>CM067328.1:2332500-11547500 GCA_034376525.1 Nicotiana benthamiana
GGCGAGGAGCCGAGTGGGGTATGCGGGGAAGTGATGCTTGGTTCTCAGGCCATCGCCAAGAGGGACAGTGTGAGATATCTTGGGTCTGTGATCCAGGGGGACGGAGAGATTGACGGGGACGTCACCCATCGGATAGGAGCGGGGTGGTCAAAGTGGAGGCTTGCTTCAGGGGTCCTGTGTGACAAGAAAATCCCGCACAAACTAAAGGGGAAATTCTACAGAGCCGTGGTTAGACCTGCAATGTTGTATGGGGCGGAGTGCTGGCCCGTGAAGAACTCGCATGTTCAGAGAATGAAGGTTGCGGAGATGAGGATGCTTAGGTGGATGTGTGGGCACACCAGGATGGATAAGATCAAGAATGAAGTTATTCGACAGAAGGTAGGGGTGGCCCCGATGGATGAAAAGCTGCGGGAAGCGAGGCTGAGGTGGTTCGGGCATGTTCGGAGGAGAAGCTCCGATGCCCCGGTGAGGAGCTGCGAGCGGTTGGAGATTGTTGGTGGTCGGCGAGGGAGAGGGAGGCCTAAGAAGCATTGGGGAGAGGTACTTAAGCAGGGCATGGCCAGAATGCAGGTTACCGAGGACATGACTCTTGATAGGGGAGTCTGGCAGTGTAGAATCAAGATTGTAGGTTAGGGGCTCATAGGTGATTAGTGTTTTAGTATGGTAGTTCCTGCTTGATATTACTGCATGCGACTGTATTTATGTTGCTGATGTTTTCATAACTATTTACGTTACTTTTGTGGGAGTACCTATGCTTTATTATTTGATTTTGTCTTGCTTCTGTTTCTAATTTTATCTCTGTTTCTTAATGCAGCTTTCCCATTTTTACTCTACTCGCCGAGGGTCGATTGGAAGCGGCCTCTCTGCCCTTTCGGGCAGGGGTAAGGCTCGTCTACATATTACCCTCCCCAGACCCCACCTGGTGGGAGTATACTGGGTAGTTGTTGTTGTTGTTGTTGTTGTTGTTGTCCACTAGGTCAAAGTATTATTAAAATAATATAGTGGGAAACAACATATAATTATGTAAAGAGGGGGTAATAATGTGGTCTTCTTTGACCATTGAAAAGGGGGGGGGGGAGGACTGTGGAGTACGTGTTGACTACTTTTTGCCTAATTAAAATCATAAATAGTATATGTAATAATAAAATTTTAAAAAGTCACCTAATTAGAAGAATATGGGTTGAAAAGTAAAAGAGGTAAAATGGTTAGTAGTAATAGTCTAAAAGTAAAAGTTAATAGTTAAAAGAATAGAGGAAAGAGTCTCGCTTTGGGTATATCATAGGACTCATTTAACACTTAGAGAGGAGGGAATTGAGAGAGAATAATATTTCCAGTACTAGAGGGAAGAAAGAAAAAAACTTTTGAATCTTAAGAATTTTTTGAGTGTTTGAAAGTTAAAATTAAAGAAAAAAATATGTTCTTCTTCACTGTTAACAATTGGCATCAATTGTCATTGTTCATTAAAGCTTCAAGCGTTTTTTTCTTGAGTGATAAAAATCAGAAGTAATTTTTGGAAAATGGATACTTCTTTGTTGGTCTGGTTCATTTTCTAGTATTGCTGGTATTCAAGTATAGTTTCTTGGGTTTATTCTTGGTTGGTTTTACAATTTGGAAGTTTTTGGTTTTCTTTCTTGGTTGCAATCTCCTGGGTTTTCTGCTATTCCCGTTGTTACTGGGTTACTCCTGTGTTGTTGAACTGTTGTTGTTGTGTGTGTGCTACTATTTCTTCCTACTGATCTTCATCTTCTTTGTATTCCAATACCAGGTACACCACTTTGAATCACTTTGATGTACGGCTTGAAGATGAAATGAAATGACAGAAATTTATGTACTTAGTTATAGTATATTTGTATTTTTAGATAAACATTAGTTATATATTTTCCTGCTATACGAATGATAGAGGTAGGCATAATTAAGAGTGTTTCCTATTAGATTACGAAACTAAGATCCTTGAAATGTCGTTAATATTAGTCAATACGGTATTCTTGCTTAATTTGAGCAAATTGTTAGATTATTGAATTATAGGACGTATGGTTGCAAGAATCGCATAACTAATATCTTCGACTTTACTAGTTCTCATGTTTAAAATAAAGTAATTCGTGATCTCTTTCTTTTTAAATTAATTTAATTGATAGGTAAATATCCGGATTTGAATTTGCAAAAATTGTAATAGAAAAAACTTAAGGTGGGTGATCTTTGAATCTTGTTAGTAACGAAGATCCTCGAATTTCAGAGAAACATATTTGGTAAATAATAGAATCAATAGATTTGACGTATATGAAGTATGATTCTACGTACAAGGCTAGGAACATTAATCCATAGGCGCGAATTTGAGCAATATGAGTTAATATTTAAGTTTAATAATTTTTTTAAGCTTTAGTAATTATGGTTAAATCTAGTTGCAAATAATTATGAATAATTAATTTTAATAGTTTTTTCATAATAATGTGAGTTTTAATCTAGCTATAATTAATGTTTCCCTTAATCTAGCCATTAGTGTGTTACGCTTTTATTTTATTTTTAAGCTTATAAATAATTAGGATTCTTTCTTTCTTTATTTTAGAAACAAATTAAAATAAAAGAATGTAGCCACTTTAGGATTATCCTTTAAATAAAAGTTAGGCGTGCCTTGCCAAACAACAAAAGTACTAATTTCGGAGTCCTCAGTAAAGGTTTAAATATATTTAGAAATCAGAAAGGGTCATTTAACGAATTTCACGATCCTCCCAAAAGATTACAACGAGCTAGACTCTATTAGGCGCGACTTTAATAAATTACATTCCTAAATACGGGTGGACATTTTATGCGGCCCAAATCCAAATCCTAAAATGTTGGATATAGTTTGCCTAGGATTGCAGGCTTCGGCGGCGCAATCCGAAAGTACACTTTAAACGACGTTCACTTTCTAAAATAAAAATATAATAAATTAAAGCGGTAAAAAGTAAAATTGACACATAGGTTCTGCATGTAATAAAATCAGTTAATGTTAAATACAACAGTTGAGTGACCGTGCTAGAACTACGGAACCTGGGAATGTCTAACACCTTTTCCTGAGTTAAAAAAATTCCTTATCCGGATTTTTGGTTCGCGAATTGTTAAACAGAGTCAATCTTTTCCTCGATTCAGGATCCAACTGGTGACTTAGGACACCATAAATCTCCCAAGTGGTGACTCTGAATTAGAAAAACAAATCTCGTTTCGATTAACCTTTACTTGGAAAAACTCCCTTGCTTCTTTGCGGGTGCCGGAAAAAGGAGGTGTGACAGCTCTGGCGACTCTGTTGGGGACAAAAGACCCATAACCACTGGTTCTGGGTTAGAAATTCGAGCTTAGAATAATTTATTGTATTTGGCTTTGTTTATTATATGATATTTTATATGTTCTTAATGTGCAAAATGATGCTTTTTACCTTTGATATTATTTGAACTGTATATATAAACTATGCCGAAACCCCTTTCTTCTCTCTCTTTAGGAGTGCACGATGGTCGTGACTTCTTTCCGTTAGTGTCTGTATCCCAATATAGAACAAGGATTCGAAGGAATTGCAAAACCGGAGGATTTTTTGGTTACCGGCACGCAGTTCCCATCCTCGGCTCGAGTTGTCCGCTCGGGTAAGCCAGGTCTAGAACAAAAACCTAGGTAGTATAACAAAACTTCATGCCGAATCCCTAGTAGGAACGTTTATTTGCATCATGTTACATTTGACTTAGGGGACTCAACACAGGGGTTGGGTCCGTCTAGGACAAGTAACCTGAAACGAAAAAGATCGTCATGCTGCATCCTGTTTGTTTTATGCATTTATTTGCTTCAGACTTGCATGCTGACCGGCTTTGGAAATTTGGAATTTCAAAAATAAATGTGAAAAAGAGAAAAAGAAAAAATAGCAGTGTAGATAGATAACTACTCATTTTTTTAGAAAAGCCAATGCCCAGGTAGTGTCGAAACTCTGCCGAAATTTTGAGAAAATAAAAAAAACTTTTGTTTTTAAATAGTTGCTGTAATTCTAGTTTGTCTTGTGTTCAAAATGAAAAAAAATAGTTTATTTGCCGCGAAAAAAAGAGTTTTGGTTTTTGGTTTTTCTTGTTTTCAAAATAGTTTATTTTCTAATGAAAAAGAAAATAGGTCGTTTTATTGTTTGTTGAAAAGAAAAAGAAAAAAGTTTCATTTTAAAAGTAGTTATATATATATTATACGAAATGTCAAAAAGAGAAATTAAATGAGACTTTCTTTAATTAGTTCGGTTAATTAGCGAACTACGCGGGTTTGATTCTCACAAGGTGTGAGATATGCAGGCAACCCTCATTGGGTCCAACCTCCCCTTTTGCAAAAATAGCCCAAAAAGAAAAATGTTAAAATTTTTAATTTTTGTCATACATAAAGTCGGGTGATACTGCTTTTTCAAAAATATAGCCGAATGTTCGCGAATGGGACGCCGAAAGGCTGACTTTGCATAAACGGCCACCTTGGTCATTTTTTAGATTTTCGGTCAATTAACCCACACAGCCTTAGAATCTTCGTCCCCGGGGGGCTAAAAGGTCGTGTTTGCAATATCGAGTTTTCTATTTTGAAAAACAAGAAAAGGTCATAAATATGTCGGGTGACGTTGTTTTGTCAAAACATAGTTGAATGTTCTCGAAAAGGACGTTGGAAGGCTGACTTTGCATAAACAACTACCTTTGGGTCACTTTTTTTTAGATTTGGTTCAGTTGACCCATACAGCCTTAAAGTATTCGTCCTCGAGGCATCAAAAGGCCGTGTTTGCAACACTAGGTCTTTTATTTTAATTTGAAAAAAAAAAAAGAAAAATAATCGGTGGGCAAGTGAATGTCGTTTGAATTTTGGTCAAAATAAGTCGAGCCAGCTTCGGCAATATATTAAATTGTTCTTGTCGAGATAGCCTTAGAGTATCTTTTGGTTGTCGAAAGGCTATTTTTGTAAACGAACGGAGAAGTTTGTAAAATAATCCTTCCCCACCTCAAAATTCAGGTGAAATTGAGAAGGGGTCACATTTGCAAAATAGCCATTTGGTTAAAATTAGCATATAGGGGAAGGAATCTGTCATTCTATTTTTTAATTTTTTTTTATTGGAGTATGTGGTTTGTTTAATGTGTCTGTAGGTCATCTTTTCATCAGAGTCTGCTAGTATGTCGGTTTTTATTCCAAAAACGTTTGAGGTTGTTTATCGTTCCGAACTAGCAAGGTCTGATTCATGCGGGGTCATGATACGTAGGCAATATCTATATGATTCGACCACCACTAGAAAGGAAACAAGGGGGGGGAATAATAGAAAAACAAAAAGAGAATGAGAAATAAAGGAGTTCGGGAGATTTTTGAAGGGGCACGATTACAAGAAGCCGGAATGATGCACGCAATTGAAGCAAATGCATGATAGAATGGTTTGACTGCTTAGGTGCATTGCATCCCTCAAATGTGTTTACCTATTTTTCAAATGCCCTAACACTAACGTAATGGTTTCACTTTATTTTGTTTGAAACAGAAAGGTGGTTGGTTGTGGTAACTCTTTCCTGCAAAACAAAGTCGAAGGACAATGAAAGAAAACCTCACCACCAAGTGGGTCGATATCGATGACCGACAATTGCTGGTTAAACGGAACAATGGGTTGGAAGAAGAAGTGAAAATGTTGAGACGGCATGTGAAAGACATGTATCAGGCATGGAGGGCTGGAAAGGCATTCATACTTTGGCATTCAAACTTTGGCATCTCCCAATCACCTTGGTATCTCCGTCACTGTAAGGCCCCGTGAAAATGAGTGCTCAGATGTTAGCAGCTCATATAGTCGAGTCTACCCATGTGGATCAGATCCTTTTTACTGTTTTGAACTTGAAAATGTGAAATCAAATTTTTTCCAGAAAATGGTCCAAATAGGTCCAGAATAAGGTCACAGATCAGCTATGCAAACCGCATTCCTACCGCAGAGTGAATCAGAGAGCAACCAAATCTTGATGTTGAAAATGCAGTCAAATCTGCGATCGCATTATCAATATGCGGACCGCAGAGTGATCGTATATTGTCCCTGAGGAAATTCGAAGGTCGGTTCTGCGGTGCATTCTGCGACCATAGAACTTAAATGCGGAGCGCATGTACACTGCATTCCCAACCTGAGAGGTTTGAAGTTTGAGCCATTTCTGCGGTCCATTCTGTGGACCGCATGTCTGTTCTGCGATCGCAGAGCTGCGTCGCAGATTGAGCTCGCCTAGTTGTTTTCTAAAAATCTAAGCCCGACGCCTCTTTAATAAAGAATACCACATCCCTCATTTTTAACCCATTTTGTGAACAAAATAAGATAGAGGAAGAGAAGGTCCTAGAGAGAGAGCAAATTCTTCATCAATTGATCTTTCAAACCATTGGAGCTTGGAAAATTCGTGGTGCATTGTCTTCTCTATTGATTTCTCAGGTAAAACCCTAACCCATTTCCCCCAAATTTTGAAATTTAGCTGGGGAGGGAACCCCATACACTTGCTTTGATTTTTCTTCATAAAATCTTCATACATGGCTTCAAAACTCAAAAATCTTGTAAAAAGGGGGATTGCGTAGTAACTATGAGTTTAAATTTCTAAAACCTAAGTGTTGTTCATGAACTAGATTGACTACTTGATTGCTGGAAAATTGGACTAAAGGTTTAAAGGTGAAAATTCAACTCCGGGTATACATGGCTAACTGTGATCCTTTTGAAATCTCCCTATGCTAGTTGTGAAATTGTTGATAGTTGATATTCATGTGAGAATCATTGTGAAGCTTGTGTGGTATAATTGTGTGGTAACACTTTGTGGTGAATGTTGTGGAACTTGTATTTGGAATAATGGACATGAAAGTAATGTGGAACAATGGAAATGGAACACTGTGGAACAACGGAAATGGGAATAATATGGAATAGTGGAAATGGAAATATTCTGGAACAACGTGTGTGATTAGTTTTGAATAGTTGTTGTGATGATCTAAATTGTGTACCAATTTGATGAACATGAGGAATTGTTGTTGCTAGTTGTGGAGTTGCATTACCCTTGTTGTGGATCTATGTTAACAATATGTCATAGTTGATTTCTTGTATTTGTTGTTGTGTTGTTGTGAATTGAAAACTGTCAGGCGGGATCGGGTTGCGTGCCGCAACATGGTGAAATGAAGTGTGGGTTGGGGTGATAAGGGTGGCCGAGGTAATAAGGGTGGAAGAGGCAATAAGGGTAGGAAAATGTGATCCAATATCACTATTGATATGAATATGAATCATGAAATGATAAATGTGAAAATGTGAACGGAGACAGCAGGAGAGTTTATAACCTGTGGGGCACTGATTACCCCTTTGTATGACTACTTGAATCAAAAGTTGTGAAATGTTTGGTTGTTGCTCCATTGTTATACTTGTACCATTGTTGATCCGTTTTATACTTGTATGTGCAAATTTGGCTTGAGTTTACTTGGGACAAAGTTTGTTCATACATGCCAGTACAATTCAAATGTACTGACGTCCCTTTTGCCGGGGGTGCTACATTCGTGTTATGATTGTAGGTGGATCTGTGGCAGGCACTCCAATCCACCGTTCGTAGCTCCTCCTCCTCTCTATCGGCGGTATTTGTGTTGGTGAGCCCCTTTCCTTCCGAGGCCTTGTGTGGCTCATGCTACCTATGTTGTTGTATTTTGGAGTCTTGTGTCCTTTTGTAAAGGTATAGCCGGGGCCTTGTCACCGGCAAATGTTGTGCTATCTTTCTCTTAGAGGCTCCGTAGACAGTGGTATGTGGGTTAGAACTTATGTACAAAGGTGTATGTTTTGGGCATTGTAAAACTTAAATTGGAAACAAATTAAAATAGAAGAATGCAGCCACTTTAGGATTATCTTTTAAATAAAAGTGAGGCGTGCCTCGCCAAATAATGAAAGTACAAATTGCGGGGTCCTCAATAAAGGTTTAAAAATATTTAGAAAATCGAAAAGGGACGTTTAGCGAATTTCACGATCCTCCCAAAAGATTACAACGCACTAGACTCTATTAGCCGCGACTTTAATAAAATACATTCCTAAATACGGGTGTACATTTTATACGGCCCAAATAAAAATCCTAAAACGTTGGATAGAGTTTGCCTAGGATAGCGCTCCGGCGGCGCAATACAAAAGCACACTTTAAACAACGTTCACTTTCTCAAATAAAAAAATAATAAATAAAAGTGGTAAAAAGTAAAATTGGCACGTAGGTTATTCATGTAATAAAATCAGTTAAAGTTAAATACAATAGTTTATCGACCGTGCTAGAACCACGGAACCTGGAAATTCCTAACACCTTCTCCCGGTTTAACAGAATTCCTTATCCGGATTTCTGGTTCACGAACTGTTAAACAGAGTCAATCTTTTCCTCGATCAGGGATCCAACTGGTGACTTGGGACATCATAAATGTCCCAAGTGGCAACTCTGAATTAAATAAACAAATCCCATTTCGATTGTCCTTTAATTATAAAAACTCTCTTGCGCCCTCGCGGGTGCCGAAAAAGGAGGTGTGTCAGCCCTCATTCAGGTAACCTTTTCCTACATACACATCATTCTTACTTAGTACAATACTATTAGAAACAATAATACATTTGAATCCATTCTTGACAAGAAGTGAGGTAGACACAAGATTCTTGCGAATTTCTGGAACATGGAGAACTTGGTTTATAGTCACTATTTTTTCCTATGCCATCTTCAACGCATTCTTTCCAACTCCTTCAATTTTGGCTGTAGACGAATATCCCATGAAGATTGTCTTGTCGGGTCCTACGGGGGCATAGGAAGAAAACAACTCCTTGTTAGCACAACTATGGCGGGTGGCTCCAGAATCTATCCATTATTCTTTAGGATTTCCTACCAAGTTGCATTCAAACAACATGGCACACAAGTCCTCCGTTTCTTCAGCATTTTCAACCATGTTAGCTTGATTCTTTTTCTTCTTATCATTCTTTGGTGCACGACAATCTACAGCCTTATGCCCATATTTTTCACAGTTGTGGCAATTACCCTTGAACTTTTTCTTGCTTGGATAATTCTTTGGTCCAGAAGCCTTCTTTCTCTTCTTATTTTGTGGCGTCTCCACAACAATGTTTGCCCTTATTACTATCGAGTTTCCACGTGACTTCTTTTCAGCATTTTTGTTGTCTTCTTCTATCCTCAAACGAACAATCAAGTCTTCTAATGTCATTTTGTTCCGCTTGTATTTAAGATAGTTATTAAAATCCTTCCACAACTAAGGTAACTTCTCAATGAAACCAATGACCTGAAAGGCCTTATTTTAGACCATACCTTCAATAACAAATTCATAATTAATAACAAGATAAATCTTATTAGTAAAATTATTGATTCGGGTCATACCTTCAGTAAGGAGGTCATGCACAATGATTTGTAATTCTTGGACTTGAGTTATGACCGACATAGTGTCAATCATCTTGAAATCCAAAAACCGTGTAGCCACGAACTTCTTAAGTCCGGCATCCTCAGCCTTATACTTCTTCTCAAGCGCATTCCATAATATTTTTGAAGCTTCCATACCATTATGGACATTGTCCAAGCTATATTCCAAACAACTCAAAATGTAGTTTTTGCATAAGAAATCAGAATGTTTCCATGCTTCAGTAACAACAAATCGTTCATCATACGGAGTGCCTTCTTCCAGGACCAGAGTATCCTCCTTGATGAAATGCTGCAAACCCAATGTAGTAAGATAGAAGAGCATCTTCATTTGCCAACGTTTGAAGTCAATACCGAAAAACTTTTCGGGTTTTTCTGCTGGTGCCATAGCATGAGCAAGAGTTGAACGGCTTGACGAGGCAGCAACACTCGTAACAATAGCACCCATTCCCGCAATATTTTCATTAGTTTGATTTTCATTCGTCATGTTTATGTAGAGTTGGAAACAAAATAGAACTTTGTTAAATTAGTACATTTTTGATATCTTCAAACTTAATAAAAACCAAACATACAATACGTAATAATGGTGAAATTTTTTTATACTTCAAACCCATACGTTTATTATTCTGGCAAAGTTTTTATATACTTTACACCAGATAGAATAATTATTGGAGTAGAAAGCACGAAGGGTTTAGTCTACAAAGCAGTATACAAAACATAGATAATAGTTTAATATGTACTTCAATAAAAAAAAACGTTAGTATAAAATTCCTTAGGCTTGTGAACACTACTGTGTTAAAACACAAAATTTAAAAACTATTAGAAAGATAAACAAAAAACAAGAAAACAGTAAAAAATAAGAAATATTTTGAGTCCACAATTTTCTTTTGCATCCTTAAGAAATTTTAACCCCCTCACACGTTGCCAAGGTAATGGATTAAATCCTCCCAGGATGAGACAGAATAAATCCTTCCTGCAACAGTGATAATACAAACTACAGGATACCAACGAACTCAAAGAATGGAGCAAAATCACACTTAGGTATTTGAGAGAGAGAGAGAGAATGCGAATTAGAATGCAGTAATCAGGGGAAGGTAGTTCTATTTTTTTTAGTATTTTAAAAATGAAGCCATGCCTCAGAATTTATAAACAATTATTGGTGTGATGTTTGTTCTGGAAAAGGTGTCTATTCAGAAGTTTATGCGTCCTACCGCGGTCCTACCACGGTTACACCAGGATCCGTCCAGAGTGACCTTCAGAATCTGAAGCAGTGTTCTGGCGCAGTCCTACCGCGGTCACGTCCGGACATCGGCTAACTAACTGACATTTAATTAATTAAATAAATTTTATCCAAAAATAATATTATCTCCAAAGCCGAAGCCGAGCGAGCGATGACGGCGGTGCGAGGGTTCATTCTCTTCAACTTCATTTAAGAGCTTTAAGAAGTGATTCTATATATACACACACAAATATAGTTGTCCCTCACCAATGAGGGACAAAGTTCAAGACAAAAGCTCACTTCATTTAAATTTTCATTTCCCTCCATTTTATTTTCCACCATTTTCAATTCACCCTCTAAGTTTTAAAACTCAATGCTTAAAGTTTTTGAAGCACGATGCTTTAAAGTCCAAAAAATCTAACCTAAGATTAAAAAAAGATAGTAATAGTAATCTAAGGGAGAAGGATAAGAGCTAAAATTGTGGAATAAAATGTAGAATTATCTTATCCCACATTTATTGAACTTTTGATTTTGATAACCCGATATTCTTTATACTATAATTATGGTATTATTTTTACATCACACTCAATGTGGGAAAATAATTTGGAAATTACTAACTTCAAAATAAACAATAAAATGACATAATAGCCCTTCTCTAATCTCCCAAAGTTCCGGCACCCGGTACAAGTCTTATATGTTTCGTAAGATATTTCTATGAAGTTTGGTTGAAATCAAATGTCGTTTGACGTGTTTCGAACATAAATCTCTAAAATTGAAAGTTTATGAAGTTTGGAGAAAAATTAATGATTTGAGGTTTGATTCGTTGTTATTGATATTATTTTGGCAATTTGATCGCACGGTTAAGTTCGTAGGATGTTGTTGAGTTAGTATATGTGTTTGATTAGGAGCCCCGAGGGCTTGAGAGTGTTTTGCAGATGTTCCGGGGTGGTTTTTGAACTTGGAAAAGTTGCAGAAAATCTACAACAAGTGCTCATGCATTTTATTCTTCGCGTTCACACCCTCTCCCACGCGTTCGCAATGCCTTGGATTTCCTTCCTTCGCATTCGCATAATAGTTCTCGCGTTCACATAAGCCTACGATCCTCCTTCAGTGCGTTCGCGTATGGCCTCACGCGTAGGCCAAATTTTGGACCCTAGTATTTTTCCTCTTCACGTTCGCACTTCTCCACTCGCGAATGCAATGGTTGTTAGCGTTTGACCTTCGGGAACGCGACCATACTGTCGCGAACGCGTAGGGTAATTTTGACTGGCGATTTTAAAGTTCGGAAAATAGAACCATTTTGCGACCAACTTCAAATTTCATAATTCCTTCTTCTCCACACCTCTTGGGGCGACTTTTGAAGCGATTCTTTACCAATACTTCGTGGATTATAATCCTTTACTTGTTTCCTTTAATTTCCTTCAACATTTATTGAAATCCTAGGCCTAAATCATGTAAATTAGGGTAGAAATTGGGGAAAATTGGTAGAGCCGAGGGTCTATTGGAAACAACCTCTCTACTTGCATTAAGTAGGGGTAAGGTCTTTGTACAGATTACCCTCCTTAGACCCCATCTGTTGGGATCATACTAGGTATGTTATTTTTGTTGTTGTTATTCTTATTGTGTTTATATTTTTGTTGATGATAAAGAGAATAAACATATTAATTAATGAATGTATATGCAGATTATTATACAAAAATAAGTTGTATTTCAGTAGTATGAGAAATTATCCATGTTGGTTTGCAAACTCGTTAAAATTGAATCATATCATTTTGAGATTATTGTATCGGGCAAATTTGGTTCCCTACGTCCTCATGTTATCTATGAACGTTCTTGGCATCAAGACCGCCTCAGTTGAGATCGACCCCGGTAAGTAGACGGTTCGGATAACATGACCCAAGATGACTTCATTTGAAGCTCTGACTCTTCCATACACTGAAGCTACCAACTTATGTACCTTTCTTTGATTATTTCTAGGAAGGTCCCCTAATATATAAAGGGGACTTTCCCTTTGTAAAGCGCTCACGTGTATTATGGATACTCAGAATATACAACTCATTCTCTCTCTCTCTCTCTCTCTCTCTCTCTCTCTCTCTCTCTATCTCTCTCGTGCAAAGATTACTACTTGCTCCATTGTTCTTACATCTTAAGAGATCTACATCTCCTCATTATCACCAATCTTAGCTCGATAATACCATCTAGTTCATATTACACTTGATTCTGATGTACCCTTTTATATTTTTGATTGTTCTTGAGCTTAATAAGTATTCGCATAATTTTTTAGCCAAAAAATTTGGCGCTGTCTGTGGGGATTTCGTGAATCAAAGTTGTAATTTGCTTCTAGAGATCCTTCAAAAACCACTTTCTATAACCTAAAATGGCTTAAAACAACGTAAGAATGAAAACTATCGTGGATGTTAGAGCCGATCTGATAGGCCCCTCAACGCGGCTGCTGAAGAGGATGCTCTACACGCAACGCCTAGTACCCTGATAAACGTGGAAAACCCACATTCCCATTCTGAAGATCTGGTGGTTCCACCAGAAAAAGAGGCTTCTACATCTACAACTAAAGAAGCACTCCCAGAGGTAAAGAGGTTACTAGAAGAGTGGTTGACAAACGCTCTGAGTAGTTTAGCTGAGAAGCCACCCCAAAACATTATATGCGCACTAGCAACAAACCATGTTGCAGCCGAAGATCAACCCGAGGTCACACGAACGAACAACGTGCCCGTCGGTGCTCAATCTCACGGAGGCACACTCACAACCATCTTTAAAAAGATGGAGGAAATGTAAAATGAAAATAGATCACTTCGCGACCAGATGAAGGAGCACTAAGAAAGAGTGGATAAGATCCCGGGTGCGCCTAAGCTACTGCCAAAGCGAAAAGTGGGGAGGTTTTTTGAACAACCCTACACAGAAGGAGCTGCACCATACCCCATCCCAAAGACCTTCAAAATGCCCCCTACTTGAAGGTATATGACGGGACCTCAGATCCCGAGGACCACCTGATTCATTATGTCATGGCAGTAAAAGGTAACGATCTATCAAAGGAGCATGTACCATCCGTACTTCTGAAGAACTTTGGCGAAACGTTAACGGGAGGGGACCTAAAGTGGTATTCCCATCTACCGGCCAAAAGTATCTCCACGTTTGAGGAGATGGCACATAAATTTGTCACCGCTCACACAGGAGCCAAGAAAGCGGAAGCGCGGGTCAACGACATATTTGCTGTCCGACAGACCTCAAGAGAAGGGCTCAGAGAGTTCTTAGTCAGGTTCAACAAGGTCAGAATGAGCCTACCAAATGTGTCAGAAGGCATGTCAGTCGCAGCTTTTCAGAACGGGCTCAGCAGAGACGGCTCAAGGGCAACCAAGAAACTGCTTAGCTGCCTTATGAAATATCCCCCACCACCTGGGAAGAAATTCACAACGCCTACTATGTTGAGGTACGTGGAGACAACGACGATCTTAATGGCCCAACCCGGTGGTTAATAATGGTGCACCCAGAAATCCGAAGAGACTGACGCAACGAGGGACGACGGGAACAAGTCCCACGCCTCAACAGGGAAAGGCACCAACCATACATCAGATCTTTGCATCCGCCACCACCAAGGCACGCAGACGCCTTACAATGACATGTCGCCCCACTGCGGAACGACAGAGGTATGCCTCATTTACTATCTGCACATCACTTTTGTGTATCTCCTTCAGAAGTAGTGTACGCACTGGAGAAGCTGGGAAACAAAGTACAATGGCCGGCAAAGATGAAGTCCGACCCCACCACGAGAAAATCAAATGCCCTATGTGAGTTCCACCAGGAACGAGGGCACAGAACCGAAGACTGTATAGGTCTCCAGCATGAGGTGGTTCGGATGTTGAGCCAAGGATTCTTGAAAGAACTACTCTACAACAAAGGAAAACTCAACTTTGTACGTGGGCGGGAACCTCACGACCCACCAAGGCCGCCCTCACTAACACGCACCATCAACATGATCATTGGGGATGGCAACGACTCACCGATCAACCATGTCAAATTCACCACCACTCACAAATTAAAGCAAACCAATGCTCACGAACGGTATGACGACTTCGAAGAAAGTATCACCTTCGATAAGTCTGATACCTACGGTTTGTTTTTCCCCCATTATGATGCCTTAGTTATTACTTTACGCATAGTAGATACTGACGTTAAAATGATTATGGTCGACAATGGTAGCGACGCATGTATCATTCATCCAAGAGTCCTTGCACTAATGGGACACGAGGATAAGATAATACCACGATGTATAACACTAACTGGTTTTAACAATGCAGTGGAAAGAACCTCTAGGGAGGTAACGCTACCCGTTCTGGCGGGAGGAGTTACGATGGAAACCACTTTCCACGTAATGAACCAAGAAATGGAACCCAACGCCATCATTGGACGTATGTGGATACATGCCATGAGGGCAGTCCCCTCCACTTTCTACCAAGTGATCAAATTCCTTACCCTATGGGAGGTGTTCAGCATACGGGGCGATCCGCACACCGCCCAAGAGTTTAATAAAATCGCTCAAGATTACACGCACACCAAACAACTGAAAGGAGCAAGTGTGAAAGCACAGCAATCAGCCTTGTCGGGGACTAAGGTCCACCTGACAGAGGACGCCATCAAAGATCCCGACAACGTTGGGGCTAACAAGGCCATGATCGAAGACCTCGACCCCGTCCAGCTGAGCAACAACGACTTAGCAAAGAAGGCTTACATAGGCCACAACATTTCAAATCCAAGTAAGTGTCATGAATTTCTATCTAACCATGCAGACCTATTCGCTTTTTCCCATGCAGATATGCCAGGGATTCCACGATAAATTGCCTCCCACAAACTGAACATCGATCCGATGCACCCGCCCGTGCGGCAGGTAAGGAGAAAATTCAATGTCGCCATCAATGAAGCAGTAAGTGAACAAGTATACAAGCTACTGTCAAATGGTTCCATTAGGGAGTCCAAGTATCCGGAATGGGTCGCCAACATTGTAATGGTCAAAAAGAAAAATGGGATGTGGCGGATGTGCGTGGATTTCATCGACCTAAACAAAGCATGTCCAAAATATTCATTCCCACTACCCCACATTGACCAATTAATAGACGCAACGGAAGGATATGAGCTGCTAAGCTTCCTAGACGCGTACTCTGGCTACAATCAAATCATGATGGCCGAGGAAGATCAGGAGAAAACAACCTTTATCACTCACCAAGGAACATACTGCGACAAGGTAATGCCCTTCGGGCTCAAGAATGCGGGGGCCTACCAAAGGCTGGTGACTACAATGTTCAAAGAACAACTCGGCAAAACGATGGAGGTCTATATTGACAACATGCTAGTGAATTCATCAAAGAAATAGGACCACCTCGATCACTTGAAAAAAGCCTTCAAAATATTAAGAAGGTATGGTATGAAACTGAATCTTGAAAAATGCGCCTTCGGCGTAGCCTCGGGAAAGTTCCTGGGGTTTCTAGTGTTACAAAGGGGCATCGAAGTCAACCCGAACTAGATCAAGGCTATAGAAGCCATCCCAGAAATACTAAGTAGCAAAAAAAAAGTGCAAAATCTGACAAGTCGAATAGCCACCCTCTCCAGGTTCATCTCACGCTCCTCCGACAGGTCCATTAAATTCTTCGGTGTATTGAAAAAATACCAGGGACTACAATGGAATGAAGAATGTGTTGAGGCCCTGAGGAATTTGAAGGCATATGTATCATCGCCACCCCTACTAGTCAAAGCAAACCTAGACGAACTGCTGTTGGTGTACCTGGCCGTATCGGAAGTCGCGGTCATCGCCGTCCTAGTATGTGAAAATAAAGGTACGCAATCTCCTATTTATTACATTAGAAAAACATTAGTGGATGCCGAAACCCGGTACCCACACCTTGAGAGGCTAGAGTTAGCACTCATAGTAGCTTCACGAAAGCTACGACCCTATTTTTAGTGCCACCCCATAAGGTTGGTAACGGCCTTCCCATTAAGAAGCATCTTACACAAGCCCGAACTCTCAGGCCGGCTCTCATGATGGTCCGTTGAGCTCAGCGAGCATGATATCACATACCTTCAAAGGACCACCATCAAGTCGCAAGTCCTAGCCAACTTTACTGCCGACTTCAGTGCTGAAGTCCTGCCAGAGGTGGAACTCGAGGTACAACGCGCATCCTCAAAAAACACCTATGCGTCCTTTATACGGATGGCGCCGCCAATTTATCGAGATCGGGACTGGGACTCGTCCTTGAGGTCCCCATGGGTGAAACAATTTGTAGTATATACGATGTCCAAAAATTACTAACAACGAGGTCGAGTATGAGGACGTTATTATAGGTATGAAACTAGCCATCAAGTATGGGACTCGCTGAATCCTCCTCCATTACGACTCCCAACTTGTAGTAAACCAGGTCACTGGGACTTACCAAATCAAAGAGTAAAGACTACAAAAGTACCAAACAGAAATCCACAAGCTAATGACTACGTTCAACAAATGCCGCTTCGAACAAATTCCCAGAGCACAGAACATCTAAGCGGACGGCCTGGCAAAGTTGGCCGCAGCCACCAAAAACATCAACAAAGAAAGTGTGGTCACACTCCTCCACTCGGCCATTGATCATACCGAGGTACTTTCATTAAACTTAACTTGGGACTGGCGCAACCAGTTCATATCTTATCTACAGGACGAGACATTACCCCTCCCCCCTGACAAAGAACTTCGCGTACAGGCCACCTGATATTGCATGATCGATAACGACCTCTACAAAAGGACGTTCGGTGGGCCCCTGGCCAAATGCTTAGGGCCACACCAAACAAGGTCGGTACTCAAAGAAGTGCACGAAGGACATTGCGGCACCCACACTGGAAACTGCGCCTTTGTGTGATGCATTATACGTGCCAGCTACTACTGGCCCACCATGAAGAAAGAGGCGGCCGAATATGTCTGCCGATGCGAACAATGCCAGAAGTACGCCCCAATGATACATCCAGGAGAGCCCCTCCATTCTGTCACTTCCCGTTGGCTCTTCATCAAATGGGGAATGGATATAGTTGGCCCCCTACCTGTAGGATAAGGAAAGGAACAATTTTTACTTGTTTAACTGGCTATTTCTCCAAGTGGGTAGGAGAAAGTGTGTACGCGCAAATACGCGAACAAGAAGTCATCGCCTTCATATGGAAAAACATTATATCCGCTTTAGCATCCCCAAATAAATTAGTTGCGACAACAAACGACAGTTCATCGGTCAAAAAATGATTGAGTTCTTCGAGAAATGGAGCATCAATGGAGCATCAAAAGGATACTATCCACGTTGTACCACCCCGTCGCCAATGGCCAAGCGGAGTCATCCAATAAAACAATTCTAAAAATACTGAAAAAGAAACTTGAAGATGCCAAAGGGCTATGGCCCGAACTACTACCTGAAGTTCTATGGGCACACAGAACTACGCCAAAGTCCAGCACCGGGGAAACCCCATACCCACTAGTTTATGGAACCAATGAGGTCATACCCGTCGAAGTAGGCGAACCTAGCCAAAGGTATTCGCACACCAGTGGAATAGAAAATGACACCAGCAGACTTCAAGATCTTGATGAAGCCGAAGAAAGAAGGGAAATGGCCCACATAAGGATTGTCGCCCAAAAACAAAAAGTCAAAAAATATTACAACAAAAGAGCAAAAATAAAGCCACTCAAAGGAGGTGACTACGTCCTTAAAGCCAAGACGTTGGCCTCCAAGAAAGAAGGGAAATGGCCCACAAAGGATGGTCGCCCAAAAACAGAAAGTCAAAAAATATTACAACAAAAGAGCAAAAATAAAGCCACTCAAAGGAGGTGACTACGTCCTTAAAGCCAAGACGTTGGCCTCCAAAGACCCAAGTGAAGGAAAACTGGGCACAGACTGGGAAAGGCCCTACAAGATCACGGTGGCAGCCGGGAAAGGGGCATTCCAGCTAGAGAAAATGGAAGGAAAAACACTCAAGAACAACTGGTACGTCGCCCACCTAAAACACTTCCACTTCTAAAAGGCATCCCCTAAGTCGTATTTTTTTCCCTTACCCGAGTTTTGTCCCAATTAGGTTTTTCGGGAAGATTTAATGCCTGGAGATGTTTGCAGTACAAGTGTATCGTATCATCCCTCTCCGTGTACTCTCCAAGCCCGACATGATACAGGGACTAGATTGGTGACATCTCCAAATGTATAGAAAGCCTACGGCCATCTCCAAATGTATGAAAAGGCTACGACCATCTTGAATATATGAAAAGGCTACGGTTATCTCCAAATGTATGAAAAGGCTACGGCCATCTTGAATATATGAAAAGGCTACGGCCATCTCCAAATGTATGAAAAGGTTACAAACCTCTCCAAATGTATGAAAAGGCTACGACCATCTTGAATATATGAAAAGGCTATGGCCATCCCCAAATGAATGAAAAGGCCACCATTTTTACAAGCCTAAGGCCATCATTTTTACAAGGCTAAGGCCATCATTTTTACATGGCTAAGGCCATCGTTTTTACATGGCTAAGGCCGTAAAAACTTTTACATGGATAAGACCATCATTTTTACATGGCTAAGGCCATTGTTTTTACACGGCTAAAGCCGTAAGAACTCTGACATGGCTAAGGCCATCGTTTTTACACGCTAAGGTTGTAAAAACTTTTACATGGCTAAGGCCATCGTTTTTACACGGTTAAGGCCGTAAAATTTTACATCGCTAAGGCCATCATTTTTACATGGCTAATGACATTGTTTTTTACATGGCTAAGGCCATCGTTTTTACATGGCTAAGGCCACCATTTTTACACGGCTAAGGCCGTAAAAACTCTTACATGGCTAAGCCATCGTTTTTACACGGCTAAAGCCGTAAAAAATTTTACATGACTAAGGCAGTGTTTTTATACAGTTAAGGCCGTAAAATTTTACATGGCTAAGGCCGGCGTCGAACAAGGATTAAGACCGTCAAACTTTACACGGCTAAAAGTCATCGTTCTATACGGCTGTCCACCCTTTTCCCGTGATTAAGGCTGTCAAATTTTACGCAACCAAAGCCATCATTTCTGCACGGCCAAGGCCGCCGAATCTTACTTGCCCAAAGTGGTCGCAGCCGAATGAACCACTTAGCTTCAACTACGGCAAAAAGAACAAAGGCAATAATAAAAAATACAACAAGGTTCCGGAAAACAGAAAAAGATTAACTATGGCAAAAGTCATATGTCATTATCTCCAAAAGGTTAGCACCCATGATACAAAAATAGGTATTTACAAACATATTCGTTTACAAAAATCCTAAAGGCCTCTGAAACTCCGCTCGTCGTGCCCTGCCTGGTCTCCATGTGGCCCGTATTCATTCTAAGAGGGTACGTCTTGGAAATCCAAGAGCTGGATTCCAAACGGTTAACATCTACAGAGTTACCCCCCTCCCGGGCCAGTGATTCGAGACTATAGGCGGTCGTTTCACGGGCAACTCTAACCAACTAGCGTTGACTCTCAACCTCCGCCTCAAAAGCGCGCCCGACCGCCAAAAATCCTTCAAGTACGACCAGCCGAGCCTCCGCATACACCCAAATATCATGTGCCTCACGAGACGCATCAGCCTGTGAAAGAGCCCGCCTGAGGACCTCAACCTTGGCCTTCTTAGCATCAAGTTCTGTCGTTAAGGCCGCAACTCGAGTACGCAATTGTGCCGCCTCCATCTCCGCAACCCGAGCAACATCGGCCATGAGTTGCTCATCAACGTTCTCCACCTCGACCATCCCCTTCTTCAACTGCGCCTTAGACTGCGTGAGGCCCTCAAGGAACACCCTAAAGTTAGGGTCCTGTTTATACATGTCAGCCAAGGTTTGGTGCGCCTCACGCGTTCTGTTGTACTTCTGCACCAACCTATTGTATTTGACCACCTTCTTCTTCAGGCGTCGACCCCTCTCCGCCTCCAATACAAGAGTCTGGAAAAAGCCAAAAGGTAAGTGCACAGAAAATCACCTTCTACAAATACAAAAAAATCAAGTCAAAAGACATGCCTGCAAGGCCGTGACCGCCACTCTTTGGGACAAGACCCTCTCAGTAGTCTCCACCAAGGTCGCGCTCTCAGCACCGCACATAAAAGTGTCATGCTTGCGGCCGCCTCTTCACAATTTTCCAACAAGTGGTAATGACTGGGAATCACTATACGACCTTTAGACTGGCCGGCTATCATCTCCACTTGGTCTAGGGACCCGCCTTCTTCGCCCGCGTCCTCAATAGCAATTTCCGGGCTCTCCACATCCACACATTCACCCACTATATCCGCAGCCACTTGCGACTCGCCGTCCCGAGCACGTGCCGGGCAGGGACTAACATTGGCCCCCGTTCGAGGAGTAGACCTCCCCGATCAAATGGCTTCAGCCATAAAGACCGACCTAGACTCACGTCGGGGTGACCTAACCTTCTCTGTCCGTGTGACCACTGCCTTGCCAAAGCGAATCCAACATCTCTTCATCTCTAACGACTCTTCTTCTTCAGGTCCCCCCTCCGTGGGATGCAAGTTTGGCTCAGATGGTGCCACTTCGGTAGTAAGCATCCCTATGGGGGCAACTTCGGGGACGGTCCTAGGCACCGGTACCTCCTCGGGCGTCATTTCAAGAACGACCCCAGGCACCGCCTCAGATGTTGCTTCGGGAGCCGCCGTTGGTGCAACCTCATACCTTGAAGGGGAAGAAACACTACCCCTAGGCGTGCTTACAAGGAGTATATCCTCCTCATCAGAATCAGACATTGCCCTGAAGGGCCGTCCACAGTTTTCTTCTTCTTCTGTGCCTTCTTAGAAGCACCCCGACCTACCAAAACAGGTATGAGTTGAGCAAGGAAAATTAAGGGGAATCTCCAAGCCAGAATGGAAAGGAAAAACAAAGCAAGGCCGTTACCTATCGGGTCATAGAGCCTGAGGAATTTTGGCCAGGTACGGCACTCCTCTGCAGACAGTATCAATGCTCTAGTCATCGATCATTCAAGGAGTGCAATCTGTCACTACATAAAGGTAAAAAGAAATCTACGGTGACAAAGCCGACGAAATAAGATTGCCGTAAAAACTGCATACATGAATGCTTTCATGTTGTGTTCCATGCCTCCGGGAACCCTTCTGTGTTAGACACCAGATGTTCAGTACGTATGTAGAAAAACTTCTTCCAAAATTTACGACTAGCCTTATCGTCAGATTGCACCACAAAATTTTTCTTGCCCCGACGTACTAACTGAAGCATGGTACCTCTCATGAAGCTCACGCTGAACATTTGCAAGAGGTGGTGAACAGAGACCTCCTTCTCAGCCTTAGCCATATAGGTGGTAAGAATCTTACACACCTTCAACACAAATGGGGTAAGTTGGGCCGGACACACCCGATAAAAAAGACAAAGCTCCTTCGCCAAAAGATTGAGCGGGAGGCTATATCTAATCCGAAAAGCATACTCATAAAATGTGCAATATACATGCCTGTGCACATTGGCGTAGTCCGTCCCGGCGGAGGCCATCTCAACGTAATCAGAAATCTTGTATGACATTCTAAGAGCAACCAAATGAGATGATGTCAGCTCGCTAAGTTCCCAGGGAGGAAGTTTACATTTATTATCGAAATCCTTCCGCGTAGGCATGTCCTTTGGAAGTATGTTGGTCGTCGATACAGGAACGAGGGCCTCCTCGGCTTCCCCTTTCCCACTATCTGAAGATGATGAAACCCTAGAAGGGGCATCGCCCTTGGTCTTTTCTCACAACCGAAACCCTATCTGATGGCACCCCTAAAGCTAGGTAAGCCTGACCAACAATCACTTCTAACGTAACATTGAAGTCTCAAACCGAGAATTTAACAAAATAATAATCCAACAATATTAATAATGTGATATATGTAAATACGAAAATCGAAAACACACCCATAAGATCTGGGGGTCACGATTCTAGAGCCTCTAAACAAAACTGAGTGATAATAATAGTATTTGAATACCAAAACCAAAATCTGGGAAAGTATACAATAATAATAATAAAATAAAGAAATTATGAAGAGCAGACATGTCCTGGGAACGTCATGCAGCTACCTCAACGACTCTAAAATATCTCTGGAGACTACGAGAATCAGCTAAGCCTCTGGTGTACCTGAATCTGCACACAAGGTGCAGGGAGTAGGGGTGAGTACTACCGACTCAATGAATAATAAGTATAGAAAATGTATGAAAGTAAGAAATCCACGAAAGACCACAACACAAAGCTATTGCTAACAATCCTATAACTTAGCTACGAACTAACAACAAAACAGTATCACAACAGCAAACAAATCTCAGATAAAGAAGCAAAATGCACATGAATACGCTGCGGCGTGTAGCCCGATTCCTTTAACGTCAACGGCGCTCACTAGGGTTGTGTACAGACTCCGGAGGGGCTCCTTCAGCCCAAGTGCAATATCAATATATAACCGCTTCGGCGTGCAGCCTGATCCAATGTATATAATCACTACGGTGTGTAGCCCGATCCATGCTCAGTCCACAGTATACATGTAAGTCACATTACAGATTCAATCTGATTCTTTACCAGTTTCCAATTTATTAAGGTGAATACAGTTTAATTAGTCAATTTCGGAAATACAGTAACTTAGCATTTATTAAGAGTGAATAACACATGACTGAGATCAATTATTATGCATCATGTTATCACACAGATATTCATCCTAGACCAGTATTACAGATCGGCACAAGGCCCCAAACATGGCGTTAAGCCCAATTATCAACAACACAATGTGCGTATCAGACGCCAATAATTTATTCACTTCTCGGGATGGACCAAGTCACAATCCTCCAATCATTTACAACCCATCACCTGCCATGGGGTGAGATTCACGCCCTAACATAGCGTCACGATGTGATAAACCAGGGTTTCAAACCCTTAGGCCATCATCTACACAAACTACTAACCTCTAACCGGTCGTAGCCTGGTCTGCAATGCCTTTTCCCTTCGAATCTTCTCCTACGAGCGTCGAATCTATTCAAAACCACAACGAATAGGTTATTATAGGCTACATAACATAACACAATCAAAATTATTTGAAAAACATTAAAAATAACGAAGTTGATAAAACTAGAGCCCCGGTCTCATTTCTCGAAAAATTCTGAAAATCACATCATCGGATTCCTCGTCTTGCCACGAGTCCGTACCTATAAAGTTCACCAAAATCGGAGTCCGTTTGACCCTTCAAATCCCCAAAATTTATTTTCTAAAAACTAAGCCCTAGTTCTTCACAATTTCTACACAATTTCATGGAATTAGGGGTTGATTCTTCCAAAAATGATGTTTTTATGACAAGAGACTTACCTCCAATCGATACCCGCTAAAAACCCACTTCAAATCGCTCAAAAAGCCCTCTTGGTTCTTAACAATGGTGGAAAATATGTTTAAGTCGCGGATGAAATATCATATAAAAGCCCTTCTGACGCCCAATTATTTACCGTACGCGAACACGGTCCAAGCCACGCGTTCGCGATGAACAACTTTCCACTGACCCCCATTTATCCTTCGCGAACGCAGCAACACCATCGCGATCGTGATGCTCTGAGTCCTCCTCCTACGCGAACGCGACCCCTCCTCGCGAACTCATTGAACAAATCAGGCAGGGCCCCAGGCCCCTTCTACGCGAACAAGATCAGTTGTACGCGATCGCCATGCTTCAAGCCATCCACTCTACTTGAATGCGAGCCTTCCTTCGTGATCGCGAAGGCCAAAAATAGGCCTGCACTGTTGCTGCATTTTCTGCTGCACATTTCCAAGATTAAACTCTCTATTGGCTATCCGAATTCACCCCGAGGCCCTCAGGATCTCAACCAAAAGCACATATGTGTATTATTACTCCATTCAAACTTGCTCGTAGCATAAAAACGCCACCATAAACATCAAAATCATCCAATTTCCACGGATTCAAGCCTAAATCAAACTAAAAACTTACGAAATTTGCGTTTGCTCCAAAACTCGACCTAAAAACCTTTGAATGATCTGAAAATTTGCACACATGTAAAAAATCACCTAACGGAGCTACTGTAACTGTCAGAATTTCATTCCGAATCCCGGATCAAAATATCACCTATCAACCGGACTTTCGCCAAATTCTAACTTAGCCAATTCAAGCCTAATTCTACACCGGACTTCCAAATCCAGTTCCGATTTCGCTCCTAAGTCATAAATGACCATCCGAAACTAGTCGAACCATCGGAAATCCATTCCAAGCCCTCTAACTCATAAAGAGACTAATTGTCTCAATTCTATCCAAACTCCCCCGAATTACTTCAAACTCTCCAAATACATATATTGAAACATATAAAAGCATAAAACGGGGAAAATGGGGTGGAGATACCTGAGATGACGGGTCAGGTCGTTACATCCTCCCTAACTTAAACAAATGCTCGTCCTCGAGCGTACCCAAAGTTGCACTAGGAGCCAACCAATCTCCGAATGACCTTACTAATTATATCCCCGGGGTGATCCCGCGTCACCTTAACTCACATATGCCCAATAATACAACACGGCTAAAAACTTCACAAGCCATCTAGCCCATAACCGTAGAACCACATTGCACCTCCGAGACCATACACAAGATCAGAACCTCACATTTATACTCCGAATAAGCCTGAACCGGCTGTAATAACACATACCTGCAACCTCAGGTGCACTCACATGATATACCACATAATCCTAACACTCGAAATGATAATTTATATCCGCAGTAGTTGTCCATAACAACCATGAACCGATAGAAACCCCTTATTAGCTGGAGTCTTATTCCAATACTGCTATATTCTATCAATGACAATGAGCACGCAGAAGACCATAACCATTTCTCAGATCAATAATTCACGAAGGCATTTCTTCCCCTTGACCAATACCACAATAGATCTCCGAGCCGAAACTCGACATTAATCTCCCAACAAACTGAAACCAAATCCGTTTGTATCCATTAATGACCCCAAAGATCTCTTCTGACCAAACACACCATCCTGGTGACATGACACATCGATACAGCCTAATCCACAACTTACATAACGCACACACCAATAAGAGACAATCTGAACATACTCAAGTCATGAAAATGACTCAAATGAAAGAGTTGTACCTTAAGCTCACCAATACCATTACAACACAAGGCTGGGACCCCGTCCCACATCATAGAAATAGAATACCTGAATCTTTCCCGAAGGGTCAAATCTCCACGTAGCATCGCTATAATCTCATCCAAACACTATTTCATATGAAGCACCTCAAGTCGCTGTACTCGAACTTGACAACCACGCACAGATTGATGTCTGAACCAAAGCAATCCATCACACCCACGGTGAAACGAGTTATATACACCATTAAATACTGAAAGAACCCGGTCGATGCGTTATTCGCCGAGCAACTCCCAATACGGACCTTCCTCAGAAACCAGGAAACAAGGCATACAAAGTGACACACGGAAACTATCCTCAACGTCACACTGTTGTAGCGCACAACCCGATCCAGATAACATACCTTGTGGCGGCGTGCCACCCGATCCACTCAAATATCTCACCTAGGGAGATTCACATCGAGCTGAATTTGCTCATTATAACAGAATACCGAGTATCAGTCGTGAGCACACTAAGTGCATAATCATATCTACTTATGGCGGTGTAAGCTACAAAACTCAACTTCCACTATGAATCTCGATAGCACCGCACCATATGTGCCCATAGTCCGTAACTCATAACGTATCGCAACATAGAAAACAACTCATAGATCACTCCAGATTGCTGATAAGCTCAGCAATGTTCGAGTCAACTGATACTTTGAAAATACAATTTGGAGCCAACCGAGTCCACTCAGACTGGAACACGCATCCGAAGAATCCCCTAATGCCGGAACTAAATCACTGGTAGAAACCTCTACGCTGCCTCCCGCCTTAAAGGCCAATATTAAGGAAAGCAACTCCTACCATCCATCTGCTGGTCCTTGGAACACAACTATTCCGCTAAAACATAGTCCGATGCACCTCGCCACGCAACCTGTGGCATTTTTCGACCTAGCCCATAACACAATAGTCTAAAATAATCCAACACAGAGACAACTAGTCTACCCCCAACATCATGTCAAAAATCTAACATATCAACAACTAAGGATCCATTCGAGCTTCCCAATCCCAATAGCCGCTTACGGTGCCAATGCACACGATCCACAACCACTACATCGACCGCACCAGAGAACTCCCAGTCTCCAACTCCATATAACATACAAATCACTATACCTCGTCGCACATTCCGCCGTGGGAATACATATTGCACATCACGTACCCATTCATTCCACAAAAGATATTCTAAAATTTCCATGTGCCATCAACGGAATCATATGCCAACAGTCGGTCCAATAGGAAATTGCCGCAATCCCACCGAATCGTTATCAATTTACATCACCTTCCCCTCTTACTGAACGTATATTCCCATCAAATTACTAGAATAGTAATACAATTTTCCTTAATCATCTGAGGGTCACTTCTTAAATCACATGTAGCTTCCCGAGCTGCTTAAGAATTCAATGACTTTCCATCCGGAACTGAAGCGTACCTTATACACACAAATCCCAATCCTCTACAACAGACCGCACATACCATACCATACTAGGGTAACCTGAGAACTCCATCTCCCTTTTTCCTAACCACAAGCTATACTGCCTGAACTAAATCCTTCTATCTACACCAGCCTAAGCAAGATGTCCGAGCTCAAAAGCTATGCCGCCCAATACCTCGTAAAGTCTCATTACCTCGAACATAAGTAAGGAATTGATCATATCTTTACCATACCGATTCAGTCCGCTAACAAGCTACTTCGTTTGTCTAGATATCCTTCGGATTCATTTTCAACTTGATATACTCTCTTGTTGTAGCGCCACAATGCCTCAACCCGGTCTTACCACAAAAGACTCGAACGTAATACCACACTGTCCACAACCAATATGCAACTAAATAATCTCTCAAATGTTCCAAAAAATACCACTTTCTAAGATACCATACTCTAAAGAACTTTCGGCGAATTTAAGTCCGCTGCCTTTGCTTCTCAGATACTGATACATAGAATTTTGTAATTAACGTAAAAACACCACAAGTCTCGACGTATTCTAACAAAAAGACTGACTCGGTTACATACTCAACCTTAAAACACATGAGTGCTACATATAGAATCCTGAACACATCGAAAACATTCTAAAGAGTCATCCACTCTTATACCCACTGCAAATTACTTGACTTAACGAATTGAATCACTCATGCCTTATCTGCACTCTAAAATCATAGGACATGATCTCATTCCGATACAACCAATAACTTCCTTCTCTTTACACTAAGCGTTCTTATCCACAACTCAAAACATTCTATTATATTCTCACTTATACGAAGCACCATATAACCTTTGTCAAAATTTTTGCTTCACTCGAGCCATCCTCGGCTCAATATCTGCAACCAGAACTGATTCACCTGTATATATCAAATCGGAACTAACATAATACCTAATCATACAATCAGCTAGTCAACGACAACCTCCCTAACTTAGCTTGAAGCCATATATACCACAACACATATACTCTTTTCCTGTCGTAATATCATGGTGAGATTAAACTCACTCTTTCATAAGCTTGTGGAAACATGAATCATCAGAAATTTTAACTCTTCTGCAGTTCTTGCGTTCATTCACATAACAGTTGATCCCACTCTTTCGGCGACAAAATTCTCTACAAAGTCCCAAATTTTTCAAAAATTTCGGCAGAGTTTCCTTTGTAATTGAGCCTATCCACCTGCTAGAGAATCACCAAAATCATCCTAACAACACGTCCACAACTTGACAAAGCATCACAATGTATATCAACAACATTAATCTCAATACTACATGTATTATATTATCAAATATTAATACGTGGGCATGCGTTGTACCTATTTGAATCATAACACATAGAAAATTCCTTTCAATTACACCTGAAGTCTTCTCATAATATACATAGGAACCACATTACTTCAGAATATTCCGCAGGAGATAACCCACCTGCTTCGCCGCATATAACATTTCTGTATACCTTCCACCGTCATACACATTACACAACTACTTAGTCTTCCTGAGTCTGAACTCATATCATATCGTGCAATTTACTTCACTCCCACTAGGAGACTCGAAAAGATTTTTCACACGCCCATAATTCGGGCTACTCATCGAACCACTGTAGGAAACGAATCGCTTGACAATTCATCCATTATCTAGCAGACTCCTTCGTCACTACCGGGTCATATAATTGCATCTCGCAGTACTAGCATACTCATCACACGATCACCAAACTGCCAGTCCGGCTAATAGCGACAATGCCGAACATATATGTTCAGAACACTTGATGATACGATTATCACCTCAGTGCTCAGCCCCAGGCAAGTCCCAGCCTCAAGTCCTCCAGACTGGCCCAACATCAACCCCATGAAGATTACATCTCGCCCCTCGATCAGGGAATGGCAAGCCATCGAAGCACATATAATACCGAGTGCTCATGCGTGCATGCAAACACGTGGAAGGAATTTCAAGAGTTACTCTTTCAAGCTGAATCAAGGTCGCACAATAAGATTTCAAGAAAGAGGAGTGTTTCCTAAAGGTTCTGTAGCCTCCTGCTTATAAGTGTGGTGCACGACACACCCATAAACAAGACTCTACTAAACTCGCTCATGACTCGTGAGACCTGGTAACCTAGGCTCTGATAGCAACTTGTCACGACCCAAACCCGGTCGTGATGGCACCCAGCCCTAAAGCTAGGTAAGCCTGACCAACAATCAATTCTAACGTAACATTTAAGTCTCAAACCGAGAGTTTAACAAAATAATAATCCAAGAATATTAATAATGTGATATAGGTAAGTACGAAAATCGAAAACACACCCATAAGATCTGGGGGTCACGAGTCTAGAGCCTCTAAACAAAACTGAGTGATAATAATAGTATCTGAATACCAAAACCAAAATCTGGGAAAGTATATAATAATAATAATAAAATAAAGAAATAATGAAGAGCAGACAGGTCCTGGGAATGTCATGCAGCTACCTCAACGACTCTAAGATATCTCTAGAGACTACGAGAATCAGCTAAGCCTCCGGTGTACCTGAATCTGCACACAAGGTGCATGGAGTAGGGGTGAGTACTACCGACTCAGTGAATAATAAGTATAGAAAATGACTAAAAGTAAGAAATCCACGAAAGACCACAACGCAAAGCGATAGCTAACAATCTTATAACTTAGCTACGAACTAACAGCAAAACAGTATCACAACAGCAAACAAATCTCAGATAAAGATGCAATGCAATGCACATGAATACGATGCGGCGTGCAACCCAATGCGTTTAACTTGACGACGATCACTGGGGGTGTGTACAGACTTTGGAGGGGCTCCTTCAGCCCAAGCGCAATATCAATATATAACTGCTACGGCGTGCAGCCCGATCCAATGTATATAATCGCTACAGCGTGTAGCCCGATCCATGCTCAATCCACAGTATGCATGTAAGTCACATAACAGATTCAATCTGATTCTTTGCCAGTTTCCAATTTATTAAGGTGAATACAGTTTAATTAATCAATTTCAGAAATATGGTGACTTAGCATTTATTAACAATGAATAACACAAGACTGAGATCAATGATTATGCAAATCATGTTATCACACAGATATTCACCCTAGACGGGTACTACAAATCGGTACAAGGCCCTAAATATGACGTTAAGCCCAATTATCAACAACACAATGTGCGTATCAGACGCCAATAATTTATTCAGTTCTCGTGATAGACCAAGCCACAATCCCCCCCCCAATCATTTACAACCCCGCACCTACCATGGGGTGCAATTCACGCCCTAACATAGCGTCACGATGTGATAAACCGGGGTTTCAAACCCTCAAGCCATCATCTACACAAACTACTCACCTCTAACCGATCGTAGCCTGGTCTGTAATGCCTTTTCCCTTCGAATCTTCTCCTACAAGCGTCGAATCTATTCAAAACCACAACGAATAGCTTATGATAGGCTAAATAAACATAACACAATCGAAATTATTCGAAAAACGTTAAAAATCACGAAGTTGGTAAAACCCGAGCCATGGGCACACTTCTCAAAAAATTCTAAAAATCACATCAACGGATTCCTCGTCTTTCCACGAGTCTGTACATATAAAGTTCACCAAAATCAGAGTCCGTTTGACCTGTAAAATCCCCAAAATTCGTTTCTAAAAACTACGCCCTAGTTCTTCACAATTTCTACACAATTTCATGGAATTAGGGGTTGATTCTTCCAAAAATTATATTATTAAGCCAAGACTTACCTCCGATCGATACCCGCTGAAAGCCCACTTCAAATCGCTCAAAAAGCCCTCTTGGTTGCTTAACAATAGTGGAAAATATGTTTAAGTCGCGGATGAAATATATATAAAAGCTCTTCTGACGCCCAGTTATTTACCTTACGCGAACGCGGTCCAAGCCACACGTTCGCGATGAACAACTTTCTACTGACCCCCATTTACCCTTCGCGAATGCGGCAACACCATCGCGATCGTGATGCTCTGAGTCCTCCTACTACGCGAACGCGACCCCCTCATCGCGAACGCATTGAACAAACCAGGCAGGGCCCCAGGCCCCTTCTACGCGAATGCGATCAGCTGTACGTGATCGCGATGCTTCAGGACATCCACTCTATGCGAAACGCGAGCCTTCCTTCGCGATCGTGATGGCCAAAAATAGGCCCCCTACTGCATTTTCTGCTGCACATTTCCAAGTTTAAACTCTCCGTTGGCCATCCGAATTCACCCCGAGGCCCTCGGGACCTAAACCAAAAGCACAGATGTGTTTTATTAATCCATTCAAACTTGCTCGTACATAAAAATGCCACCATAAACATCAAAATCATCCAATTTCCACGGATTCAAGCCTAAGTCAAACTAAAAACTTCCGAAATTTGCGTTTGCTCTAAAACTCGACCTAAACACCTCCGAATGATCTAAAAATTTGCACACATATCAAAAATCACCTAATTGAGCTACTTCAACTGTAGGAATTTCATTCCGACTCCCCGATCAAAATATCACCTATAAACCGGACTTTCGCCTAATTCTAACTTAGCCAATTCAAGCATAATTCTACATCAGATCTCCAAATCCAGTTCTGATTTCGCTCCTAAGTCATATATGACCATCCGAAAGTAGTCAAACCATCAAAAATTCATTCTAAGCCCTCTAAGTCATAAGTCAACGTTCGGTTGACTTTTCCAAACCAACCTTTTCATAAAGAGACTAATTGTCTCAATTCTATCCAAGCTCCACCGAATTACTTCAAACTCTCCAAATACATATATTGAAACATATAAAAGCATAAAACAGGGAAAACGGGACGGAGATACCTGAGACGACGGGTCAGGTCGTTACAGTCTTTTTGATATCACGGCGACGTTTTACCATGGTAAAAGTTATGAAAGAAATGTGCTTCAAGGGTACAGGGTTCGATCCCCAGGAGCAAAAATTTCTAGAAGATCAACGAGTACCAGAAAAAGACGAGGATAAAATTGAGGAAATACTCTCTGATAAGGTTCGAAGGTTGAACGGGATTCAACCTCTCCTCTATTTGTAAGGAAAGGCACACGAAAATCGAAAAGGCATGATTCGAAAACTAGCGCCGGGAAACCAAAACATCACATCACATCCTGAACTGCCTCGGGAGCAAAAGTAATGATCACGCACGTGATTGATGATGTCATCCTAAAAAAGCCCTAAAAGGAGGTCATATGTCAACGGCATAACGCCTTCACATACATTCATGCCTTTTTAGATAGTACCTACGGATACATCAAAATTTCTAGGAAGGTCAAGCACATATGTCTGTTCGTTGAAGACATTTCTCTACTACGCCCCCAACAAATGGAGGAATTATCTGTATCGGGCAAATTTGGTTCCCTACGTCCTCATGTTATCTATGGACGTTCTTGGCAGCAAGGCCGGCTCAGTTGAGGCCGACCCAAGTGAGGTCGACCTAGTAAGTGGACGGCCCGGGTAATGACCCGAGACGACATTGTTTGAAGCTCTGAATCTTCGGTACACTGAAGCCACCAACTTCTGTACCTTTCTTTGATTATTTCGAGGAAGGTCCCCTAATATATAAATGGGACCTTCCCTTTGTAAAGGGGCTCATGTATATTTTGGCTACTCAGAATATACAACTCATTCTCTCTCTCTGTCTTGTGCAAAGATTACTACTTGATCCATTGTTCTTACATCTTATGAGATATACATCTCCTCATTATCACCGATCTTAGCTCGATAACACCATCTATTTCATATTACCCTTGATTCTGATTTACCCTTTTATATTTTCGATTGTTCTTGAGATTAATAAGTATTCTCATAACTTTTTAGCCAAACAATTATTATAGCATTTGCTTTGAAATTTTTGCCAATCAATAATGCGAATTTTGTCCGAAAACTATAGATTTATAAACAAAAAAAATAGGAATAAAACTAAAGAATATACTTCTACATAAAATTGGAGGTTTAGAGTGAAAGAGTTATGTTTTGCTACATTCATCTCATAATTTTATTAGAAAATAGGGGGTAAGAGGACGGGAAAAGGGAATTATAAGACGGAGAATCGAACTTTTACTAACAAGGTGAAAGCTCGAACAAATAAACTGAAATTTGCCATTCATACTTAATTTATGGACATCTTTAAATACTTTAGATGACTATGACTAATTGTTTGATAAAAATTACATGCTTAAATTAGAGTTTAAATCACGCCTATTATCAATTCAATCACAATCTAACCTGCATGAGATTAAAAAAATTACGTAATAATAATCTAAGGGAGAAGGATAAGAATTAAAATTGTGGAATAAAGGTAGGATTAGCTTATCCCACATTAATTGAACTATTGATTTTGGTAACCCGATATTCTTTATACTATAGTTATGGTATTATTTCTATATCACACTCAATGTTGGATAATGATTGGAAATTACTAATTTCGAAATAAAAATATAATGACACATTAGCCCTTCTCCAATCTCCCAAAGTCTTTTAAGAAAGATAATGTTAAAATTAAAAATAAAATTTTTAATTCAAATTTATCTATTGTAAAATTGAATACATATTTTATATTACATCTGTATATCCAGTTTTAATTTAATAAATCAAACAAATATCAATAAATATATATTCACTAAATTATTGTATTTTTATTTAATTTCTTATTATAATCTCAATATAATCTGTCCAAATGAAAGGACCCAATAAGAGACAACATTTTTCCATAACAGTTTTAAGGGGAAAAAATGAAAGGACTGCATCTGATAGAGAATTCACTAGAGATTGTAGGTAGCCATAATTGACCAACAAAGTGGGAATAATTAGTTCTAATTATGTCAAATAATAAACAACTTTTTCTTAATTTTAAAAAGACAAATGATTATGAGTAGTAGGTGTCTTAAATACAGGCCAAAAAAACAGGTCTATGTTAGTGGAAAATCATGTAAGAAACACAAAAATTGTGCTTAGTACTGTGTACACACTAAAAGGTGTCTGTACAATCACATTTCTCATTCTATCCATCTTCTCTATAATCATTAATAAGTATTTGTACATATTCTCAAATTTCAGCTGACTCTTTTCTCTTTCCTCTTATTGGGTTAGTTTCTCTTCATTTCTTAACTTATATATTGATTTTTGTATATGAGTTCTTGTTGTTTTTGTTTTTTGTATGTGGGGTTTGGTGCATTAAGCTTGGAGCTTTAATTTTTGTCCTGGGTTGAAAAATGAATCAAGAATTCATTTTTATTGCTCTTTCGCCATCTATTTCTTCAGCTATATGTATATGGGTTCTTGTTTTTTAAGTATTTGGTATGTGGGGTTTGGTGCATTAAGCTTCAAGCTTTAATTTTTGACTTGGGTTGAAAAAAGAATCAAGAATTCATTTTTATTGCTCTTTCTCATCTATTTCATAATTTTTGACTTGGGTTTCTTGAGTTATCTATGAATACATGTATATGTGTATATGGGGTTTTTATTGGTTGTGTGTTTTTATGTGGATTTTTGATGCATTAGGCTTTGATTTTGACTTGGGTTGACCTATATGACTTTAGGTTGTGTTGATCTTTTTTGGTTGATGCAGAAAAAGGAAGATTTTTGGTGGGGCAGAATTGGTTGCTTTGCAGTGGAAGTTGTGTTTCCCATGCTGCTAAAGGTACTTTTTTTTGTTGATTCTGAACCTTAAGCTATTTGGTTGTACCTTATGCTATTTGCTTGATTTAATAAAATGTACATGGTCCTGTACTGATATATAACAACAACAACAATAACAACAACCCACTGATATCCCACATGTGGGGTCTTGGAAGGTAGTGTGTACGCAGACCTTACCCCTATTCCGGAGGAGTAGAGAGGTTGTTTCCGGTAGACCACGGCACAAGATGGAATGTACTGACATATGTATGTAGGTTTTTATTGGTTTGTATAAATAGTGTGTTTTTATGTGTATTTTGATGATTAAGCTAGAAGCTTTAATATTTGACTTGGGTATCTTGAGTTATCTGTAAATACATGTATATATGTATATGGGTTTTTATGGGTGTGTTGGTTGTATGTTTTTTTTTGGATTTATGATGCATTAAGCTTGAAGCTTTGATTTTGACTTGGGTTAACCTATATGACTTCAGGTAGTGTAGAATTTTTTTGGTTGATTCAGTTGAAAAAAGGAAGCTTTTTGGTTGGGCAGAATTGGTTTCTTTGCAGAGGAAGTTTGTGTTTCGATTTGCTGCTAAAGGTGCTTCCTTTTGTTGATTTTGAATCTTATTGCTATTTTCTTGATTTGTAACGGAGCTTAACTAAAATGTATGTGGTGTTGCCTTATTTTGGAATAAAATTGACCTGAATAGAGTGGAATGGAAATAGAGGATTTATATAGCCGACTCCAACTAGTTTATGATTGAGATGTTGTTGAATAATTGATATTCTAGTTTTTGTTGCATATATTAGGAAGCATTTGGAGTTTTGAAAGTGAAATGTTAATGAGTGACTATTTTGTTCCACTTCTTTAAAGCTTGTCTATTTCTTTACATTTTTAGTTTCGATAGCTCAGATGCTTGTCTATTTCTTTCTATTTTTAGTTTCGATAGCTCAGATGTCTTCTAAGAAGCAGAATACACTTGAATTGACCATCTGGTTCTTTCAGCCAAATGCAGATGTTGAAGCAGCAGAAAGTGTAATTTGCCGGGGTGTGCTTCAAACTCGAAGCTAATATTAGTGTGATGGGCTGTGAATGTTCTAAATTTGCCTCGTGTTGCTGGACAGGACAGAGTGGCCCCATTCACGAGGCTCAAAATCCTGGTATATATATCTTTTATTATAAGCTTTTTTATAGAACTTTCCTCCTGCAGTGTTTAATGTACTTGTTACTTTTTTTATTCTGGTTTCATGCTTCAAATAGATGAAGAAAAAGATGAAGTTAGTGATTTGCCTGCATTCCGTGAGTTTACGTTTGAGCAGCTCAGGATAGCTACTTCCGCATTTGCTGTAGAGAATATAGTTTCGGAACATGGTGAAAAAGCTCTAAATGTTGTATATAAAGGAAAGCTGGAGAACCAGAGGCTGGTTGCCGTTAAACGCTTCAACAGATCTGCCTGGCCTGATTCCCGGCAGTTTTTAGTAAGTATTTGGCTGGCATTGTTCCAGTTCTGAAAATTATTAGTTCCTTCTTATACTATGTACCTGATGCATCAACAGCAAAATGGAAACAGAGAAATGAATGCATGCCACAAGCTATGCTTTTTTAGTGCTCGCACTCTTTTGAATGTGTTTGTAACCTGTAGTTAACTTGTGTTTCATCTGCTGACAAATGCTTAGTTAAGCTATAGATTCAAACTTGATTTTGTCTCTTCATATGGGAAATTTCAGGAAGAAGCAAGGGCCGTCGGTCAACTCCGCAACAATAGGTTAGCAAATCTTCTTGGCTGTTGCTGCGAGGGTGATGAGAGGTTGCTAGTTGCAGACTTCATTCCCAATGAGACACTTGCAAAGCATCTTTTTCATTGTAAGTTTTCACTCTGGTTTTGGGGGGTTATAACTGTTGAATACTAGATTTGCTGAACTAATTTTATCGAAAGGATTTTTGGCTTAACTGATAACTTCAAGCAGGATGAGACTGCACCTAGATTTTCTTTTTCAATTCTAGCCAGACAAAAAGAGCAGATCCAATCTGTGACCTTGTTCTAAATTCCCAAACAAAGCCTTCGGTTCATGCACTGTTCCATTTTAGAGAATGACTTCCTGTTTCCTTTTTATGGTTTTCCCTGTTAGTATCCATCTTAGAGAATGACTTCCCATTTGCACACAAGGGTGTGGTCTAGTGGTGAATGAATGGAGAAGAATGTGAGGTCTCAGGTTCAAACCCCAGCGCATGCAAAAAATACTAGGTGAGCCTTAGTGGGCACAATTATTTGGTACCTGTGTTGGGATGTAGCAGGTACTCGGTGGAATAGTTGAGATGCGCACAAGCTGGGCCTGGACACCACCGTCAAAAGATAGATGAAGAAGAAGAAGAAGAAGAAGAAGAATGACTTCCCATTTCTTTTGCTTTATAAAAGAGTTACTCTTTGGTTTCTAATTTTGTTCTCAGGTATATTTGCTTAAATTCTGAAGTGAGATTGTGTTTACTTGCTAGCATGTCCATACATGGTGTCATTATACAACCTACAAGAATCATCCTTTTTCTTGTTTAACCGTAAATTCAAATGCTCACAGACCAATTCATTGCCACTGCCATTGCTAGTCTGCTACTGCTGTTGCTTTCTCTTTCCACTAGGATTAGTTTAAGAAGAGAGAGTGGGAAGCAATGACTATGATAATGAAGTCAAAGAAACAGACGAGGTTAATCAGTTTGGAAAAGTTAAACTTGGTACCTTTTCTTTTCTTTTCTATATATATATTTTTCTTTTTCACATGGTTAGTAACTGTGAAGAATTTGAAAAGCAGAACCTGACCATGAGCTTTTCCAAACTTCTCCTAGAGAGAACTTACAGGAAATGGAAAATGAGATTGGATGAGATGGGATACCTATTTGTAGGGATGGCAAACGGTGCGGTGCGGTTGCGGGGCAAACCCGCGAAGATTTCAACCCGCCCCGCCCCACATAGCATTTGCACCCGCCTCCACCTGCCCCTCCCCACCCCACAAATTTTTTATTTTTTTTCATTTTGCTAGTTTTTTTTAATTAAGTTTGTTGCTGGATTTTAAAGTTCATCAACCAAAAAATGAAAAGCTTATGCTCATCAGCTCTTGTATTGAATTGTTCAATTGGAATGCTGGAAATTGACAAAAACCTGTACGTTATGCTTATGGCATTGGAATTTGGAAACAGTTTTCGAGCGTTCGTTAGATGATTAAGTGATAAATGTTAATTATTTAATCATAAAAATATTTGTCTAAACTACATTTTATATTCCGTTAAATGTCTAATTTTTTCTTTTATTCAAAATTTCTAACTTAATTAACATTCTAATTAAAAGGTGTACTTGAAAAAAAGAAGAGGGTATAAATGATTTACTTTGTTTTAATGAAGTATCAAACATTTAAATAGATGTTCTGCTATTTATGGTTTGTTGCATGTCTTATTACTAGATAATACAATAGGCCAAATTCAGTAAACTTGTGCAAACCTGCGAAAACCCGCAACCGCACCGCACCGCTCAGCCTTATAAAAAATTATTTCAACCCGCCCCCGCACCGCATAGCTTTAAACCCATCCCGCACCCGCACCGTGCCATTTGCCATCCCACCCTACCTATTTGCTTTAAATTGAAGATTGGAAAGTCATGAATTTCCTTCAAAGATAACATATTCTTTGATAATGTTCAGTCGACTCATCTGTGAGAGTTTTAACTCAGGGGATACACAACCAATGAAGTGGGCAATGCGGCTAAGGGTGGCCTTGTATATTGCACAGGCTCTTGAATATTGTACAGGCAAAGGGCGTGCTCTTTATCATGATCTTAATGCTTATAGAATTTTATTCGATGAAGTAAGTTGATAGTTAAATCTTCATTTTTTTATTGTTTATTGGTGTTGTTACATTTCACAATTCAAGTACTCAAACGCCTATTATGGTCTCCTCCATATATTTCACAGGATGGTGATCCCCGACTCTCTTGTTTTGGTTTGATGAAGAACAGCCGAGATGGAAAAAGTTACAGCACGAACTTGGCATTTACTCCTCCTGAATATTTGAGAACAGGTAAGAGCTAGCTTAATAAACAAATGCGGCCATCTTAAGTGACAGTGTTCTTTCATGTCTAATGATTCACACACTAATCAACCACATCCAGCTGAGCTTCTTGATGTTCTTCTTTTGTAACACTTTAGTTGTTAACACTTTTCTATTTACAAGATTAAAGGGAATGTTTTCCACGAGTTACTTTCAGTTATTAAAAACAAAAGGATCCACTTTGACCATTATGGCGTTTGTGTATAGGATTTTGTTGCAATCCATTCAGTGTGGAGGGTTCATTGAGTTCATGGTGCTATTTACATTTATCCTTTCTTGAATTATTGAACTTCTTATAGTTCGATCACTCAGTTATTTTGAACTTTTGTAGGAAGAATCACCCCGGAGAGTGTGATATTTAGCTTCGGGACACTTTTGCTTGACCTTCTCAGTGGAAAACACATCCCTCCTAGCCATGTATGGTTCTCCTGCTAAATTTATTTATTTATTTCTTATTTAAGTGACCCCTACAACCATATTGCTCACACTTTATCGTGACGAGAAAACATGACGATAAGTGGTCTACAAAAGCTTGGCAAAATTGTTAAAATCGGACACCAAATTTAGAAAGGCCTGGGGTGGCTTCCTCTCTTACTTAAGATATGTACTGAATCCGATGATATTATGATTTGTATTTTTCCAGAGTTTACATGAAATATATCAAATAATTACTTAGGATGAAAGGTGGTTATCAAAATACAGGCATTCATGAATTAACACAATTCTTTCCGGTGCTTTTGTTCCTTCTGATATGTATCTGCTTATGTCAGGCACTGGATCTCATAAAAGACCGGAATCTTGAGATGCTAACTGATTCTTGCTTGGAAGGTCAATTTTCTACAGATGACGGAACTGAATTGGTACGGATTGCTTCAAGATGTCTACAATACGAGCCTCGTGAGCGGCCGAATCTTAAGTCATTAGTTGCTGCATTATATCCTCTTCAAAAAGAAGCTGAGGTTTGTGCCCAGGCATTATTCTTCCAGCAATATCTTTTCTCTAAATACTGCTATGATACAGTAGTTATCCAAAATTAGTGAAAGCAATAACTAAAATTTGGTGAGAAGCATTTAGGTTACATTTATTTTCCATAGACTTGATTTCACTTATCTACATCGGCTGATAGTAAGATGCCATAAATCATCTATTACATGGCAAAATATAGCTGGATTGAAGTTTTAGTAAATTGTTTTCCAGGTTCCCTCTCATGTATTGATGGGTATAACACGTGATGGCGAAACTATGTCTCTATCTCCACTTGGTGAAGCTTGTTTGAGAACCAACTTGACTTCCATCCATGAAATTTTAGACACGCTTGGGTACAAAGATGATGAGGGAGCAGCTACTGAGGTTTGTCTTATCGATTATTATTCTTGGAACTGATGTTCTGGTCTTGTGTATGCTCGTTCTCTGAACTTCTATAACTTGTTCCTGTTCTATAGAATCAATGCCGCTTCTTAATATTGAACAAAATACCCAAGTTAAAGATTCCCGGGGCTTTCATTGCATTGAACATGATAACATAAACACATCACTACATGTTCGGCCGAACCCAGTAGCTTTGGTTCAAATCCCAAATTTATCTTAAATAATCCATTAAATATTTATGAACTACTAGTAATTTAGAATCCAGTAACTTAAAAGGGTCAGAATCCCGAACTAATAGGCTTTCAAAACCTGGCTCTGTCTCTATATAAACCTTATTGTGTAGTTTTAGGTCATGCATGCAATTCATGTGTTTCAACTTATTGGTCATTCATATTGTGATCATATCCAAGCTTATATGTTTTTGAAAGCAAATTATTAGCATCTCATGGTAATCGCACTTTTTTTCTTGCTTGCAGCTTTCATTTCAGATGTGGACAGATCAGATGCTGGAAACATTGAACTCAAAGAAAAAGGGTGATGCTGCTTTCAAGAACAAAGATTTTAGAGCTGCCATTGAATGCTATACGAAGGTTGGAAATCCGCCATAATGTTCACGCTACATCGTGCCATATAATGTGGATTATCTATTTTTGAACTTATATCTTTATTTAATTACTTTAGGTTGCTCTTGCAGTTTATTGAAGTTGGAACCATGGTTTCACCAACTGTGTACGCTCATCGGAGTCTGTCTTATCTCATGAGTGATATGCCACAAGAAGCCCTCAACGATGCAGTACAAGCACAGGTAATATCACCTGTTTGGCATATCGCATCGTATTTGCAGGCTGCTTCTCTTTTCACACTTGGGAGGGAAAACGAGGCACTAGTCGCACTTAGAGAGGCTGCCATACTCGAAGAAGAGAAGAACGACGCTTCTTGAAATTGGCGAATGGAGCTTGTATGTATGATCATTACCTTTTAGATTACTCCTTTATTTACTTGACGCATAAATCACAAGTATCTTCTTTTTTCAGCAGAAATCTGGAGACGTTGTCGATCTGTCACCTACATGCATGCAATGTTTAGTAAATTGTGTTATAGCTATAGAGAATTCTTTCGTAATAATTCAATGCCATTGGTTCCTAAAGATACAAGATCTGTAGGAAAGGATGGGGAGAAACTCAGCTGTAATTTATGTACAGTGTGCTATTGTGCAGATTTTCTACATGTAAATTCTGTCTTATGGTTTTATTGTAAGGTCAATTTTACAATATATATTTTTTTTACTGTGGTTTCCGGGCATCGCTTTGCGAACCCGACTAGTTGTACCCACTGGGTCCCGCTATTTCAAGGCAGGTGCACCACGGTTAGTTCCACGGGGCCTTGGAGACGCGACCGGTTTGTAATGCCTCTAGTGGCCCTGCGGGGCTCGAATCAGCGACCTGGAGGATTTTGTCCTCGTGCCTTTACTAATTGAGCTACCCTCGGGGTTAATTTTACAATATTTATTTTAAGAACTTGCAAATGATGTAACTTTTTGTAATATTGTAATCCTTTCCCAAGATTAGTGCTTGTGCTATGGTATTTAGATAGGGATTGTAGCTCACACTTGAATTGAGCGCCTTCTGAGTTTCTTAATTTTTTCAAAGACCCAGATTTTATTTTCTTGTTTAAATTATGGAAAGAAAGAGATAAGATGTGAATGAAGGGGTTGTTTGGTTGGAATACCAGTTATACCGATATAAATTATATTGAGATTAGTTTGTGACGACCCGACCCGTCGTCTCATGTGTTTCCGTCATATTTTCCCGTTTATTGCTTCTTCATGTTTCATTATATGTGTTTGGTGAGTTTGAGTTGATTCGGATTGGATTTGGTAGGAAATGAGGCAATTAATCTTTTTAAGGAAAGGTTGGTTTGGAAAAGTCAATCGAAAGTTGACTTGTGAGTAGAGGGCTCGAATGTGATTTCCGACGATTCGGTTAGCTTTGGGTAATGATTTGAGGCTTAGGAGCGCAATCGGAAGTGATTTTGGAGGTTCAGTGTAGAATTAAGCTTGAATTGTCGCAGTTAGCATTTTGGTGATATCCGGTTGATAGGTGAGATTTTGACCCGAGGGTCGGAATGGAATTTCAAGAGTTGCAGTAGCTTTGTTAGGTGATTGAGATGTGTGTGCAAAATTTCAGTTGAATCGGAGGTGTTTAGGTCGGGTTTTTGATCGAATGCGAGTTTCGGAAGTTTTGGTTGAACTTAGGCTTTGATTTGAGGAAATTTGATGTTAACTATAATGTTTTGATGGTTCGAGCAAGTTTGAGTAACGCATAGAATCACCTTTGTATTGTTGGTTGAGATCCTGGGGGTCTTGGGTGTTTTCGGATGGCCAACAGGGTGAAAATTGGACTTGAGTGATTGCTGAACTTTTCTAGTACCTGGTGTTTTCGCACATGCGTTTTTGGGACCGCAGGTGCGGTCTCACGGAAGTGGACGAGAGGCCGCAGAAGCGAAAATGGAGGCTTGGGCATTTTCCGCAGAAGCGGAGAAGGATCAGCATAAGCGGTCACTGCAGAAGCGGCTTGGACCATAGAAGCGGTCCTGGGCGACTTGAGGGAAAACCGCAGAAGCGTATTTTGGTCGCAAAAGGGAAAAGGTCTGGACATAAATATTTAATTTGACCTTCGCGAATTTTTGAAAGAACAGAACATTTTCACTTCGGACTAAAAGGATTTTGTCGATTTTGAAGAGGGTTTCGAGGGCTTTTATCAGGTATGGATTCTTGGACTTGAAATACGTTATTATGGTGTAAAATCATGGATTAATACTGAAAACCCAAGGAATTAAAGGTTAAAAATGGAGGTTAGGGCTTGAAACTTAAGAGAGTTTAAACTAGGGATTTGAGGGGTCAAATGGACTTCGATTCTTGGGAATTTGATATGTTTAGACTCGTGGCGAGATAGAGAACATTTTGGTATAAAAGAATTATGACTTTCGAGAAGTGGGCATGAGGCTTGGGTTTTGCAAATTTCGTAATTTTCGATATTTTTCGAGTCTTTCGATTAGGTTATATTCCCTTAGCCTATTGTAATATATTCGTTGTGATTTTGGCCAGATTCGACGCGCAAGGAGGTCTATTCGAGAGGAAAGGGCATTGCGAGCTAGTCTTTGGCCAGCTAGATGTGAGTAATAGATGTAAATGCTGCTCTGAGGGTTTGAAACCCCGAGCTTTCACATCGTAATGCTATATTGAGGTGTAACACGCATTCCACGAGGAGTGCGGGGTTGATTACTATTGGGGATGTTGACTTGATCCATCCCGAGTGTGATTTCTACTATATTGACGATTGATACGCATAAGTTATTACTGAGAATTGGGCTTATTGCCATGTTTGGGGCCTCGAGCCGACCTGTAGAATCCTTAGGGGATCCTTATGTGTTTTCCTCACTTGTTTGCATTCAATATACTCTCAGTCATGCTTTTCAACTGTTAAAAATAATACAAGAACTATGTTTTTTAACATGAATATTAAATGAAAAGAATATGAGGGCTGCGATCCCGATAGTATGTCATGCCCGGGTGACGGTTAATTTATTTGACTAAGATGGGTCGAGGACCCGATAGTGAGGATGATTTCTCTTGATATGGATTGGGCTGCACGCCGCAGCAATGATATATTGATATCAAGGTCGAGAGCCTATTTGATGCCATGAGATGACTGATATTGTGCTTGAGCTGTAGGAGCCCCTCCGGAGTCTGTACACACCCCAGTGAGCACCGTCGATGACAAATAAATGGAGCGGGTTGCACGCCGTAGTGGGTACCAGAAAGTACCGTTATATGTGTTACATCTTTTCATGCATTATTACTTCACTGTATTACTTGTTGGTTACTATTTTTCACTGATATTGATATAAACTGCTAGATATAAATTACTTTGTGCATTTTCTGCGTTTTCTTACTTTCAGACTGTATTTATGTTTATTACTCACTGGGTCGGAGTATTCACTTTACTCCCTACACCTTGCGTGCAGATCCAGGTTCTTCCCAGACTGAGTAGGTCCAGTTGATCAGCAGAGTTAGTTTTCGGGAGTGTTGAGGTAGCTGCACGGCGTTCGCAGCCATTGATTTCTCCCTTCTATCCTATCCTTCATTTCCGCATTTCAGCCTTTAGACAGACTTTATTGTAGGATGACACTCTATATTTAGAGGCTCATGTCCGTGACACCGGGTTCATATTGGGCTATATTATGTATTTTTGTTAACCATTTCGCATTTTATCAGTATTTCTAGACCTTTTAACTTAAATGGCTTGGTGATTCGCTGTCTCATTTAACTATATCTGTTTTATTATTGGGTTAAGTATTGTAAATGGTCGGGCTTGCCTAGTAGTGTGATGTGCGCCATTATGACTGGGTTGGGGTCGTGACATAGTTATGCTGGGATTGTTGTTTATTCATTGCTTGATTGTATTAAGAATGACAATTGTATAATTTCTAAGAAGAAGATATAAATTATACCAGTACTATTTACCCCACCTTCTATAAGGTATAAGTTATTCCGGTGTTAATTACTTATACCTTGTAAGAAAACCAAACATAGTATTAAGGTTGTATTAAATTTTTATGTCACCCTTATTTCTTGTTATACCTCATACCAAACGGCTCTTCACATAAATAATCCTAACACATATACCATCATTAATTACTCCAAGGGCAATGTAGGAAAAAAATAATTAATTCGTTCTTGAAATCTGAAAAAATAACTTATTTTGGACCATAAAAAAATAAGCCAAAAAATCACTTATTTTCAACAAGAGGGAGTAATATTTTAACCAACATAAATTTAGGAGAACTACTAATAAACGATCAGCATCACTGTATTGGAAAAAACTGAATTTATATTGAAGATGATGTGGCATGACACGTGGGCTGGTCAAATGGTCAAAACAAACAACAACAACAACAACTACCCAGTATATTCCCACCAGGTGGGGTCTGGGGAGGGTAATATGTAGACGAGCCTTACCCCTACCCGAAGGGGCAGAGAGGCTGTTTCCAATCGACCCTCGGCGCATAGGATAAAATGAAAAGCTGCATTAAAACAAAGACAAAATTAGAAACCAAAGCAAGACAAAACGAAATAATAAAGCATAAGTAATCCCGCAGAAATAACGTAAATAATTATGTAAACATAAGAAACATAAATACAGTCGCATGCAATAGTAACAAGCAGTAACTACCATACTAACACCATAAGGGGACATAAGCTAAAACACTAGTCAATTATGGGTAACCCTACTATCCCACACCCAACCCCGGGTGAGGCGTACGAAGGACTCTATGAGCCCCTAGCCTACAACCCTGATTCTAGACCTCCAGACTCCCCTAACAAGGGTCATGTCCTCGGTAACCTGCATTCTAGTCATGTCCTGCCTAATCACATCTCCCCAATGCTTCTTAGGCCTCCCTCAACCTCGCCGACCTCCAACAATCTACAGCCGCTCGCAGCTCCTCACCGGGGCATCGGGACCCCTCCTCCGTACATGCCCGAACCACCTCAGCCTCGCTTCCCGCATCTTCTCGTTCACCGGGTCACCCCTACCTTCTGTCGAATAACTTCATTCTTAATCTTATCTAGCCTGGTGTGCCCACACATCCACCTAAGCATCCTCATCTCCGCAACTTTCATTCTCTGAACATGAGAGTTCTTCACGGGCCAGCACTCCGCCCCATACAACATCGCAGGTCTAACCACGGCTCTGTAGAATTTTCCCTTAAGTTTGTGTGGAATTTTCTTGTCACACAGGACCCCTGAAGCAAGCCTCCACTTCGACCACCCCGCTCCTATCCGATGGGTGACGTCCCCGTCAATCTCTCCGTCCTCCTGAATCACAGACCCAAGATATCGGACACTGTCCCTCTTGGCGATGGCCTGAGAACCAAGCATCACTTCCCTGCCTACCCCACTCGGCTCATCGCCAAACTTGCACTCCAGATATTCTGTCTTAGATCGGCTTATTTTGAAACCCTTAGACTCGAGGGTCTGTCTCCATACCTCTAACCTTTCACTAACACCGGCCCTCGTCTCGTCTATCAATATTATATCATCAGCAAAGAGCATACACCAAGGCACATCCCCTTGGATATGTCGGGTTAGAGCATCTATCACTAAGGCGAACAACAGGGGGCTCAGCGCCGATCCTTGATGGAGCCCCATTACCACAGGAAAATGGTCTGATTCGCCACCCACCGTCCTAACCCTAGTCTTAGCTCCATTGTACATGTCCTTAATTACTCTGATATAGGCTTCTGGCACACTCTTCGCCTCCAAGCACCTCCATAGCACCTCCCTCGGTACCTTGTCATACGCCTTCTCCAAGTCGATAAACACCATATGAAGGTCCTTCTTCTTATCAAATGGTCAAAACATGATTATTAATTAAGAGGCACGAGTGACAATAGATACGGGGAGAAGAAAGCTAAATAGGCACGAGAAGCAATTCAAATGATACGAGTTTCATACTTATCTAAGTCATTTAAAACCAGGAGATCAAAATGAATTAAGAATATGCATATGATGATGTAAAGGAGTCCAATTCGGTATTAAATATCAAATATGTTAGAGAATTTGTATTTAATGGAAATGATTATGTAACGTTTTATTTAATTTCTTTTATTGCTCATAATTGCCTCATTAAGACTAAGGTATTATACTTTTTCCTAGAATGAACTATAAAAGGAGGAGATCTCAGCATTTGTAACACACGGAATATCATTGATATTACACTGAAATATAAACTTATTTACTGGTTTATTGTTATTCTCAAAAGTCTATTATTTTTTTCGTCTCCTGATTATCAGTAACCCGAATTTCTCTTTATCTTTTGCTTTGACCAAAGAATCATATTTTTAGTTAAACAAATTGGTTTCGATACCGTAAATCTGATAATCTATTCTTTTAAATTACATTCTACTCGTTGTTATCATCATATCAAATAACAACGACAACAACAATCAAGAAAACCAAGTCTATCAAGTGGATGGAGATCAACGTGATTATCTTTCCCCTCAAGTTTCTCCACGTGGATCTCGGGAAGGCACTCCTATTCCTAATGGTCAATCTGAACATGTTGAAGGGAGAGACGAAGCTTTACAAAAAATTATTGATGCGCAGGTCAACAAAGCTCTTCAGGCTCTAGTTAGTCAATTGCATGTAATCCTCGTTCTGGTCTTGTTAATTCTGGAAATGAAGGAACCACCAGTGAACCACAGCAAGGGGAACCAGGTAATTTCAAATAATTCTTATTTCCAAAACTTAGTACTAACTTTGCAGAAACAGCTTAAGGAACAGAATGAGCGAATCGAGCAAATCCCTAGAGTTCTCCCTGTAATCAAAGGAGTGGACGTGGATAAATACTCACAATAACCTTGGAAACCAAGTGTTGCTCCTCTTCCAATCCCAAAAAATGCCTGATATTTCTAAGTACGACGGCGCAATAGATCCACGTGATCATGTAACCGCATTTACAACAGGCATAAAGGGCAATTACTTGACCAAGCAAGAAATTGAATCAGTAATGGTCAAAAAAATTGGAGAAACACTCACCAAGGGTGCATTGACCTTGTATTTTCTTTTACCTGAAAATTCTATAAATTCTTTTACTGAGCTTGCAGATTCTTTTGTTAAAGAACACTCGAGAGCTCAAAAGGTTGAGAAAAGAATGGAGGATATTTTTAGAATCAAACAAGGGGACTCAAAGTTGCTCAGAGATTTTGTTGATAGATTCTAGCGTGAAAGAATGACTCTACCCCGTGTACCTGACAACTGAGCTGCAATAGCTTTTGCGAGTAATTTAAATGACAAAAGTTCTGAAGCCACGAAAAGACTCAAAGAAAGCCTTCGAGAATTCCCTGCAATCACGTGGAAAGATGTTTACAACAAGTACAGTACAAGCTGCGAATTGAAGAAGATACCATACCTAAGTTTCATCACGAAGAAAGGAGCGGTGCAGAAGATCAGAAACCGAAAAAAGATTAGGTAAAAATAGGTACGATTCATATATGGGACCTGCAGGGAAAGACTCACGGTCATAACAGGATAACCAACAGTATGATAAAAAATCGAGGTACGGGGAATCTCGTTCTTCATCAAGGTTCAGAAATGATCGAATTAGACAAGAGTCACGAGATGATGGCAGAAGTTTAACGGCAAGGTTCGGTGGATATAACTTTAATGTCACTACCTCCAAGCTCGTGGTGTTTTGAGGAGCATGGGAGATAAGGTACGATGGCCAAAAGAGATGCGGTCAAATCCAAATAGATGCAATCCTGACCGTTGGTGCGAATTACACAATGATCACGGGCACAAAACTTCAGAATGCAGATTCATACAAAGTGAAGTGGATCATCTATTGAAGCAAGGGTATCTCATTGAGTTATTTAGTGAGAAAGGTAAACAAGTCTATATGAAAAATAGCAGGAGCCACCAAAACTCCCTTCACCCAAGAGAACAGTGGATGTGATAAGTGGGGGAGAATATATTCACGGTATAACGTATACAGATTCCAACAAGGTTTCTAAATTAACAATTACATACGGGAAACGAGTGCGGCAGACCATAGAGGATGAAAGTATCACTTTTGATGATGCAGATACAAAAGGAGTGATCACCCCCATAACGACGCACTGGTAATATCTTTACTTATTCATGATACTAATGTAAAACGAGTTTTGATTGATCCAGGAAGTTCCGTAAATAATATAATACTAAGGGTATTACGCGAAATGCAAGCTGCAGACAAGATGATACTATCACGATCCGACTCGTCGTCACGTGAGTTACCGCCCCGGTTCCCCGTTTTATGCTTCTATATGTTTCATTATATGTGTTTGGTGAATTTGAAGTAATTCGGAGAGAGTTCGGTTAGAAATAAGACAATTAGTCTATTTAAGAGAAGGTTAGTCTGGAAAAGTCAACTGGATGTTGACTTATGAGTTAGAGGGCTCGGAATGGATTTTCGATGATTCGAATAGTTTCGGCTGATGATTTAAGGCTTAGGGGTGCAATCGAAATTGAATTTGGAGGTCTGATGTAAAATTAAGCTTGAATTGGCTAAGTTTGAATTTTTGCGAATTCCGGTTGATATGAGAGATTTTGATCCGGGACAGCTGCAGTAGCTCTGTTAGGTAATTTTGGATATGTGTGCAATGTTTTAGGTCATTCATAGGTGTTTAAGTCAGATTTTAGATCAAATGCAAGTTTCGGAAGTTTTTGTTTAACTTAGGCTTGAATCCGTGGTGATTTGATGATTTTGTTGTTTATGATAGTGTTTTATACTACGAGCAAGTTTGAATGAAGTAATAGGACGTATATGTGCTTTTGGTTGAGGTCCCGAGGGCCTCGGGGTGGTTTCGGATGGTTAACGGGGAATTTTGAGTATGAAAAGTGCAGCAGAAATTGCAGCAGAGGATTTACTCTATGCGATCGCATAGGTAAGTCTGCGATTGCATAGAACATCTGGAGGATTTTTCAGATACTGCTCTATGCGATCGCGTAAGGGGGCTTGCGATCGCATAGGTATGAGGGATGGTTCAGTGCGGTCGCGTGGGTGTGTATGTCATCATGTAGTAGAAGGAAGCAAAGCTCTGCGATAGCAAGGGGTTTCCTGCGATTGCGTAAGAGGAATTTTAGGGCCCGTATTTTTGGTCTATGCGGTCGCATGGGAAGTGATGCGATCGCATAGAGGCACGAACTGCTGGACAGAAGGGTTTTTATAATTAAAACCTCCGCGAACTTCATCATTATTTCCACCATTTTTGACCCCTTCACGAGCTTTGAATATGGATTTCAAGGGATTTGACTGAGAAACAGTTGGAGGTAAGTTTCCTAGCCTAAGTGTTCGAGTTTGTGGCAATATTATTGTAGAAGTCAGTAGAAAATCACCAAAATGGGTTAAGTTAGGGATTGGGAAATTATGGTGTAAAATGGCATTTTAAGGGGCATTCGAGCTTCGTTTTCGACGAACTTTATATGTACGGACTCGTGGCGAGATGAGGAATCTGTTGATGTGATTTTTGAAATTTTTTGAGAAGTGGGCCTGGGTCTCGGGTTTTATCAACTTCGTGAATTTTAGTACTTTTTGAGTATTTTTTATTGGGTTATGTTTCTTTAACCTATATTTATGTATTCATTGTGATTTTGACTATATTCGATGCGCGAGGAGGTTGATACAAGAGGAAAAGGCATTGCAGACCAGTCTACGGCCGGCTAGAGGTGAGTAGTTTGTATAGATGATGGCTTCAGGGTTTGAAACCCCGGTTTATCATATTTTGATGCTATGTTAGGGCGTGACTTGCACCCCATGGCAGGTGTGGGATCGTATATGATTGGGGATTGTGACTTGGTCACACACATTGTATTGTTGAAAATTTGGCTTATTGCCGTGTTTGGGGCCTTGTGCCGATATGTAGCATCCGTCTAGGATGAATATCATTGTGATAGTATGATTTGTATAATCATTGATCTCAGTCCTGTGTTCAATCGCTGATATGAAATGCTAAGTCACCTTTTCCCTGAAATTAAATAACTAAATTATATTCTTCTTAATAATTGGAAACTGAAAAATGAATTGAATCTGTTATGTGACTCATATGCATTCTATGGACTGAGTATGGATCGGGCTGCACACCGCAGTAGTAATATGATGATATTGCGCTTGGGATGTAGGATCCCTTCCCGAGTCTGTACACACCCCTGGTGAGCGTCATCGACGTTAAATGGATCGAGCTGTACGCCGCAGTGGATCATGTGCATTGTATTACATTCTTGCATTAAACTTGACTGATATACTTGATATTGTTTTGTTGTTAGTTCGTAGTTAAGGTGTCGGACTGTTAGTTTTAGCTTTTCTTTGTGGCACTTCGTGGATTTCTTATCTTCAGACGTTTTATATGCTTATTACTCAATGAGTCGGTAGTACTCACCCCTACTCCCTACACCTTGTGTGCAGATTCATGTGTACAAGAAGATTAGCTGAGCAGTCATTGTCTCCAGATAATTTTTCGAGTTGTTGAGGTAGCTTCTTGACGTTCGCAGGACTTGTCTACTCTTCCTATTTCAGTTTTATTATTATATACATTTCAAGACTTATGTATTTTCATTCAGATATTATTATCCAGTTTGTTTTTAGAGGCTCTAGACACGTGACCCCAGATCTTATGGGAGTGTTTATCGGTTTTTGTATCTCTCCGTATTATCTTATTAATATTATTGGATTATTATTCTAAAGTATTAAAAAAATTTCCTTAAATTATCGTTTTGAGATTTATTGTTCAATTGAGAGCAAATGTTGGTCAGGCTTGCCTAACTTTAGGGTTGGGCGCCATCACGACCGGGTTTGGGTCGTGACAAGTTCGTATCAGAGCCTAGGTTACTAGGCGTTGCGAGTCAAGAGCCGATTTAGAAGAGTCTCGTGGATCAGTATGCACACGTCCGTATCTATCCTCGAGAGGCTACCGAACCTTAGCAAACACTTCACTTTCTTGAAATCTTATCGTGCGTCCTTGATTCAGCTTGAAAGAATAACTCTTGAAATTCCTTCCGAGTGAATGTATGCACGAATGAGCGCTCAGTATTAGATGTGCCTTGATGGATAGTGATTCCCCGATTGAGGGGTGAGACGTGATCCCTTAGAGTTTGATGTTAGGCCAGTCTGGAGGACTTGGGGCCGGATCTTTGCCAATGGCTTGAGCATCGAGGTGCTGATTGTACGAGCTAGTGTTATGAATTAATATGTTCAATATTATCCCTAATAGTGGGAATGGCGGCTGGATAGCTACGTGATGAGTATGTTGGTGTTGAGTGATGTGTCTATATGACTTGGAAGTGTCGGAGAAGGTCAGCTAAGTGATAGATGAACAATTAAGTGTTTGATATCCATTGCGATTGAATTTGTAGCCCGAAATATGCACGTGAATAATCTTTTTGAGTCTCCTAGTAGGAGTGAAGTAAATTGCACGATACGATATTAGTTCAGACTCAGGAATACTAAGTAGCTATATAATGTGTATGACTGTGGAAGGCATAAAGAAACGTTATATCGAGGCGAAGCATGTGGGTATTTCATGCGGAGTGATCTGAAGTGATGTGATTCTTATGTGTGTATGTTAGAAGATCTCATGTGTAACTGAAAGGAATTTTCTATGTGTTATGATTCGAATAGGTTCAACGCATGTCCACGCATCAATTTTGATAATAGAATACCTGTAGTATTGAGATTAATGTTGTTGATATATATTGTGATGTTTTGTCAAGTTGTGGACGTGTTGTTAGGATGGTTTTGGTGATTCTCTGGCAGGTAGATAGGCTCAATTACGAAGGAAACTCTGCCAAAAATTTTAAAAATTTGGGACTTAGTATAAAATGTTGTCACCTACAGAGTGGGCTTAACCGTTGGGTGAATGAATGCAAGAATTGCAGAAAAGTTAAAAAAATTTATGATTCGTGTTTCCACAAGCTTATGAAATAGTGATATTAATCTCACCATGATATTACGACAACAAAAGAGTATATATGTTGTGGTATATATATGGCTTCGAGCTAAGTTGGGTAGGTTGTTGTTGTTTTACTGATTGTACGGTTATGTACTATGTTAGTTCCGACTTGATGTATGCTGGTGAATCAGTTCTGGTTGCAGAAATTGAGCCGTGGGTGGCACGAGTGAAGCAAAATTTCGACAAAGGCTATATGGTGCTGGTGGATGTGAGAAAAATAATAGTACGTCTCGAGTTGTTGATAAAGAATGATTAGTATAAAGAGAAGGAAGTGGTTTGGTTGTATCGGAATGAGATCATGTCCTGCGGTGTCAGAGTGTTGATAGGCACGAGTGGTTCGATTCATTAAGTCGAGAAATTTGCAGTGTGTATAAGAGTGGATGACTCTTGAGAATGGTTTTGATGTGTCAAGATTCCATTTGTAGCACCAGGTGTTTTAAGGTTGAGTGGGTGATCAAGTTAGTGTTTTCATTAGAACAGGTCAAGACTTGTGGTATGTTTACGTTAATTACGGGATTCTATGTATCAGTCTCTGGGAAGTAAAGGTAGCGGAGTTAAATTCGCAGGAAGTTCTTCAAAGTAGGGTATTTGAGAGAGTATATAGTGGCCTATTGGTCTTAGACAGTGTGGTTCTTACATTCGAGTCTCGTGTGGTAAGATTGGATTGAGGCATTGTGGCGCTACAGCAAGAGAGTATATCAAGTTGAGAATGAATCAGAATGAAATCTAGACAAATAAAGTAGCTTGTTAGTGGACCGAATTGGTATGGTAAAGGTATGATCAATTCCTTGTTTATGTTCGAGGTAATGAGCCTTTACGGATATTGGGTGGCAGAGCTTTTGAGTTCGAACATAGATGGATTTAGTCCTGCCAGTTTAACTTGTGGTTAGGAAAAGGAGATGAGTTCTCACGTTATCCTAGTATGGTATGGTATGTGCAGTCTGTTGTGGAGGATTGGTATTTGTGTGTAGTGTACGGTTCAATTCCAAATGGAAAGTCATTAAATTCTTACGCAGCACGGGCAGTTGCATGTGATTTAAGAATCGACCCTCAGATGATTAAGGAAAATGGTATTACAATTCTAGTAATTTGACGGGAGTATACGTTCAGTAAGATGGGAAGGTGATGTAAACTGATAACACTTCGGTGGGGTTGCAGCAGTTTCCTGTTGGACCGACTGTTGACATTTGAGTTTGTTGATGGCACAGGGAAATTTTAGAATTTTTTTCGTGGAATGAATGGGTACTTGATGTGTAATATGTATTCATACGACAGAATGTGGGACCAGGTATAGTGATTTGTGTGTTATATGGAGTTGGAGACTGGGAGTTCTCCCATACACTCTATGTCACAGTTATGGATCGTGGCAATTAGGATTTGGAGGCTAGAGTGGATCTTTATTCGTTGATACGATAGATCTTGGCTATGATATTGGGTGTAGACTGGTTGCCTCAGTGTTGGGTTAATCTAGACTATTGTGTTATGGGCTATGCTGGAGGATGCCACAGGTTGCGTGGCTGGTGCATGGGGTGATGTTATAGCGAGAGTGCGTTGCATTTCAAAGACCAGCTGGCGGCTGAGAAGGATTGCTTGTCTTGTTGGGCCTTCGTGACAAATGTCAGTGCAGAAGTTTCTACCATTGATTCAGTTCCGGTATTGAGGAACCTTTCGGATGCGTTCCTCGTGGCCGGGCATCTCGCCGGGCAAGATTGTTAACTTCATTATTTATTTGGTGTCGGGCACCATATCATACGGGTTTGGCATGAGTTATAGTAGTGGAAGAGGGAGCTTCAAGATTCTTGGTAATAAATTTGTTGGTAAGCTGGTTGATTACGTGTTTAGCTTGAGTTGGCTTGGTTAGTCCCGAATTGTATTGATAAAGGATGGGTTGATTCGATCGTTATTGGATCTGCTAGTGATCTGGGAAGTTCTATGAGTTGCTTTTCTATGTTGTGAGGCGCTATGATTTTTGGGCAGTGGTACATATATTACGGTGATATCGAGATTTATAGTGTAAGTTGAGTTTTGTAGTTTACACCACCATAAGTAGATATGATTACGCATTTAGTGTGCTTACGACCGATACTCGGTATTTTGTTATAATGAGTAAATTTGGCTCGATGTGCATCTCCCTATGTGAGATATTTGAGGGGGTCGGGTGGCACGCCGCCACAGGGTATGTTATCTGGATCGGGCTGCGCTACGCAACAGTGTGATGTTGAGGATAGTTTCCGTATGTTACTTTGTATTCCTTGCTTCCTGGTTTCTGAGGAAAGTCCATATTGGGAGTTGCTCGGCGAATAGTGCATCGGTTGTGTCCTTTCAGGATTGAATGGTGTATATAACTTGCTTCATCGTGGGTGTGATAGATTGCTTGGTTTCATACATCAATCTGTGCGGCTATCTATTTTGAGCATAGTGACTCGAGGTACGTCATGGGTAATAATGTTTGGATAGGATCGCGCATTGTGGCGAGGCCACGTGAAGTTATGACCTTTCAAGGAGGAGTCAGATATTCTATTTCTATGATGTGGTACGGGGTCCCTGCCTTGTGTTGTAATGGTATTGATGAGCTTAAGGTACAGCTCTTTCGTTGAGCTAATATCATGATTGGAGTATATTCAAGTCGTTCCTTATTGGTGCGCCTGTTATGCAAGTACGGCTTTGGCCGATGATAAGGGATCACATCACCAGAATGGCGTGTAGGATTTGAGGTGATCGTTGGAGTCACTAATGAATACGAGCGAATTTGGTTTCATCTTGTTGGAGGGTTAATATCGAGGTTTGACTCGGAAATCTGTTGTGATAGTAGTCTAAAGGGAAGTGACTTCATGAATGGTTGATCTGAGAGATTGTTACAGTATTGTGTGTTTCATCTATTGTGGGCAGTAGATGAAAGTGTTGGAATAAGACCTTAGCTAATAAGAGGTTCCTATCGATAACTAAGTATTTTGGGCAACTTTTGTGAATGGAGACTATCATTTCGAGTGTTGGATTGTGTGGTTTGCTGAGGTTGCAAGTATGGGTTATTACAGCTGGTTCAGGCTTATTATGAGTATAAATGTGAGGTTCTGATCTTGTGTATGGTTTCAGAGGTGGCTCTACGGTTATGGTCTAGACGAACTGTGAAAAATTTAGCGGTGTTGTTATATCGGGCCTATGTGAGTTAGGGTGATGTGGGATCACCCCGGGTATATGTTTGGTAAGGACATTCAAGTATCGGTGGGATCCTAGTACAACTCTGGGCCCGCTCGAGGACGAGCGTTTGCTTAAGTTGGGGAGGATGTAACGACCTGACCAGTCGTCATATGAGTTATTGCCCCGTTTTCCCCATTTGATGCTTCTATATGTTTCACTATATGTGTTTGGTGAATTTGAAGTAATTCAGACAGAGTTCGGTTAGAAATAAGACACTTAGTCTCTTCAAAAGAAGGTTAATTTGGAAAAGTCAACCGGATGTTGACTTATGAGTTAGAGGGCTCGGAATGGATTTTCGATGATTCGACTAGTTTCGGGTGATAATTTAAGGCTTAGGGGTGCAATCGAAATTGAATTGGAGGTTCGCTGTAGAATTAAGCTTGAATTGGCGAAGTTTGAAATTTGGTGAATTCTGGTTGATAAGTGAGGTTTTGATCCGGGGATCGGAATGGAATTCCGACAGTTGTAGTAGCTCCAATAGGTGATTTTGGATATGCTTTCAGGTCATTCGGAGATGTTTAAGTCGGGTTTTAGATCAAATGCAAGTTTCAAAAGTTTTAGTTTAACTTAGGCTTGAATATGTGGTGATTTGATGACTTTGACGTTTATGATAGTGTTTTTATGCTACGAGCAAGTTTGAATGAAGTAATAGGACGTATCTGTGGTTTTTGTTAAGGTCCCGAGGGCCTCGGGGAGGTTTCGGATGGCTAACGTGGAATTTTGAGCATGAAAAGTGCAAGAGAAATTGCAGTAGAGGATGTACTCTATGCGATCGCATAGAAGGCCTAAAGGAGTTTCAGAAATTGCTCTATGGGATTGCGTAAGGGGGCTTGCGATCGCATAGGTATGGTGGATGGTTCAGTGCGGTCGCGTGGGTGTGTACGCGATCGCGTAGTAGGAGGAAGCAAGGCTCTGCGATCGTAAGGGGTTTCCTGCGATCGCGTAAGAGGAATTTGAGGGCCTGGATTTTTGGTATATGCGATCACAAGGGAAGTGATGCGATCGCATAGAGGCGCGACCTGGTGGACAGAAGGGTTTTTATAATTAAAACCTCCGCAAACTTCATCATTATTTCCACCATTTTTGACCCCTTCACGAGCTTTGAACAAGGATTTCGAGGGATTTGACTGAGAAACAATTGGAGGTAAGTTTCCTAGCCTAAGTGTTCAAGTTTGTGGCAATATTATTGTAAAAATCAGTAGAAAATCACCAAAATGAGTTAAGTTAGGGCATGAGAAATTGTGATTAAAAATAGAATTTGAAGGGGCATTCGAGCTCCGTTTTCGATGAACTTTAAATGTACGGACTCGTGGCAAGACGAGAAATCCGTTGATATGATTTTTTGGAATTTTTCGAGAAGTGGAACGCGGGCTCAGGTTTTACCAATTTCGTGAATTTTAGTACTTTTCGAGTATTTTTGATTGGGTTATGGTTCTTTAACCCATATTTATGTATTCATTATGATTTTGACTAGATTCGATGCGCGATGAGGTCATTACAAGAGGAAAAGGCATTAAGGACCAATCTACGACCGGGTAGAGGTGAGTATTTTGTATATATGATGGCCTGGGGGTTTGAAACCTCGGTTTATCACATTGTGACGCTATGTTAGGGCGTGACTCGCACCCCATGCCAGGTGTGGGATCGTATATGATTGGGGATTGTGACTTGGTCCATCCCGAGTGCAAAATATAATTTATTGACGGCTGATGCACACATTGTACTGTTGAAAATTTGACTTATTGCCATGTTTGGGACCTTGTGCCAATTTCTAGCATCCGTCTAGGATGAATATCATTGTGATAGTATGATTTGCATAATCATTCATCTCAGTCCTGTGTTTAATCGCTGATATGAAATGCTAAGTCACCTTTATCCTGAAATTAAATAACTAAATTATATTCTTCTTAATAATTTGAAACTGGAAAATAAATTGAATCTGTTATGTGACTCATATCCATTCTGTGGACCGAGTATGGATAGGGCTGCACACCGCGATAGTAATATGATGATATTGCACTTGGATTGTAGGAGCCCTTCTGGAGTCTGTACACACCCCCAGTGAGCACCGTCGACGTTAAATGGATCGGGCTGTACGCCGCAGCGGATCGTGTGCATTGCATTGCATTCTTGCATTATGCTTGACTGATATACTTGATATTGTTTTGTTGTTAGTTCGTAGTTAAGGCGTCAGACTGTTACTTTTAACTTTGCTTTGTGGCACTTCGCGGATTTCTTATCTTCAAACATTTTATATGCTTATTACTCACTGAGTCGGTAGTACTCACCCCTACTCCCTGCACCTTGTATGCAGATTCAGGTGCACCTGAAGCTTAGCTGAGCAGTCATTGTCTCCAGAGATTTTTCCGAGTTGTTGAGGTAGCAATTTGACGTTCGCAGGACCTGGATACTCTTCCTATTTCAGTTTTAATATTATAAACATTTCCAGACTTATGTATTTTCATTCAGATATTATTATCCAGTTTGTTTTTAGAGGCTCTAGACCCGTGACCCCAGATCTTATGGGAGTGTTTATAGGTTTTCATATCTCTCCGTATTATCTTATTAATATTATTGGATTATTATTCTAAAGTATTAAAAAATCTTCCTTAAATTATCGGTTTGAGATTTATTGTTCAATTGAGAGCGATTGCTGGTCGGGCTTGCTTAACTTTAGGGTTGGGCGCCATCACTACCGGGTTTGGGTCGTGACAGATACCCAAGGCGCATACCTTGTCCGGGTTCGACAATTCAAGTGTGGTAAAAAAGGAGAGGTAACTCTAACAACTTTTGCTGCATGTTGTTAAAGAAACTAAATTTCAGGTAGTTGATATGGAAATGGCTTACAATATAATCATACGGAGGCCTTGGATCCAAGATATGGATACAGTTCCATCAAGATTACATCAAGTTATTAAATTCCCATCACCATGGGGGATTTTCCAAATTCGAGGGGATCAACAGATAGCCAGGAGTATCAACGATGTAATAGATACGAGCACCGTAAATAAAGAAAAATAGCAATTACAGAAAACAGCTAAAGGTATCAAAAATCAAACCTCAACTGAGCGAGAAAAGACAGACTTAGACTCGGGACCTACTACAATTCAACAACCTGAAGAGAATAAAAATATCAAAACAATAATCGAAGAGCTCGAGGCTGTGATTTTGTTTGAACAATGGCAAGAACGAAAGGTTTACGTTGGAGACAATTTAAGCTCAAACATGCGAGGTATGTTGGTTGAATTTTTAAAAGCTAACGTGGATTGTTTTTCTTGGTCCCATGCTGATATGACAGGGATACCACCGGATGTAATGACTCACAAACTAAATGAAGACTCATCCTTCACACCAGTAAAACAAAAGAAAAGAAAACAAGGAGCTTTCAAAAATCAGGTGATTCGGTCCGAAAATTATTGAAAATAGGGTCAATCCGCGAGGTAACTTATCCTAATTGGTTAGCAAACATATTTGTTGTACATAAGAAAAACAGTAAGTGGTGGGTTTGTGTAGATTATACAGATCTTAATAAAGCCTGCCCAAAAGATTCTTTCCCTTTACCACATATATATCAATTAATTGATGCAACTGCAGGACATGAACTTTTAAGCTTTTTAGATGCATATTCAGGGTATAATCAAATTAAAATGGACCTTAGTGATGAAGAAAAAACTTCTTTCATCACAGATAAGGGGACTTACTGTTATAAAACAACGCTCTTTGGTCTCAAAAATGCTGGAGCAACCTATCAAAAGTTGGTCACCAAAATGTTGCACGAACATTTAGGAAAACCAATGGAGGTATATATAGACGATATGCTCGTCAAAACGCAGCATTCTCAATCATATTTCTCATTTATCTGTTACATTTGAAATTTCACGAAAGTTTAATATGAAACTCAACCTAGAGAAATGCGCATTCGAGGTTGCCTCGGGTAAATTTTTGGGTTTTCTTGTTTCTAACCGTGGTATTGAGGTAAATCCTTCTCAGATTAAAGCAATAGAAGAAATCCATAACATCCTTACGAGTAAAAAAGAGGTTCAAAGGTTAACGGGAAGAATTGCAGCCTTGGGGAGATTTATTTCCAAATCTTCAGAAAAATATTTTAAATTTTTCTCAGCACTTAAAAAGCAAGATCATTTTGAATGGAATGAAGATTGCCAACATGCCCTTAGAAATTTAAAAGCTTACTTGTCAAACCCACCACTATTGGCAAAGCCAAAAGAAGGGGAAAAGCTGCTCATCTATTTGGCCGTGTCAGAAGTTGCGGTAAGTGTTGTTTTAGTTTGTGAGGACCAAGGTAAGAAATCTCCTATCTATTATGTTAGCAAGTTTTTATTAGATGCTGAGACACGATATCCTCAACTAGAAAAATTAGCACTAGCTTTGATCATGTCATCTAATAAATTAAGACCTTATTTTCAATGCCATCCCATTGTTGTAGTTATTGCTTTTCCATTACGAAACATTTTGCATAAACATGAACTGTCAGGGAGATTAGAAAAATGGACTATAGAATTAAGCGAATATGAAATTATTTATTAACCTAGGACTGCTATAAAATCTCAGTACTAGTCGATTTCGTAACTGATTTTAGTCAGGGAATGCATTTAGAAACAGAAAAAGAATTACAAGTTTTTAATGGTGCAATCCCAGGAACTTGGATTTTATTTACTGATGGCTCATCTAATGTAAAAGGAGAAGGCCTAGGAATAGTTCTCGTACCACCTACGGGAGAAACTATTAGACAAGCTATAAAATGTCATTCTATAACTAACAATGAAGCAGAGTATGAGGCTGTAATTGTAGGTCTAGAATTGGCAATTGGCATAACATAGATTATAATCAAATGTAATTCTCAACTCGTGGTCAATCAAATGCTGGGGACTTATACAGCTAGAGAGACAAGAATGCAAGAGTATCTCGAAAAGGTACGGGATCTAACAAAACAATTCCAAACTTGGAAGGTAATGCAAATCCCAAGAGATGAGAATGTGGAAGTAGATGCTTTAGCTAATCTTGCATCTGCAGCAAACGTAGCAAATGAGGCAACGCTTTAGCCATACATTTGTTTCATTCCGTTCTCGAACCTGATAAGAACGAGGTAAATTTTAATCATTTAACATGGGATTGGAGAAATGAAATTATTGCTTGTTTACAGCATGGAATGTGCCTAGTGACAAAAATAAGGCTTATGCACTTCACTAAAAAGATGCTCTTTACTTTTTATATCAAGGAAATCTTTATCGGAAGATGTTCGATGGTCCACTAGCAAGGTGTCTCGGACCTTCTAAAAAAGAATATGTGATAAGAGAAGTACATGAAGGACATTGCGGAAATCACGCAGGGGGAAGGTCAATGGTAAAAACATTGATTCGAGCAGGGTATTATTGGCCTAATATGGAAGAGGAGGCAAATAGTTTCGTGTACAAATGTGATAAATGTCAAAGATACGGCAATAATCTGCATAGACCAGCTGAGTAACTATACCCTGTTATAGCCATGTGGCTCTTTATTAAATAGGCAATGGATATCGTAGGTCCACTTCCACAAGCAAAAGGTGAGGTGAAGTTTCTACTTGTACTTACAGATTATTTCACTAAATGGGTAGAAGCTGGAGTATTTAAACAGGTACGAGAAAAGGAAGTTAAAACTTCATATGGCGAAATATAATATGTCGTTTTAGAGCACCAAAAGAAATCATGTGTGACAATGGACCGCAATTCATAGGAGCTCAAATTATAGAATTTCTTCCAAATTGGCAGACTAAAAGGATAACATCTACGCCATACCATACGGTGGGTAATGGATAAGCGGAATCCACAAACAAAGTCATTATCAACAATTTGAAGAAAAGGTTACAGGATTCAAAAGGTAATTGTCCTGAAGTATTACCTGGAGTATTATGGGCTTATCGTAGTACGACAAAAACAAGCACTAGAGAAATACCATTTTTAATGGTTTATGGTGCGGAAGCCTTAATTTCAGTTGAAATAGGAGAACCGAGCACACGGTACGTTCAAGCAATGGAAGAATAAAATAATGAAGAGACGTGGGTGAACCTTGATTTTCTCGATGGAAGGAGAGAAGCTACATTAATAATGATGGCAGCACAAAAGCAAGTAACTGAATGATATTACAACAGGAAAGCACGCCTCAGATTCTATATAATTGGAGACTTCGTGCTTAAAAAGGTATTCCAATCTACAAAGGTTGCTAATTCAGGAAAGCTAAGTCCAACGTGCAAATGACCCTACAGAGTTCGTGACATTGCGGGAAAAAGAGCATACGAGTTGGAGATAATGGATGGCAAGGTTTTACCCTCACATTGGAATGTTGTCCACTTAAAGAGATATTACTTCTGAGAAAGTACCCACGGTCAGGTAACGCCATGTTAAAATTTTTTCTTTTGAATTATTAAAGTTTTACTAACGATTTTAGATGCTATGCAAAAACCCTAACTCGTGCCAAATGATGAGTCACGACTTGCACGAAAAAATTGAATATTCTAAAATTCCTAGCCCAGGATTACAATTAATCTGATGGAAATACACACGGGTTAGGCAGGCTTCATCTATAATCGCACCTCCGAATCCCGTATGTTTTTCTGTTTCAGGAAAAAGACCAAATTGAGAGAAACAAACAAGTGCTTGAGGCTTCATACTTCACCGCTTAAACACTTGGGGGACTATATATTATACATAGATACGTGCAGAAAAATAGATACGAATATCAAACAAAAATTGATCGAGTTATTTGAGCAACATTTAAAAGAACAATACAGCTATAGAGAGACAAGTTTTGAGCAAAAGTAAGGAGTCTTCAGCATCATGAGAACAACAGAGTCATCTCTCAAACTCATAAACGAAGTCACCTCTCAAACCTTTCCTAATATATGAAGATAGGGTCATGACTATATACTAAAACAGGTTATAAGGCAAAACCTTATTTATTTTACAATTTGTAATTTCTATTACAAGAAAACAGTTACGATAAAGTCATAGATGTATTTTTATACATGTAACATTCAAAAGCTTGTCCAAGTTCGTGAATAAAATCTTATCAAAGTTGTTTCATACAAAACATGTGTATTCCTATTTCTTTCTTCGTATTATAACACTATTACAAAGTAGAGGCGTCTTCTTCATTAAATGTCGATATATATAAAAGGACCCTCTTTTATAAACCTCATGTTAATAATTCATGAGAAGAATCATAAAGCATTTTCAAAGGATAAAAATGCTAAGATATTCTATAAGTCCTAAACAAATAAATAGGCAAGAATGGAACATATAGAAGTACCGAGAAAACTTCTTAATAAAATTAAAAAGACTAAGTAAAAACGTAGTCAGCAAAATATCATTTACAAGTGCCCCATTATGATAACTGGGGACTTTACCAAAAAATCCCTTAAAATTGCCAAGGGATAAAACCACCAATCAGTAAAAAAAAAAAAGCAACAGTAAAATAAAACATATTCAACAGGTCACTGAAGGGGTTGGAACATCAGAGTTGTAATCTCATTTTCAGGGGCAGCCACAGGGACGGTAGCAACTTCAGTAGAAGCAACAACAGTAGCGGTTTTAAATGGTATTGAAGTGTTAAGATCACCAACGCAAGCAAGAGTCACGGGAGCTTCAGCTTCCATAGACGATGCCATAGAAGTTTCACCCTCGGGAGTTGAAGCTATAACATTCTCAACTTCAATTTCCACAACAATGAATTTATCATTCAAAGGTTCTTCTGCCACATGAGCTCCGAGTGCTGGAGAAGGAGAATCAAGTGGTTGTTGGCTTTCTTCAATAGTTTTCAAGACTTTTGCCAATTTTTGATTGTAAATCAAATTTCTCTTGATTTGCCTCCATTAAATCATCACGACGAGAATTTAGAAAAGTCCAACTCACTTCTATATTGAAATTCTCCTCAAGAAGCCCATACTCACTTTCCCACATAGCAAGATCATTCTTCAAGACTTGGTGTTCATCTAAATGGGAATCAAGGGAAGCTTCGAGTGAGGCATGAGAACTCTCTAAAGCACGTATCTTGTCAGCAGAGATCTTTAAGTCAGCCTGTGCTTGAGTCAAGCTTTGCACTAACTCCCCTGCATATTCTTCTTTCTTATCCAAAAGTGCCTTAAGTTCTCTGATTTCCTCACTGGATTTTGATAATTGTTCAGAAAACGAACACTCCAAAAGCTCCTTATCTTTCTCAAATTGGCTTGAAGAAGCCTTAGCAACTGCTAGCTCAGAAGGCAAACCCCGCTTTTGCTGCTCCAAGTGATTTCTACTTTCTTGTAATTCCTCTATGGTTCCCTGAGCATTCTCAAATTGCTCCTTCCAATTTGCTGCTTCTAGCTGGGCTTCCTTGGCTATTCTCTCACCCTCGGAGATAGCCTTTTCAGACTCTCAATCCTTCTTTTCTAGAATGGATACTCTTTCCATCAATTTAGCGTCGATAAGATTAGCCTAGAATGGTTGAGCATGAAATTAAGAATCTGGAGATAAAAAGAAAACATCTAAGTTAAGGAAAACTACCTTTAGAGTAGAATGAACTCTGCCATTCATCAGAGTTAAACAACTGTGGCTTGTCATCTTTTTCTTTTCAATGTCCCCAATCAAAGGCCCAAGCCAGGCATCTAATCCACCAGATTTCCTTAGAAGGCTATGGTTAGCCGGAACTTTGAGTGTAACACTCCTTATAGCCAAGCCTCTACTACTAGAAGCCTCCTTTGTATGTTGGACAGAGGAAGGAGGAGCAATAGAAAGAGGAATGGTAGAAGTAGTATAAAAAGGAGCCGAAGGAGTCAAGGTTGAGACATAAGAAACAGACAAGGGAATCAAAACAGGTGAAGAAGTAGGAGTAGATAAAACAGGCAAGGAAACACTCGTAACTGAAAGAAGAATAGAAGGAATGGGAACGGAGAAAGAAAGAGGGATTTCATCCAAAATTGTACCAAGCTCTCCACTCTCAAAACAACTAACAAAGAGACATTGAATAGATTCATTAGAGTCCCTTGGCGTGGTGTCCTCATCAAAAAGAATCTGAACAGGCTTGGAGATAGAGATTTGAGCAGGAGTATCTTCACCTTCATCTTCAGAAATGACGTGTCTCCTAGCTCTTGCTCTAGTCATCAAAGGGGTATATTCATCTTCTTCATTCTCAGAGTCTTCTTATATAACTTTCCTCTTTGACATCATGACTTTAGTTCTTTCAAAAGAAAGTGAAGAGCTAGAAGAAGCTCGAAGGGCAACGACTACCTCAGCTGTCATACCCCTGATACCAAATCCTGATAAAAAGAAGGATAAGAGGTTGAGAGCAAGAAAGAATTTAACATATGAAAACGCATAAAGAAATGCATACTGTGAGTTTTTCACTCTTCAGCCATGTAATTGGGAAATTGATTTCCAAGTTCTCGCCTCCATAGGCGCAACTTTCAAAATTGAATCTACCCAACCACAAAAATTTGGAACGGGTTCCACATATCCCATGGTTGCAACAGAAAACCAAATAGAGACAGAATTAGAAAAGAAGTGGGAATTCTTAATAGATACGGTAAGTAAAAGAAAACTTACGTGCAAAGTTCCACTTCTCAGGTAAGGGGATATTTGTTTCACCAAACAAATCCACCGTACATACAACAACGTAACGAGTATACCACCCATGATCCTTGTCATCCTCGGGGTTTACCAAAACCTTCTTGCTTCTTGCAGTCAAGGTAAAAACTCCACGGCGAAATAATTTAGGATGGTATAAGTAAATAAGATGGGGAAAAGTAAAGTTAACATTGGCTTTGGTAGACAAATACTTCAAACAAGCCACAACTCTCCAAACAAGGGGGCATACTTGTGCTAAGCAAATTTTGAAAAAGCGACAAAATTCAACTATGACTGGGTCAATAGCATGATTAAATCCCAAAGTAAAGGGATAAGTATAAACAAAAGAAAATCCAATTCTAAAAGAAGAAATTCTCTGGTTTGGCTAGGAATCATCATACGAAGATTATTTTTCCTATTGCAATCTTTCCGAACAGTGGGAATCAAATGTTCAGTTATTAGAGAAGGATAGGTGTCAGCTTTCTCTAAGTTAATAACATGTTCTTGAAGAGATTTTCTATCATTCCCAAAAGATAAGTCATTGGGTACAATTTCTTCAACTAAGGGTTCTCGGAGATGTTCAGAAAGTTCTTTACCTTTAGAAGAAGAAGTTTTAGAGGTAGAACTTCTAATGCAGAACCAGAAGGAGTAGTAATAGAACCAGATGAACCACCACGAGTGGACCCTAGGCTATGAAGCCTACATCCTCTGCCTCTTCTATGTCTTACGGAGGCATTAGGGAAGTTGTCAAGAATTGAGACTTTCCTAGGGTTAGGGTTTGAAGACGACACTGTTGAAGAAGGATGAACTAAAGGATAAAAAGGGCAAAAGTAAGTAATAAAGTATTTGTTGAAGATCTATGAAGAAGAAGACAAAAAAAGAGGGTTAAGTATATATATAATAGCAACCGTCAAATAAAAAAGTGTAATGATGGAAAGCCTATAATAAAGGCAACTATGACTTCGTGAATAAAGGGGAAGAAGAAACCTTGCAGAAAGACTGCAGAATTACAAAGACAATCAGAAGATGACACGTGTGCAGAGCATCAAATAGAATAAACAACTGAAGCGCCAGTACTATCATAACATTAATTACGACAAAAATTCTCTTTTTATGAAGATCCACTTCTCAAATATTTAATTGATAAATAAATAGAAAGTGGGGGGGGGGGACTATCTGTATTGGGAAAAACTGAATTTATATTGAAGATGACGTGGCATGACACGTGGGCTGGTCAAATGGTCAAAACATGATGATCAGTTAAGAGGCACAAGTAACAACAAATACGAGGAGAAAAAAGCTAAATAGGCACGAGAAGCAATTCAAATGATACGAGTTTCGTACCTATCTAAGTCATTTAAAACCATGAGATCAAAAGGAATTAAGGATATGAATCTAATGATGTAAAGGAGTCCAAATTCGGTATTAAATGCCAAATACGTTAGAGAATTCGTATTGAATGGAAATAATTGTGTAATGTTTCATTTAATGCCTTTTATTGCTCATAATTGCCTCATTAAGACTAAGGCATTACACTTTTTTCTATAGTGAACTATAAAAGGAGGAGATCTCAGCATTTGTAAGGACACATGGAATATCATTGATGTTGCACTGAAATACAAACTTATTTACTACTTTATTGTTATTCTCATAAGTCTATTATTCTTTTCGTCTCCTAATTATTAGTAACCCAATTTTCTCTTTATATTTAGCTTTGACCAAATAATTACATTTTTGGTTAAACAATCACATATTCATATGTCGAAAATGGAAATCGGTTCAAAATGCAAAAAATTGTCATGATAATAGTTTCGATATGAACATCAAACATTTTGATACGCAAGTGAATTCTAGATTAGTCGAGGGACAAAATGGATACTGAAAAGCACACAAGAGTGGGTAAAATTAAAAAACAGTCAGATTTATAAGTGGTAATTAAAAAATAGCCACAATTTCAGAAGTAATCGAAATTTAGTCAATTTTTATGTAAATATAAATCTGAACGAAAACAATATTTAAAATCTAAAAAATATTCAAGCATAATATATTGGAGTTAGAATATTTTACATGTGAACTCCCACCATAATATACTAGTCTAGCATAATATGCTGGAAGTTCATACACAGATGCTCCAATCTCCAATATGTTATGCTGGAACTTTTCGTGTGCTTTAATATGCTGGAAGTTCATACACAGGTGCACCAATCTCCAGTATTATGCTGGAACTTTCATGTTGCAACAAAATAGTGGCTATTTTTCAATAACTTTGCAAACGCTAGCTACTTTTCAATTACCGGTCCGAAAACTAGTTAGCTCATGCTATTTTACCATAAGAAACCAACGAAGTGCACTTTGTTTGCAAGGCTGATTGTGAACCGAGAGAATTAATCAAAATAGCCGCTCATCCAATCATTTAAATTAAAAATAACCTACATATTTAAAATATATGTATATTTATGTATAATCAGTGTATAATATGTAAATATAGACTAGAAACAATAAACCGGTATCTAGGTAAAAACTTATGAAAACCAGTGAGAAGCAACGTCTTTGGAGCGGGCCAGCCCAAACGCCACATAGCCGATTCGGGTCGGGACCCGCTTTTTTTCCAGGCCCATTGGCATCGCATTTCCCTTTGCTCGGCGACTCCAAAAATACCAAATAAAGACTTTTGATACACCAAACAAAAACCCAACTGAGCAGCAAAATCGGAAAACCTCGACCATTGAATTGGAACGAGAGAGGGAGAAGCTCGATTTAGCAGTACTATTTCAAATACAGATAGAGGGAGGGAGATATATATATAGAGAGAGTATGGTGTATATAACGTCGTGGGATGATTTTGTGGAGAGATCCGTGCAGTTATTTCGCGCCGATCCTGAGAAAGTATCTTCTAATTTCCACTACTCCGGTTTTATATCCTTTGTTTTGTTAATCTTAATCATGTATAAAATCGATTGATGGTGGTAAGTGAATTTGGTGTTTTTTGTAGACTCGGTATGTGATGAAATACAGACATTCCGAGGGTAAATTGGTTCTTAAGGTCACCGATGATACAGAGGTAAATATTCCTTTTTCAGCTCCAATTTGCTAGTATTTTTGTTCATAGCTTTTGCGTGTGATGGATGCTGAATTGAAATTTCAATTATTTCTATTTATTTCTTTTTGTGTCGAGTTCTATTGCTGCCATTTCTATCTTTGCATTACATTTTAGCCCAAATGTCTGTGCTTCTTTTGCTGTTGTTCTCTCTTGAATCCTATGTGGTGTGTGTAAAAGCTACAACCTTAGACGAGAATGGCGTTCACGTTTTTATAAAGAAACACTAAGTAGCTTGTGTTAAATTTTGATGATCAAAGTCAACTTGTGTCATAGAGTTGATGCTATTGAATATGCTTTTTATCATATTGAGTGAGACATATGATGTAATAACGCTTAGAGCAAGCATATATATATATATATATATATATGTACACACACACATACATACGTACATACATACTTTTGTGCGTAAAATAAAATCATTAAGTGAAGATGGTCATCTTTTGGAAGACTCTGATAAACTGTGTGGTTGCATAAACTTGATGAGGCTCAAATTTTATATGTATTTATAGGTCATATTTGATCAAGAGAGTGATCAAATAAGACATGCTTATCTTGAGGAAAAGTCCTACGATTATTTCGAGAACTATTGTTTCCAAGGATAAGTATGTTTGTTAAAATAAACTTAAATGGTTAATTTTAGTAGTTATGTTTACCTAAAATCTTTAAATATCAGGCGGGGTCCTTATTGTTACAATCTTATCCAATATAGAATTATCTATGTGAATGAATTATTTAGTTTTCGAAGGGTGCTTTTATAATAATACAGATATTAATTTTGATTCCAATTTTATCCAACTTAGAATGTACTTATCGAGGGTCAAATATCAGCTTTTCGCGTTGGAGCTTTGTTCTTTTAATGATGCATATTATTATGAAGTCGATCATACTTGATGGCATATTTTAGGGTTGTTATCTTGTATGTTATGAGTTTTGGAAGTGCATGGGTAAACCTGGAGGGGAGTGGCTCTCTAGGCTATTCAACGTGATCTTCAAGACTAAAAGGATGCCGGATGAGTGGCGGTGGAGTACAGTGGTGCCCTTGTACAAGAACAAATGGGACATCCAGTGCTGCAACAACTATAGGGGTATTAAACTAATGAGCCACACGATGAAGGTTTGGGAGAGGGTGATTGAGGCGCGAATGAGGGAGGCGACGAATATATCTGGGAACCAGTTCGGTTTCATGCCGGGCCGCTCCACCACTGAGGCTATTCACCTAGTCAGGCGGCTGGCGGAACAATTCAGGGATAAGAAGAAGGACCTGCATATGGTGCTTATAGACTTGGAGAAGGCGTATGACAAGGTCCCGAGGGAGGTGCTATGGAGGTGCTTGGAGGCGAAGAGTGTGCCAGAAGCCTATATCAGAGTTATCAAGGACATGTACGATGGGGCGAAGACTAGGGTGAGGACGGTGGGTGGTGATTCAGACCATTTTCCTGTGGTAATGGGGCTCCATCAAGGATCGGCGCTGAGCCCCCTGTTGTTCGCCTTAGTGATAGATGCTCTAACCCGTCATATCCAAGGGGATGTGCCTTGGTGTATGCTCTTTGCTGATGATATAATATTGATAGACGAGACGAGCGCCGGTGTTAGTGAAAGGTTAGAGGTATGGAGATAGACCCTCGAGTCTAAAGGTTTCAAAATAAGCAGATCTAAGATAGAATATCTGGAGTGCAAGTTCAGCGACGAGCCGAGTGGGGTGGGCAGGGATGATGCTTGGTTCTCAGGCCATCGCCAAGAGGGACAGTGTCCGATATCTTGGGTCTGTGATTCAGGGGAACGGAGAGATTGACGGGGACGTCACCCATCGGATAGGAGCAGGGTGGTCGAAGTGGAGGCTTGCTTCTGGGGTCCTGTGTGACAAGAAAATCCCACACAAACTCAAGGGAAAATTCTACAGAGCCGTGGTTAGACCTGCGATGTTGTATGGGGTAGAGTGCTGGCCCGTGAAGAACTCCCATGTTCAGAGAATGAAGGTTGCTGAGATGAGGATGCTTAGGTGGATGTGTGGGCACACCAGGCTAGATAAGATTAAGAATGAAGTTATTCGACAGAAGGTAGAGGTGGCCCCGGTGGACGAGAAGATGCGGGAAGCGAGGCTGAGGTGGTTCGGGCATGTACGGAGGAGGGGTCCCGATGCCCCGGTGAGGAGCTGCGAACGGCTGGAGATTGTTGGTGGTCGGCGGGGTAGAGGGAGGCCTAGGAAGCATTGGGGAGAGGTGATTAGGCAGGACATGACTAGAATGCAGGTTACCGAGGACTTGACCCTTGATAGGGGAGTCTGGAGGTCTAGAATCAGGGTTGCAGGCTAGGGGCTCTTAGAGTCCTTCGTTCGCCCCACCCGGGGTTGGGTGTGGGATAGTAGGGTTACCCGTAGATGACTAGTGTTTTAGCGTAGGTCCCCTCTTGGTTGGTAATATGGTAGTTGTCGCTTGTTATTGTCGCATGCGACGGTATTTATGTTTCTTATGTTTACATAATCATTTACGTTATTTCTGCAGGATTACTTATGCTTTGTTTTGTTATTGTGTTTTGTCTTGTCTTGGTTCCTAACTTTATCTTTGTTTTCCAATGCAGCTTTTCATTCTGTCCTATGCGCCGAGGGTCGCTTGGAAGCAGCCTCTCTGCCCTTTTGGGTAGGGGTAAGGCTGTCTACATATTACCTTCCCCAGACCCCACCTGGTGGGAGTATACTGGGTAGTTGTTGTTGTTGTTGTTGTAACATTGATAAGATAGAACTCTGAAGAGATTCAATGCTGGAAAGGAGTTAAAGTGACAGAATGAGATGAGAACACTGCTTAGTTGGAAAGTAACTGGAAAAGAAATGATTAAGAGGAAAGCAGGTTAAGTTTGTGGAACCAGCTAGTATTACACCTTCTGAAGAACACGATTTTATGCAATGACACCAACAATTAGACATCGTTTCGAGAAAAGCTATTATGGTGTAGAAGTGAAGTCATTTGCAATCCTTGGACATTAGCTTCGTTTGGCGGACTGAAATTTTAGAGTACCAAGGACGACTAAGCCAACACTTTATAGTTAACCAGATAAAATTTCTTTTATTGTTCTTAAAATGGATAGTAGCACACTCCATATTATTTACAATAACATGGACCTTTCTCTTTCTTCTTTTTTGAAGCTTATCATGTACATGCGTTTGTTTGGATCTTTGTCAAGAGGTCAAAGAGAATATTCTGACAGATGTATAAGTACAACAAAGAAAAAGTCAACTTTTTAAAGCGGGAGAAGGGAAGGGGGAAGATGTGTGTTGTCGAAGGGAAGGGTAGAGAGAACAGGGAGATCTGTTTTGTTAGGTTGTGACTTTTGCTTCTTTGAGACAGTGTTGTTAAAGGCTCATTTGAGGCGCGCTTAAGAGCTGAAGCTCAAGGTATGCACTTCGGCTCACATGCTGCACTTCAATGTAGGCGAAGCACCAAGGCGCGTGCCTCGTTGCCCATAAGTTCTATGTTGATAGAGCGGTAAAAACAATAAATATAATTGGCAAAAAGATATATTAATTGTTAACGAAAGCATTATGAATAAAATTTTTACTTTTTTCGGGCATTACATATATATATTTTAATTTTTTTCTTTGTTTTGGGTTTTTAAAACTAAATGCCATACTTTAGTTGCGCTTTGCGCTTAAAGCTTTGATAGACCCGTAATGCTTTCTAACGCTTTTCGCCCTTGACAATACTGCTTTGAGATGACCAGGGACAATAACAACAACAACCCAGTATAATCCCACTTAGTGGGATCTGGGAGGGTAGTATGTACGCAGACCTTACCCCTACCCTGGGTATAGACTTCAGCAGAGGGCGCATTATGATCTTTGATTCAGTGCCTGCCAGGCTTTCCTTTCTCTCTCGTATTCTTTTATGGTTCAACTCTCACTTAGATTCTTTTTTAATAACTGAGAAATCTATCGTTTCCAGCTTAGAAACTCGATGGATAATGGGTCCGTCCCTTTACTCTTCTCCACTTGTATATCAAACTTAACTCAGAGCGGAATTCGAACTCGTGACGTTCAACTACCACAAATCCCGCACTGTGCAACCTTTGCCATTGTGTCAAAGAACTGGGCCTCCCTCATCATTTTTTTACCGATCCCTTATTATCCAGCTTATGGTTAACCTTATTTCGTTTGGCTCTCTATATTTGAATATTAGAAATATACGAAGCCTAGAAGAGATTTCATTCTTTTGGCAGCTTACTTGGGTGACTGAACATTCTATCAGAAGCTTTGATTATACCCAAATTCTAAAGTTATATAAGTATCTTTCATGGAAAAGTTATGGAGACTTTGCTGAAAATTTAAAATGCTGCTATGATTCTAATACTTTGAGGACTCATGCATAGGCAGTTGGACCTGTACCAGTGACTTTGCTAAAAATTGGGACTCTGTATCTCAGAAATTCTCATCCTTCATAGGATACAAATAGTGATGGTCTGGACTTGGAAGTTTCGGGTGGAGCCATGGAGACGGTGGCTGAGCCAGGGCTTCTAGCAAAGGGGATTCAAACAAAGGCACTATCTAGAAGCTTCTGTTATGTTTTAGGAGACAACAGTCCATTTACTCTCTAAAAGATTAGTTTGGCATTATTTTTGAACGAAAAGGATTCAATTGAACCTCCTTCCTTACCTCTACCACAGGGTGGTGATGTTTCACATTGCTGTTTCTTTCGTGGCGTTGGATAAAGTTGTTATTCTGTCTTTGCATTACAATTTAGTGCACATGTTTGTGCTACTTTTGTTGTTGTTCTCTCATGAATGAAAAGAGGGACATTTCCAGCTCCTTTATGTAATATTTCCCTTTTATGCATTTGGTATCTCATAAATGTATCCCATGCTTGGTGGGAGCTTGACAGCTAGTTAAGGAATTTTCCATATGGGTTGCTTGTTCTAATGGTTTGTATTTTGAATTTTCTTTCTAGTGTATCAAGTTTAGGACTGACCAAGCACAGGATGCTAAGAAGATGGAGAAACTTAACAACATTTTTTTCACCTTGATGGCTCGTGGTCCAGATGGTATTACACTATCTAATTTTCCTCTCAAGTTCCTTGTTTGTGTTGTACAAGTAACATTCAATGATAATCTGATCTTAAATCTTGTTGAGTCCATCTTCTTGATACTTTGTGTAGCTGCAAGTTCTATTTTTTGGCGTATGGATTCGTGAGCAGTTCTATTTGGTACTTGCACAGTTGAATCTCGCCATGCTCCTATCATCGTAACGCTCTACATTTTCTTTTTTATTGCAGCTGATATATCAGAAGTGGGCGGCAAAGAACAAATGGAGGCACAGGCACCTAAGAAGGGGAGAGGAAGGAAGCAATAATTTGAGGATTGGTACTTTGCGATACTTATTGCTGAAGATATTTTTGAAGCCTGCAAGGGTTTTTTTCCCAATTTCTTTTTGTATTATTAGTGGAACAGATCTCTTTGCTTCTTGAAGATAGTCCTTTTCCTGGTTGGTTTCTCTATATAATTTGCAATCTCTGATCTCGTAGCTTCTTTCCATCCGCAGAGTTAAACTTGAGAACGATTAACTCGACTCAGAGCTGGATCCAGTATTTGAGCTTTATGGGTTCAAATTCCAAATTCTATCACATTGCGTCTATTTTCTAGGTTCAAACTCTATTTTTGTACTTATTTAGCTGGATTTTTAACACTTATATAGAGCCAAGTCGAAGTTATTGTGTTCAGATGAACCCGTAACGCCATCATTGGCTCCCTTCCTGATTGGAGTAGACAAATGTATCCAACTAGTTTTGTTTTTGCAGATGTGATAATATCCAAATTCTATCTTTGGGTATTGGCTTGAAAACTGAAAGAAAACGGTCTTGAATGATGAAATACGAAATGCTCCTAGAAAATTACAATTCCTGAGATAGATTGGCAACATTTTGAGGAAAAAATATTGGTGAGATTCAAAAATAGCTAGATTTAGAAGTGATAATTGAAAATGCCACAATTTCAAAAGTAATTGAAATTTAGTCACTTTTCATTAAAGATAAATATGAACGAAGTGTTCAAAATTTGGAAAATATTCCAGCATAATATACTAGAGTTCGAATTTTTTACATATGATCTTCCAGCATAGAATAATATACTGAAGTTTCAACATAATATATGAGTACAACATAATATGCTAGAAGTTCATACACAAATGCTCCAATCTGCAATTTATTATGCTAGAACTTTTTGTGTGCTGGAGTTTCAGCATAATATGCTAGAAGTTCATAACACATGCGCACCAATCTCCAGTATATTATGTTGGAACTTTTCGTGTTGCAGCAAAATATTGGTTATTTTTCAATGACTTTGCAAATGCTAACTATTTTTTTATTAATAATCCGAAAACTGATTAGTCCGTGCTATTTTCACAAAGTATAGTTTGGCTTGAATTCTGTATATATTATATGAAAAAAAATTGCTAAATAAATATAAATAATAATTTTGAACATAATTAGTTGAAGTATTTGTGATTGAATTTCGAACTCAAATGTATAATGTTGAAATCTTAGATTTGCCTTTCCTTTAAGAAATATGTCCAACTTTTTCCAGTTTACCAAATAAAAAGTAAACAGCAAAAGGGATATTTCAAAAGTCCTGAGAATTTATTCTCTTTTATAAATTTTAAATTCCTTTTCTCTCTTTGTTCCTGGTCACTGCATTTCTTTTTCAAGGTGGGGGACCTTTACTATGATTTAACACAACCAACAAAGTGTAATTTATTATGCATAAAAATATTGGGGTTAGTAAAAGAGGGCCAATTGAATGATTAAAAGCCAACAAGATTCTCTTGAGAAAAGCAATGGCCTAAGGCTTCGTCTTTAAATAATGACAAAAGGCTGCTGAATCCGAGGATGTTTGACTAAGCTTATACTACTTATAAGTATTTTTTATAAAAACAGTACGGACAAATAAGTTTTCGGACTAGTAATTAAAAATAACTATATATTTATTGCAACACGGAAAATTCCAGCATAATATACTAGAGATTGGTGCACCTGTTAATTCCAATATATTATGCTAGAACTCCAGCACACGGAAAGTTTCAGCATAATATACTGGATATTGGAGCACCTATGTATGAACTTCCAACATATTATGCTGGACCAATATATTATACTGGAACTCCAGTATATTATACTAGAACTCCAGTATATTATGCTGAAAATTCATATGTAATTATGAACTCCAGTATATTATGCTGGAATATTTTTTGAATTTTGAATAGTGCTTTTCTTCAAATTTATCTTTACATGAAAAGTGGCTAAATTTCAATTACGTTTGAAATTGTGGCTATTTTTAAATTACTACATGTAAATTTAGTTATTTTTGAATTTCACCCATATATTTTAATTTATCTACGTATTTGATAAATACCCAAAGTGATTATAAGCTAAAGACAACCGTAAGTCATAAGTTAGTCACCCTGATTATGATTTTTCAGTTGGTAAACACTTTTAGTTTGATCAAGATTTTTACTAGTTTACCCTTAATAATATTTTCTAATTCACAAAATATTTTCCCAAAATAAATTTTCTAACTTTCTTTTCATTCCATATTCGTTGTCCATCCTTTTCTTTACATTTTTTTTAATTTATAATCTTTTGTAAAAGTTTTTAGGATATTTTAGTCATTTTAATAAAAGAATTACTTTCAGCTATTTTAATCAAACACATCAACTGCTTGTTATTGTTTTCAACACGTCTATCTAAAAATGTAAATACTTATTTAAAAAGTCAGCTATTTATAATTAGCTAATCCAAACGTGCTCTTGCTTAAAACTTAAAAACGAAATAACTAGATATTCTTATCTTTTTGGAAGTCAATATTGTCACCTAAATTTTTTATTGTTCACCTTGACTTACTTGCACAGAGTAGGTGGGTAATAAGTATATTGATGTAAGTACTCATTTCGTGCATATATTTTTTTATTAAATTAAGAAAACAATAAGGATAGTTTATATGTTCAGAAACTTAAATACATTTCAACTTGATGTGTAAATACACCTTCATTTTACGTACCTACAAATATACTTGAAACGTACTTGCATTGGATACCTACTGTATTGGGTTGACATTGTTTTCATAAATTAAAGTTGGAATAAGAAAAAGAAATGAGAGAAGAAAAGTTCATTACGGACTTTCCTCTTGAAATTTTGGAAAAAAAATGCATACGAACGCCATGCAAATAAATATTCGGTATACTAAGCTCCCGCTATGTATGAAATTAGGCGAAAGACTGGACTATAAAAGTTTATTGTACGTAGCTTTACCGTATACTTTTATAAGAGGTAGTTTCCACCTCCAAGTCACATGGCAGCAACTTTACCAATTACACCAAGACTCCCATTCAATGCCACAATGCAGAGATGGATCCAGGGTTCGAAGTTACAACATTAAGTTAATTTACAGTTATAACTGAGTTTACAATCAAATATTTATAGATATTTAGTGTCAACACATATATATTATATGGATAAAAATTACTGGGTTCACGTGACCCTTATATCGTACAGTAGATCCACCCCTCCCACGATATGAGTGACATAATTAAATCACAAAAAAATTTGGTGGTGAATAAGTAAATTTCTATCCTTAATCACATATCTCGAATTCGAGCTTTAAATAATTTTATTCAAAAGGACTTTCTTATTTTCATGGCTAAATAAATCATTTTTAGTAAAAAGCACTTCTCTGTGTAGACTTCCCTTTCCAATTCATTTAATCTGTTTCCTTCGTTGTAATTCCAAAAAGAAAATAAAAAATATAATTTTATTTCCTATTTTGTCCTTATCTGTCTTTCGATCGTAATCACCATCATATTGCAAAACAAACATTGACTCATCTTATATTTATGGCGTTCCCTGACTTTTGTCTATCACCCCCTGTCGATTCATTTTCTCAAAATTCTTCTTATTATTAACTGAAAATTATAATTAGTATTACGTATATTTTGTACTAAAAATTAAATTGTACATTATATCCTGCTCTTACCATGCCGATTTGTATTCACCGGATAATCACCGGCGAATTATCGTCGCCGGTGAGCCGTCATGTTCCGGCAACAAAACTTCCAGCTCGGTCACCGGTTCATCATGTTAACTTTAATCACCGGCCGGCAATCATCAACAGATCAACGGCGACGAAATTTTACGTAATTGAGGCAGCGGAATCCGCCGGTGTATTCAGCCGTGGCGGTGGAGGAAGCGGGAATGAGAAGTGGAGGAGGTTGTGTGCGGTGGGAGATCAGGTGGTGGAGATTAATGATAGCCAGAAAAGTAGTGATCGGACGGCAGAGATAATGATTGCAGCGGCAGCTACGGTGGTGCTAGGTGTAGGGAATCGGGTGCTTTACAAACTGGCTTTAGTTCCTTTGAAGAACTACCCTTTTTTCCTGGCTCAGCTCGCCACTTTCGGGTACTTTTTCTTTTCTCATTGAAAAAGAAATTATGAATATTTCTACTCTATCTATCTCATTTTAAAATGAGAGCTCAAAGTTAAAATGCTAAATATCTAAATATTGAAAGAGTTTAAGTTTTAAGTATTAAAAAATAAAATAAAAATATTAAAATTATCGGAACATTTAAAAAAAATTGCGAATAAATATTTTCAATTAACATTAACTAGGTAGTAAGCTATCATAGTAAGTTAAAGCACATTAATGATATAATTATTTTTGTATAATTAGTGTATAAAACTTTAATTCATATAAAAGTATGTCTTTGTTTTTTTTAAGATATAATAAAACGAGAAGTGTGTCAAAATGGGGCAGAGAAATTACAATTTTCCTATGGATAATATTGCTTATTAATTTTGGAAAGTAAAATGAGGGTTAGAAGTAATTGATTTAGTGCTAATTGTTTTATTATTTGTTTTGACCATTTGAAATGAGAGTGAGTCCGTCCATGAACAAAGACAATGCTCTGTTTGTTGATTAATACGGTCAAAGATACACTTTAAAATGAAAGAAAATCAAAATTAAAAATTTAATTAAACCATAAGGCGAAAATAGAAAATATATCTGACAAATTACATTCAATAAAATACATAATGTTAGTCACCTTCCGCTTTCCCAGGATCAAATTATGTTGAGATATGTAACAATTAGGCTGATTTTGTAATTTGTTTATATACTCTGTAAATAGGTCAAGTGTGTAAATAGGCTACTATTGTAATTAGGCTATGTCATGTAAATAGGCTATTATTGTAAGGGGTCATTTTGATATAGGGGTAGGGGTCATTTTGTCTGAGGCAGCGGGTCATTTTTGATTGAAAGACTTTGAGTCTTCTTCGAGACTCCTCGATGCTCTCCCTTCTCTCTACTTTCTCTCTCTAAATTTCTTCCGATATTCTGTATGTTTTCATGGTATCAGAGCCGGTACAATGATCCGGTGATGTTATCGTGTGAATCAATAGTTCATCTGAACTATTTTTTGAACAAAATTTGGGATTTTTCTGAGATCGAAAACATCGATGATGGTTTCAACCATGTTAGGGTTCTTTGGTCCCTTTACCTTCACGATCTACGTTTGTTCCTTCTGTATTGAACGGTTCAATCGTTTATTGTGAGTTTTTCGGAGATTTTGCGGTGAGTTTCAACCTCTAGGGTTTTCTGGTGGTCAAATCGAGTGTTTGATTACCATCCGGTGGTTTGATACTTACTTTGCTGAGGTTCTGGCCATCATCGGTGGTGCTGTGACATCTTTGTCAACGTTTGTGGTAAAGTTTGACGGTTACACTACCTAGGGTTTTGCCTATTGTTAAAGGCCGATCTTCCGGTTGCGAAGAAGGACGGTAACCTCGTTCCTATTCTCTGGTTGTGATCCCTTGTCTGTATATGTGACTGTTTGATTCTATTTGTGAATAGATCATTTGACTTGAGAATATTGACTGTGTAGACTGTGAATATTGTTTGGTGATATTTTTTTCAAAAGATTTAATTCATTTGTTGAGCATGGCTGCTAACATGAATGCTGGTAGTTCTGGTGCTAACTCCAGTCCTATTGACCCTTCCAATCCATTATTTGTGCATTCTTCTGATGTTCCTGGTGCATGTTTAGTCCCCACTCCTTTTTCAGGAAGTGGTTATGGAGGATGGAAGCGTAAAATGACTATGGCTTTATCTGCTAAAAATAAAATCTGTTTCATTGATGGTTCCTTTTCCAGACCTAGTAATAATGTGAGTTTGCAGAGGTTGTGGGATAGATGTAACATGCTTGTTATGTCATGGTTAACTTCTTCTGTGTCATCTCAAATAGCTGACAGTGTTCAATACTCTGACACTGCACGAAGCATGTGGTCTCAACTTGAGAAGAGATATGGTACCCCTAACAAAACCAAAATTTTTGAACTAAAGCGAGAACTCTCCCAAACTTCCCAGGGTTCCCTTGATGTAGCCTCATACTTTAATAAACTCAAGAGTTTGTGGGATGAGTTGGGGACAATGGTCCCAAACCATGGGCAGAAGTGCACTTGTGCTGCTAAGAATGGTATCATTGAGGAAGATGATGAGAACAAGATTTATCAGTTCCTTATGGGACTAAATGAGACATATTTGGGTGTAAGAAGCAATTTGTTAATGATGCAACACTTTCCTTCCCTTGACAGTGTTTATAATATTGTGTTGAATGATGAAAAGCAAAGACAGGTCAAGTCCATTTCCCATATGAGCCCAGACTCAATGTCTTTTAATGCTCACACTGATAGGCCCCCTGCTGGGTCCAACCAAGGGAAATTGTCTGGTTTTAACTTCAGACCTAAAGTTAATTTTGAGCAAAACAGAGGAAACTTATTTTGCAGATATTGCAAGAAGTCTGGACACTTAATTGATAAGTGTTTCAAACTCCATGGTTTTCCTCAAAGCAATTCTTATATCAAGGGAAGGAAATCTGCTGCTCATCTTTCCACTAGTACTGATTGTGTGTCTGTTGATCCAAGAAATTCAAGTGTGTCTGCTCCTCTAGGGGATCCTATTGCCAGTCAACCTGTGATACCAGGGTTGAGCAGACAACAATGTGATCAGATTGTGAGCTTGATTCAACAGACACTTTCAACCAGTGATCAAGCTTCTTCTTCCATGAGTTCTGCTAATTTTGCTGGTACTTTCATGTCTGAGAGTCTTGTTTCTGATTCCAAGTTATGCATGCTTACACACATAAATTCTGCTACCTGGATCATTGATTCAGGAGCTTCCAATCACATGACTTATGATAAAAATCTATTGTTTGACATTATACCCCTAACTGTACCTTACCTTGTTTCACTTCCTAATGGCTATAAGGTCAAAGTTACTTGTACAGGATCATTTGCATTGACTCCTTCCCTCACTCTTCATAATGTGCTTCTAGTTCCTTCTTTCAAACATAATTTGATCTCTGTTCATAAGTTGATGAAACAATTGAATTGTTTAGTCTTGTTTACACCAACCTCATGCCTTCTTTACCTGTTACAGGACCTTTCTCTGAAGAGGCTTCTGGATCTTGGTAAAGAGGAGGCTGGCTTGTACAAGTACTCTTGGTCACCCTCTTCCTCTTCTGCCTCTTCCAAGCCTTCTTCTCTTGAGCATAGTGACTCAGATGTTTGTAATGATGATATTGTTTCTGATAACAAACATTTTAGCTCAGTTATTCAATCTTCCAGTTGTAATAATGCTGTTCCTGCTGATATGAACTATATTTGGCATTTGAGATTAGCACATACATCTTTTGCTAATATGAAACATGTTTCTAATTTGCCTTTTTCTATTGCTGCTAAACAACCTTTCCTTTGCTCAATTTGCCCTATGGCTAAACAAACCAGATTGCCCTTCCCTGACAGTAGCATTAGCACTACCAAACCATTCCAACTTATTCATGTGGATACTTGGGGTCCTTACCATACCCCTACATCCCTTGGTAGCAAGTATTTCCTCACCATAGTTGATGACTTTTCTAGAGCTACCTGGACACATCTAATGGGTTCTAAAAGTAATGCATTCCCTCTACTACAATCCTTCATTTCCTATGTTCAAACTCAATTTAATTCCCTGGTCAAGGTTGTCAGGAGTGACAATGCCCTGGAACTGGGTTCCAGTGCTGAAGGGATTTCCTATTTTAGTAAACTTGGGATTGTGCATCAAACAACTTGCCCTCATTCTCCTCAGCAGAATGGGGTTGTTGAGAGAAAGCACAGGTCTTTACTTGAAACTTGTAGAGCACTTCTCTTTCAGTCTGGTTTGCCTATTTCTTTTTGGGGTGATTGTCTGTTAACTGCAACATACATTATTAATAAACTGCCATCCAGGGTGCTTCATTACAAATCTCCTCATGAATTATTACATGGTTCTCCCCCTTCCTATTCTCATCTGAGAGTTTTTGGCTGTTTGGCTTATGCTGCTGTGCCTATCCCTCATAGGGATAAGCTGAAATCCAGAGCTCATTCCTGTGTTTTCCTTGGTTATCCCTTTGGTAAGAAAGGTTATAAACTTTATGACTTGAATTCCAAGAAATGCTTTGTTTCTAGGGATGTTGTTTTTCATGAAACTCACTTTCCATTCAAGTCTCCTCCTCCCTCTTCTCCTTCTCCTCCACCTGTTCCCTTTTCTGATGACATTCTCCCTCAATCTTTCACCCTACCATCTTCCAATGAATCTTCTCCTTCTTCTCCTCTTCACCCTTCTCCTGATTCTCCAGTGTCTATTCCTTCTCCTATTTTCAATCATGACATCTCCCCTCCTACATTGCCTGTCTCCCAGCCTGTTTCTTTGCCCAGAAAGTCCACCAGATCACATCTCCCTCCTTCTTACCTCAAAGACTATGTTTGCCAACTTCCAGCCTTCTCTGGCTCCTCTTCCTCTCACTTGGAATCTGAACCTATGTTTTACTCTCAAGCTGCCTCTGTACCAGCTTGGCAGGATGCTATGAGGAAGGAATTTGATGCATTGGATGCTAACCACACTTGGGACATTGTGCATCTTCCTCCAGGTAAGAAACCTATTGGCTATAAGTGGGTTTACAAGATCAAATATAAATCTGATGGCTCTATTGAAAGATACAAAGCAAGGTTGGTTATTAGGGGTGACACACAGGTTGAAGGTGTGGATTTTACAGACACTTTTTCTCCTGTTGTAAAGATGACTTCAGTCAAGTGTCTCATTGCAGTGGCTGTTAAAAATCACTGGCCATTGTTCCAACTGGATGTTAACAATGCCTTTCTTCATGGTGATTTGGATGAGGAAGTGTATATGAAACTTCCTCCAGGTTTGGTGGTGTCTGATCCTTCTTCTTCTACTGCTTCTTCTTCTTCTTCTTCTCTTCCTCTGGTCTGTAAACTAAAGAAGTCTTTGTATGGGCTCAGGCAGGCCTCCAGGCAGTGGTATGCTAAGCTGTCCTCTGCCCTTCATTCTAGAGGTTACAGGCATTCTTTGAATGATTATTCACTGTTCTTGAAAGGTAATCCTGATTCCCTTGTTGTGGTGGCTGTGTATGTGGATGATATAATTGTTACTGGGGTTGACTGTGATGAGATTGCAGGCTTAAAAGCCTTCTTGGATGATACTTTCAAGATAAAGGATTTAGGGTCATTGCATTATTTCTTGGGTCTTGAGGTTAAACAAATCCCTGGTGGGATTCATCTGAATCAGCATAAATATGTTCATGATTTGTTGCATCATTTCGACTGTGTATCTGTTTCCCCTGTTGTATCCCCTCTGGACATTTCTTTAAAATTACATGCTGATTCTGGTGATCTTTTACCCGCTCCTGATCAGTTCAGGAGTCTTGTTGGCAAATTATTGTTTTTAACCCATACTAGACCTGATATATGCTTTGCCGTGCAACATCTGAGTCAGTATCTCAAATCCCCAAGGGTTCCCCATATGTCTGCTGCTTTGCATGTTTTGAGGTATCTTAAGGGCACTTCCTCTTTGGGTCTATTTTACTCTGATGCTGCTGACTTCTCTTTGTCTGGGTACTCTGATAGTGATTGGGCAGCTTGTCCCGACACTCGCCGCTCTGTTACTGGTTTTTGTGTATTGTTGGGTGGCAGCCTGGTAAGTTGGAAGTCGAAGAAACAACCTGTTGTCTCTCTTTCTTCAGCTGAAGCTGAGTATAGGGCTTTAAGCAAGGTTACTGCTGAACTCACTTGGTTATCTCGTTTGCTTGCTGATCTTGGGGTATCTGTTTCATCTCCTATTTCTGTGTTTTGTGATAGTCAAGCTGCTGTACACATTGCTAATAATCCAGTTTTCCATGAGCGTACTAAGCATATTGAGGTGGATTGTCATTACGTTCGTACTTTGATACGCAATGGTTTTCTAACACTTTCCCATGTTTCCACTTCTCAACAGTTGGCTGATCCGTTGACGAAAGCGTTATCCGGGACTGCTCTTTCTCCTATTTTGTCCAAGTTAAAGGTGGTTTCCCCCCCTTCAACTTGAGGGGGGGTGTTGAGATATGTAACAATTAGGCTGATTTTGTAATTTGTTTATATACTCTGTAAATAGGTCAAGTGTGTAAATAAGCTACTATTGTAATTAGGCTATGTCATGTAAATAGGCTATTATTGTAAGGGGTCATTTTGATATAGGGGTAGGGGTCATTTTGTCTGAGGCAGCGGGTCATTTTTGATTGAAAGACTTTGAGTCTTCTTCGAGACTCCTCGATGCTCTCCCTTCTCTCTACTTTCTCTCTCTAAATTTCTTCCGATATTCTGTATGTTTTCAAATTAATTAAATTTTGACTAATATTTGGAGTTTATCTTTTTTTATTTATTTTGGTACTAGAAAAAGTTTGTTTCTCTTAATATTTTTGTATGCAAATTCAGAATGTGTAGATTTTACATGTTATATTACCAATTCGAGAAGTTCACATCATTACATAGAAGTTTCTTAGCATGTTTTGTAAATTTGTTTTTCTTAGTAATTGGCAACGTAAAATCCATTTTGTAATGTGTGCCGTTATCCGGAAAGAAAACGAAAAGTTGATATATCAATGTCACGTGAGAAAATTCGAAGATCACGTGATAGTTGGTGACTGTTGTCTGTGGACAAGATGGCAAGGGTAATAAAGTCATTTTGAACTTGTTACCTTTTTGTATCAGCATTAGTCCTTGATCCTTGTCAAAGTGGGTGACAAATGGATGAGGGCAATATAGTCATTTTAGTTCTTGATGCACATTAGTGATTTACAATGAAAGAATAACTTTTCACGTCTCTTTCAATTCATCACTTCCCCACAAAGAATGGATTCTTTTGGTCCAATTAAATAAACTTACTCCTACTTGACTGCACCTTGGACCCACTGGACCATAGACTACAGTTTTCTAGTGAATCTAGTGATGCATGATCAGTTATTGGAGGTTAGGTTTCTTGTTTTAGCTTCTATAAAATGGGAAATAAGCACATGGAGGGGTTATTGTAAGATTAGATCGTGCAAATAGGTTAATATAAATTATGAATCTCATAAATATAAGAAAAAGTAAATTATGTACATATATCAATCTCAAACAGCACCATTGTTAATCCCTTTTTTGTTTGTGTTTGCTCAAAAGTTATCATATACTTTATGAGTGTGAAAAAATACACGTAAATCAAGGAAAAATTATAGCAAACTGTAATAATCCATTGGATCAAATAAAAAAAGCAAAAATAAGTACTCTAGGAGGGGGAAACATGAAAAGCTTTTATTGATAATATTAATTTGGTCTGCCTCTCCATTCTCTCTATAGAGAGGTTAAGAGCCTTACAATGGTGTTCCATTCTCCAATGATGTGGGTATCGTGGTGTCTTTTCTCAGTCTCCTGAATAGTGGCCAAGAAGAAGCCCTCCTTTAGGGTTCCCTCTCTTGGTATTTATAGCTGTGAGCTTCATGAGCTATCAATAAGTGGCCGTGGCCACGTTGTGGATTCGCCTTCATGATGGTGAATAGGCCGTGGCCTTATTGGTCGAATCAGATAAGGGTTAAATACCATTGGTTCTGAGTGGTTAAATTAACTTAAATCAGGATTAACTTCGTTAATTATCGTGGGATCGGATTCCTACCCATACAGTTTGGTTTCCCATTCGGTGTTCGGTACCCGAGCGTTGAGTCCGACTAAATCCGGATCCGCGTCAGAAAGTGAGTAAAGCGCTCCCTAACAAAGACAATTCATACCCAAGGCTCAAACCCAAGACCTCGGGTTATGGATTAAGGAGTACTTATCACTCCACAACAACCCTAGTTGGTACCATTGTTAATCTCTACACAACAAACAACAACAAAAACCCAAGTGTAACCCCACAAGTGGGATTTGGGGTGGGTAGTATGTACGTAGGACCTTTTTCCTTCCGTGTGAAGGTAGAAATATTGTCCTACCATGTGAAGGTAGAAATATTGTTTCCAATGAAGATAGAGAGGTTGTTTTCAATAGAAAAAAAATGGTTCTAAATTGCGATAGTTAAAAAGAAAATAATTTCTAATTTGCGATAGTTAAAAAGAAAATAATTAAGTATTATCCCTAGAACAAGTCTTACATTGTGATACCTATCTATACAATGTCACTGAAACAATGCTGCTGCAATATGATTTTGCTCTATGTTATTTGTGATAATGGGTCAAATTATGATATTTGATGAAGGGAGATAACGCTCAACTTTATTAGGGGAGATTGAATAGTGTGCCCCGTACCTTTTTAGCGTGGTTTCCATATTTGGTTCAAACGATGCTTTAAATGAGATGAATCAGAAACGCCAGAACTGTCATAATTGTCACATTGGTTCTGACTTCTGATGAAACTGGTTATTTAGTTACCTTTGCAACAGCTACACAAGTTCAATTGTTAGTCAACTTTATGTAGTATGGATTATAGAAAGTGCCCAAGCAGGCAGCATGGGTTATCCGAAAGATCATTCAGTGCAGAGATACTCTCATGGCTAATCAGCAGCTTCAAGGCACCCTCGAGGACAGGTTTAGGAGTGTTTGCTGCCTAGACAAGTTACATATCCACAAACTCTACATCAGCCTGCTTCCTATGTTCGATAGAGTTGACTGGGGAAATCTTCTTTTGGTTCAAAATGTTTTGCCGCGACACAAATTCACGGCATGGCTTGCTGCACATAGGAAGCTGCCTACTGTGGATCGATTAGCGATATTTGGTATAAACATCCCATTGCTATGTAATTTCTGCAAGCGCCATGAAGAATCTTTCCAACACCTCTACTTTGATTGCTCTATTACTAAAAGATTATGGGCCAGAATTGGTAACTGGTTGGGATTTTCTAGACAAATTCTTGATTGGGATAGTGAATTACTTTGGATATGTAGTCTAGCACGTAGTCGAGCATGGAGAAAAGCCATAACTGCTGCTGCATTTGTGCACACTGTCGCGCTAATTTGGCAGGCCAGGAATAAAGCACGCTTTCAGAATTCGGATTACAATGAAGACCGAACCGCTAGAGAGATTGCACTTCTTCTCCATGTCCATGGGAGGCGCAGCAAACACTGGCAGATTGGATTGCGTCAACTAAATTACTTCCCATAATTTCCTTGTATATTCTTTGTTGAAGTATAATGTGAGTCTGTATTATCAATGATGGTAACGTAGTTTCTTTCGTATTATATTATGGTGGTTGGCTGTCTAACCAATCACCTGTAGGGCACTTTGTAACCTTAATTTGCCTATATATGGAATGTAACTTTTAATCAAAAAAAAAAAAAAAAAAAAAAAGTGCAAGTGGATCTCTTTGACATTACAAGTAACAAGAACAACCCAGTATAATCCCACTTAGTGGGATCTGGGGAGGGTAGTGTGTACGCAGACCTTACCCCTACCCTTGGGTAGAGAGGCTGTTTCCAAATAAACCCCCGACATCCTACCCTCCAAGAACTTCCCACCTTGCTCTTGGGGAGACTCAAACTCACAACCTCTCGGTTGGAAGTGGGGGTTGCTTAATACTCCACTATCACATAACTTCAAATTACTTGTATTACTAACACTTAAAAAAAGTTAATGTACATCATTGTACTTGCTAATATGTTATACAGATTAAAAAGTTTCTGATTTCTGCATCTTTGCTAGTATAATACTATATGCTATTTGTATGTGTCTGATGGCCCCAGTGTGGTGACTAGGTTTAGCATAAGTATAAATGGCTGTATTTCTATTCTACTACTAGCAATTTAGAGTATTCACTTTGTTTAAGATCTACTACTCCCTCCGTTTTATATTATTTGAAATACTTTTTTTTAGTCTGTTCCAAAATAAATGACACATTTCTAAATTTGGAAATAATTCAACTTTAAACTCTTCAGTTTGCCTTTTTTGCCCTTAGTGAGAAGCTTTTATAACCACACAAATGGTATGACCACACAAACCTTTTACCCCTTAATCTTTTAAGACCACAAATTTAAAAGTCTTCTTGTTTTTTCTTAAACTCTGTGCCAAGTCAAACTACCTCAAACAATATGAAACGAAGGGAGTAGTTCTTTTGTTCTATTTTAGCATGTGATCATGACTTAAAATAAACATCCAAACCTTCTACACATGCTTTCCTTGATTATGTCAGGCTATTCTACTATAACCAGTACCGTGGTAATTCTAGCGTTTGTACATCGTTAAGATGGTTAACTTTTGATTTTTAATATAAAATGGTATCAATATGTCACCAACAGTCCCCTACCTACGAGTTTATTGGATCATGAAGTAGGTGAAAACAGAATCTCTGCAACTCATTTTCATCTAAAAGGTGTATTAATATGTCACAAGTAGCCCCAACACAGAGATGGACCTATGCTTTGGGGAGTGGGATCACCGGACCTCATTAACTTCGGTAAAGATTCAAAATATATGTGTATATATGTTGAAAACTATCATATATTTTGCTTGGAACCCTTAAAATCAAAAGTCCAATAAGGGCACTAGTTGAGCAGATCACTCATGTGCTCCCGCCACCTTCAAATCACGGGTCCACCTCTGCCTCCACATAATGATTTTAATGCATGAAAGGTGAATAGGAGGAATAGAGAATCGTTAATAAGGCTGTATCCGGTTCCGGTTCTGGGTCTATTTGGTAAACGGTTCCGGTTCTGGCGGTTCCCGGTTCTGGCGGTTCCGGTTCTGGCGGTTCCGGAGCCGGAACCGGAACCATACGGTTCCGGAACCACCCGGTTCCGGTTCTGGTGGTTCCGGAACCGCGGGTCTGGCGGTTCCAGGCGGTTCCCGGCGGTTCCGACCTTTTTTTTTTTTTAAATTAAATATCTTGTATAGTAGTGATTAGTATATTGTAGAATATATTTTTATATGGTGTACTATGTTGTTACTATAGCATATATTGTGTTTGGAAATTAGTATATATTCAAAATAAGTAGTGTATATTTTGTATATAAGTAGTATATGTTGTAGTAAAGTAGTATATATTGTATATAAATAATGTATATTGTGTAGTAGTTAGTATTAATAGTATTATGTGTTGTATGTTATATATTATATGTTATATAAATATTTTATATTCAAGGATTGATATAGAAGTAAAGACAAAGAAATATTGAGACAAATATATTCAAGTATATGATAAAAAGCATATTTATTGACCAAAATGGCATATCTTTCTTAGTCTTCCTTCCCCCAATGGAATGAGCACAACATGGTACTAATACCACCATTAAAAGGAAAAAAAACTAAAAGAAGACATGCCAATGTACAAGTTACATCATAATTTATGTATTATTTCTAACAAATCTCATAAAACCTTCAAAGTTTGGAGGTGGTTGTGTTGGCGGTGGTGGAAATGAAGCTTGTTCATCACCACTTCCGGGTGAAGATGATTCTTGAGCAATTTCTGCTAGCATTTCTTCATAGCACTCATCTATTTCGAGTTGAGATTCAGCTAGCCCAAAGTTTCTTCTTTCAGAGCGGATCCAATCTCGGAAGAGCACTGATTTTTCCAAGCTGTCCCGCATCGACGCTCTATGATCTCCTATTTGTAGTCTGGCTTGACTAAATACGCTCTCCGATGCAACAGTTGACGCTTGAATGGACAGAACATCCCGAGCCATCCTTGCAAGAACGGGAAAATGCTTTTCCCTTGTCTTCCACCAATCCAAAAGGTCGAAAGATCCGTCTGGATTATCATTCTCTAGCCCCTGCGACAAATAAACTTGAAGTTCGTTTAGATGGGAAATATCATCTAAATTCTCACCTTGAGTACCCCTGAACTCCGTCCACGATTTAAGAGCTGTTAAGCCAGCAACTCTTTTAGACGATTGTGACGTGGACGAAGTAGGAGTTGGAATATTAGGCCTAGCATGCTCTAAGGCCTGTTTATAAGCATTATAAACAGTTTGAGCATTCACTGTAATTGATGCTTTCGCATCAGATAGTGTAGCCATTTCTTCTGGTGAAAGATCTAAACATTGATAAATACTAGTATACCAAAAGTTAGGACCTCCTGCTTTCATAGTAGGGTTTAACAAAGCAGCCACACCAAAAATAGGAGGGATTGGAAAAAAATATTTTTTAAATTTCTTTTTCATTTCAAATATTGCATTTTCATAAATTTCCCCTCCCTCGTTAAAATCAGCAAATAAATTAGCAAGTGCGGCAATATATACTAAACAGTTTGAAATTGTAGGATAATATTGGCCAGATAAAGCAGTTGTAGCCACACTAAAATGTTCTAAAAAATCTAAAAGAATCTTAACGTTATTCCAATCTTGATTAGTTAGCATATCATTATCTTCATCCTCACAATCCCTAGAATTATAAGTAGCGGTTATTGGGTTTCTATATTCGTACGCCACTACTAAGCTTTCATACATGTAGTTCCACCTAGTCGGACAAGGTTTAGGAACCTTTCTTTCTCTAAGGCCACTTTCGTCACATTTTTTATAATATTCTCTAAGTCTACTTCTACGGTTTGAATAAAAAAGCCAATTAAGAGCGAATTTAACTTTTTCAATTTCTATGTTTAAAATTCTCATACCATCTCCAACAATTAAATGATAAATATGGCATATACATCTAACATGGAAAATATTTGTAAAAGCAGGATTAAGTTTTCTAGTTAAAATACCTATTGCAGTTGTGTTGCTACTAGCGTTATCCATGGAAATTGACATTATTCTATCACTAAAACAAAAATATCTACAAACATCATAAACAGTGCTAGCAATAAACTTACCTGTGTGCCGTGAATTAATTATTCTATATGCTATAATGTGTTTTTGCATGGTCCAGTCTTCGTCTATCCAATGACTGGTCACGGTTAGATAATCACAATCATTTCCACTTCTACCAATATCAGTTGTAATAGACATACGATTACTTATATGAGTAAATAAATAGCGCAAGTACTGTTCATATTCATGCTTATATTTATAAATGTCGGCCTTAACTGTGGCGCGAGGCCAACCTTTATATGTAGGATTAAATACTCGTCTAATATATTGAATCCAAGCAGGATTAGAAGCAAAAGAATAAGGTAAACACATAACAGTAATCATTTTAGCTAATTCTTCACGATCCTTATTAGGATCGTAGTACAATATACCTCCGGTGACAGTGTTTATTCCTGGTTGAACCATGTTAGAACCAGTACTTTGGTTAATTGTAGTATCAGGACTTGACTTCCCCTCTTGTTCCGCTTTCATTTGAAAATATCTAGCCTTATCGCTAGGATGTATATATATATGTTTAACTAAACTACCTGTTCCGCTACGATCACCCGTATACCTATGAACAAGTTCTTTACCACAAGTTTTACATTTAGCCCTATCTTTATCTCTTAGTTGAATAAAAAAATGCCAAACTAATGAAGTTTCTGTACGTTTCCGAGGTTGTCTACTAAAAGTGGGAGTTTGTACGGGTGGGTGTTCTGGGTCATTAGGAGCAGGACTAGTAGGTGTATCATCTAAATCTACCGGAGGTTGGGTTTCGTCATCATCATCACCCTCATTTACCTCTGATATTGGTGCGTTAGGATAAAGCAAATTCATAATATCATCATCTATTCTATCACCGACTGCTATATCATGTAGAAAATTAACATCGCTAAATTGGAAACACGGGTGATCACTATCAAGTATTCCTAAGTTTTCATTAGTATTTCTAGGTTGGCTACTAGTTTGAACTTGTTTATCTTTTCTAGGTCGGGGAGCCGGGGAAGGGGTAGGATTTTGGCGACTACTTTCACCGGATTTAGATGTACCTTTTCCGAATATTTTTTTCAATGAAAATGCCATACTAATTATAATTAAGGAAAATAACAACACACAACAAATATTCTTAGCACGTAAGAGTTGAAACGAGTTTACCGGATTGACGAACAACTTCTTGAAAATTGAAAATCGTTGTAATTGAACACTTGAAAACTTCAATTCAACAACTTCACAATGTTTCACGAATTTGCAACAAAAATTAAGCACTTGCACAGAAAGATTGAAAGAGAGATTGAGAGAGATTGAGTAAGATTGATGAATTGGTGAATTAAAATGAAAGAATGAGGGGGTATTTATAGTTGAGAAATGGGAACAATTGTGTAATTATATAAAGTTTGGGGTTAAATTAAATTTGAGGGGTCAAATGGCTAAATTTTAAAAATGCCAAACGGCTATTTCTGCAATACGAACGTTCTGATTTTCAGAATTTAAATTTTTTTTTTTTTTTTTTTTTTAAAAATGGCCGTTGGGAACCGGATAGAACCGGAACCGGTCCGGTTCCGGCGGTTCTAAACGGTTCCGCCAACGGTCCGAATTTAAAAAAAAAAATTTTTTTTTTTTAATATCGGAACCGTTTGGAACCGTTTAGAACCGCCTCAACCGGTCCGGTTCCGGTTCCGGTTCTGGCGGTTCCGGTTCCACGGTTCTAAAGGGTGGAACCGGCCCGGAACCGCGGAACCGGAACTGCAGAACCGGAACCGTATAACCGGAACCGTTTAGAACCGCGGAACCGCCAGAACCGCGGTTCCGGTCACGGTTCCGGTTCGGAACCGTTATTCGTACAGCCTTAATCGTTAGGAGCTTTTACTTCTCTTCCCTATATCTGTCAAATTTGGCCATACAAATCATTACGTCTAATATAACGAAAATAGTGTATATTTGTTTAATGTAAATGTGAATATCGATTACTGAATCAACAATTAACAAATAACAATTAGAAACTACAAACTCATTGTTTTAGGATATGCTGATTTTCTGAGCACAATGCATCAACAATAAAAATCAGTAGTGAACATATTTGTTACTGAATTACTTCTTTTTTGCTTCTTGTTCCTCCTTTCACCCAGATATGTACTCGTATACTTCACTATCTTATATCTTCGGTATCATACTGGCAAGGTCACTGATGAAATGCTTTCCCTTCCAAAAACTCCATTTGTTGCTGTTGGTCTATTAGAGGCTCTCGCCGCTGCGTCCGGCATGGCAGCTGGAGGTAATACAAAGTTCATGCTCAATCACATTACTAGCAAATTCATTGGCAGCTTGTTTTATTTTTCAATTAGTCCTTAAGAGTCATTTCTTTGAAATTTATTCTGGCTCTTCTGTGAATATTTGAATTTACATAACTCTGTAGATTTTTTGTTCTGAACTTAATCCTCTGCTGTTATCCTCCTTTCAAACAGCTATTCTTTCAGGGGCCACAATTCCAATACTCTCCCAGGTAATAGTAACTTGAAATTTGTATCTTTTCACTTTTCTATGAACTTCTGAGAAAATCTTGTAAAAAGTGAGATTCTAATGATAGTGACCGCCATTTCCACTTCCAAAAGTAAGATTCTACTCATTGACAAGAGGGGTTGCTCTGATGGTAAGCAACCCTCACTTCCAACCGAGAGGTTGTGAGTTCGAGTCTCCCCAAGAGCAAGGTGGGAAGTTCTTGGAGGGAAGGATGCCGGGGGTCTATTTGGAAACAACCTCTCTACCCCAGGGTAGAGGTAAGGTCTGCGTACATACTACCCTCCCCAAACCCCACTATGTGGGATTATACTGGGTTGTTGTTGTTGTTGTTGTTGTACTGATAGAAATCGCATGATGGTAGGTTTTTAGGAAATAAATCCATCAGATCAATTTGATACAATCTATCAGGCTTATGTCTGTTGGTACAATAGGAAGAATACCGGGCAATTTAATTTTGCATGGTCAAACACTTAGAAGATAAGGAAAGAAAATTAAAACATGGGAGCGAGAACTAAAATAGAAGTGACTATACTGCATTAATGTATATTCTTCCAACATTATATGCTTCTCTCATAAAACAGTGTCTATTGAAGATGGATATTGTTTGAACAGTTCGATAGTAGACATTAGGGTCATTTCTGAACTTTAATTCTTCTTTGAGGACTAAGCATGGCCTAAAATTATGGTGACATTAGCAGTAAATTCTTGTATTCAGAAAAGTTGTGTTGATCATCATAAGACCAAATTATTCAAATAATTGTTAGTCTCTTAGGATGTGCAGTCATATAAGATTAGACCGGATCGGAAATGATCTGGTACGACAAAAGGCACAAAAGCATGCATAGAGGATAAGATGTGAGTATGTTGTCTGGGACATTTTGGTTATATCTTACGTAGACCTCCAAATGCACCTGTCGCAAAGAACACAACAAAATAAAGGAAAACGTTCTGTAAAGAGCAATACCTACTAGTCAGAATAAAAACTTAGCAGTGTTGGTACATTACATTAAGTATGAAATTTCTAGGAATCATATTGGTTTGTTTAGGGATTCATTTGTATCAAATGTAGTAAACTTCTAGTGTTAAAAACCCCTAATTTGCAAATTTTGAGTATTAAAACGGAACGGGTTCAAATGGAGCCGAATGGATACTGAGGAAACCTACTAGTTCGGGATTGAGGCGTATTTCTTCTTGTTGTTGTACTAACATATTTGTAGGCTCAGTTCATTTAAAACTTCATTCAAAGTGGAAATTGAATGGGTTAATTAACATGTCCGTCTGTTGATCCTTGCAGAGTTTTCTTGTCTGGCAACTTCTCCTGTCTTTTATATTCCTCGGGAGGAGATATAGTCTCAACCAGTTGTTTGGGTGCTTTCTCGTGGCTGTTGGTGTTATCATAACTGTAGCAAGGTTGGCAACACAATTGCTTTTTTATAGTTTCTTGAGTTTACCTCACTACCAGTTTGAAAACTTTGTTCAAGCGGCTGGAAGTTTCAAGTTTTTTGAGATCTGAAAGCCTCATCATTCATTTAGTTTGTGGTGATAATTCTTCTAAAACAGACGATGACCGTGCTTGTCTTGGACCGTGCTGGTCTTGGTCATGCAATACAGTGTCATGGGAAATGCACTTATCCACCCCCCCCCTAACCCCCCCCCCCCCCCCCTCAAAAAAAAAAGGTTCTTCCAAGAGCAGATTCCCACCTTGCTGTGAAAAGAGTGGTCTTTTATTGCTCCTCTTTCTATTTCTTTTGTAAGTCAACATCTATATATGTTGTATCATTTAGTGAAAGGCTAAATAAAATCTTTGATTCACCGGTATTTCGAATAAGTGGTGCATTGTGCTTTCTCTTTCTGCGTATGCCTGCTGTTCATCTGCCGATACACATCATTAATCTGCCCCTAGTCAAAATTGTTTGTCGTTGAACCAGTGCATTTGAGAAACAAATAAGATATTTCTAAAATTCTGAGTATCTACAGAGACCTTGGTCTCTGAAGCATGCATCTTGCTAGCACAATCCAAATTAATTTCTTAATTCCCAATACACGTGCTTTGTTGGGCAAGACTACCGAGTAATTTATTCTTATGGAAAAGTGAAAGATTTGAAGCGATATCTACTCAAAACAAGAGTTATCCTCTTTGGAAAATATTGAGATAATCCTAGTTTATAACTAAGTTTTAATGAGGAGGAACAATACTTTCTAGTGGTTGTTGAATTTCCTGAATATCTCCTACATAATTTGCAGTGGATCTAGTGCTGGGTCTTTGATGGAAGCTGGAATATTTTGGAGTCTTTTGATGATAGTCTCCTTTTTGTTCCAAGCTGCAGATACTGTCTTAAAGGTTCATACCTTCTCTTTTGTTCATATTTTCTTCTTCCAATAGGGTTTTGCCGTTTTTTCAACTTCATGATTGCACTATGATTTACCTGGAGAATTCATTTTTCTTATGTGCAGGAAGTAATATTCTTGGATGCTGCTAAAAGACTGAAGGTAGATATTTGCTTTTGCTCTTAAAAGTTACAAAACCACATTGGTATTCGAATAAGAAGCTTTTTTTGTTAGAATAGTCCTTTTGGAGTAGATGATAATATTATAATGCACATACTAAGATCTGCTTGTAGTTATCTTAACTTGCAATGGTATAAGCAGGGAGGTACTGTTGATCTGTTTGTTGTGAACTCCTATGGATCCGCTTACCAGGTAAGCATCTTATACTGTTTTATCATTCACTGTATTCTTTTCTTTGGATGAACTACTGAAACTTTTTCGGTATCTCTTGCAGGCAGTTTTTATATGCCTTCTCCTCCCATTTTTGTCGAAGTTATGGGGTGTTCCATTTACTCAACTGCCAAACTACCTTAGAGATGGTGCTGCATGCTTTTTGAACATCGGCACATTATCCGGTGGTTAGTAGTGAAATACTTTGAGCTCAGCTTCATCTATGAAAGTATATCATTTCATCAATGATGCTCATAAGTGTCAATAACTAACTAGTTTCTGATGATGACAAAAGGAGAAGCATGAATGATGACTAGGGTTATTTCACATTTTTTATCCAATTTCTCATATGCATAAAAAGGGCATGTTGCTAAGAAAATGAACCATGGACCTGACTCAACCGAAAAAGCTAGATCATGAGGTTTACTAGATCTTTGATGGTTCACTGCACTCTTGTTTCCTCGTTTCTTCTTAATTTACGACACTCTGATTCAAAGACAACACTGATTGTAGTTGCTTCTTTCTTATCTTTTTCTAGGGTGTGATGGTGCACCTCTTTTACCGCTGCTGTTTATCATTGTAAACATGGGTTTCAATATTTCATTGTTACACCTGCTTCAGATTTCCTCTGCTGTAGTATCTTGTCTCGCGTCAACAGTTTCTGGTATTTTAATGCAGATTTAGTCTCAGTTTATTGCAGTTGAACCTTTTCTTCTAGATGAGAATCTAGTTGCTGACCTCTGTTGCCTTTGATACTTTCCATTGCAGTACCAATATCCGTCTTTTTATTCACATTGCCATTACCATATCTTGGAGTTGCATCCTCTCTCCCGCCTGGTTTCATAGCAGGAGCCATCATCCTTGTTCTGGGAATGGTTATTTATACTTGGAGACCATCAAGTCGCCTAAATAATCAGGAAACTGATAATTGCCATTGCTAACTCGTGGCCCTTGTTGTATTTTGAGGGAGATAGAGATACGGTACGATTCCTCCAGCACTCCCACACAAAGCAAATGAGGCATCAAGACTTGCATGGTAAATTGTGTTATAACCTCTCAAACCTCTTTTCTGACTCAAAATCAATCAGGGGAGTTTTGACAGGATTATAACTCGAATCCGTTGCTCTTTTTAAATGCATGGAGTCTGTACCATTCATGTCCGTAGAAAGTTGGAGGTTGTAAGCAAGAAGTTGCTCCAATGCCAATGTTGTTTCTTGTATGTATACATGCAGAAGGCCGGTTTCGCCATAAGTTCAACAGAACAAAGAATGGTACGAAATCTGCTCCTGGATTTTGGCTGTATTGCTGTTGTAAACTTGTATCATTAATTTTTCAAAGTAGGATTTCACCTACAATAATCTTTCTAGACACATTCTGGAGGTTCTGGCAAAGTCAATTGATGACAAACTGTATATGGTTATTATTTCAGAAAGAAACCACATGTGTTGTTAAGCTCTTCAGAGTTAGTTCTTGGACATTATTTCATTTTGCTAGTTTGAGACTATTCACCAATATTGTTTTGAGGAAGATTGTATAGGGTTAAATTTGGCTCGTAACGTCCCCACGTCAGGTGGGCACGTTTCCTATGATAAGGGCGACCCAAGCGAGGGCACGACCCAAATTGGTGAAGAAGAAGTGACGTCGTTTAGCGCCTGACCCTTTTACTGAGTGGAAGTCACCAACTTTTGTACTTTTTGATTATTTCGAGGAAGGTCTCCTACTATATAAAGGAAACCTTCCCATTGTAATAGGCATCATTGTTATTCTTGGATAATACAATTTCTCTCTCTGTCTCTATCTCTTTTTTGATTTTCCAACCATTGTTTCCCTCTTAAGCTAAATCTGTTTTACTACACATTTACAATCTACAAACATTTTGAAGCGATAATTATCTCTTGAGCTTATTATATTTGATTACGATTTGCCCCTATATATTTTCGATTGTTTTTAAGCTTATAAAATACATTCGTATTTTGATAAAACTTTGTCTTTGTTTAGCTCAAAAATTATATTCGTATTTTATAAGCTTAAAAACAATCAAAAATATATAAGGGTAAATCGTAATCAAATATAATAAGCCCAAGAGATGATTATCGCTTCGTAAAGTTTGTAGATATGTGAATGTGTAGTAAAATAGACTTAGCTTAATGAGGAAGCAATGGTTGGAAAATCAAGAAAGAGATAGCGAGAGAAATTGTATTATCTGAGAATAACAATGATGCCTATTACAATGTGAAGGTCTCCTTTATATAGTAGGAGATCTTCCTCGAAATAATAAAAAAGTACAAAAAGTTGGTGGCTTCCACTCAGTAAAGGGGTCAGGCGCGAAACAACGTCACTTCTTCTTCATCAATTTGGGTTGTGCTCTCGCTTGGGTCGCCCTTATCATAGGGGACGTGCCCATCTGACGTGGGGACGTTATGAGCCAAATTTAACCCTATACAGTTAGTCCCTCTGTTTGTTGGAGACGTGCTCGATGATCGTCTTCAATGGACAGATATGCACGATTTGCTTTTTACGGAAATTTGGCCACGCCTATAGGCGCCTCTTTCGCAGAGCACGAGCGTGGATAATACTTGTTAGGCCGTTGACATGCGACCCCTTCCCCCCCCCCCCCCCCCTTTTAAGGTGACGTCACCAGTCACATGCGTCATCATTATACTTGTTCCCGAGACTGTTCAGAACATGACGTGATGTTTCGATTTCCCGCGCCGGTTTCAGAATATTGCCTCTTCGATTTTCGTGTTCCTTACTCCTATAAATAGAGGAATGGTTCAAAGAGATTCATCTTTTGAACCTTCGGAGAGTTTCCCTTTGTTGCTTTCTTATCCTTCTTTCTTGCAATAGTTGCATCGCATTCAGAGAAATACCATTTCTGAGAATTATATCTCTCATTGCCAATACGTTATTCTCTTATTATATATTATGGCGAAACTTCGTCAAGGAAGCAAAAAGATCAATAACAACACTCCTTCTAGGGTTCCGCCCTCTTCCGACGATGAAGGGGAAGAAGCGGAAAAAACCCTCATTCCTTTGACGGTAAACAATGTTTTACCAAAGGATTTAAGCGTACGAAAAGACTTCAACACGACAAGCCCCTCTTATCCCTGGGAGCATAGCGAGTTACTCCAGCCTCACCTGGACGTCATCAGAACTAGATACAACATTCCCGATCATGTCGAAATGGCTCCGGCCAGAACGGACTATGCCAATGTGCATAGGCCCGGCTTCTGCACATTCTATGAGTACTCTCTTAGGATCGGGTATAACTTTCTGCTTAACCCCCTGGTGGAAGAGCTTTGCCGCTTCTATCATGTATGCCCGCTCAGCTTACACCTTACGCCCTGAAGGTGTGTCGAATCCTTACCACGCTTGTGGGTGAAGCCGGGACCGTCGTTTCCGTTCACCACCTGCTGCAGGTGTTCAGTCCTAGTTACATGAGGGGTACCATGCTTCAACTGAGGAGCCGTGGTAAGAAGAGCTTTGCCGTGAGGGCTGACGACAAAGCTAACCATGAGTTATGGCGTATATTCTTTTACGTTAGGACGAGACATCTAGTGTCCAATCTTGAAGGATTTCCAAAGACGTGGAATGCATGATGTAAGTATCTCTGCATGCAATTTTGCGACGCCTTATTTTGACTGACCAATCCACTCTTGACTTACTTTCTTCCCTATTTGTAGTGGTGGCACGCTCACCCCGTCCCGTTGACGACATTAGGTCGTGGTGGCGGGGTTTGATACCGCATGCGATGTCGTAGTTGGGCATAGTTCCGTAGATTGTACGGCCCAACCGGTAACAAACTTTTTTTTTTTTTTTGTTTTGTTTTGACTTGGAGACCTTCTTACCCGATGTGCTTTTCGTTTGGTAGGTTGGGATGCTTCTACAAGGACGAAGAAGAAGAAAATCGACACCGGCCCGTCCAGGGTAGAATCCGACTCCGATGGGGGAGACATATTTGTGGGCAGCTCACCTAGAGGTAGCCCATTTTTGACTCCTCAGCAAGGGGCTACATCGGTAGCTGCATCGGAGGCGGTGCCTAAGGCTTCTTCTGTGGAGATACCAGAGGCCGTACCAACAACGACACCTAAAACCGTTCCTTTGCCGATACCTGAAGACGCTTCAGCAGAGGCGGCTTCTGAAGGAGAGGAGCCGCCTAAGAGAAAGAGGCGGCGACTGATTAGTGGTAAAGGAAGTGCAACCGAGGGCGCGAGGCCTAGTGTGCCCCGCCAAGAGCTGAGGTCAACTTTTATGGCCGAGGCCGTTCGTTCTAGGCGAATGGCCCCTCAGAGTACAGCTACCGCCGCCCGTTTGGTCCGTTCCCTAGGAGGCAGGTCATCTTCCGCTGTTAGTGTAGTGGCTGTGGATATTGAGAGGACGGGCTCTGAAGCCGCTCTTGGAGAAGCACCGGGAAGCTCGGCCCTTGTGGAGATGAGGGAGGGCAGGTTTACTTGTCGTATTGTGATCCCTGGTGGAAATAATTTGTTTGAAGACAACGAGCAGGCCGCAGCGCACATGACCTTGTCGTGTGCGGCTGCGGAGCACGAGACGCTGAGAAGTGTCAGCAACAGGGATTTGTCGAGGCGGGTAGCCGGCTCAGCTTTGCAGGTAGCTTTTGTTGTTGTGTTTTTTGTCTTGTCGTAAAAAACGACTGTGGTGCGCACTGACGCATTTCTTCCCTTCTTTTTAGACCTTCATCTTGGAGGTGGAGAGGAGGTGGCGTGATCAGAAGAAGGCGGCCACCTTCACCAAAATGGCTAAGAAGTATAAAGAGGTTCGTGCCAAGCATCGGGCATTGGCAGACGTGCTTAAGCAGGACCCCCAGCTTCGTACGTTCTGTGAGGGCCTTGAGGAATCAGAGGCTCTTTTGAAGAAGAGAACGGCTGAGCTGAAGGAGGTTGATGAGCAGCTGATGGCTGCTTTTGCTCAAAATATTGAGCCGGAGACCCTCATTCAGTCAAAAGAGGAGGACTTGGAGATCAGTCGTGGGGTGGCGGCCGAGGCTGCAGAACTACGGGCTCATGTTACTGCCCTTACAGCCGAGCTTGATGCTAGGACGACCAAAGTTGAGGCCCTCAATAGAACTGCCCCACAATATGTCGTGCACCGTGAGGCGTACGAGATGTGGGTGTATCATGACGCCAGATTGGTCATTTTTGAGGAGCTTTGGGCGGCAGGTCGAGCTTCTGAGGCGGAAGTTGAAAGGCAACGGCACTTGACCAGTGCGGCTCGTGAAGAGGAATGTTATAGCTCCGACATAGGGGGGCTGTAACTCCGAGGACATTAACCGTTTAGACTCCATCTCGTGGATTTCCAAGGCTTATCAATCTGGAGACGGCAATGGACCAGATGGCGACCAGGCGGATCGTGACGAGAGGGGTGGTGAAGGCTCTTAGGGCTTGCATGTATATATATATTTTTGTGTAGATGGGGCCTTTTCTAAGGCCAGTTGTATGTAAATCTTTTGGAGATAAATGAAGTATGACTTCTCTTCCCCCTTTTTTTGTCACTGTTTTTCTTTCGTTCTTTAGAGCTTTTATTGCGCTCTTTGTTGACCGTTGATGTTGGCGGTCCTAGTCGAACTTAGATCAACGACTTTAGTCGTGATGGAATCGATGGCCTTAGCCATAAAGGCAACTTCGACTGTCGTCGAGTCGTTTACCCAACGTAGTCGAATCTAGGTCGACCGTTTGTGGCGATGGCCTTGGCCATAATGTAGTTGATGACCTTAGCCAAGTTGGCGACTTCGACTGTCGTCGAGTCGTTTACTCAGCGTAGTCGAATCTAGGTCGACCGTTGGCAGTGATGGCCTTAGCCATAATATAATTGATGGCCTTAGCCATGATAGAAATGATGGCCTTAGCCATGTAGGAGAATTTTACTATTGTCGAGTTGTTTACTCACCGTAGTCGAATCTAGGTCGACTGTTGGTGACAATGGCCTTAGCCATAATATAATTGATGGCCTTAGCCATGATAGAACTGATGGCCTTAGCCATGTAGGAGACTTCGACTGTCGTCGAGTCGTTTACTCACCGTAGTCGAATCTGGGTCTACCGTTGGCGGCGATGGCCATAGCCATAATATAATTTATGGCCTTATACATGATAGAACTGATGGTCGTAGCCATGTAGGCGACTTCAACTGTCGTCGAGTTGTTTACTCACTGTAGTCAAATCTGGATCGACCGTTGGCGGTGATGGCCTTAGCCATAATATAATTAATGGCCTTAGCCATGATAGAATTGATGGTCTTAGCCATGTAGGCAACTTCGACTGTCGTCGAGTCGTTTACTCACCGTAGTCGAATCTGGGTCGACCGTTGGCGACAATGGCCTTAGCCATAATATGATTGATGACCTTAACAATAATAGAACTGATGGCCTTAGCCATGATAGAACTGATGGCCTTAGCCATGATAGAACTGATGGCCTTAGCCATGTAGGGGACTTCGACTGTCGTCGAGTCGTTTACTCACCGTAGTCGAATCTGGGTCTACCATTGGCGGCGATGGCCTTAGCCATAATATAATTGATGGCCTTAGCCATGATAGAACTGATGGCCGTAGCCATGTAGGCGACTTCAACTGTCGTCGAGTCGTTTACTCACCGTAGTCAAATCTGGATCGATTGTTGGCAGTGATGGCCTTAGCCATAATATAATTGATGGCCTTAGCCATGAAAACTGATGGCCTTAGCCATGTAGGCAACTTCGACTGTCGTCGAGTCGTTTACTCACCGTAGTCGAATGTGGGTCGACCGTTGGCGACGATGGCTTTAGCCATAATATGGTTGATGGCTTTATCCATGATAGAACTGATGGCCTTAGCCATGTAGGCAACTTCGACTGTCGTCGAGTCGTTTACTAACCATAGTCAAATCTAGGTCGACCGTTGGCAGTGATGGCCTTAGCCATAATATAATTGATGACCTTAGCCATGATAGAACTGATGGCCTTAGCCATGTAGGCGAATTTTGCTATTGTCGAGTCGTTTACTCACCGTAGTCGAATCTAGGTCGACTGTTGGCGACAATGGCCTTAGCCATAATATAATTGATGGCCATAGCCATGATAGAACTGATGGCCTTAGCCATGTAGGAGACTTCGATTGTCGTCAAGTCATTTACTCACCGTAGTCGAATCTGGGTCTACCGTTGGCGGCGATGGCCTTAGCCATAATATAATTGATGGCCTTATACATGATGGAACTGATGGCCGTAGCCATGTAGGCGACTTCAACTGTCGTCGAGTCGTTTACTCACCGTAGTCTGGATCGACCGTTGGCGGTGATGGCCTTAGCCATGATAGAACTGATGGCCTAGCCATGTAGGCAACTTTGACTATCGTCGAGTCGTTTACTCACCGTAGTCAAATCTGGGTCGACCGTTGGCGACAATGGCCTTAGCCATAATATAATTGATGGCCTTAGCCATGATAGAACTGATGGCCTTAGCCATGATAGAACTGATGGCCTTAGCCATGTAGGACACTTCGACTGTCGTCGAGTCGTTTACTCACCGTAGTCGAATCTGGGTCTACCGTTGGCGGCGATGGCCTTAGCCATAATATAATTCATGGCCTTAGCCATGATAGAACTGATGGCCGTAGCCATGTAGGCGACTTCAACTGTCGTCGAGTCGTTTACTCACCGTAGTCAAATATGGATCAACTGTTGGCGGCGATGGCCTTAGCCATAATATAATTGATGGCCTTAGCCATGATAGAACTGATGGCCTTAGCCATGTAGGCAACTTCGACTGTCGTCGAGTCGTTTACTTACCGTAGCCGAATGTGGGTCGACCGTTGGCGACGATGGCTTTAACCATAATATGGTTGATGGCCTTATCCATGATAGAACTGATGGCCTTAGCCATGTAGGCAAATTCGACTGTCGTCGAGTCGTTTACTCATCGTAGTCGAATCTAGGTCGACCGTTGGCGGCGATGGCCTTAGCCATAATATAAGTGATGGCCTTAACCATGATAGTACTGATGGCCTAAGCCATGTAGGCGACTTCGACTGTTGTCGAGTCGTTTACTCACCGTAGTCGAATTTGGGTCGATCATTGGCGGCGATGGCCTTAGCCATAATATAATTGATGGCCTTAGCCATGATAGAATTGATTGCCTTAGCCATGTAGGCGACTTCGACTGTCCTCGAGTCGTTTACTCACCATAGTCGAATCTGGGTCGACCGTTGGCAGCGATGGCCTTAGCCTTAATATGGTTGATTTCCTTAGCCATGTAGGCGACTTCGACAGTCGTCGAGTCGTTTACTTACCGTAATCGAATCTAGGTCGGCCGTTGGTAGCGATGGCCTTAGCCATAATGTGGTTGATGGCCTTAGCCTTTCACAAAGTGGAGGTGGCCGTAGCCATGTAGAAATTGGAGGTGGCTGTAGACTTTCATACATTGGAGATGGTCGTAGCCTTTCATGCATTAGAGATGGCCGTAGCCTTTCATATATTGGAGATGGTCGTAGCCTTTCATACATTGGAGATGGTCGTAGCCTTTCATACATTGGAGATGACCGTAGCCTTTCATACATTTGAGATCAAGCTAGTCTAGTCCCTTTATCATGTCGCCCTGGAGGCCGTATGGATAGGTTGATATGATAAACTTGTTCCGCAAATATCTCCAGGTGTCCCCTCCGCCGCCTCGTTAAAAACCTTCCCGAGAAAACCCAATTGGGACAAAACTCGGTTAAGGGAAAAAGATTACGACTCGGGAGACGCCTTCTAGAAGTGGAAATACTTTAGGTGAGTAACGTTCTAGTTGTTTTGGAGCATTTTCCCTTCCATTGTTTCCAAATGGAATGCGCCTTTGCTGGCTACTGCTGTGATTTTGTAGGGTCCTTCCCAGTTGGTGCCCAGTTTTCCTTCACTTGGGTTTTTGGATGCCAATGTCTTGGCTTTGAGGACATAATCTCCCACCTTGAGTGGTCTTATTTTGGCCCTCTTGTTGCAGTATCTTTCGACTTGTTGCTTTTGGGCCACCATTCTGATATGGGCCATTTCTCTCCTTTTCTCAGCTTCGTCGAGGTCTTGGAGCCTGTTTGCATCGTTTTCTGTTCCACTGGTATGTGAATATCTTAGGCTTGGTTCGCCGACCTTGACGGGTATGACCGCATCGGTTTTGTAGACCATCGAGTATGGTGTTTCCCCTGTGCTGGATTTGGGTGTGGTCATGTATGCCCACAACACTTCGGGTAGCAGCTTCGGCCATAGCCCTTTGGCGTCCTCGAGTTTCTTCTTCAGTATGTTTAATATTTTTTTTCTCGAGGATTCTACTTGGACGTTGGCGGCAGGGTGATATGGCGTGGAAAGTATACTCTTGATGCGCCATTTCTCGAAGAATTCAGTCATTTTTTGACTGATGAAGTGTCGTCTTTTGTCAAAACTGATTTCTTTGGGGATGCCGAAGCGACATATAATATTTTTCCATATGAAGGCGATTACCTCATGTTCGCGTATTTGTGCGTACGAACCCGCTTCTACCCACTTAGAAAAATAGTCAGTTAATACAAATAAAAATTATTCCGTTCCCCGTCCTGTGGGTAGGGGCCGACAAAATGTCCATTCCCCATTTGATGAAAGGCCATGGGGAGGTGACTGAATGGAGGGGCTCTCTTGGTTGGTGTATCATGGGGGCGTATTTTTGGCATTATTCGCATCGGCGAACGTATTCTATCGCCTCCTTCTATATGGTGGTCCAGTAGTAGCCACCCGTATGATACATCGTATGAGGGCGCGATTGCCTGTATGGGAACCGCAGTGACCCTCGTGTACTTCTTTGAGTACCGGCCTCGTTTGGTGCGGCCCTAGACACTTGGCCAAGGGTCCGCCAAACGTTCTTTTGTAGAGGTTGTTGTTTATTAAGAAGTAACGAGCGGCTTGCGTGCAGAGTTTCTTTGCCTCTTTTTTATTGGATGGTAGTGTTGCGTCCCGTAGATAAGATATAAACTGGTTGTGCCAGTCCCAAGTCAAATTTAACGAAAATACCTTAGTGAGATCAATGTCAGAGTGGAGGAAGGTGACTGCGCTTTTTTTGTTGAAGTTCTTAGTAGCCGTAGCTAGTTTTGCTAAACCATCTGCTTCTATATTTCGTGCCATTGGGATCTGTTCCCGGTTGCATTTGTCAAACTCAGCTATTAACCTGTAGACTTCCGACTGTATTTTTGCAGTCTCTGTTCTTTGATCTGTAAGTCCCAATGACTTGGTTTTCCACGAGTTGGGAATCGCAGTGGAGGATGAGTAGGCGGGCCACATATTTGATGGCTAGTTTTATGCCTGCAATAAGGCCTCGTACTCGGCATCGTTGTTAGTCATTTCAGGGCATCGTATGGACTAGCAAATTTTTTCACCCGTGGGGACCTCAAGGATGAGTCCCAGTCCCGATCCCGATGCGTTGGCGGCGCCATCAGTGTAGAGGACCTATATGTCGTTATTAGCGGAGGCATGTTGTGCCTTAAGTTCTGCTTTTGGCAGGATTTCGGCTATAAAATCGGCCAGAACTTGCGACTTAATGGGGGTTCTTGGAAAATATGAGATGTCATGCTCGCTGAGCTCAATGGCCCATCTTGCGAGCCGGCTCGATAATTCAGGCTTGTGTAAGAAGATTTTTAATGGGAAGGTCGTTATCACTTTTATGGGGTGGCATTGGAAATAAGGCCGTAGCTTTCGTGAAAAACGACCAGTGCCAATGCCAATCTCTCGAGGTGCGGGTACCGAGTTTCGGCGTCCACTAAGGTTTTATTAATGTAATATATAGGGGATTGTGTACATTTGTTCTCGCGGACTAGGACGGCGCTGACAACGACCTTAGATACGGCCAGATATACTAGCAGGGGTTCACCTGGACTCGTTTTGACCAATAAGGGCGGCAGAGAGAAGTACGCTTTCAGTTTTCTCAAGGCTTCGACGCATTCCTCGTTCCATTGTAGTCCTTGATCTTTTTTCAGTACGTTGAAAAATTTATGGCACCTATAGGATGATCGTGAGATGAATCTGGACAGGGCGGCTATACGCCATGTTATCTTCTGTACCTGTTTCTTGCTATTCAACACCTCAGGTATTGTGTCTATCGCCTTGATCTGGTCTGGGTTGACCTCGATGCCTCGTTGTGATATGAGGAATCCTAAGAATTTTCCTGAGGCTACGTGGGGTTCAACTTCATCCCGTACTTCCTCAGTATCTCGAAGGCCTCTTTTAGGTGGTCGATATGGTCCTCTTTCTTTACCGATTTTACCAGTATGTCATCAATGTAGACTTCCATGGTCTTACCGAGTTGTTCTTTAATCATTCTGGTGACCAGCCTTTGGTACGTGGCTCTTGCATTCTTGAGCCCGAATGGCATTACCTTGAAGCAGTATGTCCCCTGGTGGGTGATGAAAAAGTCGTTTTTTCTGGTCCTCTTCGGCCATCATGATTTGGTTGTAGCCGGAGTATGCATCTAGGAAACTTAGCAGCTCATGCTATGTGGTCGCGTCTATTAGCTGGTCAATGTGGAGCAGTGGGAAGGAGTCTTTTGGGCATGCCTTGTTCAAGTTGGTGAAGTCTACACATATTCTCCACTTCTCATTCTTCTTCTTGACTATGACGACATTAGCGACCCATTGGGGGTACTTTGATTCCCTTATGGATCTGTTGGCCAGAAGTTTGTCCACCTCCTCGCTGACCCCTTTATTGATTGCAACATTGAATTTTCTTCTCATTTGTCGCACAAGCGGGTGTAGTGGGTCGACGTTCAGCTTGTGAATGGCGATTTCGCGTGGGATCCCCTTCATATCTTAATGGGAAAAAGCAAACATGGTCTGCATAGTTAGATAAAATTCACGATACTTACTTGGATTTGAGAGGTCGTGTCTGATATAATCTTTCTTTGTAGGGTCTTTGTTGTCTAGTTGCGCTGGGTCGAGATCTTCGACTGTAACCTTACAGGCTTCGATGACAATTGGGTCTTTAATGGCGTTCTCTGTCAGGTGGACCTTAGACCCCGACACAGCTGATTGTATGCGCCTACGCTCACCCCTTTAAGCTAGTTGGTATGGGCGTAGTCTTGAGCTATTTTATAGCATTCCTGAGCGGTGCGAGGCTCGCCTCGAATGTTTAATGCCACCCACGAGGTGGGAAATTTAATTATTTGGTAAAAGCTCGACGGGACCTCTCTCATGGCGTGTATCCACGGTCGTCCATTGATGGCGTTGTATGTCGTTTCCTGGTTCATCACGTGGAAAGTTGTTTCTAGCGTGACCCCTGCTGCTAAGATGAGTAGTGATATTTCGCCAGAGGTTCGCTCTACTGCGTTATTAAAACCAGTTAGTGTTATGCAATGCGGTATTATCTTATCCTCGAGTCCCATCAGTACGAGGACCCTCGGATGGATAATACAGGCGCCGATACTGTCGTCGACCATAATTCTTTTAACATATGTATCTGTGATACATAAAGTGATAACTAAATCACCGTAATGAGGGAAAGACAAAAGTTGGAATCGGACTTATCGAAGGAGATACTATCTTCGAAGTCGCCATACCCTTCGTGGCCGATAGCTCGCTTCAGCTTGTGCGTAGTGGTGAATTTGATGTGGTTGATCGCCGAGTCATCACCATTTCCAATGATCATGTTGATCGTGCGTGTTGGTGAAGGCGGCTTTAGTGGCCCATAATGCTGCTCCCGTCCTCGTGCAAAGTTGATTTTTCCTTTGTCACTGAGCAACTCTCTCAGGAACCCTTGGTTAAACATCCTGACCACCTCTTGCCGTAGACCTATACAGTCTTTGGTTTTGTGCCCTCGATCCTGGTGGAATTCGCACAAGGCGTTTGATTTTATGGTGACGAGGCCCGACTTCATCTTTGCCTACCATTGCACCTTGTTGCCGAGCTTCTCAAGTGCGTACACTATTTCTGAAGGGGACACACAAAAATTATGGGCAGATAATAAAGGGGACATACCTCTGTCGTTTCGTAGTGGAGCGACATGTCACTGTAGTGCGCCCGCGTGCCTAGGCGTCTGTGGGTGAGAGGATCTGACGTAGGGTTGATGTCTCTCCCTATTGAGACGTGGGACTTGTTCTCGCCGTCCTTCATTGCGTCGATCCCTCATGTTTTCTAGATGTATTGTCATTAAACACTGGGTCAGCCCATTGAGGTCGCCCTTTATCTGGTCATAGAGTGACCTGTTTTCGTTTTCCATTTCCTCCATCTTCTCGAGGATGGCTATGAGCGTGCCGCCATTGGCCCGAGTATCGAGGAGCACGTTGTTTGCTCGTGCGATATCGGGTTTGCCTTCGACTGCAGTAAGATCTATGGTCGGCCTGCATCTGACATTGTTCTGTGGTGATTTCTCAACCAAGCCACTTAAAGTGCTCGTTAACCACTCTTCCAGTAGTTTCCTGACCTCTGGGGGTGCTTCTTTAGACGCAGATGTAGAAGTTCCTTTTTCCCGCAAGATCGTTAGATCCTCGAGTGGTGGAGGTGGGATTACTTCGCTTGTGGTGGTGCTAGAGGTTGCAACCAAAACCCCTTCTTCACCGGCTTCGTTGAGGGGACAGATAAGGTTGGTTGCAACATCTGCTATTATTTTCATTCTTGCATTGTTGTCAGCCATTTTTCGTTTTTGTGTTGTAGAGAAGGATTTTTGATGGTTCTCTAGGTGGAAACTATGATTTTGATTCTCAAAATCCCCACAGACGGCGTCAAATGTTTAGGTCAAAAATAATATTCGTATTTTGTATGCTTAAAAAAATCAAAAATATATAGGGGTAAATCGTAATCAAATATAATAAGCCCAAGAAATGATTATCGCTTCGTAAAGTTTGTAGATTTGTGAATGTGTAGTAAAATAGCCTTAGCTTAATGAGGAAGCAGTGGTTGGAAAATCAAGAAAGAGATAGAGAGAGAAATTGTATTATCCGAGAATAACAATGATACCTATTACAATGTGAAGGTCTCCTTTGTATAGTAGGAGACCTTCCTTGAAATAATAAAAAAAAGTACAAAAAGTTGGTGGCTTCCACTTAGTAAAGGGGTCAGGCGCTAAACGGCGTCACTTCTTCTTCATCAATTTGGGTTGTGCCCTCGCTTGGGTCGCCCTTATCCAGTGTTTAGAAAAGCGATCGCTTCATCGCTTAAAGCATGAAGCGATGCGAAGCGGCCCAGGCTCACTTTTTTCTGGCCGAGGCGACTCTATGAAGAGAAGCGCATGATTTAATGGCTGAAGCAAGGAAGCAAGGAAAGCGACGAAGCGCGTGATTCTGTGTAAAAAGCGCATAAGGGCCCTTTTTAAAAAAAACTTTGGGTCTGTTTTTTAATTATACAAAACATGCCCCAAATTGACAAAAAGATTAAAAGAACTTACAGTTCTCACTTTCTCCTTCTTCGACTGTTCGAAGAAACAGAGCTAGGGTTCTGGACTTCGACTGCTACTCGCCTATTTCTTCTTCTACTAGTCCAGGTAATTTCATTTCTTCTCTGCTTTGTGCTTTCTTTCTTCTTCTTCTTCTTCTTCTTCAGTTCTTCTTCTTCTCTTGTTTTTTTTTCTTTCTTCTACTTTCGTCTTCACTGTTCAGTTCTCGTTTTTCTCTTTTTTTTCTTTGTTCTTCTTCTTTTCTTTCTTTCTCCCATGAGTGGAGTCCAGCCAAGTCCACATATATTTGTTTTTTCTTTCTTCTTCTTTTCTTTCTTTATCCAGTGAGCGGAGTCCAGTCAAGTCCACATATATTTGTTTTTTCATTGTTCTTCTTCTTTTCTTTCTTTCTGCGGTGAGTGGAGTCTAGTCAAGTCAACATAGGTTTGTTTTTTCTTTCTTCTTAAGTTTTCTTTTTTAATAAATTGACTAAAATAAATAGAGAATAAAACGAAAAAGGCTGAAAAAATGCTCTCGGCACATTTTAGCATCCAATAGAACAGTACCCTTTTCCGCGTACAATAGCAGGACTGCGATTATGCCGGAAATTGCTCGCCGTCGACGTAATGCAGCTCCGATTGCTCCGATTATCCCGAGAAACTAGTCACCCCTGCTCATGGTATCGCTACATCACTAGATCCTCTGACCTTTGGGAATTTCCTTCCACAGAAATTCCAATCGCCAGAAAACTTGCATGCAGAGGTTGAAGCTACTGTTAATACTATCCGTTGGCCAAATCTGAAGTTCCGATGAACTCGACCACGAGAAGACTCCAATTTTCTGAAATTAGTGACAAATCTGCAGTTCCGACTTCTGCTAAAGTGGTTAGAGGTAATCGAGATGCACAAATGGGTAAGATACTCTCATTTGTTCCTCCTTCTGATCGAGATGGGAAAAAAGTTGTGAAGATCAGTGAGGATGATCTGAAACCTCAACTAGATTATTGGCAAACTGCGCTGATAGGATTTGTAATAGGTGATAATCCTAGTGAGAGGAATATGGACAATTTTGTCATGCATGTATGGAACTTTGTTGCCAAACCTCAGGTACTGCTTCATGCTGAAGGATACTGTATTTTTCGCTTTAATAGCATTGAGGATAGGGATATGGTATTGCAATCAGGGCCTTACTCCTATAGGAATCGACCAATGGTTCTGAAACCCTGGGAAGTTGATTTCAATTTTCAGAGTGATGTTCTTAGCACTGTTCCTATTTGGATTAGGTTCCCTGGCCTTCCAGTGGGCTACTGGTCTACTGAAGTCCTGAGTAAGATGGCCAGTGCAATTGGCAAACCGTTATACACTGATAAATTCACTGCGCATCATGAGAAAATTTCATTTGCCAGAGTTCTAGTTGAAGTGGATGCTTCTTATCCTCTTCCTGACCAATTGGAAATTGAAACTCCTTATGGCCCTAAAATTCAGACAATTGAGTATGACTGGAAGCCTTGTTTTTGTAACCATTGCTTAAAATTTGGGCATGACTCCCTTGACTGCTGGTATTATGCTGATAACAGTGAAAATAAGGCATTGGAGAAGCAGGACAAGCCACAGAGACAGAAGGGGAAAGGGAAACAACAAGGGAAACCATCTAACAAGAATGGCATGTAAAACACTATGTATCCAATGCAGAGGTGCAGGTAAATCATGAGGATGCTGAAACTGATGCAGTGCTGGGAACCCAGGTAGTGCAGGAATCTAGTAAGTGGGATGAATGCCTAGCTAATCCTCAGCAGAATGCACTAACTGAACATGTAAGTCAAGGGATACCTGAAAATGCAGTTAGTGCAATCATGGAACAAATGGCTAAAAACTGCAATAAGGGTAAAACTACTATGAATGTGGTGGGAAATAGGATTCAACAAATTGATCCGGGACCCTCTCACAGTGGTACCCCTCATTTTCTATGATCATAGCCACATGGAATGTTAGGGGCCTAAACCAGCCCCATAAGCAGAAGGAATTGAAAATTTTCCTTGATGTAAATAAAGTGGATGTCATAGGTGTAGTAGAAACTAGAGTAAAGGAGCACAAAGCCAAGAGAATATTAGATAAGGTTGCCAAGCATTGGAAAGTGCAATGCAATTATTCCAAGGCTGTAAATGGAAGAATTTGGTTGATTTGGAAGCCATGCATTCAAGTTCATATATCTTCTATTACTGACCAACTTATTCACTGTTTTATTGCTGATACAAGAACTCAGATCAAAATTTAGTTCAGTGTTATATATGGTCACAATACTGCAATTCTCAGGAGTCAACTATGGAATGACCTCAGATCTCTTCATGGTTCCAGTCAAGATGCTTGGCTAATTAGTGGTGATTTTAACTGTGTCCTTTGTTCTGATGACAGGATTGGATCTCCAGTTATTAAGGCTGAAGTTAAGGATTTAAAAGATACTATGTCTGATTTATAACTCACTGCACTAAGAGCCAAAGGTTGGCACTTCACTTGGACAAATAAACAAGATGCATCCACCAGAGTGTATAGTAAGATTGATTGGGCACTGGGCAACTATCAGTGGCTGCAACAGTTTGGGCATTTGGAAGCTGATTACATGAACCCTTTAGTTTCTGTTCATTCCCCTATACTAGTTAAATTTGGTGATCATTAACCTTTGCATCCTAAACTTTTCAGGTTATACAGTGCTGTTATGGAACATGCTCAGTTTCATAACTTTTTATAGCAAGTTTGGAGACAGGATTATCCAGGCTCACCAATGCAGCAGATCTGGCAGAAATTGAAGGAAATGAAACAGCAGTTAAAAGTAATAAATATCCATATGGCATCCTACAAACAGAAGATTATTCAGGCAAGGGAAAGACTTGGCATTGTTCAGGGGCAGATGCAAAGCAGACCTCTTTCACAGGAACTAATAAATGAGGAAAGAGTTGCAATGGAAGAAATTGAGAAATGGAACTGTGTGGAGGAACAAATATTGAGGCAGAAATCCAAAGCTTTCTGGATTGAATGTGGTGATGCTAATACTAAGTATTTCCATGCACAATGGAAGATCAGGACAGGGGAAAATAACATCACTTCAATTTATACTGACACAGGTGTGAAACTGACAGATCCTCTAGCTGTGGAACAGGAATTCTTGAATGTGTTTCAATCATTAATGGGGGAGTGTACTAATGAACTTCCATGTGCTAATTCTAGCATTATGAAGGAAGGAAAATGCCTTACTCTAGACCAGCAAAGATCACTTATTAGAGAAGTTACTATGGAGGAGATCACAACAGCTGTAAATGAAATGCCCAAAGATAAAGCACCAGGAGTGGATGGTTTTCCAGTTGAGTTCTTTACTAAGAACTGGGAGGTGGTGAAGGAGGATATTCTATCTGCTGCTAAGGATTTCTTTGCTACATGCCAAATGCCACATATGATAAATACCACTGCCATAGCTCTTGTGCCTAAACTTAAAACTCCTGCAACTGTGAAAGACTTTAGACCTATTGCCTGCTGCACTACACTTTACAAAATCATCTCTAAAGTCATGACCAGAAGGATGAAGGTTGTTATTGGAGAAATAGTAGGACCTGCTCAATATGCCTTTATTGAAGGGAGAGGTATTATAGATAACACCCTGCTTAGCCATGAAATTTTTAAGGGGTATTCAAGGAAAGGTGTCTCTCCTAGATGTGTTCTTAAAGTGGATTTGAGGAAAACATATGATACCCTGGAATGGGGTTTTCTCAAGCAGATTCTCATTGATCTGGGATTTCCAGCAAAGTTTACCAAATGGATCATGGCCTGTGTCTCATCTATTTCATACTCCTTAGTAATGAATGGTGGCTTAACTAAACCTTTCATTTCTAAGAGAGGCATTACACAGGGGGATCCTATGTCACCTTACCTCTTTGTGTTGGCTATGGAGTATTAACAGAATACTTCAACAATTGCATAAAGATGGGAACTTCAATTTCCATCCCAAGTGCAGGAAACTCAATATATCTCATGTCTGTTTTGCTGATGATCTCCTTATGTTCTACAGAGCTGATTTAATGTCCATCCGGATATTGCATAATGCTTTTCTCCAATTCTCAGAAGCATCTGGGCTTCAGGCTAATATAAGCAAAAGTGCAATCTATTTGGCTGGTGTGCAGCAAGATATCAGAGAAGAAATTATTGCAGTATTAGGATTCACTGAAGGTCAACTTCCCTTCAGATATCTAGGAATTCCACTGGATTCAAAGAAGCTGGCTATTCATCACTATATGCCTCTCATTGAGAAGATAACAGACAAAGTCACTTGTTGGTCAGCTAAACTGCTATCTTATGCTAGCAGAAGCCAATTGATTAAGTCTGTGGTCTTTGGCATTCAGACTTATTGGGCACAGGTGTTCATTATACCCAAGAAAGTACTGAAGACTATAGAAGCAATATGCAGAACTTACCTCTGGACTGGTAAAGACACCCTATCCAGAAGAGCTCTAGTAGCTTGGGACAAGGTATGTCAACCTATATCTTCTGGAGGACGTAACATTCTGAGGTTGTCTGTATGGAACAAAGCAGCCATAACAAAATTGCTATGGGACTTGGCTAGAAAGAAAGATTGCTTATGGGTTCGATGGGTTCATGCCTATTACATCAAGAAGGGGAATATTGACACACTTGCTGTACCAACTACAGCCTCTTGGGTGATCAGAAAGATTCTGGACAGTAGAGACATGGTGCTGGAAAATACTCAGCTACAGGGTGATCTTATTTGTAGGCTGCAAAGTGTATGCAGATTGAATAAATTTCATATACACAAACTGTATCTCACTATGCTGCCTATATTCACCAAGGTTGCATGGAAGAACTTACTGCTTATTACAAATGTCCTTCCTAAGCATAAGTTAACTGTTTGGCTGGCTGCTCATCATAGACTCCCTACAGTCGATAGATTGCAGATTATGGGCATACAAGTTCCAGCAGTGTGTGTATTCTGCAAACAGAATGATGAAGTCTTCAAGCACCTATTCTTTGACTGTTCCATCACCAACAGTTTGTGGTCCAAAATTTGTGTTTGGTTGGGGCACTCCAGAACCATTGGTTGCTGGGATAATGAGTTACACTGGATTTGTAGCAAAGCTAAAACCAAACTGTGGCAGAATGCAATTACAACTGCTGCATTTGTAACCACTACTGCACTCATTTGGAGGGACAGAAACCACATTCGATTTGAAGGAGCTGCTTTTGTGGAGGAATCGACATGCAGAGAAATTGCCTTACTCCTACATCTTAGAGGCAGGAAATGCAAAGACTGACAGACTGGATTGAGAAAGCTAAACTGTTTCCCTTAGCTAGTATACTTAGTCTTCATATGATTTCTACTTGTGTATAGTTAGTCAAGAATGTAGAGTTTTTTTTGAGACAGTGTAGTAGTTAGTCCATACTACTACCAGATAGATCCATGATGTACATTTTTTTTTTGATATCAATGATACACGACAGTTTGATCAAAAAAAAATTTGACTAAATTCATAAATATAATATATATATATATATATATATATATATATATATATATATATATATATATATTATATTTTCAGTATATGTGATTTTTAAATGTATATTTCAGTTTATATAATTAATTATTGTATTATTATCATTATATTTTTAGCATATATATATATAATTATTATATGTATTTCATTTATTATTTTATTTAACCATATAAAATTAATTATATATATATGTATTATTTTTAGTTTATATGATTTTTTATATATACAGTGTTTATAAAATACAATAGAGCATTGAGGCATAATTGATGTAGTTTCAGTTTATTCAGTTAATTATTATAATTTATATAATTTCAGTTAATTATTATAATTTATATAATTTCAGTTTATTTTCAGTTAATTATTACTATAATTTATATAATTTCAGTGTATTTTTAGTTTATTAATTACTTTTTCTCTTATATCTTAATAGGGATAATTAAATGTCTCAAAGTTCGAAAGAGAAAGACCCAGCTTGGCGATATGGCCAAAGAGTTAATGAGAAGAATACGAATGTTGTACCCATCTTTTGCAACAAGATTACAACGGGTGGAAATTTATCGCTTTAAATAAATAATTTTGTTGAGAAGAAGAAGGAGATAAAAGTCAAATGGTTCATCAACCAATGGTGACCAATCTTGATGATGATGACGACGATGATGAAGAATTGTCAGTTCCAACAAAACGGGGAAGAGATGGGTCAAGTCATGGATCATCGACTAAAGGTCCTATTGATTGCTACTTCTCAAAGAAGCATGTAGCAAAGGGAGCAAAAGACGGTGGAAAAGATATACAATAAGTTGCTAGAGACATTTTGAGGGAACGTGCAGTTAGTGCTTTTGCACGATGGGTCTATGATGCTGGGCTTCCCTTCAATTGTGTCAACTATGACACTTTTGGAGACTTTATTGAGCTCGTTGGTCAATACGGACCTAGATTGAAGTGTCCAACTTACCATAAAATAAGAGGTCCTTATCTAAATAAGGAAGTGGAGGAGACAAACAAAATTGTTGAGGAACATAAAGATGTGTGGAACAAGTATGGCTGCTCCATTATGATGGATAAGTGGACAACAAGAACGGGAAAAATGATTATTAATATGTTGGTGAATTCTCCCCGGGGAAGTTTGTTTCTCGAGTCCATTGATGCTAGAGACACATCCACCGACCACATCAAAATGTTCACCTTGTTTCAGAACACCATCGAAAATATTGGTCCAAGCAAAGTTGTTCAAGTGGTCACTGATAATGCAAGTAAAAACAAGAAAGCGGGTGGCATGATTGAAGGAGCGTACAAGAATGTCTATTGGACTCCATGTGCGACTCATTGTATCAACTTGATGTTCGGGGACATTTTCAAGGAAAGACCCTTTTCTACAGTTTTTAGCCATGGTGTTAGCGTATATTCTTATATTTCTCAGCGACCCTTGTTATTGAATTTGATGAGAAAATTCACCAATCAAAAAAAAATTGGTGAAACCGGCCAAGGCAAGGTTCGCCACTGCTTTCTTGACTTTGCGTAGTCTCCACTGTCAACAAGAGAAATTGCAAAAGATGGTCACTTCAGAGAATTGGACCATGAGTAAATTTGCAAAGGAAAGTGCAGGAAAAGAGGTTGCAAGCATTATTCTTTCTTTTTCTTTTTGGAATAATGTCCGTTATGCTCTTAAAATTGGTGGCCCATTGGTTAGAGTACTCCGTTTGGTGGATGGGGAGGCAAAACCATCAATGGGATACATCTATGAAGCTATGGATAGGCCAATGAGACTATTCAAGCATCATTCAAGGATGAGCAAAAATATGCAAAGGTCTTTCAAATCATTGATGCAAGATGGAATGCGCAACTTCATAGACCTTTGCATGCGGCTAGACTTATTCTAAACCCATCACTCTTTTATGAGCAGCAAGAGAAGATCATTGGCTAAAGAACTGTTGACAAGATTCCATCAGGTTGTTATCAAGTTGATCCCAGATGAAGATTTGCAAGAGAAGATAATAGATCAGCTTGCTACTTACAAGGCAGCTGAAGGACTTTTTTCTCTTCGACTTGCCGTTAAACAAAGAACGAAGAAGTCGCCAGGTGACCAAGTGTTTCTATATTTTATTACTCTAACTTCGATGTATATTTATACTTATTAACTCTTGAATTTTTTTGACTTCTATAGTTGAATGGTGGGACACATATGGTGCAGAGACTGCGAAGTTGCAGACTTTCGCCATCAAAGTTCTAAGCTTAACTTGTAGCTCATCCGGATGTGAAAGGAACTGGAGTGTTTTTGAACACGTGAGAAATAAAAAGGACTATTTTGTGTTTTGAGATAAAGTAAATTATAGCTCAATTGTCCAAACTCCTACTAATTAGTTGACACATCATTTTTGCAGATTCATACAAAGAAAAGGAATCGACTATCCATGAAGCGCCTCCATAATCTAGTGTTTATAAAATACAATAGAGCATTGAGGCGTCGCTACAACCACCGCAATATAATTGATCCAATTTTTTTGGACAATATTGATGATGCTAATGAGTGGTTAACCGGAGTCCCCGAAAATTGTGAAGATAAAGAAGTATTTGAAGGCGACCCCGATTTAACTTGGGGTTATGTTGCGGTTGCTAGTGGAGTTGGGGAGGATCCTTATAGTTTAAGGAGTTGTACTCCAAGTTCAAGTTCTATTAGGAAGGGAAAAAGTGCGGTTACTACAAGTCGATCCATTGATGAAGATGAGAATGATTATGAAGAGGAGGGGGAAGAAGAAGATGACAAGCAATATGAAGATAACCGAGGAATTCAAGATTTTGACAATCTTGAAGGAGAAGAAGACATAGAAGAAGAAGATGTTGATTGACTTCTAGTAATTTAGTAGCTTTGATTTTGCTTGTCTTATGGTTTATGGATGATCTGGTGGTACCTAGTACCTACTTTTAAGTATTTAAATTAATGTTTTTGATTATTTATAATTTTACATTATATTTTTTAAGAATTGCGCCTCATTTCAAAAAAGCGTGCGCTTCTTTGCGCTTTGCGCTTTGAAGCGAGGCGAGTCCTTGTCGCTTTTTTGCGCTCTCCAAAACACTGGCCTTATCATAAGGGACGTGCCCACCTGTCGTGGGGATGTTATGAGCCAAATTTAACCCTATTCAGTTGGGATTTTGCCTGAGAATTACCCTTTGGAAACTAGGGAAAGAAGGAAAAAAAAAGGGAAGTGGAAATTTTCTTGCTTCCTGCATTAGGAAAAAAGACTTGGAAGACAGCTATTATCGGAGGATTTTCACAGATATCCACTTCTGGGGTTGCTTTTTGGAATATATAACTAATATTTGCGATGTTTTGAAAAGATAGTCATAACTTAAAAAAGCGGCAAACACCCTTTTCTAGCCACAACTTCGACATTTTCATTGAAGTTCAGATAATTTTTCTTGAAGTTCAAGCAATTTTTTTTGAAATTCAAATTTTCTTGAAGTTCAAGTAATTTTTTTGAAGTTCAAACAATTATTCATCGTTACTGCTTTATATTATATTAAGGTGGAACGTTACAAGGAGGAGGAGGTAACATACACAACATCCTGGGAGGCGATCTCTGGATGAGTCATGACAAGAGGGGAAATTCTGGGGGAAACTATTAGACTATTAGTTGAGGAGGCCTTTGCTGGAGCATTGCAAAAAACCCTGCCAACGATGGCAGTCTAACAATTAGGTTATAGTTGTCTAACAAAAAGGGTGCCCAATCGGTCATCCTCTAATGGCTTTTGTACAAAGGCGGTGGATGATCAAAAACAGTGATGTTGAGTAAAGCTTACATCCGTAAACCATATTTTGCTAGAGAGTCAGCTACCTGGTTTTGCTCCGCGTATATAATTATTGATCGTTGCTTGAAGTTTGAACTATTTGAAAAAAATAGGTCTCTAGGCTTGCAAATGGCTATTTTTCTATTATTTTGCAAACGATTAATAACATTATATTCTAAACAATAACTCTGAAAGTGACAACGTGGTATCATTTTTAAGCAATTATATAATTCTTTTTCCTTAAAACTAAAAAAGAATCATGACAACCATAACAAATTAATTAAATTCAAAGAGTTCTAGTTTTAAGAAAAATTGTCAAATTCTTTGCACCTATACTTTCGGAGCTTTTGCCTTCACTCAGATTTTTGGGCGAATCTTATATTTGGTTAGAAGAAGTCTCATTTTTTTCCTTGGCTTAACTTCAATGTAAGGGTAATTTTAAACCATAATTCTCGTTCTTACCTTTTCTCAGAGGTCCACGTGAAAATAATTCTAAGTCATAATAAAAAAAAAGAAAATTTTACCTCTTATAGCAAAAATATACATCCTATTTATTATAAATTAAAATTATTTTAAAATATTAATTTTTATAGCTATATTTTATATTTTATAGCAAAATAAGTATTTATAGTACATAGCACCATTGAGACATGAAATATGTTATTTATGTTTTCCTCTCTCTTAGACAGCTGGACTTACATATTTTTAAGGTGATTGTTATTACTGTATTCATGAATACAACGAGTACATGTGAATACACTACCATAACAACTGAATAATAGATACAGAAAGTAAGTATATATATATATATATAAAAGTTATAGGAAATTAATAGCTACTAAACAATAGTGATTTCTGAAAATACTTTTATTGTTTAAAAAAAGGACACTTAAGTTGCTAGAGCTTCATTAACGACTTCAGGTAAATTACAAACACTTAAATTACAAAGATAATTCCAAATAGGGCAATGGGTCAAATTTGTCCCTCTACAATTGTTTATTCGTTGTTTGTGCCACCCGTTATACTTTTCGGTCATTTTCGTCCCTACCGTTAATGAAGTTTGAAAAATTTCCCAAGACCTTAACATTTTAACATTATGGCAGCTGACTACATTAATTTTATCCAAGTCAGCTGCCATGTCAACTGCCATGTCAGTGGTCCCACTAAATTAAAACCCCACAATACCCATTTCATTCCCTTCCACCACGAATTAGGGCTCAAACGACCCCAATCTTTTTCCTTCATCTTCAATGTCACAAGGAAGCTATTCTTCCCAAATTAGGTGTTGCTGTGGCATCTTTGTAAACCACTTTACTTCAACAACTCCATTAAATCTTGGAAGGAGATTTTTTAAATGTCTGAAGCATAAGGTAAGTGATTGTGTAACAAAAGATCTAAATTATTAAATATTTGCTCTAAATTATAGTCTAATAGTAACAATTTTAGTTTCTTCTCTATTTTTTTATTTTCGATAAAATCGTTCTTCTGGTTATTTTGAATGGGAAGATGAAATTCCGTTGAACGGTGATTTGGTTACAACTAAAAATGTAACATCATCTTGGGAAGGGATTAAAAATGATAGCGATAAATTGAAAGAAGAATTAATTGCCATGGCGGCTCTGCACAAAGTTGAAGCTGCAAAAGTAATGAAATTGTAAGAGAAGGTTTTGAAGACGAGGATGATGCTTATGATCTCTTGGGCACTTTTTGTTGGATTTGTTGCGGCGTTGATAACGAAGTGAATATTGTTGAATCTTGTTGATTAATGCTAATGAATATTTTTTGTTGTCAGTTTTATTCTCGTTTGAAATTGGAAGAGAAGGTGTTATGTATGTTGTTTTGCACCGTTTACATTAGAGCTTGTAATCTTAGTTAATATAATTTTAATATATTAATTTTCATGAATTAATTAATGTAATTTCAGTTTATGGGCTTGAAACTATTTACATTAGAGTTATATTAGTTAATGTAATCTTAGACGTTGTTAGTTCTTTTGTGATGAATTTTCTGTATTATTAGTTGATGTTATGGGTTGATGAACAAAGCAGATATGTCAAAAAATATGGACAGTTTCACAACACCATTTTGGTCCAAAATCTGGACAGTTTCACAACAACATTTTGTGCCAAAATCTGGATAGTTTCACAATAATATATTGATCCAAATTTTGGACAGTTTCACAACACCAGTTATGTCAAAATCTGGACAGTTTCACAATACCATATTGGTCCAAAATCTGGAAAGTTTCACAAAACAACTATTAAATAAAATCTGGATAGATTCATAAATTGTATCTGTTTTACGGGGTTGGACAACATCTATAACTCATAAACGAACACTTAAACAATTCATTAACCTAATAGTTGGACAATGAATAACAATGAAAGGAACATTTAAATTCATAAACTTACATTCCATTCATCACAAGGAGATGTCACATTATCACCACAAAAACCTACGTAAACAAGTGACAACATGTTATCAAATTTCCTAACTAAATATTCAAACTACATTAAAACACAAAAGGGCATGTTATATTATCACCCCCAAAAACTTTCACAACTAGGTGATAACATTACATCCGAGTGAACAGGTCACTAACTAAATAATCACACATGTTTAAAAAGTTTACTTGGCTAATAGTAATTACATCACAACCAAAAATATGCAACCATAATAGAGTTTAGTTTATCGACATTTCAGAACACCAGAACAACAAGTCTTTAAGCTTGCTTCTTAATTTCCATTGCCCTTTTTTGCTTTCAACTTGGCCAATCTTTGCTTGTTAAGTTGGTTACCAGTAATAGCATTTTTTTCCTTTCCATTGTAGCTTCTTTGGTGAGAATGGTAGGTTTGATGGCTCACTTACAGCACTGGCATCACCAACAAATTCGATTACCCTTGTTCCAATTATTATGCTTTGTAGTTGCCTCAATTGTAGCCTACTCTTTGAATCAGAGATACTTCTTAGCCTTATAGCTATTTTAAGTCAGTCTCAGGCTCATGCTCAGAGTCAAAGTCTGGAAGGCACTGCAGCTTGGTTCTTTCCTCTGTATTGAAGGGGTTGGCATGAACAACATGTTGCTAGATTGACTTGTTTGAGTAGGCTAACTTGACCCAGGGACTGACAAAGAAATTTTCTCATCAGTGGCTTCTTGTGGCTCTGGTGTAGGAGAGGGAGATCTAGGCTGTTCATCATCAGCTTCATCAAGTAAAATTCTCTTCCTCTTTGTCTGCTTTCTCTTCTCCAATGGGCTGCTTTCCTTTAGAATGATATTAGTAAGACAGAAAGTTTTGATTAGATGTTGAAATAGAAAGAATGATAGAAAAAGTTATGGTATTGATTACCTTTGCACCATCTAGCATTGTGTCCAGGTTCACCACAATTGTTACATGTCATTACCCTCCCTTTCATTGACTGATACCATTGTTCTTGCCATTAATTTTTTCATTTTTTCTCTTATTCTCTTAACCTTTGGTCTCCCAGTCATCTTTACTGAAGGAGGTGGAGCCATGTACTGTGAAGGATTAATTTTTCAGAACTTTTCTCCTTTTACCGGTTGTAACTTATGTGAATAAATTTGGAGATAAGTCTCTTTAGTAAGGTACCATCTGACTAAAAAGGTCCACTTTATTGTGCAATAATGCACATATTGCATGAGGACATAGAATGCCACAAATATCTCATGCCCTGCAGGTACATTTCTTTAATCTCAGATTCACAATGTGCCCGTCACAACTTTCAGCCACCTCATATCCATGGTCTACTTTGCCATTAACATGACACTACAATGCAATCCTCATGAATTGGTCGTACAACTCCATGATTTTAGGACTGTATTCATTTCCCCATGATATCACCTCAACTTCATGTTCAGTAATCATATTCATCACCTTGATTCTAATATCCTCAAGCATCTTAATGATTGGCTTGTGCCTGGCTTGCAATATCCATGCATTGAATGAATCAGTCAAGTTGTTGTCTACAAACTTGTTCTTGCAAATAGTATCAAAGAATGTGCTACTCCAACATTTTGGTAGATACTTCAACAAATCCTCCACAGCTTCCTTTCCTTCATCATCTACTTGACTCATATTCTTTATCTCATCTTTGAAGTCCTCTTCATAAGTACTCCATGCAACCCACCAAGCAATTTTTTGAAGTCACCAGAACCCTATACTTTACACCAATTTGCTTCTATATGTCTTACACAAAATATAAAGTGTGACTCTGGAAGAACAGTTTGGATTGAGTCAATTAACTCCTACAAAAATCATTAAATAACATCGGATAACAGTATAAAGAAACCAACAAAACAACTGAAAATAACAGTACAAATAAACAGTACATACCTTCTGCATATCTGATATAAATGTGATCCATTCACCTATTTTGAGATCTAGTGAAGTCTGTAGGTGACCGAAGAATCACTTCCAAGTAAGTTTTGTTTTGTTGCCAATAATAGCCAAGTCAATGGATAAAAATGATTGGCAGAATCTTAACCAACGACCACCAACAATTGCTCTTTAGCCTCACTTTCAAAAATGTTCCATCCAATCCAATGAAAGGTCTCAAACCACTCTTGAACCCAGACCTCATTGCTTGAAAACAAATATACATCCTTAAAAACCTCATTTTGCCTTCTTCAAGAGCATCATTTGATAAGTTAATTATCACATCACAACCAGGATTGCTAAGTTTCAATTCATTGACATAGGCAACAAGTTTATTATATTCATCTGTAAAACTACCTTCAAGTTTCTTCCAAATCATTTTCTTTTCCGTTTTGCACTTAGATTCACTAACATTTACATTAATACAAATTTCAAGATTTCCCTCATCTCTCTAACCTTAATTTTGGGGTTATCTTGCAAGCTTAAAGTAATTAGCTAATGTATTTGCATCAACTCTTTGATTTTCAAATGTAGGTTCGCATGTGTGCTCAGCCTCTAAAGCCTTGAATTTAACCCCACCCTGAAGAATCCTTAGATGTATGGAAAGCAACGGGGCAGTCACCAACACGGATGTACCTAAGCCTTGTTGTCTTGCTCCAAGTCATATCCATTTGCAAGAGAATACATGTTGATCATTTTGCTAGCTTCAGGTATATCTTTAAATGTCATTGACCTATCTATCTCTTTATAGCCAGTTAACTTATCATTAATGACCCTCCTCTTTTGTAAACAAAAGTTGCTCAAAATCATCAGAACTTAATTCAGGAGTATCAGAATCAGTAGCAGAATTATTTTCCCCACTATCATTATCACTACAATCAGTAGCAGCTTCAACATGATGAAAAACTAACTCAACTAGTACCATCTATAAAAGGCTGCATAGCAACCATGAATAAAGCTGTTACAGCCAACCATAGTAAATGCATAAAGGAGTAATAAAGACAAGAGATACAAAAATAATAAATAAACATGTAAGGGAAAGCTTGAATAAACAAAATAATTTGATAAATAAAGAGAATAAGGAAAAGGTAAAGATAGAGGTAGATGATAAAGAAAAAAAATTAAATGAGGTACTATGATAAAGAAACATACACAAGCATATATATGGGGGACCAGATAAAAAACTATAAAACTTAGAGTCCCACCACAATAAAATAATAACAAAACATATATGTAAGAGACGCACATGAGCATCATCTTCAAAGTAAATGCAGGTGAAACAAGGGACCAAATAATAACAAGACAGCAATTAACAAATAGTTCAAATCCTTTTTAAGTTGAAAAACCCTAACCGACCCTTCTTCAAAAAACAAAATGGACGACACATACTTGAAATTCTAAACAAAAAAAATGTCTTCTAAAATAAGTACCAAATATCATCAATTCCACCAATATACCCTAACTGACCAGTAGAATCAGATAAATAATTAGGGTATAAAGGTGAAAGCCACATGCAAACATAAACAACAACAAAAATTCAGCCAAAGAAACACCCTAAACGACAAATCACATATGTGAGACAAGAAAAATCCTAAACCATGAAGCATAGTCTAAAAACCCTAACTTTAACATAAAAGAAATGTCATTTATAAACAACATGCATATGAAACTAGTAGAAAAGATTAGATTTTGGGGGAAAACCGTACCTTGGACAATATTAAACACTGAGAAAAGAGAATTATCTTTTGAACCTTCCACACTTTTTTCTCTTGTTTCTATCGAACGGGCGCAAACCAAATGACACTTTTTGTTAATTTGGACGGTTCTATCTTATTTATTTAGTGGGAAAACGAGTTACGGGTCACAGGTGGGAGACGGGAATGAAATGAATATTGTGGTGTTTTAATTTGGTGGAACCGGTGACATGACAATTGACTTGGATAAAATTGATGTGGTTAGGTGTCACAGTGTCAAAACGTTCGGGTTAAGGATGTTTTTTCAAACATCATTAATGATAGGGATTAAAATGGCCGAAAAATATAACGGGGGCACAAGCAACCAATAAACAATGGCGGAGGGGCAATTTTGACCCTTTTCCCAACCAAATAAGCTTGTAAATTGGGCTAATAAAATTCAAAACTAATTTTCCTCTCTTCCCTTCAACACCTCAGTTCAGTTCGTATATAGATAGCTTTTTTATTCTTGCAAAGAAATTGCAGTAATATCGAATTCAATCAGCAGTTCGTACAAATGTTGAGAGTTTCTTCTTCTTTGCATATTCCACCAACAACTGGAATACCTGCTCATTATTGCGCTCTCTCTTTCTTGAAAATCACATCGCCGTTAACTCCAACTTCTCGCAAATTATCAGCATTTACCCGTTTAGCGTTACTTCACTCGAGAACACTGTTACCCAATTCGCGTAATAATATCCAGTTTCCCAGCTTTAAAAAGGTGTCAACTATGTTGGGTCAAGGTCATACTTGTTCTAAAGTTATTACAGGTACTGTTGATTGTACTAACCCTATATTTTGCATTTCTATTTTTGGTTATTTGTAGCTGCTGCACTACTTTTTATTTGTATTTGTGTAATATTGGCATGAGATAGAGTTAAAATGGAGAAACTTGGTCAGACGAGGTCGATTGTTACAGTTGTAGGCTTGGGATTCAGAAGTGGAAGAAATTATTTTATCTACTAATAGCGGTCAAATTGGCATATTACCAAATCACGCCCCTATTGCCACAGCTGTAGATATAGGGATTTTGAGAATACGTCTTAACGACCAATGGTTAACGATGGCTCTGATGGGTGGTTTTGCTAGAATAGGCAATAATGAGATAACTGTTTTAGTATACCCTTGTGAGCCTAATCTGGTAGAATTTTTATCTAAGATAGCTAGTGGCAATGTCGTGTCTTACTATTTTTTTTTTCGGCGCAGGACCTATTTACTAGCCATCATTTTTGCTTTGCATTTTTCTTCTGCATTTTATGTTCCTATTTTTCCTATGATCTCTGTAGTGAAACTAATATTGTCTCCTTTTGTCTTTTTATTCTCTTGAGCCGAGGGTCTTTCAGCCTTTCTACTCCTTCGGGGTAGGAGTTGGTCTGCCTACACATTAACCTCTCCAGACTCCACTAGTGGGATTTTACTGGGTTGTTGTTGTTGTTTGGTTAGATGAGGATTCATATAGACTTGTTTGGGACTGAAATATAGTTGCAATTTTTGGGGATTCATATAGCGGACCCCAACTTGTTCGGGACTGAAATATAGTTGTAGTTCTTGTTGATTTTAAATGATGCACTGTTGCAAGGGAGGCCCCGGTGCAACACTAAAGTTGCTCCATTGGTGAAATGTAGGTCAAAATGGAAGGAGGTACAGTTGCTCTTTTTGATGACATGTAGGCAGTAGTGGAGCCAAGAATTTTAACAAGGGGATCGAAAAAATTCAAACTTGCGACCTAAAGCAATGTTTGATCTACCTTTGCCAATCTATAAGGTGATTCAAAAGTTAATATATATACAAAAAAGCAATTGTTTTTGCCCTATTTGCGGATTACAACTTTCCAATGAAGGTGAAAATAGAAATGGGCTTGTAGAAATATTAGGGGAAAGTGAACAATTTTTTTAGTATATATGTAAGTTATTGAATCCCCTTGGTGGTTAGGGTATTTACTCTTGTGCAAGTTTGCATTTTTTTCTGAATCACTGGGTAGAGTTGCTCTTTGGGTGACCTATAAGTCATGATTCAAGCTGTAGAAACAGCCTCTTTGCAGAAATACAAGGGCAAAGCAACATGACCTGTAGTCTACTGATACTGGTAGAGATTTTTCACACAATCAGTGTGTTCGAAACTCACCATCCCCTTTTACCCTTCCAGTTCCCTTCCCCTCTTCCTAAGTAATTACAAATAAAGGGAGGGGGGAGGGGAAGCCAGCTTAGTGTATTAATAAGGCTGTATCCGGTTCCGGTTCTGGGTCTATTTGGGTCTGGCGGTTCCGGTTCTGGCGGTTCCGGTTCTAGCGGTTCCGGAGCCGGAACCGCTACCATACGGTTCCGGAACCGCCCGGTTCCGGTTCTGGCGGTTCCGGAACCGCGGGTCTGGCGGTTCCAGGCGGTTCCCGGCGGTTCCGACTTAAATTTTTTTTTTTTTTTTTAAATCAATATCTTGTATAGTAGTGATTAGTATATTGTACAATATATTTTTATATGGTGTACTATGTTCTTAGTATAGTACATATTGTGTTTGGAAATTAGTATATATTGTGTATAAGTAGTGTATATTTTGTATATTGTGTAGTAGTTAGTAATTAGTATAAATTTTATATAAGTAGTACATATTGATAAAAGAATGTTGTCGTTAGTATTATGTGTTGTATGTTATATATTATATGTTATATAAATATTCAAGGATTGATATAGAAGTAAAGACAAATAAATATTGAGACAAATATATTCAAGGATATGATAAAAAGCGTATTTATTGACCAAAATGGCATATCTTTCTTAGTCTTCCTTCCCCCAATGGAATGAGCACAACATGGTACTAATACCACCATTAAAAGGAAAAAAAACTAAGACATGCCAATGTACAAGTTACATGATAATTTATGTACTATTTCTAACAAATCGCATAAACCTTCAAGGTTCAGAGGTGGTTGTGTTGGCGGTGGTGGAAATGAAGCTTGTTCATCACCACTTCCGGGTGAAGTTGCTTCCTGAGCAAGTTCTGCTAGCATTTCTTCATAGCACTCATCTATTTCGGGTTGAGATTCAGCTAGCCCAAAGTTCCTTCTTTCAGAGCGGATCCAGTCTCGGAAGAGCACTGATTTTTCCAAGCTGTCCCGCATCGACGCTCTATGATCTCCTATTTGTAGTCTGGCTTGACTAAATACGCTCTCCGATGCAACAGTTGACGCTTGAATGGATAGAACATCCCGAGCCATCCTTGCAAGAACGGGAAAATGCTTTTCCCTTGTCTTCCACCAATCCAAAAGGTCGAAAGATCCGTCTGGATTATCATTCTCTAGCCCCTGCGACAAATAAACTTGAAGTTCGTTTAGATGGGAAATATCATCTAAATTCTCACCTTGAGTACCCCTGAACTCCGTCCACGATTTAAGAGCTGTTAAGCCAGCAACTCTTTTAGACGCTTGTGATGTGGACGAAGTAGGGGTTGGAATAGTAGGCCTAGCATGCTCTAACGCCTGTTTATAAGCATTATAAACAGTTTGAGCATTCACTGTAATTGATCCTTTCGCATCAGATAGTGTTGCCAATTCTTCTGGTGAAAGATCTAAAGATTGATAAATACTATTATACCAAAAGTTAGGACCTCCTGCTTTCATAGTAGGATTTAACATAGCAGCCACACCAAAAATAAGAGGGATTGGAAAAAAATATTTTTTAAATTTCTTTTTCATTTCAAATATTGCATTTTCATAAATTTCCCCTCCCTCGTTAAATTTAGCAAATAAATTAGCAAGTGCGGCAATATATACTAAACAGTTTGAAATTGTAGGATAATATTGGCCAGATAAAGCAGTTGTAGCCACACTAAAATGTTCTAAAAAATCTAAAAGAATCTTAACGTTATTCCAATCTTGATTAGTTAGCATGTCATTATCTTCATCCTCACAATCCCTAGAATTATAAGTAGCGTTTATTGGGTTTCTATATTCGTATGCCACTACTAAGCTTTCATACATGTAGTTCCACCTAGTGGGGCAAGGTTTAGGAACCTTTCTTTCTCTAAGGCCATATTCGTCACATTTTTTATAATATTCTCTAAGTCTACTTCTACGGTTTGAATAAAAAAGCCAATTAAGAGCAAATTTAACTTTTTCAATTTCTATGTTTAAAATTCTCATACCATCTCCAACAATTAAATGATAAATATGGCATATACATCTAACATGGAAAATATTTGTAAAAGCAGGATTAAGTGTTCTAGTTAAAATACCTATTGCAGTAGTGTTGCTACTAGCGTTATCCATGGATATTAACATTATTTTATCACTAAAACAAAAATATCTACATACATCTGAAACAGTGCTAGCAATAAACTTACCTGTGTGCCGTGAATTAATTATTCTATATGCTATAATGCGTTTTTGCATGGTCCAGTCTTCGTCTATCCAATGACTGGTCACGGTTAGATAATCACAGTCATTTCCACTTCTACCAATATCAGTTGTAATAGACATACGATTACTTATATGAGTAAATAAATAGCGCAAGTATTGTTCATATTCATGCTTATATTTATAAATGTCGGCCTTAACTGTGGCGCGAGGCCAACCTTTATATGTAGGATTAAAAACTCGTCTAATATAATGAATCCAAGCAGGATTAGAAGCAAAAGAATAAGGTAAACACATAACAGTAATCATTTTAGCTAGTTCTTCACAATCCTTATTTGGATCGTAATACAATATACCTCTGGTGACTGTGTTTATTCCTGGTTGAAGCATGTTAGAACCAGTACTTTGGTTAATTGTAGTATCAGGACTTGCCCTCCCCTCTTGTTGCGTTTTCAATTGGATATATCTAGCCTTATCGCTAGGGTGTAATTTTATATGTTTGACTAAACTACCTGTGCCGCTACGATCTCCAGTATACCTATGCACAAGTAATTTCCCACAAGATTTACACTTAGCCTTATTCTGTTCTCTTAGTTGAATAAAAAATTGCCAAACTAATGAAGTTTCTGAACGTTTAGGAGGTTGTCTACTAAAAGTGGGAGTTTGTACGGGTGGGTGTTCCGGTTCATTAGTAACAGGACTAGTAGGTGTATCATCTAAATCTACGGGAGCTTGGGTTTCGTCATCATCATCATCCTCATTTCCCTCTATTATAGGTGCATTAGGATAAAGCATATTCATAATATCATCGTCTATTCTATCACCTACTGCTACATCATGTAGAAAATCAACATCGCTAAATTGAAAACATGGGTGATTACTATCAAGTATTCCGAAATTTTCATTAGTATTTCTAGGTTGGCTACTAGTTTCAACTTGTTTATCTTTTCTAGGTCGGGGAGCCGGGGGAGGGGTAGGATTTTGGCGACTACTTTCACCGGATTTAGATTTACCTTTTCCGAACATGTTTTTCAATGAAAATGCCATAATAATTATAATTAAGCAAAATAACAACACACAACAAATATTCTTAGCACGTAAGAGTTGAAACGCGTTTACCGGATTGACGAACAACTTCTTGAAAATTGAAAATCGTTGTAATTGAACACTTGAAAACTTCAATTCAACAACTTCACAATGTTTCACGAATTTGCAACAAAAATTTAAGCACTTGCACTAGAAAGATTGAAAGAGAGCTTGAGAGAGATTGATGAATTAAAATGAAAGAATGAGGGGGTATTTATAGTTGAGAAATGGGAAATTGTGTAATTATATAAAGTTTGGGGTTAAATTAAATTTGAGGGGTCAAATGGCTAAATTTTAAAAATGCCAAACGGCTATTTCTGCAAGAGAGCCGTTCTGATTTTCAGATTTTTAAAATTTTTTTTTTTTGTTTTAAAATCAGCCCGTTGGGAACCGGATAGAACCGGAACCGGAACCGGTTCAGGCGGTTCCATCCGGTTCCAAACGGTCCCGCCAACGGTCCTAATTTAAAATAAAAATTTTTTTTTTTAAAAATATCGGACCGTTGGCGGAACCGTTTGGAACCGGATGGAACCGCCTGAACCGGTCCGATTCCGGTTCTGGCGGTTCCGGTTCCACGGTTCTAATGGGTGGAACCGCGACATCACGGTTCCGGGGAACCGCTAGGCCTGGAACCGCGGAACCGGAACCGCCGGAACCGCCAGAACCGCGGTTCCGGTTCCAGAACCGCCCAAAATACAGCCTTAAGTGTATAAGCTCCCATGCCCTTACTCTGGCACTGGTTTGCAAGCACTTTTGCACGGGTTAAGCACTTTAGCTGCTGAATTGTTGGAAACTAGAGAGGGATCTACAATAATAGGCAAGACCATGGTTATTTACTCAACCAAATAACCTTGATTCTGTTTAAGGCTAAGTGGTTTCGAACCACAATAGCAAATGGAGATGTCCTCTAGAATTTAGTTGAAATACAGAGTTAAGCAACTCTACCAGTGTGAGCTTCAAAGTACAGCTGGTGATAAAGGAGGGTAGTAGTGGCTGTCTGCCACCGTAAAAAATAGTCCAACTATGATGAATCCTTTGAGTACTGTATTTAGAATCATAGATTCATAAAGATTACACTAGTTATATTATTGTCTTTCATATGAATTTAGATATCTTTTTTGTTTGTTCTTGTAGCGTTTCAATAAATGCAGGGAGGATGGGTAATTTGATCTATATTTGTTATTTGAGTGTCTTATAAAAGGGTGCTAACTCCCTTAGACTGACAACCTGAAACTTGTGTTGCTGCGAAAATTCAAGCTCACAAGAATTGGCTTTTCTGCTCAGTAGTTGGGAATAATCAATCTGCTTCAGGGCTTGAATAGTCTAAAAATCTGGTGTACGCAGTAGGCCTATTAAACTACTTAAATATCTTTGCCGCAAGGCTCCCTATGGTTGGAAACACACTATCGTCTCTACTGAGATGATTCTAATATTACCAAAAGTGGCTCCATCAGAAATGAGAGTGTGACTTATTATATCAGTTTTTCCTGTCTGAGGTCCTGTGGATTTTGAGATTGTATACTGGTTGTTCTAGATTCTGAAGGGTGAACATAGTTTTTTTTTTCCTTTTCTTTTTGCTATCCTCTGATACATGCTCTTGCTACATCTTACAATTTATAACTTTCAGCTTCATATAGTTCTGGAGGCAGTTCTGGAGGCGGTCGGGAGATATTAGTACAGCATTTACTTGTCAAAGAAGATGACCAGAAACTTTTACTGGAGCTTCTGAAAAGAACTGTAGAAGGTTAATTTTCAAATTTTTTTTTTTGCTTAATGAGCAAAGCCCCAGTATTAAATTTTCCATGCTAAGTTATTCAAATGAGTCAATGCCATGATTAAATTTGAAAACTGGTAAATTAGTATTAAAACAAATTTTCTCTTGATGCTTGTACTTTCAGATACATTGCTGACTGAATTGCTTGTCATATTCAGGAGAGGATCTAAGTGATCTGGCCGTTCAGTATTCCCTTTGTCCATCAAAAGAAGAAGGGGGAATGCTTGGTTGGGTGAGAAAAGGGCAAATGGTAAGCTTATGATTATGTCTTCAAAAGTATCGTTCTTCTTTTTTCTCCCTGACTGGGGCTCTTGACGATGGGAATCAAAATTTTCTAATGAACTCCATTTCTAGAATGTTATCTTTCATACTCACAGGCCTTTAGATGATAGCAACAAAATTATACATATACTGTCTTACAAATATTTAGATGGAGATTTAGCCTTTCTTATAATTTGTAATTTCCAACTTTATTAAGTACTCTAGTTTTTCTATATTAGAAACTGCATTTCACTCACGTGGATCCCCATACTTTAGTTGACTTGATTTATTTGTTTTGGACATGGTTGTAATGTATTTTTGTTGTTAAAATTATAAGGTACCAGAATTCGAAGAAGCTGCATTTGTTGCACCACTGAATAAGGTTGTAAAGTGTAAAACTAAGTTTGGATGGCATTTATTGCAAGTTCTATCTGAGAGGTAATCGAAGAAACCCTACTTCACTTCAACAGCTCAAGAGCCTTGTCTCTTACTTGTTGTTACTGCTATGTGCAGAGAGGAATCTGTACTTGAACACATTCAACCCAACGAGTTTCATGTGAAGCTGCAAGATCCTTCTTTCCTGGAAGAGGCTCAATTGATTGATGTTCGAGAACCAGAGGAAGTGTATGAGCTCATTTTTCACTAGTTTGGCGACTCACTTGCCGCTTTTCGAGCTTTAAATTTTATTTTTTATTCCCGACTTTACATAGAAAAGCCTCGCAGGATTCCCATGAAAATGTATACAACGTGGTTACACTATTCGTTTCTGCTTTGTGTGTTTGTGACAGGGCCCAGGCTTCTTTACCAGGATTTCAGGTTCTTCCTCTTCGCCAATTTGGAAGCTGGGGACCAGAAATAACAACTAAATTTGATCCTCAAAAGGACACATATGTGTTGGTTAGTGCATGTTCTTCACTCAGACTGAAGTTGAGACATTAATTTGATATTTACCTTCAGGCATGTCTGTAAGTGGGACATACCTATCAATATATATATGTAGATATATGTGTGTGTGTTGTGTGTCCGCGCGTGCATCTGTGGGCTTTTGGGGGCTATGAACTTCTACGAATCATGTCTTAGGAGATGAAAAGTTATTTACTTGTAGCTAATATCGTAGGAAATAACTCTCGAAATCATTTCACTTTCTTCCTTACTCCTTATACTCCTTATAATTGAAACTTTATGACTGTCTACCATACAATTACTGTTCCATTCCCTTCTTCCCACTTCTCATTTCAGTGAGAGGTTTATGAGTTGCATTTTCATCTTTTCCCGGCTTCTTTCTTGTCTTGATTTATTAATATATATGCATAAGCATTACGCCTGATACACATATCGTGGTTACTTGTGGAATGGGGACAGAAACAGGACACATATGTGAAGGTAGCATGCCGGATAGGCTTCTTTACCCAGCTTAGAAGTAGGTTTTTGTTCCTTGGGCCTTAAGATAAGACTTTCTCTGTTAAACAGAAGCGTTGAACTCAAGATACTGACTGCCATTATTGTAAATTGACGTGATAGATTATAATTGACAATTATGCGCTATAGATGTTTGGATATTGATAATCCAAAATTATGTTTCTGTTTCTCTTCTCAATAACTTTATTTTATGTCTGTTATGCAGTGTCATCATGGCATGAGATCACTACAAGTCGCCAAGTGGTTGCAGACACAGGTAGGATCTTTATCTTCACATTCTTAATTGGGCGTAATGTCAAGAGATAAACGTGTCCTACCATGGAACATTTTTCTATTATTCTTCTAAGATGCAAGGCATATATACATTTGTCTCTCATATCCGTAGATGAAGATGGTTGCTCTGCTTGTTAATCGTACTTTTTGGGTGATGCTTCCATGTCTTTATGTAACCTGTCACTTTTTCGCTCTTCTCATGTTGAGTTCAAGGCGTACTTGTGTATGTGGTGATGTGTATTAGGGAAAAGCTGGGGTTTGAGTTGGAGAATAAACTTTACAGAAACATCTCTCCAATTGAACGAGCAAAAAAGTTTGAATACCTGTTTCTAGAATTATTTATTTTCACGACATACGAAAACTAGGTCATTCTAAGAGATGCTGCTTTTAGTACCTTCATATAATGTCGAACCTACTGCTAGCTAAGTGCATTGTCTTCTGGCAACTTGTCATGAATGCAAAAACTATTAACGTACTAATTGATTTTCCTTTCGGAAAGGAATTTGACTTAACAAGCTTTTCTTCCACCAGTTCACCTAAGAGGAAGAAAAGGAATTAGTATATCAGCTTCTGATTATTGCACATATAGCGGATGTATTTTGTTAGCGGGTAAAAAAATCCCACCTCCAGAGGCCTTTGCTATTTCATTCAACATACCCCAAAATGCATGTTGGAAACACATTTGGTCATCTTTAGTGCATTTCATGCTGTGACATTGATCTAAGTGCAGAAGAAAGGGTATACTGCAATTCTGTCGTTATACATCGTCTATTGATGAACCTTACAACTGTTGCTTATTTACGTTCTTTTTTAATTTTCGAATCTCAGGGATTCAGGAAAGTATTTAACATTGCTGGAGGAATCAACGAATATGCTGTCAAAGTTGATCCATCGATCCCAACTTACTGAAGCTGGTTCTCTTCTAGCTCTCATTACCTTCCGCTCCTGGATCCTTTACGTCAGAGGTCATGGTCTTTTCCCTTTGTGTCGGAGCTCTTTCTCCTGTCAACTCACCTGGTGACAGAGCTCAGTTGGTCACAAAACCATTTTGTTTTCGATTGTCCAACAATTTACGCTCAAACAGACAGCTTTTCTAGGGATAACAGGCAGATCTTTCTCGAGAATTCAGATCGGCGTGAAGATTTTGGCACCTTGATGTCAGGACATCTATTTTGACACTCTCTGTGTATTTCCAAAATGCTCCAAACATTAAATCATGCAATATGCAATGAATTTATTCTGACATGCATATTTTGGTTACAATTTCTTGAAACTAAACTGTATCAAGGATTGTAAATGTGTTCTGCAGTTACAGTCTAATGATATATTGAACCTCCCTTTACTTGAGCTCAAGCTGTACAGCAGATTACTCACCTAGAGACTACTAGGGATCCAATTCCCTTGTCCTCCCCCTCCTCCCCCGCTGTTTGATATCCTCTTTGGGCCCGACTAAGTAGGAGTCGTGCTGCATAAGCCCATAAAAGAGGGAAGTACTTTCTACTAGGATTTTTTCCATTTCGAAGGCTCGAATCCAAGACATCTGGTTTAGGATGGAAGAATCCTATCTATCCCACATAGGGGTGTACATAGACCGGGTTGGTTTGGATTTTACAATTACCAAACCAAACTAATTGTGTCGGGTTATTAAATTTAAAGACCAAACCAATAAATTCGGGTTTTTCAATATCGGTTTTTCTCGGGTTTTCAGGTTTTTCAATATCGGTTTTTCTCGGGTTTTCGGGTTTTTCGGGTTTTTTTCGAATTTTTTTTTCCGGTAAAATCTTCGTAGGACAAAATATATAACGTATGCTCAAAATATTTCTTTAATCCTAGTAAGATACAACTATATAAAGTATTTTTCAAGAAAATAATACAAAATATGAGATGTCATGACTCACGACATTATCCTAAAATATTTAACAATAAAAAATAATAAAACTATGTACTATAAATATTGCTAATTAAAAAGTCATAATAAAAATAAACATAATCTAAAAGTACTAGTTCATGCTAAGCTAGATAGACTAATGAGGGAGTATTAATTATATGCCTAAAAGCTAAAGAAAAATAAAAATAGGTTATGTATTTTTATCTAAATTATTGCAAAATAAAAAATAGACATTTAATACATTCCCGTTCGTAATATTGAATTGAATGTCTTTTGTTAGCATTAGTATTGATTGCTAGCATTATTTAATTTACTAATATTAATGGCTATAAAACTTATTGGAGCATTCAAAAGTTCTAAATCAGACCTTGAAATAATACCTTAAAAGATAAAATAATGAAATTTTTTAAGAAATATTTATAAATTACATTACAATAAGTATATTTATATATTAAATATATCTAAAATTATTATATATGTAATGTCGGGTTGGTTTGGTTTCGGTTCGACTTTCTTTAGTTAAAACCAACCAAACCAATTATGGTCGGGTTTTTTTTTTCCAACACCAAATCAAGTCAAACCAAACCATAGTCGGATTATTTTCTCGGTTTGATTCGGATTATCGAATTGGTGTGGTTTATCAATTTTCTTTATACACCCCTTCCCACTACAATGTACAATCCCTTGGTATCCTATTCCCTTGTATTATGCAGCATAGGCATCTTTTTGTAGATAACTCATTTTGGTTCAGGAGCATCTATTTCTTGAGCGGTTCAAGAAGGTGAATTTTGAAAAACAAAATATATTTCAAGCACAAAGCATAATAATATAGTAAAACCTCTCTTAATAGCCTCATTTGTTACGGATTTTTTTTATTATTATAGCGAAGTGCTTTTATAGAGAATATATATTGTAGTATAGTATAAAAATTAGATGTCATGTAGCAATGTTGTTATAGAGAGATCTGACTGTATAGCCAGCTGAAGTGTAATTTCCAAAAGCACATTAAAAAAAGAAATTAAGAAGTTGATGACTATGAATCTAAGTTGCGTAGTTGAATTACAAGTCATAATATAATCCATGATATAATATATTAGCATATGTTAATTATAGAAAATCCTTTAAAAAATGTGAGCTGTGTGTAATAATTTTTATTCCCCGTTAATAAAAAGTTCCAAACTTGTTTCCTCTTATACAAAGTTTTCAACAATAGTTTTTGGCAATTTAATAAAGGAAATTCAACTTAAAAAATAATTAGGAAAAAAGAAAAAAAATAAAATCTCTCGAATTTAATTGTTTTATCCTACAATCTCTCACAATCAATCCTAAAACAATTACCTCATCACTGCAACACCCCTAACCTTCCTTTTTTGTGTTTGTGAAAAAACTACACCATTAATGGAACTCTTTCTCTAACAAATTTTTCTTTTGACTCCCTTCAAACCCCCATTTTCCCCTTTCTTGCTCTCCCTTTGGGCCACCCCATTCTCCATTCATTCCTTCATTTCTAACATTTCCCTTCATTCTCCTTGATTTCTCTATAGATAAAAATAAATTAAAAAACCAAAAAAAAAAGTAGTTTGGATATTTTTCTTTGCATTTTGTTCCAATGGGGGGTTGTTGCTCAAAGGCAGAGTCTGATCCTGCACAAAATTCTAATGAAGAAATTGCACAATCATATTCAAAACAAGGAGAATCACATGCAGGTAATCTTAATTTACATTATTTCATGCAATATCACCCTATTGCATGCATATAATTATATTTACACATGCATATAAACACAACACAATATATTACACTGATAGTATTCAACGAAATAGTGTCGGATGACATCTTTTGTTACAAACATAAAACATACGAACACATACATGCATGCATGGCACGCACGCATGTGCATGCACAAAAATGTATATCCGCGTGCATACAAAAAAAGGCAGTCCGGTGCACTAACTTCCCCTTATGCACGGGGTCTGGAGAAGCGCCGGGACCATAATGGTCTATTGTATGCAGTCTTACCTTGCATATTTGCGAGAGACTGTTTCCACGGCTCAAACCCATGACCTTCCTGGTCACATGGCATCAACTTTACCAGTTACGCCAAGGCTCCCTTTCATGCGTGTGCATACACAATAACACAAAAATGCATATGCATATGCATACACATATATTATATAATATTGAAAAAATTTCGACGAAGCAGTGTCTGATGACATTTTTTGTTACAAACATAAGACAAACAAACACATACATGCATGCACAGCACGCACGTATCTGCATTCACAACAATACATATGCATGTGCATACATATTATATTATGCTGGAATTTTTCGACTAAGCAGAATCTGATAACATCAGGTGTTATTACATGCAGGAAATCATGACACCACACCATCAACGATTCCACCTCATGCATCACCAAACCATTCATCAAAACCATCTAAAGCAGCCCTAATAGGGCCAGTTTTAGGTAGACCAATGGAGGATATAAAAGCAACATATACACTAGGAAAAGAGCTAGGAAGAGGTCAATTTGGTGTAACACATTTATGTACACATAAACAAACAGGAGAACAATTTCCATGCAAAACAATTGCCAAAAGAAAATTAGTAAATAAAGAAGATATTGAGGATGTAAGAAGGGAAGTGCAAATAATGCATCATTTGACAGAACAACCAAATATTGTGGAATTAAAAGGGGCATATGAAGACAAACATTCTGTCCATTTGGTCATGGAATTATGTGCTGGAGGTGAACTTTTTGATAGAATTATTGCTAAAGGACATTATACAGAAAGAGCAGCTGCTTCATTGTTAAGAACAATTGTTCAAATTGTACATACTTGTCATTCAATGGGAGTTATTCATAGAGATCTTAAACCTGAAAATTTCCTCCTTCTCAGTAAAGATGAAGATGCACCTCTTAAAGCTACAGATTTTGGTCTTTCTGTGTTCTATAAGCAAGGTAACAACATCTACTCCATCTCCTTTCGTTTCATTTTATATGATACTGTTAAATTTGGCGCTGACAGAAACGGCACTAGAATTTCAAGTTTATGGGTTCGAAATTCTGATCGTTTTAAATTACTCGGTTAACAATTTATATATATTCAATGAAGTTTTTAAGACAAATACAGGATCCGACCGAACCCGCTCAGAATACTCTAGCTCCGCCCCTTATTACGGAGTTCAAGAAAAAAAAAGTTTTAGCAAACTTTGAGATTCTTAAGCGGAACACGTTATAGAGCAAGCCGGTGCACAAGACATCCTGCATTCTCGTAGGGTCTGGGTAACCGCATCTCAAGGGGTGTGATGTAGGCAATCTACCCTAATACAAGCATTCGTGACTGATTTACGGTCCGAACCCATGACCTATAAGTCACATGAAGAAAACTTTACTGTTGCTCCAACGCCCCTAGCCCGAACACATTGTATTTTGAAATTATGCTTCTAGACTTTAATATTTATTGAAATTTTAGTAATTCTGTACTTATATTTATGTTCTGTGTCATAATTTTGGGTTCAATTAAACTCATAAAAAGATATTATATCCACCTTGGTTTGACACAAAAGCTAAACATGTAGCTTTTTGGTATGTTAATTTAATAAAATTTTACTAGTCACGTGATATGTGAAGCTCCTCTTCAAAGCATAAACATAACAATTTTGTAAAAGAGATATAGGAGTGGAGAAGCCATAAAAAGAGAAGCAGTAGCAACAACCACCCAAATAAGATAATTAGTCCAAACAATTATGCGTTCAAAATTTAATACTTATCGAAATTTTAGTGATTTTTTACTTATATCTATATTCTATGTCGAAATTTTGGGTCCAACTGAACACATAAAAAAGTTACATCCACCTCTATTTGATACAAAAGCTAAACATGTAGTTTTTTTGTACGTTGATTTAATAAAAATTTGGCTTTTTTTTTTATGCTTAACTTAATTTTTGATTTTTTTTTAAAAAATTTCTCAGGAGATGTGTTTAAAGATATTGTGGGCAGTGCATATTACATAGCACCAGAAGTGTTGAAGAGAAGATATGGTCCAGAAGTTGATATTTGGAGTATTGGTGTCATGTTATATATTCTTCTTTGTGGTGTTCCTCCTTTTTGGGCAGGTAAATCATATTTAATTACAATATAAAGATATTTTACGTTATCAGTGCAATTTAACAAATGATAATAAATTACTAAATATGAAAATTATCACTTAATGTTCGTTATCTTATCGTGTAAATATTTTTTACGGATCTTTATATAAATAGTTGGATTCACTGTTTAATTATCTTAGTCGGTATTCATAGAGTATACAATAGTTATACACGGTTATACACATATTATGCTTGGATTATAATTATGTATTACGCATCGGTCAACTATTTTAAATTTAAACGGTTGGATGGATGGTTGTTTAAGTTAATTCTTCTATTTTAATTGCATAAAAGTATAAATTCATGGTATTATGGTGGTTTTAATTTGTTTTCAGAATCTGAAAATGGAATATTTAATGCAATATTGAGGGGACATGTTGATTTTTCAAGTGACCCTTGGCCTTCCATTTCTTCTGGAGCTAAGGATCTTGTTAGGAAAATGTTAAATTCAGATCCAAGTCAGAGGTTGACTGCACTTCAAGTATTAAGTAAGTTTATCTAATTAGTACATTGTTAAATATTTAGCCATTTTGAAAATCAATTTTCCCATAAAATATTAAAAAATATTTAATTTGGAGGAATTGTTACATTTTTTGTAATTATTTCACGTCAATTTAATTTGATGGTATAAAAATATGATTATATGTTATCGCCAGTGGCAGAGCCACCTTAGTCTAATGGGTGTCAATTGACCGCTATCGCGAGAAAATTGTATTAGTTAGTTAGGCCATTACTTTTATGTATATAGACTATATGTTGAATTCCGTTAATTTCTTCTATATATTTTGATATCTATTAATTAAATTTCTGACTCCGTTACTGATTATCTAAATAAGCATGCATTTATATGTATATAAATTAGATCATCCATGGATAAAGGAGGATGGAGAAGCACCAGATACACCACTTGACAATGCTGTTCTCAATAAGCTCAAAAACTTTAGAGCTATGAACAAGTTCAAGAAAGTTGCTCTTCGGGTATAGAACCTATTACATATAACAAGTTAATTAGTCTATTTCCCAAAAATTTTGCTTGCTAATTGTCAATCCCTCCGTTCTAATTTATATGAAATTTTTTTTCGAGAGTCAAACAAGAAATTTTTTTTACCGCAATTTATTTGTATGTTTTTTTTAAATATTTTAAATTATTATTAATTATTGTGACTTATAATAATTTTTATGTAGTTTCTAAATATGTAATTTTTTTTAAAAATAAAATATAAAATTTTATGTCTGAATTTACAGTTAAAATAAAGAAGTTTGATTCTCGAAATTCTAAGTATGTCACGTAAATTAGGATGGAGGGAGTAATATAAACAATTATGACCTATTATTGTAGGTAAGTTAAACCACACACCATTAATGAAAAAATAAATTCATTAAAATATTTAATTGGAGAAATTATTGCAGGTAATTGCAGGGTGCCTCTCTGAAGAGGAAATTATGGGATTAAAGCAGATGTTCAGAGGCATGGATACTGATAATAGTGGCACAATTACACTTGAGGAATTAAAGCAAGGATTAGCCAAACAAGGGAACAAATTATCAGATTATGAAATTAAACAATTAATGGAAGCTGTAAGTTCCCTTAGTTTCACATAATTTTTCAAAAATGAAATAGCTTTTTAATAAGACAAGAGGGGTTGCTCTGATGGTAAGCAACCCCCACTTCCAATCGAGAGGTTGTGAGTTCGAGTCTTCCCAAGAGCAAGGTGGGAAGTTCTTGGAGGGAAGGATGCCGAGAGTCTATTTGGAAATAATATCTCTACCCCAGGGTAGAGGTAAGGTCTGCGTACATACTATCCTCCCCAGACTCCACTATGTGGGATTATACTGGGTTGTTGTTGTTGTTGAAATAGCTTTTTAATATTAAAACATTTCTTTTTAAATTTCTTCCGCTATAATAACGTTAAAGTTGTTCCCGTGTGACCTATATGTTACGGGTTCAAGCCATGAAATTAGCCATATATATTTTCCCGGATCCTGCATGAACGCAGTATGCTTCGTGCACTGGACTACCAGTTCACAATAATAATTGAAGAGGAGCCTCACAGTAGCAGTAAAGTTATCTCTGTGTGAACCTATAGATCACGGGTTCAAACCGTAAAATCACCTACTGATGCTTGCATCAGGGTTGATCGTCTACATCACATCCCCTTGAGATGTGATCCTTCCCAAACCCTGCATGAACACATATGCTTCGTGCACTGGACTGCCTCGTCAATTATAACAATTACTTAATGTGACAATGAATATGTTTGTGACCTTAAGTGAGAATTTTGTAAATAATTTTTTTTTAAAAAAATTGAACCAAATTAGAATTTATTTTATTGTGGAAAATTGACCTTTAGCTTTGGTGTAACCGTAAAGTTATCTCCATATAACCTATACGTCACGGGCTCAAGCCGTAAAATCGGCCATTAATATTTTTCCGAACCCTGCATGAACGCAGTATATTTTGTGTACCAGACTACCCCGTCCACTATAACAATTAATTTAATGTGACAGAATTGTTTGTGAGCTTAAGTGACTATTTTGCAACTAAATTTTCTTTCAAAAATTGACTAAATTAGAATTTCCTCAATTTTGGAAGATTTTTAACTTTTTTTTTAAAAAAAAAAACTTCTACAGCTAATTATTGTGATTGTATATTATTTGAAATAATTAGGCTGATGCTGATGGAAATGGGACAATTGATTATGAAGAATTCATCACAGCAACAATGCACATGAATAGAATGGACAGAGAGGAACATCTTTACAAAGCTTTCCAATACTTTGATAAGGATAATAGCGGGTAAGTACGATCTGATTGTGTAAATATTTTTTTATTGCGCCATTGTTGCAAATTGTGTTCAACTTTATCTTATAATATAATTTTTTTTAATTGGCCAGGTATATTACAATGGAAGAATTAGAACAGGCTTTAAGAGAATTTGGTATGAATGATGCAAAGGATATAAAAGAAATTATCTCTGAAGTTGACTCTGATAATGTAAGTCAAATATATATATATACATGTATTCATGCATAGACTTATAGACCGACGGTGTACGTCACATTCCTTGGGATGCGAATATTTCCCCAATCGAACTCTGTGTGAATACTAAATACTTTGTGCATCGGTCTGTCCTTTTTTTAAACATGTAGGCCGACAACTTTAATAAAATAAACTTGGTAAACAAATAAAAATTAAAGAAACACATTTTTCAATTATATATGACTTTTAGGTAAGTCAAAAAAAACTCCTAAAAATTTATATTAAGTGAATATATATAGATGATTCATAGCCGATCAGATTAATCTGGGATAAGGCTAGACTAGTTGATTAATTGACTATAATCATTATATTAGTTCATTTTCCTTTATATTGTCTACAAGGCTAAAACAGAACAAATATAAGGTTAATTAAGTGATTATGACTCTAATCATTTATAGTTCTGTATTTAACAAATATTTATAGAAAAAATTAAAGTAGAAATTTTATTTTTTTGCAGGATGGTCGTATAAATTATGATGAGTTTGTTGCTATGATGAAGAAAGGAAATCCAGAAGCAGCAACAAATGCAAAGAAACGAAGGGAGGTTTTCATCGAATAAATTATTATTGTTGTTATTGTTGATATCAGAAGAATTCGAAAAAAATAAAAATTATATTGGTGTCTTCATTGAGGGGAGGGAGACCAAATTTCAAGAGAGTTTCAAAAATATATAGATGCTCTTGTATATTAATTAAGATGTTAAAAAAATACAATTGAAAAGAAAAATAAGATAGTAGAATTGAGGGATGTACAGTTGGGGTTTGAGGGTAATTTTTTATTTTTTATTTGTAAATCCATGATTGTTTTTAGTTGGAAACAATGGGTTCGTTAATATATTATCTATATATAATTATTATATATAAATACATGTGTATTGTTATAAACTAAAGCAAAAGACAAGAACAATAGAACAAGAACAATAGCAATAGAGAGAAGAGTAGAGAGAGTTCTTCTTATTGAGTTGAGAGGGGTGAATTACAATGGTAGAGAGCACCTCTATTTATAGGGAGGATGAAGATCTTGCTACCAATAATAGGACTCTAAAATCTCTCTAATTAAATACATTAAAGACATTCACCTTAAATAGAAGTGTAAGAATCTTCTATTTCATAACACTCCCCCTTGAATGTCTATTCAATGATGTGCCTCGTTAAAACCTTAAAACAAAACCCAATGGGAAAAATTAAAGTAAGGAAAGAGTACACATGTTTGAATATGCGCCTATTGGTTGCCTCGTTAAAAACCTTGCAAGGAAAACCCAGTGGGAAAAAACCTTGTAAGGGAAAAAGAGTGCAACGCGCATTGACTCCCCCTAATGAGTACATCAATTTATATCCTTGAGCATTTGCATTCCAACCTTGTGCATCATCTTCAAAACGATCTTTGGTAGAGATTTGGCAAATCAACCATATTGACTTGAATAAATATTCCGTACCTTGAAATCATCATTCTTGATAGATATGAACATCTTCATATATTGTCGTGGAATAACTCTTCAATATCTCCATAGATGCATTCTCAATGCCATCATGCTTATAGTTATAGCAAGGTACATATGTACACAAATTGCACTTAGGATGTGGTACTTCAGGACCAAGAATTGCATATGCTTCAAGCAACTTAAATCTTTCAAGTTAAGTCATGTAAGTCACATAATAGACTTTAGCTGCATATCAAAGTTTCATGTCATGCTAAACAAATAAGATATCGAAAAATTGACTATACATACCTTTGCCTTTATACTTTCAAGCATATGAACTATAGGTTCAAAGCTACATGTCTTTCATATGGAATCAATTCTTCTTGAATTGTATCTCTTCCATTTAGTTGCTTTCTTTGAGTCAGTAAATGCGTAAAGCATGCTTTGCAATATGTTGCAATTCGAATTATCCCTTTTTATGAACTACAGGTTCATATCATGATATTCGGGGATATACATATACAAATGACAATTCATCCCATGTAACATTTTCTCAAGTGTTTATCATGTCTCCCCCTCATGTTAGTAAAGCTAACATGTTTCCTCAACTTTGGAAAATCATCTTTGTGCATTATGTCAATATACACAGCACCTTAATAATAAGATGAAATTATTTGGTTCCTGACCCTGAACCACTTGTGAGGGGAGAATATACTCTCGTATACAACTTATATCAAACTGATATATATAACTTAGTTCTCATAAGAAACAGTTTAGCTATTAAGTGGAAGCACTCAATAATTATCTTGCTAAACCAACTTTAATATAAACCAACTTATCAAGATGAACTGTCTTGAGTAGAGAATCTGGAAACTATGCTCGAAGTTAGATTACTGAGCGATTTACCTCGCAAGCACTGCCAGGCTGCGGGTTAATAACAATGGCGCATGTAACCATATCATAGATGCATCATATGTGGTATACATGGCAGGTGAATGGGCCCATACTCACCTTTCATATTTCCAGAATTTATGGGCTTTAACCCGAACTCTTTAGTTGGTCCGTTCATTAATGAGAACAAGAACTTCTAGTTCTTTGATATTCACCTATGTGAATTTGCACATCATACTTTAAATGAGATGGCTAACACGAATGTCAACTGAATAAATTATCAATATTGGTAAATTTCAAATTTACACCATGACATGTGCACTTATCAATAAACTTCGGGTTTATTATGACATGGGTTTTATACCAATAGATATCCACTTTATTGTGGCATTCTTTCGTTTGTGTAGTACAAACTGGAGAACAAAGCGGGTAGCTTTTCATATACAAATTACCCCGCTACAAGTTGTAGTAATAGGAGAATCAAAGCCTTCCTTTATTTATAGTCTCAATATCATCAATCGCTTTCGCGTGTACTTTGGAAACTGAATAAGTTTCTTTGAGACTTACTACAGCACAATACTCAATTGTGTTTCTCCAACATAGTAATAATTGGCTCTTCGAGAGCTCTCAATTAATTTTGTACTACCACAGACTGAGGTTCGAGATCCTCACATTCTTGCATTCCGTATTTTCAAGAGTCTCAGGCTCAATAGATTCTTCGTGAATCTCGGAATTAATCAAATCATGAGCGTCCTCATGTGATTCTTTCATAGTGTCATTTAGATCGTTCTTTTTCCTCTTTCTAGGATTTCGATCTTTGGAACCTAATGGTCTGCCACGCTTCTGGCGTGCATTTGACTCATTGGATATGACACTAGATATTTGTCCAATAGGGACTTTAATACGGATCGGAATATTTTCCGCGTGAATGTGGGATTTCGTTATCCTCTTCAAGTTCGTAAATGCGTCAGGCATTTGATTTGCTATTCTTTGCAAATGGATAGTCTTTTGTACCTCTTTCTTTCAAATAGAGGTATGTGGATCAAGATGAGATAATGATACATTTTTCCACAAAATTTCCCGTTTGGTTTCACCAACTTCTCCCCCTAATTTTGGGAAAAGTGTCTCATCCAATTGACAGTCTGCAAATAGTGCAGTGAACAAATCTCCTGTCAATGTTTCGAGGTAGCGAATAATGGAGGACGCGTCAAACTCAACATATATTCCTAACCTCCTTTGCTAACCCATTTTGGTGCGGGATGGCGGTGCTACAGGCACATATACTGCGCATCCAAAGCTTCTTAAATAGGATATATTGGGTTCATGACCCAAAACCAATTGCAATGGGGAATATTTGTGTCAATTCGTCAGTCAGAGACGAACTAGCATTGCTGCATGCAAAATGGCGTGACCCTAAGCCGAAGCGGGCAGCCGACAAAGTAGCATTGTTGCATTCAAAATGGCGTGAACCCAAACCGAAATGGGTAGCCTCGTTTTCATGAAGAATTCAAGATTATTCTCATGTATTGTCTCAATATGATATCCATTTTGAATGATATCTTTAAAACTCAACAAGTTCCTTTTAGACTTGGAGGAGAACACTTTGATTGATATCATTAAAACTCAACAAGTCCTTCTTAGACTTGGAGGAGAACATTGCATTCTCTATGATTAACGTCATGCCTTTGGGCAGAGTTACAATTGCTCTTCCGGAGCCTTCAATCAATTTACTACTTCCATAGATTGTAGTAATGTTTGCCTTACACAATTACTCTTCTTTTCTTTGAGTATTGTATGTGTAGTACATGAATCAACTAGGCAAATACTTTTACAATTGGACGTTGGTCCAAGTTCGCTTTGTGAGATATCCATATTTGCTATCCCATAGTTTAACATACAAAAGAAATACACGAACATAGGAATAAACAAGTTCAATTCTTTTGTGTCACATAATATCTTCAAAATCTGCTACTAACAGTTGGCTAACAAAATCAGATATGTTATCCATAATCAATTCCTTTGCAGTTTGAAAATTTCAGCGTTTTTCATAAGACAATCGATTATTAAACACACACAATCGATTGTTGGAACATAGACAATCGATTGTTAAACACACACAATCGATTATTTGTTATTTTTGAAAAACTTCGTAGCATACTGTCTTAAGACAATCGATTGTTAAACATCGACAATCGATTGTGGATGATTTTTGAAAAATTCCAGATTACACTGCCTAACGACAATCGATTGTTAGATATAGACAATCGATTGTGGGTGATTTTTGAAAAATTCCAGACCTCACTGTTTCAAGACAATCGATTGTTAGACAAAGACAATCGATTGTTGGCTATTTTTGAAAAATTCCAGAACACACTGTTTCAAGACAATCGATTGTTAGCCGAAGACAATCGATTGTTGATCAATTGTTTTTCAACTTTAATGCAAAAATAGTTGATAATCGACTAGTTTTTCAGGCTAGTCGATTACCCCCACTGGAAAATAAAAGTTTTATTGATATTTGAGCATATTGAAGATATTCTAAAGAACTACTGCTAACATTGCATCATGAACTAGCTAATACGAGCTAATACTAATGACTATTAGATTATTCACTAACTAATACAAATAAGTAGAACAAAATCAAATAACTCCATCTTCTTTCATCATGGTCCCATCGCCGATTAGGTGGTCTATTTTCCCCTCGGGTTGCTCAAAGAAGTCTGCCACATCCAGGTGGGTGATGTCCTCATTGTCGTCATAGACAAAGTTTGTTTCAGGGCCTTTTCTCTTTCGAGATGCTTGATAAAGGTCAACCAAGTGTCTTGGTATACGGCAAATCTTTGACCAGTGCCCTTTCCCACCGCAACGATAACATATAGTTTCTGAACTATTTGCCTTAGGATCTTCGGGATCCCGTTTATGCTTTCGGTGGTTATCTTTCTTTGGGGGGTGACGGACTTCTTTGGAATTTCTTCCTTGTCCACGTCCTTGGCTTTGACCCCGTTTATGACCGTGATCATGGTCCCTTTTATGTTTGGCATAATGCGAGTGCACCATATCTGCTTCAGGCAGTGGTGTAGACCCAGTTGGTCTATTTTCGTGATTTCTCATGAGCAGGTCATTATTTCGCTCAGCCACTAGTAAGAGAGAAATCAGTTCAGAGTACTTCGTAAAGCCTTTCTCTCGGTACTGTTGCTGCAGTACCATATTGGAGGCATGAAACGTTGTAAACGTTTTCTCAAGCATATCGTAATCGGAGATGTTATCTCCACATAGCTTCAGTTTAGAAGTAATTCTGAACATAGCAGAATTATATTCAGAAACGGACTTAAAGTCCTGTAGCCTCAGATGGGCCCAATCATATCGTGCTTGTGGCAGAGTGACCAACTTCAGGTTGTCATATCTCTCCTTTAAGCTGTTCCACAAAACGAGTGGATCCTTGACGGTGAGATATTCAATCTTCAAACCTTCGTCAAGGTGGTGGCGCAAGAAAATCAAGGCCTTCGCACAATCTTGGGTGGATGCTTTTTCTTTATCTTTGAGGGTGTCTCCGAGACCCATAGCATCTAGGTGGATTTCAGCATCCAACACCCATGTCATATAGTTCTTGCCCGAAATTTCAAGGGCAACGAACTTTCTTTTCATAATGTCAGACATACTCGAAAATTAAATTAGGAAGAGGGAAAATACCTTGGATTTTCGAGAATGATACTTGAGACGGTAGAGTCTCGTGCTGATAACGTGTTATAAACTAAAGCAAAAGACAAGAACAATAGAACAAGAACAATAGCAATAGAGAGAAGAGTAGAGAGAGTTCTTCTTATTGAGTTGAGAGGGGTGAATTACAATGGTAGAGAGCACCTCTATTTATAGGGAGGATGAAGATCTTGCTACCAATAATAGGACTCTAAAATCTCTCTAATTAAATACATTAAAGACATTCACCTTAAATAGAAGTGTAAGAATCTTCTATTTCATAACATGTATATATATTTTTTGTGCAATGTTAGAAATAGACATTTAGTGTTTTAATCAATGACGTTCTGGATATTATTAATTTAATGAATTACACAACAAGTATCAGTTGTTACAAAGAGTAATCTCTTTTTACCAATTGAGATCTCGAGATGTAACGTTTCTTATGAAGAGATTTATGAAAGGCTCGATGATTAGAGAGCCACTGTTATTTGTATTTATAAGATATGAATATATATATTAGAATAAGTATATCACCTATAAAGATAAGTATTAAGAGTCCATTACATATATGGGATAATTACAATTATGAGATAAACTCTTAGAGTCCTAATACGTCCCCTCAATCTGGACTGGCAGACATGACGGACGGATTGTCACCTAAGTAGCTGAACAGAGATGATGGCAAGCCCTTTGTGAAAATATCTACAAATTGTAACCGAGTTGGCACATACCGAACAACAAGATCCCCTTGAGCAACTTTTTCACGAACATAATGAAAATCAACATCAATGTGTTTGGAGCGGTCATGAAACATAGGGTTACGAGACATATATGTAGAGCTCACATTATCACAAAGAACATGAACTATGTTACGAAGATAGAGCCCGATGTCATAAAGAATATTGCTAATCCAAGAGGTCTCAGCTACAGTATAGGCGATAGCTATGTACTCAACCTCTGTAGAAGATTTAGAGACTGTTGGTTGCTTCTTTGCACACCATGAGATAAAATTAGAGCCTAAAAATACCGCAAACCCTATGGTAGAGCGTCGGCTATCAAGACAACCAGGCCAATCAGCATTCGAATAGCCTAATATAGAGGAGGTGGATGAGGAGGCACGGAAGAACCATGCATATGTGATGGTACCCTATAAATACCTGAAAATGTGCTTCACACAACGCATATGAATAGTACGTGGAGCATGCATAAATTGTGAAACAATGTTAACAACATAAGTAATATCTGGGCGAGCCATAGTTAAGTATTGAAGAGCGCCAACCATACTCCTATATTCACTAGGATCTGAAAGTAACTCACCATCCATAATAAAAAGAGAAGTGCGAGAAGCAATATGGGTGCGAACCGGTTTGCATGTATGCATGTGAAATTTAAGAAGCAAATCAGAAATATACTTTTGTTGTGGCAGATGAAGACCATTAGAAGAACGAACTGCCTGAACACCAAAAAAGTAATAAAGATCACCCAAGTCTTTCATGGCAAATTGTCTAGAGAGACGACTAATGAAGTGATCAAGGAGAGAAGAATGACTACCACTGAGAATAATGTCATCAACATAAATTAATAAAATATGAATACCAGACGATGAACGGTAAATGAACATGGACGTATCTGATTTGCTACAAATAAAATCATGAGCTATGAGAAATGAACTAAAGTGATGAAACCAAGTACGTGGTTCCTGCTTCAAACCATAGAGCGCTTTAGTTAGCTTACAAACATGCCGAGGGTAATCAGGATGAGTAAAAAATGGAGATTGTTTCATAAAGACTTCCTCATTAAGAACACCATGCAGAAAAGCATTTTTAATATCAAGTTAACGAATAGGCTAAGAAAAAGAAACGTCAAGAGAGAGAACAATACGAATAATAGTAGCATGAACAACAGGACTAAATGTTTCATGATAATCAATTCCAGGTTGCTGATGAAATCCTTGTGCTACAAGTCTGGCCTTGTATCGCTCAACTGACTCGTCCGAATTATATTTAATACGATAAACCCATTTACAACTAACTAAGTTCATGTGAGGTTAAAAAGGAACAAGTACCCAAGTATTATTTTCTAAAAGTATATTAAACTCATCTGCCATGTCCTGCTGCCACTTTGGACTTTTTACTGCCTGAGACAAACAAGAGGGTTCAATTTCTTGAATAATAGTGTTCAAAGAAAATATTTGTTTTGATTTTGAAATACCAGACTTGGAGCGAGTGTGCATTGAGTGAGCAGGAGGCATAGAAGTAGTAGGAGAAGCAGTGCTAGTTGGTAGTGAGGTAGGTGCAGAAGAAGAGAGAACATTAGAGCAACACTCGGTAGGAGAAGCGACGAAGGACACGTGATCTGTAGGGCTGGATGTTGGGCACGGGGAAGAAACACTAGAGGGAGATGGATGAGACGATGTAGAAGGAGACATACTTGACATAGATTAGGTATCGGGCTGCAAAGGGGATAAAAGAGCAGTAACTACAAGAATCTCATAAGAGCCATTGGATGAAGGGACAGTAGAAGAACGAGATAGTTTAGGATATGGAAAAACTAATTCATGAAAGACAACATGGCGACTGACAGAAACACGACCAAATATAGGATCTAGACAACGATATTCTTTATAATTAGAAGCATAACCTAGGAAAATACATTGGATAGAATGTGGTTGAAGCTTATGAGAAACTTGAGAAGGTATATTTGGAAAACATTCACAACCAAAAATTCGAAAAAAACTGTAGTCAGGGAGTGTATGAAAAAGCTTTTCAAATATCTTGATATTGTTCTTTTTATTGTTGTTCTTTTTAATGATGCCAAAATGGGGAAAGAATAATATAGGACTTAGGGGGAAACACATCGGGGAACTGGTTCTTATGCTCGATTACTCTAACCATGTAAGATAAGGCATAGTCTCAGGGGAAACTCTTTGAAACTGGTTTTTACTGCCCCAACTCCGACTTATAATTGTTTAAGTTTGTCATTATCAAAAAGGGAGATATTGATGATCTTTAATACTATTGCTTACTTCCCCAACTCCGGCTTATAATTGTTTAATTGTTATGATCTAACAAACTTACTGTTAAGAACCAGATAGGGAACCTGACCTACTTGGATTGTTGCAAACTTTAACGGATTCTAGCTAAAGGTGAACTGCTACAGCTTCAGGAGTTAGGAACCAAACAAGGACCTGATACTCTTGTGGTTTCCTCATAGCAGTACAAAGTCATTTGGACACAGCTGGAGATGAAGTGACTGACGGTACTCTTTCTGCTGAAATGCACTACACTGTCAGCCCACTCATTCGCTAACCAAACAAAGTACTCACATCATTTCAAGTGATGTGATCAAGATATACCCAATGAGCTTTATATGAAAATATCATTGGAAGGCTTCTGTTTCTCATTCAAGCCTCTATAAAAAAAATGGAGAAATCAATCCTCACAAGCTTGAAGAACAAGGTTGAATGCTGCTGCGGACCAGTTCCTAAAAGATAGATCATTGTTGTCCTAATTAAGTTGTAACCTTGTTATTGTACTTACTGTATCTCCTAAACCGCTTATCTAGAAGCATTTTGATTAGGAATCCTCTTGTAAATCCGTAAACTCGTTGAGTTTATGTTGTGACTAGATTTAGTCATAAGGAAAAGTCTTTGTAATCGTAGAGTTATAAAGTGACTTGTGGTGATAGCATCACAAGTTTGAAAAAGCCTTTGTAACTAGGATAATCGCAAAGTTGCTTGTGGTAAAGGTACCACAAGTTAGTTGAGTAAATCCTTTGCAATAAGAATTATTGTAAAATGGCTTGTAATAGGTAGATTACAAGTTAGTGAAGTTAAAAGCTTACAGGAGTAGGTCGTAGTTTTTTTATCCCCTTGTGTGGGATCTTTCCACGTAAAAATCTTCTGCCTCATTTTCTTACTATTTTATCAAGTGCTCTCAGTTGAATCTTGTAGAGTACAAGGTACTCTAGGATTTGGTGGATCCATACAAACTAACAACCTTACTAGTTACTCCTAGCGTAAGTCTTTAGTCTTATACATTAGGCTTTTAATTTTTATAACAAAATTCATCTTCATATTGGTATTTTTGGTTGTTAACGATTTTTTATTTTTTTGATTATCGTTTCTTAATTTTGTGAACTCACGTTGTGCAACTTATACCTACTACCAGTTTCTTTTCGCACTTATCAATTCTCAATCGACAATCTTCATCAGTTTCGGGTGTATTTTTTAACATTATTCTTCAGTATAGTACACTGAGCTTTGACAACAAGACAATATTTTCTTGCCTTCTAGTATTTTTTATTTCTGTGTTAGTATTGCCCATGCATAGATCAAGGTTTTGCTCTATGGTTTCTTTTTTCAGGTTAGACATCTGACAAAAAATTATCTAGTTTAGCTGGTGAAGCCTATAAGGATTGAGTAGTTGTTTTCTTGTTAACTTGAATTTGAGTTGTTAGTAGTATATGTTTGGACTTGTTAATTTTAAGGTGAAATTACTATTACTTTGTATTATTGTTGTTGTTGTTGTTGTTGTTATTATTATTATTATTATTTTTTAGGTAATTAACATTTTTTATTAATCACCAATGATCTTTACAATGCATAGCCTGCTTTATACTCAGCAGCTATATCAATCCTATCCAAACATACACAAGAACAAAAGAGAAACTCCTATATGCTATATCTAGTAGAATATAAAGTGTTGAACTAGGCTACTAATTCCTTTTGTAGCTCTTACGTTACATATATAGGCTATTTCTCTAGCAAAACTATCTGCACTTCTGCTCCTTTGCTGAAATATTCTCATATTTCTCTCCATCTAGACTCCATGTATTATCTCTGCATATACCATTATGTAGAGTTGTGCTGCACATGATCTTCCTATAGCTCTTTGTGTTATCCACTCTTGATAATGTGCCCAAGTATTTCCAATCTCTTCATGTCTCTGCATCCATTGTAGCACTTTCGACCATACAACTTTAGTGAATGGACAGTTAACAAACAAGTGGTCTCTGGTTTCATCAATCATCTGACATAGACTACACTTTGGATCCACATTAACCCCCCATTTGATCAATTTATCTGTGATTAGTAGTTTACCTTGTATCTGTAGCCACATTGTGAAAATAGCTTTTGGTCTAGCCTTGTTCTCAAACATCACAGTCTTCCATGCCACTCTTGGGACATCTCTCAGCAGCTGATAGTAAAATTTCCTGATCATACTTTTTGTAGTATGTTGCCTATGTTGAACATGTTGAAGAACTGTTCTGGCATTTAGAATTTGTCTCACCATCCATCTTGCATGTTGTGGGATTACTATATTCTCTATCTGCTTATGCTTGATGTAGTATGCATGGATCCATCTTATCCATAATGTATCACTTTTGTTTGTTACATCCCAACACAACTTTGCAATGGTTGCCTTGTTCCACACTTATAAGTTGATCAAGCCAAAGCACCCTCTTGATTTAGGTGTACACATCCTCTCCCAGGCCATCAATGATTTCTTTGTGATGGTATTGATCCCTGCCCACATATAGCTCCTGCAGTAGGCCTCTATCAGCTTCATAACTTTTATTGGCAAGTTAAATAGTTGTGACTAATAGGATTGAATTTCAAATAGGACAGTCTGGACTAACTGCACTGTTCCAGCATAGGATAGTTTTTTGGCTGTTCATGAGGAGATCCTTGTGACTATCTTCTCTATCCAGTGTTGCCATTGTATCAAAGATATTATTGTTGTTATTATTATTATTATTATTATTATTATTATTATTATTATTATTATTATATTTGGACAACTTTTGTTGAAGAATTAGTACTATTCTATTTGTGGCCATTGGGAAGGACCCATAAATGGGTAGTATACTATATGTGAATTGTTCTCTTTTTTGATTAACTCTAGTGAATTGTCTTCTCTTATTTGCTTAACTCCGGCGAGAGTTATCTTATCGGGTAAACTGATAACCGAACCGATATTTATCCATAATCGATTAACCAATAATCGATAACCGATATATTATCGGTTTAGGTTATCGGTTAACGATTTATCAAATTTTAAACCGATAACCGATATGCTAAACCGATAATATTTATAACCGAACCAAACTTATCAATGTCCAACCCTAGCGTGCCGAACGCCTCGACAGTATAATAGATGCATCTATGGTTTGTGCCACTCAATCCTCGGCAGTGTACACATTATTCTGGATCGGGCCGTAGAACCTCGACATAATCATGCGTTATTTCGCTGGCAATCTGAATATATACGAGGTTCTTTCTTTGAATCCTAGCATTTTATATGGTATTTCTTATCTGTTTGATACTAGCACTTGATATATCTAAGTTGTTGAGGTAGAATACAAGACTGAAAAATTCATACCTTTAAAAGAATTTATGGAAGATTATGTAACTTACAGATTTACCGCATTATTGATGTGTGCTTCATATCTGCTTATGATTTATTATATTATTTTATTGGACCTCTAGTAAGTGTCAATCTCGATCCCTCGATACTACTTCTTCGGGGTTAGGCTAGATGCTTATGGGGTACGCATTGATTTACGTACTCATGCTACACTTCTGCACTAAATGTATAGGAGCTGACAAGTTCAATTTGTGGTTATTTTGGCATGTAGGCGGAGCTGCTGAGGAGACTTTATGGTGAGCTGCATTTCAGAACTATGCATCGCAACCCACAGAGTCTCCATCATATTACTTACTCTATCATGTATTATTTATATTGTGGACATATGTTATATTATTATCGTACTTCTTATAATGCTCATACACTTGCGACATTAGATTTTGAAATGTTCTAGATATTGTAGTGATACTACTTAGCATTTACACACTTTTATTATCTATTCTATTTAATGTGTTATTTTTCATTATTTTAATGTGTTGATTTCTTTATCTAATAAAAATACACGATTTCAAAAATAATAAAATGCGTAATCGAATTGATAGTTCACTATTGACTTGCTTAACGACGTTGGGCTCTATAGTAAATTTTGGATCGTAACAAGATATTTCTAAGAAAATCCAATTCGAAAAGGTTTCAAACTCACGCAAGGAATATACAAATGCAAACTTATTTCAAGGGTTATCAAGTATTGAAAATTTGAAATGCATTATTTTATGCAGTAAACTAGAGACCAAAAGGGTGAAATTCCTCCAAGACAAACTTATTTTTAATTGCATATTAAGCTATACAGTTAATATAAAAAATCTTATATAAATAGTGTATATAACTTATATTTTATGGAACTTTTTCTCAAAAGTAGGCTATGATGTGCATGCAATATAATGTGGAAATAGTACGGGCTAGTTAATTTTCGAACCAGTAATCGAACAATAGTATCATATGTAAAGTTATTAAAAATAGTTATTATTTTGCTGAAATATAAAAAGTTTCAGCATATGGAGCTCCTGCATATAAAGTTATTGCATATTATGATGGAACTCTAGCACACGAAAAGTTCCAGCATATGGAGATCTTGCGTTTAAACTTTTAGCGTATTATGTTAGAACTTCAGCACATTATAAAATTTCAGCACACTATGATGGAATCTCATATATAAAAAATTCAAGCTTCAATATATTGTACTAAAAGTTTTCTGATTTTTTAAGGGCATTTTTGTTCAAATTTTATCTTTACGTGAAAAAGTAACAGTTACGTGGTGATGATATAATGTTATATTGCTATGTTGATCCTTGATTTGCTGCTCTGGCTAAACATTCTTCAACAAATATATAAATTGACAAATAAAATAAATAAAAAATATGTAAACAATTAATAATCAGAGGCGTATATATATTTTATGGGATCCATGATTACCTCCTTCAAAACCTTTTCAGCCATTTCTCTCTGATCTTTTCCTCTTTCTGCTTCATATGGAAAAACGAAAGGAGGTATGTTTTAGATTCAATTGAATACTTAATTTTTTTAATAAAAAAAATGTCATTTCCTCTCGCCGCGTTCTTATTATTTTGAAGATATGAAACAAATCATTTTGACTTTTTAATGTATTTCTTTAATTTTTTTTCTTTTTTAGATTGTTTGATCTTTCAATGGAAATGATGGAGAAATTAAGTAAATGTTCGAGATTGATTTAGAGGGAAAATGATTTTCATTAAGATATTGGCATTTATTTGTTAAACATTCTGCATTTCTTTGTAATGTTTAAGACTATTTATTTAATTAAATTGAAGGAGAAAAAATGTTGGGAAAGAAAATGATCCTGATCAAGAAAGAACAATAAATATCTTTTTTGTTATAAACTAAAGCAAAAGACAAGAACAATAGAACAAGAACAATAGCAATAGAGAGAAGAGTAGAGAGAGTTCTTCTTATTGAGTTGAGAGGGGTCTCAAGGGATGATTTACAATGGTAGAGGGCACCTCTATTTATAGGGGAGAGGAAGACTTAGCTACCACTAATAGAACTCTAATATCTCTCTAATTAGATACATTAAAGACATTCACCTTAAATAGAAGTGTAAGAATCTTCTATTTCATAACACTCCCCCTTGAATGTCTATTCAATGATGTGCCTCATAAAACCTTAAAACCAAAACCCAATGGGAAAAATTAAAGTAAGGAAAAAGAGTACACATGTTTGAATATGCGCCTATTGGTTGCCTCGTTAAAAACCTTGCAAGGAAAACCCAGTGGGACAAAACCTTGTAAGGGAAAAAGAGTGCAACGCGCATTGACTCCCCCTAATGAGTACATCGATTTATATCCTTGAGCATTTGCATTCCAATCTTGTGCATCATCTTGAAATCATCATTCTTGATAGATATGAACATCTTCATATAATGTCGTGGAATAGCTCTTCAATATCTCCATAGATGCATTCTTAAATCCATCATGCTTATAGTTATGGCAAGATTCATATGTACACAAATTGTACTTAGGATGCGGTACTTCAGGACCAAGAATTGCATATGCTTCAAGCAACTTAAATCTTTCAAGTTAAGTCATGTAAGTCACATAATAGACTTTAGCTGCATATCAAAGTTTCATGTCATGCTAAACAAATAAGATATCGAAAATTGACTATACATACCTTTGCCTTTATACTTTCAAGCATATGAACTATAGGTTCAAAGCTACATGTCTTTCATATGGAATCAATTCTTCTTGAATTGTATCTCTTCCATTTAGTTGCTTTCTTTGAGTCAGCAAATGCGTATAGCATGCTTTGCAATATGTTGCAATTGCATTTCCCTTTTATGAACTACAGGTTCATATCATGATATTCGGGGATATACATATACAAATGAAAATTCATCCCATGTAACACTTTCTCAAATGTTTATCATGTCTCCCCCTCATGTTAGTAAAGCTAACATGTTTCCTCAACTTTGGGAAATCATCTTTGTGCATTATGTCAATATACACAGCACCTTAGTAATAAGATGAAATTATTTGGTTCCTGACCTTGAACCACTTGTGAGGGGAGAATATACTCTCGTATACAACTTATATCAAACTGATAGATACAACTTCGTTCTCATAAGGAACAGTTTAGCTATTAAGTAGAAGCACTCAATAATTATCTTGCTAAACCAACTTTGATCTAAACCAACTTATCAAGATGAACTGTCTTGAGTAGAGAATCTGGAAACTATACTCGAAGTTAGATTACTGAGCGATTTTACCTCGCAAGCACTGCCAGGCTGCGGGTTAATAACAATGGCGCATGTAACCATATCATAGATGCATCATATGTGGCATACATGGCGGGTGAATGGGCCCATATTCACCTTTGATATTTCCAGAATTTAGGGGCTTCAACCCGAACTCTTTAGTTGGTCAGTTCATTAATGAGAACAAGAACTTCTAGTTCTTTGATATTCACCTATGTGAATTTGCACATCATACTTCAAGTGAGATGGCTAACACGAATGTCAACTGACTAAATTATCAATATTGGTAAACTTCAAATTTACACCATGACATGTGCACTTATCAATAAACTTCGGGTTTATTATGACATGGGTTTTATACCAATAGATATCCACTTTATTGTGGCATTCTTTCGTTTGTGTAGTACAAACTGGAGAACAAAGCGGGTAGCTTTTCATATACAAATTACCCCGCTACAAGTTGTAGTAATAGGAGAATCAAAGCCTTCCTTTATTTATAGTCTCAATATCATCAATCGCCTTCGCGTGTACTTTTGGAAACTGAATAAGTTTCTTTGAGACTTACTACAGCACAATACTCAATTGTGTTTCTCCAACATAGTAATAATTGGCTCTTCGAGAGCTCTAAATTAATTTTGTACTACCACAGACTGAGGTTCGAGATTCTCACATTCTTGCATTCCGTATTTTCAAGAGTCTCAGGCTCAATAGATTCTTCGTGAATCTCGGAATTAATCAAATCATGAGCGTCCTCATGTGATTCTTTCATAGTGTCATTTAGATCGTTCTTTTTCCTCTTTCTAGGATTTCGATCTTTGGAACCTAATGGTCTGCCACGCTTCTGGCGTGCATTTGACTCATTGGATATGACACCAGATATTCGTCCAATAGGGACTTTAATACGGATCGGAACATTTTCCGCGTGAATGTGGGATTTCGTTATCCTCTTCAAGTTCGTAAATGCGTCAGGCATTTGATTTGCTATTCTTTGCAAATGGATAATCTTTTGTACCTCTTTCTTTCAAATAGAGGTATGTGGATCAAGATGAGATAATGATGCATTTTTCCACAAAATTTCCCGTTTGGTTTCACCAACTTCTCCCCCTAATTTTGGGAAAAGTGTCTCATCCAATTGACAGTCTGCAAATAGTGCAGTGAACAAATCTCCTGTCAATGTTTCGAGGTAGCGAATAATGGAGGACGCGTCAAACTCAACATATATTCCTAACCTCCTTTGCAAACCCATTTTGGTGCGGGATGGCGGTGCTACGGGCACATATACTGCGCATCCAAGGCTTCTTAAATGGGATATATTGGGTTCATGACCCAAAACCAATTGCAATGGGGAATATTTGTGTCAATTCGTCAGTCAGAGACGAACTAGCATTGCTGCATGCAAAATGGCGTGAACCCAAACCGAAATGGGCAGCCTCGTTTTCATGAAGAATTCAAGATTATTCTCATCTATTATCCATTAAGTTTGCAAACGCAAGGTTGCGTGATGGCAACAAGCACACATTAGACCATCTACAGGATGCGTCTATCAAGACCATGAAATACCTAAACTACCCACTAGGTGGGTGAATAGGTCCACAAATGTCCCCTTGTATACGTTCCAGAAACTGGGGTGACTCAGTCCCAACCTTTATTGGGGATGGTCTGATAATCAGCTTGCCTTGATAACACGTAGTGCAAGGATATTCATTACTTGAAAGAATTTTGAAATTCTTTAACGGATGCCCATATGAGCTTTCTATAATCCGTCTCATCATGGTTGATCCTGGGTGACCCAGTCGATCATGCCAAAGTACTAATGTATTGGACTCAGTATTCTTTAGATTTACTGTTGAATGTGCCTTAATTGCACTAATTCTTGTCCAATACATGCCACAAGATAAAGACGGGAATTTCTCAATAACCCTCTTTTGGCCGGAGACATTCTTTAAAGTGAGGACGAGATATTCAAGATTATCTTCATCCATTGTCTCAATATTGTAGCCATTCCGGCGTACATCTTTAAAACTCAACAAGTTTCTTCTTAGACTTGGAGGAGAATATTGCATTCTCTAAGATAAACGTCATGCCTTTGGGCAGAGTTACATTTGCTCTTCCGGAGCCTTTCAATCAATTTACTTTCCATGGTATGACATACAAAAGAAATACACGAACATAAGAATAAACAAGTTCAATTCTTTTGTGTCACATAATATTTTCAAAATCTGCTACTAACAGTTGACTAACAAAATCAGATATGTTGTCCATAATCAATTACTTTGCAGTTTGAAAATTTCAGCGTTTTTCATAAGACAATCGATTATTAAACCAATACAATCGATTGTTGGAACATAGACAATCGATTGTTATACACAGACAATCGATTGTGGATGATTTTTGAAAAATTCCAGATTACACTGCCTAACGACAATCGATTGTTAGATATAGACAATCGATTGTGGGTGATTTTTGAAAAATTCCAGACCTCACTGTTTCAAGACAATCGATTGTTAGACAAAGACAATCGATTGTTGGCTATTTTTGAAAATTTCCAGACCTCACTGTTTCAAGACAATCGATTGTTAGTCAACGACAATCGATTGTTGATCAATTGTTTTTCAACTTTAATGCGAAAATAGTTGATAATCGACTAGTTTTTCAGGCTAGTCGATTACCCCCACTGGAAAATAAAAGTTTTATTGATATTTGAACATATTGAAGATATTCTAAAGAACTACTGCTAACATTGCATCATGAACTAGCTAATACGAGCTAATACTAATGACTATTGATTTATTCATTGACTAATACAAATAAGTAGAATAAAATCAAATAACTCCATCTTCTTTCATCATGGTCCCATCGCCGATTAGGTGGTCTATTTTCCCCTCGGGTTGTTCAAAGGAGTCTGCCACATCCAGGTGGGTGATATCCTCATTGTCGTCATAGACAAAATTTGTTTCAGGGCCTTTTCTCTTTCGAGATGCTTGATAAAGGTCAACCAAGTGTCTTGGTGTACGGCAAATCCTAGACCAGTGCCCATTTCCACCGCAACGATAACATATAGTTTCTGAACTATTTGCCTTAGGATCTTCTGGACCCCGTTTCTGCTTTCGGTGGTTATCTCTCTTTGGGGGGTGACGGACTTCTTTGGAATTTCTTCCTTGTCCACGTCCTTGGCTTTGACCCCGTTTATGACCGTGATCATGGTCCCTTTCATGTTTGGCATAATGCGAGTGCACCATATCTGCTTCAGGCAGTGGTGTAGACCCAGTTGGTCTATTTTCGTGATTTCTCGTGAGCAGATCATTATTTCGCTCAGCCACTAGTAAGAGAGAAATCAGTTCAGAGTACTTCGTAAAGCCTTTCTCTCGGTACTGTTGCTGCAGTACCATATTGGAGGCATGAAACGTTGTAAACGTTTTCTCAAGCATATCGTAATCGGAGATGTTATCTCCACATAGCTTCAGTTTAGAAGTAATTCTGAACATAGCAGAATTATATTCAGAAACGGACTTAAAGTCCTGTAGCCTCAGATGGGCCCAATCATATCGTGCTTGTGGCAGAGTGACCAACTTCAGGTTGTCATATCTCTCCTTTAAGCTGTTCCACAAAACGAGTGGATCCTTGACGGTGAGATATTCAATCTTCAAACCTTCGTCAAGGTGGTGGCGCAAGAAAATCAAGGCCTTCGCACAATCTTGGGTGGATGTTTTTTCTTTATTTTTGAGGGTGTCTCCGAGACCCATAGCATCTAGGTGGATTTCGGCATCCAACACCCATGTCATATAGTTCTTGCCCGAAATTTCAAGGGCAACGAACTTTCTTTTCATAATGTCAGACATACTCGAAAATTAAATTAGGAAGAGGGAAAATACCTTGGATTTTCGAGAATGGTACTTGAGACGGTAGAGTCTCGTGCTGATAACGTGTTATAAACTAAAGCAAAAGACAAGAACAATAGAACAAGAACAATAGCAATAGAGAGAAGAGTAGAGAGAGTTCTTCTTATTGAGTTGAGAGGGGTCTCAAGGGATGATTTACAATGGTAGAGGGCACCTCTATTTATAGGGGAGAGGAAGACTTAGCTACCACTAATAGAACTCTAATATCTCTCTAATTAGATACATTAAAGACATTCACCTTAAATAGAAGTGTAAGAATCTTCTATTTCATAACATTTTTCATGAATTTATATATTATCAGTCTTGTAATTATCTTCATCAAGTTTGTTCGCTTTGTCATAGTAGTTGTTGAATTGTGCAACCATCTTATTTAAAATTTTAAATTATTAAAAATTTATTTTTATTTAGCCAATTACATCTTCAGACATTTTTTCCATGTGCAATTTTAATTCTTTTTGCATGGCCGTGAAATATTTTTATAATGGATAAAAACTAAAGTCACGATCTCTGCATGTTCTAATATCATGTCTTGTCTATTTGTGAGACTCTAATTCTTCCGGGTTATGCATATACAACTCCAACTTTCATCTATGTATTTCACCAAAGATGATAGACCTAGCCTAAAATTGCTCGGACACATGTGCGGGTGTCCAATACGGGTACAAATGTCCGACAGAGATTCTTCGAGATGTAAATTTTATGATTCAGGGGTATGATTCTAGTATGAATACGGGTGCGGGGATCCGCATAAAAATAATTCAAAAATATCTCTTATGAGAAATTTTGTGGAATAGTTACGTATAACTTATAAGTGAGAATTTCTTTTTTATTTTCAAGTCGTAGATAAATAAATGATTGATTTCCTAGATAAAGTATGCTATTTTCTTCAAAATTACCCTAGTTTTGATTCTATATCGAGAATCAAATTATATGTCGTCGCGAATTTTTCTGTTCATCGTTGTCAAAATATTCAAAGTTGTTTGACCAGATCTGCTACAGATCGCATACCCACACCTATAATAGTGTGGTATCGACACCTACCATGTCGGACCAACTTAGGACCTAGTTACTTCATATATATTTACTGACCAAATGTTTGTTCAAATATCTTTAGAAAAATGGTCCAACTTATGTTCCTCAATTTGGAGCATGGGATAACAAGGCTGCAGCTGGGGGCAATTCTAGTTATACAGTGGAATTCTCCCAAGCTCGCGCCAACAAGCAGCAGCAGCAACACCAGCAGCATAAAATTGGTTTAGGTGCACGCCACGGGTTTGCAAATGATCAGCAACCGCAGCATAAAAATGGGTTAGGCGCACGACACGGGTTTGCAAATGATCAGGAATTTCCTGGCAAGAAACAAGAGGAGCCTAACAATATGGTAAGAATACTTAATCTGAATAACATATATGGTAATTAATACCATCTTCATTCTGGTGCATTATATTATGAGATTCTTGACTGTACAATTTACTGTAGTAATATAGTACTAGTGTACAAATGCATGGTTTTAAAGGGTTCAATTGAATCCCTTTTGTCGAATGACTATCTAGCGTGTATAGGTAAAAAGAAATGTTATGTAAATTGTTGAATATCCTTAACACAAGATTGTAGCAACATAGCAATAAAGGTGGCTCAAGAATTACTTCAATTAGATATATAATAACCGAGTCTTCTACAACTCTCCGCGACTCCGCCACAAACTAAAGAATTGAATTACCTCGTGCTGGAGACACCTTTTTTTTACAAGTGTGGTGTCCAGACCAACTTGAACGCAACTCGACCACCTCCCACCAGCAACAGGTACCAGCCACAGCAAGGGAGCAGTGGGTATGCTTTCTACACTAAGACGAGGAGAAGAGGAGGGAAGAAGCAAGCGTTTGAGCGACGAAACACACCTATATTGTATCACGTTAAAAGAAGAGACGACGACTAAGCAACTATGCTACTATTCCCAAATATCAGATGAAGCAACATTCTTTTGAGTAACTTTGTTAGAATCCTTCACTATGCAGCTGCTAATTCATTACCTGGTTTTGTTCTGATCACATATGGCCCTGCATAATGAGAACCTCACAACATCCAAAATTGACAAATGACAATTAATGTACAGTTAGATCTCTCTATAATAACATCTATATATAACAGTCATTCACTATAAAAACCCGATTTTTCTTGGAACCGATTTGTATGTTATGTTATAATATATAATCTCCATAACAACACTTCACTGTAGTAACCAAAAAAATATCGGAACAAATGAGGCTGTTATAGAGAGGTTTGACTGTACCTAGCTTGATGTCATATTCCATATCTGAATTTATTTCCTCCTCATCAGTTTCCCAATCAAATGCTAGTGCTTTATCATATTTTTATGGTTTAATCAAGCAATATATGTTGTAATAGTAAAGAATTCCATGATCATCATTCCTGTCACATGATGTATTTTCCAAAAGATATATTGATCTCTAGCTCTGAGTTTCTAACTAAATGATTTTTCTATATCTGTTGAAACTGCAGAAAAATGGATACAGGTCTGTACCTCAATTTGGAATGTGGAATCAACAAACTGGAGGTGCTGCAAGTTATACTGTCGAATTTTCAAAAGCTCGCGTCAACAGAAAACAACACAAAAATAATGATCTTTTAGCGCGACCACCTAGTATCGATCATGAACAGGAAGCTCTTAGGAAGCAACATGAAGATTCTTGCATGGTAAGACTTAATTTCTAAACTCAATTCGCCTACTATATGGTAATTACAGATAAATCTCTACAATAAACTTTAATCAATAACTTGATAAAAATGTTAACTAACCTACTTTTCTTTGTTAAACTACACTAGTCGTGTATATACTATCAGTGCATATAATTTAAATGTCAAGTGGATAATATGGCTAGTTCCGATATACCATGCCATCAATAGGGAAAAGGTAGCTCAGTGGCATCTGTTGTAGGCGCAATCGCTACCTTCAACTCTAAAATATATGCATATATTTGGGGGGAAAATTCATATACTCATACACACACAAAGTTCGTAGTCACTATTCATGTGCAACTATTAATATAAAATCCTGGATCCGCCTCTAAACTACCCTGAGCTCTTACCTATTTTTCTTTTATTGGGTGCAGAGGAAAAAGAAGATGTTGGCATTTTGTTGCATTGGGCCTTGATCTCTAATGTCCTAAGTGCAGCTTCTTTTTGTAATAGTCTTGAAATGGCTATTTGATTTCCTTCCTATAGAGAGTTATCTCATGTTTCCTTAAAGTAATATTATGTATGAAAACACACTTCCTTGCTTTATTGAGCTAGTGAAATCATGAAAAAATCTTAAATTATATAGAACTAATAATTGTATTATTTCTGAAATCTATTACTAGCATTCTGCATAAATAAGTATCATTACATTATTTAGTTTTATCTTTACATCACATATAAGGGTGTTGCAAAGTTGCACTAGCATTAGCAGGAGGAGGGGGGGCGGAGCTTGAAGAGCGAAGCGAGCCGCGCTAGCCTAGCAACGTTTTTCAGCAGCAAGCTACGGTCTAACGACCCCCTAACCTAGGTTCCCTGGACCCTGCGTGAATGTTGTAACTATACGTCGTAGTCGGTTATTAGCTACGTGGAATATTAAAGCTTACCTTGGTCAAAACTTTCAAGCAAGTTGGAACCATCACTAAAAGTTAGGATCGAGTATATGAATCGTCGTTGTTCATGTATCTCTATTTTGAAGATTCACTATGAGTTGACTAGTTTTACGCTCGCTATCAGCCTACCACAATGTCACTTCTCCTTTACCCGGGCTTGATATGGGTATTGTGAGAAAGCCCATCCGGATGAAGTTCTCAAACACGATAAAACATCTTCTTATATATCAAACATGATAAACCATCTTATTCGGTGAAAAATAATTCGACAGGGGCGACCTGAGAACACATAGTGAGATATTGAACCAGACTCAACAACTAAAGAAAAATGACAATATGTGATCTCAGGTTGCCCCTGTTGAACACTTTCACCAATTAGAGGATCCCCTGTCTCAACTTTTACTTGTCAAATTTGGTAGGTTTATAGATAAGATATATAAAGAATGGTAGTACTGAAATAATGTAGTATTTCAACATTGTACTATCACTTAGTACTTTTAGGACAATACATTGAAAATCTTTTGAGTTTGTTCTATCAAGTACAACTTTTGTACTTCATATTTATGCTACTTCATCGTTTTGTACTACAAGTTTACAATACTTCTATATTCAAGCCGTACGTAGAGTTGTAACACTCGATTCAACAGAATTCAGTACTTTCGACGCGAACTATAAATTTATGTTTAAAATTATATTAAATTGTAGCAAATAGTATTATTGAACCCATAATTTTAAAAATCCAATGGGTTCATGGCAAAAAACCTTCAGAGTTGAAATGGGGCATATGTAGTATATTAATACCGGGTTTAAATGAAACTCATAACTTTTGATGCAAGGTAAAAAATTTATATGTAATAATTCATTAAAATTGCTAAAATAGCAGATATGAACCCATAACTTTAAAAATATAAAGTTTTGAATACTAAAAACTTTAAAAAACTGAACCAAGAAAGTTTAAATTTTGGATCCACTTCTGAGATTGAACCCATAAAACTTAAATCGTGTGTTCGCCTCTGTCTATGTTTGCTGGTGGACCAAGTCCATAACTAACAAATTGAATTAGAGAAAGGAAAATGAAAAGGGTATATTTTTTGTTTCTTCTTTTAAGCTAATATATGGCTCTAACAGTTGATTTGTTAAAAGAAATATTAAAAACTTTTTCTCGTTTAAGATACAAAAGATATACATATTTGTTTTTAATGAAATTCCATTGTGTGTGCTCAGGTTTCTCGTACTAGGGAAGTTCGTTCCAATTTATTTTCCCGTCTTCAAATACAAAAAAATATTTTAACTTTTGACATTTGATTTCTTTATTTTCTGGATGACATTTTAAATATTCAATTTAAGGGGATAAAAATGGGAGAATTGCACAAATATTATCTTTCAGTGCCACTATGTGAGATTTTGTTCTTAATAATAACTTTTTGGTTTGACTCCTGTTAAATGCTTGAACTCGTTGATAGGTTTCTGAACAAATTCATGAAGTTATACATTATCTTATTTTCATAAAAAGAGAAATAGATTGGTGAATATCATTGCATCGTACGATTTGATTTTTATTTACTATTAAATTTTTTTAAGTAATCAAAAGAGCTTAGGAAATATTTCTTTGAGTCGAAGGAAACATTCTCAAAAAGTTTTTCTTTGATACTTGTTTGGCTAAAAAGTTAAGTACTTGTTAAGCTCAAAAACAATCAAAAATGATATGGGTCAATCGGAATCAAGGTTAATATGAACTAGAGAAAACTACTTTGTTAAGATCTGTGATAATAGTGAAGATAGCTTGAGATGTAAGAACAAAAAAGCAAGTGAGAATCGTTTCACAAGAGAGAGAGAGAGGGAGGGGGGGAGTTGTATATTCTTAATAATAAGATACACATGACCCCTTTACAAAGGGAAGGTCCCCTTTATATATTAAGGGACCTTCCTCAAACAATCAAAGAAAAGTACAAGGGGTTGGTGGTCTCGGTGTACCGGAAAGTCAGAACTTTAAGCGACATCGTCTCGAGTCATGTCGCTTGGTCCTCCCGCTTGCTGGGGCCGTCCTTGTTCGAGTCGGCCTTGATTAGGCCGTTCTCTACTTCGTAGGCGTGCATAGGTAACCTAAGAACGTAGGGAACCAAATTTGCCCAATACAGATAGTCCCTCCGTTTGTTGGAGACGTACCCGAGAGACGTCTTCAACGAACGGATATGCATACTCGTCCTTTCTACAAATTAGGTCGTTCCCGTCGATACTGTAGAAAAAAAAGGGGCGTGATCGTAGGCAGAGGGGTCATGCTGTTGACAAAATCTCCTTTTGGGGCTCCTTTTTTAAGATGATATCATCGATCACGTACGTGATCATTACCTTTTCTCTCGAGGTGGTTCAGGACATGATGTGACGTTTTGGTTTTCCACGCCGCTTTTTGAATCGAGCCTTTTTGATCTCCGTGTACCTTTCCTTATAAATAGAGGAAAGGTTGAATCCGAATCATCTTTCGAACTTTTTGGAGAGCACTTTCTCAACTTTTATCTCGTCTTTTTCTAGCACCCGTCGATCTTTCCCTTTTTTTAAAATATTCGTTCCTGAGAATTGAACCTTTTATCCTTAAAACGCTTTTCTCTCATAACTTCCATTATGGCTAAACGTCGTCATGATAGTACCAGGATCAAGGGTGACGCCCTTTCTAGGGCTTCTTCGTCCTCAAATGATGGGGAAGCCGAGGAGGCTCCCATTCCCCTATCGACGACCAATATTCTTCCACTAGACATGGAAGCACGGAAAGACTTTAAGAACCAGTGTAAGCTTCCCCCTTGGGAACTCAGCGAACTGACGCCATCTCTTTTGGCTACTCTCAGGGAGTCATATAATATCCCTAACTACATTGAGCTTGCTATCGCCGGGATGGACTATGCCAACGTGCATAGGCCCGGGTATTGAACTTTCTACAAGTATGCTTATCGAATCGGGTATAGTCTCTCGCTTTACCCTTTGGCGGAGGAGCTGTGTCACTTGTACAGGGCGTGTCCGGCCCAACTTACTCCGTACGCTTTGAAGGTGTGTATGATTCTTACCACATACCGGCGAAGGCTGAGAAAGAGGTTACCGTTCATCATCTCTTGCAAATGTTCGGCGTGAGCTTCATGAGAGGCTCAATGCTCCAGTTAGTACACCGGGGCAAGAAGAGCTTTGTGTCGCAAGCGGACGACAAGCCAGCCGCAAATTTTGGAAGAGATTTTTCTATGTGCGTACTGAGCACCTGGTGTCCAACCCTAAAGGGTTTCCGAAGGCGTGGAACGATGCATGTAAGTGTTACTGTATGTAGCTTTTACTACGACAATCTTATTTTGCTGGTTTTCACCATTGTAGATTTCCATTTGCTTTCATGCAGTGACAGATCACCCTCCTCGAAGAGTTGATGACATTAGGTCGTGGGTGCGAGCATTGATACCGTTTGTGGAGGAATGCCGTACCTGGCAGGAGTTCCTCAGGCTCTACGGCCCGTCAGGTAACGACCTTGCTTGGTTCTCCCTTCCCATTCTAACTTGAGGGTTTTCCATAATTTTCTTGCCTATCTCATACATATTTTGGTAGGTCGAGGCGCCTCTAAAAAGGCGCAGAAGAAGAAGAAGAGATTTGTGGCTGGCCCTTCTGTGGAGGCATCTAACCTTGGTGAGGAGGATATGATCCTCATAGGTACGTCTAGGGGTAGTGTTCTCCTCTCTGAAGGTAGGAGATCACATCAGAGGCGGCTCCGGAGTTAGTGCATGAGGCAGTGCCAGAGGTCATGCTTGAAACAGCGCCCGAAGAGATACTAGTGGCTGTGTCTGGGACCGTCCCCGTGGTTGAAGCAAGTGGTCCATTCGGTGGCCCTGACCGTGTGAAAGTGATGGCCGTAGCCAAGTAAGGTTCGACGGCCATAGCCGTGTAAAAATAATGGCCTTAGCCATGTAAAATTCGACGACCTTAACCGTATCAAAATAATGGCTATTAGCTATGTAAAAATGATGGTCGTAGCCGGGTAAAAATGATGGCCTTAGCCATGTAAGATTCGACGGTCATAACTTAAAACAATGGCCTTAGCCATGTAAAAATGATGGTCGTAGCCATGTAAAAATTATGGCCTTGGCCATGTAACATTCGACAGCCTTAACCGTGTTAAAACAATGGCCTTAGCCATGTAAAAATGATGGTCGTAGCCGTGAAAAAATGATATCCTTAGCCATGTAACATTCGACGGCCTTAACCGTGTTAAAACAATTGCCTTGTCCATGTAAAAATGATGGTCGTAGCCGTGTAAAAATGATGGCCTTGGCCATGTAACATTCGACAGCCTTAACCGTGTTAAAACAATGGCCTTAGCCATGTAAAAATGATGCACGTAGTCGTGTAAAAATGATGGTCGTAGCCATGTAAAAATGATGGCCTTAGCCATGTAGCATTCGATGGCCTTAACCGTGTTAAAACAATGGCCTTAGCCATGTAAAAATAATGGTCGTAACCGTGTAAAAATGATGGCCTTGTCCATGTAACATTCGACGGCCTTAACCGTGTTAAAACAATGGCCTTATAGCCGTGTAAAAATGATGGCCTTGGCCATGTATTATTCAATGGCCTTAACCGTGTTAAAAAAATGGCCTTAGCCATGTAAAAATGATGGTCGTAGCCGTGTAAAAATGATGGCCTTAGCCATGTAACATTCGGCAGCCTTAACCGTGTTAAAACAATGGCATTAGCCATGTAAAAATGATGGTCGTAGCCATGTAAAAATGATGGCCTTGGCCATGTAACATTCGACGACCTTAACCGTGTTAAAACAATGGCCTTTGCCATGTAAAAATGATGGCCATAGCCGTGTAAAAATGATGGCCTTAGCCTTTTTATTTGTTCGGAGATGGCCATAGCCTTTTCATTCATTTGGAGATGGCCGTAGCCTTTTCATCCATTTGGAGACGGCCGTAGCCTTTTCATCCATTTGGAGACGGCCGTAGCCTTTTCATTTACTTGAAGATGACCGTAGCCTTTTCATTCATTTGTAGATGGTCGTAGCCTTTTCATTCATTTGGAGATGGCCGTAGCCTTTCCATTCATTTGGAGATGGCCGTAGCCTTTTCATTCATTTGGACATGGCCGTAGACTTTTTATTCACTTGGAGATGGCCGTTGGCGGCGAGGTGGTATGGCGTGGATAGTATCCTTTTGATGCGCCATTTCTCGAAGAACTCTGTCGTTTTCTCAATGAATTGACGTCCGTTGTCAAAGCTTATTTCCTTGGGGATGACGAAGCGGCATATGATGTTCTTCCATATAAAGGTGATGACCTCTTGTTCGCGTATTTGCGCGTAAGCACCTGCTTCTACCCACTTAGAGAAATAGTAAGTTAAAACAACTAAGAATCGTACCTTTCCTCGTCCTGCTGGCAGTGGGACGACTATATCCATCCCCAATTTGATGAATGGCCAGGGTGAAGTGACGGAATGAAGGGGTTCTCCAGGCTGATGTATCATTGGGGCGTACTTTTGGCATTGTTCGCATCGGCGGACATACTCGGATGCCTCCTTTTTCATGGTGGACCAGTAGTAGCCGGCGCATATGATGCACCGCACAAGGGCGCGAACTGGTGTGAGTTCCGCAATGGCCTTCGTGTACTTCCTCAAGTACCGGCCTTGTTTGGTGCGGCCCTAAACACTTGGCTAGGGGGACACCAACGTCCTCTTATAAAGGTTATTTTTGATCATGCAGTATCGGGCGGCTTGTACGCGAAGCTTTTTCGCCTCCTTTTTATCGGGGGGAAATGTCCCATCCTGAAAATAAGATATGAACTGGTTGCGCCAGTCCCAAGTCAGGTTTAAGAAAAGTACCTCGGTGTGGTCAATGGGTGAGTGGAGGAGCGTGACCACACTTTCTTTGTTGAAATTTTTGGTGGCTGCAGCCAACTTTGCCAGGCCGTTCGCTTCGACATTCCGTGCTCGGGAATTCGTTCGAAGCGGCATTCATCAAACGTAGCCATCAGTTTGCGGATTTCTGCCTGGTACTTTTGCAGTCTCTTCTCTTTGACTTGATAAGTCCTAGTGACCTGGTTTACCACAAGTCGGGAGTCGCAGTGGAGGAGGATTCGGCGACCCCCGTATTTGGTTGCCAGTTTCATGCCTGTAATAACGGCCTCGTACTCGGCCTCGTTGTTAGTCATTTCCATGCATCGGATGGACTGGAGAATTATTTCACCCGTGGGAACCTCGAGAACGAGTCTCAATCCCGATCCCGATGCATTAGCGGCGCCATCCGTATAAAGGACCCATATGTCATTATTGGAGGATACGCGTTGCGCCTCGAGTTTTGCCTTTGGCAGGACTTTCGCGCTGAAGTCGGCAAGAACTTTCGACTTGATGACGGTTCTTGTAAGGTATGTGATATATGTTCGCTGAGCTCAACGGCCCATCTGGCGAGTCGTCCTGAGAGTTCGGGTTTGTGTCAGACGCTCCTCAAAGGGAATGTCGTTACTACCCTTATGGGGTGGCACTGGAAATAGGGCTGAAGCTTCCGTGACGCTACTACGAGCGCCAATGCCAGCCTATCAAGGTGTGGGTACCGGGTTTCGGTGTCCTCTAAGTTTTTCTAACGTAATAGATAGGGGATTGCGTACCTTTATTTTCGTACACCAAGACGATCCTGATAGCAACTTCCGATACAACTAAGTATACCAACAGTGGTTCGCCTGGGTTGGCTTTGACCAGCTGGGGTGGAGATGACAGGTATGCCTTCAAACTTCTCAGTGAATCGACGCATTCTTCATTCCATTGTAGTCCTTGGTCTCTTTTCAATACATTAAAGAACTAGTGGCACATATCGGAAGAGCGAGAGATGAACCTGGAAAGGGCGGCTATTCAACCCGTCAGCTTCTGCACTTGCTTTTTTCTACTCAGTATTTTCGAGATGGTTTCTATGGCCTTGATCTGGTTTGGGTTGACTTCGATGCCCCTCTGTGATACCAAAAACCCTAGGAACTTTCCCGAGGCTACACCGAAGGCGCACTTTTTGGGATTCAGCTTCATGCTGTATCTCCTCGGTATTTCAAAGGCTTCTTTCAGGTGGTCGAGGTGGTCCTCTTTTTTGGACGACTTCATTGTCTTTTCAAATTGCTCTTTAAACATTGTGGTCACCAGCCTATGGTATGTAGCCCCTGCATTCTTGAGCCCGAAGGGCATTGCCCTGTAGTAGTAAGTCCATTGGTGAGTGATGAAGGTCATTTTCTCCTGATCCTCCTCGGCCATCATGATCTGATTGTAGTTGGAGTATGCATCGAGGAAGCTCAGCAGCTCATGTCCTGCTGTGGTGTCTATCAATTGGTCGATGTGGGTAGTGGGAATAAGTCCTTTGGACATGTTTTATTTAGGTCGGTGAAATCTACGAACATCCGCCACTTCCCATTTTTCTTTTTATCCATTACGACGTTAGTGACCCACTCGTGATACTTGGATTCCCTAATGGAGCCATTAGCCATCAGCTTGTCTACTTCTTCATTCACCGCTTCATTGATAGCGGCATTGAATTTTCTCTTCGCCTGCCACATGGGCGGGTGCGGCGGATCGACATTCATCTTGTAGGAGGCAATTTCTTGGGGGATTCCTGGCATATCTGCATGGGAAAAAGCAAACAGATCTGCGTGGTCAGATAGAAATTCATGATACTTACCTGGATTTGAAAGACCGTGGCATATGTACGCTTTCTTTGTGGAATCGATGTTGCTCATCTGGACGGGGTCGAGGTCTTCGGCCGTGTCATTGCTAGCCTCGACGTCGTCGGGATCTTTTATGGCATCTTCTATCGGGTGGGCCTTAGCCCCCGATAGGGCTGATTGCTATGCCTCCGCGCTTGCTCCTTTGAGCTGCTTGGTGTGAGTGTAATCTTGAGCTATCTTGTAACACTCTTGGGCGGTGCGCGGCTCCCCACATGTATTGTACACTCCCCACCGGGTTGGAAATTTGATCGCTTGATAGAAACTAGAGGGGACCGCCCGTATGGCATGTATCCATGGACGTCCTATGATGGCGTTATATGTCATTTCTTGATTCATTACGTGGAAAGTGGTTTCCATCGTAACTCCTCCTGCCAGGACGGGCAGCGTTACCTCGCCAGAGGTTCTTTCAACTACATTATTAAAACCAGTTAGTGTTATGCAACGCGGAATTATTTTATCCTTGAGTCCCATCAATGCAAGGACCCTCGGATGAATGATACATGCACCGCTGCCGTCGTCGACCATGATCCTTTTTACATCAGTATCTACTAAGTGTAAAGTAATAACTGAGGCATCGTAATGAGGAAAAAACAAACCGTCGGTATCGAACTTATCAAAGGTGATACTATCTTCGATGTCGTCATACCGTTCGTGGGCGATAGTTCGCTTCAATCTGTGAGTGGTGGTGAATTTGACATGGTTGATCGTTGATTCATTGCCATCCCCAATGATCATGTTGATGGTGCGTGCTGGAGAGGGCAGCCTAGGTGGGCCGTGAGGTTGTTCCCGCCCGCGTGCGAAGTTTAGTTTTCCTTTGTCGCTGAGCAGTTCTTTCAAGAACCCTTGGTTGAGCAGCCGGACCAGCTCATGTCGGAGTCCTATGCAGTCTTCTGTCTTGTGCCCCGTTCCTGGTGGATCTCACATAGGTCGTTTGATTTTCTGTTGGCAGGGTCGGACTTCATCTTTGCTGGCAATTGTACTTTGTTGCCCAGCTTCTCCAGTGCGTACACTACTTCTGACGGAGACACACAAAAGTTATGTGCAGATAATGAAGGAGGCATACCTCTATCGTTCCTCGGCGGGGCGACATGTCGCTGTATGGCATCTGCATGCCTTGGTGGTTGTGAAGATCTGATGTAGGGTTGATGTCTTTCCCTGTTGAGACGTGGAACTTGTTCCCGTTGCCCCTCGTTGCGTCAATCTCTTCGAATTTCTGGGTTTACCGCTATTAGCCACCTGGTCGGGCCATTAAGGTCGTCATCTCCACGTACCTCGGCACAGTATGCATTGTGGATTTCTTCTCAGGTCATGGGGGGATATTTCATAAGACGACTAAGCAATTTTCTGGTCGCCCGTGAGCCGTCCCTGCTGAGTCCGTTCAGAAAGCCGCGACTCCCATTCCTTCGGACACGTTTGGAAGGCTCATCCAGACCCTATTGAACCTTTCTAAGAATTCTTTGAGCCCTTCTCCTGAGACCTGTCGGACAACAAAGATGTCGTTGATACGAGCTTCTGCTTTTTTGGCTCCCGCATGGGCGGTGACAAAGTTGTCTGTCATTTCCTCGAACATGGAGATGCTTTTGGCCGGCAACTGGGAGTACCATGTTAGGGCCCCTCCTGTTAATGTCTTGCTGAACTTCTTCAGAAGTACGGATGGTACCTGTTCTTTTAATAAATCATTACCTTTAACCACTATAACGTAGTGAGTTAGGTGGTCATCGGGATCCGTTCTACCGCTATATACCTTCAAAAAGGGGGCATTTTGAAGGTTTCTGGGATGGGGTAAGGTGTGGCTCCTTCTGTGTAGGGTTGTTCAACGAACCTCCCCACGTCTCGCTTTGGCAGCAACTTAGGTGCACCCGAGATCTTGTCCACTCTTTCTTGGTGATCCTTCATCTGGTCGCGAAGCGACCTATTTTTGTTTTCCATTTCTTCCATATTTTTAAGGATGACTGTGAGCGTCCTCCCGCGAGCTGTAGCATCGGCAGGCACGTTGTTTGTTCGTGTGACCTCGAGTTCATCTTCGGTTATGGCATGGTCCGTCACTGGTGTTGGTGTGCATCTGGTGTTTGGTGGTTTTCTGGCTAAGCTACTCAGAGCACTTGTCAACCATTCTTCCAATAGCCTCTTTACATCTGGGGTGCTTCTATGGTTATAGATGTGGATGCCTCTTTTTCTCGTGCAATCACCAGATCTTCAGAAGGGGAAGGTAGGTTTTTCACGCTTACCATGGTACTGGGGGTTGCGTGTGGAGCATCCCCTTCAGTAGTCGTGTTGAAAGGGCCTATAAGATCTGCTCTAGCATCCATGATAGCTTTCATTCTTGCGTTGTTTTCAGCCATTTTAGGTTGTAGAAGGTGGTTTTTGAAGATCTCTAGAAGCAAACTACAATTTTGATTCATGAAATCCCCACAGACTGCGCCAAATTGTTTGGCTAAAAAGTTAAGTACTTGTTAAGCTCAAAAACAATAAAAAATAATATTGGTTAATCGGAATCAAGGGTAATATGAACAGAGAAAACTACTTTGTAAGATCTGTGATAATAGTGAAGATAGCTTGAGATGTAAGAACAATAAAGCAAGTGAGAATCATTTCACAAGAAAGAGAGAGAGAGAGAGAGAGTTGTATATTCTTAATAAAAAGATACACATGACCCCTTTATAAAGGGAAGGTCCCCTTTATATACCTAGGGACCTTCCTCGAAATAATCAAAGAAAAGTACAAGGGGTTGGTGGTCTCAGTGTTACGGGAAAGTCAGAACTTTAAGCGACGTCGTCTCGAGTCATGTCTCTTAGTCCGCCTGCTTGCTGGGGCCGTCCTTGTTTGAGTCGGCCTTGATTAGGCCGTTCTCTACTTCGTAGGCGTGCATAGGTAATCTAAGAACGTAGGGAACCAAATTTTCCCAATACAATACTCTTTTCAATTTGTTAAGGTATGTATTACAAACCGATGCCACTCATCATTGACCAGAAAAAACTTACAACAAGTCGCCTTTATTTGTAAGGTGCATTGATCAACTATGACCATATATTAAAAAACTTCATTTCATTCAACTAAAAAGGGGCTGCACCTAAGATCATCTTGATCACAGGCTGCCTATGTACCCCAACAAATCCTAAAGAGGGATCAAGCCCACACGTAGTTCTTTTACATTATTACAAATCAATTATCAATATGAGTATCTACTTTCGGTATCACTAGCAGCCTTCACTAATTTCTTCAGTTGTACGATCTGATTATTGCATCAATGTTGTACGATCAGTTCACAGTTATATATGTGGTGTCTTGAATGCTATCTTCTGCTGCGATTTGCATAAAATGATTTTTAGCTTCTTAGATGTCTTTGCTGTTGGCTGGACAATGTCTGCTACTTTGGATGAATTCCGGAATGGATGGTTCAATAGCATGTCAGCTGTCCAACTTGAATCGAGATTCTTGAATGCTATCTTATGTTGCGAGCTACGTAAAATAATCTTTAGCCTCTTTGTTGCAGGCTGGACATTATTGTCTGCTACTTGGGATGAATTCACAAGCAGATGGTTCAATAGCATCTCCGCTGTCCAACGTGATCTTCACTAGAGACCTCTTCAAAAAATCGTTAGACAAATTTGCATTCTGAAACATTGGTTCCTCAAACCCGATTCTGTATAAAACATTCGAATGTTGACTATCTTCATCTGATTCCCACAGTGGTGGCCCCATCAACAACTCGTAGACAGTGCAATATATATATATATATATATATATATATATATATATATATATATATATATATATATATATATATATATCTTTATAGAGTCAAATGTGACCCTCGACGCCCCTACATTGGCAAGTACGGCCAAAGGACGCATGTTGGCTAAAGCATAAGTACGACTTGGGCGTAAAGATAGGAACGACACCGTTCAGCCCCAGCGTCCTCTAGTAGAGGAATATCACCTACTTTTGTACTATTTGATTATTTCGAGGAAGGTCTCTTACTATATAAAAGAGACCTTCACATTGTAAAGGGATCCATCATTATTCTCGGATAATACAACTCTCTTATTTCTCTCTCTATCTCTATCTCCAAAGAATACTTTCTCTCTCTCTCTCTCTCTCCCTCTCAAGTTCGTATTGTCTCTTTATACTATCAGATCTATTTGAATAGTATTATTTCAATCTCTAGGTCTTATTATATTTGATTACGATTTACCATTCGTTTACTTTTTATTGTTTTACGCTTGCAAAGTATATCGATAACTTTTGAGCCAAATAATTTGGCATTGTCTGTGGGATTTTCGAGAGTCAAAATCATAGTTTGCACCTAGAGAACAACCAACTACCATTCTCTACACCACACAAAAGCAATGGCATAAAATAACACAAGAATGAAAGCAATAGCAGGTGTTGCAGCCAATCTCATAGGTCCTCTCAACGAGGCCGGTGAAGAAGGCATTTTGAATGCAACCCCTAACGTTACACCAGGTGGAGCGATCTCACACTCCCCATCTGAAGATCTGACGATCTTGCATGTAAAAGGAGCTTCAACATCTACGGCTAAGGAAACAACCCCAGTAGTCAAGAAGCTATAGGAGGAGTGGCTGACAAGTACCCTAAGTGGCTTGATCGAGAAGTCACCACAAAGTCACATCAGGCGTGCATCAACGGTAGGCAACACCGCTGCCATAGGTGAACCTGAGGTTGTACAAACAAATAACATCCCCATCAATGTACAGACCAACAATGGAACACTCATAGTCATCCTTATAAAGATGGAAGAAATGGAGAACGAAAACAAGGCGCTCCGTGACCAAATGAAAGAACATCAGAAGTGAGTAGACAAGATCTCTTGTGCTCCCAAGTTGCTACCAAAACGCGACGTGGGAAGGTTGGTTGAACAACCGTACACCAAAGAAGCTGCTCCTCACTCTATCTCGAAAACCTTCCGTCATATAAGGATATATGACGGAACCACAGATCCCGAGGATCATCTGATCCACTATGTCACAGCAGCGAGGGCAATGATCTATCGAAAGAACTAGTACCATCCGTGCTACTGAAGAAGTTTGGTGAGAAATTGACAGGAGGGGCCCTAATGTGGTACTCTGAGCTACCAGCTAAGACGATATCAACATTCAAGGATATGGCAGATAAGTTCATCACCGCCCATACAAAAGCAAAGAAAGTGGAAGCAAGGGTCAACGATATCTTCGTCGTCAGGAAAATCGTAGGGGAAGGACTTGGGACTTCCTGGCCAGGTTTAACAAGGTAAGGATGAGCCTACCGAACATATCAGAATGTATGGTGATCGCCGCTTTCCAGAACGGTCTAAGCAGAGACGGTTCGAGGGAAACTAAGAAGCTACTAAGCCGCCTCATGAAATATCCCCCTACCACATGGGAGGAAATCTACAACGCCTAATGTGCTGAGGTACGAGCAGACGAGGACGATATTAATGGGCCGACCCAACAGCTAAAGTCGATACGCTCAGAAGTAAGGAGGGATCGACGCAACGAGGGACGACGAGGAAAACTCACACACTTCAACAAAGAAAGGCACTAGCCTTACGTCACATCCTCATATCCGCCACCACCGAGGCACACAGATGAACTACAGCGACATGTCGCTCCACTCCAAAACCAAAGAGGTATGCCTCCTTTATTATCCTCTGCCCATAACTTTTGTGTGTCTCCTTCAAAAATAGTGTACGCACTGGAGAAGCTGGGCGCCAAGGTGCAGTGGCCGCAGAAGATGAAATCAGACCTTACCACAAGGAAATCAAATGTCCTACGTGAGTTCCATCAAGAACGAGGACAGAAAACCGAGGAATGCATAGACCTACGGAAAGAGGTAGTCAGGATGCTAAACCAGGAATACCTAAGGAACTACTCAGCGACAAAGGGAAAACCAACTTCGCACGCGGACAGGAACAACCCCAGGGACTGCCGAAGCCACCTTCCCCAGCACGCACCATAAATATGATCGCCGGAGATGGCGACGACTCAGCAATCAATCACGTCAAGTTCACTACCACGCACAAATTAAAGCAAATAATCGCCCATGAACAGTATGACAACTTTGAAGATAGTATCACCTTCGATAAGTCTGATGCCGACAGTTTGTCTTTCCTTCATTATGATGCTTTGGTTATCACTTTATGCGTCGCTGATACTGATGTTAAAAGAATCATGGTCGACAACGGAAGTGGCGCCTGTATTATCCATCCGAGGGTCCTCGTGCAAATGAGACTCGAAGATAAGATAATACCACATTGCATAACACTAACATCTTTTAATAATGTAGTGGAACGGACCTCTAGGGAAATATCATTGCTCGTTTTAGCAGGAGGAGTCAAACTGGAAATAACTTTCCACGTGATGAACCAGGAAACAACATACAACGCCATCATAGGACGCCTTTGGATACATGTCATGCGAGCGGTCCTATCAAGCTTCTACCAAGTGATCAAATTCCCTAACCAATTGGGAGTATTTAGCATTCGAGGCGAGCGACACACCGCACAATAATGCTATAAAATAGCTCAAGATTGCACCCACACCAAACAGCTGAAGAGGGAGAGTGCAGAGGCATAGCAACCATCTATGTCGGGGACTAAGGTGTACCCAACAACGAACGCCATTAGAGACCCCGACGTCATGGAGGCCTCTAAAGCGACAGCCGAGGATCTCGACCCAGTCCAATTGGGCGGTACCGAACTTACAAGGAAACCATACATCGGGCAGGGCCTTGACAACCGAAGTAAGTACCGTGAATTTTTAACAATTCATGCAGATTTATTTGCTTTTTCCCACTCACATATGCCAGGAATCCCGAAATACATCTCCAATCACAAGAAGAACGTCTACCCATTACATCCACTCGTGCGACAGATGAGAAAGAAATTCAACGCCACAATCAATGAAGCGGTCAGTGAAGAAATGGAAAAGTTATTGGCCAACGGCTCCATCAGAGAATCAAAGTACCCCCACTGCCCCAAAGGATTCATTCCCACTACCCCACATCGACCAACTGATTGACACCACCACAGGACATGAACTGTTGAGCTTCTTAGATGCCTACTCCGGCTACAATCAAATCATGATGTCCGAGGAAGATCAGGAGACAACGGCTTTCATCACCCACCAAGGGACGTGTTGCTACAAGGTAATGCCCTTCGGGCTAAAAAACGTAGGGGCTACGTACTAGAGACTAGTCACCATAATATTCAAAGAGAAGCTCAGCAAGACCATGAAAGTTTATATCGATGACATGTTGTTGAAGTAGACAAAGAAAGAGGACCACATCGACCATCTAAAAGAAGCCTTCAAAATACTGAGACGATACAGAATGAAGCTGAACTCGGAAAAATACGCCTTCGGCATGGCCTCAGGGAAGTTCATGGGTTTCCTCGTATCACAAAGAGGTATCGAGGTCAACCAAGACCAAATCAAGGCGATAGACGCAATACCTGATATTTTGAGCAACAAAAAACAGGTGCAAAAGCTAACTGGGCGAATAACGGCCCTATCCAGGTTCATCTCACGGTCCTTCGACAGGTGCCAATAGTTTTTTAACATGTTGAGAAATACCATGGGCTACAGTGGAATGAGGAATGCGTCGAAGCCTTGAGAAAATTAAAAGCATACCTATCTTCTCCACCAATGCTGGTCCAGGCGAACCCATGCTGGTGTATCTGGACGTATCCGAAGTCGCCGTCAGTGCAATCCTGGTTCGTGAAAACGAAGGTACGCAATCTCTCATCTATTATATTAGCAAAACCCTAGTGGAAGCCGAAACACGGTATCCACACCTTGAGAATTTAGCTCTGGCATTGGTCGTAGCTTGACGAAAGCTCCGACCTTATTTTCAGTGCCACCCCATAAAAGTAGAAACGACCTTCCCCTTGAGAATCGCCCTACACAAGCCTAAATTATCAGGCAGGATTTCTAGATGGGCCATAGAGCTTAGCAAGAACGTATCACCTATCACCCAAGAACCGCTATCAAGTCGCAGGTGCTTGCCGGCTTTGTGGCTGATTTCAGCTCAGAGATACTGCCAGAGGAGGAACTGGAGGCACGTCGTGCCTCCTTATATACCGACCTATGGACTCTCTACACTAACGGTGCTGCTAAAGCCTCGGGATCAGGACTGGGACTCCTCCTCGAGGTTCCCACGGGCGAAGTAATTCGCCAGTCTATACGATGCCCCGAGATGACTAACAACGAGGCCGAGTACGAAGTTGTGATTGCAGGCATGAAACTAGCCATCAAATATGGGGCTCGACAACTCGTTCTCCATTGCGACTCCCAACTCGTAGTGAACCAGGTCACTAGGATTTACCAAATCAAGGAGCAGAGATTGCAAAAATACCAATCGGAAATCCACAGATTAATGACTGAATTCGATGAGTGTCGTTTCGAACAAATCCCAAGGGCCCAGAACGTCGAAGAAGACTGCTTAGCAAAACTAGCCGCAGCTACTAAAAACATCAACAAAGAAAGCGTGGTCATCCTTCTCTATTCAGCCATTGATCACACTGAGGTATTCTTTTTAAATTTGACTTGGGAATAGCACAACTAATTTGTATCCTATGTGCAGGATGGAACACTCCCACTCAATAAAATAGAAGCAAAGAAGCTCTGCATACAAGCCGCTATGTATTGCCAGATAAATCACGAGCTCTAGAAAAGGACATTTGGCGAACCCCTGGCGAAGTTCCTAGGGCCTCACCAAACGAGGACACTGCTCGAAGAGGTACACGAAGGTCACTGCGGTGCCCATGCAGGTAACTGCGCCCTCGTGCGTTGCATCATCCGGATCGGTTATTACTGGCCCACTATGAAGAAAGAGGCGACGAAATACGTTCGTCGATGCGAACAATGCCAAAAGTATGCCCCCGTGATACACCAACCAGGATAACCTCTACACTCAATCACCTCCCCATAGGCTTTCATCAAATGGGGAATGGACACAGTCGGTCCCCTACCAGTAGGACAAGGAAAGGTACGATTTCTATTAGTTTTAACTGACTATTTCTCCAAGTGGGGGGAAGCAGGTGTGTACGCCCAAATACTTGAACAGGAAGTCATCGACTTCATATGAAAAAATATCATATGTTGTTTTGGCATCCCCAAGGAAATCAGCTGCGACAACGGTCGACAGTTCATCGACAAAAAGACGATAGATTTCATCGAAAATGGCACATTAACAGAATACTCTCCACGCCATATCACCCTGCCGACAACGGCCAATCAGAGTCTTCCAACAAACAATACTGAACATACTGAAAAAGAAACTTGAGGAAGCCAAAGGGCTATGGCCCGAGCTACTACCAGAAGTGTTGTGGGCACACCGGACCATACCCAAATCCAGCACAGGAGGAACACCGTACTCTCTGGTCTACGGAACTGACGCGGCCATACCCGCCGAAGTCGGAGAACCAAGCCTGAGGTACTTACATACCAGCAGATCAGATAACGACATGAATAGACTTCAAGACCTCGACGAGGCCGAGGAAAGAAGGGACATAGCCCATATAAGAATGGCAGCCCAAAAAAACCATGTCGAAAAACACTACAACAAGAAAGCTAAAATAAGACCACTCAAAGTGGGAGACTACGTCCACAAAGCCAAAACATTGGCATCAAAGGACCCAAGCGAAGGAAAACTGGCCACCAACTGGTACGGACCCTATAAAATCACAACGACAACAAGTAAAGGAGCATTCCAATTGGAAATAATGGAAGGAAAAAAAGCTTCAAAACAATTGGAACGTCTCCCATCTCAAGTATTTCCATTTTTGAAAGGCGTCTCCCGAGTCGTAATATTTTTCCCTTACCCGAGTTTCGTCCCGATTGGGTTTTCTCAGGAAGGTTTTTAACCAGGCGGAAAAGGGGATACCTGGAGATATTTGCGGAACAAGTTTATCATATCAGGCCCTCAACACGCTCTCCAGGCCGAGTCTAGTATAATCTCCATTGTATAAACGGCTACGGCCATGATCTCCATTGTATAAACGGCTACGACCACGATCTCCACTGTATAAACGGCTACAACCACTATCTCAATTAAATAAACGGCTACGGCCATGGTCTCCATTGTATAAACGGATACGGCCATGATCTCCACTATGCAAACGGATAAAAAGCCATCGCCATGGCATCGACAACGCTCGACAACAACGGACAATAATTCGATGACAGTCGAAGTCACATATATGGCTAAGGTCATCGACATTATTTTGTCTAAGGCCATCATCGTCAATCGTCGACCTAGCTCGACTATGACAAATAAGTAATTCGACAAAAGTCGAAGTCATATATATATGGCTAAGGCCATCGACATTATTTTGGCTAAGGCCATCGTCGTCAATCATTGACCTAGCTCAACTACGACAAATAAGTAATTCAACAACAGTTGAAAACACACATATGGCTAAGGCCATCGACATTAAAATGTCGACAAAGCTCGGCCACAACGGACAACACTTTGACGACAGTCAAAGTCACATATATGGCTAAGGCCATCGACCTTATTTTGGCTAAGGCCATAGTCGTCAATTGTCGACCTAGCTCGACTATGACAAATAAGCAACTCGACAACAGTCGAAGTCATACATATGGCTAAGGCCATCAACATTAAAACGCCGACCTAGATCGACCACGACGGATAACACTTCGACGACAGTCGAAGCTACATCCCATAGGCTAAGTCCGTCGCCACTAATCGCCGACCTAGTTCGACTACGATGAATGACGCTTCAACAACAGTCGAAGTAATATCATTATTGGCTAAAGCCACCACTATTTAGTGTTGAAGCCGCATCCTATTGGCGGATAACACTTAGACAACTTTCAAAAACACAATAAAATTCCTACAAGTAAACGAACACCCGCTCTACTGAGACGAGGTACCGAAAATAAAATGGGCAAAAGGAGAAGAATGGCAACAAAGGTACAATTTTCATTATCATCAAAAAATATATGTACATCCGACCTTGTAAAAGGTCCCCATTACATTCCAAAATAAAAAAAACAAGATATACACAAGTCCTAAGAGGCTTCGCCATCTCGCCCGTCACCCCCTGCGTGCCCGCCATCCTGCTCGTTGTCCTCCGCCTGACCACCATCATGTTCGTCGCCGCCCCCGAGTTGGAAAGCTACGGATACCCAAGAGCCGGACTCTGGCTAGTTGGCATCCTCGGAGTTATAGCCCGACCTATCTGGGGAGTCGGAGCTATACCCACAGGTTTCACGGGCATCACGGCCACGCATCGTTGTTCCTGAACCTCCGCCTCAGTAGCTCGACCCGTAGCCAAGTACTCTTTGAGTACGACCAATCTGGCCTTTGCGTATACCCACATCTCATGCGCATCCTCATCAGGCCTTGGTGGGGCAGTCCGCTTGAGAATTTAAATCTCAACCGCCCTGGCATCAAGTTTGGCGGTCAAAGCGACGACTCTGGTCTACAAATCAGTAGCTTCCGCCGCTACCTCGCGGCTAATCTCCAACTCCTCTTCCCTCTACTTAAGAAGAGACTCTAGCTCAGTGATCCGGGAAAACGCAACCATCAACTCCTCGTCGGCCTTCACAAACTCGGCCACCCTCTGCTTTAACTGCTCCTCCGACAGCTCAAAACCCTCACAGAATACCCGAAATTTAGGGTCTTGTTTGAGCAGATCTGCTACCGCCTGATGCTTGGCGCAACACTTCTTATATTTCTTTGCCACTTTGTTTAAAATTGCAGACTGCCTTTGCGCACGCCGCCTCTGCTCCACCTCCAAGATGAGAGTCTAAAAAGGAAAGAAGAAAGAGGAGAGACAAGTCAGTACACATCAAGATTGGCCTTATGGCATGCAAGGAAACTTGAAAGTTACCTGCAAAGCCGCACTAGTAACCCTCCGAGATAGCTCCCCGTCGCTAACATCCTTCAGCATTTCGCGCTCAGCAGCCGCACACAACAGGGTCATGTCCGTTGCAGCCTGCTCGCTGTGTTGTATCACATTGTACCCTATCGGGGTCATAATTCGGCGATTGGCCCTACCCACCGTCATCTCTACACGAGCCGGATCCCTTGCTAACCCGTCCCCATCTTCATGGGCAGTCTCAAGGTCCGCTCTCTCAACATCATTGCCCACTTCTCCAACAGCTACTGTCAAACCACCCTCCGTGACATGAGCTGGGCCGGTATCGGCGGTAGCTCTTATTTGAGGGGCCTACCTTCCCAAACGGATAACATCGGCCATAAAAACTAGCCTCGACAAAACTACAATTTGAATAAATTTGAACAAAAAGACCAAACTTCCAGCAATAAAAGGAAAAGAATAATAAAGTCTTCATTTTTTTGGGTCTTATCTAGATCATATCAAAATTCAAAAAATAACTTAATTATGAACTGCCCTAAATTCAAAGCCAACACTTCCATGGCTAAACAAGCAAATCACAGTATTGCCTAAATGGAGCATCTTAACCACTAGACACAGCATTAATTTCAGAATTTTGGTAACTAACTGTAATATTCTCTGATTTATCCATCTGAGAACAGTAAAGATCACATTTTTCACTATAAATTCACTAATTTGAAATAATTCCACCCATTTCCTATCTTCTTCAAACTCAAAACTCCTCATCCTCTTGAGATTATAATACAGAGAGAGCTGTAATCAAAAAGTTTATTATTTCTTAATCTGCTGCTAAAGTATCCCCCACCACACACACACTCTCCCATGGACTCCAATACCCATGAAAGTAAGAGACAAGAGCTTCAGCATACCTTCTTCTTGAGGCACTTTTGATTCAGCAAATATCAAGAACAAGAAGCAGCAGTTCAATGTTAGAATCCAAGCTGTGGTGAGCATTTTCAAGATTAGAAAAAATAATGTGTGAGAAAAACAGTAAGTGCACAAGTCACTAGGAGGAATATATGAATATCCCAAGAAATAAACAGCAAAAAAGAGGGAAAACTACGTATAAAGTTGGAAATGTTTGGTGCTCGAACTGTATGTATGTAATATTATGCACAGTAGCTTTTAAAATAATAATCGAAATATTTATATATATATATTTCACAACGATCGAATATAATAATTTTTAGCAAAGGCGAAATAAATACATTGTTTGATTGGAAAACTAGAAAAAAAATGATACTCCTGTATTCTCATGGTTTGGTTGGCGTGGATGTTGTAGTTTATATGAGACAGAATTTAGAATAAGAGATAAATATATATAGTTTTTTTAAAAGAACTCTTAAAGTATTATTATAATCAATATAACAATTTATAAGTTACTCCTATTATTTTATGAAACGACAATTCATTGTTTATTAATCAAAACATAAAGAATCTATGATGTGAAATCAATTATCCAATATAATCTTATTTAGTGGGCAATAATTTTACTTAATGGGATATGGGAGTAGTGTGTAAGCAGACTTTATCCCTACCATGAGGTAGAGAGGCTGTTTCTAAATAGACCCCCGGTATCCTTCCCTCCAAGAATTTCCTTCCTTGCTCTTGGGAGACTCGAACTCACAATCTCTCGATTAAAAAGGTTATTTACCATCAAAGCAACCCCTATTGTCAAACTGTATCGATGAATATGTAAGCCGCTTGTACCTTCTTTAGAAATATTCTTTTCTTTTCTTTCTTTTTTTTAGTTGAAAAATATACTTCAGCATTTACCTAACCGGTGCGGACTAATCTCTCCATTTTTTCAAAAGATGAAAAAATTGAATTTAAACAGAAAGCACTTGTAAATACTCCTGATATGCTAAAGGTGGCGGCTACAACATGTGAACATGAGCCGGATCTCATTGAAGAAATTATCTCCATATATATATATATATATATATATAGGCGCGTATGTATAGTTTTAATATCAGTGTTTGGCTCAAAAATTATCAATATACTTTATAATTTAAAAACAATTACAAGAAAATAAGGGTAAATCGTAATCAAACATAATAAGCACTAGAATTGACAACAATATATTGCAATGGCAGATCTCTGATAAATATGAGATTCAGAGATAGAAAGAGAAAGGTTAGAGATAGAGAGAAACTGAGAGTTGTATTATCAATAATAACATATGGCATATTACAAGATGAAGGTCTCCTTTACATTGTAGGAGGCCTTCCTTGATATAGTCAAAGAAAAGGTACTAAAGTAGGTGGCTTCTTCGTACAGAAGAAGCAGGACCTTAAACGACGTCGCCTCTACTTTATCAACTGGGTTGTCCCCTCAACTGGGTCATCCCCTCACTTGGGGCGGCCTTATCATAACGGATGTGCCCACTCGTCGTGGAGACGTTGAGAACCAAATTTTTCCCTATACAACCGGGTTCAGTTGAACTCATAACTTTTCACCTGAAATAAAAATTTATATATAAAAAATTCATGAAGATTACAAAAATAATAAATACAAACTCATAACTTTAAAAATATAATAAGTTCACTGCTATAAAAATCTTGAAGTTTGAACCCATAAGATTTAAATCCTGAATCCGCCTATGATCGGTGTCATTTCTAAGTCTGAAACTTTTTTGGTGTTGTATTAATTGTTTGCCTTTGTTTCACTTTACACAACAGTTGTCTCTTTTATATCTACCATCTAATTAACGGCATTAATTAATCAGGTTTCTTAATTAAAATTTAAAACATTTGGAGTCTAACAATGAGTTATTACGGTGTGCAATTATTCCATCTACTCTCTTTCGCTTTTGGGGATTAATAAAAGTTGTGATATCTTTAAAGTTTATAAATTCAGTACAAATGACTACCTGACTAAACAAGTGAAGAGTTGCAATTTAAAAACTAATTATTGGAATATTACTTAAGTGTCACTATTTAGCTCAAATTTCTTATCCACTTTACGAGTATAAATCAATTAAAATGAAGAGATAGTCAATCATAGCAGATCGTAATAAATCCAAAAGATCAAACGAATAAAATGTAAGAGACAATAGTTATGGGTTAAAGGGAGAGAGTAGAGATCTTTTATTAATGATATCGATTTGGTTTGTCTCTCCATAAAGAGGTTCAGAGCCTTGCAATGATGTATATTCTCTTCTCTTAGAAGTAGATATGAAGAAGAAGAAGCAGTCCCCTCTTTAGGGTTCTTTCTCTTCATATTTATAGCTGTGAATTTTGCCAGCTGGCGAGGGATGGCCGTAGCCGCGTCGAATGGATGTCTGTGGATAATGAGTAGGTCGTGGCCTCGCTAATTAGGTTGATTAACCTTGGAGTACTTTTGTCGGTGAATGGTTATACCTTTTATTAGCCCGAACGAGCTTAGGAGCTAGTTAGACGTGCTACTTATCACGAATCTAATTCTGACCCATACAGATAGTCCCTCCGCTTATTGAGGTGGGGATCTGGACGAGCTCGATGAGCGGATTTTGTCGATACTGTAGCCGTTTATGCTTTGGAGACGGTCGTAGTCATTTTTTCCTTGAAGATGGCCGTAGCCATTTATTCTTCGAAGACGGCCGTAGCCATTTATATTTTGGAGATGGCCGTAACCATTTATACTTTGAAGATGGTCGTAGCCATTTATTTTTTGGAGATGGCCGTTGCCATTTTGCACGGACAATCCTTGACTGCAATAGAGTTGTTTGTTAAGTGAATTCAGAATCGACGGCCGTGGTCGCAATTCTTTGGTTGGTTTTCATACGAGCGACTGGCCATAGCCGTTCGTATATCTGAGATGGTCGTAGCCATTTATTTGCATGTACTCTTCCTTTGGTAGGTGATCGTAGTCACCTTATTGTCAAAGGATGGCGATAGCCGTTATTTTGAGAGGGTCGTAGTCGTCCTTATTTTGGGAATGACCATAGCCATTTTGTATTTAGGAGACGGCCGTGGCCGCTATCACTTCAGAGACGGATGCAATCAATACTAATTTCGGAGGCGGTCGTGGCCAGCATTACTTTGAAGATGGTTGCGGCCACTAATGGTTTAGAGATGGCCGTAGCCAATCACATATGCCTGGAGAGAATATGATCATGCTTACTGCATATAAGGAAGGCGTCATATGCACAGCGACGCATGGGGCGTGCTCTTGGTATCTTGGGGCCGTTACAACCGTTTCACGGGTAACGTGCCGATTGGCGGTTGAATGACCGTATCTGTCATAACGATTCCCGTTACTGTAGGCCTGAACCGTTTTGCGGTTGGTCAGGCAGTTAATGGTGACCATTGGGATTCGTGAAAGCCATTTATGATTTGTCTATAAATAAGGGGTTGTATCATTCAGCTCTTACTTTTCCGATATTTGTATAAGTGAAATTCTGAGAGAGACAGCTCTTCTTGTTCTTAGATTACTTCGTCTTTTGCTCCTCGTTACTTCATTCTTCGTCGTTTATCGTCATATCTTCATCTGCTCTTGCTTTTTCGGTGAATTTTTCTTACTTTCTTTCGTTATCTCAACCATGGCGAGCATCTCTCATTCCAATATTGCTCTGGTGGCGGTTACGGCGGCTGAGGGTCCATCTACGGTGGTGAGAACCGTAGATCCGGTGAATATTGATACCCATCCGTCGGTGACTGACATTCTTGATCTGTCCGGCGGTCCGGCGACTGATTTTTCCAATCCTAAGGAGAGGACCAAGTGGACGAGGCCCCATTGATGGGGGAGGTAGTCCTCGCCCAACTGAGGGATCAATGTGACATTCCTCATTTTGCTGACATCGTCCTCGCTGGGAGCGGGGAGAGGGTTCATGTCGACCACCGAGGGTACTGCATTTTCTACGCTTACCCTTTCAAGATAGGACTTAAACTCCCCTTCCAATGCTAGTGGTGGATTTCTGCCGCTACAATAGGGTATGCCCTGGTCAGCTCAGCCCCTCCTGCTACAAGTTGTTGGCGATGTTGATAAAATATGCGGAGTTGGCACGGAGGGAGATTACTCTTGGGCACGTGTCAACTCTCTACGCCCCCCAGAGGGTATGAGGCACCTTGATTCGGTTGGTCCCTCTTGGCGCCGTCGGCTTAACTGTGGAACTTGATGACGAGGTCGATACCCGTCCTTATGAGCACTTTTTCTACATCAGGACTGAGCACCTGGTGGCTTGCGCTACTGACTTCCCGGAGAAATGGAACCATGTACGTAAGTTTCTTTTACGCTGGTCTTGATTTCTTTTGGTTAAATGTCCTACTCATGTTTGTAAGTGCTGACCTTCTTCTTGTGCCGTAGCTGGAGATGCGCCACCAGCACCATTTTTTGGCATCCGGGAGTGGGCTGAGGTCGTAGTCCCTACAGCGGAAATTCGCATGTGGGCATCTTTCTGGGAGGTCCATGGCCATAGGTCGGGCGCTGGTAAGAATCTGACTTCCTGTGTTGTTCTTCTTTCGTAGTTCTTAATTTCCTTTCCTTCACCCTTCTTCCTTTGCTGGTTAGGACGACCACGTAGCAGGACGGCTCCTCAGCTTGCTTTCCGTAGGTCGGGCCGACTGCCCAATTGGTTGCAATGTCGGCGCCTCGCCCGGTCCCAAGTGCGACTTCAGTCGAATCCTCGGTGGCTCACTCTCCAGCACGGTCCCTGCACCTAGCTGAAGAATCTTCAAGGGTCGTGCGTTCCAGTGTAGAGTTGCCACCGAATGAAGAGGGGGAAGAAGAGGAGAGGTTGCTGGTTCGGCGTAGGGTGGCGTTCACCCCTGTCCTTCGGTGGTGATTAGTTTGGATTCTCCGCCATCAGAAGCGGAAGGGAATCGGCGGATCCTGCCCCAAAGGGCGCGCATTCAGTGGGGGATGCCCCGGTTGGCTTAGGCCAAGGTGACTCAATCGCTTCGGCGATTCAAATTTCAGTTCTCGTTGCTGAGAGGGAAAGTAGCTCCTCACCAACTGTTTTGGTTAAGGAGACGGGCGCTGATGTTTTGGCGGTTTCGGGCGCTTCAACTTCCCGAGTGGCGGAGGACTCGACTTCCATCGCGGCGAAAGGAAGGGGCGCCTCAGGATAGGGGGATGATTCTGAGTCCGACATGGACCCTGAGGACGTCCGTCTGTTCTAAGAGGGTTATATCCCACCCCCCCACCCCGCGTGGTGCAGGCCGAAAGGGATTACCTCTATGTGGAGATTCCTAATTAGCAGAACCTACTGCTCGAGGAGGAGAATATGGTGACGCTGTTCGAGGTTATGTGCTCGGAGGTGGAGAGTACATCCTTGAGGGGCATCTCAGATGTTGGGTTGATGGGCGAGGTGGCCGCCCTGGGTATAAAGGTACGTGTGAAGTCTCAGTTTATTTCTTTTTTTAGTATATCTTCTTATATTAACCGTTGTCCTGCTTGCCGCAGTCATTCTTGTGGGAGGTAGAGAGCATTCGCCGGGCTAACGTCCGCTCGGCTATCTTTGTGCGGTTGTTAGAGAAGTACCGCCGCTATCGGAACCAGTGCCGTGATTATGTGAACGCTTAAGGAACGACCCGCAGGACCGGGAGCTGGTAGAAGAGATGGAGAGGAGGGAGCTTCATATGCAGCAGAGCCTTAACAGGGTAAATGCTCTTGAGGGGCAGCTCCGTCAAAGAAATGAGAAGATGGATGCTGAAAGGAGGGCGGCCGCTGAGAGAGAGTGCCAAATTCAGGCTACGGCAGCAGAGGCCGCTGAGGCTTTGACCAGGTAGGTGTCTCCCCTAGATACGGAGACTGCTGCCTTGAGGAAGCAGGCAGAGGACGTCCTGGCGAGGGTCAAAAAGTTGCAGGGAACCAACCGCGCCCAAGAAAGAGAATGCGGATTGGAGAGGGTCGCCGCTACTTTCCGAGAGAGGGCGTTGGAGGGGCGTATTACTGTTTGCGAGCAACACGCCCATACTGCGGCGGACCGGATTGCGGCCTTGGAGGCTGAGAACCAGCGCCTGAGGAATCAGGGCGCTTCTTTCGGTCCTGCATGTGAGCTTTGAACGTACGTCGAGGCCCAGCTCAACGTGTATATGCAGTTGTGGGAAGCCGGCATTGTGCCTGAGGCACCTATGAGGAAGCACGCCAAAAGGATCGTAATGCTCGCCTCGACTGTGGTTTCGACCCATCGACATCCGGGGCTAATTATAGCGCCGAGGGTGCTGATGATGTTGAAGAGGGCGCTAATGGTGCCGAGTGAACAGAGAAAACGTTTGTAATATTTGTTTAATTTTCATTCTCTTTTTCTCTTTAAGTTTTTGTTGCCATTTGGCTATATATATTTTTTTCCGGCCCTGGGCCAATGTAACTGGGGGTAACCCTTTGTAGATATTGTAAATATACGCGGTTTTCTTCCTTTCTGTTTGTTTTGTATCAATTTTGTGTGTTTCTTTTTTGTGTTTGTTCAAGAGGGCCTTGCCTATGAGTTTTTCTAGTGAGCATGCTAATGGTCTCGGCCAGTTAGGTTATTTCGGCCATTGTCGAGTTGGTTCCTTGCCTTAAGGGAAAATTGGTGTAGATGGATTTGGCCATAGATAGACGTTTTTGGTCATCACCTTCCTCCACTTGGTGGGAGCGGGTTGTAGCCGTGTTTGGGCAGTGGAGGCACATAGCCTTAGTCCCAGTTCGGGCTTAGTCAGACTACTGGCCGTGGTAATGAAAAGCACAGCCTTGTAGTTCGACTTGGGCCTAACTTTACGTGGGCCAAAATTGTAGTTTTAAGTTAGTCGTACTTACTTGAATGTCGGGGGCGCTTGTCCTTACCTGGGGTTTGGCCTGTAGAAAATCACTCTATCTATGATATGTGCGCTTTGGTTGTATGAGCATGATTTTCAGGTATAGGTTTTGATGAATGACAAAAATTGAAGTCAAGTGTCAAAAAACGATATAATATGACAAACAATCAAATGGCGAGAAGCATACTGATGACGAAATTGCATGAACAAGCCAAAGTCGAGCCAAAGAGTTCAAGACCGAAGACCCAAGACATAGGTCGTTTGGTAGAACCAATGTAAGAACAACGCTTAAGTTATCTCGTCTTTTGGCTCAACATTAGGTCTTCATAAACATGCATAAAACATTTTATTAAATCTTATTTATCATAAACATGCATCTTTGTGTTAAACCAAAATGATTTGTATTTTAGTCAAAATGGTTTTTAAACATGTCTTTTAAATCTGGACCTAAACAATCGATTATATGATCCTTACAATCGATTGTGTTTTTCAAAATAGCAAACAATCGATTATACAGTTTTAACAAATCGATTGTATTAAGACAGTGTGATCTGAAGTTTTTCAAAATAGCAAACAATCGATTATATAATTCTAACAATCGATTGTATTGAGACAGTACTTAAACTGAATTTTTCAATCAGCTGAATAATCGATTATATGTTTTTAACAATCGATTATAATCAGAATAATCGATTATGGTTTTTATACAATCGATTATATTCAGACCGTTCCCACAGAATCCTAAATTGATTTTTGAACGTTGAAGAACAATCGATTATACAGGTTTTACAATCGATTGTTTCCCTTAAAATCAGGAGTCTGTCTTTTGAACGGTCCTCAAACAATCGATTGTGTAGGTCAGACAATCGATTGTATGAGCAAAAATTCAGGGATTTTGTTTGTCAATTAAGCAACGGTCAGCACCATTTTTCACCTATAAAAAGAGGTCTTTTGAGCTGATTTTTAAACACACAACTCCTCCATACATTGATATACATATTGATCATTTTCAAGCATCATTTTAGAGCTTTTGTTGAGCCATTTGATAGACAACTTTGTGTTGTTCATAGAGCTAAAATTGTATCTCTTTATCTACTCTTTTGAGAGAGTGCTTGTGTAAAAGAGAGTTGTTTGAGAAGAATATATCTTCTCATTTGTCGGGTTTGCTAAGTACCCAAAGTCTTAGTGGTTGAAGTCTTGGGGTGAGGTATCCTCAAGCAAGTGAAGTCTTAAGGTGCGGTATCCTTGAGCAACTGTAACGGTTTGTTAAGCACCCGTAAGCTTGACGAAGATAGTGGAATCTCGAGAGAGTCTCTCGGGGACTGGACTAGCCACGGGTTGTGGTGAACCAGGATAAAATACGGTGTGTTCTTTCTTGATTATTTCAATTACTGTATTTACTTATTCCTGCAATTTTAAATTCCGCAATATTTCAATATTCTCGTGCCTCACTATTCACCCCCCCCCCCTCTAGTGAACGGCATAAATACTAACAATTGGTATCAGAGCCTAACTCTCTGAAAGCCTTAACCGGTTGAGAGCGATATATATTTTTTTGTTGAGAATATTGAACGCAGGAAAATAATGAGCGAAGGACAATCGCCCACTTGCCCTCCACTATTTGACGGAACAAACTATACATATTGGAAAGAGCGGATGAGTATCTTCCTCAAAGCAAACAGTTTTTGTTTGTGGCAAATCATCAAAAACGATGAACCAATGCCGACAAAGAAAGTTGGAGAAACCACGGTTCCAAAGAAGGAAGATGAATATGATGCCGAGGACATCAAGAAAGTTGAAAATAATGCAAGGGCCATCTATGTATTATATTGTGTAGTGAATCCGGATGACTATCGAAAAATCTCTTGCTGCACAATCGCCAATGAGATGTGGGATAAACTCGAGATCGTTTATGAAGGTACGCCTCAAGTCCGAGAATCCAAAATTGATTTTCTAACACATAAATATGAAATCTTTAAAATGGAGAAGGAACCCATTGGTATTATGTTTGAACGATTTTTAAGAATCGTCAACGATCTCCATGCTCTCGGGAAAGTTTACACGAACAAAGATCTTGTTCAAAAAGTCCTACGGAGTCTCACTCCCGAATGGCGTTCCAAAGCCAATGCAATCCAAGAGTCGATGGAATTCACGGATATCACAATTGATGGACTAAGAGGTAACCTCGAAACTTATGATAGCATAATTCTTAATCCTTATCTTAGAAGTAATTCAAATTTTGCCTTCAAAGCCTCATCCTCTAAATGAGAAGAGGTAAGTGATTCGGAAAGGGATGATGATAATATTTCAAATGATATAATTGAAAAGTCTTGTAAGTCTATGAAGAAGGACAAGAAAAAGAAGAAACACCATAGGCGCGTATCACGGGATTCGGACAGCTCAGGCGATGAAACCGCCGCATTTTGTCTCATGGCAAACGAAGAAGAAGAGGTAAGTACATCTAACTCTCACTCGTTTGAAGAATTACAAAATGCCTATGATGAATTGTATGGTGAATTTGTTAATGCTTTCAAAATGATAAAAGATTTGAAAAAAACACTTTCTTTGCAGAAAACACTTTCTTTGCAAGAAACAGATTTTCAGAAAACACTTTCTTTACAAGAAAAAGATTTTGAAAAATCCTCTTCTTTGAAAGAAATAGATTTTGAGAAATTGACTAATGAAAATGGTGTTCTTAAAAATAAAATTGAAGTTCTAGAAAAAGAAAATAAATTTTTGGAAAATGACATTGTTGATTTTAAAAATAAGATCAAGGAATTGAATGAAGCATCTTCTATTGATAAATGCTCAAATTGTTCTTCTTGTAGTTCTTTAAAAATAGAGAACATAGAACTTAGGAACGCACTAGAAAAATGTAGTGTTGATAGTCCTAAACTTGAAGTTGTTAAAAAGGATGAAAGTAATGAGGTTGGTCAATCTAGAAAGAATTCTAGGAACCTCACTAATGAGTCTAATATTAATTGTTTTAGACCACCTAGAAACAACTCTAGGACTTTTGTTAATAAGTATAGAATGAAAAATTTTAGACCACCTAGAAAAGATTCTAGGAATTTCAACGATTCTAGGAAAAACAAATTTAGATCACCTAGAACGCATTTGGCTCAACCTAGACATATGCACAATCCTAATGTTATATGTCACTATTGTAATCGGGTAGGACACATTGCACCCGTTTGTTTTGCTAAACATAGAGATTTATGTGTTGATTATGATTATTATTATCCTAAGCCCTAAGGACCCAAAAGAAGTTGGGTACCAAAAACCTATTTTTAGGTTCTTTTTGCAGGTGTGCTTGAAGACTACAATATTGTAGTGGATGCACCAAGCACGAAACCTTAATGCATTAAGGGGGAACGTCGGTTAGTTATCATATTTTGAATAAAAACGTAATAGTTGATATGTGCTAAAAATCAATATTATTTTTGCTTGATGCATGTCTTGGTAAGTTCTTTTTGAATAACAATTAGTATAAATTAGTTTTAAAATAAATGATTGATTCATGTTTTGATGAATATTCTTAGTTTAAAATAACAATTGGCATAGTTGAGAAAAATGACCGTTATTATTAATATACCATTTACTAACATTTGATATGATCTATTTATGACGATTGGTATCGTCAATGGTTTAAATAATTTTTGGTATAGTCTTTTTGCTAATGCCAAAAGGGGGAAGAATATAGGCGATATGCATGCCTTAATTGAGGTGGAATATTCAATTAAGGGGAAATTATATTGAATTGGTTGCATAAATTGTATGTTGAGATATAGCATGAATTTAGGGGGAATTCAATATGCATATCTTCCGTTGTTTGTCATTATCAAAAAGGGGGAAACTGTAGAAAATCACTCTATCTATGATATGTGCTATTTGGTTGTATGAGCATGATTTTCAGGTATAGGTTTTGATGAATGACAAACAATGAAGTCAAGCGTCAAACAACGATATAATATGACAAACAATCAAATGGCGAGAAGCATACTGATGACGAAATTGCATGAACAAGCCAAAGTCGAGCCAAAGAGTTCAAGACCGAAGACCCAAGACGTAGGTCGTTTGGTAGAACCAATGTAAGAACAACGCTTAAGTTATCTCGTCTTTTGGCTCAAAATTAGGTCATCATAAACATGCATAAAACATTTTATTAAATCTTATTTTTCATAAACATGCACCTTTGTGTTAAACCAAAATGATTTGTATTTTAGTCAAAACGGTTTTTAAACATGTCTTTTAAATCTGGACCTAAACAATCGATTATATGATCCTTACAATCGATTGTGTTTTTCAAAATAGCAAACAATCGATTATACAGTTTTAGCAATCGATTGTATTAAGACAGTGTGATCTGAAGTTTTTCAAAATAGCAAACAATCGATTATATAATTCTAACAATCGATTGTATTGAGACAATACTTAAACTGAATTTTTCAATCAGCTGAATAATCGATTATATGTTTTAACAATCGATTATAATCAGAATAATCGATTATGGTTTTTATACAATTGATTATATTCAGACCGTTCCAACAGAATCCTAAATTGATTTTTGAACGTTGAAGAACAATCGATTATACAGGTTTTACAATCGTTTGTTTCCCTTAAAATCAGGAGTCTGTCTTTTGAACGGTCCTCAAACAATCGATTGTGTAGGTCAGACAATCGATTGTATGAGCAAAAATTCAGGGATTTTGTTTGTCAATTAAGCAACGGTCAGCACCATTTTTCACCTATAAAAAGAGGTCTTTTGAGCTGATTTTTAAACACACAACTCATCCATACATTGATATACATATTGATCATTTTCAAGCATCATTTTAGAGCTTTTGTTGAGCCATTTGATAGACAACTTTGTGTTTTTCATAGAGCTAAAATTGTATCTCTTTATCTACTCTTTTGAGAGAGTGCTTGTGTAAAAGAGAGGTGTTTGAGAAGAACATATCTTCTCATTTGTCGGGTTTGCTAAGTACCCAAAGTCTTAGTGGTTGAAGTCTTGGGGTGAGGTATCCTCAAGCAAGTGAAGTCTTAAGGTGCGGTATCCTTGAGCAACTGTAACGGTTTGTTAAGCACCTGTAAGCTTGACGAAGATAGTGGAATCTCGAGAGAGTCTCTCGGGGACTGGACTAGCCACGGGTTGTGGTGAACCAGGATAAAATACGGTGTGTTCTTTCTTGATTATTTCAATTACCGTATTTACTTATTCCTGCAATTTTAAATTCCGCAATATTTCAATATTCTCGTGCCTCACTATTCACCCCCCCCCCCCCCCACCTCTAGTGAACGGCATAAATACTAACATGGCCATGGTTGAACATTTGGGGCACTCGGCCTCGTCTGATCGCGGCCCGGCTCATAGCCGCGGGGACGTATATTGTTGGTTTTGATTCGTCCATGGTAGTTTGTCTCTTGCGATGGAGGTGTGTAGCCTCAGTCCTAGTTCTATTCGTAGTTAAATTCTTTGGGCGAGGGCACGTAGCCTGAGTCCTAGTTCAACTCGTAGTTGAACTTTTTGGGCGAGAGCACGTAGCCTGAGTTGTTGTTCAATCGTAGTTGAACCTTTATTAATTTTTCTGGTGTCGAAGGCACATAGCCTGAGTTGTCGTTTAACCGTAGTTGAACCTTTGTAATTCTTAATGGCGAAGGCGCTTGGCCTGGGTCCCAGTTCAACTCGTAGTTGAACTTTTTGGGCGAGGGCACGTAGCCTGAGTTGTTGTTCGACCGTAGTTGAACCTTTGTTATTCTTAATGGCGAAGGCACTTGGCCTGAGTCCCAATTCAACTCGTAGTTGAACTTTTGGGCGAGGGCACGTAGCCTGAGTTGTTGTTCAACCGTGGTTGAACCATTGGTAATTTATAACGGCGAAGGCGCTTGGCCTGAGTTGTTGTTCAACCGTAGTTGAACCTTTGTAATTCTTAATGGCAAAGGCACTTGGCCTGAGTCACAGTTCAACTCGTAGTTGAACTTTTGGGTAAGGGCACGTAGCCTGAGTTGTTGTTCTACCGTGGTTAAACCTTTGGTAATTTATAATGGCGAAGGCGCTTAGCCTGATTTGTTGTTCAATTGTAGTTGAATCTTTGTAATTTTTTCTGATGTCGAAGGCACATAGCATGAGTTGTTGCTCAACCGTAGTTGAACTTTTTGTGATTTTTCTGATGTCGAAGGCACATAGCCTGAGTTGTTGTTCGATCGTAGTTGAACCTTTTGTAATTTTTCTGATATCGAAGGCACATAGCCTGAGTCCCAGTTCAACTCGTAGTTGAACTTTTGGGCAAGGGAATGTAGCCTGAGTTGCCGTTCAACTGTAGTTGAACCCTTTGTAAATTTTTTGATGTCGAGGCACATAGCCTGAGTGGCCTGAGTCCCTGTTCAACTCGTAGTTGAACTTTTGGGCGAGGGCACGTAGCCTGAGTTGCCTTTAAACCGTAGTTGAAGCCTTTGTAATTTTTTGATGTCGAAGGCACATAGCCTAAGTCCCAGTTCAACTTGTAGTTGAACTTTTGGGCGAGGCACATAGCTTGAGTTGCCGTTCAACCGTAGTTGAATCCTTTGTAATTTTTTGATGTTGAAGGCACATAGCCTGAGTTGTTTCTCAACCGTAGTTGAAATTTTTGTAATTTTTTTATGTCGAACGCACATAGCCTAAGTTGTTACTCAACCTTAGTTGAAATTTTTGTGATTTTTCTGATGTCGAAGGCACATAGCCTGAGTGGCCTGAGTCCCAGTTCAACCGTAGTTGAACCCTTTGTTTTCCCACATAACCCGCTTCGTGTTGGGCGTTGGAATTTTCTTTTGGTTTCGGATCTTGCCTAACTCGTGCTTGTAGTCTTCTCAATAGGTTCGCATAGGTCACCCTGTTACAGATCTCGGTTTGAGATGCTTTTGTGATTTCCTCCTTTTTGGCAGGATCCCGTGTGAAAAATGGGCGAGGTACCTTATGCGCATTTTTCCCATAGGGATGGGGGATACACTTCTTCTTCTTCCCCTTGCTCGGAGACGCGGGATGTGGAAGCAAGCTTGTCTCGAGGCTTTTGACTTCCTTTGATCCGACATGCCGCTTTTTCTTGTTCAAGTCGGATTATTTTCTTTCCTTTTTTGGTCTAAGGATAAACTACGCGATTCTTATATGAAATCCCCATAGACTGTGCCAAATTTTTTAGCTCAAATTTCTCATCCACTTTAAGAGCATAAATCAATTAAAATGAAGAGAGGGCAAATCATAGCAGATCGTAATAAACCCAAAAGATCAAACGAATAAAATGTAAGAAGCAACAGTTATGGATTAAATGGAGGAGAGTGGAGATCTTTTATTAATAATATAGATTTGGTATGTCTCTCCATTGAGAGGTTCAGAGCCTTACAATGATGTATATTCTCTTCTCTTAGAAGTAGATGTGAGGAAGTAGTCCCCTCTTTAGTATTCTTTCTCTTCATATTTATAGCTGTGAATTTTGCCATCTGGCAGGGACGGCCGTAGCCATGTCGAAAGGACGTCCGTGGAGAATGAGTAGGCCGTGGTCTCGCTAATTAAGTTGAGTAACCTCGGAGTACTTTGGTCGGTGAATGGCTATACCTTTTATTAGCCCGAACGAGCTTAGGAGCTAGTTAGACGCGTTACTTATCACAAATCTAATTCTGACTCATACAGTCACGTTTAAAGAAAAGATAATTGATAGTATAAATAAACATTCTTATGTTTGAGGCATGTTCAAAGACAATAATGGAACCACAATCATATAAACAAAATGATATATCAGTGAATGATAGGAGCTAGTTATATAATGATCATAATGGTGGAAATAAAATGCAATGGAGAAGAACACAACATGTAAAATTAAGAATTAACCTAAATAACCTTCCACCCAGTTCCTTAAAATAAAAGTATCCAGAAAATATATAACATACCTATAATCCATAGGTAAAATGTGTATACCCATGTGTAATTTATATATTTCAATTTGGAAAATTAAGCAGTAAATTTAGGTGGATATTTATGTAAAATCTTTTTCCTCTTCATACGGCCCTTGAGTCCGTTAAAATATCATGGTATAGCTAGTTTTTACACTGGTTAATGAAAAATAACCACTATTTTGCTGCACAGAGACAGGTCCAGTATAATATACGGGAGTTCTGGTGCATTTGTGTACGAACTCCAGCATATTATACTGGACCGGTATATTTTGCTAACTCCTGTAAAATTTACAGGAGACTAGAGCACCAGTGCTCCAAACTCCAGTATATTATACTGGACAATTATACTTGCTGGAACTCCCGTAAAATTTACGGAAGACTAGAGCACCAGTGCTCCAAACTCCGGTATATTATATTGGACAATTATACTTGCTAGAACTCCAGTATATTATGCTGGAGTTCTAGCGTACTTATGCTGGAACTCCATCATATTATGTTGGAGTTCCAGCATACTATCCTGGAACTCCAGTATAATATGTTGGAGTTCAAACATACTTGTGTCGGAACTCCAGTATAATATACCAAAGTATTTTTTTCGAATTTTGAACAGTGTTTTCACTCAAATTTATCTTTACATAAAAGGGGTTAAATTTCGATGACTTTTGAAACTTGGCTATTTTTCAACGACCGGCTGTAAATCTAGCTATTTTTAAATTTCTCGCCTTGAGTCCCTCTTCTAGTTCTGGCCCACAGATGGGCTCAATGGACTGGGCTTTCTTTAAAGACTGTCAATGAATTCTACTAGGCTTTTGGTATCTGCTAAAAAGAATATTGAAGAATTTACCTAAATAGCCGTTCACCAAACTGCTTAGATTAAAAATAGCCAATAGAGATATAATGTATGCATAATTTATGTATATATATATATATGTATATATATATATATATATATATATATATATATATATATATATATATATATATATATATATATATATATATATATATATATATATATATATATATATACAATGAATATGACCGGCTATTTGTATAAAGATCCAAAAAGTATTTCAAGATTGGACCCTGTGATGTTCAAATTCAGAAGCCCAACTCTGTTTTGACATTTTAGGAGGAGATTTCACACAGAGGAATTTTCAGAAATCGCTATTATTTAGTGGCTATTAACTTTTTATAGCTACCATATACATAATTACTTCCTATAGCTACTATTCAGTTATTACAACAGTGTATTCATTGTATTCGCACTGATGTAATCATGAATACAACAACAAAAAACGCCTAAAATCGGAGAATTCCAGCTGTACGCACATGTATCCGCAACATGTATTCATAAATACAGTAACGGCAATCCCCTTAAAAATATTTATGTCCAGCTGTCTAATAACTGAAATAGTATCCAGTGCCGTAGTTGCTACTAAGATAGATTTCACTGTCTTATGGTTCTTACCATTTTCATCAAGGGTCCAAAGAACACATCTCCAGTTTCACCAAATATGACCTTTATTTCTTCAGCAGATGCACTGCCACTGATTCAAAAAGAAAACCTGTTTTTTGTGTAAGAGGAACTCCCATAGTCCGCATTTCAGATGTAATGCAAAGAAGCAGAAGATTATACAATTCTGAAATCTAGCACTGAGGTAAAAACAATATGCACATCTGGAGAAATGGTGCCAACTCTATGAGAATATTTGAACCAATGCAATCCCTCAAGAGACTAAATAAGAAAGACAAAATTATAGAGTCAGTCAGATCTTGATTCTGGGTTGTATACACAGATCAGAGGCAGTTTGTATGCTCGCTAACTGAGATTGTTTACTTGATGCGCTTTGATTTTGCCTCTCTCGTTGGAAATCTTTCAATGCATTAAATCTCAAATCATCAGTATATGTACTTGTTTCTGGGATATCATCAAGAACATCTCTTTTCCCCTCAAGCATGCCTACTGCCTCAGACATTACAGGCCTGAGTGATGGCGTCGCACTAGTGCATAATAGTGCTACTTTTATTATCCTTTCTGCTTCTGCTTTGCTGAAACAAGAACCCAATTTATCATCGACGAGCTCCTCTATTTTTCCATTTTGTAGCAAATGACAGGCCTGCAAAAAAAAATATAAGGAGGTTTTTCGGTTAAAAGAGTTCAATGATTCTCAATCTTAAAAATAGCAGTAGACTAGTCTGGTTTCGTGGAAGTGCATTAACCAAAAAGGTAAAGGAAGATACCCAGTCTAAAAGACAAATGAAATTGTCGGAAGGGGCATAATTATTGTTGTTCTTGCCGCTAACAATTTCAAGAAGGACAAACCCAAAGCTGTAGACACCTGCTTTGTAGGACAAATAACCTCACAGTGCATACTCTGGTGCCATGTATCCTCTGCAGTTCTTAACATACAATTATGCCACAAATTTTATCTAACCATACTGATGACAAGATAAAAGCAAAAAGAAAATCTAGTTTGAATTCTGCATCTAAACATACATTGTTCCAGCAACTCGAGTGCTAATATGGGTCTTCTCATCTTCAATAAGTGTAGCCAGCCCGAAGTCCGAAATTTTGGGATTTAGATCTTTATCTAGCAGTACATTAGTAGCTTTAATGTCTCTGTGTGCAATTTTAAGGCTTGATTCCTCGTGAAGGTAAGCTAGACCTTTAGCAATCCCAACACAAATCTTGAACCTTGTCGGCCAATCAAGCATCAATTGACTTTTCTCTGGATCTAAGGATGTCCATCATACTAAAATGTCAATGGACATTTCATAGAGAGCTGATAGTAGTTTAGAATTTTTAAAGTGAAATGAATAACTTACTAAATAATGCACGAGAGCAAGGCTATTGTTCTCCAAGTATTCATATACGAGCAGTAATTCAGTCCCTTCAATGCAGCAACCATGCAGCTTAACAAGATTCGGGTGTTGCAAACAAGAAATCATGCCAATCTCATTTAAGAATTCACGGTTTCCCTGTCTTGATTGATGTGAGAGCTGCTTCACTGCAACTGAAGTACCATCAGATAGCCGGCCCTACATCAAATATTTGGTCAGAGTTCACAAACAATAATGATAACAAAGATGCTACCATTACTGCTGTTCCCATAATGATACCTTGTAAACTGCGCCAAAACCACCTTCCCCTATCTTGTTAGAAGCATCAAAGTTGTTAGTGGCAGCCTTTATTTGCTTTAAAGTAAAAGAAACGGTTGGACCTTGGGCCTAACTCAACCCCAAAAGCTAGCTTATGAGGTGAGGATTGCCCAAGCCATATAAGGAGACCAAGGACCTCAAATCCCTCCGATGTGGGACAACTCAACAAAGCCTAGACCCCAAAAGAAAATGAGATTCAATCAGCTAAGATTCATCAAGTTTATTGCACATGCACATGTCATTCATGGGAAAATAAAAGCAAAGTAAATATGCATACACTCATCAACACTCCTTCAAGCTGAGAAAAAGGACTTCGGTAGGGCTACATTCAGGGAGAAATTTCCTGTGAAGGGCTCTGCAAAAATCGGAGTATATGACAATTACAATGTCTTCTTAGATTTCACAAATGAGGATAACTTCAATTCAGTTTGGTACAGGAGAGTGGTTGAAGTGGATGGCCTCCAGATGTGGTTACAGAGACACCGGATTTCAGACTGGATGAAGATATCCCGATAGTGCTGGTATGGGTCCTTCTCCCTGGCCTTCCTTTTAATATGCATACATGGCACTATGCTAAACAAATCTGTAGTGAAATTGGCACACCTCTGTCCTTCGACGCTGCTACTGGTGGGCGCACTAGGCCTAGTGTTGCTAAGGTTAGAGTTGAAATTGATCTTCTCAAACCTCAAATAGAGAGTATATGGGTGGGATCAGAGGATGAGAACTCTCCTATGAGGGGATTCAACAGAAAATCGAATATGAGAGCATCCCAAAGTACTGTAAACATTGCAAAAAGTTAGGCCATAACTTGATGAATTGCAGAGTTTTGGAAAAACTGAAAGAGGGAGAAGCGGAAAAAAACAGCAAGAATAAGAACATGGAGAATTCAGGAGATGGCACCAGTGAAAAACAACAAGAGAATGACGATTAACAGAGAATAACTGTAGAAAAAAAACTGAGGCGACAAACAAAAGACAAGGTATTACAGATAGGGAAGCAAGAAAAAACACAGAGATAAACCAAACTGATAAAGAGTATCAAAATGTGGAATCGCAAAGCAAAAAGGAGGGGGAATGTGATTTGAACTCTCATCTAAAAGAGAAGAAGGAAGCACTGTCCATATCAAAGAGAATTAAGAGAATAAACAAGGAGAAACAAGAAAAGCTGAAGAAAATGCCAAAAAAGAAGAGTAAAGTTCTATTCAAGCCAATTCACAATCAGTTGAGCAACAAACAGAATAGTATGGACAAAGCTCCTAAAGATCCAAATCCGATATTACTCCAAGATGCAAGAAGTAGAACAACTAGCACTGCAAATGGCCAACGGGATCTACACAACGCAAGCAATGAATCGGTGTCGAAGGTAAAGGATAGTACCATACCTGATCATACAAAAGACATAAATAAGACTAGTATTATGGAGGGAAAAGAAGCTGAGGACTCCAACAAAATTAATTGTGAAGGTTCAAGAGAAGAAGAGAAATCTGAAAATAACATGCTGAAGGGAAGCAATGAGGCTCAAGATCATGTTAAATTCATTAAAGACAAAGAGGCAGAAACAAGTTCGAGCTCTTCAAGCCTTCCAACATACACCCGTGAACACCCAGGTATTAAATATTGTTGTAGATTTGAATGCTAACCAACTTAATTTTGCAGAAGTCACTTCAGGAGGAATAACTACAAATCATATAGTAGAGGATCCCACCTTACACCAAGATGCTCAAGAACTTCAACAGAATCAAAACAATGACAGAGGAGGAGTAAGCTCAGATGAAGAAGTGTGTTTGGCAGTTCTTAGAGGAAGAAGCAGAGTAAGGTCAGAAAAGAAACACAAATCAACAACACACCTTCTCTAAGAAGGAGACAAAAAAATGGTACCTCTCCTCAAGTTTCCCATGATCTTTTGGAACATTAGAGGAGTGAGGTCAAACAAGGCCATACATAGGCTCATACAACTAATCGACATCAATTGTATCCTTTTTGTTGCTATAAGGGAACCCATGGTTAGCAAAGATAAAATTGAAGGATATCGCAAATTTCTTGGCTTTAAAGAATGTGTCTCCAATGACAATGGTAAGATTTGGTGTTTCTGGAAAAACGTCAATCAAGCTACTGTTATTGCAAATGAGGAATAACAAATCTCTATAAAGATGGATGATGGTCGGATCAATCCTTCTGTTTTTATCACAGCAGTCTATGCCAAATGCACCTCAAGAGAAAGAAAAGACTAATGGTGTAACCTTGAGGATATCAGACTAGCAATAGATGGCCCTGGGTGTATTGGAGGCAACTTCAATGTTATCTTGGAACCCAATGAGAAGCTAGGTGGTACGCCTCATAGAATGTACAAGAGTCTTGATTTTCAAATGTGCATGGACAACTGTGGAGTAACTGACATTGGTTTCTCTGGTCCTAAATACACCTGCTGCAATAATTGGAGACCACGGAAAAGAATTTGGAAAAGACTGGATAGAGTATTCATAAATGACAAATGGGCTCAAAGATTTCAAAATACCACGGTCACGCATTTAGTGAGAACTGGCTCGGATCATAGGCCTCTACTCATAAAGTGTTCTGATACTGTTAATAATCACATAAAGTACTTCAAATTTCTCAACTTCTGGACTAAACCGGATGGTTTTCTCGAGCTTGTTAAGGAAGTAGGGACACTAAAATCAATGGCAACCATATGTGGAAACTTCAAACAAAGCTAAAGCTTCTCAGGAAAAGACTAACTCAGTGATCAAGAGAAAGCATTGGCAACATCCATGAACAAGTTATTAATTGGGAAGACAAAGTGGAGATTTTTTTTTTTTGGTAATTAACTTTCATTTCACAAACAAATATTTACAAACTGTGTATGAGCAGACTCTGGACATGCATCCCAGGCTTGCTCTACTTCCTGCCTTCTACTACAACCATTCACCTCTGATTTAACTACTAACTATGACATAGAATCTACACGCTAGGATAGTAGTTAAGTTCCTGTAGCCTTTGTTGTATCCTCCTTTTGTTTACTCATCTTCCATGAACATCCTGCAATATGATTCTGCATATGCTGCTTTCCTTTCTTTGCAATCCCTTAAAAATTCTGATGTTCCTTTCTTACCATATGAAATATATTAATCATGCTAAGACCAGCTTGTATAGTTCAGCCTTTGTACTCCTCCCTTTGTAATGCTTCTCTGCCCATTGAAGTTCAGAAGCCCATTCCATTGGTTGCCTATGGATGCCTTGCCATTGAAGCATTGCATTCCACATTCTTGCTGCAAAGCTGAAATTGAAGAACATGTGATCCACAGACTCCTCCTCATCTTTGCATAACGAGCAAGTTATATCCTCCACATATCCCATACCCCTTAGCCTATCTTTTGTCATTAGTCTCCTCTGAGCAGCTAGATAGGCTATGAAGTTCCATTTTGGAACTCCAATACTACTATGAACCAACCTCCTCCATGACACTTTTTCAAAATCCCCCCTCAGTTTCCATATATGACTTTAGTAGAAAACTTGTTTATATCTTCTATATTTCCCTCTTGATATCCAGCTTCATCAAAGTATTTCTTTGCCTTCAATATCTTCTGTACTACGCAGGAAGCTTGTTTTGGTATATTACTCCACCCTGCATCCTGTGTTTTATAGTATGCATGCATCCACTTTACCCAAAGTCTGTGCTTCTTTTTACATAGATTCCAGAAGAGATTGCATATGGCAGCTTTGTTCCATTCCTCTATAGCAAGCAAATTGAGACCCCCTCCTGCCTTAGGTTTACATAAACAATCCCATGATACAAGTGCTTTTCTTGATGCTTCTACTCCCCCTATCCAAAGAAAGGTTCTGCATACTTTCTCAATATGCTGAATGACTTTCTTTGGTAATACAAATACCTGAGACCAATATACTTGGATGGAAAACAGTACACTCTTAATCAACTGTATTCCTGCATAGGACAAAAACCTTGTTGTCCATACTTGAATTCTTCCTAGCATTTTCTCCAATAATGGCGGACACTAGGTTAAAGGATAATCTCTTAGAGCTTAGTGGTACTCCCAAGTACCTTACAAGCAAAGTCTCCTTGACAAATCCTAAGTTCTGTAGGATCATCTGCTGCACCTCATCTTGTACTCCAAAGAAAATAGAGCTTTTATCGGTGTTAGCCTCTAGACCTGATGCCTTCGAAAATTGTTGAAAGCACTTGAAAAGAAGTTGTACTGATATAACATCTCCTCTACAGAACAAGAGCAGATCATCAGCAAAACTTAATTGCACAATATTCAGCTTGCCACACTTAGGGTGATAATTGAAATTAGGATCCCTTTTAAGAGTTTTCAGCAGCCTTGTAAGGTACTCCATAATTAGTACAAATAGGTAACGAGATAGGGGGTCTCCTTGTCTCAACCCTTTGCTGGCCTGGAATGGTTTTGTAGGCTACCCATTTATCATAATAGCATATGATACTGTTGTAACACATCTCATTATCCATTGTACAAATCTTCCTGGTAACTGTAACAGTGTCAATACTTCCTCTAAATAGCCCCATTCCACTGAATCATACACCTTCTTCATATCTATCTTCAACATACACCTGGGGAAACACCTCTTCTGTCATAGCCTTTAACTAGTTCATGACTCGTTATAATGTTGTCACTTATGAGCCTCCCTGATACAAAAGCTGACTGACTCTTATCTACCAATCCATCCATCACACCTTGAAGTCTGTTGGTCAGGATCTTTGATATAATCTTGTATCCCATTGTGCAGCATAAAATTGGCCTGTATTCAGTTATCTTAGAAGGGTTTCACCTTAGGAATGAGGGTCACTGTTGTGCGGTTAATAGGCTAATACATATTGGAACAGCCAAAGAACTCCATAACTGCATCTGTAATTGTATCACCCACTACAGGCCATGCTTTTTTATAGAATACAGCATTGAACCTATCACAACCTGGAGTTTTGCTATCATTGATACCTTGCAGTGCATGTACTATCTCCTCCTTAGTAATCTCTATATTGAGTAGCAATTGCTGGTGTCTATTGAGCATGGGACTATCTCTCATAATAGCAGGGTTAATAGCTGGCAATTCACTTGCTGAGGAGCCTAATAGTTGCTGATAGAACACTGTCACCTCTTCTTCAATATCCTTCTTTGTTTGTGCTGTGCTTCCATTTCCTCTGATCAGCCTATTCATCTTGTTTTGACTGCACCTGTTCTTCATAGATGCAAAGAAATATGAGGTGTTGCCATCCCCTAGCTGTAGCCAATTAACTCTAGATTTCTGTTTCATAATGCTCTCCTCCACTTTAAGCCATTTCTCCAATTGCTCCTTCATTACCTTTTCAGCTGCTACGGAAGTTGCATTCTGTCCAGGATCTCTCATTTGTTCCAGCATATCTTGTAGTTGTTGTCTGCACTCCTTGATCCTGTCCCCTACAGCATTGTACTCTTCTTTATTTAACTCCTTCATAGCCTGCTTTACCCTCTTTAGTTTCTGCCATATATTTTTCAGATTATGTTGCTCCTGTGGCCTGTCCCATGCATCCTTTACTATCTGCAAAAAATCTTTATGCTCAGCTAGGTGGTTAAGAAATTTAAAAGGTTTGGGACTGAATTCTTCTTCCTCCAATGTGATGCTCAAAGGTGAGTGATCAGAACACTGGGGTCCATAACCACTACCTCCATCTGTGGCATAACCATCATCCAATCAGTATTAATCAGGGCTCTGTCAATTATGCTCTAAGTATGACCATTTGTCCATGTAAAAGTCCTTCCAGTAGTCTTTAGATCTGTGATTTCAGTGTTATCTATAAAGTCATTGAAATCTCCCACTTCCTGTTCCTGTCCCCCGTGATCAACCATGGTCCTTGTTGTATTGTGTGTAATCTAGTTAATTCCCACCACGTACTTCTTCTATCCTCTATATTATGCAACCCATACACAGCTGTGAATGTAAACCTCATATCTAGCCTTCTGATATATACCTTTGTGTGAATAGTCTGGGCAGTACTACTCACCGCCTTGCAGTCTATTTCATTTGCGTCCCATATCAACCATATTCTTCCTTTATTGCTATGTACATAAATGTCAAGGTATTCCCATCCAGGAGTGATCTTCTTTATAATCTGATCAGCCTTCTGTTGTTTTATTTTATGCTCTAATAATGCTACCATACTTAATTTCCTACTACATATGAACCTCTTAACCTCTTTTTGTCTAGGGATTTTATTTAGACCCTGTTAGAATATGTAAATATTAGTAAAATAACCCTAATCCAATATGTATTAGGAGTAGGATAGGTTAAGTGTATATATATAGGGCTCATTGTATCATGTTTAATATCAATTATAATTTTTCTCCCGTGCTTTCTCACATGGTAACAGAGCTCCAGTGAGAATATCATAGCTGTGCGTCATTCCAGCAACTTCCGGGAAGAAAGACCTCGTCGCCGTGCAATCTTCCGGCGACTTAAGAGGATGTCCTTAACGAAATCACCTTTTTGCTGGTGTTGTGCAAAATCCGAGACCACCACAAGGCTCGGAATATAATTCCGACCAACCCCAGAAAATATCACCGCAAAATAGCCCCCCACGCGCCGCCATGCGCCCGCCGTAGTTCTGCCGGCGGCGGCGAGTCTATCCCACGCGCCGGCGCGTGAGACACCTTCCGGCCATAATTTCAAAAAATTCCTTCAGGACAGTCTGATCGCCCTCGAATTTCGAGCCTATCTATGTTTTTATTTTTCAATTCCGACAACTTTGAATTTTTTCCGGTAGCTACAGTACTTTTTCCTGCAGCTACAGTGTTTCCAGTTTTCCGGCAGCTACCGTGTTTCCAGTTTTTCAGTTTTAAGTTTCCTACATATGTTTCAGCGAGTTTTCAGTTGATTCTTTCTGATTATTTGGTGATAACCCAACAATGTCTTTGGGACTCGATGCTTTCGGGTCTAGAAACCTGGGTTCTGGCAGTTCCGGTGTTATGATTACCTCAGAACCTTTAATGGGAGGTTCAAACTACCTAGCTTGGGCTTCGTCTGTCGAGTTGTGGTGTAAAGGTCTAGGTGTTCAAGATCATCTAATCAAGGAGTCTAGTGAAGGAGATGAAAAAGCCAATGCACATTGGGAGAAGATCGATGCTCAATCATGCAGTATTTTGTGGCGATCTATTGATTCCAAATTGATGCCCTTGTTTCGTCCATTCCAAACATGTTATTTGGTTTGGGAAAAGGCTCGTACTTTATACACTAATGACATATCTCGTTTCTATGATGTGATATCGCGGATGACAAATTTAAAGAAATAGGAATTAGATATGTCTACTTACTTGGGTCAAGTACAGGCAGTTATGGAGGAATGTGAGACGTTGATGCCAGTTTCTGCTAGCGTTGCAAAGCAGCAAGAGCAACGACAAAAGTTGTTTCTAGTTCTTACTCTTGCTGGGCTTCCTAATGATCTTGACTCAGTACGCGATCAGATTTTGGCTAGTCCGACTGTCCCCACAGTTGATGAATTATTCTCTCGATTACTTCGCCTTGCTACAGCACCAAGTCACCCAGTGAGCTCATCACAGACACTTGATTCATCTATCCTCGTATCCCAATCAGTGGACAATCGGGTATCTCATACTATGGAGAATAGACGAGGAGGAGGTCGTTTTGGAAGATCTAGGCCCAAGTGTTCTTATTGTCATAAACTTGGTCACACTCGTGACGTGTGCTATTCTTTACATGGTCGACCACCCAAAGATGCTTATGTTGCTCAGACCGAGACTACAGGTAATCAGGGATTTTCTGTATCTGAAGGGGAGCACAATGAGTTCCTTAAATATCGAGCAAGTAAGCAAACATCTCCACAAGTAGCCTCTATTGCTCAGACTGATACTTCTGTTGCTGGTAATTCTTTTGCTTGTGTTTCCCAGTCTAGTCCTCTTGAACAATGGGTTGTGGACTCAGCTGCTTCTGATCATATCTCTGGTAATAAATCCCTTTTGTCAAATATTGCGTATTCACGATTTCTTCCCAACGTTACTTTAGCCAATGGGTCTCAAACTAAAGCAAAAGGAGTTGGACAAGCGAATCCCCTACCCGCTGTCACTCTAGATTCCGTTCTTTATGTCCCTAGCTGTCCTTTTAATTTTGCATCTGTTAGTCGTTTGACTCGTGCCCTCCATTGCGGTATACATTTTATTGATGATTCTTTTATTATGCAGGACCGCAGTACGGGAAAGACGATTGGAACAGGACTTGAATCAAATGGACTCTACTACCTTAACTCACTAAAATCCTCCAAGGCCTGTCTAGTTGCCGATCCTCCAGACCTACTTCACAGTCGTTTAGGACATCCTAGCTTGTCCAAGCTTCAGAAGATGGTGCCTAGTTTGTCTAGTTTATCCACATTAGAGTGTGAGTCATGCCAGCTCGGGAACATACCCGAGCCTTCTTTCCTCGTAGTATTGAGAATCGTGCAGAGTCTGTTTTTTCTTTAATTCATTCGGATATATGGGATCCTAGTAGAGTTAGTTCAACTTTGGGATTTCGTTATTTTGTTAGTTTCATTGATGATCATTCAAGATGTACTTGGATTTTCTTAATGAAAGATCGTTCTGAGTTGTTTTCTATATTCCAGAATTTTTGTGTTGAAATTAAAAATCAATTTGTTGTTTCTATTCGCACTTTTAGAAGTGATAATGCCTTAAAATATTTATCCAACAGTTTATGACTTCTCACGGAATTATTCATCAGACCTCCTGTCCTTATACCCCTCAGCAAAATGGGGTTGCAGGAAAAAATAAGCATATTATTGAGATTGCTCGCACACTTCTCATTGAATCTCATGTTCCGCTGCATTTTTGGGGCGATGCAGTTCTCACATCTTGTTATTTGGTTAATCGGATGCCTTCATCTCCCATCCAGAATCAGATTCCGTGTGAGGTATTGTTTCCCCAATCACCCTTATACTCTATTCCCCCTCGTATTTTTGGGGGCACTTGTTTCGTTCATAACTTAGCTCCTGGGAAAGATAAGTTAGCTCCTCGTGCTCTCAAGTGTGTCTTCCTTGGTTATTCTCGTGTCCAGAAAGGCTATCGTTGTTATTCACCTGATCTTCATAGGTACCTTATGTTAGCTGATATCACATTTTTTGAGTCTAAACCTTTCTTTACCTCGTCTGACCATTCTTACCATCTTGATATATCTGAGGTTTTACCTATACCGGCCTTTAGGGAGTCTGCTATAGCTCCTCCTTCACCTTCCGCCACAGCAGTCTCACCCGAGTCTGCTATTAGCTCCCCCTTCAGCTTCCGCTACAAAAGTCTTACCCATTCCAACCGTTGGAGAGTCTAGTGTGGCTCCTCCTAGACTCCCTGCCACAGAAACTCCACTCTTGACATATCATTGTCGTCCTCGCCCAGCATCCGGCCTGATTGATTCACGTCCTGCACCTGACCCTGCTCCTACTGCGTACTTGTCTCTTCCGATTGCACTTCGGAAAGGTATACGGACCACCCTTAATCCATCCTCATTATATCCAGTGTTTTTGATAGCGCGCGGCGACAAATAGCGACGAGGGCTCGCTTCAGTGAGGCGAGAGGCGCGCAGCGAAGCGCTCGCCTTTTTGATATGAGGCGACAATTTATAAAAAAAAACAATATATATATAACACTAAAAACTCAATAACAATAATATGTTAATAATAAATATATCAATTTAAAAATTAAAAACTCAATAGATAGTCATAAACTCATAAGCAACATCTATTCTTCTTAAAGATTTTCAATTCTACAACATCATAATTGATAGCATTATATTGGCTATCATCTTCTTCATCCTCGGACACTTCATCAATTAGGGTGGTGGACCGGCTTGAACTTGCTACCCCCTTTCCCTTGTACGTTGAACTTGAAGAACTCGCTCTAAGTCCATAGATGTTCTCCTCAACTCCAACAGCCATAGAAACGGTACCCCAATCAAGATCGTCTCCTTCATACACTTGTTCATCTTCGTGATTTTGGGGGGCTCCAGTTAACCATTCATTTGCCTCATCAATATTGTCCAACAAAATTGGATCAATAGTATCGCGAGCTTCATAACGTCGCCTCAATGTTCTATTATATTTAATATACACTAGATCATTGAGACGCGATAGCTCAAGCGTATTCCTTTTCTTGGAGTGAATCTGCGCATTAAGTTATTTAGATTAAATAGTAAGTACTAATAATAATACAATATAGAATATATATTAATATAACAAATCTACTTCTTACATGCTCAAATACGCTCCAATTTCTCTCGCATCCAGATGCACTACAAGTTAGGCTTAATACTTTGATGGCAAACTTTTGCAAGTTTGGAGTTTGACTTCCAAATTGCTTCCACCATTCAACTATAGTAAAATATTTTAAAAGTTAATAACTATAATCAAATAAGTTAAATTAAAGTTATAAGGAAATCTATATTAAAGTTAGTTACCTGGCGACCTTTTGTCTCTGGCTCTAATGGCAGCCGGTAAACCAAATAGGCCATCTGCTTGTTCGTACTTACCAAACTCCTCCCCCTATTAGATCTATCGTCGCTGAATTAGGGATCAACTTCTCAAGACATGCATGGTATCCAACCCACACCTCTGGAGCCAAAGTTTCCTGACTAGTGTTCTTGTAAAATAATCCCGGGTTTAGAAGGTGGCCAGCTGCATGCAAAGGTCGATGGAGTTGCTTGTCCCACCTGCTATCAATTATCTCAAAAACTTTCTCATATTTCCTAACATCTCCATCGAATGATGTTGCAATACTCTCTTTGGCTCTATCCATAGCTTCATAAAGATAGCCCATTGGTGGTTTTTTCTCCCCATCCACCATGCGGAGCACCGCCCATTGGTGGTTTTTTCCCCCCATCCACCATACGGAGCACCCGAATAAAAGGACCACCAACTTTAAGAGCCCGAACGACATCATTCCAGAATGATGGAGCAATAAGAATTTTGGCAACCTCTCTCCCCGCAGCTTCCTTTGCATATTTATTATCTTTCCAATCATTCGAAAGAACTAGCTTTCTCAAATTTCCCTTTTGCAAGTAAAAACTATGCAAAGTTAAAAAAACCGTTGCAAATCTAGTCTTGGTCGGTCTCACCAAATTTCTTTCTTGTGTGAATTTTCTCATCAAATTCAACAACAACGGCCTCTGAATGATGTAAGCATATATCTTGACGGCCTTAGCGAAAACTGTAAAAGTAACAATAGCAATTTTAAATTAATAGTTTAATACTAAAGGCTAGGAAGGATATAAGTATAAATAAAGTTAAAGGCTTGAAAGATAATTATATTAAAGTTACCTGAAGCATATGGGTGTTCCTTGAATATGTCACCAAACATCAAGTTGATACAATGGGCAGCACATGGAGTCCAATAAATGTTTGGATAGATAGCTTCCATCATCTTCCCCGCACTAACATTCTCACTAGCATTATCTGTAACAACTTGTACAACATTTTCCTTTCCAATTTTATCAATAGTATTTCTAAACAAGTTGTACATTTTGCTTCCATCCGTAGAAGAGTTGCTAGCATCGTGAGATTCAAGAAAAACACTCCCTCTTGGTGAGTTCACCAACACATTTATAATCATGTTCCCATTCCGTGCTGTCCACTTATCCATCATAATGGAACAACCAAACTTGGTCCATTCCACTTTATGCTCCTCAATAATTTGGTACCTTCTTCACCTCCTTTTTAAGATGAGTTACTCTAACTTCATGATAGCTAGGAGGCTTCATCCCCGGGCCATATCGTCCTACAGCCTCAATAAATTTATCAAAAGTTTTGTAGTTGACACAGTTGAAAGGAAGGCCTGCATCGTACATCCATGATGCAAAGGCACTGACGGCGCGATCCCTCAAAGTCTTCTTGACATCTTTACCCGAATCTTCTTCACATTTTCCCCTTTCTTGTTGTTTTGCCGAGTAATAAAGATTGATATGGCCTTTTGCCAACGAACGTGCAGTGGATGACCCACTAGATTGAGAGTGCCTTTTAGGGGGGAGGTCTCATTTCACCTTCTTCATCCATATCATCATCTTCATCAATTATATTCACGGAATTCACCGATGCTTCATAATTCATTTGAGTTCTTACTAAATTTTTCTTTTCAACAAAAGCTTTTGTTTCCTCCCTAACCTCGGGCGGACAAAGGGGACATTGTATTACATTTTTAAATCCACCGATCAAATGTTGCTTGTGACGAGTTATCCCACCATTATATGTTTTTCCACAGAACAAACATTTAATTGCAGTTCTTGACGGGCCTTGTATAGCATAATTCCAAGCTATATCACTTCGTTTACTATTATCGGATGATGCCATTTCAATTTTCAGCGCTGTTTTAAAGAAAAATAGAGCAATAAATCAAATAAATTTAAGCAACTTAGTAGAATTGCAGATTAATTTTTCTTGTTTTATCTGTGCAGGTTACAGAGCACTGGTCGAGTGGTCGAGTGGTGCTGACAGCTCTGTTTTTTTTTTCACAGTCGACAGGTCGAGACTGAAGAAAAAAAACAGAGCAGTGCTTGACTGGAAAAGAAAAACAGAGCACTGTCGAGTGGACGACAGCTACAGCTCTATTTTTTTTCACTGGTTGAGTGGTCGAGTGGTCGAGACTGGAAAAAAAAACAGAGCAGTGCTTGACTGAAAAAAAAAACAGAGCACTGTCGAGTGGTCGACAGCTACAGGCTACAGCTCTATTTTTTTTTCACTGGTCGAGTGGTCTGTGGTCGAGTGGTCGAAAAAAAAAAACAAAGAGTGGCTGGAAGAAGAAGGAAGAAAGAAGAAAGAAGAAAGAGAGAAGAAGGAAGAAAGAAGAAAGAAGAAGTGAAGATGAAGAACATACCTGGGATGTCGAGTCCAGAGAGAGGCTCGAAGAAGAAGATGATTTGCAGCAAAACCCTAATTTTGTCGACTGCTTGTATTTTTTTAAAGCTGATGTGTTTTAATTACTTGTATTTTCAAATAGCGTCGCTACACAGCGCCTCGCGCCTCGCCACAGCAGCTGTTGCCCTCGCCATTCTGCATCGCATCGCCACAGCAGCCTTGTGGCGTTAGGGCTTCGCTACGCCTCGCTACACGCTTTTAGCGCTGTAGCGAGCGCTTTTAATAACACTGATTATATCGGTTTAAGTTATCATCGTTTGTCATCACCCTATTATGCTTTTCTATCTTCGTTGTCCTCTGTTTCCATCCCTAAGTCTACAGGTGAAGCTTTGTCTCATCCAGGGTGGCGACAGGCTATGATTGACGAGATGTCTGCTTTACATACGAGTGGTACTTGGGAGCTCGTCCCTCTTCCTTCAGGTAAATCTACTGTTGGTTGTCGTTGGGTGTATGCAGTCAAGGTTGGTCAAGATGGTAAGGTTGATCGTCTTAAGGCTCGTCTTGTTGCCAAGGGATATACTCAGATATTTGGGCTTGATTACAGTGATACCTTCTCTCCCATGGCTAAGATAGCATCAGTCCGCCTTTTTCTATCCATGGCCGTTGTTCGCCATTGGCCCCTGTATCAGCTGGATATTAAAAATGTGTTTTTACACGGTGACCTTGAGGATGAAATTTATATGGAGCAACCACCTAGGTTTGTTGCTCAGGGGGAGTCTCACGGCCTTGTATGTCGCTTGCGCCGATCACTTTATGGTCTAAAGCAGTCTCCTCGAGCCTGGTTTAGTAAGTTTAGCACTGTTATCCAGGACTTTGGCATGACTCGGAGTGAAGCTGATCACTCTGCATTCTTTCGGCATTCTGATTCGAGTCTCTGTATTTATCTGGTGGTCTATGTTGACGACATTGTTATTACCGGCAATGACCAGGATGGTATTACTAAATTGAAGCAACATCTCTTTCAACACTTTCAGACTAAGGATCTGGGCACACTAAAGTATTTCTAGGTATTGAGGTCGCTCAGTCTAGCTCAGGTATTGTGATCTCACAACGGAAGTATGCCTTAGATATTCTTGAGGAGACAGGAATGACAGGTTGTAGACCTGTTGACACTCCGATGGATCCAAAATCTAAACTTCTTCCAGGACAGGGGGAGCCTCTTAACGATCCTGCAAGATATAGGCGGTTAGTTGGTAAATTAAATTATCTTACAGCGACAAGACCTGACATTTCCTTTCCTGTGAGTGTTGTGAGCCAGTTTATGGGTTCTCCGTGTGATAGTCATTGAGATGCAGTTGTTCGCATTCTTCGGTGTATAAAATCAACTCCAGGTAAAGGTTTATTGTTTGAGGATCGAGGCCATGAGCAGATCGTTGGATACTCCGATGCTGATTGGGCAGGATCGCCTTCTGACAGACGTTCTACTTCTGGATATTGTGTCTTAGTAGGAGGAAATTTGGTATCTTGAAAAAGTAAGAAACAAAATGTGGTTGCTCGGTCTAGTGCAGAAGCAGAATATCGAGCAATGGCTATGGCGACATGTGAGCTAGCTTGGATCAAACAGTTGCTCAAAGAGCTGAAATTTGGTGATGTTAGTCAGATGAGACTTGTGTGTGATAATCAAGCTGCTCTTCATATTGCATCAAATCCAGTGTTCCATGAGAGAACTAAGCACATTGAGATTGATTGTCACTTTGTCAGAGAAAAGATACTCTCGGGAGATATTGCTACAAAGTTTGTAAAGTCAAATGATCAGCTTGCAGACATTTTCACCAAGTCCCTCACTGGTCCTCGTATTAACTACATATGTAACAAGCTCGGTACATATGATTTATATGCACCAGCTTGATGGGGAGTGTTAGAATATGTAAATATTAGTAAAATAACCCTAATCCAATATGTATTAGGAGTAGGATAGGTTAAGTGTATATATATAGGGCTCATTGTATCATGTTTAATATCAATTATAATTTTTCTCCCGTGCTTTCTCACAGACCCCTTATATTCCAAGTTACTAGTCTCATACTGGTATAAAGAGAGGTTGTAATGCTTCTTGCCCTGTGTCCCCCTTTTGTCTTCCTGCTCCTCCTTCTATCTGATTTGGGATGGCTAGCTGTATGTTAAATCCATTGAGGACATTAACTCTCTCACTTGATTGCCTTTCCCTACTTCTTGCTGTTGATTTCCCTATAACAATTTGCCACTGCTCCTCATTCCCTTTCCCACTTCCTGTATTACCTGTACTAGTACTTGCAATTGATGTACTACTACTGATGGTCTTTCCAGTTATGCTTTTCTCATTCTGCACTATTTCCTTTGCTGATTCCTGGACTTGTGTTGTCATTTTGGGCTGACATTCCTGCTTCTGCTTCACAAGTTTATTCTTCCCTTTTGGTACATTAGGCTCACCTCCTCTGCATTGGTGACCAACCTGCATACATTTAATACAGAACTCTGTTATCCAGTCATAAGCAACTTCCTGCATAAATTCTCTACCATTAGGGTCATTCACTTTGATAGCTTTAGGAAGCTCCTTCGTGACATCCATTTCAACTAGAACCCTTGCATAAGAGATCGTGTCTAATGGAGTAGTGCAAGCATCTGCATAAATGGGCACTCCCAGTCCATTATAGTTCTACTTAATGCCTTTTTCCCCAGCAATTCAAAGGTAGGTTAGGATATTTCACCCACATTGGTATTGTTGGAGTATCTCTTTTGTGAATTCAAAGTAAGCTGACCATACTTTGACAATTATAGGCTTGTTATTCAACATGTGCGGTCTTGAGTACAAGACTGCATCCCTATCTTCAATTGAATTAAATCTCACCACAAAATAGCCATCGTTATGGAAATACACCTTAGGTTTAGCAACATAATTCCACACTGAGGCTATATACCTCTCCATAGCTACTATTGTTGGGCTACCACCAACCACATACAAAATTAGAGCTAGTTTCCACTTCTGAGTTTCTTCCTCTATCTCATCCTTACATAGTTCAACAGTTATTTCACCATTTTTAATAGTTGGAGCAATAAAAGTCAATCCATACCTTTACCCGCATAGTTCGCTCCCGCAAATAGATTCACCCATTATTTCTGACCTTGCTCAGCCTCAACTTCAGGTAGCCTCTTCATAGCAGGAGCTACCTTCCCCTCATCCCCTACTATCCCCAGTTCAGCCATACAATTTTGCCCATTAGTAGCCAATTTGTTAGTATTTGCACTTGCATGTATCATCGGACTGATATTTGTCACCTTCCTACTATTTTCAAGTTTCTCTGATGGAGTTTTGACAGCTTCCGTCACATTTGTCAATGGTGGCCATTGCTCCATTAAGCTTTTTCCTAGATCTCTGCTCACAGCTTCCATTGGTTGTGCGTTGCTCGTACCTGCACTTTCACTCATCGGAATTACATTCGCATTTTTCTTTGGTCGTCCCCTCCCCATGGCTGCCGGCGTACCTTAGCACATGCACTCTAAAGTGCGCCGAGAGAGCGGTTATAGAGAGTGAAATTTTGTTCCAGTTTTTCCCTTTTTGGAGATTATTAATAACACGGAATCAGCTAGGGCAGAGACCAATAAAGCACATGTTGAATACATTAGGTGGTTGTCCATACAGGATTCCCTTATCACTCAGAAGGTTAACATCAATTGGTTTGAGGAGGGAGATAGAAATACCAACTACTTTCACAGTAAGCTTAGAGAGAAAAGAGAAGATTGCAACGGGAAAGAATCAAGAACCATAGAGGAAAGTGGATTACCGGGGAAGATAAGATTGCCAAAGCAGCCATTAGACATTTTAATGGCTTCTTCAATCTTCCAGCAGCTAATCTGGACACCAACATTCTCCAATGCATCACCAACAAGATTACAAAAGAAGAGAATGACAGCCTTACAAAGAATCCAACCGAAGAGGACATCAAATATGCTGTTTTCAACTTAGGTGCATCTAGCGCGGCAGGACCAGACGACTACAATGGAACAAAGTTGCTGGGACATCATCAGGGAAGACATCATTGATTTTGTTCTGGAGTTCTTCAGAGGTAAGCCCCTTACTAAGTTCTACACACACTAATTTAACTCTTATCCCAAAAAATGATTCCCCCACCACCTTTAATGATTTAGGCCCATTAGTCTCTCTAATTTCACAAACAAGATTATTTCTAAAATTCTTCTATCAGGCTCAATCCTTTGTTAAGCAAATTGATCTCGGCTAATCAAAGTGGTTTTGTTAAATATAGATTAATTTCGGAAAATATTCTGCTAGCGTAAGAAATTGTCCAATCTATCTCTCATTCTAATAAGGTGGAAATGTTGTTATTAAACTGGACATGGCAAAAGCATATGATAGAATGTCATGGACTTTTGTTAACTCTGTTCTAAGGAAATTTGGTTTCTGTGAAGTGTGGATTGACATGATTCGGAATCTATTATCTGGTATTTGGTATTCCATAATCATTAATGGAAACAGAAAAGGCTTTTTTACATCTAGTCAAGGGCTTAAACAAGGAGATCCACTTTCCCCTCTCTCTTTATTATAGCAGCTGAAGTTTTGAGTTGCTCACTTAACAACCTTCTCTTAGATGATAACTTTATTCCTTTTTCTATGCCTAGTAATGGTCCTATTATTAATCACTTGGCGTATGCTGACGATATTGTCATTTTTACAAGTGGCAATGACAATCCGTTAACCTTATTAAGAAGGTCATTAACAACTATGAAGCCAGCTCTGGCCAACTTGTTCATAAGTTACTATTGACGCCACCTGTAGTATGAGTCCGAAGAATTCATCTTGGAGTTCTGCACTAGAAATGTCGCTAATATTGAGTATAATGTCAGCACCAAGTCCAGAAACAATTCTTTAAATCGAAGTTCCATTACAGCATTTTCAGTCTAGCTTAACAAATACATTACAGTAGCTCAACCATATATACTCACCAGTGGAAGATAACTCTTTTGATTGAGATGATCTCCATTTACAACCCTTCACATCAATCCTCAGCAGTAACATGTCAGGTCAACAGGATTTCCAAGTCGATATAAGCTGTGACCTTCTAAATCATCAAACCTACCATCACGAAAGCATTGGTTAAGTAAAATTGAGGCAGCAACTGCACTATGCAAAACAAATAATGAATCAAAGTCCATTCATAATTCACTAGATTTCATCACCAATTTCATTAACTTACAGATCTTGAGAAATAGATAGGTCTCAACTTTCAAGTTTCAATATCAAGATTCGGGTTGCAGAGATGATCCAAGCTACTTTGAACTTTCGCTACAAATTTGCCAAGTGCATACGTAGAATCAAACACTAAACAGGCTTAAACAAGGTCAAATATTGTGGAAAGTGTCCAAGAAAAAGAATTGTTTGCGAATGCAGCAACTATTAAATCATGACAGGAACTGAAAACTGAGTCTAATATTGCCACTGTCTGGGAAAAAGAATTGCTTACAAACTGAGTCTATATGTTGGATGACACTCCGCCATACCTGCCGTCTGCACAAATGTTAACTACTGATGAGTATCATAAAGATGGCTCAAATATAGAGTATAATTTTATAGCTTTATCTAAGTTCACCTTGATACTAATAGAAGGACTTCAGAAGAGTAAATGACTGAATAAATTTAAAAATACTAGTTCTTGATTCCTAACACATTAATTCGATTGACTAGCTGGACTAAAAGCAACAAGTAGTATTGCGTACAGGCATTCAATTTAAAGCTACAAGTGGGGCAACGAAGCAATCAGAAAGAGTCTTTCTGCTCATTTATAAGACATAAGCTATAGATGTTTAAGTTTCAAAGAGGTCTTGTTTTGTAAATATTTTCCAAATTTTATAACTGGAACATGCTGGTTTTCTTTAGTTTTCTCTTTCTTATGTTTTTAAAGTGATAAACTATAACAAAGAAGGGTTATTTTTTCAAAATAGAATGATCTAATAATACAGAAATTTCCCTTATCGAAAGATATAATATTAATAATTCTTAAGAACTTCCAACTTATAACCATATTCAGGAATGTATGGCTATCTAAACCCCTACAAATAAATGTGCTAATGAGTTCATCAAAGTAATACATGTAGCATTGAAATCAAGTTAACCGATATCCTAAACCAGTGTTCTTTGAAAGAAAAATGACCTCTCTTTGCTTACACGTTTATAACTTTCGAGAGCCAATGAACAAATATTTCAGGACAGTACCTAAAACAGACTAATTTTATATAGCAAACTACTCATTCAAGAACTTACCATGTCCAATAGGACAGCTGATTGGGCTTCCAAAACCAAACTCAGCTTAGCAAAGCTTGGACCCAGCTCTTTCCCATCTGATATTCCATAAATGTGCTGTAAACTGTAAAGTTGTAGCATAATGACTTTCTAACTTTTTCAGCAACTTACAACATTAAAGCTTTCACACCAGGATTTATGTCTGCAACCAACTTAGAGTTGAATTCAATGAGAAAGCTGATAATCAACTCTCCCTATAGTATCAAGAAATCCATGAAACAACAGAAGAAACTTAACAAGGTTATTTAAGATATATCCTAGCAGCCCACAGCTCTTGATAGTTGACTTAAACTCTCAAGGTGTAGTTTGAACAGACAAAGTGAATGGAAGATATCTTATGTTCACTACATGAGAATAATCTAGCAAACATTCACGATAAACAAAAGCACTTCGTTTTAACAAACTACACATGTTGCACCATCAATTTTCGTACATTTCCTTACCAGAATATCTGAAACACTACGATATCCCTTTACATTATGGTCCCAAAAAGTACACGTAGCCTATTAGTTAAATTCTTGATACTTACCAAAACATACTCCCCCCCCCCCCCCCCCAAACCCAAACCAAAAGGGAAAGCATAAACTGCAGAACTAAAATGAGCGGAGCAAAATCCTTTTCTCGGTCAGGAAAGCAATTCTACATTAACAATTAGGAGATAAATATACAGAAATGCAAAATGCAAAACAGAATAGTGAGTTGGTGAGGAGTGCCTACCAGTTAGAACTTCCAAAGAAAAACTGATGAGATGCGTGAACCAGGTAAAACTTTCACTGATATCATGCAAAATCCACCTCATGTTATGGACTGAGCTTAGCAAATTCCGTCTTATTTTGGCATCATGGTATCTGTTTCAGCCCTAAGGGTTTTGAAGATAACATCATCGGGCAAGATACCTTCGTCTATCATCTCACAAAACATATCATAAGCTAGATCCAATTGTCCACGTCTTTTGTATCCATAAATCATTATGTTATAAGTTTTGACATCAGGAGACACATTCTGTCTTCGCATTTCATCTAGCAACATTTCTGCCTTGTCCATTCGGCCTTCCTTGCAAAATCCATCAATCAGGCAAGTATAGGTAACAACAGAAGGCATATTCACCGGCATTTCCTTAAACAATTCGAAAGCCTCACTCACATATCTCATTTTACATAAGCCGTTGATCATGGAGGTGTAAGCGACCTTATCAGGATCCGGTCTCATTTCCCTGAAAAGTTTATAGGCTTTTTCCACTTTGCTCCTCTTGCATAATCCATTAATAAGAATTGTGCACGTGATAATGTCTGGAGTAACCCCATATTTTTGCATTCTCTGATACAACATTAAAGCCTTATCCACTCTATTTACCTTGCAACATCCATTAATGAGGCAATTATAAGTAACAACAGAAGGCATATGTGGCATTTTCTTGAACAATTTGAAGGCCTCATTCACATATCCATTTTTACAAAAGCCAGCTATCATGGAGGTATAAGAGATGGTATCAGGATTCAATCCCATCATAATCATATCCCTAAGAAGTTCATTGGCTTTTCCCACTTGTCCTGTCATGCATAATATGTTCACAAGAATTGTCCACGTGATGATGTCAGGACTAATCCCAAGTTTTTGCATTTTCTCATGCAACATATAAGCCTTTTTTAAATTGGACTGTTTAGCAAAACCATCAATAAGAGTGTTACAACTTGCAACATGCAATGCGTTCCTTTTAAGCATTATTGGAATTACATCCAAAGCCTTTTCTGGTTTTCCATCTTTGCAAAGCCTGTTAATGACTGCATTATAGAGATACCTATTTGATGTGATGCATTGCTTTAGCATTCTATCAATCAGTTGCAAAGCTTCTGTCACACTCCCTTCAGTACAGTACCAATTGACAATGAAATTGCAGGTAATGGTATCAGGCAAGTTACCTTCTTGTACCATCATACTTAAATACTCCATTTTATTAGAGGAGTCCATCTGGCAGAAACCACGAATTAATCGCTTATAATGTGAATCATCCAAAGCCAAATTATTGTTGATCATCTCCACCAGTAGCTTATAGGCTGAAATGAGATTTCCTTGAGCACAAAATCCATTTATTAAGATACTGTAAGCAGTCTGATCATATTTGTATCCAGAATTCTCAAGCTCATAAAACATTTTAATAGCTATTTCCATCGCTCCAATTTTGCAGAATCCGTTAAGAAGTGAGCTATAAGTGACTATGGTAGGCTTTATGTTATTAGCTTTCATCTCCTCAATTAACTTTATAGCTTTCTCGACGTTCTGACTTTTGCAGAATCCATCAATCAGAATGCTGTAGCTATGGATATCTGGTATAAATCCAAAACACTTCATTTCGACAAAAATGCTTAAAGCTTTATTTACTTCACCTGTAGCACAAAATCTGCAAATAATAGCATTGTAGCAGCAACAATTCAGTGGCTTGTTGTTATCTCTGAGATCCCGAATGAAGTCCAGAGCAAAATCAGCCTCTCCAACTCTACAAAGTCCATCAATGTATGTACTATATGTAACAGCAGAAGGACTAATCTGTCTTTTCTGCATTTCTTCAAGAATCTTTTTGGCTTCTTCTATCCCTTGATAGATTTTGCAGTAAAAGTTAATCAGGATTGTGTAGGTCCTTACATTAGGCAATGGCCCAAAGCTTTTCATTTCTTCAAATAAATTTAGAAGATGTTCCTTCCTACTTGCTTCTGCCAAGCATTTTAGTAGAAAATTACATGAATAAATACTTGGTTGAAGCCCAAATTTCCTTGCCTGTTTGACAACATCAATTGCACAGTCAAGCATTTTATTCGCAGAAAACACCTTGATAAGTACATCAGACACGAAAACCGAAGTTGTTGCACAATATGGTGTGTGCACAGTAAAAAGATGGAATATCTTACACAAGTCAAAACCAGCCTTCTGAAAATAGAAAACAATGTCTTTAAGCAATGCATGGACTTCCATATGCATCCTGGCGAACGCGAAAATATGAATAATCATATTAAAGGCATTTATCGAACGAGAAAAGCCATATTTCCTCGTAGCTTTTCTAAAAGGAATGTCTTTTGCAACTTCCCAACTCAAAGACTTGCATATTCTTGTAACAACTGAGCACAGTTTTCGCCCTCTGCAACTATACATTTTTCTTAATGGAACAACTACTGCTTCATTTTCCATACTGCTTTCACTTTCACCATTTGAACAAGAATCAGAATCTTCCATTAATACTACTGAAGAAGCACCAATATACTTTCTGCAAAACCTTCTTTCTTTTCTATAAAAAATCTGCCTTTCAAATAAACCCAATTCATTTATCAGGTTGAAAGAAGATTTTATTGGTAATAACCCAAAACCCATGATGTAAAAACTAAAGGTTGAGCACCCAAATAATCATACAAAGGAAAAGTTATCCCAACTCTATAGCTAACAAATTTGAAGGGTTTCTCCGTAACAGTCTACAGTACTGCGTGTACCATTTTCTGATAGAATAAAGTGCAATGAATTGAATAAAGAACAAATATCAAGAATTGTAGATAAGTATTTAGCTTCAAAATTGGAGCTTTTCAGTTCTCTAAAGAAACTCACAGAGGCTACTAAGTTGAACGCCCTTCAAACGGGGCGGATCCATCTTAGATTAAGTATGTTCACACCTGTGAAATAAACAAAATATATAAAAATTGGCACACGTATTACAGAAATGGCGTCTGGGTGCAATTAGGGGTATAAAAAAACGGAAGTACCGAACAAAACCAAACCGACAAAAAAAATTAATATGGTTTTGGTTTGAATTTTAAAAATCGATTATATTTAATTTGATTTTGGTTTTAATCATAAAAAATCGAACCAAACCGATTATGGGAGTAGCTATTTAAAATTTATCATTACACATACACATACATATATATATATATATATATATATATATATATATATATATATATATATTGTTATACAAAGTTTCAAAAAAATTATGGTAAATATTAATAGTTTGCACTTTTAAAATAGTTCTTTACCTTTACATTCTAGTTTAATTGATAATTTTCCTTTTTAGTACAAGAATCAATTTTGTGTTAAAAATATATATTTTGATTGAGTCTTTAAATTATTCATTACTATTTGATTCAATTATCATCAATATATCTTGGTAAATAATAGATTTTTCAAAGGGCAATTGATTTGATAGTGTTAAATTAAAACTATGATCGTCGAGATATGTGTTTGATAGTGTATGTCTTACATTTAAGAAAAAACTGATAAATAAATGAAAAAATCGAAAAACCGATATAAGTCGAATCGAGAAAAACCGACTTAATTGTTTTGATTTGGTTCTAATATTTGAAAAACTGATTTACTTAATTTGGTTTCTTTTTAAAAAAAACACTTGATCCAAACCGAATTATGAACACCCCAAGTGTAATGGTTCAGCACTGCCTCTTAAAATCTTGCGTTGGCTTCATGCTTCTGAGATCGAGTCCTGCGATAGGGTTATTGCCCATTCTTTTTTTTCTTTCCCCTTGCTTATTTGTCCCTATTTGTTATGAAATAATATAAGAACAAGAACCATAATACAAGAACAAGAACAATAGAGAGAAAAGTAGAGAGAGGAGTATTCTTATTGATACTTTGGGATGGTTTACAATGGAATAGAACCGCTTTATTTATAGGGAGGTGGTGACTTCGCCACCAAGAAGTAAACCCTAGAATCTCTCTAAATATGGACATTCACCTAAAATAGAATATTTTATAACACTCCCCTTGAGTGTCTATTCAATAATGTGCCTCGTTAAAACCTTAACTAAAACAAAACCCAATGGGAAAAAATTAAAGAAAAGGAAAAAGAGTACACATGTTTGAATATGCGCCTATTGATTGCCTCGTTAAAAACCTTGCAAGGAAAACCCATTGGGACAAAACCTTGTAAGGGAAAAAGAGTGCAACGCGCATTAACTCCCCCTGAAAAGAGCATCAATTCATATCCTTGAGTCTTCGCATTCCGATCTTGTGAACCAGCTTCTTGAAGGTTGACGTTGGTAGAGATTTTGTGAACAAATCAGCCATATTATCGCTTGAACGAATCTGTTGCACATTGATATCACCATTCTTTGGAAGATCATGTGTGAAAAATAACTTTGGTGAAATATGCTTTGTTCTATCTCCTTTTATGAATCCTCTCTTCAATTGAGCTATACATGCTGCATTGTCTTCATACAAAGTCGTGGTTAGTTTGTTACACTTCAAACCACATTTGTCTTGAATATGATGTATTATAGACCTCAACCACACACACTCCCGACTTGCTTCATGAATAGCGATTATCTCGGCATGATTAGATGAAGTAGCCACAATTGATTGCTTAGTCGATCGCCAAGATATGGCGGTGCCTCCACAGGTAAACACATAACCCGTTTGAGATCGAGCCTTGTGTGGGTCGGATAAATATCCAGCATCAGCATAACCAACAAGATCAGGACTGCAATTATTGCTATAAAATAAGCCCATATTGGTAGTCCCTTTTAGGTACCGCAATATATGTTTGATCCCATTCCAATGTCTCCTTGTAGGAGCCGAGCTATACCTTGCTAAGACATTAACTGAAAAGGTTATGTCAGGCCTTGTAGTATTTGCAAGATACATTAGTGCGCCAATTGCACTAAGATATGGTACTTCAGGACCAAGTAGCTCTTCATTCCTTTCTTGCGGTCGGAATGGATCTTTATTCACATCAAGTGATCGAACAACCCTCGGAGTACTTAAAGGATATGCTCCATCCATGTAAAACCGTTTCAGTACCTTTTCTATATAGGTAGATTGATGAACAAAAATTCCGTTTGCCAAATATTCAATTTGCAAACCAAGACATAATTTTGTCTTTCCGAGATCTTTCATCTCGAATTCATTTTTTAGATAATCAATTGCCTTTTGGAGTTCTATGGGGGTTCCAATAAGGTTTATGTCATCGACATATACGGCAAGTACAACAAATTTCGATGTTGTTTTCTTTATAAAAACACACGGGAAATGGCATCATTTATATAGCCTTCTTTTAATAAATACTCACTAAGACGATTATACCACATTAGTGCTGATTGCTTTAGACCATACAAGGATCTTTGCAATTTGATTGAAAACATTTCCCGGGAATTTGAATTATGAGCGTTTGGCATTTTGAGTCCATCGGGAATTTTCATGTATATCTCATTATCCAGTGAGCCATAAAGATAGGCAGTAACCACATCCATTAAATACATGTCAAGCTTTTCAAGGACAGCAAAACTAATGAGATAACGAGAAGTTATGGCATCCATTACAGGCGAATATGTCTCTTCATAATCGACACCAGGCCTTTGAGAAAATCCTTGTGCAACAAGGCGTGCCTTATATCTTTGTACCTCGTTTTTCTCATTTCTCTTGCGTACAAAGACCCATTTATAGCCAACAGGCTTAACACAATTAGGTGTTTCAACTATAGGGCCAAAAACTTCACGTTTTGCCAGTGAATTCAATTCTGATTGGATTGCTTCTTCCATTTTGGTCAATCATGTCTTTTTCGACATTCTCCAATAGATTGAGGTTCAAGATCCTCACTTTCTTGCATAACGCTAGATGCGACATTAAAAGCAAAGACATAATCCACCACTATATCCACTCGATTAAAATTTGCCTCAATATCGATTGGATTTATTGATAGTTCCTTATTTTCTTGAGTCTCGGGCTCAATGGATTCTTCATGAATCTCAGAATTTATTAAATCATGAATTTCCTCATGAGATGCTTTCGTAGTGTCATTTTGATCGTTTGCTTTCCTCTTTCTAGGATTTCGATCTTTGGAACCTAATGGCCTGCCACGCTTCAGGCGTGCATTCGACTCATTGGATATGACACTAGATGATTGTCCAACAGGGACATCAATACGGATTGGAACATTCTCTGCGGGGATGTGGGATTTTGTTATCCTTTTCAAGTCCGTAAATGCGTCAGGAATTTGATTTGCTATTCTTTGCAAATGGATAATCTTTTACACCTCTTTTTTACAAATAGAGGTATGTGGATCAAGATGAGATAATGATGCATTTTTCCACAAAATTTCATGTTTGGTTTCACCAACTTCTCCCCCTAATTTTGGGAAAAGTGTCTCATCAAATTGACAGTCTGCAAATCGTGCAGTGAACAAATCCCCTGTCAATGTTTCGAGGTAGCGAATAATGGAGGGCGATTCAAACCCAACATATATTCCTAACCTTCTTTGCGGACCCATTTTGGTGCGGTATGGCGGTGCTATAGGCAAATATACTGCGCATCCAAATATTCTTAAATGGGATATATTGGGTTCATGACCCAAAACCAATTGCAACGGGGAATATTTGTGATAATTCGTCGGTCTGAGACGAATTAGCATTGCTGCATGCAAAATGGCGTGACCCCATACCGAAGTGGGCAGCCTCGTTTTCATGAGTAATGGTCTTACAATCAACTGCAGGCGTTTAATTAATGATTCTGCAAGACCGTTTTGAGTGTGAACATGAGCTACAGAATTTTCCACTTTTACCCCAATTGATAAGCAATAATCATTAAATGCTTGGGATGAAAACTCAGCAGCATTATCCAGTCTAATAGACTTGATTGGATTATCAGGAAATTGTGCTCGTAGTCGAATTATTTGTGCCATTAGTTTTGCAAACGCAAGGTTGCGTGATGACAACAGGCACACATGAGACCATCTACAGGATGCGTCTATTAAGACCATAAAATATCTAAAGGACCCACTAGGTGGGTGAATAGGTCCACAAACTTCCCCTTGTATATGTTCCAAAAACGTAGGTGACTCAGTCCCAACCTTTGTTGGTGATGGTCTAATAATTAACTTGCCTTGATAACAAGAAGTGCAAGAAAATTCATTATTTAAAAGAATCTTGAAATTCTTTAACGGATGCCCATATGAGCTTTCTATAATCTGTCTCATCATGATTGATCCAGGGTGTCCCAATCGATCATGCCAAAGTACAAAAGTATTGGAATCAGTAACCTTTTGGTTTACTGTTGAATGTGCCTCAATTGCACTAATTTTGTCCAATACAGGCCACAAGATAAAGACGGAAATTTCTCAATAACCCTCTTTTGGCCAGAGACATTCTTTGTAATGATGAGATATTCAAGATTATTCTCATCTATTGTCTCAATATGATAGCCATTCCGGCGTATATCTTTAAAACTCAACAAGTTTCTCTTAGACTTAGAGGAGAACATTGCATTCTCTATGATAAACATTGTTCCTCTAGGCAGAGTTATAGTTGCTCTTCCGGAGTCTTCAATCAATTTACTACTACCAGAGATTGTAGTAACATCTGCCTTACACATACTTAGTTGAGAGAAATATTTCTTTTCTTTGAGTATCGTATGTGTAATACATGAATCAACTAAACAAATATTTTTACAGTTGGACGTTGATCCAAGCTTGCTTTGTGAGATATCCATATTTGCTTTCCCATGGTTTGACATACAAAAGAAATACACGAACATGAGAATAAACAAATTCAATCCGTTTGTTTCACATTTAAACAATATTTTCAAAATCTGCTGAGGTTAGTCGATTAACTTAATTGATAGTCGACTATCTTGGGAAGCAGTCATTAGGTTAGTCGACTAACTAAATCAGATAGTCGACTATCTTGCCTTGTGGAAAAGTCCAGTTTTAATGCGAAATATTAGTTAGTCGACTAACTAAGTTGATAGTTGACTAACTTAGTAAACAGTCATCAAGTTAGTCGACTAACTAAATCAGATAGTCGACTAACTTAGCTTGCGGAAAAGTCCAGTTTTAATGCGAAATATTATATAATCGACTAACTGTTAGGTTAATCGAGTAACTCTACTGGAAAATAAAAATATCTTTGAAATTTAAGCATATTGAAACATTCTAATGAACTAATACTAACATTATATCATAAACTAACTAACACGAGCTGATACTAATGACTATTAGTTTATTCACTAACTAATACAAATAAGTAAAATAAAATCAAACAATTCCATCTTCCTTCATCACAGATCCATCACCGATTAAGTGGTCTATTTTCCCCTCGGGTTGCTCAAAGAAGTCTACCACATCCAAGTGGGTAATGTCAAAATTGTCGTCAGAGACAAAATTTGTTTCAGGGCCTTTATTCTTTAGAGATGCTTGATAAAGATCAACCAAATGTCTTGGTACACGGCAAGCTTTTGACCAGTGCCCTTTTCCACCGCAACGATAACATATAGTTTCTGAACTATTTGCCTTTGGATCCTCATAATCCCGTTTTTGCTTTTGGTGGTTATATCTCTTTGGGGGTTGACGGACATCAGGGACATTTCTTCCTTGTCTACGTCCACGGCCATGACCCCGATTACGACCATGACCATGATTAAAGCCATAGCCTTTTCCATGCTTGGCATAATGAGAATACACCTTATCTGCTTCAGGCAATGGTGTAGACCCAGTGGGTCGATTTTCGTGATTTCTCATGAGCAGGTCATTGTTTCGCTCAGCCACAAGGAGAAGAGAAATCAGTTCAGAGTACTTTTTGAAACCTTTCTCTCTGTACTGTTGTTGCAGTACCATATTGGAGGCATGAAACGTTGTAAACGTTTTTTCAAGCATATCATAATCAGAGATATTATCTCCACAGAGTTTCAATTTAGAAGTAATTCTGAACATTGCAGAATTATATTCAGAAACAGACTTAAAGTCTTGGAGCCTCAGATGAGCCCAATCATATCGTGCTTGTGGCAGAGTGACCAACTTCAGGTTGTCATATCTCTCCTTTAAGCCTTTCCACAAGATGAGTGGATCTTTGACTGTGAGATATTCAATTTTCAAACCTTCATCAAGGTGATGGCGCAAGAAAATCAAGGCCTTAGCACAGTCTTGGGTGGATGCCTTATCTCTGTCTTTAATGGCGTCTCCAAGACCCATAGCATCTAAGTGGATTTCAGTATCCAACACCCATGTCATATAGTTCTTGCCCGAAATTTCAAGGGCAACGAACTTTCTTTTCATAATATCAGACATAATTAAAACCAAATTCGGAAAAAGGGAAATACCTTAATTTTCTCAAGAGGATTCTTGAGACGGTAGAGTCTCGTGCTGATAACGTGTTATGAAATAATATAAGAACAAGAACAATAATACAAGAACAAGAACAATAGAGAGAAAAGTAGAGAGAGGAGTATTCTTATTGATACTTTGGGATGGTTTACAATGGAATAGAACCCCTTTATTTATAGGGAGGTGGTGACTTAGCCACCAAGAAGTAAACCCTAGAATCTCTCTAAATATGGACATTCACCTAAAATAGAATATTTTATAACACTATCTCCTTTATCTGTTGGGCTTTGGGCCCTCACTTCTTCTTAACTTCCCCTACTGCTTCTTTATTTTTCCTCCTCTTTCTTTTCTCTTCCTGTTATTCGCAACTAAATAACTCTCATTTTCTTTTTTAAATTTCTTTGCAGTAGCTTTCACTTTGCTTTTCATAATTATACATTATTCTATGAGCAATCTGTATAGGGCTAAATTTGGTTCGTAACGTTCCAACGACAGGAGGCACGTCTCTCATCATAAAGGCGACCCAAGCAACGGTGCGTCCCAAATCGGTAGAGAAGGAACGGCGTCGTTTAGCACCTGCCCCTTTTGCTAAGTGGAAGCCACTAACCTTTGTACCTTTTTTATTTTATTTGTTCGAGGAAGGTTTCCTTATAGTAGGAAACCTTCTCTTTGTAAATGGTACCAGTATTCTTCTCGAATAATACAATCTCGGTTCTCTCTCTCTCGAGTTCATAACCATTGCTTCCTTATTAAGCTAAGTCTATTCTTTTCATCCATTTACAGATAAATGAAAACTCTCGAAGTGATAATCATCTCTTGGGCTTATTATATTTGATTACGATTTACCCCGATATATTTTTGATTGTTTTTAGGCGTACAAAACACGAACATAATTTTGGAGCCAAACAATTTGGCGCCGTCTGTGGGGATTTCGAGAATCAAAATTATAGTTTGCACCTAGAGAACCATCAAAAACCCTTCTTCACAACATAAAAACGAAAAATGGCTGACAACAATGCGAGAATGAAAACAATAGCAGATGTTGAACCCAATCTCATCGGCACTCTCAACGAAGCCGGTGAAGATGGAGTTTTGATTACAACCTCTAGTACCACCTTGAGCGGAGAAATTCCACCTTCACGCCCGAAGAACTAACGATCTTGAGGGAAAAAGGCGCTTCCACCGCTACATCTGAAGAAGCACCCCGGACGTCAGATAACTACTGGAAGAGTGGTTATCAAGCACTCTAAATGGCTTGGTTGAGAAGTCACCTCAACACAATGTCAGATGCAGGCCAACCACAGATCTTGCTGCAGTCGGAGTCGAATCCGAGGTCAATCGCGCAAATAATGCGCCCCTCAATACTCGAGCCGATGGCGATGCGCTCACAACCATCCTCAAGAAGATGGAGGAAATAGAAAACAAAAACAGGTCACTCCGTGACCAGATGAAGGAACACCAAGAAAGGGTGGACAAAATCCCTGGTGCCCAAAAATGCTGCCGAAACATGACGTGGGGAGGTTCGTTGAACAATCCTACACGGAAGAGGAAGCACCATACCTCATTCCGAAAACTTTAAAAATGCCGCCTTATCTGAGAGTGTACGATGAAACTACAGATCCCGAGGACCACTTGATCCACTACGTCACTGCCGTAAAAGGTAACAACCTCTCAAAGGAACAGGTACTATCTGTACTACTAAAGAAGTTTAGCGAAACACTAATAGGGGGAGCACTGGTTTGGTATTCCCAGCTACCGGCCAAAATTATTTTCACGTTCTAGGAAATGGCAGACAAGTTTGTCACCGCGCATGCAGGAGCTAAGAAAGCACAAGCAAGGGTCAACGACATCTTCGCCGTTCGGCAAACCGCATGGGAAGGACTTAGGGACTTCCTAGTTAGGTTCAACAGGGTAAGAATGAGCCTACCCAACGTATCGGAAGGCATGGCAGTCGCTGCTTTCCAAAATGGGTTAAGTAGAAATGGCTCAAGGGGTAGGGGTATGCATTCAATTCGATTTATCGATAAATCGAATCGATTATTTGTTATTGTTCATCGACAAATCAAAATCGAAAAAATCGAAACCTTATTGAAATGATAACGATAAGCATATATACAAATCGATAAGTAATTATCGATAAGGGTCAAAATCGAATCGATAAATCGAATGCACACCCCTAATTATTTCATCTACCACATTTAGGAATGATCATATTTAAAGTTCAGGAGAATGAAGTTCAAATTAATGAAAAATAAAATTAGCTGTGACTATGTATTTTTATTTTTTTAATACCATTGGAGTGTTGGTGGCATACATTTGATCCCTTACTTTAGTTTCATTACATGTGCCGATTGACACAATTTTTATGTTATAAACGGTGTTCGTCTTATTTTAGCTTCTTTTTGTCCATATTACTTAGGCGTGTTTATAGCGATATTCTTTCCGTAGAATCCCACAAATTTTTTTATTAGTGTAATCGATAATCGAATCAATAAGCCCCAAAAATTGATAAATCATGTCGAAAAATCGAAACCTTATTGAAACGATAACGATAAGCATATGTACAAATTGATAATCCATAAGTAATTATCGATAAGGATCAAAATCGAATCGATAAATCGAATGCACACCCCTACTCGAGGGCGACCAAAAAATTACTCATCCGCCTCATGAAGTACCCGCTCACCACATGGGAAGAGATCCACAATGCTTATTGCGCTGAGGTGCGTGCAGACGAGGACGACCTCAACGAACCGACCCAACATCTAACATCGATACATCCAGAGATCAGGATAGATCGACGCAACGAAGGACGGTGGGAACAAGGCCCACGTCACAATAAGGAAACATCAGATCCTCTCACCCACCACCACCCAAGCACGTGGATGCACTACAGCGATATGTCACCCCACTACGAAACGACAGAGGTACGCCCCCTTTACTATCTACCCATAATTTTTGTTTGTCCTCTTCAGAGATAGTGTACGCACTTGAGAAGCTGGGAAACAAGGTGCAATTGCGGGCAAAGATGAAGTCGGACCCCGTTACCATAAAATCAAATGCCTTGTGCGAGTTCCACCAGGAACGGGGGTACAAAACCGAAGACTGTATAGGTCTACAACAAGAGGTGGTCAGGATGTTAAACCAAGGGTTCCTAAGGGAGTTACTCAGTGACAAAGGAAAAATCAACTTTTCACGAGGACGGGAGCAACTCCATGGGCCATCAAAGCCGCCCTCACCAGCCCGAACGATCAATATGATCATTGGAAACAGCAACGACTCGGCAATCAACCACGTTAAGTTTACCACTAAGCACAAACTGAAGCAAACTATCACCCCATGAACGGTATGACGACTTCGAAGATAGTATCATCTTCGATAAGTCTAATGCCGATGGTTTGTCTTTCCCTTATTACGATGCTTTAGTTATTACTCTACGTATCGCAGATACAGATGTTAAAAGAAGTATAGTAGATGACAACAGTGGCGCTTGTATTATCCACTCGAGGGTCCTCGTACTAATGGGAATGGAGGCTAAGATAATACTGCACCGCAGAAAACTAACTAGTTTCAATAATGCAGTAGAACGAACCTCCGGAGAAATATCTCTACCCGTCCTAGCGGGGGGAGTAACACTGGAAACAACTTTCCACGTGATGAACCAGGAAACAACATATAACGTTATCATCGGACGATCGTGGACTACACTCCATGAGAGCGGTCCCTTCGAGCTTTCACCAGATGGTTAAAATTCCCACCCTATGTGGAATATTCAGCATTTGAGCCAAGCCCCACACCGCTCAAGAGTGCTATAAAATAGCTCAATACTGGGCCCACACCAAACAGCTTAAGGGGGCGACCGCAGACACATAGCAATCACCTATGTCGGGGACTAAGGTCCACCCGACAAAAAATGCCATTAAAGACCCTGATGTCACAGAAGCATGTAAGGCTATGGTCGAATATCTCGACCCCGTCCAACTAGACAACAACGACCCTACAAAGAAGGCTTACATCGGGCACAGCCTCTCAAATCCAAGTAAGTATCGTGAAGTTTTATCAAACCATACAAACTTGTTTGCTTTTTCTCATTCAGATATGTCAGGAATCCTGCGAGAAATCGCCACTCACAAGCTGAATGTTGACCCATTACAATCGCCTGTACGACAAATGAGAAGAAAATTCAACACCGCAATCAACGAAGCGGTCAGTGAAGAATTCAACAAACTTCTGGCCAATGGCTCTATCAGGGAATCAAAGTACCCTCAGTGGGTCGCCAATGTCGTCATGGTCGCCAATGTCGTCATGGTTAAAAAGAAGAAAGGGAAGTGGAGAATGTGTGTAGACTTCACCGACATAAACAAGGCATGCTCAAAAGAATCCTTCCCACTGCCCCACATTGACCAGCTAATAGACGCAACCGCGAGGCATGAGCTGCTAAGTTTCCTTGATGCATACTCCGGTTACAACCAAATCGTGATGGCCGAAGAGGACCAGGAAAAAACAACTTTCATCACCTACCGGTAGGGGTGGGCATAGTTTGGGCAAACCCGAAATCCAAATCGAAATTCGAATTTTTTGAATTTTTGGTTTGGATTTTCGGATTACGAATTGGATTTTGGATTTAATTTTTTAAACTTTTGGATTTCAGATTGGATATTGGATTTGGTACTTCAGATTTTTGGATACCCGAAAATCTGAAATTTTTATACTTCATATTTAGTCCATCATCCATATGTCAGTAGTAATCAGTTCGATGCCCTACGCATTAGATATTATGTCATATATTCAATATTATTTACTAAGTTACTATCCGAATATTTTCTATGTGGATATGGTTTTTCTATTGCTACTTCTTGTGAAGCGTATTAATGTCTCTGTTGCATTCCCTTTGTAATAAATTTATTGCTTGAATATTTTATTTGGATTGCGGTGAGAGTAATTAACTTTTCGGGCAATTTAACATGATTACTTTATTTGGATATTTATTTTTTTGTAAAAAGAAGAAACATCTTAACTTATAATGTCAAAATCGAAAATCCAAAATATCCAAATCGATTAATCCGAAAGCGAACTTGAAAAATCCGATCCAATCCGAGCTTATTTGGATTGGATTTGGATTGCCATTTCTTCAATCCGAAAACCAAAAATCCAAACCAAAATTTTAAATTTAATCTGAACTGCCCGAACGCCCATTCCTACCTACCGGGGGATCTACTGCTACATAATAATGCCCTTCAAGCTCAAGAATGCAGGAGCCACGTATCAGAGGCTGGTAACCAAAATGTTCAAAGAGCAACTCGGTAAGACCATGAAGTCTACATCGACGATATGCTAGTAAAATCGGCAAGGAAAGAGGACCATATCGGCCACCTAAAGGAGGCCTTCAAAATACTAAAGAGGTACATGATGAAGTTGAATCCCGAGAAATGCGCTTTCGGCTTAGCATTAGGGAAATTCTTAGGATTCCTCGTATCGCAACGAGGCATCAAAGTCAATCCAGACCAGATCAAGGCAATAGACGCAATACATGAGATGCTAAGTAGCAAGAAATAGGTACAAAAGTTGATGGGGCATATAGCAGCCTGTTCCGGTTCATCTCACGGTCATACGATAGGTGCAATAAATTTTTCAACGCACTGAAAAAAGATCAAGGACTACAATGGAACGATGAATACGTCGAAGCCTTGAGGAAGCTGAAAGCATACTTATCTTTGCCACCCTTGCTAGTCAAAGCAAGTCCAGGCGAACCCCTACTGGTATATCTGGTCGTATCATATGTTGCTGTCAGCGCCATCCTAGTCCGCAAAAACAAAGGTACACAATCCCCTATCTATTACATTAGCAAAACCCTAGAGGATGCCGTAACTCGGTACCCACACCTCGGAAGGTTAGATTGTCACTGGTCGTAGCATCACGAAAGCTACGACCCTATTTCCAATGCCACCCCGTAAAAGTGATAACGACCTTCCCATTAAGAAGTGTTTTACACAAGCCCGAATTATTGGGTTGGCTCGCAAGATGGGCTATTGAGCTCATCGAGCATGACATCTCATACCTTCCTCAAACTGCTATTAAGTCGCAAGTCCTGGCCGATCTTATAGCCGACTTTAGCGCATAAATCCTGCCAAAAATAGAACTTAGGGCACAATTTGCCTCTACCAATAATGACCTATGGGTCCTCTACACTGATGGCACCGCCAATGCATCGGGATCGGGACTGGGACTCGTCCTCGAGGTCCCCACGGGCGAAACGATTCGCCAGTCCATACAATGCCCCGAAATAACTAACAGCGAGGCCGAGTATGAGGCCATTATTGTAGGCATGAAGCTGGCCTTAAAGTATGGCGCCCGCTGACTCATCCTTCATTGCGATTTCCAACTTGTGGTAAACCAAGTCACAGGGACTTACCAGATCAAAGAACAGAGACTGTAAAAATACCAGTCGGAGATCTGCAGGTTAATAGCCACGTTCGATGAATGCCGTCAGGAACAGATCCCAAGGGCATGAAATATCAAAGCAGACGGTTTAGCAAAACTAGTTACAGCCCTTAAAAACTTCGACAAAGAGAGCGTAGTCACTCTCATCCACTCCGCCGTCGATCACACTGAGGTATTCTCTTTAAATTTGACTTGGGACTAGCGCAACCAATTTGTATCTTATCTACAAGATGGGACGCTGCCATCCGACAAAAAAGAGGCAAAGAAACTCAGCACGCAAGCCTCTCGGTACTGCTTAATAAACAAAGACCTCTACAAGAGAACATTTGGCGGACCTTTGGACAAATGCCTAGGGCCGCACCAAACGAGGCCGGTACTCGAAGAAGTATACGAGGGTCACTGCGCTGCTCATACAGGCAACCGCGCCCTCGTATGATGCATCATACGGGTTGGCTACTATTGGCCCACCATGAAGAAGGAGGCGGTAGAATACGTTCGCCAATGCAAGGAATGCCAATAATACGCCCCCATGATACACCAACTAGGAGAGCCCCTCCATTAGGTCACCTCCCCATGGCCTTTCATCAAATGAGGAATGGACATAGCCGGCCCCCTACCCACAGGATGGGGAAAGGTACAATTTCTATTAGTATTAACTGACTATTTTTCTAAGTGGGTAGAAGCATGTGCGCATGCACCAATACGCGAACAGAAGGTAATTTCCTTCATCTGGAAAAATATTATATGCCGCTTCGGTATCCCCAAAGAAATTAGTTGTGACATCGGACGACAGTTCATCGGTTAGAAAATGACCGAATTCTTCAAGAAATAGTGCATCAAGAGGATACTGTCCACGCCATATCACCCTGCCACTAACGGCCAAGCGGAATACTCCAACAAAATAATATTAAACATACCGAAGAAGAAACTCAAGGATGCCAAAGGGCTATCGCCCGAGCTGCTACTCGAAGTATTAAGGGCATACCGGGCCACATCCAAATCCATCACAAGGGAAACACCATACTCGTTGGTCTACGAAACCGATGCGGTCATGCCCATCGAGGTCGGCGAACCAAGACTAATATATTCACACACCAGTGGAACAGAAAACGACGCCAACATACTCCAAGACCTCGATGAAGCTGAGGAAAGGAGAGAAATGACCCACATCAGAATGGTGGCCCAAAAGCAATAAGTCGGAAGATACTACAAAAAGATGGCTAGAATAAGACCACTCAATGTGGGAGATTACGTCCTCAAAAACAAGACATTAGCATCCAAAGAGCCAACTAAAGGAAAACTAGCACCAGCTGGGAAGGACCCTACAAAATCATAGCAGTAGCCAGCAAAAGTGCATTCCAGTTAGAAACAATGGAAGGAAAAACGCTCCAAAACAACTGGAACGTTGCTCATCTCAAGTATTTCAACTTCTAAAGGCATCTCCCGAGTCGTACTCTTTTTCCCTTACCAGAGTTTTGTCCAATCGGGTTTTCTCGGAGGTTTTTAACGAGGCGACGGAGGGGATACCTAGGGGTATTTTTGGAACAAGTTTATCATGTCAACCTCTCCTTACGACCTCTACTCCCACATGATAAAGGGACTAGACTAGCTTAATCTCCAATGTATGAAAGGCTACGGCCATCTCCAATGTATGAAAGGCTACGGCCTTCTCCAATATATGAAAGGCTACGGCCATCTCCAATGAATGAAAGGCTACGACCATCTCCAATATATGAAGGGCTACGTCCATCTCCAATGCATAAATGGCTAAGGCCATCAACTACTTTATGGCTAAGGCCATCCTCACCAACGGTCGACCTAAGATTCGGCCACGGTGAATAAACGACTCGACAACAGTCGAAGTCACCTACATGGCCAAGGCCATCAGTTATATTATGGCCAAGGCCATCAACTATGCCATCCTCACCAACGGTCGACCTAAGATTCAACCACGGTGAATAAATGGCTCTAAAACAGTCAAAGTCGCCTACATGGCCAAGTCCATCAGTTCTATCATGGCCAAGGCCATCGATTACATTATGGCTAAGGCCATCCTCACCAACGGTCGACCTAAGATTCGACCATGCTGAATAAATGACTCGACAATAGTCGAAGTCGCCTACATAGTCAAGGCCATCGATTACACTATGTCTAAGGCCATCCTCACTAATGGTCGACATAAGATTCGACCACAGTGAATAAACGACTCGACAACAGTTGAAGTCTCATACATGGCGAAGGCCGTCAGTTCTATCATAGCCAAGGCCATGGATTACATTATGGCTAGGCCATCCTCACCAATGGTCAACCTAAGATTCGACCATAGTGAATAAACGACTCGACAACAGTTGAAGTCGCCAACATGGCCAAGGCCATCAGTTCTATCATGGCCAAGGCTATCGATTACATTATGGCTAAGGTCATCCTCACCAACGGTCGACCTAAGAGTCAACCACAGTGAATAAACGACTCAACAACAGTCGAAGTTGCATACATGGCTAAGGTCGTTGATTCTATTATGGCCAAAACCATCGACCTAAGATTCGACCAAGGCCGCCAACACCAACGGTAAACAAAGAGCGCAAGAAAAGCTCTAAAGAATGAAAGAAAAAGCTGGGCAAAGGAAAGGAAGAAAAATTATATTTTATTTATCCAAAAATATACATACAACGGGTCATACAAAATTTCCATCTACAAGATGTTCATGTACAAGCCCTAAAGGCCTTCACCCCTGCCATCGTGACCCGCCTGGTCGCCATCAGGTCCAGTGCCGTTCACATGCTAATAAGCCCTGGAAATCCATGAGCTGGATTCTAGGTGGTTGACATCCTCAAAATTATAGCCCTCCCTACCAGGCGAGTCGGAGCTATAACCGGCCGCTTTACGGGCTACGCGAGTCAAGAGCCGCTACCTCTCTACTTCCACCTCGAAAGCTCGGCCCGCTGCCAAAAGCTCCTCAAAGACGACCAATTTGGAGTCATGGTACACACACATCTCGTGCGCCTCACGGTGCATAACATCTTGTGGGGGCGATCGCCTAAGGGCCTCAACTTTGGCCATCTTGGCGTCTAGCTCGGCTGTAAGGGCAGTAACCTGAACCCGTAATTCCGCAGACCTGTCCGCCACCCCACAACTGATCTCCAAGTCCTACTTCCTTGACCAAAGGAGAGTTTCCAACTCATTATTTTTGGTCAAGGTGGCCAGCTGCTCATCCAACTCCTTCAGCTCCGCCCCCTTCTTCTTCAAAAGTTCCTCTGATTCTTTAAGGCCCTCGCAGATCATCCGGAACTGAGGATCCTTCTCAAGTATGTCCACCAACGCCTGATGCTTGTCACGGACCTCTCTGTACTTCTTTGCCATATTGGAGAATGTGGCCGCTCTTTTTTTCTCACGCCACCTCCGCTCTACCTCCAAAACGAGGGTCTGAAATAGAAGAAAAGAAAACGCATCAATACAAACCATAGTCAGTTTGAACGACAAAATAAAGAAGGGGCTAAAAATTACTTGTAAAGCTGAACCGGCTACCCGCCTTGACAAGTCCTCATTGTTGACATCTCTCAGCGACTCATGCTCCGCAGCCGCGCACAACAGGGTCATGTCCGCCGTGGCCTGCTCCCTATCCTCTAATAAGTTGTATCCCCAAGAAAGCAAAAAGGCTAAGGGCAATTCCCCTTCTAGGGTTCCACCCTCTTCTGATGGCGAAAGGGAAAGAGAGGTAGACAACATTTTACCGAAGGATTTGAGTGCGAGAAAATATTTCAATACGGCAAGCCCCTGCCATCATTGTGAGGAGAGCGATTTACTTCAATCTCACCTGGACATTATCAGGACTAGGTACAACATTCCTTATCTTGTTGAGATAGTTCTGGTTGGGATGGACCATGCCAATGTACATAAGCTCAGCTTTTGTGCATTTTACGAATATTCTCTTAAGATTGGGTATAGCTTTCCGCTTAATCTTTGGTGGAAGAGCTATGCCGCTTCTATCACATATGTCCGGCTCAGCTCACACCTTACGCCCTGAAGGTGTGTTGGATCCTTACCACGCTTGGGGTGAGGCCGGGGTCATTGTTTCGGTTCACCATTTGCTACTGATGTTCAGCCCCAATTATATGAGGGGTACCATGCTCCAACTGAGGAGCCGTGAAAAGAAGAGCTTTGTCGTGAGGGCTGGAGACAAAGCTAACCGCGAGTCCTAGCGTAGATTCTTTTACGTCAGGACGAGCCATCTAGTGTCCGATCCTGAAGGATTTCCAGAGGCATGGCATGTAGTATATGAGTACCTCTGTATGTAACTTTGCGACGTTCTGTTTTGATTTACCTAACTCTGAACTCTCTTTCTTTGTTTTTCTTTTTTTTTAAAGTAGTGGTGGCTCGCTCACCCCGCCCCGTTGGCGACATTAGGTCATGGATGGCGGGGTTGATACCATATGTGGAGAAATGCCACACTTGGACTGAATTCCATAAATTGTACAACCCAACTGGTAACAAACTTCCCTATATTTTTTACACTTTGTCTTAGCTTGGAGACCTTCCTACCTGATGTGCTTTTCGTTTGCCAGGTTGGGGTGCTTTCTCAAGGACAAAGAAGAAGAAGACCGAAGCGGCCCGGCCAGGACAGAGTCTGAATTCGAAGATATATTTGTGGGCGGCTCACCCAGAGGTATCCCCATTTTGATTCCTCACCAAAGGACTACATCGGCGGCCGTATTTGAGGCTGTGACTGAGGCTTCCTCTGTGGAGGTACCAGAGGCTTCAGTAGCAGCGACACCTGAAACTGCTCCCATGGCGGCACCTAACGTCGCTCCAGCGGAGGCGACTTCTTAAGGAGAGTAGCCGTCTGAGAAAAAAAAGAGATGGCGGCTGATTACTGGCAAAGGCATTGTTTTTGAGGGCGTGAGGAGGCCAGTGAGCCTTGCTAAGTGCCAAGGTCAACTTTTATGACCGAGGCAATTCATGCTGGGCGAATGGTCCATCATAGGGCAGTTGCTGCCCATTTGACTCGTGCATCAGAAGGCGAGTCGTCCTCCGCTGTTAATGAGGCAGCCGTGGAGACTGAGAGGACGGGCTCTGAAGCCATTCTCGAGAAGGCAGTGGGCAGCTCGGCCCATGTGTAAATGAGGGATGGCCGGTCTACTCACCGTATTGTGATACCTGGGGATACAACTTATTAGAGGATTGCGATCATGCCGCGATGGATATGACCCTGTTGTGCGCGGTTGCAGAGCATGAGTCGATGAGAGATGTCAGCAATGGGGACTTGTCGAGGTGGGTAGCCGGTTCAGCTTTATAGGAAGCTTTCAGCCCCTTCTTTATTTTGTTGTTCAAAGCGACTGTGGTTTGTACTGACGCATTTTCTTTTCTTCTTTTTTTGACCCTCGTTTTGGAGGTAGAGTGGAGGTGGCATGAGCAAAAGAGAGCGGCCACCTTCTCCAAAATGGCAAAGAAGTATAGAGAGGTCTGTGCCAAGCATCGGGCATTGGTAGACATGTTTGAGGGGGATCCCCAGTTCCGAACATTCTGCGAGGGCCTTAATGAATCAAAGTCTCTTTTGAAGAAGAAGAAGAAGAAGAAGGCGGAGCTGAAAGAGTTGGATGAGTAGCTGATGGCTGCCTTAGCCCGAAATAATGAGCTGGAAACTCTCCTTCAGTCAAGAGAGGAGATCTTGGAGATCAGCCGTGGGATGGCGGCCGATGCTGCGGATTTATGGGATCAGGTTACTGCCGTCACAACCGAGCTGGACACCAGGACGGTCAAAGTTGAGGCCCTTAGGCGATCGCCCCCACACGATGCCATGCACCGTGAGGCGCACGATATGTGGGTGTACCATGACGACAGATTGATCGTCTTTGATGAGCTTTTGGCAGCGGGCCAATCTTCTGAGGTGAAAGTAGAGAGGCAGCGACTCTTGACTCACATTTCCCGTGAAGCGGCCAATTATAGCTCCGACTCGCCTAGTGGGGAGGGCTATAATTCTGAGGATGTCAACCGCCTAGACTCCAGCTCGTGGATTTCCAGGGCTTATCAGCATGGGAATGGCAGTGTACTTGATGGCGACCAGGCGGGTCATGATGGTAGGGGTGAAGGCCTTTAGGGCTTATATATGAACATTTTGTAGATGGAAATTTTGTAGGACCTGTTGTATGTATATTTTTGGATAAGTGAAATATAATTTTTCTTCCCTCCCTTTGCCAATGCTTTTCCTTTCGTTCTTTAGAGCTTTTGTTGCGCTATTTGTTGACCATTGGTGTTGGCGGCCTTGGTCGAATCTTAGGTCGATGGTTTTGACCGTAATAGAATAGACGGTCTTAGCCATGTAGGCGAGTTAGACTGTTGTTGAGTCATTTATTCACCATGGTCGACTCTTAGGTCGACCGTTGGTAAGGATGGCCTTAGCCATAATGTAATCGATAACTTTGGCCATGATAGAACTGATGGCCTTTGCCATGTAGGCGACTTCGAATGTTGTCGAGTCATTTATTCACCGTGATCGAATCTTAGGTCGACCTTTGGTGAGGATCGCCTTAGCTATAATGTAATCGATGGCTTTGGCCATGATAGAACTGATGGCCTTGGCCATGTAGGCCACTTTGACCGTTGTCGAGTCATTTATTCACCGTGGTCGAATCTTACGTCGACCGTTGGTGAGGATGGACTTAGCCATAATGTAATCGATGGCCTTGGTCATGATAGCAGTGATGGCCTTGGCCATGTAGGCGACTTCGACTGTTGTCGAGTCTTTTATTCACCGTGATCAAATCTTAGGATGACCATTGGTGAGGATGGCCTTAGCCATAATGTAATCGATGGCCTTGGCCATGATAGAACTAATGGCCTTGGCCATGTAGGCGACTTCGACTGTTGTTGAGTCATTTATTCACCGTGGTCGAATCATAGGTCGACCGTTGGTGAGGATGGACTTAGCCATAAAGTAGTTGATGGCCTTGGCCATGATAGAACTGATGGCCTTGGCCATGTAGGCGACTTCAATTATTGTCGAGTCGTTTATTCACCGTGGTCAAATCTTAGGTTGACCGTTGGTGAGGATGGCCTTAGCCATAAAGTAGTTGATGGCCTTAGCCATTTATGCACTGGAGATGGCTGTAGCCTTTCATATATTGGAGATGACCGTAGCCTTTAATTCATTGGAGATGGCCGTAGCCTTTCATATATTGGAGATGGTCGTAGCCTTTCATACATTGGAGATGACAGTAGCCTTTCATACGTTGGATATGGCCGTAGCCTTTCATACATTGGAGATGACCGTAGCTTTTCATACATTGGAGATGGACGTAGCCTTTCATACATTGGAGATTAAGCTAGTGTAGCACCTTTATCATGTCGGCCTGGAGGTCGTAAGGAGAGGTTGAATTGATAAACTTGTTCCGCAAATATCCTCAGGTATCCCATCCGCCGCCTCATTTAAAACCTCCCCGAGAAAACCCGATTGGGATAAAACTCGGTATGGAAAAAAGAGTACGACTCGGGAGATGCCTTTAGAAGTGAAAATACTTGAGGTGAGTAATGTTCCAGTTGTTTTGGAGCGTTTTTCCTTCCATTATTTCTAACTGGAATGCACCTTTACTGGCTACTGCTGTGATTTTGTAGGGTCCTTCCCAGTTAGTGCCCAGTTTTCCTTCACTTGGGTCTTTAGATACCAATGTCTTGGTTTTGAGGATGTAGTCTCCCACATTGAGTGGTCTTATTTTGGCCCTCTTGTTGTAGTATCTTTCTACTTGTTGCTTTTGGGCCACCATTCTGATGTGAGCCATTTCTCTCCTTTTCTCAGCTTCGTCGAGGTCTTGGAGTCTGTTGGCATCGTTTTCTGTTCCTCTGGTGTGTGAATATCTTAGGGTTGGTTCATCGACCTCGACGGGTATGACCGCATCGGTTCCGTAGAACAGGAGCATGGTGTTTCCCCAGTGCTGGATTTGGGTGTGTTGCCGTATGCCCATAATACTTTGGGTAGCAGCTCGGGCCATAGCCCCTTGGCGTCCTCGAGTTTCTCCTTCAGTATGTTTAATATTATTTTGTTGGAGGATTTTGCTTGGCCGTTGGAGGCAGGGTGATATGGCGTGGACAATATCCTTTTGATGCGTGATTTCTCGAAGAATTCGGTTATTTTCTGACCGATGAATTGTTGTCCTTTGTCACAACTAATTTCTTTGGGGATGCCGAAGCGGCATATAATATTTTTCCAGATGAAGGCGATTACCTCTTGTTCGCATATTTGTGCGTATGCACATACTTCTATCCACTTAGAAAAATAGTCAGTTAATACTAATAGAAATCGTACCTTTTCCCGTCCTGCGGGTAGGGGGTCGACTATGTCCATTCCTCATTTGATGCAAGGCCATGGGGAGGTGACCGAATGGAGAGGCTCTCCTGGTTGGTGTATCATGGGGGCGTATTTTTGGCATTGTTCGCATTGGTGAACGTATTCAATCTCCTTATTCTGATAGTCCGTATGATGCATCGTACGAGGGCGCGTTTGCTTGTATGAAAACCACAGTAACCCTCGTGTACTTCTTCGAGTACCAGCCTCATTTGGTGCGGCCCTAGGCACTTTGCCAAAGGTCTGCCAAACGTTCTCTTGTAGAGGTCTTTGTTTATTAAGCAGTACCAAGCGGCTTGCGTGTAGAGTTTATTTGCCTCTTTCTTGTCGGATGGCAGCATCCCGTCTTGTAGATAATGTAAATGCCTAATTTTTGCCCCATCTTTTTCTTATATATATATATATATATATATATATATATATATATATATATATATATATATATATATATATATATATATATATAATGTGTGTGTGTGTGTTTGTTTGTTTTTTCTTATTTGTGTATGTATAGGTTTTAATAATTGAGTAATGGCTTAATAAATGGGGTAGAAGTTAGGCTAGTGCATAACTTAACTAAAATTATGCCAAAACTGGCCCAAAATTATAACCCAAAGAGCCTAAATCCAGTCCAAAAGGGGCTGCCAAGAATAGCATAAAACGACGTAGTTTTGTCTTGAAACTACGTCGTTTTGGTTAAGTGACAAGATTCAGTCTCATCCACTCATCTTGATTTAATCCAACGGTCCTAGTTTGGTCTTCATCAAAGGTATTTAAAGCCTAAAGTTCCCAAAATTTTGCCTCATTTCCCCATTATTTCTTCTCTTCTTTCCCTTTCATCACTCCCTCTCCCCCTCCCAGTCGTTGGCGGCGCCCCATTGCCGCCGCCGATAATCTTCCACTGGCGGCGGCTGACTTTCAATCCGCCCCAAAATTTCAGAATGTAATCTCTACCACCTCCTCTTTCCATATCTCCAAACCAAATCTTTCAAAAAACTCTCAAACTCCTTAAATCTTAGATCTAAGAAACTTTTCCGTCACTTTTTCGCCCAAGTTATTGAAGTTCCGGCTACTTCCACCCTACAATACATACATCAATGAATAGAGTTCCACAAGACCTAGCTATCGATGTCAATTCTACCTCAAAAATCTGGCGACCAAAATTCAGTCAAAAATCCGGCGACCTCCCCGAACATCCTTCTTGGGATTCCACCATTTTCTCGGATATTTGAATTGTAAAATGGTAAATTGCTATTATTTTTCATGGCTGATTTTAATTTTTAATTTTCAGATTTTTATTTTTGTTTATTATTAATTATTTTAGCATTAGTTTTTGAAGTTTGAAATGTTAATTTTCTGTTTTTGCACTTGTTGAAATAGTAAAATAAGTTTTGTACTGATAAAAGTGAAGTAGTGAAAAATACTTAAGAGTATATGGTATTTGTTTGTTTGTTTATTACTACTCAAGACTTTTTGAGTACAAAACTTAAAAGTCATTTGTTTGGTAAGGAATATAGACTTTTGGACAATTTTTGAATAAAAGTCTATCCTTGAACAACAAAAGGCAGATTTTGTTTGAAATACTCTCTCTTTTGACAAGATTTGGTTGAGAAAGTCTTGCTTTTTTAATTTAAGATCAGACTTTCTAGAAAATCTGTCAAAAAGATTATCTTTTGAATTTTTGAAATAGATGTTTGTTTTGATATGTAAGGGTATTCTATCACACTTATTAAGAGGAGGAACACACTTCTAGAGGGGGGACTGGACAGACAAAAAATAAAATAACAATAATTATAAGTAGCTATAATATCCCTTATGAGTTGAAATTGTGAGTTGGGTTTGTTTTCTTGGATTTGAATCTGCCATCGCTGTCTTTTGTTGTTGTTGCTGCCCGTTTAATTGTTTTGTTGTTGATTTTGGAAAGAGCTGACTCTACTGTATTTGTTATTCTTTCTAATATCCGAGTAATTTTCGGACCATGTAAACTCATAAAATTGAGTTGGAATGAAAGATAATGATGCTGGAAAATATTAGTAGCTTCATCCTTCTATTGTAATTTATTTTTATATGCTCTTGAATGTTTATTAATATTAGAACGACATGTTAGTTAATTAAGTTGTGTTAAACATCTTTAATTTTTTTTGTAAAATATTAGATATAATTTCACTGTGCATTTGGTTGTCTAAAAGGTGTGTGTGTATATATATATATATATATATATAACCCTTGTGTTTGTCCCTTTGTTGTCACAAAGCTAAGTTGTTGTTGTTGTCGTTATTGTTATTATTATTATTATTATTATTATTATTATTATTATTATTATTATACTGTAGAGTCCCCATAATGTTTTTTATAGTTAAGTTATAGATTAGAAAGACAATCTGTGAATCTATTTTTGGTAGATAGTTGGCTATGGATTATAAACAGCAAGATAGGGCTAAATCTATAACATGGCTTTAAAAGGCCACATCTGCAGATTTAATGTCCAAGAGAAATTGGGCTTTTGGACTTTGTCTTGGACATGAGCCCATTTGACTCCATCAACCCAATAGTGGGCTGCCACATTCAATGTCAAGACAAGCCCACGTTTTAGTAGTTTTAAGTAGTATCAATTAATAGTTTTTTCTCTTTAGTCTCATCTTTAAAATTAATACTCATAAAAATAATTTTCTTTCATTACCTAAGTTTTAATTTAATATTCAAATCTTTTGTTTAAATTAAAAAATAATAAAAAAGAATAAAGGCGGTTGAAAGTTAAAATTTGTACATAGGTTCAAAGTGTTTTAAAATCAAATGCAACAGTTAAGCGACCATGCTAGAACCACGGTATCGGGGAATGCCTAACACCTTCTTCCGGGTTAATAGAATTCCTTACTCGGATTTCTGGTTCGCGAACTGTAATAGAGTCATATTTTCCTCGGCTCGGGATTAAACTAGTGACTTGGGACACAATTATTTTTCCAAGTGGCGATTCTGAATAATAAATAAATTAATCTTATTTCGATTGTCCTTTAAGTGGAAAAACTCCTTATGCCCTTGCGGGTGTAGGTGAAAAAAGAGGTGCGACAGCTCTGGCGACTCTGTTGGGGATTAAGTTATCCAAAATCACTGGTTCATGGTTAGAAAATTCGAGCTTGAAATAATTGTTGTATTTGGCTTTCTTTATTATCTAATGCTTATTACATTTTTTTGGATTTAATTTGAAAAATATTGCTTTTCCCGCTTTGATTATTTTTGAACTGTGCATATAAACTGTCTTCTCATGCAATCCTTCTGAGTCTTCTTGAAATTAAAATTGGGCATTTGCTTGACATAGCCCGCTTTCTTTGAGATAGCTGAGGTGCTTGGCAGCTGGTGAAGGATTTTGGTCACACATGTTTTAGGCGGGGAACGCTGCCTGTTAAACCGGAAAGCAATGTTACCGGCTACACGGGCCCTTTTCGGCTCGAGTCATCCGCTCGGGTAGGCCAGGTCTAGAACAATAAACCCAGATTTTTAACCTAGTATAACAAACCTTCATGCCAGATCCCTAGTAGCAACGTTTATTTGCATCATGTGCATTTGACTTTGAGGGCCCAACACAGGGGTTGGGTCCGTCTAGGACAAGCAACCTGAAATGAAAAGACCAATTTGATGGATCCTACTTATTTTCTGTGCATTTATTTACTCGGGCTTGCATGTTGACCGGCTTCTGAATGTAGGGAATGTTAGAAAATTAAACAAAAAGAGAAAAACAAAGAGAGAGAAAAGAGAAGAATAGCAGTTCGAGAGTTAATTGAGTATTTTGGAAAAATCAATGCCCAAGTATTGTCAAAAATCTGCCAAAATTTTAAGAAAATATAAGAAAAAAAATATTTTGTTTAAATGATTGTTTTATTCAAAAGAGTCTACCATTTTTAGTTTGTCTTGTTTGCAAAAATGGAAAATGAAAAATAGTTTGTTTGTCCTGGAAAAAAAAGTGTCTTGATTTTTATTTTTCATGCTTCAAAATAGTTTATTTGCCAACGGAAGCGAAAATAAGTTGTTTTATTATTTGTTGGAAAAGAAAAAGTCTTGTTTTTAAAAGTAGTTCTTTTTATTATTTATTTATTTTGCTTGAAACGCTAAAAATGAAAATAGAAACAGAGTCTTGTTTTGAAATAGTTTCTTTAATTTATCCGAACTACGCTTGTTTGATTCTCACCGGATGTGAGATATGTAGGTAACTCTCATCGGATCCAACTTTTCCTTTTGTAAAAATAGCCATATATATATATATATATATATATATATATATATATATATATATATATATATATATATATATATATAAATGTCAAAATTTTAATTCTATCATAAGTAAGTCGGGCGATGCGTCTTTTGTCAAATATAGTCGAATGTTCCCAAATGGGACAATAGAAGGCTGACTTTGCATAAACGGCCACCTTTGATTTTTTTTTTATATATTTTCGGTCGATTGACCCACAAAGCCTTAGAATCTTCGTCCCCCAGGCGTTGAAAGGATGTGTTTGCGAATATCTAGTTTTCTATTTTCGAAAAAAATATAAGAAAAGAGTCATAAATAAGTCGGTAATGTTGTTTTTCCATAAAAAGCCGAATGTTCCCGAAGGGAAGCTGGAACGCTGACTTTGTATTAACAACCACCTTTAATCATTGTTTTGGGATTTTGGTCGGTTAGTTAACACAGCCTTAAAATCTTTGTCCCCCAGATGCCGAAAGGCCGTGTTAGCAAAACAAGGTCTTTGATATTAATTTTTAGAAAAAAGAGTTAGTCGGCAAGTGGATGCCGTTTGGATTTTTGGTCGAAATAAGCCGAGCCAGCTTCGCTAGTGTATTAGAGCGTTCTTGCTGAGATAGCCTTAGAGTATCTTTCAGTTGTCGAAAGGCTATTTTCGTAAAAGAACGGACAAGGTTGTAAAATAATCCTTACTGACCTCAAAATTAATGTGAAATTGAGAAGGTGCCACGTTTGCAAAAATAGTCATTTGGTTAAAATTGGCATATAGGGGAAGGAAGCTGTCTGTTTGTTTTTGAGTTTGTAATTACTTATTTAAATATGTGAGTTGTTTGATTATCGAGTTTGTAGGTCATCTTTAAACCTTTGAAATCCAGCTTGTTTTATTATAAAAATTGAATTCCAAAAAATATTTTATTGATATTTGCCTTGTATTTGTACGGACTACGCCTGGTCTGATTCATGCGGGGACATTATATGTGGGCAATCTCCATAAGATTCGAACAACACTAGAAAAGAAAGAAAAAAGGGAATAGTAGAAAAACAAAAAGAGAATAAGAAATAAAGGAAAAGTTTTGGAGATTTTTGAAAGGGCACAATTACAAGAAGCCGGAATGACGCACGGAATTGAAGCGAATGCATGATAGAATGGTTTAACTGCTTAGGTGCATTACATACCTGATATATGTTTACCTATCTGTCAAATGCCCTAACACTAACGTGATGACTTCACTTTATTGTATCCAAATCAGAAAGTTGGTTGGTTGTGGTAACTCTTCCCTGCAAAACAAAGTCGAAAGACAATGACAGAGAACCTCAGAACCGAGTGGGTCGATATCGATGACCAACAACAACTGGTTAAGCGAAACAACGGGTTGGAAAAAGAAGTGAAAATGTGGAGACGACATGTGGCAGACATGTATCAGGCATTGGTGGCTGGTAAGGCACTCATACCGCCAGTACCTGGTTTCTCCAATGATATCATCACCCAAACTTTGGCATCTCCTGATCACCCTTGTGTCTCCGTCACTCTTCCATCAGTCATCGTCCCGGACCACTCCTCCATAACACAGATGGAGGAGAAGCCAAAAGAAGATTTTGGGAAGTTCTGGCTAAAATGGAGTGAGCAAGTTGCTCAGGGTAGCCTTACCATAGAAAGAAAAGGTAGTGTTGAACCTCCTTGACAACAAGGTCCAGTGGTCGTCCTTGCTAAATTCCCTCAGTATCAACTTCATCCCCGTGGGTATCCTCGGGCGCCACTGGACCCTTCCCGGTGCCACTTTTCCCCACACAATTCTCAAAGACATACTTTAACTTCCCAATACCCAGCTTCACGAAAAACCTATCCACCCCCTCAAACATACCGGAAGCCTCCTGGATCAGGTTTTAAGCCAAGTCAAGCGTTTATGAAAGAGAGGTTGCTAAAATGAGAAGAAAAGGCTCCCTACCCCGATCAGATAATCCTATGCAAGCTTGTTTGAAAGGCTAAATCATGTTGGTCTGATTGAGAAGCTCCTCGGATATACTCCATGTCCACGTGCAAGAAGCTTTGATCCTACCGCACGGTGCGCATATCACTCCAATGTTCGAGGGCACAACATTGAGAGCTGTCATTCATTGAAAAAAGAGATATAAAGAATGATTCATGAAAGAGTGATTGTGATCGAACACGGTAGTGAAAAGCATGTGAATCCTCCTGTGATATTGACTAAAGGGGAAGATGTGGAAGATGCAAAGCTCAGTGGCTAAGATGCGGTGTTTGATAAGTGGAAGGATACTCCATTCCTTGGTTAGCAGGAGCGAAGTTTTTGGTGGCTTACTTTGTTGTCATTTTGTTTGTCTAAATTATTCTTAGGGTTGTAATCCGGACATTGTCGTGTGTCAAACCTCCTTATCTTTCCATTTTGTCATAGCGGTTTGCTTAGCTTTGTCCAAGTTTTGTTTCAGGGTTGTGCTCTATTTTGTTTTGTTTGTTTCGATTATTTGAACTGTTTCACCGTTAGTATAATGCAAATTTTGGTATTTTATTATTTCCAGTATTCTTTTCGCTAAGTTTTTTTTATCATTTTGTTGTGCCTTTTATTCAGCGTCGAATCTAGTAACATGACATGCGCACACAGTTTGGGGCCTAATCTTAAAAATCAATCATAAAATAATTAGGAGGTGATCGGATCATTTAAAGGAAATTAGAACTGTTTGAGATTATTTGGAGCCCGACTCATGTGAAACTGGGGCAAGTACAATATGAAGAAATCGTAAGGGCAAGCTAGCCAAATTGACTTGGGGTCTTTCGTAGTAATGAAATGAGAGTGCTGCCCAACGAGATTTAAAATGACAAATGAAAAGGCGAATGTGCAGATATGGTTAACAAGTCTGGCACAATAGAAATATGTTGTGAATGCTTAACTGTTGTTTGCACATGGCATGTTTTGAAGATTGGAATGACAGAGGCATTTTGTTGTGTTATCCAAAAACTTTATACTTCGTTAACCCTTTGAGCCTTATTTGTTTTCTTTCATAACCCTCCTTCGGAATCAGTAGCAAAGGATAGAAACACAAACGGAGAAAAAGAAAAAGTAGAAATGAAGGAAAAGAAAGCAACAAAAACAACAAAAGAGAAAAGAGAAAAAAAAAGAAAAAAATGATGATAACAAAAACAAAAGAAAGTGAGAAAAAACAAAGGAATTGTGAACTACGTTCGACCTGATTCCTCAAAGGGAATACATAGGCGCCTCACAACTCGGTCATAGTGTAACAAAAATTTGAAAAAATCCCCAAGCAAGAAACTGGGGCAAAGGTCGTGTTTGTTGTAAATAAATCCAATTCTGAAGGTTGTAATTTTAAACTGAATTGATGTGTTTTTGAGCCTTTGAATACCCTTTCTTTCTAGCTTATCCAAATCCTACTTTATGGTCCAAAGAAAGACCTTCTGATCAGTTTCCGAAAGATGCCAATTTAGACAAACGAGAGAGTCTTATTAAAACATAACACTCTGATCAAGAGCAGAAAAGACTCCGATCCCTAGTAAAAAAGACTCTAGTCCCCAGCAAAGAAGATACATGAGAGAATCTTGTCGGTAACGCCACAATATACAGATTAAGAATAATAAAAATGAGAGAGTCTCATAGATGAAAATCTTCATGGGCACCTTGAGGCAACTGGGCGTTGAGAGAAAAAGGCCAAAATGAGAGAGGCTTGACAGTGAAAACCTTCGGGCATTACAAGTCAAATAAAGGTGAGAATCAGATGAGGAATCACCAACCAAAGATCTTGAAGTACGATTGACGACGAAGGATAGGCCACATGCGCATGTCATGACCATTAGAGTTGGTATCCGCTTTTGATAGGGTTTTATTTTATCATTTCTCTTGTTAGAGAATCGTCTTTGTCCTTCGTTTTTATTCTGTTCCTTTTTATCATTCTCCTTTCATAGAAAAATTACCAGTAGAGTCTGTTTGGTCAAAACAAGTGAGAAATGACTTCAAAATATGCCATCAGCTTTCGATTAGGCAAGAGGAGATCTAATTGGTGCATCCGATGGGTATGAGTCAGGAAGGAACAAGCGCAAGGCTTGTGTCGGTATATCCCCAGCTAGATGAGATTGACAAAAGGACCGACCAGCGTCAAGAAGGATATCCTGAGCAGCAATCAAATGTTATAGACCTCAAGGCCAAGTCCTGTGGACAAATCGAGGAAGAACAATGCAGAGAGCGATGAGCATGATTTGGGAAATTCATATGAGACTTAAGGGTCCGAAAATGCCAGTTCCTGAGCTATGCCACGAAAGAAGAGGGATATCCCTGGAGAAAGTGGTTTATCAGCAAAAAATTGCAAAATCTTCAAGGAAAATCAACTGTCGCGGAAATGATACGAATTCATATGGAAAACAACGGTGAGAATTTTGTGAGTAAGGAATCGACCTGAGGGTAAGAAGTTGTCAGCCCAGCTTCAAGATGGTCGGACAACGCAGAGCGTGGGAAAGAGAAGTAAAAAACCATCCAATCTGGAGTATCACAACCAACCACCCCATTTTAAACTAACCCAAACTTTTCTTTGATGTGAAACAAGGACGTGAAATGCCATCGATGGTAGACAAGCGTGATGCAAGGAGGTTTAGCAAACTGGGGCAGAATAATTTCTTTTCATTTTGAAAATTTTCTGGAAATCAGGTATCCATTTTGGGGCAGAAGGAAAATAAGATGAGTCTAAAAGGAAGTGGTCTTAAAAGCATTGTTATCCAAAGCACAGCACTAGTTTTTAAGGAATGAAAATCCCTCAGCGGTGTTATCCTCAACAGCGTTATCCCCAGCTGATTACATTTTTATTGTTGAAAGAAAATAAAAGTTTTGAAGGAACCAGTTTTGGAAGAAGAAAAAGAGGGGAAAAAGAGATCCCCCCGGCAGTGTTATTACCCAGAAAATAAAAATAAAAAATCCCCCAAGCAAGAAAATTGGGGCAGAAGTTGTGTTTTGAATTTAGGAAAAAGTTTTATCATGAGCTGAAGGAATTGATAGCCAAATGGATCCCCAGAAGAGAGAATCTTATCGGCAACACTCCAATCCCCAACTAAGAGAGAAAATAAATGAGAGAGTCTTATCGGTGAAAACTTTCACAGGCACCATAAGGTGACGGGAGCTGAGAGTATAGAAAGAGTCTTACTAGTGAAAATGTGACTACCCAAAGGGTCATCACCGTAATTCTCCCTTTCCTTGCACTTCTGAGGCCTTGAAGACCTCTTATTAAACTGACTCGATTTGTGTGTGCATATAAGGCACGAAGACGGAAAATTTTTATGTGAAAATATTTGAATTCTGTATTAAAAACTATGAATTTTGATACTAATATTGCGATAGTTGACTTTGGTCAACGTTTTGGGTAAACAGACCTGGACCCGTGATGTGAAGGTCCCCGAGGGTCCGTAAAGAAATTTGGGAAACGAGCGTATTCCCGGAATCGAAATTGGAGGTCCCAGTCCCGAGTTCGGAGCTTTTCTATGAAATTATTTTTGAAAATTCTTAAGGAAAAATTAAAATGAAAATTTGATAAAAAATGATGGTATCGGGATCGTATTTTGGTTCCGGTGCATGGTACAAGTTTTATATGAACATTAAGCACTATATGTAAGGTTTGGTTAAAAACGGACGTCGTTTGACGTGTTTCGGACTAAAAGTGGAACGTTTGAAGGTTTAGAACTTTGAAATGAAAATCATGAGTTTTGGAGGTTGATTTTTTGACATTGATGTTATTTTGGCGATTTGATCGCACGAGTAAGTCCGTAGGATGTTTTTGAGGTTGGGTGCATGTTTGGGTTGGAGCCCGAGGGCTCGGGTGAGTTTCGGGTAGGTGTTAGGCTCATTTGAAACTTTTCTAACTGCTGGTGTCTGCAGTCTTCGCATTTGCAAAGACTTAGCTCGCAAATGCGACCCTCTCTTGTTTGGCCAGCCTTCGCGAATGAGAGATTCTATTCGCAATTGCGATCCTCCCCCTTTGCAACCAGACTCTGCAAATGCGAAGTCCAATCTCGCAAAAGCGACTTCCCCAGACCAAAGCATGTGTTCGCATTTGCGAACTTTTCCTCGCAAATGCGAGTTCCCCCTTTTCCTTGCCCAGTTCGCATTTGAGAACAATTTCTCAAAAATGCGAGGTCCCCCTTATTTCAGCCCAGTTCGCAAATGCGAAGCCAATATCGCATTTGCGACACCTGCGTCTGTGCAACTTGTACTTAACCGATTTTAAACTTCATATTTCATAATTTCAAAACCCAAAACCTCCATAGGCGATTTCTCTCGAACCCCTTCGTCCCCAAACTACTTGTAAGTCAACTTTTACTAGATTTCTTCAATATCTATCATCTTCTAACATGATTTCATCCTTAAATCAAAGATTTCATGGTTAAATATGGGGATTTGGGGTAGAACCTAGGTTTTCATAAAATTGGGGATTTGGACCTCAATTTGGGGTCCGATTTCAAATCAAATTGCATATATGAACTCATGGGGGAATGGGTAACCCGGTTTTGGTTCGAAACTTGAGTTTTGACCACGTGTTCATGGTGGCATTTTGGGAACTTTTGGGTAAGACTTTGGGAATTTCATTCATATACATTCAAATTGATTTAACTAGCATTTGTTGATACATATGAGTCAATAATGGTTAGATTCGACCGGTTTTATGACGAATTCGAGGGGTAAAGCTATTCTAGAGGCGTGAGTTGAGTTGGAAGCTTTCGAGGTAAGTTTTTGGTCTAACTTTGGCTTGAGGGAATAGCATTAGGTTAATATTTGCTATGTGCTATGGGGAGTCGGTGTATAGGTATGGTGACGGTTACCTATGCGCCCGAGTCTAGCATGATCGCGAGTCATAATTGCTATTAAATTTCGAAAGAAGTGAACAACTGTGTTATTTACTTGTTAAATGAACTATGAAGTAGTAGTTGAGAAGCAAATGAACTAAAAGAGGAATTTTTTTTGGCACCTTTCCCTTGCCGGGACGTATTGTTGAATTACTTTCCCTTGCCGGGATGTATTGTTGAATTATTTTCCCTTGCCGGGACTTATGTATTACTTGTATTTCCCCCTTGCCAGGATTTATGTATTACTTGTATTTCCCCTTGCCGGGATTATTATTACGGTTTCGTTCATACCTTTGCCCTATTATCGGTAATCACTGTTTGGGTAAGGTTGAGTGATAAAGCATGATGGGTGATGCGGTATAGCTACTTCATGCTATCGATTGGGTGCGGAAGAGTGATAAAGCACGATGGGTGATGCCGTGTAACTACTTTATGCTATTGATTGGTGATAAAGAGTGATAAAGTACGATGGGTGATGCCGTACACTTTAATTAATATCTTGGTGAGGACGAGAGAATAGCACGATGGATGGTGCCGTGCAACGTTGATTTACTGGCCTTCTTTTTAATGATGTTAGTTATACATTTTCCATTTCATGTTTGTCAATTACATAACTGAACCATTATACCCCCAGCATGTTCCCTCCCCATTACCTGTTTAATTTTTGTTATCTTTCTGTTATTGCCCATATATCTGTACATGTTGGTTGTGGTAGTTCCGGTTTAGCCTCGTCACTACTTCGCTGGGGTTAGGCCGTGAACTTACCAGCACATGGAGTCGGTTGTGCTGATACTACGCTTCTGTGCCTCTTGTGCACAGGTCAGGACGTAGCCTACAGACCGCAGCTATAGTTCGGGAGTGATCCTTCAGTCCAGAGACTCTGAGGTAGTTCGCCGGCATTCGCGGGCCCTGAGTCTCCTCTATCTATTTTTCTCAGTTTGTTTAATTGTATCAAACAGACATGCTATGTATTTTCTTCCAGACTGTTGTTTTTAGTACTCTTTTAGATGTCAATGAGCAGTGACACCAGATACTGGGTAGAGACATGTTGTTAGTTTCCGCACCTTATTTTTGTTATTGTTGTTAAAAGACTTCTGCATGTTTTTATTTAATTATATTAGTATTTGACTCGTGTATATTTGTTGTGTGAAAAAAATTATAAAGGCTGGCTTGCCTAGCTTCGACAGTAGGCGCTATCATGACTCCCGATGGTGGGTAAATCCGCGTCGTGACAAGTTGGTATCAGAGCACTAGCTTACTCTGGTCTCACAACTCACGGACAAGCTCGGTAGAGTCTGAGGGATCGGTACAGAGACGTATGTATTTATCCCCCGGGGATACAGAGTTAGGAAAAATCTTACTCCGTTCATTCTTATCATGCGATTTTTTTCTCAAATATTGATTGTCGTTCCACTCTGTTCTTTCGCAGATGGCGAGAACACGTGCGCCTTCTTCTTCTGCACAGTAGCTCCCGAGAAGAGCAGGGGCGGAGGCCATGATAGAGGCCGTGGTAGGGGCAAAGCTTAGCCTCGAGCAGCAGTCCTAGAGGTGGAGCCTCATATTGACTCTGATGAGGAGGTTCCAGCTCTAGTGGGCCCAGCTCAGGTCCCAGGAGGAATAATGTTTTCTTCGGATCTTCAGGATGCCCTTGTCCGCATAGAAGGATTCATGGGCAGTATTGCTAGAACGGATTACTGCCAGTAGCACCAGCCACTTCTCAGGCTGGATGAGGGGTTCAGACTCCTGTTACACGTACTATGGAGCAGGTAGCTCCCCAGACTCAAGTTCCGTTGGTTCGGCCGGCAGTGTCAGCTCAGACATGCATTAAAACCCATACCGGAGATGGGACAGCCATGTTTTCGGATGCTTTGTGGAGAGTTGATCGGTTCTCCAAGATTTTCACTACTTTCAGCAATCGCAGTTTTCAGTCGCAGTCTTCCGCCCAGCCTGCGATAGTAGGTCTGCCGGGTGCAACGGCTTAGACTAGGAGTGAGGTCCCTTTTCAGGAGATGGCTAATGAGGGCCGTAGAGTTGAGGTGGTACTGCCACAGGGAGGCGGTCATCGATCGGATAAGAGGCCCCGTCATGTAGGCCGATTCAGTGGTACCTCTTCTGGAGGTAGAGGTTCTTATGGTAGAGGCCATCCTTCCAGGCCCTTTCAGCCAGTTTTCCCTGTCGCTCATGGTACTTTAGTTGGCCGATCGGGCCAGCCACAGTTTCCTCAGTTGCAGCGTGTTTGTAGATGTTACCAGTGTGGAGAGTATGGTCACCTCAGGAAGGCCTGCCCGAGGCTGAGGGGTGCTCGCCCGCAGCAGTCGAGGTTTTGCCATGCTTGTGGCGATCCGACGCATATGTTCAGATCTTGTCCTAGAGCTATGAGTAGCTCTCAATATCAGAGTTATCGCGCTTGGCTCCGGGCATTGGAGGTTCCACCACCTACCTTGCCGGCGAGAGGCGGGGGTAGAGGCCTTAGAGGTAGAGTTCATACCGCCAGCAGTAGGGATCAACCAGCGGCAAGTTTGGAGGTTGAGACTTCAGATGCCGACATTTCAGGTATTGTTTTCATATTTATTAGATATGCTTCAGCGCTGTTTGACACTGAATCTACGCATTCATATGTTTTGCCATATTTTGCACCCCATTGATTATGCCTAGTGTGGCCTTGGGTTTTTTGTATGTGTGTCTATACCGGTGAGTGATTCTATAATGGCTGACCGAGTGCATCGTTCATATTTGGTAGTATTTGAGGGTTTGGAGACCCGTGTCGACTTATTGCTCTTAGATATGGTGTGCCTTGATGTTATATTGAGGGTGGATTCGTTGTCCCCATGACCTTAGCTATTCAGATTTGCCCCATTTAGGATGAAGAGGGATTTTAGATCATCCGACCCGCAGTGTGATATTGTATGGGAAGGCTCGATGCATGGTTAAGAGAGGAGAGCTTAGCTCAATTGGCGCATGATCGCGACTTCAGCGCAAAGGTTCCTTCCGTTGGTTATGTTCCTATTGTTGGGAGCTTTCCCGAAGTTCTTCCATCAGACTTGCCAGGCATGCTGCCTGACAGGGATATCGATCTTCACGTTGATCTGGCACCAGGAACTCAGCCTATCTCCGTTCCTTTGTATCGCATGGCCCCGCCAGAGTTGACAGAGTTAAAGGAAGAGTTTTAGGATTTGCTTGATTAGGGTATCATTAGGCCAGAGTTTCGCCTTGGGGCGTATCCAACGTTATTGCGAAAGGGAAGGACGGTTCGATGAGGATAAGTTTTGATCAGTTTCAGAGCACCAAGGTGTTTTCTCAAGGATATTTGGGATCTGGTTATCACCAGTTGAGGATTAGAGCATTTGGTGTCCTTAAGATAGTTTTCCGCACCGGGATTGATTTTGCCCACGGGATCAGGACTTTATACGGTTTATTGTGTTGCTTCCTGGGTTAGGCTTGGTGCAGTGTCGATGTAGAATGGCAGGGTCATAGTATATGTTTCGAGGCAGTTGAAGATCCCAAGAAGTATTATACAGTTCATGACTTAGAGTTGGCAGGCATTGTTCATGCTTTAAAGACCTGGAGACATTATTTGTATGGTGTAACGTGTGAGGTGTACACGGATCACAAGAGCCTTCGGTACTTGTTCAAGCAGAAAGAGTTGAATTTGAGACAGCGGAGGTGGTTGGAGTTGTTGAAAGACTATTATGTTTCTATCTTATACCCGGGGAAGGCCAATGTGGTGGCCGATGCATTGAGTAGAAAGTCCGCCAGCATAGGTAGTCTTGCCTATATTCCGGTCAGCTGGATACCGCTTGCCTTGGATATTCAGGCCTTGGCCAATAGATTTGTGAGATTGGATATTTCCGAGCCCAACAGGGTTTTAGCTTGCACGGTAGGTCGCTCGTCATTGATGGAGCGTATCCGGGAGCGGTAGTTTGATGATTCCCATTTGTGTGTTCTGAGAGACACGGTGCAACGGGGAGGTGCCAGGGAGATGACTTTGGGAGATGATGGGTTATTGCGGTTGCAGGGGCGAGTTTGTGTGCCCAATGTTGATTGTATTCAAGAGTCGATCTTAGTAGAGGCCCACAGTTCTCGATATTCTATTCACCAGGGCGTCGCGAAGATGTATCAGGATTTGAGACAGCATTATTGGTAGCGTGGATGAAGAAAGACATTGTTGCATATGTGGCTCGTTGTCTAAACTGTCAGCAGTTTGAATATGAACATCAGAGGCCCGGTGGGTTATTTCAGAGGATTGAGCTTCCCGAGTGGAAGTGGGGGGGAATCACCATGGATTTTGTTGCTAGCCTTCCGATGACTCGGAAAAAGTTTGATGCCATATGGGTTATTGTTGATAGGCTGACTAAGTCAGTGCATTTCATCCCAGTACGCACTACCTATTCATCATACAGATCGTTCGCCTTCATGGGGTGCCCATATCTATTATTTCGGACTGGGGTACACGGTTTACCTCGCATTTCTGGAGGGCGTTACATCATGAGTTGGGTACCCAGGTCCAATTGAGTATAACATTTCACCCACAGAGGGACGGTCAGTCCGAGAGGACCGTTCAGATTCTTGAGGATATGCTTTGAGCCTGCGTTATTGATTTTGGAGGCTCGTGGGACCAGTTCTTGCCTTTAGCAGAGTTTGCCTACAAGAACAGCTACCAGTTCAGTATTCAGATGGCTCTGTATGAGGCATTGTATGATAAGCGGTGTAGGTCTCCAATCAGATAGTTTGAGCCAGGAGAGGCTCGGTTATTAGGTACAGATTTTGTGCAGGAGGCCTTGGATAAGGTCAAGATCATTCAGGACAGACTTCGGTCAGCTCAGTCTAGGCAGAAGAGTCTTGTAGATCGTAAGGTCAGGGATGTTGCTTTCATGGTTAGTAAGCGAGTATTGATCCGTGTATCGCCTATGAAGGGCGTGATGAAGTTTGGGAAGAATAGCAAGCTTAGCCCTAGGTATATTGGCCCATTTGAGATTCTAGACCGTGTGGGGAATGTAACTTATAGACTTGCATTGCCGCTTAGCTTGTCAGCGGTGCCCCCCATTTTTCATGTATCCATGCTTCGGAAGTATCACGGTTATCCCACCCATGTGTTACATTTCAGCATAGTCCAATTGGACAAGGATTTGTCATATAAGAAGGAGCCGGTGGCTATTTTAGACCGGCGGGTTCGACAGTTGAGGTCGCAGAGGTTTCCTTCAGTGCATGTCTAGTGGAGAGGCCAGCCTCTTGAGGCATCGACCTGGGAATCCGAGTATGATATGCAGAACCGTTATCCCCATCTAGTCCCCGACTCAGGTACTCCTTTCTTTTGTCCGTTCGAGGACGAACAATTATTTTAGAGGTGGAGGATGTGAAGACCCAAAGGGTCATCACCAAAATTTTCCCTTTCCTTTCGCTTCTGAGGCCTTGAAAATCTCTTATTGGGCTGCCTCGATTTGTGTGCGCAGTCCCGGCGCGAAGCCGGAAAATTTTTATGTGAAAATATTTGAATTCTGTATTAAAAACTATGAATTTTGATACTAGTATTGCTATAGTTAACTTTGGTCAACTTTTTTGGTAAACAGACCCGGACTCGTGATGTGAAGATCCCGTAGGGTCCGTAAGGAAATTTGAGACCCGGGCGTATTCCCGGAATCAAAATCCGAGGTCCCAGGCCCGAGTTCGGAGCTTTTCTGTGAAATTATTTTTGAAAATGTATTAGGAAAATGAAAATGAAAGTTTGATCAAAAGTGATGGTATCGGGCTCGTATTTTGGTTCCGACGCCTGGTACAAGTCTTAAATGAGCTTTAAGCACTATCTGTAAAGTTTGGTTAGAAACGGACGTCGTTTGACGTGTTTCGGACTAAAAGTGGAAAATTTGAAAGCTTAGAACTTTGAAATGAAAATCACGAGTTTTGGAGGTTGATTCTTTGATTTTGATGTTATTTTGGCGATTTGATCGCATGAGTAAGTCTGTAGGACGTTTTTGAGGTTGGGTGCTTGTTTGGGTTGGAGCCTCGAGGGCTCTGGTGAGTTTCGGGTAGGTGTTAGGCTCATTTGAAACATTTTTAACTGCTGGTGTCTGCAGCCTTCGCATTTGCGAAGACTTAGCTCGCAAATGCGACCCTCCCTTGTTTGGCCAGCCTTCGCAAATGCGAAATTCTATTCGCAATTGCGATCCTCCCCCTTTGCAACCAGACTTCGCAAATGCGAAGTCCAATCTCGCAAATGCGACTTCCCTAGACCAAAGCCTGTGTTCGCATTCGCGAACTTTTCCTCGCAAATGCAAGTTCTCCCTTTTCCTTGTCAGTTTGCATTTGCGAACAATTTCTCTCAAATACGAGGTCCCGCTTATTTCAGCCCAGTTCACAAATGCGAAGTCAATATCGCATTCGCGACACCTGCGTCTGTGCAACTTGTACTTAACCAATTTTAAACTTCATATTTCATAATTTCAAAATCGAAAACCTCCATAGGCGATTTCTCTCGAACCCCTTCGTCCCCAAACTACTAGTAAGTCAACTTTTACTAGCTTTATTTAATCTTTATCATCTTCTAACATGATTTCATCCTTAATTCAGAGCTTTCATGGTTAAAAATGGGGATTTGGGGTAGAACCTAGGTTTTCATAAAGTTGGGTATTTGGACCTCAATTTGGGGTTTTATTTCAAAACAATTTGCATATATGAACTCATGGGGGAATGGGTAATCCGATTTTGGTTCGAACCTCGAGTTTTGACCATGTGGGCCTGGGGTATTTTGGGAACTATTGGGTAAGACTTTGGGAATTTCATTATTATACATTCAAATTGATTTAGCAGAATTTGTTGATACATATGAGTCAATTGTGGTTAGATTCGACCGGTTTTGTGGCGAATTCGAGGTGTAAAACTATTCTAGAGGCGTGAGTTATTTTATGAGCTTTCGAGGTTAGTGTTTGATCTAACTTTGGTTTGAGGGAATAGGATTAGGTTATTATTTGCTATGTGCTATGTGGAGTCGGTGTATATGTATGGTGACAGTTATCTATGCACCCGAGTCTAGCATGACCGTGAGTCATAATTGCTATTAAATTTCGAAAGAAGTGAACAATTGTGTTAGTTACTTGTTAAATGATCTATGAAGTGGTAGTTGAGAAGCAAATGAACTAAAAGAGGAATTTTTTTTGTACCTTTCCCTTGGCGGGACGTATTGTTGAATTACTTTCCTTGCCGGGACGTATTGTTGAATTATTTTCCCTTGCCGGGATTTCTGTATTACTTGTATTTCCCCCTTGCAGGGATTTATGTATTACTTGTATTTCCCCCTTGCCGGGATTTATGTATTACTTGTATTTCCCCCTTTCCGGGATTATTATTACGGTTTCGTTCATACCTTCGCCCTATTATATGTTATCACTGTTTGGGTGAGGTTGGGTGATAAAGCACGATGGGTGATGCTATATAACTAATTCATGCTATCGATTGGGTGAGGAAGAGTGATAAAGCACAATGGGTGATGCCGTGTAACTACTTTATGCTATTGATTGGTGACAAAGAGTGATAAAGTACGATGTGTGATGCCGTACATTTTAATTGATTATCTTGGTGAGGACGCGAGTAAAAGCACGACGGGTGGTGCCGTGCAACGTTTGATTTACTAGCCTTCTTTTTAATGATGTTAGTTATACATTTTCCATTTCTTGTTTGTCTATTATATAGCTGAACCATTATACCCCCAGTATGTCCCCTCCCCATTACCTGTTTAAATTTTGTTATCTTTCTGTTAATGCCCATATATCTGTACATGTTGGTTGTGGTAGGTCCGGTTTAGCCTCGTCACTACTTCGCCGGGGTTAGGCTGGGAACTTACCAGAACATAGGGTCGGTTGTGCTGATATTACACTTCTGTGCCTTTTGTGCACAGGTCAGGACGCAGCCTACGGACCGCAGCTATAGTTCGGGAGTGATCCTTCAGTCCAGAGACTCTAAGTAGTTCGCCGGCGTTCGTGGGCCTCGAGTCTCCTCTATCTATTTCTCTCGGTTTGTTTAATTGTATCAAACAGACATGCTATGTATTTTCTTCCAGACCGTTGTTTTTAGTACTCTTTTAGTTGTCCGTGAGCAGTGATACCAGATACTGGATAGAGACATGTTGTTAGTTTCCGCACGTTGTTTTTGTTATTGTTGTTAAAAGACTTCCCGCATGTTTTTATTTAATTATATTAGTATTTGACTCGTGTAGATTTAAGTTTTTGTTGTGTGAAAATGATTATAAAGTTTTGCTTGCTTATCTTCGACAGTAGGCGCCATCACGACTCCCGATGGTGGGTAAATCCGGGTCGTGACAGAAAACCCCTCGAAGGGCACTATGAGGCGACAAGATAAAATTGGCGGAAAGGATCCACAATTTGCAAAAAGTTGGGCATCTGTTTATCCCCGTTAAATGAGGCCATCATAAAGACTGATTGATACAATTTGACAGGGTTGATTAATCCGGAATGTACGACAAGATCAGTTATTTTTCTTTTCTTTTCCCAACATTTGTTTAGAAAGACTTCTTCTTTTTCTATCTCTTGAAGTCATAATTTTTCATTTCTTTGTTAAAGACTTTTTCCAGCAATTTGTTTTTGAGAAAGATTTTTCAGAGCTTACTACCAGTCGCCAAAACTGTGCAAACCAAAATGTGAATAAGACAGGCCAACGATAAGGTGATAAAACTGAAAGAAGTTTGGTTGCAAGACCAAGTGGTGAATTGGTCTAGAATTTCATGGAAATTATGGAGGAAAACATAAAAAAACAATTGTGGACAAAATTCCAAGAGGGTCCCTCACAGATTTTCAACCAAATTCCGAAATGGTCGGACAACACAGAGTGGGGAAGAAGGAAGAAGGGAAAGTTCATCCTCAGCAAAATAACCCCCAGCGAGTTTTGAAACATAGAACGGGGGAGGGATAAATGAAAAAACAATCCCTAGCAATAATATCATCCCCAACAATAATATCATCCTGAACAAACTCTGATAGTGTAATGAAACGCAAAGGGAAACGAGAGAAGGAAAAACCATCCCCAGCAGGAGTGGCACGACCACTCGCCACATTTTAAACTAACAAAATTTTCTTTGATTTGAAACGGGGAAAATAAATATCATATATGGCAGAAAGACATGCCACAAAGAAGATCACCAAAACTGGGGCATAAAATTTTCTGCCATTGTTGAAAATTTTCTCTGGGGAACGAAGAAATCAATGAAAGTTATAAAAGAAAGCAATTTTGAAGGAAGTTAGAAGAAAGAAAGGTGTGAGTAGGCAAGGAAAGAACAATGTCGATAAACACAGTTTCAAAAGAAGAAGTCCGGAGCCCGCCTGAAGAACGGAGGTATTTGTTTTAAGTTAAAGGAGTCAGGAGCCTACCTGTAGAAAGAAGGTATTTATTTTAAGTTAAAGGAATCAGGAGCCCACTTGTAGAACGAAGGTATTTGTTTTAAGTTAAAGGAGTCAGGAGCCCGCCTGTAGAGCGGAAGTATTTATTTAAGTTAAAGGAGTCAGTAATAGAGGTATTTATTTAAGTTAAAGGAGTCAGGAACCCGCTTGTAGAACAGAGGTATTTATTTTAAGTTAAAGGAGTCAGGAGCCCGCCCGTAGAACGGAGGTATTTATTTTAAGTTAAAGGAGTCAGGAGCCCGCCTGTAGAACGGAGGTATTTATTTTAAGTTAAAGAAGTCAGTAACAGAGGTATTTATTTTAAGTTAAAGGACTCAGGAACCCGCTTGTAGAACAAAGGTATTTATTTTAGGTTAAAGGAGTCAGGAGCCCGCCCATAAAACGGAGGTATTTATTTTAAGTTAAAGGAGTCACGAGCCCGCCTGTAGAATGGAGGTATTTATTTTAAGTAAAGGAGTCAGGAGCCCTCCTGTATAGCGGAGGTTGTTAAATTTTAAGTTAATGAAGTCAGGAGCCCGCCTGTAGAATGGAGGTTGTTAAATTTTAAGTTGATGAAGTCGGGAGCCCTCCTGTAGAATGGAGGTTGTTAAATTTTAAGTTGTTGATGAATTCAGGAGCCCGCCTGTATTACAGAGGTTGTTAAAAGTTAAATTTTAAATTGACAAAGTCAGGAGCCCACCTGTAGAACGGAGGTTGTTACATTTTAAGTTGAAGTGAAGTCAGGAGCCCGCCTGTAGAATGGAGGTTGTTATTTTAAGTTGCAGTTGAAGTCAGGAGCTCGCCTGCAGAATGGATGTTGTTACATTTTAAGTTGAATTGAAGTCAGGAGCCCGCCTGTAGAATGGAGGTTGTTATTTTAAAGTTGCAGTTGAAGTCATGAGCCCGCCTTGAAAATGGAGGTGTTAAATATTAAAATTGATGTTGGAATCAGGAGCCCGCCTGTAGAAGGGAGGTTATTATGTTTTATGTTAGAATTCAGGAGCCCGCCTGTAGAATGGAGGTGTTATATTTTAAGTTGTTGATGTAGTCAGGAGCCCGCCTGGAGAATGGAGGCTGAATTATCTTTAAGTTGCTGCTTGAAGTCAGGAGCCAGCCTGGAAAATGGAGGTTGAATTATCTTTTAAAATGGTTGATGAAGTCAGGAGCCCGCCCGGAGAATGGAGGCTGAATTATCTTTAAGTTGTTGTTTGAAGTCAGGAACCCGCCTGTAGAACAGAGGAGTACATTTCAAGTAGAAGTTAGGAGCCCGCCTGCAGAACAGAGGAATACATTTCAAGATGAAGTCAGAAGTCAGTAGTGCATAGGGTTACAATAAAATACCCCCAGCATAAATTCCGCCGCAAAAATTAGAAGGAAGACTACAAGAGCAAGTTGAAATTAGATAAGATTTTGTAATTCCTAGTTTCGTTTAACTTCTTGTTTTCCGTTTAACAGTTGGTGTAATAAGGAGGTCGGAAAGTGGTAGTAACAACATGCAGCGTCAATAACAGCAAATTCTAGTCCCATGATAGTCCTAGCAGACAAAATCTCCCAGAACTACACCGATCTGATTCCTTTATAGCCAAGGATATGTAGGCAACCTCTGAAGCGAGGTTCGGTCACCATCTTTTTCAAAATACTTCCATTAGAGTGAATGTGAGCAAAAATTATCCATGGCATTTATTTGACTTTGCACGAAAACTCTTCATATTCTCGAGCAAAGATGGGCAACTGTAAATGCCTAATATTTTCCCCATCTTTTTCTTATATATATATATGTGTATGTGTGTGTGTATGTGTGTGTGTATGTGTGTGAGAGAGAGAGAGTGTGTGTATGTGTTTGTTTGTTTCTTTTTTCTTATTTGTGTATGTATAGGTTTTAATAATTGAGTAATGGTTTGATAAATGGGGTAGGAGTTGGGCTAATGCGTAACTTAATTAAAATTGTGCCAAAATTGGCCCAAAATTGTAGCCCAAAAAGCCCAAATCCGGTCCAAAAGGGGCTGCCAAGAAGAGCATAAAACGACATAGTTTTGTCTTGAAACTACGTCGTTTTGGTTAAGTGACAAGATTCAATCTCATCCACCCATCTTGATTTAATCCAACGGTCCTAGTTTGATCTTCATCCTAGGTATTTAAAGCCTAAAACTCCCAAAGTTTTGCCCCATTTCCCCAGTATTTCCTCTCGCTTCTTTCCGTTTCATCACTCCCTCTTCTCTCTCCCCCTCCCCCCAAGCCGCCGGCTCTACCCCATCGCCACCGTCGGAAATCTTCCACCGGCGACGGCCGACCTTAAATCTGCCCCAAAATTTCACCATGTAATCTCCACCACCTCCTCTTTCCATATCTTCAAACCAAACTTTTCAAAAAAAACTCTCAAACTCCTTGAATCTAAGAAATTTTTCCGTCATTTTTTCGCCAAAGTTATTGAAGTTCCGGCTACTACCACCCAACAATACATACATCAACGGATAGAGTTCCTCAAGACCTAGCTATTGAAGTCAATTCTACCTCAAAAATCCGGCGACCAAAATCAAGCCAAAAATCCGGCGACCTCCCCGAACATCCTTCTTGGCATACCACCATTTTTCGGCCATTTGAATTGTAAAATGGTAAAATGCTATTATTTTTCATGGCTGATTTTAATTTTTAATTTTTAGTTTTTCAGATTTTTGTTTTTGTTTATTATTAATTATTTTAGCATTAGTTTTTTAAGCTTGAAATGTTAAATTTTCTGTTTTTGCACTTGTTGAAATAGTAAAATAAGTTTTGTACTGATAAAAGTGCAAAAACAGAAAAATTTAACATTTCAAACTTAAAAAACTAATGCTAAAAGTAGTGAAAAGTACTTAAGAGTATATGATATTTGTTTGTTTGTTTATTTACTACTTCAAGACTTTTCGAGTACAAAACTCAAAAGTCATTTATTTGGTAAGGAATATAGACTTTTGGACAATTTTTGAATAAAAGTCTATCCTTGAAAAATAAAAGGCATATTTTGTTTGAAATACTCTCTCTTTTGACAAGATTTGGTCGAGAAAGTCTTGCTTTTTGAATTTAAGAGCAGACTTTGTAGAAAATCTGTCAAAAAGATTATCTTTTAAATTTTTGAAATAGATGTTTGTTTTGATATATAGGGGTATTCCATCACACTTAATAAGAGGAGGAACACACTTACAGAGGGGGACTGAACAAACAAAATAATATATATATATATATATATATATATATATTATATTATTTTATTATTATTATTATTATTATATTTTAGAGTCCCCATAATTTTTTTTATAGTAAAGTTATAGATTAGAAAGACAATCTGTAAACTTAATTTTGGTAATTAGCTGGCTATGGATTATAAACAGCAAGATAGGGCTAAATCTGTAACATGGCTTTAAAAGGCCACATATGCAGATTTAAAGTCCAAGAGCAATTGGGCTTTTGGACTTTGTCTTGGACATGAACCTATTTGACTCCATCAACCAATAGTGGGTTGCCTCCATTCAATGTCAAGACAAGCCCATGTCTTACTAGTTTTAAGTAGTATCAATTAATAATTTTTTTCTCATTAGTCTCATCTTTAAAATTAATACTTCTAAAAATAATTTTCTTTCATCAGCTAAGTTTTAAATTAATATTCAAATCTTTTCTTTAATTTAAAAGAAAATAAAAAAAGAGTAAAGGCGGTTAAAAGTTAAAATTTGCACATAGGTTCAAAGTGTTTTAAAATCAAATAAAATCAAATGCAAGAGTTAAGCGACCGTGCTAGAACCACGGAACCCGGGAATGCCTAACACCTTCTCACGGGTTAACAGAATTCCTTACTCGAATTTCTGGTTCGCGGATTCTAATAGTCATATTTTTCCTCGGCTCAGGGTTTAACCGGTGACTTGGGATACCATTAATTTCCCAAGTGGCGACGCTGAATAATAAATAAATTAATCCCATTTCAATTGTTCTTTAACTGGAAAAACTCCTTTTATGCCCTTGCGGGTGTAGGTGAAAAAGAAGGTGTGACAGATAAGATACAAGCTGGTTGTGCCAGTCCTAAGTCAAATTTAAAGAGAATACCCCAGTGTGATCGAGGGCGAAGTGGAGGAGAGTGACTACGCTCTCTTTGTCGAAGTTTTTAGTGGCCGTAGCCAGTGTGCTAAACCGTATGTTTTGATATTTTGTGCCCTTGGGATTTGTTCCAGGCGAAAATCGTCGAACATGGCTGTTAACATGCAGATCTCTGACTAGTATTTTTGCAGTCTCTGTTCTTTGATCTGGTAAGTCCGTGTGACTTGGTTTACCACGAGCTTTGAATTGCAATGAAGGATGAGTAGGCGGGCGGCATATTTTAAGGCCAGATTCATGCCTGCAATAATGGCCTCATACTCGGCCTAGTTGTTAGTCATTTTGGGGAATTTTATGGACTGGCGAAACGTTTCGCCCGTGGGGACCTCGAGGACGAGTCCCAGTCCTAGTCCTGATCCCGATGCATTGGCACCGCCATCAGTGTAGAGGACCCATAGGTCGTTATTGGCGGAGGCACGTTGTGCCTCAAGTTCTGCTTTTGGTAGAATTTCTGTGCTAAAGTCGGCTATAAAATTCTTTAGGACTTGCGACTTAATAGCGATTTGAGGAAGGTATGAGATGATGTGCTCGCTGAGCTCAATGGCCCATCTTGTGAGCCGGCCCGATAATTCGGGCTTGTTTAAAATGCTTCTTAATGGGAAGGTCGTTATCACTTTTATGGGGTGCATTGGAAATAGGGCCATAACTTTTGTGAAGCTACGACCAGTGCCAACGCTAACATTTTGAGGTGTGGGTACCGAGTTTCGGTGTCCACTAGGGTTTTTCTAATATAATAGATATGGGATTGTGTACATTTGTTTTTGCGGACTAGGACGACGCTAACAACGACCTCCAATACGGCAAGATATACCAGCAGCGGTTCGCCCGGACTTGCCTTAACCAACAAGGGTAGCGAAGATAAGTATGCTTTCAGCTTCCTCAAGGCTTCGACGCATTCATCATTCCATTGTAGTCCTTGATCTTTTTTCAGTACGTTGAAAAATTTACGGCACCTATCGGATGACCATGAGATGAACCGGGACAGGGCTGTTATACGCCCCGTCAGCTTTTGTGCTTGTTTCTTGCTACTCAGCACCTCAGGTATTGCATCTATCGCCTTGATCTGGTCTGGATTGACTTCGATGCCTCGTTGTGATACGAGTAATCCTAAGAATTTCCCTGACGCTACGCCGAATTCGCATTTCTCGGGGTTCAACTTCATCCCGTACCTCTTCAGTATTTCGAAGGCCTCCTTTAGGTAGCCGATATGGTCCTCTTTCCTTGCCGATTTTACTAGTATATCATCGATGTAGACTTGCATGGTCTTACTAAGTTGCTCTTTGAACATTTGGGTTACCAGCCTCCGATATGTGGCTCCTGCATTTTTGAGCCCGAAGGGCATTACTTTGTAGCAGTAGGTCCCCTGGTGGATGATGAAAGTTGTTTTTTCCTGGTCCTATTCGGCCATCATGATTTGGTTGTAACCGGAGTATGCATCTAGGAAACTTAGCAGCTCATGCCCGCGGATGCGTCCATTAGCTGGTCAATGTTGGGTAGTGGGAAGGAGTCTTTCGGGAATGCCTTGTTTAGGTCGCTGAAGTCTACACACATTCTCCACTTCCTGTTCTTCTTTGTAGCCATGACGACATTGGCAACCCACTGAGGGTACTTTGATTCCCTGATAGAGCCGTTGGCCAGAAGTTTGTCGACATTTTTACTGACCGCTTTGTTGATCGCGACGTTGAATTTTCTTCTCATTTGTCGTACATGCGTGTGTAATGGGTTAACATTCAGCTTGTGGATGGCGATTTCTCGCGGGATTCTCGGCATATCTGAATGAGAAAAAACAAAAAGGTCTGTATGGTTAGATAAAAATTCACGATACTTACTTGGATTTGAGAGGTCGTGCCCGATGTAAGCCTTTTTTGTAGGGTCGTTGTTGTCTAGTTGGACCGGGTCGAGATCTTCGATCGTGGCCTTACGGGCTTCTGCGACATCAGGGTCTTTAATGGCATTTTTTGTCGGGTGGACCTTAGTCCCCAACATAGCTGATTACTATGCGTCTGTGCTTGCCTTCTTGAGCTGTTTGGTATGGGCGCAGTCTTGAGCTATTTTATAGCACTCCTGAGCGGTGTGGGGCTCGCCTCGAATGCTGAATATTCCCCATTGGGTGGGAAATTTAACTATCTAGTAAAAGCTCGAAGGGACCGCTCTCATGGCATGTATCCACGGTCGTCCGAGATGACATTGTATGTTGTTTCCTGGTTCATCAGGTGGGAAGTTGTTTTCCAGCGTTACTCCCTCGCTAGGACGGGTAGCGATATTTCACTGGAGGTTTGTTCTACTGCATTATTGAAACCGGTTAGTGTTATGCAGCGCTGTATTATCTTATCCTCGTGTCCCTTTAGTACGAGGACCCTCGGGTGCATAATACAAGCGCCACTGCCGTCATCTACCATAATTCTTTTAGCATACTTATCTATGGTATGTACAGTAATAACTAAAGCATCGTAATGAGGGAAAGACAAATCGTCGGCAATAGTCTTATCGAAGATGATACTATCTTCGAAGTCGTCATACCGTTCGTGGGCAATAGTTCGCTTCAGTTTGTGCGTAGTGGTGAACTTCACGTGGTTGATTGCCGAGTCATTGCTGTTTCCAATGATCATGTTGATTGTGCGGGCTGGTGAGGGCGGCTTTGGTGGCCCGTGGAGTTGCTCCCATCCTCGTGCAAAGTTGATTTTTCCTTTTTCACTGAGTAACTCCCTTAGGAACCCTTAGTTCAACATCTTGACCACCTCTTGTCGTAGACCTATAGAGTCTTCGATTTTGTGCCCCCGTTCCTGGTGGATCTCGCACAAGGCATTTGATTTTCTGGTGACGGGGTCCGACTTCATCTTTGCTTGCCATTGCACCTTGTTGCCTAGCTTCTCAAGTGCGCACACTATCTCTGAAGGGGACACACAAAAATTATGGGCAGATAGTAAAGGGGGTGCACCTCTATCATTTCGTAGTGGGGTGACATGTCTCTGTAGTGCGTCGTGTGCCTGGGTGGCGGTGGGTGAGAGGATCTGATGTAGGGTTGGTGCATCTCCCTGTTGGGATGTGGGCCTTGTTCCCGTCATTCTTCGTTGCGTCGATCTCTCCTGATCTCTGGATGTATCATTGTTAGACATTGGGTCGGTCCGTTGAGGTCGTCCTCGTCTGCACGCGCCTCGGGCAATAAGAGTTGTAGATCTCTTCCCATATGGTGGGAGGGTACTTCATGAGGCGGCTGAGTATATTTTTGGTTTCCCTCAAGCCGTTTATGCTTAACCTATTTTTGAAAGCAACAACTGTTATGCCTTCAAATACGTTGGGTAGGTCATCCTTACCCTGTTGCACCTAGATAGGAAGTCCCTGAGTCCTTCCCCTGTGGTTTGCTGAACGGCGAAGATGTCGTTGACCCTTGCTTCTGCTTTCTTAGCTCCTGCATGTGCAGTGACAAACTTGTCCGCCATTTCCTTGAACGTGGTTATAATTTTGTCCGGTAGCTGGGAGTACCAGGTCAGTGCTTCCCCTGTTAGTGTTTCGCCAAACTTCTTCAGTAGTGCAGACGGTACCTGTTACTTTGAGAGGTCGTTACCTTTTACGGCAGTGACATAGTGGATCAAGTGGTCCTCGGGATCTATAGGTTCGTCGTAGACTCTCAGATAAAGCGACATTTTGAAGGTTTTCGGAATGGAGTATGGTGCAGCCTTTTCCGTGTAGGGTTGTTCAACGAACCTCCCCACGTCACGTTTCGGCAACATTTTTGGGGCACCAGGGATTCTGTCCACCTTTTCTTGGTGTTCCTTCATTTGGTTACGCCTGTTTTTGTTTTCCATTTCCTCCATCTTCTTGAGGATGGCTGTGAGCGCATCGCTGTCAGCCGGAGATCGAGGGGCGCGCTGTTTGCACGGTTGACCTCGGATTCAACTCCGACTGCAGCAAGATCTGTGGTTGGCCTGCATCTGACATTGTGTTGAGGTGGCTTCTCAACCAAGCCACTTAGAGTGCTTGTTGACCACTCTTCTAGTAGTTTCCTAACCTCCGAGGGTGCTTCTTCAGATGTAGAGTTAGGAACACCTTTTTTCTGCAAGATCGTTATATCTTTGGGCGGTGAAGGTGGAATTTCTCCATTCAAGTTGGTACGAGGGGTTGTAATCAAAACCCCATCTTCACCGGCTTCGTTGAGAGGGCTGATTAGATTGGTTGCAACATCTGCTATTCTTTTTATTCTCGCGTTGTTGTCAGGCATTTTTCGTTTTTGTGTTGTAAAGAAGGGTTTTCGATGGTTCTCTAGGTGCAAACTATGATTTTGATTCTCGAAATCCCCACAGACGGTGCTAATTTGTTTGGCTCCAAAATTATGTTCGTGTTTTGTAAGCCTAAAAACAATAAAAAATATATGGGGGTAAATCGTAATCAAATATAATAAGCCTAAGAGATGATTATCACTTCGAGAGTTTTTGTTTATCTGTGAATGGATGAAAAGAATACACTTAGCTTAATAAGGAAGCAATGGTTATGAACTCGAGAGAGATCGAGAAAGAAAGAGAGAGAGAGAGAGAGAGCAGAAATTGTATTATTCGAGAACAATAATGATGCCCTTTACAAAGAGAAGGTTTCATTTATATAGTAGGAAACCTTTCTCGAACAAATAAAATAAATTTAAAAAGGTACAAAGGTTGGTGGCTTTCACTCAGCAAAAGGGGCAAGTGCTAAACGATGTCGTTCCTTCTTTGCCGATTTGGGACGCACCCTTGCCTGGGTAGCCCTTATCATGGGGGACGTGCCCACCTGTCGTGGGGACGTTACGAGCCAAATTTAGCCCTATACAGTTAGTCTCCCATTTTGCTAAGTGGCTTCGTGCTTTTAATATAGTACAGATTATTTATATTATCAAGGGTTAATTCAAGTTAATAAGATGTTAGCCATATGTTTGTCATACATTGCCTTGGATCTTGATGTAAAAATTTTATTTGCTAATACGAAGATTTGAGTAGTTTATTTCGAAGTTCTAAAATATTTCTTATGTTAAAATGTAAATGTTTTTTGTTTTTTATTTTAAAATTACACGAATTTTATACTTTTTTCTACAAAGTTCAAAATTGTCTAAGTTAAAATACTATTACTTATTTTACCATTAACACCTTTTGGGGCTCAAAATTTTTGAGGCCTAAAGCAAAGGCTTTACTAGCTTCACCCTTGAGCCACCCATAGAATATACTTATATACAAGAAGAATAAATTATTGGAAAATAACATTTATATCAAAATAAATGCAACCTCTACTTAAGGTAGTTTAAATCTTAATTCACTTTAAATTTTTAAATATTTTTCGATATGGTTCAAAATTATAGTTGATTTTAATGTTTTAAATTAGTTAATATTTAAAAAGTTAATACATGAAACGGTTATAACTATGAAACAGTTTAATAAAATAAAATTTAACAACCAAGCAAATAGTTTCATATGAAAAGGAAAAATAAATAAAGAAGCGAAAAAGAATTTGCACGATAAACTACAAGGATAAAGAACACAAAATTACACAATACTTTGTCGTGGAGTTTCCTTATGTGAAAAAAACACTTACCTTTTATTTCGTCGTATTCTCTTTTACTAGTAATTGTACTCGCGCGCATGCGTGGTTAGTAATAAAAAATATTAATTAAATTAGATTATAATCGGGCTTGTCCGATCCTATTAAATTATATTGCTTTAATAAAATTCAATTATTATCTTACTTGTCAATACGATATACCCAATAATAAAATCTTTATTAAATCAAACGTACTTATATAGTTAGTGAATAACTTTTTTGTTCTATATTTGTTTCTATTATATTAACTAATATTTAATACTCGCTTTCTTTTTTTCATATATGAGAAGATTTATAATTTATTACTTTTGAAATATTTTTTTATTTTAAATTTTATTCTATTATTCTTCATAATATTATCTAAATTTTAATGAACAAAATCTTTGTTAAACTAACGGGACTTATACAGGGAGCGCACTGAATAACTTTTTTATTATATATATATATATATATATATATATATATATATATATATATATATATATATATATATATATATATATTGTTGTTATACCGTCAAATATTTAATATTATTACATTGTTAATAGAAAGTTTTATTAGCATATTACTTTATTAAATATTTTTTCTGAAAGTTTATTTTTAAAATAATTTTAAAACTCCAATTTGAAACTAATCCCCAATTTGAATTGGTAATTTATTATTTTTTAATTTCGATTTTATTTTAAAATTATTTTAAAACTTTAACTTGAAACTACATCCCGATTTGAATGGGTAGTTTTTCTTCTCTTTCTTTGAATTTTTTATAGCTAATTTTTTTCCTTTTCTATATTAAGATAATTTATACACTCCAACTTGAAACTACTCCCACCTAATTTGAACGGGTAGTTTATTTTATATATTTATTTTTTATTTTTAATTATATTTAATTATAAGATATCTATATTTATTAATTCAAATAAAATAAACAATTATATATATATATATATATATATGTTAGTTTTTTTATTTTTTTATTTTTATTTTTATATATAGATTTAAATGTAAAAATATAACCAATAACTTTTGTTCATATTTTTCTTTACTATATTAGCCAATGTTTAGTATTCGTTTCTTTTTGTAATATATAAGAAGATATATAATTTATTACTGATAAATTTTTTTTTTTTAAATTTTATTCTATTGTTCTTAATAATATTACCTAAATTTTAATGAACAAAATCTCTCATAAACTGTCGGGAGTTATATAGGGAGAGCATTGAATAAATTTTTTGTTATGTATTTTTCTTTATTACATCATCTAATATTTAATATTATTACATTTTTAATAGAAATATTTATTTGCATATTACAATATTTAATATTTTACTCAGAAAGCTTTTATTTTCTTTATTTTCGTTTTTTATTTTAAAATAATTTTAAAAAATCCAATTTGAACTACTTCCAAATTTGAATCGGTAATTCATTATTTTTATTTTAAAATAATTTGTAAAACTCCAATTTGAAACTACTCCCAATTTTGAATTAGTATTTAATTTTTTTAATTTTATTTTAAAATTATTTTAAAACTCCAATTTGAAACTATTTGTCAATCTGGATGGTTAGTTTTTCTTCTCTTTTTTCATTTTTATAGCTATTTTTTTCTTTTATTTTATAATAATTTTAAAAAAGTTCAACTTGATGCTACTCTCACCCAATTTGAATGGGTAAAATATTATTTTGTGTTTTTAGTTTTTATAGATAATTATAAGATATTTATATTTATTAATTCAATTAGTGCAACCAATTAATTCAAAATTCAAATTTAAAAAAAATAGTTAGAAAAGTAGTTTATTTTGTATTTACAAAGCCAGCCATTTGACATTTTGTGGTTAAGACACTTATCTTGATGTAATGCTTTTGCTTCTCCTATTCTATATATATAGATTTTTTATAAAAATATTTTGTGTCCTTATTTAGCTAATTTTGAACTCTTAAATATTAGGCAATAATTAGAATTTTACTTAATTTTAGGTCTAAAATATTAGAAAATAATTTAAGTTACATATTTGTTCAATGTGAAACTTATTTCTAAAGTGTAAAAATGGTGAATGATATTTCGTTAAAGAATTTCATGCTTTCAATATAGTGTAAATATAAATATAGATATAAAAGAGATATTGGTATAAAACAATAAAAGAACAAGAGCAATATTGCAGAGAAGAGAGAGAAAATTCTTATTGAATTTTGGGGTGATCTACAATGGGGCAAGACCCCTCTATTTATAGGAGGAAAAATGACTTTGCCTCAAAGTAAAACTCTCTACAAAATAGACATTCACTCTAAATAGAATTCTATTCTTAACACTCCCCCTTGAATGTCTACTCAATAAATAATGTGCCTCGTTAAAACCTTAACTAAAATAAAACCCAGTGGGAAAAAAAATTCTAGAAAAGGAAAAAGAGTACACATATTTAGTAATGCGCCTATTGGTTGCCTCGTTAAAAACCTTGCAAGGAAAACCCAGTGGGACAAAACCTTGTAAGGGAAAAAGAGTGCAACGTGCATTAACTTCCCCTGAAAAGAGCATCAATTCACATCCTTGAGCCTTCGTATCCAATCTTGTGTACCAGCTTCTTGAAGGTTGACGTTGGTAGAGATTTTGTGAACAAATCAGCCATATTATCACTTGAACGAATCTGTTGCACATTGATATCACCATTCTTTTGAAGATCATGTGTGAAAAATAACTTTGGTAAAATATGCTTTGTTCTGTCTCCTTTTATGAATCCTCCCTTCAATTGGGCTATGCATGCTGCATTGTCTTCATACAAAATCGTGGGTAGTTTGTCACATTTCAAATCACATTTGTCTTGAATATGATGTATTATAGACCTCAACCACACACACTCTCGACTTGCTTCATGAATAGCGATTATCTCAGCATGATTAGATGAAGTAGCTACAATTGATTGCTTAGTCGGTCGCCAAGATATGGCAGTGCCTCCACAGATAAACACATAACCTGTTTGAGATCGAGCCTTGTGTGGGTCAAATAAATATCCAGCATCAGCATAACCAACAAGATCAGGACTGCAATTATTGCTATAAAATAAGCCCATATCGGTAGTCCCTTTTAGATACCGCAATATATATTTGATTCCATTCCAATGTCTCCTTGTGGGAGCAGAGCTATATCTTGCTAAGACATTAACTGAAAAAGTTATGTCAGGCCTTGTAGTATTTGCAAGATACATTAGTGCGCCAATTGCACTAAGATATTGTACTTCAGGACCAAGTAGCTCTTCATTCTTTTCTTGCGGTCGGAATGGATCCTTATTCACATCAAGTGATCGAACAACCATCGGAGTACTTAAAGGATATGCTCCATCCATGTAAAACCGTTTCAATACCTTTTCTATATAGGCAGATTGATGAACAAAAATTCCGTTTGCCAAATATTCAATTTGCAAACCAAGACATAATTTTGTCTTTCCGAGATCTTTCATCTCGAATTCCTTCTTTAAATAATCAATTGCCTTTTGGAGTTCTATGGGAGTTCCAATAAGGTTTATGTCATCGACATATACGGCAAGTACAACAAATTCCGATGTTGTTTTCTTTATAAAAACACATGGGCAAATGGCATCATTTATATAGCCTTCCTTTAATAAATACCCACTAAGACGATTATACCACATTCGTCCTGATTGCTTTAGACCATACAAGGATCTTTGCAATTTGATTGAAAATATTTCCCGGGACTTTGAATTATGAGTGTTTGGCATTTTGAATCCATCGGGAATTTTCATGTATATCTCATTATCAAGTGAGCCATAAAGATAGGCAGTAACCACATCCATTAAATGCATGTCAAGCTTTTCAAGGACAGCAAAACTAATGAGATAACGGAAAGTTATAGCATCCATTACGGGTGAATATGTCTCTTCATAATCGACACCAGGCCTTTGAGAAAATCCTTGTGTAACAAGGCGTGCCTTATATCTTTGTACCTTGTTTTTCTCATTTCTCTTGCGTACAAAGACCCATCTATAGCCAAGTGGCTTAACACCATTAGGTGTTTTAACTATAGGCCCAAAAACTTCACGTTTTGCAAGTGAATTCAATTCTGATTGGATTGCTTCTTGCCATTTTGGCCAATCAAGTCTTTGTCGACATTCTCCAACAGATTGAGGTTCAAGATCCTCACTTTCTTGCATAATGCTAGATGCAACATTATATGCAAAGACATAATCCACCACTATATCCACTCGATTAAAATTTGTCTCAATATCGATTGGATTTATTGATAGTTCCTTATTTTCCTGAGTCTCGGGCTCAATGGATTCTTCATGAATCTCAGAATTTATTAAATCGTGAATTTCCTCATGAGATTCTTTCGTAGTATCATTTTGATCATTTGCTTTCCTTTTTCTAGGATTTCGATCTTTGGAATCTAATGGCCTGCCACGTTTTAAGCGTGCTTTCGACTCATTAGATATGACACTATAAGATTGTCCAATAGGGACATCAATACGGATTGGAACATTCTCTGCGTGGATGTGAGATTTTGTTATTCTTTTCAAGTCCGTGAATGCGTCAGGCATTTGATTTGCTATTCTTTGCAAATGGATAATATTTTCCACCTCTTTTTTACAAATAGAGGTATGTGGATCAAGATGAGATAATGATGGATTTTTCCACAAAATTTCCCGTTTGGTTTCACCAACTTCTCCCCCTAATTTTGGGAAAAGTGTCTCATCGAATCGACAGTCTGCAAATCGTACAGTGAACAAATCCCCTGTCAATGTTTCGAGGTAGCGAATAATGGAGGGCGATTCAAACCCAACATATATTCCTAACCTTCTTTGTGGACCCATTTTGGTGCGGTATGGCGGTGCTACAGGCACATATACTGCGCATCCAAAAATTCTTAAATGGGATATATTAGGTTCATGACCCAACACTAATTGCAACGGGAAATATTTGTGATAATTCGTCGGTCTGAGACGAACTAGCATTGCTGCATGCAAAATGGCGTGACCCAAATCGAAGTGGGCAGCCTCGTTTTCATGAGTAATGGTCTTGCAATCAACTGCAGACGTTTAATTAAAGATTCTGCAAGACCATTTTGAGTGTGAACATGAGCTACAGGATGTTTCACTTTTATCCCAATTGATAAGCAATAATCATTAAATGCTTGGGATGAAAAATCAGCAGCATTATCTAGTCTAATAGACTTAATTGGATTATCAGGAAATTGTGCTCGTAATCGAATTATTTGTGCCATTAATTTTGCAACGCAAGGTTGCGTGATGACAATAGGCACACATGAGACCATCTAGAGGATGCGTCTATTAAGACCATAAAATATCTAAAGGACCCACTAGGTGGGTGAATAGGTCCACAAATATCCCCTTGTATACGTTCCAAAAATGTAGCTGACTCAGTTCCAACCTTTGTTGGTGATGGTCTAATAATTAACTTGCCTTGATAACAAGAAGTGCAAGAAAATTCATTAGTTAAGAGAATCTTTAAATTCTTTAATGGATGCCCATATGAGTTTTCTATAATCCGTCTCATCATAATTGATCCAGGATGTCCTAATCGATCATGCCAAAGTACAAAAGTATTGGAATTAGTAACCTTTTGGTTTACTATGGAATGTGCCTCAATTGCACTAATTTTTTTTCCAATACAGGCCACAAGATAAAGATGAGAACTTCTCAATAACCCTCTTTTGGCCAGAGACATTCTTTGTAATGATGAGGTATTCAAGATTATTCTCATCTATTGTCTCAATATGATATCCATTTTGACGGATATCTTTAAAACTCAACAAGTTCCTCTTGGACTTGGAAGAGAACATTGCATTCTCTATGATAAATATTGTTCCTTTAGGCAGAGTTATAGTTGCTCTTCCGGAGCCTTCAACCAATTTACTACTACCAGAAATTGTAGTAACATCTGCCTTACACATACTTAAATGAGAGAAATATTTCTTCTTTTTGAATATCGTATGTGTGGTACATGAATCAATTAAACAAATATTTTTACAATTGGACGTTGATCCAAGTTTGCTTTGTGAGATATCCATACTTGCTTCCCATGGTTTGACATAAAAAAAAATATACGAAATTTTTTGAAAGTTGTCTTCTTTTTTGACTCAATCAAACACACAATTAATTACATCCACCCTTTAGTATGGTGTTTCTTTTTGACTCAATCAAACACACAATTAATTAATATTCACAAGTAAATTTATGAGCTTACATCAGCCATGATTCAAATTCATTCCATGAAATATTCTATGTAATGGTACATGACTTTATATTGACTGGACAAAAAAATATTCTGGACTTAGTTCTCCCATAGACATTTTAACTTGCAAACATAGCTCATAAGTCATAACTAATCCCTTGAACATGCTCTGTGCTACATATTAAATTTCTATTTATGCACATGATGAAGGGTCCTATGACAACAAGCAAATCATGATTTTTCTTTAGAACTAAGCACTTGGTTTCTAATAAACCCATTAAGACATACTCAAGTTCATTATCAAATTTTAAGAGGCATGTTATTTATAATTCAGTCAGACAAGTATATCACATAACATACACTCCTAGCCCACGATTTCCAAATAGAACAGTGACTCACGATTTTAGCAAACAAAACTCATATTTTGAATTTATGAGAAAAGAAAACGAGAGGAGCACCCACTGACCTTTTTGTGCGCAGTGAACGGGGTCGCATCAAGGTCTACTATTTCTGGCCTCTACTCCACAACCTCCAATAACCGTTCGAAATCCAAAACAAGCACAACAACGACTAGACAAAACCAACAGAAATCGAACAAAATAAATCCTTAATGTGCGATTCTAACGATTAAAAACATGAGAGAAGAATGGCCCGAATAAGAGTATAAAAACGGCGACTAAAAAAAGTTTAAGGCCGCCAGTGAGAGGTGTCAAAAATCTTCACAAAATCTGGTATTTATAGGCATAAAACTAGGGTTTTTGGAATAGAGTTTGGGCAGGATTTCGAGTTGGGATTTCAAAATTGAGTCAAAGAGCCGTTTGAAAAAGAAAATCAAATCCTTGATGTTGATTTCACATGCAGCAAAATCAGATTTTCTGAAAAGGAATTTTGGCTTTATATATTGAACACGTTGATGATATATGGGCAAAACATCTGAAGTGCTAAGGTCGAAAGAGAAGGAAAGTTTCACCAAAATAGGGTGACATATCTCTGTGAAAGATTAAAACCGATGGAGCTTGTCTAGAAGAGGAAAGGGAAGGAAGAAGACAACTTTCCTTCTCTGCAAAATAGGGTGACATATCGTGCTGATAACGTGGTATAAAACAATAAAAGAACAAGAGCAATATTACAGAAAAAGAGAGAAAATTCTTATTGAATTTTGGGGTGATCTACAATGGGGTAAGACCCCTCTATTTATAAGAGGAAAAATGACTTTGCCTCAAAGTAAAACTCTCTACAAAATAGACATTCTCTTTAAATAGAATTCTATTCTTAACAGATATTGTTATAAACTAAAGTAAAGACAAGAACAATAATGCAAGAACAATAGCAATAGAGAGAAGAGTAGAGAGAGTTCTTCTTATTGAGTTGAGAGGGGTCTCAAGGGATGATTTACAATGGTAGGGGGCACCTCTATTTATAGGGGAGAGGAAGATTTAGCTACCACTAATAGAATTCTAAAATCTCTCTAATTAAATACATTAAAGACATTCACCTTAAATAGAAGTGTAAGAATCTTCTATTTATAACACTCCCCCTTGAATGTCTATTCAATGATGTGCCTCATAAAACCTTAAAACCAAAACCCAATGGGAAAAAATTAAAGTAAGGAAAAAGAGTACACATGTTTGAATATGCGCCTATTGGTTGCCTCGTTAAAAACCTTGCAAGGAAAACCCAGTGGGACAAAACCTTGTAAGGGAAAAAGAGTGCAACGCGCATTGACTCCCCCTAATGAGTACATCGATTTATATCCTTGAGCATTTGCATTCCAATCTTGTGCATCATCTTCAAAACGATCTTTGGTAGATGCTTGATGAATAAATCAACCATATTGACTTGAATAAATATTCCGCACCTTGAAATCATCATTCTTGATAGATATAAACATCTTCATATAATGTCGTGGAATAGCTCTTCAATATCTCCATAGATGCATTCTCAAATCCATCATGCTTATAGTTATGGCAAGATTCATATGTACACAAATTGTACTTAGGATGCGGTACTTCAGGACCAAGAATTGCATATGCTTCAAGCAACTTAAATCTTTCAAGTTAAGTCATATAAGTCGCATAATAGACTTTAGCTGCATATCAAGTTTTCATGTCATGCTAAACAAATAAGATATCGAAAATTGACTATACATACCTTTGCCTTTATACTTTCAAGCATATGAACTATAGGTTCAAAGCTACATGTCTTTCATATGGAATCAATTCTTCTTGAATTGTATCTCTTCCATTTAGTTGCTTTCTTTGAGTCAGCAAATGCGTATAGCATGCTTTGCAATATGTTGCAATTGCATTTCCCTTTTTATGAACTACAGGTTCATATCATGATATTCGGGGATATACATATACAAATGAAAATTCATCCCATGTAACACTTTCTCAAGTGTTTATCATGTCTCCCCCTCATGTTAGTAAAACTAACATGTTTCCTCAACTTTGGAAAATCATCTTTGTGCATTATGTCAATAGACACAGCACCTTAATAATAAGATGAAATTATTTGGTTCCTGACCCTGAACCACTTGTGAGGGGAGAATATACTCTCGTATACAACTTATATCAAACTGATATATACATAACTTAGTTCTCATAAGAAACAGTTTAGCTATTAAGTGGAAGCACTCAATAATTATCTTGCTAAACCAACTTTAATATAAAGCAACTTATCAAGATGAACTGTCTTGAGTAGAGAATCTGAAAACTATGCTCGAAGTTAGATTACTGAGCGATTTACCTCGCAAGCACTGCCAGGCTGCGGGTTAATAACAATGGCGCATGTAACCATATCATAGATGCATCATATGTGGTATACATGGCAGGTGAATGGGCCCATACTCACCTTTCATATTTCCAGAATTTATGGGCTTCAACCCGAACTCTTTAGTTGGTCCGTTCATTAATGAGAACAAGTGATACAAGAGTATTCGTAAAGAACTTTCTAGTTCTTTAATATTCACCTATGTGAATTTGCACATCATACTTAAAATGAGATGGCTAACATGAATGCCAACTGAATAAATTATCAATATTGGTAAACTTCAAATTTACACCATGACATGTGCACTTATCAATAAACTTCGGGTTTATTATGACATGGGTTTTATACCAATAGATATCCACTTTATTGTGGCATTCTTTCGTTTGTGTAGTACAAACTGGAGAACAAAGCAGGTAGCTTTTCATATACAAATTACCCCGCTACAAGTTGTAGTAATAGGAGAATCAAAGCCTTCCTTTATTATAGTCTCAATATAATCAATCGCTTTCGCGTGTACTTTGGAAACTGAATAAGTTTCTTTGAGACTTACTACAGCACAATACTCAATTGTGTTTCTCCAACATAGTAATAATTGGCTCTTCGAGAGCTCTCAATTAATTTTGTACTACCACAGACTGAGGTTCGAGATCCTAACATTCTTGCATTCCGTATTTTCAAGAGTCTCAGGCTCAATAGATTCTTCGTGAATCTCGGAATTAATCAAATCATGAGCGTCCTCATGTGATTCTTTCATAGTGTCATTTAGATTGTTCTTTTTCCTTTTTCTATGATTTCGAACTTTGGAACCTAATGGTCTGCCACGCTTCAGGCCTGCATTTGACTCATTGGATATGACACTAGATGATTGTCCAATAGGGATTTCAATACGGATCGGAACATTTTCCGCAGGAATGTGGGATTTCGTTATCCTCTTCAAGTCCGTAAATGCGTCAGGCATTTGATTTGCTATTCTTTGCAAATGGATAATCTTTTATACCTCTTTCTTTCAAATAGAGGTATGTGGATCAAGATGAGATAATGATGCATTTTTCCACAAAATTTCCCATTTGGTTTCACCGACTTCTCCCCCTAATTTTGGGAAAAGTGTCTCATCAAATTGACAGTCTGCAAATAGTGCAGTGAACAAATCTCCTGTCAATGTTTCGAGGTAGCGAATAATGGAGGATGATTCAAACTCAACATATATTCCTAACCTCCTTTGCAAACCCATTTTGGTGCGGGATGGCGGTGCTACAGGCACCTATACTGCGCATCCAAAGCTTCTTAAATGGGATATATTGGGTTCATGACCCAAAACCAATTGCAATAGGGAATATTTGTGATAATTCGTCAGTCAGAGACGAACTAGCATTGCTGCATGCAAAATGGCGTGACCCTAAGCCGAAGCGGGCAGCCGACAAAGTAGCATTGTTGCATGCAAAATGGCGTGAACCCAAACCGAAATGGGCAGCCTCGTTTTCATGAAGAATTCAAGATTATTCTCATCTATTTTCCATTAACTTCGCAAACGCAAGGTTGCGTGATGACAACAAGCACACATTAGACCATCTACAAGATGCGTCTATCAAGACCATGAAATACCTAAACGACCCACTAGGTGGGTGAATAGGTCCACAAATGTCCCCTTGTATACGTTCCAGAAACGGGGGTGACTCGGTCCCAACCTTTGTGGGGGATGGTTTGATAATCAGCTTGCCTTGATAACACGAAGTGCAAGGATATTCATTACTTGAAAGGATTTTGAAATTCTTTAACGGATGCCCATATGAGCTTTCTATAATCCGTCTCATCATGGTTGATCCTGGGTGACCCAGTCGATCATGCCAAAGTACAAATGTATTGGAATCAGTATTCTTTAGATTTACTGTTGAATGTGCCTCAATTGCACTAATTCTTGTCCAATACAGGCCACAAGATAAAGACGGGAATTTCTCAATAACCCTCTTTTTGCCGGAGACATTCTTTAAAGTGAGGACGAGATATTCAAGATTATCTTCATCCATTGTCTCAATATTGTAGCCATTCCAGCGTACATCTTTAAAACTCAACAAGTTTCTTCTTAGACTTGGAGGAGAATATTGCATTCTCTAAGATAAACGTCATGCCTTTGGGCAGAGTTACATTTGCTCTTCCGGAGCCTTTCAATCAATTTACTTCCCATGGTATGACATACAAAAGGAATACATGAACATAAGAATAAACAAGTTCAATTCTTTTGTGTCACATAATATTTTTCAAGATCTGCTACTAACAGTTGACTAACAAAATCAGATATGTTGTCCATAATCAATTACTTTGCAGTTTGAAAATTTCAGCGTTTTTCATAAGACGATCGATTATTAAACACACACAATCGATTGTTTGAACATAGACAATCGATTGTTAAACACACACAATCGATTATTTGTTATTTTTGAAAAACTTCGGATCACACTGTATAAGACAATCGATTGTTAGATATAGACAATCGATTGTTGGTCATTTTTGAAAAATTCGACCTCACTGTATAAGACAATCGATTGTCAAATATAGACAATCGATTGTTGATCACTTTTGAAAAATTCCAGACCACTGTTTTAAAGACAATCGATTGTTGATCATTGATAATCGATTGTTTTGCAGTTTTATGCGAGACGTGAGATAACCGACTAGTTTTTCAGGCTAGTCGATTACCTCTACTGGAAAGTAAAAATATTATTGATATTTGAGCATATTGAGACGTTCTAAAGAACTAATACAAATATCATATCATGAACTAGCTAATACGAGCTAATACTAATGACTATTGATTTATTCATTGACTAATACAAATAAGTGGAATAAAATCAAATAGCTCCATCTTCTTTCATCACGGACCCATCACCGATTAGGTGGTCTATCTTTCCCTCGGGTTGCTCAAAGAAGTCTGCCACATCCAGGTGGGTGAAGTCAAAGTTGTCGTCAGAGACAAAATTTGTTTCAGGGCGTTTTCTCTTTCGAGATGCTTGATAAAGGTCAACCAAATTTTATGGTATACGGCAAGACTTAGACCAGTGCCCGTTTTCACCGCAACGATAATATATAGTTTATAAACTATTTGCTTTTGGATTCTTATCGTATCGTGCTTGTGGCAGAGTGACCAACTTCATGTTGTCATCTCTCTTCTTTAAGCCTTTCCACAAGATGGGTGAATCCTTGATGTTGAGATATTCAATCTTAAAACTTTCATCAAGGTGATGGCGCAAGTAAATCAAGGCCTTCGTACAGTTTCAAACCTTCATTAAGGTGATGGCGTAAGAAAATCAAGGCCTTAGCATAGTTTTGGGTGGATGCACTATTTCTATCTTTAATGGCGTCTCCGAGACCCATAACATCCAAGTGGATTTCAACATCCAACACCCATGTCATATAGTTCTTGCCCGAAATTTCAAGGGCAACGAACTTTCTTTTCATATTGTCATACATATGACACAATTGCATCAAGAGCGTGTTCATGCTTACGGGCTCTATTACAATTATCACATTCACTTCAGGGAATGGATCAAAATCATGTGCTTTACACAAGCTGCTACCACATTCTCTAAATGGAATGGAGCGAATTCAATTGGACGGAATTCTTTGTCACGTCCACATTCATTGATACCTTCATGGTAATTAGTCTTCTTTCAGACTTATCATATACTGCTTCCACATTCTCTAAAGGGAATGGAGCAAATTCAATGGGACGGAATTCTTTGTCACGTCCACAATCATACATGAATTTAATCATGGAAGGACATAGAGATTTTACCACTTCATGTGGTTATAATTTCTCACAAACTCCATTAGAGTTATAATCAAACTTTGTATATAAAATTTATAGAATTCCAAGAATTTGAAAAGGAAAAGTAAATTACTTACCTTTAAGGTATACCAAATATATTTTCAATATTTTCTTCCTTTCTTCCTTTCCTTTCTTTCTTTCCTTTTTCTTTTCAACTTTTTCGTTTCTTTTCCTTGTTTTTGTTTGTCTTTTTTCAATTCAAACTTTCGTTTGCTTTCTGCCTAATTTCGTTCCTCCCTTTTTTTTTTCTTTTTCTTTCTTTCTTCATTCTTTCTTTGAAGCAAAACCCTACACAAACAAAAGTTAAGACAATTGAAAATTTCAATTGGTTAGAGGCTCGTGCTGATAACGTGTTATAAACTAAAGTAAAGACAAGAACAATAATGCAAGAACAATAGCAATAGAGAGAAGAGTAGAGAGAGTTCTTCTTATTGAGTTGAGAGGGGTCTCAAGGGATGATTTACAATGGTAGGGGGCACCTCTATTTATAGGGGAGAGGAAGATTTAGCTACCACTAATAGAATTCTAAAATCTCTCTAATTAAATACATTAAAGACATTCACCTTAAATAGAAGTGTAAGAATCTTCTATTTATAACAGATATATAGATTTATGTATACCGTCTAGAGAGTGTAATATTTTTGGCCAAGCGGCCAATTGTGTTATATATCAAGGAGAGTATATGTGTTCATTTTCTAGACGGTTTCTTCCACTTTTTCCCCTTTCCATTTTTATTATTTTATATTAAGAAAACTTACACAAATATTCCAAATAAATTTTAACTTACCAACCTCTAGGCATTAGTTATAGGCTTACCAAAACTAACCAACAAAAAATAAAAAATCAAATAGTAGGATTATTTCTATCAAAGAATCACATGCTAAAATCGCCTTCCATATTTTTAAGCATGATTAGTAACATTACATAAAAGACGGAAAGGAAATTTCATGGACGGGATAGCAAACAAGGTGATGAAATACAAAAATCTATACTATATTCCAAAAATCTAAAGAAAAAAGGAACTTTTTCAATGGTTATAGTTGAAATTCATTGAAAATATATAGATAAGTCAATATACAAAATTTGAGGAAAATTGGAGGTGATTTGGACTGGTTTTGTATTAAAATTCATAATTAAATCGAGTTCAAAAAAGTCTTTTGTGACACATATATCACACATGTATCTCATCCGCAGGTATACATATGATACACAATTGATACAAATATGATACATATGTGATACGCAAATGATACATAGTATGATTATGATTCATATATCATTTTTTTTAATGTTCAACTTTTATTTCGATTTTCTATTCAAACCACCTCAAAACTTCACCAAATCATCAGAAAACTGAGGTTCAAGCTCCTTAAGTTGTGCCCCTTCTATTCTAATAACACTCACTCAAAACAAAGCAAAAAATTGATTTTTTTTTTCTACAAATAGCTAATTAACTTATTTGACTAATTTAACTAATATCAATAATATTTTATCAATTAATTAATTTTTGTAATCAACTACTTATAAATAAACATAACTAGTAATTTCCCTTTATATTTTATATTTTTGCTCTTTGGGTTGTCTAATGGTTTAATCAACTTTCACAGAATGGCAAATTCGTTGGGGCTGAGGTCTTAGGTGGATTCAATATGACACACGTAAGCATAGCCAATATCATGACAAAATGTCAGCAAATAAAATTGGCTTATATTTGAGCAATCGTATAGAACGAAAATATACTATTAACAGTTACTACAAAATTTCTATTTCCCTTGAGAACAAAGTATGTTATAGCTAAAAAAAAGTGATAGAAATCAAGTATAAGGGGGCTTAATTACACCATAAGAATTGACAAAATTACTGAGAATACTATTGGTTAAACTTTTACGTGCACTAGAACGAATCAAGAAAGCTTTCATAGCTCAGTTGGTCAGAGCACACTTTAGTAAGCAGGAGGTCTTGAGTTTGACTCTTATGTTTTGACAAATTTTTCTTTTTTTTTTTCTTAGACTTCTACAAAAAGATCGTTGTTTCTCTTATGCTTTAGCAAATGTTTAACGGGTCTTTTGAATGTTGTACATTATTAATAGTGTTAATTTTTTAGGATTCTTCTATATGTAGGAAAGTACTGTTAGGGATAGTAGATATGCCTTAGATTCAATATCATTATTTAGCTCAAAGTTTTCATTTACTTTAGAAGCATAAAATAATCAAAATAAATGGATGGCCAATCATTACAGATCGTTATAAATTTAAAGACCAAAAGAATAAAATATAAGAGACAATTGTTATAGATTTAAGGGATGAGGATGAAAATATTTTATTAGTGATGTTGGTTTGGTCGGTCTCTCCATGGAGAGGTTCACAGCCTTACAATGGTGTATTTTCTTTTCTTTTAGAATGAAATATGAAGAAGAAGAAGCAGCCCCCCTTTTAGGGTTCTTTCTCTTAGTATTTATAGCTAGGAGATCTGCCAGCTGGCGCCAAGGGGTTGGGACCACATAGAGGGGACACCCTCGTAAGGACGGCCAGGCCGTGGCCTTAGTTGTCACATTAGGTAACCGACTGATAATCTTGTTAATAAATGGCCGTACCATTTATTAATCATGAATAGGCTTTACTAAATGCGTTGATCTCATTCATTATCATGAGGTCAAGTTTTAATCCATACAGATAGTCCCTCCGCTTACTGAGGTCGTGTCCAGGCCGAGCTCGATGAGCAGATTCTGCCGATAACCGCAGTCGTTTATGCATTGGGGGCGATTGTAGCCCCTTATTCTTCGGAAATGGCCGTAGCCATTTTTACTTTGGAGGTGGTCGTAGCCATTTATCTTTTGAAGATGGCCGTAGCCATTTTTATTTTAGAGATGGTCGTAGCCATTTATCTTTTGGAGATGGCCGTAGCCATTTTTACTTTAGAGATGGCAGCAAACATTTTTACTTTACAGATGGCCGTAACCATTTATCTTTTAGAGATGGCCGTAGCCATTTTTACTTTACAGATGACCGTAGTCATTTATCTTTTGGAGATGGCCGTAGCCATTTTTACTTATCTATTGGAGATGGCCATAGCCATTTTTACTTTACAGATGGCCTAGCCATTTATCTTTTGGAGATGGTCGTAGCCATTTTTACTTTAGAGATGGTCGTAGTCATTTACACGCGCCTGGAGAGAATATGATCACGCTTACCGCGTATGAGGGGGACATCATACGCATTGTGATGCATGGGATGTGCCCATGGTACTTCGAGGTTGTCAGATCCGTTTCATGGGGGACGCGCCAATTGACGGTTGAACGATCGTTTAGTGGTATCTGTCATAATGGTTCCTGTTACTGTAGGCCTGAACCGTTTTGCGGTTGGTCAGGTAGATAATGGTGACCTTTGGTATTCGTGAAAGTCATTTATGCTTCGTTTATAAATAGGGAATTCTGAGAGAGATAGCCCTTCTTGTTTTCAGATTATCTGGTCTTTTATTCCTCGTTAATTCATTCTCCGTCATTATCGTCGGGCCTTCGTATTCTCTTGTTTTTTCGGTGAATTTTGCCCTTTTTCTCTCGTTATACTGATAATGGCGAGCAGTTCTCGTTCTGATATAGCTCCGGTGGCGGTTGTAGTGGCTGAGGGCCCATCTATGGTGGTGAGAACCACCGATTTGCCGAATATTGACAAGTTCTCGTCGGTGATGGACATTCTTTCCCTGCCCAATGGCCCGACGACCGATTTTACCGACCTCTAGGGAGAAGATCAAGTGGATGAAGCTCCTATGATGGGGGGAAGTTGGCATTGCTCAGCTAAAGAAGCGATGTGATATTCCTCGCTTTGTTGATATCGTCCTGGCCAGGAGCGGCGACAAGGTACACGTCGATCACCGAGGACTGCATTTTTTACGCCTACCCTTTCAAGATGGGATTTAGGCTTCCTCTCTCCATGCTTGTGGTGGACTTTTGTTGCTATTACAGGGTGTGCCCTGGTCAGCTCGTCCCTTCTTGCTACAAATTATTGGCGATGCTGATCAAATATGCAGAGCTGGCACGGAGGGAGATTACATTTGGGCACGTGCTAACTCTATACGCCCTTCAGAGGGTACACGACACCATGATTCGGTTGGTCCGTCGTGGGGCCGATGGCTTAACGGCGGAGCTCGATGACGAGGTCACTACCCGTCCCTACGAGCATTTATTCTACATCAGGACCGAACACCTGGTGGCTTGCGCTACTAACTTCCCAGAGGAGTGGAACCATGCACGTAAGTTTCTCTTACGCTGGCTTTGATTTCTTTTGGCTAAATGTTCTGCTTTATGTTTGTACGTAATGATCTTCTTTTTGTGCCGTAGCGGGAGGTATGCCACCGGCGCCATTTTCTGGCATCCGCGAGTGGGTCGAGGTAGTGCTCCCTGTTACAACGGGGATTCGCACGTGGGGCGTCTTTCTGGGAGGTTCATGGCCGTAAGCCGACTGCTGGTTAGAATCTGGTTTGCTGTTTTTGTTATATATTTGTAGTCCTTAATTTCTTTGGCCTAACCCTTCTTCTTTGCTGTTAGAATGGCCACGGTGCAAAAGGGCTCCTTAGCTTGCTTTCTGCTGGCCGGGGGCGACTGGCCGAATGATTACAATGCCGGCACCTCTCCGGTTCTGAGGGCGACTTTAGTGGATTCTTAGGCTGCACACTCTCTGGTATGGCCCGTGCCCCGCGTTGAGGAGTCTTCGGGGGTTGTTTGTTCCAGGGCGGAGTGATCACCAATGAAGATGAGGAAGAAGATGGAGGTTGCTGGTTCGGCGCAGGGTGGCGTTCACCCCGGCTCTTCCGGTTGTGATTAGTTTAGACTCTTCGCCATCGGCAGAGGAGGAGGGCGCATCGGACCTTGCCCCAGAGGGCGAGTGCTCAGTGGTGGTTGCCCCGGTTGGCTCAGGACAAGGTGACACAATCACTTCGGGGATTCAAGTTTCTGTTCCTGTTGCTGAGAGCGAAGGTAGTTCCTCGGCAACTGTTTTGGTGGAGAATGCAGGCGCTGACATTTTGGCGAATGCGGGCGCTTCGACGTCTCGGGCAGCGGAGGCCTCAACTTTTAGGGCGTTGGAAGGAAGGGGTGCCTCAGGAGAGGGGGATGATTCGGAGTCTGATATGGATACTGAGGACATCCGTCATTTTCAGGAGGATTATACCCGCCCAGCGGTGCAGGTCGAAGAGGATTACCGTTATTTGGAGATTCGTAACAACCCGAACCTACTGCTCGAGGAGGAGAACCTGGTGACGTTGTTTTGGGTTCTGTGCTCGAAAGCGGTGAGCGCATCCCTGAGGGGCATCTCGGAAGTCGGGTTGATGGGAGAGGTGGCCGCCCTGAGTATAAAGGTATGTATAAAACTTTGGTTTTCTTTCTTTCTTAGCATGTCTTCTTGTATTAACTGTCGCTCTGTTTGTTGTGGACATTTTTTCTGGAGGTGGAGAGCATCAGATGGGCTAATGTCCGCTCGGCGGTTTTTGTTCGGTTATTGGAAAAGTATCGCCGCTACCGTGACCGGTGTCATGGCTTGCATGAACGTATAAGGAATGAGCCGCAGAACCGGGAGCTGGTACAAGAGCTGGCGCGGAGGGAGCTTCATATGCAACAGACCCTCAGCAGGGTAACCACTCTTGAGGGGCAGCTCATCCAAGCGAACGAGGGGATGGATGTTGAGAGAAGGACGGCTGTTGATAGGAAGCGCCAAAAGTTGGCTGCGGCAGCAGAGGTCGCTGAAGCTTTTACTAGGCAAGTAGCTGCCCTAGAGAGTGAGGCTGCCACTTAAAGGGAGCGGATAGAAGGCGCCTTGTCAAGGGTTAAAACACTACAGGCGACCAACTGTTCCCAAGTAAGGGAGCGTGGATTAGAAAGGACCGCCGCTACCTTTCGAAAGCAGTCATTGGAGGGGCGTATTGCCATCTGTGAGTGAGACGCCCGTGTTGCAGGGGACCGGATTGCGGCCTTGAGGCCGAGAACCAGCGCCTGAGGGACCAGGCCGCTTCTTTTGGTCCTGCTCGTGAGCTTTGGACGTATGCCGAGGCCCATCTCGATGTGTACATGCGGTTGTGGGAATCCGGCATTGTGTCTGAGGCCACTTATGAGGAGGCACGCCAAAAGGCTTGTGAAGCCCGCCTCGACTGCGGAGGCACACCGAGGGCGCTGATAATGCTGAAGGGGGCGCTGGGGGCTCCGAGTGAACAAATGAAAAAATTTGTAATGTTTGTTTAGTTTTTGTTCTCTTTTTCTCTTTGTCGGCCTTTGGCCAATGTAATTGGGGATAACCCGTGTAAATATTGTAAATATATGTGGCTTTCTTCTATTCTATTTTGTTTTGTATTGAATTCCTTTTTTTTGTGCTTGTTTGGAAGGGCCTTGCCTTAGAGTTTTTCTAGTGAGCATTTTAATAATATCAACCGGTTAGGTGATTTCGACCATTGTCGAATTGATTCCTTGCCTTAAGGAAAGTTGGTGTAGATGGCCTTGGCCATAAATAGATGCTTTTGGTCATTACCTTCCTCCAATTGTTGGGAGGGGGTTGTAGCCGCATTTGGGCAGTGGCGGCACATAGCCTTATTCCCAGTTCGGGCTTAGTCGAATTACTGGCCGGGGTAATGAAAAAGGCAGCCTTGTAGTTTCGACTTGGGCCGAAATTTACCCAGGCTAATACTTTAGTTTCTAGTTAGTTGACTTACTTGAATGGCGAGGGCGCTAGGCCCGACTCGGAGTTCGTTTATGGTTGGGCATTTGGAGGCGTTTGTCCTCGCCTGATCACGACCCAGCTCATGGCCTCGTGGACGTGTGTCCTTGGCTTTGATTTGTTCGTGGTTGAGTTTGTGGCTTTTGTTGTGGAGGCGTGTAGCCTGAGTACTGGTTCAACTCATAATTGAATTCTTTTGTAATTCGTAATGGCAGGGGCACTTGGCCTGATTTCTGGTCCAATTCACAGTTGGACCCTTATGATATTTGAAGGCGCATAGCCTGGGTTGTCGTTCAATCGTAGTTGAACTTTTGTAATTTTTGAAGGCGCGTAGCCTGAGTCAAAGACACGTAGCCTGAATTGATGTTCATTTGTAGTTGAACCTTTGTAATATCTGAAGGCGCATAGCCTGAGTTGTCGTTAAACCGTAGTTGAACTTTTGTAATTTTTGAAGGCGTGTAGCCTGAATTGCCATCCAATACTAGTTGAACTTTTGTAATATTTGAAGTCGAAGGCACATAGCCTGAGTCCTAGTTCAACCATAGTTGAACTTTTTGGGTGAAGGAATATAGCCTGAATTGACGTTCAACCATAGTTGAACTTTTGTAATATTTGAAGGCGCATAGCTTGAATTTCTGTTCAACCGTAGTTGAACTTTTATAACATTTGAAGTCGAAGCACATAGCATGAGTCCCAGTCCGACCGTAGTTGAACTTTTTGGGTGAAGGCGCATAGCCTGAATTGATGTTCAATCGTAGTTGAACTTTTGTAATATTTAAATGCGCGTAGCCTGAATTGCCGTTCAACCGTAGTTGAACTTTTGTAATATTTGAAGTCGAAGGCACATAGCCTGAGTCAAAGTTCGACCATAGTTGAACTTTTTGGGTGAAGGCGCGTAGCCTGAATTGACATTCAACCGTAGTTGAAGTTTGTAATATTTGAAGTCGAAGGCACATAGCCGCAGTCCCAGTTCAACCGTAGTTGAACTTTTTGGGTGAAGGCGCATAGCCTGAATTGACGTTCAACCGTAGTTGAACTTTTGTAATATTTGAAGATGCGTATCCTGAATTGTCATTCAACTGTAGTTGAACTTTTGTAATATTTGAAGTCGAAGGCACATAGCCTGAGTCCTAGTTTGACCGTAGTTGAACTTTTTGAGTGAAGGCGCATAGCCTGAATTGACGTTCAACCGTAGTTGAACTTTTATAATATTTGAAGGCGCGTAGCCTGAGTCGAAGGCGCATAGCTTGAACAGAAGGCTAAATAGCCTGAACTGCCGTTCAACCGTAGTTGAACCATTGTAATAATTTGAAGGCGCGTAGCCTGTGTCGAAGGTGCAAAGCCTGAACTGAAGGCACATAGCCTGAACTGAAGGAGCATAGCCTGAATTGTCGTTCAATCTTAGTTGAACTTTTGTAATATTTGAAGTCGAAGGCACATAGCCTGAGTCCCAGTTCGACCGTAGTTGAACTTTTGGGTGAAGACGCATAGCCCGGGCTGAAGTTCAACCGTAGTTGACTTTGTGATTTTTCCCACATAACCGGCGTCGTGCTGGGGGTTGGGATTTGCTTCTGGTTTTAGATCTTACCCAACTTAAGCTTGTGGCCTTTTTGACTGGCTCGCGTGGGTCACCGCGTTACAGTTTTCGGTTAGAGAGATGCTTTCGTGGTGTCCTCCCTTTTGGCAATATCCCGTGTGGAAAGGGGGTGAGGTACCTTAGGCCTATTTTCCTCATAGGGATGGGGGATCTGCTTCTTCTTCTTCTCTTTGCTCGGAGACGCGGGGATGTGGAAGCAAGCTCATCTCGAGGGTTTTGACTTCCTATGATCGGATATGCCGCTTGGACTCGTTCGAGCTGGGTTGTTCATTTTCCTTTTTTGGTCTAAGGATAAACTACGTGATTCTGCTATGAATTCTCCACAGACGATGCCAAATTGTTTAGCTCAAAGTTTTCATTTAATTTAGAAGCATAAAACAATCAAAATAAATACAGGGTCATCATTGGAGATCGTAATAAATCTAAAGACCAAAAGAATAAAATATAAGAGACAACAGTAATAGATTTAAGGGAGGAGGATGAAGATCTTTTATTAATGATGTTAGTTTGGTCTGCCTCTCCATGGAGAGGTTCAAAGCCTTACAATGATGTATTCTCTCTTCTTTTAGAAGGGGATATGAAGAAGAAGAAGAAGAAGAAGCCCCCCTTTTAGGGTTCTTTCTTTTAGTATTTATAGCAAGAAGATCTGCCAGTTGGCGCTAAGGGGTTGAGACCACATAGAAGGGACACCCTCGTAAGGACGGCCAGGCCGTGGCCTTAGTTGTCACATTAGATAACCGCCCGATAATCTTGTTAATAAATGATTGTACCATTTATTAATCATGAATAGGCTTTAATAAACGCGTTGATATTATTCATTATCATGAGGTCAAGTTTTGACCCATACAATCATATTTGATGATTTGAACTTATTTTCATGAACGTTATTTGATATAAAATGTATAGCATTTGATATTCTTTTATCATTATTATTAATTGTTTTTAATTTGATAAGGTCCTTGATTAAATTTTGAGATTTGTCATCGTGATAGAGATCATGATAATGAGAGCAAAGTCTCTTACAATTTAATCTAAATTTGTTCTTGATCGTAGGATTATTAACTTGGACATTAGTAATCCAGTTAGATCAATATTTATGTGATCATCTTTTTGGGATAAAGATTAGTTGATCTCATTATCTAATTTACATAGATAGATGATGCATATAGAGATATGATCATTGAACCAACTCATTGGATAAATCCTAATGGTTAGAATTACCATAAGCTATCAATAGGATATTCTCTTGAAGAATATGATGTAAGAATTTCCTTTGACCCGAGATCGTCATAGTAATTGACAAGTTATTTATTGTGCTTTGATACTAGACACCTATGGCCCTAGGGTGATAGTTGAAAGGATATTGGGTACGATTAAATGCTTGTATAATTAGTGATTGAGCAAGATGGAATCTGTCAACTCTTGGTAATGAGTTTAAGCTTCACGTTGTCATGAATTATAAACGACCAAACTAATACCTTGGCCAGGGCAATTGAATGAAAGAAGAAATGAGTTTCTTAGGTCCTTCAATGGTCGATTATATTTGACGTGAACATATAGTTGGTCGCCTATTTGGATTTGACAGTTGAACCATATCCTAGGGTGATCCAGAGCTATAAGGACAGAAGAAATTACTACAATATTCTTCTATTGGTTCGTGAGAGTAAATTGTATGCTTCATGCTATCCGGTCGTTAAGGAGTGTTGCTAGACGCCACCCTTGATACTATATTGATATGATCAATTTACTAACGGTTTAGTATTGAACATATGGGGTTCTGATCTTTGCTAAAGAATTAAGAAATATTATTATATACTTTGCTAGCACAGAGGATATAATAAATATTATAAACAAATTAAAATTTCTATTTGGAATAGAAATTAAATTATATCTCTTGGTTGAAATATATTTTATATATATATTTAATATTATTTTATATAAGAGATGTATATAAAATATAACATTAATAAAGGCTTGTTAATAATCTATTTTTGAATTGGATTATTAACGTGTAATCGACAGTTTTATCCTATTTGAAATGTGATTAATATTTTCAATAGGAAAATATTATATTAATATAAAAGGTTCATAAATGAGAGAATCCAACTTGGAGTTGGAGGATTCAGTTGAAAGACTCGGCAGTCACGTTTCAATTGAAGACGTGATTTTCCTGTTTTCCTTAAATATTTCCATAAAAGTTTAATTTTGAAATTAGACTTTTACCCTAAGTAAATCATTACCTTAACCAACTATGAAAATGGTTTGTAGGTGATGGTATATAAAGGGCGATGGAGAAATTTACTGCATTATTAATTCTTGAGAAGAAAATCCACATTGTGAAAGTGAGAGTGCAATACAAAGCAAAGAGAGAAAATACAATTACAAGAAAAGTGTTTCTTGTTCTTCTAATTTGAGTTGAGATTTTTGAGAAAAATTTCAACAAAATATTCTTCGTTTAATTTGTTCGCAGGTTTCGTTGATCAAAGAGTTGATAGCAAGGATCAGTCTCGGCGTGGATACGCATAGAGTCTTCGCACTATCGAAGAATTTAAAACGAGACTTTCTTCACCAGGTACGTCTTAGATCTGATCTATTGACATACAAATAAAATTTAAACACGAAAAGATCTGCCTAGGATTATTATTGTCTTCCGCTACTTATTACGAACGCCAATATGCAATCCTTCAAGTACCTAACTGCTTTCTCTTCTAGCATGGATCATACTTAATTAATTTTTAAGAATAGATTATCTCTCATTTGGTTGATGTTGAATTGTTGAGTGGGAATTCGATCCAAGTGTTACTCCAAAATACTTATTATTCAAATAATAATTATTGGTGTTGTCATCAGCAAATAGCATACACCATGACACATTCCTTGAATATAATGTGTCAATGCATCCATCATCGAGTCAAATAAGAACGGACTAAGCGCGAACCTTGATGTAATCTCATAACCACCGGAAAATCCTCCGAGTCGCCTCCCACAATCCTAATCTTAATCTAGCGCCGCCATACATGTAAAGAATGATTATATATGTTAAACTAAAGAATGTACTGGAGAGATACAAGAAGAGGAAGGATGAGAAGACTAATTAAAAGCAAATATCAACATGAAGTTGTTATTAAGGAAAAGGACGTCACTGATCCTCCTGTATACGAAATTGACCATGAGGTAACTGGCAAAGAGTAAATGCTCTACAAAAAGCTAGGAGCTGAGTGTGATAATTTTTCTAATTAATTCTTATGGTCCCATCTTTCCTAGAGTTTGCTCATAGCGAGAGCTTAATGCTTGCTCATAATAAAAGCTTAATGTATTAGATTGTCCTTTAAGGATGTTATATAGCAACAAATGACCTTGCTCAATCGAATTAACAAACACAAATTAAATAGACAAAAATAGATAGTCTTATTATTACTCTCCCCCTATCACAATTTATGTGACTCACTTTCTTTTTTAGTCTCTTTTGAAAAGAGCAACAAATTTCTATATTTTTAAAAAGAAAATAACTTTACAATAAAATGGTCTATAATCACACAAATTAAATCTTTTAGACCCCAAGTTTCAGAAATCAATTTTTCTTAAATTACTTGTTAAGTCAAACTACATCAAATAAAATCAGACGAATAGAATATTACTTATACAAATAATACATATAAAAATTACTCAACAAATATATACATAATCCCATGCTCCCAAGCAGAAGGAACATTTTATAAGATCACAATAAGGTACAGTAATTATTCATCAGTAAGAGATTGTTTTAACTCAAAATGTGATATCACATTTCACATATTATTTCTCTTTCAAGATATAACTTCCTCGTTTTCTTCTTTTCTTTTTAATAATTAAGGTTTTATTAATCACCAATATATATGCTTTACAAACCCATAGTCTAGCTTATACTCAGCTGACTATCTCTAATTCATCAAACCTCACTACATAGAATCAACACTATGTCCTAATGATACTAAATGCTAAATTGCTGCAACACTTTCCTAATTCTAGGGGTACCTCTAACATTACAGATGTATGCTATCTCCCTCACTAAGACTACATAGTTACGAAAAGTGTTGTTAAAGATTCTCGAATTCCTCTCCAGCCAGACAGCATAAGTGACTTCACCAATTACCATTTTGAAGATATTTGCTCGACAAGATTTCTCTTTTGCTTTACTTATGAGCCAGTGTAATTTTTGATCCCAAGTACAAGCTGGAGGATAACTCTCATGTAGCCACTGCATAACTTGCCCCCAAAGTTCAGCAGAGAAAGGGCATGATTGCATAAGATGATCTCTGGTTTCTCTGTAATTATGGCATAATATGCACTCCTGATCAACACTTAGTCCCCATCTTGCCAATCTGTCTTTAGTTGGTAGTCTCTCCTGTAGAGCCAGCCACAAATTGAAGACTGTTTTTGGTCTTGCCTGATTGTTGATGATCAGATTCTTCCATGGAATGCTCGGCAGATTACCTAGCTGCAAGTGATATAGTTGTCTAATGGAACACAACTGACTCCTCCAGTGTTGGAAAGTCTGCAGTATATCTCTTGAGGCTATAATTTTCCGGACCATCCAGCTGGCTTGTGTAGGAATTGGCATGTCTTCTATCAGCTTATCTTTTATGTAATAAGCGGTAATCCATCTTATTCACAGTTTATCCTTTTTGTGAGCAAGATCCCAGCAAGTCTTTGCAATCGCAGCTTTGTTCCAGAGCATAAGATTAATAAGGTTCAGCCCTCCTGCTGATTTAGGGGTACACATTCTGTCCCAGGAGACATAGGCTTTCTTAGTGATGGAATTTATCCCAGACCAGACAAAACTTCTGCAAATAGCTTCAATGATCTTAAGTACTTTAGCAGGAAGAATAAATATCTGTGCCCAGTAAGCTTGAATGCAAAATAGGACAGATTGGACAAGTTGAATCCTTCTACTGTAAGATAGTTTCTTGGCAGTCCAAGAAGTAATCTTGGCAGTAATCCTCTCCACTAGAGGCTGCCATTGGATCAAGGAAATCTTCTTGGTGGAAAGAGGCACACCTAGATATTTGAAAGGAAGCTCCCCATGAACAAAACCCAAGTGATCTATTATCTGTTTCTGCATTACCAGTGACACACCTCCAAAATATACTGATCTTTTGCTCAGGTTTGCCTGCAGACCAGAGGCTTCAGAGAATTGTGAGAAACATGTGAATATGGCTCTGATAGATGCAATCTCTCCTTTAGCAAACAGTAATAGGTCATCAGCAAAACACATGTGAGTAATTCCTAGCTTTTTGCATCTAGGATGGAACTGGAAAGCTGGGTCTTTCTTTAGTTCATTGCAAGTCTGCTCAAGTACTCCATGACTAATGTAAATAGGAAGGGGGAAATTGGGTCCCCTTGCCTAAGTCCTCTAGCAGCATCAAAGGGTTTTGTTGCCTCTCCATTGACCAGTACTGAATATCTCACTGTTTTAATACATTCCATAATCCAGTTGGTAAATCTGCTTGGGAAGCCAATCTCTTCCATAATCTGTTGTAGGAAGATCCATTCAACTGAATCATAGGCTTTTTGGAGATCAATCTTAATCATGCATCTAGGTGTCACATGTGCTCTGGTATAGCTTTTGACTAACTCATGTGCCAAGATGACATTATCAGCTATCTTTCTACCTGGGGTAAACCCTGCTTGGGCTTCACTGATGATGCTCGACATTACTTTTTGCAATCTGTTGGCCAATATTTTTTAAATCAGTTTGTAAAGGACTGAGCAGCAAGCAATTGGCTTATACTCTTTAATTGTACTAGGCTTGGATACTTTACGAATTAGAGTGATAGTTGCACAGTTGATAGGCTTGTACATCTTGGATGTTAAGAAAAACTCTTTGATGGAACAGATAATTTCCTTTCTAATGATGTCCCAAGATTTCTTGAAAAAAACAGCATTATAACCATCAATTCCTGGGGCTTTATCATCTCCAATTGTTTTAAGACTCTCCACAATTTCAGCATCAGTGATATCCACACATAATTCCTTTCTTTGCTGCTGTGTTAGGACTGGACAATTTGCCATGTACCTTCTGTTTATTGCTGGAAGGACAGAAGCTGATGATCCCATAAGATTCTTATAGAAGCCAGTGATCTCATTTCTTATACCTGCTGCTGTGGTGACTTTGTCTCCCATTACATTTATAAGTTCTGTGATATGTTTATTCTGAGTTGTCTCCTTCAGGACTGCAGTAAAGTACTTGGTGTTAGCATCTCCAAGTTGTATCCATTTTGCTCTGGCCTTCTGCTGTAGGACACTTTCTTCAATTAGTGACCACTTTTCCAGTTTCAGAACTATCTCTTTCTCTTTCTGCTGCAACTCATTAGAATATGCCTCTGTCATTTGTTTTTGTACTTCTATCAGTTCTCTTCTGCAAAGTTCTATCCTCTGAGGGATAGTCTTGAACTCCTTAACATTTAAGGACTTTAAAGGACCTTTCAATGTTTTGAGTTTGAACCACACTGACTTCATAGTTCCTGGATTATCCGAAAACCAGACACTAGCCACAATATGGTAAAACTCCTCATGTTCAGTCCAGATATTGAAAAACTTGAAAGGAATCTTACCTTTTCAGGAAGAAGTTGTCAATGCCATTATCATGGGATTATGATCAGAAAATAGTGGTTGATCATATAAGGTTTCCACTTGGCTCCATTTAAGTATCCACTCAAAATTTCCAAAAACTATATCCAGTCTGCTAGAAACTCTATCTGTGCCAGTCTGCTTGTTTGTCCAGGTATAGTAGTCACCCTTCCAAGGTAGTTCTGACAGCCCGCTTGTTGAATGCACTGACTAAATTCTTGAATTTCAGCATATCTGACAAGATTACAGGATTGTCTATCCTTATCATATAAAACATCATTGAAATCCCATGCAACTACCCATGCTTCTGTTATCCCTGATGACAGTGTCTGTAAATTACTCCATAGTGACCTTCTTTGTTCCAATCCATTATATCCATATACCACAGTAAGGAAGCATGTAATATCTCCTGTTCTGCTACTTACCTTACTATGTATCAATTGACCTTCTTCCTGGATACCCTCAACTTCAAATATGTTTGGATCCCACAAAATCCAAACTCTACCATTTTGAGCTGAAACATAGTTTGTTAAAGTACCCCATCCAGGTGCCAGTAGCTTAGCAATTCTACTAGCATTTATTTGTTTAACCTTGGTTTCTACCAAACCAACAAGACTAATTTTATTTCTCCTTATATACTCCCTAACTTCTTTCTGCTTGTATCTTTTATTAACTCATCGTATGTTCCAGAATAACCACTTCATTGATGAGAACTTGTATCCCCTTTTTCCCCAGGTGGATCATCACGCTTACTACCAGAAACTGCCTCAAATCTATTACTAACAGTGATGGGAGTTAGTGGTGGGAAATTAAGAAAGTTGAAAATTGGACTCTGAGGTTGCTTCCCCTTGTCTTCTTGCTTATCATTCTCTGTCACCAGATGTTGAGGTATATTAACCTCTATAGGGGCTTCATTTGGCACAATCTGTTTCACTATTGTCTCCCTTTATATGGGATCAGTTTGGGCAGGGAGTTTAGTCCTCCATTCCTGAACCACCTTGGCCTTCCTCACTTGATTAGGCTGGTTGAAGTTCTGCTTTGCTGAACACCTATGGCCAACCATTTGAAACTTTTCACAATAGGAAGGTTTCCAATCATACACCACCTCCTGCAAGAACTTCCTTCCATTTGGATCCATGACCCATATCTCCCTTGGTAACTCTTTTCTGACATTAACCTCAATAAGCATTCGGGCGTAGAAAATTCTTGTCTGTTTAGCTGTACATTCATCTGCAAAAATAGGTTTTCCTAAGCCACTAGCAATCCTGCTTGGTGTTCTCATTCCCCAGCAAGACATTGGAAGCTTAGGAAATAGGATATCCTTAGCAATAGAGTAAAGCCCTGCAAATAGGATATCCTTAGCATCTTCAGTCGTTCCGAATTTAACTATATAATACCCATCCTCATGATAATGCAACTCTGGTTCTGGGACATGTGAAGACTGATAAACCTCTCCATCGAATTGAAACCAGGCCCATCCCCTATAATGTACACAACTAAAGCACATTTCCATTTCTTCTCTTCCTCTTCTACTTCTGATTTATTCAATTGTAACACAGGTTGTCCATCAATCATTACAGGAGGTATATAATCCAATGCCATACTATAAGTCTCAATCATCAATAATTTGTTATAAAACAATAAAAGAAGAAGAGTATTGTAGAGCAAAGTAGAGAGAAAATTCTTATTGAATTTGGGGATGGTTTACAATGGGGTAAGACCCCTATATTTATAGGAGGAAAAATAACTTAGCCTCAAAGTAAAACTCTCTACAAGATAGACATTCAATCTAATTAGAATTGTATTCTTAACACTCCCCCTTGAATGTCTACTCAATAAGTAATGTGCCTCATTAAAACCTTAACTAAAATAAAACCCAATGGGAAAAAAAATTCTAGAAAAGGAAAAAGAGTACACATATTTAGTAATGCGCCTATTGGTTGCCTCGTTAAAAACCTTGCAAGGAAAAGCCAGTGGGACAAAACCTTGTAAGGGAAAAAGAGTACAACATGCATTAACTCCCCCTGATGAGAGCATCAATTCATATCCTTGAGCATTCGCATTCCAATCTTGTGCACCATCTTCAAGAGATTGTTGGTAGAGATTTGATAAATAAATCAACCATATTGACTTGAACGAATATTTGCACCTTGAAATCATCACTCGTGATAGATATATAATGTCTTCACAAATATCATAGAATGGCTCTTCAATATTTCCATAGAGGTATACTCGCTATCACATTATCATGCTTATAGTTATAGCAAGATATAGTTGTGCATAAATTGCATTAAGGAAATGGTACCTCAAGATCAAGAATTGTATATGCTTCAAGCAACTTAAATCCTTCATGGATTGTCATATAAGTTAAGTCATATAACCATATTATAGACTTTAGATGCATATCAAGTTTTCATGTCATGCTAGACAAATAGATATCGAAAACTGATTGCACATACCATTGACTTTATACTTTTAAGTATTTGAACCACATGTCCAAAACTAAATGTCTTTCATATGGAATCAATTCTACTTGAATTGTATCTCTTCCATTTGACCAATACTTTTGTGTCTATATTTGATAGACTTAAGATCCTCATCTAAACTTAGCGCTATGATATATGTCGTCGACAAACATGTTATATCAGTTCCAATAAATTTTCATAAAGACATAACATATAGATCTTTTCATTCATATATTCAGGTACCTGAATCACTCATGAGATTTTATGAAGTGTTATGTCACGTAACCTTCTAGATCACTTGCCTCATTTAATATGATCACTTTGATCATTTGCTCATCTTCTTTATCAAGAAGTTCTATTTGAAACCGATTTGTCTATACGCTTTAAGCATACCATAGTTTTTGTCCTTCTAGGACTTAATATGAGCATTTGCAATGAGAATATAGTTACTTTATTTGGGTCAGCATATGCGTATGGCATGCTTTGCAATATGTTGCAACTGAATTATCTTTTTATGAACTTCAAGTTCATATTATCATATTCGAGGATCTAGATATACAAATGATAATTCATTCTACATAACGTTTTCTCAACTGTTTATCATGTCTCCCCCTCATGTTAGAAAAACTAACTTGTTTCCTCAACTTTGAGAATCCATCTTTGTGCATTATGGTGTTAATGAAAATATACACCGCACATCAATAATAATAAGATGGAGTTATTTGGTTCCTGACCCTGAACCACTTGTGAGGGGAGAATGTAATATACTTTCGTATATAACATATATCAAACGGATATAGATAACTATGTTCTCATAAGAAATAGTTTAGCTATTAAGTGGAGACACTCAATAAATTATCTTGCTAAACCTGCTGTGATGTAAACTAACTTGTCAAGATAAACTATCTTGAATATAAAATCTGGAAATTGTGCTCTAAATTGAATTATTGAGCAAGTTACCTCGCAAAACACCATGTTGCGGGTTAATAATAATCACACATGTAACCATCTCATAGATGCATCTTATGTGGTGTACATGGCAGGTGAATGGGCCCATATTCACCTTTGATATTTCCAGAATTTATGGGATTCAATCCCAACATTAGTTGATTTATTAATTAATGAGAACAAGCAATATAAGAGAATTCGTAAAGAACTTTCTAGTTCTTTAATATTTACCCATATAGATTCTCGTTTATTTTTGCACATCACACTTTAAATTGATATGGCTAAAATGATTATGCCAAATGAATAAATTATCAATATTGATAAGTTCATGTTTACACCATGACATGTGCATTTCTCAATAAACTCCATGTTTATTATGATATGGGTTTTTATATCAATAAACATCCACTTTATTGTAGTATTCTTTTGTTTGTGTAGTACAAACTGGAGAATAAAGCGGGTAGCTTTTCACATACAGATTATCCTGCTACAAGTTGTAGTAATAGAAGATATCAAATCTTTCCTTTATTTATAGTCTCAATATAATCAATCGCTTTCGCATATACTTTGGAAACTGAATAAGTTTCTTTGAGACTTACTACAACACAATACCTTATTGGTAATCAATTGTGTTCCTTCAAAATAGTATAATTGGCTCTTGCAGAGTTCTCAATTAATTTGGTACTACCACATATTCATCAATATCTATATGGTAAATATCTTTTTCAAAGAGAAAGTTATACCATTATGGTCATGGTCAAAATTATATGCAAGATATGTTTCTTGCATTATTATGTATTTAATAATCACATTACCAAAATATGTTGGCGTACAATAGGTACGTGATCAATGACCATTCATGCCATAATAATGACATTATTTTCTTATATCATCTCAAACCTCCTTCTAGAGGCGAGTGTGGTATATTCACTACCACTAGCACGTTCATATTCTTTCAAGAATGAATATGTATTCATAAGTCAGATAATGTCACATTCAAATCATGAATGGACCATAATTATCTATATGTGCTTTATAAAATCTGATGTCAAATCGATGACAAATATTACTTTCATAAAGTGAAAGATTATTTTGAGAATCTTTATTATTCTCATTATCACAATGTTGACGATTATAATTTCGTCTATTGTCACGTCCACATCCATTGATACCTTTACGGTAATAATTTTATCTTCTTTCAGACTTATCACATACTGCTATCACATTCTCTATAGGGAATGAGAATAGAGAAAAATTCAATGGGACGGGTTTTCAATTCTTTGCCCACAATCATACATAAATTTGATCATGGAAAGATATAGAAATTTTACCACGTTGGGTAGTTATAATATCTTTCAAGATACCTTAAAGTTGCAATCAAAATTTACCGTCTATGCTTGTATTTAAATCAAATTATAGAATTGCAAGAATTTAAAAGAGAAAAGTAAAATAATTACCTTAAATCCAGAATTTAATCATGAAGGAAGTTCATAGAATAATTGACAATCATTATGCTCAATCCCAAATTAAATTTGTTTATTCTCATACCAAGGTAAAATATCTTAATGATTGAGATAATAAAGAATTTATTGAAAGCTATTAAAAAGATGTGCATGATATTCACATGAAGATTCCTTCCGCACTATAAGTCATATGTTACAAAGGATAATTATGACTAGATATAGTCAGAAGGAATTCCAAATTACATAGTCACCGCAGATTGGAGAGAAATAAGGACAAATGTGACAACTATTCTACTTTTGGGAAAGACTTTCCATTGAGACCTTAATATTGTTGGGGCTGTGGCTTGCCACTACAACAAGGCTTCATTAGCTAACAGTTGGTTAGAAACTCATATTGACAACACGAAATAATATTATCATGCCAAATAAATAGATATCAAATCACCATATGCAAAAATAGCCAAATTCAACAACCACAAGTTCTTATTTGCACAATATCTTTCTCAAGAACCACCAATTGTCCAACCAATGGACTGGTCTAAGGAAAGATCTTCATCAAAAATGAGAGTATGAGAAATATACCATAAGAAGTAATCACGTTTTCATCTATCATTACAATCATATGCATTGTTTACAATGAACAATTGGTACATAACCCCCACCCTCACAAAGACAAGAGTCGGACAGAGTGGCTTTCCTAATTTGCTCCCTTGTTGACTCAAACCCCAACGTCGCAGTTGGAGGTGGAGGGCCCTTTCACTAAAGCACATGAGCTATCAACAATATTTGGCAGGAATAACAGTGTATTCCCAAAGCACACTAGACCATTGGATGTATCAATTTGGTGATCTTGGACTTGTGTGTTTCTGTGAGGATAAAGGTTCATTGTCACACCATTCCAAACACAAGGGTTAACCGTGAATTAAGTCTGAAGTGCAATTTCTCCAACATATATTTAATTGTACAAGAGATACTGGCAGCAGGACACCAATTTCTAGTCTTACTCTGGATTCTGGAACTAAGTCTAATGCCCTAGTAATTTTCACCGATGAAATCAACATAAAAGAGATGAATGGATGAACTACTTCTTGATAGTTACATTTTCAGGATAAAAGAAGGAAAATAAACTATTCAATTTTGAACACTGAAATGCTACAATTTAGCAAGCCTTGTGGCCTCACCACCATTTTCAGACTTAAAACTAAGTAACTTAGAGAGCATCAAATTTTATTCTCACCAACCATTCTTAGCATACAAGGGCATGAAAACAATTTTTAACCCAAAAAAAAAAGGTAACCATGAAAACTATAGAACTGGTTAAAGTATCCCTGCTGAAACCATAATGTAAGTTGGTAATGCATGCAAGACAAGCAATGAAAATGCTGATACATAGAAGGCGCTCCACTTACCTGCGCCGGGTATGTCGAAGGATAAGCACCATAACCAGCACTTGAGGGCACTGGTGCAGGCCCTTGAGGAGGTTCATAGCTTGCTCCGTAACTGATGTAAGCACCATATGCTGCCTGCTGCGCATAACCAGGATTCCACTACTGTGGTTGGGCTTGTGCAGCCTGTGGCCAGGTTTGACCTTGTACACCATAACGTGCACAATCTTTTAGCATAGGCGCGACTCTTCATCAAAAGAATATCAAGAATTCCTTCGTTAAGCCATGAATCAAGGCCAGGGAGATGAGTTGTTTTAGTTGCAGTAATAGAAAACAATTGATAGAAAAAGAAGAAAAAAACAGTAAACATATGTAGGAACTTCTTTTTTCTTTAAGAGTCTATACAGTTGTAGTTAAATTGAATACTTCAAATTTATCTTAGTGGGAGTTGTTCGTGGTTTATAGGGAGGGAATGGGTGAGAGAAGAATTCTCAAAGATAGAGTCTCGTGCTCATTCTCTTCGCGTAATTAGTTTTGCCATAAATTTGAATACTTCGAAGTTGTGAAGAACAGCTTCATCAGAACCCAAGTTAAGATTCATACGAAGAAAAACTTCACCCTTTTCATAATCCAACTTTGCCAATTCTTTCTCAAAGAGATTCTTGAGATAGCAGAGCTTCGTGCTGATAACTGTTATAAAACAATAAAAGAAGAAGAGTATTGTAGAGCAAAGTAGAGAGAAAATTCTTATTGAATTTGGTGGTGGTTTACAATGGGGTAAGACCCCTCTATTTATAGGAGGAAAAATAACTTAGCCTCAAAGTAAAACTCTCTACAAGATAGACATTCACTCTAATTAGAATTCTATTCTTAACATAATTTAAAATATTTAAAATTATTTGCAAAAATTATAGTTAAAGAATTCCCTAAATAGTAATAGGTTCAATTTTTTAAGTGGAGGGAACACTAGTATATTCTAGTTATTTTGTAGATGTATAGATGAAATTGACCGATTTTAATTTATTTTTAAAATTTCTTATCACTGTATTTTTTATAATCACCTTTGTATTATTATTGATCAAGCTCATAACTTCCTGTTTTTCTATGCTAAACACCCTTTAATAAATCATCATAGTATAGTTGGTCTGCCATATATTTCATTTTCTCGTTGTCAAACGAATGTGTATTATTTACTCGGTTCTTAAATTGCTTTATTTGTTCTTGTTTTACTTGAGTAGATGGCTAATATATGTACAGAAACAATTTTTTCTTTCTACGGAAAATTGAAAACTTGGCAAATATTTAAAATTAGAAAGTAAATAATTGCGACTCTACTAGGGATCAAACCCAAAATCTCTGGTTCTGTTGGCCAGCGCCTTATCCATTGGGCCACAGAATAAGCTTATTACATTTCTACTAAACAATTTTTTTACTTAGTTTTCTCCCGCCCTCCTTCTTTTACGGCGAGGAATTAAAAATTTAAAAGACACTATATAAATATTTTCACATCAGTTCTTAAAATTTATTAGAATACAGGTTGGTGGTATTGTATTGGGCAAATTTGATTTCCAACGCCCACATACCATCTGTAAACGTCCTCAATGAAGAAAGCGGCCTCATTATGGTCGATTCAAGCAAAGACGGCCTCAGTCAATAAACGGACCGAGTGACATGACTTGCTACAACGTTACATCAATCTCTGACATTCGTAGACCGAGGCCACCAATCCTTATACTTTCTTTGTATTATTTCGAGGAAGGTCCCTTAGTATATAAAGGGGACCTTCCCTTTGTAAAGAGATATGTGTATTTCATTATTGAAAATATACAACTCTCTCTCTACTAACTAGTATCCGTACACGCGCGTTGCACGAAAAATATCACATATAAATATTTATAAAAAATGTTACATGAAAAATATCGAATACAAAGAAGTATGCAAAAGCTATTATTTTTAAATATTCATAAATCGAAGTCATGCAAAAACACAGTTATCCATTTTAATAAACAGCTATCAAAACATTAGCTTATTGGTTACATGTATTAGCAATGTTTGAGAAAGTCAACAAATAGCGCTTGCTTAAGATAATTTGATGAGAATTAAGATTGTTTGATAAGACCTTTGTAATAAAGAGATTGAAATTAGACAAACTGCAACATAAATTAGGCATTTAATTAATTTGCAATACCATTAAAAGTGTGAAATACAACAGAATTGCACAAGGTACACAACCGTGCAATCGTGTAACATCAATCTTTTGGTGTTGTCTCTAGCTTGTATTCTACGTGATAGATAAAATAGAAGTCTTAGAAAAACAATATATTATTTTATGTAATGTGTACATATTTATCAGACGATAATTCATGACTAAAAGTTACGGATGACCAATATCATGGATATTTATAATCAAAGCTGAGTATTCATGAAGGATGCATTGTCAAGTTAAAGACAACATTCATGAATATCTTCTTCCGTTGAGCTACCCTTGCAGCTATCTTTGTGCCTTTTTAATGGGATGTAAAGCAGTTGAAGGATCAAACTTGTACATAACTTTCAAGCAATTAGAAAGTAAAAGCATATAAAAAAATGTACCATATAAGCTTACGAGAGAGAAGCCAACAGAAAAACAAAGTTGCATTTAGACAATAAGAGCACATGTTATAGAAAGAGATGGTAATGGCAGAGACCTGAAACATACGCTTAAACCAACCAATTGTATTGCCATCATGCGCTGCAAAGAGAAACATCAAAGTCAAATTAAGACTATGAACATTTTGTATTTATAGCAGTAACCTGTTGGGATATATACCATTAACCATGAGTTTGGTTTAGCTATAGTATTTATTATGAAATAATTATTTATTTAGTTTTAATAAAATTTTAAATAGATCATATAATAGTTTGTGTTCTTTGTTTATATAGTAGATGATTTAGTGTAAAGAGTTTAGCTTATACACGGAAGATTAAATCATCGGTTCTTATAAGTATAAAGTTTGAGTTCACAATCTAATCATGGAGTTGGACAAACCATCAGGAATGATTGTAGCACAAGATTAAATATAATTTATCTTGATTATGGGAATGGTTTAATTCCAGCTTCTTGTGCTAGTATATTTTGTATGTATTGAACGGACCAGGTAGAGATAAGTATTTTATACTAACTTAATAAAATAAACTCTCTAGCCATTAAATGTACTTATACTCTTAATCTTAATATAATTATTATTAGCTGTGTATAGTTTTATTGTTTTGATTTATTAAAAGGCGAGATTCTTTCGTGGGTCAATATGCCTAATAAATTGGATAATAATAATGTACATTAGCGAAGTAATAGTTAGTTGATAGAAACCACGTCTCGGTTTAGAGATTGATGATACACCTTTATGAAAGCTTATAAGTTTTCATGTGTAAACCCGACCGGTGGATTTTGTATCCGACAAATGAAATAAGTTAAGCGAAAGTCTAAAGGAAATAATCAATAAATTAAATCATCAGTAATTTAATTAACTGATTCGTATCTAAATCGTAACATGGAGAGCTAAATATGATTTAATGGATGAATTTCGAAATTGAATAAGGAGTGCAATTATGAATTTTTAGTGGAATAATTCATAATTAATTATGGTAGATATTAATTTCGAAAATTGTAAATTAATTCCATAATTGGAAGCCTTGTTAATTAAATTCTGTGGTCCCTACTGTGCCTAAATAATAGGAAATAAAGGAATCCTTTTTCTTGTGGAAAAGAAAACTCAACAGTTTTTGGAAAATGGTCTTAACCCTTAAAACTTGTGCTATCAATACATAAGGTTTTCCACCTAGAAGGAAAAAGAGAGGGTGCCTGAAATTTTCAGCCAAGTTTTTCTAGAAGTTTCACTCACACGACATTGCTATTTTCGGTATTATTTGGGTAACACAGTAGAAGACCGTGGAACGTTCGAGGATCATGATTGTGCGGGTGATGGAGATTCCATTGAGAAGTTATGGAACTGAATGCTCACATGGTAAAAGAGATATGTTCACGCTTCAAGAGGTAACCCGTGAAATCTCGTTTACGCTAGTTATCTAGATTACATGTGATTTTGATACTGCGATTGCTTCCGCTGCTTATTATAATCCATCAAAACCACCCTTTCTTTTTAAAACTTAAGATCATGCAGCAACTTTTGCACGAAATTTGACTTGGTTGACATATTTGCTTAATGTAAAACTGGATTTTTGGACTAAATTTGTATAATAAAACTACAAAATCAATATAAGAAAATATACGTAAAAAAAGAATATTCTTAGATTGTGGAAATCTTGATAGAGTGTCAACTAATCATTCTTGGACAAGAGAAAAGTAAAAAAAAATTAGAAGTTCAATAAAGCATGAATTATTGTATGATAGATTAATAACTCTTAGTTGTATATTGCAAAAGCAACTATATGTGATTCTTTAATATGATTTTCTCTTTGACCTATGTATACTTCCATCTGTCTTCCGCACCAGCCAACTAATCAAAGGATGAACTAATTTCTCGTAACGGTATATATACTACCCTCTTCAGACCTCACTAAGTGAAATTATAGTGGGTTGTTGTTGTTGGTGGTGTAATTATCATAGAGTTCAACACATTTAAATAAAAAAATCCAAGTTATCACGGTATGACTATTCTCAGGTAGAGGATAACCTTGATTCTATTTGTCCTCATGCATAATTCAATCATGTGAACTTAAGATGTAAAATATAGAAAATCATGTATTAACGTTTCATTGGTTTACCTATACTCGTGGATTATGAATAGCTTGAATTTTGAGCAGCAACCACCATTTCTTTATGATGCCTAAGATGATGCAGCATCTTTTATGCGAAATCCGACTTGTCTGATATTTTTTCTTGAATGTGGACCTGAATTTTTGGACTAAACTTCCAAAAGCAAAATGCAAAATCAATAAAAGTTAATATATGTCAAAAAAAAATGTTTATGGAACCCCCACTTCCAACCGAGAGGTTGTGAGTTCGAGTCTCCCCAAGAGCAAGGTAGGAAGTTCTTGGAGGGAAGGATGGCAGGGGTCTATATGGAAACAGCCTCTCTACCCAAGAGTAGGGGTAAGGTCTGCGTACACACTACGCTCCTCAGACCCCACTAAGTGAAATTCTATTGGATTGTTGTTGTTGTTGAAAGTCTCCTTTTTGATGAAAAGAAAAAACTTAGTAATGTATTAAAAAGGATTATTTTAAGCATTACCATTGTAGTATTTGTATCCACGCATTGTATATTATTCAACATGGTAGATTTGTTGGTATTCATCTCTTCCTATATGTGAACTGTACCTACAAATGTTTCATGAATCATCTCAACAACTATTTTCCCTGTTGGTTCATCAACGCCAACAACAAAAATACTAAATTAGAAAAAAAGATATAATTATTTATGCTATTGTGGAATCACCAATAGTAAATTTAACAGATCATAGTGCGACCAATTTCAGAAGTTTATTAATCACTCAGAAGAGGAAAAGAAATAGAACCATAAATGATAGAAATTTAGAACTGAGTTAAAAAGAATGTCTGTATATATTTACAAAAAATCTAAGACCTGATATGTTGTAGTTCCAGAAGTCCCATTTCTAACGGCACAAGCAGATCGTGATTTCGTTATGCCTATAGACAGATATAGAAATTTTTGTCATGTCTTCAAAGCTGTAAAAAGCCAAAATGATAGATATTCATAACTAAGTTAAAAAAAACATCAATTTACAAATAATCTGGACTTCAATTTTGTATATATTGTAGCTCCATAAGTCATCTTTCCAACGGCACAAGGGGATCGTGATTTCAGCATGCCTGCAGGAAGATATATATTTTTAGTCAGGACGCGCAAAGCTGTTAAAAGTAGAATAACTGAAATTTTAACTGAATTCAAAAGCATATCTGTAAAATATACGAAGAATCTGAACTTAATTTTTGTATACACTGTAGTTTCAAAAGTCATCTTAAGCAGATCATGATTTTGATGTACCTATATAAATATAAAGTACTTTCAGTCAGGGCATGTAAAGATATGAAAAGCAAAATGACAGAACATCATAACTAAGTTTAAAAGAGTATATGTATAAATTTACAAAGAATCTAGACTTGAATTTTGTATATATAGTAGCTCGAGAAGTCGTCTTTCTAACAGCACAAGCGGATCGTGATTTCAACATGTCTGCAGAGAGAGATATATTTTTAGTCTAGACGCGCAAAGCTGTAAAAAACCGAAAACCTGAAATTTATAATTGAATTCAAAAGCATATGTAGAAATATACAAAGAATCTGGACCTAATTTTTTTTAAAAATATAGTTATAGAAGTCCTTTTTTCAAGGGCACGAGCGGATCGTGTTTTCGACATGACAGTAGTGAGATATGAATTTTTTTTTTCCAACACGCACAAAGCAAAAAGGCAGAAATTCATAACTGAGTTGAAAAAGAATCTTGAGCTAATTTTTGTATATAATGTACTTGAAGAAGTTATTATTTTAATGGCATAAGTGGATCGCGATTTCGACATGATAGTAGAGAGATATGAATTTTTTTGGCAGCACTCACAACTCCAACATTAAATACACATTAAATACATACATATAGAAATAAACAAATTATATGAAGAAGAAAACATGCAGATTTGAAACTTAACAAAAGGAGAAGTAAAACAACCTTGTAAGATAACAATAGACTGGCCAAATGCGTACCAACTCTCTTGCAATGTAAGAAGTACTGATTCAGCAAGTTATAGCATAATGTATTTTCACCAGTTCATGATATAACAATTTTAAAGAATAAAAAACAGATTATATTGTTTTTTTCAAAAGTAAAACATACCTATTAAATATTCCAGGAATCATGGTAACAACTCTTTTTCCAATTGCTTTATCAAACTTTGGAAGAAAAGTATTACATAAACCTCAAAATTCTACTTCATTAAGTTGTTTGGATGCATCAACCTATGCTCCAATTTCCTCTGAAGTACCACCTAAATCACCTACTTCATTAGGATGTTTTGATCTGGCAACCAATGCTTTAGCCGTGAAAGTGATCTCAACTTGCTCCTCCGTTGCTGCTGTTATTAAAACATTTGAAGTTTCAAATGAGGAATTACTACAATAACCTTAAACATGAATTTTCTCTGAAGAATATTATTCAACTCCATTGGATAGGAAGGCTTATCAACATCGCCAGTATTCTAGAACCAATTTTTTTGTTACAATTATTTTTAAATTAAAAATATGACTATAAGTAGTTGATCTACCTCAAGTAATCCTTCTTTCAATTCATTTGCAGACTTGCCTATGAGAAATATGGCTTCGCGGTCCCGGAGCAATAGTGAAACAGATGCAGTAGTATCGATGACCCTAACCCGAAGCTTGTACGTAAATACACATTTGGTTTGAGATAGAAATATATGTTTTGATGGGTTAAGGAAATAGAGCTTTTATGATTACAACCTATTCACAGCTGAGTTATCTTCAATTTTACATTTTGGGTTTGGGCAAGAATAATCGTTTCCCAGTTTATCGACCCCCTTTTGATGCTGATGTACGACCACCCTCTTTCAAGTTCTAAATATTCAATAGTTGCAACAATCCAACATGGACCTTCCTGTTTAATAAATTAATAAAACTTTATATAGCGAAGTTGTGAGATAGGGTATATGTGCGAATCGAGATTCATATTACTTTTTATATAAGGGAAATAGTATGGTTTTCATCCATCATCTGCTACAATGCGAACTGATAGTTGAAGATGTGAAGCATGATTTGTGGTAATACATATGTTACATACAATTTACTTTTACAAAGATTAAAGAACGTACCATTTTCAACCGAGAGGTTGTGAGTTCGAGTCTCCCCAAGAGCAAGGTGGGAAGTTCTTGGAGGGAAGGATGCCGGGGGTCTATTTGGAAACAGTCTCTCTATTCCAGGGTAGGGGTAAGGTCTGCGTACATACTATCCTCCTCAGACCCCACTAAATGAGATTATAATGGGATGTTGTTGTTGTTGTAACGAAACGTAGGTAAACCAAGTGAATGCCCAACTAACAATACATAGTCATACCTATATAATATATTTTGATGCAAATGGTTTATCTCAGTGAAGCAAGGAATATGTTGGGAAGTGAAAATAAACTGATCTACTCATTTTAATGTGGGAAAACATCATTTATAAGCACTTAAAAAAGGATAGTCAGAGATATAAAAATGTTTGATTTAGCAATACAAAAGTTTACGCAGTTAAAGCAGTACGTATAATCTGGCAAAATTTTATAGCGTAACTAATTTTTCTTATACAGCAATACAAACACTGAAAAAAGGTTTCATAATTTTTAATTTTCTCAAAATAGATAAAACATATTAGCAAAATTATTTATAATTATGCAGAAGATAGTTTACTTACTTCCATAGACTCCACCAATTCGCCACTTGTTTTAACTTGAACAACACCCTTTTGCTAATTAATCTGAGACGGAGTAACTTTGCTGAGAGATGGTTTGAGTCAACATTTGAGAGTAATTTTCTCGAACAGAAAGTAAATTGTATTAAAGAAAGAGTAAAACAATCAAATGTATATTAAAAAAATAGATTTGAGTATATTTGGTGGGAAAAATATGTATATTAAACCATGTTTTGAACTCCTCAGATTGAGAAAAATTTGGATTAATCCATAGCTTCGAAATATTTCAATTACTGCGCACAGAATATGAATCTGCGAAACAACGTATGCATTAGATGTAATGAATAAATTTAACCAAATATATACATGTTAATAATATAATTTTACCTTGAAACTTATGTGCTTTGATAAGCTACATAACAACAACAATATGTTGATTGTTAGAATTTAACAGGTAAGGTACAGATTCATCAACAAATTCACCCCAGAATGTAGCAGACAACTTGTTCCTCCTAACAAATAAAAATAGATATATAAATTTCAGTTGATGTAATTGTCAAATCCATTAATAAGTATTAGATTGAGTGTTTATGCTTACTCATCATCCTCTAGTTCGGTGTTCATAAACTTCCTAGAAACTCCGGCTTGTATGTACGATTTTACCTCACTAAAATCGACGATTTCTCCAATCACATCTAAAGAATAAGAAGATATTAAAATAAAAGGCAATAAAGATCATTATCATAATTTTGAGGTAAAAAGTTATTTTTACCAAATAATTCAGTCTCGTCCACGTCAACTTTATTTATCAATTGATCATATGGCCGCATATGAAAGATATTCATTGGGAAAAGTGGATCAGATATTTCAGTTATTGTTGTCTGTTGAGTAAAAGTGAGCCTTAAGTTATGTTGTGTGGTTTTGAACTTCTCTTTATTTTGACAAACGATAAAGTTGCTATAACATATAATCCAAACTCATTAAGTTGTTTTTTGAAAAGATGAAGCACTGGCTTGCCAATAGAAGCTTGTATCCGATCGTCCTTCAAAAAAATCACATGAAATACACACATACATGGTATCTTACAACGAACAGCTCAAATCAATTTTTCTAAAGAAAAGTCAATGTGAAAATTCATCGACTTAATAAGTTGGAAAGAATTGCATTCGGTTGTTACGGCATTTGGCAAAGATTAAATTTTGAAAGTGATGGTAAAATTTTTGAACTTAAAAGAAACTCTGTTTAAGCATAAGCCAGTGAAATATGCAAATAGTGACAATTCAATCGAGAAAGTAACATTAATAAATGGGTAGAATATAACAACAAATTCAGATAAAATAAAACTTAAAAGATAGAGAAGCAAAACGAATGAGATTGTACAAATTTAATTTTTAATACCTTTTCATCGGAGAACAACAGTGTCAAGTACAGTTTACTTATGTTTGCACTTTAAGTAAGTCAAAATTTCAGTGTTGCTCATCTTTTAAGCCAAATTGGGATTGCTTTCTTTGGCATTATGTGGAAACCATGTCTTTACTCCTTATGAAAGTAGTATGCTGCTTTATGTTGGGAGCTATCATTATATCATCACTCAAAATTCAATGAGAAGGAGAGCTGTATATCGAGCTTCTATTAATATAAAACATGTGCTATATGTTTGGGTAATTGTTAAAAAGTGAATTGTTGTAGTATCTTCTAATCTTGTAGAACCGATCGAGAAAGTTGCTCTAAAATGTGTGAAGAACAAAACCACAATTCTAGATTTTGCAACTTAAAAATAGAGACGCAAAACCAATTATTAAGTAAAAAATGATTTCTAATACTTTTTCATCTTGTAGAACCAGTTGAATGGAGAAAGTAGTATCTGAATTGTAACGATCCGGGACTTCCCACATACGAACAACCCGAACTTTCAACTTCCATTGCATTTTTGAAATGGTTATATCTTTGATGAAATCAGTGTGAGTAGCCATAACTTACAGAATCCTTTTGTTTTGTTGAATTTCTGATAAACGTCTGCCTTTGGTGGTATGTATAGAGTATCAATGGAAGAAATATAAGTTGGTATAGTCAGTTTTGAACAGTTGACGATGGTTGCTGATCGTACGTATGTTTAGATAAAATCTAAAGAATGTGTATATTCACGTTCACATGTAGATACAGTTACTTGTATTAAAAAAAAACCTGAAAGACTTAGTTGACAAAAGCTGCGCATCTACGAATTATTTGGGAGATATATGGTTACTTTAAAAAAAAAACTAAAATACTTAATATGCAATAGTAGAGTAGCGAATTATTTGGGAGATTTTTCCCCATACGTAAGTGTAATTGGATACAATTACTGTTTTGTTTGAAAACAACGAATTATTTGTATGTCTTTCAAAATAAAATAACTATTTTGTTTTTTTAAAATCTTTTTCCCAAAATTTCCCAAAATATAATATATTAGTTCCTTTTTTTTGTGGAGTTATGTCCCAAAGTGCCACATGTTTTATTTTAATTACGCCATTTGTCAGGGGAATATTGACACACTTGCTGTACCAACTACAGCCTCTTGGGTGATCAGAAAGATTCTGGACAGTAGAGACATGGTACTAGAAAATACTCAGCTACAGGGTGATCTTATTTGTGGGTTGCATAGTGTATGCAGGTTGAATAAATTTCATATCCACAAACTGTATCTCACTATGCTGCCTATTTTCACCAAGGTTGCATGGAAGAACTTACTGCTTATTACAAATGTACTACCTAAGCATAAGTTTACTGTTTAGCTGGCTGCTCATCATAGACTTCCCACAGTTGATAGAATGCAGATCATGGGCAGACAAGTTCCAACAGTGTGTGTATTCTACAAACAGAATGATGAAGTCTTCAAGCACCTATTCTTTGAATGTTCCATCACCAACAGTTTGTGGTTCAGAATTTGTGTTTGGTTGGGGCACTCCAGAACCATTGGTTGCTGGGACAATGAGATACACTGGATTTGTAGCAAAGCTAAAAGCAAGTTGTGGCAGAATGCAATTACAGCTGTTGCATTTGTAACCACTACTGCACTCATTTGGAGGGAAAGAAACCACATTCGATTTGAAGGAGCTGCTTTTGTGGAGGAATCGACACGCAGAGAAATTGCTTTACTCCTACATTTTAGAGGCAGAAAATACAAAGACTGGCAGACTCGATTGAGAAAGCTAAACTGTTTTCCTTAGCTAGTATACTTAGTCTTCATATGATTTCTACTTGTGTATAGATAGTCAAGAATGTAGAGTTTTTTTACTGAGACAGTGTAGTAGTTAGTCCATACTACTACCTGATAGATCCATGATGTACATATTTTTTTTATATCAATGATACACGACAGTTTGATCAAAAAAAATTACGCTATTTGTCAAAAAAAGGGGCTTCTGCCTCTGCTTTTATTAATATATGGATTCTCTCTAATTCTCTCTCTCTCACACACACACACACTTGTGTAAAAAGCATACTACATATCTTATTATTTTTATATCCCGATTCAGTTACATTATAAGCACAAATCTTGATCATTCTATATTCTCTAGATCACATTACCCTTGATTCCGATTAACCCATATCGTTTTTTTGATTGTTTTAGATCTATTTAAGTGCAAGAATAACTTTTAGCCAAACAATTTGGCGTCATCTGTGGGGATTTCGAGAATCAAAGTTGTAGTTTGTTTCTAGAGATCCTTAAAAAAAACCACTCCCTACGACCTAAAATGGCTGAGAACAACGCAAGAATGAAAGCTATCTTGGAGGTTAGAACAGATCTCACGGGCACTCTCAACGCGGCTGCTGAAAGAGATGCCCTACACACAACCCCCAGTACTTTGATAGGCATGGAAACCCTGCCTTCCTCATCAGAAGACCTGGTGGTACCACGAGAAAGAGAAGCTTCAACATCTACAACTAAGGAAGCGACCCCGGAGATAAAAAAAGTTACTAGAAGAGTGGCTGACAAACACTCTGAGCAGTCTAGCTAAGAAGTCGCCTCAAAATGATAGATGCACCCCAGCAACAGATCATATCGCAACCGAGGATGAGCTCGAGGTCACAAGAACAAACTACGTACTCGTCGATGTCCAAGATAACGATGGTACACTCACGGCCATCCTAAAAAAGATGGAAGAAATAGAAAACGAGAACAAGTCACTCCGTGACCAGATGAAGGAACATCAAGAAAGGGTTGATAAAATCCCAGGCGCGCCTAAGTTGCTGCCAAAGCGAGACATGGGGAGGTTCGTCGAACAACCCGACACGGAAGGAGCTGCGCCATACCCCATCCCGAAAACCTTCAAAATTCCCCCTACTTGAAAGTATATGACGGGACCACCGATCCCGAGGACCACCTGATCCACTATGTCACAGCCGTCAAAGGCAACGACTTATCAAAAGAACAGGTATCATCCGTATTTCTGAAGAAGTTCAGCGAGACGCTGACAGGAGGGGCCCTAACGTGGTACTCACAGCTACCGGCCAAAAGCATCTCAACATTTGAGGAGATGGCGGATAAATTCGCCACCGCCCATGTAGGGGCAAGGAAGGCGGAAGCACGGGTCAACGACATATTTGCTGTACGTCAGACCCCAGGAGAAGGACTCAGGGAGTTCCTAGCCAGATTCATCAGGGTCAGAATGAGCCTACCGAACATATCCGAAGGCATGGAGGTTGTAACCTTTTAGAACGGGCTCAGCAGAGATGGCTCGAGGGCGACCAAGAAGCTACTCATCCGTCTTTAGAAATATCCCCCCACCACCTGAGAAGAAATACACAATGCCTATTGCGCCGAGGTACGTGGGGATGATGACGAACATAACGGCCCAACCCAAAGGTTGACAATGGTCACCCGGAAATCCGAAGGGATCAGCGCAATGAGGGAAGGCGGGAGCAAATCCCACGCCTCAACAGGGAAAGACACCAACCATACATCAGGTCCTCGCACCCGCCACCGTCAAGGCATGCAAACGCCTTGCAACGACATGTCGCTCCACTAAGAAACGACAAAGGTATGTCCCCTTCATTATCTGCACATAACTTTTGTGTATCTCCTTCAGAGGTAGTGTACGCACTGGAGAAGCTGGGCAACAAAGTACAATGGCCTGCAAAGATGAAGTCCGACCCCGCCACCAGAAAGTCAAATGCCCTGTGCGAGTTCCACCAAGAACGGGGACACAGAATGGAGGACTGCATAGGTCTCCATCAGGAGGTGGTCCGAATGATGAACCAATGGTTCTTGAAAGAGCTGCTCAGCGACAAAGGAAAGCTCAACTTCGCATGAGGGGGGAACAATACCATGGCCCACCAAGGCCTCCCTCTCCAACACGCACCATCAACATAATCATTGGATACGGAAATGATTCAACGATCAATCATGTCAAATTCACAACCACCCACAAGCTGAAGCGAACCATCGCTCACGAACGGTATGATGACTTCGAAGATAGTATCACATTCGATAAGTCTGATGCCGATGGTTTGTGTTTTCCTTATTATGATGCCTTAGTTATTACTTTACGCATAGTAGATACTGATGTTAAAAGGATCATGATCGACGACGAAAGTGGGGGCATGTATCACTCATCCAAGAGTCCTCGCACTAATGGGACTCGAGGATAAAATAATCTCGCGCTGCGTAACACTAACAAGTTTTAATAATGCAGTGGAAAGAACCTCAGGTGAAGTGACACTGCCCATTCTGGCAAGAGGGGTCACGATGGAAACCACCTTCTACGTGATGAACCAAGAAACGGCATACAACGCTATTATCGGACGCCCATGGATACACGCCATAAGAGCAGTCCGCTCCAGCTTCTACCAAGTGATCAAATTCCCAACCCCATGGGGAGTGCACAGCATATGGGGAGAGCCACGCACCGCCCAAGAATGCTATAAAATAGCTCAAGATTACACGCATACCAAGCAGCTCAAAGGAGCAAGTGCAGAAGCATATCAATCAGCCCTGTCGAGGACTAAGGTCCATCCGACAGAGAACGCCATCAAAGATCCTGAAGAGATCGAGGCTAGCAAGGCTACGGTCGAGGACCTCGACCCCGTTCTGTTAAACATCAGCGACCCTGCAAAGAAAGCTTACATAGGCAACACCTATCAAATCCAGGTCAGTACCGTGAATTTTTATCTAACCATGCGGACCTATTTGCTTTTTCCCATGCAGATATGCCGGGAATTACACGAGAAATTGCCTCCCACAAACTCAACGTCGACCCATTGCACCTTCCCTTGCGGCCGATAATAAGAAAATTCAACGCCGCCATTAACGAAGTAGTGAGCGAGGAAGTGGACAAGCTGCTAGCTAATGGCTCCATCAGGGAATCCAAGTACCCGAAATGGGTCGCCAACATCGTAATGGTCAAAATGAAGAACGGGAAGTGGCGGATGTGTGTAGATTTCACTGATCTAAGTAAAGCATGCCCGAAAGACTCTTTCCCGCTACCCCACATCGACCAGCTGATAGACGCAACGGCATTCCATGAGCTTTTAAGCTTCCTTGATGCGTTTTTTCGCTACAATCAGATCATGATGGCTGAATAAGATCAGGAGAAGACAACTTTCATCACCCACCACGGGAAGCATTGCTATAAAGTAATGCCCTTCGGTCTCAAGAACGCAGGGGCCACTTACCAAAGGCTGGTGACAACAATGTTCAAAGAATAACTCGGTAAAACAATAGAGGTTTACATCGATGACATGTTGGTGAAATCATCAAAAAAGGAAGACCACCTCACCCACCTGAAGGAAGCCTTCGAAATATTAAGGAAGTACGGCATGAAACTGAACCCCGAGAAGTGCGCTTTTGGAGTAGCTTCGGGAAAGTTCCTGGGATTTTTGGTATCACAAAGGAGCATCGAAGTCAACCCTGACCAGATCAAAGCCATAGAGGCCATCCTAGAAACGCTGAGCAGCAAGAAGCAGGTGCAGAATTTAACGGGCTGGATAGCTGCCCTCTCCCTGTTCATCTCATGCTCCTCCAACAGGTGCCACAAGTTCTTTGGTGTACTGAAAAGACTAGGGACTGTAGTGGAACGGAGAATGCGTAGAATTCCTGAGGAACATAAAAGCATACTTATCATCACTGCCCCTACTAGTAAAGCCAACCCCGGTGAACCATTGCTGATATATTTGGTCGTATATGAGGTCGCAGTCAGCTCCGTCCTAGTGCGCGAAAATAAAGGTACGCAATCTCCTATTTATTATATCAGCAAAACTTTAGTGGACGCCGAAACCCGATATCCCCACCTTGAGAGATTATCCTTAGCACTTGTAGTAGCTTCATGGAAGCTACGACCGTATTTCCAGTGCCATCCCATAAGGGTGGTGAAGACCTTCCCTCTAAGGAGCATCCTACACAAACCCAAACTCTCAAGGCGACTCACCAGATGGGTTGTCGAGCTCATCGAGCATGATATTACGTACCTCCCAAGAACCGCCATCAAGTCGCAAGTCTTAGCTGACTTTATCGCCGACTTCAGCACGGAAGTCCTGCCAAAGGCAGAACTCGAGGCACAATGCGCATCCTCCGAAAATGACTAACAACGGGGCCGAGTACGAGGCCGTTATTGCAGGCATGAAACTGGCCACCAAATATGTGGCCCGCCGAATCCTCCGCCACTGCGACTCCCACCTCGTGGTAAACCAGATCGCTGGGACTTATCAAATCAAAGAGCAAAGGTTGCAAAAGTATCAGTCAGAAATCCACAAACTGATGGCTACATTCAACGAGTGCCGCTTCGAACAAATTCCCAGGGCACGGAACATCAAAGAGGACGGCCTAGCAAAGCTGGTTACCGCCACCAAAGACATCAACAAAGAAAGTGTGGTCACACTCCTCCACTTAGCTATTGAACACCCCGAGGTATTTTCCTTGAACCTGACTTCGAACTGGCGCAACCAATTCATATATTATTTGCAGGACGAGATACTACCCCCCGACAAAAAAGAGGTAAAAAAGCTTCGCATACGGGCCAACCGGTACTGCATGGTCAATAACGACCTTTATAAAAGGACGTTCGGTGGTTCCTTATCCTAGTGCCTAGGGCCACAACAAACAAGACCGGTGCTCGAAGAAGTACATGAAGGACATTGCGGCGCCCATACTGGCAACCGCTCCCTCGTGAGGTGCATCATACGCGCCAGACATTACTGGCCCACTATGAAGAAAGAAGCAGCTGATTATGTTTGTCGATATGAGCAATACCAAAAGTTCGCACCAATGATACACCAAGCAGGAGAGCCCCTCCACTCCGTCACATCCCCTGGCCATTCATCAAATGGGGGATGGATATAGTTGGCCCGCTACCCTCAGGACGAGGAAGGGTACGATTTTTACTTGTTTTAACTGACTATTTCTCTAAGTGGGTGGAAGCAGGTGCGTACACACAAATACGCGAACAAGAAGTCATCACCTTCATATGGAGGAACATCATATGCCGTTTTGGCATCCCCAAAGAAATCAGCTGCGACAACGGATGGCAGTTCATTGGTTAGAAAAGCAACCGAGTTCTTTGAGAAATGGCGCATCAAAAGGATATTGTCCACACCATATCACCCCACCTCCAATGGTCAAGCAGAGTCTTCCAACAAAATAATTCTAAACATACTAAAAAAGAAGCTCGAATATGCCAAGGGGCTATGGCCGGAACTGCTGCCCGAAGTCCTATGGGCACACAGGACCACACCCAAATCCAGCACCGGGGAAACCCCCTACTCCCTAGTTTATGGAACCGACGTTGTCATACCTGTTGAAGTAGGCGAACCCAGCCTAAGGTATTCACACTCCAGCGGGACAGAAAATGACACCATCAGACTCTAAGATCTTGATGAAGCCGAAGAAAAAAGAGAAATGGCCCACATCAGGATGGTGGCCCAAAAACAACAAGTCTAAAGGTATTGCAACAAGAGCGCAAAGATAAGGCCACTCAAAATAAGAGATTACGTCCTCAAAGCCAAGACTTTGGCCTCAAAAGACCCAAATGAAGGGAAATTGGGCAAAAACTGGGATGGACCCTACAAAATCACGGCGGAGGGTGGGAAAGGAGCATTCCAGCTAGAGACAATGGAAGGAAAGACGCTCCAGAACAACTGGAACATCGCTCACCTCAAACATTTCCATTTCTAAAAATGCGTCACCTGAGTCGTACTCTTTTTCCCTTACCCGAGTTTTGTCCCAATTAGGTTTTCTCGGGAAGGTTTTTAACGAGGCGGCAAAGGGGTCACCTGGAGATGTTTGTAGCAACAAGTGTATCATGTCCGCCTCTCCATATACTCTCGGAGCCAGACAAGATACAAGGACTGGATTAGTGCCATCTCCAAATGTATAGAATGGCTACGGCTAACTCCAAATGTATAGAATGGCTACGGCTATCTCCAAATGTATAGAATGGCTGCGGCAATCTCCAGATGTATAGAAAGGCTACGACCATCTCCAAATGAATGAAAAGGCTACGGCCATCTCCAAATGAATGAAAAGGCTACGACCATCTCCAAATGAATGAAAAGGCTACGACCATCTCCAAATGAATGAAAAGGCTACGACCATCTCCAAGTGAATGAAAAGGCTAAGGCCATTATTTTACATGGCTACGACCATCATTTTATATGGCTAAGGCCATTAGGCTAAGGCCATTATTTCACATGGCTACGGCCATCATTTTATATGGCTAAGGCCATCAGGCTAAGGCCATTATTTCATATGGCTACGACCATCATTTTATATGGCTAAGGCCATCAGGCTAAGGCCATTATTTCGCATGGCTAAGGCCATCAGGCTAAGACCATTATTTCACATGGATAAGGCCATTATTTTACATGGCTACAGCCATCATTTTATATGGCTAAGGCCATCAGGCTATGATCATTATTTTACATGGCTATGACCATCGTTTTTATAAGGTTGCGACCATCGTCTTACATGGCTAAGGCCATTATTTCACATAGCTACGGCCATCATTTTATATGGCTAAGGCTATCAGGCTACGACCATTATTTTACATGGATATGGCCATCGTTTTTATAAGGCTACGACCATCATTTTACATGTGTATGGCCATCGTTTTTACAAGGCTACGGCCATCATTTTACATGGCTAAGGCCATTATTTTACATGGCTATGGCCATCGTTTTTACAAGGCTATGACCATCGTTTTACATGACTAAGGCCATTATTTTACATGGCTATGTCCATCATTTTTATAAGGCTACGGCCATCATTTTACATGGCTATGGCCATCGTTTTCATAAGGCCACGACCATTATTTTTTACGGTTAAAGCCATCAGGCTACGACCATTTTTCTACACGGCTAAGGCTATCGTCACTACATGGCTATGGCCATCAAGTTCTAAGCAGCTACGGTAAAAAAGTACGACGATATGCCAAAAAGTAGAAAAGATTACTTATAACAAAAATTATATGTTCTTATCAAAGGGGACAAACACCCATGGTACAAAAATCAGTATGTAAATGCATATTTACAAAGACCCAAAGAGCCCACTACTTATCCAGCCCGGCCTGGCCTTCAGGTGGCCCGTCCTCATTTCTAGGAGGATACGCCCTAGAAATCCAAGAGATGGATTTCAAGCGATTGACGTATGCAGAGTTTCCCCCCTCCCGGGTCGGCGATTCAGGACCATAGTCGGCCACCTCACGAGCGACTCTAACCAATTGACGCTGGTTCTCAACTTTTGCTTCAAATGCTCGACCAGCCGCCAAGAATGCCTCAAGCACGACCAGCCTGGCCTCCGCATACACCCACATCTCGTGCGCTTTACGAGACGTATCGGCTTGTATGAGAGCTAGCTTGAGCTCCTCGACCTCAGCCTTCGTGGCATTGAGTTCCTCCGCTAAAGCCGCAACCGGGGCGTGTAATTCTGCCGCCTCCTCCGCCACCACACGACCAAGATGCAGCTCCTCGTCCTTGGCCTGAATGAGGACCTCCATCTCCGCGGCCCGAGCAACAGCGGCCATGAGCTGTTCATCAACCTTTTCCAGCTCGGCCACTCTTTTCTTCAATTCCTCCTCGGACTCCACTAGGCCATCACGAACCACCCTAAAGTTAGGGTCCTGCATGTACATATCGGCCAGGGTCCGGTGCGCCTTGCGCGTCTTGTTATACTTCTGCGCTAGCCTGTTATACCTGGCCATTTTCTCCTTCTGGCGCCGATCCCTCTCCACCTTTAGGATAAAAGTCTGGAAAAGAAACCAAGTAAGTACGGGGAGAATAATACTCCACAAACACAAAAAGAAAGGTCATCAAGCAAGGCAAAGACATACCTGTAAGGCCGCACCCGCCACCCTTTGGTCCAAGACTTTGTCACTAAGATCCGCCAGAGTCGCACGCTCGGTGCCAACGCACAAGAGCCCGCCATGTCCATTCCTTCACTCCTTCTCTCTGTAACCTCCTTCCTAAGAACATGCCTCCTTGAGCGGATGGCCTCTACCACAAAAACCAGCCTGGATTCAGGGCAGTGTGGCTTAACCTTTCTCGTCTAGGTGGCCACAGCCTTGCCAGTAAGAATCTGACGCTGCCTCCTCTCCAATGTCTCCTCCTCTTCACGATCCTCCTCTGTGGGATGAAGAGTGGGCTCAGAGGGAGTCACTTCAGAAGTAGACATCCCCATAGGGACAGTCCCAAGAACAACCGTCGGCATCTCCATGCATGTCGCCTCAGGTGCGACCCCCATCACAGCCCCAGGCATTATCTTTGGAGCCGTTTCTAATGCAACCTCCTGTCTCGAGGGAGGAGAAGTACTGCCCCAGGACGTGCCGACAAAAACCAAATCCTCCTCAAGATCAAGTATCGTCCTAGAAGGACCGGCCACGGTCTTCTTCTTCTTCTTCTGCTTTTTCTTCTTTTGTGCCTTCTTAGAGGCATCCCGACCTACCAAAACACGTATAGGACGGGAAATAGAATTATGGGAGCCCCAAACCATAACAAAATTAGTTAGGCCCCTTACCTTCCGGGCCATAGAGCCTAAGGAATTCAGGACAAGAATAGACTTCTTCTGCAAACGGTATGAACACTTGCACCCACGACCTAATGTCGTCGACCCTTCGAGGAGGGCGAGTTGTCACTACATAAAAATAAAAGGAAATTTTCAATGGAGAAAACCAGCATGGTGAGGTCGTCGTAGTAAAGGCTACTCACATTGATACTTACATGCATCCTTCCATACCTCTGGAAACCCTTCAGGGTCGGACACAAGGTGCTCGGTACGCACGTAGAAAAATCTCGTCCAGAATTTGCGGTTGGCCTTGTCGTCCACCTGCGACACGAAGCTCTTCTTGCCCCGACTCCTAAATGGGAGCATCGAGCCTCTCATAAAAACCGCATTGAACATTTGCAGAAGGTGATGAACGGTCACCTCTTTCCGGCCTTCGCCGTGTAGATCGATAATGCTCTGCACACATTCAAGGCGTATGGGGTAAGTTGGGCCGGGTATGCCCGGAACCAGCAACACAACTATTCCTCCAAGGGATAAATCGAAAGGATGTATCCAATTCAGAAGGCGTACCCATAGAAGGCACAGTACCCGGTCTTTGGCACATTGGCATGGTTTAGCCCCACAGGGACCATGTCAACGTGATCAGGAATATTGTACGACTTCTTGAGGGAGGCCAGGTGGGACAGCATCAACTCACTATGCTCCCAAGGAGGGAGTTTACACTTATTTTGAAAGTCACTCTTTTTGCTCATATCACGTGGAAGCAAGTTGGCCGTTGATGACGGAAAGAAAACTTCCTCGACCTCCTTGCCATCCGAAGACGACGAGGCCCTAGTGGAAGCAACGTCCTTGGTCCTAGTATCGTCATGTCGACGTTTAGCCATAGTGAATGTTATAGGGAAAAGGTACTGCAAATCACGAGTTCGATTCCTAAAAACGAATATCTCAGAGAAGAAAGAACAGCAGGCGCTAGAAGATGATAGGGAAAAGATTGAGAAAATACTCTCAGAAAAGGTTCGAAAGATGAATCTGGTTCAACTCTCCCTCTATTTATAAGAAAAGGTGCACAAAAATCGAAAGGGCATGATTCAAAAACAGGCATAGGAAACCCAAACGTCACGTCACAACCTGAACCACCTCGGGATCAGAGGTAATGATCACGCACGTGATCGATGATGTCATCCTAAAAATGGACTCCGAAAAAGGAGTAATAAGTCAACGGCTCGACCTCGTCATAAAGGAGCACGCCTCTTACAGGGGTATCAACAGGAACGGCCAAATTTCCATGGGTGTCGAGCGTGAATGTCCGTCCATTGGAGACGTCTCTCGACCACGTCCCTAATAGACGGAGGGACTATCTGTATTGGAAAAATTTAATTTCCAATGACCATATACCATCTATAAACGTCCTCAATGAAGAAAGCGGCCTCATTATGGTCGACTCAAGCAAAACCGGCCTCAGCCAATAAATGGACCGAGTGACATGACTTGCTACAACGTCATATCAAACTCTGTCACTCGTATACCGAGGCCACCAACCCTTGTACTTTCTTTGTATTATTTCGAGGAAGGTCCCTTAGTATATAAAGGGGACCTTCCCTTTGTATAGGATATGTGTATTTCATTACTGAAAATATACAACTCTCTCTATATATAATTCTCTCTAATTTTCTCTCTCCCTCTCTCTTGTGTAAAAAGCATACTACATATCTTATTGTTCTTGTATTCCGATTCAGTTACATTATAATCACAAATCTTGATCATTCTATATTCTCTAAGATCACATTACTCTTGATTTCGATTAACCCTTATCATTTTTTGACTGTTTTAGAGCTATTTAAGTGCACGAATAAATATTAGCCAAACAGGTATGTTACAATAACGGAGGATTAAGATCGAAAACAAGGATTTTAAAGTTGCGGGGCTCATCTAGGTCATTTGCTTGGGAATAAGTTATCCCATAATTCATTATCTCGAGATTAGTTATCACACCCTCCCATGACGATAAAAAATTACTACAATCCCGAAATGTGTTATACCACGATTTTATCCCTACCAAACATGGAAAAAATTCATCTTAAATTTAATCCCAAGATTAATTATCCCTTATCCGCCGTATCAAATAAGCCCTTAAGGATGCTCGGTTAATTTATTAGTATGTTAATACTTGTTTCCTATGTTAGAATACAATGCCTGGGTTAAACACAATGAGTGCCCGGGCATCCAGCGATGTGAAATATAATATTATATACTGTAATAAATGACAAATTCTTTTCCTCAATCTGGTGTAAAATGATTTACTGGGTTAATAATTTTATCAATATAAGATGATAGACAACCAAAACGAGTCTGAATATCTATGCTTTTTGATGACAAATTTATAAACAAAATATAAATTAGAAAAATGAAATCCCTTCTTGCTTCAGTTGTACATGTTATTGCTTCTATCATTCAAAGAAAAGTTTCAAAATTTTACGCACACAAATTGGAATTCATGTGCTTCAAATAAGGACCAAATGGAAAGGGGCGAGTTCATCATGCACAATAGTGGTTTATGGCAAGTCAATTCTTCCGGGCCAAAGCTGCAGCAATTCCACCAACCAAAACTCCAACAGCAGTAGCAGCAATGCCAATGCCAATAACTCCATCTGTTTCAGACACAGCGAAATGTATAGTAATATTCATCAACTGAAACGATACACGATAAAAAGTAACAATTGAGAATTTCAATTGTTACCTTTGGTAATTTTTTCTTCAATTGTTTTCTTGAGTGTCAAGGCTTGCCTCCAATCCGGTGCAATCTGTAGATTTGCAAAATGACTAATTAGGATGCAGGCTTAAAACAGATTCGAGAGAAATGAAAAAGTACCGTCCCAAAAATAAAATAACTTGTGTAGGTGTGAGACCTAGTCGGTTGAAATAACAGAACTTCAGAGTTGCATGGATGCAGTTCGAGTATGCAATTTCACTAAAGATGGGCTAAAGAAAACTTTAATTTTCAGAAATAATGCAAACTTCACAGCCTGGAGATAAAGACCTCAGCATTAATGTCAAGGGTGAAGGTAAGAACAAAGATCAAACCTCCAAAGAACGATCAACAAGCTGTCTGCTCCTCGGATAGTCCCCGCTTCTATAGTACCCAACAGCCAGAAGATAAAGCTTTTCTCTCATTTGCAGGGGACTGCTACTGCCACCCAAAGAAGCTGCAAATGATAATATATAAGTGAGAGAATATGGTTCTCTCCTTCGCCTAATGCAAAAGCAAAAGGAGAAGGTAAAAGGGAGTAAACCGAAAAAAGAAATATGAACTAAGGAAATGGAGAAGCTCAAAGTCCAGGGCAAGGACATGTCAGGGTGAGGGAATGAATGATGCAGCATGAATAGCTGCGTCAAAAGTCCAGCTAAAAGAAAAGGAAGGAAGAACGAAATGAATAGCTGCGTCAAAAGTCCAGCTAAAAGAAAAGGAAGGAAGAACAAAATGAATTGCTCTACTATACTGACCTTCAAGCATTGCTATTCCACGCTGTACATCTTCAGGCCTTTTTGAGTGAACAAGAGCCCAAGACAAACGCATAATGCATTCACTTTTAAGCTCATCAGATGAACCTTTTTCCGCCTCTGCCACTTCACGTTCACAACCCTGTATATCAAAGGGACTACCAGTTAAATCAGACCGTTTACTCATATGGTTGGATTTCAAACGTGCATAAAAAGGAACTGAAATAAAAAATAACTATCATAATAAAACCATTAAAGTCATGTACCATAATGTGCTTTCCATTTAACGGAGCCAAGATAATTGGCTGAATATTTTGTTAAACCTCAACTTTAATTGACTATATCAGTGCTAAAAGACCATTAAAAAGTATTCGACCTTAAAATGCCATTTATAAGTAGTACTACTTCTATCCAACAACCAAACTTCAATTGGGAATCTCAATCAGTATATGTTTCCAATCAATTTTAGCATCAAAGTTTCTAAGATATAATTAGAACTGCGATAAAATGATGAGAGTCCTATGCGAAACACTTTTGCCCGCATTTCTAGTTAGCAAAAAATAACCAAATCACTTAAGTTAATGTTGAGTTCAACGATACCCAATGAAAAAGTATCTAAATAAACTGCATGCTCTCCTTCTCCAATTAAAGTAAAATACATGAGAAATTACTTGCTGTTACTGGAATGAAGTGGTCCCAAAGATTATAAATTTAAAGTAGAAATGGATAGAGATGATTGATATTCCGACCCCAACTAGGTTAGGGTTGAGACATGGTTGATTGATTGAGGTGGCAATGAGGGTTGATATCCTTTCGCCGCTTAAATTTTAGTTTCAAAGTTACCACTGTGGAAATTAGAAAAGTGAATTAGGATCTTCAAACTTTCCTATATGTTTTAACTCTTGGTCTTGGGATCTTTCATAAAGAAAATTCTTTGTTTCCCACCATAAATAGAAAAGACATCAAGCATTGAGCAACACGACTCATAAACTTTACTTCTAAATAAGAACAATCAATCAATTAATTATGCCGCCAAACTAATTGGTATACACTATATAAATTCCCCATATCAATGCTGCTCTATTCAGTCATCTCTAATAAGAACCAAGTACTCAAAAACCAGCATACAACAACATACCACATAACTTCATTTCTTGATAAGAACAATAACCAGAAAAGTTGCACTTTAATCCAAACTAGTTAGAGTCAACTCTATGATTTCTCTAGGGACGGATCCAGCGTAGCGGCGCCGGTTCAAATTGTACCCGGTACTTTTGACATAGACCATCAATTTATAAGTAAAAATTATCTAAAATAGAAATAAATAGTAGATATGGAACCATAATATTAACAATATAATTGGTTCAATACTAAAAAATTTAGAGGTTGAACCCATAAAATTTGAATTTGCCTCTGGATTTGTCCGCATAAATTCTCTCTATTCAGACGTTTTTACACAAGAACAAACAAAAATATTTCAAATGTGTTATTTCACATCATACAACTATCAGATTAAGAAATAAAAAACAAATTTCACCTTTTAATCCTTTTTTAATAAGTACATTTAATCCGATTTTCATCCCTAAGCTCGACACTTGGCATTGGCTAAGCTTGTCTATATGGAAAACGATACCAGGTAACAACGACCAGTAGATTTTAAATCAATTACACTCCACGAGTTCCTAAATCATATAAAGTATTTCAAAGCGTATGGCAAGCTCAATTTCAGCTTAAGGAAGGATCAATTGCACAAATAATCAATAATCCAACACAGAAAAGCGGTCAAATCTGTCAATAAAATTAAATAAATTTGAAAATAAAATAATCGACATGAGACTTACAGCGACTATATCAGAATCGCACCATGGAATTTGATCTCCGCCGGTAAAGAAATCGCCGATCGATTCAAAGAATTTTCCGATCTTTGCATCCATTTTTTCTGTCTAGCTGTACGTCGTGCTTTTGATTTTGTACGAAAGGGAAGGGGAACGTTAGCTAAATATGGAAGTTTCAGTGACCAGAAATGCAGCTTCCTCGTTAAGTTTCTTTGCTTGCAAAACGTGAGAGGAAAACGTATTTGAATTTTCCTTTCTATTGTTTTGATGATGGTATTTTTAGAAAATTGATGTGTCAATTAACTATTAGCCAAAAAAACATAATTAATGATTTATTTTACATAACAAGTTTAAAGACTTTTTTTTCTTTCTTAAATTGTGAAATAAATTGAGATGGAGGGTCTAAGACTTTTGAAATAAGTGAATTAAAATAAGTCATAATTTTTTATTTTGGATATAAATTATTTTTAAGGGTAAAAAATAAGAAATTTATAATATACTTATTTTTAAACAAAAATTATCATTTAACTGGTTAAATAGAAGTATATCATAATAAATAACAGACGAATATTATATAAAGAAAGGGGAAAAGTACAAATCTCGTAAAATAATTTTACCATAACAATAACATACTCAATGTTCATAAGTGAGATTTGCGGAATATAGTGTGTATGTAAACTTTAGTCTTACTTTACAGAGATAGAATGGCTCTTTCCTATGGAACTTAGGCCCGTAAAATAATTCTATTAATTACTTGAATTTATTAGGGTGAAATTCAATAGTCAGATTAACAAGTGGTCATTTAAAAATAGCCACACTTTTAAAAGTAATTAAAATTTTGCCACTTTCCACATAAATGTAATCTGGACGGAAACACTATTGACTATCTGGAAAAATAATCCAGTGTAATATACGAGTCCAGCATAATACAGTGGAACTTTCTGTGTGTTCGAGTTCCAACATAATATGTTGGAAGTTCATACTTCATATACAAGTGCATCCAGTATAATATGCTGGAACTTTTTATATTGCAACAAAATAGTGGCCATTTTTTAATGATTTTGCAAATGTCGACTATTTTAAATGGTCAATCTGAAAACTAATTAGCCCGTGCTATTTTTACAATTTATTATACATATTCTTTGAATTGCATTTTGTACAAAAGCTACTCTAGAAGAAGTTGGGGGTTCAATTTGTATGCGTATTTCATGTGGATAAAATGATGGAACATATGTATACCATATAGCAAACCTTATTACAAAAAATGTTCATTATTTGGTATTTATCCGCCTAGAACATAGTTTGTCTACAAAAATTTTACCAAACCAAAAATAGGTGAATTCTACCCTAAAAACGCGCCAATTTTGTAGCAATCAGATTTAATGGTGATTCTACCATCATTAATTTTGAGATTTAAAACGGAAGCAAATCCTAAAGCAGCGTGATTCTCTCATTCTGTACCAGAAATAGATATCTCATCTGTAACTCAGCTACAATTCAAAAAACACGAGAGTCTCCAGCAATCAAATTGTAGAAATTCAAAATTGTTGAATGCAGTTCCACGCTACAAAATCTCCAGCAATCAAATTATAGAAATGCAAAATACAGTTCTTTGTCTACATCAGTACAAAAATTCTCGAATCTAGATCTGTTCTTCGTCTGTTTTTCTATCAACTAAACGAAATTATGTCAAAAATCCCAATAATGCTGAAATCGAATGATTATTGGGATAACTGTGTCAGATTTCGAGATTTTGAAGTTGATGCCATTTTGGTAGATGATAATGCAAGCTATGGAATTCTCATTTCTACAATTGCAGAACAATTATCGATTGATACATCGGATAAAATTGTAGAAATAAAATATATTGTGAATGAGAATTGCCCTCCATTGGAGATTAGGAATGATATAGGGGTTCGTGTATATATGAAAACGAAAAAGGAGAATAAAAACTTAGGTTCGTATCCCTTACGTATTGGCGTAAATGATTTCAATATGGAATTGGCAATCACCAATGAAAGCATGGGTATAGGTATGTTTGATTCGACTTTGCTGAGATTTTTTGTGTTACCTAGTTATCTACAATTTAACGACATGTTGCCTACAATTAAACTACAATTATGATATAGTACCGGAAAGGACAAAGCGATGTTACTTTCAAATTTACCTACATAGTTACTACATTTGTGAATTTATTGTCCGTAGGTTCTTCAGGATCCCTAAGGTTACTAGAAATTCCATCCTCACCAGCTATAGAGGAATATCAAAGTGAAATAATAATTAAATGTACGCAAACATGTATTGAAGAAGGACAAGTGTATCAGGACAAGAAAACAATAGTTGCTGCAATGAAGAATTATTCAGTTATGCACAAGTTCCAGTTCAGAGTGAAAAGATCAAGTCATAGAGGTATGTAGTTATTTATGGATCATAGATTTGCAAAATTAGTGTATTATTGAAGATATGTTTGTTTTATGCAATTGTAGTTACATTGTAGTCAATTTGTAGTTAATTGTAGTGTTTAATAAATATGTCTAAATATTGTATTTTTTTGTAGCTACTGGCATATATGTGTAGCTGAAAGCTGCAAATGGCATTTCAAGGCAACGTCAATTAATGATTCTGCAATGTTCAAGATAAGAAGTTTCAGCCGACAACACACATGTTGCCCAATGGACGAAACATTCATACAGCGAAAATGTACTGCAGCAGTAGTTGGTAGCATGGTTGTTCCAAAGTATTGTGATCCTAAGACTGTTTACACACCAAATGACATACAAACTAACATGTTATCCGAACATGGACTGAACCTAAGCTACATGCAAGCATGAAGAGCAAAGTAAAAAGTATTACCATTTTTGAGAGGGAATCCGTGTGACTCCTACAACAGATTACCAAAATATTTTTATATTCTTGAGAAGAATTATCCCGGTTCTATAATTAAATTGAAGAAGGCAGCAGATGATTGCTTCTTATACACATTTGTTGCTCTTTGTACATCAATAAATGGTTGGCAACATTGTAGGCCCGTAGTAGTGGTTGATGGGACATTCTTAAAGTGAGCATATAGGGGGATTATGCTGACAGCAAGCACCATGGATGCAGCATGTACATAATGCAACAATTCTGTAGTTATTTTGTAGACAGTCTATACAATGTAGGTAAATTGTAGATATAATGTAGTGTTTGTAGTTAGATAAATGAATGTAGTTAAATTGCCTAATTTCTCAATATATATTTGTAGTTATTAGTTAATCTTATTTTATTTCTAAAAAATGTAGATACTATTTTGCCCTTGGCATATGCTGTTGTTGATTCTTAAAACGACGCGTCTTGGAAGTGGTTCTTTGAGCAATTCAAGGAGGCATATGGTGAAAGACCTTCAATGTGTATTGTTTCAGATAGGCATGAGAGTATATCGAAGGCAACATCAGTTGTCTATCCGGGCATGACACACTACTTTTGCATGTGGCATATATGGACAAATATAAGGTCAGAATTCAAGAAGGCACATCTACAATTACATGAATTGTACTTTGCTACAGCACGGTCATACACTCTGGATGAATTCAATGAAAGGATGATGAAGATTGAAGAGGTAGACCCGCGTGTATCATCTTACCTACATGATATTGGCTATCATAGATGGTCAAGAGTACATGCAACGGTGAATAGAACTTTTACTATGACGTTAAACATTGCCGAGTCATTGTATGCTATAACAAAAGAGGCAATACAGCTGCCAATATTTAATATATTTGAGTATATAAGGACTATTCTAGAACGTTGGACAAAAGAAAAGTTATTGCAGGCAAAGGGTACTTTCACATTCCTTGGTCAGCAATTCAACAAAGAATTGGAAGATAACAATACATTATCCCAGAAACTAAAGGTAATATATACTTGTTTGGTGCAGGAGAAAAAACAAAAATAGTTGTTGCTGCAGTGTTTCTAGTTTGTAGTTAAAATGTAGTCAAATTGTGGGTAAATGTAGTCATCGTTTATATGTAGTTTATTTATAGATGATTTGTAGTTAACTGATTGTTGCTAATCTAGTTAACTGATTGATGTATTATTATTTCTGTTTGGTCTTGAATTGTAGGTGAGGGCTTCAACAGATCATATACATACTGTGTTAGATGGTGTGAAGCGGTACATTGTGTGTCTAGAAAACAAGAAATGTAGATGTGGACAATTCCAACTTGATGAACTTCCATGTGCCCATGCTTGGCAGCATTAAGGCATAGGAATGAAAGGCCTGACAACTATTGCTCTCCGTAAAACACAAGGAAAAGCCTTCTTCTTACCTATGAAATGCCAGAAAATCCTCTTCCTGATGAAGACAAATGGGATGTTCCACAACATATTTTGGATGAGGTAGTAAAGCCACTGGCCGGAGATAAAAGGCAGCCAGGTAGACCTCACAAGGAAAGCTATAAAATATTTGATGAAATAAAGTCAAAGAAGTACAAGGTGTCTTGTGGCAATTGTGGAGGTGAAGGGCATAACAAAAGAACTTGCAATAATGCGCCGAAAAAGAAATGAATATCATGTAGCTAGAATAGTTATTCAAAATAAATGTTAGTGAGCTCAAATTATCGGAATTTATTGTGTAACTGTTCTATGTTTTGAAGATGATTAAGAAGTATAAACATAAATTTGTGTATCTGCACTATTTACATTTTTTATGTATGCCACCAAGCATCAATTCTTGTCATTTTTTATTGAATAGTTAAACTTTTGTATAAGCTATATACAAAACGTCTGATTTTAATAAAGAAAACACTGAATGTAAACTTTTTCCAGATTATAGTTAAAATGTAGTTTAATTGTGGTCTAAATGTAGTCCTGGCAATCACTTAATGGGACTTTGTAGTTAAAATGTAGTTCAATGTAGTTTAATTGTAGATAAATTGATTTTTTCTGAAAATAATTGTTGATAAAGGATGGCTAAATTATTTATTTGAGACCTGTATTCATTTCATATTTATGTTGTATAAGAACTGAAAGTTATATAAACATATTAAATGGCACCTGAAGGTATTATATAAAAATAACTTGAAAACTTGAGCGAACGAAGGAGTTTCCCTCTCTCGGAAACCCTAAGCAGGCGGCGCAAGATAGCAGGGCCGCTAACCTGCGCCGGCAGCCATGGTACGGAAGCGACGAACTCCAAAATCAAACTCGGATTTACAGGCGGAAGATAACATTGAAACACCAATAGAGATCAAGCATACACAATGGTTAACTGAGATGGGATCGGCGCCTACAATTTTCCATAACCCTAACGGGAAGAGCACCACCGGAATCCCGATGACACCAGAAATTGCAATCACAGACACTGGCCCAAATGTTACATTTGGCAGTCTGCTTGCAAACCCCCAAACCTTCAGTCAGCGCATCGCACAAAGTGAGGATACGAGTCAGCAAGTTAATCGATGTCTCAAGTTCTCTGCACAAGAGACACAACAACAAATTGGCCGGATTGCTGAGGAACCCACTGTGGTAGAAGAGAAGCAGACCACCATGCAAGGAAATCGAAGCTCCCAAAAAGGAGAATCACTCTGTTATGTTCCACCAGCGATGCGAGAAGGCACATTTGTGGTACAGATAGAGGATGAGGACACGAAGGAACAGGAACTATACTGGAACAATACATTGGTTGGTTTCGTACTCGGAGAGGATCCGTATGAGCAAACAATTGATGGGTTCATCTCAAAGATTTGGATTTTTGTTCCAAAACCTCAAATACTGCATCATGAGGAGGGATACTACATTTTTAGATTTGACAACAGTACGGACAGGGATCTAGTACTACAAGCTGGTCCTTACACTTTTCACAACAAACCCCTAGTTCTACAGCAATGGAGTATGGAGTTCAAGTATGATCCAAGTAAAGTGAGTGAAGCACCACTGTGGATTACATTCCCAGGATTGCCATTAGGATTCTGGTCAGCTGAAGCACTTAGTAAAATTGCAAGTGTGATTGGGAAACCATTACATACTGACATATTCACGGCTGATAAGGAGAAAATATCATATGCAAGAGTCTTAGTTGAAACAGACATATCACAGCCCTTGCCAGAAAGTGTGGAACTGCACACAAAGAGGGGAGTCCTTACACAGCTGATTGAATATGAATGAAGACCAAAGTACTGTAGGGATTGCATCAGATTTGGTCATAACACTGATGACTGCTGGTATAACAATAAACAAGACAAGGTAGAGTACAAAGCAGTAAGGAAAAAGAAACCTGTCCAAAATGAGAATATGAAATGGATTCCAAAAGTAAAGCAGAATGGGGATCAGATACAAATAGATAAGGCAGTTGGGGAACTCAACAAAAATGGAGGCAGGGTGGTGGAACAAGAGTTGGCTGAGAAAGGAAATCACATCCCAGGATCCTCTTTGAACACCTCAAATAAATTTTCCTTGTTACATGGAGAAGATGAACCAGGGGACGCTGGCTCTTCCAGCTTCACCCAACTATGATCATAAGCACATGGAACATAAGGAGGCTCAACAAACCCCACAAGAAGAAGGAGCTGAAGCTCTTTCTGAGAAGGCACAAGATAGATTATTTCGGATGTATTGAACCAGAGTAAAGCAGACAATGGTAAAGAAAATTATCACCAAGTTGGGCAGTCACTGGAACCATCATGCAAAATTATGATGAACACCCAAATGGAAGAATTTGGCTACTTTGGAACTTAAATGTGGAGATTCAGATACTGATGGCAGATGATCAATTTATACACAGCGAATTAAAGGGTAAAAACTCAAATTTCAGAATACTTCTAACAGTAGTGTATGCCAGAAATGAATTGAACAGGAGGCAACAATTATGGGCAAAACTGATCAACCTAGGAGCAGCCATTCAACAGCCATGGCTGTTGTGTGGTGACTTCAATAATGTGATGCACACAGAGGATAGAATAGGAGCTCCAGTGGTACAACAAGAGATACAAAGATTCCAAGACACAATCTGTACTCTTCAGCTAAATCAGGTGAAGAGCATGGGCAGCTTCTACACCTGGTCAAATAAACAAAAACCAGAAACTAGAGTATATAGCAGGATAGATTGGGCACTGGGCAACATGGATTGGATGCATACTTTTGGTCACATAGTAGCTGATCTTCTAAATCCTGGAGTGTCGGATCACTCCCCCATCCTACTGTTGTGCAACCCAGAGCAGCAAAGCAGAACACTTCACCCAAAGGCTTTCAAACTTTATGTATCAGTAATGGACCATACAGAATTCCCTTCAATTGTGGAAAAGGTCTGGAAACAGGATCAGATAGGAGGAAAAATGCATAGAGTCTGGAGCAAACTGAAGGCCCTTAGAGAGGGGTTGAAGAGTCTGAATACATATATGTCAAACTATAGAATGCACCTCACTGAAGCAAGGTAGAGACTGGAAACCATACAATCTCAGCTGCAACTTAATTGTCTGGACCAAGGGCTTATTACTCAGGATAAACAGCTACTGGAGGCTGTGGAAGAATGGAATCAGATAGAGGAGAAAATACTACAACAGAAATCTAGAGCTAGGTGGATTGTATGTGGTGACTCTAACACAAAGTACTTTCATGCTCAGATGAAGATGAGAACAGCAAGGAACACTATCAGTTCTATATACACTAAAGAGGGAGTGAAACTGACTGATCCCTGGGCAGTGGAAGCAGAATTTGTTACTGGCTTCAAGAGGATACTAGGAGAGAACAACACCTTTCTCCAATGTCCAAACATTGCAGTAATTCACAAGGGTCAATGCCTAACACTGCAACAAAAAGAAGACTTTATACAACCAGTAACCAGAGAGGAGATCCTACAGGCAGTTAGGACTATGCCTCATGACAAAGCTCCAGGGGTGGATGGCTTCCAGATTGAATTCTTTCTAAGGCACTGGCAGGTGGTAGGGGAAGACATATATGAAGCTATAGAAGAATTTTTCATCACTGGGCACATGCATAAAGGAGTGAGTAGTACTGCTCTCACACTAATTCCCAAGGTGTAGAATCCAACTACTGTAAAGGATTACAGATCAATAGCCTGCTGTACAACACTTCACAAAATAATTACCAAAATCATTATAGCAAGACTGAAAGCAGTAACAGACTGCCTAGTTGGAAGGTCACAGTCAGCCTTCATTGAGGGTCACAACATTGTTGACATTATATTATTCACACAGGAGCTACTCAAAGGATACTCTAGGAAGGGCATTTCCCCTAGATGTGTATTGAAAGTTGATTTGAAGAAAGCCTACGACTCGGTGGAATGGCCATTTCTGAACAGATTACTACAAGCATTGGGCTTTCCTAGCAAGTTCATCACATGGATTATGGCATGTGTCTCATCTGTAGGATATTCACTCAACATAAATGGGGGACTCACAGCACCCTTCGAAGGTAAAAGGGTAAGACAAGGCGACCCGATGTCCCCATACCTCTTTGTTATAGCAATGGAGTACCTAAACAGAGAGATGATACAACTGATGCTGAAAAAAGAGTTCCAGTTCCATCCGCGATGCAAGAAGTTGAACATTGCACATGTATGTTTTGCTGATGACCTCCTCCTATTCTGCAAAGCTGACCTTCTGTCAGTAAAGCTACTCAAACAGACTCTACAACAGTTCACAATGGTCTCAGGGCTTCAAGCAAACGCAGACAAGAGTGCTATCTACATAGCAGGTACTTCACAAGGACAAAGAGAGGCTATCCTTCAGCTGTTAGGCTTCTCAGTTGGCCACCTCCCATTTAAATATTTAGGAGTACCTCTGAACTCGAAGAAAATAAGCGTATCTAACTTCTAGCCTCTGGTGGAAAAAATCACAGCAAAAATAACATGCTGGTCGTCGAGACTTCTATCCTATGCTGGCCGACTGCAACTGATTAAATCAGTACTGTTTGGATTCAAGCCTACTGATCCCAAATCTTTCTGCTGCCCAAGAAGATACTCAAAATGACTGAAGCGATAAGCCGGTCTTACCTCTGGACAGGAACAACTGCATCCAGAAAAGCGCTGGTGGCATGGGAAACACTTTGTATGCCTTACACTGCGGGGGGACTGAATATAATAAAATTAGGCAACTGGAACAAGGCTGCGGTCGTCAAACATCTTTGGGCATTGACCAAGAAAAAGGACAGTCTATGGATAAAATGGGTGCATATTTATTACATCAAAAACAAAAGCATTGCGGATGTCCCTGTGCCCAAAGCCGCGGCCTAGGCAATCAGGAAAATCTTTGAATCGAGAGAACTAATACTTGGCATCACAACCCTTCGGGGGAACTTGGATAGTCGACTCCGGAAACTTCAAAATGGGAATGAGTTTATTATAAAGAAGTTATATAATCAGCAAATCCCTCAATATCACAAAGTCCAATGGAGAGCCATCATACTGCAGAAGCAACTCCACCCCAGGTATAAATTTACTTTATGGCTGGCGCTGCACAGAAGATTATCTACTGTGGACAGAATACAGGAATATAACAGTCTGGTTCCGCAAGAATGTGTGTTCTGCGGAGTGTGTTGCGAAACTTTCGATCATTTATACTTTGAATGTTGTAAGACTAAGGAACCGTGGAATCGGTTATTAATCTGGTTGGGCCATCAGAGACTCATCTCCAATTGGGAATCGGAATGTAAATGGATTAACAAGCAAGCGAAATGGAGAAATGGTATAGCTGGAATCACTGCCTGTCTGTTTGGAACCATGGTTGCACTTATTTGGCGAGAGCGAAACAGAATGAGATTCCAGGGTGGACACTGGCGGACAGATAAAGTGTGAAAGGAGTTGTTAATACATATCCACGCGAGAGGCGATTCAATTCACAAGTGGAGAAATGTACTACGAACATTAAACTATTACCCATAGATTTTAATCTTGATTGGCTATGTACTATAGTTATATAGAATATTTGGAATAGATGGTCAAAATCTATCATGTACTTGATTTGTGAGATTTGGAATGAAATATACTTTGACTTAAAAAAAATAACTTGAAGACTAAAGTGAAATTATAAGACAAAGTTGTTACTGCAAAAGTGCTATCAGATAACTCGAATACTCGAGTATAATGTAATCAAGAAAAAGTGTAGTAGAAAACCTCAATGACTTAATTCCTACATTATTTTCCAATTCGACTACCAAATTACACATACCCAAATAGGAACAAAATAGTCTACTTCTTCTTTCGTTGAACTTTAGTCCTCTCATTCTTTGCCCGTGCACCCTTCCTCCTTGCAAGTCTGCCAGTAACCTCACTCTTACTGATTGAACCATATTTTAGCTTCTTTGTGGCGTAGTCTCATAGTAGAGCTCCATAGCGTCTACGGTGTTGGTCAATATCAGTAAGATCTTCCTTTGGGATAGACAAATCACCAGTGCTAATATACTCCGCAAAGGTAGCCACAAATACACCACAAACCCTGCAGAAGATGAGAAATTTTCATTACATAACAAACGATTAAAAAAATAATTAAACATATAGAAGGGAGATTAGTTTTTTACAGTGAGCCTTCCTTTTGTTTTGGAATCTCAGCAACCATCCATTGTATGTCGAGAGGATCTGTAACTGGTTTCTCTATGTATGACTTTGTAGTCTTGAAGTCAATGTCTTTGCGTTTACCATGGAAACCAGTGCATGCCAAATAAATAGGAATAATGATTGAAAATTTCTCGACCAATGTCTGAACTGTTTGATTACAGTTTGCTCTCACCAATGAATCATAAACGTAAATTTGTCGGTCCTTTATGTCAAAAACTAGCAACAACCAATGAAAGTTCTCCACAAGGTTAACAGGCATGAGCACATAGTCAACAAGATCCCAGAACACATTAGCAAGAATTCTGTAGCCCAAAATATATTCTCCATATCATCCTCGGCTTTAACAACCGAATTCCTTTGATCCAGTGGAGAACTAGTGAACTTCTCATAGATTCTTTCAATCTTTGTCTTGAACAAGCAATCGGTTGTTGTAAACATAGTCTGGATGTTGGGGCCATATTTTCCCTTGTTTCTCATATAGTACATAATAACATCAATGGGCTGCCAAAGTAAAAGTGCAATATACAATAAGTTATAGTGTAGCCAATCACATCTACAAAATAGCTACATATTAACTACAATTAGAATTTATGAAAAAATCTAACAGCTTACTTCACTTTAACAACACCATAACTACAGATATATAGCAGTTAGCCCAAGTGCCTTACAAAATGTAATTTAATGGCATTTAGCATGAAAGATATAGAAAACAAGTACTATATATACAATTGACCCATCATATTTACATAAAAACTACACATCAGCTACATTTTTCACACTGATTGCATAAGGTTCAAAAAAAGCAAAATTTTACAGTTGAAGACTAAATATAGTAACATATATATGATTGTAGACACTATATACTTACTGTGCTATTGGTTACTTGTCCAGGGTGAGCAAGGGCATATAACCTGTCCTTCGTATCAATCTTCTCACAACCCAAATCCAACCAAGGATTGATTTGGTTATCCTTCTTTGAAAAGAAATCTTTCCTCCTGTAATAACAAAAGAATGAATCAAATACAAAAAATTTACAAAAAGATTTACAACTTTAAAGTCTAAAGACGGTGAACAGACAGTGTAAATTTAAGCACCATACCTCCTAGATACTTTGTCAGTGCGATGGTATAACCAGGTTGTGAACCTATCTATCAACTCAGGATCAACATCTTCGCCTATGACACTTGTGAATGGGTGCTTTAGGAAAAAATATTTGGGCCCAACAGATGTGCTGCCTTCAGTACTATACATGGGAGTGAATGGTGATCGTGCATGTTTTTCCGGTATCCTTGTTCTTCCTGGATGAACGGGGGTTGATTCATCTTGTATGGGCTCGCCATACATGACCAACTGTGATAGATTTTCTGGCAGCTCAAAATCATCCAATGTCACACCTTTGTTTTCAATGCCTTCAGGCACAACTTCAGTCTCATCTTTTTTATCAATGCATTCTTGGACAACTTTAATCACTGTTACACCATGAATTGGTGGCTGTGTAATGTTATCTTCAACATCTGTTACATAAAAAATGACATACTTAACAACATTATACCATTGTATAATCAACTATTTTCTATTAAAAAGTACATTATGAAACAATACCTTCTTTTGCTACCTCAGATATTTCCTGGATTGTTGGTTCATCATCAATATTTTCTTGTACATATTCTATTGAATCTACAGCTTGAATGAATAATTGGACAGTAGAATTGTAGTCAAATGTAGGAATATGTAGTTTAGGAGTAAATTATTGAAATTTTGCATAAGATGTAATTAAAATGCAGTTATGGATCTATACCTGCTTTAAATGTCTCAGCTACTTCTTGGAATTCAGGATACAAATCAACTTGTGGTTGAACATGTTGTGGAGAAGTGGGAGCTGAAAAACATAGTGAAAAAGTGATTAGCAATTCTTGAAGTTTGTAGATATGTATGTAGGAATTATGTAGATACCTGTATTACTTGTGCTTGCATGGAGTTGATCACCAACATTGAACTGAAAATGATGGTTTTTGTCTCCTTGATTTTGGTCATTATATTTTGTTGAACTACCAGCAAACTACAATTTTGGGGAATAGTTGAGAATGTTTTTTTGTCATAAGTCTTATATAGTCTTAGCATAAAATTATATGTAAATTCTTACCATTGACTCATCCAAATCAGTCCTCCTGTTTACCACATTCATGACACTCTTCAAAGATTGATCTATGAACTCTCGAAGGCTTGAGAGTTTATCAAAAACATCCTTCTTAAACCCATCTAACTTTACATCAACATAAAAATTAATTATGTGTAATTAGGTGGTAAGCATATTCTATTTGTTACACTTAAACTACAAAGAAACTACAAAATAGTAGGAATGAATTCAAGTGGTAGTAAATTATGACAAAATATTGTAGTTTCCCACAATACCTGCTCAAGCCTCTTTTCCAAATTGCTGATCTTGCTACTGACAGATTCCATGGCCTTTTGAGAATTAGCTTCTCTGGGTTCAACTGTTGGAGAAGCAGCAGTTGGAACATTTGATGGTTGGGCAACTTCTTCATCTTCATATTGAATCTTCTCTGGGAGATTAAGCACTCCAAGCTCTTCTCTAGATTCAAACATGTTTGTGAACTGAATGACGGAAGTGACAATTAATTCAATTGAAAATAAAAATATAGATGAAATATAGTTACTATAACTGTAATTATAGAATCATACAAAAGTTTAAAAAAAACACCTTGAGCCACTCAGGCTTGATCATGTTATCTTCAATTGCAGTTAACCAAATCTGTCCCTTTGTAGTTGACCATCTTAAAATCCGAAAAATCGATTCAGAACACCCTGTAGCAAGCTCGGTGCTGACGGAAGAGCAACACTTATATAGCTACACTTTCAAGGCTAATGAGCATCCCCGTATAAGATAAGAATGTACATTGGGATTAAGACGATGTCAGACATATTCAATAACCTTCTTGAAGGATTTGGTACCCATGAGTACGACTCAAAATTACCAGACTTGATTAAAAAGAACATAAACATGTCTATGAAAGTAACATGGTCTTTATCTGAAGGAAAAACAAAAAATTCCAACATATAAAGGACGCACAACTGCACCACATCCACATCGTTTGCCCATGCTTTGTTAGTGACTACATTTTTCAGATGCCATTTCTCAACCCTTTCTTTGTTAGGGAAATATGTATTTATTAAAGGGCTAACATAGTTGGAATTGTAACTATAGTCTGAGAAAGTATTCACACAATTAAAACCAGTTATCAAACCAAATTCTCTCAATGAAAAAAATTATTTTTTCACCCTTTAAAAGAACAGAAAAGTATGCGTCAGTAGACTTTGACAACTCATAATTCATTAGAAGATGAAGGGACTGGTTTTGAATACATATTGGGGGCAGATCTAATAAGTAACCAAAACATATTTTTTTTGAAAACACGTAGTTGATTTGGGGATAGTAAAGCCTGTATCTGGCTAGGTATGCTAGGATCACACAAACTGTAGAATCGAAACACACCATAATCAACATTTTGTTGAGCAAAGTAAAGGCCATTCAGCAAAAAATGTGTATTAACTGCGGTTAGAATAAAGTTATATATATCAGCAATACAGGATACAATGGAACATATCATACCTATAATTTTAATCATCAGATTACAAATCAACTACAAACGAACTACATTTATAAACTCTCTAAGAGACATGGCTCCAATTAAACTACAAAATTGAGATAAGAATCTACAAAATTAGGATTAGACCATATTTTACATAAATACACTTGAACAGACAAATAAAAACAATATAACAGTTAAATGTAACAGTTACTTGATGTAACCTTGAAAAAATGTAGTATAACTGTATTGAGAATGAAGTTAAATGTAGCATCTATACAAGTTGCAATACAAAAACCATAGATACAATTTACTTAGCAGACTACAAATCAACTACAATCTAACTACATTTATAGACTATCTAGTAATCACAGTACCAAATAAACCTACAAAATTGCGACAAATAATCTACAAAATTGAGACCATATCACATTTTACCAAAAAACACTTGAACACCAAAAAATTACTTGAAGAATATTTTCTGGCAACCAAAATTAAACTACAAAACAGTGAGGACAAATAAATATTATTTACCTTTAATGAAATTTTTTGAGGAACCAATTTTGGTAATTTTTTTGAGGGTTTCTTCTTTTTTTGTTTTGACGATGAAGGAGACACCTTTGATTTTTTCCCAGTTGGAAGTTTGGGTGAATCTTCTACAAAATCATCATTTACCCTCAACTCTTTCCCCTTGCGCTTTAGTTGTTTGTCGACTGGTTTATCTACTCCGCTAGCATCAACATCATGCAAATGCTTGCTTCGCATTTCAGCACGGATTTGTCTTGGAGATGAAATACCTGTAGTTTTTTCACTTGCATGTGTAGATTGTGGTTTTTAGGGTGGTCATTTAGGTGTTAAAACACCCAAATCAAAAGGCGAAATATCTACTAATACAGCTTTTGATGGTTTTTTGTGTGGAGTATTTGGTTTTTTCATGATTTATGAGTTGAATACAAAGTTGGAATGGGGGTTGAAAATGGTGGGGGATTCAACAGAAAATGATGGAATTTGTTGGTTAGAGCTGTACGAGAATTGGGAAAAAAACTGAAGAAAAATCATTGGGGGAGGGGGGGAATTAACTATAGGTAAATCGTGGGAGAGGAGAGAGAAGCGGGTAGTATCAAAGTTTGGAAGATACGGTTCCTAAATTAAAGCCTACAATAAATGATGCTATAACTAAAGACTTAATTTGAATTATGTTAATAAATTGAAATTTGAAATGCTTAAATGTAATAAACACAAACCTTAAACATGGTAGGTAATAAGGTTTGGTATATGGTATACATAGGTAGAAATCCCTAAAATGATCTCATCAGCCCAGTTACCATTTGAATAGAAAGAAAATAAATTGATAGACCTCTTATATATTATTTTTTTTAGAGTTAATACCCTCAAACTCGCCTAGATTATACGATCTTTTTCAGTTTACTACTTAACTATTGAGCGTTCTCGAAAACTCCCTGGACTATATCCCCCTTCATAATAATCACCTCTCCCCCTCCCCCGTTCTCATTCTTACTCGTGCATATGATACACACTCTAAATAAGTTACAAAACCTGCCATGTGGCATGCCACGTGGATAACTAATCTAATTAATTTTAAAACGTACTTAATTAGCCTACAATAATTTAATTACGTTGTAATTTATTTTGAGTAGGTTTTACTCTTTCTATTTAGTAAGTTGGTCATTTATTTTCAGTCAAAAAAATGTCTCTCATAAGAGAAGAACTCCCATCGGACCTTCGATTTCTCTTCTTTAAAATTAGAGTTTAAGAATATCTTCCTCCGATTGTTGCTACTTGCTTCCATCAAATCTTATTGTGTTACTCCAATTTCGAATTGGGAGTAAAGGTAGGTTTTGTAATTTTGTTGGTGAATCAGGACAAATTAGGGCTTAGAGTTTTGCTGGTGAAATTTCTTTCTCCGATTCTTTGAAGTTTCTGAAAATTATTAAAGAAAATTGCTTCAATTCTTTGAAGATTTTGGGTTAGCATTTGTCATTGATGTTCTCAAAGAAGCAGGCTACTCACAACCACAAAATACATTAAACCTCATGACTCTTCTATAATGAATTTTCTTCTTTCAAATTAATTTGGGTAACAATGAAGGATGGATAAATTAAGAAAGATTAAAATAAACTCAATAAATAGAGAGAGGATTTCAAATGTATTAAGATGAAGCAAAGGATAAAAAGGGTGAAGAAATGGTGAAAAAATGGTGAAAAAACGTAAAACAATGGAGAAGATTGTGTAATATAAAGAAAAATGGGATAAAATATAAGTATTATAAATAAATGTGCTAATTAGCGCGTTATTCAAGCTATCAGGTGAGCCCTTTTCATGTTGATTTTCACCGTTCACCTCTTGCACAACTAATTTCACACAATATACCACATAAGCTACTGGGGGAGGGGGTGTTATTATGAAGGGAAATATAATTCAGGAGTTTTCGGGGTCACTCGATAATTTAGGTAGAAAACTAATAAAAATCATATAATTTAGATGGGTTGAGGATATTAACTCTATTTTTTATTAATATCTAGTAAAATGGTCATATAACTAAAATAATATTTGCAACAGACAATGAAAAGATAAACCAAATTTCAATATAATCTTTGTAATAGACAACAAGAAGCCAACAGATTTTTATAGTGGTTGATAGATCATTTTCACCAACTTGTCTTGAAACAAAACAAAAAGTTATTTTACTCAATTGGCTAAGGTTCCAGTCGGTAATTAGAATTGAGAAATAATTTTATATTAATGAGCTTAGTTAATGACACAATCAAATTAACATTTTGAGCCACTTGTGTTATTTAAAACACAAATAGAATAGGACAATTTCAACTTAATCTCACTTTTTGATATGTCTTCATTTTATAAGAGCTGAATAAGCACAAATTTTATATGTAAGAAATGTATTCGGAAGAAAGTGCATGTGGCTCCTATAGATGACAAGATACGGGAAGCGAGGCTCAGATGATTCGTGTGTGTCCAAAGGAGAAACCCAAATGCTCAAATAAGGAGGTGTGAGCGGCTGGTTGTGAAGGATACAAGAAGAGGTAGATGGCGGCATAAGAAGCATTTGAGAGAGGTGATCAGGCATATAGCGAGACTTTAGATTTTCGAGGACATGACACTTGATAGGAAGATGTGGATGTCGAGTATTAGAGTTGTAGGTTAGGAGGTAGTCGAGTCTTACCTTACTTCGTACATTTTAAAGACAAGTGTGGCAGGATTTTTGTCTAAGATAGCAATGTTGTGTATTATTATTGCTTTTGCTTTGGATCTTTCTTCTTAATTTCATGTTTTTCCTAATTTTCTTACGATTTTTATGGTGATACTAATATTATCTCTCTTTGGCTTTTATTTTCTTGAGACGAGGGTCTTTCGAAAATAACATCTCTATTCCTTCGGGGAAAGAGTAAATTTTATGTACATACTATAATAAAATTTTATTGGGTTATTATTATTGTTGTTGTTGTCGTCGTCTATTTGTGAGAAGTGTAAAGTTGCAACCAATAAATATATATGTTTGTGTATTTCTCGTTTGATGTTTGATATTCCTATTACAACCTCACTAATTTAGAGTCATATTGCTAAAACTCACTATGAAAATATATTAATTTTTATTTCATTTATTTCAAGACTTGAACCTAGCATCATGATTCATGACCACTAGGGCAAACATTAATGTGAATAATTAATTTTTTTTCGTGGGGAAATTCTTCTTCAAAATACACTAAACATGAGTTTTGAAAAAAAATTCACAGTGTTATGAAATAATATAAAGACAAGAACAATAATGCAAGAACAAGAGCAATAGAGAGAATAGAGAGAGAGAAGTATTCTTATTGATACGTAGAGATTGTTAGGGATATATTACAATGGTAGAAGACCCCTTTATTTATAGGGAGTGGGATGATCTAGCTACCAATAATAGGACTCTAGAATCTCTCTAATTAAAGACATTCACCTTAAATAGAAGTGTAAAATCTCTCTATTTATAACACTCCCCCTTGAATGTCTATTCAATGATGTGCCTCGTTAAAACCTTAAAACAAAACCCAATGGGAAAAATTAAAGTAAGGAAAAAGAGTACACATGTTTGAATATGCGCCTATTGGTTGCCTCGTTAAAAACCTCGCAAGGAAAACCCGGTGGGACAAAACCTTGTAGGAGAAAAAGAGTGCAACGCGCATTAACTCCCCCTGATAAGAACATCAATTTATGTCCTTAAGTCTTCGCATCCCGATCTTGTGAACTAGCTTCTTGAAGGTTGACTTTGGTAGAGATTTTGTGAACAAATCAGCCATATTATCGCTTGAACGAATCTGTTGAACATTGATATCACCATTCTTTTGAAGATCATGTGTGAAGAATAACTTTGGTGAAATATGCTTCGTTCTATCTCCTTTTATGAATCCTCCCTTCAATTGAGCTATACATGCTGCATTGTCTTCATACAAAGTTGTGGGTAGTTTATCACACTTCAAACCACATTTGTCTTGGATATGATGTATTATAGACCTCAACCACACACACTCCCGACTTGCTTCATGAATAGCAATTATCTCGGCATGATTAGATGAAGTAGCCACAATTGATTGCTTAGTCGATCGCCAAGATATGGCGGTTTCTCCACAGGTAAACACATAACCCGTTTGAGATCGAGCCTTGTGTGGTCGGACAAATATCCAGCATCAGCATAACCAACAAGATCCGGGCTGCAATTCTTGCCATAAAATAAGCCTATATCGGTAGTTCCCTTTAGGTACCGCAATATGTGTTTGATCCCATTCCAATGTCTCCTCGTAGGAGCCGAGCTAAATCTTGCTAAGACATTAACTGAAAAGGATATGTCAGGCCTTGTAGTATTTGCAAGATACATTTGTGCGCCAATTGCGCTAAGATATGGTACTTCAGGACCAAGTAGCTCTTCATTCCTTTCTTGTGGTCGGAATGGATCTTTGTTCACATCAAGTGATCGAACAACCATCGGTGTACTTAAAGGATGTGCTTCATCCATGTAAAACCGTTTCAGTACCTTTTCTGTATAGGTAGATTGATGAACAAAAATTCCGTTTGCCAAATATTCAATTTGCAAACCAAGACATAGTTTAGTCTTTCCGAGATCTTTCATCTCGAATTCATCCTTTAGATAATCAATTGCCTTTTGGAGTTCTATAGGGGTTCCAATAAGGTTTATGTCATCGACATATACGGCAAGTACAACAAATTCCGATGTTGTTTTCTTTATAAAAACACACGGGCAAATGGCGTCATTTATATAGCCTTCTTTTAACAAGTACTCACTAAGACGATTATACCACATTCGTCCATATTACTTTAGACCATCAAGGATCTTTGCAATTTAATTGAGAACATTTCCCGAGATTTTGAATTATGCGCGTTTGGCATCTTGAGTCCATCGGGAATTTTCATGTATATCTTATTATCAAGTGAGCCATAAAGATAGGCAGTAACCACATCCATTAAGTGCATGTCAAGCTTTTCATGGACAGCAAAACTTATGAGATAACGAAAGGTTATCGCATCCATTACAGGCGAATATGTCTCTTCATAATCGACACCAGGCCTTTGAGAAAAACCTTGTGCAACAAGGCGTGCCTTATATCTTTGTACCTCGTTTTTCTCATTTCTTTTGCGTACAAAGACCCATTTATAGCCGACAGGCTTAACACCATTAGGTGTTTCAACTATAGGGCCAAAAACTTCACGTTTTGCCAGCGAATTCAATTCTGATTGAATTGATTCTTGCCACTTTGGCCAATCCTGTCTTTTTCGACATTCTTCAACAGATTGAGGTTCGAGATCCTCTCATTCTTGCATAATGCTAGATGCGACATTATAAGCAAAGGCATTATCCACCACAATATCCACTCGATTAATATTTGCCTCAATATTAATTGGATTTAGGGATAGTTCCGTATTTTCCAGAGTCTCGGGCTCAATGGATTCTTCATGAATCTCAGAATTTGTTAAATCATGAGATTCTTTCGTGGTGGCATTTTGATCATTCTTTTTCCTCTTTCTAGGATTTCGATCTTTGGAACCTAATGGTCTGCCACGCTTCAGACGTGCATTTGACTCATTGGATATGACACTAGATGATTGTCCAACAGGGACATCAATACGGATTGGAACATTTTCCGCGGGAATGTGGGATTTCGTTATCCTCTTCAAGTCCGTAAATGCGTCAGGCATTTGATTTGCTATTCTTTGCAAATGGATAATCTTTTGTACCTCTCTTTCACAAATAGAGGTATGTGGATCAAGATGAGATAATGATGCATTTTTCCACAAAATTTCCCGTTTGGTTTCACCAACTTCTCCCCCTAATTTTGGGAAAAGTGTCTCATCGAATCGACAGTCTGCAAATCGTGCAGTAAATACGTCGCCTGTCAATGTTTCGAGGTAGCGAATGATGGAGGGCGATTCAAACCCAATATATATTCCTAACCTTCTTTGCGGACCCATTTTGGTGCGGGATGGCGGTGCTATAGGCATATATACTGCGCATCCAAAAATTCTTAAATGGGATATATTGGGTTCATGACCCAAAACCAATTGCCACGGGGAATACTTGTGGTAATTCGTCGGTCTGAGACGAATTAGCATTGCTGCATGTAAGATGGCGTGACCCCATACCGAAGTAGGCAGCCTCGTTCTCATAAGTAATGGCCTTGCAATCAACTGCAGGCGTTTAATTAACGATTTTGCAAGACCGTTTTGAGTGTGAACATGAGCTACAGAATGTTCAACTTTTATCCCTATTGATAAGCAATAATCATTAAATGCTTGGGATGTAAACTCAGCAGCATTATCCAGTCTAATGGACTTGATTGGATTATCTGGAAATTGTGCTCGTAGTCGAACTATTTGTGCCATTAATTTCGCAAACGCAAGGTTGCGTGATGACAACAGGCACACATGAGACCATCTACAGGATGCGTCTATCAAGACCATGAAATACCTAAACGACCCACTAGGTGGGTGAATAGGTCCACAAATGTTCCCTTGTATACGTTCCAGAAACGTGGGTGACTCAATCCCAACCTTTGTTGGTGAAGGCCTGATAATCAACTTGCCTTGATAACACGAAGTGCAAGGATATTCATTATTCGAAAGAATTTTGAAATTCTTTAACGGATGCCCATATGAGCTTTCTATAATCCGTCTCATCATGATCAATCCTGGGTGTCCCAATCGATCATGCCAAAGTACAAAGGTATTGGAATCAGTAACCCTTTGGTTTACTGTTGAATGTGCCTCAATTGCACTAATTCTTGTCCAATACAGGCCACAAGATAAAGACGGGAATTTCTCAATAACCCTCTTTTGGCCGGAGACATTCTTTGTGATGACGAGATATTCAAGATTATGTTCATCCATTGTCTCAATCTGATATCCATTTTAAATGATATCTTTAAAACTCAACAAGTTCCTTTAAGACTTGGAGGAGAACATTTTGATTGATATCATTAAAACTCAACAAGTTCTTTTTAGACTTGGAGGAGAATATTGCATTCTCTAAGATAAACGACGTGCCTTTGGGCAGAGTTACAGTTGCTCTTCCGGAGCCTTCAATCAATTTACTTCCCATGGTTTGGCATACAAAAGAAAATATACGAACATGAGAATAAACAACCTTTTGTTTCACATTTAAACAATATTTTCAAAATCTGCTGAGGTCAGTTGACTAACTAAATCAGATAGTCGATTATATGTTTTCCATAATCGATTACTATGTAGTTTGAAAATTTCAGTTTAAGCATTTTCTTAAAACAATCGATTGTTAAACACACACAATCGATTGTTGAACATTGACAATCGATTGCTAAACACACACAATCGATTATTTGCTATTATGAAAAACTTCAGATCACACTGTCTTAAGACAATCGATTGTTAATCGTAGACAATCGATTGTCGGCTTATTTCGAAAAATTCCAGAGCACACTGTCTTAAGACAATCGATTGTTAAGCATAGATAATCGATTGTTGACTATTTTGAAAAATTCTAGAGTACACTGTCTTAAGACAATCGATTGTTAAGCATAGACAATCGATTGTTGACTATTTTGAAAAATTCCAGATCACACTGTTTTAAGACAATCGATTGTTAAGCATCGACAATCGATTGTTGACTATTTTGAAAAATTCCAGATTACACTGTCTAACGACAATCGATTGTTAGACATAGACAATCGATTGTGGATGATTTTTGAAAAATTCCAGATTACACTGTCTAACGACAATCGATTGTTAGACATAGACAATCGATTGTCGATCAATTATTTTTTCAGCTTTAATGCGAAAATATTAGATAATCGACTAGTTTTTCAGGCTAGTCGATTACCCCTACTGGAAAATAAAAATATTATTGATATTTGAGCATATTGAAGACATTCTAAAGAACTACTGCTAACATTGCATCATGAACTAACTAATACGAGCTAATACTAATGACTATTAGTTTATTCACTAACTAATACAAATAAGTAGAACAAAATCAAATAACTCCATCTTCTTTCATCACGGACCCATCACCGATTAGGTGGTCTATTTTCCCCTCGGGTTGCTCAAAGAAGTCTGCCACATCCAGGTGGGTGATGTCCAAGTTGTCGTCATAGACAAAATTTGTTTCAGGGCCTTTTCTCTTTCGAGATGCTTGATAAAGGTCAGCCAAGTGTCTTGGTATACGGCAAGTCTTTGACCAGTGCCCTTTCCCACCGCAACGATAACATATTGTTTCTGAACCATTTGCCTTAGGATCTTCATGACTCCGTTTCTGCTTTTGGCGGTTATCTCTCCTTGGGGGTTGACGGACTTCATTGGAATTTCTTCCTTATCTACGTCCCTGGCTATGACCCCGTTTACGACCATGACTATGGCCCTTTTCATGTTTGGCATAATGAGAGTGCACCTTATCTGCTTCAGGCAGTGGTGTAGACCCAGTGGGTCGATTTTCGTGATTTCTCATGAGCAGGTCATTATTTCGCTCAGCCACTAGTAGAAGAGAAATCAGTTCAGAGTACTTTGTAAAGCCTTTCTCTCTGTACTGTTGTTGCAGTACCATATTGGAGGCATGAAACGTTGTAAACGTTTTCTCAAGCATATCATAATCGGAGATTTTATCTCCGCATAGCTTCAATTTAGAAGTAATTCTGAACATTGCAGAATTATATTCAGAAACGGACTTAAAGTCCTGGAGCCTCAGGTGAGCCCAATCATATCGTGCTTGTGGCAGAGTGACCAACTTCAGGTTGTCATATCTCTCCTTTAAGCCGTTCCACAAGATGAGTGGATCCTTGACGGTGAGATATTCAATCTTCAAACCTTCATCAAGGTGATGGCGCAAGAAAATCAAGGCCTTCGCACAGTCTTGGGTGGATGCTTTTTCTCTATCTTTAATGGTGTCTCCGAGACCCATAGCATCTAAGTGGATTTCAGCATCCAACACCCATGTCATATAGTTCTTGCCCGAAATTTCAAGGGCAACGAACTTTCTTTTCGTAATGTCAGACATAATTGAAAATTAAATTAGGAAGAGGGAAATACCTTAGATTTTTCGAGAATGGTTCTTGAGACGGTAGAGTCTCGTGCTGATAACGTGTTATGAAATAATATAAAGACAAGAACAATAATGCAAGAACAAGAGCAATAGAGAGAATAGAGAGAGAAGTATTCTTATTGATACTTAGAGATTGTTAGGGATATATTACAATGGTAGAAGACCCCTTTATTTATAGGGAGTGGAATGATCTAGCTACCAATAATAGGACTCTAGAATCTCTCTAATTAAAGACATTCACCTAGAAGTGTAAAATCTCTCTATTTATAACACACAGTTTAATATACACACCCGTGTTGATTACTAAGCACTCAACCGAAGAAGCAAACAACAAATACTACAAAATACCACTAGCAAATTTCTTCAATTCTTTTTTTCCCCCTTTTTTTGGTTCAAGATTTTTTTTTTTTACTTCTGAAAATGTATCTTGTTAAATATTAATATGTCAAATTAGAATTATGGATATAAAATTTATTTTCTCTCTGTACATTTGTGTATGTATGTATGCATACAAGGGCGGTTTAATCTCGTATTCTCCGCCAATTGGGGTTCGAATTTTGAGTAAATTGACAATAGGGGTTTCAGGAAAAACCCTAGAGAAATTGGCCGGAGATCATGGAAGGTATCGAAAATTTTCCAATTTTCCTTTTTATTACTTATCAAAATCAATTTCATTACGTTTAATTTGATTTCCGTGCTTTTTTATATGGCGGATTTGATTTCGATTTTGTTTCATGTTTTCCCTATAGGTGTATTAGCCAGTATAGTCAATGTGGTGAAGTGAACTATTTTTTATATTATATTTAACTTAAATTTTCACTTTTAGTTTTATTTGGTATAGTGATGGCATGAGATTGAGCTAAAATGGAGAAGTGATGATTCATATGGCCGACCCTAACATGTTTGGGATTGAGACGTAGTTAGAGTTGTAGTAGTTGTCAATGTAGTGAACTGTTATTTATATATGTTTGACTTATTTTTTCACATTTCTTTTTATTTGGTATAGTACTGACACGAGATTGAGCTAAAATGAAGAAGTGAGGATTCACATAGCTGACGACAACTTGTTTGGGACTGAGTTGTAGTTATTATTGTAGTCGTAGTCAATGTCGTGAATTGTTATTTGGCTATATTTAACTTATTTTTTCGCTTTTATTTTATTTGGTATGATACTGACTTGAGATTGAGCTTAAATGGAGAAGTGATGATTCATATAGCAGACTGCAACTTGTTTGGGGCAGAGGCGTTTTGTTGTTGTTGTAGTCAAGGTGGTGAACTGTCTTTAACAACATGGTGGGACTTTCCGCAGTTACGTGATATTTCCTTTCTCATCGTGGAATATGCTGTAAGCTCTATGTTAATCTGACCTTGTGAAGAACAAGTGTGACTAGAATTTAGTCCTTGAAATCCCTTGTCTAAAAGAAAGGAAAAACATAAGAAAAAGAGAGAGAGTAGTAGACTAGGTTGATTTGAGAAGAGACGTGGAGGAGGAAGTAATCAGCTCTTCGTCTGCCTTCTACATGGGTCCTCTTTGTAACATCCTTGGTTACTGCAGCACTTTGATGTATTCTTCTGAGTTCTGAGGTATATGGTGTATCCTTCCATTATTCTTGTGTCTGCAACTGAAATATAATCCTTCACCACTTGTATATGGTGCGATGGCATCCTGTATTCTGGCCTAATCCTGGAAAGATTTTTTCCCTTTGGTTCGAATGTTTGATATCTCAAATAATGCTTATGAAACTTGTTTAATTTAAAGTAGGACCTGTTGTTGTTGGAACAGTTGAATGTGATCTTTACTTCCAGCTTGTTGGGTAATTGTTGGGTTTATTAACCTTTTCTTATCAATGCTTTAGATCCTGTTGTAATGCATTCTGAAGATGATAAAGGTCATACTGAAAAAAACAAGACAAGAATCAAGGTCATCAAGACGCGTGCTCAGATTGAAGGCCTGGAGAAATTTTATAAGGGTAACAGATCTTACTAATTTTTCGTGTTTCCCAATGAGTTTCTACAGCATATATGTTATTTCAAACTTAACAATAAGAGAGCTTTCAAAATTTCAGAACATAAATATCCTACAGAATCAATGAAATCAGAACTGGCACAGTCATTAGGATTAACAGAGAAACAGGTTTCTGGGTGGTTTTGTCATAGGCGCTTGAAAGACAAGAGGCTATTAAGTCGGGAAACATATGCAAACGGAAGACAAGATCGTTCAAGTGGTGTCATTCAGGACCGTGGCAGCGGTTTTAGGCAAGATTCTTGCGGAAGTACTAAGCAAGGAGATGATAAGAATTTGGATCATCGGGAAGTTGAGAGTAGAAGGTTAACTGCCCCAGAAGTCTCAGCTGCGGGTGTTACATATGAAGTTGGTACTCAGTATAGAACAGAGTCTAATCTCATGGAGGATACACCTTCAGGAAGTAGCTCTTCCTTACGTGATGCATGTTTTTCACGAAATGTGGAATCATTTGATATGGCAACATCGAGATACCTATCGTCTAATGTACCTACTGATCTTAAGAGTGTGCAACCAAGAACTGGCCCATCCGGGTACTTAAAAGTGAAAGGCCAGGTAGAAAATGCTGCAATTACTGCTGTGAAGAGGCAATTGGGAAGTCTCTACCGACAGGATGGTCCACCACTTGGTGTTGAATTTGATCCACTTCCACCTGGTGCTTTTGAATCATCAGTGCAAAATCTTGTTGATGGTGAGTTAAAATGGCTGCTTCTTGTCTTTTTCGCAGTTAACCTTTTCTCTGATCCAATATTTTCATCCATTCAACTCATTGTGTACATGCCTTTCTCTCTTTAAAGCATGCTAATTCTGCTCCTACTTAGTTTAGCTGTTGATTTATAAGAAAAGCTAATATGATCCAAATTGCGAACAAAATCAGCTCATATGTGACAATGTTATTAAATGTGCATTAAAACCTAGGCTGATTTAGAGCTGTAATTACGAATAGAGTGAATTAGGGTATCTGCAAGTTGTGAAGTCCTTTTTCACGTTCTCTTGATTCTAAGGGTTTTATTTTGTGCTAGTCCTTTTAATGGGGTAATTTTTATACATGCTTCTCTATCTAGAATTACTAGTTTCGTTGATCTTATACTTACAATTGAGTTGGCAGAACAAAACTTGGAACCTTGTAAACTCTGATATTTGGTTCATCTTCTTTCTTTCGAGAGGAATAAAATTACTATCTTATCAATACTTTATGAGCCCATTATCATAACTATGTGATGTTTGAAATTTCCATATGCATGTCTGTAGTGTATACTCTTCTTGTATTCGGATCATTCTGTTTTAGATGCAAAAAAGAGTTTGACGGCTCTTTCTTGCTGAATGAGTGAAGTTCCTATTGCCATGTCCAATACCACTTCTACTCTGGATTTTGCTCCATGTTCAAGTTTATATGCTTGAGCATGTATTCTCATTCTTGGTTTTTTTGCATCTGATTGTGGATTCAGGAAGTATACCTTTGTGTCTAGTGCAAAGAGTTGCTGACTTTTACTTTCCTATTAATGCTTGTCAGAACCTGAATATGCTGGAGAACCTGTTCCAGCGCTTACACCAGATTTCTCTAAAGTGTACAAGCAATCGAATTCATGCATAGTAAGTGGATCTTCTGCAAATTGATCTTAGTGATTTTGTAAATCTTGATCTTATAATTTACAGCCATGAACTAACTGCACATGTATGGGAATGCTTAATTTTTGGGTCAAGTTGATAATTAATTGAATTTAGACTATGCTTTGTATAAGTTTTTACTCCGTGGCAACAGATGCTATATACTTCAGTTAGTTGATCTTTCGAATGGATGAGGCAAAGAAATACGAACTACCAAATATAGAACTGTGGAATAGCAACACTACACAAAAGAATGCAGTAGCATATGCTTTGAATGCTAATGTACTTTGAACTAATGTGTGTTTTGAATGCTTAATGTACTTTGAACTAATGTGTGTTAGTGACAGTGTAAGCATATTTTGCTTGTGATTTCGTTACTTTGGATGGTGCACCTTTATAGATTAGACTGCGCATTCCATTACTGATATGGTGACATAAATGTTTTTCTTTTGTTTACTATCTTTGCTAACTCATTAATTGCAGTACTATTTTGCTGGCTTGCATATTTGGTGTATTTTGAGTACCTTTGGTATCTGGTATTGACCTAAGGTTTCTTAATTTACCTGAAAAAGTTAGTCTCTTGAGAATTAGTGATCTCTATTTTCCTTTTTTCTGTTGGGTGATTCTTTTTCAACTTCTTTTTCATTTCTATATTTTGCATTTGACCATGGATAGACCTTTAAAAAAAAATCATGGACCATGGAGGGAGACTTGTTTTAGCTGGACCTTACATTTCTCGGGGATCAGACATCTTTCCATTTTTCTACTGTCCCAAATGCAAATGGGTTGATATATGATTGTGCTTAATTTGGCGTCTTCTCTCCTAGCATATCTTCTCTCCTAGCATATCTTGATCTTACTATCAAATCTGAAGTACTCAAGTCAATCTGTAGAATTATACCTTCTTTGCTTTTGCATGGTTTCCTATAGGGACATGGATCCATTTCCAAGACAAATTCTCATGTCCCTGATTTGGAAGGTGCAAGTTTCAAAAAATCACTCAAGTCTGCTCATCCCGAATATTACTTCAACGAAAAGGCTGGTCAGAATTCCTCTATTCATGATGGTGATTGTTACTATCTTGGGCGGGACTCGCCAATAGACATGCACAAAGGTTCTGGAAGAGAAGTGACGGTTGATGGCAGATGCAACTATAAGTATATGGCTAAACATGATGGTGCAGAAATTAGAACTAATACTAGCTCTAGCAGTGGTTTTCGAAGTCCCCGCACTGGAAAAGTCAATGGAGAGCAGGTGAAGCCTAGGTTCACTAGCTGCAATGAAACGAACCTTAAGTTTATGGAGGAGGAAGATCTTGAACGCAAGCCTTCAAGTTTTGTCCTGAAGGGAAGTAAGCATCGCTATTGTCCAGAGAGAGTGCTCTCCAGTAAAGTTGAAAAGGTATAAACTATTTTTGTTTCTTCTTTTTTTATCCAGCAATATCCTGATAAGCTTTCCTTGAGAATGATATATAGGATTACATCCATGTGGACAGACCACCAGTTGATGAAAACTATAATCTGGATCGCGTGAAGATACCCTGGGAGAATGAAATGAGGGTAAGCTTTTTAGCACATGCTAGTATGTTACTGTTTGAGATTCCTTTAGATATGGCTATGGTTACTTGAACTCTTCAAACAAAAATTTTGAAGGCTGCCAAAAGAGCAAGGGATGAAGACCCTAACCATCAAGAATATCCGAGGAATGCATCAGGGACACAATGCCATCCCAGACAAATCGTCAGATGAGGTTTGACCATGTTTAATATCTTGATTTCTACTCCATCAGTATGTGTTGTATGCAGTCATGAGCGTGCAACTTATTTGGACATATATGGCTCCATTTTGAGATGTTTGACTGGATATCATTGTCGTGGAGAATCTTTTTAGTTCTAAGATGGCTTTTGTAACTGATTTTAAAGATATATTTGTGATGTAAAGAACAGAAGAATATATTGCTGAAAATCGTGCCTCTCCTAAGTGATAAGTCTCCATTACCTTTTCTTTCCCATTCATCGAAGATTGATTTACGACACTGCAGAACCATGTATGGTCCATCTTCTGGACATTGTGCATTGCATAGTGTTCGACATAAATGTTTCTAGCTTTATATGTTTTCCTGGTAGACATTATTGAGTGTATTAAGTTCTTATGTCCGATTATTAAGTGTTTCTATGTGTTATTACAAACAGAACAATATAGGGTATAGAAAGGGGGGGGGGGGGGTTCTTGTATTTTGCTGTGTGATGGCAAAGGATGAACTTTTATACGAACATTGTAACTTTTGCTTCAATTGCAACGACACGTTAAAGCACATTACATAATTATAGTTATCTGAACTTTTTTGGAATCCTGTGTTTGATAAAACTTCCGTTGGATTTGTACAGATCAAAACAACTTAATGTTCATCAGTATACCGGTACGTGAAATTGGAGAATTTTTATCTTTGTATAGTAAAAGTAATTTGTTGCAATTGAAGCAGCTGGATGCTGAATTTGAAGAATGGATCTACGAAATTTCAGGCCAGTACATAAAAGAAAACTATACAGAATCAGCATGTACTAATACGCATGAAAAAGTGGATATAATCACAAATTCGTGTTGCATGACTCCAAAATACCAAAAAATGAACCTGAGTCATGATGAACGATGAATATTGCTCACTAGGTAGTTTTCTATAGATATACCAAATTTTAGGCCAATTGGAGTCAATAAAAAAAGTTATACACAATTAGCATATACTAATACACATGAAAAAGTGGATATAATCACAAATTTGTATTGTATGACCCCAAAATAGAAAAAATGAACTTGTAACTCATAGCGAAGCAATAAGTGTTAGGTCACTAGGATGTTTCTTATATACCTATGAAATTTCAGGCTAATCGGACAGTCCAAAAAATTCTACAAAATCAATATGTGGATTGGATTTGATCATGAAACCGCATGACCCTGAAACGCCATAAAATGAACCCGAAAGTTATGGCAAAGCAATGAATATTGGTCACTGTTATTTTTTATGGACTTACGAAATTTTAGATTAATCATAATCTGTCAAAAAAATTCTATAAAATCAGCATGCTAATACGCATGAAAAAGTGAATATATCACAAACTCGCATTGTATGACCCCAAAACACCAAAAAATGAACCAAAAAGTCCTGACAAAACGATGAGTATTAGTTATTAGGCTGTTACCTATGGATCTGTGAAAAATCAGGCCAATCGGAGTCTATCAAAAAAATTTTACAAAATAAACATGTACTAATATGCATGAAAAAGTGGATATAATCACAAAATCGTGTTGCTTGACCCCAATGTACAAAAAAAAAAATGAACCCGCACGTTGTGGATAAGCGATGAGTATTGGTCACTAGGTTGTTTCCTATGGATCAACGAAATTTCAGGCCAATTAACGTCCCTAAAAAAAATTCTACAAAATCAACATGTACTTATACATACAAAAAAGTAGATATAATAAAAAATTCGCGTTGCATAATCATGAACCGTCATAAAATGAACCAAAAAGTCATATTGAAGAATTGAGAGTCAGTCACTAAGTAGTTTGCTATTGACCTACAAAACTTGAGGCTAATCGAAGTCCGTCAAAAAATTACTGCAAGATCAACATGTATTAATTTAATGAAAATCTAGGAATCAAGCGGAATTCCAGTTTTAATGACCCTAAAACAATAATATCGAGGAACGGTCATGGCAAAGCGCTGACTATTGTTCCTTAGGTCGTTTTTATGGCAGATAAAATTTTATACGATTTGGGTTCGGTTGCCCGAATGCATGCGGATGGCGTGTGCTATCGTTTTTGATAGGTCGGCAAACTTTTGGGAAATCGAGGACTAGTCGCCCGGGCACATGCAGATGACTTATGTTATAGTACACAAAAATCTGGGAATCCGGCGAATTCCAGTTTTATAAAAATAAAACACCCAAAACGAGAGACGGACATGGTGAGGCGATAAATATTGTTCTTTAAGTCTTTAGTTTTTTGCCGACAAAATATTAGGCGATTCGGGTTCGGTTGCCCAAGATGGCATGGGTAGCACTCGAAAATTTGAGAATTGTGAAATTCCTGTTTTATGGCCCTAAAACGGTAAAAACGAGGAATGGTCATGGCGAGACGATGACTATTGTTACATAGGTCATTTTTAGGGGCCGGCAAAATTTTAGGCGATCTAAGTTCGATAGCTCGAGCACATGCAGATGTCGTGGGCTATAGCACACGAAAATCTGAGAATCGGGTGGAATTCTAGTTTGCGGCCCTAAAACGTCAAAAAACCGAGGAACGGTCATGGCCAGTTGATGACTAATGTTCCTAGGATCGTTTTCTATGGGCCAGCAAAATTTTGGGCAATCGGGGTTCGGGCAACCAGACCATGCAGATGGAGTGTCATAGTACACGAAAATCTAAGAATCGGATGGAATTCCAATTTTATGAAAATAAAATGCCAAAAACCGAGGAACACTCACGGAAAGGCAATGACTATTATTCCTTCGGTCATTTTTATGGGCCGACAAAATATTTGGCGATTCGGGTCCGGTCACCTAGGCTCATGCAGATGGTGTGGGCTATTGTACCTGAAAATTTTGAGAATCTAGCGAAATTTCAATTTTATGGTCCTAATACGTCAAAAAATAAGGAAAGGTCATAGAGAGACGATAACTATTGTTCCTTAAGTCATTTTTATGGGCCATAAAATAAAAGGTGATTCGGATCTTGTAGCCCGAGCCTATGCAGATGGCGCGGGTTATAGTGCATGAAAATTTGAGAATCGGGCGAAAATCAAGTTTTATGGTCCTAAAACGCTAAAATGAGGAACGAACATGCTGAGACGATGACTATTATTTCTTAGGTCCTTTTTTATGGATCAACATATTTCAGGCGATGGACTGCTTGTCCGGGTCCATACTGATGGCATGGACAATAGCATACGAAAATATGAAAATCGGGCCGAATTTCAGTTTTATGGCCCTAAAACATAAAAAATGAGGAACGCTCATGACGAGGTGATGACTATTTTTCATTAGATTTTTTACGGGCTGGAAAATTTTTAGGCGATTAGGGTCTGGTCGTCGGGCCCAGTCAGATGGCGTTGGCTATAGCATATAAAAATATGAAGATCGAATAAAATTCCAGTAATATAGCCCTAAAACGCCAAAAAACTAGGAACGGTTATGGCGAGATGATCACTATTGTTTTATGGGCCGGCAAAATTTGAGTCGATCCGGGTCTTGTTGCCCTAGCCCATGACGTGAGATATAACATAACAAAATTTGGGAATGAGGCGAAATTTTAGTTTTGTGGCTCTAAAATGCCAAAAAAATGAGGAATAATGCGTTGACTATTATTCCTTATACAATTTTTTATGGTGCGTCAAAATTTTAGGTGATCCGGATTTGATCGCACATTCACATGCATATGACATGGGCTATATAACACACAAAAATTTAAGAATTGGCGGAAGTCTAATTTTATGGCCCTAAAGTGCCAAAAAAAGAGGAATGGTCATGGCAAAATGATGATTATTAGTCATTTGGTTATTTTTGCTGGGACGATAAAATTTTAGGCGATACGGGTTCGGTCACCCAAGCCCATGCAGATGGCGTGAGTTATAGCACACGAAATTTTAAAATGGACGAAATTTCAATTTTATGGCCCTACCAAGAATAAAGAAAAGTCATGGCGAAGCGATGACTATTTTTCCTTAAATTGTTTTTAATGGGCCGAAAAATCTTATGTTATTAGGGTCCGGTTGCCCGGGCACATGCAGATGGTGTGAGTTATAGCAAATGAAAATCTGAAATTTGGGCAAAATTCAAGTTTTATGGCCCTAAAATGCCTTATAATAAGGAATGGTCATGGTGAGGCGATGACTATTGTCCCTTAGGTCATTTTTGTTAGACCAAAAACTTTTAGGCAATTAGGGTGGGGTTGCTCGGGGCCATACAGATAGCGTGAGCTATAACATACAAAAATTTGAGAATCGGGCAAAATTTCAGTTTTATGGCCTTAATGTGCCAAGAAATGAGGAGGTCATGGCGATGCGTTGATTATTGTTCCTTAGATTTTTTTATGCGCCGATAAAATTTTAGGCTATCCCCCATGAAAATGTCAAAGTCTATAGCACATGAAAAACTAGAAAGCGGGCGGAGTTCTAGTCAATGGTCCTAAAACGCCAAAAAAGAGGAACGGTCATGGCGAGACAATGACTATTATTACATAGGTCGTTTGATGGACCGACAAAATTTTAAGCTATCCTGGTCTGGTCGCTTGGGCCTATGCAGATGGTGTAGGCTATAACATACGAAAATTTGGGAATCAGGCGGAATTTTAGTTTTATGGTCCTCAAACGTCAAAAATAATTAACGGTCATGGAGAAGCGATAATTATTGTTCCTTAGGTCCTTTTTGATTGGCCAAAATTTTTTAGGCGATTCGGTTCCGTCGCCCAAGCCCATGCTGATGGCATGAGCTATAGCGTAGGAAAGTCTAGGAATTAGGAGGAATTTAAATTTTGGCCCAAAAAGGCCAAAAAAGGAGGAACGTTCATGGCAAGGCGATGACTATTGTTCCTTAGGTCATTTTCTAATGGAGTGGCAAAAGTTTTGTCGAATCGAGTCCGATGCCCAGGCACATGCAGATGACGTGGGCTATAGCACATGAGAATATGAGAATTGTGCGGAATTTTAGTTTTTGTTTAAAAAGCCAAAAAATAAGGAAGGTCATGGCATGGCGCTAACAATTTCTCCTTAGGTCATTTTTGACAGGCCAAAATATTTTAAATGGTTCAGATCTGGTCATTCGAGCCCATGCAGATTGTGTGGGCTATAGCGCAAGAAAATCTAAGAATCAGCGGAACGGTCATGGCATGCCAATGACTATTGTTCTTTAGGTTGTTTATGATGGGATGACAAATTTATAGGCATTTCGGGTCCGGTCACCTGAATGAATGCAGATGCGTTCGTGGGCTATAACACACGAATATGACACAAAAATTTGGAAATCGGCCGCTATTTAAGTTTTATTATCATAAAGCGCCAAAAATGAGGAATTATCATGGCGAGACGATGACTATTGTTCCTTAGGTCATATTTTATGAACATGCAAAAGTTTATGCGATCAATGTCCGGTTGCTCGGGCCCATGCAGATGGCGTATGTTATAGCAAACAAAAATCTAAGAATCGGGCAGAATTCCAGTTTTATGATCCTAAAACGCCACAAAATGAGGAACGACCATGAAGAGGCGATGACTATTGTTACTTATATAAATTTTTATAGACCAACAAAATTTGAGTCGATTCGGGTTTAACTGCCAAGGCCCATGCATATGGCAGGGCTATAGTAAACAAAAATATGGAACGAATTCTCATTTTATGGCCCTAAAATATCAAAAAATGAGGAATCGTCATGGCAAGGCGATGACTATTATTCCTTAAGTCGGTTTTTTATGGGCAGAAAAAAATTTGCCCATGTAGATGATGTGCGTTATAGTACACAAAAATAAGGGAATTGGGTAAAATTTCAGCTTTATTGCCCTTAAACGCCAAAATTGAGGAACGATCTTGAAGGCGATGACCATTCTTCCTTAGGTTGTTTTTATGAATCGTAAAAATTGTTAGCAATCGGGCTCTGATCGCTCGAGCCCATACAGATGGTAGCACACAAAAATCTAAGAATCGGGCGGAATTTCGATTTTATGGCCCTAGAACGTCAGAAAACACGGTCATAGAGAGTGATGGCTATTGTTCCTTAAGTTATTTTTGATTGGCCGGAAAAATTTAAGGGGATCTAGGTTCGGTTGCACAGACCCATGAACATGGCGTGGGCACAGGAAAATCTGGGAATCATGCAAACTTTTTGTTGTATAGCCGTAAAATGCCGGAAAAAAAGAGAAATTGTCATGGTGACGCAATGACTATGGTTCCTCATGTCGTTTTTATGACATATGCTATAGCACACGAAAATTCAAAATCGTGCAAAATTCCAGCTGGCCTTAAAGCGCCTAAAACGAGGAACGACAATGGAGAGGTGATGACTATAGTTCATTAGGTCATTTTTTATAGGCCGAAAAATTTTAGGCAACTCGAGTCCGGTTTCACGGGCCCGCCTGGACTATTATAGCAGACGAAAATTTAATAATCGGGTATAATTCAAGTTTTATGACCCTAAAACAACAAAAAAGTGATGAACGATCATGGTGAAGCGATGACTATTGTTTCTCAGGTCTTTTTTGGTGGGTAGAAATTTTTTAGGCTATTCGGGTCCGGTCACCTGGACCCATGCAGATGATGTGGGCTATAACACACAAAAATCTTAAAATGGGATGGAATTCTAGTTTTATGGCCCTAAAACGCCAAAAATAAGGAACGATCATGGAGAGGTGATGACTAATATTCCTTAGATAATTTTTTATGGGTTGACATTTTTTTAGGCGATATGGGTATAGTCGTCCGGGCACATGAAGATGGCATGGACTATAGCACATAAAAGTTTATAATCGAGGGGGGGGGGGTTCCAGTTTTATGACCGTAAAACGCAAAATAGAGGAATTGTCATGACGATGCGTTGACTATTGTTCCTTAGGTCATTTTTATAAGCCAAAAAATATTAGGAAATCCAGGTCCGTCACCACCCATGTAGATTACATGGGCCGTAATACACAAAAATTTGAGAATTTGGCAGAATTCCTGTTATATGGCCTTGAAACGCCAAAAGATGAGAAAGGTCATGGCAATGGGATGACTATTACTCTTTAGGTCTTTTTATATAGCCCGAAAAATATTTTTGGATGATTGGGATCCGATCGCCCGGGCCCATGCAGATGGTGGGGAATATAGCACGCAAAAAACTTAGAATTGGGTATACACCAAAAAATACGGAACGATCATGGAGAGGTGATGACTATTGTTACTTAGGTCATTTTTCATGAGCAAGCCAAATTTTAGGTGGGATTTGGTCGCCAGGGCCCATGCAGATGGTGGCACACAAAAATCTAGGTATCGGATAAAATTACGGTTTTATGGCCATAGAAAACAAATAAGGAGGAACTGTCATGGCGGGGCAATAACTATTGGTCTTTAGGTTATTTTTATGGGCCGGAAAATTATATGCGATCCGAGGCTGGTCGTTGCCATGCATATGCTGTTCGCTACAGCACACGAAAATTTAGGAATCAGGCGAAATTTCAATTTTATAGCCCTGAAATGCTAAAAACGATGAACGGTAATGGCAAGGCTTTGACTATTGTTCCTTAGGTCATTTTTTATGGGCCGACAAAATTTTAGGCTATTCGGGTTCGGTCAGCCTGGCCCATGCAATTGGGTGGGCTATAGCATGCAAAAATCTTGAAATCGGGCGGAATTTCAATTTAATCACCCTACAAGGCCAAAAAAAGGAGCGGTCATGGCGAGGCGATTACTATGGTTCCTTGAGTCATTTTTGTTGGTGCGGCAACACTTTATTCGAAATCGGTCAATCGCAGAATTTACGTTTTATAATCTTAAAATGCCAAAAAGGGGAACTGTCATGGTGAGATGGTGACTATTATTCCTTAGGTCATTTTTGATGGGCCAAAAGTTTTTAGGCTATTCGGGTCCGTTCGCCCGGGCCCATGTAGATGACGTGGACTATAGCACTAATTTCAGAAGTAGAAGAAATTTCAATTCTTTGGCCGTAAAATTCCAAAAAAAAAGAGCAACGATCATGGAGAGGCAATCTAGTTCCGGTCGCCTGGACCCATGCAGATGACATGGGCAATAGCATATGAAAATCTAGAAATCGGGCGAAAATACAGTTTTATGATCCTAAAATATCGAAAAATAAGAAACATTCATGATGAGGCGATGAGCATTGTTTATTAGGTCATTTTTGAAAAATCCGCAAAATTTTAGGCAATTCTGGTCCTGTCACACAGACCCACGCAAATGGCATGGGCTATAGCGCACGAAAATCTAGAAATCGTGCTGAATTTCCGTTTTACAGCCCTAATACGCCATAAATGAGGAACGATCATGGTGAGGCGATGATTATTATTCCTTAGGTCATTTTTTATAGCCGCAATTCTTTTTAGGCGATCGGGGTCCGGTCGCCGGGCCCATACATATGGTGTCGGCTATAGCACATGAAAATTAGGGGATCAGACGAAATTCTAGTTTATTACCATAAAAAGCCAAAAATGAGAAATGATCATGGAGAGGAAATGATTATTGTTCCTTGGGTCTTTTTTTATGAACCGATAAAATTTTAGGCGATCGGAGTTCGTTTGCCCGGGTTCATGCAGATGATAGACACAAAACAATTGAGGGATTAGGCGGAATTGCAGTTTTATGGCCGTATAACACCAAAAATGAGGAACGGTCATGGAAAGGCAATGAATATTTTTCTTAGGTCTTATGCGTTGGTAAAATTATAGGTGATTCAGGTTCGGTCGCCCGGGCCCATTAGATGGCACACACGAAAATCTGAAAATCAGACGTATTTTCATTTTTATGGCCTTGAAACGCCAAAAAAATGCGGAGTGTTCATGGCGAGGAGTTGAATATTATTTCTTTAGGTTATTTTTTATGAACCGATAAAATTTTAGGCAATTCTGATTCAGTCGCTCGAGCCAATGCAAATAGCGTAGACTATAGCATACGAAAGTCGGGCAGAATTCTGATTTTATGGTCCTAAATGACAAAAAAAAGAGGAACAGTGATGGCGAGGCAGTGACAATGGTTCTTTAGGTTGCTTTTATGGTTAGGAAAATTTTTATTTGTACGGGTCTGATCTGACAGATCCATGCAGATGTCGTGGGCTATGGCTCACGAAAATCTAGAATCGAGTGGAATTCTAGTTTTATGATCCTAAAACACCTAAAAACGAGGAATATTCATGTAATACTTCGATAATTTTTTTATGGCCCGGTAGGCGATTCGAGTACGGTTTCCCGGGTCCATACAGATGGCATGGGGAATAGCACACGAAAATTTTAGATTGCGGCAGAATTCCATTTTATGGCCCTAAAATACCAAAAATTGAGGAACGACCATGGCGAGGTAATAACTATTGTTCCTTAAGTCATTTTGGTGGGCCAAATATATCTTAGACCATTCGGGTCTGGTCGCCCGGATCTATGTAGACGGGATATCACACAAAAATCTAGAAATCATGCGGAATTCTAGTTTTGTGGCCCTAAAAAGCCTAAAAATAAGGAACGGTCATGGAAATGATGAATATTATTCTTTAAGTTATTTTTTATGGTCCGAAAATTTTTTAGGCTATTCAGGTCCGGTCACTCGGTACCATGCAAATATTATAGGCTATAACACACAAAAATTTAGGAATCGAGCGGATTCAATTTGTTTCGCCCTAAAATGAGGAACGATCATGGAGATACGATAATATTGTTATTTAGGTTATTTTCTATAGGCCGAAAATATCTTAGACGATTCGGGTATGGTCGCCCGGGCCCATGTTGATGGTATAACACACAAAAATCTGGGTGCAGAATTCTAGTTTTATGGCTCTAAAATGCCAAAAAATGGGGAAAATCATAGCGAGACGATGGCTATTGTTCCTTAGGTCTTTTTAGATGGGCTGGTAAAATTTTAGGCGATTCAATTCTCCTCGCTCGGATGCATGCAGATTGTGTGTGCTATAGCACACGAAGCTCTGAAATTCGGGCAGAATTCCTCTTTTAAGGCCCTAAAACGCCAAAAATGAGGAACGGTCATGGCGAGATGATGATTATTGTTCCTTATGTCTTTTTTATGGACCACTAAAGTTTAGGCGATTCTGGTCAGGCGTTGATGGCATAGGCTATAGCACACGAAAATTCCGCAATTGAACGGAATTCCAATTTTTTGGCGTTATTTTACTAACCCTAAAACGCTAAAAAATGAGGAACGATCATGGCGAGGCGATGACTATTGTTCCTTAGGTAGGTTCGGTCGCCCGGACCTACGCAGATGGTATGGACTATAACATAAGAAAATTTGAGAATTTGGTGGAATTCTAATTTTATGGCACTAAAACTCCAAAAATAATAAACGGTCATAGCGGGGTTATGACTAATTTTCCTTCGATAATTTTTCATGGGGCGGAAAAAATTTAGGCAATTTGGTTCCGGCCACCCGAACCCATGCAAATGGCCTGGGCTATAGCACACGAAAATCTAGGAATCATGCGGACTTCCTATTATGGCCCTAAAATGGAAAAAATGAGGAACGATCATGGCGAGGTGATGGCTATTGTTCCTTATATCGTTTCATTGACTCGGTCAAGTCGTTTATAGAATGTTGACGACTATTTTCCACTTAATTAATAATCGATCTCATATATTCTTCCCTTGGTCTGGGGGAAAGGTTATGTAGGCGACAATTGTTCATAGATTGCTCGATCAGACCAAATAACTGATTTTGAGTATGTAAGAGATTTCCATAAGACTTCCCCTTCTCCAGATCCCGATAAGAATGAAAGATGGTGCAACATCGAATGCTGTTACGTTACTTCGAATGAAATCTTAGCCCACCTCACTTGCTTTACATAAGGCAAAATTATAGGTTATTCCACATAAGAATTCACATAGGATTGGATGTACACCTCGGACAAACTTAACGAAAAAGGTATATTTAAGCCAATAGTATTATTGCATGGATATATTTGAACTGAAAGTATGATGAGGCGTATATTTAAACATGTACAGGGATATATTTGGCCATTTTCGTACAAAATATTATGCCAATTGGAGTCCATCAATTTTTTTTAAAATCAGCATATGCTAATACACACGAAAAAATGTATATAATCACAAGTTCATTTTATATAACTATGAGTACTGATCACTAGACCGTTTATTACGGACTTACAAAAATTCAGACCAATAAGAATTTGTCGAAAAAATTCAACAAAATTACTATGTATTAATACACGCAAAAAAGTGAATAACCACAAATGCATATTGCATGATATTAAAACACCAAAAGATGAACCCAAAAAGTATATGAGAAAGATATTGCCATTTGACCATAGATGTAATGAGTTAATCAAAATAAACCTTCATTGCATTTTGGCCTCTAAAGATGAACCCAAAAAGTATATGAGTAAGATATTGTCATTTGACCATAGATGTAATGAGTTAATCAAAATAAACATTCATTGCATTTTGGCCTCTATAAAGATGTAACCAATGCTTTAAATTCAGTTTTGTTAGGAAATAGTTTCAATTCGTATATTTGTGTCCAAATTTTAAAAAAATAATAATATGTTAGGCCAACAATGCTTGAAAATAATACAAAGTAAATATCAGATTAATCATAATTTTATACTCAAACTCACTTAAAAGTGGAGAATGGTTGCTGAATATGTTTATAAGAACATCACTCACACACAAGTAATTTTTTTTTTAAAAAAAGAACAAGGGACCATTTTAAGTTTTTCTTAGGGGTATGCATTCGATTTTTTGACCCTTATCGATAATTACTTATCAATTTGTATATATGCTTATCATTATCATTTCAAAAAGGTTCGATTTTTTTGATTTCGATTTATCGATTTTTGGGGCTTATCGTTTACACCAATAAGAAAATTTGCGGGATTCCACGGAAATTATATCGATATAAGCACGTCTAACTAATATGGACAAAAAGAAGCTAAATAAGACGAACACCGTTTATAACATAAAAATTGTGTCAACAAGCACATGCAACAAAACTAAAGTAAGAGATCAAATGTATGCAAGGGCGGATTTACATGGTGGCAAGCGGTGTCACAGGACACCGCTTCTTTGAATTTTTTTATTATATATATATATATATATATATATATATATATATATATATATATATAAAACTAATAAGTAAAACAGAAATACAAGATAAAACCATTATAAGTGATGCCACTTACAACAAAACATCTTAGTAGTCTAGTGGTTGTTAGCTTCAAGTATTAAGTGAGAGGCCTTGGGTTCGAACTCCCTTTGGCTCCACAAAATATTTTTTGGCTGTTATGGCCTATTTTCCATTAATTTGAACTTTATTCCCTTAAACTTTAAATATGATCATTCCTTAAATGTGGTAGATGAAATAATAAGGTTATGGACTTTGGGTAAAGGAAAGGGTATTATAGAATAAGGGTAAAAAAATATTAGTATATCTTTTTTTTTGGTAATTATGTTTTCATTAATCACCAAAGAAAATTTACAAGCAGTTGAGTCATCCTCGGCTCACTTTGTCTTTACATAAATCTATGACTATCCTATGTCAGAAGCAATACACAGATCATTACAAATAACTGGTCAATACATAAACGGTTGCATCTTCTTCCTCATTTCACCTTGGACTCTAATGTTGCAAAACCCATGCTATCTCTCGTGCAATTTGCTCTGTTGTTCTCCTTGTATCTTCAAATATTCTGATATTCCTCTCCCTCCATATTGTTGGGAATAAAATATTAATTTCCACTTTACTTGGTCGTCGAACAATATGAAAAATAACATAAGCAATCGGAACACCAAAATTTACGTGGAAAACCCTCCCAAATTTAGAGGGAAAAACCACGGGCCAAACTCCGAGAAATATCCACTATAAAAAAATAATGGTACACCAAAATCTAAAGTGACCAACTTGAGAAACACCAAAAATAGAGACGATACAAGAACACCCTTTGGGACAAATATTGTACCCAAAGAAACCTCACAAACACTCTTGTATAATATACACTCTAATTTTTGGACACTAACTACCACTCACCAAATTGTGAGTAACTCTCAAAATTCTCTCTCGGATATAACACACAAAAGAATTATTTTTGTGTTGGTGTATTTTAGCTTGCTCCCGAATGGCCTTTATATAGGCAAAGAATGTGGTGAAAAAGACATGGTTGGTGGGGTTGGTGACCTACCAATTTGAACAAAATATTGTGGCTGCACCTTTTCACATGGTTGAGAGATTATTCAACACATATCCCATGAATGTGTTCTGCATAGATCATTTTCAGAATTCTGGATTTACACGATCTTCCTTTGGCTTGTTTCTCTATCCATGTCTTCATTTGTGTATATGACTGCATTGGATTCATCTGGTGCTGTATCCATTGCATGAGTCTTCTCCAAGCTGGTTTAGTAAAGTTACACTCACTAAATAGGTGAGCATATGATTCATCTGGACCATCACATAGATAACATCTAGTATTTAATTGGACACCCCAACTTGCAATTCTATCAGTTGTCATAAGTCTCTCATGACATTGCATCCACATAGTGAATATTGCCTTGGGCCTAGCTTCATTATGGAACATTAAAGTTCTCCAAGCTACCTTGCTATGGCTTCCCAAAATGGTCAAGTATATTTGCTTGATTTTCTTTTCCTTTGTTCAAGACTGTAAGAACTTGCTGAGCCACTTCTCTTGCTTCCATTATCTTCCTCACCATCCAACTTGCCTGTTGAGGGATGTTCATCTCCATCAGCCTCTGCCTTTTATGTAGTATATGTGGATCCATTTTATTCATATTTTATCCTTCTTCTGTGCAAGATCGCAATATACATTTGTGATTGCAGCTTTGTTCCATATTCTAAGATTTAACAGATTATAACCTCCTGCAGACTTAGGTAGGCACATTTTATCCCAAGCTACTAAGGTTCTCTTTGTGATTACATTAGAACCAGACCAAATATAACTCCTGCAGTATGACTCTATCAGCTTGATCACTTTGGCTGGCAGTACAAATATTTGTCCACAATAGGATTGGATACCCAAAATCACTGTTTGAACTAATTGCACCCTTCCTGCATAAGATAACTTCTTAGCAGTCCATGAGGAAATCCTTGCCACTATTTTGTCAATCAAAGGCTGCCATTGCATGGCAGACAATTTCTTTGTATCCAATGGAATGCCCAAATATTTGAATGGCAATTCCCCTACTGAATACCCTGTGTTCTGTAGCATTTCTTGTCTTGCATTGTGACCCACTCCTTCAAAGTATATTGCACTTTTATTAAGATTAGCTAGAAGCCAGATGCAACAGAGAATTTCATAAAGTATAAATGTAGCCTATTGACAGATTTACTATCACCTCTAGTAAACATTAATAAGTCATATGGAAAACGAGGTGCGTTATGTTCAACTTACCACATCAAGGGTGAAACTTATAGTCTTTAACATGTCTCAAACCTTTGAGCAGTCTGCTTACGTATTCCATTTCAATTGCAAATAGAAATGGTGATATGAGGTCACCAAGTCTAAGCCCTTTAGCAGCATCAAATGGCTTTGTTAGCTCCCCATTTATGATGATTGAATAGCTCACTGTTGTTACACATGCTCTCACCCAGTTGTTGAACTTTGTTGGGAAGCATATATACTCTAGAAACTGATCCAAGTACACCCATTCAACTGAGTCGTATGCTTTCATCATGTCAACCTTCAGCATGCATCTTGGTGATATCTGCTTCATGTTATAAGCTTTTACTACTTCATGAGCCAGAATAATATTATCAGATATCTTCCTTCCTGGAATAAACCTTTCTTGAGCTTCAGAGATGATATGAGGCATAACCTTCTGTAATCTTCCTACTATAACTTTGGAGATGAGTTTGTATAGCACTGTGCAATAGGCAATAGGTCTGAAGTCTTTTACTGTCACTGGGTTAGGCACTTTTGGTATGAGTGTGAGTGTAGTGCAGTTGATTACTTGGAACATTCTTCCTGTGTGAAAGAAGTCCTTCACAACCGCATAAACTTCTTCTTTAATTATTGGCCAAGCTTTCTTGAAGAACTCTGCACTATAACCATCTATACCTGGAGCTTTGTCACCACCTATTCCTTTCAAAGCTTGATCAATTTCTTGGTTGGTAACTTCTGCAATCATTTCTTTCTGTTCTTGATGTGTTAAAGTTGGCCCTTATTTCATTATCATCTTGTCCACTGCTGGTAATACCTGAGAACTTGTTCCTATTAAGCTTTTATAGAAACCAATGATTTCCTCCTTAATAGCTACTTGTGTTGTTATGTTACCCCCCCTGTTATTGCCCGTAGTTCCTCTATTTGTTTCCTCTACTGTCTCTCCTTTATGATTGCTAAGAAAAACTTATTATTAGAGTCACCTAGCTTGATCTAGGTAGCTCTTGATTTTTGCTGCAATATCTGCTCTTCCACTATTGACCATGTTGTTTCCAGCTTATGCAACCACTCTTTCTCTTGTTCTTGCAATGGGTCACTATAGCTTCTTTGCATCTGGCTTTGGATTTGCTGTATGTCTTGTCTTGCTTGCTCAACTGTTTCATTCACTCTTTTGAACTCAGTTGCATTCAGTATTCTGAATTGGCTTTTTAGCCTTTTCAGTTTTGTCCAAATACTCAACATCTTACATGTTAATTTTCCATTATTCCATTCCTCCCTTATTATTCTGTCAAAATGAGGATGGCTTGTCCATACATTAAAGAATCCGAATGGACTCTTGTGCATTTTCCTTGGTTGCCTCACATTCACAATCATAGGATTATGATCTGAAATATAAGGTTCTCCATATTCAATGCTTAGGTGGCTATAATTCATCATCCATAGGTCATTCACAAAGAACCTATTAATGCGAATCCATACCCTATCCTCACCCTCCTGCTTGTTTGTCCATGTAAAATAGTCTCCTCTCCATGGTATCTCAGTAATGCCAATGTCCAAACATAGCTCAGCAAGTTCCTTGATATCTCCCTTCTTCACTAGAATTTTTGACATTCTGTCTTGTACATTGAGGATTGCATTAAAATCTCCTCCCAATAGCCAGGACCCTGTAATGTTTTGTGCCATTCCCCTAATGTTTTCCCATAATCTCCTTTTTTGCTCAGCATCATTATGTCCATATACCACTGTGCAGTAAAAATGATCCCATTCTGCTTTCCTGTTACCAAACAATGTATGAATTGATCAAGCTTGACTAGAGGCTGCACCTTATATACTTGTTCATCCCATAATATCCACACCCTTCCATTTACAGCATGCTCATAATTTGTAATTTTTTTCCATCCAGGTACTACTCTTTTGATCACCTTCTCTGCATTGTTTTCCTTCACCTTTGTTTCAACTATACCAGCCAACTTTATTTGTCTATCTCTGATGTAGTGCTTTATTTTCTTTTGCTTATATCTCTTATTCAACCCCCTAATGTTCTAGAATAGCCAAGTCATTGTTGAATGATTATTCCACCACCTATGTCAGGTGGCCTTGGTTCATCCCTTCTCTTATATTCCTGTTGCAATACCTGCAAGGCATTTGTTGTCCTTACTGTTATTCTATTCAATGTCAATCTGGTGTTGCTAGGCAAAGCTGGCCATTATTCATTCTCCTTTGCTTTCCCTTTATCAACAGTCACTTTCTTATTCCCGTGATTGACATTGCCTGCATCTGCTTTCTTATCCATCTGTCTGTTTGTGTATTAATTCCTCCCTTTGTCTCAGCTTGTTTCTGTTGGCCTTGTCCTTTAACTTGTCATTTTGTGGTAATTCTCCCCTGTGCCTATTTTGCTGTGTTATCTTCTTTGTGAATTTTCTTTCCCTTTGTACAATCATGTTCTATTTTCATACAATTTATACAGTATTGTGGTTTCCACTCATATTCCACTTGCAACTGGACCTTTTTCCCCGATGGATCTTGCAAAATCAATTCAGTGGGAAGCTGCTTTGTCTAAGGCTGTATCCGGTTCCGGTTCTGGGTCTATTTGGGTCTGCGGTTCCGGTTCTGGCGGTTCCGGTTCTGCAATTCTGGCGGTTCTGGCGGTTCAGGTTCTGGCGGTTCCGGAGCCGGAACCGCTACCATACGGTTCCGAAACCGCCCGGTTCCGGTTCTGGCGGTTCCGGGACCGCGGTTCCAGGCGGTTCCCGGCGGTTCCGAGTTTTTTTTTTTAAATCAATATCTTGTATAGTAGTGATTAGTATATTGTAGAATATATTTTTATATGGTGTACTATGTTATTAGTATAGTATATATTGTGTTTGGTAATTAGTATATATTGTGTATAAGTAGTATATATTTTGTATATAAGTAGTATATATTGTATTTAAGTAGTATATATTGTATATAAGTAGTGTATATTGTGTTTGGTAATTAGTATATATTGTATATAAGTAGTGTATATTGTGTTGTAGTTAGTAATTAGTATAAATTGTATATAAGTAGTATATATTGATAAAAGAATGTTGTCATTAGTATATTGTGTTGTATGTTATATAAATATTCAAGGATTGATATAGAAGTAAAGACAAAGAAATATTGAGACAAAAGATATTCAAGGATATGATAAAGAGCATATTTATTGACCAAAATGGCATATCTTTCTTAGTCTTCCTTCCCCCAATGGAAAAAAAACTAAAAGAAGACATGCCAATGTACAAGTTACATCATAATTTATGCATTATTCCCTGAACATGACTTAACTCAGTTATCCCCAGTGGTGAACGCTTATTCTTGTTCCTTGGGGTTAATTCTATTGACAGTTGCACCCACATCATCGGCCACTTCAGTTTTTTCGACATCTTTTGGAGTTCCTGGAGCCGAGCCATATGCTTCTTCCCTGTCCGAGCCATATGCTTCTTCCCTGTCCTGTGTGCCTCCATTGATTTCTCAGACAAAGCCCCTACAATAATAATGCAATAAAATCCAGATAATAAAAAAGGTCTTTTAACTTTTCAGTCATGTTATATCACTCACAATAATAGACAAATACATATACTGAGCCATGTCGAATACAATGTCAAGGTCCATCAAAAGATAAGTTACTAAGGATTCAAATTGTTCAGGTATTAGAGAATTGAATTACAGCAGATGTCAGATCCTGTAGATAATGTACTGGACTTACCTTAAAAGTTGATGCCATTAGTAGATCTTGAAGCTTAGGGACTATGTCGTACGATACAATGTTGAACACACCATCAAGGTGAACAGACTTCTTAGTGTTTGAAGGCACTACTTTAAATCTTGCCTTATTTGAACCACCCCATTGAGATAAAACCACCTGTTCCATTGCACCTTTTTCCAAGCCATCAGCATGGTGTTGCAAAGATGGTGTGACGTTGTCCTTTGTACCTTCTTTCTCCAAAATCTCTAGAGATGTTCCCTCCAGCAATTTATTACCAGGCAAGAATTCAACTTTCGGTTTTATGTTGAGATTGTCATCAACCGGGGGAGGGGTAGTATTTTGGCCATTACTTTCACCGGTTTTAGCTTTTCCTCTACCGAACATATTTTTCAACGAAAATGCCATAATAATTAGCACGTAAGAGTTGAAAATCGTTGAAATTGAACACTTGAAAACTTCAATACAACAACTTCACAATGTTTCACGAATTTGCAACAATAAATTAAGCACTTGCACTAGAAAGATTGAAAGAGAGCTTGAGAGAGATTGAGAGATATTGATGAATTGGTGAATAAAAATGAAAGAATGAGGGGGTATTTATAGTTGAGAAATGGGAAATAGTGTAATTATATAAAGTTTGGGGTTAAATTAAAGTTTAGGGGCCAAATGGCTATTTTTTAAACTTCCAAATGGCTAGAACCGTTTGGAACCGCCAGAACCGTTTGGAACCGTTTGAATTTTTTTTTTTTAAATTATCGTTATAGAACCGTTTGGAACCGCCAGAACCGGTCGGGTTCCGGTTCCGGTTCTTGCGGTTCCGGTTTCGCGGTTTCAACGGGTAGAACCGCGACATCACGGTTCCGGGGAACCACCGGAACCGGAATCGCGGAACCGGCAGAACCGCCAGAACCGCGGTTCCGGTCCGGTTCCGGTCCGGAACCGTGAAATTTACAGCCTTAGCTTTGTCACATTTGCTTCCACCAAAATTCTCGCATTAGACACACGAGTCTGCTTAGTGGTGCATTCATCTGCAAATAGTGGTTTCCTAATGGCACTTGCTAGCTTGCTTAGAGTCTTGTTACCCCAGTAGCTCATAGGCAAATTAGGTATAGTAACCCATAGGGGAATCTCCATAAAGAATTCTGCCTTAATATCAAAATCAGGTGTCCATTGTTTCAAGACAATTGGTCTAACACTACCATACAGAATGTCCTTCAGATCCCCGATTGTATGAAACTTTGCTATGTAATATCCTTCATCATGTTATTACAAATTAGGTATGTTCACTTTACTCCAAGCTTGAGCAACATATTTTTCCATGAATTTATATCTTGGCAAATCCCCAATTACATATACGATTAAGGCACATTCCCATATCTTATTCTGTTCCTCTATTTCATCTTTGTCAACTTTAACAACAATGTTACCATCAACAATTTCTGGAGGAAAGTAAGATAGTACCATACCATTTTTCGAAGATCTGTTACCAGCAAATAGATTCGCGCAGGTTCTCCCCTTGTCTGGTTCTGTTGCCTATGCTATCAGCTCCTCCTTTTGCTCAAGTGTTACTGTTCCATTGGTTCATAGCTCAGTTGCTTTCCCTTCCATCTTTCTCTTCAGATCTTCCATGTTTCTCGTATAGTAGTGCCTTCACTTGAAGATGAAGGTACATGTATCTGCACAACACTCAGATCTATCCTTTTCATCGCTCCATTACTACTACTTGAAGCTCCTGTTTTCTGAGAAATTAGCTGTACTTGCTGCCCAATTGGTGTTGTGACTTGCTGATTGGATCCATTTGCTAATGTGTCTGCTATTACCGTTGCACTTATTGCTTCGCCGACCGTCACTAGTGGCTCTCGTCTGGGCCGGCCTCTCTTTCTCACCATAGCTGCTTCTCAGTCAGCGTATGTTAGCATAACGTGCGCCGAGAGCTTAGAGAGAGAAATCTTTATTACTAATTTTGTTAATACTTAACAACTAATTAGTATATCTTATCGGTTTATCGATAAACCGATAACCAAATATGAAAAAATCGAAATAGATAAATTGATAAATCGATATTAATAAATCTATATCAAATAATCGAATTCTATTTTATCAATAAACCAATTCGAATGCACACCCCTAATTTTTCTTGCGGCTCATTCTTTTTCTAGAAAGTGCATAAGCTTGTGGTGTTGGTCATTATCTATGGGTTTGAAAGACAAGTATCTTGTCAAGGGCATTTTCTGATTATAATATTTCTTGAAAATTAATAAAACAATCAGCGAGTGACTTAAAACTTATAATTATGACAAAAGTCCGATTATAAATATTATTTTGTTTAATGTTCAATCATCTTAATTGAATCAACAACAAATGTAGTAAATAGCTACTGAAAATAAATTAAAATTAAGAAGCATTCTGTTTATAACAAGTCAATCAACCTTAAGGTCTAGAAATTCGGCCGAAAACGATCAGTTTGTTTTTTATTTTTAATAAAACCAACTGATTTATCGGTCGGTTATCTTCAAGCGAAACTGTAATTAGAGAGTACAAACAAAATAAAAGAAAATCTTAAATTAAAATATACCAATGATCTAGTAATAAATAGTAACCTGCCGATTTTTTCTTTTTGGGTCGCTTATGAAATTTAAATGAACGATCGAAATCGACTCCGGTCGCTATTTATTATCGACTAACCTAATTTTGGCTAATTGAAGTCGGTTGGATATCAGTTTTTCCAAATTTTCGACTAATTTCGGTCGATTTTCTAGACGATATATTTTAGGCAGTTTTCTAATAGTGATTAATAAGCCGCTTATATTGGGTTAGCACTTTGTGAAAAATAATACTCCGATATGAGTACCATTCCTTATTTAATAATTAAATTTTATTTATTTTCACCATTTGTTTTTCAAAAGATTCCACTATGAATAACAGAAATGTGACTATATTCAGAAACCACGAATGCGAAGAGAACAATATGGAAAATGTACGGGTCAAAAATTTGACCTCATGATAATGAACGAAATCAATGCATTTATTAAAGCCTATTTGTAATTAATAAATGGTACGACCATTTACTCACAAGATTACCGAGCAGTCATCCAATTTGACGACTAAGGCCACGGCCTGGCCGTCCGTACGAGGGCTTCTCCTCTAGAAGGTCCCATTCCCTAGGCGCCAGCTGGCAGGTTTCCTAGCCATAAATACTAAGAGAAATAACCCTAGGGGGGATGTTTCTTCTTCTTCACATCTCCTTAAAAAAGAAGAGAGAATACATCATTGTAAGGTTCTGAACCTCTCCACGTAGAGGCAGACCAAACCAACATCATTAATAAAAGATCTTCATCCTCCTCCCTTTAATCTGTTACTGTTGTCTTTTATATTTTATTCCGTCGCTCTTTGAATTTATTACGATCTACTATGATTAGCCCTCCATTAATTTTGATTGTTTTATGCTTCTAAAGTAAATGAAAACTTTGAGCAAAATAATTTGGCGCCGTCTGTGAGGATTTCATAGCAGAATCGTGTAGTTTATCCTTAGACCGAAAATGTAAAATGAACAACCCAGCTCAAACGAACCCACCTCGGGATGATTTTGTTTCCGCACCCCCGCGTCTCCGAGCGAAGGGAGGAAGAAGAAGAAGAAGAAGAAGAAGAAGAAGAAGAAGAAGAAGAAGAAGAAGAAGCAGTCCCCCATCTCTAGGGGAGAAATGACCTCAAGGTACCTCACCCCTTTTCTTTCCACACGGGATCCTGCCGAAAGGGAGGACAACATGAAAGTATACCTCAAGCACTTCGGCAATTCGAGTGAGCCGGGCAAGAAAAACCACAAATTCAAGCTAGGCAAGATCTGAAATCAAAAACAAATCTCGGCCCCCAGCACGAAGCGGGTTATGTTGAAAAACTCAGACAAAGGTTCAACTACGGTTGAACTGGGACTCAAGCTATGCGCCTTCGACACAGGCTATGCACCTTCAAATATTATAAAAGTTCAACTACGGTTGAGCGATAGTACAATCTATGCGCCTTCGAATATTATAAAAATTCAACTACAGTTGAACGGCAATACAGGCTACGCGCCTTCACACAAAGGTTCAATTACGGTTACACTGGGACTCAGGCTATGCGCCTTCAACACAGGCTACGCGCCTTCAACACAGGCTTCGCGCCTTCAAATATTATAAAAATTCAACTACGCTTGAGCGACAGTACAGGCTACGCGCCTTCAAATATTATCAAAGTTCAACTACGGCTGAGCGACAGTACTAGCTACGCGCCTTCGAATATTATAAAAATTGAACTACGGTTGAACGGCAATACAGCCTACGCGCCTTCACATAAAGGTTCAACTATGGCTGTACTGGGACCCAGGCTATGCGCCTTCGACACAGGCTACACGCCTTCAAATATTATAAAAGTTCAACTACGGTTTAGAGACAGTACAGGCTACGCGCCTTCGAATATTATAAAATTCAACTACGGTTGAACGGCAATACAGGCTACGTGCCTTCACACAGGTTCAACTACGGTTAAACTGGGACTCAGGCTATGTGCCTTCGACATAGGCTACACGCCTTCAAATATAATAAAAGTTCAACTACGGTTGAGTGACAGTACAGGCTTCGCGCCTTCAAATACAATAAAAGTTTAACTATGGTTGAGCGACAGTACAGGCTACGCGCCTTCGAATATTATAAAAATTCAACTACGGTTGAATGGCAATACAGGCTACGCGCCTTCACACAAAGGTTCAACTACGGTTGAACTGGGACTCAGGCTATGCGCCTTCAACACAGGCTACGCGCCTTAAAATATTATAAAAGTTCAACTACGGTTGAGCAACAGTATATGCTACACGCCTTCGAATATTATAAAAATTCAGCAATGGTTGAGCGGCAATACTAGCTATGCGCCTTCACACGAAGGTTTAACTATGGTTGAACTGGGACTCAGGCAATGCGCCATCGACACAGGCTACGCACCTTCAAACATTAATAAAGTTCAACCACGGTTGATTGGCAGTACAGGCTACGCTCCTTCACACAAAGGTTCAACCACGATCGAACTGGGACTCAGGCTATGCGCCTTCGACTCAGGCTACCCGCCTTCAAATATTACATAAGTTCAACTACGGTTGAACGTCTGCTCGAGCTACGTGCCTCCACCAAAAAGTTCAACTACGGTTGAACTGAAACTCAGGCTATGCGCCTTCAGAAACTACAAAGGTTCAACTACGGTTGAATGACAGCTCGGACTACGTGCTTTCGCCTAAAAGTTCAACTGCGAATTAGACTAGGATTCGGCCTAAGTGATTTCGCCATTATGAATCACAAAATAACTCAATGATGAGGCAAACCAGAACCCAGGCTACACGCCTCTTTCGCAAAAGCTACAAGCTCAACCACGGACGAACCTCAGGTTGGGCCAAGCGCCCTGCCGTTTAAGTAAGTACGACCAACTCAAACTAAAGTGTTGACCCGCGCAAAGTTTGGCCCAAGTCGAACCACAAGGCCGTGCTTCTCATTATCATGGCCAGTAGTTCGATTAAGCCCAAACTGGGACTAAGGCCATATGCCGCCACTGCCCAATTGCGACCACAATCCACTCCCAACAAGTGGAGGAAAGTGACTACCAAAAGCATCTATCTATGGCCAAGGCCATCCACATCAACTTTCCTTAAGGCAAGGAATCTGTTCGACAATGGTCAAAATCACTTAACTGGTAGAGACTATTAACATGTCCACTAGAAAAAACTCTAAGGCAAAACCCGTGCAAACAAGCACAAAAATATATAATGTATTCGATGCAAAACAAACGGAAAAAGAAGAAAATTAAATATATTCACAATATTTACACGGAGTTACCCCCAATTACATCTGCGCAAGGCTTGCAGAGAAAAAAGAGAAAAAGAAAACAAGATCTAAACATATATTACAAATTTTCTTTTCACTCGGTGCCCCCAGCGCCCCCTTCAGCATTATCAGCACCCTCGACGCCATCATCTCCCCCGGGCGTAGACGGATCAAAACCATAGTTGAGGTGGGCTTCACGGGCCTATTGGCGTGCCTTCTCATAAGTTGCCTCAAACACGGTGCCAGCCTCTCACAACCGCCTGTACACATCGAGCTGGGCCTCATCATACGTCCAAAGCTCATGAGTAGGACCAAAAGCAGCGACCTGATCCCTTAGGCGCTGGTTCTCGGCCTCCAAGGCTGTAATCCGACCCGCCGCAGCACGGGCGTCCCGATCGCAGACGGAAATGCGCCCCTCTAACGATCGTTCTCGAAAACTAGCGGCGGCCCTCTCTAATCCACTCTCCCTTTCCTGGGCAAGGTTGGTCGCCGGCAGTGCTTCAACCCTTGCCATGGCGTCCTCTGCCTGCCTCCTTGAAGTGGCAGCCTCAAACTCTACGGCAGCCATCTGCCTGGTATAAGCCTCTGTGGCCTCTGCCGCTGCAGCCAGATTTTGGCGCTCCCTCTCAGCAGCCGCCCTTCTCTCGACATCCACCCCTTCGTTCGCTTTGCGGATCTGCTTTTCAAGAGTGGTTACTCTGCTGAAGGTATGTTGCATATGAAGCTCCCTCCGTGCTAGCTCTTCTACCAGCTTCCGGTTCCGCAGGTCATTCCATATGCGTTCAGGCAAGCTACAACACCGGTCACGGTAGCGGCGGTACCTCCCCAACAGCCGCACAAAACCGCCGAATGGATGTTAGCCCGCCTAATCCTCTCTACCTCTAGCAAAAATGTCTATAATGAACAGAGTGAGAGTTAACACGAGAAGACATGCGAAGAAAGAAAACAAACCAAAGTTTTGCACGTACCTTTATACTCAGGGCGGCCACCTTGCCCATCAATCAAATGTCCAAAATAACCCTCACGGACGTGCTCTCCGCTTCTGAGCACAGGACCCCGAACATCGTCACCAGGTTCTCCTCCTCGAGCAGCAGGTTTAGGCCGTTAGGAATCTCCAAATAACGATATTCCCCCTCGGCCTGCACGGGCAAGCGGGTATAACCCTCCTAAGCAAGACGGATGTCCTCGGGATCCATATCAGACTCCGAATCATCCCCCTCTCCTGAAACGCCCCTTCCTTCCGCGACCCTAGAAGTTAAGGCTTCCACCGCCGGAGACATCGAAGCGCTCGCATTCGCCATAACGTCGGCGCCTGCCATCTCCACCAAAACAGCTACCGAGGAACTGCCTTCCCTCGCAGCAACAGGAACAGAAACTTGAATCGCCGAAGCGACTGTGTCACCTTAGCCTAAGAAAACCGGGGCAAACCCCACTGAGCGCTCACCCTCTGGGGCAAGGTCCGCTGCGCCCCTCCTCCGCCGACGACGAATAATCTAAACTAATAACTACCAGGAGAGCCGGGGAGAATGCCACCCTGCGCCGAGCCAGCGGCCTCCCATCTTCGTCTTCATCCCCATTCGGCGATCGCTCCGCCCTGGAACGCAGGACCCCTGGAGACTCCTCAACCCGGGGCACAGGCCGTACCGGATAGTGTGCAGCTGAAGACTCCACTAAAGTCACCCTCGGAACAGGACGAGGTGCCGGCATTATGATCATTTGGGCAGTCACCCCCGTCTTGCGGAAAGCAAGCTGAGGAGCCCTCCTGAGCCGCGGTGGTTCTGACCAGCCAAAGGAGAAAGGTTAGGCCAGAGAAACTAAGGACTATGAAGAAAGAACAATAAACAATAAATTAGATTCTTTCCAGCAGTCGGCCTACGGCCAGGGACCTCCCAGAAAGACGTCCACGTGCGAGTTCCCGTTGTAACAGGGAGCACGGCCTCAACCCACTCGCGGATGCCAGAAATTGGCGCCGGTGGCGCACCTACCACTACGGCACAAAAAGAAGATCATTACGTACAAACATAAAATCAGAACATTTAGCCCTAAAGAAATCGAAACCAACGTAAAAGAAACTTACGTGCATGGTTCCACTCCTCCGGGAAGTCAGTGGCGCAAGCCACCAGATGCTCGATCCTGATTTAGAAGAAATACTCGAAAGGATGGGTAGCGACCTCGTCGTCAAGCTCCCCAGTCAAGCCGTCAGTCCCACGAGGGACCAACCGAATCATAGTGCCACCTACCCTACGAGGAGTGTACAGAGTCAACACGTGCCCAAGTGTAATTTCCCTTCGTGCCAACTCCACATATTTAATCAGCATCACCAATAATTTGTAGCAGGAGGGGACGAGTTGAACAGGGCACACCCTGTAGTAGCGGCAAAGGTCCACCACCAACATGGGGAGAGGAAGCCTAACTCCCTACTTGAAAGGGTAGGCGTAGAAGACGTACTAACCACGAAGGTCGACATGCACCCTGTCGTCGCTCCTTGACAGGACGATGTCGGCAAAGCGAAGAATCTCACATTGCTCCTTCAGTTGAGCAATGTCAACTTCCCCCATCAATGGAGCCTCATCCACTTGATCTTCTCCCTCGGGGTCGGTAAAATCAGTCGCCGGACCGCCGGGTAGGGAAAGAATGTCGATCACCAACGGGAACCGATCAACAGTCGGCGAATCAGTGGCTCCCACCACCGTAGATGGAACCTCTGCCGCCGCAACCGCCGCCAGAGCTACATCGGAACGAGAACTACTCACCATTATCAATATAACGAAAAGAAGATGGTAAGATTCACCGGGAAAAAAAGAGAATACGAAGATCTGATGAAAATGAAGAAGAATGAATCAACAGGGGATGAAAAACCGGACAATCTAAAAGCAAGAAAGGTTGTCTCTCTCAGGATTCCACTTAGACATATATCAGAAAAGTGAGAACTGAGCAATACAAACCCTTATTTATAAGCAAAGCATGAATGACCCTCACGAATCCCAAAGGCCACCATTAACTACCTGAACAACCGCAAAACGGTTCAGGCCTATAGTAATGGGCACCATTATGATAGGTATCATTGAACGGTCATTCAACCGTCAATCGACACGTCCCCCATGGAACGGTTATAACGACCTCAAAACACCACGGGCACACCCCATTGTTGATACCCAATTTTTTCCTACGTATTTTTGTACCCAGAAAACTTTCAAAATATCTTGTGAATGCATATATAAATCCACAAAAGGTTTGTTATTTTTTCCATCGTTTTCAAGCATTTTAAAATTAATTTACAGCTCATTTTGTACAATAAAAATCCAACATTTGGTATCAAACCTTGCTATTTTAGTAAATAAAGTATTTTTCTCTCATTTACATGAAAATATAACTAATGTAATTTTTACAGGATATTACAAAGCCATTAAGTTGTTTAAAACTAAAATTGCATTAAATTACAATTTTAGCCTATTTTCTCAATTTAATAAGTATTTCAAGTGTAAAATCGTTCCTTATATTTTTAATCAGTTCCTAAACCTATATTAGTGTCTAAGTAATTTTATTGAATTTTTTATAAATCGTCTGCTACTTTTATAAAATTATATTTGGGGAAAATTGGTGATTTAAAAGATAGCCACATTCTATTTAATATATGGCCCAATTACACCCCTATTTTCAGCCCATTCTTATAACTCACCCGACCCACTCTCCCTTTTGATCCTGGACGTTGATCACATATCATCGGCCCACGTTGCTTCTTACCTTAATTAAACAACAAAACCCCTTACCCTAATTTCATTTCCCTCAATCCGCCGCCCTTGTATCCCCCTTTCACTCACAGACGCTCTCTACAACCTTCTGGTTCTCCCATGGCCTCCAATGCCACATTGACTCACTCCTCTCTCACTTCTCTAGATTCCCAGCAACTATGGCGACCCTGTATCATGGTCTTCTCTCAAGCTTGAAGCCTAGCAACTTCCGCCATGGAAGACGGTCACAGAAGCTCTCTCTTGAGGACTGTTTCCGTTGTTTTTCCAATGATTATTGAACGAGGATGCCTTCTACGGCATCGTATGCGAGTTTCAGAGTCAGGTTCTTCGTTTCTATAATCTGTTTGAAAACCCGAATTTCGTCTCTTTAAATGACTTTCAGTTTGATTTCCTTGTTTTCTACTCTACATCTACTTAGTTTCTCGGAGTACTTCAAATTTTTTGACTCTTCTAGACTAGGGTTTCTACCCTTTTCTTCAAAACTGTTCCTCTACTATTTCTGAGTGCCATATAGTCGTTGGGTTGTTTATTTTACTGGATTGTGTGTTTCTTTGATGACTGGCTTGTTTGTTTTCTTCGATGACTTGGGTTTTGAACTGCAGTTTCTGTTTCTAGGGTTTTATGACCCCTTTTTAAAGTACTCTATTCTTCTGGTCTTTAGCATTAATCCCTGGTTTTTAGTACTACATCTAAGTATCGTGTTAAAATTTGATGAAACCCCTAACCATACATGCTTGTACCTATGTTTGCCTACTTGCATGTTTTTCTATGTGCTTCGTGTCCTTTTACTTTTATTTTTGGTGCTAATTGTTTCATTCCCATACCATGATGATTGCTTTTTTTTTGAGAATTTTTTATATGACTTTATACTAACTCTTGCGAGGGTGGTATTAGTGCCTCGAATCGTGATTTGCGTATTTTCTTACAATCTGGTATTGATTTTCCTCAATCAGTAAGATACATTCCCTAATTAATAATTTATTTCCTAGGTTTTCAATCTTGAAATTATTTTCCATAATTAAGGTGATATTTTCCTTATATATGAACACAAATACGCTGATTTACTTGATTGATATGTTTTTTATTGGTTAAGTATCATGCACCTAGTCTTTATTATATACCTGGTTCTATTCTTGTCTCCTTATGTGATCAGGCCATACTTTATGATTCCTTTCCTTTTTAAAATGGCTGCTTATTACCATTTGCCTATGACTCCTTAATTGAAGGGGAGTCCCTATGCGTGTGTGATTATGATTGATATCAGTTCCTTAAATATGAACTGATACCTTATTTGTTTACTTGTTTAGTACTATAAGTACCATCCCCTCATTGTCTTTGAAAGACACCAACACATTGCATATCTCTCATACTAAGGCATTACAGTCTCTCTGAACTTTCTTTCAATAACACTCTTTGCTCTCTATCTCTCTATTGTTTTGGTCCTTTCCTACAAACTTTCTCACTCAATTTGCTGAAAGCCAAGATTGAGTAATCTTGGTTGTTTACTTCTACACTACTAAGGTTCTGCTACATTATTTGCTTGGGTTTGCATGCTGCTCTCTTTGCTGCACACTGCCATTCTCTCTTTACTGCGCACTGTCGCTCTCACCTTGCTGCTCTTATTCTCTGCATACTTTGCTCTTTATTGTGCAATACTACTTATTGTTATTGTGTTCTCTTGTCTGCAACTGGTATGTTACCTATTTAATATACAGTTTCCAAAACAACATGCTTTTACTAGTTTTTCATTTCTCCTTGTTTCTTGTGTGCTTTTATCTATGGTTCTGATGCTCTTGTTGTCACTAGTATACACTTGCTAGCCTATTTAGCTTAGATTAGCATGCTCCCCTTACCCCCTTCCTTGTCTCAATGAATATTTACTTTTCTTTGTGCATTATTACTATGTATCCAGGGCTGCTAGGCTACTTGATTAGCCTAAAACCTCTTCCTGAGGTTAAGTGTAATGGGGTTTGGTGCAGTAAGAACTGAACCCCTATTTATTCTACAACCATGTCTAGTTATTGTCTACCCATGTGTTGCCTGTGATTAGTTTGTTTTGCTTATTTGTTCCCTTCCCCTTGTCCTTGGTCGTGTAATGCTCTGTTGGTTTCAAAACTGGTCAGTCTACATGTTTTTCAGAAGGATTTTTGCAACTCTTCCAAGTGTTTTCTTAAACTCCTTCTACACTTCTCTTAATCTACTTTCTCAAATTGTTTCTCAACTCTTTTTCTTAAACTAACTCTCAATTGTTTTAAAATCCTGTCCCAACTTCACTACTCTTAGAACGCTAGGTTATGCCTCCTTGGTGTAAGCATTGCCATGGGAGCCTTGAGCACCCATGGAACTCTGATGCCCAAGGCTAGCTTTAAATGTTTGAAACTGTCCAATTGGGACATCTTTTGGGTGCCTGGAATTAGCCAGGGGTTCAAACAAACCGTTAGGGAGCTTTGTCACACCCAAACCTTGGTACTGGCTGTGAAAAAGTGAGGCTGGAAATGTTTGGGCCTGGCTGAAGGCTCTCTATTGAGTAACTTCTTATTTTCTTTTCTCATTATTACACTTTTAATTACTTGGTCTGTAATAACTTGTAAAAGAATAATGGGGTTTATAGTGAAATTGGGAGGGTGATGCATGTTTAATTAAGGGAATGGGTAGAAAACATGTCCATAGGGCTTATTTACTTGCTTGTGCAATAGATTCCATGCTTTAAAACATGCACCGCTGCATGTATAAATCATGTTTCTAGGCCTTCCACTCCCAATTGTTATTCTGTACATTTTTAATAATCGTAACCAATCAATAATCAATAAGTCATCACCATCACATTTAGATACCATACTTATAGGACTTTTGTGCATTAGATACCATGCCTTTAGGACTTTTATCTGCAGTTGTTTAAGTACTTCGTTAATCTGGGTTAATATTGGTTAACAGCTCTCCCTTTAAAAAGTCGAAGCAAATCTGTATGTTCACAATCTTTAATAAAGCCTAGGCAAGCCTTAGGCCGGATAAAAACTGACTAATCGCCTTTATGTCATGTTCTAATTGATCCACCTCTGTTTGAATCGTTTGTCTATGAAGCTCTCTAAAAGTTTTATACTTCTGCCCTATTTTAAACTATCTATGCAAAGGTTCTATCGTCCAAAATTAGACTACTATTTTTCAACTATCTGAATACTTTAATTTTGAAAGTTCAAAAGCTGATATGTTTTCTTTACACTTTTGCAATACTAAAAAATGCCTTCACACTTATTTTTACTCCGCCCGTCCGGAAACTGTTCTACCATATGTTTTGCAAATGCCTTTAAATGATTTCTCCAGATTCTAAAAAAAACTGCTACTGCTTTTTTAAAGTTTCTGAACGCTTTTCTCACAACTCTTTTCTGCAAAACTCTCTAGTTTCTGTTTTTGTTAAACTTGTACTCTAGTTATTAAAAAAAAACTCTCTCTTCCCTAGATCTCAAATGTGTTTGAGTCGTGCTCATTACGTGTACGTTTATAGAGGGATATTTGAGCCTTTATATGTTTTACATGATTCCTTTACGTGCAAGTCCTATTTGCTTTTGTATGTCGCCTAGCATTTTAACCTTTGAACCTAAGGGTTCAGCCTAGTTCCTACCTTATAGGAATAGTGATCCTAAGTGCCCTCTAGGATCTATTGAACGGGACGGGTAATAGCACGCAATAAGTATTCGTGACCAATCCACACACTTATATAACTTCTATTGGGTGGGGAAGGGTAGAATATGGAGATGATGACGATGCGATAATATCATAAAGCGACCCCTTTTTGGGAATATGAGCTAGATATTGCATCGAATGATCCATATTATAGTCAAACCTAGGACCCTTCTTTCTCTTACGTGCTTATTTAAATGTTTTTATCAATGCTTTCCAAACAAACCCTCTTTTATTACAAACTTATGTCTTTTTCTTTAAAGCTCTCAAATTATGTGAATACGTGTACTTCATGTGTCTACTTGCTTCATCTTCTTTGTAAAGTCACAATTAGCACGGCCGGGAACCACATTTGTGGATCTTGAGAGGTGCCTAACACCTTCCCCTCGAGATAATTTCAAGCCCTTACCCAACTTTGGTTTCTCTCTCAAAACACTCTCTTTATCTTATAGTGTCCTAATGCACTATAATCATTAGGTGGTGACTCTTCCAAAATCCATGACCCAATTCCCAAACGGGAAATTGAGTTGTTTTTCCCATAATGTCGTGAAACCCGATTTCGCCTTTGAAAAAAGGGGCATCGACAGCATGTCGACTCTGCTGGGGATTTCTTTTAGGCTTTTACCACTACGTGTTTTATGACTTTACTGCTTTCTTTATTGCTTCAATTATTTTTTTGACAATTACTAACTTGTTTCTCCGTGTCTTTCTTTTCCATTAACCGTTTTATTGCTTTATTACCTCACTTTATTTCAATTTCTTCTTTAATTTCGAGCATTTATTGTAATCATTATGAACGTGAAAATACATATATTTATTTCATTGTTGTAATTGCATCCTTCAATATCATTTTTCACTCGTGCCAAACAAATCCTATCACAACGCTTATAATGAGTGGTTGCGCTCTTCCATATTATAAACCTTCTAAATTTGGAAAAGGCATATTTGCGGTAAAACCAGTCGATCAACGGTGTAGTTGACGGTTCCGTGCCTTTCCCTCTGGAGTTGTCCGCTCAAGGGTACCTTGTCTAGCACTTCAAAAGTAGAAACCTTACTCTATTTAATTGTTCATGCATCATGGTCAAACTTAGCCGAGTCAGTTATGTTATCCGCATAATGACTCATTAGGATAGCCTAAACCAAAGTCCATCGGGTTTCCTCGAAACCCAAACGGACATTTACGTTGTGTGCATTGATTTACAGAACTAAATGCCTTTGTTAATTATTGATTTAAATGGTCAAGTTCGGTGGGGTTAAGGGACTAACTCTCTGTTTTGCAGGAAATGAGACACGAGGTACCCATGTTCGGTATGGTATCAAACATTCATCCAAAATTGCTAAGTAGGTGGGACGATCTGCATGGTAATGATCGGGTTGTTGTCCGCAAACACTTAGGAAATCTTCCTTCACTTCTAGAAGTTAGGCCAGATAAAAAGATCGTGAAACGAGCTACTATGTTTTGGGATAGTGAACGGTCTGTCTTCCGCTTTGGGGATATTGAAATGACGCCGCTATTGGAGGAAATTGGGGGTTTAGCCGGAATTCCTTGGGATAGCCCGGGGTTGCTCATGCCAGAAAATTGCAAAGGTAGAGGGCTCTTAAAGATGATGGGGCTCAATAAGAATCCAAATCTAATCAGCTTGAAGGACTCCTACATATCCTTCGACTTCATGTATGAAAGGTTCGGACATTGCAAGTCATACCGTAATCACATGGATGAGTTCGCGCTTACCTCTTTGGGGAACATACATAAGAGGGCTTTTGTGTTCATGTTCTGTTTTTTTGGGAATGATAATTTTCCCGATGAAGAAGGCTAGGATCCATACAAGACTAGCCATGGTAACCAAAGCCGTAATGGAGGGTATCGATGGGCAGACGTTCAACATAGCACTCATGATCCTCGCAGAACTGTACCGAGTCCTCAAAAAATGTCAACAAGGGGCACCATACTTGGAAGGGTGCAATCTACTACTACAACTCTTGCTCATCGAACATCTTCAAAAGGGAGAATATAGGCAGGATATCATACGCCGGCATTGGGATGATCACATTGCTTTCCATCATCCAAAGCGCATTCACTTCATGCCGGATATGTTTTCTCACCCGAAAGACGCCTGTGGATGGGTGGAACTGTTAAGAAATCTGAAAGAAGAACAGGTGCAATGGATGTACGAGTGGTTTCCATCTAGAGAGTTTATCATTCGGTCTAGGGATGCGCCATTCCTCATACTCATCGGCTTGAGAGGAACTTACCCTTATGTCCCTCTCCGAGTCATGAGGCAAGCTGGAAGGAAGCAGATTATACCAAGAGTGGAAAAGATCATTCACTAAAGAGCTGATTTCCAAGATGACGATTGCCCACACAGGTGCCGTGCTCAGCATATGTGGCACTCCAAAATCATTCTAGAAAAGGAATCTATGGAACGAGACAGGTATTGGGCGGGGCATGCGCCACTTTATCCGGGATGGTTTGAAGAAGATCATATTGGCTTGGGAAAGATAGGCTTCGTCCATGGTCACAGGTTTATTGATGAGGAGGTTGCAGCGAAGGTCAAGTACAATCAGCTACGCAAGCGGATGCGAGAGTGTGAAAGTGAACACTGGGAAATACTAGAGGCTCAAGAGAAGGTAATCAATGAATGGAAAGACATGGCTGTCCGCGCAAGCAACCGTTTAGGGTACTTGGAACAAGGTATAATAGAGCTAGAAGGCAAGTTTATGAAAAGGATCAAAGACTGTTAGGAGGCTGAAGGTAATGAAGGTGGGCGTTTGGCTCAAGCTAATTTGTTGCTGGGACTGCGCGAGGTAATGAAGCTATATGAGGGAGGCAAAGATACCGAATCTGGGAAAGGTCCTTCTGGGACCAAGTAGTTAGGATTTTACTTCTTTTTGATGTAATAAGGCCTTTGGTCATTGGTGACAATTTTTCTTTATTTCAGTTTATTTTGACTCATTCTATTTTATATCAATAAAATGAGGCATTTAGTATTATGAGTTCTCCAAATCATTATTTGTCGCTAGGCCTACCTCGGGCACAACGAGGCACCCAAATAGGAAACAATTTATTTCTCACAACAACGTGTTTACATACCAGAATGTTTTCTTTATCAGAATCCACACTAACTTTTATACATTTTTTTTTCCTTTTGTTTTTATCCCCTCCCCAAAGGTTAGTTCCTGCATTCTGGCACCATCAGAATATTCAACAAGATCTAAGGGTCCTCCTCCTCCTCCTCATCCAAGTCCTCCTAGAAATAGGAACAAAGGAAAGATGGTAGATAATGAAGCAAGAAAGGAAATTGAGGGAACTTCTCAGGGTACCCCGATCACCAAAGAAACTGCTTCTCACTTGGAGCAAACTTTGCTAAAGTTTCGAGAGGAATTGGACCAGGTCCGGAGTTTGGCAAGCTTGTCCATCTCCCTTGCTGCTGGAGATGTCGACAACCAGGTCCCTGCACCTCCATAGAAGGTTCAAACCCAGGTTCGGAGCAATGCTCCACCGCTCATCCCTAAGCCTCAATATTCTCCAAACCACTAGGATACAACTATCTTTGTGGATACTGTCTCCTACTATGCACAGCCCATACCAGATGTATCAGGATTAGATTCACCCATTTAGAACTTGGCTGCTAAACTCAAGAAACTCACTAACAGGGTCCAAGGTGTGGAAGGTGATATGGGTATAGAGAGTCTGAATTATGAAGATCTTTGTGTTCAACCTGATGTCGAACTCCTTGAGGGGTATAAACCTCCTAAGTTCGAGACGTTTGATGCTACGGATGATCCCAGGTTCACCTCAGAATGTATTGTGACAAATTAGTGGGAGTTGGTAAGGATGAGAAGATATGCATGAAGCTTTTCATGAGGAGTTTGAAAGGGGATGCTTTATCTTGGTACATCAGCCAAGATGCGAAGAAGTGGACGAGCTGGGTAAACATGGCATCCGATTTCATGGGCCGTTTCAGGTTTAACACTGAGTATGCGCCAGACGTGTTCTACATTCATAATTTGAAAAAGAAGCCTACTGAAACCTTTCGCAAGTATGCTACCCGTTCGAGGTCGAAAGCTGCCAAAGTCAGGCCGGCTTTGGAAGAAGAACAAATGAATAGATTCTTCGTTCGTGCCCAGGACCCACAATATTACAAGAGATTGATGCTGATAGAGGGGCAGAAGTTCGCTGATATTATCAAACTGGGAGAAAGAATTGAAGAAGGAATAAAACATGGTATGGTTACCTATCTTGAGGCACTGCAGGCCACCAACAAAGCCTAGCAATCTGGTGGTTCACCGAAGAAAAAAGATGTAAACTCCGTAATGGCTGCGCAGAGAAACCATTCTCTCATGAAATACCAACCCTACCCCGCAACTCCACTCACGTACCAACCCTCCCTAAATTACCAAGAACCTTCGCCTACTTATCAAAATCCACCGCCCATCTACCAGTCATCTCCACCACCAACATACCAACCTACCTCGCCAGGATATTCCCAACCCGCACTCGTATACCAAGCCTACACACCCCAACCTCCTCACTATCCATCACAACCTACCCATCAAAACTTCCCGCGACCAAGACAAAATTTTGACCGCAAACCACCCAGACAGTACACTGCTATTGCTGAACCCATTGACCAACTTTATGAGAACTCAAATCCACCAAATACATTACACCTATACCAGCCATAACTCTAGAGAACCCTTCCTAATGGATCAACCCAAATAAAACCTGCGCATACCATTCGAGGATGAAAGGCCATACCATTGACGAATGTCGCTCGTTAAAGGACAAAATCCAGACCTTAATTGACAACAATGTCATCGTAGCTAAGAAGCCTGCTCCTAATGTTCGTAACAACCCCCTGCCAGACCATAAAGGTGGGAGCATCCACATGATTAAGGTAGAAGACGATTGGGACCCCAAAGGGACGATTGGTTTGATATCTGAAGGCGATGAGCCCAAGAAACTGGCGGTCACCCTTAATCCTATTGTTGTACAAGTACAGCCATCTGAGGACAACGTGGTGAATATAGCTGTGCCATTTGAGTTCGAGACGCTTCCTGGAAAGGTGCCAAAGCCGATTGAGGTGGAATTTAGGACTCCAAAGGCGCCCGCACCAATTGAAGTTACTGTGTTGCCTCCAAAGGTGCCCATTTTGGTCGCCATGTCAGGTGTAATCCCATTTCAGTCCAAATCCATACCCTGGGACTACACAGCCGAGGCGAGAAGGAAAGGAAAATCACACATGGGTGAAACAATTGTCGCGCAAGGTATGACTAGAATAGGGAGGGTGTACACACCAGAGCACCTAGCTGAGTCCAGCAAGCAGTCCTCTGGACGTCCCATTGAAACTGGACCTGATGATCTCTGGAGGAAGGTACAAGCTAAGGAATATTCAGTTGTCGAACAGCTAAATAAGACTCCGGCGCAGATCTCCATCTTAGCATTGCTGCAGAGTTTCGAGGTGCATAAGAACGCCTTGATGAAGATATTGAGCGAGTCTTATGTCCTGAGCAACATAACAGGAGGAGAAATGGCAAATATGATATGGAAGATATTGGAAAGTCGCAAAATCACTTTTCATGAAGATGAATTGCCGCCTGAAGGGCTCAGTCATAACAAAGTACTGCACATCACCGTGCAATGTGAGGACCATTTCATCACCATAATCTTAGTTGACGGACATTCTAGTCTCAACATTTGTCCACTAATCACCCTCAAGAAGTTAGGAAAAGGGTTACACGAGATAAAAGATGGGGCTATTAATGTTATAGCTTTTGACGGTTCTCAGAGGTCCACTCTTGGGAAGATTACCATGTGTCTGCAAATGGACTCCACTTGGTTTGATGTTGAGTTCCAAGTCATCGACATACCTGCCTCTTACAACTTATTGCTGGGATGACCCTGGATCCATGCCGCTGGGGCTGTGACATCAACTTTACATCAGGCAGTGAAGTTCGAATGAAACCATCAGGAAGTAATCATCCATCGCGACGGTAGCAACCCTATATACAGTCTTCAGACCCTTCCAATGATCGGAGGCAGAAAAAGAATATGCGGGGAGACATATCATCATATCGAGTGGGTCAATGCGGTGGATAAGGACAAATGGTGGAGTAACAAGGTTGAGAGCATTCTTGATTGGAGTAGGTATGAACCGGGGAAATGACTAGGTAAGAATCTTCAAGGTATTACCAAACCCATCCAATTGAAGAAACATGGTACTACATTTGGACCGGGGTACGGGTATACTTGGCAAGAATTTAGAAACTAGTCACCACCATGGTGCGACCCATACTATCCATTGAAACACCCCATACCTCAGTTGGAGCAGACATTCCAGCCAGCCGACACTCTCTACGGTTCAGAGGAAGATGAGGCTCTTACGGAGATGAAGAACCTATTTCTGGAAGATGACATGGATTGTTGTGTAACCTTTGAAGAGGAAGGGGAGTAAGGCCCTTCCATTCAGGCTGTGAACCGAGGGGAGCGCCTCACCAACTGGTCAATTAGGACCACCGGCATCCGGAAACCTTCGGGGTAGCAAGACTAAACAAGCATCATGCATCTTTATCTTAGTTGTTTCCTTTATTTTCCGCATCTGTCTGTACTTTCAAAAAGAGCCCCAATATTTTTTACATTTATGAATTCAATCTAAAGCATTTTCAGTTTTCTCAAATGTCTCACTATTCATTACTTTTCTCTGCTATTTACTTTATTTTTCACACAGCATTACTATTACGTATCTTGATGATGAACCAACAATTGTAACTTGCAACGAGGCTATACAACGAATGGACGTAGACTCAGAAGAACCTGATATACCAGAGGAGGTTGTCAGAGAGGTCGAAATTTTATTGCAACCGAACTCGTCAATTTAGGAGTTACAAAGAATGTCAAAGAAACGCGCATCAGTGTGCATTTGCCACAGACAGAGAAAGAGAAATATGTAGAGTTCTTGAAGGAATATAAGGATATCTTTGCATGGTCTTATGACGATATGACCGGTCTTAGCACGTCCATCGTCGCTCACAAACTACCTACAGATCTTGCATGTCCCCCGGTAAAATAGAAGCTCAGAAAATTCAAGCCAAATATGAGTCTAAAGATCAAAAAGGAGGTTACCAAGCATGTCAAAGCCAGAGTTCTTCAAGTGGTAGAATATCAAACTTGGTTAGCTAACATTGTGCCAGTACCGAAGAAGGATGGGAAAGTTAGAGTCTGTGTCGACTACCGGGTTCTCAACCGGGCCAGTCCCAAAGACGATTTTCCCTTTCCGAACATACATATTCTGAACGACAACTGCTCCAAGCATGAATTGTAGTCATTCGTCGATTGTTTTGCAGGGTATCATCAGATATGGATGGATGAAGGAGATGCGTAGAAAACGACGTTCATCACGCCTTGTGGAATGTATTGCTACAGAATGATGTCGTTCGGGCTGAAGAATGGGGGGGATACTTACATGAGGGCCATGACTGCCCTCTTTCATGACATGATACATAAGGAGATTGAGGTATATGTGGACGATGTCATCATTAAATCCAAGATGGATGCAGATCACATGGAGGACCTCCGAAAGTTTTTCGACAGACTAAGAAGGTATAACTTGAAACTGAATCCCGGCAAATGTGCATTTGGGGTCCCTGCGGGAAAGTTGTTGGGTTTCATCGTAAGTCACCGAGGAATAGAGCTGGATCCATCCACGGTCAAATCTATTCAGAAGTTGTCACTGCCGAAAAGTAAGAAAGAGGTAATGAGTTTCCCGGGGAGACTTAACTACATCAGCCGGTTCATTGCTCAATCTACCATCATATGCGAACCTATATTCAAGATGCTGAAGACGGATGCCGCCACCAAGTGGATCATTGAATGTCAAAAGGCTTTCGACAGGATCAAGGAATACTTGTCTACGCCTCCAGTCCTGGTTCCACCTGACCCTGGGAGGCCTTTATTGCTCTATCTCGCAGTATTAGATGGAGCATTTGGTTGTGTTTTGGGACAACACGATGAGACAGGGAGAAAGGAGCAAGCTATTTACTACCTCAGCAAGAAATTTACCCCGTACGAGGCTCGGTATTCCTTACTAGAACGCACCTGCTGTGCTTTAACTTGGATAGCTAAGAAGTTGAGGCACTATTTTTGTGCTTACACCACCTACCTTATATCAAGAATGGATCCACTAAAATACATCTTTCAGAAGCCCATGCCTACTGGCAAGCTCGCCAAGTGGCAAATTTTGTTGAGTGAATTCGACATTGTCTACGTCACCCAAAAGGTAGTTAAAGGACAAGCTTTGGCAGATCATCTTGCAGAAAACCCTGTGGAAGGGGAGTATGAACCATTGAAGACATACTTTCCCGACGAGGAGATGACTTTCATAGGAGAAGATATTGCAGAATCCTACGATGGTTGGAGGATGTTTTTCGACGGAGCCGCGAATTTCAAAGGAGTTGGTATTGGAGCAGTCCTGGTATCAGAAACCAGTCAGCATTATCCGGTGTTCTCCAAGCTCAGGTTCACATGCACCAATAACATGGCCAAGTATGAATCTTGCATCTTAGGGCTTAAACTGGCCATTGATATGAACATCCAGGAGCTGCTAGTGATTCAGGATTCAGACCTACTCATACACCAGGTCCGAGAGAAATGGGCAACCAAGAATTCCAAGATACTCCCTTATTTGCATCACATACATGAGTTGAGAAAGAGGTTTAGAAAAACAAAATTCCAGCATGTTCCAAGAGTACAGAACGAGTTTGCTGACACCTTAGCCACTTTATCATCCATGATTCAGCATCCCGACACAAATTTCATCGACCCTATCCAGGTCAGAATTCGGGATCAACCAGATTATTGTACACATGTTGAGGAAGAAGCCGACGGGAAACCTTGGTTCCATGACATCAAACAGTACCTAAAAACAAGAGAATATCCAGAGCTTGCTAATAATGCTCAGAAGCACATGCTTCGAAGGCTGTCCAACAATTTCTTTCACAGCGGAGGAATCTTGTATCGGAGGACTCCCGATCCGGGATTATTAAGGTGTGTCGATGCGACAGAAGCAACCAAATTATTGGAAGAAGTGCACTCAGGGTCTTGTGGGCCACATATGAGCGGTTTTGTTCTAGCAAAGAAGATACTCAGAGCAGGATATTTCTAGATGACCATGCAAACCGATTGCATTTAGTATGTTCGAAAGTGCCACCAGTGTCAGATACATAGAGATATGATAAAGGTACCTCCAAACGAGCTCACTGCAACGAGCTCACCATGGCTGTTCGTCGCCTAGGGAATGGATGTTATTGGACCAATCGAGCCTGCCGTATCAAATGGACACAGGTTCATTCTAGTGGTAATTGACTATTTTACTGAATGGGTCGAAGCAACATCATACAAAGCAGTAACCAAGAAAGTCGTGGCAGACTTTGTCCGAGACTGGGTTGTCTGTCAGTTCGGTGTTCAAGAGTCAATCGTCACTGATAATGGTTCCAATCTAAACATCGACTTGATGAAAGCGATGTGTGAAACTTTCAAGATCAGACACAGAAACTCTACAACTAATAGACCTCAGATGAATGGAGCCGTAGAAGCAGCTAACAAGAACATCAAGAAGATACTGAGGAAAATGATCGAAAAGCATAAGCAGTGGCATGAGAAGTTGTCATTCGCTCTACTGGGATATCGTACTACAGTTTGCACATCAACCGGCACAACTCCCTACATGATGGTTTATGGTACAGAGGCAGTGATTCCCGCCGAGGTAGAGATTCCATCCTTGAGAAACATACAAGAAGCTGAGTTAGATGACGTAGAATGGGTCTAGGTTCGTACGAGTAGTTAGCCCTTATAGATGGGAAATGAATGAACGTCGTCTGCCATGGACAATTATATTAGAATAGGATGTCTAGAGCCTTCAACAAGAGAATTCGACTGAGAAGTTTACACCAGGATAGCTGGTGTTCAAGAAGATATTTCCGCATCAAGACAAGGCCAAAGGGAAGTTCTCTCCCAACTGGCAGGGTCCATACACGGTTCACCGGATCCTAACTGGAGGAGCCCTTATTCTTGCAGAAATGTATGGAGAAATATGGCCAAAACCAATCAACTCAGATGCAGTGAAAAGATACAACACTTAATCAATATGCTTTCTTTATGACGTAATTTGAAATATGTCTGACCTGATTTTCGTTTAAGAGAGGATATGTAGGCAGCCCTATGGGTTTGGTCACATCATTTATAAAACTCCATTTTCCCCCCGCATTTGGAACTGGGGAAGAATTTTGAGGAGGACCCTCTAAATTCCGAAGTCATCTTGCCAACTTTCGTATCAGCATCGACCCAGTAAACTAAGGTATAATTTCGAGGAGGACCCTAAAAATTCTAAAATCAATCCGCTTTCAGTCATTCAGCGCCGCCGGCAACAACACCAGCCCGGTAAACTAGGGCAAAAGTTTGAGGAGGACCCTCAAAATTCCGGAACCAGCGAGGTTGTCGTACCTTGAACCACGTTACAGTTGTGGTTCATCATATAACAAAAACTATCTTTTGCTTTACTTATATACATACATTTGCATCATAATTGCCAAAATTTTGCATAAAATCATTTGGATCGCTATCGTTCAGCAACGCTGCTCCAAGGGGGTACAGAGCACCACGGGTCGAAGGATGCGAACTAACCTCCCCCTTACAGAACTCACGATTTTTCTTTGATGCAAATAGCGATGCAGGAGTCTTACAAAACAAAGCCGCTACCTACCTGACAAAGGCTTACTATCTACATTCACTGCTATCCCAGCAGTCATCAATATTGCAATGATCTATCAGCTAAGAAAATCACCGTCATCCTCTCCTTTATATTTTCTGCACTCTTGCATAAGGCTATCTTCTGCATTCCGAGGCTAAGCTCTGCCTCCATCATTGCATAAGGCTATTTTTGTGCATTTCGAGACTAAGCTCTGTCTCCATCTTGCATTGCATAAGGCTACTCTCTACCTTTCGAGGTTAAGCTCTACCTCCATCCTTGCATAAGGCTATCTTCTGCCTTTCGAGGCTAAGCTCTGCCTCCATCATTGCATAAGGCTATTTTCTGCCTTTTGAGACTAAGCTATGTCTCCATCTTGCATTGCATAAGGCTATTCTCTGCCTTCCGAGGCTAAGCCTTGCCCCCATCCTTGCATAAGGCTACTCTCTGTCTTTCAAGGTTAATCTCTACCTCCATCCTTGCATAAGGCTATTTTCTGCCTTTCGAGACTAAGCTTTGTCTCCATCTTGCATTGCATAAGTCTACTCTCTGCCTTTCGAGGTTAAGCTCTACCTCCATCATTGCATAAGGCTATTCTCTGCCTTCCGAGGCTAAGATCTGCCTCCATCATTGCATATGGCTTTTTTTCTGCCTTTCGAGACTAAGCTCTGTCTCCATCTTGTATTCTTGCATGAGGCTACGTCTACCTTCCGAGACTAAGCTTTGTCTCCTCTATTCCTTGCATTCATCCGGCTGAAATATTGCCATCTTTTCATGGGCTGAAATATCGCCAACCTATTCAAAGGCGTCATAGTTCAGAAGCACAATCCGCATGGCCCGAGAACACCATTTCATGGCCTGCGAATCTTTACTTTCATGATCTTCATAGCCCGGACGTCATAGTCTGAGGACGCCATCCTAATATTCTGAAGACAGCATTCATGGTCCAATGGGAACTTGCATTAAGTCTAAATTATGCAAAAATATTTGCACACCGTTCATTTGCAAGTACACCGGCTGTCTCAGCAGGAGCGCTCCCGCTCCAGTTCTCTGCGGCTCGTCCGATCCTCGAACCCTTGCCAAAATCTCAAACCCCGTTGCGACCGCATTTTCAAATTTTCATTGGCATATTCCGCCAATGGCTCCTGAACTACATACGGCCTAATTCCTGTAAGACCAGGGATATGTAGGCAGCTCAGAAACCGGAGCACGGTCAATATTCTCGTACAATTGTCACCTCAGGTCAAAATTGGTCATCTTATCTTTACCCGACAACTCTTTCATCCTCTTCGGGTAAAGAGGGGCAACTGTTGATACCCAATTTTCCCTACGTATTTTTGTACCCAAAATACTTTTAAAATATCTTGTGAATGCATATATAAGCATCCACAAAAGCTTTGGTATTTTTCCATGATTTTCAAGCATTTTAAAATTAATTTACATCTCATTTTGTACAATAAAAATCCAATAATTGGTTCAAACCTTGCTATTTTATTAAATAAAGTATTTTATTCTCTCATTTACATAAAATATAATTTATGTAATTTTTACAGGATTTTACAAAGCCATTAAGTTGCTTAAAACTAAAATTGCATTAAATTGCAATTTTAGCCTATTTTCTCAATTTAATAAGTATTTCAAGTGTAAAATCATTCCTGATATTTTTAATCAGTTCCCAAACCTATTTTAGTGTCTCAATAATTTTATTGAATTTTTTACAAACCGTCTACTATTTTTATAAAATTATATTTGGGGAAAATTGGTTATTTAAAAGATAGCCAAATTCTATTTAAAATATGGGCCAATTACACCCCTATTTTCAGCCCAATCTTATAGCTCAACCGAACCACTCTCCCCTTTGATCCTGGCCGTTGATCTCACAGATCAACGACCCACGTTGCTTCTTACCTTAATTAAACAACCAAACCCCTTACCCTAATTTCATTTCCCTCAATCCGCCGCCCTTGTATCCGCCCTTTCACTCACAGACGCTCTCTAGAACCTTCTGTTTCTCCCATGGCCTCCATTGCCACATCGACTCACTCCTCCCTCACTCCTCTCGATTCCCAGCAACCATGGCGTCCATGTATCATGGTCTACTCTCAAGCTTGAAGCCTAGCAACTTCCGCCATGGAAGATGGTCACTGAAGCTCTCTCTTGAGGACTGTTTCCGATGTTTTTTCGATGATCCTTAAACGAGGATGCCTTCTACGGCATCGTATGCGAGTTTCACAGCCAGGTTCTTCGTTTCTATAATCTGTTTGAAAACCCTAATCTCGTCTCTTTAAATGACTTCCAGTTTGATTTCCTTGTTTTCTACTCTACATCTACTTAGTTTCTCGGAGTACTTCAAATTTTTTGACTCTTCTAGACTAGGGTTTCTAACCTTTTCTTTTTCCTCTACTATTTCTGAGTGCCATATAGTCGTTGGGTTGTTTATTTTACTGGTTTGTTTGGTTTCTTTGATGACTGGCTTGTTTGGTTTCTTCGATGACTTGGGTTTTACACTGCAGTTTCTATTTCTAGGGTTTCATGACCCCTCATTAAAGTACTCTATTCTTATGGTCTTTAGCATTAATCCCTGGTTTTCAGTAATACTTCTAAGTATCGTGTTAAAATTTGATGAAAACCCATAACCCTACATGTTTGTACCTATGTTTGCCTACTTGCATGTTTTTCTATGTGCTCCGTGTCCTTTTACTTTGATTCTTGGTGATAATTGTTTCATTCCCATACCATGGTGATTGTTCTTCTTTTGAGAAATTTGTCTATGACTTTATACTGACTCTTGCGAGGGTGGTATTACTAGCGTCAAATCGTTATTTGTGTATTTTCTTACAGTCTGGTATTGATTTTCTTCAATCAGTAGGATACATTCCCTAATTAATAATTGATCTCCTAGGTTTTTAATCTCGAAATTATTTGCCATAATTAAGGTGATATTTTCCTTATATATGAACACAAATACGCTAATTTACTTGATTGATATGTTTTTTTTGTTAAGTATCATGCACCTAGTCTTTATTATATACCCGGTTCTATTCTTGTTTCCTTAAGTGATCAGGCCATACTTTATGATTCCTTTCCTTTTTAAAATGGCTGCTTATTACCGTTTGCCTATGACTCCTTAATTGAAGGAGAGTCCCTATGCATGTGTGATTATGATTGATATCAGTTCCTTAAATATGAACTGATACCTTATTTATTTACTCATTTAGTACTATAAGTACCCTCCCCCCATTCTCTTTAAAAGTCACCAACACATTGCATATCTCTCATACTGAGGCATTATAGTCTCTCTGAACTGTCTTTCAATAACACTCAGTGCTCTCGATCTCTCGACTGTTTTGTTTCTTTCCTACAAACTCTCTCACTCAATCGGCTGAAAGCCAAGATTGAATAATTTTGGCTGTTTACTTCTGCACTACTAAGGTTCTGCTACATTATTTGCTTGGGTTTGCCTGCTGCTCTCTTTGTTGCACACTGCAGCTCTCTTTGTTGCACATTGCCATTCTCTCTTTGCTGCACATTGCTGCTCTTATTCTCTGCATACTTTGCTCTTTATTGTGCACTACTGCTTATTCTTATTGTGTTCTCTTGTTCTGCAACTGGTATGCTACCTATTTAATATACAGTTTCCAAAACAACATGCTTTTACAAGTTTTGCATTTCTTCTTGTTTCTTGTGTGCTTTTATCTATAGTTCTGCCGCTCTTGTTGTCATTGGAATACACTTGCCAACCCATTTAGCTTAGATTAGCATGCTCCCCTTACCCCTTCCTTGTCTCAATGAATGTTTACTTTTCTTTGTGCATTATTACTATGTGTCCAGGGCTACTAGGCTACTTGATTAGCCTAAAACCTCTTCCTGAGGTTAAGTGTATTGGGGTTTGGTGTAGTAAGAACTGAACCCCTATTTATTCTACAACCATGTCTAGTTACTATCTACCCATGTGTTGCCTGTGATTAGTTTGTTTTGCTTATTTGTTCCCTTCCCCTTGTCCTTGGTCATGTGATGCTCTTTTGGTTTCAAAACTGGTCAGTCTACATGTTTTTCAGAAGGATTTTTGCAACTCTTCCAACTGTTTTCTTCAACTCCTAATCAACTTCTCTTAAACTACTTTCTCAACTCTTTTTCTTAAACTGACTCTCAATTGTTTTAAAGTCTTGTCCCAACTTCACTACTCTTAGAACCCTAGGTCCTGCCTCATTGGTGTAAGCACTGCCATGGGAGCCTTGGGCACCCATGGAACTCTGATGCACAAGACTGGCTTTCAATGTTTGAAACTGTTCAATTGGGATATCTTTTGGGTGCCTGGTATTGGCCAGGGGTTCAAACGAACCCTTAGGGAGCTTTGTCGCACCCAAACCTTGGTACTGGCTGTGAAATTCTAAAGAAGTGAGGTTGAAGATGTTTGGGCCTGGCGAAGGCTCTCTATAGAGTAACTTCTTATTTTCTTTTCTCACTATTGTACTTTTAATTACTTGGTATGTAATAACTTGTAAAATAATAATGGGGTTTATAGTGAAATTGGGAGGGTGATGCATGTTTAATTAATGGATTGGGTAGAAAACATGTCCATAGGGCTTATTTACTTGCTTGTGCAATAGATTCCACGCTTTAGGACATGCACCGCTGCATATAGAAATCATGTTTCTAGGCCTTTCACTCCCAATTGTTATTCTGTACATTTTTCATAATCGTAACCACTCAATAATCAATAAGTCATCACCATCACATTTAGATACCATTCTTATAGGACTTTTGTGCATTAGATACCATGCCGTTAGGACTTTATCTACAGTTAGTTAAGTACTTCGTTAATCTGGGTTAAAATTGGTTAACAACTCTCCCTTTAAAAACTCGAAGCAAATATGTATGTTCACCATCTTTAATAACGCCTAGGCAAGCCTTAGGCCGGATAAAAACTGACTAATTGCCATTAAGTCGTATTCTAATTGATCCATCTCTATTTGAATCGTTTGTCTATGAAGCTCTCTAAAAATTTTATACTTCAGCCTTATTTTAAACTATCTATGCAAAGGTTTCTATCGTCCAAAATTAGACTACTATTTTTCAACTATCTGAATACTGTAATTTTGAAATCAAAAGTTGATATGTTTTCTTTACACTTTTGCAATCTTAAAAAATGCCTTCACACTTATTTTTACTTCGCCCATCCGAAAACTGTTCTACCATATGTTCCGCAAATGCCTTTAAATGATTTATGCAGATTCTCAAAAAAACTGCTACTGCTTTTTTAAAGTTTCTGAACGCTTTTCTCACAACTCTTTTCTGCAAAACTCTCCAATTTATGTTTTGTTAAACTTGTACTCTAGTTTTAACAAAAACTCTCTCTTCCCTAGACCTCAAATGTGTTTGAGTCGTGCTCATTACGTGTTCGTTTATAGAGGGATATTTGAGCCTTTATATGTTTTACATGATTCCTTTACGTGTAAGTCCTATTTACTTTTGTATGTCGCCTAGCATTTTAACCTTTGAACCTAGGGGTTCACCCTAGTTCCTACCTTGTAGGAATAGTGATCCTAAGTGTCCTCTAGGATCTATAGAACGGGACGGGTAATAGCACACAATAAGTATTCGCGACCAATCCACACGCTTAACTAACCTCTATGGGTGGGGAAGGGTAGAATATAAAGATGATGACGATGCGATAATATCATAAAGCGATCCCTATTTGGGAATATGAGCTAGATATTGCATCGAATGATCCATATTATAGTCAAACCTAGGACCCTTCTTTCTCTTACGTGCTTATTTAAATGTTTTTATCAATGCTTTCCAAACTAACCCTCTTTTATTTCAAACTTATGTCCTTTTTCTTTAAAGCTCTTAAATTATGTGAATATGTGTACTTCATGTGTCTACTTGCTTCATCTTCTTTGTAAAGTCACAATTAGCACGGCCGGGAACCACATTTGTGGATCTTGAGGGGTGCCTAACATCTTCTCCTCAAGATAATTTCAAGCCCTTACCCAACTCTGGTTTCTCTCTCAAAACACCTTCTTCATCTTAAAGTGTCCTAATGCACTATAATCATTAGGTGGCGACTCTTCTAATTTCCATGACCCAATTCCCAAACGAGAAATAGAGTTGTTTTGCCCATAATGTTGTAAAACCCGATTTCGCCTTTGAAAAAGGGGGCATCGACACCCATGCTCCACCATGCACATGATGTCCCCCTTACACGCAACAAGCGTAACCGTACTCTCTTCAAGCACAAGTAAAAATGGCTACGACCATCTCCAAAGTAAAAATGGCTACGACCATCTCCAAAAGATAAAATGGCTATGGCCATCTCCAACGCAAAATAACTACGGCCATCTCCAAAAGATAAAACGGCTACGGCCATCTCCAAAGTAAAAATAGCTACGTCCATATCCAAAAGATAAAACGGCTACAGCCATCTCCAAAGTAAAAATTGCTACAGCCATCTCCAAAGTAAAAATGGCTACGATCATCTCCAAAAGATAAAATGGCTACGGCCATTTCCAAAGATAAAATGGCTACGTTCTTCTCCAAAGTAAAAATGGCTACGGCCATCTCAAAAACAAAAATGGATACTGCCACCCCCCAAGTAAAAAATGGTTACGGCCATTTCCGAAGAACTAGGAGCTACAATCGCCCTCATCACGTAAACAACCACGGTTATTGGCAGAATCCGCTCATCGAGCTCGGCCTGAGCACGAACTCAGTAAGCAGAGGGACTATCTATACGGGTCAAAACTTGACCTCATGATAGTGAACGAAATCAACGCATTTATTAAAGCCTATTTGTAATTAATAAATGGTACGACCATTTACTCACAAGATTATCGAGCAGCCACGACCTGGCCGTCCGTACGAGGTCGTCCACTCCCTAGGCGCTAGCTGGCATATTTCCTAGCCATAAATACTAAGAGAAAGAACCCTAAGGGGGGGGGGGGGGCTGTTTCTTCTTCTTCACATCTCCTTCAAAAAGAAGAGAGAACACATTATTGTAAGGTTCTGAACCTCTCCACGGAGAGGCGGACCAAACCAACATCATTAATAAAAGATCTTCATCCTCCTCCCTTTAATCTATTACTGTTGTCTTTTATATTTTATTCCTTCAGTATTTGAATTTATTACGATCAGCTATGATTGACCCTCCATTAATTTTGATTGTTTTGTGCTTATAAAATAAATGAAACTTTTGAGCAAAACAAAAATTATAGCTGTTTTTTGTTTATTTATTTGTGTCTCCAAAGAAAAAAGAAAAAATTTCATTTTGGTTAATTGTTTTTTCTACTTTTCATTATACTCTTTTTGTCAAAGGCTTAGAAAACAAGAGTCAAAGCATCTAATTTCATCTGAGCTCAAATATATCAATTGTTTTTGTAAATAAAATGTACATATTTTAAAAAAAAATAACAGAAAATACTTTAAATCCTAGATTTAACAATAAAAAGATGCTTAAAGAATATTTGAAAGTTTGAGTTAAAAGCAAAAATTAACTAACTCTTTCGACAATAATATTATCTAAAAAATAAAGTAGAAAACATAATACTACATATTTTCCTACCTAGCTACTTTTCAAAATTAGGATAATGGTATACATTTTTGCATATCATGGTTCTTTTTAAAGTAATATTTAATATAATAATTCGATCTTCGAACTCACTAATTCGATTAATCCTAATTTACAATGCATGAGTCACACCAAAATAATGATTTTTTATTTTATTTTTTAAAGTTCAAACTCAAGACTTCTAATTACTGCATCTTGTTGCATCCTTTAGTAGTCCAAAGTACTTCATTCATTCACTTTTAATTGTCTAAAACGTATTTTTATACCGTTTTAAAAAAATAATAAATTAAATATATATTTTACTGTAATATTTACAATAATGATAATATTTTATAAAGTTTTGGAAAATAATTTAGGAAATGAGTAGTTAACAAAAAGGGTAAAATAGAAAAAAATTAATTTTCTCTTGGTTAGCTAAAATGAACAATTAACAAAATATTTTTAATATAATATACAAATAAAAGTAAATATACTATATTTTCCATCCCAAAATAGAGGCAGCCCGGATTTTGGTGCACTAAGCTCCCATTATGTGCGGAGCCCGATGAAGAACCGGACCACAAAAATTTATTAATGTAATCTCACCTGTATTTTTATAAGAGTTGAATCTATAAACTCGTGATCATGTTACAACAATTTTACCAGTTATCCCAAAGTTGCCTTCGTAAATTCATTCCAAAATAGAAAGAGGCAGAAATATTGAATCTGATTAAATTTAATTTTATACAATCCACAGTCCAGTTTTGACCACCTCACTCTTCTCTCTCTCTCCTCTCCCTTCAGGCCCTTCTCTCTCATCTGCAACACTTTGTACTGTGTGCGTGTGTGTACTGCTTCAGTTTTGGAAATTCAGATCAAAACGATATATTCCCCAATTATAGCTAGATTCTACTGCTTCACTTTTCAGCAAATCTCTCTCCTAAAAACCTCTCTCTTTCTCTCTCATCAAAATCAGTGAAATTTTACTCTCATTGTCAGCCCATTTGCAGTTTCTAACTCTTCTAATTTTTTTAACCCATTTTTGGGTTGTAAGCTTTGTGGCGTTGAGATTAAAGCATTGTTTTTGTTTCTGCATTTAAGAAACTGTTACTACAAATTCTTAAATTCCTTGCAATTACTGAAGTTTTAGTTCCGTCAATTTAAATCGGAGATTTTCGTTTAATTTCTGAGAAATGGGTTTCTTCACTATTTGAAGAATTTTGAGCTGAAGGAATGAATTCAGATGTGAACAGAGGTAGTGGAACAGTTGAAAGGGATATTGAACAGGTAAAAAGTTACTGTCTTATTCTTCCAATTTTCGTCTTTATTTTAAGCCCCGTAAAACTATTGCTTATTACTACGGCTACTATTTCTTCCTTGACATAAGTTGGAGGATGCCCTTTCAGTTTTAATAATTAATGTATGAGGATGTTGCCTAATGATTAATTAAGTGGTAGGAGAACTATGAGGTTTCAAGTTTAAATCCCAATGGAGGTAAAAAGAAATACTAGGTGATTGCTTATGATCTGCCTAATAAGCTCTGGTGGGAATAGTTACTCGATACCTATGCGGGTGGGTGGTAGCAAGTATACGATGAAATAGTCGAGGTGCCCACAAGCTGGTCTGGATACTGGTGTTATAAAATAAATAAATAAATTAGATAGTTTCTCGAAACTATGCTTTGCCTATACTAAGTTAATTTATTCATCCCCTAATTTCCTTGCCCTTTCAATGTTTAACCACTCATGTTAAATGCGTAATTAAGTAAATTAAAGTATACTCTCTCTAATAATTTAAGCTTTTAGACGAGATAGTTACACTTAAAAGGCAGCCCGGTGCACGAAGCATTTTGTGTTCACACAGGGGTTGGGGAAGAGCCGTACCTCAAGGTGTGTGATGTAGGCACCAATCATAATGCAAGTATCATTTCGCGGCTCGAACGCATGACTTATAAGTCACACAGAGACAATTTTACCATTGCTTCAAGGATCTTCTTCAATATGGTATTAGAAAAAACAAAGGTCTTCGGTTTTATTCTTATCGCCACCCATTATAGAAAAAGAACTTACTTTGTGTTTGGCCCAAGAATCAGGCTGCAAATTAGGGGGCATGCTGAAGACATAATTAAGTAAATTAAGATGTATTTTCTCTAGTAGCTTAAGCTTCTACATGAAATGGTCATATGCTCAACACCTCATTTTGTATACCTCTTCCCTAGTATAGGCTGCTTTGTCTTTATGGAACACTTAAGTCCTCATTTGAAAAATAAGGTTTTGTTTTATTCTTTGGACATGGGGTGAATGGGCAATGGTGCCAAGATATAGCTATGGTATTTCAGATTTTGGGAGAGAAAAGTTATGAACTTTTTTTAGTGGAATGGGTTAAGACAGAAGCAAGGTTCATTGGCTTGAAATTCCTTTGCATTTGATTTATCTCAGGCGATAACCACTCTAAAGAAGGGGGCATGTTTGCTGAAGTATGGAAGAAGGGGAAAGCCAAAGTTTTGTCCCTTTCGTCTGGCAAATGTAAGTATCATTTCATTCTTTGTTTAATTTTGTACATATGGCTTGCTTTTCTTAGCATTGTGATAATGAAATTCTATGCATCCCGACTCTGTAATCGTATTAGCTATCCGAGTGCGAGAAGGGCGTCTATGTAGATTCAACTATAACGCAGTTTGGTGAGACCCCACATCTATACATAACAAGTATCTATATAATTTATTTGAGAGACCGACATAGAGTTCTCCATACTGGACATAACACTGGCTGCTAGGAAGCACGTAATAGGCGGACATTAGCATCCTCACCTTGAATTTGATATGTCAATGAAGCAAATTAGGACATTACCCTTGAACTTTCTCCTTGATTTTACAGCCGTGCTGAAGTTTGTGGTATTTTGACATATCTTCAGTTTTGTGTGTCAGTGTGATGAGATGTTTCATCCTAAATGCTTGTGTCAGTTTCTGATTAGTGATTGGTAGTGTTTACTATCATGATTATACTTGTCAAAAAAGTAAAAGATGTTTACCATCATGATTGTAGTTTGTTCCTTTTTGCTACTCTGTCTTCAGTTTTTGCATGCGTGTATCTCAGACTGAAGGAGTGTCCTTCAAATGATGTAAATAATGCCACAGGTAAGGAGAATGTGGATTTCGAAGCTTGAAAAGCAAGCATAAGTAATCAAAGCTCCTACAATCTCTGTGCCAATTTGGAAGTGATACTATCCAAACTGCCATACGCTAAAGAGAAGCAAAAATAATCGCACTATATCATGATACTAAATCAGAAAATGAGACTTAATAAAAAATCGGAAATTTGAGTTCTCTTCCAAATGTCTACCTTATTGTGTCGTCCAGAATTCCAGAACTTCGATGTTGATAATCCATGCTCAGTGGATACAAAATATTCATCAGAGATATCCATGTCAAGGTTCTTTGTTCACATTCGTGCTGCCATGTAACCATTGTCAAGTAGTGTTTTTGACTGCTGTTAGAATACATGTGGTAAACGTCATCCTAGGTAGTTTGTTCTTAGTTTCCTTGTTCCAGTAGTGCCTGCATTTGAGCTCATGTCTCTTACTTTCTGGGGGTTTAAACCTAAAGCGTTTGAGGGATGGCCATTTCGTTATTTGTCATTGTGTATGACTGCTTATAGATAAACCTGTTATTGATATAAAATAATCCCATGCTTGCTGTATGGATATCGGTTGTTTCACTTTACCTTTCTTTATTGAGGTAGGAATTTACTACTGCAACTGTGGGTTGCTTCGTTGTATTGCAGCTAACAGTAACTACTGTGCTCCTCTGAAACTTAGTGTTAGTTGAAGGTAATATGCAAAGTCTAAAAACTAAATTTGTTATTATGGTTTCAGGATGAGTCTGCTCTGATATGGTTTTCTGGTAAGGAGGAGAAACACCTTAAGCTAAGTCACGTGTCAAGAATAATATCTGGACAGCGCACTGTAAGTTCTCTCTGCTGAAGATACTAAATCTCCGTTCTACAACCTTTTTGACATGTATCTAATTGATTCTATTCTACAAATTTATCCATCTTTAGATATCTCTTTTTGTGGTTTTAAAATGAGTTTCGAAGAACTTATATGGTGAAAGGTCAGATGACTCGTTCTGTGTGCTCACCTCATTTCATCAGAGATTTATGTGGTTAAATGTATGGGCATTAGTGGCTTTCAGATGTTAACCGAAGTCGATGACAGCTGAATTTATAAGTTATCTTCAGTGGTAATTTTATTGCATCTTTTCTTGGCCCTTGAGCTTCTGTTTCAGCAAAAGTATAAAATGTTTTGTGTTATTTGGCGCAAGCAATCCCCACTCTCTTTTCATTGGTGAACATAAAGAAAGAAGCTAAGAGACTAGAAATTCCTTGGAGAGGCATGTGAATCCAATTTGCATAGAATTATAGAGATCTAGCCAGATAAGCAACTTGAATGTTAATTTGATGCAGAATTTTAGTCACCGTTCTTGAACTGTTATGAACTGTGACACCAGCATGTCCACAAATTTGTCTCAAAGCATAGCTTCTTTATTTCTTTTGGAAGTATCGTGTTAATATATTCTCGTCTCTTAAAGACAAAATTAAGAGAAATAAGAAAGAAATGCAGTATGGCTGGATGAGTAGGATCGAACGTCTTCTGCTAAAGGAATTTTTGGCTTACATGTCATGGTTAATCGATAATCGTATGATGTATTAACTGTTTGTTTTCATTTCTCTATCTCTTCTCTATGTATATCCGCATATGCGCTTTATCAAAAAGTATAACTGTATTTGCTCTTCATTAAGTGACTTGGCTCACATGTGAAGTCTTGTGTGTATACTAACCTATTAAAACTATACTAGAAGTTTACTCTTGATGTCTTCTCAAATGTTACATACCTCATTCTGAGGAAGTATTGCTGAATTTGATTGGTTGTTTTCATGTTGAATCTAAGTATTCGTTCTACATAGACGAGCATTTTTTGGACAAAGTCCATGCTATACTAGCGCTCGTTAGTTTGATTTTATCAGCCTTAGTGGTTGATTAACGGTATCTTTTGGCTTGTTCCATTCATAGTTACATACTTTGATGATGATAATTTGGTGTCAGTGTCCTTTTCTTTTTTATTTAGCAATTTCTAGTTCTTAATGAACATGGTTTTCGGTCTGGTTGAACCACCTATGTTAAAACGTTTAGTGGTGCGATCTGATTAATAAGCTTTGCTTCTGTTCTTTTCCAGCCAATATTTCAAAGGCACCCACGGCCTGAGAAGGAGTACCAATCTTTTTCACTCATATACAATGATAGATCACTGGATTTGGTAAGAGTTTCATTAGTGACAGCTGTGTCCTTATTAGAGAGAAAGTCTTGTATGTAATTCATGCAATTCTGTCTTGTTCCATTGTCATTTGAAATTGTTGCACCAACTAACTCTCTCACGTTCCTCTTTAATCTTATGTCTTAGATATGTAAAGATAAAGAGGAAGCAGAGGTATGGTTTAGTGGCTTGAAGGCTTTAATCTCACGTGGACACCAGCGAAAATGGAGAACAGAATCAAGGAGCGATGGAATTCCTTCTGGTGCTACTAGTCCCAGAACATATACGCGGAGAAGCTCGCCTCTTCATTCTCCTTTTGGTAGTGGTGATAGTTCACAGAAGGTACATTCTATCTCGCACGTATGAGACTTTAGATTTGTCAATATTCATGTCAAAATTATATAATTTCATTTTGTTTCTCTAAGATGCTGAATAAGATCCATTATTTCCATCAGGATGGTGGTGATCAGCTTCGCCTTCATAGTCCATATGGAAGCCCACCTAAAAATGGTGTAAATAAGGCATTCTCTGACGTAATTCAATATAGTTTACCTCCCACAGGTCTCTTCACTTCAGACGCTGCTAGTGCTTCTATTCATTCCTTATCTTCTGGAGGTTCTGATAGCATACATGGTCAGATGAAGGTAATGGGTATGGATAACTTTAGAGTAAGCCTTTCAAGTGCTGTTAGCTCATCAAGTCAAGGTTCTGGTCATGATGATGGTGATGCACTGGGAGATGTTTTTATCTGGGGGGAAGGGACTGCGGATGGTGTACTAGGTGGTGGACCTCATAGGATTGGCAGTTGTTATGGTGTCAAAGTAGATTCTTTATTGCCCAAAGCTCTAGAGTCTGCAGTGGTACTGGATGTCCAAAATTTAGCTTGCAGTGGAAAACACGCAGCACTAGTGACAAAGCAGGGCGAGATTTTCTCCTGGGGTGAGGAATCAGGAGGCAGGCTTGGGCATGGTGTCCATTCTGATGTTTTGCATCCAAAGCTTATAGATTCCCTTGGCCATACAAACATTGAGCTTGTTGCTTGTGGCGAAAATCATACTTGTGCTGTAACACTCTCTGGTGAACTGTTCACATGGGGTGCCGGTGATTTTGGTCTTCTTGGGCATGGGAATGAAGTTAGTCATTGGGTTCCCAAAAGAGTAAATGGACCCTTAGAGGGCATACATGTTTCTTATATCTCCTGTGGGCCCTGGCATACCGCTGTGGTGACCTCTGCTGGCCAATTATTTACTTTCGGGGATGGAACTTTTGGAGTTCTTGGTCATGGAGATAGAAAAAGTATTTCAAAACCCAGGGAAGTGGAATCTCTGAAGGGGCTTCGAACTGTTCAAGCAGCTTGTGGGGTTTGGCATACTGCTGCAGTTGTTGAAGTCATGGTGGGAAACTCTAGTTCAAGCAATTGTTCGTCGGGTAAACTTTTTACTTGGGGAGATGGTGATAAAGGTCGACTTGGGCACGGTGATAAGGAGTCAAAACTTGTTCCTACTTGTGTTGCAGCTCTTGTTGAACCCAACTTTTGCCAGGTTTCTTGTGGACACAGCTTGACAGTTGCTCTAACTACTTCAGGTCATGTATATACAATGGGAAGTCCTGTATATGGCCAACTAGGTCACCCTCAAGCTGATGGGAAGCTTCCTTGTCGGGTTGAAGGAAAACTTTCAAAAAGCTTTGTGGAGGAGATAGCATGTGGTGCTTACCATGTTGCTGTATTGACTTCCTGGACTGAAGTTTACACATGGGGAAAGGGAGCAAATGGAAGGTTGGGTCATGGTAATACAGATGACAGAAACTCTCCCACCTTAGTGGAAGCTTTAAAAGACAAGCAAGTCAAAAGTATTGCTTGTGGTACTAATTTTACTGCAGCTATTTGCCTTCATAAATGGGCGTCAGGGGTTGACCAATCCATGTGTTCTGGCTGCCGCCTTCCTTTTAATTTTAAAAGGAAGCGCCACAACTGTTATAACTGTGGTCTTGTCTTTTGTCATTCATGCAGCAGTAAGAAATCACTGAGGGCATCAATGGCACCAAATCCCAATAAACTTTATCGTGTCTGTGATAACTGCTGTAATAAACTGAAAAAAGCTATTGAAGCCGGTGCTTCATCAGAGACTTCCATGAGTCGAAGAGGAAGTCTGAACCAGGGGTTAACTGATGGCATAGACAAAGATACTAAGTTGGATACAAGGTCTCGGCCTCATCTTGCTAGATTTTCTTCGATGGAGTCTTTCAAACAAGTTGAAAGTCGCTCTTCCAAACAGAAGAAAAAGTTTGAATTCAACAGCAGTCGTGTCTCACCTATTCCCAGTAGTACCTCGCAATTGAGAGCTCTCAATAGTTCTAAATCTTCTAATCCAGTTTTTGAGTCGTCCAAGAAGTTTTTCTCTGCTTCAGTTCCCGGATCAAGGATTGTTTCTCGAGCAACATCACCAACATCTGGACGGGCCAGTCCACCTCGTTCTACTACACCAACTCCGACACTGGGTGGACTTACATCTCCAAGGATTGTAGTGGATGATGCTAAAAGGACAAATGAAAGTCTTGGTCAGGAGGTTGTTAAACTAAGATCACAGGTAGGTTATATATTCACTATGCAACCATCTCCCTTTGATCCAGTTTTTTTCATTTGGCTACATCTTGTTATACTTATAGCTGATGTGGATCCTGAGCTATGCAATAGGTACTGATGTAGTTTCTTCACTTTCTACATCTTCTTATACTTGTTCTATGTGGATCTTCAACTTTGCATGAGGTGCTGATTTGGCCCGTCAAAAAAAAAAAAAAATAGTACCAAATCGTCTCTAGTTTTGTGAAAAATATTAAGCTGGATTTATCCAGTCGGTGGTGCAAAACTGAGATAGAAGCTTGTGTATGAGTTTAATATTTGTGCAAACATTTAATAGTGCGATGTGTCAAAATGCAAGACGTCAGTTAAGAATAAATAGTATCACTGGGCTTTCAGGCACTCAATGGTGTGTATAACACAGTTGAATACTTGATGATTTGCTGGGGTTTTTAACCAAAAAAAGGACTTGATGAGCAACAGTGACAAGTTGCACCTGATCTTATTGTGTAGGGTGAAAAATTATCCAAGTGCATAAACAGTACTATTTAACCAGATAAGATAAGTGATAAGCATGTTGATAAGGAGACAATGAATCATAGCTATTATCTGTACTATGTATTTTGTACTGATCTTTCAATTATTTTGCACTTTAAGGACACTATTTGGCTTCTCGGCAGAGGTACTGTCTCATGTCTTATGGTTGTTGTGCTGTACTATATCTGAATACATATGAATAGGCAAACTTATACTCTAAAGGACAGCCAGTCAATCCAATTTCTACTCCACTTAAAGAATAATGGAGAGTTTCATTTGCAATAGAATGTCAAATTGCATGCTGTTGAAAGTTTATTTTGCTTTTGGGGGTTGGGTGGTGGGGAGAAGGGTCAAAAGTCAAAACATGCTGCTGAAAGCCCAATTCACGGGTCCTTTGTTGCACTTATTTATTTCTGAACCCCTAGAACTTGCTTACTGTCAAGGTTGTCTTCTTTATTCTAGGCACTTGGCATTCTATTCATTTAGGAAAAAGAATGGCAGTTACTGCTATGCATAATAATGATAAAGCCAAAATTGTAAATTTATACGGAGACATAGAGGTTGCAATATTTTGAAATAAGATTTTAGATGATTTTACACATCATTTGAAATATGAATATTACCATCCATTTTATCCTAAAATTCCTTATTTAAAAGATATCTCTAATTTCTTCTCTTCTTTTCTCTTTCCTTTTTGCTTTTTTTCTTGGGGAGGGAATAAATAGGTCGTCTATGTGTAAGTTGCGAGGCTTTATCTTCATATGGAATGCAATAGGTTACAGTAAAAAATGCAACCCTGTTCCCAACATGCAAAGGTACTATATATTTTTTCTTTTTTATCACTGTTTGACTTTGTGTTTTGGATTATGTCTCTCTTATGGTAGCTATTTATGGTAGTTACTGTATGATATTATTTATGGTTCTTATGTTTAGATAATTATTTACGCTATTTCTGCTGGACTTACTAATGCTCTTTTGTTTTTGTTTTTGTTTTTTCCTTTCCTTCGCTGAGCCGAGGGTCGATTGGAAACAGCCTCTCTGCCCTTTCGGGTAGGGGTAAGGCTCGTCTACATATTACCCTCCCCAGACCCCACTTTGTGGGACTATACTGGGTAGTTGTTGTTTTATCACTGTTTGACTTTCTTCATTGTAGGTGGAAACTCTTACACGCAAGGCTCAATTTCAAGAGGTAGAACTGGAAAGAACTAGCAAGCAGCTGAAGGAGGCAATAGCAATTGCAGGGGAGGAGACTGCCAAATGCAAAGCAGCAAAAGAAGTGATCAAATCACTTACTGCTCAGGTAAGTTAGATTCTTTTTAATCAGTAGATTTTCAAGTTTTGGGTCAAAGTTGTGCATATGTATGAAAAAATCGTGCTTCTCTTTTTATAGGTATAGAAAAAGTTGAAGGTTTTAGTTCAATGAATGAATTGAATAGTTGAGCCAACTTGTATAAAAATATTTTCTTTTCTGTAACTTTTTGTATAAGCAAAAATAGGATAAATATTTCATTCTACGTATAATTTCTCAATTATAAACATCTTTCTTTAAAAAATCAAATTATGAAGTACGGTGAAAATGCTCCCAAACACTGGAACGAATTCTTTCTTCTAGAATTTGCGTGATCTGTTAAAATTTTCTGGTTCGGGGTTTTTCAGTTTGTGTCCTTCAATTTTTCGGTTGCATGCGCCATTGTTTCACAATGTCATTTAGTATATCACCTTTTTACTCTGATATTCATACTCATTTCTTTGCGGCCCTTTTCAATTAAGATACAGATGATCTACGTTGAATACTCCTTTTATTAGTTAAGAGGTACTTGATTAATTGCCAGCGAGAAGTGAAATGCAGTTACAGCCAGAAGTAGAGCAGCATTGCAGTTTCTGTAATATTTTAGTATGTAAATTATTGTTAGAGGTTCAAGTTAAGAATATTGTGTACATATGGTAGAATCATGTAGATATGGTGCAGATATGGTAGAATCATGGATATGGTTTATACTAATTAGAATCAATTAGAGATATAATTTCTTTGAAATTATTTAACCTTGATTTGCTAGTTTAGTATAGGTGTATGTACTATTTAAACACCCTATAGCTTGACCAAATAATCAAGCAGCATATTCTCCATTATTTCTCCAATGTATTTCTTCATTTCTCACAGTTCCGTTAGCTTCTCGTGCTGATATTCTGTATTGCGATTGTTATTCTTTTATAGCTGAAGGAAATGGCTGAAAGGCTGCCAGTAGGTCCTGCCCGAAACATCAAATCTCCTAAATCTGTTTCCTCCGAGTCCAATATTACCTCTAGTGATATACCAAATGGCTGTATTGACCAAGTTCACAGTCAACTAACTTTTCAAGAACTGGAGTCAAGTGTATCTAACAGCCATTTGCTTTCGAATGGATCAAGCAATGCCAGTAATCGCAGTGCTGTTCACAATAGACAAGGGAATTCAGAGGCAACAACAAAAAATGGGGGCAGAACTAGAGAATGTGATTCTCGGAATGAGAATGAATGGGTTGAGCAAGATGAGCCAGGTGTATATATTACCCTTACCTCCCTACCTGGAGGCGTCAAAGATCTTAAAAGGGTTCGCTTCAGGTAGGTTAAGTGTGCTATTTTCTGTGTTTTAACATTATTCATCCAGTAAATGATCTTCTGTCACATTAAAGGAAAACACATCCGAGCATGTGAACAAGATCCTGTTCATATATCTGCAGTTAACTGGGAGTCGCCTACTATATTCATGTGTATATGCTGTTTGTGCTGTAGACCTCTTTTTCCTTGTCCAAGATTGGCAAAACTTCATTTTACAATGAATATCATTTAATGTTGGTTTTTGAATAGAATCAAGGCTAATGTATGTCAAAACTTGCAGTCGGAAGCGGTTTAGTGAGAAACAGGCAGAACAATGGTGGGCAGAGAACCGTGCAAGAGTTTATGAGCTCTACAATGTACGTGTGGTCGACAAGGCAAGTATTGGCACTGCAAGTGTGGATTTAGCACATTGAGACATGCAATTTATCATTTGTACATGAGCTTTCTTTTTCTTTTTGGTTCTAACTCAACTTCATGCCCCACAATGAGTATCATGTTGATCATATAGGTTTAGTTCTCCACAAATTGGCGTAGAAGAACTAGGAATTAGATGTTTGTTTGTAAGTTTTTGCTATTTTTTATATAGCCTAGAAATCCCCGTTGAGTCCGCCCATCTGCCCTTCCCTATTAAATACCTGGTTCTTGTGCGGCAGGATTCAAATCCGTGACATGCGCTACGTTCTTACCAGTAGACCATAGCTTTGGGGGCTTTCTATCATTCCTATGGGTTAATCTCTCTATTTGATTTTCCCCCTCCCTTATTGCTGTGTGGGGTATAGAGATGTAAAGTTTTAGTAGGTTGCTTGCCCTTGTTGGGAGATGCTTCCTTGTAAATGTTTCCAAGTAAATGCATATTTGGATTTCAAATCCATACTCTCCGTATTTCCTTGGGGTATTATCAGTTTTAGCCCGCGCCACAAATTATTTAAATTCGTAGCCAAAATATTGTATAATTTTTGTGTATAATATACAGAAGGTATATATATACAAAAATATATATAATTTTTTTTGGCTATTATTTTGAGAGCGGCTATATGGTGTCATTTTCTCTATTTCCTCTCACTTGTAAATAGCTCTTTGGATTTGAACTCCCTACTATTTCTACATTCCCTGTTAGTTGCAAAATGGCTGGTATAATATAACATAACTGTTAATCCTCGTGTTCACTTTTCTCTTTTGTTTATTCACTTATACATTATATTAACGATAATGGAGAATATATCAAAATATTGATTGAAATGTCTGTTTGATTACAATTTGGATAATTAATTTTACTAAGAGTTATGAAAATTTTATAAAATGATGTCAAAAACGTCCCAAATGGAAAAAGGTCAAACAAGTTTTAAAAAATGGAGTATAGATAACTAAAATATACCTTCTTCAGTGAATAAAAACTAACATCGAGCAACTCGTAAGAGCTCACTTCTGAAATACAAATATGTCTTCTTTCTTTTTTTCCTTTTAACTTACTTTTAAATGAATAACAACAAATTCAGGTACAAGTAGGGTTTGGGGAGGGTACTGAGTATCCAGACCTTACCGCTACAATGAATGTATAGAGGCTGGTTTCAGTAGACTCTTGGCACAAGAAAAGATGAAAATAGAGCAGTAGCAATAAATAATAACGAGAACAAGATTAAAAAAACCGAAGCGAAAGGAACAAACATGGGGAGAAAGAACGAAAAGAATTGAAGGCAGATTTATTTAACAAGCTTAGCAACTTAAGGTTGTAGAAAAGGATGAACTTACCTTGTATTTAACAGCTTCATATGTCCCATAAACAGCATCTAGACATTTTCATCAATCCAATCATACTTCATTCTTTCCATTAATCATTCCACTAATTATAACTAATTTACTGTACTCTAATTATAACTAATTTGTTCTTATGGTAAGTAACCTCCACTTCCAACCAAGAGGTTGTGAATTCGAATCTCCCCAAGAGTAAGGTGGGAAGTTCTTGGAGGGAAGGATGCCGAGGGTCTATTTGAAAACAGCCTCTCTACCCCAGGGTAGGGGTAAGGTCTGCGTACACACTACCCTCCCCAGACCCTACTAAGTGGGATTATACTGGGTTATTGTTGTTGTTATAGCTCTGTCGTGTTTCATTAACTAAAGATATGATCTTTCCATCTGCTCAAGCCTTGTTGGTCAAAAGTCATCCGATACATATGCTAGTAGGAGGTAGCACATACTCACTGAAAATAGTCGAGATGCTCACTAGTTAGCTTGAACACCGCCATTATAAAAAACCTTATTCCCCTCTACTGTTTTATATAATTTAATATTTAAATTATTCTTATTATAAGTGACTAAAATATGGTTTGATTTAAACACCAATTTTATTTTTTTAATATATCTAATGAGGCATTTGTATATGGAAATATGCTATATGAATATCTTACCAAGTGCAGTCTATGTTCTGCACTAGTCTGCGTAAAAGAACTAAGAACTAGTAATGGATATTTCATCTGCAAATGTTTACCTCTACTTGATTGTTATTTTGTATTTAAGAACTAGTCCCACAAATTGGACAAACTACGCTCAATAGCTTTAAAAACATCTACTAGCAATAAAAAATTGATTTAACAAAAAAAATTCCCTTCTACTTTGTATACAGAATCAACTGAATGTAATTGAATAAAGAAAATAGTTCAACAATCACAGGCAAAATTGGCCTTTTAACGCTAAGCTGTGACTACAGAGTATTGTGTGTTCAGAGGTCGTCATAATCATCAATAACTCAAAAAGAATTTTGATTGCAGCTTCTTGTATTGTCTGTATGAGAAGAAGATACATCAAACTATTATGATACTTCATGCATTTCTGGTCCTCTCTTTTACCATAGTCTGCACAAATAGTTCTCCTGCTCGGTACGAGGATCGAACCTGAAGAAAAAAACTTAGTCAAATCATAAAGGTTACAGAATTAGAGTAGTCAAAAGATGCCTGCAAACATGACAAATGATAATTGATATGATTAAGAACCAAGAAAGTCCGATACTCCAGTTTAACAAGAGTTGCCTTTGATTCACTAGTACCATCCATGATCAAGTCGGGAGTTCCACAATGAAAAACTAAAATGAAATTTCAAAAGCAGGCTATGATTATCTAAAGGTAATTGATAATATTGTAAAATCTTACCAGGGGGCCACTCGCAACATAACGGAAGCCAATAGACTCTCCATAGTCCTTCCAAAAAGCAAACTTTTCAGGGGTAACATATTCTTTGACGGTAAGATGTAATGGGGTTGGCTTCACAAAAAGAGAACTTTGTTAAATCCTACAGCTATTTACATAGGATTTGAACCAATAAAGCAAGCCATTTTCTATCAAGAGGTTGAAAGGAGGTACCAATTAGCTCACCTGTAAATACTGACCGAGTGTCAAAATATCAACATCTATGGCCCTTAAATCAGCCATAGCTTCCTTCAATTCATCATCAGTTTCGCCAAGTCCCAACATTATAGAAGTTTTTGTTATCATCCCTTCCTTATCAAGTTTTGCATGTTTAAGCACAGATAGACTTTGTTCATACCTGCATCATCCAATATGAAATTAATTAGCACCTCATATTAGTATACCATCACTTGACGGCACGCTGATTATCATTATCATTATTATTATATTAGGGACAAGTGGCACGTAAGTTCATTCTGACACAGGAAATTATGCTTACCAGCTCTAGAATTCATCATTTTCACACTTCATAAAGAAGTAAAACTTCTTAATTGAAGTAGGACTAGCTTGACTTAGTGCAAAATTCAATTTTACTGATTTATTTTGCATTTCCATTATGTTCATCCTTCAGACTAAATGATGACTGTTTGATCTATAGTATATTCAGTTTGGATGACATATTTGCTTTCTAGACTTGGGAACTGATATAATAGCCTGTTTGGCCAAGCTTCTCCAAAGCTGAAAGCACTGTTGTTTTCAAAAAAAGTGTTTTTCTAAAAGTTGGAGTGTTTGGCCAAACTTTTAGAAAAAAAAAAGGTGCTTTTGAGTAGAAGCAGAAGTAGTTTTGGAGAAGCAGAAAAAAGTAGCTTCTATCCAAAAGCACTTTTCTGAAAAACACTTTTGTGAAACATACACTTAGAAGCAATTTTTGAAAGCTTGGCCAAACACTAGTTGTTGCTCAGAAATGCTTTTCAAATTAATTAGCCAAATACAAACCGCTTCCCACTAAAAGTATTTTTGAGAAAAGCACTTCCCAAAATAAGTTGATTTTTGCAGTTTGGCCAAACATGCTATAAGCCAGATATCAGTTGACATTCCCTCTAGCATAAAACTGTCATATTTCTATCACAAAAGTAGCTCGGATAATCCAAATATTAAAGTTCCCTTACAGGTGAATTCAGGTGAAATTTCCAAGTTAGGGACTCGACTAATTGCTCTCTGAACTGAAGTGACAACAAGTATTGTAGGTATGAACCAACTCGATTTTAGAAAACACACACGCCGGCACAAACACAAAGATAGAGATAGAGCAGACCTTGTAATGTGAACAAAAGTATGCCTTCATTATGACTGGAGTTCCTTTTTTTTTGTCAGGAACAACATTGGGAGGTAAGCTGATAGTCAACTTTCGGGTTAAACCATTGAGGATCTTTTTTTCTTTGACATACTTGGCAACAATAGCACAGTGCTCAATGAAAAGAGAGCAAGGACAAAAAGAAGAGACTTCCATCGGTTTGACCCTTTAAGTGCTGGTCAGTTAACTTGATAAAGTATCGATTCTCATTGAGTCTTGTTTGGAAAACCAGTCATTCTAAAAGTGATAATTCACAGAACTTTCCACTTCCCAAACATTGAGCTATCTGTCCTATTCAAAATGGCCACTCAGCAGCCTGAAAGTGACTAAATTGAACCTTCAAAACTTTGAGCAGATAGCACCTATACTCTTCAGCACGCTCCTACCCCTTAAGACAGTAAATGGAACCTATGTACAATTACATTTTGACCATAATATGACCTATTTAAGGGATAGTTAGAATTGCCAAAAGTACCAAAAAAGTCAAGCTCATGTTTCATCCATAAGCTACCAGAGGGAAACACTCAATATCTTAATAATTTATAAAATGAAATGCTAAATATCAAATGTAATAATCTTGCAAGTGCAATTGCTTAATACATGTTTCCCAAATCAGCAAGTTCACCTTATAGAAAGAATGTACGGCAACTCATCAAATGGTACAGCAAAGGTATATTGAACAATATTTCAGTTCCAAATGTATATATATCAAGTCTATTAATATCTGGAAAACATACTGGCTATATAGAAAGGCTGCAAATGACAAAAAAGAGGAATACTCATAGCACAAAACTGAGAGGACGAAAGGGTTCTACAGAACTCACCCTGCCCTGGGATCTCTAACAATACGCTGAAGCCGTTTCACAGTTTCAATGTTGTGTGCAAAAACGTCTAATCCAGAGTGAACTAGAGTAGACACAGCACTTAGATCATCACGGAAATCAGAAGTTAAACATTCCACCATGATATCAGGCTTGAGCAACTGAGAAAATAAGATAACCACAAATCCAATTACTTTCACTTGATCCAATCGTGTATTATATACAATTACGCTTGAGAAAACACAAAATACTCTAGGCTTAGTAATGAAAATAAACTCCGACCTTCATGGCTTTGACTGTTTCAGCAAAGTGGCCACTCCCTCCATCAGGTAAATCGTCGCGATCAACACTAGTTAAGACAATGTAATCCACACTGCAGAAGAAAATCAAGGAACTCTTATTCCTACCACTTACATATATAAAGTGTAATATAGAAAACATAAGCCTCTGTGCAGCAATTTAAATTAGCATTAGAAAGTGCTTCAACTTGGTAAAACAGAAGCAGGATCTTCAGTATATATCTGTTCGTTTAGGGTTAATTTTCCATCAGACACCTGACTCAGAGTTTGTTTCATATTGGTACCACATTTCTGTTGCTATATCCTGAGGTGGTTCATACAAAATTCAGGCACAAAGCAGATGAATTTTGCTACCGACGACTAAATACTATGCTTAAACATCATGCAATCAGCATAGCCTCAATCGAAAGATAGTTGGAGTCGGTTGTATTAATCATTTGTATATGCTCTGCCCTATTGGGACCACTTAGATATAGGGTCAACAAAATTTCAATGTACCCTTAATGAGAGCCTATCTTGTCTCCATGCTGAATCAAAAGCCACATAAATTAAACAAGAGAGCATATTTACTAACCAAACTAATATAAGCTTGCAAATTTTAATAGACTGAGAAAAAACTTCACATTTTCCATTTTACCCTTAAAAATGAAACTTTCATACTCGAGTACAAATGTTATAAATGTTATGACATGTTCAAAATCACAAGCACAAAAAAGCTTCTTTTTTTTCTTCTTAAAGTCCATGCTGAGTCAAACAACAACAACAACTATCTAGTAAAATCCCACAAAGTGGGGTGTTGGGAGGGTAATGTCTAAGCAGACCTTACCCCTACACTGCCACATAAATTGAAACGAAGGAAATATTTACTAACCAAATTAATATAAGCTTGCAAAATTTAATAAACAGAAAATTTTAAAAAAAATTACCCCCAAGAGGCAATAGCCTTAGCAGTGTTAACAGGTTCCAAAGGATCAGGAGGAGCAGGATTTCTACTAGTCTTAACAGCACAAAATCTGCAGCCACGTGTACACGTATCACCCAATAACATAATTGTAGCTGTAGCAATACCATCTCCACCACCATTCCAACACTCTCCAATATTTGGACACTGTGCTTCTTCACATACTGTATTAAGTTTAAGCCCAGATAAAGTTGCCTTCACCTCTTCATATTTTTCCCCTTGTGGGGCTTTTTGTCTTAACCAACTTGGTTTCTTCACTGCCGGATCTCGACCCGTATATGGACCCATTCCGCCCGGATATGGTGGTGGCCCATTTGTGGGTGGTGATTTGGGTTTTAATTCCAGTGATTCACATCTAATGGTAAATTTTCCCCTTTGTTTTGGTTGTGAAAATAGTGCGGAATTTGGTGAAATGGGGTTGTGTTTGTTGATGGATTTATGAAGAGGAAAGTGTAAAGGAGAAGATGAAGAAGAACAAGAAGACATTGGAGAAATTTGAAGAGTTTTAAGGTACAGATAGAAATTCTAGTTAACGTGACAAATGTAGAGAGAGGAAGAAGAAGAAGAAGAGGGTTGAAGGAAAGACATGCTGAAAATGGCGGATTTAATTTTGGGATTCTCCATTGAAGTATCCGCCTGCAATTTTGTTAGGTTAGCAATTCAGGAAAGTGGTTATTGAAGGTTGTTTTTTATTTTTATATTTTCCTTTTTGATTTTTCAAATATTTTTTATGCACTATCTCTTTCTTTTCAAAAAAAAAAAAGAAGAGCATGTTTTATTGTTTGAGAAGTAAAATAAGATTTTATTTAACTATATCTTTTAAAATAAGAGTTTTAAATATATCGGGTTCATTATTCCGGATGACGGGAAGATTGACAAAGATGTCGCATATCGCATCGGAGTGGGATGAATGAAGTGGAGGCTTGCTTCCGGTGTTTTGTGTGATAAGAATGTGTCGCCACGACGTAAGGATAAATTTTATCTAATGGTGGTCTTATCGGCTATACTTTATGGGGCTGAATGTTGGCTAGTCAAGAACTCCCGCGCGTAGAAGATGAAAGTAACAGAAATGAGAATGCTGAGATGGATATACGGGTGTACCAAGAGATAAAATTAAGAATGAAGCTATCCGGGACAGAGCGGGAGTAGCATCTGCGAAGGACAAGATGCGAGAGTCGAGGCTGAGACGGTATGGACATGTTAAGAGAAGAAGCTTTGGAGAGGTTGTTCATGGAGAGTTTTAGAAGAGGCCGAGGCCTAAGAAGTATTGGTGAGAGGTGATTAGACAGGACATGGTGTTGCTTCAGCTCACTAAGGACATGATCTTTGATATGAGGGTGTGGAGGTCGGGGATTAAGGTAGAAGGTTAGTGGGTAGTTTTTGTTGTTCGCCAATAGTCTTAATACCATGGATGTCTCCTCATATTCTTAGATTTATGTTACGTTATATGGCTTTGGTTGCCTCAAGTATTGTATTCCCCATTGATATTATTTGGTACTACTAACCCTTTATCTCTTCCTTTTTCTTCTCTTCCTTCTTTCTTCCCTTTCTTGCTTTCCTTTTCTTGCCCTTCTTGAGCTGAGGGTCTATTGGAAACAGTCTCTCTACCTACATTAGGTAGGGGTATGGTCTGCGTACAAACTATCCTCCATAGACCCCACATGTGGGGATCATACTAGGTTGTAGTTGTTGTATATCTTTTAAATTATTTCTTAATATTTAAATTATTAATTACTGGGGGAGATTGACAGGCCCCGTAAGGGGTTGGTCTTAACCGAATGTCTCAAAATTGGCGGTAAATTAGGCCTCCAGCCCGCATAAATTATTACTTTTTCTCTATCGGATTAGTAGAATTTATGCTGGTTTTATTCTACCGATCTGCTAAGTTATTCATCAATGTCTATTAAGTTGGCACGGTTTTGCTTTTTAGGAATTTCTCTACACGATTGCTTTTCAGAGATTTCTGTAAAGTTTATGTTATATTTACTCTACCTATCTGTTAAATTATTCGCCGAAGTCTACCCGATTGTCATAGTTTTTTGTATTATTTTAACAAAATATTCTTCAAATTTGCAACTTCAATTTTAATCAAACTATCCCAAAGCTACTCTAGATGTTCTCAAATTTGAGACAAAGGTTCCAAATACCACATACACAATCTCCAATCATCAATTTAGTCAAGTAAGACTAAATAGAAAGATTCACTTAGTCTTCTTAATTCTTTCTAAGGTCCATCAATCAAACTTTTTGTAGAAAATTACTAAACATTTGAACTAAAAATTGAAGTATAAATTATTAATATTCAAGCAATTTTTATAATAATGGATCATTAAGCATCTACTGTCCGCCACTAAATAAGAATTTCAAGCAAAAAGTGGCTACATTTTTCCAAGAAAACCTACAGAATTTATATCCGAATTCACATCGAAATTAAGTCAATTTGACCCCTATACTGCAAAACAGTTTAAAAAAATTAAAATGGAGGGAGTATAATTTTTTTTTATGTCAAAAAAATTCACTAATAAACACGTTTATTTGGTTATCATGAATTATCATGTTATTAGAAGAAAACAAAAGCTCACCGGGTAAGGTACTTACGCTGCAAGACAAGTAATTAAGTGCCTTTTGGTAGTCAAAAAATAATGAACTAGATTAAGTAGGCGTTTGGACATAAGAATTGTCGAATTAAAAAAAATTGGTGAAATTGTTTTTCAAGTGAAAATCGTATTTGAATCTTAGAGTTGTGTTTGAATATAAGTTTCAATTTGGGTTGCTTTTGAAGTTTTGTGAGTAAAAATTTTGAAAAACAGCTTGTCATAGGGGTGTTCAAAACCGATCCGAAACCGAAAACTGATCCAAACCGAAGCTTAACAGCTTACTGGTAACGGCTTAACGGCTTAACGAACGGGGAATGGATTGAATTTTTTTTATTAACGGCTTATCGGTTTGGGGATGGATTATTAGCTAATCCGTTAACCCGTTAAGAATATAAACATATATATTTTATTTATATATATTAAATATAAAAAAAACTAAAACCCTTGAAAATGATTAACAAAAGTTTATTTCTACTTCTAAGCATTTTTATTCTCGAGATTTAGAAATTTTTTTGTTCTATTTTTAATTTATTTTTGGTTGTAATCTTCCTGTTTGGCAACATGCCGGAGATGGTAAAGCTAATTTCCTAATCACGAAAATCAAATTGAGTGGCTCTGGCAAAGAAAATTGAATGCATCATATTGCCTCTAAAATATTATTTTTATGGCAATTCATTATTTCTAAGACGAGGAGAATAAGAGATATTTAGTGAACATGTATGTTAGGCCGATAAACTGTCCATTAACCGCCCTATAAGAGCTAAGCTGATACCAATCCGCCCGATATCTTATCGGGTGGCTAACAGATTAATACGTTTAAAAGTCGATAACCGTTAAGCCAAACCGTTAAGAGTAAAAAGCCGCCCAATCCGCCCGATAAGCACCCCTAGCTTGTCACGATCCGGATTTTCTACGCTCGGGAGTCGTGAAGGTGCCTATAGTGAAAGTTAGGCAAGCCAACCATTTGAATTATTTACTTTTTGCCCATTTTAGTCCTTTTACAATTAATAATCAACAACTGATAAACAACGAAAATCAAATAAGCTGAAGCATAAAATTTAATAATTTAAGAAAGATGCCAATTGAAATCCTTACAATAACTACCAAGACTTGTGTCACAATTTCATAAACTATCTAGGAATACTACAAATAAAAGTTTGAAAGATTTATTACAATACTGTCTCTGAAATATGTAAAAGAACAGACTAAAAGGATAGGAGAAGACGCCAAGGCCTGCGGATGCCTGCACGACTACCTCGGAATCTCCGACTCGACTGAATGCAGCCATGCAAAGTCACGGTCCGAAAGCTACTGCTCTGGAATCTGCACATAATGCAGAGTATAGTATCAGCACAACCGACCTAATGTGCTGGTAAATGCCTAGCCTAACCCCAGCGAAGTAGTGACGAGGCTAGAAAATAAACATGTGTAGTTATATCATATATGGCGGAAAATAAAAGCAGAAATGTACAGCTAAGGATGGAGGCGGAACACACTATGGGGGAATATCATTTACCAATAGTATTCCAAAAGAAACGCATAAAGAATAATTAAAATTCACAGCAGAAAGAATAACGATCAAATATAATATTGTCGCGGCGTGCAACCTCATCCAAATATAATATTATTGCGGCGTGCAACCCGATCCCAATATATAATTCAACACCAATCAGAAAAGAGTCCCGACAAGGGAACAACAATATCCCAGCAAGGAAGTCGACAGTAAGAAGTAAATACGTCCCGGCAAGGGAATCAACAATAACCAAACTTGTTCCAAAGTTCAACTTCGCAAAAGAAACCTCATCTAGAGTCAATACTCAACCATAAGCAATTTCCACGAGATTAGTCATAACTCTTGCCCAACACAGAGAATCAACAACTTAGGCATTTGTAGTTGTTGGCCCAACTTCAGGTGAAGTTTTGAAGAATGACAAATGAACTAAGTGATGTGTTAATACTCAATTTTTTCCTATGTATTTTTTATATACAAAATACTTTTAAAATAATATATATATATATATATATATATAAATAAATAAATAAATAAATAAATAAATAAATAAATATATATATATATATATATATATATATATATATATATATATATATATATATATATATATATATAACCATACCCAGGTGTTTTAGTTTTTTTCCCCAATTTTTAAAGATTGTAAAATCAATTTATTGTCCATTTAGCAGTACAAAAATCAATAATTATTCCCAAAACTATCAATTTTGGTAAATAATTTATTTCATTCCTATATTTATACTAAAATATAGTTAAGGTTGTATATTTTTATAAATTTATTTGGTATTTAAAAGACTAAATTGCATATAATTTTAATTATAGTCTATTTTACGATTAATAGTATTTTATAATTGTAAAATTATTTCTAGTATTTTTAAATTAATATTTATATATTATTAATTGGTTCAATACTTTTGATTTTCTTCTATATCATTGTTACTATTTTTATAAAATAAAAAAGGAAAAACTAACCATTTAACATTTTAGCCTCATTTTATTTTACAACCTCTTTTACATTTTAATTTTAACCCTTAACTAACCCAATTCTAACCCCAATCGGATCGGACCATTATTTAATTTGACCCAATCCATAACCCTATCCAAATGGCCCTACCTGGTTCCCACCTACCCTCTTAGATCTAGGCCGTTGATCGTACAGATCAACGGCCACAATTTACCTTGCCATAACTAAACTTGAATGACCTACCCTAATCACTCATTTACACCTCTCAGCCGCCTTTGAATCCCAAACTCTCTCAAATTCTCTCAAACTCTCTCACAACTCTTCGGAACCATATCCTCCTCCTGCCCATTTTCAACCACCTTTCACCGGAGTCCATGGCTTCTCAGGCCATGGATGATTGGAACTCACCCCCTCCACCAATAAACCATGGTTGTTCGAAGCTTCTAGAGCTGACTTCAATGGTTCTCCTTCGGATCCTTTAAGATCTACAGTTCTATGGCTTCTCCGACCATGCTTCGGCATATTCAAGCCTCGGGAGCCTGATTCCTGACCTCTTCAACTCAGGATCTGGTTATTCTTCCAAGCCTTTCTCATTTCTAGGGTTTCTCCGAAACCCTAAGTTATTAGAGGTTCTTTCTCTATTTGTTTTATTAGATATATGTTGTATCTATGCTTTACTTGACATTCAAAGTGTTTTTTTCATATTTCCTTTTCAAAATCATTTGTCTTCGATTTAGGGTTTGTGAAAGGTTTTTCACAAATATATTTCTAATTCTTCTACTTCTTTTCTCTACGTGTGTTTGTCTATTTCGTACTTACGTAACTTCTTTTTACTACGCATGTACTGTCCTTCTAGTTTTATTTTTCCACAATATATGTTACTCCTATGCTCACATGTTAATCCTTGTTATGTTTTCCTTACTCTTTTACTATATGTGTTTACCGTTGAGTTCTTTGATTTTTGTTTGTTGTACTGGACTCTGTTTGTGTTCTTACTAAATATGTTTTATCTACTTTAGTTTAAGTTTGTATCACCTCTTTCTTCTAGACTTGTTTACGTTCCAAATTTTCTTAAACATGTTCTCCATGATCTTGAATCAGCTTTCTTTCTTTGTATCATGATTGTTTGTTTCTTATAAGTCTTTGAAAAAGACCTCTGAGTCTGTTTCAATAGTTTGCCTTCTCATCTCTATGTCTGATTCAATTTGAAACCCTAGGTAGGGTTTTCTTTGGCAATTTTGATTTCGTGTTCGAGCGAGGGTTCCACTTTGTGACCCTGGACTCTCAGACTCATTATGAATCTACAAATTGAACTTGTATCCCTTTGCTTATGATTCTTAACCTTTCAATATTAGACTATTTTTTCATAGTAATATGACGACTCTTTTTTGATTTGTCTGCTTTATATATGAGAGATTCTTCTTTCAAAAAGTTTTGCCAACTATTAATTGATTCTGAATTCCTTTAATGGAGTTTGACTGATTGTTATTGATTTCCTCTAATTGAACCATCTTTACCTTTTCCCGGCTTGGTTCATTCGAACAAAGCCTGCCACTTTGATTTTACTGTTGTTTGATTGATTCCCTTTCCTTATTTTTTAAGCGTACCACTAAACTTTTTCCTTAAATAACTCCTGTGTATTCACCCTTTGTGTGCTACTTTGAAAAGTTTTAATCAAATTTCTTTCCTTAATTGTCTTTTTCCGTTTGAAATCAGAATCCCTTAATTAAAGGGAGATTGATTTCAATGTTATTTCCTTACTTTTTTTTTAATTTTCTTCACTATAAAAGGGGCACGACCCACCTGCACTTAGACACCTTGAACCCTCAGTTCAACACTTTCAACTTACATTACTTACACACTTTAATACTTCTTTGAGTTTAATACTGGAGCATCCATTACTCACTTGCAATCTCAATACTCTCACATCATTCTGCTCTTTTCTGAGATCTTTTGGAACTATTTGCTTGCAACTTGGATTTTCAAGACTACTGTTTTGCTTATTTGTTTTTTTCGGAAACTGGTATGTCCTGATTTAACTTTTCCTGCCTCACCCCCTTTGTGTTTATTTTATAGTTTCAGCATTCTTGTTTACCTTATTGATCATGTTTTGTTTTGAATATATTACTCTCTCTTTACATCAGTTGTTTATTGTGAATTCCACATACCTCTACTCCATTCTATGTGTTTGAGTTAAGGTTCATGGCCTGGCAGTATCTTCTGCCCAGGTCTGAACCTGATCCTCAATGGATCCTTACTCGCAACTTTGGCTTACAGGCTGGTCAGAGGTGTTCCAACATTCCTAATTGCTAGGCATGATCACCTGCCATGGCCTTCCCTAACTCCCTCTATGCACTTACACTCTCTATTAGACTCTAAGTTCTGCCCCCTCATATGAGCCTTGATTTGGTACCTTGAGTTCCCTCTAAACTTGAAGATTTGAGGGTTGGCCCTTCTACACTGCACTATTATCTAATTCTGCAATGTATTTGGGGTGTAAACACTGTCCGGAGCCCCCCTTGAGGCTCTTGGGAATTTTGACACATCCCAAAAAAAGAAAGGCTTTTGGAAATCTGATCCAGGAAGTTGGTTTATCTCATATTGTTAAGACACTGAGTCTGAATTAAGCTGTTTGGTTGCATCATGAAGTTCTGATGTAATTTTTTATTTTTTCTGATTCATTTTGGTCTGTAATATGCTGTAATGACTTATGAGGCTCTAGTAAAAAAGGGGAGGGTCTTTAATGCATGAAAAAGTAGACAACATGCTCATAGGAATTATTATTTACAAGTTCTCCACTTATGCATATCACTAGAAATTCTACCTATAAGTTTACTATATTTTTTCATATCACAAGAAATCTTGCCTATAAGTTTTCTGCATATTCATCTATCATTAGGCAAATAATCATAGGTTAAATGATAATCAATGTCATTCTAGATACCATGCTTATAGGATTCATGCACTTACGTATTGTTTTAAAACCAACAACACCTAGAAATCATGCCTATAAGAGTAACCTGTTGAATCTGATTCGTCTATTCCATCTACAAGTCTAAAATTAGTAGTAATGCTGTTTAATATCTGCAGAATTTATTTTGTTTCGAAAAGTGGTAATACTTCTTTAAAATCAGTATGCCTTCTACATTGTCAGATCTCATGCCTATAGGTCTCACCTAGGCAAACCATTAGGTAATTAATTAATTGTGTCAGTTTTTAATAAACTGCAACTAGACAAGGCCTAATTCAGACTTCTCATCTGAGAAATATGTGATAAATCAGTCGGTCCTGATGTTTGTTGGCACAGGGGATCCCAGAGTCCATTTGAGGACATACTGCGACAAGCTGGTCGGAGTAGAGAAGGATGAAATAATTCGCATGAAGCTCTTTATGTAAAGTCTGAAGGGAGATGCTCTATCTTGGTACATTAGCCAAGATCCAAAGAAATGGATGAATTGGGTAAGTATGGCATCGGGTTTCATGAACAGATTCAGATTCAACACGAAGAATGCGCCAGATGTGTTCTATATCCAGAACTTAAAGAAGAAGCCTACGAAGACATTCTGTGAGTATGCTACTCGATGGAGATCAAAAACTGCCAAGGTAAGGCCGGATTTAGAAGAAGAATAGATGAACGGGTTTTTCGTCCGAGCTCAAGACCCACAGTACTACGAAAGGTTGATACTGATTGAAGGCCAGAAATTTTCTGACATCATCAAGCTATAGGAGAGGATCGAGGAATGTATTAAAAGTGGTATGATCACAAACCTTAAGGTTTTGCAAGCTACCAACAAGGCTCTATAGTCTGGTGTCGCGTCAAAGAAAAGGGACGTAAGCGCTGTGATAGTTGCACAAAGAACAAAATCAATAATAAAATACCAAACCTACCCAATATCTTCTCTCACATATCAACCTAACCCAAATTACCAAGCATCCTTGCCCTCTTACCAAGATCCACCACCTACCTACCAATCACCTCCACCATCCACATATCAGCCTATTTCACCCAGATACTCCCAACCCGCACACGTCTACCAAGCATACAACACCCAACAAGCCCGCTATCAATCACCCCCCTCGCCCAAATTTCCCTAGACCCCGACCAAACTTCCACCGCAGTCCTCCCAAATAGTATACCGCTATTGCCGAACCTATCGACCAGCGGTATGAAAGGCTCAAACCTGCTTGTTATGCCACACCTATCCCTGCCACAAACCCCAAAAACCCTTCCCAATGGGTCAACACGAACAAAATATGTGCATACAATTCCGGTATGAAAAGGCATACCATTGATAAGTGCCGCTCTCCGAAGGATAAGATCCAAGCTTTGATTGACAACAAGATCATCGCAGCAAAGGATCCTGCTCCTAACGTCCGCAATAACCCTCCACTAGACCACGAGGGTGGAGGCATTCACATGATAGAGATAGAAGATGATAAGTACCCCAATGGATCGATCGAGCTAATTGCAGAAGATGACGAGTCAAAGAAACTAACAGTAACCCCTAGCCCAATTGTGGTTCAGATATAGTCTTCTGAAGACACTTAGGTGAACATGTATATACTACTTGATCTTTAAACACCATCCTTTACAAAGATGCCAACATCAATTTAGATTGAGTTTGTGTCCCAAAAGGCATATGTACCATTTGAGGTTGTTGTATTACCTTCCAAAGCAAGGGTGCCCATTCCAGTAGTAATGACAGACGTCACTGTTCCACCAAAAAGCCATACCGTAGGATTACACCGTCGAGGTGAGAAGGAAAGGGAAAACCAAATCTGGAGAAGCAATTGCAGCACAGGGTATGACAAGAACCAGTGAGGTTTATACCTGGGAGCATTGGATGAGTCTAGTAGGCAAGCATCTGGTCGACAAACCATTACTAAAGCACCTCTAAAGGAAGATACAAGCTGAAGAGTATTCAGTCATCGACCAGCTGAACAAAACGTTGGCCCATATCTCTATCTTAGCTCTAATGCACATAAGAATGCCTTATTAAAGGTGTTGAGCGAGACATGGGTACCTAACACCATAACTGGAGGGGAAATGGAAAACATGGTAGGTCAAGTATTGGAGAGTCACAAAATCACTTTCCATGAAGATGAGCTGCCACCGGTAGGTCTAAGCCAAAACAAGGTGTTGCACATCACTGTGCAATGCGAGGATTATTTCATTAACAGAGTCTTGATTGACGGAGGGTCCAGCCTCAACATCTGTCTGTTGGTAACACCCAGAACATTTGGGGAAGACGGAGCCATCAATTTCAAAGCCTTATATGGTTCCTAAAGGTCCACTATTGGGGAGATTAGCCTATATTTACAGATGGGCCCCACATGGTTTGATGTTGGCTTTCAAGTGATAGACGTGCCGAAGTTTTACAAGCTGCTGTTGGGACGACAATGGATTCATGCCACTGAAGCTGTAGCATCAACCCTACATTAGGGCGTGAAATCTGAATGGAATCACCAAGAGGTAATTATTCACGTCGATGGTAGCAATCCCATATATAGTCACCAGACCATCCCGGCAATCATAGGAAAAAGAAAGGTAGGTAGAGGAATTTACCACTTTATCGAGAGAGTCAACACCATGGACAAGGATAAATAGTGGGATAACAAAATTGAGAGCATATTGAACTAGTGTGGGTATGAACCAGGCAAAGGACTCGGCAAGAATATCCAAGGAATTGCTAAGCCCATCAAGCTGAAGAAACACAGTACCACTTTTGGTCTGGGATATGAGTACACTTGGGAGGATTCAACCACTGGTCGCCACCTTGGCTTGGTCCTTATTACCCACTAGAGCAACCAATACCTCACTTGGAGCAGACTTTTCAACCAGCCATTGTTATATATGGGTCGGAAGAAGAGGAAGCACTAACATCAATGAGGAGCTTGTTTTTGGAAGACGATAACATGGACTGTTGTGTCACTTTCGAGGGGGGGGGGGGAGGAGGAAGGCCCTTCTATACAAGCCATGAGCCGAGGAGAACGCCTCAACAATTGGTCCATCAGAACCACTAAAGCCCAGAAAGCTTCGGGGTAGCAAGGCTGAACAAAGCACCATACATTAGCTTTATTTTTCACTAGTTGACTCTTTTGCGCATTTTTGAAATAAAAGCTCAAATGTTCAAAACTGTTACAAAATTTATCAAAGCATTTTCTTATAAATCTTGATCTTATTACTTTTTATTGTTTACTTTATTTACATGACATTACTATTACTTATCTTGATGAACTGACGACTGTGACATGCAACGAGATAACACAACAAACGGATATAGACTCAGAAGAAGATGATATAGCAGAAGAGGCTGTTAAAGAGGTTGAGGATTTTGAGAATATACCTATGTCTAACTTGGATGAGACTAAGGTTATTAATATGGGATATGCAAAAAAGGTCAAAACAATGTGCCTCAGTGTTCACTTGTCACCACTAGAAAAGAAAGAGTACATAGAATTTCTAAGGGAATATAAGGACGTATTTGCCTAGTCGTATGAAGACATGACTGGTTTGAGTACGTCTATTGTGGCATACAAACTGCCAACTGCTATGACATATCCACCGTTAAAGTAGAAGCTGAAAAAGCTCGAGCCTGACATGATTTTGAAAATTAAGGAAGAAGTTACCAAGCAAGTCATAGCCAAGGTTCTCAGGGTAGTAAAGTATCCAACATCGTTAGCCAACATTGTGCCGGTACCAAAGAAGGACGGGAAGGTTAGAGTTTTAATCGACTATCGTGATATCATCTGAGCCAGTCCAAAAGATGACTTCCCCTTACCAAACATACATATCATAATCGACAATTGTACCAAGAATGAGCTACAGTCATTTGTTGATTGTTTTGCTGGGTATCATCAGATATGGATGGATGTAGAAGACGCGGAGAAAATGGCTTTCATTACACCATAGGGGATGTATAGTTATAAGATGATGCCGCTTGGGTTAAAGATTGTTTGGGACACCTACATGAGGGCCATGACTACTATTATTCATGACACGATACACAAAGAGATCAAGGTATATGTAGATGACATCATCATCAAGTCCAAGAGAACCATTGACCACATGGAAGATTTGAGTAAGTTCTTCAACAAACTGAGAAGGTATAACTTGGAGCTGAATCCCGCTAAATGTTCATTTGAGGTTCCTACCAAAAAACTACTTGGGTTCATTGTGAGTCACCGAGGAATATCTAGAATGGTAATAGACTATAAAGACTTAAATAAAAAGACAGAAACATTAAATTATCCAATACCAAATAAAGCAGTAATATTAAACAAAGTTAAAAGTTATGAGTGGTTCAGTAAATTTGATTGTAAGTCAGGATTCTATCATATTAAAATAATAGAAGAACGTAGACATTTAACAGCTTTCTCAATACCCAATGGATTTTATGAATGGAATGTATTACCCTTTGGATTTAAAAATTCCCCAGGATATTTTCAAAAATTTATGGATACATATCTTGGAAATATAGATGGAATTATTGTATATATAGATGATATATTATTATTCACTAAAACGAAGGAAGATCATATAAAATTATTAAAAAGATTTAAGAAAATAATAGAAGATGCAGGAATAGCTCTAAGTGAAAAAAAAGCAGAAATATTAAGGAATAAAATAGAATTTTTAGGTATAAAGATAGATAGAAATGGCGTAGAGATGCAAGAACATATATTAAAAAAGATTGCAGAACACATGGAAGCATTGAAAAGAAAAGAAACAATTACAAAGTTTTTTAGGATTAGTAAATCAAATTAGAAATTATGTACCTCATTTAAGTGAAAAATTAGTACCGCTACAAAAGAAATTAAAAACAAAAACAACAGTATTTGAATAGACTATAGAAGATAAAGAAAACCTGAAAAAAGTAAAGGAATATTGTAAGAAATTACCCAAATTACAAATCCCAGAAATAAATGAAAAAATAAAATGGATAATTTATACAGATGCATCAGATTATGCTTTTGAAAGTATGTTAACATATGTAAATATGGAAAATAACACACAACATATTACATCATTCAACTCAGGAACTTTTAAAGAAAATGAAATAAAGTGGGAAATAAATAGAAAGGAATTATTAAGCGTATTAAAAGCATTATTATACTATGAGATATATATAGCACATACACATTTTATATTAAGAACAGATAATACCCAAGTTAAATTTTGGTTAACAAAGGATTTAAAGAATTAATCAATTACCACTAGAAATATTAGAAATATGGTATGTCAAATATCTTTATTCAATTTTGATATTGAACTAATCAGTACTAAAGACAATTTTATTGCAGATTTTTTATCTAGACATATGATGCAGGGATAGCTATGAGTTTATAAAGAAGAATTTTATTATGATTGACAGGTACAACCTAAACAAGGGGAAATAGTACAAAATCTATTACAAGACATATTACAAAAATTACAAGGAATGGAGAAAAATATTGAAAAGCTGGAAAGCAGAATTAGCCATATGGAAGATGGCAAAAAAGAGCAAGAAATAGACCTACAAGAATTTAAAGAGATAACAATTAGCCAAGAAAAATATGACAAAAAAGATAAAGGAAAAGGGATAGAAGTACTACTCACTAAGCCAAAAAACTCAAACCTTTCAATATCCAACTTAGACCAGAGCAACCCATACCTAAAAGAACATATTTTATTTACCAATTACCAAAACCCCAGACAAATACTTACAGTGAAATCATCAAAAAACCTACACAAAATCAATTCGTGCAAAAAATAAACAACTACCTGAACCAATTCATACAAGTTTCCAACTACCTAAACAAGAACATACAATCACCAGACTATAACCCAGAAAAACTTATTGGATGGCAAACCAAACCTTTGAAGGGATATAACAAATTAGTAGCATTAAACAAAACATACCCAAAACTCATACAGACCATGTATAATTATGGACTATTGCATGCGGTATATACGCAAATGGAGATAATCTACAACATATCCCAGAACTATATCAAGTAGTAAAGAAATACTGGGAATTACCAAAGCAGATTTAATATTTATTCGGATTTATTCAGCACCCTGTGAAGTAACACCATAGGAAATATACCATCCTATCACAGCAGTGAAGATAGGACTGACAAGAACGATTATGTGTGTAGAGCCTATAGAACAACCTGACCTAACTATTCATGAAATAGTAGAATTTCTACAGAACAAAAGAGCTATTATGATCAAAGTATTATTCAAGAGTTAATTAACAGTTATGAAGAAGGAGGAAAATGGATCTACAACAGCAAAAACAGTACAATTATTTATTCAAATGCCAAGACGACAAAGGACATAGAAGAACTACCTAGATGGATTACTACCCTTGCAAATTGGGAAATTACGCCAACAACTAATGCATTAAGGACATATCCGAAGCAGGTGACGAAGAAGACAAAATACCTGTTATGTCAACAATTGAAGGACTTATTCAACTTGCACCATTGCAATTATTGCAACCAAAAAGAAGATATTCCTAAAGTTTATCTTCCACCTACTATGGAAAAAGACAAAGAAGAAGAAGACAAAGAGCAAAATGAAGACTAAAAGAGTTTTTTGTAAAAAGTCTTGTAATTTTCAAAAAATGTAGTATTTTAGTTTAGTCTTGTTAGGCTAGTATTTTAGTCTTATTAGGCTAGTATTTATTTCAAGAAAAGTGTAGTATTTTTAGGCTAGTATTTTAGTCTTGTTAGGCTAGAAAAGTCTTTATCTTGTTAGGCTAGTATTTATTTATTTCAAGAAAAATCTTGTAAATAGTAGGCAAAGTTTTATGTAAAGATGTAATGTGTCCTAGTGAGTCAGCAAAGAGATAAGAAGGAATAATTTGGGTAGATGATGGGGCCCAGTGAGCACCCGCACTCTAATTATTACCCTCAATCCTTTGCCTATATATATAGGACTTTGTAAATTCAAGAGAGGGCATCGACTCTTCAACCTTGTATAATAAAATCTTTCTTTGAAAAAATCTCTCTCATATACTCTTACTCTCTCAAAAATATCAAAAGATCTAGCATCAACTAAGGAACTAATGGAGCAAAATAAGGTACGCAATTCTATGGCAAGCTAAATTTCCTATGGCAAGGTTTTAGGAAAGTAGTAATAATACTAAAATGATAATGATCCTGTGAACACCGGAGTTCAGTGTAACATTAGTTTAAAGGTTTAATAGCCAGTAATGAAAGCTAAAGTGGATCTAGCCGTGCACTTTGTCCGCGCCAGGCAGGTGGCCGTTATGCGGTATTGTGGTGCTTAAATTGGCTTGGGATTCTTACCTGCTTGACCTACTGTTACTGATATTATCACCTTTAGCCCATTGTTATTCTGTTCCCTCCCCATTCTAGAATTGCCACCACCAAAGAACAAGAAAGAGGTTATGAGTTTCTTGGGGAAACTTAACTACATTAGCCGATTCATAGCTCAGTCCACTGTCATTTGTGAGCCAATCTTTAATATGTTGAAGAAGGACACTGCCACCAAATGGACCGATGACTGTCAGAAAGCCTTCGATAGAATCAAGGAGTACTTGTCACCACCACCAGTTTTGGTCCCGCTTGAGCTGGGTAGACCTTTATTACTCTACCTTGCAAAATTGGATGGAGCATTAGGTTGCGTTCTAGGGTAGCATAATGAAATGGGGAGGAAGGAGCAGGTCATCTTATATCATAGCAAGAAGTTCATCCCGTACGAGGCCCGGTATTCTTTGTTGGAAGGCACCTCTTGTGCTCTAACTTGGGTAGCTTAGAAGCTGAGCCACTATTTCTATGCCAATGGATCCCCTGAAGTACATATTTCAAAAGCCCATGCCCACTGGCAAGCTGGCCAAGTGCAAGATCCTGTTAAGTGAACTTGACATTGTTTATGTGACCCAGAAAACAATCAAGGGACATGCATTGGACGATCATCTTACTGAAAATACCGTGGACAGGGAATATGAACCCCTAGAAATATATTTCCTGACGAGGATGTATCCTTAATAGGAGAAGACATTGTAGAATCCTATGATGGCTAGAGAATGTTTTTCGACGGAGCAGCAAACTTCAAAGGAGTTGGCATAGGAGCAGTCCTAATATCATAAACTGGCCAGCATTATTCAGTGTCTGCGAAGCTCAGATTCTCGTGCACTAACAACATGGTTGAATAAGAAGCCTGCATCCTGGGATCAAGATGGCCATTAACAAGAACATCTAAGAGTTGCTGGTAATTGGGGATTAAGACTTGCTTATACATCACGTCTGAGAAGAATGGGAAACTAAGAATTCCAAGATACTCATGTATTTGCATCATGTACAGGAGTTGAGGAGGAGGTTCACAAAGACAGAGTTCAAGCATGTTCCTAGAGTCCAGAATGAGTTTGCCGATGCATTGGCTACCCTATCATCTGTGATTCAACATCCAGATAAGAACTTTATAGATCCCATTCCGGTGAAGATTCATGATTAGCCAGCTTACTGTGCTCATGTCGAGGAAGAAAAGGACGAAAATCTTATGTTTCATGATATCAAGGAATATTTGACAAAGGGAGAATACCCATAACTTCAAATCCTACTCAGTAGCGCACACTCCGGAGGTTATCTAACAACGTCTTTCATAGTGGAGGAATCTTGGACAGGAGGACTCCTAGTTTGGGATTGTTAAGATGTGTTGACGCAAAGGAAGTATCTAATTTGCTAGAAGAATTCCATGCTGGGATCTACGGTCCACATATGAACAGTTTTTTTTAGCCTAAAAGATATTCCGACCAGGTTATTTTTGGATGACTATGGAAATTGACTGCATCCAGTATGTCCGAAAGTGCCATCGCTGTTAGATATATGCAAACATAATAAAGGCGCCTCCAAATGAGCTTGCTGCAACAAGCTCGCCATGGTTGTTCACCGCTTAGGGAATGGATGTTATCAGACCTATCGAGCCCGCAACATCAAGCGGGCACAGGTTCATTCTAGTGGAAATTGATTATTTCACCAAATGGGTTGAAGCAGCATCATACAAAGTAGTAACCAAGAAAGGCATGGCAGACTTTGTCCGCGACCGTATTGTTTGTTGGTTCGGCATCCCAAAGTCAATAATTATTAATAATAGTTCCAATCCCAACAGTGACCTGATAAAAGCCATGTGTGAAACTTTAAAGATCAAACATAACAATTCTACAACTTATAGACCTTAGATGAATGGAACCGTAGAAGCAGCCAACAAGAACATCGAGAAGATACTAAGGAACTTATAGAAAAGCATAAGCAATGGCATGAGAAGTTATCATTTTCTTTGTTTGGATACCGCACCACAAATCACACATCAACCAGGGCAACTCCCTATATGTTGGTTTACGGTAAAGATGTCGTCATTCTTGTCGAGTTAGAAATTCTCTCCTTAAGGATCATACAGGAAGCAGAACTCGCACGCAGAATGAGTAAAGAGTCGGTACGAGCAGTTAGCTCTTATAGATGGGAAAAGAATGAACGCAGTTTGCCATGGTCAACTTTATCAGAATAGAATGTCCAATGCCTTCAACAAAAGAGTCAAGCTGAGATAGTTCACAGTAGGACAGCTGGTATTGACGAAAATCTATCCACACCAAGATGAAGCCAAAGGGAAATTCTCTCCCAACTGGCAGTGTTCGTACATGGTTCACTAGGTTCTAACTGGAGGAGCCCTTTCACTTGTAGAAATGGACGAAGAAGTTTTGCTGAAGCCGATCAATCCAGATGTAGTAAAGCAATACTATGTGTAGCACTTATGATTTCCTTATATGATGTAATTTGAACCTGACATGATTCCCATTTAAGAGGGGATATGTTGGCAGCCCTATGGGTTTTGTCACAATTCAATAAAATTTTCATTCCCCCAGTTATTGGAAACTGGGGCGTAATTTTGAGGAGGTCCCTCAAAATTTTGAAGTTAAATTTCAGCCATTTATCGCATGTATCCATTAGAAGCAGCAACCCAGTAAATTGCGGCACAATTTTGAGGAGGACCCTCAAAATTTTGGAGCGAGAGAGGTTGCAATGTCTTGAACCGCGTCGCATTCATCGGTTCATCTAAGGAAAACTATTCTCAAATATGTATTTAAGTTATATATTTACTAAATCATGCATATCTATTACTGAAATTACTTTTTTTAGAAGCGCTACCCCAATTATACACAACATCACTGAAGAGCAGAGCCAAGCAGGACAAGCTATCAACGGGGATACGAACTAACCTTTCCCCACTACAAATTTCATAATTTTTCTTTGAATGCAGGCACTCAAGTCACAAAATCATCATATATGCTTATAAATTCACACTTCTCAGAAATACAACTATCAGAACCATCACCTTTCTACAATTTCTATCTGTACACGATATCCCCAGCAGCCACAATATCACAATCAGATATCAATGATAAAGCTATCAGCTAAAAGATTTTACTACTATTCGTCTTTTACTTTTTTGCATTACATAAGGCTACCATTTTGCCTTCCGAGACCAAGCGTTGTCTCCATTTGCATTTGATGTATTTCATAAGGCTACCTTTCTGCCTTCCGAGGTTAAGCTCTACCTCTATCTGCATTTTATGCATTGCATAAGGCTACTTTCCTGCCTTTCGAGGTTAAGCTCTACCTCCATCTGTATTTTCTGTATTGCATAAGGCTACTTTTCTGCTTTCTGAGGTTAAGCTTTACCTCCATCTGCATTTCCTGCATTGCATAAGGCTACCATTCTACCTTCCGAGGTTAAGCTCTACCTCCATCTGCATTTCCTGCATTGCATAAGGATACCATTCTGCCTTTCAAGGTTAAGCTCTACCTCCATTTTGCATTGGCTGAAATATCGTCACCTTTATTTACATTCTTGCATGGCTAAAATATCGCCACCTTTACTTACATTGCTGTATTGCTGAAATACCTCCACATTTATTTACATTCCTACATGGCTGAAATTTTGCCACCTTTATTTATATTCCTGCATGGCTGAAATAGCGCTACCTTTATTTACATTCCTTCACCGACTGAAATATCGCCACCATTTATTTACACCTTGCATCAGTTGAAATATCTCCACTTAATTTGAATCCTGCATCGGCTGAAATATCGCCACTTATTGTGTTGCATGGGTTGAAAGATTGCCACCTTTTGCATCTCATGGGCTAAAAGATCGCCAAATTGTCCAAAGACGTCATTTTTAGAGGTACCGTTTTCATAGCCCGAGAATGCCATGTTGTGGCCTGAGGACCCCATTTTTATCTCTTGCATATCATTATTCAATGGCGTCATGGTTCGGAGGTATCACTCTCATAGCCCAAGAAAATAATTTCATAGCTCGCGAATCCTTTATTATATGCTTCATGGCCCATGACGTCATGGTATGAGTACGTCATCCTAACCGTCCAAAGACATCATTCATGGTCCAACAAGAACTTGCATCATTTTTAAATTTATGCGCGATTTATGTTCGCATTGCTCATTTACAGGTAAACCGGCTAGCAATGGATGTCTCAACAGGATCGATACCTTTACAGTTCCGCATCCTACTAGACTTTGACCATCCTTCCCAGCCTTAATATCGCATCCGCTTTTGAATATCTCCTGCGGCATATTCTGCCAATGGATTCCGAACTACATATGTCCTAATTCCTGTAAGATTAGGGATATGTAGGCAGCTAAAAAACCAGAGCTCGATCAATTTCTTCAAATCATTTCGTTCGGTGAAATTCACAATATTGTTTACCCGACAACTCTTTCATCCTTTCCAGGTAAAGAGGGACAAATGTTGATACCCAATTTTTTTCTATGTATTTTTCATATACAAAATACTTTCAAAATAACATATATATGCACATATAACCATACCCAGGTGTTTTAGTATTTTCCCCCAATTTTTAAAAATAGTAAAATTAATTTGTTGTCCATTTCACCAGTACAAAAATCAGTAATTATTCCCGAAAATATCCATTTTGGTGAATAATTTATTTTATTCCCAAAAATATCAATTTTGGTGAATAATTCATTTTATTCCCATATCTATACTAAAACATAGTTAAGGTAATTTTTTTATATTTTTATTTTGTATTTAAAAAACTAAATTGCATATAATTGCGATTATATCCTATTTTATGATTAATAGTATTTTATAATTATAAAATCGGTTCCAGTATTTTTAAATTAATATTTATATATTATTAATTGGTTGAGTAATTTTAATTTTCTTTTATAATTTTTTTTACTATTTTTATAAAATTTAAAAAGAAAAACTGGCCATTTAACATTTAGCCCCATCTTATTTCAATTACAGCATCTTTTACATTTCAATTTTAACCCTTAACTGACCCAATTCTAATCCCAACCAGACCGGCCCATTCTTTAATTTGACCTTACCCATAACCCTATCTAAATGGTTCTACCCGGTGCCCACCTACCCTCTTAGATCTAGGTCATTAATCATACAGATCAACAACCACAATTTACCTTGCCATAATTAAACTCGAATCACCTACCCTAATCCCTCGTTTCCACTGTTCAGCCTCCTTTGAATCCCAAACTCTCTCAAAACTCTTCAGAACCCTAGCATCTTCCTACCCTTTTCAACCACCTTTCACCAGAATCCATGGCTTCTCAGGCCATGGATAATTGGTACTCACCCCCCACCAATAAACCATGGTTTTTTAAGCTTCGAGACCTGACCTCGATGGTTCTCCTACAGATCCTTTCAGATCTATAGTTCTATGACTTCTCCGACAATGCTCTGACATATTCAAGCCTCAAGAGCATGATTTCTGACCTCTTCAACTCAGGATATGATTCTTCTTCCAAGCTTTTCCCATTTCTAGGGTTTATCCGAAACCCTAAGCTCTTCGAGGTTCTTTCTCTTTTTGTTTACTTAGATCAATGATGTATCTATACTTCACTAGACATTCAAAGAGTTTTCCCCAAAATTCCTTTTCAAAATCGTTTGTCCGATTAAGGGTTTCTGAAAGGTTTTTCAAAATCTTTCTGATTCCTCTTCTTCTTTTCTCTATATGTTTTTGTCTATATCGTGCTTACGCAACTTCGCTTAACTATGCGTGTACTGTCCTTCTACTTTTCTTTTTCTACTGTACATGTTACTCACGTGCTCACATGTTAATCTTTGTTATATTTTCCTTACTCTTTTACTATATGTGTTTACCGTTGAGTTCTTTGATTTTTGTTTGTTGTACTGGACTCTGTTCATGTTCTTACTAAACATGTTTCATCTACTTTTGTTTAAGTTTGTATCACCTCTTTCTTCTGGACTTATTTATGTTTCGTGTTTTCTCAAACATGCTCTCCATGATCTTGAATCAACTTTCTTTCTTTGTATCATGATTGTTTGTTTTTCATAAGTTTCTATAAGAAACCTTTGAGTCTGTTTCAATGGTTTGCCTTCTCATCTCTATTCTAATTCAATTTGAAGCCGTAGAATTTAGGATTTTCTTTGGCAATTTTTATTCATGTTCGAGTTAGGGTTCCACTTTGGGACGCTGGACACTCAGACTCACTATGAGTCTACAAATTGAACTTCTATCCCCTCACTTATGATTCTAAACCTTTCAACGTTAGACTATTTTATCTAAGTAACATGCCGACTCTTTTTTTGATTTGTCTGCTTTATATATAAGAGATTCTTCTTTCAAAAGGTTTTGCCAACTACTAATTGATTCTAAATTCCTTTAATGGGGTTTGACTTGTTCTTACTGATTTCCTCTAATTGAACTATCTTTACCTTTTCCTGGCTTGGTTCATTTGAGCAAAGCCTGCCACTTTGATTTTACTATTGTTTTATTGATTCTCTTTCCTTATTTTTTTCAAACCGTATACCACTGAACCTTTTCCTTAAATGACTCCTGTGTACTCACCCTTCTTGTGCTACTTTGAAAAGTTTTAATCAAATTTCTTTCCTTAATTGTCTTTTACCCGTTTGAAATCAGAATCCCTTAATTAAAGGGAGATTGATTTCAATGTTATTTCCTTACCTGTTCTTATTTTTTTTTGCACTATAAAAGGGGCACGACCCATATGCACTTAGACACCTTGAACCCTCAGTTCAACACTTTCAACTTACATTACTTACACGATTTAATACTTCTTTGAGTACAGTACTGGAGCATCCATTACTCACTTGCAATCTCAACACTCTCACAACATTCTGTTTTTTAGATCTTTTGGAACTATTTTCTTGCAACTTGGCTTTTCAAGACTACTATTTTGCTTGTTTGTTTTTTGGAAACTGGTATGTCCTGATTTAACTTTTCCTGCCTCACCCCTATGTGTTTATTTTATAGTTTCAGCATTCTTGTTTACCTTGTTGATCATTTTGTGTTTTGAGTATATTACTCTCTCTTTGCATCTGCTGTTTATTGTGAATTCCCTATACCCTTATTCCCCTTTATGTGTTTGAGTTAAGGTTCATGTCCTAACAGTATCCAAATTACTGCCCAGGTCTGAACCTGATCCTCAATAGGCCTTAACTCCCAACTTTGGCTAACAGGCTGGTTAGGGGTGTGCCAGCATTCCCAATTTCTAGGCATGACCACCAGCATGTCATGGCCTTCACTAACTCCCTCAATGCACTTACACTCTCTCTTAGACTATACGTTCTGCCCTCTCCCCCCCCTCATATAAGCCTTTCTTTGGGACCTTGAATTCCTTCTAAACTTGGACATTTGAGGGATGACCCTTTCACACTGCACTATAATCTAATTTTGCCATGTATTTGGGGTGTAATCACTGCCGGAGCTCCCCTTGAGGCTCTTGGAAATTTTGACACATCCCAAATAAGAGAAAGGCTTTTGGAAATATGATATTGGAAGTTGGATTATCTCATATTGTTAGACCTTGAGTCTGAATTAGGTTGTTTGGTTGTAACTTGAAGTTCTGATGTAATTTTTTATTTTTTCTGATTCATTTTGGTCTGTAATATGTTGTAATGACTTATGGGGCTCTAGTAAAAAAATGGAGGGTCTTTTATGTATGAAAAGGGTAGACAATATGCTCATAGGAATTATTATTTACAAGTTATGCACTTATGTATATCACTAGAAATCATGTCTATAAGTTTTTTGCATTTCTGTATATCACTAGAAATCCTGCCTATAAGTTTTCTGCATATTCATCTATCATTAGGAAAACAATCATATGTTAAATGATAATCAAGGTCATTCTAGATACCATGCCTATAGGATTCTTGCACTTACGTAATCGTTTTAAAACCAACAACACTTAGAATCATGCATATAGGAGTAACCAGTTGAATCTTATTCGTGTATTTTATCTATAAGTCTAAATAAGTAGTAATGTCGTTTAATGTTTGCAAAATTTGTTTTGTTTCTAAAACTAGTAATCCTTTTTTAAAATCAGGGTTCCTTATGCATTGTTAGATCTCATGCCTATAGGTCTCACCTAGGCAAACCATTAGGTAATGAATTAACCGTGTCAGTTTTTAATAAACTGCAACTAGACAAGGCCTAATTCGGATTTCTCATCTGAGAAATATGTGATAATTCAGCCGGTCCTAATGCTTTAAATTTAGTGCAAACTATAACCAGTATTTGAAGTCATGCTAGATAATTTGCTCCTTTAAGTAAGGAGGCTTGTTTGAGCCTTTAAACTACTATGTCTTTCCCCCTAACTGCTTATGTATGTTTGCTTGTCGCATTAGAAATTTGTCTTTTTAATCTTTAAAAAGCCCGAACCTCCCTCCCATTTTTAGGACTAATAATCCTAAATACCTCTGGTAATGATAGGATTGTGATGAGTAATAGCATGGAATAAATAAATGAGACCATTCCGCACTTTTACCTTAACGGGGTGGGAAGTGTAGATATGGATATGATGGCCGGTGCGCTAATACCACGTGGAACCCCTCATAGGAGGAGCGATTACCGGGTATTGCATTGATGTGATATATATTGTATATAAACCTAGGACCCCCTTTCCTTTTACTTATTTTTACTTTCAGAACTTTCTTTTAAGTTAATTTAATTTTAGCGTTTCTTTGTTTTCTTTCAACTTCAACTATTTGCAACTATTTTCAACATCAACTTTCTTTGTTTTCTTTCAACTTCAACTATTTTCAACCATTGCATTAATGTGATATATATTGTAGCATGGCCGAGATCCACACTAGTGGATCTTGAGGGGTGCCTAACACCTTTCTAGCCCTTCCCCAATCTCCGATTTCTAAATCAAAACTCTCTTAGTGTCCTAATGCACTTTAATCATTAGGTGTCAAATCTTCAATTCATAAACCTGATTCCCAAAAGGAACGAGTTGTCCTCCCAAATGTCACGAACCCGATTTCGCCTTAGAAAAGGGGGCGCGACATCATGGACCAGGTCTATCATGAGAGACACAGTGTGTATCAACCAATACATATGAGATACACATGAAGAAGATAAGTCTCAAGGATCAAGCAACAACATCTTCTGGACTGATCGAAAAGGTTGCATATTGGATGAGGAGAGAAAAGCCTCACTATAGGAAGAGGACACAATCCGGATCAATGATAGAGTTGGATTTTGTATTGTTCAAGGACTCAACTTTGATGAATGATCAGAAGTTGAGTCTCAATAAAACTCTAATTACTAACTCATTAAATAAATGTGATTGTTCTCTTTTACAGGAATTGCACATGCGCAGAAGTTAAACTAAATCGAGAGAAAAAGAGCAGGGCAATTTTGCAAGCAATTTATGTGAGATTTAAGTGTGCACTCCTGAAACTGCTTGAACGAGATAGAAGAACCGGATCCATTGTGTTTATTCTTATCCTAGTTCTATTGTAATGGGTGGTTTAAAGTTGTACCTTTTCAACTTTCATATAAGCAATTGTATTAGGTACTTTGAGTATTCAAGTTAGAGTTAACTTGAAGGTGTCGCAACAGTTGAGGTTGTGTGCCACACTGGGATTAGAGTTAATCCTTAGGTTTACAAAGAGCTTTTGTAAATGTTGTTTTGGCTCAGAGATTTTAGTGGGTGTTTGAGAAAATCCTACTAAGTAGTAGGTCGTGGTTTTTTCACCTTTTGAGCCAGGTGTTTTCTACGTAAAAATCTTTGTGTTCTTTATTTTCCATACTTTTAATTCCGCAACAGTAGTAGATAGAACACCTAGAAGAACCAGGCCCTTCTAGATCAAAAAATTGGGTACCACACAAATCACCCCCTCTTGTATGGTATTGACGTTTAGAATATCAATGGGTATCAGAGCAGGTTATCCTTGAAGAGGCTAACACCTTAGAAAAAGATCAACATGAGTGCATCACCCGGGAACTGGGATGGGCAATCCACTGCCTTGCCTCCACTATTCAGTGGACAGTACAACTCTTGGTAAAAGAACATGATGAATAATCATATGATTGGAGAAGACTATGAACTCTGGAACATACTCACTGATGGTCATTTGGCAACTACAATAAAAAATGAGGAAGGAATGGATGTGCCAAAGACAAGGACTGATTGCGCTGCTGAAGACCTGAAGAAGTGGGAGAAAAATGCTAAGGCCAAGAAATGGCTAGTGTGTGGACTAGGTTCAGATGAGTACAGTAGGATACAAATCTGTACTACTGCTAAGAAGATATGGGACACTTTGCAAGTATGCTCATAAAGAAACAACTCAATTGAAAAGATCTAGAGGAACACTGCTGTATTCTTAATATGAGAATTTTACTATGAAGGAAGGAGAAACTATCCAAGAGATGTATGCTAGGTTCACTACACTAAAAAATAAACTTAAGTCTCTTAGAAGGATTATTCTTGAAGAAGACAAGGTGGAGAAAATCCTGACAAGGGTTCTGCCAGTCTCATGGGAAAGCAACAAGCAAAATACATAAATCGCCCCTTCAAGTTGTCCTCAACGATCATTTGAACACGTCAACTAAGGCCATTTCTAGCTAGACACTTTATTTATTCACAAAAGAAGATCAACTAAACACCCGACTATGTCAGTCTTCATCGCGTGAAATACACTCTTCGAGATGCGAGTTGCCTATCCAAAATTAGGTTTTCTCTTTTTCTTTTCATAAAATAATATGGACCCCACCTAATTTTCACACCTTTCTCCTCCAATTTTCACACATCCTCTTCTGAATGTCAGATTTTTTGCCAAGAGAAGCAAATCACACAGTAGCAAAACAGACACACAGTAGCAAATCAATTTTCTTTTGAGAAGCATTTGTGACAACAAAAATTTCACACTTGGATTAAAAAAAACACCATAATTTGTAATAACACGGCTAGAAGAAGAAAAAGAAATCCGGTGTTTGTTTAATTTCTGAAAAAGAAATCTGGTGTTTGTTTATTCCCGTCCAAGATAAAAGAAAAAGGATATAAAAAAGAAGAAGGACTAATTAAAAGTCAAATAGATAAATCTGGTGTTTGTTTAATTCCTAAAAACCTTATCCTCTCTAGGATTTCTTTCTTATCACAAAAAAACGGATTCCCTTCTTCTTACGTCTTCCACTGATATTGGAAATCTGCTCAGCTCTTCCTCTCCTTTCTCTAAATGTTATCCAACAAATGGACACTCTTTTTTCTTCCTATGTTTTCTTCCTAAAGGTTTCAAGGATTTAAAAGATAAATTTTGGATTTTGTAAGGTGGAGTGACTCTGGTTTTGGTTTGTAAGACAAAGATAAAGTGGGGGGGGGGGGGGGGAGGGGTAGATGGGCGTTGGAGAAGGATTTTTCTTCTTTAAATTTATTTATTTATTTATTTGGTTAATTTGTGTTAAGTTTTAATTACAAATTACACATTTCATGCATTGATTGGCTCATTTGGCAAGTGTAACTCATGTATATGGTATGCTGCACTGGGGTGTCTATTTGATTTACTTAAAAGTCACTTGAAATGTCTAGCTGGAAACGGCCTCAGTTGAGGTGTCCAAATGAAAGTTGATGACAACTTGAAGTGGAAGAAGGAAAGGGTTGAACGAAGGAACAAAAAGAAGGAACATGTTCAAACAAAAAGGAACGAAAGTTCAATCAAGACTATGGTTGCTGCTTGGAGAGAAACTTCAGATGAAGACTCAGAAGATAAAAATGAAGAAGAGCAAGCACTGATGGCCATTGGAGAATCATATGATGAACAAGAGGTAAGTATTCTTCATTTCAAAGACAAGATCAAATTTTTGTCTAAAGAAAGTTGGCTGAGCTATTACTAGACTTCATTTATGAGTTTGAGATAATTAACAATGAGAAGGAAGTTCTGTCTAGGGAATGTGTTATACTAAAAGCAAAATTCAAAAGTCTTGAATCTAGGGCTGATAACACAAATTCTAAGTTGAAGAACCGTGTTCTTGAACTTGATAACAGTGTCCTAGAAATTAGGTCTGAAAACTTAAAACTGAAATTAGGAGCAGGAAAGAAGAAAGCTGATCACACATATCTCACTCTAGAAGAAAATCTGGGAAAATTGAAAGATGAGCTATATAAGAAAGATGAATTCATCAAAGTCCTAAAGGAAGATATAGGAAAGGTGAAATATGAACTAGATAGAACTTGCAAGTGGAAAGAAGCTTCTGATGCACTTTCTTAGCTGCAAGAGCATCACAGTAGCAACAAAAGAGGACTTGGCTATGGGGCCCAAGATCTAAAATGATACCCTAAAAGCAAGTACCTCACACTGCCTAAAAATATACACACATTGTGTCAAGACTAGTCATTGCAAAAATAAATGTAATACAAAAGAAAAGGCCAGTCAAAAGAACACAGCCTTTGTTCAAGAAAAAATCAAGTTGTCTAGGTGGAAAAGAAGAATTTGATTCATCCTTTTGCCTATAGAAAGGGACCCAAACTAGTTTGGGTTCTAAAAAATAACCCTTGATTTCTTTTTGCAGGTCCAAGCGAAAGGGATGAGCCAAATATGGTATATGGATAGTGGCTGCTCAAATTTATAATTTGGAACAAGGACATGTTCCTTTCACTTGAGGAATTAAAAGGAGGTATTGACTCCTTTGGCAATGGAAAGAAGGGTGAGATCATTAGGGCTGGAAAGGTAGGCAAAACAGACTTCCATTCCATGGAGAATGTCTACATGATAGATGGCTTGAAATATAGCCTAATAAGTAAGTTACAATTGTGTGCCAGAGGTAACCTTGTAGCTTTTACCTCCACCAAATGCTTTGTTATTAACCTTACCACTGACAAGATTGTTTAGAGGAAAAAAGAGTTAATAATATTTACATTGTAGATTTGTCTACTCTCTCAGAAAATAAACTCACTTTTTTAAGAGTGTTGGTTAATGATCCCATCCTGTGGCATAAAAGACTTGGTCATGCAAGTCTAAATCAGCTTAACAAACTAGTCTTTAAAGACTTGGTGATAAGGTTACCTAATATCAAGTTCAAGGAATACAAAGTTTGTGAGGCATGTACAAGGGGGAAATAGGTAAGATCATTCTTCAAAAGCAAGAAAATGGTAAGTACTACCAAGTCGATGGAAGTGGTCCATATGGATCTATTGGTCCAATGAGAACCATGAGCAGAGATGGAAAGAAAAATGTAATGGTGCTTATTGATGATTGTTCTAGATTTACATGGGTTCTATTTCTAACCTCCAAAGATGAAGCATTTTACATGTTTACTGCATTTGTTAGAAAAACTCAGAAACAATTAGGAAATAAACTTGCATCCATTAGGTCTGATCATGGAACTGAATTTGAAAACTCCAAGTTTGCTGAATTCAGTGATGAAAATAGTATAGATCATAATTTCTCTACTCCTAGGACCCCTCAAAAAATGGATTAGTTGAAAGAAAGAATAGAGCTCTTGAGGACATGGCTAGAACCATGTAGCTTTCTAGTAAATTGCCTCACAGCTTTTGGGTAGAGGTGGTAAACACTGCATGTTACATAATCAATAGATGCATGACCAGACCTCTGGTAGAGAAGATTCCGTATGAGTTACTTAAAGGGAAAAAAACAAACATATCCCATCTTAGGGCATTTGGTTGCAAGTGCTAAGTGCAAATAATGGAAAAGACTCCCTATGCCAGAAGTGATGGGGGAGTGTTCTTGGGATATTCTTCACATAACAAATCACATAAAGTGTTTAATAAAAGAACTCTGTGTGTAGAAAAAATGTACATGTAGTATTCGATGAAACTAACATTCTTTCTGAGAGATAGGAACTTGAAGATGAAGCCATTGGATTAGTAAAGGAATTGACTAAATCCCCAGTACAAGTCAGAGTGGCATCAAAATAAGGAACATGTACTTCCAATAAGGGCGACCTAACAGGGGTAACTAATCAAGGAGAAATTAAATCAAACCCCCTAGAGGAACCTCTTCCTCAGAAACAGAACATGAGAGAGACATCTAGCAGAAACCAGTTGATTGTGAAACCTCACAAGTATCAAAGTTCTCATCCTATTGAGAACATTATGACTGATAAAACATATGGAGTCAAAACTAGATCACGGCTAAAGAATCTGTGTGCTTTTGATGCTTTCATATATCTTATTGAACCTAAAATTGTTGTTGAGGCTTTGTAGGATGCAAATTGGTTGAATACAATGCAGGATGAACTCATCCAATTTGAAAGAAGTCAAGTTTGGCATCTAGTTCCAAGACCCAAGGACAAATCAGTTATTGGTACAAAATGGGTCTTCAGAAACAAACTTGATAAAGATGGAATAGTTAAAAGAAACAAAGCAAGACTGATGGTACAAGGATACATCCAAGAGGAGAGCATACACTATGATGAGACATTTGCTCCAGTTGCAAGACTAGAGGCAATCATACTCCTCATAGACTTTGCAGCACACATGGAATTCACTCTCCATCTGATGAATGTCAAAAGTGCCTTCCTGAATGGCTACCTAAAAGAATAAGTGTTTATGAAACAACCTCCAGGGTTTGAGATCAAGGAATGTCCTGAGCATGTGTACAAGTTAGACAAAGCTCTTTATGGGATCAAGCCGGCCCCAAAAGCTTGGTATGAACGACTTACCAAATTCCTACCGGAGCATGGTTACAAAAGAGGTAAAATTGACAATACCTTATTCTTTTGGGAAAAAAGTAAAGATCTCCTTGTTGTGCAAATTTATGTGGATGTCATCATATTTGGGGCTACTACTGATAGGTTAAGTAAGGACGTTGCAAAACTAATGGGGAGTGAGTTCGAAATTAGCATGATAGGTGAACTTCACTTCTTCTTAGGCTTGAAGATCAAACAAAGTCTGAATGGAAACATGATCCATCAACAGAAGTATACAAAAGAATTAATCAAAAAGTTTAAAATTGAGGATTCTAAAGAAATAGACACACCTATTGCAACTGCCACTAAATTAGATATTGATGAACCTGTTCATCAATTAATCAAAAGTCATATAAGGATATGATTAGTTCACTTTTGTATCTTACTGCCACTATACCTGACATTATTTTCACTGTAGGGCTTTGTTCTAGTTTTCAGGAAAATCCAAAATATCCCACTTGACTGCTGTCAAAAGAATATTGTGATATTTGAAAGGCACCACTAATATGTGTCTTTGGTATCCTAAAGATAGTAACTTTGATCTAGAAGGATATGCTGATGCTAATTATGCAAGTCTCTTAGTGGGTAGGAAAAGCACCTCAGGTATGTCACACTTTCTTGGTTCATGCCTTGTGTCATGGGCTACAAACAAAGAAAAATTTCTATCGCCCTATCTATTGCTGAAGCTGAGTATGTTATTGTTGCTTCTTGTTGTGTTCAATTGCTATGGATTAAACAAACAACTGGTCGATTTTGGAATTGAAGTGGGATGTATTTCAATATTCTGTGACAACACTAGTGCTATAAGTATGACAAAGAACCCTGTTCATCATAAGGGGACTAAGCACATAGATGTTAGACACAACTTCTTAAGAGATAACTATGAGAAAGGATTGATTTCAATAGAATTTTGTGCTACTAATAAATAAATAGCTAACGGTTTCACTAAAACACTGAGTAGAGAAAACTTTGAGAGGAACAAGTTAGAATTAGGGATGATTAAGATCGCTTGATAGGCCCATTTCAGAATGCACAATGAAAAAAAATATGAAAAAATTGAAAAAAATTTATTATTTTTTTGGTTAGGAGTTCTAACTTTGTGTAAATATCTAGATCAATTCTTACTTAGAGTCATACTTTAATTAGTATATTCCTATTACATGTGTATATATATGATTCACTGATCTCTTACAAAGTTTCTTCTATTTTGGCATTTGAGGCATGTCAACAGAGTTCTATATAAAAAACTTGGTTCATCAGTATATATTCATATGAAAAGCTAAGGTATGTTTTCTATAATCTTCGCAATTAGAAAGATTAATTTTTCAATCATGAGCAGAAGCCCTATATTCATCAAAATTACCTTGATCAAATTCCTAGAAATTCTATTCTTTGAACATTGAACTAGTTTAGTTCTCCTAGAACTCTAAAAATGGGATTTTTGCCTAAAATTTAGTGATGCCTAATAATCACTAAAGACACCGGAATTCTATTTCGATTAGACTTCTAATTGACTCCTGAAAAAGCTGATGTTGCTGTAATTAATTCTAATCATCTTTAAATACACACCACACCCTTCTTCATTAGTCCATAACCATAAAAAAACCTCTCCAGTTCTGATCACCTCTTTTCTCTCCAAAATTATTAATTCTTCACCAGAAATAAGTCACCATGACTAACCCCAAGATAATCCTAGAACTCCTCAACCAGTATCCTCTTCCAATACATCCTCATCTACACCCCTTAGTGAAACCCTAAAACCTAGGTTTCGTAGGTAGAAAATGCTGGCTAGAAAAAATGTAGCTTATGGGGCTTTAAGGAAAGTTCTAAGTGAAAAATTGAAGGCTATCCAGGGGAAGAAAAGTCATGCTCAAGAATTCGACTCAAGCTCTGAGTCTGATGATTTTATCTCTGACAGTGAAGGTGAAGAACATGGGTCTTCTGACACTGACAAGATTCAAGAAACCCCTGGTGAAGTAAGCTTCTGTGTGGTATTCTCTATTGTGGTTGAAAATGTATATAATAGGTTTGTTCTGGTTGGTCCTATGAATGATGTAAAAGGGATTGAGTCAAGTAGGAAGGGAGGTAAAAAGAAAGGAAGAGAGAAGGAGAGAGATAGAGAGGGGGGGGGGAGCAAGTGGTGATGAGAGGGGAAATGGGAAAAAAAGTTATTGCTATTTGTGGAGGTATTGAAGAGAGTGGCAACAATTCAAGGGAAAGTCGTTTTGGGGAGGCTGCTGAAGGGCTTGTTCATCTAAGCAAGCAACATGATGAACCTGGTTCATATGTTAGGAAACCCTAGCTGACATTCTAAGAAGTGTTGGAACCAGTTATGATCCAAAGAAACGCAAAAATTCCTCACAAAAGGCTCCAACTGCTTCTAAGCCAACCAAGAAAAGCAAAGTGTCATCTCCAAAACCTACTGTCCCTTCAGTACCTAAGGAAGGAGGTACTAGAAGCAAGGTCAAATAAAGTGAAGCAGAACTACAAAAAGCTCTGGAAGAAAGCAAGAAGAAGAAGAAGAAGAAGGAAAAGGGAAAAACAAAGGTGGTAGAAAGTTCTGAGGCTGTAGAAGAGGAAAAAGAAGAGATTAAATTGGTCCATCAAGAAAGAGGAACGACTGTGGAGGTTCCTACACCCAAATAAAAAGGTCCAAGACTTCTTCCAAGAAGTCTTCCTCTGGGCCTATATCTGTTGAACCCTCGTTAGCCAAAAGAACCAGATCTGCAGTGAAAAGAAAATAGCTAATAATTACCGAAGAAGAAGAAGAAGAAAATAGAGTGGAGAAGAAGAGGAGGAGGAATTTGAGAAGGAGCAAGATATGTTTTCCATCTTTAGCAGAAGAAAGATTTTGAAAGAAAGATTGTTGAAAGACCTGGATGAGCCAGGAATGAGAAGACTGGTGGTTGCCCTAGCTGCACAATGGTGGAAAGACATGGTTCTTGAAATGGATGGGAAGCTGGCCAGGAAGGAGCTGATTGAGTTTATGGCCAATACCATTGTAAAGAATGGGGTTGGAACCAACATGGTGGAAGGAGTAAAGGTGAAATTTGATGCACCCAAATTGGGTGAGTTTCTGAACATATCCAGTATGGGGTATGATGATTATACAAGGTATATGTAGCCTTGTCTTGATTCTATCCCTACTGCTCTTCAAATCACTAGGAATATTTGTGATGCTACAACTGCTGAAGATGTGCCTGAAGTATGGGTGACAAATGGGCGGATTGGGATGAATTTGGGCGGGTCAAGATGGGTTAGGTAATAAATGGGTCTTTTCCCAACCCAGCCCAAAGTGTATTTGGGCTAATATGGGTTGGGTCAAGATGAGCTAAACAATGGGTCATAAACCAACTCGGGCAACTTGACCTGTGTTTTAGAACCATGCTAATCTTGCATAGAAAATATTTACCTTAAAATATATAAGTTGACAAATATTTTATGAATAGGGGGATGGGGGTGGGTGTGGGGTAGGGTGGATAGTGCATAAAAATAAAAATAAAAGAAAATTGAACATACAAAAAAAGGTAAAAAAAAATTTGAAGGGGTTTGTGCGGGTGAGGTGGGTGTGGAGTAGGATGGGGGTGCATAAAAATAAAAAATTAAAAATTAAAAATACAAAAAAAGTAAATTTTTTTGAGGGGGTTTGCGCCAGGGGTGGGGGTGCATAAAAATAAAAAAAAACTAAAAATTGAAAATACAAAAAAAAAAGCGAAATTTTCTTTAGGGGTTTGGGAGTTGGGTGGGGGTTAGGAGGGAGGTGGGTGGCGCATAAACACAAAAAAGTTAGAAAATTAAAAATACAAAAAAGTAAATTTTTTTTGGAAGGGGGGAGGGGTAGGGTGAGTGGGTGGGTGGTGTAGAAAAACAAAAGAATAGAAAATTAAAAATACAAAAAAAAATTGGGACAACTAAGTAAATTTCTAGATAAATTGGGTTGAGATCGTTTGTTGTGGGTAAGTTTCATGGTTTGTATTTGGGCTGTTAAATTGGTCATAATAGGGTATAAAAAATAATGGGTTAACTTGGGCTCAACCCAAATTGACCCATGAGCTAAAATGTTGTAGCTCAACCCATTAATTTCTGGGTTAGTTGGGCGGGTTAACTGTGTTTGGGCTCAAATCGCCACCCCTAGCCTGAAGCTAGGTTTGTGCAGAAAAGTGAGATGAGGGCGGAACACAAGGTCTTGTTTGAATTTGTTAACAAGTGTCTGCTGCCCAGACAGGAGATGAGGCACACTGCCAACTACATGGAACAGGTTCTTATGGACTGCCTTGTGAGAGGAATTCAGATAAATTGGTCTGCTTTCATTGTTAAAATACTAGATAGGATCGCTAATGGCTCCAAGGCTCATGCCACTCCATATGGGTTCCTATTGACTATTGTTCTGGATAGGATGAATGTGCCTTTGAAGAAATGGGAGGTGGCATCAAGCAAGGAACACTTTGGCACCAAGACTCTTATGGCTTGTGACTATCCAGTAAATGCCACCCCAGTTGAACCTGGTTCATCTATGAAGACTCCTGTGAACAACAAGGTTAGGGCTTTGGTTCAAGAGTGTGAAACTAAGGATACTGAAATTTCTACACTCTAGGCTCGAGTTACTGAATTAGAAACTGAGAGAGATGACCTTAGAGATGAGATAGCAAAAGAAAAAGAGAATGGTGATGGGATGCTTCAGAATATGCTCAACCTTCTCCAAACCGAGCCCTCTAGTTCCTCCAAGCCTTAGGATATCCAGTTCTTGTATTCTGTACCAGTATAGTACCCTAGTGACCCAGATTAGGGACTTTTCTATATATATTTTTGCTCATGTTTTTGGAAGTTTTTCTTTCTTTTATGGTTTGTTGATGGAAATATATCTTATTAATGACAAATGATGTTTCTCTTGTTCTTTGAAGATTGTGATCTTAATAGTTTGAATATGTTTGTTGATTATTGATGGTTTAATTCATGTTTTCACTTGCAGTTGCCTAAGTGGCTATGAGTAATTACTAAAATATGTGATTCACATTGTATGCAATTTTTCGATGATACCAAACGGGGGAAGAGATATTGTGCTTTATTTTTTATTGAATAATGTGATATTTATAACCTAATTAAACCTGGTCCTTGCTGATAAGTCAAAATTCTAAGTTAAAGTGTTGATGGTTAAGCTAACTTTCTATAGGTTCTTTGATTAGAAAAAGAATAGAGTTTGTCATCATCAAAAAGGGGGAAGTTGGCCCAAGTTCAGGCGAAGTTTTTAAGAATGACAAATGAACTCAGTCATGGACCAGGTCCATCATGAGAGACACAATGTTTATCAACCTATACATGTGAGATGCACGTGAAGGAGATAAGTCTCAAGGATCAAGCAGCAATATCTTCTGAACTGATCAAAAAGGTTGCATATTGGATGAGGAGAGAAAAGTCTCCCTATAGGAAGGGGACACAATTCAAATCAAGGATAAGGTTGGAGTTTGTATTGTTCAATGACTCAACTTCGATGAATGATCATCAATTGAGTCTCAATCAAACTTTAATTACTAACTAATTAAATAACTGTGATTGTTCTCTTTTACAGGATTGCACATACGCAGAAGTTAAACTAAATCGAGAGCAAAAGATCAAGGCAATTTTGCAAGCAATTTATATGAGATTTAAGTGTGCACTCCTGAAGTTACTTGAACGAGATAGAAGAACCTGTTCCATTGTATTTATTCTTATTCTAGTTCAATTGTAGTAGATGGTTTAAAGTTGTACCCTTCCAGCTTTCATATAAGCAATTGTATTAGGTATTTTGAGTATTCAAGTTAGAGTTAACTTGAAGCTGTCGCAACAGTTGAGACTGTGTGCCACACTGGGATTAGAGTTAATCCTTAGGTTTACAGAGAGTTTTTGTAAATGCCTTTTTGGCTCAGAGATTTTAGTGGATGTTTGAGAAAATCCTACTAAGTAGTAGGTCGTATTTTTCACCTTTTGAGCCAGGTGTTTTCCACGTAAAAATCTCCGTGTTGAGCCAGGTTATTCTAGATCGAAAAATTGGGTACCACGCAAATCACCCCCTCTTGTGTGGTATTGACATTTAGAACATCAGCACAACTTATTAATAACACAACGATTTCAATTTAAGACTCATTGGCATACTTGACACCAACTTATAGATACTCGTCCTATACGTCGTACTCAACAAATAACACATGACAAATAGGACACAACTCCTAATCCCTCAAGATAAGGTTAGACCAAACACTTACTTCAATGCAACGAACACAATTCAAGCCTCAACTACCTCTTTACCTCTTGATTCCACCACTAATTCACTCGTATCTAGTCATAAGTTACTTAACTATATCAATAAATGCTAAATGAATCAACTCAAATGCATGAAAACATGTTTTCTAAAGTTTTTCTCAAAAAGTCAAAAATCATCCCCAGGCCCACAAGGTCAAACCCAAGGTTTGAACCCAAAACCAATTACCTATTCCCTCATGAACCCAAATATATAAATTGTTTTAAAATCGGACTTGAAATCCAGGTCCAAATATTCAAAATTTGAAAAAACTAGGTTCTACTCAAAACACACAATTTCTGCATGTCGCAGATATCGCAATTGCGATGATACGTTAGCAACTGCGAACTCGCAATTGCGAAGCATGCCCAACTCTGCCTTTTTTCTAAATGCGAACTATTGTATGTTAATCAACATAAGCTTCGCAATTGCGAAGGTTCCCTTCCCAGGGTTTTTGCAAATGCGATGAGTTTATCGCAATTGCGAGCCATGCTTCGAATGCAGGTTTGCAAAATGCGAGTTTTTTCTAAGTTAAATTTCACTCTACGGCCTATTCAAAACTCATCCGAGCCCTCGGGTGTCATGACCCGAATTTCTCAGCCTCGGGAGTCGTGATGACGCCTACTAGTGAAAGCTAGGCAAACCGACAATTTAAACAAATTACCTTTTTCCCAATTTTAATTCTTTAACAATTGTGAATCAACAGCTTATAAATAGCAAAAATTTTAAAACAAGCGGAAGAAACAATTAAACTAATTAAATAATTCCAACATGATTTCAAAAATAAAAGTTACCCAAGACTAGTGTCACAGCTCCACATATGGTCTCAGAATTCTACAAACACGGTCCGAAAAATAAATGCAATACTGTTTGTGAATTACATGAGTGAAACAGGAAAGAAAGATAGAGGGAGACGTCAGGGCCTGCAGATGCCAGCATGACTACCTTGAATCTCCGTGTGGGCTGAAGGCAGCCACCCAACTAAGGTCCAAAAGTTGCTGCTCCGGGATCTGAACACAGTGCAAAGTGTAGTATGTGTTGGTAAGTGCCTAGCCTAATCCCGACAAAGTAGTGACGAGGTTAGGATCAGACTACCAAATAAACTTGTGTAATTATATCATTTACAACAAAAAAATAAAGCAGAATGCACGGTTAAGAATGAGAGGGGGAAATATGCTGGGGGGGGGGGGGATATCATTTACCAATAGTAGCTCGGGAGAAAAGCATAAAGAACAAAATTTGCAGCATAAAGAATAAGGAAACGTAAAAAATCAATAACCAGTTTTTCCCTTTATTGTTGCGGCGCGCAATCCGATCCAAATCATAAATAAATACTGTTGTGGCGTGGAATATGATCTAAATATAATATTGTTGCAGCGTGCAACCTGATCCAAATATAGTATGGTTGCGGCATGCAACCTGATCTAAATATAATATTGTTGCAGCGTGCAACCCAATCCAAATATAATATTATTGCGACGTGCAACCCGACCCCAATATACAATTCAACACCAATCACAAAAGAGTCATGACAGGGGAACAATAAGGGAACAACAATATCCCGGCAAGGGAATCGATAATATAAGTAAATATGTCCCGGCAAGGGAATTAGCTTTAACCAAACTTGTTCCAACACTTATCTTCACAAAGAAATGTCAACTAGCACCAATACTCAACCATAGGCAATTTCCATGAGAATAATCATTATTCTTTCCCAACACAGAAAATCAACAACTTAGGCATTTGTAGTACTTATTAAGAACACAACGACTTCAATTTAAGACTCACGGGCATACTTGGCAATGACGTATAGATACTCGTCACCATGCCTATTCGTCGTACTCAATAAATAACACATAGAAAATAGGACTCGACTCCTAATCCCTCAAGCTAAGGTTAGACCAAATAGTTACCTCAAAACTCCACGGCCAATTCAAGCCTCAAACACCGCTTTACCTTTAGAATTCGCCTCCAAATTACTTGTATCTAATCCAAATTAATTTAACAACATCAATAAATGCTAAATGATCCAATCCCAAAGCTAAATTACAGGTTTCCTATTATTTTTTCCAAAAAGTCAAAAATCGACCATGTGCCCACTTGGTCAATACACAAGGTTCGACCAAAACCCGATCATCCATTCACCCATGAGCCTAAATATGCAATTAGTTTCGGAATCCGACCCCAAAACAAGGTCTAAATCCCAATTAATCAAAAAACCCTAACTCTATCCAAATTTCCTAATTTCTACCATGAAAACCCTAGATTTTAGGATGCAAATTGATGAAATGCAATGGGAATTCGAAAGAAAAAGGCTTAGAATCATATACCAATATTTTTGGGGAAGAAATTGTTCTTTGAGAATCGCCTCAATGCTCCTAAATTTCGAAAATATGAAGTAAATGGGTTCTGCCCGTTTTTGCTACTGATTTAAAATAACTGGGTAGGCCTTCACCGCGTTCGTGATGGGCCTGTCGCGTTCGCGACGGGACATGCCCAGCTAACCATCGTGTTGGCGATCACGGGCTCGCATTCGTGGAGCTTCGGCCTCCAGAGCCTTCACGTTCGCGGTCGGGTGGCCGTGTTCGCGTAGAGCAAATGTGAAACCCCTCCCCCAGGCCATTATCCTTACGCGTTCACGAGTGCCTCGACGCATTCGTGAAGGGTACTCCCCCACATCCTCGTGTTCGCGTCCCAAGTTCTGCGTTTGCAAAGAATAATTTTTCATATGAGGGATATTGCCTTCCTCGTTCGCGAGTGAAGCCACGTGAACGCGAAGCACAAAACCCCTATGCACCAGAAACTGAAAACCTGCAATATTCTAAGTTTAAAAACCTTCTGATACCTATCCGAAATACACTCGAGCCCTCATGGCTCCAAACCAAACATGCATACTAACTCAAAAATATCATATGAACTTATCTGTGCGATCAAATTACCAAATTAACATCTTACGAATTTAGCATAGAAATATAAGAATCTCAAAACTTTTAAAGTATCAATTTTCACAACTACGGATCCGAATCACATCAAACGACTTCCGTTGCTTACCAAATTTTACAGGCTCGACTTAAATCACATATAAGACCTGCAACGAGATTCGGAACCAAAATACGGGCTGGATACAATCAACTTCCAAATATTTTTCATTTCTAAAAATTCATATATATTCCAGAAAATAATTTTCTTTAAAAATTTATTTCTCAGGCTTGGGACCTCGGAATTCGATTTCGGGCATATGCCCAAGTCCCATATTTTCTACGGACCCTCCGGGACAGTCAAACCACGGGCGGGATCTGTTTTCCCAAAATATCAACCAAAGTCAACTTAAATTTATTTTAAAAGCAAGTTTTAATAATTTTTTTTACATATTTTCACATAATGGCTTTCTGGCTACATGCCCGGACTCCGCACGTAAATCAAAATGATACAGAGAGAGAGGATTTTAAGGCCTCGAAATACCAAATTTATTTCCAAAACAAGTGATGTCCTTTTGGATCATCACATCGGGGCTCCAAACCAAACATGTACACTAACCTAGAAACATCATACAAACTTTCTTGAGCAATCAAATCCTCAAAATAACATCAATAATCATGATTTTACCACCACAATTATAGGAAATCTCATGAACTTTCAAAGTTTCCAATTTTACAACTAAAGTTCCGAATTACGTCATTTCAAGTCCGTTTCTTACCAAATTTTACAAGTTCAACTTAATTCATATATAAGACCTGTATCAGGATCTGAAACTAAAATACGGGCCCGATACCAATGGTTTCAAACATAAATTCTTTTCTTTATTTCATAAGTAATTCAGCAAAATAGTTTCTTAAAATTAATTTCTAAGGCTTGAGACCTCGGAATTCATTTCCGGATATACGCTCAAGTCTAATATTTTACTGTGGACTTCCCAGGATCGCCCCGTTTTCTCAAAATATTGACCAAATTCAACCATATTCCAATTTTAAATTTAGAAATTTCTGTATTCTCATATTTTCACATAAAAGGCTTTCCGGATATAGGTCCTGACCACATATGAAAATCAAGGTGAGGTAAAAGGGAGGTTTTAATGCCTTAGAACATAGAATTTGTTCCTAACACATATGACTTTTCGGGTCATCACACATCTTTTTGCTATTTTTTAAATTTTCAAAAATTTCCAAAATGCATCTTCAAGTAAAAATTAAAATTTTTATGAAAAACGTTGACTTCAAGTTATAACCAACACGTTATTATATAATAAAAATTTATCACATAATCGATTTTATTGGATTGCTCAGCAAGGAAAGAGATTCCTCAAATTCCAAATATTTTATTTTAGTTATATAATCTATTAATTAAAAAAATAGAAAAGAATTGCATGATGTTATAAAACAATAAAAGAACAAGAGCAATATTGCAGAGAAAGAGATAGAGAGAAAATTCTTATTGAATTATGGTGATTTACAATGGGGTAAGACCCCTCTATTTATGGGAGGAAAAATGACTTAGCCTCAAAGTAAAACTCTCTACAAGATATACATTCACTGTAATTAGAATTCAATTCTGAATACTCCCTCTTGAATGTCTACTCAATAAGTAATATGCCTCATTAAAACCTTAATTAAAATAAAACCCAATGGGAGAAAAAATTCTAGAAAAGGAAAAAGAGTACACATGTTTAGATATGCGTCTATTGGTTGCCTCGCTAAAAAACCTTGCAAGGAAAACCCAGTGGGACAAAACCTTGTAAGGAGAAAAGAGTGCAACGCGCATACTCCCCCTGAAGAGAGCATCAATGCACATCCTTGAGCCTTCGCATTCCAATCTTGTGCACCATCTTCAAGAGATCGTTGGTAGAGATTTGATAAATAAATCAGCCATATAACTATAATGAATATTTGCACCTTGAAATCATAACTCGTGATAGATATATAATGTCTTCACAAATATCGAGGAATGGCTCTTCAATATCTCCATAAAAGTATCCTCACTATCACATTATCATGCTTATAGTTATAGCAAGATACATTTGTGCATAAATTGCACTTAGGAAGTGGTACCTCAAGATCTAGAATTGTAGATGCTTCAAGCAACTTAAATCCTTCATGGATTGTCATATAAGTTAAGTCATATAAGCCATCTAAAGAGGCTTTAATGCATATCAAGTTTTTTATGTCTTGCATAAACATATAAGATATCGAAAACTGATTGCATATACCATTAACTTTATACTTTCAAGTATTTGAACTACATGTCCAAAACTACATGTCTCTCATATGGAATCAATTCTACTTGAATTGTATCTCTTCCATTTTGGCCAATACTTTTGTGTCTATATTCAATAACTTAAGATCTTCATCTATACTTAGCGCTATGATAGATGTCGTCGACAAACATGTTATATCGGTTCCAGTAAATTTTCATAAAGACATAACATAGAGATCTCTTCATTCATAAATTCAGGTACATGAATCTCTCTTTTATGAAGTGTTATGTCATGTGACCTTCTAGATCACTTGCCTCCTTTATTATGATCACTTTGATCATTTGCTCATCTTCTTTATCAAGAATTTTATTTGAAACCGATTTTCTATATGGTTTAAACGTACCATAGACTTTGTCCTTCTAGGACTTAATATGAGCATTTGCAATGAGAATATAATAACTTTCTTTGGGTCAGCAAATGCGTATGGCATTCTTTGCAATATGTTACAAATGAATTATCTTTTTATGAACTTAAAGTTCATATTATCGTAATCGAGGATCTAGATATACAAATAATAATTCATTCCACGTAACTTTTTCTCAACTGTTTATCATGTCTCCCCCACATGTTAGAAAACTAACTTATTTTCTCAACTTTGAGAACCCATCTTTGTGTTTTGTGGTGTTAATCAAAATATACACCGCACATCAATAATATTGAGATGGAATTATTTGGTTCCACCACTTGTGAGGGGAGAATATAATATACTCTCGTATGTAACGTATATCAAAATGATATATATAACTTTGTTCTCATAAGAAACAACTTAGCTATTAAGTGGAGGCACTCAATAAATTATTTTGCTAAACCAACTATGATGTAAACCAACTTATCAACATGAACTTCTTGAATATAAAATCTGGAAATTGTGCTCTAAATTGAATTATTGAGCAAGTTACCTCGCAAAACACCATCTTGCGGATTAATAATACTCACACATGTAACCATCTCATGGATGCATCTTATGTGGTATACATGGCAGGTGAATGGGCCCATATTCACCTTTGATATTTCCAGCATTCATGGGATTCAATACCAGTTTTAGTTGGTCAATTAATTAATGAGAACAAGCAATGTAAGAGAATTCTTAATGAACTTTTTAATTCTTTAATATTTACCCATGTGAATTCTCTATTATTTTTGCATATCATACTTAAATTGATATGGCTAAACTAATTATGCCAACTGAATTTCATTATCAATATTGATAAGTTCATGTTTATACCATGGCATGTGCAATTATCAATAAACTCCATGTTTATTATGATATGGATTTTTATATCAATAAACATCCACTTTATTGTGGCATTCTTTTGTTTGTGTAGTACAAACTGGAGAATAAAGCGGGTAGCTTTTCATATACAGATTATCCCACTACAAGTTGTAGTAATAGAAGATATCAAATCTTTCCTTTATTTATTGTCTCAATATAATCAACCGCTTTCGCGTATACATTGAAAACTGAATAAGTTTCTTTGAGACTTACTACAACACAATACCTTATTGGTAATCAACTGTATTTCTCCAAAATAGTATAATTGGCTCTTGCAGAGTTCTCAATTAATTTGGTGCTATCACATATTCATCAATATCCATATGGTGAATATCTCTTTCAAAGAGAAAGTTATACCATTATTGCCATGGTCAAAATTATATGCAAGATATGTTTCTTGCATTATTGTTGTCCTTTAATAATCAGATTGCCAAAATATTTTGGCGTACAATAGGTACGTGATCAATGACCATTCATGTCATAATTATGATATTATTTTCTTATTTCATCTCAAACCCCCTTCTAGAGGTGAGTGTGGTATATTCACTACCACTAGCACGTTCATATTCTACCAAGAATGAATATGTATTCATAAATTAGATGTTGTCACACTCACACCATGAATGAACCATAATCATCTATATGTGCTATATAAAATCTCATGTCAAATCGATGAGAGATATTACTTTAGCAAAGTGAATGATTATTTTGAGAATCCTTATTATTCTCATTATCACAATGATGACGATTATAATTTCGTCTATTGCCACGTCCACATCTATTGATATCTTCACGGTAATAATTGTGTCTTCTTTCAGACTTATCACATACTGCGATCACATTCTCTTAAGGTAATGAGAATGGAGCAAATTCAATTGGACGGGTTTTCAATTCTTTGCCCACAATCATACATGAATTTAATCATGGCAAGGTATGGAAATTTTACCACTTCACGTGGTTATAATTTCTTACAAACTCCATTAGAGTTATAATCAAACTTTGTTGTCTTTGTTTGTATATGAAATCAAATTGTAGAATTTCAAGAATTTGAAAGAGAAAAGTAAATTACTTACCTTAAATCCAGAATTTAATCATGAAGGAAGTTCGTGGAACAACTTACAATCATTATGCTCAATCCCAAAGCTTCTACCCAATTGGTTAGAGTCTCGTGCTGATAACGTGTTATAAAACAATAAAAGAACAAGAGTAATATTGCAGAGAAAGAGAGAGAGAAAATTCTTATTGAATTTTGGGGTGATTTACAATGGGGTAATATCCCTCTATTTATAGAAGGAAAAATGACTTAGCCTCAAAATAGAACTTTCTACAAGATAGAGATTCACTCTAATTGGAATTCTATTCTTAACACATGAAAATTTATAAAAACAACAGGAGAGATTTTCGTAAGATCATTTTCTTCTATTCAAATTGTAACTGGTCGTAGAAAATCATTTTCTCCTATTAGTAAGAAGCTATGGGAAGTAAAATAATTACTCTTAACAAAAAATGATGTTCTATAATTTGGCTAAGCAATTTTCTCTTTATTAAAGCATTCCCTGAATTTGACCTTTGCCTTGTTTGAGCCAGTTGTATGAATAACATCACAACATTCGCATCGATCCATCTGAAAATAAGAAAGAAAATTACATTAAATATATATTTATTTTATTTTTATTACAAAAAGAAAATCTTGTGTTTCATCACTTACTTAGAAATATGTCATTTATTTATCTTTTTTTTCTCTCTTTATATCTAACTCATAAAAAATAATTCTGAAACTTTATCTTTTTAGTGTATAAAGTCTCGCGATTAAAAATAAAATTAATGAAAAAGTAAAAATAAGACAAACTTACACGTGTGCGCTTTGTTCTAGGAGAGTAGACTTGAATCCTCTTGACGTAGTTTGCCGGATGGTTGCCGCCGATGGGACAACCCGGTAACCGCCGGACCGCCGACCGGGAATACGTCGCCCAAATTTCATTTTTATTCCATGTTTCTCCAATAGATTTTAGGAAAAAAACATGAGGAGTTTCACAAGAATCATTTGCAGACGACCTAGTATTAAACATATAATATGGAGGATTTTGTGGTTTATTATTCCAAGTATCAAATGTTTCGATAGGATATTGTAAATAACTTCGAGGCATAATTTTCTCGTAAATATGAACTGAATATCCCCATGATATTGAAAATGACCAATTACTAGGCTTGTGGTAGCATATGGTTTGTTGTAACATACGAGATTGGTCGAATTTTGCTGCTTTCATAAGTTGTTTTGTTGATTGTATACGATTCATTGATGGGAAAATTGGTGCTATGGCATCAAAATGGTGAAGAGACATTAATGGTACTTTAGGATGCGATGATAATAAACCTGAAATGTCACCTCGCAAATCTATCTGCAAGAAAAAATTGGAATATTATAAGTCAAACTAACAAAAGGAATTTAGGAAATTGTAATATATACAAATTTAATAAATAATTTTTTATATTTGATAACCGTAATGTCCATTTCACAAATAAACATAGGTAGTGAATTCTCCACTAGGCTCAGAAACTAATGGTGATAAATGGTTATTGAGCGTAACTTAATTTTAAAAGCTAGCTTATGAAATGAGAATTGTCCAAGATCATATAAAAGAATAAAAGATTTCAAATCTCTCCGACGTTGAACAATCCAACAAACGGTAATTAACCCCTTGATTTCCAGAAAGTTTAGACTCAAAAACTATACTATAAAGCTTTGGATGGTATAATTGGCAAAAAATCAGTAGTTACTCTTTTCGTCTCAAAATAATTGTCCTGTCCCTTTAATAAGTCTTACGGGGCACGAATTCGGATTAACTAGGGATCCTTATGCGGATATCGGAGGGTGGAAAAAAAACATAGAAATGACGTCAGATAATCACTCTAAAGAGCTATTTCCTTCGATTCACAATAAGTAACCACTTTTCTTTTAGCACGCTCATTAAGAAAATGCTAAATCCTATACAAAAATACTTAGTATGACTAAATTACCCTTATTAAATATTAGTCACATAGTTATAGTGAGGAGTGACAAAAGTTTTTAGGGATATGCACATAAGGGTAAAAAAGTAAAACCAAATTGAATTTTTTCTTGATTACATAACTGGACACTTATTTTGAACCAAAATGAAAAAGTAAATTGGTCACTTATTGTGAATGGGAGGGAGTAGCTGCTATTTAGGAATTAGCCAATGTATCTTGAATTTTATTTTTTCCATTTAATTTTTTGGGACACAAATGTTTTAATTGTTTTGAAATTAAGAATTTTAGTTTAAATTTTCGGGACAAAATAAACACGGGTTACTCCCTGAATAGCAGCCATAAAAGTGGTTGTTTGTGCACTTCACAAAAAAACACTACTGTAAGCATTCAAAATTCCTTGTGTTTCAAAGGTTTGACCAATTATATGTTTTCATTTTTGCCTTTATTTTTATTTTTAATATTTTGGGATGAAGATGTGGACTTATCTTGAAATTTGAAGAAGAAAACATACCTGATGAAGACCTTTAAGAGGAGAAAAACTAACTCCAAGATCAACAATACAAGCCATAGTAATTTGATCAGCAGATCTCAAAAATGGATATCTCCTTAAACAACTTTCCATATCTTCAGCCAAAGCTTTTGCCAAAGGATAACTCAAAATAAAGCCAGCACCACCAAATCCTTGACTAAAAGAATACCAAAAATTTGACAATATATACTCAGATTGACCACCAAAATAATAATACTGCGTATGATCGTACTGTGCAAGAACATCAACCATATTATCCACGAAAAATATGGAGTCGTCGTCGCCCATAATTACCCATCTTACACCTTCATGTTCTTCTCTAAACAATTCCATTATACCATGTACCATTCTTGCCATAACTGGTGCAACATGTTGAGTTTCTTGAATTAATTTTGTAATATCATCTGATATTTTATAAGGTGGTGAATTTTTAGACCATGGTAATAAATTCCACTTAGGTTTCTCATCAAGAAATAAATAACCCCTTGTAATTTTTGGCCTCCACCAAGATTCAATATAAGATTTCCTATAATGCCATGCTTTTTCTGAGCCAAGAAGTCCAAAAACTAAGTGGCTAAGATTTGTGGGGTTGGTTTCATTTGATGAAATAAAGTGAGAAAGTGACGAATTCGGACTCGGACTCGGATTTGGATTTGAATTTGACAGTCTTGAATTTGAAGATTCTAAGAAGTCAGAAGGTGAACATTTAAAAAGGAAAATTGAAGCCAAGTAAAGAACTATGCCTGAAAATAGAACAACTTTGCAAAGTCCAGACACAAAATATTTATCAAATAAAGATACAAAATTCTCTTTCACTGTATTGAACTTAGAAGCAAATAAAGACAACATTGTTCTTTGTCTTTGAAAGAATGAATTCTGAAGCAAAATGAAACTTTCTATGTCACTTTAGAATATAAAGATCAAGATTGCTAGAAATAAATAAATTATTTACTATGTTTCATATATTATATTATTTTATTAATTCTATTAGAGGTTGCTTCCTAGAATTTGTGTGTTGACTGAATTGACAACTTGGAATTATAAGGATATTTAATTTGTTGAAGTCCTTTACAAGGAAAGATATAGAATATTGTGATACTAGTTTCCAAATGGAATATTCTTGAAAGGTAACTAAAATAGCCATTAAAAGAAAATTTGTTATGAAATAGAAGATTCTTACACTTCTATTTAAGGTGAATGTCTTTAATGTATTTAATTAGAGAGATTTTAGAGTCCTATTATTGGTAGCAAGATCTTCCTCCTCCCTATAAATAGAGGTGCTCTCTACCATTGTAATTCACTCCTAACTCTCAATAAGAAGAACTCTCTCTACTCTTCTCTCTATTGCTATTGTTCTTGCATAATTGTTCTTGTCTTTACTTTAGTTTATAACACGTTATCAGCACGAGACTCTACCGTCTCAAGTACCATTCTCGAAAATCCAAGGTATTTTCCCTCTTCCTAATTTAATTTTCGAGTATGTCTGACATTATGAAAAGAAAGTTCGTTGCCCTTGAAATTTCGGGCAAGAACTATATGACATGGGTGTTGGATGCTGAAATCCACCTAGATGCTATGGGTCTCGGAGACACCCTCAAAGATAAAGAAAAAGCATCCACCCAAGATTGTGCGAAGGCCTTGATTTTCTTGCGCCACCACCTTGACGAAGGTTTGAAGATTGAATATCTCACCGTCAAGGATCCACTCGTTTTGTGGAACGGCTTAAAGGAGAGATATGACAACCTGAAGTTGGTCACTCTGCCACAAGCACGATATGATTGGGCCCATCTGAGGCTACAGGACTTTAAGTCCGTTTCTGAATATAATTCTGCAATGTTCAGAATTACTTCTAAACTGAAGCTATGTGGAGATAACATCTCCGATTACGATATGCTTGAGAAAACGTTTACAACGTTTCATGCCTCCAATATGGTACTGCAACAACAGTACAGAGAAAAGGGCTTTACGAAGTACTCTGAACTGATTTCTCTCTTACTAGTGGCTGAGCGAAATAATGAACTGCTCATGAGAAATCACGAAAATAGACCAACTGGGTCTACACCACTGCCTGAAGCAGATATGGTGCACTCTCACTATGCCAAACATGAAAAGGACCGTGGTCATGGTCATAAACAGGGTCAAAGCCAAGGACGAGGACAAGGAAGAAATTCCAAAGAAGTCCGTCACCCCCCAAAGAGAGATAACCACCGAAAGCAGAAACGAGATCCCGAAGATCCTAAGGCAAATAGTTCAGAAACTATATGTTATCGTTGCGGTGGAAACGGGCACTGGTCTAGGACTTGCCGAATACCAAGACACTTGGTTGACCTTTATCAAGCATCTCGAATGAGAAAAAGCCCTGAAACAAATTTTGTCTCTGACGACAACTTTGACTTCACCCACCTGGATGTGGCAGACTTCTTTGAGCAACCTGAGGGAAAGATAGACCACCTAATCGGTGACGGAACCGTGATGAAAGAAGATGGAGCTGTTTGATTCTACTTGTATTAGTCAATGAATAAATTAATAGTCATTAGCATTAGCTCGTATTAGTTAGTTCATGATGTGATGTTTGTAGTAGTTCATTAGAATGTTTTCAATATGCTCAAATATCAATAAAATCTTTATTTTCCAGTAGAGGTAATCGACTAGCCTGAAAAACTAGTCGGTTATCTCACGTTTCGCATAAAACTGCAAAACAATCGATTGTCAATGATCAACAATCGATTGTCTTTAAAAATAGTGGCCTGGAATTTTTCAAAAATGATCAACAATCGATTGTCTATGTCTGAACAATCAATTGCCTTATCCAGTGAGGTCCAGAATTTTTCAAAAATGATCAACAATCGATTGTCTATATTTGACAATCGATTGTCAGACACAGTGAGGTCCGGAATTTTTCAAAAATCATCCACAATCGATTGTCGATATCGAACAATCGATTGTCTTAAACAGTGTGATCTGAAGTTTTTCAAAAATAACAAATAATCGATTGTGTGTGTTTAACAATCGATTGTCTATGTTCCAACAATCGATTGTGTGTTTAATAATCGATTGTCTTATGAAAAACGCTGAAATTTTCAAACTGCATAGTAATTGATTATGGACAACATATCTGATTTTGTTAGTCAACTGTTAGTAGCAGATTTTGAAAATATTATGTGACACAAAATGATTGAACTTGTTTATTCTTATGTTCGTGTATCTCCTTTTTTGTATGTCAAACTGTAGGAAAGCAAAATGGATATCTCACAAAGCGAACTTGGATCAACATCCAACTGTAAAAGTATTTGCCTAGTTGATTCATGTACTACACATACAATACTCAAAGAAAGGAAGTATTTCTCTCAACTGAATATGTGTAAGGCAAACATTACTACAATCTCTGGAAGTAGTAAATTGATTGAAGGCTCCGGAAGAGCTATTGTAACTCTGCCCAAGGGCACGATGTTAATCATAGAGAATGCAATGTTCTCCTCCAAGTCTATGAGAAACTTGTTGAGCTTTAAAGATGTACGCCGGAATGGCTACAATATTGAGACAATGGATGAAGATAATCTTGAATATCTCGTCCTCACTTCAAAGAATGTCTCCGGCCAAAAGAGGGTTATTGAGAAATTCCCGTCTTTATCTTGTGGCCTGTATTGGACAAGAATTACTGCAATTGAGGCACATTCAACAGTAAATCTAAAGAATACTGAGTCCAATACATTTGTACTTTGGCATGATCGACTGGGTCACCCAGGATCAACCATGATGAGACGGATTATAGAAAGCTCATATGGGCATCCGTTAAAGAATTTCAAAATTCTCTCAAGTAATGAATATCCTTGCACTTCGTGTTATCAAGGCAAGCTGATTATCAGACCATCCCCAACAAAGGTTGGGACTGAGTCACCCCAGTTTCTGGAACGTATACAAGGGGACATTTGTGGACCTATTCACCCACCTAGTGGGTCGTTTAGGTATTTCATGGTCTTGATAGACGCATCCTGTAGATGGTCTCATGTGTGCCTGTTGTCATCTCGCAACCTGGCGTTTGCGAAGTTAATGGCACAAATAATTCGGCTACGAGCACACTTTCCAGATAATCCAATCAAGTCCATTAGACTGGATAATGCTGCTGAGTTTACATCCCAAGCATTTAATGATTATTGCTTATCAATCGGGATAAAAGTTGAACATTCTGTAGCCCATGTTCACACTCAAAACGGTCTTGCAGAATCGTTAATTAAGCGCTTGCAGTTGATTGCAAGGCCATTACTGATGAGAACGAGGCTGCCCACTTCAGTGTGGGGTCATGCCATATTGCATGCAGCAATGCTAATTTGTCTCAGGCCGACGAATTACCACAAGTATTCTCCGTTGCAATTGGTTTTGGGTCATGAACCCGATATATCCCATTTAAGGATATTTGGATGTGCCGTATATGTGCCTGTAGCACCGCCATCCCGCACCAAAATGGGTGCGCAAAGAAGGTTAGGAATATATGTTGGGTTTGATTCGCCCTCCATCATTCGCTACCTTGAAACATTGACAGGCGACCTGTTTACTGCACGATTTGCAGACTGTCGATTTGATGAAACACTTTTCCCAAAATTAGGGGGAGAAGTTGGTGAAACCAAACGGGAAATTTTGTGGAAAAATGAATCATTATCTCATCTTGATCCACATACCTCTACTTGTGAGAAAGAGGTACAAAAGATTATCCATTTGCAAAGAATAGCAAATCAAATGCCTGACGCATTTACGGACTTGAAGAGGATAACGAAATCCCACATTCCTGCGGAAAATGTTCCGATCCGTATTGAAGTCCCTATTGGACAATTATCTAGAGTCATATCCAATGAGTCAAATGCACGCCAGAAGCGTGGCAGACCATTAGGTTCCAAAGATCGAAATCCTAGAAAGAGGAAAAAGAACGATCTAAATGACACTATGAAAGAATCACATGAGGACGCTCATGATTTGATTAATTCCGAGATTCACGAAGAATCTATTGAGCCTGAAGCTCTTGAAAATACGGAACTACTCCCAAATCCAATTAATATTGAGGCAAATATTAATCGAGTGGATGTTGTGGTAGATAATGTCTTTGCTTATAATGTAGCATCTAACATTATGAAAGAATGTGAGGATCTCGAACCTCAATCTGTGAAAGAATGTCGAGAAAGACATGATTGGCCAAAATGGCAAGTAGCAATTCAATCTGAATTGAATTCGCTGGCAAAACGTGAAGTTTTTGGCCCTATAGTTGAAACACCTAATGGTGTTAAGCCCGTTGGCTACAAGTGGGTCTTTGTACGCAAACGAAATGAGAAAAATGAAGTACAAAGATACAAAGCACGACTTGTTGCACAAGGTTTTTCCCAAAGGCCTGGTGTCGATTATGAAGAGACATATTCGCCTGTAATGGATGCGATAACCTTTCGTTATCTCATAAGTTTTGCTGTCCATGAGAAGCTGGACATGCACTTAATGGATGTCGTTACTGCCTATCTTTATGGCTCACTTGATAACGACATATACATGAGAATTCCCGATGGACTCAAGGTGCCAAATGCGCACAATTCCAAATCTCGGGAAATATTTTCAATCAAATTGCAAAGGTCCTTGTATGGTCTAAAGCAATCAGGACGAATGTGGTATAATCGTCTAAGTGAGTACTTGTTGAAAGAAGGCTATATAAATGATGTCATTTGCCCATGTGTGTTTATAAAGAAAACAACATCGGGATTTGTTGTACTTGCCGTATATGTTGATGACATAAACCTTATTGGAACCCTTGAAGAACTCCAAAAGGCAATTGATTATCTAAAGGATGAATTCGAGATGAAAGATCTCGGGAAGACTAAACTATGTCTTGGTTTGCAAATTGAATATTTGGCAAAACGGAATTTTTGTTCATCAATCTACCTATACAGAAAAGGTATTGAAACGGTTTTATATGGATGACGCACATCCGTTATGTACACCGATGGTTGTTCGTTCACTTGAAGTGAACAAAGATCCATTCCGACCTAAAGAACGGAATGAAGAGATACTTGGTCCTGAAGTACCATATCTTAGCGCAATTGGCGCATTGATGTATCTTGCAAATACTACAAGGCCTGACATTTCTTTTTCAGTTAATGTCTTAGCAAGATTTAGCTCAGCTCCTACGAGGAGACATTGGAATGGGGTCAAACACATATTGCGGTACCTAAAGGGGACTACCGATTTGGGCCTATTTTATGGAAAGAATTGCAGCCCGGATCTTGTTGGTTATGCTGATGCTGGATATTTGTCTGACCCACACAAGGCTCGGTCTCAAACGGGTTATGTGTTTACCTGTGGAGAAACCGCCATATCTTGGCGATCGACTAAGCAATCAATTGTGGCTACTTCATCTAATCATGCCGAGATAATTGCTATTCATGAAGCAAGTCGGGAGTGTGTGTGGCTAAGGTCGATAATACATCATATCCAAGTCAAATGTGGTTTGAAATGTGATAAACTACCCACAACTTTATATGAAGATAATGCAGCATGTATAGCTCAATTGAAGGGAGGATTCATAAAGGGAGATAGAACGAAGCATATTTCACCAAAGTTATTCTTCACACATGATCTTCAAAAGAATGGTGATATCAATGTTCAACAGATTCGTTCAAGTGACAATTTGGCTGATTTGTTCACAAAATCTCTACCAACGTCAACCTTCAAGAAGCTAGTTCACAAGATCGGAATGCGAAGACTTAAGGACATAAATTGATGTTCTTGTCAGGGGGAGTTAAGGCGCGTTGCACTCTTTTTCCCTTACAAGGTTTTGTCCCAATTGGGTTTTCCTTGCAAGGTTTTTAACGAGGCAACCAATAGGCGCATATTCAAACATGTGTACTCTTTCCTTACTTTAATTTTTCCCATTGGGTTTTGTTTTAAGGTTTTAACGAGGCACATCATTGAATAGACATTCAAGGGGGAGTGTTATGAAATAGAAGATTCTTACACTTCTATTTAAGGTGAATGTCTTTAATGTATTTAATTAGAGAGATTTTAGAGTCCTATTATTGGTAGCAAGATCTTCCTCCTCCCTATAAATAGAGGTGCTCTCTACCATTGTAATTCACTCCTAACTCTCAATAAGAAGAACTCTCTCTACTCTTCTCTCTATTGCTATTGTTCTTGCATAATTGTTCTTGTCTTTACTTTAGTTTATAACAAAATTAATGATGAAAAGCAATTTTTATTAGAACAGGTAAATAAAAAAATATATATATTATAATACATTATATAAATATATACAATGTAGAGAAATACAAATATTTACATGTAATGCAAGATTTGCAATTAGTGATCGTTTATATAGTTCGACAGAACTTAATAATTTTGGTTCAAATTTTATATTTATTTTAAATTTTGATTAATATATATAAATTATTAATTTAGAAAGCAATTACTTAAAAAATTTGAATTTCAAAACTATAAGCTTCAAATTCTAGTCACGTCTCTGAAACTAGTAGTAGGAAGGAATCATTGTGGTTAGAATAATCAACCGAAAAGATTAACGTGGAATATAGAAATTACAAAATGAAAATCGTACTTTGATAATATTAATAATACCATTAAGAGAAAAAAATTAATTAATAGTAATTAGAATATGACTAGTGACTATGATATAAATTCAAGACTGTTTTCATTTTTTCTATATTAATTTGATCTTGGTAAGGAGCAATTTAATTGCTATTAATAATATATTTCCATCAAATATCTTAACTTTAAAGGTCATCTTTTTTGAATTACGACTGAAAAAACATATGTAAGAGTTTACTTTAAAATTTTATTTTTTAGTAGTAAGAGATTTATAAAAATTCAGTGGTCAAAATATTACAACCAAAATAGCTAATAAGAATGTCTTATCCAATATATATGAATAAACCTTTGTGGAAGTCATTGACAATGACATTAATATAAAGTGAAGAGCAGAACAAATTAATTGACCACACAAGTTGGGCTGCTATTATTTGCACTACGTACAAGAATTATGTGGTATATAAATATCCAACTCTAGGGAAAAATAACTAAATACTCTATTAATCCAAACAACAACAATAATAACTACCCAGCATACTCTCACCAGGTGGGGTCTGGGGAGAATAATATGTAGACAAGTCTTATCTCTACCAGAAAGGGCAGAAAGGTTGTTTCCAATCGACCCCGGCTCATAGGATAGGATGAAAGGATCAAATGCCTCCTAGTTAAATCCTTCGTTGAAAAGGAGATATTTGAGGTCCAAATTTCTTTCCTCCTAGTTAAATCCTTCGTTTTCAAGAAAATAGAGACAAGGAAAATATTTACCTCGCACGTGATATTTATAACCGAATAACCAGTTTATCTATAAAAGTGACAAATTACATTTTTTGTTAAAATAATACGTGCATTAGATGTAGGATCAAATGCCTCTATAGTACATTCTTAAATCTTCGCCAGGGCGAAACTATATTGCGAAGGATGATCAACCGATTACTTTTTGTCGAAAAATTATATTATATATTAGGTAAAATATAAGATAAATAATGGAGAGAAATTAAGCCAGATTTACAAGTCGTCATTCAAAAATAACCACAGTTTCAAAAGTCATCGAAATTTAGATACTATCCATGTAAAGATAAATCTGAACGAAAATATTGTTTAAAATTCGATAAATACTCCAACATAATATATTGGAATTCCAGTATAATATACTGGAGTATACTATGCTAGAACTCCAGTATATTATACTGGAGTTTGGAGTTCCAATATACTTTGTTGAAACTCCATTATATTATATTGGAGTTCCAGCAAAGTATATTGGAACTCCAGTATATTATACTGGAGCTAGCAAGGTATATCGGCCCGACATAATATGCTGGAAGTTCATACATAGGTGCACCGATCTCCAGTATATTATGCTGGATCGTTCTTTGTTGCAGTAAAATAGCAGTTATTTTTCAATGATTTAACAAACGTTGGCTATTTTTTAATGATCATCGAAAACTGGTTAGCTCGTACTATTTTAATTAAAAAATTCTTGGGTTGTACGTTAAAAGCACCTTTTTTTCTTGAATTCTGATCACTGGCCCGCAGTAATAGGATCTGAGAATCAGAATCCACCCAAATCTCATCCTATTTATTACTAAAATGTTTGATTAATTACTTAATCAATATAGATGTTTGACTTTAGTATCGAGGCTATTTCAAGAAGATTAACAAAACAGTAGGTCTATATTTCTGATTAATTAATAAATGACGTAACATTTAATTAAAGTGATCACGTCACGTGCATCCTAGTTGACAAGTTGGACGATATATATTTTTTTGGGGTTACTTTTTATTAAAGAATTATTTTAAATAGAAGTTCGGCTAACCGCTTAAATTAAAAATAATAAAATATATTATATATGCAAATATATATATAATACGTGTGTAATCGTATATAATTAATATAAAAGACAATAATTTATGTATATTAATTAGGAAAAATAAATGGTGAATTACATTCTTTATTCTCAAATCGTTTCACTATATGCTTATGAAAAGAAAAAGAAAAAAAGGAATATTCCAGCTAGTGGTTTTTAATGGGCCCAATACAAAATAGGCCAACACAAAGAAAAATGAATTAGGAAACTCTACGTCTTGTAGCAAAGGTGTTGGCCCAAGTTTCAGTTGAGTTTTGAAGATTGACAAATGAACTGATAGAAGAACCTGATCCATTTTGTACTACACAGTCTGAATCAACAAAGAAACATGCAGAGCACGTGAGGAAGATAATGCACCAAAGATCACGCATCAGTATCTTCTGATCATCATCGAAAAGATTGCATTGGGATAAGGAGGGCAATCTCCTTATGTGAAGAGAACTTAATCCTAAGTTAGGATAAGAGTTGGAGTTTGCATTGGCCAAGGACTCGAATTATGAACGCATAAGAAGTGGAGTCTTAATCAAACTCTAACTGCTAACTCGATATATGATTGAGTTAGTTCTCTTTTCAGGTAACACACACAAGCAGAAGTAAAAAGCATATTTGAGAGCAAAAAGAGCGAGTCTGATTTGCAAGCAATATATGCAAGTTACAAGTGTGGATGCCTACAGCTACATGAAGATAGAGAAGAACCAGTTCCATCTGATTATTTTATTTCTAGTTCAATTGTAGTAGGTTTTATGTTGTACCTTTCAGCTTAGTTAGAAGCAATTGTATTAGGTACGTTGAGTCATCAAGTTAGAGTTAACTTGATAGTGTCGCAACAGTTGAGGCTGTGTGCTACACTGGGATTAGAGTTTAATCCTTAGGTTTACAAGAGTTTTGTAAATGCTGTTTTTTGCTCATTGATTTTAGTGGAGTTTGGTAAATCCTACTGGGTAGTAGGTCGTGGTTTTTTCACCTTTTGAGACATGTGTTTTTCACGTAAAAATAGATGTGCACTTTACTTTAAGTTTTTACATTTTCGCAAATTGCAGTAGTTAGAACACTTAGAAGAACCAGGTTCTTCTAACGCGAAAAATTAGGTACCACACAAATTACCCCCCCCCCCCCCCCCCGTTCCCTTCTTGTGTGGTATTGATGTTTATTCACATCAATTGGTATCAGAGCATGTTATCCTTGATGAGGTTAACAGCTTAGGAAAAAGATCAACATGAGTGCACCACTTGGGAACTGGGAAGGACAGTCTACTGCAAGGCCTCCACTCTTCAATGGGCTCTACTATTCTTGATGGAAAAATAGAATGAGAGACCATATCATGGGAGAAGATGATGAACTCTGGACATCATCACTGATGGCCTTCTTTCTACAACCAAGAAGAATGCTGAAGGAATGGATGTTCTAAAAACTAGAGCAGACTGTACTGCTGATGATCTAAGGAAGTGGGAGAAAAATGCTAAAGCCAAGAAATGGCTAGTGTGTGGACTTGTCCCTGATGAATACAGCAGGATTCAGGAATGTACAACTGCCAAGGAAATTTGGGACACTTTACAAGTGGCTCATGAAGGAACACCTCAAGTGAAGAGGTCCAGAGGAACTCTAATATATTCTTAATACAAGAATTTTACTGTGAAGGATGGTGAAACTATCCAAGAGATGTATACTAGGTTCACTACTCTGACAAATGAACTTGAGTCTCTAGGAAGGAATATTTTGGAAGAAGACAAGGTAGAGAAGATTTTAACTAGAGTCTTGCCAATCTCTTGGGAAAGAAAAATCACTGCCATTCAGGAATCCAAAAATATTGCTACGCTGAAATTGGATGAACTGATTGGAAACTTGACTGCTTATGAATTGAGAAGGCAAACTATGAGGATGAATGCTACAAAGAAAGAGAGAAGTCTGGCTCTCAGGATCTCAGAAGGATCAGATCTTGAAGATGATGAAATGACAATGATAACTAGAGACTTCAAGAAATACCTTATGTGAGGCAAGGGCTCTTCAAGAGGACCAACATTCAACAAACCTAGGGCTCCTGAGAAGCAGACAAAGAAAGGGCAGAAAGGAGAAACATGAAGAGGAACAGGTTCAACCAAGGAGAACAAAGGTACTACCAAAGCCATGGTTGATGCATGGGGAGATACGTCAGATGAAGACTCAGAAAATGAAGCTGAAGATGAGAAAGCTCTTATGGCATCGGAGAATCGGAAATTGAATAAGAGGTAAGTGTTCTACATCTTAAAGAAAAGATTAAATTCATGTCTAAAGAAAAATTGGGTGAACTCTTGATGGACTTCATAGATGAGTATGAAATAATAAACAGTGAGAAAGATGTTCTGTCTAGGGATTGTGTAATACTAGAAGAAAAATTCAAAAGACTAGAATCTAGGGCTGAAGAGAGCAATACCTTAAATGCTTAGTTGAAGAACCAGGTTCTTCAATTGGAATAGTGTTCTAGAACTCAAGTCTGAAAACTTGAAACTAAAAATAGGGACAGGAAATAAAAAAGCTGATCAATCATTTCTTACACTAGAAGAAAATTTAGGAAAAATGAAGGATGAGCTGTATGAGAAAGATGAATCAATCAAAGTCCTTAAAGAAGAGTTAGGAAAAGTGAAGCATGAACTAGACAGAACATGCAAATGGAACAAGACTTCCGATGCACTCTACTAGCTGCAAGAACATCACAACAGCAACAAGAGAGGACTTAGGTTTGGGACTTAAGCTCCAAAATGGGATCCCAAAAACAAGTATCTCACTCTTCCTAAGTACAAAATCTGTACACAATGTGGAAAGATTGGCCATTACAAATATGAATGTAATGCAAAAGAAAAGGCCAGTCAAAGGGACAAACATTTTGTTCAAGAAAAACACAAACTGCCTGGATGGGCAAAGAAAAATCTAATTCATCCTTTTGCCCATAGAAAGGGACCCAAACTAGTTTGGATTCCTAAGACTAACCCCTGATTTCATTTTGCAGGTCCAAGTGAAAGAAAGCAGCCAAATTTGGTACATGGATAGTGGCTACTCAAAACATATGCCTGGTAACAAGGACCCGTTTCTTTCACTTGAGAACCTAAGAGGAGGCAATGTCTCCTTTGGAAATGGAAATAAAGGTGAGATCATTGGGGTTGGAAAGGCAGGAAAGACATACTCTCATTCTATTGAGAATGTCTACTTGATAGATGGCTTAAAATATAGCTTGATAAGTGTGTCACAACTGTGTGACAAAGGTAATCTAGTGGCTTTCACTTCCTAAAAATGTTTTGTGATTAACCTTACTACAGACAAGATTGTTTTACAGGGAAGAAGAGTTAACAATATTTACATTGTAGACTTGTCAACTCTTTCTGAAATTGAACTCACTTGTCTGAGTGTGTTAATAAATGATTCCCTCCTTAGGCACAAAAGACTTGGTCATGCTAGTCTAAGTCAATTAAACAAATCAGTCTCCAAGGACTTGGTGATAGGGCTACCTAATATCAAGTTCAAGGAAGACAAAGTTTGTGAGGCATGTGCAAGGGGGAAGCAGGTAAGGTCATCTTTCAAATCTAAGAAAATGGTAAGCTCGTCCAAATCATTGGAACTGGTTCATATGGATCTATGTGGTCCAATGAGAGCCATGAGCATAGGTGGTAAAAGATATGTCATGGTGTTGGTTGATGATTTCTCTAGTTTTACCTGGGTGCTATTTCTAACTTCTAAAGATGAAGCATTTGAAATGTTCCCAGCTTTTGTTAGAAAAATCCAGAAATAATTAGGAAGTCAACTTGCATTCATTAGGTCTGACCATGGAACTGAATTTGAAAATGCAAAGTTTGCTGTATTTTGTGATGAAAATGGAATAGATCATAATTTCTCTGCCCCTAGAACTCCTCAGCAAAATGGGGTAGTTGAAAGGAAGAACAGGACCCTTGAGGATATGGCAAGGACTATGTTACTTTCCAGTAAACTACCTCATAGCTTTTGGGCAGAGGCAATAAATACAGCATGCTACATAATAAACAGGTGTATGACCAGACCACTGGTAGAGAAAACTCTCTATGAGTTACTTAAAGGGAGAAAACCAATTATATCCCACCTAAGGGCTTTTTGTTGCAAGTGCTATGTGCACAATAATGGCAAAATTTCCCTTGGTAAGTTTGATCCCAGAAGTGATGAGGGAGTATTCTTGGGATATTCTTCATATAGTAAAGCTTATAAAGTATTTAACAAAAGAAATCTATGTGTTGTAGAAAGTGTACATGTTATTTTTGATGAAACTAGCACTCTCTATGAGAGACAGGAACATGAATATGAAGCCATTGGACTGGTGAGACAACTGACTGAAGCTACAACACAAGTTAAGTAGGCATCCAAGGAAGAAACAGGTGATGGAACATGTCCTTTTACCTTGGGCAACATGACAGGGGGAACAAATCTGAGACAAAATGCGCAAAATTCTCTAAAGGAACCTGTACCTAAACATGTGCCTCCACAACATAAAAATGAAGGAGAAGCTAGCAGAAACCAGCTGGTGGGAAAATCTTACAGGTACTTGAGTTCTCACCCCATTGAGAACATAATCAATGATCCCACATATGGAGTCAATACTAGATCACTACTGAATAATCTGTGTGCATTTGATGCATTTTTATCCCCGATTGAACCTAAGAATGTGAGTGAAGCTCAACATGATGCAGACTGGATAAATTCTATGCAAGAAGAACTCAATCAGTTTGAAAGAAGAAAAGTCTGGCACTTGGTTCCAAGACCTAAGGACAAGTCAGTCATTAGGACAAAATGGGTCTTTAGAAACAAGCTGGATGAAGATGAAACAGTTACAAGAAATAAGGCAAGGTTGGTGGTTCAACGGTATAGTCAAGAGGAAGGCATCGACTATGATGAGACTATTGCTCCAGTTGCTAGACTTGAAACAATTAGACTTCTCATAGCCTTTGCAGCACATATGGAATTTACTCTTCATCAAATGGATGTGAAAAGTGCTTTCCTAACTGGCTATCTCAAAGAAGAAGTGTTTGTCAAGCAACCTCCTGGATTCGAAAGCAAAGAATGTCCTGATCATGTATACAAACTGGAAAAATCTCTTTATGGTCTCAAGTAAGCCCCAAGATCTTGGTATGAAAGATTGTCAAAATTCCTTCTGGGGAATGGGTACAAAAGAGGTAAAATTGATAGTACTTTGTTCCTAAAGGTAAAGTGTAAAGATCTTCTAGTTGTTCAGATTTATGTCGATGGCATAATTTTTGGGGCCACTACAGAGAGGTTAAGCAATGATTTTGCAAAACTAATGGGCAGTGAATTTGAAATGAGTATGATGGGAGAACTCAATTACTTCTTAGGGTTGCAAATCAAACAAAGTCCAAACGGTACTTTGATTCATCAGCAGAAGTACACAAAAGAACTGATCAAGAAATTTAAAATGGAAGAATCCAAAGAAATAGATACTCCTATTGCAACTGCCCCAAAGTTAGATGCTGATAAACATGGTTCATCAGTTGATCAAAAGTTGTACAGGGGTATGATTCGTTCACGTTTGTATCTTACTGCCAGCAGAATGACATTATTTTCAGTGTAGGACTTTGTGCTCGTTTCGAAGAAAATCCAAAGGAGTCATGCTTGACTGCAGTCAAAAGAATATTGAGATATCTAAAAGGCACAATTGATCTGTACTTGTGGTATCCAGAAGGTAGTAATTTTGACTTAATTGGATATGATGATGTTGACTATGCAGGTTACGTAGTAGACAGAAAGAGTACTTCAGGTATGTCACACTTTCTAGGATACTATCTTGTATCTTGGGCTACCAAAAAGCAGAATTCAGTGGCCCTCTCCATTGCTGAAGCTGAATATGTTGTTGCGGCCTCATGTTGTGCTCAACTACTATGGATCAAGCAACAATTGGTAGATTTTGGAATTGAAGTGGGATGCGTACCTATTTTTTGTGATAATACTAGTGCAATCAGTATGACAAAGAACCATGTTCATCACAAGAGGACTAAGCACATAGATGCTAGACACCACTTCTTAAGGGACAACTACGAAAAGGGGCTAATTTCCATAGAATTATGTGCCACTGATAAACAAATAGCTGACATTCACCAAGGCACTAAGTAGAGAAAACTTTGAGAGGAACATGTTGGAATTAAGGATGATTAAGATCACCTGAGAGGTCATGTTCAGAATGCACAATGAAAAAAAACAAAAAAAGGAATTTTTTTTGGTTCGTAGTTCTTGAATCTGTGAATATTAGACTAATTCCTACTAAGCTAAATACTTTTAAATAAGTACACTTTTGTGGCATGTGGTTAAGTAATTCACTATTCTCTTACAAATTTTCTATTCTGACATTTGAGGCATGATCAAGAGAAGTGTCATATGAAGAACCTGGTTCATTAATATGTACTCATGAGGAAAGTCAGGTAAGTTTCTATACTGTGAACAATTAGAAAAAATTAATTTTCAAACTTGAGCAAGAGTCGTAGAATTCCAATCGTCTCAAAATTCTATCCGTTGGAAGCCAATTGAACCAGTTTCTTGTAATTAGAACTCTAGAGAATAACGGAACTCTTCTCATAAACATTAGCAATTTTAATTAATAGGGAGACCAGAAATTGACACTGATTAGACTCCTATTGACGCCTGAAAAGTACCTTTTCTGATGCAATAATTACCCTCTCTAAAAGGCCTCTTAAGTCTTCTCATAACCGTCATTAGCCTCTAATACCTTTGATCATCTCCAAGACCCTCAAAAATTACCCAAAATTTCTTAGAGTCTTCCACAAATCCACCACCCAAAATGACTAATCCTCAAGATAATCCAGGAACCCCCACCACCAGTGTCACCCAACACCACCTCATCCTCTACCCCTCTTGTTGAATCCCCAAAACCTAGGTTTCGCCGAACAAAAATGATAGCTAGAAAAGTAGTGGCGACTGGACCTTTAAGAAAAACATTAAACGAGAAGCTGAAAGCAAGATAAAAGAAGGAACCCCAAGTAGATCTCACTAAGTCCAGCTCTGAGTCGGATCAATACATTTCCGCAAGCGAGGGAGATGAACCTGGGTATTCTAAATATTCTCCGCCTCAAGAAAATCCAACAGAGGTAAAATCTTGTTTTGTTTCAGTGGATGTAGGTGAAAAAGTAGAGAATCAATATGTTTTGGTGGGGGAAGTTAAGAACATTTCTGTGTATGAGTCTGTAGAACAAATGAAGAAAAGGAGGAATAAGGTTTTATCTATCCGTGGAAGCGGGGGTAATGGGGTATCACATTTAGGGGGAAGTGAATCTGGGGAAGCTGCTGAGGAGTTGGTAGATTTAAGCAAACAAATTGGTCCATCAGTGGAGGAGACATTGGCTGACTTGATGAAGAAGTTGGGGGATTGCTATGACCCCAAGAAACGAAACTCCTCTTCCCTTAAAACTCCTCCTGCTGCAAAACCATCAAAGAAATCCAAAACTGCATCTCCCAAGAGTGCACCTAGGGCTAGAACAACAAAGAGCAAAGTGAGAGAAAGTGAAGCTGAGTTAAAGAGGGCACTGGAAGAAAGTAAGAAGAAAAGACTAGAAAAAGGAAAGGGGAAGGTTGGTGAGAGTTCAGAAACTGTGGCTGAGGAGGACGAAGAGGAGATGGAACATGTCCATCTAGCAAAACAAACTGAGAAGGCTCCTATTGCAAAATACAAGGAGACTAAGACTTCTTCCAAGAAGTCTTCCAAAGCTGTACCTGGTGAGTCCTCCCTGGCAAAGAGAACAAGATCTGCTTCTAAAGGCAAACAGGTGAAAAAGGTTGTAGAAGAAGAAGAAAGTGATGAAGAAGTAGAAGAAGATTCTTGGAGTGAACAGGATCGATTTGCCAATTTTGGCAAAAGAAAAATTCTGAAGGATAGGCTATTGAAAGACCTGGAGGAGCCAGGCATGTTGAGGCTTCTCACATCTCTCGAAGCTCAAAGGTGGAAGGACATAGTCCTTCAGTTGAATGGGAAACTAGCTAGGAAGGAACTGGTTGAGTTTATGGAAAATGGGTCAGTGAAGAATGGTGTGGTGACAAGTTATGTTAAGGGGGTCAAGATAAAGTTTAATGCTGAGAAGTTGGGTGAGATCTTGAATATCCCCTGTGAAGGATATGATGATTACACAAGGCAAAGATGGCCTTGGATTACCTTCAGAGCTGCAGATTACTAGAAAATTTTGTGATACTACATCATAGGAAGAAGTACCTGAGGCCAGGGCAGTGCAAAAGAGTGAGATGAGGCATGAGCACAAGGTACTCTTTGAGTTTGTCAACAAATGTCTCCTTCCCAGACAGGAAAGAAGTCATACTGCAAATTATATAGACCTTGTGCTCATGCAATGCTTGACTGGGAGCAAGCAAATCAACTGGTCTGTATTCATGGTGAAGCTGCTGGAAATGGTAATCAATGGTGCAAAGGCCCATGCCATCCCCTATGGATTTATTTGACTACAATGCTTGAACATCTACATGTTCCTTTGAAGAATTGGGAGATAGAATCCAGCAAGGAACACTTTGGCATCAAGACTCTTCAAAGCTGTGACTATCTGCTTAGCACTGTTCATGTTGAACCTGGTCCATCGGCTAAACTCCTGTAAACAGCAAAGTCAGGTCGTTAGTTCAGGAGATTGGACTGAAGGTTGCTGAAATAGCACGGCTTAATGCTAGGGTGGCAGAATTGGAGGGAGAAAGAAATGGACTTAGAGCTGAGCTTGCCAAGGAGAAGGAAAAGAATGAAGGCTTGATACAACAAATGCTTAACATGCTACAAGTTCAACCCTCTATCTCATCCAAGCCTTAGGAGTCTTGTGTCTAGGTTCCAGTCTAGTTTTCCCCCCTTTAGTGACAAGTTTATATGGTTCTTGGTCTGTTTTCTCTTTTTGCTCATGGTTGGAAGTTTTATGTTTGTTTTTGTGGACTGCTTAGTAGGAACATCTTTGTAATCAATGAATGAAATTTTTCTGGTTCTTGTTAATATTGTTCTAAATAGTTATTTCTGAGATGATTTTTGATTAACTTGAACATGTATTCACTTGCAGTTGCCCTAGCGGCTATGAGTAGATATTACCTTCAAGAATTCACATCATTTATGCAACTTTTCGATAATGCCACAAAGGGGAAAGATATTGTGCTTAAAGATGTTTCTCTGAACTAGTGATGTTTATGACCTAAATCTGACCTCCTTAATGATAAGTTAAATGATTTTCTAAGTGTATGATTTCAGCTAAGTCTATAGGTTCCTGATCATAATAAGCATAGAGTTTGTCATCATCAAAAAGGGGGGATATTGTTGGCCCAAGTTTCCGTTGAGTTTTGAAGATAGACAAATAAACTGATAGAAGGACCTGGTCCATCTTGTACTACACAGTCTGAATCAACAAGGGCACATGCAGAGCACGTGATGAGATAATGCACCAAAGATCACGCATCAATATCTTCTAATCATAATAGAAAAGATTGCATTGGGATAAGGAGGAGAATCTCATTATGTGAAGAGAACTTAATCCTAAGTTAGGATAAGGGTTGGAGTTTGCATTGGTCAAGGTCTCGAATTGTGAACGGATAAGAAGTGGAGTCTTAAATCAAACTCTAACTGCTAACTCAATATATGATTGAGTTAACTCAATATATGATTGAGTTAGCTCTCTTTTCAGGTAACACATACAAGCAGAAGTAAAAAATCATATTTGAGAGCAAAAAGAGTGAGTCTGATTTGCAAGCAATATATGCAAATTACAAGTGTGGACGGCTACAGCTACATGAACCTAGAGAAGAACCAGCTCCATCTGATTGTTTTATTTCTTGTTCAATTGCAGTAGGTTTTATATTGTACCTTTCAGCTTAGTTAGAAGCAATTGTGTTAGGTACGCTGAGTCGTCAAGTTAGAGTTAACTTGATAGTGTCGCAACAGTTGAGGCTATGTGCTACATTGGGATTAGAGTTTAATCCTTAGGTTTACAAGAGTTTTGTAAATGTTGTTTTTGGCTCATTGATTTTAGTGGAGTTTAGGAAAATCCTTGAGTAGTAGGTCGTGGTTTTTTTACCTTTTGAGCCAGGTGTTTTCCACGTAAAAATAGTTGTGCACTTTACTTTAAGTTTTTATATTTCCGCAAACTGCAGTAGTTAGAACACTTAGAAGAACCAGGTTCTTCAAACGCGAAAAATTAGGTACCACACAAATCACCCCTCCCCCCTTCTTGTGTGGTATTGATGTTTATTCACATCAAAAGGTATACATGTTATTTATTACAAACCAAAATTATTTTTAAATATTATTTTCTATAGCTACCTTATATTTTATAGCATAATAAGTATGTATGGTATATTCTACCTTTGAGGTATGAAATACGGTATTTATGTTTTTCCTCTTTTAGGCAGTTGGACATACCTATTTTTAAGGTGATTGTCGTTACTGTATTCATGAATACATGGAACAATAAATGTGAATATATGCGCGTATAGCTGAACTGTACTGATTTTAGGGGCTTTTTACTGCTGTATTCATGAATACAAATGCGCGAATACATGTATGTACAGCTAGACTGCCTTGATTTTAGGCGTTATTTGCTGCTGTATTCATGATGACGCGAATACATGTGAATACATGCGCGTACAGTTGGACTGCCCTGATTTTTAAGCGCTTTTTGCTGTTATATTCATGAATACAACAACGCGAATACATGTGAATACATTCGCATATAGCTGGACTGCCCTGATTTTAGGCACTTTTGTTGTTGTATTCATGAATACATGACGCAAATACATATGAATACATGTGCGTACAGCTGAACTGCCCTGATTTTTAGGCGCTTTTTGCTGCTATATTTATAAATACAACAACGCAAATACATTACCGTAACAATTGAATAGTAACGGTAGAAAGTAATTATATATATATAATAACTATAACAAGTTGATAGCCACTAAATAATTTTTAAAAATTCCTCAAGATATGGATCGATCTAGATACTTATAATGTTATATGCATCACTCTTTTTATATTTCAATTTATGCGAGTTAGAGTTGGGAAGTGAGATTAATTATGATATAAAATTCAAAATAAACGATAAATAATGTGAATGAGACTCGAGAGTGAATAACGATTAAAGATTGGACCGAAAAAAGAGAAAAATAGATGACGAATAACATCACTTTCTAATTTATTTTTCAGCTACAAGAGTTTGTGCAAATTTGTTTGGAAGTAAATTAAAGATGATGTTAAAGGCAGTTGTTGAGATGATAACAGTGATTTTCTCTCATTCAATGTTCATTTTTTTTTGCTAATAGTAGGTTTATGAATTAGTTTTTTTTTTCAAAATATTAAGCATTTTAAAATAAAAAAATATATTTTTAATAAAATGAAAAGAAAATTTTGATATATTTGAATAATTTAAAGCATATGAAAATATTATAAATTTTCTATTTAGTGATAAAAATATTGCATTAACGTTGAGAGTTCCTTAAAATATAATAGTCAATTGTTATTGACGATTTAGACTTAATTTTTAAACATTAAAACTATTAAGAAAAATAGTATATGTCACGCCTAAAATCACGTAATCGGCACTCTCTACTCTATCCGACCCAAGTGAATCATCCCACAAATTAATACTCATCTATATGCCTAATAGGGGGATGCAAAAACTCTTCAAAATATAATCGGTTTAAGATATAAAACGAAACATGAATAATATCTTTAAGTAAATATTTTCATTTAAAAGAAAACTTCATGAAGAAAAAAGAAAGTTTTATCCATGCATGCTATATGAGTAATCATAGGATTACAAACCAAAAATAAATATTACTATTTTCTATGGAATCTTTATTACACAAAATGAAATAGTCAACCAAGGCATAACCCAGTAGCTCAAAAAATAATAATACAATAAAGTCCTCCATGAGTACACCGGTAGAGTCCCACCAAAAAATGTCAACAAAAAATGTAGAGTTGTCTTAATGACGCAGTTCAAGCTGCTCAGGTCTAGTCTCTGAAAATAGAAATGAAAATAGTATCAAAAGGCCTAAGGTCCACATACCTAGTATCAATCATGAACCGCTTCTCAAAAAAAAAAATAAGACAAGACTTAAGAAGATATGAGATATGCAATCACAATTCATATAATAAAGAAGTATTAATATCAATTAATATTTTAGAAAATAAAATAAAATAATAAGGTAAAACATATTTCGAAGTCTTCTTTTAGTATTAATCTTTACAAAATAATGTAAGACTTTTTCATTTACCGGGAGCACTATACAATCGCTGACACGAAAGAAAGTCAACTAGGTTATGTACCTAGAGGCAAGTATCATATACCCTACTTGCTCATGTCGTCTTATTGTTGTGCCGCACGAATCGACTCAATCGCGCTAATAAAGTAGCACAATAGTATCCTCTCATGGGAAGTACTCTGTCGTAGTTCCGAATAGTAACGTAGGTTCTACACCTACACCGCACATGTAGTTTCATGACCAAATGAGAAAAAGTATCCAAGGTCAATCTCGATGAACTTAAGTAGCTCCCAAAACCTTTATATTTATCAATGATGATGTTTATAGCGAAATCAACTATTTGAAAATAGTTAAATACAAGATATTTCACAACTCATATATTTTCATTTTAAAAATACTACAAGTTCTACTCATCCTTCATTTATTTTAAAACTAAAATAAAACATTTCAAGAAAATAATATTCATAGCACTTGAATCTTTTATGATGTAAGAAGTGGTAGAATTCCAACTAGCTCGTCCTTGCAAGCTAGGACTCACATTTTGAATTTTTATTTAATCGTGTTTCGATATGAGTTTTGAGAAAAGCTCTGAGGGTAGTAAGTTTCAGCGTACCTCAAATTGCTTCCGACCTTATCCTAATGATCCAATAATGCCAACGAGTCACAATCTACATATACGAACTCACATAATTCAATAACGCATCACAACAATACCAACTTATCCAATTAAGTGTCTAACACTTAAATCCAATTTCATAAGTTTAGAAAAATTCCCCCTTTTATCATTTGAAGGTCGATCCTTGAATTTTAACTTCAACTCATTCATTAAACCTGTATGAGATATAGTCATTCCACTAGAAACCGTTCAAGCAAGACCCAACACTATTCATCATCCCTACCAACCAACTCTTCAATTTCAAGACTAGCTTATAGGATTTCATGAATATATGTTTAAATACAAACATATCTTCAAAAATATACTCTACTACGTCCCCGGAGTATAGTACATAAGGTTGGAGTGAAGATATTACCTAATCCTAAAAGTTTAAAGATTTGTGTTCTTGAAGTGCTCTTGAGATTTTCTTCAAAAATATATGAATTCATGATGTCGGAGGGTTAAGAGATGTAATAAATTGTCACGACGCAAAATCTCTCTGAAGGAGTCGTGATGGTACCTAGTATCCAAAACTAGGTAAGCCTAACGCATACTGAAATGATGACAGATTCTACCAATAGTTATTAAACAGGAACCATAAATTTCTAAGTAAATCAATAATCTCAACAAGATACAATATCCCAAAATCGATAGTACAAGTCATAAGCTTTCTAGGAATAATTATACATAATGAATACATCATTATTCCAGAATAAAATGAAATAATAGAAATAAATATAATAGAAGGTGAATTCAGATCCTGCAAATGCCTAGCATGGGTACCTTGAAGTCTCCAGCCACACTATGTATAAGTCTCAAAACCAACTCCATCCGAAGTAACTGATTTTGCACAAAAAATATGCAGAAGCATAGCATGAGTACAACATAGCGGTACCCAGTAAATATCAAGCCTAACCTCGATAAAGTAGTGATGATGCCATGTTAATACACCTACCGAACATATAAACCTGTGCAGGATATGACATAAAGCAAACAAGGGAGGAATTTTAATGTAATTCCAATAGCAGACATAATCATATTACAAACAGTAGTAACGATAAGGGAAAACGAATGGCAACGAGAAATAACCAACTGATTAAACAACAACATGGCCGGGGTACCGATGAAGTATAAATGTGTCCAAGTAGGAATAATGATGTCAACCCAACTAATCAAATCATTTCTAATATATAATTTCAACAACCCCACTCCTCGTGATCTCATATCATAAATCATAACTTTCAAACCTATAACACACATGGCACCTTGTGCCCATATCTTTCCATCTCACTTTGCACCTCAAAATTCACGTGCTACTCGGTACATAATATTCGTGTCAAATGCTAATTATGATGTTCAACAAATTTATATATATATCATAAAGTAAAATTATGGTTTCTAGACCAAGTAGAAAATCAATGAGAAAGATGAGTTTATTTTAGAAATTATTTTGGTACAGAAAAATAAGATTTTCAAATAAAATACTGCATCGAATAAGCAATTGAATTTAATATCCCAGATTAAAATATAATAACAATTCCTTTTTAGGTAAAATAAAAATCTTAGATGGGTTAAGGAGATTAAGTTGAGAAATCAATTAAAAAAAATATGACAATTATTAGAAATGGTAAATACCGAAATATACAGCGACCTCTAACTTAAAAGTCATAAGGTAGCATATGTTTAATTCTTGTATTATAAATTACTATATTACTAACAACTCAGCAGGACATGAGGTAATGACTCAACATAGTAAATTCACTTAAAAGTAAATTTACCAGAATAATAGTATTAGGAAAAGAGCTCAGGAAATGATGGCAAGACAATAAGTCAATGAAAATAACTCAATCCTCATAAAACAGTGAAAACTATAAATACGAATATGGCGACCCGGACAGTCGTCTCATGAGTTACTTCTCTGTTTCTCCCATTTATGCTTCTTTATGCTTCATTATCCGTATTTTATGTGGTCGAGTTAATTGGTTTGCGTTTGGAGTGGGTTTGGTAAGAAATTGGACACTTAGTCTCTTTTAAAAAGGCTTAAGTTGGAAAAGCCAATCGGATTTTGACATATGAGTTAGAGGACTCGGATGTGAATTTTGATGGTTCGGTTAGCTTTGAAAGGTGATATATGACTTAGAAGATTGATCGGAATTGGTTTTGGAGGTCCGGTGTAGAATTAGGCTTGAATTGGCGAAGTTAGTATTTTGGTGATTTCAAGTTGATCGGTGAGATTTTGATCCGAGGGTCGGAATAAAATTCTGAGAGTTTCTGTAGCTTCATTATGTTATTTGGGATGTGTGTTCAAAATTTCAGGCTACTCGGACATGGTTGGGTTGGTTTTTTTATCAAAAGTGTGTTTCGGAAGTTTTTAGAAAACTTACGCTTGAATTCGATGTGAATTGATTGTTTTGGTGTTGTTTGAGGTGTTTTGATGATTGGAACAAGTTTAAATGAGGTTTTAGGATGTGTTGGTGCTATTGGTTGAGGTCCCGTGTGTCGCGACCCATTTTTCGAAACCAGTCGTGTTGGCGTCTCTCGTGAAGATAGAAACACTTCCTTCAACAGATACTTAGCATGAATAAGTCTAAAACATAGGTAACATTATCATAAATGCGGAAGAAAAGCGATAAACAGGAACCATCCCGATACAGCGCGAATCGGGGTGTCACAACTCACAAGTCATGAGCTACTACAGGGTGTATTTGGCACGAAGGAAAATATTTTCCGGAAAATACTTTTCACTTTTCCCATGTTTGGTTGGTTTATATGTTTTGAAAAATATTTTCCTTGTCAATTCATTTTCCTCCAATTGGAGAAAAATATTTTCCTTATCATGAGAAGGGAAAACATTTTCCAAACCTTCTTCTTTACCTTCCCCACCCTCACTAACCCACCCCACCCCCATCTCCAAAAATAAGATATTTGTTTTTTAAATTTCAATTTTTACAATACTACCTACCCTACAACCCTTCCACCCCACTACTCCCCTTTTCCCCCCACCCCCCTGCAAATTTTTTTTACCGTAATTGTTTTTTGCAATTTTAAATTTTTGTTCTTTTTTGAAATTTTTCTGCACCAACCCCCCTCCCCCCACCCGTATTCCCCCCCCCCCCCAAAATTTAGACTTTTTTTTAAATTTAATTTTCTATTTTTTTTACTGTCCCCAGGCCAACCCCCTCCCCCCCCCCCCCCCGAAAAAATTTAAATATATTTTTCAGTTTTAGTTTTATTATTTATCTGTTTAAATGCTCAAAATGTTACAATTTCCAAAATTATGAGTTTAGAGGTTTCTGTGTTTGAAAGTTTACCGGTTTAGAAATTATAAAGTTTACGGGTTCGAAATTTTGCGGTATTTAATGTTTAGCGGTTCGAAAGTTTATGAAATTTATGGGTCTAAAAGGTTGTTACTTTGAAAGTTTATGGCTTCATATTTAATATATCGAAATTATTTATGAATATTCTTAAGAAGTCATTTTTCTTAATTTACATACCAAACACCGAAAAATGAATAAGATTACTACTTGTTTTCCAAGAAATTATTTTATTGGAAAACATTTTCCACGGAAAATGTTTTCCATTATACCAAACACACCCATAGTGTCTACTTGAATTCTACAAGTCTGGAACTAGGTATAAAGTCTGAAGATAACATAAATAATGGAAGATAAGGGATAAACGGGGCTGCGGACCTCAACAACTACCTCGTTACTCCTAGTCACCGCCTGATCTGGAAAGAATCATCGCTCAGGAGCGAACTCTGCTCTGCCTGTATCTGCACCTGGTGGAAGGAGTAATGTGAGTACTTCAACCCAGTGAGTAATAACAATAAATAATGACTGAAAGCATGAAATCTCATAAAAGCACAAATAAACGCTATCTCAAAGCAGTAAAATCGATTAAACAGTAAAACAATGAAGTATCAAATAATTTTCTTTTAAAACAGTTAAAGACAAATACTTTCAACAAGTAAGAAATAATCAGGAACCTGCTTCTGGGGCTCAATATCAAACTCTCAGTACAATATCAACCTCGCGGGCTCAGTATCAGTCACTCGGTACAATACCAGCCCATCGGGCTCACTCTCAAATCATATGAGTTAGAAGTGGGCATAATATCGACCGAACCGAAAAAACAGGTCGAACTGCGAATTTTGACTTTTCGGTTTTGGTTTAATGGGTTTTTCGGTCGGTGCACTGTTTTAAATTTATTAATTTTTGATTTTTCGATGCGATTTACCTGAAATTTAGGTTATTGTGCTCCGTCTGATCATCTTCCTCGCTGATGGAGAGGCGATAGCCTGTACATTGCATTAGAAATCGACTGCTTGTTTGGTCCACAATGATCCCAATTGGCATGTTGTTATCACTAACAAACAAAAATGTCACTCCTGCTTTAGCGTTTCCTTGCATAGAAAAGTTGTCATCAACAACAATGTCATACATACACCAGCTTTAAGATAATCTTTCTGCAGCGTTCTTTCTTTAATTGAATAAAATTAAACTAATAGGGAGGTGACGGTTGTTCTATTGTGCTTGCAAGTAAATGAATACAACAAAAATGAGTGTTTAAAAATCGAGAAAAGCCAAAATGAGAATCCTAGTGACTTTCTGTGCAGAAGATCAGAGAGAGATCCTCAATTTTATTCCGAATCCTTTAGGCATTGCCTGTCCATTCAGTAACAAATTTGGTATCTTACTCAGTACCTCTTTTTGGCTATCCTAATTTGATGGACAACCGTTTGATGTACATAATTATATATAAGGATAGACTTCGTTGTTCCTACAAGTCTAAGACCGTTTGAAACCGAAAATATAAATAAAAAATAATCGAACTCAACTTTTGAAAAATTACACCGAACCATAAATACTTTGGTTTGATTTGGTTATTAATATTACAAAACTGAAAACCAATATACTGAATCGTATTTTTATAATAACCAATACCGACAGATGACCAACCCTAATATGAGTACCCACGCTCACTGTGGGGGTGCAGATTCCGGAAGGGCCCATTATGACCCAAGGGCTATATCATCATAAGGCCTGAAAGCTTTCTCTTATCAACATAAGGCCTGAAAGTCTTCTCACATCACACTCGAGGCCTGAAAGCCTCCTCACATTACACTCAAGGCCTGAAAGCCTCCCCACATAACACTCGATGCCTGATAGCCTCCTCATATCACTCAACATATCATCATATATGGCCTTCGGCCTCCATCAATATCAACATAATATTGATGTGCCGCGCAGCCCGATCCCATTCTCAGTCCTGAATCATATAAGCCCACTAGGTATTAGTAAAACGATTGTGCTCAGCTCAGACATCGGTTCAAATATCATTTAAATCTAAAATTGAGTAAAAATGAAGCTGAGTTCATGAAACAGTATAATTCAATTGGACTGAGTTCAATTAATATTTCAAATTATGAGAAAACTGTGATGAAAGTTCATAAAGAATATCAAACAGCCGGATATAAGCCCAAGTATGGCAATAAGCCCAAGTCCTGGTGAGAACAACAAGTCTAAATCAAATGCACAATAAAATATCAACCTGAATGGACCAAGTCGCAATACCCAATAGTAAATGATCTTGCGCTCGCCATACATCGCGGGTCGCACCTCAACATAGCATTACGTTGTGCAATCCGGGGTCTCAAACCCTCAGGGCATCATTTAAAATCATTACTCACCTCAAGCCGGCGAAATCTCAAGCTCGCGACGCCTTTGCCCCTCAAATCGGCTTCCACGCGCGTCGAATCTAACCAAAACCAGAACGAATACATCACAATATACTAAGAGAACAAAACCCAATAAAAACCAATCAATAACGGGCACAAATCCTGAAATTACCAAAACCCGATACCACTTCTCTAAACTCAGAGGTTGTCCGAACCCAAGGTCTTGAAGACCGAATATGGCATTAAATTGATACTTTCCCCCAAGTCACTAAGGGCTTTTGCAAAGTCAGCACTTCCAATGGTACATGGGATAGTGAATGCCCCGAGGTCCTCAAGTTTCGGAGCCATAGAATGTACAATTGCGCTCACTTGATGGGTCATCTTGATTGTCTCACACTCCATTGATCTCTTTTTTGTAACCAAATCTTTCATGAACTTTGCGTACCCCGGAATTGATAGTAAAACTCTTCATCATCTCAATGAATTTCTTAAATTGGTTGTCACCCTTTTGCTTGGCCAGCCGTTGAGGATATGGCGGAGGAAGCCAAGGCAAGGGTGCTTGGGCTTTGGGCACCACCGACTGGGGCATATCAATCACGTGTTCCCTAGATGGGTTCACGACCTCTTGCGTCTCCTCCTCAGCCTCATGAATATCAATCCGCACATCATCTCTCACACTCGGTTCTACTACATTTTCAACCACCAAAGGCATTTCATCATCTCGTTGCTCATCTTCATCCACCATAACTTGGTTTCCTCTTGAGGCATGCACATCGCCGCCTCTTCCACTTTACCTTGTCATCGCTTTCACATGATTGTTGTGCCCACTTTTAAATAATCAGATTCCTCATCTTATCCCGAGTTCATACATATGAAGAATACCAAAATCGGAGTTCAAATGACCCCTCAAATCCTCAATATAAAATATCAAAATCCCAACCCCTAGTTCTTCCAATTTAGCTAAATTTTCATGAATTTCTAGGCCAATTTCACAATAAAAACGAGCATTGAGACCAAATTCTTACTTCAAGTCGATTCCTCTTGAATCCCTCTTTCATTTCCTCCAAGAATCTCAAAAAACAGGCTGCCATGGGTGAAAATAGACCCAAAATCGCGAATAAGATGACTTTAAAATATTCTATCCAGCTACAATCCCTTCATCGCGATCGCGACCAAGGTCACGCGAATGCGAAGCACAAAAATCCAAGGCCTCAAGATTACTCTATGTGAACGCGACTGTCTCCATACGAACGCGATGTTTAAATTCTTCCAACTAGCGATTGCGTACATACAACCGCGAACGCGATGGGCAATGGCCCCTGACCCTCAAATCCCTCTATGCGAACAAGAACGGTCGTATGCGAACGCGGAGCTCTACCATCTTGCCTTACGCGAACGAGAACCACCAGTCGCGAACAAAATGAAAAATTGCATGCCTTCTATTTTTCTTCTGTGCGATCGCGACACACCCCCCGCGATCGCGAAGGCCAAAACTCCGCAACATAAAAACTAAAATTTGCAACTTTGAAATATAGAAAATGGTCCGATTGACCATCCTAAACTCACCCCAGGCCTTTGAAATCTCAACCAAAAGTACCAACACATCCTAAAACATCATTCAAACCCGTTCCAATCAACAAAACACCTCAAACAACATTTTCACATCGAATTCAAGCCAAAGTTTTCCAAAAACTTCCGAAACACGCATTTGATAAAAAATCCAACCAAACCACGTCCGAATGAAATGAAATTTTTCACACACATCCCAAATCACATAAGAAGCTACATCAACTCTTGGAATTCCATTTCGACCCTCGGATCAAAATCTCACATATCAACCAAAAATCTCCAAAATACTAAATTTGCCAACTCAAGTCAAATTCCACACCGAACCTCCAAAACCAATTCCAATTTTGCTCCTAAGTCATCAATCACCTAACGAAGCTAGCCAAATCATAAAATCTCGATCTGATCTCATATACACATAAGTCAACTTTTGCTCAAACCTTTCAAAGTTAATGGTTTCAACCGAGACTATTCTTTCAAATTCATTCCAATTTTCCTGAAAACCAAAACCAACGATCCACATCAGTCATAATGCATAACACGAGGCAAGTCATGCCCAAAAACTAGCGATCAAAGTGCAAAAGCTCAAAATGAACGGTCGGGTCGTTACATCCTCCCCCACTTAAACTCATGTTCGTCCTCGAACATTCCTAGAGTTGTTTTAGAAGAACCAATAGTTGAATAACTTTACCAAGCATATAACCGGGGGTGATCCCACGTCACCCTATCTCATATAGTTCCGATAGCACAATATAACTGAAATTTCACAATTCATCCTAGTTCATGAACTATTGAACCACATTTCCACTACTGAAATGATCCTCAAGACCAAAATCTCACACCTATTCTCTGAATAAACTCGAACCAGCTGTAAACTGCAACCTCGGTACCATTTACATGATAAATCCCATAACTCCAACGCTCGTAGCAGCAACTTCTCTTCACAGCAGTTGTCTGCAACAACCGAATACTGGTAGAAAACCTCTTATCAGCTAAAATCTAATCCCAAAACTGTCATATTCTGCCAATGATAAATGAAACGCGCAATAAACTACAACCATTAGTGATGCCACTTCTCCTTCGGAAAAATACAACAGCAATTTCCGAGCTGAACCTCAATATTATCCTGCCAACATGCTGAAATCGAATTTTTTCGCATTCATTAATGATCCCAACAATATTCTCTAATCTAACACACCACTCTGGTGATATGACACATAAATATAGGCCTAAGCTCCAACTTGCATAATACGTGCACTAATAAGCAACAATCCAAACATACCCAAATAATGGAAATGACTCAAATGAAAGAACTATATTGCAAGCTCACCGGTACCACCACACACAATGCTGAGAATTCGTCGCGCATCATAGAAACAGAACACACGAATCTAACCCACAAGATCATTCCTCCATATATACAAACAATGCTCCAAATGGAACACCTCAAGTCACTATGCTTGAAATCGACAACAATGCGCAATTTGATATCTGGAACCAAAGCAAATCAACATACCCATGGTGAACAAGTAACACATACCACACCAACCCGATAGAATATAACCAATACGGCATTCACCAAACAACACCCAATTACTTTTCCCGCTCGACTTACACTATGAACCCCAATAGAACCACACCATGTGTGCGCATAACCACCAAATCATAATGTCTCGCAACACAAGAAACAACTATATATCTCTCTAAATAACCGATAAGCTCAACAATGGTTGAATCAACCTATCCCTCTATAATACAATTCGGGAAAACCGAGCTGACTCAAGTTAGAACACACATCCACATCAGCCTGCCAACGAACTTCTTACCAAGGGATTCTGAAGATGTTCCCTTTCCCTCTATAACTAATGCCGGTGCCATTCGACACGGTACCCGGCACAAAATTATTACCGACATCCACAACCTCGCGCAGCAACATGTTCGGCCACAAGAACACACCCGAAAAGTCCCTCAACACTGAAACTGAATCAATATGAGGAGCCTCGGCACTAACACTCATCATAAGAGCCCAAATAAAAAGACAATCCTTCCCAGTTGTCCGCTGGGTCTTCGAAATATAAAACTACTCCAATAGGACATAATCCGTCGAACATTGCCACTCAATCCGTGGCATTTCTGGCATCGCCAACAGCGCCGCCTTAGCACAATAGTCCAGAATAGCACAACATGGAGACAACCAGTCTGAACCCAATATCACTTCCAACTCTAACATACCAAATAACAAAAGATTCGATCATGTCTCCAAACCCCCAATAGCCACTAAATCGTGGTTATACACACGATCTACCATCACAACATAGCCTGAATATGAGAACTTCCATCTTCAAATCCATAGAACCCATGCATCACCATATCTGATCCCAATTTTGCCGTTCGAAAATATGCTATGCCTTAAATACCCAATCATCCCACGATAGATACTTAAAAAATTCCATGTGCCACCATGCAAACTCAATTATCCCAAGTCGATCTAACAAGAAAGCACTACAATACAACCGAAGTGCCATCAACTTAATCACATTACCCTTTTACCTGAACATATACATGTCGATGCCCCCTTCCCTCCCCCTTCTAAAAAGAGAATAGGCAAAATCGGGTTTATGATATAATAGCCAGAACAACTCTTATTCCTTTTGAAGAATTGGGTTATAGGATTTGAAAAGTCGCCACCTAATGATTATAGTGCATTAGGACACTTTTAAAGAAGAGAAGAAGATCTTTGAAAGAAAACCAGAGTTTGCGGAAGGGCTTGAGATTATCTCGAGGGAAAGGTAGTAGGCACCCCTCAAGATCCACTAGTATGGTTCCCAGCCATGCTTAATTGTGACTTTAAAATAAATACAAGGAAACAAGTAAGGTTTGTTCATAGTAGTTACAAATAAGTTTTAAAACTTTGAAAAAAGAAAAGGAAGAATATACATCTTTTAGAAAATGAGTTGATGCAGAGAAATGAAAACACTTAAGAAGAAAACATTATAAAAGAAAAGAAAGGAGGCCCTACGTTTAAATACAATATGGATCACATCAATGTAATACCCAGTAATCACTCCTCAAAGAGGGGTCGCACGAGATATTAGCGCACTGATCATCATATCTATATTCTACCCTTCCCCACATGTTAAGGTATTTAAACGCGATTAGTCTCGTTCACTTATTGCATGCTGGTACCCGTCCCAAACTATTAGTACGCCAAAATATTTTGTCACGTACATATTGTACGCCAAAATATTTTGGCAATGTGATTATTAAAGTACAACAATAATGCAAGAAACATATCTTGCATATAATTTTGACCATGACCATACTGGTATAACTTTCTTTTTGAAAGAGATATTTATCATATGGATGTTGATGAATATGTGGTAGTACCAAATTAATTGAGAACTCTGCAAGAACAAATTATACTGTTTTGAAAAAACACAATTGATTACCAATAAGGTATCGTGTTGTAGTAAGTCTCAGAGAAACTTATTTAGTATCCAAAGTATACGCGAAAGCAATTGATTATATTGAGACTATAAATAAAGGAAAGATTTAATATCTTCTATTACTACAACTTGTAGCGGGGTAATATGTATGTGAAAAGTTACCCGCTTTATTCTCCAGTTTGTACTACACAAATAAATGAATATCACAATAAAGTGGATGTTTATTGATATAAAAACCCATATCATAATAAACTTGGAGTTTATTGATAATTGCACATGTCATGATGTAAATTTGAATTTTATCAATATTGATAATTTATTAAGTTCGCATTTGAGTTAGCCATATCAATTTAAGTTAACCACTTTATTCATTAGAACATTTCTTTCCAATTTCAAGGATTCTACTCCTCCATGAACGACGAGCATCATAACATTCTCAAGATCGGAAACTTTCCTTTGGAGTACATTTCTTTCACGGATTAGAGATTCCTTCTCCTTCTTTAAGCTGCATATGATATTTGAAGTTCTAGGAGGAAGCTCTGTTGGAAACACGTTCTCAAGGCATTATACTAAACGTATGTTCATATTTGTAGGTTTTGATGAATGACAAACTATGCGCAAATTGACATATGACGAGGTCCAAGCACAAGCGCAAAGTTGATATATAACGAGATTCAAGCAAGACAAAGATCGAGATTAAGTTTTATATGAGTCGGTATTTAATTGTGATCTTGATCCGACAACTTAAACTCAAGACTTGGCTTCTCTCGTAAAAATATTTTTAACAAATCATGCATATTTAATTTAGAGTAAAATGATTTTAAATAATGCATATTTACTTTAGTCAAAATAATTTTTAAACATGCCTCTAAAATCTGGACTAAGATAATCGATTATGTACTTATGATAATCGATTATGTTTAAGTCAGCTGCCTGACAATCGATTGTGAACTAATGAAAATCGATTGTGTTAAGGCAGTGAGCATCAGATTTTTCAAATCTGCATGACAATCGATTGTGAACCTTATGACAATCGTTTGTGATGAGGCAGTGTCCATCAAAGTTTTTCAAAGCTCAAAATAATCGATTGTGAAGCTAATGACAATCGATTGTGAAGAGACAGTGTCCATCAGATTTTTCAAAGTCACAAAATAATCGATTGTGAACATATGACAATCGATTATGTTGAGGCAGTGTCTTCCAGTCTTTTTAAAAGTTATTAAATAATCGATTGTGAACCTATAACAATCGATTGTCAAGAGGCAATGTCTAAATTGATTTTTCAAGACTGATATATAACCGATTGTTAACTTAATATAATCTATTGTATAACTGACCGTTGCCAAAATGTTTTCAAATACCGTCAGGTAATCGATTATTGATTTCCTATAATCGATTGTTTTAAATAAAATCTGAAAAAGATTTTTTGAACGTTGCCAAGTAATCGATTGTATATTTCTGACAATCGATTGTTTTAATTAAAATCTGGAAATGATTTTTTGAACGTTGCTGAGTAATCGATTGTAGATTTCTAACAATCGATTGTTTTACGTAAAATCTGGAAATGATTTTTTGAACGTTGCCAATAATCGATTATTGATCTTGTATAATCGATTGTTATGCGTAAAATCTGGGATTGATTTTTGGAACGATTGGCAAACAATCGATTGTGGTAATCTGACAATCGATTGTCACTGAGTAAAATCAGCAATTCTTAATTGGCAATTAGGCAACGGTAATACAAAGTTTTTCAACTATAAATACAGCTTCAATTCAGTCTTTTGAGCACAACAACACATAACAACTGATCATACAATTGCTAAAGCTTTCATACTTTATTTCTTATCATTTTATATTCATTGCATAAGCTTTTGAGAGCCATATTCTTGTCGAAAGTTGTTGCTATCTTGAGCGTATTCTCTTTACTCATATCTACTCTTAAAGGAGTATCTTGTTTGAGTGCTAAGTGTTTTTGTACACTTGAAGGGAAGTGTTAGTCCCTTGTGTTGTAAGAAGGAACTTGTTTCCTTGGTTGAAGTTTTGGAGTGTTGTATCTCCGAGCAAAGGTTGTTGAGGCTTGTGTCCTCAAGTTGTAACGGTTTGTTGAGCACCCGTAAGCTTAACGAATTAGTGGAAATCTCGAGAGAGTCTCTCGGGGACTGGAGTAGCCACGGGTTGTGGTGAACCAGGATATATTTGTGCGTTCGTTCTTATTTATTTACTTATCGCACTCATTTATTTCCTGCAATTTTTAAATTCCGCAAGTTTACGCTAATTTTTATTATAACGCTATTCACCCCCCCCCCCCCTTAGCGTTAAGCGTATTATCTAACAATTGGTATCAGAGCCCAACTCTCTGAAGACTTAACCGTTTGAGAGAAACATTCATGGCTTCTACTCGTGATTCTTTTGCAGGAATAGGTGAAGGACAATGCTCCACCCGACCACCGCTATTCGATGGTACAAATTATACATACTGGAAGGAGAGGATGAGAATATTTGTACAATCAAATAGTTTTCATCTTTGGAAGGCCATAATGAACGGAGAACAAATTCCAACCAAGAAGGTTGAAAATGAATGGGTCCCAAAGTCCGAAGATGAATACGATGCGGATGATATCCGAAGGTGCAAAATAATGCTAAAGCTATTAATTTATTATATTGTGCTGTAAATGCTGATGATTACAGGAAGATATCTTGTTGCACAACGGCGAAGCAAATGTGGGACAAGCTGGAAATTACGTACGAAGGTACGGACCAGGTAAGGGAAGCCAAAATTGATTTCCTAACCCATGCATATGAATTGTTTCACATGAAGGAAGGTGAAAAGGTCGATGAGATGTTTGAACGATTCTCAAAAATCGTAAATGATTTACATGCTCTCAAGAAGACCTTCACGGATAAGGAACTTGTCCGAAAAATTCTCCGAAGTCTCACTCCGGAATGGCGATCCAAGGCCGACGCGATTCAAGAATCCATTGGCATTTCAAATGTCACCATCGACGCATTAAGAGGTAATCTTAAAACTTATGAATCTACTATACTTAACCCTCTTGTTGATGATCAAAGGAAGCAAAGAATCGCTCTCAAGGCAAGCACAATCCAAGCTCAAAATGATGAGGACGGAGACAACGAGCTCGGACTCGTTATCAAGAGATTTCAAAAGTTCATGCGAAAAGAGTATGAACGAAAGGGCAAAAAGCAAGGAGATCAAATAAAGTGCTATGAGTGCGGAGAAACCGGCACATTAAATCAAATTTCCCAAATGCTAAAAAGGAGAAGAAACCCTTCAAGAAGCAATGAGCATACATATCTTGGGGAGGCAACTCCGGTGACGAGTCAAGTGAGGAAGAAGAAGACGAAGCCGCAAATCTTTGTCTTATGGCACAAGAAGACAACAAAGAAGAGGTATGTCAAATTTCTTCCAAAAATTTGTTTTCCCTTGAAGAAATGCAAAATGCTTTTGATGAGTTGTATAGCAAATTTATTAAAGCTTCAAAAACAGTTAAGAGTATAAAAGAAAAGCTTCTTTAAAAGAAAAAGATTTTCAAAAACAACTCTCTTTCAAAGAAAAAGATTTGGAAAAACTGATTTTAGAAAATGAGAAGTTGAAAGAGGAAAACAAATTTTTTGGCAAGAGAAGCACTGACAAGCCCGAGAGTTCTAGAAATTGTACTTCTTGCATGCATCTCAAAAATGAAGTAAAAAGGCTTAAGGTCACCTTAGACAAGTTTAACTCTTTCCATAAAAACTTGAATGAAGTGCTTGTTAATTTGAAGTCGACCAAGCATGGCATAGGTTTTAGAAACGAGCCTAAAGAGAAAGTTGAAGCCAACCCCCAACCACCTAAGGCTCAACCAAGGATAAATAAAACAAATGTTCATCCTAGATACAACAAACCTAGAAATGGTTTTCATCAATCGCAACCTAGAAATAATCATGCTAGAAATAATGCACACTCTAGGCCAAACACTAGAAGGAATTTTGAACCTTTTAGAACACCTAGAAATGACTTCCAACCTAGGAACAACTATTTTAGAAATGATGCATATCCTAGAACAAATGGTAGGAGAAATGATTTTCATAATTTGCGCAATAGTTATATTGTCAAGAATAGAGTAAGTGAATTTCGTCCGTCCAATTACTATCAACCTAGAAGGATGCACAATCCTAACGTGACTTGTCATTATTGTAGACGAATTGGACATATTGCTCCTGCTTGTTTTACACGACATAGACATAACACTCAATTACATCACTATGATGTGCCTAACCCCCAAGGACCCAAAATGGCATGGGTACCTAAAACTCATTAATCTGTTTTGTAGGTATGTTTGAAGGGATCAAGTGTACTATGGTACCTTGACAGTGGATGCTCCAAGCACATGACGGGAGACGAATCCAAATTCCTTCAACTAGAACACAAGGAAGGGGGAAGTGTTATTTTTGGTGATAACAACAAAGGAAAGATTATAGGCATCGGATCGGTCGGTAAGGATGAAATTTCTTCCATTAAGCATATATTACTCGTGAAAGGCTTAAAACATAATCTCTTGAGCATAAGTCAATTATGTGACAAGGGAAATCTTGTTTTATTTGATTCGGATGAATGCTTAGTTTTTAGACGTAGCGATTTTAAAATTATCCTTCGTGGTTTTAGAATGGATAACATTTATATGGTTGATCTCGCAAATTCTTCACCCGAATATGTGAATTGTTTAATGAGCAAAGTGGATGATTCTTGGTTATGGCATCGTAGAGTAGCTCACATCAACATGCATCTTTTGAACAAATTGGTTTCACAAAATCTAGTTATTGGTCTTCCAAATTTGAAATTTGAAAATGACTCTATTTGTGATTCTTGTCAAAAAGGGAAGCAAACAAAAGCATCTTTTAAATCGAAAAATAGTGTTTCAACTACTAGACTATTGCAATTACTTCACATGGATTTGTTTGGACCATCTCGCATTGGAAGTCTTGGTAGAAATCGTTATGCTTTTGTTATTGTTGATGATTATTCCAGATTTACTTGGACTTTATTTCTTGCCCATAAAAGTGATGCTTTTCAGAATTTTAAATATTTTCTTAAGCGTGTTCAAAACGAAAAGGAAACAACCGTCACTTAAATTAGAAGTGATCATGGGGGAGAGTTTGATCACAATCTCTTTGCGGACTTTTGTGACGAACTCGGTATCGAGCATACCTTTTCCGCTCCACGAACACCACAACAAAATGGGGTGGTGGAAAGGAAAAATAGGTGTCTCGAAGAGATGGCTAGAACCATGCTCGAAGAGGCTAAGATTCCCAAACATTTTTGGGCGGATGTGCTACGTCTTAAATAGAGTAGTCATAAGGCCAATACTCATGAAAACCCCTTATGAACTCTACAAGGGAAGGAAACCAAATATCTCCCACTTTAGAGTATTCGGTTGTTAAGTATTTATTCATAACAATGGAAAAGATCAATTGGGAAAATTTGATGCCAAATCCGATGAAGGAATTTTTATTGGGTATTCTTCACGTAGCAAAGCATATAGGGTATTTAATAATAGAACCCAAACTCTGGAGGAATCCCCTCATATTGTGTTTTCCGAAAATAATGCTCGCTTGGCGAGAAAGGATACTTGTTCTGATCTTGCAGGTATTTTAAACTCATTAAGTCCTCAAAACAAAGTACAAGAGGAAACTCCTAAGGAAATTCATGATGAAATCTTGGAACAATCAACGGAGGAAACGCCACAATTGGAGAAAGAAACGAAAATGCCTAACGAATGGAGGACAATCAAAGATCACCCTCTCGAATAGGTAATTGGCAACGTCGGAGAAAAGGTAAGTACTCGAAACTCTCTTAAGAACACCTTAGGACATACTGCTTTTGTTTCTCAAATTGAACCAACAACCATCTCCGAAGCAATTGGGGATGAATTTTGGACCTTGGCAATGCAAGAGGAGCTTAACCAATTCAAACGGAATGACGTTTGGGATTTGGTGCCAAGACCCGAAAATCATACCATAATTGGTACGAAATGGGTTTTTCGAAACAAACTAGATGAAAATGGTGTAATCACTAGAAACAAAGCTAGGCTTGTAGCAAAAGGCTATAATCAAGAAGAGGGTATTGACTATGAAGAAACATATGCTCCCGTAGCTAGATTAGAAGCTATTCGATTATTGCTTGCTTTTGCCTCTTCTATGAATTTCAATTTATATCAAATGGATGTGAAAAGTGCTTTTCTAAATGGTGTTATTCAAGAAGAAGTTTATGTTGAACAACCCCCCGGTTTTGAAGATTTTAAATTTCCCGATCATGTTTTCAAACTCAAAAAGGCTCTTTATGGTTTAAAACAAGCTCCCCGAGCTTGGTATGAAAGATTGAGTAAATTTCTATTGGAAAATAATTTCATTAGGGGGAAAGTTGACACCACTCTTTTTGTTAAGCATAAAAACAATGGTATTTTATTAGTTCAAATCTATGTGGATGATATTATATTTGGTGCTACTAACAATGTCTTGTGCAAGGAATTTTCCGATTTAATGACAAGCGAATTTGAGATGTCTATGATGGGTGAGTTAACATTCTTTTTGGGATTACAAGTAAAGCAAATGAAAGAAGGTACGTTCATTTGCCAAGAGAAATATTGCAAAGAATTGCTGAAACGATTTGAAATGACCAATGCAAAAGCAATGGCAACCCTCATGAGCACATCCGATCATCTAGACAAAGATGAGAAAGGTAAGGAAGTCGACATCAAAAAGTATCGAGGTATGATTGGCTCTTTCCTTTACCTTACTGCTAGTCGTCCGGACATCATGTTTAGTGTGTGCTTATGCGCTCGTTATCAATCGTGTCCGAAGGAGTCTCACCTAACTGCGGTGAAACGGATATTGAAGTATCTTGTTGGTACTGTAAATGTGGGTCTATGGTATCCCAAAGGTTCTTCATGCCAACTTGTTGGCTATTCCGATTTCGATTTTGCTGGATGCAAATTGGACCGCAAGAGCACTAGTGGCACTTGCCATTTGCTCGGTAGCTCTCTCGTTTCTTGGTTTAGCAAGAAACAAGTAAGTGTTGCGTTGTCCACAACCGAGGCTGAATATGTAGCCGCGGGGAGTTGTTGCGCTCAAATCCTTTGGATGAAACAACAACTCTTGGACTATGGCCTAAGTCTTGATCATATCCCTTTTAGATGTGATAATACTAGTGCCATATGCTTGACAAAGAACCCCGTTCTTCATTCGCGAACAAAACACATTGAAATTAGACATCATTTTATAAGAGATCACGTTCTCAAGGGCGATGTCGAAAATGAATTTGTTGAAACCAAAGATCAATTGGCCGACATCTTTACAAAGCCCTTAGAGAAAGAGTCCTTCTTCCGAATTCGTAGTGAACTCGGGATCCTTGACTCCACGTTGATCTAAGTCAGGCATTGCATTTTCCCTTTCACATGTTTTCTAACTTGAGCATCGGAGACGTCTAACGTATTTTTGCAGGTATCGCCCTAAAGGCAGGGGGAATCATAAAGCTTGACGCACAGAACAATCGATTTCTCTTTTATATAATCGATTATCCAGTATCAATAATCGATTGTCTTGACATTATTTGCGTTATTATGTCTGAAATAACTGTTTTTTTTAAAATAAACAAGCTTTATAATTATCCTATTTTTGCTAATGGCAAAAGGGGGAAGATAACGGGTATTCACTCTCAATACTTATCGGCATAAATGAGGGGGAATTCTTATATTGAGGGGGAACTAATTGCATATCTATATACTTGTTGCATATCTTTACTTGTCTTGAATCGTCATTATGAATTGCCTAATATGCATATCCCGCTTAAAGTTTGCCATTATCAAAAAGGGGGAAATTGTTGGAAACACGTTCTCAAGGCATTATACTAAACGTATGTTCATATTTGTAGGTTTTGATGAATGACAAACTATGCGCAAATTGACATATGACGAGGTCCAAGCACAAGCGCAAAATTGATATATAACGAGATTCAAGCAAGACAAAGATCAAGATTAAGTTTTTTATGAGTCGGTATTTAATTGTGATCTTGATCCGACAACTTAAACTCAAGACTTGGCTTCTCTCGTAAAAATATTTTTAACAAATCATGCAAATTTAATTTAGAGCAAAATAATTTTAAATAATGCATATTTACTTTAGTCAAAATGATTTTTAAACATGCCTCTAAAATCTGGACTAAGATAATCGATTATGTACTTATGATAATCGATTATGTTTAAGTCAGCTGCCTGACAATCGATTGTGAACTAATGACAATCGATTGTGTTAAGGCAGTGAGCATCAGATTTTTCAAATCTGCATGACAATCGATTGTGAACCTTATGACAATCGATTGTGATGAGGCAGTGTCCATCAAAGTTTTTCAAAGCTCAAAATAATCGATTGTGAAGCTAATGACAATCGATTGTGAAGAGACAGTGTCCATCAGATTTTTCAAAGTCACAAAATAATCGATTGTGAACATATGACAATCGATTATGTTGAGGCAGTGTCTTCTAGTCTTTTTCAAAGTTATTAAATAATCGATTATGAACCTATAACAATCGATTGTCAAGAGGCAGTGTCTAAATTGATTTTTCAAGACTGATATATAATCGATTGTTAACTTAATATAATCGATTGTATAACTGACGTTGCCAAAATGTTTTTAAATACCGTCAGGTAATCGATTATTGATTTCCTATAATCGATTGTTTTAAATAGTATCTGAAAAAGATTTTTTGAACGTTGCCAAGTAATCGATTGTAGATTTCTGACAATCGATTGTTTTAATTAAAATCTGGAAAGGATTTTTTGAACGTTGCTGAGTAATCGATTGTAGATTTCTGACAATCGATTGTTTTACGTAAAATCTGGAAATGATTTTTTGAACGTTGCCAATAATCGGTTATTGATCTTGTATAATCGATTGTTATGCGTAAAATCTGGGATTGATTTTTGGAACGATTGGCAAACAATTGATTGTGATAATCTGACAATCGATTGTCATTGAGTAAAATCAGCAATTCTTAGTTGGCAATTAGGCAACGGTAATACAAAGTTTTTCAACTATAAATACAGCTTCAATTCAGTCTTTTGAGCACAACAACACATAACAACTGATCATACAATTGCTAAAGCTTTCATACTTTATTTCTTATCATTTTATATTCATTGCATAAGCTTTTGAGAGACAAATTCTTGTCGAAAGTTGTTGCGATCTTGCGCGTATTCTCTTTACTCATATCTACTCTTAAAGGAGTATCTTGTTTGAGTGCTAAGTGTTTTTGTACACTTGAAGGGAAGTGTTAGTCCCTTGTGTTGTAAGAAGGAACTTGTTTCCTTGGTTGAAGTCTTGGAGTGTTGTATCTCCGAGCAAAGGTTGTTGAGGCTTGTTTCCTCAAGTTGTAACGGTTTGTTGAGCACCCGTAAGCTTAACAAGTTAGTGGAAATCTTGAGAGAGTCTCTCGGGGACTGGACTAGCCATGGGTTGTGGTGAACCAGGATATATCGGTGCGTTCGTTCTTATTTATTTACTTATCGCACTCATTTATTTCCTGCAATTTTTAAATTCCGCAAGTTTACGCTAATTTTTATTATAACGCTACACCCCCCTCTAGCGTTAAGCATATTATCTAACAAGCTCCTCATCTTGCCATTCCCAATAGGAACATTTTTCATCCTAAAACCAAAAAAAGAGAAAAAAAAATTACAGTCAAATCAAAATAATTAAAAGAACCCATCAACAAACTTACATAGCTCATGCTTAGGGCACTTGAAAAATCTTCTCCCAGCATTTAAAGGAGTCCACACCATAAAATATTTAGCAGCAAGTCCATAACGACACCTCCTAATCGACCCATTTAAGCTACTCGAACTTTGCGATATTGTCTTAGAGAGATCTCCAAAACAAACTGATAAAGATGAAAAATAATTAAACCTAAGCTAGAACCGAACTCGAAATGCACAAGGTGACACAATTAGTAGGATAAATAAAATATCAATGAAGGGTCTAAAATAGGTGTGTGAGTAAACTGATATGGTGTGAAGTGCTTGAGAATTGACTGCTATAACTGACTCGTATATAAACTTGTACAATCTGTAAAGGGTCTAAAATGCCCTTCTACATTTTTAAATATACAAATGTAATTCCACGTGGAATTACATGTCTTCCATTAGTGGATAAGGGCATTTTTGATCCCATTTTTAGACGGCAAGGGCATTTAAGGGGCCAACTTTTAATGGAGGGCTTTGATGTCCTATTTCATATAGTAAAGGGGCATTTTAGGCCCTTTTTCGTTAATTATATCATGAGGTTGAGATTAAAAGCACGAAGGGTGATGTCGTGCATTTTCCTTTACTGTGTTACTTGTTATTATTGGATCAAGGTATCCTTGCTCAATATTATGCCTTGAATTTATGCTATAATTGCTACTTGTCATTATTTGTTTCCTAAATGAATCATAATTATTGTGTACTTTGTTGTCTTATGAATTCGTATTAAATGTTGCATTTGTTGGAGTAATTTCATTTGGAATAATTGTTAATTTATATTATGGGAGCGGGTTGCACGCCGCAATGGAATTTAATTTGATTATATTATGGGATCGGGTAGCACGCCGCAACGAAAATTGTTTGAAGTAATAATTATTTATGACTCCCTAGTTGGCTTCGATTGTTGATATGAGTTAACCGTTTATTTCCATTCTTATTTTTTTTTCTATTATTGTTATTATTATTATTGCGTACAGGTTTATGTAAGTGAACAGCCTTAGCCTTGTCATTATTTAGTCGAGGTTAGGCTCGACATTTACCAATACATGAGATCGGTTGTACTAATACTACACACTACACTTTATTGTGCAGATACTGGATTTGATCCTAGTGGCGCACATTAGACTTGCTCGGATTCAAATATTTACAGGACACTTGAGGTATAGCTGCATGGCGTTCGCAGTTCTAAATTCCCCTTCCACTTTATCATATATGTGCATTTCTTTCAGCCGTCACTATTTTCATTCAGACCTTTATTTGTATTATTCTAGTAGCTTGTGCACTTGTGACACCAATCCTGGAATGGTTTTTAGATATCACTATTATTATGGATTAATTACTTTATTTCATATTTTAATTCCGCAGTGTTTAGTTGTTATTAATTAAATTAAATGAGTTTAAAATGACTAATATTATTCTAATATTGGCTTGCCTAGCAAGTGAAATATTAGGTATCGTTACGATCCCGAAGGTGAAAATTTCGGATTGTGACAGTATGAAGGCTCACCAAGTGAGCAGCAGTGGATCAGTATTCTTGTAGTCAACATTGGAGTTTAGGATAACACTCTTAGCTTGTTCTGAAGTTGCATCGGGAATAAATTTGTATTTTTTGAGAACCATAATTTAAAAATTAAAGTATCTAAGTTACTCTTTTGTTATTAATACAAAATACTTTTTTGGTGTATGACTTGTGGTATCGAAGTTATATGAATGATTACAACAACAACTATCCAGTATAGTCCCACAGAGTGGGGTCTAGGGAGGGTAATATGTAGATGGGTCTTACCCCTACCCGAAAGGGCAGAGAGGCTGTTTCCAATCGACCCTCGGCTCAGTGAAGGAAAGGGACAACAAAAACAAAACAACAAAAACAACAAAAGAGCATTAGTAACTTCAACACAAATAACGTAAATAATTATCTAAACATAAAAACCTTAAAATAATAAAACATAAAAACTATAAATAAAATAACATGCAACAATATCGGACCATAACTAGCATAAGATAAAATCCAATATACAAATCATCTATGAATAAGCCTGCCAAGCCTCACCCAACCCCGGGTGTAGAATATGAAAAACTCTAGGGGTCCCTATCCCAAAACCTTGATACTAGACCTCCATACTTTCCTATTGTGGTATCAAATTAAAATTTCTTATTTTGTTTAGCCTCTAAAAGGAAGAGAAAAGCTGAATGACGGGAAATGGACCTTTAGCGAAGGAAAGTGAGCTTTTATTGATGGGAAATGGATTTTTATTGAGCAGTTTCATTTTTCTAGCTCATTTTAATATTTTAGGAGTTAGAGAACTCAGATTTGAGTGATTTTTGAGATGATTTTCACCAAATGGACTGAAGTAAGTGTTTCCTACTCGATTTTCATTATATTTCATGATTTCATGATTATTTTTATCTTTTATTAGTGAATCAGTTGGAATAAAATGGAATTTTTGCAAAATCTTTCAAAAATAAAATTTAAGATTTGGAGGTCGATTCGTTATCGAAACTTGGTAATATCAGAATGAGTGTTCGAATTTCGTAAAAATTCTATCAGGTTCCGAGAGCGGGCCCCGCGTTGACTTTTTCATGCAAAATTTTAAGTCAACGTTTTATTATTCGGGATTATTTCTGATGAATTTTAATGAAGTTATACAATCAATTTGGGTAGATTTGAGCTGTTCGGAGGTCAATTCAAGCAAGAAGGATATTTTAAAATATTGACATAACTTCAAAAATATAAATATTTTGCCTAACCTTGAGTGGAGGAATTACCCCTTAGGCATTGAGTCTTATTTGAAAATTGTATGATGAAAACCCATGTACGTGAGGATTATAGGTTGTCTCTTAACCATTGTAGTGCCCATTCAGGACAGGCCTGCGATCACAAACGTTTACTTAGGAGCAAGATACATTGGCAACAGGAAAAACAAAATTACAGCACTTGAAGCTTAAGGGAAACTAAACCAAAATGTGGATAGATCAATTATTGCAGAATTAAGATGATGCTAATGGTGCAAATTTTATTTTTAAACCAAATCACAACACCGAGCTAAAATATGTTGGGAATAAATCCCCTACCAAAATAATATTCACGCTAATAAAGTTGAATAATAATGTAGCACCGAGATACAGTAATTAACAAGAATAAAAGAGTAACAATGACACCAAGATTTTTACGTGGAAAACCCTTCTGAATAAAGGGAAAAAACCACAACCCTGAGAGAAACAACTGATATCACTATAGTAAGGAATTTTAAACTTGTTAGGTCCTAGTGAAATACTCCAAACACCACTACAACACTCAAAAGAAATAACCCTTATTTGATATTCCCACCTCACTACAATATCACTCACTCTCTATTTTCCTCACAGACTATTTTCTTATACCCTGTTTGTGAAATCTCACTCTTTTTCCTCTCTTTTGCTGATTGTTAAGAATGAAACCCAAAGATCAAGTATTTCAAGTTTTCCAGAAGTCTCATGCTCTAGTAGAAAGGGAGACATGTCAAAAGCTAAAGCGTCTCCGAAGTGACAATGGAGGTGAGTACACTTCAAGGGAATTTGAAAAGTACTGTTCAAGTCATGGGATAATACATCCAGGTGCTGAGACAAGAAATAAAACAGAACAACCATCACTACAAGATTTTTTAAATATAGAACTTTATACACTATTGTACATAGGTATACATATTTATACAAGGTTATACAATCTTATACAATCTTATACTATGATTATACAAAGCTATGTATATGCAAGTCTCAAAACAACAAAGATATGCAACAACAATAAAAAGGGAATTAAAACAAAAATTTATTAAAATACCATGTCAATCAAAGGTCGACCACAGTGTGAGTGGAACCAATCCTTCTTGGTGACATAACACGAGGCAAAAGTAAAACCTTCCGCAAGATTACGTACTTCATCAGGATATATATGTTTGGCACTTCAAATCACAAAAAATAAAAAGTAATCAGAACTACATTCATTGACAAGTATAAAATAAGAACATGAATGATTGAAGAAAGTGAAGATACATTCGCCTCGTATCCATCCCATTATCGACGAACGCAAAAAACTCTTTTGCTAATGTCGACAATGTATAAAAATCATCAATTTCGATTGTGAAAGGATGCTTCATATAAAAAATGAGATTGGGCACCGATTTTGATTCTCCAAAATAAAAAACTGGCAAATATGGAGATTTGGCATATTTTCCTGGTATTCTCTGTCGAACTGAATGGTCAGGAGAAATGTAATCATCTTTTACTTCTATGATCGATTGTTTGTGAACAACAAGTTGGGACATCTGAGCTAAATCTTCATCACCAATGTCATCCCAGAATGTGTCACCCTTGACATCACCTGCTACCCCTTAGACATAAAAACACAAATAATACAAAACTTCAAAAAGAAGAAAAGAAAAACCAGACCAAAAAAAGCAGAACAAATACCATTATCAACACCATCAGTAACTCCCTCGTCAGCTACCATATTATCTTGTTTCATTTGATTGACAAAGTTAGGAACAACATCATATTGATAGCTATCAAATTCGCCAAGACTAGATGTGTTATCATCAAACACGGGCTGACGAATCTAATAAAAATCAATAGAAAGAGAAGGCATGTTGAGTTCTGAGAAGGCATAACTGTTGACTGATTTGGTTTTATTAGTAAACAATTACCTTAGAATCAGTAAAATCCTCCCTCGTTTGCTTGGGGTTCCTTAATATTCAGAAAACTGAACACTTTTTTAAAGGAAGAAACGAGATAGTTGTTGAGTGTCGTCACTGTATCAGTCAACTACAACAAAAGCAAATAAACATCAATGTTTGTAACCAAAAAGTAATTATAAACTACAGAAAAGCTAAAGGTCCAGTACCTTTCCAACATCACTCCTCAGCTTCTCAATTTCATCATTCAAAAGATCAAGGCGCACAAAAGGATCATAACTTGGATTAGGCTGTGGATCCATAGTCTGAGGACAAGGTTGTTCAGACTGTTTCTCTGCATTTTGAGGATAAGGTCGTGTAGAATGTTGCTCCATATGATAAGGACAAGGTGAAGGTGCATCAACAAAATCATAAGTGTGAGAGGCCGGAACAACATGCACCTCCCCTGATGCAATATCATCGGCATTGACTTCAAAAAGTGTGTCGATGTTCAGACTTGACATCTCTTCAGAAGTAGGGGAAATGTTACTATAGTTCAACTGCAAGAAGAAGAAAAATAGGATTACAATAGTAGAATAATACAGAAAAACTGAAATCATATATGAAGAAGTATTATGGTACAAAATGTTTACCTTGTCGACACTACACATGATTACGCCGCCAATCAAATCCACATATGACGGAGTGTTAGTCACTTTATAATTAAGAATGCGTGGCAAATTTGTGCCAATGCAAACAGCTACATTCTTATCAACCGTTGAGCAACACTCAAAAAACCAAACCTGTAAAGCAAGCCGCAAACCTCCAATCCTATACATTGTCAAATAACCGCATTGCTTGTCCCTCATTGTCCTTAAAACATCTTCAAATTACTTTTTTTCCCAAGGAAACATCTTATATTGGACACTTTCGGTGATATCAAAATTATCTTTGGTGATACCATGATTATTGGCATCAAAGAAGATGAAATGATGGACAAGCATATCAAGGCCATCTTGAATGCATCTTCATCTGACTTCCACTCCTTTTGCTTGAAGCGATCAAGAATCTCCCCCTTGTTATGTCCTTTTTTCCATCTCCTGGAAAATACTCTTTCAGCAACCTATTAACATGTGGTTTGTCATAGAAAGTGGCGTCGTCGTCTATGCACTTCAAACCAGTGATAAGAGCAAACTTCCCAATGCCAAAATACAGCAAACAACCATTAATCTTCACCCACAACTCCCTTTCACGTCCTGGGACGACTTCCCTCAATAATATACAATGAATAAGTTGATTTTGAATTTTAAATTGAGGGAGGTCCAAGAAGTACCCAAAACAACTAGCACGGAATATTTGAAGCTGGGTGTGAGTCAAATATTGTTTCAAAATGTTCACAATATCAGGCTTGAAATGGGAATTATGCTGTTGTGGAAATAATCAACTGGTTTTATATAGAAGTCCCCAACCTTGCATATAGGAAAATAACAAAAAATAGATCAAGAACAAAAAATATACTAAAACATTTTATAAAACTGTATATATAAGTACATCAGTAAACAAGAGAGCGGGAGGTACCAACTCTCGGTGGAAAAACCTGAAAGTAGGCTTTGATGCGCCCAAGGTCAAGTGCTACCGACTCTTGAACTTCCCGGCCGGTGTTGTTTAGCTCTTCACTCCAAAATACCTCGAACTGGCCTCGCCGCCGTGACTAGTACCTGGGATGTGTTTTCCTGATGATTATCGGAACGTGTAGTTCTGTTGCGTCCTGCCAAAAGTTTGAACGGGGGTCACCTGAAGTACTGTAGCTTGACGGAAATCCTCGCCGGGAAAATAAGGCACCTGTCTAAGGAAACAGAACACACCCACAAAAAGCAGAAGAGAGAATAGGAAGAAAAGACTAATACAGAGCAGAAATGGAGACGGCAAGACCTAGCCAAAGCAGCCACAAATTCAACAATTCAACCAGCAATTTTGGAGAGTTTAAACACTCTTGGAATCCCAGAAAACCACGAGCCAATAAACTGAAATCTTTCTTTCTTTTTTCAAGATCTGATTTTTTTTTTCTTTTTGCTGCTAGGTTGAAAAACGGGGGATCTGTTTGGTTCTCTCTTGACAGGTTTCAATTACAATTTCTAATATGTGTTCCCACTTATAATGTAGTATGATGATATTAAATTGCCGGTGCAAGCATGTTCTGGTTCAGACCTTTAGTGACGGGAAATGGAGCTTTAGCGACGAAAAGTGAGCTTTTAGTGATGGGAAATGGATTTTTATTGAGCAGTTTCGTTTTTCTAGCTCATTTTAACATTTTTGGAGTTAGGGAACTCGGATTTGAGTGATTTTTGAGATGATTTACACCAAATGGACTAAAGTAAGTGTTTCCTACTCGATTTTCATTATATTTCATGATTTCATGATTATTTTCATCTTTTATTAGTGAATCAGTTGGAATAAAATGGAATTTATGCAAAATCTTTCAAAAACAAAATTTAAGATTTGGAGGTCGATTCGTTATCGAAACTTGGTAAATTTGGTATAGTTGAACTAATATCAGAATGGGTGTTCGGATTTCGTAAAAATTCTGTCAGGTTCTGATAGGCAGACCCTGCGTTGACTTTTTCATGCAAAATTTAAGTCAACGTTTTATTATCCGGAATTATTACTGATAATTTTTAATGAAGTTATACAATCAAATTGGATAGATTTGAGCTGTTCGGAGGTCAATTCAAGCAAGAAGGCTATTTTAAAATATCGACATAACTTCAAAAAGAAAAGTATTTTGCCTAACCTTGAGTGGGGGAATTACCCCTTAGGCATTGAGTCTTATTTGAAAATTGTGTGATGAAAACCCATGTACGTGAGGTGACGAGTGCGTACTTGGTTTACATGTACAATATTTAGTGTTAAAATTTGTAGACACACTTATATATTACTAGATAAAGAATGTTGTGCGACATTAAGCATTCTATTTTTTTCCAAGTAATCCAGTGCCAATGAAATAATTCTCCATCTGTAGATAGGAAATTGGAGAATCAAAACCAGTAGGCTTTTCGGTACATCATACAAAATTGTAGAATGTTACAGTTAAAAACTTATTCTAAGAGATAAAGTTCTGCAAGACCCTAAGACGTTATTCTGAGGATTATAAAATTCGATGTCATTACTGTATAAAAGAGGATTGTATGAAGCAACATCCTATAATTGAGGATTATAGGTTGTATCTTAGCCATTTTATTGCACATTCAGGACAGGACTGCGATCACAAACGTTTACTAAGGCGCAAGATACATTGGCAACAGGAAAAAACAAAATTACAGCACTTGAAGTTTAAGGGAAACTAAACCAAAATGTGGATAGATCAATTATTGCAGAATTAAGATGATGCTAATGGTGCAAAATTTATTTTTAAACCAAAGTACAAAACCGAGCTAAAATATGTTGGGAATAAATCCCCTACCAAAATAATATTCACGGTAATAAAAGCGAAATAATAATGTAGCAACGAGATACGGTAATCAATAAGAATTAAAGAGTAACAATGACACCAAGAATTTTACGTGGAAAACCCTTCTGAATAAGGGAAAAAACCACGGCCCTAAGAGAAGCAACGGATATCACTATAGTAAGGAATTTTTCCACTTTGTATGTCCGAGTAAAATACTCCAAAGACCACTACAACACTGAAAAGAAATAACCCTCTTTTGATATTCCCACCTCTCTACAATATCGCTCACTCTCTATTTTCCTCACATACTATTTTCTTATACCCTATCTATGAAATCTCACTCTTTTTTCTCTCTTTTGTTGATTGTTAAAAATGAAAACCAAAGATCAGGTATTTAAAGATTTCCAGAAGTTTCATGCTCTAGTAGAAAGGGAGAGATGTCAAAAGCTAAAGCATCTCCGAAGTGATAATGGAGGTGAGTACACTTCAAGGGAATTTGAAGAGTACTGTTCAAGTCATGGGATCAGACATCCAGGTGCTGAGACAAGAAATAAAACAGAACAACCATCACTACCACATTTTTTAAATATAGAACTTTATACACTATTATACATAGGTATACATATTTATACAAGGTTATACAATCTTATAAAATCTTATAGTATGATTATACAAAGCTATATATACACTATGCAAGTCTCAAAACAACAAAGATATGCAACAACAATAAAAAGGGAATTAAAACAAAAATATTAAAATACCGTGTCAATCAAAGGTCGACCACAATATGCAAGTGAGTGGAACCAATCCTTCTTGGTGACATAACACGAGGCAAAAGTAAAACCTTCCGCAAGATTACGTACTTCATCAGGATATATATGTTTGGAACTTCAAATCACAAAAATAAAAAGTAATCAGAACTACATTCATTGACAAGTATAAAATCAGAACATGAAAGATTGAAGAAAGTGAAGATACCTTCGCCTCGTATCCATCCCATTATCAACAAACGCGAAAAACTTTTTAGCCAATGTCGACAATGCATCAAAATCATCAATTTCATTTGTGAAAGGATGCTTCATATAAAAATGAGCTAGGGCGCCGATTTTGATTCTCCAAAATAAAAAACTAGCAAATATGGAGATTTGGCATATTTTCTTGGTATTCTCTATCGAACTGAATGGTCAGGAGAAATATAATCATCTTCTACTTCTATGATCGATTGTTTGTGAACCACAAGTTAGGACATCTGAGCTAAATCTACATCACCAATGTCATCCCAAAATGTGTCAGCCTTGACATCACCTGCTGCCCCTTAGACATAAAAAAACAAATAATACAAAACTTCAAAAAGAAGAAAAGAAAAATCTGACAAAAAAAAAAAGCAAAACAAATACCATTATCAACACCATCAGTAACTCCCTCGTCAGCTACCACATTATCTTGTTTCATTTGATTGACAAAGTTAGGAACAACATCATATTGATAGCCATCAAATTCGCCAAGACTAGATATATTGTCATCAAACACGGGCTGACGAATCTAATAAAAAACAATAGAAAGAGAAGGCATGTTGAGTTCGGAGAAGGCATAACTATTGAGTGATTTGGTTTTATTAGTAAACAATTACCTTAGAATCAGTAAAATCCTCCCTCGTTTGCTTGGGTTTCCTTATTATTCAGAAACCTGAACACTTATTCAAAGGAAGAAACGACATAGTTGTTGAGTGTCATTACTGTATCAATCAACTACTATAAAAGCAAATAAACAGCCATGTTTATAACCAAAAAGTAATTATAAACTACAGAAAAGCTAAAGGTCCAGTACCTTTCCGACATCACTCCTCAGCTTCTCAATATCATCATTCAAATGATCAAGGCGCACAAAAGGATCATAACTTGGATTAGGCTATGGATTCATAGTCTGAGGACAAGGTTGTTTTGACTGTTGCTCTGAATCTTGACCATAAGGTCGTGTAGACTCTTGCTCCTATGATAAGGACAAGGTGAAGGTGCATCAACAAAATCATAAGTGTGAGAGGCAGGAACAACATGCACCTCCCATGATGCAATATCGACGGCGTTGACTTCAAAAAGCATGTCGATGTTTAGACTTGACATCTCTTCATAAGTAGGGGAAATTTTACTATAGTTGAACTACAAGAAGAAGAAAAATAGGATTACAATAGTATAATAATACATAAAAACTGAAATCATATATGAAGAAGTATTATGGTACAAAATGTTTACCTTGTCGACACTACACATGATCACGCCGCCAGTCAAACCCGCATATGACGGAGTGTTAGTCACTTTCTAATTAAGAATGCGTGGTAAATTTGTGCCAATGAAAATAGCTAGATTCTTATCAACCATTGAGCAACACTTAAAAAACCAAACCTGTACAGCAAGCGGCAAACCTCCAAGCCTATACATTGTCAAATAATCGCATTGCTTGTCCCTCATTGTCCTTAAAACATCTTCAAATGACCTTTTTCCCAAGGAAACATCTTATATTGGGCACTTTCGATGATATCAAAATTATGTTTGGTGATACCATGATTATTGGCATCAAAGAAGATGAAATGATGGACAAACACCATCAAGGTCATCTTGAACGCATCTTCATCCGACTTCCACTCCGTTTGCTTGAAGAGATCAAGAAGCTCCCCCCTTGTTATGGCCTTTTTTCCATCTCCTGGACAATACTTTTTAAGCAACCTATTAACATGTGGTTTGTCATAGAAAGTGGCGTTGTTGTCTGTGCGCTTCAAACAAATGATAAGAGCAAACTCTCCAATGCGAAAATACAGCCAACAACCATTAATCTTCACCCACAACTCCCTTTCACGTCCTGGGATGACTTCCCCAAATAATATACAATGAATAAGTTGATTTTGAATTTTAAATTGAGGGAGGTCCAAGAAGTACCCAAAACAACTAGCACGGAATATTTAAAGCTGCGTGTGAGTCAAATATTGCTTCAAAATGTTCACAATATCAGGCTTGATATGGGAACTAATCCTGTTGTGGAAATAATCAACTGGTTTTATATAAAAGTCCCCAACCTTGCATATAGGAAAATAACAAAAAATAGATCAAGAACAAAAAATATACTAAAACATTTTATAAAACTGTATATATAAGTACATCAGTACTTGTATAAACAGATGTATAACTTTGTATAAAACTGTATAACTATGTATAAATAAATAAATAGCTTTTCTCTGGTTCAATTTCTTCCGAATAGCAACCCTTCGTTCTCTCGGTTGTAAATCAAGGCAACTCTCACCATCATCCTTCATCTTTCTCCTTTTCTGTTTAACATAGCGGACTTCATCATCTTCATTAAAAAAATCATCTTTCAGCTTATCTGTTGATTTTACAGGTCTGACGCATTTCTTACTTCTTAGTCTAACGATGTTAACCGGAGTAGGAGTATTACTTATTTGAGAATGAGTCATTCGATTTCTCCCTTGTTGCAACTTTTTTGGAGGAGGAGAAGACTCAAAATCATCATCATTGGGAGCCTGGACATGCTTATTCGCTTCAGAAGAAGATGGTGAGGTCAAGTCACTCGATGATTTTACTGGAGTGGGAGTATTTCTAATTTGAGAACGAGTCATCTGACTGCTCTCTGGTTGCAAGTTTTTAGGAGGAGCAACAGTATCAAAATCATCAACTTCTGGTGCCGGGGCATTTACATTACATTCTGAATCAGGGCTTGGGGGCAACTCCCTTAATCGTTTCGCATAATCTAACCTAACGCCATTTCCGGCAATCTTCAGTTTGTTTTTAGAAGCAGACTTTTTTGAACGCATTATCTACAATATACAAAACAAACAAAGCTTTAACAAAACAAACACAAAAAGTTAAAGCAAACACAAAACTCACACTGTAACAAAACTCAAAAGTTAACCCAAAATGCCATAAGCACAAAGCAGATTCCAACACAAAGCTTTAACAAAAGTGAGCACAACGGAAGCAAAACAAACAAATCAAACTGTAACAAAACTCAAAATCTAAACAAAAATAAAAGCCATAAACTCAAAGCAAAGGCCAATTTTTCCAAATTTTTTCAAAACTGAAAAAACCAAAAATTCTACCCTAAAAGTCAAAATAACAAACCATGCATTTCGTTTAATCAAGTTTATGTCTCGAACACAGAAACAAGGAACAGCCTCTCTGCCCTTTCGGGTAGGGGTAAGGCTCGTCTACATATTACCATCCCCAGACCCCACTTTGTGGGACTATAGTGAGCAGTTTATTGTTGTTGTTGTTGTTGTTGTTGTTGTTGTTGTTGTTGTTGTTGTTGTTGTTGTTAAGATAGAAACCTGGAAAAGTAACGTGCACACAACAATGGAGTCGGTTCTGCCTTCATTTGGCTAAATCATTGAATAATGTGACATAAAATAAGATTATGTGTTTTAATATAAGTTTCTGATTACTCAATTCTAAACAATATATAAAGCTAGCCGGCATTGATAATTAAAAACTCGTAATCAGAATATGGACAATATTATATGTATATTTCTCAATAATTCCCAGTTGTTAATAGGCCTCATTCATTGACTCACAGCCATTTTCCCTCTCTCTAATAATTGACTAAACTTCCACAGAAACTCTCCGCTGCTGAAAGACGGAAGGTCAGTGTTTTTCTTGCTTATTTTTTGTTTCAAATTTTAATTAGGATTTATACTTATACAGTGTTGTTATTGATTGTATATTTAGTACTACTATGTAAATAATTTTAAATGTTTAATTCGACATTAGGGTTTCACGAACTGGACTGCTAATTTGAGAAACAAAGAATATTTGAAGATGAGTTCTTTGTTTGTAATTACAGGCAATTTAGAATCTATGTCAGAGAATTAAGAATTCCTAAAGGAAATTTAGCACCCATTTTTTTTATATTGCTCACTGGAGATTGATCTGCTCATTGCTATTACTCATGTTAGGCATACTGCTCTCTAACATCAAGCATTTCAACCCGAAAATAGATCAAGCTAATTAGGATGGAGGATGTCAACATTGATGAGAGTGCTAAACAAGTAACTGAAGAGGAACCTGTGGGGCTTGAGGATGATGCTGAGAAGATAATTAAGCTACTGACCAGAGGAATAAGGGAACGGGATATTGTCTCGATTTTTGGCATGCCTGGTCTCGGAAAGACCACTTTGGCGAAAAAAATATTCAAAGATTCTGCTATTGTTTCTCACTTTGATGTTCGAGCTTGGCTTACAATTTCGCAATCATATGATGTGAGAGAGCTGTTGAGGAATATCTATAAGCAAGTGACAGGTGTTGAGTACGGTGATAAGGAGAGTGACATAGCCGATACGTTGCGCAAGTGTTTAATGGGCAAAAGATATCTCATTGTCTTGGATGATGTATGGGAAGTTGATGCATGGGATGAGTTAAGATTATGTTTTCCAACTGGTAAACAAGGAAACAGAATCATGTTAACAACTCGACTTAAACATGTGGCGATGGAAGTCAAGAACTGTACCGATCCTTATTCCCCTCAATTCCTAACCAAGGAAGCGAGCTGGAAATTGTTGCAGGAAAAAGCATTTCAAAAGGAAACTTGCCCTCCGGAATTACAGGATGTTGGCGTACAAATTGCGGAATATTGTAAAGGACTGCCTCTTACAGTTGTTTTGATCGGTGGAATTCTGGCGAAGAAAGCAAGGAGTGTCTCAGAGTGGTGTGAAGTTGCAAACAATTTAACGTCTCATCATGGATCAGTTGAAAGTGAGAGCAACTTGGCAATACAATTAAGTTACTCCTATTTACCAGATCATTTGAGACATTGCCTTCTAACTATGGGAGTATTTAGGGAGGATGAAAAATTCGGAGCATCTAAATTGATGTTACTCTGGGTGGCCGAAGGCCTCGTTCAATGTAGTGATGAGAGAGGATTGGAGGAGGTAGCTGAAGGTTACTTGAGCGATATAATTTCTAGTAGCCTACTAATGGTTACAAAGACGACCTTTGATGGCAAGGTGAAGTACTTGCAAATTCATGATCTAGTGCGTGACTTTGTCTTAAACAAAGCTAAAGAAGAAAAGTTCATGCAAGTTATAGGGACACATAACCAATATCAACCTTCATATGATGAGGAACATCGAGTGTGCATTCACCTCGACGATAAGCTTCGTCATGATTTGGAGAGATTCAACAACAATGTAGATAGATTCCTCACAAGCGGCTCCACATCTTTTGGTCAAGATCTTAAATCGGTTTTTGTTACTAATAATGCGGATGATTTTATTGCTTATAGAGATTTTTGGAGTAGTGAGTCTAGTTTTCACGGTCATGTTTCTGAAGAGTATTTGTCTCGTTCCTATCATTTCTCGTCAGTTGGAGACTTAAGACTACTTAGAGTGTTGGATTTCAAGAACTGCATTCCAGGGGATTATACGAATATAGTTGATATACTGCAATCACTAGTTTACCTGAGATACCTAGGAATGTGTTTCGAAAAGTTTTTTTTCGAGTGGGTATCACACATGTGCGACCTAGAAACTTTACTGGTGGATACTGAGAGAATTGTAGAAGGGACACCTGATATTTGGAAGATGACGAAACTAAAGCATGTAGACGTAGGAACACTCTTACCTCGTGAGATATTTGCAGTTTCTGAAGAAGGTCCGTCTAAGTTAGAGAATTTAAGGGCATTTAAAGGCATGGTTTTATCTCATGAGGATATAAAGTTAATTGAGAGGTTTCCCAATCTTCAAAAGCTTCTCCTCATAATAATGGATACGGATATTTATGAACCTAACTCTCTCGTTCTGAAATTGGATGTTCTTACACAGCTTCAGTCCCTCGTGCTTGGTTCGATATGTAATATCACCAAGTATTATTTACCTTCAAGTCTCAAAGAGCTGATCCTCCGCCAAGTTAATATACTAGCTAGTGCAACTTCCACACTCGCTGCGTTACCCAACCTTCAAAGACTGATATTTCAAGGGTGTAGCTTCGAGCAAGAGGAGTGGGACGTGAGAGATATGGAGTTCCCGGTACTCAAAATCTTAAAATTTCGAAACATTCATCTTAAGGAATGGCATGTCTCAGAATCATCATCATTTCCCATGCTTGAGAGTTTAGTGCTAAGATCTGTTGAATTGCTTGAGAAGATTCCTGACAGTTTTGTCGATATTGGAACGCTTACATCAATCAAGGTGATTTATTGTGATGATAATCTCAAGGCTTCAGCTTTGGATATTAAGGATGAAGTAGAAGCAACTACAGGATGTGAAAACCTCAAGGTCGATATTCGTCCACATTACTCTCGGTACGTCTTTCTTTTCACCCTTCATTTTTTATGTGCCAAAATTCAAATTCTGTTGAAGTTTTATGACAATGTACATATGAAGTTTCAATTATTTTCAATTTTCTTTTTCACAAAAAGTTTAGCTTACTTTCATACGCTTGGACATTATTGACAGTCTCATTTAAAACTTAAAAAGAACTATAAGCTATATGACCTATATATTAGCTGCTAGAATAAAACACTATAAAGTGAAACCTATATAATTTTTCCACTCTTTCTCTTTTCTTGCCACTTGTTATCTTGTTGGATCATATTGGGAAGATGGAAAATCTGAACTAACTCAATTTATGAGTTTAATTCATTATGTTATTCCTGTTATAACTGCAGAATAAGTTTATATATCTTATGTATGTTACATTAATCCGAACACATTGTTATTGTTGTTAAAAAAGGGAACAAAAAGAAAAAGAAGAGGAATATGAAGAGGAAGAGAAAACAGAAGCAGCAGAAGATGAAGCAGAACAGCAAAAGTAGAAGCAGAAAAGAAAGAGGATGAAGAAGAAGAGGAGAAGGAAGATGAAAAAGTTACAGAGCTTTCGGCGTCATCATTTAAGACTTCCAATCTTGGTTACATGAAATGCAAGGTAATGCTACGTACAATAGTCTCTTATGATCCGGCCCTTCCATGGACCGCTGCATAACGGGAACTTAGTGTACCAGGCTGCCCTTTAATCTTGGTTACATGCTTTTCTTTTTCTTCTCTTATAAAAGCTGCTTGGACATTTTCACCATTCATGTTATTCTTAGTAAAGCCCTATAAGTTTTGGACAATATGGGTGTGTTTGTTTGATTACTCGATATGTCATTTTTAATTTTAACCTTCATTTATGTATTTTGAGATCTCGAATAGCTCCGTTCATCCTTCCTTGATTTACGTGCGCAATCTGTATCTTTTTCCAGAAAATTATATGTGAAAAAAACAAAGATGAAAATTTCCCTTTAAAACTCATTTGAGCGGACTTCGGCTAATGTATTGAGCAAACGGATCCGCATCAGTATTTTGACGGTTTTGGTGGGTCCGTATCGTGGTATGGGACTTGGGCGTATGCCCGGAATCTAATTTTGAAGTCCCCAGCTTGAATTCGCCATTTGACGGAAACTAGAAATTTAAAGGTTTAAAGAATTCTTAAATTTGGCCATAATTATATTTTTGTTGATACCACGCCCCGATTTAAATTTTGAGAGTTTGATCAACTTCGTAACAATATTTATGACTTGTGTACAAAATTTGAAGTTATTCTGAGTTGCGTAGGCACATTTTCCGTTAGTTTTTGGAAAAAAAAAATAAAAGGTTTGATTTTATAAAGCTTGACTTTTTCAAAGGTTTGGCCGGAGTTTGACTTTTGAGCAAATGACTCTGGAATTGAATTTTGATAATGTCAATAGTTTCGTATGGTGATTTTTGACTTAGGAGTGTGTCCGGATATTTATTTGGAAGTCCACTATCGATTTTGGCTTGAAATGGGCGAAAGTTGGAAAATGGAAGATTTTTAGAAAGCTTGACGGGGAGTTGACTTTATTGATATCGGGGTCGTAATTCATTTCTGGAAATTGGATCAACTCCATTACGTCACTTATGACTTGCATACAAAATTTTAAGTCATTCCGGATTAATTTGATACGTTTCGGCACAAGGTATAGAATTTGGAAAATTTCATAAACTCATAAGTTCGATTCGAGGTGCGATTCGTTGTTTCGGTGTTGTTTGATGTAATCTAAGGAATGGACCAAGTCCATCATATGTTTTGAGACTTGCTGGAAAGTTCGGATGGGGACCCGAGGGGGTCGGGTGAGTTTCGGACCATTTATAAGCCGTTTTTAACGTTGATTTTTTGCTACACAAGACTGCATCACAGAAATTTCTGTTACGGAAGGCTGACTTTGGAAGCTTATATTTCGTAATCTATATGGAATTTGGAGATGATCCAAAAATAAAAGTTGTAGTAGCATTTCGAGTTTAGTTTCGAGGAATGTAAACCATTCATCATTTGGACAATTTTAAAAAAAAGTTATAATTGATTAACTGAAGCCTGGTACTGCAATTGTGTTGCCTGGCAGTGCGCATCGCAGAAATTTCTGCTGCACATAACTGAATTTGAAAGCTTATATCTCGTAATCTATAAAGAATTTGGCTATGATCCAAAAATAAAATTTGTAGTCCTTTGTATTTAGTATTCAAAAATTTAAACCGTTTGACAGTTGGAGTTGGGTACAAAAATGTTACGGTTGATACACTACAGGCTGTCTGGGAAGAGTTTTTGGAATAGTTTGTTGTTTTAGCATAAGCATGTAATGATACATAATAACAGAATATGATATAAGCTTTGTGATTAAAAAGATGAAGAAGGCAACTGCTATAAATAGAATTCTATTTATGGTGAATGTCAATATTTACAGAGATTCTGAGGTTTATTACTTGGTGGCTAGTTACTCTCTCCCTATAAATAGAGGGTTCTATTCCATTGTAATTGATCCTAAAAATTAATAAGAATTATCTCTCTCTACTTTTCTCTACAATATTCTTTTTCTTCTTTTATTATTTCATAACACGTTATCAGCACGAGACTCTAACCAATTGAGTAGAAACTTTGGGATTGAGCATAATGATTGTCAATTGTTCTATGAACTTCCTTCATGATTAAATTCTGGATTTAAGGTTAGAATTTTAATTTTGTCTTTCAAATTCTTGACATTCTACAATTTGATTTTAAATACAAGCAAAGACGATAAATTTTGATTGCAACTCTAGTAGAGTTTGAAGGAAATTATAACCACCCAAAGTGGTAAAAATTTTATGTGTTGCCATGATCAAATTCATGTATGATTATGGGCAAAGAATTGATAACCCGTCCCATTGAATTTGCTCCATTCTCATTCCCTTTGGAGAATATGATAGCAGTATGTATTAAGTCTGAAGACAAAATTATTACCGTAAATGTATCAATGGATGTGGACGTGGCAATAGATGAAATTATAATCGTCATCATTGTGATAATGAGAATAACAAGGATTTTCAAAATAATTCTTCGCTCTGTGAAAATAATATTAGTCATCTATTTGACAATATGAGATTTTATAAAGCACATATAGATGATTATGGTACATTCATGATGTGAGTGTGACAACATCTAATTTATGAATACATATTCATTCTTGGAAGAATATAAACGTGCTCGTGATAGTGAATATACTACACTCACCTCTAGAAGGAGGTTTGAGATGATATAAGAGAATAATGTCATTATTATGACATAAATGGCCATTGGTCACGTACATATTGTGCGCCAAATATTTTGGCAATATGATTATTAAAGGACAACAATAATGCAAGAAACATATCTTGTATTATTGAAAGAGATATTCATCATATGGATGTTGATGAATATGTGGTAGTACCAAATTAATTAAGAACTCTGCAAGAGCAAATTGTATTATTTTGAAAAAACACAATTGATTACCAATAAGGTATCGTGTTGTAGTAAGTCTCAAAGAAACTTATTTAGTTTCAAAAGTATACGCGAAAGTAGTTAATTATATTGAGACTATAAATAAAGGAAAGATTTAATATCTTCCATTACTACAACTTGTAGCGGGGTAATATGTATGTAAAAAGTTACCCGTTTTATTCTCCAGTTTGTACTATACAAATAAACGAATGCCACAATAAAGTGGATGTGTATTGATATAAAAATCTATATCATAATAAACTTGGAGTTTATTGATAATTGCACATGTCATGGTGTAAATCTGAATTTTAGCAATACTGATAATTTATTAAGTTGGCATTTGAGTTAGCCATATCAATTTAAGTATGATGTGCAAATATTAATAAAGAATTCACATAGGTAAATATTAAAGAACTAGGAAGTTCTTTACGAATTCTCTTACATTGTTTGTTCTTATTAATTAATAGACCAACTAAAATTGGGATTGAATCGCATGAATGCTGGAAATATCAAAGGTGAATATGGGCCCATTCACCTGCCATGTATACCACATAAGATGCATCTATGAAATGGTTACATGTGCGATTATTATTAAACCGCAACATGTCTGGTGCTTGCGAGGTAACTTGCTTTTCAGATTTTCTATTCAAGAAGTTCATCTTGATTAGTTGGTTTATATCATAACTGGTTTAGCAAAATAATTTATTGAGTGCCTCCACTTAATAGCTAAGCTATTGCTTATGAGAACAAAGTTATCTATATCAGTTTGATATACGTTATATACGAGAGTATATTATATTCTCCCCTCACAAGTGGTTCAGGGTCAGGAACCAAATAATTCCATCTTATTATTATTGATGTGCAGTGTATATAATGCACAAATATGGAATCACAAAGTTGTGGAAACAAGTTAGTTTTTCTAACATAAGGGGGAAACATGATAAACGTTTGAGAAAATTTACGTGGATCGGATAATCATTTGTATATATAGATCCTCGAATATCATAATACGAATTTGAAGCTCATAAAAAGATGATTCGTTTGCAATATATTGCAAATCATGTGATAATTCGTTTACAATATATTGCAAATCATGCCATACGCATTTACCTAAAGACAGTAACTATATTCTCATTGTAAATGCTCATATTAAGTGCCGGAAGGACAAAGTCTATGGTACGCTTAAAGCATATAGACAAATCGGTTTCAAATAAACTTCTTGATAAAGAAGATGAGAAAATGATCAAAGTGATCATAATAAAGGAAACAAGTGATCTAGAAGGTCACATGACAAAACACTTCATAAAATCTCATGAGAGATTAATGTACCTGAATACATAAATTAAGAGATATCTATGTTATGTCTTTATGAAAAAAAAATTGGAATCGATATAAAATATCTTTTGACAACATGTATGATAGCGCTAAATATATACGAGGATCTTAAGTCTGGAGAAACAATTCAAGTAGAATTGGTTTCATATAAAAAGCCATGCAATTTTGAACATGTAGTTCAAACACTTAAAAGTATAAAGTCAATGATATGTGCAATCAGTTTTCGATATCTTATATGTCTAGACTGACATGAAAAACTTGATATGCATCTAAATTCTATTATATGGCTTATATGACTTAACTTATATGACAATCCGTGAAGGATTTGAGTTGCTTAAAGCATATACAATTCTTGATCCTTAAGTACCACTTTCTTAGTGTAATTTGTGCACATTTGTATCTTGCTATAACTATAGCATGATAATATGCTGTCAAAGATTTCTTTATCATCTTCATGAGTAGTTGATATGCAGAAATTATAATCAAGAAGAGAAATTCCAGTTGTGAGAAGGGTGTGCTATAGTTCCAGTTGCCACTTTGTATGTGTGATGACACAAAATGTCATCTTTAAATTAAATAATCATCTCAGTATTTTAAAACCTTGTAAAGCATTATTAATCGTTTGTCGACTTACTGCGTCAGTCTGTATAATTTTTCGGAAAATTTTTATGAGAAAAATGAATTAAAATGTGAATTAGAGCTTTAAAACTCATCTGAGTTGACTTCCGTCAACATTTTGATCAAACAGACTCGAATCAGTATTTTGACAATTCTGTTAGGTCCGTATCGTGATTTGGGACTTGGACGTATGCTCAGAATCAAATTCGGAGGTTCCTAGTTCAGATTATCTCCATTTAACTAAATCTAGAAATCTAAGGCTAAAGATTTCTTAAGTTTGACCGGAGATTTGATTTTTGAGCAAACGACCCCTGAATAGAATTTTGATGATTTCAATAGCTTTAAATGGTGATATCAGACTTAGGCGCATGTTCGGATTTGGATTTGGAAGTCTCTAGGACAATTCGGCGCATTTTGGCGAAAGTTGGAAAATAGAAGATTTTTGGAAAGTTTGACTGAGAGTTGACTTTTTAATATCAGGGTCGGAATCCAATTCTGAAAGTTTAAACATATCCATTATGTCATTTATGACTCGAGCGCAAATTTGAAGTCATTCCGGATTGGTTTGATGTGCAAAATATAGAAGTTGGAAGATTTGAAAACTCATAATTTGATTCGATGCGCGATTCGCAATTTCGACGTTGTTTGACGTGGTTTGAAGCCTCGATTAAGTTCGTATCTTATTTTGGGATATATTGGTATATTCGTACAAGGTCCCGAAGGGCTCGGATAAGTTTTGGATGGGGTTCAGATCGTTCGGCGCCTTGTTGAAGCTGCTGAAATTTCTGCAGAAGCTGTCTTTGGCCGCAACTAGTGCAATCGCAGAAACTACTTTGGAAGATTATATCTCGAAATCTATAAAAAAATATAAAAATACGTAAAATATGAAAGTTGTATCCCTTGAATTCAACTTTCCATAAAGATAAACTATTCATCATTTGGATATTTGTAAAGAAATTTATGATTGATTGAATAAGAGCTGGTAAATCTATTTCTAGGGGGCTTTTATTAGTGATAAAAATTGACTTTCAGTGACCGATAAGCAGAAAATTAAGGACCAAAAAATGCTCATTTACATCATGAATCCATGAATTTTTGGAAGAAAAATCAGATTTTTATCAAATCTTCCAAAAATGATAATTTAAGATTTGAAAGCCAATCCGATGTCGGATTTCAAAAATTACAATATGGTTGAACTCGTATCGGAATGGTTTGTCGGATTTTGTGAGTTTCGTCGAATTCCGAGACGTGGTCCCCACGAGTAATTTTTGAGTAAAATTTCGGATTTTAATCCGAAAAATTAGTAAATTCATAAGGAATTAGTTCGTACGATTCGTGTTGAGTATTTCGAATTGTTTGTAAATAGATTTAAAGATTTTGGAGACATATTCTAAAGCAAAAAGCTGTGGTCGAGTAATTGATTGAAATTGCAAAGCGAGCTAAGTGTCGTGGTTACTTTGATTTGAGAGAATAGAACTTATTTACCTATTTGCTGCATGTTTAGATGTAGGGTGCAATGTATAGGTGAGGTGACGAGTATCTATGCGTTGTTTTCGGGTAAAGCATGCGGGTGGGAGTTGGTATTTGGTAATTATTGCTTTCTTTGATCATGTTATTTATATTTAGACTAGCATTGTTAATTTGATCGCTTTTATCATGTTTACGGATTTTTGGTGATAATTGAATATTGAATTCAAAGTTGAGCTTGATATTGTAGAATCATTTTGAAGTAAGACTTGTTATTGATATTGCTCATTGTTTTGGGTGAGAAAGAGTGTTAATGCACGAAGGGTGATGTCGTGCGATATTTTTGTGAGTGGAGTTATATTTTTGTTGATACCACGTCCCGATTTAAATTTTGAGAGTTTGATCAACTTCATAACAATATTTATGACTTATGTACAAAATTTGAAGTAATTCTGAGTTGCGTAGGCACGTTTTTCGTTAGTTTTTGAAAAAAAAAATAAAAGGTTTGATTTTATAAAGCTTGACTTTTTTTAAGGTTTGGCCGGAGTTTGACTTTTGAACAAACGACTCTGGAATGGAATTTTGATGATGTCAATAGTTTCGTATGGTGATTTTGGACTTAGGAGTGTGTCCGGATATTTATTTGGAAGTCCATTATTGATTTTGGCTTGAAATAGGCGAAAGTTGGAAAATGGAAGATTTTTAGAAAGTTTGACGGGGAGTTGACTTTGTTGATATCGGGGTCGGAATTCATTTCTGGAAATTGGAACAACTCCATTACGTCACTTATGACTTGCATTCAAAATTTGAAGTCATTCCAGATTAATTTGATACGTTTTGGCACAAGGTATAGAATTTGGAAAATTTCATAAACTCATAAGTTCGATTCGAGGTGCGATTCGTTGTTTCGGTGTTATTTGATGTAATCTAAGGCATGGACTAAGTCCATAATATGTTTTGAGACTTGCTGGTAAGTTCGGAAGTGAGTTTCGGACAATTTATAAGCCATTTTTAACTGCTGTTTTTCTGCTACACAAGTGTGCATCATAGAAATTTCTGTTGCCGACGGCTGACTTTGGAAGCTTATATTTCGTAATCTATATGGAATTTGGAGATGATCCAAAAATAAAAGTTGTAGCTCTTCGAGTTTAGTTTCGAGGAATGTAAACCATTCATAACAATTTTTAAAAAAAGTTATAATTGATTAACTGAAGCCTGGTACTGCAATTGTGTTGCCTGGCAGTGCGCATCGCAGAAATTTCTGCTGCACATAACTGAATTTGAAAGCTTATGTCTCGTAATCTACAAAGAATTTGGCAATGATCCAACAATAAATTTTGTAGTCCTTTGTATCTAGTTTTCATAAATTTAAACCGTTTGACAGTTGGAGTTGGGTACAAAAATGTTACGGTTGATACACTACAGGCTGTCTGGGAAGAGTTTTTGGAATAGTTTGTAGTTTTAGCATAAGCATGTAATGATGCATAATAAAAGAATATGATATAAGCTTTGTGACTAAAAAGATGAAGAAGGCAAATGTTATAAATAGAATTCTATTTATGGTGAATGTTTATATTTACAGAGATTCTGAGGTTTATTACTTGGTGGCTAAGTCACTCTCTCCCTATAAATAGCGGGTTCTATTCCATTGTAATTGATCCTAAAAATTAATAAGAATTATCTCTCTCTACTTTTCTCTACAATATTCTTTTTCTTCTTTTGTTATTTCATAACACGTTATCAGCACGAGACTCTAACCAATTGAGTAGAAACTTTGGGATTGAGCATAATGATTGTCAATTGTTCTATGAACTTCCTTCATGATTAAATTCTGGATTTAAGGTAAATATTTTACTTTTGTCTTTCAAATTCTTGACATTCTTCAATTTCATTTTAAATACTAGCAAAGACGATAAATTTTGATTGCTACTCAAGTGGAGTTTGAAGGAAATTATAACCACCCAAAGTGGTAAAAATTTTATGCGTTGCCATGATCAAATTCATTTTTGATTATGGGCAAAGAATTGAAAACCCGTCCCATTGAATTTGCTCCATTCTCATTCCCTTTAGAGAATGTGATAGCAGTATATGATAAGTCTGAAAGAAGACAAAATTATTACTGTGAAGGTATCAATAGATGTGGACGTGATAATAGATAAAATTATAATCGTCATCATTGTGATAATGAGAATAACAAGGATTTTCAAAATAATTATTCACTCTGTGAAAATAATATTTGTCATCTATTTGACAATATGCGATTTTATAAAGCACAAATAGATGATTATGGTCCATTCATGATGTGAGTGTGACAACTCTAATTTATGAATACATATTCATTCTTGGAAGAATATGAACGTGCTAATGATAGTGAATATACTACACTCACCTCTAGAAGGAGGTTTGAGATGATATAAGAGAATAATGTCATTATTATGACATAAATGGCCATTGGTCACGTACATATTGTACGCCAAATATTTTGGCAATGTGATTATTAAAGGACAACAATAGTGCAAGCAATATATCTTGTATATAATTTTGACCATGACCGTAATGGTATAACTTTCTATTTGAAAGAGATATTCATCATATGGATGTTGATGAATATGTGGTAGTACCAAATTAATTGAGAAATCTGCAAGAACTAATTATACTATTTTGAAAAAACACAATTGATTACCAATAAAGTATCGTGTTGTAGTAAGTCTCAAAGAAACTTATTTAGTTTCCAAAGTATACGCGATAGCAGTTAATTATATTGTGACTATAAATAAAGAAAAATTTTAATATCTTCTATTACTACAACTTGTAGCGGGGTAATATGTATGTTAAAAGTTATCCGCTTTATTCTCCAGTTTGTACTACACAAATAAACGAATGCCGCAATAAAGTGGATGTTTATTGATATAAAAATCTATATCATAATAAACTTGGAGTTTATTGATAATTGCACATGTCATGGTGTAAATCTGAATTTTATCAATATTGATACTTTATTAAGTTGGCATTTGAGTTAGCCATATCAATTTAAGTATGATGTGCAGATATAAATAGAGAAAGCGAAAGGAAGCGACCGATCAAGAAATGCAAAGAGAAGGGGAATGGTTAGTGATGACGGCATAGGACACAGAAAGTTCCTTCTCTCTCTTTTGAATCCCAGGGATTGCAATTCACATGGGTAAATATTAATTACGAATTCTCTTACATTGTTTGTTCTTATTAATTAATAGACCAACTAAAATTGGGATTGAATCCCATGAATGCTGGAAATATCAAAGGTGAATATGGGCTCATTCACCTGCCATGTATACCACATAAGATGCATCTATGACATGGTTACATGTGCGATTATTATTAACCCGCAACTTGGCTGGTGCTTGCGAAGTAACTTGCTCAGTAGTTTAATTTTGAACATAATTTTCAGATTTTCTATTCAAGAAGTTCATCTTGATAAGTTGGTTTATATCACAACTGGTTTAGCAAAATAATTTATTGAGTGCCTCCACTTAATAGCTAAACTATTCCTTATGAGAACAAAGTTATCTGTATCAGTTTGATATACGTTATATACGAGAGTATATTATATTCTCCCCTCACAAGTGGTTCAGGGTCAGGAACCAAATAATTTCATCTTATTATTATTGATGTGCAGTGTATATTAACACGATAATGCACAAAGATGGATTCCCAAAGTTGAGGAAACAAGTTAGTTTTTCTAACATAAGGGGGAGACGTGATAAACATTTGAGAAAAATTTACGTGGATCAGATTATCATTTGTATATATAGATCCTCGAATATCATAATATGAATTTGAAGCTCATAAAAAGATAATTCGTTTGGAATATATTGCATATCATGCGATAATTCGTTTGCAATATATTGCAAATCATGCCATACGCATTTACCTAAAGAAAGTAACTATATTCTCATTGCAAATGCTCATATTAAGTGCCGGAAGGACAAATTCTATGGTACACTTAAAGCGTATAGACAAATCGGTTTCAAATAAACTTCTTGATAAGAAGATGAGCAAATGATCAAAGTGATCATAATAAAGGAAACAAGTGATCTAGAAGGTCACATGACATAACACTTCATAAATCTCATGAGAGATTCAGATACCTGAATACATAAATGAAGAGATATCTATGTTATGTCTTTATGAAAAAAATATTGGTATCGATATAAAATGTCTTTTGAAAACATGTATGATAGCGCTAAATATATACGAGGATCTTAAGTCCGGAGAAACAATTCAAGTAGAATTGGTTTCATATGAAATACATGCAATTTTGAACATGTAGTTCAAACACTTGAAAGTATAAAGTCAATGATATGTGCAATCAGCTTTCTATATCTTATATGTCTAGCATGACATGAAAACTTGATATGTATCTAAACTCTATTATATGGCTTATTTGAATTAACGTATATGACAATCCATGAAGGACCACTTTCTTAGTGCAATTTGTGCACATTTGTATCTTGCTATAACTATAAGCATGATAATATGATAGCGAGAATCTCTATGGAGATATTGAAAAGGCCATTCCACGATACTTTATAAAGATATAACATATTTATCAAGTATGATGATTTCAAGGTGCAACACATTTATTCAAGTTAATATGGCTGATTTGTTTATCAAATCTCTACCGAAGATCGTTTTGAAGATGGTGCACAAGATTGGAATACAAATGTTTAAAGATGTGAATTGATACTCTCATCAGGGGAGTTAATGCGCGTTGCACTCTTTTTCCCTTACAAGGTTTTGTCCCACTGGGTTTTCCTTAAAAGGTTTTTAATGAGGCAACCAAAAGGTGTATTGTTAGATATATGTGTACTCTTTTTCCTTTTCTAGATTTTTTTCCCATTGGGTTTTATTTAGTTAAGGTTTTAACGAGGCACGTTATCTCTTGAATAGACATTCAAGGGGAGGTGTTATAAATAGTATTCTATTTATGGTGAATGTCTATATTTAGAGAGATTCTAGAGTTTATTACTCGGTGGCTAAGTCACTCTCTCCCTATAAATAGAGGGTTCTATTCCATTGTAATTGATTCCAAAAATCAATAAGAATTATCTCTCTCTACTTTTCTCTACAATATTCTTCTTCTTTTATTATTTCATAACAGCAACAAGGATGTTATTACATAAAGAGTGACAGATAATAAGGTAGTAATGTTTTATCTGTGACAACATAGTGATAATTAACCTTCTTTCTGAAAGCTATTTTTCAAAGAGAAAATGCTATAACTTGTTACGTTAAACTCCTTTGACTTGACAGCTAAATTTTCTGTTATTCAATAACCATCATCAATACTACAGAGTGAAAAATGTTTGATCTACATACATGATTTGACAAAGAGAACTTTTCCTTCTTGTTTCTTTTTTTTGGTTTTTCACCCGATATTCGATATTCATATTGGAGCCGGACTACATTCGGATTCGCACCGCGTAGGCCCCTACCAAAGATTTTCTATACCCAGAGCTTGAATCCTAGAGCTTTGGTTAAGGAAAGAACAGTCCTTACCTTTTCCTTCTTGTTGCACTTATTTTTACCAAACAAACACGTGTTCAATATGAGTATCTGATACCATCTGCTATATAATTTCTATTGAAGTTGCCTGCTAAATTTTATCCTTATGCTTTTAATTTTTAATTTATGCCTTTATCTTTGGTTTGCTGTCAAGAAGAGAAATTCCAGTTGTGAGAAGGGTGTGCTATAGTTTCAGTTGCCACTTTGTATGTGTGATGACCCAAAATATCATCTTTAAATTAAATAATCATCTCACTGTTTTAAAACCTTGAAAAACGTTATTAATTGTTTCTCGACTTACTGCGCAGTCTGTATAATTTTTCGGAAATATTTTATGTGAAAAATGGATTAAAATGGGAATTAGAGCTTTAGAACTCATTTGTGTTGACTTCGGTCAACATTTTGATCAAACGGACTCGAATAAGTATTTTGACAGTTCTGTTAGGTCCGTATCGTGATGTGGTACTTGGACGTATGCTCGCAATCAAATTCGAAGGTTCCTAGCTCAGATTATCTCCATTTAACTAAATCTAGAAATCTAAGGCTAAAGATTTCTTAAGTATGACGGGAAATTTGACTTTTGAGCAAACGACCCCTGAATAGACTTTCAGTGACCGATGAGCAGAAAATTAAGGACCAAAAAATGCTCATTTCCTACATTTCCTTTTGGATTTTTGGAGAATGGTTCTTGGACGATTTTTAGGGACACATACTCATTTACATCATGATTCCATGAATTTATGGAAGAAAAATCAGATTTTTATCAAATCTTCCAAAAATGATAATTTAAGATTTGAAAGCCAATCCGATGTCGGAATTCAAAATTTTTAATATGGTTGAACTCGTATCAGAACAGGTTATCGGATTTTGTGAGTTTCGTTGAATTCCGAGATGTGGTCCCCACGAGTGATTTTTGAGTTAAATTTCGGATTTTAATCCGGAAAAGTAGTAAATTCATAAGGAATTAGTTCGTACGATTCGTGTTGAAGATTTCGAATTGTTTGTAAATAGATTTGAAGATTTTGGAGACAAATTCAATAGGAAAAAGTTGTGGTCAAGTAATTGACGAGTAGGTGAAGTGACGAGTATCTATGAGTTGTTGTCGGGTAAAGCATGCGGGTGGGACTTGGTATTTGGTAACTATTGCTTTTTTTGATCATGTTATCTATATTTAGACTAGCATTGTTAATTTGATCGCTTTTATCATGTTTACGAATTTTTGGTGACAATAGAATATTGAATTCCAAGTTGAGCTTGATATTGTAGAATCATTTTGAAGTAAGACTTGTTATCGATATTGTTCATTGTTTTGGGAGAGAGAGTGTTAATGTACGAAGGGTGATGTCGTGCAATATTTTTGTGAGTGAGGGTTATTACACGAAGGGTGGTGCCGTGCCATATTATGAGAATTAATGCACAAAAGGTGATGCCGTGCCATATTATGAGAGTTAATGCACGAAGGGTGATGTCGTGCCATATTATGAGAGCTAAAGCACGAAGGGTGATGTCGTGTCATCTCCTATTAATTATACAGAAAAGAGCCTAAAATGCCCCTTTACTATATGAAATAGGACATCAAAGCACTCCGCTAAAAGTTGGCCCCTTAAATGCCCTGGCCGTCTAAAAATTGACTCAAAATGCCTTTATCCACTAACGAAGACATGTAAATCCACATGGAATTACATTTTCCTATTCAAAAACGTAAAAGGGAACTTTAGACCTTTTTCGTATTGTACAAGGTCATATACGAGTCAGTTATAGTAGTCAATTATCAAGCACTTCACACCATATCAGTTTACTCACATACATTTTTTAGACCAACAACGCTATAATTATCACAGCATGTAACTCAATCACTGACACAAACTAATTATCACAGCAAGTAACTCAATCATAGACAGAAACATTCAAATGAATGGGAATAGCTTTATTGAATCCTTGAACAAAAACATAAATTTTAATTACATACAATAATTAAGCAACAATAACACTAGCATTAAATATGATTTCCCCTTAATGCGAAGAACATAACAAAACATCCCAATATCACGCAAAAGAAAATTCCGTCTTCTTCCGACATTTAGTATCACGCAGAGATGAGTACTCTAAATTAACCACTTTATTCATTAGAACATTTCTTTCCAATTTTAAGGATTCTATTCCTCCATGATCGACGAGCATCATAACATTCTCAAGATCAATAACTTTCCTTTGGAGTACATTTCTTTCACGGATTAGAGATTCCTTCTCCTTCTTTAAGCTCCATATGATATTTGAAATTCTAGGAGGAAGCTCCTCATCTTTCCATTCCCAATAGGAACATTTTTCATCCTAAAACAAAAAAAAGAGAAAAAAATTACAATCAAATCGGAATAATTAAATTAACCCATCAACAAATTTACATAGCTCACGCTTAGGGCACTTGAAAAATCTTCTCCCAGTATTTAAAGGAGTCCACACCATGAAATAATTAGCAGCAAGTCCACAACGACACCTCCTAATCGATCCATTTAAGCTACTCGAACTTTGCGATATTGTCTTAGAGAGATCTCCAAAACAAACTGATAAAGATGAAAAATAATTAAACCTAAACTAGAACCCAACTCGAAATGCACAAGGTGACCCAATTAGTAAGAGAAATCAAATATCAATGAATGGTCTAAAATAAGTGTGTGAGTAAACTGATATGGTGTGAAGTGCTTGAGAATTGACTGCTATTTAGCTACCTCGTACTTTACTCCGGACATTTTTATTTTTCACCTAGGATAGTACTAGCGACAGTGAATAGTATTTTAGTGAACGAGCAAAACCTGTGCTCCGATACCAGTTGTTGGGAATAAATCCCCAACCAAAATAATATTCATGGAAATAAAAGCGGAATAATAATGTAGCACTGAGATACGGTAATCAACAAGAATAACAGAATAACAATGACACCAAGATTTTTACGTGGAAAACCCTTCTGAATAAGGGAAAAAACCACGCCCCTGAGAGTAGCAACTGATATCACTATAGTAAGAAATTTTACGCTTTGTAGGTCCGAGTAAAATACTCCAAAGACCACTACAACCCTCAAAAGAAATAACCATCTTTTGATATTCCCACCTCACTACAATATCGCTCACTCTCTGTTTTCCTCACAGACTATTTTCTTATACCATATCTGTAAAATATTACTCTTTTTTCTCTCTTTTGTTGATTGTTAAAAATGAGAGCCGAAGCTCTCATTCTATAGATAGAAAACAGCCTACCATACCTGACTTCATCTTCTGCAGGCCTACTTAATTTGACAAATGAAAAGAAACGTGGGCTGCCTCCTGCTACCAATTTTGAAAATGAAGAAGCAAGGAAGAAATTTTCTTCCGTAATAAGTGGGGTGGACTCGGGTAATGTCAGTGATATATATTTTCTGGCACGTTTTCTCAACTCATAAAGCAAAATCACTAGTATGGTCAATGATAATGGGCTCTACTCATGGTTTTAGATGGAAAGTAGGTGAATTCCATGGTTCTAACACTACAAGCATCTAACCAAAAACCTAAATGTTTTTCAAAAAAAATCCTAATTAAAGAGTAATGTCAAGAAATTTACCTAGAAAAATTTGTTAACTTCTTCAACGGATCGTTTCGATCTTTTGATGACTCTATTGGTGTTTATGTTGTTTTAGCTGTGAAGCAGAAAAGATGGGCCGACTTTTATGCTAGAGGAATTGACTGACTATAAATGGGATATTTATTTGACACCCAAGTGCCATGGCTTTTAGTTTACCCAGTCTGATCATGTTAGTTTTTAAAAGGTGGGTAGCAAAAAATATTAAAAGTGTTCGATAATTTTAATAAGCATAACAAGGCTTTAAATAGCCAATTTAAGAACAGAATTTGCAGAAAAAACTGCATAACAAAGAATTCAAAAAAAAAATAAAATATCTCAACAAACTTAAAAAATCTAACTGAAATTTGAATTCAAAAAAGTAAATTTATCCTAAAACTAAGTAACTTATTATGCTAAAAACGTTACTGCAGTAACTTAAAGCAACAAAATTTTAACACTCCTCATTTGCTTCAGTTGCTGCAATAAAATTTGCCCATCCTCAATTCTTGCTTCAGTTGTTTGTCCTTGAGAATCGTTTTGAGCATAGCTGAAATTGCATACTTTTGTAGTGTAGTTCTTTTTCTTTTTTTCTTCTTTCTTTTTTGTCTTATGTTTTTGTGCATGAAGAACACCCTTAGCGACCTTGTCTTATCTAAAATCTCTTTTGAAAGTATTTGATTATGGACAATGATAGAATTTTCTTGGATTGCTACTAAGGCTTGTTCTTCTTTTACAACATTCAACAGATCATAGGTTTTAAGATATAATTTTATTTTCACTGAGCAAATTCGATAGTAATCGCTAGTGAAAATTTGTGGGGCATTCAAAAAGAGAATGTTGCTTGCCATGTATGAAAATAGGTTTAAAAATTGATATTGGTTAAAAATAATTTGAAAATAATTTTTTTTTTTTGGAAGAACTCACAGATCCCGTAAGATCTTGATACCATGTTGGTTTTTTAAAAGATGAGGCAGCAAAAAGATTAAAAGTGTTGATTGAAAAAGTCTCTCGATAATTTTATTAAGCATAACAAGGCTTTAAATAGCCAATTTAACAACAAAATCTACATAACAAGAATTCAAAAAACTAAAATATCTCAAGAAACCTAAAAAATCTAACTGAAATTTGAATTCAAAAAAGTAGATTTATCCTAAAACTAAGCAACTTATAATGCTACAAAAGTTACTGCAGCAACTTAAAGAAACAAAATTTCAACAGATCATAATTTTCCTATATTTAGAGCAGTAGGTGTTTCCCTTTTGAGTGAGGAGAATTTCTAGTCTTGGATACTGAGAGTGAATTCAGAACATGATTTTCTTATCCTCGGAGTGAAAATACTTCTTTAGAACAGTTGTCCAGAGGAGGGGTTCTAACACGCGACTATAATTTCTAAAAAAAGAATATCTATAAGAATGGTGCAATGATTATGCGAGACAATATCAAAGTGGTAAGTTTTATTATCTAGAGATACAATCTTTTTTTTTCACAAGGATATGAATTAGTATGAAATTGTTAGGTTCAACTGAATTTCCAAGCAAGAATCAAGTGAAAAAGAAATTAAAAATTGCGCATTACAAGCATAACAACAAAGGGAAATACCTCTCGATGTCTCTGTTTCACGCTTATTAGGCACAATAACTTCATTGAAGCCTGAGTTTCATGCATTGAAGCACCAAGTTACCATGAAACATGGAGCAATGGTTTGTCCAATACTGTCTAATATTTTTTTCCATCATTGCTATGCTATTTCAGGATTAGAATAGACAAATTCCATACACTTATAGTGAATTTTGTTGGGGGCTTGTCATTATTCGCCACACAACTTGATTATTGGACTCCACAATGCTCTCAAAAGAGGGAAAACAAAATTTTCGAAAATACTTTGCAAAACTAACCTTTGAGCGTGCCCCGGGTTAAATCACTTCATTTTGACCTGTAAAATTATAGCTTCTTAGTGATATTGATAACAAAAATACTTGGGTTTGAAGTTAAATGTATGATATAGCTAACTAAAAATTGACTATCTCTGATTGCAAGGTATGCACAATCTGAAGAGAAATGAACAATATCTTATGATGTTCACTAAATCAAACAATGGTTATTTCAGATGCCAAAATGAAGGGAAAGAAAAAGTTACATCCTGCCTAGGCAAATATGTTGCAGGAAGATCAACATAGGATAGGTAGTGAAGATCAGACTACCTCTTGTGCATGAGTAGAAAGTTATCTATTATACAAGTTTAAGATTTTGCTTGAATCATCACCTGACCACATCTTTCCTGTTTTGGAAAGAGGAACTCTACCTCGATAGGGAATATTTTGAATGTGAATTGAGTTCTTCAAGTATAAAATGGTTAGTTCACAACCGAATTCAACAACAACAACAACCCAGTATAATCCCACTTAGTGGATCTGGGGAGGGTAGTGTGTACGCAGACCTTACCCCTACCCTTGGGTAGAGAGGCTGTTTCCAAATAGACCCCCGGCATCCTTCCCTCCAAGAACTTCCCACCTTGCTCTTGGGGAGACTCGAACTCACAACCTCTCGGTTGGAAGTGGGGGTTGCTTACCATCAGAGCAACCCCTCTTGTCTAAGTTCACAACCGAATTCAAACTTGACAATTCGCAAAGGAGATAAAATACAAAAGGAGATTCAAAACACTCATACAAACACACAAAGGAACACAAAGATGATCCGATATAGATTTGGAATGCCACATATCAGTCCCATATTGTTGGAAGCTCCTATGCTGCTCCTCATTGTAGACTTTAAAAATCACTTTTACATGTCCCTATACAGATATATCACCTGCTGGCTAAAGGTATATATATAACTTTGCTAGGCAGGATTAAGCCATGTATAACCACATATGCTCAGATGACACCAATATCCAAGACTTTTATGTTATTTTCCCATAAATGCATAATGAAGTTTACTGAGATTAGTAATATCCAGAGAAAGTATCCATAGAAAATGTGATTAGCTCAAACGTCTCCAAGATACCCGGGCAGCATGTGCGTACAAGAGCAATTTGTAAAGCTGATGATAATCTTTAAGGATGAAACATAAATCAGCTTCAGGGCCAGTGTTTCAAAAAGACTACAAATTTGTGAATTGAATATTTTTGGTTTTTTCATTTGATAATCAATTGGCTTAACTTCTCGGTCCCATACTCCCATCACCACCTTTGAACAATTTACCAGTCCATATAAGGTTGATCATTTGAAGATGTGATCTATTTGCAACTTCTTCTTTTATGCTACTGAGGAAATAGGAAGCAAAGTAAATAAAAAGAATAGTCGGTACAATGATGAAGTGAGTTTCACCCGAATTATTGATATTGACAAAAAACAAAACCATCGAGAGAAATCAAGAAGCAACGGAGAAGATACGGAAGTCAGTAGAAGTATTGATATTAACAGAAGTACTGATATTCATATAGCAGAATAAAAGGTAGATGAAATTCCATGAAAAGCAATGAGAAATATCTGTAGGTGGATTGTTATATCACAACAAAGTTTAGCATACTTGTGTACGAAAAGGCAAGAGGTAGCAAAATGCTTTTAATTAGCGTAACAAAAGATTATGCAGATTAATATACTTATGCTTATAGTCATTCAACAAACAAAGATAACTTGGTGTCGCACTCTCTTAACTTTCTTCGTGCAACTCTGCATTCCAAATATAAGTTTCTACTATATAGAAGAGCGCGGAAGCTGCTCAATAAAGCTGAAAGAGGAATTTTATCAAACACTTACAGGGCAAAGAAGGTAAACAACTGCAGCATCACACGTTTAGGTAAAACAAAAATCAACATGAACCCAACCCTACTACGCATAATATCCATTAAGAAAATCAAATTTTGATTAATATTCAACCAAAATAATCATAAAGAATACAAATGAGGTGGCAAAGAAGGTCTTACAGTGAGAAGGAGTTAACTTTGGGGCTTAAGCTACATGTAGCTTTTTCTTGCTACAAACACTATTTCTTCACATCGATACAACCTATAAAAAATCCACAAACAAAATATTGATATTCCATTTCAGTTCTTGGCCCTAGAAAACATTGAATTTTTCAATAGAATTCAAATTCAAAAACATCTAAAGCAATAGCACAATCAGCAAAAAAGATAAGGAAAGTGCACTTATGGATATGCAAAATAAGTAGTTACTATTAAAGATCAGAAAAGCTGAGTTTCATAGAAGATACAGAACACTAAAGGGGAAGGACCAATATAAAGCTAAAAGTAACTAGCTTATAGTAATCGGCCAAATCAAAACCTCACTATAATATAAAATTAGCCTTATGAATCGGAAATATCAAGAATTTTATTTATCCCGTCACAAATCTCAATGGTATGAATGAGCCATTGAAACTTAAAGAAATCCAGATATACTCTTTGCTTTTTCTATTTCACTACTTTAAATATATTTAAGTTAGTTTATTATAGTTCTACAATTGAACTCCACAATTTTATATCTTGATTGCAAAGCATGATGGAATAGTAGGCTAAAAGATAGTATGAAAAAATAAAATGTTATAAATAGAACTCTAATTAGAGTGAATGTTAGAAGAGTTCTACTTTGAGCTAAGTCTTTTCTCTTCCTATAAATAGAGGGGTCTTACCCCATTGTAAATCATCCCTAAGTATCAATAAGAATACTCCTCTCTCTACTTTTCTCTCTATTGTTCTTGTTCTTGTATTATTGTTCTTGTTCTTATATTATTTCATAATACGTTATCAGCACGAGACTCTACCATCTCAAGAATCCTCTTGAGAAAATTAAGGTATTTCCCTTTTTCCGAATTTGGTTTTAATTATGTCTGATATTATGAAAAGAAAGTTCGTTGCCCTTGAAATTTCGGGCAAGAACTATATGACATGGGTGTTGGATGCTGAAATCCACTTAGATGCTATGGGTCTTGGAGACGCCATTAAAGACAGAGATAAAGCATCCACCCAAGACTGTGCTAAGGTCTTGATTTTCTTGCGCCATCACCTTGATGAAGGTTTGAAAATTGAATATCTCACAGTCAAAGATCCACTCATCTTGTGGAACGGCTTAAATGAGAGATATGACAACCTGAAGTTGGTCACTCTGCCACAAGCACGATATGATTGGGCTCATCTGAGGCTCCAAGACTTTAAGTCGGTTTCTGAATATAATTCTGCAATGTTCAGAATTACTTCTAAGTTGAAACTCTGTGGAGATAATATCTCTGATTATGATATGCTTGAAAAAACGTTTACAACGTTTCATGCCTCCAATATGGTACTGCAACAACAGTACAGAGAGAAAGGTTTCAAAAAGTACTCTGAACTGATTTCTCTTCTCCTTGTGGCTGAGCGAAACAATGACCTGCTCATGAGAAATCACGAAAATCGACCCACTGGGTCTACACCATTGCCTGAAGCAGATAAGGTGTATTCTCATTATGCCAAGCATAGAAAAGGCCATGGATCTAATCATGGTCGTGGTCGTAATCGGGGTCATGGCCGTGGACGTAGACAAGGAAGAAATTTCCCTGATGTCTGTCACCCCCCAAAGAGATATAACCACCAAAAGCAGAAACGGGATTATGAGGATCCAAAGGCAAATAGTTCAGAAACTATATTGTATCGTTGCGGTGGAAAAGGGCACTGGTCAAAAGCTTGCCATGTACCAAGACATTTGGTTGATCTTTATCAAGCATCTCTAAAGAATAAAGGCCCTGAAACAAATTTTGTCGCTGACGACAATTTTGACATCACCCACCTGGATGTGGCAGACTTCTTTGAGCAACCCGAAGGGAAAATAGACCACTTAATCAGTGATGGATCTGTGATGAAGGATGATGGAATTGTTTGATTTTTACTTATTTGTATTAGTTAGTGAATAAACTAATAGTCATTAGTATCAGCTCGTATTAGTTAGTTTATGATATAATGTTAGTATTAGTTCTTAGAATGTTTCAATATGCTTAAATTTCAAAGATATTTTTATTTTCCAGTAGAGTTAGTCGACTAACCTAACAGTTAGTCGATTATCTAATATTTCGCATTAAAACTGGATTTTTCCGCAAGCTAAGATAGTCGACTATCTGATTTAGATAGTCGACTAACCTGATGACTGTTTACTAAGTTAGTCGAATAACTAATTAGTTATTCGACTAACCAATATTTCATATTAAAACTGGATTTTTCCGCAAGGCTAGTTAGTCGAATATCAGGTTTAGTTATTCGAATAACCTAATGACTGCTTCCCAAGATAGTCGACTATCAACTAAGATAGTCGAATAACCTCAGCAGATTTTGAAAATATTTGTTTAAATGTGAAACAAATGGATTGAATTTGTTTATTCTCATGTTCGTGTATTTATTTTGTATGTCAAACCATGGGAAAGCAAATATGGATATCTCTTGTTTAGTTGATTCATGTACTACACATACGATACTCAAAGAAAAGAAATATTTCTCTCAACTAAGTATGTGTAAGGCAGATGTTACTATAATCCCTGGTAGTAGTAAATTGATTGAAGGCTCCGGAAGAGCAACTATAACTCTGCCTAGAGGAACAATGTTTATCATAGAGAATGCAATCTTCTCCTCCAAGTCTAAGAGAAACTTGTTGAGTTTTAAACATATACGCCGGAATGGCTATCATGTTGAGACAATAGATGAGAATAATCTTGAATATCTCATCATTACAAAGAATGTCTCTGGCCAAAAGAGGGTTATTGAGAAATTCCCATCTTTATCTTGTGGCCTGTATTGGACAAAAATTAGTGCAATTGAGGCACATTCAACAGTAAACCAAAAGGTTACTGATTCCAATACTTTTGTACTTTGGCATGATCGATTGGGACACCCTGGATCAATCATGATGAGACGGATTATAGAAAGCTCATATGGGCATCCGTTAAAGAATTTCAAGATTCTATAAATTAATGAATTTTCTTGCACTTATTGTTATCAAGGTAAGTTAATTATTAGACCATCACTAACAAAGGTTGGGACTGAGTCACCTACGTTTTTGGAACGTATACAAGGGGACATTTGTGGACCTATTCACCCACCTAGTGGGTCCTTTAGATATTTTATGGTCCTAATAGACGCATCCTGTAGATGGTCTCATGTGTGCCTGTTGTCATCACGCAACCTTGCGTTTGCAAAATTAATGGCACAAATAATTCGACTACGAGCACATTTTCCTGATAATCAAATCAAGTCTATTAGACTGGATAATGCTGCTGAGTTTTCATCCCAAGCATTTAATGATTATTGCTTATCAATTGGGATAAAAGTGGAACATTCTGTAGCTCATGTTCACACTCAAAACGGTCTTGCAGAATCTTTAATTAAACGCCTGCAGTTGATTGCAAGACCATTACTCATGAAAACGAGGCTGCCCACTTCGGTATGGGGTCACGCCATTTAGTATGCAGCAATGCTAATTCGTCTCAGACCGACGAATTATCACAAATATTCCCCGTTGCAATTGGTTTTGGGTCATGAACCCAATATATCCCATTTAAGAATCTTTGGATGCGCAGTATATGTGCCTATAGCACCGCCATACTGCACCAAAATGGGTCCGCAAAGAAGGTTAGGAATATATGTTGGGTTTGAATCGCCCTCCATTATTCGCTACCTCGAAACATTGACAGGGGATTTGTTCACTGCACGATTTGCAGACTGTCAATTTGATGAGACACTTTTCCCAAAATTAGGGGGAGAAGTTGGTGAAACCAAACGGGAAATTTTGTGGAAAAATGCATCATTATCTCATCTTGATCCACGTACCTCTATTTGTAAAAAAGAGGTGCAAAAGATTATCCATTTGCAAAGAATAGCAAATCAAATGCCTGACGCATTTACGAACTTGAAAAGGATAACAAAATCCCACATCCCCGCGGAGAATGTTCCAATCCGTATTGATGTCCCTGTTGGACAATCATCTAGTGTCATATCCAATGAGTCGAATGCACGCCTGAAGCGTGGCAGGCCATTAGGTTCCAAAGATCGAAATCCTAGAAAAAGGAAAGCAAACGATCAAAATGACACTACGAAAGAATCTCATGAGGAAATTCATGATTTAATAAATTCTGAGATTCATGAAGAATCCATTGAGCCCGAGACTCAAGAAAATAAGGAATTATCCATAAATCCAATCGATATTGAGGCAAATTTTAATCGAGTGGATATAGTGGTGGATTATGTCTTTGCGTTTAATGTCGCATCTAGCATTATGCAAGAAAGTGAGGATCTTGAACCTCAATCTGTTGGAGAATGTCGAAAAAGACATGATTGGCCAAAATGGCAAGAAGCAATCCAATCAGAATTGAATTCACTGGCAAAACGTGAAGTTTTTGGCCCTATAGTTGAAACACCTAATGGTGTTAAGCCTGTTGGCTATAAATGGGTCTTTGTACGCAAGAGAAATGAGAAAAACGAGGTACAAAGATATAAGGCACGCCTTGTTGCACAAGGATTTTCTCAAAGGCCTGGTGTCGATTATGAAGAGACATATTTGCCTGTAATGGATACCATAACTTTTCGTTATCTCATTAGTTTTGCTGTCCTTGAAAAGCTTGACATGCATTTAATGGATGTGGTTACTGCCTATCTTTATGGCTCACTTGATAATAAGATATACATGAAAATTCCCGAGGGACTCAAAATGCCAAACGCTAATAATTCAAAGTCCCGGGAAATGTTTTCAATCAAATTGCAAAGATCCTTGTATGGTCTAAAGCAATCAGGACGAATGTGGTATAATCGTCTTAGTGAGTATTTATTAAAAGAAGGCTATATAAATGATGCCATTTGCCCGTGTGTTTTTATAAAGAAAACAACATCGGAATTTGTTGTACTTGCCGTATATGTCGATGACATAAACCTTATTGGAACCCCCATAGAACTCCAAAAGGCAATTGATTATCTAAAGAATGAATTCGAGATGAAAGGTCTCAGAAAGACAAAATTATGTCTTGGTTTGCAAATTGAATATTTGGCAAACGGAATTTTTGTTCATCAATCTACCTATATAGAAAAGGTACTGAAACGGTTTTACATGGATGGAGCACATCCTTTAAGTACTCCGATGGTTGTTCGATCACTTGATGTGAATAAAGATCCATTCCGACCGCAAGAAAGGAATGAAGAGCTACTTGGTCCTGAAGTACCATATCTTAGTGCAATTGGCGCACTAATGTACCTTGCAAATACTACAAGGCCTGACATAACCTTTTCAATTAATGTCTTAGCAAGGTATAGCTCGGCTCCCACAAGGAGACATTGGAATGGGATCAAACATATATTGCGGTACCTAAAATGGACTACCGATATAGGCTTATTTTATGGCAATAATTGCAGTCCTATCTTGTTGGTTATGCTGATGCTGGATATTTATCCGACCCACACAAGGCTCGATCTCAAACGGGTTATGTGTTTACCTGTGGAGGCACCGCCATATCTTGGCGATCGACTAAGCAATCAATTGTGGCTACTTCATCTAATCATGCCGAGATAATCGCTATTCATGAAGCAAGTCGGGAGTGTGTGTGGTTGAGGTCTATCATACATCATATTCAAGACAAATGTGGTTTGAAGTGTAACAAACTACCCACGACTTTGTATGAAGACAATGCAACATGTATAGCTCAATTGAAGGGAGGATTCATAAAAGAAGATAGAACAAAGCATATTTCACCAAAGTTATTTTTCACACATGATCTTCAAAAGAATTGTGATATCAATGTGCAACAGATTCGTTCAAGGGATAATTTGGCTGATTTGTTCACAAAATCTCTACCAACGTCAACCTTCAAGAAGCTGGTTCACAAGATCGGAATGCGAAAACTCAAGGATATGAATTGATGCTCTTTTCAGGGGGAGTTAATGCGCGTTGCACTCTTTTTCCCTTACAAGGTTTTGTCCCAATGGGTTTTCCTTGCAAGGTTTTTAACGAGGCAACCAATAGGTGCATTACTAAATATGTGTACTCTTTTTCCTTTTCTAGATTTTTTCTCCCATCGGGTTTTATTTTAGTTAAGGTTTTAACGAGGCACATTATTGAATAGACATTCAAGGGGGAGTGTTATAAATAGAACTCTAATTAGAGTGAATGTCTATCTTATAGAAGAGTTCTACTTTGAGCTAAGTCTTTTCTCTTCCTATAAATAGAGGGGTCTTACCCCATTGTAAATCATCCCTAAGTATCAATAAGAATACTCCTCTCTCTACTTTTCTCTCTATTGTTCTTGTTCTTGTATTATTGTTCTTGTTCTTATATTATTTCATAACATAAAAATTAATTTTAATGGAACTTATCTTGTGCATACATTATTTCACATTAATTTTATTACTTAATAATAGTTATGTTAACTAAAAAATTCAATAGAACTTCAAATAGTAATATAAAAGTCTAAATTTCATTTCAAGCATTCTGATGAAAGAAAAGAAAAACAAAATGAATATTACACCATGACCTTTGAAAAATTAAAGTCTAATCCATAAATGGAAATAACTTCTTAATTATTCAACATTGTCTCTTAATGAATTCTAAACCATAAATGCAAAATGCCAGAGAGAAAATCCAATACAAAGCAAAATCAATCCAGAAATTTGATAAGTTCAGCTGCTGCCAACTACCAATTCTAAAAGTCCACCATTGTTGAAGCCACCAACCCATTCTAGAAGCCACCATTGTTGAATGAAGAATTCAACCACCAACCACCTTCTTTAAGGCTATAAATAGAGCCTTATGTTTTATATAGAAATATCAATCTAGAGAGACTGAAATACAATCCAGGAAGAGATTTTGAGAACAAAAGAGAGTTTGGTGAGGTTTTTTTAGAGAAGTTCTTGGTGTAAATTCTCTATAATTCTATTATTGTGAAATATAGTTGTTTTTCCTCCCAAATAATCTTCATAGTGATCAGAGAACCACAACAAGTGGTATCAGAGCCTTCGATTATGTGTTCATCGAGAAATATCGGAACACGAAAATTTCAACCCGGATTTACGTTTTTCAAAAACGTGATCTTCAGTGTATTTTGATCATTTCAATATATTCCTTGTGTCGATACGAGTTTAACGCAATTTTTTGGAGGCAAAACAAAGCTAAAGCGAAAAAGTTATGTCAATTTAAAGTTTACTATTTTTTTCTGTCGAATGAAGAAGATAATGAATAGTAATTGCCCAGTCAGCCTCATGTCATCATCCAGTCAGCCCTGCATCATCATCCAGTCAGCATCTAGTCATCGACTAGTCATCGTAAATATTCAAAAATTTATGAAATAACCTCTGAAGTTACTAAAATTATAAATCTGCCCCAAAAGTTCAGTAATTTTTTATTTAATCCCAGAAGTTTGGTGTAAATTTTGAAAATTTTCTGGAGGCCTTATTTTGACCCAAGAAGAGTCAATCTTACAGTTTTTCACCATTTCAGATGCGTTGGTGAGGTCCGTATGGTGAGATTCTGCTCGAAAATTTTGACCAAGCCATTTTAAAGATATAATGGAAGAGTCATCATCATCTGGAGCTATGATAAAGCTTACTGCCACAAATTACACATTGTGGAGACCTCGGATGGAAGATCTCCTCAGTTGTGAAGATTTGTTTGATCCCATAGAAGCAAAGGGTAAGAATCCTGAATCCACCGAAGAAGTAAAGTGGAACAAATTAAACTGAAAAACTATCGGTCAAAATCGACAATGGATTGACGATAGCGTTTTTCATCGTGTTGCACAAGAGATAGACGCATATGCCCTTTGGGTGAAGTTAGAATGCATGTATCAAATCAAGACCTTTAGGAACAAAGCCTTGTTGATGAGGCGTTTGGTAAATTTGAAGTTAAAGCACAGAACTTCAGTTGCCGAGAATACTAGTGAGTTTCAGAGCCTGATAAATCAATTATCGTCTGTTGACATGAGCTCGAGGATGCGATGCAAGCCCTACTATTTCTTAGTTCTCTTCCTGATAGTTGGGAGACGTTGGTAGTATCTCTCAGTAATTCAGCTCCTAGTGGAAATATGACCATGTCTATGGTTAAAGATGCCTTATTCAATGAAGAAGCCAGAAGAAAGGAAATCGATCATGGTAGTCGCATGCCCTTATTACAGAAAGAGGGAGACAACAAGAAAGAAGTCAAGATAGGATGAGAGGCAGAAGCAAGAGTAGGGGAAAATCCACAGATGGTAGAAAGTCATCATATGCGTGCTACCATTGTGGAATAAAGGGCCATTTAAAGAAGAAACTGCAGAAAATTGCAGAAGGATAATGAGCAGTTGAAGCAGAAGGATGGAGATGCATTAGTCACTACCCACGGAGAGGTAGCCATTTTTCTATCCAAGAGGAGACATGCATTCACATCTCAAGTCAAGAAGACAATGAATGGGTGGTAGATACTGCAGCATCATGCCACGCCACATCCCGAAAGGATTTCTTCACAACATACAGAGCAGGAGACTTTGGAGTAGTGAAGATGGGAAACACTTATTCCTGTGAGATAGTTGGAATTGGTGATATCCAAATACAAACAAATATCGGGAGTACAATGATATTGAAGGATGTCTGACATGTACCAGATCTTCGTCTAAACCTAATATCAGGTATAACTCTTGACAAATAGGGCTATGAAAGTTATTTCGGAAAGGCCACATGGAAATTGCTTAAAGAGGTTATGATTCTCGCTCGAGAACATATTTGTAGCAACTTATATAAAACTCATGTGAAGGTATGTTCAGACAGCCTCAATGTTATGGAAAAATAGGTGTCTCAAAACTTGTGGCACCAGAGACTCGGTCACATGAGTGAAAAGGGGATATCAGTTCTAACGAAAAAGCAGCTTATCAGAATGGATAAGAATGCTGCTTTAGATCTTTGTAATCATTGCTTATTCGGAAAGAAACATAGAGTCTCTTTTATATTTTCTTCAATCAGAAAATCAGAGTTACTCAGTCTGGTACACTCTGATATATGTGGTCCCATAGAGGAGAAATCACTTGGCGGCAATAGGTATTTTCTGACTTTCATTGATGATGCTTCTCGAAAGGTGTAGGTGTACTTCTTAAAGACAAAGGACCAGGCTTTTGATTATTTCAAGATATTTCATGCCATGGTAGAGCGTGAAACGAAAGAGAAATTAAAATGCCTTCGCTCAGATAATGGAGGCGAGTATACTTCCAAGGAGTTCGATTCCTATTGCAAGAGACAAGGGATTCGACATGAGAAGACGGCCCCACGCATCCTACAACACAATGGAGTAGCCGGGAGAATGAACCAGACAATTATGGAAATAGTTAGAAGTATGATCAGTATGGCAAAGCTGCCTAAGCCATTCTGGGGAGAAGTTGTTCGCGCCGCCTGCTACCTAATCAACCGGTCACCATCATCCCTGTTGAATTTTGAGGTTCCAGAGAAAATATGGTCTGGTAAGAATACCTCATATTCTCACTTAAGGGTATTCGGTTATTTAGTACATGCACATGTATCCAAGGAGCTCAGGAAGAAGCTTGATGGTAGAACTATACCATGTATCTTTATAGGCTATGGAGATGAAAAATTTGGGTATAGATTATGGGATCCAATACAAAAGATGGTGATCAGGAGTAGGGATGTTGTATCCACGAAAACCAGACAATTGAAGACATTGAAAAGCCCACAATGTCTTATGATAAAGGTTCCAGTGCCCAAAAAGTTGGTCCAGATCCACTACCATTGCAGTTTGACACAAATAGCATGGGGGAGCATGAAGCAGTAGCAGAAGCAGAACATGAGGATGTTTGGCAAGGGGAGGCACAAACCCCTTAGAAAACTACAGAACCATCACAGGGGAACGATGACGGTACACCTCGTGAAGCTAATAATCAACAACCTTGTCGATCTGAACGAGGTTAGATTCCATCAACGCGATACCCAGAAACCGTGTATATTTTAATTTTTGAAGATGGAGAACCAAAGAGTTTCCATGAAGCTATATCTCATAGGATAAAGAAAAATGGCTGCAAGCAATGACCGAAGAGATGAACTATTTACAGAAAAACAACACTTATGAGATTGTGAAACTTCCAAAAGGAAGGAAGGCACTGAAGAGTAAATGGGTATTCAAGCTCAAGAAAGATGGCAGCGGAAAATTGGTAAAGCACAAAGCTCGGTTAGTAGTCAAAGGATTCATACAGAAAAAGGGAATTGACTTTGATGAAATATTTTCACCAGTTGTAAAATTGACTTCAATATGTATCATCCTTGGAGTGGTAGCTAGTTTGAATTTGGAGCTTGAACAAATGGATGTCAAGACAACATTTCTTCATGGTGATCTAAATGAAGAAATCTATATGGAGAAGCCGGAAGGTTTTGAGGTTTTAGGAAAAGAAAACTTTGTCTATAAGCTTACGAAAAGTTTATATGGCCTAAAGCAAGCACCGAGGCAGTGGTACAGAAAGTTTGACTCATTTATGGTAAGTCAAGGATATAAAAGGACTGCTGCAGATCAGTGTGTTTACATTCATATATTTTCGGATAAAAATTTTATTGTACTTCTACTTTATGTATATGATATGTTGATTGTCGGACAAGATCCAAATAAAATTAGACAGTTGAAGAAACAACTCTCTAAGTCCTTTGAAAAGAAAGATTTAGGTCCAGCTCAACATATTTAGGGATTGCAGATAACTCGAGATAGGAGAAACAAGAAGTTATGGCTATCTCAAGAAAATTATATTGAACGGGTGATCAAACGGCTCAATATGAGCAATGCCAAAACGGTAGGTGCCCATTTGGAAAATCACTTCAAGTTGAGCAAGAGTTTGTGCCCCTCATCCAAGAAAGAGATTGAGGAGATGTCTACAATTCCATATTCTTCAGCAGTTGGAAGTCTGATGTATGCCATGGTTTGCGCGAGGCCAGATATTGCACATGCGGTAGGTGTGGTGAGTCCTTTTCTTTCTAACCCTGGAAAGAAACATTGGGAGGCAGTTAAGTGGATTCTCAGGTATCTTAAAGGTACTTCAAAATCAAGTATGTGCTTTGGGGGAGTTGATCCAGTCTTGGAAGGCTATACAGATTTAGATATGGCCGGAGATCCTGAGGGAAGAAAATCAACATCAGTATATGTTTATACTCTTGCAGGGAGAGTTGTGTCATGACAGTCAAGATTGCAGAAATGTGTTGCACTATCCACAACTGAAGCAGAGTATATTGCTGTAGCAGAAGCTGGAAAAGAAATGTTGTGGTTAAAGCGGTTTCTCCAAGAACTAGGGATAAATCAAATAGAGTATAAGATACATTGTGATAGTCAAAGTGCAATTAATTTAAGCAAAAACTCAATGTATCATTCTCGGACAAAGCACATCGACATTCGCTATCACTGGACAATGAGGTGATGGATCAATAACTGTTGAAACTAGTGAAGATCTATACGAAAGAGAATCCAGCAGACATGTTAACAAAGGTGGTCACTCAAGAAAAGTTAGAGCTGTGCAGAGGCATAGTTGGAATAACTTTCAAATAGTAGTTGTGTCGGAATGCAGCTGAAGGGGGAGAATTGATAAGTTCAGCTGCTTCCAACTACCAATTCTAGAAGTCCACCATTGTTGAAGCCACCAACCCATTCTAGAACCCACCATTGTTGAAGCCTCCGTTGTTGAATGAAGAATTCAACCACCAAACACCTTCTTTAAGGCTATAAATAAAGCCTAATATTTTACACAGAAATATCAATTCAGAGAGATTGAAATACAATCCAGGAAGAGATTGTGAGAACAAAAGAGAGTTTGGTGAGGTTTTTTTTGAGAAATTCTTGGTGTAAATTCCCTTTAATTGTAATCTTGTGAAATAGAGTTGTTTTTTTTCAAAAATAATCTTCATAGTGATCAGAGAATCACAACAAAATCAAAAGCAAATATGTTTAATAATAGAAAAGGAGCTACATCCAGAAGGAGCAACGAGCATGATTCAATGAAGAACCTACGAATAGATCTTCATCGGAGTTTCATTCTCCGACCAGATCTGACAATATCAAATACGTATTATATAAAATCCAACAAAAAATCAGTTTACTTGAGAAAAGGGATCTCGCTAGTATGCGACAAGTCGTGATAAAAACAGAGATCGAGAGGAACTATTAGCGTTTAATAATTTCTGGTCATTGAAATGAAAATGATTGAGAATTAGCATTTTAGCAGTTTTTTCAACCTACCCTGATGTAAGGAAGTAATTAGCAAAATTACTAAATTTAATTCATACGTAACAAAAAATCCATAATGCAAAGAAAAATTGTTGACGACTTTTGCCTTTTGGCCAGATATGATAATGAAGGCATGCAAATAGGAAAATAAAGACGAAGGAAAAAAGGTGAAAAAGGTTTTTAAGTAATAAATGCATGTTTTAGGCACGTGTATTTCATTATTTTACACATATTTGGTTGTATCTTTTTAAGGAGTAAATAATTTTACTTTAAAATTCTTCTAAAATTCTTCAGGGGAAAATAGAACTCCCGCAAAGATAAAATATGTAGATGAAAATCCGACTATTTAATTCAGGTGATACTTATGTATTTCCCTTAAAAAAATATGTCCTCCCACCCAAACTACATATAAGTGTTACGTTTGTCCGTGCATATGAAAAAGAAAAATAAAACACATGCACAAGTACTACGAAAAATCCACTATTAGCCACCTGAAAAAGACACTAGTATAAGCTCAATATATTTTTTTGTTACAGAAGCCGAATTTATATAGTGTGAATGAGTCACAATTACTATACCAAAAAAATATGGCAGACACCAAATACTAAATAAGACAATAAAGCAACAATCAAAGGAACACCAAAATTTAACGAGGTTCGGCCAACTTTGCCTACTCATCGGATACAATTAATATTTTATTTCACTCCATAAATACAAGTGAAATAATACTAAAGAGAGAAGATACAAATGCCTCAAACAAATGAGAAGGCAAATGAGAGGTATGTTTAAATCCTAAATATTATGCCTTCCTTTATAGGGAAAATGTCACGCCCCAAATCCGTGGGCATGACCGGCACTCAACCGGGTATCCCCAGTCGAGTGGACCTGGGTGCCTTTCCTATTCCCCACGCATTACCCCTCATTATTCAATGATAGTTAACCAAAAGATACCAAATTTCGATTAAAAAACGTAGGATTTCTCTTTTATAACCACACATTATGATTAAACGGGGACACCTTTTACAAAACATATAATTGATTAGCAAGGAATGTGGTACACAAGTTTACAGCGCCCAAACATACACTTTTATACATAAGTCCTGACCCACATACCACTGTCTACGCAGCCTCTACGAGAATGGTAGTACAACACTTGTCGGTGACATGGCCCCAGATATACCTTTACCAAAAGATACAAACTCCAAAATATAACAACAGGAGTGGCGTAGGCCACACATGGCCCCAGAATAAAAGGGGCTCACCAAACACGAATACTGCCGATAGAGAGGAGGAGGAGGAGCTACGAACAGTGGACTGGAGTTCCTACCATGGATCCACCTACAATCATAACACGAATGTAGAGCCCCCGACAGAAGGGACGTCAGTACACTTGAATTGTACTTACATGTATGAACTAACCCTGTCCCAAGTAAACTCAAGCCAAATTGCATGAACAAGTGTAGAACTGAACAACAATAGTACAAGTACAACCAAAAAGCAACAACCAAACATTTCACAACAATTATTCACGTAGTCATACAAAGGGGCAATCAGTGCCCCACATGTTACAAACTCTCCTATTGTCTCCTTTCGCATTTTTACATTTATCATTTCGTGATTCATATTCATATCAATAGTGATATTGGATCACATTTCCACCCTTATTGCCTCGTCCACCCTTATTACCTCGGCCACCCTTATCACCACAACTCAAACCTTATTTCATTGTGTTGCGGCGTAGAACCCGACCCCGCCTGATAATTTTCAATTCACAACAACAAACAACATAACAACATGTACAAGAAATCAACCATGGCACTTTGTTAGAATAATTCCACAACAAGGGTATTAAAATCCCACAACTAGCAAAAACAATTTTCCTCATGTTTATCAAAGTTGATACACAATTTAGATCATCACATCAATTATTCACAATTAATCACACGCGTTGTTCCACAATATTTCCATTTCCACTGTTCCACATTATTTCCATTCCCGCTATTCCACATTATTTCCGTTTCCATTATTCCAATTACAAGTTCTACAACATTCACCACAAGGTACTACCATACAATTTGTACAACACGAAAGCTTCACAATGATTTTCATATGAATATCAACTATCAACAATTTCAACTAGCATTGGAGATTTCATGAGGATCACAGTTAGCCATACATACCTGGAATTAAATATCCTCTTTAACCTCTACTCCAATTCATCAAGCAATCAAGAAGGATCAATCTAGTTTATGATTAATACATAGACATTTAGAATAGGAATTCACAATTTACTACCCAGTTCCCTTTTTACAACATTTTTGGGTTTTCAAGACATGCATATGGATTTCTAACAAGAATTTTCAAAATCAAAGAATGAAAATCCCTCCCCAAACCTGAGTTCGAAAATTAGGGGAAAAGGGTTGGGATTTTACCTTGAAATCAGAGGGGAAGCAGATGCTCAAGATTTTCCGGGCATTTATTATTTTTAAAAGATCAATTGATGAAGAAATAGCTTTCTCTCTCTAGAACCCTCTCTTCCTCTCTCTTATTTTGTTCTGAAAATGGGTTAAAAATGTGAGATTGGGTGTTTTATTAAAAGAGGGGCCGGGCTTAGATTTTAAGAAAATAACTGAGCGAATACGATCTGCGATGCCTATCTGCGGTCGCAGAACTGACATGCGGTCTGCAGAATGGACCGCAGAAATGGCTCAAGTTTCAAACCTCTCGGTTGGGAATGCGGTGACTATGCGGTCCGCATTTGCTTTCTGCAATCGTAGAATGCACCGCAGAACTGACCTTTGAATTTCTTTAGGGACAATATGCGATCACTCTGCGGTCTACATATAGATTATGCGAGCGCAGATTTGACCGCATTTTCAACATCAAAATTTGGTTGCTCTCTGATTCATTCTGCGGTAGGAATGCGGTCGGCATAGCTAATCTGCGACCGAATTCTGGACCGCATTTTGATACTTTTCTAGAAAAGTTAATTCTTTCAATTTTTAAAGGCTTAAATCACTACCAAGGGTCCGAACCTCTCTACACATTCATAACACATAATCATAGTAGATACCACGGTTTACTAAGTTCTGAGACAAAATTATTTACGGGACCTTACAGAAAATCCCAACCAAAATTTAAGAGCCCAACGATGTGGGACTTCTACCAATTTTGGCAATCAACAAATCTCCACCTTGGCAAAATTTCACATTTTCAATTTTCTCTCGGTAACAAATTTTGGTTGTGTCTCCAACTTCAATCTTCAGTGTTCAACAATGTTGAGCAAATCCAAACAATGTTGAAACTTGATCGCAGTCACCACTTTTGTCAGCATATTAGCAGGATTCTCCGTAGTATGAATTTTCTTCATCGTGACTCCACCCTCTTCTATGATTTCTCGTACGAAATGATACCGAACATAAATATGCTTCGTCCTTACATGATAAACTTGGTTCTTCGCTAATTGAATAGCACTTTGATTATCACAAAAAATTGTGATACCTTTTTGTTCAACACCAAGCTCCTTTAGAAATCCTTGAAGCCAAATTGCCTCCTTCACAGCTTCTATAATAGCCATGTACTCTTCCTCTGTTGTAGACAAAACAACTATTGACTGCAAATAAGACTTCAAACTAACTGGTGCATTTGCAAAAGTAAACACATAACCGGTAGTTGGTCTTCGTTTGTCCAGATCACCGCAAAATCTGAGCCACAATATCCTACTACAGACTAATTGCTTTCCTGCTCAAGAACTAACCCAACATCTACAGTATTATGGATATACCGTAGAATCCACTTCACAGCTTGCCGATGCTCCTTTCCTGTATTATGCATATATCTTCTAATAACTCCAACAACTTGTGAAATGTCAGGTCTCGTACAGACAATTGCATACATCAAGCTACCAACAAATTTTGATATGGTACTTTTGACATATACTCTCGTTCAGCTTCATCCATTGGCGACATAGTGGTACTTAGCTTAAAATGGGGAGCAAGTGGAGTACTAACTAGCTTAGTCTTGTCATCTATGCCAAAATGTTGTAGTACTCTCTTCAAATATTCATTTTGAGATAAACAGAGTTTCTTTGAACATCTATCTCTTATTATCTCCATGCCAAGAATTTTCTTTGCCTCACCCAGATCGTTCATCTCGAACTCCTTCTTTAGTTGAATCTTCAACTTATCAATTTCTTCCAAATTCTTGGAAGCTATCAACATATCATCAATATATAGGAGACGATATATAAAGGAACCATCTTTAAGCCTGCGCAAATACACACAATGATCGTATTTGCTTCTTTTGTACCCTTGCTGCAACATACACTTGTCAAATCGTTTGTACCATTGTCTAGAAGATTGTTTCAAACCGTACAACGATTTTTCAATTTTGCACACCATATTTTCCTTTCCATCAACTTTGAATCCTTCTGGCTGAGTCATATAGATTTCTTCCTCCAAGTTTCCATGTAAAAACGCAGTTTTTACATCCATCTGAACTAGTTCCAAATCCAACTGCGCTACCAAAGCCAACATAATTCGAATAGAGGAATGTTTTTCAACTGGAGAAAACACTTCATTATAATCAATTCCCTCATTTTGAGCATATCCTTTGGCCACCAATCTTGCTTTGAAGCGAACATCTACTTGGTTAGGAAATCTTTCCTTCTTTGCAAATACCCATTTGCACCCAATTGCTTTCTTTCCATTCGGGAGATTGGACAATATCCATGTATGATTCTGACGAAGGGACTGTATTTTATCATTCATGGAAATCCTCCACTTATCTTTTTCTAAACTTTGGACTGCATCTTTATAAGTGGTAGGAACATCATCAGCTACAATTGCGGTTGCACAAGCAACCGTCTCTATGAGACGAACAAGTTTCGTTATTGTCCTTTTTGGCTGCTATTAATTCAAGTTGTTGTTGAGGTTCCTGTGTTGGACTCTCCTCTACTGGCTCTCCATCCAGAGGGTAATCTTCATTTGTTTCCTTCTCTGCTTCTTGTGTAGGAAAATAAATTTTCTCTCAAACTCCACCTGCTTAGAAGCACCATCATCTTGTTTGATATCTTTACTTGTTACCTTATTTACCATAGCAGATTTATCGAAGGTAACATCCCTACTGAATATTACTTTCTTTGTCATAGGACACCATAAGATATATCCTTTGACTCCAAAAGTAATCTCCATAAAAATAGCCTTCTTTGCCCTTGGATCCAATTTTGACTCTGTCATATAGTAATATGCAGTTGAGCCAAACACGTGCAAAGAGTCATAATCTACAGTAGGATTTCCAGACCATTTTTTCAAACGGTGTCTTGCCATCAATAAAGCAGATGGTAGACGATTAATGAGGTGACATGAATATGTAATTTCCTCAGCCCAAAATTTTTTGTCCAAGCCAGCAATGGACAACATACACCATACCTTCTCCAGCAAAGTCCGGTTCATGCGTTCTGCCACTCCATTCTACTGTGGTGTATGTCTGACGGGGAAGTGTCGGATGATGCCATCATTTTCACATACCTTATTGAAATATCATTTTTGTATTCTTCTCCATTGTCTGTGTGAATACACTTGATCCTCCTACCTGTTTGATTCTCCACCATTGTCTTCCATTTGAGAAAACTTCCCAACACTTCATCTTTGCTCTTCATTGTATACACCCATACTCTTCAGGAAAAATCATCAACAAAGATTACAAAATAGTGCTTCCCACCCAATGAAGGTGTTTTTGAAGGACCCCAAATATCATAGTGTACATAATCCAAAATGTCTTTCGTATTATGGATCACTGTACCAAATTTAACCCTTGTCTATTTTCCTTTGACATAATGCTCGCAAAACTCCAAGTTGCAAGTCTTTACTCCTTTCAACAATCCTTGATCTAATAGAGTCTTCAAGGATTTTCATCCATCATGTCCCAAGCGTATGTGCCATAGTGTGGTTGCTTTTGCCTCTTTATCGTCACTGGACGTTACTGTCACTGTTCCAATAACTGTACTACCACGATAGTGGTACATGTTATTGTTCTTCCGATTTTCCTTCATTACCACTAGTGCACCAGAGCATACTCTCACCACTCCATTTTCTGCAACGATTTTGAACCCTTTTGATTCTATGGCTCCCAAAGAGATGAGATTCTTCTTTAAATCTGGTACATATCGAACATCTGTTAATGTTCTGATCATCCTATCATGATTCCTTAATTGTATTGAACCAATTCCATATGAGGTAAGAGGTCTGTTGTCTGCTGTGTGGATGACTCCATATTCTCCTTCTTGAAATTCCACGAACCAGTCCATGTTGGGACACATATGATAGCTACAAGCTGAGTCCATCAACCATATGTCTGATGATGTTGATGGCTCTGTTGTAACTAATGAGAAGTCTGAATTATCATAATCAGCTACATTTGAATCCATAACGGCCTTTCCATTGTTATGTCTGGCCTTATTCTTCATCCTAGGATAGTCTTTCTTCCAGTGCCCCTTCTCTCGACAAAAGGCAGATTCATCTTTGTTGGGTTTAGATCTTGACTTAGATCTTACTTTCTTTGTCCTCGTTTGATTTTGAGGACGACCTCTCACAAATAGTGCTTCTCCTTCTCCGCTCTTCTGTTTTTCTCGCTTCCTTTGTTCATAGCTATACAAAGCCGAACAAACTTCTCTGAGAGAAACTTCGTCATTTGTATGGAGTAGAGTAGTTTCAAGGTGCTCGTACTTATCAGGAAGTGACGCCAACAACATCAAGGCCAAGTCACCATCATGATAAGTTGTATCCATATTTTACAAATCTTTGACCAACTTATTGAAATTGGTGATATGTTAATTCATCGTGGTACCAGGAACATAGGTGAAGTGAAACAGTCTCTTCTTCATGTACAATTTATTTTGACTGTTTTTCTTCAAAAATTTATCCTCCAGTGCTTTCCATAATCTACTTGCAGAATTTTCCTTTGTGTACGGATATTTTTGCTCTCTAGCAAGGTAGGATCGAATGGTACCGCAAGCAACACGGTTAAGAATCTTCCAATCTTCTTCTCCAATAATATCTGGTTTCTTTTCTTCAATGGTCAGATTTAGCCCTTGTTGAAAAAGGACATCTAGAACATCGCCTTGCCATATCCCAAAATGTTCAGACCCGTCAAAAACTTCTACCGCAAATTTTGCATTTGACACAATTCTAGTCATAAGAGAAGATGCCAATGATGACGTATTGCTGACACTTGATGTAGATTCTTCTTGTTTATTGTCTCCCATTTTGACACATATTATTTAATAGATGTCGACACAAATCAAGATTATTTCCTTTCTGATGTAGAAGATCAGACCAGGCTGCAACCACAGAGCATACTCAGACAGAACCTTGACTCAGTTACCAAGATAAATCTTTTCTGATGTGGAAGATGAGACTAGTTGCAATCCACAGAGCATACTTAGACAGTACCTTGGCTCTGGTACCAATTGTTGCGGAAGACGAATGTATATAGTGTGAATGAGTCACAACTACTATACCTAAAAAATATGGCAACCACCACATAATAAATAAGACAATAAAGCAACAATAAAAGGAACACCAAAATTTAACGAGGTTCGGCCAACTTTGTCTACTCTTCGGACACAACCAATATTTTATTTCACTCCAAAAATACAAGTGAAATAATACTAAAGAGACAAATACAAATACCTTAAACAAATGAGAAGGCAAATAAGAGGTGTGTTCAGAACATAAATAGCTATCTTTTATGCGGGTTTCCACAATTGTAGCAACTTTTGTAATAGGATATTAGTTTTAACAACAACAGTTGTAGAGTTTTCAAAATAATTATACTACTGAGATCTGTTCTAGAGTCCAAAAGAACAGATGATGTAAATTTGCCATATAGTTGAAATAAAATCAAAAAATTCTTCTAAAAAAAAGATGTGTGTTTAAATCCTAAACATTATGCATTCTTTTATAGGGAAAATCCCAACCAAAAATTAAGAGCCCAAAGGTGTGGGACTTCTGCCAATTTTGGCAATAAACATTTTTATCCATTTATCTATAACAAATATTTATTTATGCATAATATTGTAATTCTCATTTTTTCTAAATAATTGTTTCCATTTATCTTTTTTCTAGTCTACTCTAAAAGAAAAAGTTTCAAGCATACCACATGAAATATTCTTACTTTATTAAGAGGTATGATAAGTGAAAAAAAATATTATTTCTCGTTCAAAACTCCTTTTTGTTATTATTTAACCATTAAAATTCATTTTTACATAGGTAAAACCAAATTTACCATTAACCTCACCGTTTAAAATAATGATTTCATATCAGGTAGTTTAGATATGATAGGATTAAATTTTAAATAAAGATTAACCCAAATCTTTATATAATCAGTTTGTTGAAACAAAACCTGATCATATATTTCAAGTTGGACTCTTTTCGAGTGTCCTTCTCAAGCAAAACAATGGAGTCTGATAAGCAAATTCAGGAGAATTTCAAGGTATGTTATTTCTAGGATTAATCAAAACCCTAATATTGACAAAACAAGAACAAGAACAATAAAAAAGTTATTGATGATATAATAAAATCATGCATATATTTGTTCGTCGTGTAATATTAGTTTCTGTGTACGTGTTTTGCAGATAGAAGTCTATGATTCTTTGGATTTTCCTCCAGGCTATCGGTTTTGTCCCCGCGACGATGAACTCATCGTTGATTATCTCAAGAAAAAAGTCATGAATGAAACTTTGCCTTGTATTGGAATCAAGGAAGTTAACCTGTGCATGCACAGTCCTCAACAGCTTTCAGGTTTTTATTCTAGCAAAAGCTGATGGTGTTTATTGTTAATGGTTTCAACTGAATCTACTATTGCAGACATGGAACGTAGAATTATATCTTGAAATCAATAAAATTTTAATAGATGTTAAATTCTGAATCTATATGTCAAAGTACAATTTTAAAGGTTGAATCCATAAAATTTAATTAACCCTTAAATAAAAGATTGAATATGTATATCCCTTATGTACCTCTGCATATAGTTCACAATTTGGTAACAGATTTTATCCTCTTGATGTATATCTATTTTGACTTTCTATGTTATTTTTATTGTTTTAATTTGTTTGATAGATGAAACTTTAGTATAGCTTAATTTAAGTATAAAGAGTTTCTTCTATAGTTTGTATATACAAAATTGATCCATAGTTAGGGTTTTTTCTTGTTTTACTGCTCTTTTAATTCACTAGACATTGCTATTCGCGAAGAAAAAAAATAGAAGAGAAAATTAAACCTCAATAAAGAAAACAGAATATTGAACAAAGATAAGTATTTTAGGTTTTCATGCATCCATGAATTTCAAATTAATTTTTAGGTTAATACACGCTGTATCTGATCCCAAACCCTAAAGTACTTATCTTGAATTAATGCATCTTTGATTTAAGAATTTACTGAACTATTTAATGTTACTTACACCATTAAAGACATTTTTCTTGATTCATTGATATTGCTACTATTTCCCTTTTACTTTACTAAGAATGCAAATAGAAACCTATTCTTGATGGGTGAAATACTTTACGGGGTCGTTTAGTTGGAAAGAAGTTATCCCAAAATTAATATCCGAAAATTAGTTATTCCACCTTTTTGAATGGATAAAAATACATTACAATTCCGGGATTAATTATACCATAATTTTTTCCGAATTAAACATAGGATAAATTCTTCTTAAATTTAGTTTTGGGATTAATTATTCCTTATCCCTCATACCAAACGAGCCCTAAGGGATCGTTTGATTGAAAGATGTTATCCCAAGATTAATAATCCCGGGATTAGTTATTCCATCTTTCCATGGGGATAAAAATACACTACAATCCCAGGATTAATTATACCATAATTTTCTCCGACCTAAATATGGAATAAACTCTTCTTAAATTTAATTTCGGGATTAACTATTCCTTGTTCCTCGTATCAAACGAGCCCTACGGGATTTGACAACTTTCTTAGTTATTTAAGGTTACATCACTAAATACATGTTTAATTTCTTGATTCATTGATAATAATACTTTTTTTTACTATAAATGCAAATAGAGATATATCCTGCGGTTGGAGAAAACGAATGGTATTTCTTCACTCCAAGGGATAAAAAATATAAAAATGGATCAAGGCCAAACCGAGCTGCTGGAACAGGCTACTGGAAGGCTACTGGAGCTGACAAACGTATAAACCACAATGGTGCAGTAGTTGGGTTCAGGAAAGCCTTGGTTTACTACCAAGGTGAACCTCAAAAAGGTAAAAAGACCAATTGGATTATGCACGAATATAGAGTGAATGAATCTCGTGTTGACAGAAAAGACGGAAATACTTGGAGGGTAAGTTCAGTTTTTCAGTAATTACTTTGATATATGTGTTCGACCTCACTTTTGTGATTAGAGATGACAAATACTGCAGGAGGTGTGGTTGCGGGGTAAATCCGTATAAACCTACTAAGGTTTTAACTTGCATGATCACCCCACAAAGTATAATTTGATGTTTTTAAACCGCAGTGCAAACTCGGCCTACACAGGAAATCCTAACATATAAGGCATCAAAATCACTTTGTGTGTGTTTCCCGTGTTAATAAGAATAAATTTTTTAAAATATACAAGTATTATTAAACAATGCCTTTGAGTTATTTATAATATGTTCATCCCAAATCCAACCCTATGAAAGTCCTTAGAATTTTATAAAAATATCTTATGAAAATTATTGTTATTTTTCTTCCTTAATGACGAACAAAGAAGTAAAAGAATTACTTTTATGAAGATGAAGATGAAGCTGGCATGTAGCTCCTAATATTTATAATTTTAAAATCAATTAAGATTTTACTTTAAATAAATTATTTACTCTAAATGAGTTTGTTAATTATTTTTTTATCTTTACAAAATATTCTAATAAATGACAGCTTCCTATAGTTTCTAGATATTAACTTATTATTGTAAATTATAGACTATAGGAAGCTGATATAGTTTCTATATTTTGTAAAAAAGAAAAAACATAACTAACAATAACTGATTTATAGTAAATAATTTGTTAAAAGTAAAATCTTAATTTATTTAAAATTATAAATATTAGACTTGACTACATAATTTCAACAAAGAGATATTTAATAACTAAAATTTTGAATACTGTAACCCGCCCTAAACACTGTAACCCTGTCAATGCTGAAACCTGCCCCGCCCCCGCAAACACTGTAACCCTAGGAATGCTGAAACCTGCCCCGCCCCCCAAACACTATAACCTGCCCTGTCCAGCGAGTGCCAAAACCCGCCACGCCGGGCCCACACCGCCTCATTGCCATCCCTATTTGTGATCCATAATTCTTGTAGAATTGGCGTTTTCATACGCTACGTTCTTGAATTTGTTTCTATATGAACCTTTTACCTATGGTGTTATCTTTTTCATTGTCATTTTTGCAGCTCGACAGTTGGGTCTTATGCAGAATCTATCAAAAAGTTAATAAGTCATTAAAAACCATTCAAGGAGAAGTGAACTCTGCTCATAGTATCAATGATCATGTTGGTATGGACTGTGACTATGAAGGAACTACAGATTCAATTGGAACTGATACCACATTTGAAGAAAATGTTCAATTGCTCAATATCTCTGATAATTCCTCAGATATCCTCGTCAATTCTTCTATGAAGAAATTCGCCAAGTTGGATGTTGATTATGCTCATCCTTTCCATGGCAACGAAGCAAACTTTCACATGGCACAAGAAAATTTTACGTGGAGCGATTTTACGTATGATTATATGAATGATGTTCAATGGCAAGAAAATTGCTTGTTGCCATTGGAATATAACAATATTAATTCTTTTCCAGGTATTTAAACGCTTTGGACAGACAATTGAAAGGAATTTGGATATTTAGATTTAGTAGTAATTTTAGTATAGTTCATTAGCTTTCTGGAAATTTATAGTTTAGAGAAACTTGTTTTAGTTGTTTAGTATTAGTTGTCGAGTTTGATGGAACTATATATATATATATATGAAGTTAAGTTTAACTATTTAGTTTTATCTCCTTCATAAATTAAAGTCTTGTGCATGGTTAACGTTGAAGTATATCAACGTCAAACTCAGAGTTTATCTACTAATTATAAGTCACTTGAAACCCCTCTGACGTCTCTAAAATACTTCAATTGTCTCGAGTTACCATAATCTTAATTCGTAACCCGCCACCTTCAACGGTGGATCCAGGATTTTGTGCAAGCGAGTTTAATCTTAGAAATATATAATAACTTTAGTTGTTAAATAGTAGTTGTCAAGTGGGTTCAAATAAATATTTATACAAAATTTACGCAGCTTTAATCCTAATTTATATATATACACAATATTATTTTTCTGTCAAGCGGGTTAAGTTGAACCCGCTAGCGACCACTTGGGTCCGCCACTGGCCATCTTTGGGCAGGAGTCGTCAGATCTTGCCCAGGAAATGGAGTGATTGACATTCGCTCGCAAGTTTTAAAAAGTGGGAAGTGCAAGGACAAGTTCATTCAAAGCGGGAAGAGGAGTAGCCTAGCCTGGTTCTTGTTTGCTTTCCTTGGCGTTATGAGAGCTATGAACAAAACGTAGAACCCTAATTGCCAATATTGATATATGTCTCTTTACATTTCCTCTATCAATTTAATGAATAACTCAAGAATTACAGAGTAGAAATCATACCTTAAGAATTAAGACTAGAATTCACCAATTCATCTCTAAGATTTGAGTTTCACCAAAATTATGAGTTTACTCAAGTTAACAATAGTATGATCATTTAAAATTGTCAAAAAGTTTCAAGCATAAGCCCGTGAACTAGTTTTTATCATTTCAAGTCCTAGACTATTTGGTTTTTCATTCGATGTTCGGCTGGTACCCACTTCGGGGTGCCTAATCCGGATTCGCGCCAAAAAGTTTCACTTAGTGGGATAAAATATTTCCTACCAAACACAACTCCATGCTCATATTTCGAACGGTCATACCCGAAATCTATGGTTAAGGATGAAGTAGTAGTACTTACCGCTCCATCATAATATTTGGACAAAATATCATGGTATAGTCAGTTTTCACGTTGGTCAATCAAAAATAGCCAACGTTTACCAAGTCAATAAAAAATAGTCATTATTTTCAGCAACAGGGACCGGTCTCGTATAATATACGGGAGTTCTGGTGCATTTGTGTATAAACTCCAGCATATTATGCTGGACCGGTATACTTTGCTAACTCCTGTATAATATACGGGAGACTGGAGCACCAGTGCTCCAAACTCCAGTACATTATACTGGACATTTATACTTGCTGGAACTCCCGTAAAATATGCAGCAGTTCTAGTATAATTATGCTTGAACTCCCTTAAAATTTGCGGGAATTCCAGCATAGTTATCCTGGAACTCCTGTAAAATATGCGGGAGTTCAAGCATACTTATGCTGGAACTCCCGTAAAATTTGTGGGCGTATTTTTCGGATTTTGAACAGTGTTTTCGCTCAGATTTATCTTTACATAAAAAGTGGCTAAATTTCGATGACTTTTGAAACTTGGCTATTTTTCAACGACCAGTGATAAATCTGACTATTTTTAAATTTCTTCCAATATTTGGTGGTCAAGCCCTAGCCTATAACCCCTTCTGCGAAATTTCCTCCCTATAATCTTTTATGCCCATGAATGCATGCCTTTCATTAATTCAATTAATTCTTAAACATTCTTTAATTAACCAATAATATTATAAATGATTTCTATATTTTTCCTTAATCTCGTGTAGTTCATCCTCAAACCTCGTAGCCTTATTTATTAACTAGTTTGTAACTAGTTCTCATAACTTTTAGAGTAGTCAAACCTTTTAAAAATTTAAGACAAATGGAAAGAACACAAATGCATGTGTCTGTTTAGTATTCTTTTCGTATTATGTATTTCTTTCCTTTTTTAAAACTAGGAACATCCTTATATATGGAGTATCTTTTATATATTGTCTTAATAAGATCAGGTTTTTAACAGTTAAATGAAGAAAAATACCTTCTCTTTCTCTCAAAGTTTTTTACCCTATATTTTCCCCTCCCCACCATTTCATTCTTCGTTAGTCGCAGGCGGATCTAAAACGAGTTCTGTATCAGGTTCAGTTAAACTCATTATTACTAGAATATATACATATGCAAACAACAAAGATTATATTTATTCTGAACTGACTAAGAATATTAAATCTTGAATTTGCCTCATGTCTTAGTTGATTGAACGAAATATAGAACTAAAACTGGTTGATTCGATTTTTATTAAATATTTTTTAACTTTGATTTTTTGATTGTTTGCGGAGAAAGAAAAAGAGATCCTCACATGGAGAGTAGATTGGACATGCATGAGATCAGTGAATGAATTTTCGTCAAGGTATTTTCACTAAGGTGTACTAAAAGAATGAACCTTTCTTTTTTACTATTTTAAAAACGTAACAATTACTAATCATTATATGTAACTATGTATAATTTAAATTATAAGTTTAAAACAAACATGTGGTTTGGACCAAAGCTATTTAGGCTAATTTAAATTATAAAACAATTAAACGGCCTTTTATTTGTAACTATGTAACCTGAAGCAATTTTTTTTTTTGTTACACTTTGAAATCTTTTTTTAACTCGACTCATAATTTTATTTTATTAATCTTATCACGAATAATAGTCACGCTTATTAAACAATATATAGCTTCTTTTTTGTGACAATACTAGTAAGCTAATTTTTGTACAATTCTAATGCAAGACTATATATATATATATATATATATATATATATATATATCAGTATTTCAAAAATAAATATGTATTTACATAGATTGTTATATATTACTTAAATACCAAAGCTAAATAATACAAGTTTTATCTCCAATATGAGTTAATTCCTGTATTTAATTCTTGGCATATATATTTTCCGAGGGACCAAAATTATTGTGCATTTATTAAAAAGGAGAAGAAATATCTTTGGCATTAATGAAATCATATCTTTCCTTTTATTCTAGTTTTCTTCCTTTTTGTGTCGTCGCCTTTTCTGTCACCTCTTAATTCTTTTCTTTTTTCTACCTAAGTTATATTCAATAAAAATCCTGAAATTCTCAATATTTGAACAGCTGTTTTCCTGCTTCATTATTATGTACTATATATGTTCTATGTCCAATTTGGTAGTTTTAATTCCATTTGGGTAGTAAATTTATGATCTTCTTAAAAAAACATGAGCTTTTAAAAAAATACTATTGTAAAATCGAAAAACAAAAACATTAAGAAAATGGACATTCCATCCACTCTACTCTATTTTACCTTTTAAGAAACTCATTTCTTGATTTTCTTTGCCATATATATGTGATAATGCCATGGACTTGGGAAACTTATTAACTTGAGTAAACGAGTATAGGTAAGTTGTATTTGTACATGATCATATGCTTACATTAAGTTACCATGTTGAGGCTTGTTAAAATTCGGCTATGTGAGCTTGTTCATATTGTCGGTCCCAAGCCGCATAAAAGAGAAGGTTTGCGATAGGTTGGCAGCCGACGTAAAACTTGTCAATTCATGATAAGTCATCATAATTCAAGATATGAGTTGAGCTTATATTCAAGATATGATGATTCATATATATTGCCGACTCCAACTTGTTTCATGTTTGAGTCGAGGAAAATATTTGTTGTTTTAAGCTTATTAAAGTCAATTCCTGCATGAAATTTTCAGCTAGCTAGATCCAGTTTTTGAATTTATTAATTGCACTATGTTGAATTAATTATTACTAGTGTTTAAAATTTTCTAATCACCATGAAGGAACTCCAACATATCAAGCCATGAAGCAAAGTTCATTTAAAGTGCCAAAGCCTGTTTGTTTCTGCTTAGTGCTGGTAAGTTTTCCAGTGCTGAAATATTTACATAACGCTCTTTTTTGGGTATGCCCTTCCTCGAATTCTGGGCGATCGCTAGATGTTTCGTGCAACGAGCTGCCTTTTTATTATTTAAAAAAAAATCTAATTAGCTGACTCTAAAGTGTTTTTTCTTGACTATTTATCACATGCAGGCACTCATAATGTTATTGATACCTGCTTTATTGATAACTTTTTGGGTCAATAAGGTCAAAAAAATTGAAGACGAAATTAAGGTAATGCCTCACCTTTATTTTTTTTACTCTGTTAGTGCATAAAACTTAAATGAAAACGCAAGAATAATAAGAATTACACCTTTGCCTAGGTTGTAGCATAACCAATGCAGTAGATGAAAACTATGGTAGACACGCAAGAATATATATATACACGGTAACCTAGAAAATACAGTAATAATATGTTATAACACATTATAATTTTTTTAAACTACTAATTAAAAAATAACGAAGAAAAAAGAAGCTCCTGATGCACAAATTATCCTACACTCACGTAGGATCGGAAGAAGGTCCGTTACCCAAGGGACTTGGGAGTGATGACACGACAGATTACCTAATGCATGCATTATATGTTGCTTCCACGACTCGAACGTGTGACCTGTCACGGAGACAACTTGAGTGTTGCTCCAAGGTTTACACTAATAGTGTATATAACTGTGTAATTTGTACATCAATGAATCAATAACACTTGTTTTTGAATCATTCTAAGTTATGATATGGTTTAATTTCAGGTGTATATATCAGGCAATGTACAAGATGTATTACAAAGCCATTTTCACAAGAACATTAAATTTGGATTAATGCTTATAATCCTAATGATGGTTTCAATGGCTATTTCCATATTAACTTTTGTTGTTCTAACAATAAGAGGAGCAAGAAGAGAAATGTATTTGTGTTCAGCACTTATAAATCAAATGGAAGCAACTCAACAAGCAGAAAGGAAAAGTATGAACAAAAGCACAGCATTTGTTCTTGCAAATCATGATATTAGAGCTTCTCTTGCTGGAATTAGTGGATTAATTGAGATGTGTCGTGCCAATGCTTCGCCAAAATCCGAATTGCAGAAGAATTTGAATCATATGGAAACTTGCACAAATAATCTTTTAGGTCAGTGTTTTAGTTGACTCTTCGAGATCATCAGATTTAACTTATATATACTGACAGTTTAAAGGATCGGATTTAATTTATATATGCGGACGACTTAACATGTTATAGTAGGTAACTATCTTGCACGAATAGTCTTTTAGGTTAGTGTTTTAGTTGGTTCTTTCAGATCACTCGGATTTAACTTATATATACTGATAGTTTAAAGAATCGGATTTAATTTATATATACGGGCAGTTTAACATGTTATAGTAGGTAATTGTCTTATTTTCTATGTTACTAATTTCACCTATCCTTAGTTCCTTGTTGTTACACTATGTGTCATTAAAACCGGTAGTTCTCGCACTATTCTTGTAGTTTCGTATTCCTAGATCTTTGTTATTACATGCTGTGCCATTTGCTTTCGTTGTCTTATTACTTTGTTGTTGTTATTGTTTATTTATTGTGTCATTTTCACTGTTCTTGAGCTGAGGATCTATTGCAAATAACTTCTCTTCCTTCATAAGCTAAGAGTAAGGTCTGCGTACACATTACTCTCCCCAAATCCAACATGGGATTTCACTGGATTTATTATTTTTTGTGTGTGAGGGTGGGGGCGGGGGGTTGAGGTCAAACTGAACTGACTAGTTCATAAATGAAGTGTAAGTAATGCAAAGTTACAATCTTTTTTCTTCAGACATATTGAATTCTATTCTTGATCAAAGCAAGATTGAAGAAGGGAAGAAGCAACTTGAGCAAAAAGAATTCAACATGCAAGATCTACTAGAATATGTTGTCAACTTATTTTATCCAAAAGGAGCAATGAATAACATAGATGTGATACTAGATCCATGTGATGGTTCGATCAAAAGATTTTCTCGCGTTACAGGAGATAAGACAGAACTAGAACGGATCTTGACTAACTTGTTGAGTAATGCAGTTAAATTTACCTCAGAGGGACACATTACTCTTCGAGTTTGGGCTCGAAAACCTGGTTTTGATCAAAGCTCCAATAACTCTGCACCAAATACAAGTAATTCAGGTATTGGTTGTATGTCATGTTTACTTTTGCACAATAATAATGAAGCTTCTGCTGAATTGCAAGTACCCAACAAAGTCCAGCACGATCCCAACTGCGTTGAATTCATATTCGAGGTGGAAGATACAGGGAAAGGAATACCTAAAGAGAAACATAAGTCTGTATTTGAGAATTATGTTCAAGTGAATGAGACGATCTCTAACCACGAACAACCAGGCACTGGCTTAGGCCTCGGCATTACTCAGTCTTTGGTAAGTGTATCTTTTATATACTACATACCAGTAGCGAATTCAAAATTTAGAGTCAGTGTGTTCTGCTCTTTATATATACGACACAATTACACATGTATATGTCAAACCAGCTGCGTCTAGTCTAGATCTGTTACTTCCTACATATGCATTTGTCAATCATATTAATAGCCATTTATACATACTGTACCAAGCCAGCAAATCCCTCAACCTTGTAAAAGTGTGATGATAATGGCACTGAATTATATGTGGAATAACAAGAAAGATATTTATGGAAACACTATGAAACACCAGAATTGGTGAACAGAAAAAAGCATAGCGCGTTCTGTATGTTTCCGTGTTCTCTCCTCTCCACATGCATTATGGGATTTGCTTCATAGAGAATTTAATGACTTCATTACTTCATAACTCAGTTATTGTTGGTTGTTACCTGTTTACTGTTTTTTAAGACGAGGGTCTATCGGAAACAGTCTCTCTACCTTCACAAGGTAGGGGCATGGTCTGCGTACACACTACCCTCTCCAGACCTCACTTGTGGGATTACTTCATAACTCATGGTTCTTTCTCGTTTTGATTCAATCTTTAGGTACATTTGATGGGAGGCGAAATAAGTATCGTCGACAAGAAAATTGGTGCAAAGGGTACTTGTTTTAGATTCAACATTTTCCTGATAGCATGTGATTATCAGCCTCAACAACATCAAGCATTTAGTGCTAATAATGCAAGAGAAGATGATTTGGAGTCACATTTTGGAGGTTATATATCTAGTGGCTCTTATCATTATTCTGTAGCAAGTAGTAATAGTATCACTAGCCATCAGAAACCAGAAAGTTCCAGTACTGTCATTCTTTTCATCAGGGAGGAGGAAAGAAGCCGAGTTCTTCGTAGATTCATGACGCGGATCATAGGCTTAGAGGTACATGTCATGAGGCGACACGAGCAATTTTCACAGACGCTCAAGAAAGTAAAAAAGGAAATTATCAACTTTTCATCATACAACTCTGCCTCCTCCTCCTCAGGGAAATCAAAGGAAATTCCTCTCAGTGCTTTAGATGGAACATATGATGATCATATCCCGTCGTTTCAGAGGAGGGGAAGAGGAGTTCATTCTAAGAGCGCTCTTATAAGATTCCTTGTGATTATAATTGACACAAATGCTGGCCCCATTCGAGAAATAACTCGAGCTATGGCTGAATTTCGAAAGGATTTCCCCAAGAACGTGTCCCTTCGAGTTGTTTGGCTCGATAAACCAGGCCTAGATGATGACAAGCTACCTTCAACAGACATAGTCATGACAAAACCACTACATGGTTCTTGTTTATATCATGTCCTCGGATTTGTACCAGAGTTCGGAGATAAGATTCTACTAACTGTCACACAAGCAACAAAGGATGAAACAACTTCAAGAATGACGATTCAGCAACCACCAATGAGGTCCAGAAGTCCGCCTTTAGAAGCGAAAACACGGGATGTTTCTGATGATGTTAATGGAAGTTCTAAGAAGAACTTACCTTTAACAGGAAAGAGAGTTTTAGTGGTTGAGGATAACGCGATATTACTTATGGTCTGCAAAAGAATGGTTTCACAGCTTGGTGCAACTGCTTACACATGTAAAAATGGTGAACAAGCTCTAGCTCATGTTCGCAAAGGCCTCAGCGATCAACGCGATATAGGACCGTCAACTCCTTCACTACCATTTGATTATATTCTGATGGACTGTGAGGTAAGATGTGATTCATATTCATTCTTCTGGTTGAAAACTAAGTTCGCTTAGATCCTCCAAAAATGTTGTTGCACCGATGTCACAACCTCCAAAACTGCATAGTATTTGGAGGATCCGACATGGGCGTGGTAGCACTTTTGGATGATTTGAGAAATATAGGTTAAATAGGACTTAAGAAGGGGAGCCTAGAAACAACAGTAAAGTTGTCTCTGTGTGACCTATAGGTCACGGGTTCAAGCCATGGAAGCAGCCACTAATGTTTGCATTAGAGTAGGCTGTCTAAAGGGGCGGATCGATAGAGTAGCTTTTGGCTAGATCCCATATTTGTATTAAGAAAATCATTCAATGTATAAGAATATTTAGTTGGTAACCCAGTTTTTAGTCCGGCTATTATAAATATATTAATTTAAAGTCAATATAGTAACCCATAAACTTAAAATCGTGGATCCGCCTCTGGTTGTCTATATCACACCGCATGCGGTGCGGCCCTTCCCGGGACCCTGCGTGAATGCGGGATGCTTTGTGCACCGAGTTGTCCTTTTTTAGGTTAAATAGGACTTAAGTTAACATTTTTGTTGCATGGTTCATGAATGGCAACCTTAAATTTTTGTATTATTAAAGCTAAATTGCTAGAGATCATTAGACATTTACATATTACCATAAGTAGAAGTAATTTTGCCGGTGTATAATTCTTTCACATTGTTAGGTTAAGCTGGGCTATAATTACAGGTAACTATTTATACCAAGCCAAATTGAGTAACCTGAAAAATAGAATAGATAACATGTTAACTACATCAACAACAACAACAACCCAGTATAATCCCACTTAGTGGGGTCTGGGGAGGGTAGTGTGTATGCAGACCTTACCCCTACCCTGGGTAGAGAGGCTGTTCCCAAATAGACCCCCGGCATCCTTCCCTCCAAGAACTTCCCACCTTGCTCTTGGGAAGACTCGAACTCACAACCTCTCGGTTGGAAGTGGGGGTTGCTTACCATCAGAGCAACCCCTCTTCCTTACCAACAGGTTAACTACATCAATAGCATAAAATTTATTACATTGTCAGTATATATAACTTATATCGTTGTTTGTTTTGTTTTTTGACAGATGCCAGTAATGGATGGATTTGAAGCAACTAGATGCATTAGGGAAGAAGAAGCGCGATATGGTATTCGAATTCCTATTATAGCTTTAACAGCTCATTCAGCAGAAGAAGAGATCATAGCTAAGATTTTTCAAGTTGGAATGGATTATTACTTACCTGATAAACGAATCGATCGTGATGAGCTTTTGAAAGCCATAGATTATATAGAGCATAGAAATGTTTAAAAAATGCTCTATTTCGTCGAGCATTAATAAGTTTGTTATGTGAGACATAAAGTAAAAATTTCGGAATATTCTTGCATGCAGAGGGATATTCCTCGCGCATAGCAAGAGCTCAGTGCTCCGGGCTACCCTTTTATTCTTGCATGCTGAGGGTCGCGAGAACGGCCCTCAACTGTCTTTCTTATAGTTTTATGTTCTTTCTAAAGTTGAGTGACTTGTCTTTATACTCTCATGTAAATGTTTTCGTGATATTTACAACTTAAAATGAAGATTCAAATTCTTATGACAGCAGAATCTTACCAGATGGAGATGGATTTTTTTAACAAGGGGTTTTAGTCCTATAAACTCATAATGTAGAAGATTTAACTGAGAAAAGGGAGATGGATATTTATTAAAGCATACAAACGAATGAGCACATTGCTTGAGCTATGAGTAAAAAAAAAGGCAATCTGATGCATAAAACATGTCGCGTTCACGCAGATTTTAGGGAAGGATCGCACCTCAAGAGGGTATAATGTAGGTAGCTTACCCTAATGCAAGCATCGCTGACTGATTCCACCGCTTGAACTCGTAAGCTATAGGTCACATAAATAACTCTTACCGTTGCTAAGAGTGATAAGTACAAATATTCAGTATTGTTTATGGCTTACCACCCTTTTTTCATATTGTGCTTGTCTTCTTTGTAGTCCTCTGCCACACCTTTCTTTTATTTGTTAATGTGGTGGCCGGCTCAATTTGTGCGCACCTCGACTAGTTTACCAGATACCTACTGGACAAGTATTACATAATTTTTGACTACCAAAGCTTAGGAAGAAAACGCCTAGTGCTTTTTTCTCTATTAGGAACGTATTCCCACCCCTCCCAAAGAAATCGCCTAGTGCTTTTGGGATGTTTCAAGTTGGGATCTTTACATACCTATGCCATATACCAAACCTTATTACCCTCAATGTTTAACATTTGTGTTTATTACATTTAAGCATACCAAATTACCATTTATATACCATAATTCAATTAAGAGTATAATTATTGCTTAATTTATTATATGTGTGATTTTAGGAGCATATATTCTCCAATTTTAGTTTACCCGACTCTCTCTCCTCCCACTCCCTACGTTTTACCTTCAGTTAATTCCCCCATTTTCGTCTTCTCACCCACGTTTTCAATCAGTTACCTACGATTCTACAATTTAGATGGGTAAGCGGGGCAATCATAGTTCTTATCGTGCTCAAGTTCACCACCTCCATTCAATTAAATTTGCTAGTTATTCTTTGTTGTTTGTCTCGTAACCAAAATTGCTAATTGTTCTTTAATGCTTGTCCTTGGCTGATGGCGTTCTTCGAGTTTGATGGAGCTTGTCTATTCGAAGTTTTGCTATTCCCTTGTGGTCGTGCTAGACTTACCGAAGGATGTTCTTTGAGGAGAAAGGTAGATTAGAGAGATCGCATTTGATTTATATTGAAATGAATCTTCAATTGAGAAGACAATAAAGTTGACAGTGTGGGTGTAATTGTAACTTTTTTGTAGAAATTTTATAGATGAAGAGCAAATTTTGTTGTCAATATTTTTTTTTTACATAAGATTATAATTTAATTATAGTATAAATGTAGTAATTTGGTAGATACGCTTAAAAACAATACAAATTTATACAATACTTAAACTGATTTGTAGTTTATTTGTAGAAATTTTATCTACAAGATATCTACAAACTGAATACATTGAATTTTAATATCCCATTTCCCAATTCAATTGTAGCATAATTGGCATTTTTCGACATAATTGTAGAAGATTTGTAGAAGTTTTAGTCTTCCCAATCTACAATTTATCTACAATTTTTGGAAATGTGTCTTCTTTTTCTTCGACGAGTTTCAATCTGAAATTCAGTTAAAACCAAGTCTAATCTTCACCAAAACCCCTCAAAATTGAGATATAAACTCCTAAACATATTCCGAATTATTTACAACAACACCCAATCCAAACAAATAATGATTTTTGAAAACCTAAATTTGAATTCAAAGCTTTCAAGCTTTTTAATGGCTATCAATGGTGGAAAATATATGGAGAAGGAGAGAATTACGCAGCAATGGGATTTCCTTCCGTTTCAAAATTTGAATTTAATGGTGATAGGATCACACGCAAATCTGGTGCCTTATTTTAGCACGCTTTTCATGGCAAAATCTACCTATCATTGGATTGGTATATATTTTGTAGAAAAAGTGTGGATTACACGGGTAAATAACAAATTATGAACATTTTTGGTAATAAGGTTTCATATATGACATAGATAGGTAAAAATCTCTTTCAAGTTGTGTTGTGCCCCTCGAGGGAACTTACTCCAGTCCTAAGCTGATATATGCAGTGCAACAATAAAAACGACCCAGTAAAGTCCCACTAAGTGGAGTTTGGGGAGGCTAGTGTGTACGCAACCCTTACCCTACCCGATAGGGCAGAGAGGCAAATGATATATGCAGTGCAAGATATATCAAAGTCCTTTCATGAGAAGCCTATTTTTCATGCTTATCTTCAAACTCGTAGAGTATCAAAGATCAGATAAGAGTAGTTCTCAAGAAGAAAATTCCTCAGAAAAAGACAAACAAAAAACAAAAGACAGTAAACTGACAAATGGTACAACTATGATATATTTTCCTGATTACAAAATCCGTATGGAAACATTCTCATTTCTGTAAATCTGAGCACCAGCTATGGCCCCAGTCGAAGATACAAGTCCTTAAAAGGGATAACTGTGTCCTAATCCTGGCCTCAGTTATCCAAGAAATCCTCAAAAAAAGCCTCCAAGCCATCTCTCTCCTACATTCTTGCTGGAAGCAGTGTGTTCATATTTTGAGAAAATTGGCAACTACATAAGTGAGAGAGCAAAAAATGTAAACAGAGACGACTTCATATCGTTAATACTCTTCGTGAGACAATATGTCTACTTCACCAGTTTTTGCATCCCTTGAGGTCAATGGTGGCAGTGCCACAGCATACTGAAGGGGTCACAGTTCATCATGACCATGTGGTTGTTCCCTGTTCATCGTTTCTAGTTTATCTTGTAGTTCCTATCACATTTCAATATTTCACTGTTAGAAGTTTTATGATAAGTAGTTAATGTCATAAGAGGAGATTATATATACAGTATTAGAAGAAGCTTTTGTAGGGGGGTGCCGGGGTGGGGAGCCAATATAGGGGTTCGGAAGAGCACCTTCAGTTTTTCTTCCCGACAAAGTGCTGGTGTAGACAAAAATGCTAAATATCTGCCATAACAAACAACAAGTCAGAGTAAGTGCACAAAAATTCACTAAACACATAAATCATGCACAATTCTGCATACACAAACAAAGATAAATGCTTACTCGCAGCGGCTAGGTTCATCTACATCAGTGAGCTCATTTTTCAAACCACACCTTAGTTTGACCTGTACAAATCAAAAACAGTTTAGAAGGCAAAGAGGGATCTTAAAAAGAATGCTTAACAGTGAATGCTCACAATGAAATTAGTAAGGTATCCTCACCTTTAAACTTCTATTTGGTCCATTCCAGCAATGGTCGCCATTTGAAAATTGCATGGTTTTATAGGAATCCTCAAATTTATCCCAGTTTCTTGATGAAGCAAGGGAGAAAGAAAAAGGGAGTATGATGAGTTCTTAGCTTATAACATTCAGGCAGAAAGATAAAATCTCGAAAGGAATCCAGATCATAATTATACATGTCAAACCTAAAATTAAGTAAAGCTATCTCTTTTTTTTATGACCAAGAAATCACCCAGGAGCAGTGGCGCATGGCTCTAAACTCGATGGATAATATCCCCCTCTACCCTTCTTCGCTTTTGTCTGCAGCAGGATTCGAACCCATGACATGCGCCTAACCCACACATCAGGCGTGCTGCGTTCTTATCATAGAAATAAGATAGCTAACTCTCAAACGGTTTTATCATTTCTATGATGGGTCTGCCATCAATATATAAAACTAAAGAGAGGACAACTAAGTGCAGAAAGTTCTCCAGAATCGTGAAAGGATATTTTCAAAACTAGTCATGCTTGCCTAGACGTCAGAGACAATCAACTAAAATTTGCTGCACAGAACGACTCAGATAATGCATATGCTTAAGATGTTAAAGAACCTACCCCAAACGAGTTGTACTGTAGCCCTCAACTTGGCTAGCTTCTTTGAAAGGGCAAATCTTGTACGTGTACCTTAAGTAAAAAAAATAAGTCAGTGCCTGCTAAAGAATAACTTAGTAATATATTACTAAAAATAAAACTAAAACTTAGGATAAAAAGACAATGAAAGATTCATCACTTGTTCTCCTTGCTCTCGAAACATTGACCATGGAATGAGTAGAATTCCTTCTCCGGTCCTGCAATAGAACTAGTGGTTCAGCATATGCAAGATTATTCGCCTTCTTCTTATAGAAGGAAAGATATGAACATATCCACAAGGAAGAACATTAATAAACATAAATACATGAATTTCCATACCAAAATCTTGTTTCAACTTTTCCGTCAAGCTAGATATCCTCGATTGTATATTTGTCAACTTATAACTTGACTCATCGTACTCTTTGCGTATGCGATCAGCATCTACGGAGCAAAAACAAAACATCATCCATCATTTTCCTTCTCAGACTTTTTTCCCTCCTCCTTAAACTACAAGAGCATTTAAAATGGATGAAACCTCAATTACTACCAGAAATGTTCACTGGAGTTTGGAACAAATTGACAGCTCGAAAAATGCTCTTTACAGCTTGTTGTATCTTCTCCATCCACGAAGGACTACTTGTGGTTGTAATATCTGGATAATTAAAATATAACAAATTAAATAGGTACTAGCTGTAGACATCAAATGCAATAGATTGTTGTCTTGCATGCCTGCAAAATCAGAATCATCATCAGACTCAGATTTATGTAAAGAACTTGAATCATGGTCCTCTCCAACAAAATCTTCAACTTGGTCCTTGCTGTCACCATCATCATACTTGTGTTCATCTTCCTCAGAATCATATCCGTTATACTCCTCTTCATGGGTATCAGGTAGCACCTCATCATGGTTATCATGGTAGATATCTGTACCAGCACCAACCTCCTCAAGTTCCTGCTCGCTCTTTTTTCCTAACCAACGAGAACCAACAACACGGCCTAACTCTTCCTTTGACAGTGACTCTGTATTTTCAGTAGCATCTTTCTCCTAAAAACATAAAAATGAATCACAAGATTATAATGTTAACATTGTTGATCAAAATCCCTGACCACTTGTTCTCATGCGCTATGGTTCTGAACAATCTATTTACTCCAAAGCTCCAAAAAAATCAAATTATACAACAGGACGCCCAATAGTGACAAGTTCCATATGCTTTGATTAGAAAAGTAAATTAATTGTTCACCCACGAGAAGATGCAAAAGACACCAGAGGACCACTACTTAGGACTCTCTGATTCTCCAAAAAGATTACTTAACACCATACAGAAGAGCAGAAGAGAGAGGGGTTATGCCAACAACAACAACTACAACAACAATTACCCACCAGGTGGGGTCTGGGGAAGAGGGGTTATGCCCTTCGTTGATATTAAGGAGATAAAAATTACTCGGTATACCAACCACTAAAACACGGTACTTTTAAATCAATAGTTGTTCCTCATTTCGGCTACTAACATCAACTTTATCATTGTTGGTGGACAGCTCCTCTTTCATTTCAGGATGCTATACAAAATGAGATTCTATTTAGTCACGATAAAGATAAACCAAATACTGTTACGGGATCACATGTGAAGGAACTTCAGCTTCTCAAAGACAACAAACCTGAGAAGAATCTTCAGGCACCTGCTCTACCTCATCAACAGGAAACTCATCGTTCACAGTATGGTCACCATGCTGTACTTCATCCACATTTTTGTCATGGCCTTCTACCTCATCCTGATATAAACAAATAACATAAGTAGTTAAGTACTAGATCAAGTAACAAATGTCAAAAAAAAAGAGCATAAAGGAGACTTTTTTTTACCAAAAAGCAGATACAAGTTTCACAGCAATCATTTGGAGATAACAGATAATGTTGCAATACGAGCATCTAGAATCAGTTCTACATTTATTAATTGACCAAATTTTCTATTATGCTCAATGGCATTATTATCTCCAGAGTGTACACAGTTGTAAATCTCTTGAAAAGTGAAAACTTTTAATTCTAAACAAAAGGAGTACCCCATGTCACAATGCGTTGCAAAATTTTATCACAAAGAAACGTACTAGGCATAATGGGACATAACACATCTGACGCAAAACCAAACTAGTTATGCTGACTGCTGCATATCTTTGTGAAAGAGCAATAGTAAAATAGATTCACCACTAAAAATAAGGAAACTTTAGGATCTTTGAACCATAAAAGATCATTTGTCTGAGTAGTTTACACTTCGTGGACCCACGATTAGGAAAATCCTTAACATTTGGGGGAACATTAAATTACAAGTAAATAAGCGAAAAGGGCTAAGGAATCTATGAAAGGAAGAGGTGAGAGTAGAAAAATTGCAAGCATGAAATCCAACTTCAAATATGAAGATCTTATGCAGCAGCAAATGTAAATTGCTAGAAGAAGCCTTTTGCTATGTGAAGACATTACCTTATTATTCATGTAGGAGCTAATGAAGTAGTGCGAGGCTACATAATCATTCATCAAAAAGAGAACATGTGGCATATCTAGGCCAAAATATTCACTAAACATCAGTGTTCAAAAAGCGCTCGCTTTCTCGCTTTAAGCGAGAAGCGAAGGGAGGCGAGGCGGAGGGTCCATCGCTTCCAGTGCTAGAAGCGACATAGGTACGATAAAGCGGGCGCTACAACCTTAAAAGCGTGAAGCGGAAGAAGCGCGGGAAGCGGTCACTTCTTGAAATAAAAAGCCCACCCGTGTCTATTTCACTTAAAATACCCAAAATCCAATTCTGTTTTTGTTATTCTTCATCAGCGACGTTCTAGGGTTTTGAAGCATCCCTCTTCTTCATCTGTAACATTACAACAAACTAGCTAGGGTTTTTCTCTTCTTCTTCAACATTACAACAAAAAGAGGACAACTTTCAAGTTTCAAGACTCAAGAGGTATGTTTTCATTTTCATTCAATCTTCTTCTTCTTCTTCTTCTAATCTTCTTCTTCTTTTTCTTTTTCTTTTTCTTTCTAAACGTCCAAAAAGCGCCGAAATGCTGGCGAATTTTTGTAGAAAATTTCTGCCCTGTGTCTGCCCAAACTCTGCCCATAATCTGCCCAGATTTCTTCCCAAATTTCTGCCAAATTATATATTTTTTATTCTTAGTTCTGTTGCCTTTCTTATGTGTTATGTAGTTGATATTTTAATGGCGCCAAAAGTTTCTCTTGACAATCTTGAAGAATAGGATGCTTTATTGTGCTTTAATTGATGCTACTCTTTAGTTTTTTAATTCAAGTATTGAACATTTGCTTACAATTACACGTGTTGTCTAGGCCATATTTATTTTAATTTTTTTTTTTAAATTCCGCTCCACTTCAAAAAAGCGGGCGCTTCGCTTTTCTCTTTTCGTGAAATGGGGGTTGTCGCTTTTCCTCACTTCACGCTAATTTGAACACTGCTAAACATATAGCATTGACTTCCACGTTCAAGGACACAAGGCATGAGAATAATGTACCAAGGAAATAACTTAAATTCCCTTAAGTCTGATTACTTAGCATCTCCATAAAAGCACATACCCTTGCCTTTTCACCTTTAAGGACACAAGGATGAATGAATGACTAGTCAATGAAGTAAGTTAAATTCCCTTCAGTCATACGTAATACAGATCACTTTCTCCCATAAAGACTCCAGAACTTGGTGGAAATTATCACAAGAGCTTTCCAACCAGCTAAATGTTGGCAATATCTCGTTTTCTTATGGTTGATGCAAGACTTTCTTCACATATTCCCTTTTGTTCCAGGCATTTAATGCCCACAATTAAAGAGCTAATACCCCATATTGGAACCATGAAATATAACAATTATCCTCCTACACCTATAAGTTTGTTAACGATTGTATTTCTTCTTTTGTGGTAATTTTGTAAGTGCAGCCCTTTGTCTATATCTATTTTGTAATCCTTTGTTTAAGCATGCGACAAATTTTAAGCCTCCTCCTTTGATAGACATTATGTGAACGAATCAAGCAAGGATACCCGTGAAAAAAAAAATTACTTTCTAAACTCATAAAGAGGTCTAGATAGTTTGGATATCTAAAAACTACAAAAACAATGGTCGATTTAGAGCGCAAAAATCAACAACAACAACAACCCAGTATAATTCCACTTAGTGGGTCTGGGGAGGGTAGTGTGTACGCAGACCTTACCCCTATCCTTTGGTAGAGAGGCTGTTTCCAAATAGACCCCCGGCATCCTTCCCTCCAAGAACTTCCCACCTTGCTCTTGGGGAGACTCGAACTCACAACCTCTCGGTTGGAAGTGGGGGTTGCTTACCATCAGAGCAACCCCTCTTGCTTACCATTAGAGCGCAAAAATCAATTGCCTAAAACATGTTAAGGAAAAAAAATCAGTCAGCCAACCATAAATTTTTCCCCAAGTTCCCAGTATCTACTTCTATAAGATATTAAGATATTCTCTCCTTAATATGGTACACGTTTAACATCATCTAACAATGTAACAGTCATAAACGTAAAATAATTAACCTTTATGGAAGGAGAGTCTTCCAGGAGGCCAATCTTATCATGGATGTCACTCTTCACGGCTTCTTCTTGACCTTCAGTTTTCTCCTCGGCTTTGCTTGCCTCTAGATTAGCATCATCAGCTTCCTTTCGATCCTTCTCTTCCTTCTCTCTCTTTAACCGTTCTTTCTCCTCAGCCTTTTCTATTTGTTCTTTTTTATCTAGATCAACAGAAGTGAACTTATAAGAAATGACTAAAAGCAAATCAATTGCTTGTAAGGTATGACCTCGCTAGGAGAGAAACCGATATTGGTGCGTGAAATCTTAAAAATACACAAAAAGTTGGACTTTTCTCATGTCACCTATAGAAAATGAACAACAAGAAAAGTGACAACGATATCAATAATTAGTTTTGAAGGTTGCTCTACTTGGAAAAAAGTGTAAATACGTAATTTGAACATGATAGTCTTCTAGTTTCTACAAGGTCTCAGATCAGGGAACTATTAGGTATCTACTCAGAATGTTCCCTATAAATTAACAAAATATGCATAACAAACAGCTTATAGTCATTTTTAAAATAGTATCTATGGTCAAAACAGTATCGCAATACAATCTGCTTTTAATTGGTGGATTAGCATTGTGGAGTGGTACCATATAGATAGCAGAGTAAGTTCTTGTAAACAAATGGAGACGACCTCTTGGGTTATGATTTCCGCCATATTTAGTACCTCTTCCCAGCAAATTAAAGGGAGCAGAGAGCGTGAGTTGTATGTGACCTCATATACATGAACAATTTGCAAGACTGGGACATGGTATATCTTCAAAGCTTGATTGGGCTCTAATACAGGGGAAAAGATCTCAATACATGCAGAGACTATTGAAAGAGGCAGGAAAGAGGAATGGTTTCTTCACAGTAAGATTGTGATATTAGAGTTTTGAGAAGGGGAGAAAGTGACCTTCCTTATTCTTTTTTCTGGATTCCTGAAGCGCCAAAGGTGTATTTCATTGCTAAGCTGGAAGTATGGAGGCCATTTTTTTAGCATAAAAATGAGGAAATGTAGGAAATGAGGCCCATTCTCTTTTCTATTTATTCTTTGTTTCATTTGGGCGATAACACAGAAAACATCAATTTTGGGAAGAACCATTTTCCATAGATATACAAACCACCCCCAATCTGGAGTGGGAGTGGCTTGATCAAGCTGGGATGATAATCGTCTCATGTAAAATCTTACTTGGGGGAAGAGAAAATTACCCTTAAGCTGCTCAACCCTATCTTTAAGTATCTTCTCCTCAGTTTTCAGCTTAGATAGTTCAGCTTCCTCTTTTGCTATTGCAAGTTTAGCTTCTTCAACCTCCTTCCTCCTAAGAGTAATACCTTCCTGATACGTTGCAATCTTTTTCTTCAATTTATCTCTAGCTATTTTGCCAACCTCCCAACATGTATTTGGGCACTTAACTTTACCATCATACTCATCACTCCCGTCGCAACAATCTGCTCAATTGTGCCACTAAGATAGTTAATAGGATTTAAATTTTGAGAAACATGAATATACATAAATATGATTTAATCAACAGGAAGAGATTGTCATAGATAGATCCAAAAGCAATAAAAATCATTCCACAGTAGTTATTTATGTAAGAAGTAATATCCTATACTAACAATGAATTCTTCAAAAATCAAAAATTTATGAAACTTTGCTTGTCCTGGATCTGAAAGATAGGTGTTGTGCAACATCTTTGTCTTTTTGCTTTTTATTCATAGGCATTTCTGTATTGATCATCATTCAAACATCTTTGTAATTACTAAAAATATTGCAAATCACACAACGCACTGTAACGTAGAAAAAGATGCAAATCAAACACTATTCAGAAAGGTACGAGTGCAGTGATTCGTACCGCAAATGCCATCATTAACCCTGGATGAGTATATGAAGAGAGGAATATGTCCTGTATTGTTGCAATAAAACTTTCCACTGGGGCATGCCGAAGTCCCTGCAAATCAATCACCAAGCACAAACAACATTCAACAACATGCACATACAGTGGCGGATCTAGGAATTCAAGTTTGTGGGTGCTGAATTTTTTTTGTACATAAAATTAATGGGTGCTTTGTAAATTTTTATACGTTTTCTCAAATTTTCTATATAACTATACATACTCTGCGTCGAGGTTAATGGGTGCTCGAGCACCCAAATTATATATGTAGATCCGCCACTGTGCACATAGCATAGCCCAAAAAAAAAAAGCAAACATCTTTGAACCCAAATGAAATTCTAGCATATTTTGCCTCTGAAATGCAATAAATCCTTAATTTTCTAAAAAGACAAATAATTTAGTATTTGAATGAAATACGCCAAGCGGTGAAATGTATATAGAGAATTCATATAGTCAAACTCAATTATGATGTTGCCTACCTCAAATAAATAAACAAATAAATGCAGGTGTCCATTTTTAGATAAGGTGGTTCAGGCAAAACATTTTCACATGCTTGGACTGAGATAAAAAAAAAATCAGGCTCCCCCATGAGGGGCACTTTGCAAACCTAATATAAGTAAATGGAAGTGTCTTTCTGTAGTGGTCTACGTAATTCGATATTTGAAATTCATGCATAGTTGATTGATTGAAATGCATAAGAAATGTATATTTGTACATAAACAAAGGAACAAGTGAAAAAAGAGGGGAAATACATACACACACCTGGCTCGTCGGACCCGAATAAAATTCTAACATACTATTGCCTCTGACATGCACAGCTAAATCCTCAATTTTCTAAAAAGACAAATTATTTATTATTCGCATGAAATGAGCCCCATTATGTGAAATGCATATAGAGGATTCGTATAGTCAAACCCAACTATGGTGTTGCTGACCTAAAATAAATAAGTGAAGATGTCCATTTCTGGATAATGTGGTTCACATAATTTTATTATTTCATATCAAGCAAAGATACTAGCTGTTTGAGTCTCCGCACCGCCACAAACAAATATTTTCACGTGCTCGGACCAAGATAAACAATCAGGATCCCGCATGAGGGGCACTTTAAAGGGCAGCCTGGTACACTTAGCTCCTCTTATATGTGGGTTTTGGTGAAGGACTGTACCAGATTGGATCTATATCATACGTATCTATTTCCACAATTTGAATCAATGACCTCCTGGTCACACGGCAGGTCGGCAGCAGCTCTTACCAGTTACCATTGTGCTAAGGTTCCATGAGGGGCAGTTTACAAACCTAAACTAAATACATGGAAGTATTTCTTTAGTGACCTACATAGTTCAGCATTTGAAATTGACACGATAGTTGACTGATTGAAATGCACTAGAAATGCATATTTTTTGCATAAACAAAGGAACAAGTGATAAGAGGGAAAAAAGGGAAAACACACTCACTCACAAACACACACACACACACACACAAAAAAAAAGAAACACGCGCACACACACACCTGGCTCGTCGGACCCATCAGGGCAGTCACAAAAATCATCATTGAGCTGAGACTTACTGAATTTCTTGGACACATCTTTGCATTTTATAGCACCCAACGATAAACCCTTGTAATAATTCTCATCTGCACTTCAATAGCAAAAATTAATGAATATTTTCACCGAAAAATTAAGAAATCACGAAATGGATCATCAGTAATCCCATTCAAAAAGCAAATATTTAATATTTATTATTATTTTTTACGAAATAAATTGAAATAAAGAAATGAGTGCATGATAAATTAATGGAAAAACCTTGAGGGGAAATTCCGAGGTTGTCAATGGAAGGAAGAGATACGGATCTGTCAATTGAAGATATTATAAAAGAGAGTAAAATGATGAATTGAAATTTTATTTTCATCATTTTTCACCAAAAATATGCAATTGGAGCTCTCTTATGTTTATTTGCAAATCGCCATTACTGACAGCCCAATCAAATGAGTTTTTTCTTCAGTTAGTAATTGAAAAGGTTCGATCTCCATTGGTAAAACTTCAAAACGACGTCGTTTAATGGTCTTTTCATAGGAGTATATCTAAGTGGTTGTTTGGACATAACAATTAGTATAAAATTTCGGGAAAAAATGAAGAAATTTTTTTATGTGAAATTGTTATTTGAAAAATTAGAGTTGTGTTTGGACATGAATATAATTTAAATTTATTTTTGTATTTTTGTTAGTGATTTGAAGTGAAAAAAAATAGTTTTTTGAAGTTTTTCAAATTTTTAAAAGATTTCGAATTTCAACTGAAAAACAAACACTTATTTCAAAAAAGGTAAAAAAAAATCAAAATATTTTTTTCTTATGGCCAAACGAGCCCTGAGTTTTCTATTCAATTGATCTAATGCTTAGTTGATATTTTAGGACATAGTTAGAATAGTAAACTTCTATGTATAATTATCCTTTGTTTGGATGATTTTTAAGTGATAAAATTAGGCCTTATGTCTTAAAGAAATTGTTTCGAATAGCATCTCGATTCAAGAAAACCAAAATCATATGAGCCTCGAAGTAATATAAAAGAATAAAAATGAAATAACAACCAAACATGAGACTTGTGTTTGTTACGGAACCTAATTCAACACCTTGCGCACGAGTTCAGTAGCGGAGCCGGAGTGTACGATGTGGATTCGGCCAAACCCAATTTTGATCCAAATTTTGTATTTATTTGGAAAAATCCATTGAATATTGTTTGGCTAAAAAGTTATTCGAACACTTTATATAGCTTGAAAACAATCAAAAATAATTTGAATCAATCGGAATCAAATGCAATATGGTCAAGAGATTGTGAAATGACTAAGATATAAGAACAATGAGACAAATAGCAGATTTTTACACTAGAGATAGAGAGAGTCAGATAGAGAGTTGTATATTTTCAGTAATGAAATACACATGAGCCTTTACAAAGGGAGAAGATCCCCTTTATATACTAAGGGACCTTCCTCTGAAATAATACAAAAAAGTATAAGGGTTGGTGGCCTCGATATACGAGTGTCAGAGCTCGATGTGACATTACGGTGAGTCACATTATTTGATTCGTTTATTGACTGAGACCGGCCTTTCTTAAGTCGACCATGCCAAGGCCGCCTTCTTTAGTGAGGTCGTATGTGGATACTACGTGGACGTGGAGAACCAAATTTGCCCAATACAGATAGTCCATTCGTTTATTGGGGACGCAGTCGAAAGGCGTCTCTAATGGACGGACATGCGTGCTTGACGCCTATGAAAATTTGGTCGCTCCTGCTGATACATCCATGAGAGCCGCGTTCGTATGTAAAAAAGTCGTATCATTTGGCATGTTACCTCATTTTTGGGATTTCTTTTTGAGGTGACATCATCGATCACATGCTTGATCATTGCTTCTGCTCCCGAGGTGGTTCGGGTTATGACGTGACATTTGGGTTTCCTACGCCGATTTTTCGAATCATGCCCGTTCGATTTCCGTGTACCTTTTCTTATAAATAGGTGGAGAGTTGAACTAGGTTCATCTTTCGATCTTTTACGAAGAGTATTATCTCACTATTTTCCCTATCTTTTCCTGGTGTTTGCTATTCTTTTCTTCTCTTAAATTCTTGATTTCTAGAATCGAACTTGCGACCCTTAATATCTTCTTCTTATATCATTCACTATGGCTAAACATAGGCGTGATGATTCCAAAACCAGGGATGTTGTTTCTACCAAGGCTTCGTCATCCTCGTACGACGAGGAGGCCGATGAAGTTTTTGTTCCTCTTTCCACGGCCAACCTGCTCCCACGCGATATGAGCAAAAGAAGCAACTTTCTGAATAAGTGTAAAGTCTGCCCTTGGGAGCATAGTGAGATGACGATGTCCCACTTGTCCTCTCTCGGGGATACGTATGATATCCCTGATCACGTTGACATGGTTCCCGCGGGGCTGGATTACGCTAACGTGCCCAGGCCCGGGTATTGTGCCTTTTACGAATACGCTTTCCGAATCGGATACACCCTTCCAATTACCCTTTAGCGGAGGAGTTGTGTCGCTGGTTCGGAGTGTGTCCGGCCCATCTTACCCCGTACACCTTGAAGGTGTGCAGGGTGGTATCTGTTTATGCGGCGAAGGCCGGAAAGGAGGTGACCGTTCATCACCTTTTGCAAATGTTCAATGTGGTTTTCATGAGAGGCTCGATGCTCCAGTTGAGGAGCAGGGGTAAGAAAAGCTTTGTGGCGCATGTGGATTACAAGGCCAATCGTAAATTTTGGACGAGGTTCTTCTACATCCGTACCGAGCACCTTATGCCCAACCCTAATGGGTTTCCAGAAGTGTGGAATGACACACGTAACTATTGTTGTACGTGATGTTTACTATTTTGACCTTACTTTGCTGGTTCATACTCTCGAAAGTTTTCCTTTGTTTTCACGTAGTGGGTGCTCGTCCTCCTCGTAGTGTTGACGACATTAGGTCGTGGGTGCAGGCACTGATATCGTTTGCAGAGGAAAGCCGTTCTTGGGCTGACTTTCTTAGGCTCCACAACCCGGCTGGTAAAGACTTTACCTAATATTTGTTACGGTTTGGGGGCCCATGTAATTTCCTTACCCATCTCTCATGTGTTTTGGTAGGTCAGGGCGCCTCTAAGAAGGCGGGGAAGAAGAAGCAGCAGAAGAAAAAGAAGAAGGCTGCTGCCGGTCCTTCTAAGATGGCATCTGATCCTGAGGCAGATCTGATCTTCGTCGGAACTTCCAGGGGCAGTTCTTTGCCTCCTTTAAGGCAGGAGGATACATCAAAAGCGGCCCCAGAGATAGCATCTGAGGCCGTGATGGGGGTCGTACCTGAGATGACACCCATAGAGGTGCCGGTGGCTATTCCTGAGATTGCCCCCCTAAGGGTGCCTTCTATCGAGCCGACCCCCTCTGAGCCTACTCCGCACCCTGCGGAGGGGGACCGTGAAGAGTAAGAGACGTTGGAGAGGAGGCAACGTCGAATCCTTACTGGCAAAGCCGTGGTCACCCAGTCAGGAAAGGCTAGGCCGTCTAGCCCTGTGTCAAGGCCAGCCTTAATGGCAGAGGCTATTCGCTCAGGAAGAGATGATCTTAGGAGGGAGGCTACGGCGAGGAGAAGCGAAGACGTGGATGTGGCGAGCTCGGGGGCAGCCATGGAGGGCGCAAACAGAGGAGGCAGGTCCTTGGACCAGGTGGAGATGATGGCCGAACAATCTTCTCGTCGTATAGTGATCCCAAGTCACTATAATCTGCTGGAGAACTGTGAGAAGGTGGCCTCCAGTATGACGCTCTTGTGCGCCGGTGCCGAGCGCACAACCCTGGCGGAGCTTAGTGATAAAGCCTTGGCCCAAAGGGTGGCAGGCGCGGCCCTACAGGTATGTTTCTGCTTTGCTTGATGACCGTTCTTTATGTAGGGTTGCGATATTCTCGTATTTACTTGGTCTTTTTTCCAGACTCTTGTCTTGGAGGTGGAGAGGGATTGGTGCCGGAAAGAGAAGATGGCCAAATACAACCGGCTGGCGCAGACGTACAATAAGGTGCGCGAGGCGCATCGAACCCTGGCCGACATGAACAAGCAGGACCCCAACTTTAGAGTGGTTCGTGAGGGACTAGTGGAGTCCGAGGTGCAATTGAAGAAAAGAGTGGCCGAGGTGGAAAAGGTGGATGAACAGCTCATGGTCGTTGTTGCTCGGGCTGCGGAGATGGAGGTCCTTATCCAGGCTAAGGACGAGGAGCTGCAGCTCGGTCGTGTTGTGGCGGAGGAGGCGGCAAAATTGCGCACCCAGGTTGCAGCTCTAACGGAGGAACTCAAAGCCACGAAGGCCGAGGTTGAGGAGCTTAAGCTAGCTCTCGCGCATGCCGATACGTCTCGTGAGGCGCACGAGATGTGGGTGTATGCGGAGGCTAGGTTGGTCGTGCTTGAGGAATTCCTGGCTGCTGGTCGGGCTTCAGAAGCGGAGGTTGAGCACCAACGCCAATTAGTTAGAGTCGCTCGTGAGGCGGCGGGCTACAGTCCTGAATCGCCGGCCCGGGAGCGGGGCCATAGCCATGTAAAATAAAGGTCGTAGCCTGATGGCCTTAGCCATATAAACGATGGCCATAGCCATGCGTTCACTTGGAGGTGGTCGTAGCCTCTTCATTCATTTGGAGATGGCCGTAGACTTTTCATTCATCTGGAGATGGCCGTAGCCTTTTCATTCATTTGGATATGGCCGTAGCATTTTTATTCATCTGGAGATGGCCGTAGCCTTTACATTCATTTGGAGATGGTCGTAGCCTATATATTCATCTGGAGATGGCCGTAGCCTTTACATTCATTTGGAGATGTCACTAATCCAGTCCCTGTATCATGTCGGGCTTGGAGTGTATATGGAGAGGTGAACATGATGCACTCACTCTGCAAAACATCTTCAGGTGGACCATTTGCCACCTCGTTAAAAACCTTCCCGAGAAAACCCAATTGGAACAAAACTCGGGTAAGGGAAAAAGAGTACGACTCAGGTGTCACCTTTTTAGAAGTGGAAATGTTTGAGGTGAGCGACGCTCCAGTTGTTTTGGAGTGTCTTTCCTTCCATTGTCTCCATCTGGAATGCTCCTTTCCTGGTCGCCCCTGTGATTTTGTAGGGTCCATTCCAGTTTGTACCCAATTTCCCATCGCTTGGATATTTTGAGGCCAGAGTCTTGTCTTTGAGGACGTAATCCCCTACTTTGAGAGGCCTTATTTTTGCCCTTCTGTTGTAGTATCTTTCAACTTGTTGTTTCCGAGCTACCATTATGACGTGGGCCATTTCTCTTCTTTCTTCGGATTTGTCGAGATCTTAGAGTCTGCTGATGTCGTTTTCCGATCTGCTGGTGTTTGAGTACCTTAAGCTGGGTTCGTCCACTTCGACAGGTATGACTGCATCGGTTCCATAAACCAGTTAGTATGGGGTTTCTCCGATGCTGGATTTTGTCATGGTTCTGTGTGCCCACAAGACTTTTCGGGCTATAGTCCCTTGGCATATTCAAGCTTCTTTTTGAGTATGTTCAGGATTGTTTTGTTGGAGAACTCCGCTTGACCATTGGCGGAGGGGTGGTATGGCGTGGATAGTATTCTTTTGATGTTCCATTTTTCGAAGAATTCAGTCATTTTCCGGCCGATGAACTCGCGCTCATTATCGCAGCTGATTTCTTTGGGGATGCCAAAACGGCATATGATGTTCTTCCAAATAAAGGTGATGACTTCTTGCTCGCGTATTTGCGCGTATGCATCTGCTTCCACCCACTTAGAGAAATAGTCAGTTAAAACAAGCAGAAATTGTAGCTTTCCTTGCACTGGGGGCAGCAGGCCGACTATGTCCATTCTCCACTTGATGAATGGCTAGGGGAATGTGACGAAATGGAGGGGTTCTCCTGGTTGGTGTATTATTGGGGCGAACTTTTGGCACTGCTCGCATCGGTGGACGTACTTTGCTGCCTCTTTCTTCATGGTGGGCCAATTGTAGCCAGCGCGTATGATGCATCTAACGAGGGCACGGTTGCCCGTGTGGGCGCCGCAATGGCCCTCGTGTACTTCTTCGAGTACAGGTCTTACTTGTTGCGGCCTTAAGCACTTGGCTAAGGGTCCACCGAACGTCCTTTTATAAAGGTCGTCGTTGATCATGCAGTACCGGGCGGCCTGTACGCGAAACTTCTTTGCCTCTTTTTTATCGAGGGGTAATACCCCATCCTGCAAATAAAATATGAAATGGTTGCGCCAGTCCCAAGTCAGGTTTAGGGAAAGTACCTCGGTGTGATCGATGGCCGAGTGGATGAGTGTGACAACACTTTCTTTGCTGATGTTTTTGGTGGCGGCAGCCAACTTTGCCAGGCCGTCTGCTTCGATATTCCGTGCTCTGGGAATTTGTTCGAAGCGACATTCGTCGAATATAGCCATCAGTTTGTGGATTTTCGACTGGTATTTTTGCAACCACAGTTCTTTGATTTGATAAGTCCCAGCGATATGGTTCATTACAAGCTGGGAGTCGCAATGGAGGAGAATTCGGCGAGCTCCGTACTTGATGGCCAGTTTCATGCATGCAATAACAGCCTCGTACTCGGCCTCGTTGTTAGTTATCTCCGGGCATCATATGGACTGGTGAATTGTTTCACCCATGGGTACCTCAAGAACGAGTCCCAGTCCTGATCCCGATGCGTTGGCGGCGCCGTCCGTGTAAAGGACCCATAGGTTGCTTCCGGAGGACGCGCGTTATGCCTCGAGCTCTGCCTTTGGCAGGACTTCCGCGCTGAAGTCGGTGATAAAGTCGCTAGGACTTGCCAATTGATGGCGGTCTTAGGGAGGTACGTAATATCATGCTCGCTGAGCTCGACGGCCCATTTGGCGAGTCGCCCTGAGAGTTCGGGTTTGTGTAGGACGCTTCTTAGGGGGAAGGTCATTACTACCCTTGTGGGGTGGCATTGGAAATATGGTCGTAGCTTTCGCGAAGCTACTACGAGGGCTAATGCCAGTCTCTGAAGGTGGGGATACCGGGTTTCGACATCCACTAGAGTTTTGCTAATATAATAGATAGGAGATTGTGTACCTTTATTATCACGTACTAAGACGGTGCTGACTGCGACTTCTGATACGGCCAAGTATATCAGCAACGACTCACCTGGGTTGGCTTTCACCACTAGGGGTGGTGACGACAAGTATGCTTTCAAGCTTTTCAGAGCTTCTACACATTCCGTGTTCCATTGCACTCCCTGGTCTTTTTTCAGTACATCGAAAAATTTGTGGCACCTATCGGAGGAGTGTGAGATGAATCGGGAGAGGGCGGCTAATCGGCCCGTTAATTTCTGCACCTGCTTCTTGCTGCTTAGCGTTTTTGGTATGGCCTCTATGGCTTTGATCTGGTCAGGGTTGACTTCGATGTCCCTTTGTGATACCAAAAATCCCAGGAACTTTCCCGAGGCTACTCCAAAAGAGCATTTTTCGTGGTTCGACTTCATGCCATACTTCCTTAATATTCGAAGGCTTCTCAGATGGGTGAGGTGGTCTTCCCTCTTTGATGGTTTGACTAACATGTTGTCGATGTATACCTCCATGGTTCTGCCAAGCTGTTCTTTGAACATTGTCGTTACCAGCCTTTGATAAGTGGCCCCTGCGTTCTTGAGCCCGAAGGGCATTACCTTATAGCAATATGTCCCTTGATGAGTGATGAATGTCATCTTTTCCTGATCTTCTTCGGCCATCATGATCTGATTGTAGCCTGAATATGCATCAAGGAAGCTTAGCAGTTCATGACCTGTCGTTGCATCTATTAGCTAGTCAATGTGGGGGAGCGGGAAAGAGTCCTTAGGATATGCCTTATTTAGATCGGTGAAATCTACACACATCCGCTACTTCCCATTTTTCTTTTTGACCATTACGACGTTGGCGACCCATTCCGGGTACTTGGATTCCCTGATGGAGCCATTGGCTAGCAACTTGTCCACTTCTTTTCTCACTGCTTCGTTAATGGCGGAGTTGAATTTTCTTCTCATTTGTCGCACGGGCGGGTGTAATAGGTAGACGTTGAGTTTGTGAGAGGCGATTTCTTGTGGAATTCCTGGCATATCTGCATGAGAAAAAGCGAACAGATCTGCATGGTTAGATTAAAATTCACGGTACTGACCTGGATTTTAGAGCACGTGCCCTATGTATGCTTTCTTTGCGAGGTCACTGCTGCTTATCTGATCGGGGTCGAGGTCTTCGACCGTGGCATTGCTAGCCTCGACCTTCTTAAGTTCTTCGATGGTGTTCTCTGTCGGACGGACCTTAGTCCCTGACAGGGCTGATTGCTATGCTTTTACACTTGCTCCTTGGAGCTGTTTGGTATGCGTGTAATCTTGGGCTATCTTATAGCATTCTTGAGCGGTGCAGGGCTCTCCCTGTATGTAGTGCACTCCCCACGGGGTTGAGATTTTTATTACTTAATAGAAGCTGGATGGGACGAATCTCATGGCGTGTATCCACGGGAGTCCGATAATGGCATTGTAAGTTGTTTCCTAGTTCATCACGTGGAAGGTGGTTTCCATCGTGACTCCACCTGCAAGGATGGGCAGCGTCACCTTGCCTGAGGTTCTTTCCACTGCATTATTGAAACCTGTTAGTGTTAGGAAGCGCGGGATTATTTTATCCTCAAGTCCCATGAGTGCAAAGACTCTAGATGAATGATACATGCGCCGCTTCCATCGTCGACCATGATACTTTTAACATTAGTATCCAGTATGCGTAAAAAAATAACTAAAGCATCATAATGAGGAAAATACAAACCATTGGCATCTGACTTATCGAAGGTGATACTATCTTCGATGTCATCATACCGTCCATGGGCGATAGTTCACTTCAACTTGTAGGTGGTGGTGAATTTGACGTGATTGATTGTCGAATCATTGTCGTCTCCAATGTTCATGCTGATGGTGCGCATTGGTGAGGGCGGCCTTGGTGGGCCATGGTGAGGTTCCCGCCCTCGTGCGAAATTGAGTTTTCCCTTGTCGCTAAGCAGCTCCTTCAAGAACCCTTGGTTCATCATTCAGACTACCTCCTGGCGGAGACCTATATAGTCCTCCGTTCTGTGCCCTCGCTCTTGGTGGAACTCGCATAGGGCGTTTGACTTTCTGGTGGCGGGGTTGGACTTCATCTTTGATGGCCATTGTACCTTGTTTCCCAGCTTTTCAAGTGCGTACACTACCTCTGAAGGGGACACACAAAAGTTATGTGCAGACAATGGAAGGGGCGTACCTCTGTTGCTCCTTAGTGGATCAATATGTCTTGCAGGGTGTCTGCATGCCTTGGTGGTGGCGGATGCGAGGACCTGATGTATGGTTGATGTCTTCCCTGATGAGGCGCGGGATTTGTTCCCGCCTACCCTTGTTGCGCCGGTCCCTTCGGATTTCCGGGTGTACTGTTGTCAACCTTCGGGTCGGGCCGTTGAGGTCGTTATCATCCTCTCGTACCTCGGTGTGATAGCCGTTATGTATTTCTTCCCAGGTGGTGGGGGATATTTCAGGAGACAGCGTAGTAGCTTCTTGGTTGCCTTCGAGCCATCTCTGCTGAGCCCGTTCTGAAAGGTCGCAACTGCCATGCGTTCAGACACGTTAGGTAGGCTCATTCTGACTCTGTTGAATCTGGCTAGGAACTCCCTGGGTCCTTCTCCTGGGGTTTGACGCACAGCAAAAATGTCGTTGACCCGTGCTTCCGCCTTCCTTGCTCCCGTATGGGCAGTAGCGAATTTATCAGCCATCTCCTCAATGGTTGAGATGCTATTGGCCGGCAGTTGTGAGCACCATGTTAGGGCCCCTCATGTCAGCGTTTCACGGAATTTCTTCAGAAGTATGGATGGTACCTATTCTTTTGATAAGTCGTTGCCTTTGACGGCTGTACACAGTATATTAGGTGGTCCTCGGGGTTGGTGGTCTCGTCATATGCTTTCAAGTAGGGGGCATCTTGAAGGTTTTCGAGATGGGGTATGGCGCGGATCCCTCCGTGTAGGGTTGTTCGACGAACCTCCCCATGTCTCGCTTCGGCAACAACTTATGTGCATCTAGGATCTTATCCACCCTTTCTTGGTTTTTCTTCATCTGGTCGCGGAGTGACCTGTTCTCATTTTCCATCTCTTCCATCTTTTTGAGGATGGCTACGAGTGTTCCGTCGTTAGCTTGGACATCGACGGGAGTGTTGTTTGTTCACGTGACCTCGAGCTCATCCTCGGTTGTGACATGATCTGTTGTTGGGGTGCATCTATCATTTTGAGGTGGTTTTTTGGTTAGACCGCTCAGAGTGCTTGTCAGCCACTCTTCTAGTAGTCTCTTTATTTCTGGGGGTGCTTCCTTAGTGGTAGATGTTGAAGCTTATTTTTCTCGTGGCACCACTAGGTCTTCTGATAAGGAGGGTAGGGCTTCCACGCCTATTAAAGTACTGGGGGTTGTGTGTAGGGCATCTCCTTCGGCAGCCGCGTTGAGAGTGCCCGTGAGATCTGTTCAAACCTCCAGGATAGCCTTCGTTCTAGCATTGTTTTCGGCCATTTTGGGTTGTAGAGGGTGCTTTTCGAAGGATCTCTAGAGACAAACTACATCTTTGATTCTCGAAATCCCCACAGACGATGCCAAATTGTTTAGCTAAAAAGTTATTCGAACACTTTATATAGCTCGAAAACAATCAAAAATAATTTGAGTCAATCAGAATCAAATGTAATATGGTCTAGAAATTGTGAAATGACTAAGATATAAGAACAATGAGACAAATAGCAGATTTTACACTAGAGAGAGAGAGTCAGATAGAAAGAGTTGTATATTTTTAGTAATGAAATACACATGAGCCTTTACAAAGGGAGAAGGTCCCCTTTATATACTAAGGGACCTTCCTCGAAATAATACAAAAAAGTACAAGGGTTGGTGGCCTCGATATACGAGTGTCAGAGCTCGATGTGACATTACGGCGAGTAACATCATTTGGCCCGTTTATTAGAGACCAGCCTTTCTTAAGTCGACCATGCCAAGACCGCCTTTTTTAGTGAGGCCGTATGTGGATACTACATGGACGTGGAGAACCAAATTTGCCCAACACAAATATGTAATTTATTAATATAATGTGTAGAATGTTTAAAACGTTCTCCTCTTGTTGTTACTGTTTTTGGAGGTTGATTCCTTATATATCTTTTTATAATTGTTTGAGATTGTTACTTCGAGTATTGCAATATTTTTTATATTTTTGCACTAGCGAATTGCAAAATAATATATATCTCTGTAATTAGTCGTCTATTTTATTAATAGCATGAATCATGATTAATCGAATGTATTTTCTTCTTGCTATTTGGCACATATTGTATCGTCTTCTTTCAATATGTTACGCAACCACAAATGCCTGAAATACTTTAATTGAATTTTCTTATTCTATTTTCTAAAAAAATTATTAAAACCAAAAAGATAATTGATTAACTAATGAAACCTAACAAGTACTTTTGACAGGTGATGGCATGAATTATGATAATTGAATGCGTTTTTTTCTTTTCTTTTCTATATCGTTTACTTTTCTTTTGACTTTAATTTTTATTTTGTTTGTTCTATGTTGAAGATAATGTCAATTAATTACAATAATAATTGAATAAACAATTCAAGTATTATAAAAGTACTGTTAGCAAAATTAACTAGAGTTTTTATTATTTTCATAGTTTTGAGGAAGTTGGAGTTTTTCAACATTTTTTCGACCAACCAAAGAACAATTTTATATAATTTATTTTTTGATCGTTTCACAGCTGACATATCCTAGAAGAGTTAACCTAAATAGTAGCTCACTCAATTACTTAAAATAAAAATATCGGTGAATGTGTAATATATATATTATCTATATATACTATATGAATAATTTATTTATAGCGGCTCGAAAAATAAAAAAGTAGCGACCGACTATTTATGTAAAAATCTCAATATTCTATACACGTATTAGGTCGGATTGGCTCCCTAATTATTAGTTAAAATCCTAAAAGGAATAGAACTTAATTTTTTGCTTCCTACTCCTTGTTGGCATGGGATTTATCATATAAATTTTGGTTATAAAACCTCTTATATATATATATATATATATATATATATATATATATATATATATATATATATATATATTCTTTCCTTAGCTTCTTGTTTTCATCTACGAATAATCTCTTTCTTCTTCACGAATAAGAACAATTATTTCTTCAGTACCAATTATGGCAACGTATACTTTCGAACAAAACGAATACTTGGAAGATGTCATTGAGAGTCAGGTACAAACTTCGTTGCTAATCTTTCGTTAAATCTTGATAATTTGTTGCTAATTCGTAATTAAATAGGATCAGCGATGGATTTTATTGTTTAACTACATAATTTGTCTGTCATTAATTTTCATTTTTTAATAGTTAAGGTGCTTATAAATTTGTTGTTAAATTAATTTTATCAAGTATTTACAAATTTTTCGTGAATATCCCTAGCTGCTAATCAAGTTATTTTTGTTGTTATTCTATTACAGCCAGAAGTGAATTCAGGGATTTAATTTTGACATTATATATATATATATATATATGTCCTCACTATCGAATCTCTTTCTTTTTTATGAGTTCAGAACATAATATTTGTTAAAGTTTTAGTGATCTTTTATATGTAGAAATACTAGAAGTTCAATTGAACCTATTGGCATTATTATTATTATTATTATTATTATTATTATTATTATTATTATTATTATTATTACTGAATTAAAAATATCCAGATTGTAATTTCTTTATTTCTTCTTGCAATCCAATATGATATTTCATGTTTTATTTTTATTGTGTGTTTTCATGTAGCTGTATGGTTTTTAACTTTCTATAGTTTTGATATATCATAAGATTTTTGTTATTTCCTTTTTTGTTCCCTGTTGAATACTAACTTCTTCCTTCTTTTTGCTATTTTTTTTTTTTTATAAAAATATGTAGGGTTTCTATGTGATGAACGATTTTGGTTGGAAAATACCATGTGGAATAGTGAAAATTGTCGAAAATTATGAAGCTTTTGAAAAAGCAAAAAAAGCTACAACTTTTGCTGTAGATAAATACAATGAGAAATCAGAAAAATCAAAGTTGGAATTATTGAGAATTATGAATGTTAATTTTGAACCTACTGCTGGTGCAATTTATTATATTTCTTTGGAAGCCGTGGATTTATTTTCTACGAAAATTCTTCATTATCAAGCTAAGGTTTGGGCAAAAATCAACACTGGTTATAAAGTTGACATTTTTCAACTTGCCCCTCATGTGCCAAAGTTCTCAGGTAATCTTTACCCAACTAATTCGTCGGATTCATTGTTTACTTTTTCTAATCAGTATACATCGATTATACACATATTATACATTAATCGTCTATTTTTAATCAAACATTTTGTTTAATTCTTCAAAATTTGTACACGTATATACATCGATAAAAATCCTTACAAAGTTAGTACTACGACTTAACCTATTATAACATGTTATTTACGTTATTTTCCAAATTATGAAATTATCCCCTTAACCTAATAGTTTAAAAAAGTAGTTACTATTGTATGTCATCTAAACCTAATAGTATAAAGAAAATCACCTTAACCTGAAAGTGGTGCATAATAGTTAAATTTTATTAAAAATTAACATTCCACTTTCTTATTCCCTTTGAATAGAAACTGTTTTAAAATTGTTCAGGAGATTAAAAAAAGGGTAAAATTATACTTATTGTTTTTTATATTTTTTAAATCTCTTAGTGTTTTCCTTCAAAAGACACTAAAACTAGATAAAATTGACTTGAGAAAGTGAAAGGCTATTATTGTTTAAACGTATGGAATAATTTTTATGTTTTTAAATAATATTCACCTAAAATTTAGTTGGTCATCTTATATTTTATTTTTTATTTTAATATGGTGTTATTTATTGCAGAATGTGAGGAAGAGAAACATTGTTGTGTTAAGGTTAATAATTTGCAGGACTGGATGGATGAGAATTATCTTTATTACAAGTGCTGTTACACATTCAAAAAGGTAATTTTTAAACCTAATTTACTGTTTATATTTCTTCATATATAATTTTTAGACATGTAATAAAATCAGTATTTTAAAAGGCTTTTTTGGGATTGTCGGAGCTCACCCCTAGGCGTTAAAATAGCATGGTCTAGTCAATTTTCGGATTGGTCATTCAAAAAATAGCTAGTGTTTGCGAAGTCAATGAAAAATAGCCATTATTTTGCTGCAACAGAGATCGATCCAGCATAATATACTAGAGTTCGGTACACCTATGTATGAACTTCCAGCATATTATGATGGACCGGTATACTTTGCTGGCTCTAGTATAGAGCATCGGTGCTCCAAACTCCAGTATATTATGCTGCAGTATTTTTCCGGATTTTGAACAGTGATTTTGTTTAGATTTATCTTTACATGAAAAGTGACTAAATTTTAATTACTTTTGAAACTGTGGCTATTTTTGAACGACCACTTGTAAATCCGGCTATTTTTGAATTTCTCCCCCCCTCCCCCCACCTAGGCGGGACACTTGCAAAATGTGCGAGACTTAATTCTGTGAGGCTTATGGCCCAAGCGCTCGACTATGCAACCTAAACTCAAACATAATATTCTACGCTCGGGGCTCGCCCGACTGTTTTTATCTATATCATGTATTAATTATATCTAATTTCATAATTTTATGCTATTTAACATTAAATTATTATTTAATTGGTTTGTTATTTTCAGTTTGTTTCTGTGGAGGTGATTAGAGATAAAGAAACAGGCAAATCTATGGGCTATGGATTTCTTTGGTTCAAAACTCACTCAGAAGCAATGGAATTTTTAAAGAAAAATGAAGGAAAGCAAATGCCAAATTCCAGCCAGAATTACTCATTGGTGTTTGGAAATTTTTGAAGGCCAAAGTGTTTTATTACATAGTTTAAAATCCATTTAAACTATGTATTACTCATTCACATAGTTTAAATTGGTTTTTATGGTATTTAGATGGTTTTTTCTTAAGTAGTTTTTAATAAATGTTATAATTTCTGGCAAATTTTGATAAATAATAAAAACTTTTTACATCCACCATACCTCTCCATGATTTCGACATTGATTAATTTCAAACTATTACTATATAATTTGGGAAAACAAACGGACTCATTATTTACCGAGTTTCTAATCGTGCACTATCTCGCTATCGGATTTGATTATTAGTATATACACATTTGTATAATGTAGTACATATATATTAGAAAAGTGAAAAAGGAATTTAATAGAAGGGTAATGAAATACTAAATTTGCAGGAGAAAGCTTTAATAATTCTTATTTAATTTTTTTTCCTTTTTACATTAACAAAAAACATGCATAATAACAAGAATAAAGACAACACTTCCCCTCTCTTAATTTGCGTTGTGGCAAATTCTAGCAGTTGGATTTGACACACAAACTTGATAGTACTTCTTCTTGGCTTCTGGGGAGCCGCGCTTCGGCTCCTCGGCCATGGCGGCCTTTGCCACTGAGCTAGCGGCAATGGCCGCCATGGCGAAGAACAACTCTCTCCGGCCACTGTTGTTGCTCTCTTTCTTGTTGCTCATTACAACATTTTCTCCCTCAAATGGCACCTTTGAGCTTGCCTTCACCATGACAACCCCGCGGCGGTTCGCGGCCGGGACTTTGGTCAAGGCCGCGACGGAGCCGCCGGCCAAGGAGGTTGTCATTGTCATTGAAGCCATTTGATCAACCCAAAAATTTTCCTAGTTTGATTGCTTAGTACTTGCTTTCTGTTTTGTGCAAAGGAATGGTTTGGTGTGTGTTAAAAATATGTATGCATGTGAGGAACAAAAAGGAATTAGTGAATTTCCATAAGGTATGTTATCCATTTTCTTATCTAAACAAAGGGTTCAGAGCCAATGATTTTTTGCCATGTGGACATCTATCTCAATCTTGGAAAGAAAATTTGTGGTTATTGAGGCCCTATTATAGGTTCCAATTTTGAGGACTATTTTGTTTCAAATTGTCTTTTCATATCTTTTGGCTTTTCTTTTCTTGACCATTTTATGGTTCCTCTAACTTTTTCAAAATATTTATATAAACTACATTATCATCCCCCCCCCCCCCCCTCCTCCACCACCAATATTTTTCCCCAAGTAGTCAGTTAATTTGCCTAAAGAGTGAAAAACATAAGCAAATAAGCTCAATTTTTGCAATCTTTGACTGCAACTACCATAAAAGAATTCAAAGTCTCCCCTAAAAACTTCCAAATTTGTCAAATATTAACTAACCAACCTCAACTGGTAATAGCAATAACAAGCAAAGGGGAATCTAGAATGAGCAAGAAAATAGACACAAAGATAGTCCAAGCTAGCTAGGCATTTGGCATTAACAAGTTTTTCAAGACATAATAAATAAACAAAGTTTGAATGAATAAAATTACAAAAAACAAAAAAAAAAAGTCCAAATTCTATTCTTATCTTGATCATCCCATCTAACTGTCTTTTTCTTCCTCCTCCATTCTCATTAAAAGGATAAAAGGAAACCAGTTTGAGTCCTTGACTAACTGTGTAGTCAAGGTTTCACATTCTCCCTAATGAACTGCTCCAACTGAGAGATTTCACCGGTCAAACCAGAAGCTTCGGCAACAATTACTTTGTTACAGCACTGAGAAAATCCAAATGGTTCTCCGGGTACTCCAAGGGTAAACTTGTTAGAAATGTCTGCCTCAGATACCGCAGTTCTTGATGTACGAAGCTTGTCGCTGAACAACAATGGTAAAACAACCGTGGAACAAATTCAGAAAACAGAAAATTCCCAGTTCAACTTAATGTTAAAGAAGTTTTTAGTTAAGTGCATCAAGAAAAAGGAAAGAAAAAAAATGGTATAAAATGGGAAATATTGAGCTTTCCCATGAGGCAGTCCTGGTAGAGGACGTGTTTTTTATCAAATGTAATCCTATATTTACACCTAACGCTTAGTCAACTGACATTAATTTTTATTTTTTGAAATAGTCAGCTGATATTGTCTCTAAGAATATCGACTCGAGTAGTTTGCTGATGCAAATAGCAGCTAATGATATCCCTACTATTGACTAAAATGGGAGAATGGAGTTATCTTACATTTCCTTCTCCAGCTGTTTTCTTATGAACTCCTTTGTATGTGCAGTTATTTTATCAACCTTGTTGCACAGGAGAAGTACCGGAATCTTTTTCTTGATCACAGTTGCTTTTGTCAATACTTCATACAGGTACCTTTTGTGAGAGGGCGTTAAAATGTCAGAATCAGTTATCAAGCAAATAATCCATATGAAGATGAATAGTTAAAAGTAAATACTCTGCAGCAGTTCGGCTATTTGGTAAAAATTCCACCGAATCCACCACAAACACAATGCCAGCTGCTTGAGGCAAAAACTCATCTAGTTTCGGATGCAGACGAGAATGCCCTGGAACATCAACAATATGAACAGGTCTTGTTTTCCACTTCTGCAGCCAAACAAAAACAGGTCTGAAAGTTTGTATTGTGAAGTCCATTTGCGGACAAATATGATAAATGGCACTTCGGTACATCAATTAAGCAATAAGCTAAGTACAGCCAAGGTAGACTTCTAGCACTTGACAAAATCCATCCTTATTGAAGGTTGAAAGAATGATAATCTAGTTATATGGCAGGAAAAGGGAAAGAAAAACATACGGTCATCACTACCTTATCTCTCTCAGAGTGTAGTGTAAAACTGTCTTCATTTGGTTCCATCGATGTAACACTACCCTGATGCGCTGAGCCATCTCTAAGCTATAACAGACATCATAAAAGATAAAAGTCACATAACGTTATAAAAAGTTTATATCAGGTCCTGCATTTGTTCATTCAGCAGCACTTACCTGGTAGAAGAGGAAAGTTTTGCCACTTCCACTCAGTCCAGTGAGTAAAATTGTATTAGATGTTGTACATTTAAAAAGGCGAACTGCAAGAAGACACTAAGAATTTCTAAATTTCAGCTTTTGATGAGAGAAAAAATTCAACAGCATTTCAAAAAACATGGAGCATTTAAGGACAGAAGAGAGACATAAAAGGTTTGGGGAAGGGACCAAGAAGGAAGTGAATTCTTTTTTAAAAAACTTAAACGTATAGGTCCACTACACACAGAAGGAAAAAGAAATCGAGAGAAAATAACAGAAATACCAAGCGAGGGATGTGATTCAAGGACAGTTCTAAATTCTAATTCAATTGCACGTGGTTCATTTCTACATCCAATTCTCCATGAATCATTTATTACAATCACGTGATTCAGTTTATTAACTATATATTATTCCCACCTGCAGATATCCAGGAGACATACTACTGTTGCTAAGAGTTGATATTGGCATCACAATTATATGACTCTTCGTGTTTCCACTACACAGCCAAGCCAACTCTTAGTGTTCCCACTGACATATTCCACTGCACACCCATACACGGACGACATCTACCCATCAAACACATGTACAGATGCTCGTACTATCAGAAATATTATATGACTCGTCTTTATAGAGGAAAAGAAAGAAAAAAGTTCACATATCGCTTACGACACCTACATCGACTATAATCAATGCTCATTGATTTTGTGACTAGCTCAATACTCTCTATGAGAATCACGAAATACAAATCCTTTCTTCTGTTATCGCATGATCACCCAACATGGTCCAGCGTATGTAAAACAATTTCAAAAAAAAGTTTGATAACACAAAAAATTGTAGATTAAAACAGTAGACGGAATAGTGGCCATTGATGAACTTGTTGGTTCTGTTGTCTTCATTGGTCATACACATCCTTAAGAAAGAATACTAGTAAGTCAAAAATATTTCATTAAGATTAGAAAGAAGCAGCACATGTACAGATGCTCGTACAACAACAACAACAGATGCTCGTACTATCAGAAATATTATATGACTTGTCTTTATAGAGGAAAAGAAAGAATAGAGTTCACATATCGCTTACAACACCTACATCGACTATAATGCTCATTGATTTTGTGGCTAGCTCAATACCCTCTATGAGAATCACTAATACAAATCCTTTCTTCTGTTATCGCATGATCACCCAACATGGTCCAGCGTATGTAAAACAATTTCAAAATAAAAAGTTTGATAACACATAAAAAATTGTAGATTAAAACAGTAGAGGGAATAGTGGCCATTGATGAACTTGTTGGTTCTGTGGTCTTCATTGGTCATATACATCCTTAAGAAAGAATACTAGAAAGTCAAAAATATTTCATTAAGGTTAGAAAGAAGCAGCACCATGGAGCCAGAAGTAGCAAAGCACCTAATGACTTAAGAAGAAGATATGCTGGACAGTAGCACTATCAACTAAAGTCTACAGGAGACATATATACGGGACTCAGGAGCTTTAAGTCAAGAGAAATTACATCTGATTAGATAAGAATGATATCCTGAATAACGGACAGCAATGAGTGCTTTAAATAGCAAGGACAATGGAGTTAGATAGGTTGAAATCCCAATGAAGTCACAAAGATTCCTTTAGCCTATGGACCATCCAGTACCAGAACATTTTCAAATATCCAGAATATTAGGAATCTTCTGCAAAGTCTTGGCTCAAAAGCTAATTCAGACTTTGCGAAATAATGTGGTAGAATCATCTTGCCTCTACTCTGTACCTCCTAAAATACTTATCCTTCTCCAAATTTGAGGTACTTCCATTTCACAATATGCAAAATTAAGTTGCATTACAGAGATTTCTTAAACAGCAAGATAGTTTCCAAGGTACAAAAAGAAGACATAGCTGACGATTATACTGCTTGAATTATGTTAAATAACTGGATGTAGTACGCCAAATCGCCAATGTTCACATTAATAGTCCACAGGATTTGGGAAATCTCCAACACCTTAAGGTACAACCAGTACAGTTCTACCCAAGTCACATTCTGTCCCCCCCCCCCCCCCCCCCCCAAACATGTTGGATTTTCAAACACAGAGGAAGATACATTTGATATTAGAGTAAATTAGGCATACGATGACCTCAAAAGGAAAGGGTATAAAGCCATTGGAACACGCCCATGAAAGACTCTAAAGTGCAAAATGTGTTAAGGAATACAGTAACAGCTTACTTATTAGAAACAAAATCATGGTAAATAAGACGACTCCAACTGCAGCATAAAGTTGAGTAGGAGGTATCTGATGAACATATTCTTCAACTTCACATAACCACTGCTGCATTTGAATCTTAAACTGCTCTATTTTCTCCTTATCCATTTCTTCGAATTCCCTTCATTGAGTTTGAATATTTCTCTGAGAAACAACATTAAAAGAAACAGTGTCAGTCTATAGCACATACAGGCAATATATACACCCACAAAGACACAATAAAAGAATGCAAGTGTTTCATAAGTTTATCAACCAGATATCTCATTCAATGTGGAGCAGAACCCTTGTAAGAAACCACAGGTGGATCTAAGATTCAAATTTTATGAGGTCGAGATTCTTTTTTGATATTTTTTATTTATGCATTTAATAGTAGGAGCAGCATGAACGCAGGCTCCCGCTGCCATAAATTATGACATAGGCTCGGCCACTTGAGCCGACCTTAGGCGGGCTCCCCTCCAAAGTGCAGGGGAAGTCATCAACCTAGGCCATTGGCTTATTTGATTAACTGGGTTCGAATCTATTACACAAAAGTGAATTTGTTTAATACATATACCGGGTCTGAGCCAAAGCTACTAGGTTTGGATGAACCCAAGGCAATGTACTACATCCGCCCCCGGTAGAAACCAACAACAACAACAATCCCAGTATAATCCACTTGGTCTGAGGAGTATAGTATGTACGCAGACCTTAGCCCTACCTGGAGAGATATTGTTTTCAATAAATCCTCGACTCAAGACAAGATAAAATAAAGTAGTAACACAAGCATTAACAACAACAAGATAGAAAACGAAGCAAAGAGGACGTAAAGCTGTAAATCTAACAATAGTATCGCACCAAACTGAACACTAATACTACTGGTATGAAAAAGAAACACTCACGACTACCTACTAGCCTTATACCTTATTTCTCGACATACACATCTTCCTATCAAAGGTTATGTAGAAACCGCCAAAAAGATTTCCTTTTACAACATATGCTGAGGTAGTATATGTGCAACAGGTGCCCGTTGCTTTCGATTCAACCTATATATAGTTGACGCACAACAATTTAAATATATGTAAATGTATACACACACACACATTGCTAATGGGTTCAGCAATTATGAGCATTCAGTGACTTAAAATTTTGGATTCCCCTCAAACAGATCATAAAACTCAATAAGAAAACATCTCTTAACAAATAATTCTGTCTAAAAAGGCCACAGTAAGCAAATTACAGAAAAATTAACAATTGGACCTGCAAAATTCATATTACACAGAGAAATGCAAATAAGAAATGAGCACAGATTTTTGCCGAACTATTCAAAGAGAATAAGAGTTTTGGATGATGTCGAAACAAGAAGAAAAGAAAAGCAAAATGAGAGAATATATCGAAGAAAGGGTGAGAGGGAAACCTGTAATTCAAGCAATTGACTACAGCAATGAGGTAGAATTCAAAAGTGAAGACAAAATCTGTGGAAATTCGGGTCAAGATGTAGAATTAGTGAATTACAATGGAAATGAGGATTTGGACCTGTAATTAATCCACTCAAATGGGCCTTTTAGGATGTAATTTTGTCCATTTTCAAAACAAGAGGCCCATTACTGCCCCCCTCCACCAAATGTTAGTGTAAAAATGACGTGTAGTCACTAATTAAGGGAGATTTGTTATGAAATCTCCTATTTAAGGTGAATGTCTATAATTAGAGAGATTCTAGAGTTCTATTCTTGGTAGCTAAATCATCCCCCTCCCTATAAATAAAGGGGCCTTCTACCATTGTAAACAATCCCTAACAATCTCTAAGTATCAATAAGAATACTTCTCTCTCTATTCTCTCTATATTGTTCTTGTTCTTGCATTATTGTTCTTGTCTTTATATTATTTCATAACACGTTATCAGCACGAGTCTCTAACCAATTGAAATTTTCGATTGTCTTAACTTTTGTTTGTGTAGGGTTTTGCTTCAAAGAAAGAATGAAGAAAGAAAGAAAAAAAAAAGGAGGAACGAAACAGAAAGCAAAAGAAGGAAAGCAAAAGAGAAAAGGAAGAAAACATTGAAAATATAATTGGTATACCTTAAAGGTAAGTAATTTACTTTTCCCTTTCAAATTCTTGGAATTCTATAATTTAATTTTATATACAAAGCATAGTCAACAAAGTTTGATTATAACTCTAATGGAGTTTGTAAGAAATTATAACCACATGAAGTGGTAAAATCTCTATGTCCTGCCATGATTAAATTCATGTATGATTGTGGGCAAATAATTGAAAATCCGTCCCATTGAATTTGCTCTATTCCCTTTAGAGAATGTGGAAGTAGTATATGATAAGTCTGAAAGAAGACTAAAATATTACCATGAAGGTATCAATGAATGTGGACGTGGCAAAGAATTCCGTCCAATTGAATTTGCTCCATTCCCTTTAGAGAATGTGGTAGCAGTATGTGATAAGTCTGAAAGAAGACTAATTACCGTAAAGGTATCAATGCATGTGGACATGGCAATAGACGAAGTTATAATCGTCATTATTGTGGTAATGAGAACAATAAGGATTCTCAAAATAATCTTTCACTTTATGAAAGTAATATTTGACATGAGATTGTGTAAAGCACATGATTTTGATCCATTCCCTGAAGTGAATGTGATAATTGTAATAGAGCCCGTAAGTATGAACACGCTCTTGATGTAATTTTGGTTTATGTCTGACATTATGTAAAGAAAGTTCGTTGCCCTTGAAATTTCGGGCAAGAACTATAAGACATGGGTGTTGGATGCAGAAATCCACTTAGATGCTATGGGTCTCGGAGACACCATCAAAGATAGAGAAAAAGCATCCACCCAAGAATGTGCGAAGGCCTTGATTTTCTTGCGCCATCACCTTGATGAGGGTTTGAAGATTGAATATCTCACCGTCAAGGATCCACTCATCTTGTGGAACGGCTTAAAGGAGAGATATGACAACCTGAAGTTGGTCACTCTGCCACAAGCACGATATGATTGGGCTCATCTGAGGCTCCAGGAGTTTAAGTCCGTTTCTGGATATAATTCTGCAATGTTCAGAATTACTTCTAAATTGAAGCTATGCGGGGATAATATCTCCGATTATGATATGCTTGAGAAAACGTTTACAACGTTTCATGCCTCCAATATAGTACTGCAACAACAGTACAGAGAGAAAGGCTTTACAAAGTACTCTGAACTGATTTCTCTTCTACTAGTGGCTGAGCGAAATAATGACCTGCTCATGAGAAATCACGAAAATCGACCCACTGGGTCTACACCACTGCCTGAAGCAGATAAGGTGCACTCTCATTATGCCAAACATGAAAAGGGCCATGGTCATGGTCGTAAACGGGGTCATAGCCAGGGACGTAGACAAGGAAGAAATTCCAATGAAGTCCGTCAACCCCCAAGGAGAGATAACTGCCGAAAGCAGAAATGGGATCATGAAGATCCTAAGGCAAATGGTTCAGAAACTATATGTTATCGTTGCGGTGGGAAAGGGCACTGGTCAAAGACTTGCCGTATACCAAGACACTTGGTTGACCTTTATCAAGCATCTCGAAAGAGTAAACGCCCTGAAACGAATTTTGTCTCTGACGACAACTTTGACATCACCCACTTGGATGTGGCAGACTTCTTTGAGCAACCCGAGGGGAAGATAGACCACCTAATCGGTGATGGATCAGTGATGAAAGAAGATGGAGCTGTTTGATTTTATTTACTTGTTTGTATTAGTGAATGAATAAACTAATAGCCATCAGTATTAGCTCGTATTAGTTAGTTCATGATATAATGTTAGTATTAGTTCTTTAGAATGTATCAATATGCTCAAATATCAATAATATTTTTACTTTCCAGTAGAGGTAATCGACTAACCTGAAAACTAGTCGGTTATCTCATATTTCGCATAAAAACTGCAAAACAATCGATTGTCAATGATCAACAATCGATTGTCTTTAAAACAGTAATCTGGAATTTTTCAAAAACAGTCAACAATCGATTGTCTATGTTTAACAATCGATTGTCTTAAAACAGTGTGATCTGGAATTTTTCAAAAATCATCCACAATCGATTGTCTATGTCTAACAATCGATTGTCGTTAGACAGTGTAATCTGGAATTTTTCAAAAATCATCCACAATCGATTGTCTATGTCTAACAATCGATTGTCATTAGACAGTGTAATCGAATTTTTCAAAATAGTCAACAATCGATTGTCTATGCTTAACAATCGATTGTCTTAAGATAGTGTGCTCTGGAATTTTTCAAAATAGCCAACAATCGATTGTCTATATTTAACAATCGATTGTCTTAAAACAGTGATCTGGAATTTTTCAAAAATTGTCAACAATCGATTGTCTATGTTTAACAATCGATTGTCAATGCTCAACAATCGATTGTGTGTGTTTAACAATCGATTGTTTTATGAAAATGCTTAAACTGAAATTTTCAAACTGCATAGTAATCGATTATGGAAAACATATAATCGACTATCTGATTTATTTTAGTCAACTGACATCAGCAGATTTTGAAAATATTATGTGACACAAACGAATTGAACTTGTTTATTCTTATGTTCGTGTATTTCTTTTGTATATCAAACCATGGGAATTAACTTGATTGAAGGCTCCGGAAGAGCAATTGTAACTCTGCCCAAAGGCACGGCGTTTATCTTAGAGAATGCAATATTCTCCTCCAAGTCTAAGAAGAACTTGTTGAGTTTTAATGATATCAATCGCAATGTTCTCCTCCAAGTCTAAAAGGAACTTGTTGAGTTTTAAAGATATCATTCAAAATGGATATCATATTGAGACAATAGATGAGAATAATCTTGAATTCTTCATGAAAACGAGGCTGCCCATTTCGGTTTGGGTTCACGCCATTTTGCATGCAGCAATGCTAGTTCGTCGGCTGCCCACTTTGGTTTGGGTTCATGCCATTTTGCATGCAGCATTTTAGTTTGTCGGCTGCCCACTTCGGTTTGGGGACACGCCATTTTACATACAGCAATGCTAGTTCGTCTCTGACTGACGAATTGACACAAATATTCCCCGTTGCAATTGGTTTTGGGTCATGGACCCAATATATCCCATTCAACAATTTTTGGATGCGCAGTATATGTGCCTTTAGCACCGCCATCCCGCACCAAAATGGGTCTGCAAAGAAGGTTAGGAATATATGTTGAGGTTGAATCGCCCTCCATTATTCGCTACCTCGAAACATTGACAGGAGAGTTGTTCACTGCACGATTTGCAGACTGTCAATTTGATGAGACACTTTTCCCAAAATTAGGGGGAGAAGTTGGTGAAACCAAACGGGAAATTTTGTGGAAAAATGCATCATTATCTCATCTTGATCCACACACCTCTATTTGTGAGAAAGAGGCACAAAAGATTATCCATTTGCAAAGAATAGCAAATCAAATGCCTGACGCATTTATAGATTTGAAAAGGATAACAAAATCACATATCCTCGAAGTGAATGTGACAACATTTGATTCACGAATACATATTCATTATTGGAAGAATATGAACATGAAATTGGTATTAAATATACCACACTCACCCCTAGAAGGAGGTTTGAGATGATACCACACTCACCCCTAGAAGGAGGTTTGAGATGATATATGGCATGAATGATCGTTGGTCACGTACCTATTGTACGCCAAAGTATTTTGGAAATATGACTATTAAAGGACAACGATAATGCAAGAAACATATCTTGCATATAAGTTTGACATGACCATAATGGTATAACTTTCTCTTTAAGAAAGATATTCACCACATGGATGTTGATGAATCTGTGGTAGTACAAAATTAATTGAGAGCTCTAGAAGAGCCAATTATTACTATGTTGGAGAAACACAATTGAGTATTGTGCTGTAGTAAGTCTCAAAGAAACTTATTCAGTTTCCAAAGTACACGCGAAAGCGATTGATATTGAGACTATAAAGGAAGGCTTTGATATCTCCTACTACTACAACTTGTAGCGGGGTAATTTGTATATGAAAAGCTACCCGCTTTGTTCTCCAGTTTGTACTACACAAACGAAATAATGCCACAATAAAGTGGATATCTATTGGTATAAAAACCCATGTCATAATAAACCCGAAGTTTATTGATAAGTGCACATGTCATGGTGTAAATTTGAAGTTTACCAATATTGATAATTTATTCAGTTGACATTCGTGTTAGCCATCTCATTTTATGTATGATGTGCAAATTCACATAGGTGAATAATAAAGAACTAGAAAGTTCTTTACGAATTCTCTTGTATCACTTGTTCTCATTAATGAACTGACCAACTAAAGAGTTCGGGTTGAAGCCCATAAATTCTGGAAATATCAAAGGTGAATATGGGCCCATTCACCTGCCATGTATACCACATATGATGCATCTATGATATGGTTACATGCGCAATTGTTATTGACCCGCAGCCTGGCCGGTGCTTGCGAGGTAAATTGCTCAGTAATCTAACTTCGAGCATAATTTCCAGATTTTCTACTCAAGATAGTTCATCTTGATAAGTTGGTTTATATCAAAGTAAGTTTAGCAAGATAATTATTGAGTGCTTCCACTTAATAGCTAAACTATTTCTTGTGAGAACAAAGTTATATATATCAGTTTGATATAAGTTGTATACGAGAGTATATTCTCCCCTCACAAGTGGTTCAAGGTCAGGAACCAAATAATTTCATCTTATTATTAATGTGTTGTGTATATTGACATGATAATGCACAAAGATGATTTCCCAAAGTTGAGGAAACAAGTTAGCTTTACTAACATGAGAGGGAGACATGATAAACGCTTGAGAAAAGGTTACATGGGATGAATTATCATTTGTATATGTATATCCCCGAATATCATGATATGAACCTGAAGTTCATAAAAGGGATAATTCAATTGCAACATATTGCAAAGCATGCTATACGCATTTGCTGACCCAAAGAAAGTAACTAAATGGAAGAGATACAATTCAAGAAGAATTGATTCCATATGAAAGACATGTAGTTTTGAACCTATAGTTCAAATGCTTGAAAGTATAAAGTCAAAGGTATGTATAATCAGTTTTCGATATCTTATTTGTCTAGCATGACATGGAAAACTTGATATGCATCTAAAGTCTATTATATGATTTATATGACTTAACTTGAAATATTTAAGTTGCTTGAAGCATATGCAATTCTTGGTCCTGAAGTACCACATCCCAAGTACAATTTGTGTACATATGAATCTTGCTATAACTATAAGCATGATGGCATTGAGGATGCATCTATGGAGATGTTGAAGAATTATTCCACGACATTATATGAAGATGTTCATATCTATCAAGAATGATGATTTCAAGGTACGGAATATTTATTCAAGTCAATATGGTTGATTTATTTATCAAACATCTACCAAAGATCGTTTTGAAGATGGTGCACAAGATTGGAATGCAAATGCTCAAGGATATAAATTGATGTTCTTATTAGGGGGAGTTAATGCGCGTTGCACTCTTTTTCCCTTACAAGGTTTTGTCCCAATTGGGTTTTCCTTGCGAGGTTTTTAACGAGGCAACCAATAGGCGCATATTCAAACATGTGTACTCTTTTTCCTTTCTTTAATTTTTCCCATTGGGTTTTGGTTTTAAGGTTTTAACGAGGCACATTGTTGAATAGACATTCAAGGGGGAGTGTTATGAAATCTCCTATTTAAGGTGAATGTCTATAATTAGAGAGATTCTAGAGTTCTATTCTTGGTAGCTAAATCATCCCCCTCCCTATAAATAAAGGGGTCTTCTACCATTGTAAACAATCCCTAACAATCTCTAAGTATCAATAAGAATACTTCTCTCTCTCTATTCTCTCTATATTGTTCTTGTTCTTGCATTATTGTTCTTGTCTTTATATTATTTCATAACAAGATTTTAATTTTTATCCTATAATTATAATGCTTTCTAATTGCAAAAATACAATTTTACCCTTCCTTCAATGTTTATACTCCCAAACTCTTGTTTGTTTCATTTAGACAAGGGAAAATTTGAGAACGAATCTTTTTGGGCAAGTTTCGTCTGTTCTCAGTGCCTGTTTCATCCTCGCATGCAATGGATCTACAGTTATTTTTCTCCTTGTTCATCTTCTTTGCCATCTTCTCTGAAAAGAACAATTAAACTGGTACTTTTTTTTATTTTTAAGAATTTTTGTTTTTCTATATGTGTAATCGTGATCAATGCCATGTCAAGTATGGGTAAAATTTTAAAATATTTCATTATAAGTTGATTCACTGAGAGAGACGTAGCGTATATTTTGTGATGTTGTTATTCAGAAATTTTTGGTGTTTGAAATGTGAAATGCCTTTGTGGTTGATTCAATATATTTGATTATGTTGTAGAAATTCATAAGCTTACGGTGTTTATGAATTTTTAGTTAACTGTATTCATGAAAGTTAAGGACCAAACTATCACGACCCAAATCCCATACCCGGTCGTGATGGCGCGTCTCGTGAAGACAACGCCAGCCAACAACCCCAAATCATCTCTTTAACAACTATCAAACATAAATGACTAGAAAGTATAACTCATTGGCATTAAAACTATTAATTTCATCCCAATACAACACGGTCGGGGTGTCACAAGTCATGAGCATCTAAAGGAGTCCAAATACCTTTACAATACCAGTAGTGTACAATACGGAAAATTTAAAGTACAAAGGGTAGAAAATCCGGTGCCGCGGACGCTGGCAGTCACCTGGCTCAGCTATAGTAGCAAATCTCTAATCAGCTCAAACCCGCTAGCGGGTAACAAATACTAGCATCTGCACATGAAGTGCGAGAGTAAAGCGAGTACTTCCAACTCAGTGGTAATAAGAGTAAATAATGCTGAGAGTTAAGAAATCACGTAAGAGCACTACATCATGCTATACAGTACAGTACAACCCTTTTAATTTTTGATCCAGTAGTTCCATGAAAATCCTTTATAAAATATCTGAAATGTAACGCTATCTGAGGCAGTAAAATCAATTATACCATAAAAACCATAAGGTATCAGATAATTATCCTTTAAAATAGAGGAAATAACCAATTCAACAATTAAAGAATAATCACAAGTTTGCCCCTCGGGCTCAATATCAAACTCTCAGTATATTCAGCCCCACAGGCTAATTCCCAACTCACCAACACACAACATCACCCCCTCGGGATCACTCCCAACTCACCAGACACAAACAACAGCCTCTTGGGCCCACTCTTAACTCACCTGGGTACCTTGCGCTTACTGGGGATGTGTATAGACTCCGGAGGGGATCCTATAGCCCAAGCGCAATATCAGTAGGCCTGAAAGCCTTCACACATCACATACGAGGCCTAAAATCCTCCTCACATAATACTCGAGGCCTGAAAGCCTCCTCACATAACACTTAAGCCCTGAAAGCCTCCTCACATAACACTTGAGGTCTGAAAGCCTCCTCACATAACACTTGAGGCATGAAAGTCTCCTCATATCACTCAGCATATCCTCGCGTATGACCCTCGACCTCAATCAGTCCAGAAAATAATCATAAGCCTCTTGAGCATCAGTAAAATAATAGTGCTCAGCTCATTGACATTTTAAATATTATTTAACTCTCGAGTTGAGTATAAACGTAGTTGAGTTCACAAATTAATATTATTCAATTGGAATGAATTCAATAATATTTCAGTTCGTGAGAAAAAGTAGTGACGTAAATTCACAAAAGATTTCAGATAATTGGCACATGCCCAAGTATGGCAATAAGCCCAAATCATGATAAAATTCAATAATTCTTTATCAAATACGCTGTAAAATCAACAACCTGGACGGACCAAGTCACAATCCCCAACGGTGTTCTACCCCACGCCCATACCTGGCGTGCAAGTCACCACAATACAACACTATGATGTGCAAATCTGGGGTTTCAAACCCTTAGGACATCATTTACAAATATTACCTACCTCGAACCGGCGAAATCTCTAGCCCACGATGCCTTTGCCCCTCAAACTAGCCTCCACGCACGTCAAATCTAACCAAAGTTAGGGCAAATTTATCACAATATGCTAATGGGACATAACCCAATCGAAAGAACTCGAAAAATATTAAAAACCACGAAATTGGAAAACCCGAGCCTCGGGCCCATATCTCGAAATCTAGAAATTTTTACATCACAACGATCCTTATCTCGCCACTAGTCTACATATACCAAATTCACAAACTCGGAGCTCATTTGACCCCTCAAATCAGTGATTCTATCCAAGAGGGTTTTCTACCATTTTCAACAAATTTCTTAGATTAAACACCAAAACTTGTAATAGATTCAAGTTATACAACCAAGATTGAGTTAAGAACACTTACCCCAAGTTTTGTTGTGAAGTTTGCCTCTGAAAATCGCCCAAAAATCGCCTAAGTCCGAAGCCCCAAATGTTTCTTGCGAAATGAGGTCGTTTTACACTTAAAAACTTGATTTTTGTACTACCGCGCCGCGTGGGCCGCCGCGGGCCGCCAGTGCAATATGTTTCAAGAAGTGAAATTTCGGAACCTATTGTAATTTACATAGGCGCGGCGCGCCTCGCGCCGCATGGGGCGCCGTGGTAGTGCAAATTTCTGCGCTGCTTTGGTAATTTGGTCATAACTTTATGTAGGAATGTCCGAATGACAAATGGTTTCCGTTAGCCATCTTCAACTTTCCAACTTCAAAGGTTCCCGTTAGCCATCTGAAATCACCCCGAGGCCCTCGGGACCTCAACCAAAACACAGGTATGCTCTAATACTTCATTAAAACTTGATCGAGCCATAAAAATACTATTGTTAACATCAAAATCGCCAATTTTTTATCACATCAAGGCCTAGTTAAGCTAAACTTTCAAAATTCGCATTCCATCAAAAACCCGTCCTAAACACCTCCGAATCAACTGAAATTTTGCACACAAGTCTAAAATCACCTATTGAAGCTATTGGAACTATCAGAATTCCAATCCGACTCCCGAATAAAAATTTCAATTATCAACCGAAAATCGCTGAATACTAACTTCGCCAAAATAGGCTAATTTCTTCATCGGACCTCCAAAATTAATTCCAATTGTGCTCCTAAGCCTTAAATCACCCCCGAAACTAACAAAATCATCGGAATTTAATTTCGAGTCCTTTAACTTACAAGTCAATGTTCGGTTGACTTTCCAAACTAATTCTCCCTTAAAGAGACTAATTGCTCCATTTCCTACCAAACTCGATCCGATTTGACTCAATTTCACCAAGTACATATATTGAATCATGAAAAAGAATTTAACGGGGAATGCAGGATGAAAATACAGGAAAAGACGGTTCGGGTCGTTACATTCTCCCCAACTTAAACAAACGTTCGTCCTCGAACGTGCCCAGAGTTGTTCCAAAAGCCCAACAATTGCTGAATAGCTTTACCAGGTATAAATCCGGGGTGATTCCACTTCACCCTATCTCATATAGGTCCGATAACACATTTAAATCGAATTCACACAATCAGTCTCGCCCATACATCGTAGAACTCCCTTTTAAATTCTGAAACCATCAATATGATCAAAATCTCACACCTATACTTGAATAGTCTCGAACTAGATGTAATACACCTACCTGCAACCTCGGTGAAATCATATGATATACTGCATAATCCAAGCACTTGAAACCATAACTTCTATTCACAGCAGTTGCCTACAACAACCAAACACCAATAGAAAATCCCTTATTAGCTAAAGTCTTATTACAACACGTTCATACATTGACAATAATAAATGAGACACTCGGAAAACCATAACCATTTCTCAGATCAACCACTTATGAAGCCACTTCCCTTTTACTAATACTGCAACAGATTCCCGAGCTGAACCTCGATATTTACCCATCAAACATGCTGAAATCGCATCCGATTGTATTAATTTATGACCCCAACGATCACTACGAATCCAACACACTGTCCTGGTGATATTACACATTAATCTAGGACTAAGTCACAACTTGCATAATAGGCGCACCAATAAGAAATGGTTATAACATACTCAAATCATGAAAATGACTCAACTGAGAGAGTTGTACTTCAAATTCATTAGTACTTCCACAACAGAAGGCTGAGACCCTGTCTCACCTCATAGAAATAGGACACAAAAATTTTACCCGCAAGGTCATGTTTCCATAATTCTTTATTGCATGCGCGATCCCATCCAAATACATATTCCATATGGAACACCTCTGCACTGACATCCGCTACGAAGGCGCAATTAAGAAGCAATATTTCCCATCTGTCCGCTGGTTCCTTGAAATATAAATCATTCTGCTAAAACATATTCTAATGCACTTCACCACTTAACATGTGGCATTTCTGGTGTAGCCCCTAATGCAATAGTTCAAAACCACCTAACACTAAAACAGTCGGTTTGAATTTCCATATCACATTCAAAATATAACACCAGCGAATAAAGATCCACCACCACCACATAGCCTGTACATCAGAACTCCATATAGCACACTATCATCATACTTGATCCCAGTTTCCACCGTGCGATACACGCACAAATTTGATACTCTTTCATTCCATGATAGATACTAGATATTTACCTGTGCTTCCGAGAAAACCCAAATACCACCAGTGGACCCAACAAGAACATGCCGCCAATACTACTGAAATATAATCGGTTTAATCACATTACCTTTTTCTGAGACATATACTCTCATCAAATCACTTCCACTTAGCAATATCATCTTCCCAAATCATCCGAAGATCACTTATCTAATAACTTAGGAGGAATCACTACACATCCCATGCTCTGCATGACATTCATGGGTCTTGTTCAAATTCTTACAATGTTGACATGACAGATGAGACCTGTACACATTCATAACTACTATCGAAAAAAATAATTCATTAGTTATATCCTCTTGGCAAGAACTATCACCTCATTCAGAGCCAAACAATGATCTTAGCTCTTTAATTTACTTCACATACTCAGATTGCACTGATCTCAAATTCAATGATCTCGTCTCTCCCATTACGAACTGCTCAGGCAATAAGCCACCTCAGACATAATCAAAAGCCGCATATGATGCCCCAATATGCTAATAGGCTACTAATTCGAATACGATACCAAAAAGAAAACAAACTTTGGAAGGAATTACCAATCCCACACACTACTATGGCTTTCATTAAAAGACAGGAAGCAAGGCATACAAAATAGCATATAGAAAACTATATTCGACATCACACTATACAGCGTGCAACCTGATCTAGATAACATACCCATGGCGGTGTGCCAACCGATCCACACATAGTTCTCACATAATGAGATACATATCGAGTCAAATCTGCTCATTATAACCAAATACCGAATATCGGTCATAAGCATGCTAAGTGCATAATATCATCCCTGAGGGATATCTAGTGTTATAAACTACAAAACTCAAGCACAACTGAGGTGCGATATACAATCTGAATTTCAAGAGCCAAGTTGCTCAGGTAACATCATTTCTACGCGGATTCTCAACACATAAGCAATTTCTCGAGCCATTTCACAAATCACACGGCATAATGCATCACTATGCAAGATATCTGACAATGAAGCATCAACCTAGCTACTCATCCATAAGGACTGCATTACTAAAATGAACACATCTGGCCTGATATAGAGCAATTATTCACATAAAATCTATCCATCGACTTCAAGCTGATTCTGATAAACTGAACTAGTATGATAACCTTTCAAAGATCCATAATAACTTCCAGTTTCTTCATAAAGCACAAGAACAACCATCACAATCAGAGTAATCCTCCCCTGTTCACAACCCAATGGGCCAAGTTAGCCCTCCAGTCATGAATTCCTCAATTTAACGACACCATCACAACATTTATATTTGGTTTACATCTTTAATCAGTCAAGTGACTACATGCCACACTTTTATAAACTTCCAGTGGGACACACTCCCGCAACCTACCGCAACAATATTTGGGGCGTACCTCCAAACCACCGGTTTCACTAACGCGAAGAGCGATCAAGAATCATTAGCCAAGACGCAAAATCCTTTTTACAAAACACCGATCTTAGGTTAGTCTGAAGACAATACCAACTTCTTTCCTGCTCATCCGAGCTCATGACAGCTTTTTCAAAATTTTCCTTCACTCGTGTCATTCTCGGCCAAATTTCCACAACCAGAACTGACTCACCAGTATGCATCAAATCGGAACTAACATAGTACATAACCGTATAATCTCTAACCAATAGCAAGCTTCCCAACTTGGCTCGAAGCCATAGATCACAACACTTATAGTATATTGCTGTCGTACTACCATAGTGATATTAAACGCACTCCTTCATAAGCTCGTGGAAACACAAATCATCTGAAATTTTAACTTTTCTGCAATTCTTGCATTTACTCACTCAACAATTAGGCCCACTCATTAGGCGACAAATTTTTTACTAAGTCCCAAATTTTTCAAAAATTTTGGCAGAGTTTCCTTTGTAATTGGGCCTATCCACCTGCCAGAGAATCACCAAAACCAATACTAAGAACACGTCCACAACTTGACAAAGAATCACAATGTATATCAACAACATTAATCTCAATACTAAATATATTATATTATCAAAATTGATACATGGACATGCGTTGCACCTAATCGAATCATAAGACCAAAATACATTTCAATCCTCCATTATTGGGCTATTCAATTGAGTAAGAACATATTCTTTCTTTAATGTTATTGACCTTCAAGGTGGTCTCCTCGACATAGATTTCGTCATAATACATTTACAGAAGCGATCTTAGCTCTCAGACTTATCTAACTAGTATGACAAATGGTTTCCCCTCATAAGCCAATTACCTATTAGCTTTATCTTTAGTTCATATTTTGTATTCCTTCCACTGTCACACACATTACACAGTACCAACATACTCAATACATAGCTATCAAGTCGTCGTTCCCACAATTTGGGACAATACTGAACATATAAGTTCATAACTCCAGCTCACAAAATCATCACCTTGGTGCTCAAGCCATAAGCAATGATCTGGCCTCAAGTCTTCCAGACTGGCCTAACATCAAACTCACGGAGATTACATCTCGCCCCCTCGATCGGGGAATCACAAGCCATAAAGGCATATATACTACTGAGTGATCATGTGCACGTACTAACGTGTGGAAGGAATTTCAAGAGATATATCTCAAGTTGAATCAAGTACGCACGATAAGAATTCAAAAAAGTGAAGTTTTCCTAAAAGGTTCTGCAGCCTCCCGAGGATAAATACAAACGTCTCCATACCGATCCGCGAGACTCTACTAAACTTGCTCATGACTCGTAAGACCTAGTAACCTAGGCTCTGATACCAACTTGTCACGACCAAAATCCCATACCCGATCGTGATGACGCCTCTCGTGAAGACAAGGCAAGCCAACAACCCCAAATCATCTCTTTAACAACTATCAAACATAAATAAATAGAAAATATAACTCATTGGGATTAAAACTATTAATTTCATCTCAATACAACCCGACCGGGGTGTCACAAGTCATGAAAATCTAAAGGAGTCCAAATACCTTTACAAGACCAGTAGTGTACAATACGGAATTTTTAAAGTACAAAGGGTAGAAAATCTGGTGCCGCGAACGCTGGCGGTCAGCTGGCTCAGCTGGCTCAGCTATAGTAGCAAATCTCTAATCAGCTCAAACTCGCTACCGGGTAACAAATACATGCATCTGCACACGAGGTGCAGGGAGTAAATTGAGTACTTCCAACTCAGTGGTAATAAGAGTAAATAATGTTGAGAGTAAAGAAATCACGTAAGAGCACTACATCATGCTATACAGTACAGTACACACCTTTTAATTTTTGATCCATTAGTTCCATGAAAATCCTTTATAAAATATCTGAAATATAACACTATCTCAAGAAGTAAAATTAGTTATACCATAAAAACCATAAGGTATCTGATAATTCTCCTTTTTTAAATAGAGGAAATAACCAATTCAACAATTAAGGAATAATCACAAGTTTGCCCCTAGGGCTCAATATCAAACTCTTTGTATAGTATCAGCCCCACGGGCTCATTCCCAACTCACCAGCACACAACATCAGCCCCTCGGGATCACTCCCAACTCACCAGAAACAAACAACAACCTCCCAGGCCCACTCTTAACTCACCTGGGTACCTTGCGCTCACTGGAGATGTGTACAGACTCCGGAGGGGATCCTACAGCCCAAACGCAATATCAATAGGCCTGAAAGCCTTCACACATCACATACGAGTCCTAAAAGCCTCCTCACGTAATACTCGAGGCCTGAAAGCCTCCTCACATAAAACTTGATGCCTGAAAGCCTCCTCACATAACACTTGAGGCCTGAAAGCCTCCTCACATCACTCAACATATCCTCACGTACGACCCTCGGCCTCAATCAGTCCAGAAAATAATCATAAGCCTCTTGAGCATCAGTAAAATAATAGTGCTCAGCTCATTGACATTTTAAATATTATTTAACTCTCGAGTTGAGTATAAACGTAGCTGAGTTCACAAAATAATATAATTCGATTGGAATGAATTCAATAATATTTTAATTCGTGAGGAAAATTAGTGACGTAAAATCACAAAAGATTTCAGATAAATGGCACAATGCCCAAGTATGGCAATAAGCCCAGATCATGATAAAAATCAATAATTCAGTATCAAATACGCGGTAAAATCAACAACCGGAACGCACCAAGTCAGAATCGCCAACGGTGCTCTACCCCACACTCATACCTGGCATGCAAGTCACCACAATACAGCACTGTGATTGCGAGTCCGGGGTTTCAAACCCTCAAGACATCATTCACAAATATTACCTACCTCTAACCGGCGAAATCTCTAGCCCGCGACGCCTTTGCCCCTCAAACCGCCCTCCACGTGCGACAAAACTAACCAAAGTCAGGGCAAATTTATCTTAATATTCTAATGGGACATAACCCAATCGAAAGAACTCAAAAAATACTAAAAACCACGAAATTGGCAAAACCCGAGCCGCGGGCCCATGTCTCGAAATCAAGAAATTTTTACATCACAATGATCTTTATCTAGCCACGAGGCTATACATATCAAATTCACTAAAATCGGAGCTCATTTGACCCCTCAAATCAGTCATTCTATCCAAGAGGGTTTTCTACCCTTTTCAACAAAATTCTCAGATTAAACACCAAAACATGTTATAAATTCAAGTTATACAACCAATTTAGTTAAGAACACTTACCCCAAGTTTTGTGGTGAAGTTTGCCTCTGAAAATCGCTCAAAAATCGCCTAAGTCTGAAGCCCCAAATGTTTCTTGCGAAATGAGGTCGTTTTGCACTTAAAAACTCAATTTTTGTACTAACCCGCAGCGTGGGGAACCGTGGGGCGTCAGCGCAATATACTTCAAGAAGTGAAATTTCGGAACCTACTGTAATTTACACAGGCGCGGCGCGCCTCGCGCCGCATTGGGCGCCGCGGTAGTGCAAATTTCTGTGCTGCTTTTGTAATTTGATCATAACTTTATGCAAGAACGTCCGAATGACGAACGATTTGTTGCGTTGGAAACTAAACTCAAATATATTTAATTTGATATATTTTAAATCACCAACTCATTATATAACTGTAGATATGATCTTTTAAAGTGAGGTCTGGTGCGCATTCATTTACAACTTCGTCGATTATGAAACTTTCCAACTTCAAAGGTTCCCGTTAGCCATCCGAAATCACCCCGAGGCTCTCGGGACCTCAACCAAAAGCACAGATATGCTCTAATACTTCATTAAAAATTGCTCGAGCCATTAAAACACTATTGTTAACAACAAAATCAAGTTTTTATCACATCAAGGCCAAAGTTAAGCTAAACTTTCAAAATTCTCATTCCATCAAACAACCGGCCTAAACACCTCCGAATCAATTAAAATTTTGCACACAAGTCCAAAATCACCTAACAAAGCTACTCGAATTGTCAGAATTCCATTTTGACTTCCGGATCTAAATTTCACCTATCAGCCTGAAATCGCCGAAATACTAACTTCGCCAATATAGGCTAATTTCTTCACCGGACCTCCAAAATTAATTCCGATTGCGCTCCTACGCCTCAAATTATCCCCCGAAACTAAAAAAATCATCGGAATTCAATTCCGAGTCCTCTAACTTACATGTCAACGTCCAGTTGACTTTTCCAAAGTAATTTTCCCTTAAAGAGACTAATTGCTCCATTTCTTACCAAACTCGATACGAATTGACTCAATTTCGCCAAGTACATATATTGAAACATGAATAAGCATTTAACGAGGAATACAGGATGAAAATACAGGAAATGGCAATTCGGGTTGTTACACAAACGACATTAACTTTTGAAGTTGGTATTGAAAGTTAAGGATTTGAATTCCTTAACTTTTGAAATTGAAACTTGTATTAAGGACCAAGCGTCCTTAACTTTGGAACTTGAAAGTTAAAGTTAGGACCAAGTTTCCTTAACTTTTTCAACTTGAAACTATAAATTAAGAAGAGATTGTCCTTAACTTTTATGCTTGAAACTTGAAGTTTAGGACAAAGTGTTCTTAACTTTTGAAGTTGAAAGTATAAGTTATGGACTGCCTATTCTTATCTCTATGACTTGTAACTCTAAGTTAAGGACTAAGTGTCCTTAACTTTTGAACTTGGAATTCAAAGGTAAGGACTTCCTGTCCTTAACTTTTTAAATCTTTTTTGAATTTTTATTTAACTTTATTCATGAACGATAAGGACCAAGTGACATTAACTTTTGAAGTTGTAACTCAAAGTTAAGGACTGCATGTCCTTAACTTTTTTACTTGAAACTCAAAGTTAAGGATTAGGTGTCCTTAACTTTTGAACTTGGAATTCAAAGTTAAGGACTTCCTATCCTTAACTTTACAACTTTAAAGTTTAAGTTAAGGACTACTTGTCCTTAACGTTTTAACCTGAAACTAAGTCATAATCTTTATTTTCATTTTTCTTCTTTGCAGTGTGATAATGGAAGGAGATCGTGTATTCAAGTTTGATGATTGACGTAATTTTATGGTGTATTAGAAAGGAGATTTACAACATAAGAAAACAGTCAAAAGCTTTTTTGTCAAACAAGTAGTGGAAGAAGTTGAGGGATGGTATTTTTGGTAATTTTTTCTCCTTACAAAGTTTGAAGTTCTGTGGTAAACTTATTCATTATGTATTTCTTTCAGAAATTGTAAGTAATGATCCTGATTTGATGACATTCAAGGTTTTTGATCGTGAAATTAAGTTTACACGCGATGTATTTTATATAATTACTGGTTTGAAGTGTTATTCCTCGTCAGACATCATAGGTTTACATGAGAAAGAGAATAGGCTTTCGAAAGTCTATTTCCCTGGAAAGGAAAGAATTGAGTTGGGTGATTTATTTAATTTTATTTCTATCACCCACATGGTACAACTGCATCATTTGTAGGTAGTGATGATGATGTTGTGAAGTTGGAAACAATTTATTTTTTTAGATCTGTTTTGATGGGCAAGCGGAAGAATAGGAATGTGTCCGAGCAGATAATAAAAATTGTAGATGATGATACACTTGCCCTTCTTTCAACTGGGGCTCTCTGTCTTATGACACGCTATTAAAATCATTGAAGAGTTGTTTGAAGTCGAATGAGAATGATACTGAGAATGAGAAAGACAAGGATAACTACACTATACTTGGCTTTCCTTTTGCCTTTTGTGTTTGGATTATAAAAGTAATTTCTATTTTCAGGAAAAATAATTTGTGAACTTCCAAGAATCTGGTTATCCTCATATGTTATGTTATTCAGAAATGAAATCTCCACAGTTTGCATCTTTTTGTAAAAAATACTTCCATAATGAAAATGTAAGTTAATGCAATCACTAGGTATTTTTTTGTTTATTTGTTTTAGTTCTGAAAACCTTTTTTTTGGGTATAATAGTTGTATAAGTTGATAGAGGTGTCACTATTTATTCCTTTTGAAGAAGAACATACAGAGCCTTTAAGAATAGAGGAGCCAATTTCATAAGATCAAATCTCAAGGTCTTCTTCCACACAATTTGATGAAGTTATACTTATGGAAATTGCTAGAGTACGTGTGTCTGCCTTTGAATAGTATTAATTTTTTATTTGATCACCACACCAACCAGGATCGTACGTGTTGTTATTTGTTATATTATTTATATGTACTTTAGATTTATTGTTTAATTCACTGCATCGCTTACATTTCTCTTAGGAGTGATTGTGGTGTTGCTGATGATTGGAAAGTATGTGGAAAAATTCCAACCTGAAGATATAAAAGACTTTAGAAAAGAACTTGCTGTAAATCTTTGGGAACATGGTGAATGGAAAAGAAATTCTGGTTATGATACTCCACAAGAAAATGTTAGCGATGATTATGAGAGTGAAAATGAAACTTGTTGTCCAAACGAGTTATAGTTTAGTTGTAAAGAAAGTTAGTTGTGGTTGATCTTTTTGTATAAAATTGTTGTAAATGATACATATGAATTTTGCATGTTTAGGAAACTTCTAAAATATTTTTAAATTCCTCATACATACATATTCTGTAAAGGCTTTTATATTTTGTTGGCGTAGCATAATTTTTTGTCACATCTATGCAAAATTATAATTTCAGAAGTTATATCAAGGCATCATGTTATTAATTTCTTTGTTTCTCTCAAGTGTTGATTTGTTCATTGGGTTTGTTAGCATTAGTTCATGACTAAGTGTAAGTGTTAGTATTAGTTCATTACTTTTGAACTGGAAACACAAAGTTAAGGACTTTCTTACCTGAACTTTTAAACGTATAATTCAAACTTAAGGACTGTTTGTCCTTAAGTTTTGAACCTGTATTGCAAACTTAAGGACTCTTGTCCTTAACCTTTGAACTTTGAAGTCAAAGTTAAGGAATGTATGTCCTTAACTTTTGAACGTATAATTCAAACTTAAAGAATGTATGTCCTTAACATTTTAACCAGTAAGTCAAACTTAAAGACTGTTGTCCTCAACTTTTGAAGTTAAAACTCAAAGTTAAGGACATAAAACCCTTAAGTTTTTAACTTGTAACTATAAGTTAAGGACATAATGTCCTTAATTTATGAACTTGAAACTCAAAGTTAAGGACTGCACGTCCTTAACATTTTAACCAGCAAGTCAAACTTAACGACTGTTGTCCTTAACTTTTGAACTTAAAACTCAAAGTTACGGACATATAGTCCTTAAGTATTGAACTTTGAACTATAAGTTAAGGACATAATGTTCTTAACTTATGAACTTGAAACTCAAAGTTAAGGACTTCCTGCCCTTTAACATTTTAACCATTAAGTCAAACTTAAGGACTGATGTCCTTATCTTTTAAACTTAAAACTCAAAGTTAAGGACAAACGGTAATTAAGTTTTGAACTTTAAAGTATAAATTATGTACATAATGTCCTTAACTTATGAACTTGGAACTCAAACATAAGGACATACAGTCCTTAACATTTTAACCAGCAAGTCAAACTTAGGGACTGTTGTCCTTAACTGTTGAACCTAAAACTCAAAGTTAAGGATAGACAGTCCTTAAATTTTGAACTTTGAACTATAATTTAAGGACATAATGTCCTTAACTTATGAACTTGAAACTCAAAGTTAAGGACATACAGTTCTTAAGTTTTTAACTTTGAACTATAAGTTAAGGACTACTTTGTCCTTAACTTTTGAACGTGCAATTCAAATTTAAGGACATACAGTCCTTAACTTTTAATATTTGAACTCAAAAGAAACAAAAAGAAGGTAAGACGAAAGAAATTTTTAATATTCAGACATCTTCTCAAATAAGAATAATCTAAATGAATCCAATTTATAGCATAAACTTAAAAGAGTCGATAAACATAAGTAGATATATCTACTCTTCTCTATGCTTTCTTGAAAATGGATGGACTGCCGGAGAATATATACAACCTGTTCTATTATGACCAATTCTTCTGCAACGACCACATTTGAATGTTATTTTTGATGACTCGGTAACAGGAATATGCCTTTTCTTTTGCCTTCTACCTGGTGGCACTTTGGAATATGGAGGTTTATAATTTGTGACTTAACACTCTCTAGTATAATCCAGGAATCAATATGTCCAACACGATGTATTTGTCTTTCATATATTTTCAGCCAAGATTCCTTTAAGTACCAGTGCGAACAAAAGTTGGACTTCTTGATGTTTTTCTTCTCGATAGCTGCAATTGCATGTATGCATGGTAATTCATCAAATTGAAACTAAGAATAATCACATGTTCTTTTGTTTAAGTCCACCAAGAAATTTATTCCTTCTTCTTCAACTCTAGAATGCCATGAATCTACAGGGAAGACCTTCAATGTTGAAAAATTATAAGTTAGTATATTATGATAAATTATACTCCCTCCGTTTCAATTTATGTGAACCTATTTCTTTTTAGTCTGTGGCAAAAAGAATGACCTATTTACTTATTTGGAAATAATTTACTTTTACACAATGATTTCTAGCCACACAAAATAAAGGTGCCTCATTTTACACCACAAGATAAAAAATATTCTCTCTTTTCTTAAACTCCGTATCCAGTCAAATGAGTTCACATAAATTGAAACGGAGGGAGTATTAAAAGATAAACATAGAACATTATACTTACATTCAATGTGAATGCTAAATCTATCATTTTCTTCAATTCCTCTTCTACCTAACAAGAAACATCATAAAATGTCCCTTCTGCTTCATTTCTTCTTTCATAAAACCAACGTTGTAGCTTCACTTGAATGAAATCCATCATTCTTAATATAGGCAGCTCCCTTGCTTCTAATAAGACATAATTTATTGACTCAACTTTGTTTGTTGTGAGCATGTCATATCTTCGTAGTGGACTATAAAAACGTGCCCACCTATTCGGTGGCTCTTCCATCAAGTAGTAATAAGTCTTCTTATCTACTTTTGCTATATCTTACATGTATAGGTCAAATTCTCTGCGCATGTATACTCTTGCAAAAAAGTTCTATGATTTCACTTTTTATATTCCTTCGCTTTAGGTTCTACTCCAAACGATAGATGCAAATCTCATGATGGCTTTCAGGATATACCATTGTAACATCATTTGTAATAGCTTGATGCCTGTCTAATAAAAAAATTAAGTTCTCACGGCTCCCAATTGCATTGCAAAGCTGACTAAAGTACCACTTATAGGAATTATTATTTCTAGATCCTGCTATTCCAAAGGCTAGTTGATGATAGGCTATAATTGTGTATTTTAGTCGCTTATTACACTCAAATTTACTGCACTTTAATTGAGTTTGCGCATTAATCGCAGTATCATGCACTAACTATGTGTTTTATGCCTTGTAGGAGTGATTCCAAGCTACATAGATGTAATAGAATGAATTCAAGTGATTTAGAGCTTTGAAATATGAGTAAAAGCTCAACGAATTAAGTCGGGATCGCGTTTGGGGGTCAACGGATGATAGTTAGAGCGAACGAAGTATCTAGTGAGCAGATTGCGCACTGTCTAGTAAAATTGGCATAACTTTTCGCTCAAAACTCCATTTTGGCTCCATAATATATGGTTGGAAAGCTAACTCTTGCCAAATTCGGAATGGAACAGGGTGAAAAATGCTCACTAGAACGGTCGTGCTAGTTTTAGCGTGCCCGGGACAGAAAGTTTCCCAGATGCACGCCCAGGTGCGCGACCGCGCTAGTTTGACCTGGAAAAAGTATCCTTTTTCACATTGGAGAAGGTATTATTGTTTGGGCCCAACCCTACTTGGTATATATACATAGTAGAACATTTTTTAGAGTGATTTCTGATCTAGGAAGAGCACAGAGCCGCCGTGGAGGCCGGGTTTCATCTTCTCTTCCATCAAACTTAATAATTTTATGTTTCTTTGTATGATTTGTTGTTTTGCTACCATGTCCATATGGAGCTAAACTTCACGTTCTAGAGTTCTGGTTCTTTCATGACTATCGTTATTCAAATATTGATTTTGATTTCTTAGTTTATCATATTGGTTTATCTATTCAATCTTGCGCTTAATTATTTGATTGTTTGATCACCAATTGAATACTATCTACGAATATAGAGTTGAAATCGAAAGTGGGAATTCTTGATTGCAATATAGGATTGAGTAGAGCAAGTTCTTGAACCTGGGCATCGGGTAACAGATTCGCGGTTGGGATAGACATATACCCAATTGCGTTGCTTGGTTGATTTATAGGAATTATAAATGCGTTCTTGTTGATTCTAACTACATAGACATATAGGCGTTAGGTTAGTTTGAATAGGCGAGTAAGAACTCGACAGATTCTTATGAGCAATATTAACCCTGTCAACCAATAAACTAGATAAATTAGTCAGTCAATTCAATAGAAGAATACAATAGGAATGTTAGATAGCCCATGACGCTAGATCGTATTCATTACATTGATAACATAAAAATCTGCTCTTTCTTTGTTCAGAATTCATTAATTGTTTTTTTATATTTTAATTACTAATGCTCTATTATTTTTGTTTTGTCTTTGTTTTTGTTTTACTGCTATTTTTCCTTTTATCCTATGAGCCGAGGGTCGATTGGGAACAGCCTCTCTGCCCTTTCGGGTAGGGGTAAGACTCGTCTACATATTACCCTCCCCAGACCCCACCTGGTGGGAGTATACTGGGTAGTTGTTGTTGTTGTTGTAATTAGTTTAGAATAAAATATTTCTAGGTTTAATTCTTGTTTAGATAATTAGGATAGTCTAATTTAGTTAATAGTTAATCACAAGTCCTCGTGTGTTCGACATCCGACTTTTAGTCACTATATTACTTGACAACCACATATACTTACGTGTGCGTTTGGGAGCAACAAGTTTTTGGCGCCGTTGCCGGGGACTTAGAAATTAACTATTTTTCAAAATTAGACTTTTACTTTTATCTCTACAAGTTTTTTTTTCTAAATATTTGTAATTTATAAGTATTTGACTTTTCTCTTAGTATGTTTCTAGTTCTCTCAACATGACATCTGGGGATGAAATATTCGGAGATAAGGTTATTGATGAAGACACTTGGTTAACGGAAGTCTTTTATGGCCCGTCTTTTTGGGCTTGTCATGGCTTGACCTCTTGGAGATCTGAATTTGAATATGGGAGTAAGGGTTGGTATTGGGAAAGATATTCTCACTTAGTCGAATATGCGAAACGGTGTTGTTTTCTAGCAACATTGGTGAATAATTGGTCTAAAGAGAGAGATGAGCTTGCACATAAATTTGATAATTTTGGCTTGGATGTGCGTAACTTAGATGCGGATTTGAGTGCAAAGGTTGATGCGTGTAACGCCCAAAAATTAAATAATGAGTTGTGTGAAGCTGAAAAAAATCTTCTAGACCAAATTGAGGAGCTAAAATGAGAATACCAATCACTAGACCCTCTTTTCTTGAGGATGCCAATATTGAAAAGAGTGTTCTAGAGTCATGTGAGGGAGTAGATAACATTACTTTGAGAGATTTGAGGGAGATTTGAGTGCGTGTAAATATGAGGATGCAAATAGTAGTAAAATTCATGAGTTAGAGCGCATTCGACCTCATGCCAATCATTTTTCCACATTGTGTTTAGATAGTAAGATAGTAATCGAGCCATCTGAACCAAAGGGGTCAAAGAATGAGGATGACAGTGCCTATATTCTTGAATTTGTTGTTCCAAAAAGCAAAAATTACATTCCTCATCTAAAGGCCGAGAGGTGCAGAGTTCTTATTACTTGGCATGGTTATCTTTGTAGCCTCACCAAAGGTGCATAGCCACATACTGGATGCCATGTTAGGGGTACAATTCATGAGTTCAAGATGGATACAAAAATTGGTTCACGTCGTGCCGCGACTTTAAATTAGGGGCTTGTTGGGAGGCAACCCAGCTTTACTACTTTCTTTTAGAAGAAAAGCCACTAGAAGTGTGCAAAAAGCGAGCAGGTGGATTAAACTAAGTGTGAGGTACCCGCACAAAGAATCATACCTGGGAGAAGTCTGAGTATCCCATGAGCTGCTAATTATTCGGCCTTTGGCCTACCAGGAAGTCTCTTTTACCCTCTTATTATTTATAGTGTGCATTGAGGACATTGCACAATTTTAACTGTGGGGGTGAGGAGATTGTCTGAGTGACTTTCTATGCTATTTTAGTTGTGTTAGTTTAATTGAATATCTTTTTTATTTGGGAAAAACGAAAAAAAATCAAAAAATATGTAGACTCTTCCTGATGATGGATCCTTTAGACAATTTTATTGAGGGAAGTTAGTCTACAGAAAAAAATATTTCTTAGGTAGTTTAGTAACTCCCCCTTGGTTTTTCTTTGGGCCACGGTTCTTTTCCAAGGATTTTGTTTGAACCGGGTGTAGGTAGTTTTATTTTTTTAGGAGAGAAGTCATGGTGTTGTGCTTTGAATTGAAACAATATCTCTTGACGTTGTTATGCCTTGAGAATAGTGAGTACTTTGGTTGTGACGTTTAGGCTCAGTTTTTGACTCTTGTATAAGTACCTTAAATTGTATGATCTTAACTTTGCTTAACTTCTTTGACTAGAGTGTCTTGATGAGTCCAATCTTGAGTGAGTTATGTGCCATGTGTGTGTAAGGTTTTGTGTTATTTTGTGCATCGTATTTGATGTCTAGAACTTATCCCGTCTGTTTGCAAAGCGAAATAGTAGTTTTTTCAGTCTTGGAAGTGATATATATATATATATATATATATATATATATATATATATATATATATATATATATATATATTATCCGCCTAATTGTTGTGTATCGTAGATAACCCCTTTGAGCCTGTAATCCTGTTTCTTTGGCAACCACAGTACAAGCCTTACCCATTTTTTTGAATTAACCATCTATTTGAATCCTTTTCACCTCTCATGAGCACTTGAATGGTTATGAACTTTGTAAAAGTTGAAGTGTGGGGTGGCTGGTTTGGCTTTTGATTGGAACTAATTAAATAAGGAGAAAGGTGCACTGATTTGAAGGAGGAAGAGCCACTTGAATTGAAAAAGAAAAAAAATAGTTGTATTCCTTTGAAAAATATTCTTCGATAGTGGTAAATCTTGATGTAATTGTGCTTATATAATTTGGGAGTTGATATATATTAATGTGAAGATGGAGTTATGGTTTTACATAAGTGTGTGGTTTTCAATGTTAAAGTGTATGTATTAAAGTGCTTAGGGAGGTGTAGTCAATCTTATATCTAAATGTATCATACCCGCCCCACAGCCTACATTATAGACAAATAAAGTCCTACTTGATCCTAGACTGAATGAGCTCGATTAGTGGAGTATTGCACTATGGGCAAGCTTATGGTGCATCTTTTGTGGCATATGAATATTATTTCTGAGAGTGAGTGAATTTTTCTACCCTGAGTTCCTAAGTATTCTTAAATTTTATTGTGTGGAACTACTCTTTTTTGTTATGTAAGGGCACTTGATTTATGAAGGAAATGTAATGCCATTGACCTCTATGTTAGAGTAAGTGAGCGAGTGATAATGCATGGTACTTGTGAGTCAAATCTTGAGGTGAAGATGTTACGCTTTTGTGCTTAATCTAATTGAAATATTCTTGGTGTGATGAGTTAGGAGAACTGTTTAAAAAGGTTGTGTCTATATAAAGTGTAGTTTGATTGCTCGAGGATGAGCAATAGTTTAAGTGTGGGGTGTTGATGATATTCTATAATTGTGTATTTTAGTTGCTTATTACACTCAAATTTACTGCACTTTGATTGAGTTTGCGCATTAATCGCTAGTGTCATGCACTAACTGTGTGTTTATGCCTTGTAGGAGTGATTCAGAGCTATATAGATTTTATGGAATAAATTCAAGTGATTTAGAGCTTTTAAATATGAGTAAAATCTCAATGAATTAAGTCGGGATTGCATTTGGGGGTCAAGTATCATAGTTAGAGCGAATGAAGCATCTAGTGGGCAGATTGCGCACTGTATAGTAAAATAGGCATAACGTTTCGCTCCAAACTCCATTTTGGATCCATAATATATGGTTGGAAATATAACGCAAAGGGCTACAACCTTTATGTTTTATGTGTTTCTAAATTCGGAACGAAACAGGGTGAACAATTCGCACTAGCGCAGCCGCACTAGTTTTAGCGTGCACGGGACAGAAAGTTGCCCAGATGCGCTCCTTGGTGCACGACCGCGCTAGTTTGACGCGAAAAAGTGTCCTTTTCATATTGGAGAAGGTATCATTGTTTGGTCCCAACCTACTTGATATATATACATAGTAGAACGTTTTTGGAGTGATTTTTGACCTAGGAAGAGCACAGAGCCGCCGTGGAGGCCGGGTTTCATCTTTTCTTCCATCAAACTTAGTAATTTTATGTTTCTTTGTATGATTTGTTGTTTTGCTACCATATCTGTGTGTAGCTAAAATTCATGTTCTAAGATTGTGGTTCTTTCATGACTATCGTTATTTAGATATTAATTTTGATTTCTTTGTTTATCATATTGGTTTATTTATTCAATCTTGCGCTTAATTATTTGATTGCTTGATCATCAATTGAATACTGTCTACGAATATAGAGTTGAACTCGAAAGTGGGAGTTCTAGATTGCATATAGGATTGAGTAGAGCAAGTTCTTGAACCTGGGCATCAGGGAACGAATTCGCGGTTAGGATAGACATATACCCAATTGCCTTGCTTGGTTGATTTACAGGAATTATAAATGCGTTCTTGTTGATTATAACTCCATAGACATATAGGCGTTAGGTTAGTTTGAATAGGCGAGTAAGAACTCGACAAATTCTTATGAGCAATATTAACCCTTTCAACCAATAAACTAGATAAATTATTTAGTTAATTCAATAGAAGAATACAATATGAATGTCAGATAGCCTATAAACCTAGATCGTATTCATTACATTGATAATATAAAAATCTGCTCTTTCTTTGTTTAAAATTTATTATTTGTTTTCTTTTTATTTTAATTAGTTTAGAATCAAATATTTCTAGGTTTAATTCTTGTTTAGATAATTAGGATAGTCTAATTTAGTTAATAGTTAATCACAAGTCCTCGTGGGATCGACATCCGACTTTTAGTCAATATATTACTTGACGACCACGTGTACTTGCATGTGCATTTGGGAGCACACTAGTGGAAAAATTTAGTTATTTGCATTCTTTGAAACTGAAATCATTAAAACACCACATAAGTTTGACTTCAAAAAAGTCGCATCAATAACAATCACTAGTCTACAATGATTCCAACTAGCTATTGATGATCCATATGCATAAAACATATAAAAAACTTGAAAATATAATATAAAACAAGGTTTACAGAAGTTAAGGATAGGAAGTCCTAAACTTCAGATTACAAGGTTAAAAGTTAAGGACAGTCGGTCCTTAACTTAGAGTTTCAAGTTATAAAGTTTAGGACATGCGGTCCTTACTTTGAGTTCAAAGTTAAAAAATTAAGGACTGGCAGTCCTTAACTTTGAATTGCAAGTTCAAAAGTTAAGGACTGCCAGTCCTGAACTTCTAGTTACAACTCAAAAGTTAACAAGGTTAAAGACAGCATGTCGTAAATTTTTATAATACGTACTAACAGACCTTTTTTTAATTATTTTTACCTATTGTTGTCGTCTATCTTTATGTTAGTATAAGTTCATGGGTTTTTACTTGACATCATATATAAGTATGAAGACAATAATTCATAATTCTGTTCGAGAGTTCCTCTTATTAAAGCGGAAGCATGTTGAAAGCACGCCACACATTGTGATATCCAATGTCTAGTCCATGCAAGTTTTGCATCTTTGCCATGACAAAAGCTGGTGTAACCTCAAACCTTGGATCCCGAAGATTGTCGATAATGTTACTACTTATCAAATTTGAAGTAGCATGCCTTTCATCTGCTTTCATAGTGTTAGCGGTTTCGACGCCCCCTTTTTCAAAAGCGAAATCGGGTTTTACGATATTATGGGCAAAACAACTCTCATTCCCATTTGGGAATTGGGTTATGATATTTGAAGAGTTTCCACCTAATGATTATAGTGCATTAGGACACTTCTAAAGATTAGAGGAGTATTTTGAAAGAAAACTAGAGTTCGGGTAGGGGCTTGAGATTATCTCGAGGGGAAGGTGCTAGGCACTCCTCAAGATCCACTAGTGTGGTTTCCGGCCGTGCTAATGTGACTTTATAAAGAGATGAAGCAAATAGACAGATAAGACTCACATATAAACATTTGGACAACTTAGTAATTTTGAAAAGGGAAAGGCATAAGTTAAATAAAGTAGAAGAGAGAATGGATTTGAAAAGAAAAGCATTACTTTAGAAAAACATTTAAATAAAGCAAGCAAAGGAAATGGGGGTCCTAGGTTTGACTATAATATGGATCACATCGGTGTAATAACCCGCACACACTCCTCAAATAGGGGTCGCATATGGTATTGGCGCATCAGTCATCATCTCCATATTCTACCCTTCCCTCCCCGTTAAGGTATTGAAACGCGTTGGTATCTTTTACTTGTTGCTGTATGCTAGTACCCGTCCCAACATGTTAGTCTTGGGGTATTAGGACTTCTAATCCTAAGAAGGGGGAGAGAAATATAGGATATATATGGAGTTTTCAAAAGTAAAAATACTAGAACGAGAATCAAAACAAATAACATCTAAGAGGTATGGAAATAAGACATTCAAAGGCTCAAATAAAACCACGTAACACAACAACAATTAGTCTAGCATGACTTTAAATACTGATTTGGTCTTTAGAAGAGATTAAAAGAGAGGATATATAAGTTTAACACATAGAAGTTGGATAGAAAATCTGCTTCGAGCTCCTCGGGCCCGTTGTTAGGAATTGACAGGTTCTAAAACCAGTTAGTCTTAGAGAAAAACATTATTTTCAGAAATAAGTCTGTTGAAAAGAGAATTGGAGTTACAGAAATGTTCAGAAATGGCTCATAGATTAGCTGCATTGTTTGAACAAAAGGATGCAAGAAGAAAGTTTTCAAAAGAACCTTAAAGTATAAACTCAGGCAAGCAAAGTAATTTAAAACCGCAGGTTTGGCATTTGAAAAGGGGATTATAGGTTTAGAATAGCGGAAAGGGAAGATCTGGGCCAGATTTTGAAAATAGACAGACTTGGGATTAATTGCATTAACGCGTTTTAAATATACTAGGTCAGTTTGGGACATAATATACACACCGACCATTTTGGTTACTGCTTTTATACGTTTAGATGGCCTACTGTTTGCTTAGCGTTTATACAATTCCTATAGGCATGTTTTCTAGGCAAGATGCAACATTGAGATCCTATAGGCATGCTTTCTATACGAGATGTAATGTTGAAATCTTATAGGCATGATTTCTATGTGAAATATGACATTGGAACTTGTAAGCATGGTTTCTATATGAGATGTGATAACACAAACCCTATAGTCATGGTTTCTATCATGGATTGATGCAGCATTGTAAAGCCTTATATACATGGTATCTATCATGAGATGCGGTATTGAAAGCCTTATAGACATGTATCTATAGTGAAATGCATCATGGAAAGCCTATAGACATGCTTTCTATATAAGATTGCAATAAAGTAAACCTATAGGCATGCTTTCTACCATTAATTGATGCATTAAAGTAAAAACCCTCCCATATCCCCTTTCACTATATCCCCGAGTTCTTTTATGCAAATTACTTACAAAATTTGGACATAAAACATTGAAGGAAATAAAATAAATACATCAATAACTACAACATGCCCTAGGAAGCTCAAAGAAACTTTAATGTCCAACATATGCCTTTTACCAAATCCAGGCTCCCAAATCCGAGGCTTTCTCTTTAGAGTGTTTCTAAGTTCCAAAGGCTTCCATGGAAACCCAGGCAGTGCTTATACTCTAAGAAATTAGAGTAGTGAAAAGTGTGGAATTATCAGCCCTAAGGCATCCAAGTTCAGATGAGACTCCAGGGTCCCTAAGCATAACTTGCCGGGGGGGGGGGGGTTGGACTTAAGGAACTAGGAGTAAGTGTAAAAGTGAGGAGTTAGAGGAAGACCAATGCAAAAGGGGGTCATACCTAGCCATGAAACGAGACTGGCACACCCCTAACTTCTTATGGTTCAACAAGCAAGAGTAGACTTGCAAACAAGTCAGACTAGGGCATGTATGGTGATTAGACACAAACATGCATGTGTCAAAGCTCACACATAATATGGGGATTAAGGGAATGAGATTACTTTGAGTATAGGTTGAGCAACCTTGGTTATAAACTAGGAATGGTAATGAGATCCCACCCTAGCCTAAAACATAACTCACATATAAACAGGGGTTAAGGGAAGGGGAATCACATAAGAACACTTGAAATAAACAAAATTAACTAAATGGGTTCGGGGAAAGGGATGTACAGGGATGCATCCATAGAAGCAAACAACATCAGAATCATAAGGATAGGGGTGGAGGATGTACATGTTGAACTTAAACTGAACATAAACAGATAAGGGAAAGGGATTAAGGGGTTAAGCATGGTAGAATTTAAACTGAACATAAACAAATAAGGGAAAGGGATTAATCATGCTAGAACTTAAGCTGAACATAAACAAATAAGGGAAAGGGATTAAGCATGCTAGAACTTAAGCTGAACATAAACAGGTAACGGAAAGGTGTGAAGTAAACAGGTAGCTTGGAGAACTGAGAAAGTAAATGAAGAACCTAGCAGTTGCAAACTTGAGTAGTAAAGCAAGTAAAGCATATGAAACTTTATAATTTAGCCTTGGCTTTCAGCCGGCTAAACTCTAGCAATAGAACAAGTAACAGAGAACAATAGAAGAGAAGAGAGAGTTTTAAGTGAGTAAAACTGAAGATAGTTCGTGTAACTGTGTCCTTGAGTGAGAGAGATGGAGGATATTTATAGCTTGAAAATAAGCAGCACTAGGGCAAGAAAATAATCTTAGTATCAATTACAATCAATTAGGTAAAGGATTTCCTTTACTTAAGGAACCGGGCTTGAGGTAAATAAACCTCAGTTTATTTTTGGAAAGAAAATCAAGTACCAGTCACAAAATGCAGGGCAGATACGTATAAAGAGTTTGAAATTCACACGGTTAAACACATAAGGCAAGTTAATCACCTAGAAAATCAAGGAATTAGTGATATGAGTTTGTTTGAACTTAGCCAGAAAGCAGGTCCAAATTAAATAATCAAAATAAGTTCATAAGAATCAATTTTCCAAAATTAGGGTTGTTCATAAAAGGGGAAATGTGACGATATAAAGAGATGCATAGATTCGAACATGCAAAATTGGAATTATAGAACAAATCATGTAGTAGAAACACACAAGTAAGAAATTAGAGGCCGCTAGGGTCTAAACAGGAAGCAAGCAAATACACAAAGAGAAATGAAAAACCCCCTAAAGCTTAGGGTTTTCATCACATATAGAGTATAAAGAAGAACATAGGTGAAGATGAACACAATGAAGAACAGATAACACAGTAAGCATATTAACTCGGAAACCCTAGAAATGACATAGTAAAGAAATACCTAGAAGCCATGGTAGAAAATACTCAGAAATCACAATAAGAACTAGAAGAAAACACAGTAGAGCAAAGAAATCAAGGAAATCAGAGTAATCAAAGAAACCATAATTTTTTAGAAGATGAACAGTTTGAAAGCCAAATTGGCAAAGAAAATATGAGAAATATTTTGAAACTTTTAGAAAACACTAGGATCTAGAAATATCGTAAAGATAGACACTCAGAGAATAGAATAGAGAGTTATGGTTTCAGAGAAAGAACCCTAGATAGCGAGAGAGCCTGGAACGGACTAGTTCGGAGTCAGCAAAGGACTCATAGCCTCAAGGCTTGCCGGAGAAAGTCGGGCACGACCACAAAACTCCAATTAGAGAACCTCTGGGTCGATCACCTTCGAGAAAAGGTTCCAATTTTCGAATACAAGAGCCATAGGAGGCAGGAGTAGGAAAATATAGATGCTTCAAGGCTTGGGACACCATGATCGCGGGTGAAAAGGAACTAGAACAGGCTAGGGTTCAGAGAGGGCTGGAGAGCATTTGGGGTAAAGGGGGATACAAGGGCGACTGAAATGTGAGAGTGAGTAGGGTTTAGGGTGTTTTGGGTTTAATTAAGGTAGGTGTAATGTGGACCGTTGATCTTAATGATCAACGACTACGATTTTAAGTAAAGAACGGGCGGGTTAATCGGACGGGTCTGGGTCGGTTAGATTTGGAATTGGGTAATGTAATTGGGGGTTAATTTGGGTGTTGAATTGGCCTGCAATTGGGTTATAATTAAAATAAAAATGGGCTACGATTTAAATAGCCATTTTCCCCATTTGAATTTTCAAAAAAAAAAAATAGTAAATAGCATTATAAAAATCCAATTAAAATATTGAGTTAATAAAGTGTATATAGGTGTTAATATTAGGAACGATTTTGTAATTAAAATACTTTTCAAATCGAGAAATAGGCTAAAATTTCAATTTAATGCAACGTTAATTTAAAAATACCTAATGCACTTGTAAAATTCTATAGAAATTATGTAAAATATGTTTCTATGTAAATGAGAGAATAAAATAAATTACTCATCAGGATAACAAGATTTGGGACTAAATATTGGGTTTTATAGTACAAAATAAGTCATAAATTAATTTTAAAATCCTTGAAAAATGTAGAAAAATACCAAGACCTTTGTGGATTCTTATATATGCATCCATATGGTATTTTGGAAGTATTTTGACTGTAGAAACATATGGGAAAAAATTGGGTATCAACAGCTGCCCCTTTTTACCCAAGGAGGATGAAATAGTTGTCGGGTAAAGACAAGATGACCAATTTTGACCAAAGACAGCGACTGTAAGAGACTTTTGACCGTGCTCTGGCCTCTGAGCTGCCTACATATCCCTAGTTTTACAGGAATCAGTCCATATGTAGTTCAGGAACCATTGACGGAATTGTCGATGGAGATTCGAAAAGGAACGGACGCGATGGTTAGATTAAGAAAGTATTTGGAATCAGAAAGGTTGCAGAGAACTGGAGCGGGATCTCTCCTGCTGAGACGGGCGTGAGCCAGCCGATGTACTTGCAAATGAACGATATGCGTATATATTGCATAATTTAATGTGATGCAAGTTCCCATTGGACCGTGAATGATGCCTTCGGACGATTAGGATGTCGTCCTAAAACTATGACGTCCTGGGATATGAAGAGCATAAAAGTAAAGATTCGCAGGCGATGCAATGGTGTTCTCGGGCTATGCAAATGGTGCCTCCGAACTATGACGCCATTGAATAAGTTGGCGATATTTTAGCCCGTGAGAAGCTGGCAATATTTCAGCCGAATGAATGCAAGGGTGGCGATGTGTTAGCCAAAGCGAGAATTTAAATGTGGGGACAATATTTCAGCCAAATGAGATAGGGTGGCGATTTTTCAACCAAAAATGCAAAATAAAGGAGGTAGGGCTTAACCTTGGAAGGCAGAGAATAGCCTTATGCAATGCAGGATGGAGACAAAGCTTAGTCTCGAAAGGCAGAGAATAGCCTTATACAGGATGGAGGTAGGGCTTAACCTCAGAAGGAAGAGAATAGCCTTATGCAAAAAATGCAGATGGAGACCGAGCTTAGTATCGAAAGGAAGAGAATAGCCTTATGCAGGATGGAGGTAGAGCTTAACCTCGAAAGGCAGAGAATAGCCTTATGCAAAAAATGCAGATGGAGACAGAGCTTAGTCTCGAAAGGCAGAGAATAGCCTTATGCAGGATGGAGGTAGAGCTTAACCTCAGAATGCAGAGAATAGCCTTATGCAAAAAATGCAGACGAAGACAGAGTTTAGTCTCGAAAGGCAGAGAATGGCCTTATGTAGGATGGAGGTAGGGCTTAACCTCGGAAGGCAAATAATAGCCTTATGCAAAAAATACAGATGGAGACAGAGCTTAGTCTCGAAAGGAAGAGAGTAGCCTTATGCAGGATGAAGGTAGGGCTTAACCTCGGAAGGCATAGAATAGCCTTAGGCAAAAAATGCAGATAGAGACAGAGAGTAGCCTTATGCAGGATGGAGGTAGAGCTTAACCTCGGAAGTCATAGAATAGCCTTATGCAAAAAATGCAGATGGAAACAGAGCTTAGTCTCGAAAGGCAAGGAATAAACTTATGCAGAATGGAGGTAGAGCTTAACCTCGGAAGGTAGAGAATAGCCCTATGCAATGCAAAAAATGTAAAGTAGAAGATAATAATGATTTATTAGCTGATCGTGATATTGTGACTGCTGGGGAAATGTTGGATGTAGATAGTAAACTTTTGTGATGTGAGTAGTCATTTCGAGAATTTCAACTCTGAGGAGCAATTGCATCATTTTGTATCCTAAATTCCCGCATCCAAAGAAAAATCATGAGTTTTCTAAAGGGGAGGTTAGTTCATATCCCTAGGCTCATGACGTCCTATACAATTTGGGGTAGCGTTGCTGAATGATAGTAATCCAAATGATTTTATGCAAAAATTGGCAAACATGATGCCAATGTACATATATAAGTAAAGAGAAGACAGTTTTTGTTTTACGATGAACCAACAACTACAACGTGGTTCAAGACACAACAACCTTGCATGCTCCGGAATTTTGAGGGTCCACCTCAAAATTCTGCCCCAGTTTATTGGACTGGCGCTGTTGACGGCGGTGCTGAATGGCTGAAAAGCGAAATCCTTTCTGCCCCAGTTACTGTGTTGATGATGATGTGGAAATTGACAAACTGCCTTCGAAATTTTTAGGGTCCTCCTCAAAATTCTGCCCCTGTTCCAAATGTGGGGGGAAATAAAATTTTATTAAAGACGTGACCGAACCCATAAGGCTTCCTACGTATTCCCTCTTAGATGAGAATCAGGTCAGGCGTAGTTCAAATTACATCATAAAGAAAAATCATACTGATTAAATGTAGTATCTCTTCACTGCATCTGAGTTGATCGGTTTTGGCCAAATTTCTCCGTCCATTTTTTCAAGAATAAGGGCTCCTCCAGTTAGAACCCGGTGAACCATGTACGGACCTTGCTAGTTGGGAGAGAATTTCCCTTTGGCTTTATCTTGATGTGGGAATATCTTCTTTAACACCAGCTATCCTAGTGTGAACTTTCTTGGTCGAGTTGTCTTGTTGAAGGCTCTGGACATTCTGTTATGATGCAACTAACCGTGGCAAACCGTATTCATTCTCTTTCCATCTATAAGAGCTAACTGCTCTTAACGACCCCTGACCCATTCTACGTCATCTAGCTCAGCTTCTTGTATGATTCTCAAGGATGGAATTTCTACCTCGGCGGGAATGACATCCTCCGTACCGTAAACCAACATGTAGGGAGTTGCCCCAGTTGATGAGCGAGCTGTAGTACGATAACCCAATAAGGAGAATGATAGCTTTTCATGCCACTGCTTATGCCTTTCGTTCATTTTCCTTAATATTTTCTTGATGTTCTTGTTGGCTGCTTCCACGGATCCATTCATCCGAGGTCTATAAGTTGTAGAATTTCTATGCCTAATCCTAAAAGTTTCGCACATTGCTCTCATCAAGTCGCTATTGAGATTGGAACCATTATCAGTGATGATTGATTCTAGAATCACGAACCGACAGACAATACGATCTCGGACAAAGTCTGCCACGACTTTCTTGGTTACTGCTTTGTATGAGGCTGCTTCAACCCATTTAGTGAAGTAATCGATTACCATTAAGATGAACCTGTGTCCGTTTGATGCGACAAGCTCGATTTGTCCAATAACATCCATTCCCCAGGTGGCGAATGGCCACGGTGAGCTCGTTACAGTGAGCTCGTTTGGAGGTACCTTTATCATATCCGCATGTATCTGACAACGGTGACACTTTCGAACGTACTGAATGCATTTTGTCTCCATAGTCATCCAAAAATATCCTACTCGGAGTATCTTCTTTGCTAGAAAAAAATCGTTCATGTGCGGCCCACAAGTCCCTAAGTGCACTTCCTCCAATAACTTGGTTGCTTCTGTCGCATCGACACACCTTAATAGTCCCAAATCGGGAGTCCTCGTATACATGATTCCTCCGCTCTGAAAGAAATTGTTGGACAACCTTCGAAGCGTGCGCCTCTGAGTAGCATTAGTAAGCTCTAGATATTCTCATGTTGTCAGGTACTCTTTGATGTCGTGGAACCAGGGTTTTTTCTGTCGACTTCTTCCTCAACATGTTCACAATATGCCGGTTGATCATGAATTTTGACCCGGATAGGGTCGATGAAGTTTGTATGTGGATGCTGAATCAGGGATGATAAAGTGGCAAGCGCATCTGCGAACTCATTCTATATTCTTGGAACATGCTGGAACTCCGTTTTTCTGAACCTCTTTCTCAACTCATGTATGTGGTGCAGATAAGGGAGTATCTTAGAATTCTTGGTAGCCCATTCTTCTCGAACCTGATGTATGAGCAGGTTCGAATCTCCAATCACCAGTAGCTCCTGAATGTTCATATCAATGGCTCGTTTAAGACCAAAGATGCAGGCTTCATACTCGACCATATTGTTGGTGCACGGGAACCTGAGCTTGGCTGATACCGGGTAATGTTGACCGGTTTCTGATACCAAGACTGCTCCGATACCAACTCCTTTGAAATTTATAGATCCGTTGAAAAACATCCTCCAACCTTCATAGGATTCTACAATATCTTCTCCTATGAAAGCTACTTCCTCATCGAGAAAATACGTCTTCAATGGTTCATACTACCCTCCTACAGGATTTTCTGCGAGATGATCTACCAAAGATTTTCCTTTAACTGCCTTCTGGCTGACATAGACAATGTCGAATTCACTCAATAAAATTTGCTACTTGGAGATCTTGCCAGTGGGTATGGGATTCTGAAAAATATACTTTAGCGGATCTATTCTTGATATCAGGTAGGTGTGTAAGCACAGAAATAATGCCTCAATTTCTGAGCTACTCATGTCAAAGCACAACAGGTGCGTTCTAGTACGGAATACCGAGCCTCATACGGGGTAAATTTCTTACTGAGGTAGTAAATACCTCTATGAAAACCTCTTCTGGTATATCATCTTCCTCTGAGTCTATGTCCGTTTGTTGCATAGCCTCGTTGCAAGTTACAGTTGTCGATTCATCATCAAGATACGTAATAGTAATACTGTGTGGAAAATAAAGTAAATAGCAGAGAAAAGTAATGAGTAGCAAGATATTTGATTAACTGGAAAATGCTTTTGATTAGATTCATAAATGTTCAAAGCATCGGAGCTCTTTTGAAAAGTAAAGACAATGCGGAAATTAAAGAGAACAACTAAAACAAAGATGCATGATTCTTGTTCAGCCTTGCTACCCCAATGATTTCCGGGCGATGATGGTCCTCATTGACCAATTGGTGAGGTGATCCCCTCGTTCACAGCCTAAATGGAAAGGCCTTCCTCCCCTTCCTCTTCAAAAGTCACACAGCAGTCCATGTCCTCCTCCAGAAACAAGTCTTTTATTACCCCAAGTGCCTCGTCTTCTTTTGACCCTTAGAGAGTGTCGGTTGGCTGAAATGTCTGCTCGAACATAGGTATGGGGTATTCCAATGGGTAATATGGGCCGCGCCATGGTGGCGACCAGCCTTTGAACTCCTCCCAGGTGTACTCGTACCCCAGTCCAAAGGTAGTACCAAGCTTCTTCAACTGGATAGGTTTGATGATGCCCTGAAGATTCTTACCAAGTCCTTTTCCTGGTTCATACCCACTCCAATTCAGAATGCTCTCGACCTTGTTAGTCCACCATTTGTCCTTGTCCAATGTGTTTACTCGCTCAATATGATGATATGTTTCTCCGCTTATTCTTCTTCTGCCTTCGATCATCGGAATATTCTGGCGACTGTATATAGGGTTGCTACCATCGGTATGGATGATCATTCCTGATGGTTCCATTCGAACTTCATGACCTTATGCAAGGTTGATACCACAACCCTAGCGACGTGGATCCAGGGTCGTCAAAACACTAAGTTGTAAGATGCCAGTACGTCAATGACTTGGAAATCAACATCAAACCAAGTGGGCCCCATTTGCAAACACAAGCTAATCTCCCCGAGGGTGGACCTCTGAGAACCATCAAAAGCCTTAACGTTAATAGCCCCATATTTTATCTTATGCAATCCTTTGCCCAACTTCTTGAGGGTGATTAATGGACAAATGTTGAGGCTAGAACCTCCGTCGACTAAGATCCTGGTGATGAAATGATCTTCACATTGCACAGTGATATGTAGTGCTTTGTTATGGCTGAGCCCTTCATATGGTAATTCATCCTCATGGAAAGTGATTTCATGACTCTCCAATACCTGCCCTACCATGTTCGCCAACTCTCCTCCTGTTATGTTGCTGGGAATATGAGCTTCGCTCAATATCTTTATCAAGGCGTTCTTATGCTCCTTGGAACTCTGCAGCAACGCCAAGATGGAAATATGCGCCAGAGTCTTGTTCAGCTGTTCAACAACTAAATATTCCTTGGCCTATATCTTCCTCCAGAGGTCATCAGGTCCGATTTGGACAGGACGTCCAGAGGCCTGCTTGCTGGACCCAGCTAGGTGCTCTGGTGTGTACACCCTGCCTGTTCTAGTCATACCTTGCACGGCAATTACTTCACTCGTGCGTGCTTTTCCTTTCCTTCTCACCTCGGCTGTGTAGTCCCAAGGTATTGCATTTGACTGAAATGGGTTATGTCTAACATGGTGACCAAAATGGGCACCCTTGGAGGCAACATAGTAACTTCAATCGGTGCGGGCGCCTTTGGAGTCCCGAACTCCACCTCAATTGGTTTTGGCACCTTTGGAGGAGGTGCCTTGAACTAAAGTGGTACAGATACACTCACCATGTTGCCCTCATATGGCTGGATTTGTACAACAATAGGATTAAGAGTGACCGCCGGCTTCTTGGGCTCATCTCCCTCAGATATCAAGCCGATTGACCCTTTGAGATCTCAATCATCCTCAACCTCAATCATGGGGATGCCTCCACCCTTATGGTCTAGTAGAGGATTGTTATGAACATTAGGACTAGTCTCCTTAGCTACGATGACCTTGTTGTTATCAATTTTGAACATTAGGACTAGGCGTCTCAGTGTTGAATCTGAAACGATCCATGAAATCGGATGCCATGTTCACCCAGCTTGTCCACTTCTTCACATCCTGGTTGATATAGCAGGAAATAATATCTCCTTTCAGGCTCCTCATGAATATCTTCATGCAGATATTTTCATCTCTACCAACTCCCACCAACTTGTCACATACATCCTGAGGTGAACCCTGGGATCACCCATTCCATCAAACATTTCGAACTTAGGAGGTTTGTACCCCTCTAGGAGTTCGACATCAGGTTGAACACAAAGGTCTTATAATTCAGACCCTCTGCACCCTTATTACCTTCCATGCCTTGAACCTTGCTAGTGAGTTCCTTGAGTTCAGTAGCCAAGTTCTGAATGAGTGAGTCCGATTCTGACACATCTTATATGGGCTATGTATGGTACAACACAGTCTCCATAAAAATAAGGGTATCTTGGTGGTTTGGAGCATTTTGGGCTCAGGGATGAGCGGTGGAGCATTGTTTCGAGCTTGGGTTGGGGTCTTCTACGAAGGTGCAGGGACCTTATTGTTGACATCTGTAGTAGCAAGGGAGATGGACAAACTTGCCAAACTTCGGACCTAGTCTAGTTCCTCTCGAAACCTTAGCATAGTTTTCTCCAAATGAGCAACAGTCTCTTTGGTGCTTGGGGTACCCTTGGAAGTTCCTTCAATTTCCTTTCTTGCTTCATTATCTCCCATCTTTCCTTTGTTCCTGTTTATGGGGGACTCGAAGGAGGAGGAGGAGGACCCTTAGATCTTGTTGAGTATGCTGACGGTGCTAGGGTGCTAAACTAACCTTTGGGGAGGGGAATAACAAAAAGGAAAAACAAAAGGTAAGAAATTAGTGTGGATTTTGAGAAAGAAAACATTGCGGTATTTAAACACATTGTTGCAGGAATATAAGTCATTTCCTATTTAGTGCCTCGTTGTGCCCGAGACAGGCCTAGCGACACATAGAATTTGGAGAACTTATAACACCAACTGCCTCATTTTATTGATAGAAAATAGAACGAGTCAAAAACAAACTGAAATAAAGAGAAATTGTTACTAATGGCCAGTGGCCTTATTACATCAAGAAAGCGGTAAAATCTTAACTACTTGGTCCCAGAAGGACCTTCCCCAGATTTGGTATCTTTGCCTCCCTCATACAACTACATCAACTCGCGCAGTCCTAGCAACAAGTAAGCCCGAGCCAAGTGACTTCCTTCATTACCTTCAGCTTCTTGACAATCGTTGATCCTTTTCAGAAACTTGCCTTCCATCTACACTAAACCTCACTCCAAGTACCTAAGGCATTTGTTTGTGTGGACAACCATGTCCTTCCATTCATTGATTAGCTTCTCTTGGGACTCTTGTATTTCCTGATACTCACTTTCACACTCTCGCATCCGTTTGTGTAGCTGATTGTACTTGACCTTTGCTGCAGTCTTCTCATCAATAAGTCTGTGACCATGGACGAAACCCGGATTTCCCAAGCCAATATGATCGTCTTCTTACCATCCCAGATAAAGTGGCGCGCACCCAACCTGATACATGTCTGGTTCATAGACTCCTTTTCCGAGATGAGCTTGGAGTGCCACACATACTGAGCTTGAAACTTGTGTGGGCTATCGTCGTCTTGAAAGTCGGCCCTGTAGTGACTCATCTTTTCAACCCTCGGTATAATCTACTTTCTTCCCGCTTGCCCCATGACTCGAAGATGGACATAAGGGTATGTTCCTCTTAAGTAGATGAGCACAAGGAATGGCACATCCATAGACCGAATGATAAAATCTACAGTTGGAAACCACTTGTACATCCATTGTACATGCTCTTCCTTCAGATTTTCCAGTAGTTCTACCCATCCACTGGCATCTTCCGGGTAAGCGAACATATCTGGTATGAAGCATATTCGCTTTGGATGATGGAAAGTGATATGGTCATCCCAGTCTCCGCGTATGATCTCCTGTCTATAATCTCCATTTTGAAGATGTTCAATAAGCCAGAGTTGTAGTAGCAAATTTCACCCTTCGAAGTCTGGTGCCCCTTGTTGACACTGCTTTAAAGCCCGATACAGTTCGGCGATGATCATGGGCGCTATGCTGAATGTCTGCCCAGCGATCCATTATGGATTTGGTTACCATGGCTAGTCTTGTATGGATTCTAGCCTTCTTCATTGGGAAGACTATCATGCCGAGGAAACCGAACATGAATACAAAGGCTCTCCTATGTATGTGCCAGAAAGAGGTGAGGGTGAACACGCCCATGTGAGTGCGGTAGGATTTGCTATGTCCAAACCTTTCATACATGAAGTCGAAGGATATGTAGGAGTCCTTTAGACTGGTCATATTAGGATTCTTCTTGAGCCCCATCATTTTCTAGAACCCTCTAACTTTGCGGTTTTCTAGCATAAGCAGTCCCGGGCTATCCCAGGGAATCCCGGCTAGACCCCCAATCTCTTCCAGCATTGGAGTCATTTCAATATCCCCGAAACGGAAAACCGACCGTTAGCTGTCCCAAAATAGAGTGGTAACTTCCACAATCTTGTTGTTTGGCCTAACTTCCAGGAGTGAAGGAAGATTCCCTAAGTGCTTGCGAACAACAACTCGGTCACTACCATGCAAATCCTCCTACCAGCTTAGTAACTTTGGGTGAATGTCTGATACCATACCGAGTCTGGGGATCTCGTGCCTCATTTTCTGCAAAATAGAGTGTTAGGGCCTAACGCCACCGGATTCGACTATTAAAATCAATAATTAGCAATATGGTATTTACTTCTCCAAATAAATGCACACAACGTGAAGGCGTCCGTTTGGGTTTCAAGGAAACCCGGTGGACTTTTGGTTTAGGATATCTTAATGAGTCATTATGCGGACGACATAACTGACTCGGCTAGTTTGACCATGATTCATGAACATTTAAATAGAGTAAGGTCTCTACTTTTTAGGTGCTAGACAAGGTACCCTTGAGTGGACAACTCAAGAGAGAAAGGTACGGAACCGTCGACTACACCGTTGATCGATTGGTTTTACCACAAATACTGTTAGGTTTTATGCCGTTCACTAGAGGGGGGGTTAATAGTGAGGCACGAGAATATTGAAATATTGCGGAATTTAAAATTGCAGGAATAAGTAAATACGGTAATTGAAATAATCAAGAAAGAACACACCGTATTTTATCCTGGTTCACCACAACCCGTGGCTAGTCCAGTCCCCGAGAGACTCTCTCGAGATTCCACTATCTTCGTCAAGCTTACGGGTGCTTAAAAAACCGTTACAGTTACTCAAGGATACCGCACCTTAAGACTTCACTTGCTTGAGGATACCTCACCCCAAGACTTCAACCACTAAGACTTTGGCTACTTAGCAAACCCGACAAATGAGAAGATATGTTCTTCTCAAACAACTCTCTTTTACAACAAATACTCTCTCAATAGAGTGGATAAAGAGATACAAAATAAGCTCTATGAACAACACAAAGTTGTCTATCAAATGGCTCAACAAAAGCTCTAAAATGATGCTTGAAAATGATCAATATGTATATCAATATATGCAGGAGTTGTGTGTTTAAAATCAGCTCAAAAGACCTCTTTTTATAGGTGAAAAAGTGGTGCTGACCGTTGCTTAATTGACAAATAAAATCCCTGATTCTGTGCTCAGACAATCGATTGTTTGGAGTAGACAATCGATTGTTTGACCAACGTTCAAAAAAACAGATTCCTGATTTTAGGCTAAACAATCGATTGTTAATCCTGAATAATCGATTGTTCTTCAAAGTTCAAAAATCAATTTAGGATTCTGTGGGAACGGTCAAAGAATAATCGATTGTATGAAAATGACAATCGATTGTTTATAAGTATAATCGATTGTATGATAAAAACAATCGATTGTTTTGATGTTTAAAAACTTCGGTTGCACACTGTCTCAAAATAATCGATTGTTAAAAGTTGACAATCGATTGTTTGCTGTTTTGAAAAACTTCAGATCACACTGTCTTAATACAATCGATTGTTAAAACTGTATAATCGATTGTTTGCTATTTTGAAAAACACAATTGATTGTAAGGAGCATATAATCGATTGTTTGGGTCCAGATTTAAAAGACATGTTTAAAAATCATTTTGACTGAAATGCAAATCATTTTGGTTTAACACAAAGATGCATCTTTATGATAAATATGAAAAATGTTTTATGCATGTTTATGATGACCTAATGTTGAGACAAAGGATAAGATAACTTAAACGTTGTCCTTACATTGGTACTACCAAACGACCTACGTCTTGGGTCTTCGGTCTTGAACTCTTTGGCTCGTTCATGCAATTTCGTCATCAGTATGCTTCTCGCCATATACTTGTTTGTCATATTATAACGTTGTTTGACACTTGAATTCATTGTTTGTCATTCATCAAAACCTATACCTGAAAATCATGCTCATACAACCAAAGCGCACATATCATAGATAGAGTGATTTTCTACAATTTCCCCCTTTTTGATAATGACAAACAACGGAAGGTATGCATATTAAATTCCCCCTTAATCAATGCTATATCTCAACATACAATTTATGCAACCAATTCAATATAATCAATTCAATATAATTCCCCCTTAATTGAATATTCCCCCTCAATTAAGGTATGCATATCGCCTATATTCTTCCCCCTTTTGGCATTAGCAAAAAGAGTATACCAAAAGTTATTTAAATCATTGACGATACCAATTGTTATAAACAAAAATCATATCACCACTGAACAATTCCAAGTGTTAGTGAAAGCATAACAACGGTCATTTTTCGCAAATTCATCAATTGTTATTTAAACTGAAAATATTCATCTGAACATCAATCATGTATTATAAAACTAATTGATACTAGTTGGTATTCAAAATAAAACTTATTAAGACATGTATCAACCAAAAATAATTAATGTCGATTATTAGCACATATCAACTTATTGCGTTTTTATTCAAAATACGATAACTAACCGACGTTCCCCCTTAATGCATTAAGGTTTCGTTCTTGGTGCATCCACTACAATATTGTAGTCTTCAAGCACACCTGCAAAAAGAACCTAAAAATAGGTTTTTGGTACCCAACTTCTTTTGGGTCCTTGGGGGTTAGGATAATAATAATCGTAATCAACACATAAATCTCTATGTTTAGCAAAACAAACGGGTGCAATGTGTCCTACCCGATTACCATAATGACATATAACATTAGGATTATGCATATGTCTAGGTTGAGCCAAATGCGTTCTAGGTGATCTAAAGTTGTTCCCCCTAGAACCGTTGAATTTCCTAGAGTCATGTCTAGGTGGTCTAAAATTATTCATTCTAGACTCATTTATAAAATTCCTAGAATTGTGTCTAGGTGGTCTAAAATTATTCATTCTAGACTCATTAGCAAAAGTCCTAGAGTTGTTTCTAGATTGTCTATAATAATTAATCTTAGACTCATTTGTGAGGTTCCTAGAATTCTTTCTAGATGAACGAACCTCATTACTTATATCCTTTTATTTTCTTCAATTTTAGGACTATCAACACTACGTTTTTCTAGTGCGTTCCTAAGTTCTATGTTCTCTAATTTTAAAGAACTACAAGAAGAGCAATTAGAACATTTATCAATAGAAGAAGCTTCATTCAATTCCTTGATTTTATTTTTGAAATCAACAATGTCATTTTCCAAAAATTTATTTTCTTTTTCTAAAACTTCAATTTTATTTTTAAGAACACCATTTTCATTAGTCAATTTTCAAAATCTATTTCTTTCAAAGAAGAGGATTTTTCAAAATCTTTTTCTTGTAAAGAAAGTGTTTTCTGAAAATCTGTTTCTTGCAAAGAAAGTGTTTTCTGCAAAAAAAGTGTTTTCTTCAAATCTTTTATCGTTTTGGAAGCATTAACAAATTCACCATACAATTCATCATAGGCATTTTGTAACTCTTCAAACGAGTGAGAGTTAGAAGTACTTACCTCTTCTTCGTCGTTTGCCATGAGACATAGTGCGGCGGCTTCATCGCCCGAGCTGTCCGAGTCCCGTGATACTCGCCTATGGTGTTTCTTCTTTTTCTTGTCCTTCTTCATAGACTTACAAAACTTTTCAATTATATCATTGGAAATATTATCCCTTTTCGAATCACTTACCTCTTCTCTTTTAGAGGATGAGGCTTTGAAGGCAAAATTCGAATTACTTCTAAGATAGGGATTGAGAATTGTGCTATCATAAGTTTCGAGGTTACCTCTTAGTCCATCAATTGTGATATTCGTGAATTCCATTGACTCTTGGATGGCATTGGCTTTGGAACGCCATTCGGGAGTGAGACTCCGTAGGACTTTTCGAACAAGATCTTTGTTCGTGTAAACTTTCCCGAGAGCATGTAGATCGTTGACGATTTCTAAAAATCGTTCAAACATAACACCAATGGGTTCCTTCTCCATTTTAAAGATTTCATATTTATGTGTTAGAAAATCAATTTTAGATTCTCGGACTTGAGGCGTACCTTCATAAATGATCTCGAGTTTGTCCCACGTCTCCTTGGCGGTTGTGCAGCACGAGATTTTCCTGTAGTCATCCGCATTCACCACACAATATAATACATGGATGGCCCTTGCATTATTTTCAACTTTCTTGATATCCTCGGCATCATATTCATCTTCGGATTTTGGAACCGTGGTCTCTCCAACTTTCTTAGTTGGCATTGGTTCACCGTTTTTGATTATTTGCCACAAACGAAAACTGTTTGCTTTGAGGAAGATGCTCATCCGCTCTTTCCAATATGTATAGTTTGTTCCGTCAAATAGTGGAGGGCAAGTGGTGGAGTGTCCTTCATTCATCATTCCTGCGTTCAATATTCTATACCAAAAAAATATATATAGCTCTCAACCGGTTAAGGCTTTCAGAGAGTTAGGCTCTGATACCAATTGTTAGGTTTTATGCCGTTCACTAGAGGGGGGGGGGGTGAATAGTGAGGCACGAGAATATTGAAATATTGCGGAATTTAAAATTGCGGGAATAAGTAAATACGGTAATTGAAATAATCAAGAAAGAACACACCGTATTTTATCCTGGTTCACCACAACCCGTGGCTAGTCCAGTCCCCGAGAGACTCTCTCGAGATTCCACTATCTTCGTCAAGCTTACGGGTGCTTAACAAACCGTTACAGTTGCTCAAGGATACCGCACCTTAAGACTTCACTTGCTTGAGGATACCTCACCCCAAGACTTCAACCACTAAGACTTTGGCTACTTAGCAAACCCGACAAATGAGAAGATATGTTCTTCTCAAACAACTCTCTTTTACAACAAATACTCTCTCAATAGAGTGGATAAGAGATACAAAATAAGCTCTATGAACAACACAAAGTTGTCTATCAAATGGCTCAACAAAAGCTCTAAAATGATGCTTGAAAATGATCAATATGTATATCAATATATGCAGGAGTTGTGTGTTTAAAATCAGCTCAAAAGACCTCTTTTTATAGGTGAAAAAGTGGTGCTGACTGTTGCTTAATTGACAAATAAAATCCCTGATTCTGTGCTCAGACAATCGATTGTTTGGAGTAGACAATCGATTGTTTGACCAACGTTCAAAAAAACAGATTCCTGATTTTAGGCTAAACAATCGATTGTTAATCCTGAATAATCGATTGTTCTTCAAAGTTCAAAAATCAATTTAGGATTCTGTGGGAACGGTCAAAGAATAATCGATTGTATGAAAATGACAATCGATTGTTTATGAGTATAATCGATTGTATGATAAAAATAATCGATTGTTTGATGTTTAAAAACTTCGGTTGCACACTGTCTCAAAATAATCGATTGTTAAAAGTAGACAATCGATTGTTTGCTATTTTGAAAAAATTCAGATCACACTGTCTTAATACAATCGATTGTTAAAACTGTATAATCGATTGTTTGCTATTTTGAAAAACACAATCGATTGTAAGGAGCATATAATCGATTGTTTAGGTCCAGATTTAAAAGACATGTTTAAAAATCATTTTGACTGAAATGCAAATCATTTTGGTTTAACACAAAGATGCATGTTTATGATAAATATGAAAAATGTTTTATGCATGTTTATGATGACCTAATGTTGAGCCAAAGGATAAGATAACTTAAACGTTGTCTTACATTGGTTCTACCAAACGACCTACGTCTTGGGTCTTCGGTCTTGAACTCTTTGGCTCGTTCATGCAATTTCGTCATCAGTATGCTTCTCGCCATATGCTTGTTTGTCATATTATAACGTTGTTTGACACTTGACTTCATTGTTTGTCATTCATCAAAACCTATACCTGAAAATCATGCTCATACAACCAAAGCGCACATATCATAGATAGAGTAATTTTCTACAAATACGCCTTTGCCAAATTTAGAAGTGTTGTTATGGATTTGTTTGGCACGAGTGGAAAATGATGTTGAAGGATGTAATTACAACCGTGAAATAAGTACATGTATTTTCACTTTCATACAATAATGATTACAATAGATGTTCGAAACTTAAGACGGAATTGAAATAAAGTAAAGGCTGTAAAGCAGTTGAAAAAAGGAAGATATGAAGAAACAAGTTAGTAATTATGAAGAAATGATTAAAGCAATAAATAAAGGTAGTAAAGAAAGCAATAAAGTCAGAAAATACGTAATGGTAAAAGCCTTAAAGAAAAATCCCCAGCAGAGTCGCCATGCTGTCGACGCCCTCTTTTTCAACAGCAAAATCGGGTTTTACAACATTATGGGCAAAACAACTCTCATTCCCATTTGGGAATTGGGTTATGGAATTTGAAGAGTCGCCACCTAATGATTATAGTGCATTAGGACACTTTTAAAAATGAGAGGAGTATTTAGAAAGAAAACCAGAGTTCGGGTAATGGCTTGAGATTATCTCAAGGGAAAGGTGTTAGGCACCCCTTAAGATCTACTACTGTGGTTTCTGGCCGTGCTAATGTAACTTTATGAAGAGATGGAGCAAATAGATAGATAAGATTCACATATAAACATTTGGACAACTTAGGAATTTTGAAAAGGGAAAGGCATAAGTTAAATAAAGTAGAAGAGAGAATGGATTTGAAAAGAAAAGCATTACTTTAGAAAAACGTTTAAATAAAGCAAGCAAAAGAAAGGGGGGGGGGGTCTTAGGTTTGACTATAATATTGATCACATCAGTGCAATACCCCACACACACTCCTTAAAGAGAGGTCGCATAAGGTATTAGCGCACCAGTCATCATCTCAGTATTCTACCCTTCCCTCCCCATTAAGGTATTGAAACGCGTTGGTATCGTTTACCTATTGCATGCTAGTACCCGTCCCAACTTGTTAGTCCTGGGGTATTAGGACTTCTAATCCTAAGAGGGGGGAGGGAAATATAGGATATATATGGAGTTTTCAAAGGTAAAAATACTAGAACGACAATAAAAACAAATAGCATCTAAGAGGTATGCAAATAAGACATTCATAGGCTCAGATAAAACGCCGTAACACAACAACAATTAGTCTAGCATGACTTCAAATATTGATTTGGTCTTTAGAAGAGATTAAAAGAGAGAACAGATTAGTTTAACACATAGAAATTGGATAGAAAATCTGCTTCGAGCTCCCCGGGCCCGTTGTCAGGAATTGACAGGTTTTAAAACCAGTTAGTCTTAGAGGAAAACATTATTTTCAGACATAAGTCAGTTGAAAAGAGAATTGGAGTTACATAAATGTTCAGAAATAGCTCATAGATTAGCCGAATTGTTTGAACAAAAGGATGCAAGAAGAAAGTTTTTAAAAGAACCTTAAAGTATAAACTCATGCAAGCAAAGTAATTTAAAACTATAGGTTTGGCATTTGAAAAGGGGATTATAGGTTCAGAATAGCGGAAAAGGGCAGATCTGGGCCAGATTTTGAAAATAGACAGACTAGGGATGAATTGCATTAACGCGTTTTAAACATACTAGGCGAGTTTGGGACATAATATACACACTGACCCTTTTTGTTACTGCTTTTATACGTTTAGACGGCCTACTGTTTGCCTAGTGTTTATACAATTCCTATAGGAATGTTTTCTAGGCGAGATACAACATTGAGATCCTATAGGCATGCTTTCTATACGAGACGCAATATTGAAAGCTTGTAGGCACGATTTCTATATGAAATATGACATTGGAACTTGTAAGCATGGTTTCTATATGATATGTGATAACGCAAACCCTATAGTCATGGTTTCTATCATGGATTGAAGCAGCATTGTAAAGCCTTATAGACATGGTATCTATCATGAGATGCGGTATTGAAAGCATTATAGACATGGTATCTATAGTGAAATGCAGCATGGAAAGCCTATAGACATGCTTTCTATATAAGATTGCTATAAAGTAAACCTATAGGCATGCTTTCTACCATTAATTGATGCACTAAAGTAAAACCCCTCCCACATCCCCTTTCACTATATCCCCGAGTTCTTTCATACAAATTACTTACAAAATCTGGACAGAAAACATTGAAGGAAATAAAATAAATACATCAATAACTACAACAGGCCCGAGGAAGCTCAATGCAACTTTAATGTCCAACATATGCCTTTTACCAAATCCAGGCTCCCGAATCCGAGGCATTCTCTTTAGAGTGTTTCAAAGTTCCAAAGGCTTTCATGGAAACCCAGGCAATGCTTACACTCTAAGCAATTAGAGTAGTGCAAAGTGTGGAATTACCAGTCCTAAGGCATCCAAGTTCAGAGTAGACTCCAGGGTCCCTAAACATGTCTTGCCAAAGGGGGTAGGACTTAAAGAACTAGGAGTAAGTGTAAAAGTAAGGAATTAGAGAAAGACCAATGCAAAAGGTGGTCATACCTAGCCATGAAATGAGACCGGCACACCCCCAACCTCTTGCATGGTTCGACAAGCAAGAGCACACTTGCAAACAAGTCAGACTAAGGCATGTATGGTGATTAGGACACCAACAGGCCTGTGTCAAAGCTTGCACATAATATGGGGATTAAGGGAATGGGATTACTTTGAGTATAGGTTGAGCAACCTTGGTTCTAAACTAGGAATGGTAATGAGATGCCACCCTAGCCTAAAACATAACTCACATACAAACATGGGATAAGGGAAAGGGAATAACATAAGAACACTTGAAATAAACAGAATTAACTAAAAGGGTTCGGGGAAAGGGATGTGCAGGGATGCATCCATAGAAGCAAACAGCATAAGAATCATAAGGATAGGGGTGGAGGATGTACATGCTGAACTTAAACTGAACATAAACAGGTAAGGGAAATGGATTAATGGGGTTAAGCATGCTAGAACTTAAACTGAACATAAACAAATAAGGGAAAGGTATTAAACATGCTCAAACTTAAGCTAAACATAAACAACATAAGGGAAAGGGATTAAGCATGCTAGAACTTAAGCTGAATATAAATAGGTAAGGGAAAGGGGTTAAATAAATAGGTAGCTTGGAGACTGAGAAAGTAAATCAAGAACCTACATTTGAAAACTTGAGTAGTAAAGCAAGTAAAGCAGATAAGACATTATAATTTAGCCTTGGCTTTCAGCCAGCTAAACTCTAGCAATAGAACAAGTAACAGAGAAGAATATAAGAGAAGAGATAGTTTTTAGTGAGTAAAACTGAAGATAGTTCGTGTAACTGTGTCCTTGAGTGAGAGGAGGTGGACGATATTTATAGCTTGAAAATAAGCAGCACTAAGGCAAGAAACTAATCTCAATATCAATTACAATCAATTAGGGAAAGGGTTTCCTTTAATTAAGGAACCAGGCTTGAGGTAAATAAACCTCAGATTGTTTTTGGAAAGAAAATCAAGTACCAGTCACAAAATGCAGGGCAGATACGTGTAAAGAGATTGAAATTCACACCGTTAAACACATAAGGCAAGTTAATCACCTAGAAAATAAAGGAATTAGAGATACGAGTTTTTTTAACTTTGTCAGAAAGCAGGTCCAAATTAAAGAATCAAAATAAGTTCATAAGAATCAATTTTCCAAAATTAGGGTTATTCAGAAAAGGGGAAATGTGGCTATATAAAGAGATGCATAGATTCGAACATGCAAAACTGGAATTATAGAACAAATCATGTAGCAGAAACACACAAGTAAGAAATTAAAGGCGGCTAGGGTCTAAACATGAAGCAAGAAAATATGCAGAGAGAAATGAAAAACCCCAGAAGCTTAGGGCTTTTGTCACATATAGAGTATAAAGAAGAACACAGGTGAAGATGAATGCAATGAAGAACAGAGAACACAATAAGCATATTAACTCGGAAACCCTAGAAATGACATAGTAAAGAAATACCTACGAGCCATGGTAGAAAATACTTGGAAATCACAATAAGAACTAGAAGAAAACACAGTAGAGCAAAGAAATCAAGGAAATCAGAGTAATCAAAGTGTTGGAACATATATGTATGTTCACATTTATATGTTTTGATAATTGACAAACCGATTTAGATGGAAAATAATATATGCCAAATATATATGAGTTATTATTGAAATACACTTTGATTTATATTTTAACTAGAGTGTATTTATTTTGTATTTGTTTTGTAGATATGCAATAGCATACAAGGAGGAAGGTATGCAAAGTTGATATATGCAAAGGGGAAGATTTGTCTTGCGATATTATATGAGCGGACAAGAATTGGAGTCCAAAGATGTTCAAGACAAGATCAAGAGAAGATATGAAGCAATGAAGATAAATTGAAGACTTTTGTTGAGTCTTATTTTTATTGTCTTTATTGTGATCTTGATCCGACTTTAAGTTTGAGTCTTGGCTTCTCTCATAAATCATATTTTACAATGCATATCATAAAATGATTTTACAATGCATATCATAAAATTAATTTTACAATATATGTGATTTTACAACATATGCATATTATAAATGATTTTACAATATATGCATGTATATGCATATCACAATTGATTTTACAATATATGCATATCAAAAATGATTTTACAATATATGCATATCATAAATATATTTTAAATACTTCAAACAAAATGATTTTAATGTTTTCATTTTAACCAAAACGGTTTTTGAAGTAAGTTTTCAATTCTGGTATACTCTGGTATACTTAGTGTATATCAATTGTATATCAAAGATATATTCCAGCTTTGTTTTAAAGAATATTTTTACGCAAGGCTAGTTAATCGATTAACCAAAGTAGATAATCGATTATCTCCTAAGATAATCGATTATCGCCTTAAGATAATCGATTATCGCATATCCGTTGCCTTCCAACGACTAGTTTTTTGAACGTTTGAACTACGATAATCGATTATCTTAGTGCGATAATCGATTATCTTGCTGAAAAATCAGATTTTAGTGTTTAAACATGAGCAATGGATACAAGAGTTTTTGGGGCTATAAATACACCCCAAAAACTCTCATTTAACACAACACATCTGACCAAAACATTCATAAGCTTTCATACATTTCCAATATTATTTATTGATCATTTTTCATATTTTGAAAGCCAAGTTCTTGAATTTATTGTTGTGTTCTTGAGCGTACTTGTTTACTCATATCCACTCTGTTAAGAGAGTATTTGTTTAAGTGAGTAGTAAGTGTTGTATACACTTGTTGCAAGAAGAAAGGGTATATTTCTTCTTGAGAAGTCTTGGGGTGAGGTATCCTCGAGCAGGGTTTCTTGAGGCTTATGTGATTTAAGTTCTCAAGTGTAAAGGTTGTTAGGTACCCGAAAACTTAACAAGAAGTCTTGAGGTGCGGTATCCTTGAGCAGTGTAACGGTTTGTTAAGCACCCGCAAGCTTAACGGAGATAGTAGAACCTTGAGTTGTTGCTTAAGAGACTGGACTTAGCCACAGGTTGTGGTGAACCAGTATACGTTGTGGTGCACTCTCTCCTTACTCTTTAATTTCCGCATTTGAGTTATAATTTCCTGTGATTTTTTATAATACGCAATTCACCCCCCTCTAGCGTTAAGCACTTATTCTAACACAAAGAAACCCTAATTTTTTTAGAAGACGAACAGTTTAAAAGCCAAATCGGCAAAGAACATATGGGAAATACTTTGAAACTTTTAGAGAACACTAGAATCTAGAGAAGATCATAAAGATAAACACTCATAGAAAATCATAGAGAGTTAGGGTCAGAGAAAGAAACCTAGATATCGAGAGAGCCTGGAACGGACTAGTTTGGAGTCAGCAAAGGACTCATAGCCTCAAGACTTGCCGAAGAAAGGCCGGGCACGACCACAAAACTCAAATTGCAGGACCTCTGGGTCGATCACCTTCGAGATAGGGATCCAATCTTCGAACCCAAGAGACATGGGAGGCAGGAGTAGGAAAATATAGATGCTTCAAGGCTTGGGACGCCATGACTGCCGGTGAAAAGGAGCCGGAACAGGCTAGGGTTTAGAGAGGCTAGAGAGCATTTGGTGGTAAAAGGGGATACAAGGGCGGTTGAAATGTGAGAGTGAGTAGGGTTTGGGGTTGTTTTGGGTTTAATTAAGGTAGGTGTAATGTGGACCGTTGATCTAAATGTCAACGGCCACGATTTTAAGTGAAGGAACGGGCGAGTTAATCGGATGGGTCTGGGTCGGGCAGATTTGGAATTGGGTAATATAATTGAGGGTTAATTTGGGGGCTGCAATTGCGCTGCAATTGAAATAAAAATGGGCAACGATTTAAATAACCATTTTTTCTCATTTGAATTTTTTTAAAAATAGTAAATGGAATTATAAAAATTCAATTAAAATAATGAGTTAATAAAATGTATATATGTATTAATATTAAGAACGATTTGTAATTAAAATACTTGTCAAATAGAGAAATAGGCTAAAATTACAATTTAATGCAATTTTAATTTGGAAATATCTAATGCACTTGTAAAATTCTGTAAAAATTATGTAAAATATGTTTCTATGTAAATGAGAGAATAAAATAAATTACTCATCAAGATAACAAGATCTGGGATAAATATTGGGTTTTATAGTACAAAATAAGTCATAAATAATTTTAAAATCCTTGAAAAATGTATAAAAATACCAAGACCTTTGTGGATGCTTATATATGCATCCATATGATATTTTGGGAGTATTGTGACTGTAGAAACATATGGAAAAAAAATTGGATATCAACAAGCTGAGCAGTCATACTTTTTCTCAATCTTTACTATCTTAAATAGTGTTGAATTTTTAATTCTGAAAGCATGCACACACCAACAACACCTATCATCATTGCATTTCAACAAATATCTTTTTGAGCTTGATATAACAACCTTGAATTCAAAATGTCATTTAATTGTTATATTTGAAAAAAGTTAATTATACTCTTCTTCTTGTCAAATACTAATCCAATTTTTACTTCATCCAACGAAGAATTTTCTCTTAATATTGTAGTTAGGAATTCTTTTTGTTTCAAATTTGATCTTCGTCTAGTTAGTTGAGTAGTGATTTTTTGAGCAACTTCTTCAATTACCGGTGCACTCTCTAAGACTTGAATACTCAAAACTTGTTCGTTATCAATCTCTATAATGCTTTGTCCTTACACTTAAATAGAATCAAACGTTTGAGGCACCTCTTCAGTTATTGGTTAAGCTTCAAACATATCTATTTCCATTATCTGTTAGCATTTATCTTGATTGTTATGTTGAGTTTCTCTTTTAACATGTGTTTGTAGTACCTCTTCAGTTATTGCTTGAGCTTCAACCATCTATTTCCATTATTTGTTGGCATTTGTTTTGATTCTCATGCTGAGTTTCTATGTTGACATATTTGTTGTTTGTTGATCCAAAAGCTCTTTTCGAAATATCAACAATAAAATAACAACCCTTGAAGAGTGAATGAGTTTTGAGTAACTCTATACATGTGTGAACATCTAAATCTTTGCATACAAGCATTCACTTCCTTGTTCCAAGGTTGATATCAAACCATATTACTGCTTCAAATTTGTGTCTATCAAACTCAATTACTTCAAATATCTGTTTAATAAAATTTTCAAACTTAATTGCATCAGGTATCAGAACAAGCTTTGTTTGATGATCAAGATATTTATAGTCTTTAGCCTATCTACCATTAAAAGCAACTATAATGCATATTTTTTTCCATCCTGCAAGTCAAGAGAATGGGAAACACATGACATATTTTATAACGTAGTCCTTGTATAGTTAAGAACATGTACTTTAAGTTCAAGACCAAGTTAAGGACCAAGTATCCTTAACTTTTGAACTTGAAACCCAAAGTTAAGGACCAAGTGTCCTTAACTTTTGAACATGCAGTCAAACTTAAGGACTTGTGTCCTTATGTTTTCAAGTTGTAATTCAAACTTAAGGACATCATGTCCTTCACTTTTGAACTTGAGACCCAAAGTTAAGGACCAAGTGTCCTTAACTTTGGAACCTGCAGTCAAACTTAAGGACTTGTGTTCTTATGTTTTCAAGCATTAATTCAAACTTAAGGACTTCATGTCCTTAACTTTTGAACTTGAAACCCAAAGTTATAGACCAAGTGTCCTTATCTTTTGAACCTGCAGTCAAACTTAAGAACTTGTGTCCTTAAGGTTTCAAGCTATAATTCAAACTTAAGGACATCATGTCCTTCACTTTTGAGCTTGAAACCCAAAGTTAAGGACCAAATATCCTTAACTTTTAAACCTACAGTCAACCTTAAGGACTTGTGTTCTTATGTTTTTAAGCAGTAATTCAAACTTAAAGACTTCATGTCCTTAACTTTTTCTTGAAACCCAAACTTAAAGACCAAGTGTACTTAACTTTTGAACCCGCAGACAAACTTAAGGACTTTTGTCCTTAAGATTTCAAGCTGCAATTCAAACTTAAGGACTTCCTGTCCTTCACTTTTGAACTTGAAACCCAAAGTAAAGGACCAAGTGTCCTTAACTTTTGAACCTGAAACCCAAAGTTAAGGACTTGTGTTCTTATGTTTTCAAGTAGTAATTCAAACTTAAGGACTTCATGTCCTTAACTTTTGAACTTGAAACCTAAAGTTAAGGACCACGTGTCCTTAACTTTTGAACCTGAAACCCAAAGTTAAAGACTTGTGTCCTTATATTTTCAAGAAATAATTCAAACTTAAGGACTTCATGTCCTTAACTTTTTAAGTTGTAATTCAAACTTAAGGACCAAGTGTTGAAAGTTGAAGTTAAGGATTACATGTACTTAACTTTTTAACTAATAAGTGTAAGTTAAGTACCAAATGTCCTTAACCTTTTCAATTTGAAACTCAAAAATTAGGACATAGTGTCCTTCACTTTTTCAAAACAATTAGCAAAAACTATGACAGTATGTGTGTATACATAAGAACAACCAAAAAGTTGACGACATTGTGTCCTTAACTTTTTCAATTCAATTTCCAAAATAAGAACACTATGTACTTAATATCATGTGCTCAATTTTTATACAATTGTCACTGTATGGGATATTCATAACTTTATCAATACAGAAATTTAAAAAAAATCAAATCTCTAATTTCTGTATGAAAATCAATACAAATCAGAAAGAGTATAACTATGTAGAAATAAAAATCGATAGCAACACATGAAAGTATAACTTACTGTAAATCTATGTTGATTTTTTTGGATGAGAATGTTGAATTTTTTAAATCGAAAGAAAATCTTCTTCAATTTATGATAACAGTGAAAGTTCTTTATCGTCGCTATGCTACTCCTGCTGGTGATGTGATCATTAATAAAAGTGTACGTATAAGTTATAGCAGAAGGTTATTTTGTTCAGTCGGGTATAAGTTTATTAAAGCAGTGGCTAAAGACTAAATACATTTAAAACAATGGCTTTAAAATAAAGGTAGCTACTGTTAGTGGCTATTTGTTCACATCTGTGACGACCCGGCCGATTTTCTTTGGAATTTATGCCCCGTTTCTCATTAACGACTTTCCCTAAGTTCATTTCTGCTATTTTGATTTGTCGGGATGTTCGGTAATAGAATTAGGAGTATTTTGGGACACTAAGTCCCTAAATGAGAGATTAAGTGTTGGAAAATGGTCCATTATCGGAACGGTGTCGAGATGACCTCGTAACGGAAATCTGATGATTCAGTTAGCTCCGTTAGGTGATTCCGAGGTTGGGAGCGTGTTCGGAATGTGTTTTGGAGGTCCCTAGCTCAAATTGGCTAGAAATGCCGAAAGTTAGAATTTTGAAGTTTCCGTTTCGATAGTGAATTTTTTATCCGAGGATTAGAATGAGTTTCCGGATGTTGGTGTATCACCTTCATGTCATTTGGGACGTGCGTGCAAAATTTCAGGTCAATCGGATGTGTTTTGGTTAGGTTTTGAATCGAAAGCGTGTTTGGTTAAGTATTGAAGTTTTTAAGTTCAAATCATTGGTTAATTCGAGTTTCCGGTGTTGTTTTAGGTGATTTAAGGATTGGTACAAGTTTAAATGATGTTATGGGATACGTTCGTAGGGTTGGTTGAGGTTCCGAGGCCTCGGGTGTTTCGGATGCCCAACAGGGCATTTTTGTGTTGTTAAAAGTTGCAGAAAATCTAATCCAGCTGTTGCAGACCTTTCTTCATTACGATTGCATACCCATTCATGCGATCTCGTAGCACAATCTCTGAGGGGGCCAATTTCCTTCAATGTGCATGACCCTCTATGCGATCGCATAGATCTGTGTTCCCCTACTTTGCGATCGCACTCCCCTATACGCGTTCGCACTGAACAAATCTAGTCGGTGACTCAGAGGTTCATTTCCTCTATGCGATCGTAGGAGTCCTTACGTGATCGCATAGATTTGCTTTTATCTCTTGCACGATCACAACCTTCACATCACGTTCGCATAGGCCATCTTTCCAGGCCTTCAATTTTACTCTACGCGATCGCAGCCCTTCCTATGCTATCACATTGAACAAATAACCTGGGCAGATATAAACATTTCAAAACGAACCCTTCTTCCATTTTTACAAAAACTCAAGCTAGAGAGCTCGGTTTTGGGAGATTTTTTGAGGGATTTTCAGAGGAAAACATTGGGTAATGATTCCTTACTCCATTATGATTATTATCCGCTAATCTAATCTCAAATTCAAGCTTTAATTTTGGATTTTGAATAAAAATTGGGGTAAAGTTCTTAGACCTAACTTTGATGATTTGAAGGGGTATTTGACCTCCAATTTGGGAGATTTTTATATGGTTAGACTCGTGAGAGTACGAGGTTTCTGAAAATGTAAACATTATTCGATTCCGAGACGTTGGATTGAGGGACATTTACGTCATTTCACCTATTTTCGCGCCTTAGATTTAATTTTTACAGTGTAATTAGTTATTGCAATATTATTTACAATATGTAATTGGTTTGAATAGATTTGGTCCACTCAGAGTCGGATACTCGTGGCAAGGGAATTGTTTCTTTGCGGTTTTGTACCAATTCGAGGTAAGTGACTATTCTAACCTTGTGGGGGGGAACTCTCCCCTTAGTATATCTTTGTCATTGTTTAAAAGCCTTGTACGCGAGGTGGCGGGCCTGTACTTGTGCTAGTTGTTGGAAATTCACCTTACATGGCTTATTTAGACTGTGTTTTCTCCCTATATTTAATTGTTAAAGATGAAACTCCACATGTTTTGACTTAGGCAAAGCATGTTAGTAATTTATCTCCTCTATTTGACTAAATTTCCATATTTGTCTTTCTTGCTAAGCATGTTAGATCCTCGATTTTACTTGTTGTTTGCATTTGGCTTCCTTTTCGTTAAATATTGAATTGTTGTGGTGTATATTTACTTTTGGGACCACATGTTCAGTTCCCGGGAGATCCTATGTTATTAGAATGTTGGACTACGGGTTCGATTCCTGGGAGATCCTCTGATATTGACATGATGGACTATGGGTTCGATTCCCGGGAGATCCTATGATATTGATATTACAGACTGCAGGTTCAATTCCCGGAGATCCTCTGTTATTGGTATGAAGGACTGCGGCTTCAATTCTCGGAGATCCTCTATTAGAGATATGATGGAATACAGGTTCGATTCCCGGGAGATACTCTGATACTGGTATTAATGGACTGCGGGTTCAATTCCCGGAGTTCCATGTGGAATATCATGACTTTGAGTGACTTTTCTTGTGTTCGTAGCTGATACTTGTAGCTATTCTGTTTTAATTACTGTCTTGTTAGATATTCAGGATTTACTTCATTATCTACTATTTACTTATTCTTACATTATTTCTTATGTTCGTCTCAGTAGGGCCTCAACCTTCCTCGTCACTACTCCATCGAGGTTAGGTTTGGCACTTACTGAGTACTATTATGGTGTACTCATGCTACACTTCTGCACACTTTTGTTGTGCATATCCAGGTACTTCTGGTCAGGCGCGCTACCTGTGATTTTAGGAGCTACACTTGGAGATTCGAGGTATGCATCTATCGCGTTCGCAGAGCCGAAGTGTCTCCTTCTATTCTACCTTTAGTAGTAGTTTCGTTCATGTACTCGTTTGTTGTAGACACTCCTGGATGTTAGAGTCGTATGTTATATTTTACTCTTAGCCTGTGTTGCCCTTGAAATTTCGGGTCTTGGAGGTTTCTATATTGTTTTGCGTTGAAGTGTATGTGCCAGGCGACACCCTATATATTTTCTTATGTTATTCCGTATTATTTATCGTTTTTGTAAGGGTTGTTAAATTTCCGCAATGTATCAGGCTTACCTAGTCGTGAAGACTGGGTGCCATCATGACATGTTCACGATTGGTGAACTAGGGTCATCATAACATCTCACTATTATTGTTGTTACATATTATTGAGATATTCACAAAAATAGCTGGCCGAGTTCACCGTTTATTTTTTCTAGCCGATATACATAAATTGTATATTAATTTTATACGATTATATACATATTATACAGAATTATACATATGTCGGCTATTTAGTTTAACCGTTTGGGTGGGCAACTATTTAGGTAAATCTTCAATATATATATATATATATATATATATATATATATATATATATATATATATATATATATATATATATATATATATATATATATATATATATATATTTTACTCTCTCCATAATTTATGTGAAATTCTTTTTTTTTTTTGGTTGGACTTTTCTTTTATATCAATTGTAAAAAGAGTGAACCTTTTGTATACTTAGAAAATATTCATAATCATATAAATACTTATTATGACTTATTCTAATCACAAGTTTTTTTAAAAAATCTTTTTTTTAGAACTACTACCTAGTTAAATACTGTCACATAAATTGAGACAAAAGGAGTTCCTTATAAGCTACTTTAATATGATAAAAATATTATGAAACAATAAAAGTAGAAGAACAATATTGCAGAGAAAGAGGGGGGAAATTCTTATTGAATTTTAGGATTAATTACAATGGAATATAACCCTCTATTTATAGGGAAATTGTGACTTAGCAATCAAGTAATAAATCCTAGAACCTCTCTAGAATTTAGAGATTAACCTTAAATAGAATTCTATTTACAACACTCCCCCTTGAATGTCTATTCAACAAATAATTTATCTCGTTAAAACCTTAAATAAATAAAACTCGATGGGAAAAATATTCTAGAGAAGAAAAAAGAGTACACATGTTTAGTAATACACCTTTTGGTTGTCTCGTTAAAAACTTTGCTAGGTAAACTCAGTGGGACAAAATCTTGTAAGAGAAAAATAGTGCAACACGTATTAACTCCCCCCGATGAGAGCATCAATTCACATCCTTGAGTCTTCACATTCCAATCTTGTGCACCATCTTCAAAGATCATTGGTAATGATTCGATAATCAATTAGTCATATCAACTTGTATGAATATATTGCACCTTGAAACTATCATTCTTGATAGAAATGTAATGTCTTCATATAATGTCGTGGAATAGCCTTTTCAATATCTCCATAGAGGATTCTCGCTATCACATTATCATGCTTATAGTTATAGCAAGATACAAATATGCACAAATTGCACTGAGAAAGTGGTACTTAAGGATCAAGAATTGTATATACTTTAAGCAACTTAAATCCTTCATGGATTGTGATATAAGTCATATAAAGAGACTTTAGATGTATATCAAGTTTCTATGTCATGCTAGACATATAAGATATCGAAAACTTGTTGCACATACCATTGACTTTATACTTTCAAGTATTTGAACAACATAGACAAAATTTATGTCATTCATATGAAACCAATTCTATTCGAATTGTGTCTCTTCCATTTGGCCAGTATTTTTGTGTCTGTAGGCGACTAACTTAAGATCATTTTCTATATTTAGCTATATCATAGATGCCGCCAATGAACATTTTATATCGGTTCCAATATTTTTTTCATATATACATAATATAGAGATCTCTTCATTTATATATTCATGTATCTAAATCTCTCATGAGATTTTATGATGTGTTATGTCATGTGATCTTCTAAATCACTTATCTCCTTATTATGATCAGTTTGATCATTTGATCATCTTCTTTATCAAGAAGTTTTATTTAAAACCGATTTAAGCGTACCTTAGACTTTGTCCTTCTAAGACTTAATATGAGCATTTGCAATGAGAATATAATTACTTTCTTTGGGTCAGCAAAGCGTATGGCATGCTTTGCAATATATTGAAAAGGAATTATCTTTTTAGGAACTTCAAATTCATATTATTTTATTCGAGGATCTAAATATATAAATGATAATTCATTCCATGTAACTTTTTCTCAACTGTTGTATTTTGTCTCCCCCTCATGTTATAAAAACTAACTTGCTTCCTCAACTTTGAGAGCCCATATTTGTGAGTTATGGTGTTAATCAAAATGTACACCACACATCAATAATTATAAGATAAAATTATTTGGTTCCTGACCTAGAACCACTTGTGAGGGAGAAATGTAATATACTTTAGTATATCACCTATATCAAACTGATATAGATAACTTTATTCTCATAAGCAAAGTTTAGCTATTAAGTGGAGGCACTCAATAAATTATTTTGCTAAACCAGTTGTGATATAACCCAACTTATCAAGATGAACTTCTTGAGTAGAAAATCTGAAAATTATGTTCAAAATTAAACTACTGAGCAAGTTACCTCGCAAGCACCAGCCAGGTTGCGGGTTAATAATAATCGCACATGTAACCATGTCATAGATGCATCTTATGTGGTATACATGGTAGGTGAATGTGTCCATATTCACCTTTGATATTTCCAGCATTCATGGGATTCAATCCCAATTTTAGTTAGTCAATTAATTAATAAGAACAAACAATGTAAGAGAATTCGTAAAAAACTTCTTAGTTCTTTAATATTTACCCATGTGAATTCTCTATTAATATTTGCACATCATACTTAAATTGATATGGCTAACTCAAATGCCAACTTAATAAATTATCAATATTGATAAAATTCATATTTACGCCATGACATGTGCAATTATCAATAAACTCCAAGTTTATTATGATATGGGTTTTTATATCAATAAACATCCACTTTATTGTGGTATTCGTTTATTTATGTAGTACAAACTGGAGAATAAAACGGGTAACTTTTCACATACATATTACCCCGATACAAGTTGTAGTAATAGAAGATGTTAAATCTTTCATTTATTTATAGTCTCAATATAATCAACTGCTTTCGCGTATACTTTGGAAACTAAATAAGTTTCTTTGAGACTTACTACAACACGATACCTTATTGGTAATCAATTGTGTTTTTCCAAAATAGTATAATTTGCTCTTTCAGAGTTCTGAATTAATTTGGTACTACCACATATTCATCAACATCCATATGATGAACCTCTCTTTCAAAGAGAAAGTTATACCATTATGGTCATGGTCAAAATTATATGCAAGATATGTTTCTTGCATTATTGTTGTCCTTTAATAATCACTTTGCCAAAATATTTTGGCGTACAATATGTACGTGACCCATGGCCATTTATGCCATAATAATGACATTATTCTCTTATATCATCTCAAACCTCCTTCTAGAGGTGAGTGTAGTATATTTACTATCACTAGCACGTTCATATTCTTCCAAGAATGATTATGTATTCATAAATTAGATATTGTCACACTCACATCATGAATGGACCATAATCATCTATATGTGCATTATAAAATCTCATATTGTCAAATTGATGACAAATATTATTTTCACAGAGTGAAGAAGTATTTTGAGAATCCTTGTTATTCTTATTATCAGAATGATGACGATTATAATTTCATCTATTGCCACGTTCACACCCATTGATACCTTCACGGTAATAATTTTGTCTTCTTTCAGAGTTATCACATACTGCTATCACATTCTCTAAAGGGAATGAGAATGGAGCAAATTCAATGGGAAGGATTTTCAATTCTTTGCCCATAATCATAAATGAGTTTGATCATGGCAACGCATAAAATTTTTACCACTTTGGGTGGTTATAATTTCCTTCAAACTCCACTAGAGTTGCAATCAAAATTTATCGTCTTTGCTTGTATTTAAAATCAAATTGTAGAATGTCAAGAATTTGAAAGACAAAAGTAAGATACTTACCTTAAATCCGGAATTTAATCATGAATGAAGTTCATAGAACAATTGACAATCACTATGCTCAATCCCAAAGTTTTTACTCAATTGGTTAGAGTCTCGTGCTGATAACGTGTTATGAAATAATAAAGGAAGAAAAAAAATATTGTAGAGAAAAGTAGAGAGAGATAATTCTTAATAATTTTTGGGATAAATTACAATGGAATAAAACCCTCTATTTATAGGGAGAGAGTGACTTAGCCACCGAGTAATAAACCCCAGAATTTCTGTAAATATAGACATTCACGATAAAAAGAATTCTATTTATAACAGTTGCCTTCTTCATCTTTTTAGTCACAAAGCTTATATCATATTCTGTTATTATGCATCATTACATGCTTATGCTAAAACAACAAACTATTCCAAAAACTCTTCCCAATGTATCAACCATAACTTTTTGTACCCAACTCCAACTGTCAAACGGTTTAAATTTATGAAAACTAGATACAAAGGACTACAAATTTTATTTTTGGATCATTGCCAAATTCTTTATAGATTACGAGATATAATCTTTCAAATTCAGTCATGTGCAGCAGAAATTTCTGCGATGCGCACTGCCAGGCAACACAATTGCAGTACCAGGCTTCAGTTAATCAATTATAACTTTTTTTTAAATTGTCCAAATGATGAATGGTTTACATTCCTCGAAACGAAACTCGAAGTACTACTACTTTTATTTTTGGATCATCTCCAAATTCCATACAGATTACGAAATTTCTGTGATGCACACTTGTGTAGCAAAAAATCAGCAGTTAAAATGGCTTATAAATGGTCCGAAACTCACCCGACCCCCTCGGGTCCCCATCCGAACTTACCAGCAAGTCTCAAAACATATTATGGACTTAGTCCATGCCTTAGATTACATCAAACAACACCGAAACAACGAATCGCTCCTCGAATCGAACTTATGAGTTTATGAAATTTTCCAAATTCTATACCTTGTGCCGAAACGTATCAAATTAATTCGGAATGACTTCAAATTTTGTATGCAAGTCATAAGTGACGTAATGGAGTTGTTCCAATTTTCAGAAATGAATTCCGACCCGATATCAATAAAGTCAACTCCCCGTCAAACTTTCTAAAAATCTTCCATTTTCCAACTTTCGCCCATTTCAAGCCAAAATCAATAATGGACTTCCAAATAAATATCCAGACACACTACTAAGTCCAAAATCACCATACGAAACTATTGACATCGTCAAAATTCCATTCCAGAGTCGTTTGCTCAAAAGTCAAACTCCGGCCAAACCTTAGAAAAAGTCAAGCTTTATAAAATCAAACCATTTATTTTTTTTTCCAAACACTAACGAAAAACGTGCCTACGCAACTCAGAATAACTTCAAATTTTGTACATAAGTCATAAATATTGTTACGAAGTTGATCAACTCTCAAATTTTAAATCGGGACGTGGTATCAACAAAAATATAATTATGGCCAAATTTAAGAATTCTTTAAACCTTTAAATTTCTAGTTTCCGTCAAATGGCGAATTCAAGCTGGGAACTTCAAAATTAGATTCCGGGCATACGCCCAAGTCCCAAACCACGATACGGACCCACCAAAACCGTCAAAATACTGATGCTGATCCGTTTGCTCAATACATTAGCCGAAGTCCGCTCAAATGAGTTTTAAAGGCAAATTTTCATCTTTGTTTTTTCACATATAATTTCCTGGAAAAAGGTACAGATTGCGCACATAAATCGGGGAAGGATGAACGGAGCTATTCGAGATCTCGAAATACATAAATGAATGTTAAAATTAAAAATGACATATCGAGTATTCAAACAAACACACCCATATTGTCCAAAACTTATAGGGCTTTACTAAGAATAACATGGATGGTGAAAATGTCCAAACAGCTTTTATAAGAGAAGAAAAAGCATGTAACCAAGATTAAAGGGCAGCCTGGTGCACTAAGTTTCTGTTATGCAGGGGTCCATGGAAGGGCCGAACCATAAGAGACTATTGTACGTAGCATTACCTTGCATTTCATGTAACCAAGATTGGAAGTCTTAAATGATGACGCCGAAAGCTCTGTAACTTTTTCATCTTCCTTCTCCTCTTCTTCTTCATCCTCTTTCTTATCTGCTTCTACTTTTGATGTTGCTGCTTCTTCGTCTACCTTGCAATTCATGTAACCAATATTGAAAGGCAGCTTCCTCCTCCTCATCCTCTTTCTTTTCTGCTTCTACTTTTGCTGTTGCTCCGCCAATAATGAGACTGTCAATAATGTCCAAGCGTATGAAAGTAAGCTAAACTTTTTGTGAAAAAGAATTAGAAAAAAATAAAAGTGAAAATAATTGAAACTTCATATGTACATTGTCATAAAACTTCAACAGAATTTGAATTTTGGCACATAAAAAATGAAGGGTGAAAAGAATGACGTACCGAGAGTAATATGGACGAATATCGACCTTGAGGTTCTCACATCCTGTAGTTGCTTCTACTTCTTCCTTAATATCCAAAGCTGAAGCCTCGAGATTATCATCACAATAAATCACCTTGATTGATGTAAGCGTTCCAATATCGACAAAACTGTCAGGAATCTTCTCAAGCAATTCAACAGATCTTAGCACTAAACTCTCAAGCATGGGAAATGATGATGATTCTGAGACATGCCATTCCTTAAGATGAATGTTTTGAAATTTTAAGATTTTGAGTACCGGGAACTCCATATCTCTCACGTCCCACTCCTCTTGCTCGAAGCTACACCCTTGAAATATCAGTCTTTGAAGGTTGGGTAACGCAGCGAGTGTGGAAGTTGCACTAGCTAGTATATTAACTTGGCGGAGGATCAGCTCTTTGAGACTTGAAGGTAAATAATACTTGGTGATATTACACATCGAACCAAGCACGAGGGACTGAAGCTGTGTAAGAACATCCAATTTCAGAACGAGAGAGTTACGTTCATAAATATCCTTATCCATTATTATGAGGAAAAGCTTTTGAAGATTGGGAAACCTTTCAATTAACTTTATATCCTCATGAGATAAAATCATGCCTTTAAATGCCCTTAAATTCTCTACCTTAGACGGACCTTCTTCAGAAACTGCAAATATCTCACGAGGTAAGAGTGTTCCTACGTCTACATGCTTTAGTTTCGTCATCTTCCAAATATGAGGTGTCCCTTCTACAATTCTCTCAGTATCCACCAGTAAAGTTTCTAGGTCGCACATGTGTGATACCCACTCGAAAAAAAACATTTCGATACACATTCCTAGGTATCTCAGGTAAACTAGTGATTGTAGTGTATCAACTATATTCGTATAATCCCCTGGAATGCAGTTCTTGAAATCCAACACTCTAAGAAGTCTTAAGTCTCCAACTGAGGAGAAATGATAGGAACGAGATAAATACTCTTCAGAAACACGACCGTGAAAACTAGACTCACTACTCCAAAAATCTCTATAAGCAATAAAATCATTCGCATTATTAGTAACAAAAAACGATTTAAGATCTTGACCAAAAGATGTGGAGCCGCTTGTGAGGAATCTATCTACTTTGTTGTTGAATCTCTCCAAATCATGACGAAGCTTATGGTCGAGGTGAATGCACACTCGATGTTCCTCATCATATGAAGGTTGATATTGGTTATGTGTCCCTACAACTTGCATGAACTTTTCTTCTTTAGCTTTGTTTAAGACAAAGTCACGCACTAGATCATGAATTTGCAAGTACTTCACCTTGCCATCAAAGGTAGTCTTTGTAACCATTAGTAGGCTACTAGAAATTATATCGCTCAAGTAACCTTCAGCTACCTCCTCCAATCCTCTCTCATCACTACATTGAACGAGGCCTTCGGCCGCCCAGAGTAACATCAATTTAGATGCTCCAAATTTTTCATCCTCCCTAAATACTCCCATAGTTAGAAGGCAATGTCTCAAATGATCTGGTAAATAGCAGTAACTTAATTGTATTGCCAAGTTGCTCTCACTTTCAACTGATCCATGATGAGACGTTAAATTGTTTGCAACTTCACACCACTCTGAGACATTCCTTTCTTTCTTCGCCAGAATTCCACCGATCAAAACAACTGTAAGAGGCAGTCCTTTACAATATTCCGCAATTTGTACGCCAACATCCTGTAATCCCGGAGGGCAAGTTTCCTTTTGAAATGCTTTTTCCTGCAACAATTTCCAGCTCGCTTCCTTGGTTAGGAATTGAGGGGAATAAGGATCGGTACAGTTCTTGACTTCCATCGCCACATGTTTAAGTCGGGTTGTTAACATGATTCTGTTTCCTTGTTTACCAATTGGAAAACATAATCTTAACTCATCCCATGCATCAACTTCCCATACATCATCCAAGACAATGAGATATCTTTTGCCCATTAAACACTTGCGCAACGTATTGGCTATTTCACTCTCCTTATCACCGTACTCAACACCTGTCACTTGCTTATAGATATTCCTCAACAGCTCTCTCACATCATATGATTGCGAAATTGTAAGCCAAGCTCGAACATCAAAGTGAGAAACAATAGTAGAATCATTGAATATTTTTTTCGCCAAAGTGGTCTTTCCGAGACCAGGCATGCCAAAAATCGAGACAATATCCCGTTCCCTTATTCCTCTGGTCAGTAGCTTAATTATCTTGTCAGCATCATCCTCAAGCCCCACAGGTTCCTCTTCAGTTACTTGTTTAGCACTCTCATCAATGTTGACATCCACCATCCTAATTAGCTTGATCTATTTTCGGGTTGAAATGCTTGATGTTAGAGAGCAGTATGCCTAACATGAGTAATAGCAATGAGCAGATCAATCTCCAGTGAGCAATACAAAAAAAATGGGTGCTAAATTTCCATTAGGAATTCTTAATTCTCTGACATAGATTCTAAATTGCCTGTAATCCAGCTTAGTTATGACTTATATATTTCAAAATAAATGAAATACTTACATAAATATACAATCAATAACAACACTGTATAAGTATAAATCTTAATTAAAATTTGAAACAAAAAATAAGCAAGAAAAACACTGACCTTTCCGTCTTTCAGCAGCGGAGAGTTTCTATGGAAGTTTAGTCAATTATTAGAGAGAGGGAAAATGGCTGTGAGTCAATGAATTAACAACTGGGAATTATTGAGAAATATACATATAATATTCTGATTAGGAGTTTTTAATTATAATTAAAACAGATAATCATATTTTATTCAATGATTTAGGTGGAGTAAGCCAAATGAAGGCAGAACAAAAAATGAGGGGAATCTACTCTCTTTAAAAAATGCAGAATTTTCCATATCTGTAGTCGCCTTTATATATATATTAGTGGAGAAAGCATCTTCTTTTTGAAAGAAATGAACAGCTGTCCTATTTTAGTTTCTTTTTTCACAAAAATAAAGAAATGATTTTTTTTTTGCTTTTTCTGATTACGCCAATTTTTTTCAATGCTGCTGTGTTTTTACGGATGATTTTGTGTTCTTTGTTTCTGCGTTCGAGTACTTAAATTTGATTAAACGAAATGCATGGTTTGTTATTTCGACTTTTAGGGTAGTATTTTTGGTTTTTTGAGTTTTGATAAAATTTGGAAAAATTGGCCTTTGCTTTGAGTTTATGGCTTTTATTTTTGTTTAGATTTTGAGTTTTGTTACAATTTGATTTGTTTGTTTTGCTTCAGTTGTGTTCACTTTTGTTAAAGCTTTGTTTTAGCCTCTGCTTTGTGTTTATGGCATTTTGGGTTAACTTTTGAGTTTTGTTACAGTGTGAGTTTTGTGTTTGCTTTAACTTTTGTGTTTGTTTTGTTAAAGCTTTGTTTGTTTGGTATATTGTAGATAATGCGTTCAAAAATGTCTGCTTCTAAAAACAAACTAAAGATTGCCGGAAAATGCGTTAGGTTAGATTATGTGAAACGATTAAGGGAGTTGCCCTAAAGCCCTGATTCAGAATGTAATGTAAATGCCCCGGCACCAGAAGTTGATGATTTTGATTCTGCTGCTCCTCCTAAAAACTTGCAACCAGAGAGCAGTTGGATGACTCGTTCTCAAATGAGAAATATTCCCACTCCAGTGAAATCATCGAGTGACTTACCCTCACCGTCTTCTTCTGAAGCGAATAAGCATGTCCAGGTTCCCAATGATGATGATTTTGAGTCTTCTCCTCCTCTAAAAAAGTTGCAACAAGGGAGCAATCGAATGGCTCATTCTCAAATAAGTAATACTCATACTCCGGTTAACATCGTTAGACTAAGAAGTAAGAAATGCGTCAGACCTGTAAAATCAACAGATAAGCTGAAAGATGATTTTTTTAATGAAGATGATGAAGTCCGCAATGTTAAACGCAAAGGGAGAAAGATGAAGGATGATGGTGAGAGTTGCCTTGATTTACAATCGAGAGAACGAAGGGTTGCTATTCGGAAGAAATTGAATCAGAGAAAAGCTAAGTTGAAGGTATTCCTTGTTTTGCTATTTATTTATACATAGTTATACAGTTTTATACAAAGTTATACATCTGTTTATACATCTTTATACAAGTACTGATATACTTATATATACAGTTTTATAAAATGTTTTAGTATTTTTTTTGTTCTTGATCTATTTCCTGTTATTTTTCTATATGCAAGGTTGGGGGCTTCTATATACAACCAGTTGATTATTTCCACAACATGATTAGTTCTCATATCAAGCATGATATTGTGAACATTTTGAAGCAATATTTGACTCACACGCAACTTCAAATATTCCTGCTAGTTGTTTTGGGTACTTCTTGTACCTCCCTCAATTTAAAATTCAAAATCAACTTATTCATTGTATATTATTGAGAGAAGTCGTCCCAGGACGTGAAAGGGAGTTTTGGGTGAAGATTAATGGTTGTTTGCTGTATTTTGGCATTGGAGAGTTTGCTCTTATCATTGGTTTGAAGTGCATAGACGACGACACCACTTTCTATGAAAAACCACATGTTAATAGGTTGTTTAAAGAGTATTTTTAAGGAGATGGAAAAAGGCCATAACAAGGGGGGAGCTTCTTGATCGCTTCAAGCAAAAGGAGAGGAAGTCGGATGAAGATGCGTTTAAGATGGCCTTGATGGTGTTTGTCCATCATTTCATCTTCTTTGATGCCAATAATCATGGTATCACCAAAGATAATTTTGATATCATCGAAAGTGTCCAATATAAGATGTTTCCTTGGGAAAAAAAGTCATTTGAAGATGTTTTAAGGACAATGAGGGACAAGCAATGCGATTATTTAACAATGTATAGGCTTGGAGGTTTGCCGCTTGCTTTACAGGTTTGGTTTTTTGAGTGTTGCTTAATGGTTGATAAGAATCTAGCTGTTTGCATTGGCACAAATGTGCCATGCATTCTTAATTAGAAAGCGACTAACACTCCGTCATATGCGGATTTGACTGGAGGCGCGATCATGTGTAGTGTCGACAAGGTAAACATTTTGTACCATAATACTTCTTAATATATGATTTCAGTTTTTCTGTATTATTCTACTATTGTAATCCTATTTTTCTTTTTCTTGTAGTTGAACTATAGTAACATTTCCCCTACTTCTGAAGAGATGTCAAGTCTAAACATCGACACACTTTTTGAAGTCAATGCCGATGATATTGCATCAGGGGAGGTGCATGTTGTTCCTGCCTCTCACACTTATGATTTTGTTGCTGCACCTTCATCTTGTCCTTATCATATGGAGCAAAAGTCTACACGACCTTATCCTCAAAATGCAGAGCAACAGTCTAAACAACCGTGTCCTCAGACTATGAATCCACAGCCTAATCCAAGTTATGATCCTTTTGTGCGCCTTGATCTTTTGAATGATGAAATTGAGAAGCTGGGGAGTGATGTTGGAAAGGTACTGGAGCTTTAGCTTTTCTGTAGTTTATAATTACTTTTCCGTTATAAACATAGCTGTTTATTTGCTTTTGTTGTAGTTGACTGATACAGTGACGACACTCAACAATTATGTCGTTTCTTCCTTTGAAAAAGTGTTCAGTTTTTTGAATAATAAGGAACCCCAAGCAAACAAGGGAGGATTTTACTAATTCTAAGGTAATTGTTTACTAATAAAACCAAATCAGTCAACAATTATGCCTTCTCAGAACTCAACATGCCTTCTCTTTCTATTGTTTTTTATTAGATTCGTCAGCCCGTGTTTGATGACAATACATCTAGTCTTGGTGAATTTGATGGCTATAAATATGATATTGTTCCTAACTTTATCAATCAAATGAAACAAGATAATGTGGTAGCTGACGAGGGAGTTACTGATGGTGTTGATAATGGTATTTGTTCTGCCTTTTTTTTTTGTCTGATTTTTCTTTTATTCTTTTTGAAGTTTTGTATTATTTGTGTTTTTATGTCTAAGAGGCAGCAGGTGATGTCAAGGGTGACACATTTTGGGATGACATTGGTGATGAAGATTTAGCTCAGATGTCCCAACTTGTGGTTCACAAACAATCGATCATAAAAGTAGAAGATGATTACATTTCTCCTGACCATTCAGTTCGACAAAGAATACCAAGAAAATATACCAAATCTCCATATTTGCCAGTTTTTGATTTTGGAGAATTAAAATCGGCGCCCAAGCTCATTTTTTATATGAAGCTTCCATTCACAATCGAAATTGATGATTTTGATACATTGTCGACATTGGCTAAAGAGTTTTTCGCGTTTGTTGATAATGGGATGGATACGAGGTGAAGGTATCTTCACTTTCTTCAATCTTTCATGTTCTGATTTTATACTTGTCAATGAATGTAGTTCTGATTACTTTTTATTTTTTGTGATTTTAAGTGGCAAACATATATATCATGATGAAGTACGTAATCTTGCGGAAGGCTTTACTTTTGCCTCGTGTTATGTCACCAAGAAGGATTGGTTCCACTCACTTACATATTGTGGTCGACCTTTGATTGATACTGTATTTTAATAATTTTGTTTTAATTCCCTTTTTATTGTTGTTGCATATCTTTGTTGTTTTGAGACTTGCATAATGTATACATAGCTTTGTATAATCATAATATAAGATTGTATAACCTTGTATAAATATGTATACCTATGTATAATAGTGTATAAAGTTCTATATTTAAAAAATCTGGTAGTGATGGTTGTTCTGTTTTATTTCTTGTCTTAGCACCTGGATGTCTAATCCCATGACTTGAACAATACTCTTCAAATTCCCTTGAAGTGTACTCACCTCCATTGTTACTTTGGAGACGCTTTAGCTTTTGACATGTCTCCTTTTCTACTATAGCATGAAACTTCTGGAAAACTTGAAACACCTGATCTTTGGTTTTCATTTTTAACAATCAACAAAAGAAAGAAAAAAGAGTGAGATTTCACAGACAGGGTATAAGAAAATAGTTTGTGATGAAAATAGAGTGTGAGCGATATTGTAGTGAGGTGGGAATATCAAAAGAGGGTTATTTCTTTTGAGTGTTGTAGTGGTCTTTGGAGTATTTTACTCGGACATTCAAAGTGTAAAATTCCTTACTATAGTGATATCAATTGCTTCTCTCAGGGACGTGGTTTTTTCCCTTATTTAGAAAAGTTTTCCACGTAAAAATCTTGGTGTCATTGTTACTCTTTTATTCTTGTTAATTACTGTATCTCGGTGCTACACTATTATTCCGCTTTTAGTTCCGTGAATATTATTTTGGTAGGGAATTTATTCCCAACATATTTTAGCTCGTTGTTGTACTTTGGTTTAAAAATAAAATTTGCACCATTAGCATCATCTTAATTCTGCAATAATTGATCTATCCACATTTTGGTTTAGTTTCCCTTAAACTTCAAGTGCTGTAATTTTGTTTTTCCGATTGCCAATGTATCTTGCTCCTAAGTAAACGTTGTGATCGCAGGCATGTCCTGAATGTGCACTAAAATGGTTAAAAGACAACCTATAATCCTCAATTATAAGATGCTGCTTCATACAATCCTCTTTTATACAGCAATGACATTAAATTTTATGATCCTCAGAATAACGTCTTAGGGTCTTGCAGCACTTTATCTCTTAGAATAACATTTTAATTGTACCATTCTACCATTTTGTATGATGTACCGAAAAGCCTACTGGTTTTGATTCTCCAATTTCCTATCTACATATGGAGAACTATTTCATTGGCACTGGAATACTTGGAAAAAAAAATAGAATGCTTAATGTCGCACGGCCAATCTTTATCTTGTAATATATAAGTGTGTCTACAAATTTTAACCACTAAATATTGCACATGTAAACCAAGTACGTACTGGTCACCTCGCGTACATGGGTTTTCATCACACAATTTTCAAATAAGACTCAATGCCTAAGGGGTAATTCCCCCACTCAAGGTTAGGCAAAATACTTACCTTTTTTATGTTATGCCGATATTTTAAAATAGCCTTCTTGCGTGAATTGACCTCCGAACAGCTTAAATCTATCCAAATTGATTGTATAATTTCATTAAGATTCATCAGAAATAATTCCGGATAATAAAACGTTGACTTAAATTTTGTTTTAGAAAGATTTTGCAAAAATTCCATTTTATTCCAACTGATTCACTAAAAAAAATGAAAATAATCACAAAATCATGAAATATAATAAAAATCGAGTAGGAAACACTTACTTCAGTCCATTTGGTGAAAATCATCTCAAAATCACTCAAATCCGAATTCCGTAACTCCAAAAATGATAAATTAACTAGAAAAATGAAACTGCTCAATAAAAATCTATTTCCCATCACTAAAAGCTCACTTTCCGTTGCTAAAGGTCCATTTCCCGTTACTAAAGGTTTGAACCAAAACATAATTGCACCGGCAATTTAATATCATTATACTATATTATAAGTGGGAACATTAAAAGTGAGAGTTGAAAGACTAAAACGCCCATATAAAACTGAATGGTATTTTTGCCTCTCAAAACTGATGAAATGTCGGCAAATCATACCCATTCTTGCAATACATACTTAGAAATGTCGGAAAATTATCTCTAATTAATCAGCTTTTTTCTTCCTTTTAGATACTAAACAAAATAAGAAATTTTAATTTAATACCACAATCATTCATATAACTTCGATACCACAAGTCATACACCAAAAAAGAATTTTGTATTAATAACAAAAGAGTAACTTACATACTTTAATTTTTAAAATCACATAACACTATTAAATTATGCTAGGCAAGCCAATATTAGAATAATATTAGTCATTTTAAATCCATTTAATTTAATTAAAAACAGCTAAACACTGCGGAATTAAAATATGAAATAAAGTGATTAATCCATAATAATAGTGATATCTAAAAACCTTTCCAAGGTTGGTGTCACAAGTGCACAAGCTACTAGAATAATACAAATAAAGGTCTGAACGAAAATAGTGCTGGCTGAAAGAAATGCACATCTATGATAAAGTGGAAGGGGACTTTAGAATTGCGAACGCCATGCAGCTATATCTCAAGTGTCCTGTGAATATTTGAATCCAAGCAAGTCTAATGTGCACCACTAGGATCAACTCCAGTATCTGCACAATAAAGTGTAGTGTGTACTATCATTACAACCGATCTCATGTATTGATAAGTGTCGAGCCTAACCTCGACTAAATAGTGACGAGGCTAAGGCGGTTCACTTACATAAACATGTACGCAATAATAATAATAACAATAATAAGAAAAAACAAGAATTGAAATAAACGGTTAACTCATATCAACAATCGAAGCCAACTCGGAAGTCATAAATAATTATTACTTCAAACAATTTTCGTTTCGGCGTGCAACCCAATCCCATAATAGAATCAAATTAAATTCCATTGCAGCGTGCAACCCGCTCCCATAATATAAATTAACAATTCTTCCAAATGAAATTACTCCAAAAAAAGGCAACAACTAATATGAATTTATAAGACAACAAAGTACACAATAATTATGATTCATTTAGGAAACAAATAATGATAAGTAGCAATTATAGCATAAATTCAAGGCATAATATTGAGCAAGGATACCTTGATCCAATAATAACAAGTAACACAGTAAAGGAAAATGCACGGCATCACCCTTCGTGCTTTTACTCTCAACCTCATGATATAATTAACGGAAAAGGGCCTAAAATGCCCCTTTACTATATGAAATAGGACATCAAAGCCCTCCGTTAAAAGGTGGCCCCTTAAATTCCATTGCCGTCTAAAAATGAGATAAAAAATGCCCTTATCCACTAATGGAAGACATGTAAATCCACGTGGAATTACATTTGTCTATTTAAAAATGTAGAAGGGAATTTTAGACCCTTTTCAGATTGTACAAGGTCATATACAAGTCAGTTATAGCAATCAATTCTCAAGCACTTCACACCATATCAGTTTACTCACACACCTATTTTAGACCCTTCATTGATATTTGATTTCTCCTACTAATTGGGTCACCTTGTGCATTTCGAGTTGGGTTCTAGTTTAGGTTTAATTATTTTTCATCTTTATCAGTTTGTTTTGGAGATCTCTCTAAGACAATATCGCAAAGTTCGAGTTGCTTAAATGAGTCGATTAGAAGGTGTCGTTGTGGACTTGCTACTAACTATTTCATGGTGTGGACTCCTTTAAATGCTGGGAGAAGATTTTTCAAGTGCCCTAAGCATGAGCTATGTAAATTTGTTGATGGGTTCTTTTAATTATTTCGATTTGACTGTAAATTTTTTTTCTCTTTTTTTTTAGGATGAAAAATGTTCCTATTGGGAATGGCAAGATGAGAAGCTTCCTCCTAGAATTTCAAATATCATATGCAGCTTAAAGAAGGAGAAGGAATCTCTAATCCGTGAAAGAAATATACTCCAAATGAAAGTTGCCGATCTTGAGAATGTTGTGATGCTCGTCGATCATGGAGGAATAGAATCTTTGAAATTGGAAAGAAATGTTCTAATGAATAAAGTGGTTAATTTAAAGTACTCAGCTCTGCGTGATGCTAAATATCGGAAGAATACGTGAATTTTCTTTTGTGTGATATTGGGATATTTTGTTATGTTCTTCGCATTAAGGAGAAATGATATGCAATGTAAGTGTTATTGTGGCTTAATTATAGTATGTAATAAAAATTTATGTTTTTGTGCAAGGATTCAATAAAGCTATTCCCATTCATTTGAATGTTTCTGTCTATGATTGAGTTACTTGCTGTGATAATTAGTTTGTGTCTATGATTGAGTTACTTACTGTGATAATTAGTTTGTATCTATGATTGAGTTACCTGCTGTGATAATTATAGCATTGTTGGTCTCAAATATGTGTGTGAGTAAACTGATATGGTGTGAAGTGCTTGATAATTGACTAGTATAACTGACTCGTATATGACCTTGTACAATCCGAAAAGGGTCTAAAATGCCCTTTTACGTTTTAAATAGGAAAATATAATTCCATGTAAATTTACATGTCTTCCATTAGTGGATAAAGGCATTTTGACCCAATTTTTAGACGGCAAGGGCATTTAAGGGGTCAACTTTTAACGGAGGGCTTTGATGTCCTATTTCATACAGTAAAGGGGCATTTTAGGCCCTTTTCCGTATAATTAATAGGAGATGACACGACATCACCCTTCGTGCTTTAGCTCTCATAATATGGCACGACATCACCCTTCGTGAATTAACTATCATAATATGGCACGACATCACCTTTTGTGCATTAATTCTCATAATACGACACGTCACCACCCTTCGTGTAATAACTCCCACTCACAAAAATATTGCACGACATCATCCTTCGTGCATTAACACTCTTTCTCACCCAAAACAATGAGCAATATCAATAACAAGTCTTACTTCAAAATGATTCTACAATATCAAGCTCAACTTTGAATTCAATATTCAATTATCCCCAAAAATCTGTAAACATGATAAAAGCGATCAAATTAACAATGCTAGTCTAAATATAAATAACATGATGAAAGAAAGCAATAATTACCAAATACCAAGTCCCACCCGCATGCTTTACCCGACAACAACGCATAGATACTCGTCATCTCACCTATACGTTGCACCCTACATCTAAACATGCAGAAAATAGGTAAATAAGTTCTATTCTCTCAAGTCAAGGTAACCGCGACACTTAGCTCGCTTTGCAATTTCAATCAATTACTCGACCACAGCCTTTTCCTTTTGAATTTGTATCCAAAATATTAAAATGTATTTACAAACAATTCGAAATACTCTACACGAATCGTATGAACTAATTCCTTATGAATTTACTACTTTTCCGGATTAAAATCCGAAATTAACCCTAAAATCACTCATGGGGACCACGTCTCGGAATTCGACGAAACTCACAAAATCCGACAACCCATTCTGATACGAGTTCAACCATATTAAAATTTTTGAATTCCGACATCGGATTGGCTTTCAAATCTTAAATTATCATTTTTGGAAGATTTGATAAAAATCTAATTTTTCTTCCATACTAGGTTGTTGTTGTTGTTGTCACAGATAAAACATTACTACCATATTATCTGTCACTCTTTATGTAATAACATACTTGTTGTTGTTATGAAATAATAAAAGAAGAAGAATATTGTAGAGAAAAGTAGAGAGAGATAAATTCTTATTGATTTTTGGGATCAATTACAATGGAATAGAACCCTCTATTTATAGGGAGAGAGTGACTTATCCACCAAGTAATAAACTCTAGAATCTCTCTAAATATAGACATTCACCATAAATAGAATTCTATTTATAACACTTCCCCTTGAATGTCTATTCAAGAGATAATGTGTCTTGTTAAAACCTTAACTAAATAAAATCCAATGGGAAAAAAATCTAGAAAAGGAAAAAGAGTACACATATCTAACAATACGCCTTTTGGTTGCCTCATTAAAAACCTTGCAAGAAAAACCCAGTGGGACAAAACCTTGTAAGGGAAAAAGAGCGCAACGTGCATTAACTCCCACTAATGAGAGTATCAATTCACATATTTAAACATTTATATTCCAATCTTGTGTACCATCTTCAAAACGATCTTCGGTAGAGATTTGATAAACAAATCAGCCATATTAACTTTAATAAATGTGTTGTACCTTGAAATCATCATACTTGATAAATATGTAATATCTTTATAAAGTATCGTGGAATGGCCCTTTCAATATCTCCATAGAGATTCTCGCTATCATATTATCATGTTTATAGTTATAGCAAGATACAAATGTGCACAAATTGCACTAAGAAAGTGGTACTTAAGGATCAAGAATAGTATATGCTTTAAGCAACTCAAATCCTTCATGGATTGTCATATAAGTTAAGTCATATAAGCCATATAATAGAGCTTAGATGCATATCAAGTTTTCATGTCATGCTAGACATATAAGATATGGAAAACTGATTGCACAAATAATTGACTTTATACTTTCAAGTGTTTGAACTACATGTTCAAAATTGCATGTCATTCATATGAAACCAATTCTACTTGAATTGTTTCTCCGGACTTAAGATCCTCGTATATATTTAGCGCTATCATACATGTTGTCAACAGACATTTTATATTGATTCCAATATTTTTTCATAAAGACATAACATAGATATCTCTTCATTTATGTATTCAGGTACCTGAATCTCTCATGAGATTTTATGAAGTGTTATGTCATGTGACATTCTAGATCACTTGTTTCCTTTATTATGATCACTTTGATCATTTGCTCATCTTCTTTATCAAGAAGTTTATTTGAAACCTATTTGCCTATACGCTTTAAGCGTATCATAGACTTTGTCCTTCCGGCACTTAATATGAGCATTTGCAATGAGAATATAGTTACTTTCTTTAGGTAAATGTGTATGGCATGATTTGCAATATATTGCAAACGAATTATTGCATGACTTGCAATATATTGCAAACGAATTATCTTTTTATGAGCTTCAAATTCATATTATGATATTTGAGGATCTATAATACAAATGATAATCTGATCCACGTAAATTTTTCTCAAATGTTTATCATGTCTCCCCCTTATGTTAGAAAAACTAACTTGTTTCCTCAACTTTGGGAATCCATCTTTGTGCATTATCGTGTTAATATACACTGCACATCAATAATAATGAGATGAAATTATTTGGTTCCTGACCCTGAACCACTTGTGAGGGGAGAATATAATATACTCTCGTATATAACGTAGATCAAACTGATACATATAATTTTGTTCTCATAAGGAATAGTTTAGCTATTAAGTGGAGGTACTCAACAAATTATTTTGCTAAACCAGTTGTGATATAAACCAACTTATCAAGATGAACTTCTACTTATCAAGATGAACTTCTTGAACAGAAAATCTGAAAATTATGTTCTAAAATTAAACTACTGAGCAAGTTACCTCTCAAGCACCAGCCAGGTTGCGGGTTAATAATAATCGTACATGTAACCATGTCATAGATGCATCTTATATGATATATATGGTAGGTGAATGAGCCCATATTCACCTTTGATATTTCCAGCATTCATGGGATTCAATCCTAAATTTAGTTGGTCTATTAATTAATAAGAACAAACAATGTAAGAGAATTCGTAAATAACTTCTTAGTTCTTTAATATTTACCCATGTGAATTCTCTATTAATATTTGCACATCATACTTAAATCGATATGGCTAACTAAAATGCCAACTTAATAAATTATCAATATTGATAAAATTTAGATTTACACCATGACATCTGCAATTATCAATAAACTCCAAGTTTATTATGATATGGGTTTTTATAGCAATAAACATCCACTTTATTGTGGTATTCGTTTATTTGTGTAGTACAAATTGGAGAATAAAGCGGGTAACTTTTCACATACATATTATCCCGCTACAAGTCTTAGTAATAGAAGATATTAAATCTTTCCTTTATTTATAGTCTCAATATAATCAACTGCTTTCGCGTATACCTTGGAAACTAAATAAGTTTCTTTGAGACTTACTACAACACGATACCTTATTGGTAATCAATTGTGTTTTTCCAAAATAGTATAATTTGCTCTTGCAGAGTTCTTAATTAATTTGGTACTACCACATATTCATCAACATCCACATGGTGAATATCTCTTTTAAAGAGAAAGTTATACCATTATGGTCATGGTCAAAATTATATGCAAGATATGTTTCTTGCATTATTGTTGTCCTTTAATAATCACATTGCCAAAATATTTTGGCGTACAATATGAACGTGACCAATGGTCATTTATGCCATAATAATGACATTATTCTCTTATATCATCTCAAACCTCCTTCTAGAGGTGAGTTCAGTATATTCACTACCAAAAGCACGTTCATATTTTTCCAAGAATGAATATGTATTAATAAATTAGATATTGTCGCATTCACATCATGAATGGACCATAATCATCTATATGTGCTTTACAAAATCTCATGTCAAATCGATGACAAATATTACTTTTGTAAAGTGAAAGGTTATTTTGAGAATCCTTATTGTTTTCATTACCATAATGATAACGATTAATAATTTTTTCTTCTTTCAGACTTATTATATATTGCTATCACATTCTTTTAAGGGAATGAGAATGTAGCAAATTCAATGGGACGCATTTTCACTTCTTTTTTTCCCCACAATCATACATGACTTTGATCATGGCAATGCATAGAAATTTTACCACTTTGGGTGGTTATAATATCTTTCATACTCTACTGGAGTTGCAATCAAAATTTGACGTCTTTGCTTATATTTAAAATCAAATTATAGAATGTCAAGAATTTGAAAGAGAAAAGTAAAATATTTACCGTAAATACAAAATTTAATTATGAAGGAAGTTCATAGAACAATTAACAAACATTATGCTCAATCCCAAAGCTTCTACTCAATTGGTTAGGGTCTCGTGCTGATAACGTATTATGAAACAATAAAAGTAGAAGAACAATATTGCAATGAAAGAGAGAGGGTAAATTCTTATCGAATTTTGGGATTAATTACAATGGAATAGAACATTCTATTTATAGGGAAAGGGTGACTTAGCCACCAAGTAATAAACCCTAGAATCTCTCTAAAATATAGACATTCACCTTAAATAGAATTTTATTTGTAATAAAAAAATAATTTTTCATTTTTACTATTGTAGCAGTTAAAGTCCAGTAACAACATGTGAATTCAGTCTATTACTGTATCAAGGAATTTTATATAAACTATGACTTAATTTACGATACTTCTTTTCGCGTTAGCTAGACAAAATCCAAAACTTTTAAGATCTTATGTAGGAAATCTTTAAAAGTAGTAGTAATAATTTTGGCAAGTAAATAATATAAATATTCTCAGTTCCTTTTTTTTCTATATTTGTGCATGGTAAGTTATATTTCAAAAATTATATATAAAGCACTTGTGGTTAAATAGTATTCTACAAATTATTATATATAATAATTAATAATTAATATAGTCACCTGTGGTTCACATTTAATATTTGCTGAAATATTAGTATGTTATCACACACATTTATATACACACACCCATTGAAAATGCGGAGTTCAGCGTAGCTAAAAAGGTACATTCATAATATATATATATATATATATATATATATATATATATATATATATATTGTTATGAAATAATATAAGAACAAGAACAATAATACAAGAACAAGAATAATAGAGAGAAAAGTAGAGAGAGGAGTATTCTTATTGATACTTTGGGATGATTTACAATGAAGAGAACCCTTTATTTATAGGGAGGTGGTGACTTAGCCACCAAGAAGTAAACCCTAGAATCTCTCTAATTATGGACATTCACCTTAAATAGAACTCTATTTATAACACTCCCCCTTGAATGTCTATTCAATAATGTGCCTCGTTAAAACCTTAACTAAAACAAAACCCAATGGGAAAAAATTAAAGAAAAGGAAAAAGAGTACACATGTTTGAATATGCGCCTATTGGTTGCCTCGTTAAAAACCTTGCAAGGAAAACCCGGTGGGACAAAACCTTGTAAGGGAAAAAGAGTGCAACGCGCATTAACTCCCCCTGAAAAGAGCATCAATTCATATCGTTAAATCTTCGCATTCCAATCTTGTGAACCAGCTTCTTGAAGGTTGACGTTGGTAGAGATTTTGTGAACAAATCAGCCATATTATTACTTGAACGAATCTGTTGCACATTGATATCACCATTCTTTTGAAGATCATGTGTGAAAAATAACTTTGGTGAAATATGTTTTGTTCTATCTCCTTTTATGAATCCTCCCTTCAATTGAGCTATACATACTGCATTGTCTTCATACAAAGTCGTGGGTAGTTTGTTACACTTCAAACCACATTTGTCTTGAATATGATGTATTATAGACCTCAACTACACACACTCTCGACTTGCTTCATGAATAGCGATTATCTCGGCATGATTAGATGAAGTAGCCACAATTGATTGCTTAGTCGATCGCCAAGATATGGCGGTGCCTCCACAGGTAAACACATAACCCGTTTGAGATCGAGCCTTGTGTGGGTCGGATAAATATCCGGCATCAGCATAACCAACAAGATCAGGACTGCAATCATTGCCATAAAATAAGCCCATATCGGTAGTCCCTTTTATGTACCGCAATATATGTTTGATCCCATTCCAATGTCTCCTTGTAGGAGCCGAGCTAAATCTTGCTAAGACATTAACTGAAAAGGATATGTCAGGCCTTGTAGTATTTGCAAGATACATTAGTGCGCCAATTGCACTAAGATATGGTACTTCAGAACCAAGTAGCTCTTCATTCCTTTCTTGCGGTCGGAATGGATCTTTATTCACATCAAGTGATCGAACAACCATTGGTGTACTTAAAGGATGTGCTCCATCCATGTAAAACCGTTTCAATACCTTTTCTATATAGGTAGATTGATGAACAAAAATTTCGTTTGCCAAATATTCAATTTGCAAACCAAGACATAATTTTGTCTTTCCGAGATCTTTCATCTCGAATTCATCCTTTAGATAATCAATTGCCTTTTGGAGTTCTATGGGGGTTCCAATAAGGTTTATGTCATCGACATATACGGCAAGTACAACAAATTCCGATGTTGTTTTCCTTATAAAAACACACGGGAAAATGGCGTCATTTATATAGCCTTCTTTTAATAAATACTCACTAAGACGATTATACCACATTCGTCCTGATTGCTTTAGACCATACAAAGATCTTTGCAATTTTATTGAAAACATTTCCCGGGACTTTGAATTATGAGTATTTGGCATTTTGAGTCCATCGGGAATTTTCATATATATCTCATTATCAAGTGAGCCATAAAGATAGGCAGTAACCACATCCATTAAATGCATGTCAAGCTTTTCAAGGACAGCAAAACTAATGAGATAACGGAATGTTATAGCATCCATTACAGGCGAATATGTTTCTCCATAATCGACACCAGGCCTTTGAGAAAATCCTTGTGCAACAAGGCGTGCCTTATATCTTTGTACCTCGTTTTTCTCATTTCTCTTGCGTACAAAGACCCATTTATAGCCAACAGGCTTAACACCATTAGGTGTTTCAACTGTAGGGCCAAAAACTTCACGTTTTGCCAGCGAATCCAATTCTGATTGGATTGCTTCTTGCCATTTTGGCCAATCATCTCTTTTTCGACATTCTCCAACAGATTGAGGTTCAAGATCCTCACTTTCTTGCATAATACTAGATGCGACATTATAAGCAAAGACATAATCCACCTTTATATCCACTCGATCAATATTTGCCTCAATATCGATTGGATTTATTGATTGTTCCTTATTTTCCAGAGTCTCGGGCTCAATGAATTCTTCATGAATCTCAGAATTTGTTAAATCATGAATTTCCTCATGAGATTCTTTCGTAGTGTCATTTTGATCATTTGCTTTCCTCTTTCTAGGATTTCGATCTTTGGAACATAATGGCCTGCCACGCTTCAGGTGTGCATTCGACTCATTGGTTATCACACTAGATGATTGTCCAACAGGGACATCAATACGGATTGGAACATTTTCTGCGGGGATATGAGATTTCGTTACCCTTTTCAAGTCCGTAAATGCGTCAGGCATTTGATTTGCTATTCTTTGCAAATGGATAATCTTTTGCACCTCATTTTCACAAATGGAGGTACGTGGATCAAGATGAGATAATGATGCATTTTTCCACAAAATTTCCCGTTTGGTTTCACCAACTTCTCCCCCTAATTTTGGGAAAAGCGTCTCATCAAATTGACAGTCTGCAAATCGTGCAGTAAACAAATCTCCTGTCAATGTTTCGAGGTAGCGAATAATGGAGGGCGATTCAAACCCAACATATATTCCTAACCTTCTTTGCGGACCCATTTTGGTGCGGTGTGGCGGTGCTATAGGCATATACTACGCATCCAAATATTCTTAAATGGGATATATTGGGTTCAAGACCCAAAACCAATTGCAACGGGGAATACTTGTGGTAATTCGTCGGTCTGAGATGAATTAGCATTGCTGCATGCAAGATGGCGTGACCCCATACCGAAGAGGGCAGCCTCGTTTTCATGAGTAATGGCCTTGCAATCAACTGCAGGCATTTAATTAACGATTCTGCAAGACCGTTGTGAGTGTGAACATGAGCTACAGAATGTTTCACTTTTATCCCAATTGATAAGCAATAATCATTAAATGCTTGGGAGTCTAATAGACTTGATTGGATTATCAGGAAATTGTGCTCGTAGTCGAATTATTTGTGCCATCAATTTTGCAAACGCAAGGTTGCGTGATGACAACAGACACACATGAGACCATCTACAGGATGCGTCTATCAAGACCATAAAATATCTAAAGGACCCACTGGGTGGGTGAATAGGTCCACAAATGTCCCCTTGTATACGTTCCAAAAACGTGGGTGACTCAGTCCCAAGCTTTGTTGGTGATGGTCTGATAATCAACTGGCCTTGATAACACGAAGTGCAAGGATATTCATTATTTAAAAGAATCTTGAAATTCTTTAACGGATGCCCATATGAGCTTTCTATAATCCGTCTCATCATGGTTGATCCAGGGTGTCCCAAGCGATCATGCCAAAGTACAAAAGTATTGGAATCAGTAACCTTTTGGTTTACTGTTGAATGTGCCTCAATTGCACTAATTTTTGTCCAATACAGGCCACAAGATAAAGACGGGAATTTCTCAATAACCCTCTTTTGGCCAGAGACATTCTTTGTAATGATGAGATATTCAAGATTATCCTCATCTATTGTCTCAATATGATAGCCATTCCGGCGGATATCTTTAAAACTCAACAAGTTTCTCGTAGACTTGGAGGAGAACATTGCGTTCTCTATGATAAACATTGTTCCTCTAGGCAGAGTTATAGTTGCTCTTCTGGAGCCTTCAATCAATTTACTACTACCAGAAATCGTAGTAACATCTGCCTTACATATACTTAGTTGAGAGAAATATTTCTTTTCTTTGAGTATCGTATGTGTGGTACATGAATCAACTAAACAAATGTTTTCACAGCTGGACGTTGATCCAAACTTGCTTTGTGAGATATCCATATTTGCTTTCCCATGGTTTGACATACAAAATAAATACACGAACATGAGAATAAACAAATTCAATCCATTTGTTTCATATTTAAACGATATTTTCAAAATCTGCTGAGGTTATTCGAATAACTTAGTTGATAGTCGACTATCTTGAGAAGCAGTCATTAGGTTAGTTGAATAACTGATTTAGTTATTCAACTAACTTAGCTTGCGGAAAAATCCAGTTTTAATGCGAAATATTAGATAGTCGAATAACTAAGTAAACAGTCATCAGGTTATTCGAATAACTAAATCAGATATTCGAATAACTTAGCTTGCGGAAATTCCAGTTTTTAATACGAAATTTAGATAGTCGACTAACTTATTAGTTAATCGATTAACTTTGCTGGAAAATAAAAATTTCTTCGAAATTTAAGCATACTGAAACATTCTAAAGAACTAATACTAACATTATATCATAAACTAACTAATACAAGCTGATACTAATGACTATTAGTTTATTCACTAACTATTACAAATAAGTGAAATAAAATCAAACAATTCCATCTTCCTTCATCACAGATCCATCACCGATTAAGTGGTCTATTTTTCCCTCGGGTTGCTCAAAGAAGTCTGCCACATCCAGGTGGGTGATGTCAAAATTGTCGTCAGAGACAAAATTTGTTTCAGGGCCTTTACTCTTTCGAGATGCTTGATAAAGGTCAACCAAATGTCTTGGTATACGGCAAGTTTTTGGCCAGTGCCCTTTTCCACCGCAACGATAACATATAGTTTCTGAACTATTTGCCTTTGGATTCTCATCGTATCGTGCTTGTGGCAGAGTGACCAACTTCAGGTTGTCATATCTCTCCTTTAAGCCATTCCACAAGATAGGTGGATCTTTGACTGTGATATATTCAATTTTCAAACCTTCATCAAGGTGATGGCGCAAGAAAATCAAGGCCTTAGCACAGTTTCAAACCTTCATCAAGGTGATGACGCAAGAAAAACAAGGCCTTAGCACAGTTTCAAACCTTCATCAAGGTGATGGCGTAAGAAAAACAAGGCCTTAGCACAGTTTCAAACCTTCATCAAGGTGATGGCGCAAGAAATCAAGGCCTTAGCATAGTCTTGGGTGGATGCATATTCTGTCTTTAATGGCGTCTCCAGGACCCATTGCATCCAAATGGATTTCAGCATTCAACACCCATGTCATATAGTTCTTGCCCCAAATTTCAAGGGCAACGAACTTTCCTTTTATAATGTCAGACATGAAACAAAATTACATCAAGAGCGTGTTCATACTTACGGGCTCTATTACAATTATCACATTCACTTCAGGGAATGGATCATAATCATCTGTATGTGCTATATATAATCTCATGTCAAATATTACTTTCATAAAGTGAAAGATTATTTTGAGAATCCTTATTGTTCTCATTACCACAATAATGACGATTATAATTTCGTCTATTGCCACGTCTTTGTTTGTATATAAAATCAAATCGTAGAATTTCAAGAATTTGAAAGGGAAAAGTATATTACTTACCTTTAAGCTATACCAATAAATGTTGTGATATCAAATATACCTCTTGTGTAAATTCCTTTCTTTCTCTCACGTTTTTCTCTTTCTGTTTCTGTTTCTGTTTCTTTCTTCTTTGTTTTTCTTTCTTTCGTTTCCACTTTTTTTTTCTCGTTTCATTTCCTTCTTTCTTCATTCTTTCTTTTTCCTTTTTGTCCGTATAGAAATTCTGGAAGAAGGAAGAAATCAAATTCAATTGGTTAGAGACTCGTGCTGATAACGTGTTATGAAATAATATAAGAACAAGAACAATAATACAAGAACAAGAACAATAGAGAGAAAAGTAGAGAGAGGAGTATTCTTATTGATACTTTGGGATGATTTACAATGAAGAGAACCCCTTTATTTATAGAGAGGTGGTGACTTAGCCACCAAGAAGTAAACCCTAGAATATCTCTAATTATGGACATTCACCTTAAATAGAACTCTATTTATAACATATATATATATATATATATATATATATATATATATATATATATATATATATATATATATATATTTTTTTTTTTTTTTTTTTTTTTTTTTTTTGAAAAACAAATCCTTCAGTTGCCATAAATCCTGCGTCCGATTCTCCTTTTCCGACCTATCCATATTTGGCAAGTAAATATTATTTTTTCAGAATATAATTTATGGTTTAGTTTCCATAATTAGATATTTTTTGAACCAAAATATGTCGTAATTTTTTTTTAAATTTTCTGCTTTCATAATCCTTAAGTTTCCATATATTAATTCGACGTCTTAATTATTCTCCTTTTCCACATGACTATCTAATTATGGCAAGTAAACATTACAACTACAGAACTACTCCTATAAATAGTTGCATTGCATGAGCAATGTTAACTTTATTCTTCTTCAGCACCAGCAATAGATGCAGCAGCAGCAGCAGCTACAAACCCTATGCCATTAATCTGTATTGGTTTACTAGTTATTGTTCTTGTTGCTTCTTTTGTTTTTGTTTTTCCTTTCCTTCACTGAGCCGAGGGTCGATTGGAAACAGTCTCTCTGTCCTTTCAGGTAGGGGTAAGGCGCGTTTACATATTACCCTTCTCAGATCCTACTTTGTAGGACTATACTGGATAGTTGTTATTGTTCTTGTTCTTTTTCTTATTGCTTCTTTTGCTAGAATGCCACCTACTCGTGGTGCATAATAATATTATTTTTTTCATAATAATTTTTTTAAAGTTTTTGTTTCGAATTTGTTTAGTTTATCTGCATGCATGTAGCGCAGACTAGTATTATTTGGTGTTGGATTAATGTTTTTGTTTTTAATAAAAATAAAGCTTTATGTTTTTGGTAATTAAATACTGCAAAGTCATGTTTATATTTGTTGTTTGGTTGCGACGTGGGTGCCTCTCTACTCCTTTGGAGCAGGGTACAGAGGCGGATCTAAGATTTTAAGTTTATGGTTTCTTATCACAATTTTAAATTAATATACAATACTCCAATAATTTGGTTCACAAATAGATATTTAATAATTTTTTTTAACAAAAATACAGGATCTACGCAAAAGTTACTGGGTTCCAGGGCAGAGGAGGAGCCAGAATTTAAATTTTATGGGTTCAGGATTCTAGTTTTCTAAAGTTACTGGGTTCTAACTTAATAATTTATACATATTTAATGAATTTTTTAAGACAAATATAAAGTTAGGACTAACGTTACTGGGTTCGACCTAACCCGTACATGGAGGGCTGGCTCTGTCCCTGTTCCCGGGAACCCATATCTGACACTCTAAATTCGCCCCTGGTAGAGTAAGTTTTACGTATACACTATTCTTTCCAGATCTCATTTGTAAAATTTCATTGGGTTGTTATTTTTAGTATTGTTGTTGGTGTTTGGTAATTATTCTTTGCAGAGGGGGGATCTAAGTTCTCTCTACTCTTTCATTTTTTATAGTACCGCGTTTAATTATTACTAGTTTAGTGCTATTATTTTTTATTTATTTTCTGATTTTTATACGTTGGTATTATTTTTTTGGTTTCTATTAATACTGAAATATTATCTCTTTTCTCTTTTTGTGTCGTATACTTGAGCCGAGGGTCTGAGGATTGGGGTAGAGTTATGCGTACGTACTACTCTTCTCAGGCCCCACTATTAAAATTTTATTTGGTTATTGTTATTATTCAAAGATAATGTTCAAGTTCGGAATTATACTCTTACACAACTCATTAGTTCACTAGGTTCGACATTTGTACTCATTTAATGAATGTTAAACAAATACGATATCCGATTCTAAACAATAATCGAAAAATTAACCATACAAATATATTTCAAAATGTCAGCGACAAATTCTTTTCTAGGTGATTTTCCAAAAATATATATAGAGGAGAGTTAGTATCAATAATAAATTCATGAAAAAAAAAATTGTCGCTAAGTTACAATTAATATCTCTGCTATATTCTAAATGTGTGAATCAACTCCGAGATATTTTTTATTACAATCTTAAATATTATGAAATCACACTACTAGAAACTTGCCTCCAGAAATACCGATCAAAATCAGTCGAAAAATTGGAAAGATTTATTGATTTTCGACAGACTTTAATCCGTCGAAACTAGACTGGTCGGTAATCGGTCGCAATTTTCGATTCATTTTGGTCAATTAATTAAATTTCACAGATGACCCAGAAAAATCTGCCAAAAAAAAACGACCGAAGTGTGTCAGTATTTATAATTATGCAATTAAAAAGTACACCATTTGGAAAATCAAACTAGGGTTTTTAAATAACCAATCGATTTTGGTTGGTTTTATTAAAAATATAAAATTACTGACCGAAGTAAGTCTCGATTTCTTAAAAAATAAATTTTGCTGGACGCTAAAATAGTTTCCTGCATTTTTGCGCAAAAGAAAACGGTTCAAAGTTGGTAGATTTCATAAAAAAATTTAAAATATTTTGAAAAAACAATCGACTTCGATTGATTTTTTGACTGAATCACCGACCGAATCAAATGACTTAAGTCGATCGGTTGATCGTGGTCGACTTTGATCGAATTTCTAGTAATGTCAATAAATCTCACATTTAATATTTAAGGATAGCGCAAAATAGAAAAGAACAAATGGAAGCCATTATTATATCTTTTATAAGTTGCATGCATATGTTGAATATTGTGGTTTATGAGTCTCATATGCACATGAGATTATAAGTCGTATTTGCAGAATGAATTTATAAGTTTTATTTATTGATGTAACTAGTCAATAGTACGCGCTTGTCTAAATGAGTAAAAGGATTTTTTAAAAAATATAAAAATATTTTATTTAAAACTATGCTTGAATTATAAAATTAAAGTGTAAGTACTGAAAATGAAGAATATTGAACTCAATAAGGGTAAATAGTTCTACAAAGAAGTTCTTAATCATGGTGAATATATTGAAAAGGAAAAAATCATCCGTCAATATACAAAGACTAAACTTTACTAATTTATCATGATTAAGTGATAAAAAAGTAAAAATATATATATTAATTAACTACGATTTAGTAATAATATTAAATATAAAGACATATATCATAAAAATAATATGTGTTATAATATTATAAAGCATATAATTTTTATGTTTAATTACCAGATAAAATTTAGTGTATACATAAGCTTACGTAGAATGAGTGACATTGTTCTAAAACACAAGGGATCCTTTCCTTATTTGAGGTAAATTGTCAAGTGAATTTAAACTCCTAAATATTAGAATCTATTTCAATAAGGAAAGATATCATAATTAAAATTTAATTGATTTCAAAGTCCAAAATATTAGAAAAGTAATTTAGATAACTATTTTGTCTAATGTAAAATTTAATTTTAGAGGATAAAAAAGGCGAACGACATTTCTATTTGCTCAAAAGTTGTCATATACTTTATGAGTGTGAATCAGTACAAATAAATCAAGGAAAAATCATAGCAAACTGTAATAATCCATTGGACCAAATGAAAGAAGTGAAAATAAGTATTCAGAGTTAGGAGGAGAAACATTAATAGTCTTTATTGATAGTATTGATTTGATGTGCCTCTCCATGAAGAGGTTCAGAGCCTTACAATGGTGTTTCATTTTGTGATAATAGGGGTATCATTGTGTCTTTTCTCTCTCTCATGAATAGTGGCGAAGAAGAAGCCCCATTTTAGGTTCCCCCTCTTGGTATTTATAGCTGCGAGCTTCAGGAGCTCTCAATAAGTGGTCGTGACCATGTTATGGTTTCGCCCTCATGATGGTGAATAGGTCGTGGACTTGTTGGTCAAATCAGATAAGGGTCAAACACCGTTATATCTGAGTGGTCATACAACTTATTAATCATAAATTAGCTTAAGACGGGATTAACTTTGCTAATTATCGTGAGGTCGGTTTTCGACCCATACAGTTAGTCCCTCCGCTTATTAAGGCCGTGCCTTGGCCGAGCTCGATGAGTGGACTTAATCGACTATAGTTCGAGAAACTCGGATAGGGAGGTCAACTGTTACTTAGGTCGAGACCGAATTCTCTTTAGTGATGGTCCTTAACCTTAATATTATCGACGGCCTTAGTCGTTTACACATTGGAGATGGCCGTAGCCTTGCAGAGTGTTAGTGTTTCGTTATTGTGTTATCTAGTCGTCGCTCGATCAAGGTCGAAGTCTCCTATTTGGAGAAGGCATTTAGTCTTTTACATTAATTCGAGAGAGGTCGAGCTTTATTGTGCTTTGAAACTAACATTTGCTTGGGAGCATAGCCGTCGATCACGGCGGACGGGTCGTATGCTATGCGGCCGATGAGGGTGAGAACACACCTGATGCACGTTTGGCGATGTCCAAAATTTCAACGAAATACAGAACATCTCCTCAGCATCCATAGGTCATTATGACCATTTGGACGGCGAGATGCCGGTTGGTGACCAAAAAGTCGCTTCATGAGCCTGTCATAATGATGCATGTTTTTGTAAAAAAAAAATGAACCGTTTTGTGATTGGTCATGTAGTTAATGATGGCTATTGGGTTTTGTGAAAGCAACTTGTGTGCCTATGAATAAAGGGTTGAGACATTTATTTCTCATATTCTTATTGCTGCTCTGAGAGAGATTCTGAAGAAATTTTTCTTCTTGCTAATTCATCTTCATCTTTGTTCTTCGATTGTTATAACCTCCATCTTGCCCATCAAACATTGTTTCGTTCTTGTTAGTGAATCAACAATGGCAGGCAGTTCAAAATGTTCTTCCGATGAGTTTTTCGATTAACTTTTCGGTGGTTGAGGGACCATCTCCGGCAACGGGAGGTGCAGGACCAGTGGAGATTGATGAAGTTCTCTCGGTTGATGAGATAGTATCTCTGCACGGAGGCCTGACGATTGACTTCACCGTCTATGGTGGAGAGGATCGGGTGGATGAAGCCCCGTTAATGGGGGAAGTTGGGATGGCCCAACTATGGGAACAGTGGGGCATCCCCAATGCCGACATCGTTCTCGCTAGGAGCGAAAAGAGGGTACCCAGTGACCGCAGGGGATATTGCGTCTTCTATGCCTATCCCTTAAAGATGGGATTTAAGCTCCCGCTCTCCATGTTGGTATTTGATTTTTTGTCGTTATTACAGGGTGTGCCCGGGTCAGCTTGCTCCTTCTTTTTATAAATCGCTGGTGATGTTTATCAAGTATGCAGAGTTGGCCGGTAGGGAGGTCACGCTGCAGCACGTGCTTAGTCTCTACGCTCCCCAGAGAGTCCACGGTACCATGATTCAAGCACCCCCGTGTGGGTCAAAGGGCTTGACCATAGAACTAGATGATGAGGTCGGGCTTCGCCCTTTTGAGCACTTCTTTTATATCAGGACTAATCATTTAGTGTCGTCCCTACTTGGGTTCCCAGAAGCTTGGAACCATGCACGCAAGTTTTTTTTAATCGTCTAAATCTCTTTTTTGCCCCTCTTTACGTCTTGAGCTCGTAACCATTAACTTGTGCCAATTTTGTAGCTGAAAGGTCGCCGCCAACTCCGCTATCTATGATACGTGAGTGGGTAGAGACCGTGCTTTCCCATACGGTGGGGATACGCACACATGCGTCTTTTTGGGAAAGGCATGGCCGTAGGCCTGTGATAGGTAAAAAGTTTTCTTCTTCTGTCCCTCTTTGTTTCAACTCTATTTATCAGCTTTGTTTTTTCATGATCAGGAAGGGCACGCCGCGTTAGGGCCCCTCAGTTGCCCTTCCGTCGTTCGGTTGCAGATGCTCGGCTTACTGCAGCAGCGGTGCCGCGCTCAGTACCGAGGGCGACATCAGTTGAATCTTCAACGACCCCTTCTCCAGCACGGGCCGCACTTCAGGACGAGGGGCCATCGGGGGTTGTACGCCCTAGAGCGGAATCTCCCTCATATGAGGAGGAGGAGAGGCTGTTGGTGAGACGGAGCGTCGTATTCCGGCTCCGCCTGTGGTAATTAATTTAGACTCCCCCCAGTGGATATGGAGAGGAGTGCGGCTGCGGCGCCTGCCCTTGAGGGCGAACAAAGAGCGGGGTTTGCCCTTGTTGGCTTAGGCCATGATGATACCATCGCTTTGGCGACTCAGTTGGTTGTTCCAGTCACTGAGACAGGAGGCAATTCTTCAGCGATTGCTATTGTTGGTGAATCAAGCGCCCCTTCGACGGAGGAAGGTGGAAGGGATGATGTAGATAAGTATGGGTCTGAATCTGACTTAGACCCAGTCAACGTTTGTATGTTCCAAGAGTTCTTCACCAATTCAACTGTGCGCGCAGAGGGGCGATCTCGCTTTATTGAGGTTCCCACGGAGTCAAACTTATTGCTCCAAGGGAATAGCTTGGTCCTGTTGTTTGAGGTGCTATGATCTGAGGCCGAGAACGCGTCGTTGAGGGACGCCATGGATATCAGACTGATGAATGAAGTGTCCGTCATAACCTGAGGGTACGTATTATGACTTCGGTCCGTTTTCTCCTTGCCTTAGTTTATTCTTTATATTTGTTGTCTTTGCTTTGCAGTCTTATTATTTGGAGGTGGAGAACATCTGTCGAGCCAATGTCCACTCTGGGATATTTTTGCAGGTGCCGGAGAAGTATTGCCGCTACCGAGAACAGTGTCGAGAGATGCGTGAGCGCTTGAGGGCCGACCCCTATTACCGGGCCTTGGTCGAGGAGATGTAAAAGGGAGAGCTTCAGTTGCAGCAAATACATGGTAGAACGCGCGCCCTCAAGGAGCAACTTCGTCAGAAGGACGAGGAACTCGAGCTGGGAAGGAGGCCTACAGCTGAGTGTGAGCGTCGGGGCCAAGCTAAGGAGGCGGAGGTCGCGGAGGCATGGAGCGGGAAAGTGGTTGCGTTGGAGAGCGAGGTTGCGACTCTAAAACTTCATGGCCGCCTCGTCGAAAGTTGTAGGGTTAAGGAGGTGATATGCGGGCACGAATCTCAGCGTGGGTCAGAGAGGGCTACGACTACCGATAGGGAAGCAGGACTCGAGGAGCATATCAACTTTCTTGAGTAGGAGGCCCTAGTTATGGCGGATCAGGTCACAACTTTAGAAAAAGAGAATCAGTGGCTACGAGACCAAACTGCCGCTTCCAGCCATGCTCGTGAGCATTGGGTCTTTGCTGAGTCCCAACGTGGTATATATAAGAATTTGTGGGAGACCAACATTATGATCGAAGATGCTTTTGAGGAGGCACGTCAAAAGCCTCATGAGGCCCGTACCGACTGTGGTTTTGAGGCGACGACACCAAAGGTAGATGATGGTGCAGGTGGTGGTGTGGATGGCGCTGAATAAAAGCATTTGTTGTGTTTTTTCTTGTTTTATCCGCCGCTTGTAATTTTAGGTGCTTCTTTTTTTTCCCTGTATTGACCAGCCTTGGCTGGGTGTAAGCGGGGATGACCCGCGATTAACTTTGTAGACAAATGAAATTCATTTTCCATTATTCGCTTCGTATTTATTCTGTACTTTCCTTTCTTTCCCCTTAGACTTTTCTTTGCACGCGTTCAGAGGGATGATTTGCCTTTGAGTTTGACTCTAGTAGGCATGTTTATTTTTGATTGTTGGTGACTTTTTTCTTCGGCTCGGTATGAGCGAGTCAGAGCCGTTGGTTGGCGATAACGGCACATACCCTCAGTCCCAATTCGGGTGTGATCCCGTGATGTAAAAAGCGCGGCTGTGTTGTTTGATCGGGGCCGAACTTTACGCGAAACGAATCTTAGCTTGAGTTAGGGGTACTTACTTGACTGGGGAGTGTGCCTAGTCTGCGCTTCGATTCGTCGGAGGTCGGGTTTTGCTGAGTTCTATGTTAAAGGTGTTTGACCTGAGTTCCAGTTCAACTATGGTTGAGCTTATTCGATTCGGTGATGAAGGCGTCTATCCATACAGTACGAGCGGGGTTGAACTTGTTAAATTTGGTGGCGAAGGCGCATAGCCTAAGTCTTGGTTCGACCGTAGTTGAGTTTTGTTAAGTTTGAAGGTGAAGGCGCGTAGCTTGAGTCCCAGTTCAACCGTAGTTGAAATTTGATAAATTTGATGGCGAATGCGCATAGCTTGAGTCTTGGTTCGACCGTAGTTGAACTTACTGGAAAAGGCACACGGCCTTGATTTAACGGCGAAGGAACGTAGCCCGAGTCCCACTTCAACTGCTATTGAACTTTGCCGAATTTGAGGGCGAAGGCACATAGCCTGAGTCTTGGTTCAACAATAGTTAAACCTATTGCCGAAGGCACATAGCCTTGATTTAATGGCGAAGGCACGTAGCCTGAATCCCAGTTTAACCGCAGTTGAACTTTGATACATTTGATGGCGAAGGCGCATAGCTTGAGTCCTGGTTCAACCGTAGTTGAACTTTGATACATTTGATGGCGAAGACGCAAAACCTGAGTCCCAGTTCAACCGTAGTTGAACTTTGATACATTTGATGGCGAAAGCGCATAGCTTGAGTCTTGGTTCAACCATAGTTGAACTTACTAGCGAAGGCACATAGCCTTGATTTAATGGCGAAGGCGCGTATATTAAGTCCAAATTCAACTGCTATTGAACTTTTTCGAATTTGAGGGCAAGGTGCATAGCCTGAGCCTTGGTTCAACCGTAGTTGAACTTACTGGTGAAGGCACATAGCCTTGATTTAATGGCAAAGACTAGTATCCTGAATCCCAATTCAACCGCAGTTGAATTTTGATACATTTGATGGAGCAGACGCATAGCCTGAGTCTCAGTTCAACCGTAGTTGAACTTTGATACATTTGATGGAGAAGGCGCATAGCCTGAGTCCCATCCACCTGTAGTTGAACTTCGATACATTTGATGGCGAAGGCGCATAGCTTGAGTCCCAGTTCAACCGTAGTTGAACTTTGATATATTTGATGACGAAAGCGCATAGCCTGAGTTCCTAGTTCAACCGTAGTTGAACTTTGCCAATTTGAGGGCGAAGGCGCATAGCCCGAGTCATGGTTCAACCGTAGTTGAACCTACTGGCGAAGGCACATAGCCTTGATTTAGTGGCAAAGGCGCGTAGCCTGAATCCATATTCAACCGTTGTTGAACTTTGTCGAATTTTGAGGGCGAATGGACATAGCATGAGCCTTGCTTTGTGAGTGTTTGAGAGATGAAGCTCGGCTTTGATTTGAGATCTTGAGCAGTTTAAACGTTATCTTCCTAATCGGGGTATGTAGGCTGGCTTGAGGCGGCTCTTGGTTCGAGATATCTCCATGCCGGTTTTCTGCTGGAGCCCGTTTTCGGGATGCGGGAGATGCCTTACAGAGACCCTCCCTTAGGGGCTTCTTCTTCTTGTTTGCACTATCCGAGAGAGGAGAGACGGAGGAGTTGGATATCGATTCGAGATCTTCAATTTTACCTTGTACGATATGCCACTGTTGCTTGTTTGAGCTGGGTTATTTTTGGCGTTTCTTTCCTTTTGGTCTATGGAAGAACTGTGCGATTTTGCTATGAAATTACCACAGACGGTGCCAAATTGTTTACTCAAAAGTTTTCATATACTTTATGAGGGTGAAACAATACAAATAAATCAAGGAAAAATCATAGCAAACCGTTACAGTCCATTAGACCAAATGAAAAGAAGTAAAAATAAGTATCATGAGTTAGGAGGAGAAATGTTAAAAGCCTTTATTGATAGTATTGATTTGATGTGCCTCTCCATGAAGAGGTTTAGAGCCTTACAATGGTGTTCCATTTTGCGATAATAGATGTATCATTGTGTCTTCTCTCTCTCGTGAATAGTGGCGAAGAATAAGCCCCCCATTAGGGTTCCCTCTCTTGGTATTTATAGTTGCGAGCTTCATGAGCTGTCAATAAGTGGCCGTGATCACGTTGTGGCTTCGACCTCATGATAGTGAATAGTTGGTCGAATCAGATAAGGGTCAAATACCGTTAATTTTGAGTGGTCATACAACTTATTAATCATGAATTTGCTTAAGACGGGATTAACTTTGCTAATTATCGTGGGGTCGAATTCCGACCCATATAATTTCGCTAAGGGTCTTCGTGCTTTTAATATAGTAAGGATTTACATTCACGAACCGGCACACGTCATTATTTTTTCATTCGTAGATTCCTGCTTGGATTCTATTTTACATAAAAAAATCTTTTTAAAGTGCTAGTTCTTCATTTATAATTCTACAATAAAGAATATATATTTTCTCAACATTTACTCAAGAATTGACAATCATTGATTATATAAAAGAGCTACCATAAGAGATATATAAATCTTTTTCTTTATTCTAAAAGTTACTTTCTAGTAGCAACAATACAGTAAAATTTTATTAGTGAATTTGGAGAGCATAATATATACGCAGATCTTATCCTTATTCCAAAGGAGTAGACATGTTGTTTTCGAAAGACCATTGGCTCAAAAAAACAAAAAGACAAAATGAGACAATATTAGTATCACCGCCGAAATCATAAAAAAAATAGGAACAACATGAAATCTAGAAGAAAGATACAAAGCAGAAGCGATAGCTACTAAATAGGTCCGGCACTGAAAAAAATAATAGTAAGACACAATATTGCCATTAGCTATCTTAGATCAAAACCCTACCAGACTAGTCTCACAAAGATACAAAGTAATTAAGGCAAGACTCAAGTGCCTCCTAACGTACACCCCTAATACTCGACCTCCACATCTTCCTATTAAGTATCTTGTCCTCGGAAATCTAAAGCATCACCATGTCCTGCCTGATCACCTCTCCCGATACTTCTTACGCAACCCTCTACTTCTTCTCATACCCTTCACCACTAGCCACGCATACCTCCTTATCGGAGTATCTAGGCTTCTCCTTTGAGCATGCCTGAACCACTTTCTAGTAGAAAATTATAAATAAAAAGTTAAATTTAAAAAGAAAGTTTTTATGTAATTAAGAAGAAAATCCAAAGTCAAAATCCAAAACGAAAAAAAAAGAACTGAAAAGGGGGGAATGTATATTGGGGAAAGCATAAATCGCATTTACTGCTACATGCGACGAATAAATCGCTATCGCCAAATTCACTAAAATAGAAACCAACCACATAAGTTCTATAAATCTGAAGTTCTGAACCACATGGTGGCAAAAATATAAAATAATTAAAAAAAAAAAAAAGAGACGCCGTTGCCAGGGATCGAACCCGGGTCACCCGCGTGACAGGCGGGAATACTCACCACTATACTACAACGACTTCGTTGCTCGAATAGCGGCAATTAATAAATATTCGTTTCCGTATATCAGTTTTTCTAGTTCATAATTTTCATAAAATAACACCAAGTAATAAGATTCAACAATAAAAGAAATAAATATGCAAAGAAATTAAGGGGCCGGATGCAACATATATACTTGAAAAAAAGTTAATATTATATAAATAATATAATTTTTGGAAAAAGGGATTCGAATAAATCAACTAGTGTACTCCAACCTCCTGGGAACGATAGGAATTGATCAAGAAGATCTTATGATGTGTATACATGTTAAATTTCTTTTTATATTAATACACATAATTCAAGCCTATAAAAGTAATTAAATTGTAGGAACTATAGTGTTCGCCCTAGTTATAACTATTTCGGGTGTAATTTCACTAGACAAATTTTATATATCATTCCATGCATATAATATCTGAGTCATGAATTATGGCCTAGAAATTAAAAAATGTCACACTTGACATTTCAACCTATATTTTTCTTATGTTAAGATGCGGTAAGGTCTGCGTATACTTTATACTCTTCAAATCTCACTAGTAAAATTATACTAAATTATTGTTGTTGTATAATAAAAAAATTAAGGGAATCGAATTCAAAAATTTATACATATATACAAAAATTAATCTTATCTTGTTTACGTAGTTAACTTTCCAACGAATTCAATTCTCACTCATTGCATGCAAGTCAGTAGAATATGCATGTCCAACTAGTTTGCTTAAGTAGCTAAGGATTTCCTAGTCGAATTAGAGAGACTTGCTAATTTGATGTGATTATAAAAAATATTTCTTTCCCGTTAATGATTAATTCTATCATTTGTGAAGGGTGAATATAATATACATTTGATCCTCAATTTTCTTTTAAAAATTAAATTCTCTCTTCAACCTTGAACAATAAACATAACACATATATACTCCTTCTGATTTATTTTTTATTATCTTCTTTGGACTCCTATTTAAGAAAGAAAAAAAAAAGAATTGTTGAAACTTTTGGTGCCGTAATATTTAATGTGGCTATAAAACTTGTGACCTTTTTTCTTAGACGATCTTATTTACAAGCTTCCGTACGATACGATAACAGGACCGAGAATGGGATAGAGAGAGTCTCTAGCTTCTCTCTAAATAACCCCCTTCATCTATCTTTACCTCCATCTTCCATAAAATCAAATATGGCCTCCACCGCTCCAGAAAACTACCAAAAGAAATCCCACACCAGTATGGAAATCATCCCTGACAGCCCTACATGGAACGATACTACTACTATTTCTTCCAAAACCCTTGACATCAATTACACTGTTACATCACCATGCACCACCCCTAACTCTAGTAAGAACACTGGCATGATGTTACTTGAAAATCATAGAAATGAAGGCAACACATCTTTCTTAAGCATTCTAAATAACAAACCTTCATCTAGCAACACTTCTAACATATGTGTCCAAAACGACATTAATATGGATATCACTACTACGAACAAAACTGAATTCCCCTTCCGGAAGGAGAGGAAGATGACGTTTTCATTCCCATAACTTCGGAAGACAAAGAAAGACTCTATAAGAGCTTGGAATCTGCCCTTATTGTTAAGGTTTTGGGGAAAAGGGTTGGCTACCAATTTCTTCAACGCAAACTCCAAGTGATCTGGAAACCCTCTGAAACTATTTCCCTCATAGACCTAGGTTTCAACTACTATCCGATAAAATTTAATAACCAAGAAATGGTTCATAGGAAGCCAATTCCTTACCGTGCGAAAATGGGAGCCTAGATTCGTAGCATCGGAGGCCTCCCTAACTTACTCGGCCATCTGGGCTAGACTTCCTGACCTTCCTACGGAATTCGTATGATTACGAAATCCTCCAAAAAATAGGAAACAAACTAGGTGAACTTCTATGCATCGATGCATGTACCTCCTCAGCTCTTAGGGGGAAGTATGCTCATATACTCGTCTTTGTATTCTAGTTCCGATTGAGAAACCATTACAAACTCATATAATCCTAGGTAAGCTCTACCAAAAAATTACGTACAAAGGTTTTAACGTTCTTTGTACAAATTGTGATCGCCAGGGACATAATCTACTAGCCTGCCCAAATAAACCCAAAGAGACGACTAACCAAAAAAACGATCTGGAAATGCAACACTCCCAATAAGCTAAAATACTTCATGTGGCTTCTTTCCCTTAATAGACTTCCAACAGCCACCTTCCTAGCAAAACGCAATATATGCACTTCAAATACATGTGCCATATGTGGAACTGAAAAGGAGGACATAAAGCACATTCGCTTCTACTGTACTTACTCCAAGGAAATTTGGAGGCAATGCCACATAAAATACAATTACCCACCCTTGGACAACAGTTCAACTATCTCCCATTGGCTAAAACACCAGCTAAAATCAAATAAGAGCTTTAACCAATACATTAAATGGCCCAGCTTCTTACCTTTCCTCCTCTGGTATCTATGGACCATAAGAAATGAAAGAATCTTTCACAAAAATAACTAATATCCCAACATTAGCAAAGTTATCAATAGCTCTCAGGAATTCCTCTTCCTTGGCAGTTTGAGCCCTACTAGATCACCAAAAATAAAAAACCTCATAAAATGGGACCCACTAGACCTAGGAACCTACGAACTAAACATAGACGGATCATGGAGGCACATGGGGGGTCTTTAGAGATAGCAACGGGAAATGGATTCTAGGTTTTAATAAGGGATTTACTAATGCAACGCTTATCCAAATGGAAGCCATGTCCCTACTACAAGGTCTACAATTAGTTATCCAAAAAAGACTAACCCCTTTAGTCATCGAAACAGACTGCCAGGACCTTACTAATTTGATTAACAATGACAAAATGCTTTATCAAAATATTATTGATGATTGCATGTTCCTATTATCTGAAGTGGGATCACCACCACTGAAACATGCATTCAGGGAAGCTAATGGAGTAGCAGACGCCTTAACCAAGAATGAATGCGGTCTGGACTCTTTTGCTGATTTAAATCTGTACTATTATCCGCTTGTATTTGCTATTTCAGTTTTTAATAGGGATGGGTTAGGGACTACGTGGCCTAGACAAATCTTATGTTGTAATGACTACTAAGTTTATGTTAATGTCTCAAATTACCAAAAAATAAAAACAAGCATCCACGATTGATCTTGATTTTTCATTTTCATAAAGCTTTAAGTAGGTGTTTGGACATAAAAATTGTAAAATTTCAAAAAATGGTGAAATTTTTTTTCAAGTGAAAATGATATTTAGAATTTAGAGTTGCGTTTGGATATAAATTTCAGTTTTTAAAGTTTTGTGAGTATTTTGAGTGAAAATTTTGAAAAACAGCTTTTGGAAGTTTTTTAAATTTTTGAAAATTTTCAAAATGCATCTTCAAGTGAGAATTGAGAATTTTATGAACTTACGCTAATTTCGAAAAAAAGTAAAAATTTTTGGAGAAAAAAGAAAATTTTTTTTTGTCCAAACGGGCTCTAACTTTTCTCCCGTGAGAAGTTTAAGGTTAAATTATTTTCCAAAATTATAAATGAGTCATTTTAAAAAAAAATATACTTTAAAACAAATCTATTGTTATAAATAGAATCCTATTTAAGGTGAATGTCTATATTTAGAGAGATTCTAGGGTTTACTACTTGGTGGCTAAGTCACCACCTTCCTATAAATAAAGGGGTTCTATCCCATTGTAAACCATCCCAAAGAATCAATAAGAATACCTCTCTCTCTACTTCTCTCTATATTGTTCTTGTTCTTGTATTATTGTTCTTGTTCTTATATTATTTCATAACACGTTATCAGCACGAGACTCTACCGTCTCAAGAATCCTCTTGAGAAAATTAAGGTATTTCCCTCTTTCCGAATTTGGTTTTAATTATGTCTGATATTATGAAAAGAAAGTTCGTTGCCCTTGAAATTTCGGGCAAGAACTATATGACATGGGTGTTGGATGCTGAAATCCACTTAGATGCTATGGGTCTTGGAGACGCCATAAAAGACAGAGATAAAGCATCCACCCAAGACTGTGCTAAGGCCTTGATTTTCTTGCGCCATCACCTTGATGAAGGTTTGAAAATTGAATATCTCACAGTCAAAGATCCACTCATCTTGTGGAACGGCTTAAAGGAGAGATATGAAAACCCGAAGTTGGTCACTCTGCCACAAGCACGATATGATTGGGCTCATCTGAGGCTCCAAGACTTTAAGTCTGTTTCTGAATATAATTCTGCAATGTTCAGAATTACTTCTAAATTGAAACTCCGTGGAGATAATATCTCTGATTATGATATGCTTGAGGAAACGTTTACAACGTTTCATGCCTCCAATATGGTACTGCAACAACAGTACAGAGAGAAAGGTTTCAAAAAGTACTCTGAACTTATTTCTCTTCTCCTTGTGGCTGAGCGAAACAATGACATGCTCATGAGAAATCACGAAAATCGACCCACTGGGTCTACACCATTGCCTGAAGCAGATAAGGTGTATTCTCATTATGCCAAGCATGGAAAAATCTTGTCATGGTCGTGGTCGTAATTGGGGTCATGGCCGTGGACGTAGACAAGGAAGAAATTTCCCTGATGTCTGTCACCCCCCAAAGAGATATAACCACCAAAAGCAGAAACGGGATTATGAGGATCCAAAGGCAAATAGTTCAGAAACTATATGTTATCGTTGCGGTGGAAAAGGGCACTGGTCAAAAGCTTGCCGTGTACCAAGACATTTGGTTAATCTTTATCAAGCATCTCTAAAGAATAAAGGCCCTGAAACAAATTTTGTCTCTGACAACAATTTTGACATCACCCACCTGGATGTGGCAGACTTCTTTGAGCAACCCGAGGGAAAAATAGACCACTTAATCGGTGATGGATCTGTGATGAAGGAAGATGGAATTGTTTGATTTTATTTCACTTATTTGTAATAGTTAGTGAATAAACTAATAGTCATTAGTATCAGCTTGTATTAGTTAGTTTATGATATAATGTTAGTATTAGTTCTTTAGAATGTTTCAGTATGCTTAAATTTCGAAGAAATTTTTATTTTCCAGCAAAGTTAATCGATTAACTAATAAGTTAGTCGACTATCTAATATTTCGTATTAAAAACTGGAATTTCCGCAAGCTAAGTTATTCGAATATCTGATTTAGTTATTCGAATAACCTGATGACTGTTTACTAAGTTATTCGACTATCAACTTAGTTATTCGACTATATAATATTTCGCATTAAAACTGGATTTTTCCGCAAGCTAAGTTAGTCGAATAACTAAATCAGTTATTCGACTAACCTAATGACTGCTTCCCAAGATAGTCGACTATCAACTAAGTTATTCGAATAACCTCAGCAGATTTTGAAAATATTGTTTAAATGTGAAACAAACGGAAATTTGTTTATTCTCATGTTCGTGTATTTTCTTTTGTATGTCAAACCATGGGAAAGCAAATATGGATATCTCACAAAGCAAACTTGGATAAAATATTTGTTTAGTTGATTCATGTACTACACATACGATACTCAAAGAAAAGAAATATTTCTCTCAACTAAGTATGTGTAAGGCAGATGTTACTACAATCTCTGGTAGTAGTAAATTGATTGAAGGCTCCGGAAGAGCAACTATAACTCTGCCTAGAGGAACAATGTTTATCATAGAGAATGCAATGTTCTCCTCCAAGTCTAAGAGAAACTTGTTGAGTTTTAAAGATATACGCCGGAATGGCTATCATATTGAGACAATAGATGAGAATAATCTTGAATATCTCATCATTACAAAGAATGTCTCTGGCCAAAAGAGGGTTATTGAGAAATTCCCGTCTTTATCTTGTGGCCTGTATTGGACAAAAATTAGTGCAATTGAGGCACATTCAACAGTAAACCAAAAGGTTACTGATTCCAATACTTTTGTACTTTGGCATGATCGATTGGGACACCCTGGATCGATCATGATGAGACGGATTATAGAAAGCTCATATGGGCATCCGTTAAAGAATTTCAAGATTCTTTTAAATAATGAATTTTCTTGCACTTCTTGTTATCAAGGCAAGTTAATTACAAGACCATCACCAACAAAGGTTGGGACTGAGTCACCTACGTTTTTGGAACGTATACAAGGGTACATTTGTGGACCTATTCACCCACCTAGTGGGTCCTTTAGATATTTTATGGTCTTAATAGACGCATCCTGTAGATGGTCTCATGTGTGCCTGTTGTCATCACGCAACCTTGCGTTTGCAAAACTAATGGCACAAATAATTCGACTACGAGCACATTTTCCTGATAATCCAATCAAGTCTATTAGACTAGATAATGCTGCTGAGTTTTCATCCCAAGCATTTAATGATTATTCCTTATCAATTGGGATAAAAGTAGAACATTCTGTAGCTCATGTTCACACTCAAAACGGTCTTGCAGAATCTTTAATTAAACGCCTGCAGTTGATTGCAAGACCATTACTCATGAAAACGAGGCTGCCACTTCGGTATGGGGTCACGCCATTTTGCATGCAGCAATGCTAATTCGTCTCAGACCGACGAATTATCACAAATATTCCCCGTTGCAATTGGTTTTGGGTCATGAACCCAATATATCCCATTTAAGAATCTTTGGATGCGCAGTATATGTGCCTATAGCACCGCCATACCGCACCAAAATGGGTCCGCAAAGAAGGTTAGGAATATATGTTGGGTTTGAATCGCCCTCCATTATTCGCTACCTCGAAACATTGACAGGGGATTTGTTCACTGCACGATTTGCAGACTGTCAATTTAATGAGACACTTTTCCCAAAATTAGGGGGAGAAGTTGGTGAAACCAAACGGGAAATTTTGTGGAAAAATGCATCATTATCTCATCTTGATCCACATTCCTCTATTTGTGAAAAAGAGGTGCAAAAGATTATCCATTTGCAAAGAATAACAAATCAAATGCCTGACGCATTTACGGACTTGAAAAGGATTAAAAAATCCCACATCCCCGCGGAGAATGTTCCAATCCGTATTGATGTCCCTGTTGGACAATCATCTAGTGTCATATCCAATGAGTCGAATGCACGCCTGAAGCGTGTGGCAGGCCATTAGGTTCCAAAGATCGAAATCCTAGAAAGAGGAAAGCAAACGATCAAAATGACACTACGAAAGAATCTCATGAGGAAATTCATGATTTAATAAACTCTGAGATTCATGAAGAATCCTTTGAGCCCGAGACTCAGGAAAATAAGGAACTATCCATAAATCCAATCGATATTGAGGCAAATTTTAATCGAGTGGATATAGTGGTGGATTATGTCTTTGATTTTAATGTCGCATCTAGCATTATGTAAGAAAGTGAGGATCTTGAACCTCAATCTGTTGGAGAATGTCGAAAAAGACATGATTGGCCAAAATGGCAAGAAGCAATCCAATCAGAATTGAATTCACTGGCAAAACGTGACGTTTTTGGCCCTATAGTTGAAACACCTAATGGTGTTAAGCCTGTTGGATATAAATGGGTCTTTGTATGCAAGAGAAATGAGAAAAACGAGGTACAAAGATATAAGGCACGCCTTGTTGCACAAGGATTTTCTCAATGGCCTGGTGTCGATTATGAAGAGACATATTCGCCTGTAATGGATGCCATAACTTTTCGTTATCTCATTAGTTTTGATGTCCTTGAAAAGCTTGACATGCATTTAATGGATGTGGTTACTGCCTATCTTTATGGCTCACTTGATAATGAGATATACATGAAAATTTCCGATGGACTCAAAATGCCAAACGCTCATAATTCAAAGTCCCGGGAAATGTTTTCAATCAAATTACAAAGATCCTTGTATGGTCTAAAGCAATCAGGACGAATGTGGTATAATCGTCTTAGTGAGTATTTATTAAAAGAAGGCTATATAAATGATGCCATTTGCCCGTGTGTTTTTATAAAGAAAACAACATCGGAATTTGTTGTACTTGCCGTATATGTCGATGACATAAACCTTATTGGAACCCCCATAGAACTCCAAAAGGCAATTGATTATCTAAAGAATGAATTCGAGATGAAAGATCTCGGAAAGACAAAATTATGTCTAATTTGCAAATTGAATATTTGGCAAACGGAATTTTTGTTCATCAATCTACCTATATAGAAAAGGTACTGAAACGGTTTTACATGGATGGAGCACATCCTTTAAGTACTCCGATGGTTGTTCGATCACTTGATGTGAATAAAGATCCATTCCGACCGCAAGAAAGAAATGAAGAGCTACTTGGTCCTGAAGTACCATATCTTAGTGCAATTGGCGCACTAATGTACCTTGCAAATACTACAAGGCCTGACATAACCTTTTCAGTTAATGTCTTAGCAAGGTATAGCTCGGCTCCCACAAGGAGACATTGGAATGGGATCAAACATATATTGCGGTACCTAAAAGGTACTACCGATATAGGCTTATTTTATGGCAATAATTGCAGTCCTGATCTTGTTGGTTATGCTGATGCTGGATATTTATCCGACCCACATAAGGCTCGATCTCAAACGGGTTATGTGTTTACCTGTGGAGGCACGGCCATATCTTGGCGATCGACTAAGCAATCAATTGTGGCTACTTCATCTAATCATGCCGAGATAATCGCTATTCATGAAGCAAGTCGAGAGTGTGTGTGGTTGAGGTCTATAATACATCATATTCAAGACAAATGTGGTTTGAAGTGTAACAAACTACCCACGACTTCGTATGAAGACAATGCAGCATGTATAGCTCAATTGAAGGGAGGATTCATAAAAGGAGATAGAACAAAGCATATTTCACCAAAGTTATTTTTCACACATGATCTTCAAAAGAATTGTGATATCAATGTGCAACAGATTCGTTCAAGCAATAATATGGCTGATTTGTTCACAAAATCTCTACCAACGTCAACCTTCAAGAAGCTGGTTCACAAGATCGGAATGCGAAAACTCAAGGATATGAATTGATGCTCTTTTCAGGGGGAGTTAATGCGCGTTGCACTCTTTTTCCCTTACAAGGTTTTGTCCCAATGGATTTTCCTTGCAAGGTTTTTAACGAGGCAACTAATAGGCGCATATTCAAACATGTGTACTCTTTTTCCTTTTCTATAATTTTTTCCCATTGGGTTTTGTTTTAGTTAAGGTTTTAACGAGGCACATTATTGAATAGACATTCAAGGGGGAGTGTTATAAATAGAATCCTATTTAAGGTGAATGTCTATATTTAGAGACATTCTAGGGTTTACTACTTGGTGGCTAAGTCACCACCTCCCTATAAATAAATGGGTTCTATTCCATTGTAAACCATCCCAAAGTATCAATAAAAATACTCTTCTCTCTACTTCTCTCTATATTGTTCTTATTCTTGTATTATTGTTCTTGTTCTTATATTATTTCATAACATCTACTAAAATATAGTGACATAAATTGAATGGAAGGACTATAATTGAAGAATTTTAACTAGTTGGAACTCAATTAGAACTCTATGGCTTTCCTACAACAATAAACATCAGAAGGGTTTTAGGAGGGGTTTTCAGGATTTTAACGGTTGTTTCTTTCCCATGTTTACCCGCCGTCTAATTCCTCCTAAAACCCTCTACACAGTCTCCTCACATCGGCAGTGCTCAGCTCAAAATCTCCGTTCAATTCACAATGCACACCAAGTGTTTGATAAAAGTCTTAAGCCAGCTCTTGTTTCTATTCACCAATCCATGCTCAATTGGATACACCAAAACCGTAAAATTGAAGCTCTTAAGCTATTCAAGAATCAGCTCCAAATGGGTATCTCAGAAATCGATGAAGTTGCAATAGCCTTAGCTCTAAAGGGTTGTCGTGAAAATGTAAATCTTGGGTCTCAAATTCACAGCTTGGCCATTACCAGTGGGTTCATTTCATTTACAACAGTCCCAAATTCATTAATGAGCATGTACTGTAAAAATGGGCATTTTAATAAGGCTTTGTGTGTGTTTAACAGCCTTGATTTTCCTGATAGAGTTTCTTATAATACCCTGCTTTCGGGTTTTGAAAATGGTAAAGAGGCATTGAGTTTTGCTCTTTGGATGCATTCCATTGGGTTTATGTTTGATGCTGTGAGTTATACTACTGCTCTTAGTCATTGCACGAATGAAGAGGAATTTCACTTTGGTATCCAATTGCATTCTCTTGTTCTGAAGTTCGGATTGGAGAATGACGTTTTCGTTGGGAATGCACTTGTGACTATGTATTCGAAGTGGGGTAGTAATATGGCAGAAGCTGAAAGAGTGTTTTATGAAATGTTGCATAAAGATTTGGTTTCATGGAACGCATTGCTCTCGGGCTATGCACAGGAAGGGAGTTACTCGTGCCAAGCCACTTTGGGGTTTAGGGAAATGATGAAGGCAGGAGTGAAACCTGATCATGTTTCATTCACCAGTGCTGTATCTGCTTGTGGACAGGAAAGATCTTTGGATCTTGCGAAGCAGATACATGGTTTGGTTATTAAGATGGCGTATGGTACTCACGTTTCGGTGTGTAATGTTTTGATATCGTTGTACTATAAGTGTGATGTCACCGAAGATGCAAATAAGGTTTTCCAAAGTATGACCGAACGTAACGTAGTGTCTTGGACGACAATGCTTTCGATGAATGATGAAAATGCTGTATCTGTTTTTAACGGGATGCGGAGAGATGGGGTTTACCCTAATCACGTTACTTTTGTTGGGTTAGTTCATTCTATAACTGTCAAGAGTTCGTTACCCGAGGGGCAAATGATTCACGGATTTTGTTTAAAAACGAACTTCTTCTCCGAACTAAATGTTGCTAATAGCTTCATTAGCATGTATGCTAAGTTTGAATTAATGGAAGACGTGTTTCAGGTTTTTGAAGAGCTCGACCAGAGAGATCTCATATCGTGGAATGCATTAATTTCTGCATATGCTCAAAATGGAATGTCTCGAGAAGCTTTACAAGCATTCTTGTCAGCATCAATGGAGTTGCCACCTAATGAATATACGTTCGGCAGTGTCTTGAGCGCGATCGCCTCATCTGAGTGTATTTCTTTAAAGCATGGCCAGCGATGCCATGCTCTTTTGATTAAGCGGGGTTTCAACAGGAATCCAATTGTTTCAGGTGCTCTTCTTGACATGTATGCTAAACGCGGGAGTATCGCTGAATCTCGAGGAGTTTTCTATGAGATAGCTGACAGGAGCCAAGTTTCGTGGACTGCTATTATTTCTGCTCATTCGAGGCATGGAGATTATGAATCGGTAATGACTTTGTTTAAGGAGATGAAGAACAAAGGCGTGAGTCCTGACTCAATAACTTTTCTTTCCATACTAACAGCATGTGGTCGAAAAGGGATGGTTGATATTGGAGTCGATATTTTCAATTCCATGGTTAGAGATTACAACATTGAACCATCTTCAGAGCACTATTCTTGTATGGTGGATATGTTTGGTCGGGCGGGGCGGTTAAAGGATGCTGAAATATTTTTGGCTCAGATTCCAGGAGGACCTGGATTGTCTGTGTTGCAAAGCTTACTTGGTGCATGTAGGATTTATGGAAATGTGGAGATGGCAACAAAAGTAGCCAACACTTTGATTGCATTAGAACCAGAGCAGTCAGGTTCATATGTCTTGATGTCGAATTTGTTTGCAGAGAAGGGGCAATGGGAAAAGGTTGCAAACATCAGAAAAGGAATGAGAGACAAGGGAGTGAGGAAAGAGATAGGATTCAGCTGGGTAGATGTAATAGGTAGTATTGATTGTTCTTTAAATTTGCATGGATTTTCATCAGATGACAAGTCTCACCCCCAGACCGAGGAGATATATAGGATGGCAGAATGGATAGGTTCAGAGCTGAAGTATTTGGAGCACGAAGAAGCAGAGAGCGAGTATGTGGCATTAGTGTGTCTGACATGAGTTCCTTAAAAAACTTGCCGGAACCTATTAAGCTGCTGCAATTGAGAACCGTGCTGATTTTCTTGGTCACATTGTGGTATATTTTGGTGCTGGTAGCTGCATCTTGTCATTATTTGCAGCTCAGGTGATCTACTTGTAGCAATGCATTTTGTGCTTTTCGATGAACGATGTCAACATCTGCTGATATACTCTATCTTTTCAAAGCACGTTTATGCCATATAGGGTTCTGAAATGGCTGAATATGCCAGGAAAGTTATTGCTGGAAATCCATCACTGAGTAAAAAGTTACTGTAAGTATTCAATTTACTTGTTTTAGCTGACCCCAACTAGTATGCGATTGAGGTGTTGTTGATTGATTGATTGTTCTTTTGCCTTATTAGGGTGTCTTTTCCATTGCTGTGCTACATATTCATATAGCATCTTGGTTGTGATTCTTATTCTTTTTTGCATGTCTTCTATTCATGATGTTTAGGTAGTCAAAAGAAAAGGTTGAAGAGGTAGAATTACCTGAGAAAGCTGATATTTTGATCCTTGAGCAAATGGGTAAGCTTATCTAGTTAGTCTTGTTCTTAATATTTGATAGTTCGATCATGTTAACTTCCTAGATAGAACATTGTTTTGGTATACTGGTCATGCTGCAAGCTTGTTAAAGTTAATCTCTTGGAGTGACGACTAAAGTTCTTTATGAAACTTATCTACAGCTAGGTGAGTGATACGGTGCTCATACCTTACAGGTACTTGATTAGTTAATGAAAGAATGCTGGAGTCTTATGGGGGGCTTTGGTCCAGTTTTAAGAGCATAGCACGTACATGTGTGGGTTAGGCGCACGTGACAGGTTCGAACCCTTCTGCATACAAAATTCTGGTATTTAAGTGGAGTAGTATAGAAGGGTGGGCTCATTATTGGCCGAGTTCTGAACTGTGCACCATTGACCCGCAGGGATTTCTCAAGAATTCTGGAGTCTTGTATGATTGCAAGACCAATTTTTTGTTCAAAATCTTTAATTTGCTTGTATACAGGGCTTTCCATCAGTAATAAAAATTGTTTACCTTATAATTTAGTCTTCCTACACTAATCAATATGGATCCCAAGGGCACCTATAGACGTCTGTATGGTTGGCGGCTGGAGGAGCGATTTTGACTGCCAAAAATTTGAGTTAGAGGAGGGCCTCCTATGTTAGTTGGTGTTTCACGTGCACGAATTTGAGAGGTTGTGGATCACCTTCTATTGTGAGATGGCATTCTGATTATGGTGGGAGATTTTGAGATGGTTTGGGTTAGTGTGGACCATGCTGAGTAGAATGAAGGATGGTCAATTCAGCTAGGCATTTAGAAGACGGAAGAGGAGAAGACATAGAGCGTAGGATATTGCTCCGTTGGTTTTAATGTGAGTTGTGCGGAGTGAGAGAAATAAGAGAGCGTTTGAGGGAAGTGAGTTTGATTTTGTACATTTGAAGAACATTTCTTTTCTTTGATATCTTTTTGGTACACCCATAAGGTTCATATTCAAATTGAAGAATGAGTGTCTTCTGTAGAGAATCATTTATTTTTGTAGGTTCTCTGCATTTTGGTATACTTCTTCTATAGGGGAGTTTATCCCCCATTATTAATGAATTTTTTCCCTGTTCAAGAAAAATTCTCATTATTCAGCATTTGCTAATGTTTTGTTTCCATAGATAAAGTCCTGAATTTCTGCATAAAGCTTAAGTTTTTTTTTAATGCCAAAAACTTCATTCTAAGATGCATTCAAGAGAATCATGAAAGGATTTTTTGATCAGTATAGATTCTTATTTTTTCTTCTCCTTTTTGTAATACAGGAGTTCTCTTTTTGATTTCACACGGAGTCGAATCCTGCAACAAAAAAATACTAGGTGATTTTTTGCATCTGTCTAAGCTTTGATAGCAGAATTATCTAATAACCGTACTAGTGGTATAACATATATCCAATGAAATGGTCGAGGTGCATGCAACTCGGTCTAAACACTGCCGTTATTAAAAATTTCTTCAGTTTCATCTATACCTGCTACCTCCCGCTAGTAAAAGTACCGACGCACTTGGGCACATCCTTTTAGAATTTAAAAGAAAAACAATAATAAAAGGGATAACGAAGTGAACGAACTTCATTCAAAGGAGAAACCAACTAGGAATATCATTACTTGGCTTTAGTTTGCGTACCTTAACCCTCATTTTCGCTTTGTTAGTGACACAATCAAGGGGTCATTATCACTGAGATTAGAGAATGTAAGGGATTATAAGACAATTCCCATCCGTTGTTTTAATTGTGTTTAATATATCAAAGGAGATTGGAAACAGTCTCTCTGCCCTCTCGGGTAGGGGTAAGGCCCGTCTACATATTACCCTCCCTAAATCCCCTTTATGGGACTATACTGGGTAGTTGTTGTTGTTAATATATCAAAGGAATTGATCCATCACTCCTAGATGAATATTACTTTATTCTCAATATATGAATGTAATTGGTCTAATCCATCAAATTAACTTTTTAAAATTTGATTTTGAGGGAAAAACGTAAACAAACCAAATCAATATCTCTTTTAGCTTTTAACCTTAGCTTATTCTCTTATATAGCCAAACATACACTAGCGATAATGTCTGTTCTAGGTCCAGGCCTCTACGGTTTTAAAACGTGCTCGCATTTAGTCTATTTGAGATTTGCATAGGGTGTCACATATACCCCCATTAGGGACTTAGCGTCCTCGCTGAGGTATGCCCACCATCGTTCAACGTTGAACGCGAAGTGGTTCTGATACCATACGTAACAATCCAACCCATTAATGATATATTGTCCGCTTTGGGCCTAGGCCCGTATGAGTTTAAAACGTTAAAATGGCACGGTCTAACCAGTTTTCGGACTGATCATTCAAAAATATCCAGTGTTTGCCATGTCATTGAAAAATATACACTACTTTGCTGCAATAGAGACCGGTCTGGTATAATATACTGGAGTTCGTGCACCTGTGGATGAATTTCCACAATATTATATTGAACCTCTAGTATATTATGCTGGAGTATTTTCCGGATTTTGAACAGTATTTTCGTTCAAATTTATCTTTACTTGAAAAGTGACTAAATTTCGATTACTTTTGGAACTGTGGTTATTTCTGAATGACCACTTGTAAATCTGGCTATTTTTGAATTTCTCCTGTTTAAAATACGTCATTAGAGTCTAAAACAGATATACTTATATACCCAATATCTCTCCCCGTATTTTGTCGATGTCGGATTCACGTAGGGTGTCACAGGAGGAAAATTCCCAATCAAATTCTTGAACAACTACTACACGTATCTTTTGAGAAAGCTCTCAGTTTTTGTATATCCAATGAGATTTGTACAGTATAATATGGAGAATAGATTCACAACTAATTTAAGGTGAAGAGTGCGATTAAAAAAGACTGTTGATGCTTATTAATGTCACTTTATTAAGAGAAAATTCCATTTGTTAACTAAACAAAACATATATGTATAGCTGGTCAAAAAAAAGTAAAGGTATCATAAAATTCTCTTTTACCAATTCAAAAAGCAATTAGCTTGTGAATCAAGCCTTCTAATATATGAGATTAGAGTATGTAATCATCATCTAATTCTGAGATGCCTTAAAATCTTTATACGCAAGAATCATTTTGCTGATGTACATCTTGATCGTGATTATATGTTGAGCCATTTGTTCCTATTATATTATATTGTTGTTGATACTATTTGTTACTTTATTTTTACTGTTTTTTTAGACGAGGATCTATCATAAATAATTTCTCTACCTTCATAAGGTAGGAATAAGATCTGTGTATATATTACCTTGACCAAGCTCCACCTGTGAGATTATACTGAATGTCGAGTATTAGAGTTGTAGGGTATAAGGTAGTTAAGTTTTGGCTTATGTTATGCGTTTGTGAGTCTAGTCTGGTAGGTATACTATTTCACTTTTGCTTTGTATCTTTCTTCTTGATTGTATGTTGTTCCTATTTTTTATATTGTTTATGTGCTGTTATTGATATTGTTCCTTTTGTCTTTTTATCTTCTTGAGTCGAGGGTCAAACAGTCTCGCTACTATTTAGGAGTAGGGGTAAAGTCTACGTACATACTATTCTTCCTAAATCTCACTAATGTGATTTCACAGGGTGGTTGTTGTTGGTTTTTTGTTGTTGTATATCTTGATCGTGAAAGATATTGAAAATTTGTTCTATTCTTTTGGTATTTGTCTAGTGAGTACACCACTTTTAAAAAGGTAAAGTTTTGCCAACGTTGCATGCATATAATTTTCAGGAGCACACCAAAAAAAGAAGAAACTTTTTCCTTTTATTAAGATGGATCATTACTTGTTTTTCTTGTAGAAGATAAGGTTTATATAAATCTCCAATGAATAAGGAGAAGTTATCAAATTTAACATAATATCGACGCAACTGTAGATTTTGGTTTAAATCTCACCATTCATTGTCAACAAAATATTTCACGTATTTGACCAAGAATTCGATAAAAATTTAAAAATATACCATAAATTAATTCATGCATTTTGGTGGTTTAATTTAGTTAATTTCCTCATGATTTTACTTGTACATATTCGACATCACCAAACAACTCCCTTTTTGTTTTATGATCAATTCAAGCGACACAATTGCATGAGATCAATTGTTTTCTATTGGCCTTTTTTCTTGAAAAGTCTGAGACATTTCCAATCAAATATTATTCCTCAATCCGATTATTCCTTTTCTAGAATTTTGCATTCTTTCTTCTAGACTCTTAATTATATGGTCACATACTACATTTTCATGGTCTTACATCATTGTATACGAATTTACTTTTTGATATACGTATGTGTTATCTGTATAACAAGAAACGTAGAGCATTTGTAGAATCAACTTACCTTGATTGCCGGTGCATTGAGCTGCCGCTAATCGTGGAAAGACTAGCCTATTTACCTGAAAAGACCTTTCGACCTACACAAGATAGGGGTAAGATCTGCGAGCTAGGATTTGAACCTTATGGGTTCGGGATTATAATCCTTTTTTAAGTTACTGGATTCTAAATTAATAATTTGTATAATGTTCATTTGATTTTTTAATACAAATACATGATTTGAACAAAAGCTATTGGGTTCAGCCGAACCCGCAACCAACATTGTGGCTCCGTCCCTGAGATCTGCGTACATACGATCCTCCACAGATCTAATATGTGGGAATATACTAGGTATGTTATTGTTGTTGTACTGTGAAGCTCTCTATATAAACCCTTATGACCCTTGTTCTTCAGCCTATCTCTCAACTTAGATATATTCCCATATTATTATTCTCCTTTCTTCTACAATTTCTTTTGTATTTTATAAGCTCCATAAACATTTAGAAGATCAATGTCAGGTGTTTGGGTATTCAAGAATGGAGTACTCAGACTTGCAGAAAATCCAGGAGACCACTTCCAAGGTTCTAGGAAAGTGTTGGTTCATGTTCCTACAAATGAAGTTATTACATCCTATGCAATTCTTGAAACTAAACTATATAATCTTGGTTGGGAGAGGTATTATGATGATCCAGAATTACTTCAATACCATAAGAGATCTACAACTCATCTTATTACTCTCCAAAAAGATTTCAACAAATTTAAAACTATGCATATGTATGATATTGTTGTCAAGAATCGCAATGAGTTTGAAGTTAGAGACATGTGATAAGAAAGACAAAAATAATTACAAAGTTTATGTTTTGATAACTCATTCTTAATTAATTCAAGGTGTGATTAGTCTTTCTGAAATGTTGTATTTTTGTTTTGGTTGATTTTCAGAGTGTTGTAACTAGTTTTTTGGTATGGAGTTTTGTTTAATTTCATGGTTTGTATGTTAGAGTTGTTCAAGATTTATGTTACTATCTTATGTTAGTTTTTGCTTTAGTTTCATTATTATCTTGTTGTTGTTACTGTCTCATTTCTTTCTTGCCTTCTTTATTGTTGTATTTCTTTTTCTATATTGCTATGATTAAGTTTGCCTCAGCCGAGAGTCTACTAAAAACAATATCTCTGCTTGCACAATATAGGAGTAAGGTTTATTCTGTATAGGGTGAAATTTGGCTCATAACGCCCCCACGCCGTGTGGGCACGTCCCTTATGATAAGGTCGACCCAAATAAGGGCACAACCCAAGTGGCAAAGAAGTAGCGGCGTCGTTTAGTGTCTAACTTTTTACTGAGTCGAAGCCACCAACTTTTGTACTTTTTGATTATTTCGAGGAGGGTCTCCTACTATATAAAGGAGACCTTCACATTGTAATGGAAGGATGATTATTCTCGGATAATACAGTTTCTCTCTCTATCTCTATCTCTTTCTTGGTTTTCCAACTATTGCTTCTCTCTTAAGCTAAGTTCATTTTTTTTCACACTTTCAGATCTACAACAATCTAAAATTAATAACCATCTCTAGGGCTCATTATATTTGATTACGATTTACCCTTACATAGTTTTGCTTGTTCTTAAGCTTATAAAACATGAGTATAATTTTTGAGCTAAACAATTTGGCACCGTCTGTAGGGATTTCGAGAATCAAAACCATAGATTGCACCTAGAGAACCATCGAAAACCCTTCTCTACAACACACAAATGAAAAATGGCTGACAACAATGCAAGAATGAAAGCGATAGCAGATGTTACAACCAACGTCATCTGTCCTCCCAACGAAGCCGGTGAAGAAGGTGTTTCGATTGCAACCCCTAGCACCACCACAAGCGGAGAAATCCCACCGCCACCACCCGAAGATCTAACGATCTTGAGGGAAAAGGGATCTTTTACATCTGCAACTGAAGAAGCACCCTCAGAGGTCAGGAAACTACTGGAAGAGTGGTTAACGAGTACTCTAAGTGGCTTGGTTAAAAAGTCACCCCAAAACAACATCAGATACATGCAACCAGTAGACCTTGCTGCGATTGAAGGTGAACCCGAGATCGTATGAGCAAAAAATGCGCTCATCGATACTCGGGCCAACGGTGGCACGCTCACATCCATCCTCAAGAAGATGGAGGAAATGGAAAACGAAAACAAGTCACTTCGTGACTAGATGAAGGAACACCAGGAGAGGGTAGACAAGATCCCTGGTGCTCCTAAGTTGCGGCAAAAGCGTGGCGTGGGGAGGTTTGTTGAACAACCCTACACGGAAAAGGCAACACCATACTCCATCGCAAAAACCTTCAAAACGCCTCCTTATTTAAGAGTGTACGATAGAACCACAGATCCCGAGGATCACCTGATCCACTACGTCATGGCTGTAAAAGGTAACGGCCTATCAAAAGAACATGTACCCCGTCTGTGCTGCTGAAGAAGTTCGGCGAAACACTGACATGAGGAGCATTAACCTGGTATTCTCAGCTACCGGCCAAAATCATTTCTACGTTCGAAGAGATGGCGTTTAAGTTCGTCACCGCCCATGCAGAAGCAAAGAAAGCAGAAGCGAGAGTCGACGACATCTTCGTTGTTCGGCAAACTACTGGAGAAAGACTCATGGACTTCCTAGCCAGGTTTAACAGAGTAAGGATGAGCCTATCAAACTTGTCGGAAGGCATGGCGGTCGCTGCTTTTCAGAAAAGGTTAAGAAGAGACAGCTGGAGGGCAACCAATAAAATACTGAGTCGTCTCATGAAGTACCTGCCCAGCACGTGGGAAGAGATTCACAACGCCTATTGCGCTGAGGCACGTGTAGATAAGGACGATCTAAACGGGCCGACCCAACGTTAAACAACAATACACCCAAAAATCAGGAGGGACCAACGCAACGAAGGACGACGGGAACAAGTACCAATAGGAGGAGAGACACCAACCCTACGTCAGATCCTCTCACCCACCGCCACCCAGGCACACAGACGCACTACAGCGACATGTCGCTCAACTACGAAACGACAAAGGTATGCCCTCTTTATTATCTGCCCATAACTTTTGTATGTACCCTTCAGTGATAGTGTACGCACTTAAGAAGCTAGGCATCAAGGTGCAATGGCCGGCAAAGATGAAGTCAGACCCTGTCACCAGGATATCAAACGCCCTGCGCGGATTGCATCGGGAGCGAGGGCACAAAATCGAAGATTGTATAGGCCTACGGCAAGAGGTGATCAGGATGCTGAACCAAGGGTTCCTGAAAATACTGCTCAGTGACAAAGGAAAAATCAACTTTACACGTGGACGGGAGCAACCCCATAGGCCACCAAAGTTGCCTTCACCAACACGCATGATCAACATGATCATCGGAGACGGCGACGACTCGACAATCAATCACGTCAAGTTCACCACTACGCACAAGCTGAAGTGAACTATCTCCCACGAATGGTATGACGACTTCGAAGATAGTATCACCTTCGATAAGTCCGATGCCGACGGTTTGTCTTTCCCTCATTACGATGCTTTAGTTATCACTTTACGTATCGCAGATACGGACGGTAAAAGAATTATGGTTGATGACGGTAGCGGCACATGTATTATCCACCCGAGGGTCCTCATACTAATGGGACTCGAGGATAAGATAATACCGCGCTGCATAACACTAACTGGTTTCAATAATGCAGTAGAACGAACCTCCGAGGAGATATCATTACCCGTCCTAGCAGGAGGGATCACGCTGGAAATGACTTTCCATGTGATGAACTAGGAAATGACATACAACGCCATTATTGGACGCCCGTGGATACACGCCATGAGAGTTCAAGCTTCTATCAAATGATAAAATTTCCCACCCCGTGGGGAGTATTCAGCATTTGAGGCGAGCCTCGCACCGCTCAGGAATGCTATAAAATAGCTCAAGACTGCGCCTATACCAAACAGCTTAAAGGGGCGAGCGCAGATGCATAGCAGTCAGGTATGTCGGGGACTAAGGTTTACCCGACAGAGAATGCTATTAAAGACCATGATGTAACAGAAGCCTACAAGGCTACGGTCGAAGACCTCGACCCATTCCAACTGGAGAAGGATGACCTTACAAGGAAAGCTTACATCGGGCACGGCCTCTCAAATCCAAGTAAGTATCGTGAATTTTAATCTAATCATGCAGACCTATTTGCTTTTTCCCATTCAGATATGCCATGGATCTCGCGGAAAATCGCCACTCACAATCTGAACGTCGGCCCGTTACACGCGCCCGTGCGGGAAATGAGAAAAACATTCAATGCCGCTATCAACGAAGCGGTCAGCGAGGAAGTGGACAAACTTCTGGCAAACGGCTCCATCAGGGAATCAAAGTACCCTCAATGGATCGCTAATGTCGTCATGGTCAGAAAGAAAAATGGGAAGTGGAGAATGTGCGTAGACTTAACCGACTTGAACAACGCATGCCCAAAAGATTCTTTCCCACTTCCCCACATCGATCAGCTTATAGACGTGACCGCAAGGCATGGGATGCTAAGTTTCCTAGATGCATACTCTAGCTACAACCAAATCATGATGGCCGAGGAGGATCATGAAAAAACAACTTTCATCACCCACTAGGGAACATATTGCCACAAGGTAATGCCCTTCGAACTCAAAAATGTAGGAGCCACATGCCAAAGTCTAGTCACCAAAATGTTTAAAGAGCAACTCGGTAAGACCATAGAATTCTATATCAATGATATGCTGGTAAAATCGGTAAAGAAAGAAGACCATATCGGCCACCTAAAAGAGGCCTTCGAGATACTAAGGAGGTACGGGATGAATTTGAACCCCGAGAAATGCGCTTTCGGTGTGGCCTTAGAAAAATTCTTAGGGTTTCTCGTATTGCAATGAGGCATCGAGGTCAACCCAGACCAGATCTGTTGGAAATCATGTATATCTATGATGTGTGCGCTTTGGTTGTATGAGCATGATTTTCAGGTATAGGTTTTGATGAATGACAAACAATGAAGTCAAGCGTCAAACAACGATATAATATGACAAACTATCGGCGAGAAGCATATTGATGACGGGATTGCATAGACAAGCCAAGTCGAGCCAAAGAGTTCAAGACCGAAGACCCAAGACGTAGGTCGTTAGGTAGAACCAATGTAAGAACAACGTTTAAGTTATCTTATCTTTTGGCTCAACATTAGGTCATCATAAATATGCATAAAATCATTTTATTAAAGTAAATAATTTTATTAAATCATATATATCATAAACATTTTTAATATACTTCAAACAATTTAACGTTTTCATTTTTAACCAAAATGGGTTTTGAAGTAAGTTTTCAATTCTGGTATACACAGTGTATATCAAGTGTATATCAATGGTATATAATCGATCCGTTGCCAAAGTTTTGAACACTGGAACAATATAATCGATTATATGAAGTACACAATCGATTATATGAAGTCATAAATCGATTGTCTACTTTTAACAATCGATTATTTTGAGACAGTGTGCAATCGAAGTTTTTAAACATCAAAACAATCGATTGTCTTGTCATACAATCGATTATTAACAATCGATTGTCACCTTCATACAATCGATTATATTTTGACCGTTCCCACAATCCTAAATTGTTTTTTGAACGTTGAAGAACAATCGATTATTCAGGTTTAACAATCGATTGTTTAGCCTAAAATCAGGAATCTTTTTTGAACGTTGGTCGGACAATCGATTGTCACCTTCAAACAATCGATTGTTTGAGCACAGAATCAGGGATTTGATTTGTCAATTAAGCAACAGTCAGCACTACTTTTTCACCTATAAAAAGAGGTCTTTTGAGCTGATTTTAAATACACAACTCTTGCATATACTGATATACATATTGATCATTTTCAAGCATCATTTTAGAGCTTTTGTTGAGCCATTTGATAGACAACTTTGTGTTGTTCATAGAGCTTATTTTGTTTCTCTTTATCCACTCTATTGAGAGAGTATTTGTTGTAAAAGAGAGTTGTTTTGAGAAGAACATATCTTCTCATTTGTCGGGTTTGCTAAGTACCCAAAGTCTTAGTGGTTGAAGTCTTGGGGTGAGGTATCCTCAAGCAAGTGAAGTCTTAAGGTGCGGTATCCTTGAGCAACTGTAACGGTTTGTTAAGCACCCGTAAGCTTGACGAAGATAGTGGAAATCTCGAGAGAGTCTCTCGGGGACTGGACTAGCCACGGGTTGTGGTGAACCAGGATATATCGGTGCGTTCGTTCTTATTTATTTACTTATCGCACTCATTTATTTCCTGCAATTTCTAAATTCCGCAAGTTTACGCTATTTTTATTATAACGCTATTCACCCCTCCCCCTAGAGTTAAGCGTATTATCTAACAATTGGTATAAGAGCCTAACTCTCTGAAAGCCTTAACCGGTTGAGAGCAATATATACTTTTTCTGTTGAGATTGTTGAACGCAGGAACGATGAATGAAGGACAATCCACCACTTGCCCTCCATTTTTCGATGGAACGAATTACTCATATTGGAAGAAGCGAATGATAATCTTCGTCAAATCAAACAACTTTCGTATATGGCAATTCATCATGCATGGTGAACAAATGACGACAAAAGTTGGGAAAGCCATGGTAAGTGAATACAACACCAAGGCAATTAATATGTTGTATAGAGCTTTGAATCAGGAAGACTATCGGAAAATTTCCCATTGCAATACTGCCAAAGAGATGTGGGATAAGCTTGAGGTAACGTATGAAAGCACGTCTCAAAAAGCGGACAGCTCATGTGATGAATCGACTGCCCGATGCCTCATGGCCAACAAAGAAGAAGAGGTAAGTACTTCCAACCCTCACTCATTTGAAGAAATGCAAAATGCTTATAATGAATTATACAGTGAATTTATTAATGCTTCCAAAATGATAAAAGATTTGAAGAAAACACTTTCTTTGCAGAAAACACTTTCTTTGCAAGAAACAGATTTTCAGAAAACACTTTCTTTGCAAGAAAAAGAGTTTGAAAAATTGACTTGTGAAAATGAGAAGCTGAAAGAAGAAAATAAGTGTTTTAAAAATGATAATGGTTTTCTGAAAAATAAGATTGAAGTTTTGGAAAAAGAAAATAATTTTTTGAAAAATGACATTGTTGATTTCAAAATTAAAATCAAGGAATTGAATGAAGTCTCTTCAATTGATAAATGTTCCAGTTGTTCTTCTTGTAGTTCTTTAAAATTAGAGAACATAGAACTTAGGAACGCACTAGAAAAACGTAGTGTTGATAGTCCTAAAATTGAAGAGAATAAAAAAGATATAAGTAATGAGGTTGGTCCATCTAGAAAGAATTCTTGGAACCTCACAAATGAGTCTAAGATTAATTATTATAGACAACCTAGAAACAACTCTAGAACTTTTGCTAATGAGTCTAGAATGAATAATTTTAGACCACCTAGACACAATTCTAGAAATTTTGTAAATGAGTCTAGAATGAATAATTTTAGACCACCTAGACATGACTATAGGAAATTCAACGGTTCTAGGGGGAACAACTTTAGATCACCTAGAACGCATTTGGCTCAACCTAGACATATGCATAATCCTAATGTTATATGTCACTATTGTAATCGGGTAGGACACATTGCACCGGTTTGTTTTGCTAAACATAGAGATTTATGTATTGATTATGATTATTATTATCCTAACCCCCAAGGACCCAAAAGAAGTTGGGTACCAAAAACCTATTTTTAGGTTCTTTTTGCAGGTGTGCTTGAAGACTACAATATTGTAGTGGATGCACCAAGCACTAAACCTTAATGCATTAAGGGGGAACTTCGGTTAGTTATCGTATTTTGAATAAAAACGCAATGAGTTGATATGTGCAAATAATCAATATCAGTTTTGGTTGATACATGCTTTAACAAGTTTTATTTCTGAATAACAATTAATATCAATTGATTTTATAATAAATGATTGATTCATGTTTTGATGAACTTTCTTAGTTTAAAGTAACAATTGGCATTGTTGAGAAAATTGACCGTTATCATTAGTATGCCATTTACTAATATTTGATATGATCTTGTTTATAACGATTGGTGTCGTCAATGGTTTAAATTTTTTTGGTATAGTCTTTTTGCTAATGCCAAAAGGGGGAAGAATATGGGCGATATGCATGCCTTAATTGAGGGGGAATATTCAATTAAGTGGGAATTATATTGAATTGATTATATTGAATTGGTTGCATAAATTGTATGTTGAGATATAGCATGAATTTAGGGGGAATTCAATATGCATATCTTCCGTTGTTTGTCATTACCAAAAAGGGGGAAATTGTTGGAAATCATGTATATCTATGATGTGTGCGCTTTGGTTGTATGAGCATGATTTTCAGGTATAGGTTTTGATGAATGACAAACAATGAAGTCAAGCGTCAAACAACGATATAACATGACAAACTATCAAATGGCGAGAAGCATATTGATGACGGGATTGCATAGACAAGCCAAGTCGAGCCAAAGAGTTCAAGACCGAAGACCCAAGACGTAGGTCGTTAGGTAGAACCTGTAAGAACAACGTTTAAGTTATCTTATCTTTTGGCTCAACATTAGGTCATCATAAATATGCATAAAATCATTTTATTAAAGTAAATCATTTTATTAAATCATATATATCATAAATATTTTTAATATACTTCAAACAAAATGATTTTAACGTTTTCATTTTTAACCAAAATGGGTTTTGAAGTAAGTTTTCAATTCTGGTATACACAGTGTATATCAAGTGTATATCAATGGTATACTCGATCCGTTGCCAAAGTTTTGAACACTGGAACAACATAATCGATTATATGAAGTACACAGTCGATTATATGAAGTCAACAATCGATTGTCTACTTTTAACAATGGATTATTTTGAGACAGTGTGCAATCGAAGTTTTTAAACATCAAAACAATCGATTGTCTTGTCATACAATCGATTATTAACAATCGATTGTCACCTTCATACAATCGATTATATTTTGACCGTTCCCACAGAATCCTAAATTTATTATTGAACGTTGAAGAACAATCGATTATTCAGGTTTAACAATCGATTGCTTAGCCTAAAATCAGGAATGTTTTTTGAACGTTGGTCGGACAATCGATTGTCACCTTCAAACAATCGATTGTTTGAGCACAGAATCAGGGATTTGATTTGTCAATTAAGCAACGGTCAGCACTACTTTTTCACCTATAAAAAGAGGTCTTTTGAGCTGATTTTAAATACACAACTCTTGCATATACTGATATACATATTGATCATTTTCAAGCATCATTTTAGAGCTTTTGTTGAGCCATTTGATAGACAACTTTGTGTTGTTCATAGAGCTTATTTTGTTTCTCTTTATCCACTCTATTGAGAGAGTATTTGTTGTAAAAGAGAGTTGTTTTGAGAAGAACATATCTTCTCATTTGTCGGGTTTGCTAAGTACCCAAAGTCTTAGTGGTTGAAGTCTTGGGGTGAGGTATACTCAAGCAAGTGAAGTCTTAAGGTGCGGTATCCTTGAGCAACTGTAGCGGTTTTTTAAGCACCCGTAAGCTTGACGAAGATAGTGGAAATCTCGAGAGAGTCTCTCGGGGACTGGACTAGCCACGGGTTGTGGTGAACCAGGATATATCGGTGCGTTCGTTCTTATTTATTTACTTATCGCACTCATTTATTTCCTGCAATTTTTAAATTCCGAAAGTTTACGCTATTTTTATTATAACGCTATTCACCCCCCCCCCCCCCCGCCCTCTAGCGTTAAGCGTATTATCTAACAAGATCAAGGCGATAGATGCAATACCTGAGGTGCCGAGTAGCAAGAAACAGGTACTGAAGCTGACGGGGCATATAGCCGCCCTATCCACATTCATCTCACGGTCATCCGATAGGTGCCATAAATTTTTCAACGTGCTATGAAAAGACCAAGGGCTACGGTAGAACGAGGAATGCGGCGATGCCTTGAGAAAGCTCAAAACGTACTTGTCTTCGCCCCCTTGCTAGTCAATGCAAGCCCAGGCGAATCACTGCTAGTGTATCTGGCCGTGCCTGAGGTCACTGTCAGTGCCGTCCTAGTTCACAAAAGCAAAGGTACACAATCCCCTATCTATTACATTAGCAAAACCTTAGTGAACGCTGAAACTCGGTACCCATACCTCGAGAGATTGGCACTGGCATTGGTAGTAGCTTCACATAAGCTGTGTCCCTACTTTCAGTGCCATCTCATAAAAGTGGTAACGACCTTCCCATTAAGGAGCATCTTACATAAGCCTGAACTATCAAGCCGGCTCGCAAGATGGGCCATTGAGCTCAGCGAGCACGACATCTCGTATCTACCAAGGACCTCCATCAAGTCTCAACATCTGGCTAATTTTATAGTCGACTTTAGCACAGAAATCCTGCCAAAAGCTGAGGCACAATATGCCTCCACCAATAACAACCTATGGGTCCTCTACACTGATGGCACCACCAATGCATCGGGATCATGATTTGGACTCGTCCTCGAGGTCCCCACGGGCGAAACAATTCGCCAGTCCATACGATGCCCTGAAATGACTAACAACGGGGCCGAGTATGAGGCCATTATTGCAGGCATGAAACTGGCCATCAAATATGAGGCTTGCCGACTCATCCTTCACTACGATTCCCAACTCGTAGTAAACCAAGTCACTGGGACTTACCAGATCAAAAAACAAAGATTGCAAAAATACCAGTTGGAAATTCGTAGGTTAATGGCTGAGTTAGACGAATGTCGCTTGGAACAGATCCCAAGGGCACGAAATATCGAAGCAGACGGTCTAGTGAAGCTAGCTACGGCAACTAAAAACTTCAACAAAGAAAGTGTGGTCACCCTCGTCCACTCCGCCATTGATTACACTGAGGTATTCTCTTTAAATTTGACTTGGAACTGGCGCAACCAGTTTGTATCCTATCTGCAGGACGGAACGCTACCACCCGACAAAAAAGAGGCAAAGAAACTCCACACGCAAGCTGCTCGGTATTTCTTAATAAACAATGACCATTACAAAAAAACGTTTGGCAGACCCTTAGCCAAGTGCCTAAGGCCGCACCAAACTAGGCCGGTACTCGCAGAAGTGCACGAGGGCCATTGCGGCGCCCACACAGGTACCGTGCCCTCGTCCGATATATCATATGGGCCGGCTACTACTGGCCCTCCATGAAGAAGGAGGCAGCAGAATACGTTCGTCGATGCAAACAATGTCAAAAATACGCCCCCATGATACACCAACCAGGAGATCCCCTCCACTTAGTCACCTCCCCATGGCCTTTCATCAAATGGGGAATGGACATAGTCAGTCCCCTACCCGCAGGATGGGGAAAGGTACGATTTTTACTAGGTTTAACTAACTATTTCTCTAAGTGGGTAGAAGAAGGTGTGTACGCACAAATACGCAAATAGGAGATGATTGCCTTCATATGGAAAAATATTATATGCCGCTTCGGCATCCCAAAAGAAATCAGTTGTGACAACGGACGACAACTCATCGGTCAAAAAACGACCGAATTCTTCGAGAAATGGGGCATCAAGAGGATACTTTCCATGCCATACCACCCCGCCGCTAATTTCCAAGCAAAATCCTCCAACAAAACAATATTAAAGAAGAAGCTCGAAGACGCCAAAGGGCTATGGCCCGAGCTGCTACTCGAAGTGATGTGGGCGCACATGACCATGCCCAAATCCAGCACGGGGGAAACACCGTACTCGCTGGTCTACAGAACCAACGCGGTCATACCTGTCGAGGTTGGTGAACCAAGCCTAAGATATTCACACACCAGTGGAACAGAAAACGACACAAACAGGCTCCAAGACCTCGATGAAGCTGAGGAAAGGAGAGAAATGACCCATATCAGAATGGTAGCCCAAAAACAACAAGTCGGGAGATACTACAACAATAGGGCCAAAATAAGACCACTTAAAGTGGGAGACTATGTCCTCAAATCCATGACATTGCATCCAAATACCCAAGAAGGAAAATTATGCACCTACTGGGAAGGACCCTACAAAATCACAGCAGTAGCCAGCAAAGGGGCATTCCAGTTGGAAACAATGGAAGGAAAAGCGCTCCAAAACAACTGGAACGTTGCCCACCTCAAGTATTTCCATTTCTGGAAGGCATCTCCCGTGTCGTACTCTTTTTTCCCATACCCGAGTTTTTTCCCAATTAGGTTTTCTCGGGGAGGTTTTTAACGATGAGGCAAAGGAAACACTTGGAGATATTTGCGGTACAAGTTTACTATATCAACCTCTCCTTACGACCTACAGGGCGACATGATAAAGGGACTGGACTAGCTTGATTTCCGATGTATGAAAGGCTACGGCCATCTCCAATGTATGAAAGGCTACGTCCATCTCCAATGTATGAAAGGCTACGGCCATCTCCAATGTATGAAAGGCTACGGCCATCTCCAATGTATAAAAGGCTACGGCCATCTCCAATGTATGAAAGGCTACGGCCATCTCTAATGTATGAAAGGCTACGACCATCTCCAATGTACGAAAGGCTACGACCATCTCCAATGTACGAAAGGCTACGACCATCTCCAATATACGAAAGGCTACGACCATCTCCAATATATATATGGCTAAGGCCATCAATAAGCTATGATCAAAGGTCATCGCCTTCATATGGCTAAGGCCATCACCGCCAACACTCGACCTAAGTCCGACTACGACAAGCAAATGATTCGCCGACAATCGAAGTCGACCACATGGCTAAGGACATCTATATGCTATTATGACCAAAGGTCATCGACTTCATATGGATAAGGCCATCACTGCCAACAGCTGACCTAGTTCGACTACGACAAGCAAATGATTCGACGACGAAATCGACCACATGGCTAAGGCCATCTATAAGCTATGACCAAAGGTCATCGACTTCATATGGCTAAGGCCATCAACGAGCTATGACCAAAGGTCATCGACTTTATCATGGCTAAGGCCATCACCGCCAACAGTCGGCCTAGTTCGGTTACGGTAGGCAAATGATTCAACGACATTCTAAGTCAACCATATGGCCAAGGCCAACTACAAGTTATGACCAAAAGTCATCGATTTTATCACGGCTAAGACCAACACCCCCAACGGTCGACCTAGTTTGACTACGGCGAGCAAGTGACGACGACAGTCATCACCTATATGGCCATATGCCAAGGCCATCGGCTGCATCAAGACTAAGGTTATTAATCTAAATCCGGCTAAGGCCGTCAACGCCGATAGTCGACCCAGTTCGGCTATGAAAAACAAGTAGTTAGACGACAGTCGAAATTTTCCGTACCGACCTAGCCTAAACTACAGTGGAAAACGTGAAAGCAACAATCAGAAACATAATAAAAGCTCTAAGGAAGGAAAGAAGAACGACAATAGCGAAAAGTCATATTCCATTATCTTCACAAATATACATACATCTGACCATAGAAAAAGGCCATATTTACACAAATATATATATATATATATATATATATATATATATATATATATATATATATATATATATATATATATATATATATATATATATATATAGACAAAGTCTTAAGAGCCTTTACCGCTCCGCCCATCACGACCCGCCTGATCGACGTCCGGTCCATTGCCTTCTCCATGCTGATAAGCCTTAGAAATCCGTGAACTGGAGTCCAAACGGATCCTCAGAGTTACAGCCTCCCTACCAAGCGAGTCAAAGCTATAACCGGCCGCTTCACAGGCAACACGGGTTAAGTGTCGCTGCCTTTCGACTTCCCCCTTGGAAGCTCGACCTACCGCCAGGACTTCCTAAAAAACGACCAACCTGGCATCATGATACACCCACATCTCATGCGCATCACGATGCGCGGCTTCCTGTGGGGCAGTTCGCCTGGAAACTTTAACCTCGACCGTCCTAGCATCAAGCTCGGCTGTGAGGACCATGACCTGGGTCCACAGTTTCGCAGCCTCCACCGCTACTCCATGACTTATCTCCAATTCCTCCTCTTTTGACTGAAGAAGAGTCTCCAGCTCGATGTTTCGAGCTAAAGCAGTCATCAGTTGCTGTCACACCCTTTTTTTTTTTAAACAAACTCTACTAAACCCTCTTAAATTAATAAAAAGATTTAATAAAGCTTGGAAAGGATTTTTAATTTTGATAGTGACAAAAATTGCGTTTCAAAAGGATATAAACTTAGATTCGCCACCTGACCTTTGATTTGGTATGCCAGGTCACCGTTTTTTTTAAAATATTTATTTTTCCTTTTAAAACGTTTTAGACTCTAAAACCAAGTCCGCACCTGAGATTCAGGTAAGGGGGTTCATTTGACTCGGGGCGAAGGTGTTAGGCACTCACCAAGTCCTGTAACTAGTACAATTGCGTACTCGATCAAGTTGGCTTTTAAATTATATGGTTGAGGTAAAAACACAAAACAAAAACAAAATAAACACACAAGAGGTCGTCCCCACCTATAAAGTTAAAAATAAATAAAGAAAATATTAGAATTCTATTCTATGCTTCCTCACGTCATCCAATCTCTGGCCTTCATTTACATGTATTTCGGGGCATTACCCCGGACAAATTATATACAAATCCTTCGAGGCATTCCCAGGTTATATTTAACTAAGGTAACGACCTTTCGCCTCAAACTAACAAATATTCTAAGGCTTGCCTACCCAAGTGTCGACGGCCTAGCATGCTCCTAGCGAATTAATTAAAAAAAAAAAGATTTAAAGGAACCGCAACACGAGGCCATCAATTGTTCTTTGTCTTTCAATTAAATTGATTCATTTCAACTAATTCAAAAGTATCACACGTTGAATTTTTTCAACAATTTACTGTATCCATTTTTCATTTTTCAGTTATCTTCCTAATGATTCCAGTATTCATCCAAACTTATTATGGAATTGAAGTGATGAACCTACTGAACAAACAAGAGACAAGCTGCAAATAATCAACACATATAATCAACTAGCACAGTGGGATGAAGTAAAATGGGTATAAGAAAGGAAACTCGATATTAAATTTGCAATTCGAATGCTAGGATGACTTTGACATTCATAAGCGGATTATATCGCGACAAAAACCAGCACCGGAAACCGCGCAACAAACTCACTTTGAACAGCCACACCTCAGCTGAGCTCGAACCAACAAACCAATTTCGCCAAGGTAAACTTAATTGCCTTTAATTTCTGTACTCAATTTAAACGGAGGTTCTCACATTTGAACAAAGCTTGGAGCAAAATGATTAAACTCAAAGCCAATGTACAAGGAAATTGATTCCAACAAACAGAGACCGAAATCCAACCGTCGACCTCCAACAGGACTTCGCCGGCGACCTCGAAATCATCCTTTTCACGTCCAGATCTGAACAACAAAACCCTCCAATTCGGGTGGAGATTGGCTGATTTATGTGACTGTGCGGACTGGTTTTCAAGTGGTTTATAAACAGGTTTTCAAATCTGGTTTGCGTTGATTTTGGACGGCTGCCTTTCGTGAAGAAGAAAGCTTCTCGGAATTGATTTGTGAAGAAGAAAGCTGCTAGGAGTTAGATTCTTTGATTTTTGTCTCTTCTCCTATCAAAGAAAACGAAGGATCCTAGTTTTTTAGGTGTAAAAATGTACTGCCATTTTTAGAAAACGGCGGATTCAATGGGCTTTTAAGGTGTATGTTCGTCCATGATAAGCTAGGTTTTTTGTAATATGTATTAAGGTTAGGAATAAAGAATTATGGGTTATCTTCTTGGGCTCTTAAATTGGGCTTCAAAAATGCCTAAAAATTAGGCCAAAAATGCGTGAGAATTCAAATTAAATACTTATAAAACTCTACATTAATATTTTGATCAACTATTAGTATTAAAATAAAACTAACAATTAAAGTTAAAACTATTTTTGGTATTTTCAAGGATTATATTAAAATAAAATAGGCTTAAAGTAATATATCCTCATAAAAGTATCTAATACGCGAACTAAGTAAAGAAATATAGAACTATTTTTGTAATTTTTAATTTTTGTTCTTAAAGTTATGTAAAATAGCCAAAATTAGTTGAAATAACTATATTAAGCCTAAATTAACTATTTTACGCTAAAAATTGGTAAAATTTCGGGGAGGATCAAAAATGACGTGTCTACAGCTGCTCATCAATCTCCTCCAGCTCGGGCACTCTCTTCTTCAACAGAGCTTCCGATTCCTCAAGGCCCTCACGAAACGTCGGAACTGGGGGTCCTGCTTGAGTACGTCTGCTAACACTTGATGCTTGGCACGATACTCCTTATATTTCTATACCATTTTATTGAATGTGGCCGCCTTCTTTTGTTCACGCCACCTCCTCTCTACCTCCAAGAAGAAGGTCTGAAAAGAAGAGAAGAAACACGTCAGTACGTACCAAAGTCACTTTTATGACTCATAAAAAAATTGACTAAAAGCTACCTGCAAAGATGCACTGGCGATCCGCCTAGACAGATCCCTGTTGCTAACACTTCTCAGCGTTTCGTGCTCCGCAGCCGCACATAAGCCGCACATAACAAGGTCATGTCACTGCGGCTTATACCCGCCAGGATCACGATACGGCGAGCAGATCTGCCCTCCCTCATCTCCATGCGGGCCGAGCCACAGTTGCTTCTCCAAGAGCAGCTTTAGAACCCGTCCTCTCAATTTCCACGCCCGCTCCCCTAAGTGCAGAAGACGACCCGCCTCCTGAAGAACAGGTCGAGCGGACAGCGGCGGCTGCTCCTTAAGGAGCCAATCTCCCTAAACGAATGGCCTCATCCATAAAAACTGGCCTCGGCTCTCGGCGAGGCTCACTAGGCCCCGCGCCCTCGGTTGCAATTCCCTTGCCAGTAATCAGTCAACGCCTATTTATCTCTGGTGGCTCTTCATCTTCAGAAACTATCTCCTCTGCGGCTTCAGGTACCGACACTGGAACGGCCTCAGGCGCCGTTATTGGTACAGCGTCAGGTATCTCTACTGGAATAGCCTTAGGCATCGCCTCAGGTGCAGCCACCAGCACAGCGCCCTGTTGATAGGTCGAAAGGCGCTGTCTCTTGGCGAGCCTCCCACAAATATATCTCCCCCATCAGAGTCTGACTCCACCTTAGACGGGCCAACATCGTTCTTCTTCTTCTTCGCCTTTGTAGAAGTGCCCTGACCTGCCAAATGAGAGTACATTGAATAAAAGGGTCTCCAAGACAAAACCAGTCGGGCCGTAACATCTACGAAACTTAGCCTAGGTGCGGCATTTTCCCGCATGTCGTATCTGCCTCGCCACACACAACCTAATGTAGTCAATGGGACGAAGCGAGCGAGCCACCACTAACAAAGGAAAGTAAATCAGAATGATTAATCGGTCAAAACAAGGCATCACGAAATTACATACAAAGATACTTACATCCCGCGTTCCACGTCTCTGGGAAACCTTCGGGATTGGATACTAGGTGGCTCGTCCTGACGTAAAAGTATTTACGCCAGAAGTTACGGTTAGCTTTGTCGTCAGCCCTCACCATAGAGCTCTTCTTACCATGAATCCTCAATTGGAGCATGGTACTTTCATATAGCTAGGGCTCAACATCTGCAGCAGGTGAACAGAAACGTGCCTCGCCCGCGAGCGTGGTGAGAATTCGACACACCTTCAGGGCATAAGGTGTGAGCTGAGCCGGGCACACATGATAAAAGAGGCAAAGCTCTTCCGCTAGAGGGTTAAGCGAAAATCTATATCTGATCCTAACCACATATTCATAGAACGTATAGAACCCAGGCATATGCACATTGGCATAGTCCGTCCCTGTCGGAGCCATTTCAACATGGACGAGGATGTTGTATGTAGTTCTGATGGCGTCTATGTGAGACTGCAGTAACTCACTATGCTCACAGGGATAAGATGGGCATGTCGAGTTGAAGTCTTTTCGAACACTCAGGTCCTTTGGAAGAACATTATCCACCTTTAAAGGAACGAGGGTTTTCTCCACTTCTTCCCCTTCACCATCTGAAGAAGGCGGAGCCCTAGAAGGAGTGTTATCCTTGGTCCTTTTGTTATCTTGACGATGCTTCACCATGATATGATTTATAAGGAAAGGTGTCAATAACAAGAGATACGATCCTTAGAAATGGTAGTTATCCAACGATGCAACAATTACCAGAAAGAAAGATGAAGAAAGAGACAAAGGAAAACTCTCTAAAGGTTTGAAAGATGAATCCCATTGAACCACTCCTCTATTTTTAGGGATAAGGTACGCGAAAATCGAAGAGGCACAATTCTGAAACTGACGCGGGAAACCAAAACGTCACATCATGCTCTGAACAGTCTCGGGAACAAGTATAATGATGATGCATGTGACTAGTGATATCTCTCTAAAAAAGGGGTCACATGTCAATGGCTCAACAAATATTATCTACGCCCATGCTCTTTGAAAAAGGCGCCTATGGGTGCGGCCAAATTTTCATAAAAGTGAATCGTGCATGTACGTCTATTGAAGACGGTCATCCAGTACGTTTCCAACAAACGGAGGGACTAACTATATAGGGTGAAATTTGGCTCGTAACACCCCCACACCAAATCACGTCCCTTATGATAAGGTCGACCCAAGTTGGCAAAGAAGTAGGGCATCGTTTAGTGCCTAAATTTTTACTGAGTGGAAGACACCAACTTTTGTACTTTTTGATTATTTCGAGGAGGGTCTCCTACTATATAAAGGAGTCCTTCACATTGTAACAGAAGGAGGATTATTCTTGGATAATACAGTTTCTCTCTCTATCCCTATCTCCATCTCTATCTCTTTCTTTGTTTTCCAACTATTGCTTCTCACTTAAGCTAAGTTCACTTTTTCTTCACAGTTTCAGATCTACAGCAATCTTAAATCAACAACCATCTCGAGAGCTCATTATATTTGATTACGATTTACTCTGACATATTTTTTATTGTTTTTAAGCTTATAAAACACGAGTATAATGTTTGAGCTAAACATTATCCTCTTCAGACCCTACTTGTAGGAATACACTGAGTAATTATTATTTTATTGTTGTTGGTACTTATGTTAGAAATTGTTGTACCTACGAAAAGAAATATTTGAAAGTCAGTGTAGCGTAGCGTAGTGTGTGTGTGTGTGTGTGTATATATATGGAATGGTTTATCTTAAAATAAATGAGTTCACAAATTAAACGTACTGCAACTGATCTTGTCTAAGCACTTGAATATATCTTTTTATGTAATAAAATTGCTTCAAGAAAATAATCGAGACCGAAAAATATTGCGATAACCGCAGTATTTGATTTCAAATAATATGATTATACAATCTCTATGAATCCTCTGATTTTTCTTTCTAATTGTAAATAAATTCAAGGGCCTTTGAGCTTGATCTTGAATATATAGTTGTTGTCATGATCGATGATCTTGTCTTGAGCTTGAACTTGACCTTGATTTGTTCTTCGTTCTTGAACTTAAACTTGATTGCTTGAAGTTTGAAACTTGTGGAGGAATTTGTAGTGTTTGATCCACGAGCTCTTTCTTGCTTCTTTTTTTAAGCAAACACTAGGCAAAGCCTAGAGTTGGATTTTTATTGATAATAAAAAACTTAAAACTACATCATAATAACTTGAATGTCCGAGATATAGCATGATCCCCACAGAGTTCATAACACAACTTTGTGTTGATATTACAAAAGCGGATATTAAGAAGATAAAATGAAAAATGAGGAAGCGAGTAATGTGCTGTCCTTTCTCCAACTTTGTGATGAATTCAAAGAGATTTTCACAATTCATGCTTTGTTCTTTATTTTGCTGGGCTTTATAAAGGTATTTTGAGTCATCTGCTTTTGTTTTGCAATTCGCATTGGAAGCTTCCTTTTGTTTGCGTCTTCAGCCATACTGCCGTCCCAACTTCTATCCATTTGATGGTTCTTTTTACTTGTTTTACTGTGCGTTGGAGACAAATCCCCCATTCTTGCAGCATTCTTTCGGCATTGCGTTAAGATATCCTGTCCCTCTCCTTCTTCATATATGTGATTTCCTTCCATATAATTCTGTGCTACTTGTGATGAAGCTACTAATTTGTTATCCATTGAAGTACAGTTTGTTTGTGGCTTCCTGTTTTGTAAGACTATCTTCTGATTTTGTCCACAAGTTGGAAAAATGCTGTTTTGTTTCCAAACATTGATGATTCTCCCGTGAATTGGATTGCTTTTTGTGTTGTTTCTATTTGGTCAATCTCTGTTGTTGTTACCATCGAAGTGCCTGATGTTGTATCATTTTTTGGAATGAAAACTTGCCCATTATGATTCAAATTGCTTGCTGTATATGACAGTTTTACATTCTCATTCATGTTTGCAGAATTCCTTTGAGCTTTTGGCTTGATCGTAGCCTCACTATCCTCTCCTGTGCAGATGCAATCATCTTGTTGGCCTTCCTGATCAGATGCCCAACCAGTAGAGCCTTCATCCCAGTTCTCGTCTTCATCAGAATAACATTGGTCCCATAGTTTCGATTTAATTACAATATCTCTCATGTTATCTCGAATTTGTTGTCTATTCTTTCCATTGAGACTTAAGAATCCCCCACTGTCGTTGATACCTCCCTCGGCATACATACTGGATATAGAAATGGGAGTATAGCTTTGGACCTTTTGAATGACCCCTCTAGCTTCTTTTTCTTCATCTTTACAGAAAATTGCAAGTGCGGCAGATGAATTGGAACTTATTGTATTGCTGTAACCTTCTCCGCATTCTGTTTGTTGCTACTTTTGATAGTTTCATTTCTGTTGGAGCTCGATGTGTCCATCTGTTGAGCAGATTGTTTCTGTCCAGATTTGGTGGAATCATCAATGTTATTAGAAACTGATGCCTTCTCTCTTGATTGCAAAGGCAAATCAGTGTGATCTGTGTCCATTGCATCGATGTTTTTTCCAGTTGCTTGAGTAGGCATATTGGCATTGTCATTGTTAGACATCATCTTAGTCTGCTGCTGTTCAGTCAGTTCGGCAATTTTCATCTGTCCTTCCTGTGCACCCTGGCTGCAAAGGATTATTTTTGTGTGCTTTATCTCAGCATTATTCTCAATCCTACACTGCATTTCCAATGGAACAGTGATTTGCATTGAGTCAACAGATCCAGAAACTCCTTCAGTTATTGGCACAAATTCTGCAAATGTAACAGTTGACTGCTGCTGCATATTGCATTTGGAGTGTTGTCCATCCCTTTTACCTATCTGCTCAGCCCGTGCATTATTAGCAATATACTCTGCAGATTCATATGGTCGAGCCTGATTAATAACCTTAGGATTATCTAGATTCTGCACCTCCTTCACAAGTTCAGCTGTTGGTTCAAAATTAGAGGCATCTGGCATTTCAGTTTCTACAGCTTCCTGTTGGTCTGCCTCATTCCTATCCATTACATCAACAAGATTAGAGTTAAGATCATCCTTCTGTATCAAAACATCTTTGCCAGTGCCCTGATGTACAATTGAATCACAGAGACCACTATTCTCATTCAAAACAGTATAGTCATTCACTGTTTTAACAGACAGTGTGGTGATCTGTGCAATTTCTGATGATTCAACTCTTGTATGCTTTGTCTCAGCATTATTCTCAATCATACTATGCATTTCCAATGGAACAGTGATTTGCACAGTATCAATAGATCCAGAAACTCCTTCAGCTATTGGCACAGATTCTGCAAATGTAACAGTTGACTGCTGCTGCATATTGCATTTGGAAAGCTGGCCATCCCTTTCACCTATCTGCTCAGCCCGAGTATTATTAGCAATATACTCTGCAGAGTCATATGCTCGAGCTTATTTAATAACCTTAGGATTATCCAGATTCTGCACCTCCTTCACAACTTCAGATGTAGTTTCAACATTAGAGGCATCTGGCATTTCAGTTTCTACAGCTACCTGTTGATCTGCCTCATTCCTATCCATTACGGCAAAATGATTAGAGTTAATATCATCCTTCTGTATCAAAACATCTTTTCCAGTGCCCTGATGTACAATTGAATCACAAAGACCACCATTCTCATTCAAAACAGTATTGACATTCACTGTTTTATCAGACAGTGTGGTGAACTGTGTGATTTTTGATGATTCAACTCTTGTATTCTCCCCTTATTCTTGTAAATCATTAGATCGTTGTCCAGCTCGTTTACCATTTAAATAATCCTTGCGTCCCCTTGTAGTTTGGCAATTTCATTCCTATTATTCTGTATCATATTCTTAGCTAGATTCCTCTCTGTTACCTCTTATGTTCCATCATTTTGTTTTTTGATCTTGCAAGCCTTAATATCGTGACCTTGATGTTTACAGAACTCACAATACTTTAGCAGATTGTCAAACACAATTTGTTGATGGAACTCGACAGATTTACCTGAGGCAGCATCCAAAGTATGTAGCTTGACCTTTTTTGGATGATTTTTCAAAAGGTCCACTATAATCTTAACTCTTGCAGCACTAGGCCTCGTTCTGTCCTGCGTCGCTTTGTCAATAGCAAGAGGTTTCCCCACTGCAGATGCTATAGACATTAGCGATCTCTTAGCAATGAAATTTGGAGGTAAACCTGGAAGTGATATCCACACGACTGCCATTGATGTCTCTTCCCTTGGATTGAAATCGAAAGTCCATAGGAATGTTCTAAAGAAGAATTCTTCACCTTTGGATTTAAAATCCAGTCGACTTTGAGAGGAATCGAACATAATCATCGTATAGATCAATCTGATCAAAAGATGTTAATATTCCAACTGCCCGATATTATATTGACCTTGTACATCAAATTGCGACGAAAACATCTTTCGCACTTCTCTTAAATCAGGTCTGCCATAGGAAAATTTTAAGACAACTGCTTGATGTAATCCTTCTTCCTTAGTGAAAATGTTAACTTCTTCCATGGTGAATTGAATTATTGGTTCATCAAGGTCGTATATTACTGGACACAGCTCCATTTTAGTCGGAGTCGGCTGTTTAGCTTGTAAAGATGAAGCATATGATTGCTTGATCCTATCGTTTGAAACTGGATTAGTCGTTTGTTGAATAGCCTCTCCCACAGCCAAAGGCTGGGGAGAGGTCCGCGCAGACATGGCTGCCAAGATCAGATTGCGTTGATACAAGTCCAGCAATAGCTACTTGTTTTCTCCATAGTTGAAGATGAATACAATTACGAGCTACAGTGATTTTAATCAAATTAAGATCTAGGAGAGATGGAGAAGGATATGAGAAAAAAAACCAGTTGGAGAGTAATCACAAGGTGAAATTGGTTCTTTGGACACCAAGATTACTGTCGGAATCCGAAAAAATGGTCGATGAATCGTGACGAAGGTACTGTTCACGCTGCTACAGTAATCTTAGAGAGAAGGCAGAGCGTTTCAGTAACTCCCTTTCTTGCTTCTTGTTATAACTTCTAGTATGTTTTCTGGGTTATGAAGATCCCTACTTATGTTGTGAAAGGGAAGTGTTGTGATGAGAACAAACACTTTCCGACCAATCAGATTGAAGAGTGACAAGGCTCCATTTGATTGGTCAGAATATGTCACTTGTACACGTGGCATGATTTTATTAGCTTTTTAAATTGACTTGGCATACCTTGTCATTTTGACACGTGGCATGATACCATTGACTCTTCTATTTGACTTGGCATGCCACGTCATTTGACACGTGGCACCAACCTGAGCCTCTAGGGAGATGATATCTTGGGCTTAATGATCATCACTTTAGCCCAATTAAATGGGTTAGCCCGGTCAATATTATTGGACTTAAATAATTATTTCAATTATATTAGCCCATAATATTTATTTGGACTAACATATCTTGAATTTGAAATATAGTTAAATATATTTATGGATTTAAATCAAATAAAATTGGGGCATTTGCATCTATACCCGTTTTTTGTGTCACATTTTAACTTGTGCTCGCTTTGAAAAAAAATTACAAGCGTACCCGCTTTTTCACATAACTTCATCCCACGGGGCTGAAGTTTTTCTTTTGTACTTGAAAATTTCATCTCTAGCTCTAGAGCTTAAGTTTTCCAGTTATAAAATAAAAACTTAAGCTCTAGGGCTTAAGTTTTCCAGTTATAAAATAAAAACTTAAGCTCCAGTTATAAAATAAAAACTTAAACTCTTGAGCTTAAGTTTTTCAGCTCTAAAATAAAAACTTAAGCTCCAGTTATAAAATAAAAACTTAAGCTCTAGAGCTTAAGTTTTCCAGTTATAAAATGAAAACTTAAGCTCCAGTTATAAAATAAAAACTTCAGCTTTAGAGCTGAAGTTTTTGTGTTGTAACTGGGAAACTTCAGCTTTAGAGCTGAAGTTTTTGGAGGAGAAAGGGAAGCTGAAGTTTTTTAATAAGTGGGTACGAGCGCAAACAAAAAGACAAAGCGACTACAAGTTAAATAGGATGCCCCGTGCAATTTTTACAATAAAATTTAATTGCCTACAATAACCAAACAATGTTTCTATGTTTTTAAACTTTCGTATAAATCCAATACATTCACATAAATTATGAATTTTAATTACTAGCCAGAGAGAAATGAAGAACTATATTGGAACCCATTAACCTAAAAAGGTGATTAGAGGTGCTTATCATATCTATAATCAATACCAATTGTTTAGGAGTAGATTCTTATTTCACTAAGGCAAATTAGGGTATCTCTTCTGCGACAACAACAATAATAATAATTCAGTAAAATTTTATGGGTGTAGGGTTTGGGGAGAATAATGTACACACAGATCTTACCACTATTTCGATGGAGTAGAAATATTATTTTCAATAAATTCTCGGCTCAAAAAAACAAAAAAAGATAATATATCAGTATCATTAATAGAAACTATAGAAATAATAAAAACATAATAAGAACCATAAAATATATGCAACGCAATAACAATATCTAGTAAAAAAGGAGCAATAACAATCGTATCTCCTCCATGTATGCAAATCAGGATGTTTACCTTTTATACACTAAACTGTAAGATAGTTTGTTATTTTAGAGTTGGGAAGTGAGATTGTTTTCATATCGGAAGAGAGAAGATTTTTTGGAGCCTTTTAAATATTTGTCCTTTTTATACTTTTGATTTAGGACACATACTTTTAAATGTGTATAATTAAGTATACTATATATTTGCAATTAAGTGCATATATGTGCAATTATTTTACTTTAGGCCGGGTCAGATTCTAAAGTTAATTATTTTATTTTGTGACAGAAAAATTAATTTATTACAGCTATGTCTGTTTGTCTGTTATGAAAAGGTCTATTCAGATATGCCCGTTTGTGAAACAAGACATCTTTTTTAGAAAGGTTTGTTGGTTGCCTATAAATACATAAGAATTTCTAACAAAGAGGTATACAAAATCACAAGTATTATTGCATGCTTTGTTGTATCCTGAAGAGAATTATATTGTATTTTCTAAATTAGTATACAAACGATAACTCTTTAAGGACAATCGATTTTCACGCATCAAAGTCATATTTGTTTGTTATTTTCTAACACTAACAAGGTAAAAAAACAACTGTTATATACGTTATTTAAAGATAACTATTGATATATGTTCATAATACATGACATTAATAATCTGAAAAATTATAAGGGGGTTAGCTTGCTATCAGCGACGGATGTAGCTTAATAGCGGAGTACTAGTTAATGGAAACCAATATTTAGACACTAGAATATACTCCATATGTGAACAACTACTAAACTTTTAACAAATAAAATTTGCCTAGCTAATTATAACTGCTATTACTAAATTACTTATTATAGTTATGCTTTTAGTTATTATAGAGTATATTCGATATATTTAAGCTATTGTATTCATGAATACAGTAGTAAAACTTTGCGTGAAATAGGGGAATCTACCTAAGTAACGGTTATATTCGATTGTATTTGTCTATATTCATGAGCTGTATTTGTAAATACGGTGACGTAAACTGCGTAAAAAATGATCTTTTCATATTCTTAAGATGATAAGTGAATCAATTAACGTGATAGACTCTTAATATAACTCAGCTACTTAATTATAATACGCACAATCTATGTTTCACGTTAAAGAAAGATTTTCTAGCCAAAAATAAACCCACAAAACATAACAATCTCTAGATTTTCAATCCCTCATTTTTCTGTTGCTATCGTTCTGTAGATTTTCAAAACATGTACTCATTTTAGATAAATACATTTATTTGGAATATATAACATATTCATAAGTATAACAATGGAAGTCTTGTAAATACATCTAAATATATCTAAAAACAAACAATGAAAGTCGATATAATAACTATTTATCAATAAAATACAAATGTGTATATGAAATACATAAGACATTCATAAGTACAACAGTGAAAGTCATCTAATATATTCAAATAGATCTAAATGCATCTAAAACAAATAGAGAAAGTATTGATTCTTTAGGAAATTTCTCATATTTGGCTTGTTTTGATGTGTCATTCACAACTGTATTTGCTGCTGAACCTGAAAATACATGTTCTGCTTAAGCGTTTGTTGCACAATACTGGCTTGGATTTCCTTCATATTTTGTTTGCTAAATATAATAGATTCGTGACGCATCTAGTCAGGAGGATCAAGTGTAGGCAGCTTGGAATTCTTTTGGGAAAATAATTTTGAAAATTGAGAGAGAGAATGGAGATGAATTAGTTGGGGAAAATACTGGGTTGGGAGAGAGGTAATTGAGGGAGAACGTGGGTTTAACAAAATTGTATACAATACCAGTGTTATTGGGAGAGAGAGAATAGCAAGTATGAGAGAGAGAAATATAATTTTATAAAATGGTATGGTATTTATTTATAATAAATAAGATGTAAAAGTTTTCTATAGGAGGTAAAAATTCCTAATATAATTTGTCCTCATAATTTCATAAGTCCAATAAAAGTTAATGGGAAGAACTATCTTAAAAGGTTAAATTCACCGAGTTTAAATTTTAAATACATGAAAAAAATTTACATTAAGTGTGTAAAACTATAATTATGCTCAATTCTAATAAGTTGGAGTCTACTGTATAAATCATTTTGTTAATCTTCGATCGGTTGCTTAACTTATATGCTTTTAATAATTAAGTTAAATAGAGTGAGAAAATAGAATTTTAAAAATAATGTAGTAGCATATATAATGCCCTCAATCAGATGAATTCCGTACTATCAAGCTACATCGGCCCATGTTACTTGCCTGTGGCGATCCCAAGTACGGAGATGGCACGAGTTTAAGTCATGGTCGAATTAGTCCAAGCACAAAGTAGAAAATTGTGTGTAGATGAGAGAGCTCGATTAATCTGACAAAGCTGCTAAATTCTCGTGAACCTGCAGGTTATATTTAGGGGTGGCAAATGGACGGGTTAGGCTGAATTTGGGCGGGTCAAGATGTGTTAGGTAATAAATTGATCATTGTCCAACCCAGCCCAAAGTATATTTGGGCTAAGATGCGTTGGGTCAAATGGGATAAACAAAAAATTTTAAATACAAAAAAAACATTGGGGGGTTAGGGGGTAGGGCTAGGGTGAGTGGGTGGTGTAGAAAAATAAATAAATAAATAGAAATTAAAAATACAAAAAAAAAATTGGGATAACTAAGCAAAATTCTAGATAAGTTGGGTTAAGATCCTTTGTTGTTGGTGAGTTTCATGGTACGGCTGTAAAACTGGCGGTTCCGAACCGGAACCGCGGCCCTAGTGGTTCTACAGGCTCCGGCGGCCCGGTTCCGGCGCTTCTGATTCTGGCGGTTCCCGGGAACCGTGGGGGGGGGGGGGGGCGGGGGGCGGTTCTACCCGTTGGAACCGCCAGAACCGGAACCAGAACCGGACCTGTTCTGGCGGCTCCAAACGGTTCCGGCGGTTTTGTAACGGTAATTTTTCAAAAAAAAAAATTCTTTTTTATAAATAATTTCCAAACGGCTCTTTGCAAAAAGTAGCCGTTTAAAAGTTAAAAAATAGCCATTTGACCCCCAAACTTTAATTTAACCCCAAACTTTATATAATTACACTATTTCCCATTTCTCAACTATAAATACCCCCTCATTCTTTCATTTTTATTCACCAATTCATCAATATCTCTCAATCTCTCTCAAGCTCTCTTTCAATCTTTCTAGTGCAAGTGCTTAATTTATTGTTGCAAATTCGTTAAACATTGTGAAGTAGTGGCCAAAATACTACCACTCCCCCGGCTCCCCGACCTAGAAAAGATAAGCAAGTTCAAAGTAGTAGTCAACCTAAAAATCCTAATGAATCCTTCGGAATTCTTGATAGTGATCACCCGTGTTTTCAATTTAGCGATATTGATTTTCTACATGATGTAGCAGTTGGTGATAGAATAAACGATGATATTACGAATGCTCTTTATCCTAATGCACCTATCTTAGAGGGAAATGAGGATGATGATGATGATGAAACCCAAGCTCCAGTAGATTTAGATGATACACCTACTAGTCCTGCTCATAACATAGGTGATGAACAGGCACACCCACCCGTACAAACTTCCACTTTTAGTAGACAACCTCCTAAACGTACAGAAACATCATTAGTTTGGCAATTTTTTATTCAACTAAGAGAACAAGATAATGCTAAGTGTATGCAGATATTTTTGTTTTAGTGATAAAATAATGTCAATTTCTATGGATAACGTTTCTAGCAACACTAGTGCAATAGGTATGCTAACTAGAACACTTAATCTTGCTTTTACTAATATTTTCCATGTTAGATGTATGTGTCATATTTATCATTTACGAATATAGAAACTCAATTAACGCTACGTATAATTCTCCGGATTGTGGTGAGGAAGATAATGACATGCTAACTACACAAGATTGGACTAACGTTAAAATTCTTTTAGATTTTTTAGAACATTTTCATGTGGCTACAAATGCTTGATCTGGCCAATATTATCCAACTATTTCTAACTGTTTAGTTTATATTGCCGCACTTGCTAATTTGTTTGTTGATTTTAGCGAGGGAGGGGACATTTATGAAATTGCAATAACTGAAATGAAAAAGAAGTTTAAAAAATACTTTTTTCCAATCCCTCCTATATTTGGTGTGTCTGCTATGTTAAATCCAACTATGAAATTAGGAGGTTCTCACTTTTGGTATTCTACTATTTATCAATCTTTAGATCTTTCAGAAGTAGAAATCGCTACACTAGCTGATGCGAAAGCATCAATTAAAGTTAATGCTCAAACTATTTATAATGCTTATAAACATGCGTAAGAGCATGCTAGGCCTAATATTCCAACCCCTACTTCGTCTACATCACAGTAGTCTAAAAAAGCTGCTGGCTTAACAGCTCTTTAATCGTGGACGGAGTTTAGGGGTACTCAAGGGGATAATTTAGATGAAATTTTCCATCTAAATGAGCTTCAAGTTTATTTGTCGCAGGGACTAGAGAATGAGAATCCAGACGGCTCTTTCGATCTTTTGGATTGGTGAAGACAAGGGAAAAGCATTTTCCCGTTCTTGCAAGGATGGCTCGGGATGTTCTATTGATTCAAGCGTCAACTGTTGCATCGGAGAGCGCTTTTAGTCAAGTAAGACTACAAATAGGTGATCACAGAGCGTCGATGCGGGACAGCTTGGAAAAATCAGTGCTTTTTCGAGATTGGATCCGCATAGAAAGAAGGAACTTTAGCCTAGCAGAATCACAACCAGAAATAGATGAGTGCTATGAAGAAATGATAGCAAAACTTGCTCAGGAAGCAACTTCACCCGGAAGTGGTGATAAACAAGCTTCATTTCCACCACCTCCAACACAACCACCTCCAAACCTTGAAGGTTTTATGAGATTTGTTAGAAATAATGCATAAATTTTGATGTAACTTGTACATTGGCATGTCTTCTTTTATTTTTTTTCCTTTTAATGGTGGTATTAGTACCATGTTGCGCTCATTCCATTGGGGGAAGGAAGACTAAGAAAGATATGCCATATTGGTCAATAAATATGCTCTTTATCATATCCTTGAATATCTTTTGTCTCAATATTTCTTTGTCTTTACTTCTATATCAATCCTTGAATATTTATATAAAATACAATATATAACATACAACACAATATACTAATGACAACATTCTTTTATCAATATATACTACTTATATACAATTTATACTAATTATTAACTACAACACAATATACACTACTTATATACAATATATACTACTTAAATACAATATATACTACTTATATACAAAATATACACTACTTATACACAATATATACTAATTACCAAACACAATATATACTATACTAATAATATAGTACACCATATAAAATATATTCTACAATATACTAATGACTACTATATAAGATACTGATTTAAAAAAAAATTCAGAACCGCCGGGAACCGCCGGAACCGCCAGAACCGCCGGAACCGGAACCGTCAGAACCGGAACCGGATGGTAGCCGGAACCGGATGGAACTGGTTCCACCTTCGGAACCGCCAGAACCGCCAGAACCGGAACCGCAAACCCAAATAGACCCAGAACCGGAACCGGATACAGCCTTATTTCATGGGTTGTATTTGAGCTGTTAAATGGATCATAATGGGCTATAAAAAATAATGGGTTAACTTGAGCTCAACCCAAATTGACCTATGAGCTAAAATATTGTAGCTCAACCCATTAATCTTTGGATTAATTAGTCAGGTTAAATAGTTTTGGGCTCAAATTGTCACCCCTAGTTATATTCTAGCTAGAATTGTTTCTGCTATACGATGATTAGCTAACTGATGTTCTTGGAAAGCCATAGAGTTCTAATTAAAATCGCCACAAAATTTCAGTACTTGTAGTTAAGAGTGTAATCTGGCCCGGGCCTGAACCGTGACCGGCCCGGGCCCGCGGTCCCGGTGGGCCCGTCCTAGCGGTCCCAGGCCTGGCGGTCCTATAGGACTGTGACGGGCCGGTCCAGAAGTGAAGAACCGTGAGCCCGGGACCGCCAGACGAGCCTAGGCCGGTCCTGGCGGGCCCAACGGCTCTATTAAAAAAAATTTAAAAATTAGTAATGGCTATTTTGTAAACGGAGCCATTTGAAACTTTGTAAAATAGCCATTTAGCCCCCAAAATTTATACAATTACAATTTTTTCCATATCTCAACTATAAATGCCCCCTCATTCTTTTATTTTTATTCACCAATTCATCAATATCTCTCAATCTCTCTTTCAATCTTTCTATTACAATTGCTAATTTATTGTTGAAAATTCGTGAAAAATTGTGAAGTTGTTGAATTGAAGTTTTCAAATGTTCGATGATTTTTAATTTTCAAGAAGTTGTTCGGCAATCCGGTGAACTCGTTTCAACTCTTACGTTTTAATAATATATTTTTGTGTTGTTTAGTTTGCATAATTATAATTAGTATGGCATTTTCTTTGAAAAAAATTTTCGGTAAAGGAAAAGGTAAAATCGGTGAAAGTAGTGGCCATAATACTACCCTTTCCCCGGATCCCCGACCTACAAAAGATAATCAAGTTGAAAGTAGTCGCCAACCTAGACGTCCTACTCCGCCTCCCGTAATGCTTGATAGTGATCACCCTTATTTTAGATTTACCGACAGAGAATTTCTACATGATGTTGCAGTAGGTGATAGATTCGATGAAATTATGAATGTTCTTTATCCTAGCGAACCTATCTTAGAGGAAAATGAGGATAATGATGATGATGAAACCCAAACACTAGATTTAGATGATACACCTACTAGTCCTGTTCATAACTCAAGTAATGCACCGGCACACCCACCTGTAGATACTCCAACTTTTAGTTGACAACCTGCTAAACGTACAGAAACATCATTAGTTAGGAATTTTTTTACTCAAGTAAGAGAACTAAATAAGGCTAAGTGTAAAACTTGTGGGAAATTACTGGTTCATAAATTTACTAGACATCGTAGCGGCAGAGGTAATTTGACTAGGCACATAAAAACACACCCTACAGATATGGCTAGATTTTTTCAAATGTAAGTGCAGCAAGAGGGGACAAGTGTAGATTCTCAAGTTAACCCTAGTACATGTTCAAATCTAGTTCAACCAGGAATTAACACTATCACCGGAGGTATTTTATATTACGATCCAAATACAGATCGTGAAGAATTAGCAAAGATGATTACCGTTATGTGCTTACCTTATACTTTTGATTCAAATCCTAATTGGGTTCATTATATTAGAAGATTTTTTAATCCTACTTATAAAGGATGGCCTCGCGCAATAGTTAAGGCCGATATTTATAAATTCAAACATGAATATGAACAATATTTGCGCTATTTATTTACTCATATACCTAATCAGATTTCTATTACTACTGATATTGGTAGAATTAATAATGACTGTTATTATCTAACTGTTACAAGTCATTGGATATATGAGGACTGGACAATGCAAAAAATGTATAATTGCGTATAGAATAATTAATTCACGTCACACAGGTAAGTTTATAGCTAACATTGTTTCAGATATTTTTATATATTTTTGCTTTAGCGATAAAATAAGGGCAATTTCTATGGATAATGCTTCTAGTAACACTAGTGTTATAGGCATGCTTACAAAAATACTAAATCCTGCATTTAGTAATATTTTCCATGTTAGATGTATTTCTCAAATTTATCATTTAATTGTCGGTGATGGCATGCGAATTTTAAACATAGAAATTGAAAAGGTTCAAACGGCTCTTAATTGGCATTTTTTATTCAAATCGTATAACTAGACTTAGAGAGTATTTTAAAAAATGTGATGAATATGGCCTTAGAGAAAGAAAGATTCCTAAACCTTGCCCGACTAGATGGAATTGTATGTACGATAGTTTAGTAGTTGCATATGAATATAGATACCCAATTAATGCAACGTTTAATTCTCGGGTAGGTGGTGAGGATGATGATGAAATGCTTACTACCAAAGATTGGACGACTGTTAAAATTCTTTTAGAAAATTTTTAAGTTGCTACAAATGCATTTTCTGGGTAATATTATCCTACTATTTCAAACTGTTTAGTTTATATTGCCGCACTAGCTGATTTGTTTGTTGAATTTGGCGATGGTGGGGATATTTATGAACTTGCTATAAATGAAATGAAACAAAAATTTTAAAAATATTTTTTCTCTATCCCTCCTATTTTTGGTGTTGATGCAATGTTAAATCCTACAATGAAATTGGGAGGTCATCCTTTTTGGTATTCAAATATTTATAAGGCTTTAGATCTTTCAAACGAGGAAATTGCTACACTTGCAGATGCAAAAGCATCAATTAAAATTAATGCTCAAACAATTTATAATGCTTATAAAGTTGCCTTAGAGCATGCTAGGCCAAATATTTCAATCCATACTTCGTCTAGCTCACAATCGTCTAAAAGAGCTGCGGGCTTAACATCTCTTACTCCACGTATTGCTTGACGTAAAAGAGATAGTGGATTTCTTTCTGTCTTTTGTTGAATTGCTCGATCTTGGACGGAGTTCCAGGGTTCTCAAGGTGATAATTATGATGAAACTTCACATCTAAATGAGCTTCAAGTTTACTTGTCTCAGGGACTAGAAAAGGAGAATCTAGACGGCTCTTTCGATCTTTTGGAATGGTGGAAGTCAAGGGAAAAATATTTTCCGGTTCTTGCAAGGATGGCTCATGATGTTTTATCAATTCAAGCTTCAACTATTGCATCGGAGAGCGCTTTCAGTCAAGAAAGACTACAAATCGGTGATCATAGCGCAGCGATGAGGGATAGCTTGGATAAATCGGTGTTTTTTAGAGATTGGATCCGCGCGGAAAGAAGAAACTTTGGAATTGCAGAATCGCAACAGGCGATAGATGAAGCATATGAAGAAATGATAGCGGAACTTTCGGAGGATTCGGCTTCGCCCGGAAATGGTGATGAACAAGCTTCGTTTCCACCACCACCAACACAACCTCCTCCCATCCTTGACGGATTTATGAGATTTGTTAGAGATACAATGTAGATTATGATGTAACTTGTACATTGGCACATCTTCTTTAAGTTTTTTCCTTTTAATGGTGGTATTAGTACCTTGTACCTTATGGTGCTCATTCAATTGGGGGAAGGAAGACTAAGAAAGATATGACATTTTTGAAAATGAAATTATAAGACATATCCTTGAATATCTTTTTTCTCAATATTTCTTTGTCTTTACTTCGAATTATTTATAAGCTACAATATATATATATATATATATATATATATATATATATATATATATATATATATATATATATATATATATATATATATATAACATACAATATATAACATAAAATATATACTACAAGAAAATATACACGAGAATAGATATACATAACATACAACCTAAACTACAAGAAAATATATAAGTAATAACATATATACATAAGATACAATATATATAAGAGAATATATATACATTATACATAAGAGATACAATATATATACTACAACAAAATATATAAGTTATATATGTTATAATATATATACATAATATACAATATATATACTACATGAAATTATATAAGAGAATACATATATACATAATATACAATATATACTACAAGAAAATATATAAGGGAATATACATATATACAAAATATACTAATTAGTACAACACAATATACTAATTACTAGTACCATCATTGGCACATCTTCTTTTAGTTTTTTTTTTTCGTTTTAATGGTGGAATTAGTACCTTGTTGTGCTCATTCCATTGGGGGAAGGAAGACTAAGAAAGATATGACATTTTGGGTAATAATGTATACATCATATACAATATATACTAATTACTACAACACGATATATATATAATATACAATATATACTAATTACTACAACACAATATACAATGAATATATATTATATATACTATACTAATAACTTAGTACACTATATAAAATATATTCTATACTACACATTGCCTTAACAAAAAAAACCCGCCAGGCCCAGGACCACTTTGGCTTTGGTCCGTCAGGGGGCTGGTCTCACCTGCCAGGCCCGGGACCACCAAGCCCGCCAGTGAGGCCCGTTTAGGCCCGGGCCCGGGCCACATTACACCCCTACTTGTAGTTTTAGTAATATTGGGTCAGATACTTATTTATTGTTTAGTTAAAGAAAAAATAATTAATGTAGAATATATTTGCAAACTAGCTATCAATATTACAACCATCTATTAACATTCAATAAATTGCAACACCCAAAAGAATTCTGGGTCCGGCTTTGCCTACAGTACATTTAGTTCCACCATTAGCTATATATCAGCTAGTCATCACCTTCTTGAAGATAAATGACAAGTTTTTAGTTACTCTTTTTGAACTCGCAGTAATTTATGGTTGTGGAACTAGTAATATTCTAGTGTAATTTAATTTCACAGTCGATATATTTATTAAAATATTATATATTTAAAAATAGCAACGAACAAAGTCGTTGTAGTATAGTGGTGAGTATTCCCGCCTGTCACGCGGGCGACCCGGGTTCGATCCCCGGCAACGGCGATACTATGTTTTGGATTTATGCCACCAATATTCTTCACAGCTAAGTCATGGCTCCCTCAAACCCCTGTTCGATCCCTGCTCTTAGCGCAGGAGAATTAGAATATTTTGGTTTTCCTTTTGTGATTTTCTATTCGTTGTTTGATTTCTCCATTCATCTGTTTAATGGATAACCATTTGTTATCAATGGAGAATTTATTATCATCGTAAATTCAGATGATAATATTTACACTAATGGACCATAAACTTCATATACAATACAGGGCAGGGCAGTTCGGTGCAATAATCTTTCGTTATGCGTGGGGTTTTGGGAAGGACTGGATCACAAAGTTTATTTTATGCAGTCTTACTCTGCATTTCTGCAAGAGGCTATTTTCATGGCTCGAAGCTGTGACCTCCTGGTCACATCACAACAACTTTACCAATTACGCCAAGGCTTCCTTTCTTCAGACACAATAGAGGGATATGATTTTTCTTTAAAAAAAATATATAGATAATATGGAGTTTCTTTTTCCATTTTATCTCATTCACCGGTACTAATTATTAATATTGTAAAAGTCATTTTCTTGCTTTTGTGCCAGCTCATGATGTAAACGAGTAATATATACACCCTAGTACATGTTCCTCGACGCTGAGGGCACCCCTGAAGAGCGAGGGATGCCCGATTAATCCAGATTTACATAGCATCTTCAATTGCAGAGCTTGAAACCGAAAGTTTTAATTAAGAATGAAATATCCTATCCATCATACAATAACTCTTGGTGGCAACAAAATTTAAAATATGATATTAAAGAAATGCTTAGAAAGGGCCAAAGGACTATTGTTTCTAGGTTTTGGTAAAATCTTAGCTTTTGTCCAAGTACCATTAAATTAATGGAGTTTTACATATATACTTATCACATCAAAATAAATTTAAGTCACACTTTCTATAATATTATACAGCCTTTCCATGACTGACACACAAAAAATTAAAATAAATAAATAAAATGTTTATAATCATCTCACATTAAAACTGACATAATATTTTGCCTATTATTTTAGTACATATTTTTATTTATTTAATGATTATAATATCTGGATCAACTTACGTACATTTCGATTAATTCTGTAAAATAATCTTTTTAAATGCAGTTTAACTAGAAGTAGAATGGGGCATATTAGAAAAGGCATAAACTCAATGGCTGACCAGACCTGTGTCTTTTGATATATAACCTTCAGGGGCTCGAAAAGTCAAGAATCATTTCAGAATTAAAAAAGAAAGGGCAAATCTAGATGAGTCTTCTTCAACCATTGGTTATAATTGTAAGCAGTAAGATTCTGTTTGTTACCTTAAAAACAGAATAAAAGCATTTTATATTATAGCACAATACTTGACGGTGATGTTCGATCAACTTGCCTACATTTCAACTAAAATTGTTCAAAAGCGAACCGAAATCGTTAATCGAATCGATGGCTTATTGACTTATTGGTATCAGATTTTCGGAGTAATAGATGATGAACGGATTGAGATTTTATAATTAATGGCTTAATGGTTTGGGGGTAGATAACTCAATTATCTTAACGGGTAAACCGTTAACCCGTCATGAGTAGTGGACGTTAATTGCCCGATAATCGTTAATCCGATATCAATATGTCAGTTATCTTATTAGATGGTTGACAAATTACTACATTTATAATCTGATTACATACTACTTTCCACCAATACAGGCAGAAGCATATCTAGTTAGGGTTCATGTTGAACCTGAACATATGCATTTTTTATATCGAGTAAGAAGAAAGTGGAAAATCACTAAAATTTAATAAATTTTGAATCGATAATTATACTCTAAAATTGCAATGAGTTCAATCGTAACAAAATAAAGATTACAACAACTAGAAAACCAATATAATCTCACAAAAGTGGAGTCTGGAAAGAGTAGTGTGTATGCATACCGTATACCCTACCTTGTGAAGGTAGAGAAATTGTTTCTGATAGGCCGTCGACTCAAGAAATGAAAACAAAATAAAGATTGAACTAGTCAATTTAATCATGGATCCGCTTCTGAGCACAACTACTGGATAACTTTGTTTACCAAAACTTCGAAGAAACTCTGGTGAATAACATAATACTTCTAATATAAGCAAACTATACAATAGATTACAAATGAAATGAATGTCTTTTGCAGAACAAGTTCAAACAAATATTTCTAACATAAGCAAAACAACCCCCTCCTCTCCTCCCTATCCAGGACCTCGGTTCCCTTGCCTCAGGATCAAAATACAAAAATAAATGAAAAAGAATAGCCAAAATTGTTCTTCAGATTGAGAAACTCATAGGCGAGTCGATGCCTTTGAGGTACGTTTGTTCATTCCAAGGATTATCACAATTACTGTCACATCGTCGTGATATTTCCTCCTCCTCCCAGCTGGTATGCTCATCAACTCTTCCTTACTAAAGCCTGCAAATTTATATAATTAATTCAAACTTTTCGCGGGCATATCCACAATGCAGTTCATAGCCGATACAATGTCAGAGGATCATCAGCTCAAAATTCTATTCTTTTGCTGATCTCACTGTGTTAACTACTTAAACTAAAAAAACGTGTAGTAGTATGTGATAGGTTGTGTGGTTATCATATAATGTGGTTTCATTGACTTTGTTATACTGTAAGGAAGCAAAATTGTGCTGACAGTCGAAATAGTAGTCTAATAGGTACTGTTCGATTAAGTTTAATACGTCGTCCATCCCAATTTATGCGACGGTATTTGACTGAGCATAGAATTTAAGAAATAAGGAAGACTTTTGAAACTTGTAATCTAAAATAAGTCATAGATAAGTGTCTGGCTATAAATCATCTCATTAAGAGAAATGGTCATTTTAAAGTTGAATTGTTACTAAATATAAAAAGTATCGTTCTTTTTGGAACTGACTGAAAATGAAGGAGAATCACATCAATTGGAATGGAGGGAGAATAGAATAGAACATCCACAGATAAAAAAATAGTTGATATGGTCGAATGGAGATGATATCGATGCAGATGTCTTACCTGCACAATCTGCTGCTCGAATTACAAGCTGCTCCAGCAGAAATTTGGCTGGATCACCTAAAGGGTAACGTTGAATATAAGAATGGACAAGCTTTACAACCTCATCATTGTTGAAGAAGTCAAATAGACCGTCGCTTCCAAGTACAACAAAATGATCAGAACTTGATATTTCATGTACAGTCAGAGACGGTTGTACAGAAATATATGGAGGACTGATAAGATTTCGGACGCGAAGAATTCCCATCAAAGCATCATTCATACTCTTCTGCACTAAGAAAATGAAGTGTTATCCTTCCTAATAGGTAAGAAGCAAAAGATTAAAAGATTATATCAATTTTGGCACCAATACGATGCCACAACGATAGTCATCTAGTGTCCATTAGCATAAATTGGCTACATAAATGAGAACTTCAAAATTCTCAGTAATTTAAAGAAACAAAAAATGCAGTTTAAGATTAGTCGCGCCAAAGTATAAGGTAACTATAAGGTGCACCAAAGTAAAAGCAATAGAAGTTGCACCTTTTTCAAGTAACCAACTCCAAGTGCCCGAGTAACCTTTAGCTTTCCTTTGACTTTCCCACCCACGATCGTTGAGTGATCGTCAGGATGATTCTTTAATAGCTGAATTCTTTCAGATTCATTATCGACAGTATGACTAACAGTAAGCTGCACAGATTGCAATCGTCCATCACTATTAGTAACGATGCTTTCACCATAAGTTGCCAATACAGCTTGACTATCTCCTGCATTGAGCACATACAAGTTCTTCCCCAGTAGAAGCACCACTAATACACAGGATCCAATCGATACTAAGTCAGGACGGTCATCCATTTCCTGTTCTACCATGTGAAGGAAATCGTTCTCGGCTTGAGTAAGAGCCTGTTCCAGGCTATTAAGTACCTTTTGCTTAAAAGAGGTACACGACTTTTCCGCCTCTAAATAAGGAAGCCCATTACCAAAGCAATCAACATATGAGCCCTTATTAACTTTAGACTCTCGTTCGAGTTCCCAGTCCAATAAACTAAGGTAATGTCTAATTGTTTCATACAATGTTCCAGCCAAAAAATCAGCTGCATCTCTTCCATTAAATCCGTCATATATGGCACAGAAAAGTGAGTCGTTCTCTTCTGAACAGACAGCCTGTACTCTGTCTTCCCCCGCTGCACCACCCGCTATTTTAACTTCTGTTGCATTAAGGAAGCTTTCACTACAAGGCTTCAATGAAGATGAATTGTTGTCTTCAGCTAGCTCACTTGGAGAAGAGGGACTACAACTTAAGTTTGACAAACTACTCTGAAAAAAAGATGACAATAAATCCAACTTTGAAAAGGATGGAGAAGAAGGTATCCGACGGAATGAAGTAGGTGAATCCAGTGCGGGCAGTATCTCGGCCCCAAACAATCCGTTGCAGATATTTGTGTTAGCTAGTGTGGCATTGGCACTTAGAGCAGCACCAGAAAGGCAAGAGAAGGAACCGTTGGCTCTTCGAAGTTTAGTTCCAGGACGCATGTCAATACCATCTGATTCATCGCCAGAATCATCGGTGTTGGAATTACAGTGATATCCAAAACTTACTTTGATTTCCGCTCCTGGATCAGTTATTGCTTGTCCACCCATCATTTGTGCCTACAAACAAGTCAACAATCTCCGTTAATTCCAATACCGTTTGGAGAAACTTCTTCCTGCCAAGGACAATACTATGCTACATAGTATTTTACAGCAAATACAATATTCATTTTGATGTGAATACATATTCTCGATAATCTTGATGATGCTATTACCAGACGTTCTTCAAATCTCAACTACTTTAAAATTATTAGACAAATGACTGCACACTGGATGGACAAAGAAGCTAGTCAATAAAAATGAACCTCCAGTTTCTTCTCCTTCCCAACGAGGGAATTGAGGCAATGGCTCGTAAACTAGAAAATTGATCAGGTAGCAAATTGCCATAAACAAGTGTTTTGAAGCCCTGCTTGGCTTATCCTTGATTGCGTGGTGGAAAAACTAGAAATGTTAGATGTTTCAATTTCTAGAATATATTTATTCCAAATAACACAGTTCTGCAGTACCCTAGATCAAACTGTGAACATCATCCTAGATCAAACCAAAACTGTGAAAGCCCAAAATTATACATGCTCGATTGAGATTGGATATTGTATCACTATTTTAATCCTTGTTGGAATATAAAGTTTATCATGCTAGATGAAGTTGAGTAGAAAATGGATCCATATAGCCAACTCAATCCAAGAAAATAAGGCTGGATATCTAGCGTCCGGTACCCACTGGTCCGACTTATCCAGAATTCACGCCACGTAGAGCTCACTAAAGAAGACATTCTCATTCAATCTCTTTTCTTATTCTTTCTCAGATTTTAATTGGCAATACTAGCTTCTTTGGCACATATTGTGCACTACCTTCCTATTGCATAAGAGGTTTTGTTTACGTCTGGAACTATTGACCATTGCGTCAAGACTCCCTGCTAGTAAGTAATACCATTGCATTTCATATAAGAGGTTGTTTTAACATAGTGACCAACATATCACTAAACGAGCAAGGCTCCCCACTAATAAGCAGTGGCGGAGCCACATTTAACCAAAGGGTGTCAATTGACCCCCCCCCCCCCCCCCCTTAACTTTTCGATGTATTTAGTTTTATATTTTGATACTCCTTAGTGAAAATTCTGGCTCCACCACTGCTAATAAGAAATACTAAAAGTCATCAATAACAAATCCTTTTCAGATAATTTATCCATATTCAAGATTATACGTCCTAAGATACTGTTACCAATCCAAATTTTCCTATATGAAAATAAAATCATGGCACATATAGACCACCTATGTTGTGCGGAGTCTCTAAAATATTGCCGCACTCGTGTCGGATTCTCCAAAAATACACTGCTTTTGGAGAATCCGAGAAGCAGCCGACGACATTTTCGGAGTGTCCGAACAACATACTACACTACAACAACAATATCCATAGTGTGAGGATTCATCAAGAAAATGACTATTTTCTCATGAAAAAAAAACAAGCAAATCCACACCAAGCCATTAACTGAAATAACTGAGAAATAGAAGCAAAAATTTTGATAAAAAGCAAATCTTTTACAAAGAGTTTCACCATTTTCAAGATTATTATACAAAAATATAGTATTAACAACCCAAAATCTCCCAAATGAACATAAAGTCATAGCACATGCAGATTACAATAACAATATCAGTTATTATTGCTAGTTTCTCATGGAAAACAAAACCACCAAATTAATCCAATCGACACCAACCCCATTAACTGAAATAACTGAAAAACAAAAAATAACTAGTAATTTGCCAATATAAGTTAAAATTATAACCAAAAACTAACCTTTCTTGAATTTTGATGTTAACCACAGATGACAAAAACACCCAAAGAAGCTGAAAATGCTCTATTTTTCTACTTAGTTTAAATTGTTTACAGAAGCAAGGTGTTAAAGAACAGAAAGAACAAATAGAAATAAAGATAAAAGTTTGTGATAAAATTGGATGGCGTTTATTAAATGGAAGAAACAAAAGAAGGGGCGGCTCGGTTGGAGAAAATTTCTATGGATGACGTTGATAGAGCAAGTCAGAATTTCTGTACAAAGATTCACTTCACACCAATACAGTAGTTTGAGGGAAAAAAAAGGTGCAGGCTTTTTATTATTTTGTTATTTTGGGAGGTTTCCTAATTGGCTTGGCACTTTTAATTATGATTTGTTGGAAATTTATTGTTATCTATTTAAAAAATAATGGAAGAAAATTTTATTTATTTTACTTCACAAATCAAAAGAGTGTCAATCCTTTGGAAAAAAGTAGCTCGATGCATGAAATATTTTTAGTTTACATAAGGTCCAGAGGAGTCTAATGTAGGCAACCTTCCGTGGTGCAAGCATAGTCACACGGACACATGATCTATAGGTAACGCAAAGACGATTTTATTGTTGCTCCAAGGCTCCCCTTCAAGTGTCAATCATTTAAAAAATTTGTAACTCAATCTACAAAATATCTCGCGTTTACGCAAGGTCCGAGGAAAGACCACATCTAATGGGATGTAATATAGGCAGCCTACGTAATGTAAGCATTAATGACTAATTTCATAACTCGAACTACTGAACTGTAGGTCACGGCTTGAACCCGTGACTTATAGAAACTTATCTTTGCTCCAAGGCTCCTCTTCAAGTGTCAATCCTTTAGAAAAAGAGTAGTTTGGTGCACGAAATATCCGCGTTCACATAATGTCCGAGGAAGGGTCGCACCCAAAGAGGAAATGATATAGGCAGTTTACCATAATACAAGCAACAATTATTGCTCGAATGAAGACAATTTTACTTTTGCTCCAAAGCTTCTTGCGGAAACAAAGTAAATATATCATTTTAATTTTTCTAGTAAGAATTCAAGAAAGATAAATAAAGAGAATTAGTTTAGTTTTAATTAAATTAATTTAATATGATGTAATTTCAAGTGTGAGTAATTTTTTTTTTCTATCCTAGCCAAATTTCAGCTCCCCTCATCAAAATAATAGTCAGATTTATAGTCCCCACATAAGTATGGAGGAAGATTTTATGCCTATCCTTCCACCCATCCTTCTCAACGCCTTTTGGAAGATATAGGATATTTATTGTACCTTTCTATCTCCACCTTCTATTTTTCTTTTGAATAATTGCGACGTTCGTGTTACTCGACTAATTTCACAAACACTTGCTATTAATTTTCATAGGTACAAGTATTGAATAACTTTGTTCATAAAACTTGGACAAATAAAAGAAATCACCTAACATTTTATTATGATAAATATCATATTATGTTGGATGTCTACTCATTTTTCATGATCTTCATCTCAAATGCTTAATGACATATTCAATGACATATTTTATATGCTCAATGACATATTCCATGACATATTTTCTTCACTTTTTATGCCTATATAAAGGCCTTGTAATAAATAGGAAGATACACACAATTGAAGAAGAAAATCACTTCCTTCTCTCTATCTACATTTCTTGTTCATGTTTCACTAAGTTGCTTATATTTCTTGTTCATGTTTTACTAAATTGCTTTTATTTTATAACACGTTATCAGCACGAGTCTCTAACCATCACGGTAAGTTATCTTCTTTTAAAGTTCTCGACTCTGATTTCAAATTATCGGGTATACAATGTTTCTCTTTTTTGTAAGAATAATGATATGTTTTGTTGAATACTTAGTTTTTCTCAATTATGTTTAAAAACAAAAATAGAAAGAGAAAGATACTCATACTTCACCATGATCTCTTTATTTATGAATAAAGATGTAATGATTTTAATAAACTGCTTCTTAATTGATTTGCACTATTAAAATATAGATAGAAGTAATCAACAATAGACTTAGATAACAAGAATACTTTCTTGACAGTAGTACGCATCCAAAATATGAATATAAATATTGTTTGCATCATTAAAATATTACATCCTACTTTGACTAAATCCAAGAAGTTTTATTTATTATTCATCTTCTTCTGTGTAGAAATAAAACATGTTAGTAATAATGAGGTTACTTGAAATTGTTTTTGTTTTCAAGTCTATTTTCTTACTGAATTCAAGTATATCTAGTTACATGCTTAAGTACTTGGGTACACCTAACATAATGCGTGATTATATATTATTGTGTAGTATAACATGATATACTACACTAGCTACATTTAACTATTTATTTTGACAAGCCTAAATACATAATATTAGTACACATGGAGATACTATGTGGGTATAGATTTTACGATATTAAAATTTTATATTCTTTAGATGCACATATAATTCTTTTATATGATCAATCTAGAAAAGTAACACTACTAGTTATGTAGCATGTCAAATCACTTAGCCAAATTATTTCTAAAATTACTTGATAAAGACCTTAGTGCAATAAGGGTATTCATATTAGCTAGTATTGTCCTACTTGTAGTACACATTAAGTCATGCTAATTAACTTGAATAATTTAATGATGCATGCACTAACTAGACATACAGACGATTGTTTTTTTATAGATGCTACAAATAATTGATAAGCTTTACAATGATTTGAGATTTTACTTACTTAAGAAAGCAAATTTGATTTGCTAAGGTGCAAATTACTTGTGTACAACTTTCTTAGCATGTGATTGAAATTAAGGCTTGAAAATAAATCTCAATATCGTTTAGCATAGTATACCATTGATTGAGGGTAAGACATCAGGATTGAATCCTGATGCACCATAATAATAAGAGTTAGGTATGAGTCCCAATTCATTATGGCCTAATATGCATTTATATTGGTAAGACATTGGATTTGAGTCTCATTGTACCATATTGATGATATAGTGATGACTAAAGAAAAATAATATATTTTTCATTAAAGGCATAAAAATTATCCCACTTGATTTGCTCCATTCTTGAAGTGAATGTGACAACGACGTATAATAAGTCTGAATGAAGATAAGTGGTTGAACAATGAATGTGAGCGTTCCAAAGATCAAAATAATAATAATCATCACTGTGATTATAAAAGGAGAATAATAAAGATTCTCAAAATAGTCCTTCAAAATGTGAAGGCAATGTTTACCATCAAATTGGTATGAAAATAATAAAGCACGACACTGATTATGATCCATTTCTTGAAGAAAATGTGACTTGTGATAAGCATTAAAAATGCAGACTCATTCCTATATGTGAATGTGGTAATATATGATAAAAGATCTTTTAGTACAAAAGTTGTTAAAAGATCCGAAAGAACTAATTTGTTACTATCCTGATGAATAAAATTATTCATGATATTTATATTGAAAAGTCTCAAAAGAAACTTTTTGAGTTTCAAATGTATAAGTCAAAGTAGTTGACATGTTGAGACTATAAATGAAAGGAATATTGAATATCTTCATATTTCTATAATCATACCTGGTAAATATGAAATGTTACTCGTTTTTCTTTCTATTTGTACTACACAAATATAAACATGATGCTTGAAACATATGCCACAAGTAAACTAGAGGTTTACTAAAATAAATATTAGTTGGCATAACCGGTTGACCATCCCGGTTGAATTATGATGCGAAAAATTAATTGAGAATTCCATTGGCGTATATTGAAGAATAGAAGATTCTTCAAGAATTCTCTTGTGCTGCTAATTCTCATGATATACCAGTTAAGGATGGGATTGAATCCTTCTAAAACGAATGAAAGGTGATAAATATATGGGCCCAGTTACTTTCCATGTGGACCTTTTACTATTATATAATTTTAATAGATGCATCTATTCTATGGTCACATGTGCATTTGTATCAACTTGCAGTTTGGTTTTGCAAGATTGCTTGCTCAAATTATTAGAGCACAGTTCCAGAATATAAATTATGATGATTTATCTTAATAACACTGGTTTAAATCCAATTTGGTTTAGCAAAAAAATTGTATGCCTCCAATTATAGCTAAATCATTGGTTATCAGAACAAAACTCTGAAAAACAAAATTTTGTATGAGATGTATTATTTAATATACAGCAGCACTTATTCGCATCTAGCCAAGTTATGAAAATTTCCCCTATCACAATCGGTTCAGGGTCAGGAACCAAATAATTTCTATATAGAAATATGTATGTGCTATATGATTTAATTATGCCACCACAGTGTACAAAGATGGATTTCCACGGAAGGTTGTGAAATGTGTTGGTGATCCCAACATTAGGGGGAGAAAATGGCAGCTGAGAAAGTAATATGTGAAATGAATTATTATGAATACATATAGATCCTCGTACAAAAAATATGAACTTGAAGTTCAAGTGATAATTCATTTACAAATTATTGCCAGACGCATTTGCTGACCCAAAGCTAAATGTCATATTTCAGTTGCTAATGCTCCAAACAGAATAAAATCCATGGGGACAGAGTCAATGTCATGCATAAAGCATAACAGACCAATCGGTTCCAAAGATAAACTCCTTGAAGAAGGAGAGGGGAAAATATTCAAAATGGTCATAATAAGGAGGCAAATGCTCTAGAAGAGCACCACGACATAAAACTTCATAAGACCTCATGGGAGAGGCTCGGGTACCTAAAATAATGAGATAAAGAGACCTCAATAAGTTATGTCTTTATTAGATAATAATGGAACCAACATAAAGTGATCGTCGACGATATTGTTAATATAATGTATCGCTCAATATTATTAATATTGACGAGGATCTTGAGCTCGAATCTGTCATGAAATTTGGACAGATAAATGATTGGCCAAAATAAAATAAAATACGCAATCAAGATTGATTTCACCTGAAAAATGCGAAGTTGGACGGATAGTCCCAACACATGAAAGTATAAAGCCATTGGAGGTATAAATGTATTCTTGTATGAAAAAGGTCAAGTCGATAAACATAAAGAAGACTTGTGTTACAAGAAGATGGAAAATATCCCGGCATTGATTATATAAAGACATATTCTCTTGTGGTGGATGTAGTCATTTCAGGTTTTAATCTGGCAATACATAAAAAACTTGATATGCGTATAATGGAAATCATTGAAGGATTTAAATTGTTCTGAAGCATATTATGATTTTCAAGAAACTTATTACATAAGGCTTCAATAATCCTTATGCGGACTGAAACAATATGGGCACATATGGTATAATTGCCCGAGAAAATACTTGTTGAAAGAAGGGTACAAGAATAACTCAATTTGTCTTTGTGCCTTTATAAAAGGACATGAATTTGAATTTGTTATAATCGCCGTATATGTTGATGATTCAAATATCATTAGAACTCCCGGGGAGCATCATAAAGCAGTAGAGTGTTTTATGAAAGAATTTGAAATGAAAGATCTTAAAAAGATAAAATTTAATCTTGGTCTACAAATATAAAAGATAAAATTTTTGCCCATCAATCAACATACACTGAAAATATTTTAAAGTGATTCTATATGGATAAAGTATATCCATTGAGTACCCTTATGGTTGTGTGATCACTTGATATAAATAAAGATTCATTCCGATCTCATGAAAATAATGAAGAACTTCTTGATCCTGAAGTACCATATTTTAGTGCAATTGATGCACTAATGTATCTTGCTAACACTACAAGGCGTTACATAACTTTTTCAGTTAATGTCTTAGCAAGATATAGATCTGCCCCTACAAGGAGGCATTGGAATGGGATCAAACACATATTGCGGTATCTAAAAGGGACTACCGATATGAGATTATTTTATGGCAATTATTACAATCCCGATCGTGTTGGTTATGCTGATGCGGGGTATTTATCTAACACATACAAGGCTTGATCTCAAACATGCTATGTGTTACATATGGGGGCATTGTCATATCTTGGCAATCGACTAAGCAATCAATCATGAATACTTCATCTAATCATGCGGAGATAATTGCTATTCATGAAGCAAGTAGAGAGTGTGTGTGGTTGAGATCTATAATACATCTTATTCGAGACAAATATGATTTGGAATGTGACAAACTGCCCATAATTTTGTATGAAGATAATGCAACATGCATAGCTCAATTGAAGGAAGGATTCATAAAAGGAGATAGGACAAAGCACATTTCATCAAAGTTATTTTTCACACATGACCTTCAAAAGAATGGTGATATCAATGTGCAACAGATTCGTTCAAGTGATAATATAGCTGATTTGTTCACAAAAACTCTACCAACGTCAATCTTCAAGAAGCTAGTGTACAAGATTTGGATGCGAAGGCCCAAGGATGTGAATTGATGCTCTTATCAGGGGGAGTTAATGCGCGTTGCACTCTTTTTCCCTTACAAGGTTTTGTCCCACTGGGTTTTCCTTGCAAGGTTTTTAACGAGGCAACAAAAAGGCATATTTCTATACATGTGTACTCTTTTTCCTTCACTAGAATTTTTTTCCCATAGGGTTTTTTCCTAGTAAGGTTTTAACGAGGCACATTATCTATGGACATCCAAAGGGGGAGTATTATGATAAATATTATATTATGTTGGATGTCTACTCATCTTCCATGATCTTCATCTCAAATGCTTAATGGCATATTTTGTATGCTCAATGACATATTCCATGACATATTTTCTTCACTTTTTATGCCTATATAAAGGCCTTGTAATAGATAGGAAAATACACACAATTGAAGAAGAAAATCACTTCCTTCTCTCTATCTACATTTCTTATTCATGTTTCACTATGTTGCTTATATTTCTTGTTCATGTTTTACTAAATTGCTTTTATTTAATAACACATTTTTATTTTTTTTGAGATTTTTATTTTTCCCCTTTCAAAATTTTATTTTTAAAAGAAACTACATCTTCAAATTTTAACCTATATTTCAGGAAAAAATTCAAAAATAGCCAGACTTACAAGTAATCATTCAAAATTAGTCACAATATTAAAAGTAATCGAAATTTAGTCACTTTTCATGTAAAGATAAATCTGAACAAAAATATTGTTCAAAATCCGGAAATACTCTACTATAATTTACTGGAGTTTCAGCATAAGTATGCAGGAACTTCAGTATATTTTATTACTGGACTTCAAGCATAATATACTAGAGTTCCATTATAATATATCGGTCCAACATAATATGCCGGAAGTTCATACGCAGGTGCTCCAATCTCTAGTATATTATGCTGGAACTTCCACAAGTTGGAGTTCCGGCATTGTATGGGGTCGAATTCGACTCTCGACGTCTCCGCTTTCGTGGCTATGATCAGCGGATGCAGTACGAGTTAGGCGTGAGGATAGGAACGACGTCGTTTAAATTCAGCGTCCCTACTAAGGAGATATTACCTACTCTTGTACTATATTATTTCGATGAGGGTATCCTACTATATAAATGAGACCTTAATGTTGTAAAGGATCCATCATGGTTCTCGGATAATACAACTCTCTATTTCTCTCATCTCTAAAAAGATATTCTCCCAATATCATCAGATCCACTTGAATAATATTATTTTCATCTCTAGCTCTTATTCTATTTAATTATGATTTACCCTCATTTATTTTGATTGTTTGTGCTTGCAAAGTATCTTGATAAATTTTGAGCCAAATAATTTGGCGCCGTTTGTAGGGAATTCGAGAATCAAAATCATAGTTTTTCACCTAGAGAACAAGCAACCACCATCCCCTACACCACACAGAAGCAAAAGATGGCAGAAAATAATGCAAGAATAAAAGCAATAACAGGCATTGCAACCAACCTCATGGGACCTCTAAACGAGGCCGGTGAGGAGGGTATTTTCAATACAACCCCTAGCATTACACTGGGTGGAGATATCTCACCCTCTCCATTTGAGTACCTGACAATCTTGCACGAAAAAGGGGCATCAACCTCTGCAGTCAAAGAAATGCCACTCCTGGTGGTCAAGAGGCTATTAGAGGAGTGGTAGATGAACACCCTATGTTGATTGCTCAAAACGCCAGCCCAAAGTAACATGAGAAACTCATCAGCGACAGATATCGCCACAACCATCGATGAACCTGCTGTTGCACGAACAAATACCGCCCACATCGAAGCCACCACCAGCGAAAGAAATGGAGAATGAGAACAGGGCACTTTGTGACCAAATGAAGGAACATCAAGAAAGATTGTACAAAATCCCCGGTGTTCCCAAGTTGCTACCAAAACGCGACGTGGGAAGGTTCGTCGAACAACCATACACTGAAGAAGAAGCACCTCAACCAATCCCGAAAACCTTCAAGATGGCACTTACGTAAAGATATATGACGGGACCACAGATCCCGAGGACATCTGGTCTATTATGTAACTGCGGTGAAGGGCAACGATCTATCGAAAGAACAAGTACCATCCGTATTGCTGAAGAAGTTTGCCGAGACGTTGACAGGATAGGCTATAACATGGTACTCTCAGCTACCAGCTAGAAAGATATCAACGTTCGAGAAAATGGTGGATAAGTTTGTCACTGCCCATGCAGGAGCAAAGAAAGCAAAAGCCAGAGTTAACGATATTTTCGCCGTCAGGCAAACTGCAGGAGAAGGACTCAAGGACTTACTAGCAAGGTTCAACAGAGTAAGGATGACCGAATGTATCAGAAGGTATGTCGGTCGCTGCTTTTCAAAACGGGTTGAATAGAGATGGTTCAAGAGCGACCAAAAAGCTACTAAGCTGCCTCATGAAATATCCCCCTACAACATGGAGGAAATCCATAATGCCTATTGTGCTAAGGTGCAAGCAGACGAGGACGACCTTAACAGGCCGATCCAACGGCTAACAACAATACACTCGGAAGCAAGGCAGGATAACGAGTGGCGGCGGGATAACGAGCGGCGGCGGGAGAAACTCCCACGTTTCAACAAAGAAAGGAACCAACATTACGTCAGATCTTCCCATCCGCCGCCTCCAAGAGATACGGATGCACTACAGCGATATGTCGCTCCACTCCAGAATGAAAGAGGTATGCCCCCTTTATTATCTGCCCATAACTTTTACGTGTCTCCTTCAGAAATAGTGTATGCACTGGAGAAGCTGGGAACCAAGGTGTAGTGGCCGCAGAAGATGAAATCAGACCCCACCACAAGGAGGTCAAACGCTCTGTGTGAATTCCATCAGGAACGAGGACATAAAACCGAGAACTTCATAGGCCTACGGAGGTGGTAAAGATGCTTAATCAAGGATACATGAGGGAACTACTCAGTGACAAAGGGAAAGCCAACTTTGCACGCTAGCGGGAACAACCCCAGGGGCCATCGAAGCCACCTTCCCAAGCACGCACCACAAACATGATCGTCAGAGGCGGAGATGACTCAGCAATCAATCACGTCAAGTTCACCGACTCGCATAAACTGAAGCAAACAATCGCCCATGAATGGTATAACGACCTCGAAGATAGTATTACCTTCTATAGGTCTGATGCCGATGGTTTGTCTTTTTCTTATTATGACGCTCTTGTTATAACTTTACGTACTGCTGATACTGACGTTAAAAGGATCATGGTCGACGACGGAAGTGGTGCCTATATTATCCATCCAAGGGTCCTCGTGCAAATGAGGCTCAAAGATAAGATAATACCGCGCTGCATAATACTGACAAGTTTTAATAATGCAGTGGAACGGACCTCTAGAGAAATAACATTGTCGGTTTTGGCGGGAGGAGCCACGTTAGAGACCACCTTTCACGTGATGAACCAAGAAACAACTTACAACGCCATCATAGGATGCCCTTGGATACATGCCATGCGAGCAGCCCCCTCAAGATTTTACCAAGTGATCAAATTCCTCACCCCCTTGGAGTATTTAGCATTCGGGGCGAGCCTCGCACCGCACAAGAATGCTACCGAATAAATCAAGATTGCGCCCACACCAAACAGTTGAAGGGAGCGGGTGCAGAGGCATAACAATCAGCCATGTTGGGGACTAAGGTAAACCCGGTGACAGAAGCCATCAGAGACCCCGACGTCGTCGAAGCTTGTAAAGCGACAGTCGAGGATCTCGACCTGGTCCAATTGGACGGCACCGACTATGCAAATAAGGCCTATATTGGGCACGGCCTCGATGATCCAAGTAAGTACCATGTATTCTTAACTAACCATGCATATTTATTTGCTTTCTCCCATTCAGATATGCCAGGAATTTCGAAAGACATCATCACTCATATGCTGAACGTCGACCCTTTACATCCGCATGTGCGCCACTTTAGGAGAAAATTCAATGCTGCAATTAATGAGGCATTCAGTGAAGAAATGTACAAGTGTCAGTGAAGAAGTGGACAAGTTATTGGCCAACGGCTTCATCAGAGAATCAAAGTACCCCCAGTGGGTCTCCAATGTCGTCATGGTCAAAAAGAAAAATGGAAAATGGAGAATATGTGTATATTTCACCGACCTAAATAAGGAATGCCCAAAGGATTCATTCCCACTACCCCATATCGACCAACTGATCGACGCTACCATAGGACATGAACTACTGAGCTTCTTGGATGCCAACACCGGTTACAATCAAATCATGATGGCCGAGAAGGACCAAGAAAAGACAACTTCATCACCCACCAAGAGACGTATTGCTACAAGGTGATGCCCTTCGGACTTAAAAATACAGGGGCAACGTATCAAAAACTAGTCACCTATATCGATGATATGTTGGTAAAGTCGGTAAAGAAAAAAGACCACATCGATGATCTAAAGGAAGCCTTCGAAATACTGAGACGGTACGAGCTGAACCCGGAAAAATGTGCCTTTGGTGTGGCCTCAGGGAAGTTATTGAGCTTCTTCGTATCATAACAAGGTATCGAGGTCAATCCGGACTAGATCAAAGTGATAGATGCAATACCTGAGAATTTGAACAACAAAAAATAGGTGCAAAAGCTAACTGCGAATAGCTGCCCTATCCAAGTTTATCTCTGTTGGAAACACGTTCTCAAAGCATTATACTAAAACGTGTGTTCATATGTGTAGGTTTTGATGAATGACAAACAAGCGCAAATTGACATATGACGAAGCTCAAGTACAAGCGCACAATTGATATATATAACGAGATTCAAGCACAAGACCAAGTTTTATAGTTTTACATGAGTCGTCCTTAATTGTGATCTTGATCCGACAACTTGACTCATGACATGGCTTCTCTCGTAAAATTATTTTTACAAAATCATGCATATTTAATTTAATGCTAAATGAGTTTAAATCATGCATATTTACCTTGGTCAAAATGATTTTTAAACATTCCTCTAAAATCTGGACTAAGATAATCGATTATGTACTTATGATAATCGATTATGTTAAGCCAAGACTGCATGACAATCGATTGTGAACTAATGACAATCGATTGTGTTAAGGCAGTGAGCATAAGGTTTTTCAAACCTGCATGACAATCGATTGTGAACCTTATGACAATCGATTGTGATGAGGCAGTGTCCATCAAAGTTTTTCAACGCTCAAAATAATCGATTGTGAAGTTAATGACAATCGATTGTGAAGAGACAGTGTCCATCAGATTTTTCAAAGTCACAAAATAATCGATTGTGAACATATGACAATCGATTGTGTTGAGGCAGTGTCTTCCATACTTTTTCAAAGTTATTAAATAGTCGATTGTGAGTATATAACAATTGATTGTCACGAGGCAGTGTCTAAAATGATTTTCAAAGTCTGATAAATAATCGATTGTTAACGTTGCACAATCGATTGTGAAGCTGAACGTTGTCGTAAAGTTTTCAAATACCGTCAGGTAATCGATTATTGATTTTGTATAATCGATTGTTGAAATAAAATCTGGAAAGGATTTTTTGAACGTTGCTGAATAATCGATTATTGATTTGGTATAATCGATTGTTTTACATAAAATCTGGAAATGATTTTTTGAACGTTGCCAATAATCAATTGTTGATCTTGGATAATCAATTGTTAAGCGTAAAATCTGGGATTGATTTTTGGAACGATTGGCAAACAATCGATTGTGGCTTCTTGACAATCGATTGTCACACAGTAAAATCAGCAACTCTTAATTGGCAATTAGGCAACGGTAATGCCAAGTTTTTCAACTATAAATACAGCTTCATTTCAGTGTTTTGAAGACAACAACACACAACAACTGATCATACAATTGCTAAAGCTTTCATACTTTATTGTTTATCATTTTATATTCATTTCATAAGCTTTTGAGAGCCAAACTCCTGTCGAAAGTTGTTGCGATCTTGAGCGTATTCTTTTACTCATATCTACTCATTAAGGAGTGTCTTGTTTGAGTGCTTAGTGTATTGTACACGTGGAGAGAATTGTTATTCTCTTGTTGTAAGAAGGAACTTGTGTTTCCTTGGTTGAAGTCTTGGAGTGTTGTATCTCCGAGCAAAAGCGTTGAGGCTTGTGTCCTCAAGTTGTAAAGGTTTGTTAAGCACCCGGAAGCTTGACAAGTTAGTGGAAATCTCGAGAGAGTCTCTCGGGGACTGACTAGACACGGGTTGTGGTGAACCAGAATACTTCGGTGTGTTCTTTCTTACTTATCGCACTTATTTATTTCCTGCAAATTTTAAATTCCGCAAGTTTACGCTAATTTTTATTTTAACGCTATTCACCCCCCCCTCTAGCGTTAAGCGTATTATCTAACAATCTCGTGGTCCTTCGACAGGTGACACAAGTTTTTCAATGTGTTGCAAAAAGATAACGGGTTACAATGGAATGAGGAATGCATCGAAGCCTTGAGAAAATTGAAAGCATATATATCTTCGCCACCGCGTCTGGTCAAAGTGAACCTAAGCGAGCCCCTACTGGTATATTTGGTATCCGAAGTCGTCGTCAGTGCGGTCTTGGTCCGCAAAAATGAAGGTACGTAATATCCTATTTATTTTATCATCAAAACCCTAGTGGACGCCGAAACACGGTACCCATACCTTGAGAAATTGGCTCTGGCATTGGTCGTATCTTTGCTAAAGCTCAGACCCTATTTTCAGTGCCACCCCCTAAAAGTACTGACGACCTTCCCCCTAAGGAGCATCCTACAGAAGCCTGAATTGTCAAACATGCTCGCTAGATGGGCCATAGAGCTCAGCAAGCACGACATCTCATACCACCCAAGAACCGCCATCAAGTCACAGGTACTTGCCGACTTCATCGCCGATTTTAGCGTAGAGATACTGCCGGAGGCAAAATTGGAAGCCAGTCGCGCCTCCTCCGATGCCGACCTATGGAAGCTCTACACTGACGCGGCTGATAATTCCTCGGGGTCAGGACTGGGACTCGTTCTTGAAGTCCACACAGGCAAAATAATTCGCCAGTCCATACGATGCGCCGAGATGACTAACAACGAGGTCGAATACGGAGTTGTGATTGTAGGTTTGAAATTTGCCATCAAATACGGAGCTCGGCGGCTCATTATCCATTGCGACTCCCAATTCGTAGTGAACCAAGTCACTAGGACTTACCAAATCAACGAGCAGAGGCTACAAAAGCACCAATCAAAAATATACAAATTAATGACTGCGTTCAAAGAGTGCCGCTTTGAGAAAACTTTGAGGGCACAGAACATTGAAGCAGAAAGCTTAGCAAAACTGGTCGCGGCCTCTAAAAACATCAACAGAGAAAGCGTGGTCACCCTCCTCCATTCATCCATTGATCATACTAAGATACTCTCTTTAAAAATGACTTGGGACTAGTGCAACCAGTTTGTATCCTATCTGCAGGACGGGACAAGCCGCCCGTGTACAAGCCGCCCGGTACTGCCTAATAAATCACGACCTCTACAAGAGGACATTTGGCGGACCCCTAGCCATGTGCCTAGGTCCGCACCAAACGAGGCAAGATTTCGAAGAGGTACACGAGGGTCACTGTCGCGCGCACACAGGTAATCACGCCCTCGTCCGTTGCATCATCCGAGCCGGTTATTGCTCGCCCACTATGAAAAACGAGGCAGCGGAATACGTTCGTCGGTGCGAACAATGCCAAAAGTATGCCCCCATGATATACCAACCGGGAGAACCTCTATACTCAGTCACCTCACCATGGGCCCTTCATCAAATGAGGTATGGACATAATCGGCCCCCACCAGCGGGACGAGGAAAGGTACGATTTCTGTTAGTTTTAACTGACTATTTTTCCAAGTGGGTAGAAGTATGTGTATGCACAGATACGTGAACAGGAAGTCATCGCCTTCATATGGAAAAACATCATACGCCGTTTCGGCATCCCTAAAGAAATCAGCTGCGACAACGGTCCACAGTTCATTGGCAAAAGGACGATAGATTCTTTGAGAAATGGCACATTAAGCGAATACTCTCCACACCATATCACCCCGCCGCCAACGGCCAAACAGAATCTTCCAACAAAACAATACTAAACATACTGTAAAAGAAACTCAAAGGAGCCAAAGGACTATGGCCCGAGCTACTACCAGAAGTGTTGTGGGCACACCGGACCACGCCCAAATCCAACATGGGAGAAACACCATACTTGCTTATCTACGGAACCGACGCGGTCATACCCGTCAAAGTCGAAGAACCAAGCTTGAGGTATTCACACTCCAGCGGAGCAGAGAATGACACAAATAGACTTTAAGACCTCGACGAGGCCGAGAAAGAAGGGACATGGCCCACATAAGAATGGCGGCCCAAAAATAACATGTCAAAAGGTACTACAACAAGAAAGCCAAAATAAGGCCTCTCAAAGTGGGAGACTACGTCCTCAAAGCCAAAATATTGGCATCAAAGAATCCAAGCGAAGGAAAACTGGGCACCAATTGGGACGGACCATACAAAATCACAGCGGCAGCAAGTAAAGGAGCATTCCAGTTGGAAACAATATAAGGGAAAACACTCCAAAACAACTGGAACATCTCCCACCTCAAGTATTTCCATTTCTAAAAGGCATCTCCCGAGTCGTACTCTTTTTCCCTTACCCTAATTTTGTCCCAATTGGGTTTTCTCGGGAAGGTTTTTAACAAAGCAGCAGAGGGGAATCCCGGAAGTATCTGTGGCCAAGTTTATCATATCATCCGCTCGACGTTCTCTCCAGGCCAATATTATAAAGGGACTGGACTAGCATGATCTCCGTTATATAAATGGCTAAGGCCATGATCTACATTGTATAAACGGCTAAGGCCATGATCTCCATTGTATAAACGGCTAAGGCCACGATCTCCATGGTATAAACGGCTAAGGCCACGATCTCTATTGTATAAACGGCTAGGGTCATGATCTCCATCGTATAAATGGCTAAGGCCATGATCTCCATTGTATAAACGGCTAAGGATATCGCCATAAAGCGTAGACAAAGCTCGACCACAGCCAATAAATAACTTGACGATAGTCGAAGTAACATTATTACAGGCTAAGGTCATCACGATAAAGCGTCGACAAAGCTCGACCAAGGCTAATAAATAACTCGACGACAGTCGAAGTTACATTATTACAGGCTAAGTCCATTGCCATAAAGTATCATAAAAGCTCGACCACGGTCAATAAAAAACTCGACGACAGTCAAAGTAACATTATTACAGGCTAAGGCCATTGCCATAAACATCGACAAAACTCGACCACAGCCAATAACTAAATCGATGATAGTCAAAGTAACATTATTACAAGTTAAGGCCATCACCATAAAACATCAAAAAAGCTCGACCACGGCCAATAAATAATTTGACAACAGTCGAAGTTACATTAAGCATCGACTTAGCTCGATTATGACGAATGACACTTCGACGACAGTTAAAATAATATCATTATCGGCTAAGGCCATCACCGTTTGAACATCGACCTTGCTCGACTACGACAAGAAAATAACTCGACGATGGTCGAAGTTACATTAAACTTTGACTTAGTCCGACTACGACGAATGAGACGTCGATGGCAGTCAAAATAATATCATTATCGGCCAAGGCCACCACCATTTAGTGTTGACCTAGCTCGACCACGATAAATAAGTGCTCCGACGACAGTCGATACTGCACCCTACCGGCAGATAACACTTAGACAACGTTCAAAAACATAATAAAATTTCAACAAGTAAACGTGTACACGCTCGGCGGAAACAAGGTGCCAAAAAACAAAGGGACAAAAGGAGAGGAATAGCAGCAAAAGTATGACTTTCACTATCATCAAAAATATATTTACATCCGACCTTGTAAAGGGTCCCTATTACATTCAAAAAATAAGTAAAGTATATACAAGTTCTTAGGAGCTTCGCCATTTAGTTCGTCGCCCCTGTGTACCCGCCATCCTGGTCATCGCCCCCTGTTTGTCCGCCATTCTGTCCGTCGTTGCCCCCGGAGCGATAATCTACAGCATACCAAGAGCCGAACTCAAGCTGGTTGACGTCCTCGGAGGTATAGCCTTTCTGATCAGGTGAGTCAGAACTATACCCACAGGTAGCGCGGGCGGCACAAGCCACGTGCCGCTGCCTTTGAACCTCCTCCTCAGTAGCGCGGCCCGCAACAATATATTCCATAAGAACATTCAGTCGGGCCTCCGCATATACCCACATCTCTTGAGCATCCCGGCATGCGTCCCCGGGCCTTAATAAGGCATCCAGCTTAAGGGCTTCAATTTTCGCGGATTTGGCCTCAAGTTCGGTAGTCAAGTCTGCAACCCTATGGTGCAGGTCAGTGACCTCCGCCGCTACTCCACAGCTAAGCTCCAATTCTTCTTCCCTCGGCTTGAGGAGGGACACCTTCTCACTATTCCAAGTCACCACTGCCATCAACCCCTCATCAATCGTCTCCAGTTCGGCCGCTATGCACTTCAAGTGCTCCTCCGACTGCTCAAGACCCTCACAGAACACCCGTAATTTGGGGTTCTGCTTGAGAAAATCCACCACCGCCTGATGCTTGGCGCGACACTTTGTGTATTGCTTCGCCATTTTTTTAAAATGGTCGCCTTCCGTTGCACACTTCACCTCCGCTCTACCTTCAAGATGAGAGTCTAAAAAAAGAGAAAAGAAAGAGACGAGTTAGTATGCATCAAAACTAGCCTCACGACATGCAAGGAAAATGGAAAGTTACCTGCAAAGCCGCGCCGGCAACCCTTCGAGATAACTCTCAGTCACTGACATCTCTCAGCATCTCACGCTCGGAGGCCGCACACAACAGGGTCATGTTTGTTGACATTTGCTCGCTGTGTTGTAATAAATTGTAGCCTCCCAGGATCATAATTCGGCGATTGGATCTACCCACCGTCATCTCCACATGCGTCAGACCCCTTCCACCTCATCCACATCTTCATGGGCAGTCTCAGGGTCCGCTCCCTTGACATCGTTGCCCCCTCACCAACAGCGGACATCGAACCACCCTCCGTGACTCAAACTGGGCTGGCCTCGGTGGCTGCACTCACTTGAGGGGCCGACTTTCCCGATCGAATAGCATCGTCGATGAAAACGGGCCTAGGCGCTAGGCATGGCATGCTAACCCCCTCGTCCTCAGTCGCCATCGACTTGCCTGTTATCAATCTCCGCATTTTTCTCTCTGGTGGCTCCTCGCCTTCAGAAATTTCACCCACGGGTTGCAGAGACGATACTGGAGGGGTCACTTCGCTTGCAGCCACTGACACAGGCACAAGCTCCTGCAGAGAAACTACGGAAACACCTTCACAAACTGAATCGCAAACTAGGTCTTCACTATCAAAATCGGTATCCGACTTAGTTGAGGCCAAAACAACCGCTCTCTTCCTGGGAGCGCTTCGTCCTATCAACACAAGCAGGTCAGTCATTAAGTCACAATCGTTAAAGCCTAAAGGAACTCTCAAACCAAAGCCAAAGAATTACCTGATGGTCCAGCAGGGTCGTAATGTTGAAGAAACGCGGACCAGGTACGACACTCCTCCGCATAAGGAAGCAACTTAGCCACCCGTCGTCTAATATTGTTGATAAATCGGGGCGGAGAGGCCCTCGCTACAAAGAAAGAAAAATCACAGTGGCCAAATGGTCAGAGCCATGAAGGTCGCATACAAACAAGAAATTCGACAAACAGAGATATGAATTCCATTTCACTAGGAATCCGTCAGGGTTGGATACCAGATGTTCCGTTTTGATGAAAAAATACCTACGCCAGAAGCAATGGTTGGATTTTTCATTGGTCTTGACTATCAACCCTTTCAAGCCACGGCTCTTCAATTGTAACATAGTACCCCTCGGGTAACTAGTATTAAACAAGTGCAAAAGATGATGAAGTGAGACTTCACACCCGGCCCGCTCTACGTACGTAGTCAGAACCCTGCACACCTTCAACGTATAGGGGGTAAGCTGGGTATAGGGGTTAACCTGGGTTGGGCGCACATTGTGAAATCGACAAATTCCTCCGCCAAAAGATAAATAGGGAGACTGTAACCGATCAAGAATGGGTATTCATAAAATGTGCAGTATCCCGGTATGTGGACATTTGCATAATATGTTCCCGCTGGAAACATTTCCACATAAGCCGGAATGTTATGTGCCGCACGAAGGTCATTTAACTGATTTTGCATCAGTTCACTATGTTCCCAGGAAAGAGCGGGGCAGGGCCTTTTGAAGTCAGCCCGAATGAGAAGTTCTTTCGGCAGCATATTATCCACAGTAAGAGGAACAAGTGCCTTTTCCACTTCCTCCTCTTCGCCGCCGGAGGAAGGTGGTACCCTAGAAGGGAAGATATCTTTATCCTTTTTGTTATCTTGGCGACGTTTTTCCATGGTCTGTTCAAGAAATGAGATATGAACAACGGGAAGTGTGACTTCTAAGAAACAGAGGAGTCTTAAATGAAAGAATGGTTATTTGGGAAGGAAAACAAAGAAAGAAGCCAGAAAGTGTTTGCACAGGGATCGAAAGATAAATTAGATTAAACCCTTCCCCTATTTATAGGGTTGGGTGGCGTAGAAATCGAAGAGGCATAATTTGAAACGGGCGTGGGAAATCGAACGTCAAATCATCCTCTGAACCGTCTCGGGAACAGGTGTAATAATGACGCATGCGGGCGATGACGTCATTCTGAAGAGTAAGTCACGCATGAGTAGCCCAACAATCTCATATGTTTCATCTCATTCACTTTACCGCCTTCGAGTAATGTTAAATTCTCACTAAATGATGTTTCCAGTTCCGTTCCTTGAGGACACTTCCCAATGCATCCCCCAACGGACAGAGGGACTATCTGTATGGGGTCAAATTCGACCTTCGACGTCTCCGCATTAGTAGGTACAACCAGCAGATGCACGACGAGTTAGGCGTGAGGATAGGAACGACGCTATTTAAATTCGGCATCCCCACTAAGGGGATATTACCTACTCTTGTACTATTTTTATTATTTCGAGAAGGGTCTCCTACTATATAAAGGAGACCTTAATGCTGTAAAGGATCCATCATAATTCTCGGATAATACAACTCTCTCTTTCTCTCTATATCTCTAAAAAGGTTTCCTCCCAATATCATCATATCTACTTGAACAATGTTATTTTCATCTCTAAGTCTTATTATATTTGATTACGATTTACCCTCATTTATTTTAAATATTTTATACTTGCAAATTATCTTGATAACTTTTGAGCCAAACATGCATAATATGCTGGAAGTTCATACACAGTTGCAAGGGCGTATCTAGGGGTTCCATGGGATACGTGAACCCATGCTCCCCTACCTAAATTATGTATAATAATATATTTTTTTCAAAAATACTTAAATATATGTGTGTGCATCCACATTCAAAATATATTATATGATGTGATAATTACTGGGTCTACCTATCTAAGTGAGGTTACAAGGTCAAATCTTATATCAATTATTTTTTCTTTCTTTTTTCCATAGAACTAGACGCCCACGGGAGATGAGCATGTTTGGTGTTACATTTTGCGTATTAATTAAGTACTTTTTCTTTTATTTCCTTTTTTGTTTGATCTATTCTTTCAAAAATTTTATACATTAAAATGCCTATTCTTCTTCTGTCACCTTAAAATCTTATATGATTAAACAAAATATGTATATTAAAACTAGTAACAGTGTATGATGTAGCATATAACCAATGGGATCAACTGATCCCCACATTTTCAACATGCATAATAGATATAGATGCAAGAAAAATATATTTTTTAAAAATTTTAATTTTGAACTTATAATTCAAAAGTCTAATGGGTGCGCAATAGTGAGAACTAAAGGTTGAACATATAAAATTTATATCCCGGATCCACGCCTTCTTAATAGTGCACCCATCATGTCAAAATCCTAGATCCACCTCTGCGCAGGTGCACCGATCTCCAGTATATTATGCTGGAACTTTTCGTGTGTAAGAAAATAGTGGCTATTTTTAATGACTTTACAAACGTTGGCTATTTTAAATGGCCAACCCGAAAACTGACTGGCTCGTGCTATCTTTATCATATTTCATGTTGAAAAATGTGACCATGTTTCTTCAAGGTATGTAAAAGTTCCAATAATGATATTAGCAATCAGATAATTGACAATCCCAGCCCCTTTCTTTTTCTTTTCTCTTTGGACTATCCTTTTTTCTTATATTAAAATCGGGCTAAAGCGAGGGGGATATAACTTATACAGCAATTCAAAATCTAGAATCCGTGAATTCAAAATAAGTGCACTTTTTATTAATTATTATTATTATTATTAATATATATGTATTAATTTTTTAATGTATATGATTAAATAATTTGAGAAATATATTTCAGTTAAATTCGCAGAACTCGTCCTAAATTCTTTTGTGAGCAAATCCGCGGGAAATTCAAAAATAGCCAGATTTATAACTGGTTGTTAAAAAATAGCTCAGTTCCAAAAGTAACTGAAATTTAGCCACTTTTCATGTAAAGATCTGAGCGAAAACACTGTTCAAAACCCGAAAAATACGCCAGTATATACTTGAACTCCAGCATAATATACCGGAGTTCCAGCAAGTATGTTGGTCCAGCATAATATACTGGAATTTGGATCACCGGTGCTCCAGTCTCCAGTATATTATACTGGAGCCAACAAAGTGTACCGGTCCAGCATAATATACTGGAGTTCATACTCAGGTGCATCGAACTCCAGTATATTATGCTGGATCGTTCTCTGTTCTAGCAAAATAGTAACTATTTTTTATTGACTTGATAAATGCTGGCTATTTTTAAATGACCAGTCCGAAAACTGGCTATACCGTGCTATTTTTACAGCAAATCTTGTTGGACTGTAAGGGATATATGAAGCCCAATTAGCCCAACTTGACAATTTGAGAATATAGCCACGAAAAAGGGGAAGTTTTGTTTAATGACCAGTCCCTTTTGTGAAAATGACTTCATGACCATTTCATCTGGTTTAGGGTGTTTTTTCTTGAAAATTCTTGTCTCATGTGTAAATAAGTTAAATTTGACAAAGGAATTTGGATAAAGTAGATTAATAGATTGACAAATGGGACCAATATGTACAATTAGTAAACTTTTTTGACCTTGGCGTCATAACCTTATGACTTCTCATATTTAAAGAAAAGACAACTAAAAACATTGATATTATGATAATTAGATGAATATATGTCAATTTAATCTCATATTCTAAGCCTCAAACAAATTTCTTTTTAACTGTAAAATTTATAACACGTTGAAAATTGATTTTTCGATGATTTGTATTTTTTGAGCAATTCAAACGTAGTTCTGCTACGTATATATGTGACAAAAAATGATATTATAATTTACTATTATAGTGGTTAAAAGTTCAACAATCATACGTGGATACAAAATTTGGGTAAGGCATACAAAATTACCAACCAAATTCTAGGGGTAATGCATAAAAATCATCACATCCTATGACCAAATTGTCAACTACACATTTTTTTTTTTACGGGAGTTCTATTATCCCCTGCACTAATTTAAAGTTTAATAAACACCACCTTAAGTATTGATGTGGCATAGAGAGTATGCACACTCTCTTAAAGGCAAGTGGAAGATCAAATAGCGGGTATCTTCACAAGCCCTTTGAGATAGATTGCTTCCTTCGTGACTCTGGAAATGCCCAACTTAGTTTAAAGGGGATGTTGGATATAGTAAAATAGATTCATCTTAAATATGTGAATTTTCTAACTCGTGTTAGAAAATTGGAAATTAATCCAACGAATCGTAATCAATTTCGTAGTTTTAATCATAATCCATCGAGAACTAATGGTTGTCAAACTATGAAAGTTGATACGGAGTAACTTATTTATGTATTAATGTCATTTAACCTTGAAATGGCTGAAAAGTAACTGAAAATCCGCAAGAAATGGTTGTTCTCAGAACTCCAGGCATGTGTATTTCACCACCTTACACGCATCTGGTGGTTGATTTTTAAGGGGTAAATAATTACACTTTAAATTAGTTCAGGGGGTAAGAGGATTCCCAAAAAGGAAAGGTGTGTAGTTGGCAATTTGGTCATAGGATGGGGTGGTTTTTATGCATTATCCCTAAATTCTATCTTGTCAAGACTTTCCAAAAATATTATTGTGTTCGTATTGAATCCTCTAGAAATGCATTATCTTTGGAGGACTTGACACGTATCTGTCTAATATTTTATGAGTACAAGCAACATAATCTAAAACTGATCTCATAAGATTGCCTCATGAGTCATGACCATATTCATGTGAATAAATCCCTCTTCAAGCCTAGCAAAATACCCTTTTCTCCCTTTTATTTCATCTATTTATATGTGCATAATCAACAAGATAAAATGGTTTTACGCTAATTGTTTACGTCAAATCACATTAACTTATCATGATTAAGTGATAAAGTGAAGTAAAAATAGTTTTTTTAGGTCTCATGGTTAAACAAAAAAAGTATATATGGGAAACACATGATACGTTATTATTGGTTTAGTATAACTATCGGCGTGATGAACCCATGCTCGAAGACTCCTATGGTACAATTATTATTGGGTGCATCTTTACAAGTGAAATTGACAGTCTAAATCTTACTCTCGACGGTCTTGATTTCGGCACGAGTATAGATATATATGTGAAATCACTAAAATTTCAAAAAAAAAAAAAAAATTTGAACCTAAAATTTTAAAAGTGTAGTGGGTTCATGGTAAAAGGATAAATTTAAACCCGTCAAATATAAATTCGAGATATACTTCTTCATAACATTGCACCTATCCTTTGGAAATCCTGAATCTGCTTCTGGGCGTGAATTATGTAATCCAAACAGTAAACTGTTTCTGAATATAGTGAAAAAGAAATTTGAAGAGATAACAGAACCCTTGAATAAGCAATGCTTTTTTTTTTTCATTTCAAGAATATATTTGGATGCACATTCTTATATTGCCAAGTAGGTAAGGCATTTGGTCACTTCAACTATAATCAAACAACACTGATTTCTTATCCTCTTTAAAATCCAAACCAACTCCAAAATTATCAATTGCATACAACATTCTTGTCACACACAGACCAAAAAAAAAGGAAAAAACACAAATTCTTCCCTATTAATAAAAGGATCACATCAATGAGTCTATATTTCCGAATAGGGAGAAGCAAAAACAAGTAGACAATGACATCAAAAACATGTTATCTGCTCTAATGAGACGCCTAGGCAACCTTCAACGTGTTCATAATAAGGCGTCAACAGGGGACTTGAGCCAGAGTGATGACGATGATCATGGCACGAGAATCGTCACTCTAGCCGGTACTAATGTAGGAGCCAGTATGCGCGGTGAGATGGAGGAGAAAGCTGGATTTGAAGGCGATCCATCGGAGGAAAATGAAGCATTGAAAACATATGTAATAGCAATTTTCAAGCACTCAATAATTCCATTATGTTAGGTGGTAGTTATTGTACTAATGACCCTGGTGTTCATTTGGACATCTCTGATTGTATGGAACATGACCAAGAGCCAACACCAATAGGACATGAAAAGAAGAAAGGAAAGAATAATAGAAGGGAAACCTCCAAACATGACCACTATTTGGTGCATTCGGAGTAGGATAATACCAAAGGCGGATCCAGAATTTCAATCTCTATAGGTCGAGGTTCTAAGTTCTTGGAGAATATGAGTTCAAAACATAATATTTTATACTATTTTTTTTAAGTTTTCACATATATATTTGTGGTCTAAATAACAAAGTTGAAATGTGAGGAAGCTGCTAAAATTTCATTCCATGTTCCATATGAATATTAATGGGGAGCCTTGTCGTAATTGGTAAAGTTGTTGCCATGTGATCAGGTGCTCAGGGGTTCGAGTCGTGGAAACAGTCTCTTGCAGAAATGCAGGGTAAGGCTGCATACAATTGAACGTTGTGATCCGGCCATTCTCTAAATCCCGCACATTACGGGAGCTTAGTGCATCGAGTTGCCCTTTAATGTGGTGGAGCATTGTTTCTTTTACTGTCTCCATGTTTTCCTATTTTTCTCTTTCTAGATCTCTTTGTAATGAGAATTCTTCCATTGAATTTTATAGTCAAATATTTCCCTTGAGCTAAAAACCATTGCTATACTATTGCTGTCTTCATTCTACTAAGCTTCATTGAATTCAACAGCAAAAAAAATGCTCCCGCTATGTAGGAAGTCCAAAGAAGGCCGTGTTGGGCACATGCACATGTTGTCCAGCCAAAGGCCCAATGGCCTAATCCTGTTCTCTTTTGGTTTCCAATCTTATTCGGAATTGGATTTGATTTATTCCTATTTTGAATAGGTTTTGGTTTTAAGAGAAAGCACCACTCATGATCTATAATTAGGACAACCTTGAAGAATTATACTATATTCAATGATACAACTCTTTGAAAATAAGCACATAAGAGTGGTTTTTTAGAGAGCTTTCATCAAGAGAGAAGAGAGAAGGGAAGTATTTGTTTTGCTGCAGATTTTATTCCGACCAATCAACTTCAAATCACGTTTACCGATTCGTTAACCGTTGGATCAGAATAAAATTTTGACTGACTATTTGTAACATCTTGATCTTGGTTTTGAATGGTGGAGATAGGATTGGATGCCTGTAGCATCAGATTCGAGCCTCGAACAGCAGCTTCGTTTTTGTGGATTATACCCTTTCTTCAATTGATTAGTTGTTTCTCTTGTTATTATGGTTGCTCCGCGTTTGACACTTGTTGTGTAGCCAATTTGAAGAACTTTTGTAACCCCCTTATTATTATAGTAGAGATTTTTGGATCTTTGTGATCCCATGGTTTTTACCTTCGATTTAAGGGTTTTCCACGTTAAAATTTGGTGTTCTTTATCTTCTTTATTTTCGGGTTTGCCTCTTCTTCGACATAACAGGCCGAGACCACAAGGGCCTATTGTATGTAGCCTTACCCAACATTTCTGCAAGAGGTTGTTTCCACGACATAAACCCGTGACCTCCTGGTCACATGGCATCAACTTTACAGCTGCGTCAAGGCTCCCCTTCGCTTCATTGAGTTCAAAAAGTATAACAAATGCAGAATACTGTAATTTGTATTTTCAAAATGATAATTACAACTTGCTACTATAGTTCTTTCTTCTATGTTATCATCATATCCTTAGATTTTTCTTTCTTGTTACTTTTACAGTGGCAACAATCTCTCATGTCCATCCAATTAAGATATAGACTTGATTCTTTGAAGTTGGTTCTTGAAAATATAACAAAATTTAGTTCATAGTTACATGTTTAGGAAGAAAACTTAGTTCAAGGAACTGCGCGTTCATCGTTGGATTCATGAACTTGAAAACTTAGGTCCTTGTCCTTTTTTTCTGCAGTTTCTTGAGGAACTTTCTGAATTTCTTTAGTCTTGCCCCATAGAAGAAAGTATAGTCCAACGATTACGATAACTGATCCCATCACACTGATCATGTTCATTTTTTGAAAGAAATATGTGTCAGTTGTATATGATATTATGAATTGAAACATTGTCTTAGGTAAAAATTAGCAGCATTGAAGCGTTGAATTACCTTCCGAGATTGAGTTGTTCGTGTAAAAATGGAACGTCTAACATCGCTGCCATAACTTGGACAAGAGGACTGAATGCTGCAGTAAATACAGGTCCCCTCTTCTTAACACACCATGACATTCCAACATAGCACAAGCCGGAACCTATTAACCCCTGTCACAAGTAGAATACAGTCAGATCTCTCTATAACAGCATCGCTATATAACAACCATTCACTATAACATCCAATTTTTTTATGGAACCAATTTCCATGCTATATAACATCAGTTCGTTATAACAGCCAAAAGAATTCGGAACAAATGAGGATGTTATAGAGAGGTTTGACCGTATATTATCGTTATTTCAAACTCTAGAAATAAGATGAAGTTTAAGTGTACTTACAGTATAAATGACACTCAACATATCGATCATTTCCTTTGGAATCCAAATGGAATGTCTTCGATTAATGGAAAAAGTTAAGATAGCTGATTGTATGGCGCTGAAGAAGGTCATAATAACAGTGCTAGAGTATTGACATGGATATTTCTTTCCAATATTCGATTGAAGAAGGAACCACGAGGACCACAATAGCGTTCCAGCAAATAAGATCATCGACCCAAAAATCCATCGTTCTTTTCTTTTCGAGGAACTAATATGCTCTTCCATTGATTGAGATGCCGTTTGTTGGTCTGAAAAATGGATTAAAGGAATGCCTTTGTAAAATGTCAATAACAAGGCGCCTCCGAGGCATATTAATGTACCAATCACTTTGGCTCTGCCACTTCTATCTTTTATGTTAATTGTCTCTAACCTGCATTTCAATCATATGATATCCTTAGATTGGATCAATAGATCACGAAAAGGGGAGAGTCGTAACTTTTTGAGCTATATTTACTCGTTGAAACGAGAGAGAACGAATTCTCATACCCGAAAGGTAATGCCATAAGGAATGTTATCACAGGAACCATGTTGACAAAGGCACATGCAAAAGTTGCAGAAGTGTATTGTATGCCAAGAAGGAATAAGTATTGTGTAAGAGATGCCCTACGAAAAAAGGCGTCTTAAGTTATGCTGCTAAAATTTTAGCAGAAAAACACATAGCATAGACAATCTTTCAAACTAAAATAGAAGATGATACACTCAGACCTCTCTATAACAGCATCCCTATATAATATATGTTCTCTCTAACAACACTTCGTTATAATATCCAAAAACATCCGTAACAAACGAGGCTGTTATAGAGAGTTTTGATTGTATAATCTTTGTTATTCTACTTACCCAACAATTGCACTCAAGAATAGGTAGCACAAGATTTGAGGGGTGAGTTTAGGTCTAGTATTTCTGCAAAACAAGAAGATTACATATGAAAAGTTGTAAAACGACTTCAGATGAGTGAAAAGCTATGTTGGGCGGACTCTCCAAAATATAGCCACACCCGAGTCGGACCCTTTGAAAATGCACTAATCTTGGAGAATCCGACACTTATCCAGCTATATTTTCGAAAAGTCCAAGCAACATATGTGAAAAGTAGGAAGAATGATTCATACCTTTCAAGAAAGAAAGCAATAGGGGCTAAAAATATAGTCGAAATCGACTGTCGATAAGTGATGAAAACCAAATGATTCATACCATCCAATATAATCTTCTTAAGAAGTATATTACTTATTGCGAAAGCAAAATCAATTGACAACATAACAAAGATTGGATACCATTCCACATATTTCTTCATCTTAGTTTGTGTTCACTTCCTTTCTGTTGTGTGTTTCTTCTTTTGTGAATTACTCTGTGGTTTTTAAGCTGAAGCTGAGGCAGAAGGCAGATATTTAAAGTCTGTTAAGACTGTTGTTTGTTCCACTAAATTCTGGCAATCACATCAATGCATTAAAGGTTCAATAGATTAGACATTTGTTTAATGTAAGTGTACTCTTGCCTTTTACTTTCCTTTTACTTGAAAGATTGCTACTATTTCCCTTTTCCTTACTTTTGATTTATACTTTTAGCATAAGGGGTAAAGTTATTGTCATGTGATCAGGAAGTCAGTGGAAATAGCATCTTGCAGAATGTAGCGTAAGGTTGTGTACAATTGTGGTCCGATCCTTTCCTGGACTACAGGTTTAGCGGAAGCTTAGTGTACCGGATTGTCCCCTTTTTTTTTACTTTTGATTGATATGTTTGGTGTAACTGGTAAAGTTGCTGCTATGTGACCAGAAAGTCACATGTTCGAGCCGTGGAAACAATCTCTTGCATAATGCAAGGTAAGACTACATGCAGTGGATCCTTGTGGTTCGGCCCTTCTCCGGACCATGCGCATACACCGAGCTTCCCTTATACTTTCCAGCAGATGTTAACTGTATGCGAATCGTTTACCACAACAACAAGTTCATCAACATACAGTATAGAGAATGTTATTTTGACTTAGGCGCAGCAGATGGGGCTACTCTTCCCCTAATCAGATGTCTCGGATTCGAGCCCTGGGTATAGAAAAATCCTTGGTAGAGAGAGCTTCCCCCCGCATGGGCTTTACACGGTGCGAATCCCGATATAGTCGAACTAAAATACGGATACCGGACACCCGTGGAAACCAAAAAAGGAAAAATGTTATTTGGGGAAATTTTATTTTTCTTAGTCTTAAATTAGATAGGATACAGAACATTTTTAACATGTGAGTCAACTAATGGATATTTTCAATCTTTCTCTGTTAGTATATAAATAAACAGTTTTATGGCATCATTGTGGGTGGGGTTCAATTAAATATGATTCTATTTGCCAATATTTCCTATGGCATCTAGCATTATCTCTCCTTAGTTCTCATGTGTTAGTGTAGAAGGCATCTAATGCTGCTTTTAAAAAAGAACTTGTAGTATAGAATCTTCAGATTACACCATTGAACACAAATAGCATCTGCTGCTTAGGAATTCTTTTAAGTAAGAAAGCATACACCTTTTGTCAAATGAAGTACAATTTTGTCGATATGAATCGAGAGAGGTAAGATATGGTTTCTAAGTTAACCAAAAGATAACGCATGTGTCCTGAGATGAGCTCAATGAGGACGGAAACCTCGTGTGAAATAGAAGGGTAATAGCTCGTTTGATTCTTATTTCCACTACGAATATGGACCATGATAGTCTCTCGCAGAATGTAGGGTAAGGTCGCATACAATAAACTCTTGTGGTCTGATCCTTCCCGGACCCCTAGTTTAGTGGTCGCTTTGTGTACCGGGATGCTTCTTTTTTTTTTACACTTTTGATTGATATGTTTGGTGTGTCTGGTAAATTTGTTGCTATGTGACCAGGAGGTCACGGGTTAGAGCAGTGGAAACAGCCTCTGGCAGAATGTAGGGTTTGGCAGCATACAATAGACTCTTGTGGTCTGACCCTGGCCTGACCCCCCTGTTTACCGGGAGCTTAATGCACCGAGCTGCCTTTTTTTTTAACTTTTGATTGATATGTTCGGCGTAATTGCTAAAGTTGTTACCATGTGACCAGGAGATTACAGGTTCGAGCCATAGAAACACCTCTCGTAGAAAGCAGGGTAAGGCTCGGCCTAATAATCTTTCAGAACATGGTCAGCGAGCTGGTCAACTAAAAACTTGATTGAGCTTAATTCATAAAATAAGCTTGCCGAGTCTAACAAAAAAAATTAAGCTAGCTCAAGAAATCAAATTCTTGACTCATCAGTGGCCTTAGTCAAAAAGAGATATGGAGAGTTGTCCATTTGAACTTAAGTTGCTTGAACACGAGTGCGGGTGTCACATATGGTTGCTGATCTAGAAATCAAATCGTTCGAGATGTAAATTCTAAGATCTAGAGATATGAATTCTAGTATGAATACAGGTGCTGGGATCAAGCTAAAAATAATTTAAAAAACTAAAAATACAAAAATATCTCAAAATTATGAGAAATTTTGTGAAATTCTTATCCATAACTTGTTAAGTCTGAATTTTTTTTTATTCTCATGTTGCGGGCATGATTTTTTGATTTTCTTACATTATGGGATTCTCCTAATGGTTAACTTTTTTATAATTATCTTTCATTTACAATTAAATTAAACTGTTGTGCCGGAGCAACTTAGATTTGAACAATGCTAGGCGTAGCTCGGTCAACTATTATTCCAACAATGAGTTTGCGGGTTTGACAGAACTGTAGTGCTTCGAGGTCGAGTCCTATATAAATGTGCCCAAAGAAAAAGGTATATAAGCACTTTACTTGTATAAGCCTTCGGAAAATTCAGAACTATGCTTGCATCAAGGTAGGCTGCATACATCATATTTTCTTGGGGTACGGTCCTTCCTCGAATCATGTGTAAGCACTGTATGCTTTATACACCGAGCTGCCTTTTTAAGTCTTTAGTCATTTGGTTAATGAAAACATGATAAATTCTAAATAATGGATCAAATGTTGAAATTCTTGTATAAAATTTAACAGCTCTACATAGAAAAATCCCACTTTCTTAGTAAAAATGAAGACCACCAAGAAGTAATTTGGCAACAAATCATATCAATGCTTTTAAGTAACATCAAATTCTTTTTCAATGGAAAGTAGGAGGTACACAATGGACATGATTTTTCATGCCCTAGTCTTGATCCATATTCTTTTGTTTCTTAACCATGATTTGAGTTGAAACCCTACATCTTTAGTAACAAAAAATCCAGAATTATATGCTTTTTTTGCTTTTACTTTTAGTTTTTTCATGAGTAAGGAACCTCTAAAAGTCCAAGCATTATCACCCTAATAAATGGTTAAGAATTAATCAAGATTACTAGTACCTTTAGAGAGCATAATCCTTCTTTATTACAGAGCCGAATACAGGATGAGTTCTATAGGTTTAACTTAACACACTATTTTCGGTTCAAATTATGTATACATATAATACAATTATTACTACGCCTCAATCCCAAGCAAATTGAGGTCGGCAATACGAATCCTCATTGACTATCTCGCTTCATTTAAGTTCATCTCAGTTCAACATTAGACTAAAAAGAGTATTAGAAGTTCTCTGTATTTCCGATTGACAAATAAATCTCCATCGTAAATTGACGAGTTTTATGCTAGTTGTTAGCCTGGCTACCGCAGCTTTCTCCTTTATCCGAGTTTGGGACCAGCAATTTGAGCAAGTTCACTACAAGAAAATAGCTTTTTCATACTACCAAAATAGGTGAAAAGTAGCCGTAAAAGTATCTATTCCGACTACTTTCCGACTGTTTTTACGTAGTCGGAAAATGGTACGTCGGAAAAACATGTCTGACTATTGTAGTCGGAAAATTTATTCTGGCAAAAATCCGAAAAGGTTGGTATTTTCTGACTGAAATAGTCTAATTAAGTGGCGGATTTATGGGGGCGTAAGGGATTCACCTGAACCTCATTTCGCCAAAAAAGTACAACGTGTGTATATGACAAAATATGTTTTTTACCTTTATATATTATGCTTTGAATTTTCTTAATGCAATTAGTGGAAATTATGTCTTCGCCACTTATTATAGTCGGCAAGCTATATATACATTATGCAAAAAAAATTATAACATAAAATATATACCAAGACCAGACTTCCAAAGTCAACCCTTTTCAGAATTTTTCTATTTTTTTCCCCATCTTCCATCTAAACAGAATTCTGTTAGTATGCAGTAAATCATTCAATGCTTTACAATAGAAAGTTTTGGTTCTTCGAATAATCCGCTTTAACATACCTTGTTTTGTGCACTTTAACATGATTCATTACATGTTTATCTTGCAAACCGTGTCGACACAACAGAGTCGTGAAAACAGTCACTAATGCTTGCATTAGGTAGGTTGTCTAAGTCACCCCTTTGGTTGTAATTTTTCCCCGAATCCTACGTAAACATGGAATGTCTTATAGAAGTGGTCAATTCTATATAAACGGTCAATGTTAAGTGAATGTATATACAGTTTGTAAGGATGTGACATGAGATGTGCGATTTAGGTACATGTCACAGACAAAATGTGGTATTCCCTCCAATCCATTTTAGTCGTCACGTTTTCTTTTTCAGACGTCCTTGAAAAAATTACACTATTTTGGACCAGTTATTTTTAATAACCACAACAACTAAAATGGACCAGAGGGAGGACGTACTATTTAAGTTAGGAGAAGCGTAGAGGGATGTACCCATATACTCTCTGGAGTTGAAAACACTTGTGTACGCACACCAAATGTAGCATTAGATAGGCACAACTAGGGTATTCAAACAGAATCCGAAAATCACACCAAATCGAAAAGTCAAATTAAACCGGTTTAAAAACCCAATCACCTCTGCAAAGAGTTCGAGGAATGTGATGTAGAGAGTACCCTCATGCGAACAATAGTGGCACAAATCATGCGAATTCCATGCATAAAATCAGGAAAAAAGTTGTCGTGGCTTCAGAAAATCCAGATATCATACAAATTTAAGTATGTTAAACATTAACTTATTGTTGCAAAATTTTAAGTTGTTGTATTTGAAAATTATTACACCAAAAATTCATCACTTAAAAAGGTACATTAACTATGTTTACTGAGACATGTAAGGAAAGATTCTTTATAGCTTTATTTAGTTAAAGAGATGAACTTCAGTATATGGAAAAATGAATCATCCTTCAATTATTCAAAATAGATAAGACAACACATAGCACGTTTTGTATAACTAACAAATTAAGCTAATTCTAACTAATTAAATTCCTCATTTTGGATCCTATCTCCTGAATTTTACCTACTACATCGACCGTTAAGTTATACCCTTAAGTGCAACATCGCCAGATCTAGTGAAAGAGCTACGAGTTTATTCGAACTCGGCAACTTTGATTTAGACCCTATATATAACAGTAACAATAACTATCCGGTAAAATCATACAAGTAGGATCATGGGAAGGTAGTGTGTATACAGACCTTACCCCTATTCCGATGAGACAGAGTGACTGTTTTCGATAGACTCTCGGCTCAAGGAGACGGAAAAGACGAGAAGAGAAAATATATCAGTACCTCAACAGAAATTATAAAAATAATAACAACATCATAAACCAGAAAATAGATGACAAGCAATAACAATAAATAGTAATCAAGGCCCGGTGCCATGAAAAATAGAAGGATAGTGTGAACACAACATTAACCACTAGCCGTCTAAGATCAACCCTATCAAACTAGCCTCACCCCTGGCACGAAGAAAAAAAAGCTCGACTACCTCCTATCCTGCAACACTAATGTTCGACCTCTACACCTTTCTAGACGCTATATATATGTTAAAAAATCCACTACATAAGCACAAATAATAAATTTCGAATCAGTTCCCAAATGAGAGTAAAGAAGCTAAGATCTTGTTATGTTAAAAGTAGTTAAAGTAGTCAATTACTTGTATTAAAAGTTGAGTTAAGGCATGTCCTTCAACCATTTTGTACCTGCATTCTTGAGTCATTATCCACCCACAAAAATACAAATGCCATTGCAAACCAGTGGCAGGGGCAGACGCACGTTCAATGACGTTGTGTTACGCGATATCACTTTGTCTGAAAATTTTATTGAATATATATATTAATATTGTGAGAAAATAAATAAATAGTAAAAAATGACATCATCTGTCTCCTGGCATATTGCTTATATGCTTAATTTTGTTCTAAGAGGTCATTCGAACCACAAGTAGCTCGTATTTTTTTTACAAATATTCGAGAGGGCCTCTGTGATTAAAGATTGTTATTAAGTAGAGTTGAAATCAAGACCTTTCCTAATTTAAGAGTTAACAAAAATAATGGACTAAAGCTATTTCTTGTTAAAAGTATGATAATTAAAGTTATTTATTCCTTTCTTCTATAAATTTCGACATTGCCTACAAAAGTCCCTGCGTACACCTAAGTTTAGCAGAATACAGTATTTTAATACGTGACAGTCGGCCAAGTAATGATAATAATAAAGACTAGGGTATAATTAAAGTTATTTATTCCGTTCTTCTATAAATTTTGACATTGCCTACAGAAGTCCCTGCGTACACCTAAATTTAGCATAATACAGTATTTTAATACGTGACAATCGGCCAAGTAATGATAATAAGAAATACTAGGGTATAATTGTTACAACTCTGATGAAATAATCTAATATAAAACTGTATAAGATCTTAGTGATTAATCCAACGTGTGGAATTCCAACTTCCATAATAAAATTATTATCTTTAAAAAGGGTGAATAATGATATTATGTAGCTACCATGTGTTTCTTGGCCGAACTTTATATATATGTGAAAAAAGTTGAGAATGTATAAATAAAAGGTTAGATGTATATTTTAGAATAGTATTTCGCAACTTAATTTATAGCGTAAAAATTTTAGATCCGTCGCTGCCAATATCTCTGCAACATCTAGATTCTTAGTCTATCCATACACGTCCACCTACACTAGTATTATATGCTGTCTCAAGTACTTAGAATAGGCCATGAAAAAAGACTAATTAAAATGAGACAGAAGCAACTAATATTAACCATCCATTATTTGGTACTCTTTTCTTTTTGCTGTTTTAAGTATACCTTTTTCCATTTTTACTAGTTTCACTGTATAAATTGGAGCATCATTTTGTGTACATGTTAAATGCTAAGTACTTCAAATTTAAAAAAGAAAAAAGAAAGAAAGAGAGAGAGAGAGAGAGAGAGAGAGAGAGAGAGAGAGAGAGAGAGAGAACAAAACTTGCATTATTCAACATTCTGCTTTTCTTATTCCAAATCAAATTTCTGAAAATTTTCAAATGTTTTTTACACTAGAAATAAAGATTATGCAACACTTATTAATAATTCTAGAGGTATGATTTATGTGCCCTTCAAAGCAAGCCTTGCTCCTCTAATTACAAGATTTCATTCCCTTGAAAATCTGCACATATATTTTCTTGTATTTATAACATTAAAAAAGAAAAAGTGATTTATTGGATAATTTTTATCTATAACAGTCGAACAATATTTGAATATAAAGTATTGCTATAACAACCAATAACTCAGGACAAACAATACTATAGATAGATTTGACGGTATAAACAATCTTTCAAGTACTAGGATAAATTTGGTCTGAAATATAAAAGAAAGGTAATGTTTACGCAAGCCTTACCCCTACCTTATGACGGTAGAGAGACTGTTTCCGAAAAACCCTCGACTCAAGGATTATACAAAAGTAAGAAGAAGAAAAAGAAAATGTATGGATATTCAATTTTAGCACCTATACTGAAGATGCAAATCTCAACAAATAACTCATTGACGTGGGCAGCCCGGTGCACTAAGCTCCGGCTTTGCGCTGGTTACGGGAAAGGGCCGGGCCACAAGGGTCATGTACGCAACCTTTCAATAACCTCAACAATGACCAACAACACAAATCAATATCTTTCAACCCAAGAAGCCATGTACACAGTATATGTATTACATTATAAACCAAATGTCATAGCAGACAAAATGGGACAAGACTAAACAGTTATAACAAACATGCCAACTGGCTCCAAGAACAACTCTAAGTATCATCACTTGCTTATATATCATCCGGTGTCTTCGGTTCCTCTCTTGGTTTCAAAGACGCCGAAGGCGATGGAGCACCATCTTGACCCATTTCAGCTCTCAAATCGTTGATGCTTTGTTCAAGTTCATCAATCCGGTTTCCCATCTCGTCAAGTGCAGCCTTGTCAAGGACTAAACATACTTTGTTCAAGCTTGATCTAATCAAACTATAAAAGAGAGGTAGATGCCCTGTACAATATAAAGACGTATTTGGAACAGTTTGATATGAAAACCATCCAATATGAGAACTCTCACTAGTATGAAAGAGGACAGAAAGCAAGAGCGCCAGACAATAGCTAAAAAGTTGATGACAGTAATGAAACCCCTTTTAAAATTTTCTAAGAGACTAAAGAGGGTTAGATTATGTTGACGGATTACCACAACCCCTACAATCCTAAAAGGTTGAAAGACAGCAGAGCTGGAAACCATGAGCCACTCAAGAGCCTCAGAACCAAGAAGGCGGTTAACACCTTCTTGAATTCAGAGTTCTACAAAGTGCTACATATAACTAAATGCATTTTAGATGACACTAATGTAAGCAACAACTGGATCAGATAGGGAACATCAAATTTAAAAAGGATATTTTTCGAGATGATTGATTCAGACATTGTCTGAAATCTGGTTTGCTGCAATGAGAAAAATATCAGTTAGATAACTCTAGTTGATACATATGAAGAATCCAAGGGGTTGCAGAGTGACCGTACTCACCATTTGCTGAAGAAGATTCTGGACCTGGAAGAGAAGGAAGGACAGAAGTAAGAGTTAGCTAGCATAAATGCATGTTCTCATTTCTGTCAAATGATGGGCTAGTTAAAGCTGTCAGTGATCAAAAAATAGGGACAGGGACACCAAATATGTTATATGTCAAGTGCACGGAAATTGATCCAAATGTCATGGTATTAGCATCATGATAAAGCCATAATTATGAATAAAGTTAGCTCTTTAAAGGGCCAAGATTGTATGTTAGAATTTTAATTTGATGATGAAAAAGAAAGTAATTTTTTATTCCAAATTCCCAAGTAATCACGCTTGATAACTCAATGGTGAACAGATTGAGATGATTAGAAACTTTAGAGATCGTTAGCAAGAGGAGATTGATCTAAAGCTGCTTAAAATCAATTAAAGAAATTAAAGTTGTCTTTGCCAGAAAACTTACAAACACAGTCATATCAGCAGTGCTTTGTTTTGAATTATCTCCATCGTGCCCATCCTGCCAGAAAATTGTGATAGCTACGTTTAGAATAGTGCAATACAGCAGATCAGACGCAGAAAAACACGCATTTGAATAAAACATACTATTGATTGAAAGCTCATTCTCTAATATTTAGAGGGGGGTGGGGTGGGGGTGGTGAGAAGGGTCTAGATAAATTAATCAAATGACCCGACCTCTAATTCCACATGGACTACTTTCAGCAAGAAAAAACTTGGAAAATTTCAGAATTAAATGATCTATAACTGCTCTTCCCCATCCCACACCCAAACATATACTAACAAGGTATACTTCAAAGTCAATGACTAACATGAAAACTGATTCACTTAATAGTCTATGAATTAAAGTTCTCACGATGAAAGATGATATACTAAGAAAGTTCCATAGAGATCTCTGAATTAGAACAAACTGTGAAGGGTAGAAGTTCTAATTTTCTTGAACTGTTTTATAAAATCTAAGTACTACTCCTGGTATTTTAGAATACTTTAAAATGTTACTGGAAGCTTTTACAAACAGGTTTAGGGTGTCAACTCCAGCATTGAACAAATATATTTATCTTGAATTGCTGTTGAACAAATATATTTTACTTTGAATTGCTAAGCTTAATTCATCAATGCAACTGATTGGATATCAAAATAAAAGTGTCTCAAAGAGTTCGCGACAATAATCCTTTCCCAAGTATTCGACGCGTGGGATTGTTATTAAAATTATAACCATCAACCCAAAAAGAATGCTAAGCAAAGATATACACAGTAACAGAATACATGGTAGCCTAAGGACAACCAACACACGACAAGAAAGCTGCAATGTATGCAGGTTCCCAAACTGAACGCAAGTACCATATTTCTGACTTCATCAAGAACAAGGTGATGCATAATGCACCTCAGTAAACCTTTTCACACACTTCTAACAGCAATCTATACTCTTAATTCATACATTATAAAGAAGTGGTACAAATTTTTCATTTATAAAAACAAAGTAGTGTCAGCACGACACTGTAGAGTCTACTAACTTCAGAGGCGGATGCAGCAAACGGCTCATCTAAACTCAATACTTTAGGCGCAGAGCATAAACTTATGCGTAAAAATTATCCATTTTTTGCAACAAATACCAGTTCCGAACCCATAATTTTATAAATACAAATGAGTTCAACGCTAAACACCTTAAAGGTTGAGCACATCGAGTTATTTCCAAGATCCACCTGTATACCAGTGGTTGTGGCGGATGGATAAGATCCTTTCACCCATAAACCAGAGGTTTCGGGTTCTAGTACCTTGAGAACTCTAAAGATTTGTGCTTCAGTGATCAGTATTATTAAGTGCAAAGTCTAGAGCACCTCGAAAGAGCCTCTAATTTGTCTTATAATTGAAAATATTGCAAATAGAACAATATGGATATAAACAATTCGCGTAGCCAGTCTCAACTTTGGGAGACCTAATTGTTTTTTTTGGTTAATTTATTGTGCTCAATCAAGTCAATAATCACTAATTTGCTTCAACTCCAGTCCTCCTTTAGCTAAAGAAAAAAAATACAACAAAAAAATGACATTTTTAAAGAAAAGAGGAAATTTTACGGGTTTAAAATTTTAATCTTCATAATTGCTAAAATTTCAGCTCGATTAAATAAAATCTCCGGAAAAACTGCAGCAATTCCGTTAATAATATTCAGTCCGATTACAAAATAAATCACAATGCAAACAGAAGCGGAATCAATACAATGCCTAAATCTGAAAGCAAAAAAGGTGCAATAAAGGTAACTTTTTCTTTTTTTGGATTACTTCATTACATGTAGAAAAAAACCTGAAAATTAGAATTGATAGAGAAAATGAGCTTACCATTTTGTTCAGAATTCGATAGTAGCGCCACGAGACAGACAGAAATTGGGATACCAAAAAATGGTGAAATTTGGGAGGTCTAAAAAGAAAGATAATTTGAATTTGAAATGACCAAAATGGGTGCTTTTGTAGTGACCCGACCCGACACTCCGCAATGAAGCAAAGTAAGATTCACTTTAGTTTTACCTTTTGAACCAATAACAATTAGATTTCAATTTTATATAATATATATAAATACATACACATACATTTTTTTTCGGTCGAAATGAAATATATTACTAATTAAGATAATGTTGTTACATTAGAGCTACTTGGATACCTTGTTCTGCAATGCTATGCGTGATAGTATCAATATTACAACCCAAAAAAAATCTAGGCAATTCAGTTCCTAGGGTATCTGCCTTTAGAAACTTGTAACTTCCATAGCCACTTGAAGTTTTCCAAATCCCTTGGAGGGCTCGGTTGTTGTGAATGAATGAGTATGTTGAGTTCTGAGAGAACTTTCCATTTGGAGTGAGAGTCTAAACTAGTGTATCTTCCTTAGTTGCAACACTATGGATGAACACTGAATTCATGATGCTAAGGATGTGAGGTGGAAGATCAACAGAGAGGGAGCTTGTGTCCCATGCTCCTCTATTATGAATTGAGATCACCTTGGCCAGAAGGTCCTTATTTGTTAGAGGTCCCTCTATTAAATGTCTAATAGCAAGTTGATGGGGGATCCAGGGATCATCGAAGAAGCTCACCCTCTTTCCCTTATTCACAATCCATCTATTAGCCTTACTATAAGTTTCCCAACCACTTAGCATGGCCCTCCAAATGGGTGACTTGTAGCTGTCATGGTTCGTTCCAGCATTGGCAGGCCTAGATATGTTACAGTTTTTGTGGATAAGGACTCTAGCCCAGAGGTTGTTTGTATTTGTGTAGGCTCTCCATGCCAGACTTGCTAATGTTGCTTTGTTTATTAAACTACATTTTTGGATCCCTAGCCCTCCCTGAGCCTTAGTTCTAGTCACCACCTCCCATTTGACCATGTTCATTTCCTTCTTTTCCTAAGTGGTTCTCCAGAGGAAGTTCCTCTGAATCCAATCAATCTATTTGGTTATCGTAGTGGGGATAGCTATGAACTGTATGACACAACTTCGGATGCTGCCTAGAGTGGCTTTTATCAGAACAGTTTTACTAGCCATGTTGAGGAGTTTGGTTTTCCAGTCTGCTAACTTGTTGTGCATGCTATCAATGATGAATTGGAAATCAGAGGCAATTTTTCTTTTATTTAGGATTGGGAAGCCTAGGTATTTTCTAAAGGATGATGAATGGTTGATAGACAGAGTGTTAAACAGGTGATGGTCAGTGTCTTGGGGGTGTTTGAGGAAAAGATTACCTTATACTTATAGCATGTTTGACAAAGCTTCCTTTTCACCAGAAGTGCTTTTTTGGCCAAAATACAATAGAGGTGTTTGTCCAAGCTTTTGGAAGGAAAAAAAGTGTCTTTGAGGAGAAGCATAAGCAGTTTTGGAGAAGCAGAAAAAAGTAGCTTCTCTCCAAAAGCACTTTTTTGAGAAGCACTTTTGAGAAAAATACACTTAGAAGCAGTTTTTTAAAGCTTGGCCAAAGACTAATTGTTGCCCAGAAGTAATTTTCAAACTAATTATCCAAACACAAATTGCTTCTCACCAAAAGAACTTTTAAAAAAAAACACTTCTCAAAATAAGCTGATTTTTGCAACATGGCCAAACGGGCTATTAGCCAAATTGATTTTTTGGCCTGACTAGCTATTGAATTCCTGTAAAATGGTTAGGATTGCGTTGCAGTTCATGATGTTCCCTCTGGCAAACAGAGTGAGGTCATCTACAAAGAAAAGGTGAGAGATCTTAGTCCAGCTCTACTTATGCTGATGGGGTGCCACAAGTTTTGGCTGACCGCCTAGTCAATGGCTCTAGATACCCTTTCCATACATAGGATGAACAGGTATGGAGATGGGGTCACCCTTCATGATGCCTCTTGATGGGGTGAATTCTTTAGTTTTTCCTCCATTAACTAGGATTTGGACAGTGGAAGTACTGATGCAGGACATTATTAGATTGGACAGCCGTACATGAAAATTGAAAGCATGTAGGGTATCTCTAATTAAGGACCACCCTCGTCTATCAAAAGCTTTTCTCAAGGTCAATTTTTAATATCATGTTGGCACTTTGACCTTCCATTTTCCTAAAATGTTTCATGTATTCCTGTACTATAATGACATTATCACAAGCTCTTATGTTGCTTAGAAAGCTGGCCTGACTTGGTCCTATGATGAGGTTCGGGATGGGTTTGATCCTATTTACAATAATTTTTGTCACAGTTTTGTAAATTGTGTTGCATAGGCCAATAGGTCTAAAGTTCCTAAGCATGGTTACCTGGGGGAATTTTGGAATAAGACACGGAAGAGTTTTGTTCATTTCTTTATCCATTGTGAGTGCTGAAGCACTTTTTGCAGAATTGTATGACGGAGTTCCCTACAATATCCCAGTACTTTTGGTATAAGAAGGGATGAAGCCCATCTAGCCCAAGGGCTTTGAAATATTTGTTGGAGAACACAGCTGATTTGACTTCACTCATGTGCAGCTACCTATCCGTGAAGGCCTTGTGGCTTTATTGAAGGATTAGTTCCATTGTGGACTAAGGGGTAAGCTCCCATGTAACTGCAACTTGGAAGGTTGTGTACAAGTCCTTAAAGAAGGTGACAATGGCAGACTGGATTTCAGATTGGTTGTGAGTCCAGATGCATCATCTTTTAAAGAAATAATTATGTTCCTTCTTCTTTTATTCGGGGTGGAAGTGTGGAAGAACCTAGTGTTGGCATCTCCCTCATTGAGCCAGTTTATTCTAGACTTCAGCTTCCAGAAGTCTTCCTCGTTTTTGAATATGCTGCTTAGCTCCTCATTAAGGTCATTCTCAAGTTAAAGAAGAAAGCTATTGAATTGGTAGCTAAGGTAGTTCTGAATACCATAAATTCTGGCTACAAGTCTCTTTTTCTTATGGAAAATATTTCCAAAGACTTTATGGTTCCAATTGGATACCAGTTCTTGGAACCTAGCATTGGACTGGATTAGAGGAGCTTGACCATAAAAAACTTGGATGATTACATTGGGGAAGGAGGGGTGGCTAGCCCACATTGTTTCAAACTTGAAAGGTTTTTTAATTAGGGATATTTGTGGGCCTTCCATTTGGATTTTTAGAGGACAATGGTTCGAGTGGGTCCTAGTCAGGTGTTGCACAGTTGCCTCAGGGTATTGAGAAATCCAACCCTCATTCGCAAAAACACCTATCAATTCTTTCTAGGATTAGGGCATTCATATTCTTGTACTTTTTAGTTGTCCATGTGTATTTACTACCTTTATACCCTATGTCAATTAACTGGCATCTGTTGATGCAGTTCCAGAAGTTATTATTGCAGCTCAGGTTAATAAAATTCCCCCCCAAATTTATCTCTAGCCTTCAATATTTCATTGAAGTCACCCCATACAAACCAGTTATTGTTTACAGCTCTAGAGAGTGTGGTTAGTTGTTCCCACAAAATTTTCCTATCTACCAGTAAAGGGCTAGCATAAATTGCAGAAAAGAGCCAAGGGATATGGTTTGGTCTTACCTGAACCATTGCATGAATACCTTGAGGTGGGGTGGACACCTCTTCCACTGCGTCCACGTAACAACTATACCACCAGCAAGCCCCACCGCCGGCGATTGAATGATCATTTCAAAGTTGAGGGCATTGGCCAATGATTGGTGGTCTACCATCTTTGTTTCGAGGAGCACCAACATGGAGGGTTTGTGCATCTTAACCATCTAAGTGCAGTACCTTTTGAACTCTGCACTATTCCCACCCCTAATATTCCATATGATGTAATCCGTCTTTGGAAACGTGAGGGATGGGTGGGCTCCCTATTGGGGGAGCTCGGTAGAGTAGGCACTGATGGGGCTTTCCTCTTCAGACTCAATATTGGTGTAAGGTTGATCAAGGGATTGATTTGGCCCATGGTTTGAGCTGAAACTAGGCTCAGCCCGCACTTGACCATTGCGTTGGGGCATAGAACCACTACAATCTCACTCACTTGTAATTTGAACTCTATGGATCTCACCAAATACAGGACAATCGACTCTGTTCTTGCCGTTTGGTACATTAGCTCCACCTCCCCCGTTGATTCCTTACTTTTCAGCATGTTTAGGGCATTGGCAATTCCTTGGTGGATATTTTGGAGGGGTGGAGGTCTGCTTGCTTTCTTTGGGGTAGACACTAACGGAGTCATTGAGGACTCGATCTGGGTAAAGATCGGTTCTGTTGTTGGGTCCTCCTTCATTAGGTCTGGGAAGAAAGGAATGACTTGAAAACTCTAGAGAATGTGATTGTTGAGTGCTTGAGGTTCCGTGATCGGTGACGGATTGTCCGAGTTGGCCATTTACCGGCATAGAAGGGGCCCAAACGTTAGGGCTTTGTTCAGAGCTTCTACTATCACTCTGGCAAGGTGAGCCAAATTTTGGACTATCAGCATCACCTTTTTATTATTCAGAGTGAACTTGTAGGAGAGTCCCTGACCTTGTAAAGCAACCTCCAACCAAGAGGCCAGTTGGTGGTCCGGAGGCAGTGGACTGGTGGAGACAGTGGTGGGAAAGTGTTAGATAATACGCTTAACGCTAGAGGTGGGGGGTGAATAGCGTTATAATAAAATTAGCGTAAACTTGCGGAAGTTAAAAATTGCAGGAAGTAAATAAGTGCGATAAATAATAAAGTACGCACCGATGTATTTTGGTTCACCACAACACGTGGCTAGTCCAGTCCCCGAGAGACTCTCTCGAGATTTTCCACTAACGTGTCAAGCTTACGGGTGCTCAACAAACCTTTACAACTTGAGGACACAAGCCTCAACACCTTTGCTCGGAGATACAAACACTCCAAGACTTCACTGTTAAGCTTACGGGTGCCTAACCAACCTTTACAACTTAAGGACACAAGCCTTAATACCTTTGCTCGGAGATACAACACTCCAAGACTTCGACCAAGGAAACACAAGTTCCTTACAACAAGAGAATCACAATTCTCTTCAAGTGTACAAAACACTAAACACTCAAACAATACACTCCTTTATGAGTAGATATGAGTAAAAGAAGTAAGCTCAAGATCACAACAACTATGGACAAGACTTTGGCTCTCAAAAGCTTTATGAAATGAATATAAAATGATAAACAATAGTATGCAAGCTTATAGCAATAGAATGATCAGTTGTTGTATGTTATTGTGTTTAAAACACTGAAATGAAGCTGTATTTATAGTTGAAAAACTTGGCATTACCATTGCCTAATTGCCAATTAAGAGTTGCTGATTTTATTGTGTGACAATCGATTGTCAAGAAGCCACAATCGATTGTTTGCCAATCGTTCCAGAAATCAATCCCAGATTTTACGCTTGACAATCGATTGTCCAAGATCAACAATCGATTATTGGCAACGTTCAAAAAATCATTTCCAGATTTTACGTAAAACAATCGATTATACAGAATCAATAATCGATTATTCAGCAACGTTCAAAAAATCTTTTTCAGATTTTGATATCAACAATCGATTGTACAAAATCAACAATCGATTATTCAGCAACGTTCAAAAAATCTTTTTTAGATTTTAATATCAACAATCGATTGTACAAAATCAACAATCGATTACCTGACGGTATTTGAAAACTTTACGACAACGGTCAGCTTCACAATCGATTGTGCAATGTTAACAATCGATTATTTATCAGACTTTGAAAATCATTTTAGACACTGCCTCGTGACAATCGATTGTTATATACTCACAATCGATTATTTAATAACTTTGAAAAAGTCTGGAAGACACTGCCTCAACACAATCGATTGTCATATGTTCACAATCGATTATTTTGTGACTTTTAAAAATCTGATGGACACTGTCTCTTCACAATCGATTGTCATTAGCTTCACAATCGATTATTCTAAGTTTTGAAAAACTTTGATGTACACTGCCTCATCACAATCGATTGTCATTAGCTTCACAATCGATTATTCTGAGTTTTGAAAAACTTTGATGTACACTGCCTCATCACAATCGATTGTCATAAGGTTCACAATCGATTGTCATGCAGATTTGAAAAAACCTGATGCTCACTGCCTTAACACAATCGATTGTCGTTTAGTTCACAATCGATTGTCATGCAGTCTTGGCTTAACATAATCGATTATCATAAGTTCATAATCGATTATCTTAATCCAGATTTTAGAGGCATGTGTAAAAATCATTTTGACTAAAGTAAATATGCATGATTTAAAATCATTTAGCATTAAATTTAATATGCATGATTTTGTAAAAATAATTTTACGAGAGAAGCCATGTCATGAGTCAAGTTGTCGGATCAAGATCACAATTAAGAACGACTCATTTAAACTATAAAACTTTGTATTGTGCTTGAATCTCGTAATCCATCAATTGTGCGCTTGTACTTGAACTTCGTCATATATCAATTTGCGCTTGTTTGTCATTCATCAAAACCTACACATAAGAACACACGTTTTAGTATAAAGCCTTGAGAACGTGTTTCCAACAATTTCCCCCTTTTTGATAATGGCAAACTTTAAGCGGGATATGCAACTTAAACAATATATAATGACGATTCAAGAAGACATGCAACAAGTACGCAATTTGTTCCCCCTCAATATATGTATTCCCCCTCAATTTAAGCTTATAAATATTGAGAGTGGATACCCGTTATCCGTTATCTTCCCCCTTTTGCCATTAGCAAAAAAATGTAATAATATGACAAGGATTAAAAAAACTTGTTTATTCATTGAAAATAAAACGGGTACATAAGGAGGGGATAATAAAACATATCACAATAGAACCAAAAAAACAAAGAAATCATTCATCATCATTTCCCGCCTCATCATCCGGCACTGCTTCGAAGGGAACAAGACCGGCATATGGATAATGAACATGGTCAAAATATCCATGGATCTCATTTTTCAATTGACCAACAGAGGTGGTCAAGGAAGCAATTTGGTCGGAAATGGATTGGAGAGTGGGCTCTTGAGGCGGACGAGTTCGACGGGTTGGAGGAGGAGCAGGCGCTGCATGATCACCGTCATGATGAAAGGAGGATTCTGAAATTTCCCACTTCTTGGTACTCTTTTTGAGAGGACCGTTGGAAGTGACGAATCCGGAGGCTTCAAGAAAATTCATGATGAGGAGAGCATAAGGAAGAGGCCTATCATCTCCGATAGCGTCACGCATGTGAATCTTGACGAACCGACACCAATTGATGTTAGCTCCGGTTATTATGGAATGCATGAGCTTGGTGTCCTCTTGGGAAATGGTAGTATGGTTATGCTTACGAGGCTTGAGGACTCGGGTGATGAAATAGAAAATCAACCGATAATTGGGATCCATTCCTGTAATTGTAGGACGACGGGAAGAAAGATTTGGATCATAAGAAGTAAGTCCGGTTTGATGTAACAGGGTTGTTTCATCAAAAAGGGCTCCGGCCTCTCCGATGTACCAAAAAATGTCTTCACCATTATGAGGAAGACGGGCAATGGTATGAAGGTTTTCATCGGAAAGAAGAATTTGAACACCATTTATATTTGTCACAAGCTCACCGTCATCATCCTCATGAAGGTTGGAGTAAAATGCTTGAATCAATGTAGTATTGATGTAAGGATGGGTAAGAAGTAAGAAGTCAAGGAGTTGACAATTTTTGAACATATTTGCAGCAGGGCCATAAGATTCAAGATACTTGTTGGTTGAAAAGCGGGAAGGAAGAATGTCGCGCTTTTCAAATTTTGTTAAAAATCGAGTAAGCTCGATGTCAGAATTAAAATATAGAACGGAACCATCTTGATAAGGATAGTTTGGAGCAGCAGAGGAGGATGCACCATGCCAAGCAGAATGGGAACGTTTGGAGTGACGGCCCGACATTTTCACTGAGTATTGCTGGAATTTGCAAGAGACTTGAAAGAATTTTGATAGTTTGAGAGCTAAAATTGATGCTTGAGTGAATAAAAATGAACATATATGGAGCCTATTTATAGAGGTGAGAAAGGCATTTCATTAAAGGAAGAAATCTTCAGAAAATTTGAAAGCTGAAACAGTCAGAAACGGTAAAAATAAATTTCACTGACCGTTAGACAATCGATTGTTGGAATGAAATAATCGATTGTCATTAAGATTTGACTGAATCTCGGAACTGACACAAATCGATTGCAGGTCCAAACGGTAACAAATTTTGAATTACTGACATGAAATAATCGATTGTCAAAATATGGTAATCGATTGTTATGTTACAGTGAGCACAGAAATTTTCTGATTTTGAGAATAATCGATTATATTTTGAAACAATCGATTGTTTTGGACAAGCATTGCTGAATGGCTGAGACGGAAATCGATTTTGCAGTTAAAGAATCAATTATTTAACAAAACTGCATAATAAACATAAACCATAAACAATCGATTAGTGATACTGCTAATCAATTTTCTGCACAGTAAGATAATCGATTATTTGCTTGGAACAATCGATTGTTCTGTGCCAAAACTTAATAATTCCCCCTACCTTTAGGATGATACCTACAAAATAGAATTAAACGTCTCCGACGCTCAAGTCAGTAATTAAAATATAAATGCAACCTAAAATGTATGCATTTAGATCAACGTTTACCCGCATTCAATACTTCATTTGGACATGATTTATATTTAGCACAACATTAAACGCTAAATATTTTATCAAGTCTACTAGCAATAAGGTAAAGTGAGGAACGATCATACCTGTGTAGTTCTTGGTGTTGCTCGTCTTACCTTTCACATTTCTGTCAAGATGGTCATCTAAATTCATTGAAGTGACCATTGGTTTGGTGTTGCTCTTTTCGAGTTGATTTGGCAACTCCTTGCGACATTTAGATGGACTAATGAAAGTTCCCTCTTTCACTTGCTTAATTTGCAGCTCCAAGAAGAAATTAAGCATGTCTATCAATGATATCTCAAATGCGATTTACAGATTCCTTGCATGACACTTATTAGTTGCTCCAAAGTAATACAAATATTTTCTAAGATATCATTTTCCACAAGATTTGGAATGCAAGATATTCGTGGGATGAGAGTTTAAAGAAAATAACATTGCCAATATAGAGAACTGTTTTGAAATTCTATCATCAAACAGATAGTAAGCTTCATGCAATCTACTTCCCTTTAATCAGAAACTTATCAAGACATACCAACAAGACATAGATATGCCAATTGTTATAAAACAATGATAAACCCATTTGTTGGATGACATAACAAGTGTACCAAAAGTTATTTTATTAACAGTGATACAGATTGTTATTTTTAGTAAAGCATATTACAAACGAGTGTTGACTGTTAACAGATCAACCATACATCGAATTTTGAAGAACATACCAACCATTATCCAGACCAAAGGATGTGTTCATCAAGAGACGATTTTTAACAGGAGAATTTTTGACAATTGTTAGAAACATGAGACATCTCAATTATTTTTCAAAGCTGAGGATAGCATTCATCAAAAACGTGAGTGAAAACTTTTGAAGAATATGCTAATAGATAATACACACCACACAGTATACTAACGGTTATTTAAACCACAGATAGCAATTATCAAATCATGAATGAAATGATTTTATCAAGCTAACTGTTAGTGCATATCAACAGTTTTGATCTTTTAAAAACAGATAACTAACAAGTAAACTAATTTACACCAATTGTCATTTAGCAACACGTTTTCAACATAAGAATATGCAAAGCTAATTGATATTGATTGTTGACAAGGATATCTCAATTGTTAACGCACATCAACCATTGCGACTAAGCTTATCAAAGATTCAACAATAAGGGAACCAAATTAACAACAAATAAGTTAATATTGGTTGCTAGCACATATCAACAATTCGGTTTTTGTCAAAGAGGATAACTAACCGAAATTTCCTCTTGATGCAATGAGGTGTTGTGCTCGGTGCATCTACTACAATACTGTAGCCTTTCAAGCACACCTGCAAAACAGATTAATGATCTTTTGGTACCCATGCCATTTGGGTCCTTGGGGGTTAGGCATATCATAATGATGCGATTGAGTGATATGTCGTGTAAAACATGCAGGAGCAATATGACCAATACGTCTACAATAATGACAAGTCACGTTGGGGTTATGCATCCTTCTAGGTTCATAGTAACTTGACGGACGAAAATGGTTTACTCTATTTTCAGCATTATGACTATTGTGCGCTTTATGAACATCATTTCTCCTACTATGAGCAGCATTTCTAGAATAATTATTTCTACGTTGGAAATCATTTCTAGGTGCTCTAAAGGGTTCAAAAATCCTTCTAGTATTTGGCCTATAATATGCATCATTTCTAGGGTAGTTATTTCTAGGTGGTAAGTCATTGCTAGGTCTTCTAAAATGTTCAACATTTAGTCTAGCATGCATATTGGTTCTAGGATTGCTATTTCTAGGATAAGAATTTTTATTATTAGTCCTAGGTTGAGCCTTAGGTTGTTGGGGTTTAGCTTCAACCTTTTCTTTAGGCTCATTCGTAAACCATATGCCATGCTTGGTTGACTTCAAATTATCAAGAACATCATTCAAATTGTTGTGCGAAGAATTAAACTTATCTAATGTGCCTTTAAGCCTTTCTACTTCATTTTTGAGATGCAAGCAAGAAGTACATTTTCTAATAGAGCTTTGGGGCTTATCGGCGCTTCTTTTTCCGAAAAACTTGTTTTCCTCTTTCAACTTCTCATTTTCTAAGACCAGTTTTTCAAAATCTTTTTCTTTTAGAGAGAGTTGTTTTTGAAAATCTTTTTCTTGCAACAACAGAGTTTTCTGCAAATCTTTAATAGTCTTGGAAGCATCAACAAACTCACTATGTAATTTATTATAAGCATTTTGCATTTCTTCAAGCGAGTGAGAGTTGGACGTACTTACCTCTTCTTCTTCGTTTGCCATGAGACATTGGCCAGATGATTCATCATATGAGCTGTCCGCTTTTTGAGGCATGCTTTCATACAATTCCTCCAGCTTATCCCACATCTCTTTGGCGGTTTTGTAATGGGAAATTTTCTGATAGTCTTCCTGATTCAAGGCGCTATACAACATATTTATTGCATTAGTGTTGTATTCACTTACCTTGGCTTTCCCAACTCTTGTTGTCATTTGATCACCTGCTTGATGATTTGCCATAGATAAAAGTTGTTGGCTGTGATGAAAATTCTCATCCGATCTTTCCAATATAAGTAATTATTTCTATCAAATATTGGGGGCAACATGTTAAAATCACCTTCACCTATTCCAGCAAAAGAGTCACGAGTAGAAACCATGGATGGTTCTCTCAAACTGTTAGGTCTTCAGAGAGTTAGGCTCTGATACCAATTGTTAGATAATACGCTTAACGCTAGAGGGGGGTGAATGGCGTTATAATAAAATTAGCGTAAACTTGCGGAAGTTAAAAATTGCAGGAAGTAAATAAGTACGATAAATAATAAAGTACGCACCGATGTATTCTGGTTCACCACAACACGTGGCTAGTCCAGTCCCCGAGAGACTCTCTCGAGATTTTCCACTAACTTGTCAAGCTTACGGGTGCTCAACAAACCTTTACAACTTGAGGACACAAGCCTCAACACCTTTGCTCGGAGATACAACACTCCAAGACTTCACTGTTAAGCTTACGGGTGCCTAACCAACCTTTACAACTTAAGGACACAAGCCTTAATACCTTTGCTCGGAGATACAACACTCCAAGACTTCGACCAAGGAAACACAAGTTCCTTACAACAAGAGAATCACAATTCTCTTCAAGTGTACAAAACACTAAACACTCAAACAATACACTCCTTTATGAGTAGATATGAGTAAAAGAAGTAAGCTCAAGATCACAACAACTATGGACAAGACTTTGGCTCTCAAAAGCTTTATGAAATGAATATAAAATGATAAACAATAGTATGCAAGCTTATAGCAATAGAATGATCAGTTGTTGTATGTTATTGTGTTTAAAACACTGAAATGAAGCTGTATTTATAGTTGAAAAACTTGGCATTACCGTTGCCTAATTGCCAATTAAGAGTTGCTGATTTTACTGTGTGACAATCGATTGTCAAGAAGCCACAATCGATTGTTTGCCAATCGTTCCAGAAATCAATCCCAGATTTTACGCTTGACAATCGATTGTCCAAGATCAACAATCGATTATTGGCAACGTTCAAAAAATTATTTCCAGATTTTACGTAAAACAATCGATTATACAGAATCAATAATCGATTATTCAGCAATGTTCAAAAAATCTTTTTCAGATTTTGATATCAACAATCGATTGTACAAAATCAACAATCGATTATTCAGCAACGTTCAAAAAATCTTTTTCAGATTTTAATATCAACAATCGATTGTACAAAATCAACAACGATTACCTGACGGTATTTGAAAACTTTACGACAACGGTCAGCTTCACAATCGATTGTGCAATGTTAACAATCGATTATTTATCAGACTTTGAAAATCATTTTAGACACTGCCTCGTGATAATCGATTGTTATATACTCACAATCGATTATTTAATAACTTTGAAAAAGTCTGGAAGACACTGCCTCAACACAATCGATTGTCATATGTTCACAATCGATTATTTTGTGACTTTTAAAAATCTGATGGACACTGTCTCTTCACAATCGATTGTCATTAGCTTCACAATCGATTATTCTGAGTTTTGAAAAACTTTGATGTACACTGCCTCATCACAATCGATTGTCATTAGCTTCACAATCGATTATTCTGAGTTTTGAAAAACTTTGATGTACACTGCCTCATCACAATTGATTGTCATAAGGTTCACAATCGATTGTCATGCAGATTTGAAAAAACCTGATGCTCACTGCCTTAACACAATCGATTGTCATTTAGTTCACAATCGATTGCCATGCAGTCTTGGCTTAACATAATCGATTATCATAAGTTCATAATCGATTATCTTAATCCAGATTTTAGAGGCATGTGTAAAAATCATTTTGACTAAAGTAAATATGCATGATTTAAAATCATTTAGCATTAAATTTAATATGCATGATTTTGTAAAGATAATTTTACGAGAGAAGCCATGTCATGAGTCAAGTTGTCGGATCAAGATCATAATTAAGAACGACTCATTTAAACTATAAAACTTTGTATTGTGCTTGAATCTCGTAATCCATCAATTGTGCGCTTGTACTTGAACTTCGTCATATATCAATTTGCGCTTGTTTGTCATTCATCAAAACCTACACATAAGAACACACGTTTTAATATAAAGCCTTGAGAATGTGTTTCCAACAGAAAGGTGTTCGTATGGGCACTTTTTGCAATTTTTGGGCTTCTTCTGTTTTCTACTTTGGGTAAATGACTGATCCCCCATCGTAAAACCCTCAGTTGTAACATCTTGGACAATGGAAGAGTTTTGGGGCATTGGGATTAGGGGAGATCTTGGTCATGAATTGGGGATATGGAGGAAGTGACGGTTGCAGTCTTTTCAACTGCGTATTAGGAGGGTTGCAGGTAAAGTAATCGAGTATCATGCATGTCGATTGGTTTTTCACCATTAACGTTAGAGGAAATGGTAGTGGCGGGGTAGGAATTGGGGGTGGAGTGTGGTTGTGGGGTTTCCATAGGGACCAATACGGACTTTTCTATTTGGGTCAATGTAGGGGTATCGCTTGTGTCGGTTCCTTATTTGATGATTGGGCCATTGGAGGTTGGCCAGTGCTTATATGGGGCGGGTGCTCTTTTGGGGAGTCAACAAAATCAGGGCCCGTTTTCCTTTTGGCACTCATCTTGGGTTGTTCCGGTGGGGTTATGTTCGGTCCATGATTGGGTTTTTGAGAGCCCTCTGTTTGGGTTCTCAAAGAGCCCATAGTTGTTTTTTTTCTTTAATATTGTTATGGCCTGGGTTGTTCAAAATGTTAAAATTTTTGAATGAAAATATTTACCTGTACCTACTTCAAAAGTGTTTACTTATACCTCCTTTGCATGGTAGTTTGTAGACTTGTCTTCCTTGGTGAGGGTTGTTTTGAGGAGTCGTGTGATCATCTCGTGGGAATGTGACTATATTCCATTCGCTTTCTTCTGGTGATTTCTCTGTGTGGACAGAATTTTCATGTGTGTCCTCGACTGGTGGATAATGTATTTTATAGCTTCACCTTGGGGTCGTGTGTCCTATTCTGCCACAGTTGGTACATAGTGTGCCCTCTCCTTCGTAGACCACTGATTATTTGTGGTCACCTATTATGACTGAGGTTTCTACTGGAGTTTCTAGTAGCACTTGGATACAAATGCGGGCATATCTCCCTCTGAGAATAGAGGAGGTGCATTGGTCAATTTTTAAGAGTTTGCCTAGTTTCCTTCCCACTTTTTCCAGAATACGTTTATCATAGAATTTAGTTGGAAGTTGAGGCAAATGTATCCAAATGGCAATGGATGTGAGTGTAGCTTCCTGGGGCACAAATCTTGGTTCTCATTTCCTAACTGAGAGGAAGTGCCCTGAGATAAACCATGGCCCTAGATGCAGTGCCTTAACCATACTCTCTTCTAAGCTAAACTTTGCTCTGAAGAAATTCCATCCTAGGTCAATCAAGATTAACGTTTCAGATGAGTTTCATAGGTCAACTAGCTTAGAGCGGAGTAACCAGTAAGGCATTTTTTTCTTTAAAACATTTATGATGACTGTTACCTCCATGGAGCATATATACAATCCTTTTCCTCAGCTGACAGGGGGATTGAGCCTTCAATATGCTTACCTCTAGCCTGTTCCAGATGGTTGTCATTGTTGTAGTAGGTTGATTGGTTACCTTGTTGTTTATTTAGGAGCATTTCCTTGTAGGAGTACTGGGATGTTTCCACTTCTATTACTTCATCCTTATCCGGGGCTCTGGGGGTAATGGAGGCCTAATTGTGGGGTGATCCATTGAGAGAGTTTAGTTGAAAGATTTTGAGAGCGAAAAAGTTAGTTGGGGCCATTTGGTGTACACATACACATACATTCTATTTCTTTTTTATTATATAAATAAGGAAAGTGTGGTCGACCAAGGGCAAATTTGATATTTTGCTTATATATAAAAATATTTTTCAATACTATCCTTTTCTCTTAGCGTGCACAGTTTGCTTGCATGTCGCCTTTGTCACATCTCTTTCTTAGTTTCACGCTAGACTAATGACTGCCTTCAAGATAGGTAATTGCACTTTTCCTTTGAGTTCCTAAATATGGTAAGCCGATATTAGATTTTTGCAGTATGTGGGTTTCTATAATCTATGGTACTTCATTCCTCTATTGTCCTCACACACATAGAGGCAAGGAGGAACATTTAGTCCATTATCTATCATTTTAGGTAATCATGATGAGTTCAAAGTTCAAACAATTACCAGGAAAAATTCAATTTGTAGGTTGCTCTACTTGTTTATCCTTTTCTTCATTTGATTCCATTATAATATTTATGCCTTCGTTCATGAATGAATTATTCCCTTAATGAAATAACAGCTTGGTTACCCCTAAATTTGCAATAGCAATGTCTGAACTTTAGAATTGTGAATGCAATAACTACTAATTGATTGCGTGTGTAATAATTTATACTATTAATTGATTATTCTTCTGCATGTGAACTATTAGTGTTAAATCCATCTATTACAACAACTTTTGTTTATTGACTATAATGCTTGAGCATCTAATATGGGACTATTAGTGTTAAATGTTTGAGTTGTCTTTATTAGGGAGCACTTTACCCCCAATATAGGGACTTTTCTGTTGGGGTATGTGGATCGATTGGTCGTTGGTAAACATAAATTTGAGAGAAAAACAACCTCTATTACTCACAAGAATAGATTACACGAGTATTTACAAAACTCATAAAAAAAACTCTCAAAACTCACAAACGAGGATCACTCTCTAGGATCACTCTTGTTCTCACTCTTCTTGGTGATGAACACTCAAATTTTTGTTATGATTTACAATGAAGGCAAGCACCTCTATTTATAGTAAAAATGGTGAGGGTTTTTTGTGGAAATTCCTGTGTGAATAAGGAAGCTTCCCATGGAGGCTATGGTTGGCTTGTTCAACCATTGTGAGCTGCAACTTGTTGGAGGCTTGTCAAAATTTGCTAGTTTGAACATCTAGATGTACGGCTGGAAGTCATCAATTCTCCCCCTCCAGCTGTATCTGAAATAAACATCCCGGCTATGTCACTGCATAAATCTAGATTTTCTTGAGTCACTACCTTTGTTAACATATCAGCTGGATTCTCCTTTGTATGGATCTTCACTAGTCTCAACAGTTGTCGATCCATCACCTCGCGTATCCAATGATAGCGAATATCAATATGTTTTGTACGGGAATAGTACATGGAGTTCTTGCTCAAATCCAAAGCACTCTGACTGTCACAATGTACCTTGTACTCCTTTTATTTGATTCCAAACTCTTGGAGATAACGCTTTAGCCACAACATCTCTTTTCCATCTTCAGCGGCAACAATGTATTCTGCTTTGGTTGTGGATAAAGCAACACACTTCTGTAGCCTAGGCTGCCATGAAACAGCTCCCCCCTGCAAAAGTGTAAATGAATCCTGAAGTAGATTTTCTACTATCAAAGATCTCCGGTCATATCTGCATCTGTATAGCCTTCCAAGATTGGATCAGCTCCCCCGCAACAACGACATAATTTCATTGTACCCTTAATATACCTAAGAATGCACTTTGCTGCCTCTCAATGCTCTTTCCCGGGGTTGGAGAGAAAACGACTCACCGTTCCCACTGCGTGAGCAATATCGGGCCTCGTACACACCATAGCATACATCAAACTTCCAACTGCTGAAGAATATGGTACTGACGACATCTCCCCAATCTCTTCCTTGGATGAGGGATAGGAACTCTTGCTCAGCTTGAAATGGTTAGCTAATGGAATGCTAACTGGTTTGGCATTGTTCATATTGAACCGTGCAAGCACTCGTTCAATATACTTCTCCTGAGATAGCCATAACCTCTGGTTCTTCCTGTCTCGGGTGATCTGCATTCCCAATATTTGTTGAGCCGGTCCCAAGTCTTTCATGCCAAAAGAATTAGAGAGTTCCTCCTTCAGCTGGTTGATCTTCATTGCGTCTTTCCCCATGATCAGAATATCGTCTACATATAGTAGAAGAGCAACGAAATTCCCGTCTAAAATTTCTGAATGTAAACACATTCATCTGCGGCAGTTTTCTTGTACTCTTGACTCACCATGCACGAGTCATACTTCTTGTACCATTGTCTTGGTGCCTACTTCAAACCGTACAAACTCGTCTTCAGCTTGCACACGAGGTTATCTCCTGAAACCTCAAAACCTTCGGGCTGCTGCATATAGATTTTTTTTAAGTCTCCATGAAGAAACGCTGTCTTCACATCCATCTGTTCAAGCTCCAAGTTCATACTTGCGACCAATCGAAGTATGGCTCTGATTGAAGTCATCTTGACTACGAGTGAGAAAATCTCATCAAAGTCGATTCCCTTCTTCTGCTGGAATCCTTTGACTACCAACCATGCTTTGTATTTCACCACTTTTCCACTGCCATCTTTCTTCAGCTTGAATACCCATTTATTTTTCAGTGCCTTCTTCCCTTTTGGAAGTTCTACGATCTCATAAGTCTGATTTTTCTGCAGATATTCCATCTCGTCCTGCATTGCGAGCAACCACTATTCTTTGTCCTTATGAGATACTGCTTCATGGAAACTCTCTGGTTCTCCATCTTCAGCAAGTAGAAGATATTTGGATTCTGGATATCTCCTCGATGGAATCCGACCTCGTTCAGATCTACGAACTTCTGGAATATGAGTAGATCTACCATCATTTGAGTCTTGTGATGGTTCTGGTACATCTGGCAGAGCGGGTTGTGGCTCCCCCTGTTCAACACCGTCTTCTTCCTCATTGTCTTCTACTTCTGGAATATCTTTTGGCATTGTATATTCATTTCTCATGAATGATTATGCTGTTGCCTCTGGCACCTGAGGAGCAACATTTGGCTTCTGAGATATTGTGGGCTTTTCAATATCTTCTATTGTCTCGTTTTCATGGAACACTATGTCCCTACTTCTGATCACCTTTTTCTCCTTTGGATCCTATAATCTGTATCCAAATTCTTCATCTCCATAGCCTATGAATATGCATTGAGAGGTCCTTGCATCTAGCTTCTGCCTGAGCTCCTTGGATACGTGTGCGTACGCCAAACGTCCAAATATTCTCAAGTGAGAATATGATGGATCCTTTCCAGACCAAAGTTTCTCCAGAACTTCAAAATTCAATGGTACGGATTGAGATCGGTTGATCACGTAACAGGCGGATCTGACTGCTTCTCCCCAGAATGGATATGGTAGCTTAGCCATGCTGAACATGCTCCGAACACGTTCCATGATTGTTCGGTTCATTCTTTCAGCTACACCGTTGTGTTAAGGGGTGCGTGGGATCGTCTTCTCATGTCGAATGCCATATGATCTGCAATAGGCATTGAACTACCTGGAAGAGTATTCACCTCCATTGTCGGATCGAAGACACTTCAACTTCTTTCCTGTCTCATGTTCTACCATGACATGTAACGGTTTGAAGTAATCGAACACCTGGTCCTTCGTCTGTAAGAAATACACCCACACCTTTCGAGAAGCATCATCAATGAACGTTAGAAAGTATCGATTACCGCCGAGTGATTCAACCTATAAGGGACCGCAAACATCAGAGTGTACCAGACTGAGTAACTCTGATCTTCTCGTTGAAGAGGAATTAAACGAGACTCTATGTTGCTTACCAAACAGACAATGATTGCAAGGATTTAGTACAGCATCCTTGTCCACATTGATGAACTCCTTGTTTATTAGGGTAGACAACCCTTTCTCACTCATGTGGCCGAGTCTCTGGTGCAATAAATTTTGAGAAGCCTCCTTTTCTGCCACATTGAGGCTGTCTGTGCATATCTTCACATGAGTCTTGTATAGCGTGCCACAAATATGTCCTCGGGCGACTGTCATAGCGCCTCTTGTTAACTTCCATGTGCCTTTACTAAAGTGACTATCATAGCCCTGTTTGTCAAGAGCTATTCCTGACAATAGATTTAGCCGAATATCTGGCACATGGAGGACATCCTTCAAAGTGCTTGTGCTCCCGGAACTTGTCTTTATCTGGACATCACCAATTCTGACAATCTCAGCGGAACTGGAATTTCCCATTTTCACAGCTCCAAAGTTACCAGCTTTGTATGTTGTGAAGTATTCCTTGTATGGAGTCACGTGGTAGGATGCTGCAGTATCTACCACCCATTCCGTGTCTTCTCGTGAGACGTGAAGGCATGTCTCATCTTGGGTTGAACAATAAGCTACATCACTAGAGATAGTAACTAACATTTCTCCACCCTTGTTCTTCGGCTGCGAACTGCTCTGGCCTTGCTCATCTTTCCATTTGTAGCAGTTCTTCTTCATATGTCCCTCTAATCCACAATGATGGCACTTATATGTTGGTTTTCTACCATCAGTGGACCTGCCCCTGCTCTTGCTTCTGCCTCTCCATTTGTTTTTGCTACTCTTTTGTTGCCTCCCCCGGTTCTCTGTAACAAAGGCATGGGTCTGATCTATGCCCATCTCCTTTCTCCTTGCCTCTTCACTGAATAGGGCATCCTTGACCATTGACATGGTAAGTTTGCCATTAGGGGCTGAGTTGCTGAGTGATACGACCAGCGTTTCCCAACTATCGGGAAGGGAATTGAATAGTAACAACGCCTGAACTTCATCGCTAAGTGGCATCTCTACAGACGATAACTGGTTGAGCAGGTTTTGGAACTCACTGGTATGCTCGGCAACTAAAGTTTCATTTTTTAGCTTTCTGTTGACTAAGCGCCTCATCAATAGGGCCTTATTCCGAGCGGTCTTGGCCTGGTACATGTCTTCCAACTTCTTCCAGAGGGTATATGCGTCTGTTTCTTGTGCAACATGGTGAAAGACACTATGGTCAATCCATTGACGGATTTGACCAATAGTTTTTCGATTTGATTTCTTCCACTCTAACTCCTTGGCGGGATCAGGATTTTTACCCATCAATTCTATGGGATCAAACAAATCTATACAGCTTAGGAGATCTTCCATCGGAGGTCTCCATAGCGTGTAATTTGTGGCAGTAAGCGTAATCATGGCTCCGAAAGATGATGTTGACTCTTCTGTGGACATTATCATCTTACAAAATAATTTTTTAACGCGTCCGAAATGGTCAAAAATGGTGGAATTGACACTTCGTGGCTGAAATTCCACTATAGGGGTAAAACTATAATTTTTGAAAGTTGAGGGACCAATCTGCAATTTCAGAGAGTTGACTGGTTCGCTACAGTTGACCGGTCGTCTTCTCCGGTGAAATTTCTGACGACGGTTGTCTTCTCCGGCGGGTTTTCGGCGAACCTCCGGCAAAGTTGACCAAACTTTGACCGCGGTTTCTCGGCTCGTTTGAACTCCAATTAGGTCGTTGTTTGGTGCGTTGGACTCCGTTCAACGAGACGAATCCATTAGTACCGTCTGAATTGGATTTCGAGCAAAGTTCCGAATTGGCATGTCACCTAAAAACTCGACCAACGCCTCTAACCTGGCTCTGATACCACTTGTTGGGGTATGTGGATCGATTGGGCGTTGGTAAACACAAATTTGAGAGAAAAACAACCTTTATTACTCACAAGAATAGATTACACGAGTATTTACAAAACTCATAAAAAAAACTCTCAAAACTCACAAACGAGAATCACTCTCTAGGATCACTCTTGTTCTCACTCTTCTTGGTGATGAACACTCTAATTTTTGTGACGATTTACAATGAAGGCAAGCACCTCTATTTATAGTAAAAATGGTGAGGATTTTTTGTGGAAATTCCCGTGTGAATAAGGAAGCTTCCCATGGAGGCTATGGTTGGCTTGTTCAACCATTGTGGGCTGCAACTTGTTGGAGGCTTGTCAAAGTTTGCTAGTTTGAACATCTATAAGTACGGCTGGAAGTCATTATTTCCGGCGCGACTCCAGATTTAATCGAATCCCAATATGAATATCGAACACCGGGCGAAAAACCAAAAAAGAAAAAAAAGAAAAAACACTTCAAAATTCGAATCTTTAAAGGCAAGTGACTTATTAAGGATTTGTGTAAGATGAAACTCGTCGGCAATTGATAGATTCTTATATTTGTATTCCTTGTTTTCTTTCTTTGTTTTTTAATTCCTATGTTAGCTTGATATTGCAGTTGAAATTGGACATGATCAATCCAGTAGGACGTTCATTCCTCATACCCATATTGCTTCTCAATCTAATGTTGGCATATTATTTTTATATAATAGGTTTCTCTCAAACTACTCTTATCCTATTATTATTATTATTATTATTATTATTATTATTATTATTATTATTATTATTATTATTATTATTATTATTATTATTATTATTATTATTATTATTATTATTATTATTATTATTATTATTATTATTATTATTATTATTATTATCATCATCATCCGAGTTTCATAATTAACAAACTATTTGTTACTTAAGATATGGTAATAATGAGCCGTGTGATAGTGCATGTAGAAGATATTCAAGAAGTCCATTTGAACTCTTAGATACGAGATAAAAGTTGCACAACTATAATACCCTTCAACATATTATTATTTGAAGGGAAAAGGGTCAGAACTGGCACTAACGTATTGATTTCAGGTTAAAAATGCCATCCGTTAACCTATTTTGAAGAAAATGCCCCTACCGTTAAAAATGTGGCATATTTGTGCCCCTAAGTCTAACAACTGACTGTACTTATATTTAAAACGGTAGGGCCATTTTTTTCAAAATAGGTTAACGGTAGGGGCATTTTTAAACTGGAGTCAATATATTAGGGGCACAAATATGCCAGAACTTTAACGGTAGGGGCATTTTTATTCAAAATAGGTTAACGGAGGGCATTTTTAAGCTGACGTCAATACGTTAGGGGCAGTTCTGACCCTTTTCCGTTATTTCAAATATAATTTTATACTAATATGTAAATGTACATAATAAGAAAATTAATTAAAAAAATATTTAATTGAAATAAAGACAAAGTTGGCAATCCTTTGATCTTCATCATTACAAAGTAACCTCCTATTAATGTTAAATAATTCTCAGTTTACATGAATGTGGTTAATTGGGAATCCTATCAAATGAGGAATTATAACTACACGTTAATTTGTTGTAAACCATAAAATTTAAACGTCAATCCTCTTATATTTTTCATTTGTGATTTATTGGTTCGCTTTTATAATTTTATAACTGGTTTACAAAAAAAATACATTAGCAAACATAATTACATTAACCATTGTTCTCTTCATTGTTGTAACATATTTGGAGAATTTGAGGAGTCGCTTCAAATATTTTGTTTGCCTAATTTTATTCAACAATTTACTCCGTTACTATTCTCTTTTCCTCTCTTCTACTTATTTCTATTTTCAATCTCTAATTAGAAATTGTGTGATATTATTTTTCCAATATATAATACTGAAAGTATCTCACTGAATTACGAGGATCGTTTTAAAGTAAGATAAATTGAACTGCCCTTATCTTTTTAATTTTTAAATACCAATAAAATATTTAAATTAGTTATATTTTCATTTTTAATTTACCAAAATCACTGTGCGCCTCCTCACCCGGGGTTGGGTGAGGCTTGGCGGGCTATCCATAGATGATTTGTGTATTGTATTGTCTCACTTATGATAGTTATTTATGGTAGTTACTGTCATATATTATTGCATGCAATTTTATTTATGGTTCTTATGTTTAGATAATTATTTACGTTATTGCTGCTGGAGTTACTAATGCTCTTTTGTCTTTATTTTTGTTTTTCCTTTCCTTCACAGAGTCGATGGTCGATTGGAAACAGCCTCTCTGCCCTTTCGAGTAGGGGTAAGACTCGTCTACATATTACCCTCTCCAGACCCCACTTTATAGGACTATACTGAATAGTTGTTTTTGTTGTTACCGTGCGCCTCCTGAAAATTGGGCATTTGAGAAAATGCAAAGGTATTTTGGTTCTTGGACTTGAGGAATCTAACACACTTCCTCATTATCGATTGGAATCCGAATACAAAAATTACTTTTTGCCCATTTAATTTCATATTAGTAAATAATAATTTTTACAATAAGTTATAATGTATTGCATTGTAAATAGGTGGCTAGCATTTATTAACTTTTAACTCCTTTATAGTAAGATCTAACGTTTTCAGAAGCGCAAAAATAGGAGAAACAGCAAAAGAATAGAGTTCTGAAATCCTCAGCGCCAATCATTTGCGAGCAAAGGACGAAGAGGGACAGTCAAATGGTCATAAATTAAATTTGTACCGTTGATCATTCCAACTTCAACGGATATGATGCATCTTTGATGCCAGCTGTTGGCCCTTACGCATGCATGCCTATATTTTTTTTGTATTGTGTACCTCGGCTCAGGGCCGGCTCGAGGAGAGGCTAATAAACCTAGGAATTTTTACATATTTATATCATATATCAAATATTATTACCTTCATTGTTTAAGGATTATATTAGTTATATTTAAACATACGAAATTATCATTTATACACTATAATTCAAATTAAGGGTATAATTATTGCTTTATTTATTCTAGACGTGATTTTAGGAATATATATTCTCCAATTTTAATTTACTTGACTTTCTCTCCTCCCACCCCCCACACCCCCACGATTTATCTTCAGTTAATTCCCCCCTCCCCCTTCCCCATGATTACCTTTAGTTCATTCTCCCATTTTCGTATACATGTGATACATGTGAAAATGTGGATCCACAGACATTGTTCATCTTGGAATGAAGAGGAGCCCGGAGAAGATTGTTGGAAGTGTAGTAACTGTAGGGAATGGAGATAGTTGATGCTTAATAGGTATCATTGCTTGGTATCACTGCTTTTGCCATAGGTATCACTGTAGGGAATGGAGATGTGGATCCATCGTTTGGTATCACTGCTTTTGCCATCAATAGGAAATGGTTTTCTCGTGATAAAGGAGTAGCTGAGTTGTGCTATTGTAAAGGAAATGATTTTCTCGTGGAAGATAATAAATTTGACAGTGTGGGTGCAATTATAGTTTTTATGTAGAAAAGTTGTAGATGAAGAGCAAATTTTGTTGTCAACATTTTTTTTGACACAAGATGGTAGTTTAATTATAGTATAAATGTAGTAATTTTATAGATACTCTTAAAAACAATACAACTTTATACAATACTTAAACTGATTTGTATTTTATTTGTAAAAATTTTGTCTACAAGATATCTACAAACTGAATACATTGAATTTTAATATCCCAATTTTCATTTTAATTGTAGTATAATTGGCATTTCGACATAATTGTAGAAGACTTGTAGAAGTTTTAGTCTTCCCAATCTACAATTTACCTATAAATTATCTAGAATTTATCTACATTTCTACAATTTATCTACAACTTATCTATAATTTTTGAAAATATGTCTTCTTCTTTTTCGACAAGTTTCAATGTGAAATTCAGTCAAAACTAAAGGTGTCAACCGGTCCGGTCCGGGTCGATTTTTTTTCGACCCGTCCGATTACCGGTCCGGGCCGGGCCGGGTCCAAACTGTGCCAGGTTTAATCGTGCGGGGTTGTTAGGGGTTAAGATTGAACCGTACGGGTTACGGGTTGTAATGGTCCGGGCCGGGTCGGGTTTCGTTATTTTGTATTTTTTTTTTAGAATTATGTATAAATATTAAGTTATATTAATACTTTGTAATAATTGAATGAACACAACAAAAGATGGGGAAAAAATTGCACTTATTGCAAGTGTTACTTTATTTCTCAATTTCAAATTAATAAGTAGATAATGAAATGTTTACATTTTTTATAGTGAAGTAGTAATTTCAAATGTTTTGCATCACTTCATCAGTTCATCACTTCATCTTCATCATAATCAATATCTCGAAGTTAAAGTTCTTCGTCTTCTGGGCTATGAAGTATGAACTGTGAATTGTGAACATCTTCCTTTCCTGATTTCTTCGTTTCGATCTATCTAATCCAATCTCTGAAACAAAGTACAAATAGTCAAACATACTAAAAGTATAAAACTTACAAATCATTGCTTCCCATAATTATTGACCCTTTCTATATTTCTATAGGATGGACAGCTCTCATATGTCTTGTAAATGGTCCAGTCCCTCCTAAATTTCCTTCGGTCAAATGTTGAAAAGTTTCGTTACAAATTTTGCACTTAATACTATTAGTACCTTCTATTATTTCAAAAAAATTCCATACCCGACTTCTTCTTTTACGATTGGAAGTCGGGTCATCATTATTACTAGTACTACCAGAAGCTACAGGATTAGCATCATTATTGACCCATTCTATAGGATGGACAGCTCTCATATGTCTTGCAAATGGTCCAGTCCCTCCTAAATTTCCTTCGGTCAAATATTGAAAAGTTTCGTTACAAAATTTGCACTTAACACTATTAGTACCTTCTATTATTTCAAAAAAATTCTATACCGGACTTTTTCTTTTACGATTAGAAGTCGGGTCATTACTATTACTACCAAAAGCTACAGGACTAGCATCATTAAACATATTGTAAAAATGAAAATATAAGCTTAAATTAAATATGCAATTAAAATATTAAATAAGAGAAAGAGTTGGAAAGAGTGCACCGAATTCGACAATAAATTGAGCACTTGATTACGCAAATCCGGTGTTACCACGAACAAACGTCAAGAAAGTATTTCAATGTTGAACACTTGAACTTCAAGCTTAGAATTCCGATTTCCAAATGAGAAATTACGATAAATTAAATTCGGGAAAACAAAGACAATAACATTATAAAATTAGAATATGAATTCTTGAAAATTGAAGAGAAGAGAATGATTGATAATTTGAGAATTGAGAGAGAGATTGATAATTTTGAGTGAGGAAATGAAGAATAGGGGAGGGTATTTATAGATTTTAAGAAGGGTTAATAATATAATTTAATAAATACAAAAAAAACAAAAAAGTGGCCATTTCTGAAAATACTCCCGTTGGCCAACGGTTCTAGACCGTTGCCAACGATTCTGTGGGGCCCACATGTGCAGAATTTTTTTTTTTTTTTAAAAAAAATTTGACCGTTGTACCGGTCCGGTCCCGGTCCCGATCGACCGGTTCAAGCACTGTTTGGCTTACCGGGCCGGTCCGGTCCCGGGTCCTACTTCTAAAATCCTAACCGTTCTAACCCGTCCCCCCAACCCAGCCCAACCCACCTCTTAAGAACCGCGCCGGTCCGGTCCCGGGTCAAGCCGGCCCGTTAGACAGGTCTAGTCAAAACTAAGTCTATTCACCAAAACCCCTCAAAATTGAGATATAAACTCCTAAACATATTCCGAATTATTTACAACATCATCAAATCCAAGCAAATAATGATTTTTGAAAATCCAAATTTGAATTTAAAGCTTTCAAGCTTTTTAATGGCTATCAATGGTGAAAAATATATGGAAGAACAGATTTTTTCAACTTTGAGATCTCATTCCGTTTCAAATTTCGTATTTACTGTGACAGAATCACACGCAAATTTGGTGCCTTCATTTTAGTGCGTTTTAATGGTAAAATCTACCTATTTTGGGATTGGTATATAATTTGTATTAAAAGTGTGTACAACACGGGTAAACAACAAATTATGAATTTTTTTTGTAATGAAGTTTGGTATATGGTATAGGTAGGTAAAAATCTCGTAAAGCTTTTGCTTTTAGTCCCACTAAATTTTGGGAGCCCAAAAATATTTTTAGTTACATTTTCTATCTTATTTTCGCTTAGTTAATATTGAAGATCTTAGGGGAAAAAGTACAAAAATCCAAATAAAAAAGAAAGATGTCTTTTTTTAACAATAAACATATTTTAGAACTTTAAATTAAGCTATTTAAATCTTCATATTAGTAATAATATTTTACAATGTGATCCAATATAACGCACTGTAAATACGTGGCTAATATTTTATTAACTTGAATTTACCGACAAGCAGATACATGTTATGGCAAAAAACAGCCTGACTAAAATCAAGGATAATCTCATAAACGTGCTTTACTAAACTAAGGACGACAAGCAGATACATGCTATGGCAAACTAGGCAGCGCATTTCTCTTCAGACAAAGATCTAGAATACAAAAAACGGACATATCAACAGAAAACAAATTACTAAGAGACGAACAAATAGCATGAATAAATCCTGATTTACTTTTTAGATGATCCTTGCGTTGCTCTACTTTTCTTTTCTTTTTTTGGGAAACAAAGGCAGATTTAGGCAAAGCATTTCCCTTCAGACTTGATGTTTTTGGATTCGATAATACAAGAACTGCAGCAAACAAACTAGTTTCCCAGGCATAAAAACGTCAGAACCAGCTCATGCCCTCAAACTTGCATCAAAAGCGTTGCCTTGGACTAGACACTACCCACTACTATCGAACAAACCTCAACGAAACAACATGCCATATCAATTAAACAAAGCAGAATCTCATCCTCTAGGCTTCATCAAAACACATCAAGACAAAGTAGAATCCTATCCTCTAGAAACTCGCGAATCAAGAACAGAGTAGAGAACTAGAAACGAACCCGAGTTTTTCAATTAATAATCGCTAAATAAGCAACACTAACGAGTGACAATAATAGTTAAATTCAATACTAATCAGTAAGCAACAATGTACAATTCAAGAAATGAACTTTCAGATTGCTGCAATACTAAACAGTAAGTAACAAGTGACAATTCAACACTGATAACGAAGACCTTCCAAATTAACGAGACCTTCCAGATTATTTTTTCTAGTAATACTTTCAACTGAGAAAAGGTTCAAATCCTGTGATTAAACCATTTGTATATAAGCAAGCAGGGTCGACAAAAATTTAAATCTGACCAGAGTATTCAAAAATGATTTGGTTACTGGTTAGTTTGTCCATTTTGAAAATGGCAAAGCCTTATGCTAGTGAAACCCATAAGTTGGTTGGATATAATCCTCCACAAGATACCCTGTTAACGAAGACCCTTTCCTTGCAAACACATAAGATTATTATGTGCTAATATGCAAACACAAAGTGGTCGCCGAACTTGAACGAAAATCCAAAAGACCAAATTGAATAACCAAAAAGGATGGACTCATGAGAATGGTAGTCCCAATTAACGGGTTAAACCTCGAGAGAGTAATTACCCTACTTGAACCCTAAGTTGCTTGGGCAAATTAGCCTACCCAATTGGTCTCACGAGAGTCAATTAGGCAAAATCCCTCTCTCTACCGATAGGTGTGAGACTGAGTGCAAAAGTGCAACGGTTATCCATATTCCTCATAATTATCGTTCTTGTATTAGGAATCTCTACCTGTTTGTTGACCACCTAGGTGAATGCCACGACCCTAGTGCTTTTTCTCTATATTGCATACAATACAGTAGTGATAATCTAGCATAACTTAGTCTCAATATTGTAGTTATAATCAAAAGAAAACCAAAAATATTAGAAGATCAATCGGAGTCAAAACACATTTCTAGATCATACAATTACTCGACTCCAAATCGAAGCTCTTTGTGGAAAATTGACCCCGATGCTGCTATTGGGCAAAATTACTAGCGCCCGCCTTCCTTAGGTTGAGTTTGCACCGATCACTTTTTGGCGCCATTGACGGGGAGCTTTACGGTGTTTGACTATTTGTTGGTTTTTTCTTCTTTTCCTTCTTTTTACTTACTTTATTTGTTCAATTCACTCGGGTACCAGTGGTCTTAAACGGACAAGATGCTCTTGGCAACATGGGAGTGGAGGAGGTAGAAGACTTAGAATAACAGGAGGTTTTGCCCCAAGCACAAAGACGGGGTAGAAATGCTAATGCTCCGGCCAATGCTAATGAAAACATTCCAGACCCTCCTCCACCTCCACCAAGAGTAGCACCGATGGTTCTACCAACCCAGGGTTATGCCAGTGCAATAGTCCCTCCCCGAATTCGGGCGGGGAACTTCTAAATTACCAATGTCATGCTTCTTTTGCTCTAACAACGAGGGTACTTCACAGGCGCCTCAGACCAAAATGCATTTAAGCATTTGAAAGGGTTTGTGGATACTTGTTGAGGGAGCAAGCAGACAATGTCTCAGAAGATACACTGAGGTTAAGGCTTTTCCCCTTCTCACTTCGGGGGAAGGAATTGGAATGGTTGGAGAGACTGTCAAATCACTCCATAAACACGTGGGATTAGTTGGTAGATAAGTTCATTGCCAAATTCTTTTCGCCTAGTCATATGGCGGCTCTTAGAGATGAGATCCTAGCTTTCAAGCAAGAGCCGACGGAGCCTTTACATGAGACATGGGAGAGGTTTTGGACGCTGGTCAAAGAGTGCCCCAACAATGATATGGATGATGTTATGATCCAAAAGACACTTTATCGGGGTATAAACACAACAAACCAGTGCATTATCAACCAGCTGACCGGTGGTAACTTTATGAAGCTTCTATACAACGAAGCATGTGACGTTCTTGACGAGATGGATTATACTTATTCGACATGGCAAAGTCATGCTAATGTTCCTCAAGGAGACCCCAATGTTATACATCTGCACAATGAGCTACATGATCACAGACAAGCCATAGCCGAACTCACAACCACAATGAACCAATTGGCCAAGGCGCACCTTCAATAGGTTCAAAATCCGCCACAAGTAAATGCCATGGAGGGGGTGAATATGATGAAAAGAAGGCAAAGAGGGCAACAACAACCTCAAGAAAATTTTGACAACTTTGATGATGGAAATGGTAGTTATTCAAATGAATGTTATGAGGACCAAAGTGACGAAGTCCAATATGTAAATATCTACCAAGGAAATAGAGGAAATCAAGGGAATCAACAATGGGGCTCCCAAGGCAATTGGGGAAATCAACAAAATAGTGGAAACTGGAACAACAATCAAGGCAACAATTGGGGAAGTCATGGCAATCAAGGCAACTGGAACGGAAACAATAACTGAAACAACAATAACAATGGTGGGTGGAACAATAATCAAGGAGGAAATCAAGGTAATCGGGGGCAAGGCTTTCAAAGGCCCCCGATGTACCAATAACCAAACAACCGCCCCCGTTCCAATCTCAAGGGTAGAGTTCTTCGGGTCATGACATGGGTAGAATTGAAAACATATTCAAGCAAATGTTGAAGAAGAATCAATACTCGGATGCCCAATTAGCCTCCCGTAACACGTCGATGCGTAACTTAGAAGTGCAACTTGGACAAATATCGTAATCTCTAAACACTCACCCAAAAGGTGCGCTACCAAGTGATACGGTGGTGAACCCCAAGGGTGGGCACAATAACCATATTATAGTAGTGACAACCGTAATGGGAGAGGTGGTGGTGTGCAAGGAAATCAAGTTAGGGTCAATGAGGAGGAGTTTCGGGAAGATGATGTTTCATTAGTGGTTGAAGATATTATTGAACCAAGTGTGAGGAATGAAGTGAGAATAGATATTGATAAGGACGAGCAGGATACCCGAGAGGTCGTGAACCCGTCTAGGGAACACATCATTGATATGCCTGAACCCGTGGTGCCAAAAGTCAGGGAACCCTTGCCTAGGCCTCCTCCGCCATATCTTCAAAGGTTGGCCAAGCAGAAAGGGGACAACCAGTTTAAAAAGTTTATTGAGATGATGAAGAGTTTGACCATTAATGTGCCTTTGGTGGAGGCACTTGAACAAATTCCCGGATATGCAAAGTTCATGGAGGGCTTGGTTACTAAAAAGCGATCTATGGAGTGTGAGACCATCAAAATGACGCACCAAGTGAGTTCCATTGTCCATTCCATGGCTCCAAAGCTAGAGGATCCCGATGCATTCACAATACCATGTACAATTGGGAGTGCCGATTTCGCAAAATCCCTATGTGATTTGGGGGCAAGTATCAATCTAATGCCATATTCGGTCTTCAAGACCTTGGGAATCGGACAACCTCGTCCTACTTCTGTGAGGATTCAAATGGCGGACTGGTCTATGAAGCAACCTTAGGGGATTATTGATGATGTTCTCGTTCGAGTCGATAAGTTCATTTTGACGACCGACTTCGTGATCTTGAATTGTGAAGTGGATTTCGAGGTGCCTATTATTCTTGAAATGCCTTTCTTAGCTACGGCGAAGGCCTTGGTCGATGTTGAAGTAAGAGAATTGACCTTTCGCTTCGGTGATGTAAACGTGGTATTCCATGTATGCAAATATATGCGGCAACCAAATAGCACCAAAGTGTGATCGTTTGTTGACATTGTCACGGCGGTGATAGTGGATTACACAAGCACAATGGAAAATGTTGAGGACCCACTCGAGGCTGTGATCTTAAACATGGATGTTGATGATGTTCCTGAAAGGGTGGAGTGTGTGAATGCATTGCAAGGTATGGGCTCGCATTCTTATGAGCCAAGGAAGCTATCTCTTGTTCTAGAAAACCGCAAAACTCCACCCACCAAGTCGTCCATTGAGAAGCCACCGGTGTTGGAGTTGAAACCACTTCCTCCTCACCTCAGGTATGAATTTCTCGGTTCCAATTTCACTTCGCCTGTTATTATTTCTTCTTGCTTGACTAACGTGCAGGTTGACGCTACTTTGGCAGTTCTTTAAAAGTGCAAGCGGGCGATTGGATGGACTTTGGTCAATATTCGTGGTATTAGCTCCGCGTTTTTCATGCACAAGATAATATTGGAGGATGATGTTAGGCTGTCTCTTGAAAATAAAAGGAGAATCAATGAGGCCATACAAGAAACGGTCAAGAAGGAAGTTAAAGTGGCTTGATGCCAGTGTAGTGTATCCAATTTCTGAAAGTTTATGGACTTCCGGTACAATGTGTGCCAAAGAAGGGAAGTATGACGGTGGTGACCAATGATAATAATGAGCTTATTCCATCTCGTATTGTGACGGGTCAAAGAGTGTGTATGGACTACCGAAAGTTGAACAAGGTGACGAGGAAGGATCATTTCCCATTGCCATTCTTGGATCAGATGCTTGATCGTCTTACGGGCCGAGCTTAATATTGTTTTATAGATGGGTATTCAGGCTATAACCAAATTCTCACTACCATGGAAGACCAAGAAAAGACAATCTTCACATGTCCTTATGGCACATTTGCCTTCTCTCGAATGCCATTTGGATTATATAATGCTCCGTCCACCTTCCAATGATGTATGATGGCTATCTTCACCAACATGGTGGAAGACATATTAGAGGTCTTCATGGATGACTTTAGTGTGGTTGGGGATTCGGTTGGTGAGTGTTTGCAAAATTTGGATCGTGTGTTGTCTCGACGTGAATACACAAACTTGGTTCTCAATCGGGAGAAATGCCATTTCATGGTAGAAGAAGGAATTGTGCTGGGTCACAAGATTTCGAAAAGAGGGATTGAGGTTGATAAGGCAAAGATTGAGGTGATCCCAAGGCTCCCTCCCCTACTTCTGTCAAATGGGTGAGGAGTTGTTTGGACACACGAGTTTCTATTGAAGATTCATCAAAGACTTTTTTAAGGTAGTTAACCCATTATGTAAGTTACTAGAGAAAGATGATAAATATGTGTTCGATAAGAATTGTATGGAGGCTTTCGAGCTTCTAAAGTAAAAGTTAACGACTACCCCCATCATTACCGCACCAAATTGGAGGTTTCCCTTTGAGCTCATGTGCGACGCTAGTGATGTTGCGGTGGAGGCGGTCTTGGTCCAAAGAATCAACAAGATGTTCCATCCGGTGTACTATGCAATCGAGACAATGAACGAAGCTCAAAGGAACTACACAGTCACCGAGAAGGAATTGCTTGCCATGGAGAAGTTTCGCCCGAACCTTATGGGGGCTAATGTGATTATTCGTACAGATCATGCCGCCCTTAGGTACTTGATGACCAAAAAGCATTCAAAAGCAAGGTTGATGAGATGGGTGATTCTTCTACAAGAATTTGATTTGGAGATTGTTGATAGAAAGGGAAGTGAAAACCAAGTGGTGGACCACTTGACTCGATTGGAGGAGGAAGGGAGGCCTTCTTACGGCCTTGAGATAAATGATACTTTTTCGGATGAACATCTCCTCTCGGTCTCAATGCAATACATGTCATGGTTTGCTGGCATTGCTAACTTCCTTGTTACTGGTGTGGTCCCGTGCGAGCTCTCTTCTAACCAAAGGAAGAAGCTCATGCGGGATTGTTTCGACTATTATTATTATGAGCCGTACCTTTTCAAAATTTGCACCGATGGTGTAATTCGCCAGTGTGTTCCCGAAGAAGAGCAGTTAACTATTGTGGAAGCTTGTCACACTTCGCCCTATGGTGGCCATCATGGTGGGGTTAGGACGGTGTCTAAAGTGTTGAGTTGTTGGGTTCTATTGGCCTTCGTTGTTCAAGGATGCCAGTGACTTTGCAAAAAGAAGTGATGAGTGTCAACGTGCCGGAAGGATTTCTAAGAAAGATGAGATACCCCTTAACACGATTATTGAGGTTGACATCTTCGATGTTTGGGGGATCCACTTTATGGGGCCATTCGTGAGTTTAAGTGGCAACACCTATATCTTGGTAGTGGTTGATTATGTGTCGAAATGGGTAGAGGTCGTCGCTTTTCCCAACAACGAAGCTCGAAGTGTGGTGGCATTCTTGAAAAAGAGTATCTTCACTAGGTTTAGCACTGCACGTGCTATCATCAGTGATAGAGGTTCTCATTTTTGCAACCGAGCTTTTTATTCTTTGTTATCCAAGTATGGGGTAAATCACAAGGTGACCACTCCTTATCATCCTCAAGCGAGTGGTCAAGTTGAGGTGTCCAATCGTGAGATCAAGAGTATTTTATCAAAAACTGTCAATGCAAATAGGATCGGCTGGTCGAAGAAATTGGATGATGCTCTTTCGGCCTATCGTACAGCTTTCAAGACCCTGATTGGTATGTCACCATACCAGTTGGTGTTTGGGAAGGCTTGCCATCTTCCGGAGGAATTGGAACATAAGGCCATGTGGGCCCTAAAAAAGTTGAACTTAAAATAGAATGTAGCGGAAAATCTTTAGGTAGAGCAATTGAATGAACTTGAAGATTTAAGGTTTCATGCTTACTCCAGATCGTCCTTGTATAAGGACAAGATGAAGTACATTTACGATAAGTATGCTCGGGGAAAAGAATTCAAGATTGGTGATATGGTTCTCCTCTTCAACTCCCGGTTAAGGTTGTTTTCGGTCAAGCTAAAGTCCAAGTAGAGCGGTCTATTTGAAGTGGTTGGTGTAACTTCTTTTGGTGCCATTGATCTCTAAAATAAGAATGATGAAATGTTCCGGGTCAATTGGCACCGTGTCAAGCACTACTTGGGAAAGTTTGATGACAGACATGTGGTGGCACTCGTTCATTTGAAGCGATTGTGATGGTAAATGCGTCGTGCCGCGACGTTAAATCATGCACTTCTTGGGAGGCAACCCATGTCTTCTTCTTTTTCTTTCTTTGTAGATTAGGATTTTTGAGTTGATAGTTTGAGAAGTGTTGCAGGGATAATATTGAACTGTAGGGAAAAATTGCAAAATGAGCAGTCTCTGAAGATTGCCTACGCGGCCGCGCACCAAAACAGTACGGTCCGCATAGGCTTGAGCAACTGAAAGGTTAAGGCTCAGAAGACCCAACACGTCTGCATGAAACTTCTTTGCGATCCACGCTGGAAGGTCCAAAATGTCATCCTCTCTGATGAACTCCCACGCGGCCGCACACCAAAGCAGTACGGTCCGAGCTGGGATGACTGAAATCACCAAGTCTCTGAAGGTTCCCATGCGTTTCGCGCACCAAAGTAGTACGGTCCGGGTGGGTACTGCAAGTGACTGAAGGATGGAAATCCAGTGTGGTCCGCGTGACATATTTGTGCGGTCGAGCTAGTGGGTAAGTCGTGGGTCCCAGGGCTTTTCAATAAATAGAGACCTTGGGCCTCATTTTAACCTTTTCGTAAAATTTCCTCCTAAGCTCTAATTTTCACCGTGCATTAACATCATTTGCTCACATAGTTGAAATCTCAATAATCCCTGGTAACAACTCTTGTTCATTCATTCATATTTTAATTGTTGTTTCTTTTAATTGCTTTTTATAGTATAACTTCTTATTTTCATCTTTTTCTTTTTAGTTTAACTGTTAGATTAGATTTTTGTGTGTTTTTGTTTAATCATGTGTATGAAATCAAGTAAATAATTGAGTAGGGACACTTAGGACCCAAAATGTGAACAAAAATTGGACTTAATTGAAGAAAAATCCCGGCTCAGTTAACATAGCCCTACGCGGCCGTGCTACATTTTTGCGCGGTCTGCGTGACTCTTTGTGTGTGATGATGCATCCTCTCAGTGCGGTCCATGTTCCATTTGTGCGCGGTCCACGTAAGCCAAGTGCGGCCGCGGTCCAAAGCAGTGCGTATCGCGTGAGAAGAGTTCAGAGAAGTAGCATTTGGGTATTTGACCTGCGCGGACCGCGTGCCATTTCTGTGGGGTCCGTGCTGGACCAACGCTGCCGCGGTACAAAATAGTGCGGACTGCTTCGATTGGTTCAGAGAGGTATGTTTTGGGAATGATTAAACTGTGCGGTCCGCGTGACACTTTTGTGCGGACCGTGCCCCTCTGTCCGTTTCACCGTGTCTGCACTTTTTGCATTCAACTGAACTATCTAATTCACCTTATGTGCTTCTATTAACAATGTTAGACATGTATCCCTTGCAGACGATGGTTCAAAAATGTGGGGGCAAAGAACAACAACGTGGGGGCAAAGAACAACAACCCGAGAGAGGTGGTTCCTCCCGAGGGGGAAGAGGAAAAAGGGTTGTATAACTCACTCCCCAAACCAGGTGAACATAAAGAAAAACCGCAAGATAATTCAGGAAGTCGACAGGGCTGCAACTCATTCCACAGGGAGTGATTATGCACTTTCACTGAGTGTTACTTCAAAGTCTGTCCCTACGCACATGTCCACATCTTTTCAGCTACGGGATTCCCCATCTCCTGATCATGTTGATGTAGCCACCTCCAAGAAGCCAGTGAATATCGTCTCGGACTCGTCTGATGAGTCCGGAGCAGAAAAGGAAAATGAGGAACAATACTCCACTTCTCCCACAACTTTACTATCAGGGGAGAATGGAGGGTATGCTGAGGGAGGTGAACCACAGGTAGGAGGCATATAGCGAACTAGGAAACCAGAGGCATGAGAAGACATGTTCGTCAGTGAGGTAGCCGTCCACAAATTCAGGGATTGGTGGCCCAAGAGGAAACTGATTCCCGAGAGGCAGTTCATAGATGCTGATCTTGTTCCTCACAACCCTCATGTGCAAGAACAATTCCACACGAGAGAGGGTTGGGGCTTCTTCAAGAAACGTGTTGAGATGGCTAATGGGAATATGGTGAAGGAGTTCCACTGCAATGTTAACCATATAATTCGGGACTCAAAAGCAACAAAATTTAGGGATAAGATAGTGGTATTTGATGGGAAGTTGTTGAATGACTTCTTGGGGTTTGAAGAAGAGGATGAATCTCAATATTTAGAAAAGCTGGCAATGAAAGAGGAGGTTCGTCCGTGGTTGACCGACCACTTGGCAGCTCCGAGTACAGTCCCAGTTTGGTTGAAGGCACAGGAAAATATCTATAGGAATACCTTGAATTTTGAAGCCAAAGGGTGGTTGACTTTCGGGTGTAGTCGACTTGACCCGTCCACACATGATCACTCCATTTCCATTCCCCGAGCAATTTTGGTGGCCTCTATCATGGCGGGGTTCCCTCTAAATTTGGCAATATCATATCACGGGTGATTTCTATTGTTGGTCAATAGACCAAAATAAACTATTCCTTTCCAAACACACTCTCCTTCTACTTCAAGGAATTGAATGTGAAGAGAAAGAGGTATGATGTCAAGGTACCTCCGGTGGCCCCTTATTCGTGGTATGATGATGGGTCCAAACAACCCAAAGAAAGGAAAGAAGACTCAGGCATCTACTTCCACCACACCTGGCCAGTCTGATGAGCCTGCGGTCATTAAGCAACCCAGTGAGCTTTCCACCATCCATGTTACTGATGAGGCATTGCCTCCAAATCCTTCCGCAACTAGTCCTTCCATTGCAACTGACCCGGTAATCCCTTCATCAATGGCTCACCAGTTCACCGCAAACCAGTTCACCCACTCCTTATCCAGTTTTGAACAACTAGATGTCAGCTGCGATATCCAAGTTGTCCACATTGGCCACTGCTGTACAGACTCAGTGAGCACCTGTTACGGTTGAGGTTCCTGATTCTATTAAGGAGACACTGAAGAAGATCCTGGCCAACCAGGAAAAGATGATAAAAAAGCAGGATAACTTGACAAAATAGTTGAGGATCACAGCAAAGCATTAGGCAAATTGGCTAATAAACATAGGAAGATGAGGATAACAAAGGCCTCAAAGGAGTCTGTGCATAAAGTTAGAGAAGATGTAGACAAGTTGTTGGCAGATCAGATGCCACTTGATCTAAGAAGAGAAAACTCCCTAGCACAGAGGGAATTGTGATTTCGGTGGCTCCGGATAAGGAGGTTCCCTCCAGTGTTACACCAGTTGATGAGCCAGTTCCTGAGCAGGCACCTGTCCCAGCAACACAGCAGCAAGCCGGGGACCAGTATGAGGTCCCTGCATGTACAAAGGATTTGGGAGCCACTACCTAGCACATGGTGATAGATGAGGCTCGAGGGGTTGTTCTATATCCTTTCTGATAGTTTGCTGCTTCATTTGGTAGGTGGCATTGGGGACAATGCTAGATTTTATTTGTGGGGGTGTGGCCCTACTATCTTGATTTGATTAACTGTTGGATTACTGTATATATTATCTTCACTTTTAGCTTTTTGACATTTGTAGTGGATATATGGTTTGTATATAACTTATCATTCTAGATGCTTTTCAACTTCATGTATATATTCATTGCCCCTAATTGTATATTCTACTCCCCTGGTGTACATATTCATTTGATTTTTCATTTCACTTTTCTATTTTTGTTAAAAAAAATTCATTTTAGTTGCAAAGTTAGACTCGTAGCCTTTTTTGGTTTTGTTTTGGCATTTGCAATAAGCCCTTGGTTTTCTTAATGCCACGGTTTTTTTCAAGGGTAAAGTGTTGTGTAAACCGGGTGGCTCTTCCCAATGATAGATGGCGTGACAACCTTCTTAAGGGTTGAGTCCATTTTTTATTTTTCTTTTTGATTTTCAAGTTTTTGTAGTTAAGGGTACCTCAGGAAAAGCTTCACTTGGGCCTAGCACATTTTCCTTTGATCCTATGGTCAAAGACATTATGTTGTGTTTAGGATGGTGAAAGTTGTGGCCTTGAGACTCTTGTTTTGACCAAACAATCATCATGTGGTCATTTTGGGCCATTGCGCTTGAATCGTATCTAAGATCATTGTGGGCCCTCGACTCCGTCTTTAGCAATTCTTGAGTGTGTGTGGTAATAATTCGATTTGTGAGCCCAAGTACTGAGCCGATGGTCTAGAAATTGCCCTAAATATTTATTGAGGTGAAATCATAGGTGGAACTTGACTTGAGAAGTGATTGTAGGCTTTCCTTGATCCAAAAATTCCAGTTTGAGCAATTTCATGACCTACCAATTAAATGATCCCCGGTTCACCCCTTTTGAGCCTTGAACATTTTTCTCATGAACCAAGTTACAAGCATATACCCGTTCTCAATTAGACCTTCTCTTGGCACCCAAATCTTTCCTTGAGTAGTGGCAAATGTCTAAGTTTGGAGGGGGGGGGGGGGGGGGAGGAGAGAGACAAGAAAGAAAACAATGTGGTAGAAGGTACAAAAGCAAAATAAAAGGAAGGCTATCAAAAAGATAAAAAGACAAAAAGAAAGACAAAAAGAGAATAAGAATTAAAAAAGGGAATCAAAGGACAACAAAAAGTGGACTAAAGGAGAAAAGGGTTTAAGTTGCAAAATAAAGAGTGATAATGTGTCTCTCTAACCCCTTGAAAGAGGTGAATTACTCAACTGAGTCAAGAAAATATGCCAAAATGAATTAAAAGAAGTGCTTAGGGGAAGATTGAAACCATTTGAAATTTTGAATGAAATCATATCCTACCTTTACCTAGAAACCTTCGCATCGATTCCTCAAAAGCCCTATATGATCTTGAGTTGAGGGAAGACTACATTAGTGGATACTTAAATAAATGGCAAGCATATAGTACTTAGAGCCCGACATAGGGCCCTTTCTTTGTGAGAGATGAGCGAGAAATCCATCTACCTCGATTTGTGTGCAAATACTCTAAAAGATGAGGTTCGCTTAGGGAGTGTTGAGGATGTGTGAGTTTGGGTTCTACAATGACCAAAGTACTTGAGAAAAGTTCCTTGATGTGATGTGTCAACTCCTGATACTCTTGTGTCAAACTTGATCCACAAGTTTTTAAAGTTTTAAATGTGTTAATGATGCATTCGCATTGAGGGCAATTGTTAGTCCCAATTGGTGCTCGTTGAGGTTACTTTAAGATAAATAGGAATTACTTCAGTGCGTCCCATTGAGGGGTAGCTCTCATTTTATTTGCTTGAGGACAAGCAAAGGTTTAAGTTTGAGGGAGTTGATAAATGTGACTTATACATGTTTTATACTCATTCTTAACAGATATTTGTGCATTAATTGCCATAAATTAGTCCCAAAATGCTGACAAGTTGCGCTTGATTGCAGGTTTGATCGACAAGATAACAAATGTCAAAGATCGGGTCAAAAAAGAGTGAAATCTGCAAAGTGTCAAAAGACAACTGAAGTGAGGAACAAGTTGACATGCGCGGTACACACTGCTTTGCCACGTGACTGTGCAGGAGAGTTTAGAGGATGATCAAGTTCAATGCCAACCTGCTGTCTGCACTACTTTGCCACGCGGCCACGCAGTAAAGTTCAAAGACCATGTATTTCCATGCTAAGTTGCACGGTCCGTGCTCCTATCCATGCAGTCCGCGCCAAAGAGGTTCAGAGACCTAGGAAATTGAGGCAAGTTACCTACGCGGCCGCATACCAAAGCAGTGCGGTCCGCGTGGTTGAAGGTCAGAGAAGTGAAGTTTTTGCAAGATTTGTTACGCGATCGTGCACCATTTCTACGCGGTTCACGTGTATCAGCCAACGCAGCCGCACGTCATTTATGCGCGGTCTGCATCCCCTATTCCAGAAGCAAGTATTGAAGACCAACAATCCCTATGCGGCCGCACGACATTTGTGCGCGGTCCGCGCCAGACCCTCAGGGGTATTTTTTTCTAGTTTTTCCTGTGTAGTATAAATAGAACATTTTACTTTTTCAGGTTAATTTTGTGTATCAGATAGCTGCTGAAATCGAGACTTCATTTTAGCCTATTTTAGGAAATTTCTTCTTGTATTAACGTGGCTTTGAGTAGATTAACATTGTAGTTGATGATTATGTCAATTTCATCTACTATTTCTTTAATTTATGTTTCTTTCATGTCTAGCTAAACCAATTAGCTAGGGTTGTGGCTCAACCCTAGTATGGGTAACTAATGTGTGTGATTTTTTGATGCATGAATGATATAGAGTATTTGGTATTTGGGTTAATTTTATATTTTCACTAAGATTTGGTGGTTGCAAACACTAAGTCTAGCTTAGTGGGTCTTCACTCTTCTTAAGAAAGAGAGTCTATGACCTCAAAATTGACCCAACAATGAATTTGGGATAGGCTCACGGGAATGGTAGTCCCAATTAACGGGTTAAACCTCCAGAGAGTAATTACCCTATTTGAACCCTAAGTTGCTTGGGCAAATTAGCCTACCCAACTGGTCTCAAGAGAGTCAATTGTATAAAATCACTCTCTCTACCGTGAGGTGTGAAAGTGAGTGTAAAAGTGCAATGGTTATCCATATTCCCAATAATTATCGTTCTTGTATTAGGAATCTCTACCTGTTGGTTGACCACCTGGTGAATGCCACAACCCTAGATCCTTTCTCTATATTGCATACAATCTAGTAGTGATAATCTAGCATAACTTAGTCTCAATATTGTAGTTGATAAATTGTAGTTATAATCAAAAGAAAACCAAAAATGTTAGAAGGTCAATTAGGAGCCAAAATGCATTTCTAGACCATACAATTGTTCGACTCCAAATCGAAGCTCCTTGTGAAAAATTGACCCCTATTCCAATATTGGGCAAAAGTATTAGCGCCCGCTCCTCCTTAGGTTGAGTTTGCACCGATCAGACATCACCATATATCATGTTGTAAAAAAATTAGACTGTGAGACATATAAACATTTCAAAGAATCAGATTCTTTTGTAGCACATTTAATTCGTCCTTGCATATGTCTCTGTACTTTTCTCATAATTGGTTCTATTATTCTGGAAGCGAGGCTTTATCTATTTATTTTTTCTCTTGTTGTTGTGATTTTATGTTACAAATCAAACATAATTGGCTCAGAAACTTGATGTAAAACTTCATCAAAGAAATAGTTGATCATGCAGTGTAATTTCCATATATTGTATGTGCATCACCGGATATAATTAGTCTTTGTTTATAAAGGATTTCACAAAATCACAGGTGCTAAATGCTGCATGGGAAGACAACATACCAGTTGCAGGTAAGAATGCACTGACGTGTTTCCATAGAGAAGGCTATAATAAAATTTTGCAAATTGCCAAGCCTATGAATGATCCATTTGGCAGACATTACCTAACTCAGGCTCATCCCAGCTCTACTGGAGAAACACAACTTCATAGAGTTTGAACAATTTGTACAAAGGATGCATGGTAAGTAGAAGCATTGAGGATTTACTGAAAGTTTACTGTGCAACTATGCGGTAGAAAAAGATGTTAAAAAATTAGACAGATTTGTTATGTGGAGACTGTCACGACCCAATTCCATTATAGGTCATGATGGCGCCCGACACCATTTTCAGGCAAGCCAATGCAAAAATATTGATAAACACTCCTTTTTTTACTTTACTAAAACAAGTATAGAAATTTTCTAAATTTGAAATTTACGCCAATTGATAACTAGTAGCGTACTAGATTAATCATACATTGCCAAAAGAATAGTCTACCAATATTTATGCCAAGACCTAGTATCACATGTATGTGGTCATCTAGTAGAATATACAAAAGAATACATCTATTCTACTGCCTGAAATAGGATAGACAGATAAACAAAAGAGAGACTGTATCAGGCTGCTGAACGGCATCCGAAAGGAGCAGCTCACCGTGGAATCTCGACCAGATATCAACAATGCACACTAGGAGGGTAGCCAGATGCATCTGTCGCAGATCCTGTACAATTAAGTATAGAAGTATAGTATGAGTACATAAAACAATATGTACCCACTAAGTATCTATACTAACCTCAAAGAAGTAGTAACGAACGATCGACTTAACACTTACTAGGATCAATAAAGTGATAATATGAAGTTCAATATTTCAATTCATAGTGTACATGGGCAGAAACAAATTCAAGTAAGGAATAGTACTAAAAATATTTCACACAATATATTATAAAAATTCTACGAGGTTCTGGTTCCATTATCATATACAATTACCATCGAGGACGATGGGTCCGATCCAACATAAAAATAAATTATGCACTGGGTCGAATGACTCGAACCATAGATGTATACAATTACCAATTGCCGAGCTGAACGGCCCGCTCTCATGAGTGTAGTGGAAATAATTACCCCGCGCGCGAAATACACTTGCGACGCAGTTAAGTATAAATACAACTTAATGCTTTCTATAATTCTTTTCAAAAATAGTTAGTTACTTGAAATCCTTGAAATTATAACATCCTCAACGAGGTTCCAATCAATGAAATTCAATCAATTTATAATAATATAACAATACTCATAAAGCATGGTGTAAGACTAGACTACTCGAACATCACAGAATAGTAGCCACGAACGGACTCTCGTCACTTCGTACGCCACATGCCCCCCCCCCCCCCCCACAAACACATCACATATTAATTTACTTTACCTATGGGGAGATTTTCTTCTTACAAGGTTAGAAAAGAGACTTACCTCGCTCCAAAGTGTACTTCCAATACACAAGAATGAGCCCGAACTCACAATTTGGAGTCGAACGATCCAAAACTAGTTAAATGGGCTAGGAACTAGTCAATACAAGCTCACAAGATTGAATTATAACTATTAAGGCAATTTTTCAACCTTAAACACAAGTTTCCTAAAACCCGACCCCGAACCCACGTGCCCGAATTCTAAAAATTTTCGAACAAAGTTATTCTTTATAGCCTAAGGATCAATAATATATGATTTCTATTTTATTCCATAACAAATTTCGTGGTTAAATCTAACTTTTATCATAACCCCAGGCTTTCACTCAAATCCCATAATTTTCCCTAATTTTAGTGTGTTAATCTATCCAAAACCTAAGTATTAAACTCACATTAAGTAGGAATAACTTACCTCACAATGCAAGGTTGAAATCCTCTCCTTGAAAGTTCCCAAGTCACCGAAGTGTAGAAGTGAAATGAAATAAATGGCCTAAGTCCCGTTTTTAAAATATGTGCCCAGGCCTCTGATGTCGCATTTGCGACATCAGGCTCGCAAATGCGAAGTCACAATTGCGACAATATGCTCGCCAATGCGAACTGAGCCTCCCTCTACCATGATCGCAATTGCGATAGTAGGGTCACAAATGCGGACCCTGCTGGTTTCGCAAATGCAACCACTGCCCCCAGCCGGCTTCATCGCAAATGCGATGTTCACCTCGCAATTGCGAGCTCGCAATTGCGAGATCTACAACAACAACAAAAACACCAGAAAACTGGTGTATTTTTCTACTCCCAACCTACGCCTGAAACTCATCTGAGCCCTCAGGGCTCCACTCCTAACACTCGCACAAGTACAACCACATTGTACAAACTTGATCGAGCGATCAAATCGCCGAAATAACACCTAAAATCATGGACTCAATACCAATATGCATGAAATCCTTAAGAACATTCAAATTCCTATCTTTATAACCGGAAGTCCGAATCACGCCAAATCAGTCCCGTTTCTCGCCAAATTTAATAGAAAAGACTAAAATATTATATTGGACCTATACCAAACTCCGGAGCCAATGTACGGGCCCGATACCAACATGATCAAGCATTATTCCTTTTCATTAAATCCTTAGAATTTCAGTTTAACATTTTCTAATAGAAATTTATTACTCGGGCTAGGGACCTCGGAATTCAATTCCGGGCACACGCCCAAGTCCCATATTTTCCTACGGATCCTACGGGATCGTTAAAATACAAATCCAGGTCTGTTTGCTAAAAATGCTGACCAAAGTCAAACTTAGCCTTTTAAGAAAATCTTAAGGAATCAAATGAGCCTATTTCAATCCGAACTTTTCCAAATCACGAACCAACCATCGCCGAAGGTCGTAAATTAGTTAAAGCAAGCGTGGGAAGTTTTTATTTAGGGGCACAAGGTTCTAAAAGCAAATGACCAGTCGGGTCGTTATATTCTCCACCTCTTAAACAATGTTCATCCTCGAACGGACATAGAAAGGTACCTGAGGTGCTGAATAAATATGGATATCTGCTCCGCATGTCCTCCTCGGACTCCCAGGTAGCCTCCTAGGCTGGTTGGCCCCTCCACTGGACCCTCACCGCAGAAATCCTCTCGGACCTCAATTAGCGATCCTGTCTATCAACAATAGCAATTTGCTCATCCTCATAACCCAAACTATCATCCAATAAATAGTACTAAAGTCTAACACATGGGACAAGTCGGCATGATACCTCCGAAGCATCGATACATGGAAAATCGAATGAACCCCCGATAAGTTGGGGGTAAATCAAGCTCGTAAGCAACCTCCCCAACTCGCCTCAACACCTCAAAGGGCCAATAAACCTTGGGCTCAGCTTGCCCTTCTTCCTGAATCTCATAATGCCTTTCATTGGCGATACTTTCGAAAGAACTTTCTCACCAACCATGAATGATACATCACGCGCCTTCTGATCCGCGTAACTTTTATGTCTGGATTGAGTTGTGCAAAGCCTTTCCTGAATCAACTTCACCTTATCCAGGGCATCCTTCACCAAGTCGGTGCCGTACAACTTAGCCTCGCCAGGCTCAAACCATCCGATCGGAGAACGACACTGTCGACCATATAAAGCCTCAAATGGAGCTATCTCGATGCTGGACTGATATCTGTTGTTGTAAGCAAACTCTACCAAAGGCAAGAACTGATCCCACTGTTCTCCAAAGTCAATCACACATGCTCAAAGCATGTCCTACAAAATCTGAATTGTCTGCTCTGACTGCCCATCGGTCTGAGGATGGAATGCTGTGCTAAGCTCTACACGGGTCCCCAACTCACTCTGAGTGGCTCTCCGGAAATGAAAAGTGAACTGAGGGCCTCTGTCTGATATGATGGAAACATGCACATCGTGTAACCGGACTATCCTCCGAATGTAAATCTGAGCATATCTCTCTGAAGTATAGGTAGTCGCCACTGGAATGAAGTGGGTCGACTTGGTCAACCTGTCGACAATGACCCACACTGCATCAAACTTCCGCAAGGTCCGTGGCTACCCAACTACGAGGTCCACGTATAATTCATTTCCTAATTAAACTAATGAAATATTTTGAAATACAACCGGTCACGAAGGAATGAGAAGTATGTGTTTTTACATAATCTCACCCAATACTAGAAAAATGTTTGGTGAGTTTACATGTTTTTCCTTTAATACTACATAGTGCATATTAAATTTGCATGACTTTAATTTGTCAAGTATTCTGAATCGCTTTAATTATTATGTGTCTATGTTACTTAAGTGATTATCTTGCTCTACTATTAGTAATGCTCTTTGTTTCATTGGTATGATCTTTCTCTTATAAATTACAGGACCCAAAATCCTTTTTTTTTAAAATTATCTAAATGACTTTTGATCGTTGTATAACTATGAAGGCATGTGTTTGATCTTTCGACTTCTCTGGGAATAATAACAAAGAGAAAATATTGTAACAATTATTCGTTACTATAAAATTCATGAAAAGGAATTCACACAGTCCAGCTTAATAAAGTAGTAAATACTGTTTTTATCGTTCTTAAAATTGGACAAACTTGAGCATAATGTTATCGAGTGAGCTGAATAAGATCACCATTATCATTGCAAAAACTTACCCTTTTTTAATATTTATGTTGCAATTCAAACATTTTTTTAACAATCTTATGTTATTGCTTAAATTATTTTTGCTTATTGACATGAAATACACGCACAACGTATTAAAAATATGGAATGTGTTTTTCTTTTCTTATGCTTTTGTCACTATTTATGGACAATTAACATGTGTTTTGCACTAATGTCAATCCGCTTACTTTTATACACCAGCTTCAAACATTTTATAAGCATTAAAACGAAATAAATTAAACACTTTTCGAGCAAGATAATAAATGCACTCACCTTTAGCACAAAGAAACGAGTAAAATTTAGGATTAGGAAAAATCCTAACATTAACACTCTACCCAAATAAGTTCTAATAGTAGTTCATAGTCCAAGGTCCTTCTAAAGGATTATATAAAAGTAGTTTTTTAGGTAGAATTATATTATTAGTTGTTTTACAAAAATAACATAACAACAATAATAACACAATATTTATTCCATTAATGGGATATGGAAAGTGTAGAGTGTACGAGACCTTACCCCTACTCTGGAGGAGTAGAGAAACTGTTTTCGTGAGACACTCGATTCAGAGACAAAGATCCGTAACAATAACAGAAACTAGAAAAATAATATCAGTACTGTAATACAACAAATAAGTGGAAGGACAATAATAATGATAATAATAAAAAATAGAAATAGTGTGATGAAACAAAAATCGGTAGCAGCCCCAGACAAAAAACTATCAGGCCGACTAGCTGGAACAACGATGAAAAGCGCTCAGCTACCCCCTGACCTACAACTCTAATACTCGACATCCATACCTCCCTATCTAAGGTCATGTCCTCAGAAATCTGAAGCTGCGTCATATCCTGCCTGATCACCTCACACCAATACTTCTTATGCCGCCTTCTACCTCTTCCCATACCGGCCAAAACCAACCGCTCATACCTCCTATCGAAACATCTATCCTCCTACCCGAACCATCTAAGCCTAAACTCCCGCATCTTGTCGTCCATGGAAGCCACGCCACCCTCTCCCGAATATCTTCATTACTAATCTTATCCAACATAGTGTGCCCGCACATCCATCTTAGCATCCTCATTTTGGCTACTTTCATCTTCTGTATATGAAAATTCTTGACTGACCAATACTCAGCCCATATTGATGACTTCCAGCCATACTTCTAGATGTTCAAACTAGCAAACTTTGACAAGCCTTTATGAGAAGCTTCCTTATTCACACGGGCAGCCCATAATGGTTGAACAAGCCAACCATAGCCTCCATGGGAAGCTTCCTTATTCACACGGGCAGCCCACAATGGTTGAAAAAGCCAACCATAGCCTCAATGGGAAGCTTTCTTATTCACACGGGAATTTTCATAAAAGACCCTCACGTATTTTGCTATAAATAGAGGTGCTCGCCTTCATGGTAAATCATCACATAATTAGAGTGTTCATCACCAAGAAGAGTGAGAACAAGAGTGATCCTCGTTTGTGCACTTTGAGAGTTTTTTATGAGTTTTGTAAATACTCGTGTAATCTATTCTTGTGAGTAATAGAGGTTGTTTTTCTCTCAAATTTGTGTTTAGCAACACTTAATCAATCCGCATACCCCAACAAGTGGTATCAGAGCGAGGTTAGAGGCGTTGGTCGAGTTTTTAGGTGACAGGCCAAATTTGGATTTTTGGCTCTTTGCTCGAAATCCAATTCTAACGGCACCATTAGATTCGTCTCGTCGAACGGAGTCCAACGCATCGAACAATGACCTAATCGGAGTTCAAACGAGCCCAGAAATCGCGGTCAAAGTTTGGTCAACTTTGCTGGTGGTTCGCCGGGAACTCGCCGTAGAAAACGACCGGTCAACTGTAGCGAACCAGTCAACTCTCTGAAATTGCAGATTGGTCCCTCAACTTTCAAAAATTATATTTTTGCCCCTATAGTGGAATTTCATCCACGAAGTGTCGATTCCACCATTTTCGACCGTTTCGGACGCAACGGTGAACTCCGTGTATAAAGATTCAGCCCCGATCGTGTTGAAAAATTATTTTTTAAGATGATAATGTCTACAGAAGAGTCAATATCATCTATCGGAGCCATGATTACGCTTACTGCCATAAATTACACGCTATGGAGACCTCGGATGGAAGTACTCCTAAGCTGTAAAGATTTCTTTGATCCCATAGAATTGATGGGTAAAAATCCTGATCCCGCCATGAAGTTAGGGTGGAAGAAATCAAATCAAAAAACTATTGGTCAAATCCGTCAATGGATTGATCATAGTGTCTTCCACCATGTTGCACAAGAAACAAACGTATATACCCTCTGGAAGAAGTTGGAAGACATGTACCAGGCCAAGACCGTTCGGAATAAGGCCCTATTGATGAGGCGATTAGTCAACAGGAAGCTAAAAAATGAAACTTCAGTTGCCGAGCATACCAGTGAGTTCCAAAACCTGGTCAACCAGTTGTCGTTTGTAGAGATGCCACTTAGCGATGAAGTTCAGGCGCTGTTACTACTCAGTTCCCTTCCCGATAGTTGGGAAATGCTGGTCGTATCACTCATCAACTCAGCCCCTAATGGAAAACTTACCATGTAAATGGTCAAGGATGCCCTATTCAGTGAGGAGGCAAGGAGAAAGGAGATGGGAACAGATCAGACCCATGCCTTTGTCACAGAGAACCGGGGGAGGCAACAAAAGAGTAGCAAAAGCAAATGGAGAGGCAGAAGCAAGAGAAGGGGCAGGTCCACTAATGGCAGAAAACCAACATACAAGTGCCATCATTGTGGAATAGAGGGACATATGAAGAAGAACTGCTACAAATGGAAAGAGGAGCAAGGCCATAGCAGTTCGCAGCCGAAGAACAAGGGTGGAGAAATACTATCTCTGGTGATGTATCTTATTGTTCAACTCAAGATGAGACATGCCTTCACGTCTCACGAGAAGACACGGAATGGGTGGTAGATACTGCAGCATCCTGCCACGTGACTCCATACAAGGAATACTTCACAACATACAAAGCCAGTGACTTTGGAGCTGTGAAAATGGGAAATTCTAGTTCCGCTGAGATTGTCGGAATTGGTGATATCCAGATAAAGACAAGTTCCGGGAGCACAATCACTTTGAAGGATGTCCGCCATGTGCCAGATCTTCGGCTAAACCTATTGTCAGGAATAGTTCTTGAGAAACAGGGCTATGATAGTCACTTCAGTAAAGGCACATGGAAGTTAACAAGAGGCGCTATGACAGTCGCCCGAGGACATATTTGTGGCACGCTATACAAGACTCATGTGAATATATGCACAGACAGTCTCAACATTGCAGAAAAAGAGGCTTCTCAAAATTTATGGCACCAGAGACTCGGCCACATGAGTGAGAAAGGGTTGTATACCCTAATAAAAAAGGAGTTCATCAATGTGGACAAGGATGCTGTACTAAATCCTTGCAATCATTGTCTGTTTGGTAAGCAACATAGAGTCTCGTTTATTTCCTCTTCAACGAGAAGATCAGAGTTACTCAGTCTGGTACACTCTGATGTTTGCGGTCCCTTAGAGGTTGAATCACTCGGCGGCAATCGATACTTTCTAACATTCATTGATGGTGCTTCTCGAAAGGTGTGGGTGTATTTCTTACGGACGAAGGACCAGGTGTTCGATTACTTCAAACTGTTCCATGTCATGGTAGAACGTGAGACAGGAAAGAAGTTGAAGTGTCTTCGATCCGACAATGGATGTGAATACTCTTCCAGGCAATTCAATGCCTATTGCAGATCATATGGCATTCGACATGAGAAGACGGTCCCACGCACCCCTCAACACAACGGTGTAGCTGAAAGAATGAACCGAACAATCATGGAACGTGTTCAGAGCATGCTCAGTATGGCTAAGCTGCCAAAGCCATTATGGGGAGAAGCAGTCAGAGCCGGCTGTTACTTGATCAACCGATCTCCATCAGTACCATTGAACTTTGAAGTTCCGGAGAAACTTTGGTCTGGAAAGGATCTATCATATTCTCACTTGAGAATATTTGGATGTTTGGCGTACGCACACGTATCCAAGGAGCTCAGGCAGAAGATAGATGCAAGGACCTCTCCATGCATATTCATAGGCTATGGAGATGAAGAATTTGGATACAGATTATGGGATCAAAAGGAGAAAAAGGTGATCAGAAGTAGGGACGTAGTGTTCCATGAAACCCAGACAATAGAAGATATTGAAAAGCCCACAATATCTAAGAAGCCAAATGTTGCTCCTCAGGTGCAAGAGGCAACATCAGAATCATTCATGAGAAATGTAGATACAGTGTCAGAAGATATTCCAGAAGCAGAAGACAATGAGGAAGAAGACGGTGTTGAGCAGGGTGAGCCACAACCCGCTCTGGCAGATGTCCCAGAACCATCACAAGACTCAGATGATGATGGATATCCTCATATTCCAGAAGTTCGTAGATCTGAACGAGGTCGTATTCCATCGAGAAGATATCCAGAATCCGAATATCTGCTACTTACTGAAGATGGAGAACAAGAGAGTTTCCATGAAGCAGTATCTCATAAGGACAAATAACAGTGGTTGCTCGCAATGCAGGACGAGATGGAATCTTTGCAGAAAAATCATACTTATGAGATCATAGAACTTCCAAAAGGGAAGAAGGCACTGAAAAATAAATGGGTGTTCAAGCTGAAGAAAGATGGCAGTGGAAAAGTGGTGAAATATAAAGCACGGTTGGTAGTCAAAGGATTCCAACAGAAGAAGGGAATCGACTTTGATAAGATTTTTTCACCCGTAGTCAAGATGACTTCAATCAGAGCCATACTAGGATTGGTCGCAAGTATGATCTTGGAGCTTGAACAGATGGATGTGAAGACAGCGTTTCTTCATGGAGATTTAAAAGAAGAAATCTATATGCAGCAGCCCGAAGGTTTTGAGGTTTCAAGAGATAACCTCGTGTGCAAGCTGAAGAAAAGTTTGTACGGTTTGAAGCAGGCACCAAGATAGTGGTACAAGAAGTTTGACTCGTGCATGGTGAGTCAAGGGTACAAGAAAACTGCCACAGATGAATGTGTTTACATTCAGAAATTTTCAGACAGGAATTTCGTTGCTCTTCTACTATATGTAGACGATATTCTGATCATGGGGAAAGACGCAATGAAGATCAACTAGCTGAAGAAGGAACTCTCTAAGTCTTTTGACATGAAAGACTTAGGATCGGCTCAACAAATATTGGGAATGCAGATCACCCGAGACAGGAAGAACCGGAGGTTATGGCTATATCAGGAGAAGTATATTGAACGAGTGCTTGCACGGTTCAATATGAACAATGCCAAACCAGATAGCATTCCATTAGCCAACCATTTCAAGCTGAGTAAGAGTTCCTGTCCCTCATCCAAGGAAGATATTGGGGAGATGTTGTCAGTACCATATTCTTCAGCAGTTGGAAGTTTGATGTATGCTATGGTGTGTACGAGGCCCGATATTGCTCACGCAGTGGGAACGATGAGTCGTTTTCTCTCCAACCCCGGGAAAGAGCATTGAGAGGCAGTATAGTGGATTCTTAGGTATCTTAAGGGTACAATGAAATTATGTCTTTGTTACAGGGGAGCTAATCCAATCTTGGAAGGCTATACAGAAGCAGATATGGATGGAGATCTTGATAGTAGAAAATCTACTTTAGGATTCATTTACACTTTTGCAGGGGGAGCTATTTCATGGCAGTCTAGGCTACAGAAGTGTGTTGCTTTATCCACAACCGAAGCAGAATACATTGCTGCCACTGAAGCTGGAAAAGAGATGTTGTGGCTAAAGCGTTATCTCCAAGAGTTTGGAATCAAACAAAAGGAGTACAAGGTACATTGTGACAGTCAGAGTGCTTTGGAATTGAGCAAGAACTCCATGTACCATTCCCGTACAAAACATATTGATATTTGCTATCGTTGGATACGCGAGGTTATGGATCGACAACTGTTGAGACTAGTGAAGATCCATACGAAGGAGAATCCAGCTGATATGTTAACAAAGGTAGTGACTCGAGAAAAGCTAGAGTTATGCAGAGACATAGCCGGGATGTTTATTTCAAATACGGCTGGAGGGGGAGAATTGATGACTTCCAGTCGTAATTCTAGATGTTCAAACTAGCAAACTTTAACAAGCATCAATGGAAAGCTTCCTTATTCACACGGACAGCCCACAATGGTTGAACAAGCCAACCATAGCCTCCATGGGAAGCTTCCTTATTCACACGAGAATTTTCACAAAAAACCCTCATCAATTTTGCTATAAATAGAGGTGATTGCCTTCATTGTAAATCATCACAAAATTAGAGTGTTCATCACCAAGAAAAGTGAGAACAAGAGTGATCCTAGAGAGTGATCCTCGTTTGTGAGTTTTGAGAGTTTTTTATGAGTTTTGTAAATACTCGTATGATCTATTCTTGTGAGTAATAGAGGTTGTTTTTTCTCTCAAATTTGTGTTTACCAACGCCCAATCAATCCGTATACACCAACACATATAACATGGCCAGTCTAACCATCGCTCTAAAGAACTTACCTTTAAGTTTTAGTGGAATCTTTTTTGTCACACGTAATTCGAGACGATAGCCTTCATTTCATCCGCTCTATCCCGATTTAGTGCGTGACATCATAGTCGATCTCCTATCTCTTTGGATAATTATCCCTAGGTACTTGAAACTCTGTCTCTTAATTAGGAACGATTTGTGAGTCAAGCCTCACCGCCGTTCTACAAAAATAATAACTATATATATACTTACATGAGTTTTAAATTGAATTTTGGATGAATAATTCGTTTATTTAGTTTTATCCTTTTTAATTCCCACGTCAAAAGAATAAAGTATAGGTATTTCTATTAGTGTTAGAAGTTTATGAAATGTACTATCTCAGTTTCATAGATAAATTTATATAGAAACGTTGAAAAAGACTTTCTTTCGTAGGAAAAAAATACTTACTATGTTTGGGATCTGATAGACATATTTTGTCATTTCTAAAATCCTAATAATAAGAAGGTAAAAAAAAAGTAGTCTTATAATTCATTATCCTTAATTATGTTTTTACTGCCTCTTAGTATATTCATATTCCTATAAATAATAAATTAAAAGAACAAAAAGGAAGAAAGAAAAGATTGCGGCGCCATAAACACGCTCCCTCTCAGTCCGACACCACCTTCACTCTCCACTCAAAACCCTAACTTCGATTCATATGCTAATTTCTGTTAATTCTTCGTAATTTTTTTCGAATATCTTTTTCAAAAGTTTGTATTAATGGAGCAAAAACAGAAAGAGCAGAAATTTTTAGTTTCATCTGCATCAATGGTTTTACGTTCTTCGTATTCTATAGTTTTGGACACCGGTTCGGTTTTTTGTCGGTTCACTTTACAGTCCGGTTCACCTGAGCTTCGATTTGGTCATGGCTCAAAAGACGTCATTTATGTTAATCTTCAATCTTCCCAGGTAAGTTTTTATGTATTTTGTATATATAATTCATTTTTGTTCGTGTATGAATATTGAGGATTTAGATAAAAACTAATTTTTGTTAGAAACGACGTAAACACGACAAATCACAAAAATTCTTAATTTCTTATAGATAATTACTGTATGTTTTAGAAACTTCATAAAATACTACAAAGAACAAAACATTTTAATTTAAAAGGCCATTTGAACCAACAAATCATGTTAATCCAGCCGTCACAATTTACGTGAAATCTGACGAATGGGCATGTAGTTAAGAAAGGAAGAAACATGTAGTTAGTGATATTTGTGTTGTTATAAATCATCTTATTAAGAGTAATAGAAAGTTTAAAGTTAAATTTAAATATAAAAAGTAAAGAGTATCACGTAAATTGGGATGGAGTAATTTCTTAAAACTAGTAAAAAAACATAAATTTCTTTTAGATAAATCTACTATATGTTCGGAAACTACGTTAATATACTATAAAGAACGAAACTTTAAAAGTTGAAAAAACCATTTGAATAACCAAACCATGTTAATATTATATTTGGGATGGATGGTAATTACGAAGTAATAATAATGATGGCGATCTTTTGGCTCACATTTTCTGCATTTTCTTATACATGAATAACCTTATTGAATTAGTTAAAGTTGTGGTGGGGCTTTCACATTTTGTACATTTCTCTCACGTTTTCTAGTCAGTAACCAACAGTCAAACAGACTGATCAGTGGTTTTAAGCAGAGAAGTGCAGAAAATGGAGAATAAAACTGATAATGTGATAATTTTAACTGATGCATGCTCATTTGGATTTATCTTTAGCTATGTGTTTGAGGGGCATTATCTTAGCCTTGGTTCTTCTTTCATGTTTCCAGCTATTCAAGCTAGGCCCTGCTGACTCTCTATGCATCTCTGAAGCTTCTGAAGCCGATAAAGAGGTATGATATATAGAGCATAAGGTCGTATAATATTGTGATACTTGACTGATTAGTTGTTTTTTACCTGCAAATAAATTTAGAACCGTGTTCAGTCCGGTAAGGATTTCTAGAGATGTTGTGATGTAGCGGTACCTTTTGTCAATGCTGATTTTTCTAGTGAATATTATACCATCAATGGAATCAACAGACTATTAGGAATGCTTCCACTTCATTTGATTTTGATTAGAATAAAATCTAATTGTTAACTACCATAATTGCAGTAGCATTAAAAGATTATCTATTAGAATATGCTGCCTGTACGAGTCCCATGCTCATATATTTGTTTGTAGATGACCAAGCACTACCCTGCGATCTGCATAATGCTGAAAGCATGTAATAATGCAAACTTGTGTTCGACGTATTATTAATTTAACATGTTGCAGTAGGATTACACAGTTATGTATGTGTAAAATATGTGTGTTTGTCAATTGGTATACATCACTTATCTTGTCCTGGAAAATAAGTCAAATGTGCTTATTTTAAATTTCAATTGGAATATGTTTGTGAAACTTGATGTTGTCATATTGATGTTATGCATTAACTTTGGTATTTTGAACCAGCTACCATATTCAAGGGGAATCTCCATTCAATTCAGAAACGAGGAGGAAAGTAGGGCCTTCCATTGTGCATTTGAGCAATGGAAGAAGGAAGTGGTTGTTCAAGGTCTGTTTTGATGTATGTCTGTAATTGCTCTGTAACAAGTTTCCATGCTACCTTGTGGAGTAGCCACATTCTCCTTTCCAACTACTGCTGCAGCTTTCATGTTTGTTCAAAATTTATTTGATTCCTTGCAGTTGTCTAGATATTGTTGTTACTGAGATGCTAGTCTCATGATTCTGTGTGGTGAAGTAAAACTTGTTTTTTATAGCATTCTCTACGTGACATTTACTTAGATACCAAATTGTGAATGTTTGAAGTGTTGTGGAAAGAATATTTACTTTCACTGGATTTTGTTTATGGCTTCTTTTTTTCCCGTCTGATAAAGGTATGCTATTAAAGTGCAGCAAAGTGCTATTAATCCATTGTCAGTGTTGAGATGGAAACATAGTTATTGAATTAGATAGTTACTTTCTTAACATGTCCTGAGGTATTAAGAGCCTTATAATCTGCCAAGTGTTATCAAATTTTGATTGGTTATTGTCATCTATTCTACTATGGGTTGCCTTGGATTACTAATTCCTTTGTTGAGTTTTTCTAAAGCACTTGCTTTTATTCCCCACTAAAACTACAGTTTAAATACTTGACTTCCTAATAAGAAAAAGCTGGTTGTAGATATTTGATTATGTTTATCTTATCAAAAAAGAAAAAAGAAGATATTGACTATGTTTAGCTTAATCTAGGTAAACAAAGTCAATATGAAGGTTCAAAAATGTCTTTCTGAGATTCTCCATAAATGTTCTCCTTTTACTGTATAATTAATGATTTTCTTTCTTTAACTCGTGTAAATAATAACGGAACTGCTCAATAAGAAAGTAATATGGTTCCTCCCCTTTACCATCTCGGTATCTTATTAATAAAATTTGACCTTATCAAAACAAAAAGAAAAGTAATATAGTTCCTGTCAAAAACTTAGGAATGTTTCACCATGACATGTTACTTCCCATTTTTGATGAATTGATTACGTAAGATCAATGCATTTAAGGACATCTATAGTACTGCTCTACTCAGTGAAGCTAACTGTAATTACTTATTGAAAAAGAATCTGCTATTTAACTGCTTTTCAGTCTCTTAAGATATTAAACTTTGTTTCTTACACCACAAGTGGGCTAATGAATTTTTTTATATAAGAATAAATAATGCTGACTTGTGTAAATGTAACTTGTTCTTGTCTTTCTTTCAGAATGTCCTTTGACAAATGGAGCAGTATCAACTTCGAAAAGCAAATTTGATGACAAAATAGAGTCGTCTTCTGCCAAAATGTACTTTCACTACTATGGGCAGCTATTGCATCAGCAGAATATGTTGCAGGATTTTGTAAGGACAGGTAGTATTCTGAACTTTAATATTTTCTATGTTTTTTCCTCTGGTCATGACCTGGGATATAGAGGTTCATGGTGCGTCATGAGATGATGTGCTCCCTTTTGCTGCTCCTAGAATATTATGGAGCTCTTCCCTTTTTAATTTCTGAAGGATCAAACAGCTAAATCCCACTATGGAGAGTTTGACTTGGCAAGTATGAAAACTTGTAGGAACCTATTATTCTGCTGTAATTGAGAACCGTGCTGATTTTCTTGGTCGCATAGTGGTTGACGTTGGTGCTGGTAGTGGCATTTTGTCATTATTTGCTGCTCAGGTGATCTGTTTGTACCAATGCATCTTGTGTATTTCGATAAATGATATCTACCATGGCATAGCCAGTTATGCTGATTTCTCTACTCTCTATCTTTTCTTTTTCCCACCTCTCTACACCCAAAAAACTCATAGGCTGGGGCAAAACATGTTTATGCCATAGAGGCTTCTGAAATGGCCGAATATGCAAGAAAACTTATTGCTGGAAATCCATCACTGAATGAAAGAATTACAGTAAGTATTCTTTTACTTGTTTAAGCTGACCCCTCTTAGTATGGCATTGAGGTGGTGTTTATGGATTAATTGTTCTTTTGTCTTTTCGGTGTCTTTTCAAGTGCTATCCGACTTACTCATATAGTATCTTGATAGTGCTTCTTATGCTTTTTTGTAATGTTTCATCCATGTATGTTTAGGTAATCAAAGGAAAGGTTGAAGATGTAGAGTTACCTGAGAAAGCTGATATTTTGATCTCTGAGCCAATGGGTAAGCTTGTCTAGTTAGTTTAATTCATAATAGATCATGTTAACTTCTAAGATGGAGCATTGTGTATACTTTGGTCGTGCTGCAAGTTTGTTAGAACTTTAGGTTATTCCCCTGGATTGACGGCTAAGTTCTTCATGAAACATCACTATAACTGTATCAGTGTTAATTATTTGATTAATTGTTTGCGAAGCGAGTAAAGATAAGCTTGCTGTTAGAGTATTTTTCAAGAACCTATATACTTACTATTAAAAACAGAGAGTATTTAAAAGTTTAAGACAATGACAACATCTGATCTGATGAATGCTTGTGCAATCTGTGGACCAAACAAAAATGAAGAGAAGATCCTTTTTTCCTATGTGCTAGGAACAATTCCGATTGCCTATAAAAGCTGAGAGCATTAAACACAAATATACATGACCAGTAGCCAATACACATCCTAAAAACTAAGAAAATACATACAAGTTGAGTTGCATTTAAATTTGTATTGCCTGATTGTCCACTATTTTCCTTATAGGGTGAAGAATTCCTAGTATTCAGCATTTGCTATATTTGTTTTCATATTGTAGAATCTAAAGTCCTATTTTACTACAGACAGCTGCAGCTTTTGCCAGAAACTTCATTCTCAGATGCATCAATCATGAAAGAAATTTTTTTTTTTGGTTGTTGTTGTAATATTTGCATCTGCATCTTATAGTAACTAAAACAATAGGTTCCTTTTGGCCTTTAAAAATGAGCACTTTTTTAAGTCCAAGAAGTAATTTTCTTTATTTTCTTTCAATTCTGGTTTTCATTTTAGTTATCTGAACAACATACTTTTGGTTCTGTCACTTATCTCCATCTTTTTCTTTATAATGAAATGGGAAGTCAAAGTTATAGAAGACTTCAGGAGAGGCTGCTTTGGTCATTACGAGTCAAATGCAGTCCAGCATTTTGCAAAAAAAAAAAAAAGAAGAAGCTGGGTGTGTGTATCGGTGGAGACAGTGTTATCAAAGGCGAAAAGCTCTAAAAAGCGATGTAGGTCTATTAGGCTCTTAAGCGCAAAGTGTGGGATTTAGTAAAAAAATAAATATATATGTTATTCAAAAACAAAGTAATCGATTCATTTATAATGTTTTCCTTTACACCCAATACATTTATGTTCTGATTATGTTTGTTGTTTAGTACCACTTGATTCCCAATACAATTCATGGGCAATGAGGGGCATGTCTTATGCGTTGCCTTACTCTGAAGCGCAACTTAAGAGAAACGCCTTCCTTGAGCTTTTCTAAGCCACCTTAAATGAGTCTTTGACAACACTGGGCGGAGAAGAAGAAAAGAAGGGCTATCATTTATTTAACTGGACATTCTTGCTTTGCTCGTGATATGAATTTTGTTGAGTTCTCTTTTCAGTTCAAGCAAAAAATAGGATTGTAATCTTCCAAAATAGGGTAGAACGTGTTAATCCAGAATAACCAGAATGCAATGAATAAAATATTCATTGCAAAAGAGACATGCTTAAACCTGCTGAGCGTGTGACGCAGTGCTTATACCTTACAGGTACTTTGTTAGTTAATGAAAGAATGTTGGAGTCCTACGTGATTGCAAGAGACCGATTTCTTGTTCAAAATGGAAAAATGTTTCCTGGTGTTGGAAGGTAATTTTATTTCTTGTCAGCACATTGAGGAGCCTTGCCTTGTCAAATCAATGATGATGTCTGCAATTTTCTTGTAAGGTTTTGTTCTCATAGTCATTTCACGCAACTGTTCTTTGTTTTTATCCCATCAAATGTCTCTGTCATGCCAAATAATTTGAAGCTAATATTCTTCATTAAATTGTTATTTTACTGTCTTATCTTTCTGGCATATTGAGTGTGCCGCTAATTTAGAAATGTAAACGTGATATTAATATTAGTGTTAAGATATAATATTTCAACTTTTGCTTGTGAGTTGCATTGGTAATGATTATTTGCTTCATCTTGAGTAGCACAGTTTGTTCCTTAAATGGATTAGTTTAGGAGATTGGAGTACGTTGATATAACTAATTGACCCACAGTTTCAGCTATCCACTCTAGTTTTGTTTTCTCAGGGTTTTATATGAACTTTCAAGCTTAATTCTCTGTCTTGTATGGCGTGTATATATGTTGGCTGCCAGTTCACCCTTTATTCTTTCTAAAGATCTTCTTTCCCCTTTTGCACATGTTTACCTGATTACTCATAGCATTTGGGCTGAATCTAATGCATATTTCCTTCCTTTATTGATTGCATTTACATATTTCTGCACGGATTCCATCAAGTGTCTTAGCGTGCATTACATAAACCAGCATGTAACCGTTTTATTATTTTCCTTCATTTGTTTCGTCTCGGATATGATGTTATCACCATTTTTAGCTTATATTTCCTTTTACTCTTGTAGAATACACATGGCTCCATTTAGCGACGAATATTTGTATATGGAAATAGCAAATAAGGTACACACTGGATCATATCACCTTTTTTCTTGATCTTGGAGTAGTTCTGTTCTAAATTTTTCTCCTTTCTTCTCTGGATCTCCTTCATGTTCCCCTCCTCCAACCAAGAGAAAGAGGAAAGAAAACCGCAGCTCCTTCTCTTCAGGGAAGGAAGATTGATGGATACTATGTTTTCTTCCCTATTAAGTGTTTTGATTGATTTAAGAGGTTTGTTGAGGCGTAGTAGTAGTTGTTGAGGTGGATAGCGTTTATTTGTAATTGTGGTGTTCCCAGAGAAGAATCTGAAACTTTTCTTGAATGCACTGTAGACCTCCTGTAAAGTTGTTCTTTTGCAGTTTTGCCAGTGAAAAGTAATGAAATTTTGTTCATCTGTGCTCTTAAGAGAATAAGACCTTGATTGCTAGCGGAATATCTTATGAATCTGTGGCTGGGTAGATATGAGGATAAGATAGAACCAAACTGAATGCCATCTAAATTCAGTGTGACAAATAGAACTTTTGGTATTCAGGCTTCAACATCACTGTGGCTGTCTGTTGAATCTTCATTGTCTTTCCTTTTTCTTTTTGACAAGTTCTAATGGTTCAGGCAAAGTTATTGGCAAAAATCTCATTGTCCAAAACCATTATCCAATTACTACTAGCATTTACCACTAGCTTCTACAAATATCTGATGGTCTGCACTTTCGCTTTCTTTTGCTTTTATATGCTTTATTTCGTCCTTTTGGATGATATGATTTAGTTACCATTGCTTTCATTATCTTTTTGAACTGCCAGACAAATCTTGATATTACTTTTATTCCTTGTCATCCAGGCGACCTTTTGGCAGCAACAAAACTACTTTGGGGTTGATTTGACACCTTTGCACGGATCTGCTTACCAAGGATACTTTTCTCAGGTCAATATCCTATAGATTAGGAACTTTTGACTTGGACTGGCTTTAATGCTAAACTTGTCTTATCTCTGAATACTTCACTTTGACTTGGCAACATTTTTAGGCCTTTCTTAAATGCTTCATTTTCCTACTGTATGGAATTCTCTTATTGATTAGTTACTTGTACTTCAAGAAGTGCATTCTGTGCTAGAATATCCAATTTGTATTATGGAATCTTCAGAAATAAGGGTGTTTCAGAAGTGTAACTTTTGTTCGACTTCAATGTATCTAGAATATCCCTACATGTATTTGGTGGTCAGTTTGGAAGGAGAAAAACTGTTGTCTTTAGATGTCTTGAGGGTAAAAAACAAGTCTAGATTATACAAGTCTCACTTATCAAAGAAAAAAATAGAAAAGGAAATTAAAAAACATGCGTCTGGAATATGTCCACATATTAATGGTGACTGCATTACTTGCTTAGGTGCTGAAAGGGGGGGGGGGGTGTCCATATTTGTTTTGAAAGCTTACACCAGTGTGAAATCCATCCTTTCGTTTATTGGCACGTATGACAGTGCTGTGTTTTGTAATGCTTTTCAGATATTTTCTTGGGTTTTAGAAACTCCCAAAAATGCTCCTTGAAAGTTCATTATACTGACACATATTATGTATTCTTCTTCTTTTTTCCCCTCCTCTTGAGTGTGTGGAGACTTGGGCTTATTCAAAGTCAATGTTTTAATAAGAAACTATTTTGATTGGCTGTGTTAATCATCTAAAAGTTTATTTATCATAGAGGGAAATTAAAAGATGCCCCTTCACGTGAGGGCTAGATTCGCTCTCACTCTCTCGTCAAGCATGTGAAAATGTTTTTTTGTTGATGTGTAGATGTGATACCAAACTCAAGACCTTTGCCTGATTTAATACCATGTTAAATTGCTTCAAACGCCTCATCAAGAAGTTTTAAGTTATTGGAGAGGGGACATTTCTATTTATTTTGTTATGTCTTTAACATTTTCTAATGGGAAGTTGATTGAAGGAACTTGAAAGATCCAGATGCTATAAAGTATGCTAGGTTACTAGTTTGATCTAGGTAATAGTCCAACCAAATCTAACTTAACGCTTAAAATGTGTCTAGCCAATCAATATGCCACATAAGACATAAGAAAAAAGCGTTAGTGAGGGGTATTATCTTAGTTCAATATTAGGAGGGACTACTTGTTTTTTTCTGTCCAAGATATTGAACTGGTGAATGAATCAATTGGTTGCTTATTCAAATGCAATAAACCATCTACTTTTAATTTAATAATTTGGCTTCTACAATGCAATAGATGTAATTTATTCAGGAAAAAGAAATGCAATAGATGTACTTGTTAGCTAAAGATTTTGTGTATTTGTGATTTATAGTCAAAGCTCAAATATTAGATAAAGTTTTGGTTGTGGTATGCATCCTTCTGACTCATACTCTTTTTCCATTTTCTTTGGATATTCTTGTCCTTTTGCAGCCAGTTGTTGATGCTTTCGATCCTAGGTTATTGGTAGCTCCTGCAGTGTCCCATGTGATAAACTTCAATTCCATAAAGGTATTATCAATCAACATTTTTATTCTATATGACGTAAAAAAGAAGTGACAATGCATTCTGTATTCTGAGTAGGCCTACTATTCCTTTTCTTTTCCTTCTGATACTGGAAAAGGACTATTATTAAAGTATGTCAATGGTTGAATAAGAAAAAAAATTACTGACTCGGGGGTCAGTAATTTTTTTTTTTTGACTCGGGGGTCACTTGGTTAAAATGTAAAGGAAATGAACGGGGAGGAAACTATACAGATACTGTTTCCTAGTGCGTAGTTCTGAGTAAAAATGCACTGCAGATTGGGTCTCTCTGTCCATAGCAGTTATTTTTTTAAAAAAATCTTTGAAGTAAAAGATGTGCTCTCCGTTCTTTATATGAAAATTGAATAAGGCTTCACAGAGATTCAGTTTCAGGATTTAAGAAAGTATATTAACATTTGATGGATAATCATGAAAAGAAATAAATTTGACATAAACACAAGGTAGCGGTAACTTTTAGGTGTAAAGTATGCTTTTCCAATCTACTTCTGATATGCTTTCCATTTATATTTATTCTTTATGATATTCTTGAAATGAACAAAAAATGTATTTACCGTGGAGTGGGAGGTGTTAATGAAGGGAAGATTTAGCTGAAGTGAAATTACTCTTTTAACTGTGAGTTATCAGATTTGTTGAATAAGTAACACAGATTGTGGGCACTAAACTCTATCCAGAAGTTGTTGAAACATGGTATTTCCTGCATCTATATTACAGGAAGAAGATTTATATGAAATTGACATCCCGTTGAGATTTCTGTCTTCTGTTAGCACTAGAATTCATGGGCTGGCTTGCTGGTTTGATGTACTTTTTAATGGAAGGTAAACTTTTTCATCCCCTTGGTTCTGGCACTTGGGCCTTTTGCTTTTGTTGCTAAATCATTTCCTCTTTCTGCAGCACTGTGCAAAGGTGGCTGACCACTGCTCCGGGTGCAGCAACAACTCATTGGTATCAGCTTCGGTGTGTCTTACCACAACCACTTTATGTCATGCCGGGACAGGAGATAACTGGTCGGCTTCACCTAGTTGCCCATAAGGCACAAAGTTATACCATATACCTAACACTGTCAGGTAGGTCTTTATTATGGTTATTTGCAACATGTCCATCGTGTCTGGTCTCTAATTCCTATCCAGTCAAGATTTGCTTATGTTTCTTCAAGAATCTAACATGTCATTAATTTGAATAGCTCTTGTTGGAGATATGCTCCAAACGTCATCTGTTAAACTTGATCTGAAGGAACCGTATTACCGGATGTCCCAGCCCCAAGCATATTCATTAGCACAAGATCAACAACCTAATCAGCTACTACAAACACAGGTATTGCAGATTTCGTAATCACAATTTTCACTGTCATCCCTCCTCTGCCTCCTTCACCGTCTAGGTTTTCTAGATGTACATAAGCTTTTAGTGATGCTTGAAATTATTTGAGGTGAGATTCTTACTAAATTCTTTTGAGCCACACCTTTACCGTGGTAGTTTTAGGCTTCAGTTTTCTATAATGGCAAATGATGGCGTGAGTTGAGCCACGTCACGAGCCTACTTGAGCTTGCTGTCTGTTTACACTTGCTTGATCTAATTCATTTTTCTTATGAGCCTCATCTAAAAGTTCAAGTTGTTAAGTCGAGAAGAATAGAGGAGTGGACCCATTATCCACCAAATTTTGAACCATGTGCCCATAGCCCTCAGGATTTCTTGATTATTAAAAAAAAGTTTTAAGTTGTTAAAGAGCTGCCACCTTATTTGTTTTAGTCTGCAACACGCCACATCATGTGCGATCCCAACTATGTTTCTTGGCAAAGCACGTGGAATTTGTTTTGACAATGGTAGCACGAGATTTGAATTCTGGACCTCTGCATGTTTTATCACCATGTTAAAGTTTGTAATTGTCTTCTCTAAAAGCTTAAATTGTTAAAGAGAGCACATGTTAGTTTTATTTTAAATTTGCAACAAAAGCTTTAATACATGATTTTAACTTTTAGAGAGCATGATATATTATCCGGTATTTGTAGGCTGGCTTACAAGCAAGATTTATTTGTTACCTTTTATTGCTGCTAGTGATAGCTCAAGTTTTACCTTTTCTATCTTGAACAGGACATAGAATTACCATCTCGAGATGAAGATGGCTCAATCCTGATGCAACCACCCTCCCCAAATTCAGGCGCTGAGCTACATTCACTTTGATATTAAAAACCAACCCTGTGGATGTGCATCTCGACGCGCTCTTGTATGTGTAACATTATAAGTGTCTTGGCTAAGCTATGGTCCAAGTTCTAACTTGAATAATTTACCATTTACATCTTCAATTGACATTGCAGACTGCATGTTGAATGCTCCCATATTAAGCTTCATATATGTGGCTATTTGGGCTGTGTGCAGTAGTATATACTAACCAGTTTTAGTGCTACAGTTTTTCAATTTCGTTCTTTCCGTGTGGCGTTTGGACATTCAAATCCCATTTACGTGACCTTTTGATTGGGTTTGGCATCATTGTTAGCTATGTTGCTCGGAGCCTCCAAAATGTTGCCACTCTTATGTGGATCTTTAAAAGGTAATGCATTTTTGGAGGTTTTGATACGTGTGCGACTTTTTTGGATAATCCAAGCAACATAGGTTGTTACTATACATGTGGTTGGTAAAAAACTAAAAGGTACAAGTCTACAAGATAGCAATTGGTTGGCGTATTTCCTTTTGGTGGACATGCTATCCATCCAATTTGGAGGGGGTACTAAAATGTGTACTAGAGAAAAAGATTATTAGCTTTTGCCAAAAACTGCAAACTACCTCAAATGTGTCAATTCATTTTTTGCAAAACTGAAATTTCTATAACGTATGATTAACTTTTATAATTAGTTATTATAGAGCTCCTTGTGCAATACATCAAGAAACTCTTTTAACTTCTGACGTCTTTTTTTACATAGCTACATCCTGCAATAGTGCAATCCCATTGAAAAAGAATCACTCTTGTGTTCAATTTCTTTTTTAGTTTCATTAAATGAGTTTTCATATAAATTTCATTATTCAGAATTTTCAAAATGGAATTTTGAGATAATTCTTCAGAATATATAAGTGGATCTGGAATGTTGAGCAAAAAGTGGATCTTTAGAAATTTTTTTATTAAGTAAAAACATGGCAACCTCCTAACAATGCCAGTGGAAATATTGACTCTAGCTGTGATCCTTTCCCATTAAATCTATCTCAAACAAGTAAAAGATTGTAATTGCAACAACGTTCTCTTTTTGAACAAATGTCTAGTTTGATCTGAGCTATAAGGACACAGTACACATATCTCTCTCACACACACGCTAGAACTTATAGCTAGTTTGGATTATTGTTACATGTCAGTTTTATTATGTATTGTATTGCATTGTATTGTATTATTTAATAAGCTACAATACTTGGATAACGTTTGCTATCGTTTCATCATGTTATACACCAATAATATAAAAAATAAATATGCAACATTACTAAGAAAAAAAAAAGATATGGAATAGAATTATTATATAAAAAGTATAATGAAGGATAAAAATGATTATTTAATAATAAGGAAGGGCAAGATGAGAGAAAAAAGCACAATAAATTCCATCATTCCATAAAGTAAAACTTTTCGTTATTATGTAATGCCAGAGTTAATAATAGGATACAACAAAATTTAAATAACAATCAAAATAAATATTGTATTTAAAATAACGATATGACATCATACAATAGGTAATAATCATATTTAAACAAGCTGTTAGAACCATACTGTAGACAAAAGCTTAGTAAGTAAAGAAAGTAGAGATACCAAACAATCGAACACTGTTGACACTCCAAACATTAGCTACTCTAAATAGGGATTTTTTCCTAACTATACCATATATGAAATCATATTATCCTAAATATGCATAGGTAAGAATTGCACGGGGCACCGTAGTTTGGTGCGTCGCGCGCCCGTCACACATGTTTTGACCCTGTGTGTCCATAACTCAAAATAGGTGACCTAACGACACGGAACCCAGCACCACCTACCTGATCCAAGGTACTCAACCTTTGGAAAGGATCTTTAATGTGAATTGCGAACAACCCACAAGGGTGGTATGATTGAAACATAGTTTGAATAGGGGCACAAGTCTAGAGCTGTGGTATGGAAAATAGATGAGAAAAAAAACCTCCTTTCTCTCCCCCCAAGGACTCAGTCTCTCGGGTATTTGATAATACTTTTATTTCATGCTGACGCTCGGGGATGTAGTTGTAGATAGGTTAGTCTTAGTGGGTCGTTGGCTCCACCTGTTATCTCCTTCTACGACATGCTGTTGTCGTCGCCATATTCCATATGCCACTTAGTCATCTCTGCCTCGCTATGGGTTAGCACCTCCGAAAGAAACGGAGGACTTCATTCAGTGACCCCGCGATCGCCCTCTGAAGCCTGTAGCCGCTTTGTCTTTTTGTTTGCATCCGTAACCATTTTTTCACATAACTTCAGCCCTCGGTGCCGAAGTATTTCTTTTGTACTGGACAACTTAAGCTGGAAACGACCTAAGTGTTTATTTTATAACTAGACAACTTAAGCTGGAAACGACCGAAGTGTTTATGTTATAACTGGGAAACTTAAGCTAGAAACGGCCGAATTGTTTATTTTATAACTAGACAACTTAAGCTGGAAACGGCCGAAGTGTTTATTTTATAACTAGACAACTTAAGCTGGAAACGGCCTAAGTGTTGGACAACTTAAGCTGGAAACGGCCGAAGTGTTTTTTTTATAACTAGATAACTTAAGCTGGAAACAACCTAAGTGTTTATTTTATAACTGGACAACTTAAGCTGGAAACGACCTAAGTGTTTATTTTATAACTAAAACTTCAGCTGAAGTTTTCCAGTACAAAAGAAACACTTCAGCCCCGTGGGCTGAAGTTATGTGAAAAAATGGGTACGGATGCAAACAAAAAGACAACGCGACTACAGGTTATAATGTGACATAAAAAACGGGTACGGCTGCAAATCCCCCTGTGCATAGTTTGTTAATTACCCGCCCAGTCCACACTTTAACTACAATTTAAATACCATTTTATTATTAGGCATTAAAAGAGCAGAATATTCCCTAAAAACGCGCTAAAATTAAGGAGAGAATCTTGGTGTTAATTGATTCTACATTGCAATTTGATTCTTTGGCATTTATCTTGATTTATCTTGTTGTTTTGCTACCGAACAAGCACTACCATTACCATATTGTTCCTTCATGGGAAAGGAGATTTCTCATCTGCGTATTTTTCTCCGGAACTACAATTCAAATTCTCGAAAAAAAAAACGAACAATTCAATTTTTCGAGTTTCAACAACTCAAAGTTGAAAAAATCTGTTCTTCCATATATTTTCCACTATTGATAGCCAATAAAAAGCTTGAAAGCTTTTAATTCAAATTTGAGTTTTCAAAAATCATTATTTGTTATGATTGGGTGTTATTTTAAATAATTTAGAATATGTTTAGGAGTTTATATCTCAATTTTGAGGTGTTTTGGTGAATTTCAGATTGAAACTCGAAAAAGAAGAAGAAAATATATTTCCAGAAATTGTAGATAAGTTGTAGATAAATTGTAGAGTGGGAAGACTAAAACTTCTACAAATCTTCTACAATTATGTCGAAAATGTCAATTATGTTTCAATTGAAATGAGAATTGAGATATTAAAATTAAATGTATCCAGTAATTAGATATCTTGTAGACAAATTGTAGATTATTTGTATTCATATTGTAGATGCATTGTTTTCTGTTTTCACAAATCCGAAACGACAAAAGTTTCTACAAAATCTTCTGCAAAAAATAGTCTACAATTTATCTATAATTTTTCTACAATTTATGTACAATTGTACTTTTAGATGATAGAGGTATGTTTATGTCCGCATACTTGGACCAAAATAATTATGAGATTACGGACGCTAAAAACGCGGCGTTTGGTCGCATGTACGAGGAATTAGGGAGAAAGGCGGGGACAGGAAGTTACTCCGGTTAGCTAAAGCAAGGGAAAGGAAGGCGCGTGATATTGACCAAGTTAGGTGTATCAAGGGCGAGGATGGTAGAGTTCTGATGGGGGAGTCTCAAGTCAAGCAGAGGTGGCAGGCGTACTTTCGAGACTTACTTAACGAGGAGGGGGGTCGTAACATAGAGCTAGGGTAGTTGGGGGCATTCAGAGCAACATAGAGACATTGGGTACTGCAGGTGCATTAGAGCGGAGGAGGTCATGGGGGCTTTTTGTAGGATGAGTAGGGGTCGAGCGACCGGGCCTGACGAGATCCCCATGGAGTTCTGGAAATGCATGGGTAGGTCAGGAGTGGAGTGGCTATCCAGGTTGTTCAATGCGATCTTCAGGGCCAAAAGGATGCCGAAGGAGTGGAGGTGGAGTACAGTAGTGCCCTTGTACAAGAACAAATGGGACATCCAGTGTTGCAACAACTATAGGGGTCACACCGTGAAGGTTTGGGAGCGGGTGATCGAGGCGAGGGTGAGGGTGAGGGATATGGCATCTATATCTGTGAACTAGTTCGGTTTCATGCCGGGTCGCTCCACTACAGAAGCTATCCACCTTGTCAGGAGGCTGGTGGAGCAGTTCAGGGATAAGAAGAAGGACATGCACATGGTGCTTATCGACTTGGAGAAAGCGTATGACAAGGTCCCAAGGGAGGTGCTTGGAGGCGAAGAGCGTGCCGGAAGCCTACATCAGAGTAATAAAGGACATGTACGATGGAGCTAAGACTAGGGTTAGGACAGTGGGTGGCGATTCAGACCATTTTCCAGTGGTTATGGGCTCCATCAAGGATTGGCGCTTAGCCCTCTCTTGTTTGCCTTGGTGATGGATGCTCTAACCCGACATATTAGAGGGGATGTGCCTTGGTGTATGCTATTTGCTGATGACATAGTCTTAATAGACGAGATGAGGGTCGGCGTTATTGAGAGGTTAGAGGTATGGAGACAGACTCTCGAGTCTAAGGGTTTCAAAATAAGCATATCTAAGACAGAATACCTGGAGTGCAAGCTTAGCGTCGAGCCGAGCGAAGTAGGCAGGGACGTGATGATTGGATCTCAGGTCATCGACAAGAGGGACAGTATCAGATACTTGGGTCAGTGATTTAGGGGGACGGAGAGATTGACGGGGACGTCACTCATCGTATTGGATCGGGGTGGTCAAAGTGGAGGCTTGCATCAGGAGTCTTGTGTGACAAGAAAGTTCCACAGAAACTCAAGGGGAAATTTTATCGAGTTGTGGTTAGACCTACCATGTTGTATGGGGCGGAGTGCTGGCCAGTGAAGAACTCTCATGTTCAGAGAATGAAGGTTGCGGAGATTAGGATGCTGAGGTGTATGTGCAGGCTCACCAAGTTAGATAAGATTAAGAATGAAGTTATTCGAGAGAAGTTGGGGGTGGCCCGGTGGATGAGAAGATGCGAGAAGCGAGGCTGAGGTGGTTCGGGAATGTGCGGAGGAGAAGTCCTGATGCCCCGTTGAGGAGTTGTGAGCGGCTGGCGATGGTCAGCGTACGGCGAGACAGATGGAGGCCTAAGAGGTATTGGGGAGAGATGATTAGGCATGACATGGCTAGAATGCGGGTTTCCGAGGACATGGCCCTTGATAGGAAAGTCTGGAGGTCTAGTATCAGGGTTGTAGGATAGGGGCTCCTAGAGTTTTTCGTACTCCTCACCCGGGGTTGGGTGAGGCTTGGCAGGGCTATCCATAGATGATTTGTGTATTGGATTGTCTCTCCCTTATGGTAGTCACTGTATGATATTATTGTATGCTATTTTATTTATGGTTCTTATGTTTAGATAATTATTTATGCTATTTCTGTTAGAGTTACTAATGCTCTTTTGTTTCTGTTTTTGTTTTTCCTTTCCTTCAGTGAGCCGAGAGTCGATTGGAAACAGCCTCTCTGCCCTTTCGGGTAGGGGTAAGGCCCGTCTACATATTACCCTCCCCAGACCCCACTTTGTGGGACTATTCTGGGTAGTTGTTGTTGTTGTATTATTTTATTATTATCTTCAGTCTACGCTTTTTTGTGGACAGAAAATTAAGAAAGGTTGCTCTAGTCAACGTCCAAATAATGGCGTAAACGCAGGGTTTACCCTTGCGAGTTAGTCCCTTTCAATAATCAATAAACCACCAACAAAAGAAGAATAAGAAAATAAAACCTTGGTTTAATATTATTGTATTATTTGTATATTGTATAGTATTAGATTTGTGCGGACCACATCGTATCAAAATCTGAAAGCTTATTGGTAGAGGGAGAGAGACGAGTAAAGGTAAATGTGGGAAGATACGGTCCTAAATTAGCGCCTAAAATAAATGGACCCTTAATTATATCCCTAATTTGATTTATAATATATAACTAGTAATTTGGTATACTGAAATATAATTAATAAAAGCCTTAAACATTAAGGGTAATAAGGTTTCATATATGGTATAGGAAGGTAAAAATCCCTTATAAATAACAAAGTCATAACCAGAATTACAACTAGAAACACATTATGTGAGGATTGAGCAGCCCAATATTGAAGAGATAACTTCTTTGTTAAAATAGCATGGTCTAACCAGTTTTCAGATTGATCATTTAAATTTAGTCAACATTTGCCAAGTCATTGAAAAATAGCCACTATTTTGTTGCAATAGAGATCGGTCCAGCATAATATACTGGAGTTCGGTGCACCTGTGTATGACTTCCAGCATATTATGTTGGACCAGTATACTTTGCTCGCTCTAGTATAATATACTGGAGACTGTAGCACCAGTGCTCCAAACTCCAGTATATTATGCTGCACCGGTATACTATACTTGAACTCCAGTATATTATACCGAAACTCCAGTCTAATATGCTGGAACTTCAATATATTATGCTGGAGTATTTTTCGAATTTGAATAGTATTTTTGTTCAAATTTATCTTTACATAAAAAGTGGCTAAATTTCGATTACTTTTGAAACTATGGCTATTTTTTGAATTTTTGAATCCTTAATAAATTTAAAAACAAGATTCTGAATTGGCATTTTGCTACCAAATTCATGCTTTAACCTTAATCGTTCAGCTGATTTCAATGACTTATTTTACTCTAATAGCAATTCGTACAACGTACGTTATATTATAGATCAAAAGTGGTATAAATGTTGCCTTACCAACAATATCCAATGCAAAAAGAGAACTCCATATTAATAAAGAAATAAATGCTCCAATATTAATGAAAATAATCGATACTTTCGTCGATGCTGACAACATCTTCGTTACTCTACTGAATTCCTCGGACGTTATATTATAAAGTTCCTTAGGTAATTGATCAAGAAACATTTTATGACATAATGTCAATTTATGGCACGATATTCGTCTCAGATTTACATTTAATGGGTTATCGTGTCTTGCTCCGGATAGATAATATGTATGACTATCGTTTAGGAGGAGATGAGGGGATGATGATTTTTGAATCGCCCATATTGGATTTTGAAGGGTGATTTTTGGAAAAAAGATAATGAATTTGGAAAAAAGTTATTTTTAGGACGGCTGACGTATGACAGTAGAGAAGACAAAGAAGAAGAGGATGAATAAAGAGAGAATTTGGTGGAAAATCTACGAGCAAGAAGTCAAAAAGCCATTGTTATACTGATTGTGTAATTCTTTACACGAATCAATATATTAATATATATATAAGTTAAACTCAAACAACTAGGATATCTATCGTTTATCAAACAAGAAACCATTTAATTACTGGTACAAAAAGGATAACCAATAAAAAATTTACAGAAATTAGTTTGAATTTATAAACAATAATTGCACAGAAGGTTCTAGAAACGACATGCAAATTATGAAATTAATTAAAAATAATAAAAAAATTATAGCACGTCTAGTCCATCAGCCAAGATGAGATTATACGAACTTCTTTTAGCTGAAAAAATAGAAGAGCCCTCTATGCCACTTGGGATATACAGCCCACTCAAAAATAGCTCATATTTGATGCCTTTATCTGGCATAATCTATGTTGGTTAACTTATGAAATTTTATTTTCACCCGGTAGCCCACACATTAACATAATCGTTTTAATATTTTAAATTTTAATTTCTCTATTGCTCTCTTCCTCACGCTTTTCTCACTCTCTTCCTCTCGATTTTCTCACACCATAATCGACTCCATTGTTGTGTGCAAGTTGCTTTTCGAGGTTTCAATCTTAGTTTGAGGTAATTTTTGGTTTTTTTTTTTGCTTTTTCTGATTAAGCCAATTTTTTTCAATGTTGCTGTATTTTTTCGGATGATTTTTTGTTCCTTGTTTCTGCGTTCGAGACTTAAACTTGATGAAATAAAATGCATGGTTTGTTATTTCAACTTCTAGGGTAGAATTTTTTATTTTTTTAGTTTTGTTAAAATTTGAAAAATTGGCTTCTGCTTTGAGTTTATGGCTTTTATTTTTGTTTAGATTTTGAGTTTTGTTACAGTTTGATTTGTTTGTTTTTCTTCAATTGTCTTCACTTTTGTTAAAGCTTTGTTTTGGCCTCTGCTTTGTGTTTATGCCATTTTGGGTTAACTTTTGAGTTTTGTTACATTGTGAGTTTTGTGTTTGCTTTAACTTTTGTGTTGTTTTGTTAAAGCTTTGTTTGTTTGGTTTATTGTAGCAAAATGCGTTAAAAAGTATCCGCTTCAAAAAGCAAACTGAAGATTGACGGAAAAGACGTTAGGTTAGATTATGCGAAACAATTGAGGGAGTTTCCCTCAAGAGTTCACGGCATTACTTGTTAACACTAGTGTAATTTATTAATTTCGCTATAAATTACTAACTTGAGCGTCGGAGACGTTTAAATCTATTTTGCAGGTACCACCCCAAAGGTAGGGGGAATTATGAAGTTTTAGCACAAAATAATCGACTATTTCAAGCCACTAATCGATTATTTTCTGTGCAGTACATCGATTATCAGTATCAATAATCGATTGCTTATGACTGATTATTACTATTACGCATCTGTGTTTAATTTTTTTTACTTCCTAAATTGCATAATCGATTTCCGCTTCAGTCATTCAGCAATGCTTTCTACAACAATCTATTATTTTTTCATACAATCGATTATTTGACAAATTCTGATATTCTCCAAGTTCACTGTATCAAATTAGTTCCCTAAATAATCGATTACCAAGAATTGACAATCGATTACTTCATATTAATTTTTTGTTACCGTTTGGCTCCTCAATCGATTCCTGTCAGGTCTTAAATGCTCCATAATCGATTACCAAAATTTAACAATCGATTATTTCATTCAAAATTTTTTACCGTTTGACTCAAGAATCGATTTGTCAGATTCAAAATCTCAATCAAACAGTAAATACAATCGATTATTTCAGTTCAATAATCGATTATCTAACGGTCAGTAATTTTAATTCTTACCGTTTTCTGACTGCTCCTAAACCAAAATCTCAGCAAAATGTCTCCATTCAATGCTTGATAATCCTTTCCTCTATAAATAGGCATCATAAGAGCTCACATTCACCCACTCAAGCACTATCTCTAGTATTCAAAAGCTAAATCTCTTCTATTTTCTTTGCAAAATTCCAGCAGTCTTTCTCCTAACATGTCTGGACGATCTTCAAAACGTTCCCAATCCAAACATGGCGCATCAGCCTCAACCGCCCCTCCTCCTTTAAATTTTCCATACCAAGACGGTTCCGTCTTGTTCTTTGAAACTGAAAATGAACTCACAAGGTTCCTATCAAAATTTGAGAAACGCACCATTCTTCCTCCTCGGTTCTCAAATAGTAAACTCCTTGAGCCTTTCACCCCTGCCGCAAATATGTTAAAGGAATGTCAACTATATGACTTCTTGCTTCTCACTCATCCTCACATAAACACAACTCTCGTTCAAGCTTTTTACTCAAACCTCCATAAAGATGAAGATGGCGAACTTGTCACCTCCATTAATGGGGTTCAAATTCTTCTCTCTGAAGAGAATCTCCACACCATTGCCCGCCTTCCAAATGAAGGTGAAGACCTTTACCGGTATATTGATAAGGCCGGGGCTCTCTTTGATGAAACCATCCTTCTCCACCAAGCCGGTATAACCTCCTATGATCCATCTATCTCTACCCGTCGTCCTACCATAACGGGAATGGATCCAAACTACAGGTTGATTCTTTACTTCATCACCCGAGTCCTCAAGCCTAGACGGCACAATCACACCACCATCTCCTAGGAGGATACCAAACTTCTGCATGCCATTGTCACCGGAGCCAAAATAAATTGGTGTCGGCTCATCAAAATTCATATGCTCGATGCCATCGGTGATGACATGCCTCTTCCTTATGCTCTTCTCATTATGAACTTCCTTGAAGCATCCGGATTTGTCACGGAAAATGGTCCTCTCAAAAGGAGTACCAAAATTTGGGAAATCTCGGAGTCTTCTTTCCATCATGATGGTGATCATGCTCCAGCTTCTTCTTCAAGTCGTCCACCCCGTCGTGCTCGTTCGTCCCAAGAGCCTACTCTCCAAACCATATCCGACCAGCTTGCTCAACTCACTCATGAGATCCATGGATACTTTGATCATGTCAATTATCCATATGCAGCTCTCGTTCCTTTTGAAGCAGCGCCGGATAACGAGGCGGACAACGACGGAAATGAATAATTTTTTTTTTTTGTGTTTTGTGTGGTTTTTGCTGTTGTTCTCTTTGGTTCCCATTGATGTACCCTCTTTCTTCCAATAAATAAACCTTGTTTATTTCATCTTTTTGCATCTTTCCTTACTATTTTTTTGCTAATGGCAAAAGGGGGAAGAAAACGGGATATCGGGTATGCACCACCTCTTAATTCATTGATTGCTTATAAGCTAAAATTGAGGGGGAACTCTTAAATTGAGGGGGAACAAGAACAAAATTGCATAATTGTTACTTGTCTTGAATTGTCAATATCTTTTGCCTAAATTGCATATCCCGCTTAATGTTTGCCATTATCAAAAAGGGGGAAATTGTTAGAAACACGTTCTCAATGCAATATACTAAACGTGTACTCTTTTGTAGGTTTTGATGAATGACAAACGAAGCAAAAATTGATATATGACGGAATTCAAGTACAAGCGCACAATGGTTGCGAATAAGATTGAAGTTCAAGATATAGCTTTTAATTGTTATTGAGTTGTTCTAAATTGTAATCTCGATCCTATAACTTGACTCATAGTATGGCCTCTCTCATAAAACTATTTTCCAAAATCATGCATATTTAATTCTGTGTCAAAAAGATTTTAAATCATGCATATTTACATTAGACAAAATGTTTTCTAAACATGCCTCAAAAATCTGGGCTAAAATAATCGATTATGTACTTATGATGATCGATTGTTTCTGAGCCAAGACTGCATGACAATCGATTATGAATTAATGGTAATCGATTGTGAGTAAGACAGTGAACATCAGGTTTTTCCAAATCTGCATGATAATCGATTGTGAACAAATGACAATCGATTGTTGTTGAGGTAAAGTTTTTCAATACTCAAAATAATCGATTATGAACTAATGGTGATCGAGTGTGTTGAGTTGATGTCTTCCAGTGATTTTAAATTTAATTAAGTAATCGATTATGTCTTTAGATAATCGATTATCACTGAGACAGTAAGTTTTATGATTTTCAGAAAATAACAAATAATCGATTGTTACATTGGACAATCGATTGTCAAAGAGACAGTGTCTAAAATGTTTTTCAAAAACTGATAAGTAATCGATTGTTGACTTTGTGCAATCGATTGTGAAGCTGACCGTTGTCGTAAAGTTTTCAAATACCGTCAGGTAATCGATTATTGATTCTGTATAATCGATTGTTTTGATTAAAATCCGGAAAAGATTTTTTGAACGTTGCTGAGTAATTGATTGTTGATTCTGGACAATCGATTGTTTGTGGTAAAATCTGAAAAGGATTTTTTGAACGTTGCCAGTAATCGATTATGGATTGTAAGTAATCGATTATCAAGCGTAAAATCTGGGATTGAATTTTGATCTGACTGGCAGACAATCGATTGTTGGGGTTTGACAATCGATTGTCAGTGAGTAAAATCAGCAACTCTTAATTGGCAATTAGGCAACGGTAATGCCAAGTTTTTCAACTATAAATACAGTTTCATTTCAGTGTTTTAAACACAACAACATACACAAACTGATCATTACATTGCTATAAGCTTTCGTTCAATTGTTCTTCATTTTCTACTCATTTCATAAAGCTTTTGAGAGCCATATTATTGCTTAAAGTTGTTGTGATCTTGAACATATTCTTTTACTCATATCTACTCAATAAGGAGTACTTTGGTTAAGTGAGTGTCCAAGTATTTGATATACTTGTAAGAGAATTGCGATTCTCTTGTTTCAAGGAACTTGCGTTTCCTTGGGTGAAGTCTTTGAGATTGCGATCTCCGAGCAACTGTTTGAGGCTTGTGTCCTCAAGTGTGTAACGGTTTGTTGAGCACCCTTAAGCTTAACAAGATAGTGAAAAATCTCGAGAGAGTCTCTCGGGGACTGGACTAACCACGTTTGTGGCCAACCAGTATACATCTTTGTGTAAGTTTATTTTTCTGCATTTATTTTACTTCCTGCAAAGTTTAAATTCCGCAAGAAAACGCTAAATTCTATTAATACGCTATTCACCCCCCCTCTAGCGTAAAGCGTAGTTTCTAACAAGCGTTGGTACAAATGTGTCATGCATTCTTAGTTGGAAAGTGACTAACACTTCATCATATGCAGATTTGACTGGCAGCGTGATCATGTGTAGTGTTGACAAGGTAAACATTTTGTACCATAATACTTATTCATATATGATTTCAATTTTTCTGTATTTTTCTACTATTATAATCCTATTTTTTTCTTCTTGTGGTTGAACTATAGTAACATTTCCCCTACTTCTGAAGAGATGTCAAGTCTGAACATCGACACACTTTTTGAAGTCAATGCCAATGATGTTACATCAGGGGAGGTGCCTGTTGTTCCTGCATCTCACACTGATGATTTTGTTGCTACACCTTCACCTTGTCCTTAGCATATGGAGCAACAGTCTACACAACCTTATCCTCAAAATGCAGAGCAACAGTCTAAACGACCTTGTCCTCAGACTATGAATCCACAGCCTAATCCAAGTTATGATCCTTTTGTGCGTCTTGATCTTTTGAATGATGAAGTTGAGAAGTTGAGGAGTGATGTTGGAAAGGTACTAGACCTTTAGCTTATTCTGTATTTTATAATTACTTTTTGGTTAAAAACATGGTTATTTATTTGCTTTTGTTGTAGTTGACTAATACAGTGACGACACTCAATAACTATGTCATTTCTTCCTTTGAAAAAGTGTTCAGTTTTCTGAATGAAGGAACCCAAGCAAATGTGGGGGGATTTTACTGATTCTAAGGTAATTGTTTACTGATAAAACCAAATTACTCGACAGTTATGCCTTCTCTGAACTCAACATGCCTTCTCTTTCTATTGTTTTTTATTAGATTCGTCAGTCCATGTTTGATGACAATACATCTGGTCTTGGCGGATTTGATGGCTATCAGTATGATATTGTTCCTAACTTTGTCAATCAAATGAGTCAAGATAATGTGGTAGCTGATGAGGGAGTTACTGATGGTGTTGATAATGGTATTTGTTCTGCTTTTTTTTCTGGGGGTCTCATTTTTCTTTTTTTCTTTTTGAAGTTTTGTATTATTTGTGTTTATATGTTTAAAGGGCAGTAGGTGATGTCAAGGGTGACACATTTTGGGATGACATTGATGATGAAGGTTTAGCTTATATGTCCCAACTTGTGGTTCACAAACAATCCATCATAGAAGTAGAAGATGATTACATTTCTCCTAACCATTCAGTTCGATCGAAAATACCAGGAAAATATGCCAAATCTACATATTTACCAGTTTTTTATTCTCGAGCATCAAAATCGGCGCCCAAGCTCATTTTTTATATCAAACATGCTTTCACGATCGAAATTGATAATTTTGATACATTGTCGCCATTGGCTAAAGAGTTTTGCGTGTTTGTTGAGAATGTGATGGATACGAGGCGAAGGTATCTTCACTTTCTTCAATCTTTCATGTTCTGATTTTATACTTGTCAATGAATGTAGTTCTGATTACTTTTTATTTTTTGTGATTTGAAGTGCCAAACATATATATCCTGATGAAGTAAATAATCTTGCAAAAGGTTTTACTTTTGGCTCATGTTATGTAACCAAGAAGGATTGGTTCCACTCACTTGCATACTGTCGTCGGCCTTTGATTAACACAATATTTTAATAAATTTCTGTTCTAATTCCCTTTTTGTTTTTGTTGCATATCTTTGTTGTTTTGAGACCCCCATAGTGTATGCATAGTTTTGTATAATCACAGTATAATATTGTATAACCTTGTATAAATATGTATACCTATGTATAATAGTGTATAAACTTCTATATTTAAAAATTCTGGCAGTGATTGTTGTTCTATTTTATTTCTTATATCAGCAACTGGACGTCCTCTTTTATTATTTTAGGAAGAGGGAAAAATATGAGCCGAGTGTTTCCATACAGTTTACTACAACCAACTTTACCTTTGGTAACAAAATCAACTCCCTATACAAAGAATTCAAAGTGAATCAAGATCCTTCAGTGATTCCTGACGGGCATGAGATATAAGAGTATATCAGAGGTTATTATTGTGATGCAAATATCCCGTGGCACACTGTTTACCACGTCTTATTCCCTATCTTTGTGAAGCGCGGAAGAGCAAAATTGGGACATTGGGTTTTGGGGGTGTTTAAGTTCGTAGATAGATGCATCCACATCTATGACTCTAACCGTGGGGCTCTTTATGATAGACTTGTTTTGGATGATGCATTACCTTATGCAATTCTAATACCTTACTTCTTGAAGAGTTCTGATTTTTATGTCGAGAAGAAGGGCATTAATTGGAACATTGGTGCATATACCGATAAATCCCATTTTGATGCTTTGCTGATTAATCTGGTTAATAATGTTCCCCAACATATCAAATGGTAGGTTAATCTCAATTGTTTTACTATTTTACTATTAGTGTACGTATTTGAATCTAATTCGTTTCTTTTTAATTACAGTGATTGTGGTGCTTTTGTGCTGGCTTTGCTGAGTATTTCATCCTTGGTAAAGAAATTCGAAAGGATAATTTTGACATTGAGACAATTCGTACCAGGTGGGGATCTATGTAATGGGATTATGGAAGAAAAAACAACAGTCTGGTGCAATTAGTGCTGATGAAGTCACATGGAGACTTTTGAAGAAAAGGAAGAGGCCCGGACCAAGAAAGTAGTTCTGTTATTTTCATTTTACTGTAGTCTTTCTATGTATAAGGAGTTGTTGCCTAGTTTTGTAACTATTATGCTATTTGTGAGATAACTTTAAAGGATATTATAGATGTTTTTTTTATTTTTGTATAATTTGAGGCAGTCATTACACATTGTTGTTGTGAATGAATTACATTTTAATGAATATTTTCAGTTGCTTCTGTCCTTTAACAAAGTATATATTTTCATTATTGCAATTTTGTTAATGTAGCAGGTTTTATACATATGTATACAGTAATATACATAGTTATACAAATTTATTCAAACTTATATTCTCATTTATACATCTGTATACATGTAATACCAGTGATTGTTTGCAGTCCTGTTTTGTACTTCTACAATTTATCAATATATTTAGTATTATTAAAAACAGGAAGACACTATTATTGGATAAGCAAAACATGTATAATGAAACATGGCAATTGCTTGTGAAACTTAACTAATCAACATTTGTAACTCTACTGTTTGTGAAACTTAACTATTCAACATGACAGCAAATGTAATAGGAAGCGTTTTGTTTCCAACTATTTATTTTGGTCGATTCCTACATGTTTTCCTATTGTGACCACCTTGTCCACACACAGAACACGAAAATTCCCTCTTAGACTTTTTCTCTAACGTAGGCTTGAGTCTTTCCTTTCTTGGCCTTCCTGCATTCCTTATCTCTTTAGGTGGTAGGACCACATCTTCCATCACCTCTGTTGGGATTACCCATAAACTCTTATCTGGCATCGGATTCACTGGAAATTCATAAGTACTAAGGAGTTTATCCTTCTTGTAGTAAAAAGAGCAATACTGGCCAGGTTTCAGCTGCTGGTTCTTCAAAACCACCAAAGCATGCGGACATCGAAGTTCATCTATTTGAAATTTTCTGCAATTGCATGTTCCCTCTTCAAGGCACATTATGTTTCTCCTTACCCCTTTAAGCACAGTATATAACTGATCCGTTGAAGGCCTTACCTGCAAAAGTTTTTTTAATTTTTTTTTAAAGAACATTATACATTATTATACAGAGTTATACATCCTTATCAAGCAGTAAAAATGCAAGTCAGAAGTGCCAAGATTCATTATATTTGATTCATTTTACCGTCATTCGATCCGATGCAATCAGGTTTTTCAGAAGGAGTTTGTCGTGATTTTTGCCAAGCTCTGTAGATGTCTCCATTGTATTTTTCTGTTTTTGTTGTTCCACTGTTGTAGCAAATTTGTCATGTACTCCAGCAATCGCATACTAATAACTGTCTAGCATCCTTGTTAGCTGCATTAATTTACTCTGCAATATTGGAAGTCATTATCATCGACCATTTCACCTTGGAATATGCTCTAGACCACCTTTGGTATCCAATTTCGAACAAGTAAGGCTGCACCCTCGGATCAATTTTTCACAACTCTGTCATATGGTACTCAAACTTCTCTATCGTGTAAGCTCTTGCCAAAGCAAAGAAGATATCCTTTAATTGTTTGTGATGTTTCTTGAATGTGCGTTTTACATTCTGCCACAAGTGAAATATGCAAATACAATGTGGTACTTCTGGGTACACAACTTTTGTGTCATTGAAGATGCTTTCATTTCTATCTGAAACTATACACGTCCCTTCCCTAACTCCAAAACCCTTTATCTGGACAAAGAACCACTCCCAAGATTTGTTATTCTCTCAATCCACAATTGCATACGCAAGTGGAAGGATTTTTTCTGTTTATACAAAAATAGATATTAGCATTCAGATTGCAAATTAGTCTGCAGATACCAACTATTATTGGCATTATTATTATCATTCCTTATTAATCCAACAAATTAATTCACAAGATTTATTTTATATTATTAGTTTAAGAGAAAATAATAATTCCGTTTTTCTCTACTATATGTATTGGAGAAACAAGAATATGCTGCCTAAAGAAATTTTCTAAAGTTTTTACCAAATTTCAATTTGAAAATTTTTAAAAGAAATCTTGAGATGAAGTCGTTTAAAGAGGTAGACCGTTGTTGATGTGATCTTTTCTTTCCTGGGCGTGAGCGACACAAAGTTGTTTTAGTCTTCCATTTTTTCGGTGATATCTATAAGAAGGAATACCTGTCTCAAGGTAAACAGGAGTTCCCAGCTCAAGCGAAATGATACCGATGCAAGGTAATTCAATTCTTTAGTTTGTGGCAGAGATATCTATTTTGTACAGATTCCAATAAATCTTTTGTGCCTTCAGCATAATGCTACCTAAGAGACTTCTCTACCTTTCCCACTCTACCTTATTTGTTGGAGGGAGGATACGATTGTCGAAGCTGAAGTCACATTCAATTCATATAATTTCGCCAACTACCCTCTTACTCGAACGCCTACCAACTAGAATGAGGATAGTCAAACTAACTGTTAATAAACTGTATTCGTAAAATAATTCTGAAAATATTAATAAATATGAACATAACTTATCATAAACAGAAATGACATAAACAGAAATGAACTAAACAATTCGGTGTAGTGGATTATTTCCTCCCATGATAGAACGAATTACACACCGGTGTAGTGGTACTTCAAATGCCAGTGTTTCAGCAAACACAAATATCATTGGCAATTCACACTTACTTTTTGCTTTGGTTTTATGCTAAAAGTATGCAGAAGAAGGAGAGAAAACTCAGAAATTCTTAGTGAAATTCTGAGCAAAATAGTGTTGTATTTATAGCCAATATTTGGGCTGAAATCTGAAGAGGTGCAACTCTTCAGAACGGCTGTTTCTGCAAAATTGCCACAACATAAATGCATTACATAAATGGCTATTTAATCAACAATAAAGAGGGAAAATAAAAAGAAAAAATTGATGGGTAGTTAATTTTATGTTACAAAAACAGAAAATTGAAACTCGGATAACAAATATTTAATATCTAACAAATTTCTATTAATATTTTACTATTAACACATAAATTTGGTCCAAAAAGTTGGTCAATCAATCGATCATTTGACCAAATTCGAAGCCTAAGCCGAAGTCGAGCCGAGCTGAGCCGAGCGAGTGATGATGATGACGGCGTGATGTTTGCTTTCTTTTCAACTCTTTAAGAGCTAGAAGGAGAGCAATTGCTTATATACCCATAAAAATCTCTTCCTCTTCCAATGAGGAACAATGCCCATATGCCAAGGGAGGAAACATGAAATTTCACTCAAAAAATTTCATTTCCCTCCATTTCCCATTCACCCTCTTTTAAGTATTTAATTTATTAATTAAATACATAAACCCAACACTAACCCCAAAAAAGAACTCGGTCCATTCCTCGAACGAAGTTCTACGGGATCCCTATCTACCAAAATTTTAACTTCTGGTTCCAGCGAACGAATAATCATTGAGTCCTCTTTTCGGATAACACATACAAACTCCAAAAGTAGGGTTTTAAAAAGCTTACTTTATATTATTGAAAAGTTTGAAAAAGGGACACCTCTACTATACCACTAAAGTACAAGCTAGCGCGCAATGGCTAAAAGCCGTTGTTTCTTGTTGCTTGCATGAGAATCTCTCTTTCGCCCTTTTTTTTGTCTCAATTCTGATTGATTAGCTTCTTCCTTCGTGCAAACGGAGGTCTAACGACCGAAGAGTTGGGTGGAATGGTATAAATTCCTTCGACCTTAATCAAGGTAGATATTAAGTTTTGTTTAGGAGTACTATTTTGAATCTTGATGTTTTATATTGTATACAAGAAGCACTTTTATATTTTTTCTTGCTTTTTGTATTGCTTAATATACTATATATTAATTAATGATGCATCAATATCAAATTAGTTGGTATTATCAGGGCCGACTGAAGGGCTGGGCAAGTAAGGAATATGCCTTAATTAGGCCCCCAATTTCGAGGGGCCCCAATTATATAAGGAATATGTTATGTGTTAATTTTTTCGCTAAAATTGTTTAAGCATTTTATAGTAAACATATATCATTGTGAAGTTGATGTGACGTGTTGAGGGATGAAAAGTCCTCCCGAGTAAACTAGTAGACATATCTCTATGATTTCCGTAAGCTTGATATGACCTTCATTCTGCATTTTTTACATTCTGCTCACTAAAGCATAATATCGTCACTCTAATATTGATGACTTAGACTTATACTTTGAAGTTAAAAAAAGTAGTACATGAAGCAGACAAATACTTTAATCGATATACTTAATTATATAAAAAGACTTAATTCGTTTTTAAATGCCTATCAATTGCATCAACGGAAATAATTTTGTCAAAATAAAAATAGATAAAATCTTATATAAGATCAATAATGTCTCAAAAATGATTAAATCAGTTAGCTATATCATAAATTGAAAAATAATTACTAAATAAATGGATTATAAATAATTTGGGCCTCTAATTGTAGTTGCATTTTAGACCCCCAAGCATGTCGAGCCGCCACTGGTATTATTTTACTCGAGCATGCAATACAACGACAATAATTACAAAAACAGCAATAACATACCCAGTGTAATGTAAGCGGGTACTGGACGGGCAGTTTGTACCCAGACTTTACCCCTACTTTGTGAAGATAGAAAAGTCATTTTCGATAGATTTTCGGCTCCACAAAAATATAGTCACAACAATTATGACAAGTAATGGAGAAGCTATGAAAAGAGAATCAATAACAACATATAATGGATGTGTCAAGTTCTTCTCTCCAAGTGATTCAATTGAATTTGGTACAAGAAAGATATCACTAATGACAAAATTGTGGTTTCACGTGTACGAATAATTAAATTATGACTTGTAAGATTAGGTTCCTGAAACAGTAAGCTTTAAATCCTGACTTCACTTATGCATTCTCAGAACCGATGATCCATAAGATTTTGAAGGTCTACGAATAATGTGATTTCTCTTGGGAGACTTTAACGGCTCCCCTCACTCAACACAACTCTGTTTCCGCTGCATGCTTAGCATGCAACCGTATTGGATCGAATAATGTGTTCGCAATTTCGACAAAATAACACTGTAATAAGGTTAAATTCTATTTATATTATAAAAAGTTGTAAATATATTTCTAGATTTAAATATATTTGGTATTGCCTGAAATTTCGTAATCTAAGAAAATAACACGTACCTTGGTACAATTTGAGTATACAAACAAAACCCCAAGTTAGTAATTGATAAAAAAAGAATTTACGCATAAGGCTGAGGTTTTTTTGGAGACAATCGTATAAGATTAATCTAAAGCCAATAATATCATACAATGGCGAAGCCAGAATTTTTTTTAATTATTTAGATTTGAAAAAATAAAAAAAATCTGATAAAGATTATTCAATATATGTTATATACATCTAAAATCTAATATTTTACTCATATACACAGTGTAATTTTTTGTAATATTTTGACGAAAAATAATCAATTGACCACAGTGGCGGATCCAAAATTTTAGAGTAATGGGTGCTCGCCGATAAAAAATTTCAAAGAAGAGGAAAAAGAAATTTAGTTATGAGTACTTACCCTATATTTATTTAATAATTTTTATAATTGCCTATACAAATTTATTAAATTTGATTAAAAATAATGGGTGCTCAAGCACCCATAAGTGTCCATGTACATCCGCCACTAATTGACCGCCCTTGATATCAAATCATGTTAAAAGTTTTCATTAGCTGAGTTAACATAATAAATTAATTTAATGCCAAGTTGATAAATTAATTCAATAAGAGTTGTGTCTAAGATTAATCCTTTACGAAAATTAAACTTTCTAAAAACAAATTTCAACTAGCTGTTTTAGGTCATACGGAAACAGCTGGATCGTTGCTCGAAGGCTCCTTTTCAATCGTTTAAATTATAGGCGATAATACAAAAATTCTTTACATATTCAATAATAATAATAACTTAAAATCCAAATTTAAAACGGGTATGTTGTTATAAAATAAAGACTTTAAAGTAAAGAAATCAAAGACAAGTAGAGAGAGAGAGATATTTATTATTCAAATTCAAACTGATGTACATAATGAACTGAAACTACTTCTATTTACAAAAGAAAGGAAGCTGCTGCGTAAGTTGCTACTGCAAGTTGATGTGTAAGCTGCTACTGCAAGCTGCTGTGTAAGCTATTACTGCAAGCTGATGTGTAAGCTACTACCACAAGCTGCTGTGTAAGCTGCTACAATACCATATATGGATAATCTTTTACTGATAGTAATGTTTATCCATAACGGAGTACTTAATGGATAAGTTCATTATACCAGTATAGATAATCTTCTACTAGGGGTAATGATTATCCATAACGGAGTACTGAAAGAATAAGCTTATTATACAAGGTATGGATAATCTTATACCAGGGGTAATGTTTATCCATTACTGGATACTGAAAGGATAAGCTTATTATAACTGGTATTGATAATCTTATATCGGGGGTAATGTTTATCCATAACCGGATACATAAAGGATAAGCTTATTATATCCGGTATGGATGATCTTCTACCAGGGGTAATATTTATTCATAACCGGGTACCGAAGTGATAAGCTTCTCCAGAAAGCTTATTTCCAATAGAGTACTAAATAGATAAATATATTTACGGCGGAGTCCCATATGGATAAGCTTCTTCAGGAAGCTTATTTACAACGGATTACTAAATGAACTTCCATAATATAATATATTTATAACACTCCCCCTTGGATGTTCATAAAAAGATAATGTGCTTCATTAAAACCTTACTAGGAAAAACCATGTGGGAAAAAATCCTAGTGAAGGAAAAAGGGTACACATATTTAGTAATACGCATTTCTTGGCGCCTAAATAAAAACCTTATAAGGAAAATCCTATGGGAAAAAACCTTAATAAGGGAAAAAGAGTGCATCGCGTATTTTACTCCCTGTGATGAAAACCTTGTTTCAAATAATTGAGTCTCCACATTCCAATATTGTATACCATCTTCTCAAAAGTTGAATTTGTGGAGAATATTATCCATCACTATTTCAGATTGATATAAATTAATCTCATCAAACCAAGAAGCTGCTACAAGTCATTTCATTGAGATGCTTGCAATCTGTCTGCATCAACTGCTTGTAGAAAACTTCAATGGAGTACTAAATGAATAATCTTCTTCAAGAAGAGTATCTACAACGAAGTAATAAATAGACATCCAAAAAAATATTTACAAAACATTCCTCCTTGGATGTTCATTATTATGTGCCTCATTAAAACCTTACTAGGAAAAACCCCGTGGGAAAAAATCCTAGTTAAGGAAAAAGAGTACACTAATAATATACATTGCAAGCTGCCTCATTAAAAACCTAACCAGAAAAACCCAGTGGGAAAAACCCGAGCAAGGAAAAAAGAGTAGAGTGCAGAGACATGGGTATATCTGGACCAAGGAGTTCATCATTCTCTTTTGGAGGTAAGAACGAAGCCTTAATCCGTGTAGGAGAATAACTATATCTTGCTAGTAAGTTAACAGAAAATGCTATATCAAGCCTTGCAGCATTAGCAAGAGCACCAATTGCACTGAGATATGGTACTTTGGGACCAATGAGTTCTCATCCTATTATGGAAGTCGGAATAAATCCTTATCCACTTCAAGTGATCGAACAACCATTGGTATACTCAGTGGGTGCGATTTGTCCATATACAAGAGTTTTAAGACCCTTGTTGTATAGGAAAATTGATGATTAAGATCTCGTATGCTAAATGTTTAATTTGCATATCAAGACTAAATTTTGTCTTCCCAAAATCTTTCATCTCAAATTCTTTCTTAAGATATTTAGTTGCCTTTTGGAGCTCTTCTGGAGTTCCAACAAGATTTATGTAATCAACATAAACAGCTAATATAACAAATTTTGATGCCGTTTTCTTTATAAAAATACATGCAAATAACATCACTTATGTAACCTTCTTTCAGCAAATATTCACTGAGGCGATAATAGCATATGTCCCCAAATTACTTAAACGGTACAATGACCTTTGTAATCTGATAGAGTACATTTTCTCGATACTTTTGAACTATATGCTTCAGGCATTTTACATCCATCAGGGATATTCATATAGATTAATCAAATAATCCATATAGGTTATGAATGGCATGACATTTTCAGGTGTCTGGACTGCAGGTCTGATCCTCACAATCTTTTATAATATTGTGCACTATATTGTATCAAATATATTGTCGACAATAATTTTTGTATCGGTTCGCAGCGACATAACTTGTTGAGATCTTATCACTTTCTTTATTTTCAGGTACCTGAACTTCTTCTGGAGTTTCATGAAATATTATGTCATAGGCTCTTCTAGAGCTCATTTCCTCCTTATTATGATCATTTTGATCATTAGCTCCTTATCATTTTTCAAGGGTTGTTACCTTTGGAACCGATTGGTGTACCACGCTTCATGTGTACAGTAAACTTTATCCTTCAGGGACTTTAATTTTAATAGGAGCATTTGCAGCTGAAATATAATATTTAATTTTGGATCAGCAAATGCTTCTGGCATTTTACTTGAATTATCTTCTGAGTGAGGATCATATTGATGATAATTCGATTCACATAGCATATTTTTCAGCTGTTTATTCCTTCCCCTAAATGCTAGAAGACTAACATATATTCTCAATCTTCTTTGGAAACATATCTTTGTGCATTGTGGTAGAGAAATTAATTATATACCACACATCAAAATATAGTAAAAATATTTGGTTTTCTTATCCTAAACCAATTATGAGGGGAGGACTTATCATATATTGTTGGTCTGATGCATACAAATGCTGCTGTATGCAATTTAGATTATCTTAGACCAACATATGGAGCTTTGTTCTCACAAGCAATAGTTTAACCATTCGTAGGAGGAATTCATTGCTAAACCAGCTTAGATATAAACCAGCATTATCAAGATGAACTATCTTGATCTCATCATCTGAAAGTTATGCTCTTAATTGAGAAAAGCAATCTCAAATGCCAAACTGTAGGTTGACATAAACATACATGTAACCATCTTATATATGCATCTATAAGTGGTTCACATGACAAGTGAATGGGCCTATATTCACCATTTATATATTTCAGAATCAGGGGTCTTAATCCCAACTTTAACTGGTAGAATCAATTTATTATGAGAACAAGCAACACATGAGAATTTTTGAAGAATCTTCTAGTTCTTCAGTATATGCTTATCTGAATTCTCAAATAGCTCATTTAAAAATGGCAAATGATAACTTCAAGTTTATCATGGCATGTGCTATCTCTTAGTAAACTACTGGTTCACTATGGCATAAACTTTTGTATAAGTAAATTTCTGATTTACTATAGTTGTTTTTGCATTAGTAAACTTCTGATTTACTGTGGCTACTTTTGTATAAGTAAATTTCTGATTTACTGTATTTGCTTTTGCATTAGTAAACTTATGGTTTACTGTGATACATGATGTAGTACAAATTAAAGAATAAGGCGGGTAACTTCCCACATACATATTTACCCCCTATGATTGTGGAAACATGAAGATTTTTAATCTTTCAATTATTTGTAGTCTCAGTATGATTGTTATTTGTATTAGTAAACTTCAAGTTTACTACAACATATGTTTTGACCATAATCATATAATATGAATGACATATTTATATATAAGCTCTTCAAGAGCCTTCATTCATTATCCACAATCTAATATTTATCGGACGTTACCGGTGTCATATGTCTTCTAGACAAACAGATAGCTCTTCGGGAGCTTTTGATAATTTTTATACTACCAAATATTGCTCAAAAACTTCTGGGGTCATGAGAGAAAATCATAATCAAATAGACAATACAAAATCAATTCTAAATTTATAAATGACAAAAATCAAGAATTTTAATATTCTACTACTAACTTCGTGACAAATATCTCCTTCAGGGAGAAACTCTATTATCAAAGCGGCAACCACATAATCATTACATCCTTCAGGGAAAGATACATGAGTTGTTATTTCCTTCGGGGAACTCAATAACTAACCATAACATATTAATGTAGTTGTAGTAGAAAGCATTCTACAGGAATGCTTTTGCCTTAGAAAGATATTTAATAAAATTATTCAATATATCGGGTACGTGCGACAATGATCTTTATGTCACAAAAATAAGATTTATATCCTTTGTTATTCTACCTCTTCAGGAGGTGAGTTGTGGTGGGAATGAAAATGTGCTTCAAAAATAATTTTTAATAGCTCATTATTTTGTTTAAGCATAAAAAGACATAGTTTCATAATATTTTCCTACTTCATGAGGAAATTTCAATTATGTTACTTCTTCAGGGGAAACTTTAAAATATGAAATATTGAGTATATATTCTCGCAATCATATTACCTCTTCTGGAGGTGAATTGTAATGTATTTACATCAAGAGCGCGCTTATACTTACAGGCTTTATTACAATTATCACATTCACTTCAGGGAATAGATTAATATTACCAAAGTTCTCTTCCTTCAGGAAATCGAACATAATTATCTGAACGTGTATTAATCACATCAAATGTGATACTTCAACCTCTTTAAAAATATTTACTACTTCAGCAGAAAATCGAGGCGTGCATTTAATAAAGAGAAATTTTCTCTAGATTATCTTCAACTGCAACCATAGAAAGCCTAAATTATCACTTCTGGTGATTATAGGCATATACCACTTCTGGTGGTTATCAAAATTTAGTTACAATGAGATATACAAAAAGTAACCACTTCTGGTGGTTATAGATTTCTTGCAAACTCTCCTGGAGTTTAAGTGAATCCAACAATGTTATCCACTTTATAATCCTTTATTAAGATAATAAGGATGAAAATAAATACCAAAATAGGTATTGTATACGTAGCATATAACCAAGCAAGCAATGATAAAGATATTAAACCAAATATAAGCAAGAAGCTCAAATTACTTTACACAAATTTGGCCACTCCAGGCATACGTGATATCCACATCACTATTTCCACGGAAAAGCTCATTACCTCAAGGATATAACATGCCTTATGATGCGCGGAATGAACAAGATCTAACCACGGACGTAAGAGTGTCGCCTTACATATGAGATGAACACTGAAATAGAAATTAAATTCAAAGTAAGTGCTTAAAATGGCAGAATCTCGTGTTGATAACGTGATATAAAATAAAGATTTTAAAGTAAAGAAATCAAAGACAAGTAGAGAGAGATTTATTATTCGAATTCGAACTGATGTACATAATGAACTGAAACTACTTCTATTTATAGAAGAAAGGAAGCTGCTGTGCAAACTGCTACTACAAGCTGCTTTGTAAGATGTTACAATATCAGATATGGATAATGTTTTACTGATAGTAATGTTTATCCATAACAGAGTACTGAATGGATAAGTTCATTATACCAGTATAGATAATCTTTTAGTAGGGGTAATGATTATCTATAACGGAGTACTGAAAAAATAAGCTTATTATACCCGGTATGGATAATCTTCTACAGGGGTAATGTTTATCTATAATCGAATACTGAAAGGATAAGTTTATTATGCCCGGTATGGATAATCTGTTACCGGGATAATATTTATCCATAACCAGATATTGAAAGGATAAGCTTATTATATCCGTTATGGATAATCTTCTACCGGGGTAATATTTATCCATAATCGCGTACCAAAGTGATAAGTTTCTCCACGAAGCTTATTTCCAATAGAGTACTAAATAAATAAATATATTTATGACAGAGTCGCATATAAATAAGCTTATTTACAACGGAGTACTAAATAAATATGCATAATATAATATATTTATAACCTATGTGATTTTTTTCCCATGCATTTACGTAGTCATTAATTTATTTGCTGGACCCCACTCTTAAAAAGACAAATCAAAACCGCAAAAAAGGAAAATACCCAAAAACCCTTCCCCCCAAAGCTTGGTATTTTACCGAATCTTTTCATTCTCTGTTCAAACTCTTGTAATTATTTACTGATTTTCCATTCAATTTTCTGTTCAAAATCTGGTGCTTTTACTGATTTTCTTTTCAATTTCCGTTCAAAATCCAGTCAAATTGAACCCAGATTTTCTTCCCTCAAATGCACAAATTAATCATATTTGATGATTTCTGAGCATTCTTTTACAAATTTCTACTTCCTTCAATGGGGGCGTTAACGTTAAACAGGAAACGAGGTAACGATTTCTTCTCTTCAAATTACAAAACCCAATTTTCAAATCCTTCCAATTTCGACCATATTTCAAAAAAACCCAAACTTTCTATATATCAAACCCTAAATTCACCAAAATCAACTGTTCAAAGGTTTTTCAAGTATCCGGATCCAATCAACCCGATTCGAAGACAAGTTCATGCTCCTTGTAGGCAATCCAGATTTGGGTCTAAGGGTATTTCAGCAAATTCAGCTCCTGAAATTGGTAATTTTGGATCAAGAGTGTATGACGAAGCTAAGAAAAGTGCTTTTTATAGTTTAAGGTGTTTGAAAAAAGTTAAGGAAGTGATATTTATTGATGATGATGATGCTAAAAAGGATGATTTAGAAGCTGGGGTTTGTAAAAAAAGTGATGTTTTCTGTAATTTGGATGGTGGGGTTTGTGAAAAAAGTGATTTTTTAGGCCAGAAGCGGAATGAGACTAATGGGCTTCTGGAAATTTTGGATGGTGTTGATGGTAAGGATTTGTCGGCAGTAACGACGGGTTTGGATGATGGAAATTTGAAGGAAGAGAGTGTAGGGAAGATGTTAGACACACTAGCGTTGAACCCCACATCTGATTCTGCTTTCTATGTCCCTTTGTATAAGAAATTGCTTGGTTCAGTGGGGAAAATAAATGATAAGTTGAAAAGACTGCAGTTTCAGATTGAATACAATGAGAAGTGTCTCGAAACGTTTAGTTTGTTGCGGCCTCAGAAGAAAGGAGAACAGGTTAAAGAGGTACTATAATAGAATCTACTTTATGATGTGGTTTTTAGTGTGCTTGTAGTTTAATTTCCTTATATTGATGCTTTTAACTTGCAGGATGTGATTTCAGAACCATTTGTGCCTCTCACTGAGGAGGACGAAGCTGAGGTATCACGTGCTTTATCTAAATCCAATCGGTATGATTTATACATATCTCATTTTGTATGAGGCTCAATTCTATTTTCTGTTTGCATTCTTGTCATATGATTATATTTGTTTTATTTTGTGCAGAAGACGGGTTTTGGCGACCCATAAAAACTCCAATATTGATATTACTGGAGAAATATTGCAATGTCTAAGACCTAGGGAATGGTTGAATGATGAGGTGATATTTTATGCTCAGTTTCTTACCCGGGTTTTTGTGTGTGTGTGGTGGGGGGAGGAAGGTAACATTTAATGGCGCTGAATATGGAAAAGAAGAAAAAGACTTTCATTAGTTTTAATGTCATGGATGACTTGTCCTTTGCAGGTTATCAATGTGTATCTTGAACTGTTAAAAGAGAGAGAGAAAAGGGATCCCAAAAAGTTCTTGAAATGTCATTTCTTTAACACATTCTTTTACAAGAAGGTCAGTTCTATGATTTTCAGCTCAAAATTTCAGTTCTACAACTACTGTGTTGATATATGGGTTTGGTCATAATAGTTATCTGAAAGTAAATGTGTGGCCTTGCTGATTATCTCTGTTGTCTGCTTTATGGATGTCCGAGAACAAGATTGTAAAATAAGTTTTTTCTTTTGAAGTCATTAATATAAATAGAAGATTTCTTGTCGAAATTTGTGGAAACATCAGACTATAAGATGGATTTAATACTCATGTTCATAAACGTGTTTATGCATACATATAAGTTACTATTCATGTCTGTCTCCCTCTAACGGTGTGCTCGTAGAGAAGATACATGGCTGTTTTTTTGTCTTTCTTTATAACTGACTCCTCTGCCACTCATCAAGACCTATGGTTGGCAACGGATATGATGTTAGTACTTTTCCTGGTTTCTGCAGTTAATTTAGATGATGTATGGAATATACTGACTAGTGCTTGCTCCAATATGCAATCTCAGAAACATATCGCACTCTGTTTGCGTAAGCTTAGGACAAGAGTAGAGTATGAAGTTTTTGTATTCTCTATCACAGACTTCTTATCTAATCCATAACTACCATCGTCGATAGTTCTCTCATTTCCAATTTTCTTCCCTAGACCTATTATATTCATGAAATATTTTGTGCATATACTGATCTGATACTGCCTCTTAGTTCATGCTCTACAATGAATGATCTATTGTTATCGACACCATTTAGTTTCTCTCCCTAAAGTGGTCAACGTGTTATAACTGACTCCTGTGCCACTCATCAAGACATATGGTTGGCAATGGATATGCTGTCAGTACTTTTCCTGGTTTCTGCAGTTTATTTAGATGCTGTATGGAATGTACTGACTAGTGCTTGCACCAATATGCAATCTCCGCCTGCATATTGTCTACACATATCGCACTCTGTTTGCGTAAGATTAGGACAAGAATAGAGTAGAAGTTTTTGTATTCTCTATCACAGGCTCCTTATCTGATCCATAACTACCATCGTTGATAGTTCTCTCATTTCCAATTTTTTTCCCTAGACCTATTATATTCATGAATATTTTGTGCATATACCGTTTTGATTCTTACTGATTTGATTCTGCCTCTTAGTTCATGCTCTACAATGAATGATCTATTGTTATCGACACCATTTAGTTTCTCTCTCTAAAGTGGTCAACGTGTTATTAGGTTTAATAAAAATTACATGATCTGAGCTCACATTACAAGGTTGCAATGTCAATTACTGATTATTATCCCCATACTGGAAACTATGTGTTAAGATTTTGAATGAAAATCTGCTCATTTTGTGGAAATACTTTTACATTTTCAGTTGATAAGTGGCAGGGGAGGCTATAACTATCAATCTGTGAAAAGATGGACATCCCAAAGAAAGCTGGGTTACTGCCTACTCGAATGCGATAAAGTAAAATGTTCTATCATTTGTTTTCCTTTCGTACTTTGTTTTGATATATTCTATGTACTAATTTGGTTCTTCTAATTAGATCTTTGTCCCTATCCACAAAGAAATACATTGGTGTTTAGCTGTTATCAATAAGAAAGACAAAAAGTTCGAATATCTTGATTCGCTCAGAGGAAGGGATACTCAAGTGTTGAAAGTGCTGGTAAGTTTGGCATCTGTACAAAGAAAAACTTATCGAGACGTGTTACCTTTTTTATTCTTAATATTAATATCTTTTGAAATGTTCCTATTCTCTTCATTCTTGATCGTAATAATATATAACAAAGAAGAATCTATGTAATTTGTGACTGAGAAAATGCATTGAGGGAAGAGCAGATCTCATGTTTCTTGAGGTTTTGCTCTAGCTTGAGTGACGTTACAGTCGGTTGATGTGTTATGTGCAGGCTAGGTACTTTGTTGATGAGGTGAAGGACAAAAGTGGGAAAGACATTGATGTTAGTTCATGGAAGCAAGAGTTTGTCGAGGACCTTCCAGAGCAAAAGAATGGGTGTGTAACACTTTGGTCTAATGATTCTTAAGATTTGTGAACTTATGTTTTATACCGATTTTTCCCATAATATCTTGAGGCTGTTGCTAGATTTCTTTTTATGCAAGAAATGTGAGTCACTTCAGATTTTCTCACTTTTTGTGTGTTGTCATTTGATTAAACTGGTGAACTTTCATTATGAACAGGTTTGACTGCGGTGTGTTCATGATAAAAAATGCTGATTTCTACAGCAGAGATATAGGCCTCTGTTTTAATCAGGTAAACCGTGTGCTGCATCATTATTTGATGCTTTCTTACCCTTGACACGTTACGCATACCAACTCTAAGTGAGAAGACAAAGAAAAACTGGGTTTTGAGTAGGGATGGGAATTTAAGAGCAGTGTTTTGGATAGCGCGCGGCGACAAATAGTGACGAGGGCCCGCTTCAGTGAGGCAAGAGGCGCGCAGCGAAGCGCTTGCCTTTTTGATATGAGGCGACAATTTATACAAAAAATAAAATATTTTATATAACAACAACAACAACAACTACCCAGTATAGTCCCACAAAGTGGGGTCTGGGGAGGGTAATATGTAGACGGGCCTTACCCCTACCCGAAAGGGCAGAGAGGCTGTTTCCAATCGACCCTCGGCTCAGTGAAGAAAGGAAAAACAAAAACAAAAACAAAAGAGCATTAGTAACTCCAACAGAAATAGCGTAAATAATTATCTAAACATAAGAACCATAAATAAAATAGCATGCAATAATATTAGACAGTAACTACCATAAATAACTACCATAAGGGAGACACAATCCAATACACAAATCATCTATGGATAGCCCTGCCAAGCCTCACTCAACCTCGGGTGAGGATTACGAAAAACTCTAGAAGCCCCTATCCTACAACCGTGATACTAGACCTCCAGACTTTCCTATCAAGGGTCATGTCATCGGAAACCCGCATTCTAGCCATGTCATGATATATATATATATATATATATATATATATATATATATATAACTAAACACTCAATAGATAGTCATAGACCCAGTAGATTCATAAATTAAAGACTAATAGTCTAAACTCTAAAACAAGCAACATCTATTCCAAGCTATATCTCATTTAGTATTACTATTATTGGATGACGCCATTTCAAAGCTGTTTTATATACAAAAATTATCAGGTCACTACGCAATTAATTCTACTATATAAAGAAGACAAAAAGAAATAGAGCAAAAAAAAAATCTCCCTTTCGAGAGGCTAAAAAAAACAGTACACTGCCTGAAAAATATAAAAACAGAGCAAAACCAAATAAAGACGAAGACAAAACAAAGCCAAAAAAAAAGAGAGAAGAAGAAAAGCCCCAGTTTTTGCTCGACAAAAATAGAACAAATACCTCTGCTTCTGTCAAAAAATAGAAGAAAAGAATAAAAAAAAGAAGAGAAGAAGAGAAGCAGAACATGCTCTGCTTCTGTCAACAAAAACAGAAGAGAAAAAATAGAAAGAAGAAGAGAAGAAGAGAAAGAAGAGAAGCAGAACCTGTCGACAAAAACAGAAGAAGAAAAATAGAAAGAAGAAAAGAAGAAGAGAAAGAAGAAAAAGAAAGAGAAGCAGAACCTGCTCTGCTTCTGTCGACAAAAACAGAAGAAAAAAATTAGAGAGAAGAGAAGCAGAGAAGCAGAACCTGCTCTGCTTCTGTTGACAAAACAGAAGAAAAAAAATAGAAAGAAGAAGAGAAGAAAAGAAGAAGCATACATGTTCGTAGGTGATGAAGCTTGAAGAAGATGATGCCAAGATGATGAAGAAGAGCGAAGATGACTGTTGCTTTGTTCGCAAGTGAAAGGCCCTAATATCTGAAGCTTTTTTGTTCGTGGATGAAAAGCCCTAACTTCCCTACTTAAGTCAGACCTTCCTCTTTTTTCTTTTTTAAATATAGCGACGCTACAGTCGCTACAGTCGCCTCACGCCCTACACCATGAGGCGAATGCTATTTCCACTCGCAACGCAACAGACACTCTGTGGCGACACACGCTCGCCTCGCCTCGGCTCACGCTATTAGCGCTGAGGCGAGCGCTATTTACAACACTGTTTAAAAGTCATAGTTGGAATTAATTTGTACCAGTGACACATTGATTTCGTATAGCGGAAACTATTTTTGATCTTCTATGGCAATCTGCTCACAAAAATAAGACCTTTTCTGCGAACTATGTTTTATCACCATTCCAAATTGTGCAGCTCCGTTAACTCTTCACAAAAGTTCGAGAAAAGCTTGAGCAGATAGAATGTTTGCACGTAGTGAAGATAAGTCAATATAAGTAGTTCTAAGATATGAAACGGTTATGAAGGCAGCACATCCAGCAAATCATCATCGAAAGAACACGAGGTACTAGGATTTATACTAACATGTTAATTGACTTCTTAAAGGTGGTAGAGTTTTCCATATGGAAGGAGGTTATTACCACTGAAGTAGGCTAAATAAGAAAGTTGGTCAAACAAGATGAGACCAAGTAGTATTGTGCAATGACATTTTTCCTTTCTATCAACCTATTTCTTTCTTCTCTCCTTGAAGACCATTCTGCTTTATCATTTCACGAATATTGAGTTGCGTCTCACGTCCTTGAGAATTTACTTGGTTTCTTATCCATATCTCTTCCTCATGGATTAGTATTTCACATCTATGACTACCTATTGAAGGCTTTGATCATCTTCATGACATTAGATGAAGGTGGCTGAATTTCTTTACTCTAGCAATTTGTTTGCAACAACTGGACAACTCCCTGCCTCCCCCAAAAGAGGAAAAAAATTACTCCATTTGTTCAATTTTATATGATATATTTTCCTGACTAAAAAAATGATGCCGTTTTATTTTTAGAAACAATTTATCTTTGAACTTTTCATTTTACCCTTAATAACATGATGATATGTTGAAGACCATAACTTTCAAAAGTCTTTCTTTCTTAAAGTCGGTACCAAGTCAAACACCTTCATATAAAATGAAAGGGAGGGAGTAGTTTGTTTGCACCATCTGGCAAGTTGTGTGCTTTTGAACTCTCGGCTTGGATTAAATTGAGGACTTTTCTTCCCTTTCCTTTTCATTTTGGACTTAGATTCCTTTTTTATCTGTTCTTTTTATCTTTTCTGAGCCGAGAACCTCTCTGCACTTGTGGATTACACTGGTTTTTTTGTAGTTGATTTCTTTTAATCTGCTTTTGGGGGTTGTGGTTGGGAGAGGGGCGGGGTTGAGTGTTTTCTGCAAAAATAACATGCTAATCAAAAGTTTAAACTTTGTTTCCTCTTCCTTGTAGGAAGACATGCCGTATTTTAGGTTGAGGACTGCGAAGGAGATCTTGAGGTTGAAAGCAGATTAAACAATTTTGAACATGCTCCTTTTTGTCATGCGGTACATCCTGTTTCAACAAAGGAATGATTATGTAGTTCAATAGTTGGTATGATCGACGCGAGGCTAAGTATTCCTTAAAGATCTTTAGTGTGATTAGTCAAAAAGTTATTTAATTCTTTAGCTAGTTATTATCCGAGAAAGGCTTGATTTTGTAAGTTGAGTTTGAAAGTGCTTTAGAATAATTGTATTAATTCAGTCTTTTTGGTGCCCATAGAGCATTCAGATTTTATTGTAGATGAAATTCAGAGTTGTAAACATGTGCTTCTTCATATTTCAACAACAACAATCCAGTATAATCTCACTTAGTGGGGTATGGGGAGGGTAGTGTGTACGCAGAGCTTAACCCTACACTGGGGTAGAGAGGCTGTTTCCAACACGACATCCTTCCCTCCAAGAACTTCCCACCTTGTTTCCAAGTGGGGGTCGCTTACCATCAGAGCAACCCCTCTTATCTGTTTCTTCATATTCTTTCAATGAAATGAAATCAAAGATTAGTTTTGTGTAACTAATGTCTAATACCCTCATATTCCTCATATTCATGTATGGTACATGCAGAGGTATCGCTTGTCTGGATTGCAATATCTTATTCCCTTCCGCTCCCCCCCCCCCCCCACCCCCCGCCAAATTCTTATCATCAAAGATCAGTAAAGTTTATTCTGTAGCTAGTTAGTTACTCCCATCTCTTTTCCGTAGAAGTTGGGTGGTGGGAAGTGATCTTTTAATCTCCTGCCCTTGCTTAAGGGCTTGTTTGATATGAGGGACAAGGAATAATTAATCTCGAGATTAAATTTAAGAAGAATTTATTCCATGTTTGGTTGGGAATGGCTTGATTTTAGAAGTAATCAGATGAAATATGATGGGTGTATTGAGTTTAGTCTATACATTGATAGTCTTGTTTCCCCAAATTCTCTAGAGGAAGTTTGATGTAAACTACAGATCATTGGAGTGAAAGGGATAAAATTTGTGCTATGGTTGTCACTTGTCGAGATCTTGTGTATAATGGTGATCTAACAAAAATGGTATGGGTAAATGATTCCCAAGGTTCAGCAAAAAGGAGAACAAAATTGTGGCATGAAGATCTTGCTTTGGTCGCCCCCCTCCCCCAAACAGCCCACACCCCACCCCACCCAAACAAAAGTAAAAAGTGATTTATAGGAAAGAATACTACAGTGAATAGTTTTACTGCACGTTTCAATAATCTTTTTCATAAGAACAGCATTAAAACATATGCATTACTGTGTTTTAGATCATGGAGATGAAGTAAAAATGATGGAGTCGACAGAAAATGTCCTTAGGGGACTCAAGTGAGGGCATAGATTTAAACAAGTAAAGCTATGATTCAAGATCAAACAGTTCTTTAGCATATTGGTTTTGGCTTTATTTATGTCTACATAACATTCAGTGAGCTTCCAATGGTCAGGATACTTTACACTAGTTGCAAAATACAAATGAAACAATAACTGTAAGCATAAAAGTAAAAACATTCATGATTGAATTAAATCATACATAATAACACATGCAAATAATGCATTCGAGCAAAACTGTACATATGCTTTCACAAAAATAGGCTATTAGCTATAGATATACACCACAGCTTCTTTATTCACAATGAAAATATCAAATCAATGTCACTGCTGCAAAACAACAACAAATCTAGTATAATTTCACAACTGGGGTCTCGGGAGGGTAGAGTGTATGCAGACCTTACCCCTACCTTGTGAGGGTAGAGAGACGGTTTTCAATAGACCCTCGACTCGAGGAAAGATAAAAAAGAAGCAATACCAACAGCAGCAAGCAGTAAACAACAGAACGATAATATAATCTTTAAAGTTTTTTCAGATGTAATCAAACATCTAATATCGTAGGAAATACATCCCCGATCCCTATGAATCAGACCGGTCAATCTTCACAAGTCTGTATAATTAGATCATTATGAATTTACAAGTTCTAAGATGCACTTCGTGCTTCTTCTGAGTACTCATATCTAGAGGAGCACGGAGAATACGAGAGTAAACATGAAAATCTGTAGTTTCAGTAGGTTCAAGCTCATGAGAGGATAACACTGTTCTTTCTTCTATTTAGTGAAAAATCTGCACAATGATTCTTCACCTGATTCAACATTTGTTTACAATAATTTTATGGAAGAGTAAGCTATCTTACAAAGGGAAGGGTAAATACAAGTATTGATGCGACATATGTTGTAAAGATTCATGCCTAACGCGGTACCCTCTTTCTGCTAAGTATTTCCTGCTCTTTCAATCGATGCTGGAACCTTGCAAGGCGAGCCTGAAGGCTGACCAGACTTGCTGCTTTGCGTGATAGCACAAAGCTTAGCTGTGTCACATAATTGTCAATGCGACTTCCAGGTTGATCAACTTCTGCCAACAGTTTCATTTCCTGACAGCGAAAGGATTAATTAATTATCACGAGTACATGGCTAATGCAATCTCATTTTTGTTTGGCCTAAACTTGTCCTTCTCACGGCTCTGTTAATAGGAACTCAGAGGACATAATAACAAATTGACAACATGCAGCTATCATTCACCAAAAGAAAATGGACAAAATATTGGAACTAAGATGTGTGCTTTAAAACAAATAAACTCTCGTGTCTGCGCGCACGCACGTGCGAGAGAGAGAGAGGTGACAAGTAATGAAATGGTAATAGCAGCAATACTAACATATTAAAATTATCCTACTATCCACCACCTCTTTAAATCTCTATTTTAAAAGCCAAAACACATAACTGAGAAAATGGGAGGCAACAGACAAAACAAAAAGAAAAAGAAAAAGAAAACAATGATGACTCCCATTACAAGCAAGCATGAACTCCATAGCCACAAATGATCAGTCAAAGAGTCGTGTAGGTTCTCAGACAAAAGCATCCAACTGTTAGGTGAGGAAGCAGTACATCCAAGGAAAACATAAAAGAAAATTCAAACATTAAGAAAACACTCAAGAGAAAACAATTTACAGCTGCATTTTGGTAATGGCAATGCATAACATAGAAATGTAGAACCCTCCTTGGGAACGCACTTATAATATTTCTGCATTTTGCAGGGAGGTAAAAGATTAACAGAACACATATTAACATGGGATTAACTTACTTCACTAACAATCTCCATTGTATCTACAATTTCTTTCCTATGGGCAGCTATTAGGGCCTCTTCTTCCTGTGCATAGAAAGAGGAAAATTACACCGATATCATTGGAGAAGTTTATATTATTCAAGAAAAAATAATTAACAAAATGAAAAGCAAAACGCAAATAAAACACTAACCTCTAGTATTTCATTGATATTTTCATCACGAGGGGGTGAAGAAGCTTCATTTTGTCTTGATCCATTACTTTTTGTGGGGGTACTTGTAGGTTGTTGTCTATAACTTGTAGAAGATGAATCAGCACTTGAAAAATCCTTTCTTGACCAATTTCCTGGCCGTTCTAGCTTTTCAGATTTTTCATCCCTATATACTTTCCTCCGAGGTGGCGACACTTTCGGCACCTTGTCTTCTACATCAGAACTTTGCAAGTTGGTTATAGAATACAGTTTTTGACCAGCTGAAATACCATAGGCATTCTTTACCTCAAACCTGTCCCTCTCCATACCACCAGAATTTGCCCCACTTTCCTCCCAACCAGTGACGGTAAGATTTGAACCAACACTAGAGGGTTGTTTATCAAAACCTGTCCTTCTGCTTGCTTCTGATAGTATAGACTCTTGAGGTTGCTCATAAGCATCTATTGCTCCAGCAGAAACAGCCGAAGTTGGCACTGAGTACATTTCCTTGAATGTAGGGGGTATTAAAATTGCACTCTGATCTTTCTTTGCGTTACCACTTTTGGATAGACTTTTGACCCTGTTAATCTCAAGTTAGTATAATCCCATGCTTAATAAAACGATAAATAAAACCAACCGACGCTTAAAGAAATTTTTTTACCTGTCAGCATATCTCAATGTATTGAGTGTATGTTCACATGATCCTGCATTAGGAGAAATGCAGGAAATCATAACAGTTCTTGAGTTTCCGACAAAGGAATCACGAAGCACCTCAGTAAGTTTGCTGCCACGGAATGGAATATGAATCTGGTCATTGTCGAGAGCACGGATACACTCTTTAAGGGCCAACAAACTCTTGTTAATTTCTGCTCCTTCAATCCTGAAAAGAAACCAATATGTAGATTTCAAATATGCTACTTGAACAAATTGGCAGTAATGCAGTGTGCTTGGAAGAGAAGGGGGTGGGGGAGGAGAGAAAGAAAAGCAGGCATGAACTGGAGCCGATAAGTAAAATTTAAGAAGCAAAATAGCTTCTAAGTGCTGAATACTCATGTGAAGTTACTCAAACTGGCAAAAGTGGAAACTCAAAGATTTGTTACAGTAGAAAGTAAGGTACTTGACACAGCCAAGTTCATTGTTTCCAGTGTTTGGAAGATTATCCCTTGAGCATAAATTTCAGAATAATAACACCAAACTTTCTTCATGACCTCGTACTTCTAATCCTTACTAGAATAAGATCATGAAACAGCATAGACGTTCCAGCTAGAACTTCCCTAGACCTTATGTTAAGGTGGTTCAGCGAAATGACTTTTAAAACAGATACACAACATCCAAGGAAAAACATGCCAAAGGGAAAAAAGCAAAATAAAACACCATATCAGAAGAATTCCAGAGAAGCATAACAAGGTGCAGCAACAAGTGTGCCATGAGAACTTACCTTGTTTGTCGGTCATTATCAGTTGTGTCTGCACCTCTCTCACTACCAGCAAGATCAATAAAAGAAATCTTGCCGACAACTTTCCCACCCTTGGACTCATTTCCTTCATTATTTCTTCTAGATTCCTTGACCTCATTATGTTTCTTGACAACAAGCTGCAATATCGCGTGTGATCTTGACGATTCCTCATTTGCACCAGTTGATCCAGTACTTCTTGCAGCATTTCCCCTCTCAATATACTCTTTTACAATCTGCACATCTGAAACTTCAAATTCCTGGAGTCCAACAATGCAAACCTGTTGCCGCCCATCTTCCCTCATACAAAGTTTCCTACATAAAAATCATGAACTAGCTGGTAATAAATGGCGAAGAATAAATGATTCAGAAATGAAGCATTATAATCATGAATGAAAGTATAAGCAGTTTTTACAATGATTTAATCATCTATTAGTTGGACAACCAAGACAACATGCTCCCAACCACGGCATTGACATAGCCACATGGCCACAAACCATTTAGGACACTTTATGTCTTCAGATTTCTTATTTTCAGTTTTTACTTTCCTGTATTTTGAGAAATTATTGGAAGGAGTACCACTACTCTCCTGACGCCATAGAGTAAATTATGGGGACCCAGTGCCAGGTTCTAGGTTATGCAAGTTTTTGATTTGTATCACGTATGACATTACCTAGTTGTCATTTGAGCATGTAGAATATCCCTTAAAGAAAGTAAAACGAAATTTCAAAGCATTATAAGGATACCAACCTCCGATCACCAAGAAGATCAAACAGTTTTCCACCATATATTTCAAAAAAGCTGAGCCACAGCTTGAACTTCTGATTACGATAAATTGGCTGATGCAACAATCTAACAAGATCCTCTGCAGCTCTAAGAGGCAATGGTTGCATCGTGTATGTCTTACCACTCCCTAGATCATCAAAGAGAAAAAAGGAAAAGAAAAAACAATGAAAAGATAACCAATTACAAAAGCGGTTGAAGCAAGTTTAACATTGCTAAAAACAGCATTGACAAATTGACTAGCTTTAAATCCATTGTCAAATTAAATTACTGCTCCTCTATTTGGGAAGCACAACTATGAACTCTCTGTGCCAAAAGAGTATATGAATCTTCAGTTATACCATCAGCAGACATGCATGAATATACTTGCTAAACTTAAAGGGGGAATGATCAAAGATAGAACCAGAAGATTTGAGTTATACAGAGAGAAACATCTTTTTCCTTTTTCGGATAAGGTAAGATATTAATAAAGTAGTACCAAGAGGGTACTAGCACATGTCGAAGCAGAAATCAGCTAAGTGCCAGAAGATAATGGTAAGCAGCCTCTGGAACAAAATGAATCAAGCATGTAAAGAAATGCAGCAGACCTGTCTGGCCATAAGCGAAGCATGTAGCTTTTGTGCGTTGAAAGATGGTTGGGATAATTGGTTCCACGGTGGCTCGATAAACCTGCAAAGCAGTGGATATGTGATGAAGTTACAAAAAGTGGGTGATAAATAACCTACTATTGAAAAGAAGAAAAAAAAAGATGAAGGTAGTCCAAATAAGTTATGAAAAATTTCTGCACAGCCTTTATGTAAAGCAGCAGTCTTTGTAAATAAATCTTCTATGTAGGTGATGAAAAGATACCTGATCATTGGTAACATGCTCATCTAGAACAGCGTCAAAACAGAACTCATGCTTCTCAACATAAGCAGTCAAGTCCACCTTCCATAATACAACCAAACATCAGTTCCTCCCAAATATTTAAGGGTTAAATGAGATTTATCCACAAAAAAGAGATTGATAAAGGTTTTGCAGAGTAAGTCACTATAAAAGCAAACATCAATCATGTGATGCAAATCAAACTCTACATGAAAACGACATTTTAAACCTTAAGTTTGGGTTCATGGACGGTGAGGAAAGCATTGTCAGATACAGTGACAACGTCATCCTCTTTCCGAGCAACTTCCTTCCTGTTTAAAGGTCTCTTACGCACCTGCCAAACACTAACGTCAGCGTTAGAAATTGAAAAGAGAAAGAATAAACAAATCATCTGAACAGCCATGAAACGCATGAAGGAGGAGGGGTTAAAGCACATAAAATTAGCAAAGCAGCAAGAAAAAAGTCTTATCAAACTAGAAGGCATATTTTAATCACTGGAAAGAAACATATAAGGACAATAAAAATATGACTTAAAATTCATTTTCTAAAACTTCCAAGTTTTCTGTAAAAGCGGCATCATCTAGAAAGTGGCTAAAGAATGAATGTAACATCTAGCAAATGTCTAGACAATAGTCATGCAGTTAATTACCAAAACCTAAAGCAATATTATTTCAAGCTACATATCAATTTCAAGTTAGTGGAGGTTGTGAGAACCTCAGAATTTTTTGCAGGACGTGGATCCTCAAATAACACCTTTTCACTAATGCGAAGCATGGGAACACACAATTTGAGTTCTATAGGCAGCTCAAACGTGGTCTTCAGTAAAGTCGCATGTTGTTGGCATAATAGAGCAAATTACCATCTTAGAAATGAATAAAAACAATGATAGTTAAATGGTAGGAGTTAGAATTAGGATCCAATAGGAAAATATGCCTCAAAATCCTATTTTCTTGCCTAAATAAACAAAACAAAGATATCTCCATCTCATTTGCTATCTACCAAAGAAGAAAAAATCTTCGTATTACTAATAGCGTCACAAATGCATTTGAACCCTCCCATTCCCAGATACAGGCCAATCAAAGAGACCTTTCCTCAATGGTGTATGATAATTATGACATAACTTGCATCCTCTATAGAACAATAAGTCGATAATACATGCACAATTGACATACCACTACTTTAATCTTTGCAACATTGTTTTCTCTTGCATTATTTTCTTTTTCAATTGTGGATAATCCAGCTGCAGCATCTGCCTCTGGTTGTGCTTTTTGCTGTTGCTCGTTGTCACTATCAAATGCTTTATTTACCCCTGACATGAAAGGTGACACCTCGAAGGGTTCTGAAATTACATGCTAAAATGACAATAAGGCCAGAATTAGTAAGGAGAAATTCCTTTCTTTATGACAATAGAGTCAGAAACGTTACAAGACACATGGCCTGGTATTTACAAATGAGAAAGATTTGGATCACCAGTAAGCCAACATTTACTAGTCTAACCGTTAAGAAATGATCTTGATTCTTAATAAGACTGATGATTATGACAGAAAGAACATGGCCTACAACCTATTTAAATTCAAGCACAATGGAGCAATATCTACTAATAAGGATATTCAGAATATATGACTAGTTATCCCATCAGACTTGTGAAAGAAAGAGACTAGTTATCCAGCAGAAGGCAATGCGTATTTCAATGGATATAAACGATAAAACCATTCATTTGGTTCCCTCAAAATGCAGAAAACCATGACATGTGAGTTATTCCACGATTAGTGCAAGGAAAACCAAGCTTTTAAATTCCCCCTCTATCTCAGAAAAGGGTTCAAATTCCAGACATAAATTTGGTATTTGCCTCATAGTCTCCACAATCTCTTTACTGTTAAATATAATAAGATAATTACAGCTTTCAGTCTAGCTTAACATGTTAACCCAGTGACATCTGTTTGTACAATTGGTAACAAAGAGAATGCTAAGTAGTTACTGTTAAACACCTTTCTAAATGGACAAAACCGTCAGTTTCTTCAATGAACCCATATTCAATAACCCTACACATTCCTTTCTGTTTTCACTTCCTTCTTGGGAGGGTGTAGGGCAGGAGGGCCAGACTGAGACTAGTATGGCAGAATGTGTTATCAAATTATAAATAAATTATTAATTTATATATCAGCTAAAAAATGCAGGCGAAAGCGGAGGTTCCCACCATAACAAGGTACATTCTTGGACAAGAACTGGCAAAGTAGAGAAGGAAACTAGGTACGAGATAAATCCAGACTTTTAAAATGATCCTTACCTCAGTTAAAAGCTCAGTGTCATCCATGGAATGAAGATCCAACAGCCCAGCTCCGAAGTCTCCTCTGAACTCAGGAGAATAAAAGCCATCCGATGCTCCGAACCCTCCTGGACTTTGGGCTGTTGGAGTATATGGATCAGAAGCAAACTCGCCATTTAGGTTGAGGTTTCTCATCAATTTGAAAAGCCTCTGTTTCTCTTCCATAGACTGTGCTCCATATCCCTTCAAACAATATCCAGGTTTCAAAATCATTAACGAACTCAATATGGCAATAGCCAAACAAAGAAAGATTGACATACTAAACCCCCATGGTAAAGAACCAAAAGAAAGAGTTCGAACTCGAAAGAAGAGGATCAATATCATTCTTGTAGATAAAACTCCATGATCTGGATACTCAGCTCCCGGAATTGCGTTTAAGGCTAACAGAGTTCCGTAGGAGTCAGCGGTCTAAAATGAAGAATACAAAACGATGTAGCATGCTTGTGTAAGTGCATTCTATATAACCACATTTGCGGAGGGGTAAACCAATAACAACCAAAAGGCCCATAGGTACTATAGCAGCAGGACATACAAAGACTATTCAATTTAACTAATACAACAACGTAAAATTTAAAGACAATGAGTGTACATATGAATATATAATATACAATATCTTTTAAATTTTTACTTCAAATCTTCTATATACATATATAATGTTCCAGTGTGAGCAAGGGCAATTATAGAGTTACAGGTTCGGGTTTATCTAAACTCAACAGCTTTGGCTCGAATCATATATATGTGTTAAAATATTCACTAAATAAGTGCAAATAAAATGATTTTTTGAACCTAGTAAATCAAACGAGTTGTGGTACAATTCGAAATTGAACCCATAAAATACAAATCATGAATCCGTCTCTAAGTCAGTGGTGAACATACACCTCCAGCTAATATGCTAGATCTCTCTTTAGTGCAATGACATTGTGACTACTACTAATTTTGTCAAGTTAATTCAGACAGAAATGTAAACAATATTGATTTTGTACTTAAAAACTACAACTAGCAGATAAAGCACAAGCGAATTATAAAGTAAGGTATTATACCTGCATAAGTAGGTTCGGAAGCAGACATTGATCAACACCGGTAGTGGCCAAATGCTGCAACCCAGCAGACTGAAGCCATCGCGCCATGACAGCATCTCCCGCATCACCAGCGGGGCCCGCATTGCCCGGAGGATGATCGTATAGAGCAGTACCTGCTGCCGCATTGCTCTGCTGCATTTGGCCGCCCATATGGCGCTGTGATCGGCGTTGCGGAGCCAATTTTTCACAATTTATTACTCAATTCTTCAACAATAACAACAACAACAACAAATAAATCAAAATATCAATAATTTGCAATTACATACATCATTAAAACACACACGCACACAGAGAGCATAGAAAAACAAAGCCGAACAAAAGTTGTAAATTATGATCCAGATGCTTACTGAGAGGGCAAAATGTCGAAATCAAAGCGGCAAAATCACGTGCATATCACGTGTAAATCCAGCAAAGCCGAAAGCAACCGTAAACCAATCGATTTCAACCTTTAATTCAAAAAAAGGCAGAATTACAAAGTACAACACCGCAAGGACTACAGTACAACAATTCACAACATAAAAGTGAAGAAATCACGCTAAGAAAAATCAAACACATTGAATCATAAACATTTCGCAATACCTGCAAAATTTCTAGAAATTTCTAGAAACAGATCTGATAGAAATGTAGTTTTGAAAAAGGAAACAACAAAATTCATGAATTTGCTTTGAAGCACTGATAAAAGAGAGCGAAAGCGTAAGCGTAACACTTATGATCAAAATTCAAACAAAAAGAAAAAATCAATTTCTACCTTTTTTGATAGAGAAATTGTATCTGACTGTATTTTATATAAATGTGTATCTGTAAATGTCGCCTTTTATATAATTGTTGACAGGTATGATGTTTTGAAAAAAAGGATTAAACGGCTAAATTTTGACATTTTGTAGTGTTGTATAGACTAATATATCCTTTACATGATAACAAATTCCGGATATATCACTTTTGTAATTTGGTAATTTATTACGTAATTAGTTTTAAAAAACTTAGTGTGAAATATGAGAGTGTGATCCAAATTAGAGGCGGATTCAAAATTTAATGTTTATGAGTTCTTGCAACGATTTCGAGCAAAATTTTTAATAGTAATTAGGTTAACATTTAAACATTTATAAATATTTAATGAATTTTTTGAATACTTTTACACTACGTAAACCCGTAGATCATAAGGTGGATCATGTAAGCTCGATAATTTGAGCTAAATCGACAATTCACTCAAGTAGCTCGAATTGAGGATCGCCATTGACTGGGAGAGAAATGAAGAAGAAGACAGTTACAGAGAAAAAGATATTTTCTGTGTATCGTTCTTTATAGTAAAGAGCAATTACAAATATATATGTACATCTAACTTAACCATAGTTACATCAACTAACGATAGTTTTAACAACCTAAATAGAGTCAGCTGGGACCCACACTAAATACCTAATTGTAGTAAAACTAACTACTCTTCACACTCTCCTCAAGCTGGAGAGTGTAAGATATTAAGCACTCCAAGCTTGCCTAGAAGAAAACTATGCTACGAGTGACCAAGCCCTTTGGTCAATAAATCTGCCTGTTGATCCTTAGTTCCCACATATAGAGGCATAAGCAGTCCTTGTTTAATTCTTTCACGTACAAAATGGCAGTCACTATATGCTTGGTACGTTCGTGAAAGATAGGATTGGCATTTATCTGCAAAGCAACCTTACTGTCACAATACACATTAACAGGTTGCTTAATAGGCACACCTAGCTCACCAAAAAGTCCCAACAACCATACAACATCTGCTGTCACCGCTGCTAGACTTCTATACTCTTCCTCCGCTGAACTTCTCGACACTATGTGTTGTTTCTTATACTTCCAAGAGATGAGTGAATCACCAAATTTAATTAAATAACCTGTAACAGACTTGCGTGTGTTTGGGAAACTAGCCCAATCAGCATCACAGTAACAGGTTAGGCTATCTGCATTTGAGCTGCTCAAAAAGATCCCCATTCCTGGTTCATGTTACAAATACCTCACCACTCTCATTGTTGCATCCCCAATCAGACCTCTTTGGTTCTTGCACGAATTGGCTAAGAGTCTGTACTGCAAATACAATATCTGACCTAGTGATGGTTAGGTAAATCAGTCTACCAACCAATCTTTAATACTCACCAGCATTAGATAACACCTCATCAATGCTCACACCAGTATGTCTATCAAATTCAGCATAAGTAAACTTTTGATTAAGGTCAATTGGTGTGAGAGCAGTCTTAGCACCTCCTAGGCCTGAATCAGAAATCAACTGAAGACAATACTTTCTTTGATTCAAAAGAATTTCACTTTTGGACCCAGCACCTTAATTCCTAGAAAGTATTTCAAGTCTCCCAGACCCCACTTTGTGGGACTATACTGGGTAGTTGTTGTTGTTATTTCAAGTCTCCCAGGTCATTCACCCTGAACTGCTGATGAAGTACCTCTTTGGTCTCATTGATGAACCGTGGACTGTTTCCACTTATCAATAGATCATCTACATAAATCAGCACTGCCATAAAATCTTCATCTCCATTCTTGGTGAATAGTGAGTAATCATGAAGGCTTTGGGTGTATCCTGCAGCTATGAGAGCTTCACTAAGATTGATGTTCCATTGCCTTGAGGCCTTCTTTAAGCTATATAATGACTTCAACAATTTACATACTTTTGTCTCCCCCTGCTTTCTGAAACCTTGAGGGAGCTCCATGTAAATTTCCTCACATAAGTCACCCTGTAGAAAAGCATTATAGAGATCCATTTGTGAGATGTCCCAACCCCTGGAAGCAGCAAGTGAAATCGCATACCTCACAGTTACCATTTTTGCAACTGGTGAGAAGATCTCATTATAATCTAAACCTTCTCTCTGACTGTACCCCTTGGCAACCAGCCTGGCTAATCTCTCCACTTCACCATTGGCCTTATACTTGATTTTATATACCCATTTTGATCAAATTGCCTTTTTCCCTACTAGCAAGTATGTAACATCCCAGGTCTTATTGTCCTCTAGTGCCTTGATCTCCATATCCATTGCTTCAATCCACCTTCTATCCTTTGAGGCTTCAGCAAAATTCTTTGGTTCAGTCAATATAGAGATGTTGGCTAGAAACTTCCTGCAATTGGCTTTTAGTTTGTCATAGGACAAGTAGTTAGCTAAAGAATATGAAGACCATTGATTCCCCTTTGTGGCTACATAATCTTGTAACCATAAGGGCTCCTTCGCTGTCCTTTTTGACCTCCTAAGCTCATTATTGCCCACTTCTATTCCTGATGAAACAACATGATTGTCTTGTTGATGTTGTTGTCTAATCCCAACATGCTCACATCATCTGAACTAGATGTGGCTAATTCTAAGTCAGGTAGGTCTGTTTTGTTGCCTTCTACAACTGGTTGCTCATTCTCACAACTTTTGGCATCATTTGTTAGGAGATCATAATGATATCCTGATTGAATTGCCCCTTCTCCTGATCTACTATTGTCGGATCTTTCAGTCTACAGTATGTACTACTGATGGATTCAGTCCCAAACATATATGTATTGTGGTGTCTCCTGCAATTGGGGCCTGAGAGGATGATTTTGCAAAAAGAAATATATGTTCCTTGAACACTACATCTCTACAAACAAAGAAACAGTTAGTAGATAAATCTATCAGCTTGTACCCCTTCTGTGTTTCTGAATACCCCAGAAAGACTGCTGCCCTTCGCTCTAGGTGAGAATTTGTCCTCTCTGACCATTGTAGTAGCATAACAGACTCCAAACACCCTTAAGTGACTCAAACTTGGTGTTTTGTTATGCATATCTTCATATGGAGATTTTCCTTTCAACAATGTGGTGGGCAGTCTATTTATCACATAAACTGTTGTATTAACACATTCACCCCATTATCTTATTAGAACATTTGCCTGAAATTTCATTGCCCTTGCTACATCTAAAATATGTATATGTTTTCTCTCCACTACTCCATTTTGTTGTGGAGTATATACACAGTTGCTCTGATGTATTATTCCATAAGAATTAAGCAATTCTGACATGTGTTTATTGAAAAATGCAGTTCTATTATCTGTCCTAATCATTTTCACTTTGGACTTAAACTGTGTTTGCAACATAGATAGAAACCTTTTAAGCACCACCACAACATCACTCTTTAAATGAAGCAAGTGTATCCAAATATATATTGTATTATCATCAACAATGGTAAGAAAAAATTGTTTACTATCATGAGTTGGGTACTTATATGGTCCCCAAACATCCAAATGCAATAGAGAAAGAGGTTCCTCACTAGTACTCAAACTCCTAGAAACACCAATCTACTTTGCTTAGCAAGAGGGCATACATGACAATCATTGTTTATTGCTAAATCTACCACCTTATTATGAAAGAAATCTACATTCTTCATAGTACTGACTGAAGCATGCCTAATCTTCTGTGCCAAAGTGCTCCATCTTCCTTATTCCCTTTTGTGCTTGCAGATGCAAATTGCTTTATTCAATTGATGAATTTGTCCAAATCTCCCTTGAAGCCTTTCCTCAATATGTACAGACCACCTTTTTTTCTCTATCAGTCCCCCTCACCTTGCCAGTGTAAAGGTCATGGAACAGGCAAAAGTCAAGGAAACAATTCACTGAGCACAATAGTTGTTTAGTTAGCTTGGAAACTGACAAAAGGTTGAATTTGAACTCAGTAACAAATAAGACATCATCCAATTCCTCTTTATCAAGAATGATTGCTTTATCAATGTGTGAAACATTAGCCTTTCCTCCCGTAGATAGATGAATCTTCTCATTATTGTGTCATTTTCTACTAAGGCCTCTAATTCACCAGCAATGTGATGTGTAGCTCCAGAGTCGATTATCCATTCAGCACAAGGAAATTTTAACATTAGGGATGTAGCCATACCTGCATTGTTACCGGCCATATTAACTTGACATTCAGAAGTCTCCTTATTCAGCGTGCTCAAGATTTGTCTGTATTGTTCTTCAGTGAAAAATGGCCTTGCCTTTAGTGTATCATCTCTGCCTTTTTCTTCATGATCCTGTGTTGATTTGTCATTCCCAATGGCTTCAATTGTCAAGTTTGATGCATAGGTCTTTCTATTTTTGAAGTCATCTGGATATCCAACAAGTTTATAGCAGTTTTCTTTCGAGTGCGCCTGTTGCGGTAGTCGCATTTTATGAATGGTTTCTTCCCTTTGTATTTCTTAGTTTGGATCATTGGCTGTCCCATGCCTGCCTGAATAGCAATAGGATCTCCCTTATATCCCACAGTTGAACTAGAATTTTGACTTTCATCTTCAATTATCAATGCATATGCTTGATTCAAGGCTGGCTATACAGTTTCATTAAGATCTGTCTTCGTGCTTATCATAGGTCTCGTTGAGTCCACTCAGAAACTGTATTAACCTCTGATGTTGAAGTTGTTCAACATATTCCTTTGAATTAGGAATAGGCACTATTGCATCATACTTAGCCCATAGCTCTTTGAGCTTTGTGAAATACACAAATACAATATTTGTCCCTTGCGAGATGGTAGCTATCTCCCTGTGCAACTGAAAAATTCTCACACGATTCACTTTGTCAAACCTCTTCTTCAGATCCTCCCAAACCAGATGCGCATCAGATGCGTACACAATTCCGCTAAGCAATCATGGAGACACGGTGTTCATGATACAGGACAACACAATTGCATTGCATGTCTCCCAATCTTCATGTAATGGAGTCTCAAAAGAGCTCTTTTTGCATGTCCCTAGCACAAACCCTAGCTTCATCTTAGCTTGTAGTGCAATTCGCATATATCGATGCCATAATTCATAATTTTCTGATCCTGTGAGCTTTATAGGAATCAAAATTGAACTAGGAGTATCCGAAGGATGGACAAATAGAGGATGTGTGTGATCAATTTTATCAACTTTATCATCTGCCATTGACGAGTGATCGAGCTTTGTGAGAAGAATAAGAGAAATGTAGATATAACAGTAATTGCGGAAATTTATATCTTACATTGCTCTGATACCATGTGAGCTCGATAATTTGAGCTAAATCGACAATTCACTCAAGTACAGCTCGAATGGAGGATCGCCATTGACTGGGAGAGAAATGAAAACGAAGACAGTTATAGAGAAAAAGAGATTTTTTGTGTATCATTCTTTTTAGTAAAGAGTAATTACAAATATATATGTACATCTAACTTAACCATAGTTACATCAACTAACTATAGTTTTAACAACCTAAATAGAGTCAGCTGGGACCCACACTAACTACGTAACTGTAGTAAAACTAACTACTCTTCACAGATCCGCACATGATCCAAATGTTTTTCTCTTTCTCTCTTGTCTTTTCAAGTGATGAGATTCATGTATTTTGAGTTGTGATCTTCTTCCTAGTTATCTTCTTATGAATTTTATTGAAGATCGAGTAAATTTTTTGGTGAAAATTGCTAACTACATTTTAAGAAATACATTCATAATGATGAGTAACTCGAATTCTTTTGTTGGTACTTAAATGTTTACTTAGTGAATTTGGTGATTAGTTTCAAATAATTTAAAAAATCAGAAAAAGAATTATATAGGGAACATTGGATAATTCGACTACGAGAGCAGAGGAAGATCTTTTCGCCTACGAGCATTTGTACAAAAATGTTTCGCACAAAAGGTTGAAAAACTTTTATCTTATTTGAAGTGGATTAGTGCGTATTTATCCCTTTTTAAAGGGATTCTCTTGTTGAAGTGTTGTTGGGTTTTTAAGGTATTTAAATTAGGGAAAAAGGCCAAAAAAGTATCTCATACTATTAAAATTTATTTACGTTAGTACCCTGTTATATTATCGGTCCAAATAAATTTCTACCGTTAAGAAAGTAGGAGAAATAGTACCCAGATCTAACGGAGCTCCTGCGTGGCAACCGGGTCCCTTTAACAAAAAATGCCACGTAATTAAATAATTTTAAATTTGTATTCTTTTTCCTTTTCTTCTATTTCCCCTCCCCCCACACACACCCTAACACCTGAATTCTTTGCCTCCACCATTAGCAACCTTAATATTTGAAATTATTTGCTCTTTCCATTAATTTGGTAATAAATTATATAGTATTATTTAAATCAACTTAACCTCCTTTTTCCACGAAGGAAAATCAAAACAGAAGTCTTTTACTGTATATTTCTTTGGTGGGGATATATTTAGATGATAAATATCCTTCAGATTAATTCTTTGTATATGGGTAAAAAAAATATTTTTCCTCCTTCAATTTCTTATTAATTTTTCGGTGGGTTTTATAAGGTAGCTTTTCTTTTGTTGTTCATGGTTAAAGTTTGATTTTTGTTCAGGTATTGATTAAGCAATTTCTGTGTACATGAAAACTTTAGATAAGTACACACAGCAATTCTTATAGCCGATGCCGCCGGAATTCCTATAGCCGCTGCAATTTCCATCATCACTGCTTCGTCTTCTTCCTCAGGACACACATCATCGAAAATGAAATGCAAAAACACCATAACCGGCGTCCTAAACCCAGTTGTTTCACCAAAGAAATTTCACAAATTCTTTCTGAAGAAGCACAAAATATTTTTGAGTTTGATGGGTATCTTTTTCATGTAAACTTATGGGTCCAATTTATGAGAGAGAATTAATTATTTGGAATGATATGTGGGAAAGTTCGCTTCATGGATCTCCTTTAATCGACGAAGAAGACGACTAATTAACGGGACTTCTTTAATCGACGAAGAAGACGACTGATTAATGGGTTCTAGGTTTTTTTTTTGTGTTCTAGGGATGTATTATTAATTAATTGGTGCGGGTTATAATAATGAGTCGGGTTATTATAATCTAGTTGACATTTCATAAGTGAGGTGCCATAATTTTATGGGAGACCCAGATGCTACGTAGGAGCTCCGTTAGATCTGGGTATTATTTCTCCTACTTTTTTAACGGTAGGAATTTATTTGGATAGATAGTATAACGGGGTACTAACGTGGATAGTAGAGGTACTTTTTGGCGTTTTCCCTTTAAATTAATATATTAAACACTTAAAAGAGAATGAATGAGAAATCGATGAAAATAAATTTTTCTAGTGAAATTTCAAGTTTCCCCCTTTGGCATATGGACATTGTCCCACATTGGAAGAGAAAGAGTTATTTTATGGGTTTATAAGCAATTGCTCTTCTTCTAGCTCTAGATTTAAGAAGAAAGCAAGCCTCGCGTCGTCGTCGTTCGGCTTTGGCTTCGGATTTGGTTAAATGATTGATTGGATAACTTTTTGGACCAAATTTATTTGTTAATACTAAAATATCAACATAAATTTGTTATTGAATATTTGTTAATAATTGAATATTAGTATTAAATCAAATCGGTTTTTTTTGTAACATAAAATTAACTACCTATCAAATTTCTCTCTTTATTTTCCCTCTTTATTATTGAGTAAATAACCATTTATGTAATGACATTTATGCCGTGACAGTTTTAGCATAAAACAAAGCAAAAAGTAAGTGTGATTTGCTACTGGTCTTTGTTTCGCTGAAACATTGGCGTTTGAATTACCACTACATCAGTGTGTAATTCGTTATATCCTTGGAGGAATAATCAATAACCTTGGGTGCTAGAAGAAGATTAAATTCCTTAAGGAGATACGGTGAATTCAGTGGTGCCGCATTGTATGATCATTTCTGTTTATGTCTTTTATGTTTATCATAAATTCTGCTTATATTAATTTATATTTTCAGAATTATTTTACAAATACAGTTTATTAACAAGTGTAAAATTAGAATACATCCACTATATACGCTGTATATTTAGGGAAAAGGAGGTCAAAATTATAAAAGCTACCGTGATTTCATATAATTATCTTCTTTATGTAAAACATTCTTTCAAAATTTATATAATTTAGCGCGTCTTTGTAATCTCCTTCAAATTATGAGTAATAGAGTATTATATAAAATAAAATAAAAAGAAATCGTAAATTCAATTGCTTTTTTAAAATACATATTCAATGTTTATGTTGTTTTACTAATTTCTGAATATTTTAACATACCACTGGTTTGTAAAAATTACTTAAACACAGGGCTATCAATGGAATATTGTGGTGAAATTGGGATATTTTATTTATTTGTTAGTAGTTGTATGGGGCGGAGTGCTGGCCCGTGAAGAACTCGCATGTTCAGAGAATGAAGGTTGCGGAGATGAGGATGCTTAGGTGGATGTGTGGGCACACCAGGCTGGATAAGGTCAAGAATGAAGTTATTCGACAGAAGGTAGGGGTGGCCCCGGTGGACGAAAAGATGCGGGAAGCGAGGCTGAGGTGGTTCGGGCATGTTCGGAGGAGGGGCTCCGATGCCCCGGTGAGGAGCTGCGAGCGGTTGGAGATTGTTGGTGGGCGGCGAGGGAGAGGGAGGCCTAAGAAGCATTGGGGAGAGGTGATTAGGCAGGACATGGCCAGAATGCAGGTTACCGAGGACATGACTCTGGATAGGGGAGTCTGGAGGTCTAGAATCAAGGTTGTAGGTTAGGGGCTCATAGGTGATTAGTGTTTTAGTATGGTTGTTCCTGCTTGATATTACTACATGCGACTGTATTTATGTTGCTTATGTTTTCATAACTATTTACGTTACTTTCGTGGGAGTACCTATGCTTTATTATTTGATTTTGTCTTGCTTGTGTTTCTAATTTTATCTCTGTTTCTTAATGCAGCTTTTCCATTTTTACTCTACTCGCCGAGGGTCGATTGGAAGCAGCCTCTCTGCCTTTCGTGCAGGGGTAAGGCTCGTCTACATATTACCCTCTCCAGACCCCACCTGGTGGGAGTATACTGGGTAGTTGTTGTTGTTGTTAGTAGTTGGAGCACTAATTATTCAGTCTTTGTTGTTTTTTGTTTTTGCCCCTACAAATTTGGTAGAACTATAGGCATTTCTGCACAAAATCTTGTTCCGACAGATTTATAGATTTTCTTTCAATTGGCATCCAATGCTCAATTATTATTGTTTTTTTTACAAGTTGCATCTACATAAAAAATAACAAATAAATATATATAAAAAATGCTCTATGTATCAAATTTAACGAGAAACTATTTGGAAAATTAATAAATATTTTAAATTATATTGTAATACTTTAATTATAAATTGATTATATTGTATTGTACAAGTTTTTATGTAATTCCTAAACGTATAATATCTTTAGTTCTAAAAGAAAATCGAGGAGTCGATTTCTTTTTGGACAAAAAGAGTATTTTTTTCCCTTTTAGAAAGAAAAAATATCAATTTACCGTATAAACTATCTTTATTTTATCTTGCCTTATACTCTAACGTTATTTATATCCTTGTTGTTAGCAAATTTTCTCGTATTTACTCTTGATCATAATGTAACTTCAACCTAAAGTATGACGAAGGATAATTTTAAATTATAGTCAAAAAAATAAATGAAGGGTTAATTTAGATTTTTTTTATGTATTTTGACACATCAACGTAAATAAAGTTATAATATTTAAATAAAACGTAATTTCATTCACAGTTGAAATTTATTTTTATATTATGTGAGAAAGATCCCAAAATTTTGTAAGTATAAAATATAAATAAACAGACCAAAACTGAAGTTTGGTTAAAGAGACACAAAGCACAATGAATTCTGTGTTTTGTACGGCAAGTCAGTTCCCTGAATTTACTCCAAAATTGTAAAAGATTCAGTAATAAATTATCCAACAAAAGTAATAAATAGAGGGGACAGTAAATAAATAAAAGAAGTGAACTGAGTTTTCTGATCCCATGGAAGCACAAATTTAGTAGGCGTTTGGACATAAGAATTGCAAAATTCTAAAAAGTGGTGAAATTTTATGAACAAACACTAAATTCAAAAAAATATAATTTTTTTTCTGAAAAAAAGGGAAAAAAAGGTATGTCCAAACGGGCTCTTAATAATTTCCTCCACCTACTACTCATGTCCTTGCTTTAAATTTTTATTTTATAATAAAATATTCGATTCTAAATATAAATATAATTCAGTATTGTAAATAGAATACGTTTCAAAATGCAGTTTTTTCGAGCTCCGAGTATTGTTAGAGAGCGCTTTAACTTTTAGAGTGAGATTTTTTGCGCAAATTCGAATTTAATCAGATTCAATGGAAAACCGAACGTCGGGTGAAAAATCAAAATAATAATAATAATTGCAAGTTTTAGAAAAAATAAAACAACTCCAAGGTGTTGTACTAATCAAAGCATAAAGAAAGTGCTAAGTCAATTCTAAACTTTAGTCGGTGGTTATAAATTATAATCTAAAGATTAATTTTACAAGCAATTGTTTAGGTTTCTATTTATTTGATAATGAGTTTGATACCTCAACATGAAGTCAAATCATGTAAAATGATAAACATCCTAAAATCAAAAGGATACCAACAATTTATTTTTCTTTTTTCTTTTGAAACAAAAAGGAGAAGAGAAACATTACTAGAAATTCAGTCAAAATCGACTGAGATCAATCGATTATTTTGACGGTAATTTTAGAAAGTCAGTCGATTTTGATCAATAATTTTTTAAAAATAAATCCAACAAAAATTCACCGGTTATTTTCCCACGAAAATTCAATTGAAGAGTATAAATAAAATAAAAGAAAATCTTAAACAAAAATGCACCAATAATTTAGTGGAAGAATAATATCCTACTGCAGTATAAACCCGGTTCGATTTACAAATAATGTATTTTTTAATTAAATAATTAAAATACTGACCAAAGTTTGGCAAGTTTTTTTTGTCACTTGTGAAATTTAATTGACCGACCGAAGTCAATCGGTTAGCTCTACCGATCACACGATTACCGGCCGCGACGAAGAACGAAATTGGCAGTATATGTACCTCCATCAAATTACTGCATCGACAGAGAAAACAACTAAAATAAAGAATTAGGTTTGGGAATTCAAGAGAAACCCAAGTTGGATGATCAAACTTTTCGGGAGTTCATATTTAGTAGTTTTTAATTTATAATAATACTTGATGATTTTTTTTTTTGGTTTCCTATTCAGTGTCCGGTTTCATATTGGGGTCCGACTAAATTTGGATTCACGCCAGAAAGTCCTATAATGAGGGGTAAAACGCACTCTAACAAAGGCGATTACATACTCAGGGTTCGAATTCGAGACCTCTGGTTAAGGATGAAGAAATACTTACCACTCCAATGGGGGATAAAGCGCTCCCTAACAAAAGTAACTCCATACCCAGGGCTCAAATTGAAAACTTCTGGTTAAGAATGAATGGGTACTTACCACTTCATTCATGATACTTAATGAGTTGAATGGGTAAATGAGAAGTCCAGGAAACTGAAGTCTATTCATCTTTCACTCAATTAAATGTTTTCTCCTTTAATTGAGTATTGAAATGTTGAGTAAACTTTTTTAAAATGAAGGTACAATATCTGATAGGAAATTTATGACGAGGTGAGAGAAGAAGAGGAAAAGATGCATCGGTTTAAAATTTTAATTTATTAATATATAGATTAATTAATGAATCATTATGGGTTCTAGAAGAGTAAAATGGTCACTTAGTTTTTAAAGAATATTTTAGTAAATAATTTTACCTAAAAGTTTTTATGCTTATAGTATAGTATTATTATGATGATTATCCACCGCTCAAACTAATCTAAATATGTGTAAAATTCATTTAAGAGTAGCAAAAGAAAATCCAATGTTACCGCTTTTAGTTTATTTAATTACATGTTTATTATTTTATTATTTAGTCATATGTCTAGGTTTTTGGAACTGCTAATGATTAATAAAATCTGTAACACGTGAACTGGTCGCTTTAGCTGACCTCAACAAACATAAGAATAATTAGCAAATCCTTAATTTAATTTGTTCTAAAATATATTAATTAAAGCAGATTTAAAGACAAAGGTTTGGTTTTGACCTGTTGACTAAAAACAACAGTTAGACGCAGAGGCGGAGCCAAAATTTTAAGGTTATAAGTTTAGAATTTTAATAGTTTTAAAGTACTGTGATCTAAATTAATAATTTTATATATATTTAATAAATTTTTTAAGATAAATATAAAGTTGGAGTCAAAGTTAATAGGTTCTGTCAAACTCGCTTCCGATACTCTAGCTCAGTCTATGGGTAGACACGACGAAGACAGACACGTTGCTTTGCCTTCTGATATGTATGTAAAGATCGTAAACATGCCCTCAACTGACGGCATGTCGATTCTACGTTATTCATTTTCGCCAATTACTTGAAACAAACGGCAAACTTTTATCTACTTGTGCTTTTCAATGATCTAGATATATAGAACACATGACGTTGAAATAATTTTCATCAATTAATGCAACAAAATATTAAAAAAATGCCGCATCAAGCAAAGAATGTTACATAATCGGGAAATGCAATTTACATGAAAATGTTTAATTAACGTATATTTTAAAGGAAAAGTCTCATACAACTTACACTAATGGTATAATGTATCTTTTTTGTCTTTTGTGGACCCATCAAGGATCGGCCCTTAGCCCTCTCTTGTTTGCCTTGGTGATGGATGTTCTAACCCGATATATTCAAGGAGATATGTCTTGGTATATGCTATTTGCTGATGACATAGTCTTGATAGACGAGACGATGGTCAGTGTTAACGAGAGGCTAGAGGTATGGAGACAGTCTCTCGAGTCTAAGGGTTTCAAACTAAGCAGGACTAAGACAGAATATCTGGAGTGCAAGTTTAGCGCCGAGCCGAGCGAAGTAGGCAGGGACGTGAAGATTGGATCTCAGGTCAACGCCAAGAGGGACAGTTTCAGATATCTTGGGTCGGTGATTCAGGGGGACGGAGAGACAGAGGAGGATATCACTCACCGTATAGGGGCTGGGTGGCCGAAGTGGATGCTTGCATCAGGAGTCCTGTGTGATAAGAAAGTGCCACAGAAACTCAAGGGGAAGTTTTGTATAGCTGTGATTAGACCTGCCATGTAGTATAGGGCGGAGTGCTGGCCGGTAAAGAACTCTCATGTTCAGAGAATGAAGGTTGCGGAGATGAGGATGCTCAGGTAGATGTGCGGGCTCACCAGGTTAGATAAGATTAAGAATGAAGTTATTCGAGAGAAGGTGGGGGTGGCCCAAGCGGATGTGAAGATGCGAGAAGAGAGGCCAGGTGGTTCGGACATGTGCGGAGGAGAAGCCCTGATGCCTCGGTGAGGAGTTGTGAGCGGCTGGCGGTGGTCAGCGTGTGGCGAGGCAGAGGGAGGCCTAAGAGGCATTGGGGAGAGGTGATTAGGCAGGACATGGCTAGTATGCAATTTCCGAGGACATGACCCTTGATAAGAAAGTCTGGAGGTCTAGTGCCAGGGTTATAGGATAGGGGCTTCTAGAATTTTTCGTACTCCTTTCGGGATTGGGTGGGGCTTCGTAGGGCTCTCTATAGATAATTTATGTATTGGATTGTGTCCTCTTATGGTAGTTATTTGTAGTAGTTACTGTTTGATATTATTGCATGCCATTTTATTTATGGTTCTTATGTTTAAATAATTATTTGTACGATTTCTACTGGAGTTACTATTGCTCTTTTGTTTTTGTTTTTGTTTTTCCTTTTCTTCCCTGAGCCAAAAAGGTCGATTGGAAACAGTCTCTCAGGGTAGGGGTAAGGCCTGTCTACATATCACCCTCCCTAGACCCCACTTTGTGGGACTATACTGGGTAGTTGTTGTTGTTTTGTGGACCTAAAAGTATTGTAAGATTGGGGTTCACAAATTTGTAAGACAAAAATAGTCTCACAACTAATATTAGTTGTGTGAGGCATACAATAAAACTTCTCATTCCAAAGGCATGTTGTCGAGTAAGCTTAGACCCGCACGAAAGTCGTAATGATCGTTCTCGAAGAGACGAGACTTGGTGAAATAAATGTCGGTGAAGATGCAAATTACCCGACCTGGATAGAAAGTAGGGTTGTATATTTGAATCGAATATCTGAGAATCCACACCGATCCATTCTATTTGGATTTTCGGATTTAGGATTTCGAATTTTGGATTTTCGAATAGGATATGGGTTAGCTTTTTTTTAAAGTTTGGATATTCGGATCAGATCTGAATTGGTATAATTTTAAACCAATTTGATCGGAAATCCGAATTATATGGACATGTATAAATTTTAGACTTACATTTTAGGTTAAGTCTTCTCATTTCATTCGCCTCTTTTTAAACTTTTCTTTCCTTAATTTATATCGAAGTTTCTCTTTAAACTCTCTTCAAATTGCTCTATTCGCTTCTCTTATATAAGTCTTACCTTTGTGTCTCTCATTCTCAGTCGCTTCTTCCTATCGACGGACAATAACGTCTCTCCTTTATTAGACATTTGTTTGAAATTTCAGTTTGTTTTACTTTTCTATGAAACTTTTGTTTCGTCCTATTGCTATGAAAGACATTTGTTGTCTTCTAATTTAACAGAATGGTGAATAAAACTAGCTTTAAAAGTACAGTAGCTAATTAGATTGTTAGTATCCTTAATAAGGCGTACAATTCGATCCGAAAATCCAAAAAATTTACCCGATCCAAATTTTAAATATGATCCAATCCAATCCAATTTGATTGAATCGAATTGCATTTTATAAAATCCGAAATATACTAAATTCGATCTGATTCGACCGATGCATCATCCTAATAAAAAGACCCTATGAAGCTTTATTGTTTCCTCGAATTGGTTTTGGGTCTTTCCGATACAGCTTAGATGGAAGTCGAAGTAGACCTCCTTCCATAGGGATGTGGCAAAATTATTAGACGCTACAGATTTATAGCCTGTTTGGCCAAGCTGCAAAAATCAGCTTATTTTGAGAAGTATTTGTTTTTTCAAAAATATTTTCTCAAAAGTACTTTTGGTGAATGTGTTTGGCTAATTAGTTTGAAAAGCACTTATAAGCAGCAATTATTGTTTGGCCAAGCTTTAAAAAACTACTTCTAAGTGTATTTTTTTCAAAAGTGCTTCTCAAAAAAATACTTTTGGAGATAAGCTATTTTTTTCTGCTTCTCCAAAATTGCTTTTGCTTTTCCTCAAAAATATTTTTTTCTTCCAGAAACTTGGCCAAATACTTCAATTTTTGGCCAAAAGTATTTTCGGCAAAAAAAAAGTACTTTTACCCAAAAATAAGGTTGGCCAAACATGCAATTAATTGGATTGTCTTGATATAAAAACTTACTGCCCAAACTCAAAAAATAGAGTTTCTCTTTTGGGGTCGTTTAGTAGGATAATGCATTAGAAAAAAATAATGTATGCATTCATTTTTAGATTTATTAATTTCTTGTTTGGTATATTTTTTCAACTTATGTATTACTAATACAAGTATTAGTTATACAATCTATTTGGTATTATGTATAACTCATACATAGCAAATCATGGTATTAACAATACCAAGACTATTAATGCATGCATTAGCATAGTTAAAGATAAATTATTCTTAAAGTCCCTTAAAGCTAAAAAATATAGAGGGTATTTTTGTAAATAAATAATTTTAAAAAAATTATGCAACGCATTTTAATTTTTAATACACCACAACAAACAGTAAATAAAAAATAATCTTTGCATTAATAACCCATGCAATTACTAATGTTTAAATTATTAATACACTTTATGTTTACCCTACAATATGAGTAACAATTAAACTTGTTTTGTGGTATTAAAGATATGTGATTTAGTCTAATACTAACTAATAACCAAGAAACCAAACGTATAAATTAAAGAAGTAAGTTGAATCAAACCAGTGTTTAAGCAAGTCTTGACTTCGAGTTATGATGACCTCGGGGTAGGTCAATAAAAACAGTAAAGTAAATACAATAAAGTTAAGAGACAATTCTGATGAGTAATGAGCGAGAAAGGAAGAGTGTATATTCTTTTACCAATGATTGATTGTCTGTTACAAATGATTGGTGTCCCTTTTATATAGTAGGGGAACCCTAAATAAGGTACATTTTCATTTTCAGTTAGGAATCTTATTGGGACAACTGTCTAACCGCCTAGTACAAATCTGTACTAACTCGTACAAATCTATTCCAAAATTTATGCAATGATGTAAGGGCCATCGCTTGAATATCACTCTTTTTGTTAAAAAATCATAACAATATCATTTTGAGGTTGGCCATACTCGACCATAGTGTTCATCGAGCATTCCGATCTTTGAATATAGTATTCTGCCATCGGGCTCGAGCCCAGCCCATACCGAGCTTGTTCCTCGATGAGACCCTCGAGCCTATAAAATCAGGAACACATGATTTTGACCATATACACTTTATTCAATATTATTTTTATACACCATGAACGACCCCTTTGTAATATAATCATACCTAACAAAACAATACTCCCAATGAGGCCACAAATCTACAAATAAGACCAAGTCCTTTTGCCTTAACTACCTCAGTTGAAAAAAAAAATCGTGTCCACAAAATTTAGTGAGATCCATTCTTAACGGGCCATAGTAGAAAAATAACCATAAACTCCACTAATTCCCATTTGAATAATAACATTAACTTTTTATGGATCAAACAAACACAAATAAAGCTTTTCTTGCATGTTTACCAAAATAAAATAAAATAAAGAGAAGGTAAAAGGAAGAAAAAAAGTATTGAATTAAAATGAGTGGAAAACCAGTGTTGATATTTGCAGTTGATGATAGTGAGCATAGTTTCTATGGCCTTGAATGGACACTTGATCATTACTTTGCTTGTCCATCAACTTCTCCTTTTAAGCTTGTTATTATTCATGCAAAATCTAATGCATATGCTGCTTGTGCCGTAGGAATGGCCGGACCAGGTATTATTCTAGAGTCAGTGCATTTAGAATAAGTACGATCTTACATTACATATAAAAATCGACTAAAAATGTGTATATGGGTTCAAAAGTATATATGGGTTCAAATGAACTGACAAAGTCTGAGTTTAAGGTTTTGGCACACTCATTCAAAACAACAACAATAATAATATACCCTACAAAATTTTACAAGTGGGATATGTGGAGGGTAGTGTGTACACAAACCATACTTCTTCCTTTTTGAAGATAGAGAGGCTATTTCCGATAAACCCTCGGCGCAAAGTATGGCAGCATGGTGCACAAAGCATCTTGCGTTCACACAGAATCCGAGGAAAGGCTATACCCTAAGGAGTATAATCGGTAATGTAGACAACTTTTTTTTTGGTAATTAAAAGTTGTATTAATCACCAAAGATATTTCAGTACAAAGCCATAGTGCAGCTATTACACAGCTGACTATCATATCTAAATTCTATCAACTATCACTATACCTATCCCTCTATTTACAGAAGATACTGCTGAAGTTGTAATCTAACCTTGGGGGTACCTCTAATATTACAAGTATAAGCAATGGTCCTAAGTAGTTTATCACTGCTACAAAAGACATTTTCAAAGATCCTCGCATTTCTTTCTAACCACAGGGCATAGAAGAGTTCAGCTACAACCATTTTGAATATGTGAGCCTGGCTCGATTTCCCTTTAGCATGACCAGTAATCCATTGAACAAAGTGTTCCCAATTTAGAAAATTGGGGTGAGTTTCCCTAATCCACGACAGTGTCTGATGCCTTAGCTGAGTAGCAAAGGGACAGCTATGGAAGAGGTGATCTCTGGTCTCCGGAGCTTGCTAGCACAGTACACAGATGTTATCAACATTCATACTCCACTGTAGTAGCATATCCTTGGTAGGCAGTCTATTCTGAAGAAGCAGCCATAGATTAAAAACAGCTTTTGGCCTAGCATAGTTTTGAGCAGTTAAGTTCTTCCAAATAACTCTAGGGAGCTGACCAATCTGAACTTCTGAAGCAGATATAATAGTCTGATGGAGCACACTGGTCTGTGCAGACTCTGATATTGCTGCAGTAGTCCCCTTGCTGCAATAATCTTATGAACCATCCAACTAGCTTGTTTGGTATAGACATGATCTCTAGTTGCTGCCGTTTTATATTATACTGTGTGAATCCATCTAACCCACAAAGTATCCTTCTTGTGAGCTAAGTCCCAGCATAGCTTAGCAATGGCTGCTTTGTTCCACAGCAGGAGGTTTGTGAGATTCAGACCACCAGCTGATTTTGGCAGGCATATTTTGTCCCAGGCAATGTAGGCTTTCCTAGTGATACCCACTGCCCCAGACCATATAAAGCTTCTACACATTGCCTCAATAACCTTTAGGATTTTTGATGGTATGAAGAAAAGTTGAGCCCAATACGCTTGAATACCAAAGACCACAGATTGGACCAATTGAAGTCTTCCAGCATACGACAGTTTCCTGGCAGTCCACGATGTGATTCTAGTAGTAATTCTATCAACCAGTGGCTGCCATTGGATCATAGTCATCTTCTTTGTAGATAGAGGTAGACCTAAATATCTGAAGGGTAACTCTCCATATACAAAGCCTAGATGGTCTGTTATTTGTTGCTGGACTTCAGTTTTTACCCCTCCAAAGTAAAATGAACTTTTGGCCATATTGGCTTTCAGCCCAGAAGCTTCAGTAAATTGAGAGAAGTACTTGAACATGGTAAGAATAGATTGTTTATCACCTTTAGCAAACAACAGCAGGTCATCAGCAAAGCTGATATGAGTGATGCCCAGTTTCTTACAGCCTGGATGGAATATAAATTCTTGGTCTTTCTTCAATTCAGCCAAAGATCTGCGTAAGTATTCCATTACAATAGCAAAGAGAAATGGAGAGATTGGGTCACCTTGTCTAAGGCCTTTAGCTGCTTTAAAAGGCTCAGTTGTTTCCCCGTTGATCATCACTATGTAGCTGACTGTTTGGACACATTCCATAATCCATTTTGTGAATCTACCTGGAAATCCCATTGCCTCCATCACCTGTTGCAAGAAAATCCATTCTATAGAATCATATGCCTTCTGCAGGTCGATTTTGATCATGCATCTAGGAGTTATATGAGATCTGGAGTAATTTTTGATTAACTCATGAGCCAATATAACATTGTATGCAATTTTCCTGCCTGGGATGAATCATGCTTGTGCATCACAGATGATGCTAGCCATGATCTTCTGCATTCTGTTGGCTAGTATCTTGGAAATCAGTTTATATAACACTGAGCATCAAGCTATTGGTCTATACTCTTTGACTGTTGTTGGATTAGGAACTTTGGGTATCAATGTAAGGGAAGCACAGTTAACTGGCTTGTACATCCTGTTGGTCTGGAAAAAATTCTTGACTGCACCAGTGATCTGTTTGCCAGTGATGCTCCAAGTCTGCTTGAAGAATAGTGCATTATACCCATCAATTCCCGGGGCTTTGTCATCACCTATTACCTTCAGACTATCCAGAATCTCAGAATCAGTGATCTCAGCAACTAAGTCTTTCTTCTGTTGATATGTTAGCATAGGACCATTGGTCATATACAGTCTATTTATAGCTGGAGCTTCTGTACCCATTAAGGACTTATAAAAATCTGTGACCTCCGTTTTAATAGCATCAGGATTGGTAATTTTGGACCCCCCTACTGACACCAGTTCAGTAATACTCTTATGTTGATTCCTTTTCTTCAAGACAGCAGAGAAATATTTGTTTGAATCCCCTAGTTGTATCCATTTAGCCCTGGACTTCTGTTGTAGCATTCCTTCTTCAATTAATGACCACTTTTCCAACTTCAATACGGTTTCCTTCTCTTTAAGTTGCAATTCATCAGTGTAGGCTAGTACCATTTGGTTTTGGATGTCCTTCAGTTCCTGTCTGCTATAATCAATCTTTTGAGTAATGTTCTTAAAATCTTTAGTGTTTAAAGATTTAAGGCTGGTTTAAGTGCCTTGAGATTTCTCCACACATCTTTCATAGAATCATGAGTATTGCTGTGCCAGTTCTCCTTGACCATTTGCTGAAATTCCATATGATTGGCCCATGCATTAAAAAACCTGAAAAGAGTCTGCCTTAGTCTAATATCCTCAGCCAGTATGATCACCATAGGATTATGATCAGAGATTAACTGATAGCCAAATACAGTTTGCACATGACTCCAGTTAATCATCCATTCATAATTGCCAAAAATTATGTCTAGTCTGCTACAAACTCTGTCCTTGCCTGTTTGCTTGTTTGTCCAGGTAAAATACTCCCCCTGCCATGGTAGTTCAGAAAGTCCAGCCTGCTGTATGCATTGAGTGAAATCTAGTATCTCAGCCTACTTCACTTGGTTACATGATTGCCTATCTGTTGCATACAAACTAGCATTGAAATCCCCTGCAACTAGCCAAGGATCTGAGACGGTGGCAGAATAATCTTGTAGTTGTGTCCACAGTGCTCTTCTTTGATCCATCCCATTAAAACCATACACCACAGTGAGATAGCAGAGTGCATCTCTAACACTGTTCCTGACTCTACAATGGATCAATTGTGCCTCTTCTTGAATACCAATTACTCTGATCATTTGAGTATCCCATAGAATCCAAATTCTACCATTTATGGCACCTTGATAATTTGTTAGCATACCCCAACCAGGTACCAACAGCTTAGCAATCCTATCTGCACTTTCTGTTTAACCTTTGTCTCTACCAGACCAATTAGGTTAAAATTATTGCTTCTAATATAGTCCCTAGCTTCCTTATGTTTATACCTCTTATTTACATCCCTAATGTTCCATATTAACCACTTCATTTATAACTACTAGGTCCCCCTTCATCTAGAGGAATCGCAGCCCTGCTAATAGACACTGGTTCAAATCGGTTACTCCCCACAATAGGAGATAGAGGAGGAAAGTTGGTAAGGTTGAACTATGGAGATTGTGCCTGCTTTCCTTTGTCACCCTGTTTGTTCATTTATGTTGGCATTGGAGGAGGACTCTGCTGGTTTCTCTGAATTACATTGGTCTGTCTAGTTTCTACTTGTTGTATGGGGGCCTCCTGCTGCTTCTGAACATTTTGGTTTGGGACTTTAGTTCTCCATTCTTGAATCACTCTAGATTTTTTTACTGGAGGAGGCTGGCTAGATTTGGAATTTACCACACAATTGTGCCCAACCATGAGACACTTTTCACAGTATGATGGCTTCCAATCGTAAGTCACTTCCTGCAGAAACTTTTTACCATCTGGATCCATTACTCATATTTCACTAGGCAACTCCTTTGATACATTCACCTCCATGAGCATACGGGCATAGGAAATTCTGGACTGTTTGGTCGTGCACTAGGCAACTCCTTTGATACATTCACCTCCATGAGCATACGGGCATAGGAAATTCTGGACTGTTTGGTCGTGCACTCATCAGCAAAAATGGGCTTCCCTAGTACACTAGCTATCCTGCTCAAGGATCTCACTCCCCAACATGACATAGGAAGCTTAGTCCCACAGTGGAATTTCAGCAGGGAATTCAGTAGTGAAGTCAAAATCAGCCGTCCATTGTTTAAGGATCATGGGCCTATTTGCAATGGAGTAGGGTCCAGCAAATAGAACTTCTCTGGCATCGTCGATTGATCGGAATTTCACTATATAATATCCCTCCTCATGATAAAAGAGGTCTGGTTCAGGTACATGTGACCAATGTAGACTGATAAACCTTTTCATCGCATTATATCCCGGCCCTTCCCCTAAAAACATAAACAATTAGGGCACATTTCCATTTGTTTTCTTCCACCTCCACCTCTTCTTTGTTTAATTGACCCACTGGTTGTCCATCAATCATCACCGGTGGAATATACTCTAATGCCATTCCATTTGAGGCAAATCGGTTCTTCTGGAACAGATTTGCCCAGTTCCATTTTGGTGCCTCAGTTGGAATCACCTCCACTGGATTACTTATAACGGTCTCTGGTGCTGGAATTGGTGTCGCCTTCTGCATGTGGTCAATTTCAGCGGTCACCTTCACCGTCGGAGTTGCCGATGCTTCAACACAGCTTCGATTTTCCGTTACCCCTTTAGGTTGCTGAGGAATGGAAGATTTCTCCCCCTCGCCTGACAAATCTACTGAATGATCCGATATACCTGTGAAAGGTTGATTTATGGTTGATATTATTCTGTCGATGGTGGAAATCGGGATTTTCCTAGGACGTCCCCTTCCTCGTCCTCTCCCCCTTGCCATGGAAATGGAGCTCGGCATACGTTAACTAACGTGCGCCGAGAGAAAGCTGAGAAGAGAGAGAAAATAGTGATCAAAGTTATATTTAATGTAGACAACTTAACCTAATGCAAGCGTTAGTGGACGCTTATACGGCTTGTATATTTGACTAAATTATTCCTTATCTTTCCTCATAGTTTTTCAAAATTTGTATAGATAATTTATTGAACGGAAAAGACCTAAAAATATCACTCAACTTTCAGAAATGGTCTATCTGTGTCATCCGTTAAAAAAGTGCTCGCAGTTAGTCAATAATGGCATGAATGAGCCAAATGTATAACTGTAGTGGCATGAAATGAGCAATTTTTTAACGGATGACACGGATAAGCCATTTCTTAAAGTTGAGCGGCAATGAAGGGTAAATTTGAAAAAAAAAATTAATCCCTTCTTGGTTTTTTCAAATGATATTTATTTTGGACCAAATTAATTTGATTAAAATGACAATTATTTTGGACTAGATAGAGTATTAACTACTAATATTGAACCTAATAGATTGCATTATTGTACATAGAGGGTTTTGATTGTAAATCCTTTAGATATTTGATATATGGTTATTTATTGTGGCAGGAAGAATTGATGTGCTTACACTTATAGAAACATATATTAAAAGAGGAGCAGATAAAGTTATTGAAAAAGCAAAAGAATTATGCAAGAGTAAAGGACTAAAAGATGTATCATGTGAAGTAAATGAAGGTGATGCTAGAAATGTTATTTGTGATGCTGTTGACAAACACCATGCCTCTCTCTTGGTCATGGGTAGCCATGGTTATGGTGCTTTTAAGAGGTATCTATAATTTACTATTTTGTTTTATTAAGTTTAAGTTATATACAATGATGCTATAATTTAAGTAGTTTTTAGTTTTTACACTATCAATTTAATTTAATCGGTTGAATGGGAGTTTTAAAGGGATGATAAAGTTATTTTCGTGCAACATACGCCACGAGTTGTTGGGTTTAAGCTTATAATAGCTTAAAATAGAGTAAATGGAAAATAAAGAGAAAAATAAAAAATTTGAATTTCTCTTTCACAAAGAGACATTGTCCTATATTGGAGGAAGAAAAGAGTTTGGATAGGTACATATACAATTGCACTTCTTTTAGCTCTTAAAGATTTAAGAAGAAGGCAAGCCTCGCGCCGTCGTCATCGCCCAGTTTGACTTCGGTTAAATGATCTGATTAATGTAATCCACTATTTGGTTTGTGTAAATGGCTGTTTATAAGCAACCACTTTGAGTTTGTTGGACACTGGGTTTGAAGTACCGGTATACCAGTGACGGTAATTCGTTTTATCCTAGGAGGAAATAATGTTAAAGCTCGGGTACTAAGAGGAGATTAAGTTCCTTAAGGAAACACTTTAAATTTGTGGGCTCAGATAATTTTTTGCTTCAGTCACTGATATTTGCGTCATAATATGTTGTTTACATCACACTTCTTTTAGGAGAAGCTTTCCGCAAACCTTATGTGAAGTTGTGAATGTAGTATACTTCGTACATCGTATTATTCTATTAGTGCAATTTAAACAGATAAATTGTATTTTCTGTTATTGTAGGTCTAGATTAATGCCACAAAAATGGCGAAATAGGGTTAATCAAGGTTTTATGGCTCAAAATCGAAGTTTAACCAAATGGAATTCATATGAAAAAGATCAATTAATTCATTACAAAAAAAGAAAATGATTCTAAGCTCTATTCATTAGCAAACAAAAAAGATAATTTTAACAAATGTTATAGATATGATCTTTTAGCATATAAATCAATTAATTATGAAAATAAAAATGACTCTTTTATTTCTAGATTACCCTTTCAAGTAAATAAGACCTCGAAATTTTTTATAATTCCAACACATCCAAACACAACCTTTTTGATATGCTCGGCAATCTTCATATCAATAATTATCTAAGAAAAGGCAATATTCTATATATAGAAAGAAATCTCGATAGAAAATCTTTTGATTGGAAAATTATCCATTTTTCTCTTAGACAAAAAGAAGATATTGAGGCATGGGTTAAGATCGATACCAACAGTAATCCAAATACTAAATTTGGTATTAATAATTATCAAATAATTGATAAAATTGATTAATAAAAGTATTTTTATCTTACGATTCATCAAAATCCAGAAAACAATAAAAAAAAATTCGAAAAATGACTTTTTTGATTGGATGAGAATGAATGAAAAAATATTAAATCGTCCCATATTGAATCTGGAATGTTGGTTCTTCCCATAATTTGTACCACTTTATAATGTATATTAAATAAACCCGTGGATTATACCAAGCAAATTACTTCTTTTCAATTTCAATACAAATGAAAATGTCAGTCAAAATAAAAACATCAATAAAAACCAAAAACAGAACTTTTTTCTACGATCAGATAAAAAAATAAAGAATTGAATTCAAGAAGCAAAAGAACCCGCAAGTCAAGGAGAAAAAGTGCGTGGATCAGATATAGAAAACAAAGGAAATCTGGGCCCTGTTCTCTCAAAACATCAAAACGCTCTTAAAAAAGATTACGCGAAATCAGACACAAAGAAGGGTAAAAAGAAAAAAGTAATACAAAAGCAGAACTATATTTGTTCTTGAAACATTATTTGCTTTTTCAATTGAGATGGAACGATGCTTTGAATTAAAGAATGATCGAGAATATTAAGGTATATTGTCACCTGCTTCGACTGATCAATCCAAGCAAAATTGCTATATCGTCAATTCAAAGGAGAAAAATGAGTTTGGATATAATACTGATTCAGAAGAGTTTAATTCTTACATAATTGATGAAGAAGGGGGTAAGTGCAAATAGCATAAGCTCTTGTTTACTTATTTTATGAGAATATTAATTGAAATTTCATTTTAAATGCTGCAGGGCTGTATTGGGCAGTGTAAGTGACTACTGCTCTCGCCATGCAAATTGCTCTGTGATGATTGTGAAGAATAATACAAAGCCAAAGCAATAAACAATTTTAAATGGCTGTGTCTTATTCAGTTGCTAAGGTTTAACTGATTTTAAGGTTTATATAGAATTAGGGGTGTGCATTCGATTTATCGATTTGATTTTGATCATCATCGATATTTACTTATCGATTATCGATTTGTACATATGCTTATCGTTATCGTTTTAATAAGGTTTCGATTTTTTCGATTTCGATTTATTGATTTTTGGGGCTTATCAATTCGGTTATCGATTACACCAATAAGAAAATTTGTGGGATTCTACGGAAAGTATATCGCTATAAACACGCCTATCTAATATGGACAAAAAGAAGCTAAAATAAGACGAACACCGTTTATAACATAAAAATTGTGTCAACCGGCACATGCAACAAAACTAAAGTAAGGGATCAAATGTATGCCACCAACACTCCCAACAGTATTAAAAAAAATAAAAATACATCATCACTGCTAATTATATTTTCCATTAATTTCAACTTCATTCCCTTGAGCTCTAAATATGATCATTCCTTAAATGTTGTAGATGAAATAATTAGGGTTGTACATTCGATTTATCCATTCGATCTTTCAATTTGTACATATGCTTATCGTTTTCGTTTCAATAAGGTTTCGATTTCGATTTATCGATGAACGATAACAAATAATCGATTCAATTTATCGATAAACCGATTAGAATGCATACACCTATATAGAATTGGTTCCCCTGTTTATTACATTAGGGATTTTTTCCTTTACAAAAAATAAAATAAAAAATAAAACTCATTATACAGTGTGAAGTTTACTGCTAAAGTTGGATTACTAATTAAGCATGCGCAGAAAACATGTTCTGGAGTTGGAGTTAGTCGAAATTTTCATCAAGAAAAGTCAAAATATAAAAAAATAAATACGTACAAATTAAGAAAATTCAATATATAATATTTATAATTTTTTTTTAAAACTTTTTTATCTAGCTATATAGTATAATTTTGCGGCAACACCTCAGGACAAAAGTGGATTCGCCACAGGTTGGAGCTTCAGTTAGTGGAGCAGATATGTTGAGCTTCTGTTGATTATTGTCCCTCAACAAGATTACTAGAGCCCGTTTGGATATAAGAATTTTTTTTTACTTTTTTTTTGGTTCCTTTTTTCATAATTAGTGATTAGTCATAAAATTTTTAATTTTCACCTGAAGATAAATTTTGGAATTTTTTGAAAATTTTAAAAAACTCCAAAAAATTATTTTCCAAGATTTTCACCCAAATTATTCACAAAATTTTAAAAACAACTCAAAATTATATTCATATCCAAACACAACTCTAATTATCAAATATCATTTTCACTTGAAAAACAATTTTACTTTTTTTTTTGTGTGGAATTTTACAATTCTTATGTCCAAAAGCCCACTTAGAATTTATGTTATTTGTCCAATCATATCAGATTATTACCTACAACTTATACTCAATGATAGCGCTCAAATCAAATTATAGAAGTAAAAAGAAAATGTAAAACTATTAACCATAAAGGTTGCTAATAGTGTACTAAATTAGCAGAAATGTTTAAACTATCTACAGAGCTTTCGTGATAAAAATGTACATTAATACACATATCTTACTATTATTATTATTATAAATCTAAATAAGTATATAGATAGAAATGTTATGCGTGAACAATAAAGGGAGCAGTGAGAACTGAAATCATACAACAACAAGAAATTCAACTTAAAAAAGAAAGCTGAAAGACTCTGGACACGTTTGTCCATGTATATATATTTATTTATTTATTTTTTCCAGATTTTTTTCTTTCAAAAAATTATTTGTCCACGAAATTTTACAATTTTTTGGAGATTTTTCAAAAATTATCTTTTCAAACATAATTTTAAATATCATTTTTCGACTTAATTCCTAACACCAACGAATAGGGCTGCTTATCGAGCGAATCTGGCGATTTTTTACTCTTAACGGTTTGGCTTAACGGTTATCGGCTTTTAAATGTATTAATCCATTAGCCACCGGATAAGATATCGGGCGGATTGGTATCGGTTTAGGTCTTATTGAACGGTTTATCGGCCTAACATACATATTCACTAAATATCTCCCCCTCTACTGACTTCTTCAGCTATAATATGTATTGAAAAACTGAATCTTTGTTAGAAGTCCGTATACGGATTGTTTTTCTTTATTCTTGTAAAGCTAATTTGTTCGAATATTTCATTTTTTTGGGTTCTTTTAATTTCAAATATGTCATTTCTGGTGAATTCAATTCTACTACAAGCTTGTTCTTATTAGACCTAGAGACGCTAACAACTCCACAATTATATAAAGCCAGAGACAGTTCTGTGCAATCATATTATAAAAAATATCATAATATGATTTTGCTTATTTTCATAATAAATAAATAAGAAAGGTTAAGAAAAAACAAAAGCAGGCTAACAAAATTGAGGCGGGCTGCGTCTGTCCAAGACCAACTTGCGTATAAGTTCTTTTGTCTTTGTCTTTGGCGAGTAAGCTCGAGTAATTATACAAATGGTGCGAACAGAAGTATTAGTAGAAGAAGAAGGATACACTTTTGTCTTTTCAAGGGTTTTAGTTTTTTCATATTTAATATATATAAATAAAAATAAATTTTTTATATATATTTATATTCTTAACGGTTTTACGGATTATTCATTAAGAAATTGAATAATTCGCCCAAACCGATAAGCTGTTAATAAAAAAAGTTCAATCTGTTCCCCGTCCGTTAAGTCGTTACCAGTAAGCCATTAAGCTTCGATTCGGTTCGGTTTTCGATTTCGGATCGATTTTGAACACCCCTACACACGAACAAACTTAAAAAAAGATTTCGTGAATTAAAAATAGAAAAATATTTCATATTCTCAATGTCTTTCCACACATTTTCTTAACTTATATAAATAAAAAAATAAATAATTAAAAAAAGGGATCGTCTGATATGAGGTATAATAATGTATAAAGGTGGTATAAAAATGTAATATCATATGTTTGGTTAGCAAATCAGGTATAAGTTATTCAGATGTTAATTTTAACACCAGAATAACTTATACCGTTCTCCCTCCCCAATGGCTTTCGAAAGCTCAACATGAAAGAATAAAGAAAATAGGAAAAAACAGACAGACAAAAGAAAGAGGGCGGGCGGGAATAAATAATAGAATAGGAGAACTCTTCGATCGTATCATAGGCAACCGAACGGCCGCCCCTAATTACTAGACCATCCTGCTATAATAATTCCATAAACACCTAGCGAAGATATGGCAAGGAATCGTCTTGGTAGCAACCACCAAACCAATAGAGCAAGGGTTAGCTCCGCAGCATGTCTACAAGCAAGGTAAGTAGGCCCATTACCAGCCGGCTCCGAACCGAAAAGACCTAACGGACTATTCCCTTATCTAGGATCGTAGAAGCTAACGGGGCGGAATTGATCTGACAACAGCTGGGCAAAATCCATCTCTTTCCATCTCTATGTTCGCTAACTTGCTTCCTTTCTTGCTAGCACCGATATAACTTATACCTTCTTCTTAAAAACTATGCAATTATCATTCTTAATAGAACATACTAAACAATGAATAAACAACAATCCCAACATAACTGAACCCAATATAACTTAGGGAAACTTACAGAAATATCCCATATAAATTTCAACTTATTAATCTTTAGCCAATATTTCAAAAATCGAAACAAATAAGGAATTTTTTTAATGGATATTATCGAAATTTCATTGAAAACACATAGGTAAGTCAATATACAAAATTTGAGGAAGATTGGATGTGATTTGGACTGGTTTTGTATCAAAATTCACAATTAAATCGATGTCAAAAAATTCTTATGTGACACATGTATCAAACATGTATCACGCATATATCTCACACACAGATATACATGGATATACATGTAATACACAACGATACAAATATGATACATATGTGATACACATATCATTTTTTTTCATATTCAGTTTTTACTTCGAACTTTCAATTCAAACCACCTCAAAACTTCACCAATCATCCCAAAACCGAGATTCAAGCTCCTCAAGATATACCCAATCTATTTTAATAACACCCACTCAAAAAAAGTAAAAATTTGATTTTTTTTGCTACAAATAGCTAGTCATTTTGGCTAATATTAGTAATATTTTATCAATTGACCAATAAGCTACTTCTAAATGGACATAGCTGGTAATTTCCGTATAACTTATACTGTATAAATTATATGCCAACCAAACGAGCCCTTAAACTTTACAAACTCCAAAGACACAATCAATTGAGCGGGAAAACCAAAAATTCAAAGACGATAAGATCTAAACAAATTAGAACACAGGTGACGAAAAGCCAAAGCTTCAGAAGGCCACAACAATGGCTTCCAAATTCTCCATGGAAGACACCATGCAAAGAATAGTAAACGACCTCGAAATTACTCAAGCTTCCATTTCAGAATCAACCCTAATTGACCTACAAACCCTATTAGATCACACTCTCAATACCAAAGACCCATTAGATATTGAAGATTTTTACGATGAATTATCTTCAAGAAAAATCTCACCCACTTCATTAATCAACTCAATTTCTTCAACCATGGATTCAGCACCTCTAAATATTTCACTTTTAGCTTCAAAAGTATACTTATCTCTACTTCTTACCCCTAATTCCCCCGTTTTCACACTCTTCACTCCCATGGCTTTTCTCTCGCTGCTTCGTTCAATTCGTAAGGGTTTTAAGCCACCCTCTTCGATTTCCCCAAATGGGTCGGGCTCGAATAGTCAAGGGAAGAAGAAGAAAGGGAGGTCCCGGTCCGGGCCGGGTCGAAAAGGAGGAGGGAGAAATGGTGATGATAGTGAGAATGAGAGTGAGTTTGATGTTAGGGTTTTGTTCATTGTGCTTGAGAGGTTGATATTGGTGTTAGGTTTGGTCCATTTGGGTCGGTTTCCGGATTGTTTGAGGAGTTTAGTACAAACTATGGCTGAAATTGCAGTTACAGCAGTTGACTTATGTGGGGGTTATTATGGGAGATTTTGCGATATATGTAATCAGATTATGGGTGAAGTGCTAAAAAGTGAACATGGGGATCAAAAGAATTCAGCCGTTGAGATATTAAAGTCATTGACACCACTGATTTTATTGGTTAAATCACCAGCAAAGACTTTAGCTTTGGAATTTGTGGTGAATAGAATGATCATGGGGTTGGCGAAAGAATCTGATGATATAAAAGAAGCAGTTCTGAATTTGCCAAGGTACATTGTGCAAAAGGCACCCGAAAAGGCTGAGGCAAGGGCTGCAGCTGTTGAAGCCATTGTAGAAATGGTTAAAGTTATGGACTTTGAGGATCAAGACAGGTTTGCTAGTTATGTAGTGAAGATGAGCCAAGGGAAACCGCAGCTGAGGTTATTAGCTGTGGACCTTATTCCAGCTTTAATGATGTCGTTAAATGATCCGTTCGGATGGGATCTGGACGTTGAGGCTGAGAATCCTTGGGGTTTGAGTTGTTTGGAGGCGTTGATTCAGCGTTGCTCTGATGTAACTGCTGGAACAAGGGCTCGGGCTTTGACGAATTTGGCTCAATTGGTTGGGTTCTTTTCAGGGAATGATAAGGGAAGAGCAGTGCTGAAGAAGTTTCTGGGGTTTGACTCAGTTGGAAACGAAGAGCCCGAAAGTTTAATGAATGGTATTTTGAAGAAACGGTGTATGGACGAGAAGGCTGCAGTCAGAAAGGCTGCTCTTCTTGTAATATCTAAGTTGACATCCTTTTCAGACAGTGCTCCAGATGAAGATTTTCTTAAGACATTGGGCATGTCATGTTCTGATCCACTTGTTAGCATAAGGAAAGCAGCAATTTCAGCTCTTTCAGAGGTTAAGTGATTTATGTGCAATTTTTATTGTTACTGCATTGACCTATTCCAGTTAAGAAATCTAGCTAAATAGGTGATAGGCAATGTTCCTAGAATGGAGAGATTTGACTCAGAATCTAGTGTTAGACAAGTTGTAACTGTTCTACTTTGGCAAGACACATTGGTTGATAGCAAGTTATACATGTTAAAAATTTTCAGTCATATTAATAACGATTAGTTTGAAATTCAGGCTCAGTTAATTTATTGGTGTTGACGTTGATAACAGTTAAAATACCTCCATTTAGTTTCTTGTGTTCCCTGGATCATCGCTCAGATATGTTGAGTTAATCATGTACAAATTAGGGGTCATATTATTATGCAGCTTGTGATTAATTCTGGTTACACTTCCCTAGACATGCTTAATTCTAATTTCTAACTTCCACTTCTTTAACTGGGAGTGGAGATGCCGTTGATCCAGAAAAAGAAAAAAATACATTACACTACCATTATCTCTACATGGTCATGTCGCAAACTGCTGAGTCATATGAACTTCTCCCCTTATTTGAGGAAAGAAATACCAGTGTCAATTAATGTATTTGTTCTTCTGCATTTATCAGATTATTCACTATGCTCTGCATTCATTTTTGTGGTATAGCATCTATTACTTAGTTTGATCTCAATTGACGTCTACATTTGCTTCACAGGCATTTAGGATATTCACAGAAAGAAATGTAGTTAAGGAGTGGCTACATTCCATTCCTCGTCTAATAGCGGATAATGAATCTAGCATACAAGAAGAGTGCGAGAATCTGTTCCTAGAATTGGTTCTTGATCGGATTTCTAGAGTTGGATCCAGCAATTCCGTGAAGCACGCATCTGACAGTAGTTCAAATGGCAAGGCAGCACCTATAGAGATGGAAAAGGAGTTGTTGTATCCTGAAGGAGCTCTAGGTATATTGAGAGAGATATGCGACGGAGAGGTGACACCATGGGTGAAGAAGATCTGCACAAGTTTAGGAAAGAAGAAAAAACTCAAACCTAAGATTGTAATTACACTTCAAAATATCATAAGATCATCTGAATCTCTGTGGTTGAGCAATTCCATGACAATAGATAAGTGGACAGCTCCTCCAGGTGCTTGGTTTCTACTCTCAGAGGTGTCAGCATACCTTTCCCGAGCTACGGATTGGGAATTCCTCCATCATCATTGGCAGATCCTTGACAAGTATAAAGCCACTGGTGATCATGATAGCGAGGAAGGGCTAAATACAACATCAAACACTTTTTCATGGGCTGCAGATCGTGTATATCTTTTGCAAACAATCGCTAATGTTTCGTTGGATCTGCCTCCTGAGCCTGCGGCAGATTTGGCGCATAAACTTCTTCAACGTCTAGAAGAGTTTAACATGCATCCGACAGAGGTATCTGCTATCAGTAATATCTCACATTATACTTTCATGTGCCCTGCCCTCCTTGCCATTGATAAGGGATTATATGTAATTTGCATGTGAGTTCCTTCAGCAGACTTCAAACAAGGTTGACAAATGTCTTAATAATCTAGGTGCTTCATTTAACTTAATTGGTTGCCTGCACTTTGATTTCAGTTAGCTTTTTTCTTGAAAGGAAGCATTGATACGAAAGTGCTTGAATATGTTTCTGTTTTCTGCTTTCCTGAACTTTCAACTTTTAAATGCCTTACCTCTAGCAATCGATATGTTGCTCAGTATTTTGGAAATTCCACTTGCTACTATGGTATACTAGCAAGGGAAATGCCTAGAAACTTTTGATTTAAGACAAGAGGGGTTGCTCTGATGGTAAGCAACCCCCACTTCCAACCAAGAGGTTGTGAGTTCGAGTCTCCCCAAGAGCAAGGTGGGAAGTTCTTGGAGGGAAGGATGCTGGGGGTCTATTTGGAAACAACCTCTCTACCCAAGGGTAGGGGTAAGGTCTGCGTACACACTACCCTCCCCAGACCCTACTAAGTGGGATTATACTGGGTTGTTGTTGTTGTTGTTGTTGTTGTTGTAGTTAGGTGCATATGAATTTGTTTTATTACTTGGTGTAGCAACTTTGCAGAATAAGACATGTTTTTTATTACACTCCGAAACTTCAAAGGAGGAGAACCGAGCTTTTATTATTAGTAAGCCTACTTCAACTGTGAAACAGTAGGACAACAAAAGCAGTTAACAAATGGGAGAGAACTTGGTTGATTGTGTGCATTACATCAACTTCCAACAATGGTTATTGTAGTTTGACAGCACAATTAGCTGTTTTGGTGGATAGAAAACAATCAAATTGCAAATGCAAACATGTGAACTGTTGTTGGCTTGACTGTGGCAGGTTAGTGCTCACCTAAACGCTCTCAAAACTTTGTGCAAGAGGAAGGCTCTTAACCCTCAAGAGGCTGATTGCCTTGTTATTAAATGGGTAAATCAGCTATTATCCAAAGCTTCTAGAATTCTTGATGCGTACATGTCAAAGAGTATGGAAGAACAGGGAAATGATATCTTTCTCACACCATTTGGGGGTACAACTGGCAAGGGAAAAAGAGCAGTGGCATCACCCTCTAAATCACTACAACAAACAATGACTGCAGTTCATACTGTTGGATCTTTAGTTATTATTTGTCCTTCAGCTAATGTATCAACCGTTGTTCCCATTTTACACTCGATCATTACTTCCAGTACCAGTAGCACTAGACCTAAGAAACCAGCAGAGCCTTCCATTTCCATAAAGCAGACTGCTCCTTCCTTATATGTTCAAGCTTGGCTAACCATGGCCAAGATCTGCCTCGCTGATGGAAAACTTGCAAAGCGCTATATTCCTCTGTTTGTCCAGGTATGGCTTGTTCTGACAGTTCTCCACATTCAAGGTCTCTAAATGACTCAAAAAAGAAAAAAAACTACTATTGCAGATTGTTGACCATTTGTACGTGAATGGACGTGAAAATATGTATCACTGTGATTGATTTTCTAGGTATTTATTGAAGGTGAATATATGATTACATTTACATGTGATCACTGCTACTAAGTTCTTTTTGCTACAAAGAGGGACAAATGTGTTCGATGAAACTGGGATCTTTGGTTCATACGGATTAAGATTCTAACCATGCAAAACAGTTGCTTTAGGGTTCGTTTGTTATGAGGAATCCCGGGATTAATTTTGAGATGAGTTTATCCCACGTTTGGTTTGGGATACAATCGTGGTATATGGTTGGGTAAGATAACTAATCCTGGGATAATTAATCATGGGATAGCTTGTTTCCCAACCAAACGACCTTGTACAGTATAATTTCTGCTACTGACATTTTTCCCTATTATTGTGTTTTCCAGGAGCTTGAAAAGGGTGATTGTGCTGCCCTCCGCAACAACATAGTTGTAGTCATGGCAGATTTCTGGGTACGGTACACTGCTCTAGTTGACTGGTGAGTCCATTGGTATTCATAAGCATGTCTATATCGGCCTAGCGAATATAGCTTCCCTGACATAATTTTTGTGTACAATTATTAATCAAAAAGTTACCTACCAAAGATCACCAAAAGTCTACGTGATTCATCTGAAGTTGTTAGAAGGCAGACATTTATACTTCTATCCAGACTTTGTCAGGTACGTCCTTATCTTCTCAAGTCATTCTCTTCTAAGTTTTAGGCAAGCTCTGGATTATCTTTTGCTAACTGTGATCTGTCATCTCTTGTACTCAGAGAGACTATGTCAAGGTGAAAGGAGTACTTTTCTTTCGGTTCCTGTTATCTCTTGTTGATGAATCAGAGAAGATAAGACAATTGGCTGATTATCTATTTGGAAATATATTAAAAGGTTGAATCTCTGTAAATGCAATTAAAAATATATCTGACTGCTAATCTAATTATTCCCTTTTTTTGCAATTTCGCTGCAGGTAAAGAACCACTTTTAGCCTATAATAGTTTTGTCGAAGCCATGTTTGTGCTGAATGACTGCAACCCTCATACCGGATGCAGTAATCCTCAGAATTCACGAAATGAAACACGGATTTTTTCTGTACGGTAAGCATGTTGTCTTTTGTTATAATCTGGTCATTTACAAGAAACTCCTCTAACATTTACTTTTGTGCCAGAGGAAATGATGAGAAGTCGAGGTCTTCAAGAATGCACATTTATGTGACATTGCTAAAACAAATGGCTCCGGCACACGTACTAGCCACATTTGCCAAAATATGTGCGGAGATCCTTGCTGCTGCATCTGATGGTTTGCTTAATATTGATGATGCGACTGGACAGTCTGTTCTGCAGGTTTCAATTCCTTACCAATGACCTCACCCAACCATAAAATGGAAAAAATGAAAAGGACTTCTGGCCTTTAAATATATATAATGCATATCACCTTAAACCATACTCCATAGTCTTTCCTTAATTTTGGAGTTGGACTACAGTAGAAGAATTTGTCTTGTGTTCCTTAATACTGAGCTTAAATTTCATGTTGTTTGTGAGAGGATTATGATTTATGAGGTCCTCCACCAATTGGAGAAATATTGTTGGTAATTAAACCTGTTTTGATATTAATGTGCAAATTTTGTTGTGATCAGGACGCTTTCCAAGTTCTTTCTAGTAAGGAGATACGAATTTCCTCTAGCCGCGGTTCAACCTCAGAATCAGCGGACGTGGAAGAAGAAGGGGCAGATGGAGGAGCATCCTCAGCAGCAAACGGAAAAGCAATAACACAAGCAGTCAAGAAAAGCTTAATCCAGAATACAATCCCCATCTTTATAGAGTTAAAACGTCTACTCGAGAGCAAAAACAGTCCTCTTAATGGTTCTCTCATGGAATGCCTCAGGAACCTTCTCAAGGATTACAAGAACGAGATTGATGACATGTTGGTTGCTGATAAACAACTCCAGAAAGAGCTCATTTACGACATGCAAAGATATGAAACAATGAAGGCAAAGTCGGCTGCTGCTGAAGCAGTTGCAACCATGCAAAGATCAGAGCTTTATCGCTCGCCAAGTAATCCTAAAGCAAATTCAAGCTTCAGAAACAAGAAATCTGATGAGGGAAATACAAAAATAGCTTCAGCCGTGGCAGATGCAGTGGCGGCTGTCGCAGCTCGGTCAGTGCTCAGGGAAGTGAATAAAGGAACATTAACTCCTCTTAGTGCGATGAAGACACCTAGGCTCAAGTCTAACTCAGGTGGAACATTTAATAGAAGAGACATGCCTGCTGAAGTGATTGAGTCTTTAAGGAGAAGGCCAACTTTTGATTCTGATGAAGAAAACTGATTTCTCATTCCATTATACATTAATGGAAATTAGAAGCTCAAATCCTTTTGCAATGTAACTGTAGCTAACTTTTTGCCTTTCTTTTCCAAGAGGAAAGAAGGCATTGTAAATAGTTTTGTAGCTCAGTATATGATGCTGAAACAGTCCTTGTTAACAAAAAAAAAAAAAAATCATCTCCACGGCTAAAATGGTCATATGGTATTTCTTTTCTTGATTTAAAATATTCAAATACTCTTAATAACAAGGTTAAGAGCACTTGAAATAGGCTTAAAAGTTAGAAATAAAATCTTAGGACTTCATAAAGAATTTATCAACTGCACAACTTAGAGGTTGTTTGGTTGAGAAATAAACTATCCAGGGTAATTAATCTTGGGATTGTTATCCTTATCCCACCTCCCAATCTCCCACAGCGATAAGAAAAACACAACAATCCCGCGATAAGAAATCCTCAGAATAGTAATATAGCAATTTTATCCCTACCAAATGTGGGATAAACTTATTTCAAATTTAGTTCTGAGGTTAATTATCCCTAATCATTCGTACCAAATGAGCCCTTACTTTAAAATAAACACTTATCCAGTTGGAAGTATTTAATTATAAATGTAACTAACCATGTGTAAGCTATTCTATTAGGAAAAAAAGTTAAAATAATATTTATTTATATAAAACTTTTGTTGTACTACTATAATGCAATGTAATGCTTCATATAATAGACTCGATGTGATCACACTTTTTTCAAAATTATGCATAACAGAAGGAGTTACTTTTTAAAATAAAATCTTCAAATATAGTACACATACAAATATCTATCTACATTATTTATTTAAAAAGATAAACAAAAATAAATATCATCAAATTTATATCTATATATTATTAACAGGAGAGAAAAAGCCCTTGCCTTAAGCCAAGTGGCATCCTTAAAATTAGCCACATGTAACATATTAACTAATAACTAATTCAACCATGTGGCATAACCAGAAAAAGCCACATATAAATTATTTATTAATTAATTAATACTAAATAACTAAATCCAAATATTGGAAATTTTACTACATAATAGATGAAAATATTATTGATAAATTTAAACAATTTAATAAATTCGAATATTAATTTCAAATTATATAAATATTTATTTCAAGATTAAAAAATCACACATTGATCTATATTATATTAAAGGATATAAATGGATAATGGTATTAAATAAAAAGGAAAATTAATGAAGATCACACGAAAACATGACATACTATGTATTAGGTAACATAATAGCAATTATCTATATCTATATATAAAGGAGAAACAAAGCCAGCATATTAAGCCAAATGGCATAACCATAAGATGAGAAATGTAAAATTTTGGGACAAGCTCCAAAAAAAGTTGAGGCATTAAAATTGTTTTATAATAAAAAATAAAAAAAAACTACCAATTCAAATTGGGGAGTAGTTTTAAGTTGGAGTTTTAAAATTATTTTAAATTAAACAAAAACGAAAATAAGAGAAAATAAAAAATTACCAATTCAAATTGGGGAATAGTTTGAAGTTGAAATTTACGAAAATAAGAGCAAATAAAAAACTACCAATTTAAATTGGGGAATACTTTCTTCTAATAGTAGTGTGTGTATATATATTCATAAAAAGATAAATAAAATAATTATATGATACCAAGTGACATATCCATAAGATGACAATGTAGATTTTTAGGACAAAACTCAAAAAAAGTTGAAGCTTTAAAAATATTTAATTATAAAAACGAAAATATATTGCCTATTCAAATTGGGGAATAGTTTTAAATTGGAGCTTTACAATTATATTTAAATAATTTTTTTTTAAAACTACCAATTCAAGATCGCTTTAATGGAACTAGAAGGAAAGTTTTTACCGAGACACCAGTCCTGTTAGGCGAATAGTCCTGTCAAGCAAACCCAAAACCCGAATCCTCGACTACAACGAGTTCTTTCTAAGGGACGTCCGATTATGAAACCATAATATAAGAGGAATTAACAAAAAAATAGCAATACCTGGATAAGCCGAGGTTGTGGACAATAGTAGATCCTTTTTCAATTTTATTCAAAACTTTTATAAATAAAAACTGTGTACAAGAGAGTGTTGTTTCCAAAAAAAGAATACTTATGAAATAAAATCTCTTGTATGAGCAAAAAAACATAAGTAGGCAAAATTTTAGGAAATATTTCACTTGGGTAGCAGCTGAACGTATTTTTACACATTAGGCCATTAAATATTTTTATTTCTAGCAAAAAATATTAAAAAGATACCCCTAAAATCAAGAATCAAAATTATTCGTTTCCTTTATAGTTTCAGTTTCACTTGGATTCTGCTTCACAATTAATATGATTCTTAACTTAGAGTCTGACAATTGGGTTATACGTAACGACAGTAATCTCTCACGTTTTATATATTGCATATATTATACGAGAAGCAAAATAGCAGAAAGAACACGACTAAATATTTGATTTATTTGTTCTGCCATGAATAACAAAATCACTATTTTGGTTCAACATAGCGGGGAATGAGCTATGCAATACAGATTTAAAAATTTCAACGTTGATGGGTTGTTGATCAATAGAGATTGAGATTTTAAATCTTTTCGTTCGGAGATATCAAAGATCCTTGAAGTTGATGCAAACAATGATACGATGAATATTGAATTTTCTGTGAAAGAGAATTTTTTACCAATAAAATATACGACGACAAGAGTTTAGGCTTATACATGGAGTTGAAAAGGAAAAATTATCATTCACTGATTATCCTTTGTGTATAAGCAAGAAGGAATCGGTTAATGATGGTACATGCTTGAATTCAGTTGTAAATGAATCGAACTTCAATGTTTTTCCGAATTTGAAAATAGTTGACAAATCTGGAAACCACTGAATTTTTTAGTTCTGAAAACGAGGAGGACGATGATGTTATGCAGATCGATGAATATAGTATTATTGACAACAATAAACATCCAGAGGTTATTGAACGCCAGTTATACAAAAAATAAAGAAGTATTGCAAAATGTTATGAACATCTTGCAATTTGAGAGAAGTTCCAGTTTAAGGTTGAGCGTTCAAATAAGTCCAGGTAAACTTGAAGTTAATGTCATGTTGTATAAAATTTAATGTATAACAATTTCATAAAAGGATACAGAAGGGCTAAAAATATGCAACGTATTTTCTAAAGCAAAAATTATAAGTAGGCAAAATTTTAGGAAATATTCCACTTGGGTAGCAGCTGAAAATATTGTACACATTAGGACACTAAATATTTATATTTCTAGCAAGAAATATTAAAAAGATACCTCTAAAATCAAGCATCAAAATCTTTTGTTTCCTTTATAGTTTCAGTTTCACTTAGATTCTGTTCCACAATTAATATGATTCCTAAGTTAGAGTCTGACAATTAGGTTATATGTAATGGCAGTAATCTCTCCCATTCTATATATTACATATATTATACGAGAAGCAAAATAGCAGAAAGAACACAACTGAATATTTGGTGTATTTGTTCTGCCATGGATAACAGAACCACTATTTTGGTTCAACATAGCGAGGAATGGGATATGCAGTAATGGTTTAAAAATTTCAGCGTTGATGAGTTGTTGATTAATATAGATTGAGATTTTAAATCTTTTCGTTCGAAGATATCAAATATTCTTGGAGTTGATGCAAACAGTGATACGATGGATATTGAATTTTCTGTTGTGACGACCTGACCCGTCGTCACGTGAGTTACCTCCCCGTTTCCCTCATATTATATTTCCCTATGCTTCATTATCGGTAATTGAGGTGATCGAGTAGAATTGGATTGGTTTTAGATGGAAATGAGACACTTAGTATCTTAAAGGAAAGCTTGTTTTGGAAAAGTCAACTGAAAGTTAACTATTTAGTTAGAGGGTTCAGATGTGAATTTTGATAATTCAGTTAGCTTCAGGGGATGATTTGTAACTTAGGAGTGCGATCGAAATTGAATTTGGAGGTCCGGTGTAGAATTAGGCTTGAATTGGCGAAGTTAGTATTTTGGCGAATTTCTGGTGGATAGGTGAGATTTTGATACGGGGGTCGGAATGGAATTCTGAGAGTTGCAGTAGCTCCGTTAGGAGATTTTGAATGTGTGTGGTTAGGTCGAGTTTTTGATCAAATGTGCAATTCGGAAGTTTTTAAGAAACTTAGTCTTTGATTTGATGATATTGAGAACTTTTATGTTAACGATAGTGTTTGATGATTTGAGCAAGTCTGAATAAGGTAATGGATCATGCCTGTGCTTTTGGTTGAGGTCCCGGGGGCCTCGGGGTGTTTTCGAGTGGTTAAACGGAGAATTCGAAGTTTGTTGCATGTTTGAAGTTTGCTGGTTCTGTCATTTTCGCATCTGCGGAAAGGGGACCGCATAAGCGGTTCCGTAGATGCGGCTAAAGGGTCTCAAAAGCGGTTCTGTGAGGCTGGAAGCTCTTCCTCAAAAGCAGACAAAGATCCGCACATGCGTCAACCACATGTGCGGTTTAAGACCACAGAAGCGGTCCCTGGGGATTTAAGTGAGATTGCAGAAACGATCATTGGGTCGCGGATGCAGTGACCGCAGGAGCGAAGATTGACCTGGGTTTAATGAACAGTGTTTCATAAATTGGAAAGAGAAGGAAAAATATTTAGGACTTTGACTTAGGCGGTTTCTTGGGCGATTTTTGAAGAGAATTCAATGATGTTTCATCAGGTATGAGCTATTGGACTCGGATTATGTTATATAGTGTAAAATCATGGATTGAACACTAAAATTCAAGTGATTAAATGCTAAAAATGGAGGTTAGGCCTTGAAACTTAAGAGAGCTTAAATTGATGATTTCAGGGGTCAAATGGACTCCGATTATTGTGAGTTTGATATGTATAGACTCATGGCGAGATACGGATCATTTTGATGTTAAGTTTTTTGGATTTCGAGAAGTGGGTTTGGAGCTCGGATTTTACCAACTTCATGATTTTTGGTGCTTTTCGAGTATTTTCGATTGGGTTATATTTCTTTGGCACATTGTAATGTATTCGTTGTGGTTTTGGCTAGATTTGACGCGCGAGGAGGTCGATTCGAGAGGAAAGGGTACTGCGAGCTAGTCTTCGCCCGGCTTGAGGTGAGTAATAGATGTAGATGATGACATGAGGGTTTTAAGCCATGGTTTATCACACTATGACACTATATTGAGGTGAGACACGCACCCCGTTACGAGTGCGCGATCGTTTGTGGTTGGCGATTTTGGCTTAGTCCGCCCCGAGTGGTGTCCAAGCTATGCTTTGGACGATATACTTCTTAGTAAACATCCTACTTGGATTGTTAAGATATATTGGGCCGTGTGCGACTATTTGAATCCCTTGGGGATTATTATCACTGCTTCCATGATGTTTAGCATGCTATATGATTTCAGTCCTGAGTTTTAAAGTCTCGAAATGCTTAGTCACATTCCTACGGTTTGAAAGACTTAAACTATAATTTCCTAATAGTTGGAACTGAGAACTATAATTTGACTTTGTTGTATAACTCACATGCATATTCTGGACTGAGTGTGGATTGGGCTGCACATCGCAGCGATGATACGATGATATTGCGCTTGGGTTGTAGGAGCCCTTCCGGAGTCTGAACCCTCACAGTGAGCGTGGGTACCCAAATGGATCGGGATGCAAGGCACAACGGTCATGTGCATTGCATTTCATTCATGCTTGGAGTTATCTGATTTATATGAATCTGTTTTGTTGCCATTTTACCTTTAATTATGCTAAATTATTAGTTTAGCTTTACATTGTGGTATTCTCGAGATTTCTTACTTTCAGCCATTATATATGTCTATTACCACTGAGTTGTAAGTACTCACTTTACTCCCCGCACCATGTGTGCATATTCAAGAGCATCAGGTGCTTAGTCGAGCTGTTTGGCCTGTTCCAGAGCTTTCAGGAGTTGTCGAGGTAGTTGCCTGACGTCCGCAGAACCCGACTCCTCCCCTTGTCCCTTTTATCTTTCCGCTTTCTAGAACTCTGTATTACACGAGAACTTTCTACTTTGTTATCTTAGACCCCCGGTCTTTGGGAGATGTTGGTTATGTCAGTGTTTCATACTGTTTCTAGTTAATTTATTTGGTTAATAGGCTTGACAAAACTGTTATATTGATGTTGCTAATGTTGCTACTCGGTAATGGGATTTGTGATTGGGATGCGAGTGTTGATTGGTAGGGCTTGCCTAGCAATTGTATTGGGTGCCATCACGACCAGGATTGGGGTCGTGACAAGTTGGTATCAGAGCCTAGGTTTGTACATGGAGTTGAAAAGGAAAAATTTGTCATTCACTGATTATGCTTTGTGTATAAGCAAGAAGGAATCGGTTAATGATGGTACGTGCTCGAATTATAACCACAATTCATCTCTATTATCGTGAACAACCTCCCTCAATAATAAAGTATGTATCAAACGGGGTTGCATAGATAACATTGGCAAATTAACAAAGTATCCGAAACATGTTTTTCTGAACAATTTAAATTGTCTTGGAGTCAAATGCTTTCTCAAATTTTCAATCACGCTAATATTACTGTTGACTGCCATCTTTACTTTAGAATGATCTTCCAGTTTGAAATAAAAATCCCAAATCTACACAAAATATATTTTCAAGTCATAAGAATGAGTCCTATTATTGACATAATAATTTATTTTGATATTTATACCTTATACGGATAAATTAAAAAAGAAATCATAACTGATAAATTTTACAAGTATAACTGATGTTGCAATTAATTAATATGGTTATTTCATCTTTTATTTCTTCAGTTTCTTCTTTAATTATGTTTAGCTAAACCCATTAGCTAGGGTTGTGGCTCAACCCTAGTGCGGATAATTTATGGGTGTTGCTTCTTAATGATAGATTGATATTCAGTGTTTGTTATTTGGGTTAATTTTATGCTTTAATTAGGAATTGGTTGTTGCAAATATTGATTCTAGCTTAGTGGGTCTTGACTCTTCTTGAGAAAGAGAGTCTATGACCCCAAAATTGACCTAACAAGGAATTGAGATGGACCCATCAGAAATGGTAGTCCTAATTAACGGCTTAAACCTCGAGAGAGTAATCACCCTACTTGAACCCTAGTTGCTTGATCTAATTGGCCTACCTAATTGGTCTCGAGAGTCAATTGTGCGAAATCACTCTTTCTACCGAGAGGTATGAGAGTGGGTACAATTGTGCAACAGTTATAACATTGATCCCAAATATGTCAATCTATTATTAGTAGTCTCTACTCATTATTAACCACCTAGGCGATGCCACAACCCTAGTGCCTTTCTCTATGTTAACACAAGTTAGAAAATATCCCTTCACCATAAATTAGCTTAAACTTGTAGTTGATAATAGTAGTTGTTAAACAAAAACCCAAAAATGATAAAAATACAATTATGAGCACACACATTCCTAGTATAAAAAAATACACTCTATTCCAAGCTCCCTGTGGAAATTGACCCCGATACCACTATTCGGGTAAAAGTCTTAGCGCTCGCTCTTCCTACCGTTGTGTAAGGTTGAGTTTGCTGCGATCACTTTCTGGCTCCGTTGTCGGGGAGCTTATGGTGTTAACTATTTGTGTAGCTAGTTTTGTGTTTTGCTTCTTTTTTCTTCTTTTTACTAATTTTATTTGTGTCAATTCACTCAGGTACACATGGATTTATATGCAAATGACCCTCTTGGCAACGTGGTAGTGGGGAAGGAGGTTGATGATATAGAACAAGAAGATATATTACCTCAAGCTCTGGGGAGAGGTCGTAGTGCCAATGAAAATGCCAATGCAAATGAGAATATACCAGACTCTCCTCCACCTCTACCAAGAGCGATCCCAAGAGTTCTTCCTAATCAAGGGTACGCAAGTGCAATAGTTCCTTCTTGAATCCGGGCGGGGAACTTCCAGATTACAAATGTGATGCTCACCTTGCTCGAACAACAAGGTTATTTCATGGGGGACTCTGATCAGAATGCTTATAAACACTTGAAAGGCTTCATGGATACTTGTTGGGGTAGCAAGCAGATAAATGTTTCGGATGATGCATTGAGACTTTGATTTTTCCCGTTCTCACTTCAGGGTAATGCGTTAGATTAGTTGGAGAGGCTCCCCAATCATTCCATCACTACATGGGATGAGTTGGCAGACAAGTTCATCGTTAAGTTTTTCTCTCCAAGTCATATGGCGGCTCTACGGGACGAGATTCTATCCTCCAAGCAAGAGCCGACTGAACCGTTGCAGGAGATATGGGAGAGGCTTAGAACGATCATGAAAGAGTGCCCTAAAAATGATATGGATGATGTGATGATTCAACAAACGTTCTATAGGGGCATAAACACAACCAACCAATATATTGTGAACCAATTGGCGGGAGGAAATTTTATGAAGCTTCCATACAATGAAGCTTGTGATGTGTTAGATGAGATGGCCGATACATCTTCGGCATGGCAAAGCCGGGCTGATGTTACTCAAGTGATCCTAATGTGATACGTTTACATAAGGAGTTACATGATCACGACCAAACCATTGCCCAACTTACGACAACAATGAATCAGTTTGCTAAAGCGCAGTTACAATAAGTTCAAAACTCGTGCCAAGTCAACGCCATGGAAGGAGTGAATATGATGAAAAGGAGGCAAAGAGGGCAACAACCTCAAGGAAATTTTGATAACTATGATGATGGTGCTAGCTATTCAAATGGATTCTATGATGATCAAAGTAAGGAAGTCCAATACGTCAACGACTATCAATGGAATAGAGGTAATCAAGGGAACCAACAATGGAGACCCTAAGGAAATTGGTGCAATTAACAAGGTGGTAATTGGAACAATAACAACAACTAAGCTGGAAATTAGGGGAACAAATATTCGGGTAATCAAGGGAATTGGAGCGTAAACAACAACAACAATTGGAAAAACAACAATGGTCAAGGTGGGTGGAATAACAATGGTGGTCAAGGAAATCGGGGGCAAGGCATTCAAAGGCCTCCGATGTTTCAACAACCGAACAACCCGCTGTCGTTTCAATCTCAAGGGTCTAGTTCTTCGGGAAATTAATTTGGTAGAATTGAAGTTATGTTTGAGCAAATGATGAAGAAGAACCAAGAATCCGATGATCAATTGGCCTCCCACAACACTTCTATCCGTAACTTGGAAGTACAACTTGGTCAAAGTTTTCAATCTTTAAATACTCGCCCAAAGGGTTCTCTACCAAGTGATACAGTAGTGAACCCCAAGGGTGGGCACAACAATAATGTGAAAGCGATGACAACGCAAAGTGGAAGAGGCGGTTATGTGCATGCCTCAAGAGGAAACCAAGTTATGGTGGATGAAGATGAGCTACGAGATGATGAAATGCCTTTGGTGTTTTAAAATGTAGTAGAACCGAGTGTGAGAGATGACGTGCAGATTGATATTCATGAGGTTGAGGAGGAGACACAAGATGCCGTGAACCTGTCTAGGGAACACGTGATTGATATGCCCCAGTCAGTGGTGCCCAAAGCCAAAGCACCCTTGCCTCAACTTCCTCCGCCATATCCTCAACGGTTTGCCAAGAAAAAGGGTGACAACCAATTTAAGAAATTCATTGAGATGATGAAGAGTTTGACTATCAATGCCGAGGTACGCAAAGTTCATGAAAGATTTGGTTACAAAAAAGAGATCAATAGAGTGTGAGACAATCAAGATGACCCATCAAGTGAGCACAATTGTACATTCTATGGCTCCTAAACTTGAGGACCTCAGTGCATTCACTATCCCATGTACCATTGGAAGTGCCGAATTTGCAAAAGCCCTTTGTGACTCGGGGCAAGTATCAATTTAATGCCATATTCGGTCTTCAAGACCTTTGGAATCGGGAAAACTCGTCCAACTTCTATGAGGCTTCAAATGGCGGACCGGTCAATGAAACAGTCTTTGGGATTATTGATGATGTCATTGTTCGTGTCGATAAGTTCCTATTGCCGGCCGATTTCGTTATCTTAAATTGTGAGGTGGATTTTGAGGTGCCAATTATCCTTGGAAGACCTTTCCTAGCTACGGGGAAGGCTTTGGTAGATGTCTAGGTAGGAGAGTTGACCTTCGCTGTTGGTGATCAAAAGGTGGTATTCCATGTGTGCAAGTCTATGAGGCAACCAAATAGCACCGAGGTGTGCTCGGTTGTTGACATTGTCACAGCGGTGATAGTGGATGACATAAGTGCAATGATTAATGTTGAAGATCCACTCGAAGCTGTGCTTTTGAACATGGATGCTAATGATGATGCCAGGAGAATTGAATGTGTAAATGCTTTGCATGGTATAGGCTCGTACTCTTATGAGCCTAGGAAGTTATCCTTGGATCTTGAGAATCGCGGAACTCCCGGAACCAAGCCATCTATTGAGGAGCCACCGGTGTTGGAGTTGAAGCCACTTCCTCCTCTTCTCAAGTATGAATACTTGGGCCCTAATTTCACTTTGCCTGTTATTCTTTCATCTTACTTGACTAACGTGCAGGTTGACGCCACTTTGGCGGTTCTCAAAAGCGCAAGAGGGCAATTGGATGGACATTACGGGTATAAGTCCCGCCTTTTGCATGCATAAGATCATATTGGAGAAGGATGCAGGCCCTCATTTGAACACCAAAGGAGACTCAATGAAGCTATACAAGACGTGGTCAAGAAGGAAGTTATAAAGTGGCTTGACGGCGGTGTGGTGTACCCAATTTCTGACAGCTCATGGACTTTTCGGTGCAATGCGTACCAAAGAAGGACAGGATGAATGTGGTAACCAATGCTAACAATAAGGTTATTCCTGCTCGGATGGTGATGGGATGGAGAGTTTGTATGGACTATAGAAAGCTTAACAAGGTGACTCGAAAGGATCATTTTCCGTTGCCGTTCCTCAACCAAATGCGTGATCATCTTGCGGGTCGGTCATTCTATTGCTTTTAGATGGCTATTCTGGGATACAATCAGATTCTCATCACCCCCAAAACACCAAGAAAATATGACTTTTACTTGTCTCTATGACACATTCGCATTTTCGAGGATACCGTTTGGATTGTGTAATGCCCTAGCAACCTTCCGACGATGTATGATGGCAATTTTTACCGACATGCTGGAAGATATATTGGAGGTCTTTATGGATGATTTTAGCATGGTGGGGGACTCTTTTGAGGAATGCTTGAAAAATTTGGGCGATGTGTTGGCCCGATGTGAAGATACAAACCTAGTTCTCAATTGGGAAAAATGCCATTTTACGGTAGAAGTGGGTATTGTATTGGGTCACAAGATTTCGAAGAGAGGTATTGAAGTTGACAAAGCCAATACTGAAGTCATTTCAAGGTTACCTCCCCTACCTCTGTCAAAGGGGTGAGGATCTTTTTGGGGCACACGGGTTTCTACCGAGGGTTCATCAAAGATTTCTCTAAGGTAGTTAACTCGTTGCGCACGTTGTTAGAGAAGGAGGCCAAGTTTGTCTTTGATGAGAAATTCATACACGCTTTCGAGCTTCTAAAACAAAAGTTGACAACAACCCTCATCATTACCGTACCCAATTGGAGCTTACCTTTTGAGCTCATGTGCGACGCTAGTGATGTTGCGGGAGGGGCTGTATTGGGCCAAAGAATCAACAAGATGTTCCATCCGGTGTACTACTCAAGTATGACGATGAATGAAGCTCAAAGAAACTATAGAGTCACCGAGAAGGAGTTGCTAGCTGTTGTGTTTACCATGGAAAGGTTCCGACCTTACCTTATGGGGGCCAAAGTGATTGTCCATACTGATCATGCCTCCTTAGGTATTTGATGACCAAGAAAGATTCAAAAGCAAGGTCGATGAGATGGGTGATACTTCTTCAAGAGTTTGATCTAGAACTTGTTGACCAAAAAGGAAGTGAAAATCAAGTGGTTGACCACTTCTCCCGCTAAGAGGAAGAGGGGAGGCATTCTGACGGACTTGAGATCAATGATGCATTCTTGAATGAACAACTCCTTGCGGTGTCTATGCATGATATGCCGTGGTTTGCTGATGTGGATAATTATCTTGTGACCAGTATAATCCCGTATGAGCTCTCTTCTAACCAAAAGAAGAAGCTCAAGCAGGATAGCTTGGATTAATATTGGGATGAGCCATATTTTTTCAAGATTTGCACTGATGGTGTGATTCACCGGCATGTCCCATAAGAAGAACAATTGAGTATTTTGGAGGCTTGTCATTCCTCTCCCTATGGTAGCCATCATGGCGGGGTGAGGACGGCTTCTAAGGTGCTTAGTTGCAGTTTCTATTGTCCTTCCTTGTTTAAAGATACCGGTGATTTTGTCAAGATATGTGATGAATGCCAACAACCCGGTGGGATTTCTAAAAAGGATGAAATGCCTCTCAACACAATTCTAGAGGTGGACATTTTGATGTGTTGGGTATCGACTTTATGGGGTTGTTCGTGAGTTCTTGTGGGAAAACCTATATCTTGGTAGCGGTTGATTATGTGTCGAAATGGGTCGAAGCCATTGCTTTTCCCAACAACGAAGCTCGAAGTATGGTGGCGTTCTTGAAAAAGAGTATCTTCACAAGGTTTGGCACTCCACATGCTATCATTAGTGATGGTGGTTCTCATTTTTGCGACCGGTATTTTGATTCATTGCTTGACAAGTATGGTGTAAATCATAAGGTGACCACTCCTTATTATCCTCAAGCGAGTGGCCAAGTTGAGGTTTCCAACCAAGAGATCAAGAGTATTTTATCCAAAACTGTCAATGCAAATAGGACCGACTGGTCGAAGAAATTAGATGATGCTCTTTGGGCCTATCGGGCGGCTTACAAGATCCCGATTGGTATGTCTCCGTACCGGTTTGTGTTTGGGAAAGCTTGTCATCTTCCAGTAGAATTCGAGCATAAGGCTATGTGGTCTTTGAGAACATTGAACTTAGAATGGGATGTCGCTGTGAATCTCCAGGTTGAGAAACTCAATAAGCTAGACGAGCTTAGATTTCATGCCTACTCTAGCTCGTCCTTGTACAAGGACAAGATGAAGTACCTTCATGACAAGTATGCCCGAGGGAAGGAATTCAAAGTTGGTGACATGGTTCTTCTTTTCAACTCCCGGTTAAGGTTATTCCCGGGAAAGCTTAAGTCTAAGTGGAGTGGTCCATTTGAAGTTGTTGGTGTAACCCCATTTGGTGCTATTGATCTCAAGAAAAAAATGGTGAAGTTTTCCGGGTCAATGGGCATCATGTCAAGCATTAATTGGGGAAGTTTGATGACAACCACGTGGTGGCACTCATTCATTTGAAATGATATTGAAGGTAACATGCGTCGTGCCACAACGTTAAATCAGGCACTTCTTGGGAGGCAACCCATGTGTTTTTATTTTTCTTTTATTTTATTTGTAGATTAGGATTTTTGAGCTCATGGTTTGTGAGATGTTGCAGGGATAATGTTGAACCAATGCAGGACAAAAGTAAAAAATGTCAGGTCTCTGAGGTTTGCCCATGCAGCCGAGCACCAAAACAGTGAGGTCCGTGTAGGTTGGTGCAATGGGGAGTTAAGTCTCTGAAGCTACCAGCGTGGCCGTGTCTTATTTTTTTGCGGTACGTGTTAGGAAGGCCCAAACGTGCATGCTCTCTGAAGTTCCCCGCGCGGCCGCGTGAAAAAATTGTGCGGTCCGCATGGGCTGTTCAGTTCAATATGAAGGAAAGAATCCAGCGCGGACCGCGTCCATTTCTGCACGGCTGCGCTGGTAGGTAGGTGACGGGTCCCACAGGTTTTCTATAAATAGAGACCTTAGGCTTCATTTTACACCTTTTGCAATTTCCTGAGCTTAAATTCACTATTCATCGAGACCCTTGCTTCAAGTAGTTGAATTTTCACAATCCCTGGTAACATTCCTTGCTAATTTCATACATAGTTTTAATTTTTGATTATTTTGCTTGCTTCCCACTAGTATAACTTCTTGTTTCTTCTCATTATTCTTAGATTTAATTATTAGGTTAGATTTTGTTTGTTAATTTTGAACAATGGGCATGAATTCAAATGTGGTTTATTGAGTAGGAACAATTAGGACCCATAATTTGATATAAAAAATGGATTCAAATGAAAAAGCCTAACTCAGTTAAAATTCTAACCCCTGCGTGGCCGTACGTCCTTTCTGCACTGTCCGCGCTGCTTTACCTGTGTATGCTAAGTGCTACCAGCGCTTTTGTGTCACATGTTTGCGCGGTCCGTTGTGGCCCAACGCGGCTGCGGTCCAAATCAGTGCGGACCGCATTGGGGAGATTCAGAGAGGGTGTGTTTGGATCGTTGTAAAGAGCGGTTCGCACTCCAGTTTTATGCGGTCAGTGCTACCCCAGCGTGACTGTGTGACTCTTTTGCGCGGTCCGCGACCCTTATTCTTCTGCATTGTTTCTAAATCATGAACTCAACTATGTCATCTAATTCACTGCATATGCTTAAACTATCAATGTTAGAATTGTATTATTTTGCAGATCATGGTAAAGAATCGTGGAGGAAAAGAACAACAACAACTCGGGAGAGGTGGTTCCTCATGAGGGGGAAAACGAAAGAAGATTGTTAAACTCACTCAAGTTTGGGAGAACATAAAAAAGACACGTAAGCTGATACGGGAAGCTGATAGAGCTGCCTCCCACTCTTTGGGGAGTGAGTATGCACCATCCCGGAGCATCACCTCAGAATCAGTTCCCACTCACATGTCTACCTCGCTCCAATTATGTGACTCCCTTCACCTGCACCCACCTCTAAAAGACCGGTCAACGTAGTTTCGGATTCGTATGATAGATCTATAGGAAGAAGTGAAGAACAATACTCCTCCTCCCATACAACTTCATTATCTAGTGAGAGTGCAAGATATGGTGAGGGGGTGAGCCTCAAGTTGGGGGAGTGGATCGAACCAGAAAACCTAATGCCTGGGCAGACATATTTGTGTGAGATTGCGTTTCATAAATTTAGAGAGTGGTTTCCCGTTAGGAAGTTGATTCCAGAAAGGCAATTTATTGACAATGATCTTCTTCCTCTCAACTCAAATGTGCAAGAACAATTCCGTACTAGAGATAGTTGGGGTTTCTTCAAGAAGCGATGTATTGATGCCAATGAGCATATGGTGAAAGAGTTCTATTATGGTGAAAGCGTTCTATTGTAATGTGTCTCATGTGGTTAAGGACACAATGGCGATGCAGGTGCAGGACAAAATGGTGGTGTTTGATGGGAGGTCATTGAATGAATATTTGGGGTTGAAAGAGGAGGATGAATCCGATTACTTAGCAAAGCTCTAATGGGTGAAGAGATGCGTCCTTGGTTGGCCGAGTACTTGGCAGCCCCGGGCACTGTTCCAAAATGGTTGAAGGCAGGGGAAAGTATTCTGAGAAACACTTTCAGTTTTGAAGCCAAGGGTTGGTTGTCATTCGTTTGTAGTAGAATTGATCCCTCCACACATGATCACTCAGTTCCTTTAACTTGGGCTGTTCTTGTGACATCTATCATGGCCGGGATTCCTCTCAATATGGGAAACATCATCTCGAGGGTGATCACTGCGGTCAGATAGGAGACCAACACAAACTACCCCCCGAACACTCTGTCCATGTACTTTAGGGATTTGGAGGTGAAGAAAAAGCGCTTTGATGTCATGGCAAAACCGGTGTCCCCCTATTCATGGTATAGCTAATTGGGTTCTGACATTCCAAAGTCCAAAAAGTATGCATCACCTCAGAATTAGCTCCCACTCACATGTCTACCTCGCTCCAATTACATGACTCCCCTTCACCTGCACCCACCTCTATAAGACCGGTCAACGTAGTTTCGTATTCGTTTGATGGGTCCGTAGCAAGAAGTGAAGAACAATACTCTACCTCCCCTACAACTTCATTATCTGGGGATAGTGGAGGATATGGTGAGGGGGCGAGCCTCAAGTTGGGGGAGTGGATCGAACCAGAAAACCTGAAGCCTGGGCAGACATATTTGTGAGTGAGATTGCGTTACATAAATTTAGAGAGTGGTGGCCCATTAGGAAGTTGATTCTGGAAAGGCAATTCATTGACAATGATCTTCTTCCTCACAACCCCAAGGTGCAAGAACAATTCCGTACTAGAGATGGTTGGGGTTTCTTCAAGGATCGATGTATTGATTCCAATGAGAATATGGTGAAAGAGTTCTATTATGGTGAAAGAGTTCTATTGTAATGTGTCTCATGTGGTTAAGGAGACAAAGGCGACGCAGGTGCGGGACAAAATGATGGTGTTTGATGGGAAGTCATTGAATAAATATTTTAGGTTAAAAGAGGAGGATGAATCCAAATATGTAGCAAAGATTGCAATGGGTGAAGAGGTGCGTCCTTGGTTGGCCGAGTACTTGAAATCCCCGGTCACTGTTCCAAAATGGTTGAAGGCAGGAAAAAGGATTCTGAAAAACACTTTCAGTTTTGAAGCCAAGGGTTGGTTGACATTCGTTTGTAGTAGACTTGATCCCTCCACATATGATAACTCAGTTCCTTTGACCCAGGCTGTTCTTGTGGCATCTATCATGACTGGGCTTCCTATTAATGTGGAAAACATCATCTTGACGGTGATCTATGCGGTCGGACATGAGACCAACACAAACTACCCCCTCCCAAACACTCTGTCCATGTACTTTTGGGATTTGGAGGTTAAGAAAAATCGTTTTGATGTCAAGGAAAATCGGTGAGAGTCTAAAAAGTATCAGCCACCCACCTCTACCATACCTGGCCATTCTGAGGAGCCAGATGTGATCGAGCTTTCTATTGAGACATCCACCATCTCTGCTACTGCCAGTGAGACTTTTCCCCCCGGTCATTCTTCTGTAGCTGAAACTTCTACTTCAGCTGACCCGACAGTCCCTTCATCGAAGACTCACTGGTTTACTGCTCACCAGCTCAGTCAGTCTCTAGCCAGTTTGAACAACTGGATGCCTGCTGCGACATCCAAGGTTTTCCACCCTGACTACTGTAGTTGAGGCACAGTTAGCACCAACCACAGTTCAAACTCCTCCTTCCATTAAGGGGACATTGAATAAGCTCCTGGCCAACCAGAAGAAGATTTTGGATACCCAGGCCACCTTGACTACGGTGGCATTCTTGCATGGCAAGGCTTTGGAGGATCTTTCCAAGGAACATAAGAAGATGAGAAAGTCAAGGGCGTCTCGGGAGTCAGTAAAGAAGATGCGAGCAGATGTGGACAAGCTTTTGGCTGACCAGATACCATTAGACTTGCTATTGTGGAATCCAGCTTTATATCCATTGCAGTTCAGCCACAATAGAAGGAGGAGCCTAGGCACCCAAGGAAGAAAAGTAAGCTTCCTAGCACTATGAGTGTTGTGATAGAGGTTGCACAAGTTCAGAAGGGAACCTCCAGTGCTCCACTAGATGTTCAGCCGGTCCATGACCCAGCCCCTATTCTAGCAGCAGAGTAGCATCGGGCAGGAGACTAGTCTGAGGTCCATGCCACTACAGAGGACCAAGGGACCATTGATCAGCACATGCAGATAGATTAGGCTTGAGGAGCCATTATATATCCTTCCTCTCTGTCTTTTTGTGCTTATTTTGGTAGTTGGAAGTGGGGACAATGCTAGCTTTTATTCGTGGGGGTGTGCCCTACTATTTTGATTTTGATACATTTGGATGACTGTACATGTTTATTTGATTTCTAGTTTATGGATTTGATAGTTCGCCTGTATATAACTTCTGATTTTTGCTACTTTTCTACTTTTATGTATATATTCATCCCCGTTGTATATTCTACTCCCCATTGTACATATTCATCTGGTTTTTCTATCTTTGTTAATTTTTTTTTAGCTCGGAAGTTAGTCTCGTAGTCGTTTGTTTTGGTTTTGGAATTTTCAATAAGCCCTTGTTTTTCTTAATGCCATGGTTCTTTCCAAGGGTAAAGTGTTGTGCGAACCGGGTGGCTCTTCCCAATGATAGATGGCATGACAACCGTCTTAAAGGTTTGAGTCCGTTTTTGATTTTTTTCTTTTAATTTCGATGTTTCGTAGTTAAGGGGACCTCATGCAAGCTTCACTTGGGACTAACATATTTGCCTTTAATGGGACCTCATTCAAGCTTCACTGTGGATACTTACAGAAGGGGCAAGCATATGGCGCCTAGAGCCAGACTTATGACCTTCTTTGTGAGAGAAATGAGAGAAAAACCCATTAACCTCGATTTGTGTGTCATTACTTTAAAAGGTGAGGTTCGCTTAGGGAGAGTTGAGGATGTGTGAGTTTGGGTTCCACAATGACCAAGGAATTCGAGAAAAGCTCTTTGATGAAACGAGTCAACCCTTGATGCTCTTGTGTCATACTTGATCCATAGTTTTCAAATGATTAAAATGCGTTAATGATGTATTCGTATTGAGGGCAATTGTTAGTCCCAATTGATGCTTGTTGAGGTTACTTTAGGATATGCTAGAATTACTTGGATGTTTTCCTTTGAGCGGTAGGTCTTATTTTATTTACTTGAGGACAATCAAAGGATTAAGATTGGGGGAGTTGAAAACTATGATCTTAACATGTTTATGCCCATACTTGCCTATGCTTTGTATGTGAATTGCCATAAAATAGTCCAAAAAAGCTTACATGTTGGTCTTGATTGCAGGTTTGAGCGACAAGATGAAAAATGTCAAAAATCAGTTCAAAACAGAGTGGAACTTGACAAGTGTCAAAGACCAGGAGAAGTGGGGACAAGAGGACCTAGCACGGACTGCACTGTTTTGCTCCGCGGCCGCTCTGGGAGATTCAGAGAGTATATATTTCAAGAGTATATATTCAGAGACCAGAAATGCAAGGCAAATCCCACATGGCCACGCTACAAATCAGTGCGGTCCGCATGGATGAGATTCAGAGAGATGATGCTTTTGCCCAAGTCTTGCCACGCGGCCGCTCTCCATTTATACGTGGTACGCACCTGTCGTTCAGGACGACCGCTCTATTTTCTTATGCGGTCCGCGCTCTTAACTTCAGAGGATATAGTTACAAGTCTAAGAGCCTACGTGATCGCTCTACCTTTTTGCGGCGGTCCGTGCCGCATGGGCATTTTCGTTCAATTTTTCCAGCCCACTATGAATAGAATATTTTACCATTTTTAGGGGAAGTTTGGTTTACCTGATAGCTGCTGCACTCGCGAGACTTATGTTTTGGCCTATTTTGGGTATTTTAGCTTGGTTTCATCATAGACTATTGTAGTTTAACATTAGCAATTAATTAATATGGTTGTTTCATCTTCTATTTCTTCAGTTTCTTCTTTAATTATGTCTAGCAAAACTCATTAGCTAGGGTTGTGGCTCAACCCTAGTGTGGGTAATTTATGGTTTGCTTCTTAATTATAGATTGATATTGGGTGTTTCTTATTTGGGTTAATTTTATGCTTTAATTAAGTATTGGTGGTTGCAAACATTGATTCTATCTTAGTGGGTCTTGACTTTTCTTGAGAAAAAGAGTCTATGAACCCAAATTTGGTCCCACAAGGAATTAGGATGGACCCATGAGAAATGGTAATCCCAATTAACGGGTTAAATCTCGAAAGAGTAATCACCCTAATTGAAACCTAGTTTCTTGATCTTATTAGCCTACCTAATTGGTGTCGAGAGAGTCAATTGGGCAAAATCACTCTCTCCACTGAGAGGTGTGAGAGTGGGTACAATTGTGCAACAGTTATTACATTGATCCCAAATATGTCAATTTATTATTAGTAGTCTCTACTCCTAGTCTAAACAAATACGCAACTCCATTTCAAGCTCCCTATGGAAATTGACCCTGATACCACTATTCGGCTAATAGTCTTAGCGCCCGCTCTTCCTACCGTTGTGTAAAGTTGAGTTTGCTGCGATCAGTTCGGTTGGTAGAAGCCATAAGTTCCTAATATAAATATACAACTATTATAGAGATTGAAAGATGTTTATTTAATGGGACTTTATTGGTTAAGGGTGTTGTTTACCTTATGGGCGATGAAGAATAATATTAATTATAACCATCTGAGACTTTAGAATTTATCTAAGAGCAAGAGAATCGGTTATTGGGTGTAGAAACACTATTAATAAGGATTATGAAGCTTTATACTCACCAAATATTTGATAAAATGCCTAAGTGACCAAACCGTGAATATTGTTGCTAATTTGGAATCCATTTGAATTGTATTGATATAGATTCAAGTTTAAAGGATTGACGAATGTTGTATTATGATCAAGAGAAGGAAGTTAAGGTATGTGAGGCTAACTCTCTATGTTTGATAATTTTAATGATCCCCCCTACACTACATTTCTTTTACGACGTATAATTACCTAAAAAATATAGTTAAGCCTAGTTCCTTGAATAGTTGTAGAACTTCTATTCCCTAGATTCATAACTCGTTCATGACTTTCATTTTGAACGTTGTGAGATCAGTTCGTATAGCAATATAGACTTGGGCTTGATGTCCCTAAGTCTCAGTATAGCTTAGCCAGCATGTCATTAATAGTTCAAGTTTCAGTGTTCATAATCAGTTCAAGAATACATGTTTCGGTCTAGTACTATTTAGTATTTCAGTATTATATAACTCAATGTGATTCAGTATTTCACTATCATATATTGTAGTATGATTCTCAGTTCCTGATTTTATATCCTTGAATGATGAACACTTGCATTTGGGCCTGAGGCTGCAATTTATGCATCTTTAGGCCTGATGCCGCAGTTTATACTTTATGCATCTTTGAGCCTGAGGTCACAGTTTATGATTTATGTATTTTGGACCTGAGGTCACAGTTATTTATATGTATAATTGGGCCCGAGCCCGCAGTTTGTGGACATTCGGAGGCCGTAGTTTAATATTTAGATAAACAAGTTGTTCATCATTCAGAAGAGGGAGTATTCATATCCTTAATTCCTTTCAGTTCAACTATTATTTACCATTCAGTTATCAATTATCTTATCAGTTACCAGTTATCAGTTAACTCCCAGTTATCAGTTTAATTACAAGTTATCAATTATCATTTCAGCTTCAGTTGCAATAGTTATTATTTCAGTTATCAATTATAAATTCTCAGTTATCATCTTCGTTTCAGTTTCAACATTTATAATTCTTTCTTTTAGTTGCTTTACATACCGGTACAATTCAAATGTACTGACGTCCTTTTTTCCCAGGGCATGCATCTCACAGTGCAGGTAATGATTTACAGGTCGACGATCCAGAGCGCTAAGATTCTCGTACCAGCTATTTGGTGATCCTCAGTTCTTTGAGTACATTATCATTACTTTACAGCCTTTCAGTATTTACAGATAGTTAGTGTTTTCAGCACTTCAATAGAGGCTTCATAGACTAGAGTAACAGTTAGACAGAGTCTCAAACTTTTCATGTTAATCCATGTTGGTTGAAAATATATTTTTAGAATTGTATTAGTATTTTCGCACTTTGATTTATATCATCCAGACTTTCAGTATATCAACATGTGTTAGTTTATCTTTCATATTCAGTATGATATGATATCATGTTGATTCAGCATGCCAGTTGGTTCGCTTGGTCAGATGTAGTTAGGCACGAGTGTCGTGTTACATTCAGGCCCAAGTTCGGGGCATAACATTCAACCCTTTGCTCCCTAATCTCCCCGATTGAACTTACCATTTGCAGATGCCTCTGGTTTTCAGACCTTTTAGGAGTTTCATACAACAACTCAAAGCTGGGACGAGAAACTGGTAAAGCATTTTCACTACTTCTTGAAGGAGAATCGCATTAGTTATCCCTAATAGTCTTGACAACAGAGACATCCAATTTCAATCTTCTGCCCGAATAATTTTTCAAAATATTTTTTTGTGGTTGATTTGACTTATCCATTGATGGAAATTCTACGGAAAAAAATGAAAGCCTAAAATTAAATTATTGACAAGGTGATATAAAAAATGAGTTAAATATACAGATTACAGGGTTTTCTTACCTTAGAGTTCAAAACCCCACATAAGTAATAGAGAAAACAAAGAAGAAATATTCAGAGTATATGAAGGCTACATCAGCGATATGCGTTGATGGAGATACGTAATTAAAAAATAGCGAGAGAGAGAAAAGTAAGGAAAAAAGGTACTTCCTTAATTAGTGCAATCCGTTAATTTATTAAATATTGAGACTAATTTTTATAATATGCTACAAATGTAAAAAAAGTACTTTTTATGGAATAAAGGAGAAATGCTATTATTTATTTAAATAATAGTTAAAAATGGATCAAGCATGTAAAATTCTCTTTCTAAGAAGAAAAACCCGTTCCTAACTGAATCCGATAGGATCCTTGTATAATGGATCCTTCTAAATAAACAACTATTGCCTGGTATTTGTTTATAAGGTGAGCATATGTTCTTCTAACAACTTTAAATAATGTGCCCGAACGTTATAATATGGGCCTCTGTGTCACGATCTATTTCCTTAACAAGCCGTGACCTGCATACGATCATTAAATTTGATTGAGCGAACTATTTGCGCTTATCAAATCTATTATAACTTCAAACTTTATATACAACAAGATAATGCTTTAACCAAATACTATTAATTAATTTAAATATCCAGAATAAACCAACTCAAAAAATTTATCGTAGTTGTCACTATATACTGGTAAGTTATTGTAAAAAACATCTAAGTCTTAACCCATCGATTGTCTATAAAGCCTATATTGATAAACTGACGTATTGTTTAGGACATGAGATTGCCTAGCTAGTTCTCCAAGTATATAAAGAAATAACTAAATAAAGATGACTCAAAGAAATATGCCACGAACAAAAACGGAGCTTATCAATAGCATTGGAAGAGAGGGAAGTCCTAACTAGTAGCCTGCTCGCCTCCAAAGTCGGTTCCTACGCTGTACCGCAGACCAATGTAGGTTCCCAAGAAAGAATGGTAGTACCATCCATTGTACTCAGTGAGTCTCAATGATAGGGGTGAAATTTTAATAAAATATCACAAGTAAAGACTCTAAATGCATGGAAAACATAAAGCTTCTAAAAACAATTCTAAAATAATTTCATAATAACTGTTTACGAATATTCTAAAAGAAATTCTTTTCTTTTTCTTTATTATGAAGAAAATAATTCGCTTTATACTTCGGGAGTTCCCACTATCCATACTTAATTTTGTCTCAGTCATCGTGTGATCGACATTGGTTCGATCCCAACCTGATCAAATAGGCCCAATCCACGAGGTGCCACTCACTTCATGGTTTTCAACGCTCATGTGTCACACCTTAGATGGTTAGGTAATTTTTTAGCAACAAGACCCTTGGCTCGCTGCTCCCTACATTGGAGCAAGTATTTTCAGGAAGTCAACACCTTGATTAGGACCCGCAGCCTGGACGATGGTCCCTTCTCAAAATAGAGGATACTCCCAAAAATCTTCTCTTTCTAAAACTTCTTCTTGCGGCTTTTCAAGTCTAAATCTTTTTGGAGCATCCTATACATACTCATACTGATATCCTTAAATGTAAAACATGACATAACTTTATGTCATGTTTTACATTTAAGGATATCAGTATGAGTATGTATAGGATGCTCCAAAAAAATTTAGACTTGAAAAGTCACATAAGAAGGAAATAAACATTCAAAAGTATTTCTAAAGATTCTTGCTTCTTCATGAAGTTTCAACATGAAAATGGCATATAATAATAACAAAAAAATTTAAAATTTATGCTCATTATCATAATAAATTATCTAAATTTTAGCTAGAACAATTCTTAGTTAATATGTACTCACTTGTTCCAATTATGTACATATTAACTCTTTTAAGAAATTTATCAAATACCTTATATGCGTGCTTTTGTGAGTTAAATTACTTTAGAGAAGAGTTATATCAACTCACCTCAGAATTCCTTAAGCCAATATGTAAGCCCCAGTCTAAGTTATACCTGTCAAATAATTGATTCTGCAACAAGCAGTGCATTTTAATCAATTTCAAAATTTCACACCTAGACATGAAATTTTATGTTGATACAGAGAAAGAAGGGAATTAACTATTCAATTCTTATCTACTATTACTTTAGGATAATTAATCATAAGAAATTTTATATACCGAAGTTCAAGAATTAATAATTTGTAAAAAATTCCAGAATTTTCGTTGCCTGCGTGAATAGTTTAGTGCCTCAGTTTCTTGAGCAAACAAAATGTTAATTCCGTTTTGTTCTTATAATGCTATTATGCCTCTTGACTTCCAACAACCCCTTATGGGCTTAGGATTGACATGTGCTTCTATTATTGTGTTTCTCGTTTCTATTTTTTTGGCTGAACTATATTTAGTTGTACCTACTTTTAATAATTAATAATATTAAAATTATTAATATTTTCTTAATTGTATATCTAATTATTTATAAATATATAAGCACTCAAAAATCAATCACAGGAGTTTAAATCCGTAATAGAAGTATAATTTAAGATTAAAAAAATATTAAATTCTATATTCAGCATGTGTGAAACTTATATAGATTTGAGGAGTGTTGCAATCTTTCTTCTTTCAAATTATTCATGCTCGAATTTTTCTAGGAATTTATTCTTAAGATAACAACCATTTCATAGGTCCTTGAACTTCTTAAGTTTTCTTAGTGTTACTCACTTTCCCAAGCGACTCAAAAATTTGGCTAACTCCCTAAACTTTCAAAAATTTCGGCAGAGTTTTCCTTGTAAATTGGACTGTCCAAAAAAATATTAATTTTCACGTTCTGGCAAGGAGGTACCACAATAACCAACCAAAATCTAAAGCACAACACTTCAGCAAAAAGTAAATAACTTTAATCATTAAATGTACTCTGGCACGATGCTAAATTATTTAATAACTAAATATACTCTGACAGAAACTAAATTTCGTCAATAACTATGTATAATCTAGCAAGGACATAAACATATGCTAATTTTGAAATATGAATGTCAAGCCAAACCTAGGTTCATATACCCCTCAAATAAATAAGGATAATTCTTCTTCATATCTTCCTCAAGTTCTTACGTAGCCTCTTCTGAATCATGATTACTCTACAAAACTTTTACCGATGCTATTTCTTTTGTTCTCAATTTTCTTACTTGCATATCGAAAATTTCTATAGGTATCTCTTCATAAGTCAGGCCTTTTTTTCTATGGTATCGACATTCATTATACGTGACTTACATTCAAGCATATACACATGAAAGACAGGATGAACAAAGGACAATTCAACGGGCAACACTAGTTCATAAGCCACTTTTTCCTTATTTTACATAATCTCATAAAGTCCGATAAACCTAGGACTAAGTTTTCATTTCTTACAGAATCTCATAACTCCTTTCATTGGTAAAAATTTCAAAAACACCCTATCACCAACCATGAAATCCAAGTCATGATGCCTCTTGTCAGAATTGAACTTTTGATGACTCTAAGCCGCTTTTTGCCTTTCTCTGATTAGCTGGACTTTCTCTGAGGCCTCAGAAACAAACTCCCGACTAATCAATGACATCTCTGCTGGTTCAAACCAACCCACTAGAGACCTACATCTTCGCCCATACAATACTTCATAAGGAGCCATATAAATGCTGGCTTGATAGCTGTTACTGTAAGCAAATTCTATAAGTGGCAAGTGATCATCCCAATTACCTCCTAAATCTATGACATATGCTCACATCATATCTTCGAGAGTCTAAATGGTTCTTTTATCCTAACCATCGGTATGTGGATGGAAAGCGGTGCTCAAATTGACCTTGGTACCTAATATTTTCTAAAACACCTGCCAAAAATGCATGGTGAACTGAGAGCCTCTGTCAAATACGATTGAAACTGGAGTACCATGCAATCAGACTATTTATTTAATGTACAATATGCATACAGCTATGCGAAACCTGTCGTCTTTACTGGTAGGAAATGCGTGGACTTTGTAATCGTTCTACAATAACCCAAATTAAATCATGCTTACGGTATGTGCAAGGCAGACCTACTATGAAACCCATATTAATCATCTCCCATTTCAACTGTGGAATCTCTATATATTAAGCTAGACCACCAGGCCTCTGATGCTCGGCTTTGACTTGCTGAAAATACAAACATTTGGCCACATGATTACTATTCCACCAATACAACTCTTTCAAGTCCAGATATATTTTGGCAGCACATGGGTGGATAGAGTACCTCGAACTGTGAGTTTCTTCCATTATATACTTCCTAAGACCATCTACATCAGGAAGACATAACCGATCATTCAACTTCAAAACTTCATCACTTCCTAGAGTGAAAGCATTGGTTTCTTTCAATTAATTTAAATATCTAAAATAAACCAACTCCAAAACTTTATCGTAGTAACCACTAAATTACTGCTATTTATTATCAAAAACATCTGAATCTTAACCCATCCATTGTGTCTATGAAACCTCAATTGATAAACTGGCGCAATGTTCAGGACATGAGATTACCTGGCTAGTTTTTCAAGTAAACAAAGAAATAAATAAATAGAGATGACTCAAAAGAATACTCCACAAACAAAAGTGGAGCTCACCAATAGCACTGAAAGAGAGGAAAATCCTAACCAGTAGCCTGCTCGCCTGCAAAATCGGTTCCTACGTTGTACCGCACCCAATATAGATTTCCAAAAGAGAACGTCAGTACCATCCATTATACTCAGTGAATCTCAACGAAAGGCGCAGAAACTTAAATAAAATATAAATTACGAGCAAAGATTCTAAATGCATGAAAAACGAAAAGCTTCTAAGAATAATTCTAAAATAATTTCATAATAAGCAGTTTATGGATATTGTAAAAGAAATTCTTTTCTTCCTTATGAAAAAAAATATTCTTTTTATACTTCGGGAGTTCCAACTATCCTAAATTAATTATGTCTCAATCACCGTGTGATTGGCACGGGTTCGATACCAACCTAATCAAATCGGCCCAATCTATGAGGTGCCACTCACTTCGTGGTTCTCATCGCTATGTGTCATATCTTAGATGGCTAGGTAAATTCTCAGCAACGAGACCCTAGACTCGTATGCTCCCTACTTTGGTACAAGTAGTTTCAGCCTTTCAGGAAGTCAATGCCTTGATCAGGACCCCCGGCCTGGACGATGACCCCTTCTCAAAATAGAGGATAGTCCCAAAAATCTTTTCTTTCTAAAACTTCTTCTTTTGGCTTTTCAAGTCTAAATTTTTCTAGATCATCCTATACATACTTATACTGGTATCCTTAAATGTAAAGAATGATATAAGAATGAAATGAACATTGAAAAGTATTTCTAAAGATTCTTGCTTCTTCATGAATTTTCAACATGAAAATGGCATATAAAATAACATAAATCTAAAAATATATGCACATATATTATAATAAATCATCTAAACTTTATTTAAAACAATTCTAAGTTAATTGGTACTGACTCGCTCCAATTAAGTACATATTAGCTCTTTTAAGCAATTCATCAAACACCTTGTATGTGTGTTGTCACGATCCAAATTCTCCCTCCGTGAACCATCCTGATGGCACCTAGTCTCTACGACTAGGTAAGCCTAACATTTCGTGGAAATAAAATAGAAAACATAAAAATTAACAAATAACAGCAACATATGTTTTAAGTAAGCAATTGAGATGTTGCTCGACCAATACAATATCCAACTCTCTAAATATACACAACTCTTCCAAGTTCCGGACATCGTAAGTCACAAGCTTCTACGAATTTCTAACTGTTCTATACATCAATGTTTAAAGAAAAAGGGATTAACATAGGGGGATAGAGGGGGACTCCGAACTTTGCGGATGCAGACAAATATGCTTTGAAGTCTCCTGAAAGGCAACAACCGTGCAACAAAACTCAAGGCTAGTAGGACAAAACTATATCTGCACATGAAAAACATGTATAGAAGAGGCGTGAGTACACCACAACGGTACCCTGTATGTGCCAATTCTAACCTCGCTTATGTAGTAACGAGGTCATGTCAGAGCCTACTGGTATAAATATATAAGTAAGACGGAAAAAAAATATCGCAGTAATTTAAAGACTAAATTTAAACAGAAGAAAATCACATAAGTGATAACAGTACAATACACAAAGATAACAATGGGGATCTCCCGAGATACCGTCTCGTAGTTACAAACATAAATGGGTAGGGGAATCTCCCGGAATACCGTTCCGTAGTCCCAAAATAAATATGAAGGAGGATCTACCGAGATACCGTCCCGTAGTTCTAAAGTAAATGTGTGATAACTATGGATTTGATACATTTTATATGTTACATCCCGCATTTTTGTATGTCAAAGTTTCGTCGTAAGTTAATCGATGTAAGTTCGGGGATGAGATTATTTTTAGATTTTAAGTATTATGCTATTTCAAACAAGTGATAAGTAAATTCGTGAAGGTGAGAGGAGAAGCAAGTCAAAGAAAAAGAATTTTGTCCAAGTTGGCATGTTGGAATAAAATACAGCCCGCGCGAAAATACTCGGTATTTATAGACTAGTGCCATACGAGGTACCACATGACTATGATAGTAAGATATATGAGATATGTGAAAAGTGAGTAGTATTTTAAGTAAGTGAAAATAATTCTCAATTATACAAGTAATAAATTAATTATTGGGTAACGAAATATTATCCGATTAATTAATAAATGGATGAATTTAATTAATTATCCCAAAGAGTAATGTGACAGCCTAAGCTTGATGGAGGTGTGACTCGTAAAAACATAAAAATATGGTGGCATTAAGATGGATTAGTCATTAGGAAAGTGGGGCCTACATCATTGAATAAGAAGTATAAAATTTAAGAGACTTAAATTTCAGAGTCATATAACTTACATTCTGGTTCATATCCAAATTCATTTTATCATTTATCACTTAAGAGTCTTGTGACTCTTAAGAAGCGTCATCAGGTTATTCTGAATCATTTCATATGCATCTTCATATATCCAACAAAGCAAGACTTCTATAATTCCAATTAAAGTGAGGATTTGCAATTATAATGTATTCAAATGGCGTTATATATATTCAAAGGAGTTATATACGTATATATATATATATATATATATATATATATATATATATATATATATATATATATATATATATAGAATATGTGAAAGGTTATGGTGTTATATATGTATCACCATCTGATCAGCTGGTATACGATGATGATTTTGTCCATCGTGGCCGGTATGATATAATGGGATGCCCTCAGAGGCTGATAATGTTATGATACATGTACCTATGCACAACTTGACATTCATACACACATGCATGACACTAAAAGTAATTTATGATTTGCAAAGTTATTCAGACTTGCAGGTTGAGTCATGTACTATATATTTTTCCATGTCTCTGATGTACGTACTTATGTGCGTTACATACTCGGTACATTATTCATACCGATGTCCCTTTTGCCTAGGGACACTATGTATCATGTCCACAGGTTCAGATGGACAGGTTGAGAGCCCTCCAAGTAGACTATCAGCTCAGCGAAAGATTTTGGTGCGCTCCATTTGCTTCGGAGCTGCTCACTTGGTTAGTATAATTTAGACGTGTAATGTTTGGTATGGCGAGACTTTGTCTCTAGCTTTATGCAATTTATGTGTTCTTAAAGGCTTGTAGACATATGTCGTGTACATAAAAGATTGTCCAGCTTTGTCGGCCTATTAGGACTATATGTCACATGTATATGGTAATGTAACAAGAAAGATACATTACATTGGTACTTGGTTGAGTAAGGTACCCGCAGTCGTCGCGGCCCATCGGTTTGGATCGTAAAAAAAGTGGTATCTTCCTAGGGAGTGTACAAGACTGGTCTAGTAGAGTCTTGTTTATGGGTGTGTCGTGCACCACAATCATAAGCAGGAGGCTATTGGGAATTTAAGATTGTCACTCTTTCTTCTTACTCTAGATCGTGTGCTAGAGCTCAGTTATAAGAATTACAATTTCGGAATTCTATTCTATTCGTAGTAAGATGATACCTACATCCGAAAAAATATTGGAAAGAGAAATGGTTGTGGAAGAGCCGAGTCAGAGGAATTGAATTTTTATATGATGCCTTCGATTAGTAAATATGAGGTCTTTAGAAGATCATAGGTGTACCGAAAGGTGTAAGTTTCCTGATAAGAAGCCTTATGGCAAGAATGCCTATTCATCTTTATGGTGAAGACCAATGAGAGATTAAGAAGATAAGTACAAGTTTCAGCAAGTAAAAGAATCAAGATGAAGAAGGGTACGAGACGCCTAGTTTACACAGGTTAATAGTATTTTTAATTGAGGAGAGGAACATAAGTTTTTTGAGTTACCTTCAACAGTAACAGATGTACGTACAATTAGCTACACCCATCGCATATATGCCCTATGGGGGTTAAAAAAATAATATAAGAAAGATATGATGGATGAATTGATTGCGTCAGTTGACATCTCTGAAGTATATTACAAATGTGCTAATAGATTTTTTATGAGACACCTAGATGGTGCACTCTAAAATAGTGCAGCCAGATATGAGTGCTACAAAGACAGCACCATTAGCCTTGAAGGGATAAATATTACCTTAGTGTGGCTCGAGTCCCTAGTAAAGAGAGAACGTTAAGCAACTTGAAGAGCCACTAAATGGAGAAAAGGAAAGCTAAAAGTGAAAGAATGACGTATTGAAGTTTTCACAAGAAAAGGATATGCAGAAATATCAGCAGAATAATGAGAAGTGAGATAAGGAAGCATATTGAATAAGGTGTGATACATGGATGAAAATGGTAGAGTGTTATAGATACTATAGTCAAATAAAGAAAGAGACGAAAGGTGATGGGCCTTAAGATAACAAAAGAGTATAGGACATAAGTTTATATCCTCATTTCAAGAAATAAGTTTGTGACTCCAACACGATTACCAAGAGGAAAAGTTAGACCCAGAGCAATGGAAATTAGTATGGACTGGTGGAAAAAGATAATCTAAATATGAATTAGGGACAGAGTGATTTGATGGTGGTCGACATCATGAGAACTTCATATTGCGGTCCAACGATAACAGAATGGACCACAAAGGAAGATTCATGAGAAATTCAGATAATAGTCATTCAGGGAGATGCTTCCCTAAAGCAAGTAATGTTAGCAAAGTTAAGTTTAAAGGATTATATGTACAAGTTACACTAAGTATCACCCTGGTGAGTTAGGAATTTCATTATGCTTGGTATAGATGGATTGCCGCAAAGCGAGTAAGGGTCATTGATGACGAGAAAAGACGCCAAAGATTAAGAGGTAACACATTTATAGGTAGATCCTCGTGGCTTCAACTCTTAATACTCCCCAAAAGGGGGGAATATCGAGCGATGTGGTGCTAATTCATAACTAAGTGGTTCTAGTATAAAGAAAGAATGCAATAAAAATAGGAAAGGGGTAAGATTTCCCTATTCAAAGCCTAAAAATAGGCAACGATCCCAGAATATTATGCAAACACAACATCAAGGAGAAGAAGTGAGGCGTTCTTGCCGCGATATTATGGGTAAATAAGGAGCCGGTGCAAGATGTAAGTTAAAACAAAGGAATAACCCAAGAAGGATTATGTGGAATATTTATATGAGAATGGGAACAAGTAGGTAATAGTTGACTCACAAAGAGCTTAGCTATGGCCAGTCAAGAGGATACATAACAAGACAGCAGGTTGTGCAAAGATAAAGATAGTAAAACCCAATATAGTGAAGTTATCCCCACAGTAATGGCATTGTAATACTTGAGTAATATTCAAATAGGAGTTGGGGTAGTTAAAGGTACAGTATGAGTGTTACAGAAATAAAAGATAGTTCTACTAGGAAGACAGTCAAAACTTCAGTTCAGAAGCAGTAGTATGAGCAAATGAGTATGGAGGTAGGTAACTTAGGATAATTACAAGTGAGCACAAACATCAAAAATCCTATCGGGAATACGATATAATAATCTTGCAACTTTACAGGAATCAAGGGTTCTCCCTAAATACGATAGCGAAAGACTAGCTGAGTAAATACGGAAGAAGGCGCCAACTTAAGCACAACGACCTAATGAGGAAATGGTCATGTAACAATAGTCTCACAATAATATTATAAGCACTCCAAAGGAAAGTGGCACCTACAATAGCTAATGAACAAGGAGTAAAATCATAAGTGATATTGAGGATCATATGAGTTGTATGGAATTTTAATACATATGGGTACTAATATAAGCTATGTATGGACACATCAAGGGGAAGAAAGACCATGAAAGGTAATAGCTTATATTGGAGAAAGGTAAGAAAGAATGAAAGAAATTATTCGATCAATGATCTCGAGTTGTTGACGTTACGAACACACATAAGAGTTTGGAGTTCTATACTTGCATCATATACAGACGTAGAAGACTCTGGTATAAGTAAAAAAGAATAATTGAGCCCAAGGCATAGACAAATGATTGAATTCTTAAAATATTGTATCATGGATATTACATAACGCCCATGAAAGGCTAAGGTAATAACTGATGCCATGAGCCACAAATCGGAAGGTAGCTTAAACCTACATAAAGGCTGATCGGAAAGAAGAGGAAGCTAAAGAATCATATCACCTAAGTGAATAAAGAGTCTAATCATTGGACCTAGAAAAATTATAGAAGTTTTGATTGAGAACATAACAGAATCACTCTTAATATTAGATGTTAAAGAGGGATAACATAACAATCATAATCTATAATGGCTATACAAGAAAGCCAATTAGAAGAAGTACCAACCTTATAAAAATTCAGTATGAAGCTCCCATCAGATTGTGTATGCTCTAGAGGTGTAAGAATTATAATAGAGCTTCAATTATGGACGTGAATTATACTTATGTGGAAGGGAGGTCGTGAAAGAGATAGAAGATATGAGGCGAGATATTAAGGTAAGTAAGGTAAATGATAAAAATGTACGAGATACTCAAATGCGGAAGGCTGTGAATAGTCCATACTTTGGATTGAAGGCTAGAAACACGAGGATTCAGTATCCAGGAATGATATTAGCATCGTCAATGGTATATTTTCCAGATTATGGGTTCTAGGTAGCAGGAGATCTCGCCAAGAGAGTAAAGAAGAGTTGGAGATAATGAAATGTCTCGCTTGATGTTCCAGATAATACAAGAAAATCTATGGCGAAGCGATATTGCGAGTAGTATAAATGGATATGTGTAGGTTGCAAGCTAAAGTATAATAGAGCGACAATGTTTTAGGAATACAAGAGTAAGAACAAGAAAGGGTGAGTGAGAAGGTGACGAGAATGGATAAGTCCTCATAGATTGAAACCCATGAAAACAAGAAAGCTAATGGTTTCTCTAAGTTGTAGAAGTTCAGTATAGCCTGAATGAACTCAAAAGGAGTCTAAGACTAATAACATTCAGAAGAGATGGAATGGTGCCCTGTTAATATAATGAGGGTATAATTATTATAGAAAAAAATGATGTTTGGGCATTCAATTGAGTAATGATCTGACGAATAAAAGAAAGGGATCTCATGAATTTGATAGGATTAAAATGCCCACGCAAGGTAAATCACATTGGGATGACATGGGATACGGTTATGAAAGTAGGGTATCGCCCCGGGCGGATCAATCTAATCATTTAAGATGTTCCCCTATAAAACGTGAATACTATCAGCAATATTCATAAAAGGTTAAGTTATCAGGGGTGGATTATGGATCAGAATTGAGGTGAATCAATAATTAATGGACAAAAGTTGTAAAGTATGAGAAGATATTATGCCATAATTCTTATGATGAACAGTAATATTGAATCATTAGAGTACATAGATTTATACGTATGGGATAAGAAATAAAAGTAACCATGGATTTTGTAGCAGATCTCAGTAACAAGAAGTCTAGGTAAGAACTATGGTATATTATGACCTACGTAGATACAGTAAAGTCATACGAACGGATAACCATGTCTATTGAATAAGATATAACAATATTCGTAAGTTCGATAAAAAAAAGGAGAGAAGAACTTCAGGATTGGCTAAAACAACTAGAGGGAGAAAGAGAGGGGAGTCGTATAAGCACACTTACAAGGTCAGTATCGTAGAATCTGCATGATGGGAGGTAGCAACAGTTATGAGATTGGAAGGAATTTGATCACAAGCCATGGCGTGGGAAGAGGCCTAAAATGGGGGAATACCCTAGACTTTGGACTTATTCAAGGCACCGGTTGTCTTGATGGCAAGAGGACTACTAAAGTGTTTACAAGACATAGGCTATGAAAATGATAAAAGCACCAGTCAACATTCAAGGACGAATGTTCCAAAGAGGATGGTGTTACATCCCGCATTTTCGTATGTTTAAGTTACGTCATAAGTTAATCGATATAAGTTCGGGGATAGAATTATTTTGAGATTTTAAGTATTATGCTTTCTCAAATAAGTGATAAGTAAATTCGTGAAGGTGAGAGGGGAAGCAAGTCAAAGAAAACGAATTTTCGTCCAAGTTGGCATGTTGTGATAAAATATGGCCCGAGCAAAATACTCGGTATTTATGGACTAGTGTCATACAAGATACCATTTGACCATGATAGTAAAGTGTATGAGATATGTAAAAAGTGAATAGTATTTTAAATAAATGAAAGTAATTCTCAATTATGATGTAATAGATTAATTGTCGGATAATAAAATATTACTCGATTAACTAATAAGTAGATAAATTTAATTAATTATCCCAAAAAAAGTAACGTGACAGCCTAGGCTTGATGGAGGCGTGACTCTTAAAAATATAAGAATATGGTGGCATTAAGATGGCTTAGTCATTAGGAAAGTGGGGACCATATCATCGAATAAGAGGTATCAAATTTAAGAGACTTAAATTTCAAAGTCATATAACTTACATTCTGGTTCATATCCAAATTCATTTTATCATTATCACTTAAGACACTTGTGACTCTTAAGGAGCTTCATCAAGTTATTCCGAATCATTTCATATGCATCTGTATGTATCCAACAATGCAAGACTTCTATAATTCCAATTAAAGTGAGGATTTTCAATTATACTCGAGTACAATGTAATTTTTTTCAGAATTTTTTTAACCCTTTTTTATGTGTTGTCATAATTAACGTGAGTTAAAGGGATTGTCAAAAAAATCGATTTAGGTATTTTAATACTATTCCTTTTTTATTTTAGCATGATCCATACGATACGAATAAAATATACAAATGAACAAATTCCATAAATGACTCTATTAATAGAAGTATTAGAAGCGCCTATGTTCTAGAATCTACATATGTCTTATTATTCCATTGTATGTTCATGTGTCTCAGAAAATACGTAAAATAATTTTATGATAATTAGAGGTATAATGGTCTTATGATATACCGAGAGATTTGGTTATGTATTTTATATGCATTTCATGTATTTATACATGTACATTGACCCACGACTCAGACGGCGCTATATACGCGTATGTATGTATACATATGTATATGGGATATGGGAAAAGGTTACGGCGTTATATACGCACCACCACCTGATCAGCTGATATATGATGATGTTGCCCACAGTGTCTGAAATATGATTCAAACAGCGCTATATATATATATATGTATATATATATATATATATATATGTATATATATATATATATGTATATATATATATATATATATATATATATGTATATATATATATATATGTATATATATATATATATGTATATATATATATATATATATATATGCGTATATAATGCTGTTTAAATACATACATACATATATATGCATATATATATATGTATATATATATGCATATATATATATATATGTATATGTATGTATATATATGTATATGTATATGTATGTATATATATGTATATGGGATATGAAAAAGGTTATGGCGTTATATATGCACCAACACCTAATCAACTGGTATACGATAATAATTTTACCTATAGTGGCCGTTATGATATAATGGGATGCCCTCAGATGCTGATGATGCTATGAAACATGTACCTATGCACGAATGACATTCATACGCATATGCATGATGCTAAAAGTAATTTATGATTTATAAGTTACTCAGACTTGAAGGTTGAGTCATGTATTCTATATTTTTTCCATGTCTTTTATGTACTTACTTATGTCCCTTACATACCCGGTACATTATTCGTACTGATGTCCCTTTTGCTTGGGGACGCTGCGTTTCATGCTCCATTTTCTTCGGAGTTGCTCGTTTGGCTAATATGACTTAGATGTGTAATGTTTGGTATGGCCAGACTCTGTCCCGATTTATGGAATTTATGTGCTCTTATAGGCTTGTAGACATATGTCGTGTACATAAAAGATTGTATGACTTTGTTGGCCTATGTTTTGACTTTATAAAGAATTATGTTGGCCTATTAGGCCCATAAGTCACATGTATATAATGATGTAACAAGAAAGATACGTTACGTTGGTACTCGGTTGAGTAAGGTACCAGATGCCCGTCGCGGTCCATCGGTTTGGGTCGTGACATTATTCTCTTTCTTGCTAAGTTTTGATTAGAAATATGTACAAAATAATCCCAAAGGCTCACACGTTGTGCTTGATTGCAGGTTTTTAAGTAAATTCGGGGATGAGATTATTTTTAGATTGTAAGTATTATGCTATTTCAAAGAAGTGATAAGTAAATTCGTGAAGGTGAGAGGAGAAGCAAGTCAAAGAAAAAGAATTTTTGTCTAAGTTGGCATGTTGGGATAAAATACGGCCCGAGCAAAAATACTCGGTATTTATAGACTAGTAACATATGAGGTACCACATGACCATGATAGTAAGGTATATAAGATATGTGAAAAGTAAGTAATATTTTAAGTAAGTGAAAATATTTCTTATTATCCGGATAATAAATTAATTACTGAATAACAAAATATTATTCGATTAACTAATAAATAAATAAATTTAATTAATTATCCCAAAGAGTAATGTGGCAGCCTAAGCTTGATGGAGGTGTAAATCTTAAAAACATAAGAATATGGTGGCACTAAAATGGCTTAGTCATTAGGAAAGTGGGGCCTACATCGTTGAATAAAAAGTATTAAACTTAAGAGACAAATTTCAGAGTCATAGAACTTACATTCTGGTTCATATCCAAATTCATTTTATCATTTATCACTTAAGAGTCTTGTGACTCTTAAGGAGCGTCATCAGGTTATTCTGGATCATTTCATATGCATCTTCATATATCCAACAACGCAAGACTTCTATAATTCCAATTGAAGTGAGGATTTGCAATTATAACGGAGTACAATGTAATTTTTTTTAAAAATATTATACGAATTTTTTTTACTACAATCTTATCATTATGTGTTGTTATAATTAACGTGGTTTGAAGGGATTGCCAAGAAAATCGACTCGGGAATATTAAGGCTATCCCATCTTTCTTTTGGCATGATCCATACGATACGAACGAAATGTGCAAATGCACAAATTCTATAAATGACTCTATTAATAGAAGTATTAGAAGTGCCTATATTCTTGAATTTTCATATGTCTTATTATTCCATTTTTTGTTCATGGGTCTCAGAAAATACGGAAAATATTTTTATGATAATCATAGGCATAATGGTCTTATGATATATCAAGATTTTGTTATCGTATTTCATATGCATTTATACATGTACATTGACCCATGACTCAGACGGTGCTATATACACGTATATATGTATATATATATATATATGGGATATAAGATATGGGAAAAGGTTACGGCGTTATATACGCACCACCACCTGATCAGCTGGTATATGATGACGTTGTTGCCTACAGTAGCTGAAATATGATTCAAATGGCGTTATATGCACACATATATATGTATTCAAATGGCGTTATATGCGCATATATATATGTATTCAAATGAAGTTATATACGTATATATATGTATGTATATATATGTATATGGGATATGGGAAAGGTTATGGCGTTATATACATACCACCACCTGATCAGCTGATATATGATGATGATTTTTCCCATAGTTGCCGGTATGATTTAATGGGATGCCCTCAGAGGCTGATGATGTTATGAAACATGTATATGCACAACATGAAATTCATACGCATATGCATAACGCTAAAAGTAATTTATGATTTACAATGTTATTCAGACTTGCAGGTTGAGTCATGTACTATATATTTTTCCATGTCTCTGATGTACTTACTTATGCGCCTTACATACTTGGTATAATATTCGTACTGATGTCCCTTTTGCCTGGGGACACTTCGTTTCATGTTCGCAGGTCCATATGGACAGGTTGAGATCCCTCCAAGTAGACTATCAGCTCACTGAAAGATTTTGGTGCGCTCCATTTGCTTCAGAGCTGCTAATTTGGTTAGTATAATTTAGACGTGTAATGTTTGGTATGGTGGGACTCTGTCCCGACCTTTATGGAATTTATGTGTTCTTATAGGCTTGTAGACATATGTCGTGTACATTAATGATTGTCCAGCCTTGTCGGCCTATTAGGACTATATGTAACATGTATATGATGATGTAACAAGAAAGATACATTACATTGGTACTCGGTTAAGTAAGGTACCCGTAGCCGTCGCGGCCCGTCGGTTTGGATATAACAAAAGTGGTATCAGATCAGTTCTTTCCTAGGGAGTCTACAAGACGTGTCTAGTAGAGTCTTGTTTATGGGTGTGTCGTACACCACAATTATAAGTAGGAGGCTATAGGACATTTAGGATTGTCACTCTTTCTTCTTACTCTAGATTGTGTGCTAGAGCTCACTTATAAGAGTTCAAATTTTAGAATTCCATTTTATTCGTAATAAGATGATACCTACATCCGAAAAAAGGTTGGAAAGAGAAATGGTTGTAGAAGAGTTGAGTCAGAGGAATTGGATTTTAATATGATTCCTTCGATTAGTAAATATGAGGTCTTTAAAAGATCATATGTGTACTGAAAGGTGTATGTTTCCTGATAAGAAGCCTTAAGGCAAGAATGCCTATCCATCTTTATGGTGAAGGACAATAAGAGATTAAGAAGATAAGTACAAGCTTCAGCAAGTAAAAGAAGCAAGATGAAGAAGGGTACGAGACGCCTAGTTTACACAGGTTAATAGTATTTTTAATTGAGGTAGAGGAACGTAAGCTTTTTGAGTTACCTTCAACAATAACAGATGTAAGTACAATTAACCACACCCATCCCATATATGCCCTATGGGGGTTAACAAAAGTAGTATAACAAAGATATGATGGATGAATTGATTGCGTCAGCTGACATCTCCGAAGGATATTGCAAATGTGCTAATAGAGCTCTTTATGAGACACCTAGATGGTGCACTCTAAAATAGTGCAGCCAGATATGAGTACTAATAAGACATGCACCATTAGCCTTGAAGGGATAAATATTACCTTAGTGTGGCTTGCGTCCCTATTAAAGCGAGAACGTTAAGCAACTTGAAGAGCCACTAAATGGAGCAAAGGAAAGCTAAAAACGAAAGAATGACGTATTGAAGTTTTCAGAAGAAAAAGGATATACAGAAATATCAGCAGAATAAATGAGAAGAGAGATAAGGAAGCATATTGAATAAGGTGTGATACATGGATAAAAATGGTGGAGTGTTATAGAACCTATAGTCAAATAAAGAAAGAGACGACAGGTGATGGGCTTTAAGACAACAAAAGAGTATAGGCCATAAGTTTATATCCTCATTTCAAGAAATAAGTTTGTGACTCCAACACGATTACCAAGAGGAAAAGTTAGACCCAGAGCAATAGAAATTAGTATGGACTGGTGGAAAAAGATAAGCTAAACATGAATTAGGGACAGAGTGATTTGATGGTGGTCGGAATCATGAGAACTTCATTTTGCGTTCCGGCGATAACAGAATGGACCACAGAGGAAGATTCGTGAGAAATTCTTAGAATAGTCATTCAGGGAGACGCTTCCCTTAAGCAAGCAATGTTAGCAAAGTTAAGCTTAAAGGATTATATGTACAAGTTACACTAAGTATCACCCTCATAGTGAGGAATTTCACTATGCTTGGTATAGAAGGATAACTGCAGCGAGTAAGGGTCATTAATGACGAGAAAAGACTCCAAAGATTAAGAGGTAACACATTTATAGGTAGATCCTCGTGGCTTCAACTTTTAGTACTCCCAAAAGGGGGGAATATGGAGTGATGTGGTGTTAATTCATAATTAAGTGGTTCTAGTATAAAGGAAGAATGCAATAAAAATAAGAAAGGGGTGAGATTTCCCTATTCAAAGCCTACAAATAGGCTACGATCCCAGAACATTATGCAAACACAACATTAAGGAGAAGAAGTGAGGCATTCCTGCTGCAATGTTATGGGTAAATAAGGAGCCAGTGCAAGATGTAAGTTAAAACAAAGGAAATAATCCAAGAAGGATTATGTGGAATATTTGTATGAGAATGGGAACGAGTAGTTAATAGTTGACTCAGAAAGAACCTAGCTATAGCCAGTCAAGAGGATACATAACAAGACAGCAGGTCGTGGAAACATAAAGATAGTAAAGCCCAATATAGTGAATTTATCTCCACAGTTATGGCATTGTAATACTTGAGTAATATTCAAATAGGAGTTAGGATAGTTAAAGGTACCATATGAGTGTTACAGAAATAAAAGATAGTTCCACTAGGAAGACAGTCAAAACTTCAGTTCAGAAGCAGTAGTATGAGCAAATGAGTATGGAGGTAGGTAACTGAGGATAATTACAAGTGAGCACAAACATCAAAAGTCTATCGGGAATACGTTATAATAAGCTCGCAACTTTACAGGAATAAAGGGTTCTCCCTAAGTACGATAGCGAAAGACTAGATGAGTAAATAAGGAAAATGGCGTCAAGTTAAGCACAACGACCTAATGAGTAAATGGTCGCGTAACAAGTCTCACAACAATATTATAAGCACTCCAAAGGAAAGTGGCACCTACAATGGCTAATGAACAGGGAGTAAAATTAGAAGTGATATTCAGGATCATATGAGTTGTATGGAATTTCAATACATATGGGTACTAAGATAAGCTATGTATGGACACAACAAGGGGGGAGAAAGACCATGAAAGGTAATAGTTTACATTGAAGAAAGCTAAGAAGGAATGAAAGAAATTATTCGATCAATGATCCCGAGTTGTTGACTTTATGAACACACTTAAGAGTTTGGAGTTTTATACTTGCATCATATAAAGACGTAGAAGACTCTGGTATAAGTTAAAAAGAAGAATTGAGCCCAGGGCATAGACAAATAATTGAATTGTTAAAAGATTGTATCATGGATATTACATAACACCCATGAAAGGCTAAGGTAATAACTGATACCATAAGCCACAAATCGGAAGGTAGCTTAAACCTACATAAAGGCTGATCGGAAGGAAGAGGAAGCTAAAGAATCACGTCACCCAAGTAAATAAAGAGTCTAATCATTGGACCAAGAAAAATTATAGAATTTGTGCTTGAGAACATAACATAATCACTCTTAATATCAGATCTTAATGAGGAGTAACATAACAACCATAATCTATAATGGCTCTACAAGAAAGCCAATTAGAAGAAGTACCGGCCTTATATGAATATAGTACGAAGCTCCCATCGGATTGTGTATGCTCCAGAGGTATAAGAATTATAATAGGGCTTCAAGTTATAGACGTGAATTATACTTATATGGAAAGAAGGTCGTAAAAGAGATAGAAGATATGATGCGAGATATTAAAGTAAGGTAAATGTGGACAATGTACGAGATACTCAAATGCAGAAGGCTGTGAATAGCCCATACTTCGGATACAAGGCTAGAAACACGAGGATTCAGTATCCAGGAATGATATTAGCATCGTCAATGGTATACTTTCCAGCTTATGGGTTCTAGGTACCGAGATATCTAGCCAAGAGAGTAACAAAGAGTTGGAGACGATGAAATGTCTCGCTTGATGTTCCAGAATTATACAAGGAAATCAATGGTGAAGCAATATTGCGAGTAGTATAAATGGATATGTGTAGGTTGCAAGCTCAAGTATAATAGAGCGACAATGTTTTAGGAATACAAGAGTAAGAAAAGAAAGGGTGAGTGAGAAGTTGACAAGAATGGATAAGTCCTCGGGGATTGAAACCCATGAAAACAAGAAAGCTAATGGTTTCTCTAAGTTGTAGAAGTTTAGTATAGCCTGAATGAACTCAAAAGAAATCTAAGACTAATAACATTCAGAAAAGATGGAATGGTGCCCTGTTAATAGATGATGGTATAATTATTATAGAAAAAAATGACGTTTGGGCGTTCGATTGAGTAATATTGTGACGAATTAAAGAAAGGAATCTCATGAATTGGATATGATTAAAATGCCCACGTAAGTTAAATCACATTGGGATGCCGTGAGATACGGTTATGAAAGTAGGGTATCGCCCCGGGCGGATCAATCTTATCATTTCATTGTTCCCCAATAAAATGTGAATCCTAACAGCAATATTACATAAAAGGTTAAGTTATCAGGGGTGAATTATGGATCAAAATTGAGGTGAATCAACAATTGATGGATAAAAGTTCTAAAGTATGAGAATATATTAGGGCGTCATTCTTAAGATGAACAACAATATTGAAGCATCAGATGACATAGATTTATACGTATGGGACAAGAAATAAAAGTAACCAGGGATTTGGTAGCAGACCTCAATAACAAGAAGTCAAGGTAAGAATTGTGGTATATTATGACCTACGTAGATGTAGTAACGTCATACGAATTGATAACCATGTCCATAGAATAAGATATAACAATATTCGTAAGTTCGACAAAAAAAGGATCGAAGAACTTCAGGATTGGCTAAAAATACTAGAGGGAGAAGTAGAGGAGAGTCGCATAAGCACACTTACAAGGTCAGTATCGTAGAATCTGCATGATGGGAGGTAGCAACAGTTATGAGATTGGAAGGAATTTGATCACAAGCCATGGCGTGGGAAGAGGCCTAAAATGGGGATATACCCTAGACTTTGGACTTATTCAAGGCACCGGTTGTCTTGATGGCAAGAGGACTACTAAAGTGTTTAGAAGACATAGGATATGAAAATGATAAAAGCACCAGTCAACATTCAAGGACAAATGTTCCAAAGAGGGGGATTGTGTTACACCCGCATTTTCGTATGTTTAAGTTACGTCATAAGTTAATCGATATAAGTTCGGGGATCGAATAATTTTGAGATTTTAAGTATTATGCTATTTCAAATAAGTGATAAGTAAATTCGTGAAGGTGAGAGGGGAAGCAAGTCAAAGAAAACGAATTTTCGTCCAAGTTGGCATGTTGGGATAAAATATGGCCCGAGCAAAATACTCGGTATTTATGTACTAGTGTCATACGAGATACCACTTGACCATGATAGTAAGGTGTATGAGATATGTGAAAAGTGAGTAGTATTTTAAATAAGTGAAAATAATTCTCAATTATGAAGTAATACATTAATTGTTGGGTAATAAAATATTACCCGGATAACTAATAAGTAGATAAATTTAATTAATTATCCCAGAGAGTAACGTGACAGCCTAGGCTTGATGGAGGCATTAAGATGGCTTAGTCATTAGGAAAGTGGGGACCATATCATCGAATAAGAGGTATCAAATTTAAGAGACTTAAATTTCAAAGTCATATAACTTACATTCTGGTTCATATCCAAATTCATTTTATCATTATCACTTAAGACACTTGTTACTCTTAAGGAGCTTCGTCAAGTTATTCCGAATCATTTCATATGCATCTGTATATATCCAACAACGCAAGACTTCTATAATTCCAATTAAAGTGAGAATTTACAACTATAATGGAGTATAATGTAATCTTTTTCAGAATTTTTCTATTATAATTTTACCGTTACGTGTTGTTACAATTAACGTGGGTTAAAGGGATTGACAAGACAATCGACTCAAGTATGTTAAGACTATCCTTCTTTATTTGGCATGATCCATACCATATGAACAAAATGTTCAAATGTACAAATTCCATAAGTGACTCTATTAATAGAAGTATTAGAAGTGCCTATGTTCTTGAATCTCCATATGTCTTATTATTTCATTGTCTGTTCATGGGTCTCAGAAAATATGTAAATTAATTTTATGATAATCAGAGGTATAATGGTCTTATGATGTACCGAGAGATTTTGTTATGTATTTTATATGCATTTTATGTATTTATACATGTATATTGACCCACGACTCAGACGGTGCTATATACGCATATATATATATATATATATATATATATATATATATATATATATATATATATATATATATATATATATATATATATATATATATATATATATATATATGGGATATGGGAAAATGTTACGGCGTTATATACGGACCACCACCTGATCATCTGGTATATGATGACGATGTTGCCCACAGTGGCTGAAATATGATTCAGACAGCGTTATATACGCGTGTATATATATATATATATGTATGTATATATATATATATATATATATATCTTTAAATTGCGTTATATATGCATATATAATTTTTCTAAATCAAAAATTATTACTCGTAGATTAATTAAGTGGGAAGAAATAAATTTTCCTACTGAATGGATTATTGAAGAAGCTGCAGTACCTCGTGAGATTACTAGTGAGGAGATTTCTGATATCAGACAAAGTAAAGATGGTAGTGTAACTTTGAGTTTTAAAACCCAGGATATCCCAAGACTAACAGATTCCTCTTCAAGATTAACCCGATCTGTATCTTCTTATATTTCTCCAGTAGATTATATTGTAGATATTCCATCAAAGGGCTTCAACTTCTCAAATTAGAGATACAAATTTTGATAAAATTATTTTAGATAATAATAATATTGCTAAAGGTGAAGATCGTTTAAGTGATCCTACAGATTCTGACATGAATTTTCCAACTGGTTTACATGGATAGTAAAAAAATTGATTTTAGTCCAGGTTCTCTGGCACGAAAAGAGATTTCTTTAGAATTTTATAGTCCAAAATGGGAAGAATTTAGGAATTGGTTTTTCTCTTCATTTAATAAAGATGAGACAGAGTATTTTTCTAAAGAATTTTACAAAGAGTTAGAAGGAAATAATATTTCATTGCCATTTGTCCCATGGTTCATGATTAAATATGTGGGATATCATTTGTCAGTCATTGAACATGAGTATCATTTGTCTAATGGAGATATAATGATTTCTTCTTTACCTCCAACTCAGTCTTTTGATATCAATAGAGATGGTAAAACTATTAATTTTACTGCTTTTGCAAAATTGTTTGAAAATAAAGTTGCTGTAACTACTTGTGAACATGTCAATTTGATTCTTAAACAGCAGAATTATGCTAGTTATTATTTGAATGTATTAGGAGAGCATGTCATGGCATTGCATAAGAATTTAGACAATTATTTAAAACAAACACAGATTTTACAAGAAAAAATAGAAGCTTTTCATAAACCAAAACAAGAATTAAAAATTGTCAAAAATACTTTACAACCTCCTCCGGAAATAAAAAGTTTCAAAACTGATTCTACTGAAGAAATTGAACAGCTTTTAAAAGAGAAACTAAAGAATATTGTTTTTGATTCCAATATTACTGGAATTGATTTACAGCCTCAACCTGTTTTATCTACAAAACAAGAAAATTTTATTACTCAGAATGTTTCAGAAAATGATTTTGTTAATAAAATCAATACAAAATGGGCTGATAAGCCTATTCAAAGGATGTTCTATTACAATAGACCAACTCCGATGGATGTTTTAAATGAAGAAAGAGATCAGATTTTTAATAATAGTTACAGTAGCAAGGAAATTTATGAATGGAATATTGATGGTTTTAATGATAAACAAATTTTTACTACTGTGCATAGAATGTTGATGTATAGTACTATTTGTAAGATTAATAAAAATCAAGATCGTGATATTGCTGCTATGATTGTTGCTGGTTTCACTGGCCAACTTAAAGGTTGGTGGGATAATTTTTTAAATCAAGAACAAAAGAATACTATCATGAATACTACTAGTGTTATTAAAATTGAAGGGCAATTAGCCTATCAGACTACTGATCAAACAAGTACTTCTCAAGTACAACAAAATGCTGTTTATACTTTGATTACTACTATGGTTGAACATTTTTGTGGTAGATGGACTGATGAAGCAGAAACTATTAGAACAACATTACAAAATTTACGTTGTAGACAACTATCTGATTTTAGATGGTATAAAGATGTATTCTTAAGTCGTGTTATGGAATTGCATGATTGTAGTCATGAGCATTGGAAGTCTAAATTTATTGATGGTTTACCTTCGATTTTTGCGGAAAGAGTGAGAAAACATTTACGTGGTTCGCATAATAAAATTCCTTATGATTCCTTGACTTATGGGAAAATTATTAGTGTTTGTACTCAAGAAGGCTTAGCTGTTTGTAATAATATAAAGATGAATTATTATATCAAAAAGAATAGATTGAATGAAAGGAAGCAATTAGGAGAATTTTGTGATCAATTTGCTTTTGATATTCCTGGTTCTTCAAAAAAGAAAAAGAAGTTTTCTAAATTTTCTAAAGATGACAAGAAAAGAAAGTATAAGAAAAAATTTACTTCTCGTGATAAGTCCTCTTGGGATAAGAAAGAAAAGAAAGTTTACAAAAAGAAGGGTAAGAAAGATTATAAAAGAAGGATTAGATGTCATAAATGTGGTAAATTTGGGCATTATGCGAATGAGTGCAAAACTCAGGAAAAGATTAAGAGTTTGGATCTGGATGAAAAAATATAAGATTCTTTGTGTAAGATTTTATTAAATTATGATTCTGATTCTAATTCTGAAATATCTGATTATTCTTCTACTGATTATAGTTCGGATGATTTAAGAATTCTTCATAATGAAGAATTATATTCTGATTCTGATAGATCTTCTTCAGAAGATATTTGTGCTTGCAAGAAAGATGATAGTCTATATGATTTAATTTCAAATTTTCAGGATTTGAATGTGAATATGATTAATGATGAAAAAATTATGAAGATTTTAAAGAAAATAGATGATAAAGATTTAAGAAATAAAATTCTGGATACAATTTTAAATGATGATTTTGATATTGACAACCAAAACAATATATCTTCTAATACTCCTATCTTGAAGCAACCTGATTATTATTCAACTGCCGAGTTAAAAAGGATTTTGGTCCAAAGAAATTTTCCAGAAAAAGAAACTACTATTTCTGATTTAAAACAAGAACTTGTTATTTTAAAAGAAGAAATTATTTATTTGAAAAATCAGTCAAAAATTCATGATAGAAGAATTTCTAGCCTAGAAGATAATAGGACTTTTGATTTACATTTACAAGCAAACAAGGTTGAGAATTCTAAAGCAAATGAAACTGAGATTTCTGAGACTGAGATTTCTAAAAATAGTAATACTGAGAAAATTAGCCAAGATCATACAAAAGATTCTTTTTTGACAAATATCTTCAATGAAGATAGAAATGAATTTTTACAAAAAATGAGTATTATTACATCTCAAAAGTTTTATACTAAAATTACTTTACAAATTGATTACAATTTTAGAAAGGAATTCATTGCCTTATTTGACAGTGGAGCAGATGTAAATTGTGTTCAGGAAGGACTTATACCTTCAAGATATTTTCATAAAACAACTCATTGTTTAAGATCTGCTAATGGTAGTCAAATGAAATTGAATTATAAATTACCAAAAGCTTTTTTATGTAACAATGGTATTTGTTTACCTCAAAGTTTTATGATTGTGGAAGATATTTCTTGTCCAATTATTTTAGGGGTCCCATTCATGCATGCGATATTTCCTTTGAAAAGGTGGGATCATACTAAAATAATAGGAACTTATAATGATAAAGATTTTCAATCAGATTTTATCACTAAACCATTTACTAAGTCTATAAATCAAATTGTTGAAAAATTAATTTTAAAAAATCAACAAGTCAATTTTATAAAACAAGAAATTTCTTTATTAGAAATAGATATTTTACTAAAAAATCCAAAATTACAAGGAAAAGTGAATTTATTAAAAAACCAGTTTATTGCTAATATTTGTAATGATCATCCCAGTGCTTTTTGGGATAGAAAAAAACATGTTGTGACATTACCTTATGAAGATTGTTTTGATGAGAATAATATTCCTACTAAGGCAAGACCTTGTCAAATGAATTCTGCATATTTGGATTTGTGTAAAAAAGAGATTGATAATTTATTGAAAAAGAATTTGATTAGACAATCTAGTTCTGCTTGGTCATGTACTGCTTTTTATGTTAATAAACATGCAGAACAAGAAAGAGGTGTACCTAGATTAGTTATTAATTATAAACCTCTTAATAAAGTTTTGAAATGGATTAGGTATCCTATCCCTAATAAAAAAGATTTATTGAATAGGTTACATGATGCAATCATTTTTTCTAAATTTGATTTAAAATCGGGATATTGGCAAATTCAGATTGCTGAACAAGACAGATATAAAACTGCTTTTAATGTTCCAATAGGACAATTTGAATGGAATGTTATGCCTTTTGGATTGAAGAATGCGCCTTCAGAATTTCAAAAGATTATGAATAATATATTTATTCCTTTTACAGATTTCATTATTGTTTACATAGATGATATTTTAGTATTTTCCAAAAATATTGAATTACATTTCAAACATTTAGAATTATTTCAAAAAATAGTTATTCAAAATGGATTAGTTATTTCTAAACCAAAAATGTGTCTTTTTCAAAGTAACATTAGTTTTCTTGGTCATAATATTGGAAAAGGAACAATTACGCCTATTAATAGGACGATTGAATTCGGATCAAAATTTCCTGATATTATTACTAATAAGACTCAATTACAAAGATTTTTGGGTAGTTTAAATTATATTTCTCCGTTCATAAAAGACTTATCAAAAGATACTGCTACTTTATATGAAAGGCTAAAAAAGAACCCTCATGCTTGGAATGATTCTCACACTGATGCTGTTAAGAAAATAAAATCCAAAATAAAAGAACTCCCTTGTTTAACTTTGGCTAACCCAAATTGGGAAAAAACTGTTGAAACTGATGCTTCAGATATTGGATATGCGGGTATTTTGATTCAATTTTCTCCTGTTGAAAAAAGAGATTATGTTATACAATTTTATTCAGGAAAATGGAATGATAGTCAAAGAAATTATGCAACAGTAGCAAAAGAGATTTTAGCTATTGTTAAGAGTGTTTTAAAATTTCAGACGGATTTATATAATCAGAAATTTGTAATCAAAACAGATTGTCAAGCTGCTAAGTTCTTATTTAATAAGGATTTTAAGCACAATGTTTCTAAACAGATGTTTGCTAGATGGCAAGCATTATTGGCTCCTTTTGATTTTGAAATTGTTTATAAAAAAGGAATTGATAACAGTTAACAGATTTTCTTACCAGAGAATATCTTACTAATGATTAATTTTCAGTTTTGTAGGATGAGGCCAAATTGGCCAAGACCTTCCTCTGGAAAAGATTCTAGGGCATATTGGCCATGATTTAAGCTTAGTTTACTATAAAATTATTTAAACTAACACCCATACCACAACCTTTACCCCTTCAAGGCAAGCTATTCATTAAGAGTCATTACCTTTTCCTATCATACTTAAGCTATATCAGTTATTATTTAACACTTATGAATTTAGCCCATCATTGGGCAAATAAACAAATAAAACACAATTATAATATAGAAAATATAATATAACTAAAGAAATAGAAAGTACCTGATTACCAGAACTTCTTGATTTATTTATTCATAATAACTATTACAAGTAGTATTACAAAAGGAAATTTTAGAGAGAAGGGAGAGGAAAATCTTAGAAAGAGAGAGAAGAGTTCCGAAAAACCTAGCTCCTCTAAATGAAATCTACCTTATTTATAGAAAATATTGTGCACAGTAAAAGTGCACAGTAACCGACATAAAAGTCAATAATCCTACAGTAAACTGAATAAAATTACATAATAGCCCCTTCTAGAAACTTAAGTGGCTTTTTTGATTTTCAAAATCTCTTCTTCAGCTTTCTTGAGTAGATCCGGTAAATCTTCTGAAGTTATACTATTTACACTTTGAGAATCTTCAAAATTATCCCCCATTAAAACATCATCATCAGTAATTTGCTTCTGAATATCTTTTTTAATCTGCTCCATGTAAGCTGCAATTAGCTCTTCTTTAGATAATGTTCCTCCTTTCTTTATCTGAATCTTCATAGTAATTTTTCTAAAATGACTTTCTTCCATTTCTGCATCATCTGGTATTTCTTTGTCATATTTGGTAATTGTAGTCTTAATAGTATCCAATAGCTCTTGCCCAACCATCTTTCCATCAGATCCTTTTGAGATTAGTTTAGGCCAAAATTTTGTATAATGTCTTCTAAATAAACAAGGTACTTCATCTGAATCTTTCCCTAATTCAATGGTCCATTTGTAAATCCAAGGAACAGAAAATTCCATAAAAAAATTCATAATCGGAGTCTTTGGGTATAATCTGTCCTCTTTGTCCAAATGCATAATCCTTGGAGAAATTTCTACCCATTGATGATATAACTCTTTAAACTGTACTGGTAGTATTCCTTGGGAAGGCCCGAAAAAGGACCACCATTTAATGAACCAACTTGGAATCTGGGTACTTTTAAAAACTTGAGCACAAATTTTTATAAACCAAGAGTGCTTATGATCATCATTTTCATAAAATAAAGTCTTTGAAAATGCCTCCACATAATCCCAATAATTATAATTAATTGACATCTTTTGAATTGGATGTATATACTGACAATCTTTTAAAGTACTTAGTCCCCATTCATCTGGTAAAATAATTTTCTTAATAATCATTTTGGAAAAAGAAAAATATGATTTATTAGAATTACTAGTATTGTTATGAGAAATTTCTACTGATCCAGTAGATGTTAAAATCATTTCATAGTGCAATCTATTCTTGTAAGTTTGCATTGGAAATAATGCATTGTTTAAATACCTTTTCATAACAATCCAAGGATTGTGTTTCCATTGAAAATCTTTGTTATCAACATAAATTATAATCTCTTTTATAGGATTTATATCAAAAATCTCATTGTCAGTTTTCCCAATTATAACTGCATAAGAATCTTCATTAAGGGGTTCAAAATCTTTATGATCCTCAATAGAGGTGGGTTGAATAGTAGCATTGCTACCCCCAGCAGTTCCAGCATTGCTGGCAATAAAATCTAGATATTTCTGGTAATCTGCAAAAGAAGGTCTTATATTTGATGATGACGATGATCCTTCTTCAAGAAATCTTTTCTGGGCTGGAATATGCCCTAGAGTCTGAAATCTATTCTGATTTGTTCCTCCTCTTCCCCTTCCAGAGGAAGGTCTTGGCCAATTTGGCCTCATCCTACAAAACTGAAAATTAATCATTAGTAAGATATTCTCTGGTAAGAAAATCTGGTAAACTGTTATCAATTCCTTTTTTATAAACAATTTCAAAATCAAAAGGAGCCAATAATGCTTGCCATCTAGCAAACATCTGTTTAGAAACATTGTGCTTAAAATCCTTATTAAATAAGAACTTAGCAGCTTGACAATCTGTTTTGATTACAAATTTCTGATTATATAAATCCGTCTGAAATTTTAAAACACTCTTAACAATAGCTAAAATCTCTTTTGCTACTGTTGCATAATTTCTTTGACTATCATTCCATTTTCCTGAATAAAATTGTATAACATAATCTCTTTTTTCAACAGGAGAAAATTGAGTCAAAATACCCGCATATCCAATATCTGAAGCATCAGTTTCAACAGTTTTTTCCCAATTTGGGTTAGCCAAAGTTAAACAAGGGAGTTCTTTTATTTTGGATTTTATTTTCTTAACAGCATCAGTGTGAGAATCATTCCAAGCAGGAGGGTTCTTTTTTAGCCTTTCATATAAAATAGCAGTATCTTTTGATAAGTCTTTTATGAACGGAGAAATATAATTTAAACTACCCAAAAATCTTTGTAATTGAGTCTTATTAGTAATAATATCAGGAAATTTTGATCCGAATTCAATCGTCCTATTAATAGGCGTAATTGTTCCTTTTCCAATATTAAGACCAAGAAATCTAATGTTACTTTGAAAAAGACACATTTTTGGTTTAGAAATAACTAATCCATTTTGAATAACTATTTTTTGAAATAATTCTAAATGTTTGAAATGTAATTCAATATTTTTGGAAAATACTAAAATATCATCTATGTAAACAATAATGAAATCTGTAAAAGGAATAAATATATTATTCATAATCTTTTGAAATTCTGAAGGCGCATTCTTCAATCCAAAAGGCATAACATTCCATTCAAATTGTCCTATTGGAACATTAAAAGCAGTTTTATATCTGTCTCTTTCAGCAATCTGAATTTGCCAATATCCCGATTTTAAATCAACTTTAGAAAAAATGATTGCATCATGTAACCTATTCAATAAATCTTTTTTATTAGGGATAGGATACCTAATCCATTTCAAAACTTTATTAAGAGGTTTATAATTAATAACTAATCTAGGTACACCTCTTTCTTGTTCTGCATGTTTATTAACATAAAAAGCAGTACATGACCAAGCAGAACTAGATTGTCTAATCAAATTCTTTTTCAATAAATTATCAATCTCTTTTTTACACAAATCCAAATATGCAGAATTCATTTGACAAGGTCTTGCCTTAGTAGGAATATTATTCTCATCAAAACAATCTTCATAAGGTAATGTCACAACATGCTTTTTTCTATCCCAAAAAGCACTGGGATGATCATTACAAATATTAGCAATAAACTGGTTTTTTAATAAATTCACTTTTCCTTGTAATTTTGGATTTTTTAGTAAAATATCTATTTCTAATAAAGAAATTTCTTGTTTTATAAAATTGACTTGTTGATTTTTTAAAATTAATTTTTCAACAATTTGATTTATAGACTTAGTAAATGGTTTAGTGATAAAATCTAATTGAAAATCTTTATCATTATAAGTTCCTATTATTTTAGTATGATCCCACCTTTTCAAAGGAAATATCGCATGCATGAATGGGACCCCTAAAATAATTGGACAAGAAATATCTTCCACAATCATAAAACTTTGAGGTAAACAAATACCATTGTTACATAAAAAAGCTTTTGGTAATTTATAATTCAATTTCATTTGACTACCATTAGCAGATCTTAAACAATGAGTTGTTTTATGAAAATATCTTGAAGGTATAAGTCCTTCCTGAACACAATTTACATCTGCTCCACTGTCAAATAAGGCAATGAATTCCTTTCTAAAATTGTAATCAATTTGTAAAGTAATTTTAGTATCAAACTTTTGAGATGTAATAATACTCATTTTTGTAAAAATTCATTTCTATCTTCACTGAAGATATTTGTCAAAAAAGAATCTTTTGTATGATCTTGGCTAATTTTCTCAGTATTACTATTTTTAGAAATCTCAGTCTCAGAAATCTCAGTTTCATTTGCTTTAGAACTCTCAACCTTGTTTGCTTGTAAATGTAAATCAAAAGTCCTATTATCTTCTAGGCTAGAAATTCTTCTATCATGAATTTTTGACTGATTTTTCAAATAAATAATTTCTTCTTTTAAAATAACAAGTTCTTGTTTTAAATCAGAAATAGTAGTTTCTTTTTCTGGAAAATTTCTTTGGACCAAAATCCTTTTTAACTCGGCAGTTGAATAATAATCAGGTTGCTTCAAGATAGGAGTATTAGAAGATATATTGTTTTGGTTGTCAATATCAAAATCATCATTTAAAATTGTATCCAGAATTTTATTTCTTAAATCTTTATCATCTATTTTCTTTAAAATCTTCATAATTTTTTCATCATTAATCATATTCACATTCAAATCCTGAAAATTTGAAATTAAATCATATAGACTATCATCTTTCTTGCAAGCACAAATATCTTCTGAAGAAGATCTATCAGAATCAGAATATAATTCTTCATTATGAAGAATTCTTAAATCATCCGAACTATAATCAGTAGAAGAATAATCAGATATTTCAGAATTAGAATCAGAATCAGAATTTAATAAAATCTTACACAAAGAATCTTTTATTTTTTCATCCAGATCCAAACTCTTAATCTTTTCCTGAGTTTTGCACTCATTCGCATAATGCCCAAATTTACCACATTTATGACATCTAATCCTTCTTTTATAATCTTTCTTACCCTTCTTTTTGTAAACTTTCTTTTCTTTCTTATCCCAAGAGGACTTATCACGAGAAGTAAATTTTTTCTTATACTTTCTTTTCTTGTCATCTTTAGAAAATTTAGAAAACTTCTTTTTCTTTTTTGAAGAACCAGGAATATCAAAAGCAAATTGATCACAAAATTCTCCTAATTGCTTCCTTTCATTCAATCTATTCTTTTTGATATGATAATTCATCTTTATATTATTACAAACAGCTAAGCCTTCTTGAGTACAAACACTAATAATTTTCCCATAAGTCAAGGAATCATAAGGAATTTTATTATGCGAACCACGTAAATGTTTTCTCACTCTTTCCGCAAAAATCGAAGGTAAACCATCAATAAATTTAGACTTCCAATGCTCATGACTACAATCATGCAATTCCATAACACGACTTAAGAATACATCTTTATACCATCTAAAATCAGATAGTTGTCTACAACGTAAATTTTGTAATGTTGTTCTAATAGTTTCTGCTTCATCAGTCCATCTACCACAAAAATGTTCAACCATAGTAGTAATCAAAGTATAAACAACATTTTGTTGTACTTGAGAAGTACTTGTTTGATCAGTAGTCTGATAGGCTAATTGCCCTTCAATTTTAATAACACTAGTAGTATTCATGATAGTATTCTTTTGTTCTTGATTTAAAAAATTATCCCACCAACCTTTAAGTTGGCCAGTGAAACCAGCAACAATCATAGCAGCAATATCACGATCTTGATTTTTATTAATCTTACAAATAGTACTATACATCAACATTCTATGCACAGTAGTAAAAATTTGTTTATCATTAAAACCATCAATATTCCATTCATAAATTTCCTTGCTACTGTAACTATTATTAAAAATCTGATCTCTTTCTTCATTTAAAACATCCATCGGAGTTGGTCTATTGTAATAGAACATCCTTTGAATAGGCTTATCAGCCCATTTTGTATTGATTTTATTAACAAAATCATTTTCCGAAACATTCTGAGTAATAAAATTTTCTTGTTTTGTAGATAAAACAGGTTGAGGCTGTAAATCAATTCCAGTAATATTGGAATCAAAAACAATATTCTTTAGTTTCTCTTTTAAAAGCTGTTCAATTTCTTCAGTAGAATCAGTTTTGAAACTTTTTATTTCCGGAGGAGGTTGTAAAGTATTTTTGACAATTTTTAATTCTTGTTTTGGTTTATGAAAAGCTTCTATTTTTTCTTGTAAAATCTGTGTTTGTTTTAAATAATTGTCTAAATTCTTATGCAATGCCATGACATGCTCTCCTAATACATTCAAATAATAATTAGCATAATTCTGCTGTTTAAGAATCAAATTGACATGTTCACAAGTAGTTACAGCAACTTTATTTTCAAATAATTTTGCAAAAGCAGTAAAATTAATAGTTTTACCATCTCTATTGATATCAAAAGACTGAGTTGGAGGTAAAGAAGAAATCATTATATCTCCATTAGACAAATGATACTCATGTTCAATGACTGACAAATGATATCCCACATATTTAATCATGAACCATGGGACAAATGGCAATGAAATATTATTTCCTTCTAACTCTTTGTAAAATTCTTTAGAAAAATACTCTGTCTCATCTTTATTAAATGAAGAGAAAAACCAATTCCTAAATTCTTTCCATTTTGGACTATAAAATTCTAAAGAAATCTCTTTTCGTGCCAGAGAACCTGGACTAAAATCAATTTTTTTACTATCCATGTAAACCAGTTGGAAAATTCATGTCAGAATCTGTAGGATCACTTAAACGATCTTCACCTTTAGCAATATTATTATTATCTAAAATAATTTTATCAAAATTTGTATCTCTAATTTGAGAAGTTGAAGCCCTTGATGGAATATCTACAATATAATCTACTGGAGAAATATAAGAAGATACAGATCGGGTTAATCTTGAAGAGGAATCTGTTAGTCTTGGGATATCCTGGGTTTTAAAACTCAAAGTTACACTACCATCTTTACTTTGTCTGATATCAGAAATCTCCTCACTAGTAATCTCACAAGGTACTGCAGCTTCTTCAGTAATCCATTCAGTAGGAAAATTTATTTCTTCCCACTTAATTAATCTACGAGTAATAATTTTTGATTTAGAAAAATTATTTTCAAACAAAACAGTCTCATGATTTTGTTCAGCAATTTTACATCTAGGAGATAAAGTATAAAGAGGTCTATAAACAATTCTAGTACAAATACACATAACTTCTGTTCCGGGTAAATAATCATATCCATTAATCTTAATATTCAAAATTAATGATTGTAATATATTCACATCAGTTAGAGCAATATTTAAATTCGGATAAGCATTAAAATAAATTGCACCATAAGCCAAGGTTGATTGTATAGAACCAATCAAAGAATTTTTCCAATTTAAATTTCTACCATCTTGTAATGCAGCAACAAAACTTTCAGGTAAGCCTTTCAATGTTAATGGCTTAAAAGCAACTTGAACTAAACCAATATGTAAATAATTGAAATCTTTAGATTTGTAATAATCTATGTCATTTTGAGATAATAGATGGAAAACTCCACTATCTTTGTCCATAGTAAAACTTAATTCCGTAGTTTTCACAGTAATTTTTCCAGCAAATTTTTTAAAAGTTCCCAATTTATAAATAGCCTCTATATTTACTTTAGGAATCACCCAAGTATTTAATAAATCTTGTTGGACAGGAAAATCTACTTGTTCCTTAATCATATTTTTAATAAATTTTGGTTTATTAAACCAAGACATAAGAACTCAAAAAGTTAAGTGTTAAATAATAACTTTCATAACCTAAATATGATCTTCCATGGCTCTGATACCAAACTTTAATAAAAGATTAAGAGTTTGGATCTGGATGAAAAAATAAAAGATTCTTTGTGTAAGATTTTATTAAATTCTGATTCTGATTCTAATTCTGAAATATCTGATTATTCTTCTACTGATTATAGTTCGGATGATTTAAGAATTCTTCATAATGAAGAATTATATTCTGATTCTGATAGATCTTCTTCAGAAGATATTTGTGCTTGCAAGAAAGATGATAGTCTATATGATTTAATTTCAAATTTTCAGGATTTGAATGTGAATATGATTAATGATGAAAAAATTATGAAGATTTTAAAGAAAATAGATGATAAAGATTTAAGAAATCAAAATTCTGGATACAATTTTAAATGATGATTTTGATATTGACAACCAAAACAATATATCTTCTAATACTCCTATCTTGAAGCAACCTGATTATTATTCAACTGCCGAGTTAAAAAGGATTTTGGTCCAAAGAAATTTTCCAGAAAAAGAAACTACTATTTCTGATTTAAAACAAGAACTTGTTATTTTAAAAGAAGAAATTATTTATTTGAAAAATCAGTCAAAAATTCATGATAGAAGAATTTCTAGCCTAGAAGATAATAGGACTTTTGATTTACATTTACAAGCAAACAAGGTTGAGAATTCTAAAGCAAATGAAACTGAGATTTCTGAGACTGAGATTTCTAAAAATAGTAATACTGAGAAAATTAGCCAAGATCATACAAAAGATTCTTTTTTGACAAATATCTTCAGTGAAGATAGAAATGAATTTTTACAAAAAATGAGTATTATTACATCTCAAAAGTTTTATACTAAAATTACTTTACAAATTGATTACAATTTTAGAAAGGAATTCATTGCCTTATTTGACAGTGGAGCAGATGTAAATTGTGTTCAGGAAGGACTTATACCTTCAAGATATTTTCATAAAACAACTCATTGTTTAAGATCTGCTAATGGTAGTCAAATGAAATTGAATTATAAATTACCAAAAGCTTTTTTATGTAACAATGGTATTTGTTTACCTCAAAGTTTTATGATTGTGGAAGATATTTCTTGTCCAATTATTTTAGGGGTCCCATTCATGCATGCGATATTTCCTTTGAAAAGGTGGGATCATACTAAAATAATAGGAACTTATAATGATAAAGATTTTCAATTAGATTTTATCACTAAACCATTTACTAAGTCTATAAATCAAATTGTTGAAAAATTAATTTTAAAAAATCAACAAGTCAATTTTATAAAACAAGAAATTTCTTTATTAGAAATAGATATTTTACTAAAAAATCCAAAATTACAAGGAAAAGTGAATTTATTAAAAAACCAGTTTATTGCTAATATTTGTAATGATCATCCCAGTGCTTTTTGGGATAGAAAAAAGCATGTTGTGACATTACCTTATGAAGATTGTTTTGATGAGAATAATATTCCTACTAAGGCAAGACCTTGTCAAATGAATTCTGCATATTTGGATTTGTGTAAAAAAGAGATTGATAATTTATTGAAAAAGAATTTGATTAGACAATCTAGTTCTGCTTGGTCATGTACTGCTTTTTATGTTAATAAACATGCAGAACAAGAAAGAGGTGTACCTAGATTAGTTATTAATTATAAACCTCTTAATAAAGTTTTGAAATGGATTAGGTATCCTATCCCTAATAAAAAAGATTTATTGAATAGGTTACATGATGCAATCATTTTTTCTAAATTTGATTTAAAATCGGGATATTGGCAAATTCAGATTGCTGAACAAGACAGATATAAAACTGCTTTTAATGTTCCAATAGGACAATTTGAATGGAATGTTATGCCTTTTGGATTGAAGAATGCGCCTTCAGAATTTCAAAAGATTATGAATAATATATTTATTCCTTTTACAGATTTCATTATTGTTTACATAGATGATATTTTAGTATTTTCCAAAAATATTGAATTACATTTCAAACATTTAGAATTATTTCAAAAAATAGTTATTCAAAATGGATTAGTTATTTCTAAACCAAAAATGTGTCTTTTTCAAAGTAACATTAGATTTCTTGGTCATAATATTGGAAAAGGAACAATTACGCCTATTAATAGGACGATTGAATTCGGATCAAAATTTCCTGATATTATTACTAATAAGACTCAATTACAAAGATTTTTGGGTAGTTTAAATTATATTTCTCCGTTCATAAAAGACTTATCAAAAGATACTGCTATTTTATATGAAAGGCTAAAAAAGAACCCTCATGCTTGGAATGATTCTCACACTGATGCTGTTAAGAAAATAAAATCCAAAATAAAAGAACTCCCTTGTTTAACTTTGGCTAACCCAAATTGGGAAAAAACTGTTGAAACTGATGCTTCAGATATTGGATATGCGGGTATTTTGATTCAATTTTCTCCTGTTGAAAAAAGAGATTATGTTATACAATTTTATTCAGGAAAATGGAATGATAGTCAAAGAAATTATGCAACAGTAGCAAAAGAGATTTTAGCTATTGTTAAGAGTGTTTTAAAATTTCAGACGGATTTATATAATCAGAAATTTGTAATCAAAACAGATTGTCAAGCTGCTAAGTTCTTATTTAATAAGGATTTTAAGCACAATGTTTCTAAACAGATGTTTGCTAGATGGCAAGCATTATTGGCTCCTTTTGATTTTGAAATTGTTTATAAAAAAGGAATTGATAACAGTTAACAGATTTTCTTACCAGAGAATATCTTACTAATGATTAATTTTCAGTTTTGTAGGATGAGGCCAAATTGGCCAAGACCTTCCTCTGGAAGGGGAAGAGGAGGAACAAATCAGAATAGATTTCAGACTCTAGGGCATATTCCAGCCCAGAAAAGATTTCTTGAAGAAGGATCATCGTCATCATCAAATATAAGACCTTCTTTTGCAGATTACCAGAAATATCTAGATTTTATTGCCAGCAATGCTGGAACTGCTGGGGGTAGCAATGCTACTATTCAACCCACCTCTATTGAGGATCATAAAGATTTTGAACCCCTTAATGAAGATTCTTATGCAGTTATAATTGGGAAAACTGACAATGAGATTTTTGATATAAATCCTATAAAAGAGATTATAATTTATGTTGATAACAAAGATTTTCAATGGAAACACAATCCTTGGATTGTTATGAAAAGGTATTTAAACAATGCATTATTTCCAATGCAAACTTACAAGAATAGATTGCACTATGAAATGATTTTAACATCTACTGGATCAGTAGAAATTTCTCATAACAATACTAGTAATTCTAATAAATCATATTTTTCTTTTTCCAAAATGATTATTAAGAAAATTATTTTACCAGATGAATGGGGACTAAGTACTTTAAAAGATTGTCAGTATATACATCCAATTCAAAAGATGTCAATTAATTATAATTATTGGGATTATGTGGAGGCATTTTCAAAGACTTTATTTTATGAAAATGATGATCATAAGCACTCTTGGTTTATAAAAATTTGTGCTCAAGTTTTTAAAAGTACCCAGATTCCAAGTTGGTTCATTAAATGGTGGTCCTTTTTCGGGCCTTCCCAAGGAATACTACCAGTACAGTTTAAAGAGTTATATCATCAATGGGTAGAAATTTCTCCAAGGATTATGGATTTGGACAAAGAGGACAGATTATACCCAAAGACTCCGATTATGAATTTTTTTATGGAATTTTCTGTTCCTTGGATTTACAAATGGACCATTGAATTAGGGAAAGATTCAGATGAAGTACCTTGTTTATTTAGAAGACATTATACAAAATTTTGGCCTAAACTAATCTCAAAAGGATCTGATGGAAAGATGGTTGGGCAAGAGCTATTGGATACTATTAAGACTACAATTACCAAATATGACAAAGAAATACCAGATGATGCAGAAATGGAAGAAAGTCATTTTAGAAAAATTACTAAGAAGATTCAGATAAAGAAAGGAGGAACATTATCTAAAGAAGAGCTAATTGCAGCTTACATGGAGCAGATTAAAAAAGATATTCAGAAGCAAATTACTGATGATGATGTTTTAATGGGGGATAATTTTGAAGATTCTCAAAGTGTAAATAGTATAACTTCATAAGATTTACCGGATCTACTCAAGAAAGCTGAAGAAGAGATTTTGAAAATCAAAAAAGCCACTTAAGTTTCTAGAAGGGGCTATTATGTAATTTTATTCAGTTTACTGTAGGATTATTGACTTTTATGTCGGTTACTGTGCACTTTTACTGTGCACAATATTTTCTATAAATAAGGTAGATTTCATTTAGAAGAGGTAGGTTTTTCGGAACTCTTCTCTCTCTTTCTAAGATTTTCCTCTCCCTTCTCTCTAAAATTTCCTTTTGTAATACTACTTGTAGTAGTTATTGTGAATAAATAAATCAAGAAGTTCTGGTAATCAGGTACTTTCTATTTCTTTAGTTATATTATATTTTCTATATTATAATTGTGTTTTATTTGTTTATTTGCCCAATGATGGGCTAAATTCATAAGTGTTAAATAATAACTGATATAGCTTAAGTATGATCAGAAAAGGTAATGACTCTTAATGAATAGCTTGCCTTGAAGGGGTAAAGGTTGTGGTATGGGTGTTAGTTTAAATAATTTTATAGCAAACTAAGCTTAAATCATGGCGTTGGTAAGCCCTAAGATGGGTGTTCCCGGCATGGTTAGTGAGGGATTATATCGGGTATAAACCTTGTGATTCCGTTGGTAAGTCCTGTATGACTGGTTAAATCGCCTATGGATGTTCCCGGTCGGGTTTATAACGAATAGTTCCGTGGTTTGCTTAAAACAAATTAAACTATATAAATCCCATACTTCCTAAAAGGTCCTACAGCCCTAAAAGGTCCTGCTTAAAGTTTGGTATCAGAGCCATGGAAGATCATATTTAGGTTATGAAAGTTATTATTCAACACTTAACTTTTTGAGTTCTTATGTCTTGGTTTAATAAACCAAAATTTATTAAAAATATGATTAAGGAACAAGTAGATTTTCCTGTCCAACAAGATTTATTAAATACTTGGGTGATTCCTAAAGTAAATATAGAGGCTATTTATAAATTGGGAACTTTTGAAAAATTTGCTGGAAAAACTACTGTGAAAACTACAGAATTAAGTTTTACTATGGACAAAGATAGTGGAGTTTTCCATCTATTATCTCAAAATGACATAGATTATTACAAATCTAAAAATTTCAATTATTTACATATTGGTTTAGTTCAAGTTGCTTTTAAGCCATTAACATTGAAAGGCTTACCTGAAAGTTTTGTTGCTGCATTACGAGATGGTAGAAATTTAAATTGGAAAAATTCTTTGATTGGTTCTATACAATCAACCTTGGCTTATGGTGCAATTTATTTTAATGCTTATCCGAATTTAAATATTGCTCTAACTGATGTGAATATATTACAATCATTAATTTTGAATATTAAGATTAATGGATATGATTATTTACCCGGAACAGAAGTTATGTGTATTTGTACTAGAATTGTTTATAGACCTCTTTATACTTTATCTCCTAGATGTAAAATTGCTGAACAAAATCATGAGACTGTTTTGTTTGAAAATAATTTTTCTAAATCAAAAATTATTACTCGTAGATTAATTAAGTGGGAAGAAATAAATTTTCCTACTGAATGGATTATTGAAGAAGCTGCAGTACCTCGTGAGATTACTAGTGAGGAGATTTCTGATATCAGACAAAGTAAAGATGGTAGTGTAACTTTGAGTTTTAAAACCCAGGATATCCCAAGACTAACAGATTCCTCTTCAAGATTAACCCGATCTGTATCTTCTTATATTTCTCCAGTAGATTATATTGTAGATATTCCATCAAGGGCTTCAACTTCTCAAATTAGAGATACAAATTTTGATAAAATTATTTTAGATAATAATAATATTGCTAAAGGTGAAGATCGTTTAAGTGATCCTACAGATTCTGACATGAATTTTCCAACTGGTTTACATGGATAGTAAAAAAATTGATTTTAGTCCAGGTTCTCTGGCACGAAAAGAGATTTCTTTAGAATTTTATAGTCCAAAATGGGAAGAATTTAGGAATTGGTTTTTCTCTTCATTTAATAAAGATGAGACAGAGTATTTTTCTAAAGAATTTTACAAAGAGTTAGAAGGAAATAATATTTCATTGCCATTTGTCCCATGGTTCATGATTAAATATGTGGGATATCATTTGTCAGTCATTGAACATGAGTATCATTTGTCTAATGGAGATATAATGATTTCTTCTTTACCTCCAACTCAGTCTTTTGATATCAATAGAGATGGTAAAACTATTAATTTTACTGCTTTTGCAAAATTATTTGAAAATAAAGTTGCTGTAACTACTTGTGAACATGTCAATTTGATTCTTAAACAGCAGAATTATGCTAATTATTATTTGAATGTATTAGGAGAGCATGTCATGGCATTGCATAAGAATTTAGACAATTATTTAAAACAAACACAGATTTTACAAGAAAAAATAGAAGCTTTTCATAAACCAAAACAAGAATTAAAAATTGTCAAAAATACTTTACAACCTCCTCCGGAAATAAAAAGTTTCAAAACTGATTCTACTGAAGAAATTGAACAGCTTTTAAAAGAGAAACTAAAGAATATTGTTTTTGATTCCAATATTACTGGAATTGATTTACAGCCTCAACCTGTTTTATCTACAAAACAAGAAAATTTTATTACTCAGAACGTTTCAGAAAATGATTTTGTAAAAAAATCAATACAAAATGGGCTGATAAGCCTATTCAAAGGATGTTCTATTACAATAGACCAACTCCGATGGATGTTTTAAATGAAGAAAGAGATCAGATTTTTAATAATAGTTACAGTAGCAAGGAAATTTATGAATGGAATATTGATGGTTTTAATGATAAACAAATTTTTACTACTGTGCATAGAATGTTGATGTATAGTACTATTTGTAAGATTAATAAAAATCAAGATCGTGATATTGCTGCTATGATTGTTGCTGGTTTCACTGGCCAACTTAAAGGTTGGTGGGATAATTTTTTAAATCAAGAACAAAAGAATACTATCATGAATACTACTAGTGTTATTAAAATTGAAGGGCAATTAGCCTATCAGACTACTGATCAAACAAGTACTTCTCAAGTACAACAAAATGCTGTTTATACTTTGATTACTACTATGGTTGAACATTTTTGTGGTAGATGGACTGATGAAGCAGAAACTATTAGAACAACATTACAAAATTTACGTTGTAGACAACTATCTGATTTTAGATGGTATAAAGATGTATTCTTAAGTCGTGTTATGGAATTGCATGATTGTAGTCATGAGCATTGGAAGTCTAAATTTATTGATGGTTTACCTTCGATTTTTGCGGAAAGAGTGAGAAAACATTTACGTGGTTCGCATAATAAAATTCCTTATGATTCCTTGACTTATGGGAAAATTATTAGTGTTTGTACTCAAGAAGGCTTAGCTGTTTGTAATAATATAAAGATGAATTATCATATCAAAAAGAATAGATTGAATGAAAGGAAGCAATTAGGAGAATTTTGTGATCAATTTGCTTTTGATATTCCTGGTTCTTCAAAAAAGAAAAAGAAGTTTTCTAAATTTTCTAAAGATGACAAGAAAAGAAAGTATAAGAAAAAATTTACTTCTCGTGATAAGTCCTCTTGGGATAAGAAAGAAAAGAAAGTTTACAAAAAGAAGGGTAAGAAAGATTATAAAAGAAGGATTAGATGTCATAAATGTGGTAAATTTGGGCATTATGCGAATGAGTGCAAAACTCAGGAAAAGATTAAGAGTTTGGATCTGGATGAAAAAATAAAAGATTCTTTGTGTAAGATTTTATTAAATTCTGATTCTGATTCTAATTCTGAAATATCTGATTATTCTTCTACTGATTATAGTTCGGATGATTTAAGAATTCTTCATAATGAAGAATTATATTCTGATAGATCTTCTTCAGAAGATATTTGTGCTTGCAAGAAAGATGATAGTCTATATGATTTAATTTCAAATTTTCAGGATTTGAATGTGAATATGATTAATGATGAAAAAATTATGAAGATTTTAAAGAAAATAGATGATAAAGATTTAAGAAATAAAATTCTGGATACAATTTTAAATGATGATTTTGATATTGACAACCAAAACAATATATCTTCTAATACTCCTATCTTGAAGCAACCTGATTATTATTCAACTGCCGAGTTAAAAAGGATTTTGGTCCAAAGAAATTTTCCAGAAAAAGAAACTACTATTTCTGATTTAAAACAAGAACTTGTTATTTTAAAAGAAGAAATTATTTATTTGAAAAATCAGTCAAAAATTCATGATAGAAGAATTTCTAGCCTAGAAGATAATAGGACTTTTGATTTACATTTACAAGCAAACAAGGTTGAGAATTCTAAAGCAAATGAAACTGAGATTTCTGAGACTGAGATTTCTAAAAATAGTAATACTGAGAAAATTAGCCAAGATCATACAAAAGATTCTTTTTTGACAAATATCTTCAGTGAAGATAGAAATGAATTTTTACAAAAAATGAGTATTATTACATCTCAAAAGTTTTATACTAAAATTACTTTACAAATTGATTACAATTTTAGAAAGGAATTCATTGCCTTATTTGACAGTGGAGCAGATGTAAATTGTGTTCAGGAAGGACTTATACCTTCAAGATATTTTCATAAAACAACTCATTGTTTAAGATCTGCTAATGGTAGTCAAATGAAATTGAATTATAAATTACCAAAAGCTTTTTTATGTAACAATGGTATTTGTTTACCTCAAAGTTTTATGATTGTGGAAGATATTTCTTGTCCAATTATTTTAGGGGTCCCATTCATGCATGCGATATTTCCTTTGAAAAGGTGGGATCATACTAAAATAATAGGAACTTATAATGATAAAGATTTTCAATTAGATTTTATCACTAAACCATTTACTAAGTCTATAAATCAAATTGTTGAAAAATTAATTTTAAAAAATCAACAAGTCAATTTTATAAAACAAGAAATTTCTTTATTAGAAATAGATATTTTACTAAAAAATCCAAAATTACAAGGAAAAGTGAATTTATTAAAAAACCAGTTTATTGCTAATATTTGTAATGATCATCCCAGTGCTTTTTGGGATAGAAAAAAGCATGTTGTGACATTACCTTATGAAGATTGTTTTGATGAGAATAATATTCCTACTAAGGCAAGACCTTGTCAAATGAATTCTGCATATTTGGATTTGTGTAAAAAAGAGATTGATAATTTATTGAAAAAGAATTTGATTAGACAATCTAGTTCTGCTTGGTCATGTACTGCTTTTTTTGTTAATAAACATGCAGAACAAGAAAGAGGTGTACCTAGATTAGTTATTAATTATAAACCTCTTAATAAAGTTTTGAAATGGATTAGGTATCCTATCCCTAATAAAAAAGATTTATTGAATAGGTTACATGATGCAATCATTTTTTCTAAATTTGATTTAAAATCGGGATATTGGCAAATTCAGATTGCTGAACAAGACAGATATAAAACTGCTTTTAATGTTCCAATAGGACAATTTGAATGGAATGTTATGCCTTTTGGATTGAAGAATGCGCCTTCAGAATTTCAAAAGATTATGAATAATATATTTATTCCTTTTACAGATTTCATTATTGTTTACATAGATGATATTTTAGTATTTTCCAAAAATATTGAATTACATTTCAAACATTTAGAATTATTTCAAAAAATAGTTATTCAAAATGGATTAGTTATTTCTAAACCAAAAATGTGTCTTTTTCAAAGTAACATTAGATTTCTTGGTCATAATATTGGAAAAGGAACAATTACGCCTATTAATAGGACGATTGAATTCGGATCAAAATTTCCTGATATTATTACTAATAAGACTCAATTACAAAGATTTTTGGGTAGTTTAAATTATATTTCTCCGTTCATAAAAGACTTATCAAAAGATACTGCTATTTTATATGAAAGGCTAAAAAAGAACCCTCCTGCTTGGAATGATTCTCACACTGATGCTGTTAAGAAAATAAAATCCAAAATAAAACAACTCCCTTGTTTAACTTTGGCTAACCCAAATTGGGAAAAAACTGATGAAACTGATGCTTCAGATATTGGATATGCGGGTATTTTGACTCAATTTTCTCCTGTTGAAAAAAGAGATTATGTTATACAATTTTATTCAGGAAAATGGAATGATAGTCAAAGAAATTATGCAACAGTAGCAAAAGAGATTTTAGCTATTGTTAAGAGTGTTTTAAAATTTCAGACGGATTTATATAATCAGAAATTTGTAATCAAAACAGATTGTCAAGCTGCTAAGTTCTTATTTAATAAGGATTTTAAGCACAATGTTTCTAAACAGATGTTTGCTAGATGGCAAGCATTATTGGCTCCTTTTGATTTTGAAATTGTTTATAAAAAAGGAATTGATAACAGTTAACAGATTTTCTTACCAGAGAATATCTTACTAATGATTAATTTTCAGTTTTGTAGGATGAGGCCAAATTGGCCAAGACCTTCCTCTGGAAGGGGAAGAGGAGGAACAAATCAGAATAGATTTCAGACTCTAGGGCATATTCCAGCCCAGAAAAGATTTCTTGAAGAAGGATCATCGTCATCATCAAATATAAGACCTTCTTTTGCAGATTACCAGAAATATCTAGATTTTATTGCCAGCAATGCTGGAACTGCTGGGGGTAGCAATGCTACTATTCAACCCACCTCTATTGAGGATCATAAAGATTTTGAACCCCTTAATGAAGATTCTTATGCAGTTATAATTGGGAAAACTGACAATGAGATTTTTGATATAAATCCTATAAAAGAGATTATAATTTATGTTGATAACAAAGATTTTCAATGGAAACACAATCCTTGGATTGTTATGAAAAGGTATTTAAACAATGCATTATTTCCAATGCAAACTTACAAGAATAGATTGCACTATGTAATGATTTTAACATCTACTGGATCAGTAGAAATTTCTCATAACAATACTAGTAATTCTAATAAATCATATTTTTCTTTTTCCAAAATGATTATTAAGAAAATTATTTTACCAGATGAATGGGGACTAAGTACTTTAAAAGATTGTCAGTATATACATCCAATTCAAAAGATGTCAATTAATTATAATTATTGGGATTATGTGGAGGCATTTTCAAAGACTTTATTTTATGAAAATGATGATCATAAGCACTCTTGGTTTATAAAAATTTGTGCTCAAGTTTTTAAAAGTACCCAGATTCCAAGTTGGTTCATTAAATGGTGGTCCTTTTTCGGGCCTTCCCAAGGAATACTACCAGTACAGTTTAAAGAGTTATATCATCAATGGGTAGAAATTTCTCCAAGGATTATGGATTTGGACAAAGAGGACAGATTATACCCAAAGACTCCGATTATGAATTTTTTTATGGAATTTTCTGTTCCTTGGATTTACAAATGGACCATTGAATTAGGGAAAGATTCAGATGAAGTACCTTGTTTATTTAGAAGACATTATACAAAATTTTGGCCTAAACTAATCTCAAAAGGATCTGATGGAAAGATGGTTGGGCAAGAGCTATTGGATACTATTAAGACTACAATTACCAAATATGACAAAGAAATACCAGATGATGCAGAAATGGAAGAAAGTCATTTTAGAAAAATTACTAAGAAGATTCAGATAAAGAAAGGAGGAACATTATCTAAAGAAGAGCTAATTGCAGCTTACATGGAGCAGATTAAAAAAGATATTCAGAAGCAAATTACTGATGATGATGTTTTAATGGGGGATAATTTTGAAGATTCTCAAAGTGTAAATAGTATAACTTCAGAAGATTTACCGGAACTGCTGGGGGTAGCAATGCTACTATTCAACCCACCTCTATTGAGGATCATAAAGATTTTGAACCCCTTAATGAAGATTCTTATGCAGTTATAATTGGGAAAACTGACAATGAGATTTATTATATAAATCCTATAAAAGAGATTATAATTTATGTTGATAACAAAGATTTTCAATGGAAACACAATCCTTGGATTGTTATGAAAAGGTATTTAAACAATGCATTATTTCCAATGCAAACTTACAAGAATAGATTGCACTATGAAATGATTTTAACATCTACTGGATCAGTAAAAATTTCTCATAACAATACTAGTAATTCTAATAAATCATATTTTTCTTTTTCCAAAATGATTATTAAGAAAATTATTTTACCAGATGAATGGGGACTAAGTACTTTAAAAGATTGTCAGTATATACATCCAATTCAAAAGATGTCAATTAATTATAATTATTGGGATTATGTGGAGGCATTTTCAAAGACTTTATTTTATGAAAATGATGATCATAAGCACTCTTGGTTTATAAAAATTTGTGCTCAAGTTTTTAAAAGTACCCAGATTCCAAGTTGGTTCATTAAATGGTGGTCCTTTTTCGGGCCTTCCCAAGGAATACTACCAGTACAGTTTAAAGAGTTATATCATCAATGGGTAGAAATTTCTCCAAGGATTATGGATTTGGACAAAGAGGACAGATTATACCCAAAGACTCCGATTATGAATTTTTTTATGGAATTTTCTGTTCCTTGGATTTACAAATGGACCATTGAATTAGGGAAAGATTCAGATGAAGTACCTTGTTTATTTAGAAGACATTATACAAAATTTTGGCCTAAACTAATCTCAAAAGGATCTGATGGAAAGATGGTTGGGCAAGAGCTATTGGATACTATTAAGACTACAATTACCAAATATGACAAAGAAATACCAGATGATGCAGAAATGGAAGAAAGTCATTTTAGAAAAATTACTAAGAAGATTCAGATAAAGAAAGGAGGAACATTATCTAAAGAAGAGCTAATTGCAGCTTACATGGAGCAGATTAAAAAAGATATTCAGAAGCAAATTACTGATGATGATGTTTTAATGGGGGATAATTTTGAAGATTCTCAAAGTGTAAATAGTATAACTTCAGAAGATTTACCGGATCTACTCTAGAAAGCTGAAGAAGAGATTTTGAAAATCAAAAAAGCCACTTAAGTTTCTAGAAGGGGCTATTATGTAATTTTATTCAGTTTACTGTAGGATTATTGACTTTTATGTCGGTTACTGTGCACTTTTACTGTGCACAATATTTTCTATAAAAAAGGTAGATTTCATTTAGAGGAGGTAGGTTTTTCGGAACTCTTCTCTCTCTTTCTAAGATTTTCCTCTCCCTTCTCTCTAAAATTTCCTTTTGTAATACTACTTGTAATAGTTATTGTGAATAAATAAATCAAGAAGTTCTGGTAATCAGGTACTTTCTATTTCTTTAGTTATATTATATTTTCTATATTATAATTGTGTTTTATTTGTTTATTTGCCCAATGATGGGCTAAATTCATAAGTGTTAAATAATAACTGATATAGCTTAAGTATGATCGGAAAAGGTAATGACTCTTAATGAATAGCTTGCCTTGAAGGGGTAAAGGTTGTGGTATGGGTGTTAGTTTAAATAATTTTATAGCAAACTAAGCTTAAATCATGGCGTTGGTAAGCCCTAAGATGGGTGTTCCCGGCATGGTTAGTGAGGGATTATATCGGGTATAAACCTTGTGATTCCGTTGGTAAGTCCTGTATGGCTGGTTAAATCGCCTATGGATGTTCCCGGTCGGGTTTATAACGAATAGTTCCGTGGTTTGCTTAAAACAAATTAAACTATATAAATCCCATACTTCCTAAAAGGTCCTACAGCCCTAAAAGGTCCTGCTTAAAGTTTGGTATCAGAGCCATGGAAGATCATATTTAGGTTATGAAAGTTATTATTCAACACTTAACTTTTTGAGTTCTTATGTCTTGGTTTAATAAACCAAAATTTATTAAAAATATGATTAAGGAACAAGTAGATTTTCCTGTCCAACAAGATTTATTAAATACTTGGGTGATTCCTAAAGTAAATATAGAGGCTATTTATAAATTGGGAACTTTTGAAAAATTTGCTGGAAAAACTACTGTGAAAACTACAGAATTAAGTTTTACTATGGACAAAGATAGTGGAGTTTTCCATCTATTATCTCAAAATGACATAGATTATTACAAATCTAAAAATTTCAATTATTTACATATTGGTTTAGTTCAAGTTGCTTTTAAGCCATTAACATTGAAAGGCTTACCTGAAAGTTTTGTTGCTGCATTACGAGATGGTAGAAATTTAAATTGGAAAAATTCTTTGATTGGTTCTATACAATCAACCTTGGCTTATGGTGCAATTTATTTTAATGCTTATCCGAATTTAAATATTGCTCTAACTGATGTGAATATATTACAATCATTAATTTTGAATATTAAGATTAATGGATATGATTATTTACCCGGAACAGAAGTTATGTGTATTTGTACTAGAATTGTTTATAGACCTCTTTATACTTTATCTCCTAGATGTAAAATTGCTGAACAAAATCATGAGACTGTTTTGTTTGAAAATAATTTTTCTAAATCAAAAATTATTACTCGTAGATTAATTAAGTGGGAAGAAATAAATTTTCCTACTGAATGGATTATTGAAGAAGCTGCAGTACCTCGTGAGATTACTAGTGAGGAGATTTCTGATATCAGACAAAGTAAAGATGGTAGTGTAACTTTGAGTTTTAAAACCCAGGATATCCCAAGACTAACAGATTCCTCTTCAAGATTAACCCGATCTGTATCTTCTTATATTTCTCCAGTAGATTATATTGTAGATATTCCATCAAGGGCTTCAACTTCTCAAATTAGAGATACAAATTTTGATAAAATTATTTTAGATAATAATAATATTGCTAAAGGTGAAGATCGTTTAAGTGATCCTACAGATTCTGACATGAATTTTCCAACTGGTTTACATGGATAGTAAAAAAATTGATTTTAGTCCAGGTTCTCTGGCACGAAAAGAGATTTCTTTAGAATTTTATAGTCCAAAATGGGAAGAATTTAGGAATTGGTTTTTCTCTTCATTTAATAAAGATGAGACAGAGTATTTTTCTAAAGAATTTTACAAAGAGTTAGAAGGAAATAATATTTCATTGCCATTTGTCCCATGGTTCATGATTAAATATGTGGGATATCATTTGTCAGTCATTGAACATGAGTATCATTTGTCTAATGGAGATATAATGATTTCTTCTTTACCTCCAACTCAGTCTTTTGATATCAATAGAGATGGTAAAACTATTAATTTTACTGCTTTTGCAAAATTATTTGAAAATAAAGTTGCTGTAACTACTTGTGAACATGTCAATTTGATTCTTAAACAGCAGAATTATGCTAATTATTATTTGAATGTATTAGGAGAGCATGTCATGGCATTGCATAAGAATTTAGACAATTATTTAAAACAAACACAGATTTTACAAGAAAAAATAGAAGCTTTTCATAAACCAAAACAAGAATTAAAAATTGTCAAAAATACTTTACAACCTCCTCCGGAAATAAAAAGTTTCAAAACTGATTCTACTGAAGAAATTGAACAGCTTTTAAAAGAGAAACTAAAGAATATTGTTTTTGATTCCAATATTACTGGAATTGATTTACAGCCTCAACCTGTTTTATCTACAAAACAAGAAAATTTTATTACTCAGAATGTTTCAGAAAATGATTTTGTTAATAAAATCAATACAAAATGGGCTGATAAGCCTATTCAAAGGATGTTCTATTACAATAGACCAACTCCGATGGATGTTTTAAATGAAGAAAGAGATCAGATTTTTAATAATAGTTACAGTAGCAAGGAAATTTATGAATGGAATATTGATGGTTTTAATGATAAACAAATTTTTACTACTGTGCATAGAATGTTGATGTATAGTACTATTTGTAAGATTAATAAAAATCAAGATCGTGATATTGCTGCTATGATTGTTGCTGGTTTCACTGGCCAACTTAAAGGTTGGTGGGATAATTTTTTAAATCAAGAACAAAAGAATACTATCATGAATACTACTAGTGTTATTAAAATTGAAGGGCAATTAGCCTATCAGACTACTGATCAAACAAGTACTTCTCAAGTACAACAAAATGCTGTTTATACTTTGATTACTACTATGGTTGAACATTTTTGTGGTAGATGGACTGATGAAGCAGAAACTATTAGAACAACATTACAAAATTTACGTTGTAGACAACTATCTGATTTTAGATGGTATAAAGATGTATTCTTAAGTCGTGTTATGGAATTGCATGATTGTAGTCATGAGCATTGGAAGTCTAAATTTATTGATGGTTTACCTTCGATTTTTGCGGAAAGAGTGAGAAAACATTTACGTGGTTCGCATAATAAAATTCCTTATGATTCCTTGACTTATGGGAAAATTATTAGTGTTTGTACTCAAGAAGGCTTAGCTGTTTGTAATAATATAAAGATGAATTATCATATCAAAAAGAATAGATTGAATGAAAGGAAGCAATTAGGAGAATTTTGTGATCAATTTGCTTTTGATATTCCTGGTTCTTCAAAAAAGAAAAAGAAGTTTTCTAAATTTTCTAAAGATGACAAGAAAAGAAAGTATAAGAAAAAATTTACTTCTCGTGATAAGTCCTCTTGGGATAAGAAAGAAAAGAAAGTTTACAAAAAGAAGGGTAAGAAAGATTATAAAAGAAGGATTAGATGTCATAAATGTGGTAAATTTGGGCATTATGCGAATGAGTGCAAAACTCAGGAAAAGATTAAGAGTTTGGATCTGGATGAAAAAATAAAAGATTCTTTGTGTAAGATTTATTAAATTCTGATTCTGATTCTAATTCTGAAATATCTGATTATTCTTCTACTGATTATAGTTCGGATGATTTAAGAATTCTTCATAATGAAGAATTATATTCTGATTCTGATAGATCTTCTTCAGAAGATATTTGTGCTTGCAAGAAAGATGATAGTCTATATGATTTAATTTCAAATTTTCAGGATTTGAATGTGAATATGATTAATGATGAAAAAATTATGAAGATTTTAAAGAAAATAGATGATAAAGATTTAAGAAATAAAATTCTGGATACAATTTTAAATGATGATTTTGATATTGACAACCAAAACAATATATCTTCTAATACTCCTATCTTGAAGCAACCTGATTATTATTCAACTGCCGAGTTAAAAAGGATTTTGGTCCAAAGAAATTTTCCAGAAAAAAAAACTACTATTTCTGATTTAAAACAAGAACTTGTTATTTTAAAAGAAGAAATTATTTATTTGAAAAATCAGTCAAAAATTCATGATAGAAGAATTTCTAGCCTAGAAGATAATAGGACTTTTGATTTACATTTACAAGCAAACAAGGTTGAGAATTCTAAAGCAAATGAAACTGAGATTTCTGAGACTGAGATTTCTAAAAATAGTAATACTGAGAAAATTAGCCAAGATCATACAAAAGATTCTTTTTTGACAAATATCTTCAGTGAAGATAGAAATGAATTTTTACAAAAAATGAGTATTATTACATCTCAAAAGTTTTATACTAAAATTACTTTACAAATTGATTACAATTTTAGAAAGGAATTCATTGCATTATTTGACAGTGGAGCAGATGTAAATTGTGTTCAGGAAGGACTTATACCTTCAAGATATTTTCATAAAACAACTCATTGTTTAAGATCTGCTAATGGTAGTCAAATGAAATTGAATTATAAATTACCAAAAGCTTTTTTATGTATCAATGGTATTTGTTTACCTCAAAGTTTTATGATTGTGGAAGATATTTCTTGTCCATTTTTTTTTTTGTGTAAGCAGGACCTTTTAGGGCTGTAGGACCTTTTAGGAATTATGGGATTTATATAGTTTAATTTGTTTTAAGCAAACCACGGAACTATTCGTTATAAACCCGACCGGGAACATCCATAGGCGATTTAACCAGCCATACAGGACTTACCAACGGAATCACAAGGTTTATACCCAATATAATCCCTCACTAACCATGCCGGGAACACCCCTCTTAGGGCTTACCAACGCCATGATTTAAGCTTAGTTTGCTATAAAATTATTTAAACTAACACCCATACCACAACCTTTACCCCTTCAAGGCAAGCTATTCATTAAGAGTCATTACCTTTTCCGATCATACTTAAGCTATATCAGTTATTATTTAACACTTATGAATTTAGCCCATCATTGGGCAAATAAACAAATAAAACACAATTATAATATAGAAAATATAATATAACTAAAGAAATAGAAAGTACCTGATTACCAGAACTTCTTGATTTATTTATTCACAATAACTATTACAAGTAGTATTACAAAAGGAAATTTTAGAGAGAAGGGAGAGGAAAATCTTAGAAAGAGAGAGAAGAGTTCCGAAAAACCTACCTCCTCTAAATGAAATCTACCTTATTTATAGAAAATATTGTGCACAGTAAAAGTGCACAGTAACCGACATAAAAGTCAATAATCCTACAGTAAACTGAATAAAATTACATAATAGCCCCTTCTAGAAACTTAAGTGGCTTTTTTGATTTTCAAAATCTCTTCTTCAGCTTTCTTGAGTAGATCCGGTAAATCTTATGAAGTTATACTATTTACACTTTGAGAATCTTCAAAATTATCCCCCATTAAAACATCATCATCAGTAATTTGCTTCTGAATATCTTTTTTAATCTGCTCCATGTAAGCTGCAATTAGCTCTTCTTTAGATAATGTTCCTCCTTTCTTTATCTGAATCTTCTTAGTAATTTTTCTAAAATGACTTTCTTCCATTTCTGCATCATCTGGTATTTCTTTGTCATATTTGGTAATTGTAGTCTTAATAGTATCCAATAGCTCTTGCCCAACCATCTTTCCATCAGATCCTTTTGAGATTAGTTTAGGCCAAAATTTTGTATAATGTCTTCTAAATAAACAAGGTACTTCATCTGAATCTTTCCCTAATTCAATGGTCCATTTGTAAATCCAAGGAACAGAAAATTCCATAAAAAAATTCATAATCGGAGTCTTTGGGTATAATCTGTCCTCTTTGTCCAAATCCATAATCCTTGGAGAAATTTCTACCCATTGATGATATAACTCTTTAAACTGTACTGGTAGTATTCCTTGGGAAGGCTCGAAAAAGGACCACCATTTAATGAACCAACTTGGAATCTGGGTACTTTTAAAAACTTGAGCACAAATTTTTATAAACCAAGAGTGCTTATGATCATCATTTTCATAAAATAAAGTCTTTGAAAATGCCTCCACATAATCCCAATAATTATAATTAATTGACATCTTTTGAATTGGATGTATATACTGACAATCTTTTAAAGTACTTAGTCCCCATTCATCTGGTAAAATAATTTTCTTAATAATCATTTTGGAAAAAGAAAAATATGATTTATTAGAATTACTAGTAATGTTATGAGAAATTTCTACTGATCCAGTAGATGTTAAAATCATTTCATAGTGCAATCTATTCTTGTAAGTTTGCATTGGAAATAATGCATTGTTTAAATACCTTTTCATAACAATCCAAGGATTGTGTTTCCATTGAAAATCTTTGTTATCAACATAAATTATAATCTCTTTTATAGGATTTATATCAAAAATCTCATTGTCAGTTTTCCCAATTATAACTGCATAAGAATCTTCATTAAGGGGTTCAAAATCTTTATGATCCTCAATAGAGGTGGGTTGAATAGTAGCATTGCTACCCCCAGCAGTTCCAGCATTGCTGGCAATAAAATCTAGATATTTCTGGTAATCTGCAAAAGAAGGTCTTATATTTGATGATGACGATGATCCTTCTTCAAGAAATCTTTTCTGGGCTGGAATATGCCCTAGAGTCTGAAATCTATTCTGATTTGTTCCTCCTCTTCCCCTTCCAGAGGAAGGTCTTGGCCAATTTGGCCTCATCCTACAAAACTGAAAATTAATCATTAGTAAGATATTCTCTGGTAAGAAAATCTGGTAAACTGTTATCAATTCCTTTTTTATAAACAATTTCAAAATCAAAAGGAGCCAATAATGCTTGCCATCTAGCAAACATCTGTCTAGAAACATTGTGCTTAAAATCCTTATTAAATAAGAACTTAGCAGCTTGACAATCTGTTTTGATTACAAATTTCTGATTATATAAATCCGTCTGAAATTTTAAAACACTCTTAACAATAGCTAAAATCTCTTTTGCTACTGTTGCATAATTTCTTTGACTATCATTCCATTTTTCTGAATAAAATTGTATAACATAATCTCTTTTTTCAACAGGAGAAAATTGAGTCAAAATACCCGCATATCCAATATCTGAAGCATCAGTTTCAACAGTTTTTTCCCAATTTGGGTTAGCCAAAGTTAAACAAGGGAGTTGTTTTATTTTGGATTTTATTTTCTTAACAGCATCAGTGTGAGAATCATTCCAAGCAGGAGGGTTCCTTTTTAGCCTTTCATATAAAATAGCAGTATCTTTTGATAAGTCTTTTATGAACGGAGAAATATAATTTAAACTACCCAAAAATCTTTGTAATTGAGTCTTATTAGTAATAATATCAGGAAATTTTGATCCGAATTCAATCGTCCTATTAATAGGCGTAATTGTTCCTTTTCCAATATTATGACCAAGAAATCTAATGTTACTTTGAAAAAGACACATTTTTGGTTTAGAAATAACTAATCCATTTTGAATAACTATTTTTTGAAATAATTCTAAATGTTTGAAATGTAATTCAATATTTTGGAAAATACTAAAATATCATCTATGTAAACAATAATGAAATCTGTAAAAGGAATAAATATATTATTCATAATCTTTTGAAATTCTGAAGGCGCATTCTTCAATCCAAAAGGCATAACATTCCATTCAAATTGTCCTATTGGAACATTAAAAGCAGTTTTATATCTGTCTTGTTCAGCAATCTGAATTTGCCAATATCCCGATTTTAAATCAAATTTAGAAAAAATGATTGCATCATGTAACCTATTCAATAAATCTTTTTTATTAGGGATAGGATACCTAATCCATTTCAAAACTTTATTAAGAGGTTTATAATTAATAACTAATCTAGGTACACCTCTTTCTTGTTCTGCATGTTTATTAACAAAAAAAGCAGTACATGACCAAGCAGAACTAGATTGTCTAATCAAATTCTTTTTCAATAAATTATCAATCTCTTTTTTACACAAATCCAAATATGCAGAATTCATTTGACAAGGTCTTGCCTTAGTAGGAATATTATTCTCATCAAAACAATCTTCATAAGGTAATGTCACAACATGCTTTTTTCTATCCCAAAAAGCACTGGGATGATCATTACAAATATTAGCAATAAACTGGTTTTTTAATAAATTCACTTTTCCTTGTAATTTTGGATTTTTTAGTAAAATATCTATTTCTAATAAAGAAATTTCTTGTTTTATAAAATTGACTTGTTGATTTTTTAAAATTAATTTTTCAACAATTTGATTTATAGACTTAGTAAATGGTTTAGTGATAAAATCTAATTGAAAATCTTTATCATTATAAGTTCCTATTATTTTAGTATGATCCCACCTTTTCAAAGGAAATATCGCATGCATGAATGGGACCCCTAAAATAATTGGACAAGAAATATCTTCCACAATCATAAAACTTTGAGGTAAACAAATACCATTGTTACATAAAAAAGCTTTTGGTAATTTATAATTCAATTTCATTTGACTACCATTAGCAGATCTTAAACAATGAGTTGTTTTATGAAAATATCTTGAAGGTATAAGTCCTTCCTGAACACAATTTACATCTGCTCCACTGTCAAATAAGGCAATGAATTCCTTTCTAAAATTGTAATCAATTTGTAAAGTAATTTTAGTATAAAACTTTTGAGATGTAATAATACTCATTTTTTGTAAAAATTCATTTCTATCTTCACTGAAGATATTTGTCAAAAAAGAATCTTTTGTATGATCTTGGCTAATTTTCTCAGTATTACTATTTTTAGAAATCTCAGTCTCAGAAATCTCAGTTTCATTTGCTTTAGAATTCTCAACCTTGTTTGCTTGTAAATGTAAATCAAAAGTCCTATTATCTTCTAGGCTAGAAATTCTTCTATCATGAATTTTTGACTGATTTTTCAAATAAATAATTTCTTCTTTTAAAATAACAAGTTCTTGTTTTAAATCAGAAATAGTAGTTTTTTTTCTGGAAAATTTCTTTGGACCAAAATCCTTTTTAACTCGGCAGTTGAATAATAATCAGGTTGCTTCAAGATAGGAGTATTAGAAGATATATTGTTTTGGTTGTCAATATCAAAATCATCATTTAAAATTGTATCCAGAATTTTATTTCTTAAATCTTTATCATCTATTTTCTTTAAAATCTTCATAATTTTTTCATCATTAATCATATTCACATTCAAATCCTGAAAATTTGAAATTAAATCATATAGACTATCATCTTTCTTGCAAGCACAAATATCTTCTGAAGAAGATCTATCAGAATCAGAATATAATTCTTCATTATGAAGAATTCTTAAATCATCCGAACTATAATCAGTAGAAGAATAATCAGATATTTCAGAATTAGAATCAGAATCAGAATTTAATAAATCTTACACAAAGAATCTTTTATTTTTTCATCCAGATCCAAACTCTTAATCTTTTCCTGAGTTTTGCACTCATTCGCATAATGCCCAAATTTACCACATTTATGACATCTAATCCTTCTTTTATAATCTTTCTTACCCTTCTTTTTGTAAACTTTCTTTTCTTTCTTATCCCAAGAGGACTTATCACGAGAAGTAAATTTTTTCTTATACTTTCTTTTCTTGTCATCTTTAGAAAATTTAGAAAACTTCTTTTTCTTTTTTGAAGAACCAGGAATATCAAAAGCAAATTGATCACAAAATTCTCCTAATTGCTTCCTTTCATTCAATCTATTCTTTTTGATATGATAATTCATCTTTATATTATTACAAACAGCTAAGCCTTCTTGAGTACAAACACTAATAATTTTCCCATAAGTCAAGGAATCATAAGGAATTTTATTATGCGAACCACGTAAATGTTTTCTCACTCTTTCCGCAAAAATCGAAGGTAAACCATCAATAAATTTAGACTTCCAATGCTCATGACTACAATCATGCAATTCCATAACACGACTTAAGAATACATCTTTATACCATCTAAAATCAGATAGTTGTCTACAACGTAAATTTTGTAATGTTGTTCTAATAGTTTCTGCTTCATCAGTCCATCTACCACAAAAATGTTCAACCATAGTAGTAATCAAAGTATAAACAGCATTTTGTTGTACTTGAGAAGTACTTGTTTGATCAGTAGTCTGATAGGCTAATTGCCCTTCAATTTTAATAACACTAGTAGTATTCATGATAGTATTCTTTTGTTCTTGATTTAAAAAATTATCCCACCAACCTTTAAGTTGGCCAGTGAAACCAGCAACAATCATAGCAGCAATATCACGATCTTGATTTTTATTAATCTTACAAATAGTACTATACATCAACATTCTATGCACAGTAGTAAAAATTTGTTTATCATTAAAACCATCAATATTCCATTCATAAATTTCCTTGCTACTGTAACTATTATTAAAAATCTGATCTCTTTCTTCATTTAAAACATCCATCGGAGTTGGTCTATTGTAATAGAACATCCTTTGAATAGGCTTATCAGCCCATTTTGTATTGATTTTATTAACAAAATCATTTTCTGAAACATTCTGAGTAATAAAATTTTCTTGTTTTGTAGATAAAACAGGTTGAGGCTGTAAATCAATTCCAGTAATATTGGAATCAAAAACAATATTCTTTAGTTTCTCTTTTAAAAGCTGTTCAATTTCTTCAGTAGAATCAGTTTTGAAACTTTTTATTTCCGGAGGAGGTTGTAAAATATTTTTGACAATTTTTAATTCTTGTTTTGGTTTATGAAAAGCTTCTATTTTTTCTTGTAAAATCTGTGTTTGTTTTAAATAATTGTCTAAATTCTTATGCAATGCCATGACATGCTCTCCTAATACATTCAAATAATAATTAGCATAATTCTGCTGTTTAAGAATCAAATTGACATGTTCACAAGTAGTTACAACAACTTTATTTTCAAATAATTTTGCAAAAGCAGTAAAATTAATAGTTTTACCATCTCTATTGATATCAAAAGACTGAGTTGGAGGTAAAGAAGAAATCATTATATCTCCATTAGACAAATGATACTCATGTTCAATGACTGACAAATGATATCCCACATATTTAATCATGAACCATGGGACAAATGGCAATGAAATATTATTTCCTTCTAACTCTTTGTAAAATTCTTTAGAAAAATACTCTGTCTCATCTTTATTAAATGAAGAGAAAAACCAATTCCTAAATTCTTCCCATTTTGGACTATAAAATTCTAAAGAAATCTCTTTTCGTGCCAGAGAACCTGGACTAAAATCAATTTTTTTACTATCCATGTAAACCAGTTGGAAAATTCATGTCAGAATCTGTAGGATCACTTAAACGATCTTCACCTTTAGCAATATTATTATTATCTAAAATAATTTTATCAAAATTTGTATCTCTAATTTGAGAAGTTGAAGCCCTTGATGGAATATCTACAATATAATCTACTGGAGAAATATAAGAAGATACAGATCGGGTTAATCTTGAAGAGGAATCTGTTAGTCTTGGGATATCCTGGGTTTTAAAACTCAAAGTTACACTACCATCTTTACTTTGTCTGATATCAGAAATCTCCTCACTAGTAATCTCACGAGGTACTGCAGCTTCTTCAATAATCCATTCAGTAGGAAAATTTATTTCTTCCCACTTAATTAATCTACGAGTAATAATTTTTGATTTAGAAAAATTATTTTCAAACAAAATAGTCTCATGATTTTGTTCAGCAATTTTACATCTAGGAGATAAAGTATAAAGAGGTCTATAAACAATTCTAGTACAAATACACATAACTTCTGTTCCGGGTAAATAATCATATCCATTAATCTTAATATTCAAAATTAATGATTGTAATATGTTCACATCAGTTAGAGCAATATTTAAATTCGGATAAGCATTAAAATAAATTGCACCATAAGCCAAGGTTGATTGTATAGAACCAATCAAAGAATTTTTCCAATTTAAATTTCTACCATCTCGTAATGCAGCAACAAAACTTTCAGGTAAGCCTTTCAATGTTAATGGCTTAAAAGCAACTTGAACTAAACCAATATGTAAATAATTGAAATCTTTAGATTTGTAATAATCTATGTCATTTTGAGATAATAGATGGAAAACTCCACTATCTTTGTCCATAGTAAAACTTAATTCTGTAGTTTTCACAGTAGTTTTTCCAGCAAATTTTTCAAAAGTTCCCAATTTATAAATAGCCTCTATATTTACTTTAGGAATCACCCAAGTATTTAATAAATCTTGTTGGACAGGAAAATCTACTTGTTCCTTAATCATATTTTTAATAAATTTTGGTTTATTAAACCAAGACATAAGAACTCAAAAAGTTAAGTGTTAAATAATAACTTTCATAACCTAAATATGATCTTCCATGGCTCTGATATAGCTTAAGTAAATATATATATATATATATATATATATATATATATATATATATATATATATATATATATATATATACATATATATATATATATACATATATATATATATATATACATATATATATATATATATACATATATATATATATATACATATATATATATATATATATATATATATATATATATATGTATGTATGTATATGTATATATGTATATGTATATATGTATATGGGATATGAAAAAGGTTATGGCGTTATATATGCACCAACACCTAATCAACTGGTATACGACAATGATTTTGCCTGTAGTGGCCGTTATGATATAATGGAAACATGTATCTATGCACGAATGACATTCATACGCATATGCATGACGCTAAAAGTAATTTATGATTTATAAAGTTATTCAGACTTACAGGTTGAGTCATGTACTCTATATTTTTTCCATGTCTTTGATGTACTTAATTATGTGCCTTACATACCCGGTACATTATTCGTACTTACGTCCCTTTTGCTTGGGGACGCTGCGTTTCATGCCCGCAGGTCTAGGTAGATAGGTCGAGATCTTTCCATGTAGGATATCAGCTCAGTGAAAGATGCTGGTGTGCTCCATTTTCTTCGGAGTTGATCGTTTGGGTAATATGATTTAGATGTGTAATGTTTGGTATGGTCAGACTCTGTCCCGATCTTTATGAAATTTATGTGTTCTTAAAGGCTTGTAGACATATGTCGTGTACATAGAGGATAGTAAAACCTTGTCGGCCTATGTTTTGACTTTATAAAGAATTATGTTGGCCTATTAGGCCCATAAGTCACATGTATATGATGATGTAACAAGAAAGATAGGTTACGTTGGTACTCGGTTGAGTAAGGTACCAGGTGCCCGTCGCGGTCCATCGGTTTGGGTCGTGACATTATACTCTTTCTTGCTAAGTTTTGATTTGAAATATGTACAAAATAGTCCCAAAAGGCTCACACGTTGTGCTTGATTTCAGGTTTGATCGACAAAATGATAAGATGTCATAGATTAGCTCAAAAAAGAGTGAACTTGCACAAGTACCAAGATAAGATAAAGCTCAGGCAAAATAGGCCCAATGCGGCCACCCACCATTCTGCGCGGTCCGCACAAGGAGATTCCTAGAGGTTGATTTCCAAGCCAACAAGCAATGTGGCTGCATTATATTTAATGCGGTCCGCACTGGAGTTAATACAGCCGCACTCGATTTAGTGCGGTCTGCAGACCCAAGGATCATAGAGATGCCAGTATTGAAGTTTCAGGCCAATGCAGTCTGCACGCTATTTTATGTGGACCGCACTAGAAGCCTCCCCGACCGCATTACATTCTATGCGGTTCGCATTGCCTGAGTTCAGAGAGTTGGTTTTTTAAGTCAAGAACCCTCGTGCGGCCGCACATGATTTTGTGCAGTCCGCAGTAATCCCGCGGGGGTATTTTTATCTAGATTATTTAGCTTAGTATAAATAGCTTCTTTTTCCATTTTTAGGTTATCAGATAGTTTTCTCTATAAGCTACGCTCGTGGGTTCGAATACTTTAGCCATTTTTGGCAATTTTATCTATATTTCAACATTGAATTTTCTTGTCAATCTTAGCAATTAATTAATATGAGTTTTTCTTCATCTATTTCTGTGTTTTCTTCTTCATTTATGAGTAGCTAGACCCATAAGCTAGGGTTGTGGCTCAACCCTAGTGTAAATAATTGATGGGTCTTGTATTTTAGAGCTAGATTGATTATGGGTGTTTTATATTTAGGCTAATTTCATGGTTAATGTCTAAATTATTGGTTGCAAACACTAATTTGTGTTTAGTTGACTTTGGCTCTTCTTGAGAAAGAGAGCCTAAGTCTCTGAAATTGGTCCAATAAGGAATTGGGGCGTACTCAAGAGATTGATAGTCCCAATTAAAGGGTTAGACCTAGAGATAGTAATACCCGACTTGAACCTTAATTGCTTGTGCAAATTTGCATGCCCAATTGGTTACCCAATTGGTCTTGATAATGTCAATTCGAGCAAAATTACTTGAACCACCGAGAGGTGTAGAGTGGGTAAAATCGTGCAATGATTATATCATACTCCCCAAATATGTCAATCATGCCTTAGACTCAAGTATCCGTCAATTGACCACCTAGGCGAAAGTCACTACCCAAGTGCCTTTTAGTCATTTGAAACAACTCGAAATAGTTAATCTTATCTCGCTTTAGTTTAATTGAGCATAGTAGTGATAAAATTAGAAGTTAATCAAAAACCTAAAAATATTTAGATGAGCAATTTGGAACACATACACAACTCTCGATTAGATAGAAATCTTACTCTAACTTCTAGCTCCCTGTGGAAATCAATCCCGACCCTAAATCGGATAAAAGATGCTTCGATCCTCTCTCGCTACTCAATAGTAATGCAGGGTTGGACACGATCACTTTTTGGCACTGTTGCTGGGGAGCCAACAGTTTGACTATCTATCTAACTAGTTTTATGTATTGTTCTTCTTCCTTTTTTGTTACTAATTTGTTTGTGTTAGAATTCAGGTACCAAATGGCAAACAACGCCAATGACCCTCTTGGAAATGTGATTACGGGGGAGGAGGTAGATGATGTCGGAGATGATGAGGTGCTTCTTGTACCTCAAGGACAATGTAGAGGCCGAAATGCCAATGCTAATCCCAATGGTGATATTCCATACCCTCCCCCGCCACCTCCAAGAGTGGCTCCTAGAGTGCTTCCGAACCAAGGCTATGTAAGTGCTATTGTCCCGTCCCGAATCCGGGCAGGAAATTTTTCAATAACCAATATAATGTTGACATTGCTAGAGAAGTGTGGGTATATTACGGGATCTACAAATCAAAATGCTTAGAAACATCTCAATGGGTCCGTGGATAGATGTTGGGGGAGCAAGCAAACTATTGTGTCCGAGGATGCTCTCCGGTTGAGACTCTTCCGATTCTCACTTATAGGGAAGGCATTGGATTGGCTCGAATGACTTCCCAACCATTCCATCACTACTTGAGATGAGTTGGTGGCCAAGTTCATTGCCAAACTTTTCTCATCGGGACATATGGCGGCATTGAGAGATGAGATGCCTTTCAATACCATTCTCGAAGTGGATAACTTTGACATATCAGGTATTGATTTCATGGGTCCATTTTTTATCTCTTATGGGAACACTTACATTCTTGTGGCGGTTGACTATGTATCAATGTGGGTTAAATCCATGGCTTTGCCTAACACTGAAACTCGGAGTGTTTTTGCATTTCTCAAGAAGAGCATTTTCATAAGATTTGGCACTCCTCGTGCAATTATAAGTGATGAGAGGTCCCATTTTTGTAATGGATCTTTTAATTCCTTACTTGCAAAATATGGCGTCAATCACAAAGTCTCTACCCCCTATCATCCTCAAGCTTGTGGTTAAGTGGAAGTCTCCAACATGGAAATCAAGAGCATATTGTCAAAAACGGTCAATGCTAATAGGACTGATTGGTCAAAGAAGTTGAATGACCTATTTAAACTTGAAGAAGGCTGTGTAGTATGGACCACGATCGATTTTGTTCGGTCCGCACTTGGGTAGGTAAGCTGGGCCCCAGGACTTTTTCTATAAATAGTACCTGAGGCCTAATGGTTACACTTTGCGATTTTTTTGCTCTCAAAACTATTAAAAACACCATTCATTTGTCCTATTACTTGTAATTTATTGCTTGGAAATGTTAATCTTCGTTTCATCTCACATCTGGTAACGTAATTTATTTTTAATTGATTTAATTTTGTTAATTTTCCTTTATTTTTTGTTCTTCTTGTCTATTATTCTATGCTTCCAGCATTTTTTTCAATTAATTAGTTTAGGGTTGTTAATTTCTTCATTAAAGTAGAATTGAGTAGTTGAAAACACTGTGCAATCACTTAAGGACCCTACTTAAGTGAAAAATTGTGCTTAGAATTAAAATCTATTGAACCCTAAGTTAGTGCCACAGCTCGGCACTTAGTGCGGACCGCGTTCGATTCTGTGCGGTCCATAGTGCTTTTGTGCGGTCCGCAGTAACATTCTGTGCGGACCGCATTGATGAGTGTCTGTTGTCTTAACTTTGGGGGTTGCGAACACACTATGTTTTATGCGGTCCGCATTGGTCATGTACATCCGCACTATATTTTGTGCGATTCGTATTGGCCTCTATACGCCCACACACCATTTTATGCGGTCCGCACTGCATAACTTCTGCAACTGTCTGCATTTTTTCTGCAACTCTGCTATTATTTTCTTCCACTGATACTAACAAGCCTATTGGATTGTGTTTGCAGACAATGGTGAAACAACGAGGTAAAGGCTCTAAGCAACCAGGCAGAGGAGAATCCTCCTGGGGAAGGAAATAAAAAATGATAAGACTGACTCCTCAAGCCCGGAAAAATATTAAAAACACAAGAAAGTTGATAAAATCTACTGATAGAGCCAGTGACATGTCAGAGAGTGAGTACGAGCCCTCCCGGGAGATCTCCTCCAACTCCGTGCCATACTACATCCTTGACTGGTTGGAGAAAAACATGATAAGAGACATATCTCCAGCATCCCCCACTGCCCAAGCGTCAACGAAATATTTTGGGTCGTCTGAAGGCTCAACTGAAGGTAGTGGGGGAATAGTCCACCTCTCCCACAGCTTCATTACCCGGAGAAGGTGCAGTAGGAGGTGGAAAGGAAGTAGGAGGAGAAGTAGTAGTAGGAGAAGGGTGTGACCTCACGTGGGGGGTATTGGTAGAACTAGGAAATCGGAGGTGTAGGAGGTTCGGTTTCTTAGTGAGGTAGCATATTACAAATTCAGGGAATGGTGTCCAGTGAGGAAATTAATCCCGGAGAGGAGTTTTGTTGATAGAGATTTAGTGCCTCGCAACCCTAATGTGAGGAGGCAGTTTAGGGAGAGAGTTGGCTGGGAGCATGTTGGATAATGTGTAGACGCCAACGAGCACTTGGTTGAGAAATTCTATACCAACGTTGCCCGCATAAAAAAGGCTCCAAAGTGACCAAGGTTCGAAGCCAGAAAGTGCTGTTTGACGGAAAGAAAATAAATGACTACCTTTGATTTGATAAGGAGGATAAGTCACTATATATGGCGAAGATGGAAATGGGCGAGGAGGTCCGTCCCTGGTTGGAAGAGTATCTGGAAATCCCAGGTACCACCCCCGATTGGTTGAATGCGGGTGTCAATATTCTGAGAAGAAATTTGAACTTCGAGGCAAAGGGATGGAAAACATTTGTACGTATTAGGTTGGACCCCACGACTCATGACAACTCACTCCCTCTTCATCGGGCAGTTTTGGTGGCATCGATCATGGAAGGGTACTTGATAAATGTTGGGAATGTGATGTCTCGAGTGATCACTCTTCTGGGAAGTGAGAATGACAGAAACTACCCTTTCCCTATATTTTTGTCTATGTACTTTAGGGAACTCAAAGTTTAAAAGAGGCCATTCGACATCAAGGTCAAAATGAAGGCCCTATTCTCTTGGTACATCATGTAGGGGGTGACAACCCCAAGAGCAAGAAGTTTAAGGGAAAATATACTGCTCCAACCGGCTTATCTGAAGAGCCGCTTGTGTTAGTGGCTCCTGCTCAGCCTGCCTCGACCTCTATGGACATCCCTCCTTATGACGACCCATAGGGTCATCACTTGTTTTCTCAGTCATTCCGTGCTTCTGAGATCTTGAAAACCTCATTATTAGTTACCTCGATTTACGTACGCAGTCCGGGCACAAAGCCAAAAAATGTTTATGTTGAAATATATGAATTATGTAAAAAATTTAAAGAATTTTGATATTAATATTGTTAAAGTTAACTTTGGTCAACATTTTTGGTAAATGGACCCATCCCCATGATTTGACGGTCTCAGAAGGTCTGTAGAAAAATATGGGATATGGGACTTGGGTGTATGTCGGAAATCGAATTCCGAGGTCCAAGGTCCAAGAAATAAAGTTTTCCGTAAAATTGTTTTTTGAAAATGTCTAAGGAAATAAAAATAAAATTTGATCAAAAAGTAATGTTAGCGGGCTCATATTTTAGTTCCGACGCCTGGTACAAGTCATATATGTTGGTTAAGCACTTCTTGTAAAGTTTGGTTAAAAACGGACGTTGTTTGACGTGTTTCGTCCTTAAATTGGAAATAATTGAAAGTTTATGAAATTTGAAAGATCTCTTAGATTTATGGCTCAAATCATTGATTTTGATGTTATTTTGGCAATTTGATCGTTCGAGCAAGTTCGTATGATGTGTTTGAGTCAGTGTGCATATTTGATTTGGAGCCCTGAGGGCTTGGGTGTTTTGGATAGGTATCGGAATGGTTTTGGAATTTGGACTTAGAAAAGTTGCAGAAAATCTGCAGCAAGTGCACAATGATTTCCTTCTATTCGATCACATAGGTCTTGTTGCGATCACATAGAGCAATTTTTAATTACCCAAAATTTGTTCTACGTGATCGCAATACCGTGTCTGTGATCGCACATTGTTCCCCCTTCCATTTATGCAATCTAATTACACCCCACTTGATCACATAGAGCAAAATTCAGCCCCTCCTTTTATCTTCTGTGGGAACGAATTGTGCTTCTGCGATCGTACTGCCCATACACTTACTCTATGCGATCGCATCCCAGGCCCTGCGATCGCATAGAGTAATTTTCCGCCCAGTGAATTTATGTTCTAAAATAGAAGAGAAACGGGATAAAAATCCCAGTTCTCAAACTCTCCCTTCTTCATTTTGGGGCGACTTTGGAGCATTTCTTCACCAAAGTTCATTGGATACGATGGAATTGGAGCCAAATTCGAAAGGAAAGGGCATTGCTCGACGATTGAGTTGGCTGTAAACCTTCGGGTAAGTGGTTGATCTATCATAGCTTGAGGGAATAGGAGTTGAGTATATTTGCTATTTGTTATGTGTGGAGTCTGACGTATAGGTATGGTGACGAGTATCTATATGTTAGGGGTCGAGCATGACCGTGGGTTTTAAATTGATAATTTCGCATTCTTATGTGACTCTGTGAAAGAATTAATTATTGAGCCTTGGCATCGAGTTATTGTTTTCTCTTGCCAATATATATATATATATATATATATATATATATATATATATATATATATATATATATATATATATATATATATATATATATATATATATATATATATATATATATATATATATATATATATATATATATATATATATATATATATATATATATATATATATTGTGAATTATGTTAAAAGTGAAATGGGATCGTGTGGAACGCCTACTACTTATATATTGAAATGGGATCGTGTGGCACGCCGACCACTTATATATTGAAATGGGAGCAAGTGGTACGCCTATCACAATTTATATTGTAATGAGAGCGGGTTGTACGCCTGCAACAAGATGAGTGGAACCTAGAAGTGAATAAAATTCCTTCGTTCTATTTCTGCCATTATATTTTGTTTCTACCCCAGAGTATGTTTTCCCTTCCCAAATATTAAAGATTGCTTCCTGTTATTTTGTTGCGTACATATTTTGAACTATACAGGCTTATATGAGTGTCTGGTTCTAGCCTTGTCACTACTTCGCCTAGATAGGCCAGACACTTACCAGCACATGGGGTCGGTTGTGCTGATTCTAAACTCTGCGCTCTTTTTGCGCAGATACATGTTACGGATAGCAGGAGCAATAGTAGTGCGAGTTCTAGCATTTCTGATCATTGAGACACGAGGTAGCCTTGCAGGCGTCCGCAGGACCCGACATCTCCTCTATCATTATTTTCAGTCTATTATCTCATGTACACGAGACAAACAGTTTTATATTTATTCAAACGGTTGTGTGTAGTGACACCAGTCTTGGGTAGAAGTTATGTTAGGATTTTTGTATCGTATCTAGTATTAATGATTTAAGTCTTTTGCTAAGTGTAATTATTCCGTTGTAATTTTATTATCATTGGCTTGCCTAGCTTCCATTAGTAGGCGCCATCACGACTCTCGATGGTGGGAAATTTTGTGTCGTGGAAAGTTGGTATTAGAACTCTAGGTTACGTAGGTCTCACAACTCACGAACAACCTTAGTAGAGTCTGAAGGATCGGTATAGAGACGTCTGTATTTATCCTAGAGGCTATAGATTTAGGAAAAATTTCACCTTCATTCTTTCTTATCGTGCAGTTCTATTTCTCAAAGCTAATTGAATTTCTACTCCTGTCTTCCCACGAATGGAGAAGTCACATAGCGCTTCTTCAGCCAAACAGTGGTACAAGTCGGTGATAGATCAACGAAGCCTTTAGAAGTTTTGTGGAGGTCGGATAGGTTTCACCAAGCTCTTCGCTACCACCTTCAGTGGTGCATCTTTTGAGAATCCATGGGATTTTCTTGACCGCTGCTATGAGGTATTTCAAAACGTGGTAATAGTCGAAAGCGAGGGGTTGATTTTTTTTTCTCTGCTTAGGATGGCAAATAGAAGTAGTGGAAATATTATGTGCTTACCAGACCAGTTGTGGTTCAAACGGAAGATGGAGATTTATCAAGACATCACCTAATGAATCATTTGGGGGTTCAACGAACCTTGACGTGTCTCACATTTAACAACCATAGTGTATTCCGAAAACCAAGTATGATTTCCGAAGAAAATTCTCTGCCTTCTCTCTAGGCACTATTCTGTGAATAGTATTTCCGTCACTATTCATCGGCTATATCACCGGAATCCGGTGGTGGATTGTCACAATTTTGGTGTCACGACATCCCCTTCTCGTTGCGAATAATCCCCAATAGATTTTATACTCAAATCTATAGCCAATTTCTCTAAATCTTGAATCTAGTTTCCGATTTACTGTAGCATCGTCGAAATTTTCAGTCCGATGGATCCAGGTTGACGTTCATCGCAACTATGGAAGCAGCACCCCTCTCCCCAGCCTTGTGCTGTGGGAGAGGATAACCAAAATCATTTGGAAAATCATACAGTTCAACATTCAAAAGAAACCTATGCATCGCAACTTGTTCGACAACATTCTGTCGCAACAAACTCAAATCTAGAACTATGTCCTTTTACGTTTGAGCATGGAATTCCTACTGTTGAATTCACAGTAGATGAAGTTAATTCATTCACCAAGGAGGAAGGTCTTCAACAAGCAGTTGTGATTAAATTCTTGTATGGAAAACCCGAGCTTCAGGAGCTGAGAGAGATTTTACCGAAGCAACTCGATGTCAAAGGTAATTGCAATATAGGACAGCTAGAATATCGGCACATTCTGGTTAGATTTGATCTATTTGAAGATTTTGCTAATGTCGTCTCAAGAACAACTGGTTATGTTAAGGCAAAAGGAGTCGATTTCTTCTTCAGGACATTCCCGTGGACAATGGGATTTAATCCACGTGAAGAAACATCAAAGGATGTCGTTTGGATCTCTTTTCCTGAACTGCCAGCAAATTTCTTCGCAAAAAAATCCTTAATGTCAATCGCCGCTGCAGTGGGAAAGCCTCTAGCAGTAGATAAGGCTACTAAAGATCGAACGAGACCTAGTACGGCACGAGTGAAAGTCTTGCTTAATTTACTAGACAAACTTCCTAAGAAAATAAAGATCAAGATTGTTGATTTCAAATCTGGAAAAATAGTCGAATACGACCAAAGGATCATCTTTGATAACCTTCCTAAATACTGCACGTATTGTAATCATCAAGTTTATGATGTAAAATCGTGCCGGTGGAATTCTGACGAATTGAATGAACAAGCATTTCATGATCGACAAACTGAAGGACTGGACAGATTGACTAAATTAGGAGGGGATACCAGAGAGTACCTAAATGCTAATCTTGTAGCACGAAGTAGGGAAGGGGGTCGTCACAATGTGACTGTTAATGCAGAACAAAATATTGCTTCTAGTCAAATTGTTCCAGCTGAAGAACCTGATATTGCACAGATGTGTCAAAATCCATCCAATCTTCCAGCTCACAGTGAACAAGTTCCTAATGTGATTGCTGAGCTAAGTCAAAATATTGTCTCTGGTCCAATTGTTCCATCTGCATAACCTTGCTCAGTTGAGTAAAAATCCTTCTACTGTTACATCCAATCTGAATGTGTCCAGTGAACTGGTGGTGTCAAATAGGGCAGGGGCTCTTCCTAATGTTACTGCCGATGCATGACAAAATAATGTTTCTGCTCCAATTGTTCTAGCTAAAGAAGCTCTTTCAACTCCAAATGCTGATGGTGCACAGCTGAGTAAAAATTCTGATACTGTTAAATCCAATGTGAATGTTTCCAGTAAACAGTTGGTGTCAAACATGCCAGGGATTCCTCCTAATGGGAGTGCTGATGTACTTGTTTCTGGTCAAATGGTTCCAGCTGCTGAAGCTAGTTCAACACTGAATGATAATATTGCACAGCTGTGTAAAAACACTTCTACTGTTGCATCCAAACTGAATGTTCCCAGTGAACAAGTGGTGTCAAATATGGTAGGGATGCTTGTGACTGCTGATGTAATTGTTTCTAGTCAAATGGTTCCAGTTGCAGAAGCTAGCTCAACACTGAATGATGATATTGCACAGATGTGTAAAAATGTTTCTACTGTTGCATCCAAATTGAATGTTCCCAGTGAACAAGTGGTGTCAAATTTGGCTGGGATTAGTCCTAATGTGACTGAGGTTGCTGCATCTGCCGAGGCTGCACATCACAATGCAAATAGGAGCTGTCTGAGCAGCAACTTTTGTTACACAATAATGTCACTAAATCTGCTACAAATCATACTGATTTCCTAGTTCAAACAGGGGAGCAATCCACAATGGCAAAACTGCTAGATACTTCAAACATTGTTGCAGGAGATACAGTTGCAGAGGCTGTAACTAATACTGCCTCAACACAAGCAAACTCTGCTATACAGTTTACTGATCATCGACAACACAAAAAGGAAGATAGACAATGCTCATTGATGGCCAACAAAGCAGAATCACCAAAATCCAAAAATAAAAGTCACATTGCAGCAAACAATCCAGGAAACAATACAGCTTTACTGTCAATTTCAAACTCATTTAAATTACTTGCCAAGGACAACTCTCCTCCTATGAACAACATTGTCAAAGGGTACGGGGAACCTTCTACTTCAAGCAACAAAAAAGGTTTTCAACCTAAGTGGAGGGACTTGGTCATTAAATCAAAACTGTGGGAAGACTAACCGGATTACGATGATGAGGAGAGCTGGGGTGAAGGACTCGCTGGTTTTTCATCGGAAGAAGGCGACCAAGATTATGATCAGGATGTTTCTGGAGAGCACAGTGATGATTCAGTCGAGCAAAAAGTTCAAGGGAAAAATGCAAATAAGAACTGTCGTGCATTGTTTCAACAAACAGCAACTACAATCAGTAGTTTAAACTATAATGCCCTAGTTTTTGTTCCAAGAAATAATGCTAAAGCAGTTAATTCCATTGTAGCAACCTCAAAGTTAAACTAGAAGGAAATATCACATAATCGTCAACTAAGCTCAACCGAAGCTTCAGTTGGCGATCGAAATGCCACTGCGCTGCCACCAATTAGCCAGAATCACGCTACAACAACAGAACCACTCTCTAATGTAGAGGACAGGAACTTTTCGGATGCCACGACGCAAACACTGCTTTCAAATCAGAAGCAACAAAGGAAGTTTAATTTTCCTTCTGCAGATAGCAGGACAGAAGTAAGTTCACAGGCAGGGCAGCTCGTCACAACTGTTTCAGCAATCTCGGCTAAGGAAAGACAAGTTTTGGACGTGATGGTAAATACAGATACTAATCCTATTTTGACAGGAAGCCATATATATGAAGAAGGGGAAGAAGAGGATATCTTAAAGAAATGCCGAGCAGACGCTTCAACAAAAGGAGATCTGTCACCATTGCATAGGGCTAAAAATAAGAAGTCTCGTCAAAGGGAAAGAATTTTGGGACGGTAGGGTGATCGAAGACGTCAACATAAGGAGGCCCCCAATGCGAAGTGCAAAACAAAAACAGGTTGCTCAAACAATACTTTCTAAATCCAAGAATAAAGTATGAATTTTGAAGAATTTTTGAAAAATTATGTGGAAGAAGACAACATTTTACAAATAGAAACTTTCACAACAAAAGAGAAAAAAGGGCACCTTTATGGTTTCTTCATCTGTTTATTTTACCATCACATTAGCATTATTCTATGTAATATCATCAAAGAGCATGTTATAAACTCTGTGATGATCAGTCAATTCTAAGTTCTTGCGAGTTCCTTCTTTTTACATGCTTGCTAGTCCAGGAGGCTTTTTGCCTCAATAGGATAGCTAAGGTAATTCTATGCCGGCTGTGTTATATGGGTAACATTACCGGCGTAATCTGCCTTATTTTATTTCTCCTATTTGTTGTAATTTTCCTTTTCCTATTAATTATAAAACAAAACCCTAGGCGATTGCCTAGTGGAAAAAAAATGAACCTTGACATTTTGTTGATTTATTTGAGTTGTGAGGGACAAATATTGTGGATTATCGGATTTTTTGACTTTGACTTAGCGCTAAATGGGAAATTCCACAATCAGCGAATGGACTGTATGGTCATGTGTTATCTCAGTTTTGGCTTGGAATGTATATATATGGGTACCAAAACGTCCCCCAAATAATTTATACATATATACGGCTTGGTACTTTGCAGGGAGTAAGGTTGGAACCTGTGGTATGTCTGCCTCCTCAATAATCTAAGATTTTAGTATCAAGGAAGTTAGGGAAAGCAACTTTATTTTACAAAAGGTCTACTTAGTGTGGCACTCACGGTTGCAGATTTGAGGTTCTTTGGAGATACAGTGTAGACAACCTTCTTGACTATGTGATTTGTGCCAAGATTTATCTGAATGGAGTTTTACCTTTGTGATCGTTGTGTGTAAATAGGGGTAAGAATCACCCCCATGGAATAATGAAGAGTATATGAATAAATATGGTAGCTCAGCAGTGTTAAGCCAGCATAACAAAAGAGGAAATTGGAAGTCGGTGTTCGGGCAAGCCTATGAAGGGGGCAGATTGGCCAATGCAACACCACTTACTCAACTCTATTTTAAGAAATATTTTGAAGGAATTTACCTCCCGGATTCTCTGCAATATGTTCTATGTGTGATCTGAACGGTTTTGCCAGATCACCATGACAGTGTCCGAATATCAGGTTCAATAAGTTAGCTGAGCCTCAAAGGAATTGTTGTGAATATGGTAGTTTGGAGAAATACAATTTAGGAAAGCACTCAAGATACGTGCCCCATTACAGTCAATACTTAGCTTACATGACCAGCCAGAGGTAGGGGTCAGGATGTTAGAGGTGGAGGTGAGACTCCTAAAGGTGGAGACCCAGCCATTGATATAATTTCTATGGTATGACTGAGGTCACTATACCAGATGATGTCATCACATGTACAATTCTGATTGTTATAAAAAGGATTTTATTCCTTAATTTGCTTTGGTATTGAAAAAAAAACTTGAGGCGAGTCCCCTTAATAGGCTCCACTCACGAGTGAGTTCCGTAATCCTCAAATCTACTTATGTGAATACTCACGTTGGGCTATTATATGAAGATTCATTATGTGTCGGTCACTAAGAATATCTATGAGGCTAAAAGTGACTTTATATTACTTACTACAGTGGGTTTTGATGTAATTTCAGGATAATTAATTTTAATTGTCAATTATTTGACCTATCGGTATGAGGGTCCACTATATGTTATGAATTATTTTGACAAAAATTATTGAAAAAAAGGAAGAAAGAAAGGAAAAATTTCAGTTGGCACAATGTGGAAATACTTGTGACTCAGAGTTGAGTGTGATATCATCAAATAATTACATAATGTGAAATATTTTAAATCGAGCTACAAGCTGCGATGGATGTTATATTAGGACAAGGTCCTAATGGTGAAAAGTTTATGTGTTTAAAAATCCCCTTTTATGAAAATTAAAATCTTGTTCTATATTTTAAATGGGAGTCATGCCTGTTAGGCTTATTTGACAATTCTTTGTATATTTTCTGCTAGCCATTTTTGTGTTGTAAACATAGTTTTAGCCTATGAGACATGCGCTAAGGTGACAATAAATGTGACTCATTAATTCGAGTAAGTAATCATGAGGTCTCTGTACCTCATTGTGAGTAAATTGGAAGTTTGAAAGAAGATATTTGTTAACATAAGGTTAATTGGAATTGTTGTAATTTATGAACAACTTTTATGGCCAGAGACATGGTTATGGGCATACATATGATCTTTTTCATGTCTAGATATCATTGTGATAATGTCTTGCTTATAATGCGGAAAGTAGTGTTACTGATATATACTTTATGGTGCTTTTTCGGGTTGTGGAAATATTGTTAGGAGTTTTTTAGTATTACTCTGACATGTGGATATGCCCAATTACAGAGGAGACTTTGCCAAAATTTCTGAAAACTTTGGGAGTTAGGAAAATTTGGAATGTTGAGATGTGCAAATAAAACGATAAGTTAAATTATGAGTTCTTGGAGCAGTGTTAATGCAGGATGGCAAGGTCATTGCCTATACTTTGAGGCAGTTGAAGATCCACGAGAAGAATTATCCAGTTCACGATCTTGAGTTGGCATCCATGGTTCATGCTTTGAAGATTTGGAGGCATTATCTATATGGTGTGACGTGTGAGGTTTACACTGACCACAAGAGTCTTCAGTATATGTTCAAGCAGAAAGAGTTGAATTTGAGGCAAATGAGGTGGTTAGAGTTGTTGAAGGATTATGATGTGACTATCTTGTATCACCCGAGAAAGACCAATGTGGTGGTTGATGCATTTAGTAGGAAGTCCACCAGCATGGGTAGACTTGCGTATGTTCCAGCCAGCCAGAGATCGCTTGCCTTGGATTGCCAATCGTCTTGTGAGTTTGGATATTTTTTAGCCTAGTAGGGTGTTAGATTGCACGGTTGCTCGTTCTTCATTATTGGAGAGTATCCGTGAGTGGTAGTTTGATGATCCCCATTTGTGTGTCCTGAGAGACACGGTGTAGCATGGAGGTGCCAAGAAAGTGACCTTGGGAGATGATGGTGTATTGAGATTGCAGGGGAGAATTTGTGTGCCAATTGTTGACGGGCTTTGAGAATTGATTTTAGAAGAAGCTCACAGTTCTCGGTACTCTATTAATCCAGGTGCAGCAAAGATGTATCAGGATTCACGGAAACATTATTGGATGCGTACATTGAAAAAGGATATTGTGGCATATGTAGCGCGGTGTTTGAATTGTCAACATGTTAAATATGAGCATCAGAGGCCTGGTGGTTTATTTCAGAGAATTGAGCTTCCTGAGTTGAAGTGGGAGCAGATCACTATGGACTTCGTTACCGGCCTTCCGACGACTCGGAAGAAGTTTGATACGGTTTGGTTTCTTGTTGATAGGCTAACCAATCCAACACATTTTTTTCCTGTTGCCACCACCTATTCGTCCGACAGATTAATGGCGATTTATATCAAAGAGATTGTTTGCCTTCATGGGGTGCCTATATCTATCATTTTGGATCGAGGTCCGCAGTTTACCTCGCATTTCTGGAAGGCATTTCAGAAAGAGTTGGGCAACCAGGTTCAGCTGAGCACAACATTTAATCCTCAGATGGATGGGCAGTTCTAGCGGACTATTCAGAAATTGGAGGATATGCTCCGAGCCTGTATTATTGATTTTTTAGGTTCATGGGATCAGTTCTTGCTTTGGCAGAGTTTTCTTATAATAATAGCTATCAATCGAGCATTCAGATGGCTACTTATGAAGCCTTGTATGGTAGGCGGTGCTGTTCTCCGGTTGGATGGTTTGAACCAGGAGAGGCTTGATTGTTGGTTACAGATTTAGTTCAGTAGGCCTTAGATAAGGTCAAGATTATTCAGCATAGGCTTCCTACAACTCAGTCCAGGCAGAAGAGTTATGCAGACCGCAAGGTTAGAGATTTATCTTTCAAGGTTTGTGAGCGAGTATTGCTCCGAGTGTCGCCTATGAAGGGCGTGATGAGATTTTGGAAGAAGGGAAAACTTAGCCCTAGATTTATCGGCCCATTCGATATTCTAGACCATGTGGGAGAGGTGGCTTATAGACTTGCCTTTCCACCTAGCTTGTCAGCTGTGCATCAGTGTTTCATGTATCCATGCTGCAGAAATATCAAGGCGATCCATCGCACGTGTTAGATTTCAGCAGTGTCCAATTAGACAAGGATTTATCTTATAAAGAGCAACCGGTAGCTATTCTAGACCGGCAGGTTTGATAGTTGAGGTCGAAGAGTTTCCCCTCAGTGCGAGTTCAGTGGAGAGGTCAGCCTCCTGAGGCATTGACCTGGGAGTCCGAGTCTGATATGCGGAGCCGTTATCCTCATCTATTCCCTGACTCAGGTACTCATTTCATTTGTCCGTTCGAGGATGAACGGTTATATTATAGGTGGAGAACGTGACGACCCAAAGGGTCATCACTTGTTTTCTCAGTCATTCTGTGCTTCCGAGACCTTGAAAACCTCACTATTAGTTGCCTTAATTTGCGTGTGTAGTCCGGGCACGAAGCTGAAAACTTTTTATGTTTTTTTTTATTTAAACCCCTAGGCGTAGCCTAGGGTTATTTTATTTTATTAGAAAACATAAAAGTTGAAAATACATCAAGAGAGGTAGCTCTTGCTAAATGATATTTGATCATCCCAGAGTTTATAACATACTCTGTGATGATATTACAATTGAGGAAATGATAAAATACGACGAGACTACGGAGTTGCAGTCCGATATTCATGTTGTATTCCTCATTCTTTGGGTAAAAAGTTTTTGTTTAACCATTCTCATTGGTGGTCGTCTTATGTTTGCGACTTCTACCCTGCCGTCGAAACTTCTATCTCTTTGACGCCCCTTCTTAGTTGTTTTAGCGTGCATTGGTGACAAATCTCCTTTTCTTGCAGCGTCTTTACGGCATTGCGAAAGAATCCCCTCTTCCTCCCCTTCTTCGAATGTTTCTTCCATATCTTTCTGAGAATGTCGCTGTCCAGTGTGTGTAGTTATAAGCAGATTTTGTTCACTATCCGATATTGCTTCTTTGTCAATCTTTGCGATTTCTACAATTGAACTATCTGCTGCTGTCTTGAATTTTGGGATATATACTGGAGCATTACAGTTTAAACTGCTTTTTTGAGTTGCTCCACTGTTTAAGTGTTCTGTGTTTTGCGTTTCTGCTTTCCAGATTACCATAGCAGAATTTGTTTGTGATTCCAAGTCTTCGCTTGAGCTATCGTAATCGGCTTCTTGATCTTCATCTGCTGATGAGGAATCAGAATGGTCTTCATCCCACCTCTCGTCATTAGCAAATTGCCGTTGGTCCCAGAGCTTCGATTTTATTACCATGTTCCTCATATTAGCTAAAGTAATCTGTTTATTCTCTTCATTGAATGTTGAGAATTCTGCATGATCCTTCTTCTCAACATATGTAAAGGGGACTGGAGGATAACTTTGGACAACCTGTATCTTACCTCCAGTCAGTTTCCCAGTTGAATTGGATGCTGGTATTAATGCTGATATTGCATCTGTGATCTGGTTGCTGGTCTTAGAATTGTTTTTGCAGCTGTGATCTGATAATGTTTCTGTACAAGGCTGAGGATGAGCAGTTCTTCCTCTTGCCTGAACTGATAGATTGGCATTGTCAACTGCTGCAAATGATTTATCCAGCATTTGATGATCAGCATCCTTAGAAGACTGTATCTGTTTTGCAGCATCAAATACAGCATCCAGATCACCACAATTGACCAAAATTGAATTCTGCTGTGCAATGACATCTTTGACACCCGATACTGAACCTTTTTCATGTGTGCTGTTTGCTACAGAATTTTCAAAATCAGTCTTACACAGCAATTTCAAAGTGACAGAGTCCTGGAATTTTCTAAACCTGTCCGAGACACCTTCAAGTGTTGGAAATTTTTCTGCTGATGCATCAGTAGCTGAAGGTTGCTGCTGAATACATTTGGACTGGTGTCCATCTCTTTCCCTTAACTGTTCTGCCAATGCATAGGTGTTAACTGCTGTTGATGAAGACACTACAATTGAAGCCTTGATTTTATCAACATCCTTTGTATTAATCACTGAATTTTGATTATTCTGTAACTGATGTGCAATGACTCCTTGTTTTTCCTTCTGCATTGTCCCCACATGATCTGTATGATTTTTGTTTTGTACATTATTTAGCAAAACTGAGTTCATAGCAGGTGCTTCAGTGATAACACAAGTTTGGTCCAAAACTGCATTTTGTTAGTATGACATTATAGCTTGTCCAGTTGAAACCATATCAGACTCAGACACAGCTGAAAGATCAGGAACCATATTAGATTGCTGAGCACTACCATTTGGCTTTTTTCTTGGATTAGAATTACCCTCATCAGCCAACTGTTGATTTGATTCAGATCCAAAGTCAACCAGTTTATCACAAAGAACAGCTGACTTATTTAACAAAGTTATTTCATTTGGATTTGCCAAATCCAAATATGTTTTTGCACCATGGCCCGACAGCTGGTCAGTAGAAACTTTCTGATTCTTGCTTGATAAATGTCGAGTTACTTCAAGCATATCCATATCAGCCATTTGTGATGATTGATTCAGATTATCAGTAATACAAAGTTTTACAGCTGAACCACACTGATCAGATTTCACATTCGACACTGCAGCTTGAACCAGATCATGAACATTTGCATCTGAAGGATTTAAACTTGATATTCCATTTGGATTTGCCACTTTCTCAATATTACCAACATTTACAGCAGAACTACATTGACCAACTTTCACATTCCAAACTGCAGTCTGTTTAGAAACCTTCCTTTCTTGTAACTCTTTAGCGCGTTGCTCAGCTCTTTTCTTATATAAGAAATCCCTTGCATCTCCTTTTAATTTGTCTATTTTATTCACCTCAATTCGAATTTGATTATCTAATAGATCTTCCTCTATCTCCTCTTCTATTCCAGTTTTTTGCTTTCGAATTCTGCATTCTGTTAAATCATGGCCTTGATGCTTGCAGAAAACACAGAACTTTGGCAGATTGTCAAAAACAATTTGTTGATGGAGTTCGACAATGTTACCTGATACAGAATCTAAGATTTGCAGCGTTACCTTTTTTGGATGTTTCTTCAACAAGTCCACTATGATTTTCACTCTTGCCGTACTAGGTCTCGTTCTGTCCTGCGTCGCCTTGTCGATAGCAAGAGGTTTTCCAACTGCAGCAGCTATAGACATAACGACCTCTTAGCAAAAAGATTTGGAGGTAATCCTGGCAGCGATATCCACACAACAGCCATCGACGTCTCTTCCCTCGGATTGAAACCGAAAGTCCATGGAAAAGTTCTGAATAGAAATTCTTGGCCTTTGGATTTGAGATAACCTGTCGACTTTGATAGAAATCGAACATAGTCATCAAACAAATCGAATCTGATTAGCAGATGTCGAAATTCCAACTGCCCGATGTTATAATGACCATGAACGTCAAAATGCGACGAAAAATTCTTTCGAACTGTCACTAAGTCAGGTCTGCCATATGGAAATTTAACGACAACTGCCTGGTGTAGTCCTTCTTCCTTAGTGAAATTGTCAACCTCTTCCTTTGTGAATTTGATAATAGGCTCACCATGATCATACATCACTGGACATAGCTCTAATTTAGAAAGAGTCGACTGCTTTGATTGAAGAGATGCAGCATAAGATTGCTTCAATATTTCATTTGGGACATGATTCGTACCCATTTGAACAGCCTCTCCCACAGCCAAAGGCTTGGGAGAGAATCCCGCAGACATGGCTATCAGCAGAGTAAATTGATTGAATTCTGCATATTTCTAAGCAGTCGAGGAGGATGAAAACTTCGATCTACAGATAATCAAAACAAGATCCAGAAAAAAAGGCTACTGACTTGGAGATTTGGAGATGAGATCAGATGTTAACAAATTATCAAAACGCAATCTTACATCAGAGAGATGACCTGATTTGGAATTTGAATGAACATTAAGAAAAACTGAAATCCTTCTACCAAATCTGATTCGATCTGTTGTGTATAATTATAACCAAACAAATCGGATGATGAACGATCCGTAAACTTCACATCCCAAAAGTATAATTCACAAGCTTGCTGAAAACAGTAGCTCGCAAATCTTAGATTTAAGATGTAGGATGATTGTTTATGGATTAGAGGAAAATTTCGATAGGGAAATGATCCTAGAGAGAAGGAGGTCAATTGACGCAAATTTTGTGACAATCTACCGGCAAAATCCCATGATCCGCAAGATGAACAGTAGCAATGTACTATTCACGCACGCTACAGTGATGCGGAATTGGAGAGGATTTGCTCAACAACACATACCCTAAAAGTTACTTTTTATGTTGAAATATATGAATTATGTGAAAATTTGAATAATTTTGATATTAATATTATTAAAGTTGACTTTGGTCAACATTTTTGCTGAATGGACCCGGACCCATTATTTGACGGTCTCGAAAAGTCCGTGGAAAATATGGGACTTGGGCGTATACCCGGAATCGAATTCCGAGGTCCCATGCCCGAGAAATAATTTTTTTCGTGAAATTATTTTCTGAAAATGTTTAAGGAAAATGAGAATAAAATTTGATAAAAAAATAATGGTATCGGGCTCATATTTTAGTTCTGACGCCTGGTACAGGTCATATATGTTAGTTAAGCACTTCCTATAAAGTTTATGAAATTTGAAAGATTTCTTGGATTTAAGGCTCAAATCATTGTTTTGATGTTATTTTGGCGATTTCATCACTCGAGCAAGTTTGTATGATGTGTTTGAATCAGTGTGCATATTTGGTATGGAGCCCTGAGGGCTCGGGTGAGTTTTGGACAGGTATCGGGATGGCTTTGGACTTAGAAAAGCTGCAGCAGGTGCATAGTGATTTCATTCTAGACGATCGTATAGGTCTTGCTGTGATCGTATAGAGCAATTTTTGATTGCCCAAAATTTGTTCTACACGATCGAAATACCCTGTCTGCTATCGCTCGGTTTTTCCCCTTCCCTCTATGCGATCGCATTACACCCCACGCGATCACGTAGAGAAAACTTCAGCCCCTTCTTTTATCTTCTATACGAACGCAATTGTGCTTCTGCGGTCGCACTACCCACAAACCCTACTTTATGCGATCGCATCCCAGGCTCTGCGATCGCATAGAGAATATATTCGTCCAGTGAATTTAAGTTCTAAAGCAGAACAGAAACGGGATAAAAATCCCATTTCTCAAACTCTCCCTTCTTCACGCTTTTGGGGCAATCTTTGGAGCATTTCTTCACCAAAGTTCACTGGATACGATTGAATTGGAGCCAAATTCGAACGGAAATGGGCATTGCTTAAGGATTGAGTTGGCCGTAAACCTTCGAGGTATGTGTTTGATCTATCCTAGCTTGAGGGAATAGGAGTTGAGTATATTTGCTATTTGTTATGTGTGGAGCCCGACATATAGATATATGACGAGTATCTATGTGTTTGGGATCGAGCATGACCGTGGGTTTTAAATTAATAATTTCGCATTCTTATGTGACTATGTGAAAGAATTAATTGTTGAGCTTTGGCACCGAGCTATTATTTTCTCTTGCCAATAATATTAATATATATATATATATATATATATATATATATATATATATATATATATATATATATATATATATATTGTGAATTATGATAAAAGTGAAATGGGATCGTGTGGAATGCCTACCACTTATATATTGAAATGGGATCGTGTGGCAGGCCGACCACTTATATATTGAAATGGGAGCAAGTGGTACACCTATCACAATTTATATTGTAATGAGAGCAGGTTGCATGCCTGCAACAAGATGAGTGGAACCTGGAAGTGAATAAAATTCATTCGTTCTATTTCTGCCATTATATTTTGTTTCTACCCAAGAGTATGTTTTCCCTTCCCAAATATTAAAGATTGCTTCCAGTTATTTTGTTGTATACATATTTAGAACTTTGCGGGCTTATATGAATGTCTGGTTCTAGCCTTGTCACTACTTCTCCTGGATAGGCCAAACACTTACCAGCACATGGGGTCGGTTGTGCTGATTCTACACTGCACTTTTTGCTCAGATACAGGTTACAGATAGCAGCAGCAGCAGTAGTGTGGGTGCTAGCATTTCTGATCATTGAGACATCGAGGTAGCCTTGCAGGCTTCCGCATGACCCAACGTCTCCTCTATCATTATTTTCAGTCCGTTATCTCATGTATTCGAGACAAATAATTTTATATTTCTTCAAACAGTTGTGTGTAGTATTCTTAGAACTTCGTGGGTATTGTGACACCAGTCTTAGGTAGAACTTATATTTGGATTTCCGTATCGTATCTAGTATTAATGATTTAAGTCTTCCGCTAAGTTTAATTATTCCACTGTAATTTTATTATCATTGCTAATTGCTGTAAATAAGAATTGTTAGAAACGGAAAGAAAGTGTAAGTGTTGGCTTGCCTAGCTTCCATTAGTAGGCGACATCAAGACTCTTGATGGTGGGAAATTTCGGGTCGTGACAAGTTGGTATCAGAGCTCTAGGTTACGTAGGTCTCACAACTCACGAACAATCTTAGTAGAATCTGAAGGATCGGTACAGAGACGTGTATATTTATCTTCCAGAGGCTACAAAGTTAGGAAAACTTTCACCTTCGTTCTTTCTTGTCGTGCAGTTCTATGTCTCAAAGCTAATTGAATTTCTACTCATGTATTCCTACGAATGGCGAAGTCACATACCGCTTCTTCAGCCAAACAATAGCACCAGTCGGTGATAGATCAACGAAGCCTTTAGAAGTTTTGTGGAGGTCGGATAGGTTTCACCAAACTCTTCGCTACCACCTTCAGCGGAACATCTTTTGAGAACCCACCAGATTTTCTTGACCGCTGCTATGAGGTATTGCAAAACGTGGGAATAGTCAAAAACGAGGGGTTGATTTTTTTCTATGCTTCGGATGGAAAATAGAAGTAGTGGAAAGATAATGTATTTACCATACCAGTTGTGGTTCCAACGGAAGATGGAGATGTATCAAGACATCACCTAATGAATCATGTGGGGGTTCAACAGACCTTGACGCTTGGTTGATTTATTTGAGTTGTGAGGGACAGATATTGTGGATTGTCGGATATTGTGACTTTGACCTAGTGCCAAATGGGGAATTCCACTATCAATGAATGGACTGTATCTTCATGTGTTATGTGAGTTTTGGCTTGGAATGTATATATATGGTACCAAACGGTCCCCCCAATAATTTATACATATATAAGGCTTGGTACTTTGCAGGGAGTAAGGTTGGAACCTGTGGTATGTCTGCCTCCTTAATAATCCAACATTTTAGTATCAAGGGAGTTAAGGAAAACAACTTTAATTTGCAAAATGTCTACTTATTGTGGTACTCACGGTTGCGGATTTGGGGTGCTTTGGAGGAAATACAATGGTAGACGACCTTATTGACTATGTGGTTTGTGCCAAGATTTATCTGTCTGGAGTATTACCTTTGTGATCATTGTGCATAAATAGGGGTTAGAATCGCCCCCAAGGAATAATGAAGAGTATATGAATAAATGGGGTAGCTCAGCAGTGTTAAGCATGCATAGCAAAAGAGGAAATTGGTCGTCGGTGTTCGGGAAAGCCTATGAAGGGGGCAGATTGGCCAATGCAACACCACCTAATCAGCTCTATTTTATGAAATATTTTGAAGGAATTTACCTCCCGGATTCTCTGCAATATGTGCTATATGTGATCTGAATAGTTGTGCCAGGTCACCATGACAATGTCCGAATATCAGGTTCAATAAGTTAGCTGAGCCTCAAAGGAATTGTTGTGAATGTGGTAGTTTGGAGAAATACAATTTAGGAAAGCACTAAAGCAACATGACCCATTACAGTCAATACTTAGCTTACATGACCAGCCAGAGGTAGGGGTCAGGATGTTAGAGGTGGAGGTGAGACTCCTAAAGGTGGAGACCCAGCCATTGATATAATTTCTATGGTATGGCTGAGGTCACTACACCAGATGATGACATCACATGTACAATTCTGATTGTTAAAAAAGCGATATTTTTCCTTAATTTGATTTGATTTTGAAAAAAAACTTGAAGCGAGTCCTCTTAATATGCTCCACTCACGAGTGAGCTTCGTAATCCTCAAATCTACTTATGTGTATACTTACGTTGGGCTATTATATGGAGATAGATATCCCTATAATTATGTGTTGGTCACTAAGGATATCTATGAGGCTAAAAGTGACTTTATATTACTTACTACAGTGGGTTTTGATGTAATTTCAGGATTATTAATTTCAATTGTCAATTATATGCCCTATCGGTATGAGGGTCCACTATATGTTATGAATTTCTTTGACGAAAATTATTGAAAAGAAGGAAGAAAGGAAATGAAAATTTTCAGTTGGTACAATGTGGAAATACTTGTGACTCAGAGTTGAGGGTGATATCCTCAAATAATTACATAATGTAAAATATTTTAAAACTAACTACAAGCTGCGATGGATGTTATACAAGGACAAGGTCCTGGTGGTGAAAAATTTATGTGTTTAAAATTCCCCTTTTATGAAAATTAAAATCTTGTACTATATTTTAAATGGGAGTCATGCCTGTTAGGCTTATTTGACAATTCTTGTAATTTTCTATTCATATTTAGCCATTTTTGTGTTGTAAACATCGAGTTTTAGCCTGTGAGATGGGCACCCAGGTGACGATAAATGTGACTCATTAATTCAGGTAAGTAATCATGAGGTGTCCATGCCTCATTGTGAGTAAAGTGGAGGTTTGAAAGAAGATATTTGTTAACATAAGGTTAATTGGAATTGTTGTAATTTATGAACAACTTTTATGGCCAGAGACATGGTTATGGGCATACATATGATCTTTTTCATGTCTAGATATCATTGTGATAATGTCTTGCTTATAATGCTGAAAGTAGTGTTATTGATATATACTTTATGGTGCTTTGTCGGGTTGTGGAAATATTGTTAAGAGTTGTTTTGGTATTACTCTGATAGATGGATATGCCCAATTACAGAGGAGACTCTGCCAAAATTCCTGAAAAATTTGGGAGTTAGGAAAATTTGGAATATTGAGATGTGCAAATAAAAAGATAAGTTACATTATGAGTTCTTGGTGCAGTGTTAATGTAGGATGGCAAGGTCATTGCCTATACTTCGAGGCAGTTGAATATCCACGAGAAGAATTATCCAGTTCACGATTTTGAGATGGCAGCCATTTGTTCATGCTTTGAAGATTTGGAGGCATTATCTATATGGTGTGACGTGTGAGGTTTACATTGACCACAAGAGTCTTCAGTATCTGTTCAAGCAGAAAGAGTTGAATTTGAGTCAAATGAGGTGGTTAGAGTTGTTGAAAGATTATGATGTTACTATCTTGTATCACCCGAGAAAGGTCAATGTGGTGGCCGATGCATTGAGTAGGAAGTCCGTCAGCATGGGTAGTCTTGCTTATGTTCCAGCCATCCAGAGATTGCTTGCTTTGGATGTTCAGGCCTTGGCCAATCGCCTTGTGAGATTGGATATTTTTTAGCCTAGTAGAGTGTGAGATTGCACGGTTGCTCGTTCTTTATTATTGGAGCGTATCCATGAGCGGAGTTTGATGATCCCCATTTGTGTGTCCTGAGAGACACGGTGCATCATGGAGGTGCCAAGAAAGTGACCTTGGGAGATGATGGTGCATTGAGATTGCAGGGGCAAATTTGTGTGCCAAATGTTGATGGTCTTCGAGAATTGATTTTAGAAGAAGCTCACAGTTCCCGGTACTCTATTCATGTTTCAGGATTTACGGAAACATTATTGGTGGCGTACAATGAAAAAGGATATAGTGGCATATGTAGCGCGGTGTTTGAATTGTCAACAGGTTAAATATGAGCATCAGAGGCCTGATGGTTTATTTCAGAGAATTGAGCTTTCTGAGTGGAAGTGGGAGCGGATCACTACGGACTTCGTTATTAGCCGTCCTTTGACTCAGAAGAAGTTTGATGCGGTTTGAGTTATTGTTGATAGGCTAACCAAGCCAGCACATTTTGTCCTTGTTGCCACCACTTATTCGTCTGAGAGATTGGCGGGGATTCATATCAAGGGATTGTTCGCCTTCATGGGGTGTCTATATCTATCATTTCGGATCGAGGTATGCAGTTTACCTCGCATTTCTGGAAGGCGTTACAGAAAGAGTTGGGCACCCAGGTTCCGTTGGGCACAACATTTCATCCCCAGATGGATGGGCAGTCCGATTAGACTATTCAGATATTGGAGGATATGCTCCGAGCCTGTATTATTGAATTTGGAGGTTCATGGGATCAGTTCCTGCCTTTGGCAGAGTTTACTTATAATAACAGCTATCAATCGAGCATTCAGATGGCTCCTTATGAAGCCTTGTATGGTAGGCGGTGTCGTTCTCCGGTTGGATGGTTTGAACCAAGAGAGTCTCGATTGTTGGGTAAAGATTTAGTTTAGTAGGCCTTAGATAAGGTCAAGATTATTCAGGATAGGTTTCGTACAGCTCAGTCCAGGCAGAAGAATTATGCACACCGCAAGGTAAAAGATTTAGCTTTCATGGTTGGTGAGCGAGTATTGCTCCGAGTGTCGCCTGTCGACGCCCCCTTTTTCTCGAGGAAAAGAAATCGAGTTTACGATATTATGGTTGGAATGACTCTTTTATCCCCTTTTGGGAGAATTTGGTCTATAGAGTTTGGAGAGTCCCCACCTAATGATTATAGTGCATTAGAACACTTTTAGAGAAAAGAAGAAAGATGGGCTTGAAAGAAAACCAGAGTTTGGGTAAGGCTTGAGATTATCTCGAGGGGAAGGGTTTAGGAACCCCTCAAGATCCACTAGTGTGGTTCCTGGTCTTGCTTAGTTGTGACTTTAAGAAGAGTAGGAGTAGACAAACAATGTTTGCACAGAAGAAATATAAGCAAGTTGGTAATTTTGAAAGAAGAAAGGCACAAGTAAAATAGAGCTTAGTTTGAAGAAAACGTTAATTTTAAATAAAGGAAAAACCAAGAGAAGGGGGTCCTAGGATTAACTATAATATGGATTATTCGGTGCAATACCCCGCACATATTCATCAAAAGAAGGGTCGCCTTATGATATTAGCACACCATCATCATCTCCATATTCTACCCTTCCCACCTCGTAAGGTATTTAAACGCGATTAGTCTTGTTTACTTATTACATGCTAATACCCGTCCTAACTTATTAGTCCGGGGGTATTTGGACTTCTAATCCTAAAGGGTAGAAGGGGTTTGAGGCATATATGAAGTTTAAAATGATAAAATACTAACAAGTCAATCAAAACAAATAACAAATAAGTGGTGTACAAATCAAACACTCAAAGGCTTATACAAAACCCCATAGATCATAACAGTAATTAGTTTAGCATGACTTGCACGTATTGGTTTGTTCTTTAAAAGTAAGAAATTAAGAGGCGGACGAATCAGTTTAACTCATTAAGTTGGATAATAAGTCTTCATCGAGCCCCTCGGGTCTGATTTGTTAGTTATTGAGGTCTTAATGCAGAAGAGTTTGAGAGAAAGTAAAACTGTAGTAAATTTGTAAAGGGATTTGAAATAAACAGACTGTTTGAGTAGAGAAATGCAGAAGTTATGAAAGAATTTGAAAGGCAGGAACATCTTAAGAAAAAGAGTGAGTTACAAGACTGTTTTTAAAAAGCAGTTTCATGGGCTGAGTAAAACATTTTGGCAGAACGTTTGAAATAGTTGTTTAGAAAAGATGCAGATTTGAAACGTTCTAAAAACATACTGGTTTACAGGGGTTTTATTGAAATCATTACATTAAGACTCTAAAGACCAATTAACGGACTGTTGTTACTTAAAGCGAATCAGACAAGATGATACGGAGTCCAATAGGCATGACATCTATATTGAATTCATCTGATTCGTTACAACTTTTAGAACATTAGGGAACTGATTAATTAATTAACCTACTATTTGCCTAGCATTTTATGCGCTTCCTATAGGCATGATTTCTATGTGCTTACAATGCAAAGTCTTGCAGACAGGATTTCTAAATGATTTGCAATATTAAAGTCCTATAGGCATGCTTTCTAAATGATTTGCAATATTAAAATCCTATAGGCATGATTTCTAGATGATATGCAATCTTAAAGTCCTATAGGCATGGTGTCTAGATTATTGAAACATGAAAGATCCTATAGACATGATTTCTACCCACTGACTTATGCAAGCAATATAAACCCATCTCACATCTTTTACTAATATTTTCCCCAAGTTTTATTACATAGTTATTACAAACTGAAAGAAAAGGACTGAAATAAGTACATCAAAACAAAAGCCAGACCCGAGGAGGATCAATGCAACCTTTAACATCTAACACATGGGATTCCAAAGTCCGGATTCCAGTTTCCAAGGCCTTCTCTTAGAGTGTTTCAAAGTTCCAAGGGCTTTCAGGAAGCCCAGACAATGCTTACACCCTAAAGATTGAATGTGGTAACAGAGTAGTGCAATGTGTGGAATTACCATCCCTTAGGCGTCCAAGTTCAGAGGGAACTCTAGGGTCCATAAGCATATCTTACCATAGGGGGAAGGACTTAAAGAACTAAGAATAAGTGTCAAGTGAGAGGATTTGAGGAAACCAAATCAAAGGGTAGTCATACCCAGCCATGGGTAAGACTGGCACACCCCTGACCCTGTACTTGATTCAAGCAAATAAAGAGCATATTATTAGAAGTCAGAAAGGGGTCTGGGTAGTGATTAGGATACTTCCAGACCCTAGTCAAGGCTCAACACATAAAGGGGGTTAAGGGAATGGGACTGATTTGAGTAAAGGTTCAAGAGAACCTGGTCCCAAGTCAAGGATAGCAATAGGGTGCTACCCCTAGCATGGAGCCAATACTCATACATAAAAGGGGGTTAAAGGGAATGGATCACATGAAATCACTCATATAAACATCAAGGGAGGATAACAAAATCAAAACAACACTTTAAAGATGCAGAAGCATGAAGAAAGAACATAAACGACTAATGTATAATCACATAATGCAAGAAAGCAAAACATGTAGTGAGAGGTTATGTAAAGGGAGAGGTAAACACATATTTTTGGAGAATGGTATTTCATTATAGAGACATACCAGTTGCAAGTTTCAAATAGCAGAAGCAATAAAGTAGCAAATCAGCCAGAGAATTCACTCAAGCTTCAACAAATACTTGAGAAAACAAGCAAGATTCTATTGTCTAGCCTTGGCTTTCAGTTGACTAGACACAAACAATAATACTGATAGGAGAGAAGAGTAGGGAGTTTAGAATGTGTGAGTGTTTTTTGAACTCTAATTGTTCGTGAGTTTAAAGAAAAGGAGTGTGGGTGTTTATAGTTTGGAAACAGGAAAGCAAATAAGGCAGAAAATAATTCAGTATCAATTATAATCAACCAGGAGAAGGGAACCCCTTTAATTAAGGAGTTCGAACTTAGAATAGTAAATTCATTGTTTTATTTAAGGAAAGAAAATTAGGAACATATTGTGTAATAAAGGGTAAATACATAATGGAAGTTTTAAAATACTTGATTTATGCAAATAAGGCAAGAGTAAAATCAATTAACACGTAGTAACTCAAGGAATTAGGGATTCGAACTCAGTAATGAATTAAGTTAGAAAACATGTCCAAATCAGACAAGGAAAGAATCAATTAGGCCTACACAATAGTAGTCTGAAATCAATCTCTAAAATTAGGGTTATTTTGAGAGTAAAAGGTTTGACTATAAAAGATGCATAAACTTAAACATGTAGGGTTAATTATACAAATAATGTAGTCATGTAATCAAAATAGAAGAACATAGATATGCGAGAAATCAAAAGGTCTTGCAAAGCTTAGCGAGAATAAGAAACATGAGACGGATTAAGAGAACTAGGGTTTTTGAAATCAAGCAGGAAGAAAAATAATCGCACACAAGTAGTTTGGAAAACACCCAAAATCTAGAGTTTCTTCCACAAGTCAAGGGTAAAGACGGAAGCGTAGAAAATCAGGCAAAAAAGAAACTCAGGAAGTCCAAAGAACAGAACGATTCATGGAAACCTAAGCAAAGAAAAGTATAGTAAAGAAATTCTCAAAAACCCTAGGATGCATCTCAGTAAAGAAAAATACATTGAAATCATAGTGAAAATACTTAGGATTTATGGCAAAGCCAAATAATGCAAGAAATCGTAGTAGAACGAGTGGAAATCACGGAAACCCTAAGTTTTGAGAAGATGAACTGTTGAAAGCAAAATCGGAAAAGATGTGGAAAATACTTTTAAATCTTTGAAAATAGCACAGATCTAAAGTAGATCTTAGAGAAAAACAAGAGAACCTCGAAGGCTTAGGGTTTCAGAGAAAACTCTAGAAGATGAGAAAGGGCTAGTCCTGAGTCGGAGATGGACTCACAAGGCTAGGACTCACCAGAGATGAGCCAGAAGTGGCCATGGAACCTGAATCGGAGAACCTATGAACTAGAGTCTTCAAACTCAGACCTTGGATCTTCAAATAGAAGGAGAATAAAGGCGAGTGGGGGTGTTTACTTAGGGCTTGAGAGGCCATGGTTTCCAGTGAAATAAGGTCGGAGACCGGTGAAAAAGGTCTAGGGTTTCTGAGAGGCTTGAGAGGATTTCAGAGAAGAAGGGGATCTTAGGGCGGATATTTGGTTAGAATGATTAGGGTTAGGAGGTCGTTGGTTTAATAATGGAAGGTTAGACGGGGGCCACTGATTAAAACAATCAACGACCTTGATTTTATATAGAATCCGGGCGGGTTAGAATAGTGTCTGGGGTTTGGTAATTGGGTCTTATAATTGGGTTCAATTTGGGCAGGGGTTCAGGGTTAATTTGGGTTATAATTGAAAGTAAAGAGGCTACAATTTAAATAGCCAATTTTCCCCATTTTGAATTTATAAAAATAGTAATTGATTTTCAAAATTAAATTAAAAATACTGAGTTAATAAACAATGAATAAGTATAATTTAAAAATATTAGGAATGATTTTATGATTAAAATGCTTTTTAAATATAAAATACGCTAAAATTACAATTTCATGCAATTTTAGTCTAGAAATACCAAATGAACTTGTAAATTACGCAAAAATCATGTAAATTATATATTTGTGAAAATGTGAGAATAAAATAAATTATTCACTAAATTGAAAAGTTTTGGGAAAAACTATCGAATTTTATAGTGAAAAATAAGCCACAAATTGGTTATGAAAATCTTAAAGAATTTTGGAAAAAATACCAAAACCTTTGGGGATGCTTATATATGCATATACATGCTATTTTAAAATTATTTTGAGCATAAAAATACATAGGGAAAAATTAAGTATCCACAGCTGCCCCTTTTTACACGAGGAGGATGAAAGAGTTGTCGGGTAAAGATAAGATGGCCAATTTTGACCGGAGGCGTCGATTGAACTATTGAAGGAATATGTCGATGGAAATTTGAAAAACGGACGCGATTGTTAGACCTGAGAGGGTGTTTGGAAACAGACAGGCTGCAGAGAACTGGAGCGGGATCGCTCCCTTTGAGACGACCGTGAGCCAGCCGGAGTACCTACAAATGGGTAATGTGCGTATATATTGCGTAATATAAACGTGATGCAAGTTCCCGTTGGACCATGAATGTTTTTTCTTCGGACGGTTAGGATGATGTCCTCATACTATGATGTCCTGGACCATGAAGAGCATAAAATTAAGGGTTTACAGGCCATGAAATGATGTTCTCGGGCAATACAGATGGTGCCTCCAAACTATTACGCCTTTGAACAAGTTGGCGATCTTTCAGCCCGTGAGGAGGTGGCAATCTTTCAGCCAAATGAATGTAAAAGGTGGCGATCTTTGAGGCAGATGAATGCAAAAGGTGGTGATCTTTCAGCCAGATAAATGCAAAGGGTGATAATATTTCAGCCAAAGCGAGAATTTAAAAAGCAGGTGGCGATATTTTAGTCGAATGAGAATTTAAAATTCATGTAGCAATGTTTCAGCCAGTCGAAAAATAAAGCGGCAATATTTCAGCTGAATGAGAATTTTAAATGCAGGTGACGATGTTTAAGCCACATGAGAATTTAAAATGCAGGTGGCGATGTTTCAGCCAGTCAAAAAATAAAGCGGCGATATTTCAACCATGCAGGGCAGAGACAGTGCTTAGTCTCGGAAGGCAGATAAGTAGCCTTATGCGATATGGAGGTAGAGCTTAGCCTCATAAGGTAGAGAACATCCTTATGCAAAATGCAGATGGAGACAGAGCTTCGTCTCGAAAGGCAGATAATAGCCTTATGCAATATGGAGGTAGAACTTAACCTCGGAAGGCAGAGAGTAGCCATATGCAAAATATAGATGGATACAGAGCTTAGTCTTGAAAGGAAGATAATAGCCTTATGCAATATGGAGGTAGAGCTTAACCTCGGAAGGCAGAGAATAGCCTTATGCAAAATGCAGATGGAGACAGAGCTTAGTCTTGAAAGGCAGATAGTAGCCTTATGCAATATGGAGGTGGATATTAACCTCAGAAGGCGGAGAATAGCCTTATGTAAAATGCAGATGGAGACAAAGCTTAGTCTCGAAAGGCAGATAGTAGCCATATGCAGTGCAGGAACATAAAAGAACAAATAGTGGTAAGTTTTCTTAGCTGGTAGGCGTTTTGCGATATTAGGACTGCTGGGGAGTGCTGGTTGTGGATAGTGACCCTCTGGAGGGTTTTGATTCTGAAGAGAAAACATACTTTGATTCGTGGCCTGAATTCCGGCATCCAAAGAAAAATTGTGAGTTTTGTAGAGGGGAGGTTAGTTCGTATCCTCCATCTCTTGGCATCACGTATCATGGGGGTAGCGTTGCTAAATGATGGTGATGCAAATGATATTTGTGCATGACTTAGTAAATGCAAATATATATATATATATATATATATATATATATATATATATATATATATATATATATATATATATATATAAATGATTTTAGTTTAGATGAACCAACAACTGCAACGTGGTTCAAGACACGGCAACCTCGCTTGCTCCGGAATTTTGAGGGTCCTCCACAAAATTTTGCCCCTGTTTACTAGGCTGGCGTTGCTGATGGCTCTTCTAGATAACTAAACATGGGACTATTCCAGAATTTTAAAGACCCTCCTCAAAATTCTGCCCGAGTTTACTGTATTGGTGCTGATGAAAAGACTAAAAACTTACTTCGGAATTTTGAGGGTCCTTCTAAGATTCTGCCCTAGTTCTAGTTGCGGGGGGAAGATGAAAATTTTATTAAAATGTGACCGAACCCCTAGGGCTACCAACGTATCCCCTCTTAAACAGGAATTAGGTCAGGCGTAGTTGAAATTACATCATGAAAGAAAAGCATATGCTAAAATGTAGTATCTTTTTACTGCGTCTGAGTTGATTGGCTTCGGCCAGACTTCTCCATCCACTTCTGTGAGAATAAGGCCTCATCCAGTTAGAACCCGATGAACCATGTACGGGCCCTGCCAATTGGGAGAGAAATTCCTTTGGCTTCATGTTGATGCGAAAATATTTTCTTCAATACCAGTTGTCCTGGCGTGAACTTGTTTGGCTTGAATCTCTTGTTGAAGGCTCTAGACATTCTGTTCTAATATAATTGACCGTGACAGATGCCATTCATTTTATTTCCGTCTATGAGGGCTAATTGCTTGTAGCAACTCTTGACCCATTCTACATCATCTAAATCTGCTTCTTGTATGACCCTCAGGGAGGGAATTTCTACCTCGGCAGGGATGACTGCCTCTGTACCATAAACTAGGATGTAGGGCCACTCCCTACCGATTTTGTTATCCTACCACTCTTCTTTATCTATGGCATTGACTCGCTCTATATGATGGTATATTTCTCCACCGATTTTCTTTCTACCTCCGATCATCGGGATGGCCTGGCGACTGTATATGGGGTTGCTACCGTCGTCATGAATGATTACTTCCTGATCATTCCATTCGAACTTTACAGCTTGATGCAAAGTTGACACCACAGGCCCAGCGATGTGGATCCAGGGTCGTCCTATAAACAAATTGTAGGATGCTGGCACGTCAATGACTTGGAACTCAACATCGAACCAGGTGGGTCCCATCTGCAGGCATAAGCTAATTTCTCCAATGGTGGACCTCTGATAGCTCCGTATTTGATCTCGTGCAATCCTTTTCCAAATGTCCGGAGAGTTACCAATGGACAAATGTTGAGGCTAGATACCCGTCGACTAGAATCTTGGTGCTAAAGTGATCCTCGCATTGCGCAGTGATGTACAAAACTTTCTAGTGACCAATCCCTTATGGCGTTAATTCATCTTCGTGGAAGGTGATCTTATGAATTTCCAGTACCTTCCCCACCATGTTTTCCATTTCGCCTCCTGTTATGTTGCGGGGAGCATAAGCTTTACTCAGTATTTTCATTAAGGCGTTTTTATATGCCTCGGAGCTTTGTAGAAGAGCCAGAATAGAAATCGGTGCTGGCGTTTTGTTCAATTGCTCGACGACTGAGTACACTTTGGCATGTACCTTCCACCAAAGGTCATCGGGTCCAGTTTCAACAGCTCGCCCGGAGGCTTGCTTGCTGGACTCAGCCAAGTGCTTCGGGGTGTATACCCTGCCTGTCCTAGTCATGCCCTGTGCGGCAATCACTTCCCCATTATATGTCTTTCCCTTCCTTCTAGCCTCAGCGGTTTAATCCCAAGGTATAGCATTTGTCTTGAAAGGGGTCACGTCTATCATGGAGACTGGAATTGGTACCCTGGGAGGTAACACAGTAACTTCAAATGGTGTAGGAGCCTTTGGAGCCCCGAACTCAACCTCAATTGGTTTTGGCGCCTTTGCCGAAGGTGCTTCAACTCGAGTGGTACAGACATATTTACCACATCTCCCTCGGAGGGCCGAACCTGGACAACAATGGGATTAAGAGTAACTGTTGGCTTCTTAGGCTCATCTCCTTTAACTATCAAATCGATTGACCCCTTGGGGTCCCAATCATCTTTGATCTCGATCATGTGGATATTTCCACCCTTGTGGTCAGGAAAAGGGTTTTTGCGGATATTAAGAGCGGGCTCTTTTGCTATAATGATCTTGTTGTCTAAGATTCTGAATCTTGACTTTCAACGAGCGACACTCGTCAATGGTATCACCTTTCATCCCGGAATGCTATGTGCATGTCTTGTTTAAGTTGATCTATTAGGAAGGTTTTTCTGGAGTTACGGCCGGGATAGGGGTAACGTAAATATCTCCTTTGAGTTTTTCATATAATTGGTCAATTGGATCGGGTATGACGGTACGTTGTCTGAGAGGTTTACAGTCGAAGTTTGGTCTAGGTTGAGGGAAGTTTTGGCTGGTAGGAGGTGATGGGTAGTGAGAACGCTAGGATTTGTATTCTTGTTATACGGGTGCAGGTTGAGAATATCTAGGTGAAGTGGGTTGATACGTAGGTGGTGGAGGTGATTGGTAAGCAGGTAGTGGAATTTGTTAAGTGGGTGATGGCGCTTGGTAGTTTAGGGTAGGTTGATATGTGAGTGGAGCTGAGGGATAGGTTTGGTACTTCATAGGGGAGTTGTTCCTTCGTGCAGCCATTATGAAATTTACATCCTTTTTCTTCGATGAGCCACCAGACTGTAAAGCCTTATTGGTAGCTTGCAATGTCTCGAGGTTAGTGACCATACCATTTTTGATGCCTTCTTCGATCTTTCTCCCAACTTGATGATGTCGGAGAACTTTTGGCCCTCTGTTAGCATCAGCCTCTCGTAGTATTGCGGATCCTGAGCACGGACGAAGAACCTATTCATTTGTTCTTCCTCCAAAGCCGGTCTAACCTTAGCAGCTTCTGACCTCTAACGAGTAGCATAATCGCGAAAGGACTCTATGGGCTTCTTCTTAAGATTCTGGATATAGAACACATATGGTGCATTCTCAGTGTTGAACCTAAAGCGATCCATAGTGACAGACGCCATGTTCACCCAACTAGTCCATTTCTTCGCATCCTGGCTAATATACCAGGATAAAGCATCACCCTTCAAACTCCTCATGAACATCTTCATGCGGATCTTCTCGTCCCTTGCGACTCCTACCAACTTGTCACAATACATTATCAAGTGGACCTTGGGATCACCTGTACCATCGAACATCTCGAACTTGGGAGGTTTGAACCATCCGGGAGCTCAACATCTGGCTGAACACGGAGATATTCATAATTCAACCCTTCGACACCCTTGTTACCTTCAAAACCTTAGACCCGGCTAGTCAACATCTTGATCTCGCGGCCAAATTCAAAATGAGAGAGCTCTTTTCATCTGACTTGGCTGCACTAGTGATTGGCTGACTATAATGCGGCATACTGTCCACAAAGATTGGAGTCTTATGGTCTTTTGTGGTGTTTTGTGGTTCAGGAATGAGCAGTGGAGTGTTATGAGTGGGTTTCATTGGAGGTTGTGGGATTTTTTGTGGAGGTGCGGGGTTCTGGTGTTAACATCAGGAGCAACAAGAGTGATTGACAGTCTTGCCAGGTTTCGAACTTGGTCCAATTCCTCTCGGAATCTTAGAAAAGTTTGCTCCAGATGAGCAGCCGTCTCCTTGGTGATTGCAGCGTTCTGAGAAGTTTCTTCAAGTTCCTTTCTAGCGCTTGTACCTCCCATTTTGATTTTATTTCTGATTCTGGTAGGACCTAGAGGAGGAGGAGGTGGAGGACCCTTGGATCTTGTGGAGTATGCTGGTGGTGCCAGAATGCACGAACTAACCTTTGGGGAGGGGAATAAAAATAAAAGAAAAACAAAAGGCAAAACGTTAGTGCGTGTTCGGATAAATAATATTGCAATATTTACACATATTGTGCAGGAATATACATCGCTTCCTAATTTGGGGTGCTTCGTTGTGCCTGAGGTAGGCCTAGCGACAAATTAAATATGGACTTATAATGCTAAATGCCTCATTTTATTGATAAAAACAAGATGATTCTTAAAATAACTAAATGATAAGGACGTCATTAATGGCCAGTGGCCTTATTACATTAAGAAAGCAGGAAATAAAATCCTAACTACTTGGTCCCAGAAGGACCTTCCCGTGATTCAGTACTCTTGCCTCCTTCGTAAAGCTGCATCAGCACGCGCATTCTTAACAGTAGATAAGCTCGAGTCAAATGCCCGCCTACACTTCCTTCAGCATTCTGGCAATCCTCAATCCTTTTCAAGAACTTCCCTTCCAACTCTACCATACCTCGTTCCAGATATCCCAAACAGTTGTTGGCATTGACGGCCATATCCTTCCACTCATTGATCAGCTTCTCGTGGGCTTCCTATATATCCTGATGTTCATTGTCACACTCTCGCATTCTTTTGCACGGTTGATAGTATTTGACTTGCGCTTCAGTTTTCGCATCAATAATCCTATGACCGTGGACGAATCATGGACGACCCAAACCAATGTGATCATCTTCCAGCCAACCTATGTAGTGCGGCACACACCCAACATGATACCTGTCTGGTTCGATAGACTCCTTTCCTAAGACGAGCCTGCAGTGCCACATATGCTGAGCGTAACACCTGTACGGGCTATCATCATCTTGAAAGTCATCCCTGAAATGACTCACTTTCTCTATCCTAGGTATGATTTGTTTCCTTCGGACTTGCCTCATGACTCGGAGAGGGACATAAGGATGAGTTCCCTTCAGAACAATGAGTATAAGGAATGGTGCATCTTGAGAACAGACAATGAATTCCCCTGTTTGGAACCACTCGAACATCTACTAAACTTGCTCTTATTTTAGATTCTCGAACAACTCTACCCATCCACTAGCGTTCTCTGGCTGAACGAACATGTTGGGCATGAAGTTCATTCGCTTTAGGTGATGAAAAGAGATATGGTCATCCCAATCCCTGTGGATAATTTTATGTCTTTATTCGCCTTTCCGGAGGTGTTCTGTGAGCCAAAGTTGAAGTAGCAGATTACAACCCTCGAAATGTGGAGCCCCTTGCTGACACTTTCCCAAGGCTCGATAGATTTCAGTGATGATCATAGGCACTATGCTGAAAGATTGCCCGTCGATTACTTCCATTATGGTTTTGGTCACCATGGCTAGTCTGGTGTGGATCCTAGCCTTCTTCATTAAGGAAAATTATCATGTCAAAGAAGCAAAACATGAACACAAACACCCTTATATGTATATGTACCAAATAAGTGAGGCCGAATTTGTCCATGTAGGTGCGATAGAGCTTGTAGTGGCCATATCTCTAGTACAAGATGTTGAATGGTATGTAGGAGTCCTTCAAGCAAAAAAGGTTGGGATTTTTCTCAGGTCCCATCATCTTAAGAAAGTCTCTACTTTTGCGATTCTCCGGCATAAACAGACCTGGAGTCTCCCAAGGGATACCAGCTAGGCCCCATATCTCTTCTAGCAAATGGGTCATTTCTAAGTCTCCGAAATGGAACACTAATCGATCACCATCCCAAAACAAAGTGGCAGCCTCAATGATCTTGTTGTTAGATTGGATTTCCAGAAGTGAGGGCAAATTACCTAAGTACTTGTGGACGAGAGTTTGGTCGACGCCATGAAGATCTTCCCACCATCTTAGCAACCTTGGGTGGATGTTGGATACTATGCCGAATTTGGGGATCTCGTGCCTCATTTTTTGCAAAACAAAGTGTTTGGCCCTTAATCCCACCAGACTCGACTATTTATATCAATAATTAGCGAAAGACATTTAGTTCTCCAAATAAATGTACATAATGTGAAGGTGTCCGTTTGGGTTTCAGGAAACCCGATGGACTTAGGTTTAGGCTATCTTAATGAGTCATTATGCGGACAACATAACTGACTCGGCTAGGCTTGACCATGATGCATGAACAGTTTAATGGAATGAGGTTTCTACATTGAAGTGTTAGACAAGGTACCCTTGAGCGGATATCTCAAGAGGAAAAGGCGCGGAACCGTCGACTACACCGTTGATCGACTGGTTTTATCGCAAATATGCCTTTGCCACATTTAGGGGGTTTAATATCGAAGGGCGCAACCACTCATTATAAGCATTGCTATAGGATTTGTTTTGGCACGAGTGGAATATGATGCTGAGGAATGCAGTTACAATAATGAAACAAATTACATGTATTTTCGCGTTCATAAGATAAATGATTACAATGCTTTCTCGAAATTACAGCAGTATTAAAATAAAGCAATAAAGAAGGAAATTAAAGGAAAGAGAAGACATGAAGAGCCAAGTTAGTAGTTATGATGAAATAACCAAGGACAAGAAATAAATGTGATTAAGTAAGCGATAAAGTCACACAAACAAGTAATGGTAAAAGCCTAAAAGAATCCCCAGCAGAGTCGCCATGCTGTTGACGCCCCCTTTTTCTCGAGGAAAGAAATTGGGTTTACGAAATTATGGGTGGAATGACTCTTTTATCCCCTTTTGGGAGAATTTGGGCTATGGAGTTTGGAGAGTCGCCACCTAATGATTATAGTGCATTAGGACACTTTTAGAGAAAAGAAGAAAGATGGGTTTGAAAGAAAACTAGAGTTTGGGTATGGGCTTGAGATTATCTCGAGGAGAAGGTGTTAGGCACCCCTCAAGATCCACTAGTGTGGTTCCCGGCCTTGCTTAGTTGTGACTTTAAGAAGAGTAGGAGTAGACAAGCAAAGTTTGCACGTAAGAAATATAAGCAAGTTGGCAATTTTGAAAGAAGAAAGGCACAAATAAAAGAGAGGTTAGTTTAAAGAAAACGTTAATTTTAAATAAAGGAAAAACCAAGAGAAAGGGGTTCTAGGTTTAACTATAATATGGATCATTCGCTGCAATACCCCGCACATATTTCTCAAAAGAGGGGTCGCCTTATGATATTAGAGCACCGTCATCATCTCCATATTCTACCCTTCCCACCCCGTAAGGTATTTAAATGCGATTAGTCTCATTTAATTATTGCATGCCAATACCCGTCCTGACCTATCAATCCCAGGGTATTTGGACTTCTAATCCTAAAGGGGAGAAGGGGTTTGAGGCATATATGGAGATTAAAAGGATAAAATACTAAGGCGTCAATCAAAACAAATAACAAATAAGTGTTGTACAAATCAAACACTCAAAGGCTCATACAAAACCCCATAGATCATAACCGCAATTAGTTTAGCATGACTTGCACGTACTGGTTTGGTCCATAAAATTAAGAAATTAAGAGGCGGACGAATCAGTTTAACTCATAAAGTTGGATAATAAGTCTGCATTGAGCCCCTCGGGTCTGATTTATTAGTTATTGAGGTCTTAATGCAGAAGCGTTTGAGAGAAAGTAAAACTATAGTAAATTTGTAAAGGGATTTGAAATCAACACACCGTTTGAGTAGAGAAATGTAGAAGTTATGAAAGAATTTTAAAGGCAAGAACATCTTAAGAAAAAGAGTGAGTTACAGAACTCCATTTAAAAAGCAGCTTCATGGACTGAGTAAAACATTTAGGCAGAACGTTTGAAATAGTTGTTTAGAAAAGATGCAGATTTGAAACGTTTGAAGAACATACTGGTTTATAGGGGTTTGATTCAAAACATTACATTAAGACTCTAAAGACCAATTAACGGACTATTGTTACTTAAAACAAATCAGACGAGTTGAGACAGAGTCCTATATGCATGATATCTATATTGAATTCATCTTATTCGATACTGCTTTTAGAACATTAGGGAACTGATTAATTAATTAACCTACTATTTGCCTAGCGTTTTATATGTTTCCTATAGGAATGATTTCTATGCGCTTACAATGCAAAGTCCTGCATATAGGCTTTCTAAATTATTTGCAATATTAAAGCCCTATAGGCATGGTTTCTAAATGATTTGCAATATTAAAATCATATAGGCATGATGTCTAGATTATTTGCAATATTAAAGTTCTATAGGCATGGTGTTTAGATGATTGAAACATAAAAGATCTTATAGACATGATTTCTACCCATTGACTTATGCAAGAAATATAAACCCATCCAACACCTTTTACTAATATTTTCCCCGAGTTTTATTACATAGTTATTACAAACTGAAAGAAAGACTGAAATAAGTACATCAAAACTAAAGCCAGACCCGAGGAGGCTCAATGCAACCTTCAACATCTAACACATGGGTTTCCAAAGTCCGGATTCCAGATTCCAAGGCATTATCTTAGACTGTTTCAAAGTTCCAAGGGCTTTCAGGAAGCCTAGGCAATGCTTACGCCCTAAAGATTGAATGTGGTAACAGAGTAGTGCAATGTGTGGAATTACCAACCCTTAGGCATCCAAGTTCAAAGGGAACTCTAGGGTCCCTAAGCATGACTTAATGTCAAGTGAAGGGACCAGAGGAAACCAAAGCAAAGGGTGGTCATACCTAGCCATGAGTAAGACTGGCACACCCCTGACCCTTTACTTGATTCAAGCAAATAAATAGCAGATTTAGAAGTCAGACAGGGGTATGGGTGGTGATTAGGACACTTCCAGACCCTAGTCAAGGCTCAACACATAAATGGGGTTAAGGGAATGAGACTGATTTGAGTAAAGGTTCAAGAGAACCTGGTCCCAGGCCAAGGATAACAATAAGGTGCTACCCCCAGACTTGAGCCAATACTCATACATAAAAGGGGGATAAAGGGAATGGGATTAAATGAAAGCACTAATATAAACATCAAGGGAGGATAAGAAAAGCATAAGTACACTTTAAAGATGTGGAAGAATGAAGAAAGAACATAAAAGACTAATCTATAGTCACATAATGCAGGAAAGCTAAACATGTAGTGAGAGGTTATGTAAAGAGAGAGGTAAATACATAGTTTTGGAGAATGGTTTTTAAATTATAGAGACATACCAGTTGCAAGTTTCAAATAGCAGAATAAATAAAGCAGGAAATCAGCTAGAGAATTCACTCAAGCTTCAGGAAATACTTGAGAAAACAAGCAAGATTCTAGAATCTAGCCTTGGCTTTCAGCCTGCTAGACGCAAACAGTAATACTGGTAGCAGAGAAGAGAAGAGAGTTTAGAGTGTGTGTTTTTTGAACTCTTACTGTTCGTGAATTTAAACAAAAGGAGTGGGGTATTTATAGTTTAGAAACAGGAAAGCAAATAAGGCAGAAAATAATTCAGTATCAATCATAATCAATCAAGAGAAGGGAACCCCTTTAATTTAAGGAGTTCGAACTTAGAATAGTAAAGGCATAATTTTATTTAAGGAAAGAAAATCATTAACACATTGTGTAATAAAGGGTAGATACATAAGGAAAGTTTTAAAATACTCGGTTTAGGCAAATAAGGCAAGAGTAAAATCAATTAAGATGTAGTAAATCAAGGAATTAGGGATTTCGAACTCAGGAATGAATTAAATCAGAAAATAGGTCCAAATCAGACAAGGAAAGAATCAATTAGGCCTACATAATACTAGTCTGAAATCAATCTCTAAAAATAGGGTTATTTTTAGAGTAAAAGGTTTGACATAAAAGATGCATAAACATAAACATGGAGGGCTAAGATTAAACAAACAATGTAGTCATGTAACCAAAATAGAAGAACGTAGATATGCGAGAAATTAAAAGGTCTTGCAAAGCTTAGCAAGAATCAGAAACATGAGACGAGTTTAGAGAACAAGGGTTTTTGAAATCAAGCAGGAAGCAAAATAATCGCACATGAGTAGTTTGAAAAAGCCCCAAAATCTAGGGTTTCTTCCACAAGTCAAGGGTAAAGACAGAAGCGTAGAAAATTAGGCAAAAAATAAACTCAGGAAGTCCAAAGAACACAAACATTCATGGAAACCGAAGTAAAGAAAACTATAGTAAAGAAATTACTCAGAAACCCTGTGATGCAACTCGGTAAAGAAAAATACATAGAAATCATAGTGAAAACACTTAGGATTTACAACAAATCCAAATAATGCAATAAATCGCAGTAGAACAAGTGGAAATCACGGAAACCCTAAGTTTTGAGAAGATGAACAGTTTTGAAAGTAAAATCGGAAAAAGATGTGGAAAATACTTTAAAATATTTTGAAAATAGCACAGATCTGAAGTAGATCTTAGAGAAAAAAAAGAGAACCTCGAAGGCTTAGGGTTTCAGAGAAAACCCTAGAAGATGATAAAGGCATGGAAAGGACTGGTCCTGAGTCGGAGATGGACTCACACGGCTAGGACTCGCCGGAGATGAGCCGGAAGTGGACATGGAACCTGAATCAGAGAACCTCTGAACTAGGGTCTTCAAGGTCAGACCTTAGATCTTCGAATAGAAGGAGTATAAAGGTGAGTAGGGTTGAGTACAGGTTATCTGGGGTTTGAGATGCCATGGATTCAGGTGAAATAAGGTCGGAGACCGGTGAAAAAGGGATAGGGTTTCGGAGAGGCATGAGAGGATTTGAGAGACGAAAGGGATATTAGAGCTGCTATTTGGTTAGGATGATTAGGGTTAGGGGGTCGTTGGTTTAATTAAGGAAGGTTAGACAGGGGCCGTTGATTAAAACAATCAACGGCCCTGATTTGATATAGGATTCGGGCGGGTTAGAAATAGTGTCAGGGGTCTAGTCATTGGGTCATATAATTGGATTCAATTTGGATTGGGATTTGGGGTTAATTTGGGCTATAATTGAAAGTAAAGAGGCTACAATTCAAATAGCCAATTTTCCCCATTTTGAATTTATAAAAATAGTAAATAACGTTTAAAATCAAATTAAAAATACCGAGTTAATAAAAAATGCATAAGTAGTAATTTAAAAATATTAGGAATGATTTTATGATTAAAAATGCTTATTAAATATAGAAATAGGCTAAAATTGAAATTTCATGCAATTTTTGTTTAGAAATACCAAATGGACTTGTAATATTATGAAAAAATCATGTAAATTATATCTTTGTGAAAATTTAAGAATAAAATAAATTATTTACCAAAATGACAATTTTTGGGAACAATTATTGGATTTTATAGTGCAAAATAGGCAATAAATTTGTTTTAAAAATCTTAAAGAATTTCGTAAAAAAATACCAAAACCTTTGGGACTGCTTATATATTCATATAAATGCTATTTTGTAAGTATTTTGAGTATAAAGATACATAGAGAAAAAATTGGGTATCAACATTGCCTATGAAGGGAGTGATGAGATTTGGGAAGAATGACAAACTTAGCCCTAGATTTATCGGCCCATTCGAGATTCTTGATCATATGGGAGATGTGGTTTATAGGCTTTCTTTTCCACCTAGCTTGTCAGCTGTGCATACAGTGTTTCATGTATCCATGCTCCGGAAATATCAAGGCGATCCATCGCACGTATTAGATTTCAGCACTGTCCAATTAGATAAGGATTTATCCTATGAGGAGGAACCGGTAGCTATTCTAGACCGGCAGGTTCGACAGTTGAGGTCGAAGAGTTTCCCCTCAATGCGAGTTCAGTGGAGAGGTCAGCCTCCTGAGGCATTGACCTCGGAATCCGAGTCTGATATGTGGAGCCGATATCCTCATCTATTCCCTGACTCAGGTACTTCTTTTTTTTTGTCCGTTCGAGGAAGAACAGTTTTTAGAGGTGGAGAATGTGACGACCCAAAGGGTCATCACTTGTTTTCTCTAGGGGTGTGCATTCGATTTATCGATTCGATTTTGACTCTTATCGATAATTGCTTATCGATTATCGATTTGTATATATGATTATCGTTATCGTTTCAATAAGGTTTCGATTTTTTCGATTTCGATTTATCGATTTTGGGGGCTTATCGATTCGGTTATCGATAACATCAATAAGCCAAGAGGCGTTTCCAATTTCGTCCGTCTCTTATAATTCGAATTGATTAGGGGAAAGAAAAAGAAAAGAAATTATGCAGCTAATTTAGCATGTATCATGGTTTGAAAATGCATCTGATTCAGAAATAATGCAACTTACGCTGCTTTCATCACTTGGAAACACAACCTTTTCCGTTTGCAGTCTTTGGACGCAAATACAAGAATGTTACTCCTCCCATTGCTTTCAGCATTAGACTGCTGTGAAAGAACAGAATTAACTAAACTGGACTATGATGTGATTTATGCTGCAACTGGAAGTGCTGGCCATCTGCTTGTTGAGTCGGGCAGATGATCTTCCATCATGGGGCTAGATATTAAGTATGAATAACCCCTTTTCAACCATTGAAGCGAGTAAATTTTTGGGGAGGGGGAGCAGTGAAAGTATGCAATTTGAGAAAGAGATGATAAATGCAATTAGACTTAGAGACAACATATGCTACAAACAAACAACAATGGAATGTGTTAAAACTCCCAGACTCTGCCTTCTCAACCTCAACTTCTACTCATTCCTTCTGTTCTTCCAATACAAACTCAACATACATATCTTTAAGTGCGATCACAACAGCAGTCATAAGTGGCCCCATTATTGCTCCCTGCGCAACATATCAGTTTACAAATGAAGAAGAAGAAAGATCAGCAGCTGCAGTGCAGCAGCAATACAACAGCAACAGAAATAGGATTCAGAACAGCTCAACAAACAGCTAAAAGACCAGGATAACATTCGACCACAGCCCAGAACCATTTTATAAACCAACAACAACATAAAATAACCCACAATAGACTCTACTGATCATGAGTTAAACACAGAAATGGACGAGCGAACAACTGAACCACTACAACTCTCACCAAAAGATAGTGGCAGCTCACAGATGCAATAAGATAAGAAAACCTATTGAAACAATTAGAAATCTGGATGTTATTCTCTGTTTTGCCAAAGTTCAATACCAAAGTTTCTGGTAGATCGAGCGAAATCTGGATTCACAGCTTGGATTGATCAACCAAAACAGGAATAGATATGCATCAGAACATAACATTCTTGATTTCAGCTAAAAGTTTCCTATTCACAACATATGCAACTAGTAGGGAGAAAACTGAAAGTTCACAAGAAAACTTTTAAAAGAAACCAAAAAAGAAAAGGACTAAGCAGAGAAGCAGAAGATTGAAAACAAACTTGAGTAGAAACGAAAGTAGAGAAAAGAAGAAATCTCAGATTTACAACTAAATGCATCTTACAGTATTGTATTTGTTAGCAACTGGCAGAATGCCATATATCATAAAAAGGAACTAAGCAAGCAAACTATGTAAGCTAAATTATGAACAAAACTAATTATGACTACTAATCAGAGCTCCAAATTCCATTTCGATTCCAAATCAAGCCTTACATTAGGTGAAATTCAGAAGTGTACCTCTAATTCAGACCAAAACTTTAGTCTGAAATTAGACAAAACTGCAACAGCAGCAAGCCAAACACAGCAGGAAAGCAAAAGCAAAATCAAATGAGACAGCAGAGTCAATTTGGACCTCTAATTCAGAAATTTGAAAGAAACCATGTGAAGCCACGAAAAAAGCAAACCAATTGACGAAATGGGGTTTGTTGCTCAAATAGAGAACTACCAAAAAGTAGTTGAGCTACAAAGTATATTATTTAAAACAGAGAACTTACATAGCAACTAACAAACTCTAGCAAACATCGTCGGTGGAAGCTTCTTTGCCAAGATTAGTAAAATCTAATAAGAAAATAACGAGTCAAGAAATTGTGCAATTCCTTTGTTTTGAAATTGTCGAGTGAGTAGTTGCAACTGTAGACTCAGAATCTTTACTTTCATCGGCTACTTTATCAATATTATCATTTTCAGCCATGTGAAGTGAATGAAGAATACAACTTACTGTCTTAAACGAGTTGAATGAAGCAAAGCAACACGAAGTCAGCACTCCTCGCTGTTTTCTGCCAGAGGAAAACAAAACAACAAACGGCGTGGGAACAGTGAATTCAATTAAACAAGGGAGTGACATTAATAACTAAGCTGCTAGTATTAACTATTGCCATGCTGAACTGTTTGTAACACTTATTTAAACTGAAACTGAAACAGGCACTGAATGCTGACTTCTAAATCAATTACGAGTTCAAGCCAGTCCCGATTTTGTATCCTTATCACAGTATTAACAATGAAACCAATATTAAACCATACTATGTCTATAACTAATAATCACGAATTAACAGTCCTAAGGAGTCCAATTTAAGTGAAAATTTCACAATCCAAATTAGCAGAAGTAATCCTAATTAGGCAGTCCAAGTTTTATAACACAAATCAAAGTAAAACTACACAAATGCAACTTATCCACTATCAATTCTATTATGACAACTGAACACACAGGTTCCAGGAAGCAATTTTTTCAGCATTTCAACTTCAAAGCTACAACAACACTTGATTCGAACAGGTTCTTGGAAATGAGTTACAGTGGAAGAAAGAGAAAGATCAGCAATAGCAATACAATAGCAATACCACAGCAGCAGCAAGACAACAGTAACACCAACGGCAGATCACCAGCAGCAATAGAGTAGTTAAAACTATTATCAATACAGCAACACCACATATCAAATCAAAAATACACTCAAACCAAAGATCAAACTTATTTGTAAAACCTGACAGCAAGTGAAGATTGAAGATTGAGTCAACGGCGAGTCGGCGACAGCGGTGAGTGGCGATGGAACAACAACGACAACGACGATTGGAGAGTGGCGATAGAACAGAGAGGCGGCCGGCGCTAAAGAGAATGGTGAGTTGGTGACGGAAGTTCAGTCACTTAACTGAAGAGTGAAGAGTGAAGAGAAGCGGCGCTGGATTGAAAAATAAAAATAGGGTTAACTTAAGTATGATATCAGTACTATATTTATATGCAAGCAGCAAAGCAACGAAGGGAATAGGGATAGGGTAATATTTGTCTTTTTAATTTATCATATCGATTTATCGATAAACCGATAAACCGAATGGCCAAAATCGAAATCGAATCGATAAACCGATAAGGAAAATTTTTGAAATCGAAATCGAATCGATAAACCGATAAGCCGATATCGATAAACCGATAAGAAAATAATCGATTCGATTTATCGATAAACCGATTCGAATGCACACCCCTAGTTTTCTCAGTCATTCCGTGCTTCCGAGACCTTGAAAACATCACTATTAGTTGACTCGATTTGCGTGCGTAGTCCAGGCGTGAAGCCAAAAATTTTTTATGTTGAAATATATGAATTATGTGAAAATTTTAAGAATTTTGATATTAATATTGTTAAAGTTGACTTTGGTTAACATTTTGGTAAACGGATCCGGACCCGTGATTTGATGGTCTCGGAAGGTCCGTAAAAATGGCGTATGCCCGGATTCGAATGCTGAGGTCCCAGGCCCGAGAAATGAATTTTTTCGTGAAATTATTTTCTGAAAATGTTTAAGGAAAATGAAAATAAAATTTCATCAAAAAGTAATGGTATCGGGCTCGTATTTTGGTTCCGACGCCTGGTACATGTCATATATGTTGGTTGAGCACTTCCTGTAAAGTTTTATTGAAAACGGACGTCGTTTGACATTTTTCAGCCTTAAATTGGAAATTTTGAAAGTTTATGAAATTTGAAAGATTTCTTGGATTTAAGGCTCAAATCATTGATTTTGATGTTATTTTGGCGATTTGATCGCTCGCTCTAGCAAGTTTGTATGATGTGTTTGAGCCAGTGTACATATTTGGTTTGAACCCTGAGGGCTTAGGTGAGTTTTGGATAGGTATCAGGATTGTTTTGGACTTAGAAAAGCTGCAGAAAATGTGCAGCAGGATCACAATGATTTCCTTCTATACGATTGCATAGGTCTTGTCGCGAACGCATAGAGCAATTTTTGGTTGCCCAAAATTTGTTCTACACGATCGCAATATCATGTCTGCTATCGCACATTGTTCCCCCTTCCCTCTATGAGATCGCATTACACTCCACGCGATCGCATAAAGCAAACTTCAGCCCCTCATTTTCTCTTCTATGCGAACACAATTATGTTTCTGCGATCGCACTGCCCACAGACCCTACTCTATGCAATCGCATCCCAGGCTCTGTGATTGCATAGAGCAAATTTCCGTCCAGTGAATTTAAGTTCTAAAATAGAACAGAAATGGGATAAAAATCCCATTTCTCAAACTCTCTTCTTCACGCTTTTGGGGCGATCTTTGGAGCATTTATTCACCAAAGTTCATTGGATACGATTGAATTGGAGCCAAACTCGAAAGGAACAGGAATTGCTTAAGGATTGAGTTGGTCGTAAACCTTCGAGGTAAGTGGTTGATCTATCCTAGCTTGAGGGAATAGGAGTTAAGTATATATGCTATTTGTTATGTGTGGAGTCCGACATATAGGTATGGTGACGAGTATCTATATGTTGGGGGTCGAGCATTACCGTGGGTTTTAAATTGATAATTTCGCATTATTATGTGACTATGTGAAAGAATTAATTGTTGAGCCTTGGCACCGAGTTATTGTTTTCTCTTGCTAATAATATATATATTGTGAATTATGTTAAAAGTGAAATGGGATCGTGTGGCATGCGCGCCACTTATATATTGAAATGTGATCGTGTGGCACGCCGACCACTTATATATTGAAAGTGGATCGTGTGTCACGCCGACCACTTGTTATTGAAATGGGATCATGTGGCACGCCGACCACTTATATATTAAAATGGGATCATGTGGCACGCCAACCACCTATATATTGAAATGGGATCGTGTGGCATGCCGACCACTTATTTATTGAAATGGGATCATGTGGCTTGCCTACCACTTATATATTGAAATGGGATCGTGTGGCACGCCGACCACTTATATATTGAAATGGGATCAAGTGGCATGCCTATCACAATTTATATTGTAATGAGAGCGGGTTGCACGCCTGCAACAAGATGAATGGAACCTGTATGTGAATAAAACTCCTTCGTTCTATTTCTGCCATTATATTTTGTTGCTACCCCAGAGTATGTTTTCCCTTCACAAATATTAAAGATTGCTTCCTGTTATTTTGTTGTATACATATTTTGAACTGTACAGGCTTATGTAAGTGTCTGTTTCTAGCTTGGTCACTACTTCGCTGGGATAGGCCAGACACTTACCAGCACAGGGGGTCGGTTGTGCTGATTCTATACTCTGCACTCTTTTTGCACAATTACAGGTTATGGATAGCAGCAGCAGTAGTGGGGGTGCTAGCATTTCTGATCATTGAGACACCAAGGTAGCCTTGCAGGCGCCCAGAAGACCCTACCTCTATCATTATTTTTAGTCTGTTATCTCATGTATTCGAGACAAACTGTTTTATATTTCTTCAAACGATTGTGTGTAGTATTCTTAGAAGTTCGTGAGTATTGTTACACCAGTCTTGGATAGAAGTTATGTTTGGATTTACGTATCGTATCTAGTATTAATGATTTAAGTATTCCGCTAAGTTTAATTATTCTACTGTAATTTTATTATCATTGCTAATTATTGTAAATAAGAATTGTTAGAAATGGAAATAAAGTGTAAGGGTTGGCTTGCCTAGCTTCCATTAGTAGGCGCCATCACCACTCTCGATGGTGGAAAATTTCGGGCTGTGACACTCCTGGCCCATCCACTTCAGCTGATCCCGAGACACCCTCTTCTAGAGCTTACCAGTGACTGTGCACTGACTAAGCCAGGCTCTTCTCAGTATCAACAACTGGATGGAGACAGCGTCATCCAAGTTGTCTATCCTCACTACCACAGTAGAGGCTCAGTCGGCACCTCCGCCTGCACAAGTCCCACAGTCCATAGAGGATGCACTCAAGGAGATTCTAGATAACCAAAAGAAAATCCTCGACATTTAGAAGGAGCTCATAGATGTAGTTGATTCACACAGCAAGGCTCTCAAGGAGCTTGCTAGAGAGCACAAAGAGTTGAGAAACATACGGGCTACCAAGGAGTCCGTGAAGGAGCTAAGGGTTGATATTGACAGGTTGAAGGCACACCAGCTGCCTTTGGACTTATTGTTACAGTATTTGGTGCCAGCAACACATCCTCAGCCTGAGCAGTCCCAAAGGCCTCCCAAGAGAAAGAGGATGATTCCCAGAGCAGATGATGCAGTCATCCAGATACCCACTGGAAACCTCCTCCAGTTAGACACAAGGTGCACCTCAGGAGCCTGTCCAAGTCCAGGCCCAGGTCCCAGCACAAGAGCAGCAGGCCACACGGAACCAATCTGAGGTTCCCGAGCATAATAAGGACTCAGGACCACTCAGGAGCCCATGCAGACAGATGGGGTGTAGGGAGTCTCTGTTTCCTTTTTCCCTATATTTTCTTTTGTTCTTATTTAGTTTAGTTGGAATTGGGGACAATGCCAGCTTTCATTTGAGGGGATAGGCCCTACCTTTATTCATATGATTGTATGTATTTGACACTTTTTATGCTTTCTTTATTTTTATCTTTGGTTTGTACATAATTTTGACATTTTGTTAAATTTCTCGTACTTTAATTTTACTTTGGGTCTGTATATAAAGTTATGTTGCATTGTCCACATTCATCCCATCTATTGTATATTCGATTAAATCCCCTCTTGTACATAATAGTTCTTACTTTCCGCGATTTTTCTTTCCATAACTTCTTATTTACATTCGTAGCTTCTTGTTTTGAACGTTTGCAATAAGCCTTTGATTTTCTTAATGCCACAGTTCTTTCTAAAGGTGGATTTTGTGTGAACCGGGTGGCTCTTCCCAATGATGGATGGCGTGACAACCTTGGTAAGGGTTTGAGTTCATTTTTCTTTTGTTTTTAGTAGTTAGTGGTTAAGGGTGCCTCAAGCAAAGCTTCACTTGGGCCTAGCACACTTTCCTTTGATCTCATGGTCAAAAATAAATTGTTCTGTTTAGGATGGTGAAAGTCGTGACCTTGAGACTCTTGTGTTGACCGATAATCATCAAGTGGTTTTTCGTGACCATTGTATGCTCAAATCGTATCTAACGTCGTTGTGGGACCCCGACTCTATGTCTTTAGCAATCTCATAGCTTGTGTGGTGAGAATTTGCATTACAAGTCCAAGTCCTGGGCCATTGGTCTAGAACTTGTCCTGAATGTTTGTTGAGGCGATATCCTAAGTGAATTTTGACTTGAGACATGATTATAGTCTCCCCTTGATCTAAATGATAGCATTAACACTTCCATAGCCTACAAATGATAAAATTCATAGTCAACCATTTTGAGCCTTAAACCTTTTTCTTTCAAGTACCATGATACAAGCCTTTACCCATTCTAAAAGATACCCTCTCTTGGCACCCGATCTTTCCTTAGCACATGGAAAAAGTATAATTTTGGAGGGAGAGACGAGGATTGCAACAAAGTATAAAACGGTACAAAATGAAGAAAAGGAAAGGCAGTGAAAAAGAATAAAAAGCAAAAAGACAAAAAAAATGATCAATGTGTTAGAAAATAAAAAGGGATTCAAGAAAAGCAAAGAATGAAAGGTGTGAAAAGTTAAGAAAGTAGAAAAGATGTGAAATGAATAAGAAAGAGTGACAGTGTGCCCCTATAACCACTTAGAAAGAAGTGAAATGACTCAAAGAGTCAAGTGAATGTGTGCCAATGAAACAAAATAAGTGCTTAAGAGAAGATGGAACCTACTTAAACCAATCATTGCCTACCCTGAACCAAAATCCATCACTATATCCCCACAAAAACCCTATATGATCTTGTGGAATGAAGCTTACATTAGTGGTGACTCACATAAGGGGCAAGCATATGATACTTAGAGTCGGACTTGTGACTTTTCCTTGAGAGAGATGAGTGATTTTCCATTAACCTCGTTCTAAGTACTACTATTATAAAGGTGAGGTTTGCTTAGGGAGAGTTGAGGATGTGTGAGTTTGGGTTCCACAATGACCGAAGTAATAGAAAGAGTCTCTTTGATGTATTGAGTCAACTCTTGATTCTCTTATGTCGCACTTAATCCATGATGTTTCAAAGTGTAAATGTTGCTGATGATTCACTTGTATTGAGGGTAATTGTTAGTCCCAATTGATGCTAGATGAGGTCACTTTAGGACAGCTGAAATTTTCTTGGGTATTCTCTTAAGGGGTAGGTCTAATTTTATTTGCTTGAGGACAAGCGAAAGCTTAAGTTTGGGGGAGTTGATAACTAGGAATTTTGATACATTTTATACTCCTTCTTGCTTAAGTTTTGATTAGAAATGTGAGCAAAATAATCCCAAAAGGCTCACAAGTTATCCTTGCTTACAAGTTTGATCAACAAAGTGACAAGATGTCAAAGATCAGCTCAAAAAGGAGTGAAACTTGCACAAGTACCAAGAAAAGACAAAGCTCAGGCAAAACAGTCCCAATGCGGCTGCACACCATTCTATGCGGTCTGCATAAGGAGATTTAGAGAGGTTGATATCCAGGCAAACAAGCAATGCATCCTCATGAGATTTAATGCGGTCCGCACTAGAGTTAATGTAGCCGCACTCAATTTAGTGCGGTCCGCAGACCCAAGGATTAGAGAGATGCTAGTTTTGAAGTTTCAGGCCAATGTGGTCTGCACTCCATTTTATGATGACCGCACTAGAAGCCTCCGCGGCCCCAGTCCATTGTGTGTGGTCCGCATTGCTTGAGTTCAGAGAGTTGGTTTTTTTAAGTCAAGAAACCTAGTGAGGCCGCACGTGATTTTGTGTAGTCCGCACTAACCCTGTAGGGGTATTTTTGTCCAGATTTTTTAGCTTAGTACAAATAGCATTTTTCCCCATTTTTAGGTTATCAAATAGTTTTTTCGGTAAGCTGCGCTCGTGGGTTCGAATACTTCAGCCATTTTGGGCAATTTATCAACATTTCAACATTGAATCTTCTTGTTTATCTTAGTAATTAACTAATATGAGTTATTTTTCATATATTTCTTTGTTTTCATCTTCAATTATGAGTAGCTAGATCCATAAACTAGGGTTGTGGCTCAATTCTAGCGTGAGTAATTGATGGGTCTTGTATTTTAGGACTAGATTGATTACGGGTGTTTGATATTTAGGCTAATTTTATGGTTAATGGCTAAGCGGTGGTTGCAAACACTAGTTTGTATTTAGTTGACTTTGGCTCTTCTTGAAAAAGAGAGCCTAAGTCTCAGAAATTGGTCCAACAAGGAATTGGGGCGTACTCAAGAGATTGATAGCCCCAACTAAAGGGTTAAACCTAGAGATAGTAATACCCGATTTGAACCTTGATTGCTTGTGCAAATTTGCATCCCCAATTGGTCTTAAGAAAGTCAATTCGGGCAAAATCACTTGAACCATCGAGAGGTGTAGAATGGGTAAAATTGTGTAACGGTTATATCATACTCCCCAAATGAGTCAATCGTGTCTTTGAATCAAGTATCCGTCAGTTGGTCAACTAGGCGAAAGTCACTACCCTAGTTCATTTTAATCATTTGAACAACTCGCAATAGTTAATCTTATCTCGCTTTAGTTTAATTGAGCATAATAGTTGATAAAATTAGAAGTTAATCAAAAACCCAAAAATGTTTAGAAGAGCAATTTGGAACACATACACAACTCTCAATTAGATACAAATCCCACTCCAACTTCTAGCTCACTATGGAATCAATCTCGACCATAAATCGGGTAAAAGCTGCTTCGATCATCTCTCGCTTATCAATAGTAGTGTAGGGTTGGACGCGATCAATGTGCAGGGGGAATCTCCCAAAATACTGTTCCATAGTTCCAAAGTAAATATGCAGCTCAAACAATAGAAATAACAACTACAATACGAAATCCTATAATTTAGACTAAGTACAAGCAAATAAAGAAGCAGGGAATTCACTAAGCATGCTGCACAGAGTTCAAATAAGCAATTAAGGCACGTAGACATGCTATTTTAAAGTAAATAGGAAAATTACATATGCTAGTATAACTCAATTAGAGAGAAATAGATTATTACCCTATGAAAATGGAGTTTTAAAATAAATAACCCGAGTGCGCACTCGTCACTTCACGTACACGGTGCTCATATATCAAAATAGTACCAAATCCTAAAGGGAGTTCTCCCATACAAGGTTAGACAAGCCACTTACCTCGAACCAATATCAAATCAATCCGTAACAATGCTTTTTCCACGAATATCAAACTCTAAATGGCCCAAATCTAGCCAAAACCAATTACATACCATAAATATAACTATAAGAAACTAATCTATTTAATGAAATCAAAGCAATAGCAAGAAATTAGAAAATCACCCCAAAAAGTCTACTAAGACCCACACTTCGAAATCGGGTAAAAAGTTACAAAATACGAACACTCATTCACTCACGATTCTACCCACATAAGCTTTACTCGAATCCGACCTCAAATCGCCTTCCAAAACTCAAAATTATAGTCTATGAAGTTTCTCCCATCCCCCCCCCCCAAGTTTCCAACTCAAATCCCTAACTAGAGATGAAAATAGCAATACGTTTATGAAATATAGCCCAATACGAGTTAGAATCACTTACCCTAATAGTCTTCTCAAAGAAACCTCGAAAAATTTGCTTCAAACCAAGCTCTCAAAGTCCCAAAGTTAAAATGGGAATCAAACCCTCGAATTTCTCTTTTCTTCCTAGTTATTCTGCATCTACGGACCTACCACCGCACCTGCAAAATTCCCGTTGTAGGTGCGGATGCGATCAATGGGTCGCAACTGTGTGTGCGCATTTAAGGAGGCTTGTCTGCTTCTGCTGTCCTTCACCGCTTATGCGATCACTCTAACGCATCTATGGGCATCGCAGATACGGAATCCACATCGCACCTGCGACCCTTGGCCACTCCTCCATTTTTCACTTCTGCGCTTGACTCTCTGCACGTGCGATCCCACACTTGTGGTCTCCCCACCGTAGGTGCGAAAACATCAAATGCATGAAGACATCAGCAACAACACAAATCCAATTTTTGATCCGCTAAGTACCTGAATCTTACCCGAGGCCCCGGGACCTCAACCAAATATGCCAACAAGTCCTAAAACACCATACGAACTTAATCGAGCTCTCAAATCACATCAAATAATGCTAAATTACGAATCACCCTCCAATTCAAACTTAAAGAACTTAAAACTTCAAATTTCTTCAACCGGTGCCGAAACCTATTAAACCATGTCTGAATGACCTCAAATTTTGCACACAAGTTATATTCAACATTACGGAACTACTCCAACTTCCGGACAGTAGAGTTTAACTACCATGTTTGGGATAGATAGGTGTGGCCTCTACGCCTAGGACACCAGAATATCGAAGCATGAACGAATAAAGGCATGAGAGAAAAGTATATTGACTAGTGATTGTGAGGCCCCAATTCTTGACTGGAGGGGACATCAAAGTCCCCTGCCCTTCCATCACTTGGATAGATAGAGAGGGAGGGCAGAGCTTTTGGTTTTTTCATGTTGTCAAAGAGTTGAACAATAGTTTTTTAGTGTTGTCAAAGATAGATTGAACTTATAATCATGGAATCAAATCAATTATCAGATTATAAGTTCATACCCTAGCCCATTCCTATTTTGAATCGGAATCTAACCTCGATATCAAAAAGTCCACTACCGGTCAAAATCTTCAAAGATTTAACCTTTGCCATTTCAAGCCTAATTAAAGTACAGACCTCCAAAACATAATCCGGACATGCCCCTAAGCCCAACATCACCCAACAGAGATAAGGAATCGATGAAATTTCATTTCGGAGTCATCTTTACACAGTTTCGGTTGCGGTCCAAATCCTAAGACTTAAACCTCCGTTTAAGGACTAAATGTATCAAAATACTCCAAAAAAAATCTCCCGACAAGTCACATAAGCACAAGAAGATACGAGGAAAGCAGTAAATAGGGAATCAGTGCTATAACTCCCAAAACAGCCGGCCAGGTCGTTACACACGCTTTTGTGAGTTAAGTCACTTTAGTAAAGAGTTATATCAACTCATTTCAAAATTCAACAAGCCAATACATAGTCCCTTTCAATTTATACCTGTCAAACAATTGATTCTAAAACAACCGATACATTGTAATTAATCTCAAAGTTTTAAACCTACACATGAAATTTAATGTTGAACAGGGAAAGAAGGGAATTAACTATTCAATTCTTACCTACTACTACTTTAGGATGATTGATAATAGAAAATTTTATATACCTGAATTCAAGAATTAGAGATTTGTAAAGAGCCCTAAAATTTGTGTTGCCTGCGTGAATAGGTAGCTGCCTCTCTTTATTGAGAAGACAAAATGTTAATTCTGTTTTGTTCTTATAAGGCTATTATGCATCTTGACATCCCACAGTCCTTTATGGGCTTAGGCTTGGCACGTGCTTCTATTATTATGTTTCTTTTTCTTTTTGGGACTTAACTATTATTTAGTTATACCTACTTTTAATAATTTGTTATGAAATAATATAAGAACAAGAACAATAGAGAGAAAAGTAGAGAGAGGAGTATTCTTATTAATACTTTGGGATGATTTAAAATGGGAGAGAACCCCTTTATTTATAGGAAGAGAAATGAGTTAGCCTCAAAGTAAAACTCTTCTATAAGATAGACATTCACCCTAATTAGAGTTCTATTTATAACACTCCCCCTTGAATGTCTATTCAATAAATAATGTGCCTCGCTAAAATCGTAACTGAAATAAAACCCAATGGGAAAAAAATTATAGAAAAGGAAAAAGAGTACACATGTTTGAATATGCGCCTATTGGTTGCCTCGTTAAAAACCTTGCAAGGAAAACCCAGTGGGACAAAACCTTGTAAGGGAAAAAGAGTGCAACACGCATTAACTCCCCCTGAAAAGAGCATCAATTCACATCCTTGAGCATTTGTATTCCAATCTTGTGCACCATCTTCAAAACGATCTTTTGTAGAGATTTGATAAATAAATCATCCATATTGATTTGAATAAATATTCCGCACCTTGAAATTATCATTCTTGATAGATATGAACATCTTCATATAATGTCGTGGAATGACTCTTCAATATCTCCATAGAGGTATGCTCGATGGCATCATGCTTATAGTTATAGCAAGAAACATATGTACACAAGTTGCACTTAGGATGTGGTACTTCAGGACCAAGAATTGTATATGCTTCAAGCAACTTCAATATTTCATGGATTGACATATAAGTTAAGTCATATAAGCCATATAATAGACTTTAGATGCATATCAAGTTTTCATGTCATGCTAAACAAATAAGATATCGAAAACTGATTACACATACCATTGACTTTATACTTTCAAGTATTTGAACTACATGTCCAAAACTACATGTCTTTCATATGGAATCAATTCTGCTTGAATTGTATCTCTTCCATTTAGCCAATATTTTTGTTTGTATTCGACAAACATAAGATCCTCATCGATACTTAGCGCTATTATAGATGTCGTCGACGAACATTTTATATCGGTTCCAGTAAATTTTCATAAAGACATAATATGGAGATCTCTTTATTCATATATTCACGTACCTGAATCTCTCATGAGATTTTATGAAGTGTTATGTCATGTGATCTTCTAGATCACTTGCCTCCCCATTATGATCACTTTGATCATTGCTCATCTTCTTTATTAAGAAGTTATTTTGAAACCGATTTGTCTATACACTTTAAGCGTATGAAAGACTTTGTCCTTCTGGGACTTAATATGAGCATTTGCAGTGAGAATATAGTTACTTTCTTTGGGTCAGCAAATGCGTATAGCATGCTTTGCAATATGTTGCAATTGAATTATCCTTTTTATGAACTTCAGGTTCATATTATGATATTCGAGGATCTATATATACAAATGATAATTCATACCATGTAACCTTTTCTCAAGTGTTTATCATGTCTCCCCCTCATGTTAGAAAAGCTAACTTGTTTCCTCAACTTTGAGAGTCCATCTTTGTGCATTATGGTGTTAATGAAAATATACACCGCACATCAATAATAATAAGATGAATTATTTGGTTCCTGACCCTGAACCACTTGTGAGGGGAGAATATAATATACTCTCGTATACAACGTATATCAAACTGATATATATAACTTTGTTCTCATAAGAAACAATTTAGCTATTAAGTGGAGGCACTCAATAATTATCTTGCTAAACCAACTATGATATAAACCAACTTATCAAGATGAACTATCTTGAATAAAAAATCTGGAAATTATGCTCGAAGTTATATTACTGAGCAATTTACCTCGCAAGCACCGGCCATGCTGCGGGTTAATAACAATCGCACATGTAACCATATCATAGATGCATCATATGTGGTATACATGGCAGGTGAATGGGCCCATATTCACCTTTGATATTTCCAGAATTTATGGGATTCAACCCGAACTCTTTAGTTGGTCAATTAATTAATGAGAACAAGTAATACAAGAGAATTCGTAAAGAACTTTCTAGTTCTTTAATATTTACCCATGTGAATTCTCTATTACTGCACATCATACTTAAAATGATATGGCTAACCCGAATGCCAACTGAATAAATTATCAATATTGATAAACTTCAAATTTACACCATGACATGTGCAATTATCAATAAATTTCAAGTTTATTATGATATGGGTTTTTATATCAATAAACGTCCACTTTATTGTGGTATTCTTGTGTAGTACAAACTGGAGAATAAAGCGGGGAGTTTTTCACATACAGATTATCCCGCTACTAGTTATAGTAATAGAAGATATCAAATCTTTCTTTTATTTATAGTCTCAATATAATCAATCGCTTTCGCATATACTTTGGAAACTGAATAAGTTTCTTTGAGACTTACTACAACACAATACCTTATTGGTAATCAATTGTGTTTCTCCAACATAGTAATAATTGGCTCTTCTAGAGCTCTCAATTAATTTTGTGCTACCACAAATTCATCAACATCCATGTGGTGAATATCTCTTTTAAAGAGAAAGTTATACCATTATGGTCATGTCAAAATTATATGCAAGATATGTTTCTTGCATTATTATTGTCCTTTGATAATCACATTGACAAATTATTTTGGCGTACAATAGGTACGTGACCAATGACTATTCATGCCATAACAATGACATTATTTTCATATATCATCTCAAACCTCCTTCTAGGGGAGAGTGTGGTATATTCAATACCAATTTCATGTTCATATTCTTCCAATAATGAATATGTATTCGTGAATCAGATGTTGTCACATTCACTGCGGGGATACGTGATTTTGTTATCCTTTTCAAATCTGTAAATGCGTCTGGCATTCGATTTGCTATTTTTTGCAAATGGATAATATTTTTCACCTCTTTTTCACAAATAGAGGTATGTGGATCAAGATGAGATAATGATGCATTTTTCCACAAAATTTCCCGTTTGGTTTCACCAACTTCTCCCCCTAATTTTGGGAAAAGTGTCTCATCGAATTGACAGTCTGCAAATCGTGCAGTGAACAAATCCCCTGTCAATGTTTCGAGGTAGCGAATAATGGAGGGCGATTCAAACTCAACATATATTCCTAACCTTCTTTGCAGACCCATTTTGGTGCAATATGGCGGTGCTACAGGCACATATACTGCACATCCAAAAATTCATAAGTGGGATATATTAGGTTTATGACCCAAAACTCATTGCAACGGGGAATATTTGTGATAATTCGTCGTTCTGAGACGAACTAGCATTGCTGCATGCAAAATGGCGTGACCCCAAACCGAAGTGGGCAGCCTCGTTTTCATGAGTAAATGAGGAATTCAAGATTATTCTCATCTATTGTCTCAATATGATATCCATTTTGAATGATATCTTAAAAACTCAACAAGTTCCTTTTAGACTTGGAGGAGAACATTGCATTCTCTAAAATGTTGTTCCTTTAGGCAGAGTTATAGTTGCTCTTCCGGAGCCTTTAATCAATTTACTACTACCAAAAATTGTAATAACATCTGCCTTACACATACTTAAATGAGAGTAATATTTCTTCTCTTTGAGTATCGTATGTGTAGTACATGAATCAACTAAACAAATATTTTTACAGTTGGACGTTGATTCAAGCTTGCTTTGTGAGATATCCATATTTGCTTTCCCATGGTTTTGACATACAAAAGAAATACACGAACATGAGAATAAACAAATTCAATCCATTTGTTTTATATTTAAACAATATTTTCAAAATCTGCTGAGGTTATTCGACTAACTTAGTTGATAGTCGACTATCTTGGGAAGCAGTCATTAGGTTAGTCGACTATCTAAATCAGATAGTCGACTATCTTGCCTTGCGGAAAAGTCCAGTTTTAATGCGAAATATTAGTTAGTCGACTAACTAAGTTGATAGTCGACTAACTTAGTAAACATTCATCAAGTTAGTCGACTATCTAAATCAGATAGTCGACTATCTTGCCTTGCGGAAAAATTCAGCTTTAATGCGAAATATTAGATAATCGACTAACTGTCAGGTTAGTCGATTAACTCTACTGGAAAATAAAAATATCTTTGAAATTTAAGCATATTGAAACATTCTAAAGAACTAATACTAACATTATATCATAAGCTAACTAATACGAGCTGATACTAATGACTATTAGTTTATTCACTAACTAATTCAAATAAGTAAAATAAAATCAAACAATTCCATCTTCCTTCATCACAGATCCATCACCAATTAAGTCATCTATTTTCCCCTCAGGGTGCTCAGAGAAGTCTGCCACATCCAAGTGGGTGATGTCAAAATTGTCGTCAGAGACAGAATTGGTTTCAGGGCATTTACCTTTTAGAGATGCTTGATAAAGCTCAACCAAATGTCTTGGTACATGGCAAATTTTCGCCCAGTGCCCTTTTCCACCGCAACGATAATATATAGTTTATGAACTATTTGCTTTTGGATTCTCATCGCATCGTGCTTGTGGCAGAGTGACCAACTTCAGGTTGTCATATCTCTCATTTAAGCCATTCCACAAGATAGGTGGATCTTTGACTGTGATATATTCAATTTTCAAACCTTCATCAAGGTGATGGCGCAAGAATCAAGGCCTTAGCACAGTTTCAAACCTTCATCAAGGTGATGGCGCAAGAAAATCAAGGCCTTAGCACAGTTTCAAACCTTCATCAAGGTGATGGCGCAAGAAAATCAAGGCCTTAGCATAGTCTTGGGTGGATGCATTATTTCTGTCTTTAATGGCGTCTCCAAGACCGATTGCATCCAAATGGATTTCAGCATCCAACACCCATGTCATATAGTTCTTGCCCGAAATTTCAAGGGCAACGAACTTTCTTTTCATAATGTCAGACATAAAACAAAATTACATCAAGAGCGTGTCCATACTTATGGGCTTTATTACGATTATCACATTCACTTCAGGGAATGGATCATAATCATCTGTATGTGCTATATACAATCTCATGTCAAATATTACTTTCATAAAGTGAAAGATTATTTTGAGAATCTTTATTATTCTCATTATCACAATGATGACGATTATAATTCCGTCTATTGCCACGTCCACATCCATTGATACCTTCACGGTAATAATTTGTCTTCTTTCAGACTTATCACATACTGCTATCACATTCTCTAAAGGGAATGAGAATGAAGCAAATTCAATGGGACGGATTTTCAATTCTTTGCCCACAATCATACATGAATTTAATCATGGCAAGACATAGAACTTTTACCACTTCACGTGGTTATAATTCCTTACAAACTCCATTAGAGTTATAATCAAACTTTGTTGTCTATGTTTGTATATGAAATCAAATCGTAGAATTTCAAGAATTTGAAAGGGAAAAATAAATTACTTACCTTTAAGGTATACCAATAAATGTTGTGATATCAAATATACCTCTTGAGTTTCCATCCCGTTGCATTATTTTATGATGATACCATCTCTTCTATTTTTTCCGTATAGAAATTCTCATATGGAGCAGTAGCAATCGTTATTACACTCTTTTGCTTGGAAATTCACCTTCAAAAAGAAAACAAAAGTAAACAACGAGAAAGGAAAAAAATTGAAGAATTTCAGAAACCAAAATATCACAAATCTCGTTTCACTCGAATAGAAAAACCCAAACGACGGAACACGAATTAGAGTGGGTGAATCTGATTGCAACTCGAGATTCTGAGAGCGATAATTGCTGAATATTAAATTCAATTGGTTAGAGACCCGTGCTGATAACGTGTTATGAAATAATATAAGAACAAGAACAATAGAGAGAAAAGTAGAGAGAGGAGTATTCTTATTAATACTTTGGGATGATTTACAATGGGAGAGAACCCCTTTATTTATAGGAAGAGAAATGAGTTAGCCTCAAAGTAAAGCTCTTCTATAAGATAGACATTCACCCTAATTAGAGTTCTATTTATAACATAATTAATAATATTAAAATTATTAGTATTCCCTTAATTGTATAAGTTTGGATGGAAACCCCATTCCATTGCATAGAAGTAACTCAAAAATCAATCACAAGGGTTTAAATTTGTAATAGAAGTATAATTAGATTTAAAAATATTAAATTTTATATTTAGCGTGTGTTAAAACATCTATAGATTTGAAGAGTGTTACACTCTGCTTTATTAAAGAATCTCTTTATAAAAGTTATCTTTCTTCATTACCCCAATTATTCACAAGGTGCGACTTCTCTTTTTTTTTTTTTTTTTGTTTACCTTCATTATTTTTTGGTATTGGTGGAAGATTCTTTCATGATTGTCTTGAAGTGTTATTACAGATAGGTTTCAATATCAATTTCTTGAAGTGTTATTACAGAACACAAATGGTATCTGACTGCATGAATGAGTAGTAATAGGTACTAAGTTCAACACATATAGTTTCATAATGAATATCATTAGGAAACATGCTACTATTAAAAATAATAGGAAAGAGGAATATGATATGCCACAATAATTAGATCGTTTTAATAAATGGACGATTTCAAAGATTCAACCTAGGATCTTATTTATATATATATATATATATATATATATATATATATATATATATATATATATATATAGTAAAATAATTATATGATACCAAGTAGCACAATCATAAGATTATGTAGATTTTTAGGACAAAATTACGAAAAGTTGGAGTTTTAAAATTATTTGATAATAAAATAAAAATATATATAAAGAAATTACCTATTTAAATTTTTCCGTCGTTTTAATATAAATAATAAAAAACTACCAATTCGGTGCAACTTTGTGAGTAATTTTCACGCGGAACTAAAATTTTAAAGGATAAGTACAATTTTTATTTAAATAAAAAATAAAAAAACACAAAGAAATTAAGTTACCTAGAATTAATTAGGTATGGTTTCGATTAGTTAATTTCTTAATTTTTTGGCGAAATGACTTTCTGACCACTTAAACTTGCATCAGTTTATAAAGCCGATATATGAACTCTTGGGTTTCCCATTTGAACACCTTTACTTGAAAAAATGACTATTAATAAACACATGTGATGATGCGTGTTGTTCAATTATTGCTAATATGAATTTAATTTAATATTTTGTATAGCCATATTATCCGATCATTCACATTTTGCTAACACATATATGTTCAAGGTTATCTAAGGATTTAATGGAACGGGTTTTAATCGATCGACTTTCAGGTAATTTTGTGGGCTGAACCCCCTTTTCAGTATTTAATCAACTGTTTTCGTAGGGCCCACGAAGAAGCAAGAAAATTACATTGATGTAGGATAAAAATGTCAGGTCCAAGATGGAATTGGTGGTTAAACAAGGAAAGAAGCTTGTGGTTTCTTATTGTAGGATACATTTAGGGAATCCTAATATGTTTCCTAATTGGGAATACAACGAAATCGAGTGTTTCTCCTTTTCTTCATTTGGTGTTTTCAGAGGTTTCAAGCTCCGTGGATACGTTTGGTGGGGATAGGGTAGTGGGGAAGTGACATGTCCACCTGGGTTTTTGGATGAGTAATTTAAAGAAGTGGATTTTGATAGTATGGATTCAATTTTAAAGCATTTGTATGAGGAATTAAGAGTAGTTGCTTTGATGGTAAGCAACTCACACTTTCAATCGAGAGCTTGTGAGTTCGAGTCTTCCAAGAGCAAGGTGGGAAGTTCTTGAAAGGAAGGATGTCGGGGGTCTATTTGGAAACCATCTTTTCTACCCAAGGGTAAGGGTAAGGTCTGCGTACACATTACCCTCCTTAGACCCCACTAAGTGAGATTATACTGGGTTGTTATTTGTTGTTGTTGTTGTATGAGGAATTAAGAGGTACCATGTTAAAGATTTCAGCTTTGGATAATTTTCAGCAGCCACTTAGGGCTTTATTGTACGTGGTTAAGTATCGGGTGGGCGCAAAGTCATTGGTGAATCATCGTTGGTGGATTCCTAAGAGTGTGTATTTGAATGTAATGGTTATTGAGATGATTAGTATTTTGGAGGGGGAAAGGGGAGGTGGAGTTTCGCAGGGAAGACAGAGAGGTGGGAGGGAGGGGGAAAATAGGAGCGGAAAGGGAAAGGTTTTTTTTTTGATTCATTTATATTTTATTTTAATTATTATATTTTTTAATAAAAATAATATTAATTATGCGTGTGTGGATTGCATATAATTTAGCCATGTTAGCGCAGTTACCTCCATATAGGTATAGTCAACGGTCAAATGTGTTTATTAATATTTATTGTATCAAGTTTGAGTGTTCAAATGAGAAAAGTGCAAGTTCAATCGGCTGTTAAAAGTCCTACAAGTTTAAATGGTTAGGAAACCATTACGCCTAGTTTTTTTTAAAATCATATATTTTTTCTTTCTAAAATAAAAAAATTATTTAATCAATTAAAATTTAGATAATATTATTAACAGAATAAAATTTGGAATAAAACTTTTTCCAAGTATAATAAAATATATATCTGTTATTATATTAAAAGGGAAGTATCACATAAAAATATTAAATAAAATAATATGCTAATAAAAGTTTCTATCAATAATAATACTACAACAACAACAACAACAACAACAACAATAACAACAATCCAGTATAATCTCATTTAGTGGGGTCTTGGGAGGGTAGTATGTACGCATACTTTACCCCTACCCTGGAGTAGAGAGGCTGTTTCCAAATAGACCATCGGCATCCTTTCCTCTAATAACTTTCCATCTTGCTCTTGGAGAGACTGGAACTCACAATCTCTCGGTTAAAAGTGGGGGTTGCTTTCTATCAATAATGTAACTAAATATTAGATAATATAATACAGAAAAATAGAGAATAAAAAATTACTTACGGTTATATAAGTTCTTTTTAATTTAATAGGTATTTTATTATTGTATATATAAATAGGATGACTATTGAAATTTATTAAAGTAATACTACAATTTAATATGTTCAAACGAGCTTGGTCAGAATTTAAACTGGTTGAGTGATGTGGCGCGTGTGACTTGGTTCGACCGTAAAGACCTCAAATCTGCTCACAACTCTTCACATAGTTATCATTTTTACCTCTTGGCGACTCTCAAAAGAAGACGAAACACCAGTTTTCTTTTCTCCGACTGCTCGACCGTCGGTCGGTCGTTCTTCAGACATCATTTCCGATAGAAGGTTAGTTTTATTAATTTCCTATATTCATTTGCAATTCAATTTCATACAATTCAAGCCCTAATTTTCAATATCTCATCGATTTTTTTGCTTCATTACATTTTTATATTTGAATTTGAGCAATTGGATAGGTATTTTCGTAATTAGGAAATTCAATTTGCGATCGCGACTTTTTGTGTGTATTGTGATCCATAATAGAATATGCAATTTTCAGTGGATTTAATTCATTTATTGACAATTCAAGCTCTAATTTTCTGTATCTCTTCGATTTTTTATGCTTCATTACAGGCTTGTGTGTGATTTTGAGTAATTGGTTGGTATTTTGGTAATTAAGAGAATTGAATTGCAATTGCTGCTTGTCTGTTTTTCTGATAGAATATGTATTTTCATCGAATTTTTTCATCTGTAGTAAAATTATGAACAATTCAAGCCCTAATATTTAATATCTAGTTGATTTTTTGCTTCATTACACATTCGTCTGTGATAACTTCGAGTAACTATTAGTTATTTTAGTAATCAGGTGTATTGAATTGCAATCTCTGCTTCTGTGAGTATATTTACTTCTGTTTGAATGTGTATTTTTCAGTGAATATGCATATTTGCAAGACAATTCTAAACTATTCAAGCCTCTATATGTCAATATTCCATCAATATTTGTTTTATTACATGTATTTTGGTGTGAATTTAGGTGTTTTAATAATTAGGCAAATTGAATTGCGCTCATTGCTTTTCTATGAGTATTGTGATTTATAGTAAAATGTTTATTTTTCGTGGAGTTCATTCATTTGCTGTGCAATTTTAGACAAATGAAGCTCTAAGTTAAGTTTTTTTTTCCCTTTCGTTCATTTGCATTGCAAATTTAGACAACTCAAGCTCTAATTTAAGTTTTTTTTCCTTTCAATTTTAATTATGTGATGTTGGACAGTGCCAAATTGCTTAATTCTGATTTGTTAGGTGTCTTGTTAAATAGGTAAACTGAGTTGCAATTTCTTCTCTGTAAATATTGTGGTGTGATTGTATAATGTCTACTTTTCAGTGGTTATTCGTTCATTTTTAATACAATTCCATGTTTAAATTGTAACATCTCGTAATATTTTCAGATTTTATGTTATTGATCAACACTATTGTGCTTCATTACTTGCTTGTCTGTTAATTTTGGAACAGTTTGTTGTGTTTTTTGGTAGTCAGGTGATTTTTTCATCACTTTCTGTGTGTCTCATGATCTCTAGCAGATAGCGTCTTTTTTGTCTTGATTGATAGATATTAACGTATACTATAAAATGCTCATTGCATGTTTATGTGCGATAATTCTGAGTTTTGTTTTTGGTATTTTGGTAATCAGGTGAATCGAAATTGCGATTGCTTGTTTCTCTAAGTGTATTGTGATCCGTAGAAGGTTGCTTTTCTGTTTCAGAGCCGAAATTCAGTTTAAGGTTTCTTGCGGAGTTGAGTTGAAGTTGTGATTTGAACGATATAATGGATAGTAACAAGGATGAGGCTTTAAAATGCATTGGTATTGCCAAGGATGCAATTGTATCTGGCAATAAGCAGAGAGCCCTCAAGTTTATTAGAATTGCGCGGCGCCTTAACAGTAATTTATCTGTAGATGATCTTTTGGCTGCTTGTGAAAATCTGGAGTCATCAACTGCTGGATCCTCAAGTGAGGTTAGAAATGTTGAAAATGTGAATAATGTCACGAGTCGTGTCAAGTCTGATGATGTATCTGACGGGGAGAGGAACTATACAGAAGAACACGTGCAATTGATTAGGCAAATTAAGACTAAGAAGGACTATTACTCTATTCTTGGTCTAGAGAAGGGTAGTTCAGTTGAGGAGATCAGGAAAGCATACAGAAAACTGTCATTGAAAGTTCATCCTGACAAAAATAAGGCTCCGGGCTCTGAAGAGGCGTTTAAGAAAGTCTCTAAGGCGTTTAAGTGTTTGAGTGATGATGATTCGAGGAGGCAGTATGACCAGACTGGTTTGGCTGAGGAATTTGAGTATAATCAGCAGCATAATGTTAGACGCAGGAGGAGAACTGGGCACAGCTATTATGATGATGATTTTGATCCTGACGAGATTTTCAGAGCATTTTTTGGTCGTTCTGATATGTTTAGGACATCTCATGTTTACAGGACAAGAACAAATGCTGCTCCACAGAGAGAGGATTTAGGTTCCACTGGGCCTAACTTGCTTCTCCTCCTTCAGTTATTACCATTTTTGCTTATCATCTTACTTGCTTATCTTCCTTTCTCGGAGCCTGAGTATTCTTTGCAGAAGAACTACCAATATCAGTTTAGGAAGATTACAGAAGAACATGGAGTAGAATATTTTGTTAAATCGCCTGAATTTGATCAGAAATATCCTCTTGATAGTCCTGCTCGAGAAAACATTGAAGACCATGTTATTAGGGATTACAAAAATATGCTTGGTCGTTACTGTCATATAGAACTCCAAAGGCGACAATGGAACAGGAAGTACCCAACTCCTCATTGTGACAGGCTTCAAACTTTTGGAGTAGCATGAGGTTAGCTAAGTTTCATTTCATTTCTTATGTATTACTTTTTCTGATGGAAAAACCTTTGCTGCTGTACTGAGTTTTAGTTACTTCACAAGATATGTGTTAATTCTGGGAAGCTTTATGTCATCATTAGGAGCTAGAGAAATTTATGTGTATGTCATCTAAAAGCAAGACACATTGGAGGGATACTCTGGGCGGCTACAATTATAGTTGTTCGTCCTTATCTTTCTATCTTGGATGCTTGAAGGATATGAAACTTTGAGGTTTTGATGTATTATTTAGGGCTCGTTTGGTACAATGGGTAAGGGATAATTAATCCCGGGATTAAATTTGAGATGAGTTTATCCCATATTTGGTTGGGATAAAATTGCGGTATAACTAATCGCGAGATTAGTTTATTCCTGGATTATAGTGTTATTTTTATCTCTATGGGAGGATATGATAATAATCCCGGGATAACTAATCCCGGAATATCTTGTTTTCTAATCAAACGACCCCTTAGTGTTTCCAAGGCTTGCCGTCTTGCTAAAGATGCATCTTTTGCAATTTTAGCGCAAATGCTCAACAACCTTGTTTCCCATGCATCTCTGAATCATATCCGCAAGTATACATGAATAGAAATAAAGGCCCTTCCCAATTTAAACTATTTCAGATTCTTTTAGCGTGAAAATTAGCCAAAAATGGCGTGATTCCCTTATTTGAGATATTGTTGCAATCTAAGTTGCTTGGACTCTTTACTTTCGGTGCCGCACCCGTGTCGCCACGACGTGGGTGTGGGTGTGGGATCCATGCGTGATCTGGTCAACCGATTTTGGGTACTTTGACCAAAATCAACGGAGAAATCACGGGACAGATATATTGATTTTTGAAATCAAAACAAATGTAAGGATGAAATTGAAGAAAATTGAATACTTTATATAAAAAGTTTCTATTGTCATTTTATCAAAATTTCTTCTTCTTAGAATACCTTATAAGTTTTCCTCATAATGTTTCATAATTTAGACATTTTATAACTTTGTTTTTAGATATTTGAATTACTTTTAGCCGATTCCCCGCACCCACATTTGTACTTGGATTCATATCCCGAATCTTAAAATTTAGATCATGAAGAATCCGACTTCTAGATATGCACCCGTATCGGGCATCCACACCCGAGTTGAGCAACTTAGGTTGCAATTACTGTAATGCACATAGCTTGTTAAATTATTTCCAGTCTGAAGGTTTTCCCCAATACTTAGTAGCAACCTAGCAGCAGTTATCCGGATGGATAGAATTGTAGTTCAACTATTTTCCTGTGTAAATTGAAAGTCAAAGCAGTATAGTAATTCATGTAAACATGTCTGGTATACACAAGATCTAATGCTCGAATTTTATCATAGACTGTTGTAATGTTGATGCTTTTTGCTCTATTGATCTTCAAGGTCTGTTGACTAGATGGATGGAGCTTTCAGGTGCTAGTTGAGCATTTTTGTATACCCTGAAAAAAGAGGCTTGGCTTGGCAGATAAGGCAAAGTATTTAAGCTTCATTTCCGCAAGTTATGCCCAGCCGTCGTTCTCATCTTGCTATGGATGTCTGTTCGCTTGACAACAGAGAAAGACTTGAGGCTGCTTCACACCTTATTTAAACCTTTCATTTAGCAGTATTGTTTTTTTGCAGTGGTCGGGTACTTCATTTATTAATAGCTTCCACAACCTGCTAACACAGCTGGTAGTCATAGGAAACTGAAGGAACGCAAAATATAATGAAATAAGCCTGGAAAATTTTCCAGGGCTTGGATTACCTTGCTTCTGGAGAGAAACCTTGTTATTTTGTATACTCGCTAGTCATGCATATCCAAGTTATTAAACTGTATGATGAGTGAAATACACGTAAAGCTTTCCTGGAGTTCTTGATTTATTTAGTTGTTGTAGAAGCTAGCCAATGCCCCACCTGGTTTGTGTTCAAAAATATGAACTTTATTACCCAAATAAGAGTGTAGGAATCATGCACCTTGCCATTTATGAGGAAGATTATGACCTGGTATTAGCTCTGTGACGCACCTAATTGATATTGTTGAAACTCATGCTGTACTGGATGTGTTTCTAATTGTTCCTAAATTCTTCAGAGTCAGACAAAGGTTTTGGTCACACAACCATCGAGCATGTTGAAGGCAACTTTAATTGCTTGCCGTCTGCGGAAATATCAAATTTTTGCTTCTAGCTCGAGGTATGTGCTGAAAGATCATCAAATTTGTACAGTATCTTAGGTACTATGGGCCTTGGAAAAGTGTGATTATGCATATACGTGCGTGTGTATATTCGGTATAACCACCTAGCTACAACCTTGAAATCTAGGTGGGATATTATATTGAATTCAAATGTACAACACGTAGAAAGGTCGAGCTTGTCTCCTAACCCTAAATGAGAGGTTTCCAGACGTTTAGTGTTCCAAGCAGTGCGCAATGAAACACTACACGCAAGGCTTTAGATGGAATGAATCTTGCTTCTCACCAAGTGAAGGGTGAAGCCTCTAAAAGATGGGGGAATTGTCTGGGGTTTCCAGTCGTCAGGTAAAAAATTAGAGTATATTCTACAGTATATCTCAGTTTTTTTGCTTTGATCAAGGCTAGAATATCTTGTTCTTTTCCCCCCTTTTTTCCTTGTGTTTACTTAATTGGGAATTTGAAACTTCGAATATTTTTCTTAGAAGTTGATGAACTACATGCATGATTGGAATTATGAGGGTTGTCATCCAATCGTTAGCGAGCATCTAGTAAATAAAGATTTTGGATATTGTTTCGTACGTTCTAAGGGTGTGAGCTAATCATGGGAGTACCAATTTGGACGTTGTTTTGTCGATTTCAAAGGTGTTGCTTAATGATCTATGAAGTAGGTAAAGAATAAAAATCATGGAAGATCAGCGTTCAAATTCAAGTTGGCACGTACTACCATTGAAAATTCTAGTCAATTGGTTGCAATGGCGGAATCACAGTGCTAGTCAAGTTCATGTAAACCCAATAGTTTTAGATTTGCTTCTGGTTGTTTCTTGTCAATATGCTTCCGAAGTTACTAGGAACCTTTGAAACTAATAATGAAAGCAGAAGAAGAAGAATATATGGGGTTAATTATATTTTGATTTCTTTAATCTCAGTAACTTTCTTGGTTGCTGCATCGGATCTGAAATCTGATATTTATAATGGGAGAATAGCTTTGATTTTCACATGGCTTGTCGCCTAGATCTGATGAACAGATCGAACTTTAGAATCTTGAAACCTGTCAGTCATAGCATGGAAATAGTTGAAAATTTCACACTTGTCTCCTTAGCAACTGTAGTGTAACTCTTCACCTATTTTGACTATGCTACAGTTTCCTCCAAACATATATAGTCGTAGTGTTCGGTGTCAGTTTGCGTCTCAGTTACTTTATAGGGTATTTGTTATTTTCACTAAGTATAAATATTGTATAATTCTATCCACAAATACTTAAATACATGAGAAGAAATCATCTAATGTTATTCAGTCGGTATTAAGTCTGATAATTTTTGTGATAAAAACCATGTGCGGGCAAATATATTCCCAGTTTTTTATATTCAATGTTTCTTGCAATACACCAAAAGAAGACGAGGATCTTGTGTAACCTAGAAGTTAATTTCTTTGTTTTTCACCTGCATTTTTTTCCCAAAAGGACAAAACAACAATAATATCAACCCACTAATAATTAATCCTACTAGTAGGGTCTGAAAAAATAAAGTGTACGTAAATTTTACCCTTCAGAAAACTCTCCTCTCAAAGACAAAAGGACAAAGAATAAGTGGAAAAAAACTTTTGCCGCAAGTGTGCAAGTAAGACAACATTATACAGAGTGGAGTCTCTATGTTATACCACAGATCTGGTTTCCTAACTAGTATTTTATTAAATATTTAAAATATAGCTAATAAGGGCAGTCCAGTGTATAAAACATCCTGTAGGATTCAGGGAAGGACCACGTGTGACGTAGACAGCATACACTACTGCAAGTATATTGTAATTGCTTCTATGGCTCGAACATATGAACTATAAGTCACACCAAGACAATTTTACCGTTACTCCAAGGCTCACTTTCATTTAAATATAATCTATCAATGTTTAAATTAATTCATTTACTTTAGTACATGGAGTGGAACAATTGTACAAATATTTTAATTTGAAATGTAAACAGTAAAAAACTAAAAACTGTATCTTTCAACTGACTTTAAAAAATGTTTCGTCTGATTCATTTTTTTTTGTTTTTTACAAACTAGTCTTGAAGTCTTGAAAAGGACTAGTTGTTAAATGTCGTCATTTCGCTTTCTTTGGTTGAAAAGGACATTTATTTATTGTTAATTTTAAAAGATCTTTAAAAATTCTATTCAAAAATCACCATCCCCAACAAAGTAGGTAAATTTAACCATTGTTTTGTTTTCATAGAAATGAATAAACTCAGCATTCAAATGAATTCAATACTAATACAATCTGTCACAACTAGTTAGAACTGAGACGTAGTAGCAATTATTGTTATAGCTAGAGGCGGATGCAAAACGAAATCAATATTTTCAACACAGAATGAGGAAAAATAACTAATATTTCAATTTAAAACTAAATTTTGAAATGATAATTTTAAATATACAATGTTAACAACCTTAAATGTTGAAGCCGCAGACGTAATGTATTGCTTCTATGTTCATCCTGATCCAGTAGCTTTGGCTCGGACGTCGAAATCCATAAAGTATGATAGAATCTCGAACTCCAAACTATGATGTTCGAAACCACATAAAGTATGATAGAATCTCGAACTCATGTTTAGAATCTCGAACTCATGTTCAAATCTTGTATCCGTTTATGGACTTGAACTTTTCAAATTTAAATTCTAAATCCGTGTCTCTCGCTGATTACACCAGTAACCAAAGCCTTGACTTTTATTATTTCAGTCATCTCCCTCGTCATCACCACCAAAAATGGAAAATTTATTGTAGAGAAGAAACAAAACAAGAATAAGAACAAGAGCAACACCAAAAGGTGAACCACTAACTCTATGTATAGAATTAGGTTCACCAGTTGAAAAAATACTTGAAACAAAAGAGCCACTATCTGAAGACAAGAATTGTATAATAAGTAGTAAAATTATTGGCAAAAGAAGTAAACCAACTGGACTAAGAAGTTCAGATATGAATTCAGTAATGGCTTCACCATTTTCACCAATCATTGATGGAACTATCATTATTACCACCACAACCACCGCCAATAGGACGGCGTGCGGCGGTCCGCGGCGTTGCTCTTCGATCATGTTCATGTTCATATTCATGTTGTAATATGGATTGGATTTTGACAGAAATATGAGTGAATGTGAAGAGAGAGTGTAGAGAGTGGAATGAGTGTTAGCTTTTGGTTTTTCTTGCTTGGCTTTGTATTCTGTCTTTTGGTAAAGGGAAAATGAGTAGATTTGGGACTTTTTGGTCTTATAATATTGAGTTACGCGTTTAGTGTGTGTGTGCGTGAGTTTTGTGTGTGGGTGGTGACCATTTGGAATTTAACTAATCATATATCATGATTATGTAGTGTTTATATCATATTATACTAATTTAGCATGGTTAAGTTATAAATTAAGGTAAAAATATGTATTAATTAACTATACTTTAGTGATAACAACAACAGCAACAATTCAATAAAATCTCATCAATGGGGTCTGGAAAGGGTAGAGTGTGCACGGACCTTACTTCTATCCCAGAGAGGGGTAGAGAGGCTGTTTCCGGGAGACTCTCGGCTCAGAGATAATAGATCTCTGACAATAAAACCCGAAAAAATAATATCAGCAACGTGAGAGATAACAAATAAATGAAAAAGCATTAACACAAATATTATGCAAAAGTGTAAAACACAACATAAATCACTAGCTGAGCTAGAAAAAATACTATCATACTCGTCGTTACAAAGAGGGAAACCGGGACAAAAAGGAAAACCGCTCGACTATCCTTTAACCTACAACCCTAATGATCGACCTCAACACCTTCCTATCAAGAGCCATGTCCTCGGAAATCTGGAGCCGCGTCATGTCATGTTTGATCACCTCTCCCCGATACTTCTTAGGCTGCCCTCTACCTCTTCTCATACCTGCCAAAACCAACCGCTTACACCTCCTAACTAGGGCATCTAGCCTTCTCATCTATACGTGTTCGAACCATCTAAGCCGCACTTCTCGCATCTTGTCGACACTGGAGCCACGCCCACCCTCTCCCGAATATCTTCATTCTTAATCTTATCCATCCTAGTGTGCACACACATCCATCTCAATATCCTCATTTATGCTACTTTCATCTTATGCATCACACTCACTATCTTCTCAATCATAATGCACCTACAATACCTAAAGTCACGGTGACTCTCGGAGTGCCTCAAATTACCCTAACACGATATTTTCATCCCCTCTTCGTTCAGAAATTTATGAAAGTACGAATGCCATCTTTGCCTAATATGGGCCTCTTCGATCAATACTCGACCGTCCTCGTCTTTGATGCACCTCACTTGATCCGGGTCACATTCCATCTTCTCTCTCGCTTTGGCCAATCGAAATAACTTCTTGTCACCACCTTTGCCCCCAAGTTCCTCATGCAGCCGACCAAATGCAGTAGTCTTAGCCTCTGTGATCACTAATTTTGCCTCATTCCTAGACTCCTTATATCTTTCTTTGTTCTCTCTCCTATGATCCTCGTCGATGCTCTCTACAAACTTAATATAAGACGCTTTCTTGGCTTCTACTTTACCTTGGACCACATCATTCCACCACCAGTCCCTATGATTCCCGCCAGAGTAACCTTTCGAAACTCCTAACACCTCTCTTGTTGCCTCTCTTATACAGTCAGCCGTCGATGTCCACGTAGCGCTAGCGTTCCCACCACTCTTCCAGTCACCCATAGTCATCAGTCGCCTCTCCAACTCCCTTGCATTATCCTTAGTGATAATTGTATGGGTCAAAACCTGACTCGTGATAATTAATAAAGATTAATTATCTCTTAAGCATATTTGGGCTAACAAATGGAATAAATATTCGTTGATAATAAACATTCGAAGATCACCCAGCATAATCAATGGGGCCACGGCCTATTCATTACTGGCAGGCGTCCCATCGACATGACCACGGCTATCCAACGCCAGCTCAAAGTCCACAACTATAAATACTAAGAGAAAGAACTCTAAAACGGGGCTGTTTCTTCTTCTTTATTTGTATGAAGCCCGACTCCCCCCTCCCCTCCCTCCCCCCCCCCCCCATTCTCAAGAAAACGAAAGAATAAGAAGAAGAAGCAAATACCCCCCCCCCTACAGGGAGAACACGGGCGAGAGATCAGACAAGATATCAAACAAAAACCTAACCCCCCCCCCCCCAAAGAAAATAGGTTGAGTGAAAAGGAAAAAGTTCAACTATGAGTTGAATTGGGACTCAGGCTATGTGCCATCGACATCAAAAAATTGCAAAGGTTCAACCACGGTTGAATAGCACCTCAGGCTACGTGCCCTCGCCCAAAAAGTTCAACTATGAGTTGAACTGCGACTTATACTGTGTGCCTTCGACATCAAAAAATTGCAAAGGTTCAACCACGGTTGTACAACAGCTCAGGCTATGTGCCCTCGCCCAAAATGTTCCACTACGAGTTGAACTGGGACTCGGGCTATGTGCCTTCAATATTAAAAAATTGCAAAGGTTAAACCACGGTTGAACAACAGCTCAGGCTACGTGCCCTAGCCTAAAAAGTTCAACTATGAGTTGAAGTGGGACTCAAGCTATGTGCCTGAGACATCAAAAAATTGCAAAGGTTCAACCACGGTTGAACAACAACTCAGGCTACATGCTCTCGCCCAAAAAGTTCAACTGTGAGTTGAACTGGGACTCAGGCAATGTGCCTTCGACATAAAAATTGCAAAGTTTCAACCACAGTTGAACAACAACACAGACCACGTGACCTCGCACAAAAATTCAACTACAGAATAAACCAAGGCTCAGGCCAAATGCCCTTACCATTGGGCGTTGCAAGACCTATTCCCCTACAAACGAAGGGACAAGTTAAGCACCCTCGCCAATCAAGTATGTATGCCTAACTCGAACTAAGATTTAGGCCACGATAAGTTCAACCCCAGTCGAATTATAAGGCCACGGCTGACAATCCGACCACGCCCAAACTGGGACTAAGGCTACATGCCACAATTGCCAAATAACGATTACAATTTACTCATGCCAAGTAAAGGAAAACGATAAATGAAAAGCGGTCAATCACGGCTGAGGTCATCGATGCTAGCAGCCCACCTAGTTTTTGACTAAGGCAAGCAAACGACCCGACAATAGTCGGATTCATCCAACTGACCAAGACCATCAACGTCATCGTGGCCAAGGCCACCGATGTTATCACGACTAAAGTCGTATGGAGATCAACATGTCTCCCCCCCCCCTTGAATAAGTGAAAAAGAAAACTCGAAAACAAAACAAGAGAAGAACATAAAATTGTATATTCACAACCTTATTTACAATAGGCCGCCTCCATTTACATATGGCCAAGGTCGGCAAAAAAAAAAGAAAGAAAGCCAAACGGCAACAAAAAACAACAACAACAAAACAAAATAAAAATTTACTCTATAAAAACCCCTTATACTCAGCGCCACCAGTGCCACCCTCACGGCCGCCCGCTCCATCATCAGCACCCTCAGTGCCATCATCAGTCACTGGAGTGGCCGGGTCGAAGCCACAGCCAAGACGAACTTCACGAGCCTTTTTTCAGGCCCCCTCATAAACAGCCTCGGGCACGATACCAGCCTGCTACAATTTTCTATACACGTCAAGGTGGGCCTCAGCAAAAGACCAAAGGTCATAGCAGGGCCATAAGAAGTCGCTTGATCCCTCAGGCGCTGATTCCGGCCTCTAAGGCCGCAATCCGGTCTGCCGTAACTTAGGTGTCCCGTTCATAAACACTGATGCATTCCTCCAGCCTCGCCACTCTAAAAGCCGTAGCAGACCTTTCCAGCTCCCGCTCCCTCTCCCGAACACGGACCGCCACCTCCAACGCCCTGGCCTTCATCGAAGCATCCCTAGCTTGCCTCCTCAAAGCAGTGAGCTCTTCATCCAGCCTGACCACCTGCCTAATCAGGGACTCGGTGGCCTCCGCCTAAGCCTTCTGACTTTGGCGCTCCTTCTCAGCTGCAGTATTTCTCGCAACCTCCGACTCATCGTCCCTACGACAAATTTGCTCCTCGAGAGCACTAACCCTGCTCTGGGCTTGCTGCACTAAAAGCTCCCACCTCGCCAACTCATCAACTAACTCCCGACTGTGAGGTTCATTCCTCAAGCGCTCGTGCATCACGCGACACCTATCCCGGTAGCGGCGATATTTCTCCAGCGCCTGCAAGAAAAATCCCGAGCGAACATTGGCCCGGCGCATGCTCTCCACCTCCAAAAGAAAAGACTGCAATAAAAATGTAGCATTTAAGTTAAGAAGCAAACCAAGGCGAGAAAAGAAATGAAAGAAAATCGCTATGCGTACCCTGAAGCCCATCACGGCCACCTTGGTCATCAATCCGACGTCCGAGACGTCCCTCAGCGACCTGCTCTCCTCTTCCAAGCACAAGGGCGCAAAAATCGGTATCAATTTGTCCTCCTCGAGCAACAAGTTCTGGTCAGTAGGAATCTCAGCATAATGGTACGGCCCCTTTGCATGCGTCGTCGCATTAGTAAAGCCTTCCAGGAGCCTGCGAACGTCATCGGACTCCAGGTCGGACTCAGAGTCTAACTCCCCTACCGCGGCGTCCCTTCCTCCCTCGACCAGCTGGGAGGTCAAAGCTTCTCCCCCCACCAAAGGGTTGACACCTGCTTCCCTAACCAAAACAGCCGCTGAGAAACCAACCTCCCTCTCAGCAGCTGGGACAGATGGTGTAGCCGGTAAAGCGATTGTTTCTCTATGGCCTAAGCCGATCGGGGCAACCCCCATTGTATTTTCTCCCTCAAGGGCAGGCGCAGTTGTCTCCTCACCCACAACATCTGACGGTGGAGAATCCAGATGCACCACCTCCACAATAGGCGTGAAGGCAAACCTTCGCCTCACCAATGGTCTCTCATCTTCTTCCTCCTCCTCCTCCTCATCCAATGCTGGTTCCGCCTTGGGGCGAAAAACCCCCGAAGACGCCTCGACCCGAGTTGAAGACCGCGCTGGGGAGTGGGCCGCTGACGACTCAGCTGAAGTCACCCTTGGAACTGGGCATGGTATCGGCGCCATAGCCAACTGAGGAGTCGCACTCGGCCTGCGGAAAGTAAGCTGAGGAGCCCTTACACAGCGCACCGCCCCTGACCAACAAAAGAAAAAGAATTAAGAGAAGATAAATTCAGCACGACTAAACAAGAACGATGCAATAACTCAAACACTCACCCCCAACTAGCCTACGACCATGCATTTCCCAGAAGGCCGGTCATGTGCGAATCCCGGCTGTCTGAGGAAGGATGGCCTCTACCTATTCTCTAATGCCGGGCAGAGGAGCCGGGGGCGCCCTCTCAGCTACAAACGCAAGACAAAAGTTAACACCCATGAGAACCAAAAAAATAAGAAAGAACGGGGGACAAGACCCGACGAATAGGAAACTCACGTATATGGTTCCAAGTCTTTGGGAATTCCCTGACATTCCCCACCAAGTGCTCGGTCCTGATGTCGAAAAAGTTCTCATAAGAATGAGGGTCGAGCGTGTAGTCTGGCTCAGCAGTCAAACCTCGGGCCCCACGGGGACCATCCGAACCATGGTACCATGGACCCTTTGATGGGCGTATAGAGTCAGCACGTGCCTCGGTGTTATTTCCCTTCGCGCCAATTCTGCATACTTGGCGAACATGGCAAAGAGCTTTAAAAAAGAGGGGACGAGTTGCCCAGGGCACACTTCGTAGTAACAGCAAAAATCCGCTACCAGCGACGGAAGAGGAAGCTTGAATCCTAGTTTGAAGGGGTAAGCGTAGAAGATGCAATATCCAGGGCGGTCGATATGAACCCTCCCCTTGCTCCTAGCAAGGAAAATGTTAGCAGAACGAGGAATCCCCAATTACTCCCTTAATTGGGCAAGGCCCACCACGCCCATTAACGGGGCCTCATTAACATGATCCTCCCCCTCATCATCGGTGAAGTTGGTTGCCGAAACCCTGGGCAGAGAAAGTACATCAACTGCCGATGGGGTCCTGTCGGCCACCGCCGATTCGGTAGTCCCCGCCACCGTAGAAGACCCACCGACCCCCGCCAGAGTCACTGAAGAAAGCTTTGTGTTAGAACTGCTTTCCATTGTTGACTACTGGACAATGAATGAACGAATCTCACCGAGAAGGAAGTAAAAATGGAGATGGAGTAAAAAGAGAAGAGCAAGAGAAGTTGCTTCTTTAGAAATCTCACTTAGACAAATATTGAAAAGTGAGAAACGGATAACATAACCCATTATTTATACTGCAAATTGGCTTTCCCGAATTCCAAAAGCCACCATTAACTGCACAACCAACCGCAAAACGGTTCGAATCCACAAGTAACAGATGTCATTATGACAGAACACGAAACAGTTTTTTGCAACCGGCAATCGACATTTTGTCTTCGAAACAGGGTCGACGACCTGGGTATGATGGGAAGGTGTCCAATATGCCTCCGTACATAAAGCGTCACTATAATGCACATCATACACGCCCACATCCCCAGCGGCCGCCTACGGGAATACACATCCCTGGATGAAAACATCAAGAGACCGTCTCCCAAATACAAACGGCTACGGCCGCCTCCTTAGTACAACTGGCTACGCCCTCCTCCAGATGCAAATGGCTACGACCATTCTCCAAATGTAAAATGGTTACGGCCATTCCCTAGGTGTGCATGTGGCAACGGCCATCTCGTAAATATAGGCGACCACAGACGCCTTCAAGGCACAGAACGACAATGATCGTTCTCAAATAAGTAAAGCTGGCTACGGCCGTCCTTCAAGTATTAACGACTACAGTCGTCTTCTAAGCATGAACAGCTACGGCCCCCCAGGTTACGGCCGAAGCGACATCCGATCCCCTCTTCTGAATCTACCGAGTCGCATTTTATAAAGTCCGCTCATCGAGTCCGACCGAATCTCGAGCTCAATAAGTGGAGGGACTAACTGTATGGGTCAAAACCTGAGTCGTGATAATTAATAAAGATTAATTTTCTCTTAAGCATATTTGGGCTAACAAATGGCATAATTATTCGTTGATAATAAGCATTCGAAGATCCTCCAGCATAATCAATGAGGCCACGGCCTATCCATTACTGGAAAGCGTCCCCTCGACATGACCACGGCCATCCAACGCCAGCTGGCAAAGTCAACAGCTATAAATACTAAGAGAAAGAACCCTAAAAGGGGCCTGCTTCTTCTTCTTCATTTTGCACTTCTCAACGAAGAGTGTGTCATTGTCAGGCTCTGAACCTCTCCATGGAGAGGCAGACCGAATCAATATCATCAATAAAAGATCTTTACATTTATCTCCCTGACTACTAATACTCGTCTCTTATATTTTTCATTTGGTCTTTTGATTTATTACGATCTGCTATGACTGGCCCTTCATTTATTTTAATTGATTTATGCTTATAAAGTGTATGAGAACTTTGAACTAAACAATAACCATATGTGTAAATACAAGTGTTTTGTATTTACTAGGTTTGTACAAATTGATGGTGTTGATAAGCAGAGGCGGATGTAGTATTGTATTTACTGGTTTAATTGAACTCATAACTTTAAATGCAGAGCATAAATTTGAGCATAAATTCACTAAAATTATAATAAATAATAGGTTTGAACCTATAACATCAAAAATATAATGAGGTTAATATTAAGAACCTTAAATGTTAAACTCATAAAATTTAATTTCTTTACCTCATGATATCCATAGGCGGACGGAGGGGTTAGTTACAGTTCATCCTAACCCAGTACGTAGCTTGTTAAGATTCTGTATATGTACTAAAATTAATTTCGAATTAAGCAAATCAAATTAATGCAGTAAAATTCCAAAATTCAAACGAATATCTTTTATGGACGTTATTTGTACTATTTTTTAATGTGACATGACACTGTAGAAGTTCTTTTTTCATTTTTCGTTTCTCATCTTGAGATTTCTATGAAGTTGGAAATGAGATTTCTTGACTTTTCTGGTTGGCCTTCTATTATTTTTTTTTGTTATATATTTTTGGAGGGAATAACTAGAGGGGACCTTTAATTTGCTCTTATAATATCAAGTTATACGGCTGTGTGTGAGAGAGACATACAAAGATGTGTCTGTGCATTTTTTTTTTCTTTGGGGGGGGGGGGGGGGGGGCATTTCCATGATTTCGATGAATTTGAATATGAGATATATTTGACATCTCCCTAGTGTAGTACAATTTTCTTAAAGTATACAACTAGACACAGCCGTCCCGTATATAAAGTATTTTTTGTTTATACAGAGTTTGGGAAAAAGTCATACCTTAAGGGGGTGTAATATAGGAAACCTACCCTGATACTAGTATCAGTAACTTATCTACGACTTGAACCTGTGACCTATAAGATAATTTTACTGTTATTTCAAGTCCCTTCCAAATAATAGCTAGACAATATTTTCGTGTCATACGTTGTTGCACCGTTGTTTCGTCTCATACGTCTCAAATATTAAAATTATATTAGCTTTAAAATACGTCACGCACTATATATAAAAACATAAGATTATGAAATTATACATACGCATGCCGGCATGCGTAGTGCAAATATTTAATGTTAAAGATTACTATAGATTATGGTATTTACATTTGAGGCATTAAAAAGATGAACCACTTTTTAACGCATTTGTTTGAATATAATATTCATATAAAAGAACCTTCACGTCAATATGCATGACTTGCCTTAACAGCTCTATTAGAGATAATATCGAAGATCATGATAGAATCCTAGATATATATAAATTAGTTAGCTCTCCTACAAGTTAGGGATTTGTGTAAATCTTATTGTATTATAACTTGTATTTGTATCCTATATATATTCAATGAATGAGAGTCCACAAGTGTGTGGTGAAATTATTAAACTCTACATGGTATCAGCCTAAACCGATCCTCCCTAACCCTAATCGCCTTCTTCTTTCTTCTCTCCCATGGCTGCCGCTGTAAAAGCAACCGAAGGTACCCTCCCCTTGAACACCATTCTTCATATGTTGACAATTAAATTGTCGTCTTCTAATTACCTTCTCTGGCGCCATCAATTACTTCCTCTCCTTGCCTACCAGACGTTAACAGGCTACATTGATGGCACTCTTGTTCCGCCATCTGAAACGCTCACTGTTGGAGAAGTAACCTCTCCAAATCCAGCATATTCTCTATGGATGGAAGGTGAACAACGAGCACGAATTATTATTCAGTCTTCTCTATCAGAAGAAGCCATGGCTGTCATTCTTGGTCTCGATAGTTCACATCAAATCTGGAAAGCTTTGGAGGAGTTTTACAGTCACGATTCCACTGAGAGAATGCACACTCTTCGCGACTCCTTGAGGCTACTCCAAAAAGGTACTTCTTCCGTCTCAGAATTTGGTCAGAAGTTTAAAAATATATGTGATCATCTTGCAGCCATAGGTCATCCTGTTGATGACCTTGATAAAAGTCACAGGTTTTTATGTGGCCTTGGTGGTTCCTTTGAAAACTTCTCAACCACTCAAAGAGCTATTCGTCCGAAACCTACTTTTCAGCAGCTTCTTTCTCAAGCAGAAGGCCATGAGATGTTTCTCAAATCTGTTACAAATTCAGCCCCTTCCACCGCAGCATTTGTTGCTCAACAGTCTGGTGGTCGTGGTCAGTCTAATCGTTCACGAAGTCGTGGTCGATCTGGTGGACGGTTCTCCTATGGGCGTGGCCGTGGTCGTCGTGCACCACACTGTCAATTATGCCGTACCGATGGCCACTATGCAAATCAATGCCCCGATTTGTCTTCTTTTGCTCATCGAGGACCGGCCATTGATGCGAACTTAGCCCACGCTTTCCAAGCTCAATGTCATGTTACTAATGGCTCACCCGACTGGTATGTTGATTCTGGTGCATCCGCCCACATCTCCTCTTCATCTTCTAACCTGGATTCCGCTGCTCCTTATTCAGGTACTGAAAAGGTCACCATTGGTAATAGTGCGACCCTACCTATTACTCATATCGGGTCTTCTTCAATTAACAAGGACATTCAACTTCTTGATGTTCTTGTCGTTCCATATATTACTAAAAATTTGTTATCTATTAGCAAACTTACCTCTGACAATCCTGTTGATGTTTTGCTCTCTGATAAAGTCTTCACTATCCACAATCGTCAAACAAAGGAAGTTCTCGCAACAGGGAGGCGCCATGATGACCTTTATGTTTTGGAACGTGGAAATAAAGCTTTTCTTTTCCTACAAAAAGGCTCAGTTTTCTTTCTTAGAGAGGACATGTTCACATTCAAGAATGACTCATCAATATGTTTTATTCAGTTACATAGTAGGTTAATTATATTTTTACACTATTAGCATTTGTCAATTTATTATATAACATGTTAATTACCATTTTTATCAAAATAAATTTATTTATTATTACTACCTTATAAGAAACCGGATGGTGTAAAAACAAATTAGGGATCCCTTACATGGCTGATGGGAACAGACGGTCCCATATTCATTAGAGCAGAAAAATTTTAATTGAAAAATTAACTTGAATAGCCGCCTATTCAACCCTTAAACTAAAAATAGCCGCATATATAATAGTTATAATATTCATGTATAAATATGTGTATCTTTATATAATCAACTATGCATATTGGCTAAGAAAAGTAAACAATAAATATGATTGGCAATTTATCTAAAGATCCTTAATCTCCCCTCCCCATTCTCACTCTCACACAAACCAAAAAAATTTAAAAAAAAATAAACGAAGACTCTGATTAATATATGTGCATTAGTTAATATTCAGTAATCAACACATCTGATCTCCCTGGATTATTATATGATTAGATCTATTAATTCAATAATATTACAAAACTTAGCTCAAAGTAATAAACAAAAAGATAGACAACAAAATAGAGAGAAAGAGAGAAGAGAATATATTTCTTCCATGTATCCAAGTGTATTACAAAATGAGTTTTTATCCTCTATTTATAGTACAACATATAGGTATACCAAAAGAATTTCATAAGTATGTCATTAAGTATTTGAGATCATGGAGGAAGATCATGGGTAAATTATGAAGGTATGGGAGTTAGAACAATAATAGTGAGAAGTAGTGGGGATTATCTACATAATGGAGAAGAGTAGTGGGAGTAACTTCTTTAGGAGTTATAGACATCCACTACAAAGTATAATATTTCATAACACTCCCCCTTGGATGTCTATAGATAATGTGCCTCGTTAAAACCTTAACTAAAATAAAACCCAATGGGAAAAAATTCTAGAAAAGGAAAAAGAGTACACATATCTAACAAAATGCATTTTTGTTGCCTCGTTAAAAACCTTGCAAGGAAAACCCAGTGGGACAAAACCTTGTAAGGAAAAAAGAGTGCAACGCGCATTAACTCCCCCTGAAAGAGCATCAATTCACATTCTTGAGCCTTCGCATTCCAATCTTGTGCACCATCTTCAAGAGATCGTTGGTAGAGATTTGATAAATAAATCAGCCATATTAACTATAATGAATATTTGCACCTTGAAATCATAACTCGTGGTAGATATATAATGTCTTCACAAATATCGTAGAATGGCTTTTCAATATCTCCATAAATGTATCATCGCTATCATATTATCATGCTTATAGTTATAGCAAGATACATTTGTGCATAAATTGCACTGAGGAAGTGGTACCTCAAGATCAAGAATTATAGATGCTTCAAGCAACTTAAATCCTTTATGGATTGTCATATAATTTGAGTCATATAAGCCATATCATAGACTTTAGATGCATATCAAGTTTTCATGTCATGCTAGACGTATAAGATATCGAAAAACTGATTACACATACCATTGACTTTATACTTTCAAGTATTCGAACTACATGTCCAAAACTATATGTCTTTCATATGGAATCAATTCTACTTGAATTGTATCTCTTCCATTGGCCAATATTTTGTTTGTATTCGACAAACTTAAGATCCTCATCGATATTTAGCGCTATCATAGATGTCGTCGACGAACATTTTATATCGGTTCCAGTAAATTTTCATAAAGACATAACATGGAGATCTCTTCATTCATATATTCAGGTACCTGAATCTCTCATGAGATTTTATGAAGTGTTATGTCATGTGATCTTCTAGATCACTTGCCTTCTTATTATGATCACTTTGATCATTTGCTCATCTTCTTTATTAAGAAGTTCTTTTTGAAACCGATTTGTCTATACGATTTAAGCGTATCAAAGACTTTGTCCTTCTAGGACTTAATATGAGCATTTGCAGTGAGAATATAGCTACTTTCTTTGGGTCAGCAAATGCGTATGGCATGCTTTGCAATATGTTGCAATTGAATTATCTTTTTATGAACTTCAAGTTCATATTATGATATTCGAGGATCTATATATATAAATGATAATTCGTTCCATGTAACTTTTTCTCAAGTGTTTATCATGTCTCCCCCTCATGTTAGAAAAACTAACTTGTTTCCTCAACTCTGGGAAATCATCTTTGTGCATTATCATGTTAATATACACGCACATCAATAATAATAAGATGAAATTATTTGGTTCCTGACCCTGAACCACTTGTGAGGGGAGAATATAATATACTCTCGTGTATAACGTATATCAAATTGATATAGATAACTTTGTTTAAGAAATAATTTAGCTATTAAGTGGAGGCACTCAATAAATTATTTTGCTAAACCAACTATGATGTAAACCAACTTATCAAGATGAACTATCTTGAATAGAAAATCTGGAAATTATGCTCGAAATTAGATTACTGAGCAAGTTACCTCGCAAGCACCGGCCAGGTTGCAGGTTAATAATAATCGCACATGTAACCATATCATAGATGCATCATATGTGGTATACATGGCAGGCGAATGGGCCCATATTCGCCTTTGATATTTCCAGAATTTATGGGATTCAAGCCCAACTTTAGTTGGTCAATTAATTAATGAGAACAAGTAATATAAGAGAATTCGTAAAGAACTTTCTAGTTCTTTAATATTTACCCATGTGAATTCTCTATTATTGTTGCACATCATACTTAAATTGATATGGCTAACCCGAATGCATATTGAATAAATTATCAATATTGATAAAATTCAGGTTTACATCATGACATGTGCAATTATCGATAAACTCTAAGTTTATTATGATATGGGTTTTTATATCAATAAACATCCACTTTATTGTGGCATTCTTTTGTTTGTATAGTACAAATTGGAGAATAAAGCTGGTAGCTTTTCACATGCATATTATCATGCTACAAGTTGTGGTAATAGAAGATATCAAATCTTTCTTTTATTTATAGTCTCAATATAATCAATCGCTTCGCATATACTTTGGAAACTGAATAAGTTTCTTTGAGACTTACTACAATACAATACCTTATTGGTAATCAATTATGTTTCTCCAAAATAATATAATTGGCTCTTAAAGTTGTACCATTATGGTCATGTCAAAATTATATGCAATATATGTTTCTTGCATTATTATTGTCCTTTAATAATCATATTGCCAAAATATTTTGGCGTACAATAGGTACGTGACCAATGACCATTCATGCCATAATAATGACATTATTTTCTTATATCATCTCAACCCTCCTTTTAGAGGTGAGTGTGGTATATTCAATACCAATAGCATGTTCATATTCTTCCAATAATGAATATGTATTCATAAATCATATGTTGTCACATTCACACCATGAATGGATCATAATCATCTATATGTGCTGTATAAAATCTCATGTCAAATCGATGACATATATTACTTTCACAGAGTGAAGGAATATTTTGAGAATCCTTATTATTCTCATTATCACAATGATGACGATTATAATTTCGTCTATTGCCACGTCCATATCCATTGATACCTTCACGGTAATAATTTTGTCTTCTTTCAGACTTATTACATAGTGCTATCATATTTTCTGCGGGGATATGTAATTTTGTTATCCTTTTCAAATCCGTAAATGCGTCTGGCATTTGATTTGCTATTCTTTGCAAATGAATAATCTTTTGCACCTCTTTTTTACAAATAGAGGCACGTAGATCAAGATGAGATAATGATGGATTTTTCCACAAAATTTCCCGTTTGGTTTCACCACCAACTTCTCCCCCTAATTTTGTGAAAAGTGTCTCATCGAATTGACAGTCTGCAAATCGTGCAGTGAACAAATCCCCTGTCAATGTTTCGAGGTAGCGAATAATGGAGGGTGATTCAAACCCAACATATATTCCTAACCTTCTTTGCAGACCCATTTTGGTGCGATATGGCGGTGCTACAGGCACATATACTGCACATCCAAAAATTCTTAAATGGGATATAATAGGTTCATGACCCAAAACTAATTTCAAATGGGAATATTTGTGATAATTTATCAGTCTGAGACGAACTAGCATTGATGCATACAAAATGGCGTGACCCCAAACCGAAGTGGGCAGCCTCGTTTTCATGAGTAACGGTCTTGCTATCAATTGCAGACGTTTAATTAAAGACTCTCCAAGACCATTTTGAGTGTGAACATGAGCTACAGGATGTTCCACTTTTATCTCAATTGATAAGCAATAATCATTAAATGCTTGGGATGAAAACTCAGCAGCATTATCTAGTCTAATAGACTTAATTAAATTATCGGAAAATTGTGCCCGTAATCGAATTATTTGTGCCATTAATTTTGCAAACGCAAGGTTGCGAGATGACAATATGCACACATGAGACCATCTTGAAGATGCGTCTATTAAGACCATAAAATATCTAAACTACCCACTAGGTGGGTGAATAGGTCTACAAATGTCCCCTTGTATAAGTTTCAAAAACGCAGGTGACTCAATTCCAACCTTTGTTGGTGATGGTCTAATAATTAACTTGCCTTGATAACAAGAAGTGCAAGAAAATTCATTATTTAAAAGAATCTTTAAATTCTTTAATGGATGACCATTTGAGTTTTCTATAATCCATCTCATCATAATTGATCCAGGATGTCCCATTCGATCATGCCAAAGTACGAAAGTATTGGAATCAGTAACCTTTTGGTTTACGGTAGAATGTGCCTCAATTGCGCTAATTCTTGTCCAATACAGGCACAAGATAAAGATGGGAACTTCTCAATAACCCTCTTTTGGCCAGAGACATTCTTTGTAATGATGAGATATTCAAGATTATTCTCATCTATTGTCTCAATATGATATCCATTTTGAATGATATCTTAAAAACTCAACAAGTTCCTCTTAGACTTGGAGGAGAACATTGCATTCTCTATGATAAATATTGTTCCTTTAGGCAGAGTTATAGTTGCTCTTCCGGAGCCTTCAATCAATTTACTACTACCAGAAATTGTAGTAACATCTGCCTTACACATACTTAAATGAGAGAAATATTTCCTCTTTGAATATCGTATGTGTGGTACATGAATCAATTAAACAAATAATTTAAAATAATATACATAGTCATGCCTTAAGTACTGATTCACAGTGACAACTTGCAATACATTCAAAGTTCAAAACGTGTTCATGTATTGTTAATTGACACCAAATATAGTTCTATACATGTATATGTCTAAATGTATTAATAAGAAATTTTACAATATTGCATACAATTTTGCAAAGTTTTAAGACAAATATGATTTTAGTTACAGCTTAGACGGTGCAACAATTCCATGTGAAAAATAAATGTGCCATAATGTAGACTACACAAATAAATGCCATGGGTACAAAAACTGTTGAATATGCACAAGCACAATACTTATAATTGTAAGCAATATAGTAAGGAAACAATTTGTAGTATTATAGTACAATGTCTTTGAAGAACGCAAAAATCAGTGTAGTATACATAGATAAGATTACGACACTAGTTACTCATTCTGTACAATATTTTGCTATATGTATTGTTTTTGTCTAACACTTAACAAAGTCTAATGTTTTGATAAACGAATAAATTTTAGCTAGCACAGAACATTGACTTATGAAATAATCACACTAAAGCATATAGATAGTATGTGCAATCCAAAGTTATATATTTTAAAATCATAATACAGATTATTTGTTAAGTTGATAAAACTCTTAAGGTACATATCGATATTTGATCATTGATTAAATTGTTTTAATATTAATTTTAAAACAAAAATTAGGAGGAGAAAAAATATCTTAATTTTCTCAAAGAGATTCTTGAGATAGTAGAGCTTCGTGCTGATAACGTATTACAAAACTTAGCTCAAAGTAATAAACAAAAAGATAGACAACAAAGTAGAGAGAAAGAGAGAAGAGAATATATTTCTTCCATGTATCCAAGTGTATTACAAAATGAGTTTTCATCCTCTATTTATAGTACAACATATAGGTATACCAAAAGAATTTCATAAGTATGTCATTAAGTATTTGAGATCATGGAGGAAGATCATGGGTAAATTATGAAGGTATGGGAGTTAGAACAATAATGGTGAGAAGTAGTGGGAATTATCTACATAATGGAGAAGAGTAGTGGGAGTAACTTCTTTAGGAGTTATAGACATCCACTACAAAGTATAATATTTCATAACAAATAAACAATTATAGCAGCTTATTGCTCTATTTTTCAAGTTACACTTGATAATTTGATATTGCAGAGTTACCTTATTGTTGCAGGTCAACCTTAACTTCAACACAACATAACACTCAAGAAAAATAGAAATCTGGCACAATTCATGAATACTTTTCACAATCTTCATACTAGACTAGAAACATTCAAAAAATAGCCATTTCAACCACAAAATCACACACATAATTACCACATGCCAGTCTTCAGAAGGTACAGGCGAAAAAAGACGGGCATTAGAGGAGGATTCTCTACCTTCTGATATGTTTTACTAAATTGAAACTGGTTCAGGCATTTCAGTTTAAGTACATACAATCTGTGAACTTTTGAGCAACACTACTGCTAGGCTCAACCTCAAAAGTCAACATGCCAAGCAGCGACCATCTAGCAAAGGATAGGGCAGCCCGGTACACAAAGCATCTCGTATTTACGCAGGGTCCGGGGAAGAGCCACACCCAAGGGGTGTGATGTAGACAACATACCCTAATGCAAGCATTAGTGGCTGCTTTCACGGCTCAAACCCGTAACCTATAGGTCACACGGAGAAAACTTTACCATTACTCCAAGGCTCCCCTTCACCATCTAGCAAAGGAAACTGCTAAATTACATAATACAAATTGCAAAAAAGTAGCTATTAAATATGCTAAAACAAAACAACCATAAACAAGATATAGAGATGGAGCAAATTTCTGATTTGTTCTTAATTAACCAGGACCGACTTTGGGAATGTCATAGTGCTCGCTCATGTTTGCCAAGTACTGATTGAAATCTTCGATTCGGTCACGATGTGATTTATTAGCAGTCTTGGCCATCTTATGCATGTCAATCCTCTCCCTTTGTTCTATGTAGCGCCTCTCTGCAGGGGTTAGATTATCATCCCAGCGACCAGCATTTTCTTCACCAACAGATTTAGTGGCATCTGTGCTCTCTTCCTTGGTGGGATCATCTAAAGATCCACTACCACCATCTACATCCAGTCAGAAACATTTAGTGAAGTGGGTAGACAAGAGAAACCATATATCATCTCTCAGAACATACAAGATGAAATGTATCTAGGCTGGAAAGTGGAATATGCCTCAGTTGCTCATCCAATATTGTTTGGAAACAATGAGAACAGCATTTAGCCATTAAGGCATTAATTGAATTCCAAATTGCTGGAATGTGTCGAAATTGTAGTTCCTCAATGTCCTAAGAAGGCTTAATGTGGTCAACAGTTGTTAAATTACTACTTCTTCCCCTACCTGTCGTATCACTAAACTCTACCATGCAAAAAACATATTTCCATTAGATGACAGAAAATTGGGATTTTAGGACCATCAGTTTGAATCACAACAATAAACTGTTCAACCCATTATGGACTAGCTATCATCTATCAGTTACACAGTACTCCAATCAAGTTGAATGCAGAGGAAGGGTGAGAGGAATCAGTAAATAGGAACAGTAATACCAAAAGCACAAGACTTTATGCACTTGCGGATATCACCACTCACCTGTTGAAAGCTCCTTTCCTGTAACTTGGGAGATTTGATCATAATCCTTCTTTTCTTTCCTTTTCTTTTTCTTTATTCCAGCGGCTTTTACATCCAATGCCTTTCCCTTTAGTTTCAACTTCCCGCCAACCACATTATCATATGCAGACATTTCTGTCAGGAAAGTCAAAGACATTGAGCTTTGGCCACAATAACAAAAACTGTAAGAAGCAAACTATTAAGGATTGATAAGCTTAATATGTAGGCATTCACATGTCATATTTTCAAACTAAAAATCTGTGTCTGTGGTTCAGCAGTAGTTATGGTGCACGCCTAACTATCTATTGTTCATGCATATGCCTACTTTTGTTTTACTATAATCAACATCCTGACAAGCTACAAATACTTTCCTCATTATTCACACACTTTTCTTTAAATTTCAATATAAACAGTATATATGCATTTGACATAATTCACCTATTTCTCCTCCTGCCAGTCGGCCACACCCCATCAGTACAAGAGGAGAACCAATACTAGGTTTTGAAACCTAACACTTACAGGTATATGCCACAAAAATAAGAATAGCTTGTAGAAAACATTGCATTTGTGAATTTTGTGAAATTCAAATGAGAATCGATACATGTTTGAATGCAAACATGGGGATGATCCAGGAAAATTGGGAGATCGACGAGGATGTCACACACCATATTGGGATGGGGTGGATGAAATAGAGGTTAGCGTATGTGCCAACGAAACTTAAAGGTAAGTTGTATAGAGCGGTGGTTAGACCAGCTATGTTATATGGGGCTGAGTGGTGGCCAGTCAAGAATGCACATATCCAGAAGATGAAAGTAGTCGAGATGAAGATGTCGAGGTGGATGTGCAAGCACATGATGCTAGATAAAATTAGGAATGAAGATATTCGGGACAAGGTGGGCATTGGTTCCATGGACGACAAGATGCGGGAAGCGAAACGTAGATGGTTTGGGACGTGAGGAAGAGACGCCCAGATGCACCGGTTAGGAGGTACGAGCAGTTGGCTTTAACAGGTACAAGAAGAGGTAGAGGACGACCTAAAAAATATTGGGCCGAGGTGATCATGCATGACATGGCGCGGCTTCAGATTTCCAAGGACATGGCTCTTGATAGGAAGGTTTGGAGTTAGAGCATTAAGGTCGTAGGTCAGGGGGTAGTCGAGCATTTTTTCTCTTTGTAGCGGTTAGTCTAATAGAGTTTTGTTTAGGACTACTTGCGGGTTATGTTGTGTGTACACTATTTTTCTCTTTTTGCATAGTATTGGGTTATTAGTTATTACCCGTCCACATATTTACTGTCTTGTTCGATTGCTGAGTATTATTTTTTTGGTTTTCTTTTTGGTTACAAATTTATTCTTTTGTTCTTTTTGATATTATCGTCTCGTATATTAAGCCGAGGGTCTTTTGGAAATAGCCCTCCTATCCCCGGATATGGGTAAGGTCTGCATACATTCTATCCTCTACATACCTCACTAGTGGGATTCTAGTGGGTTGTTGTTGTACGTTTGAATGCAAAATCACAAGGGCTCAAGTGTCTGGTCAATGCTCTAACATGACCACCATAGTTCCAAACTTCCAAGTTTCTCATTTTACTAGCTGACATGCCCAGCCAAGAAGTTAAACCAACTATATCAACCTCATCATCACATTTGTTGGGCCAAGAGTATGCGGATTACTGAACCAGGAATATTCTTTAAATTTCTAGAGAATATGTGTCTAGATTCATTTTACTTGAATAACGAAAATCTTATAGTGTTGTATAAGTGATTTTATGATATTGTGCATTTGCTTTTAATTATATACTTCCATTAGCCTAGAGAATGATTACCAACCATATTGTCCGTAGCCTATGACTCGTATATAAGGAGAACCTCTTGTACATTGTTCCTTAATAAAGCGAATATGATTTTTTTTAATGTTAGTGAAGACTCAAATAGCCTCTGTGATCTTGGTAGAAACAAGTGTCAATAAACATTAGCCTATAAAATGCTATCAATAAGAAAGAATAGGATAAAGGCATAGTTGATTGTTAGGTCATCCATTAGAGCTTCTTCACTATCCAAAAATCCCTTAACTAGGCAATTTCAGGGATGCTGCAATTACTTCCTAATTTGCACGCCAAAAACAAAGCGATTCACAAACAGATAAAAGTATAATCACATATGCTTCAAAAAATCAACATAACAGATTTCATGAGCTTAAAATTCACATACTGATTTCATGAGCTAAAAATTCACATACTTCCGATTACATACCAGTCAAAATTCAAAAAACCCTAATTCCTAAATCTCACATCACCATATATTTTAGCTCCGAAAGAATTAGACTTTTCACGATTCATAACAGGAATAAAAACTGAACAAAATATAAAACAACCAAATATCTTCAGATAGAATAAAAAAATCAATATTAAAAAAAACTATAAAGCAATTTATTAATTTGAAGGTTTTATATTATAAACAAATATCAGAGGAAAATACAGATGAAACCATGGTGGAGGTGATGTCTCCGCAGACGGAGGTCGGAGGACTCACCGGAGGAGAGTTAACACGAGAGCGTCAGAACTGCACCGGATTTTCCAAAAGCAGCAAGAGAGAGAGAGAGGGAAATAAAAATGGGGATTTTAGCTTTGGATGAAAAAAATGATATTTACGTTCGAGACCCAACAGTATATTTAATTACATGAAGACTCCTAACTTTTCTAGGATTCTTGGAAGGCGAAATACATAAATAGCCTCTTCAAGTTGTCCACAACGGTCGTTTGAATAACTCAAGAGACCTATTTATCAAGTAGACACTTCAAGTGTCTATTAAGTAAATCAAATAGACACCGGTACAATATACCAGATGTGTGAGTTACACTTGTCAAATGAGCCAATCAACAAACGACACGTGTAATTTGTAATTAAAACTTAACACAAATTAACCAAAAAAACAAAATAAATATAAAATAAAAAAACACTTCCCCAGCGTCCCTTTCTCCTCCTCCTCCTCCCCCACCCACCCACCTCCAACTTCATCTTCTGATGTCAAAGAACCCCTTCCGACCAATCCCCATCAAACTCATCTTGTATCTTTATAAAAGTTGTGGAAATTCGAATGACTCATTTATCAAAATTTTCGGGATATATAAATAGTGAATATCAACCGCTGTTGTTGACGAGATCCTACTAACAAAATAGTTTTCTTTCAATTCTCCAATTGAGTTGTTGATCTTCCTATAACAATAAATTTTTGGTGTATTTAACTTGGTTCTGTTTAGGTTCTAATTTAGTTGGAGTTTGGACGGTGGTTTACATAATTGGTTGAATTTGTTCTTTTGTAATGTAGTTTGGAAGGTGGTTCTAAAAAATTTATTGAATTTGATGTGATGAATTTGTTCTTTTGTAATGGAGTTTGGACGGAGTTTGGACGGAGTTTGGACAGTGGTTCTAAAAAATTTGTTGAATTTGATGTGATATATATTTGGTAATTTTGTTATTTTGTAATGGGGGCAAGGGTGATTTAGGGTTAGAGGAGTGTGTTAATGGTGGAGGAGAGAATTGGAAGAGAAGGGGTGTGAAATTTAAGTGGGGTCCACATTATTTAGTAAAAAAAAACCTAATTTTAGGTTGTCAACTCGCGTCCTAGAGTGTGGATTTCGCACAATGGGGGCTGACATGCTAGGGTGTTTAGTTGATCTTCTTTTATGAATAAATAACAACTTTTATTGAAAATAGGGCTCACTTGAGCTGTTCAGCTAGTCGTTGATGACAACTTGAAGGGGCCGTTTATGTATTTCGCCTTCTTGGAAGCATCAGATTTTTGTCCAGTGTGAGCCTTAAAAGGGTGATATTAAAAAAAAGTTAGATTTACAAGTCGTAACTGAAAATTGGCCATAGTTTCAAAAGTAATTAAAATTTAGTCATTTTTCATTAAAAAGAAATCTGAACGAAAATACTGTCAATATACGAAGAATATTCCAGCATAATAAACTGGGGTTCTAATTTTTTAATGTGAACTCAGCATAATATAGTGGTCAAGCATAATATGTTGGAAGTTCATACACAGGTGCTCCAATCTCCAATATATTATGCTTGAACTTTTCATGTGATGGAGTTTCAGCATAATATGCTAGAAGTTTATATACAGGTACACCAATCTCTAGTATATTATGCTAGAACTTTCTGTGTTACAGCAAAATAATGGTTAAAATATTTTTAATGGCTTTACAAACATTAATTATTTTTCAATTATCAGTCCGAAAATTAATTAACTCGTACTATTTTTACCCTTAAAAGCCCCCTAAGTTAGGCAATTAAGATAAATTCCTTTAAAGTAGATTCATCTTTCTGAATGACTCTTTTTATAGAATATAATATGTTGCTAATAATATGTTGTTAATCTCCTTTCATTACCTTGAGTTCTCTGTTCGCTAGAATCGAGAAATTCGAAATATATTCGAAATTTCCCGAATTATCATTCAATTTCTAAGCCAAATCTTTAATAGCAGAATTTTAGAGTCGACGTAAAAAATAAAAACACCCTAAAGAGTTTAAGTATTTTGTAATGATCCGACCGGTCGTTTTGAATTTTTGCACTTTGGTCGTCAGTTCTCGAGCATGACTTGCCCTGTGTTATGTATTATGATCAATGTAGGTCGTTGGTTTTGGTTTTCAGAAAAATTTAAAATGAATTTGAAAGAACAATTTCAATAGAAAGCTTAGAATTTGAAAGGTTGACCGAGAATTGACTTATTGGTATATGAGCTCGGATCAGAGTTTTTAAGATTTGGTTAGCTTCGTTAGATGATTTGTGACTTAGGAGTGGGATTGGAAGTGCTTTTGGAAATCCGGTGTAGAATTAGGCTTGAATTGACGAAGTTAGTATTTTAGCGAATTCTGATTGATAGGTGAGATTTAGATACGAGGGTCGTAAGGGAATTCCGAGAGTTGGTGTAGTAAGTGATTTAGGACGTGTACAAAGTTTCAGGTCATTCGGACATCGTTTGGTTGGGTTTTTGATCGAATGCGAGTTTTGGAAGTTTTAAAAGAACTTAGGCTTGATTCTGATGTAAATTGATGGTTTTGGTGTTGGTTGAGGTATTTTGATGATTGGAGCAAGTTTGAATGATGTTTTAGGATGGGTTGACACTTTTGGTTGAGGTCCCAGGGGGTTCAGGGTGATTTCGAATAGCCATCGGGATGGATTTTGGAGTTGTGAAATTTCTGATTTGCTGATATCTGGTATTTCCGCATCTGCGGAAAAAGGGCCGCAGATGCGGTTCTGCCGCAGGTCGCAGGTGCGAGTGTGGGCTATGTGAAGGAATTTCGCAGTAGCGAAGGAGTTCCGCAGGAGCGGTCTCCGCAAATTCGATGTCTGACCGCAGAAGCGGCCCGTGTTGGTGAAGGGTGTGCAGCATAGGCGGGATTGGATCGCAGAAGGGGTCATCGGAAATAAGTGAAGCTCTGCAAAGCGAAAACCACATAAGCGATTTATTGATCGTAGAAGCAAAAATGTTTGATCAGACAAGGGTTTTATAAGCTTATTTTGTTTTGCGAGCTAAGGTATTTTTTTTTCATTTTTGAGTAACTTTGAGAGCTTTTGGGCAGAAATTGAAGGGGATTTTGACTAGGTGTGATTGGAGGTGAGTTCCTGGACCTTAATACATGATTTAATGGTAGAATTAACATAGAAATTTATGGAAATTTATTAAAAGAGGGTAAAGCTAGGGCTTGGAAATTTGGTATTTCAAAGTGAGATTTGAATGGTTATTTGGGCTCGGATTTGAGAGTTTTTGGTATGTATAGACGCGTGGCGAGATAAGGAATCTGATGATCTTAATTTTTTGATTTTTCGAAAAGTGGGCCCGGGGCTCGGGTTTTGTAAATTTCATGAATTTTGATATTTTAGAAGTCTTTTCGATTGGGTTATGTTCCCTTACCCAATTGTAACGTGTTCATTGTGGTTTTGGATAAATTCGACACGCGGGAAGGCCGAATTGAGGGGCAAAGGCGTCGTGAGCTAGAGATTTCCTCGGTTTGATGTGAGTAATAATTATAAATGATATCCTGAGGGTTTGAAACCCTGAATTGCACAACGTAGTGCTATATTAAGGTGAGACACGCGCTCAATAACGAGTGCGGTGTCAATTACTATTGGGAATTGTGACTTGTTGCATCCCGACCGATATTTTACCGCGTATTTGACTAGGACTTGTTATTTTCACCATGACTTGGGCTTATTGCCGACGATTTGAAATCCTTTGTGAACTTTCATCACTCTTTCCTCACTATTTGAAATATTACTTGAACTCAGTACAATTGAATTACACTATTTTATGACCTCAGCTATTTTTACTCAAATTTGAGATTTATATGAGATTTGAACTGGTGTTTGAGCTGAGCACTATTGTTTTACTGATGCCCAATGGGCTTATGATTATTTTCGGTCTGATTGAGGCCGAGGGCCATATATGAAGATATGTTGAGTGATGTGAGGAGGCTTTCATGCCTTATGAGTGATATGAGAAGGCTTCTAGGCCTTATGTTGATATGAGAAGGCTTTCAGGCCTTATGATGATATAACGCTTGGGTCATAAGGGGCCCTTCCGGAGTCTTGACAACAGTCGTGACTATAAAGTGCGGGGCAGTAAGCTCTCTATCAACAATAATGGGCTATTCATAGTCAAATCTCTCTCGACGCCGAGAATTATTTATGTGTCCAGGCGTGAATGCAAATAAAAAATATCTCATGGATAAGCTTCACAACCGGGCGGTCTTCGTAATAGAAGAGAGACTTGGCATCTCGAACCAAGGAGGCATTCTGGAGGACGCATGCGTGTAAGAAGGCCGTGCGTGGCACTCATTGCTCGCATAGCGGCGTTGATTAAGAAAAAAACTAGAAACAAGAGACCTGCTTTCAGGACTTATGATGATATAACGCTTGGGTCATAAGGGGCCCTTCCGGAGTCTGAACCCCCACAGTGAGCGCGGATACCCATGTGATATGATAGTGAGCCCGAGGGGCTGATATTATGTTGAGTGACTGATGCTGAGCATGAGGGGCTAATACTGTTATGAGCGGTTGATATTGAGCCCAAGGAGCTGGTAGTGTTTTGAGATATTGTCCGAGGGGTAAACTTTTATGTGCTTATCTTGCATATTTACTTGCTCTTTTTACCTGTCATACTGTGGTATTTGTGCCCGAGAGGCGAATTTTTTGTGCTTATTGGCACTAACTGTTTTGAAATTCATTTCTTAACGGTTGAAAAGATCATTTTTCAAAAGAGATTTAAACTGAGCCAAGATATTTCCAAAGATTTCACAACTTCGCTGTTTTTCTCAAAGGATTGTACCATGCTTCTATACAGCATGATTTTTTGCTTTACGTGATTTCTTGCTGCTAAATTGTTATTTACTTTTATTACTTATTAAGTTGGATTACTCAATGTACTCTCTGCACCTCGTGTGCAGATGCAGGTATCTATTCACCCGGTAGTGGGTTTGGGCCGATCAGAGGCAGAGTTACATGAGTTAAGGAGGTGACTGCCAACGTTAGCAGCACCATGTTTTCTCTCTTTTTTTCATTATTTTGGTTTTGTCTATTTTAGGCCTTGTAGTGGATTTACATCTGATAGAAGCTCGTGACATGTGACACCCCAATTAGGGCTGTGTTGGGTTGTAATTTCATTAATTAATATTATTAAGTCATATTTTTTGATGTTCATTTATGCTTATATATCTTTGAAAAATACGAATTGGGTTAGTTGGCTGGCCTTTTCTTCACGAGAGGCGTCATCACGACCTGTGTGGGGTTTGGGTCGTGACAAGTTGGTATCAGAGCCTAGGTTACATAGGTTTCACGAGTCATGAGTAGGTTTAGTAGAGTCTCGTGGATCGGTACGGAGACGTCTGTATTTATCCTCGAGAGGTTGCAGAACCTTTAGGAAAACTTTGTATTATTGAATTCTTATCGTGCGTCCTTGATTCAGCTTAAAAAATAACTCTTGAAATTCCTTCCACACGTTCGCACGCGCATATGAGCTCTCAGTATCAAATATGCCTTGGTGGCTTGTGATTCCCTGATTGAGGGGTGAGACGTGATCTCTGTGAGTTGATGTTGGGCCAGTCTGAAGGACTTCAGGCCGGATCTTTGCCTATGGCTTGAGCACCGAGATGCTGAATGTGTGAGCAAGTGTCGTGAACTTATATGTTCGGTATTGTATCTATTAATGGGAATGACAGCTGTATAGCTATGTGATGAATATGTTAGTACTACGACATATTTCTATATGACTTGGAAGTGTCGAGGAAGATATGCCAGATGATAAGTGAACTATTAAGTGTATGATTTCCATTGTGATTGGATGTGTAGCTCCAATTTATGGGCGCGGGAAGAATCTTTCGTGTCTCCTAGTTGGGAGTGAAGTAAATTTTATGTTGTGGTATGAGTTCAGACTCAAGGATACTAAGTGGATGTGTAATGTGTATGATGGTGGAAGGTATACGGAAATGTTATATCGAGGCGAAACATGTGGGCTATCACCTACGGAGTGTTCTGAAGTGGTGTGATCCTTAAGTGTATGTTGGAAGTTTCCATGTGAAAGTGAAAAATATGTGTTGAAATTTGGAATTTTGGGTTGCTTAAGAGAGTGGGCTTAACTATTGCAGGAATGAATGCGAGAATTGCAGAAGAGTTACAGTACGAGATGATCTGTGTTTTCACAACTAATAAATAATTTGAGTTTAATCTCACTATGTTATCGTGGCATCAATAAAGAAGAGTGTTATGATTTATTGAGAGTATTTTAATCTATGGCTTCGAGCCAAGTAGGGAGTCTGCTATGATTAGTTGATCGCACGATTAGGTGCTATGCTGGTTCCAGTTTGAGGCATGCTGGTGAATCGGTTATGGCTTGCGGAAATTGAGATCGAGGATGGCTCATTGCATAGAGCAAGAAGTTGCTTGGTTGTATTGGGATGAGGATTTCATTCTGTGGTGCCGGAGTGCCAATAAGGCACAGGTGGTCCTGTTCGTCAGGTCAGGTAAAAATATTGCAGTTTGAATAAGAGTGAATGACTTGCGAAGTTACGGGAATGGTTTTAAGGTGTTCAAGAGTCTGTACATCAATTGAGTGTTCTAAAGTTGCATATATAGTTAGAAACTGAGTTTCGTTGGAAGAGGTTCAGAATATTGGTATTTCTATGTTAATTATGGGATTCTATGTATCTGTATCAGGGAGGTAGAGGTAACAAATAGGTTTGCAGGAAGTTCTTCAGAGTAAAGTATTCTGGAATATGGTGTTTCTAGGAATATTTGAAAGAGTATTTAGCGGCTTATGAGTCCTAGACACTGTGGTTTTATGCTTGGGTCTAGTATAGTGAGCCTGGGTTGAGGAATTGTGGTGCTATAATAAGGGAGGATATCAGGTTGAAAAAGAATCAGAAGGAAATTTAGATATATGGGGTAGCTTGATAGTACACCGGATCGGTATGGTAAGGATATGATTAAATATTTGTGTGTGTTCGAGGTAATGAGTTCGTACAAGTATTTTCGCAGCAATGCTTTGGGATTCCGACAGTTTGCTTAGCTTGATCTAGTTAGAAGGATCCAGTCCTGGCAGCTTAGTTTGTGCAAATGGAATTGGGAGAGTTATTGTTGGGTTTTACCGTGGGTTGGAGGTATATATTTTCTATGGGCATTCGGAGGATGTGATGTGTAATGATTTTTCTTCGAGATGGGACAAATGGGAAGTCCTTGACTAGTTGAGTGCGTAAATGTCTGTGTTTTGTAAAGGAGATAAAGTTTTCAGGTTATCCTCGGATGGTATGGTATATGCGATATGTTAGAGGACCAATACTTGCATATGTTAGGTTGTAGTTCAGTGCTGAAGGAAGTTCATAAAACTCTTAAGTTGTGGTTAGCCTTAGATAGCTAAGAGAACGATATTTCTAATTGGAAGTGATTTGACGATAGTATATGTGTAGCAAAAGGGCAATGCGATTGAGTTGATGGACTTCGATAGTATTGCGGTGCTTTCTTGTTAGATCAACTGGTGATATACGGGTTTGTTCGGTGGCATAGGAAAATTTTAGAGTATCTATCATGGAATTATTGAGTATTAAAGGTGTGGTATTCTTTCGGATGGCGAAATTGGGATTAGGTACAATGATTCGTGTGCTCTATAGAGTTGGAGACGATTCGTGTGCTATATAGAGTTGGAGACTGTGAGTTCTCATGTTCAGCTATGTTATGGTTGTGGATCGTAAGTATCGGCACTATTTAGGGACTACCGAGATTTGGAGCTCTGGTGGATCTTTCTTTGCTTGGTATGTTAGATTTTGGATATGATATTGGGGTTTAGACTGGTTTTTTCAGTGTTGGGTTATTCTGGATTATTGCGCTATAGGCTATGCCGGAAATGCCACAGGTTGAGTGGTAAGGTACATCAGAGTGTGTTTTAGTAGAATAGTTTATGTTTCGAAGAACCCGCGAATGGATGGGGAGGATTGCTTTTCTTGATTGGGCCTTCGTGATGAATGTCAATGCAGAGGTTTCTACCATTGATTCAATTTCGGTCTTGAGGGACTTTTCAGATGCGATTCTTGTGTCCGGGCATGTCGCCGGGCGAGATTGTAGACTTCGATATTGACTTGGTGCCGGGCACCGTATTGTATGGATCTGGGAGTTATAGTTGTGGAAGGAACAACTTCAGTCTTCTTTGGTAAGGAGTTCGTTGATAGGCCAATGTGAATCCGTGTTCTAGCTTGAATCGGCTTGGTTGGCCCCGAATTGTATTATTGAGGGGTAGGCTGACTCGACCGTTATTGAGCTTATTGATGGTTTGGAGAGATCTATGAGTTGCCTTTCTGTGTTGCGAGACATTATGATTTGTTGATTATGAGCACGTATGGTGCGGTTCTAGTGGAGGTTCATAGTGGAAGTCGAGCGGGAAGAGTAATTGGGTGTTGCTCTGTGAATGGCATATTGGTTACGTCCTATCGGGTTTGCGTGATATATGTTGCTTGTTTCACCATGGGTATAACGATTTCCTTTTGTTTCAGATATCAAAATTGTGCGTGGTTGTCAATTTCGAGCATAGTGACTTGAGGTGTCTCATGTGAGGCAGTGTTTGGATAGGATCGTGCATTGCAGTGAAGCTATGAGGAGTTATGACCTTGCGGGTTAGATTCGTGTGTTATATTCTATGATGTGAGACGAGTTTTCAGCCTTGTGTTGTGGTGGTACTATTGAGCTGGAGGAATAGCTCTTTAGTTTGGGGTCATTTTCATGATTTCAGTATGTCCAGATCGTTTCTTATCGGTGCGCGGTTTATTGAGTTGTGGCTTAGGCATGTATTGATTTGTCATGTCACCAGGTGGTGTGTTGGATTCGAGGTGATCGTTGGGGTCATTAATGAGTACGAATAGATTTGATTTCAGCTTGTTGGAAGGACAATGTCGAGGTTTGGCTCGGAAATTTGCTGTGGTATTAGCCAAAAAGGAAGTGACTTCATGAATAGTTGACCTGAGAAAATGGTTATGATTGTTGCGTGTTTCCTTTAACATTGGCAGTATATGAAAGTGTTGGAATCAAATCTGAGTTGATACGAGGTTTTCTACCGGTATTCGGGTGTTGTAGACAATTGCTGTGAATAGAAGTTATCATTTCGAGTATTGGGTTATGTAGTATATCATATGATTGAACCTGAGGTAGCAAGTGTGGGTTATTACAGCTAGTTCGGGCTTATTCTGGGTAAAGATGTGAGGTTCTGATCTTGTGTATCATTCCGGTAACTGCAATGTGGTTCTATAGTTTATGGGCTAGGTTGAATTGTATAATTTTGGTTTAAATGTGTTATCACACCTATATGAGATTAGGTGACGTGGGATCACCCCAGGTATATGTATGGTAAGTTTATTCAGCGATTGGTTGGCTTTTAGAACAACTCTGGGTGCGTCGAGGACGAACGTATGTTTAAGTGAGGGAGGATATAACGACCCAACCGGTCGTTTTGAGCATTTTCACTTTGATCGCCAGTTCTTGGGAATGACTTGCCCCATGTTATGTATTATGACCAATATAGGCTATTGGTTTTGGTTTTTAGAAAAAATTGGAATGAATTTGAAAAAACAGTTTCAGTAGAAAGCTTAGAATTTAAAAGGTTGACCGAGAGTTGACTTATTGGTATATGAGCTTGGATCGGAGTTTTTATGATTTGGTTAGCTTTGTTAGATGATCTGTGACTTAGGAGTGGTATCGGAAGTGATTTTAGAGGTCTGGTGTAGTGTTAGGCTTGAATTGGCGAAGTTAGTATTTTGGCGAATTCCGGTTGATAGGTGAGATTCTGATCAGAGGGTCGGAATGGAATTTCGAGAGTTGTTGTAGCTTCGTTAAGTAATTTGGGATGTGTGTGTAAAGTTTCAAGTCATTCGGACATCGTTTGGTTAGAGTTTTTATCGAATGCGAGTTTCGGGAGTTTTAAAAGAACTTACGCTTGAATCTGATATAAATTGATGATTTTTGTGTTGGTTGAGGTGTTTTGATGATTGGAGCAAGCTTGAATGATGTTTTAGGATGGGTTAGCATTTTTGGTTGAGGTCCCGGGGGCCTCGGGATAATTTCAGATAGCCATCTGGATGGATTTTAGAGTTGTGAAATTTACGGTTTGCTAATATCTGGTATTTCTGCATCTGCGGAAAAGGGCCCGTAGAAGCGGTTCCGAAGATGCGAGGGTTTGGTCGCAGGTGTGAGTGTGGGTTATGTGGAGGAATTCCGCAGAAGCAGAGGAGTTCCGCATGAGCGGTCTCCCCAAATACGATTTCTAACCGCAGAAGTGGTCTGTGTTGGTAAAGGGTGTGCCGCAAAAGCGGGATTGGACCGCGAAAGCGGTATGAAGCTCCGCAAAAGCGGAATAATTTCCGCAAAAGTGAAAACTGCAGAAGTGGGTTCGGGGCTCGGGTTTTAAAATTTTCATAAATTTCGATATTTTTTGAATCTTTTTGATTGGGTTATGTTCCCTTAGCCTATTGTAACATGTTCATTGTGGTTTTGCATTGATTCGACGAGCGGGGAGGCCGAATTGAGGGGCAAAGGCGTCGTGAGCTAGAGATTTTGTCGGTTCGAGGTGAATAATGATTGTAAATGATATCATGAGGGTTTGAAACCCCGGACCGCACAACGTAGTGCTATATTGAGGTGAGACACGCACTCAATAATGAGCGCGGGGTCATTTACTATTATTGTGGCTTGGTGTATCCCGATTGATATTTTACCGCGTATTTGACTAGGACTTGTTGTTTTCACCATGACTTGGGCTTATTGCCGACTATTTGAAATCCTTTGTGAACTTTCATCACTATTTTCTTACTATTTAAAATATTACTTGAACTCAGTCCAATATAATTACACTGTTTTATGAACTCGGCTATTTTTACTCAAATTTGAGATTTACATGATACTTGAACTGGTGTTTGAGCTGAGCACTATTATTTTACTGATGCCCAACGGGATTATGATTATTTTCGGACTAATTGAGGCCGAGAGCCATATGTGAGGATATGTTGAATGATGTGAGGAAGCTTTCAGGCCTTATGAGTGATATGAGACTTTCAGGCCTTATGTTGATATGAGAAGGCTTTCAGGACTTATGATAATATAGCGCTTGGGCCGTAAGGACCCCTCCAGAGTCTGTACCCCCATAGTGAGCGCGGGTACCCATGTGATATGAGAGTGAGCCAGAGGGGCTGATATTATGCTGAGTGACCGGTGCTGAGCCCGAGGGGCTAATACTGTTATGAGCGATTGATATTGAGCCTGAGGGGCTGGAACTGTTTTGAGATATTGCCTAAGGCTGTATTCGGTTCCGGTTCTGGGTCTATTTGGGTAAACGGTTCCAGTTCTGGCGGTTCCCGGTTCTGGCGGTTCCGGTTCTGGCGGTTCCCGGTTCTGGCGGTTCCGGAGCCAGAACCGGAACCATACGGTTCCGGAACCACCCGGTTCCAGTTCTGGCGGTTCCGGAACCGCGGGTCTGGCGGTTCCGGAACCGCGGGTCTGGCGGTTCCAGGCGATTCCCGGCGGTTCCGACCTTTTTTTTTTTTAAATTAAATATCTTGTATAGTAGTGATTAGTATATTGTAGAATATATTTTTATATGGTGTACTATGTTGTTACTATAGCATATATTGTGTTTGGAAATTAGTATATATTCAAAATAAGTAGTGTATATTTTGTATATAAGTAGTATATGTTGTAGTAAAGTAGTATATATTGTATATAAATAATGTATATTGTGTGGTAGTTAGTATTAATAGTATTATGTGTTGTATGTTATATATTATATGTTATATAAATACTTTATATTCAAGGATTGATATAGAAGTAAAGACAAAGAAATATTGAGACAAATATATTCAAGTATATGATAAAAAGCATATTTATTGACCAAAATGGCATATCTTTCTTAGTCTTCCTTCCCCCAATGGAATGAGCACAACATGGTACTAATACCACCATTAAAAGGAAAAAAAAACTAAAAGAAGACATGCCAATGTACAAGTTACATCATAATTTATGTATTATTTCTAACAAATCTCATAAAACCTTCAAGGTTTGGAGGTGGTTGTGTTGGCGGTGGTGGAAATGAAGCTTGTTCATCACCACTTCCGGGTGAAGATGATTCTTGAGCAAGTTCTGCTAGCATTTCTTCATAGCACTCATCTATTTCGGGTTGAGATTCAGCTAGCCCAAAGTTTCTTCTTTCAGAGCGGGTCCAATCTCGGAAGAGCACTGATTTTTCCAAGCTGTCCCGCATCGACGCTCTATGATCTCCTATTTGTAGTCTGGCTTGACTAAATACGCTCTCCGATGCAACAGTTGACGCTTGAATGGACAGAACATCCCGAGCCATCCTTGCAAGAACGGGAAAATGCTTTTCCCTTGTCTTCCACCAATCCAAAAGGTCGAAAGATCCGTCTGGATTATCATTCTCTAGCCCCTGCGACAAATAAACTTGAGGTGTATCATCTAAATCTAGGAGCAGGACGAGTGGGTGTTCTGGGTCATTAGGAGCAGGACTAGTAGGTGTATCATCTAAATCTACCGGAGGTTGGGTTTCGTCATCATCATCACCCTCATTTCCCTCTGATATTGGTGCATTAGGAGAAAGCAAATTCATAATATCATCATCTATTCTATCACCGACTGCTATATCATGTAGAAAATTAACATCGCTAAATTGAAAACACGGGTGATCACTATCAAGTATTCCTAAGTTTTCATTAGTAATTCTAGGTTGGCTACTAGTTTGAACTTGTTTATGTTTTCTAGGTCTGGGAGCCGGGGGAGGGGTAGGATTTTGGCTACTACTTTCACCGGATTTAGATGTACCTTTTCCGAACATTTTTTTCAATGAAAATTCCATACTAATTATAATTAAGGAAAATATCAACACACAACAAATATTCTTAGCACGTAAGAGTTGAAACGAGTTTACCGGATTGACGAACAACTTCTTGAAAATTGAAAATCGTTGTAATTGAACACTTGAAAACTTCAATTCAACAACTTCACAATGTTTCACGAATTTGCAACAAAAATTAAGCACTTGCACAGAAAGATTGAAAGAGAGCTTGAGAGAGATTGAGAGAGATTGATGAATTGGTGAATTAAAATGAAAGAATGAGGGGGTATTTATAGTTGAGAAATGGGAAATTGTGTAATTATATAAAGTTTGGGGTTAAATTAAATTTGAGGGGTCAAATGGCTAAATTTTAAAAATGCCAAACGGCTATTTCTGCAATACCAACGTTCTGATTTTCAGAATTTAAAAATTTTTTTTTTTTTTAAAATATGGCCGTTGGGAACCGGATAGAACCGGAACCGGACCGGTTCCGGCGGTTCTAAACGGTTCCAAACGGTTCCGCCAACGGTCCGAATTTAAATTTTTTTTTTTTAAATATCGGAACCGTTTGGAACCGTTTAGAACCGCCTGAACCGGTCCGGTTCCGGTTCCGGTTCTGGCGGTTCCGGTTCCACGGTTATAAAGGGTGGAACCGGCCCGGAACCGCGGAACCGGAACTGTATAACCGGAACCGTTTAGAACCGCCAGAACAGCGGTTCCGGTTCGGAACCGTTGCATGGTACAGCCTTAATATTGCCCGAGGGGCGAACTTTTATGTGCTCATCTTGCATATTTACTTGCCCTTTTTACCTGTCATACAATGGTATTTGTGTCCGAGGGGCGGATTTTCTGTGCTTATTTGCACTAACTGTTTTGAAATTCATTTCGTAACGGTTGAAAAGATAATTTTTCAAAAGAGATATAAACTGAAGCAAAATATTTCTACAGATTTCACAGCTTCACGGTTTTCTTAAAGGATTGTATCCTGCTTCTATACAACATGATGATTTGCTTTACGTGATTTCTTACTGCTCAGTTGTTATTTACTTTTATTACTCACTGAGTTGGAGTACTCACTTTACTCCCTGCACCTCGTGTGCAGATGCAGGTGTCTATTCACCCGGTAATGGGTTTGGGCCGATCAGAGGCAGAGTTACATGAGTTAAGGAGGTGACTGACAGCGTTCACAGAACCATGTTTTCTCTCTTTTGTTCATTATTCCAATTTTGTCTATTTTAGGCCTTGAAGTGGATTTACATCCGATAAATGCTCGTGATTTGTGACACCCCGATTATGGTTGTGTTGGGTTGTAATTTCGTTAATTAATATTTTAAGTCATATTTTTGTTGTTCATTTATGCTTATCTATCTTTGAAAGAGACGAGTTAGATTAGTTGCCTAGCTTTGTCTTTACGAGATGCGCCATCACGATCAGTGCGGGGTTTGGGCTTGACATGTCTACCCCAAAATAATAATAGTACGAGCTAGTCAATTTTCGGATTGATAATTAAAAAATAAATAACTTTTGCAAAGTCATTGAAAAATAGTTAACGTTTGCAAATTCATTGAAATAGCCATTAATTTGCTGAAATACGGAAAATTCTAGCATAATATGCGGGATTATGGAGCTCATGCGTATAAACTTTCCGCATATTATATTGGCACTCCGTCACATTATGTTGATAGCTCATGTGTAAAAAAAGTCGAACTCCACTGGAATATTTCTAAATTTTTAAGGGTATCTTTGTTCAGATTTTATCTTTACATAAAAATAGTTAAAATTTAATTACTTTTGAAACTATGATTATTTTTCAATTGGTGATTGTAAATCTGGCTATTTTTTTTATTTTTTCCCCCCGCTATTGAGCTATGTCAATTGCTAAGGGCCCAGAGAAGTATCAAATATTGACTCATATATTGATCAAAAGCGCAAGAACAAACTTAATAGCTTTACTAATGCACCAAAAACATTCTTTTTGTATTTTACCATCCTCTTTCAATAGAGGATATTATTCTGGAAATAGTTCAATAAAAAAAAAGACAGCCCGATGCACGAAAAAAAAAAGAAAGGAAGACTCCAAACAAGTGCCTACTCTTAAAGAGCCTCTCTTGTTATTATTCATTGCTTGTATTAGCTATTTTCTTTTCATTTTTCTCCACTTAGCCATTTTCATGGCTCAATGAATGGAGAAAACCTAAATTATATAGTCAATAGACTGCCGGAATCTCGCTTTTCGTCGCCAAAAATCCGTTGCCGGAAGTCATCAACCATCATCGGAAGTCCTTGCCGGAGGGAAACTGTTGGCTCCCATCCAAGAAGTTGTTTTGCTTTTGTAATGTCAGGTTTCCTCTTGTGAGGATCATCTTCTGTATTTGGCCTAAATTCTATCTTTGCATTTGGATCTATTGTTTCTTGCACCACCTGCAAATATATTACCACAATACAAGTTTTAATAAGTACCGTCTATCTATGTTGTTCGGACTTTTTGAAGATATCTCCGAATGCGTGTCAGATCCTCCAAAAACAGTATATTTTTGGATGGTCCGATACAAGTACCATAACATTTTGGAGAGTCCGCGCAACACATCCATTTATGTATCTAGAAACAAAATAATGAATATCAAGTCCAATGAAAGATATGATTTTCATGCCTATTTTTCAAACTTTTTCATGTTTGCTTGTACCGTCAACCTTCTCTATAACGGTCTTGTTTATTTCGAATATTTTTGGATGTTATAGCGAAATGCTGTTATATGTTATAGAGAACATATATTATAACATAACATAAAAATTGATTCTCGAAAAGTTTGAATTTTATAATGAAGTGTTGTTATATAGAGATATTGTTATAGAGAAGTCTGACTGTAGTATCGCTCGTATACCTAATTTATTTTTTGGCTACCTTCGCTATCATAGCTTAGCTAGCGCTAGATCTTGCTAATGTCAATTAAATTGCTTAGATCTAATTTTCATAAGATATATTTTGCACATAAACTTATTTTATTTAATCATGGTTAATAAATATATATTTTCACATCATTAAATCACTTAACTGTAGTAGGTTGATGTGGTTTGGGTGTAAACATCCAATGCAGGTATAAAAACATATATTCACATTTTTACTAGTTCTAGGAAGTCTGAATCAAAGATATACATGAAGATGCAAATAAAAAAGTAAATTTGGCTTGAATATTGAGTTTTAAGATTCAATTAGTGGATGCAATTAGTAAATTAAAGATTAATTAAAGTAAATTTTTGTGTAATACCTTAGCTAATTCAAGCATGGTGAATTCACCAGGATTTCCAAGATTGAAAGGACCCACATGATCTCCTTCCATCAACCGCATCAAACCTTCTACCTGTTTATTACAGCAATCACATAGAAATTATCTGATAAGTAAATAGATTCTTTTTAAAGAAAAATTACAATTAGCTTTAGATAATTATACTGCTCGAACTCCCCAAAATATTGTTGCACTGGTGTTTTATCCTCTAAAAGTGGCACTACTTTTGAAGGATCTCTCATCCGCCAGGCGGTATTTTTTAAGAGTTCGAGCAACATAGCTGATATTAACTCAGTAAGACAGTAACAAACCTACTTCCTAGAATTAGAGGCGGAGTTAGATTTGAACCTTATGGGTCCGAGATTATAATCTTTTTTAAGTTATTGGGTTCTAAATTAATAATGTGTATATATTCACTAGACGTGTTAATACAAGTATAAGATTTGAACAAAAATTACTGAATTCAACCGAACCCGCTGGTTCCGCCGTTGCCTAGAATTAGAAGCAAACAATTGAATAGGAAATAAAAATTTACCAAATCAGAAACAAACTGAAAGCTCCTGGTTTGTTTCCCATCTCCATAAACTGTCATTGCCTCCTTTCTCAAGGCCTACATATTTTTATATAATTCAAATGAAAGTAATGAATATTAAATCAAATCAAATACAAAGAATACATTTTTTTTTAATTTGATAAAATAACACAAACCTGTGCAACAAAATTGCTCACAACACGACCATCATCTATGCACATACGTGGTCCATATGTGTTGAAAATCCTAGCAATCCTAACCTGCCAAAAATAAAAAATAAACACTTTAAATTGAAAACTATTCATTGAAAAATTCAACATACTGACAATATCTTTTTATTTGACATAGGAGAGTGTTCTAAATTTGTCATGTACTATTTGAAATTGCTCAATTTTATCACTTATTACCCTTTTGGTCCATTCATACTTTTGTTATTAGCAAATCGTTTCGTATTTACCCTCGATTATTAGCTGAGTTTCAATTTGAAATGGGTGGACGTCATATGTTCAAATCTATAGGAAAATAAGTTCAAATTTACTGTTTAACTTCTTATTATTGTTTAAAGTTACGTTAAGATGGAGCTTTGTTAGGTGGTCAAGGCAAAACCAATTTTTTTCTCTTAATGGTAGGGATAATATCATAACAAAAATTTAATAGAGACTGAAAATTGTGATTTTTCAAACAGTGGGCAAACCGATGAACTAAGTTCTCGTTACGCATAGAATTCAGGGAAGGTTCGTACTACACGGGGCTATTGTACGCAATCTTACCTTACATTTCTACAAGAGGTTGTTTTCACGGCTTGAACCTGTGTTTTTTTTTTGGTTTCCCACCCCGATGTTCGGTACCCGCATTGGAGCCCGATTATGTCGGGATTTGCACCACGTAGGTACCCATTTGGAGGGGGGGGGGGAGCGTTCCCTACCAAGGTTTTTTTTATACCAGAGCTCGAACTCGAGACATCTATTTAAAGGAAGAGCAGTATCTTTCCACTGCACCACATTCATTGTTGGTGAACTCCTGGTTATACGATAATAACTTTACCAGTTACGCCAATACTCTACCGTTAACATATATATATATATATATATATATATATATATATATATATATATATATATATATATATATATAATGATTCCGAACTTCGAAAAATCATATCAATTGCCTAAAAATATTACGCATATTTTCTAAGTATCAAGTAGAAAATAAACCTCAATGTTGAGTCCTCTATGGTAGTCCATTGTCAAAGTTTCAGCTGTACGTTTTCCTTCATCATAACAACTACGAACACCTGCTCAATGCTCATTTCAAAAGGTAAAGCTAAACATTAGTTATCACATATTAAAATATACAAATAATTTAAAAATTCTTTACACTGACATCATATAATTTAAATCCATTATTAAAATTACGAGTAGAATGAAGTGATTTACCAATGGGATTAACATTGCCCCAATAAGTTTCAGCCTGAGGATGTTGCAATGGATCACCATACACTTCACTTGTGCTTGTAAGCAAAAATCGAGCTCCTATTCTTTTTGCTAATCCCAACATATTCAATGTTCCCATCACATTTGTTTTGTAATATCTATCCAATTTAAAGTCAAGGAATTTTGCCCAAAAAATATTTACATATTATAATTTATACTATGTTGCTCGGACTTTTCAAAAATGTGATAGGACGTGTGTCGGATCCTCCAAAAATAGTGCATTTTTAAAGGATCTGACACGGGTGCGGCTATATTTTAAATAGTCCGCGCAACATAGATTGTATGCGGTGAACTACTACTACAACAACCCACTAAAATCTTGCAAAGTAGGGTATGTAGGGGTAGTGTATTTGTAGATCTTACCCCTATCACAATGGAGCAGCAATACTATTCTCGATAGACCTTCGACTCAAGAAGACAATACTATCAATAGAAACCATAGAAATAATAACAGCATTATAAGAACAAAAAAATAGATGAAATAAAGTAATAACAATAACCAGTAAATAAGGCCCGACACTATGAAAAATGGAAGAGTAGTTGAACACAATATTAATCACTAGCAGTCTAAGACAAAATTCTAACTGACTAGCCTCTCAGCGGTACAAAGTAGAAATATGCTCAACTACCTCCTAACCTACAATCCTGATGCTCGACCTCCACACAGTGAACTACATAGTTATATAACTCACAGCTACAATTTAAATAGAAGAGAGTAATCCTAAAAAGATTTAATTTTACTTATTGATCTTTCTCATTTTAATAAAATGATCATATAACTAAGAACATTTGTAATAACTTATCTTATTAACCATATTACTAATATCTTGTTATAAATAGTTATTTATAGTTATTTTATGATTAAAAAAAATCTGTTACTGTCTATCCAAAATCTCTCCCCTTTATCCCTTTTCAATCAACACCATCAACCCCGTTTTTCACTGGATTAAAGCCAAATACTTAAAAAGGGCACTCGATGCACAATGTATATTCTGTGTTTATGCAGGGTTCGAGGAAAGAGCGTACCCAAGAAATGTGATCTAGACAGTCTACCGTAATGCAAGCATTAATTGTTGCTTTTACGGTTCGAACCCGTAATTTATAGATCATACAAAAATAATTTTATTGATACTCTAATGCTCCAATTTAAACCCTGAATATAAAGAAAGGATATCAAAAAAATAGTCGAACGACTCAGTATTTATGCCATTAAGGTCATGCAAAAAAAATAAATTTAAAAGAAAATCCAAAATGTGAAAGGATATGATGGTCTTGACTGGATTATACTTGTAAGAAACAGGAGAAGCTGGACATGCCAAATGATAAATCTGATCAACCTCTAACAAAATTGGCTCAACGACGTCGTGTCGAATGAGTTCAAATCTAGGGTTCTTGAAATGGTGTAATAAATTCTCTTTTCGACCTGTGAAAAAATTATCAACCACAATTACACTATCTCCTCGTGCTATTAATCTGTCCACCAAATGGCTCCCAACAAATCCAGCTCCACCTGTTACTAATATTCTCAAACTTTTGCTCTTCAATCCCAATGGAACCTTTCCACCTACAACAAATTTTTGTTCATTCTCAAATCAAGAGAGTAAAATAAGTTCATATGTTAAAATAAAATTATGTTGCTCGGACTTTTCAAAAGTGACGTCGACTGTGCAGTGACAGAGGCACAATACGTGCAATATTAAAAACCTTATTAAAGATTAAACATATAAACTTTAGATAAGAATGGTATAAGTTCAAATTTCAAGATTTAGGTTACGCGAGACGGATCTAGAATTAGTAATTACAACGAGTCAAATAAATAAATTATTTTCGCCTCAAATTATGTATACATATGAAAAAAATATTAAGATCACATTTATCCAGCACTCATTAGCTTTAAAACCTGAATTCGCCGTAACCATATACCTGCATTAATGTTGTGGTCAGCTTCATCAACCAACTCGTATGCTATTCTTCTAGGAATCGGATTTGACACAAATGTATTTGTGTCTTGAATATCAATTTTAAACTCGGACCTTAACGGAGAAGAAGAAACAGAAACCAAAGAAAAAATAACAACAGACATGCAAATTCCAATCAAAAGACATACAAGTCTTTGTTTTTCAAGCACATATTGAATTGGATATTTCAATGAAAATCTCTTCATGTTGTTTTTCTTTACGTAATTTTTCTGAAACACCTCATTATCAACTCCCATATTGGGTTTTTGTAAATAAAATAAAACTCTCTCTCTTTTTTTTTCTCCCTTTTTTTAAGATCTAAAGAGAATGAAAGAAAAAAAGGAAAATGTTGTTTGTTTAATTTGTGTGAGAAAGACAATTAAGAAGAGAAATCGAAGATGACGGTGCATGAAGAAAGTGGAAGCATTTGCATGAATTTTCGCCTTAATAAGATGGATGTCTGAGGAGACTAGTGGCTTTCTTCACTTTGCTTTTAGCCAATTAAGCTATTCCACATGTATATATATATATATATATATATATATATATATATATATATATAAAATTCATATACCCGACTTTGATTTGTTTGGAGTAGTAACATAGTTTGTTCTTGTTATTATTGTAGATAACTTTTAGTGCGTTTTATTCTTCTCTTTATCTTGTATAATAATAATCCGCACTGCCATAGAAATAAGAATTAGCGACGGAAAAATTATGTAGCTAAACAACAGAATTCGTTGGTAATTTTATTTAGCGACAAATTATCAAAAAGTTTTGCTAACTATGAGCAATCTAGCGACAAAGTTAGTAATCAGTTCTAAATTTTTTGAATAATGCTGAGATGAGCGTAACTAAAACAACATAGTCAGTTACAATTTTTCTTGCTTTTGCAAATATTTTCACTATACACGTGGGATGTCATACTTTTTGTATTCATCATAATCAAATGTTATTTTGTCATTTGGAGTAAAATGAAATTCTTAACTGGCTTTGGTGCAAAATAAGTAACTAATTTTGTCATTTCATATCATGTTGAAAGTGCCACAGTAACAAATAAAAAAGAGATGGAGTATATATATATATATGTACATATATATATATATATATATATATATATGTACATATATATACATATATATATATATATATATATATATATATATGTACATATATATATATATATATATGTATATATATATCTATACATATATATATGTACATATATATATATATATATATATATATATATATATATATATATACATATATATATACATATATATACACATATATATGTTGGAAATAACGCTTTACGCTAGAGGGGGGGGTGAATAGCGTTTTAAAAATATTAAGCGTTTTAGTGCGGAATTTAAAAACTTTGCAGAAATTAAGACAAGTGCAGTAAAATAAACTTACACAAAGATGTATCCTGGTTGGCCACAAACGTGGTTAGTCCAGTCCCCGAGAGACTCTCTCGAGATTTCCACTAAACTTGTCAAGCTTACGGGTGCTTAACAAACCGTTACAGCTGAGGACACAAGCCTCACCTAGGTGCTCGGGGATCACAATCCCAAAGACTTCAATTGCTCGGGGATACCAATCCCAAAGACTTCAATTGCTCGGGGATAACAATCCCAAAGACTTCAATTGCTCGGGGATAACAATCCCAAAGACTTCAATTGCTCGGGGATAACAATCCCAAAGACTTCAATTGCTCGGGGATAACAATCCCAAAGACTTCAATTGCTCGGGGATAACAATCCCAAAGACTTCAATTGCTCGGGGATAACAATCCCAAAGACTTCAATTGCTTGGGGATAACAATCCCAAAGACTTCAATTGCTCGGGGATAACAATCCTAAAGACTTCAATTGCTCGGGGATAACAATCCCAAAGACTTCAATTGCTCGGGGATAACAATCCCAAAGACTTCAATTGCTCGGGGATAACAATCCCAAAGACTTCAACCGAGGAAACACAAGTTCCTCAACAAACGAGAATCGCAATTCTCTTACAAACACAAAGACACACTCACTTTACAAAGTACTCCTCAATGAGTAGATATGAGTAGAAATAGTACGCTCAAGATCACAACAACTTAGCTCAATAGAATGGCTCTTCAAAAAGCTTTATAGATGAATGAAAATGATGATCAATGTAAGAAAGCTTTTAGCAATGAAAATACTTAAATTGTATGTGTTGTTGTTGTGAAAACACTGAGTTAAACCTGTATTTATAGGTGAAAAACTCAGTCTTACCGTTGTCTAATTGCCAATTAAGGATTGCTGAAATTACTCAGTGACAATCGATTGTCAGGACTAAACAATCGATTGTTTGCCTATCAGATCAAAAAATCAATCCCAGATTTTACGTTAACAATCGATTACTTCAAATCAATAATCGATTAATTATAACGTTAAAAAATCCTTTCCAATATTTGGCATAAAACATCGATTATCAGGAAATCAATAATCGATTATTTTAACAACGTTCAGAAAATCTTTTCCAGATTTTACGCTAAAACATCGATTGTTAAATATCACAATCGATTACCTGAAGGTAATTTGAAAAAAGTATGACAACGGTCAGCTTCAACAATCGATTATCAAATAGAACAATCGATTATTAATTAATTTCAAAACTTACTGTCTCATATATAATCGATTATCAAAAGCCACAATCGATTATTAATTAATTTCAAAACTTACTGTCTCATATATAATCGATTATCAAAAGCCACAATCGATTATTAATTAATTTCAAAACTTACTGTCTCATATATAATCGATTATCAAAAGCCACAATCGATTATTAATTAATTTCAAAACTTACTGTCTCATATATAATCGATTATCAAAAGCCACAATCGATTATCATTTTACTTAAAATCACTGGGAGACATTTTTCTCATTCCAATCGATTACCATTAGTTCATAATCGATTTTTATGAGTTTTGAAAACTTTGCCTCAGTTAACAATCGATTATCGAAAGTACACAATCGATTGTTATGCAGTTTGCAACAACCTGATGTTAACTGGCTTACTCACAATCGATTATCATTAATTCACAATCGATTGTCATGCAGTCTTGGCTTAGAGATACTCGATTATTATAAGTACATAATCGATTATCTTAGCCCAGATTTTTGAGGCATGTTTGGAAAACATTTTAACAAATGTAAATATGCATAGTTTAAAATCATTTGACACTTACTTTAAATATGCATGATTTTGGAAAAATAATTTTAGTAGAGAAGCCATGTTATGAGCCAAGATTGAGGAATCAAGATCACAATTAATATTGACTCAATTATAACATTTCCAAGCATTGTCTTGAGCTTCTTGTAATGCATCCATTATGTGCTTGTCCTTGAGCACTGCTATATATCGCTTATTGCTTTGTTTGACATTCATCAAAACCTACAAAAGAACACACGTTTAGTATATTGCATTTGAAACGTGTTTCCAACAATTTCCCCCTTTTTGATAATGGCAAACATAGGCGGGATATATGCAATAATTATTTTGATAAACCAAGACAAGTGTCATGTTCCCCCTCAATTCATGTTCCCCCTCACTTTAAGCATGAATGAAGTTGAGAGCATATAGCATAATATAGCATACTTCTTGATATCCCGTTTCTTCCCCCTTTTGCCATTAGCAAAAAAATGTACACAAGGGAAGAATAACAAATATGAAATAAACACAAGTTTATTTATTGGAAAAAAATTATAACAGTACAAGGGTGGAACAAAACATGACTAACCAACAAAAACAATAAACCAATAACAATTTCACATTCATCATTCAACAATTTCACATAGATAAAATAGCAATTTCATCATTCATCACCCCCATCCCCTTCATCATCATTTGGAGGCGCTTGATATGGCACCATCTGAGCATAGGCATAATTCACGTGATCAAAGTAACCATGGACCTCACGTGTTAATTGAGTAATTTGGTCAGAAATGGTCCGGAGGGTAGGCTCCTGAGGAGGATGAGCACGACGGGCTTGTCGATTTTGAGGAGGAGCGGGAGCATGATCACCATCATGATGAAAGGAAGACTCCGAAATTTCCCAGATTTTGGTGCTCTTTTTGAGAGGACCATTAGCAGTATTGACCCCGGAAGCTTCAAGAAATTTCATTATCAAGAGGGCATAGGGGAGAGGTATGTCATCTCTGGTGGCATTGAACATATGGGATAGAATAAGCTTGCACCAATTTATGTTAACCCCGGTGACAATGGCGTAAAGAAATTTGGCATCCTCTTGGGAAATGGTGGTGTGATTGAGTTTACGGGGTTTGAGAACACGAGTGATGAAATAAAGAATGAAACGATAATTCGGGTCCATACCCTTTATGGTGGGACGACGGGAAGAAGACTCATCATAGGCGACTCCGGCTTGGCGGAAGAGGTTTGTTTCATCAAGCATGTGCCCGGCATCATTTATGTATTGGTAGATGTCTTCACCATCATGCGGAATGCCGGCAATGAGGTGGAGGTTATCTTCAGAAATTAGAATGGGAATGCCGTTAACATTGGTAACAAGTTCACCCTCATCATTTTTGTGAAGGTTGGAGTAAAAAGCTTCAACCAAAGAAATGTTGTAGTAGGGGTGAGTAAGGAGTAGGAAGTTGAAAAGATGGCACTCTCTTAGCATATTCGCGGCTGGAATGAATGGTGCAATAAGAGCGTTTGTTGAAAAGCGAGGAGGGAGAATAAGGCGTTTCTCAAATTTGGTTACGAACCGGGTGAGCTCTTCATTGGATTCAAAAAATAGAACCGATCCATCTTGATATGGATGGCGAGAAGAAGAGGCACCTTGTTTGGAACGAGCACGTTTGGAGTTGCGGCTTGACATTTTTTTTTTTTTTGAAAAGAATGTGCTAGGATTTTTCAAAGAAAACAAGAGAATTTGATGCTTGGAAGCTTGAGTGAGTATACAAGAGCATATGTGCAGCCTATATATAGAGAAGGAATGAGTCTTACATTTATTGGAAAAGATTTGAAGAGATGTGAAGTCTGAAACGGTAAAAATAAATTCACTGACCGTTCGACAATCGATTGTTTGAATGGAATAATCGATTGTCATTAATGAAGATGATCTGACACAACGATTACACGCCAGAACGGTAAAAATTTGAAAGAGATAGTCGATTGTCAAACTTGGTAATCGATTGTTTGTCATATTTATGACCTGACAGGAATCGATTATAGAGCCAAAACGGTAACATAAGTTTAAAACAGATAATCGATTGTCAGTATATAGTAATCGATTGTTTACTCACAGAGAGTTTGAATTTTGGCAAATAATCGATTGGCAGAACAAATAATCGATTGTTTGGAAGGGGGATGCTAAAATGATGAAACTTAATTCTATCAGGCAATGTAAACAGTCAACAAGATTTCATGGCAGAAAATTGAATCAACAAATAATCGATTATTGATACTGATAATCGATTGTAAGCATAAATAATCGATTATGATCGATTTTTCTTGTATCAAGATAATTCATACTTTCCTCTTACCTTTTTGGGGGGATGCCTGCAAAATAGAATTAAACATCTCCGACGCTCAAGTCAATAATCTATAAATGAAATGATAACTTTGAAACTTGTGTAGTCGGGTGAAGAACGTGAACTCTTAAGAATTTTGTCCTAGGATGTTCTTAAGAGGGTTTAGGGTACTTACCTTCCCTTCGACTTTGCCAATTACCTGATTTTGAGCATCCTCCGTTCATTTTGGTCCTTTGGCTCATTCTTCAATTTGAGAAGCTTCTTTCACAATTTTGCCTTTGTCTTCCTTGTATTTTGTCTTTTTAAAAAAATTCGAAAATACTTCCGATTTAAAGAAGTCTCTAAACCGACTTTTCGTCTCTTCCTCCTTCTTTGTGCTTTAATTGAAGGAATTTTGAATTCGTCTCCCGTCAAGTGTTTGGAGCATCCACTACACTTGATTCCTTCAAGCACACCTGCAAAACAAATCAATGCTCTTTTGGTACCCATGCCATTTTGGGTCCTTGAGGGTTATGCATACTATAATGATATGTTTGAGTAGCATGTCTATGTCTAGTAAAGCATGCGGGAGCAATATGACCAATTCGTCTACAATAATGACATGTCACATTTGGATTATGCATGCGTCTAGGCTCATAGTAGCTGGAATAATGCACATTGTTTTCTCTATTTTCATTTCTCCTAATTTGAGCACCATAATCATTTCTAGGTTGAACATTTCGGGATCTTCTAGCATGATCACTGTTGTGCCTAAAATATGCATCATGTCTATGGTGACGATTGCTAGGTGGAAAGTCATGTCTAGGTCTCCTAATATTTTGTCTAGCATGCATGTTAGTTTTAGGAAAGACATTTTTGTTATTAATCCTAGGTTGAGCTCTAGGTGGTTGGGTTTTTGCATCAACCTCTTCTTCATTTATGAAGCCTATTCCATGCTTGGTTGATTTCAAGTTATCAAGCACCACATTCAAGTTTTTATGAGAGGAGTTGAATTTGTCTAGTGTGCCTTTTAATCTACCTACTTCATTCTTAAGGACTACACAAGAAGCACAATTTTTTGTAGAACTCTCGGGCTTGTCAGAACTTCTTTTCCCATAAAACTTGTTTTGTTCTAGTAGCTTCTCATTTTCCAAAACCAATTTTTCTAATTCTTTTTCTTTTAATGAAAACTGTTTTTGAAAATCTTGTTCTTTTAGAGAAGCACTTTCTCTTAAACTAGTGACGGTTTTTGTAACTTTGAGAAATTCAGCATACAATTCATCAAAGGCATTTCTCATGTCATCAAGAGTATAAAAATTTTGAGAAGAGATTTGACTTACCTCACTTTGATTTTCTTCCTGTGCCATGAGGCAGAGATTTGCCGCTTCTTCATTTTCTTCTTCACTGGATTCGTCTCCGGAATCTCCTCCCCAAGATATGTATGCTCGTTGCTTCTTGAAGGGTTTCTTCTCCTTTTTAAGATTTGGGCAGTTTGTTTTGATATGCCCTGTTTCACCACATTCATAACATTTAACTTGCTCACCTTGCTTTTTCCCTTTGCGGTCATATTCTTTTCGCATGAATTTTTGGAACTTTTTGATGATGAGTCCAAATTCGCTATCTCCATCCTCTTCAATCGGTGATTGACTTGTGCTCGCCTTTAGAGCAATCTTTTGCCTTCTTTGTTCATCAATAACAGGGTTAAGAATAGTGGATTCATAAGTCTTAAGATTACCTCTAAGAGCGTCTATGGTGACGTTCGTGATTCCAATTGACTCTTGAATCGCATCAGCCTTTGATCGCCATGCCGGTGTTAGGCTCCTAAGGATTTTTTGAACTAGTTCTTTGTCTGTGAACGTCTTCTTGAGCGTGTGGAGATCATTCACTATTGATGAGAACCGCTCAAACATCTCGTCTACCTTTTCGCCTTCATTCATATGGAACAATTTGTAAGCATGAGTTAAAAAGTCAATTTTAGCTTCTCTTACCTGGTCAGTCCCTTCGTAAGTGACCTCAAGCTTGTCCCACATTTCTTTCGCTGTTTTGCAGCAGGAGATTTTCCTGTAATCATTAGCATTAACAGCACAAAGTAATAAGTTAATAGCTTTAAAATTATTTTGGACTATTCGATTATCCTCGGCGTTGAATTCCTCTTCTGATTTTGGCACCCATACTCCTTCCACCTGTTTGACAGGAACCTCATTTCCTTTGGTGTATACCTTCCACAAGTAAGGGCTGTTTGATCTGACGAATATCTGCATCCTTTCTTTCCAATATGAATAATTTGTCCCGTTGAACAAAGGAGGTCTTGTGGGGCACTGTCCTTCATCAATACCTGCAAAAGAGTCTAGAGTAGAAGCCATGGAAAGATTCTCTCAAACGGTTAAGTTTTTCAGAGAGTATGGCTCTGATACCAATTGTTGGAAATAACGCTTTACGCTAGAGGGGGGGGGTGAATAGCGTTTTAAAAATATTAAGCGTTTTAGTGCGGAATTTAAAAACTTTGCAGAAATTAAGACAAGTGCAGTAAAATAAACTTACACAAAGATGTATCCTGGTTGGCCACAAACGTGGTTAGTCCAGTCCCCGAGAGACTCTCTCGAGATTTCCACTAAACTTGTCAAGCTTACGGGTGCTTAACAAACCGTTACAGCTGAGGACACAAGCCTCACCTAGGTGCTCGGGGATCACAATCCCAAAGACTTCAATTGCTCGGGGATACCAATCCCAAAGACTTCAATTGCTCGGGGATAACAATCCCAAAGACTTCAATTGCTCGGGGATAACAATCCCAAAGACTTCAATTGCTCGGGGATAACAATCCCAAAGACTTCAATTGCTCGGGGATAACAATCCCAAAGACTTCAATTGCTCGGGGATAACAATCCCAAAGACTTCAATTGCTCGGGGATAACAATCCCAAAGACTTCAATTGCTCGGGGATAACAATCCCAAAGACTTCAACCGAGGAAACACAAGTTCCTCAACAAACGAGAATCGCAATTCTCTTACAAACACAAAGACACACTCACTTTACAAAGTACTCCTCAATGAGTAGATATGAGTAGAAATAGTACGCTCAAGATCACAACAACTTAGCTCAATAGAATGGCTCTTCAAAAAGCTTTATAGATGAATGAAAATGATGATCAATGTAAGAAAGCTTTTAGCAATGAAAATACTTAAATTGTATGTGTTGTTGTTGTGAAAACACTGAGTTAAACCTGTATTTATAGGTGAAAAACTCAGTCTTACCGTTGTCTAATTGCCAATTAAGGATTGCTGAAATTACTCAGTGACAATCGATTGTCAGGACTAAACAATCGATTGTTTGCCTATCAGATCAAAAAATCAATCCCAGATTTTACGTTAACAATCGATTACTTCAAATCAATAATCGATTAATTATAACGTTAAAAAATCCTTTCCAATATTTGGCATAAAACATCGATTATCAGGAAATCAATAATCGATTATTTTAACAACGTTCAGAAAATCTTTTCCAGATTTTACGCTAAAACATCGATTGTTAAATATCACAATCGATTACCTGAAGGTAATTTGAAAAAAGTATGACAACGGTCAGCTTCAACAATCGATTATCAAATAGAACAATCGATTATTAATTAATTTCAAAACTTACTGTCTCATATATAATCGATTATCAAAAGCCACAATCGATTATTAATTAATTTCAAAACTTACTGTCTCATATATAATCGATTATCAAAAGCCACAATCGATTATTAATTAATTTCAAAACTTACTGTCTCATATATAATCGATTATCAAAAGCCACAATCGATTATTAATTAATTTCAAAACTTACTGTCTCATATATAATCGATTATCAAAAGCCACAATCGATTATCATTTTACTTAAAATCACTGGGAGACATTTTTCTCATTCCAATCGATTACCATTAGTTCATAATCGATTTTTATGAGTTTTGAAAACTTTGCCTCAGTTAACAATCGATTATCGAAAGTACACAATCGATTGTTATGCAGTTTGCAACAACCTGATGTTAACTGGCTTACTCACAATCGATTATCATTAATTCACAATCGATTGTCATGCAGTCTTGGCTTAGAGATACTCGATTATTATAAGTACATAATCGATTATCTTAGCCCAGATTTTTGAGGCATGTTTGGAAAACATTTTAACAAATGTAAATATGCATAGTTTAAAATCATTTGACACTTACTTTAAATATGCATGATTTTGGAAAAATAATTTTAGTAGAGAAGCCATGTTATGAGCCAAGATTGAGGAATCAAGATCACAATTAATATTGACTCAATTATAACATTTCCAAGCATTGTCTTGAGCTTCTTGTAATGCATCCATTATGTGCTTGTCCTTGAGCACTGCTATATATCGCTTATTGCTTTGTTTGACATTCATCAAAACCTACAAAAGAACACACGTTTAGTATATTGCATTTGAAACGTGTTTCCAACAATATATACATATATATACATATATATATATAGGCCGGGTCGGATTAGCCCAATTCAGTTCATATGAGCTTTAGCAATTGACGGATTGGGTTGAGCTAGTCCACTATTTTGATGGGCCTTATAATGGCTAATTCACCCCAGCCTTATGTGGGTCGCGGGCCCCATGCTGGGCCGTCGTTTTTAAAAGTAAAATTTTATATTTTTTATTTAAGTACTAACTTATAAAAAGATAAAATTAAAAGTTAAAAAATATCTTATTGGAAAAAATTCTTAAAGCTTAATAACTTTCGTATATTGTTCTAATATATCATAATGAATACTAAAATAGTACAAAATAAGATTATATTTCATTCACTAAAAGTCAAAACTCAAAACAAACTATTCAAGAGAACGTTCATGATGCTTACGGAATATCCAATACATCATCTTCGTCAAACACATTTGAACCCATTTATAACAATGTTGTCTTAACATCTTCACTTTCATCTATATCTACAATTCATATGCAATATTAATTAGTTAAATAGTAAGAGTAATTAAATTTTTAAAAAACTAATAATATTCAAATTTATATAAAAAATATTATCAGTTTGAGTTTGGGAAAGTTGTGCAACCAATTTCGAGTAGTAACAAGTTGTTTGGACATTTTCATGATGGATGCAACTATGTGCTTGGTAAGAACAGACACGCTAATTTCTCTCTCTTCTCCGTTCTTCTCTCGGCGCACGTTAGTTGACGTACGCCGAGTTCGTTTCCATGGCGAGAGGGAGGGGGCGAGGTAGGGGTCGACCTAGAAAAATTCCGGTTTTCACCATTGATAGAATCATCTCTACCATAAATCAACCAGTTCCAGACAAACAGTCTTCCACATGTGCATCTGTACAGCCAGTCGATTTGTCATGCTAAGGCGAAGAGCCTTTGATTTCTCAGCAATCTAATGAGGTAATGGGGAATCGAAGCTATCCTCCTTTGATTGAAGCATCGTTAACTCCGATGAAATAATTGGCCGGTGAAAATGGTCACATGCAGAAGGGTATACCAGTTCAAGCTCATCCAGGGACAGAGATAACGAAGCCAGTGGAGGTGATTTCAACCGATGTACCAAAGGGGAACTGGGCTAATCTGTTTCAGAAGAATCGATTTGCTTCTAACGGTATGGCACTAGAATACATCCCCCCGGTAATGATTGAAGGGCAACCAGTGGGCCAACTGAACAAAGCAGAGGTGGAGGAGGAAGAAAACAAGTGGAAATGTGCTCTAATTGTCTATATTCTAGGAGATGGGCCTGGATATAACGCGATGAAGAGATTCATCAACCTACATTGGTCGCATATACCTGAACCAGAATTATTTTATCATGAGGAAGGATACTACATAGTGAAGTTCCGAACAATTGATGATGCCAAAGAAGTTTTATGTGCTGGTCCTTACTCTATAGCAAATAGGCCCATGATTCTCAAGCAATGGACATCTAATTTTGATTTCACTGAGGAATTCCCTGCTGAAATCCCACTGTGGGTGAAATTTCCTAAACTCCCTATTTCCTGTTGGGGAATATGATCCTTGAGTAGAATAGCCAGAGTATTGGGGAAGCCCATTTTTGCGGATGAATATACAACCAAACAGTCCAGAATTTCCTATGCCCGTATGCTCATAGAGATAAATGTTACAAAAGAGTTGCCTAGTGATATATGGTTAATGGATGCAAATGGGAAGAAGTTTCTGTAAGAAGTGGTTTACGATTGGAAACCATCTTACTGTGGTAAATGTCTTATGGTTGGACACAACTGTTTGATGAATCCCAACCCTGTCCAGCCTCCCCAAGTGAAAAAACCCAAAGTGATTCAGGAATGGAGAACTAAAGCTCCAAACCAGAATGTTCAAAAGCAGCAGGAGCCTCCATTACAGCAAGCTGAGACAAGGCAGAGCAGTGTAACTCAGAGAGAGCCTCATGACCCTCCTTAAATTGTAACATGAAGGAACAAACAGGAAGATAAAGGGAAGCATGTGCAATCCCTAGAATTTAACCTTACCAACTTTCCACCTTTATCTCCTATTGTGGTGAGTAATTGATCTGAAGCAATGTATATTAGTAGGGTTGAGAATCCTCCTGATGATGAAGGGGGACCTAGTAATTCTCAATGAAGTGGCTAATCTGGAACATTAGGGGTGTAAATAAAAGGTATAAACAAAAGGAAGCTAGGGAATATATTATGAGTAATAATTATAACCTTATTGGTCTGGTAAAGACGAAGGTTAAAGAAAAGAATGCATATAGGATTGCTAAGTTGTTGGTTCCTGGTTGGGGTTTGCTAACAAATTATCAGGGCTCCATAAATGGTAGAGTTTGGATACTATGGGACACTCAACTGATCAGAGTCACTGGTATTCAGGAGGAGGCTCAATTGATCCACTGTAGAGTCAGAATCATTTCTGGAGAAGCAATCTGTTATCTCATTGTGGTGTATGGCTTTAATGGGATGGACCAGAGGAGATCACTATGGAAAAATCTACAGGACTATTCTGTTGCTATTACTGAACCTTGGCTAGTAGCAGGTGATTTCAATGTTGTTCTGTATGCTAATGACAGACAGTCTAGTAATCAAGTGAAGCAAGTTGAGATTTAGGAGTTCACTCAATGTATACAGCAGGCTGGACTTTCAGAACTCCCCTGGAAGGGGGAGTATTTCACCTGGACAAATAAGCAGACAGGCAGTGATAGAGTATGTAGTCGACTGGAAGAGTCTTTGGCAATTATGAATGGATGATTAACTGGAGTCATGTACAAACTGTATATGACCATCCTTTAATCTCTAATCATAACCCTATGGTGATTACACTGGCAGAAGTTACTAGGCAAAGGAAGACTCCTTTCAGATTTTTCAATGCATGAGCCGATCATGTAGACTTCCATCAGCTGGTCAATGACAACTGGGCACAGTAATACTCAGTATTCTATGAGAGCAGTGTGGATCAATCTCAAGTCACTGAAAGCACCCTTAACATCTTTAAACACTAAAGACTTTAAGAACATTAGTTAGAGAATTGATTATAGTTGACAAGAATTGAAGGACATTCAGAATCAGTTGGCACTGGCTTACACTGATGAATAGCAACTTAAAGAGAAGGAAATAGTAATGAAGCTGGAAAAGTGGTCATTGATTGAAGAATGTATGCTACAACAGAAGTCCAGGGCAAAATGGATCCAACTGGGTGATTCTAATAACAAATATTTCTCTGTTGTTTTGAAGGAAAGAAATCAACACAAGCATATTACTGAGCTTGTTATAAACGGTGGTTTCAAGGTTACTAGTCCAGATGGCATTAAAAAGGAGATCACTGATTTTTATAAGTCTTTAATGGGTATAGCAACTGCCTCTCTACCAGCTATAAACCGAGTGTATATGGCCAATGGTCTTACATTGACATATCAGCAGAAGAAGGATTTAGTTTCTGATATTACTGAACCTGATATTATGGACAGTTTAAAGGCAATTAGTGATGACTAAGCCCTGGGAATTGATGGGTACAATGCAGTGTTTTTCAAGAAGACTTGGAGCATCACTGGCAAACAGATAATAGGTTCAGTCAAGGATTTCTTCCAGACTACCAGAATGTACAAACCAGTCAACTGTGCCTCTCTCACTCTGATACCTAAAGTCCCTAAACCAAAAACAGTCAAAGAATACAGGCCAATAGCATGCTGCTCAGTGTTGTACAAAGTGATTTCCAAGATATTAGCCAACAGAATGCAGAAAATCATGGCTAGCATCATCTGTGAAGCCCAAGCAGGATTCATCCCAGGCAGGAAGATTGCAGACAATGTTATCTTGGCCCATGAGTTAATCAAAAACTATTCCAGATCCCATGTTGCTCCTAGATGCATGATCAAAATTGACCTGCAGAAGGCATATGATTCTGTCGAATGGATTTTTTTACAACAGGTAATGGATGCAATGGGTTTTCCAGGTAGATTCACAAGCTGGATCATGGAATGTGTCCAAACGGTCAGCTATACAGTGATGATTAATGGGGAAACAACTGAGCCTTTTAAAGCTGCTAAAGGCCTTAGACAAGGTGATCCAATCTCCCATTTCTATTTGCAATAGTAATGGAGTATTTAAGTAGATCTCTGGCTGAACTGAAGAAAGATCAAGATTTTGTATTCCATCCAGGTTGTAAAAGGCTGGGCATCACTCACATCAGTTTTGCTGATGATCTACTTCTGTTTGCAAAAGGTGAAAGGCAATCTGTAATTACCATGTTCAACAATTTCTCTCAGTTCACTAAAGCATCTGGGCTAAAAGCTAATCTGACCAAAAGTTCAGTTTACTTTGGAGGGGTTAGTTCTGAAGTCCAGCAGCAAATTACTGATCACCTAGGCTATGTGTATGGAGATTTGCCTTTCAAATATTTGAACATTCCTTTATCCACCAAGAAGATGACTTTGATTTAGTGGCAACCTCTGGTAGATAGGATCACTGCTAGGATCACCTCATGGACTGCCAGAAAGTTATCATATGCTGGGAGACTCCAATTGGTACAATCAGTGGTCTTTGGTATTCAAGCTTACTGGGCACAACTTTTCCTCATACCTTCAAAAATTCTAAATCTTATTGAAGCAGTCTGTAGAAGTTTTATATGGTCTGGATCAGTAGGTATCTTTAAGAAGGCCTACATTTCCTGGGACAAAATGTGTTTGCCAAAATCAGCTGGTGGGCTGAACCTCACAAACCTCCTGCTGTGGAATAAGGCAGCTATTGCTAAACTATGCTGGGATCTGGCTCGCAAGAAAGACACTCTGTGGGTCAGATGAATTCACACAGTTTATATAAAGCAGCACCAACTAGAGAACATTCCTATACCCAAGCAAGCTAGTTGGATGGTCCGAAAGATAATTGCAGCAAGTGGACTGCTACAACAACACCAGAGTTTGCACATGCCAGTATGCTCCAATAGGCTACTTTATCTGCTTCAGATTGGCCAACTTCCGAGAGTTCCCTGGAAGAACCTAACTGCTCAAAACTATGTTAGGCCCAAGGCTGTTTTCAATTTGTGGTTGGTACTTCAAGATAGGTTACCAACCAAGGATAGGCTGCTACATTGGGGTATGAATGTGGATAACATCTGTGTTCTGTGCCACCAAGCTCCGGAGACCAGAGACCACCTCTTCCATAGCTGCTCATTTGCTACACAACTAAGGGATCAGACACTGTCCTGGATCAGGGAGTTTCATCCCAGTATGCTGAACTGGGATCAATTTGTACAATGGATTGTTGGTAAGGCTAAAGGGAAATCGAGTCGGGCTAACATATTCAAAATGGTTGTAGCAGAATATTCTACACTCTGTGGTTGGAGAGAAATGCGAGGATCTTTGAGAATATCTTCTGTAGCAGTGATAAGCTAATTAGGGACATTGCGTATACTTGTAATATTATAGGTACCCCCAAAATTAGACAACAGCTTCAGCAATATCTTCTGTAAATAGAGGGATAAGTATAGAGATAGTAGATATATAGTCTAAATATGATAGTCAGCTGTGTAGTGGCAGAACTATGATTTTGTATTGAAATCTCTTTGGTGATTAATATAATCTTTAATTACCAAAAAAAAAAAAAGAAACACACACGCCAAATGCTACATTATCATATGCTTTTTAAATTTTATATATTTTAAATAATTTTTTTATTAAGCCCATGGGTCGTCCTAGCCAAGCCTCACGAGTCACGGGCTTACTTGAGCTGGGCTTAAAAGCCTCTTTTTAAATGGGCTCCAAAATTGATATGAATCTAAGTACGGAATTGAAGAAATTAAAGACAAGATAGAAATTAAGAATAGACCCAACAAAGAGGTAATTATCAAACAATTAAAATAATCAATTATCCAACAAATTACAATGCTCAGTAGACCTAAACTATAGGATTACCCTCAAGAGGAATGTAATTCCTCTTGTGAATACATCTTGCAAGAGTTTGCATCAACAAGTCGGAAACACATTCTCCTCACAATTCTTCAATATTCAAAGATAAGCTAAACTAAAATGACCTCATCCATGTTATTTATACTAGGTCCAAATAAGGTAAAAAAGACATAAGTATCCCTAATGGGTTTAACTACTATGCCCACAAGAGAAATCTTATAACCCAAGTCTCTAATCATTGGCAAGCATGGCCTAGGTCCCCATGTTTGCATCCAAGTCATCAAGGGGGCTCACATGTGCGCCCATTACCATCCACGTAGGCATGGCCTTCCATGTGGTCACCATCCAAGTCTCCATGCTCTTCCACGATCTCCACCCTCAAAACAATGTATACCTTCAAGGCTTTTCGACCATTGTCTTCCAATGCTTTCAAGATATTTGTCACGATACAAGTTCGCCCTCCGTGAATATGTCGTGATGGCACCAAGTCCCTTTGATTAGGTAAGCCTAACATTGCAGAAAACAACATAATTTGTCGAATTTAAATAATTAAAACTAAACAGCTAGAGAAATAGAATGTATATAAGTGTCGCTCGGCATATACAACTCAATAATACGGAAGTCTACAAATTTACCCCAAAACCCGGAAACTCACGGGCAATAAAAGTACTACATAAGACTAAACGCCACAAGATAGTATAAAAAGGAGACTCTTCGGTCTGCGGACGCGGCAGATATACCTCAAAGTCTATGTAGCTCCCCCTGTCTCACTAATAGTGCGCCTGAGTGGAGGTATATGGATCTGCACATGAAAAACATGCGTATAATAGGTATGAGTACACCACAACGATACTCAGTAAGTGCCAAGCCTAACCTCGGTCGGATAGTGACGAGGAAGGTCAGGGCCCTACTGAGGTTAAACAATATAATAAGCATTAAGATAACAGAAACAGTTTAAATAAAATCTACAGCGAGAATCTAAACAAGATAAATAAGTAAAAGCAGCTATAGAAGAGCAGAAATAAGACAATTAAAGGGAATATTGCTTGGGGATATCTTGGTATCCCAAGGATCTCTTGGTATCCTCATCTTATACACAAGGGGTCTTTTGGTATCCTCTATATACATATAACATCTGTACCAGGAATCTCTTGGTATCCCGAGGATCACTTGGTATCCTCAATATACAAAAAAAATCAGTGCCAGGGATCTCTTGGTATCCCGGACTCTCTGTTCAGAACATAATACGTGCAGGGGATCTCCTGGGATGCCGCCCCGTAGTCCCAAATTTAGACACGCAATAACAACTCAAAATATCAGACTAGATGCTAAAGTTCTAACAAGTAATAGTAAATTCTACCCTAACATGATTCACATAGTACAAGTAATACAGTTTAAGCAAATAAGTGAGTAAGTCAATTAAACATGTTTCTCTAAGCTAACACAGGTTAAACTTACAATTTAGAATAAACAAGTAAGCAGGAAACTCAATTTAGATTCTTCAAGTAGAAAAGGATTTCCAACAATAGTACGCGCTCGTCACCTTACGTACGAGGCATTCAAATATCAAATATCATGTCCTAAGGGGAAAGGTCCCGCACATAATGTTAGACAAGCCACTTACCTCGAATCGGCTCCAAAATCAATTCAGAATCTTACTTTTGCCACAAGTATCCGACTCCAAATGACCCAAATCTATTCAATTCAATTACATTTCATAAATAATATTGCAAGCAACTAATTCCACTATTAAATTTAAAGTTAAGGCGCAAAGATAGGTACCTCAGGACAGTGTCTTGGAATTGAATAATTTCTATATTTTTAGAATCCTCGTACTCTCACGAGTCTAACCATATAAAAATCTCCCAAATCGGAGGTTAAACACCCACTCAAAACTCAATAGTTTGATCTAAGAAGTTTCTTCCAATTTTTCCCAAATTTTCATCCTCAATTCGAATTTAGATGATGTATTTAACTATATATTGATGGAATACAACTAAAAAGGGTTAAGGAAATGTTAGCCAATGATCTTATCTTCAAAACCCACTCGGAATCGCCCTCTCCCGAGCACAAATTTGATATTTCCAACTTTTGAAACTTAACCCTTGAATTTCCTATTTATGTCTAGTGATTACCACTTCTGCGGTCAAGGGACCGCTTCTGCGTCCGTCTTATGCAGAACTTAAGCCGCTTCTGCGACTTTCACTCAAGGTCCAAATTTTCGCTTCTGCGGACACATAATGCTTCTGTGGTTGCGCCTTTACGGGTCTCATATTGCTTCTACGATCTCTGAAGAATCGACAAAAAAATCGCTTCTACGAATCCAAGTCCGCATCTGCGGTTTCCAAGCCGCAGAAGCGAAAATACCAGAGAACATAAATGTTCAACTACTGCAACACAAATTCGACACCAAAAATGCCCCGTTGAGCATCTGAAACACACCCAAGGTCCCCGGGACCTCAACCAAATCCACAGACACGTCTCATAACATCATTCAAACTTTCACCAATCCTTAAAACACCTAAAATAATACCAAAAACTCGAGTTAATCCATGGTTTAAACCTAAAGACTTCAAATTTTATCAAATACACTTTCGATAAAAAACCTATCAAAAAAACGCCCGAAAGGTTTGAGATTTTGCAAACACATCCTAAATGACATGACAGAGATACTGCAACTTCCGGTGTTCTATTCCGACCCTCGGATCAAAAACTCACTATCGGACCGGAAACTTCAAAAATTCAAACTTCGGCATTCCAAGCCTCAATGAGCTACGAGCTTCCAAAATTCATTCTGGACACGCTCTCAACTTCAAAATCACCTAACAGAGCTAACGGAACCATCGAATTTCCATTCCGAGGTTATCTTCATACTATTTCAACTATGGACCACTTTCTAACACTTAAGCTCACATTTAAGGGCTAAGTGTCCCAAAACTCTCCGAAACCCAACATCGAATGTCCCGTATAATAAAAATAGCAGAAATAAACTTAGGGGAAGCAGTTAATGGGGGACCGGACCATAAATTCCAAAAATAATCGGTCGTGTCGTCACAATATCTCAAAGCTTGGTGAAGAGGTGAAAATCCCTTAGTTCCTTGGCTTGAAATCTTGTGAATGACCTAGATACCATTGGTATTCCTTGAGGTATATCGGTCTCCCCTCATTGAGAAACATTTGTCCTCAAATGAGGATCAGCATAATCACCTACAACACAAGGAAGCAAGTCACTAATATTGAAAACATGATAAACTTTATACTCACTTGGCAAGTCTATCTTGTAGGCATTATCATTGATCTTTTCCAACACTTGGTAAGGACCTTCTCCTCTCGGCATAACCTTTTATTTCCTTTTGCTTGGAAATCAATCATTCCTTAGGTGTACCCACACCCAATCACCGGGTTGAAGGATCACTTTCTTCCTTCCTTTGTTCCTTTTGCTAGTTACTTATTGATATTTCTCCTCAAGTTGTTCCTTGACCCTTTGATGAATCTTCTTCATGGAATCAACTCTCATTAGTGCATCTAAATCAATAACAACATCTTGGGAAAGAGGAGTAAATCTAAAGGGTCAAAGGGTTAAAACTATATACAATCTAAAAAGGTGTCATAAAAGCAGAAGAATGCAAAGACCTATTATAAACAAATTCAACATAAGGCAATTGTTCTTCCTAAGATATGTAATTTCCTTTCACTATTGCCCTCAATATGTTCCCTAACGATTTATTTACTACCTTGGTTTGACCGTCCGTTTGGGGTGGCAAGAAGTAGAAAACAACAAATGAGTACCCAATTTTTTTCACAAACTCCTGTAAAAGTGACTCAAGAATCTAGAATCTCTGTCATTCACTATGGTTCTTGGTACATCATGCAACTTAAGCACATTCTTAAAATACAAAGTAGTAACATGACTAGCATCATCACTCTTGTGGCAAGGAATAAAATGAGCCATCTTAGAAAACCTATATACCACCACAAAAATGTTATCTCTACCCTTTCTAGTCCTAAGCAACCCTAACACAAAATTCATAGGAATATCTATCCAAGGTGCACTAAAGATGGGCAAAGGTGTATACAATCCATGGGGGTATATCCTAGATTTAGCACTTACACACTTAAGGCATTGACTACAAATATTCTCTACATCATGCTTCATCCTAGTCCAATATAAATTCTCCTTCAAAATGTCTAAGGTCTTTCCTACTCTAAAATGACCCATAAGACCTCCACTATGCGCCTCCCTAACCAATAACTCTCTCCAAGATTACTTAGGCACACACAATCTATTTTCTCTAAATAATAACCCATCAAACTTATGAAACCTCATCAAATTTTCATCCTTCAATTCACTAAGTCTCCTAAATTGTTCCACTTTCATCACCTAGTGGGTACATTTCTTTCATACTCAAAGCCCATCAACCTAGAGGTAAGCGTATTTATCAAATAATATCTCCTAGACAAAGCATCGGTAACCATATTATCCTTCCCTTGCTTATAGTGGATAACATATGGAAAGGTCTCTACGCATTCTTCCCACTTAGCATGCCTCTTGTTCAACTTACCTTGGCTCTTAATATGTTTAAGAGACTCATGATCGGTTCTAATTACAAACTCCTTATGCCAAAGAAAGTGTTACTAATTCGTCAAAGCTCTCACTAAAGAAAATAACTCCTTATCATATGTGGAATAGTTCAAGCTAGATCCCTTCAATTTCTCACTAAAGTATGCTATAGTTTTTTGGTCTTTCATGAGCACCGATCCTATTCCTAACCCACTAGCATAACATTCAATCTCAAAGGTTTTGTCAAAATTAGGGAGTTGTAAAGAGGTGCGGAACTAGGCTTCTTCTTCAAAATCCTAAAAGATTCTTCTTGGTTCTCTCCCCAATAGAAGGATTTGTCTTTCCTAATCACCTCGGTCAATGGACTAGCTATGGTACTAAAACCTTTAACAAATCTCATATAAAAACTAGCTAGACCATGGAAAATCCTAACGTCATTAATGCTCTTAGGTGTTGGCCAATTTCTAATTGCCTCAACTTTACTCTCATCAAATTCCATACCATGAGCACCCACCACAAATCCCAAGAGAACAACCTTATCAACACAAAATGTACATTAGGAATAGGGGCTTGTTTCCACAACTGAAAGAGAAACTAAAGAAGGATCGGAAACAGAATAAGATTAAGGAGCGGGGTAAAACCATTCTCAGAAGGAGGAGGTTTAGCGGTCAGTAAGAAACTCCTCAATCAAGTTTAATGAGACCTTTCATGGAAGTCTTAGTTGGACTCTACACTGCTACGCACCTTACATCGATCTAGATGATAATAAGGCCTTGGTCATTTGCGGAAATGGAAGGCTTTTTCCTATTATAGAATGCCCTATGGAGTAAAGAAAAGTGGATGAATTCTTGAAAAGGAGGGAACGAGTATATATAAAATAGAAAACGAAATAAAGAAAATTTCATGAATAGATAGAGTCAACGGTACGACAGACAGTGCTGCCTACACGCGAATTAGCTTCTAAGGTTGAGCAGTCTCAATTTTACTACAGGATTTGCGAATGAATGTTGGGCTCTTAAGATTAGTGTATAGCTGCTCACGTCTCAACACATAAGACCTCATATTCATCTTTCCCAATGTTAAATTTGACCAAGGATTTCTTGATCACCTTGAGTTCACCACACTCATTCAACCATTGCAACTTGTATGGTCGAGCACGCTTCATAGTTTTTAGACGCAACTTCTCAACCATGACACTACTAGAAACATTGATACAACTCCCACTATCCACAATCAATGACCCAATATATTCTCCAACTCTACATCTAGCATGGAACAAGTTTTCTCTTTGGTCAAGCTCATCATTTTTTACGGTTGCACCCATTATTCTTCTCACAATACAATTTGACATGTTCGGTCTTTCATCGATCCCATCAAACACTTCTTGATCCTCTTCACTAAAAGACTCTTCATGAGAATCGTCATCATTTCCATTATTGTATGAATGGACTCCACCCTCACTAATGATAATTTCCCTCCGGTTGAGACATAGACGTGACACTTATATAACATTTTATATTACTAGTAGAAGTAGAAGAGCGAGGCTTAGCATGTTACCTTCTTCCTTGGACTTTACTTTCGGTTTGCTCTTATCATAATATGTCTTGGCCTCTTTTCTGTACTCCCTTGGTTTGTCATCCTTGGAAGATGGATTCTAAGAGTCTTTTACTTTTCCCCATGAAGTGTTATACCTCTTGGACTTATACACCTTGTCTTCCTCAAAGTCTCTTTCAACTTGACTAGCCGCTTGAAAGTCATCATAGGTGAAGAGATTTCCCTATTAAGTCCCGCGATGAATCAGATCACCATAGAATATTTCGCTTCCTCAAAGTTGGATCTTATGCGAACAAGCTCAAATTCATTATGGTATACCCCAACACTTTTGTTGCCTTTCTTCAAGATGTAAACTCTCTTGAGAAGCTCTGGTTTGTAATACTCGGGCACGAATCTTGTTTCCATAACTCTAATTAACTCTTCCAGTTCCTCAATCAATGGAACGCAAAGTCTTATCCTTCTCCTTTCTTTTGAATCCCACCAAGTAAAAGCAAAGTCTTCATATTGAGTGACGACATATCTTACCCTTTGGGTACTAGAAACTCGGTTCATTCGAAAGATCATATTACTTTGAACAACCCAAGTATTCCTCTGGGTCATTACTTCCTTTGAAGGGATGAAGGTTGACCTTGATGGTGTTTAACCCTCTATTCGGATCACTTTGTTTCTCCCAAAAATATTCCCCATTGTTTCCTCGCTTTTGCCAGTTCCTTTGAACCCTTGGTTGGCCATAGTTCATGCGTACCTGTTGGAACATCCTTTGGTGATCTCTTGTTTTACCCCTTGGTTACCATGACCAAACCCTCCATGCTATGCCTTTTCTTCATCTTAAGGGTATTCATGATCACCTTGATGAACACCATGTTGAGATTTGATGGTGTGGTTGTTGGTGGGCGGTTTGGTGTTGATGTCTAATAGGAGGAGGTGATGGGTAGGGGACGTGTTTGTGGTGTGACTTGCTCTCTCTCCAATTTGCATAAGACATTTCTCCCCTATTATAAAAATTCTTTGTTCATTGAGCTTCACTGAATGCTTAGTTTCTTTGAGCTTCTAGGTCAACTCTTCCATTTGTTTCATCATTTGCTCCATGAAGGACTCTTTTTATTGAAAGACTCTTCACTAGTCCTTGTCACTAGTTAGTGAAAATAAGGACCTTACGTTCACTCCCTTAGTGTTTCACTCTTGCTTAGTGTCACTCAATTCCCTCGTGCTTCACTCAATATCTTTGGATTTTCATTTAATTCAAATGTTCTTAATCACGCTTGCCTTTTGCCACTCTTGGTTTTCCCACAAATTGATCTTCAACTCCAATTAAGAATATTTTCAACAAGAAGAACCTCCCACTTTGGGGTTTATTGATACGAAAGAAAGGCACAATAAAAGCAAACGGATAAGAGTCAAACAATTAACAACGTAATCTAGGAGAAAATCACAAAATAATGGGCATGAAATGAAGATACAGACATAATAACTAGATTAATAGATCAGGACTAATTATTGATGTTAACTAGATAAGAATAATCAAAGAAAAATACTAGGAATAAGAATAACACAAAAATTGAGCCAGTGAAAATCGTGTCCACGATTTATTTTTCATTGCCACTGGTGGGGCTGGGGTGGTGCAATTTCGTGCCCACGATTTAATTTCGTGTCTATGAAATTTCTGATTTTCTAAGGTTCAAGTCTGTATTTGGGGTAGGTGATTAGGCAAGATATGGCGATGCTCCAGATTTTCGAGGACATGGCACTTGAGAAGGACTCGTGGAGGCCGAGTATTAGAGTTATAAGATAGGAGGTAACTGAGTTTTGCCTTATGTCACAACTTTGTGAGACTACTTTAGTAGGGATACTTTTGCTTTTGCGTTACATCATCCATGTGTTTTCATGTCGTTTCAGTCTTTCGTATACATATATATATGAATATATAATTATTTATTGTTTCTATAGCATTACTAATATTTTATTCCTTTATTTTTTTGTCTTCTTGAGCCGAGAGGGTCTTTCGAAACAGCCTCTCTATTTCTTCGGGGTAGAGGTAAGGTCTGCGTACACACTACCCTCCCTAGAATCCACTAGTGGGATTGCACTGGGTCGTTGTTGTTGTTGTTAAGGTTCAAATCTGTCCAGCTCCACAAAATTACTCCACGTTTTTGTTCCACGAATTTGGACTTCAGCTTCTTCTTCTTCATCATCACTTTAGGCTCGATTTTGAAATTTCAAATTGATACAAATCATGTTCAAATACCTTCATACTTTATGTTTCACTTGTGAATCACATTAAGACCAAACCCCAATGGGTCATCAATTTTGTGAATCACAGAAACTCAAATGGATCAAATTGTACTTTTTTCATGAACCCACTTACGAAGATGATGAACTTGAAAAATAAGAAACTTTTCAAATTCACTTTTAGACACCCAAATCACTTCAAATCAACATCAATTGATATATTTCAATATAGAGAACAAACCCCAATCAATTTCAAACATTATTATGCATCTAGGTCCAAGAAATAAAGATTCAACCCAAGAACATGAAGACTGATTTTTTTGATTTGTTTTTTGTGATTTTCAAATAAAATAAAATACTTAGCTAGTGTATGTAGAAACAAACACTAATCCAAGATCTGATACCAAATGATACGAATCTAAGTACGGAATCGAAGAAATTAAACACAAGATAGAAATTAAGAATAGACCAAACAAAGAGGTAATTGTCAAACAATTGAAATAATTAATTACCCAACAAATTACAATACTTAGTGGATCTAAACTATAGGATTACCCTTGAGAGGAATTTCCTCTTGTGAATACACCTTGCAAACATTTGAATCAACAAGTTAGGAAAAACATTCTCCTCACAATTCTTCAATATTCAAAGATAAGCTAAACTAGAAATGACCTAAATCATATGTTACTTATACTTGTTTGACTCAAGAGATATTAAACTCTATTTAAGAAAATCAATCAATAAAGATGAAAGGTTAGATCCTAATTAAAGATAATTAACTCTAGATCCGAGATGAGTAGGAGAAATATAAAAACATAGTCAAATATAAATGTTAACAACGATTATGGTCAGATTTAATAGCATAAATAAAGATGCATTAAGTAATAAAAATATGAATATAGGAAAAGATTCATCTGATCTTCAGTGAGATTTTTTTCATTTAATAAAGATCAATGGTAGACAAATACAAGAACCTTATGACCCTTTTTTGAATCTGATGAAGGTATGGGATCAATGATCCTCTCCATTCATTGGAGAGGGTTGGTTACATATTTTCTAGAAAGAGGGAGAGGGAGACCGAGAGAGAGCCTCCTTTTTTGGAAAGTCCTCCCTTTTTATTTATAAGGGGGTATCCATAAAAAATCCTACAAAAAGGTACAATTAGAGAGAATATTCAGTAGAATATTCCTTTTGAGGATCCCAAAGCAGACAAATTGTTTCATCACGACCTCAGCCTGTCTAACCTTGGCATGTCCGACCTCAGCCTTGTTGATGACGGTCCGACCTTGGCATGTCCGACCACGACCTTATGTCTCCTCGTGCCAAATTTTTCTGATTTAATTTTGACCCAGACAGTTAGTCCATCTGCTTATCGAGGTTGCCTCTTGGTCGAGCTCGGTGAGCGGACTTCATTAATCGTTTCGAGAAATTTGGATGGGGAGGTCGACTAGTATGGATTGCATCTAAGGATGCCGATGCTGAGGGAGAATATCTTGGGGATGGTGGTGAAGAGAGTGGCGATGGTGTCGTCGAGTGAAAAGATACCTGTCTGTTTTGACCACTGATCCGTGTCGTATGTAATCTGCGACTATTTGTGCAGTGACTTTGCATAAAGAAGAGTTTTTCGTTGCTACGCGCCGTGTACTTCTCTAAGTTTTTTCTTTTTGTGACTTTGGTGCTAGGTAGATTCCCGTACGGTGAGTCCCGATTTTTCTTTCCCTTTATATTTTTTGATGGTACTTGGCCTTAGTGACATTTAGAAATCTCTTTGGCAAAGGCCCATGCCCTTATTGGGCATTATTTCGATTTTACCAAAATATTGGCCCATTATCATTCGATCGATGTCGGAACTCTTCTTTTTAGTGAAGGCATTTGGCCTTAAAGGGAGTTATTTTGGACTTGTTGAAATATTAATCCATCGTCGTTGGATCAAGGTCGAACACTTCTTCTTGGCGAAGGCCCTTGGCCTTAAAGGTGTTATGTTGACCTTGTCGAAATATTAACCCGTCGTCGTTCGATCAAGGTCGAACTCGTCTTCTTTGGTGAAGGCCATTGGCCATAAAGTCGACATCATCTTTTTTGGCGATGGCTCTTGGCCATAAGGTTGGCTCCATCTTTTTTGGTGACGGACCTTGACTGTAAGGTTGACCTCTTCTTTTTTGGCGACGACTCTTAGCCATAAGGTCGTCCTCATCTTTTTTGGCGATGACCCTTGGCCATAAGATCGACCCCCTCTTTTTTGGTGACGGCCCTTGGCCATAAGGTTGATCCCCCTTAGTGATGGCCCTTGGCCGTAAGGTTGACTCCCCTTGGTGACGGCCCTTGGCCGTAAGGTCGGCTTCCTCTTTTTTGGAAATGACCCTTGGCCATAAGGTCGACCTCCTCTTTTTTGGTGACAACCCTTCGCCGTATGGTCGTCCCCCTTTTGTGGTGATGACACTTGGCCATAAGGCCGGCCTCCTCTTTTTTGGTGACGTCCCTTGGCCGTAAGGTTGACCTATTTTTTTTTGGCGATGGCTCTTGGCCATAAGGCCGGCCTCCTCTTTTTTGGAGATGACCCTTGGCCATAAGGTCGACCCCCTCTTTTTTGGTGACGGCCCTTGGCCGTAAGGTCGACCCCCTTTTTTTTGGCGATGGCCCTTGGCCGTAAGATCGACCCCCTCTCTTTTGATGAAGGCCCTTGGCCGTAAGGTCGACCCCCCTTTTTATGATGCCACTTGGCTATAAGATCGACCCCCTCTTTTTTGGTGACGAACCTTGGCCATAAGGTTGACCCCCCTTGGTGACGGCCTTGGGGGCAAAAAGGTCTGCTTCCTCTTTTTTGGCAATGACCCTTGGCCATAAGGTCAACCCCCTCTTTTTTGGTGACAGCCCTTGGCCGTAAGGTCGGCCCCCTTTTTGTGGTGATGACCCTTAGCCATAAGGCCGGCCTCCTCTTTTTTGGTGACGTCCCTTGGCCGTAAGGTTGACCTATTCTTTTTTTGGCGATGGCTCTTAGCCATAAGGTCGGCCTCCTCTTTTTTGGAGATGACCCTTGGCCATAAGGTTGACCCCTTCTTTTTTGGTGACGGCCCTTGGCCGTAAGGTCGACCCCCTTTTTTTTGGCGATGGCCCTTGGCCATGAGGTTGACCTCCTCTTTTCTTGTGATGGCCCTTGGCAATAAGGTTGGCCTCCTATTTTTTGGCGATGACCTTGGCCACAAGGTCGACTCCTTTTTTTTGGCGATGGCCCTTGGCCGTAAGGTCGACCTCTTCTTTTTCGGCGATGAACTTTGGCCATAAGGTGGACCTCTTATTTTTTGGCGATGACCCTTGACCATAAGGTCGACCTGTAATGACCCAAATCTACATGACAGGCACCCAACACACTACCCAACCCGAGTGAACCAAACCATATGATGCACTCAAATCATATGCAATAAAAACAAATTTGTCTGCAGAAACTCCTCGAAAACCATATACATTTTCAATTTAAATGAATAAAATAATTTTCAATTTAAAATCACACATGACGCCCTTTTCATAGTAGTAACAACGAGTAAGTAAAATAAATATACTTTCATGAATGTCATAACTAACCCTGTTGCTACAACCTTTCACAACCATCTATGGAGCATCTATACCAAAGATTAGAACCAACAGTTGAAGTAATTCTAATAAAATAAAATAAGAAAGAACATGATAGCTACCACGAAACAAAAGTGGTGCTTCATAATACTTCGGAAAGAGAGTCATCCTGGCCTGACCGCATGCCACGTATCATACATCATCCTGAAACATGTAAAGAAAGCAGGGCCTTGAAGGGGGCCCCTAAAGGCTGAGTACACCACATCGGTACTCAATAAGTGTCATAGACTCTCTCTACTTGAGTTCTTGGGAAAAACTTTATAAAAATGATGGACCAATATTTGCTATAAAACGATAATAAATTTTATCAATTCAAGACCCTTGTTATTTTAAATAACAACCAAGTGGATATAACTCACAATATAAACTTTTAAATCATTTACATCAAATGCAAGATTTTGGATAATCGTACAAAATCATTTCGTATACTTTAAATCATCGAATCGCTTTTGGATCCTTAGGCCTAATCATAAGAAGATCATCATTTATCTTTCACTGGGGGTACCATACCATCACCGAAATAAGAAGATCAACTAGGTTATGTACCTAGCGGCAAGTATCATATACCCTACTTGCTCAGGTCGTCTCATTGTAGTAGCCGTACGATTCGACGCAGCCATGCTAATAATAGCACAAAATAGTACTCTCTCGAGGGAGAGCACTCTGCCAGAGTCTATACCACAAAGTGGCCATCTACGCCTACACCGGCACGTGTAGTTTCATGACAACGAACACCATATATTCGAAGTCAATCTCGGTGAACACAAGTAACTCCCAAAACATTTGATACTTCAAAAATAGATTCATAGCATAGCAGCTTCAAATGATCTATTTTTTATCAAATTATAGCATTTATATAAACTCTAAATCACTTGAACAAAAATTATTTAAACAACCTTTTAGATGCTACAAACTTTAGCAATTTAATATTAATCTTTAAAAGATACCAAAAAGGTTGTTCTGTACATCAATTTTCAAAAAAAATACTTTCCATGAAAACGTTTCTTTAGCACTCAAACACGTATATTCTTGTCAATACATAAGTTTTGATAAAAACTTATAACTTTTACCTTGAGTGTCATTTATCCAACAAGATTCAAAATAAAATTTTTACAAAACGGCATGACACTGAATATGCAACATAATAATATAGTTCATGGAGACATCCGTACTTGTTTGTCCCCACGAGTACGAAAGAACATTTGCAAACAACTTAAGTATTAACTCGAGACATGCTTTTAGAGAAAGTCCCTTAAGAAGAGTAAGTTTTAATCAACTTACCTCGCTTCCACTTTATTAACATTCACGAGCTTTCAATCTTCCTCCATCATTTCAATGTTGATTAAAAAGCTCAACATCACCAACAAGTTAATATCTACAATTAGATATCCTAATTACATCAAAATATGACCTAAGATATTAAGCTATATCCACATATGGTTCATAATGTGGCTACAAGCCCCCAACAACTCAAATCGCCAAATAAATTTCTATGCTAGACCATTCAACTTCATCTTCTATTTTAATACCCATTCGAAGTCATTAATGTTACTACATCCATTGCCCAATGTCATCAGGTTACTATTCATCATCTTCCATAATCACAACTTGCACCATATATAATTTGGATGATTATTTAATTGATCACTTCCATCTTTTGCTAAAAATAATTCCATAGGTTCATCGTATTCAATTAATTTCATCCCCAAGATTCACCATTCATCTTCTCTCTTATTTTATTAAAAGTACTATTCATGACATGAACTAGATTTTTATAACCCAATCTTACCAATAAAACTTGTCACAAATTCTTCAAAAACTTCTAACTACTCTTAATAAACGAGTTTGAAGCATTGGAATTACCTCTAGTAGATCAATTTTGAAAAATTACAACTTTGGTGATTTTTATGTTCTTGGGGATTTGATGATGAAATCAGAATTTGGAGGTTAGAATGATGTTAAAACTCATGTATATTGAGTAATATCAACTCAAAACATCATTAAAAACTTATCTCGGTTGATTTGGACTTGATTTGAGCTCAAAATCGCCCATTCACCTCAAGAACCCTAACCCCCAACACTCAAAATACTCTCTCCCCCGACTTGGCATTTATAGGCCCAGAATTTGGATGCTGCGTCGGATGCTTCGTATCCCCACGTCACTCCTCTCAGGGGTTTGGATGCTGACCCGGATTCTGTGCCAGCACTTCGCTGCCAGCTCCTCTTTTTGGATGCTGCCTCGGATGCTTCGCATCCGTGCAGTCCTCCGCTAGCCTTTGGTAATTCGATCATAACTTCTTGTAGGAAAGTCCAAATGACATTAGAAACTAGACTCAAATAAATTTAATTTGATAGGTTGTCCATCACATAAATCTTTAGATATATGTGAATATGCTCGTCCAAAGTTAGGTCTTGTGCATACTTACTTGGAACTTTAGCCTACCATGGAATTTCCAATTTGACTTAGACTTACGGCTATCCTTAGACCCCACATTGCTTATAATATACCTCGTACACATATTATCATATCCAATTGATACCCATCATATTAATAATCCTCGTCTGCATATAAAATAGTACAACTAGCACCCGTCAACTTTCTTAATAGCGCTTAAGTACTTCGCAATTTTACGGGGTGCTACACGACCCCCTCTTTTTTGGTGACGACCCTTGGCCTTAAGGTCGACCCCCTCTTTTTTGTAATGATCCTTGGCCGTAAGGTCGACCTTCCTCTTTTTTGATGATGGCCCTTGGCCATAAGGTCAACCCCCTCTTTTTTGGTGATGGCCTTTGGCCGTAAAGTCGACCCCCTCTTTTTTGGTGACAGCTCTTGGACGTAAGGTCGGCCTCCTCTTTTTTTTGGCGATGGCTCTTAGGCTTAAATGGTGTTATTTCGACTTATCGAAATGTTAACCCGTCGTCGTTCGATAAAGGTCGAACTCTTCTTCTTTGGAGAAGGCCAACTTTAAGAGGTTTTATTTCGACTTATCAAAATGTTAAACCGTCGTCGTTCGATCAAGGTCGAACTCTTCTTCTTTGGCGAACGCCCTTATCCTTAAAGATGTTATTTCGACTTATCGAAATGTTAACCCGTTGTCGTTCGGTCAAGGTCGAACTCTTCTTCTTCGGCAAAGGCCCTTTAACCTTAATGGGTGTTATTTCGACTTATCAAAACATTAACTCGTCGTCGTTCGATGAAAGTCAAAATATTCTTCTTTGACGAAGGTCTTTTGCCCTAAAGGGTGTTATTTTGACTTATCGAAATATTAACCCACCATCGTTCGATCAAGGTCGAACTCTTCTCTGACGAAGGCCCTTAGCCTTAAATGGTGTTATTTAGACTTATCGAAATGTTAACCCAACATCGTTCGATTAAGGTCGAACTTTTCTTCTTTGGTGAAGGCCCTTGGCCTTAAATGGTGTTCCCTAGGGGAGTCTCAAGGCTTTTCCTGGGGGAGTCCCAGTTTGCTTAATTTTGCTTGCATTTGAGAATATGAGGCATTTCGTGGAGGAGTCCCAATTTGCTTAATTTTTCTTGCATTGGAGAATATGAGGCATTTCGTGGGGGAGTCCTAGTTCGCTTAATATTTCTTGCATTGGAGAATATGATGCGTTTCTCGGGTGGTTGCCCCTACTTTTATTCCACTTGGAGAAATAGTTAGCTAAAATAATTTAAAAGCATTCATTACCTTGGTTTGATCATGTTTCCTTCTCCGGTTATGCTTTCAATGGCCGCTACCAATTTGGCAAGGCCATTTGTTTCGATGTTTTGTGCTTCGGGTATTTGGTCGACTTGACACTCGTCAAACTCGGGCAGTAGCTTATGAATTCTTGCCTGATATTTTTGTAGCCTTTATTCTTTTATTTAAAAAGTTCTCGTGACTTGGTTGACGACAGATTGTGAGTCGTACCGGAGGATGATTCACCGTGCTCCATACTTGAGAGCTAGTTCGGTCCTCTCAATCATGGTAATTTAGATTAGAATAGACTGTCTATGCCACATTCTTTGGAGCACGATCCTTCCTTAAATCCTACATAATTATAATATATCTTGTGCACCAGACTGACATTTTCCTCAACAAAGTTTCTCTAATTGTTCTTATTTTTGACGTTGTGGGCCCCCAACCTTTTCTCTTTCTTTATGAAATTCCTCTATCCATAATAGATATGTTTGTATGAAATAAGCATGTAGCCAAGGATGGAAAGTTGTTCAGTTAGACAATTGTTCGACATTAACTTAAGAGCAGCAAGAATATTGACAGAAACAGTAGTATAGATTTGGCATTTCCCTTACAATGCAGAAGTTTAATATTGAATGATATGTGCCTCTTCTTTTTATGGGTTTACATGGAGTCCGAACTTAACATCTTTGTTATTTCAACTTCACATTCAGCTGAAGATAGTCGCTTCAACAACAACAACAACAACCCAACATAATCTAACTTAGTGGGTCTGGGAAGGATAGTATGTACGTAGACATTACCCCTACCTTTGGGTAGAGAGGCTGTTTCCAAATAGACCCCCGACATCCTTCTATCCAAGAACTTCCCACCTTGCTCTTGGAGAGACTCGAACTCACAACCTCTCGATTGGAAGTGGGGGTTGCTTACCATCAGAGCAACCCCTCTTATCTGAAGATAGTCGCTTCACTCGCTATAATTTTGAATATATTGAAAACCTCAACATATTTGGATCACAAATTTTCACTATTATTTGGAATCTTTCTCCTATCAACGGAGAGATGTCCATATGTCCGGTTTGACAGTAAGTATTCCGATATACATTTTTCATACCTTTTTCGATTACTGAGTGATAGCTATGTATGTTGTAGAATTCCCACATGTATTTCTTCTTCTGGTCCTGCAGGCAACTTAAGTTGGTGTATTAAATTCGTTCGGTTTACCCGAAGACGCTCCATGGTTGGAATTGAATTTTAGATCTAAAGGAAACTAAAATTTTAGCTAAAAAATTCACAGAAGATGCCAAATTGTTTGACTCAAAAGATATTAAACTCTTTTTAAGCAAATCAATCAACAAAGATGAATGGGTAAATCCTAGTTAAAGATAATTAACTTTAGATCCGAGGTGAGTAGGAGAAATAGAAAAATATGATCAAATATAAATGTTGACAACGATTATGGTCAGATTTAATGGCATAAGTAAAGATGCATTAAGTAATAAAAATATGAATAAAAGAAAAGATTCACCCGATCTTTAGTGAATCGGATCTTCTTTCATTTAATAAAGATCAATGGTAGACAAATACAAGAACCTTATGACCCTTTTTGGATACGATGAAGGTATGAGACCACTGATCCTCTCCATTCTTTATAGAGGTGTCTTTACATATTTTCTAGAAAGAGGGAGACCGAGATAGAGCCCCTTTTTTGGGAACTCCTCCCTTTTTATTTATAAGGAGGGTATCCATAAGAAATCCTACGAAAAGGTACAATTAGAGGGAATATTCAGTAGAATATTCCTTTTGAGGATCCCAAAGCAGATTAATTGTTTCATCACGACCTCAGCCTGTCCGACCTTGGAATGTCCGATCTTGGCATGCCCGACCTCATCCTTGTTGATGACGGTCCAACCTTGGCCTGTCCGATCATGACTTTATGTCTCCTCGTGCCGAATTTCTCTGATCTAATTTTGACCCATATAATACTGGGTTCGAATAAGGTAAGAAAGACATAAGTACGCCTAATGGGACTAACTACCATGCCTATAAGGGAAATCTTATAATCCAAGTCTCCAATCATTAGCAAGCATGGTCTAGGTCCACATGCTTGTATCAAAGTCATCAAGGGGGCTCACATGTGCGCCTATCACCATCCACGTAGGTATGGTCTTCCACGCGGTCACCATCAAGTCTCCATGCTCCTCCAAAATCTCTATCCTCAAAACCATGTATATCTTTTAAGGGTCTTCGACATTGTATTCCAACGCTTCCAAGATATCCCAATGCTTGGTGAGAGGTGAAAATCCCTTAGTTCTTTGGGTTGAGATCTTGTGAATTACCTAGATGCTATTGGTGTTCCTTGAGGTGTATTATTTTAGTTTCTTGGCTTGAGATCTTGTGAATGATCTAGATGCCATTGATGTCCTTAAGATGTATCAAAAATTGTAGTCCGATCCTACTAAATTACGGGTTGGGTTGTGCTGGTTTAACGGGTCAAGCCCATATTAATGGCTAAAACAACAAAACTAGAAAATGAGGGGTCTTCGTGTAATTAATATATAGCAATGGGTCTCTAACGTAAATTTCATCTTCTTCATCCCTAAGCTAAATTCACACTACTTTCTCTCTCTTTCTGCATTTGGAAGCTCCAGTCACTTCTCACGCTACCGTATTCACTTCCCTCCGGTGAGTCCTCCCCCTACGCCGTATCCGCCGGTGGCATCACCTCCAACATGTTTACATCTGTATCTATTTCTCATTTCTTATTATAAGATAAAACCTTCAGAAATTTATCTTGTAATGTTTTTTTTAAGTTTTTAAACTTTTTTAAAAAAAAATTCTATCTGAATATATTTACTTATCTATATTTACTTTTGCTCTTATTTCTGCTATGAATCGTGACAAGTCTAATTCTATTGGAGCTATAATATCTGGTGAGGTGAGATTTAGGAATTAGGGTTTTAGGACTGGTGTTTTACTAAAATTATGTGAATTTTAAGCTCTTGAAATCCGTTATGTTGATTTATTGAAGCATGTGGTTATACTTTTATCTGATTGTGAGTCAGCTTTGTTTTTGGCTTGTAATTTGTGAAGTAACTGCTGCTGAAATTGCCTTGTTTAAGGATTTTCGAAATTGAAGACACTCTAATGGATGATTAGTCAACTATTCGTTAATCCTATTCCATTTTACCCATAGCATTTTATCGGCTAATGTAATGGATTTTTGTTTATCGGCTATATTAATCCTTTATACTTTCTTTCCTTTTATCTGGGATCTGATTCATTCTCATACTAAAAACTTACCTATGGAAAATTACGGATTATCTAAGGTTAGGGGTTCTCTAAATTTTGCACTTATCCCTACACGAATATACAATGGATGAGAAGAAGAAGAAGAAGTAGTAGGAGGAAGAAAAAAAGAATGAAGCATCATCCAAATTGTTTGCTTTGTTATTATAGTTAAATTTGTTACATCATAAAAGAAATTATTGTTGTATTCCTAAAGAAAAAATTACACATTACTGTATGCAAACACTTTTGTTTTTTTTTAAAAAGAAAAGAAAAATAGTAGTGGTGTCCGGTCTAGCTTGCGCACCCGTAGACTATTTCATCGGATACCTGCTACCTCCCGCTGTTACAGGTACCAAGTAACTCTACCTACCAATGCTTAGGCAAATGAGAAGAAATCATGTAGTGTTTGTTGCTTCCGCTTGGATTTGATCCTAAGACCTCATGGTTCTCCTCCCATTTGATTGACCACAAAGCTAGACTTTTGGGTGCTTCTGATAATCTTCTTTTGGAATCTTTTTGCTAGACTTTGCAAATTGTAACACTGGCTTCTATGTATCAGTTGAGCATATTTGTGATCTGAACTTTATGGAAGCTGTATTTGTTTTTCAAAATTCAACTGCATACTGTAAATTGAAGATGATAGGAAAGCTAGAATCTCTTGATGAGTCTCTCTCTTGCTGGAGTAGTTCACGGTGGAGTTTGTTTACTGGTTAGCAAGGTTCTACAATTTCTATGCTTCAGAATGAGAACCTATCAGATGATAGATCACCTCAAATTGTAAATGAAGAGAACAGTTATTTCGAGTAAACATAAGATCGCAAGAATAAAAAAAGACAAGTAATAACAATGAGGTACCTGATAGTTCTCCGTCTGATGAAACAACTTTTAGTGATTAAACTACTATGTGTGTAAAACTCCATGCCTTGGGTTTGTTCGTATGTTGCCGATTGTCTGTCGCTAGTCACTGTTTTGAGTTTGATTTCTTTGTTTTGTTTCTTGTTCCAGACTTGAAATTACTGACATCTGAAGAAGTATCAAAGAGCAGCTAAAAAATGTCTAAAAAAGGGCTGATGGAGCAGGACCTGAGCAAGTTGGATGTAACAAAGCTGCATCCACTTTCACCAGAGGTTATTTCTCGTCAGGCTACAATAAATATTGGTAAACTAATCACTATTGAACACTTGAACCTTGTTTGCGGACGTATTTCTGTACTGGACTCTTATTAGGTTTTTATGGTTTCTTTGAGAAACACTTCTACACATTTCTAGCATCAGCCCGAATTAAGTTTCATTCCTCAGGTACAATTGGCCATGTGGCTCATGGAAAGTCAACAGTTGTAAAAGCTATATCTGGAGTGCAGGTAAACCTTTGTTTTACAATCTGGACTTTCACTTAAGTATGTCTCTTTCTTATCAGTTTCACTTTAGTTATAAATCAAGCAGTATGTTGATCTTTCTTATCAAAAGATACCAATACGTTGAGCTTTGTAACTGTAAATACATGTCCTTATATTGCTTTTGAATTTATGGATAGACCATTTTGAGATGTTTTAAATGCCTAGGCCCAGTTTACTACTATTTGTAGCTTGCACATTTTTACTTAAGTATTTCAAGGTTGGTAAAAAAACTAAATTTTCAAGGTTTGTCTCTTTTTTGGCTTGAGATGGAGTATAGTTAATCTAGTATGGTGACAAAGAATTCTGCACAGCCTATATTATGGCATGAGGTTGAACCTCATGATTATGGGAAAGTTATCTGGAATAATCAGCTTTTGAGTTAATTGATGATTTGTATGTGTTTGTGGCTCGTTCTCAATTGATTGCCTTGATAAGTTGACCATCAAGAGAGTTTTGTCTGATTATGTGGACCTATTTTGATCTCACTGCATTCGTAATGAAGAACTCATGCTATGAAAATTTTAAAAGTTAAGCACATAACTGATTGGGGCAACCTCGGAGTCTATTGTCCTCTAGAAGGAAACTAATTATCTTCCTTGCCATATTTATGCAGACTGTTCGTTTTAAAAATGAGCTAGAAAGAAACATCACAATTAAGCTTGGATATGCTAATGCTAAGATATATAAATGTGAAGAAGATCGCTGCCCTAGACCCATGTGCTACAAGTAAGTACTTGAAATTGAGATGGAACTGATTCTTGTGCTCATTTGGTTGCTTTTGTGTTGTAACAATATCCTTTTTCAGGGCATATGGAAGTGGAAAAGAAGACAGTCCAATGTGTGATGTCCCTGGTTTCGAGAACTGTAGGATGAAATTGCTGAGACATGTATCGTTCGTTGATTGTCCTGTAAGTTTCTCTCCTACCATTTATGGTATATATTACAGCTATATTTACTTGAGTATTGGGTCGATAGAGAGGATGATATGTGTGTCTGATCTCATGCGGATATGATTATTCCAATGAAAATCTTATGCTGCATAATTTAGGTAATACACCAAAATGAAGGTATCAAAATATCTTTAAATGGACCACTACTGTTTTATTTTCTGAAGTTCTCCATGTTCTGTCACATCGTTAGCATTCATGCTACTTGTAGTTCCGAATAGCCCTGTCTTGGATTTAACGAAAGACTAGGAAATTTTGTTTCCCTTAGTTTCTGGCTCTTAATTGCCTCTAGGGCTTTAATCTAGCGGTAAGTGCTTGGCGTGTGATGTGTGGTTTAGGAGAACATCATGGGTTCGAGCCCTGCCATTGACAAAAACCTGATATTTAAATGGAGAAGGGTAGAGTGGCTAACCATTCTTGACCAAGTTCCTAACCATGTGCCACTGGTCCTTGAGGGATTCTCTGATATAAAAAGGTTGCCTATACGAAAGGAGAGTTTTTGGCTCCTATTTAGTCTTTGTCTTCAGAACTGGAATGCCTTTTCTAGGGACTAGGAATGAGCAGGTTCAGTTATGTTGGTCTTTATCTAAAGAATAGTTGGTGAATCTCATATCTGCATTTATTACCCCCCCCCCCCCCCCCCCCCCCGAGAATCTGCAAATGTTTTTTTTATGATCTCAGGTTTTTTTGGATGTATAAGCCTGTGAGCATGCAGTAGATCTTTTTACCTCATTCGTTTATGTGGAGAGATTCTTTCTTAGGCAGATTACTTTCATGTTGTTATTTTCGTAGGTACTCTCAATGTCAATACTAAGTGAAACTACTTTGTCTTCGTAACTTCCATTGGCTGCATTGTAGCTCACTTTTGGGAATATGGAACCCTTACAACAACAACAACTACCCAGTATAGTTCCACAAAGTGGGGTCTGGGGAGGGTAATATGTAGGCAGGCCTTACCTCTGCCCGAAAGGGCAGAGAGTCTGTTTCCAATTGACCCTCGACTCAGGAGAGAAAAGGAATAACAAAAACGAAAGGACATTAGTAACTGCAGCCAAAATAACATAAATAATTGTCTAAACATAAGAACCATAAATAAAATGGCATGGAATAATATCAAACAATAACTACGGTAAGTAACTACCCCACACAGCCCAATATACGGGTCATCTATGGAGAGCCCCACCCAACCCCGGGAAAGGAGTACGAAAATTCTAGAAATCCCTATCCTACAACCCTGGTACTAGACCTCCATACTTTCCTATCAAGGGCCATGTCCTCGGAAATTCGCATACTAGCCATGTCCTGCCTTATCACCTCTTCCCAATGCCTCGTAGGCCTCCCTCTGCCTCGCCTCACACCGATCACCGCCAGCCGCTCACAACTCCTCACGGGGGCATCTGGGCTTCTCCTCCGCGCATGCCCGAACCACCTGAGCCTCGCTTCTCGCATCTTCTCGTCCACTGGGGCCACCCCTTTCTCCCGAATAACGTCATTCTTAATCCTATCTAACCTGGTGAGCCCGTACATCCACCTGAGCATTCTAATCTATGCAACCTTCATCCTCTGAATGTGGGAGTTGTTCACCGGCCAGCACTCTGCCCCATACAGCATGGCAGTTCTAACCACAACTCTATAAAATTTCCCCTTAATATGGAACCCTTGCAATTTTACAAAATAGACTCCAATACCCGACATGTCTGTTGTCTGATCTGTAGGATTCTTTTTAATCCTTTACCTTTGTGAAAACTTAAAAACATAGTATTTACATTATCCACTTATGTTCTTTTGCCAGTCTCTGCACTATTCTTTTGCAATCTATCAATCTGTAAACACTTTCCCTACATCTAGTCTTCTGCCAATTACCTAGGTTCTACTCTGATTTATGGCTGTCAAATTAAGACATTTAATTTCTTGATATAGAATGCTTTTGTATTGTGGAATTTTCTGCAGGGTCATGATATTCTCATGGCTACGATGCTTAATGGAGCTGCAATTATGGATGGAGCTTTACTTCTAATTGCTGCTAATGAGAGCTGTCCCCAACCTCAGACTTCTGAACATTTAGCTGCTGTTGAAATTATGCGCCTCCAACACATAATAATTCTCCAAAATAAGGTTGATCTAGTTCAGGAAAATGTTGCCATTAATCAGCACGAGGCAATTCAGAAGTTTATTCAGGTTAGTGTAATTGGTTTACCTCTTTACTGTTTCTGTGCTTGATCTTAAGGCTGTTTCACTAGACCTTACTTCAAACCTTGTTCAGGGAACTGTTGCTGATGGTGCCCCAGTTGTACCAATCTCTGCACAACTGAAGTACAACATTGATGTTGTGGCTGAATATATTGTGAAGAAAATTCCCATTCCTGAAAGGAATTTCATTTCACCACCAAATATGATAGTCATCCGATCATTTGATGTTAACAAACCTGGTTTTGAAGTTGATGATATCAGAGGTGGTGTTGCTGGTGGCAGTATACTGAAGGTATGTTCTTATATTCCATAAAGCAAACAAATGCTACAGGTATACCTTCTCTTCTTTTGTGGTTCATGTTAATTGTCCAAGGGCACAAATTATTAACCCAACAGACGTTCTTTTGTCTCTACCAGATGCTTATGCTAACCTTCATATAGAGATGAAAATCTGATTGGAAGATGGATTGTCAAATGAGAAAGTAAACTTTTTTCTGCAGGGTGTCCTAAAGGTAAATCAACTCATTGAGGTCCGTCCTGGTATTGTTGTCAAGGATGAGAGTGGCAACATTAAGTGTACCCCAATATATTCAAGAATAGTATCATTGTTTGCTGAGCAAAATGAACTACAATTTGCTGTGCCTGGAGGCCTCATTGGAGTTGGAACAACTATGGATCCAACACTGACTCGTGCTGACCGATTAGTGGGGCAGGTTCTTGGTGAGGTTGGATCACTTCCTGAAGTGTTTGTTGAGCTGGAGGTAAATCACTTAGATAACACTTCTTAGAACAGAAAGAGCATGACTTCTATTCTTCTTCCAAATGACATCACTTTGTAATGCAGGTAAATTTCTTTTTGCTCCGTCGTCTTCTGGGAGTAAGAACAAAGGACTCAGAAAGGCAGGGTAAAGTCTCGAAGTTGGCTAAGGGAGAAATCCTCATGTTAAACATAGGGTCTATGTCAACTGGCGCTCGTGTTGTCGCTGTCAAGAATGTATTTGCAAAACTGCAATTGACATCACCTGTGTGTACCAGCAAAGGTGAGAAAATTGCGCTTAGCCGAAGGATCGAGAAGCACTGGCGTCTTATTGGTTGGGGCCAAATCCAAGCTGGTATTACTCTTGATGTTCCACCTTGCCCCGTTTGAGTACACAACCAAATTACTACTGAGTGACAGGAAAAACTAGTGAAACAAGTCGATTTTGGGATTTAGATGTGGGAAGGCAGACAGTTGCTAGGATCTATTTTTGTCCGGTGTAGGAGAAAAGATTATTTAAAATTTCGGATACTCTATAATCTGCTACGTTTCCTTTTCATATTTGTGACTTCTTTTCTCTTTTTCTTTTTTCTTATTTCCCCCCTTGTTCTAGTGGTTGTACCTTGTAATTCATTGGTTTATAAGGTGGATATTCTTTTGAGTTCGTCTTGCGGCACATGTTTGAACCATTACTACAACTATCTTTGGGAATTTCTATTGCTATTCTTCATTCAAAATGTTTAAACTACGAGAGATGGCGTACTCTATTTATATATTTATCTTATATTTGTTGCATATCTTCCTCATGTGCGATATAACTCGTCTTTTTTTGGAAACATGTAGATATTTATATATTTATCTTATATTTGTAGCATATCTTCCTCATGTGCGATATAATTCCTTTTTGTTGGACGAGACATGTAGAAATATTTTGTTAACGACTGATGGTATGACTTGAGCTTGGAATTTTTATCTGCTCTACTATCATACAATAATCCAGTATATTCCCACAAAGTTGACTCTGGGAAAGATAATATGTAGACTGATCTTACTCCTATCCGAAAGAGCAGAAAGGCTGCTTCCAGTTGACCCTCAGCGCGGGGAAGGAAAATCAGCTCTAATATCATATGAATATTGTATGATCACCTCATTTTAAAAATTTAAAGTGTCAATAATAGAACATTTATTTATTTATTTATTGTATCCTTTCAACAACTTTTATACATCATATGCGGGGTACACGTTAGGGGGCATTTTGAGTAAAAAACCTTTTGGCACAAGTACGTCGTGATTACAAGAAAGGCCAAAAGCGGTAACCTTTCTCGTGTGTAGATGCCACCACTGATTACTGAATCACGAATGATCAATACATTAATAGGATCAGTCAGTTTTCAAACCGATCATTTAAAAATAGCTAACGTTTGCAAAATTATTGAAATATACTTATTATTTTGTTGTAATAGGGATCGGACCATCATAATATACTGAAGCTTGAAGCACATATGTATAAACTTCTAATATATTTTATTGAATGAGTATATTATACTGGAGCTTCAATATATTGTGCAGTCAAAATTCAACTATAATTTCACGTTCTTTTCAAATTACCAAAACTCTCTTCTTCTTTTTGGCTTTTCTTACACGTCTTCCTCTTGGAAGTTTCTTCTTCTTATTATATTACCATATTAGGAATTAAAATATAATGCTCCTATAGAATATTGTAAAGTGGGTGGTTCTTCTTCAAGGATGACCAAGTGGACTCAATCATAAAATTGCCCTACACGGCTTCACCAATATTTCCACTTTTTAACTATTCATTTCTTATATAAAGCAACTTTTGGCTTGTGTTTCTTTAAAACTCGAAATATTTCATCAATTCTTTTGTTAGTATTGACAAGTTTTGGAATTTACTTTGAATCAAAATGGCTGGAAATATGACAGGAATACTCTCCAAAACCAGGCTTTCCTTTTGTCTCATTTCCAGGTGAGTTAGATCTTCTCTTACCTATTCATACTTTTTCTCTGTTTCAATTTAACCGCAAAGATTAGTAAGATCGAGTCTCAAGGAGCGATAAGTGCCTCATAAATTGGGAGTATCACACTATTATTTTAGAGATATATGGACTTTCAACTCTATACGATAATTTTTTATACTATCAAATCACCTGAAAGTTATCACTATGATTGGTAACACATAAAGATAGTAAATATATTATCACAACCAGTAAAAGTGCATTTACGAGTTCGTCTTTACTATTTGTTGCAATTATAGTAAATTCTTACACATAAATTCACGCTATTCGTCAAAAATTACCTTGTATTGATATGTTGCATCCGCCTCAGATGACAACATATAAATATATTCTAAACTGTGAGTATATATAAGTTAAATTTTATATTTATGTTGGGGCAAAAGTTAGGATTTTAAATCTGCAATATCTAATGCTAACAGAGGTAGAGATAGAATTTGAACTTATGGGTTCGGGATTATAATCCTTTTAAGTTACTAGATTCTAAATTAACAATTTATACATATTCATTGGATTTCTCAATGCAAATATTTAAACAAAAGCTACAGGGTTCGGCCGAATCGGCAACTAATACCGTGGCTCCGCTCCCCTGAATGCTACTTTAACAGCCTCTTGCAGAAATGCAGGGTAATGTTACGCACGATAAACCATTTTGGTTCGGCCCTTCTCCGGACCCCTCGTATAACAGGAGCTTAGTACTCCTTAGTGTACTGAATTGTCCTCATATATCTAATGCTACTTTGAAATTAATAAAAATATATTGTTGATAAATTTTGTTTTTTTTTGTTTGTTTGTAGGAGAGGGTATGGTGCAGCAGTATCACAAGTAAAAACAGAGTCTACAAAAAGGACTTTAAAGAGTAATGGAAAACAAGAGGAAGAGAAGGCAAATTCAGAGTCATTATCATGGGTACCAGACCCGGTCACTGGATATTACAAACCTTCGGGTCAGACTAATGGGCCTTCGGGTGAGATTAGTGGGCCTACAGGCCCAAAACAAGAAGAGTAAATAATGGATGATAGAACAATCCAAAAGAAAATTATTATCAATGATAACGAATGAAGAAAGTGGTTGGCAGTGACCCTTTTGTCTAATAGTATTGATTATGTGTTTATATCAAATCCAAATATTTATATATATGTTTAGTATGTAAAAGATTGAAGGGGAGCCTCCGAGCAACTATTAAATTATCTTCGTGTGACCTATAGGTCATGAGTTTGAGTTGTGAGATAAGCTACTGATATTTGTATCGGGGTAGATTGCCTACATCACGCCCTTAGAATGCTACCCTTCCCCGAACCCTGCATAATCACGAAATACTTTATACACTGGGCTGCCTTGTTAATACGTAAAGATTGATGATTGTCACTTAGTCACTTTCAGATGCGTTTGGTTTTGTTATGTTTTGTTTTTGGCATTTTCTTTTTAATTGATGAATCGGATTATATTTTCAGACAATTGTTTTAAGCTTGTCATTGAGAGAATTTGTCTTGAATATATTCTTTTTGCAAAAAAAAGCATCTGTATTTTCTTTTTAATTCACTTATGTGATAAATATGTTATAAGTGACTATCTTTTCTATCTAGAATATTAGAAAGATACTTTTCAGTTTGATGGAAAAATCTCAAAAATAAAATAAGTAACTTATTGCGATAGTGGTTCCTAATAGTCCTATTAAGACCTTTCAAAGACTAATGCAAGTTGGCTAACATGAATTAATCAGGTTCATGATTAAACAAAAATAATCCTGAGGCAAAATGTAGTACTGTAATATCTCTTATTTGGTTATTAAATTTGGGATAAGCTATTTCAGAATTAGAAATATACCCGGATAACTTATATTTTCCAGAAAATAAAATAATAATCCATCATAACTAATTTCAGTATAACTAATGCCAGTATAACTTCAAATCATACAACACCTTAATATAAAGAGAAAATATATAAAGTACCCATTATACTTATCACGAAAAATCAATTACACACCCACCATTCTAAATTTTAAGTAAATTTAATACCTCCTTCAAAATACTGAACCACTCTTGTGGTGGTTGTGTTAACACGCGCCATACATGTATCAAATGCTACATTACTTCTTTTTTTTAAAAAAAAATATAATTCTTTTTTCCATTTCATCTTCCTCATCTTTGCTCACTGCCACTGCTACACTATTAATATAATTTTTTTAATACCACATTTCTTTTTTTCATTTCATCTTCTTCATCTTTAGCAACTGTCACTGTATAAGTCATTCAAAGCCATAATCTTCCTTAAACACATCAACTTTATCTCTATTCTTCTTTTTTCATTGTAGATAATTTTATTTGTGGCTTTGAGCCTATGACATTATACGAAATTAAGAAGAGAAAGGATTGGAAAGCTTGGAATAAAGAGAAATATATGGTTCGCCGGAAAGTATGATATCACCTGTACCTAATTTTTTTGACAAGTTGGAGCATGCTAACAGTCGGCCGAAAACCATGAATAGCGTTGAATGAAACATCAACACTAAAAATCGGAAACAAACAGATCTACCATTTTCCTACAAACACTGAAGAAAACCAACAACATACCCAGTATGATACAATCCCACAAGATACGGAAGTAAACCAAACTTAGATATATGATAATGAAAAAACAAGAAACTATGAATTGAACAGCAAAAAACTTTACAAGATTAAACTCTTATTCCCTGCAAATTAATGAGTCACCAATGAAGAAAGAGAAATAAAATAATAAGGCTTCTGTTAAACGAAGAAAGAGAAAGGAAAAAACGAAAAAGAAAAGAGAAAAAAGTAGTATTTGTTATGAAATATTAGATTATGGTGGATGTCCATAACTCCTATAACACCCACTACTTTTATTCATTATCTCCATAACTTCCACTACTCCAATACTTATGGTTGTAACTCCCACACCTCCATGATCTCCCCCATGATCTTCCTCCATGATCTCAAAAGCTTAATGACATATTTATGGAATTCTTTTAGTATACCTCTATGTAGTACTATAAATAGAGGGTGAGAAATCATTTTGTAATACACTTGGATACATAGAAGAAATATATTCTCTTCTCTATTTCTCTCTACTTTGTTGTCTATCTTTTTGTTTATTACTTTGAGCTAAGTTTTGTAACACGTTATCAGCACGAAGCTCTACTATATCAAGAATCTCTTTGAGAAAATTAAGTTATTTTTTCTCCTCCTAATTTTGTTTTAATTATGTCTGACATTATGAAAAGAAAGTTTGTTGCCCTTGAAATTTCGGGCAAGAACTACATGACATGGATGTTGGATGCTGAAATCCATTTTGATGCAATGGGTCTTGGAGACGCCATTAAAGACAGAAATAATACATCCACCCAAGACTGTGCTAAGGCCTTGATTTTCTTGCGCCACCACCTTGATGAAGGTTTGAAAATTTAATATCTCACAGTCAAAGATCCACTTATCTTGTGGAATGGCTTAAAGGAGAGATATGACAACTTAAAGTTGGTCACTCTGCCACAAGCACGATATGATTGGGCTCATCTGAGGCTCCAAGACTTTAAGTCTGTTTCTGAATATAATTCTGCAATGTTTAGAATTACTTCTAAATTGAAACTCTGTGGAGATACTATAACTGATTATGATATGCTTGAAAAAACGTTTACAACGTTTCATGCCTCCAATATGGTTCTGCAACAACAGTACAGAGAGAAAGGTTTCAAAAAGTACTCTGAGCTGATTTCTCTTCTCCTTGTGGCTGAGCGAAACAATGACCTGCTCATGAGAAATCACGAAAATCGACCCACTGGGTCTACACCATTGCCTGAAGTAGATAAGGTGTATTCCCATTATGCTAAGCGTGGAAAAGGCTATGGCTTTAATCATGGTCGTGGTCGTGGTCGAGGTCATGGCCGTGGACGTGGACAAGGAAGAAATTTTCCTGGTATTAGTCACCCCCCAAAGAGATATAACCACCAAAAGCGAAAATGGAATTATGAGAATCCAAAAGCAAATAGTTCAGAAACTATATGTTATCGTTGCGGTGGAAAAGGGCACTGGGCAAAAATTTGCCGTGTACCAAGACATTTGGTTGAGCTTTATCAAGCATCTCTAAAGAGTAAAGGCCCTGAAACCAATTTTGTCTCTGACAATAATTTTGACATCACCCACTTGGATGTGGCAGACTTCTTTGAGCACCCTGAGGGAAAATAGATCACCTGATCGGTGATGGATCCATGGTTAAAGAAGATTGAGTAGTTTGATATTTTTATTTTTACTTATTCGTAGTAGTTAATGAATAAACAATTATCATAGTTTACATAAGTTATCTATTAATGTGATATGGTTCAAATTTTATATTTTCTGCTTTAAGCTAGTAAAGCTAAGTTTATGCTTGAAATAAAAAAAATATATATATATTAAACAGAATGATCAGTTTCATTTTTTTTTGTAATCCTTTCTAATCTGCTCGGTGTTAATGTGCTAAAATATTTAACTTTAGATTACACATTCATCTTATGCTTTATTTGTAATGATTTTTCAGTAAGTTAATCGATTAACATAACGGATAATCGATTAACCAATATATTCTATTAAACTGGACCTTTTCCGCAAGGCATGTTAGTCGACTATCCGATTTAGTTAATCGACTAATCTCAGCAGATTTTGAAAATATTATCTAATTATTAAGCAACGGATACAAGAGTATTAAAAGGAGAATAACTATGATAAAAGATATTTTTTTTTCATAATGACCGCACTGAAACTATTATGTTGAATCATAGACTTAAATTTGTTTATTCTCATATCTATAAAAAAATACTAATATTTTTCGTATATTTCTTTTGTATGTCAAACCATAGGAAGCAAATATAGATATCTCACAAAGCAAACTTGGATCAACGTCCAATTGTAAAAATATTTGTTTAATTGATTCATGTACCACACATACGATATTCAAAGAGAAGAAATATTTCTGCCTAAAGGAATATTTAATTGATTGAAGGCTCCGGAAGAGCAACTATAACTCTGCCTAAAGGAACAATATTTATCATAGAGAATGCAATGTTCTCTTCCAAGTCCAAGAGGAACTTGTTGAGTTTTAAAGATATCCGTCAAAATGGATATCATATTGAGACAATAGATGAGAATAATCTTGAATACCTCATCATTACAAAGAATGTCTCTGGCCAAAAGAGGGTTATTGAGAAGTTCACATCTTTATCTTGTGGCCTGTATTGGATAAAAATTAGTGCAATTGAGGCAAATTCCACAGTAAACCAAAAGGTTACTGATTCCAATACTTTTGTACTTTGGCATGATCGATTGGGACATCCTGGATCAATTATGATGAGACGGATTATAGAAAACTCATATGGGCATCCATTAAAGAATTTAAAGATTCTTTTAAATAATGAATTTTCTTGCACTTCTTGTTATCAAGGCAAGTTAATTATTAGACCATCACCAACAAAGGTTGGAACTGAGTCACCTACGTTTTTGGAACGTATACAAGGGGATATTTGTGGACCTATTCACGCACCTAGTGGGTCCTTTAGATATTTTATGGTCTTAATAGACGCATCCTCTAGATGGTCTCATGTGTGCCTATTGTCATCACGCAACCTTGCGTTTGCAAAATTAATGACACAAATAATTCGATTACGAGCACAATTTCCTGATAATCCAATTAAGTCTATTAGACTAGATAATGCTGCTGAGTTTTCATCCCAAGCATTTAATGATTATTGCTTATCAATTGGGATAAAAGTGGAACATCCTGTAGCTCATGTTCACACTCAAAATGGTCTTGCAGAATCTTTAATTAAACGTCTGCAGTTGATTGCAAGACCATTACTCATGAAAACGAGGCTGCCCACTTCGGTTTGGGGTCACGCCATTTTGCATGCAACAATGCTAGTTCGTCTCAGACCGACGAATTATCACAAATATTCTCCGTTGCAATTAGTTTTGGATCATGAACCTAGTATATCCCATTTAAGAATTTTTGGATGCGCAGTATATGTGCCTGTAGCACCGCCATACCGCACCAAAATGGGTCCGCAAAGAAGGTTAGGAATATATGTTGGGTTTGAATAGCCCTCCATTATTCGCTACCTCGAAACATTGACAGGGGATTTGTTCACTGCACGATTTGCTGACTGTCGATTCGGTGAGACACTTTTCCCAAAATTAGGGGGAGAAGTTGGTGAAACCAAACGGGAAATTTTGTGGAAAAATCTATCATTATCTCATCTTGGTCCACATACCTCTATTTGTGAAAAAGAGGTGCAAAATATTATCCATTTGCAAAGAATAGTAAATCAAATGCCTGATGCATTCACGGACTTGAAAAGGATAACAAAATCTCACATCCCCGCAGAGAATATTCCAATCCGTATTGATGTCCCAATTGGACAATCTTCTAGTATCATATCTAATGAGTCGAAAGCACGCCTAAAACGTGGCAGGCCATTAGGTTCCAAAGATCGAAATCCTAGAAAAAGGAAAGCAAATGATCAAAATGGCGCTACGAAAGAATCTCATGAGGAAATTCACGACTTAATAAATTCTGAGATTCATGAAGAATCCATTGAGCCTGAGACTCAGGAAAATAAGGAACTATCAATAAATCCAATCGATATTGAGACAAATTTTAATCGAGTGGATATAGTGGTGGATTATGTCTTTGCATATAATGTTGCATCTAGCATTATGCAAGAAAGTGAGGATCTTGAACCTCAATCTGTTTGAGAATATCGACAAAGACTTGATTGGCCAAAATGGCAAGAAGCAATCCAATCAGAATTGAATTCACTTGCAAAACGTGAAGTTTTTGGGCCTACAGTTGAAACACCTAATGGTGTTAAGCCTGTTGGCTATAGATGGGTCTTTGTACGCAAGAGAAATGAGAAAAACAAGGTACAAAGATATAAAGCACGCCTTGTTGCACAATGATTTTCTCAAAGGCCTGGTGTCGATTATGAAAAGACATATTCACCCGTAATGGATTCTATAACTTTCCGTTATCTCATTAATTTTGTTGTCCTTGAAAAGCTTGACATGCATTTAATGGATGTGGTTACTGCCTATCTTTATGGCTCACTTGATAATGAGATATACATGAAAATTCCCGATGGATTCAAAATGCCAAACACTCATAATTCAAAGTCCCGGAAAATATTTTCAATTAAATTGCAAAGATCTTTGTATGGTCTAAAGCAATCAGGACGAATGTGGTATAATCGTCTTAATGAGTATTTATTAAAGGAAGGCTATATAAATGATGCCATTTGCCCATGTGTTTTTATAAAGAAAACAACATCGGAATTTGTTGTACTTGCCGTATATGTCGATGACATAAACCTTATTGGAACTCCCATAGAACTCCAAAAGGCAATTGATTATTTAAAGAAGGAATTCGAGATGAAAGATCTCGGAAAGACAAAATTATGTCTTGGTTTGCAAATTGAATATTTGGCAAACGGAATTTTTATTCATCAATCTGCCTATATAGAAAAGGTATTGAAACGGTTTTACATGGATGGAGCATATCCTTTAAGTACTCCGATGGTTGTTCGATCACTTGATGTGAATAAGGATCCATTCCGACCGCAAGAAAAGAATGAAGAGCTACTTGGTCCTAAAGTACCATATCTTAGTGCAATTGGTGCACTAATGTATCTTGCAAATACTTCAAGGCCTGACATAACTTTTTCAGTTAATATCTTAGCAAGATATAGCTCTGCTCCCACAAGGAGACATTCGAATGGAATCAAACATATATTGCGGTATCTAAAAGGGACTACCGATATGGGCTTATTTTATAGCAATAATTGCAGTCCTGATCTTGTTGGTTATGCTGATGCTGGATATTTATCTGATCCACACAAGGCTCGATCTCAAACAGGTTATGTGTTTATCTGTGGAGGCACTGCCATATCTTGGCGATCGACTAACCAATCAATTGTGGCTACTTCATCTAATCATGCTGAGATAATCGCCATTCATGAAGCAAGTCGAGAGTGTGTGTGGTTGAGGTCTATAATACATCATATTCGAGACAAATGTGGTTTGAAATGTGACAAATTACCCACGATTTTGTATGAAGACAATGCAGCATGCATAGCCCAATTGAAGGGAGGATTCATAAAAGGAGATAGAACAAAGCATATTTCACCAAAGTTATTTTTCACACATGATCTTCAAAAGAATGGTGATATCAATGTGCAACAGATTCGTTCAAGTGATAATATGGCTGATTTGTTCACAAAATCTCTACCAACGTCAACCTTCAAGAAGCTGGTACACAAGATTGGAATGCGAAGGCTCAAGGATGTGAATTGATGCTCTTTTCAGGGGGAGTTAATGCGCGTTGCACTCTTTTTCCCTTACAAGGTTTTGTCCCACTGGGTTTTCCTTGCAAGGTTTTTAACGAGGCAACTAAAATGCATTTTGTTAGATATGTGTACTCTTTTTCCTTTTCTAGAATTTTTTTCCCATTGGGTTTTATTTTAGTTAAGGTTTTAACGAGGCACATTATCTTTGGACATCCAAGGGGGAGTGTTATGAAATATTAGATTATGGTGGATGTCCATAACTCCTATAACACCCACTACTTTTATTCATTATCTTCATAACTCCCACTACTCCAATACTTATGGTTGTAACTCCCACACCTCCATGATCTCCCCCATGATCTTCCTCTATGATCTCAAAAGCTTAATGACATATTTATGGAATTCTTTTAGTATACCTCTATGTAGTACTATAAATAGAGGATGAGAACTCATTTTATAATACACTTGGATACATAGAAGAAATATATTCTCTTCTCTATTTCTCTCTACTTTGTTGTCTATCTTTTTGTTTATTACTTTGAGCTAAGTTTTGTAACAGTATTAAGTTAATTATTTATAATATCCCATAGGAAAGTGATATGTGGACTATTGAATTAATTTTAAGATATCTTTTTTGCTTTCACGCGCAGCTACAAAATGAACTACACGTCTTGCGCCATGTCATCACTGAAAGGGGTATTAAGTTCACTTAAGTTTAGACTAATAGAGTAAAATGTCGCTCGTAAAATTTAGGTGTTTAAATAATTTTTTCAAATAAATTTAATGAGTACTTTATATATTTTCTCTAATATAAAACATTAGCTTGGTAGATAACAAATATACTGCTGTAGGTTAAGCTACAGTGATAGTAAAAAACTACTCTCACGTCCTTTTTCGAGCAAACATTTAATACAAATGATTGACAAACCTTCATTTTGGTTCTTACCCAGAAATTCAGGCCATTTTGGAGGTAAATATTTTCATGGTCTTGTAGACTAGTAAAGGTCATAGTCAATAGAGACAATTCAAAGTTTATAGGTTTAGAATTCTAATATTTTTAAGTTACTAAATTCTAATTATTTGTAGTAAATATATTGTTTTAAGATAAATGTATAATTTAAGCTAAAGTAACTGAGCTCGGCCAAACTTGTGCCGTGAATGTTACCTTTGTTGTGATTTCCAATTGCTGGTCATTTGTCCGGTGAAACTTCATGCATGGCATGGCTGAAGGATTGCATATATGTGTTCATAACACGCAGAGGAAGACAATAATAATTTTAGGCAGATTTTTTCGTGTTTAAAATTTATTTACATGTCAAAGATCATATCTGAGACGTACCTGGTGAAGAGAGTATCGTTTCAAAATTTCTTCAATAGTGCAAAGACTGTATGTGTATCCACATCGAGACCGATCCTTTACTATCCACTCTTTGATCAATGAAACCCGCGAACAAAATTGAACGAAACATTGTGTTGAAATTTTTCTCAAAAATCTCAACTCAATGTTAGAAGAACAAGAAACACTTTTCTTGTAATTGTATTTTCTCTCTTGGCTTGGTATTGCATTCTCACTTTCACAAAGTGTTTTTCTTCTCGAGAATTAGTCTGTCAAATTTTCTCTCTTACCCCCTTTATATAATATCACCTATCAACATTTTTTCTATTTGGTTGAGCTAATAATTTACTTAGGATAAAAATTTATTTTAAATAAACTTTATGGAATTTTAAGGAAAAATCGAAGTTCCCATTCCTTGGTAACGTGACCGCTGATAAAATAGACTTTGCATATTCAATTCCAATTTGGATTCTAAAATATTTGTGTGGTTATAAAAGCTTCTAATTAAGGGTAGAATTGTAAGTGTACGCTAAATCGTTACTAAATTTAGAAAGGGTTCATTCTTTTTGGATCAGACCTAAAAGAAAATAGGTTCACATAAACTGAAACATGGGGAGTATTATTATTATTTTTTACTTTTTTTTAGATTTTAATTATTTTCGTTCACTTTCACTTGTCTATTATACTAAAAATAATTTTAACTTTTCCTTCTTCATTTTAACAAATAAAAAAAAAGATATTTTTTCTTCTTGTTTTACCCTTAACATTATTTATCCATTTTCAAAATTATTTCTCAAGACTTTTGAAATGCTATCATTATTAGGGGTTATATGGTAAAATATACATATCAAAATTATTGCTATTCTTAAGAATGTAAAAAGTATAAAGTAGACAAGTAAAAGTAAAAGGATAGAATATAATTATATGTTGTTGTTTTATTTTGATTATCTTATTTTTTGGTTGTTGTTATTGTTTTCTGTTTCTTCATCATGTTGAAATCCACAAGATTACTATAGAAAATAACATCTCATTCTTAAAAGGATATCACGTTGCCGGCGAGTCCTTTTATGGACGTTCACTTTGCTAATCCAATTCGAAATGGGATTCAATCAAAGACTTCTATTGATTATATATATATATATATATATATATATATATATATATATATATATATATTTCAATCAAGAGATATAATTTAATTTTCTATTTTAAATAGCAAATTTAATTTGTTCACAATATTAATTATATCATCTGTGTTAGCAAAGAATATAACAATATTTCATTTGGACTAATATTTCAAATAATAAGTTAATTAATCCTTTATCAAAGATCAGAACACTCGTTAGTATGCGACCCCAGAGGTTCAATGCTAAACCGATAGTAAATTGATTACATCAATATACTAATCAAGGGTGACGTCTAGCAACACTCCTTAACGACCGGATAATATGAAGTATACAATTTACTCTCAAGAACCAGTAGAAAAATAATGTAGTAATTCCTTCTGTCCTTATACCTCTGAATCACCCTGGGATATGGTTCAATTATCAAATCCTAATAAGCAACCAACTACGTGTTCATGTCAAATATAATCGACCATTGAATAACCTAAGAAACTCTTTTCTTCTTTCATTCAATTGCGCTGGCCAATGTCTTAATTTGGTCGTTTATAATTCATGATAATATGGAGCTTAAACTTATTACCAAGAGTTGAGAGATTCCATCTTCATCAATTACTAATTCTACAAGTATTTAATCGTACCCAATATCCTTTCAACTATCGTCCTAAGACCATAGGTGTCTAGTATCAAAGCACAATACTTGTCAATTACTATGACGATCTAAAGGAAATTCTTATATCACATTCTTCACGAGAATATCATATTGACAGTTTATGGTAATTCTAACCATTAGGAATTATCCAATGAGTCGGTTCAATGATCATATCTCTATATGCATCATCTATCTATGTGATTTTTTGTTAATGAGATCAATTAATCTTTATCCAATAGAGACGGTCACATAAATATTGATCTAACCAAATTACTAATGTCCAATTTAATAATTCTACGGTCAAGAACAAATGTAGATTAAATCATAAGAAACTTTACTCTCATTATCATGTCATCGTCTCAAAATTTAATCAAGGACCTTATCAAGTTAATCAAACAATTAACAATACCTATGATAAAAGAATATCAGATGCCATATATTTTATATCAAATAACGTTCAGAAAAATATGTTTAAATAATGAAATATGATATTGAATATGGGGCATATTTACTATATCCATAACATGACAATTGTCAGTGATTCACAGAGCTCGAACCAAGATTTTAACCTTATAGGTTCTGGATTTTAAATCGATGACTTCAAGTGTTAATGAATTAGTTCTAAATTTAATATTTATACATACATTAAGCAAAAGTTATTATGTGCGACCAAACTCGTAGTTCGGCTTGTGCCTCCGCCCAGATGATTCATGCAAGAAAGACAGAAAAACCTGACACAAGAAAATTCAAGAAATACACATATCAAGTAAGGAAAAAAAGGGTAAAAGTTACTGTCAATTTCCTCTCCAATAGACAAAATTGTAACAGGTACATTTGCAGCCTCCCGTGAGTTTTCTGCAAACGAGGCAAAGTTATAAGGTTACGATGAATGGTTGTTTTTAGCTTTTGTCCACTTTAAATATTAAATAATATATAAACAAATGATAAATATGAAGTAGACATAACAAGCAGGTACAAGTTGGATCTTAGAGTTTCATGGGTTCAGAATGAGTGTGATTATATATATAGTAATGAATTCAGTTGAACTTTTTAAGTTGTTGATATAATTTTCATAGCGGCGATATGAGTCTTACATCTTTCATAACAAATTGCACGTCGTTTAGCAATGCTCCAACAATTAACCAATAGATAAAATTATCTGATATCAATAGTAATGGAAGATAACATATTGGCAATGAAATAATTAACGTGCGCGAAAACTGAATCATACACCACCATATTCAAATTAAAAGCAGAAAAGGCGATCTGGGCCGAGCACTCGGGCCCATGAGGGAAACGTGGGCTATAACATATAAAAAGTTAGGAATCGAGAGGATTTCAGTTTTATGACCTTAAAACGAGTAACGGCCATGAAAAAGCAATGACAATTGTTCCTTAAGTCATTTTTTATGGGCCGAAAATGTTTTAGGCAGTCCAGGTAGAGGCGCCCGAGCCCATGTGGGAGGCATGGGCTATAGCATATGAAACTCTGGGAATCGGGAATTTTAATTTTATGGCCCTAAAACGCCAAAATACGAGTAACGGTCATGGCGAGGTGGTGACTATTGTTCCTTAAGTTGTGTTTTATTGGTCGAAAATTTTTTAAGCGGCCCAGGTCCCGGTGCCCGGGCCCCCGCAGGAGGGGGGAGCTATAGCTCAAGAAAATCTGGGAATCGTGCGGAATTCCAATTTTATGGCCCTAAAACGACAAAAAACGAGTAACAATCATGGTGAGACGATGACTATTGTTCCTTAGGTTATTTTGATAGGTCGAAAAAAATTTAAGACGATCCAGGTCCGAGCGCCGGGGAACATGCAGGAAATCTGGAGGAATATCAGTATTATGGCCTAAAATGACAAAAAAGTAACAGTCATGCATGGCAAGGCGGTGAACTATTGTTCCTTAGATTATTTTGGATGGGTCACAAAATTTAGGCGATTCGGGTACAGACGCCCAGACCCATGTAGGAGTAGGGTGTCAATTTGAGTCCAAACCCATTTAACCCGCCCAACTAGCCCAGAGATTAATGGGTTGGGCTACAATATTTTAGCTCATGGGTCAATTTAGATTGAGCCCATTTAACAGCCCAAATACAACCCATGAAATCCACCCACAACAAAGGATCTCAATCTAATTTATCTAGAAATTTACTTAGTTGTCCCAATTTTTTTTTGTATTTTTAATTTTCTATTCTTTTATTTTTCTACACCACCCACCCACTCACCCTACCCCTTACCCCCTCCAAAAAAATTACTTTTTTTTTAATTTTCTATTTATTTTTTTTGTGTTTCTGCGCCACCCACCCTCCCTCCTAACCCCAACCCCCAACCCCCAAATCCCCCCTAAATCCCTAAAAAAAATTTTACTTTTTTTTTGTATTTTTAATTTTTTTTATGCACCACCCACCCTACCTCTACACCCACCCCTACTCCTACCCTGGCGCAAACCCCCTAAAAAATTTTACTTTTTTTTTGGCATTTTCAATTTTCTATTTTTTTATTTTTATGCACCCCACTCTACTCCACCCCCGCCCCACCCGCACAAACCCCCTCAAAAATTTTTTTTTTACTTTTGTTTTGTATTTTTAATTTTGTATTTTTTTATTTTTATGCACAACCCACCCTCACGCTCATCCCTACCCCCACCCCATCCCCCTATCCATAAAATATTTGTCAAGTTATATTTTAAGGTAAAATATTTTTTTTATGCAAGATTAGCGTTCTAAAACATGGGGCAAGTTGGGCGGGTTGGGTTATGACCCATTGTTTAGCCCATCTTGACCTAACCCATCTTAACCCAAAAATACTTTGGGCTGAGTTTGGCAATGACCCATTTATTACCTAACCCATCTTAACCCGCCCATTTGCCACCCCTATGTAGGAGGTGTGAGTTATAACATACGAAAATATGAGAATCAGGCGAAATTTAAGTTTTATGGCCCTTAAACGCCAAAAAAAAGGAGTGATGGTCATGGCAAACACTGACTATTGGTCCTTAAATCGTTTTTGAAAGGTAGAAAAAATTTTAGACGACCCTGGTCCGGACGTTCCTTCCCATGCTGGAGGCGTGAGCTATAATACACGAAAATATAGGAATTGGACATAATATAAATTTTATGACCCTAAAACGCCAAAAAAGAATAACGGTCATGCGAGACGGTGAATATTATTCCTTAAGTTTTTTTAATAAGGCTGAAAATTTTTAGGTGATCCGTATCCGGGCCTTTGGACGCATGTATGAAGGCTGTAAATTTTTAGGTGGTCCGTATCCGGGCCTTTGAACCCATGTATGAAGGTAAGCTATAGCAAATGAAAATTTGGAAACCGGGCTGCCTTCGTTAGTATGTAAAGATTGATGATTGTCACTTAGTCACTTTCAGATGCGTTTGGTTTGGTTTTGTTATGTTTTGTTTTTGGCATTTTATTTTTAATTGATGAATCGGATTATATTTTCAGACAATTGTCTTAATCCTGAGGCAAAAATATAGTACTGTATTATCTATTATTTGGTTATTAAATTTGGAATAAGCTATTTCAGAATTAAAAATATACCCGGATAATTTATATCTGTCAGAAAATAGAATAATAATTCACCATAATTAATTACAGTATAACTAATGCCAGCATAACTTGTCTTCACTTCAAAAGACACCTTAATTCTTTAGGTCCTTCTCTTCACCCCGGTTATTTGAGTATTTATATCTCTATTTTATACCAAAAAACCAAATTATCTAGCGGCAAATTTATTCTATGCCTAATTTGAAGCCAAGATTCCAAATCCAAATAAAGAAAAATGCTTATTTTTAGGAGTTTATGTTCTATGCAAAGACTGAAAAATAAAAAAATCTATTAAATCATGTCATTAATAAGGTAATTACAAATAAAACATTATGATAATTAGTAACTTGGTAATTACCCACAAATTCTGGCCCTTTTGGTTTCATGGTCTTGTAGACTAGCAAAGGTCATAGTCAATAGAGACAATTCAAAGTTTATAGGATTAGAAATTTAGTATTTTTTGGGTTACTGAATTCTAAATTATTCGTAGTAAACTAATTTTTTTTAAAGATAAATATATAATTTAAGCCAAAATAACTGAGCTCGGCAAAACTTGTACCGTGAAGCTACCTCTTTTGTGATTTCCAATTGCTGGTTGTTTGTCCAGTGAAACTTCATGCATGACAATTGTCATTGATTCATAGAGGTGGAGCAAGGATTTTAACTTTACAGATTCTGGATTTAAAACGATAACTTCAAATGTTAATAAATGAATTTAAAATTTAAAATTTATATATATTTAATAAATTTTAAACACTAAAAATAAAAATATTATTTAAACAAAAATTACTAAGGGCGGCCGGGCTCGTAGTTTGACTTTTGCCTCCGCCCGGAGATTCATGCAAGAAAGACAGAAAAACCTGACACAAAAGAAAATTCAAGACATACACAAATCAAGTAGGGGAAAAAAGGGTAAAAGTTGCTCTGAATCCCCTCTCCGGTAGACATAATTGTAACACACACATTCGCAGCCTCTCGTGAGTTATCTGCAAACGAGGCAAAGTTATAAGGTTATGATGAATGATTGCTTTTAGCTTTGTCCACTTTAAATATTACATGATATATAAGCAAATGATAAATATGAAATCCGGCAGTATTTATGGCTCAAACAAACATAACAATGAGAATAAAAAGAACGGTTAAGGGTTGGTTGTGTGACATATGGATGTCTAGGTATACACTAAAGTTTGACGGTTTAAAGATATCAAATCTACCGATTGACCGAGTATATCCGACATATGTTCACTACAGAAAGTTTAAAGGGAAACCTACTTATCCAGATGCAATTAATCTTTACTTGCAAATCACACAATTTTCATCTATGATCATTCTTGTTACAACCATTCCCATTCATGTGGGGGATTGTTGGACTTTAAGCATTGAGCTTTAAAGACTTTAAGCATTGGACTTTAAAAGTCTAAGAGTGTGAATTGAAAATGGTGGGAAATAAAATGGAGGGAAATGAAAATTTGAATGAAGTGAGCTTTTGTCTTGAACATTGTCCCTCATTGGTGAGAAACAACTAGATTTGTGTGTATATATATGTAACGACCCGACGCGTCGTCTTTTGGATTTCAGCCACGGGAAGTATGCTTTCCCGTATGCTGATATATGTGTTTGGTGAGTATGAAGTTTGTTGGGTGGAATCTGGTTAGAAATGAGACCAATAGTCTCTTTAAGGAAAGCTTAAGTTGGAAAAGTCAACCGGGCATTGACTTGTGAGTTAGAGGGCTTGGAACGGATTTACGACGATTCGACTAGTTTTGGATGGTGATTTATGACTTGGGAGCGAAATCGAAATTTAGTTTGGAGTTCCGATGTAGAATTAGGCTTGAATTGGCTAAGTTCGAATTTTGGCAAATTCCGGTTGATAGGTGAGATTTTGATCCGGGTGTCGGAATGGAATTCTGACGATTGCAGTAGCTCCGTTAGGTGATTTTGGATATATGTGCAGATTTTCTAATCATTCGTAAGTGTTTAGGTCGGGTTTTCGATCGAATGCGAATTTAGAAAAGTTCTAGTTTGACTTAGGCTTGAATTTGAGGAATTTGATAATGTTAATGTTGGTGTTTTTATGGCCCGAGCAAGTTTGAATGAGGCAATAGGTCATGTTGGTACTTTTAGTTGAGGTCCCGGAGGCCTCAGGGTAATTTTAGATGGCTAACGGAAAGATTTTAGTTTGGAAAAAGCTGCAGAAATTGCAGCTGCAGTGCAGACCAATTTTTGGTCATCTCGATCACGGAAGCGTGGGTGCGATCGCGTAGTAGCGGGCCGTTGTTCTCTGCGATCACGGGAGGCGAGTCGCGTTCGCGTAAGGTTAGGAGGAAGGCCATGCGACCTCGTGGTGATTAGTGCTATTGTGTAGGAGTAAATTGGAGGCTTCAGATGTCTGTTCTCGGCAATCGCAGGCCAGGGGCTGCGATCGCGTATAAGGGATCGCTGGGCAGTTAATGTTTTCATAAAAATTTCATCCGCGAGCAATTTCATATTTCCTCCATTTTTGTACCACTTTGAGAGCTTGCTGACGGATTTTGAAGGGGATTTCGACGGGAAGTGGTAGGAGGTAACTCTCGTGGCCTTAATACGTCATTTTATTGTAGAATCAACCATTAATTCTCTGAAATTTGGTGTGTAAGTTGATGAACTAGGGCTTGAAATTTCAAATGAAAATTGGGGATTTGGAGGAGCAATTGGACTCCGATTTTGATGAATTTTATATGTACGGACTCGTGGCGAGACGAGGATTCTGAAAATGTGAATTTTGTAATTTTTGAGAAGTGGACCCGGGGCTCGGGTTTTGCAAACTTCGTATTTTTGGGTGTATTTTGAGTTATTTCGATTGAGTTATGTTCCATTAGCCAATTGTGACGTATTCCTGTTGATTTTTATCAGATTTGGCAACCGCGGAGGTTGATTCTCGAGGGAAAGGCATTGCGAGCTAGTTTGCGGCCAGCTTGAGGTGAGTAATGGGTGTAGATGATGACTGAGGGTTTGAAGCCCCGGTATATCATATTGTGATGCTATATGAGGCTAGACACGCACTCCATGGCTAGTGCGGGGTCGTATATGTTGGGAATTATGACTCGGTCCAATCCGAGGGATAGATTGTACTATGTTGGCGATTTCTCCGCATACTATATTAATGATATCTGAGCTTGATGCCATGTTTGGGCCTTGTGCGACTTGTAGAATCCTTCATGGATCGTTATCTCAGGATTATCATGATTTGCATATTATTTGAATTCAGTCCAGTTTTAAATACTATTTTTGCAAATCTAAGCCATATTTATACGTTATGAATACTTAAATGATTTTTAAATGATACTTTGGGCTGATGAGTACTATCTCACTATTTCTGGACTGTTTTTTATTTTAAATGGAAACGGTGGTAACTATTGGCACCGTGTATTTTAAATGAAAATGGTGGTAACTATTGGCACCGTGTATTATAAATGGAAACGGTGGTAACTATTGGCACCGTGTATTGTAATGGAAACAGTGGTAACTATTGACACACTATGATATGGCGCTTGGGCTGTAGGAGCCCCTCCGGAGTCTGAACCTCCACAGTGAGTGCAGGTACCCATATGGATCGGGCTACACGTTCCGCAGTGTTCCTGCATTGCATTGCATCTCATGCATTTATTTACTGTTGCTTTATTCTGGATATCTCTGAGACTGGTACTGGATAGAACTGCTAGATAGCTTCGTTTTGTGTTATTTCGTATTTTCTTATCTTCGGGTTTTTATACATGCTTATTACTCGCTGAGTTGGTAGACTCACCCCATACTCCATGTACCTTGTGTGCAGATACAGGTGCTCCATAGACCTACTGTTGCTGTTGTTGATTTCCCGAGCTATTCGGAGTATTGAGGTTGCTGCCCAGCGTCCGCAGGACCACTTACTCTATCTCTATCAGTCATGTTCTTTTTGCTATTTTGTCAGACTGTGTATCCTCCAAATACGTCATTTTATTGTAGAATCAACCATTAATTCTCTGAAATTGAGTGTAAAAGTTGATGAACTAGGACTTGAAATGTCAAATGAAAATTGGGGATTTGGAGGAGCAATTGGACTCCGATTTTGATGAATTTTATATGTACAGACTCGTGGCGAGACGAGGATTCTGAAAGTGTGAATTTTGTAATTTTTTGAGAAGTGGGCCCGGGGCTCGGGTTTTGCCAACTTCATGTTTTTGGGTGTATTTTGAGTTATTTCGATTGAGTTATGTTCCATTAGCCTATTGTGACGTATTCCTATTGGTTTTGATCAGATTTGGCATCCACGGAGGTTGATTCTCGAGGGAAAGGCATTGCGAGCTAGTTTGCGGCCGGCTTGAGGTGAGTAATGGGTGTAGATGATGACCTGAGGGTTTGAAACCCCAGTATATCATATTGTGACGCTATTATGAGGCTAGACATGCACTCTATGGCTAGTGCGGGGTCGCTAGTGCGGGGTCGTATATGTTGGGAATAGTTACTCGGTCCAATTCGAGGGATAGATTGTACTATGTTGGCGATTGCTTCGCATACTATATTGATGATATATGGGTTTGGTGCCATGTTTGGGGCCTTGTGCCGACTTGTGGGTTTGATGCCATGTTTGGGGCCTTGTGCCGACTTGTTGAATCCTTCAGGGATCGTTATCTCAGAATTATCATGATTTGCATATTTGAATTCAGTCCAGTTTTAAATACTGTTTTGCAAATCTCAGCCATATTTATACATTTTGAATACTCAAATGATTTTTGAATGATACTTTGGGCTGATGAGTACTATCTCACTATTTCTGGACTGTTTTTTTATTTTAAATGGAAATGGTGGTAACTTTTGGCACCGTGTATTTTAAATGGAAACGGTGGTAACTATTGGCACCGTGTATTATAAATGAAACGGTGGTAACTATTGGAACGTGTATTGTAATGGAAATTGTGGTAACTATTGACACTGTATGATATAGCGCTTGGGCTGTAGGAGCCCCTCCGGAGTCTGAACCACCACAATAAGTGCGAGTACCCATATGGATCGGGCTACACGTTTCGCAGTGTTCCTGCACTGCATTGCATCTCATGCATTTATTTACTGTTGCTTTATTCTGGATATCTCTGAGACTGGTACTGGATAGAACTGCTAGATAGCTTCGTTTTGTGTTATTTCGTATTTTCTTATCTTCGGGTTTTTATACGTGCTTATTACTCGCTGAGTTGGTAGACTCACCCCATACTCCCTGCACCTTGTGTGCAGATACAGGTGCTCTATAGACCTACTGTTGCTGTTGTTGATTTCCAGAGCTATTCAGAGTATTGAGGTAGCTGTCCAGCATCCGCAGGACCACTTACTCTATCTATATCAGTCATGTTCTCTTTGCTATTTTGTCAGACTGTGTATCATTCCCGTTCAGACTTGTATCTTGTTTTGTTAGAGGCTCTGTACTCGTGACTCCTCGGTTTTGGGAGGATTATTGTTCTTGCTCAGCGGCATTTTCTTTGGTCCCATGGTTGGGAGTTGATATTATATTCGCTGTGTTACCTTAAATTGTTCCTTTTTGGCTGGAATGTCGTTCTTGGTTGTGGTTTGGTCGGACTTGCCCAGGCTCATGTCCGGGCGCTATCACGATCAAGTTTGGGGTCGTAAAAAGTTGGTATCAGAGCCTAGGTTGCTAGGCATCACGAGTTATGAGCCGGTTTAGTAGAGTCTCGTAGATCGGTACGTAGGCGTCCGTATCTATCCTCGGGAGACTGCAGAACCTTTAGGAAATACTTCATATTCTTGAACTTTTATCGTGCGGCTTTGTTGATTAGAGAACTGAAACTTCTTATTCTATTCTCTCGCAGATGGCAAGAACCCATGCTACCGGACGTGGCAGACGACCACCATTGCCACCAGCTAGAGGCCGTGGACGCGGCCGTGGTCATGGTCGTGGTAGAGCAACAAGGGAAGTACCAGTTGACCCACATGTTGCTCCTGTTCAGGATCAACCCCCAGTTTTTGAGGCTCCAACAGCACCTACTCAGGCACCGGCAGTGCCCATTGTGATACCTGGTCTCCCGGAGATGTTGGCTCAGATCTTATCCGTCTGCACCGGGTTAGCTTAGGTGGTATCAGCAACCACTGCAGCGGCTACTTCTCTGATCGGAGGTGGTCATCAGACCCCCCCAGCTCGCACTCCAGAGCAGGGTGCACATGGTTTGCAGACCCTAGAGGCACCACCAGTTCAGCCAATTTCCCTGTTCAGCCAGTTGTTCCACTTCAGAGTGATGGGGTACCAGTGATGCCAGATGACGAGCAACGTCGTCTGGAGAGGTTTAGCATACTTTCACCTCCGACTTTTAGCGGTGTTCCGGGCGAGGATGCCCAGGGGTTTCTCGACAAGTGTCGACGCATGCTCAGGACAGGAGGGATCTTGGAGACTAGTGGGGTATCTTTTACCACTTTTCAGTCCTCAGGAGCAGCCTTCACCTGGTGGGAGGCATATGAGTGGCGTAGGCTAGCAGGGTCAGCGCCGTTATCTTGGCAGGAGTTCTCCACTATCTTTTTGGAGAAGTGGGTACCTCGATCACAGAGGGAGGAGTTACGTAGGCATTTTGAGTTGCTTCGCCAGGGGGATATGTCTGTGACACAGTATGAGATGAGATTTGCAGAGTTATCTCGTTATGCTCCGTGGATAGTCCAGATGGATAAGGAGAGGATTAGACGATTTGTGGACGGACTCATTTATCCCATTTGTATTCTGATGACTTGAGAGAATGTCCTGAGTCATACCTTTGAGGAGGCAGTGGATATAGCCCACGATATTGAGTCGGCTCGCCGTATGAAGCGAGAGGAGAGGGAGGCCAAGAGGCCTAGAGGTTCGGGCAGTTATGGTGGCGCTCCATCTAGGGGCCTGTTTCATCAGGGCAGAGGTCGTTCTTTTAGACCTCCTCAGTCAGGCCGCTCAGAGTACTACGGAGCTTCTTCCGGTCGTGGCCGTTAGGGTCAACAGCAGGGCCAGCCTTCACTCAATGCCCTCCCAGCTCAGAGTTCTGCACCCGCATCGTCAGCCCAGGGTTCATGTGCGGCGAGGGGTTCCCTTCAGTCCCCTTCTCCAGTTTCAGTCGGTTGTTTTAAGTGTAGGGAGTTTGTTCATGTGAAGAGAAATTGTCCTTGACTTTGTGGTGGTAGGTTTCAGTAGAGAGATCAGCCATCCTTTTCTTCTCCATCTATTTCAGCACCACCCTAGTCTAGTAAGGGTGGGGGTCAGTCATCTAGAGGCCGCCCCAGGAGGGACGAGCGATCGGGTGGTGGTCAGTCTCGTTTCTATGCAATTTCAGATATGAGATATTCTGTTGCTTCAGATGCAGTGATCACATGTATTATCTCAGTTTGCCACAGGGATGTTTCTATTTTGTTTGATCCCGCGGATACATATTCTTATGTATCTGCTTATTTTGCTCATTATTTGGGGACTACCCGAGGGTGTCTAGCATTTCCTGTGCATGTATCTACCCCGGTAGGTGTTACTATTATTATATACCACGTGTATCGGTCATGTCTTGTTACTATTGAGGGTCTGGAGACCCGAGCCGACTTGCTACTATTGAGCATGGTGGATTTTGATGTTATTCTGGGCATGGATTGGCTATCACCGTGCCATGTTATCCTGGACTTCCACGCCAAGATAGTCACTTTGGCTATGCCGGGTATCCCGAGGATCGTGTGGTATGGTTCGGCGGATTATGTAACCAGCAGGGTAATCTCATTTTTGAAGGCCGCGCGGACGGTTGGGAAGGGATGTTTATCATTTCTAGCATTCGTGAGGGATGTGGGAGTTGAGAATCCTAGTCTTGATTCGGTTCCCGTGGTGAGGGAGTTTCCTGATGTATTTCCAGCAGACCTGTCGGGCATGCCGCCGGACAGGGATATTGACTTCGGTATTGATTTGGTGCCGGGAACTCATCCCATTTCTATTCCTCCCTATCGTATGGCACCAACAAAGTTAAAGGAGTTGAAGGAGCAGCTGCAGAAACTCCTAGATAAGGGGTTCATTCGTTCGAGTATGCCATTGTGGGGCGCACCTGTGTTATTTGTTAAGAAGAAGGATGGCACAATGAGAATGTGCATTGGTTACTGACAGTTGAACAAAGTGACAGTAAAGAACAAGTATCCACTGCCCCGTATTGAGGATTTTTTTGACCAGCTTCAGGGAGCAAAGGTATTTTCCAAGGTTGATCTCCGTTCAGGCTATCACCAGTTGAGGATTAGCGACTCTGACATCATGAAGACAACTTTCAGGATGAGATATGGGCATTATGAGTTTCTGGTTATGTCATTTGGGCTGACTAATGCCCCAGCAACATTCATGCACTTGATGAACAGTGTATTTCGGCCTTATCTGGATTCTTTTGTGATTGTGTTTATTGATGATATTCTTGTGTACTCGCGTAGCCAGGAGGAGCACGCACATCATTTGAGGGTGGTATTGCAGAGGTTGAGAGAGGAGAAGTTGTATGCAAAGTTCTCCAAGCACGAGTTCATGGTCAGTTCCGTGGATTTTCTGGGACACGTGGTGTCCAGTGACGGTATTCAGGTTGACCCAAAGAAGATCGAGGCGGTGCAGAGTTGGCCCAGACCGTCCTCATCTTTTGAGATTCAGAGTTTCCTCGGTTTGGCGGGTTATTACCGCAGGTTTTTTCAGGGTTTTTCATCTAATGCTTTGCCTTTGACGAAGTTGACGCATAAGAATGCACCATTTGTGTTTTCTGATAAGTGCGAGGAGAGCTTCCAAAAGCTCAAGTCATTGTTGACTACGGCTCCAGTGTTAGTATTTCATGCATCTTCAGGTTCTTATACGGTATATTGGGATGCTTCGAGGATTGGTATTGGATGTGTTCTTATGTAGGAGGGTAGAGTGATTGCATATGCTTCCCCGCAGTTGAAGCCCCATGAGAAAAACTACCATGTTCATGACTTAGAGTTGGCGGCTATAGTTCATGCCTTGAAGATTTGGAGGCACTATCTATATGGGGTATCTTGTGAGATGTATACAGATCATCGCAGCCTTCAGCACTTGTTCAAGTAGAAAGATCTTAATTTGAGGCAGCGGAGATGGCTGGAATTACTCAAGAACTATGATATTACCATATTGTATCACCCGGGGAAGGCCAATGTGGTGGTTGATGCTTTGAGCCAGAACGCGGTGAGTATGGGTAGCTTGGCGTACATTCCAGTTTGGGAGAGGCCCCTTGCAGTTGATGTTCAGGCCTTGGACAATCGGATGGTGCGTTTAGATATTTCAGAGCCCAGTCGGGTGTTGGCTTGTGTGGTTTCCCGGTCTTCTTTGTATGATCGCATCAGGGAGCGCCAGTATGATGACCCATATTTTCTTGTCCTCAAGGACAGGGTCCAGCATGATGACTCCACAGATGTGACTATTGATAGTGATGGTGTGTTGCGGATGCATGGCCGGATTTGCATGCCCAATTTGTATGGGCTCCGAGAGATAATACTAGAGGAGCCCCACAGCTCGCGGTATCCTTTTCATCCAGGTGTCGCGAAGATGTACCAGGACGTGAGGCAGCATTATTGGTGGAGGAGAATGAAAAAGGACATTGTGAGTTATGTGGCTAGGTGTCTCAATTATCAGCAGGTCAAATACGAGCATAAGAGACCCGGTGGTGTGCTTCAGTAGATGGATATTCCGGAGTGGAAATGGGAGAAGATTACTATGGACTTGGTGAGTTAACTCCCTTGTACCTCGGGGAACTTTGATTCTATTTGGGTGATTATGGATAGACTGACCAAGTTTGTGCATTTCATTCCGGTGTGTACCACCTATTCTTCAGAGCGGCTCGCAGAGATTTTCATCTGTGATATTGTGCGGTTGCATGGAGTTCCAGATTCTATTGTCTCAGATAGGGGTACTCAATTTTCCTCCCAGTTCTGGAAGACTTTTCATCGGGAGTTGGGCACTCAGATTCAGATGAGCACAACTTTTCATCCTCAGACGGACGGACAATCCGAGCCTACTATTCAGATATTGGAGGACATGTTGCGTGCTTGTGTTATTGATTTCAAAGGTTCTTGGGCTGAGTTCTTGCCACTTCCGGAGTTCGCTTATAACAATAGTTATCAGGCCAGCATTCACATGGCGCCGTATGAGGCTTTATATGGGAGACAATGTAGATCTCCAGTTGGTTGGTTTGAGCCCGGCGAGGCTAGACTATTGGGGAGAGAGCTAGTTCAGGATGCCTTAGAGAAAGAGAAAGTTATCCAGGAGAGACTTCGTACAGCTCAGTCTCGTCAAAAGAGTTATACGGATCGGAAGGTTCAGAATGTATCTTATATGGTGGGCGAGAAGGTTCTGTTGAAGGTCTCGCCTATGAAAGGCGTGATGAGGTTTGGAAAGAAAGGGAAGCTGAGTCCGCGGTTTATTGGACCTTTTGAGATTCTCATGAGGATTGAGGAGGTGGCATATATGCTTGCTTTGCCACCCAGTTTGTTAGGGGTTCACCCGGTGTTTTATGTTTCTATGCTCAGGAAGTATGTTGGGGACCCATCTCATGTGTTAGACTTCAGCACGATCCAATTGGATGAGGACTTGACTATGATGTGGAGCCAGTGACTATTTTGGGTCGACAGGTTTGAAAGTTGAGATCAGAAGACATAGCTTCGGTGAAGGTGCAATGGAGAGGTCGGCCCGTGGAGGAGGCCACTTGGTAGACCGAGCAGGAGATGCGGAGCAGATAGCCTCGTTTGTTTGAGGCTCCAGGTATGTTTCTTGACCTGCTCGAGGACGAGCGTTTGTTTCAGTTGGGGAGGATGTGATGACCCGACCCGTCCTCTTTTGTATTTCAGCCCCATTATCCCCGTAGTATGCTTTCCCGTGTGTTGATATATGTGTTTGGTGAGTTTGAAGGGTGTTGGGTGGAATCTTGTTAGAAATGAGACCAATAGTCTCATTAAGGAAAGCTTAAGTTGGAAAAGTCAACCGGACATTCGACTAGTTTCAGATGGTGATTTATGACTTGGGAGCGAAATCGGAATTTATTTTTGAGGTCCGGTGTAGAATTAGGCTTGAATTTGCTAAGTTCGAATTTTGACAAATTCGGGTTGATCGGTGAGATTTTGGTCCGGGGGTCGGAATGGAATTCCAACAGTTGCAGTAGCTCCGTTAGGTGATTTTGGATATGTGTGCAAATTTTCAGATCATTCGGTAGTGTTTAGGTTGAGTTTTGGATCGAATGCGAATGTGGAAAAGTTCTAGTTTGACTGAGGCTTGAATTTGATGATTTTTGATGTTAATGTTGGCATTTTTATGGTCCGAGCAAGTTTGAATGAGGTAATAGGTCATGTTGGTACTTTTGGTTGAGGTCCCGGGGGCCTCAGGGTGATTTCGGATGGCTAACAGAAAGATTTTAGTTTGGAAAAAGCTGCAGAAATTGCAGCAGCTGTGCAGACCAATTTTTGGTCATCGCGATCGCGGAAGCGTGTGTGCAATCGTGTAGTAGCAGGCCGTTGTTCTCTGCGATCGAGGGAGGCCGTTGAGAGCTTGTTGATGGATTTGAAGGGGATTTCGACGGGAAGTGATTGGAGGTAAGTCTCGTGGCCTTAATACGTCATTTTATTGAAGAATCAACCATTAATTCTCCGAAATTGGGTGTAAAAGTTTATGAACTAGGGCTTGAAATTACAAATGAAAATTGGGGATTTGGAGGAGCAATTGTACTCCAATTTTGATGAATTTTATATGTACAGACTCGTGGCGAGACTAGGATTCTGAAAAGAGAATTTTGTAATTTTTCGAGAAGTGGGCCCGGGGCTCAAGTTTTGCCAACTTCGTGTTTTTGGGTGTATTTCAAGTTATTTCAATTGGCTTATGTTCCATTAGCCAATTGTGACGTATCCCTATTGGTTTTGATCAGATTTGGCATCCACAGAGGTTGATTCTCGAGGGAAAGGCATTGCGAGCTAGTTTGCGGCCGGCTTAAGGTGAGTAATGGGTGTAGATGATGACCTGAGGGCTTGAAACCCTGGTATATCACATTGTGATGCTATTATGAGGCTAGACATGCACTCCATGGCTAGTGCGGGCTCGTATACGTTGGGAATTGTGACTCGGTCCAATTCGAGGGATAGATTGTACTATGTTGGCGGTTGCTTCGCATTCTATATTGATGATATCTGGGATTGATGCCATGTTTGGGGCCTTGTGACGACTTGTAGAATCCTTCAGGGATCGTTATCTCATAATTATCATGATTTGCATATTACTTGATTTCAATCCAGTTTTAAATACTATTTTTTCAAATCTTAGCCATATTTATACGTTTTGAAAACTCAAATAATTTTTAAATGATACTTTGGGATGATGATTACTATCTCACTATTTCTGGACTGTTTATTATTTTAAATGGAAATTGTGGTAACTATTGGCACCGTGTATTTTAAATGGAAACGGTGGTAACTATTGGTACCGTGTATTATAAATGGAAACGGTGGCAACTATTGGCACCGTGTATTGTAATGGAAACAGTGGTAACAATTGGAAATGTATGATATGGAGCTTGGGCTGTAGGAGCCCCTCCGGAGTATGAACCCCCACAGTGAGCGCGGGTACCCATATGGATCGGGCTGTACGTTCCGCAGTGTTCTTGCATTGCATTGCATCTCATGCATTTATTTATTGTTGCTTTATTCTGGATATCTCTGAGACTGGTACTGGATAGAACTACTAGATAGCTTTATTTCGTGTTATTTCGTATTTTCTTATCTTCGGGTTTTAATACATGCTTATTAGTCGCTGAGTTTGTAGGCTCACCCCATACTCCCTGCACCTTGTGTGCAGATCCAGGTGCTCTAGAGACCTAGTGCTGCTGCTGTTGATTTCCCGAGCTATTCAGAGTATTGAGGTAGCTGCCCGGCGTCTGCAGGGCCACTTACTCTGTCTCTATCAGTCATGTTCTTTTTGCTATTTTGTCAGACTGTGTATCATTCCCGTTCAGACTTGTATCCTTTTTTGTTAGATGCTTTGTACTTGTGACTCCTCGATTTTGGGAGGATTATTGTTCTTGCTCAGTGGTATTTTCTTTGGTATTGTCTACCCCTGGTTGGGAGTTGATATTAAATTCACTGTGTTACCTTAAATTGTTCCTTTTTGGCTGGAATGCCGTTCTTGGTTGTGGTTTGGTCGGGCTTGCCCAGCCTCGCGGCCGGGCGCCATCACGATCGGGTTTGGGGTCGTGAGAATATGTTGGATCACTTCATAGATCTCTTAAAAGGAGTTGAAGAGAATGAACCCTCGCGTCGTCGTCGTCGCTCGCTCGGCTTCGGCTTCGTCTTCAAATGATTGGTAAGATTATTTTTGGACAAAATTTATTTAATAAATAATTAATTAAAAGCCAGTAAGTTAATTAATGAAATTAACTTAAATCTGAAATCCTAAAAATACTGAACGTTAATTTTTCCCTTCTAAACATACACTTTTCCTGAACAGACATCACACCTCTTTCGATAATTGCCAATAAATTCTGAGGAATGGCTGCATTTTTCAAACATTGAAAAACTACAGAACTTCCTTCCTTATGAAAATCCTGCATTATATTTCACAGAATCACTTCTAAATTCGTATGTGTGGTTTTGCTCCGTTCTTTGAATTCGATGGTATCCTACAGTTTGTATTGTCACTGTTGCAGGAAGGTTTATTCCGTTTCATCCTGGGAGGATTTAATCTATTATCTTGGCAACATGTGAGGGGGTTAAAGTTCCTTAAGGACACACAAGCAAATTGTGGACTCGGAATATTTTTTATACTTTACTGTTTTTCTAATTTTTTTATTCTAACAGTCTTTCTGATTTTATGTTTTAACAAAGAAGCGACAACAAGCGTAAGAAATTTTATTACTAACGTTTCTGTGTTCAAATATATATTAAAAACTAGTTTGGATACTAAAGCATTCATGCTTTCAACTTCAATAATCGTTCTGTCCGGTTTAAAGTATATGAAAGATTTACCGGAATAATAAACTTACGGGTTTGAAGTATATGAAAACTTCACCATTGTTACATGTTGTATGTTTGGTTTTGTATTCAATTTGAATATATCAAAACATCACTAATTTAACAAAGTTTCTATTTTATTTCCAACTCTACAAAAACATGACGAATGAAAACCAAACTAATGGAAATATTGTGGGAAAGGGTGCTACTGTCACGAGTGTTGCTGCCTCGTCAAACCATTCAACTCCTGCTCATGCTATGGCACCAGCAGAAAAACTCAAAAAGTTTTCCGATATTGAGTTCAAACATTGGCAAATGAAGATGCTCTTCTATCTTACTACGTCGAGTTTGCAGCATTTCATCAAGGAGGATCCTTTTGTCCTGGCAGAAGGCACTTCGGATGATGAATGGTTTGTTGTAACGGAATCATGGGAACATTCTAATTTCTTATGCAAAAACTACATTTTTGAGTTGTTTGGAAGTAGCTTTGTACACTGTCTATAGTGTCATGGAAACTTCAAAAGTGTTATGGAATGTGCTTGAGAAGAAGTACAAGACTGAGGATGCCTGACTTAAGAAGTTTGTGGCTGCAAGGTTTTTGGAGTTCAAAATGATTGACACTAGGTCGGTCAAAACTCAAGTCCAAGAATTACAAGTCATTGTGTATTACCTCCTTGCTGAAGGTATGACCCGAATTAATAATTTTATTAATAAGATTTATCTTGTTATTAATTATGAATTTGTTATTGAAGGTATGGTCATAAATTAGTCCTTTCAAGTCGTCGCTTTCATTGAGAAGTTACCTCCATTGTGGAAGGACTTTAAGAACTATCTTAAATACAAGCGGAAGTAAATGACACTAGAAGACTTGATTGTTCGTTTAAGGATAGAAGAAGACATAAAAATGATAAAAAGAAGTCACGTGGAAGCTCGACAATAATAATGGCTAACATTGTTGAGGAGGCGCCACAAAATAAGAAGAGAAAGAAGGCTTCTGGACCAAAGAATTACCCAAGCAAGAAAAAATTCAAGAGTAATTGCCACAACTGTGGAAACTTTGAGCATAAGGCCGTGGATTGTCGTGCACTAAAAAATGATAAGAAGAAGAAGAATCAAGCTAACATGGTTGAAAACGCTGAAGAAGAAAAGGACGTGTGTGCCATGTTGTCTAAATGCAACTTGGTAGGAAATCCTAAATAATGGTGGATAGATTCTGGAGCTACCCTCCATGTTTGTGCTAACAAGGAGTTATTTTTTTCCTATGCCCTCGCAGGACCCGACAAGATAATTTTCATGGGATATTCATCTACAGCCAAAATTGAAAGAGTTGGAAAGATTGCATTGAAGATGACGTTGAAAAATATAATGAGTCTAAACCAAGTTCTCCATGTTACAGAAATTCGCAAGAATCTTGTGTCTACCTTACTTCTTGTCAAGAATAGATTAAAAAATATATTTTTCTAATAGAATTGTATTAAGTAATAATGATGTGCATGTAGGAAAAGATTACCTGAATGAAGGCCTTTTTAAGCTAAATTTAATAGCAGTTCCTATTAATAAAGTTAATACTTTTTCTTCCTTACTTGAGTCAAACACTTTATAGCATGGACGCTTGGGTCACGTCAACTTCAAAACATTGTGAAAATTGATAAATTTAGAAGTATTACCAAAATTTAATTGCACTAATTCCGAATGTCAAATATGTGTGGAATCAAAGTATGCTAAGCATCCTTATGAGTCTGTTGAAAGGAATTCAAGTCCTTTAGACTTAATTCATACATATATTTGCGATATGAAGTCAATACCATCTCGCGGTGAAAAAAAAGTATTTTATTACTTTTATTGACGATAGTACGAGATATTGTTATATTTATTTACTTAATAGTAAAGACGAGGCAATTGATGATTTTAAGAAATACAAGAGTGAAGTTGAAACACAACTAAACAGACAGATCAAAATGATAGAAGTAAAATGGGTGGCGAATATGAATCTCCTTTTTAAGAAATATGTTTGGAAAATGACATTATTCACCAAACAACTTCCCCTTACTCTCCACAATCTAATGAAATTGCCGAGAGAAAGAATCGAACATTGAAAGAAATGATGAATGCATTGTTGATAAGTACTGGTTTACCATAGAACTTGTAGGAGAAGCTATACTTATAGCTAACCGAATAATCAACCGTTTACCTCATAGTAAAACACAATCCATTCCATATGAAAAATGGAAAGGAAGGATGCCCAGCTTGAAATACTTCAAAGTGCGGGGAGTTTAGCTAAGGTACAAATTCCTAAATCTGAAAGGGTTAAGATGGGTCCAAAAAAGGTTGATTGTGTATTTATTGGATATGTAACCAATAGCAAGGCATATTGTTTTCTGGTTCATAAATCAGAAAATCTTGAGATTCACGTTAATACGATAATAGAATCAGATAATTCTTAATTTTTTGAAACTATTTATCCATATAAAATGAAAAGTGAATTGACCTACCAAATGTCAAAACAACCCCGAGATGAAATAATAGATGGTATGCCTAATGAGAAAAATCCGAGAAGAAGTAAACGTCAACGGATCTACTTCATTCGGTCCTGATTTTCTAACTTTCCTGCTATGAAATAAGCCTTGTTTCTTCAAGGAAGCAATGTCTTCCTCAGAAGCATAGTATTGGAAAGAAGCTGTCAATAGTGAAATAGAATCCATATTGAGCAAATATACTTGGGAATTGGTTGATCTTCCTCCAGGTAACAAAACATTGGGTTCTAAATAGATTTTCAAGAAGAAACCGAAAGATCATGGTACTATTGACAAATACAAGGCAAGACTTGTAGTCAAAGGATTTAGACAGCGAGAAGATCTTGACTATTTTGACTCGTCGGTAAAAGGAATTAAATCCATTCGGATGTTAATAGTGTTAGCCACCTTGTATGGTCTTCGAATCCGTCAAATGGATGTAAAAACAACCTTCTTAAATGGTAATCTACAGGAAGAAATTTACATGAACCAACCTGAAGGGTTTGTGGTTTCGGAAAAAGAAAAGAAGGTGTGTCGACTTGTTAATTCCCTTTATGGACTAAAACAAGCACCCAAGCAATGGCATGCAAAATTTAACCAAGTAATATTGTCAAATGGATTTAAGATTAATGAATGTGATAAATGTATTTACATTAAGAATGTACCAAATTATATAGTCATTGTTTGCTTATATGTTGATGATATGCTAATAATGAGCGAAGAAATTTCCGACATTCAAGCTACTAAGTGTATGCTTGCTCGTACGTTTGATATGAAAGACTTAGGAGTTGCCGATATAATTCTAGGAATTAAAATCCAGAGGAATCCTCATGGTCTAGCTTTATCTCAATCACACTATGTGAAAATGGTACTTAAAAAATTCAAACACTTGGAATTTAGAAGTGCAAGAACTCCAATTGACTTAAATCATCATCTTATAAAGAATAAAGGCGAAAGAACGTCTCAATTAGAGTATGATCGTGTGTTGGAAATGTTAATGTACATCATGAACTATATACGACGTGATATAGCTTGTGCAATAAGTAAACTTAGTCGATTCAGAAGTAATCCCAACAAACATCACTGGATGGCAATGAAACTGGTTCTGGGATATTTGGAATATACCCAAGACTACGCTTTGCATACAATAAATATCCAACAGTTATCGAAGGACATAGTGGTGCAAATTGGATAACCGGCTCAATAGAAACAAAGTCCACAAGTGGATATGTTTGTACTATTGGTGGAGGAGTAGTATCTTGGAAGTCGTCCAAATAGACGTTCATTGCTAGCTCTACAATGGAACTAGAGTTTATAGATTTGGATAAATCCGGTGAAGAAGATTAAAGGCTTCGAAATTTCTTAGAAGACATTCCGTTCTGGACAAAACCTTTGGCTCCTATTTGCATACATTGCGATACTGAGGCAGCAATAGGACGGGCAGGGAGCGTTATGTATAACAGAAAGTCTCGTCATATACGACAAAGACATAACACAGTTAGACAACTACTTTCTAGTGGAGTTATCACTACTGATTATAAAGATCAAAGGATAATGTGGTGGATCCGCTTACAAAAGGCTTAACTATAGAGGGAGTTAAGAAATCATCTAAGGGAATGGGACTATGGCCGAGGACAAGTCAACATGGCGGTAACCCTACCTAGAATTATGGATATTCCGAGATCTAGGTTCAAGGAGCTCAAACAATGTTGTGATTGACCGGTTCAACGCTGTCAAAGTAAAATCTCCGGTCCCTTCTCGTGATGAAGACAATATTCAGTAACAAGGATAGAACTTTACACGTTCTTTAATGATTACGTAAGTTTGATGTGGTATTTATCAAATAGTATCAATTTAAAAGATTATACGATTAGGAATCACCTGTGTAAGTGTGAAGTGGAAGCCACTTCATTGAGAATTCTGTAAGGCCAATTCTCTACGCACTTATGAAACCAAGCATTGTTCATGGCTGAAACGAACACAACAATGAGAACAAAAAAAACCGTTAAGGCTTGGTTGTGTGACATATAGATGTCTAGGTATACACTAAAGTTCGACGGTTCAAAGATATCAAATCTACCGATTGACCGAGTATATCCGACATATGTTCACTACGGAAAGTTCAAAGGGAAACCTACTTATCCAGATGCAATTAATCTTTACTTGCAAATCACACAACTTTCATCTATGATCATTCTTGTTACAGTCATTCCCATTCATGTGGGGGATTGTTGGACTTTAAGCATTGGGCTTTAAAGACTTTAAGCATTGGTCTTTAAAAATCTACGAGTGTGAAATGAAACTGGTGGGACACAAAATGGAGGGAAATAAAAATTTGAATAAAGTGTGATTTTGTCTTGAACTTTGTCCCTCATTGGTGAGGGAAAAATACATTTGTGTGTATATATATAGGATCACTTCTTAGAGATTTTAAAAGGAGTTGAAATGAACGAACCCTCACACCCTCGTCGCTCGCTCGCTCGGCTCGGCTTCGGCTTCGGCTTTGGATTTGTATTTGTCAAATGATCGATAAGATTATTTTTTTGACAAAATTTATATTTTTAATTATTTAATAATTAATTAAAATCCAGTCAGTTAATTAATAAAATTAACGTAAATCTAAAATCCAAAAAATAAAAAACGTTAATTTTTCCCATCTGAATAGACATCACGCCTCTTCCGATAATTCTCTATAAATTCTGAGGCATGGCTACATTTTCAAAACATTGAAATACTACAGAACTTCTTTCCTTATGAAATCGTGCATTCTATTTTGCAGAATCTCTTCTAAATTCGTAAGTGTGATTTTGCTCCGTTTTTTGAGTTCGTTGGTATCCTGCATTTTGTATTGTCACTGTTGCAGGATGGTTTATTTTGTTTCATCCTAGGAGGATTTAATCAATTACCCTGGTAACGTGTGAGGGATTTAAAATTTCTTAAGAACGCACAAGAAAATTGTGGACTCTGAGTATTTTTTATACTTTACTGTTTTTCCAGTTTTTTTCTTCTGACAATCTTTCTAATTTTTTATTTTAACACAGTAGCGACAACAAGCTTATGGAATTTTATTACTAACGTTTTTGTGTTCAAATATATATTAAATACTGTTATCTATATTTTGTATACTGGTTTGGAGACTAAAGGCTTAGTGCTTTCTACTGCAATAATTGTTTTGTCCGGTTTACAATATATAAAAACTTTAACAGAATAATAAACGTACGAGTTCGAAGTATATATAAACTTCACCATGGTTACGTGTTGTATGTTTGGTTTTGTATTCAGTTTGAAGATATCAAAACTTCAATAATTTAACAAAGTTCTGTTTTATTACCAACTCCACAAAAAAATGACGAATGAAAACCAAACTAATAGAAATGTTCTGGGAATGGGGTGCTACTATTACGAGTGTTGCTGCCTCGTCAAACCGTTCAACTCCTGCTCATCTTATGGCACAAGCAGAAAAACTCAAAAAGTTTTTCGGTATTAACTTCAAACGTTGGAAAATGAATATGCTCTTCTATCTTACTACGTTGAGTTTGCAGCATTTCATCAAGGGGGATTCTACGGTCCTGGCAGAAGGCACTTCGGATGATGAATGATTTATTGTAACTAAAGCATGGAAACATTCTGATTTCTTGTGCAAAAACTAGATTTTGAGTTGTTTGGAAGATAGCTTGTACAATGTCTATAGTGTCATGGAAACTTCAAAAGCGTTATGGAATGCGCTTGAGTAGATGTACAAGACTGAGGATGCCAGACTTAAGAAGTTCGTGGCTGCAAGGTTTTTGGATTTCAAAATGATTGACACTAGGTCGGTAATAACTCAAGTCCAAGAATTACAAGTCATTGTGCATGACCTCCTTACTGAATGTATGAACCGAATCAATAATTTTATTAATAAGATTTATCTTATTATTAATTATGAATTTGTTATTGAAGGTATGGTCATAAATGAGGCCTTTCAAGTCGTTGCTTTCATTGAGAGGTTACCTTTGTTGTGGAAGGACTTTTAGAACTATCTTAAACACGAGCGGAAGGAAATGATACTAGAAGACTTGATTGATCGTATAAGGATAGAAGAAGACAACAAAAATGCTGAATAGAAGTCACGTGGAAGCTCGACAATAATAGGGGCGAACATAGTTGAGGAGGCGCCTCAAAATAAGAAGATAAAGAAGGCTTCTGGACTAAAGAATTACCCAAGCAAGAAAAAGTTTAAGGGTAATTGCCACAACTATGGAAAATTTGGGCAAAATGCCGTAGATTGTCGTGCACCAAAGAATGTAGAGGACTTGTATGCCATGTTGTCTGAATGCAACTTGGTAGGAAATCCTAAAGAATGGTGGATAGATTTTGGAGCCACCAGTAATTTTTTGCTAACAAGGAGTTATATTCTTCCTATGACCTTGCAGGATCCGATGAGACAATTTTTATGGGAAATTCGTCTACAACCAAAATTGAAGAAGTTTGAAAGACTGCGTTGAAGATGATGTAGGGAAAAATAGTGACTGTAAACCAAGTTCTCCATGTTCCAGAAATTCGAAAGAATCTTGTGTCTACCTCACTTATTGTCAAGAATGGATTCAAATGCATTTTTATTTCTAATAGGGTTGAACTAAGTAAAAATGATGTGTATGTAGGAAATGTTACCTGAATGAAGGCCTTTTTAGCTAAATGTAATAGCAGTTCCTACCATGGAAGTACCAAAACAAGCAAGCTGGCTGGTGAGGAAGATTTTTGGAGCAAGGGATTGGTGGAAAAATGAAAGCATATCGCTGCACTCATGCTTCCAGAATGGGAGTTACAACATCAGGAAGGCATACTTACACTCTACTCCACAGTATGCCAATGTCAACTGGAAGAACTTAGTAATGGTATCTGGGGTGCTGCCTAAACAGAAATTTATTTTATGGTTGGCATTACACAAACGATTTTTAGAAAGGTGGGGTACTCACACTGATCAAGCATGTACACTGTGTGAGAGAGACCTTGTGGAGACACATAATCACCTCTTCTTTGAATGTCCTTACTCACAAAAGCTGTGGCAAGGTTTGCTACAGTGGCAGAAGTTTAAAAGAGTAATCACCAGTTGGGAACTAGAGGTTCAGTGGGTCTCGGCCAGAGTTAACAATAGGCATCCAAGGAAATCCATTCTAGGAATGGTGTTTGTAGAAATCGTATACAACATTTGGATGGAAAGGAACGAAAGAAGATTTCGGCAGTCGAGCAAAGATGCGGTAGATAGAGCACGACAGATTGCTATCCAAGTTCATATCACTGGAATGAAGAAGCCAAAGTGGCAGAACACCCTACAAAACCTGAACTGCTACCCAATGTAATCCTGACTAGATTCACATTATTTTCGTAGTTAAACAACAATAGTTGTAGAGTAGCTAATAGACTAATTCTTGAGAGTTGTTCTATAGTCCCAAAAGAACAACTGATGTACATTGACATTGGTTGAAGACAAAATTCTCCTTCCGACCAAAAACAAAAATAAAGTTAATGCTTCTTCTTACTTACTTGAGTCAAACACATAATGGCATGCACGTTTAGGTCACGTCAACTTCAAAACATTGCGAAAAATGATAAATTTAGAAGTATTGCCAAGATTTGATTGCATTAATTCTAAATGTCAAATATGTGTGGAATCAAAGTATGCTAAACATCATTATAAGTCCGTTTAAAGGAATTCAAGTCCTTTAGACTTAATTCACATAGATATTTGCGATATGAAGTCAACACCATCTCGCGATGTGAAAAAATATTTTATTACATTTATTGATGATAACACGAGATATTGCTATATTTATTTACTTAATAGTAAAGATGAGACAATTGATGCTTTCAAGCAATACAAGAGTGAATTTGAATCACAACTAAACAGAAAGATCAAAATGATAAGAAGTGATAGGGGTGGCGAATATGAATCTTCTTTTGAAGAAATATGTTTGGAAAATGGCATTATTCAGCAAACAATTGCCCCTTACTCTCCATAATCTAATAGAATTGTGGAGAGAAAGAATCGAACGTTGAAAGAGATGATGAATGCATTGTTGATAAGTTCTGGTTTACTACATAACTTGTGGGGGGGAGCAATGCTTACAGCTAACCGAATAATCAACCGTGTACCTCATAGTAAAACACAGTCCATTCCTTATGAAAAATGGAAAGGAAAAAGGCCTAGCTTGAAATACTTCAAAGTGTGGGGATGTTTAGCTAAGGTACAAATTCCTAAACCTAAAAGGGTTAAGATAGGTCCAAAACGGTTGATTGTGTATTTATTGGATATGTAACCAATAGCAAGGCATATCATTTTCTAGTTTATAAATCAGAAAATCCTGATATTCACGTTAATACAATAATAGAATGAGATAATGCTGAATTCTTTGAAACTATTTATCTGTATAAAAGGGAAAGTGAATTGACCTACCAAAAGTCAAAACGACCTCGGGAGGAAATAATAGATGGTATGCCTAATGAGGAAAATTCGAAAAGAAGTAAATGTCAACGGATATCTACTTCATTAGGTCCTGATTTTATGACTTTTCTGCTATAAAATGAGCCTCGTACCTTCAAGGAAGCAATTTTTTCCTCAGAAACACAATATTTGAAAGAAGTTATCAATAGTGAAATAGAATGCATATTGAGCAACTATACCTAAGAATTGATTGATCTTCCTCGAGGTAACAAAACATTGGGTTCTAAATGGATTTTCAAGAAGAAAATGAAAGACGATGGTACGATAACAAATACAAGGCAAGGCTTGTTGTCAAAGGATTTAGATAGCGAGAAGGTCTTGACTATTTTGACACATACTTGTCGGTAACAAGAATTACATCCATTTGGATGCTAATAGCATTAGCCGCCTTGTATGGTCTTCAAATCCATCAAATGGATGTAAAAACAACCTTCTTAAATGGTGATCTAGAGGAAGAAATTTACATGAGTCAACCTGAAGGGTTTGTGGTTCTGGATAAATAAAAGAAGGTGTGTCGACTTGTTAAGTCCATTTATGGACTAAAACAAGCACCCAACTAATGGCATGCAAAATTTGACAAAACAATGTTGTCATATAGCTTTAAGATTAATGAATGTGATAAATGTGTTTACATTAAGAACGTTCCAAATCATATAGTCATTCTTTGCTTATATGTTGATGATATGCTAATAATGAGCAAAGACATTGCCGACATTCAAGCTACTAAGTGTATGCTTACTAGTAAGTTTGATATGAAAAACTTAGAAGTTGCCGATGTAATTCTAGGAATTAAAATCCAGAGGATTCCTCAGGGTCTAGCTTTGTCTCAATCACATTACGTGAAAATGGTACTTGAAAAATTCAAACACTTGGAATTTAGAAGTGCAAGAACTCCAATTGACTTAAACCATCATCTTATAAAGAATAAAGGTTAAAAGTACGTCTCAATTGGAGTATGCTCGTGTGTTGGAAGCTTAATGTACATCATGAACTGTACACGATCTGATATAGCTTGTGTAATAAGTAACCTTAGTCGATTCACAAGTAATCCCAACAAACATCACTAGGTCGCAATGAAACGGGTTCTAGATATTTGGAATATACCCAAGACTACGCTCTGCACTACAATAAATATCTTGTGGTTATCGAAGGATATAGTGATTCAAATTGGATAACCGGCTCAACATATATAAAGTCCACAAGTAGATATGTTTTTACTGTTGATGGAGGAGCAGTTATCCTGGAAGTCGTCAATACAGACATGCATTGCTCGCTCTACAATGGAATCAGAGTATATAACTTTGGATAAAGCCGGCGAAAAAGTTGAATGGCTTCAAAATTTCTTAGAAGACATTCCATTCTGGCCAAAACCTTTGGCTCCTATTTGCATACATTGCGATAGTGAGGCAGCAATAGGACGGGCAGAGAGCGTTATGTATAATGGAAAGTCTCGTCATATACGAAGACATAACACTGTTAGAAAACTACTTTTTTAGTGGAATTATTACTATTGATTATGTAAAATCAAAGGATAATGTGGCGAATCCGCTTACAAAAGGCTTAACTAGAGAAGGAGTTGAGAAATCATCTAAGGGAATCGGACTATGGTCGAGGACAAGTTAACATGGCGGTAACTCTACCTAGAATTTTGGATATTTCGAGATCTAGGTTCAAGGAGCTCAAACAAAGTTGTGATTGACCGGTTCAACATTGTCAAATAAAAATCTTTGGTACCTTCTCATGATGAAGACAATGTTCAGTAACAAGGATAGAACTTTACACGTTCTTTAATGATTACCTAAGTTTAATGTGGTATTTATCAAATAGTGCCAATCTAAATATTACCTGTTTATGAATCACCTATGTAAGTGTGAAGTGGAAGCCACTTGAATGAGAATTCTGTAAGGCCAATTCTCTACGCACTTGTGAAACCAGACGGTGTTCATGGCTGAAACGAACACAACAATGAGAACAAAAAACGGTTAAGGGTTGGTTGTGTGACATATGGATGTCTAGGTATACACTAAAGCTTGACGGTTCAAAGATATCAAATCTACCGATTGACCGAGTATATCCGACATATGTTCACTACGGAAAGTTCAAAGGGAAACCTACTTATCCAGGTGCAATTAATCCTTACTTGCAAATCATACAGCTTTCATCTATGATCATTCTTGCTACACCCATTCCCATTCATGTGTGGGATTGTTGTACTTTAAGCATTGGGCTTTAAAAGTCTAAGAGTGTGAATTGAAAATGGTGGAAGATAAAATGGAGGAAAATGAAAATTTGAATGATGTGAGCTTTTGTCTTGAACATTGTTCCTCATTGGTGAGAGACAACTACATTTGTGTGTGTATATATAAATATGATCACTTCTTAGAGCTCTTATAGGAGTTTAAGAGAATTAACCCTCGCGCCATCGTTGCTCGCTCGCTCGGCTCAGCTTCGGCTTCGGCTTTGGATTTTTCAAATGATCGATAAGATTATTTTTTGGACAAAATTTATTTCATCAATTATTTAATAATTAATTAAAATCTAGTCAGTTAATTAACAAAATTAACTGATATCTAAAATCCAAAAAATACTGAACGTTAATTTTCCCCTTCTGAACAGACACTTTTCCTGAACGGACATCACACCTCTTCCGATATTTGCCAATAAATTCTAAGGCATGGCTGCATTTTCCAAATACTGAAAAACTACAAAACTTCCTTCCTTCTGAAAATCCTGAATTCTATTTCGCAGAATCTCTTCTAAATTCGTATGTGTGATTTTGCTTCGTTCTTTGAGTTTGTTGGTATCCTGCAGTTTGTATTGCCACTGTTGCAGGAAGGTGTATTCCGTTTCATCCTGGGAGGATTTAATCCACTACCTTGGCAACGTGTGAGGGGGTTAAAATTTCTTAAGGACGCACAAGCAAATTGTGGACTCGGAATATTTTTTATACTTTACTGTTTTTCCAGTTTTTTTCTTCTAATAGTCTTTCTAATTTTGTATTTTAACACAGTAACAACAACAAAACATGTATATTAGGTCCATTAGAAATGGCTTAGTGATCAATACATTGCTTAGCCATGAGATTTGAGTTTATTTTATGGCGTTTCATAGGCATGCAACACGAATTTGAGAATATATTCATTTTTTGTGAGTATTAGTACATGCTATTTTGTAAAATATTTTTTGACGGACTCCGATTGGCCTGAAATTTCGTAGCTCCATAGGAAATAACCTAGTGACTAATAGTAATTTTTTCACCATGACTTTCAAGTTCATTTTATGGTGTTTCATGGTCATGCAATACGAATTTGAGATTATATTCACTTCTATTCGTGTATATAACTACATACTGATTTTGTAGGACGCGTGGACTATAGTATACGAAAATCTAAGAATCAGGCGGAATTCAATTTTACGGCCCTAAAACGTAAAAAAAAAGAGTAATGCTCATGGCGAGGTGGTGGCTATTGTTCCTTAGCTCATTTTAAGATACGCCAGAATTTTTTAGGCGGTTCGAGTCCAGGCGTCCGGACCTATGCAGGAGGCATGGGCTATAGCACATAAAAGTTCGGGAATCGAGCGAAATTCAAGTTTTATGGCCAAAAAACACTAAAAATGAGTAAAGGTCATGGAGATGCAGTGATTATTGTTCCTTAGGTCGTTTTTATGGCTTGAAAAATTTGTAGGCGATCCGAGTCCCGGCGCCCGAGGCTATAAAACACAAAAATTTAAAAATCAGGTGAAATTCCAGTTTGTATAGCCATAAAATACTAAAAATGGGTAACGGTCATAGTGGAACGGTGACTATTGTTCCTTAGGTCATTTTTGATGGGTCGAAAAAAATTTAGACGGTCCGGGTTCGGGCACCGGGGCCCTTGCAGGAAGCGTGGGCTATAGCACACGAAAATCTGAGAATCGGGCTGAATTTCAGTTTTATGGCCCTAAAATGCCAAAACAAAAGCAACGGTCAAAGCGAGTCAGTGACTATTATTCCATTATTCATTTTTTATGTGCCGAAAAGTTTTTAGGCGGTCCAGGTCTGGACGCTCGGGCCCATTCAGGAGGTATGGTTTATAGCACATGAAAATTTCGAAATCAGGCAAATTCTAATTTTATGGCACAAAAACGCTAAAAATAGAGTAACAGTCAAGGTGAGGCGGTGACTATTGTTCCTTAGGTCGTATTTCATGGGCTGAAAAAATATTAGGTGATCCGATTCCGGGAGTCCGGACCCATTAGGAAGCGTGGGTTATAACGCACAAAAATCTAGGAATCGGGCAGAATTCTAGTTTTATGGCCCTAAAATGCCAAAATGAGTAACGGTCACGGCGAGTGGGTGATTATTGTTACTTAGGTCATTTTTTATGGACCGATAAAAATTTAGACGATTCGGGTCCGGGCGCCCAGGTCCATGAAGGAGGCATGGGCTATAGCACGCGAAAATCTGGGAATCAGACGGAATTCAATTTTACGGCCCTAAAATGCCAAAAACCAAGTAACGATAATGGCGAGACAATGATTATTGTTCCTTAGGCCGACTATAATGGGCCGAAATATTTTTACGATTTTTCGACCCATCAAAAAATGACCTAAGGAACAATAGTCACCGTCCCATCATGGTCGTTACCCGTTTTTTGTATTTTAAGGCCATACAACTGGAATTTCACCTGATTTCTAAATTTTTGTGTTTTATAGCCCCGGGCGCGTAAAAATACTAATTTTATGGCCCAAAAACGCTAATAATAGAGTAACAGTCAAGGTGAGGCGGGACTATTGTTCCTTTGGTCGTGTTTCATGGGCTGAAAAAATATTAGGTGATCCGATTCCGGAGTCCGAACCCATGTAGGAAGCGTGGGTTATAACGCACAAAAATCTAAGAATCGGGCAGAATTCCAGTTTTATGGCCCTAAAATGCCAAAATGAGTAATGGTCATGGCGAGCATTGTTACTTAGGTCATTTTTATGGACCGATAAAAATTTAGACGATTCGGGTCCGGGCGCTCAGGTCCATGAAGGAGGCGTAGGCTATAGCACGCGAAAATCTGGGAATCAGACGGAATTCTATTTTACGGCCCTAAAATGCCAAAAACCAAGTAATGATAATGGAGAGACAGTGACTATTGTTCCTTAGGCCGATTATAATGGGCCGAAATATTTTTACGTTTTTTCGACCCATCAAAAATGACCTAAGGAACAATAGTCACCGTCCCATCATGGTCATTACCCATTTTTAGTATTTTAAGGCCATACAACTGGTTTCACCTGATTTCTAAATTTTTGTGTTTTATAGCCACGGGCGCGTAAAAATACTAATTTTATGGCCCAAAAACGCTAAAAATAGAGTAACAGTCAAGGTGAGGCGGTGACTATTGTTCCTTAGGTCGTGTTTCATGGGCTGAAAAAATATTAGGTGATCCGATTCCGGGAGTCCGGACCCATGTAGGAAGCGTGGGTTATAATGATAAGAGAATCGTGTAGAAACATACCTTTAGCCATTGTTATTCAAGTAAGAGTTAAAAATCGCTAGCAAAAACTAAGAGCCTTCTAACTTATGCTTTTCGATAATATAATATCAAACTAATAGAAGTCAAATAAAATACTAATTTTATGGCCCAAAAACGCTAATAATAGAGTAACAGTCAAGGTGAGGCGGGACTATTGTTCCTTTGGTCGTGTTTCATGGGCTGAAAAAATATTAGGTGATCCGATTCCGGGAGTCCGAACCCATGTAGGAAGCGTGGGTTATAACGCACAAAAATCTAAGAATCGGGCAGAATTCCAGTTTTATGGCCCTAAAATGCCAAAATGAGTAACGGTCATGGCGAGCATTGTTACTTAGGTCATTTTTTATGGACCGATAAAAATTTAGACGATTCGGGTCCGGGCGCTCAGGTCCATGAAGGAGGCGTAGGCTATAGCACGCGAAAATCTGGGAATCAGACGGAATTCTATTTTATGGCCCTAAAATGCCAAAAACCAAGTAACGATAATGGAGAGACAGTGACTATTGTTCCTTAGGCCGATTATAATGGGCCGAAATATTTTTACGTTTTTTCGACCCATCAAAAATGACCTAAGGAACAATAGTCAATGTCCCATCATGGTCATTACCCATTTTTAGTATTTTAAGGCCATACAACTGGAATTTCACCTGATTTCTAAATTTTTGTGTTTTATAGCCACGGGCGCGTAAAAATACTAATTTTATGGCCCAAAAACGCTAAAAATAGAGTAACAGTCAAGGTGAGGCGGTGACTATTATTCCTTGGGTCGTGTTTCATGGGCTGAAAAAATATTAGGTGATTCGATTCCGGGAATCCGGACCCATGTAGGAAGCGTGGGTTATAATGATAAGAGAATCGTGTAGAAACATACCTTTAGCCATTGTTATTTAAGTAAGAGTTAAAAATCGCTAGTAAAAACTAAGAGCCTTCTAACTTATGCTTTTCGATAATATAATATCAAACTAATAGAAGTCAAAAGCATTTATATAGGGTAAGCTAGTAATTTTTAACTTTAGGGACTTCACTAAAAAATTGTTGGACTCCTAATAAATATGTTTCCATTCATCAAGGAAATTACCAAATATTTTGCATAACTATAAAATGTTATCTGATTTATTACTTTACCGAGAGACAAATTAATTATTTAATTATCAAATATGTAAATGCTGTGATTGAAAGGAATCTATCTTGTGTAGCTTTATTTAGAAGATAAAAGAGGTCGTATCTAATTACAAAAAGATGATAAAGAAACAGAGTTTTTAGCGAAAAGATTGACAATTAAGCGTAGCTTATAAATTGGTAAAAATAGATGCTTTGGATTCCGTTACAATAAAGTAGAGAGTCCACGAAAACATATTAATATGGGATTTACGTATTGTTATCCTAATTAGTATTAAGTAATATGGTTTGATCTAATTCTTGTAATCCTTATCTAGATCAAGTCAGAACCAATATATGTTATTACGGACAGAGCTAGAGGACGGAAGGGGTTCATAAATCCCACGTCAAAAAATCACAATGTCTATGCAGTAAAAATAGTACGGGCTAGCCAGTTTTCGCACTAGTCATTCAAATATAGCCAGTGTTTGCAACGTCATTGAAAAATATTCATTATTTTGCTGCAACACGGAAAATTCCAACATAATATACTAAAGATCGGTGCACATATGTATGAACTTCTAGCATATTATGCTGGAACTCCAACACGCGGAAAGTTCCAGCATAATATGCTGGAGATTGGAGCACATGTGTATGAACTTACATCATATTATGTTCGACCAATATATTATACTGAAAGTCCAGTATATTATACTGGAGTTCCAACATACTTACGCTGGAACTCCAGCATTCTAGTATATTATACTAGAATTTTAGTATATTATACTAGAATTCCATTATATTATGCTGGAGTATTTTCCGAATTTTGAACAGTATTTTTGTTCAAAATTATCTTTACATGAAAATGGCTAAATTTCAATTACTTTTGAAACTGTTCTATTTTTGAATGACCACTTGTACATCTGACTATTTTTGAATTTCTCTCTGTATATACAAGATCATTTTTTAAATGAGCAGAAACAACGAATCAAACAAGTCTACACCAAATCAAGGCGCACAAAATCGAGATTTGGAGGCGATAACACCAAAGACAAGAAGGAATGAAATAACGAGTACTAGTAAGAGCTTGAATGAGCAATTTACGACTAAACAAGCTGAAATTCAACAGGAAAAGTTACAAAACTCAAATAACACAAGTAGTAAAAAAAGATGAAGCTTTAAAACACTAAGGTATAAGCTGGATTTCAACTTCCATCCGAGGTGTGACAAGTTAAATATCATCAAGCTGGGGTTTGCAGATGACCTGTTGTCATTCAGCAGAGGTGATACTATCTCCATTCAAATGGTGTTCAATTATTTCATGGAATTTACAAAGTCATCTGGATTAAAAGCAAATACTGCAAAGAGCTCCATTTATTTTGGAGGGGTTCCATAGGCTATACAGGAAAACATAGTGCAGATAACTGGATTTAGCAGGGGAGAATTGCCATTCAAATATCTTGGAGTACCAGTAAGCACTAAAAGGATATCTTTGCTACAATGCCAACCACTGCTGGAGAAGATACTAGGCAGGATCACTCCATGGACTTCAAAATTCTTATTTTATGCAGGCATATTGCAGCTGATCAAACAGTTCTATTTTTCATACAAATCTACTGGTTACAGATCTTTGTTATACATAAGAAGATAATGAAGAAGATAGAAATAATTTGTAGAACATTCTTGTGGACTGGAGGAACAAAGGCTTCAAAAAGAGCTTTGATATCATGAGAAAAAGTGTCACCAAAGTCAGCAGTTGGTTTCAATGTTATGGATATTGAGATATGAAATAGAGCTGCAATTTGCAAATTATTATGAAATATGTGCAAGAAGGAGGACAAGTTATGGATCCAATTGGTCCATCTATATTATGGGAAGAAGCAGGAAGTATGGGGTTGCAAACGAAGGAATCCATCATGGATGGTTCAGAAAATAATCAAAGCAAAGAGCTATATAGAAGAAGCAAGAATCAACATGACGGAAGTAATAGAATGGAACTACTTCTCTATCAAGAAGTGGTATAATAGCATGCGAGGACAATATCAAAAGGTATCATGGAGGCGACTAACATGCAACAATTTAGGAGCTCCAAAATGGATCTTTGTATTGAGTTTAACTATACAAAACATGCTACTTACAAGACGCAGACTAGAAACATGGAGGATTGCAGATGAAGTAAGTTGTCCTTTATGTACTGAAGCAGAAGAGACTATTGAACATTTGTTATTTAAATATCGAATTACTGGAGAAATATGGAGCAAGCTACTACACTGGCAAGGAATAAATAGAGCTCGGAAGGAATGGCAAAGGGAGATACAATGGGCTGAAAGCAATGCAAATGGAAACAATGCAGCAACTCAAGCTTAAGTCTATAGATTGACTATGGCATATGCAATGTACCACATAGGGAATGAAAGGAACAACAAAATAATCCAAGATCAGAAGAAAACAGTGGGAATGATATTGAGGCAAATTGTACTAGAGGTAGCAATAAGAGGATCGATGAATAGTAAGACATGAAAGAGAATAGCAGAAATAGTTACTTATTGTAAATGAGGATAGAAGAAAGGTAGAAGAGGGAATGGAACTGGGAATGTCCTGTTCCAGATAGAACTTTGTATATATTGCTATTGTAAATAAAATCATTTAATTACTAAAAAAATAGTATTGTGAAATATTAGAGCTATTTTCTTGTTGTTGCTAGAGCGGGAATGGTTGTTTTTGTAAATTTTGCAACATGAAGTGAGAGACAATGTTACATAGTTGAACATGAAGGGGTTGTTTGATACGATGGGTAAGCAAAAATAATTATGGATAAAAAATTAATAGCGCTTTATCCGTTGTTTGGTTATTAATCCTAAGATAAATTATTTCAGGATAAAAAAATAGTATCGAGATAACTTATACCTGTTAGTCTTCCACATAATGGAATAATAATTTCATGATAAATCATCTTAGATAAAGCAGTTAAATTGACAATTTCGGGATTAAGACAACATGTCAAATAGTTAATAAAAAATAACAGCAGAATAGCTAATTCTCACATGACTAATCTCAACATATCTAATCTCATCATAATTTGTCTTCAAACCAAACGATCCAAAGAGATGTTAAGCTAATTTACCCTCAAAATTGATACTCCCAAATTCCATTTTAACAAGGATGTCAATAGTTGTAAATAAACACAACAAAAATTAAACAATTATATTTACTTAGAATTTATAATTTGTCTATGGAATTGTGAGTAACTGTTGGTGAAAATCCAACATTCCACCACTCTGTTCCTCTATAATATAGTTAATAAAACTAATTAAAAAAGGTTTTTTACTTCTCCATTGCTCTGATTTTCCTGGGTTAAGCAGACGATTCTATTTTTGCTGTTGTCAGTTATTATTTGGAATTTATGCAACTAAGATTCTTAAAATATTGGTGGCTCAATTTCATCAACTTTGCCTCAATATTAGTAATGGAGTGGTTAAGTCTTTTTATTGTTTATACTTTATTTTTAGTTAATATAAGAAACTTTTGATACAATTTCGAACTCTAGTCTCTTGTCCATGGAATTGAACCAAGTGGTCCTCGAAAATACTTATATGCATATTCCAAGTTATATTAATATATGTTAATAACCATAGTTAATGATAACAATCTATATGAAAGAACAAATATTATTAATTTGGGGTAAACACCAAATGAGGTCAGAACCACGATATTGTGTTAGCTCCTGCAAAGCCACACCTAAAATGAGTATAAAAATTAGAGTTTAATTTATATATGTTATGAAGTAATAAAAGAAGAAGAATAATATTGCAGAAAAAAAGTAGGGAGAAGAAATTTTTATTGAATTTTAGGATGATTTATAATGGAATAGAACCTTTTATTTATAGGGAGGGGTGACTTAGCCACCAAGTAATAAATCCTAGAATATCGCTAAATATAGATATTCACCATAAATAGAATTCTATTTATAACACTCTCCCTTGCATGTCTATTCAACAGATAATGTGCCTCGTTAAAACCTTAACTAAAATAAAATCCAATGGGAAAAAAATTCCGGAGAAGGAAAAAGAGTACACATATCTAACAATACGCCATTTGGTTGCCTCGTTAAAACCTTGCAAGGAAAACCCAGTGAGACAAAATCTTGTAAGGGAAAAAGAGTGCAACGCGCATTAATTCCCCTAATGAGAGCATCAATTCACATCTTTAAGCATTTGCATTCCAATAGATGCAAATTAACTTGAACGCGCATTAACAAACCAGCCACATTAACTTGAACGAATTTGTTTCGCCTTGAAATCATCATCCCTAATAGATGTATTATCTTCATATGATCTTGTTGGAATCATCAGTTCAATATCTTCACATAGAGGTGAAATTTTTTGCTATCATTTTATCATGCTTATAGTTATAGCAAGATATATTTGTGCACAAATTGCACCGAGGAAGTGGTACTTCAAGATCAACTATTGTATATGCTTCAAGCAACTTAAATCCTTCAAGCATTGTCATATAAGTTAAGTTATATAAACCATCTAAAGAGACTTTAGATGCATATCAAGTTTTCATGTTATGCTATACATATAAGATATCGAAAACTTATTGCACATACCATTGACTTTATACTTTCAAATATTTTAATATCGTAGACAAAATTATATGTTTTCATATTAAACCAATTCTATTCTAATTGCGTATCTTCTATTTGGCCAATATTTTTGTGTCTATATTCGATAGACTTAAGATCCTCGTCTATACTTAGTGCTATGATAGATGTCGTCGACAAACATTTTATATCGATTTCAATAATTTTTTTTTCATAACAAAGAGATCTCTTCATTCATATATTCAGGTACCTGAATCTCTTATGAGAATTTATGAAGTGTTATGTCATGTGATCTTCTAGATCAATTTCCTTCTTATTATGATCATTTTGATCATCTGCTCATCTTCTTTATCAAGAAGTTTATTTGAAACTGATTTGTCAATATGGTTTAAGTGTACCATAGACTTTGTCCTTCTAGGACTTAATAGGAGCATTTGCGATTAAAGTATAGTTACTTTCCTTGGGTCACCAATTGCGTCTAGCATACTTTGCAATATTGTGACGACCCAAAGGGTCATCACCATAATTCTCCCTTTCTTGCACTTCTGAGGCCTTGAAAGCCTCTTATTTGGTTTTCTCGATTTGCATGCGCAGTCTGGGTGGGAACCTAGAAAATTTTTATGTGGAAATATTTGAATTATGTGTTGAAAATAATGAATTTTGATAATAATATTGCTATAGTTTACTTTGGTCAATATTTTGGGTAAGTCGACCCGGACCTGTAAAGTGACGATCCTGGAGGGTCCGTAGGAAAATTTGGGACCCGGACGTATTCCCGGAATCAAAATCTGAGGTCCCGGGCGTATTCCCGGAATCAAAATCAGTACGGAATTTTTCTGTAAAATTGTTTTCTGAAATTGCTTAAGGAAAAATAAAAACGAGATTTGATCAAAAGTAATGGTATCAGGCTCGTATTTTGGTTCCGAGCCTGTATTTTGGTTCCGACGCCCGGTACAAGTCTGAAATGAGTGTTAAGCACTATCTATAAAGTTTGGTTGAAAACGGATGTCATTTGACGTGTTTCGGACTAAAAATGGAAAATTTGAAAGTTTTGAACTTTGAAATGAAAATCATGAGTTTTGGAGGTTGATTCTTTGACTTTGATGTTATTTTGGCGATTTGATCGCTCGAGGAAGTTCGTAGGATGATATTGAGTTAGTATGTGTGGTTGGTTGGCAGCCCCGAGGGCTCGAGAGTATTTTCGGGGGTGGTTCGGGGTGTTTTTCGCTCTTTGAACTTAGCAGATTTTCTGCAATTTTTGCACAGATCCTTTCTTCTATGCGATCGCATAGAGTCCCTTGCCAGCCCTCCCACTTTGTTCAATGCGATTGCATCCCCTTCAACGCGATCGCATAGCTTGACCAGCCTCTTCAATGTCATCGCATCCCCTTCTACGCGATCACATAACATTAAGCCCCACCTGCAACTTTAGCTTCCCTCCCTTCTATGCGTTCGCATGACCTTGTATGCGATCGCATAAGGCAGCTTCCCACTCCCCTATGCGATCGCAACCTTTGCTCCGAGATGGAATAGACCAAATTCGCCCAATGATTTTAAAAGCCTAAAAACAGAGTAGTGACGGGATTTCTTCCCAAAATTCTCACACGAGTTCTTCCTAAAATCCTCCATTGGACAAAATTCAAGCTCCCATTTCTTTATAGTTTATTGGGTAAGTAGTCCTAACTTCATTTCTTCTTGCTTCCTTCATCTAAACATCAATTTTTTAACCCTAAAACATGAAATCATGGTAGAAATTAGGGCTTTTGGGTAGAGTTAGGTTTTCTGAGAATTTTGGGTGATTCAACCTAAATTTGGGGTCGAATCTCAAAACAAATTATATATTTGAACTCGTGGGGTTATGGGTGATTGGATTTTGGTCCGAGCCTCGAGTTTGGACCATGTGGGCCCGGTGTCGGATTTTGGTATTTTTGGAAGAAAGTTAGAAATTGCATTTCTAAGCTAGGAAATTGTATCCTCGTGCTATTATTGATAACATTGAATCGATTTATGTTAGATATCGTTGGTTCGGGGTCGAATTCTAGGGGAAAGGCGATTGTTGAGCTTTGAGTTGCTATTTTCGGATTCGAGGTAAGTGTTTGATCTAACTTTGGCTTGAGGGAATAGGATTAGGATAATATTTGCTATGTGCTATGTGGAGTCGGTGTATAGGTATGGTGACGGTTACCTATGCGCCCGAGTCTAGCATGACTGTGAGTCATAATTGCTATTAAAATGTTGAAAGAAGTGAACAATTGCGATAATTACTTGTTAAATGAACTATGAAGTGATAGTTGAGAAGCAGATGAGATAAAGAAGGAATTTTGGTATTTTTCCCTTGCCCGGATTTGTTGTTGAGCTGTTTTCCCTTGTCGGGACTTATTGTGGAGTTGTTCTTCCCTTGCCGGGGCGAGTAGGCTATTGCTAGTAATTTCTCCCTTGCCGAGATATTTTGGGCTGTTAGTTGTACCCTTGCCGGGTTTGATTGTTATATTGATGAGCTTCCCTAATAGGACGTCATTTAGAGAGATTGTTAGAGTTATTACGGGATAGTGTGGCTCGCCTTCCACTCATATATTATATTACAAGATCGTATGGCACGTCATCCACCCATATAATACATTATGGGATTGTATGGCATGCCACCCACTTATTGTTATTGGCATGAGATGCCGGTGACATTGTGCACGGAGAATACAGGAGCGTGTGGCGTGCCGTCCACTTATATATTACATTATGGGAGCGTGTGGTGCGCCGTTCACTTATATATATTACATACGGGAGTGTGTGGCGCGCCGTCCACTTATATATTATATTACGGGAGCGTGTGGCATGCCGTCCACTTCTATATTACATTACGGGAGCGTGTGACTCACCGTCCACTTATATACTACCCTATGGGATTGTGTGACGTGCAGTCCACTCAGATTATGTATTATGGGATCTTGTGGCACGTCGTCCACTGTAGATGTGTGTATCACAAAACCCGGAATAGATCTATTATTGTTTCTGATGTTCCATTTATATTTAGTACTCCCCGATAACATGTCCCCTCCCAACTTTATTTGTATTATGTTGTTATTGTTTCTTTCCCGTACTTCTATATCATATTTGCAAAGGTTAATTGTAGTAGGTCATGTCTAGCCTCGTCACTATTTCGCCGGGATTAGGCCAGGCACTTACCAGCACATGGGGTCGGCTGTGTTGATACTACATTTCTGTGCCTTTTTGTGCACAAGTCAGGACACACCTTACGGACCGCAGCAGTAGCTTGGGAGCGTGCCTTCAGCCTAGAGATTTCTAGGTAGTCCGCTGGCATCCGCGGCCTGGAGCCTCTTCTATTTCAATTTTGTTTGCTTTTTCATTGTATCGAAAACAGACTCCTTATGTATCTTCTTTCAAACTCTTATGTGTAGTAATTCATAGTATTCCGTGAGTATTGTGACAGTAAATCTTGGGTAGAGGATGATTATAATTTTTTCGCATTTTTCTTTCATTAAATATTAAATTTAGACTTCAGCTTGAAATTATCATTTTATTATTACTAGTTGTGGAAAATTAGTTGAAAATGTATGCTTAAGTTGGCTTAACTAGCTCCGACAGTATGCGCCATCACGAACTCCGATGGTGAAAAATTCAGGTCGTGACAAATATATTACAGATGAATTATCTTTTTATGAACTTCAAGTTCATATTATCCTATTCGAGTATCTATATGTACAAATGACAATTCATTCCACGTAACATTTTCTCAACTGTTTATCATGTCTCCCCCTCATGTTAGAAAAACCAACTTATTTCCTCAACCATATCAATAATAATAAGATGAAATTATTTGGTTCTTGACCCTGAACCACTTGTGAGGGGAGACTCGTATATAACGTATATCAAACTGATATAAATAACTTTTTTCTTATAAGCAACAGTTTAGCTATTAAGATGAGGTACTTAATAAACTATTTTTCTAAACCAACTGTGATGTTACCCAACTTATCAAGATAAATTATCTTGGATAGAAAATCTAGAAATTATGCTCTAAATCAAATTATTGAGCAAGTTACCTCGAAAACACCATGTTGCAGGTTAATAATAATCGCACATGTAACCATCTCATAGATGCATCTTATGTGGTACACATGGCAGGTGAATGAGCCCACATTCACCTATGATATTTTCAGAATTCATGGTATTCAATCCCAATTTTAGTTGGTCAATTAATTTATGAGAACATGAAACATAAGAGAATTCGTAAAGAACTTTCGAGGTTTTTAATATTTACCCATGTGAATTCACTTTTATCTTGCACATCATACTTAAATTAATGGCTAAACTAATTATGTCAATTGGAGAAATTATCAATATTGATAAAGTTCAAGTTTACACCATGATATAAGCAATTATCGATAAACTCCAAGTTTATTATGATATGGATTTTTATACCAATAAACATCCACTTCATTGTGGTGTTCTTTCATTTGTGTAGTACAAATTGGAGAATAAAGCGGGTAGCTTTTCACATACATATTATCCCGCTACAAGTTGTAGTAATAGGAGATATTAAATCTTTTCTTTATTTGTATAGTCTCGATATAATCAACCGTTTTCGCGAATACTTGAGAAACTGAATAAGTTTCTTTGAGACTTACTACAACACAATAAATTGACATGAATTTTATTCCTCCAAAATAGTAATAATTGGCTCTTCTAGAGCTCTCAGTTAATTTTGTACTACCACAGATTCATCAACATCCATGTGATGAATATCTCTTTTAAAGAGAAAGTTATATCATTATGGTTATGGTCAAAATTATATGCAAGATATGTTTCTTGCATTATTGTTGTCCTTTAATAATAACAATGCCAAAATATTTGGCGTACAATAAGTACGTGACCAATGACCATTCATACCATAATAATGATATTATTTTCTTATATCATCTCAAACCTCCTTCTAGAGGTAAGTGTGGTATATTCACTACCACTAGCACGTTCATATTCTTCCAAGAATGAATATGTCTTTATAAATCAGATGTTGCCACATTCCCATCATGAATGAACCATAATCATCTATATGTGCTTTACAAAATCTCATGTCAAATCGATGACAAATATTACTTTCACATAGTGAAGGATTCTTTTGAGAATCCTTATTATTCTCAATATCATAATAATGACGATTATAATTTCGTCTATTATCACGTACACATCCATTGATACCTTCACGGTAATAATTTTATCTTATTTCAGACTTATCACATATTGCTATCATATTCTCTTAAAGGAATGAGAATGGAGCAAATTCAATGCGACGAATTTTCAATTCTTTGCCCACAGTCATACATGAATTTAATCATGTCTAGACATAGAAATTTTACCACTTTGGGAAGTTATAATATCTCTCAAACTCCATTAGAGTTATAATCAAACTTTATTGTTTTTTTTGCTTGTATATAAAATCAAATTATAGAATTTCAAGAATTTGAAAGAGAAAAATAAAGTAAAATACTTGCCTTAAATCCAAAATTTAATCATGAAGAAAGTTCTTGGAACAATTGACAATCATTGTGCTCAATCCCAAAGCTTCTACTCAATTGGTTAGAGTCTCGTGCTGATAACGTGTTATGAAATAATAAAAGAAGAAGAATAATATTGCAGAGAAAAGCAGGGAGAAGAAATTCTTATTGAATTTTTGCGAAATGGCTTCCTGGCCACTCAAACTTGCAGCCGATTTTAAAGCCGATATACGAACTTTTGTCTTTCCCATTTAAACACTCAAACTTGACAAAATGAGTAATAATAAATACTTTTGACGTTAGCCATGCCTATGTGGAAGCACTGCAACTAACATGGCAAACTATATGCAAATCACGCTGCTAAAGGCGCGTGAATGATATTATTTTTAATAAAAAATTAGAATTCAAATATAATATGAATAAAAAATAAAAAATAAAGGGAAAAAAAGACTTTTCCCTTCCTCTTCTCTCTCCTCCCCCTCCATTTCCTTCGTCTTCCCAGTAGCATGCGTAAAAATAACGAGATGTTGCGGCAGAGGGGTGATTGAAGATTTTTACGACTTCAACATCCGTGGTGGCATTTGGTACATATGTTGTTCTTGCAGGCTTATCATTGGGTCTCCAGAGAAGGTAAGCTTAGTGTTTCCTCAAGCTTTCTAGGCTTTGGTCTATTGGTGTTCAGTACTGAGAAGTTTCTTTGATTTTTTACTAGCAATTTTCTGTATCAAATTAGGCAAGTGATTTTTTACTGGCAATTTTTTGTGTCGAATGAGCCCCCCCACCCACCCACCCACCCCAACCAAGAAAAAAAAGAAAGAAAAGAAATACTCCCTCCTTGTTTGCTAGGCATGGTTGTTGAAGTACCAAGTGAATTTTGTTGTATTTAAAGTAGACATGAATTTTGAAACATACAGTTAAATTTGAAGAATCAAAAATTCTTTTCACTAACATGACTTGACTTCTAGGTATCATGTTGCACTATTGAAGTATGGAATAATTTCCTCCATTGCATCTTCTTCCTTTTGTTTATGTTGATTCTGAATCTATTGATCTCTTGCCTGATTCACCCCAGAAGCTCTAAACTCGTTGTTCATCAAGGGGTTAGTTGGTTTTTACAGGTTTCTTCGTTGAAGATGACATTATTGTCACTGGGTAGCGGAGAAGCTCCTCTCCTTGATATCGTGTCATACTCCGGAAATTATTCTTCTTTCTCTTTCAAGAGTTGAAAACAAAAATAAATAATTCTACTTGGGAGTAATAGGCATCTCAAAGATCCCAGCTCACTTGAGCAAAGCTACATCTGATAAATATAAGCTTACAGTAGCCATTTGGAGAAAAAGAGAATGAAGAAAAAGAGAAAGGAGAAGAAAGAAGAGTAAAGAAAGTAATGAAGGAGGGTGAACGAAGAAGAACGGGTGGTTGGGTCCACAAATAACTTTTTTTTTCTGATTTTATATTTAAAAGTAAGGCCCACAAATAACACATGGCAAGCCATTAATAGTGTTGTACATGTCAGCGCAACTGATATACATGCTCTGGTCAAAAGTATTTAGTAGTACTCATTTTGTTAAGTTTGAGTGTTAAATGAGAAAGACAAAAGTTCGTATATCGGCTTTAAAATCGGCTGCAAGTTTGAGTGATCAGGAAGTCATTTCGCCTTAAATTTTAAGATGATTTACAATGGAATAGAACCCTCTATTTATAGGGAGGGAGTAACTTAGCCACCAAATTAAACCCAAAAATCATATTCTAATGAGGGTGATTGGGATAGCGCTGAGTGCCGCCTCTAGGAGAAAGCCACTAATGCAATTGCTTTGGGCCTAGAATTGAAGGGGCCCAAAATTTTCAACTATATAGTATTAAATAGGGATTTTTACATATACATCCCATATAACAAACTTTATAACCACTCATGTTTAAGGTTAGTATTTATTACATTTAAGTATACCATGTTTCAATTTATGTACCAAAATTTACTTTTAAGATTTAATTATCAATGATTTATTAGGGGCTTGATTTGTGGAACAAAATATTTCCATATCTTCTCTCCCCACTTTTTTCTCTTTCTTCCAACCGATTTTTACTACATTTAATTATACCACATTTATTTTTGTCCACTTCTCTTGCTTGATTTGTGGAACACGTTAATATACAGCTCACCTTTTTAATTCCTTTCTAATTCTTTATACTCTTAATTCTTTTCGTCTCCCCTCCATATTTTCTCTTAGAATTTATTACTATTTATCGTATATTCATTCATGAAATTGTATTCAGATTCTTGTCGTCACATTACTAATTCCAAATGCCAAAGACTCGATTTTTGTCTTCTTCCATGCAAGAAACCTAGATCAAATGCGTTAAATACAGCTTATGTACAAATAAAACCTCTTGGAATTCCTCTAATTCAAAAAACTACTGGTTCTTCCTGTGATACTATACATCTCCAACCCTATAAACCATACTCTATTGGTCGTAACTGCAGCCTCTGTGATTTCATATTTGAAGACTGTCGAGTCAGTAATGTTCATTTCCAGATTCTTTTCGACCCCTTGAACAATAAATTGTACTTGTCGGACGGGTTATTTTTTAGTTCAAGTAATTCTAGGGTTTCGCTGAATGGGGTGTTTGTTAATGGGGTTAGAGTTGCAAAGGCGAGGTTGTGGATATCTATGTTGGTGATGAAGTTTCGCTTGTCTGTGGAAGTCAACGGACCTGTTGTATGGGTTTACGTTAGGATTTTGTTTGCAAAAGGATGTCTTTGTTCAGGAGGTTGTTGATAGAAATATAGTTGGAGATAATGATGTTACACCCACAGATTGTGTTCCAATTGGATATGCAATTGATTAACTACAAATAACTACAATTAACTACAAAATTGATATAACTACAAATATTGTAATTAATTGCTTAGCTTTCATGAATATGAACTACAAAGTTTTGTCTTTATCTACAACCTTTTGTCTTTATCTATTATGTCGATAACACATAATAGAGCCGGTGAGGTCTTTATCTTTGTCTTTATCAACACATAATTGGTTGTCTTTATCTTTATCTACAACCAAAATTCTTCCTTGTGAGGTCTTCCTGGCTGCCTTATATCTCCAGCCGGTGGCTTTATTACATAATCCAAAATATGTTGTGGAACATCCCATTTCGCTTCATCAGGAAGAGGATTAACTGGCAATTCATATGTAAGAAGAAGGCTCTTCGTTGTGTAATACGGTGAGCAATAGTTGTCCGGCCTTTCATTCCCATGCCCTAATGATGCCAAAGCATGTGCACATGGAAGTTCATCAAGTTGGAATTGTCCACAGCTACATTTCTTATTTTCTAAACATACAATGTACCGCTTCACACCATCTAACACGGTGTGTATATGATCTGTTGAAGCCCTCACCTACAATTCAAGATCAAAAAGAAAATAATAAGGTGTCAATAAGTTAACTATGTTAGCAACAATAAGTTAGCTACAAATCAGCTACAAACAAACTGCATATAAACGTTAACTACATTTACCCACATTTGACTACATTTTAAAAATTCACTGGAAACACTGCATATAACCTTAACTACATTTACCTACATTTGACTACATTTTAAAAATTCACTGGAAACACTTCATATAACCTTAACTACATTTAACTACATTTGACTACATTTGACTACATTATAAAAACTCACTGGAAACACTTCATATAACCTTAACTACATTTAACTACATTTGACTACATTATAAAAACTCACTGGAAACACTGCATATAACCTTAACTACATTTACCTACATTTGACTACATTTTAAAAATTCACTGGAAACACTTCATATAACCTTAACTACATTTAACTACATTTGACTACATTATAAAAACTCACTGGAAACACTTCATATAACCTTATCTACATTTAACTACATTTGACTACATTATAAAAACTCACTGGAAACCACTGCATATAACCTTAACTACATTTAACTACATTTGACTACATTTGACTACATTATAAAAACTCACTGGAAACACTGCATATAACCTTCACTACATTTACCTACATTTGACTACATTTTAAAAATTCGATGGAAACACTTCATATAACCTTAACTACATTTAACTACATTTGACTACATTTTAAAAACTCAGTGGAAACAAGTTCAACAGCTACTACTTTTTTTGTTTTTTTTTCCTGCACCAAACAAGAATATATTACCTTTAGTTTCTGGGATAATGTATTGTTATCTTCCAATTCTTTGTTGAATTTGTGCCCAAGTAATGTGAAAGAACACTCTAGTGAAATATATGAAGCGATCAATATGAAATGGACTGCTTTTTCTCCCAAGTTCTTTTTTTCCTTCTGTGAAATAATATTCAATGCTATCTTTATAATAAAGTAGATGGTTTTTTTCAGATATTCGTTTCTAGTTTTAGTGTTCCTGCCCTTGGAAAGAAATCTAAAGAGGGAAGGCCTACACACTATGAGCATTTGATCACTTTAATTGTGTACAGAGAAAAAAAGTTATGCTTTTAAATGTTAATGATGATTTAGGTCAATTAAATTATCCCTGATTCTTTCTTCATGGAAATTTTTATGTTTCATGCTATCAGTAAATTTGAGTAAACCCTTACACTGGACTCCTCTTGAAATTTAAACATAGATATAATTACTATGCAAGGGTTATAGTCTCGGAACTGAATGTAAAATGTTTTTCGAACTTGCTTGCCACTACGTCACTTTTCCAGTCTACGTAAAATAATAGCTGCCAAAATATCCATTTGTTTTTTTGTCTAGTTTAGGAACAGTGCAAACCAATCAGATTGATTTAGGAGAAACAGTTGACTATCACGGAAGAGAGTACAAGAACTATAAAATATGAGAAAATTTGAGAGAATCTGGAGGAATGAGAGTATGATCACGGAAGAACTATGAAACTGGCTATCACTGAATAACAAGAACATCTGATTTTCAATGGAGGAATGAGAGTATGATTTCGGTTCAGTTTAGAGGAGAGATTCGGTTCAGTTTAGAGGAGAGATTAGGAGCATTTAAGATTTTACCTTAACTGATCTAGCATTTATTTGGTAGAAAATTAAAGATTAATTAGAAGCCATAAATATAGGCGTTATTTTAGGCTACAATTTATTTAAAATAGATTTTAGCCTTAATTATCTGGCGTTAATTAAGGATGGAACATCAGCAAATAATCCGTTTGGTATATATTTTGTAACAAAAATATGGGATATGAGGGTAATAACCAAACAAGGCACAATAATGGTAATAAGGTTTGCTATACAGGATGTATAGGTAAAAATCCCTATTAAATATTATAAAATTATTAATAAAAAAATACTAGATTTTTGTTTGAAATATCATAAAGCTTATTCAAATAAATAACTCAAGTTTTATAATGACTATGCAATACATGAATAAACAATTTGAAGACAACTTTAATAATTAAAGAACGAAGTCTACTGTAGTATTATAGTTGAGTATTTCTTATAAAAAGTAGATTAAGACATTTTGTCACTTCGAAATAGACTTGAACTATTTTAAATGCATGAAATTTATACTGACATTTACGTATTGGTATGAGATTATTCAATTATGAGAATTTATAAAAATATTATCTTAACTGTCACTATATATTTCTTGTAAAAATATTATCTAAGCCTTAGTGAGTTAAATTACAAAAATATTTTCAATGGTGAGAACTACAAGATAGTTGGTATACTCGTTACAAAAAAGAAAAAAGAAAAATAATATATTAAATGTTATTAAATAAATTTAAGGTCTTTTATTATAGTTTCTCTTTATCACCAGTACCGTTGAACCGCCCCACAAAGTGTCTATGAAAGCTACTAATTCCTGTCCTTTAATCTTTCTAGCCTTCTTTTGATGGGACATATTCTGTTATTACATTAATCAATGTACCACAAAAAAAAATCAAGATTATTATGGTTTTAAATCTGTATAATATTTAGCAGAAAAACATTCAGAAGCTGTTCAAGAATGACGCTTTGAGCTTAACATATTAATTAAGAATTAGAACTCCGTACAAGTGGTTAATTAAATAATTGAATTATTGGTACTTTTTGTGACGATTCGTCTGAGGAATTAAATCATTTTGGAGTATATATAAAAAGATTTTATGCTGTCTGCAGATGATTTGAGCGTCATGGTGGCGCTAACAAAATATTTTTTTAAGTTCCAAAAGCTATTTGACTTGATATCAGTGTGGATTATTTAAGAATTTTGCATTTAGCCCTTGTAGGTGATTAAGGACTCGTTTGGATATAAATTTTGTCAAAATATATTTGGTTTTTTATTTTTATTTTTGGAAAATACATATTTGGCTATAGATTTTATCTATATTTTGACAAATTTCCAAAACTCAAAACCCAAATTATCAATATTATATTTTTTTTTAAATTGCCCAAACTTTTGTATTTTATAAAAGAGCCCACAATTTATTATTTTAAAACAATGTTGCTTCGTCTTCTTGGTAGTGTATTATATAATTTATTATAAAAATGATAATTTTGTACCAAATTTATTTGTGTTCACTAATATGGGTTGCGATAATATAGTGAATGTTATTGATAAAGGTACTGTTGGGTATTTGTGATAGTTTTTAGAACTTGTGGGTATAAGTCATAGTTTTTAGAACTTATGGGTATAAGTCATGTTTCATATTTTTTTCAAAAAAAGAAGAAGTGAAATGTGCTTTGAAAACTTATGTCCAAATACATTTTCATCTTCAAACCAAACTTCACCCAAATCAGAGTTTTCAAAACAAATTTAGGAATCTATGGCCAAACGCTAGCTAAGTGTGCGACCATCTCATTCGTAATTTTAAGCTGTCGGAGATAATAAACATTTAATTTAATTATATTATTATGTATCAACATGCTCCCTCATGTGGTGGGACACGTGGAAATATTGTCTTTTTGTTGCGGTGAAATATGAAATCAAGACCTTTTGCTTGCTTTGATACCATGTTAAAGTATGCGATGAACGAACCTTTAATTAATTTAATTATATGTACTATATATCAACTCTCAAGACACCTCCTCATGTATGTGCTTGATTCCTTTTCATAAATCAAATATACGAGAGAACATTTCTTTTTTAATTGATGGGATGGGATGTGAATACCATATTTAATTTTGCAACTATCTCATTCAAAAGCTTAAGCTATCAAAGATAACGCACTTTTGACTTAATTATATTATGTCAGAATAGTAGGGAATGATATATCTTTGTATATCTAAAAGCATCATCTTCTATGGCATCTGAAGTCCACCTGAATGTCTATTAATAGAAGAGAGTGGTTATTGTTCTATATGTCTCATTCCTGACTGATCAGCAGCATCAAGTTGCATGAGTAAAAACTAGTAAGGCAATCATATTCTCTTTTTTTTCCGTTTTTGAAGGGAGCGTAGGCGTAACTGGTAAAGTTGCTTCCATGTGACCAGGAGGTCACGTGCTAAGGCCGTGGAAACAGCCTCTAGCCGAGATGTAGAGTAAGGCTGCGTACAATGGACCCTTGTGGTCCGGTCCTTTTCCGAACCCTGTGCATAGCGGGAACTTAGTACACCAGGCTGTTTTTTTTCCCAGGAGTATTGACAATACTTCTAGAGTCACAGTTTATGAAGTAATGTTCATAATTCTGATTGTTCATTAGTTACTTGGTAATGTTTTAAGCTTTCAAATGTGTATTTCAACTGATTGCAGTTTTTCTGATCTATATATCAATCTCTCTTCATTTGTATAAATTCCAGTGTCAACTATAGCAGTTGCTGATTCTTGCTTACAGGTAGTAAATAGTTGGAAAATCAGGCTGCAGTTGAGTGATGGCAGAAGAGAATGCTATCGAAACAGGCATCGATAACAGGGAAACGAGAGTCTTAGAATCCTCAGAAGGTTCTAATTTTCCACGAGAATCGGACAAGACTAAAAAGCAGAAAGAGGCTGCTTCTGCTACTGCTGCTGAAGAAGTTCCATACTATAAGCTATTCGCCTTTGCGGACACCATAGATCATACATTGATGGTTATCGGTATGATCACAGCTGTTGGTAGTGGAATCTGTTTTTCCCTGATGGCTGTTCTGTTTGGGGAGTTAGTTGATTCCTTTGGAATGACCGTGGATAACACAAAAATTGTTGGTAAAGTTTCTAAGGTACAAGCTTTGTTATACTTACCTTTTTAAGCTCAGCCATAGAGTGTTATTTCATTTTATTGCTTCCTCTTGTGTCATACTTTTTTTAGGTAGCCCTTAAATTCATGTATCTGGCTTTCGGTTCAGGTCTTGCTACATTTACGCGTAAGTATTTTTAACTGCCAGAATGATTTCCCTGTTTCTATTTGCATGCCATTGTTAAGTAAAATAATTCAGTACTTACATTAGCATCTTTTCAGAGGTAGCTTGCTGGACGGTCACAGGCGAAAGGCAGGCTGCTCGAATTAGATACTTATACCTGAGAACAGTACTAAGACAAGATATTGGATTTTTCGATCAGAAGGCTAACACTGGTGTGATTATCGAAAGCCTGTGTAGTGATACTCTTACTATTCGAGATGCCATCGGCCAAAAGGTATTCTGAAAGACAAAGCTATGTATATCATTACCATTTGACATATGTGAAAGATTTAGCATGAACTCTATTCACATGAAACTGCAGGTTGGCAAATTTATTCAGGTAACAGCAACATTCTTTGGAGGATTTGTAATAGCTTTTATTAAGGGGTGGCGTCTATCGTTAGTTTTGTTATCTTCAGTGCCTCCACTTGTCATCTCTTCTGCTGTCTTGACTATCCTTCTGGCAAAACTAGCATCCCGCGCACAGACTCATTATTCAGAAGCTGCAACTGTGGTTGAACAGACAATAAGCTCAATTAAAACTGTATGAAAAGTTGGAAAGAATCATTTTTATTATTTACTTTTCAACTGTTTCATAAGCTTTTATTCATCAATCAGCTTGATTTTTCGTTCAGGTTGCATCGTTTACGGGAGAGAGAAGAGCTATTTCTGAATATCAAACGTCTCTAAACAAAGCTTATCATTCTGGTGTACAAGAGGGCTTGGCTTCAGGGCTCGGGTTCGGTGTTTTTATGTTTGTGTTCTATACAAGTTATGCTTTAGCTATATGGTATGGTGCAAAAATGATTTTGGACCACAACTACACTGGAGGAGATGTAATGAATGTCATTATGGCTACACTAACCGGCTCTTTGTAGGTTCCATTCTGCCTTTTCTTTGTATGTTTTGCTTCTCTCACTTGGAGCTTTCTTTATCTAACATCCAAAACTCTTTGCAAACAAATGGCACGTATGGCATACAAAAGCACACAGTTCCACATCTATTGATGACACTGATATACTAAGCGTTAACGTCATTCGTCTTTTTAACTCCTTTATTCCTTTTTCTTCTCTTAATTGCAGTTCTTTAGGATATGCATCTCCATGCTTCCGCGCATTTGCTGCTGGAAAGGCTGCAGCATTTAAAATGTTTGAGACGATAAACAGAAAGCCGGCTATAGATCCTTATGATATGAACGGCCAGAAGCTTCACGACATTAGTGGTGACATTGAACTTAAGGACATTTATTTCTGTTATCCAGCGAGACCACAGGAGATCATATTTGACGGTTTTTCTCTGTCGATACCAAAGGGAACGACAACAGCCCTAGTAGGGCGAAGTGGAAGTGGAAAATCGACACTGATAAATCTAATAGTGAGGTTCTATGATCCACAGGCTGGTGAAGTTATGATTGATGGTATAAATATCAAAGAATTTCAGCTTAGGTGGATCAGGGGGAAAATCGGGCTTGTTAGCCAAGAACCTGTGCTGTTTGGTTCAACAATAAAGGATAATATCGCCTATGGGAAGGACGATGCAACTCTTGCAGAAATTAAAGCTGCTGTTCAACTTGCCAATGCTTCCAAGTTCATTGATAATTTAACTCAGGTCAGGCTTTAGACTTTGGTTATAATTAGAAACCGTACTTCCACCTGCAATTTTACTGATGAAATTTAATATTGTGACATTAAATTTTTCATCAAGTTACAGATAACTAATATATAAGGGGAGCCTTGGAGTAACTGTTAAAGTTGTTGCCATATGACCAGGAGGTCATAGGTTCGAGCCGTGGAAACACTCTCTTGCATAAATGCAAGGTAAGGCTGTGTATAATAGGCCCTTATGGTTGGCCCTTCTCTGAACTCCGCGCATAGCGGGAACTTAGTATATCAGGTTGTGATAAGTTCAGCTGCTGCCAACTACCAATTCTAGAAGCCCACCATTGTTGAAGCCACCAACCCATTCTAGAAGCCTCCATTGTTGAATGAAGAATTCAAGCACCAACTACTTTCTTTAAGGCTATAAATAGAGCCTTATGTTTTACACAGATAAATCAATCCAGAGAGATTGAAATACAATCCAGGAAGAGATTGTGAGGAACAAAAGAGAGTTTGGTGAGATTTTTTTAGAGAGAAATTCTTGGTGTAAATTCTCTGTAATTCTATTCTTGTGAAACAGAGTGATTTTTACTCCTAAATAATCTTCATAGTGATCAGTGAATCACAACAAATGGTATCAGAGCCTTCGATTCTGTGTTCATCGAGAAATATCGAAACACGAAAATTTCAAACTAGATTTACATTTTTCAAAACGTGATCTTCGGTGTGTTTTGATCATTTCATTAGATTCCTTACGTCGATACGAATTCAACACAATTTTGCGGAGGCAAAACAAAGCTAAAACGAAGAAGTTATGACAATTTAAATTTTACTATATATTTTATCTTCTGCCCAAGGAAGAAGACGATGAATAGTAATTGCCCAATCAATGCCATGTCATCATCCAGTCAACATCTAGTCACCGCCCAATCATCATAAATATTCAAAAAGTTATGAAATAACCCCTGAAGATACTGAAATTATAAATCTGCCCCAAAATTTCACTATATTTTCGATTTAACCCCAAAAGTTTGGTGTAAATTTTGAAAATTTACTAGAGGACCTATTTTGACCTCCTACTACTTTTCACCATTCCGGACGCGTTTGTGAGGTCCGTTTGGTGAGATTTTGCTCCAACATTTTGACCAAGCCATTTTAAAGATATAATGAAAGAGTCATCATCATCTGGAGCTATGATAAAGCTTACTGCCATAAATTACACATTGTGGAGACCTCGGATGGAAGATCTTCTCAGTTGTAAAGATTTGTTTGATCTCATATAAGTAAAGGGTAATAACCTCTATTCCACCGAAGAAGCAGAGTGGAAGAAATTAAACAGAAAAACTATCAGTCAAATTCGACAGTGGATTGACGATAACGTTTTTCATCATTTTGCACAAGAGACAGACGCGCATGCCCTTTGCGTGAAGTTAGAAGGGATATATCAATCCAAAACCGCTAGGAACAAAGCCTTGTTGATGAGGAGTTTTGTAAATTTGAAGTTAAAGCACGGAACTTCAGTTGCGGAGCATACCAGTGCGTTTCAGAGCTTGACAAATCAATTATCGTCTGTTGAGATGCCTCTCGGGGATGAGATGCAAGCCCTACTACTTCTTAGTTCTCTTCCTGATAGTTGGGAGGCGCTGGTAGTCTCTCTTAGTAATTCAGGTCCTAGTGGAAATCTGACTATGTCTATGGTTAAAGATGCCTTATTTAATGAAGAAGGCCGAAGAAAGGACATCGATCATGGTGAGTCGCATGACCTTATTACAGAAAGAGGGAGACAACAAGAAAGAAGTCAAGATAAGAGGAGAGGCAGAAGCAAGAGTAGGGGAAAATCCACAGATGGTAGGAAGTCATCATATGTGTGCTACCACTGTGGAATAAAGGGCCATTTAAAGAAGAACTGCAGAAAATTGCAGAAGGAGAAGGAGCAGTTGAAACAGAAGGATGGAGATGCATTTGTCACTACCCACGGAGAGGTAGCCATTTGTTCCATCCAAGAAGAGACATGCCTTCACATCTCAAGTCAAGAAGACGACGAATGGGTGGTAGATACTGCAACATCATACCACGATACATCCCGAAAATATTTTTTCACAACATAAAAAGCAGAAGACTTTGGAGTAGTGAAGATGGGGAACACTTCTTCCTGTGAGATAGTTGGATTTGGTGATATCAAATACAAACAAATATCGGGAGTACAATAATATTGAAGGATGTCCGTCATGTGCCAGATCTTCGTCTAAACCTAATATTAGGTATAACTCTTGACAAACAAGGCTATGAAAGTTATTTCAGAAAAAGGCACATGGAATTGCTGAAAGGGGTTATGATTCTTGCTCGAGGACATATTTGTGGCAACTTATATAAAACTCATGTGAATGTATGTTCAGACAGCCTTAATGTTATGGAAAAAGAGGCGTCTCAAAACCTGTGGCACCAGAGACTCGGTCACATGAGTGAAAAGGGGATATCAATTCTAACGAAAAATCAGCTTATCAGAATGGACAAGAATGCTTCTTTAGACCCTTGTAATCATTGCTTATTTGGAAAGCAACATAAAGTCTCTTTTACATTTTCTTCAACCAGAAAATCAGAGTTACCCAATCTGGTACACTTTGATATTTATGGTCCCATGGAGGAGAAATCACTTGGCGGCAATAGGTATTTTCTGACTTTCATTGATGATGCTTCTCAAAAGGTGTGGGTGTACTTCTTAAAGACAAAGGACCAGGCTTTTGATTATTTCAAGATATTTCATGACAAGGTAGAGCGTGAAATGGGAAAGAGATTAAAATGCCTTCGCTCAGATAATGGAGGCGAGTATACTTCTAAGGAGTTCGATTCCTAAAAGACAAGGGATTCGACATGACAAGACAATCCCACGCACCCCACAACACAATGGAGTAGCCGAGAGAATGAACCGAACAATTATGGAAAGAGTCAGAAGTATGATCAGTATGGCAAAGCTGCCTAAGCCATTCTGGGGAGAAGCTGTTCGCGCCGCCTGCTACCTAATCAACCGGTCACCATCAGCCCCGTTGAATTTTGAGGTTCCATAGAAAATATGGTCTGGTAAGAATCCCTCATATTCTCACTTAAGGGTATTCGGTTGTTTAGCATATGCACATGTATCCAAGGAGCTCAGGAAGAAGCTTGATGGTAGAACTATACCATGTATCTTCATAGGCTATGGAGATGAAGAATTTTGGTATAGATTATAGGATCCAATATAGAAGACGGTGATCAGAAGTAGGGATGTTGTATTCCACAAAAACCAGACAAATTTAAGACATTCAAAAGCCCACAATGTCTTATGAAAGAAGTTCCAGTGCCCAAAAAGTTGGTCCAGATCCACTACCATTGCGGTTTGGCACAAATAGCATGGGGGAGCATGAAGCGGTACCAGAAGCAGAACAGGAGGATGTTTGGCAGGGGGAGGCACAAACCCCTCAGAAAACTACAGAACCACCACAGGGGAACGATGACGGTACACCTCCTGAAGCTAATAATCAACAACCTCGTCGATCTGAAAGAGGTCATATTCCATCAACTCGATACCCAAAAACCGAGTATATTCGACTTTCTGAAGATGGAGAACCAGAGAGTTTCCATGAAGCTATATCTGATAAAGATAAAAAAATGGCTGCAAGCAATGACTGAAGAGATGAACTCTTTATAGAAAAACAACACTTATGAGATTGTGAAACTTCCATAAGGAAAGAAGGTACTAAAGAGTAAATGGGTATTCAAGATCAAGAAAGATGGCAGCGGAAAGGTGGTGAAGCACAAAGTCTGGTTAGTAGTCAAAGGATTCCTGCGGAAAAAAGGAATTGACTTTGATGAAATATTTTCACCAGTTGTAAAATTAACTTCAATATGTATCATCCTTGGAGTGTTAGCCAGTTTGAATTTTGAGCTTAAACAAATGGATGTCAAGACAACATTTCTTCATGGTGATCTAAATGAATAAATCTATATGGAGCAACCGGAAGGTTTTGAGGTGCAGGAAAAGAAAACCTTGTCCATAAGCTTACGAAAAGTTTATATGGCCTAAAGCAAGCACTGAGGCAGTGGTACAAAACGTTTGACTCATTTATGGTAAGTCAAGGATATAAAAGGACTGTTCAGTGTGTTTACATTCAATTATTCTCGGATGGCAATTTTGTTTTACTTCTACATTATGTAGACGACATCCTGATTGTCGGACAACATGCAAAAAAAATTTAGACAGTTGAAGAAAGAACTCTATATGTCCTTTGAAATGAAAGACTTAGGTCCAGCTCAGCATATTTTGGGATTGCAGATAACTCGCGATAGGAGAAACAAGAAGTTATGGCTATCTCAAGAAAATTATATTGAACGGGTGATCAAATGGTTCAATATGAGTAATTCCAAACCGGTAGGTGCCCTTTTGGAAAATCACTTCAAGTTGAGCAAGAGTTTGCGCCCCTTATCCAAGAAAGAGATTGAGGAGATGTCTACAATTCCATATTCTTCAGCAGTTGAAAGTCTGATGTATGCCATGGTTTGCACGAGGACAGATATCGCACATACGGTAGGTGTGGTGAGTCGTTTTCTTTCTAACCATGGAAAGAAACATTGGGAGGCAGTTAAGTGGATTTTCAGGTATCTTAAAGGTACTTCAAAATCAAGTGTGTGCTTTGGGGGAGCCGATCCAATCTTGGAAGGCTATACAAATTCAGATATGGTCGGAGATCCTGATGGAAGAAAATCCACCTCAGGATATGTTTATACTTTTGAAGTGGAAGCTGTGTCATGGCAGTCAAGAATGCAGAAGTGTGTTGCAATATCCACAACTGAAGTAGAGTATATTGTTGTACCAGAAGCTGGAAATGAAATGTTGTGGTTAAAGCGGTTTCTCCAAGAAATAGGGATAAATTAAACCGAGTATAAGATACATTGGGATAGTCAAAGTACAATTGATTTAAGTAAAAACTCAATGTATCATTCTCGGACAACGCACATCGACATTCGCTATTACTGGATACGCGAGGTGATGGATCAAAAACTATTGAAACTAGTGAAGATCCATACGAAGGAGAATCCAGCAGACATGTTAACAAAGGTGGTCACTCAAGAAAAGTTAGAACTGTGCAGAGACATAGTTGGAATAACTTTTAAATAGTAGCTGTGTTGGAATACGGCTGAAGGGGGAGAATTGATAAGTTCAGCTGGTGCCAACTACCAATTCTAGAAGTTCACCATTGTTGAAGCCACCAACCCATTCTAGAAGTCACCATGTTGAAGCCTTCATTGTTGAATGAAGAATTCAACCACCAACCAACTTCATTAAGGCTATAAATAGAGCCTTATGTTTTACACAGATAAATCAATCCAGAGAGATTGAAATACAATCCAGGAAGAGATATTGAGAACAAAAGAGAGTTTGGTGAGGTTTTTTAGAGAGAAATTCTTGGTGTAAATTCTCTGTAATTCTATTCTTGTGAAATAGAGTTGTTTTTCCTCCCAAATAATCTTCGTAGTTGTTTTGCTCAAAAGATTCGTACACCTTGTGAGCTAAAAAAGAATCAAAAAAGTGTTTAGCTAAATCGTAATCAAGTGTAATGGGTGCTAGATGGGATCACTTAGCCAAAAGTGTGGTAGATCTGCGAATATACAAGTGATAGAGAGCTCAAGTATCAATGAGAAGGATAGAGAGATAGTTTGCTTGATAATAGTAGAGAGAGAGAGAGAGAGAGAGAAAGTAGAGAGATGATATTATTCAAAGTAATAGTACTTGCCTATTACAAAGGTGAAGGCCCCCTTTATATATTAGGAGACCTTCCTCGAATTCATCAAAAGGAAAGTACAAAAGTGGGTAGCTTCCTTATACGAAGGAAGCCAGGCCTTAGTCGACGTTGTTCTTCTAGTCCTTACTTTGGTCGTCCTTGCCTGAGGCGATGCAATTTGAGGACGACATTTTCACGAAGAACGTGTCCTCTTAGACGGGAACAGGGCGAAGCATATTTTACCCCATACAGTTAGTCCCTCCGTCCGTTGGAGGCGTGCTCGATGGACGTATTCAATGGGCAGGTATGTATGCTCGTATGGTGATGTAAACCCATTGACGCTTGTCTCCTTTTTTAGAGTGAAGCCACCTGATCACGTGCATCATCATTACTTTTACTCCAAAGGCGGATCAGATCCTGACGTGACTTTTGGGTTTCCCGTGCCAGCTTTTTGAAGGATGTCGCTTTGATTCCCGTGTACCTCACTCCTATAAGTAGTGGAGCGGTTCAAAAATATTCACCATTCGAATATTTAAAGGACATTTCCCTCATTTTAATTACCGGCCATCGCTGGTTTTCTTAAGAACTGTTGTTTCTACGAGTCGATCCTTTGTACTACTTTAAAACATTCTTCCTTGTAAACTCAAGCATGGTGAAACAATCTCAAGGCAACAAGAAGTCTAGAAATAATGACCCTTCTAGGATTTTGCCTCCCTCCAATGGTGAGGCGGAGGTGGTTGGAAAGGTTCTAGTTCCTCTATCGGTGGTGAATGTTCTTCCGAAGAACATGAGCAAAAGGAATGACTTTAGTCATAAAAGCTCGCCTCCACCATGGGAACATAGTGAATTGATGCTCTTTCACTTAGATGCCCTCAGAATGGCACATGGGTTCCCAAATCATGTCGATATAGTTCCTGCCAGAGAGGACTACGCCAACGTGCACAGGCCTGGGTTCTGCACATTTTATGAGTATGCATTTCGTATCAGCTACATTCTCCCACTCAATCCTCCAGAGGAGGAACTTTGCAGCTTCTTTAGGGCGTGCTCGGCCCAAATCACCCCTTACACGTTGAAGGTGTGCCAAATACTTACCACACATGCGGAGAAAGCCAGGCGTGTGGTCACGATATACCACCTTCTGCAAATGTTCAATGTGGGTTACCTGAGGGATTCGATGCTGCATCTGCCGCACCGCGGCAAGAAACGCTTTGTGGTATATTTTGATGACAAGGACAACCATGGCTATTGGAAGAAATTTTTCTACGTCCAGACGGATCATCTAGTAGTTAACCCCGAAGGGTTTCCAGAGGTGTGGAACCAGGAGTGTAAGTATATCTTTGCGTCTTCTTCCGTGTTTTTTGTTATTATGGCCTATCCTCTCACGGTGTATTTATATATGCAGTTTGTAGTGGCGGCTCGTATGCCTGTGGATTCCTCGTCCCATTCTGTACGGATGACATTAGGTCATGGGTGGAGAGGATGATTCCGCATGTAGAGGAGTGTCGTACCTGGACTCAATTCTGTTGCATGTACTACATGACTGGTAACACTCTTCCCTTGTTCTTTCCTTTTCCTTGTCCTGATTCGAGAGTTTTTTTGCTTGACGTATCTTTTCATTGATAGGCTGGGGCACTTCCAAGAGGCAAAGAGGAGGAGAACCGTTGCCGGCCCTTCTAGGGCGGAGTCAGGCTTTGAGGAGGAAGATGTGCCTGCGGGGGTTTCACCCGAAAGTGTTGGCCGATGTGTACAAGCAGGACCCTGAGTTCAGGCTGTTCCGCGAGGGACTTACCCAGACGGAAGAGCAACTAAAGAAGATATTGGCCGAGTTGGAGAGGGAGGATGAGCAGCTCTTGGCTGCGGTCGCCCGGAATACTGAATTGGAGGCTCTCCTTCGGGCGTAGGATGACGAGTTGGAGCTTGGCCATGCCGTAGAGGCAGAGGCTGCTGAACTTCGGGCGTGGGTTGCGGCCTTAAGTGCTGAGCTCTAGGATAAAGAGGCCGAGATCGAGACTCTTGCATGGGTCTCCCCACAGGAGGCTGAGCGCTGGGATACTCATGATATGTGGGTATACCATGATGCTCGGCTAGTCTTGTTTGAAGATCTCCTGGCAGTCGGTCGTGTCTCCGAGGCGGACATGGATAGGAAGCAAAGTCTAACCCGGGTTGCTCGTGAGGCGGCCGGCTACCTCTCTGACTCGCCCGCTAGAAAGGGTATAACTTAGAAGATATCAACCACCTCGAGTCTACTTCTTGGATTTCTAGGGACTATCCATCGGGGGGTGGTGACAGCCTGAGTGCTAGTTGTGCCGGTCAGGATGACGGGGGCTCCTAGGGTTTGCATTTGAACCCTTTTGTTATAAATGGGGCCTCTTTTTTAGGCCGCACAAGTGTATATATTTTTTGGATCTAATAACACATATCTTTTTCCATTGTCATTCTTCCTTTGTTCCTTTCAACTTTTTTCTTGTTTGTAATTCGTAGTTTGAGCTTAACTCAGTCGTCTTCGGGACTTCCGTTTTTCCATATTCGACATCGGGTCGACTGTTAACGGAGACGGCCTTAGCCATTTTGAATCAATTGCCTTAGCCATGTAGTTGACTTCGGCTGTCGTTGAGTCTTTCGTTCTGCCGTGGTCGACATTGGGTTTACTGTTAGCAACGATGACCTTAGTTATTTAGAATCAATGGCCTTAGCCATGCAGTTGACTTCGACTGTCATCGAGTCTATCATTATTTCGTAGTCGACGCTGGGTCGACTGTTAACGGCGATGGCCTTATCCATTTAGAATAAATGGCCTTAGCCATGTAGTTGACTTCGAGTGTCGTCGAGTCTTTCATCCTGCCGTAGTCGACATTGGATCGACTGTTAGCGGCAATGGCCTTAGCCATTTAGAATCAATGGCCTTAGCCATGTAATTGACTTCGACTGTCGTCGAGTCTTTCGTTCTGCCGTAGTCGACATTGGATCGACTGCTAGCGGCGATGGCCTTAGCCATTCAGAATCAATGGCCTTATCCATGTAATTGACTTCGACTATCGTCGAGTCTTTCATTCTGCCATAGTCGACATTGGGTTGATTGTTAGCGGCGATGACCTTATCCATTCAGAATCAATGGCCTTAGTCAAGTAATTGACTTTGACTGTCATCGAGTCTTTCATTCTGCCGTAGTCGACATTGGGTCGACTGTTAGTGGTGATGGACTTACCCATTCAAAATCAATGGCCTTAGCCATGTAATTGACTTTGACAATCGTCGAGTCTTTCATTCTGCCGTAGTCGACATTGGGTCAACTGTTAGCGGTGATGGCCTTAGCCATTTAGAATCAATGTCCTTAGCCATGTACTTGACTTCGACTATCGTCGAGTTTTTCGTTCTACCGTAGTCAGCATTGGGTCGGCTGCCATTTAGAATCATTGGCCTTAGCCAAGTAATTGACTTCGATTGTCATCGTGTTTTTTGTTATGTGGTAGAAGATTGGGTCGACCATTATCGGCGATGGCCTTAGCCATTCAGAATCAATGGCCTTAGCCATGTAATTCACTTCGACTGTCTTCGAGTCTTCCGTTCTGCCATAGTCGACATTGGGTCGACTGTTAGTGGCGATGGCCTTAGCCATTTAGAATCAATGCCTTAGCCATGTAGATGTCGATGGCCTTAGCCTTTTCATTTATTGGAGATGGTCGTAGCCTTTTCATTTATTGGAGATTTCCGTAGCCTTTTGCACATTGGAGATGAAGATGGTCGTAGCCTTTTACACATTGGAGATGAAGATGGCTGTAGCCTTTTGCACATTGGAGATGAAGATGTCCGTAGCCTGTTACACATTAGAGATGAAGATGGCTGTAGCCTTTTGCACATTGGAGATGAAGATAGCCATAGCCTTTTACACATTTGGAGATGAAGATGGCCGTAGCCTTTTACATATTGGAGATGTCTCTGGTCCAGTCCCTGTATCAGGTCGGGCTTGAGAGCGTATGGAGAGGGTGACGTGATACACTTGTTCCGAAAATATCTCCAATTTTTCCCTTCATTGTCTCGTTAAAAACCTTCTCGAGAAACCCCAATTGGGACAAAACTCAAGTAAGGGAAAAAGAGTGTGACTTAGGGGACGCCTTTTAGAAATGGAAATATTTGAGGTGGGCGACATTCCAGTTGTTCTGGAGAGTTTTTCCTTCCATTGTTTACAACTGAAATGCCCCTTTGCCAACCGCTGCTGCAATTTTTTAGGGCGCTTCCCAGTTTGTGCCCAATTTCCCTTCAATTGGGTCTTTGGAGGCCAATGTCTTGGATTTGAGGACGTAGTCTCCTACTTTGAGCGGCCTTACTTTTGCCCTCTTGTTATAGTACCTTTCGACTTGTTATTTTTGGGCCACCACGCTGATGTGGGTCATTTCTCTTCTTTCCTCAGCTTTGTCAAGGTCTTGGAGCCTATTTGCATCATTTTCCGCTCCACTAGAGTGTGAATACCTCAGGATTGGCTTGCCGACTTCGATGGGTATGACCATGTCGGTTTCGTAAACTAATGAATATGGAGTTTCTCCTGTGCTGGATTTGGGTGTGGTCTTGTGTGCCCACAACACTTTCGATAGTAGTTCGGGCCATAGCCCTTTGGCGTCCTCAAGCTTCTTCTTCAGTATGTTCATTATTGTTTTGTTGGAGGATTCTGCTTGCCGTTGGCAGGGGGTGGTATGGCGTGGAGAGTATCCTCTTGATGTGCCATTTTTCAAAAACTTCGGTCGTTTTTTTACCGATGAACTGTCGACCGTTATCACAGCTGATTTCTTTGGGAATGTCGAAGCGGCATACAGTGTTCTTCCATCTGAAGGCGATGACCTCCTGTTCGCGTATTTGTGCGTACGCACTTGCTTCCACCCACTTAGAGAAATAGTCAGTAAAAATTGTACCCTTTCCGGTCCTACGGGTAGAGGACCGACTATGTCCATTCCCCATTTGATGAAGGGCCAGAGAGAGGCGACCGAGTGTAGGGGCTCCCCCGGCCGGTGTATCATTGAGGCATATTTTGGCATTGCTCACATCATTAAACGTATTTTGCCGCTTCTTTCTTCATGGTGGGACAGTAGTAAATGTATGATGCACTGTACGAGGGCGCAGTTACCTGTATGGGCGCCACAGTGACCCTCATGTACCTTTTCGAGTACTGGCCTCGTTTGGTGCGGGCAAGGTATTTTGCCAGGGGTCCGCCAAACGTCCTCTTATAGAGGTCGTTATTGATCAGGCAGTTGCCTCTTTCTTGTCGTGCAACAGTATTCCGTCTTGCAAGTAGGATACGAACTGGTTGCGCCGGTCCCAGGTTAGACTTAAAGAGAATACCTCAGTGTGGTTGATGGTTGAATGAAAGAGGGTGACCACGCTTTCCTTGTTGATGTTTTTGTTAGCCGCGGCTAATTTTTCCAGGTTGTCTGCTTTGATGTTTTGTGCCCTTGGGATTTGTTCGAAGCGACATTCTTTGAAGGCGGCCATTAACCTGGGGAGTTTTCGGATTTTCATCTGGTATTTTTAAGCCTTTGTTCTTTTATCTGGTAAGTCCCAGCGGCCTGGTTTACCACGAGTTGAGAATCGTAGTGGAGAAGGATCCGTCGGGCTCCGTATTTGGTGGCTAATTTCATACCTACAATAACGGCCTCATACTCGGCCTTGTTGTTAGTCATTTCGGGGCATTGTATGGACTGGCAAATTGTTTCACCCGTGTGGACCTCGAGGAAGAGTCCCGATCCTGACCCATTAGCGGTGCCATCAGTGTGGAGGACCCATAGGTCATTACTGGGGGAGACGTGTCGGGCCTCGAGTTCAGCCCTTGGCAGGAAATTTACGCTGAAGTTGGCTAGGACTTGGGATTTGATGGCGTTTCGTGGAAGTTATGAGATGTCGTGTTCGCTGAGCTCGATGGCCCATCTTGCGAGACGGCCCGATAGTTCAGACTTATGTAAGACGCTCTTTAGCGAGAAGGTCATTACCACCTTTATGGGGTGGCATTGAAAATAAGGTCGTAGCTTTCGTAAAGCTACGACTAGTGCTAGCGCTAGCTTCTCAAGGTGTGGGTACCGAGTTTCGGCGTCTACTAGTGTTTTGCTAATGTAATAGAGGGAGATTGCATACCTTTGTTCTCATGTACCATGACAGCGCTGACGGCAACCTCGGACACGGCCAGATACACCAGAAGTGGTTCACCTAAGCTTGCTTTAGCTAGTAGGGGCGGCGATGATAGGTACGCCTTTAGATTTTTTAGGGCTTCAACGCATTCTTCGTTCCATTGAAGCCCCTGATCTTTCTTCAACACACTAAAGAACTTATGGCACCTGTCGGAGGATCGTGAGATGAACCTGGGGAGGGCGGCTATCCAACCTGTCAGCTTATGTACCTGTTCTGTTGCTGCTTAGCACTTTTGGGATGGCGTCTATTTCTTTGATTTGATCCGGCTTGACATCAATACCTCTCTGTGATATGAGAAATCCCAATAACCTTCCCGAGGCTATGCTGAAGGCGCATTTCTCGGGATTCAGTTTCATCCCGTATCTTCTTAATATTCTGAAGGCCTCTTTCATGTGGTCGAGGTGGTCTTCCTTTTTGGATGATTTTACTAGCATGTCGTCGATGTAGAATTTCATTGTTTTGTCAAGTTGCTCCTTTAACATCTCGGTCACCAATATTTGGTACGTGGCTCCCGCGATTTTGAGCCCGAAGAGCATCACTTTGTCGTAGTATGTCCCTCGGTGAGTGATGAAGGTCGTCTTCTCCTGATCTTCTTCGGCTATCATGATTTGATTGTAGCCGGAATATGCATCTAGGAAGCTCAATAGTTTGTGTCTGGCCGTCGCATCTATTAGTTGGCCGATGTGGGGTAGTGGGAATGAATCCTTTGGGCATGCTTTGTTCAGGTCGGTGAAATCCACGCACATTCGCCACTTCCCATTTTTCTTTTCGACCATAATGATGTTGGCGACCCATTTAGGGTACTTGGATTCCCTGATGGAACCATTTACCAATAATTTGTCTACTTCTTCACTCACAGCTTTGTTGATGGCAGCATTGAATTTTTTCCTTATTTGTCGCACGGGCGGGTGTAGCGGATCAACGTTCAATTTATGGGTATCGATGTCCCGTGGTATCCCTGGCATATCTAAATGGGAAAAAGTAAACAAGTCTACATAGTTAGATAAAAATTCACGATACTTACTTGGGTTCGAAAGGCCATGCCCGATGTAGGCCCTCTTCGTGAGGTCGTTGCTGTCTAGCTGCAGGGGATCGAGGTCCTCGACCATGACTTTGCTAGTTTCTATGATATCTGGATCTCTGATCGCGTCCTCTGCCGGGTGAATATTAGTCCCCGACAGAGCTGATTGATATGCTTCTGCGCTCGCCCCTTGGAGTTGTTTGGTGTGGGTGTAGTCTTGAGCTATTTTGTAGCATTTTCGGGAGGTGTGGGGTTCATCTCGTATGCTGAACACCCCCCACGGTGTAGCAAATTTGATCACCTGATAAAAGCTGGAGAGGACTGTTCTCATGGCATGTATCCATGGTCGTCCTATGATGGCGTTGTACGCTGTCTTCTGGTTCATCACGTGGAAAGTGGTTCCAAGCGTGACTCCTCCCGCCAGGACGGGTAGTGTTATATGTTCGGAGGTTCTTTCCACTGCATTGTTAAAACCAGTCAGCGTTATGCAGCGAGGTATTATCTTGTCCTCGAGTCCCATACGTGAAAGGACCCTCAAGTGGATAACACAAATGTCGCTACCGTCGTCAATCATAATTCTCCTAACATCTGTATCCACAATGCATAAAGAAATAACCAAAGCATTGCAATGAGGAAAAGACTAACCGTCGGCATCAGAATTATTGAAGGTGATACTATCTTCGAGGTCGTCATACCGTTCGGCGATAGTTCGCTTTAACTTGTGAGTGGTGGTGAACTTCACGTGATTGATCGTCGAGTCGTCGCTGTCCCCGATGATCATGTTAATGGTGTGTGTCGGGGAGGGTGGCCTTGGCGGCCCGTTGAATTGTTTCCGTCCTTGTGCGAAGTTGAATTTCCCTTTGTCGCTGAGTAGTTCTCTCAGGAACCCCTGGTTCAGCATCCTAACCACCTCCTGTCTTAGACCTATGTAGTCTTCGGTTCTATGTCCTCGCTCTAGGTGGAACTCGCATAGGGCGTTTGACTTTCGGGTGGTAGAGTCCGAATTCATCTTTGCTGGCCATTGTACCTTGTTGCCCAGCTTCTCTAGTGCGTACACTACCTCTGAAGGAGAAACACAAAAGTTATGTGCAGATAATAAAGGGCCAATACCTCATTCGTTTCGTAGGGGGCGACGTGTCGCTGCACTGCGTCCGTGTGCCTTGGTAGCGGTGGGTGAGATGATTTGATGTACGGTTGGTGTCTTTCCCTGTCGGGGTGTGGGATTTGCTCCCGTCGCCCTTCGCTGTGTTGGTCTTTCCTGACCTCCGAAAGTATCGTTGTTAGTCTCCGGGTAGGTCCGTTGAGGTCGTCTTCATCCGCGCGCACCTCGGCGCAGTAGGCATTATGGATTTCTTCCCAGGTGGTGGAAGGGTATTTCATGAGGCGACTCAGTGGCTTCTTGATCGCTCTCGAGCCATCCCTGCTTAACCCGTTCTGGAAAGCGGCAACGGCCATACCTTCCTACACATTTGGCAGGCTCATTCTCACCCTGTTGAACCTGGCCAGGAAGTCCCCGAGTCCTTCTCCCATGGTCTGCCGGACAGCGAAGATGTCGTTGACTCTTGCCTCCGCTTCTTTGCTCCTGCATGTGCTGTGACGAACTTGTCCGCCATTTCCTTGAACGTGGAGATGCCCTATCCGGTAGTTGGGAGTACCACGTCAAAGCCCCACATGTCAATATTTCGCCGAACTTCTTCAGCAACACGGACGGTACCTGTTCCTTTGTCAAATTGTTACCTTTCACGGCTGTGACATAATGGATTAGATGATCCTCGGGGTCCGTAGTCCCGTCATATACCCTCAGGTAGGGAGGCATCTTGAAAGTTTGTGGGATAAATATGGTGCGTCATTCTCTGTGTAGGGCTGCTCTACAAACCTTCCCATGTCGCGCTTCGGCAGCAGTTTAGGAGCGTCGGGGATCTTATCTACCCTTTTCTTGGTGTTCTTTCATTTGGTCGCGGAGCTATTTGTTTTCGTGCTCCATTTCCTCCATCTTTCTGAGGATGGCTGCGAGCGCTCCGTTGCTGGTTTGAGTGCTGGTGAGCCTATTGTTGGCTTGCGTGATCTCGGGTTCATCTTCGGCTACAGTGAGATCCATTGTTGGCGTGCGTCTTACGCCACGTTGTGGTGACTTTTCGACCAGGTCCTCAGAGTGCTTGTGAGCCATCCTTTTAGTAGTTCTTGATTTTTGGGGGTGCTTCCTTGGATGTGGAAGTAGAAGCTCGCCTTTCTCGCGAATGCGTCAGATCTCCGGGTGGAGGAGGTGGGGTTCCTCCACTCATCGTGATGTTGGGGGTTGTGTTCATGATATTATCTTCACCTATCTCGTTGAGTGAATCCATGAGGTTGACTCTAACCTCGTCTATCACTTTTTTTTTGCACAGCTGTCAGCCATTTTTGCTATTGCGATATAGGAGATGGTTGTCAGCGGTTTTTTCTAGGCACAAACTATAACTTTGATTCTCGAAATCCCACAGACGGCGCCAAATTGTTTTGCTCAAAAGATTCGTACACCTTGTAAGCTAAAAAACAATCAAAAAAAGTGTTTGGGTAAATCGTAATCAAGTATAATGTGTGCTGGATGGGATCACTTAGCCAAAAGTGTGGTAGATCTGAGAATATACAAGTTATAGAGAGCTCAAGTATCGAAGAGAAGGATAGAGAGATAGTTTGCTTGATAACAGTAGAGAGAGAAAGTAGAGAGATGATATTATTTAGAGTAATATTATTTGCCCGTTACAAAGGTGAAGGTCCCCTTTATATATTAGGAGACCTTCCTCGAAATCATCAAAAGAAAAGTACAAAAGTAGGTGGCTTCCTTATACGAAGGAAGCCAGGCCTTAGACGACGTCATTCTTCTACTTAGTAGACTGGGACGTCCTTACTTTGGTCGTCCTTGCCTGAGGCGATGCAATTTGAGGACAGCATTGTCACGAAGAACGTGTCCGCTTAGACGGGAACAGGGCGAAGCGGATTTTACCCCATACAATAGTAATCAGTGAATCACAACCGGTTGCCCCTTTTTAGCTAACTAATTTTCTTCTCGCTACTTATAAAGTTTAGCTTTGTCCAATATTCCTTCAAATTCAGGGACTAGACACCAGAGTGGGCGATCACGGAAGTCAGCTGTCGGGAGGCCAAAAGCAAAGAATTGCTATTGCAAGAGCAATACTGAAGGATCCCAAAATATTACTTTTGGATGAAGCTACAAGTGCTCTTGATACAGAATCTGAAGGGATTTTTCAAGAGACATTGGACAGTGTCATGATCAACCGAACTACATTAATTGTGGCACATCGCTTGAGTACAGTAAAGAATGCAGATACAATAGCTGTAATCCAAGAGGGAAAGATCATTGAAAAAGGTTTGTGTCACATAAACCATCTTTTCCAATACACTGGATTAAAGATTATTAGTTTGTTCATTCTAAAATGAATGAAGGGGAGCCTTGGCGTAACTGATATAGTTTCTGTCATGTGACCAGAAGTTTAAGGGTTCGAGCCGTGGAAACACTCTCCTGCAGAAATGCAGGGTAAGGAGGCATACGATAGACTTTTGCGGTCCGATCCTTCCCCGAACCCCGCGCATAGCGGGAGCTTAGTGCACCGAGCTGCCCTTTTTTAATTCTAAAATGAATGTGATTATAAAGATGATAGCAAAGAATTTATGATTACTATCTCTTATCCTTTTCAAACTTTCAGGTTCCCACATGGAACTGCTGCAAAATAGGGAAGGATCATATGTTCAGCTTATACAGTTGCAAGAGCTTAGCAAATATGCAGGAGAACAAGATTCAAATGAACTGGACAAGGAAGAGATAATCCTAACTCCTGAAAAGAAATCAAATAAGCAGAATATCGTAACACGATCAGTAAGCAGAGGCTCGTTCAGGATCGAGAATAGCAGCCATCATTCGTCGTCCATTTCAGTTAGTGCAGCAGAGAAAGAAGTTAGTGAATGTCATGATCTTAATTCAACAACAGCTGTACTGAGGAAGGATAAAGACAACACACTTTGTCGCTTGGCATTTATGAACAAACCAGAGACTCCAGAATTATTACTTGGTTGTATAGCTGCAGTGGTTAATGCTATAATATTACCTATTTTTGGGGTACTTCTTTCTAATGTTATCAAGACTTTCTATGAACCAGTTCATGAACTCAGAGAACATTCAAGATTTTGGTCATTGATATTTATCGGTCTAGGATTGGCTTCTTTGTTGGCAGCACCCTTGAGGACATTCTTTTTTGCTGTAGCAGGATGTAAGTTAATCAAGCGGATTCGCTTAATGTGCTTCGAGAAAGTAGTTTACATGGAGATAAGTTGGTTCGACAGAAAGGAGAACTCGATTGATGCAATTAGCACTCGACTATCTACAGATGCAGCATCTGTGCGAGGTATGGTAGGAGAATCACTTGCTTTGGTTGTGCAGAACACATCGACAGCTATAGCTGGTTTAGTTATTGGACTTGAAGCAAGCTGGCAATTGGCACTCATAATGATAGTTATGTTGCCTCTAATTGGATTAAATGGATATCTTCACATGAAATATGTCAGTGGTTTTGCCGCTGATGCTAAGGTTAGCTCCAAACTTCTGTACTAACGAAAAGTTGCAAGATAAGTTTTGTTAATGCAAGTGAAATTTTTCTGCAGAAATTATACGAGGATGCAAGTCGAGTTGCCAGTGAAGCAGTTGGAAGTATCAGAACAGTGGCTTCTTTCTCTGCTGAAGAGAAAGTGGTGCAATTATATAAAAGAAAATGTGAAGAACCAGTTAGAGCTGGAATAAAAGAAGGGTTATTGAGTGGTGCAGGCTTTGGTTTTTCAATGTTCTGCTTGTATTCTGTCTATGCTTCCAGTTTTTATGCTGGTGCTCGATTGATTGAGTCCGGTAAGGTCACATTTGCTGAGGTTTTTCGGGTAAGTCTAATGAGCTAAAGATAAGATGTTGTATCAAGTTTCTTCTCTTTGTTGTTTTAATTTTCCTAGTTCTGAATTTCAGGTTTTCTATGGTCTTAGCTTGACAGCTACCGCGATTTCTCAATCAGGTGGGCTTACTCCTGATTCCACCAAAGCCAAAAGTGGTGCATCTTCTATCTTTGCACTTCTTGACAGGCAATCCAAGATAGACTCAAGTGATAGCTCAGGAATGACATTAGAAAATGTGAAAGGAAATATTGAATTTCGACATGTGAGTTTCAATTATCCAAGTAGACCTGAGGCTCAAGTTCTAAAAGATCTATGCCTAATCATTAGCTGTGGTGAGGTAAATTCTACTTGCATTATTCCCATAATCATTTTTCTGCTGCCTTATAGCGATTTGTCAATGATTCTGTTGTATAATAATGTATTTTTTTATGCTAGACGGTTGCGCTAGTAGGAAAAAGTGGGAGCGGAAAATCAACAATTATTTCTTTGTTGCAAAGATTTTATGATCCTGATTCAGGACTAATCATATTAGATGGTATAGAAATTCAAAATCTGAAAGTGAAATGGTTGAGACAGCAAATGGGACTGGTAAGTCAGGAGCCTATATTGTTTAATGACACAATCAGAGCAAATATAGCATATGGAAAAGAAAGTGATGCCACAGAAGCAGAAATATTAGCTGCTGCTGAGTTAGCCAATGCTCACAACTTCATCAGTGGCTTACACCAGGTAACTTTTTATGGAATGAAATTCTAGCTGTTACAAGGGGAGCTTTGGCGTAACTGGTAAAGTTGCTGCCATGCGACCAGGAGGTCATGGGTTCAGGCCATGGAAACAGCTTCTTGTAGAAATGGGTAATGCGGCATACAATAGACCTTCGTGGTCCGACCCTTCCCCCCGGACCCCGCGCATAGTGGGAGCTTAGTGCACCGGGCTGCCTTTTTTCTTGATCAGATTCACTAAAATAGGTTCTTGGTCACCTTTCTTGTGTGTAAGTTCACATACACACTAAGGGGTATCGTCCAACATTGCTTCGAATTTTGTGTGTATGTAAATAACACTTTTTTCAAAAAATAACATGTTTATATACAACAGACCGAATATCAATCTTGGACATGAACTAGAACTTTAAACCATCATAGTTCTAGACCAAACATACTTACAAAAGGAATTGTGACAACAGACCAACACTGCTTATGCAAAATTCTGCATACTGTCATGCGACATTATATCTATTTTTTATATATTACATGTATATATACAATAGACCGAATATCAATCTTGGACATGAAATAGAATTTTAAAACCATCATACTTCTTACCAAATCTACTTACAAGAGGACTTGTGACAATAGGTCGACACTGCTTCTGCAAAATCCTGCATATGACATTGCATTCTATCCTATATGGATTCATTACGTGTACAAATCAAATACGAATACATGGAGTTTTTCTAAATTTGAGTGTATTTTGACGAATTTGCTCGAATATCTTAAGTCTCATCCGTTCAACACGCGTATGTCAAGACATATAAAAGAATCATGTGACATAGACTTTGTCTATGTTCTCTGGCTCTTAACAACTATACTAAGTTGTTCTCTTCTTTGCCTTGATTTATAGGGCTATGACACACTAGTTGGTGAAAGAGGAATACAACTATCTGGTGGACAAAAGCAAAGAGTTGCAATTGCAAGAGCAATAGTAAAGTGTCCAAAGATACTACTACTAGATGAGGCTACAAGTGCACTTGATTCTGAGTCTGAGAAAGTAGTTCAAGATGCACTTGATAGAGTAAGGGAAGGAAGAACCACAGTTGTAGTGGCTCATAGACTATCTACAATTAAAGGAGCTGATGTTATTGCAGTAATCAAAGATGGAGTCATTGTTGAAAAAGGAAATCATGAAAGTTTGGTTAATAGAGAAGATGGTATTTATGCTTCTCTAGTATCAAAGTCTACTAGAACTATGAAGTAGTACTTGTTTTTTATGTAATAATGGTGTCTAGTCGTTTCTTGAGCCGATGGTGTACTGAAAACAACCTCTCTATTTTCACAAGGTAGGGTAAGGTCTACGTACATACTATCCTACCCAGATCCCATTAATGAGAATTTACTGAGTATATTGTTGTTGTCGTTGAATGGTGTCTAGTCTAGTTTATGCATACATCGACTATTCCAACGAAGCAATACATATTAAGGTACTAGGAAATGTAATGTTGGACAAGGGAACTACAATTTCTAATCTCTATCTTGCATTCTCTCCTTTGTTGAGCATATTGTGCTATTTTTAATGGAATATGTTTTTTATATACTAATGGTGTTTAGTCCTTTCTTGAGTTGAGGGTCTATTAGAAACAATTTCTCTATTTTTATAAGGTAGAGGTAAGGTTTGCATACACATTATTCTCCCCAGAATCCACGTATGGATTTTACGAAGTATATTGTTGTTGTCATTGAATTGTGTCTGGTCTAGTTTAAGCATACATCGACTATTCCATCAGGCACATGCTATTTCTGACAAAGTTGTACATATTAAGGTACTTGGAAATGTAATGCTGAATAAGGGAACTACAATATCTTAATCTCTTTCATTTCTCTTTTGTTGAGAATATTGTACAATTATTAATGGAGTATTCCATATTCTTTCTTACTCATGGAGGAATGAAGCATCAATCCTTCTCTCTTTTCTTTTATAAAAGCTTTTGGGATTGCTTGGATCTTTGACTAGTAGGAGAATGAAATTTGGAAGATAGGGCTACAACCTTGTACTTAAAATGATAATTCCTCTAAATTTATGTGATGTAGTTTGACTTGACACGAAATTTAAAAGAAAAAAAAAACCTTTAAAAATTTATGGTCTCAAAAACTTAAAAGGTAAAAGTTGATATAACCATAATATTTATATAACTACAAAAACCTTCTCATTAAGAATAAAATGGGTAAATTAAATTAGTTTTTTTCAATATAAAAATGTATCATTCTTTTTTAACAAAGTAACAAGAAAAGTGTGACAAAAATTGAAACGAATGAAGTATGCATTTAAGTTATATAATAACAGTGTCCATTCATTTTTGGCATTGTAAATTCTTAACATTATAGGCATATAGTAGGTTATCATACTCTCTTTTCATGTCACCAAATCAGACTCTATATCGAGAATTACTTGTTATTGTAAGCTAATGTAATCTGATAGTGTGAAGAATCTAAGTATTTTTAGTGCACAAAACCTAAATTCAAATAAAATTACAAGCGTCAGAGTCTATTTTCAATCCATCCTATTCAGTAGTTATTTCTTCTGTGGTGATACTTATTTTCTATGTTTCTCGGACTAGCTCTGAAACACACCGTATTGAGATGGGCGGATGAAATTGAGGTTAGCGACTGGAGTCCTGTGTGACAAAAATGTGCCATCGAAACTCAAAGAGGAATTCTATAGAGGTGGTTAGACCGGCCATGTTGTATGGGGTTGAGTGTTGGACAATCAAGAATTCACATATCCAAAAGATGAAAGTAGCATAAATGAGGATGTTAAGATGGATATGTGGGTACACTAGGCTGGATAAGATTAGGAATGACGATATTCGGGAGAGGGTGGGCATGGCTTCAGTGGACGACAAGATGCGGGAAGCACGACTTAGATGGTTCGGGCACGTGCAGGGGAGAAGCCTAGATGCCCCGGTCAGGAGGTGTGAGCGGTTGGCTTTGGCAGGTATGAGAAGAGGTAGAGGGTGGCCTAGGAAGTATTGGACTGAGGTGATCAGACAGGATATGGCACACTCCGGATTTTTGAGGACATGACTCTTGATAGGTGTTGCGGCCAAACGCACTCACGCAAGTGCACATGATTGTCAAGTAATAAAGTAGTGAGTAGAGTATCGTTCCCACGAAAACTTGTGACTAACTATTAACTAAATTATACTATCCTAATTATCTATACAGGAATTAAACCTAGATATATTTTACCCTAGACTAATTAAATAAAGAAATACTAATAATAAGCTTTGAACATAGGAAGAACAAATTTTTATGATATCAAGGTAATGAAAACGATCTAGGATTATGGCATATCTAACATTCCTATTGTATTCTTCAATTGAATTGACTAACTAATTTATCTAGTTTATTGGTTGACAGGATTAGTATTGCTCATAAGAATCTGTCAAGTTCTTATAAGAATCTGTCAAGTTCTTACTCGCCTATTCAAGTTAACCTAACGCCTATATGTCTATGGAGTTAGAATCAACAAGAACGCATTTATAATTCCTGTAAATCAACCAAGCAAGACAATTATGTATATGTCTATCCTAATTGTGAATCCATTCCCCGATGCCCAGGTTCAAGAACTTGCTCTACTCAATCCTATATGCAATCTAGAATTCCCATTTTCGAGTTCAACTCTAGATTCGTAGATAGTATTCAATTGGTGATCAAGCAATAAAATAATTAAGTGTAGGATTGAATAAATAAATCAATATGATAAACTAAATATTCAAAATCAATATCCAAATAACAATAGCCATGAAAGAACCACAACCTTAGAACGTGAAGTTTAGCTCCACATAGACATGATAACCAAACAACAAATCATACAAAGTAAAATAAAAATTACTAAGTTTGGTGGAAGAAAAGATGAAACCAGGCCTCCACGGCGGCTATGTGCTTGTGTTTTCCTTTCAAAAACGTCTCTCCCCCAAAATACCATTTTTTCATGTATATATACCAAGTAGGGTTGGATCCAAATAATTATACCTTCTCCAATGTGAAATAGAACATTTTTTCGGGAATGACTAGGGCGGTCGCGCATCTAGGCGCGTTAATGGCCGCGGTAGTTGGACAACTTTATGTCCTGGGCGCGCTAAAACTAGCGCGATCGCGCATCTGGGCGCAGTCGCGCTATTGACGTGCACCTTTCACTCTTTTCCGTTTGGAATTTAGAAAAATATAAACATGAAAGTTGTTGCCCTTTGAGTTAGCTTTACAATCATATATTGTGGAGACTAAATGGAGTTCTGAGAAAAGAGTTATGTGTATTTTACTAGACAGTGTGCAATGTGCCTGCTCGATTCTTTATTCGCTCTAACTATCATCCGTTGACCCCCAAACGCGATCCCGGCATAATTTCTTGAGCTTTTACTCATATTTCAAAGCTCCAAATCACTTGAATTAATTCCATAACATCTTTATAGCTCGGAATCACTCCTACAAGGCATAAAACAGAGAGTTAGTGCAAGACACTTGTGATTAAAGTGCAAACTCAACTAAAGTGCAGTAAATTAAAGTGTAATAATCAACTAAAATACGTAATTATAGCCTATCATAAACAGAAATGTGTGGAGGTCGAGCATTAGGGTTGTAGGTTAAGAGTAGTCAAGGGGTTTTCCCCTTTGTCCCGGTTTCCCTCTTTGTACCGACGAGTATGATAGTGTTTTGTCTAGGCCTTCTAGCGATTTATGCTGTGTTTCACACTTTTACATAATAATTGTGTTACTCTCTCACGTTGCTGATATTATTTTGGGGTTTTGTTGTCACGGATCTATTGTCTCGGAGTCGAGGGTCTCCCGAAAACAGCCTCTCTATCTCCTCTGGGTAGGGTAAGGTCCGTGTACATTCTAACATTCCGAGACCCCACTAGTAAAAAATTGTACTGGATTATTATTGTCGTCGGACTAGCTCTGAAAATGACTTTTACCTCACTCTTATTATAGTTTTTGATTTGATAATAAAAATAATGTTTAATTTTCTTAAAATAGATAAGGAAAGTAACTAAAGAGAAATAGAAATAATTCTAAATTGTTTCATAAGTGATTACGTAAAGGACTAATCCTTTTCAAATTTGGAGAATTCTTAAGTCGTCCAAACAAAGATTTCGTGAAAAGGGGTACTAACCAAAACTTAAAAGAAAAGAAAAAGATAGATTATTTTCTTGCTTTGGGAGAAATGGACTATCTAAAGCCAAAATTCAGTGACTTGGCAGATGCCTCGGGCATTTCCAACTTTGCCCTCATTCTCCATAATAGGAAAAAAAATTGGGAAAATTTTGTTCCAACCCTCTCTCATTTTTATCTCCAAAAAAGGGATGAATAATATTCCCTCAAATATTTGGTACACTATTCATCTCCCCCATTATTATTCATTAATTTTTTTATTTTTTTATTTATATTTTTTTATATACCTAATTATGTTTTTGTAATGTCTTTATAATATTATTATTATATCTTAACTTTGATGTATAACTTTGATAAATTAATTTTGTGCATTTATTATTTTTATGTAAAATTATAATTTAATTGTACAAAAAATATATAATTATCTAAAAAAAATGAATGGTGCAAATATAAAATATTAGATGTTGTTAAAATTAAAAGGTACTAATATAAAATATTATATGTTGCTAAAATTAAAAAGTGAAAATTGAAAATACATTAAAATTAGAAATACATGACAATTAAAATATATAAAAATTGAAACTACGGTAAATAACATAACAACTTAGTAGGAACCTATGTTGTTTCCAAATACACCAAAATCATTATAGTATTAACTGCATTGGGGCTGAGAATTATTGTGGTTGTGACTATGAATATTCTTGACTTCTACATTATTCGTTGTTGTTCTTGTCGCATAAATTCACGGCGAGTCAGACCAACAATAGAATCCACATCCATCATTATATTATTTAAAATTTTATGAAATTATTTTAATTATGAAAATTACAAATTAATGGGCACACAAAATTGCAAGCACAAGAGAGAGAAGAATATAAAAAAGTTTGGGGGGAAATGGGGGAATGGTTGGAGTAAATTATCCCCAAAATAGGAAAATCCTTATTTTAGGGACAAAAAATGGAGGCAAGATTGGAGATGGCCTAAATGATACTTGGTTGTATTGGTCAGCAATTGGCTGAAGATTGGTGATTGATTGAGCATGCTTTTGCAGCTCGTGGTGGAATATTCTGTTGAGATACAAGATATTACATGATTTAGATTTGTATATACTTGTGTATATTCAGTGTATATTGAGTGTATATTGTAGGTATATTTCCGGCATTGGGTCATAAGTTGTAACTAGGCTGTGATGAGTGTGGTCTGAGCCCAAGTCCCTTATTTAATTTTGGGCCAGATGACCCGATTCGACCCGTCCATTTGTAATTAGTATAAATGTAGGTGAGATATTTTTCTCACCTACCGAGACTCATTTTCCTCCTTTCATTTTCTGTAATATACTTCTCTCTTCCAGAGAGTTCCTGAATGTTCTGACTTCTCTCTACTTTCTCTCTCTAGAATTTCTATGGTTTCTCGGTCTAATCTGAATGTTTACATGGTATCAGAGCCTCGACAACGATCCGATCATGTTTCTGTGTGCTTCGTGGTCTTGGATGAAGTCTGTTTCGAGGTTTTTGGGGGTGATTTCTGAGACCTCACGGTCGATGAAGATTTCAACCTATCGGAGACTTTTCTAAGTGTCTCATCTTGATATCCGAGTGTATTTTCTTCTCCTGAACATTGTGGAAGATTTTATGATGATTTTGGTTGGTTGATTTTGGGTGACCTATTCGGCTTCTAGGGTTTCTGGTGGTTTAACTTGAAATTTTACTGCCTTCCAGTGGCCCGATTCTCACTCAGTGGACGTTTTGGGTGCTTCTCCGACGTTCCTGACCACATCTCCAGTAAAGTTGCTTTTAAGGTTACACCTAGGGTTTGATACCTAGGGTTTCTCTGTTATCTGAAGGCCGATCTTCTCCGGTCGCGAAGAAGGAGGGTAACTCTGTCCTTATCTTCGGTATTATATGTGATTATTTGACTGTGTACTTGTGAACATCTGGTGTTGTTTGTGAATACCTGACTTGACTGTGTTCTATTTGTTGGTTGTTGTGTATGAATACCGGTTTGGGTGTATTCTGTTTGTTGAAAAGTTGTTCATCTAAGCCGGTTCATTGACTATGGCTTCTAACACAAGTACTGGTACTGGTGCCTCCCCTTCTGTAGACTCTTCCAGTCCCCTATTTGTATATTCTTCTGATGTCCCTGGGGTATCTCTTGTTCCCACTCCCTTCTCGGGTAGTGGTTATGGGGGATGGAGACGTAAAATGATTGTTGCCTTATCAGCCAAAAACAAAATCTATTTTGTTGATGGCACATACTCCCGACCTGCCACTAATGTGGCTCAATAAAGGTTGTGGGATAGGTGCAACAACATGGTGATTTCTTGGTTGACTGCTTCCATCTCCCCTGCAATTGCTGAGTCTGTACAGTACTCTGACACTGCACAGAGCATATGGTCCCAACTCCAGGCCAGATATGGCACTGCAAACAGGACCAAAATCTATGAACTGAAAAGAGAGTTGTCCCACACCTCTCAAGGGTCCTTAGATATAGCTTCCTATTTTAATAAGCTAAAAGGTCTGTGGGATGAAAATGATTCTATGTGTGTTAATCATGGTCAAAGGTGTGTATATGCTGCAAAAGATGGTATAGTTCAGGAATGTGATGAAAATAAGGTCTTTCAGTTTTTAATGGGTCTCAATGAAGCTTATATGGGGGTCAGGAGTAATCTTTTGATGATGCAGCCTCCTCCTTCTCTTGACAATGTATATAATATTGTCCTCAATGATGAGAAACAAAGACAAGTTCAGTCTTCTTCTCACTTTGATCCAGACTCTGTCTCTTTCAATGTACATACAAACAGACATCCTGTTGGATTTAACAAGGCCACAGTGTCTGTTCCTCCTCCTCCTTTCAGACAGAGAGTCAATTTTGATCAAACCAGAGGACCTTTATTCTGTCGATACTGTAAAAAATCTGGACACTTAATTGATAAGTGCTTCAAGATCCATGGGTATCCACAAAGTACCAATTTTAACAAGGGAAGGAGACCTGCTGCTGCTCATATGAGTACTGGTCTGGATTCTCCTATTTCTGATGGGATGTTGTCTGTTCCTCAAGGGAATCCTCCTACTAGCCATCACTCTGTTGCAAGAATAGATGGCCAGACCTCTGTGATACCAGGGTTGAGCAGACAAGATTATGACCAGTTGATGAACATGTTACACCAGACCAAGTTAGGGGATTCTACTGCTCAAACTCCTCCTCCCATATATGCTGCAAACTTTGCTGGTACTATGTTGACTGAGAACCCTTTTTCTGATTCCAAACTTTGCTTACTTACTCATACTAATTCTGTCACCTGGATTATAGATTCAGGTGCCTCTAATCACATGACTCATGATAAACAATTACTTTTTAACATCACACCTTTAACTCTGCCATATCTTGTCACTCTTCTTAATGGCTACAAAGTAAAAGTCACTTGCACAAGCTCTTTTGCATTGACTTCCTCCATCACTCTTCAAATGTACTGCTAGTTCCTTCCTTTAAACACAACTTGATTTCTGTTCACAAGTTAGTGAAGCAGTTGCATTGTATAGTTATGTTCACTGAGCATTCCTGCTTACTACACATGATACAGGACCCTTCTCTGAGGAGGCCACTGGATCTTGGTAGAGAAGCTGTTGGGCTGTATAAACTAAATTAGGTTCCCTCTTCCCCTTCTTCCTCTGTTAATTGTTCCTCTACTTCTGTTTGTCCTGTATCTGCTTCTTGTAATAATAACAATGTTGTTGCATTGCCTTCTGTGTCTATTTCTTGTAATGATGACATCTTGTCTGATAACAAGGATGTTTCTGTGCCTTCACATGTAAATAGTTCCATTTGTAATAATGATTTTGCATCTGATATGAATTACATTTGGCACTTAAGACTTGCACATACTCCCTTTGCAAATATGAAATGCATTTCTGGTCTGTCTTTTCCATTTGCTTCCAAACAAACCTTCCCCTGTACAGTCCGTCCCATGGCCAGACAGACTAGACTTCCATTCCCTGATAGTTCCATTAAGACTTCTAGACCTTTTCAACTGATTCATGTGGACACCTGGGGACCTTATCATACTCCAACCTCTTCTGGTTGTAAGTATTTCCTTACAATTGTTGATGACTTTTCGAGGGCAACCTGGACATACCTACTGGGATCCAAAAGCAATGCTTTTTCCATGCAGTCATTTCTCTCTCTGGTCAGAACCCAATTTAATGTTGTGGTTCAGACTGTTAGAAGTGACAATGCCCTAGAATTGGGCTCTAGCAATGAGGGTGTTTCTTTCTTTAGCAGCCAGGGAATCATACATCAAACGTCTTGCCCTCACACTCCTCAACAAAATGGTGTTGTTGAGAGAAAGCATAGAACTCTTCTTGAAACCTGTAGAGCATTGCTCTTTCAATCTGGCTTGCCAGTATCTTTCTGGGGGGACTGCTTGTTGACTGCCACCTATCTTCTTAACAGAATACCCCCCAGATTGCTTCATAATAAGTCTCCTCATGAAATTTTGTATGGGAAATTCCATCCTACACTCACTTGAGGACTTTTAGTTGCCTTGCCTATGCCACTATTCCCATCCCTCAAAGGGACAAGTTAAAGCCAAGAGTCATTCCTTGTGTTTTTCTGGGTTATCCTTTTGGCAAGAAGGGTTATAGGCTGTATGATCTTGCATCTAAGAAGTATTTGGTCTCCAGGGATGTTCTCTTTCATGAATCAGTTTTTCCTTTTAAATCTGTGTCTTCTTCTGCTTCTCCTCCTGCTTCCTCTTTTCCCTTTATTCCATCTGGAGAACATGATGATGCCTCTAATTCTCCCATTCCTCTCTCTCCTCCCTCTTCTCCCTCTGGTCCTACTTCTTCCAATCCTGCTGGTCCACCTTCTATTTTAGTTCCTTCTTCCTCTGTTCCTGCTCCAAGAAAGTCTCAAAGACAACATAATCCTCCTTCCTATCTTCAGGATTATGTCTGTCAACTCCCTGCCTTCTCTGGCTCATCTTCCTCCTCTTTAGAATTTGAGCCTCTATACTATTCTCAGGCTGCATCTGTTCCAGCTTGGCAAGCTGCCATGAGACAGGAGTTTTAAGCTTTGGACACTAACCATACTTGGGATGTTGTTCCTCTTCCTCTTGGTAAGAAACCCATTGGTTGCAAATGGGTTTACAAGATTAAATACAAGGCTGATGGCAGTGTTGAAAGGTATAAAGCCAGGCTGGTTATTAGGGGTGACACACAGGTTGAGGGGATTGATTTTACTGAAATTTTCTCTCAAGTGATTAAAATAACCTCTGTAAAGTGCCTTATTGATGTGGCTGTCAAGAATCATTGGCCTCTTTTTCAGCTTGATGTAAATAATGTCTTTCTTCATGGTGATTTGGATGAGGATGTTTACATGAAACTTCCTCCAGGTTTGACAGTCTCTCCTTCTGCCTTTGATTCTGTTCTTCCCTTTTTTCTCCTTCTCCTCCTCTGGTCTGTAAACTCAAGAAATCCTTATATGGGCTGAGACAAGCATCCAGACAATGGTATGCCAAATTGTCTTCTGGTCTTTATTCCAGAGGGTATACTCATTCTTTGAATGACTACTCCTTGTTCATCAAAGGTAAACCTGGTTCCTTTGTGGTGGTTGCTGTCTATGTGGATGACATAATACTCACTGGGGATGACACTGATGAACTGACTGCTTTGAAACTGTTTCTGGATGCACAGTTTAAAATCAAGGATTTAGGGTCCTTACATTATTTTTTGGGCCTTGAAGTGTCTGCTGTCCCTGATGGCATGCACCTTAATCAGCACAAGTTTATCTCTGATTTGTTGCATCAGTTTGACTGTGTCAATGTCTCTTCTGTTGTGTCCCCTTTGGACATCAATGTCAAACTTCATGCTGATTCTGGTGACATCTTGCCCTCTCCTGACCAGTACAGGAGTCTAGTTGGCAAGATGCTCTTCCTGACTCACACCAGGCCTGATATTTGTTTTGCAGTCTAGCATCTGAGTCAATTTCTCAAAACCCCCAGACTGCTGCCTTGCATGTTCTGAGATACCTTAAAGGCACTCCTTCCTTGGGTTTATTCTACTCTAATCATGTTGATTTTTCTGTTGCTGGGTATTCTGATAGTGACTGGGCTGCCTGCCCTGATACTAGGCGCTCTGTTACTGGATTTTGTGTGCTGTTGGGTGGCTGTTTGATCAGTTGGAAATCGAAGAAACAGCCTGTTGTTTCTCTTTCCTCTGCTGAGGCTGAATACCGAGCCCTTAGCAAGGTTGTTGCTGAGTTGACTTGGCTCTCTCGCTTGTTGGCTGATCTTGGGGTTTCTCCTTCCTCTCCTATTTCTGTTTTTTGTGATAGTATGGCTGCTGTTCATATTGCTAACAATCCTGTTTTTCATGAATGTACGAAACATATCGAGGTGGATTGCCATTTTGTTCGGGACTTGTTGCTTTCTGGTTTTATCAAGTTGCTTCATGTGCCTACTTCTCGTCAGCTGGCAGACTTGCTCACCAAGCCTCTGCCAGGCACTTTGCTGCTTCCGCTGCTCATCAAGTTGCAGGTGGTTCCCCCCTCCAACTTGAGGGGGGTGTTGAGATACAAGATATTACATGATTTAGATTTGTATATACTTGTGTATATTCAGTGAATATTGAGTGTTTATTGTAGGTATATTTCCGGCATTGGGTCATAAGTTGTAACTGGGCTGTGATGAGTGTGGTCTGAGCCCAAGTCCCTTATTTAATTTTGGGCCGGATCACTCGATCCGACCCGTCCATTTGTAATTAGTATAAATGTAGGTGAGATATTTTTCTCACCTACCGAGACTCATTTTCTGTAATATACTTCTCTCTTTCAGAGAGTTCCTGAATGCTCTAACTTCTCTCTACTTTCTCTCTCTAGAATTTCTATGGTTTCTCGGTCTAATCTGAATGTTTACATATTCTTCGAAGAATTCACTCTATTATTGCCTGTTATTTTTTAGGAAGCGATCGGAATTAAATCATATTTCTCTTATGAAAACGTTGAAATTAAAGAGGGACTCAATACAATCTATGGCCTATGAGATATCAATCACTTTTCAAAGTCGACAAAGCATATATAAGAGCATATCTTATATTTTTTAAATTTTTAAATTAAATGGCAGTTTCAAATCAAAAAAAGCGTACATTTGCAAAAATATTTGGAAAAAGAAGAGGTATTCAATAACATTAAAGGCTTTTTTTAGCAAAATCTCTTTCTACCGGAAATTCAAAAAAAAAAAAATTTAACCCAAACAATTATAAATAAGTAATAAAATGTTAGAATAATTTGAATCAACTTGAAAAAATTATTAAATTATTGTCTAATTGAATAATTTAACGTTTTCCCTTTCATATTAAAAAAAACAACAACAAAAAGAAACGTAATAAGTTAATATGGTTATTGTTTGATTTTTCAATCCTCATTAAAGCTGGACATAAAATGTACTTTTTGATAATTTGATCACGACCATATTTTTATTGCCTTTTAATTACCTTTTTTATTAATAATTTTATTTATATTAATCTTTCAGTGTCTAAATCATATTTATCTCTACATATCACGGTTATATTAAAATTTTCTAATAAATTACAGTTAAACTTATGTTTCCGTTTAACGGTTTCTTGTTATTAATATCACAACCAAAGAAGCAAGAAAAACAAAAAGAAAAGAAGTAAACACAGCAATTTCCACGTGGCGTACACAAGAACATAATCATAGCCGTTGGTTTTAACCAATACAATCCAACGGTCCTAAACATAAGAAAAAGCATGGCGGGAAGAAGGAAAAACGTGGGTAACCGAAAATGGTAGTAAGCTCACCTGCGCAAAGCACAAATCAACTGCCACGTAAGACTCAACCAACCAATAGCTGTCACGTGTTAATGAAACTTCTCCGTTATTACATCGAACAAGGAACAATTCTTTTTGTATATAAAAAACCAAAATCTTTGTTCGGTTTGACGGTGAAGCTCAATCCAAAGAACTTCAGCGTCTAAAGCAAAAAATGGAAACCTCTACCGGAGTTTTGCGCCGATTTCCTTCCGTTGCCGGCGTCGGTACCGGAGTTAACCGCAATCGTTTTCACCATAACTCTTCTAGTTCAAAATTGTCCATGTTAAGTTTTACAGAAATTAAGGGAAGTTTGAAATCGAAAAAGTTGATGGTTTCTGGGTTTAAAGATGAGGGTTATTTGGAGTATTATAATAATTCTGGTAGAGGTAGTAGTAGGATTATTAGGTGTGGGAAGAAAGAGAAGAACAAAGAGAATGACGTGGCGTTGAAAAAGACGAAGAAGAAGATGAAATTGCTTAAGGTTTTGTCTAGGGATTTGGGTAATTTGACTGAGATGGGATTTGGTTTTGGTTCTGATATTGGTTTGGTTGATCAAGTTCAAGGGAAGACTATTTCGGTAAGCTTTTAATGATTTAATTCTCTGTATTTGTCAAATTTGAATTCTGTTATTATCTTTTTTGTTTAAATTAAGTTTGTGCAATTATTCAATCTGCGTATAGTTATTCAATCTTTTTGAGCCGAGGGTCTTTCGCATCTCTACCCTCGGGCAGGGTAAGGTCTGACTACACTGTACTCTTCAGACCCCACTAGTGGGGTTGGGCCGTCGGTGTTGTTGTTGTTGTTGTGTATAGTTATTGTTTTGTTTGTTGTAATAAATCAGAAGTTAACTGATCTTGTGAGATGATCACTTTTTGTTGGTGTTCAGGTTTGAGCAATATATATTAGTATACAAATATATAATTTTACTAAGTTCAAACCTAATTTTGCACCTATGTTGTCTATGGATCTACAAATCTAAAATCCTAGATTTAGCTTACTGATTTGGTACTTGACACCCAGCGGTAGAAGCCGGATTTTCATCAAAGGGGATTCAAAAAATGAAAAAAAGTAAACATGCGAAGAAGCTAAGAGGATTCAATATCGAACATATATGCATGGGGAAAAACTTTAACTTTATATATAGAATGTATTTTTTGGCGCCGTCTGCCACCTAGCTCCGCCCCTATGACTAACCACATATTAATATATTTTCTTTTGTTTCTATTCTTGGTAGTTGTTATTGTGTGATATTATTGCATGTTATTTTATTTATGTTTCTTATGTTTAGATAATTATTCACGCTATTTCTGTTGAAGTTACTAATGCTCTTTTGTCTTTGTTTTTGTTTTTGTTGTTCCTTTCCTTCACTGAGCCGAGGGTCGATTGGAAACAGCCTCTCTGCCCTTTCGGGGTAGCGGTAAGGCTTGTCTACATATTACCCTCCCCAGACCCCCACTTTGTGGGACTATACTGGGTAGTTGTTGTTGTTGTTGTTGTCCTATTCTTGGTAGTAAATGAGTTAGAGCTATATGGCAAATTTATTTTCTAGTTTATTTATGTTGCTTTTCCTCTCTATTCAGGAAACGGCAGAGCTATTGTTAGGACAACTTCAACAGCTAAAGGCAGAGGAGAAGGAGTTGAAGAGGAAAAGAAAAGAAGAAAAAGCACTCATTAAGATGAAAGGAGCAAGTCAAGTACAAGGCATAATGAACCGTGAAATGTCATCATCTTCAAGCTCTTCAAGTGAATCAAGTGATGATGAATATCAAAATTTGGTTGACATGAAAAGCATGAAAATAGAATCTCTTGCCCAAACAATTCCCGAGGCATGTGAACGTGCACTTGAGAATGCAACATCAACAATAGAGAATCATATGATTGAGCCTCGGACTCAAAATCCGGAAGTAGATACATCAGTAGAGATCTCAAGCAAATCATCAACTTCCAATGAGGACTCAACAGAGAGGATGACGAGTCTAGTAGTACCTGTCCCTACTATTTTAGACCAAAATGAGGAACGCTGCTTGGAAGCTAGGGACTGCTACATTGACAATGTAGGCAGCAGCCCTAATGCAGCTGTAGCTGCTACAACAACAGCAGCGGGGACGAAGAAGATTGAAGTATGTATGGGCGGTAAATGCAAGAGATCAGGCGCTGGGGCGATATTAGAGAAATTTCATCAAATGGTTGGGATTGAAGCTGCAGTTTCAGGGTGCAAATGCATGGGAAAATGTAAAGTTGGTCCTAATGTCAGAGTTTCAGGGTGTAGTAGCAGCAGCAGCTCCGACGCGTTCCTAGCTGGTGATTCTGTCTCTGTTAACTCTGCTCCTAGCAGTAATAGTTCTTTGTGTATTGGGGTTGGTTTAGAGGATGTGAGTCCCATTGCAGCCAATTTGCTTGGTAGATATCCAGAAGTAGGGCTAGCCAATGCTGTGCCTTAAGATGTTCTTTTCTTTCATTAGTTTTTGACTGCATGTATTAGGTAGGATATGAAGTGATTTTTAGGATTGGCAATGGGTTTTGGATGGCTTTTTGATAATGTAAATATTATCATTATTTACTACGTTTGCTATATTCCTTTGTAAATAGTATATACTATTATTTACTGAGACTTTAGTCATTGTTATGTCATGCTATACTGTACTTTGGTCAAGTCATTTTATATGGCACCTTTTTGTTGATCTGTTGTAGCAACATTATTTACTTTTTAGTTTTTTATATTCTTTTGGCACTATTATTTACTAGTAATTGATATGGCAAAAGTCCTTTTTCTTAATGTTTGTGTTCCGATCAAACACTGTTGTCCATGACTTACGGTTTTCGTGTTCAGTCGAATACTATCATCTAAAATAAAGGGAAATTTATACAAATGTTTCAAATAATTTTCAACTTACCTACCTTTAGTCATTAGTTATAGACTTGCTAAAATTAGTCAACAAAAGTTGAAAAATCAAATAATAGGGTTCTTTCTCTTAAAGAATCACATGTAAAAATTACCTACGGGAAAAAAAATTCATGTATGAGATAGCAAATAAGGTGATGAAATATAAAAATATATACAATATTCCAAAAATCTAAATAATAAAGGAACTTTTTTAATGGGTATAGTTGAAATTCATTGAGAATATATGAATAAGTCAATATAAAAAATTTGAGGAAGATTGAAGTGGTTTGGACTGGTTTTGTATCAAAATTCGTAATTAAATGGAGTTTAAAAAAGTCTTATGTGACATATGTATCAAACATGTATCACGCATATATCTCACACACATATATATATGGATATACATGTGATATATATATATATATACACAAATACACAAAGTGTGATACACATCATTTTTTTCATGCTCAGTTTTTACTTCGAAATTTCAATTCAAACCACCTCAAAACTTCACCAAATCATCCCAACACTGAGATTCAAGCTCCTTAAATTTGTGCCCAATCTATTTAATAGCACTCAGTCAAAACAAAGCAAAAATTTAATATTTTTTTGCTACAAATAGCTATTGGCTAAATTGGCTAATAGTAATAATTTTATCAATTGGTCAATTTTTGTAATGAGCTACTTATAAATGGGACATAACTGGTAATCTCCTCTAAAATAAACCGTATGAACTAATTTTTGGGGAAAATCTCACTTTATACCCATTAAATTCAAACTTTTTGCCCTTCAATACCCACACCCAAACTATTTACTTTTCCTACCTATGCAAACAATACTATTTACTCGCCCACATTAGATTCGTTGGAGTGGTTAGCTATTCGTTTTTATTTTTTCCTTCCCTTTCAATACAGATTTTAGTGTCTTCTTTACCTTTTAATATAGAGTGATGGACATGGAATATATTTTATAATAAGTGCAGTTCTTTTACCTGTCTGGTACTTATATTTTGTACTCGTTGAAGGACAAATGAGTGAAATTACAATTTTTTGATGTCTCCATTAGTAAGTGGTAACTTTTCAGTAAGTTTTGCAGCACTAACACGCAAAAGGCATTACTATTCCATTGGTCTCTAATTAAATGTAGCTAATATTATTCTTGAGGTGTAGATTGTATCTTTGATGCTGATTCTTGAAGACTTAATGTACAAAATTTAAACCCACTATTGACGGACCTTGAAGTTTGAAACTCATAACTTGGTTTGATTGAGTTTTTAATTGTTTTTATCTAATCCTGTATGAGTTAGTTTGGAGTGTTGATTGGAGGTTGTAGCTAAAGTTTTAGTCAGTATGGTGGAGATTTTATTGTAATTTTTAGAAATTTGGACCGAAATATAATTGAACCAGAGAAGAAGACGAATTTGTATTGTATACCCAAATAGTATACAAATATACCATTTTAGTATACAATTCATTCCAACTATATACCCTATTAGTATTAGCTATATACTATATTGGTATCATATGCTAGTTGAATTATTTTTTAGTTGTATTAGTTGCATTTAATTGGTACAATATTTGACTTTCTTTTAATAGTAGTAATATAGTACAATATCTTGAAATACCTTATTATATTAATATGTGGTACACTATTTTTTAATTTTTCTCTTTATGCATGTGTTATGTAATAGTAGTATAGTCATATAGTTGCCGGGAATTAACTAGTAAAACTGTATACCATGTTGGTATAGTTATATGCCATATTGATATCATATGGTAGTTTGAACATTGTTTTGGTTGTTTTAGCTGCATTTTAAGTGAATTCTATTATGAAATTATTTATATCAACATGAGTTGCAATAATGCTGGAATATTTGTGTGCCGATGGACATAAATAATATGTAATAGTTTTTATAGTTATAAGAAATTGTTGGAACGACCTCATACAACTATATATCCTCTTAGTATATGAAATGAGCAAGTTGTTTTGCGAATATTTAGCTTGCAATTACGAGCATGTAATTTTCTCATACTTTTATTGCGTCCTTTAATGTTTTGGTAGAGTAGTATAGTCGTGGATAGTTGTGGCAATATTTTAGAGAAATCATATGCTCTGTTGGTATACATATATACCATATTGGTATCACATGGTACTAGAAGTCTTTTTTTGCTACTTATACTTTTATTCAATTTTTCAATATTTTATTATCACTTTTATTCTAACTAATATGGAGATTTGATTGCCATAGATGATATTTTCTTGCTCTATAACTGGTTGTATTACTGCTAATGGTAGAGTGTGTATTGATATTTATAGGGAAGAAGATCAAGGTTTGCATGACAATCACGTGTTGATTCCTAGAATCTAATTATGTAATTTATGGTGCTCAACAATAGTCAATGTAATATTCAGCGTATTAGATCAAGTGACAACAAACATTATTTCAGTTTAATAATTGAATTAAAAAATGAGAAAGAAAAATAAAATAAAAGGTATATTTACTAGCTATATTTAAAAAAGGTAAACAAATATTTACTATATCAATTATTTTTCTTATTGTATAAAAAAGAATAATAAAAAATAGTGAAAACGGTAAATAAAATTAGATTATGAAGAGAAAAAGAATATATAAAAAGTTAAATGAAATTAGAAAAGCAAAAAAAGAAAAAAAATAAGAAGAAAACTAAAAAAAATGAAAAGCAAAAAAGAAAAAAAAAAGCAAAAAAAAAAGAAATAAAAAAGAATTGGAGAATAAAGAAAAAATTCCCTATAAAAACTACTATAGGTAGAAAATATAATTAATTTATGTGTAGAAAAGGGTAAATAGTTTTGTTTTTGTGGGTAACTGTGTCAAACCCCTAATTTTTACATGCTCGTTTTTACAATTTCACCATGTTAAGCATAAAGAGAATTCATAGCACCATCTTTTCCCATTGACTTAATTAAGCATATCAGAAGAATCGACATGGCTAACAAAATAGGGGAAGAAAAAAAAAGAGATCAAAGCACATCTCAAGTTTGGGTCCTTTGGGATTAAGGCATAGTTGTTGATTGATATTAAATGTACATTCTACATCCGAGATATCGAGACAGTAAGGCAATAACATAGTTGACAAATTGGAAAGGTGTTAGATATCTCAAAAAGGAAACAAAGCATATTACTAACCTCAGCTGCATCTTTAACGGCTCTACATCTATCAAACAAAATTAGGGAATGCTCCATACTTCTGCTAAACAAGTATTCACAGACTTAGGTCGAATATACACACACCCGATATCCTTTAATGTGTATATGAGATGGGGGTTTAATATTTGTGCTTGAGTGCTCATTGCTCACTGATGACTACGTTTTTTCCTCAGCTCATTAGGTGGTGAGTTATTACACCGCTTTATGAAGGAGTCGAGGGTCTTCTGTTTTGAAGGGCTGCTGTAGGACTGATTCGTCGAAACTTCCAAGGACTTCTCGTGGCCATCAAGCATCTGCATATACATTTGTAACTTTATTAGCTTGCATGCCAGTTTTGTACCTCAATATTCAATAGAGAATTAAGTAGAAGACCTGTCCGAGATTTTCCAGCTTGCTCTGAACAACATCCCTGTACAAAAGTCATAAGAATAGCCATTACACCAGAACTTCTACCTTTAGCATGTTCACTCTCAAATAAATTAGAAAGCTCTATTAGTAATAACGGGACGTACCAAATAATGTCATCAACAGTGTCATTTGCCAGCAGATAACACACATTGACAGAGGACACCTAGAAAGGAAGCACATCCGTTAAAGTTCTGACTCCTGAATATATTGATTACTTAGAGAATTAACACCACTGCAGTCTGCTAATTTAACATGCAGAGACACCCATAGTGTAGTCGTTATTTAAACCAAAATCACTGGAATACAGACAGGAAATAGCAAAATACTGCAAACGAATCAGTGTCTTCCAGCTTATATTCCTTTTATATTCCTATTTTTGGTTGCATTAAGTGCTAATGAATTACAGCAGCTTGCTACAACAGCCAACTAACCAACCCAGGTATACTAGCGGATTTGAAAATAATTCAGGAACGAAAAATTTCTTCAAACAGTTATCTAACATTATGTAGCCCACCTGCCCAATTCTGTGAGCTCTATCCTCGGCTTGAATAAGGTCACCTGGTGTCCATGATAATTCTGCAAATATCACTGTGCTTGCTGCTGTTAATGTTAACCCGACACCCCCAGCTTTGATGGATAGCTATAATAAAACAGTTATAACAATATTATTTCCCATTTTGCATAATCTCACTTTCTCACTTTATTTATAGATCAACCAGGAAACCAACTATGGTCAAATTACACAGTTTCCTTGACTAATTATGATAGATCCATGACATTACCACTGCTGCCTTAATTGTTTCTTTTTCCTGAAAATCCGTTACCAATGCTTGTCGTAATGCTGATGGAGTACTGCCATCAATCCTAATACAACCAACCTTCTTCTTCTGCAAAACAAGGGGAACGTTTAAATAGTCTACAATTCTCAAAAAATCAACTAAAACATGCAAATCTTACAAGTAAATAGTTGTGTATCGACTCAATCATTGGTTGATGATGCGCAAATATCAGGAACTTGCAGTCTGCCTGCATGTTTGAAAAAACTACAGTTACTACTCCAAGAAGAACAAGGAGAATATCTAAGCTTATATGAAGAAGCAAGAAGTTGGGACAAGACGTGCAACTGCTCTATAGACAAAACATAGATCATTGTGTCGGATAAAAGGACAACACTTTTTGCGTGACAGAGCACTCTTTGGTGTAAATAATGGAACTGATGCAAGGACCTTACGAGCATCACTTAACAACTTGAAACTCGCACTTGACTCGAAAATTAGTTTATACAAGAAGTTGTAAATCAGACAAGTTTTAATTGACCTGTGTTGTCATTAGTAAGGTCTCAAACACCTAGACCTCAAGTTGCAACTTGGTTGTTTTGAGTAAACTCACGTTGAGTTAGAACATCGCTTCCAATATCCTTATTTATCTGTAGGATGTGTATCTGATACCGTAGTTTCCTTTCTTCTATCTAATGGAAAGGCAATATCTTTCTAATTTCCAAAGAAACTCAGAGGCCAATGTTTTCTGATTTTATCTTCCTTTTTTGATCTTCAACATGAGAAAAGTGCTTCCTTTTCCTTTTATACTCCCCTACAGATGGTATTGTCTTTTAATCCAAAGTGATGAAAGAGGTAAAGAAAGAACATTCCAAAGCAGCTGGAGATGCTTTCGCTTTGTATTCTGAATATATAGGATGTAGAAGAAACCAAGGACATACCTCAACCATGGTTCCTAGGTAATCCAAAACTGCTGGAATTTTGGCCTCAGCAGAGGCAGTGTAAATCTGCAACCCAACAAGCAAAGTATAGGCAGCATGCAGGTAAAGGATGTCTGCGATTAGGCAGTGTTAACACGAGGTGAGAGAGTAATTTAAGACTAATGGAAGATTTTCAGGTTTATTCCGGTACCTGCTCTCTGTAAATTATAACATTTATCTTCTCCAAACAAAAGCTTCATGCACATTAATCTATCCTATCGGTTCGGTGGGTATTCCAGTTGATCAAATAAAACTTAGCCAACATGAACAATGCAAATGATGCGGAATTTTTTTTCAAACAACAATAATTTCTATGTGCCAGATACTATGAAGATCTTTGAGATTGCAGACAATTCTTAGGTGGTTTTACCATTATTTTCTTGGATGGTCTGTTCTTCTAGCATTACCTTTTAGTAGTTGTCAACCTTTTATAGGACGATTGTGCCTGGATTTGACAACAAGGTCACAAAGACTCAGCTCCTATTACTCTAGGAGACTGAGGAAGCTCATTATGCTTTCTACATCAATCACATCGCTCGTTTTACACAAAAACACTTAGGTGTGTGCCCCAAGCAGTGCATCATGCCAAAACAGAATATTGTTGCCGTCCCCCAATTTGACTTGAGGAAATCTGCAAATTTCTCTTATAAACTCCTAATTTATTTTTGTCTACTTATCTCCAAAGAGGACAAGTTTTTCAATCGGCCCAAAACACAGGAGCACTATTCTGATAGCAGAAGTTTTCAGAGAAAAGGGACATATTGTGAGTCAAGTGCTCAAGGTGCAAGAGGAAAAGAGAAGCATATCATGCAGTTAAACCAGGATAAGATCAGTATAATTTTCAAGAATCCTTGATATAGCACTCAACTCTCCAAACTGATTAAAAAGAAATAAATAGGTAATCATGATCCAAATTTGCAGATGTACCTTAGTGATGAGGCTCTTCTCTGCGAACTTGAGAGATTTAGCCTCCTCCTCTGACTGAGCTGATTTATATTTCCCCTTAATGACCTCCAACTACAGGATGCAAAATTAGATTAAGTAAAAATGCTTCCTCAGAGATCAAGGACTGTCAGGCATCATTATCAAAGAAAGTTCTTTACCATCTTTGAACCGGACTATCAAGCATCATATATTTCTCTAAATCCGTTTCTTTAAATTCAAATTAGAAAAAGGAAGTTTGAAGAAATAATAATAAGTTCCCAGTGAGAAGTACCACAAGAGACGTTAAGGTATTCATAGCTGAAAGTCAAAAGGAGGTTAACTGGAATAATTAAAGGTCATTGAATGCATAAACTTAGATAACAAAAAACAGAAAAAACAGCATTTCTGGTCCAAAGTCCCCTTCAAGTTATTGGGTGGGAAGGGGCCAATAAAGTATAATCACAAAGGTAAACAAGAATACCTCACGAAATAAGCTATTAACATGTCTCATCTCCTTCTCCCCCAAGTCTAGGAAAACCTGTAACGAAGTGAGAGATAATGAGATGAAGTCATGTGGCCAGAACCATCAAAATGTAAGTCCAAAGTTTATACCTGTTGCCTCCGCTTCTGAGGGAGCTCAGAAAGAACATCTTTTTTCAGTCGTCGAATCATCAGCGTTGCTTTCATTAGACTGTGCAGCTCTTCGTGATTACTTGCACCTTGATAAACTCCAAAGATGCCCTAGAATGTCAGCAAACCTGTTAGAGCACTTCTTTATTATTGTAAGATGTCAGAAAAGGCTTCTGATGCAGGGGAGTTTTGACTTACACCCTTGCAATAGCGGTTGCCATATTCATGCACATTCTTATATACATTGGGATACAAGGCCTCCAGCTGTCAAGCACACAGTTGGTGATCACAAACCCCCAATAAATAATTTTTTTTCCCTTCTATTTGAAACTTGATGGTAGTTAAGAACTGTACGCAGAGCACCAATAAAAAACTTGTTTATCAATATATTGTATACCTGTTTGAATAGTTCAATTGGCCTTGATAAAGCAGGAGTTCCACTGAGCAATATCACATACTGAGCTTTCTGCAGTAGCCAAAATGTAAGTTCATCAGAACCACTCCTTTCCATTTATAGATTTGGTAAAAAATGTTGGAGATAAGGTCCAATATATGGAAGAAACAAGTGTTTCCATGACCCTATCACCCAGTCAATTCTGTTCCACTTAATCCCTCTTTCATGCTCATCAACTTGGAGGGGAGTATTCAACCAATTTTCCACCAAGTTTTCAAAGAGTCATTTGTTCAGAGGCCTACCGATACTTTTGTTTCTTTTCTTTCTTGTTCATTTCGATATGTTTCATACTGCAGAAATATTTAGACAAAGAAGATTTGAAATTTCATCTAAACTTTGTCAACTTGATAACCATGAGTTGAACTTCTATGTTGTGAACTGTATCTTGAAATATATATTGCATACAGTTCAGGGTGGTGCACTGGACTAATTGATGTGTGCCTCTTTTCCATTTACTTTTTTTTAGAAGGATGAAGGTTGCTGTAAAAAAGTATCAAGAGATGCCTCCATGTATCGAGCACAAGTAACTGCAATGATATATATCCATCTTCTTTTTTCTTTTTTTGGAAAAAAGTAATACATCTGTCACCATTGAGTAAGAACACTATAGAACAAACCCACCCCTGAACACAGTGAGAATGCACACAGACCTTCTCTTTATAAAAGAAAGGAAGCAGACCTGTAATAAGGGAAGTGAAGCACCGGTTCTTTTTGCTTGGGCATTTTTCAAGAAGTGTGATTCATCTGCAATAACAACCTGAATAAACATATCATCACGGATAACAGTCATTAAGTAGCATGAAAATGCCAACCATTAGGGGAAATCCAACACAAAGCACTTAATATAAACACAATAATTAAGAGGTTAGAGAAGTATCAACATCCAAAGACTGAAGATCTTAAGCATCCATCCAAGCAAATAGAATGCAATAAAATCCAGATAACAAAAAAGGTCTTTTAACTTTTCAGTCATGTTATATCACTCACAATAATAGACAAATACATATACTGAGCCATGTCGAATACAATGTCAAGGTCCATCAAAAGATAAGTTACTAAGGATTCAACTTGTTCAGGTATTAGAGAATTGAATTACAGCAGATGTCAAATCCTGTAGATAATGTACTGGACTTACCTTAAAAGTTGATGCCATAAGTAGATCTTGAAGCTTAGGGACTATGTCGTACGATACAATGTTGAACACACCATCAAGGTGAACGGACTTCTTAGTGTTTGAAGGCACTACTTTAAATCCTGCCTTATTTGAACCACCCCATTGAGATAAAACCACCTGTGTAATAGAAAAATATTAATTATCTGGGAACTTGAAATGCGACTTGTTTGTAACATTGCATTCCTCACTAGTGGCACTTTCTCTTTAAGGTTCCATTGCACGTAAACATAGAAATGTTAATTAACTTACCTAGTAATTGAATAGCAATGAAAAGCTTCTCATAATTTACCTCAAAGTAGGCAGTAACATAATTAGATTCTGCGATAATTTAAGGTGCAACATTAGAAATTTTGGACCAGAGTTAAAAAGATGGCCCATTAGAAACTAGCCTTCTTACATCTATGACATTGTGGTAGACAAAGAAGATAGGGCATGACAAGTATTTCTATTGTGGGCAATGTGGGGAACAATGATATTTGTAGTCCAATTTGTAGAATGGACTTAGAAGACTAGAAAGCACCTATGGCCTTACAGAAATTTGCCAAGACAAAAGATTGCTCTTAATACCAAATGAAGAAAGCATTGATGAAGTCTGCAGTCCAGATCACTGACTACTGATTCACAGAGGAGATTGAACTGAAAGTAGGTGTCAAAAAAAGGGGAGAGCATGGCTATTGCTGGAAATGGAGAACCAAACATGGGGGTCTGACCCTGCGAGCCATTGTCTTCCACGTGGAAACCTTTGGCCAATGTTGCCGCAGTGATAGAGATTCGTGAAATTTGGCCAGAGTAATTTGAAAGCTTTCTTTTTATTTATTGTTGAGGGTAACTTATTCAGTACCAATTAACAAGAAACTGCAGTAGAAATATTTACGAAGTAATTTGAAAGTTGAACAAAAAAGCTATGGAGCGAGGTAGAAAAAGCAAAGCCAGTTCACAGAATAGCTTTTATGATGAAAGTTTGAGAAATGAGGAACAATGTCGGATTTATTGATGAAGAGAACTAATTTTGTGTATAATTTGATTTTAAGAAAAGTTTGAGAAATGAGGAACAATGTCGGATTTATTGATGAAGAGAACTAATTTGTGTATAACTTGATTTTAAGAATACAAAGAAATACTCAGATTATTAGGCGGAAATACAACAAATTAAACCATATTAATTAGGTTAACCAACATTAATTTTTCAGATTGGCACCTCGGGCCCATCCTTGGCTTTCACCTACAACCTTTATGTTTTTTTTTTCATTTTCTAGTAATTAAAGCTTGCCGACCCCAACTTGGTTGGGACTGAGTTATAGTTGTTGTCTAGTAAATACAACTTCTCTTTAAGTGATTAACCAATTTAATCATATATGAAGAAAGCTAAATTTTAAGTACAAGCACAAGAAATACTAATTATCTAACATCTTTAATTATCCCAAAATCTAGTGTAATATAGTAAATATCGATAACACCAGACTAAATTAACTTTATTATGATATTTACACCTTATTTCCTTGTGTAACATCCAAAAATGTGAAACTTCTATTTGAAGTGAAATTGAGGATTTAAGAGCTCGGGTGAATTCTTTCATGTAAAAACAAGGAGTGCACAGAGCTAAATTTGAGGTATAACCAACTCCACAAATTGAATTGTAAAATACTACTGCAGCAACCGACATGATACTATACATATTTGTGAAATCATCATATTTAGATCTGAAGATATCGAACAATGCTAAAACATCAAGAAACTCAACCATCCACACCAAACATTAATTTCATTCAACTGTTCAAAATTTCACTGTGAAATCATCAGCAACTTACTTCTCTATAAAAGAAAAAGAGGAAAAAATTTATCGAACCATACAAGTATTTCCGATGATGGAATATTCAGCCACTGTTGAATCATCTGCATTAAGCACCAAAAACAGTGAGTGCAAGGCAAAACTCCTGATAACATACAAAAATTACCATGACTTACAGAAGCCCAGTGAAGCCGTAAGGAAGATGGAACAAGAACAAGAACTGGCCATGATTCAGGGATGCATGAAACCACAGCGATAGCCTGCAAATGTGAAAAGAAATAAAGCATGTATGATACATAGAGATAGGGCAACCAAAGATCCATGTCAAAGAAAATCCCGACCATAAAAAAACTTGATTATACGTTTGTCACACATTTGGTCATATAATTATGCATATCAGTTTAGGATTGAGGTGTGTAAAACACATGCTAACTGAAGATAAAAAACCATCTATGTCAAATATAGTTGAGAGAAACAAAAAAATGATCACTTTTGACAAGGCATATTTAGGTAACCAATCGGCTATCAACTGTCAACATTGACTCTCAATCAGCTTAAGTTCATAGTTTGAAGGCAAAAAAAGATCTGACAAAGTGATTTTGGGTTGTAATGCAAGAACAAGGTCAGACTAGACATTACACAATGGCAACAGAGATTTTAAAACAGGAACAACATATTGAAACAGCAATAGATGGCGACGTTTTGAGTCTCCTGGCAGAAGGTATCTATAGGTAAGAGTAAGACCTAGGTAACCATAATTTTGTAAAGCTCTTATTATTTGCTATTTCCTTTTTTCTCAGATAGAAGTAGAAATATTACCGAGAGCAATGTATTACAAGCAACAGGAGGAAGATGACACTTCAATTGCACTAGGAAAAAGTAAAAAGGTTTGTTTCCTACTTGGGCCTACCATGAGCTGAATTTCTCTAATGCTGAAACGCCTTCCAATTTTTCTTCGTGATGTTATTTCATTGTGGCCCTATTTTAGGATTCTTGCACCTACAATGTGCTGAAATTCGCTAATACCAAATGCCTTTTAATTTTACTTCCAGATGAAGGTTTAAACGAGAAGCCAAGTGTTATTATTTAAAATTAACAATCCACAGAATTATCTTATTGTGTATAAATAAGTACTAATAGAAGGAAGGAGCAAAATAACAACATAATCATAACCCGAGACAGGAGAACTGATGCAGAAATGCATATATAAATAGCAGCAGAGGAGCAGCAGTAGAAGAAGAAGTACATGACTGTCGAAGCTTGCAGATGAGCCACAATTGTTGACTCAAATTTGAGTAAATTCTCATCCTATTCACTATTTTTTCTTTAAAAAAACATTTTTGTCCACAGTTCAACACACACATATTTGATGCAATGACATTGTGCTTTTGAGCCTGAAAATGAAACAGTCATTTCGTTGAAGCACACACGTGAATTTAACACAGCCTAACACGTGCGAGAACGGCTTATTATAGATTGGCTCTGTTATTATGTAAAATAATATGAACATCTAAACCAAGTTTTAAGGTAAGGTGGGGTCCATTAGAACCTTTTATATCATCCATGCCGGAAAAATAAATAATTCAACAAGCTAGAACTTAGGGCTTAAAGTGAGACATCATAGGACAAAAAAATACAATACCATAACCAGTAAAACGTTGTACCCTGAATGACTAAACATTAAATTTTCTACTAACTTGATATTGCTGTTATATGAAAATATCAGCATGTAGCAGGTAAATGACTCTAAACCAACATTTAATTTGACATAGTTTTAGCCAAAACCTGAAGAGTCTTTCCAAGTCCCATCTCATCAGCCAATAGGATACGCCCTCCATGCTGTAATGCAAATCTGAACAGAAAAATGTTATACCTCCTTTTTTAGTCAAAGAACAAAGAACAGTGTGCCCTTCCTACAGATCAAATTGACTAATAAAGGAAAAACTCAAAAACTTCAAAAGAATTGTATAACATACCTGACCCCTTCACGCTGAAAAGGCATCAGCTTTGATTCAATACTATTTGGAATGAATTCATAATGATCTGGTGAAAAGAGAAAAATTAAATACGCAACAAAAAAGCTAGACGAACTGCTCTTGTATACAAAATGAATGTTTTATTGATATATAAAAGCAGGTGCTACATAGATGAGGATAAGATGTCCTATCAAAATCTAGGAAATAGACAGAAAATATGCTAGCACGACCCTTCTAATACGAATTGTATAAGAGCTACCAGAGGTGTTTATGAAGGACTAAGACTATTCGACTCGTTGCATTCAGATTTTGGATTAGATATTCATATTCTTTCACACGGTACGAAAATGTGTGCTAAGCCATTTCTCACACTCGTAAGTCTTGTTAAATTTCACCTGTAAACCCAGAAATCAGTTTATATGTGTGGAAAGGTGTTGAGTTACATAATTATCCCAAATTAATTGGGTAAGGGATCACAAAGGTGTATAAAGGCCTTGACATACTCCACCCATTGCCTTAAGATTTTGGATTGGATGCTCAAATTCTTTCACAATACATACCATGAGAAATGATTGTCTAATAGGTATTGACGGCAATACATGGGCCTAAACTGACACAAGTACCAGCATAAAAGAATTCGTACAAGGTGGCGTTGAACCAGCTGTTCAACTTGTACATTGTCTAATACTTCAATTTACTATCTACTCTGCACAGTAATCTCAAAGCAAGCACCTAATAGAAAACTGCAGTAAAAATCTAGCTCATTTCTGTTATTTCTTGATAATCTATTTCATGATAAGCATCTCCATGGAATTTCAACGGCAGCATAGTAGAACAGTAGTGACTTACCTCGAAGGTCAGGCATGGCAGAAGCAGCAGCAATGGCACGTTGTACCAGAGGATCTAAATTCTCCAACTTACATGTTAAAGATGAACCAACATTAGCTTAATTAAATGGAACCAAAGAAGATTCAAGATATTTAAGTACCGGATTCTATGAAATAAAACATATGCACAAGGTCTACCAAAGCTAACTCCTAATTTTTATTGTATTCTCATCAGAAGTTGGGAAAGTGATTTGAGGAGAGCAAAAGAATTTTCAACTCCTCACCTCCAGATTGGAGCCTGAAATTTCACGAAGAACTTTTTCTGCTATGGACAACGATGACAAAGGAAACATCCATAACCTGCAACATATATATAGAAGGGACTCACTGCATTTGAATTTCGAATTCAACCCTGGCAAACATGATTTAAGATACTTGGCCAACTGACAAACTAACGGTAGATAACACAACAGAGCCAAAAACAAAAGTGTTGAATTGTGTAACCATCTTAGCTAAAAGCTTTAGCTGTTAGAGAGAGTACACTTTTATTACTTAATTAAATCTCCAACACGCCCCCTCACGTGTAGCCTGATCTTTTTTCATGAGCACATGAAAATTCTTTTTGATTATGGCTGGCGGTGAGACTCGCACTCAAGACCTCTACCTGCTCTAATAACATGTTGAATTGTATAACCATCTCAGCTAAAAGCTAAGTGCTTAGAGAGGGTACACTTTTATTTACTAAATTATATCTCCAACAAAAAAAATGTGAGTGCTAAGGATGGTGTTATTCAAGAGATGGGAGAATAGTTCTTCCCCGGAAAAAAAACATTTTTTCATTTGCCCTTTCTTTTGGCAACACAGAATACAAATATATTTGACATCCACACAATGGCTGTCTTCGGTCATGAGAGAAAAGGATACAATGAAATGTCATTTTCTATCAATTTGTCTACTTGGATGAAATCTAGTCGCAGAGAACAAGAGTGCTTTTTGTTACTTTTAGACTTTTAATTCCCATATCTCCTCTTTTTCAGAGTTTATTGGAAATGAGGATTGGTGTTGCCAACTACAATTAGCTTGGGACTGAGGTGGTGTTGTTGTGGGGAGGGGGGGAATGCGTAGCAGCAGTTTCGTTGCATGCTTCAACTATATTTGAAAGGAAAATGAAATGGGTGGAGGGCGGAATAATAAAGAAAAGGACAAGAATACCTCTCTTTAGCACTCCAACTGGCTTTAGGGATTTTACGGCAAGCTTCAACAAGTATCTGGTAGAAGATAAGATCCACATTGTTTCAAAAAGCCAAAAAGGAAATCTTCAACAGAATGACATGATGCAAGTAAGCCAATAGCTACCTGGTCATATGAAAACTTTGCTGCAATGTTTCCACTTGCATGAAGGAAAAATTTAACAGAGCGCTTTTCTTTTAGCTGTTTTACATGATTGCCATCATGAGGTCCAGAATTTCCAGCAGAGCTTGTTCCTTTGTTTTGTCAAGGGTGTTTAATGGACAGGCATACAGGAGTCAGGAGTCAGGAATATCTGAAAATCAGATATAACCTATGTTGCACGGACACTCCAAAATGTTGCCGTACCCGTGTCGGATTCTCTAAAAATACACTGCTTTTAGAGTATCGGACACACACCCGATGGCATTTTCAGAGAGTTCGAGCAACGTAGGATATAACCACCTTAAGATGGGAGATGCAAACACTCACCAGAGACCTTATCTTCCCCTGATGAAGACTTTATTGTAGGTGCAGCAGATGACGCTTCTTCCTGCAACAGAAAAAAGGCAGTAACGGGAGTACCCAATAAGCTATTAATTCAGTTACAACTACTACTCAGTCAAACAAGTTGAGTAAGCTATATGAATTCTCACTGATCATGTTTCCCATTAAAATTCATCTCAGACCATCATGCAAAATAAAAATAAAAATGAGAAGTATTAGAAATTCACTAGATTTCCTACTAGCATAAGAATCTCTAATAGAGCTTAAAGACTCCTAGAAAGTATAGGAACTAAAATAGATGTATCAAAATGATAAAAAAATATTCCCAACTAATTGGTATCGCCTATGTAAATATTTTTCTTCTATTGTGTCTTGTCTTGTTGTTGTTCTTACTTGTTGCTATTACTTTTTTCATCTTTTTTCCAGCTGAAGGTCTATTGGGAAAAACTTCTCTGCCCTTCCGGGATAAGGGTACGGCTGCGTACATCTTACCCTCCCCAGACCACACTTGTGAGAAATCACTGGGTTTTTTGTTGTTGTATTGTGTCTTGTCTCTCGTTAAGTCTGTTGATGCTAATAAATTAGTTACTTATCGAAAAGAAATGCTAACAATTTAGTTGGCAAAATATAAAAATAATGTCGAGAAAAATCACCAGAACACCAATAATATTGAGCAAACGTTTTAGCTATAGGCTCACCAGCGATGCACGTATACAGGCAGTTACTTAACATGGAAGCACGGCTAAATTCTCCAAAGATGCAAGAAAACACAGACTAAAACATGCAATATCTGTAACCTAAGGAGTCAAACAATCTACGTATTTAACCTAAAACCTTAACACCATAGCTGGAGTAGATCAATAACTTATTGCAGGTCTCATTCTTTTCGTTGGTCAAGCCAAGCCTGTACAAATATTTTGTTGAAAGGTGGTGGTTGTATTATAGCAATACTTATGAAGACATAATATTAAAATTATGAAGACATAATTAAGTATGAAAGACAGGGAGAAACCCTGAGCAAACAATTCATTTACTTGGTTTAAATCTGAAAATGAAATTAACTCGAACCATATTACCAACAGAAATCACAAATATATTTTACAGGGTGCAGATAATATGCTTGAAGAAATGCCTTGCAGAAATTAAAATCAAACAATGGTTGTTTGAAAAATCCCAAATGGGTATGGTTAAAAACGAAGTAGAAATGAAACTGAGTAGAAAAAACTTACTCTTTTATATGTAGCTGGAAAGGCAGAAGGGAGTGTAGATTGCAGAGAAGCGGCACTAGTAGTAGCAGTAGAAGAAGATGCGTTGCGCTCAGCTATTTGTTTTAGGGCATCTCTTTCGAGATTGTCCAATTCCTCTACACTCAATTCCCAATCGTCCAAATCCATGGTTAATTGGCGTCTCCTGTTGCTTGCTTGGTTTTACTCCAATTTTGAATTCAAGAATTGCTGCCGGGTCTTTTCAAATTTTGGGGTTTTGCACTAAAGATATTTGTTGCTTTTTGCAGAACAATTTGACAAATATGGTCCCTTACCTTTGGAATAGGTTTAAAATAATCCCTTATATATACTCTTGAACAGGTTTAGTCCTGTAAATTTGCCAAAAGAAATCACTTTTAGTCTCCATCAAGTATTTAATTTGGAGTGTTTATGGTTCGGTTTAGGACAATTTTTCACTAAAAAGAAACCAAATAAATTAAGTTGACTTTTTAAATATCAAAATCAAACCAATTAAGTTTATCGATTTTAGTTTTGTCATTTTATTGGGGTTTTCTTTTATTTCGATTTTTTGTCGATTTTTCTTAAGATATGAAGCATACAATGCTAACTGCATATTTTGGCCACTAAATTCTACATAACACTAACAAACCAATTACTCATTGAGAAATTTTACCATTTATCAAAATATCTTAATTATGATTGAATTAAATAGTGATGAATAATTTAATGTTCCAATTAAAGATAGGTTATTTCTAACTTGAAATAAATTATTGAACTTAACAAAACAAGGACTACCAATCAAATTAAAAAATATAAAGGCAATGAACTAGATTACTGTAAAGGCATAAAACTGAATTACAAACCAAGAGTGTGTTTACCCTTAAAATTGGATAATAATTAAACTTATAAGTGGTTTTAAGGATATGTGATTTCACTTGGCAAAAACTGATAAATATGAGAATTAATGTTAGAAATTAACAATAAATATAGCAAACCAACATGATGAACAATTGTGACCCTCGAGTCAAACCGCCCTCGAACCAACTGAATGTGCTATTGAAAAGTATGAACTGAACAGCAGAGTTTGCGAGAGAAAAAATGCAATATATTGCCTTGTTATGCGTGAATGTATACTGATTACAAAATGATTAGGATCCTCTTTGTATAGTAGAGGAGTCCTATCTATGGTAAATTCTAATTACAGAAGCAAATCCCATGATAGGCTAAATAACCAATCCTAACTTGATACCTACCGAGATTTCTGCCATGCCTCTTGCCCGATCACGGATATCTCGGCTTTCTATTATTCGACTCAGCAGGCTTCTTCGATCTCATTTGATCCCTTTTTCGCTTTATTCTTGATCACGGCTAGTCTCGATCTTGATCGACCATTGATCTACGAGCTTATCGATCCATCTACGTACCATGGTTTGATATAACTGAGGCCGAGCCTTGATCTACCACCTCGATTTTGTTTAGTCATATAAAGTTAGGCAAGCCCAATTTTGACTGTATACAGATAGTGTTGGACAATACGCTTTACGCTAGAGGGGGGGTGAATAGCGTTTTAAAAATATTAAGCGTTTTAGTGCGGAATTTAAAAACTTTGCAGAAATTAAAACAAGTGTAGTAGAATAAACTTACACAATGATGTATCCTGGTTGGCCACAAACGTGGTTAGTCCAGTCCCCGAGAGACTCTCTCGAGATTTCCACTAAACTTGTCAAGCTTACGGGTGCTTAACAAACCGTTACAGCTGAGGACACAAGCCTCACCTAGTTGCTCGGGGATCACAATCCCAAAGACTTCAATTGCTCGGGGATACCAATCCCAAAGACTTCAATTGCTCGGGGATAACAATCCCAAAGACTTCAACTGCTCGGGGATAACAATCCCAAAGACTTCAACTGCTCGGGGATAACAATCCCAAAGACTTCAACTGCTCGGGGATAACAATCCCAAAGACTTCAACTGAGGAATCACAAGTTCCTCAACAAACGAGAATCGCAATTCTCTTACAAACACAAAACACACTCACTTTACAAAGCACTCCTTAATGAGTAGAAATAGTACGCTCAAGATCACAACAACTTAGCTCAATAGAATGGCTCTTCAAAAAGCTTTATGGATGAATGGAAAATGATGATCAATGTAAGAAAGCTTTTAACAATGAAAATACTCAAAGTGTATATGTTGTTGTTGTGAAAACACTGAGTTGAAGCTGTATTTATAGGTGAAAAACTCAGTCTTACCGTTGTCTAATTGCCAGTTAAGGATTGCTGAAATTACTCAGTGACAATCGATTGTCAAGACTAAACAATCGATTGTTTGCCTATCAGATTAAAAATTCAATCCCAGATTTTACGTCAACAATCGATTACTTCAAATCAATAATCGATTATTTATAACGTTAAGAAATCCTTTCCAATTTTTGGCATAAAACATCGATTGTCCGGAAATCAACAATCGATTATTTTAACAACGTTCAGAAAATCTTTTCCGGATTTTAAGCAAAACATCGATTGTTAAATATCAACAATCGATTACCTGAAGGTAATTGAAAATATATGACAACGGTCAGCTTCAACAATCGATTATCAAATGGAATAATCGATTATTAATTAATTTCAAAACTCTCTGTCTCATATATAATCGATTATCAAAAGCCACAATCGATTATCATTTTATTTAAAATCACTGGGAGACATTTTTCTCATTCTAATCGATTACCATTAGTTCATAATCGATTTTTATGAGTTTTGAAAACTTTGCCTCAGTTAACAATCGATTATCATAAGTACACAATCGATTGTTATGCAGTTTGCAAAAACCTGATGTTAACTGACTTACTCACAATCGATTATCATTAATTCACAATCGATTGTCATGCAGTCTTGGCTTAGAGATACTCGATTATCATAAGTACATAATCGATTATCTTAGCCCAGATTTTTGAGGCATGCTTGGAAAACATTTTAACAAATGTAAATATGCATAGTTTAAAATCATTTGACACTTAATTTAAATATGCATGATTTTGGAAAAATAATTTTAGTAGAGAAGCCATGTTATGAGCCAAGTTGAGGAATCAAGATCACAATTAATATTGACTCAATTATAACATTTCTAAACTTTGTCTTGAGCTTCTTGTAATGCATCCATTTTGTGCTTGTCCTTGAGTACTGCTATATATCGCTTTTTGCTTTGTTTGACATTCATCAAAACTTACAAAAGAACACACGTTTAGTATATTGCATTTGAAACGTGTTTCCAACAATTTCCCCCTTTTTGATAATGGCAAACATAAGCGGGATATATGCAATAATTATTTTGATAATCCAAGACAAGTGTAAAGTATGCAATTTGATGTTCCCCCTCAATTCATGTTCCCCCTCACTTTAAGCATGAATGAAGTTGAGAGTGATATAGCATACTTCTTGATATCCCGTTTCTTCCCCCTTTTGCCATTAGCAAAAATATATACAAGGGAAGAATATGCAAAAAAACATATGAAAAGGATGTGCTAGGATGGCGAGAAGAAGAAGCACCTTGCTTGGAACGAGCACGTTTGGAGTTGCGGCTTGACATTTTTGAAAAGGATGTGCTAGGATTTTTCAAAGATAACAAGATAATTTGATGCTTGGGAGGCTTGAGTGAGTATACAAGAGCATATGTGCAGCCTATATATAGAGAAGGAATGAATCTTACACTTATTTGAAAAGATTTGAAGAGATTTGAAGAGCTTTGAAGTCTGAAACGGTAAAAATAAATTCACTGACCGTTCAATAATCGATTGTTTGAATAGAATAATCGATTGTCATTAATGAAAATGATCTGACACATCGATTACACGCCAGAACGGTAAAAAAAATTTGAAAAAGATAGTCAATTGTCAAACTTGGTAATCGATTGTTTTTCATATTTATGACCTGACAGGAATCGATTGTAGAGCCAAAACGGTAACATAAGTTTAAAACAGATAATCGATTGTCAATATATAGTAATCGATTATTTCACTCACAGAGAGTTTGGATTTTGGCAAATAATCGATTGGCAGAACAAATAATCGATTGTTTGGAAGGGGGATGCTAAAATGATGAGACTTAATTCTATCAAGCAATGTAAACATTCAACAAGATTTCATGACAAAAAAAATTGAATCAACAAATAATCGATTATTGATACTGATAATCGATTGTAAGCATAAATAATCGATTATGATCGATTTTTCTTGTATCAAGACAATTTATACTTTCCTCTTACCTTTTGGGGGATACCTGCAAAATAGAATTAAACATCTCCGATGCTCAAGTCAGTAATCTATAAATGAAATAATAACTTTGAAACTAGTGTAGTCGGGTGAAAAACGTGAATTCTTAAGAATTTTGTCCTAGGATGTTCTTAAGAGGGTTTAGGGTACTTACCTTCCCTTCGACTTTGCCAATTACCTGATTTTGAACATCCTCCGTTCATTTTGGTCTTTTGGCTCATTCTTCAATTTAAGAAGCTTCTTCCACAATTTTGCCTTTGTCTTCCTTGTATTTTGTCTTTTAAATTTTTCGAAAATACTTCCGATTTTGAAGAAAAAAAGCCTAAATCGACTTTTCCGTCTCTTCCTCCTTCTTTGTGCTTTAATTTAAGGAATTTTGAATTCGTCTCCCGTCAAGTGTTTGGAGTATCCACTACACTTGATTCCTTCAAGCACACCTGCAAAACAAATCAATGCTCTTTTGGTACCCATGCCATTTTGGGTCCTTGAGGGTTATGCATACTATAATGATATGTTTGAGTAGCATGTCTATGTCTAGTAAAGCATGCGGGAGCAATATGACCAATTCGTCTACAATAATGACATGTCACATTTGGATTATGCATGCGTCTAGGCTCATAGTAGCTAGAATAATGCACATTGTTTACTCTATTTTCATTTCTCCTAATTTGAGCACCATAATCATTTCTAGGTTGAACATTTCGGGATCTTCTAGCATGATCACTGTTGTGCCTAAAATATGCATCATGTCTATGGTGACGATTGCTAGGCGGAAGGTCATGTCTAGGTCTCCTAATATTTTGTCTAGCATGCATGTTTGTTTTAGGAAAGGCATTTTTGTTATTAATCCTAGATTGAGCTCTAGGTGGTTGGGTTTTTGCATCAACCTCTTCTTCATTTATGAAGCCTATTCCATGCTTGGTTGATTTCAAGTTATCAAGCACCACATTCAAGTTTTTATGAGAGGAGTTGAATTTATCTAGTGTGCCTTTTAATCTACCTACTTCATTCTTAAGGTCTACACAAGAAGCACAATTTTTTGTAGAACTCTCGGGCTTGTCAGAACTTCTTTTCCCATAAAACTTGTTTTGTTCTAGTAGCTTCTCATTTTCCAAAACCAATTTTTTCAATTCTTTTTCTTTTAATGAAAACTGTTTTTGAAAATCTTGTTCTTTTAGAGAAGCACTTTCTCTTAAACTAGTGACGGTTTTTGTAACTTTGAGAAATTCAGCATACAATTCATCAAAGGCATTTCTCATGTCATCAAGAGTGTAAAAATTTTGAGAAGAGATTTGACTTACCTCACTTTGATTTTCTTCCTGTGCCATGAGGCAGAGATTTGCCGCTTCTTCATTTTCTTCTTCACTGGATTCGTCTCCGGAATCTCCTCCCCAAGATATGTATGCTCGTTGCTTCTTGAAGGGTTTCTTCTCCTTTTTAAGATTTGGGCAGTTTGTTTTGATATGCCCTGTTTCACCACATTCATAACATTTAACTTGCTCACCTTGCTTTTTCCCTTTGCGGTCATATTCTTTTCGCATGAATTTTTGGAATTTTTTTGATGATGAGTCCGAATTCGCTATCTCCATCCTCTTCAATTGGTGATTGACTTGTGCTCGCCTTTAGAGCAATCTTTTGCCTTCTTTGTTCATCAATAACAGGGTTAAGAATAGTGGATTCATAAGTCTTAAGATTACCTCTAAGAGCGTCTATGGTGACGTTCGTGATTCCAATTGACTCTTGAATCGCATCGGCCTTTGATCGCCATGCCGGTGTTAGACTCCTAAGGATTTTTCGAACTAGTTCTTTGTCTGTGAACGTCTTCTTGAGCGCGTGGAGATCATTCACTATTGATGAGAACCGCTCAAACATCTCATCTACCTTTTCGCCTTCCTTCATATGGAACAATTCGTAAGCATGAGTTAAAAAGTCAATTTTAGCTTCTCTTACCTGGTCAGTCCCTTCGTAAGTGACCTCAAGCTTGTCCCACATTTCTTTCGCTGTTTTGCAGCAGGAGATTTTCCTGTAATCATTAGCATTAACAGCACAAAGTAATAAATTAATAGCTTTAAAATTATTTTGGACCATTCGATTATCCTCGGCGTTGAATTCCTCTTCTGATTTTGGCACCCATTCTCCTTCCACCTTTTTGACAGGAACCTCATTTCCTTTGGTGTACACCTTCCACAAGTAAGGGCTGTTTGATCTGACGAATATCTGCATCCTTTCTTTCCAATATGAATAATTAGTCCCGTTAAACAAAGGAGGTCTTGTGGGGCACTGTCCTTCATCAATACCTGCAAAAGAGTCTAGAGTAGAAGCCATGGAAAGATTCTCTCAAACGGTTAAGTCTTTCAGAGAGTATGGCTCTGATACCAATTGTTGGACAATACGCTTTACGCTAGAGGGGGGGGTGAATAGCGTTTTAAAAATATTAAGCGTTTTAGTGCGGAATTTAAAAACTTTGCAGAAATTAAAACAAGTGTAGTAGAATAAACTTACACAATGATGTATCCTGGTTGGCCACAAACGTGGTTAGTCCAGTCCCCGAGAGACTCTCTCGAGATTTCCACTAAACTTGTCAAGCTTACGGGTGCTTAACAAACCGTTACAGCTGAGGACACAAGCCTCACCTAGTTGCTCGGGGATCACAATCCCAAAGACTTCAATTGCTCGGGGATACCAATCCCAAAGACTTCAATTGCTCGGGGATAACAATCCCAAAGACTTCAACTGCTCGGGGATAACAATCCCAAAGACTTCAACTGCTCGGGGATAACAATCCCAAAGACTTCAACTGCTCGGGGATAACAATCCCAAAGACTTCAACTGAGGAATCACAAGTTCCTCAACAAACGAGAATCGCAATTCTCTTACAAACACAAAACACACTCACTTTACAAAGCACTCCTTAATGAGTAGATATGAGTAGAAATAGTACGCTCAAGATCACAACAACTTAGCTCAATAGAATGGCTCTTCAAAAAGCTTTATGGATGAATGGAAAATGATGATCAATGTAAGAAAGCTTTTAGCAATGAAAATACTCAAAGTGTATATGTTGTTGTTGTGAAAACACTGAGTTGAAGCTGTATTTATAGGTGAAAAACTCAGTCTTACCGTTGTCTAATTGCCAGTTAAGGATTGCTGAAATTACTCAGTGACAATCGATTGTCAAGACTAAACAATCGATTGTTTGCCTATCAGATTAAAAATTTAATCCCAGATTTTACGTCAACAATCGATTACTTCAAATCAATAATCGATTATTTATAACGTTAAGAAATCCTTTCCAATTTTTGGCATAAAACATCGATTGTCCGGAAATCAACAATCGATTATTTTAACAACGTTCAGAAAATCTTTTCCGGATTTTAAGCAAAACATCGATTGTTAAATATCAACAATCGATTACCTGAAGGTAATTGAAAATATATGACAACGGTCAGCTTCAACAATCGATTATCAAATGGAATAATCGATTATTAATTAATTTCAAAACTCTCTGTCTCATATATAATCGATTATCAAAAGCCACAATCGATTATCATTTTATTTAAAATCACTGGGAGACATTTTTCTCATTCTAATCGATTACCATTAGTTCATAATCGATTTTTATGAGTTTTGAAAACTTTGCCTCAGTTAACAATCGATTATCATAAGTACACAATCGATTGTTATGCAGTTTGCAAAAACCTGATGTTAACTGACTTACTCACAATCGATTATCATTAATTCACAATCGATTGTCATGCGGTCTTGGCTTAGAGATACTCGATTATCATAAGTACATAATCGATTATCTTAGCCCAGATTTTTGAGGCATGCTTGGAAAACATTTTAACAAATGTAAATATGCATAGTTTAAAATCATTTGACACTTAATTTAAATATGCATGATTTTGGAAAAATAATTTTAGTAGAGAAGCCATGTTATGAGCCAAGTTGAGGAATCAAGATCACAATTAATATTGACTCAATTATAACATTTCTAAACTTTGTCTTAAGCTTCTTGTAATGCATCCATTTTGTGCTTGTCCTTGAGTACTGCTATATATCGCTTTTTGCTTTGTTTGACATTCATCAAAACCTACAAAAGAACACACGTTTAGTATATTGCATTTGAAACGTGTTTCCAACAGATAGTCCCCTCATTTTTTGGAGTGTAATAAAAAGAAACGAATTGAATCTTCGAACCTGCCCTCGGCTTACCATTCATAAGCGTTATGATGCAAGCAACAGAGGATGTCTTGTCGGTTCAGTTCCCCGGGCATTTAAACAGGGTCAGTTGCCGCTCTGCCACTATTAGTATTGAACTGCCATTTTCAACCTATAAATGCATCTTTCTTCATCTTTCAAACTTTACTTACAAATCTCCTTCACTCTAATTTTCAAAATCTTTGCTTTCTTGAGAGCTCTATATTTTCAGATCTATGAATTTCCTTACTTGTTTCATCCCAAAACACCAAGCGTTTGGTCCCCACTTCATCCTTTTCTACTCATAAGAATGGCTAAAACTTCAAAAAAGAACATTTCGCACAAAGAAGTCACCTCTTCATTAAAGTCCATCGGGCCGCAGCCGCAGTGGAACATGCGCTCGAGGACTTCGTTTCGACGAAGTGTGCCACTGATGCTGATTTCAAGGTGGAGAATACACCCTCGACAGCGGATCGATGTAAACCAATGTTCAGAAGGTCTCCTCGAGAAGGTGAATGAGGAGTGCAACTGGGAAGGCAAGGATATAGTAGTTCCTAGTCCCGAAGAATCCATCACAACTCACGTGGAGGGGTATATGCGTGTCTACACCTATACCTTCACAATATGTCCCTTAGACCCTATCATTGTTTCTTTTTGCAAAAGGTACGATGTCACTCTAGGTCAAATCCATCCATCATTCTAGAGGATCGTGATCCTCCTCAAATTCATTGCAAGCAAGACCGAGGGGCATTCTTTTACCCTCGATCACCTTATGCGCCTCTACAGTCCCCAGATTTATCGTGAAGGCATGATCAAGCTTTACGTCTAAGCCACCAAACCCTCGTTCTCAAGTATAGACGAGATCTAAGACTGAGGTTGGATGGGTAGATTTGTCCGAATAAAGACTTTGGACCTAATCCCTACAAAAGACATATTGTTCCCTGAAAAATGGAACATGAAGCGTAAGTATTGCTTCGCATTTGAATATCTATTTTTGTCAGTTTACTTCTTGTCTTCCCCTTATCTAAGTTTTTTGTGTTGCAGCTGTGGCCGTTGTGCCGGAAGTGATCCTCGACTTGAGGCAATGGGTCGAGAGATTAGTGTCACAAAAATCTTACTCTGGGAGTTCTTGGATGGAATTATCAAAGGGTCAATGGGAGGTCCATATTCTTGGTAATCTTCTTTCCTTAGAACGGTTTTCATTCGGGCTTTCTTTTTGTACTTCTTTATATTCTCCTTTTTATAAGCCTCGGGAATGATGTACCAATGAGACCCCCATTTGCTAAAGAAGAGGCACTTCTTTCATCATCTTCCCCAAAGCAGAGCAAAGAGAAGAAAAGAAAGGAGGCTCCGAGTTCTCAGGCCCATAAAAGAAAAGTCCAAGTAGGAGGCCCCATAAGCCCAAGGGGAATGCCATCCATGTAACTCTTGAGTCTGTCCAATAGCTAAAGGAAGAGATGGAACATGAATATGATAAAGAAAAAAACTTTAGGCCGGTGACTCGTGTGCGAACTGGCACCGAGATTCAAGGAATCACTAGACCGGTAGGAGCCGAAACTACTTTGCCCCGGCCTAATGAGCCCGAGCTAGAAAAAACTCAAGATGCCTCACCTCTAGGTGGGAGGGCTACCGAAGATGTGATAGATATTGATGCAAAAATCATACTCGAGGCTTCCTAGAATAAAGACGATGTCTCAAAAAACCTAGTTGGGGCAATAGAGATTCGGAGCTCCCCTTGGTCCCTCTAGTTCTTGAATCGATGATACGTGACACTCAAGCTGTGGAGACTTGTCACGGGGATGGGGGTCCATGGAGAGGAAGATTTCTTCCGAGGTTATTTTGTTGAGGTAGAAGATGTCACCAGTATAGGTGACTTAGACGAACCAAGGAAGAGCTCAAGTGAGGCATCGTCGAGCTTTAAATTGACCGACCAATTCCCAGCCCCCAGTGTCGATCTCGGGCGTAAAGAGCCGCTCATCATCTCGGTCCCGAAGGATGCTCGAGTTTTCTCTGCCTTCATGGGGTTGGGTAGTTATCTTTGATTCTTGGTCATTGAAAATGACCAAGCCAAGATAGATGAAGTGGGAGTTGCTTGCTTGTTCAATGAATCCCAGCACGCTCTGAACCAGGTAAGTACGAGGGTCATTCTCTTATCTCTTTATGACTTTGAATCATAGATATTTCTAACATGTCCTCCTTCTTTGTAGGCTTCAGTGTTGCATCATGAGGTCTTTGTTCGAATCTGAGTGGAGCGCAAGGCCGAGGTTCAGGGCCTCACCTAGAAATGCAATTCCTATAGGCTTCTTAGTGAGAAATTTCAGGAAGACTTGGTGATGGCTCGAGATGAACATGCCGAGATGGTCGAGCAGGTATTCCGAGTCCTTCATGATAGTGAGGATGAGTTTGATATAATAACTAACGATCCAGTTTTGCGGGTACGTTAGAGGCTCGAACAAATAAAGGACTTCCAAAGGCAAATAGATAAAGTGCGAGCCGATGATGAAGAGTTCAGGGGATGTATGGACATATTGGCAACACAGAAAGGGGTTGTCCAAACAGAGCTAAATTTGGCTGAGTCTCAGCTTTGGTCAGCAAGAGAGGATGCCTGGTTCAGGCAAAGAGGGTCGAGTACCTCGAATCACAATCAGTCAACTTGGCCAAGAGCACGAGATGGCCATATCTTAGGTGGTCGCGGCCAATATCAAGGCGTAGGCTAGTGCAACCCAATACAAGGCTGATACTGAAGCCACCCTGGTGCAAGCTTAATTCATGGTGGGCCATGCGAAGTGGCAGGATCAAAGGGAGACCCTCGAGGAGCCCGTGATCAAAGTTTCCATATGTCTACTAAAATCGAAGTTGTCAGGGCAGAGGAAATGAAGGCTCGAAAGTTGGCCTTTTCTGAGGAGGACTCAAAGAGTTTGAGTGGATATGGTAATGAAGACTCCGAGGTCAAAGATACTTCCTCCAATACGGATCATGTTGCTTAGGCTTAGTGATTTTTTTTCCTTTTTCTTTTGTCTTTCCGTCGAGGTTGTCCGACCTTTGTAAAGAATTTTTAACCGGGCTATATGGCCTTTGTAAATTTTTGATAAATATATGAAACTTTTTTCCTTTATGGCTTTTGAATCTGTTGCCCTTTTTTTATTATTCTTATAAGGGTCAAAATGCCTTAGCGTAAGATTTTGAAGTTGTGTTCAAGAACTCGAGGTTAGCAATGGCGAAGACCAATAACAAGCCTTACCCTTGACCGTTTTCAATCGATGAACCCAGAATGATTACTCGAACTTGAATTTACGTATCCCTTAAGCTTAATGGTTGAGTGAGGACCAGAACAAACTCAAAATAAGGTAGTCCTTAGGCTTTTAGTCGAAGTGAAAGTAGCCCTTAGGCCTTTGTAAATTCTGTATTAGGCTGATTTGGCCTTTGTTTAATGATCATTTAATCATATATACATAAGAATTTTCTACCCTTTTTGTCTTTTAAAGTTTTCCCTTTATTTATCATTCATGTTCCCAAAAGATGTAATGCCTTAACATGAAGTAAGGAAACGTTCGAGAGTTCGAACAATTTTATACTCATTAGAGTTTTCGAGGCTTGATATTATTGAAGTGATTTTATCGGGGGTAGACTTTTTAACGATTTTCTGAAGGGTTGTTTTATTACGGGATTCGCACGTCTCCGAACCATGTTAAATTTGGTCGTTGCCTCTTTAGTCCGGGATTTGCCCTTTGGGCTTGTTTTTCCGTTTTACTTCGAGCATGCCTGAAGTATTAGTCCCCAAGTGGGTGGCCGTGGCCTATAAATATCGAGCGTTTCCTAAAAGGTCTTATGATCTCGAAATTATAATAATTTGATCTTGTTTATTTTTTGAACGGCATTCCTCGAGCATGGAGGTGATTATCCAAACTCTCATTATGGTTGGCCCTTAAGCCATAATAGATCGAGAGTATAAAATAAAGTAGAAAAAGTAAAAAAATTCCGAAAGCATGAGATATTGGAAAGTAAAAATACTTCTCTTTATAAATTGACTATACATGTGTACATGTTATGTGCTAGGCCTCGGGCAAGCTACACGGGTACAGCTCGTTTGACCGTTTGGCCCTTAAAAATATTCCTATCGAGATCCTAATGCCATGAAGTAGTTTCCTCGCAACAAACTTGACAATTGAGGGTAATGCCCCCAATATTCGAGGTTGTTTGTAAAGAAGCCTCGGACATTATTGGATTTTTCTAAGTTAGCAAGATCAATAGTTGCCTCGTTAAAACTTTGCCATAAAACCTTTTTGGGAAAAACCGATCTAAGGGAAAAAGAGTGTAATACGTGCTTTCATACCTAAAGTCTTTGTGTCGAGGAGTCCAATGTTGTTTCTGATCGAACACATGCAAGAGTTAGTTTAAATCATAAATGGAAATGGAAAGGGTCGTACCTTAGCAGTGGTATTGTTTTAGGTGCAATATGTTCCAGTTTCTTAGTAATTGTTCACCGTTTATTGTACCAAGCTTGTACGACCCTTTTCTGGTGATTATGAAAACCTGGTAAGGTCCTTTCCATTTTGGACCCATCTTTCCTTCATTTGGATTTCGGGTTTCGAGGGTGGCCTTTCTTAGCACCAAGTCACCGATTTCAAAATGTCGAAGATTGGCTCTTCGATTGTAGTACCTTTCGATCCACTATTTTTGAGTGGCCAATCGAACGAGGGCAGCTTCGTGTCTTTCGTCCAACAATTCTAGTCTTGTATTCATGGCCTTGTTATTTGACTTTTCTGTTGCATATCAAAATATGATGCTGGGTTCTCCAACGTCGATCAGGATCAGAGCTTTGGTGCCATAAACCAATAAGAATGGTGTTTCTCTAGTACTGGATTTCGATGTCGTGCAGTACAACGATAAAACTTCGGGCAATATATCTCTCCATTTCCCTTTGGCGTTGGTCAATCTCTTCTTAAAGTTCTAACTAATGGTTTTATTGGTTTTCTCGGCCTGTCCATTTCTGCCGGGTTTTTAAGGCGTTGATATGATTCTCTTGATCTTATGATCCTCGAGAAATTTGGTCACTTTGTTGCTGATGAATTGCTTCCTATTATCATATATGATCTCGGAGGGCATCCAGAATCGACATATGATGTGATTCAGATGAAGTCTATGACATATTTTTCTCTAACTTTCTCGAAAACATGTGCTTCAACCCACTTAGAAAAATAATCAGTCACAAATAAAATAAATTGAACTTTATCTGGGGCCGATGGAAGAGGGTCCTTGACGTCCATTCCCCTTTCATGAATGGCCACGGGGATAAGACCGAATGGAGCTATTCTTCGAGCTGGAGAATTATTGATGCATACCTCTGGCATTGGTCACATTTTCGAACAAACTCCTTTGCGTCCTTCTCCATATCGGTCCAGTAGTATCCCGCTCTAATAACTTTTTGTACCAATGATTCGGCACTGAAATGATTTCCACAAGTGCCTTCGTGAACTTCCTGTAGGAAATAATCTGTATCTCCTAGTACCAAGCATACCTCCAATGGTACATCAAACATCATTCAAAACAACGTTCTATCTTCGGACATAGAAAATTGTGCTGCCTTTGTGCGCAAAGCTCTCCACTCCTTTGGATCCAATGGGAGCTTACCATTATTTAAGTATCTATGTATGTGTTTCTCCAATCCCAGATCAGACTCGTGGAGTTTATTTTGGTGTGGCCTTCTTCGATCACCGACCTCATGAGTTGGACGACAGTCCCCGGGTTGAGTTCATCATCTTTGATTGATGAACCTAGATAGGCAAGAGCGTCAGCCTCGCTGTTCTGTTCTCGAGGTACATGTTGCAAGGTCCATTCCTTAAATCGATGTAGAGTCATCTATAGTTTATCCAAGTACTTATGCATCCGGTCTTCTCGTACTTCAAAAGTCATGTTATCTTGGTTTACCACGAGGAGGGAATCATACTTAACCTATATGACCTCCGCTCCGAAACTTTTAGCTAGTTCGAGACCTGTAATCATGGACTCATATTCGGCCTAATTGTTAGTCAATTTTTTAGTTCTAATAGATTGTATAGCTATATTATTCGTGTGTGATTTTATTATGATGCCTAGTCCGAACCCCTTCATGTTCGAAGAACCGTCCGTAAAGAGGGTCTAGACTACGAAAGATGTACCCAATTTCACTAGTAGTTCTTTCTCAACTTCGTATATGAGGGTCGGCGCAAAGTTAGCCACGAAGTCTGTAAAGATTTGAGACTTGATGGTGGTTATGGGTCGGTACTCAATATCATACCCACTGATTTCAACGACTCATTTGCCAATCATCCCGAAAGTTCGAGTTTGTGCAAGATATTTCAATGAGGATAAGTTGTCACAACACATATTGGATGACATTTGAAGTATGGTTTGAGTTTCCTATAGGCTCTTATTAAAGCAACGCTAAATTTCTAAGTGTGGATATCTAGTTTCGGCCTCACCCAATGTCCGACTAACATAATAGACAAGGAATTGTATACCTTGTTCTTCTCGGACCAAGACTCCACCTACTGCTATCTCTGAGACGGCTAAGTACAAGTAAAGTTTTTTGTCCATTTCGGGGTATGGAGTAGTGCGGTCTCGATAGATACCGCTTTAGTTCTTCCCAGGCTTGCTGGTATTTCAGAGTCCATGCAAAATTGTTCTTTGATCACGCTCAACTATGCCTTATAAAAGGACAATGCGGATGTTGCAAATGTAACATGAGTATTATGCCTAGAGTCGAATCCACAGAGAATTAAACTATCAATCACTATCTTTAGACCTACTAAACTCTTTAGAATCAATTTCCTAAATGTTGAGAATCATAGTTGATGGTGTTTTTAACAACTAAGATTAATAGTAAATAAATAACTAAAAACTAAAGATGCTAAGTTGTAAACAAAAATGAGAAAGCTCTAAGGTAATAATTTTTCCTATTTATGGAATTCCTTCTATTTATGTTTCATACAAATTCACCAATACATCTCTATCAATCATGAACGCTATTCTTACCGTAAATCTCTCCTAAGTAATCACAGTAATTTACTAAGTGCACTATCCCGAGATACACTAGCTAGCTTTGTTTATCATAGTTCACTTAAGATTGCACCCAAGGCTTAGTTATCCTAATCTCGCCTTTAAACCCGCAATTATTGATCCCTCTTATACTTTGGGAGTGGTGTTATTCAACATTCACCTAAATATGCACTCTCTCCTGAGTTATGCACACTAAATAGGCTCGGCTACAACAAATACATAGTTCAACAAATAGAAATTAAAACTAGCAAATTGTATTCACATAAATAAGAAGTTCATCCCTCAATAGCTCCATCAAAACCCTAGACAAAAGATTTAGCTACTCATAACTATGGGTAAATAAACTAGAACCATATTCATAATCATAATTGCAAGAAAAATAAATAAGAAGAAGATATGATGTTTTGGGTGATCTCTCACACTTGTTTTTCTTGCCAAAGTACTCTCTAAAACAATAAATGCCTCCTTTGGGCGAAGTATAGTGTTTAAAATAGGCTTTTGGGCTAAAAATTCTGTGTTTTGCACTTAAGTCCTTGAAGTTTTCTGCCTCTGCCGCGGTTACGCCAGAACTGCGGCCAAACACCCTCTCTGATTCTTCAGTTGCTCGTGACTGCACTCTGTCGCGATTCTATAGCGGTTACGGTAGGATCACGATAGTTCATCTCCAGGCCTGGCTTGAGCTGCCTTCGCGTAGTTCACTTGGCGAATATTTTAGGATTGGCATCTTTTTCTTCATATTGATCCCAAAAGTACTCCATATCCTTTTCTTGTCATATATAACCCGCAAAGCATGAAAAACGCTAATCAGAGCATTTTTTTATCGCTTTTACCATCAAAACTATACAAGAAGGTGGTCTATTAGGGCCTCATTATACTTAAATTCACCTATTATCAACATTCCACACTTAAACTTATGCTCGTTCTTGAGAAAATTAAACCACACTTTAGGCCTAACCGTTAGATGCATTACCCCAATTTTATGTCACACCCGCCATTATGAAGGAACAACCCAGGTAGTGCATCAATCATACCTCAGATGCAGACTCTAACGCCACGATACACTCGTGCTTACTCTAGTTACTCTAAAGAGAGGTAAAAACTCACTTTTTCTTCCCGAGTCACATGCCCTCACATCACAATTCTTAGAGAAGTTCCACACACATAAATTCAAACAACAAGGAACCAAAGATAGACGGAATTCACTCACTCTCAGCAAAGAACATTCACATGCCACACAGATACACCATAAGCTTGCCCCCAGTGTAATACTCTACTAATTGAGTATTTCAGTCCAAGATCAAGAGGTCTTTATTTGGTTATAATGTAGGCTAAGGGACATGTGGGATAGATTTGGATATAGTGACTAACCTCCCTAATCACTTTTAATACAAACTCCCTTTTATTCCAATTTTCATGTTCATCCCAATCATTCCTCCACATTAGTTTCATAGGTGACCCCCACTTTTCTTTAGGTGCATCTGGCTTTTTTCCTGTATTTTTTTCTTTTTGTTTTGTTGTGTTTTCTTCTCTATTTTTAGCACCCATTGCACCATTCAAGTAATTTTTCTGATTCCCTTTTTCTACTACACTATCACCCCCACACTTTGACTTTTATATGCTCTTTAATAATTCAAGTGCTTATAGGTGGTACGGGTTCAAACAGTCAAACTATTCAAACATAGGGATGTTGGTTATTATAGGGTTATCAAAGAACAGACTTCAGGCTAAAAGGGGTTAACTATGGCAATATGTACACGTGGATTCACAATTATACAGGCTACACAAAGAAATGCCTCAATCATCTTTGAAACCCAACAACTTCTATTTCGCTTTGCAAACACACAATGCAAGTTTTAGGTATTGCATGCAAGCACAGAATAAAACTATTGTCTCACACACACTCGTCATGTAACTCATTCTGAATCAGTTTGTCAACACACTCACATGAGCGTTCAAGCAAGCAAGATGTGCAAAATTAAGGCATCAAAGTATGAGTCTATAAACGAGCCTAGACGTCACACCCTCAAGTTAGTTATTCGCAGGTGTGTACATTAAGGGTTTCATTCCAGCTTTCACCCATCTTGGTCCAAGAGAGTCCTAAGAATCCTAAACAATAAAAGAAAAATCTACCTAATCCGGTTCAAGAAAAGCCCTTGAAAAAGAATCGTGGTCAAAACAAAAACCAAGGGAGAATTACTACACTACCTAAAAAGGAACATAAAATAAAATAAAAAACTTAAATGAACAATTTCCCTCATGAGTGCTGTCCATGTAGTCCTTCCTCAGGAAGAGTCCCCTAAAATTATTATTTTTTTCAAGTTTTTGTTTTTGTTTTTTTAAATCCGACTTTGACCCTCAAGAGACCCGTTGACAAGTGTATGTCGTTGGTCCAAGTCAGTTACTTCTAAGGTGAGCACAACCAGTTATAGACAACAATAAATATATAACATTCCAACATGCTACATGTCTATGTACACTACAATACAGTACCAAAGCAAGTCTCCCACCCCACAAAGAACTATGGCATGTCCCCATGTTATATCAGAAATAAAGAGCAGAAGGGTAAGAAGACTTCCGCGAGCATCAATCAGAGTCGGAGACGGTGCTGGGGTCCACATGACAAGCTCCCCCCAAAGCACGAAACCAAGCCATCATCCGGCTCTCAGACATGGCTTCCGTTGAGAGACGACATCCATACGCACATGCAGGACATCCACCGAGGTACAAAGATATGCTACCTCTTCCTCCATAGAATGCAACATAGGCCGGGTGTACTGTGATCTAGAGAATCCTGGCCCAGTATGGGGTCACTGAGAGGGTCCGCTCTGTCATAGGATATCCTGGATAGTTCTAGGGCGTCATTATCATCATTGATCTGCATGGTGGTGGGTGCATCTCGTCCAATTCTGATGCCCAAAGCTCTGAATACCGCTTTAGCGGGCAAGGCTCCATCTGTAGGACTGGTTGGGACATTTTTCAGCAAACACAACCTCGTCACCAGTTAGGGGAAGTAGAACCCCTTGGATAGCAGCAGTGACCTAATGACCAATTCATCTCCAATAATTCTCGCCGCATCAAAGTCTTTCTTGGTGATGAAGCACCACGTCAATAGAGCCCTCAAGTAGTTCACGTCCATCATGTTACCCGTGGGAAACGACCGACTGCAGATGATGGTGAACCAATACTTAGCCACATGTGTAAATGACTTGGAGTGAAGGGTAATTGTCATGTATCCAGACTGGTTGATCCCCTGGGCATAGTACATTAATCATAGTCTTCCAAGTGACCCCTTGTGCGCCGTGGTAATAGTCAATGTCACAAGTGAGTTGGGCAGCCTCAGAGCCTGGCAAATCTTTGGAATTGAGGCATCTACCACCCTGCCCTGCAATCGCATCTCGCAACGTATGTTCTGGGCAGTTCACACAGAACTCCCTTACTATCATCACGTTCACCATCTCAGGTTCATCAAATAAGAACTCCATCTCCCTCTGCCTGATTTCCTCATACATATCTTCTTTTTCCGCATGGAGGGCTGCCCGGTCATCATGGGTCTCAGGGATAAATTTTTTGGTGGCCTTGGCATGAAAGTGGTCCTTTGTTACTGGTGATTCGAACTTGGAGGCATCATATGTAGGCTCTTGGGAAGTTCCTGCCGCATTCTTTCGCCTTTTATGAGCCATATCCCCTACAAACAATTCAGGAGAAACATCAGATGCATCCTAACCAGTACAGTGGATGCGTACTCAGACTTCGCCACCCGATGGCACCAAACAGTATCCCCCATTTATTTCTTTCTTTCAAACTATGCCAAGCACCCAAGTAGCAGGGTGTCTAAGGTTAACAATCTCCACAATGGCCCTCACAACAGTACTAACTCATAATATTCGCCATACAACATCCCACACAATCTCCCTCAAGTGGTTCACACAAACACTTCCACCATCACAACCTAAGAGGGGCACAAAGTGCCCCAAAATAGCACAACACACCCCTAATTTTTGGCCAAATAGGCCTCTCCACCAAACTTCACCACAAAAATTAAATCTAGGCCTCCAAACATTCTAAACATCCCCCACTCTTGAAGCACAATGAAAACCCACCCATTTAAGCATCAAACAAGTCCACAAAAAGAAAATATAAAGAAAAAAATAGAAAAGAAAGTAAACAATTTTTAAAAAAATTAACACTACTCCTACCTAGGGTTTAATTAATCTAAAAAAGACCACATTACATTAATTGAGATGAAGAAATAGAAAGAGAAAAATAAAAAAAATTACCTTGATGAAGAATGGATAGGGGTGAGTAGTGGACATGGAGAGTTGGAGAAGATGATAATGGAGGTTTTGAGAGAGGGGAGTGATTTGAGGGAGACAGAGAGAGAGAGAGAGAGAGAGAGAGAGAGAGAGAGAGAGAGAGAGAGAGGGAAGAGATTTGGGGGTGGGGCTACTGATCGGGAGGGGGGAAGGGTTTAGGGGTAGGTGGGGATTATGTTAAATACAAAGGGAAAAAAAATAATTGTGTACCTGGGCCTGTCTTGGTCTGCCGCGGTTACGTTGGTACCGCTGTAGACAAGGTTCAGAGAGGGTCTCTCACCGCGTTTAACCGTGGTTATGCCGGTACCGCGGTAGACCAGGTTCATAGAGGGTATCACCGCGATTTTACCGTGATTACACTGATACCACGGTAGACTAGGTTCAGAGAGGGTCTCTCACCGTGGTTACGGTGGTACCGTGGTCTGGGATTTTTTTTGAATATATATATATAATATGTTACATTTACAACAATATCGTGGGTTGCCTCCCACACAGCGCCTGATTTAACGTCGCGACATAATGCATATGAGCGGCTCGCTCGACCTCTGTGGTTCAGTGAGGTGTATCTGAGACACTTCCTTTGGCTCGCTCATGCCCACATATAGTTTCAATATCTGACCATTAACTCCAAATGAATGAGAGTTTTTCTCTGTGGCAATTTTGACAACCCCTGAAGGGAAAACTTCAACTACTCGAAACGGTCCAGACCATCGTGACATAAGCTTACTTGGGAACAATAGTAGTCTTGAATTGTAGAGCAATACAATGTCCCCAGGTTTGAAATTCCTCTCATCAATGTTCTGGTCGTGCAACCTCTTCATTCTCTCCTTGTACAACCATGTATTCTCGAAAGCAAGATATTTGAACTTGTCGAGCTCATGCAGTTCAGTGATTCTTGATGTGTCCGCAGCTTCCATGTCTAAGTTCAGCTATTTCAGCAGCCACCACACTTTATGTTTAAGTTCCACTAGCATGTGGCAGGCCTTCCTATATACCAACTTGTATGGTGATATACCAGTTGGTGTTTGAAGGCAGTTCTATAAGCCCAGAGTGCGTCATCTAGCTTTCTCGCCCAATCAGTTCTTGTTGCATTCAAAGTTTTAGTTAACACATTCTTGATTTCTTTGTTAGATACTTCAACCTATCTACTAGTCTGCGGGTGGTAAGGAGTAGCCACTTGTGGCGCTCATCGTACTTAGCAAGCAACTTTTCAAAGGCTTTGTTGCAGAAGTGAGTGCCTCCGTCACTGGTAATTGCTCCAGGTGTCTCGAAGCGGGTCAATATGTTCTTCTTCAAAAATCCACGTCACTTTTGTATCATTGGTGGTCAACGCAACATCTTCTACCCATTTGGACACATAGTCTACATCAACAAGAATGTACTTATTTCCATATGAGCTGACGAAGGGACCTATGAAATCAATCCCCCCGACGTTAAACACTTCCACCTCTTGAATTGGGTTCATGGGCATCTCATGGAACTGGGAAATGTTCCTGATCCGCTGACATTCATTGCAGCCCTTCACCCATAGGTGCGTATCTTTAAACACTGTTGGCCAGAAAAATCCAGCCTCTAGCACCTTTGCCGCTGTCCTGACCCCTCCAAAGTGTCCACCATACGCTGATGCGTGACAAGCCTGCAAAAAAGAATATTGCTCTATCTCGGGGATGCATCTCCCGATCATATTATCAAGGCATATTCTAAATAGATAAGGCTCATCCCAGCAATATAAGTGGCTATCACAATAAAATTCTTCCTCTTGACCGATAAAAGGTCGTGAGGAACTTAACACTGGCCAGGTAATTAGCAAAGTCTGCATACCATAGCGCTTACTGAAGAGTGTTGGCGAGCAATTGGTCGTCTGGAAAAGTTTCTAGAATTTCCTCAACCTCACTTGCATTTTCAGCTCCATCAAGTCGTGATGTATAATCTGCGACTTGATTATCTATGCCCTTGCGGTCACGAATTTCAAGATCAAATTCTTGCAGTAGAAACACCCAACGAATTAGGCGTGGTTTAGACTATTTCTTTTCTATTATGTACCCGAGAGCTGCATGATCAGTATATACAATTACCTTGGACCCAATAAGGTAGGATTAGAACTTATCAAACGCGAACATCACAACCAATATTTCCTTCTCAGTCACAGTGTAGTTCAATTGGGCTCCACTCAGCGTCCTACTAGCAAAGTAGATTGGGTGCATCAGCTTGTCTTTCCACTGTCCCATCACTGCCCCCGCTGCGTAGTCACTGACATCACATATTAGTTCGAACGGGTGCTCCCAGTCGGGGGCAACAATGATGGGTGTTGTGACCAGTCTCTTTTTCAACTCCTCGAATACTACCCTGCTATCATCAAAAAATAAAAATGGGTGATCTTTTTCTAATACCTTACAGAGAGGGTTGTCAATTTTGGATAAGTCTTTTATGAACCTCCGCTAAAAACCGGCATGCCTAAGGAAGCTTCTGATTGCATTGACTGAAGTTGGGGGAGGCAGTGTTGCTATTACATCCACTTTCGCACGATCCACCTCAATTTCCTTGCTTGACACCCGGTGCCTCAAGACTATGCCTTCTTGTACCATGAAGTGGCACTTCTCCCAGTTCAAAACCAAGTTTGTCTCGATGCACTTTCAGTACACGCGTCAGATTTATCAGTCTTTCATCAAATGAATTCCCAACCACTGATAAGTCATCCATGAACACCTCCATTATGTTCTCTACCATGTCAGTGAATATGGCCATCATGCACCGTTGGAATGTGGCGGGTGCATTGCATAGGCCAAAGGGCATCCTTCTGAAGGCATAAATGCCATGCGGGCAGGTGAAAGAGGTCTCCTCTCTGTCCTCCGGTACAATGGAGATCTGATTGTACCCTGAGTACCCATCCAGAAAATAGAAGTGTGACCTCCCCCCCAGTCTCTCCAACATCTGATCAATGAAGGGAAGTGGGAGTAGTCTTTCCAGGTGGCAAGATTTAACTTCCGATAGTCCATGCAAATTCTTCAGCATGTGACTGTTCTTGTAGAGATCAATTCATTGTTGTCATTTTTCACAACCGTCATGCCACCCTTTTTAGGAATACATTGAACTGGGCTCACCCAGCTGCTATCAGATATTGGGAAAATAATTCCCGCATCTAACCACTTTATTACCTCTTTCTTCACCACTTCCTTCACGTTGGGGTTCAACCTCCTATGGTCTATGAGGTTTGTGACCCTCTTCCAGTAGAATCTTGTACATTCAGTAGGCTGGGCTGATCCCCTTGATGTCTTCCATGATCCACCCAATGGCAATTTTGCTCCTTTAGTACCTGTAAGAGTTGTTGAGCCTGCATATCTAACAAATTAGATGAGATAATAATAGGTAATATGGAGTTAGGTCCCAGAAATTCATACCTGAGGTGGGCGGGTAATGGCTTTAACTCCAGCTTTGGTGATTCTTCGATAGATGGCTTGACTGGGTGAATTTCTCTCTTTTTCAAGTGCAAGGGCTCAAATTCTAGATTTCTGTCCCAGAACCCTCTACCTTTTAATGCCAATACCCATTCCTCCAGATCCTCACCATTCACTTCATCCAAGTTCATCAAGCATGCAAAAGGGGGTCCTCAATAGTCAATACCTCATCGTTAGACTCTACGATTACATCCACGACATTAATAAGAGAGTAATTGGTGAATTCGTTTGGTCGCCTCATAGACTTCTGCACATTGAATGTTATTTCTTCATCATTGAGTCTCAGATTGAGCTCTTTAGTCTCACAATCAATTAGAGCGCTCCCAGTGGCCAGGGATGGTTTTCCTAAGATTATAGGAATCTATTCATCCACTTTGCAATCCAGGATCACAAAATCTGCAGGGAACACAAAATTCCCTACCTGAATCAGCACATTATCTAGGATCCTAGACGGTCGTTTCACGGTCCTGTCGGCCAGTTGCAACAACATGGAGGTGGGTCTAGCTCTCCCAATGCCCAAACTCTTATAAATAGCCATGGTCATTAGATTAATGTTGGCCCCTAAATCATAAAGCGCCTTAGAAAAGCCAAAATTATCAATAGTGCATGGAATTGTAAAGCTCCCTGGATCATACAACTTTTCAGCAATTGGTCTAGTCACCACTGCACTACAGGTCTGAGCAAGTGTAACTGTGGCCAAGTATTGAAAGTCAAACTTCCGGGACATCAAGTCCTTCATCATTTTTGCATATCCAGGCATCTCCTTTAAAACTTCAATCAATGGTATATTTACCTGTATTTGTTTAAGCATTTCAAAGAATTTCTTATACTGCTCCTCCTTTTGATGCTTGGCCAGCCTCTACGGAAATGGTGTAGAAGGCCTCTTCTTCCCAATCACTTGGGACTATCTTTGTCAACTACGATCTCAACTACTAGCTCCTGAACTGGCTCGGCTACTATCTCGGTCTCCTGATGAATGCTTTTTTCTTCCTGAGCAGGCTGGACTGTCACCTCTGTCAGTTTAGTTGACTCATCCAGCTCAATGGGCACTGGTATGAGTCTCAGCCTGTTTAGTTTCTCTAGTTCTTTATTGTTCTACATCTAGATCTCTGCCATTACGTAGACTCACCGCCATCAGCTGTTTTGGGCCCTAATCTTTTGGATTTATCTGGATGTCTGTAGGTAATGTCCACTGAGGATGATTGTTCAGAGACATTGAAATCTAGCCCATTTGCACTTCAATTTTTTTGATTGCTGCATCATGTGAATCTACTCTTTCATTTATTTTTGCACTGGACCTAATTACCTGTTGCATCATTGCTTCAAGTCTAGCGAACCCATCTTCTAGCCTTCCACCTTGCTGCTGCCGAGGTGGGTGATACCCTTGCTGCTGATTGTGATTATTGTACCCATGTGGCCTTAGATTAGGTGCCATATTGTTGGGGGTCTCATACCTCCAATGTTTCCAGTGTTAAACTGTGGTTGAGCTGGCCCGTATTGCTGTTAATTCTGCTGACCTGAGTTCTGATTACCTTGTCTTTGGCCTCCATAGTTCAACACATAGTTCATGTCTTCAGGGTGCTGATGGTGATGATCATGTTCCACATTCCAAGTATTACCAATTGGCTAGCTAATGCAAGATGTGCACAGGCCTCCATTGGTAGTATCTACAATATGCACTTGTTGTTTCTGCCCTGATTCCTCCACCTTTTTGGTGAGTATGCTCATCTATTTCAGTAGGATCGCCATATTTTCAGCCATGGAATTTGATGGGTCAAGCGGCATTGAGTGCACCACTGGAGTGATAGGTGTGAGCACGTGATTTTTTCTTCACAAGAATTACTCCAAAAGAAATCAAGATAAAATAGTTTTTCCTTTGAGCGCAATTTTGAGAGTTTTTCATAGCATGTTGCTAATTATTTGTATTTGCTTGTGCGTGTTTGTTTTCATTTTTATTAAAGGAAAAAAATAATAAAAAAGTATATGTAGCATGCACAATTAGAATTTAATTTTGTAATTAGGAATTAATTGAACCATACATGTTTTTTTTTTAAAAAAAATCAGAAAAATATGTATTTTTGTATATTTAGTATTTAACGTCCAAATTGCGTGATTTTGTTTGTAATTGATATTTAATTTTTTGTGATACGTATTTTAAGGGTTGATCAGTATTTTCTATGGTAATTTTGTTTTTTTATAAATTAATTTAGAATTTTTGGTAATTAGGAATTAAGAAAGAAAATAAAAGAAATGGAAGAATTGAAAGAAAGAAGAAGAAAATCGGACTGGGCCCTTTTTTGAATTAAAAACCAGACCCAAATCAAAATCCCACCCGATACATATCATTTGAACTCGTCGACCAACCCAAATGACGTCGTTGTGTCACTTGATCTTAACCGTCGATCTCCTTAGATCAAACGGTTCAGTCAGTCTTTAACATCAACAAAACGACACCATTTCAGGTGTGTTGATCTGAACCGTTTGTTTCCTTTGATCTAACGGTCCCAATGCTTCCCCATAATCCGACCCATTCATCCTCGGGTCAACCCAGTCCCCCAGCTAAGCCCAGATGACACCGTCTCACTTAAGCCATTGATCTAGGTCGTTGATCTTAATTGATCCAATGGCTAGGATCAAATCTTATTCAAAGTATAAATATGCCAAACCATACCCCAGCCCTATAGCCAAACCCTCACCCCCGCATCGTCTCTCTCAGAAACTAAAACAAACCCGCCACAAACCACCACCGACCACCCATAGAAAATCGCCTCACGGTGGTTTCGGTGGCCCAAACGCCTCCATTTTTACACCCTAGGTCCGTCTTGACCTCCCCATTCCAAATCCACACTCCATTAACCTCAAATCTTCACCGTTTGTCTCGAATATTAGATCGAAAGATCATAACCTAACCCTAATTCACCTAATAACTACCAAAATCATACCAGTCAACCGCCTGACCTCCCTCGTCCCAAATCATACCCCAGTCTAGTTTGAATATTATTGGAATCGTTCGAATCCCAAATCGAACCAAAGAACCCTAACGAGACCAAAACTGGAACCTGTCCGAGATTAGAGGGATTTGAGGTTGTTAATCGACCTTAGTCGAGTGTTCTCAGTCAAGAACACTCGATTAAGGTTTGTTTGACCTCAAAAAGTTTGAGTCGATGAGAGCAGAGTTCATGGGGTTTCTAATTTTTGAGGTATTTCCTCTCCTCCCTTGTTCTATGTTTATCCGTTTCAGTTCAGTTGTATTTTTTTAATTGATCTCTCGTTTAGTTTGTCACTTGTCCCTTTCTCCTATGTAAGACCTTTATTTGGTCCAAGTTTTCTGATTGTTGATAATTATATGTTATAATTTGTGTAATTGATTGAACAAGTGTCGTCGATTTAGTTTTGTTATGCTTGAATGTTAGATTAACATGATTCTAGTTTAATTTTTGGTTCATTCCACTAAGTTTACCCTCTTGTTTCTTTTCTGTTCTTAATTTTGTGTTTAAATAAGCCTGTTGGTATATTTGAACTTGGAACTGAACCTGTTGGTATATTCATGTTCATCACATTGAACTGAATTGATTAGTCATTTGAATCTGTCAATTCCCTTAAAGCTTTTCTGGTTGTTTCTTCTTTTGTTGGCCAAATTCAATTAAGTATATGATTCGTCTAGTTGGTTTAAGTTCCTCTGTTTCAGTAGATGATTGATTCTATTGATTGATTGTGTTAAGGATTGGTTACAACTATTGTAATTTGGTGATTATGAATCAATTTTGGATAGTTGGTAGGTTTGAACTTACAGTTGAAAGGTTTAATACAGATTAAAGAGGTTACGGCATGACAGTAATTCCTAGGGTAAATCACAGGGGTTGTCAAGGGTATTTTGGATAGTTCAAAGGTTTGAAAATAGGTTTAACTGAGTAGTCTGTCCAGTAGGGTCCTGATGTGCCTTTAAACTAATGCTTTAGTTTATTAATGGGGGGGGGGGGCACTAAGGAATAAGGGGTAACCTAGTGTCTTTGCTATTTGGAAATTAGAAACGGTAGATTAATAATGAAAAAGCCAAAAGATACACATAGTAGTGGAATATAGAAGCTGGAAAGTAAAAAGAAGTATAGGGTAATAATAAAAGATTTTCTTTTACAACTGTAAAAGAAAAGGAATGGCTGAAAATGAGGTTTGCTTTGGGGTATAAATGAGAGGATTTAAAAGGAGAAGGGGGACTTGAACGGAGAATAAGAGAGAGATTTTGAGAGTTGAGAAATACTGAGACTACACACATAGGAACAAAGAGAAAGACTAAGAAGAGGTAGTCTAGAGTCTTAAGAATTTGTTGGGGGATTTTGGAAGAGAGATCAGTTGACTTTCAATTCTTGTTCTTTTTAGTCAATTGAGAAAGAGAGAGGTTCTGAAGAAAAAGAAGTCAGTCATCAGTTTAAAGAGAGTACTTTGAGGGTATAATAGTGAAAATTGTTTTCTTTTGACTGAAAACTTACTGTCTCATTGAACTTCAGTTCATTTGAAGTTTCAGGAGTCCATTGTGTTCATTGTCCAGTTTATTTGGGGTTCAATTAGTCGCTGGTTATTACTGTTAAGTGTGTTTTTGGTTTTGAAGTTAGTATTACTGTTGGTTTTACAATTGGTGCTGGGAATTTTACTGGTTTCTGGTCTGTACTGGGTGTTCACTGGTTTATTGTTGTACTGGTGGTTTGAAACTGTCCCTTAGCTCTTGTTGCGGGTGTACCACTGTTAATTCTGAGTTGTACTACTGCAATGAAATACTAGTTTGAGACTTATGCATCCAAGTTGCCATAGTAGAGTAGACATTAGACAATTCATGTCTGTTAGTTTTGTTGTTTTAAAATTTGTATTTGCTTTGTATAGCTGGACTGTATTTAAGCTGGTTTGGACTGCCATGACAATCAATTAGTATTAGCCGGTTAATTAGCTTGGGTATCTTGTCTTTTAATAATTTGTTGGACTGTGAAAGTCAAAGTAGTAACAACCATATTTAACTTAATTCATGTATTTGAGCTAGCCTCAGTAGTTGAATCCTATTTTCGCGGTTGATGATCAATGAAATCGGAAGTACTACCAAAACAGGAATTGATTTAAAGGTATGTGATCCTTATGCATATTAATAGTTTAAAAAAAGGAGTTGTGAATTAATCCATAAAGGTTTCATTCGGTAGTTATAGTCGTTCTCCCTAAATTAATGAGAATCCAAAATGTTGAATATTAGTTTGGTTATGACATTTTGAGTTAGGCCCTGCAATTGAATAGTTACTATTTTTAGTTTGAAATCACTTTTAGAAACTTCTAGGAACTAATAGACAAGTCAAATTAGGATTTGAGTTGTTGAAACGACGAGTTAAAATATCCAGTGATGAACATAATTTGAGTTTTATTACTCAAGATTGAATACCCTGTAAAATTGTAGAAGCTAATTGGTACGTTTTGGATTTAATTGGGCCATTCGAAATTGCCTTTGGATGTTGTTTGTGCCATTGTTTAAAACCCGATTGCGATTCGCGTTCTCCAGTTTTGGGCCCTAAATTATATGATACGCTGGCCCAGGTCTCATGTTATTTTCCATCGCGTTTGGACCTGGGCCAATGCTTGATTTACCACAGTCTGGTAACAAATTATTTAGGACTTTTCTTATGTTTTTTAGAGACAAATAATTAGAAAATCATAGTTGCTTTAGGTTTGTCCTTTAATTCATAAAATGAGATGAGCCTCGCCAAATAAAAAATATAAAGTTGCGAGGCCCTCGTTTAATGTATAGTTAAGAATACTTGGACTTATGGATAAGACGTTTAGCGAATTGCACGGCCTTCCCTAGAATAATAACGTGTTGGACTCTTTAGGCGCATATGTTAATAACATTACCTCCCTAAACTTGGGTGTACATTTATGTAACCCAAATTCAAATTTCAATGGAATCGAGATGTGTCAACAACCACGGGTGCATTGATGTGATGTGGTTCGAGATACGTTTTCATGACGGTTCAATTCTCTTTTAAAATAATAATAATAATAAAAGAGGTTAAAAGTTAAAATTGGCACATAGAGTCATAATTGTTAAAATCAGACATTTCCAAGCTAAATATGACATTTGAGCGACCGTGCTAGAACCACAGAACTCGGGAATGCCTAACACATTCTCTCGAGTTAACAGAATTCCTCATTCGGATTTCTGGTGCACAGACTGTTAAATAGAATCATTCTTTTCCTCGATTCGGGATTCAACCGGTGACTTGGGACACCGTTAATCTCCCCAAGTGGAGACTATGAATCTTAATAATAAATCCCGTTTCGATTGTCCTTTAATTGGAGAAACTCCTCTACGCCCCGCGGGCGCGGTAAAAAGGAGGTGTGACATTAGGTGCATTCCTGGTTGTCCATCCCGAATTCTATGCCATCTTGTCAAGCAGACTCTGACCTTCTTTCCGTGTTTTTCTCAAGAATTCCCCACCAGCTGAGGCATCCATAATGTTCTTCATGCTATCTGACAACCCCATGTAAAACCGTTGTCCCAACATCTGATATGGAATACCATGGTGTGGACATATAACCAACATTCCTTTAAACCGACCCCATGTCTCATGCAGTGTCTCCATTAGTTTCTGTTTAAAGCTCACGATTTCATCAATTTATTGAGCAGTTTTGTTGGGTGGGTGGAACTTGTTGTGGAATTGCTTGACTAACTCATCCCAAGTTTCTATAGAGTTTATGGGGAGTGATTTTAGGCAGACCTAGGCAGCTCATGTCATTGAGAATGGAAACAATAACAGCTTAATTGCTTCCGGAGTTACGTTTGGCTGCCTTTGGGTTTTGCAGATAGACAATAAGTTCTTCAAGTGTTGCTGAGGAACTTCGATTTGTGTCCCAGAAAAGAGCCCCTTGTTTTGCAATTAGTACAGCATGTTATTCGTGATCTGGAATAATTGAGCTTGTATCGTTGGCACAACAATGACAGTGGCCAGGTTTTCAGCTGTGGGTTGTGCCCAGTCATAGAGAGCAGCTTCTGGCACTATTGGTATAATTGGTTGTTCCTCGTGATCGCACATGACTGTTTCAAATTTCTCGATGAGTGGATGCTGGTTGTTCTTCTAGTTGGACCGATTCAAGGCCTTGAAACTTTCTCGGGATCTGATAATGCTTCGTATAATTCACCAGATCTCGATGAGTTTCTAGGCATGCACCTGTGCAACCAAGTGTGCAACCGTTAAAATTTCAATGAAAAATTGGGTATAAAGAAAACTGACTACACTAAGAATTTTTGTATTTCTTTCAATTTTAGTTGATAATTCCATTAATTCCCCGGCAATGAATCCAAAATTTTATCGCCCAACTATGCCTTATAAAAGTACAATGGGGACGTTGCAAATATAACCTGAGTATTATGCCTAGAGTCGAATCCACAGAGACTTAACCTATCAATTACTATCTTCAGACCTACTAAACTCTTTAGAATCACTTTCCCAAACGTTGAGAATCATAGTTGATGGTGTTTTTAACAACTAAGATTAACAGTGAATAAATAGCTATAAACTAAGATGCTAAGTTGTAAACAATAATAAGAAAGCGCTAAGGTAATGATTTCCCCTATTGATGGAATTCCTTCTATTTATGTTTCATACATATTCACCAACACATCTCTATCAATCATGAACGATATTCTTACCGTAAATCTATCCTGAGTAATCACGATAATTTACTAAGTGCACTCTCCCGAGATACACTAGCTAGCTTTGTTTATCATAGTTTACTTAATATTGCACCCAAAGTTTTGTTATCCCTAATCCCGCCTTTAAACCCGCAGTTATAGATCCCTCTTATACTTTGAGAGTGGTTTTATTCAACATTCACCTAAATATGCACTCTCTGCCAAGTTATGCACACTAAATAGGCACGACTAATTGAGGATCCTGTCAATTAACTACAAAAAACAAATAGTTCAACAAATAGAGATTACACTAGCAAATTGTATTCACATAAACAAGAAGTTCATCGTTCAATAGGTTCCATCAAAACCCTAGACAAAAGATTTAGCTACTCATGACTATGGGTAAATAAACTAGAACTATATTAATAATCATAATTTCAAGAAAAATAAGTAAGAAGAAGATATGATGTTTTGGGTGATCTCTCACACTTGTTTTTCTTGCCAAAGCACTCTCTAAAACAATACATGCCTCATTTGGGCGAAGTCTATTTGGGCTAAAAATCCCGTATTTTGCACTTAAATCCCTGAAGTTTTCCGCCTCTGCCGCGGTTACTCCAGAACCGCAGCCAAACACCCTCTCTGATTCTTCAGTTGTCCGTAATTGCACTCTACCGCGATTCTGCCACGGTTATGGTAGGACCGCGACAGTTCATCTCCAGGCCTGGCTTGAGTTGCCTTCGTGTTGTTCACTTGGCGGATATTTTACGATTTGCCTCTTTTTCTCCATATTTAATCTCAAAAGTACTTCATAGCCTTCTCTTGTCATATATAACCCGTAAAACATGAAAAACGCTAATCAGATCATTTTGTTATCGCTTTTACCATCAAAACTATACAAGAAGGTGGTCTTTTAGGGCATCATTATAGCTAAATTCACTTATTATCATTCTTCTTCCTAAGAAGTGAGAAGAATCGGTGACTCATGTATGAGGACCTCGAAATGAATCGCCCCAGGGTGGCTATGCGCCTGGTTAACCTTTGCATGGCCTTTACATCATCTACAACCTTGATATCCTCGATAGCTTTAATTTTATCGGGGTTGATCTCGATCCCCCGATTGGACACTATGAAGCCAAGAAACTTGCTCGAGACAACCCCGAATGCACACTTTTCTGGGTTGAGCTTCATATTATACTTCCTCAGTATATCGAAGGTCTCATGCAATTGCTTTAAATGTTCCTCTGCTCGAGGATTAACTAACATGTTATCAATATAAACTTCCATAGATTTCCCTATTTGTTCTTCAAACATTCAATTTTTAGGCGGTTATAGGTTGCACTTGCATTTATTAGTCCGAATGGCATTACATTATAATAGTAGGTGCCATACCTCGTGATGAACGAAGTCTTTTCCCGGCCTTCCATGTTCATTTGTATTTGGTTGTACCCGAAATAGGTGTTGAGAAAACTGAGAGTCTTGTGGCCGGCCGTAGCATCAGTTATACGATCTATGTTAGGCAAAGGAAAAGAATCCCTGGGGCATGCCCTATTCAGATCTTTATAATCAATGCATATTTTGAGATTGTTTCCCTTCTTAAGTACCAGCACTACGTTTGCTGGCCATTCGGGATATTTTACTTCCTGAATGGATCCTATTTTGAGAAGTTTGGTTACCTCGTCCTTGATGAAGGCATGTTTAATCTCGAACTGGGGCCTTCCTTTATTTCTTCACTGAAATTTAGGATCCAGGCTCAGCTTGTGAGTGGTAATCTCCTGCGGGATCCCTATTATATCGAGGTGGTACCAAGAAAAGCAAGTCATGTTAGCTGTAAGAAAATGAATCAGTTTTTTCCTTAGCTCTGGGGGTAGCCCCGTGCCTAGGCATACCTTTCGTTCGGGCTGATGTTCTGTCAGTGTGACTTGTTCCAGCTCTTCGACCATTGATTTGGTGGCACCAAAGTCATCGGGAACTATGAAAGATCGAGTATCCCCTAGTCGTCGTTTATCGGCCCCCTGTTCCTCTTGTCGGGTCGAGGCTGGTGTATGTGGTTGCTATTTAGCCTTATGTTTTCCCTTTGAATCTGATCCCTTTGCTGAAGAATGTGCTAACAGCGGTATCATTTCATCGATTGCAAATATTTACTTGGCGACAGGATGCTCCCCATACACTGTTTTAACTCCCTCAGATGTCAGGAACTTCAGAACTTGGTGGAGGGTCGAGGGAACCTCCCTTATGCTATGGATCCAAGGCCTTTCGATCGGGGCGTTTTACCTCACGTTACTCCCGATTGCATGGAATTTTGTTTCCTGGATGGTCCCGACCATATTTATTGGTAAAATAGTCTCACTTTTAGTGATTTTTCTCACCATGTTGAAGCTATTAAGTACTCGAGTTGTGGGCACAATTTGATCTTGTAGGACGAGTAGTTCTACAACCCTCGATCGGATAATGTTAGCCACGTTATCTGCATCAATCAAAACACGTTTAAGTTGAATTTTATTCATAATGACATATATTACCGGTGCGTCATTATGAGGTTGTTCAATCCCTTCTATATCTTCGTCGTTGAAAGACAAGGACTCTTTCGGTAATTTGTCCTGTGTTCGCTTTTCCTTTGTGATCATCACATTGGTGCATTTAAATACCGACCCTTGAGGAATATCGACCCCTCCAACGATCATGTGAATCACGTGTTGTGGTTCTTCCTACTCGTACTATCTATTTGAATCCCTATTTTTGAAGTGGCTCTTGGCCCGATCACATAAGAATTCCTGAAGGTGACCCTCTTTGAAAATCGGTTTACTTCCTCCCTTAGCTATCCGCAATCTTCTATTATACGACCATGAGTTACATGATACTTACATACTTGGTTTAGATTTATCTGGGCCAGATCAGTCTACAGAGGTCGAGGCCACATGGTATCTTTGATACGTCCAATGGCTGATACTATGGCAGAAACATCTATGTTGAAGTTATATTCTGACAATCGAGGTGCTTCTTTGGATCATACATCCCTATCGAAACCACTTATGCTCATGAGCCCTGTGGAGCTCTCTTCCCGATCATTCCTTCTATCATTCCGAATGGGGTTACGTCCAGGCCCGTTATCTCTGCGATCTCCATCGTATGGCTGATACGATCTCTGTTCGATCGTGGTTCCTGCTCGAAGTCCCTTTTAACTCTATCCACGGGCTTGTTTGGATAAACTGAACCGGTTGGATACCCCAGTTGATCATCCTTGACCTTGATCCTCAACCGATACCGCTTATGTACATCGGCCCAAATGAGAGCTAGATATTCGATCAAATTCTACTTCAACTGCTGTGAAGCTACGGAACTCCGAGTGTTAATACTCTTGAGTAAAAGATTGAATGACCCAATAATCGGTGACCAGTGGAAAATCCATCTGTTCCATTTGGAATCGAGATACAAATTCCCTGAGCATCTCGTTGTCTTTCTACCTTACCTTGAAAAGGTTCGACTTTCTTATAGAAACCTTAATGGCTCCGGTGTGTGCCTTCACAAAAGAATCTGCGAGCATAGTAAATGAATCAATAGAATTAGGTGGTAAATTATGGTACCATATCATAGCACCCTTCGATAGAGTCTCCTCGAATTTGTTAAGAAATACGGATTCAACCTCATCGTCTTCCAAGTCATTTCCCTTGATGGTGCATGTATATGAGGTGACGTGTTCGTTTGGATCTATCTTCCCATTATACTTCAGAATCTTGGGCATTTCTTAGGGATTGGTTTCGGAACCGCACTCGGAGTGGGGGGGGGATAGTTTTTGGACAAACTTTTTGGAATCAAGCTCTTTCAATACCGGTGGTGCCCCAGGGAGTTGGTCGATTCTGGAGTTATAAGTTTCCACCTTCTTTTCATTTTCCTCGATCTTTTCTCCCCTATATCTATTTTCTTTGTCAATTCTTTGATCACTTTTACGATAGCAGGATCGATCTCCGATTCTCCTCCATTCGATCTCTTTGGCACCGATTCGGCTCTATGAACAATTTTTAGTGATGGCTCGAGCTCGATCTTGTTTGGTGCACGATTCTGATTTTGGAGTTGTGCTATTGTAGCTTGTTGAGTCTGCAACATTTCGAATATAATTTGAAGGCTAATCCCACCTTCTTCACCGCCCAATGCTTTATGATCGGCTATTCGAGCATCTCTACAGACGCTATTTTCAGGATCGACGCCCAAATTCCCATTAATGACAATGTGGGAGCCGACGTCGATTGAGTCCACAGCTGGAGCCCCATCGAGGTTGATTGGAGGTACTCCATTTCCTGGGGTGGCTACATTATCGTTCTCGCAATGAAGACTAACGTCATCTGTGTGTGTGGGTGCTACTTGAGAGTTTTGATGTGTTGGTCCTCGAATCAAATGCAGTTCAAAAAGCAAGTGTAAAATAGTATATGTTATGAAAATTATACTAGACAATCACTATATCCTTAGTCCCACGGTAGACGCAAATTGTTTACCTTTAAAATTAGATAATAATTAAACCTATAAGTGGTTTTAAGGATATGTGATTTCACTTGGCACGAACTGATAAATATGAGAACTAATGTTAGAAATTAACAATAAATAGAGCAAATCAATATGATGAACAATTGCGGCCCTTGAGCTAAACCGTCATCGAACCAACTGAGTGAAAGTATGAACTGAACAACTGAGCTTTCAAGAGAAAAAATATAATATATTACCTTGTTATGCGTGAATGTATATTGATTACAAAATGATTAGGATCATCTTTATATAGTAGAGGAATCCTATAAGGTTGTAATTGACAAAAAGATCAAGGTTCTTAAGTACAAACAGGTAGAATTGACGTTTTTTTAATCGTCCATTTATAAATTCTTTTGAATTTTCTAATAGATTTTTTTATAATTGTGGTTGGGGCTAGCTTGAGAGTATCTTGATTAATTTCGTGGAGTATCTTGCTATCTCCCACCAATACAAGCAGTGGTGAAGCCAATAAATTCCTCAAGGGTATTCAAACTTGAAAAAAATGAAAAAAATCCTCGACAATGAGTGTTAAGTACAAGTTATATACCTCTAAACATTATTTTTGACCCATATATGCAAAGTAAATTTTTGATGAATGGTGATAAATTGACCATCCTTTAAGACATGTAACCTCGCCTCTAAGTAAAAAAAGGTAGCTTATGCGATGGCAGGGGAAGAACCGGACCACAATGGGCTATTGTACGCAGATTTACTTGCATTTCTCAAGAGGTTGTTTCTACGACTCGTACATGTGGCTTACTGCAACAGCCCCTGAGCACAAGTATCAGATAACTCTGGCCACTAAGGCTTACACAAAAAAAAGAAGAAAAGAAATCAACCTTTAGTAGGATTCAAACTTAAGACCTCATGATTCTCAGCCTAATTCATTTACCATATATGGCTTTATTTTAAATAAAATTTGAGTAATAAAAGAAAAGAAAGGAAAATGCTCGGTAGCTACCGAAAGTTGTTTAAAAGTAAAGGAAAGGGGGTAGAGGCCTGTGGGGCAGATCGAATCGGAGTTTTCTTAGGTAGCCAGTGCAAAGGAAAATACCCAGATCATTTGAAAAAAAAATGCATCCGATTCGACAATAAACACTAAATCACGAATGACAAAAGGAAATACTCCTAATAAGGATTATATCTATTTTAAATTTCTTAGGTTTTATTAGATACTGTTTAATGGCAAGCAAAAGATGGTTATAGTATAAGTGAACAACATTGTTTATCCTTAAATCAAATAACAATATATTTGTATGCTAGTTTTAAGGATTCGTGAATTTATTCAACACAAATAATCAAGAAAATTAGATAAACGGGTTAAAGAAAAAATAAACGATCAAACAAGTAGTAATGTTATGGCCTAGACCGAACCTAGGTTGAACATTAACTTTGCCCTCAATTGGACCCTTGGTTCGAGCCTAGCTGTAAATGAGGAACAAAACGATTAAATAAGAACCTTTTCAGTAGCTAGAAAGAAGAAAATGAATTTGTGATACTTTTATTTGCGTGTTACAATGTGTGTCACAAAATAAAAACTTCGCTTTTATAGAGTAGGAGAGTTTCATCCCTAGTACAAGTCTAGTAAAAGTAAAAATCTTTCTTTCTCATTATCAACCGACATCGAGTGAGATCTGCACCATGATATTCGGTTAATACAAATATCATGACCCTCTATCCGTCGTTTGTAACATTTTACCGTATTCCTCGAGGTCATAGAACTCGTTCTGGGTCCGGGAAGCATCGTTTTATGATGCCCGATGATGAACACATCTTTCATCTTTTATGTGTCTAGATACAAAGGGCTCCCAGCCTTGATTTCAATCTCATGTGTCCATGCCCTTATTCCGTTTTCTTCTCCGAGAAATCGGGGTACGCATTATCCCCGATTTTACCCATATACAAATATACCCCTTATTTTTCGAAGAGTAAATTTTCCGAAATGACGGGAAACGATAGATGAACCCCGGTTCCTTCCTTCGTATGTTACAACTGAGATGATAGGTAAATCGAAACGTCCCATCATTCACGTCGTTCTGACTTTTTTTGAATGCGAAACATCGCGCATTGATTGTTTTCCCCTATAAAAGCTTCAATCTTTTTTACTTCTTCCACTTTTCGATTCTTGATTTTACCTTCGAACTCTCTAACGCCTTTTAACTTCTCCAAATCTTCATATATTGTTATTTGAGCCTTCATATCTTCATATTCTATCCTTATGCATTTTCTTTGAACCTCCAACCCTGTCCTTTCTACATTCATACCATTTTCAATCCTTCATATTTTTTTTTAAACCTTCACATTCTTCTCCAGACCTTTATATTTCGCATATTACAATGGCAAAAATCTCCAAGTTAGCGCCTCAGTAGGTTGCTGCTTCATCTTCCCACCTGGCCATAAATGCTGAGGTGGCCGTTCTCGGTGTGGTTCAGGAGCCCCTATGAAGAGCTTCATACCCAGGGGTTGCTCTATCGGGAATGACTTCAATGTCGAGAAGGCCTCTAGTCAACAAGACCGAGGCAAGGGACCATGGAGATATATGTGCTCTATTACTGAAGAAACCCTACCCATAGACCGTACGGATCGTAAATGGGAGCGTAAGGACGTGGTCGTTCCCGGGCCCAATGACGATATTACTATTCACGTGAAAGAGTATTTGAGTGTTTACCACCCCTTCACACTTGCTCCGGTGGACCCCTGGACCCCATAGTCCTTGCTTTTTGCAAAAATGTGTCGGTGTGCCTTGGGCAGATCTACACGTTCTTCTGGAGGATCGTAATCCTCTCACGCCGTTTTGTGAAAAATTTCGAAGCCCCTCGGCTCACCTTCGACCATCTACTATTCCTATTCAATCCCAAATCTTTTGTGGAAGGCTGATCAAGCTCGTTTTCCGAGAAAGCAATGCTCATTTCTTGAGCATTGACGATAACTGACACCAAGGCTGACATGGGAGGTTCGTTCGGGTGAAAATCGAAGACCTGATCCCTCCCATGTTCCTGTCGTTTCATGAGGAGTGGACACATCCCGTAAGTATTATCTTTCTTGAGTATTCATTTATATTTATTCTATATATCATTGCATGTGTTTGTCGTCGTGCAGCCGTTGCCCATGTTCCTAGTGCAATTCCCTAGTTCAAGGAGTGGATCGAGGGGATCTGCGGCAGATGACGTACTCCGAGCACACATGGATAAAGCTCTCGTGAGGTTCTTTCCTGAGTAATCACTTCCCCGTTTTTAGCTCACACAGTGCTAATTCTTTATCATTTCTCACAGGTTTGCCTAATACCACCGATATCAGGCCGTTGGACAAGGATGAGGATCCGTCCTCGTTCGCCAAACCCTCCAATTCAGCACAACGCGGGGCTGCCACAAAGAAGAAGAAGAATAAAAGAAAGTCCTCGGGTTCCCAGACGCCGAGACAAAGAATAAGAAAGAGACCATTTGGGTCCGGAAGCCCAAAAAAAGCACCAAGTCCAAGGTACCGGACCTTGATTTTTTCTATCGAGTCGGGACGAGCCTGAAGAAGACATCATTTTTCTTGCTCATGGGTCGACCCTTAATGAGGGGGAGCAGGCGACAACCAAGAAAGAGGACCATGAGGTTGATCCCCCTCTAACTCGGGAACCAGAGGGAGAGACGGAGGCTGCGACCCCGCAGGAAGCCACTCTTGTCCCGAAGAAGTCACTTAGTGTTATAGACATCATGGAGACACCCTCTTATACTAAATCCATGCTCAAAGATGCCCAAGCGGGAAAAGAGAAGTCAAGCAAGGTGGCGCAGGGCCTAGATGACGCCCTTAACACATTCTTCGACGTCCTGGATATGGCCGCACTGGAGGATATTTTCGGACTTGGTCACCTGGAGATCCCGAATGATATTTCAAACATCAATACCACACAAAAAACGGGAGGGGGGGGGTATTTGTGTGGTACCCAATTTTTCGATCAAGATGAACCTGGTTCTTCTAGGTGTTCTAACTACTATTGTTGTAGAACAAAAGGTATAGAAAATAAAGAACATAGAGATTTTTACATGAAAAATACCTGGCTCAAAAGGTAAAAAAACCACAACATACTACTCAGTAAGATTTTTCCAAACAACCACTAAAATCAATGAGCCAAAACAACATTTACAAAACTCTTGTAAACCTAAGGATTAACTCTAATCCCAGTGTGACACACAACCTCAATTGTTGCGACACTTTCAAGTTAACTCTAACTTGAATACTCAAAGTAATTAATACAAGTGCTTCTATGAAAGTTGGAAAGGTACAACTTTAAACCACCTTCTACAATTGAACTAGAATAAGTATAAACACAATGGAACTAGTTCTTCTATCTCATTCAAGTAGCTTCAGGAGTACACACTTAAATCTCACATAAATTGCTTGCAAATTTGCCTTGCTCTTTTACTCTCAATTTAGTTTAGCTTCTATGCGCAATACTTGTAAGAGAGAACAAGCACATTTATTTAATGCGTTAGTAATTAGAGTTTGATTGAGACTCAATTGCTGATACTTTATCGAATTTGAGTCCTAGAACAATATAAACTCCAACCCTTATCCTTTATCCAGATTAAGTTCTCATCACGTAAGGAGACTTCCTCTCCTTATCCTTTATGCAACCTTTTCGATCAGTTCAGAAGATATTGGTGCTTGATCCTTGAGACTTATCTTTTTCACGTACATCTCACATGTATAAGTAGATAACCACTGTGTCTCACATGATGGACATGGTCCATGACTGAGTTCATTTTACAATATTCAAAATGCATCTAAACTTTTGGCCAATAAATTTTCCTTTTTTGATGATGATAAACTCTGTGCTTTTACTGATCAGAGAACCTGTGGAACTCATCTCAATCATCAACACTTTAAATTAGAAATTTTAATTTATCATCAGGGACCGGGTTTAATCATGTTATAAATATCACATTATTCAGAATAAAAAGTAAAGCACAATATCTCTTCCACCTTTTGGCATCATCGAAAAGTTGCTTATATTCTGAATCCCGAATTTGAGCAATTACGCATGTCCACTGGGGAAACTTCAAGTGGAAACATGGTTCAATTAATCAATAACCAACAAACAAAATTAACTATTAAGATCATAATCTTCATAGAATAAGAGAAAGGCAATTTTCATTAATAGTGATATGTTTCCACCAACAGACCACAAAAAGAAAGAAAAATTTCCAAACATGAGCAACAAAAAACGCAAAAAGTCTCGAATCTGGATTACTAGGGGGTTCTGGATGGGTGCATAAGACAAGAACTGGACATCCTAATGCTTGGAGTAACTAAAGGGATGGGTTTGGAGAAGATTGAGCATATTTTAAACCATTCCATTACTCTTCTCCTTTTCCTTTGCTAGCTCAGCTCTAAGGCCATCTCTCTCAATTTCCAACTCAGCAACACGTCCCTGAAGCCTAGCAATTTCACCATCTTTAGTTCCACATTCTTGAACCATGGCCCTAACCTTGCTGTTCACAAGAGTCTTCATAGATGAACCGGGTTCAACTGGGGTGGCATTTACTGGATAATCACAAGCCATAAGGGTCTTGACACCAAAGTGTTCCTTGCTTGATGCCATCCCCCATATTTTCAAAGGCACATTCAGAATTTCTAGAACAGTGGTCAAAAGAAACCCATACGGAGTGGAATGATTCTTGGAGCCATTGATGACCTTATCCAGCAGTTTTACAATGAAAATAGGCCAATTTATCTGCATTCATCTCACAAGGAATTCCATAAGAACCAGGTCCATGTAATTAGCAGTGTGCCTCCTCTCTTGTCTGGGCGAGCAAGCACTTGTTAACAAACTCAAACAGGACGTTGTGTATAGCCCTCATCTCACTTTTCTGCACAAACTTGGCTTTAGGCAAATCTTCAGCATTTGCAACATCACAAAAATTTCGGGTGATTTGGAGAGCAGTAGGGAAAGAATCTAGACAAGGCCACCTTTGCCTGGTATAATCATCATAGCCCACACTGGGTAAGTCTATAATCTCACCTAATTTGGTTGCATCAAACTGCATCTTTTCTCCTTTCACTATGCTGATGACAACCCTATTTTTCACAGTGGCATTGGCCATGAATCCAATCAACTGCTTCCTTGCCAGCTTTTCATCCATTTCAAGAACCATGTCCTTCCACCCTTGTACAACTAGGGCATCCACGAGTCTTCTCATTCCTGGCTCATCCATGTCTTTCAATAATCTTCCTTTCAAAACCTTTCTTTTGCCAAAGATAGCAAATCTATCCTGTTTTTTCTCAGACTCCTCCTATTCTTCTGCTCCACTCCATTCTTACTCTTCTTCGGTAATTTTACCTATTACCCTTTCACTGCAGATCTAGTTCTTTTGGCTAAAGAGGGTTCAACATGTACATATTCAGAGGAAGACTTCTTGGCGGAAGTCTTGGATCTCTTTGGTTTGGGGGTGGAAACCTCCAGAGTTATTCCTCGTTCTTGATGGACCAATTCCATCTCCTCCTCTTCCTCTTCTGCAACCTCAGGACTTTCCACCACTTTTGCTTTTCCCTTCTCCTTCTTCTTTTTCCTTCTTTCTTCCAGAGCTTTCTAAAACTCTGTTTCACTCTGTTTAACCCTACTTCTAGTAGCTCTTCCCTTTTGTACTGAAGGGACAGTAGGCTTAGGAGATGATACGTGATTTTCTTTGTAGGCTTGGAAGCTGTTGGAGGCTTTTGTGAGGAAGCTTTGCGCTTTTTTGGATCATAACTGGCTCCAACCTTTTTTAGAATGTCAGCTAGGGTTTCCTCAACAGATGAACTAGGTTCATCTTGTTTCTTCCTCATATTAGCAAGACCTTCACCAGCATCGCCAGAGCCACTCCCCCTGACTTTTTGCCATTCTCCTCCACACCTCCACAAATAGAAAGAACTTTTTCTTTCTTTTTTACTTCCCCTCTTATTAAACTCAACCCCCTTTACATCTTTCACATAACCAACCAACACAAATCTATTATCTACCTTTTCTATCATATCAGAGAATAACAAAAAATGTATTTATCTCACTAGGGGTTTCTTGATTTTTTTCAGTGTCAGAAGACCCATGTTCTTCTCCTTCGCTGGCAGAGATAAATGCTTCAGACTCAGAGCTTGAGTCAAATTTTTTAGCAGGACTCTCTTTCTTCTGGATAGCCCTCAGTTTCTCATTTATGGTTTTTCTTAGAGAACTAGAATCCATAATTTTTTAGCCAACATTTTCGTTCTACGAAACTTGGGTTTTGGGGAAACACTAGGAGGAGTAGATGAAGACGCATTAGGAGATACTAGTGGGGGGAGCTCCCGGATTATCTTGAGGAATTGTCATGATGAATTGTTTCTGGAGAAATTTTGGGAATTTTGGAGAGAAAGAAGATGATCATAACAAGATAGGAGTTTTTGACGTTATGTGATAAAGAAGAAGGGTGTGATGAGTATTTAAAGCTGATTATAAGTAATTGCAGCAACGACAACCTTTTGGCAGGAGTCAATTAGAAGTCTAATCACTTTAAAATTCCGGTCTCTTAATGATTAATAGGTGACGCTAGATTTTAAGCACAAATCCCGTTTTATTTAGAGTTTTAGGAAAATAAAACTGGTTCAATGCTCAACAGATAGAATTTTTGGGAGTTTGATGGAAGTAGGACTTTTGCTGATGATTGGAAAATTAATCTTTCTAATTGTGCAAAGTATAGAAAACATTCCTGAACTTTCTCATGAGCATATACCGATGAACCAGGTTCTTCAAGTAGAACTCTTTTGAACATGCCTCAAATGTCAGAATAGAAGTTTTTTTTGTAAGAGATCAGTGAGTCACATAAACGCATGTCATAGGAGTATATTGATTAAAGTATGAGACTTAGTAAGAAATAGTATAGATATTTACACAAAGTCAAAACTTCTAACAAGGTTTTTTTTTCTTTTTTTTCATTGTGCATTCTAAACTGGACCTTTTAGGTGATTTTAATCATCCTTAATTTCAGCATGTTCCTCTCAAAATTTGCTTTACTCAGTTCTTTAGTAAATATGTCATCTATTTGTTTATCGGTAGCACAAAGTTCTATTGAAATCAGTCATTTCTCATAGTTATCTCTTAAGAAGTGGTGTCTGACATCTATATGCTTGGTCCTTTTATGATAAACAGGGTTCTTTGTCATACTTATGGCACTATTGTTATCACATAATATTAGTATGCATCCCACTTCAATTCCAAAATCTACCAGCTATTATTTGATCCATAGCAATTGAGCACAACAAGAAGCAACAACAAAATATTCAGCTTCAGTAGTAGATAGGGCTACTGAATTTTGCTTTTTGGTAGCCCATGACACAAGACATGAACCAAGGAAGTGTGCCATATCTGATGTGCTCTTCCTATCCACTAGGAAACGTGCATAATAACCATCAACATATCCTACTAGATTGAAATTACTACATTTGGGATACCAAATACATTGATCAGTAGTGCCTTTCAGATATCTCAATATTCTCTTAAAACCAGTCAAGAGAGACTCGTTTGGATTTGCTTGAAAACGAGCACAAAGTCGTACACTGAAAACAATGTTAGGTCTACTGGTAGTAAGATATAAAAGTGAACCAATCATAACCCTATACAAATTTTGATCACTTGATGAACCGGGTTCATCAACATCTAATTTAGTGGCAGTTACAATAGGTTTATCTATTTCTTTTGAATCCTCCATTTTAAACTTTTTGATTAGTTCTTTTGTATACGTCTGCTGATGGATCATGGTTCCATTTGGAATTTGTTTGATATGCAAACCTAAGAAGAAATTAAATTCACCCATCATGCTCATTTCAAACTCACTCCCCATTTGTTTTGCAAGGTTCTTACTCAACCTATCAGTCGTGGACCCAAATATTATGTCATCAACACATATTTGCACAACAAGGAAATCTGTACCTTTTTCCCTTAAGAATAAGGTACTGTCAATCTTGCATCTTTTGTAACCATGATCCAGTAGGAATTTAAATAGCCGCTCATACCAAGCTCTTGGGGTATGCTTGAGTCCATATAGATCCTTGTCTAATTGTACACATGCTCAGGACATTTATTGCTGTCAAACCCTGGGGGTTGTTTCACAAACACTTCTTCCTTTAGGTAGCCATTTAGAAAGGCACTTTTGACATCCATCTGATGGAGATGAATTCCACATGTGCTGCAAAGGCTATAAGGAGTATGATTGCATCTAATCTTGCAACTGGAACAAATGTCTCATCATAGTCAATTCCCTCCTCTTGGTTGTAGCCTTGAACCACCAGCCTTGCCTTGTTTCTTGTAACTATTTCATCTTCGTCAAGTTTGTTCCTGAAGACCCATTTTGTGCCAATGACCGATATGTCCTTGGGTCTTGGAACTAGATGTCAACCTTGACTTCTTTCAAATTGATTGAGTTCATCTTGCATTGCATTCACCCAATATGCGTCCTACAAAGCTTCAACTATATTTTTAGGTTCAATAAGAGCTAGGAAAGCATCAAAAGCACACAGATTCTTCAGATGTGATCTAGTTTTGACTCCAGATGTTAGATCAGTAATGATGTTCTCAATGGGATGGGAACTTTGATACTTGTGGGATTTCATAATCAACTAGTTTCTACTAGATGTTTCTCCTTTATTCTGTTGCTGAGGAACAGGTTCATGAACATGTTCTTTTAGGGAATTTGATTCAATTTTCACCTGATTAGTTCCCCTTGTCAGGTTGCCCTGAATGGAATGACCTGTTCCATTAGATGTTCCTTCTTTTGATGCCATTTTGTCTTGTGCTGTAGATTCAGTTAATTCTTTTACCAGTCCAATGGCTTCATCTTCATGTTCCTGTCTCTCAGACAGAATGTTAGTTTCATCAATATCAACATGCACATTTTCTTATACACACAAAGTTCTTTTATTGAACACTTTATATGCTTTGCTATGTGAAGAATATCCCAAGAATACTCTCTCATCACTTCTGGGATCAAACTTACCTAGGGAATCTTTTCCATTATTTTGCACATAACACTTGCAACCAAATGCCCAAAGATGGGATATGTTTGGTTTTCTCCCTTTAAGTAACTCATAGGGAGTTTTCTCTACAAGAGTTCTAGTCATGCATCTATTGATTATGTAACATGCAGTGTTTACAGCCTCTGCCCAGAAGCTGTGAAGTAGTTTACTAGAAAGAAGCATGGTCCTTGCCATATCCTCAAGGGTTTTGTTCTTCCTTTCAACTATTCCATTGTGCAGAAAAAATTTGATATATACCATATTCATCACAGTATTTGTGAGCACGTGATTTTTGCCCTACATGAATTATTCCCATAAATTCAACAAAACAATTTCTTTCATTATTTGCAATTTTGTGGATTGTTGTGACACTTTTTTTAATTGTTTGCATTTGTTTGTATATTATTAATTTTTTTTAATTAAGGCAAAATACTAAAATCTATGCATATTCATTTAGAATTAAATTTAACATTTTTTTTAATTAGAAAATTAGTTATAAAATGGGAAAATCATAAAAAATAGCCTAATTTGCACTTTGATTTTTAGTTTTGATTGTGAGTAGTTTTCGGTTAATTTTTTTTGGATTAATTATGTTAATTACCATATTAGGTTTAGTTAGTTTTTTAGTTAATTAAGTTCTAGGAATTAACTTTGATTTTTATCTTTAATTTGAAAGGGAAAAAAACAAAAAAGAAAAAGAAAAAAAAAGAGTTTAGTCTCATTAGCAAAGACCCGAAATTGGGCCAGTCTTTGATGATTAATTCCAAGCCAAACTTTTTTCCCTTAAGATCTGGCCCAAATTGACCCTCACCCGGTCCAGCCTCTACATCCCACCAAATGACCCCGTTTCCTCAAGCTTAATCACATCCTTTGATCTCCTTCATCAAATGGCCGGGAACTGGACGGGTCTTTGATACATATATGTCTAAACCAGCCTTCCCCTCCCCATCGTCTCTCATTTCTCACGCTTCGGAGACTCTGCTAGAAACCCTAAGCCGCCGCACTATTTCTCCACCGCCATTAATGGTGGCGCCACCTCCAATTGCCCCAAATTATATCTATAGACTCGCCTCGACTTCCTCAACCCCGATCCACCACTAGTTTTCCTCAAAACTTCCCCGAACCTCTCGAATCTTTGAATACCTAGCCACCGCCATGAGTATCCATCGCCGTCTGGTGGCGGCACTATTTCAAATACCATTCAACATCCAGTCGGGCAACCTCCCCCACTTCCCTCATCTCATATCCCGCTTTAGTCATCCAAACACCCTTGTACTTCGCCTTTTCATTTTAAAGTTTAGATCCAGTCCCTCTTGAGCTTCAAAGTTGATTTTGGGTTAGAACGAGTGCTGGACATTTTGTTCTTGCAAGAACAAAATGACTAACACTCATTTTCGCCTCAAATCAGAGAGCAATGGAAGTCCATTCAAGTCGTCGTCCTTTGTTGATCGTATTAGGTATTTTCTCTATTTATCATTTTTTTCCATTCTCTTTTTTTTTCATACTCATTCCCTTCTATCATCTTCCCTTGTTATGTCTCATCTTTTCTTAGAATGCATTTGGTCGATTTTTCACCTTTTTCTTTTTTCTTTTGTTAATTGCTAGTTAATATATGCTGCACATTTAGAGTTCGAGTTTTATTAATAATCGTCAGTATATTAATGTGTTTCAGTACTTTTGATTTCATTTTTGGCCCGTTTCTATGTGCTTTGGTCCAGTAAATTTTCTTTTGGTGCTAAAACGACTGAAATGTTTTGGGTTGATCTCTTTTGTGTCCTGTGATGTTTCTTGTCACATTTTTGGCCTCGAAGGTCCAGGCAGCCCAAAGGTTGTTGGTACTTGATGATGTAGTAGCTCAATACCATGGGTTAATTTGAATCAATGGGTAGGCAAAGGTAAAAAAAATAGGTGTGTTGAGCGTAATTTGGGTAGACTAGGCTGAGAGAATCTTATGGTAATAGAATAGGAAGCTTCTAGACTCTAGTGAGGGGGTCTTTCTGATATTCAGGTTTTGGGGTGGCTTAACTTGGGTAACAAGTCAATAGGCGAGGGATTTCTAAGCTAAAACAAGAATTCAAAAAGGATTAAAGAGTAAAAAAGAGAATCCGAAGGCTGCCCTACTTGCCTTGCCTATAAAGGCATGTTTTCTTGCCTTGAAAGGCAGCCTGTACACATTCTAAAAATCTGAGAGGGAGAGCTGAAAAATCCAGAAAAATACAGAGCTTTTGAATACTCTGAAATCTCAGAGAGATCTTGAGAGCTGAAATCCAAAAAATACAAAAATACAAAAACTGTATAAGGTTACACATTCTGAAAATTGGAGAGAGATCTAAGATCTGAAAAATCAAAAAAATGTGAGTGATTTTACTATTTTATATATTTGAAGGCATATAATTCAGAAAATCAAAACAACAAAAAGTTTCTTTTACCAAAATCATTATTCTATTGAGATCCATTCTTATTTTGTGTGACTTTCACTTGATAAAACAATCTGAGTTGAGTTATTGCGGGAAATGGCTTAAGCTTGTTCCTTTTGAAGTTTGAGTACTGATTTTGGGGTCAATGACACTGTTTCATTGGGGTTCGAGTTGATTTTGCTGAATATTTGAGTTAATCTAGGGGTTCTCTTCCTTCTTTTGAACTTAATGCTTTGATTTGCTGCTGCTGCTATCACCTGAACTCATTAGTTTGTTTTGTTTACTGTTGTAATCAGGTACATGACTCTATTTAATGTGAAGCTTTTGGTATGGAATCAGAAGTGGAGTTATAAAGTTTTGAATAATGATTGTGATTACATGTATTTTATGGGATTATTTCTGTCATTTATTAGTAGTTATGCCTATTATCCCCTTATCCCCGAACATATGAAAGATCTGTTAGTTATCCAAAAATGCACTAGCATACTTCTGCTTTAAGTTTGGTGTAGTATGGACTTGAATCCCGCTTCACGTGATTCAGTGCTCCGGCGTGCTTGCCTTATTACCGTAAAATCTTAGTTTCATTTGTCTTAATATTTCTTTAGGTATGGTAATTTGAAAGATTATGATTCAATCAATGAATCATGGTTTGATGAGATGTCAGATTTGTTAAATGTTCGTGGTAGTTGATAAATTGGTTTGTATCCTTAATGCAGATTTCATGTTTGAATTAGTAGTGAGAAAATGATAAGTTGTTATTGATTAAATAAGGTCTTGTTCATATGGGGTTCATTTGAAATCCAAATTCCCAAGTCTATATTTCAAGTGAGTTTTGGATTTGGGAAATTAAAGCTGGTCTGTAGTTAATTGTGTACTTCTAGGTCAAATACATGTATTGCCCCATTTGCAGATTGTGGCTACAAGGGCTCGATGTCGGGTCCCTCACTCAAAAGCACCGACCTCTTGAACTTGGGCTTATTTGCAGGCCCAAATGAGGTTATCTCTTTCAGATGAGACATGGACCACATCCCTTTATTGGGCTATTGATTCAGTATGCTGAATTGGGCCATCCATCTTTAAAATAATCTCCTCTATCGTGTAAGTATAGTTAGTATAAAAGCTGTAGTTACATATAGTATTAGATTCCCAATTTCTACTAAATAATTGTAGTTGAGCCATAATTAGATAACTCATAATGAATGGCCCTCATGAATTAGTTTAGAAATGCTTTAATTAGAATTAATTGAGGTGCTCCGCGCCAAACAAAATCATAAGTTGCATGGCCCTCTTTAATTAATTCTTTAAAATATTTAGAACACGAGGCGTTCTATTTAGCTAATCTTCATGTCCCTCGCAAAGTTAACAACGTGTTGGTTGCTTTTAGGCGTGTTATTTAATACTTCTACCTTTCTAAACTCAGGTGCATATTTATGTGATCTAAATCCAAATCTCAACGATGTTAAAATATGTCAAAATTCACGGGTGCATTTATGTGACGTGTTTCGAGATGTTTTTTAATGACATTACAATTTTTTCTGGAAAATAAATAAAAGCATTTAAAATTAAAATTTGCACGTAGGTTCATAATTGTTTAAAATCAGATAATTAAGCCGAATGTAACAGTTGAGCGACCGCGGTAGAACCACGAAATTTGGGAATGCCTAACACCTTCTCCCGGGTTAACAGAATTCCTTACTCGGATTTTTAGTATGCGGACTGTTAAACAGAGTCATTTTTCCTCGATTCGGGATTCAACCGGTGACTTGGGACACCATAAATCTCCCAAGTGGTGACTCTAAATCTCTAAATAAATGAATCCCATTTAAATTGTCCTTTAATTGGAAAAACTTCTTTACACCCTTCCGGGGTAGTGAAAGAGGAGGTGTGACAATTCTGGCGTCTCTGTCGGGGACAAGAACCCAGAACTTTTGGTTAAGGGTTCAAGAACTCGAGCTTAGAATAATTGTTATATTTGGCTTTATCTGTTATATGATTTTATTACATGTTTTGGGCCTAACGTGCAAAATGCTGCTTATTACCGCTTTGATATTATTTGAAATGTATATATAAACTTGTATGAAATCCTTCTCTTCTCATCTTCGGTGATATGCTCGCTGGTTGAGCCCCCTATTCTATTAGTATCATACCCTGAAATAAGAAAGAGGCTTGGACAAGTTACTAAGACGGATGTCCTTTTGGTTCCTGGTACGTAGCCCCCTCCTCGACTCGAGTTGTCTGCTCGGGTACACAGTCTAGAACAAATACTCAGGTTTTGAACCTAGAATAATTTAGCCTCATACCGGATCCCTAGTAGGAACGTTTGTTGGCATCATGTGCATTTGACTTGGAGGCTCAACACAGGGGTTGGGTGTGTCTAGGACATGTGTACCAAAAATTTTAAAAACCATCCTGATGCATCTTACTTGCTACTTGTGCATTTATTTGCTTCGGACTTGCATGCTGACCGACTTTTGAATATTTGGGATAGTTGAGAAAAATAATTGTATGAGGGTTAAATAGAGTTAATTGCCTGTTTCGAAAAACCAATGTCCAAAAAGTTTCGAAACTCTGCCGATTTTTGAGGAAATTTAAAAAAAGGAGAAAAATGTTTTTGTTTTCAGAACTAGTTTATTTTTTTGCCAATGAAAAGGAAAAGAAGAGTCTTGTTTTCAAAAATTATTTGTTTTATTTTCAAATAAAAAATAAAAAAAAGGAGTCTTGTTTTCAAAAATAGTTTATTTATTTTGCCAATGAAAAAGAAAAGAAGAAAAAGAGTCTTGTTTTTTAAAATAGTTTATTTGTTTGCCAATGAAATGAAAAAAATAAAGAGTCTTGTTTTCAAAAATAGTTTATTGTATTTGCCCCAACTACGCCAGTTTGATTCTCACAGGGTGTGTGATACGTAGGGGCAACCCTCATCGGGTACAACTTCTTTTTGTAAAAATAGCCCGAAATGAACAACAAAAAATTATTTTATTGTAAATAGGTAAGGTGATTCCATTTTTGTCAAAAATAGCCGAATGTTCCCGAAAGGGATGCCGGAAGGCTGCTTTTGCATAAACAATCACCTTTGGTCTTTTTTCCAATTTTTGGCCATTTAGCGGGCACATCCTTAAAATATTCCTCCGGAAGTGCTGAAAGGCCGTATCTATAAAGCTGGCTTTTGGTTTTAGAATTAAAACTTTAAAAAAAGGGTCAATTTTGATTTCGATTCAAATAGAGTAAATCATGATTTTTTGCTTAATCACCTTAATAAATGTGCAGAATGAGCACAAGTAAGAATTTATTAGTATCAATTGTGAACAAGATCCCTTTGGAGTTGGACATGTGGTGGGATGACTTGGATGAATCAGCGCGAGACACAATCAATTTGTACTTGGGAGGCGTCACCGGGTTGCTGAAGATTAATCCGAGGTGGGATATCATAAAGGCATTGGTCCCATTCTAGGACCCGACTCACAATGTATTTAACTTCTCAGATTTTGAACTTACCCTAACATTGGAAGAGATAGGCGGATACATCGGGGGTTCCAAAGTTCCTCTGAGACACCAGTACCTGATTGCTCCAAGGGCCGTAGCCGTATACAAGTTCCTGGATTCCTTGAAAATAAGCAGAGGGGTCCACACCCGAACTTGGCAGCTGGTTTTTGTACTCTGCCGTTTATATACAACATATATGGTCGTATCGGGGGGGGGGGGGGGGGGTTTAACAAGCCAGAGAACAAAATCTGTAGCAAAGGAAATCGCCTTAAGTGGGAGGAACATAGGTGTTTTGCATTCATGGTAGCCTTTCCGGGTCTTCTGGTGTTCCCTAGAAAAGACGGGAATATTGACATACGAGTAGCTAGGGTTGTTAGTACTTTTCTTACCCAAGCCAACAACACCCTCACACCCATGATAGTAGTTGAAATCTTCCGCGCTCTTACTGTCTGCAAAGCCGGAGGGGAGTTTTTTTAGGGTTGTAATGTGCTACTACAGATGTGGATGATTGAACACTTATGCCAATGTCCTCGATGTATGAGTTATGGGTCATCAAAGAAGACATGCATAGAGGAATTTTCTACGATGGTTGATGGGATCAGCTTACCAAAGGGGGTCACAAAGTGGGTAACACGCCTTTGTTCCGTCACTACGAGCCAGATAGAGTGGGCATTTGGATGGTTTCCTTTGGATGAGATCATATACCTGCCCGCCACCGAACCTCATTTCCTATTTATGGGAATCAGAGCATTCATCCCTATGCCCCGTATCGAGTTTTGAGGCAGTTGGGGAGATGACAAATAGTCCAGAAGGATGAAGATCTTAGTGGCCAAGTGGTCGAGATCGGGCCTATTTGCCAATTTCATGAAGCAGCAGTCCGCCAAATTTGGAGCGAGTGTCAATACTTAACAGGAATTACCTGTGTATATGATCAGTCCAAAAGTGAAGTTACGCCGGGATACCTTGCTTGGTATAGGAGAGAAATTGAGTTTGGGAGGCCGGTAAAAAAAACCACATCTCAAGGAGTTCGTCGAGGCGTCGCAAGAATAGTGGGATTGGTTGGCTAAATAGCAAGAGTACAAGGCTACAATACGAAAAATGGAAAGCAAGTCATGGATCTGCAATTTGAAAATGGTTTACACCCGCCACAGATGAGGGCGAGAAGAATAAAACTAGCCAAAGAAAATGAGGCCCTTAGAGACCAAATTCAGAAAATGAAAGCAGCGGCAGAAAACCCTGTCCGAAGTGCAAAAGATACAAATCTTATAGATAACTTGAGGCAGAAAGTAAATGACTATAGTTTTGATCTGATGAAAGCAGAAAGAGAACTAGCCGGGGCTAGAAAATAATTGGCTAAAAATGTGGCAGAACGAGCACATCTGGTTAAGTAGTTGAAATAAAAGTACGACAGTGAGGTTACAGGGCTAAAGAAAAAGGTCATCACCACGGAGAATAAGAAAATCAGACAGGCGAAAGATTTCAAGGCTGAAAGAGAATAATGCTATACGGCAATGGCACAACTAGAAAGAGACTTGCAACAACTTCGAGAGCAGAATCAGGTACCTGAGCAAACTTTGGGGACCAGAACTGAGCAAATTGGGCGGTTATTGCAAGAGAAAGGTTCCATAAGAGAGAGAATCAGAAGAATCGCCAACTACATCACAATGAAGTGCATTAGTTGCGAGGATATGACTAGATCTATGTTCTTCGCCACTGTGATGATTTTTGTTTGCCGGGTAATGGAAGATTTCCACCACCTCCTAGGGGATATATATATGTACTTACGCTATACTATACACTAAGTATAAGTATATGAGGTAATACCGTGCCGAACACAATATAATAGATGTACGTACGCTAAATTATTCACTAAATGCGTGTGTATGTATACATATAAATATATGTATATATATAACTAGTCGGCCCGCGGCAAGGCCGAATGATGCCCTGCGGGCCCCACGAGCAATTAAGGCGCTAATGTATTCGTGATTTCTTGGGTCTGTACTTTCTTTCCATTAAAGTCTGTCAATTTGTCTTGGAGTCTGTATTTCTTTAAGGGTATGTGGGTTGTTTGTTTTTCGAGTATGTATTCGTCTTTCATCAGAGTCTGGTAGTTTCTTGTTTAAGTCTGTTAGTTTTCGAGTCTTTGTAATCAAATTTTGTTTTTATTATGAAAAACTGAAATTCCAAAATGTGTTACTATTTTACATTTATCTCCAAGAACTACGCATGATTTGATTCATGCAGGGTCATGATACATAGACAATCTCCATAGGATTAGACCGTAACCAAATGAAAAAGAGAAAAGAAAAGAGAGGAAAAACAAGAGAGAGAAGAAAAACAAAAAGAGAGAAAATAAGAAACCAAAAGAAAGAAACAATGGCAAAACAAGAGGGAATGAGAGAATAAGAACAAAGAGAAAACAAAGCCAAGAATGAAAAAAAAGAGAGAGAAAGAAAGAAAAAAAAAAAGAAGTTTGCAATTAGAAATAGGGAAAAGGCCGGGATAATGCAAGCACTCGAGCAAATGCATAATAAAAACTGTTAATTGCTTATGTGTATTCATTCCCCAAATGTGCGGTTACCAATATGTTAAATGCCCTAACACTAACGTGGTGGCTTCATTTTTGTCCAACCATAGCAGAGAGGTGGTTGGTTTGTGGTTTTCTTAAAAAAAAGTTGTAACTCTTCTCTACAACACAAAGTCAAAAGGCAATGGCGGACAACAATAGAACTGAGTGGGTTGATACCTGTGCACGAAAGCAGTTGGTTGAATAGGCAACCGGCTGGTAGAAGAGGTAAATATGTTGAAACAACACGTGGCAGACATGTACCAGGCATGGATGACTGGGAAAGCACCACCCCCGCCACCACCCAGTTTCCTAGATGTTGTACTTACTCAAACTCCGGGCACAACTCCAGGCGATCCTCCACACTCTCCATATTTACCCGCTTATCACAACTTTCCCAACCACCCTAGTAGCTCACTCACTCGTCGTCCAATTATCTTTTCCCAAAAGTGCCCTCCAGTCACATCCACTATCCCCGAAAAAAAGCACCCACCCAAAGCTCATGATGCCCAATATTACCCCTATGAGGTTGCTCATAAGGTTCCTAGCTCGCACAAGCAGGGCCCAAGAATGAGCCTCATGTTGAAGATAAGGTTCACAGGAAGAGAAGGGCTAGATGGGGTACCCACGAAGCTGAAAGGCATAGAATAGTCCTTATGGGACAAGCAAGGAATGAGGGATCAAGGTAGAGTGGATTACAAAGAACCGTCTATGTCTCTAATTTCGCCTGACCGTAGGGTTTAAAGTACCAAAATTCAGCTTGTATGGTGGGTTTTGGGATCCGGTAGCCCACCTAAAGGTTTGTTGCAGTGAAATGAGAAGTGATGGAGAGAAAGATGACTTGATGATGGCATATTTCAGTGAGAGACTAACTGGGGCAGTTTTAGACTAACATAATCGTCAAGATGTTTATAAGTGGCCTACATTGGGTGACATGGCTCAGGATTTTTTCTGATACTTTCAATGCAAATCAAGTGTTACCCCAGATCGCTCCTCCCTATTTGAACCCTGACACGAACTCTCTGAGAATATTGTTGTCTCTTTGTTTAACCTTAAAAAGGTCCGACTTTCTGGTCTCGGCCTTGATGGACCCGGCATGGGCTTTTGTGAAAGCATCTACAAGCATAGTAAATGAGTCAATGGAATTTGGGGGTAAGTTGTGATACCATATAATTTCTTCTTTGGACAAAGTCTTCCAAACTTCTTCAGTAACACCGATTCGATTTAATCATCTTCCAAGTCGTTCCCCTTGATTGCGCATGTATAAGAAATCACATGCTTGTTCTGATATATGGTTCTGTTATATTTAGGGATATGGGGCATACGAAACCTCCTTGGGTAGGCTTCAGTGCCGCACTCGGAAGAAAAGGCTTCTTGAAAAATTTCTTATAATCTGACCTCTTCAATATCGGGGGTGCTCCCGGGATTTGATCAACCCTAGAATTGTATGTTTCCATCTTCTTGTCATTAGCCTCAATTTTCTTCTCGTTTGACTCTACTCGTTTCATTAATGCTTCAAGCATTTTCATTATTTTGGTATTGACCCCGAGCTCGTCTTTACCATGTCTCTCGGTGATTTGCTCGTTTCTTCGGGTATTTTCCCGGGATTGTTCGTGCTCGAACTTTCTTGGGGTGTGGCTTTGATTCTGTAGCTGTGCTATTGCCGCCTGTTGAGCCTAAAACATTTCAAAGATTATCCATAGACTTACCCCATCACCTTCAACTTCGGGCACTTCTCGAGATATTAGTCGGGGTTCTCTGCGGACGCTGTTTTAGGGATCAGTTGGAAAATTGACCTCGATGGCCACCTGTGAGTTAGTATCGACCAGATCGGCAACTGGGACACCGTTGGGATCGGTAGGAGGTTCCTCGTCGCTAGGCACCAAAGTACAATTTTCTCCATGATGGCCAGACTCATCGTTAACGTTCAAGTGGGCAGACTATGAATTTAACATATTGAGCTGACTTGAATTTAAGACTTTATAGAAAAAGCATAAAATAAGGTGTGTTATGGAGATTCGTATCAAATCACCACTATTATCCTTAGCCCCATGGTAGGCGCAAAACCGTGTACCCTTAAATCAGATCATAATTAAATTTGTATGGGGTTTTAAGGATGCATGAATTGATTCAACACAAATAATTAAGAATATTAGATAAATGAGTTAAAGACAAAATAAACGATCAAACCAATTCTAGCCCGAACCTAGGTTGAACAGTAACTTTTCCCTCGATTGGACCCTCGGTTCGAGCCCGGTTGTGAATGAGGAACAAAATGATTAAATAAGAACTTTTTCAGTAGCTAGAAAGCAGAAAATGAATTTGTATTGCTTTGATTTGTGTGTTACAAAAGAAAAAAATCCCTTTTATATAGTAGGAAAGTTTCATCCCTATTACAAGTTTAGAAATGGTTAAATTCTTCATTTCTCATTAATTAGTGGTCCGTAACCAACATTGAGTGAGATTTGCGCCGTGATATCCGGTTAGATATGAATATCACGACTCTATATCCCTCGTGTGTAACTATTTACCGTGTTTCCCGAGGTCATATAACTCGTTCTGGGTCCGAGGAGCATCACTTTATCATGCGCGATGATGAACACATCGTTAATCTTTCATGGGTCTAGATACGAAGGGCTCCCAGCCTCGAATTCAATCTCGTGCGTCCATGCCCTTCTTCCATTTTCTTCACCTAAAAATCGGGGTATGCGTTATGCCAGATTTTACCCGTATGCAAACATGTTTCTACTTAACCATCTTTATTTTAGTTTGCTTTATGTATGGGTTACAATTAGATCCGTGGTAATTAGTACGTCTAACTATCTCTTATACTTGCTCGGGCTAATAAAAGGTATAATCATTCGCTGACTAAGGCGCTCCGAGGATACTCAACCTAATTAATGAGACCACGGCCCACTCGGTGCTCATGGACGTCCCTTCGACGCGGTTACGGCCGTCCCTCGCAAGCTGGGAAGTTCATAGCTATAAATACTAAGAGAAAGAACTTCCAAAGGGGGATGCTTCTTCTTCTTCTCCACATCTACTTATAAGAGAGGAGAATATAAGGCTCTGAACCTCTCCATGGAGAGGCAGACAAAATCGATATCATTAAGAAAAGATCTTCATCCTCCTCCCTTTAACCAATAACAGTTGTCTCTCACATTTTATTCATTTGGTCTCTTGATTTATTACGATCCGCTATGATTGGCCCTCCATCGATTTTAATTGATTTATGCTTATAAAGTGTATGAGAACTTAGAGCTAAACAATTTGGTGCCGTCTGTAGGGATTTCATAGCAGAATCGCGTAGTTTATCTTTAGACCAGAAAAGGAAAGAGAACAACCCTGCTCGAACAAACCAAAATGGCATGTCGGACCAAAAGAAGTTAAAAGCCTCGAGACGAGCTTGCTTCCATATCCGGCGTCTCCGAGCAAGAGTAAAAGAAGAAAAAGTAGATCCCCCATCCCCATGGGAAAATGCGCATAAGGTACCTCCCCCATTTTTTCGCACGAGATCCTGCCATAGGGGAGGAAAGCACAAAAGCATCTCGAACTGAGATCTGTAGCGGGGTAACCTGTGCGAACCAGTCATGAAGACTACAAGCACGAGTTAGGCAAGACCCGAAACCAGAAACAAATCCCAACGCCCAACAAAGCGGGTTGTGAGGGAAGATACAAAGGTTCAACTACGGTTAAAAAGCAGTTCAGGCTATATGCATTCGACTTCAATAATTACAAAGGTTCAATTACGGTTGAATTGGGACTCAGTCTATGCGCCTTCGACTTCAAAAATTACAAAGGATCAAATACGGCTGAACAGTAGTTCAGGCTACGTGCCTTCACTAAAAGGTTCAACTACGGTTGAACTAGGACTCGGGATATGCGCCTTCAATTTCAAAAATTACAAAGGTTCAACTACGGTTGAATTGGGACTCAGGATATGCGCCTTCGACTTAAAAAATTACAAAGGTTCAACTATGGTTGAACCGGGACTCAGGCTATGCGCCTTCGACTTCAAAAATTACAAAGGTTAAACTACGGTTGAACAACAGTTCGGGCTACGTGCCTTCACCCAAATGTTCAACTACGGTTCAACCGAGACTCAGGCTATGAGCCTTCGACTTCAAAAATTACAAAGGTTCAACTACGGTTGAACAACAATTCAAGCTACGTGCTTTCACCAAAAGGTTCAACTACGGTTGAACCGGGACTCAGGCTATGTGCCTTCTACTTCACAAATTACCAAGGTTCAACTACGGTTGAACAGTAGTTCAGGCTACGTGCCTTCACCCATAGGTTCAACTACGGTTGAACTGGGACTCAGGCTATGCGCCTTCGACAACGAAAAATATAAAGGTTCAGCTACGGTTGAATCGGGACTCAGGCTATGCGCCTTCGACTTCAAAAATTACAAACTATGGTTGAACAACAGTTCAGGCTACGTGCCTTCACCCAAAGGTTCAACTACGGTTGAACCGGGACTCAGGCTATGCTCCTTCAACTTCACAAATTACAAATGTTCAACTACGGTTGAACAACAGTTCATGCTACGTGCCTTCACCCAAAGGTTCAACTACGATTGAACTGGGACTCAGGCTATGCCTTTGACTTCAAAAATTACAAAGGTTCAAATACGGTTGAACAGCAGCTCACGCTACGTGCCTTCACCCAAAGGTTCAACTACGGTTGAACCGGGACTCAGGCTATGCGCCTTCGACTTCACAAATTACAAAGGTTCAACTACAGTTGAACAAGAGTTCAGGATACGTGCCTTCACCCAATGGTTCAACTACGGTTGAACTGGGACTCAGGATATGCGCCTTCGACTTCAAAAATTACAAAGGTTCAACTAGGGTTGAACAACAGTTCAGGCTACGTGCCTTCACCTAAATGTTCAACTACGGTTGAACCGGGACTCAAGCTATACGCCTTCGACTTCACAAATTACAAAGGTTCAACTACGGTTAAGCAGCAGTTCAAGCTACGTGCCTTCACCCAAAGGTTCAACTACGGTTGAACTGGGACTTAGGCTATGCGCCTTCGACTTAAAAAATTACAAAGGTTCAACTACGATTGAACCGGGACTCAGGCTATGCCCCTTCGACTTCAAAAATTACAAAGGTTCAACTATGGTTGAACTGGGACTCAGGCTACGCGCCTTCGACTTCAAAAATTACAAAGGTTCAACAACGGTTGAGCCGGGATTCAGGCTATGCGCCTTCGACTTCAAAAGTTACAAAGGTTCAACTAAGATTGAACTAGGACTCAAGCTACACACCTCCGTCACAAAAGTCACAAACTCAACCACGGACAAATCAAAGCCAAGAACATACGTCCTCGCGGCCATGAGCCGGGCTGCAATTAGGCAAGGCCGAGTGACTTCACCATTCAGGTAAGTACGACTGACTCAAAACTAAAGATTCGGCCCATGTAGAGTTCGGCCCAAGTCGAACTACAAGGCTGTGCTTTTCATTTCTACCGCGAGTAGTCCGATTGAGCCAGAACTGGGACTAAGGCCATGTGCCGCCACTGCACATACACGACTACAACCCACTCCCACCAAGTGAACGAAGGTGATGACCAAAAGCGACAATCTATGGCCAAAGACATCTACACCAACTTTACCTTAAGTCAAGGAGTCAATTCGACAATGGTCGAAACCGCCTAACCGGCCGAGACCACTAACATGCTCGTTAGAGAAACTCTAGGACAAGGCCCTCAATGAGTACAAAGAAGAAACACACGAAATCAATACAAAACAGAAAGGAAGAAAACCACATATATTTACAATATTCACAAGGGGTTACCCTAATTACATCAGTCCAGGGCCAGCAACAAAGAAAAAATAATAAAAAAGAAAAAGAGAACGAAAACTAAACAAATATTACAAACTTTCTTTTTGTTTACTCGGTGCCACCAGCGCCCTCTTCAACATTGTCAGCACACTCGATGCCATCATCACCCCCGGGCGTGGACGGGTCAAAACCGCAGTCGAGGCGGGCTTCACGAGCCTTCTGGCGTGCCTCCTCATAGGTAGCCTCAGGCACAATGCCGGCTTTCCAAAACCTCTTGTACACGTCGATCTGGGCCTCAGCATACGTCCAAAGCTCACGAGCAGGACCGAAAGAAGCAACCCGATCCCTCAGGCGCTGGTCCACCGCATCACGGGCGTCCTGCTCACAAACAGCAATGCGCCCCTCCAACGTCTCTCTCGGAAAGTAGCAGCGGCCCTCTCCAGTCCACGTTCGCTTTCTTGGGCGTGGTTGGTCGCCTGCAAAGTTTCAACCCTCTCCAGGGCATCCTCTGCTTGCTTCCTCAAAGCAGCATTCTCCGTCTCTAGGGCGGCCACCTGCCTAGTCAAAGCCTCAGCGGCCTCTGCTGTCATAGCCCGGGTTTGGCTCTCTCTCTCAGCGACCGCCCTCCTTTCAGTGTCCATATCCTCGTTTCTTTGACGGAGCTACCCCTCAAGAGTGTTTACCCTGTTAAGGGTCTGCTGCATATGAAGCTCTCTCCTCGTCAGCTCTTCTACCAGCTCCCAGTTCCACGGGTCGTTCCTTAGGCGTTCACGCAGGTCACGGCACCGGTTCCGGTAGCGGCGGTACTTCTCCAACAACCTCACAAAGACAGCCGAGCAAATGTTGGCCCGGCGAACACTCTCCACCTCCAACAAGAATGACTGCGGCAAGTAGGACAATAGTTAATAAAAGAAGATACGCAAAGGAAAGAGATAGACTAAGGCTTCACACATACCTTTATACTCAGAGCGGCCACCTCGCCCATCAACCCGACGTCTGAGATACCCCTCAAGGACGCACTCTCTGCCTCCAAGCACAGAACCCCGAACAGCGTCACCAGATTCTCCTCCTCGAGCAACAGGTTCAGGTCATTAGGGATCTCCAAATATTGTTAATCCCTCTCGGCCTGTACCGTTGGGTTGGTGTACCCCTCATGAAACAGACGGACGTCCTCAGGATCCATGTCGGACTCCGAATCATCCCCCTCTCCTGAGGCGCCTCTTCCTTCTACCGCCCTGGAAGTCGAGGCCTCTGCCACTCGGGATGTTTAATAACCCGCATTCGCCAAAACATCGATGCTTGTTTCCTTCGCCAAAACAGTTGCTGAGGAACTACCTTCCCTCTCAGCAACAGGAACTGAAATTTGAATTGCCGAAGAGATTGTGTCACCTTGGCATAAGCCAACCGGTGTATCCCTCACAGAATGCTCGCCCTCTGGGGCGGGATCCGCTGCATCCCTTCCGCTTCCAATGGCGAATCCAAGCTAATCACCACCGGAAAGACCGGGGTGAATGCCACCACGCGCCGAACCAGCGGCCTCTCCTCTCCCCCCTCGTCTTCATTCGGTGGCGACTCCACCCTGGAACTCATAGACCTGGAAGGTTCTTCAACTCGGTGCACGGACCACTCCGGAGAGTAATTCGTTGAGGATTCCACTGAGGTCACCCTCGGGACCATGCGAGGCGATGGCATTGCAACCAATTGGGCAGTCGCCCCAGCCTACGGAAAGCAAGCTGGGGAGCCCTCCTGCGGCATGGTCATCCTAACCAGCATAAGAAGAAGGGTCAAGGATAGGAAACTGAAAACTACCATTAGAAAAACAATACAGTAATCCAGATTCTTACCAGCGGCTGGTCTACGGCCATGGACCTCCCAGAAAGATGTCCACGTGTGAATTCCCGCTGTAACATGGAGCACAGCCTCAACCCACTCACGGATACCAGAAAGAGGTGCTGGTGGCGCACCTCCATCTACGGCACATGAAGAAGGTCAGTACGTACGAACGTGAAACAGGGCATTTAACCAAAAGAAATCAAGACCGTCGTAAAAGAAACATATGTGCGTGGTTCCATTCCTCCAGGAAGTCAGTAGCGCAAGCCACCAGGTGCTCAGTCCTGGTGTAGAAAAAGTGCTCCTAAGGACGGGTATCGACCTCGTCATCGAGCTCTGCGGTTAAGACGTCGGCTCCACGAGGGACCAACCGAATCATGGTACCTCGTACCCTCTGGGAAGCGTAGAGAGTCACTACGTGCCCAAGGGTGATCTCCTTCCGTGTCAACCCCGCATACTTTATCAGCATCACCAGCAACTTGTAGCAGGAAGGGACGAGCTGACCAAGGCATACCTGTAGCAGCGACAGAAGTACACCACTAGCATTGGGAGAGGAAGTTTAAATCCTAGATTGAAAGGGTAAGCGTAGAAAATGCAGTACCCTTGGTGGTCGACGTGAACCCTCTCCCCGCACCCGGCGAGGACGATGTCAGCAAAACGAGGAATGTCGCATTGATCCTTCAGTCGGGGGAGCCCCACCTCCCCCATCAGGGGGGCCTCATCCACTTGGTCCTCTCCTTCGGGGTAGGAGAAATTAGTCACCGGGCCGCCGAGCAGAGAAAGAATGTCAGTCACCGACGGGAGCCTGTCAATACTCACCGAATCGGCGGTTCTCACCACCGTGGATGGGCCCTCGGCTGCCGGAACCACCACCAGAGCAATATCGAAACGAGAGCTACTTGCATTATCAGTATATGAGAAGAAAGTGAGCAGAGTTCACCGGAAAAGCAAGAGAAGGTGAAGATCTGAGGTTGAACGACGAAGAACGGAGTGACGAAGAGCAAAAGACGAATTAATCTGATAACAAGAAAGTTATCTCTCTCAAGATTTCACTCAAACGAATATTACAAAAGTAAGAACTGAAGAGTACAACCCCTTATTTATAGACGAGGCATAACTGGCTTTCACAAATCCCAAAGGTCACCATTAACTACCTGACCAACCGCAAAGCGGTTCAGACATACAGTAACGGACACCATTATGACAGACACCATGGAACAGTCATTCAACCGTCACTCGGCACGTCGCCCGTGAAATGGTCGTAACGTCCCTAAGACACCCAAAAGCACGCCCCATGCATCACTAAGTGTATGATGCCTTCCCTATGCGTGGCAAGCCCGATCGTATCTCTGCTAAACGTGGGTAATCGGCCACGGCCGTCTCTATACCAATAGTGGTTGCGGCCATCTTCATAATAATTCATGTCATCGCCGCCCCCGAAAGTGTATTGATTACGTCCATCTCTGAAACAATAACGACCACTGCCGTATCTTGAATACGAAATGATCACGGTCGCCCCCTCAGTAGGGGCGGCTACGGTCCTCTCAAAGCAACGAGCAATTATCTCCGTCTCGTAAAGATAAAGTGATTACGACCTCCAGCCCCAGAAAGAGTACATACAAACAAAAGGCCACGGCCGTTTCAGATAGGCGAACGGCAACGGTCGAACGTACGAAATCCAATCAAAGAATTGCGACCGTGGTCGTTGATTGTGGATTCACTTAACGAACAGCCCCATTGCAGTCAAAGATTGTCCGCGCAAAAACAGCTATGGCCATCTCCAAAAACTGCTACGACCATCTCCAAAGTATAAATGGTCACGGCCATCTCCAAAGTATAAATGGTCACGGACATCTCCAAAGTGTAAATGGTTACGGTCATCTTCGAAGAATAAACGACTACGGCCATCTTCAAGGCCAAAGTGGTTGCGGCCGTCTCCAAATCATAGACGGCTACGACTATCGGAAAAGTACGCTCATCGAGCTCGGCCGGATCCCGACCTCAATAAGCGGAGGAACTATCTGTATGAGTCAGAATTAGATCCGTGGTAATTAGCACGTCTAACTATCTGTTAAACTTGCTCGGGCTAATAAAAGATATAATCATTCGCTGACTAAGGCGCTCCGAGGACTCAACCTAATTAATGAGACCACGGCCCACTCAGTGCTCATGGACGTCCCTTCGACGCGGTTACAACCGTCCCTCGCCAGCTGGGAAGGTTCATAGCATAAATACTAAGAGAGAGAACTCCCAAAGGGGGTTGCTTCTTCTTCTTCTCCACATCTACTTCTAAGAGAAGAGACTATACATCATTGTAAGGCTCTGAACCTCTCCACGGAGGTGCAGACCAAACCGATATCATTAATAAAAGATCTTCATCCTCCTCCCCTTAACCAATAACTGTTGTCTCTCACATTTTATTCATTTGGTCTCTTGATTTATTACGATCTGCTATGATGGACCCTCCGTCGATTTTAATTGATTTATACTTATAAAGTGTATGAGAACTTGGAGCTAAACACTTTATATAAGTAATTTCAAATCCCATTTTCCCGTTCCATGAGGCTTAATCAGAGTCAAACATAAGTTTAAAAATTAATAAACATTTTACTTAAGAATGATTGGTCGGCTGAAGCCTTAATTAAACTTGGAGGTTGGAACAGAAAGCAAGAAAAACGGGAAATGCTGCTTCCTAATTACCTACGGCAACGCGTTTAAGTTTTCTTTGTAGAACCAACGTTTCCTAATTACAGTTGCGATTTGTGTTCGAACTCGGGTCCTATTTATAGCTGAACTAAAATGTCTGATAATTTAGTAGGATCTATAAATAGCGGCGGACCTAGGATTTGGTGGTCGTAAGACATCATAATTATAAATTTATCAACGCTCATAAAGATTGGTACGGAAGCATGTGTTAACATCTGATTATTTTCTTGACGACAGCTGCAAGTATATATATAATTTTTGCCTAAGTTTTTGAGTGTCGGTAACCCCTCTCCCTATAATGTTGGTTCGGCGCTGTCTACTAAAGTAGTGACCAATGAACCCCAGTGGCGTAGCCAAGTCTCGCCAATGCTGTTCAAACTTTAAACAAGTCAATAACTTTTTTTGCTGATAAAAGGTATAATTATTTGAAAAAGAGTCTAATAGACCACATATACCGTCTCTGTTTAGTTTTGGCAAAAAAATCTGCAGATAACGTTGAGCCCGTGAGCAATACATCACTTTGAACACCTGGATACTCTGGACCACTGGTCTGTCTCACTCAACTATATAAATGATGTTCAAAATATAATATATAATCTTATAAAATAATATTTTAATTTATATATAGAGTATAATTTTCCAGCAAAGGGTGTTCGCTTAACTACACCATTCACATAGTGTGGCTACGTCACTGAATCGAACCGCTTCTTCTTTCGCAAACATTTAGACAAAAATCTGAGCTTGAATAGAATTGAACAAGATTTGACGAACAAATACAAAAGTCACTAGAGAAAATATATAATCGAAATGCAAAAATCTATAGAAAGTCAAACAATAGAATATTCAACCTGCAGATTAGGCGTTATATTCGTTATAAATTAGTTTGCTTTGATATTTGAGCTCAACTTTACGTCAACGTCACTTTCTACAATGGAAAAGTAAAGGTTTTCACATGGAAGGGTCCATCAATGGAGCGTGAGAGCCATGTGCTAACAGGCAATAACCTAAACTTGAAAATGCAGAGATAACAAAAACAGTTAAAATGAGAGAGAAATTAATTAAATTAGAATTACATACAGAGAGAGCTATTCTCACGGATCTTGCCTGCCTTTTATGGTCCATACTATCTTTTATTTAAAATATTGTAGCTATAGGTGACACGTACATTCTATATAAACCACTCAATTTTTGTGATCTTAGCCAATAGTAAAGTTATAGATTTTGATAGGTAGTTCTAGCAGAATATCTTTTTTTCACGAGATCAATCATGACGACTTATCATCACAACAGAAAAGTATCTTCGTTGGTTCGATCAATCACTTCTCCTTTCAGAAAAGCTCGACGAACATTGTTCAATCAACAATCACCTCGGGACAAGAAGTCACAACAAGAAGGTATGTATTGTATATTGCATATATTACACGTGTCACAAAACGAATCTAGGATTTATACTCAGTAGGTAGGAAATGAGTCTATATATTGTATAAGCATAAATTGTTGCCTTGTGATCGGGAGTTCACGGGTTCAAGCCGTGAAAATAGCCTCTTAAAGAAATATAGGGTAAGGCGGTATACAATAGACCCTTGTGGTCCGGCCCTTTCTCGGACTCCGCGCATAGCAGGAGCGTAGTGCGTCGGACTGCCCCTTTATGTGCTTATGAATCGACTTAAAAATAATAAGTTCAGTTGAACTTATTAACTCATTCTAGATCCACCTCTGCATGTGTCAGTTGTATTCCTATCGTTGTTTTTCGACTGATTATAGATTCTTATGTGGTTGCAGGGCCGGAGAACCATATAGTAAATTTACAAGTTGAAGTAATGGCTTGTCCATATGAAGATGTTCAAGTGATGTGGTCAATTTTAGACAAGTCCAAGCCCAGAAATTGAACCTTTGTTTTTTGCCATTAGTTTGTTTGGAGAATATATCAAGAATCAAGCCAATCTGTATATACTTGATTGTTATCTTGTTGATGTGGTGGCTATAATCTGACGCCCAAAAACAAGATTTGGAAATTGTTATTGCCTCTAGTTTGGTATCTTTCCCTACACAAAGAAGAAAAAAGAAAAGAAAAATAGATAGATAGTTGGTTAAGTAGAGAAACAGTTGACAAATTGGTTGTATTCAAGCAAGACTTGTTTTTATACCAATTTGTTTTTTTATTTCTTTCAGCTAATCCTCTTGAATAATGGAAAATCATGGAGAGATTTACTGTATTGGATTTGCATTATTATAAAATCATTTCGATTTTACATTCAATTGTTGTTTGATTCACACACTAATTATGCAAGAATTACTTATATGATTAATAATGAAGGAATTGTTATGTGATGATTAATAATGAAGAATTGCAAACACAAAGGATGGGCTGCAGTTTCAAAAAGATTAATAATGAAGAGATTATTATGCTGAAATTATTTTAAGAACATTATTATGGTTTTGTAGTTTCATGTATGAATTGCTATAGATATTTTATTTCATATTTTATTCCGCATAAAAAATTTAGATTCTATATAGATTCTCGTATAACTTAATGCGGATGTTATTTAATACTATCAACTAAATGATGCATTATGATAAGAGGGGTTGCTCTGATGGTAAGCAACCCTCACTTCCAACCGAGAGGTTGTGAGTTCGAGTCTCCCCAAGAGCAAGGTGGGAAGTTCTTGGAGGGAAGGATGCTGGGTTTCTATTTGGAAACAGCCTCTCTACCCAAGGGTAGGGGTAAGATCTGCGTACACACTACCGGGTTGTTGTTGTTGTCTAAATGATGCATTATCTGTGCTATTTTTTTTTAATACAACCAACCAAATATTGCATTATGCTATCATTACTTTTTCACATGCGATCAACCACACATTGTATTTTTTAATGTGAAACTTAATGCTTGAATTAAGTATATTAATATAAAAAAGAATTCCTTATTTGATATGCCTAATTTGTTTTTCATCTACCGTCAAACCTCTCTATAACAACCTCATTTGTTCCGAAATTTTTTGGCTACTATAGTGAAATATTGTTATAGAGGATATATATTATAACATAAATTAATATTCGGTTCCAAGAAAAACTCGACATTTATAGTGAATGATTATTATATAAGGATGTTGTTATAGAGAGGTCTGACTGTATTAGGCCTGTTAATTTCTTAAAATCCCAAAAAAATCTAGCTGTGGTCTGTACTAACTAAATTAACCATGATCTGCATTAGTGTCTCAAAATTGAAAGGCAATGTCATAAAAAGTTGGAAATACAAAGGGAATATAAGTTCTGATTTAAAGGAGCCATAAAACCAAAAAGAATTGCAGATCATACATTTAAACTCCAGTTCATCTTACTTCTTAGACATGAGTTTTACAAACTGGGAACAAATGGGAAGATCAGAAAAGGTAATTTGCACAACAAAAAAGAAGAACAAAGAAATCTGCACTTTCTAAAACTGAAGGCCGTGTTCTCTTGCAGCATCAGCGAGAGCTTCAATCCGTCCATGGTAAGGATAACCTCCTCGGTCGAAGGCTACTTTAGTGATTCCTTTCTCTAGACAGGCCTTAGCTATAACCTCCCCAACTTTCTTCGCCACGTCCTGCAAACAAAAGCTCGTTATGATGAGCCTGCTGTTCATAACATCGTTAAAAGTATTCAAACAGTTAAACTCTGATACAAGAAAAGTGCCAAGATAATCACAATCACATCATATAATAAATCTCTCCTTCGCAAATAACACCCATCAAGTGTTTTTCTGTTTTCTGTTTCTTAGTTTGTTTAATCATTTTCTTATGGAGGAGAGGAACGGTTCCCCCTGTGCCTAAGAGGTTCAGAAAAGAGATGCAATTTGAAAGTGAGAATGGAAAGTAACCAAATCCACAAAATCTTCAATGTTGCAACTGACTGTACCATTAGTTTGTATATGTTTTATGGAGTAATATCTAACAGCATCAGCACGATCTTAGTTGACGGAAAGAACTCCGGAACATAACATAACACATGTATACATAAGGAGATCGCAAAGGTTGTTATTTTTCCACGAATGTGCAATCAAGCAATGGTAACCAATATAAACAGTGCCAAAAACTACTTGCCATTAACATGTTTCAGTACTCAGCACTAACAATATAAGAAAATAAACTGTAATGAGAACTATAAGAGAAGCTACATCCACGAGATCCTCTATCCAAAAGAAAGAAAGGAAATGCAAAATTAAGTTTTTTGCCAAATGGAAAAGAAAGGCCTGCTTCTTGAACAAATTGAGTCATGCATCAACTACATGGGAAGGTAAACTTCAATTGGTTATATGGCATTTCTAAGAGGCTATAAGCATGGAGCCTCAGGGCATTTAAACTACAAGAGCAACAAACCTAGTAAATAAAGACAAATACAACAATAGTATCTTATGTATCTTTGCCGGGAACTACAAAAATTGGATAATGAGGACCAAACAGCTCTTCTCATAATCCCTCTTAAATCTGCATTACCGTAATCTTCTGATTTAAATTATTATCTTTATACTTCCCACTTCACTTCTGATCTTTTAAGTCCAGCCTCACAAGGATGTTATCCGCCCCAAACAAATCCTATAAAGCCTCTAAAGGATATTCCTTCCTTCCATATAAAGAGCAAATTTTCTCTTCTAAGGACAGGTTATCTAAAATTACAGTCAAGGTCCTCTTCTGAAGGCAGGTTTTTGTAATGCCACCTCCACTGCGAAAATATAAGCCGATAAATTTACATGCAATTTATGTAAATTGTAAAGAGAACAAAATTTTTGGATGGTATTTGTCGTAAAATTTGAAACTTTCTGCAACAGACAATTGAAAACTTCAGATAGTCAGAGGTATGTTCTCTTCTTCTATGCAGCAAACAAGGGATGAAGTGATAAAACTTGGGCAGAAGTTTTCCTGCCAGGTTGTGCCAGTTCTCTAATTTTTCTGCTCCAAAAGTCGGTAGTTCTTATAATATCTTTGAATCTTCCAATTTAGTTTTCTGGCTCAAGAAAGTACAAATTCCTCAAGTCCTAGCTCTCTACTTCTCTTTTGGATGATAAAAGTAACTTGAGATCATTGAACTACAAGCAAGATTATTTTAGCTTATTATTGGACATGTTTAGTAGTGAACTAATTCAAAATATATTTGTATAATTCATTTCTTACAACCTCTATCTAACCAAACTTTCAATTCTTTATATGTGTGTATTTGCCAAATTTAAGTATTTAACTCAAAATGAATCAGGTATTTTGAGCACTTTTCAATTCAAGAGATTTCGCTCTTTCCAGTTTTTGTATAAAACACATAGGACAAGGAAAATGTGTAGTCCAGAGCACAAAGGGAAACGTTTCCTTGAATTCTAGGAACATGACTCAAGTTCAGCTGATTTAGGAGGACCTTCCCATAGTCGTTTTTTTTTCCAGAATTTCATCTCTTGATCTGCCTCACTCTCTCATATAGTAATATATACTTTTCTACGCATTGTCATTAAAAGAAAAGGTCTGTTAACCTTTTTGAGAAAACATATTTGAGAACTTACTGTAGTGGGGCCAGCGGAGTAGTCGAATTCCTCAGCGATTGGTTTCTGCATTGTTGAAGCAGATGCCAGTGTGTGCATCTTGGAGTCATCAATTACTTGAACATAGATGTGCTTGTTGGAACGGAAGACACACAATCTTGGTCTTTCAGGTGTCCCTTCAACCTGAAAGTCAAAAGATGTGTTGTAGACTTGATCTAGATGAGATAATGCACCTTAATACTCGTGCAAGAGAATATACGAATTTACATAAACCAAAAAGAGGACCAGAAAGAATTAGACGACGAAGAAAGGGGAACCAGATCATGAGCACAGGTCAAATAAGAATTAAACAGGTAGCATATCAATCACAAATAGATGTTTAACAAGAAAAAATTCTATTCCACTTGTCAAAAAAATTGTATTTCATTCAAAAAATTGTGGAAATGGAAGCAAAGAGAAAGGTGATAGAGGGTTCGTTACCTGGCTATATGATGTATAAAAGCATGTGCAAATTGTCTTGTGTAAGCGGATGCATTGGTTTTCCAATTTTTCACAATTAAAAGATTTAAGGTCTCAAGTCAACAAGGAAAAAGAGAGGCCATCCTTTTCAAGTTTCAACACACTTGAATAGAGGTGCTTTCTTTGTCTAAGGAATCAATATAAAAAGACAGCTCCCATTCTCTCAGCAAGCATCTTCATGCCAAAATGTTGATGACTTTCTATATTCTATTGCATTTAAGGAACTATCTTTTCAAGCAAGTATCTGTAATGCTGCTAAACTCCAAACATGAACGATAGAGCTAAAAGAACAATTTTCAGGTCTGACTAATATCAAAGTTTCTTCAAGCAAATTCAAATGCTAAAAATGGCTTTGCATTTTCACAGTTAAACAAGATTAATCCTCTCCACTCCCACCTGCCCCTCCACGCCCCAAAAGAAAACCCCAATCAGAAAAGGTGGATTTTTGTTATGATCTGCTAGTTATACACTCCATTATACCACTAATTCTATATTTGAGACTTGGAATTGTACAACCCAGAATGCATAGAGTACAAATTCCACATATTGGTAAAAACAAGATTAAAAACTAAAAAACCCCAAATGAAAAAGGTAGTTTTTTTTTGCTTCATCTGCTAGCTAAATACCTCCATTGTAACCACAAATTCAATTAGGACTTGGGATTACTACAACGCTTAATGCAGCCTGGTGCACTAAGCTCCCGCTATGCGCAAGGGAAGGGACGGACCACAAGGGCTTGTTGTACGCAGCCTTACCCTACATTTCTGCTAGAGACACGGCAGTAACTTTACTAGTTACACCAAGGTTCTCCTTTTAGTACAATGCTTAATGCATAGAGCACAAATTCGAGAACCCATTAAGAGATTGCATTTCAGCATATTGGTAAGAACAAGACTAACATAATTCAATATTTAGGAATTGAGAATTGTACAACTCTGAATACTTAGACTACAAATTCAAGACCCCAAAGAAGAGGCTGTATCACCACATACTGATGAAAACACGACTAACATAATACATTGTAGGGAATTGAGTTTAATACCTTCTTCCGAATACGAACATGTCGGGCAGTTCTGTCTTCCCGTCTCGTTGTGGCCTTGGCTTCAACTGTAAGAGGCCGAGCTGACGTCACCAATTTGGTACGGAATGGAAGAGTCAGCTGCTTGTTATCGGCGCAAGCGTTGTGAAGAAAAGAAAGTGAAAGTGAAGTACAAGCCATGGCTTTTTTGGTTCGAAGATGAACTTTAGGATAAGAAGTGGATTGAGTCAAGAGCTTATATATGCTAGTGAAGAAAGAATATAACAGTAAACGACGTCGTTAGGTCGGGCTAATTGACAAAATGTCGTCGTATGTAGTAAGAATAAGAAAATTTAAGAAGATGTATCTCGTATAAATTATATGAGAACTGCTTTAAGATATAACCAAGTGATGACTAAACTGCAAACCTGGTAGTCTATTTGTGTAATGATCTCTTTATAAAATGGCCTATATTGCTCTTATTTAGAAATCCAGAGCCTCAATCTCACCATTTGGTCAAGATGAAGGGCAAGTACCAAGTTTCTGGGTTAATATTCCAAAGCGTTGCCTCTCTTCAGTTTTAGTGGGCGTTTGGACATAAGAATTATAAAATTTGAGAAAAAAATAAATCATTTTCAAGTGAAAATAATATTTAAAATTAAAGTTGTGTTTACACATGACTATTATTTTGGGCTATTTTTTATTTTTTGTCAGTGGTTTGAAGTGAACATTTTGAAAAATAATTTTTGTTGGAGGTTTATCAAAATTTCAAAAAAAATTGAAAATCATCGTCAAGTGAAATTGAAAATTTCATAGTTAAAAGTTGATTCCGAAAAAGAGTAAAAAAAAAAAAGGCTAAACTAGCCCTTAATGGGAAGACAAGCTTTAACTCAAGTTGTTAAAATATTGTCACGATCCAAATTTCCCTCTGTAGTATGTCGCAATGGCACCTAGTCTTAGGGACTAGGTAAGCCAAACATTTACTGAATTAATGGCAATTCAACCAACAATTATTAAATATGAAACAAAAATTTTCTATACAAGCCAACAATCCCAAAACCGATAGTACAAGTTATAAGTTCTACTGAGTTTATTAGAAAAAATCTCTAAGTACAATTGTATTGGAATAGAATAAACAGTACAAGTACAATATCAGAAGGTGACTTTGAGGCCTGCAAACGCGACGAGAAGTATATCTTGAGTCTCTACAGTAAAACCCAAACAACTAGCTAATCATCAACAACCAACTGCTTAGTACGTGGATCTGCACAAAAATGTACAGAAAGCGTAGCATGAGTACACCATAGCGGTACCCAGTAAGTATCAAGATTAACCTTAGTGGAGTAGTAATGAGGTACAGTCAAGACACTCGCTGGACAAAATAACATGTACAGTATATCAGTATAAAGAAAATGATGGAAAGCAGGAATAAATGGATAGCAATAAGAATCAATCAATGATATAAGTAGTAAAGTAATAACAACACCGTAAAGCGTCGTTCAAAACAAATAAGGAACACAAGGACAACCAACTAAGCAATCATTCCTAACACAAGTTTTCAATACAAGGTGACAAGGTCACTCTGTGGTACTTTATCTCATAGTCACAATGTACGGGTCTCAACTCACCATCATATACTCACGGTACCTCGTGCTCGCATCTTGAATCCCAACCGCATGGATAACTCACGTACCAATATTATTAATATATGAATCCGCAAAGACAACTCACGTGCCAGTAGAACAACTCTTACACCGAAGGCAAGTAAACGAGAGTACATATAAATGGTCAATACAATTAGCATTCATTTTCTTAAACCGAAATGAGTGATGATTGGGTTTATGCTTGTGCAAGTGTTCTATCACAACTCAAGTCCACAAGTAAGAGCAAAGATAATGAATGTCACATAAGAAATGATCACCGTAAAGTATCGTTCAAAACAAATAAGGAGCACAACGACAACCAATTAATCAAACCTTCCTAACACAAGTTTTGAATACAAAGTCACTCCGTGGTACTTTATCGCATAGTCACAATGCACAACTCACCATCATATACTCACGGTACGTCGTGCCCAAATTTTGAATCGCAATCGCATGGATAACTCACGTGCTAATATTATTAATAATATTATTAATATATGGATCCGCACAGATAATTCACGTGCCAATAGAACAACTCTTACACGGAAGGCAAGTAAACGAGAGTACAAATAAATGGTCAATATCATTAGCATTCATTTTCTTAACCCGAAATGAGTGATAAATTGCGTTTATGATTGTGCAAGTGTTCTATCACAAGTCAAGTGAACAAATAAGAGCAGAGACAATGAATGGCACATAAGAAATGATCACCACAAAATGTACTACATATAACCCACACAAAATAGGTACACCGCTACACAAATATTAACAATAACAATGCCCCATTCCATCACAAATCATTCTCCGACATAGCCCACCTTATCTCGCTACACGTGTAATAATAAAGTAAATACACCCCTTGTCTCGCCATATGCGCAAACCTATATATAGACCGCTTTGTCATATCGCATGTGCAATATCAATGGTAACAACAACATGGACAACTCACATGCAAACACCCCGACACTCCTCTCAACAATATCGCATGTGCCAAAAAAATATAATAACACAATATAATGACTTGTACCACATGTGGCCATATACCAAAACATTTCTTAAAAATAATTTCAATACCATAACAACACATAGCCCTCGACTCAACAATATTAAGTACAACAATAACAATAATGACCCGGGAGTACAGCAATCAGATCAACAAAAGAATTACAAAAGCACAATGAAACATAAGAATGAACTCACAATAAAGACACAACAAGTAATAATGGCTTCAAATAAAAATAACTCAACAATAAGAGAGACAACATGTAACAATGATTTCAAGTATAAATCCAAATGGAAGAGATAACATGTAATAAAAATTGGCAACAACATCCAATTAAAACATATAATAGTATATTCGGCAACAAAGGGTAGAACATGAACCAATGAGCTTCAAATAAGGCATGTAAGGGTAAATTTAGCAATGACAGATATAACATGATAAGTCGACTTCATTTCAAATATGCACAGGAAACCTAAGAGTCTAAAACAGTCAAATTTCCACATATGATCTCGAGTACATACTCGTCACTTTGTGTACACGGCTTTCACGTTACACAAATGGCACAAATACTCAATTCCTAAGGGATAATTTTCCAATACAAAGTTAGGCAAGATACTTGCCTTAACGAAGCCATGCGAAATTCTAAAATTACCTTCTCGTGTGAAACAACCTCCAGATGGCTCAAATCTAGCTAAAATAATTTCATAACATAATTAAAACTCATACGAAATAGTTCAGGGTAATAAAACTTTGACTTTTAATTTAACACTAAAAGTCAACCCCGGGTTTGCACATCAGAGTCGTTGAGGTAGCCGAATATCCCGAATATCCCGAAATAGTTCAGGGTAATAAAACTTTGACTTTTAATTTAACATTAAAAGTCAACCCTGGGCCCACTTCTCAAAATAAAATCTGAAAATTTCATCTTTAGATTCCTCGTCTCTCCATGAGTCCCTACATATAAAGATTATAAAAAACGGAGTTCGTTTACCCTCTCAATTCACCACTTTACTCTCTCTTAGGCTTCAAGCCTAACCACCATTTTTAACCTTTAAAATCTTGAATTTCTGTGTTTAATCTACTATTTTTTGCCATATAGGAATAATCCAAGGCCAAGAATCATTACATGAAGGAAACCTTCGAAACTCTCTTCAAAATCGCCCACAAATCGTCTCTTCCCGAAGTCAAAAGTGTTTTCTTAACTTATGAAATTTGCAAACATTGTTTCATTAATTCCCTGCGATTTCCGCTTCCGCGACACACTGACCGCTTTTGCGGTGGTGGCTTCTGCTGTCAATAGACCGTTTTTACGGTCTCCTTTGAGTCAACTGGGACCGCTTTTGCGGTCCTAAGTCGCTTTCGCGGTCTCCGCCTATGCGATCCCCTTGACTGCTTATGCGGTCCCCCTATTAGTCCATGACCGCTTTCGCGGTAGCCACTTTTGCGGTGATTTTTCCGTTTTTGCGAAAATACCATAAGCCTATGCAACAGACCTGTTGCAACTTCAAAAATCCTCGTTTTCATCATCCGACATCACCCCGAGGCACTCGGGACCCCAACCAAATGCACATATATGTTCCATTACTTCATTCAAGCTTGCTCGCAACATAAAATCGCTATCATAAACATCAATATCATCCAATTTTCATGGATTCGAGCGTAAGTTAAACTAAAACTTCCAAAACTTGCATTTGATCCAAAACCCGACCTAAACACCTCCGAATGATCTGAAAATTTGCATGCATATGAAAAATCACCTAACGAAGCTACTGAAACCGTCAGAATTCCATTCCGAACCTCGGATAAAAATCCACCTTTCAACCAGACTTCACCAAAATTCTAACTTAGCCAATTCAAGCCTAATTCTACACCGGACCTCCAAATTCAGTTCCGACTTCACTCCTAAGTCACCAACCACCACCTGAAACTAGTCGAATCATCAAAAATCCATTCTGAGCCTTCTAACTCATAAGTCAATGTTCGGTTGACTTTTTTCCAAACTCACCTTCTCATAAAGGGACTAATTGTCTCATTTCTATCCAAACTCCTATCGAATTATTTCAAAATCTCCAAATACATACATTGAAACATATAATAGCATAAAATGGAGAAAACGGGGCGGATATACTTGAGACGACGGGTTGGGTCGTTACATCCTCCCCAACTTAAACAAACCCTCGTCCTCGAGCGTGCTAAGAGTCGTACTAAGGGCCAACCAATACCTGAATGACCTTACCAACCATATACCCGGGGTGATCCCACGTCACCCTAACTCACATAGGCCCGATAATACAACACAGCTAAAATTTCACAGTCCATCCAGACCATAACCGTTGGACCACATTGCACTTCTGAAACCATGCACAAGATCAGAACCTCACATCTATACTCAGAATAAGCATGAACCGGCTGTAATAACCCATACCTGCAACCTCAAGTGCGCTCACCTGATATACCGCATAATCCTAACACTCGAAATGAAAATTTATATCCACAGTAGTTGTCCACAACAACCATGTACCGAATAGAAACCCCTTATTAGCTGGAGTCTTATTCCAACACTGCTACATTCTATCAATGATAATGAACACACAGTAGTCCATAACCATTTCTGAATCAACCACTCACGAAGACATTTCTTCCCTTTTGACTAATACCACAACAGATCTCCGAGCCAAAACTCGATATTAACCTTTCGACAAGCTGAAACCAAATCCCTTCATATCCATTAATGACTCCAAAGGTCTCTTCTGACCAAACACACCATCCTGGTGACATGACACGTCAATATGGCCTAAGCCATGACTTACATAATACTCATACCAATAAGAGACGGTCTGAACATACTCAAGTCATGAAAATGACTCAAACGAAATAGCTGTACTTTAAGATCATCAATACCATTACAACTCAAGACTGGGACCCCGTCCCATATCATGGAAATATAATACCTGGATCTTTCCTGAAGGGTCTAATCTCCACGTAGCCTCGCTATTATACGCGATCTCATCCAAACACCATTTCACATGAAGCGCCTCAAGTTGCTATACTCGAACTTGACCACTACGTACAGATTGATGTCTGAACCTAAGCAATCCATCACACCCACGGTGAAGCGAGTTATATACACCATTAAATCCTGAAGGAACCCAGTCGATGCGTTATTCGCCGAGCAACTCCCAATACGGATTTTCCTCAGAAACTAGGAAACAAGGCATACAAAGTAACACACGGGAACTATCCTCAACGTCACACTGTTGCGGAGCGCAACCCAACCAGATAACATATCCTGTGGCGGCGTGCCACCTGATCCACTCAAATATCTCACATAGTGAGATGCACATCGAGCCGAATTTGCTCATAATCACAGAGTACCGAGTATCGATCACAAGCACACTGTATGCTTAATCATATCTACTTATGGCGGTGTAAGCTACAAAACTCAACTTCCACTATGAATCCCGATAGCGCCGCACCATATGTGCCCATAGTCCGTAAATCATAATGTCTCGCAACGTAGAAAACAACTCATAGACTCACCAGATCGCTACTAAGCTCAGCAATGGTCGAGTCAACTTATCCCTCGACAATACAATTCGGAACCAACCGAGTCGACTCAGACTGGAACACGCACCCGAAAAGTCCCTTAACGCTGGAACTGAATCACTGGTAGAAACCTCTACACTGTTTCCCGCCTCAAAGGCCAAATTACGGAAAGCAACTCCTACCAGTTGTCTATTGGTCCGTGGAACCCAACCATTCCGCTAGAACATAGTCTGATGTACCTTGCCACGCAACCTATGGCATTCTCTGGCATATCCCATAACACAATAGTCTAGATTAACCTAACACTGAGGCAACCAGTCTACCCCCAACATCATGTCCAAAATCTAACATATCAACAAATAAAATCCACTCGAGCTTCCCAATCCCAATTGCCGCTTACGGTGCCAATGCACATGATCCACAACCACTACATCGACTGCACCGGAGAACTCACAGTTTCCAACCCCATATAACATACAAATCACTATATCTCATCCACATTCCGCCGTAGGAATACATATTACATATCAAGTACCCATTCATTCCACGAAAGATATTCTAACATTTTCCTGTGCCATCAACAAACTCAAATGTCAACAGTTGGTCTGATAGGAAACTGCCACAATCCCACCGAAGTATTATCCGTTTACATCACCTTCCCCTCTTACTGAATGTATACTCCCATCAAATCACTAGAATATTAATACCATTTCCTTAATCATATGAGGGTCGATTCTTAAACCACCTGCAACTGCCCGTACTGCTTAAGAATTTAATGACTTTCCATTCGGAACTAAACCGTAATTTACACATAATTCCCAATCCTCCACAATAGACCGCACATACCATACCATACTATAATAACCTGAGAACTCCATTTCCTTTTCCCTAACCACAATCTAAATTGCCAGGACTAAATCCTTCTATCCACACCAGCCTAAGCAAGTTGTCCGAGCTCAAAAGCTCTGCCGCCCAATACCCCGTAATGGCTCATTACCTCGAACATAAACAAGGAGTTGATCATATCTTTACCATACTGATTCAGTCCACTAACAAGTTACTTTATTTGTCTAGATTTCCTTCTGATTCATTTTCAACTTGATATACTCTTTTGTTGTAGCGCCACAACGCCTCAACCCTGGCTTACCACACGAGACTCGAACATAAGACCACACTATCTAAGACCAATAGGCCACTACACACTCTCTCAAACGTTCCCAAAAATATTCTAAAATACCCTACTTTGAAGAACTTCCTTCGAATCTAAGTCCGCTACATTTGCTTCCCAGATACTGATGCATAGAATCCCGTATTTGATGTAAAATACCACAAGTCTAGACCTATTCTAATGAAAACACTGACTTGGTCATCTACTCAACGTCAAAACATCTGAGTGCTACATATATAATCTTCAACACATCAAAATCATTCTCATGATTCATCCACTCTTATACCCACTGAAAATTACTTGACTTAACAAATCAAACCACTCGTGCCTAATCAACACTCTGACACCTCAGGACATGATCTCATTCTGATACAAACCAAACAACTTCCTTCTCTTTACACTGAGACTTCCTTATCCACAACTCAAAACATCCTACTACCTTCTCATTTCTATGAAGCACCATATAACATTTGTCGAAATTTTGCTTCACTCGTGCCATGCTCGACTCAATTTCTGCAATCAGGACTGATCCGTCAGCATACCTCGAAGCAGAAACAACATAGCACATAACTGTGCGATCAGCTAATCAACAACAACCTCCCCAACTTGGCTCAAGCCACATATGTCACAAAACATATACTCTATTTTTGTTGTAATATCATGGTGAGATTAAACTCACTCTTTCATAAGCTTGCGGAAACACTAATCATCAAAAATTTGTTAACCCTTCTGCAATTCTTGCATTCATTTACACAACAGTTAAGCCCACTCTGTAGGCGACAAATTCTTTTTACTAAGTTCTAAACATTTTCAAAAATTTTGGCAGAGTTTCCTTTGTAATTGAGCCTATCCACCTGCCAGTGAAACCAAAACCATCATAACGACACGTCCACAACTTGACAAAACATCATAATATATATCAACAACATTAATCTCAATACTACATGTATTCTACTATCAAAATCAATACATGGACATGCGTTTCACCAATTTGAATAATAACACATATAAGAATCACATCACTTCAGATCACCTCGCAGGAGATAACCCACCTGCTTCGCGCATATAACATTTCTGTATACCTTCTACCGTCATATACATTACACAGCTACTTAGTCTTACTGAGTCCGAACTCATATTGTATCGTGCAATTTACTTCACTCCCACTAGGAGACTCGAAATATTCTTCACGTGCCCACAACTCGGGCTACTCATCGGACCACCAAAGGAAACAAATCACTCGACAGTTCATCCATAATCTAGCAGATTCCTTCGTCACTACCAGGTCATATAATTACATCTCGTAGTACTAGAATACTCATCACACGGATATCAAACTACCATTCCGGCTAATAGCGACAATACTGAATGTCTAAATTTTAAAACACTTGCCCATACGATCAGCACCTCAGTGCTCAAGCCCTAGGCAATTCTGGCCTCAAGTCCTCCAGACTGGCGGAACATCATCCTCACGAAGATTACATCTCGCCCCTCGATCGGGGAATCGCAAGCCATAAAAGCACATATAATATCGAGCGCTCATGCGAACACGTGGAAGGAATTTCAAGAGTTGCTCTTTCAAGCTGAATCAAAGACGCACGATAAGATTTCAAGAAAGTGGAGTGTTTCCTCAAAGTTCTGTAGCCTCCTGCTTATAAGTGTGGTGCACGACACACCCATAAATAAGACTACACTAAATCGGCTCATGACTCGTGAGGCTTAGTAACCTAGGCTCTGATACCAACTTGTCACGACCTAAACCCGGTCGTGATGGCACCCATCCCTAAAGCTAGGTAAGCCTGACCATCAATCGCTTCCTATTTAACATTTAGTCTCAAGACCGAGAATTTAAAAATATTAATCCAAGAATATCCATAGAGTAATCTAGATAAATATGAAAAAACCGATAACATACCCATAAGATCCGGGGTCACGAGTCTAGAGCCTCTAACCTAAACTGAATAATAATAATAGTATCTGAATAACAATATAAAATCTGGAAAAGTATATAATAATAATAAACTGAGAAAAATAATGAAGAGCACCCATGTCATGCGAACGTCATACAGCTACTTCAACGACTCTGGAAATATCTCTGGAGACTATGAGTATTAGCTAAGTCTCCGGTGTACCTGAATTTGCACACAAGGTGCAGAGAGTAGGGGTGAGTACTTCCAACTCAGTGAATAATAAGTATAGAATAATGTATGAAAGTAAGAAGTCCACGAAATGCCACAAAGCAAAGCTAAATCTAACAATCTTATTCCTTAGCTACGAGCTAACAACAAACAATATCAAATGCAATAGTCAAGTATCAGCTAAAGATGCAAAGCAATGCACATGAATACGTTGCGGCGTGCAGTCCGAGCCAACCATATTTATTAACGTCGACGGCGCTCACTGGGGGTGTGTACAGACTCCGGAGGGGCGTCTTCAGCCCAAGCGCAATATCAATATATATATATATATATATATATATATATATATATATATATATATATATATATATATATATATATATATATATATATATATATATATATATATATATAACTAACCGCTGAGGAGTGCAGCCCGAGCCAACCTCAGTCCACAGTATGCATGTAAGTCACATAACAGATTCAATCTGATTCCTTGTCAGTTTCCAATTATTAAGGTGAATATAATTTAATTAGTCAATTTCAAAAATGAGGTGACTTAGCATTTAATGACAGTGATTAGGCACAGGACCGAGATCAATGATTATGCAAATCATGTTATCACACTTATATTCACCCTAGACGGGTACTACAGATCGGCACACGGCCCCAAACATGGCATTACGCCCAATTATCAACAACACAAGGTGCGTATCACACACCAATAATTTATATTAAGCTCTTGGGATGGACCAAGTCACAATCCCCAATCATTTACAATCCCGCACCTGCCATGGGGTGCGAGTAACGCCCTAACATAGCGCCACGATATGATAAACCGGGGTTTCAAACCTTCAGGCCATCATCTATACAAACTACTCACCTCTAACCGGTTGTAGACTGGTTTGAAATGCCTTTTCACTTCGAATCTTCTTCTACGAGCGTCGAATCTATTTAAAACCACAACGAATAGGTTATTATAGGCCAAATAAACATAACCCAACCGAAATAATTCGAGAAACACTAAAAATCACGAAGTTGGTAAAACCCGAGCCCTGGGCCCACTTCTCAAAATAAAATCTGAAAATTACATCTTTAGATTCCTCGTCTCTCCACGAGCCCCTACATATAAAGATTATCAAAAACGGAGTTCGTTTACCCTCTCAATTCACCACTTTACTCTCTCTTTGGCTTCAAGCCCTAACAACCATTTTTAACCTTAAAAACCTTGAATTTCAGTGTATAATCTACTATTTTTCGTCATATAGACATAATCCGAGGCCAAAAATCATTACCTGAAGGAAACCCTTGAAACCCTCTTCAAAATCTCCCACAAATCATCTCTTCCCGAAGTCAAAAGTGTTTTATTAACTTATGAAATTTGCAAACCTTGTTTCATTAATTCCCTGCGATTTCTGCTTCCGCGACACACTGACCGCTTCTACGAGGTCCCTTCTGCGGTCTCCTTTGAGTCAACTGGGACCGCTTCTGTGGTCCTAAAATGCTTTCGCAGTCTCCGCCTATGCGATCCCCTTGACCGCTTCAGCAGTCCCCCAATTAGTCCATGACCTCTTTTGCGGTCACTGACCGCTTTTGCGATAGTCGCTTTTGCTGTGATATTTCCGTTTTCGCGGAAATACCAGAAGCCTATGCAATATACCTATTGCAACTTCAAAAATCCTCATTTTCATCATCTGACATCATCCCGAGGCCCTCGGGACCCCAACCAAATGCATTGATATGTTCCATTACTTCATTCAAACTTGCTCGCAACATAAAACCGCTATCATAAACATCAAAATCATCCAATTTCCACGGATTCAAGCCTAAGTTAAACTAAAACTTCCGAAACTTGCATTTGATCCAAAACCCGACCTAAACACCTCCGATTGATCTGAAAATTTGCATGCATATCCAAAATAGCCTAATGGAGCTACTGAAACTGTCAGAATTCCATTCCGACCCTCGGATCAAAATCTCACCTATCAACCAGACTTTGCCAAAATTCTAACTTAGCCAATTCAAACCTAATTCTACACCGTACCTCCAATTTCAGTTCCGACTTCACTCCTCAGTCACCAATCACTATCCGAAACTAGTCGAATCATCAAAAATTCATTCCCAGCCTTCTAACTCATAAGTCAACATTCGGTTGACTTTTTTCCAAACTCTCCTTCTCATAAAGGGACTAATTGTCTCATTTCTATCCAAACTCCATCCGAATTATTTAAAACTCTCCAAATGCATACATTGAAACATATAACAACATAAAAAGGGGAAAACGGGGCGGAGATATCCGAGACGACAGATCGGGTCGTTACAAACCCCATTTTTAGAAACCTCTCCAGACAAGTTGCATTTGACAACTGAGATCTACAAATCACATTTGTTACGTGAGACTTATAAATAGCATTTGATACCTAAGACTTATAAGCAATAGTCTTTCTCGACATGAAAATGGGCATAACTTTCTCATACGATCTCGGAATGCAATGATTTTTGTTACTATGGTTCTGTAATTAAGATATGGATATGATGGTTCAATCGAATCACAAATCAAAGGTTGTTTGCACAATGTGGTACCATTTATGTCAAAAGAGACGACACGAAAATATCAAATAAGAGCGCAACACAATCCAAACCCATCCGAAACTCACCCAAGCCCCATGAGACCCCTACCAAATATACTAATAAGTCTCAAAACATGATAAAAACTTGCTCGAAGCCTCAAATTACCTCTAATATCATTGAAACTACGAATCACACCCATATTCAAGCCTAACAAAACGAAGAACACTCCATAAACCAAAACAAACGAAAAATATATTTAGATACCTCGAACTAAATCCAAATTTTGCACACAAGTTCTAAATCACATACTGGAGCTACTGTAACTTTCGAAATGAGAATCAGACCTCCATAACATAGAATTGACCTACTATTGAACCTCAAAATCTCTAAATATTCAACATTTTTCAAAATATCGCCAAAAGGACATAAAATGAGCTACAGACCTCTAAATTAAAATTCGAACGCACGCCTAAGTCAAAAATCACCATATGAAACTATTGAAATCATCGAAATGTCATTCATAGTCGTCGATAACTATAGTTTGTTACGACTTAGTTTATCGTCTGCGAATTTAAATGAGCATTTCGCCATTTATGGCTTTTGAGATGTGCCAGGAAATTACCTTCGATCTACATTACGGGATTTAGAAGATAACGAAAATATTAAGTATTACTATCATTCTTTTACTTAAAATTATAAAAGAATTACATAAATTTTATACTGAAAATTTTGATTGAGTTATCATAAAAGAAAAGTTAAAACAATTAAAGTTTACTAAAATAGTAATTGTTTGGTGTATTGCCATATATAGGTGGTATTTTCCTATTTTAAATTTGTATATGAGTGTGCTCTTATTTTAGGACTCCTTTATTACATACATAACTGCAATGTTTATTTATGTTTATGTTATGGAATAATATAAGAACAAGAACAATATAGAGAAAAGTAGAGAGAGGAGTATTCTTATTGATACTTTGGGATGGTTTATAATAGAATAGAACCCCTTTATTTATAGGGAGGTCGTGACTTAGCCACCAAGAAGTAAACCCTAGAATCTCTCTAAATATGGACATTCACCTAAAATAGAATATTATATAACACTCCCCCTTGAATGTCTATTCAATAATGTGCCTCGTTAAAACCTTAACTAAAACAAAACCCAATGGGAAAAAATTAAAGAAAAGGAAAAAGAGTACACATGTTTGAATATGCGCCTATTGGTTGCCTCGTTAAAAACCTTGCAAGGAAAACCCAGTGGGACAAAACCTTATAAGGGAAAAAGAGTGCAACACGCATTAACTCCCCCTGAAAAGAGCATCAATTCACATCCTTGAGCATTTGCATTCCAATCTTGTGCACCATCTTCAAAACGATCTTTTGTAGAGATTTGATAAGTAAATCAGCCATATTGATTTGAATAAATATTCCGCACCTTGAAATTATCATTCTTGATAGATATGAACATCTTCATATAATGTCGTGGAATGACTCTTCAATATCTCCATAGAGGTATTCTCGATGCGATCATGCTTATAGTTATAGCAAGATACATATGTACACAAGTTGCACTTAGGATGTGGTACTTCAGGACCAAGAATTGTATATGCTTCAAGCATCTTCAATCATTGACTTGATACTTTCAAGTATTTGAACTACATGTCCAAAACTACATGTCTTTCATATGGAATCAATTCTGCTTGAATTGTATCTCTTCCATTTAGCCAATATTTTTATTTGTATTCGACAAACATAATATCCTCATCGATATTTAGCGCTATCATAGATGTCGTCGACGAACATTTTATATCGGTTCCAGTAAATTTTCATAAAGACATAACATGGAGATCTCTTTATTCATATATTCAGGTACCTGAATCTCTCATGAGATTTTATGAAGTGTTATGTCATGTGATCTTCTAGATCACTTGCCTCCCCATTATGATCGCTTTGATCATTTGCTCATCTTCTTTATTAAGAAATTATTTTGAAACCGATTTGTCTATACGCTTTAAGTGTATCAAAGACCTTGTCCTTCTGGGACTTAATATGAGCATTTGCAGTGAGAATATAGTTACTTTCTTTGGGTCAGCAAATGCGTATAGCATGCTTTGCAATATGTTGCAATTGAATTACCCTTTTATGAACTTCAGGTTCATATTATGATATTCGAGGATCTATATATACAAAAGATAATTCATCCCATGTAACCTTTTCTCAAGTGTTTATCATGTCTCCCCCTCATGTTAGAAAAGCTAACTTGTTTCCTCAACTTTGAGAGTCCATCTTTGTGCACTATGGTGTTAATGAAAATATACACCGCACATCAATAATAATAAGATGAAATTATTTGGTTCCTGACCCTGAACCACTTGTGAGGGGAGAATATAATATACTCTCGTATGCAACGTATATCAAACTGATATATATATAACTTTGTTCTCATAAGAAACAGTTTAGCTATTGAGTGGAGGCACTCAATAATTATCCTGCTAAACCAACTATGATATAAACCAACTTATCAAGATGAACTATCTTGAATAGAAAATCTGGAAATTATGCTCGAAGTTATACTACTGAGCAATTTACCTTGCAAGCACCGGCCAGGCTACGGGTTAATAACAATCGCACATGTAACTATATCATAGATGCATCATATGTGGTATACATGGCAGGTGAATGGGTCCATATTCACCTTTGATATTTCCAGAATTTATGGGATTCAACCCGAACTCTTTAGTTGGTTAATTAATTACTGAGAACAAGTAATACAAGAGAATTCGTAAAGAACTTTCTAGTTCTTTAATATTTACCCATGTGAATTCTCTATTACTGCACATCATACTTAAAATGATATGGCTAACCCGAATGCCAACTGAATAAATTATCAATATTGATAAACTTCAAATTTACACCATGACATGTGCAATTATCAATAAACTTCAAGTTTATTATGATATGGGTTTTTATATCAATAAACGTCCACTTTATTGTGGTATTCTTGTGTAGTACAAACTGGAGAATAAAGCGGGTAGTTTTTCACATACAGATTATCCCGCTACAAGTTGTAGTAATAGAAGCTATCAAATCTTTCCTTTATTTATAGTCTCAATATAATCAATCGCTTTCGCATATACTTTGGAAACTGAATAAGTTTCTTTGAGACTTACTACAACACAATACCTTATTGGTAATCAATTGTGTTTCTCCAACATAGTAATAATTGGCTCTTCTAGAGCTCTCAATTAATTTTGTACTACCACAAATTCATCAACATCCATGTGGTGAATATCTCTTTTAAAGAGAAAGTTATACCATTATGGTCATGTCAAAATTATATGCAAGATATGTTTCTTGCATTATTATTGTCCTTTGATAATCACATTGACAAATTATTTTGGCGTACAATAGGTACGTGACCAATGACTATTCATGCCATAACAATGACATTATTTTCATATATCATCTCAAACCTCCTTCTAGGGGTGAGTGTGGTATATTCAGTACCAATTTCATGTTCATATTCTTCCAATAATGAATATGTATTCGTGAATCAGATGTTGTCACATTCACTGCAGGGATACGTGATTTTGTTATCCTTTTCAAATCTGTAAATGCGTCTGGCATTTGATTTGCTATTCTTTGCAAATGGATAATATTTTGCACCTATTTTTCACAAAATAGAGGTATGTGGATCAAGATGAGATAATGATGCATTTTTCCACAAAATTTCCCGTTTGGTTTCACCAACTTCTCCCCCTAATTTTGGGAAAAGTGTCTCATCGAACTGACAGTCTGCAAATCGTGCAGTGAACAAATCCCCTGTCAATGTTTCGAGGTAGCGAATAATGGAGGGCGATTCAAACTCAACATATATTCCTAACCTTCTTTGCAGACTCATTTTGGTGCAATATGGCGGTGCTACAGGCACATATACTGCACATCCAAAAATTCTTATATGGGATATATTAGGTTCATGACCCAAAACTCATTGCAACGGGGAATATTTGTGATAATTCGTCGTTCTGAGACGAACTAGCATTGCTGCATGCAAAATGGCGTGACCCCAAACCGAAGTGGGCAGCCTTGTTTTCATGAGTAAATGAGGAATTCAAGATTATTCTCATCTATTGTCTCAATATGATATCCATTTTGAATGATATCTTTAAAACTCAACAAGTTCCTTTTAGACTTGGAGGAGAACATTGCATTCTCTAAAATGTTGTTCCTTTAGGCAGAGTTATAGTTGCTCTTCCGAAGCCTTTAATCAATTTACTACTACCAGAAATTGTAGTAACATCTACCTTACACATACTTAAATGAGAGTAATATTTCTTCTCTTTGAATATCGTATGTGTGGTACATGAATCAATTAATCAAAAGAGATATACGAACATGAGAATAAACAAATTTAATCCGTTACTTCATAATTAAACAATATTTTCAAGATCTGCTGAGGTTAGTCGATTAACTTAGTTAATAGTCGACTAACTTGGGAAGCAGTCATTAGGTTAGTCGACTAACTAAATCAGATAGTCGACTATCTTGCCTTGCGGAAAAGTCCAGTTTTAATGCGAAATATTAGTTAGTCGACTAACTAAGTTGATAGTCGACTAACTTAGTAAACAGTCATCAGGTTAGTCGACTATCTAAATCAGATAGTCGACTAACTTAGCTTGCGGAAAAATCCAGTTTTAATGCGAAATATTAGATAATCGACTAACTGTTAGGTTAATCGATTAACTCTACTGGAAAATAAAAATATCTTTGAAATTTAAGCATATTGAAACATTCTAAAGAACTAATACTAACATTATATCATAAGCTAAGTAATACGAGCTGATACTAATGACTATTAGTTTATTCACTAACTAATACAAATAAGTAAAATAAAATCAAACAATTCCATCTTCCTTTATCACAGATCCATCACCAATTAAGTGGTCTATTTTCCCCTCAGGGTGCTCAAAGAAGTCTGCCACATCCAAGTGGGTGATGTCAAAATTGTCGTCAGAGACAGAATTGGTTTCAGGGCATTTACCTTTTAGAGATGCTTGATAAAGCTCAACCAAATGTCTTGGTACACGACAAATTTTCGCCCAGTGCCCTTTTCCACCGCAACGATAATATATAGTTTATGAACTATTTGCTTTTGGATTCTCATCGCATCGTGCTTGTGGCAGAGTGACCAACTTCAGGTTGTCATATCTCTCCTTTAAGCCATTCCACAAGATAGGTGGATCTTTGACTGTGATATATTCAATTTTCAAACCTTCATCAAGGTGATGGCGCAAGAAAATCAAGGCCTTAGCACAGTTTCAAACCTTCATCAAGGTGATGGCAGCACAGTTTCAAACCTTCATCAAGGTGATGGCGCAAGAAAATCAAGGCCTTAGCATAGTCTTGGGTGGATGCATTATTTCTGTCTTTAATGGCGTCTCCAAGACCCATTGCATCCAAATGGATTTCAGCATCCAACACCCATGTCATATAGATCTTGCCCGAAATTTCAAGGGCAACGAACTTTCTTTTCATAATGTCAGACATAAAACAAAATTACATCAAGAGCGTGTCCATACTTACGGGCTTTATTACAATTATCACATTCACTTCGGGGAATGGATAATAATCATCTGTATGTGCTATATACAATCTCATGTCAAATATTACTTTCATAAAGTGAAAGATTATTTTGAGAATCTTTATTATTCTCATTATCACAATGATGACGATTATAATTCCGTCTATTGCCACGTCCACATCCATTGATACCTTCACGGTAATAATTTTGTCTTCTTTCAGACTTATCACATACTGCTATCACATTCTCTAAAGGGAATGAGAATGAAGCAAATTCAATGGGACGGATTTTCAATTCTTTGCCCACAATCATACATGAATTTAATCATGGCAAGACATAGAACTTTTACCACTTCACGTGGTTATAATTCCTTACAAACTCCATTAGAGTTATAATCAAACTTTGTTGTCTATGTTTGTATATGAAATCAAATCGTACAATTTCAAGAATTTGAAAGGGAAAATTAAATTACTTACCTTTAAGGTATACCAATAAATGTTGTGATATCAAATATACCTCTTGAGTTTCCATCCCGTTGCATTACTTTATGATGATACCATCTCTTCTATTTTTCCGTATAAAAATTCTCCAGTGAAATTACAACGGCTGAATATGCGCCAGATGGACCCCAACAATGAAAACCCGCCTGAACTTGAACAGAAAATACAGCGGCTTGTCTTCTGGCTTCTTTCCTTCTGTTCTTCTTTTCTTACTTTTTCCTCCTTTCTTTTCCTTCTATTCTTCTTTTCCGTTTCCTTTTTTTTTCTTTTTTTTTCGTTGTCTTTCCTCTTCTATTTTTCCGTATAGAAATTCTGGAAGAAGGAAGAAATCAAATTCAATTGGTTAGAGACTCGTGCTGATAACGTGTTATGTAATAATGTAAGAACAAGAACAATATAGAGAAAAGTAGAGAGAGGAGTATTCTTATTGATACTTTGGGATGGTTTACAATGGAATAGAACCCCTTTATATATAGGGAGGTGGTGACTTAGCCACCAAGAAGTAACCCTAGAATCTCTCTAAATATGGACATTCACCTAAAATAGAATATTTTATAACAGTTTCTTTATTAATCATATAAGAATTAGTTATAATTTAATGATTGTTTCATTTCGTCTTATATATATAAAGTAACTTGCGTAAGTTCAGATACTTAAGTTGGTATAATTTTATGTGTTTATTGGCTTATTTCAATGAAGTGGTAAAATCTCAATAGATTATATAGTAATGAATATTAGGAATTTTTACATAATTTGATAAGTAGTGGTTCAAATCAGATTCATTCCTACTTATTCTCTTCTCCTTTTTTTTACACTTTGCAGCTCATGAAACAAGAGTTAAACATGAAATAGGGCTTAAGTTTACGAATGCAATAAGAAAAGCATTATAGTGTAGATGCAAAATACAAATAAAATAAGGAAGAAGTATCTATACTGTTATAAAACAATAAAAGAATAAGAGCAATATTGCAGAGAAAGAGAGAGAAATTCTTATTGAATTTTGGGGTGGTATACAATGGGGTAAGACCCCTCTTATAGGAGGAAAAATAACTTAGTCTCAAAGTAAAACTCTCTACAAGATAGACATTCACTCTAATTAGAATTCTATTCTTAACACTCCCCCTTGAATGTCTACTCAATAAGTAATGTGCCATATTAAAAACCATAACTAAAATAAAATCCAATGGGAAAAAAATTCTAGAAAAGGAAAAAGAGTACACATATTTAGTAATGCACCTATTGGTTGCCTCGTTAAAAACCTTGCAAGGAAAACCCAGTGGGACAAAGAGTGCAACGCGCATTAACTCCCCCTGAAAAGAGCATCAATTCACATCCTTGAGCCTTCGCATTCCAATCTTGTGTACCAGCTTCTTGAAGGTTGACGCTGGTAGAGATTTTGTGAACAAATCAGTCATATTATCACTTGAACGAATCTATTGCACATTGATATCACCATTCTTTTGAAGATCATGTGTGAAAAATAACTTTGGTGAAATATGCTTTGTTCTGTCTCCTTTTATGAATCCCCCCTTCAATTGAGCTATGCATGCTGCATTGTCTTCATACAAAATCGTGGGTAGTTTGTCACATTTCAAACCACATTTGTCTTGAATATGATGTATTATAGACCTCAACCACACACTCTCGACTTGCTTCATGAATAGCGATTATCTCAGCATGATTAGATGAAGTAGCCACAATTGATTGCTTAGTCGATCGTCAAGATATGGCAGTGCCTCCACAGATAAACACATAACCTGTTTGAGATCGAGCCTTGTGTGGGTCAGATAAATATCCAGCATCAGCATAACCAACAAGATCAGGACTGCAATTATTGCTATAAAATAAGCCCATATCGGTAGTCCCTTTTAGATACCGCAATATATGTTTGATTCCATTCCAATGTCTCCTTGTGGGAGCAGAGCTATATCTTGCTAAGACATTAACTGAAAAAGTTATGTCAGGCCTTGTAGTATTTGCAAGATACATTAGTGCGCCAATTGCACTAAGATATGGTACTTCAGGACCAAGTAGCTCTCCATTCTTTTCTTGCGGTCGGAATGGATCCTTATTCACATCAAGTGATCGAACAACCATCGGAGTACTTAAAGGATATGCTCCATCCATGTAAAACCGTTTCAATATCTTTTCTATATAGGCAGATTGATGAACAAAAATTCCGTTTGCCAAATATTCAATTTGCAAACCAAGACATAATTTTGTCTTTCCGAGATCTTTCATCTCGAATTCCTTCTTTAAATAATCAATTGCGTTTTGGAGTTCTATGGATGTTCCAATAATGTTTATGTCATCGACATATACGACAAGTACAACAAATTCCGATGTTGTTTTCTTTATAAAAACACATGGGCAAATGGCATCATTTATATAGCCTTCCTTTAATAAATACTCACTAAGACGATTATACCACATTCATCCTGATTGCTTTAGACCATACAAAGATCTTTGCAATTTGATCGAAAACATTTCCCGGGACTTTGAATTATGAGTGTTTGGCATTTTGCATCCATCGGGAATTTTCATGTATGTCTCATTATCAAGTGAGCCATAAAGATAGGCAGTAACCACATCCATTAAATGCATGTCAAGCTTTTCAAGGACAGCAAAACTAATGAGATAACGGAAAGTTATAGCATCCATTACGGGTGAATATGTCTCTTCATAATCGACACCAGGCCTTTGAGAAAGTCCTTGTGCAACAAGGTGCCTTATATCTTTGTACCTTGTTTTTCTCATTTCTCTTGCGTACAAAGACCCATCTATAGCCAACAGGCTTAACACCATTAGGTGTTTCAACTATAGGCCCAAAAACTTCACGTTTTGCAAGTGAATTCAATTCTGATTGGATTGCTTCTTGCCATTTTGGCCAATCAAGTCTTTGTCGACAATTCTCCAACAGATTGAGGTTCAAGATCCTCACTTTCTTGCATAATGCTAGATGCAACATTATATGCAAAGACATAATCCACCACTATATCCACTCGATTAAAATTTGTCTTAATATCGATTGGATTTATTGATAGTTCCTTATTTTCCTGAGTCTCGGGCTCAATGGATTCTTCATGAATCTCAGAATTTATTAAATCGTGAATTTCCTCATGAGATTCTTTCGTAGTGTCATTTTGATCATTTGCTTTCCTTTTTCTAGGATTTCGATCTTTGGAACCTAATGGCCTGCCACGTTTTAGGCGTGCTTTCGACTCATTAGATATGACACTAGAAGATTGTCCAATAGGGACATCAATACGGATTGGAACATTCTCTGCGGGGATGTGAGATTTTGTTATCCTTTTCAAGTCCGTGAATGTGTCAGGCATTTGATTTGCTATTCTTTGCAAATGGATAATATTTTGCACCTCTTTTTCACAAATAGAGGTATGTGGATCAAGATGAGATAATGATGGATTTTCCACAAAATTTCCCGTTTGGTTTCACCAACTTCTCCCCCTAATTTTTGGAAAAAGTGTCTCATCGAATCGACAGTCTGCAAATCGTGCAGTGGAAAAAATCCCCTGTCAATATTTCGAGGTAGCGAATAGTGGAGGGCGATTCAAACCCAACATATATTACTAACCTTCTTTGCGGACCCATTTTGGTGCGGTATGGCGGTGCTACAGGCACATATACTGCGCATCCAAAAATTCTTAAATGGGATATATTAGGTTCATGACCCAAAACTAATTGCAACGGGGAATATTTGTGATAATTCGTCGGTCTGAGACGAACTAGCATTGCTGCATGCAAAATGGTGTGACCCCTAACCGAAGTGGGCAGCCTCGTTTTCATGAGTAATGATCTTGCAATCAACTGCGGACGTTTAATTAAAGATTCTGCAAGACCATTTTGAGTGTGAACATGAGCTACAGGATGTTCCACTTTTATCCCAATTGATAAGCAATAATCATTAAATGTTTGGGATGAAAACTCAGCAGCATTATCTAGTATAATAGACTTAATTGGATTATCAGGAAATTGTGCTCGTAATCGAATTATTTGTGCCATTAATTTTGCAAACGCAAGGTTATGTGATGACAATAGGCACACATGAGACCATCTAGAGGATGCGTCTATTAAGACCATAAAATATCTAAAGGACCCACTAGGTGGGTGAATAGGTCCACAAATATCCCCTTGTATACGTTCCAAAAACGTAGGTGACTCAGTTCCAACCTTTGTTGGTGATGGTCTAATAATTAACTTGCCTTGATAACAAGAAGTGCAAGAAAATTCATTATTTAAAAGAATCTTTAAATTCTTTAATGGATGCCCATATGAGTTTTCTATAATCCGTCTCATCATAATTGATCCAGGATGTCCCAATCGATCATGCCAAAATACAAAAGTATTGGAATCAGTAACCTTTTGGTTTACTGTGGAATGTGCCTCAATTGCACTAATTTTTGTCCAATACAGGCCACAAGATAAAGATGGGAACTTCTCAATAACCCTCTTTTGGCCAGAGACATTCTTTGTAATGATGAGGTATTCAAGATTATTCTCATCTATTGTCTCAATATGATATCCATTTTGACGGATATCTTTAAAACTCAACAAGTTTCTCTTGGACTTGGAAGAGAACATTTCATTCTCTATGATAAATATTGTTCCTTTAGGCAGAGTTATAGTTGCTCTTCCGGAGCCTTCAGTCAATTTACTACTACCAGAAATTGTAGTAACATCTGCCTTACATATACTTAAATGAGAGAAATATTTCTTCTCTTTGAATATCGTATGTGTGGTACATGAATCAATTAAACAAATATTTTTACAATTGGATGTTGATCCAAGTTTGCTTTGTGAGATATCCATATTTGCTTCCCATGGTTTGACATACAAAAGAAAAATACAAAAAATATTAGTATTTCTATCCGTTGCTTAATAATTAAACAATATTTTCAAAATCTGCTGAGGTTAGTTGATTAACCAAATAGATAATCGATTAACCTGTTTCAACGTTTAAAAAAAAACTAGTCAATGAACAGGCAACGGACATAAGGTTAATCGATTAACTAAAGTGATAATCGATTAACTAAAGTGATAATCGATTAACTTAGGTAACGGTCATTAGGTTAGTCGATTAACTAAATCGGATAATCGACTAACATGCCTTGCGGAAAAAGGTCCAGTTTAATAGAATATATTGGTTAATCGATTATCTGTTATGTTAATCGATTAACTTACTTAAAAATCATTACAAATAAAGCATAAGATGAATGTGTAATCTAAAGAGAAAATTATTTTATATATTTTGACTCCTATTTTCTTTTAAAAATAATATCACGGATTGTGGAAAAGTATACCAAAGGGATTAAGAACGTAATTGCTCTTTCACAATATAAAGACAAGAAATAATACAAGGAACATCGGTACTGACACTAATACATGAGTCACCAACGGTTGCAATTTGTTTTAAATATGGAACTATATAAAGTTGACACTCTTACAGAGGGAACTAAGTTATATATTTATTTCATAAAGACATAATACATACTACAAAATAAATTTATCAAGTTGCCTGGGGTTAAAAATTTGATTAAATCAAATAAATTGAATAACAACTACACTCAAGCATACGTGAATCTTGTGGTCATATGCTAGACATAGAAAAGAAAATTTTAATGACTGTACGTGAATCTTGTGGTCATATACAAGACATAGAAAATAAAAAAATTTAATGACTGCTATTAAAATAGAAATACTTACCTTAGAATCATCAAAAAAAATAAAATAAAGATAAGAATAATCTCTAATCATCAAGTTGATAAAACTTTTAAGGTACATATCGATATTTGATCATTGATTGAATTGATAAAACTCTTAAGGTACATATCGATATTTCAAGCATATTATAATTTTAACGAATACTTGCTTGATACTTAGCTTTACTAGCTTAAAGCAGAAAATATAAAATTTGAACCATATTGGAGGCATGAAACGTTGTAAACGTTTTTTTTCTCAAGCATATCATAATCAGTTATAGTATCTCCACAGAGTTTCAATTTAGAAGTAATTCTAAACATTGCAGAATTATATTCAGAAACAGACTTAAAGTCTTAAAGCCTCAGATGAGCCCAATCATATCGTGCTTGTGGCAGAGTGACCAACTTTAAGTTGTCATATCTCTCCTTTAAGCCATTCCACAAGATAAGTGGATCTTTGACTGTGAGATATTCAATTTTCAAACCTTCATCAAGGTGATGGCGCAAGAAAATCAAGGCCTTAGCACAGTCTTGGGTGGATGCATTATTTCTGTCTTTAATGGCGTCTCCAAGACCCATTGCATCCAAATGGATTTCAGCATCCAACACCCATGTCATGTAGTTCTTGCCCGAAATTTCAAGGGCAACGAACTTTCTTTTCATAATGTCAGACATAATTAAAACAAAATTAGGAGGAGAAAAAATGCCTTAATTTTCTCAAAGAGATTCTTGAGATAGTAGAGCTTCGTGCTGATAACGTGTTATAAAACAATAAAAGAATAAGAGCAATATTGCAGAGAAAGAGAGAGAAATTCTTATTGAATTTTGGGGTGGTATACAATGGGGTAAGACCCCTCTATTTATAGGAGGAAAAATAACTTAGCCTCAAAGTAAAACTCTCTACAAGATAGACATTCACTCTAATTAGAATTCTATTCTTAACATATACATAATTCTTGATTAATTTAAACTCCTTAATATAATTAGCAAAAAACATACATGTCGGTAATCTTTTAAAATAAAGCAATTTCAGTTGGAAAAAAATAGTATTGTTAATTATTAATCGTAGAAAAAAATAATATAGGGAACTAATAAGACATAGATCAAATTTCTAACTAATTATTTTTATTGAATCGTGCAGACCTTCGAGTCCAAAACATGAAATCGAAAAAGATATGTTAAGGGAAAATATTTAGAAGTTGGTGTAGAAGATTTTAACATAAAGAGCAAATAAAAATTGTCTTTATATAAAACCTGAATCATGGTCAAAACAAATCCTGGCAGCTTTGTGTATTCAATAATAATGTAGAGACAGACTTTTAATTGTACTATCTATGTGTATTTTGCCAGGGCTAGTCATTGCTTGATATTAGGACATTATCAAATCTTTTCTTCACAAAATTACTAATGTGATTACAATTGCAGATTCTAAGGCTAGTTAATTATCATATCACGGTTCCTAATTGTTTTTGTTTTTCCTTCCTTTCACTGAGTCGAGGGTCGATTGGAAACAGTCTTTCTGCCCTTTCGGATAGGGGTAAGGCTCGTCTACATATTACCCTCCCCAGACCCTATTTTGTGGGACTACCCCCTCCCCAGACCCTATTTTGTGGGACTATACTGGGTAGTTGTTGTTGTTGTTGTTGTATGTTGTCTACGATAAATCTATTAGAATATATTCTGTGTATCTTTTTATTATTGGTAGAATATTCTTTCATTATTGTACAGTCCTATAGTTGGTAGGATTTGATTTCTTTCATTATTGTACAGTCTTATAGTTGGTAGGATTTGATACCTCTCTGTACTCTATATATACTTTTGTGAGCAATACGAGAAAATCAATTTCTCCCAAAACTCTCTACATGGTATCATACGCCAGTGACTTATTGCCAAAGAAACCCTAATTCTTCCCTACCCGCGCCGCCGCCGCCGTTGTACTAATCGGCAGCCCGCCACCGCCGACCTTCTCGGTCCACCGCCTGTCTCCGGCATCTTGCCGCGCCACCGCTGCACTAACCGGCAGCCCTCTCTCTCTCGACGTCGATCAGCGCCTCCTCTGCCCGGGCTTCATGGCCGCTACGACATCCAACGATCTTCTCTAGCCGATTGCCATCAATGCATCGGCTCAGATCCCACTTAAATTGGATTCCACTAATTACCTGGCATGGAAATTCCAATTCCGAACCCTTCATACGTGTTATGACCTCTTCGGCTTCTTGGACGGATCGAAGCCGTGCCCACCAGCCACTATCGTCGACAAGGAGGTAACTTCCCCCAATCCAGCATATCCTTACTGGATTCGCCAGGAAAATCTTACTCTCAGTGCCATCATCTCGTCGATCACACCGACGATCATATCCTTTATTGCCGCTGCGGAAACCTCCAAAGAGGCCTGGGACATCCTCGCGCGCACATACGGCACTGCTTCTCGTGGTCGTATCATGGCTCTCAAACAGCAGCTCCATAATCTGGTAAAAGGTTCTAAATCTGTTACTGATTTTATGCACGGTATTCGCGTGATTGTGGATGAATTATCTTTCCTGGGTGTTACTGTTGATTCTGAGGATCTTGTCATTAAGGTTCTAAATGGTCTTGATGATCCGTATATGGAGCTCTCTCATGCTATCCAAGCCCGTGAATCTCCAATCACTTTTGCTGAATTACATGACAAGCTGTTAAGCATGGAGGCTCACCTTACTGCCCGTGCGCCGGCCACCTCCGCCGCATCTGATTTGGCTCCGTCGGCTGCCTTCATCGCCGGACAGCAGTCCGTCTGTAACCGCTTCGGTGACCGCGAGCGCGGCCGTGGCAGCCGTGGTTTATCCTCCGGCCGCGGTGGTTACTCCAACAATGGCCAAACTCGCGGGTACAATGGGAAGTGCCAGCTCTGCAGTGAATTTGGCCACTCCGCGCGCAGCTGTCCGTCCTATCCTATTTCCAGCGCAAATCAGCCCCCTTACGGTGGACCACTGCCGCGACCAGCATACGCTGCGTCATCTTATCGGCATCACACAACCCATCACTCTCCATCTGATTGGATCCCAGACTCTGGTGCCACTCATCACATAACTAATGATCTTGCCAACATGTCTCTTCACAGTCCTTACACTGGTTTCGATGATGTGGTTATTGGTAACGGTAAAGGTTTAAAAATTACACATACTGGCCAAATTTTCAGTTATTCATCTCTTTTATTGCCTGGGGCTCTCTGTGTTCCACATATTCGTAAAAATTTGATCTCTGTTGCTCAATTATGTCGTCACAATAATGTTATTGTTGTTATGAAATAATATAAAGACAAGAACAATAATGCAAGAACAAGAGCAATAGAGAGAATAGAGAGAGAGAAGTATTCTTATTGATACTTAGAGATTGTTAGGGATGGTTTACAATGGTAGAAGACCCCTTTATTTATAGGGAGGTAGTGACTTAGCTACCAAGAATAAAACTCTAGAATCTCTCTAATTATAGACATTCACCTTAAATAGAAGTCTATTTATAACACTCCCCCTTGAATGTCTATTCAACAATGTGTCTCGTTAAAACCTTAAAACCAAAACCCAATGGGAAAAATTAAAGAAAGGAAAAAGAGTACACATGTTTGAATATGCGCCTATTGGTTGCCTCGTTAAAAACCTCGCAAGGAAAACCCATTTGGGACAAAACCTTGTAAGGGAAAAAGAGTGCAACGCGCATTAACTCCCCCTAATAAGAACATCAATTTATATCCTTGAATATTTGCATTCCAATCTTGTGCATCATCTTCAAAACGATCTTTGGTAGATGTTTGATAAATAAATCAACCATATTGACTTGAATAAATATTCCGCACCTTGAAATCATCATTCTTGATAGATATGAACATCTTCATATAATGTCGTGGAATAACTCTTCAATATCTCCATAGATGTATTCTCGATGCCATCATGCTTATAGTTATAGCAAGATACATATGTACACAAATTGTACTTAGGATGTGGTACTTCAGGACCAAGAATTGCATATGCTTCAAGCAACTTAAATCTTTCAAGTTAAGTCATGTAAGTCACATAATAGACTTTAGCTGCATATCAAGTTTTCATGTCATGCTAAACAAATAAGATATCGAAAACTGACTATACATACTTTTGACTTTTATACTTTCAAGTATTTGAACTACATGTCCAAATTTACATGTCTTTCACATGGAATCAAGTATTTGTCTATACGCTTCAAGCGTATCCAAGACCTTGTCCTTCAGGGACTTTTGTAGTGAGAATATAGTTACATTCTTTGGGTCAGCAAATGCGTATAGCATGCTTTGCAATATGTTGCAATTGAATTATCCTTTTATGAACTTCAGGTTCATATCATGATATTTGGGGATTTACATATACAAATGATAATTCATCCCATGTAACCTCTTCTCAAGCGTTTATTTTGTCTCCCCCTCATATTAGTAAAGCTAACTTGTTTCCTCAATTTTGGGAAATCATCTTTGTGCATTATTATGTCAATATACACAGCACATTAATAATAAGATGAAATTATTTGGTTCCTGACCCTGAACCACTTGTGAGGGGAGAATATAATATACTCTCGTATACAACGTATATCAAACTGATATATATAACTTTGTTCTCATAAGAAACAGTTTAGCTTTTAAGTGGAGGCACTCAATAATTATCTTGCTAAACCAACTTTGATATAAACCAACTTATCAAGATGAACTATCTTGAGTAGAGAAGCTGGAAATTATGCTTGAAGTTAGATTACTGAGCAATTTACCTTGCAAGCACCGGTCAGGCTGCGGGTTAATAACAATTGCGCATGTAACCATTTCATAGATGCATCATATGTGGTATACATGGCAGGTGAATGGGCCCATATTCACCTTTGATATTTCCAGAATTTATGGGCTTCAACCCGAACTCTTTAGTTGGTCAGTTCATTAATGAGAACAAGTGATACAAGAGAATTCGTAAAGAACTTTCTAGTTCTTTGATATTCACCTGTGTGAATTTGCACATCATACTTAAAATGAGATGGCTAATACGAATGCTAACTGAACAAATTATCAATATTGGTAAACTTCAAATTTACACCATGACATGTGCACTTATCAATAAACTTCAGGTTTATTATGACATGGGTTTTATACCAATAGATATCCACTTTATTGTGGCATTCTTTCATTTGTGTAGTACAAACTGGAGAACAAAGCGGGTAGCTTTTCATATACAAATTACCCCGCTATAAGTTGTAGTAATAGGAGATATCAAAGCCTTCCTTTATTTATAGTCTCAATATAATCAATCGCTTTCGTGTGTACTTTGGAAACTGAATAAGTTTCTTTGAGACTTACTACAGCACAATACTCAATTGTGTTTCTCCAACATAGTAATAATTGGCTCTTCTAGAGCTCTCAATTAATTTTGTACTACCACAGATTCATCAACATCCATGTGGTGAATATCTTTCTTAAAGAGAAAGTTATACCATTATGGTCATGTCAAACTTATATGCAAGATATGTTTCTTGCATTATCGTTGTCCTTTAATAGTCATATTTCCAAAATACTTTGGCGTACAATAGGTACGTGACCAACGATCATTCATGCCATATATCATCTCAAACCTCCTTCTAGGGGTGAGTGTGGTATATTTAATACCAATTTCATGTTCATATTCTTCCAATAATGAATATGTATTCGTGAATCAGATGTTGTCACATTCACTTCGGGGATATGTGATTTTGTTATCCTTTTCAAATCTATAAATGCGTCAAGCATTTGATTTGCTATTCTTTGCAAATGGATAATCTTTTGTGCCTCTTTCACAAATAGAGGTATGTGGATCAAGATGAGATAATGATGCATTTTTCCACAAAATTTCCCGTTTCGTTTCACCAATTTCTCCCCCTAATTTTGGGAAAAGTGTCTCATCAAATCGACAGTCTGCAAATCGTGCAGTGAACAAATCTCCTGTCAATGTTTCGAGGTAGCGAATAATGGAGGGCGATTCAACCTCAACTCATATTCCTAACCTTCTTTGCAGACCCATTTTGGTGCGGGATGGCGGTGCTACAGGCACATATACTGCGCATCCAACGATTCTTAAATGGGATATATTGGGTCCATGACCCAAAACCAATTGCAACGGGGAATATTTGTGTCAATTCGTCAGTCAGAGACGAACTAGCATTGCTGTATGCAAAATGGCGTGTCCCCAAACCGAAGTGGGCAGCCCACGAACTAGTATTGCTGCATGCAAAATGGCGTGACCCCAAACCAAAGTGGGCAGCCGACGAACTAGCATTGCTGCATGCAAAATGGCGTGACCCCAAACCGAAGTGGGCAGCCGACGAACTAGTATTGCTGCATGCAAAATGGCGTGAACCCAAACCGAAATGGGCAGCCTCGTTTTCATGAAGAATTCAAGATTATTCTCATCTATTGTCTCAATATGATATCCTTTTTGAATGATATCTTTAAAACTCAACAAGTTCCTTTTAGACTTGGAGGAGAACATTGCGATTGATATCATTAAAACTCAACAAGTTCTTCTTAGACTTGGAGGAGAATATTGCATTCTCTAAGATAAAGTCGTGCCTTTGGGCAGAGTTACAGTTGCTCTTCCGGAGCCTTCAATCAATTTACATCCCATGGTTTGACATATATAAGAAAATATACGAACATGAGAATAAACAACTTCAATCCGTTTGTGTCACATAATATTTTCAAAATCTGCTGCTAACAGTTGACTAACAAAATCAGATATGTTATCCATAATCGATTACTATGCAGCTTGAAAATTTTCAGTTTAAGCATTTTTCACACACAATCGATTGTTTAACATTGACAATCGATTGTTGATTAATTTTGAAAAATTTCGGATCACTGTCTAACGACAATCGATTGTTAGACATAGACAATCGATTGTGGATGATTTTTGAAAAATTCCAGATTACACTGCCTAACGACAATCGATTGTTAGACATAGACAATCGATTGTGGATGATTTTTGAAAAATTCCAGATTACACTGTCTAACGACAATCGATTGTTAGACATAGACAATCGATTGTGGATGATTTTTGAAAAATTCCAGATTACACTGCCTAACGACAATCGATTGTTAGACATAGACAATCGATTGTGGATTATTTTTGAAAAATTCCAGATTACACTGTCTAACGACAATCGATTGTTAGACATAGACAATCGATTGTGGATAATTTTTGAAAAATTCCAGATTACACTGTCTAACGACAATCGATTGTTAGACATAGACAATCAATTGTGGATGATTTTTGAAAAATTCCAGATTACACTGTCTAACGACAATCGATTGTTAGACATAGACAATCGATTGTGGATGATTTTTGAAAAATTCCAGATGTCTTAAGACAATCGATTGTTAAATATAGACAATCAATTGTTGAACATTGACAATCGATTGTTGAACATTGACAATCGATTGTTTTGCAGTTTTAATGCGAAATATTAGATAATCGACTAACTGTTAGGTTAGTCGATTACCTCTACTTAAAAATAAAAATATTATTGAAATTTGAGCATATTGAAACATTCTAAAGAACTAATACTAACATTATATCATAAACTAACTAATACGAGCTGATACTAATGAATATTAGTCTATTCACTAACTATTACAAATAAGTGAAATAAAATCAAACAATTCCATCTTCCTTCATCAAGGTGATGGTGCAAGAGAATCAAGGCCATTGGCACAGTTTCAAACCTTCATCAAGGTGATGGCGCAAGAAAAACGAGGCCTTAGCATAGTTTCAAACCTTCATCAAGGTGATGGCGCAAGAAAATCAAGGCCTTAGCATAGTCTTGGGTGGATGCATTATTTCTGTCTTTGATGGCGTCTCTAGGACCCATTGCATCCAAATGGATTTCAGCATTCAACACCCATGTCATATAGTTCTTGCCCGAAATTTCTAGGGCAACGAACTTTCCTTTTATAATGTCAGACATGAAACAAAATTGCATCAAGAGCGTGTTCATACTTACGGGCTCTATTACAATTATCACATTCACTTCAGGGAATGGATCATAATCATCTGTATGTGCTATACACAATCTCATGTCAAATATTACTTTCATAAAGTGAAAGATTATTTTGAGAATCTTTATTATTCTCATTATCACAATAATGACGATTATAATTTCGTCTCACATCCATTGATACCTTTACGGTAATAATTTTGTCTTCTTTCAGACTTATCACATACTGCTACCACATTCTCTAAAGGGAATGGAGCAAATTCAATTGGACGGAATTCTTTGCCACGTCCACATTCATTGATACCTTCATGGTAATAATTTTGTCTTCTTTCAGACTTATCATATACTGCTTCCACATTCTCTAAAGGGAATGGAGCAAATTCAATGGGACGGATTTTCAATTCTTTGCCCACAATTATACATGAATTTAATCATGGCAGGACATAGAGATTTTATACCACTTCACGTGGTTATGATTTCTTACAAACTCCATTAGAGTTATATTCAAACTTTGTTGTCTTTGTTTGTATATAAAATCAAATCGTAGAATTTCAAGAATTTGAAAGGGAAAAGTAAATTACTTACCTTTAAGGTATACCAATTATATTTTCAATGTTTTCTTCTTTCGTTCCTTCTGTTTTCTTTTCAACGTTTTTCTTCTATTTTCCGTATAGAAGAATTTGGGATTTGGTTGCGGCAGAACCTCATGTGAAACCCTACACAAACAAAAGTTAAGACAATCGAAAATTTCAATTGGTTAGAGACTCGTGCTGATAACGTGTTATGAAATAATATAAAGACAAGAACAATAATGCAAGAACAAGAGCAATAGAGAGAATAGAGAGAGAGAAGTATTCTTATTGATACTTAGAGATTGTTAGGGATGGTTTACAATGGTAGAAGACCCCTTTATTTATAGGGAGGTAGTGACTTAGCTACCAAGAACAAAACTCTAGAATCTCTCTAATTATAGACATTCACCTTAAATAGAAGTCTATTTATAACAATTGTTGTTTTTTCTGATACTGATTTTTAGGTGAAGGATCGTCGCACGTGGGTACCACTCGTTAATGGCCCACGTAGGAACGACGCCTACTACTGGCCGGCGGCTTCCCGTCTACCGTCCGCCCTCACGGCACAAAAGCTCCCTGCGTCATTGTGGCATTCTCAGTTTGGTCATCCGTTAGCTAAAATCTTACGTCATTTAGTGTCTTCTAGCAGTATAGCGTCCAGTAGTGTGCCTGATTTTGCTTGTGTCTCTTGCAAGCTTCATAAGTGTCATAAGTTACTTTTCTATGAGTCAAGTTTATCTTCTACTGCTCCGCTGGAGCTTATTTTTTTTGATGTATGGACCTCTCCAATTATTTCTAATGAAGGATTTAAATATTATGTCATTTTTGTTGATCATTTTTCTAAGTACGTTTGGTTTTTCCCTTTACGCTGTTAATCTGATGTCTTACAAACCTTCCCCACTTTTAAGTCCATTGTCGAAAAATACTTCTATACTAAAATCATTACTCTGTATACTGATAATGGGGGTGAATTCCTAGCTTTACGCTCTTTTCTTGCCTCCCATGGCATCTCACATCTCACTTCACCTCCTCATACACCTCAACACAATGGCTATGCTGAACGCCGTCACCGTCATATTGTCGATACTGGTCTCACTCTCCTTCATTATGCCTCTGTCCCTCTCATTTACTGGACTTATGCCTTTGCCACATCAGCCTATCTCATTAATCGCCTTCCCAAGACAAATCTCTCGATGCTCTCCTCCTTTGAGTCTCTCTTCCATAGGCGCCCCAACCTTTCCAAACTGCGTGTCTTTGGCTGTCAATGCTTCCCTTGGCTTCGGCCCTACACCTCACACAAAATGGAACCCAGATCTCGTGCCTGTGTCCTCTTCGGCTACTCGTCTACTCAAAGCGCATAACTATGCTTTGATCCCTCAACGTCTAAAATATTCATCTCGCATCATGTCACCTTCCATGAAGATATCTTCCCGTTCTCCAAATTGTCTAACCCCGAGTCTCCACCCATACCCATTCCGGTCAACCTAGAAGTCCTTCCGCTGCCTCCGCCAGTACCTGCAGCTGCTCCCACTAGCGATCCTTCACCGGACGCACTGCCGGCGCCAACGCCCGAGCCACCAGCGCCTCTTACTGCACCGCCAGTGGCCCCCGCCGCCGCTACACCCACTATGCCGCCATCTTCATCCTCTCAGGGTGGTCATCACATGCAAACTCGCAGCAAAAATAATATCTTTACGCCCAACAAGAAGTTTAGTATGTCTGCTGTATCCTCTCCAGCTGTTACAGAACCTCAAACTTTGTCTAGTGCTATGTCTGGTGAGCGCTAGCGCGCTGCTATGTCATTGGAGTTTGATTCTCTGCTACGGAATGGCACCTGGGATCTTGTTCCACCTGATTCCTCACAGAATGTTGTGGGCTTCAAGTGGGTTTATCGTACCAAACGAAAGCCTGACGGTAATGTGGATAAGTTCAAAGCCCGACTTGTTGCGAAAGGCTTTCATCAGAGACCAGGTGTCAACTTCCAGGAGACTTTCAGTCCGGTTATTAAGCCGGCAACTATGCGTTTGGTTCTCAGTCTAGCTGTATCCAAGGGCTGGCCTATACGTCAAATGGATGTGAACAATGCCTTTCTCCACGGGAGGCTTATAGAGGATGTCTATATGGCACAACCATCGGGTTTTGTTGACAAAGCCTATCCATCTTATGTTTGTAAGTTACACTATTTATGGTCTCAAACAGGCACCCCGGGCATGGTACAGTGAGCTCCGCCAATGCCTTTTGGCCATGGGTTTCGTCAACACTACCTCTGACACTTCGCTCTTTGTCTTTCAGCATTCTGGTATTACAGCCTATTTTTTGGTATATGTTGATGATCTCATATTGACTGGTAATGACTCTGCCTTCTTGAACCGTGTGATTGACTCTCTTGGGACTAAATTTTCTCTTAAAGACATAGGTGATCTAAGCTACTTTCTTGGTGTTGAGGTTCTGCGCAGCTCCAAGGGGTGTTTTCTTTCTCAGCGTAAGTATGTTGTTGATCTTTTGACTCGTCATAATATGCTGGAATCCAACCCTGTTCAGACGCCAACATCGGCGTCCACCCGCCTTCATCTGGCCGACGGCTCGGCTCCTTCCGACGCATCCGCATATCGACAGGCCCTTGGGAGCCTCCAATATCTCTCTTTCACTCGTCCTGGTATCTCCTTTGTTGTGAATAAACTCTCACAGTTCATGCACGCTCCTACTGTCACTCATTGGGGTGCAGTTAAGCGCCTCTTCCGGTATCTGAATGGGACGCGTGACTTCGGAGTCTGGTTGCGTCCTGCATCTACTATACCTCTGTATTGTTTCTCTGATGCTGATTGGGGTGGAAACTGTGATGACCGATCCTCAACTGGTGCCTATGTTGTCTTTCTGGGGCCTAATCCTATTTCATGGAGCTCCAAAAAGCAGCGTTCCGTTGCACGATCTTCTACTGAGGCTGAATATCGTGCCATTGCTTCTGCTGCCGCTGAAGTCCGTTGGCTTCATTCACTGCTGCGCGAGCTTCATGTCCCTCTTCCGACTGCTCCTGTCATTTACAGCGGCAACTTTGGCGCCACTTACCTCTGTGCCAACCCTGTGTTTAATTCGCGCATGAAACACATCTCCATTGATTATCACTTTGTTTGTCAATTGGTTCAGAATGGGTCTCTTCGTGTTGCTCACGTATCCTCTGCTGATCAGCTTGCTGATGCTCTCACCAAGCATTTATCTCGTCCTCGGCTTCTTCTGCTGATGTCCAAGATTGGCGTGTCCTCCGACCCTCCATCTTGAGGGGGCGTATTAGAATATATTGTGTGTATCTTTTTATTATTGGTAGAATATTCTTTCATTATTGTACAGTCCTATAGTTGATAGGATTTGAGTTCTTTCATTATTGTACAGTCCTATAGTTGGTAGGATTTGAAACCTCTCTGTACTCTATATATACTTTTGTGAGCAATACGAGAAAATCAATTTCTTCCAAAAACTCTTTACAAAATCTGCCTAAAAAGAGTATTACATGACTTTAAGCAAAAGAAGATTTTAAGTTGGTCAACACTCAACATAAACAAACTACCAAGAAATCATAAGAAATGTAATAATGGCTTTTTCGATTTCCTTCTTCTTCGCGATATATGCACTCCATATTCTTTTTAACTGATCTTCATGCTTATTAACAACGACAACATCTGCGTGCAACAATGGTTGATAATGACTATTGCTACTAATTAATAAAGAAAAAAATGTCATCATATCAGAATTAACAAATAATACTACTACTAAAACAAGAGGTAATATGCATGTTAGCTTAGTTTATGTTCTTAGTTACGTTGGTCAAATATCAGAGACTCAAAAAGTAATTATCATAATTAAAAGGTCAAAAAATCTGAGCATGAATAAATATAAATTGTTTATATTCAGAAAAAAGAGAATCTGGAAACAGAGACTTAGAGTAATAGCTCTTTTATAGAAGTTTTTGCCTATACAATTCGAAAAGGAAAGAATTTATGATTAGGCAAAAGATAAATTAACTATTCGTATATATTAGGAAAATAAAGTTAATTGTTATGAAAATAATAAAAGAAGAAGAGCAATATTGCAGAGAAAGAGAGAGAATTCTTATTGAATACTGGGGTGATTTACAATGGGGTAAGACCCCTCATTTATAGGAGGAAAATGATTTAGCCTCAAAGTGAAACTCTCTACAAGATAGACATTCACTCCAAATAAAATTTTATTCTTAACACTCCCCCTTGAATGTCTACTCAATAAGTAATGTGCCTCATTAAAAGCCTTAACTAAATAAAACCCAATAGGAAAAAAATTCTAGAAAAGGAAAAAGAGTACACATGTTTAGAAACGCGCCTATTGGTTACCTCTTTAAAAACCTTGCAAGAAAAACCATTGGGACAAAACCTTGTAAGAGAAAAAGAGTGCGACACGCATTAACTCCCCCTGAAAAGAGCATCAATTTACATCCTTGAGCCTTCGCATCCCAATCTTATGCACTAGCTTCTTGAAGGTTGACGTCGGTAGAGATTTTGTGAACAAATCAGCCATATTATCACTTGAACGAATCAGTTGCACATTGATATCACCATTCTTTTGAAGATCATGTGTGAAAAATAACTTTGGTGAAACGTGCTTTGTCCTATCTCCTTTTATGAATCCTTCCTTCAATTGAGTTATGCATGTTGCATTGTCTTTATACAAAATCGTGGGTAGTTTGTCACATTTCAAATCACATTTGTCTCGAATAAGATGTATTATAGACCTCAACCACACACACTCTTGACTTGCGTCATGAATAGCAATTATCTCAGCATGATTAGATGAAGTAGCCACAATTGATTGCTTAGTTGATCGCCAAGATATGGTAGTGCCTCCACAGGTAAACACATAACCTATTTGAGATCGAGCCTTGTGTGGGTCAGATAAATACCCAGCATCAGCATAACCAACAAGATCTGGACTGCAATTATTGCCATAAAGTAAGCACATCGGTAGTCCCTTTTAGATACCACAATATATGTTTGATTCCATTCCAATGTCTCCTTGTAGGAGCAGAGCTATATCTTGCTAAGACATTAACCGAAAAAGTTACGGCAGGCCTTGTAGTATTTGTAAGATACATTAGTGCGCCAGTTGCACTAAGATATGGTACTTCAGGACCAAGTAGCTCTTCATTCTTTTCTTGAGGTCGGAATGGATCCTTATTCACATCAAGTGATCGAACAACCATCAGAGTACTTAAAGGATGTGCTCCATTCATGCAAAACCGTTTCAATACCTTTTCTATATAGGCAGACTGATGAAGAAAACTTCCGTTTTCCAAATGTTCAATTTGTAAACCAAGACATAATTTGTCTTTCCGAGATCTTTCAACTCGAATTCCTTATTCAAATAATCAATTGCCTTTTGGATTCTATAGGAGATTCAATAAGGTTTATGTCATCAACATATACGACAAGTACAACAAATTCCGATATCGTTTTCTTTATAAAAACACATGGGCAAATGGCAACATTTATATAACCTTCCTTTAATAAATACTCACTAAGACGATTATACCACATTCGTCCTGATTGCTTTAGACCATACAAAGATCTTTGCAATTTGATTAAAAATATTTCCCGGGACTTTGAATTATGTGTGTTTGGCATTTTGAATCCATCGGAAATTTTCATGTATATCTCATTATCAAGTGAGCCATAAAGGTAGGTGGTAACCACTTCCATTAAATGCATGTCAAGCTTTTCAAGGACAACAAAACTAATGAGATAACGGAAAGTTATAGCATCCATAACAGGTGAATATGTCTCTTCATAATTGACACCAGGCCTTTGTGAAAATCCTTGTGCAACAAGACGTGCTTTATATTGTTGTACCTCGTTTTTCTCATTTCTCTTGCGTACAAAGACTCATCTTAGCCAATTTTAGCCTTAAGAAGTGAATTCAACTCTAATTGGATTGCTTCTTGCCATTTTAGCGAATCAAGTCTTTGTCGACATTCTCCAACAGATTGAGGTTCAAGATCCTCACTTTCTTGCATAATTCTAGATGCAACATTATATGCAAAGACATAATCCACCACTATATCCACTTGATTAAAACTTGTCTCAATATCGATTAGATTTATTGATAGTTCCTTATTTTATTGAGTTTCGGGCTCAATGGATTCTTCATGAATCTCAGAATTTATTAAATTGTGAATTTCCTTATGAGATTCTTTCATAGTGTCATTTTGATCATTTGCTTTCCTTTTTCTAGGATTTCGATCTTTGGGACCTAATGGTCTATCACGTTTTAGGCGTGCTTTCGACTCATTAGCTATAACACTAGAAGATTGTCCAATAGGGACATCAATACGGATTGGAATATTCTCTGCGGGGATATGTGGTTTTGTTATCCTTTTCAAATCCGTAAATGCGTCTGGCATTTGATTTGCTATTCTTTTCAAATGGATTATCTTTTGCACCTCTTTTTCACGAATAGAGGCACGTGGATCAAGACGAGATAATGATGGATTTTTCACAAAAATTCCCGTTTGGTTTCACCAACTTCTCCCCCTAATTTTTGGGAAAATGTCTCATCGAATCTGCAAATCGTGCAGTGAACAACTTCCCTGTCAATGTTTCGAGGTAGCGAATAATGGAGGGCGATTCAAACCTAACATATATTCCTAAGCTTCTTTGCGGACCCATTGTGGTGCGATATGGCGGTGCTACAGGCACATATACTACGCATCCAAAAATTCTTAAATGAGATATATTAGGTTCATGACCCAAAACTAATTGCAACGGGGAATATTTATGATAATTTGTCGGTCTGAGACGAACTAGTATTGCTGCATGCAAAATGGCATGGCCCCAAACAGAAGTGGGCAGCCTCGTTTTCACGAGTAGCGGTCTTGCTATCAATTGCAGACTTTTAATTAAAGACTCTGCAAGACCATTTTGAGTGTGAATATGAGCTATAGGATGTTCTAATTTTATCCCAATTGATAAGCAATAATCATTAAATGCTTGGGATGAAAACTCAGAAGCATTATCTAGTCTAATAGACTTAATTGGATTATCGGGAAACTGTGCCCGTAATCAAATTATTTGTGCCATTAATTTTGCAAACGCAAGGTTACGAGATGACAATAGGCACACATGAGACCATCTAGACGATGCGTCTATTAAGACCATAAAATATCTAAACGACCCACTAGGTGGTTGAATAGGTCCACAAATGTCTCCTTGTATACGTTCCAAAAACGCAGGTGACTCAATTCCAACCTTTGTTGCTGATGGTCTAATAATTAACTTGCCTAGATAACAAGAAGTGCAAGAAAATTCATTATTTAAAAGAATCTTTAATTTCTTTAATGGATGCCCATTTGAGTTTTCTATAATCCGTCTTATCATAATTGATCCAAGATGTCCCAATCGATCATGCCAAAGTACAAAAGTATTGGAATCAGTAACCTTTTGATTTACGGTAGAATGTGCCTCAATGGCACTAATTCTTGTCCAATACAGACCACAAAATAAAGATGGAAACTTCTCAATAACCCTCTTTTGGCCAGAGGCATTCTTGGCAATAATGAGATATTCAAGATTTTTCTCATCTATTGTCTCAATAGGATATCCATTTCGACGGATATGTTTAGAACTCAACAAGTTCCTCTTGGACTTGGAGGAGAACATTGCATTTTCTATGATAAATATTCTTCCCTTAGGCAGAGTTATAGTAGCTCTTCCAGAGCCTTCAATTAATTTACTACTACCAGAAATTATAGTAACATCTGCCTTACACATACTTAAATGAGAGAAATATTTTTTCTCTTTGAATATTGTATGTGTCGTACATGAATCAATTAAACAAATATTTTTACAATTGAACTTTGAGCAAGTTTGCTTTGTGGGATATTTATATTTGCTTTCATTGGTTTGGCATACAAAAGAAATAGACGAATTTAACATAAGTATTTTGAGAGAAAAAGAAAAGAAACAATTATAAGTACACAACACATATGATTATGACAAATTTATTTACATGTATAAGTTATTTACTTTTGTATTCTTCTAACTTATGCGCCACAAAGGAGTAAGTAAAACGTGAATAACCAATATACAAAAATTACTCATTACATAATATGACGCTGTGATTTTTTTTTATCAGGTTCACCGTATTATCTTACTATTAGTCACAACAAAATATCATAATTAAAAATTATTTTATTACAAAGTAGTAGATATAAATGTGATAAAATATTAAACAATATTTATGTAGTATGAAAGGAAAATTTTTAATGATTGACTAAAATAAAGCAAAATAAAGATGATTGATGACTACAGCTCATATAAATAATTGCGCATAAAAAAATTTTAATATTTTGATACTAAACACTATTTCATAAAATAAATTGTTGACACTGCTGGAGCATATATTTATTTGGTACTTCTGGATGCCAATGGTCTTTTTGGCAGAAATTGTTCAAACGTTTATCTTGGCTGATTTCTTTTACTATTACGTAAAGAGGTGAATCATTTGGCCTGAGTAATTCAACTACAGTCCTAAATCCAATTTTTTTTTACGAGCGCACATTGTTAAAAACGAAAGCAGAAAACTAAATAAACTGAAGTATTGTTTAAAACAAATACTAGAACTGTATTTAATCGAATCAAGCTAATATAATTTTATAAAATAATAAAACTAACGGGTACTATTCATGTAAAGAACTATTATTACATGTGTTTATTCACTAATTATTGCGAATAGGCAAAAATAAAATTTAAACTACTCAATCATCTTTTAACTACTGATCCATCACCAATCAAGTGGTCTATTTTGCCATTAAGGTGTTCAAAGAAGTCTGTCACATCCAAGTTGGTGATGTCAAAATCATTGTTAGAGACAAAATTGGCTTCAGAGCCTTTATTCTTTAGATATGCTTGATAGAGCTCAACCAAATGTCTTGGTGCACGGTAAATATTTGCCTAGTGCCCTTTTCCACCGCAACGATAGCATTCAGCTTCTAAACTATTTGCTATTGGCTTCTCATCTTTCCCTTTCCGCTTTTGGTGGTTATATTTCCTTGGGGGTGATTGACACCAGGAAAATTTACTCCTTGTCCACGGCCATGAGCACGACCACGATTAGAGTCATGGCCTTTTTCACGCTTAACATAATGGTAATACACCTCATCCACTTCAGGCAATGGTTTAGACCAAGTGGGTCGATTTTCGTGATTTCTCATTAGCAGGTCATTGTTTCGCTCAGCCACAAGGAGAAGAGAAATCAGCTCAGAGTACTTTTTGAAACCTTATCTCTGTACTGCTGTTGCAGAACCATATTGGAGGTATGAAACGTTGTAAACATTTTTGCAAGCATATCATAATCAGTGATAGTATCTCCACAGAGTTTAAATTTAGAAGTAATTCTGAATATCGCAGAATTATATTCAAAAATAGAATTAAAGTCTTGGAGCCTCAGATGAGCCCAATCATATCGTGCTTGTGGCAGAATGACCAACTTTAAGTTGTCATATCTTTCTTTTAAGCCATTCCACAAAATAAGTGGATTTTTGACTGTGAGATATTCAATTTTCAACCCTTCATCAAGGTGATGACGCAAGAAAATCAAGGCCTTAGCACAGTCTTGGGTGGATGCTTTATTTCTATCTTTAATGGTGTCTCCAAGACCCATTGCATCTAAATGGATTTCAGCATCCAACACCCATGTCATATAGTTCTTGCCCGAAATTTCAAGGGTACTTTCTTTTCATAATGTCAGTCTTAATTAAAAAGAGGAGAAAAATTACCTTAATCTTCTCAAAGAGCTTCTTGAGATGGTAGAGTCTCGTGCTGATAACGTGTTATAAAAATAAAAAAAGAATAAGAACAATATTGCAGAGAAAGAGACAGAGAATTTTTATTGATTTCTGGGGTGATTTACAATGGGGTAAGACCCTTCTATTTGTAGGAGAAAAAATGATTTAGCCTCAAATTAAAACTCTCTACAAGATAGACATTCACTCCAAATAAAATTCTATTCTTAACAGTAATGAATATTCAGATATTAAAGAAATAATCAAATGACTATTTTGCCTAGCGTGAACTCTATTTTAAAGGGGTAAAAAAAGACGAACGACATTTCGCTAAGGGCCTTCGTGCTTTTAATATAGTATAGATTACGTGCAAGTATTTAACAGTGTTTTAAAAGGCGTGTGCATAAAAGCATGCGTTTTAGATATGCTTCAGCGAGGCGTAAGCCTTATGAGTATCTAATTTTTAATATTTTATAAAATAATATAATTACAGTAAACTATAAATATATGAAGAATATATATGTCAAACCAATCCATTATACGTTGCTTTACAAGCGCAAATAATTTTAGTTGAAAAGAATAAAGTCTTTTACATGGAGAAACTAAAAGGATGACTAACCTGCAATTTAAACTTGCTGTTATGAAAGAGAATGTAGTTCTTTTTGTATTTGCAAAAAAAATAATTATTTTTTCTAGGAGATTGTAGCAGACTAGCAGACAAGTGGACAAGATAAAGAGGAAAGACCAACCATAAATTAGGTTTCTTGCAATAAAAAAGTTCTTGACATTTAAATTTAGTGTTCAATTCCTTTTTAAAGAACTAAAATGATGACTAACCTATAATTTAAATTTGCTGTTATGAGGAGAATGGAGTTCTTTTTGTATTTCCAAAAAAAATAATTATTACTTTTGGGAGATAGTAGCAGACAAGAGGACAAGATAAAGAGGAGAGACCATAAATTAGGGCTTTTGGCAATAAAAAAAATCTTCACTTTTAAATTTGATATTTCAATTCCTTTTAAAAACTTTTGAGTAATTACAAGCTGACTTTTGAAAATTTTGGTATTCTATCAAGGACATATCCAGTAAATTTTATTTTAATTTGAAAAGTCTCTAAGGCTTACGCTTCAGTACAAAAATGAGCTTCAATGCCCAAGTGTACGCCTGTTGAGACTTCCGCTCCCACCATCACCACATGGCATTTTTAGTACGTCTCACTCCAAGTTTCGCCCCAAAAACACCTTTAAAGATATTGTGTTTAACCATGATTAAATATTTATGCTTGTAATTAAATAGAGTAACATCTGTCGTTTCTTGTTGTCGGTGTACAATGCCCGATGCAAGTAGATTTTTATCGTTTCACACCTAAAGGGGTAAAATATACTTACACTAGGCCAAATCCAGACAACAACAGTAGTGAAAAAAAAGAAAAATAATAGATTTTGTCAAAAATTTCTTTCAATCCTTTCTCTCACATTAACTCACTCTTCCCTTTTTGTATCGATCTCAAATTGGAAGATAGCTAGAGAAAAAAGAAAGGCTGTCGGAAAATTGACGAATTTTGATTGAAAAATTTTATATGCAATCTGACTTCTTCTCTCTTTTTTATATCACCATTCGTATCCTTCTTTAGCATAGATCTTTTAATCTGTCAAAACGTCGGATTTCTAAATTTTCGTAAGGCCCTCCTGGAAATCGCCGACTCTTTTGTTGCCTTGACATAACTTTAGTAGGTGACCCATCGACTCTTTGGCTTGAAGTATAGATTTTATGAATTTTTTAAGTAGTGAAAGATAGAATGAATTTTATAGAAGTTCGTTGTTGATTAAGGTAACCAAGTGATGACTGGGAATTTTTCCCCGAGGGCAGCGCTAAAATATGTCGAAAAAATAATGAATGAAGTAAAATAAAAAAAGAAATTTTGATAAATTAGTTTTTAAAAAGGAATCCACAGATGACACATATAAACTAATAAATGGTTTTAGCATTTGACGTGTTCTTCTTTCAAGCAATTGAGTTATACGCGGGTTTATTTATACTCAATTGATTGAGTTGAAGTGTTAAAATGAGAAAATCTAAAGTTTCATTATCTACTTTAAATCTCGTATAAATTTAAGTGGCCACGAGACTGTTTCGTCTTTATACTATTAGAAAGCTACTTGATGTACATAAAATGTGTATATTTACATGTTACAACAAGCTAAAAATATATAAAATGTGGTGGTGGGAGGGGGGGGGGGGGGAGGAGTTATATATTGTTATAAAAATAATTATATTGTGGATGTCCATTTATTACTCCGCTATAGATAATCTTCCTGAAAAAGATTATCCGTTTGGTACTCTATTTAAGTATATCTACAAGGTGATGCAGACAGGTTGCAAGCAATTCAATGAAATGATTTGCAACAACTTCTTATTAAACATACAGTTGCAATCAGCTCATGCAGACAACTTACAAGCAGCTCAAGAAAAACCTACAACTATTTCCTAAAAAATCTCGCAGCTTCTTCCTTTATTTTATAAACAGAGAAGTTTTCAGTTTATTATTTACTTTATAATCTTTATTTTATAACATATATATTTTAAGTATTTGAAATTAGGATCGGCTAGTTCACAACTTAATACTTTTGGTATAATGTTTAACTTTCGGTCAAAGGTCTGAAGTTGAGAACTATCCAACTTCCAACCTGAGGTTTGAAGGGGAGAAATTCAAAAATAGCCAGATTTTGTAAATGGTTATTCCAAAATAGCTACAGTTTTAAAAATAATCGAAATTTAGTAACTTTTTATGTAAAGATAAATATGAATGAAAATACTATTCAAAATTCGAAAAATATTCCAACATAATATACTGGAGTTCCAGTATAATATGTTGGAAATTCATACACAAGTGCTCCAATATCCATTGTATTATGCTGGAACTTTCCACGTGTCAGAGTTCTAGCATAATATGCTGGAAGTTCATACGTAGTTGCACCGATCTCCAGTATATTATGCTGGAACTTTCCATGTCGAAACAAAATAGTACCTATTTTTCAATAATTGTGAAACGCTTGCTATTTTTCTATGGGTAGTCCAAAACTGGCTAGCCCGTGCTATTTTTACGAAGTTTATCCTTCATTTAGCTAAGAAGTTTTGTATGACTGAAATCTGAATATACCAATAAATAATTAATTGTACTAATCCACATACGTCTCTCTCCCATCAATTAGTACTACTTGAAGTAATAAAAAAAACTCGCATTTGTTTTATGAGAAATTCGAAAAAATAGATCTAAAGGGCCCAAAAGTCTAAATAGGGGGTTACAAATTCCTCATCTCATTGGGGGCGGAAAATTAATCGACATCTAAATGTGATACAATCCTTTCGATTTTAGTTGGGAAAGAACGACAAAGTGCATCCAAACTGTCCTTTCATTATCTAAAATAAAGAACATCTCCTACCTAAAGATCAGTCCGATAATACCTAGGAAGATGGAAAGAATATATTATACATTATAAGAGAGTCAAAGAATAGGTCTATTGGAACTATATTAAAATTAGAACAAAAAGAAATATCTGTATCCGTATATAATAAGTTGTGCGTCTTTATTGTAACCAACATGCGTTAGGAAAAGAAGATAGCAAGCCGAAGGCGATCCCATAACTATAGGTGATAGGGATGTTGGGCTAATTTTAATACAGGGATAGAAAAGAACTTGGCAAGGGCAAGATACGATTGGAAATAGGATAAATAATGGAACTCAATTTTTAAACCAATATCAATTGCAAATCAATATGTAAAATTGAATTTTATATTTTTTTGCAAGAAAAGGAGGCGGTACATTGATGTTATAAGGAGCTTTATCCACGGTAAGATCAAATACAAACCATATTAAAAGAAACAAACTCATTTACATACTAATTTGGAGTAATATTATTTTTAACTTGAGTTTCATATGTCTTTTGCAAGAAGAAAAAGAATCATGCACAAATAAAAAAAGATATTGTATGGGTTAAAATTAGATTCATGATTATTAGTGTGTCTAATTGGCTCCTAAGCTCGTTTGGGCTAACCGTCTATGGGGATTTCATAGCAGAATCGCGTAGTTTATCCTTGGACAAAAAAGGAAAGAAAACAACCCAGCTCGAACAAGCCAAAGCGACACGTCAGATAAAAGGAATTCAAAAGCCTCGACACGAGCTTGCTTCCACGTCCCGCGTCTCCGAATAAGTAGTAGAAGAAGAAGAAGATCCCCCATCCCTACGGGAAAAACGCGCATAAGGTACCTCACCCCCTTTACACTGGATCTTGCCAAAAAGGAGTACAACACAAAAGCATCTCAAATCGAGATCTGTAACGAGGTAACCTATGAGAACCAGTCAAGAAGACTAATAGTACGAGTCATGCAAGATCCTAAACCAAAATCAAATCCCAATGCCCATCACAAAGTGGGTTATGCGTGAGAACAAAAAGTTCAACTATGAGTTGGACTGGGATCCAGGTCAAATGCCTTCGCCATTAAGAAATACAAAAGGATTCAACTACAATTGAACAACAACTCAAGCTACGTGACTTCGCCAAAAGGTTCAACTACGAGTTGGACTGGGACTCAGGCAAAGTGTCTTCGTCATTAAGAAATACATAAGGTTCAACTACGATTGAACAACAACTCAGGCTACGCGCCCTCGCCCAAAAAGTTCAACTTCGAGTTGGACTGGGATCCAGGCCAAGTGCCTTCGTCAGTAGAACATACAAAAGGTTCAACTACGGCTGAACAAAAACTCAGGCTACGTGCCCTCGCCCAAAAGTTCAACTACGAGTTGGAGTGGGATCCAGGCCAAGTGCCTTCGTCATTAAGAAATATAAAAAGTTCAACTACGGTTGAACAACAACTCAGACTACGTGCCCTCGCCCAAAAAGTTCAACTACGATTTGGACAGGGATCCAGTCCAAGTGCCTTCGCCATTGAAAAATACAAAAAGGATTCAACTACGGTTTCACAACAACTCAGGCTACGTGCCTTCACCCAAAAAAGTTCAACTACGAGTTGGACTGGGATCCAGTCCAAGTGCCTTCGTCATTAAGAAATACAAAATGTTCAACTAGTGTTGAACAACAACTCAGGCTACGTGCCCTCGCCCAAAAAGTTCAACTACGAGTTGGACTGGGATCTGGGCCAAGTGCCTTCGCCATTGAGAAATACAAAAGGATTCAACTACGGTTGAACAACAACTCAGGCTACGTGCCTTCACCCAAAAGCTCAACTACGAGTTGGACTGGGACTCAGGCCAAGTGCCTTCGTCATTAAGAAATTTAAAAAGTTCAACTACGAATGAACAACAACTCAGGCTATATGCCGTAGCCCAAAAAGTTCAAATACGAGTTGAACGGGGACTCAGGCCAAGGCCTTCGCCATTAAGAAATACAAAAGGATTCAACTACGATTGAACAACAACTTAGGCTGCATGCCTTCGCCGATAAGTTCAACTACGAGTTGGACTGGGACTCAGGCCAAGTGCCTTCGTCATTAAGAAATACAAAAGGTTCAACTATGGTTGAACAACAACTCAGGCTATGTGCCCTCGCCCAAAAGTTCAACTACGAGTTGGACTGGGATCCAGGCCAAATGCCATTGCCATTAAGAAATACAAAAGGATTCAACTACGGTTGAACAACAATTCAGGCTACGTGCCTTCACCCAAAAGTTCAACTACGAGTTGGACTGGAACTCAGGCCAAGTGCCTTCGTCATTAAGAAATACAAAAGGTTCAACTACGGTTGAACAACCACTCAGGCTACGTGCCCTCGCCCAAAAAGTTCAACTACGAGTTGAACGGGGACTCAAGTCAAGTGCCTTCGCCATTAAAAGATACAAAAGGTTCAACTACGGTTGAACGACAACTCAGGTTACATGCCCTCACTCAAAAGTTCAACTACGAGTAGAACTGGGACTCAGGCTACACGCCTCTGTTGCAAAGTCACATACTCAAGCACGGTCGAATCAAGGCCAAGAGTATACGTCATGTAGACATGTAATTTTTGACCCACGCATTAGAATCATCTCTAATAGTCCTAGTATTTTTAGGATATTTATTTGAGTTTATTTCTATGAAATTTTGCTTTATTACTAATTTTAATCCTATTTTTAAGGCACAAAAATTAAAAAAATACAAAAACAGTCTCATGTTTTACGTTATTGCTATTTAATATTAGGTTACTAATATTTTTACAGTGATATTACTTTAATTTTACCAAGACTTTAATGTATTTTTCTTTATTCTTATTTTTAGTATAATTTCTAGAAATACAAAAATATTCACACTTTATATTGTGGTTTACTTTAATTTAGTTTTATATTTTATTCTTTATTAATAATTTATAATACTCTCATTTTATTCAAAGGAAGAATGATTTTGGGGCAGTTATGTTAAGTGATTTTTACCTATCTATGCCATATAGCAAACCACAAGAAATGCTTAGGCGGGCTGCAGAGGTTCTCACCACCGCAGATGGACCCTCAGCCGCCGGAACCGCAACCGGAGCACTATCGGAACGAGAGCTATTCGCCATTGTCAATATATTAAAAGGAAGTGAGCAAAGTTCACCAGAAAAGCTATAGAAGATGAAAATCGAACGATAAACGATGAAGAACGAAGTAACAAGGAGCAGAAGATGAAGTAATCTGAGAATAAGAAGAGCTCTCTCTCTCAGAATTTCACTTAAGTAAATATTGAAAAAGTTAGAACTGAATGATACAACCCTTTATTATAGACAGTATAAATGGTTTTCACGAATCCCAAAGGCCACCATTAACTGCCTGACCAACCGCAAAACGGTTCAGGTATACAGTAACGGACATCATTATGACAGATACCATGGAACGACCATTCAACCGTCAATCGGCATATCACCCTTGAAACGGTTATAACGGTCCTAAGACGCCAAAAGCATGCCCCATCTTCACTAAGTATCGACGCCTTCCTTATACGCGACAAGCATGATCGTATCCTCCTCAAACATATGTAATTGGCTACAGTCATATTCAAAGTAATGCTGGCTACGACCGCCTCTGAAAGTAATATTGATTGCATCTATCTCTGAAGTAACAACGACCACGACCATTTCAGATATACGAACGGCTATGGCCAATCGCTCGTATGAAAACTAACCAAAGGACTGCGACTACGGTCGCCGGATGTGAATTCATCTAACATCAGCTCCATTGTAGTCAAAGATAGTCCCCGCAGAGTGGTTACGACCATCTTCAAAAATATAAATGGCTACGGCCAAAAGTATAAATGGCTTCTCCAAAATAAAAATGGCTACGACCATCTCCAATAATATAAACGGCTACGACCAAAAGTATAAATTGCTACAGCCATCTCAAAAGTATAAATGGCTACGACCATCTTCTAATTATAAATCTCTGCGGCCAGCCCCCATATGTAAACGGTTGGGGCTCTCGACAAAGTGCGACTGGGGTCATCAAATTCGAATACGGCCCGGACCATTGAATCCGCTACAGCCAAGACCGTCAACACAAAATGGCTAAGGCCATCGATCTCGGCCTTATGATTTCCAATGTATAAGCGACCACGGCCATCCTAAGTCACGACCAAAACGGCATTCGATCTTCCCCTACGAATTTCTTGAACTATGTTCGGCATCGAGCTCGGCCAGATCCTGACCTCAATAAGCGGAGGGACTATCTGTATGGGTCAAAACTAGATTCATGATAATTAGAGTGTCTAACTGGCTCCTAAGCTCGTTCGAGCGAATAAAAGGTATAATCATTCGCTGACAAATGTATTCCGAGTTTACTCGACCTAATTAATGAGACCACGACCTACTCATTGTTCAAGGGCGTCTCTTCGACGCGGCCATAACCGTCCCTCTCCAGCTAGTAAGATTCACAACTATAAATATTAAGAGAAAGAACCCTAAGGGGGGGGGTGCTTCTTCTTCTTCACCTCCACTTCTAATAGAGAGAGAAAAAATCATTGTAAGGCTCTGAATCTCTCCATGGAGAGACATACCATATCAATCTTAATCAATGAAAATGCTCTCCACCTTCGTCGTCTTGATCTAAAGCTATGCATCTTATCTCTTTATTTTATTCCTTTGGCCATTTATTACGACCTGCTATAATTAGCCCTTATTTTGTTAATTGATTTACGCTTATGAGGTACACTAGAACTTTAAGCTAAAAAGATATTCTATGAGATTATTATCTCACCTTTTATATAGGAAAACTAATCACTTTACTACAAAATGATTTACGAGACTAATTAATATCGATTACGAAATGCAGGCTAAAATAATTCTGTATTTTATCCGAGATTGTTATTCCTTATCCCACCAATCACAAATACCCCTAAATACTTCATAAAAATTGATTATGTTTTTAATGGAGTAGGCAAAGGCAATCACGCAAAGCTTCAGTATTTTTGTAGCCGGGCCTGAAGTTCAGCTTTAGAGCTGAAGTTTTATTTTATAGCTGGCAAACTTCAGCTCTAGTACTGAAGTTTTTCTTTTGTAACTGAAAAACTTCAACGCTGAAGTTTTTGTCTTTGTAACCGGAAAATTTCAGCTCTAGAGCTAAAGTTTGCTAGTTATAAAATAAAAACTTCAGCTCTAGAGCTGAAGTTTTTTTTTTGTACTGGAAAACTTCAGCCTTTTATCTTTGTAACCGAAAATCTTCGGCTCTAGAGCTGAAGTGTTGTCTTTATAATCGGAAATCTTGGCCTCTAAAGCTGAAATTTTTGCCAGTTATAACTCTATGCAATTACCAGATAAACTCTTTTTTTGTTTGTGGAAGAATTCAAAAATGTACGGGTGAAAATGGCGGGGGCCAATATGGATATTATTAGATCATTGAGCCAAAACTTTATTAAAACGAGCAAAGCAAGATTGCCGCACAATGGTTCAGAATATGGATTGGATGCTTCATTTTCCATTGAAAATGGAGGATTTTGGTGTCGATTACGCAATCGAGTTAATGAATTTTGTAGTAATGTTAAACAAGGTTCATTCAAGGCAATTGAGATGGGTTGTAAGGATCCTAGGAAAGTCATTTTCGCTGCCCATATGTATTGATTGATTTACGGGTGTTTAAAAAGGTAACAACATAAGAAGAAGAGGAGAAGCGGAGGAGAAATTGAAGCTAAAATGTTTTAAAAAGTAAGTACGAGTGCAAACAGAAAGACAAAGCGACTAAAGATTTAAAATAAACGTTCAAATAGAACATTCCGTACAATTTTTTCTGCAAATAATAAGTTTCAAGGCCAGGAGGCTTAGTGAACAAATTGGCCATCTTGGCCCAAATTATCAATTGGGCCTCTAAAGTCCTCTTTGGTCATTTCTCTGTTTCCTCATCAAAATCCTAATATGTACTAATGTAATAATAAACTTTTGCAATATTATTTTTTACTTTAATGAAAAATATAATTTTCCAGCTCATTTAATATACTCAAATTAAAAATTTTAGATTAAATATATGCTTTCCTTGTTATGAAAAACCACCTTGGTATTTTAGCTAATTTGACATGCCTGCTTTTCCGATGAGAGTAAATGGTTTTCTCTGACCAAATTTATTTTTAAGTTAGTTTTTTGCTTTTTGTAGAGAAAATTATAAGTTGGATCATTATATGAGAAATTAACTTCCTTTGTGGTGTAATTAATTGGTCAGAAAGGTAAACTAAGGTTGTTAGTTCACTTAAAAGGATACTTAAAAGAAAAGGAATCGACTATGATGAAATATAATTTTGAATTTAAAGGTTTTGCACCATAAATAGGGCAGTTTACTGGGTTATAAATAAATTACTTACACATATTAAATGATTTCTAAACATAAATATAGTGTTTAAGCCATAGCTATTAGGTTCTATTAAGAAGAATTGTAGTTATGCTCCTAATTGCAACCTTGGACAAGTACAATTCCTATTAAATTGTGATGGGGAGTCTTCCCAAATGATAGGAAGAAGTGCGACTAGCTATTTTTTTTGTTTTTCACCCGATATCCGGTATTTATACTAGGACTCGATAAAATTTAAATTTACGTCGGAAAATTTTATATTGAAGATTAAAGCGCTATCTAATAAATGCGATTTCATACCCAGGGATTCAAATCTGTAATCTTTGATTAAAAATATATGAATACTTATCATTCCCCTACAATCCTTTGCGACTGGCTAGTTTCTTTGTTCATTTTGGTGCATCTCCTATTTGTTTTAAAGAACAATACACTATATGTTCTTTTTCATTTGCTGAAGCATAATATCGATTTGTGAGAAATATAGTTATTTTATTATTAAATTGTTATGATGTTACCATAAGTTAGCTAGATAGATAATGTAATGTGGAAATTTGAATAGTAGCAGTAGTAATGGTTTTACAAATAAATAATGTTCTTCAAAAGCAACTAACTAAATTCAAACCCGTCAAATTAATTACCATTTTTTCAGAAATGTTTTCGAGATCTTTTAAACAAAGTTGTTTTCCCAAAACATTCTAAAGCAATGTCCAAGATAAGCTCTTAGTGCAATGATTAATGGATGTCAAAAATTACAAAAGATTGCAAGTTCCATTTTTCATAATAACAATTTATTTGTCATCGCTAAGAGGGACAATGTCAGATATCTTGGGTCGGTGATGCAGGGGGACGGAGAGATTGACGGAGACGTCACTCATCGTATAGGAGCGGGGTGGTCAAAGTGAAGGCTTGCATCAGGAGTCATGTGTGACAAGAAAGTTCCACTGAAACTCAAGGGGAAACTTTATAGAGCTGTGGTTAGACCTGCAATGTTGTATGGGGCGGAGTGCTGGCCAGTGAAGAACTCTCATGTTCAGAGAATGAAGGTTGCAGAGATGAAGATGCTCAGGTGGATGTGCGGGCTCACCAGGTTAGATAAGATTAAGAATGAAATTATTCAAGAGAAGGTGGGGGTGGCCCCGGTGGATGAGAAGATGCGAGAAGCGAGGCTGAGGTAGTTCGGGCATGTGCGGAGGAGAAGTCCTGATGCCTCGGTGAGGAGTTGTGAGCGGCTGGCGATTGTCGGCGTTTGGCGAGGCAGATGGAGGCCTAAGAGGTATTGGGGAGAGGTGATTAGGCAAGACATGGCTAGAATGCGGGTTTCCGAGTACATGACCCTTGATAGGAAAGTCTGAAGGTCTAGTACCAGGGTTGTAGGAAAGGGGCTCCTAGAGTTTTTCGTACTCCTCACCCGGGGTTGAGTGAGGCTTGGCATGGCTATCCATAGATGATTTTTGTTTTGAATTGAGTCTCTCTTATGGTAATTATTTATGGTAGTTACTTTATGATATTATTGCATGCTTATTTATTTATGTTTCTTATGTTTAGATAATTATTTACGCTTTTTCTGCTGGAGTTACTAATGCTCTTTTATTTTTGTTTTTGTTTTCGTTTTTCCTTTTCTTCACTGAGCCGAGGGTCGATTGCAAACCACTTCTCTGCCCTTTCAGGTAAGGGTAAAACTCGTCTACATATTACTTTCTCCAGACCCCATTTTATGAAACTATTCTGAATAGTTGTTATTGTTATTTTATTCTAAAGCAGTGTCCAAACCTAAGGGCTAGGTGTAAACGGTAAAGTTAAACACAGAGACGAACAATGTATCTACAAAAGCCAGCAAACCTAATACTACTAGTATTAGATATTGAATGAAACATAGAGAACTCATATTGAATACTGTGTTTACATTAGCCATACAACTGACACGTGTGCCCACGTATTATGACACTCGTCCACTAACTTTGTGTTCTCCTGTAGCACAACTCTTCTTATATACATCTGAAATTTTTTTTAGACTCAACCAGATCATCATTTTCTTGATTGTGTAGTACTATATATCAACTATCGATTTATTGCTCTGATATACATTCTTCTCGTGCAATTATGGCTTCAAGAAACTTAAGGGGGTTGATTTATGTGTTGTTATTAGTGGGATTTGTGGTTATTTCTATGTTTGGTTTGGTGGTTTGTAAGGAAACTAATGAAGAAATTGAGCAGCAGCAAAGTAAAGAAAATTCTGAATCATGGACAGGATGGGCTAAAGATAAGATTTCTGAAGGTCTTGGTTTAAAATCTACTGATGATGATTCTGCTGTTAAACAAGCTTCTGAATCAACTATGGATGCTGCTAAGAATGCCAAAGACAAGATTACTGATACTGCTACAGGTTAATAATTGTCGCTTATACTATTCTTTTAATGTAGTTTAGTTTGTACAAATTCTGTGTTTGTGTTCGTGGTCAAAATTAATAAGAATTTTGACCCTCGATATTTGAACTGCATACACTATCCTCCCCTATACCCTATAGTAAAATTTCACTGGGTCGTCGTTATTTTTGTTGTGTTATTCGAACTGCATCATAATTTACAAGTTGAATGGCGTTGGGACTGCGGGGGAGTATCAATTTATAGTAGTTGAAATAAGGTTGACATAGTTTATAATGTAATTAGCTTATATATTACATGCAGTATGATTGTACTACCCGCGTATGAACTCAATTGTCTTCTTAAATTTAGTAAGTTGGGAGTGTAATATTTTTCTCACTCTTTTCAATTTATGAAATTCAGGTGGAGTTAGAATTTTTATTAGGCGGTCATATAATATAAACAACAACAACACAACCCACTATAATTCCACATAGTGGCGTCTGGGGAGGGTAATATGTACGTAGACCTTACTTCTAACATGGGTAGGGAGGCTGTTTCCAAATAGACCCCCGGCATCCTTCCCTTCAAGAACTTCCCACCTTGCTCTTGGGGAGACTCGAACTCACAACCTCTAAGTTGGAAGTGGGGGTTGCTTACCATCAGAACAACCCCTCTTGTAGCTCATATAATATAAAGAGGAAGTCAATATGTAGCTATATATATTATTACCTAATATATAGTGTTCTATATATAAAAGAATTTTTGACCTGATTATACAGTATAATCCTGAAACTTAAATATACGTAGCAGACAAGGCAGGAAATTTAAAGAACACAGCAGAAGAAGCAAAAAACAAAGCATGCGAAACAGCAGAAGCAGCAAAACAAAAAGCAACAGAAAAATCAAGCGAAGCTTATTCAAAAGCTGGAGAAGAAAAAGAAAAAGCATATTCAGATGCAGAAACAGCAAAACACAAAGCATCAGAGAAGGCAGAAGAAGCAAAGGCAAAAATGAAAGAAATGGGAGAGAAAGCAGAAGGAGAAACAGAAGAACATATGAGTTGGGCTAAGGAGAAAGCTAAAGAAACTAAGGAAAAAGCAGGTGAAACATTGGAAAAAGAAAAGGAAAATATAGCTTCAAATTTGGAATCAGCTAAGGAAACTGCCAAGGAAAAAACAAAGGAAATTAAGGATAATATTGCTGGTAAAAAACGAGACGAGGAACTCTAAATTAGAATTTTGCAATATTACAGGTTAATATATCATGATGATGGGTGGCTTTTCTAGGTGTCGTGAAATTGTTGTATTAGTAGTATTTTTATGTTTCCGTTGTATTATTAGGGTTAATATGGCTACTTTTTGTTAATAATATTTTTTGGACAATGCTCTGGTATTTGAATGTGAGTATTTACATTTAATCGTGTTGGCTTTTGAGGAAATGTTGGCCGAGTTATGAAAATTTGACATCTTTCAAATTTCTATGTTGATGGTTGTATGAAAATCTTCGACCGCCCAAATAATATGTGATACTTAATTGAAAATAAGGCAAGTTAAATTGGTAATTATACTCTTAAGGTCGATTGTGTAAATTGAATGTTGTGATTGAAATGACAAGGCATAAGGCGTATTGTGGTACGGACCTAAATGGGCCGGGCCAAATGCGCATGGTCCCGGGCTAGTATAAATTTTTTATATATAATTATATAAATATATATAAGTATATATAGTGTGTAGAATATGTTTATATAAGGATGTATTATGTGTATATATATATAAGGCAATATTATATATATATTATAAAATTCGGGAGGATTACATTTGGCCATAAACAACTACTTGAATGATGTATGAGTGAATAATATGTTACAACCTTTAGCCCCAGCTTTGAACCCCAACCTAGTGCAAGAAATGAGAGGCCAATGGAACCTTTCCCTTATTTCAATTTTGTCCCAATTCTCTCCAGAACTTAGGTCTAGATTTACCATTTTTCTTACGGGAAGCACTAAAGGCTGTGAACCCCATCCTATTGCAATGGGATGCCCCTCAAAATGAACAACAACCTCAACATCAGAACTTCAACATGTAAGTTTCGATGGAGAACATCAACCTCAATCCCCCAATAGCTCACACGTAGGAAACAACATGAAAGAGAAAATGATAGAACCAATCGATTTGATAGGGGAATCAGTGATAGAATTTGAAAGCTTAAAAGAAGTAAACGTCTTCATGTTAAAGGAAAACCTGGAGAAGAGGCGTATCCTCTCATGCCCAACGAGCATGGTCAAGTGCTCGATGGACATTCGTCCCCCCACGACCCAATAATGGGGAACCGAGCAATGTCCCAACCCTGAGGATCCTCCTGAATCATGATGATGTAATAATTCAGTGCTGATGACAGGTGTCGTCAATTTTGTTTTTTGTTGGTATTTTTCCAGGGTGGCTTTTCTAGGTGTCGTGAAATTGTTGTATTAATAGTATTTTTATGTTTTCGTTGTATTATTAGGGTTAATTTGGCTACTTTTTGTTAATAATACTTTTTGGACAATGCTCTGGTATTTGAATGTGAGTATTTACATTTACTCTGTGTTGGATTATGAGGAAATATTGGCCGAGTTATGAAAATTTGACACCTTTCAAATTTCTGTGTTGATGGTTGTATGAAAATCTTAGATCGCCAAAATAATATGAGATATGTAATTGAAAATAAGGTAAGTTAAATTGGTAATTATACTCTAAGGTCGATTGCTAAAAAAAAGCTGTGTAGATTGAATGTTGTGATTGAAATGACAAGTAATGGTATATTGTGGTACGGACCTTAAATGGGCCGGGCCAAATGTGCATGGGCTTAGGAGGGACGGGCTTTGGAAGTTCCGGGTCAAATGGTCCAGGGCTTTACGGTCCCAAAGTGTGGATCGACCCATGATCCTAAGCCCACATAGTCCCGGGCTAAATGTGTCGGGCCCGCTGGCCTAAACGGACCTAACGAGCTTTTTTCGTTCAGAAAATTTTTATTATTATTTAAGGCATTTTCTTGTAAACTATATATGTATATATTAGTATAAATTGCTTATATTTAATTATATAAATATATATGTATATATAATATGTAGAGTATGTATATATAAGGGTGTAGTGTGTATATATAATTATATATTGCCTTATATATGTATATATAAGGATGTATTATATGTATCACAAAATTCAAGATACCTAGCCAAACTTGTGTCCGGAGGACTACATTTGGCCATGAACAACTACTTGAATGATGTATAGGTGAATAATATATTACAACCCTTAGCCCAGCTTTGAACCCCAACCTAGTGCAAGAAATGAGAGGCCAATGGAACATTCCCCTCATTTCAATCTCGTCCCAATTCTCCCCCAGAATCTAGGTCTAGATTTACCATTTTTCCCGTCGGAAGCACTAACGGTTGTGAACCCCATCCTGAAGCAATGGGATGCTCCTAAAAATCCCCAACAACCTCAACCTCAGAACTTCAACATGGAAGTTCCGATGGAGAACATCAACCTCAATCCCCCAGTAGCTCAAAACGTAGGAAACAAAATGGAAGAAAAATGATAGAACCAATCGATTTGATAGGGGAATCAGTGGTAGAATTTGGAAGCCTGAACGAAGTAAAGAGTCTTTCTGTTAAAGGAAAACCTAGAGAAGAGGCATATCCTCTCATGCCCAACAAGTCTGTCAAGTGCTCGATGGACATTCGTCCCCTCACGATCCAACAGTGGGGAACCGAGCAATGATACTTTTCCCAACCATGAGGAGCCTCCTGAATCCCACAAGGGACATTCTTGAAAATGGTCACAACCAAACCCCTAATATCAATATGTTTAACGCTACCAATTTTATTATTTTGAACAATGGAGGAGGGGGGGGGGGGGAATAATGATGACTTTATAAGAAATTTTAGAGAAATCATTGATACTCATAGGCCATGCATGGTCACATTACTTGAAACTATAATGTATGTTCATGCACCACTCTTGAAAGAATTTAGTTTCTCCCATCTTATTGAGGTCTCAACGGATGGACAAGGAGGAGGCATGGTGCTCCTTTGGGACCATACGAGAGTGACAGTCCACAATGTCATACGTAGAGACCATGAAATTCATGCTACAATTGAGGTACGTCCTACTAATTTCATATGGCTATTTTCTTCTTTATATGCCAGCACTGACATTAGTAAAAGGGACTCTATGTGGAATAATCTAAAAAACATAACTGATTCGTATAAAATCCATTGGCTAGTAGGAGAAGATTTTAATGATATTTTCTCCATTAATGATAAAATTAATGGAAGACCCATCAATCGTAGACGTGCCTTTAAACTTCGGGACAATATTAACTATTGTAATCTACAAGACTTAGGCTATAAAGGCCGTAAATATACTTGGTGTAATAATAAATTTGGTAACAATGACCTAATTCTAGAACGTTTGGATAGGGTATTTGGAAACAATGAGCGGATTCATTTTTTTCCTAATGCCTCTATTAGTCATTTACCGAAGACCCACTGAGATCACAATCCTCTCTTAATTAATCTCATTCGTAAAAGGGGTTACCTACTTGATAAACGCTTTAGGCTCTGTAAACATCCTTATTTTAAAACCTTAGTTAATGACTCTTGGTGCAACAATTCGTATAGTAAGGCTGCTTCAATATTTAATGAGGTTGTTATAAGTTGGAAAAACACTGTCTTTGGAGACCTTGGTTGAAAAAAATCATCCTTTCTAGACTTAAAGGTATCCAAAACTCCTCGTCCTATTATCACAGTCTATTCCTCTAATCCTTAGAACAATCCTTAACTCAGGAGTACAATAATATTCTACGTATGGATGAGGATTACTGGAAATTCCGCTCTAGAATTCACTAGCTTAATGAAGGTGATGCTAACAAAAAATTCTACCTTATTGTGGCCAAGAATAGAAAAGGAGTTAATAAGATTAATTACTTCAAGAATGATCAAGGTATGTGGATTGATAACCCTGACGACATTATTAGTCATACTAAAAACTACTTTGAAATGGCTTTCATTTCATCCCATGTTATTAGTGACTGGAACCTCATTAAAAATGACCCTGATTGTTTCACAAAGCTAAATCTCTCCTCCCTTGATGATCCTATTACTCATGCTAAAATTATCAAAACTTGCTTCTCCTTCAAACCATTCAAGGCACCCGGGCCAGATGGCCTTCACCCCTTTTTCTTTCAAAATTACTGGAATAATATGGGTAATTCAGTAACTAATCTCCGTCAAGAAGCTTTTCAAAACAAGTATAATTCCTAGTTCTATTAATGATACGCTGGATCTGCCTAATTCCGAAAATACCTAATGCTGACAACTTAAAAATTTTTAAACTCATAAGTCTATGCAACACTGTATACAAAACTATCACCAAGGTTATCTCCACCAGATTGAAACCCTTTTAAAACGTGTTAATTAGCCCTTCTCAAAGCAGTTTCCTCAAAAATAGGAAATCATGTGACAATGCCATTATCATTCAAGAACTAATGCTCAAAATGAATATATATCGTGGCAAAAATACAATATGATTCTAAAAATTAATTTAGAAAAGCTTTCGATCGTTTGGAATGGTCTTTCATTTACAGAACATTAAGATTCTTTATATTCCCCCAAACATTACAAAACTTATAATGAGTTGTGTCACCACTAGTAGAATATTCATCTTAGTTAATGGCACTAAAACTAGTTATTTCTCACATAGTAGAGGGATCCGTCAAGGAGACCCCATGTCCCCATATCTCTTCATATTATGAATGGAAATGCTGTCCATTCTGATTAACCATAAGGTAGACATATGGTGTTGGGACCCAATTAGAATTGGTAACAACAATCTTCAAATATCTCACCTATTTTTTTGCTGATGACCTGACCTTAATGGCAAGCACCAATAAAGAATCAATCAATGCTATTAAGGAGTGTATTAATTCCTTCCGACTCTTATCAGGACAATCCATAAACAAGGACAAGTCTAAAATTATTGTTTTAAAATATTGCCCTAAAAATACACAAATTACTCTCTCACAATCCTTTAATATCAAAATTAGTAACTCTTTTGGCAAATACTTAAGATTTCCCATCACAACCTCCAAACATAGGGCCAAAGACTTTCAATTTGTTCTTAATAATATGGTATCTAGATTTAGTACATGGAAATCTAGCCTTCTCAGTATGGTAGGCAGATATACCCTTGTAAGCTCTTGCCTAAATGCCCTCCCAAACCACTCAATGCAATACACCCTTCTCCCCACTAAGATTCTTAACAAGATTGACAAAATTCAACGTGATTTTATATGGGGATCAAATAGTACTTCAAAAAAATTACATCTTATAAAATAGGATAAGATAACTCAAAACAAGAAGGTGGGAGGGTTAGGTATTCTTTCGGCAAAGAAGAAAAACCTAGTAAATCTAGCAAACCTTACTTGGAGACTCCTTCATAACTCCCAATCTCTTTAGGACAAAACATTACAATGCCTCCATGGTAAAAACAAATACTGCAATTAATAATTCCTTTATATGGAATGGTATTATCTTTAGGTTGGGGAATTTGTAATAAAGGGGTCACTTGGATGCCTCCTGAGTGTTTGGACAATTGTTAGATTCCTGAGCTCACATCTCTGCGTGATAATATTGAAGGACCATTAATCCTACAAGATGAATCCCTTCCATAAAGGACATCTTAACAGTAACAATTGAAATTTTTTCAAAATCTCGATGTCCCTAGAACCAACTATCATCAATAAAATCAAAGCTACCTAAATCAGTAATAACCTCTATGACTTTCCCATTTGGGCTTTGAGCTTAACTGGACTTTTCAATAGCAAATCCTGTTACAGACTTCTAGAGGAGCAACCAATCTGCCACAAGGATGTCACTTGGATATGGGACACAAAATGTCCTAACAAAATTAAGTACCTACTTTGGAAAAATTTTCATAACAAGCTTCCAACCAGAAACTTCTTAAACCATATAGGTATTAACATAAACCCTATATGCTCTACTTGCAAATTGGATAAAGAAACTATTAAGCATGTTTTCCTAGAGTGCATAACAGTCAAACAGTTATGGGCCTACTTAGGCATCAACCCACAAAACTGGAATGATGCTACTGACTGGCTCATACAACTTCGTGACTCAAAACCATCTCTCAAAAATCTCATTATCGATTGGCAAGACCTATTTCCTTTTATCATTTGGATAGTTTTGGATAAATATGAAAAATAACCTTTTTAATAACAACACACACTCTACCAATATTCAAAATGCTATAAAATTTTCAGTGGAGTTCAAACTCCTTACTAGTAGAGAAATTGTTAAGCCATGAAAAATACCTGTCCAAATTAGGTGGAACAAACCTTCAAAGGACTCCATTAAGCTTAACTTTGACGGTTCGTTCAATTAAAACCAATCACTATGCGGTTATGAGGGGGGTAATTCAAGGACTAAGGGCCAATGGATTGTTGGATACCATGAGAAAACCTCAGGATTATCTGCTCTGCATGCTGAATTAATGGCCTTTAAGATTGGTCTTATGACTGCACCTAAGCAAGGTTTCACAAAGCTAGATATAGAAACGAACTCAACTGATGTTGTTAACTGCTTAAAAAATGGACTACTTTTATTTACTGACATTGTTAATGAGTGCAGATGGTTAATGAAGAAAATGAAGGTCCAAGAAGTACATCACACATTCAGGGAGGCCAACAAGGTTGCACACATGCTGCCTAGAGAATGATTGAAAGGAAATAGCAACAGCAGGGATACAACTTTTATCTTCTGTGCCCCGTATTTTGTTACTAATGCCATTAAATCAGACTATGATGGATAAACTTATGTTATTAGGCATCTCAACAAGGATGTTTGTCGTAGACTAGCTTCTTTTGGTAACCAAAATGTCACGCGGGACTTGTTGGTAGTTTGTAATAGCCAAGTATAAAATGCCCACTAGAGCGATGCTACTGTTACTATTATGTGATAAATATATAATATATCCTTGCTGATTTAAAAAAAAAAAAACTTAAAATCTTGAATATGAATGTCTTGAGAACACGCAAGACAACTCTTTATATGCCTCTTTAAAGAGCCTGTGCCCTCCTTTCGACGATGAGTGTAGACTCGACCATAGTTATTGCACTCTGTTATGTAAACTTCTTAATTTTCTTCTACCACATTAAAGTGTTCCAAAACAAATGACTTCAATGTAGAATCACCAACATGATTTCACTTGAATTAAGAATTTGAGTTTGAGAAACGAGAAATGAGTGAAGACTTGAATACTTCCATTTGAGTTTGAGAAATGAGAGAGATTGATGAATTTGTGAGTAAAAATAAAAGAATGAGGGGTATTTATAGTTGAGAATTGAAAAAAGTATAATTATAAAAAGTTTGGGGTTAAAACAAAGTTTGAGGGCCAAATGATTATTTTTTAAAGTGCCCAATGGATAAATTTTGAAGGCCAACAACTAGATTTTAAAAATTTGACCGTTGGTTTTTTTTTTTTATAATTTTTTTAAAAAGTTAGAGCCCGTTATGCCCGATTGAACCGGCTCAGGCCCGCATGCCAGTCCTGGGCTTAACGGTTCCTGGCTCACGGACTATTTGTGTTGAACCGGTCCACCACAGATTCTTGCACCACTTAAGCCCAGGTCCACTAGAACTAGCACATTAGGACAGCGGTTCTGGGCCAGTCTTGGGCCCAGATCGGCCCACAATACAGCCTTAACAAGGCATTCAGAATCTAATAGATAAAATAGACAATAAAAGAAAAATATAAAAGAGGACTATATATGAGAAAATTAATTAATAAAAATAAAAATTATTAAGAGAATAACTTTTACAAAATAAAATTCTCTTAAGGACTACATTATAGATGCTATTGTGTTAGAATGATGAATTCTTAATTTATAAAGGTCAAAATTTTTTCCTTGAAGAGATGAATCTGTTAAGCATGTTAAAGATATATATATTTTAAAAAAAAATTAAATTAATTATAATAAATATTTTACCATTCCTTCAAGTAACATAGAAATCTAAATATAAAAAAGAAAAAGGATTGTTAAACAAACGGCTGGCCATATTCAATGTTTTCTTTTCTAATTAGTGTACATAATTATATATATATATATATATATTATACATTCATCGATTATTTTCAAATATATTAGATGGCGGTTATTTATTCAAGAAAATTAGAGCAAACAGTGAGACTGAAATCATCTTTCCCTTATGTGCTTAGGGGCTAGGCCTCCTATATTGAAAGCTGGGGGCCCATACTGATAGTAGGCTTTGGACGAGAGCCTCTGAAGAAATGGCGTTGGATGCCCTTGTTTACGTCAAAATATTATGTTATAGTCAGTTTTTATATTGGTCAATAAAAAGTAATTAGCGTTTACAAAGTTAATAAAAATAATAATTATTTTGTTGTAACAGAGACTGATCCCGTAAAATATAAGAGAATTCTGGTGCATTTGTGTACAAACTTCAACATATTATGCTGGACCGGTATACTTTGCTAACTCATATATAATATACGGGAGACTCGAGCACCAGTGCTCCAAACTCCAGTATATTACACTGGACATTTATACTTGCTAGAACTCCCGTAAAATATGCGGGAGTTCCAGTATAATTATGCTTGAACTCCCGTAAAATTTGCGGGAGTTCCAACATATTTATCCTAGAACTCCCGTAAAATATACGGGAGTTCTAGCATTCTTATTTTGGAACTCCCGTAAAATTTAGAGGCGTATTTTCTGAATTTTGAACAGTGTTTTCGTTCAGATTTATCTTTACATAAAAAGTGGTTAAATTTTGATGACTTTTGAAACTTGGCTATTTTTCAACGACCAGTGGTAAATCTGGCTATTTTTAAATTTCAAATATCATGGTATAGCCAGCTTTCACACTGGTCAATCAAAAATAGCAGCAGTTACCAAGTCAATGAAAAATAGCCACTATTTTGCTGCAACAGGGGCCGATCCCGTAAAATATACGGGAGTTCTGGTGCATTTGTGTACGAACTCAAGCATATTATGCTGGATCAGTATACTTTGCTAACTCATGTATAATATACGTGAGACTGGAGCACCAGTGCTCCAAACTCTAGTATATTATACTGGACATTTATACTTATTGGAACTCCAGAAAAAAATGCGGGAGTTCCAGCATAATTATGCTTGAACTCCCGTAAAATTTGCGGGAGTTCCAACATAGTTATCCTGGAACTCCCGTAAAATATGTGGGAGTTCAAGCATACTTATGCTGGAACTCCCGTAAAATTTACGGGCGTATTTTTCGGATTTTGAACAGTATTTTCGTTCAGATTTATTTTTATATAAAAAGTGGCTAAATTTGGATGACTTTTGAAACTTGGCTATTTTTCAACAATCGGTGATAAATCTGGCTATTTTTGAATTTAGACCTTTGCACAAAAAGCCTGTAGGTTTTACTGTTTACTTTTTTTAGTCGGTATATATATTATACAATAACTACATATATTACATATAAACTACACTTATATTATATATTCATCGACTATTATTAATTTGAGTAATTGAGCGGGTACTATATAGGTTAAATCTTCATGTTTACGCAGGGAATTACATAATTTTGAAAATAATTGGTCTTGAGTTTCTGACTCTTGCTTGCCCTATGGAAAACCTGTAAGGTCACAAGTCAACAGTGTTACACGTAAGGTAAGTTGAGGTGCAACAATTGCTATATTTAAATTTTTTGCTGACGAGGCAAGCGAGGTCAAAAAATCAATAATGACATCAAATTGTCCTAAGCAAATCACCCTTTTTTACGAGTAGACCTTGGTTGCAGCTTGTCGCCCAAATTGTTTTCAATTATATATGCTGGATAATCGAAAACAAATATATTAAAATAGTATGACCTAATCAGTTTTTGGATTGGTCATTCAAAAATAGTAATTATGTTGTAAAGCCATTGAAAAATAGCTATTATTTTGCTGAAAAAGAGACCGATCCAGCATAATATACTGGAGATCGGTGCACATGTGTATGAACTTCCAACATATTATCCTAGAACTCCAACATGCGAAAAGTTTCAGCATAATATACTGGAGATTGAAGTACGTGTGTATGAACGTCCAACATATTATATTGAACCGATATATTATACTGGAACTCCACTATATTATGCTAGAGTTCTAGTATACTTATGCTGAAATTCCAACCCGTTATCGATCCAAATTCGATTGGTTTTAAAATGTGACTATTTCTGAATAACCACTTGTAGACTTGGCTATTTTTGAATTTCTCCCTAAACTTTGCAAACATAGATTCATAGTATGAGTAGTAGTAGTAGTTTTTGGTCCTTAGATGGTTTGCTTTGACTAGTGAGCTGCCCCATTTTGGGACGTTAGCTGATTAGCTTTGAATGGTGGGCTGACGCATCTCTAGCTGCTGTCATAGAGGAGGAAATAGTACAACACAACTCTCGTCAGTTTGAATTGAATTGAATAACATGATAACTTTTCTGTATTTTGTTTCGGCCGAGAGTCTTTTGGAAACAGATTCTTTATTCTATCGGAGTAGAGGTAGAGACCTCATTTGTGGGATTATGTTGGATCGTTATTGTTGTTGTCTTGATTTTTACGTGTAAGAATAAACATTTTCTAGGAGGTTGACCATAAAATTAAAGAAAAGTTTACAATGAACCATAAAACCAATTGAGTGTAAGGAATCGCAAGTTTGCAACTATGGCAAACTTTTTATTCGTAGTCCAATTTGGTTTCTAGGCCTTTATTTTTTTATTTTTATTTTTTGTTGACGTGATTATCCTGAAAGGATGTTTTCACCAAATACAAAAAGAAAAAGAAAAAGAAAAGAATCGTACATATTTTCGATGATTAAGTTACTCTCTCTAGGTAATTTCTCAACCCTTATTCCATATACTAGTAATTTTTTATATTATCATTACTTGAAAATATTACATAAATAATGCTGCTTTGTTTATATTGTATTTAATGCAGTGCGTTAAAAGGCAAACTTTGTAACACAAGCGATGCGGCTAATCGAGTTAACTAAATCAAGACTAAAAAGAGAGGTGACAAGCAATTTGGTTACTTCAATTTTTTAAGTGTATTAGGCAAATTTGGTTCTCTACGTTCACTTAGTATCCACATATGGCCTCACTAAAGAAGGCGGTCTTGGCATGGTCGACTTAAGAAGGGTCGGTTTCAGTCAATAAACGGACCATGTGATGCGACTCACTGTAATGTCACATTGAGCTATGACACTCGTATATCGAGGCCACCAACCCTTGTACTTTTTTGTATTATTTCGAGGAAGGTCCCTTAGTGTATAAAGGGAACTTCTTCCTTTGTAAATACTCATGTGTATTTCATTACTGAAAATATACAACTCTCTCTATCTGACTCTCTCTTTCTCTCTCTCTCTCTCTAGTATAAAATCCGCTATTTGTCTCATTGTTCTTATATCTTAGTCATTTCGCAATCTCTAGACCATATTACATTTGATTCCGATTGACTCAAATTATTTTTGATTGTTTTCAAGCTATATAAAGTGTTCGAATAACTTTTTAGCCAAACAATTTGGCGCCGTCTGTGGGGATTTTGAGAATCAAAGCTGTAGTTTGTCTCTAGAGATCCTTCGAAAAGCACCCTCTACAACCCAGAATGGCCGAAAACAATGCTAGAATGAAGGCTATCCTGGAGGTTAGAACAGACCTCACGGGCACTCTCAACGCGGCTGCCTAAGGAGATGCCATACACACAATCCCCAGTACTCTAATAGGCGTGGAAGCCTTACCCTCCTCATCAGAAGACCCGGTGGTGCCACGAGAAAGAGAAGCTTCAACATCTACCGCCAAGGAAGCACCCCCAGAAATAAAGAGACTACTAGAAGAGTGGCTGATAAGCACTCTGAGCGGTCTAACCAAAAAACCACCTCAAAATGATAGATGCATCCCAGTAGCAGATCATGTCGCAACCGAGGATGAGCTCCAGTTCACGAGAACAAACAACTTTCCCGTCTATGTCCAAGCTAACGACGGAACACTCGCAGCCATCCTCAAAGAGAGATGGAGAATGAAAATAGGTCACTCCGCGACCAGTGAAGGAACACCAAGAAAGGGTGGATTAGATCCCATGCGCACCTAAGTTGTTGCCAAAGCGAGACATGGGGAGGTTCGTCGAACAACCCTGCACGGAAATAGCCGCGTAATACCCCATCCCAAAAACCTTCAAGATGCCCCCATACTTGAAAGTTTATGACGGGACCACCGACCCCGAGGACCACCTGATACGCTATATTAAAGCCGTCAAAGGCAATAACTTATCAAAAGAACAGGTACCGTCCGTACTTCTGAAGAAATTCGGTGAGACGCTGACACGAGGAGCCCTAACGTGGTACTCACAACTGCCGGCCAAGGGAATCTCAACCTTTGAGAAAATGGCTGATAAATTCGCTACTGCCCATGTGGGAGCAAGGAAGGCGCAAGCACGGGTCAACGACATTTTTGCTTTGCGTTAAACCCCAGGAGAAGGACTCAGGGAGTTCCTGGCCAGATTCAACAGAGTCAGAATGAGCCTACCTAACGTGTCTGAAGGCATGGCAGTTGCGACCTTTAATAACGGGCTCAGCAGAGATGGCTCGAAGGCGACCAAGAAGATACTCAGCCGTCTCCTGAAATATCCCCCCACAACCTGGAAAGAAATACACAACGCTTATTGCACCGAGGTACGAGGGGATGATGACGACCTCAACTGCCCGACCCGTAGGTTGACAACAACACACCCGGAAATTCGAAGGGACCGGCGCAACGAGGGAAGGCGGGAACAAATCCCACGCCTCAGAAGGGAACGACATCAACCGTACATCAGGTTCTCACACCCGCCACCACCAAGGCATGCAGACGTCCTGCAGCGACATATTTCTCCACTAAGGAGCGACAGAGGTACACCCCCTCCATTATCTGCACATAACTTTTGTGTGTCCCCTTCAGAGGTAGTGTACGACTAGAAAAGCTGGGCAACAAGGTACAATGTCCAGCAAAGATGAAGTCCAACCCCGCCACCAGAAAGTCAAATGCCCTATGCGAGTTCCACCAAGAGCAAGGGCACAAAACGGAGGACTGTTTAGCCAGGAGGTAGTCCGAATGCTGAACCAATGGTTCTTGAAGGAGCTGGTCACCGACAAGGGAAAACTCAATTTCGCACGAGGGCGGGAACCGCACCATGGCCCACCAAGGCTGCTCTTACCAAAGCACTCATCAACATGATCATTGGAGACGACAATGATTCGGCGATCAATCACGTCAAGTTCACCACCACCTAGAAGATGAAGCGAACTATCGCCCACGAATGGTATAATGACTTCGAAGATAGTATCAACTTTGATAAGTCTGATGCCGACGGTTTGTGTTTTCCTCATTATGATGCTTTAGTTATTACTTTACGCATACTAGATACTGATGTTAAAAGGGTCATGGTCGACGATGGAAGCGGCAAGTATCATTCATCCAAGAGTCCTTGCACTCATGGGACTTAAGGATAAAATAATCCCGCGCTGCATAACACTAACAGGTTTCAATAATGTAATGGAAATAACCTCAGGCGAGGTGACGCTGCATATCCTTGCAGGTGGAGTCACGATGGAAAGCACCTTACACGTGATGAACCAGGAAACATCATACAATGCCATTATCGGACGCCCGTGGATATACGCCATGAGAGCCGTCCCATCCAGCTTCTATCAAGTAATAAAATTCCCAACCCCATAGGGAGTGCATTGCATACGGGGAGAGCCCCGCACCATACAAGTATGCTATTAGATAGCCCAAGATTACACGCATACCAAATAGCTCCAAGGAGCAAGCGCAGAAGCATAGAAATCAGCCTGTCGGGGACTAAGGTCCGTCCAACAGAGAACGCCATCGAAGAACCTGAAGAGGTCGAGGCTAGCAAGGCCACGGTCGAAGACCTCGACCCCGTTCAGATAAACAGCAACGACCCCGTAAAGAAAGCATACATAGGCCACGACCTCTCAAATCCAGGTTAGTACCGCGAATTTTTATCTAACCATGTGGTTCTGTTTGCTTTTTCTCATGTAGATATGCCAGGAATTCCACGAGAAATCGCCTCTCACAAACTCAACGTCGACCTATTACACCCACCCGACGATAAATGAGAAGAAAATTCAACGCCGCCATTAACGAAGTAGTGAGCGAAGAACTGGACAAGTTGCTAGACAATGGCTCCTTCAGGGAATCCAAGTACCCTGAATGGGTCGCCAATGTCGTAATGGTCAAAAAGAAAAACGGGAAGTGGCAGATGTGTGTAGATTTCACTGATCCAAATAAGGCCTATACTAAAGACTCTTTCCCGCTCCCCCATATCGATCAGCTAATAGATGCAACGGCAGTTCATGAACTGCTGAGCTTCCTTGATGCATATTCAGGCTACAATCAGATCATTATGGCCGAAGAAGATCAGGAAAAGACGACTTTCATCACTCATCAAGGGACATATTGCTATAAGGTACAAGAACGTAGGGGCCACTTATCAAAGGCTGGTAACTGCAGTGTTCGAAGAACAGCTCGGCAGAACCATGGAGGTCTACATTGATGACATGTTAGTCAAATCATCAAAGAGGTAAGAACACCTCGCCCACCTGAAGGAAGCCTTCGAAATATTAAGGAAGTATGGCATGAAGCTGAACCCCAAAAAATGCGCTTTTGGAGTATCCTCGGGAAAGTTCCTGGGATTTCTGATATCACAAAGGGGCATCGAAGTCAACCCTGACCAGATCAAAGCCATAGAGGCCATACCAGAAACGCTAAGCAGCAAGAAGCAGGTGCACAAATTAATGGGCCGAATAGCCGCCCTCTCCCGGTTCATCTCACGCTCCTCCGACAGGTGCCACAAATTTTTGGTGTACTGAAGAAAGACCAGGGACTGTAGTGGAACACATAATGTGCAGAAGCTCTGAAAAGCTTGAAAGCATACTTGTCGTCACCACCCCTACTGGTGAAAGCAAACCTAGGTGAGCCGTTGCTGATATACTTGGCCGTATCAGAAGTCGCAGTCGGCGCCGTCTTAGTACGCGAAAATAAAGGTACACAATCTCCTATCTATTATATTAGCAAAACATAAGTGGACGCCGAAACCCAGTATCCCCACCTTGAGAGACTGGCTTTAGCCCTCGTAGTAGCTTCACGAAAACTAAGACCATATTTCCAATGCCACCCCATAAGGGTAGTAACGACCTTCCCCCTAAGAAGCGTCCTACACAAACCTGAACTCTCAGGGCGACTAGCCAAATGGGCCGTCAAGCTCAGTGAGCATGATTTTACTTACCTCCCTAGGACCGCCATCAAGTCGCAAATCCTAGCCGACTTTATCACCAACATCACCGCGGAAGTCCTGCCAAAGGCAGAATTCGAGGCACAACGCACGTCCTCCGAAAGTGACCTATGGGTCCTTTACACGGACGACACCGCCAACGCATTGGGATCGGGACTAGGACTCGTTATTGAGGTCCCCACGGGTGAAGCAATTCGCCAGTCCATGCGATGCCCGGAGATAACTAACAACTGTTAGTATTTATGCCCGTCACTAGAGGGGGGGTGAATAGTGTGGCACGAGAATATTGATAAATATTGTGGAATTAAAATTGCCGGAGTAAAGTAAATGCAGCAATAAAAAGATTAAGGAAAGGACACACCGAATTTATACTGGTTCACCACAACGTGTGGTTAGTCCAGTCCCCGAGAGACTCTCTCGAGTTTCCACTAGCTCCGTTAAGCTTACGGGTGCCTAACAAACTGTTACACTTGCTCGTAGATGTACACTCTACAAGACTTCAACTTGCTCGAGGATACCTCACCTCAAGACTTCACCTTGCTCGTGGATACCGCACCACAAGACTTCACACACTAAGATTGAGGGTACTTAGCAAACCCGACAATCAATGAGAAGATATGGTCTTCTCAAACACCTTTCTCTTTTCCAACAAGAACTCTCTAAAAAGAGTAGATAAAGAGATACAATATTAGCTCTATGAACAACTCAAAGTTGTCTCTCAATTGGCTCAACAAAAGCTCTAAAATGATGCACAAATAATATCAATATGTATATGAATAATGAGAGGTGTTGTGTGTATCAAATCAACTCAATAGACCTCTATTTATAGGTGGTAGAAGTAGTATGTCCGTTGCTTAATTGGCAATCAATTATGCTGATTTTATGCCAAGATAATCGATTATCAGATTTGCATAATCGATTACCAGCTTACCGTTACAAAATCGGAAGCTGATTTTGTGCTAGAATAATCGATTATTGGATTTGCATAATCGATTATCTGCCCGTCGTTCAAAAACTTTGGCAACGGATACAAGATAATCGATTATGCCCAAGTGTATAATCGATTATCCTACTCTGCGGAAATTTCCAATAAATGGAATTTCCCAGAATAATCGATTATCACTTTTGCATAATCGACTATTCACCTATGCTGTCCAAAATTGAAAATTTACTTCAAAAACCATTTTGGTTAAAATGAAAACGTTAAAATCATTTTGTTTGAAGTATTTGAAATATGTTTATGATAAATATGATTTGATAAAAAGATTTTATGCATATTTATGATGACCTATGTTGAGCCAAAAGACGAGATAACTTAAACGTTGCTCTTACATTGGTTCTACCTAACGACCTACGCCTTGGGTCTTCGGTCTTGAACTTTTGAGCTCGTCTTTGGCTTTTCCATGCAATCCATTCATCAATATGCTTCTCGGCATTCAATCTTGATTGTTTGTCATATAATAACGTTGTTTGACACTTGACTTCATTGTTTGTCATTCATCAAAACCTATACCTGAAAATCATGCTAATACAACCAAAGCACACATATCATGGATAGAATGATTTTCTACAATTTTCCCCTTTTTGATAATGACAAACAACAGGAGATATGCATGTCGGATTCCCCCTAAATTCATGCTATATCTCAACATACAATTCATGCAAACGATTCCCCTTAATGATAATTCCCCCTCAAATAAGGCATACTATTATGTAGATACATTCCCCCTTATTTGATGCATATCGCCTAAACTCTTCCCCCTTTTGGCATTAGCAAAAAGAGAGTATGCAAAGGCTACTTTTCCCTTTCGACACTTCCCCATTTTGGGTATATCAATTGTTAGTGTCAAGAATTAAATAGGAAATACAATGAGGAATACACATTGACGATATTTAAATAATCATACCAACATGAAATAATACCAAATGTCAGTAAAAACATAACAACCATAATAACGGTTATTTTTCGCAAATCATATTGCTTAAGAACATATCAACAGTTAATTTTTAACAAACCAATAGTTGTATTAAAAATACGAATCATTTATTTTTCAAGAATATATCAACTGTTATTCAAACCAAAAATAATATTCATCAAAACATGAATCAATTATTATTTTTATCAAAAATAATTGATACCAATTGTTATTTAAGATAAAAGTTATCAAAACATGAATCAACAAAAATAATTAATATCAATTGTTAAAAAATATATATTAATTGTTAACACATATTAACTATTACATTTTTATCAAAAATATGATAACTAACCGACATTCCCCCCAGATGCAATAAGGTTTCGTGCTTGGTGCATCTACTACGATATTGTAGTCTTCAAGCACACTTGCAAACGTACCTAAAAATAGGTTTTAGGTACCCAAGCACTTTTGGGTCCTTGGGGGTTAGGCAAATAATAATCATAGCTCAAAGATAAATCCCTATGTTTTGCAAAGCATACAGGTGCTATGTGTCCTACCCGGTTGCAATAATGACATATAACATTCGGGTTGTGCATATGTCTTGGTTGAGCCAAAAACGTTCTAGGTGATCTAAAGTCGTTATTCCTAGACGTATTGCGATTCCTAGAGTTATTTCTAGGTGGTCTAAAATGATTCAGTTTAGACTCATTACCAAAATTCCTAGAGTTGTTTCTAGGTGATCTAAAATGATTAATTTTAGACTCATTAGTGAAGTTCCTAGAATTATTTCTAGGTGGTCTAACTTCATTTCTATCATCCTTTCTAATATTCTTCTTAATTTCTTCAATTGTTTTAGGATCATCAACACTACGTTTTTCTAGTGTGTTCCTAAGTTCTATGTTCTCTATTTTTAAAGAACTACAAGAAGAACAATTAGAATTTTGATCAATTGAAGAAGTTTCATTCATCTCCTTAATTTTATTTCTAAGATCAATATTGTCATTTTCCAAAAATTTATTTTTCTCTTCTAAAACTTTAATTTTAGTCTTGGCCTCTTTGGGGATTTTTGAAGACTTTTTCAATTCATCATATAATTCTTGAAAAGCTTCTTGTAATTCTTCATAAGAGTAAGAGTTAGGAGTACTTACCTCTTCTTCCTCGTTGGCCATGAGGCATAGGGCGGCAGTTTCATCACCCGAGCTGTCCGAATCCCATGTCATGCGCTTTTGATGTTTCTTCTTTTTCTTGTCCTTGGGTTTTGGACAATGTGATTCGGTGTGACCAAGTTTTCCACACTTATGGCATGAAGGACTTGGTTCTTCCTTCTTTATTTCCTTTTTCATAAACTTATAAAACTTTTCGATCAAGGCATTGGAAATATTATCATCATCGCTATCCGAATCACTTACCTCTTCTCTTTCAGAGGATGACGCTTTGAAGGCAATATTCGAATTTTTCTTGTTTCCAAAAGAAGGATTAAGAATCGTACTTTCATAAGTTTTGAGGTTACCTCGTAGTCCATCAATTGTGACGTCCGTGATTCCTATCGACTCTTGGATGGCATTGGCTTTGGAACGCCATTTGGGGGTGAGACTCCGTAGGATTTTTCGAACTAGATCTTTGTTCGAGTATACTTTTCCGAGAGCATGGAGACCGTTGATGATCATTGAGAACCGTTCGAACATAATATCAATGCTTTCATTCTCCCTCATTCTAAAGAGTTCATATTCATGTGTTAGAAAATCAACTTTTGATTCTCGGACTTGAGGCGTACCTTCATAAGTGATTTCAAGTTTATCCCACATCTCCTTGGCGGTTGTGCAGCAAGAAATCTTCCGATAGTCATCCGAATTCACCGCACAATATAATAAATTGACGGCCTTTGCGTTATTTTCAACTTTCTTGATGTTCTCGGCAGTATATTCATCTTCCTCCTTTGGAACCGTGGTTTCTCCAACTTTTTTTGTCGGCATTTGTTCACCGTTCTTGATAATTTGCCACAGACGAAAGTTATTTGATTGGATGAAGATTCTCATCCGCTCTTTCCAATATGTGAAATTTGTTCCGTAAAATAGTGGAGGCCTATTGGTGGAGTGTCCTTCGCTCATCATTCCTGCGTTCAATATTCTCAACAAAAAAAAAATATCGTTCTCTCAACCGGTTAAGGCTTTCAGAGAGTTAGGCTCTGATACCAATTGTTAGTATTTATGCTCGTAACTAGAGGGGGGGGGGGTGAATAGTGCGGCACGAGAATATTGATAAATATTGCGGAATTAAAATTACAGGAGTAAAGTAAATGCAGTAATTAAAAGATTAAGGAAAGGACACACCGAATTTATACTGGTTCACCACAACGTGTGGTTAGTCCAGTCCCCGAGAGGCTCTCTCGAGTTTCCACTAGCTCCGTTAAGCTTACGGGTGCCTAACAAACCGTTACACTTGCTCGTAAATGTACACTCTACAAGACTTCAACTTGCTCGAGGATACCTCACCTCAAGACTTCACCTTGCTCGTGGATACCGCACCACAAGACTTCACACACTAAGATTGAGGGTACTTAGCAAACCCGACAATCAATGAGAAGAAATGGTCTTCTCAAACACCTTTCTCTTTTACAACAAGAACTCTCTAAAAAGAGTAGATAAAGAGATACAATATTAGCTCTATGAACAACTCAAAGTTGTCGCTCAATTGGCTCAACAAAAGCTCTAAAATGATGCACAAATAATATCAATATGTATATGAATAATGAGAGGTGTTGTGTGTATCAAATCAGCTCAAAAGACCTCTATTTATAGGTGGTAGCAGTAGTATGTCCGTTGCTTAATTAGCAATCAATTATGCTGATTTTATGCCAAGATAATCGATTATCAGATTTGCATAATCGATTATCAGCTTACTGTTACAAAATCAGAAGCTGATTTTGTGCTAGAATAATCGATTATTGGATTTGCATAATCGATTATCTGCATGTCGTTCAAAAACTTTGGCAACGGATACAAGATAATCGATTATGCCTAAGTGTATAATCGATTATCCTACTCTGCGGAAATTTCCAATAAATGGAATTTCCCAGAATAATCGATTATCACTTTTGCATAATCGATTATTCACCTATGCTGTCCAGAATTGAAAATTTACTTCAAAAACCATTTTGGTTAAGATGAAAATGTTAAAATCATTTTGTTTGAAGTATTTGAAATATATTTATGATAAATATGATTTGATAAAAAGATTTTATGCATATTTATGATGACCTATGTTGAGCCAAAAGACGAGATAACTTAAACGTTGCTCTTACATTGGTTCTACCTAACGACCTACGCCTTGGGTCTTCGGTCTTGAACTTTTGAGCTCGTCTTTGGCTTTTCCATGCAATCCATTCATCAATATGCTTCTCGGCATTCAATCTTGATTGTTTGTCATATAATAACGTTGTTTGACACTTGACTTCATTGTTTGTCATTCATCAAAACCTATACCTGAAAATCATGCTAATACAACCAAAGCACACATATCATGGATAGAATGATTTTCTACAATTTCCCCCTCTTTGATAATGACAAACAACAGGAGATATGCATATCGGATTCCCCCTAAATTCATGCTATATCTCAACATACAATTCATGCAAACGATTCCCCTTAATGATAATTCCCCCTCAAATAAGGCATACTATAACGTAGATACATTCCCCCTTATTTGATGCATATCGCCTAAACTCTTCCCCCTTTTGGCATAGCAAAAAGAGAGTATGTAAAGGCTTCTTTCCCCTCTCGACACTTCCCCCTTTTGGGTATATCAATTGTTAGTGTCAAGAATAAAATAGGAAATACAATAAGGAATATACATTGACGATATTTAAACAATCATACCAACATGAAATAATACCAAATGTTAGTAAAAACATAACAACTATAATAACGGTTATTTTTCGCAAATCATATTGCTTAAGAACATATCAACAGTTAATTTTTAACAAACCAATAGTTGTATTAAAAACATGAATCATTTATTTTTCAAGAATATATCAACTGTTATTCAAACCAAAAATAATATTCATCAAAACATGAATCAATTATTATTTTAACAGAAATAATTGATACCAATTGTTATTCAAGATAAAAGTTATCAAAACATGAATCAACAAAAATAATTAATATCAATTGTTAACAAAGATATATTAATTGTTAACACATATCAACTATTACGTTTTTATCAAAAATATGATAACTAACCGACATTCCCTTCGATGCAATAAGGTTTCGTGCTTGGTGCATCTACTACGATATTGTAGTCTTCAAGCACACCTGAAAACGTACCTAAAAATAGGTTTTAGGTACCCAAGCACTTTTGGGTCCTTGGGGGTTAGGCAAATAATAATCATAGCTCAAAGATAAATCCCTATGTTTTGCAAAGCATACGGGTGCTATGTGTCCTACCCGGTTGCAATAATGACATATAACATTCGGGTTGTGCATATATCTTGGTTGAGCCAAAAACGTTCGAGGTGATCTAAAGTCGTTATTCCTAGACGTATTGCGATTCCTAGAGTTATTTCTAGGTGGTCTAAAATGATTCATTTTAGACTCATTACCAAAATTCCTAGAGTTGTTTCTAGGTGGTCTAAAATGATTAATTTTAGACTCATTAGTGAAGTTCCTAGAATTATTTCTAGGTGGTCTAACTTCATTTCTATCATCCTTTCTAATATTCTTCTTAATTTCTTCAATTGTTTTAGGATCATCAACACTACGTTTTTCTAGTGTGTTCCTAAGTTCTATGTTCTCTATTTTCAAAGAACTACAAGAAGAACAATTAGAATTTTGATCAATTGAAGAAGTTTCATTCATCTTCTTAATTTTATTTCTAGGATCAATATTGTCATTTTCCAAAAATTTATTTTTCTCTTCTAAAACTTTAATTTTAGCCTTGGCCTCTTTGGAGATTTTTGAAGACTTTTTCAATTCATCATATAATTCTTGAAAAGCTTCTTGTAATTCTTCATAAGAGTAAGAGTTAGGAGTACTTACCTCTTCTTCCTTGTTGACCATGAGGAATAGGGCGGCAGTTTCATCACCCGAGCTGTCCGAATCCCATGTCACGCGCTTTTGGTGTTTCTTCTTTTTCTTGTCCTTGGATTTTGGACAATGTGATTCGGTGTGGCCAAGTTTTCCACACTTATGGCATGAATTCCCAAAGCACGGAATATCGATGCAGATGGCCTGGCAAAGTTGGTTGTTGCCACCAAAAACATCAGCAATGAAAGTGTGGTCACACTCCTCCATTCGGCCATCGATCACGCCGAGGTACTTTCCCTAAACCTTACTTGGGACTGGCGCAACCAGTTCATATCTTATTTGCAGGATGAGGTATTACCCCCAAATAAAAAAGAGGCAAAGAAGCTTCGCGTACAGGCCGCCCGGTACTGCATGATCAACAATGACCTTTATAAAAGGACGTTCGGTGGCCCCTTGGCCAAGTGCTTAGGGCCGCAACAAGCAAGATCTGTACTCGAAGAAGAACACGAGGGCTATTGCGGCTCCCACACGGGCAACCACACCTTCATTAGATGCATCATACGCGCCGGCTACTATTGGCCCACCATGAAGAAAGAGGCAGCAGAGTACGTCCCCCAATGCGAGGAATGCCAAAAGTTCGCCCCAATGTACACCAACCAGGAGAATCCCTCTATTCCGTCACATCCCCCTGGCCATTCATCAAGTGGGCAATGGACATAGTCGGCCCGCTGCCCCCAGGGCGAGAAAAGGTACGATTTCTGCTTGTTTTAACTGACTATTTCTCTAAGTGGGTGGAAGAAGGTGCATACGCGCAAACACACGAGCAAGAAGTCATCACTTTTATTTGGAAGAACATCATATGCCGTTTTGGCATCCACAAAGAAATCAATTGCGATAATGGGCGGCAATTCATCGGCCAGAAAACGACTGAATTCTTCGAAAAATGGAACATCAAAAGAATACTATCCACGCCATACCACCCCGCCGCCAACGGTCAAGTGGAGTCCTCCAACAAAACAATCCTGAACATACTCAAAAAGAAGCTCGAAGATGCCAAGGGACTATGGCCCGAACTACAACCCGAAGTCTTGTGGGCACACAGAACCACGCCCAAATCCAGCATCGGAGAAACCCCATACTCACTGATTTATGGAACCGACACAGTCATATATATCGAAAGTGGGTGAACCCAGCTTAAGGTAATCACACACCAGCGGATCAGAAAATGACATCAGCAGACTCCAAGTTCTCGACGAAGCCGAAAAAAGAAGAGAAATGGCCCACGTTAAAATGATAGCTCAGAAACAACAAGTCAAAAGATACTACAACATAAGGGCAAAAATAAGGCCTCTCAAAGTAGGGGATTACGTCCTCAAAGCTAAGACTCTGGCCTCAAAAGATCCAAGCGATGGAAAATTGGGCACAAACTGGGATGGACCCTACAAAATCATAGCGGTGGCTGGAAAAGGAGCATTCCAGCTGGAGACAATGGAAGGAAAGACACTCAAAAACAACTGGAATGTCGCTCACCTCAAACGTTTCCACTTCCAAAAAGGAGACACCTGAGTCGTACTCTTTTTCCCTTACCCGAGTTTTGTCCCAATTGGGTTTTCTCAGGAAGGTTTTTAACGAGGTGGCGAAGGGGACACCTGGAGATGTTTTGCAGCGTGAGTGCATCAAATACACATCTCCATATACACTCCCAGCCCGACATGATACACGAACTGGATTAGTGACATCTCCAAGTGTATAGAAAGGCTACGACCATCTCCAGATGAATGTAAAGTCTACGGCCATCTCCAGATGAATGAAAAGGTTATGACCATCTCCAGATGAATGAAAAGGCTACGACCATCTCCAAATAAATGAAGAGACTACGGCCACCTCCAAGTGAACGCATGGCTATGGCCATTATTTATATAGCTAAGGCCATCAAGCTATGACCTATATTTTACATGGCTATGGCCATCGTTTATATGGCTAAGGCCATCAGGCTACAACCTTCATTTTAATGGCCATGGTTATCGTTTACATGGCTATGGCCATTGTTTATATGGCTAAGGCCATCAGGCTATGGCCTTTATTTTACATGGCTATGGCCATCGTTTACATGGCTATGACCATCGTTTATATGGCTAAGGCCATCACGCTACAGCCTTTATTTTACATGGCTATGGCCATCGTTTACATGGCCATGGCCATCCTTTATATGGGTAAGGCCATCAGGCTACGACCTTTATTTTACATGGCTATGGCCATCTTTTACATGGCTATGGCCATTGTTTATATGGCTAAGGCCATCAGGCTATGGCCTTTATTTTACATGGCTATGACCATCGTTTACATGGCTATGGCCATCGTTTACATGGCTATGACCATCGTTTATGTGGCTAAGGCCATCAGGCTAAGGCCTTTATTATACATGGCTATGGCCATCGTTTACATGGCTATGGCCATCGTTTACATGTCTATGGCCATCGTTTATATGACTAAGGCCATCAGGCTACGACCTTTATTTTACATGGTTATGACCATCGTTTACATGGCTATGGCCATCGTTTATATGGCTAAGGCCATTAGGCTGCAACCTTTATTTTACATGGCTATGGACATCGTTTACATGGCTATGGCCATCGTTTATATGGCTAAGACCATTAGGCTACGACCTTTATTTTACATGGCTATGGCCATCGTTTACATGGCTATGCCCATTGTTTATATGGCTAAGGCCATCAGGCTACAACCTTTATTTTACATGGCTATGGCCATCGTTTGCATGGCTATGACCATCATTTATATGGCTAAGGCCATTAGGCTACGACCTTCATTTTATGTGGTTATGACCGTTATTTTACACGGCCAAGGCCATTAGGCTGCGACTTTTATTTTACATGGCTATGGACATCATTTTCATCAGGCTACAACCTTTATCTGTACATGGCTAGAGCCATCGCATTCACAAGGCTACGACCGCCTATTTTACACGGCTAAAGCCATCGGGCTAACTTTACACCGCCATGGCCGACAAATTCCAAGCAGCTATGGTAAAGAAAAGTACAACGACACACCGAAAGATGGAAAAAATTACTTACAACAAAAATTATATGTTTTCACAAAGGGGATCAAACACCCCTGATATAAAATCAGTATGAACAAGTATATTTACAAAGATCCTAAGAAACACCACTACCTATCTAGCCTGGCCTGGCCCTTAGGTGGCTCGTCCTCATTTCCGGGAGGGTATGCCCTGGAAATCCAAGAACTGGACTCCAAGCGATTGATGTCAGTTGAGTTGCCCCGCTCCCGGGCCGGTGATTCAGGACCGTAGCCCGCCACCTCACAAGCGACTCTAACTAATTGGCGCCGGTGCTCAACCTCTGCTTCAGACGCCCGACTAGCCGCCGGGAATTCCTCAAGCACGACTAGCCTAGCCTCTGCATACACCCACATCTCGTGCGCCTCGCGAGATGTATCGACATGCGTGAGAGATAGCATAAGCTCCTCAACCCCGGCCTTCGTGGCTTTGAGTTCCTCCGTTAGAGCCACCACCTGGGTGCACAATTCTGCCGCCTCTTCCGCCACAACACGATCGAGCTGCAGCTCCTCCTCCTTGGCATGGATAAGGACCTCCATCTCTATGACCTGAACAACAGCGACCATGAGCTGTTCATCCACCTTTTCCAGCTCGGCCGCTCTTTTCTTCAATTGCGCCTCGGACTCCACTAGGCCCTGACGAACCACTCTAAAGTTGGGTCTTGCTTGTACATGTCGGCCAGGGTTCGATGCGCCTCGTACACCTTATTGTACTTCTGCGCCAGCCAGTTGTATTTGGCCATCTTCTCTTTTTGGCGCCAATCCGTCTCCACATCCAAGACAAGAGTCTGGAAAATAGACCAAGTAAGTACGAGAATATCATAACCCTACATAAAGAACTGTCATCTAGCAAAGCAGAAACATACCTGTAAGGCAGCGCCAGCCACCCTTTGGGCCAAGGCTTTATCACTAAGCTCCGCCAGGGTCGTGCGCTCGGCACTGGCGCACAAGAGCGTCATACTCGTGCTGCCTCCTCACATTTCTCTAGCAGATTATAGTGACTTGGGATCACTATACGACGAGAAGATTGTCCGTACGTCATCTCCACCCGATCCAAGGACCTGTCTCCTCTGTTTACGCCCTCCGTGGATGCCCCCTAGCCCACCACATCCACGTCTTTGCTTCTCCTCACCGCAGACTCCCTCCTAAGATCAGCTCTTCCTGAGCGAATAGACTTTGCCATAAAGGCCAACCTTGACACAGGGCCAGATGGCCTAGCCTTCCTGACTGGGTGACCACGACTTTGCCAGTAAGGATCCAACGTTGCCAGTAAGGATCCGACGTTGCCTCCTCTCCAATGCCTCCTCCTCTTCACAATCCCTCTCCGCAGGATGTGGAGAAGGATCAGAGGGGGTCGGCACAGCAGAAGGCGCCCTTACAGGGGCAATCTCAGGGACAGCCACCGACACCTCTATGGGCGTCGTCTCAGTTACGACCCCCATCACGACCTCAGATGCTATCTCTGGGGCCGCTTTTGATGTATCGTCCTGTCTTAAAGGAGGCGAAGCACTGCCCCTGGAAGTGCCGATGAAGATCAAATCCGCCTCAGGATCAGATGCCGTCTTAGAAGGACCGGCAGCAGCCTTGTTCTTTTTCTTCTGCTGCTTCTTCTTCCCCTCCTTCTTAGAGGCGCCCCGACCTACCAAAACACATGAGAGACGGGTAAGGAAATTATATGGGCCCCCCAAACCATAACAAAAATATTAGGTAAAGCCGTTACCATCTGGGCCGTGGAGCCTAAGAAAGTCAATCCAAGAACGTGTTTCCACTGCAAATGGTATCAATGCCTGCACCCACGACCTAATGTCGTCAACACTACGAGGAGGATGATCATTCACTGCATGAAAACAAAGGAAAACTTTCGATAGTAAGAACCAGCAAAATAAGGTCAAAATAGTAAACATCATGCACAACAATCCTTATGAGCATCATTCCACACTTCTGGAAACTATTAGGGTTGGGCACAAGGTGCTCGGTACAGATGTAGAAGAACCTCGTACAAAATTAATGATTAGCCTTGTCATCCACAAGCGCCACGAAGCTTTTCTTGCCCCTGCTCCTCAACTGGATCATCGAGCCTCTCATGAAAACCACACTGAACATTTGCAAAAGGTGATGAACGGTCACCTACTTTCTGGCCTTCGCTGCATAAATGGATACCACCCTGCACTCCTTCAAGGCGTACGGGGTAAACTGGACCGGACACACTCCGAACTAGTAACATAACTCCTCCGCTAAAGGGTAAATTGGAAGGGTGCATCCGATTAAGAAGGTGTATTCGTAGAAGGAACAGTACCCGGGCCTAGGCACATTAGCGTAATCCAGCCTCCCGGGAACCATGTCAACGTGATCAAGGATATCATACGTCTCCCTGAGAGAGGCCAAGTGGGACATCGTCATATCACTATGCTCCCAACGGCAGACTTTACGCTTATTCAGAAAGTTGCTTATTTTGCTCATATCGCGTGGGAGAAGGTTGGCCGTTGAAAGAGGAACAAAAACTTCCTCGGCCTCCTCGCCATCCGAGGATGACGAAGCTCCAGTAGAAGCAACGTCCCTGGTTTTGGTATCATCACGCCTACGTTTAGCCATAGTGAATGATATAAGAAGAAGATATTGAGGGTCGCAAGTTCGATTCTAGAAAATGAGAATTTCAAAGAATAAAAGAATAGCAAACACCAGGAAACGATAGGGAAAAGAGTGAGATAATACTTTCCGAAAATTATCGAAAGATGAACCTAGTTCAACTCTCCACCTATTTATAAGAGATGGTACACAGAAATCGAAAGGGCATGATTCGACAATCGGCGCAGAAAACTCAAACGTCACATCATAACCCGAACCACCTCGGGAGCAGAAGCAATGATCATGCAAGTGATCGATGACGTCACCTCAAAAAGAAATCCCAAAAAGGAGGTAACATGTCAAACGGCACGACTGTTTTACATACAAATGCGACTCTTACGGATGTATCAGCAGGAGCGACCAAATTTTCATTGGCGTCAACCACGCATGTTCGTCCATTGGAGACCCCTTTCGACAGCGTCCTAATAAATGAAGGGACTATCTGTATTGGGCAAATTTGGTTCTCCAAGTCTACGTAATATCCACATACGGCCTCACTAAAGAAGGCGGCCTTGGCATGGTCAAGTTAAGAAGGGCCGGTCTCAGTCAATAAGCGGACCAAGTGATGCGACTCACCGTAATGTCACATCGAGCTCTGACACTCGTATATCCAGGCCACCAACCCTTGTATTTTTTTGTATTTCGAGGAAGGTCCCTTAGTATTTAAAGGGGACCTTCTCCCTTCTTAAAGGCTCATGTGTATTTCATTACTGAAAATATACAACTCTCTCTATCTGACACACACACTCTCTCTCTAGTTTAAAATCTGCTATTTGTCTCATTGTTCTTATATCTTAGTCATTTCACAATCTCTAGACCATATTACATTTGATTCCGATTGACTCAAATTGTTTTTGATTGTTTTCAAGCTATAGGAAGTGTTCGAATAACATTTTAGCTAAACATTAAGTAATGTTATACTAAACATGTTTAGCTTGTCAAGTGACTCAATAATTTTTATGTGTGTGATGAAGCTGTGGCGTACACATGAATTTTCACAAGCGATGTCAATATTTAAATAAGTGAAAAAATAAATAAATTATTGTAAAGGCAAACGATGTCATTTCTTATATTTACACCTAATATTTTAATTTTATGAATTATTTATACACATAGATTAGGAAAAATAATTGACGAAGCAGTTTCACGTGACACCGCTTCAAGGAAGGTTCCTACTCCCCTGTGATGAATTATAAGCATCGCCAAGGGTTGTGGTGGGATGTATAAGATTCTTCCATCTTTAATTACACTGCTAGAAAACTGTAAAAAATTGTCCAGAATTATCGATCTAAATCGGTTGGAAGACTAAAAAAATCGATTGATTGCCCACTGACTTTAATCCATCGAATTAGGATGGTTGGTAATAAATAGCGACCAAAGTTGGTCTAAATTTTTGATTGATTTCAGTTGATCAATAAAATTTCAAAAAGGACCAAAAAAAAAAAATTTGCCGAAAAACTGACCGAAGTCGGTTGGTATTTTTAATTATATAATTAAAAAATACACCATTTTGGAATCAAACCGGGGTCTGTACTACGACATCATACCATTCAACTACTAGATCATTAGTACATTTTTATTAATGCTTTTATTTTATTTTATTTGTAATCTTTAATTGCATTTTCGCCTGAAAATAATCGACCGCTTTTTAGTAATGTTAGAGTTCAGGTTCGAGCTCTAAAAAAATCTAATTAAATTTACTTTTCCCTTTAATGAGCCTTATGCAATGCTAAAGCGGATAAATCGGGACCCTAAAACGAATCTGACACCGTGTGAAAAATCAAAAATAAAAAAATAAAATAGATTGCTAATGTATGAGAGACCTTTTCTTGATGTGATGCAATCTCAAGCATCCCTGTTTAGGGCTTCATTTGTCAAGTAAAGTAGTTTGAGTCATAAATTGGAGCATGGCTGATTTTTTTTTTTTTGTGTGTATTTAATTTTATCATTTAGTTTGTGAACCTATTGACCTGATTAATTTAGATCCCACGTCTGTTAATAGGGCGAAGCGCTCCTTTTTTTTGGTTGGTAATTAAGGCTTTTTATTAATCACCAATGAAGTAACATTACAAAACCATAGTCTAGCTTCAACTCAGTTGACTATCTGTGAGATAACATATAAACTGTTTCTACTATCCTAACTAACTAACACTACTATATTCGAAAGTGTTGTAATTGTTGTCTAATTCGTGGGGTACCTCTAACATTACAATTATACACTATGTCTCTCAAAAGGGCTGTGTTACATCGAAATATCTTGTTGAAGACTCTTGAATTCCTTTCCAGCCAGATAGTATATGCAAACTCAGCAGTTACCATTTTGATGATGGCTGCTCGACATGTTCGACCCTTGGCTTTGCTTACTAACCACTGCATTTTCTGGTTCCAATCATTGGTGGGGGGATAGTTCTCCTGTAGGCAGTTCATTGTTCTTACCCATACGTCCACAGTGACAGGGCAGGACATTAGTAGATGGTCTCTTATTTTCGGGTGATTTTGGCATAGGGTGCATTGTTGATCAATACTCATTCCCCAGCTGTGCAATCTCTCCTTTGTTAGGAGTCTGTCCTATACGAATAGCCATAGATTGAAGGTTGCCTTTGGCCTTGCATAGTTTTGTATGATTAAATTCTTCCATGGGACTCTCGGCATATCTTGCATTTGTGACTGGTACAACTGTCTAGTTGAGCATATCTATTCCTTCTAGTGTTGGATCCTCTGTAGTATGTCTCTTGATTGGATGATCTTTGTAACCATCCAACTTTCATGAGCAGGAATTGGAATGGATTCAATAGGTCTGTCTTTGATGTAGTACACAGTGATCCACCTAATCCACAGCTTGTCCTTTTTATGAGCTAGATCCCAGCAGGTCTTGGCAATGGCAGCTTTGTTCCAGAGCTTGAGATTAGTAAGGTTAATCCCTCCAACTGATTTGGGGTACACATTTTGTCCCAAGAGATATATGCTTTCCTAGTTACAGTGTTCATCCCAGACCAAATGAAACTCCTAAAAATACCTTCTATCATTTTCAAGACTTTAACAGGCAATATGAATAGTTGTGCCCAGTAAGCTTGGACCCCAAAAATAACAGATTGAACCAGTTGGATTCTCCCAGAGTAAGACTATTTTGGCAGTCCAAGAGGTGATCTTGGCAGTGATCCTATCCACTAGAGGTTGCCATTGAAGCAGTGTGATTTTCTTGGTGGACAGGGGGACTCCTAGATACTTGAATGTCAATTGACCTTGCTCATAGCCAAGGTGGTCGAGGATCTGTTTACGTATATCCAGTGCTACCCCTCCAAAATAGACTGAGCTCTTAATCAGATTAGCCTGTAGTCCAGAAGCTTCAGAGAATTGAGAGAAACATTTGGATAGGGACATGACAGAAGTAATGTCTCCTTTGGAAAACAACAGCAAATTATCAGCAAAGCACATGTGAGTAATGCCCAATTTTTTACATCTGGGGTGGAACTGGTATGCTAGATCATCTTTTTGTGAGGTGCATGATCTGCTTAAGTACTCCATGACCAGAGCAATTAGGAAGGGGAAATGGGGTCCCCTTGCCTCAGCCCCCTAGCAGCAGCAAAGGATTCAGTTGCCTCTCCATTGAATATCATAGAGAAGCTCACTTTTGAGATACATTCCATTATCCATTTGGTGAAGGTACTGGGGAAGCCAATCTGTTCCATAACATGCTGTAGGAATACCCATTCAACTGAGTCATATGCTTTCTGGAGGTCAATTTTTATCATGCATCTGGGGAACACATGTTGTCTAGTATAGCTTTTGACTAGTTCATGTGCCAGGATGATGTTGTCCTGGATCTTTCTGCCTGGGATGAATCCTGCCTGAGCTTCACTGATAATACTTGCCATCACCTTCTGCAACCTGTTAGCCAGAATTTTTGAGATAATTTTGTAAAGGACATAACAGCAGGCAATAGGTCTATACTCTTTGACTGTAGATGGTTTGGACAGTTTAGGAATGAGGGTAATAGTTGCACAGTTTATAGGTTTGAACATCCTGGTTGAGGTGAAAAACCGATTAATGGCAGTGGTGACCTGCCTACCAATGATGCCCCAGCTCTTTTTAAAGAATACAGCATTGTATCCATCTATCCCTGGTGCTTTCTCATCTCCAATAGCCTTGAGACTCTCCACTATTTCTGTATCAGTTACATCAGCACATAGTTCCTTTCTTTGTTGTTGTGTCAGCTTTGGGCCATTTGACATATACAGTTGGTTTATAGCAGGCAGATTGGTTGCAGAGGTTCCCATTAGCGCCTTGTAGAATCCCATGATTTCCTCTTTGATATCTTTAGCTGTAGTAAGTTTGATACCCCCTGCATTGGTAAATTCAGCAATCTGGTTGTGTTGAGTTCTCTCCTTCATTACTGCTGAGAAGTGCTTAGTGTTGGAGTCCCCAAGTTGTATCCATTTTGCTCTTGCCTTCTGTTGCAGAACACTTTCCTCAATCATTGACCATTTTTCCAGTTTCAGCACCAATTACTTCTCCTTTTGTTGTAGGGCATCAGTGTATGCCTGTTTCATCTGGGCTTGTATTGTCCCCAGTTCCTGTCTGCAATGGTCTATTCTCTGTGAGATAGTCTTGAATTCTTTAATATTCAGGACCTTCAAAGGGTTCTTCAAGGCTTTGAGTTTGGACCATATTGCTCTCATAGTATCTGACTTTCCACCCTGCCACACTCTTGTCACAATCTGCTGGAAATCTTCATGCTCAGTCCATACATTAAAGAATTTGAAAGTCTTTTTCCCATTCCAGGAAGATGATGTTAGTGTCATTATCATGGAATTGTGGTCTGAGATTAAAGGCAGGTCATAATCAGTTACCACTTGGTGCCATTTGATCATTCATTTATAGTTATCAAAGACTCTGTCCAGTCTACTGCATACTCTGTCCACACTAGTTTGTTTATTTGTCCATGTGTAATAGTCACCCCTCCAAGGCAATTCTGACAAACCAGCTAGCTGAATACATTTGTTAAACTCTTGAGTTTCAGGGAGCCTGGCTGGTTTGCAAGACTGCCTATCTTTGTCACATAAGACAACATTGAAATCCCAAGCAACTACCCATGGATCTTGCATTCCTAATGACAGTGTTTGTAATCTGCTCCATAGGGATCTTCTCTGTTCCAGCCCATTGAAACCATACACCACAGTGAGGAAGCATGTGAAATCCCCTGTCCTGCTGATAACCCTGCCATGAATCAACTGGCTTTCCTCCAGAACACTAGTGGCTGTAAACACTTTTGGATTCCAGAGAATCCACACTCTGCCCTTTTCACCTGAGAAATAGTTTGTTAAAATACCCCAGCCTGGTGCTAGTAGATTAGCAATTCTACTAGCATGTATTTGCTTTACCTTAGTTTCTACTAATCCAAGTAGATAAGCGCTCCTTATTATAAATACTTTTATTTCTGAGACAATTATTGGTCAAACTTCTCCGCGACCTCTAGTTAAGATTTGAATGATTCTATGCTTCTTTCACATTCTGTTTAGTTTTTAGATTTTATGTTTATTTCTTTAATAATTAAAGATGTGGTCTCAACCATCTATTCTTCTTTTGTATCTGTTTTCTTTTTCATTTTTGTGAGGGTGTGTAGAAAATGAGAGGTGACAAATGAAAAGGGTGGTTGGAATTAACACGGGACATGAACCATAGGACTACGACTTTAATTTTTTTATTTTACTTATGTCGACGAAGGGGAGCCTTAATGTAATTGGTAAATTTACTGTCATGTGATCAGGAAATCACAATTCGAACCATAAAAATAACCTCTTGCAGAACAGAGTAAAATTGCTTACGACAGACCCTTGTAGTCCAGCTCTTCTCTGAATCCATACATTAAAAAACTTAGTACACCGAATTGTCCATACAATGACATGAAAGTGAAACACGTTGGGTGCCCCAAGAAAATCTTCAATATATGGTTCATTTCCTTTCGTAAGTTAGAGTTGTCTAGGCAATATGTAAGACACTATTGTTTGAGACAATAAGTGAAAATTTAATGTAACTACAAATAATTTTAACAGAGAAACGTACAGTGTCACCTTCTCTTAGGGCTAGTACAAGTATTTGTTGTAAACCAACTAGGCTACTACAATCAAACCTCTCTATAACAGTCTTATTTGTTGCGATATATTTTGGTACTATAATGAAGTACTTGTTTACCCTTAAATTCGATAATAATTAAACTTATAATATGGTTTTAAGGACACGTGATTCACCTAGTACGATTGGTAAATGTATAGATTAGTGACATAATTCATCCCCCGAGCTTGAGAGTAAGATAAAACAAACCATTGTTGAAACGTAATTCAGCCCTCGAACTTGAGTGTCCTCGAACTAGTCGGTACTCGAATAGTTAAGAAACAAGCAAACCGACGAACAAGAATGTAAGCTAGATAGAAAGTATTGTATTGCTCTGATAAAAGTGAATGTAACTGCTTACAAAATGATTACAACCCTCTTTATATATTAGATGTATCCTATCTATGGTACAATTCTAATTATGGAAGTAAATCTCATGATTAGCCTAAACAATCACCCTTGATTTGATCTGTTCCGAGATTATCGCCATGATCTTCGGCCAATCAGGAATATCTCGCCTTTCCTTTATTATGCAGTCATCGATCTTGCCCCGTGCCGATCCCATTTGACCTTGATCACTACCGGCTTCGATCTTAACAGGTGTCTCGAATCCCGAATTCGGTACCCAGTCTCGATCGTGCCTCGTTTCCCAGTCTTTGATTCTTTGCCCCGACAAATCAGTAAAATCGGGTGGGCCCAATTTTATTCGTATACAGTGCTGTTACAAAGAACATATAATATTACATAATATAATAATCTATTTTGAGAATTTGAATTCTATAGCGAATGACTATTATATAGGAATACTATTATACAGATGTTTGACCGTATTATACTCGGAGGGAAGCAAACAAATGTGCAGACTTTCACAAACATGAAACAACTCTGATAATCTTGGATGTGGTGCTAAAGGATATATATGGAGTTTCTTCTCCTGATGGATTCAAGTCATGTAGCTTACGAAAGATTTTAAGTAATTTAATTTTCGACGTACGAAAAAATAAAATTTAAAATACTTTAATTTGAAGAGATATTTTAAAATAGTAAGCGTATGCACACTCTTGATCGGAATTCTACCTCTGAAATTTGGCTTAAATGCATGCATACATAAGTTGGATCCTTATGAAACTAATTAAGAATGGACATAATTTGTATATACTGAAAGTGTAATGAAAATTTTAACACTATCAATATGATTTAACCTTGCTAAAAAAGATTACTTGTCTTAGTTTTCAGATTGCTAATAATACGTGTTATGTATACATAGGCAAATCTATGATTTCTAGAATATGGGTGCACTGCTAAAGAAATGAGGAAGAACAAGTATAAAGTGAGAATTGATTCCGGTTTCTCTGAGTAAATAATTAAGTATTGAACCAAGTGCATCATTCAACCTTTATGGAGCATGGTGCCAACACATAATATTGGACCAATTCTAGTACATACGTAAAATACCTAGTTTGGCGGAAGGACCATGAGTTCACGTTCCCCATAATTGAGGCTATAGATCCGCCCCTAATGGTCTATACGCAATAACCATGTAAACAATGTGCATTACTTACTTCGTAAGTAATATTTTTGCACAAAGTGATCATAAGCAAAAAGCCAGTCCAATAACATATCAGTGTGATCTCACAAGTGGATTTGGAAGGGTAGATTTAAACAGACCTTATTCCTACCTTGCATGACGTAAAAAGGTTATTTTCAATAGACTCCCGGCTAAAGAAAAACATTTTCATAATAAGTTTAGAAAAAACAATAGTAAAAAAAACTATGAAGAAGATATTGTAGAAAAAAAGTATTGACAACAAAAATAATAAAAATAACCCAAATTGTAATACTTTAAAAAGTAGCTTAGTTAATATTCTTTGTCGAATTTGTGCATAGTTCATTGCAACTGTTGAGATTATTTATTTTTCTCAAATTCTTTGTATTCATTTTTGTATTCCTTAAGTGTATTCATACATGTATTGTATAGAACTATAAATAGGAGATATACTTTATATTTTTATTTTTTATGAAAATGAAAGAAGTAAAGTTCAGCTTCTAGAATATTCATTCGCTTCTCTCTCTCTCAGTCTCAAAGTAAACCGCCATTGTTGCTCTCTCTGAGCTCATGTCTTCTCTTCCTCATTTTGTAAATTTGTCATGGTATCAGAGCTAGACAACGACCCGTAGCTCTATTCACTTTGCAATTCCTCGTTTGTTTTTTCACAAAGTCAAAAGGATTCATCACTGTTGCTCGTAGTTGGAAATTAGGGTTCTTGTGTAGAAATTGATCGAGTAATCAACTGCTTATAGCTATTTGTATTCATCAATAATCACTACATCGTAGTCAATTCGAATTATAGCCGGAGAGACGAAGTTCCAGTCGCGAATAAAACCCTAGATTCGATGAGTCCTCTTTATATGCATCCATCAGAAAGTGCTGGGTCTATGTTAGTTCCGATAGCTTTTGACGGAACGGGTTATATATCACGGAGAAAAGGAATCCTCATAGCAATTTTTGTGAAAAACAAATTAGGGTTTATCACCGAAAAGTGTATGAAGCCGGCCTCTGATTCAAGTGACCTTGATCAATGGGAGCGATGTGCTGATATGGTGACTTATGGATCCTAAATTCGTTGTCAAAAGATCTAGCTGGCATTTTACAATACGTGAATGGTGCCAAAGAGCTTTGGCAATATCTAGAGGATAGATACAACCAGATTAATGGAGCGAAATCATATCAGTTACAAAAGGAGATAAATGATCTGAGTCAGGGAAGTCTAGACATTACTGGATACTATACAAAAATGAAGAGGCTTTGGGAAGAACTCAATAGTCTAAACATTTATGCTAAGTGTGCTTGCAAGTGCATCTGTGGGGCAAAAGATAACATGCTTAAGGTTGAACAAGATAGAAGATTAAATCAATTGTTAATGGGGCTCAATGAAGTGTATAGAGTTGTGAGAGGAAGTATTCTGATGATGAATCCTTTTCCGACAATAGCTCAAGCATTATCTATCCTTATTCAAGAGGAGAAACAAAGGGAAGTCAAGCCAAGTAACAACTTTACAATGGACTCCACTGCCCTGAACGTGAGTGGATCAGGAAGTAACAATTTCAGGACTAACTACAATCAATAGGGGAACAACAATAATGCGTATAGTGGATACATAGGAAACCAGTTCAATAACAGACCTAGGCCTTTTTGTGATTATTGCAAGAGGCCAGGACACACTAAAGATAAGTGTTACAAACTTCATGGATTTCAACAAGGCTTCAGATTCAATAAGGGAAAAAGAGTTGCTGGAAATATTTTTGGACCATCAAGTGAAGCTGATATGATGAGTGATGACAGGAAGGGACCTAAAGAAAAAGAACAGAGTCAGCACATGCACAGTCTAACTAAGGAACAATATGGTCAACTGCTCAACATTTTGGAAAGCTTTCAGGGAGGAGTTGACAGTTCCTCAAATAATCGAATCAAAGGAGGATATGTGAACTTTGCAGGTATTTCAGCATGTTCTACTCATTTTGAGTCTAATACAACTGATCATTCATGTGATAGTTTTAAATTAGATGTTGATATCTCTGGAGCCACAAACCACATGACATACAATAAGTCAATCCTAACTAATGTTAAAATCCTAGCCTACCCATATCTAGTTACTCTACCAAATGGGTACAAGGTTAAGGTGACACTAATTGGTGATGTGATTCTAAGTCCAAAATTCAGTCTAAAGAAAGTCCTGTTTGTCCCCAGTTTTAAATTCAACTTGATATCAGTCCACTCTTTGACAGTCCAACTTGATTGTATTGCAGTATTCACCAGATATATCTGCATTCTTCTATAGGCCCTTCACCAAAGTGGCCACTGGAGATTGGTAAAGCCAAGACTGGTCTGTACCTACATTGCTCAAGGAGTTACAATACTGGTTCAACACTTCCTAATCCCCCTAGTAGTTCTGTTTCATGCTTTACTAATAACAAGTCTAGCTTACCTTCTTCTTCTCAATTAGTTGGTACAAGAAATTTGGATCCTGGTGTCCTAGTAATTCCCAATGTAGTTCCATTGTCTCTTATGTTGGAAACTCGTTCTCAAGGCTTTATACTAAAACGTGTGTTCTTATGTGTAGGTTTTGATGAATGACAAACGAAGCGCAAATTGATATATGACGAAGTTCAAGTACAAGCACATAATTGATGGATAACGAGATTCAAGCACAAGACAAAGTTTTATAGTTTAAATGAGTCGTTCTTAATTGTGATCTTGATCCGACAACTTGACTCATGACATGGCTTCTCTCGTAAAATTATTTTTACAAAATCATGCATATTTAATTTAATGCTAAATGATTTTAAATCATGCATATTTACTTCAGTCAAAATAATTTCTAAACATGCCTCTAAAATCTGGACTAAGATAATCGATTATGTACTTATGATAATCGATTATGTACTTATGATAATCGATTATGTTAAGCCAAGACTGCATGACAATCGATTGTGAACTAATGACAATCGATTGTGTTAAGGCAGTGAACATCAGGTTTTTCAAAACCTGGATGACAATCGATTGTGAACCTTATGACAATCGATTGTGATGAGGCAGTGTCCATCAATGTTTTTCAAAACTCAGAATAATCGATTGTGAAGCTAATGACAATCGATTGTGAAGAGACAGTGTCCTTCAGATTTTTCAAAGTCACAAAATAATCGATTGTGAACTTATGACAATCGATTGTGTTGAGGCAGTGACTTCCAGAATATTTCAAAATTATTAAATAATCGATTGTGAGTATATAACAATCGATTGTCACGAGGCAGTGTCTAAAATGATTTTCAATGTCTGATAAATAATCGATTGTTAACATTGCACAATCGATTGTGAAGCTGACCGTTGTCGTAAAATTTTCAAATACCATCAGGTAATCGATTGTTGATTTTGTACAATCGATTGTTGATATTGAAATCTGAAAAAGATTTTTTGAACGTTGCTGAATAATCGATTATTGATTTGGTATAACCGATTGTTTTACGTAAAATCTGGAAATGATTTTTTGAACGTTGCCAATAATCGATTGTTGATCTTGGACAATCGATTGTTAAGCGTAAAATCTGGGATTGATTTTTGGTACGATTGGCAAACAATCGATTGTGGCTTCCTGACAATCGATTGTCACAGAGTAAAATCAGCAACTCTTAATTGGCAATTAGGCAACGGTAATGCCAAGTTTTTCAACTATAAATACAGCTTCATTTCAGTGTTTTAAACACAACAACACACAACAACTGATCATTCTATTGCTATAAGCTTGCATATTATTGTTTATCATTTTATATTCATTTCATAAAGCTTTTGAGAGCCAAAGTCTTGTCCATAGTTGTTGTAATCTTGAGCCTACTTCTTTTACTCATATCTACTCATTAAGGAGTGTTTTGTTTGAGTGCTTAGTGTTTTGTACACTTGTAAGAGAATTGTGATTCTCTTGTTGTAAGGAACTTGTGTTTCCTTGGTTGAAGTCTTGGAGTGTTGTATCTCCGAGCAAAGGTGTTAAGGCTTGTGTCCTTAAGTTGTAAAGGTTTGTTGAGCACCCGTAAGCTTGACAAGTTAGTGGAAAATCTCGAGAGAGTCTCTCGGGGACTGGACTAGCCACGTGTTGTGGTGAACCAGAATACATCGGTGCGTTCTTTCCTTTTGTTTATTTAACGCACTTAATTATTTCCTGCAAATTTTAATTTCCGCAAGTTTACGCTAAATTTTATTATAACGCTATTCACCCCCCCTCTAGCGTTAAGCGTATTATCTAACAATTGGTATCAGAGCCCAACTCTCTGAAGACTTAACAGTTTGAGAGAACCATCCATGGCTTCTACTCGTGACTCTTTTGCAGGAATTGATGAAGGACAATGCTCCACACGACCACCTCTATTAAACGGTACAAACTACACATACTGGAAGGAGAGGATGAAAATTTTCGTTCAAGCAAACAACTTTCATCACTGGAAGGTGATAACGAAGGGAAATCAAATTCCAACCAAAAAGGTTGAAAACGAATGGGTTCCCAAGTCCGAAGAAGAATATGACGCGGATGATATCCGAAAGGTTCAAAATAATGCTAAAGCAATTAATTTATTATATTGTGCTGTAAATGCTGACGATTACAGGAAAATATCGTGTTGCACAACGGCAAAGGAAATGTGGGACAAGTTGGAAATTACGTACGAAGGTACGGACCAGGTAAGGGAAGCTAAAATTGATTTCCTAACCATCCTTATGAATTATTTCACATGAAGGAAGGTGAAAAGGTGGATGAAATGTTCGAACGATTTTCAATAATCGTAAATGACCTACATGCCCTCAAGAAGACATTCACGGACAGAGAACTGGTTCGAAAAGTTCTTAGAAGTCTCACTCCAGCATGGCGATCAAAGGCCGACGCAATTCAAGAATCCATTGGCGTCTCAAATGTCACAATCGACGCATTAAGAGGTAACCTTAAGACTTATGAATCTACAATACTTAACCCTCTTGTTGATGATCAAATGAGGCAAAGAATAGCGCTTAAGGCAAGCACAAACCAACCTCAAGTTGATGAGGACGGAGACAACGAGTTTGGACTCGTTATCAAAAGATTTCAAAAGTTCATGCGAAAGGAGTATGAACGAAAGGGCAAAAAGCAAGGCGAGCAAATAAAGTGCTATGAATGCGGTGAAATCGGGTACATCAAATCAAATTGCCCAAACATCAAAAAGGAGAAGAAACCTTTTAAGAAGCAACGTGCATACATTTCTTTGGGAGGAGACTCCGGAGATGAGTCAAGCGAAGAAGAAGAAGACGAAGCCGCAAACCTTTGTCTTATGGCGCAAGAAGACAAGCAAGATGAGGTATGTCAAATCTCTTCTAAAAACTTCTTTACTCTTGAAGAAATGCGAACTGCTTTTGATGAGCTATATACTGAATTTATTAAAGCTTCAAAAACTGTCAAAAGCATAAAAGAAAATGCTTCTCTAAAAGAAAAAGATTTTCAAAAACAGCTTTCTTTAAAAGAAAAGGATTTAGAAAAACTGGTTTTAGAAAATGAAAAGCTGAAAGAGGAAAACAAGTTTTTCGGAAAAAGAAGCGCCGACAAGCCCGAAAGTTCTATTAAAAATTGCTCTTCTTGCATGCATCTTGAAAATGAGGTAGATAGACTTAAAGGTACCTTAGATAAGTTTAATTCTTCTCACAAAAACTTGAATGAGGTCCTTGTTAATTTGAAGTCAACCAAGCATGGCATAGGTTTTAAGAATGAGCCTAAAGGAAAGGTTGAAGCCAAACCCCAACCACCTAAGGCTCAACCTAGGATTAATAAAACAAATGCTTATCCTAGAAAGAGCAATCCTAGAACAAATATGCAGGTTAGACCAAATGTTGAACATTTTAGAAGACCTAGAAATGACTTACCACCTAGAAAAGACTACCCTAGAAATGATGCATATTTTAGGCCAAACATTAGAAGGAGTTTTGAACCTCCTAGAACATCTAGACATGACCATTACTTTAGAAACGCTGCTCATTTTAGAACTAATAGTAGGAGAAATGGTTCTCATGAAATGTGCAATAGTCATAATGAAAATAGAGTAATTCATTTTCGTCCATCAAGTTACTATGAACCTAGAAGGATGCATAACCCCAATGTGACTTGTTATTATTGTAGACGCATTGGTCATATTGCCCCTGCATGCTTTACACGACATAGACATATCACTCAAGCGCATCATTATAATATGCCTAACCCTCAAGGACCCAAAATGGCATGGGTACCTAAAACGCATTAACTTGTTTTGTAGGTATGTTTGAAGGGATCAAGTGTACTATGGTACCTTGATAGTGGATGCTCCAAACATATGACGGGGGATGAATCCAAATTCCTTCAACTAGAACACAAAGAAGGAGGAAGTGTGATTTTTGGAGATAACAATAAAGGAAAGATCATTGGCATCGGATCGGTCGGTAAGGATGAAAATTCCTCTATTAAGCATATATTACTTGTGAAAGGTTTAAAGCATAATCTCTTGAGCATAAGTCAATTATGTGACAAGGGAAATCATGCCCTATTTGATTCGGATGAATGCTTAGTGTTTAGACGTAGTGATTTCAAAATTATCCTCCGTGGTTTTAGAGTGGATAATATTTACATGGTTGATCTTGCTAATTCCTCACCCGAATATGTGGATTGCCTTATGAGCAAAGAGGATGATACTTGGCTATGGCATCGTAGAGTTGCTCATATAAACATGCATCTTTTGAACAAATTGATTTCTCAAAACTTAGTTATTGGCCTTCCCAATTTGAAATTTGAAAATGACTCTATCTGTGATTCTTGTCAAAAAGGGAAGCAAACAAAAGCATCTTTCAAATCCAAAAATATTGTTTCAACTTCTAGACCATTGCAATTGCTTCACATGGATTTATTTGGACCATCTCGCATTGAAAGTCTAGGAAGAAATCGTTATGCTTTTGTGATTGTTGATGATTATTCTAGATTTACTTGGACTTTATTTCTTGCCAATAAAACTGATGCTTTTCAGAATTTTAAATATTTTCTTAAGCGTGTTCCAAACGAGAAGGAAACAACCGTTACTTCAATTAGAAGTGATCATGGGGGAGAGTTTGATCACAATCTCTTTGCAGACTTTTGTGACGAACTCGGTATCGAGCATACCTTTTCCGCTCCACGTACACCACAACAAAATGGGGTGGTGGAAAGGAAAAATAGGTGTCTCGAAGAGATGGCTAAAACCATGCTCGAAGAGGCTAAGATTCCCAAACATTTTTGGGCGGATGCCGTGAGTACCGCATGCTACATCTTAAATAGAGTAGTCATAAGGCCAATACTCATGAAGACCCCTTATGAACTCTACAAGGGAAGGAAACCAAATATCTCCCATTTAAGAGTATTCGGTTGTAAATGTTTTATTCATAACAATGGCAAAGATCAATTGGGAAAGTTTGATGCTAAGTCCGATGAGGGAATTTTCATTGGTTATTCCTCACGTAGCAAAGCATATAGGGGTTTTAATAAAAGAACCGAAACTGTGGAGGAATCCCTACATGTTGTATTTGCCGAAAATAATGCTCGCTTGGCGAGAAAGGATTCCGGTTTTGATCTTGCAGGTATTTTAGATAGCTTGAAAGATAAAATACAAGTGGAAACGCCTAAGGAAAATAAAGATGAAATCTTGGAACAACCAACGGAGGAAGCGCCACAATTGGAGAATGAAACGAAAATGCCTAACGAGTGGAGGACAATTAAAGATCACCCTCTCGAACAGGTAATTGGCGATGTCGGAGAAAAGGTAAGTACCCGAAACTCCCTTAAGAACACCGTAGGACATACTGCTTTTGTGTCTCAAATTGAACCAACAACCATCTCCGATGCAATTGGGGATGAATTTTGGACCTTGGCAATGCAAGAGGAGCTTAACCAATTCAAACGGAATGACGTTTGGGATTTGGTGCCAAGACCCGAAAATCATACCATAATTGGTACGAAATGGGTTTTTCGAAACAAACTAGATGAAAATGGTGTAATTACTAGAAACAAAGCTAGGCTTGTAGCAAAAGGCTATAATCAAGAAGAGGGTATTGACTATGAAGAAACATATGCTCCCATAGCTAGATTAGAAGCTATTCGTCTATTGCTCGCGTTTGCCTCTTCTATGAATTTCAGTTTATATCAAATGGATGTGAAAAGTGCTTTTCTAAATGGTGTTATACAAGAAGAAGTTTATGTTGAACAACCCCCCGGTTTTGAAGATTTTAAATCTCCCGATCATGTTTTCAAACTCAAAAAGGCTCTCTATGGTTTAAAACAAGCTCCCCGAGCTTGGTATGAAAGATTGAGTAAATTTCTATTGGAAAATGATTTCATTAGGGGGAAAGTTGACACCACCCTTTTTGTTAAGCATAAAAACAATGATATTTTATTAGTTCAAATATATGTGGATGATATCATATTTGGTGCTACTAACAATGTCTTATGCAAGGAATTTTCCGACTTAATGACAAGCGAATTTGAGATGTCTATGATGGGTGAGTTAACATTCTTTTTGGGATTAAAAGTAAAGCAAATGAAAGAAGGTACGTTCATTTGCCAAGCCAAATACTGCAAAGAATTGCTGAAACGATTTGAAATGAACAATGCAAAAGCAATGGCGACTCCCATGAGCACATCCGATCATCTAGACAAAGATGAGAAAGGTAAGGAAGTCGACACCAAGAAGTATCGAGGTATGATTGGCTCTCTTCTCTATCTTACTACTAGTCGTCCGGACATCATGTTTAGCGTGTGCTTATGCGCCCGTTATCAATCGTATCCGAAGGAGTCTCACCTTACTGCGGTAAAACGGATTTTGAAGTACCTTGTTGGTACTACAAATGTGGGTCTATGGTACCCCAAAGGTTCTTCATGCCAACTCGTTGGCTATTCCGACTCCGATTTTGCTGGATGCAAATTGGACCGCAAGAGCACTAGTGGCACTTGCCATTTGCTCGGTAGCTCTCTCGTTTCTTGGTTTAGCAAGAAACAAGTAAGTGTTGCGTTGTCCACAACCGAGGCTGAATATGTAGCCGCTGGGAGTTGTTGCGCTCAAATCCTCTAGATGAAACAACAACTCTTGGACTATGGCCTAAGTCTTGATCATATCCCTCTTAGATGTGATAATACTAGTGCCATATACTTGACGAAGAACCCCGTTCTTCATTCGCGAACAAAACACATTGAAATTAGACATCATTTTATAAGAGATCACGTTCTCAAGGGCGATGTCGAAATCGAATTTGTTGAAACCAAAGACCAATTGGCCGACATCTTTACTAAACCCTTAGAGAAAGAGTCCTTCTTCCGAATTCGTAGTGAACTCGGGATTCTTGACTCCACGTTGATCTAAGTCATGCATTGCATATTTTTATCTTACATGATTTCTAACTTGAGTGTCGGAGACGTCTAACAAATTTTTGCAGGTATCGCCCTAAAGGTAGGGGGAATTATAAAGCATGACGCGAAATAATCAAGTCTTCTTCAGAAAATTCGGTCTCTGTCGTCTAAATAATCGATTATCTCATATCAATAATCGATTGTTCTGCTATTACTTGAGTTATTGTACTCTCTTTAAGTAATCACGTTTTTTTTTCAATAAATAAACAAGTTTTATTTACAATTTTTTTTGGCATCTTCTTATATTATTTTTGCTAATGGCAAAAGGGGGAAGATAACGGGTATGCACTCTCAATATTTATAAGCTTAAATTGAGGGGGAATTCATATATTGAAGGGGAACTAATCGCATACTTATTGCATATCTTTACTTGTCTTGAATCGTCATTATAAATTATTTAAGTTGCATATCCTGCTTAAAGTTTGCCATTATCAAAAAGGGGGAAATTGTTGGAAACACGTTCTCGAGGCTTTATACTAAAATGTGTGTTCTTATGTGTAGGTTTTGATGAATGACAAACGAAGCGCAAATTGATATATGACGAAGTTCAAGTACAAGCGCATAATTGATGGATAACGAGATTCAAGCACAAGACAAAGTTTTATAGTTTAAATGAGTCGTTCTTAATTGTGATCTTGATCCGACAACTTGACTCATGACATGGCTTCTCTCGTAAAATTATTTTTACAAAATCATGCATATTTAATTTAATGCTAAATGATTTTAAATCATGCATATTTACTTCAGTCAAAATAATTTTTAAACATGCCTCTAAAATCTGGACTAAGATAATCGATTATGTACTTATGATAATCGATTATGTTAAGCCAAGACTGCATGACAATCGATTGTGAACTAATGACAATCGATTGTGTTAAGGCAGTGAACATCAGGTTTTTCAAAACCTGCATGACAATCGATTGTGAACCTTATGACAATCGATTGTGATGAGGCAGTGTCCATCAAAGTTTTTCAAAACTCAGAATAATCGATTGTGAAGCTAATGACAATCGATTGTGAAGAGACAGTGTCCTTCAGATTTTTCAAAGTCACAAAATAATCGATTGTGAACTTATGACAATCGATTGTGTTGAGGCAGTGACTTCCAGAATTTTTCAAAATTATTAAATAATCGATTGTGAGTATATAACAATCGATTGTCACGAGGCAGTGTCTAAAATGATTTTCAATGTCTGATAAATAATCGATTGTGAAGCTGACCGTTGTCGTAAAATTTTCAAATACCATCAGGTAATCGATTGTTGATTTTGTACAATCGATTGTTGATATTGAAATCTGAAAAAGATTTTTTGAACATTGCTGAATAATCGATTATTGATTTGGTATAACCGATTGTTTTACGTAAAATCTGGAAATGATTTTTTGAACGTTGCCAATAATCGATTGTTGATCTTGGACAATCGATTGTTAAGCGTAAAATCTGGGATTGATTTTTGGTACGATTGGCAAACAATCGATTGTGGCTTCCTGACAATCGATTGTCACAGAGTAAAATCAGCAACTCTTAATTGGCAATTAGGCAACGGTAATGCCAAGTTTTTCAACTATAAATACAGCTTCATTTCAGTGTTTTAAACACAACAACACACAACAACCGATCATTCTATTGCTATAAGCTTGCATATTATTGTTTATCATTTTATATTCATTTCATAAAGCTTTTAAGAGCCAAAGTCTTGTCCATAGTTGTTGTAATCTTGAGCCTACTTCTTTTACTCATATCTACTCATTAAGGAGTGTTTTGTTTGAGTGCTTAGTGTTTTGTGCACTTGTAAGAGAATTGTGTTTCTCTTGTTGTAAGGAACTTGTGTTTCCTTGGTTGAAGTCTTGGAGTGTTGTATCTCCGAGCAAAGGTGTTAAGGCTTGTGTCCTTAAGAGAGTCTCTCGGGGACTGGACTAGCCACGTGTTGTGGTGAACCAGAATACATCGGTGCGTTCTTTCCTTTTGTTTATTTAACGCACTTAATTATTTCCTGCAAATTTTAATTTCCGCAAGTTTACGCTAAATTTTATTATAACGCTATTCACCCCCCTCTAGCGTTAAGCGTATTATCTAACATCTTAATGATATTAAAAGTGGCCTACTTTCAGATTCAGGTCATTCTGTAAGCAGTCCAAACAATAAAAGTGAGCATTTTTTATCTGGCACTTGCTCTAATACTAAACATTTGCTTGATCTTTTGTGGCATAACAAATTAGGCCATGTACCTTTTGTCAAAATGAAAGGGATCTCCTCTCTACCCATTACTTTTGCACCAAATAACCTTTTCTTTGCCCAATATGCCCAATGGCAAGACAAGCCAGACTACCTTTTTCAGAAAGAACAACTTTGACTACAAAACCCTTTGAGCTGGTCCATATTGATTTGTGGGGCCCATACCATGTAGTAATACATAATAAATACAGATACTTCATCACCCTTGTGGATGATTAGAGCAGGTCCACATGGACCCACTTATTGAGCGGCAAGAATAATACTTTACAGACTATTAAATCCTTCTTTGCTATGGTAGAACAACAGTTCACTGTCACTGTTAAATCTATAAGGACAGACAATGGTCTTGAATTTACCAGTCAGGAAATCAGTTCATTCCTACAATTAAAAGGGGTTATACACCAAAGAACCTGCCCATATACACCACAACAAAATGGGGTAGTGGAAAGGATATACAAATACCTACTGGAAATAGCCAGGGCCCTACTCTATCAGTCAAACTTACCCATGCAATATTGGGATGAATGCATCTTGACATCCACCTATATAATAAACATATTGCCCTATTCATCACTCAAAAATAAGTGCCCTTTTGATCTTCTATTCCAGAAAACTCCAAGTTATTCTCACCTTAGAAGTTTTGGTTGCCTGTGCTTCCCTACCACACTCAAAACACACAAGGATAAATTTGAGCCAAGAACTACTCCCCATGTCTTTGTAGGGTACCCTTTGGGAAAAAAGGTTATAAGGTGATAAATCTGGCCTCTTAAAGGAAAAACATTTCTAGAGATGTGGTATTTTATAAAGATGTGTTCCCATTTGTTATGTTCACTAAGTCTATCAAAGTCTTCCCTTCATTTCCTCAAATGAAACCATGCCTATCAGATGATTTATTTTCTCCTAGTAGTATAAATACAGTTCCACCCTCAACTAGTGATAACACTCACCATGAAGTGTCACCTGGAAACCTGCCCAGTCTAAACCATTCCCACCCTCATTCCATTCTCACAATGATGATACCAACCATCCTTATTCACCTCTAGGGAGCCAAATATCAAGAACCTCTGTCCCTATTGATAATTCAGAACAAGTCCATCATGACATGACTCTAGCTCAACTTCCACAACCCAGGATCAAAGGACCTCAATTCCAAACCAGAACAGACCTTCCAGAACCTTGAAAATACCTGCCTACCTTAAAGATTATGAATGTGCACTTCCAAGAGTTCAACAAAATCATCACAGTCAACCAACTTCTTCAAATGATGGACAAAGTACCCGATCCTTCTCCTTTAGTATATCTGCTCCCATACCTCATGTTACCTCACCTATTGATATATCACCTAGTTGTCAACATCTGATAGAAACTAGCTCATATGAATGTGAACCAAACTCATTTGAGGAGGCTGCTGCAATGCTTGCATGGCAAGCAACAATGAATCAAGAATTTCAAGCTTTGCATACAAACAAAACTTGGGACTTAATTCCCCTTCCAATTGGAAAGAGGGAAATAGGGTATAAATGGGTGTATAAGATCAAACACAAGGCATATGGTAGTGTAGAAAGGTTTAAGGCCATATTAGTGGTTAAGGGATATACACAACAAGCTGGGATAGATTACACTGAAACATTCTCTCCTTTGGTTAAAATGACAACTGTTAGGGCTCTAATAGCTACTGTAGTCAAGAAGGGGTGGCAGATTCTACAGTTAGATGTAAATAATGCTTTTCTTCATGGGGATCTCCATGAAGAAGTTATATGGAGATACCTCCAGGCCTAGCTTTGGACTCCCCAAACTTAGTGTATAAACTGAACAAATCCCTATAGGGACTCAAACAAACAAGTAGGCAATGGTAGGGTTGTGTATTCGAATCGGTTTATCGATAAATCGAATCGATTATTTATTATCGAAATCAAAAAAATCAAAATCCAAAAAATCGAAACCTTATTGAAATGATGAGGATAGGCATATGTACAAATCGATAATCGATAATTAATTATCGACAAGGGTCAAAATCGAATAGATAAATGAATGCACACCCCTAGACTGTAGACACTTGTAAAATAATTAATTACCTATTTGTGTAGATTAATATAACATACAGCATGTATATATATTCCGCTACTATTTTGAAAGCGGCTATTCAATATCATTTTTCCTAATCTATACCCTTTCATTAACCCTACGCCCCTTAACATATTATTTCCTCTACCAAATTTAAGGAATGAAATGATCAAGCGAATGAAGTTCAAATAAATAAAAAACAAAATTAGCCGTGATGATGTATTTTGTTTTGTTTTGTTTTTTCATACCGTTGGAGTGTTGGTGGCATACATTTGATCCTTTACTTTAGTTTTGTTGCATGTGCTTGTTGATACAAGTTTTATGTTATAAATGGTGTTCATCTTATATTAGCTTCTTTTTGTCCATATTAGTTAGGCATGTTTATAGCGATATACTTTTTCGTGGAATCCCACAAATTTTCTTATCGGTGTAATCGATAACCGAATCGATAATCCCCCAAAATCGATAAATCGAAATCAAAAAATCAAAATCTTATTGGAACGATAACGATAAGCATATGTACAAATCGATAATCGATAAGTAATTATCGATAAGGGTCAAAATAGAATCAATAAATCGAATGCACACCCCTAGGCAATGGTATGAAAAAATTAACTTAAGCCTTATGTTCAAGAGGGTACACTCATTCAATGTTTGACTACTCTTTATTTCATAAAAGATGTGAAAGTTCAGTGGTGTTTGTAGCTGTATATGTAGATGATGTCCTAGTTACTGGAACTCATCTACAAGAGATTGAGTCCCTGAAGACCTTCTTGCACAATCCATTCAAAATAAAAGACTTGGGAAGACTTCATTACTTTCTAGGATTGGAGTTACAATATACAGACAAAGGTGTTCTGTTGTCACAAAGAAAGTTCACTATTGACCTCTTAAAGGAGTTTGCTGTATAGACTGTCCCTCCATGACCTTTCCTATGGATCCATCTACGAAACTGAAACCTGATGAGGGGGCCGTTCTTGCTGATCCTTCTTATTATACAAAGTTAGTTGGGAAACTCAACTTCCTTACCAACACTAGATTGGACATTGCCTACAGTGTGTAACATCTCAGTTAATTTATGCAAAACCCCAGGGAACCCCATTTGAAGGCAGCATATCATGTTCTCAGGTACTTGGAAGTTATAAATTAGTTATGAATGATGGTGAGATCAATAATTGGTTAATGGTGATAGTTGGAGGAACCAATACTATAATTTTGAGGTGTAAATATCTATGCCTACAAGGTATTTGATAATATGCCTAAATGGCATAAGTTATGGAATTTATTACCAATATTGGCCTTGTTGAATGTGGTATTGAAGTTACATAACTATATTGGATCATCGTAGTATCACTAAGGGGCGAATTTCAGATATGTATTGCTAAAATCCTGTCTTTTAGAAATCGAGCTTCATCGATGTTTGTGTAAATTTTGGGCAGAATATTTTAGAAAATATATTTAGCCATTTGGATTAGTTTGTTAAGTATTATTGATGATATTAAATCAATTGTGTATAGATATGATTAAATTGGAGCCAAATTTGAAAGGAAATGCATTTATTAAGGATTGAGTTAGCTGTAAACCTTCGAGGTAAGTGTTTGATCTATCCTAGCTTGAGGGAATAGGAGTTGAGTATATTTGCTAATTATTGTGTGTTGTGCCCAACGTATAGGCATGGTGACGAGTATCTATACGTTGGGAGTCGAGCATGACCGTGGGTCTTGATTGATAATTTTGTATTCTTAATCGGTTATGTGAAGTAATTATTTGTTGAGCCTTGGCACCGTGTTATGGTTTTCTCTCGCCAACAATATACTGTAAATTATATATAGATGAAATGAGATCGTGTGGTACGTCAACAACTTATATATTGAAATGGGATCGTGTGGCACGCCGACCACTTATATATTGAAATGGGATCGCGTGGCACGCCGACCACTTATATATTGAAATGGGATCGTGTGGCACGCCGATCACTTATATATTGAAATGGGAGCGAGTGGTACGCCTACCACAAATTTATATTCAAATGGGAACGAGTGGTACGCCTACCTAATATTATATTGAATGAGAGCGAGTGGTACGCATACCACAAATGATATTGAAATGGGAGCGGGCGGTACTCCTACCACAAGATATGAAATGAAATATGATCGTGTTGCACACCTGTAACAAGATGAGTTTCACCTGAAAGTGGAATTAGATTCCTTATTCCATATCTTCTATTATATTTTGTTGCTACCTCAGTGCATGTTTTCCCTTTCCGGATATTAAATGTTGTTTCCTTCCATTTTTATTGTATATATTTATTTTTGAACTGTGCAGATTTATGTGAGTGTCTGGTTCTAGCCTTGTCACTTCGTCGGAATAGGCTAGACACTTACCAGCACATGGGGTCGGTTGTGCTGATTCTACACTCTACGCTCTTTTTGCGCAAATACAGGTTTCGGACAGCAACAAAAGTAGTAGTGCAAGTGTTAGCATTCTGATTAGCGAGACACCGAAGTAGCCTTGCAGGCGTCCGCAGGACCCGATGTCTCCTCTTTTTTTTATTCAGCCTGTTATCTCATGTATTCGAGACAAACAGTATTATATTTCTTTCAAACGGTTGTGTTTAGTATTCTTAGAAGTTCATGAGTATTGTGACACCAGTTCTTGGGTAGAGGTTTATGTTTGGATTTTTGTATTGCATCTAGTAATATTTACCTAAGTCTTCCGCTAAATTTAATTATTCCGCTATAATTTTAATATTGTTGACAATAGCTTTCAATAATTATTGTAATAAATGAAAAGATAAGTAAGGGTTGTCTTGCCTAGCTCCCATTAGTGGGCTCCATCACGACTTCAGATGGTGGAAAAATTCGGGTCGTGACAAGTTGGTATCAAAGCTCTAGGTTATGTAGGTCTCACAACTCACGACAACCTTAGTAGAATCTGAGGTATCGGTACGGAGACGTCTGTATTTATCCCCCAGAGGCTATAGAGTTAGGAAAAATTTCACCTTCGTTCTTTCTTGTCGTGCGGTTCTATTTCTCAAAGCTAATTGAATTTCTACTCTTTTCTTCCCACGAATGGTGAAGTCACGTACTCTTTCTTCATCCGTACGATGACACAAGCCGGTGATAGATCAACGAAGCCTTCAGAGGTTCTGTGGAGGTTGGATAGGTTTCACCAAACACTTTGCTAACGGTGTATCTTTTGAGAACCTACGGGATTTTCTTGACAACTACTATGAGGTATTGCAGAACGTGAGAATAGTGGAAAGAGAGGGGTTGATTTTTCAGTGCTTCAGATGGCAAATAAAAGTAGTGGAATGATAATGTATTTACCAGACCAGTTGTGTTTCCAACGGAAGATGCAGATGTATCAAGAGATCACCTAGTGAATTATGTGGGGGTTCAACGGACCTTGACGTCTTGTTATGAGTTGTAAGGGAATTTTATGACTTTGACTTAGCGCCAAAAGTGGAATTGCACTATCAATTAATGGACTGTATGATCATGTGATATGTCAGTTTTGGCTTGGAATGTATATATATGGTACAGAAAGTCCCCCAAATAATTTATACATATTTAAGGCTTGGTAATTTGCAGGGGGTTAAGGTTGGAACTAGCGGTATGTCTGCCTCCTTAATAATCCAACATTTCAGTATCAAGGAAGTTAGGGAAAACAACTTTAATTTACAAAAGGTCTACTTAGTATGGCACTCACGGTTGCGAATTTAGGGTACTTTGGAGGAAGTACAGTGGTAGAAAACCTTCTCGACTATGTGGTTTGTGCCAGGATTTATCTGTATGGAGTTTTACCTTTGTGATCGTTGTGCGTAAATAGGGGTAAGAATCGCCCCCAAAGAATAATGAAGAGTATATGAATAAGTAGGGTAGCTCAGCAGTGTTAAGCTAGCATAGCAAAAGGGGAAATCTGTCGTCGGTGTTTGTGACAAGCCTACGAAGAGGACAGACTGGCCAATGCAACACTACCTACTCAGCTCTATTTTAAGAAATGTTTTAAAAGAGTTTACCTCCCGAATTCTCTGCAGTGTGTGGTATATGTGATCTGAACAGTTGTTCCAGGTCACCATGACAGTATCCGAATATGTCATCGGGTTCAATAAGTTAGATGAGCCTCAAAAGAATTGTTGTAAATGTGGTAGTTTGGAGAAATATAAATTATGACATCACTCAGGCTATGAGCCCCATTGCAGTCGATACTTAGCTTATATGACCAGCCAGAGGTAGGGGTCAGGATGTTAGAGGTGGAGGTGAGACTCCTAGAGATGGAAACCCAGCCGTTGATATAATTTCCATGGTATGGCTGAGGTCACTACACTAGATGGTGTCATCACATGTACAATTCTGATCATTATAAAAAGATATTTCTCCTTAATTTGATTTTGGTTTTGAAAAATTGAGGCGAGTCCTCTTAATAAGATCAACTCATGAGTGAGCTTCGTAATCCTCAAATCTACTTATGTGAATACTCACATTGGGCTATTATATGGAGATAACTATCCCTATCATTATGTGTTTGTCACTAAGAATATCTATGAGGCTAAAAGTGACTTTCTATTACTTACTACAGTGGGTTTTGATGTAACTTCAGGATAATTAATTTCAGTTGTCAAATTATATGCCCTATCGGTATGAGGGTTCATTATATGTTGTGATTCTCTTTGACGGAAATTATTGAAGAGAGAAAGAAGAAAAAGAATATTTTGAGTTGGCACAATGTGCAAATACTTGTGATTCAGAGTTGAGGGTGATATCCTCAAATATTTATATAATGTGAAATATTTTGAACCGAGCCAGAAGCTGCGGTGGATGTTATATAAGGACAAGGTCCTGGCGTATGCTTAAAATTCTCATTTCATGAAATTTTAAATTTTGTACTATCTTTTATAAATGGGATTCATGTCTGTTAGGCTTATTTGATAATTCTTGTGCATTGTCTTTTCATATTTAGTCATTTTTGTGTTGTAGACATTGACTTTTAGCCTACGAGATGGGCTCCTAGGCGGCGTTAACTGTGACTCGTTAATTCGGGTAAATAATTATGAGATCTTCATGCCTCGGTGAGAGTAAAGTGGAGGTATGAAATGAGATGTTTGTTAACATAAGGTTAATTGGCAATGTTGTGATTTATGAACAACTATTATGTTCGGAGATGAGGTTATGGGCATACATATGACGTATTTCATGTCCAGATATCATTATAATAATATGATGCTTGTAATGCAGAGATTAGTATTATTTATATATACATTATGGTGTTTTATTGGCTTGTGGATATGTTGTTAGGAGTTGTTTTGGTGTTATTATGGCAGGTGGATCAGCCTAATTAAAGGGGAGGCTCTGCCAAAATTTCTGAAAAATTTGGGAGTTAAAAAAATTGAGACTTTAAGATGTGCGAAGAAATAGATAAGTTACGATCTGTATTTGAGAATGAATGACCCTAAGTGTGGGAGAATATAACATCCCAGAGAAACAATTTCGAAGTAATTAAGCACTATAAAAAGTTGAAGTATGTTGAAATAAGACTAATGTAGTGTGACAATGGGGAACTCGGACCATATGATGAATGTTAGATGTTGAAGTTTGGGTTCTATCCTAAGGTTATGGACTAAGGATGAGGTAAAACCTTCAAGGAAGTTGAAGGATAGTTTATAAGAATTTTATTGAAAAGGGTTTTATTCGGCCTAGTGTATCACTTGGGGTGCCACAGTGTTATTTGAAAAAAAGAGGATGGTTCTATGCGTATGTGTATTGATAGCCGCCAGTTGAACAAGGCTACAATGAAGGACCGTTATCCTTTGCCTCGTATTGATGATCTGTTTGACTAGCTTCAGGGTGCACAGGTGTTTTCTAAGATTGAATTGCGCTCAAGTTACCATTAGTGGAAGATTCGGGAGCCAAGTATCCCGAAGACTGCCTTCAGGACTTGTTATGGTCATTAAGAGTTTCTTGTTATGTCATCTGCGCTGACTATGTCCCAACAAAATTTATGCATTTGACGCATAATATATACTAGCCACATCTCGACTCTTTTGTCATTGCCTTTATTGATGACATTCTGGTGTATTCCCGAAGTTTGGGAAGATCATGAGCAGTACTTGAGGATAGTGCTTCAGACTCTAAGAGAAAAGAAAATTTATGCAAAGTTTCAAAATGTGAGTTCTGGTTGTTTTCCATGGAATTCTTAGGCCACGTGGTATCGAGTGAGGGTATTCAGGAAGATCTAATGAAAGTAGAAGCAGTGCAAAGTTGACCCAGACCACCCTCGGTTACAGAGATTCGCAGTTTCCTTGGCTTGGCGGGTTACTACTATCGTTTTGTGGAGTGTTTTCATCGATTTCCGCCCCTATGACTAGATGGACCCAGAAGAGTGCTCCATTTCAGTGGACATAGGAGTGTGAGACGAGCTTTCAAAAGCTCAAGACAGCTTGACCACAACCCCAATTTTGATATTGCCTAGTGGTTGTGATTGCATATACGTATAGACAGATGAAGATACATGAAAAGAATTACCATGTGCACGACCTTGAGTTAGTTGATATTGTTCATGCCTTGAAGATCTGCCATTATTATTTGCACGTCGCGCCTTGTGAGATTTATTTTGATCACCAGAGTTTGCAGCATATGTTCTAGCAAAAGGATTGAAATTTGTGCCACAGAAAGTGGTTTAGAATGCTTCGGAAAAGTTTAAAGTGATTCATGATTTACTCTATATAGCCTAGTCATGATAGAAGAGTTATGCAGATCGAAGAGATCATGATGGTCCTGATATTGTTGGAGAGAAGGTTCTGATTTGTGTTTCTCCTATGAAGGGCATTGCGAGATTTGGGAAGAAAGAGAAATTGACTTTGAGGTTTATTGACCCTTTTTGTGATATTGAAGCGTGTTGGATTTTAGCTCAGTCCAGTTGGGCAAGGATGTATCTTATGTTGAGGAGCCAATGGCTATACTGGATAGATATGTCAGAAAGTTAAGATCAAAGGACATCACTTCAGTAAAGGTTCGGTGGCGGGGCCAGCCGGTCGAGGAGGAAACTTGGGAGACTGAGCTGGATATGCGCAACCGATACCCTTATCTTCTCACTACTCCAGGTTTGTTCTTTTTGCTCGTTCGGGGATGAATGAATGTTTAACTGTGGGAGGATGTAACGACACGGCCGGTCGTTTTTAGAATTTACACCCCGTTCTCCCATTAACTGCTTCCCATATGTCCATTTCTACTATTTTGGTTTGTCGGGATGTTCGGTGTTGGGATTCAGAGTGTTTTGGGACACTTAGTTCCTTAATGAGAGCTTAAGTGTAGAAAAAGGATCCATAATTGGAACAATGTGAAGACGGCTTCGGAATAGAAATTTGATGGTTCTGTTAGCTCCGTTAGGTGATTTTGGGGTTTGGAATGTGTCCGGAATATTTTTGTGATGACTGGTGTAGAATTAAGCTTGAATTGGCAAAGTGAGTATTTTGACGATTTTCGGTTGATAGGTGAAATTTTGATTCGACGGTCGGAATAGAGTTCCAGAAGTTTTTGTAGCTTCATTAGGTTATTTGGGATGTGTGCAAAATTTCAAGTCATTCGAACGTGGTTTGGTTGAGTTTTTGATCGAATATGCGTTTTGAAATTTATGAAGGAACTTAGGCTTGAATTTGGTGTAATTTAATGATTTTGGAATTAGTCAAGGTGTTTTGATAATTGGAACAAGTTTGAGTAACATAATAGGATGTATTAGTATTTTTGGTTGAGGTCCCGGGGGCCTCGGGATGATTTCGTATGGCTAACGAGAACTTTTGAAGATGGAAAATTTCATAATAGACGAAAGTTGTAAATGAGTGCGCACAAGATCTCACTTTGGATGATCATATCTCCCGTTATATAAGGATTTGTGTGACCCACTACTTATTAAGTTAAAGATCTTTGAGTCTAGTTTCCAACGCATCAAAGAGTTCGTCATTTGGAGGTGTATACAGCAAGTTGTAGCCATTTTAGTATCATCAGTGCCCTAGAAATTGCCTGGCGCTAGTCGTGGCACCCAGAAATTTGAGCTACTGGATCCAGCGCCACAGGCAGCGCCCAGCATCACCTGGGGCGCCCAAAAACCGCCTATAACACTTATTTCGGGGTTTATTTTTACCCATTTCATTTGGACGAACTTGAGGTCCTTCTTTTACCCTCTTAATATCTTCAGCTCCCCCAATCTTCAAGGTAAATAATCTCCATCATCTTGGTGTGAAATTATATTATTCCCTATACTATTATTGATGAAATCCTCTCATCAAACACTTAGATTTTCAAGAAATTTCTTCAAGAACTAAAATGAGGGTTTTTCAAGATATCTTCCAAAAGGTAAATCCTACACCTTAGACTTACATATATGGTATATTATGGGAATATGAGTATGAATCAAGTATTATAACTTATGGTATAGTGATTGGAGACCATAAATTCTCAATTCAAATACATGAACATGGTAGAAATTTAAAGTATTTATTTGATAGGATTTTTTGGTTGGGTGTGAATAGATGGTCATGCATGTGTAGTTGGAAGTTATAAATTGGTTAGGAATGATGGTGAGATGAATTGTTGGTTAATAGTGATAGTAGGCGGAACCAATACTATAGATATGAGGTGTAAATATATATACCTACAAGGTGTTTGATAATATGCCTAAATGGCATAAGTTATGGAATTTATTACCAACATTGGCCTTATTGAATGTGGTATTGTAGATTGAAGTTAAATAACTATATTGGATCATCGTAATATCATTAAGGTGCGAATTTCAGATACGTATGGCTAAAACCCCATCTTTTAGAAATCGAGCTTCATCGATGCTTGTGTGATTTTTGGGCATAATGTTTTAGAAATAATATTTAGCCATTTGGATTAGAGTGTTAAATATTATTGATGATATTAAATCAATTGTGTATAGATACGATTGAATTGGAGCCAAATTTGAAAGGAAAGGCATTGCTTAAGGATTGAGTTGGCTGTAAACCTTTGAGGTAAGTGTTAGATCTATCCTAACTTGAGGCAATATGGGTTGAGTATATTTGCTAATTATTGTGTGTTGTGTCCGACGTATAGGCATGGTGACGAATATCTATACGTTGGGGGTCGAGCATGACCGTGGGTCTTGAACTGATAATTTTGTATTCTTAATTGATTCCGTGAAAGAATTATTTGTTGAGCCTTAGCATCGGGTTATGGTTTCTCTCGCCAATATTATACTGTAAATTATATATAGATGAAATTGGATCGTGTGGCACGTCGACCACTTATATATTGAAAGGGGATCGTGTGGCACGCCGACCACTTATATATTGAAATGGGAGTGAGTGGTACGCCTACCACAAATTTATATTGAAATGGGAGCGAGTGGTACGCCTACCACAAATTATGTAGAATGGGAGCGAGTGATACGGCTACCACAAATGATATTAAAATGGGAGCGGGGGATACGCCTACCACAAGATATGAAATGAAATAGGATCGGTTTGCACGCATGCAACAAGATGAGTTGCACCTGAAAGTGGCATTAAATTCCTTTATTCTATATCTTCTATTATATTTTGTTGCTACCCCAGAGCATGTTTTCCCTTCCCGGATATTAAATGTTGTTTCCTGCCATTTTTGTATATATTTATTTTTGAATTATACATGTTTATGTAAGTGTCTGGTTCTAGCCTTGTCACTACTTCGTCGGGATAGGCTAGACTCTTACCAGCACATAGGGTCGATTGTGCTGATACTACTCTCTGCGCTCTTTTTGCACAGATACAGGTTTCGGACAGCAGCAACAGTAGTAGTGCGAGTGTTAGCATTCTGATAAGCGAGACACCGAGGTAGCCTTGCAGGCGTCCGCAGGATCTGACGTCTCCTTTATTTTTTTTATTCAATCCGTTATCTAATGTATTCAAGAAAATCAGTTATATATTTTTTTCAGATGGTTGTTTTTAGTATTCTTAGAAGTTCGTGAGTATTGGGACACTAGTTCTTGGGTAGAGGTTTATGTTTGGATTTTCGTATTGTATCTAGTAATATTTACCTAAGTCTTCCGCTAAATTTAATTATCCCGCTATAATTTTAATATTGTTGACTATAACTTTAAATAAATATTGTTAGAAATGAGAAGATAAGTAAGTGTTGGCTTGCCTAGCTCCCATTAGTAGGCGCCATCACGACTCCAGATGGTGGGAAAATTCGGGTCGTGACACACATGGCCTAGAAATGAAATTCCTATCATTCTTTCAAAATTACCAAAATCTGACACCGGGCCCAAATTGTCTAGGCTTGGACCAAAACTCAATCACACATAAAATCACGAGTTCAAATATGCAATTTGTTTTAAGGTTCGACCCCAAATTGAGGTTGAATCACTCAAAACTCTCAAAACCCTAACTCTATCCAAAATTCTTAATTCTACTTTGATTTCATGATTTAGGCTTAGGAATTTGATAATTGATGAAAGAAAAATGAAGAAAACGAGTTGAGATTTACTTACCCAAAAGGTATTGGTGAAAATGTGCTTCAATGGACGCCTAAGTGCTGTGGAGAAGACAAGGTTTATGAAATTTAGGAAAAAATCCCGTAATGGTTCTGTTTTTATGACTTAAAAATTGATGGGTTAAATTACCCTATGCGTTCGCGATAGTAGGGTCGCGTTCGCGATGAACAGAAATTGGCAAGCATCGTATTCGCGGACAAGGGATGTGAACGCGAAGAAAAATATTGGGTGCCCGAAAAATTTGCCTATGCAAACGCGTTTGGCATCACGCGAACGCGATGAAGGGTGTCCTGAAACTATGCGAACGCGTGGACTCAATCACGAATGCGGAGAAGGAATCAGGGTAAGGTACGCGAACGCGAGCCTAAGGACACGAACGCGAAGAAGGAATTCCCTGGGCAAACATTGCAAAAATATCTGCTACCATTCAAAGTGTTAAAACACCCCGAACTAAGCAATCAAACAAACTAACTCTATAACATCCTACGAACTTACTCGAGCGATCAGACCGTCAAAATACCATCAAAATAAATGAATCAAACCTCAAAATCCTCATTTTCATTTCGAACTTCTTAAACTTTTAGCTTTAAATATTTATGTTCGAAACATGCCAACGATGTCCGATTTCGACCAAATTTCACAGAAAGCTATTAACGCATATTTAAGACATGTACTGAACGCCGGAATCAAAATACGGGCTCGATACCTATATTTTCTAACTCATTTTCATTTCAAATTTTCATATCATTTTCAGACAAATAATTTCTTTCAAAAATTCTTTACTCGGGCTCGCGTCCTCGCATTTCGATTCCGGGTATGCGCTCGAGTCCCATATTTTTCTACGGACCCTTCGGGACCATCAAATCACGGGTCCGAGTCCGTTTACCCAAAATATTGACCGAAGTCAACTTTAACAATATTAACATCAAAATTCTTCAAATTTTACACATAATTCACACATTTCAACATAAAAGCTTTCTGGCTTTGCGTCCTGACTGCGCATGCAAATCGAGATAACTAAACGCGAGGTTTTTATGGCCTTGGAAGCACGGAAAAAGGAAGAATTACGGTGATGGCCCTTTGGGGCATCACATTTATGATATATGCTAATATGTTCTTATATTATTGCCTTTTCTTTTCTATATTTTAGATTTCTCAGTATGTCTGTTATATCACTGTGTGAAATACTTGAGACCAACTAATTGGTAGGACCAAACTTTGATGACTGATATAGAAATTTGAGAATTTCTCATGCATGAAAAGATTATTGATGTGATCGATACAGTGTTGCCACAAAACGTCGAAGTGCATTTTCTGAATTTCGTTTCTTTTTATGCTATTTGCAAGTATAGTCGCCACTGTTCATTTTAGTAGCTACTGTCCCCAGTCATCACAAATAACATTAAATTACGATAGTATTTGACATTAGTTGAGGCTCATGAAATTAGATAGATATTAGAGTGTCGCAAATGTATCAATCGAGAAAAAAGAACTGAAAAGGTGGCAGTTAGCAGTAACGACAACATTGAGTAGTATACTCTATTATTTGTGAAAAGAATGGACCTTGGGCCTAACTTAACCCCAAAAGTTAGCTTATGAGGTAAGGATTGCTCAAGCCATATAAGGAGACCAAAGACCTCAAATCCCTCCGATGTGGGACAAACTCAACACCCCCCCTCACGCCCAGATCTCTGGAGCGTGGATAACATAAAATGGGGGCCCAACATCGGTAAAAATAATTGGGACGGGCCTGGCTCTGATACCATGAAAAGAATGGACATTGGGCCTAACTCAACCCCAAAAGTTAGCTTATGAGGTGAGAATTGTCCAAGCCATATAAGGAGACCAATGACCTCAAATCCCTCCGATGTGGGACAAACTCAACAATTTGCCTTATTCTATTCTTCAAAAAGGGTTATATTTATTATTCGTTATACTTTTTTGATATATTTATCTTATCGTTATACTTTAATATCATATTTATCCATGTGCTCTTCAAAAACGGTTACATTTATCCTTCGTGATACGTTTTTTACCTATATTTATCCTTACAGTGTCCAAGTAATCTTGAATCAGATTCCTATTTTGAGTGTTTGAAGTGGACGAACAATCAGCATACATAATCGAGTTTCATGCCATCTTGTCTTTCTACCCAGCAGCGTGATACATTAGGATCATATTTGCCCCTCATCAATTAAATTCCCATGTCCCACCTTTGTTTTCCTACATGGCGCTTATGTGGATTTGTTTCCTCCCACGAATTTGAATATGGTCACCTATTTAAGATAATCTAACCTGCCCACCTAGTTAAACTAGACAAACTAAAATAAACTGAAATACTAATTCCTAACCCCCCATCCCCCACGCCCACTCGTCCATATATCTTCTCCGAATCAACTTCATATTTTCCGGATAGCAGCGGCAACCTCTCAAATCAAGTCCGAGCGAAAACATTTTGGACAGTGAGTGAATGAAACTATAGTGTCTCTAATTCATCCGACGATGACAACTCGATTCAGTCTCGCTTATAGAGGCTATTCAAAACTTCACTCATCTTGATATTTTCTTAAATAAACTTGAATGTTTTCTTCGAGTTTTAGGCTTCTGACGATGCTCTATTCTAAGCACTAACCTTTGTCCTTAACTCCATTGTTGTGCAACTTCTCGTAATGTGATTTGGTTACTACAATAATTGTGAGCTTATCAGATTAGTGATTTTGAGTTAAAAATTCTTGTTTGCCAATATGTTGCCGGTGTTACCCGAAAAATATAGAGCTGAAAAAGAACTTTATCTTAAATATGTGACCATATTTAAATTGGGTGGGCGGGTTAAATTATCTTAAATAGGTGACCATATTTAAATCGGAAGAAAAAAGAAATTCACATAGGTGTCGGGATATACTATTAACCATGCGGTTTAGATATAATATTATATTTTATTCTTTGTGGAATAATTATTTATTTAATTTATTCAATTCAATAAAGTACTATTTTAAATAGATCATTTGTTATATGCGTGTCCTTTTAGTTATGTAGTAGACAATTTAGTATATGGAGTCTTAGCTCATGCACAGAAGATTAAATTGTTGGTTCTCATAATTAATAAACTATGTTCACAATCAAAGATATTATTGGATAAAATATCTTGATGATTGTAGCACAAGATTATTGTATAATTTGTCTTGATTATGGGAGTAGTTTTATTCCAACTTCTTGTGCTAGTATACTCAGTGCATATTGAACGGACAAAGTAGAGAAAAGATGTTTTTGTACTGAATATATAATACATTTTCTCTAGTTTCATTAAATGAGCTTATACTCCTAATCTTGATATAATTATTATGATCAATGTAATTTGTTTATTGTTTTGATTTATCAAAAGGTACGACTCTATTTAGAGTTAATATATGCCTAATACATTGGACAATAACGAATAACATTTGTGAATAATAATTAGTTAAATTCATGGCTCGGTTTTGGGTTTGATGATACCCCTTTATGTAAGCTTATAAGTTTTCATTTGAAAACCCGACCGGTGAACTTTGTATCCATCACATGAAATATTTAGCGGAATTATAAAGGATTTAATTAGTTAATTGAATTAAATTTTCAGTAATTTAATTAACTGGTATTTGAAATCTTAACATGGGGAGTTAAAATAAGTGTTAATGAATTTTCGAAATTCATATTGAGGAGTTCAATTGCAATGTTTTAGTGGAATAAATTGCAATTAATTATAGTAAGAATTAATTCATGCTAATTTTGAATTAATACTATAATTGGTAGCCTCTTATTATTTTTGTGGTTCCTGCTATACCTCGTAAAAACCTGGACAAACTTGGGTAAAAGTGACTTGGGAGAAAAGTCATCTAATAGAGTTGGATTCTACTTGTAGAAGAAGAATCATACACGTTTTTGGAGGAGTATTTTCGGCCAAAAATAACTCTATTAAAGGAAGACTAGTTTCACCTAATTACTTACCTTTTTGTTGTATTGTTCTTGCCACCCAATAGCAAAACGTCCAAGGTTTTACTAGGCAAATAGCAGAAGACTACATCCCTGGATTCTTGCTGCTTGGAAGGTTTGTGCAACTACTTCAAGAGGTTAGTGCTTCAAATCTCGTTTTATTGCGTTCTCTAGTTTATATGTATTTGATGCCTGATTTGTTTGCTTGCTTTCGATGCGCATGTTCTAACAATAGGCACCATGTAGGAAAACAAAGGTGGGATATGGAGATTTAATAGATGAAGGGTAAATATGATCCTGACCTAAAGTATACGTGTAAGGATAAATATGTCAAAAAGTATAACGAAGAGAAAATATAACTTTTTTTGAAGAGTACAAGAATAAATATGATACTAAAGTATAACGGCAAGGATACACATATCAAAATAGTATAACAAAAGACAAATATAATTTTTGTAAAGAGTGCATAGACAAATATGTCCCTTTTCCGTAATTTTTACTATTATCTGTCAAGTATAGAGACAAATGTGAAGTACTCAAATGTTGTTGCAGAAGACATAAGACTTTGGTAACGATAAAGGAAAATCAAGACTAACACTGTACAATTCTCATGATATATAAGTTAATTAATATGACCGATTAATTAATTATAAGTAATCTGGATCTTCGAATACGGTAAGAGTTTTTGTTAAAATCTGACAAAGTATAGACAAGTGGGAAGTAATACCTTTAGGAATATGTTAGATTTCGTATTAATATAATTACTTTGTGGATGTGGACATATTTTTGTCCATGTAATCCTATTACTTTTTGGATATACTTTTAAAAAAAATTATTACAAATTTAATTTGAAAACGTATTATATTTGCCAAATCCATTTAGAAACATAAGAGCCTAGCAGTTTATTACACCAAAGGTTTTCAGTGAACTATTGAAGCTATCGAGAGAGTACCAAATACTGATGGTGACAAAGGTTACCAACTTTCGGTGGACACGGAGCCAACGAGTTCAATCGAAGAGCGTAACGAGTCTAAGGTTACAGAAGCCTTCTCCAACTTTGTAAGGCATAGCATTGCAAGCAAATAGAGCAGAGAGCTTACCCTTTCTTTCTATAAGAGTCGCGAGCTTGTTGTAACCGGTCCCCAATCTATCTATATCTATATTATATTAAAAGCACGAAGGCCCTTAGTAAAATGTCGTTCTCTCTTTTTACCTTTTAAAATTTAATTTTACAATGAACAAAATAGTAATTTAAGTTACTTTTCTAAACTTTAAGACTTTGAAATTAATTAAATTTTAGTTATTATATCTTTCCTTATTAAATTAGGTCTTGATATATAAGAGTTTAAATTCAATTGAAATTATACTTCAAATAAATGATCTTTCATTTTATTCTATTAACATTAAAAGATCTAATATCTAAGGTTTCTTTGTAATAAAAATAACTTTTATTTTTCTTTTAGGCAATAGTATAGTCGTTAATGCAATACAACCAAATCATCAACGGCCTTTATCATTAATGCAATACAACCAAATCATCACCGATAAAACACAAATTATTATTAAACTGTATTTGTAAAATAATTTTGGAAATATAAATTAATATAAATAAAAATTATGATAAACAGAAATGACATAAACATAAATGATCATAAACAATTCAAGCCCACTGAATTCACAGTGCCTCCTTAAGGAATTTAATCCCATTCTAGCACCCAAGGTTATGGATTATTTCCTCCCAGGATAGAACGAATTACACATTGGTGTAGTGGTACTCCAAACGTCAGTATTTCAGCGAACACAAATATCAGTAGAAAATCACACTTACTTTTTGCTTTGTTTGTATGCTAAAAGGAAGCAAAAGAATGAGAGAAAACTCATAAATTCGTAGTGAAATTCTGAGCAGAATAGTATTGTATTTATAGCCAAAATTTGGGCTTGAATCTGAAGAGGTGTAGCTCTTCAGAATGGTTGTTTCTGCAAAACTGCCACAGCATAAATGCCATTACATAAATGGCTATTTACTCAATAATAAATAAAGGATTGGATTTAATATTAATATTCTGTTATTAAAAAATATTTAATAATATATTTTTGTTAATATTTTACTATTAAAAAATAAATTTGGTCCAAAAAGTTAATCAATCAATCAATCTTTTGACTAAATCCAAATCCAAATCCGAAGCCGAAGCCGAAACAGAAGCCGAAGCCGAGCCGAGCCGAACCGAGAGAGCGACGATGGCACGAAGCTTGCTTTCTTCTCAACTCTTTAAGATCTAGAAGAAGAGCAATTGCTTATAAACCCATAAAAAATCTCTTCCTCTTCCAATATGGGACAATGTCCATATGCCAAGGGGGAAACTTAAAATTTCACTCAAAATTTTAATTTTTCTCCATTTTTCATTCACCCTCTTTTAAGTATTTAATATATTAATTAAATACCTTAAAACCCAACAATCCCCCACATGAATGGGGAATGACTATATCATGGAAGTATGCATGAAAAACTGTGTGATTTACAAGTAAGGATTAATTGCATCTGGATAAGTAGGTTTCCCTTTGAACTTTCCTTAGTGAACTTATGTCGGATATACTCAATCAATCCGTAGATTTGATATCTTTAAACCGTCGAACTTTTGTGTATACCTAGACAATAACAAGTCACACAACCAACCCTTAACCGTCTTTGGTTCTCATTGTTGTGTTCGTTTCAACCATGAACACCGCCTGGTTTCATAAGTGTGTAGAGAACTTGCCTTACAAATATCTCCTTGAAGCGGCTAATACTTCACACTTACATAGGTGCTTCCTAAACGTTTCATCCCGTAGATACACTATTTGATATACCATGTATCAAACTTAGAAATCGTTAAAAGGCCTTAATGCTTTATCCTTTGTACTGAACATTGTCTCATCACGAGAATGGACCAAAAGTTTAGTTGACAATGTTGAACCGTCATAAATGACTTTGTTTGATCTCCTTGAACCTAGATCTTGGGATCTCCAGTCTTCTAGGTAGAGTTACCGCCACTATGACTTGTTCTCAGCCACATTCCCATTCCCTTTGATGACTTCTCAACTACCTCTCTAGTTAGGCCTTTTGTAAGTGGATTCGACACATTATCACTTGATTTTACGTAGTCAATCGTGATAATTCCTCTAATTATCTAACGGTTTTATGTCTTCGTCGTATATGACGATATTTACCGTTATACATGACGCTCCCAGCCCTTCCAATTGCCGCTTGACTATCACAATGTATGCATATTGGTGCCAACGGTTTGGACTAAATTGGAATATCTTCCAAAAAATTTCGGAGCCAGTTAGCTTCTTCACCGGCTTTATCCAAGGGTTTGAACTCATATCCACTTGTAGACTTAGAATAAGTTGATCCGGTGATCCAATTTGCATCACAGTATCCCTCAATGGCTGCAGGATATTTACTTTACGGCAAAGCAAAGTCTTGGGTATGTATTAAATACCCTAAAACTCGTTTCATTTCTATCCAATGAGATTGACCTGGATTGCTCATATATCGACTCAATTTACTTATGGCACAAGCTATATCTGGTCGTGTACAATTTATGATGTACATTAAGCATCCCAACACACGAGCATACTCCAATTGTGATATGTTTTGGCCTTTGTTCTTTGCTAATGCAAGATTCATGTCAATTGGAGTCTTTGCAACTTTAAAGCCCAAGTGCTTGAATTTTTCAAGCACTGTCTTAATATAATGAGATTGTGATAATGCCAGACCTTGAGAAGTCTTATGGATCTTAATTCCCTGAATTAAATCAGCAACTCCCAAGTCTTTCATCAAACTTGCTAGTTAACATACGCTTAGTAGCATTTATGTTGGCAATGACATTACTCATTATGAGCATATAATCCACATATAAGAAAACAATAACTATGTAAGTTGGAATATTTTTAATGTACACACATTTATTACATTCACTTATCTTAAATCCATTTGACAATATTATTTGGTTAAATGTTGCATACCATTGTTTGGGTGCTTGTTTTAGTCCGCAAAGGGACTTAACAAGTCTACATACCTTCTTTTCTTTACCTGGAACCACAAACCCTTTAGGTTGTTCCATGTAAAATTCTTCCTCCAACTCTCCATTTAAGAAGGTCGTCTTAACATCCATTTGATGAATTTCAAGACCATAAACTGCAGCTAACGCTACCAATGTTCATATGGAGGTAATTCTTGTAACTTTAGAGTATGTATAAAAATAGTCAAGACCTTCTCGTTGTCTATACCCTTTGACCACAAGTCTTGCCTTATATTTGTCAATAATGCCATCATCTTTCATTTTCCTCTTAAAGATCCATTTAAAACCCAATGGTTTATTTCCAAAAGGAAGATTAACCAATTCCCATGTATGGTTGTTCAGTATGGATTCAATTTCACTATTGACGGCCTCTTTTCATAACAATGATTCCGAAGAAGATATAGCTTCTTTAATGTTTGAGGCTCATTTTCCAGTAAGAAAGTCACAAAATCTGGTCCAAATGAAGTAGACGTTCTTTGACGTTTGCTACGTCTTGGATCCTCCTAGTTATGTGAACTTTTTTTGTTTCTTCCCGATGTCGTTTAGATCCTTCACCAATCGACTCACATTCCTTTTATACAGATATATATTTTCAAAGAACTCAACACTATCTGATTCTATTACCGCATTATTATGAATGTTGGGATTTTTTTATCTATGAACCAGAAATCGATATGCTTTACTATTAGCCGCATATCCTATGAAAACACAATCAACAGCTTTTGGTCCTATTTTTACCCTTTTGGGTTTAGGAACTTGCACTTTTCCAAACACCCCCACACATTAAAATAATTCAATATGGGCTTCCTTCCTTTCCATTTTTCATATGGAATTGATTGTGTATTGCTACGGGGTACTCGATTTAGTATTCTTATAGCCGTAAGAATGGCTTCTACCCACAAGTTCTGTGGCAAACCAGAACTTATCAGTAATGCATTCATCATCTCCTTTAATGAACGATTCTTTCTTTCTGTAATCCCATTATATTGGGGCGTGTAAGGGGCCGTTGTTTGATGAATAATTCCATATTCTAAACATAATTGTTCAAAAGGAGATTCATATTCACCACCCATATCACTTCTTATCATTTTGATTTTCTTGTTAAGTTGTATTTCAACTTCATTTTTATATTGCTTGAATGCGTCTATTGCTTCATATTTACTATTAAGTAAGTAAACATAGCAATATCTAGTACTATCATCAATAAACAATATGAAATACTTCTTTCCATCGCGAGATGGTATTGACTTCATGTCACAAATATTTGTGTGAATAAATCTAAAAGATTTGAATTCCTTTCAACTGACTTATAAGGATGTTTAACATACTTAGATTCAACACATACTTGACATTTTGATTTGTCACATTCAAATTTAGGCAATACTTCCAAATTAATCATTTGCAGCAAGATTTTGTAATTAACATGACTCAAACGTATATGCCATAATTCATTTGACTCAAGTAAGTAAGACAAAGCTGAAACTTTATTATTATTTTCCACAACCATTACATTCATCTTGAAAAGGCCCTCAGTAAGGTAACCTTTTCCTATAAACATTTCATTCTTACTTATTACAACCTTATTGGAAACAAAAAAACACTTAAATCCATTCTTAACAAGAAGTCTAGTAGAGATAATTTTTCCTAATCTCGGGAACATGAAGGACGTTGTTCCAAGTCACAAATTTGCCGGAAGTCATTTTGAGAAATATCTTCCCACATCCTTCAATCTTTGCCTTTGAAGCATTTCCCATGGAAATTGTCTCAACGGGTCCAACATGAGCATAAGTAGCAAAAGCTTCCTTGACAGAACAAACATGGCGAGTGGCTTCAGAATTAATCCATCACTCTTTAGGATTGCCCACCAAGTTGCATTCGGAAAGCATGGCGCATAAGTCATCAACATCATCATGCTTTTCAATCATGTTTACTTGACCCTTCTTCTTGTCTTTCTTCGAGCACGACACTCCATAGATTTGTGTCCGATTTTTCCGCAATTGTAGCAGTTTCCACTTAACCGCTTCTTACTTGGGTTGTATTTCGGAGCAGAAGCCTTCTTCCTCTTCTTGTTATCTACAACAATATTTTCTCCCAATATTGTTGAACTTCCATTGCCTCTTTTTTCAGCAGCTTGGTTGTCCTCTTCAATTCTCAATCTAACAATGAGATCTTCAAGGGACATCTCCTTGCATTTGTGTTTCAAGTAGTTTTTGAAGTCCTTTTACAAAGGAGGCAACTTCTCAATCATTGCTGCTACTTGGAATGCTTCATTGATAACAAGACCTTAAATGAAAATGTCTGTTAGTAAGAATACTAGATTACTACTTTCAACATCAATATTAGTTTGATTCATACCTTCAGCAAGGAGATCATGAATAATCACTTGCAATTCTTGGACTTGGGTAATAATAGTTTGCTATCTACCATTTTATAGTCCAAAAACTTTGCAGCCACGAACTTTTTCAACCCGGCATCTTCAGTTTTGTATTTCTTTTCAAGCGCATTCCACAGTTCTTTTGACATTTCCACGCCGCTGCAGACATTATATAACGCATCCTGCAACCCGCAAAAAATATAATTCTTGTACAAGAAATCTGAATGCTTCCACGCCTCAGTCACGATAGAACGTTCATTATCAGGAGTTTCATCGGCCAACATAGGAACATCTTCCTTGATGAACTTCTGAAGACTTAAGGTAGTTAAATAAAAGAACATCTTTTGCAGCCAGCGCTTGAAATCAATCCCGAAAAAGTTTTCGGGTTTCTCCGCCGGTGCCAAAGAAGCCGGTGTCATTCGGCTTGTTGATGCATTGGCTGTCACCATTGGAACATCTTGGTTCTCATTTCCATTAGTCATTTCTGTAAAAGAATGACACCAACGTTAAAATCACGTAGATTTTAATAGAGTACAAAACCACAAAGGTTTTACTCTCCAGAAACAATAATACAAATACAGAAATATCTTAAATTCCTTAAGCTTGTTATTAAACTGTATTTGTAAAACAATTCTGGAAATATAAATTAATATAAACAAAATTATGATAAACAGAAATGATCATAAACAATTCGAGCCCATTGAATTTACAGTGTCTCCTTAAGGAATTTAATCACCCGCTAGCACCCAATGTTATGAATTATTTCCTCCCAGGATAGATCGAATTACACACTGGTGTAGTGGCACTCCAGACGCCAGTGTTTCAGCGAACACAAAGATCAGTAGTAAATTACACTTACTTTTTGCGTTGTTTGTATGCTAAACGTATGCATAAGATGGAGAGAAAACTCATAAATTCGTAGTGAAATTTTGAGCAGAATAGTATTGTATTTATAGCCAAAATTTGGGCTTGAATCTGAAGAGGTACAACTCTTCAGAATGACTATTTCTACAGAACTGCCACAGCATAAATACCATTACATAAATGGTTGTTTACTCAACAATAAAGAGGTAAAATAAAGAGGAAAAATTGATGGGTAGTTAATAACGGATTGGATTTAATATTAATAATTTGTTATTAACAAATATTTAATAATATATTTTTATTAATATTTTACTATTAACAAATAAATTTGATCGAAAAAGTTAATATAAAAACACGAATACAATATCGATAGACTAAAATAGTCCTAATATATTAAACAAAAGAAATCATAGGAAAATGACATAACAATAATAACCTAATTTTTGGACTATAATAACTTTTATATTATTATTATTTTAATATTTAAGATTTTAAAATTAATACAATCTTGTCTATTGAATTCTTATTAAAAATATATAAAAAAATTATAAAATCCAATTCGAAAGAATTCTTCATATTAGGTAATACATTACCACTCTATACTATCCAATAATGAGAAAACAATAAACGTAATATTATGCATAAAGCGTTAAAATTGAGGGAAAAAACCTCCACAATAATATATTAATATATTATATTTGAACTGCTTTTTATTCAAATAATATTTTTAATTATTAATTTTTCATGTAACATTAATAAATATAGATAATTATTTAAGAACAACTAAGAAATTTTTTAAGAATATATATGTGTGATAAAGAGAAAGAAAAGAGTTGGTAATAGTCAATGCCATAAATGATTTTGCAAACGTAAAGATCTAAAAGTGGATTATCAAGTCGATCTTCTTATACTTTGAAAATAAAATTTATGGTGGATAAAATTATAATTACGATTAAATATTCAAATGTAAGATAAACTAATATTAAGATTCTGAATCAGCAGAAAATAAGTTACTTTTTATGTTAATCCAAATATTAAATCTTTTGATTAATTATTTAGCAAGAAAATTCAATAAATTATTTTTCGATACACCAAAAAAAAAAATTTTAAGTTACTTTGAAAAGATAATTTTAAAATAGTGAGTGCATGCACACTCTTGATCGGAGTGTTACCTCTGAAACTTGGCTTTAAATTCTATGCATATATAAGTTGGATGGTTAGCAAATTAAAGTAATTGACATAATTTGTCTATATTGTAAGTGTAATGAAATTTTTTAACACTTATCAGTACGACTTAACTTGCTAAAAAAATAACCTATTTTATTTTGCAGATTACTAATTACACATATTATGATAGGCATACTTAGTACCTGCAATAAACTTTCAAGTGATCTAATTTGGGTAAAAGAATGGTACATTACTTACTTTGTAATTATAACTTGTGCAACAAAGAGTTTGATGCACATTCAGAAATTAAATTAAATGTCCATTTTCTTTTAACATATGAAGTATTCAACGTATAAGTATTTTACACACATTATTAGTAATATTGTTATAAATAAAATCCTATTTAAGGTGAATGTCTATATTTAGAGAGATTCTAGGGTTTACTACTTGGTGGCTAAGTCACCACCTCCCTATAAATAAAGGGGTTCTCTCCCATTGTAAACCATCCCAAAGTATCAATAAGAATACTCCTCTCTCTACTTTTCTCTCTATTGTTCTTCTTCTTGTATTATTGTTCTTGTTCTTATATTATTTCATAACACGTTATCAGCTCGAGTCTCTAACCAATTGAATTTGATTTCTTCCTTCTTCCAGAATTTCTATACGGAAAAATAGAAGAGATGGTATCATCATAAAGTAATGCAACGGGATGGAAACTCAAGAGGTATATTTGATATCACAACATTTATTGGTATACCTTAAAGGTAAGTAATTTACTTTTCCCTTTCAAATTCTTGAAATTCTACGATTTGATTTCATATACAAACATAGACAACAAAGTTAGATTATAACTCTAATAGAGTTTGTAAGAAATTATAACCACGTGAAGTGGTAAAAGTTCTATGCCTTGCCATATTAAATTCATGTATGATTGTGGGCAAAGAATTGAAAATCCGTCCCATTGAATTTGCTTCATTCTCATTCCCTTTAGAGAATGTGATAGCAGTATGTGATAAGTCTGAAAGAAGACAAAATTATTACCGTGAAGGTATCAATGGATGTGGACGTGGCAATAGACGGAATTATAATCGTCATCATTGTGATAATGAGAATAATAAAGATTCTCAAAATAATCTTTCACTTTATGAAAGTAATATTTGACATGAGATTGTATATAGCACATACAGATGATTATGATCCATTCCCTGAAGTGAATGTGATAATTGTAATAAAGCCCGTAAGTATGGACACGCTCTTGATGTAATTTTGTTTTATGTCTGACATTATGAAAGGAAAGTTCGTTGCCCTTGAAATTTCGGGCAAGAACTATATGACATGGGTGTTGGATGCTGAAATCCATTTGGATGCAATGGGTCTTGGAGACGCCATTAAAGACAGAAATAATGCATCCACCCAAGACTATGCTAAGGCCTTGATTTTCTTGCGCCATCACCTTGATGAAGGTTTGAAACTGTGCTAAGGCCTTGATTTTCTTGCGCCATCACCTTGATGAAGGTTTGAAACTGTGCTAAGGCCTTGATTTTCTTGCGCCATCACCTTGATGAAGGTTTGAAACTGTGCTAAGGCCTTGATTTTCTTGCGCCATCACCTTGATGAAGGTTTGAAAATTGAATATATCACAGTCAAAGATCCACCTATCTTGTGGAATGGCTTAAAGGAGAGATATGACAACCTGAAGTTGGTCACTCTGCCACAAGCACGATGCGATGATAATCCAAAAGCAAATAGTTCATAAACTATATATTATTGTTGCGTTGGAAAAGGGCACTGGGCGAAAATTTGCCGTGTACCAAGACATTTGGTTGAGCTTTATCAAGCATCTCTAAAAGGTAAATGCCCTGAAACCAATTCTGTCTCTGACGACAATTTTTGACATCACCCACTTGGATGTGGCAGACTTCTTTGAGCACCCTGAGGGGAAAATAGACCACTTAATTGGTGATGGATCTGTGATGAAGGAAGATGGAACTGTTTGATTTTATTTTACTTATTTGTATTAGTTAGTGAATAAACTAATAGTCATTAGTATCAGCTCGTATTAGTTAGCTTATGATATAATGTTAGTATTAGTTCTTTAGAATGTTTCAATATGCTTAAATTTCAAAGATATTTTTATTTTCCAGTAGAGTTAATCGACTAACCTAACAGTTAGTCGATTATCTAATATTTCGCATTAAAACTGAATTTTTCCGCAAGCTAAGTTAGTCGACTATCTAATTTAGATAGTCGACTAACCTGATGACTTGTTACTAAGTTAGTCGACTATCAACTTAGTTAGTCGACTAACTAATATTTCGCATTAAAACTGGACTTTTCCGCAAGGCAAGATAGTCGACTATCTGATTTAGATAGTCGACTAACCTGATGACTGCTTCCCAAGTTAGTCGACTATTAACTAAGTTAATCGACTAACCTCAGCAAATTTTGAAAATATTGTTTAATTATGAAGCAACGGATTAAATTTGTTTATTCTCATGTTCGTATATCTCTTCTGATTAATTGATTCATGTACCACATATACGATATTCAAAGAGAAGAAATATTACTCTTATTTAAGTATGTGTAAGGCAGATGTTACTACAATTTCTGGTAGTAGTAAATTGATTAAAGGCTCCGGAAGAGCAACTATAACTCTGCCTAAAGGAACAACATTTTAGAGAATGCAATGTTCTCCTCCAAGTCTAAAAGGAACTTGTTGAGTTTTAAAGATATCATTCAAAATGGATATCATATTGAGACAATAGATGAGAATAATCTTGAATTCCTCATTTACTCATGAAAACGAGGCTGCCCACTTCGGTTTGGGGTCACGCCATTTTGCATGCAGCAATGCTAGTTCGTCTCAGAACGACGAATTATCACAAATATTCCCCGTTGCAATGAGTCTTGGGTCATGAACCTAATATATCCCACTTAAGAATTTTTGGATGTGCAGTATATGTGCCTGTAGCACCGCCATATTGCACCAAAATGGGTCTGCAAAGAAGGTTAGGAATATATGTTGAGTTTGAATCGCCCTCCATTATTCGCTACCTCGAAACAGTGACAGGGGATTTGTTCACTGCACGATTTTCAGACTGTCAATTCGATGAGACACTTTCCCCAAAATTAGGGGGAGAAGTTGGTGAAACCAAACGGGAAATTTTGTGGAAAAATGCATCATTATCTCATCTTGATCCACATACCTCTATTTGTGAAAAAGAGGTGCAAAATATTATCCATTTGCAAAGAATAGCAAATCGAATGCCAGACGCATTTACAGATTTGAAAAGGATAACAAAATCACATATCCCCGCAGTGAATGTGACAACATCTGATTCATGAATACATATTCATTATTGGAAGAATATGAACATGAAATTGGTATTGAATATACCACACTCACCCCTAGAAGGAGGTTTGAGATGATATATGAAAATAATGTCATTATTATGGCATGAATGATCGTTGGTCACGTACCTATTGTACGCCAAAATATTTTGGAAATATGACTATTAAAGGACAACGATAATGCAAGAAACATATCTTGCATATAATTTTGACCATGACCATAATGGTATAACTTTCTCTTTAAAAGAGATATTCACCACATGGATGTCAATGAATCTGTGGTAGTACAAAATTAATTGAGAGCTCTAGAAGAGCCAATTATTACTATGTTGGAGAAACACAATTGATTACCAATAAGGTATTGTGTTGTAGTAAGTCTCAAAGAAACTTATTCAGTTTCCAAAGTATATGCGAAAGCGATTGATTATATTGAGACTATAAATAAAGGAAAGATTTGATATCTTCTATTACTACAACTTGTAGCGGGATAATCTGTATGGAAAAAACTACCCGCTTTATTCTCCAGTTTGTACTACACAAAAAAAAGAATGCCACAATAAAGTGGATATTTATTGGTATAAAAATCCATACCATAATAAACTTGAAGTTTATTGATAATTGCACATGTCATGGTGTAAATTTGAAGTTTATCAATATTGATAATTTATTCAGTTGGCATTCGGGTTAGCCATCTCATTTTAAGTATGATGTGCAGTAATAGAGAATTCACATGGGTAAATATTAAAGAACTAGAAAGTTCTTTACGAATTCTCTTATATTACTTGTTCTCATTAATTGATTGACCAACTAAAGAGTTCGGGTTGAATCCCATAAATTCTGGAAATATCAAAGGTGAATATGGGCCCATTCACCTGCCATGTATACCACTTATGATGCATCTATGATATGGTTACATGTGCGATTGTTATTAACCCGCAGCCTGGCCGGTGCTTGCGAGGTAAATTGCTCAGTAATATAACTTCGAGCATAATTTCCAGATTTTCTATTCAAGATAGTTCATCTTGATAAGTTGGTCTATATCATAGTTGGTTTAGCAAGATAATTATTGAGTGCCTCCACTTAATAGCTAAACTGTTTCTTATGAGAACAAAGTTATATATATCAGTTTGATATACGTTGTATACGAGAGTATATTATATTCTCCCCTCACAAGTGGTTCAGGGTCAGGAACCAAATAATTTCATCTTATTATTATTGATGTGCGGTGTATATTTTCATTAACACCATAATGCACAAAGATGGACTCTCAAAGTTGAGGAAACAAGTTAGCTTTTCTAACATGAGGGGGAGACATGATAAACACTTGAGAAAAGGTTACATGGGATGAATTATCATTTGCATATATAGATCCTCGAATATCATAATATGAACCTGAAGTTCATAAAAGGATAATTCAATTGCAACATATTGCAAAGCATGCTATACGCATTTGCTGACCCAAAGAAAGTAATTATATTCTCACTGCAAATGCTCATATTAAGTCCCAGAAGGACAAAGTCTTTGATACGCTTAAAGCGTATAGACAAATCGGTTTCAAAATAACTTCTTAATAAAGAAGATGAGCAAATGATCAAAGTGATCATAATGGGGAGGCAAGTGATCTAGAAGATCACATGACATAACACTTCATAAAATCTCATGAGAGATTCAGGTACCTGAATATATGAATAAAGAGATCTCCATGTTATGTCTTTATGAAAATTTACTGGAACCGATATAAAATGTTCGTTGACGACATCTATGATAGCGCTAAATATCGATGAGGATCTTATGTTTGTCGAATACAAACAAAATATTGGTTAAATGGAAAAGATACAATTCAAGCAGAACTGATTCCATATGAAAGACATGTAGTTTTGGACATGTAGTTCAAATACTTGAAAGTATAAAGTCCATGGTATGTGTAATCAGTTTTCGATATCTTATTTGTTTAGCATGACATGAAAACTTGATATGCATCTAAAGTCTATTATATGGCATATATGACTTAACTTATATGTCAATCCATGAAAGATTGAAGTTGCTTGAAGCATATACAATTCTTGGTCCTGAAGTACCACATCATAAGTGCAACTTGTGTACATATGTATCTTGCTATAACTATAAGCGTGATGGCATCGAGAATACCTCTATGGAGATATTGAAGAGTCATTCCACGACATTATATGAAGATGTTCATATCTATCAAGAAAGATAATTTCAAGGTGCGGAATATTTATTCAAATCAATATGGCTGATTTATTTATCAAATCTCTACCAAAGATCGTTTTGAAGATGGTGCACAAGATTGGAATGCAAATGCTCAAGGATGTGAATTGATGCTCTTTTCAGGGGGAGTTAATGCGCGTTGCACTCTTTTTCCCTTACAAGGTTTTGTCCCACTGGGTTTTCCTTGCAAGGTTTTTAACGAGGCAACCAATAGGCGCATATTCAAACATGTGTACTCTTTTTCCTTTTCTATAATTTTTTCCCATTGGGTTTTGTTTTAGTTAAGGTTTTAACGAGGCACATTATTGAATAGGCATTCAAGGGGGAGTGTTATAAATAGAATCCTATTTAAGGTGAATGTCTATATTTAGAGAGATTCTAGGGTTTACTACTTGGTGGCTAAGTCACCACCTCCCTATAAATAAAGGGGTTCTCTCCCATTGTAAACCATCCCAAAGTATCAATAAGAATACTCCTCTCTCTACTTTTCTCTCTATTGTTCTTGTTCTTGTATTATCGTTCTTGTTCTTATATTATTTCATAACAAATATATTATAGTTGGTCATTTATTTTATTTTTAAGGTTACTATTTCCACGGTTATAGCCATATTCAAACAACAAATGTGCCCGTTATTTTTATATATTTTTTTATTTAACAAAAGCGACACTGGCACATCTATTTAATTACGCAATACATGTCGTATTTCCAAGATCCAGATTCCAGACTGAAAGTAATCAATATTATTATACTTATATATTATGAAAAAAAATTGTAATATTAGTCTTGGCTTTTCCTTTATGTAGCCAAAGTCTTCTGTCTTCTGCAACAATTTGATTAATTTGGAATACTTCAAACTTGTCTATACTTTGTCAGATTTTAACACAAACTCTTATCATATTCCCAGATCCAGATTACTTAAAATTAATTAATCGGTTAGATTATACTTATATATTATGAAAATTGTACAGTGTTAGTCTTGGATTTTCCTTTATCGTTACCAAAGTCTTATCTGTTCTGCAACAATTTTTTAGCACTTCACATTTGTCTCTATACTTTGTCATTTTAATAAAAAATTAAGCACCACGCATATGATTTCTTATATTATATTAAAACAAGGCAAATAATAGAGTATACTACTCAATAGGGGTGTTAATGGATATTCGAAAACCGACCAGATCGTACTGCACTGACCGATTTTTAAGTTTCTTTTTAAGAAACCGTATGTTTTATATAAATCTATAACTGCACTGATAATTAGGGTAAGTTTTTTATTTTATAAAAATAAACCGAAAAAATCAAAGTGTACGGAATAAATTTTACATATGAAAAATATATTTATCTAGTAAGTTTTAAAATAATAATGCATTAAATATTTCCTTGGGCCTTGGAATTATGAAAACTATTACAAGTCAACAAGTAATTAAACTCAAAATAATAATTCCTAAAACCTATTATGCTACTTCTACTAAAACTAAGTTATTTCAAGTATTTTTATTAGGAAGACGCAAAGTATTCTTGTGATTATGAGTAGCAAACTACAATGTATTGAATATGTTTCATTTCATATAATTTAGACTTATCTTTTTGAATATTTAATCTTTTATAGACTTTATTCTTGAGTCCAAACTTGGTTAATATCTTTCCACTCGTGTAATTTATATTTATTTGTCTTTGCTTGGTTTCTTTTATGTTGTTGTAGAATATTTGACGGATCTATACTTTACTCATCTTTAATTTATTTTTTTAATTCAATCACTCATTAAACAATAAAAATGTCTAGACAGTTTTGCTAAGTCCTATAAAAAACAAATGTTATTGCATTCTAGTTATACTGGTGAATTTACATGATATTTAAAAAAAAATACCGAATATTAACCGAACTGTACAGACACCGAAGAGAAACCGATATGATTGGGAAGATTTCGAAAAGTATAATTTTGATAATAATCAAAAAATTGATATGGTACAAAGGTTATAAAATACCCAGTCGAACTGAACCATTGACACCCTTACTACTCAATCTAAGTCCTTAATGCTAACTGCCACCATTGAGTGTATTTATTATTTATTTTATTTATTAATTTTTCCCCGGATTTATACATTCAGACACTAGTATCCATCTAATTTCGTGAGCCTCTACTAATACATAGTCAAATAATTTTGTAAGTGAATGTCATTTGCGACGACAAGGGAAAGTCGCTACGAAAGTGAATATTTGGTGGCGACTAAACTTACCGCAAATAGCAGAAAAAGAAAAGAAATTAGGAAAATGCACTTCGAATTTTAGCGACCCTATTGGCTTTTAGTGTCGATATTAGTCGCCACTAGAAACCTTAAGTTGGTCGTCGCTTGTAAAAAAAGCGATCTAGTATTACTATCAGTGACTATACATTTACCTTTGATGGTGATTGTTGTCGCCGCTAAAGCTTAATTTTTAGTTAAAATTAAGTAAAGTCTTACTACCAATTGCTCAAATAAATACACCAGTCCATCACCAATATGATGAAAATATGAATGAATTTCTCATCAAAATTAAAAGAGTTGTGTCGTTTATGCTAATTATGTTTAATCAAAAAATAAGAATTTTGGTCAAAGTCTATTTTTTAAAGTACTCATGCTACTGATAATCAAGAAAATCAATATTTTCGTAATAAGAAAGGAAATAAGAATATGAAATAGCAAAGTAAATCAGTAGAAAATAAAAGAAAGTAATTGTATTCTAATAATAATCAGAACGTGTATGTACAAATAATATCTCTTTCCCTCTTTATAGGAATCAATGAGTATAGTGTCTTTCACCTTTTGTGATCGATTCATTATGAGCATTAATGATATTAATGAGATGTTATAATTGATAATCGTAACTGTTCATGAATATTTTGTTACATTTGAGTTCATTCACACTCATTAATTGTTGAATTCACGAATCTTTCCCTTTTACTGTCTTGATTCATTCCGTCGGTTCCTCTTCATGTAACCATTTAAACTTGAACGACCATATCATCTCCTCTCTGGGTGATTTGCTCGTATCTATTACGACTCATACCTCTTTTAATGCATCTCTCCAACTGTCGCTTTCTGAATGATCCACGTGTCTCGTCATATCAGCCATTCACATAAATTCACGTACAATATTTATTTTTACCAATACAAATTACCATGCATTTTTTTTGCCGTTGATTTTGTATGGGTCAAAACTTAGCTCGTGATAATTAATGAGATTAATTATCTCTTAAGCATATTCGAGCTAACAAATGGCGTAACTATTTGCTAATAATAAGAATTCGAAGATCATTCAGCATAATCAATAAGGCCACGGCCTACCCATTATGGGTCACCGTCCCTTCGAGGTGACAACGGCTATCCGACGCCAGCTGGCAAGGTGCACAGCTATAAATACTAAGAGAAAGAACCCTAAAATGGGGGTTGCTTCTTCTTCATCATTTTCCACTTCTCAACGAAGAGAGTATAACTATTAGGCTCAGAACCTCTCCATCGAGAGGAAGACCAAACCACTATTATCAATAAAAGACCTTTACGTTTATCTTCCTAAATAATAACACTCGTCTCTCATTTTTTTCATTCGGTCTTTTGATTTATTAGGATCTGCTATGATTGTCCCTCCATTTATTTTAATTGATTTATGTTTATAAATTGTATGAGAACTTTGAGCTAAACAATTTGGCGCCGTCAGTGGGATTTCATAGCAGAATCGCGTAGTTCATCTTTAGACCAAAAAGGAAAAGAGAACACCCAAAAGGGAAAGCAACACAGCTCGAATGAGCCAAGGTAGCATAGCGGGTGAATGGAACTCGAAAGCTTCGGCAAGAGTCCGAAGCCCCGACTTTCCCCCATTCTCAAGAGAGCAAAAGAAGAAGAAGAAGAAGAAGAAGAAGAAGAAGAAGAAGAAGAAGAAGAAGAAGAAGAAGAAGAAGAAGAAGAAGAAGAAGAAGAAGAAGAAGAAGAAGAAGAAGAAGAAGAAGAAGGAGATACCCCCCTCCCTACGGGGAGAACACGGGCGAGAGACCCCCGTTCCTTTAACATGAGGCCCTACCGGAAAGTGGCACGAAAATAGGATCCATAACAAGATGGCCTCTGCAAACTAGCCAAGAAGGCTACGTACAAATCAAACAAGATCCCAAATGAAAACCTAACCCCCCCCCCCCCCCCCCGCAAGAAACACAGGTCGGGTTAAAAGGCAAAAGTTCAACTACGAGTTGGATCGAGACTCAGGCTATGTGCCTTCAACAATCAAAAGTTCAACTACGGTTGAATAACAGATCAGGCAACGCGCCCTTGCCCAAAAGTTCAACTACGAGTTGAACTGGGGCTCAGGCTATGTGCCTTCGACAACAAAGTTGCAAAAGTTCAACAACGGTTGATTAAAAGCTCAGGCTACGCGCCCTCGCTCAAAATTTCCACTCGAGTTGAACTGGGACTCAGGCTATGTGTCTTCGACAACAAAGTTCCAAAAGTTCAACTACGGTTTAACAAAAGCTCAGGCTACGCGCCCTCGCCCAAAAGTTCAACTATGAGTTAAACTGGGACTCAGGCTATATGCCTTCGACAACAAAGTTGTAAAAGTTCTACTACGGTTGAACAACAGCCCAGGCTATGTGCCTTCAACATCAAAAAATTGCAAAAGTTCAACTACGGTTGAACTACAGCTCAGGCTACGTGCCCTCGCCCAAAATTTCAACTACAAGTTGAACTGGGACTCAGGCTATGTGCCTTCGACAAAAAAATTGCAAAGAGTTCAACTACGGCGAAACAACAACTCAGGCTATGTGCTTTCGACATCAAAAAATTAGAATAGTTCAACTACGGTTGAACAACAACTCAGGTTACGTGCTCTCTCCCAAAAGTTCAATTACGAGTTGAACTGGGACTCAGGCTATGTGCCTTCGACAAAAAAATTGCAAAAAGTTCAACTAGGTTGAACAACAGCCCAGGCTATGTACCCTCGCCCAAAATATCAACTACGAGTTGAACCGAGACTCAGGATATGTGCCTTCGAAAACAAAATTGCAAAAGTTCAACTACGGCTGAACAACATCTATTGTGACATGCCCTCGCTCAAAAGGTCAACTACAAGTTGAACTGGGACTCAGGCTATGTGCCTTCGACAACAAAATTGCAAAACTTTAACTACGATTGAACAACAGCTCAGGCTTTGTGCCCTTGACATCAAAAATTCCAAAAGTTCAACTACGGTTGAACAACAGCTCAAGCTAAGTGACCTCGCCCAAAAGTTCAACTATAAGTTGAACTGGGACTCAGGCTATGTGCCTTCGACAAAACAAATTGCAAAAAGTTCAACTGCGGTTGAACAACAGCTCAGGCTACGTGCCCTCGCCCAAAAGTTCAAGTACGAGTTGAACCGAGACTCAGGCTATGTGACTCCAACAACAAAATTGCAAAAGTTCACAAACATAGGTATAAAATTGTCCTCCTCGAGCAGCAAGTTCTGGTCGGTAGGAATCTCGGCGTAACGGTACGGCGCCTCTACATGCGCTATCACGTTGGTAAAGCCTTCCAAGAGCCTGTGAATGTCATTGGACTCCAGGTCGGACTCGGAGTCTAACTCCCCTTCCACGCCCATTCTTATGATAACTTTTTCTATATCAGGACCGAGCACTTGGTGGGGAATGTCAGACATAACCCGTTATTTATACTGCAAAGTGGCTTTCCCGAATTCCAAAAGCCACCTTTAACTGCACAATCAACCGCAAAACAATTCACATCCACAAGTAACGGGTGTCATTATGACAAGTATCACGAAACGAGTTTTGCAATCATCAATCAGTGCTTCGTTTCCGAAGCAGTGTCGACGACCTAAGTAGGATGGAAAGGCGTCTAGTATGCCTCCGTACACAGAGCGTCATTGGAATGCATCTCAGGCACGCTCATATCCTCAACGGCTACGGCCACCTCATAAGTACAACCAGCTACAGCCCTCCTCCAGATGCAAACGGCTACGGCCGGCCCCCAAATGTAAAAATGGTTACGGCCATTCTTCAAATATAGAATGGTTGCGGCCATTCTCCAAGTGTGCGGATATCTACGGCCATCTCATAGATATAAGCGGCCACGGAAGCCTTCTAGGCGAAGAACGACTGCGACCATTCTCAGTAAGTAAAGTAGACTACGGTCGTCCTTCAAGTATAAATGGCTACGGCCGTTTTATAAGCATGAACGGCTACGGCACTCCCAGGTCCCAGTCGAAACGACATCCAATCCCCTCCTCCGAATCTTTTGAGTCGCGTTCTGTAATGTCCGCTTATCGAGTTCGACCGAATCTCAACCTCAATAAGCAAAGGGACTAACTGTATGGGTCAAAACTTGGCTCGTGATAATTAATAAGATAATTATCTCTTAAGCGTATTCGGGCTAACAAATGGCGTAACTATTCGCTAATAATAAGTATTCGAAGATCACTCGGCATAATCAATGAGGCCACGGCCTATCCATTATGGGCGGGCGTCCCTTCGACGTGACCACGACCATCCGACGCTAGGTGGCAAAGTGCACATCTATAAATATTAAGAGAAAGAACCCTAATAAGGGGGCTTCTTCTTCATCATAATTTTCCACTTCTCAACGAAGAGAGTATAACTGTCAGGCTCTGAACCTCTCCATGGAGAGGCAGACCAAACCACTATCATCAATAAAAGACCTTTACATTTATCTTCCTAGCTAATAACACTCGTCTCTCATATTTTTCATTCGTTCTTTTGATTTATTACGGTCTGCTATGATTTGCACTCTATTTATTTTAATTGATTTATGCTTATAAAGTGTATGAAAACTTTGAGCTAAACAGATTTATTTGCGACACTCTAATGTCCATGTAATTTCTTGAGCCTCTACTATTGTACCTTATTAAATTTACTAATTATTCATTGATCATCACACTGTTTTTTCGTTCGCCTGACCTTTTATTTTTGGGCAAGTTGTAAGATCAATGGTAAAGACGAGTATCAATTTTTCAAAAATGGGCATATGTTTACTCGATACAACGTATAATAATCTACTTAAAATATGAGTGTGTACGTATAAATTGGATAAACTTTTGCTTATAATTATAACTTTGGCTTCTTAAGAATAATATACGATGTTGATAAGCAGGTAATTTCAACTATATGTTTGAACAATTGTACAAAAAACATGTGAAATAAATTAAATTAGATTTTCTGAAAAGGATATTTAGTAAAAATAGTACAGGCTGGCCAGTTTTCGGATTGGTCATTCAAAAATAGTCAGCGTTTGCAAAGTCACTGAAAAATAGCCACTATTTTGCTGCAACATAGATCGGTCCAGCATAATATACTAGAGATCGGTGCACCTGTGTATGAACTTCTAGCGTATTATGCTGGAACTTCAACACACGAAAAGTTCGAGCATAATATACTGGAGATTGGAGCACCTGTGTATGAACTTCCAGTATATTATTCTGGAATTACTTATGCTGGAAGAACTTCATTATAATATGCTGGAGTTCCAGTATGCCTATGCTAGAACTTCATTTTAATATACTGGAGTTCTAGTATACTTATGCTGGAACTCCAGTATATTATACTGGAGTATATTTTCCGAATTTAAACAGTTTTTTCATTCAGATTTATCTTACATAAAAAGTGATTAAATTTTGATTAATTTAAAAACTGTGACTATTTTTGAATGACCACTTGTAAATCTAGCTATTTTTAAATTTCTCCTGGAATTTCATAAGTTTTTATTTGTCAAGTCGTTAGCCTCAACTTGGAGTGAAAAGCTAAGAAATATTTATTTCGTAAGTGCCTCAGAAGTCACCCATCTTTTTCCCCTTTTTCTGGTTTAAATGAAAGTTGACAATGCTGAATAGTAGTTGGCTCATAATAACGTGAAACATGAGACTATGGATTTTATTTAATTTTTCTTAATAAAGAAATTCCCAATCGCTACCTTTCGGATGCGCATAGGGTAAATCCCTACTTACGTATATATGTAATAGCCGTAAACTATATAGGAGGGTAAATCGCACTTGGTAAGTCCCGTATGACGGGCTTGACCGAAGAGGTGTGCAAGTAGTTTTCGAACCCTAGACCTCCCATTTGGGAAGTACCCTGTTAGCCAACTCAGCCACCCGAAATTAAGGAGAGACTACTTACTATAAATGAATATCGTTTTTTCTTTTGGGTTTTCTATCCAGTGTTCATATTCGCTTTGGAGCGTGTTAATCCAAATTCGCATTAAAAAGTTTCATTTTGAAAGTAAATTGCTTCATACTAAAGGTGAATTCATACATATGACTAGAAACCGAAACCTCTAATTAGTAATAGCAATAATATTTTATATATATTTATATATGTGTGTTGATGTTACGTTTTTAGAGAACTTATTTACATGTACGGACACGTAAATAAGTAGTAGCAATAACGCAGCACTGGATAGAACGACTAAACATCCGCCGCTGGCCTAAGGCCATGCCTCTCCCAGAAGGCCGGCCGTGTGCGAATCCCGCTGTCTGAGGGAGTATGACCTCAACCCATTCGCCAATGCCGGATAGAGGAGCCGGGGGCGACCGCTCAGCTGCAAACGCAAGACAAAAATTAACACCCATTAGAGCAAAAATAAGAAAGAACGGAGGGAGGGACCCGACAAATAGAAAACTCACGTATATGATTTCGAGTCTCTAGGAAGTGTCTGACATTCCCCACCAAGTGCTCGGTCCTCATATAGAAAAAGTTATCATACACTTGGTCCTGATATAGAAAAAGTTATCATAAGAATGAGGGTCGACCGTGTCATCTTGCTCAGCAGTCAAACCCCGGGGCCCATGAAGGACCATCTGAATAATGGTCCCGCAAACCTAAGAGGGGCGTACAGAGTCAGCACGTGCCTCAATATTATTTCTCTTCGTGCTAGTTCCGCATACCTGGCGAGCATGGCTACGAGCTTGATAACAGAGGGCGCGAGTTTCCCAGGGCACACTTCGTAGTAACAGCAAAAATCCGCTAGCAGCGCCGAAAGGCGAAGCTTGAACCCTAATCTGAAAGGATAAGCATAGAAAACGCAATATCTAGGGCGGTAGGTATGCACCCTTTCCTCGCTCCTAGCAAGGGAAATGTCGGTGGATCGAGGAATACCCCACTGCTCCCTTAGTTGGGCAAGGCCCACTGCACCCATTAACGGGGCCTCATTTACCTGATCCTCCTCCTCATCGCTGGTAAAGTCAGTTACCGGACCTCTGGGCATAGAAAGGATATCGACCGGTGATGGATCAGATCAGTCTCCTCAAGTTCAGTGGCCTTCGCCACCACAGAAGACCCATCGACCGCCGGAAGAGTCATCGAAGAAAGCTCTATGTTAGAACTGCTTGCCATTGTTTAATACTGGGCAATGAGTGAACGAAGCTCACCGAAGAAGAAGTGAAAATGGAGATTTAGTGAAAAAAAGACGAAGAACAACATAAATTGATAAAGAAAAAGAGCAAGATAATTTGCTTCTTCTGAAATCTGTCTAAATACTGAAAAGTGAGGAACAGATAACATAACCTGTTATTTATACTGCAAAGTGGCTTTCCCGAATTTCAAAAGCCACCATTAAACTGCACAATCAACCACAAAACGATTCGAATCCACAAGTAACAGGTGTCATTATGACAAGTATCACGAAACGGGTTTTGCAATCATCAATTAGTGCTTTGTTTCCGAAGCATCGTCGACGACCTAAGTATGATGGAAAGGCGTCTAATATGCCTCCGTACACAGAGCGTCATTGCAATGCATCTCATGCACGCCCATATCCCCAACGGCTACGGCCACCTCATAAGTACAACCAGCTACGGCCCTCCTCCAGATGCAAATGGTTAAGGCCGGCCCCCAAATGTAAAATGGTTACGGCCATTCTTCAAATATATAATGGTTGCGGCCATTCTCCAAGTGTGCGGATGTCTACGGCCATCTCATAGATATAAGCGGCCACAGAAGCCTTCAAGGCGAAGAACGACTGCGACCGTTTTCAGTAAGTAAAGTCGACTACGGCCGTCCTTCAAGTATAAACGGCTACCGCCGTTTTATAAGCATGAACGGCTACGGCCCTCCGAGGTCACAGTTGAAACAACATCCAATCCCCTCCTCCGAATCTATTGAGTCGTATTCTGTAATGTCCACTCATCGAGTTTGACCGAATCTCGACCTCAATAAGCCGAGGGACTAACTGTATGGGTCAAAACTTGACTCGTGATAATTAATAAGATAAATTATCTCTTAAGCATATTCGGGCTAACAAACGGCAAAACTATTCACTAATAATAAGTATTCGAAGATCACTCAGCATAATCAATGAGGCCACGACCTATCCATTATGGGCGGGCGTCCCTTCGATACGGCCATCCGACGCCAGCTGGCAAAGTGCACAGCTATAAATACTAAGAGAAAGAATCCTAAAAAGGGGGCTTCTTCTTCATCATCATTTTCCACTTCTCAACTAGGAGAGTATAACTGTCAGGCTCTGAACCTCTCCATGGAGAGGCAGACCAAACCACTATACTCAATAAAAGACCTTACATTTATCTTCCTAGCTAATAACACTCGTCTCTCATATATTTCATTCGTTCTTTTGATTTATTACGATCTGCTATGATTGGCACTCCATTTATTTTAATTGGTTTATGCTTATAAAGTGAATAAGAACTTTGAGCTAAACAGATTTATTTGCGACACTCTAATGTCCATGTAATTTCTTGAGCCTCTACTATTGTGCTTTATTAAATTTACTAATTATTCATTGATCATCACACTCTGTTTTCGTTCGCTTGACCTTTTATTTTTGGGCAAGTTGTAAGATCAATGGTAAAGACGAGTATCAATTTTTCAAAAATGGGCATATGTTTACTCGATACAACGTATAATAATCTACTTAAAATATGAGTGTGTACGTATAAATTTGATAAACTTTTGCATACAATTATAACTTTGGCTTCTTAAGAATAATATACGATGTTGATAAGCAGGTAATTTCAACTATATGTTTGAACAATTGTACAAAAAACATATGAAGTAAATTAAATTAGATTTTCTGAAAGGGATTTTCAGTAAAAATAGTACGGGCTGGCTAGCTTTCGGACTGGTCATTCAAAAAAATAGTTAGCGCTTGCAAAGTCACTGAAAACTAGCCACTATTTTGCTGCAACAGGGATCGGTCCAGCATAATATACTATAGATCGGTACACCTGTGTATGAACTTCTAGCATATTATGCTGGAACTTCAACAAGCGAAAAGTCCCAGCATAATATACTGGAGATTGGAGCACCTGTGTATGAACTTCCAGTATATTATTCTGGAATTACTTATGCTGGAAGAACTCCATTATAATATGCTGGAGTTCTAGTATGCTTATGCTAGAACTTCATTTTAATAACTGGAGTTCTAGTATACTTATGCTGGAACTCCAGTATATTATTCTGGAGTATATTTTCCGAATTTTAAACAGTATTTACATTCAGATTTATCTTTACATAAAAAATGATTAAATTTCGATAAATTTAAAAATTAGGACTATTTTTGAATGAACACTTGCAAATCTGGCTATTTTTGAATTTCTCACGGAATTTCATGAGTTTTTATTTGTCAAGTCGTTAGCTTCAACTTGGAGTGAAAAGCTAAGAAATATTTATTTAGTCAGTGCCTCAGTAGTCACCCATTTTTTTCCCATTTTTCTGGTTTAAATGAAAGTTGACAATGCTGAATAGTAGTTGGCTCATAATAACGTGAAACATGAGACTATGGATTTTATTTATTTTTCTTAATAAAGAAATTCCCAATCGCTACCTTTCGGATGCGCATAGGGTAAATCCCTACTTATGTATATATGTAATAGCCGCAAATTATATAGGAGGGTAAATCGCACTAGGTAAGTCCTGTATGACAGGCTCGACCGAAGAGGTGTGCAAGTAGTTTTTGAACCCTAGACCTCCCATTTGGGAAGTACCCTGCTAGCCAACTCAGCCACCCGAAATTAAGGAGAGAACACTTACTATGAATTAATATCGTTTTTTCTTTTGGGTTTTCTATCCAGTTTTCATATTTGCTTTGGAGCGTGTTAATCCAAATTCGCATTAAAAAGTTTCATTTTGAAGGTAAGTTGCTTCATACTAAAGGTGAATTCATACATAAGACTAGAAACCGAAACCTCTAAATATATATATATATATATATATATATATATCTGTGTGTGTTGATGTTACGTTTTTAGAGAACTTGTTTACATGTACGGACATGTAAATAAGTAGTAGCAATAACTCAGCGCTGGATAGAACGACTAAACATCCGCGGCTGGCCTACGGGCATGCCTCTCCCAGAAGGGCGGCCATGTGCGAAACCCCGCCGTCTTAGGGAGTATGACCTCGACCCATTCGTCAATGCCGGATAGAGGAGCCGGGGGCGCTCGCTCAGCTGCAAACGCAAGACAAAAATTAACACCCATTTGAGCAAAAATAAGAAAGAACGGAGGGAGGGACCCGACAAATAGAAAACTCACGTATATGATTTCGAGTCTTTGGGAAGTGTCTGACATTCCCCACCAAGTGCTCGGTCCTAATATAGAAAAAGTTATCATACACTTGGTCCTGATATAGAAAAAGTTATCATAAGAATGAGGGTCGATCGTGTCATCTTGCTCAGCAGTCAAACCCCGGGCCCCATGAAGGACCATCTCAATCATGGTCCCGCATACCCTTTGAGGGGCGTTCAGAGTCAGCACGTGCCTCAGTGTTATTTGTCTTCGTGCCAGTTCCGCATACTTGGCGAGCATGGCAAAGAGCTTGAAAACGGAGGGCGCGAGTTTCCCAGGGCACACTTCGTAATAACAGCAAAAATCTGCTAGCAGCGCCGAAAGGCGAAGCTTGAACCCTAATCTGAAAGCATAAGCATAGAAAACGATCCAGGGCGGTCGGTATGCACCCTTTCCTCGCTCCTAGCAAGGGAAATGTCGGTGGACCGAGGAATACCCCACTGCTCCCTTAGTTTGGCAAGGCCCACCGCACCATTAACGGGGCCTCATTTACCTGATCATCCTCCTTATCGGTGGTAAAGTCAGTTACCGGACCTCTGGGCATAGAAGGGATATCGACTGCTGATGGGATCCTATCAGTCACGCAAGTTCAGTGGCCTTCGCCACCGCAGAAGACCCATCGACCGCCGGAAGAGTCACCGAAGAAAGCTCTATGTTAGAACTGCTTGCCATTGTTTAATACTGGGCAATGAGTGAACGAAGCTCACCAAAGAAGAAGTGAAAATGGAGATTGAGTGAAAAAAAAGACGAAGAACAACAAAAATTGATAAAGAAAAAGAGCAAGATAATTTGCTTCTTCTGAAATCTCACTTAGACAAATACTGAAAAGTGAGGAACGGATAACATAACCCATTAATTATACTACAAAGTGGCTTTCCCGAATTCGAAAAGCCACCATTAACTGCACAATCAACTGCAAAGCGATTCGAATCTACAAGTAACGGGTGTCATTATGACAAGTATCACGAAACAGGTTTTGCAATCATCAATCAGTGCTTCGTTTCCGAAGCACCGTCGACGACCTAAGTATGATGGAAAGGCGTCTAGTATGCCTCCGTACACAGCGCGTCATTGCAATGCATCTCAGGCACGCCCAAGTCCCCAACGGCTATGGCCACCTCATAAGTACAACCAGCTACGGCCCTCCTCCAGATGCAAACGGCTACGACCGGCCCCCAAATGTACAAATGGTTACGGCCATTCTTCAAATATAGAATGGTTGCAGCCATTCTCCAAGTGTGTGGTTGTCTACGGCCATCTCATAGATATAAGCGGCCGCGGAAGCCTTCAAGGCGAAGAACGACTGCGACCATCCTCAGTAAGTAAAGTCGGCTACGGCCGTCCTTCTAGTATATACGGCTATGGCCGTTTTATAAGCATGAACGCCTACGGCCCTCCCAGGTCACAGTCGAAACGACATCCAATCCCCTCCTCCGAATCTATTGAGTCGCGTTCTGTAATGTCTGCTCATCGAGTTTGACCGAATCTCGACCTCGATAAGCAGAGGGACTAACTGTATAGGTCAAAACTTGGCTCGTGATAATTAATAAGATAAAATATCTCTTAAACATATTCGGGCTAACAAACGGCGTAACTATTCGCTAATAATAAGTATTCGAAGATCTCAGCATAATCAATGAGGCCACGGCCTATCCATTACGGGCGGGCGTCCCTTCGACGTGACCACGGCCATCCGACGCCAGCTGACAAAGTGCACAGCTATAAATACTATGAGAAAGAATCCTAAAAAAGGGGCTTCTTCTTCATCATCATTTTCCACTTCTCAACGAAGAGAGTATAACTGTCAAGCTCTGAACCTCTCCCTGGAGAGGCAGACCAAACCACTATCATCAATAAAAGACCTTACATTTATCTTCCTAGCTAATAACACTCGTCTCTCATATTTTTCATTCGTTCTTTTGATTTATTACGATCTGCTATGATTGGCACTCCATTTATTTTAATTGATTTATGCTTATAAAGTGTATGAGAACTTTGAGCTAATCAGATTTATTTGCGACACTCTAATGTCCATGTAATTTCTTGAGCCTCTACTATTGTGCTTTATTAAATTTACTAATTATTCATTGATCATCACACTGTGTTTTCGTTCGCTTGACCTTTTATTTTTGGGCAAGTTGTAAGATCAATGGTAAAGACGAGTATCAATTTTTCAAAAATGGGCATATGTTTACTCGATACAACGTATAATAATCTACTTAAAATATGAGTGTGTACGTATAAATTGGATAAATTTTTGCTTATAGTTATAACTTGGCTTCTTAAGAATAATATACGATGTTGATAAGCAGGTAATTTCAACTATATGTTTGAACAATTGTACAAAAAACATGTGAAGTAAATTAAATTAGATATTCTGAAAGGGATTTTCAGTAAAAATAGTACGGGCTGGCAAGTTTTTGGATTGGTCATTCAAAAATAGTCAGCGCTTGCAAAGTCACTGCAAAATAGCCACTATTTTGCTGCAACAGGGATCAGTCCAGTATAATATACTAGAGATCGATGCACCTGTGTATGAACTTCTAGCATATTATGCTGGAACTTCAACACGCGAAAAGTTCCAGCATAATATACTGGAGATGGGAGCACCTATGTATGAACTTCCAGTATATTATTCTGGAATTACTTATGCTGGAAGAACTCCATTATAATATGCTGGAGTTCCAGTATGCTTATGCTAGAACTTCATTTTAATAACTGGAGTTCTAGTATACTTATGCTGGAACTCCAGTATATTATTCTGGAGTATATTTTTTGAATTTTAAACAGTATTTTCATTCAAATTTATCTTTACATGAAAAGTGATTAAATTTCGATTAATTTAAAAATTATGACTATTTTTGAATGACCACTTATAAATCTGGCTATTTTTGAATTTCTCTCGGAATTTCATGAGTTTTTATTTGTCAAATCGTTAGCTTCAACTTGGAGTGAAAAGCTAAGAAATATTTCTTTAGTCAGTGCCTCAGTAGTCACCCATCTTTTTCCCCTTTTTTCTGGTTTAAATGAAAGTTGACAATGCTGAATAGTAGTTGGCTCATAATAACGTGAAACATGAGACTATGGATTTTATTTATTTTTTCTTAATAAAGAAATTCCCTATCGCTACCTTTCGGATGCGCATAGGGTAAATCCCTACTTATGTATATCTGTAATAGCCGATTACTATATAGGAGGGTAAATCGAATTAGGTAAGTCCCGTATGACAGGCTCGACCGAAGAGGTGTGCAAGTAATTTTCGAACCCTAGACCTCCCATTTGGGAAGTACCCTGCTAGCAACTCAGCCACCCGAAATTAAGGAGAGACTACTTACTATTAATTAATATCGTTTTTTTCTTTTGGGTTTTCTATCCAGTGTTCATATTCGCTTTGGAGCGTGTTAATCCAAATTCACATTAAAAAGTTTCATTTTGAAGGTAAATTGCTTCATGCTAGAGGTGAATTCATACATAAGACTTGAAACCGAAACATCTAATTAATGATAATAATAATAATATATATTTATATATGTGTGTTGATGTTACGTTTTTAGAGAACTTATTTACATGTACGGACACGTAAATAAGTAGTAGCATGATCATAAATCATACCGATGTAGTAGTATAATGATCCTACTTACCCAGAACAACGACATGCAAACACGTTCAATTCCACAAAATTGTTTGGTCCTAAATTTCTTCAACATTTGTTTTTATTTTTTTGATACAGACATCGATATATCCAACCGTTTCTTTCCGAAACATAATCATCATTGTATTGATACTAATTCAACATAGTTAATTGATTTTTACTTGCAAAGGTGAATCCAAAAATTTTACTTCATATATAGTTCGATCTTCAAAATTTTTTGCTATTGAACTCATTGTATTTAAAACTATATATTCAAAATTAATATTTGTTAATTTTTTGACTTTCTATAAAAATTTATATTTTCATCGAAAATATTAGATTCGGATGAACCGAGTGTCAAATCACGGGATCCGGCTCTACTCACCCTGTCATGTGCTCAGGGGCGGATCTAGCATGTCATCTATAGGTTCCAGTAAGCCCGGTAGCTTTTATCCAAACAGTGTAAATATGTTTTAAAAATTCATTAAATATCTACAAATATTTAAATGTGAACCCAATTAATTACTATTAAAATTTACTTAAAATCGTTGCAGGAACCCATAAATATTAAATTCTGTATCCGTCTCTTCCTATGCCCCGTATATACACATCGTTGGCCCTGGAGAGTGGAGACAATGGTTTTCTAAAAGTGGTCATAATTGTTCCCTAGACTTTCCGTCTTTGACCACAAAACTTTAATTTAGATAATTAATTAGTATTAGTACCCGCGCAATGCGCAAATAATTAAAAAGAACAATCTACATCATAAAATTTGTTATAAAATAGAAGTCTATTTAGAGTGAATGTCTAAGAGTTTTAGCTTAAAGCTAAGTCATTCCTCTCCCTATAAATAAAGGGGTCTTCTACCATTGTAAATCACTCCTAACATTCTCTAAGTATCAATAAGAAGAACTCTCTCTAATCTTCTCTCTATTTGCTCTTGTTCTTGAGTTATTGTTCTTGTCTTTTATATTATTTCATAACACGTTATCAGCACGAGTCTCTAACCAATTGAATTTAATATTCAGCAATTAAGCTTCTTGTGTTTGTTTTCTTATGTTGTCTTGACGGATGAATCGTTATGATGGGGTTTGTGAAATTTGATGTCTACTGTTGCAAAGGGTGTCAAAAGAAGTTGAAGAAATAGTTAACAAAAGTCGAAGGTGGCCAGCAATAGATTATGCACGGTTAAATCACGGTACTGTTTCTTTCTTCAATTACTTGAAACCGAAAACGGCGGCTTCGCGGTGGAATCACGTCGGCTTAAATGCTTCCAAGAATTTATTGGTATACCTTAAAGGTAAGTAACTTACTTTTCCCTTTCAAATTCTTGGAATTCTATAATTTGATTTTATATACAAACATAGACAACAAAGTTTGATTATAACTCTAATGGAGTTTGTAAGAAATTATAACCACATGAAGTGGTAAAATCTCTATGTCCTGCCATGATTAAATTCATGTATGATTGTGGGCAAATAATTGAAAATCCGTCCCATTGAATTTGCTCCATTCCCTTTAGAGAATGTGGAAGCAGTATATGATAAGTCTGAAAGAAGACTAAAATATTACCATGAAGGTATCAATGAATGTGGACGTGGCAAAGAATTCCGTCCAATTGAATTTGCTCCATTCCCTTTAGAGAATGTGGTAGCAGTATGTGATAAGTCTGAAAGAAGACTAATTACCGTAAAGGTATCAATGGATGTGGACATGGCAATAGACGAAGTTATAATCGTCATTATTGTGGTAATGAGAACAATATGGATTCTCAAAATAATCTTTCACTTTATGAAAGTAATATTTGACATGAGATTGTGTAAAGCACATAATTTTGATCCATTCCCTGAAGTGAATGTGATAATTGTAATAGAGCCCGTAAGTATGAACACGCTCTTGATGTAATTTTGGTTTATGTCTGACATTATGAAAAGAAAGTTCGTTGCCCTTGAAATTTCGGGCAAGAACTATATGATATGGGTGTTGGATACTTAAATCCATTTTGGATGCTATGGGTCTTGGAGACGCCATTAAAGACAGAAATAATGCATCCACCCAAAACCATGCTAAGGCCTTGATTTTCTTGCGCCATCACCTTGATAAAGGTTTGAAACTATGCTAAGGCCTTGATTTTCTTGCGCCATCACCTTGATGAAGGTTTGAAGATTGAATATCTCACCGTCAAGGATCCACCTATCTTGTGGAATGGCTTAAAGAAGAGATATGACAACCTGAAGTTGGTCACTCTGCCACAAGCACGATACGATAAGAATCCAAAAGCAAATAGTTTATAAACTATATATTATCGTTGCGGTGGAAACGGGCACTGGTCAAAGGCTTGCCGTATACCATGACATTTGGTTGACCTTTATCAAGCATCTCGAAAGAGTAAACGCCCTGAAACGAATTTTGTCTCTGACGACAACTTTGACATCACCCACTTGGATGTGGCAGACTTCTTTGAGCAACCCGAGGGGTAGATAGACCACCTAATCGGTGATGGATCTGTGATGAAAGAAGATGGAGCTATTTGATTTTATTTTACTTGTTTGTATAAGTGAATGAATAAACTAATAGCCATTAGTATTAGCTCGTATTAGTTAGTTCATGATATAATGTTAGTATTAGTTCTTTAGAATGTATCAATATGCTCAAATATCAATAATATTTTTACTTTCCAGTAGAGGTAATCGACTAACCTGAAAAACTAGTCGGTTATCTCATATTTCGCATAAAAACTGCAAAACAATCGATTGTCAATGATCAACAATCGATTGTCTTTAAAACAGATCTGGAATTTTTCAAAAACAGTCAACAATCGATTGTCTATGTTTAACAATCGATTGTCTTTAAAACAGATCTGGAATTACAAAAACAGTCAACAATCGATTGTCTATGTCTAACAATCGATTGTCGTTAGACTAATCAATTTTTCAAAAATCATCCACAATCGATTGTCTATGTCTAACAATCGATTGTCGTTATACAGAGGTCTGGAATTTTTCAAAAATAACCAACAATCGATTGTCTATGTCTAACAATCGATTGTCTTAAGACAGTGATCTGTTCAAAAATAGCAAATAATCGATTGTCTATGTTTAACAATCGATTGTCAATGTTCAACAATCGATTGTGTGTGTTTAACAATCGATTGTTTTATGAAAATGCTTAAACTGAAATTTTCAAACTGCAAAGTAATCTATTATGGATAACATATCTGATTTTGTTAGTCAACTATTAGCAGCAGATTTTGAAAATATTATGTGACACAAATGGATTGAAGTTGTTTATTCTCATGTTCGTATATTTTCTTTTATATGTCAAACCATGGGAAGTAAATTGATTGAAGGCTCCGGAAGAGCAACTGTAACTCTGCCCAAAGGCACAACGTTTATCTTAGAGAATGCAATATTCTCCTCCAAGTCTAAGAAGAACTTGTTGAGTTTTAAAGATATCATTCAAACTGGATATCATATTGAGATAATAGATGAGAATAATCTTGAATTCTTCATGAAAACGAGGCTGCCCATTTCGGTTTGGGTTCACGCCATTTTGCATGCAGCAATGCTAGTTCGTCGGCTGCCCACTTTGGTTTGGGTTCATGCCATTTTGCATGCAGCATTTTAGTTTGTCGGCTGCCCACTTCGGTTTGGGGTCACGCCATTTTGCATACAGCAATGCTAGTTCGTCTCTGACTGACGAATTGACACAAATATTCCCCGTTGCAATTGGTTTTGGGTCATGGACCCAATATATCCCATTTAAGAATTTTTGGATGCGCAGTATATGTGCCTTTAGCACCGCCATCCCGCACCAAAATGGGTCTGCAAAGAAGGTTAGGAATATATGTTGGGTTTGAATCGCCCTCCATCATTCGCTACCTCGAAACATTGACAGGCGACTTGTTTACTGCACGATTTGCAGACTGTCGATTTGATGAGTCACTTTTCCCAAAATTAGGGGGAGAAGTTGGTGAAACCAAACGGGAAATTTTGTGGAAAAATGCATCATTATCTCATCTTGATCCACATACCTCTATTTGTGAGAAAGAGGCACAAAAGATTATCCATTTGCAAAGAATAGCAAATCAAATGCTTGACGCATTTATAGATTTGAAAAGGATAACAAAATCACATATCCTCGAAGTGAATGTGACAACATTTGATTCACGAATACATATTCATTATTGGAAGAATATGAACATGAAATTGGTATTAAATATACCACACTCACCCCTAGAAGGAGGTTTGAGATGATACCACACTCACCCATAGAAGGAGGTTTGAGATGATATATGGCATGAATGATCGTTGGTCACGTACCTATTGTACGCCAAAGTATTTTGGAAATATGACTATTAAAGGACAACGATAATGCAAGAAACATATCTTGCATATAAGTTTGACATGACCATAATGGTATAACTTTCTCTTTAAGAAAGATATTCACCACATGGATGTTGATGAATCTGTGGTAGTACAAAATTAATTGAGAGCTCTAGAAGAGCCAATTATTACTATGTTGGAGAAACACAATTGAGTATTGTGCTGTAGTAAGTCTCAAAGAAACTTATTCAGTTTCCAAAGTACACGCGAAAGCGATTGATTATATTGAGACTATAAATAAAGGAAGGCTTTGATATCTCCTATTACTACAACTTGTAGCGGGGTAATTTGCATATGAAAAGCTACCCGCTTTGTTCTCCAGTTTGTACTACACAAACGAAATAATGCCACAATAAAGTGGATATCTATTGGTATAAAACCCATGTCATAATAAACCTGAAGTTTATTGATAAGTGCACATGTCATGGTGTAAATTTGAAGTTTACCAAAATTGATAATTTATTCAGTTGGCATTCGTGTTAGCCATCTCATTTTAAGTATGATGTGCAAATTCACATAGGTGAATATCAAAGAACTAGAAAGTTCTTTACGAATTCTCTTGTATCACTTGTTCTCATTAATGAACTGACCAACTAAAGAGTTCGGGTTGAAGCCCATAAATTCTGGAAATATCAAAGGTGAATATGGGCCCATTCACCTGCCATGTATACCACATATGATGCATCTATGAAATGGTTACATGCGCAATTGTTATTAACCCGCAGCCTGGCCGGTGCTTGCGAGGTAAATTGCTCAGTAATCTAACTTCGAGCATAATTTCCAGATTTCCTACTCAAGATAGTTCATCTTAATAAGTTGGTTTATATCAAAGTTGGTTTAGCAAGATAATTATTGAGTGCTTCCACTTAATAGCTAAACTGTTTCTTATGAGAACAAAGTTATATATATCAGTTTGATATACGTTGTATACGAGAGTATATTCTCCCCTCACAAGTGGTTCAGGGTCAGGAACCAAATAATTTCATCTTATTATTAATGTGCTGTGTACATTGACATAATAATGCACAAAGATGATTTCCCAAAGTTGAGGAAACAAGTTAGCTTTACTAACATGAGGGGGAGACATGATAAACACTTGAGAAAAGGTTACATGGGATGAATTATCATTTGTATATGTATATCCCCGAATATCATGATATGAACCTGAAGTTCATAAAAGGGATAATTCAATTGCAACATATTGCAAAGCATGCTATACGCATTTGCTGACCCAAAGAAAGTAACTAAATGGAAGAGATTCAATTCAAGAAGAATTGATTCCATATGAAAGACATGTAGTTTTGAACCTATAGTTCAAATTCTTGAAAGTATAAAGTAAAAGGTATGTATAGTCAGTTTTCGATATCTTATTTGTCTAGCATGACATGGAAAACTTGATATGCATCTAAAGTCTATTATATGGCTTATATGACTTAACTTGAAAGATTTAAGTTGCTTGAAGCATATGCAATTCTTGGTCTTGAAGTACCACATCCCAAGTACAATTTGTGTACATATGAATCTTGCTATAACTATAAGCATGATGGCATTGAGAATGCATCTATGGAGATATTGAAGAGTTATTCCACGACATTATATGAAGATGTTCATATCTATCAAGAATGATGATTTCAAGGTGCGGAATACTTATTCAAGTCAATATGGTTGATTTGTCAAATCTCTATCAAAGATCGTTTTGAAGATGATGCACAAGATTGGAATGCAAATGCTCAAGGATATAAATTGATGTACTCATTAGGGGGAGTCAATGCGCGTTGCACTCTTTTTCCCTTACAAGGTTTTTTCCCACTGGGTTTTCCTTGCAAGGTTTTTAACGAGGCAACCAATAGGCGCATATTCAAACATGTGTACTCTTTTTCCTTTCTTTAATTTTTCCCAATGGGTTTTGGTTTTAAGGTTTTATGAGGCACATTATTGAATAGACATTCAAGGGGGAGTGTTATAAAATAGAAGTCTATTTAGAGTGAATGTCTAAGAGTTTTAGCTTAAAGCTAAGTCATTCCTCTCCCTATAAATAAAGGGGTCTTCTACCATTGTAAATCACTTCTAACATTCTCTAAGTATCAATAAGAAGAACTCTCTCTAATCTTCTCTCTATTTGCTCTTGTTCTTGAGTTATTGTTCTTGTCTTTTATATTATTTCATAACAAAATTTAATATGTTAGTGTCAATACCATATTTACAACCAAACATTAAAAATATTTTAAGACTCCGATAAAACTTTCATTCCATCTCCTAATAAATGTTCAACAAAAATGATGCTATACAATTTGCTTGATATGAAGTGCGCGCAAAATATGAAGTGCATTTTTCAAAAGTGGTCCTCTATTGAGGTTTATCACTATAAAAAAATATGGGTAAAAACTCAACAATTTCTGGTAAACACCTGCCACTAACATATTGGTAAATTGAAAACCTAATTATGCGTAAGACACATTACATTTCCTAATGTTTGTATTGAAAGTACGAAAATTCCAATAGTTGTATGAATTCGATCTCCCTAAAATAAAAAATTTGAAAAGAAATTTAAGTTTGTAAGGCGCATAAATTAAAGAAAATACATCACAACTCGAAAAAATAACATGCATGTAAAATAGTATGCACATTTTCATCTTGAATAATTAATTCAATTAAATTAGAATTTTCTAGTTTCTCGCGATTTGGAATGTGCCATAATCTAACAACACGACTCTTCAAATTCCAACTCATTTTGGACATTATAGTTTGGCGCTATTCTTTGAAGAAGCTTGTATGGAAGCTAAACCTCTAAGTAACGTAGAGAAGCCAAACCTATCAAAAAAAATTTAAATAAAGATTTCTAAGGAAAGACAATCTAGTAAATCAATTTTAAAGTATATGAAATCCTAATATTTAAAAATGTATATGTAAATTAATTTGTAAGAGTGTGTGCACAAAAACTGATACAGATATTCATTTTTTAGCTTTTGGCTTATTTTAATTTTTTACTTTTTTATGCTTAATTAAAATTTATTAACCACCAAGCCTTAATTTTTCTTGTCTTTTTCCTTTGTCCTCTTGTTCATTTTTCAGTATTATTTCCTTTAATATAATATATTTGTAAGATACGAAACGTTTATTTAATTATTTTTTCTTAAAAATTATACCTATAATAACTGAATTATACACAATTTAACAAAAGATATCTATAATAATGTACATTGTTCGTAAATAAGGTCAAATAAAAAGTTTCTAAGGAAATATAGAATTATTATTTCAACTTAAATTAATATGTAAGATACAAAACAAAATTGTAATTTATTCTTTTTAAGAAAAAAGGATATCTATATAACTGAATTATACAAAACATTTAATTAAAGATACCTATAATTATAGTATATTGGTCTGCTTAGATAAAATTGCGTCGTTTTTTTTTTTTGTGTACGACCAAAAGATTCTACTTTGGTCATTAAAAAGAGAACTAGTATAGTACCCGCACAATGTGCAGGAAAACAAAGAAAACAATGTAATAAATGATTAAGGTAGTTTCTTAACCATCTCATATTTTTATAAGTTGATCAATCGTGTTATTTAAAGTATTTGTTTGACGAAAGTTTATAATTAGGCAAGTTATTTAGGATAAAATAATTTATGTAGCCTATATTCGCGCTATATATTGTGTTATGTACAATGACAATTTTATTTAATTTAACTTACTATAATTATGTGAATTAGTTATGTATCCATTAAAATGATGAGTAAGTAATAGAAGTGTATGTGTAGTCACATATGATAAACTATCTGAGTTCCAATACAAACTACATGCTTCCTTGGTGTAATTTTATTTTTACAAATAGAATTTCGAGAAAAAGATGAAAGCAATTAAAATATATAATAAAATTACATTTATTTGATTTATTTTTTCATGTTATTTATACATGAAAACTATATATACCGTAATAAATAATATACCAAATCAACCGTCGACCGTAAGTTGATATAGAGAGAAAGACATTATGAAATCATATTTATAATTTAGTTGCAACTATAGTTTGGCTCAACTTGGAGATTAGTGTTTCAAGAAACGTGAAGAATTACTCAATGAGAATAATTATTTAAGCCCATGCAATGCTTTGTTTAATAAGAAACATTTATTATATTATGTGCGAATACGATCTATAACATAATAAAATGTCTATTAAATCAAAAGTACTTATATAGTTATCGAATAATTTTTGGTTGAATATATTATTTATTATATTAGCCAATATACAAAATTTCGTGAAAACTTATAACGGGAGTTTAAAAGAGTGAGTAAAATTAATGTGGTTCTTTCAATTATAACATAGTTGTTGTGATATTTTTTTCAATGTTACTAACTTAACAGTTGCTGTGGCAAAACAATATAAATATCTATTAATAGTTTATACTAACGGAAAGGAACATAACTTAAGTTTTAGTTTTAATTTTAATTTATAAAGATATATTGTATTTGGAGGCTAGTTTGGATGTATTCCTATTTGTGACTACATCAGTATATATAAATTCCTCATTCATTTCTGATTTGAAAAGACGCAAAAAAGATTGTAAAGTATGACTATACATCAGAATTACATATAATCAAGTAAAGATGGTATAGTAATGTGTGTTTTCATATTTTTCGTCTTTAAAATATTAGAAATGCCGTTAAAGTTGCATCTTTTGAAGGAATAAGTTAGTGTTATTACATTAAGTTATTTATCTTATTTAATGCTCATAAGGGTACAAAAATTAGTTAAATGACAGGCAATGTTGTAAACAAATAAAAAACTTTAATTTATAAAAATAATTACAGGTATTCGTAGAGACGTTCTCCCACTCTGCTTCAAATTTAAGAATATAAACAAAAAAATGTTCACTTGGCCAAACCTCGTGATAAATGTTTGTTAAAATACTACCTAAAGGTTGTGCAAGTGAATCTACTAAAATTGATAATGCTTTCCAATCATATAGTATACTTTTGTGTATATCACTATTAGCGCATCTCGAGAAATCTTATAATTTGCAATATGTACATCTAGCATAGGCTGCGATGACCCAAAGGGTCATCACTGTAATTCTCCCTTTCCTTGCGCTTCTGAGGTCTTGAAAACCTCTTATTTGGTGGCCTCGATTTGTGTGCGGAGTCCGAGCGTGAAGCCGAAAATTTTTTATGTGAAAAATATTTGAATTCTGTATTAAAAACTATGAATTTTGATAATAATATTGCAATAGTTGACTTTGGTCAACGTTTTGGATAAACGGACCCGGACCCGTGATGTGAAAGTCCCGGAGGGTCCGTAAGGAAATTTGGGACCCGGGCGTATTTCCTGAATCGAAATCCGAGGTCCCAGGCCCGAGTACGGAGCTTTTCTGTGAAATTGTTTTATGAATATGCTTAAGGAAAAATGAAAACAAAATTGGTCAAAAATAATTGTATCGGGCTCGTATTTTGGTTCCGACGACCGGTACAAGTCTTAAATGGGCGTTAAGCTCTATCTGTAAAGTTTGGTTGAAAACGGACGTCGTTTAACGTGTTTCAGACTAAAAGTGGAAAGTTTGAAAATTTGAACTAATAAATGGAAATCATGAGTTTTGGAGGTTTATTTTGTGATTTTGATATTATTTTGGCGATTTGATCGCTCGAGCAAGTTCGTAGGATGATATTGAGTTAGTGTGTGTGATTGTTTGAGTGCCCCGAGGGCTCAGGAGTGTTTTCGGGGGTGGTTCAGGGTGTTTTTGGCTCTTTAGACTTAGCAGATTTTATGCAACTGTTGCCCAGTTATTTTGTTCTACGCGATCGCGGCCTCTGCCACACGATCACACTGCTTTGACTCGTACCTCTACGTGATTGCATCGTCGTTCACGCAATCGCATCATCGTTCACGCGATCGCATCATCGTTCACGCGATCGCGTAGCTTCCAGCTTCCTTTTCTCCGCGTTCGCGTACTAGTCCACGCGATCGCATAGACCAATTCACCTCCCAGTGACTTTTCCTCTACGCGGTCGCAGCACTCTTCACGCAATCGCTTAGCTCCCAAGTTTCCTTCACCGCGATCGTGTCCCCCTTTCCTGCGATCGCGAAGGGAATTTTCGCCCAGTGATTTTAAAAGTCTAAAACAGACCAGTGACGGGATTTATTCCCTAGTTCTCACACGAACTCTCTTCCATTCTCCATTGGCGAAATTCTAGCCCCCAATTCATCACAACTCTTTGGGTATGTAATCCTAACATTATTTCCTCACTATTTCTTCATCAAACCATTAAATTCCTAGCTCTAAAATATGAAATCAAAGTAGAAATTAAAGGTTTTGAGTTTAGTTAGGGTTTATGGAATTTTGGATATTTCAACCTCAATTTGAGGTCGAATGTAAAATCTAATTATATATTTGAACTCATGGGGTTATGAGGTATTGGGTTTTTGTCCGAGCCTCGAGTTTGGACCACGTGGGCCTAGTGTCGGATTTTAGCATTTTTGAAAGTAAGCTAGGAAATGCATTTGTAGGCTATGAGATTGTGTTTTTTGGATTCTTATTAATAATATTGAACCTGATTATGTTAGATATCGTTGGTTTGGGGTCGAATTCTAGAGGAAAGGCGATTGTTGAGCTTTGAGTTGCCATTTTTGGATTCGGGGTAAGTGTTCGATCTAACTTTGGCTTGTGAGAATAGGATTAGGTTGTTAATTGCTATGTGCTAAGTAGGGTCGGTGTGTAGGTATGTGACTGTTACCTATGCGCCCGAGTCAAGCATGATCGTGATGTCATATTTGCTATTAAATTGTGAAGTAAGTGAACAATTGTGATAATCACCTGTTACAAGAACTACGAAGTGAAAGTTGAGAATTAAATGAACTAAAGCGGAATTTTTGGTACTATTTCACTTGCCGGGACTTGTTGTTGAAATGTTATCCCTTGAGGGGATGATTAATCATGTCGTCTATACCCTCAGCCCATTATCTATGCTATTATTTGGGTGAGGATGAGTGATAAAGCACGATGGGTGATGCCGTGTAACAACTTTATGCTATTGTTTGGGTGAGGATGAGTGATGAAGCACGATGGGTGATGCCGTGTAACTACTTTATGCTATTGATTGGGTGAGGAAGAGTTACAAAGCATGATGGGTGATGGCGTGTAACTAATTTATGCTATTGTTTGCGTGAGGATGAGTGATAAAGCACGATGGGTGACGCTGTGTAACTACTTTATGCTATTGATTGGTGAGGAAGAGTGATAAAGTACGATCGGTGATGCCGTACACTTTAATTGATTATCTTGGTGAGGAAGAGAGTAAAAGCACGATGGGTGGTGCCGTGTAACGTTTGATTTATTGGATTCCTTTTATTGATGTTAATTATACAGTTCCCATTCCTTTGCTTGTTGATTTTATAATTGAACCGTTATACCCCTTAGCATGTCCCGTCCCCATTATCTGTTTAAATTTTGTTATCTTTCTGTTTTGCCCATATATCTGTACAGGTTGATTGTGATAGGTCAAGTTTAGCCTCGTCACTACCTCGCCGAGGTTAGGCCGGGCATTTACCAGCACATGGGGTCGGTTGTGCTGATACTACACTTTTGTGCCTTTTTTGTGCACAGGTCAGGACACAGCCTTCAGACCGCAGCAATGTTAGGATTTACGCCCGTCACTAGGGGGGGGTGAATAGTGCGGCACAAGAATATTGATAAATATTGCAGAATTAAAATTGCAGGAATAAAATAAATTCGGTAATTAAAATAGTAAGGAAAGAGCACACCGAATTTATCCTGGTTCACCACAACTTGTGGTTAGTCCAGTCCCCGAGAGACTCTCTCGAGATTCCACTAACTCCGTTAAGCTTACGGGTGCCTAACAAATCGTTACACTTCCTCGTAGATGTACACTCTACAAGACTTCAACTTGCTCGAGGATACCTCACCTCAAGACTTCACCTTGCTCGTGGATACCGCACCACAAGACTTCAACGACTAAGATTGAGGGTACTTAGCAAACCCGACAATCAATGAGAAGATATGGTCTTCTCAAACACCTTTCTCTTTTACAACAAGAACTCTCTCAAAAGAGTAGATAAAGAGATACAATATTAGGTCTATGAACAACTCAAAGTTGTCTCTCAAATGGCTCAACAAAAGCTCTAAAATGATGCACAAATATGATCAATATATATATGAATAATGAGAGGTGTTGTGTGTTACAATTCAGCTCAAAAGACCTCTATTTATAGGTGGTAGAAGTAGTATGTCCGTTGCTTAATTGGCAATCAATTATGCTGATTTTATGCCAAGATAATCGATTATCAGATTTGGATAATCGATTATCAGCTTACCGTTACAAAATCTGGAAGCTGATTTTATGCAACATAATCGATTATCAGATATGCATAATCGATTATTTTGTTACAGTGTTCAAACACTTGGCAACGGATACAAGATAATCGATTATGCACTTCTGATAATCGATTGTTTTGCTGTTTTGTAAATTCCGGTTTACACTGTCTTAACATAATCGATTATCAACATAAGCATAATTTATTATTGCTGTCCAGCTTTGAAAGACATGTTTAAAATTCATTTTGGCTAAAATGAAAATGTTTGAAATTATTTTGTTTGAAGTATTTGAAATATGATTTGATAAAATGATTTTATGCATATTCATGATGACCTATTGTCGAGCCAAAAGACGAGATAACTTTAAACGTTGCTCTTACATTTGTTCTACCTAACGACCTACGCCTTGGGTCTTCGGTCTTGAACTTTTGAGCTCGTCTTTGGCTTGTCTATGCAATTCCGTCATCAATATGCTTCTCGGCATTCAATCTTGATTGTCATATAATAACTTTGTTCGACACTTGACTTCATTGTTTGTCATTCATCGACTTTGTTGTTTGTCATTCATCAAAACCTATACCTGAAAATCATGCTAATACAACCAAAGCACATATATCATATATAGAATGATTTTCTACAATTTCCCCCTTTTTGATAATGACAAACAACAGGAGATATGCATATCGGATTCCCCCTAAATTCATGCTATATCTCAACATTCAATTCATGCAAACAATTCCCCTTAGTGATAATTCCCCCTCAAATAAGGCATACTATAATGTAGATACATTCCTCCTTATTTGATGCATATCGCCTAAACTCTTCCCCCTTTTGGCATTAGCAAAAAGAGAGTATACAAAGGCTATTATTCCCTTTCGACACTTCCCCCTTTTGGGTATATCAATTGTTAGTGTCAAATATAAGATAGGAAATACAATGAGGAATATACATTGACGATATTTAAAAAATCAACATGAAATAATACCAAATGTTAGTAAAAATATAACAACCATATCAAAGGTTATTTTTAGCGAATATACCAACTGTTATTCAAACGAGAGAGATATTCATCAAAACATGAATCATTATTTTTAACAAAAATAATTGATACCAATTGTTATTCAAGATAAAAGTTATCAAAATATGAATCAACAAAAATAATTAATATCAATTGTTAACAAGGATATATTAATTGTTAACACATATCAACTATTACGTTTTTATCAAAAAAATGATAACTAACCGACATTCCCCCTCGATGCAATAAGGTTTCGTGCTTGGTGCATCTACTACAATATTGTAGTCTTCAAGCACACCTGCAAACGTACCTAAAAGTAGGTTTTCGGTACCCAACTGCTTTTGGGTCCTTGGGGGTTAGGCAAATAATAATCATAGCCAAAAGATAAATCTCTATGTTTTGCAAAACATACGGGTGCTATGTGTCCTACCCGGTTGCAATAATGACATATAGCATTCAGGTTGTGCATATGTCTTGGTTGAGCCAAATACGTTCTAGGTGATCTAAAGTCGTTATTCCTAGAAGCATTGAAATTCCTAGAGTCATTTCTAGGTGGTCTAAAATTATTAATTTTAGACTCATTAACAAAAATCCTAGAATCATTTCTAGGTGGCCTAAAATGATTAATTCTAGGCTCATTAATAAAATTCCTAGAATCATTTCTAGGTGGTGCATCGCAATTTCTAACATGATTCTTATTCTTTTTACGCCTTTTATTTTTCCTGGGCTTTTTCTTCTTAGTCTCTTCAACTGTTTTTGGCTCTTCTACACTAAGTTTTTCTAGTGTGTTCCTAAGATCTAAGTTCTCTATTTTCAATGAATCGCAAGATGAGCAATTAGAACTTTGATCAATTGAACAAGTTTCATTCATCGCCTTAATCTTATTTTTAAGATCAACATTATTATTTTTCAAAAATATATTTTCTTCTTCTAAAACTTTGATTTTATCCTTGGCCTCTTTGGCGATTTTTGAAGTCTTTTTCAATTCACCAAGTAATTCTTTAAAAGCTTCTTGTAATTCTTCAAAAGAGTAAGAATTAGAAGTGCTTACCTCTTCTTCTTCATCGGCCATGAAGCATAGGGCAGTCGTTTCATCACACGAGCTGTCCGAGTCCCATGTCACGCGCTTTTGGACTTGAGGCGTTCCTTCATAGATGGCTTCAAGTTTATCCCACATTTTTTTGGCGGTTGTGCAATAGGAAATCTTCCGATAATCATCCGGATTCACCGCACAATATAGCATATTAATGGCCTTGACGTTGTATTCATTCTCCTCCTTCGGAACCATGGCTTCCCCAACTTTCTTTGTCGGCATACCGTTTTTAATGATTTGCCACAAGCGAAAGTTATTTGATTGGATGAAGATTCTCATCCGCTCTTTCCAGTATGCATAATTTGTTCCATCAAATAGTGGAGGCTTAATGGTAGAGTGTCCTTCGCTCATCATTCCTGCGTTCAATATTCTCAACAAAAATATATATCGTTCTCTCAACCGGTTAAGGCTTTCAGAGAGTTAGGCTCTGATACCAATTGTTAGGATTTACGCCCATCACTAGAGGGGGGTGAATAGTGCGGCACAAGAATATTGATAAATATTGCGGAATTACAATTGCAGGAATAAAATAAATTTGGTAATTAAAATAGTAAGGAAAGAACACACCGAATTTATCCTGGTTCACCACAACTTGTGGTTAGTCCAGTCCCCGAGAGACTCTCTCGAGATTCCACTAACTCCGTTAAGCTTACGGGTGCCTAACAAACCGTTACACTTGCTCGTAGATGTACACTCTAGAATACTTCAACTTGCTCGAGGATACCTCACCTCAAGACTTCACCTTGCTCGTTGATACCGCACCACAAGACTTCAACCACTAAGATTGAGGGTACTTAGCAAACCCGACAATCAATGAGAAGATATGGTCTTCTCAAACACCTTTCTCTTTTACAACAAGAACCCTCTCAAAAGAGTAGATAAAGAGATACAATATTAGGTCTATGAACAACTCAAAGTTGTCTCTCAAATGGCTCAACAAAAGCTCTAAAATGATGCACAAATATGATCAATATGTATATGAATAATGAGAGGTGTTGTGTGTTACAATTCAGCTCAAAAGACCTCTATTTATAGGTGGTAGAAGTAGTATGTCCGTTGCTTAATTGGCAATCAATTATGTTGATTTTATGCCAAGATAATCGATTATCAATTTTGGATAATCGATTATCAGCTTACCGTTACAAAATCTGGAAGCTGATTTTATGCAACATAATCGATTATCAGATATGCATAATCAATTATTTTGTTACAGTGTTCAAACACTTGGCAACGGATACAAGATAATCGATTATGCACTTCTGATAATCGATTATTTTGCTGTTTTGTAAATTCCGGTTTACACTGTCTTAACATAATCGATTATCAACATAAGCATAATCGATTATTGCTGTCCAGCTTTGAAAGACATGTTTAAAATTCATTTTGGCTAAAATGAAAATGTTTGAAATCATTTTGTTTGAAGTATTTGAAATATGATTTGATAAAATGATTTTATACATATTCATGATGACCTATTGTTGAGCCAAAAGACGAGATAACTTTAAATGTTGCTCTTACATTTGTTCTACCTAACGACCTACGCCTTGGGTCTTCGGTCTTGAACTTTTGAGCTCGTCTTTGGCTTTTCTATGCAATTCCATCATCAATATGCTTCTCGGCATTCAATCTTGATCGTTTGTCATATAATAACTTTGTTCGACACTTGACTTTATTGTTTGTCATTCATCGACTTCGTTGTTTGTCATTCATCAAAACCTATACCTGAAAATCATGCTAATACAACCAAAGCACATATATCATAGATAGAATGATTTTCTACAAGCAGTAGTTAGGGCGTGATCCTTCAGTCCAGAGACTCTGAGGTAGTGGCGTTCGCGGGCCCTGAGTCTCCTCTATCTATTTCTTTCAGTATATAGTTTGCTTTAGATGAAGGTTATTATGAAAACGATTAAAAAGGGGTTGGCTTGCCTAGCTTTGACAGTAGGCACCATCAGATGGTGGGTAAATCCGGGTCATGACAAGTTGGTATCAGAGCACTAGGTTACTTGGGTCTCAAAACACATGGAAAAACATGGTAGAGTCTGAGGGATCGGTACGGAGACGTATGTATTTATCCTCCAGAGGCTACAGGGTTAGGAAAAAAATTCACTTTTCTTTCTTGTCGTGTGTTTCCGTTCCTCAAATACCTATTGCATTTCCACTCTATCCTTTAGCAGATGGCGAGAACCCGTGCTTCCTCTTTTATCGCACAGCAGTCCGAGTCTCCAGCAGCAGCTCCTATCAGAGGTAGAGGGCGAGGTCTAGGCTGGGGCAGAGCTCAGCCCCGAGCAGCAGCCCTAGAGGTGGAGCCACATGTTGACTACGATGAGGAGGTTCCAGCTCTAGCCATTCTGGTGGGCCCAGCTCGGGTCCTAGAGGGGCTTATAGCCACCCCAGCTCTTCAGGATGCTTTGGTACGATTAGTGAATCCTGTGGATGGTAGTATTCGAGCGGGTTTACCTCTATGGTCTCAGCCAGCAGTAGTAGATCGGTCGGGTGTAGTGGCTCAGACTAGGAGTGGGGTCCCTTTTCAGGAGATAGCCAATGAGGGCCGTGGAGTAGAGGTGGTACTGCCACAGGGAGGCAGCCATCGCTCGGCCAAGAGGCCCCGTTATGCGGGTAGATACAGTGGTACCTCTTCTGGAGGTAGAGATCTTATGGTAGAGGCCAACCTTCCAGGCCCTTTCAGTCGAATTCCCCTGGCACTCACGGTACTTCAGGTGATCGTTTGGGTCAACAGGGACAGCCTCAGTTTCCTAAGTCGAAGCGTGTCTGTAGGTATTATGAGTGTGGCGATTATGGTCACCTCAGGAGGGCTTGCCTGAGGCTGAGGGGTGCTCGTCTGCAGCAGTCAAGGTTTTTCCATGCTTGTGGAGATCAGAGGCACATCGTCAGAACTTGCCCTGGAGCTTTGAGTAGCTCTCAGTATCAGAGTTATTGTGCTTATCTCCAAGCATCGGAGGTTCCACAGCCTACTAGCCGGCTAGAGGCTGGGCTAGAGGTCTTAAAGGTGGAGTTCACACTGCCAGCAGTAGGGATCAGCCAGCAGCCAGTTTGGAGGTTGAGACTTCAGATGCAGACATTAGAGGTATTGTCCCGATTTGTATTAGAGATGTTTCATTGCTATTTGACCATGGATCTACATATTCATATGTGACATCCTGTTTTGCACCCCATTTGATTATGCCTAGTGAGGCCTTGGGTTTTCTGTATATGTGTCTACACCGATGAGTGATTCTATAATGGCCGACCGAGTGCATTGTCCATGTGTGGTAGTATTTGAGGGTTTGGAGACCCGTGTCAACTTATTGCTCTTAGATATGGTGGACTTTGATGTTATATAAGGGATGGAATAGTTGTCCCCGTGCCATGCTATTTTGGGATTGTCGCACCAAGATCATGACTTTGGCTTTACCCGATTTGCTCCATTTAGAGTAGGGAGGGATTTTTGATCATCTGACCCGCAGTGCGATATTGTATGTGAAGGCTCGACGCATGGGTAAGAAGAGGTGTCTATATCAATTGGCGTATGATCGTAACTCCAGCGCAGAGGTTCCTCCCATTGGTTCTGTTCCTATTGTTCGGGAGCTTCCCCGATGTGTGCCCATCAGACCTGTCGGGCATGCCGCCTGGACGGGATATCGATTTCTGTATTGATCTGGCGCCGGGCACTTAGTTTATTCCCATTTCATCGTATCGCATAGCCCCGCCAGAGCAGAGAGAGTTAAAGAAAGAGCTTCAGGATTTGCTTGATTAGAGTTTCATTGGGCCCAGAGTTATTGCGAAGAAGAAGGACGGTTCGATGAGGATATGTTTTCGATCAGCTTCAGATCACAAAGATGTTTTCAAGGATAGATTGGGAATCTGGTTACCATCAGTTGAGGATTTGGGCATTCGACGTCCTTAAGATAGTTTTTTGCACTCGATTCGGGCATTATGAGTTCTTGGGGATGTTATTTTGGTTTACAAGTGCCCCAACAGCATCCGTGGAATTGGTGAACCGAGTGTTCAGGCCCTATTTGGATTTGTTCGTGATCCTATTCATTGACGACATATTGATACACTCCCACAGTCATGAGGAGCATGAGCAGCACCTCAGAGTGGTTCTTCAGACTCTGAAGGATAGCCAGTTGTACGCCAAATTCTCAAAGTGCGAATTTTGGTTGAGTTCAGTAGTTTTCCTGGGTCATGTCGTATCAGTAGAGGGTATTCAGGTAGACCCGAAGAAGATAAAGGCAGTCAAGAACTAGCCTCGACCAGCTTCAGCTACTGATATTCGGAGCTTCTTGGGGTTAGCTGGTTACTACACGCGTTTTGTGGAGGGGTTTTCATCCATCGCAGCCCCAATAACTAGGTTGACTTAAAAGGGTGCCCAGTTCAGGTGGTCAGATGAGTGTGAGGAGAGCTTCCAGAAGCTCAAGATAGCCCTGACTACAACACCGGTATTGTTTTTGCCCACGGGATCCGGGCCTTATATTGTATATTGTGATGCTTCCCGTATCGTACTTGGCGCAGTGTTGATGCTGAACGACAAGGTCATAGCATATGCTTCGAGGCAGTTGAAGATCCACGAGAAGAATTATCCAGTTCATGACCTAGAGTTGGCAACCATTGTTCATGCCTAGAAGATTTGGAGGCATTATTTGTATGGTGTGACGTGTGAGGTGTACACGGATCACAAGAGCCTTCAGTATCTGTTCAAGCAGAAAGAGTTGAATTTGAGACAGTGGAGGTGGTTGGAGTTGTTGAAAGATTATGATGTTTCTATTTTATACCACCCAGGGAAGGCCAATGTGGTAGCCGATGCATTGAGTAGAAAGTCCGCCAGCATAGGTAGTCTTGCATATATTCCGCTCAGCCAGAGACCGCTTGCCTTGGATGTTCAGGCCTTGACCAATAGATCTGTGAGATTGGATATTTCTGAGTCCAGCAGAGGGTTAGCTTGCACAGATACTCGCTCGTCACTGATGGAGCGTATCCAGGAGCGGCAGTTTGATGATCCCCATTTGTGTGTCTTGAGAGACACGGTGCAAAGGGTAGGTGCCAAGGATAAGACTTTGGGATATGATGGCATATTGAAGTTGCATGGACGAGTTTGTGTGCCAATGCTGATGGTATTCGAGATTAGATCTTAGCGGAGGCCCACAGTTCTCGGTACTCTATTCATCTGACCGCCGCGAAGATGTATCAGGATTTGAGACAGCATTATTGGTGGCATAGAATGAAGAAATACATCGTTGCATATGTGGCTCGTTGTCTAAAATGTCAGCAGGTTAAGTACGAGCATCAGAGGCCATGTGGGTTATTTCAGAGGATTGAGCTTCCCAAGTGGAAGTGAAAGAGAATCACCATGGATTTTCTTACTGGCCTTCCGATGAATCGGAAGAAGTTTGATGCTATATGAGTTATAATGGATAGGCTGACTAAGTCAGCGCATTTCATCACAGTTGCCACCACATATTCATCCGAGAGGTATGCAGAGATTTATATCAGGGAGATCGTCCACCTTCATGGGGTGCCCATATCTATTATTTCGGATCTGGTTCGCAGTTTACCTCGTATTTCAAGAGAGCGGTGCAGCATGAGTTGGGTACCCATGTCCAGTTGAGTACATCATTTCACCCCTAGACGGACGGTCAGTCCGAGAGGACCATTCAGATTCTTGAGGATAAGCTCCGAGCTTGCGTTATTGATTTTGGAGGCTCGTGGGACCAGTTCTTGCCGTTAGCGGAGTTTGCCTGCAACAACAGCTACCGGTCTAGTATTCAGATGGCCCCATATGAGGTGTTGTATGGTAGGCGGTGTCGGTCCCCAGTCGGATGGTTTGAGCCGGTAGAGGCTCGGCTATTGGGTACAGATGGCCTTGGACAAGGTCAAGATCACTCAGTACAGACTTCGGCCAGCACAGTCCAGGCAGAAGGGTGTTGCAGATCGTAAGGTCAGGCATGTTGGTTTCATGGTTGGTAAGCGAGTATTGCTATGTGTATCGCCTATGAAGGGCATGATGAGATTTGGGAAGAAGGGCAAGCTTAGCCCTAGGTATATTGGCCCGTTTGAGATTCTGGACCGTGTGGGTAATGTGGCTTATAGACTTGCATTGTGCCTAGCTTGTCAGTTGTGCATACGGTTTTTCATGTATCCATGCTTCGGAAGTATCACGGTAATCCCACCCAACTGTTAGATTTCAGCACTGTACAATTGGACAAGGATCTGTCATATGATGAGGAGCCGGTGGCTATTTAAGACCGGCAGGTTCGACAGTTGAGGTCGCAGAGTTTTCCTTCAGTGCATGTTCAGGGGAGAGGTCACATCGACCTGGGAGTCCGAGTCTGATATGCGGAGCCGTTATCCTTATCTATTCCCCGACTCAGGTACTTCTTTCTTTTGTCCGTTCGAGGACGAACAGTTATTTTAGAGGTGGAGGATGTGACGACCCAAAGGGTCATCACTGTAATTCTCCCTTTTCTTGCGCTTCTGAGGCCTTGAAAACCTCTTATTTGATTGCCTCGATTTGCGTGCGCAGTACGGGCGTGAAGCCGAAAAATTTTTATGTGAAAAATATTTGAATTTTGTGTTAAAAACTATAAAATTTAATATTAATATTGCTATAGTTGACTTTGGTCCACGTTTTGCCATAATTCATGTATTTAAACAATTATTTGAAAGACAATGTCATGTATTTGGTAAATAAGAACAGAAACGACATTATGGTAAATCAAAGTTTACTTGTTTATTATGAGTTATTACCTACGCATGGTAATATATAAGTTAGTATTTTAATGGCAATATAAGTTTATATGTTCGCACATAATTGTTTGTTTTAAGATTAAAAACCTATGCGCACATAAACAAACAATAATAGTTTTATCTTTATTTGTAAAACTTTTAAGTAATATTAAGTGCATTCTGTACTAATATCATAACATTCATATCTTCTATAAGCAGATTCGTAGTAGTGGTGACATTGTTACAGGTGATATTTTAAGCAAAATTAAACATGTTTGTTAGCTGGTGTTTGATATGCAAAGACTTAGATTGAAGATGTACACTACACAGTAATATAGTTACACTTTGTTACAGATACGGTTTATATGAGTGTAAATTCAATAAAAAACATAGATAAAATAACATGAAATATCAAATATGGATAATTTATAAACTGTTAAAATAAAACAGAGTGTTAGGATCAATTATTATCGACAAGAGGGGTTGCTCTGATGGTAAGCAACCCCACTTCCAACCGAGAGGTTGTGAGTTCAAGTCTCCCCAAGAGCAAGGTGGAAAGTTCTTGGAGGGAAGGATGTGGGGGTCAATTTGGAAACAGCCTCTCTACCCAAGGGTAGGGGTAAGGTCTGTGTACATACTACCCTCCCCAGACCCTAATAAGTGGGATTATACTGGATTGTTGTACCGTTATTATGGGGATAAAAGTTTAGATAGTGGAAAGTATTCTGAGGTAGAAGAAGCAATAATAACTTGATATTTTCAGACTTACCTACGGTTTCATTTTCTGTAGCATTTGCTTCTTTTACAACTCCCTGTTGGTGTGAATTTATAGCATCATGGGTTGACTATAGTGGGGAAGTGGGAATGATATGTGAATGGAAATGTGAAGAAAATGAGTTGAACGTCAGGGTAGGGGATGTGAAAAACGTGGGATGTTTAAGGTTAGAGATAAAACAGTTTGATTTTTAATTACTGGAATATTTGAAAAGTGATATGTTTGTAAACCAAAAATTTTGTTCAATCAAATTATTATGTACTGGTGTTGTACAAAAGTCAAACTAAACTAAAAATTTTGGTAGAAGGGATAACATGAAATGATTCTAATAAGTAGTTCATAACAATACAATTAATAAAATAACTTATAACATTGTGTTTGGATTCTCCTAACTGTTTCAAATGAACTAAGTTTAGCAGTTTCCTTCAATGTAAAACAGCTCTTGATGTTATTTTCATAGAACTGTGCATCGGATTTTCTTCGATGATTGCTGCGGCAATTGAAGTACCTATCTTGACTGATGTATTTGCAATATCGATGAAGTCGTTATCTTCATTACAGCCCTATAAATAAAAGAAAATAAAGTATGATGTTTATAGTAAACCTTTGCTTCATATAAGTTTAAGAATTGGTGCAAAAGTAAAGTGCGATATAAAATTATAACATTTTAGTTTCAAGAAATACATATACAATAGATAAAACACTAAATTTAAGCCACGTGATTTATTCCAATATAGTTTAGCTTACAAATTGTATAATGTTTGTATGTTGAATTTTTATAATGTTAAGATCAAGAAATACAAACGTTGGACAGGAACCGAGTTATTTATGGTCGGTTGCATTTGGAAAGCGTGTGCCGACCAACCTGGTTCTTGATGAGAAAGTACAGTTCCTGGGAAGTGTTTCAGCTCATACACTGCACATAGGTACTTGTATGATTAGACAAAAAAGACTGTTGACGATATACAAAGTAGCAACCTTATATTAGGAATGTGCTTCTTCTTATAAACACCACATACAATAGTTTCAAAAATGTAAAGGAGAAAAATTGGAAAAGTAGTGCTCTTACTAAAGGGATTAATTAGTTGATGAAATATTAGTTCATGGAGACTACACCAACTGAAGATATACTTATAGTCGTGGAGCGGCAGAAACATACGTTTAAAAAGAGGCGAGATACATAGTTGACGAACATAAATGACATTCCTGCATTGCAAGTTTATTTTGGGTGTATGATAGAGTATTAATATCTTTGAAGGCAGCAACTGGCAACAGCAAGATCTTGTTAGCAGCCAGATAAGGAATGTGCTTAAAAAGAATTACACAATTAAAAACAGGAAACATATGATAGCAGTCAACCATACCTAATGAAGTTGTCAACAAAAATGTTGCTCAAATGTATCACATTTCCTTTCACTCTCCTAGTAAATTATGGAAAAACTCTTTGTAAACTACATTTATTGCTTCATTTGAAATTTCTCCATCATCGTCATAAACCAAAATCTTTAATTCCGTTCTTGTTGTAACCCGTGATAGAGCAACGTAAAGTTGTCCATATGTGAAGACCGGTTTTTTCAAATATAACCCAACATGAGATAAAGATTGTTCTTGACTTTTGTTTATCGTCATTGCAAACGATACACCTATTGGGAATTGTCTTCATTGGAATTTAAAAGGTATTCTTACATCAGATGGAGTTAATGACATTCTAGGAATGAAGACCTTTTGTCCAGCCATATTTCCCGATAAAATTTTTGCTTCAATAACCCGATTTCCCAGTCTAGTAATGATTAATGATGTTCCATTACATAGCCCTGAAGATGGGTCTATGTTTCTCAATAACATAACTGGGACACCCACTTTAAAGTGATAACATGATTTGGAATTCCAGAACACTTAATAGTGTTTAGAAATTCAGGTGTATGTATGTATTCCAAACCTGTAAAAGCATCGTCTCACATGCAAATTGTATCAGAACTATAGAATGTTTTTGGTTGACTTTTGTTTACTGAACCATGTATTATTCGTTGATTGATTCAACCATGTCAAGAGTGGGAGCAAGAATTCCTCTTTGTTGCAAATATATTATATAAGTGCAATGACTTAAAAATTTTGGATATGTACTTTCCACAATCGCAGAAATTGGATCACCACAATTATTGATGATAAGATCATAAGGGATGTGAACTTTATCGATACTATCAAAAGAATTTCCAATCATACCATTACATATTGCTAAAATCCAATCAGAAAATTGTCTTAGATCATTCATATGTGAATCCTCCAGATTTCCTTCCAACCTCATATTTTTTGTTAGCTTTAGGACTTTACAATAATTCCACAAATATGAAGAATTAAGGGTAGCATTAACAATATCTTGTCTAGTACCTTTTGGAATGACTGGAAGTATTTCTCTAAAGTCACCACCAAGAACAACAGTTTTTCCTCCAAATGGACGATCTAAATTAGATGCCTCTTTAAATCTAAGAATATCTCTGAGAGTTCTGTATAAAGCTTCAAAATAATATCTATGCATCATTGGTGCTTCATCCCAAATAATTAACTTTGTCTTGACAATTAATTTTGATAAAGGAGTACCTTGTTTGATATTACATGTTGCATCTTCATTTGCATTGAGTGGGATTGCAAATCTAGAATGAGTTGTTCGACCTCCTGGTAACAAAAGAGACGCAATTCGCTTTATGCAACTGTTAACACAATATCTCCTTTACATCTTAAGGCTAAAGACAAATTCTTCCAAATAAATGTCTTTCCGGTTCCTCCATGACCATAAAAAAGAAGAATTGACATTTGTCCTCATGCACTGATTTGATAATTCTGTCATAAACTAACTTTTGCTCCTTTGTCAACTTAGCAAATAATTCTTCATGTTCCTTAGACAAAGAGCGCCTACTATAACATAGTTCTTCGCAGATTAGTCTATTGGTATTGTCAAATTCTTCTTCATTGAAAACCGGTGTTGGCATTGTTGGAAAATCGTATAACGTTCTTCCGCAACCTTTCAATAAATTTTCCAACTTTTGTAGACAACGATTTTTTAATTCATTGTTTGTTAGCTCAGCCTCTAAAGTAAAAAAAGTATATAATTAATAAATTAATCATAAAAAAAAATTTATTTTCCATGATTCATATAAAGAAAATAGTAAAAGATTTTTTTTAGAAATAGTAAAAACATTTTCATATTACTTTACTTCATTGGAACGCGAAATCAATTATGTTTTAATTAATATATAATTAATCATTAGTCGGTTATAAGTTGCAAGCGTACATGTAAATCATATATTACAATAAGGTTTAATCTATAAAACAAAATTTTATTATTTAAATCTTAAGAAAAAGTTCGAATTGTATACCTGGATTATCCAATATTCTTCTTTCTTCATGTAAAATATTATCTAATAATAAAATTCATGTTGCCTCCAAACACATTCTGGACGTGACATTGAATTGGATAATAGTAACATACCAAATAATTGCCTTAGATATGATGGCCCAATTACTTGCCTCCTTTATGACATCCACATACTCTTTGTCATCATCTAATAAACCCAGTGCATAACATGCATTTCTAAAAATTAAATGGTCTTGGATTGTTTATTCTACATAAATCTTCATAACACTTGGGTCCTTTAATGACATTCAACAACATTCGAATGAAATATTGCTCTCCATTTGCAGGGAGTACAAAGAATATTCTTCCTATTAAAAAAGCATAATTTCTTCTTTTTTCCCATTTTTTTAGTTTTTTATACCACACAAACTTAAGAGGAAATTCTGCATAAGTTAATTCTCTTGCTTCTTCGTATGTATTATTTGCCTCAAACAAGCTTAAAAACTTAGATTCCCTTACACTTGGTGTATTGGCAACATCATCAACTGGATCATCATCAGAGAAAATAAATGTCTATTCATTTGGTAGATGAAAGGAAAGTCTTTCTACTGAAGGTTCTCTAAATTGAATTGGAAATTTAAAAATTCTCCAAGCAGCTTCACAAGGTAATATGTATCGACAATCATAATACATTTTTATTTCATCAATAGCCGATGACTCCTCCTCATTCATACTTTGAGAAAAAATTATTGTCACACGATCATGATCCTTATTAACGTACACGAGTAAGTACTTGATTGAGCGAGATTGATTGCACCATTCAACATTTATATGTGCACCATACTTCAACAATAAATACATATTGTTTGGAACCACGTACATGTTATCCAATTCAATACCTTCTTTCTCAATAGTTCTACTATTGTCCCTTCTTTTATATATAGGATATCCATCTACATCGATTGTGGTAGTTTCTACAAACTTCTTTGGAAAGTGTTTTGTACATCTACCATTAAGCATGCAGGGAGACGATTTAATAGCAGAACCGCACGGGCCATGCATCATGAAATTCTTCACGGTATTATAATAATACGAGTCGACCGATTCATCTTGTATTTCTGCAGAAATTATTTGATTTATATCTCCAACATTTGGATATTTATTATGAAGAAAGAGCAATATGTGTGCATGAGGCAACCCCTGTTTTCGAAATTCTATAGTATATATCACTGCAAAAATATTAGTTTGCGATTGGAGTAATTGCATATAATTTATATGTAAGATGAAATGATTTATTAGATTATAAATATCATAAGAATTTTGTAAAAAAATTTAATTATATACTTGATTTAACTGGTCCAAAAATTTATTTCTCTTTCAAATCCTTTATTGAACAATCCAACTTGATTTTTTAACACCCTTACTAAAATGTCTGGGCGATCTTCTGGTTGCAAGCCCCTCATTTTTACAAATCTACTAATTTCAGGCCACTTTACGTTGCAAGTAAATGTGATGAAAAGATTTGGATATCCAGCCCATTTGCAGATCGCCATAGCTTCTTGATAATTTTGAATCATGTATCTTGCACCCCCTGTGAAGCTGGATGAAAGAATTATCCTTTTACCTTGAGAAGAAGGATTTATCTCTCCATGTAAAACTGCATCTTGTAATCCTTTACACATATGAGCTCGTAATTATTTTTGATGAGTTCTAATATACTTCAACCTAGACGATTCAACCATTGTAAATCCATCGACTAAGAATTGTTGAAATAATTGTCTTGAGTTCATAATTGTTGGTACTTCGCCGTTCCTTTCTTGAATTTTGTATGTGAAATATCCACACATGCTAACAAAATGCCTTGCTCCACTTGATTCGTCATTTTCATTTAAAGGAATGTCTTCCCTATAACCATCTTCACCTAATGGAAACAATAAAGGATACTGAAGACCTAAATAGGCAACATTCAACTTATTTATCCTTTGTAGATGTCCAGATTGAGTTTCTACAATGGTGTCTCAGTCACATCTAGATACATCAAAATCTCCAACTATCAAAGCGGCAACTTCGGAAATCGTTGGTAAGTTGTATCTTCATCCATCATAGTTACGTTTTCCAATCAATCTGAGTCTAAAATTGGACTCACTCCTGAAATTTGTCTCTCACCATTCTAAATGACTTTGTCAAAACATTATGCTCATCAAGCATTAGTTTCAGATCTTGAGCAATTTCAGCATGAAGTTAGTTTATTCTATCACCACAACTGCATTAAAATATGCTTTATAAAATTAGTTTAACTTTTTTTTTTTACATTATCCATACAAATTTAAATTTGGATAAATTATATACTAACCACAGTGCATGAATTCTATTCTGAACTTCGTTTTGTGTGTCGTATATATATAATTGCGCAAACTTGGGAGTAGATCCTTCAGGAGGCAATAAATTGCCGGTTTGATGATAGTTTTCTAGATAATTTGAATGTTCTTGGCCCCTTTGTTTGATTGATAGAAACATCAACTTTTCCTCCCATTGAGGTAAATGAAAACATTGAGTTATAACTTCTAATATTTTCTCTGAAATGGTTACTTTTTGGACCTAAATAAAAGTATTTGTTGGTAAATACATAAGTATTCTTATATTGCAGATACAATTGAAGTATTTTTAAAGTAGATTTTGTTGTTACCTGATCCGAATAATAAGTTTTTTAAAATTGTGGAAGGTTCTTTTGGCTTTGGTAAGAGTATCTTTCCATGATTACAGCACAAAGAAAACTCGGGTTTTGTAGCTTTGATTTTCTTGTTAATTCTTTCTTCGTACCAGAAGTAAGCACCACAATGTTCACATTCATATATAGGATAGGCTATATCCCAATACTCTATGAATAAAATAAGTAAATATAAAATTAATGTAAAGGCGTGGTAAGCTTATTTATTGTAGATAATATGAAAAATAAATATGCATACCTTCATTGTCAATAATTCTATATCCAACATCAGGATCTAAATAGTATTAACATAATATTAAATTAGGCATGTAAATTGAAAATGGGGACATGAATGAATCATTTTTTTGGTTAAGATAGACAGACATACCTTCGTAGTGGTCTTCATCTTCATTTGCTGCATTATTTTATGCAATGTTTTTCATGTATTACGTTAAGTAATTAATCACGCTTCCATTAATTTCAGAATTATTATAATTGTAGTTTTTTTGTAGAATTTAATAGGGAAAAAATAATTCTGAAAAACTTACCTGGTACATCCCATCAATATTGACATCTTCAAGTTCTAAATAAAAAAGCATAATAAAATGTCGTGAGTATAAATAATCGATTAATGTTATATAACTATTTTCTTTTTTAAATAACAATCTGGCGGTAGGGGTAGCTCATTTAAATCAGGTAGAAGATAATTTGGCTGCACATTTGAATTTGACAAACTAAATTGTGAATATTGTTGTCGAGCTTAATTTGGATATTGTGCATGCGATTGAGACGATGAAGCTTATGCAAATCTATATAAAGGTTTATAATGTAAATTTGAGAGTAGTTCACTGTTTATTATATCTGTGAAAGGTTGTGTTGCCTTTTCTTTTCCAAATGCATCCCGTGTGATTGTAGCAAGACAAATAAACTATATAAACCACAAACCATACAAATCACATAAGCTATAAAAAATCAGGAAAAATTAAAGCAAAATGACGTTACACGACTATTGGCTAATATAGCAATTTACAAAGACAGATCATAACCAAAAAATCAAAACAAAGAAAGGCTATAATCGCAAGACAGTATCCCTAGATGCCTCATCAAAGTTGACATTAGGAAGGCTTACGACTCTGTTGAATGGGACTTTCTCAAGGCAGTACTACTTGAATTTGAAATTCCTTATAAAATAGTAGTACTAATAATGAAGTGTGTCTCCACAGTCAGTTATTCCCTTTGGATAAATGGGGGACTGACCAAGAGATTTGACGCAAGGAAAGGACTAAGACAGGGGGACCCAATGTCCCCCTACTTATTTGTGCTAGCCATGGAATACCTAACTAGATCCTTAAAAAGGCTACACAGAAACCCAGACTTCAATTTCCACCCCAAATGCTCCAAACTACAAACCACACACATATGCTTTGCAAACGACCTTTTGATGTGTTGTCGGGCTGATATAACTTCCATGAAGTTACTGATGAATGAATTTGAACAGTTCTCTCTGGTCTCGGGTCTACAAGCCAATATGGATAAAAGCTCCTTATATATAGCAGGTGTATCACCTAATTTCAGGAAGAAAATATGCTCTGAACTCCACCTCACAGAGGGCACCCTTCCTTTCAAATATCTAGGAGTTCCCATATCCACAAAAAAAGATCACAATATCACAATGTATGCCCCTAGAAGAGAAGATAGTGGACAAAATCAGAAGCTGGACATCAAAACTCCTCTCTTATGCTGGCAGAGTCCAACTCATCAAAAGCGTCCTGCTTGAAATGCAGACTTATTGGGCCCAGGTATTCCTCATTCCAAAAAAAATTATAAAACTGGTAAATGAAATTTGCAGGAATTACCTATGGACTGGTAGACATGAATCTAGTCATAGGAATCCAATCGCCTGGGAAACATTGTGTAAACCAATGGCGGCAGGAGGACTGAGCATTATTTCCTATGAAAGATGGAATAAAGCGGCTCTATCAAAACTCCTCTGGGCCTTAATGGCAAAAAAAGACAAACTCTGGATCAAATGGATACATTGTCACTACATAAAGAAAAAAGATAGTATTACAATGGAAATCCCTAAACAAGCTAGCCGGCTCGTTAGGAAATTATTTGGCGCAAGAAAATGGGGGGAAACTGATGGTGCAGAACTGCAAACATGTACAAAAAATGGGCAATTTAGTATCAGAAAGGCATACATTCAGATCACTCCTCAATATCCCAAGGTTGCATGGAAAAACTTATTAATGGTGACTGGCATGCTCCCAAAACAGAAATACATCTTATGGATGGCGCTGCATAGACGCTTGGCGACGATTGACATACTAGCTAAATGGGGAATTCACACTAATCAATCCTGCATTTTGTGTGGAAGAGATACTGAAGAAACTCAGACTATTTATTCTTTGACTGCTTATATTCCAAAATATTGTGGCAAGCTATGTTACAATGGTTGAAATATCAAAGAACGACAGGCACATGGGAAACAGAAATCCAATGGCTAAGAGCTAATGTTAACAGCAGAAATCCCAAGAAAACCATCCTATGTGTGGTGTTTGCAGCAGTAGTATACAACATCTGGATGGAAAGGAACAACAGAAGGTTTCAACAGTCAACCAGAGACGCCAAAGACCGAGCAAAGGAGATAACAATTCAAGTGCACTTCACTGGCGTAAAGCTACCTAAATGGTCGCTCATGTTACAGAACATTAATAGCTATCCTTTGTGCGAGAATCCATAATTGTAGCAATTTATATAATAGGATATAGTTTAACAACAACAGTTGTAGAGTTTCAAAATGACTGTACTCTTGAGATTTGTTCTAGAGTCCAAAAGAACAGATGATGTAAATTTGCCATATAGTTGAAATAAAATCAAAATTTCTTCTTAAAAAAAGAAAAAAACAAAACAAATGAGTACACTAATCAATCATGATTTACTATCAAATAATATTGTGTAAAATCTCATAAACAAATAAAATAAATAATCTGCATTTATATCCCATGGTGTAGTTTAACTACAAATTAACTGCAAATCAAACGGGATAAATGATATAAATATTCATTTTTTAGCTTTTGGCATATTTTAATTTTTCACTTTTTTTGTGGTTAATTAAAATTTATTAACCACCAAGCCTTAATTTTTCTTGTCTTTTTCCTTTGTCCTCTTGTTCATTTTTCACTATTATTTCCTTTAATATATATATATATATATATATATATATATATATATATATATATATGTGTGTGTGTAAGATACGAACGTTTATTTAATTATTGATTTCTTAAAAAAGAATACTTACAATAATTGAATTATACACAAAATTTAATAAAAGATATCTATAACAATATATATTGTTTGTAAATAAGATCAAATACAAAGTTTCTAAGGAAATATAGAATTATCATTTCAACTCAAAATTAATATGTACATACAAAACGAAATTGTAATTGATTCTTTCTAAAAAAAAGGATATCTACGTAACTGAATTATATACAAAATTTTATTAAAGATATATAGATATAGTATATTGGTCTGCTTAGATAAAATTGCGTCTTTTTTTTTGTGTGTACGACCAAAAGATTCTACTTTGGTCATTAATAAGAGAATATTTTAGTTTAATTAATTCTTTCTTACAATTTTCAGTCTATTTTCATTAGTATAATATATGTGTAAGACAAAATATTTATTTAATTAATTCTTTCTTAAAAAAGAATACGTACCGTAACTAAATTATATATACACAAAATTAAATTAAAGATATTTATAGTGATGTATATGATACCTATATTAATACATATTATCCCCAAATAAGGTCAGATACAAAGCTTATACTAAATATAAAATTATTATTTCAACTTAAAATTAATGTGCAAGATACAAAATAAAATTTTAATGGATTCTTTCTTGAAAAAGGATGCCTGCCCTAAAAGAAATCCATAATAGTATTACAAATCGATGATCCTGTAATTTTGTATGGCAAGTGTGAGTAATCATATATTGTCATGTTACAATGATCTTTTTCTTTTACTTATTTTTGGACTTTGGTCCATAACACGTTTTTATGTCAGCAGAATATTTCATATCTTTTTCTCTGACCCATATTAACTCAAAGCATTAATTTCATATTTTAACAGAATATTAGTCATATGTAATATTACTCTAAATATGGTTATATATGTTCACGGACAGCTCTATTTAATATTTCATTCCCACTTCCCACACACAAAATAAAAAACTATTAATTAGATACAAAAGAACATCAAATAATAATGTTTTGACGGAAACCATAAACTTATATATAATATAATATAGATATGGTAATATATGTTCACGGATAGCTCGACTTCATCTTTTTTTCCCAATGGATTTTTATCCAATTAATAATTAGATACAAAAGAATATCAAATATGTTATGAAATAATATAAAAGACAAGAACAATAACTCAAGAACAAGAGCAAATAGAGAGAAGAGTAGAGAGAGTTCTTCTTATTGATACTTAGAGATTGTTAGGAGTGATTTACAATGGTAGAAGACCCCTTTATTTATAGGGAGGGGGATGATTTATCTATCAAGAATAGAACTCTAGAATCCTCTCTAATTATAGACATTCACCTTAAATAGGAGATTTCATAACACTCCCCCTTGAATGTCTATTCAACAATGTGCCTCGTTAAAACCTTAAAACCAAAACCCAATGGGAAAAATTAAAGAAAGGAAAAAGAGTACACATGTTTGAATATGCGCCTATTGGTTGCCTCGTTAAAAACCTTGCAAGGAAAACCCAGTGGGACAAAACCTTGTAAGAGAAAAAGAGTGCAACGCGCATTAACTCCCCCTAATGAGTACATCAATTTATATCCTTGAGCATTTGCATTCCAATCTTGCGCATCATCTTCAAAACGATCTTTGATAGAGATTTGATAAATAAATCAACCATATTGACTTAAATAAGTATTCCGCACCTTGAAATCATCATTCTTGATAGATATGAACATCTTCATATAATGTCGTGGAATAACTCTTCAATATCTTCATAGATGTATTCTCAATGCCATCATGCTTATAGTTATAGCAAGATACATATGTACACAAATTGTACTAAGGATGTGGTACTTCAGGACCACGAATTGCATATGCTTCAAGCAACTTAAATCTTTCAAGTTAAGTCATATAAGCCATATAATAGACTTTAGATGCATATCAAGTTTTCCATGTCATGCTAGACAAATAAGATATCGAAAACTGACTATACATACCTTTGACTTTATACTTTCAAGCATTTGAACTATAGGTTCAAAACTACATGTCTTTCATATGGAATCAATTCTTCTTGAATTGTATCTCTTCCATTTAGTTACTTTCTTTGGGTCAGCAAATGCATATAGCATGCTTTGCAATATGTTGCAATTGAATTATCCCTTTTATGAACTTCAGGTTCATATCATGATATTCGGGGATATACATATACAAATGATAATTCATCCCATGTAACCTTTTCTCAAGTGTTTATCATGTCTCCCCCTCATGTTAGAAAAGCTAACTTGTTTCCTCAACTTTGGGAAATCATCTTTGTGCATTATCATGTCAATATACACAGCACATTAATAATAAGATGAAATTATTTGGTTCCTCACCCTGAACCACTTGTGAGGGGAGAATATAATATACTCTCGTATACAACGTATATCATACTGATATATATAACTTTGTTCTCATAAGAAACAGTTTAGCTATTAAGTGGAAGCACTCAATAATTATCTTGCTAAACCAACTTTGATATAAACCAACTTATCAAGATGAACTATCTTGAGTAGAAAATCAGGAAATTATGCTCGAAGTTAGATTACTGAGCAATTTACCTCGCAAGCACTGGCCAGGCTGCGGGTTAATAACAATTGCGCATGTAACCATTTCATAGATGCATCATATGTGGTATACATGGCAGGTGAATGGGCCCATATTCACCTTTGATATTTCCAGAATTTATGGGCTTCAACCCGAACTCTTTAGTTGGTCAGTTCATTAATGAGAACAAGTGATACAAGAGAATTCGTAAAGAACTTTCTAGTTCTTTATTATTCACCTATGTGAATTTGCACATCATACATAAAATGAGATGGCTAACACGAATGCCAACTGAATAAATTATCAATATTGGTAACCATGACATGTGCACTTATCAATAAACTTCAGGTTTATTATGACATGGGTTTTATACCAATAGATATCCACTTTATTGTGGCATTATTTCGTTTGTGTAGTACAAACTGGAGAACAAAGCGGGTAGCTTTTCATATACAAATTACCCCGCTACAAGTTGTAGTAATAGGAGATATCAAATCCTTCCTTTATTTATAGTCTCAATATAATCAATCGCTTTCGCGTGTACTTTGGAAACTGAATAAGTTTCTTTGAGGCTTACTACAGCACAATACTCAATTGTGTTTCTCCAACATAGTAATAATTGGCTCTTCTAGAGCTCTCAATTAATTTTGTACTACCACAGATTCATCAACATCCATGTGGTGAATATCTTTCTTAAAGAGAAAGTTATACCATTATGGTCATGTCAAACTTATATGCAAGATATGTTTCTTGCATTATCGTTGTCCTTTAATAGTCATATTTCCAAAATACTTTGGCGTACAATAGGTACGTGACCAACGATCATTCATGCCATATATCATCTCAAACCTCCTTCTAGGGGTGAGTGTGGTATATTTAATACCAATTTCATGTTCATATTCTTCCAATAATGAATATGTATTCGTGAATCAAATGTTGTCACATTCACTTCGAGGATATGTGATTTTGTTATCCTTTTCAAATCTATAAATGCGTCAGGCATTTGATTTGCTATTCTTTGCAAATGGATAATCTTTTGTGCCTCTTTCACAATTAGAGGTGTGTGGATCAAGATGAGATAATGATGCATTTTTCCACAAAATTTCCCGTTTGGTTTCACCAACTTCTCCCCCTAATTTTGGGAAAAGTGTCTCATCAAATTGACAGTCTGCAAATCGTGCAGTGAACAAATCTCCTGTCAATGTTTCGAGGTAGCGAATAATGGAGGGCGATTCAACCTCAACATATATTCCTAACCTTCTTTGCAGACCCATTTTGGTGCGGGATGGCGGTGCTAAAGGCACATATACTGCGCATCCAAAAATTCTTAAATGGGATATATTGGGTCCATGACCCAAAACCAATTGCAACGGGGAATATTTGTGTCAATTCGTCAGTCAGAGACGAAGTAGCATTGCTGTATGCAAAATGGCGTGACCCCAAACCGAAGTGGGCAGCCGACAAACTAAAATGCTGCATGCAAAATGGCGTGAACCCAAACCAAAGTGGGCAGCCGACAAACTAGCATTGCTGCATGCAAAATGGCGTGAACCCAAACCGAAATGGGCAGCCTCGTTTTCATGAAGAATTCAAGATTATTCTCATCTATTGTCTCAATATGATATCCATTTTGAATGATATCTTTAAAACTCAACAAGTTCTTTTTAGACTTGGAGGAGAATATTGCATTCTCTAAGATAAACGTCATGCCTTTGGGCAGAATTACAGTTGCTCTTCCGGAGCCTTCGATCAATTTAATTCCCATGGTTTGATATACACGAACATAAGAATAAACAAGTTCAATTCGTTTGTGTCACATAATATTTTCAAAATCTGCTGATGTCAGTTGACTAAAATAAATCAGATAGTCGATTATATGTTTTCCATAACCTATTACTATGCAGTTTGAAAATTTCAGTTTAAGCACTTTCATAAAACAATCGATTGTTAAACACACACAATCGATTGTTGAACATTGACAATCGATTATTTAACATAGACAATCGATTATTTGCTATTTTTGATAAACTTCAGATCACACTGTCTTAAGACAATCGATTGTTAGACATAGACAATCGATTGTGGATGATTTTTGAAAAATTCCAGACCTCACTGTTTCAAGACAATCGATTGTTAGACAAAGACAATCAATTGTGGATGATTTTTGAAAAATTCCAGACCTCACTGTTTCAAGATAATCGATTGTTATGCATAGACAATCGATTGTGGATGATTTTTGAAAAATTTCAGATTACACTGTCTAACGACAATCGATTGTTAAACATTGACAATCGATTGTTGACTGTTTTTGAAAAATTCCAGCACTGTTTTAAAGACAATCGATTGTTAATCATAGACAATCGATTGTTTTGCAATTTTTATGCGAAATATGAGATAACCGACTAGTTTTTCAGGTTAGTCGATTACCTCTACTGGAAAGTAAAAATATTATTGATATTTGAGCATATTGATACATTCTAAAGAACTAATACTAACATTATATCATGAACTAACTAATACGAGCTAATACTAATGGCTATTAGTTTATTCATTCACTAATACAAACAAGTAAAATAAAATCAAATAGCTCCATCTTCTTTCATCACGGATCCATCACCGATTAGGTGGTCTATCTTCCCTTCGGGTTGCTCAAAGAAGTCTGCCACATCCAAGTGGGTGATGTCAAAGTTGTCGTCAGAGACAAAATTCGTTTCAGGGCGTTTTACTCTTTCGAGATGCTTGATAAAGGTCAACCAAAAGTCATGGTATACGGCAAGCCTTTGACCAGTGCCCGTTTTCACCGCAACGATAATATATAGTTTATAAACTATTTGCTTTTGGTTTCTTATCGTATCGTGCTTGTGGCAGAGTGACCAACTTCAGGTTGTCATATCTCTTCTTTAAGCCATTCCACAAGATAGGTGGATCCTTGACGGTGAGATATTCAATCTTCAAACCTTCATCAAGGTGATGGCGCAAGAAAATCAAGGTCTTAGCATAGTTTTGGGTGGATGCATTATTTCTGTCTTTAATGGCGTCTCCAAGACCCATAGCATCCAAAATGGATTTAAGTATCCAACACCCATATCATATAGTTCTTGCCCGAAATTTCAAGGGCAACGAACTTTCTTTTCATAATGTCAGACATAAACCAAATTTACATCAAGAGCGTGTTCATACTTACGGGCTCTATTACAATTATCACATTCACTTCAGGGAATGGATCAAAGTCATGTGCTTTACACAATCTCATGTCAAATATTACTTTCATAAAGTGAAAGATTATTTTGAGAATCCTTATTGTTCTCATTACCACAATAATGACGATTATAACTTCGTCTATTGCCATGTCCACATCCATTGATACCTTTACGGTAATTAGTCTTCTTTCAGACTTATCACATACTGCTACCACATTCTCTAAAGGGAATGGAGCAAATTCAATTGGACGGAATTCTTTGCCACGTCCACATTCATTGATACCTTCATGGTAATATTTTAGTCTTCTTTCAGACTTATCATATACTGCTTCCACATTCTCTAAAGGGAATGGAGCAAATTTAATGGGACGGATTTTCAATTGTTTGCCCACAATCATACATGAATTTAATCATGGCAGGACATAGAGATTTCACCACTTCATGTGGTTATAATTTCTTACAAACTCCATTAGAGTTATAATCAAACTTTGTTTGTATATTAAATCAAATCGTAGAATTTCAAGAATTTGAAAGGGAAAAGTAAATTACTTACCTTTAAGGTATACCAATTATATTTTCAATGTTTTCTTCCTTTTCTCCACTGATGCAGACGACGGCGGCTCCGATGCGGAGAAATTGACGGCGGCTTAATCTTCTTAAAGAGCTTCTTGAGACGGTAGAGTCTCGTGCTGATAACGTGTTATGAAATAATATAAAAGACAAGAACAATAACTCAAGAACAAGAGCAAATAGAGAGAAGAGTAGAGAGAGTTCTTCTTATTGATACTTAGAGATTGTTAGGAGTGGTTTACAATGGTAGAAGACCCCTTTATTTATAGGAAGGGGGATGATTTATCTACCAAGAATAGAACTCTAGAATCTCTCTAATTATAGACATTCACCTTAAATAGGAGATTTCATAACAAAATAATATTTTTTTCAATGTTATACAAATAGATTTCATAAAAGTGCCAAGTGTCTTTTTTTCAATACACCACTTGACTTAAAACTAATACATATTAACTTTAAATAATGTTAAGCCAAGTGACTTTTTTTAAATATTTTTTGTATTTTATGTAAAAAAAAAAAACTGTGCTACTTCAATTTTTTTTCAATTTTCAAAGTCATCAATCCTTAATATCTTAAATAAATTCATTTACTTTATTTATAATTTAACTTGCCCAGAGTAGAAATAGTCATAGTTGTTCCCATCTATATCTTGCTAATATTTTTTTATTTTATTGTTTTATTATTATGAATTTTTAAATATTTTTTCACTTTCATGTTTTAAGCTATAATATGGAAAAAAAATTGATGGTTGGATCTATATATATATATATATATATATATATATATATATATATATATATATATATATATATATATATATATATATATATATATATATATATATATATATATATTAGATTTATTTTCTAGATTATGTCTTAAATGTGCCAAGTGGCATTTTCGCAATATGTCACTTGGCTTAACCATGCTTCACTACCCTCCGTTTAATATAATATATATTTTAACTTGCCTAGAGTACAAATAGTCATAGTTATTCCCATCTATATCTTGCTACTATTTTTTTTTATTTTATTGTTTTATTATTACGAAATTTTAATTATTTTTTCACTTTGATGTTTTAAGCTAATATGGAAGAAAAATTGATGGTTGGATATATATATGTTATAGATATAGATATAGATATTAGATTTATTTTCTAGATTATGTCTTAAATGTGCCCAGTGACATTTTTTCAATACGCCACTTGGCTAAACCACATGCTTCACTACCCTCCTTTTAATATAATATAGACTATATCTTGCTAATATTTTTTTATTTTATTGTTTTATTATTATGAATTTTTAATTATTTTTTCACTTTCATATTTTAAGATAATATGGAAAGAAAATTGATGGTTGGATCTATATATGATATAGATATAGATATGGATCTATATATGATATAGATATAGATATGGATATAGATATAGATATATAGATTAGATTTATTTTCAAGATTTTATCTTAAATGTGCCAAATGACATTTCTCAATACGCCACTTGGCTTAACAACATATTTCACTATTCTCCTTTTAATATAATATAGATAGATTAATCTTTAAGTCTTCGAAATTCTATCTTGAAAGGATAACACATACACGATAGACATTAATAGTAATAGCTTTAGGACTTATCATATCATGAATACTCAATCCCTAAACCTTGTTTCTATACATGAACGCCACACGTTATCTCTCAATTAGTTTATGTTTTTGTATTGGGAAAAAATTGAATAAGATGATGTGTCATAACACGTGGACTGGTCAAATGGTCAAAACACGATTAGTCAAGAGGCACAAGAGGCAACAAGTACGGGAGAAGAAAGTTAAATAGGCACGAGACGCTATTCAAATGGCACGAGACTCATACCTATTTAAATTATTTAAATCCATGAGATCATAAGGGACTGAAGAATTGAATTTGATGACGTAAAGGAGAGCAATTTACTATTAAATGCCAAATACTTTAGAGAATTTGTATTAAATAAGAATGATTGTGTAACGTATCTTTTAATGCTATCTATTGCTCATAATTGCTTCATTCATACGAAGGCATTACACATTCTCCTAGACTTAACTATAAAAGGAGAAGATCACAACATCTATAAGGACACAAAACACTATTGATATTATACTGAAATACAAACTTATTTACTGCTTTATTATTATTTTTAAAAGCCTCTTATTTTTTCGTCTTCTGATTATCAGTTACTCGAATTTCTCTTTATTTCTAGCTTTGACCAAAGACTAATATTTTTGGTTAAACAGTTCTATACACTAATAAATAAAATAAAAATTATCAGGTTATTTATAAGATAGTTATTTGTAAATTTCAACAGTAAGTACTCATCCCTAATTTTAAAATAAAATTCAAAATTACAATGCGTTTAAATAGTTGTAAAAACAATTGAACTCAGGATAAGATTTAGATTCTGAATCCGTATCATAAAATATCCGCAGCAGAATCGAAAGACCTTTAGTAGATTATTTTTAGGTCCAAGCGGTGAATCATAAATCTTCCTTACGCCTATAAGCAAGAGACTCCTAGGATTTCGCTTCCGATGTACCCATTCCTTGCTCTAGCCATATATATAGATGAAAAGATTAATAAGTGTATATACATAATAAATCACACCAAATTTATGATATACTCACTATATATATATATATATATGTGTGTGTGTGTGTGTGTGTGTGAGAGCTGTCTTAATTTGAAGAAACATTATTTTGTTGCTCGGAATGGAGGGAACTGATTTTTTTATTATCATGTGTGGTTCGTAAGATCGTCCCCATACTTTTACCGTTATGCATGGTGCATGGTGGTTGGTGCGTGTGAGGTATGTGTAATATGTGCGCCATCATGTTCTCTCGTGAAGAAGACGATCATTTTTTTCGGTTTCCTATCCAGTGCTCGATATCTGTATTGGGCCAGCTTCGATCAACCAATTCAAATTTGCATTGCATCAAGCCATTAAAGAAGAGCGCGTTCTATTAGGATTTTCTTATATTTAATTTAGAGGTCGAAGTCGAGACTTTTGATTAAAGATAAAAGATTCTTATTCATCCCATCACAATTTGTAATTATCGATTAAAAACCGTTGTGTAATATCACCAACTTAGCTGCACGTCAGGCAGGGATGAAGCTATGTCGGTTCAAGAATGGTCAACTGAACACCCTTCGCCGAGAAATTATACTATATATAAGGTAAAATATTAGTAGTTGTCATTGATTTAAAAAATAGACTTTGAACACCCTTGCATAGCCAACTAGCAACCCTTATTGAATTTATTGGCTTCATCATGGACACCAGGGGCAAAGACATCTTTTGTTAAGGGTGATCAATGATCACCATTTATCGAAAAATTTCATTATGTATATAAGTAAAATATTAAATTTTAAATGTATATAACATATATTAAATGCTTTTTGACGGAATTCTTTTTACTTTTTTTAAGTTGGAACATTCTTGAAAATTTTCTTGACTTCTGCATGCTATAATTAATTCAAGTGTAGGGTTAGTGCCACTGTCAAATTAAATGATAGAGAGGAGCAGATGGTCCTTAATTATGGTCTCGTCAGATGGTTCCTTTCCTTTCTTCCACAATTATTGAACCCATCTTTTGCAAATATTAGTGCTTGTTTTTTTAGGTCGTCATTGTGTCCAAGAGGCAAGATCCTGTCCAGTCCGTAATCAGTGCAGTTGCCATCAACCTATTTATTTTTTTGGTTTCTTATTCGGTATTCTGTATTCGCCTTAGACATCGACTAATCAAAATTTGTGTAGTAGAAGATTCATGAAAGAGGGTAGAGCTAGCTTCCTATATATCAAAAAAATTTCATTCACAGAATTCGAACCCGAAAACTTAGATTAAAAGTGTTTGACTCAAAAGATATCGAAATCTTTTTGAACAAAATAATCAAAAATAAAAGGGTAAATCTTTGCTAATTTAATAATCTTTAGATAGAAAAAAAGACAAGGGGAAAACAGATAATAAGGCTTCTTTATTAATCTAGATCAACAAAAACTTCTGCAAGAAATCTTCTCACTCATAAGCAGAATTACAACAAGAATATATTATGAATCAAACAAGAAGTCCTTACAAAGTTGTTGTTGGCTATATATATATATAGAGAAACCCTTTTAAGTTGTAAAAGAGAGATTATAAGGAATATTCGAAGGAATATTCTTAGTATCCCCTAACGGGCCTATTTTATTACAAGGGTACAATCTCTTATTTTTCTTAAGCTCGTCCTCCGCAGGACGTCAGGTTACAGGGATATCGCCGTTCGTCGTATTCATCGACGATCGTTGTTGTTCAAAGTTAGACCATACAAAAGGTCGAAGGATATTGGTCAGGTAATTAATTAAATGTGGAATTATTCATGTCCTAGTTATGACGAGGAGTATATACATGTAATAAGAGGAAAATTAGGGTTACCTAATTGGAAAAACCAAACAAAAACAAACCAAGTGAAGGAGATGAGATCATGGCATGAGTAGTGGCTTTAATCACGGACAGGGACTGAAAACTGAAATACTACGTCGAGGTCTTTTACAATTCTAAGAAAGATATTAATAGACTTAATCATAAGAATATTTATCACTCTTTTAAATGTTTCAATTTATTTATTTTTCGTCAAATTTCTCATAATTCTTCAGTAAGGATGTGTTTAAATGAAAAACTACAAATGCATCTGATTTCTCTAAAGCATTAAATATTTTTAAATAAATTCAATTTGATAAAATCGGCAAATATTTTAATTTTTTTATAGGAAAAGGTAATTTATTGAAGAGACATTACATAGCAGCGTTCGTTAAAACCCTAGATATGGGACTAGCCTCAAGGACATTTTCATTCCCCATATTGGCTAAGCAAAAGCAAGCACTAACATTTAGTTTTTTAATAAGAAACACATGACCACATTTATCCATTGCTAGGTTATTTAGTAATATAGGCAATGGATTTACAAAAACACAATTTTTGCCTTGCATGCTTCAAGCCCTCCTTGACCAATTCATGGGCCACCTTGTTTCCTTCCCTGAAATTATGGATGATCTTCGGGTGCTTCAGCTGGTGCATAACCACCTGCAATGATCCAAAGAGTTGGAGTAAGTTGTTGCATTTAAATAATATAGCTTGAGAGTTCCGTTGCATCTGTTTCCACAATTAGAGGAGTGAAACCATGGTTAAGGGAAAGTGTGAGGCCAAATCTTTATGCCTCTAACTCTGATTGCAGTGGAGAGGATGAAGGTTTTGAGTGTTGAAATCCCAATAGCCAATCACCGTTATCTCTTCTGAAGATTCCCCCCATGCCTCCTAGGTTTAGGCTTTCTTTGAAGGCGCCATCTATGTTGAACTTAATGAAATTCTGGGGTGGTTTATGCCAAGAAACTTTAACGGTAAGTGTGTGTTGGGGTGATGGGTTTACTATATGTGTAGTAGAAGTATTCTTGCGCTAATGAGATAGCATTAAGTTTTTGTAGTTGAGGCATAGGTTGTTGTGATTATTATTATTTCTATTTGACCACACGCACCAAATGATAAAAGGGAAGAGGAATTCCCACGATATGGGGGTATGTTGGTATTGAGGTAAGTGATTTTTAATCCTTAACAACCAGTAAGGTTGTAACAAGTTTTTGTAGAGAAAGAACCGTCTGGGGTTAAAGCCCAATGGAAGGTATCTATGTTATTAATTAAAGGCTCAAAGGAGACAATAGCGTTTTTGATGTTATGAGGTAATTCAAAGGATAGTTTTGAGAGATCTCATCTGTTACTAAGCCATAGGTCCCTTATACTGAGATGCTTATCGGTCGTGGATATGAGGCCTTCTAAAGTTTTCCTAAGTGTAGAAGAGTTTGGAATCCAGTTTGTTTGCCAAATGTTCATTGAGGAATTTTGATGAGGTGCCCATTTTAGCCCTTTGCTACAGATTTCCCAACCTCTAATTAGACTCTTCCAAATGAAGATGGTGTATTTTAGATTTCTCTTGAGACCGTAAAGGGAGTATAGGGTTTGAGACCAGGGGAGCAACGGGTTGTGGATAGCTCTCCATGAGAGACAGGCTAGGGATACCAGGTTTTTTTCTTTCGCACCATGTATACCAATACCACCATTTTTTATTTTTTATTTTTGTAATGGTATCCCAAGCTATTAGATAGAGCTTATTTGAGGTGGTTGAAGAGCCCCAAATGAATTTCTTTTGGATTTTATCAATAGTTTTTTGAATCTTACCAGGTAAATAATTAAACTGCATAACATGATTGGGAATGTTATTCAGGCAACTATTAGCTAAAATGGTACGTCTAGATATATTGAGGAACTTTGATTTCCAAGAGGCCAACTTAGCCGACATTTTGTTGATGATATATTTGTAGTCGGATGATTTTGGTTTGGAGTTTGTAATGGTAAATCCTAGATATTTCCCAAAGTGGTTGCTTAGAGGAATATTAAACAATTTTGATAGTTCTTTCCTAACATGGACGGGGAAATTCCTAGAGACGATAAGTTTTGATTTTTCAAAATTTATTTTTTGGTCTGAGAGAGTACAAAAGGACTCAAGACAATGAAGAATTGACCTAGGAGATTTGTTATCTACAATACACATTAAAGTAAGGTCGTCCGCATAGAAGAGATGTGAAATTTTGTAAGAAGTTTTCCCAAGGTTGATGGGAGCCCAATTACCAATGTCCACTTGATGATTTATGTTACTAGAAAGCATTTCAAGGCAAATGATGAATATATAGGGGGATAGAGGGTCGCCTTTTCTAATTCCCCTACTTGGAGAAAAAAATTACTTCTACTTCCATTTGCTAGAACTGATATGGTGCTAGTTGTGATACGTTCCATTATCAAAGAAGTTATTTTTCTTGGAAACTTGAAGTAACACAGCGTTTTATAGATGAAGGACCACTCAAGACGGTCGAAGGCTTTTTCTAAGTCAATTTTTAAAATAAGAGTAGATTTGCCACATTTCTGCTTGTGCATTTTTTATATGATTTCCTGTATGATAATGGCATTATCACTAGTACGTCTACCCTTTAGGAAGCTAGCTTGGAACGGACTAATGATGTCTTGTAAGAAAGGTTTTAGCCTATTTGCAATGGTTTTTGTAAGAATTTTGTAAGTAGTATTGCAAAGTCCAATAGGACGATATTATTTTAGAGATATAGCATCGGGGACTTTGGGGATTAGGCAAAGATAAGTATTATTTATACGAGGAGGGAGTTTACCTATTTCAAAAGCTTGTTGACATAGGAAAGTCACTGAAGTGTTTAAAATATGCTAGTATTTTCGGGAAAAAACATGGTGTAGCCCATCCGGACCAGGTGATTTGTAAGGATTAAAATCGAAAACAGCTCTTTTTTGTTTTGATTAGGATCTAGGAAAGTCTAAAGAGCTTAAGTTGTAGTTAAAGTTATTGGAGTGATGGTTAGTAAAATTAGGACCTGTTGACATTAAATGATTTATAGTGAAAGTATTTTTGTAGAACAAGAAAACATGATCCAATATTCCACGAGGGTCATCAATCCAGTTGCCTTCACTATCTTTAAAGTAGAATATTTTATTAATCCTTCTATTGTTTGTGGCACAAATGTGGAAAAATTTAGAGTTCGAGTCGCCATCATTTAGCCAGATGATTCTGGAACGTAATTTTCAGTAGTCTTCTTTTATTTTGAGAAGATCATTATACTCAATTTTTAGAGAGGTTTCAAGGTTAGTAAGGAAAGAACTCAAGCCGTAATTTGAAGATCTTTGGATGCCCGAAAGTCTTGCTAGAATTTTTCTTTTTTTCTTTATGCAATCTCCAAATGTGTTGGATTTCCAGTCAGACACTTGTTATCTAAATAGATTTGGCCTTGAATATAATTATTTCCCTCCCAACAGGAGTTGACTAACTCCTCAAAATTTAGGTGTCTGCACCAACAAGTTTCCAACCTGAATGGTTTAGGAAGAGAGCTTGATAATTTAGGGATTAGTTCTATTAATATAGAGTGTGGTCAGAGTGGGTTTCTGGGAGATGGATAACACTAGCTTTAGGGAAAATATTAATCCAATCATCATTTGCAAGAATCAAGTCTTTCCATAATGCGAGAATCTTTTATACTTGTTATGATTCGACCAAGTATATTTACATCCTTTAAATCCTAGATCCATTTGTTTACAGTTGTTTATTTTATTCCATAATTTTAAGGTCCTCATTCTATTGATGGGATTTCCCCTAGCTTGTCATCCGCTACTAAAACATCGTTTAGTTCACCCCTAATAGCCATGCTCCCTTATAATGATAAAAAATATTAGTGATATTATCCCACATTATGTTTCTTTTAGCTACTTTAGTGCTAACATATATAGTGGAAAACAGTCATGGTTTGTGAGTAGGGATTACCTAAAGTAAAGCATGGATCTCATTGTTACGACGGACAAAGTTGTTGACATGCATGAGGTTGGTATTCAACATAATATCCATCCCTCCTGATTGACCCTCAGCCCGGACCTCTATCATATCCGAAAAACCAAATTCGTTCATCAAACTACCATGGCTAGTCATTCTTGTTTCTAAGAGAGATACCATACATGACTGGTGAGTGGCCATTAACTCGTGGAAGTTTCTCCTAAAGTCAGCATTGTTTCCCCCTCGTATATTCCAAATAATAATATTTTTAGCACGACTCATGGGTGGGTTGTTGGGGTGAGGAAGTCCATTGACCTGTGTTGACTGAGGGAATATTGGATTTCTCCTTAAAGAGGGAACAAGAATCATGGCTATCTTCCATACTGTTGGATCTTGAGGTGGCCCCATGTCCATTGTGCACTTGAATAGTGATGGTGGACAAGCTAGAATAAGCCTCTTCTCTCGCCTCTCCTCGAATAAATAGAACTTGACTTCGTCTAGGTTTGAAATTTCTGTTGTGTGCTCCCCTATAAGATCTATTTTCCTTTCTATCTCTCCCCCTATTGGATTTCCTAGGTTTTGGGGTATTGGGGGATCCTGAACTTGTTTCTCCATTTGAACTGGTATCTGAGGTTCCTCCTGTTGCATGGGATTGGGAGCCATCTCCCATTGCATTAGAATAGGATTCACAGCCATGACTTTCTGGGGGGGGGGGGGATGGTGGAAAGAGGGGAAGGTCCAATACAAGGTATTGAGGAAGGAATGGATTTTGGGCAAACTGTGGTGGAAGGTTCCACTATTCCCTCAAGTCTTGAACAAGGTTGTTGTTCATCCCCGGGGACAATGGTTTCATGATATTGTTCACCCAGACATGGTTTAGATAGTTGTTCATCGACAAGTGAAGGCCCTCCAAAATTACTAGGGCTAGGAAATGAGGGTTGTTTATTAGAATGATACTCTCTCGGCCATTGATTGTTATTTGTAGTGAGGTACCTCTTCCCATCAGGCCTAGTTCTATCCAACTAGTGGGGTGGTGGTTCTGAGGTAGAGGGGGTTGGGCATAGATCATTGGGATCGGTTGCATTTGCTGAGGAAAAGGTGGGAGATTTTCCATAGGCAAATCTCGGAGGTTTCTCAGGATTTGTATAAGACGAAATCTCCTCCGACTTGTTTAAGGGTCTTTTGGCATTTTCAAATTGAGTAGTATGTTGATATAAGGGCTCACGAGAGGGATTTTGAGGAATGATGGTATCTATTTGCATGCATGCTGGAGGGGTTAGTGTGCCTATTGATATAAGGGATTTTGCATGGGATTTGGTTGGCACATGTTTTTTATTGTTTGCCATTTGGATTGGCTCATGAGAGTGATTGGGCACCTGGCCATCCGCATGCAAGGGAAAAGGAGCTGAATGGGTTGATTGGGTATTAGGAGTGTGGGATTTGTCATTAGGCTCTAGTGAGTCTATAAATGTATCATCTGATTGGTGGTAGTGTAGATTAGATTATTATTAGTATTAAAAACTGTTTTGTCGTGTAGTGCTTGTATGGTTTGTTTTGTGGGGTTAGGTCTATGAACCCAGTTTTGTGTAGTATGAGATATTATGTTAATGGTGTCCAATTGGCAAACACTACTACTTGGATCAACTTGATCTCATATTTGTGTGGGGATATAGCAATATTTAGTGGTATTAATATTTAGAGGGGTGACTTGGGCAGTGGGTGGTTGATGATTTAGAAGATTAGTAGAAGTAGAATAAGTTTTTGGAATATATATAACACTTTTTGAGGTAGGGGCTTACCTGAAAACTAGGGCAAAGATCTATTATGATTACCTGGGGTATGGATGTTGCTCGAAGTTACCTCTTTTCCTTTTGTTTGTTGTGGTTTATTACGTTTGGGGAACGAGACTGTCTGCCATCCCTGGTTGTCCGTGATCTTTGGTGGGGTATTTTTTTTCTTTTTGTTGAATGTGGCTTGGGTCTGTCGAAGTTGGAAGTATTTTTACGCAAGTCTGTTCTTTGTGCCCTAGACGACCACTATTTTTGCAAAGGTAGTTGTTTGCTTCATATTGAATTTCTTTTTTGTGGTTGCCAAAGAAAATGTATTTTTTGACTGGTTCATTCATTAGGACCTCCACGCATAGTCACGCGTATCTTCCTCTTAGGGAAGATGATGTGCAGGCATCAAGCTTTAATAGCTTCCCAATGGACTTCCGCACCCATTGTAGAATTTGGTTGTCATAAAACTCAATGGGTAGCCGAGGAAGTCTCACCCATACTGCCGTGTGACTTCGTTTAGCGTCTTTTTCAACGAAGTTTGGCTTCCATTGTTGAGTTGATAAGTAACTTCCATAGACAAACCACGGACCATCTTGAAGGATGTGAGACATACTATCCTTAGTTTGCAGCTTAACTATGTAGTAATCATCTCCTAGATCAATTAAAGGGAAACTTTCCTTTAGTTTCCATAGGGTCTGAATTTTGTATTTTAGGGTTTGATGAAGGATTCTTCTCCCATGGAGTTTGATTATTAAGGAACGTTTTCATGGAAGGTAGATACGCTCCTTATCTTCCTTAGTAATAGGGATCGAGAGGGATTTGTCTCCTATTAGTTGTTCAGGGGTGTTAGCTATATCATTTTCTAGGACTTCCATGGAGGAGTGTTAATCTAAATGATTTAGAGAGGAGATGAAAGAGACTCTATCTCCGATGAGTTTTTCCTTGAAATTTGAGAGTGGGGTGACCTTTGGATTTTCCAAGTTTGAAGGGGATAAATCGGGCGGTTTGGGAGGAATGTGGGGATCAAAAATGGTATTGGTTTTAGTGTCCATTTATGTTCTTTTCAGATGGAGAAGGAAGATGTAGAGACTGGGAAAAAAAAATTTTAGAGAGAAGGGGGAGTCTCTTTCTCTAGACCAAATCGACAAATATTTGGGAGAAAATTTAGAAATAGCCAGATTTACCACTGGTCATTGAAAAATAGCCAAGTTTCAAAAGTCATCAAAATTTAGCCACTTAAATTTGAGCGAAAATACTGTTCAAAATCCGAAAAAATACGCCCGTAAATTTTACGGTAGTTCCAGCATAAGTATGCTTGAACTCCCGTAAATTTTACGGGAGTTCCAGGATAACTATGCTGGAACTCCTGCAAATTTTACGGGAGTTCAAGCACAATTATGCTGGAACTCTCGCAAATTTTACTGGAGTTCCAGCAAGCATAATTGTCCAGTATAATATACTGGAGTTTAGAGCACTGATGCTCCAGTATCCCGCAAATTTTACAGGAGTTAGCAAAGAGTATAATTGTCCAATATAATATATTGGAGTTTGGAGCACTGGTGCTCCAGTCTCCCGCAAATTTTACAGGAGTTAGCAAAGTATACCGGTCCAGCATAATATGCTGGAGTTCGTACACAAATGCACCAGAACTCCCGTATATTATACTGGACCGGTCCCTGTGCAGCAAAATAGTGGCTATTTTTATTGACTTGATAAACAGTGGCTATTTTTCATTCACTAGTGTAAAAACTGACTATACCATGATATTTTAACCAAATATTTAAGACAGGAGATTTTAGGCAATTGTAAATAAATACATAATCATGTATAAGGTTAAAATGTTTCTAATGTATAGTCTAATGATCAAGAGGGTTAATTATTATTTGAATTAGTTAGGGGAAATTGAGTGGCATATTATCACTTTTAGCACGTGCTAGAAATTATATTCGATAGCCAAAATAATGTAAAAAAAATTATATAATTTTTGTATATAACATATATATATACCAATCGGTTAACAGCCAACCGCTCTACCACTGAGCTACTCAGGAGCAACAAGAGATTCGATCTCATAGAGTTCAATTCCCGTTCTCAACCCATGACCAATATGAGCTCGAAGCTTCCTTCGTAACTCCCGGAACTTCTTCGTAGTGGCTCCCTTACATCTCTCATTTCAGAGGGAACATCAAAGTGGCTCTATTTCATTATATTCCATTCATTTAATATCCCTTTGGTATCATTAACATAACAAATGTCGTTTTTAGTCTATCTCTTTCTTCCCGCTATTATTTTAAGAGTGGCTATATAGTATCATTCGCAAATTGAGTTTGATGGCGAGTCGGCAGTAAGAAAAATTATTCTAGGATATTCATTTTCTTCCGCTCAAGTTGTAACTGATCATTGTAGATTATTTTTTATTTTGACATCCGCGCGCTATACGGCCAAATATTAGACCTTTCCTATACAGTTATTTATTAAGTAAAATGTATGTATAATAAAAAATGGACGGACTCAAAACTTATGGACAAGACCATGATTCATTGGGAAAAATTAATGAAATTTTTTAATGGATGACATATTAATATTAAGATATTAGATATGTGGGACAGCATATACATGTCCAAGTGAATCCTAACGAAAATCGATACCTAGCGTACACTATTATTTTGTACTCTTTCAGATTGTACTAATAATATATTCTGAAAAATATAATATTAGTCATGGCTTTGCCTTTATTATTATTGCCAAAGTCTTCTGTGTTTTGCAGCAATTTTGGAGTACATTATTAGACTTTAAAAGGTTTATACACCAGATACTTCGTTTTATATATTAGTATATAACAAGATAAGGTGGGCGTAGTTTCCATGGGCGACAAGACGAAAAAATGAGGATATTGAGATGAACGTCTGGATATATTAGGCTAGAGAAGATTAGGAATGAAGGTATTCGGTAAAAGGTGGGTGTGGCTCCCTTGGACGACAAGATGCGAGAAACAAGGCTTACATGGTTTGGACACGTGCAGAGGAGAAACCTAAATGCTAATATTATTTTTCTGTCTATATTATCTCTATTACAATGCTGATATTAATTTTTTTGGCTTTTGTTGATGCTACTAATTTATTGTTTATTTTCGTTTTCTTAAACCGAGAGTTATTTGGAAACAACTTATTTACCCTTCTGCGATAAAAATAAGATTTACGTACACTCTACCCTCAAGAGTACTTGTGAAGATTTTATTGGTTTTTTGTTGTTGTAATAGTAGCAGTATAAAACAAGACAAGAAAATGGATACTAATATTCAATATAGTTGGCAGAAGATATATCTTTTAATATAAATGGTCCAGTATAAGAAAGGAGCCACAATTGATAAAAAAATCATACACATTCAGTTATATTTTTGTAAGACTAAACCCTGCACGGCTTATAATGCAATCTGTATCTATGCTATGTATTTTAATTATTGCTTATCACCCCCTCCCCAGGCTCTCAATTTTCATTAATTTTTTAAAATTCAACATACAATCATTTTCATTCTAGATTGTTATTGACTACAAAGTCAATTATATATGCCTCCAGCTTGAGACGAGGGGCTACCGGAAATAACTTTTTTACTTTTATATAGGTAGAAATAAAGTATTTGTACATCAATATTCTCCCAAATTCAATTATGTAAAATTACATTGGGTATAATGTCGTTATTTTTATAACTACAGATTTATCATCATGTAATATTCTTACTCAATATTGACTATATCCAACTAGAAGATTACGGGTACGGTCGAATTCTGTAGTTTCAATTCGAACCCAACAATTTTAGTTCAAACCTTATATTGTATTAACAAACTTATTAAATATGTACGAAATTAAATTCGATCATAACCCAATTTCAAACAATTAATGCCGGTATATTAGAATTTTAAAACTTAAATTCCGACTCCGCCTCCGGAATCAAATATATGAACAACTTTCATCAGTATTATGCGGAAAACAGCATGCAGACTTGTGATGGACGGTCGTTGCATTAGTATCCAAAAGACTCAAATAATTAAAGTTATAAATTGACTATAAGTTAAGCAAAGGGGAAAATTAGTCCAGATTCAAGATAGCCATCCCTACCACATGTTTCATCAAAATACTGTTCTCTTCCTATTTTTCAAACCATAAATCCTATCAATTCTATCTCTTATGCGTGTGAAAATAGGCAATGTATTGAGTAAATTTGGTTCCCTACACTCACATATGATTCGTATACGGCCTCACTAAAGAAAGCGACCTTGTCATGGTCGACTCAAGTAAGGCCGGCCCCAATCAATGAACGGACCGAGTGATGTGACTCGCTGTAATGTCACATCAAGCTCTGGCACTCGTATATCGAGGCCATCAACTTTTGTACTTTCTTTGTATTATTTCGAGAAGGTCCCTTAGTATATAAAGGGGACCTTCTCCCTTTGTAAAGACTCATGTGTATTTCATTTCTAAAAATATACAACTCTCTCTCTCTCTTGTGAAAAACGCTTGTTATACATCATACTATTCTTATATCTCGATTTTTACATTATAGTCATTATTTTCTATCATCTAACATTCTCTAGATCACATTACCCTTGATTTCGATTGACCCGTATCATTTTTTGATTGTTTTAAAGCTATTTAAGTATTTGAATAACTTTTTAGCCAAACAATTTGGCGCCGTCTGTGGGTACTTCGAGAATCAAAGTTGTAGTTTGTTTCTAGAGATCCTTTGAAAAGCCACTCTCTACAACCTAAAATAGCTGAGAACAATGCTATAATGAAGGATATCTTGGAGGTTAGAACAGACCTCACGGGCACTCTCAACGCGGCTGCCGAAAGAGATGCCCTACACACAATCCCCAGTACTTTGATAGGTGTGGAAGCCTTACCCTCCTCATCAGAAGACCTGGTGGTGCCACGAGAAAGAGAAGCTTCAACATCTACCACTAAGGAAGCACCCTCAGAAATAAAGAAATTACTAGAAGAGTGGCTGACAATCACTCTAAGCAGTCTAGCCAAGAAACCACCTCAAAATGATCGATGCACCTCAGCAGCAGATCATGTCGCAACCGAGGATGAGCTCGAGATCACAAGAACAAACAACGTACCCGTCGATGTCCAAGCTAATGACGGAACACTCGCAGCCATCCTCAAAAAGATGGAAGAAATGGAAAACGAGAACAGGTCACTCCGCGACCAGATGAAGGAACACCAAGAAATGGTGGATAAGATCCCAGGCGCGCCTAAATTGCTGCCAAAGCGAGACATGGGGAGGTTAGTTGAACAACCCTACATGGAAGGAGTCGCTCCATACCCCATCATAAAAACCTTCAAAATGCCCCATACTTGAAAGTATATGACGGGAACACCGATCCCGAGGACCACCTGATCCACTATGTTATAGCCGTCAAAGGCAACGACTTATCGAAAGAGCAGGTACCATCCGTACTTCTGAAGAAGTTCGGTGAGACGTTGACAAGAGGGGCCCTAACAAGGTACTCACAACTACCGGCCAAGAGCATCTCAACCTTTGAGGAGATGCCGGATAAATTCGCTACCGCCCATGCGGGGGCAAGGAAGGCGGAATCACGGGTCAACGACATTTTTGCTGTGCGCTAAACCCTAGGAGAAGGACTCAGGGAGTTCCTAGCCAGATTCAACAGAGTCAAAATGAGCCTACAAAACGTATCCGAAGGCATAGTAGTTGCGGCCTTTCAGAACGGGCTCAGCAGAGATGGCTCGAAGGCGACCAACAAGCTACTCAGTCGTCTCCTGAAATATCCCCCCACCACCTGGGGAGAAATACACAACGCCTATTGCGCCGAGGTACGCGGGGATGATGACGACCTTAACGGCCCGACTCGAAGGTAGACAACGGTGCACCCAAAAATCCAAAGGGACCGGCGTAACGAGGGAAGGCGGTAATAAATCCCATGCCTAAATAGGGAAAGACATCAACCATATATCAGGTCCTCACACCCACCACCATCGAGGCATGCAGACGCATTGCAACGACATATCGCTCCACTAAGGAAAGACAAAGGTACGCCCCCTCCATTATCTGTACATAACTTTTGTGTGTCTCCTTTAGAGGTAGTGTACGCACTAGAGAAGCTGGGCAACAAAGTACGATGGCCAGCAAAGATGAAGTCCTACCCCGCCACCAGAAATTCAAATGCCCTGTGCGAGTTCCACCAAGAACGGGGGCACAGAACGGAGGACTGCATAGGTTTCCGTCAGGAGGTTGTCCGAATGCTGAACCAAGGGTTCTTGAAAGAGATGCTCAGCGACAAAGGAAAGCTCAACTTCGCACGAGGGTGGGAACCACACCATGGCCCACCAAGGCCGCCCTCACCAACACGCACCATTAGCATGATCATTGGAGATGGCAATGATTCAGGGATCAATCACGTCAAGTTCACCACCGCCAAACTATCTCCCACGAACAGTACGATGACTTCGAAGATAGTATCACCTTCGATAAGTCTGATGCCGACGGTTTGTGTTTTCCTCATTATGATGCCTTAGTTATTACTTTACGCATACTAGATACTGATGTTAAAAGGATCATGGTCGACGATGGAAGTGGCGCATGTATCATTCATGCAAGAGTCCTTACTTATGGGACTCGAGAATAAAATAATCTCGCGCTGCATAACACTAACATATTTTAATAATGCAGTGGAAAGAACCTCAGACGAAGTGACGCTGCCCATTCTCGCAGGTGGATTCACGATGGAAACCATCTTCCACGTGATGAACCAAGAAACAGCATAAAAGGCCATTATCGGATGCCCGTGGATACATGCCATGAGAGTCGTCCCCTCCAGCTTCTACCAAGTAATCAAATTCCCAACCCCATAGGGAGTGCACTGCATATGGGGAGAGCCCCGCACCGCCCAAGAATGTTATAAGATAGCCCAGGATTACACACATACCAAGCATCTCCAAGGAGAAAGTGCAGAAGCATAGCAATCATACTGTCGGGGACTAAGGTCCATCCAACAGAGAACGCCATCGAAGATCCTGAGGAGGTAGAGGCTAGGAAGGCTACGGTCGAAGACCTCAACCCCGTTCAGCTAAAATGCAGCGACCCCGCAAAGAAAGCATACATAGGCCACGACCTATCAAACCCAAGTCAGTACCGTGAATTTTTATCTAACCATGCGGATCTGTTCACTTTTTCTCATGCAAATATGCCGGGAATTCCACGAGAAATTTCCTCTCACAAACTCAATGTCGACCCATTTCACCTGCTTGTGCAGATAAGAAGAAAATTCAACGCCGCCATTAACGAAGCAGTGAGCGGAGAAGTGGAAAAACTGCTAGCCAATGGCTCCATCAGGGAATCCAAGTACCTGGAATGGGTCGCCAACGTCGTAATGGTCAAAAAGAAGAACGGGAAGTGGCGGATGTGCGTGGATTTCACTAATCTAAATATAGCATGCCCGAAAGACTCTTTCCAAGTACCCCACATCGACCAGCTGATAGACGCAACAACAGGCCATGAGCTGCTAAGCTTCCTTAATGTGTATTCCGGCTACAATCAAATCATGATGGACGAAGAAGATCAGGAGAAGACAACATATATCACCCATCAGGGGACGTATTGCTATAAAGTAATGCCCTTCGGGCTCAAGAACAAAGGGGCCACTTACCAGAGGCTAGTGACGACAATGTTCAAAGAACAACTCGGCAAAACAATGGAGGTCTACATCTACGACATGTTGGTCAAATAATCAAAAAAGGAGGACCACCTCACCCACCTAAAAGAAGCCTTCGAAATACTAAGGAAGTACGGGATGAAACTGAACCCCGAGAAGTGCGCTTTTGGAGTAGCGTCGGGAAAGTTCCTGGGATTTTTGGTATCACAAAGGGGCATCGAAGTCAACCCTAACCAGATCAAAGCCATACAGGCCATCCCAGAAATGCTAAGCAGCAAGAAGCAGGTGCAAAAATTAACGGGCAAAATAGCCGCTCTCTCCCGGTTCATCTCACCGTCCTCGGACAGATGCCACAAGTTCTTTGGTGTACTGAAAAGAGACCAAGGACTGCAACGGAACGCAGGATGCATAGAAGCCCTGAGGAACTTAAAAGCATACTTATCATCACCGCTCCTACTGGTAAAGCCAACCCCGGAGAACCACTGGTGGTGTATTTGGCCGTATCAGAGATCGCAGTCAGCACCGTCCTAGTGCGCGAAAATAAAGGTACGCAATATCCTATTTAATATATCAGCAAAACTTTAGTGGAGACCAAAACTCGGTATCCCCACTTTGAAAGATTAGCCTTAGCACTTGTATTAGCTTCACGAAAGCTATGACCGTATTTCCAGTACCATCCCATACAGGTGGTGACGACCTTCCCTTTAAGGAGCGTCCTGCAAAAACCCGAACTCTCAGGGCGACTCGCCAGATGGGCCGTCTAGCTCAGCGAGCATGATATTACTTACCTCCCAAGAACCGCCATCAAGTCACAAATCATAGCCGACTTCATCGCGGACTTCAGCGCGGAAGTCCTGCCAAAGGCGGAACTCAAGGCATAACGCGTATCCTCCGAAAATGACCTATGGGTACTTTATATGGATGGTGCCGCCAATGCATTGGGATCGGGTCTGGGACTAGTTCTTGAAGTCCCCACAGGAGAAACGATTCACCAATCCATACGATGCCCAGAAATGACTAACAACAAGGCTGAGTACGAGGCAGTTATTGCAGGCATGAATCAGGCCAGCAAGTATGGAGCTCGCCAAATTCTCCTCCAGTGCAACTCCCAGCTTGTGGTAAACCAGATCACTGGGACTTATCAAATCAAGGAACAGAGGTTACAAAAGTACCAATCGGAAATCCATAGGCTGATGAATACATTCGACGAATGCCGCTTCGAACAAATTCCCAAAGCACGGAATATCGAAGCGGACGGCCTGGCGAAGTTGGCTGCCGCCACCAAGAGCGTCAACAAACAGAGTATGGTCACACTCCTCCACTCAGCTATTGATCATACCGAGGTACTTTCCTTAAACCTGACTTGGGACTAGCGCAACTAGTTCGTATCTTACTTGCAGTACGGGATACTCCCCCTTGGTAAAAGAGAAGCAAAAAAGCTCTGCATACAGGCCGCCGATATTGCATGATCAACGACGACCTTTATAAAAGGACGTTCGGTGGCCCCCTAGCCAAATGCTTAGGAACGCAACAAGCAAGACATGTACTCAAAGAAGTACACGAAGGCCATCGCGGCGCCCACACTGATAACCGCGCCCTCGTTAGGTGCATCATATGCACCGGCTACTATTGGCCCATCATGAAGAAAGAGGCAACGGAATACGTTCGTTGATGCGAGAAGTGCCAAAAGTTTGCCCCAATGATACACCAACCAGGAGAACCCCTCCATTCCGTCACATCCCCTGGCCATTCATCAAGTAGAGGATGGACATAATCGGCCCGCTACCCCCAGACGAGGAAAGGTACAATTTTTACTTGTTTCAACTGACTATTTCTCTAGATGGGTGGAAGCAGGTGCGTACGCACAAATACGCGAGCAAGAAGTCATCACCTTTATTTGGAAGAACATCATATGCCGTTTTGGCATCCCCAAAGAAATCAGCTGTGATAATGGGCGCCACTTCATTGGTCAGAAAACGACCGAGTTCTTCGAAAAATGGCGCATCAAAAGGATACTATCCACGCCATACCACCCCGCTGCCAACAGTCAAGCGGAGTCCTCCAACAAAACAATCCTGAACATACTCAAAAAGAAGCTCGAAGATGCCAAGGGACTATGGCCCGAACTACTACCCGAAGTCTTGTGGGCGCGCAGAACCACGCCCAAATCCAGCACTGGAGAAACCCCGTGCTCACTGGTTTATAGAACCAACGCGGTCATACCTGTCGAAGTGGGTGAACCCAGCTTAAGGTAATCACACACCAGCGGATCAGAAAACGACATCAGCAGACTCCAAGTTCTCGACGAAGCCGAAAAAAGAAGAGAAATGGCCCACGTTACAATGATAGCTCAGAAACAACAAGTCCAAAGATACTACAACATAAGGGCAAAAATAAGGCCTCTCAAAGTAGGGGATTACGTCCTCAAAGCTAAGACTCTGGCCTCAAAAGATCCAAGTGATGGAAAATTGGGCACAAACTAGGATGGACCCTACAAAATCATCGCGGTGGCCGGGAAAGGAGAATTCCAGCTGGAGACAATGGAAGGAAAGACACTCAAAACAACTGGAACGTCGCTCACCTCAAACGTTTCCACTTCCAAAAAGGAGACACCTGAGTCGTACTATTTTTCCCTTACCCGAGTTTTGTCCCAATTGGGTTTTCTCGGGAAGGTTTTTAATGAGGCGGCAAAGGGGTCACCTGGAGAAGTTTGTAGCGCAAGTGTATCATGTTCACCTCTCCATGTACTCTCCAAGCCAGACATGATACAAGGACTGGATTATTGTCATCTCCAGATATATAGAAAGGCTACGGCCCTCTCCAAATGAATGAAAAGGCTACGGCCATCTCCAAATGAATGAAAAGGCTACGGCCATCTCCAAATGAATGAAAAAGCTACGGCCATTTCCAAATGAATGAAAAGGCTACGGCCATCTCCAAATGAATGAAAAGGCTACGACCATCTCCAAATGAATGAAAAGGCTACGGCCATCTCCAAATGAATGAAAAGGCTACGACCATCTCCAAGTGAATGAAAAGGCTACGGCTATCTCAAAGTGAATGAAAAGGGTATGGCCATCGATTTGCATGGCTAAGGCTATTAGGCTACGACCTTTATTTCACATGGCTATGGCCATCGATTTGCATGGCTAAGGCCATTAGGCTACGGCCTTTATTTCACATGGCTAAGGACATTAGGCTACGGCCTTTATTTTGCATGGCTATGACCATCGATTTGCATGGCTAAGGCTGTTAGAATATACGCTTAACGCTAGAGGGGGGGGTGAATAGCGTTATAATAAAAAACAGCGTAAACTTGCGGAATTTAAAAATTGCAGGAATGAAATAAGTGGGATAAGTAAATAATAAAGAACGAACGCACCGATGTTATCCTGGTTCACCACAATCCGTGGCTAGTCCAGTCCCCGAAAGACTCTCTCGAGATTTCCACTAACTTCGTTAAGCTTACGGGTGCTTAACAAACCGTTACAAACTGAGAACTTGAGTCACACAAGCCTCAACAACCTTTGCTCGAAGATACAACACTTCAAGACTTCAACCAAAGGAATCACAACGTTCCTTCTTACAATACAAGGGATTAACACTTCCCTTCAAGTGTATAAAAACACTTTGCACTCAAAACAAGACTCTCCTTAAGAGTAGATGTGAGTAAAATAAATACGCTCAAGAACGCAACAACTTTCGTCAAGAATTTGGCTCTCAAAAACTTATGTAATGAATAGAAAATGATGAATAAGAGAGTATGCAAGCTTTAGCAATAATATGATCAGTTGTTGTGTTTAGAAGACTGATTTGAAGATGTATTTATAGTGTCAAAAACATGCATAACCGTTGCCTAATTGCCAATCAAGAATTGCTGATTTTGTGCTACGACAATCGATTGTCTAATTGGCACAATCGATTATTTTCCAATCGTTCCAAAAATCATTCCCATATTTTACGCAGCACAATCGATTATCTAAGACGTATAATCGATTACTGGCAACGTTCAAAAAATCATTTCCAGATTTTACTTAAAACAATCGATTATCAGAAATATACAATCGATTACTTGGCAACGTTCAAAAAATCTTTTTCAGATTTTACTTCAAACAATCGATTATTAAAATCCTATAATCGATTATCTGACGGAGTTTGAAAATATTTTGGCAACGGTCATTTACATAATCGATTATGCTATATGGACAATCGATTATTTTTTAGTCTTGAAAAATCTAATAGACACTGCCTCAACACAACCGATTGTCATAAGGTTCACAATCGATTATTTTGTATCTTTGAAAAATCTGATAGACACTGCCTCAACACAATCGATTGTCATAAGGTTCACAATCGATTATTTTGTAGCTTTGAAAAATCTGATGGACACTGTCTCAACACAATCGATTGTCATAAGGTACACAATCGATTGTCATGCAGATTTCAAAAATCTGATGGACACTGCCTTAACATAATCGATTATCATAAGTACATAATCGATTATCTTTGTCCAGATTTTAGAGGCATGTTTAAAAATCATTTTGCTAAAATAAATATGCATGATTTAAAATCATTTTGCTCTAAATTAAATATGCATGATTTGATAAAAATGTTTTTACGAGAGAAGCCAAGTCTTGAGTTAAATTGTCGGATCAAGATCACAATTAAAGAGCGACTCATGTATAACTTTGTTTAATCTTGATCTTTGTTTGTCTTGTGCTTGAACTTCGTTACGTGACATTTGCGCGCTTGTGCTTGGACCTCGTCATATGTCAATTGCGCATCGTTTGTCATTTATCAAAACCTACAAATATGAACACACGTTTAGTTTAGTGCCTTGAGAACGTGTTTCAACAATTTCCCCCTTTTTGATAATGGCAAACCTTAATCGGGATATGCATATTAGGTAATTCATAATGACGATCCAAGATAAGTATATATATATATATATATATGCAATTAGTTCCCCCTCAACATATGAATTCCCCCTCAATTTGTGCCAATAAGTATTAAGTGCATAGCCCTTATTCTTCCCCCTTTTGACATTAGCAAAAAAATTGGTAAATAACTTGTTTTTTGATTAATCAAAAATTTCAACTTCATAAAAGGGATAATAAAGCAAATAATGTCAACATAATCGATTATTGATACTTGATAATCGATTATATACTAAAGAGAAATCGATTATTCTAAAGAGGAATCGATTATTCTGCACCAGTCTTTATAATTCCCCCTGCTTTTAGGGCGATACTTGCAAAAATACGTTAGACGCCTCCGACGCTCAAGTTAGTAATCATGTGAAAGGGAAAATGCAATGCATGGCTTAGATCAATGTGGAGTCAAGAATCCCGAGTTCACTACGAATTCGGAAGAAGGACTCTTTCTCTAAAGGTTTTGTGAAGATGTCAGCCAATTGATCTTTGGTTTCAACAAATTCAATTTCGACATCACCTTTGAGAACGTGATCTCTTATAAAATGATGCCTAATTTCAATGTGTTTTGTTCTGTTAGAAACTACGCTTTACGCTAGAGGGGGGCTGAATAGCGTATTAATAGAATTTAGCGTTTTCTTGCGGAATTTAAACTTTGCAGGAAGTAAAATAAATGCAGAAAAATAAACTTACACAAAGATGTATACTGGTTGGCCACCAACGTGGTTAGTCCAGTCCCCGAGAGACTCTCGCGAGATTTTTCACTATCTTGTTAAGCTTAAGGGTGCTCAACAAACCGTTACACACTTGAGGACACAAGCCTCAAACAGTTGCTCGGAGATCGCAATCTCAAAGACTTCACCCAAGGAAACGCAAGTTCCTTGAAACAAGAGAATCGCAATTCTCTTACAAGTATATCAAATACTTGGACACTCACTTAACTAAAGTACTCCTTATTGAGTAGATATGAGTAAAAGAATATGTTCAAGATCACAACAACTTTAAGCAATAATATGGCTCTCAAAAGCTTTATGAAATGAGTAGAAAATGAAGAACAATTGAATGAAAGCTTATAGCAATGTAATGATCAGTTTGTGTATGTTGTTGTGTTTAAAACACTGAAATGAAGCTGTATTTATAGTTGAAAAAGTTGGTTCAACCGTTGTCTAATTGCCAATTAAGAGTTGCTGATTTTACTCACTGACAATCGATTGTCAAACCCCAACAATCGATTGTCTGCCAGTCAGATCAAAATTCAATCCCAGATTTTACGCTTGATAATCGATTACTTACAATCCATAATCGATTACTGGCAACGTTCAAAAAATCTTTTCCGGATTTTAATCAAAACAATCGATTATACAAAATCAATAATCGATTACCCAATAACGTTCAAAAAATCTTTTCCGGATTTTAATCAAAACAATCGATTATACAGAATCAATAATCGATTACCTGACGGTATTTGAAAATTATTTCACAACGGCCAGCTTCAACAATCGATTGTCCTTTGCAACAATTGATTACTTGTTATTTTCTGAAAATCATAAAACTTACTGTCTCAGTGATAATCGATTATCTAAAGACATAATCGATTACTTAATTAAATTTAAAATCACTGGAAGACATCAACTCAACACAATCGATCACCATTAGTTCATAATCGATTATTTTGAGTATTGAAAAACTTTACCTCAACAACAATCGATTGTCATTTGTTCACAATCGATTATCATGCAGATTTGGAAAAACCTTATGTTCACTGTCTTACTCACAATCGATTACCATTAATTCATAATCGATTGTCATGCAGTCTTGGCTCAGAAACAATCGATTATCATAAGTACATAATCGATTATTTTAGCCCAGATTTTTGAGGCATGTTTAGAAAACATTTTGTCTAATGTAAATATGCATGATTTAAAATCTTTTTGACACAGAATTAAATATGCATGATTTTGGAAAATAGTTTTATGAGAGAGGCCATACTATGAGTCAAGTTATAGGATCGAGATTACAACTTAGAACAACTCAATAACAATTAAAAGCTATATCTTGAACTTCAATCTTATTCGCAACCATTGTGCACTTGTACTTGAATTCCGTCATATATCAATTTTTGCTTCGTTTGTCATTCATCAAAACCTACAAAAGAGTACACGTTTAGTATATTGCATTGAGAACGTGTTTCTAACAATTTCCCCCTTTTTGATAATGGCAAACATTAAGCGGGATATGCAATTTAGGCAAAAGATATTGACAATTCAAGACAAGTAACAATTATGCAATTTTGTTCTTGTTCCCCCTCAATTTTAGAGTTCCCCCTCAATTTTAGCTTATAAGCAATCAATGAATTAAGAGGTGGTGCATACCCGATATCCCGTTTTCTTCCCCCTTTTGCCATTAGCAAAAAAATAGTAAGGAAAGATGCAAAAAGATGAAATAAACAAGGTTTATTTATTGGAAAAAAAAGAGGGTACATCAATGGGAACCAAAGAGAACAACAGCAAAAACCACACAAAACACAAAAAAAATTTATTCATTTCCGTCGTTGTCCGCCTCGTTATCCGGCGCTGCTTCAAAAGGAACGAGAGCTGCATATGGATAATTGACATGATCAAAGTATCCATGGATCTCATGAGTGAGTTGAGCAAGCTGGTCGGATATGGTTTGGAGAGTAGGCTCTTGGGACGAACGAGCACGACGGGGTGGACGACTTGAAGAAGGAGCTGGAGCATGATCACCATCATGATGGAAAGAAGACTCCGAGATTTCCCAAATTTTGGTACTCCTTTTGAGAGGACCATTTTCCGTGACAAATCCGGATGCTTCAAGGAAGTTCATAATGAGGAGGGCATAAGGAAGAGGCATGTCATCACCGATGGCATCGAGCATATGAATTTTGATGAGCCGACACCAATTTATTTTGGCTCCGGTGACAATGGCATGCAGAAGTTTGGTATCCTCCTGGGAGATGGTGGTGTGATTGTGCCGTCTAGGCTTGAGGACTCGGGTGATGAAGTAAAGAATCAACAGGTAGTTTGGATCCATTCCCGTTATGGTAGGACGACGGGTAGAGATAGATGGATCATAGGAGGTTATACCGGCTTGGTGAAGAAGGATGGTTTCATCAAAGAGAGCCCCGGCCTTATCAATATACCAGTAAAGGTCTTCACCTTCATTTGGAAGGCGGGCAATGGTGTGGAGATTCTCTTCAGAGAGAAGAATTTGAACCCTATTAATGGAGGTGACAAGTTCGCCATCATCTTTATGGAGGTTTGAGTAAAAAGCTTGAACGAGAGTTGTGTTTATGTGAGGATGAGTGAGAAGCAAGAAGTCATATAGTTGACACTCCTTTAACATATTTGCGGCAGGGGTGAAAGGCTCAAGGAGTTTACTATTTGAGAACCGAGGAGGAAGAATGGTGCGTTTCTCAAATTTTGATAGGAACCTTGTGAGTTCATTTTCAGTTTCAAAGAACAAGACGGAACAGTCTTGGTATGGAAAATTTAAAGAAGGAGGGGCGGTTGAGGCTGATGCGCCATGTTTGGATCGGGAACGTTTTGAAGATCGTCCAGACATGTTAGGAGAAAGACTGCTGGAATTTGGCAAAGAAAATAGAAGAGATTTAGCTTTTGAATACTAGAGATAGTGCTTGAGTGGGTGAATGTGAGCTCTTATGATGCCTATTTATAGAGGAAAGGATTATCAAGCATTGAATGGAGACATTTGCTGAGATTTTGGTTTAGGAGCAGTCAGAAAACGGTAAGAATTAAAATTACTGACCGTTAGATAATCGATTATTGAACTGAAATAATCGATTGTATTTACTGTTTGATTGAGATTTTGAATCTGACAAATCGATTCTTGAGTCAAACGGTAAAAAATTTGAATGAAATAATCGATTGTCATTTAAGACCTGACAGGAATCGATTGAGGAGCCAAACAGTAACAAAAAATTAATATGAAGTAATCGATTGTCAATTCTTGGTAATCGATTATTTAGGGAACTAATTTGATACAGTGAACTTGGAGAATATCAGAATTTGTCAAATAATCGATTGTATGAAAAAATAATCGATTGTTGTAGAAAGCATTGCTGAATGACTGAGCGGAAATCGATTATGCAATTTAGGAAGTAAAAAATTAAACACAGATGCATAATAGTAATAATCAGTCATAAACAATCGATTATTGATACTGATAATCGATGTACTGCACAGAAAATAATCGATTAGTGGCTTGAAATAGTCGATTATTTTGTGCTAAAACTTCATAATTCCCCCTACCTTTGGGGTGGTACCTGCAAAATAGATTTAAACGTCTCCGACGCTCAAGTTAGTAATTTATAGCGAAATTAATAAATTACACTAGTGTTAACAAGTAATGCCGTGAACTCTTAAGAATTGTGTCCTAGAGTGTTCTTAAGAGAGTTTCGGGTACTTACCTTTTCTCCAACATCGCCAATTACCTGTTCGAGAGGATGATCCTTGATCGTTCTCCACTCGTTAGGCGTATTTATTCCTTTTTCTAATTGTGGCGCTTCTTCCGTTGGTTGTTCCCCAATTTCATTTTTGTTTTCCTTTGAAGGTTCTTCTTGGATTTTATCTTTCAAGCTATCCAAGATACCTGCAAGATCAAAACCGGATTCCTTTCTCGCCAAGCGAGTATTATCTTCGGAAAACACAACATGAGGGGATTCCTCCACAATTTGGGTTCTTTTGTTAAAGATCCTATATGCTTTGCTACGTGAGGAATAACCAATGAAAATACCTTCATCCGATTTAGCATCAAACTTACCCAATTGGTCCTTCCCATTATTATGAACAAAACATTTACAACCAAAAACACGTAAATGAGAAATGTTGGGTTTTCTACCCTTATAAAGTTCATATGGGGTTTTCATGAGTATCGGCCGAATTGCTACTCTATTTAAAACATAGCAAGCGGTACTCACGGCGTCCGCCCAAAAATATTTGGGAATCTTAGCTTCGTCGAGCATGGTTCTTGCCATCTCTTCGAGACACCTATTTTTCTTTTCCACCACCCCATTTTGTTGTGGTGTCCGTGGAGCGGAAAAGGTGTGTTCGATTCCGAGTTCGTCACAAAAGTCCGCAAAGAGATTGTGATCAAACTCTCCCCCATGATCACTTCTAATCGAAGTGACGGTCGATTCCTTTTCGTTTTGAACACGCTTAAGGAAATACTTGAAATTTTGAAAAGCATCACTTTTATTTGCAAGACATAGAGTCCAAGTAAATCTAGAAAAGTCATCAACAATTACAAAAACATATTTATTTTTACCAAGACTTTCAATACGAGAGGGACCAAATAAATCCATGTGAAGTAATTGCAAAGGTCTAGACGTTGAAACAATATTCTTGGATTTAAAAGATGCTTTGGTTTGCTTCCCTTTTTGACAAGAATCGCAAATAGAATCATTTTCAAACTTTAAACTGGGAAGACCAACTACTAAGTTTTGAGAAAGAAGCTTGTTCAAAAGATGCATGTTCATGTGTGCTACTCTACGATGCCATAGCCAAGAGTTATCCTCTTTGCTTACTAAACAATCAACATATTCGGGTGAGGAGTTTGCAAGATCAACCATATAGATATTATCAATTCTAAAACCACGAAGTATGATCTTGAAATCACTACGTCTAAATACAAGACATTCATCCGAATTAAATAGAGCAAGATTTCCCGTGTCACATAATTGGCTTATGCTCAAGAGATTATGCTTCAAACCTTTCACAAGTAGTATATGTTTAATAGAGGAGTTTTCGTCCTTACCGACCGAACCAATGCCGATGATTTTTCCTTTATTGTTATCACCAAATGTGACACTTCCTCCTTCTTTGTGCTCTAATTGAAGGAATTTGGATTCATCTCCCGTCATGTGTTTGGAGCATCCACTATCAAGGTACCATAGTACACTTGATCCCTTCAAGCACACCTACAAAACAAATTAATGTTCTTTAGGTACCCATGCCATCTTGGGTCCTTGAGGGTTAGGCATGTTATAATGATGCAATTGATTTATATGTCTATGACGAGTAAAGCAAGCGGGAGCAATATGACCAATACGTCTACAATAATGACAAGTCACGTTGGGATTATGCATTTTTCTAGGTACATAGTAACTAGATGAATGAAGGTTGCTTACTCTACTTTGAACACCATTGTTTCTCCTATTATGAGCTCTAGGAGGTTCACAAGTTTGTCTAAAATATGCATCATTTCTAGAATATCTATTTCTAGGTGGAGGGTCATTTCTTGGTCTTCTAAATTGTTCAAGGTTTGGCCTAAAATATGCATCATTTCTAGGTCTTCTAGCATTTTCACTATTTGGTCTAACATGCAAGTTATTTCTAGGATTTCTACTTCTAGGATAAGCATTTTGGTTATTAGTCCTAGGTTGAGCTCTAGGTTGTTGTGGTTTAGCACCAACCTTTTCTTCATTCTTGAATCCTATTCCATGTTTAGTTGATTTTAGATTAACAAGCACATCATTCAAGTTTTTATGCGAAGAATTAAACTTATCTAATGTGCCTTTAAGTCTAGCTACTTCATTCTTAAGAAGCACACAAGAAGAACAGTTTCTAGTAGAACCTTCAGGTTTATCAGCACTTCTTTTTCCATAAAACTTGTTTTCCTCTTTTAGCTTCTCATTTTCGAAAACCAGTTTTTCTAATTCTTTTTCTTTTAATGAAAGCTGTGTTTGAAAATCTTTTTATTTTAGAGAAGCGCTTTCTTTAACACTTTTGACAGTTTTTGAAGCTTTGATAAATTCAGCATATAGTTCATCAAAAGCATTTCTCATTTCATCAAGAGTAAAGAAATTTTGAGAAGAGATTTGACTTACCTCGTCTTTGCCGTCTTCTTGAGTCATGAGACATAAATTTGCTGCTTCATCGTCTTCTTCTTCGCTTGCTTCATCTCCGGAATCTCCTCCCCAAGAGATGTATGCACGTTGCTTTTTGAAGGGTTTCTTCTCCTTTTTGATGTTAGGGCAATTTGATTTTATGTGCCCGGTTTCTCCGCATTCATGGCATTTTAGTTGATTGCCTTGCTTTTTGTTCTTGCGTTCATACTCTTTGCGCATGAATTTTTGAAACCTTTTGATAACGAGTCCAAACTCGTTGTCACCTTCCTCATCAATTTGTGGTTGGCTAGCCTTTAGAGCAATCCTTTGCCTTCTTTGATCATCAACAAACGGGTTAAGTATAGTTGATTCATAGGTTTTGAGATTACCTCTTAATGCGTCAATTGTGACATTTGTGATGCCAATGGATTCTTGGATTGCATCGGCCTTTGATCGCCATGCCGGATTGAGACTTCTGAGGATCTTCCGGACAAGTTCTCTATCCGTAAACGTCTTTTTGAGGGCGTGTAGATCATTCACGATCATTGAGAATCGCTCAAACATTTCGTCTACTTTCTCTCCTTCCTTCATGTGGAATAGTTCATAAGAGTGAGTTAAGAAATCAATTTTAGCTTCTCGTACCTGGTCGGTTCCTTCGTATGTCACTTCAAGCTTATCCCACATTTCTTTTGCTGTTTTGCAACATGATATCTTCCTGTAGTCGTTAGCATTAACAGCACAATATAATAAATTTATAGCTTTGGCATTATTTTGAACCTTACGAATATCCTCCGCGGTGTATTCCTCTTCGGTCTTTGGAACCCATTCGTCTTCCACTTTCTTGGTTGGAATTTGGTTTCCATTGGTGAATACTTTCCACAAATGAAAGCTATTTGATTGCACAAAGATTTGCATCCTCTCCTTCCAGTATGAGTAGTTTGTGCCGTTGAATAGAGGAGGTCGTGTAGAGCATTGTCCTTCTTCAATTCCTGCAAAAGAGTCAAGAGTAGAAGCCATGGATGGTTCTCTCAAACGGTTAAGTTTTCAGAGAGTTGGGCTCTGATACCAATTGTTAGAAACTACGCTTTACGCTAGAGGGGGGGTGAATAGCGTATTAATAGAATTTAGCGTTTTCTTGCGGAATTTAAACTTTGCAGGAAGTAAAATAAATGCAGAAAAATAAACTTACACAAAGATGTATACTGGTTGGCCACCAACGTGGTTAGTCCAGTCCCCGAGAGACTCTCTCGAGATTTTTCACTATCTTGTTAAGCTTAAGGGTGCTCAACAAACCGTTACACACTTGAGGACACAAGCCTCAAACGGTTGCTCGGAGATCGCAATCTCAAAGACTTCACCCAAGGAAACGCAAGTTCCTTGAAACAAGAGAATCGCAATTCTCTTACAAGTATATCAAATACTTGGACACTCACTTAACTAAAGTACTCCTTATTGAGTAGATATGAGTAAAAGAATATGTTCAAGATCACAACAACTTTAAGCAATAATATGGCTCTCAAAAGCTTTATGAAATGAGTAGAAAATGAAGAACAATTGAATGAAAGCTTATAGCAATGTAATGATCAGTTTGTGTATGTTGTTGTGTTTAAAACACTGAAATGAAGCTGTATTTATAGTTGAAAAAGTTGGTTCAACCGTTGTCTAATTGCCAATTAAGAGTTGCTGATTTTACTCACTGACAATCGATTGTCAAACCCCAACAATCGATTGTCTGCCAGTCAGATCAAAATTCAATCCCAGATTTTACGCTTGATAATCGATTACTTACAATCCATAATCGATTACTGGCAACGTTCAAAAAATCTTTTCCGGATTTTAATCAAAACAATCGATTATACAAAATCAATAATCGATTACCCAATAACGTTCAAAAAATCTTTTCCGGATTTTAATCAAAACAATCGATTATACAGAATCAATAATCGATTACCTGACGGTATTTGAAAATTATTTGACAACGGCCAGCTTCAACAATCGATTGTCCTTTGCAACAATCGATTACTTGTTATTTTCTGAAAATCATAAAACTTACTGTCTCAGTGATAATCGATTATCTAAAGACATAATCGATTACTTAATTAAATTTAAAATCACTGGAAGACATCAACTCAACACAATCGATCACCATTAGTTCATAATCGATTATTTTGAGTATTGAAAAACTTTACCTCAACAACAATCGATTGTCATTTGTTCACAATCGATTATCATGCAGATTTGGAAAAACCTGATGTTCACTGTCTTACTCACAATCGATTACCATTAATTCATAATCGATTGTCGTGCAGTCTTGGCTCAGAAACAATCGATTATCATAAGTACATAATCGATTATTTTAGCCCAGATTTTTGAGGCATGTTTAGAAAACATTTTGTCTAATGTAAATATGCATGATTTAAATCTTTTTGACACAGAATTAAATATGCATGATTTTGGAAAATAGTTTTATGAGAGAGGCCATACTATAAGTCAAGTTATAGGATCGAGATTACAATTTAGAACAACTACATAACAATTAAAAGCTATATCTTGAACTTCAATCTTATTCGCAACCATTGTGCGCTTGTACTTGAATTCCGTCATATATCAATTTTTGCTTCGTTTGTCATTCATCAAAACCTACAAAAGAGTACACGTTTAGTATATTGCATTGAGAACGTGTTTCTAACATGTTCTTGAATGAAGAACGGGGTTCTTCGTCAAGCATATGGCGCTAGTATTATCACATCTAAGAGGGATATGATCGATACTTAGGCCATAGTCCAAGAGTTGTTGTTTCATCCAAAGGATTTGAGCGCAACAACTCCCCGCGGCTACATATTCAGCCTCGGTTGTGGACAACACAACACTTACTTGTTTCTTGCTAAACCAAGAAACTAGAGAGCTACCGAGCAAATGGCAACTGCCACTAGTGCTCTTGCGGTCCAATTTGCATCCAGCAAAATCGGAATCGGAATAGCCAACAAGTTGGCATGAAGAACCTTTGGGGTACCATAGACCCACATTTACAGTACCAACAAGATACTTCAATATCCGTTTCACCGCAGTTAGGTGAGACTCCTTAGGACATGATTGATAATGAGCGCATAAGCACACGCTAAACATGATATCCGGTCTAGTAGCAGCAAGATAAAGGAGAGATCCAATCATACCTCGATACTTCTTGGTGTCGACTTCCTTACCTTTCTCATCTTTGTCTAGATGGTCGGATGTGCTCATGGGAGTGGCCATTGCTTTTGCGTTGCTCATTTCAAATCGTTTTAGCAATTCTTTGCAATATTTAGCTTGACAAATGAAGGTTCCTTCTTTCATTTGCTTTACTTGCAGCCCCAAAAAGAATGTTAGCTCACCCATCATAGACATCTCAAATTCGCTTGTCATTAAATCAGAAAATTCCTTGCACAAAGCATTGTTAGTAGCACCAAAAATAATATCATCCACATAGATTTGAACTAATAAAATATCATTGTTTTTATGCTGTACAAATAGAGTGGTGTCAACTTTCCCCCTAATGAATCCATTTTCCAAAAGAAATTTGCTCAATCATTCATACCAAGCTCGGGGAGCTTGTTTGAGACCATAAAGCGCCTTTTTAAGTTTGAAAACATGATTGGGAGATTTAAAATCTTCAAAGCCCGGCGATTGTTCTATCATAAACTTCTTCTTGAATAACACCATTTAGAAAAGCACTTTTTACATCCATTTGATATAAATTGAAATTCATAGAAGAGGCAAAAGCAAGTAATAAACGAATAGCTTCTAACCTTGCTACGGCTGCATATGTTTCTTCATAGTCAATTCCCTCTTCTTGATTATAGCCTTTTGCTACAAGCCTAGCTTTGTTTCTAGTGATTACGCCATTTTCATCTAGTTTGTTTCGAAAAAACCATTTCGTACCAATTATGGTATGATTTTCGGGTCTTGGCACCAAATCCCAAACGTCATTTCGTTTGAATTGGTTAAGCTCCTCTTGCATTGCCAAAGTCCAAAATTCATCCCCAATTGCTTCGGAGATGGTTGAAGGTTCAATTTGAGAAACGAAAACAGTATGTCCTAAGGTGTTCTTAAGAGTGTTTCGAGTACTTACCTGTTGTTCAATGTCGCCAATTACCTGTTCGAGAGGATGGTCTTTGATTGTCCTCCACGCGTTAGGCAGTTTCGTTTCTTTTTCCAGTTGTGGCGCTTCCTCCGATAATTGTTCCAAGATTTCATCTTGAATTTCCTTAGGAGTTTCCTCTTGTACTTTGTCTTGAGGACTCATTGAGTTAAAACTACCTGCAAGTTCACAACCAGAATCCTTTCTCGCCAAGCGAGCATTATTTTCGGAAAACACAATATGAGGGGATTCCTCCACAGTTTCGGTTCTATTGTTGAATACTCTATATGCTTTGCTACGTGAAGAATAACCAATAAAAATTCCTTCATCGGATTTGGCATCAAACTTTCCCAAATTATCTTTACCATTGTTATGAATAAAACATTTACAACCGAATACTCTAAGATGGGAGATATTTGGTTTCCTTCCCTTGTAGAGTTCATAGGGAGTTTTCATGAGTATTGGCCTTATGACTACTCTGTTTAAAACGTAGCATGCGGTACTCACGGCATCCGCCCAAAAATGTTTGGGAATCTTAGCCTCATCAAGCATGGTTCTAGCCATCTCTTCGAGACACCTATTTTTCCTTACCACCACTCCATTTTGTTGTGGTGTGCGTGGAGCAGAGAAGGTGTGCTCGATACCGAGTTAGTCACAAAAATCCGCGAAGAGATTGTGATCGAACTCTCCCCCATGATCACTTCTTATTGAAGTGACGGTTGTGTCCTTTTCATTTTGAACACGTTTAGGAAAACATTTAAAATTATGAAAAGCTTCACTTTTATGAGCAAGAAATAGTGTCCATGTAAATCTAGAATAATCATCAACAATAACAAAAGCATAACGATTTCTACCAAGACTTTCAATGCGAGATGGTCCAAAAAGGTCCATGTGAAGAAGTTGCAATGGTCTAGTAGTTGAAACAATATTTTTCGATTTAAAAGATGTTTTTGTTTGCTTCCCTTTTTGACAAGAATCGCAAATGGAGTCTTTTTCAAATTTCAAATTTGGAAGACCAAAAACTAAATTTTGTGAAACCAATTTGTTTAAAAGATGCATGTTGATGTGAGCTACTCTACGATGCCATAACCACATATCATCTTCTTTGCTCATAAGACAATTCACATACTCAGATGAAGAATTTTCGAGATCAACCATATAGATGTTATCCATTCTAAAACCACGAAGGATAATTTTAAAATCGCTATGGCGAAAAATAAAGCATTCATCCGAATCAAAAAAAAGAAGATTTCCCTTGTCACATAATTGACTTATGCTCAAGAGATTATGTTTTAGACCTTTAACTAGCAATATATGCTTAATGGAAGAAGGTTCATCCTTACCAACCGATCCAATGCCGATAATTTTTCCCTTGTTGTTATCTCCAAAAATAACGCTTCCTCCTTCCTTGTGTTCTAGTTGAAGGAACTTGGATTCGTCTCCGGTTATGTGTTTGGAGCATCCACTATCAAGGTACCAAAGTACACTTGATCCCTTCAAACATTCCTACAAGACAAATTAATGAGTCTTTGGTACCCAAGCTGTTTTGGGTCCTTGAGAGTTAGGTGTAACATGCTGTTGTGCTTGACATGCAGTTAAGTGTCTATGTCTAGTGAAGCAGGAAGGAGCAATATGTCCAATTCGATTGCAATAATGACAAATGACATTAGGATTATGCATTCGTCGAGGTTGATAGTAGTTGGACGGACGAAATTTGTTTACTCTATTTTCGACAATATGACTATTGCGCATTTCATGAAAATCACTTCTCCTACTATTTGTTCTAGGATATGCAGCATTTCTAGGATAGTTATTTCTAGGTTGAAAGCCATTTCTAGGTGTCCTAAAATGTTCAAAGTTTCTTCTAGTGTTTGGTCTAGGATATGCATCATTTCTAGAATAGTTATTTCTAGGTTGAAGGCCATTTCTAGGTGTCCTAAAATGTTCAAAGTTTCTTCTAGTGTTTGGTCTAGCATGCATGTTGATTCTAGGATTGTTATTTCTAGGATGAACATTTGTTTTATTTATTCTAGGTTGAGCCTTAGGTGGTTGGGGTTTGGCTTCAACTTTTTCTTTAGGCTCGTTTTTAAAACATATCCCATGTTTGGTCGATTTCAAATTAACAAGAACCTCATTCAAATTTTTATGAGAAGAATTAAACTTATCTAAGGTGCCCTTAAGTCTTTCTACCTCATCTTTTAGATGCATGCAAGAAGTACAATTTTTACTAGAACTCTCGGGTTTGTCGGCGCTTCTTTTGCTGAAAAAATTGTTTTCTTCTTTCAACTTCTCATTTTCCAAAATCAGTTTTTCCAAATCCTTTTCTTTCAAAGAGAGTTGTTTTCAAAATCTTTTTCTTTCAAAGAAGCATTTTCCTTAATGTTTTTAACAGTTTTGGAAGCTTTAATGAATTCACTATACAACTCATCAAAGGCATTTTGCATTTCCTCAAGAGAATAGAAGTTTTTGGAAGAAATTTGACATACCCCTTCTTGATTGTATTCGTGAGCCATGAGACAAATATTTGCGGTTTCGTCTTCTTCTTCCTCACTCGACTCGTCTCCGGAGTCGCCTCCCCAAGATATGTATGCTCGTTGTTTCTTGAAGGGTTTCTTCTCCTTTTTGACATTTGGGCAATTTGATTTAATGTGCCCGATTTCTCCGCACCCATAGCACTTTACTTGATCTCCTTGTTGCTTGCCTTTTTGTTCATACTCTTTTCGCATGAACTTTTGAAATCTCTTAATAACGAGTCCGAACTCGTTATCTCCGTCCTCGTTATTTTGAAGTTGGCTTGTGCTTGCCTTGAGGGCGATTCTTTGTTTCCTTTGATCATTAACAAGAGGGTTAAGTATAGTAGATTCATAAGTTTTAAGATTACCTCTTAATCCGTCGATGGTGACATTTGAAATGCCAATAGACTCTTGAATCGCGTCGGCCATGGAGCGCCATTCCGGAGTGAGACTTCGGAGAATTTTTCGGACAAGTTCCTTATCCGTGAAGGTCTTCTTAAGAGCATGTAAGTCATCAACGATTTTTGAAAATCGTTCGAACATGTCATCGACCCTTTCGCCTTCCTTCATGTGAAACAGTTCATATGCATGGGTTAGAAAATCAATTTTAGCCTCTCTTACCTGGTTCGTACCTTCGTACGTGATTTCCAGCTTATCCCACATTTGCTTCGCCGTTGTGCAACATGATATTTTTCTGTAATCATCAGCGCTTACAGCACAATATAATAAGTTGATGGCTTTAGCGTTGTTCTGCACTTTTCGGATATCATCCGCATCGTATTCATCTTCGGATTTTGGAACCCATTCATTTTCAACCTTTTTGGTTGGAATTTGTTCTCCCTTCATTATAACCTTCCACAGATGAAAACTATTCGATTGAATGAATATTCTCATCCTTTCCTTCCAGTACGTATAGTTTGTGCCATCGAATAGTGGTGGTCGGGTGGAGCATTGTCCTTCACCTAATCCTGCAAAAGAATCACGAGTAGAAGCCATGGATTGTTTCTCTCAAACGGTTAAGTTTTTCAGAGAGTTGGGCTCTGATACCAATTGTTAGAATATACGCTTAACGCTAGAGGGGAGTGAATAGCGTTATAATAAAAAACAGCGTAAACTTGCGGAATTTAAATATTGCAGGAATGAAATAAGTGCGATAAGTAAATAATAAAGAACGAACGCACCGATGTTATCCTGGTTCACCACAATCCGTGGCTAGTCCAGTCCCCGAGAGACTCTCTCGAGATTTCCACTAACTTCGTTAAGCTTACGGGTGCTTAACAAACCGTTACAAACTGAGAACTTGAGTCACACAAGCCTCAACAACCTTTGCTCGAAGATACAACACTTCAAGACTTCAACCAAAGGAATCACAACGTTCCTTCTTACAATACAAGGGATTAACACTTCCCTTCAAGTGTATAAAAACACTTTGCACTCAAAACAAGACTCTCCTTAAGAGTAGATGTGAGTAAAATAAATACGCTCAAGAACGCAACAACTTTCGTCAAGAATTTGGCTCTCAAAAACTTATGTAATGAATAGAAAATGATGAATAAGAGAGTATGCAAGCTTTAGCAATAATATGATCAGTTGTTGTGTTTAGAAGACTGATTTGAAGATGTATTTATAGTGTCAAAAACATGCATAACCGTTGCCTAATTGCCAATCAAGAATTGCTGATTTTGTGCTACGACAATCGATTGTCTAATTGGCACAATCGATTGTTTTCCAATCCTTCCAAAAATCATTCCCAGATTTTACGCAGCACAATCGATTATCTAAGACGTATAATCGATTACTGGCAACGTTCAAAAAATCATTTCCAGATTTTACTTAAAACAATCGATTATCAGAAATATACAACCGATTACTTGGCAACGTTCAAAAAATCTTTTTCAGATTTTACTTCAAACAATCGATTATTAAAATCCTATAATCGATTATCTGATGGAGTTTGAAAATATTTTGGCAATGGTCATTTACATAATCGATTATGCTATATGGACAATCGATTATTTTTTAGTCTTGAAAAATCTAATAGACACTGCCTCAACACAATCGATTGTCATAAGGTTCACAATCGATTATTTTGTATCTTTGAAAAATCTGATAGACACTGCCTCAACACAATCGATTGTCATAAGGTTCACAATCGATTATTTTGTAGCTTTGAAAAATCTAATGGACACTGTCTCAACACAATCGATTGTCATAAGGTACACAATCGATTGTCATGCAGATTTCAAAAATCTGATGGACACTGCCTTAACATAATCGATTATCATAAGTACATAATCGATTATCTTTGTCCAGATTTTAGAGGCATGTTTAAAAATCATTTTGCTAAAATAAATATGCATGATTTAAAATCATTTTGCTCTAATTAAATATGCATGATTTGATAAAAATGTTTTTACGAGAGAAGCCAAGTCTTGAGTTAAATTGTCGGATCAAGATCACAATTAAAGAGCGACTCATGTATAACTTTGTTTAATATTGATCTTTGTTTGTCTTGTGCTTGAACTTCGTTACGTGACATTTGCGCACTTGTGCTTGGACCTCGTCATATGTCAATTGCGCATCGTTTTTCATTTATCAAAACCTACAAATATGAACACACGTTTAGTTTAGTGCCTTGAGAACGTGTTTCAACAATTTCCCCTACGATAAGTCCATTAGGCTACGGACTTTATTTACATACCTATGACCATCGATTTGCATGGCTAAGGCCATTAGGCTCGTGGCTTTATTTCACATGGCTATGGTCATCGATTTGCGTGGCTAAGGCCATTAGGCTACGACCTTTATTTCACATGGCTATGGCCATCGATTTGCATGGCTAAGGCCATTAGGCTACAACCTTTATTTCACATGGCTAAGGCCATTAGGCCACGGCCTTTATTTCACTTGGCTACGACCATCGATTTGCATGGCTAAGGCCATTAGGCTACGATCTTTATTTCACATGGCTATGGCCATCGATTTGCATGGTTAAGGCCATTAGGCTATGGCCTTTATTTTACAAGTCTATGGCCATCACATCAGGCTACGGCCTTTATTCTACATGGCTATGGCCATCGTTTTCATCGGGCTACGGTCTTTATCTGTACATGGCTAGGGCTATCGTATTCACAAGTCTACGGCCGCCTATTTTATATGGCTAAAACCATCAGGCTAGCTTTACACGGCTATGGCCAAAAAATTCCAAGCAGCTACGGTAAAGAAAAGTACGACGACATGCCAAAAGGTAGAAAAGATTACTTACAACAAAAAATTATAGGGTTTTACCAAAGGGAACAAACACCCCTGATACAAAAATTAGTATGTACAAGCAGATTTACAAAGACCCTAAGAAATCCCTACTTATCTTGCCCGGCCTGGCCTTTAGGTGGCCCGTCCTCATTTCCAGGAGGGTACGCCCTGGAAATCCAAGAGTTGGATTCCAAGCGATTGATGCCTGCCGAGTTGCCCCCCTCCCGGGCCGGTGATTCATGACCATAACCCGCTGCCTTACGAGCGACTCTAACCAGTTAGCGCTGGTTCTCAACCTCCACTTTAAACGCTCGACCAGCCGCCAGGAATTCCTCAAGCACGACCAACCTGGCCTCCGCATACACCCACATCTCGTGCGCCTCACAAGACATATCGGATTGTGCGAGAGGTAGCATAAGCTCCTCGACCTCGGCCTTCATGCCTTTGAGTTCCTCCGTTAGAGACGCCACCCGAGTGCACAATTCTGCCGCCTCCTCCGCCACAACACGACCGAGCTACAACTCCTCGTCCTTGGCCTGTATAAGGACCTCCATCTCTGCGGCCATGAGCTGTTCATCAACCTTTTCCAGCTCGGCCACTCTTTTCCTTAATTGCGCCTCGGACCCCAGTAGGCCCTCACGAACCACCCTAAAGTTGGGGTCCTGCTTGTACATATCGGCCAGGGTTCGATGCGCCTCACGCGTCTTATTCGGAACGCGTACTCGTAGAAGGCATAATACCCGGTCTTAGGCACGTTAACATAGTCTGGCCCCGCGGGAACCATGTCAACGTGATCGGGAATATCGTATGACTCCCTGAGAGAGGCCAAATGGGATAGCATCATATCACAATGCTCCCAAGGGAGGAGTTTACGCTTATTCAGAAAGTCGCTCCTTTTGCTCATATCGCGTGGGAGCAGGTTGGCCGTTGATAGAGGAACAAAAACCTCCTCGGCCTCCTCGCAGTCCGAGGATGACGAAGCCCTGGCAGAAGCAACGTCCCTGATTCTTGTATCGTCACGCTGACGTTTAGCCATAGTGAATGATATAAGAAAAAGGTACTATGGGTCACAAGTTCGATTCTTGAGAATGAGAATTTCAGAGAAGAAAAGAATAGCGAGCACCAGAAAACGATAAGGAAAATATTGAGAAAATACTCTCCGAAACGGATCGAAAGATCAACCTAGTCCAACTCTCCTTCTATTTATAAGAAAAGGTACACGAATCGAAAGGGCATGATTCATAAATTGGCGCAGGAAACCCGAACGTCATGTCATAACCTGAACCACCTCGGGAGTAGAAGTAATGATCACGCATGTGATCGACGACATCACCTTAAAAAGAAATTCCAAAAAGGAGGTAACATGTCAACAGCATGACCTCTTCACACACGAACGCGCCTCTCACAGAGGTATCAACAGAAACGACCAAATTTCCATAGGCGTCGAGCATGTATGTCCGTCCATTGAAAACGCCTTTCGACTGCATCCCCAATAAACAGAGGGACTATCTGTATTGGGCAAATTTTCCCTACGCCCACATATGATCCGCATACGGCCTCACTAAAGAAAGCGGCCTTGTCGTGGTCGACTCAAGTAAGGCCGGCCCCAGTCAATGAACAGACCGAGTGACGTGACTCGCTGTAACGTCACATCAAGCTCCAGCACTCGTATATCGAGGCCACAAACTTTTATACTTTCTTTGTATTATTTCGAGGAAGGTCCCTTGGTATATAAAGGGGACCTTCTCCCTTTGTAAAGACTCGTGTGTATTTCATTACTAAAAATATACACCTCTCTCTCTCTCTCTCTCTCTCTCTCTCTCTCTCTCTCTCTCTCTCTCTCTCTTGTAAAAAATGCATGTTATACATCATACTGCTCTTATATCTCGATTTTTACATTATAGTCATTATTTTCTATCATCTAACATTCTCTAGATCACATTACCCTTGATTCCGATTAACCCGTATCATTTTTTAAATTGTTTTAAAGCTATTTAAGTATTCGAATAACTTTTTAGCCAAACAGGCAATAATTTCTTTATTGTTGTTCTATTATTTAATAATTAACAAGTAGTAATTGTTGCAACTAGTTAATTGGTTACGTATAGCCGCTTTTGCTTAACCTAACCTTTCTGTGACTTCTTCTCCCTTTAAACAGGGGCGGATGTAGCCTTTCGTCTAAGGGTTCGTCTGAACCAGCAATTTTTAATACGAAGTATATATATGTATATGTCAAAATTTATTACTCCTACTATCTCAAATTATTTGTCATGTTTTTGTTTTACATGCCCTTAAAAAATATTAATTAGGAAATAGATTAGAGTATTTTACCCTTATTTATGTTTTAAAATAAAATCTCTTTTCATTGAATATTTATTTTATTTATGTGTTATCTTTATTTTAAGAATAATTATTACTAAGGGTAAAAGTGAAAAGAATTAATTTTATCTTAAACTTTTAAAATAACAAATAATTTGATATAATTATTTTTAGTAACCACGATTGATAATACGAAATCTCAACAAATCTTATAAATAAACCCATAATTTTGATAAAACAATAGATTTAATGCTGAAAATATTAAATACTAAATTTATTAAATTTAAATCTTAGATCCTCCTCCTGCTTTGAATACTGAATTGAAAAAATAGTCATCCTAAATGTTAGCTATTGTCTATAACTCATATACTATATTGTAACCGTCCCCATTTCATATTTTCAAGAAAATAAATAATTATATATAAATGTATACTCGAAATGTTTACTGATAAATGACAATGCATTTTTTCAATTATTTCGTATCATTTTATTTACTTGAAACGTTTACTTGTAAGTGTGGAAAAGGTACCCAATGAATCAAAAGAAAGGGCACTATGCCTACTTAGAAAAGTGTGTCAAGTCGGAATTAATCCGTTTAAATTTCCTAGGTAATAAGTTGGATAGGTTATTTTTTTTTATTAAGTCTCCATTGTCACTTTAATCGGAAAAATAATATTATATAGCTATATTTAAATAATAGTCAAAAATATGTAATTATTTATATATATGCATTTTGCATGAATTATACAAATTTTATATTTTTCGATTGTCAAATATAAATAGTTTATGAAAGACTAAAAGTGAAAAACGTCCACTTTAATTCAACAAACAAAGCTAATAACACCATTGATTTCATCATTAAGCGATGTGGTCGAATGGTAAAGGTTAATTGTTGTTAACATATTAATTGACGGATTAAAGAAAATCAAAGAAGAAGAAGAACAGTAGACGATGAGAGAGAAAAGAGAAAATGAAAGACTGAAATTGTATTAAAACTGTCTCGAATCTTCTGCATCTACTCTGTATATACAAAATCCAATAAAAATCTAATATGTGTGTGTGTGTAATTACATTTGTGTCCCTCTCTTATACACAAAGTTATACAACAGTTAAATAAACTAGCTACCCTTGGGCTGCTGTGATGTTGGGCTGGCTGATTTGGTATTGGGCTGATACTGCAGAAGCCCAACACCCCCCTGCAAGCTGGAGGGTGAACAAACACCCAGCTTGGACAAGAAATGATGGTGTAAAATCCCTGTCAGTGGCTTGGTAAAAATATCAGCCAATTGCTTACCAGTTGCAACATGATGTAAGGAAATGAGGCCATCTTGAAGCTTGGTACGAATGAAATGACAATCAATTTCTATATGCTTAGTCCGCTCGTGAAACACTGGATTTTTGGCTATATGAAGAGCAGCCAGGTTGTCACAATACACAGGAACAGCAGAACCAATGGGAAAACCAAAGTCAGAAAATAACCTGACCAACCAGGTAAGCTCACCAACAGCCTTACCAATGGCCCTATACTCAGCTTCAGCTGAAGACAAGGAAACTACAGGTTGTTTCTTAGTCTTCCAACCAATCAAGGAACCCCCCAAGAAGATGCAGAAACCAGAAACAGACCTCCTAGTGTCAGGGCAAGATGCCCAGTCACTATCACAGAACACAGACAAAGATAGATCAGGAGTGTTGTTCAGGAAAACACCCAGGTCAGAAGTACCCTTAAGGTATCTAAGAGTGTGTAAGGCAGCATCCATATGGGCTGAAGTGGGCTTTTGAAGAAATTGGCTAAGGTGTTGCACAGCAAAAGCCAAATCAGGCCTAGTGTGAGTGAGAAAGTTGAGCTTGCCAACTAGACTTCTATAAGATTCAGGAGAGGAAAGGGGAGTATCCATGGCAAGCTGCAGTTTAACAGAAAGATTGAGAGGGGAGGTGACAGGAGTAACATCAGAACAATTGTGGGAGATGAGAAGATCATTGATGAACTTCTTCTGATGAAGAAGAAGGCCATCTGGAAAATAGGCAACTTCAATACCAAGGAAATATTTAAGAATACCAAGATCCTTTATCCTAAAAGTAGAATCCAAGAAAGACTTCAAAGAAGTTATCTCCTCAAGATCATTGCCAGTGAGGATTATATCATCAACATAGACAGCCAGAAGTACTACAGAATGAGCAGACTTCTTGTGAAAGAGGGAGTAATCATTAAGGGAGGAGGAGTAGCCTTTAGAATAAAGAGCCTGAGAAAGTTTGGCATACCATTGCCTAGAGGCCTGCTTGAGGCCATATAATGATTTTTGAAGGAGGCACACAAGAGAAGAGGAAGAAGAAGAAGGTGAAGAAGAATAAGAAGAAGAGCAGACAGAAGAAGGAGAAGAAGGAAGAGAGATACCAGGGGGCAGCTTCATATAAACCTCCTCATTGAGGTCACCATGGAGAAAGGCATTATTAACATCCAATTGAAAAAGAGGCCAAGACTGCTTTACAGCAACTGCCACCAAGGTTTTTATAGTGGAGAACTTCACAACAGGTGAAAAAGTTTCATTGTAATCCACACCTTCAGTTTGAGTATCACCTCTCACCACCAACCTTGCCTTATATCTTTCTACACTCCCATCAGCCCTGTACTTTATCTTGTATACCCATTTACACCCAATAGGCTTTTTGCCAGGAGGAAGAGGAACCAAAGACCAGGTGTTATTGGCTGCCAAGGCCTCAAATTCCTTGGCCATGGCATCCTGCCAGGCAGGATCAGAAGCAGCCTGTTTGAAGGATGTAGGTTCAACCAATGCAGTGTTAACAGTGTTATTGCAGCAAGAGGAAAGAGAGCTGGTGCCAGAGATTGAAGGAGGAAGGTCACAAATGTATTGAGAGAGGTGAGCAGGGGTAGAATGGGGCCTGTTAGACCTCCTTGGAGCAGGCAGAAGGTTAGGAGGAGAAGGAGCAGGAAAAAGATTGTGCAAAGGCATACTAGGGGAAAGAGGAATAGGAGAAGATTGTGATGGACTGATGAAAGAAGGAGTAGGAGAAGAAGAGTGGACAGGGCTGGGAGGAGGAAGAGGAGAAAGGACAGGTACAGAAGGATTGTCATCAGGTGGAGGGGGTATAGAAGATGGGACAGTGGAAGTACACCAAGGATAAGCAAAAGGGAAGATATCTTCATGGAAGGCAACATCCCTGGAGAAGAGAGTAAGCTTAGTTTGGAGGTTGTATAGTTTGTAACCCTTTTTACCCAGTGGATATCCAATGAAAACACAGGGATCAGCCCTTGGTTGGAACTTATCCTTATGTTGCTTTGGGACAGTGGCAAAACAAAGGCAACCAAAAGTTCTGAGATGTAGATAGGAAGGACTCCTTCCAAACAGAAGCTCATAAGGGGAAGCATTGTTAAGAAGTTTGGAAGGGAGTCTATTGATAAGGTATGTGGCAGTAAGGACACAATCCCCCCAAAATCTGAGAGGTAACTTGGACTGAAAAAGCAAAGCCCTGGCTGTTTCTAAAAGGTGTCTGTGTTTTCTCTCAACAACTCCATTTTGTTGTGGAGTGTGAGGGCATGTTGTTTGGTGAAGAATACCATTATCAGTGAAGAATTTTGTACCAGCATGGCTGGACCCAAGTTCCAGAGCATTGTCACTTCTAATAGATTGGACAACACTCTGAAATTGAGTTTTAACCATAGCAACAAAAGCTTGGATAATTGCAAAAGCATTGCTCTTGGACCCCATAAGGTGAGTCCAAGTGGACCTTGTGTTGTCATCAACTATGGTCAAGAAGTATTTGGAACCATTGTGAGTAGGGGTGGCATAAGGCCCCCAAGTATCTAAATGGATAAGCTGAAAGGGATGAGAGGATTTAATGGAACTTTCAGGAAAAGACAGCCTGGATTGTCTAGCCAGTGGACAAATAGTACATACAAAGGGTTGTTTATTTGCAAATTTACAGGGAATAGAAGAGATATCTTTCATTCTAACAAAAGGAATGTGTCCAAGTCTATTATGCCACAGTATTTCCATTTTATTCAATGCAGTATGAAAAGTACAATGAGAAGTAGAGTTACTATCTAATGGGAAATGGGAAGGTGGAGGAGAAAAAGAAAGAGATGATTGTACAAGCCTGTAAAGACCATCATCCAATTTACCAATTTCCAGTGGCCTCTTCAGAGAAGGGGCCTGTATTAAACAAGAAAATTTAGTAAATGAGACAATGGAATTCAGTTGTTGAACAAGCTTGGAAACAGATATCAGATTGTATTGAAAACTAGGAATGTATAGAACATGATGTAAAGTGAAGCAAAGAAATTTAAGGGACCCAGTACATGTAACTTTAACTTTATACCCATTGGGAAGAGTAACTAGATAAGGGACAATTAAAGGTTTGATGTCAAACAGAAGGGATTTATTTGAAGTCATGTGATCAGTGGCACCAGAATCAATGATCCAAATACATGCACTAACTCTAGTTAACATGCAAGCACCATAAGAAACATCCTTTAAAGGTTGAATAGAGGAAGAGATTGTACCAGCAAAGTTGGCAGACCCCATCACAGTTGGCTGATTTTGAGATTCAGACACTTGAGTTTGTTGAAGAAGAAGCAACAGCTGAGAATATTGTTCCTTGGTCAACCCAGGAATCCCAGAGTCTAAAGGTGCAGAATGTTGAGCATCCTCACCCACATTAGTATTTTCCACAGAAACCACATCTTTGTGTACATCAGCAGTAGCAGCAGCTCTCTTGTCCCTGGTAAACTTAAAATCTGGAGGAAATCCATGCAACTTATAGCACTTTTCAATGGAGTGACCTGGCTTTTTGCAATATCTGCAAACTATGTCTGACTTGTTTGCATCAAATCTAGCTTTGTGAGAAAATTGTCTGGGATTTGATTGGGCTCCATAAGGTTTTTTCATAAACTGAGTACTGAAGGCACTAGACTCAGTGTGAAATTGAGAAGGTGTATGAGTAACTTGTCTTTGCCTTTCATCCTGAAGAAGAATGTTATAGGCAGTATCTAGAGAAGGTGGTGGCTTCATCATAAGTATGTTACTCCTAACTCCTATGTATATCTCATTCAACCCCATTAGGAACTGATGCAATTTATTTTCATCATCCTCCTTCTGAATTTCAACCCTAGCACTACATGTAGCACTACAACCAGATATAACACATCTTGAGGTTCTCATAAAAGCCAATTCATCCCATAACTTCTTCAACTTATTGAAATAGGAAGCTATGTCTAGAGAGCCCTGGGTGGTGGATGCAAGATGTTGTTTCACCTCAAAAATCTTAGTACCATCGACTGACCCATATCTATGATTGAGTTGGACCCAGATACTATGAGCAGTGTCGGAATATTGAACACTCTCTGCTATTTCAGGAGTAAGAGAATTGGTGAGCCATGATATAACCATATTGTTACACCTGTCCCACTGTCTAAACTGTGGGGAATCCTCAGGGGGTTTGGGCACTGAGCCATCTATGAAACCTATTTTGTTCCTAGCAGACAAGGAAACCATCACACTTCTTCTCCAACCCCCAAAACCAACACCAGAGAAGGGATTGGCAACCAAAGAAATACCAGGAACATCAGACGACATAAGGAATAAAGGGTTCGAGGGACTAGGAACAAAACTAGGAGGAACAGAAGGAATATCATCAATTACACCGGCCATTTTTGACTGCTAATGGCGTTTAAACACAGAAATACAACAAATCGCAACTACACCAAACGATTAGCACATGAATCAACTGAAACACCAAAAAATCTACAATTTCTGATATCCAAAAAATACATGCAAACCATTATAATCAACCAAATACAAGAGATTTTGAAAGAAAACTAACCAATCGAAGAAACCCTAATTTGTGAACCAACAGAAACCTCAACGAAACTTGACGAGGGTAACATCGATCGAAAGGTCTTGACGAGTAGAGTCGGAATATACCTGCTCTGATACCATGTTAACATATTAATTGACGGATTAAAGAAAATCAAAGAAGAAGAAGAACAGTAGACGATGAGAGAGAAAAGAGAAAATGAAAGACTGAAATTGTATTAAAACTGTCTCGAATCTTCTGCATCTACTCTGTATATACAAAATCCAATAAAAATCTAATATGTGTGTGTGTGTAATTACATTTGTGTCCCTCTCTTATACACAAAGTTATACAACAGTTAAATAAACTAGCTACCCTTGGGCTGCTGTGATGTTGGGCTGGCTGATTTGGTATTGGGCTGATACTGCAGAAGCCCAACAATTGTTTTGACCACGCTTAATAAGAAGTATTAGGTTTAAACTTTAAACCATGAGAATAAAGTCGTATTTGGTAGAGAGCTAAAATTTCGTGCTTTTGCATTGTGAATGAAAACATACACGCATTCAACATGATCTAATATATATTTGCTATTGAAGAATAAATAAAAAGAGTTGATATATACATGAGTAGTAATGACAAAATGAATAAAAAAAGGAATTAATCATATTATCCAGTAAAAAATAGTTGAATAATAAACTTCTCAAAATGAGTTAACTATGGACAAGATTCAGATTGTCCACTTAAAAAATAGAAATTTAATGGCAGTTTAGCTTTTATATTTATAAAGACTCAAATTGAAGGTCCATCCAACTCCCAAAACCCATCTTCCAAAACAGATCACATTCAAGAATATGGGTTGGTCGAATATTTTATTAATTTTGACGTTACTCTTCCGACCTGCTCATATTCAATCTGACCCGCCCATTTACCCACCCCTACCCATAACTCATGAGTAGTACTTTCCAAATACATTGACTTAAATATACAAAGATAGGAGGGGTCCAAACTCCTAAAGGATAGGAGGTATGAAATGCCCTTTTATTTCATCTACCCTTTTGATATTCTCATCACTTGGCCAATAATTGCAAATGAATATCGTCCTCCAACTTTAAAGTCCCAAGTGGAAACCCATACTAATAGATTTCTTAATAGAAATATAATATCTATGTAAAAATTATTGAGTTTTCATGAATCAGTAACAATACTCAAGATCCGCCACAATTTTTAAAAACTTTCAATTTTAAAGTTGTCATGACATTTATGCCGCCATAATGCTTTTAGGTAGAAGAATGGTCTTGAGTATGAAATAATATTTGTATAACTATAAAATCAAGTCAATAGCAGTAAAATAACAATTTTGAATATAAAATATTTTACAAATATTAAAATAGATCATTCTTTTGGAACAATTTAAAAATAATACACCATCATATAAAATGGAATAGAGAGTAAAAATAAGCTCTGATATAATATTTTTGTATCCAACCAAAGTTTTTAACTAATTGATTTTAATTCCATCCCAAATTATATGACGATATTTAGTTGATACGAGATTTAAGAAAATAAGGAGAGACTTTTGATACTTGTAGTCTAAAATAAAATATAGTAAATATTTTATGTAGTTATACATTATTATACAATAACAAAAACAAATTTAGTGAAATCCCATAAGTGGAATCTAGGGAGGAACGGAGGAGGTATACGCAGATCTTACCCCTACCTTATGAAGGTAGAGAGGTTGTTTCCGAAATACTCAGCCCAAAAACATTAAAAACGAGGCAATAGAGAAACAATACCAATAATAAGGTAATAAGACAATAGAAACAAATAATGCAACGAGTAATAGCATAGATTCAGGGATATAAAACTACAAGAATAACACCAATCCTATTAATAATAATGACACACCGTATAAAACCAAGGGATTAGGAATAAAAAAAAAATACCCAACTAGTATACATCATTATATTAAACGTAAAATAAAAAGTCTAAACTCTAAAAATTAAATTCTCACTAAATGTAAAAATATAATATTAATTTTTTGAGACCGACTAAAAAGGAAAAAATTATCAATATTGAAGACAGATGGAGTAATATATTAAATTTACATCTGAAACTTAAATATCCAATAAAGTATATGTCGTGTATGTCGTGTAAGATGGGGTTTTAGCTAGTGGACAAAGTCGCGCTATTTTTCACACAAATACTATTCGTCCCCAATTAAACTTATATAAACTCAATCTAAGCGTCAAATTGACAAAAGCCATCGCAGAAAAAATCAAACTTCAAACTTGAATTTTCAAGCACAAATATTTGAAGCCAATTTTGGCAAAGTCATACCAAAACTACAAAACCCAGAAAATTAACAAGTTTTTATAAATAAGTTCCATTTTTTTAAATTTAATTTCTTTTTTTTGTGAAATTGGGAATGGTATTAATACAGCAGGAAGAAGAAATAAGAAGTGAAAGAGGAAAGAAGGGAATGCGAATTGGGAAATACGAACTTGGAAAAATTTTAGGAGAAGGTAATTTTGGAAAAGTTAAATACGCAAAACACAACGATTCAGGCCAATCTTTTGCTATTAAAATTTTGGAGAAAAATCGAATTCAAGATCTTAGAATCACCGATCAGGTCTCTCTCTCTCTCTCTCTCTCTCTCTCTCTCTCTCTCTCTCTCTCTCTCTCTCTCTCTCTCTCTCTCTCTGCTCCATTTTAGCTTCTGCGTTTGGAGCTTTGGATATAGATTTGGTTAAATTTGAAAAAAAAAAAAAAGATTTTTAGAAGTTGCTTTGAAAAATAACTTTTACTTAAAAATGTATTTTTATTTGAAAAAAAGTTAAAGTTTTGTGAGTGGGTACAAATATTTTCACCCAAAAACTAGTTTAAACTAGTTTCTGGAACTTCGAATTTATTTTGTGATCAAAATTCATAAATAAATAATATTTTTATTATTTTTTTGGAAAACAGTAAAAAATAACATGTTGAAAATGGAGTTTAGTTGTGAGTAGAGACGAATTCAAGATTAAATTGGTAGTAATAGTTCATTAACTAGTAAAAGACACCTATTTTTCTGTTTACTATAATTAGAGTCTGCTTTTGGTGTTTTAGTCAAACAGATAGATTTTGCACATTATATGAAATAAAAGTCTTTTTTTTTCCTTTTAAATTTGACATTAATTATGATAAATAGAAACACAGTAATTAGATTTTGATAATATTTATGATTATTTTTGCAGATAAAGAGGGAGATTAAAACCTTAAAAGTCCTCAAGCATCCAAATGTGGTCAGATTATACGAGGTACGTCCAGTATAAATTAACTATAATTTTTGTGATAATTATATCATGTAGTAAATTGGTTTAAATATCCGATGCAGATAAGTTTTTATCCTAATTACATCTGTTCTCCATATTAAGTTCGAATTTTAACCAGTATTTTCTCAATTATATTCTTTGAGTAAGGAGATTCATTATTTATTTTTTTAATATTCTGTTTGGATATTACCCGAGAGACAAAATTTTCATATTCCCTTTAAGCAAAGAATAACTTGCTCACAATCTTGCACGTATAAAATATTCCTTTCTTTCTTTATATATCCTTAGAGGAAAATGTAGATACCCTACTGAATATCTGTACAACAATAATTGTCCAGTATAATCCCACAACGTAAGATTTGGGGAGGGTAATACGTACACAGGCCTTACCCTTACCCTAAAGGGTAGAGAGACTGTTTCTGATCGACCCTCGGCTCAGAAATATCTTTGTGACTATAAATTATATCATTAAGGATATAATAAAAAAAATTAAGTTAATCAAATTATTTTTAAATGTAGAAAAATGCCATTTGAAATAGATTAAAAAGGAAAAAAGGTTACATAAATTGGGACGGATCCATCACTACTAATAATGTTGGTTTAGATTAATTTAGTTTCAAAATATTTGATAGTAGCATTGTGTTATCTAGATTCTTTTCTTAAAAATTTTTGTATTAGAGTTTGTATTTGGATTAATTTCTTTTCCGGAAATAAATTATTACACTAGGTTGCTTTTTAAAATATCAAACTAATTTGAAATTTGAGCTTATTTCTATTTTTGAAAACCAAATCAATTTTGTGTGTAAACTCCATTCAGGTAATTCTATAGAGCATTGATACTTAGCTTGAGTGGATATTCGGTAAATTAATCTTTGTGTGCAAACAAGCTGATTCGAACGTCATTGTTATTATTAAAAAAAAGGTTTTTATTTTTTATTTTTAGTCCCGGCCAGAAATTAGTTACAGTTGATAGTCGAATAATATATAAAATTTGTATATAACAAGGTGAAGTGTATATATACCAAAAATATATTTTTTCCTGCTATTATTTTGAGAGCGGCTGCATCGCTCATTTTTCACCCAATGAGAAAAGGGTTAACTTGAGAAGATACATTTGTGGATAGGCCAAAAATAATGTGGGGAAGGTGACTCAAACCATCTCTATCCATATATTGAAATTGACTTCCAAACAAGGTGTACTAGACTGTATAAGTCATTTATTATTATGGTACAAGCCAGATTGTTATATTAGGAATTTGGGCCTACTTTTAGATTTTTCAGGGATGACCCAATTTGCACAAATTAGGCCACTCAATTATAGAAGGCCCAACGGCTTTTCGGCAAGATTATTAATTGTGACATTGACTGCAAATCTGCAATTTAAGAACAACAACAACAACCCAGTATAATCTCACATAGTGAGGTCTGAGGAGGGTAGTATGTACGTAGACCTTACCTCTACCCTGGGGTAGAAAGGCTGTTTCCAAATAAACCGGGGCATCCTTCCCTCCAAGTACTTCCCACCTTGCTCTTGGGGAGACTCGAACTTACAACCTCTCGGTTGGAAGTGGGGGTTGCTTACCATCAGAGCAACCCCTCTTGTCTTAAGAACAAAAATAAGAATTTAAAGTTTCCTAAAATGACAACGTAAAAATAGTTTTTCTACACCCTGTCTGGGGCAGAGCTAAAAAGTATGAGATACATGTTCCAACTCAGTAGTTTTTGCTTAAACCTTATATTTGTATTAGAAAATACGTAAATATTTAATTGCGAACACATTAATTAAGACGAGCAAAGGATTACTTCATGTAATTTAATGGTTCAAACATGTTCTTCATCCTATTTTGTAATTTACCAAAAGATACTTAATGTAAACACTTTTGTACAATTAATCTCTGAGTGACTTGATTACCTAAATATTTATGTCAGCATTAGATAAAAATTAACACAACAGAAAAAAAGGTGGAAGAGAAATTGTATTTATATTGTAAATATCTCTTTTAATACTGCCTTAAGATGATAAGCTTTTAGCATATAAATTGAAAATCCAACTGGTGCATTTCTGACATCAAATTACATATATAAACAGGTATTAGCAAGCAAAACCAAGATTTACATGGTGCTGGAATATGTAAATGGTGGTGAATTATTTGACAGAATTGTAAGTAATTTTTTCCTTTAAACTGGTACTTTTGCATTCAATTCTTGAAAATTAACTATCTCTGTAAATCCTCATTCATAGGCTTCTAAAGGGAAACTCAAAGAAGCACAAGGCAGAAAGCTCTTCCAACAATTAATTGATGGTGTTAGTTATTGCCATGACAAGGGAGTCTTCCATAGAGACCTCAAGGTAATGTTGTACAATAAATGCAATTCTTTTTTTTAAAACCATGATGTCGGGATCAGCTTGGGAGTACCTCGACTAATTCCAAACAAATTTGAATATACAACTGTAATTTTTCTTTTTTGTTTTGTTCTTGTGAGCCGGAAGTCTATCGAAAACAGCATATCTATCCTTTCAAGGTAAGGGTAAGTTCTGCGTACACACTATCCTTCCCAGACCCCACTTGTGGGACATAACTGGATTGTTATTGTTGTTATTTTCTTTTTTATTCTGTAATTCAAAGTTTCTTCATAGAACTATTCTAACAAGAAAATAGTATATTCATATTTGTTTTGTGAATGCAGCTAGAGAATGTCCTCATTGATGCAGATAGAAACATAAAGATAACAGATTTTGGGCTAAGTGCATTACCTCAACATTTAAGGGTATGGAACTTAACTTTTTTTTTACAATAAAACTATTCATAGCAATTGCAATCAGTAACGTGAAAAAAAAAAAAGTAACCTTTTATAATAGGTTAAATTCTATATTAATTGCTCAGAACATTCAAAAATGTTGCACGCCGTATGTCGGATCCTACAAAAAATATTCATTTTTGGAGGATCCAACAAAGACAAGAGGGGTTGCTCCGATGGTAAGCAACCCCCACTTCCAACCGAGAGGTTGTGAGTTCGAGTCTCCCCAAGAACAAGGTGAGAAGTTCTTGGAGGGAAGGACACCGGGGGTCTATTTGGAAACAGTCTCTCTACCTAAGGGTAGGGGTAATGCCTGCGTACATACTACCCTCCCCAGATCCCACTTAATGGGATTATACTGGGTTGTTGTTTGTTTGTTTGTTTGTTTTTTTGGAGGATCCAGCAATGATGGAACAACGTTTTTAAAGGATCTGAGCAACATAGATTAAATTGCATTGATAATTCAAAATTTTATTATATTATTATGCAGCTTTCCCATTTTTACTTTACTCGCCGAGGGTCGATTGGAAGCAGCCTCTCTGCCCTTTCGGGCAGGGGTAAGGCTCGTCTACATATTACCCTCCCCAGACCCCACCTGGTGGGAGTATACTGGGTAGTTGTTGTTGTTGTTGTTATGATGTTCATAAGTTATATTCCTTACTTATATACATGCATGTTCAGATGTTCTTCATTAAGCCTAGTTAGCTTTCTTGCTCATCTATAGGATGACGGCTTGTTACATACAACATGTGGTAGCCCCAACTACGTTGCTCCTGAAATTCTTTCTAACAGAGGATACGATGGCGCGACATCAGATACATGGTCATGTGGAGTCATCTTATATGTCATTCTCACTGGTTTTTTACCCTTTGATGACAGAAATCTTGCAGTTCTTTATCAAAAGGTTAGTTTTTCTAACACATGCGTGTGGCCGCCTGTTTTATATGGCTCTTTGGTATCCATGTTTTTAATCTTATGTTTAGGGATGTGAATATATCAGATTTTTAAGGGGGATGCACCAATACCAAAATGGTTATCTCAAGGAGCAAAGAATCTTATAAAGAGGATTCTTGATCCAAATCCGCATACTCGTATAACAATGGCAGAGATTAAAGAGGATGAATGGTTCAAACAAGACTATACTCCTGCAAATCCTGATGAAGAGGAAGATTTTGAAGATGATCATGCATCCTCGGATGATGAAGTTTCGACAGTACATGAAGCAGTATGAACTTTGACTTTTGAATGATTTGTTCACGTCTTTCGTTTACTTATGTCTGTTGAATTGTGTCACCATCTCATTTAAAGGTTTAACCTACTAGAGATGGTACGTGCGAGCTAGATACCTTTACTCTAGCCAAGCACCTGGAATTTTTTTTGTAATAATGAGTGGCTGTGAGACGTTAAAAAAAGGCAGTCCGGTGCATTAAGCTCCTACTATGCGTTGGATCCGGGAAAGGGCTAGACCACAAGGGTCTATTATACGCAAACTTACCCTGCATTTCTATAAGAGACGAACTCGTGACCTTCTGGTCATATGGCAGCAACTTTATCAGTTATGCTAAGACCGTGAGACGTTAGAGATGACATTTTCTGTTTGCTTAATTGTACCTTTAACAATGTCATGACTTATGACTAACTGGCCTTGTTTATCATTGGCACAGCCGCTTGACACAGAAAGAGATCCAGAATCACCTTCTCTTATCAATAATGCTTTTCAGCTAATTGGGATGTCCTCATGTTTTGATCTTTCTGGATTTTTTGAAAATGAGGTAAGTTCTTAACTTTAATTTCTTCGAATCATGCTACGATTGATCAATAAAAGTACCTCAACTTACCTGGAATTACTGTAGGATGCCTCTGAGAGGAAGATCAGATTCACATCTAATCTCTCTCCAAAAGAATTGCTAGAGAGGATTGAATATTTAGCATTGCAAATGGGATTTCAAGTCCAGAAAAAACCTGGAAAGGTTACTACATATGATATATATTCATAAGTTTGTAAATTTGCATTATAATATCCATTTAACAAGTAAATATTTAGACACACAAGTTAAGAATATATTTGGTTTATGTCTATTGTAGTTGAAAGTATTGCTAGAGCACAAAGGTCAAAAAACTCAAGCCAGTCTTTCAATAGTAGCAGAGGTAAGTCACATTTGCGACCCTTGTTATTCAAGAATAATACTAAAAAGAACATTTAAATAATTCTATTATTTGCAGGTTTTTGAGATTAGCACATCCTTGTATGTTGTAGAGTTACAAAAATTTTCGGGGGATTCTACGGTATATAGAGAGGTATGTCTCTACACCCTTGTCTATATTGTAACAATCAGAGGCGGATCTAGGACAAGTTTTGTGGATTCAACTAATAACTTTTTTGGCCAAGCTTCTTCAAAGCTAAAAGCAATCTTTTTTTCAAAGTTGAAGTGTTTGGTCAATCTTTTTGAAGAAAAAAGAAGTGCTTTTGAGTAGAAGCAGAAGCAACTTTGGAGAAGCAGAAAAAAAAACATCTTTTACTCAAAAGCATATTTGAGAAAAATAACTTAGAAGCACCTTTTAAAAGCTCGGTCAAACATTAATTGCTGCTCAGAAGTGTTTTTCAAACTAATTAGTTAATTACAAACTGCTATTCAACAAAAATACTTTTGATAAAAACACTTCTGAGTAAGAGTACTTCTCAAAATAAATTGATTCTTAAAGCTTGGCAAAACAAGCTATAAAATTTGTTGCTTTCAGCTCTAACTATATGTATATATGCATTAAAAGTTTAAAATGCATACACATAATAACATCATACAACAACAATAACCCAGTATTCCTACAAGTGGAAAAATAAGCGTTGTTGCTGGAGATCGAACCCGGGTCACCTGCGTACTGGGGGAATACTCACCACTATACTACAACAACCTTGTGCTTAAATTGACATCATACTCATTCTAAATTGACCGACTATAGATCCTAGATTCGTCTCTGGTCTTTAAACTTCAAACACTGATCAAAACACTTTTTCGATCCACAGTTGTGCAATAGGTTATCAAATGAATTGGGTGTCCAGCAAAGTGAAGAGCTCTTGCCCACCAAAATATGAAAAGTTGGAACTGTTGCGAATGGTCAAGTCCATTCTTTATTATCCGGGAACAAAGAATTTACCTCAAGAGTTGAGAGTAATAGAGTAGAAGACTGTAAATGAGATGCAACTATAAATATGTCTTTTTGTAATGCTCATACAACAGCTGTTGTAAGAAATTATAGTCCTTGTTAAGTAGAAGTTTCTTTCTTTTTTACCCCTCTGCTGCCATTTTGCACATTTATGTAGCAAAATAATTTACTTAGTCGAAACATTATGTTTTTACTTTATACTTTTTGCTTTTTGCCTTACTGTGTATTATACAACAGCAACAACAACAAAAAGTCCGGTGAATTTCCACAAGTGAGGTCTGGTAAGGATAGTGTGTAAACAGACTTTATTGCTATCATGGGAGGGCAGAGATACTGGTAACAAGCAGTAACACCAGCAAGATATTAAGAAAACTGCATCGAAAGATTGCAATCAAACAGCAGGTAAGAATAGCAATCTAAGAACAAGAAAGACACAATACTAATACCAATACTATTGGCATTGGGAAAAGAAAGATACAATACCATTGGGAAAAGAAAAGGAAAACCGCTCAACTAATTACTAACTTTCTACCCTAATTCTCGACCTCCACACCCTCCTATCAAGGGTCATGTCCTCAGTAAGATACCATACTTTTTGCTTTTTGCCTTAGTGACTACTATACACAATTATGAATTGTTATATGCAGTCGGTGAACCTTTTTTTTTTGTACGGGCAACCTATCTATCATGTATTTTTTTTATTATGTCATTACTTCATGTACATGTATTTGGTTTTTCTTATAATTGATCTTGAACAAATATAACTAAAAATAATTTGAAATCTAGTTGTATTCAAGGAAAATTAACAATTCATGCAGTCAAGCGTTTCTCCTTTCCCTTCTAAATTTAAACAATCTGAGGTGCAAATCCTCCAAAAACACACTACTTTTAGAGGATCCAAACCGCACCCAACGATATTTTTTTAAGAGTCGGAACAACATAGTAGGAAACCTTAGAAATGTTGTTCCGAAATCCAAATACTAGCCTGAAGAATGAGCCAGTGCGCTAAAGAAACTCTCCAATCCAAATACTAGCCTGAAGAATGAGCCAGTGCGCTAAAGAAACTCTCCAATCCAAATGATACACTACTTATCCTTATGCACTCTTAATGTGCAGTCTGATGGAGCTTTTGAACAATGAGTGCAACTAAACTTGGTATTTTGACACAGAACGTAGATATGTACGTAAAAGACCACTAAAATTAAACAAAATATTAAATTCTGAGCCCATAATTTCAAAAGCACAACATTTAGTGCTAAAACATTAAAGGTCGAACTCACCAAGTTTAAATCCTGGATCCGCTTATGCTTATATGCATATTTTGTTGATAAAACACTACGTACAACAGAAAAGATATGTTTTGCCCATATAGATGTATTTGATTGAGACCATGCACAAATAACTATATACAAACTGAATCAATTTCTTTTACAGATATTTGATTTGAGACCATGCTCAAAATAACTCTTAAATAACTTCATACAGTGGGAACTCTCAAATAACTTTATATACTGGGATTCAATATCTTTACTTGAACCCCTGTATAGGGCACAACCTGCTCAATGAATACATACAAAGCACACATATTTTACAAATGTACTAAATTTGTTATAAAGTATCACCTTGCTCTTTACTGTACACTTGAATCAAACCAGTTTCATTTGCCATTTGCAGCTTTTCATTTAACAAAGTTTGGTATTGATCATCCCTATCTTCTATATTCCGGATGAACTCGATCTGAAACGACATTAATATTAATGTCAGAAGTGAACGTGTTAGAGAAAAATTTTGCACAGAAACTTGCTAATATGTCATGCAACTGCAACAACTCTCTTAACGGTCATAAAGTGAATAATCGAAAACTAGAACTGTGTTCAAACGTTGAGAGAACAATGGGTCGAAAGAAATTCCATATTTATACTTTGTAGTAAAGAAAATTCATTACATTGCAATAACACGGGATTTACTACCGTAGAGTGATATACGTTTAGCATGTAAATTCAATGTATGAATATTACCCCTCAATGATCCAGAATCAAATCAATTATCCTAAATGTAAGTCTAACTACCTATATTCGGCTGTGACATATTCTGTAGCTAACAATTCTAGGTAATGATCTAGTCCAAAAGCTAACTGTTCAGCTGGTCATTCTTTCCGAAGATACACGATAGTCATCATATTAATTTGCCCTCCACTGCGAAAACGAATTTTATGAAACTAGTTTCTTTCAGAATTAGAATGTAGAGAAATTAGGCGAAACTTTTGTCAGTGTAGGTACTACTTCCACATTCAATCTTTCCAAACAACAACGACGCCTCGATCCCAAAAAAGTTTAAATAACCTTACGTTAGTTCACATACCTGATCCTGAAACAAATCAAATTCATCTGAGCTCAGAAAACCGTCACTGTTTGAATCAAGAAGTTGCATCATCTCCCGTGCATCATCTCCAGGTGCTCCGAGCTCTTCCATCACTTCCATAAGTTCATCAATGCTGAGTTTACCATCTCCATTCTTGTCAAGAAGATGGAACACCCTACCTCTCTGGTCAGTTTCCAGACCTTTGGGATTTCCCGAAGGAAGATCTTTAAGACGCAATGCTGCAAACTCCGCTGCAGCCATCATGATTGCCTTCAGATGCTTTGCCTGTGTATGATTTGATAACAAAGATTACGGCTATTGCAATATATAACAAGAATAGTTATTCCTGAATCCAGTTTTGATGACATTTCCAATTACAGGTTCTTTATATTTAAACTATACTGGCATTAAGAAATGGGATCAAATATTTGTCTCTTGATGTTTACCTCTTCAGGATCGGTAACCCCACCCTTGTACAAAGCATGGGATGCTGTCCCTCCAGCGGCCAGGATATCCATCTCTGCTGTTCGTATTTGAATTTCCATTAGCGGTCTGGTCCGGTCACCTTCACTGGTATCAACAGCCATGTGTAAACTCTTATACCCATTAGCCTTAGGCCTTAAGATATAGTCTTTTGACCGACTTGGTATCTCTTTCCACAAAGATAGGACAACTTCACGCGCCCTATAGCAAGCCTTTTCTCCAATTTCCATTTTGTCTACTCCGGCAGAGAGAGGAGTCAAAACAACTCGTAAACCTAAGATGTCATTCACCTCATCAAGCTTGCGACCATCTCTCAAGAGCTTCTTCATGGTGCTGTAACGACTTTTGTAACGACCCTCAACAGATATCTTGCTCACCATTTGCATTAATAGCGGATCGGATTTAAGGGACTGAAGCAGTTGTTCCTTGCAAATGTCTATCAGAGGCTTATTTCCACTCTCGTGACTTCTCAACCACGCATCAAGATAAAGATATGAGTAAGGAAACAAGTATCGAAAAGACAGATCCTCCAATTCAAGAGATAATAGGTTAGTCCCGATAGCATGCGCTAGAGGAGCATGTAGTTTCATAACCTCAAGTGATATCATCTGCTGCCGGTACCTAGGCAGATAATCGAGGTGTCTCATCATATCAAGCTTGATAGCGAGGTCTAATACTAATGCTCTAACATCATAGTATGTCAGACAAAATTTCCTTAATGCGGTTGCACTATCATCATCCAATACTTCTACCTTTAACGACATATGCTTCACACGCAAGCTTTCATGCAATAAATGAGCAGTACTTGTACCAATCCGGTCTCTCACATCATAAATTGATATAGCACCTGCCTCTAGAACTTCTCTTAGTAGCCCAGTTGATATAACTTCAGCATCCATCTGTAACAAATGGCAAATACCTTTTAGCTTTCACTTAAGCTGAGCACGCACATGCAAATACACACACAGAAGAAGCAAGTGCAAGCTTCCAACAAGGAGTCACAAATTCATGCTTTGGGTTGCAGGTGGTGCAATCTGAACAAAATTGACGAAAAACCATGTTTGATTATAAACATATGCTCCCACGTCGTTATTGGATCAGATCAGCACTCTATCAAACATCTATTTTAACCAAAGGAATACATTATAAAGTTGGGAACATCTCCACCTGATTACCAGAATTTTGGCAATACTAGAACACAATGTGATCTCACAGCTTGAGGCTATGTTGCTCGGACTCTCCGAAAATGTTGCCGGGTATGTGTTGGATCCTCCAAAAATAGTGTATATTTGGAGGATCCGACACGGGTGTGGCAGCATCTTGGAGAGTCCGCCAACCTAGGCATGAGGACATAGCTTCAAATTAACCAATCAATCAACTACACATGGAAAATATACAAAAAATGTGTTTTTTTGTTCCTAGATATAAGTCATCTTTTGGGCGTGTTGACTGTATCATAAAAACTTTCTATTTGATCAATACATTAAGTAAAGGTAGAATTTTTGGAGGTAATCTCCTTCTCCTTTACTCTAGCTCCCTCTCCTTCATCTCTTCTTCATAAAAATAATTCTGTTAGCTAAATATTCCCCCCTAAAAATAGCTTTTATTTATTCCTCTGATCTCAATTCGTAAAGTTAAATTAACTAATCATGTTTTAAATGTCGGGTTAATTTCATGTATGGGCACTGAAATTTAACTTCTATACATTAAAGTCATAAAACTACTTTTTTCATATTAAAGTAACTGTATTTTACTCGCTATAACAGTAAAGTTACAAAACTATTTTTTATCCCATAAAAGTAACTGAAATGTGTACCCATTATAATAGCAAAATCGCAAAGCTTCACTCACTATAATAGTATCACATGTTTTTGCCATCACCGTGAATAAAGTTTGTAAACTTACTGTTATAGCAAGCATTATAATGGATAAAATTTGTAACTTTAGGGGTCGTTTGATACGCGGGATAAGGTGTGGGGTTAAATTTATACCAAACATGGTATAAATTTAATCCTACTCTTAATACATGATACCCACTTTATCCCATCAAACTTGGGATTATATTATCCCACCTCCCAGGTGGAATACAAGCAAGTTGAAAAAAACGCTCCTGCTCTCTCCAACGGTCCCCTCCCCCTCTCTCTCTCCGTCCCTTTCTTTTCACTTTTTCTGCTAATTCCTTCCTTACGCTTTTCGCTAAATATATGCTGTTCATTAGGTTTTTAGCATGTTTGAATTACAATCTTATCAAGTTGTCTCTGTTATTTTTAAATTTACATCCTCTTCTTTATTATTCTTGGTGATATTATTACTATTTGTTGAGTTGTCCCACATCGGAGGGATTTGAGGTCCTTGGTCTCCTTATATGGCTTGGGCAATCCTCACCTCATAAGCTAGCTTTTGGAGTTAAGTTAGGCCCAATGTCCATTCTTATCACTATTGTTTGTTAATTAGCATTATTCCTACTGTTTCTTCATCACTATTGCCGTCAGTTCCGTTTCCTACTTGACTGAATCTGAAACCATCCGCCGCCCCCTTCCGGCGAACGGAACTTCATTGCCAGGCTTCACGCTCAGATCAGTTCTATCTCTCTCCTCGCCGATTCTCAACCCCACCTCCGTCGATCTCTTCTCCGGCGATCTTCTTCTCCGTCACCTCCCCCCCCCCCCCCTCATCTCGCTCTTTGTCACAGTCTCTCTCTACCTATTTACCATTTCAATATTTCATAAATTTGAAGATTGAAGTGCTTGCTTCGATCTCCATCCATTTTTTATATAAAATTGTAGTGCATTGGAGTAAGTAATAAGTTTTTCTTATTCTTTATTTTCAAATTTGCTATTATATTTTTCCTCCTATTCTCTCTTCTGCTTTTTGTAGGTTTGTGTGGGTGTGTTCTGTTTTCTTGGACAGATGCCTTATTTTTCTGGCGAGATTTCCGGCAAGCTACAGTACTTCCGGCGACTCCCGTTCAGATCCTCGGCAGGACGCAGCAGAAATACACGTTTCGATAAGCTTCAGAAAAACTTGCCCCAGGTACTAGTTGCGGCGGCGAGGCCAGTTCGCGGCGTTTGGGAGTGAAGAGCTAAGCAACACCGGCCGGGACGTGCAAGAGTTGGTAGCAGTTGACATCGGGCGCATCAAAGCCTACTTTCAGATTTTTCCACCGGGAGTTGGTACCTCCCGCTCTCTTGTTTACTCTGTTCACCATTTTACGTATTCTAGCTAGCATTCCGTGTGAGGTTTACTCTGTTGCTATCTAGTTTGCATCTTTTTGCTTATTTCGCTATAGTACGTGAGTGCGTCACTATTCTCCATAGTCGGTTGGAGGGATAGTGGGGGATGATAGTGTAAGGTCATGTCCTCGGGGGGTGGGGGCGGTGGCAGGGGTGAGTAGGGGGGCAGGGAGTGGTCCTGCGGGAAGGGCGGGAGGTAAGGGTACGAAGAGGGTAGCGAACACTCACAGATTAAGGATTGGGTCGTGGAACATAGGCACTTTGACAGGTAAGTCCATTGAGTTGGCGAAGGTTCTCCAGAAGAGGAGGGTTAACATAGTCTGTGTCCAGGAGACTAGGTGGAAAGGGTCGAAGGCGAGGATTGTAGACAGGTTTAAGCTGTGGTATTCTGGGGTCGTGAGAGGTAAGAATGGAGTGGGCATCTTGGTAGATAGGGATCTAAGGGAGTCCGTGGTCGAGGTTAGGCGAGTGAATGATAGGTTAATGTCTATTAAGTTGGTTATTGGGGGTTGCGTCCTCAACGTCATCAGCACTTACGCACCTCAAACGGGCTTAGACGGGGAGGTTAAGAGGCGCTTTTGGGAGGACTTGGATGATCTGGTGAGTAGTATTCCCCAATCTGAGAAGTTAGTTATTGGAGGAGACTTTAATGGTCATATTGGTGCTGATGCTGGTGGTTATGGTGAGGTGCATGGTGGCTTCGGCTTTGGGGTTAGGAACGGAGGAGGCACGTTACTGCTTGATTTCGCCAGGGCTTCCGAGCTTCTGATTGCGAACTCGACATTTCAGAAGAGGGAGGAGCATTTGGTCACCTTCAAGAGCTCGGCGACGAGGATTCAGATTGATTACCTCCTCCTCAGAAGGAGCGATAGGGGTATGTGCAAGAACTGCAAGGTTATTCCGGGAGAGTCCCTTTCGACTCTTCATAGACTCCTAGTAATGGATGTCGGTCTCTGGGTGAAGAGGAAGAGGAGGGGTGCTCGGGGACAACTGAGTATTAGATGGGGCGTTTTAACTAAGGAGAAAGCACAGGAGTTGGAGAGGAGGTTAGCTGAGGGCGGAGCTTGGAGAAGTTCCGGGGAAGCGGACGCTATGTGGTCAGAGACAGCGAACTTGGTTAGGGAGGTAGCACGGGACGTGCTCGGGGTAGCCAAGGGCTATTCAGGCAGACATCAGGGTGACTGGTGGTGGAACGATGTAGTCGAAGGAAAAGTGGAGGTGAAGAAGGCGGCGTTTGCTAAGTTGGCAGGGAGCACAAGCGAGGAAGAACGGAGAGTGAACAGGGAGATCAACAAGGTGGCGAGGAAAGAAGCAAAGCTGGCGGTTACGGAAGCTAAAAACGCGGCGTTTGGTCGCATGTACGAGGAATTAGGGGAGAAAGGCGGGGACAGGAAGTTATTCCGGTTAGCTAAAGCAAGGGAAAGGAAGGCGCGTGATCTTGACCAAGTTAGGTGCATCAAGGGCGAGGATGGTAGAGTTCTGATAGGGGAGACTCAAGTGAAGCAGAGGTGGCAGGCGTACTTTGGAGACTTACTTAATGAGGAGGGGGATCGAAACATAGAGCTAGGGGAGTTGGGGCATTCAGAGCAACATAGAGACCTTGGGCACTGCAGGCGCATTAGGACGGCGGAGGTCATGGGGGCTTTGCGTAGGATGAGTTGGGGTCGAGCGACCGGGCCTGACGAGATCCCGATGGAGTTCTGGAAATGCATGGGTAGGTCAGGAGTGGAGTGGCTCCAGGTTGTTCAATGCGATCTTCAGGACCAAAAGGATGCCGGAGGAGTGGAGGTGGAGTACAGTGGTGCCCTTGTACAAGAACAAAGGGGACATCCAGTACTGCAACAACTATAGGGGTATCAAATTAATAAGTCACACCATGAAGGTCTGGTGTAATCGAGGCGAGGGTGAGGGAGATGACATCCATATCTTTGAACCAGTTCGGTTTCATGTCGGGTCGCTCCACTACAAAAGCTATCCACCTTGTCAGGAGGCTGGTGGAGCAGTTCAGGGATAAGAAGAAGGACCTGAACATGGTGTTTATCGACTTGGAGAAGGCGTATGACAAGGTCCCAAGGGAGGTGCTATGGAAGTGCTTGGAAGCGAAGAGCGTGCCGGAAGCCTACATCAGAGTAATCAAGGACATGTATGATGGAGCTAAGACTAGGGTTAGGACGGTGGGTGGCGACTCAGACCATTTTCCAGTGGTTATGGGGCTCCATCAAGGATCGACACTTAACCCTCTCTTGTTTGCCTTGGTGATGGATGCTCTAACCCGACATATTCAAGGGGATGTGCCTTGGTGTATGCTATTTGCTGATGACATAGTCTTGATAGATGAGACGAGGGCCGGTGTTATTGAGAGGTTAGAGGTATGGAGACAGACTCTCGAGCCTAAGGGTTTCAAAATAAGTAGATCTAAGACAGAATACCTGGAGTGCAAGTTTAGCGCCGAGCCGAGCGAAGTAGGCAAGGACGTGATGATTGGATCTCAGGTTATCGCCAAGAGGGAAAGTGTCAGATATCTTGGGTCAGTGATTCAGCGGGACGGAGAGATTGACGGGGACGTCACTCATCGTATAGGAGCAGGGTGGTCAAAGTGGAGGCTTGCATCTGTAGTCCTGTGTGACAAGAAAGTTCCGCAGAAACTCAAGGGAAAATTTTATAGAACTATGGTTAGACTTGCCATGTTGTATGGGGCGGAGTGCTGGCCAGTGAAGAACTCTCATGTTCAGAGAATGAAGGTTGCGGAGATGAGGATGCTCGGATGGATGTGCGGGTTCACCGGGTTAGATAAGATTAAGAATGAAGTTATTCGAGAGAAGGTGGGGGTAGCCCCGGTGGATGAGAAGATGCAAGAAGTGAGGCTGAGGTGGTTCGGGCATGTGCAGAGGAGAAGTCCTGATGCCTCAGTGAGGAGTTGTGAGCGCCTGGCGATGGTCGGCGTACGACGAGGCAGAGGGAGGCCTAAGAAGTATTGGGGAGAAGTGATTAGGCATGACATGGCTAGAATGCGGGCTTCCGGGGACATGGCCCTTGATAGGAAAGTCTTGAGGTCTAGTATCAGTGTTGTAGGAAAGGGGCTCCTAGAGTTTTTCGTACTCCTCACCCGGAGTTGGGTTAGGCTTGGCAAAGCTATCCATAGATGATTTGTGTATTGGATTGTGTCTCCCTTATGATAGTTATTTATGGTAGTTACTGTCTGATATTATTGCATGCTATTTTATTTATGATTCTTATGTTTAGATAATTATTTACGCTATTTCTGCTGGAGTTACTAATACCCTTTTGTTTTTGTTTTTGTTTTTCCTTTCCTTCACTGAGCCGAGGGTCGATTGGAAACAGCCTCCCTGCCGTTTCGGGCAGGGGTAAGGCCCGTCTACATATTACCCTCCCCAGACCCCACTTTGTGGGACTGTACTGGGTAGTTGTTGTAATTATAATCCGGAATATTTTAATCTGCGTACCAAACTGACCCCTTGCTATTATAGCGAGCACTATAATGGATAAAGTTTGTAACTTAACTATTATAGTAGGTATAGTTAGGTTACTTCAATGTGACAAAAAATGGCTTTGTGACTTTCTAGCATGTAACTTAGTATGGTTATTAACTTACTATGGTTAAAGTTAGCAACTTTAATGAGACAGATAATAGTTTTCTCGCTTTACTATTACTCCCTCCATTCAAGTTTATGTGAAACTATTTCCTATTTGGTCCATTAAAAAAACGGAAAAGGTGCAAAAATGCCCCAAACGTATTGCAAATGGCTCAAAAATGACCTTTGTTAACTTTTTGGTCTAAAAATTTTCCAAACGTATTGAAAATGGATAAAAATGACCTCTGTTAACCTTTTTGGTCCAAAAATTCCCCTAATGTATGATATATATATATATATATATATATATATATATATATATATATATATATATATATATATATATATATATATATTCTCTTAAAAGTTGTGTATTTTATAAGTTATATATATATCACTACTATATAATTTATCACATATATTATTATAATAGAAAATATATAAGAACTACATGTTCGAAGTTATAACATGTTAAAATAAGGGAGTGGTATATATAACTCCCTTATTTTATATACCACTAGATGTCGATATAGTTTTGAATAAGTAACATATCTTTATTAATTTTTAAAGGATTAGATTTTGTTTATTTATTTATTTTCTATTATTATGGTTAAGTTTTTACTAATAAATAAAACAAATGTGCGACAAAACAAAACAAAGTTAAAATTAAGAAGACAAAATCTAGTCACTGAGGTTTAGGTAACTTTAAGAAGACTATTACACCTTTATAATAATAAAAAGCTTTGTGACAAAACAAACTAATTGTCGGATAATTTTAAAGTTAAAATTTCACTAAAAACTCAACCTTTTAAATTTGAAAATATTTACTAGTTGTACTTCTTAACATTGTCAAAGGAACGGGCCCTTTGACCATAAAAGATTTCCTAAAAGCAATGGCCAAAATAAAATTATCATTGTTATAATCTTGAAAGGTCAAAATTTGACCCTAACTTAGTATTAGATTACAACAATTTTCTTTTAACAGAATTATTCGATAATATTTTACAGAAATAACAAATCTCCATTTATTTCTTTCATTTTCTTTTAAATCGGAAAGGCTCATTTTGCTGGAACGTGGCAGAGGTATATCATTCACACATTTATTTTATTTATTAATAAAAATTTAACCATAATAGTAATAGAAAATAAATAAATAAACAAAATCTAATCCTTTAAAAATCAATAAAGATATGTTACTTCGACATGTAATTCTTATATATTTTCTATTATAATAATATATGTGATAAATTATATAATAGTGATATATATATATATATATATATATATATATATATATATATATATATATATATTAGGGGCATTTTTAGACCAAAAAGGTTAACATAAGTCATTTTTTATCTATTTTCAATACGTTTGGCATATTTTTAGACCAAAAGGTTAACAGAAGTCATTTTTTAGCCATTTGCAATACGCATTTTTGCACCTTTTTCGTTTATAAAATAATGACTCCTTCCTAAATTTGAAAACAATTTAGCTTAAACTTCCAATTTGATCTTTAACAAGAAGGTTTTGCAGCCATACAAATATGTTGGACCTTTTTTGACTTGTTTAGGATCATCAATTTCAAAAGTATTCAATTTTTTTTAAGTTCCGTACCAGTCAAATGGATTCACATAAGTCAAATGGATTCACATAAATTGAAAGATACGGAGTACTAAAGTTCAGGGGTATGTGGACCTACCTGTAGATCAGCTAAAATAACAGCAACAGACAAAGCTCTAGAGAGCGGTGCACGGCCGTCAGGTGCAAGAGGCAACGACTGAAGAATAGGAATACAAAGCTTTAAAGCTTTAAACAACAATCTCGAAGAGCTAGTTGAAAGAACTTTATTATCCATTCTTTCAGTTAGCTCATTAAAAGCACCCACTAATTCCACCACCATTTTTCCACCGGGTTGTTCTGGCGTCGCCACCAGTGTTTCAGCTGAAGCTGAAACTCGCACGGTGGCGATCTTGGTCGCACTCTGCCGCCTGAGATGGCGGCGGAGATAGTGTGGGAATTTTGGTAAGAGTAATTGTGTGGATTTTTTTTTAATAAAATGGAGGGTATATTCGTTTAAGTGGAGCTCCATATTTTTTGGATAGAGAAATGGTTATAGTAGTGCCATAGTTGGGATTTTGGTGAATTTTTACAGAGAGTTCAAGAATTGAAATGGGGGCAAGAAGTAAGAAATTATGGAGTATATATTTTATGGCTAGTGGGATGCCACGTGTAAATTTGACATCTTTACTTTATATCTAAGAATTTGAGGTTTGGGTTCACTAAATGATGGAAAGTGTTGCAATAAATAGTACCCCCGTTCCAAATTATCATTCGGAATTTTCAAAAATAATTATGTTAAATATAATTTCAGAAGTTTAAAATAAAATTAATAATTATTTTTCCTTATTTTACCTTTAGCAGTAATTGTTCATAAAGATGAAGATGAACACATGATAAAATAAATATTCAGTGAATAAATATTATCTTAAGACATAAATAAGCGTAAACTAGTCAAAAACCCCTTCTAAGTAACGAAGAGCATATAAAATAATATAACAGATAATTTAAGACAGAAAGAATATAAGATAATTATCCATCATAAATTATCCCATAGATTATATAATATTTAGTTAGCTTTTAGATAGGTAAGAATTTATATATTATCTTATAAAAAATAAAATATTAAAATTATTTGAAAATAGTAATACTCTTTTAGAGCAAGTAATTCATGTTTAACAATTTTTTCATTATTAATTCTAGAATAACAATCCATTCTTTATTAATCACCAAACAACCCAAGGTTATAGAAGAAATTTTATTTTATTTCAACTATTTGGCAAATTTACATCATCTGTTCTTTTGGACTCTAGAACAGATCTCAACGGTACAATCAATTTGAAACTTTACAACTATTGTTATTAAGCTAATATCCTATCATAGAGAGAGAGTTGTTACGATTGTGGATACTCGCACGAAGGATAGTTGTTAATGTTCTGCAAAATGGTTGACCATTTAGGTAGCTTCATTCCAGTAAAGTGCACTTGAAGTGCAATCTCCTTTGCTCGATCTTTGGCGTCTCTGCTCGATTGTTGAAATCTTCTATTGTTCCTTTGCATCCAGATGTTGTAAACTACTGCTGCAAACACCGCACCTAGGATGGTTTTTCTGGGGTTTCTGCTTGTAACATTAGCAGTTAACCATTGCACTTCTGTTTTCCATGTGTCTATCGTTCTTTGATACTTCAACCATCGTAACATACCTTGCCACAGTTTTTGGGAGTATAAGCAGTCACAGTATAAATGATGATGTGTTTCTTCAGTGTCTCTTCCACATAAAATGCAGGATTGATTAATTTGAATTCCACATTTAGCTAGTCTGTCAACTGTTGCCAAACGTCTATGCAGCGCCATCCATAAGATGTATTTCTGTTTCGGGAGCATGCCCGTCACCATCAATAAATTTTTCCATCGAACCTTGGGATATTGTGGAGTGGTATGAATATATGCCTTCCTGATGCTAAATTGCCCATTTTTGGTACATGTTTGCATTCCTGTTCCATCAGTTGTCCACCATTCTCTTGCAACAAACAATTTCCTAACGAGCCAGCTAGCTTGTTTAGGTATTTCCATAATATTAATGTCTTTTTCTTTATGTAGTGACAATGGATCCATTTGATCCAGAGTTTGTCTTTCTTAGACATTAAGGCCCATAGAGTGATAGAGCCGCTTTATCCATCTTTCATAGGAGATAATGTTCAAACCTCCTGCTGCCACTGCTTTACACAGTGTTTCCCAGGCGATTGGATTCCTATGACTTGTTTCATGACTACCAGTCCACAGGTAATTCCTGCATATTCCATTTACCAGTTTTATAATTTTTTTTTGGAATGAGGAATACATGGGCCCAATAAGTTTGCATTTCAAACAGGACGCTTTTGATAAGTTGGATTCTGTCAGCATAAGATAGGAGTTTGGATATCCAGCTTCTGATTCTGTACACTATCTTCTCTACTAGGGCATACATTGTGGTGTTGTGATCTTTCTTGTGGATAAGGGTACTCCTAGGTATTTGAAAGGAAAGGTGCCCTCTGTTGGGTGGAGATCCGAGCATATTTTCTTCCTGAAATCAGTTGATACACCTGCTATATATAAGGAGCTTTTATCCATATTGGCTTGGAGGCGTGATACCAGTGAGAACTATTCAAATTCATTCATCAATAATTTCATGGAAGTTTCATCAGCCCTACAACACATCAAAAGGTCGTCTGGAAAGCATATGTGTGTGATTTGTAGTTTGGAGCATTTGGGGTGGAAATTAAAGTCTGGGTTTCTGTGTAGCTTCTTTATAGATCTAGTTAGGTACTCCATGGCTAGAACAAATAAGTAGGGGGACACTGGGTCCCCCTGTCTTAAACCTTTCTTTGCGTCAAATTTCTTGGTCAGTCCTCCCATTTATCAAAAGAGAGTAACTGACTGTGGAGACACAATTCATTATTAGTACTACTATATTATAAGGAATTCCAAATTCAAGTATCACTGCCTTGAGAAAGTCCCATTCAACAGAGTCCTAGGCCTTCCTAATGTCAACTATAATCATGAATCTAGGGGATACTGTCTTGTGATTATAGCCTTTGATCAGCTCATGTGCCATAATAACATTATCAAGAATGTTTCTCCCCTCTATGAAGGCCGATTGGGACTGCCCAACTAAATAATCGACAACCAGTTTTAGCCTATTTGTTAGGATCTTAGAGATGATTTTATACAGAGTTGAACAACAGGCAATGGGTCGATATTCTTTGACATAACTGGATTTTTCACTTTTGGAATCAATGTGATAGTTGTGCAATTAATCTGTTTCAAAAGTTTCCCAATTTGGAAGAACTGTTGCACTGCCTGTGTAACTTCCCCCCCCCCCCCCCACCACCACCACAATTGGCCAAAATTCTTTAAAGAATTCTGCAGGATAGCCATCAATACCTGGAGTCTTATCTTGAGGAAGATTCTGCACAATCTAGTGGATCTCCTTTTCTGTTACTGGTGCCAATAGTTGCTGTTGTTGGTACAGTGTTAGGCAAGGTCCATCTCTGGCCACGGTGATGTCAATGCCTGGTAGCTGAGCTGTTGCTGTACCCAGTAATTCGTGAAAGAACTGGGTGAATTGTTGTTGTATCTGCTGTGTATCAGTAAGCTTCATCTGGTTTTTTGTAAGGATACAACTCACCTTATTTCTTGCTTTTCTGGATTTCATGTAGGCATGGAAGTATTTTGTATCTTTATCTCCCAGTTGGATCCAATTGGCTCTTGATTTCTGCCTCAGTATTTGTTCTTGAACTGCTTCTCATTTTTCAATGTGCTGTAAGAACTGTTTTTCTTTTTGGATCTCGTGTTGGTTAAATTGGTCTTCATTCAGTCTTCTTTGTGTTACATTCAGTTCTTTTTTCATTTGTTGTAGTTTCTGCTCCACAGAGGAGTGTTCCTTGTGAATGTGTCTGGTAGTTTGTTCAAGCTTTTGTAGTTTGCTCCAGATAGAGTGCATAGTGTAGCCTTGGTGCTGTTGGCTCCAAACTCTCTGAACTGCTTCCCTGTAGTCCTCTTGCTGCATAACTGTTGTGAGTAGTCTGTATGGTCTGTGCACTCTGGTTTTAACAACATCAGTATCTATCATTGTGGGTGTGTGATCTGAGCATTCAGGCAGCATGTATACTGCTTCCACTCTAGTGTAACTGTTGAACCATTCAGCATTACCAAAAGCCTAGTCGATATGACTGTAAATCTTGTGTTCACCATCTCTCTTACTGCTCCAAGAGAATATGTTCCCTCTCTTGGTAATCTGTCCTACTCCTATATCATCAACGCAGCATTGGAAGTTAGCCATCTCTGATTGGTGTACTGGTTGCCCATTAAGTCTGTCATCCACTCCTAACACACTGTTTAATTCACCCACTATAAGCCATAGACCATTATATTGGACAGTTCCCAAACTCTCCCATAGGGATACTCTTTGCTGGATGAAATGCAGGCCATAGATAAAGGTGATGTAGCTGGCAAAAGTGGAGTTTTTGTCTGTCACCCAGCAATGAATCATTTGATCAGTGGTTTCTAGAGGTACAACATGGACATTTGACAATTTCCACATTATTCATATCCTCCCATTAGGTGCACAAGCATAGTTATTTTTAATGTTCCATTCACCCCTAATTTCTTGTAGATTGTCTATGAATGTGGCTGTTTCACTCTAGTTTCTAGACAAGCTACCATGTCAACTTTATTGGTCCTCAAGAACTTTACTAGCTCTCTCTGTTTGTAGGACTTGTTCAGCCCTCTAATGTTCCAGGAGACAATGATCATGGATGATATTGGTTGCTTGAGATTCCCCTTTATCCTTAATAGATGTCTCTCTTCTACTGTCTCTTTGTTGTTGGATCCATTCTGTTGGTTCCTTTAAAATTAATGCAGTAGATGTATTCTTGGTTGTCAACTCAGCATAGTTGATCTCCCCTTGGTCAATAGTCTCATTAGCTCCTTTTACAGTTACTACCTGTTTGCCTCGGTTGTTCGCTGATAGTTCCACTTCAGGTTGAACTGTTTGTTCCTCATGCTGTTGATTGATTGTAGTCTCCTTCATTACAGGTTTTGGTTGCCATTTCAATTTGGTTTTATTCTTGATCCTTTTTCTCTGTTTCTGTTGCCTTTGGGTCTGTTACTCCTCCTTCTGACATTCTCCTGTTTTGTGCCCAAATGAGTTACATTCTAGACAGAATGTTGGTTTTCATTCAAACTCCACTAGTTGCAGCCATCTTCTTCCATATGGTATCTCAATATACACTTCATCAGGTTGGGGTTGGGTTATGTCCATTTCCACTAGGATTCTAGCAAAGGAAATCCTTTCACAAGCAGCAGTAAGCCTATCAGTACATAAAGGCTTCCCAATTAAACTAGCTATTCTACCTAAGTTCTCCTCTGCGCAGCATTGAATTGGCAAGCCAGGGAAGTTGATCCAAATTGGTACAATTCGCATTGACTCATTCTGGATCCGCAAATTTGGATCCCAGTCCTTCAATATCATTGAAGGTGTAAGGACCAGTTTGCATTATCAGTCTTTTGTCCTCCATAGATTCGAACTTAAAGATGAAGTAGCCATCATCATGTAACATCACTCTAGGTGTTGTAACAGCATGCCAAACTCCATAGACATATTTGAGCATTTCTTTGAAAGACGGGTTACCTCCTATTACATAGCCGATTGAAGCTGTCTTCCATTTCTGGTTCTGTACTTCTATCTCCTTGGGGTTTAGTTTTGCAATTTTCACTCCATCCTTCACCATCGGAGGGTAGTACTTGAGTTGCATGTCCTGATTTGGGGTTTTATTACCTTGAACAACTTCAGCAAAAGTTTGCTTCTGCGATTCAACTGAAAATGTGAGCTTCCTCGCTGTTGTTGCCATATCTGGTTCCTTTGATTGCATTTTTGATTCCTCCTTCTCCGATACAGGTTGCATGACTGTCGGAGCACTTTCCATTCCTGGGAACCTTGGTTTAATCTCTATGGAATTCCACTTTCAGGGGTTACCAATCAATTCATAGATACAATGTGGTGAGTATTTTGTGTAGGTGATGGTGGTTTGTGGTGGCCGGCGGTAGTGAGCAACTCGCTTTTCCGTCGCCAGAGTCTCTCTTTCTCTCTCTACACTATATATTCCTAGATCAAGACACCACAACTTTTAACAACCCAAGGTTATTAGGAATTCCAAATTCAAGTATAACTAACATGTGATCCTAAACTAATAACCTAACAACCCAAGGTTATAATCTTAGCATAACTAACATGTGATCCAAATGACCCCCGAGTGTTATCCAAAAATTCATTTAATTTAAGACTAATTTTTATTCAAGTAGCATTAATATACATATTCTATTCAGAAATCTTTTTCACTGCTTATACTGTATTTTTTTTGTTTAATGAAATGATTTGAATCCACTAGCTCCACTAATACAATTTGCACCATGTAAATTTATCGGAGAAGGGTCACATATGCCCCTAAACTATACGTTTTGAATCAATAATGCCTTTCATTCACTTATTGGGCCAAATATGTTCGTTTATTAATGTTCTTGGCTCACAAATGCCATTTGAGTTAACGGAGGACACGTATCATCGTCATGTTGATCCATTCTAAATATTTCTTAATTAATTAAAAAGACTCATTATTCATATCCAAAAATAATTTCTAAAGCAATTTTTCTAAAACTTTTTTTTCCCTAAAAACGGAAGAAAAAAAGGATTTTTTCCCACTTTTTACAAAAAAGGAGATTTTTAACTAAAACAATATTTTTGTAAAAAAAATAAAATCTAAAAAGTAATTTTATAAAGCAATATTTTTGTAAAAACTAAAAAAAAGTAGATATTTTTTGCTAAAATTTCCAATATTTTCTATATTTTACAAAAGCCTCATTTTTTCCAGCTTTTTTTTTTTTCAAAAAAAAAAACTAAAACAAATTTCCAGCCCATACCAATAACTGACTCTGTCGCCAAAGTGCTAGATTTGAGTATCAATTAATTTTCTAAAGTTTTTTTATTTATGAAAAAAACTTGATATGGGCTGGAAATTTTTTTCAATTTTTTTTGAAAAAAAAAAGCTGAAAGAAAATGGGACTTTTGTAAAAAACTGAAAAAAACTGAAAATTTTAGCAAAAAATATCTATTTTTTTTAGTTTATACAAAAATATTGCTTTATAAATTACTTTTTAGATTTTATTTTTGTTTTTACAAAAATATTGTTTAAAAAATCTCCTTTTTGTAAAAAGTGGGAAAATTTTCCTTTTTCTCTTCCGTTTTTAGTAAAAAAAAAGTTTTAGAAAAATTGCATTAGAAAATTATTTTTCGGATATATGAGTCTTTTTAATTAATTAAGAAATATTTAGAATGGACCAACATGACAATGACACGTGTCCTCCGTTAACTTAAATGGCATTTGTGAGTCAAAAACATTAATGAAAGGACATATTTGGCCCAATAGGTGAATGGAGGGCATTATTGATTCAAAACTTACAGTTTAGGGGCATATGTGACCCTTTTCCGTAAATTTATTTAAGAGAGAACTGCACCTTCTATACTAATTTTAGGAGAAGAGAGAAAATGAACATAAAAAATTATACTCCCTCCGCTTCATAATAAGTGACCAGTTTCCTTTTAGCACGTCCATTAAGAAAATGCTAAATCCTATACAAAAATACATAGTATGACTAAACTATCCTTATTAAATATTGGTCACATAGTTATAGTGAGAATTGATAAAACTTTTTAGGAATATGCATATAAGGGTAAAAAAGTAAAAACAAATTGAATTTTTTCTTAATTACATAACTGAACACTTATTTTGAACCAAAATAAAAAAGTAAACTGGACACTTATTGTGAACTGGAGGGAGTAGTTCATGAAGTAAAAGGAACATAACATAATTCAAGTGTGCAAATTGCGAAGTGAGCCAAGTTTAACTAAGCATTTTGTATGCTTTAAGCCTAAATTATTGAACAATGAGAATCATAATCCATTGACACTGAGGCTTTGCCAATTAGTACATCATTTAAGGATTCAAAGTTGTCCACATTGAACTACCTAGAGCAACTTTTTAAAACAAGATTGAGCTCCCAATGTCATATATCAAGACAATGGCTCCTGTGAATCTCCCAACCGAGATAAATGAAGGTAAGCATCTGTACCTGCAAAAGAGGTCAAGAGATATGTGCACATCAGACATTGACAATATAACATTAACGTAAGACTGCGTACAATAAATCTAATATGATTCAGCCCATAATGAAGTTTTGTGCATGTGCAGCCCCACTAGTGGGGTCCGGGGAGGATAGTGGGCACGCAGACCTTACCCCTATCCTTAGGAGATAGAGAGGTCATTTCCGATAGACCCTCGGGTTAAAGAAGATAAGAGAACAATAGAAACTAGCAATAACAACAACAAAGGTCAGAAAGATAATTTAAGCAATCTACAACCCCCCCCCCCCCCCCCCCCCCCAACACCCCACCCACCATTTTTTTTGGAGCCTTGACATAACTGGTAAAGTTGTTGCCATGAAACTAGGAAGTCGGGAGTTCGAGCCGCGGAAACAGGCTCTTCCAGAAATGCAGGGTAAGGCTATGTACAACAAACCCTTGTGGTCTGATCCTTCCCCGAACCCCGCGCATCGCGGCTTAGTGCATCCGGCTGCCTTTGTTTTTACAAACCCCTTTTTATAAATGATCATGTAGTCCTCAATGGAGGAGGACACCGATATCTGACAGGTTTGTACAATCTTTGCGACGCCAAGATTGGAGAGATTGTACATACCACTATCCTCATCAAATGCCCTTACATCCGCAAAAGTTGAGATTTTTTAAGACATAACCAACAAGTATGGATCTGTTTATCATATCCAATATTATCACAAGAACCTGCCTACAGACTCTTTTCTCGTTTTGTAACATGATGCTATTAACCACAAACACCCACACTGACTTGCTACAGTATAAGACAATGCTGTTAGTTTATCTACCAATCAAAATGGTACTGGTGCAAACAAGGTTGAGAGATTTAACTAACATACCATAGCCTTCCATGGAGATAATCTGCAAATCCCCTCCAAAGTAGCGAGCATATAAACGACTTATTGGAATTCCATACCCATAACCAGCTAACGTGCTTGAAGTAGCCACATCAGTTGTTGTGAAGTGCTCGTTCAGCGGATTCCTAGCAGTACTGTAGAGATAAGTAAATATTTTGGGAAGTCCACTTCTTGGTATTCCACCCCCTTCATCAGAAACCTATATCAACGCAAGCCATGCTTGTTAAGTACTGTGGAAGAAAATAGCTAAAACATACCTCTTCTGCAGAAGGAAGACTTTCCGAATAAAATAAAATACACAATAAAGAGGAACAAGTTCTTAACTAGCCTGTAACAAGGAATTTTTGTGGAGAAAAATAAGATTGAAAAGAGGTCATGCCTTAATGGTGACATCCTCTAAACCATCAGCAACAATTATACGAATAGGAGGAGCAACTTTGTCTGAGTCCATAAACCGCTCTTGTACAGCACGGACAGAGTTCTTTACCAACTCAAAGACCATCATATGCAGATGTGTTGGTACATAACTGCACGGAAAAATGGAGTCATAAATGAAGAAACAGGACTTGACATAACTGCAGGTGGATATCAATAGCCCTTTGGAACCTCAACAGAACAAGAGATATGTAAAAGACAGTAAAGAGTATCAGAAGGGAAACAACGAATAAAGTCAATGATTAAAGAGCAAATAACATACGGGAATGTAAAATCAGGATCCCCATAAATGTTAACATCAGGAGCGCTTCCATATTCGCGTAAGCAAATTCCCCGAGCATCCTCACTGGCAGTGCGTGCAACCTCCAGGGGAGACATTTTTGTATGTATATAGCCCACACAATTGGGAGGTGGATTAGGATCATGTAACGCTACATGCTGCCCTGAGTTTAACAGAAATTCAGCAGTGAAAAAACATTTGTTATAGCTAACAACTTACACAAGATAAAGATCATCATTTTAAGAATTAAGCACGGAAAGGTGCGGAACTAACCGATAAGCATGCGGATTCCAATTCTGGACATGTAAAAGCGATCAAGAAATTGGTGTATTTCTCTCAAATCCTCATAATCAACTTTAGACCAATCTTTCTTGAGTTGTTGGACTCCCAAAGCCATCATAGGAACGACATTATTGTGCCTGACTTTAACCATCTTAACCATTTGTGTAAATTCCAACTCGTCATTTTTATTCTTTATTTCTGGATAGGATCTCATGTCACGGAAAGAATCCAAATACCAATCTCGCACCTAAAAGAAAGAAAAGAAGCAAAGAAGTAAGTACTTGTAATGTATAATGTGATGGAATTTTAGCAATTTAGTATAATTATCAAACACAAAGCGCCTGTATTTGGTGGCAACGAATAGTCGGTTGCAACCAGGATAATGTAGGAGAAATTCCAAGTAGGAAAAGGAAGTAAACCCATTATGGTAAATCGAATAAAATATTAAAGAATCGTCCTTTAACCACATATTTTATCCTGCATCAAGACAATCAGAAGCATAAATCACACGCAAACAATTAAAACCAAACACACAGTATCTCCTGACCCTATATAACAGCATTAATTTAATTTTATCCACCATTGCTATAGCCTTTCACCACCACATGAGCTTCACAAAGCATAACCCATTTCTATTCCAGAAAAAGGAAGACGGTTACGCTAGATTTACCAATAAAAAGATCTACCTATAACAAACCGGACTCGCAAGGCTTATATAACCAACAATAACTATTTTGGGACTAATTCATCGTTGATCTTCTTTCCTTAAAATTAACGTGGTGTCAAGGCCTGCTTAACCTCATCTCGACTATTCCACCAATCCCACCAGCACAGGTACCAGTTAACTCTAACCAACAATTACTTATTCGGGACTAATTCATCGTTGGCTATTCTCCCTTTTCTAAAATTAAAAGTGGTGTCCCAGCCAGCCTACGCACATTACTCTACCTGCATAGAGGACTTATATAACCAAATACAACTAATTTGGGACAAAATCATCATTGATTGAATTACAAACGCGAAAAAATCAACCCTGATGGAATTTGAACCCTCATCTTTCATGATTTTCACCCACTTCGTTGAACACTAACCCACATCTTTGGGTGTCATTAAATTAATCTTTTATCGCACTTTTTCGACCAAACCAAGATAATAAATTAGCTAAATAGAAGGGGAAAAAGGTGAAAATGGGATATACCTTTAAAACAGCAGGTTTTGAAGATAACCCATAAGGAAGATTTTCAAGCTCAATAGCTCTACGAGCAATTCGAATAGGCAACTCCTTATGAAGAAACTGAGCAGAAATCAACAAATTACGAGGAGAAGCTGTTGACCCAAAATTCATCATATGCCTTAAGCTTACACCAGTCTGTTTCATGCAACCCCATTTTTGCACTTCCTCTGCTAATTCTTTAGAAATTGTATCACATGTCTTCTTCGCCGCCATTAAACAACGTAACAAGAAAAATTCGCACTTTTTTACGACGACGACAGGAGAAAAAAAAAACCCAAAAAAGGGAATTGACACCTCGAATCGTTCACCCTATTATTAATGCGACACAACTCATAATCCAAGAATGGTCTAAATGTAGTTATAAAAATGTAGGCAATTTATAAAAATGTAGGCGATTAAGGAGAATTTAATGAACAGAAATGAAAAAGAAGTTAGCGCATGTGAATGAATAACAATGACTATAGAAAAAGGTGGTTATTTACGAGAGTCACAAAGCGTAGGAAGGTGGTGGCATGTTTGCTTTAACTGTATACCCATACGTACACACTTGGTTTGCTTTCTTGTTTATCTCTCTTGTGCTATACACATGCCCATTTATTTTTACGTTTTGTCTACAAAAACCTCGGGCTAGCCAGTTTTCGGATATAAAATTATTTTTATTATAAAAATAGCATGGAGTAATCAATTCTCGAATTGGTAATCCAAAATAGTTAGCGTTTATAAAGTCGTTGAAAAATAGTCATTATTTTGTTGAAACACGAAAATATCCATTATAATATACTGGATTATGGAGCTACTGCGTATAAATTTCCAGCATATTACGTTGGAACTCCAACACACTGAAAGTTAGAGCATAATATGAGGAATTATGAAGCTCCTACATATAATCTGCTCGCATACTATTTTAGAATTCTGGCACATTATGAAATTCCAGCATATTATACGGGAAATTCATACGTAAAAAATTTGAACTCCAGCATATTATGTTGGAATATGTCTAAATTTCTAAGGGTATTTTGTTCAGATTTTATCTTCACATAAAAAAATGACTAAATTTCAATTTTTTTTGATAATGTGGTTATTTTTGAATTACTGTTTGCAAATCTGACTGTTTTTATTTTTTCTCATTTTTGTTAGAAATAAAAAGAATGTTAGGCCGGCTCTAGGGGTGTGCACATGAAAGAACTTATATTTTGTATTTACATCAACACAATAAATACTTAACATATATTTTTATAGACACTCTTATTAATAAATTATAGTTAAATTAATAGTCACATTTTTACCTTAATTTATAATTTGACTAGGATAAATTAGTTAAATTTGATGTAAATACGGGGCGCTGATATTTCTACTATTTAACATTAAGAGTGAATATGTTGTCCATTAAACTAATAGATAGGAAAAATATATCATTTTATATGTTTTTATTACTTGACCATATAAATTACGTATATATTTTTTAAATTTTGTAATTGTTGAAGTTAAATTGATGCAAAAAATGAGTTGGAGAAGTATTTTTCGTGCAATTTTGATTTGCTTTATGCATTTGATTTATAAAACTAGAATTGTATATGAAACTCATAATGACGGGGGCGTATATAAAAAATTTGTTATGGTTCATCCGAACTTAATAATTTTGCTTAATCTTTGTATATGTTATAAATAGAATTTTATTTATGATGAATGTTTATATTTAGAGAGATTCTAGGATTTATTATTTGGTGGCTAAGTCAATCTATCCATATAAATAGATGGTTCTATTTTATTGTAAATCATCCCAATATCAATAAGAATTTTCCTTCTCTCTAATTTGTTCTTCAGTACTCTTCTTCTTTTATTGTTCATAACACGTTATCAGCACGAGACTCTAACCAATTAAGTAAAACTTTGGGATTGAGCATAATGATTGTTAATTATTCTATGAACTTTCTGCATGATTAAATTATGGATTTAAGGTAATATTTTACTTTTCTCTTTCAAATTCTTGACATTCTATAATTTGATTTTATATACAAGCAAAAATAACAGAGTTTGATAATAACTCTAATGGAGATTGAAATAAATTATAACCACCCAAAGCGGTAAAATTTATATGTCTTGCCATGATCAAATTCATGTATGATTGTGGGCAAAGAACTGAAAACGCGTCCCATTGAATTTGCTCCATTCTCATTCCCTTAAGAGAATGTGATAGCAGTATGTGATAAGTCTGAAAGAAGACAAAATTATTACCGTGAAGGTATCAATGGATGTGGGCGTGTCAATAAACGAAATTATAACCATCATCATTGTGAATAATGAAAATAATAAGGATTCTCAAAATAATCTTTCACTTTGTGAAAGTAATATTTGCCATTGATTTGACATGAGATTTTATAAAGCACATATAGATGATTATGGTCTATTCATGATGTGAATGTGACAACATCTTATTTATGAATACATATTCATTCTTCAAAAATTATGAACGCGCTAGTGGTAGAGAATATACCACACTCACCTCTAAAAAGATGTTTGAGATGATATAAGAAAATGATGTCATTATTATGGCATGAATAGTCATTGATCACGTACCTATTATACGTCAGAATATTTCGGCAATGTGATTATTAAAGGACAACAATAATGCAAGAAAAATATATTGCATATAATTTTGATCATGACCATAATGGTATAACTTTCTCCTTGAAAGAGATATATGACCATATGGATGTTGATGAATATAGGGTAGTACAAAATTAATTGAGAGCTCTAGAAGAGCCAATTACCGCTATTTTGGAGAAACACAATTGATTACCAATTAGGTATTTGTGTAGTAGTAAGCAGTGGCGTACACAGAATTTTTCATAAGTGGTGTTACTATTTCTAGTAAAAGGGCTGTAACAGTAAAAAAAAAAGGTGGAGCCAAGGGAGTTCAAACTCAAGACCTCTCACATAATACTTGAAGCTAACAACCACTAGACTACTAAGATGTTTGTTGCAAGTGGTGTTACTTTTAATGGTTTTATCTAGTATTTCTCTTTTACTTATTATTTATATATATATAAATAATAAAAAAATTTGATGAAGTGGTGTCCAGTGACACCGCTTGCCACCAGTAAATCTGCCCTTGGTAGTAAGTCTCAAAAACATATTCAGCTTCCAAAGTGTAAGCGAAAGCGGTTGATTATATTGAGACTACAAATAAAGAAAAATTTGATATCTTCTATTACTACAACTCATAGCGCAATAATATGAATGTGAAAAGCTACCCACTTTATTCTTCAGTTTGTACTACATAAACAAAATAATACCACAAAAAAGTGGATGTTTATTGATATAAAAACTCATATCATAATTAACTTAGAGTTTATTGATAATTGCACATTTCATGGTATAAACCTTAACTTATCAATATAGATAATTTATTCAGTTGTCATAATTGGTTTAGTCAAATTAATTTAAGTATGATGTGCAAAAATAATAGAGAATTCACATGGGTAAATATTAAAGAACTAGAAAGTTCTTTGCGAATTCTCTTATATTATTTGTTCTCATTAATTAATAGATCAACTAAAAATGGGATTGAATTCCATGAATGTTGTAAATATCAAATATGAAATGGGCATGGTTACCTGCCATGTATACCACATAAGATGCATCTATGAGATGGTGAAATGTGCGATTATTATTAACCCGCAACCTGGCCGGTGCTTGCGAGGTAACCCTAATACAGTAATTTAATTTTGAGCATAATTTTCAGATTTTCTATTCAAGAATCATCTTGATAAGTTGGTTTACATCACAATTGTTTTAGCACAATAATTTATTAAGTGCCTCCACTTAAAAGCTAAACTATAGCTTATGAGAACAAAGTTATCTATATCAGTTTGATATACGTTATATATGAGAGTATAAGGACCGAACCCACGTATGTGGCAAAATACGGGGATGACTTGTGGCTAGGGGTGAAAGGCCAACCAAGATCGGATATAGCTGGTTTTCCGCGAAATCTATTTCAGTAGAGCGTATGATGTCGATCACAGTGGGGCCTGTCTTCTGTCCGGTTCTTGGGTCCGGTCGAGCCTCTTTGAAATTACATCCCTGCCTCTCGTCTAACTCGAGTTGCCCCGCTCCTTTGGCAGTTAGCTCACTTCAAGAGTATATTCTCCCCTCACAAGTGGTTCAGGGCCAGGAACCAAATAATTCCATCTTATTATTATTGTGTGCGGCGTATATTGATGAACACCATAACGCACAAAGTTGGGTTCTCAAAGTTGAGGAAACAAGTTAGTTTTTCTAACATGAGGGGGAGACATGATAAACAGTTAAGATAACGTTACGTGGATAGAACTATCATTTGTATATCTAGATCCTCAAATAAAACAATATGAACTTGAAGTTCATAAAAGGATAATTCATCTGCAATATATTACGTATGCTAGACGTATTTGCTGACCCAAAGAAAGTTATTATATTCTCATCGCAAATGCTCATATTAAGTCCTAGAAGGACAACGTCTATGATACGTTTAAACCATATAGACAAATCAGTTTCAAATAAATTTCTTGATAAAGAAGATGGAAAAATGATCAAAGTGGTCATAATAAGGAGGCAAGTGATCTAGAAGAGCACATGACAAAACACCTCATAAAATCTCCCGAGAGATTCAGGTACCTGAAAATATGATGAAGAGATCTCCATGTCATGTATTTATGAAAAATAAGGAGGTTGGAACCGATATAAAATGTTCGTCGACAACATCTATGATAGCACTAAATATATGAGGATCTTAAGTCTAGAGAAACAATTCAAGTAGAATCACTTCTACCAAAAAGGCCTTTGGCCACAATTAAAAATAGCATTGGCGGCAATAAAAATTGTCGCTATAGCATTTATCGGCAATTGATCTTTAGCCGGTGATGCCAGGGTCGGTAAAGCCTTTAGCGGCATTTCTACCAAAAGCTGGTAAAGGGTGTGATTTATTGCCGCTAAAACTCATCTGCTTTAACGACAATTATTTTTGGCAATTATTATGGCTGCTAAATACATTCTAAAAACGACTAATGATGCTCCTTTAAAGTCCATACCTTTAGCGGTAATTATTTTGTGGCAATTAATTGGCAACAATATCTCTTCTAAAAACATATTACTATGCCCCTTTAGCGTCCATTTTAATGGATAGCAAAGTCAATTAAATTGCCGCTAAAAATCATATTTAATAGCAATATAATGGTTACAATATCCCTATAAAAACGTCTTAATAGTGTTAAATTGGTACTAAAATTCACAAGCTATAACGGTAAGTTTAGCTACCATTAATAATAGATACTACATTCAACCAAAAAATAATGCAAATAACAAAACATATTAATATTAATTCATAAAACTATAGTATATCTCGTGAAATCTTAATGAACAAAAGGAAGCACTAATAATCTAAAATAGTAATATCACAAAACCTTAAAAAATAACTCATATTGTTTGAAGTAAATAGCTAATGTCACGATATAACTAATCTTAACGAATAACAATCTTCAAATAATCTCTGAAACTCTTCCTCATATTGAAATCTTCCACCCGGTATCGAACATCAGACTGTATGACCTGAAATTATAAAATAACTATGTCAACAGGAAGTAAATGTTGCCAAAAAACAAAGCTGATAATAGTTTGCGAGGTTATGAAACTAAAAGTCCATAACCAGAAAGGGACACAAACACTACTGAATATCTCTCCCCGGCCTTTGGCTGTGGGAGAGGTGATTCAAAACACTACTGAATATCTACAAAACAATGAACAAAAATAGTCATGCTACACAGCTTAAAAAAAACAATCTACCGCATCGTCCAAAATAAAATTAGTTCCAGTTAAATTCAATCATGATGAACTAGTGGTTGAATTCACTGTAGAAGAGGTTAACGACTTCATAAGGGAGGAAGGACTGCATCAGGCAGTCATGATTAAATTTTCCTATATTCAGGAGGTTCAAAGAATCTTTTTGTTGCAATTTAATATTCAAGGCAGCTGTAATAGGGAAACTACAAGATGCTAATGGTCATGCAAAGCAGGTTAATAAAAGGGAGCAGGGGTTTGAGCAGGGGACTCTGGTCCAGCGACCTGGTGTAGGTGCAATTTTGGATATTTCTACTGCAATAAAGGCAACTACTGATCGAGTTGTGGCACCTGTTAAACCAATAGATAAATCAAAGGTAGAAGGTACACAATCTGATGTATCTATAAATGGTGAATCAGTTGTACAAGTAACTAGGTTGGCTTCTTGTCACGACCCAAATTCCATACCCGGTCGTGATGGCGCCTCTTGTGAAGATAAGGCCAGCCAACAACCCCAAATCCTCTTAAGCTATTAATCAGCTATATTACAGCTCGAATCTAAATTTATGACATTAATTAATATGAATACCATTACAATCCGACGGGGGTGTCACAAGTCACGAACATCTAAAGAATAGGGACACTACTACTGGTCCAACAATGTACATATATACAAGATAAAATCGGAATACAAAGATGGGGTGCGGTGTCGCGAACGTTGGCGGTCACCTTGCTCAACTACCATGATAAATCCTTCAGTCCTGCTGATAACCCGCTACCGGATGGACAATACCTGCAACTACACGCAAGGTGCAGGGAGTAAAGTGAGTACTTACAACTCAGTGGTAATAAGAGATAATAATATCCGAGCGATAAGAAAACACGTATGAGCACACCAAACTGCTATAAAAGACATAACAACACTTTTGAGAAAAACCGAAATACTGTGAAAATCCCTTTAGAAAATCTCAAGATCAGTTCAAAATCTCTTTTGAAATATGCTTTTTCAACAATTTAAAGATAATTTCAACAAGTAGGAAATAATCTGAAACCTGCCCCTCAGGCTCAACATCACCCTCGCAGTGCAGTAACTGCCCCTCGGGCTCACTCCCAACTCACATTATCCAACATCAACGTCTCGGACTCAGCACTCCTTAATATATAACACCAGAGTATCTAGTCAACAACAAGTAACAGTATGTATGCCAATGATATATGAGTGCGAAATGTCATGCAATGTAGTACAAACAGTAGTAACTGCATGAATGCAATGCAATGCAATGCATATGACCACTGCAGGTCGTGCAGCCCGATCTATTTGGGTACACGCGCTCACTGTGGGGGTTCAGACTTCGGAGGAGCTACTACAGCCCAAGTGCAATATCAATATCACACCACTGCGGCGTACAGCCCGATCCATGCAATGTATATGCACATGTAAACATAACACTCGAGGCCTGAAGCCTCCTTACATCATCTTCATGCCCTCACATATGGCCCTCAACCTCAATCAGTCCAAAATAGTCATAAAGCCCCTCGGGCATCAGTAAAACCATTATACTCAGCTCAAATAATAGTTCAAATATCAGTTAATACTCCAAGTTTGAGTAAAAATATAATTGAGTTCATGAAACAGTGTAAACCACATGGACTAAGTTCAAATAATATTTCAAATAGTGAGGAAAACAATTATGATAGCTCATAAAGAGTTCAAACAATCGGCAATAAGCCCCAAGTATGGCAATGCGCCCAAGTCATAATGATAACACCAAATCATTTGCAATTACGCGGTGAAAACCAACAACCGGGACGGACCAAGTCACGATCCCCAACGGTGCTCTACCCCACGTTCAGGTCCAGCGTGCAAGTCACTATAATACAACACTAAGATGTGCAAATCCAGGGTTTCAAACCCTTAGGATATCATTCCCAAGTATTACTCACCTCGAACCGGCGAAATCTCAAGCTCGCGACGCCTTTTCCCCTCAAATCGGCCTCCACACTCGTCGAATCTAGCCAAAAATAGAGCAACTACATCATAATTGCGAATGGGACAATACCCACTCGAAACAAGTCGAAATATGACAAGAATCTCGAAACTAGCAAAACCCGAGCCCCGAGCCCGCTTTTCGAAAAATTATGAAACTTACATTTCCAGAATCCTCGTCTCGCCGCGAGTCCGTGCATATAAAATTCATCAAAATCGGGGTCCAATTGCCCCTTCAAATCCCCAATTTACATTCAAAATTCCAAGCCCTAGTTCACCACCCCCTTTTGATTTGATTCCAGAAATTTAAGGGCTAAATTCGTGTTTAAAAGATGTTTTTAGTCCATAAAACTTACCTCTAATCAGTCCTCTTTGAATCCCTCTTCAATTTGCTCCAAAAGCTCTCCAAGATGTCCAACAATGGAGGAAATAAGACCTCGCTCGCAAATGAAATGACTTAAATCAATTCTGCCCAGGTGCCAATTTACCCTACGCGAACGCTGTCCAAGAACCACGCATTCGCGATGACCAAATTACATTGACCCCCAATTATCCCTTACGCGAACGCGACCCCCAACCCGCGATCGTGATGCTCCAGGTAATCCTATTACGCGATCACGTCTGAACTCACGCGGTCGCGATGCTCGACCCTTCTCTTAATCGCGAATGCGAACAAACCCTATGCGAATGCGATAGCCAAAATCCAGGCCCACTCTAGCTGACTCTACGCGATCGTGTTACTCCTCGTGCAAATGCGATGGACAAAAGTCTGCAACATATGACAGCAAAAATCTGATCTCTCCCAAGGCCAAAACTAGCTTGTTTGAACACTCGAAATCACCCCAAGGCCCCCGGTACCTCAACCAAAGACACCAACATACCCCTAAACCTCACACAAACTTGTTCCAATCATAAAAACATGTCCTTTAACACAAAATTCATCAAATCTCGACGGATTCGTGCTTAAATTTTCTTGAAACTTCTGAAAGTCATATTCGATCAAAAACCCGACTAAACAACGTCCGAATAACCTAAAAATTTGCAGACATATCCAAAATCACCTAATGAAACTACTACAACTCTCGGAATTCCATTCCGACCCTCGAATCAAAATCTCACCTATCAACCGGAAACCGCCAAAATTCAAACTTCGCCAATTCAAGCCTAATTCTACACCGGACCACAAAATTCAATTCCGCCCCTTCTCCTAAGTCATAAATCATCTCCCGAAGCTAACCGAAATATCAAAAATCACATCCAATCCTTCTAACTCATAAGTCAACTTACGGTTGACTTTTCCAAAACAAGCTTCCTTCCAAGAGGCCATGTGCCTTATTTTCAACCAAAACCAATTCAATTACACCCGATCGACCCTAATACTGATATTGAAACATGAAGCAACGCTATAAGGGGTAAACGAAGTAGTAACACATAGGACGACGGGTCGGGTCGTCACATCCTCCCCAACTTAAACAAACGCTCGTTCACGAGCGTACCCCGAGTTGTACTAGAAGCAACCCAATAGCTGAATGACCTTACCAAGCATAAAATGGGGGTGATATCATGTCACCATATCTCACCTAAGTCCGATAAAACAATATAGCTTAATCTTCTACCCATTACACCCATTTAGTCCATAAACCACAGAACTACAGTTCATCCTCTGAAATCTTACACAAGATCAGAACCTCACCTTTTTTTTCTCAGAATAAACCCGAACCAGCTGTTATAATCCATACCTGCAACCTAGGCTGCAATCATATGATATACCACATAACTCAACACATGCAGCGATAACCTCCATTCACAGCAATTGCCCATGATCGCCGGATACCGATAGAAACCTTTTTGTTAGCTAAAGTCTTATTCCAACACTTTCATATACTGCCAACGGTAACTGAAACACACGGTAAATCGAACCCAAATCTCACATCACCCATTCATGTGTCCATTTTCTTTCTGACTGATACTACAATAGATTTCGGAGCCAAACCTCGGTATTACCTTTCTAACAAGCTTAAATCAAATATGCTCGTACTCATTAATGACTCCAACGATCATCTCAACTACAACACGCCACTCTGGTGATATGACACCTCCACATTAGCCTAAGCCACAACGTGCTCAACACAGGCACCAATAAGAAACGATCCGAACACACTCAAATCACGACAACTGACTCAAACGAAAGAGCTGAAATTTAAATTCCTCCATACGATCACAACACAGAACTGAGATCCCATCTCACACCTAGAAATAAAGTACCTGAATCCTCCTTGAAAGGTCATGACATCACGTGGCCTTGCGACAACGCGTGATTCTATCCAAACACTATTACCTATGAAGCACCTCAAGTCATCATGCTCAACACAGACAACCACGCATAGATTGTGGTCTGAAACCAAGCAATCCATCACACCCATGGTGAAGCAAGTATTATACATTATTCAATTCTGAAAGGACACAACCAATGCTCTATTCGCCGACCAACACCCTATACGTACTTTCCTCAGAAACCAGGAAGTACGGCATATAAAGTTACATGTAGGAAAAGTATTCTCCACATCACACTATTGCGGCGCGCAACCCGGTCCAGATAACATACCTGTGGCGGCGTGCCACCCGATCAAGACACCATACTCGTGGCGGCGTGCCACCCGATCCTACAGATATATCTCACAAAAGGAGAAGCACATCAAGTCAAATTTGCTCATTACAATAAACACATATAGCCTCACGCTCGGCCGGAAGAAACGCATCCGAAAAGTCCCTCAATACCAGAACTAAATCAATGGTAGAAACCTCTGCACTGACATCTGCCACGAAGGCTCAATTAACAAAGTAATACTTGCCAACCATCCGCTGGTCCTTGGAATATAACTACTCTGCTAGAACAATAATTCGATGCACTTTACCACGCAACCTGTGGCTTTTTCCGACATAGCCCATAACACATTAGTCTAGACAACCTGACATTAGGACAACCAGTCCACAATCTAATATCTTAACCCAAATTTTAACATACCAAGGAAAGAAAGATCCACTCGGACCTCCAGTTTCCAACAACTGCAAGATGATGCCGATACACACGACCCACAACCACCGCATGGTCGGATCACGACAACATCTAGTCTCCAACACATATAACGCATGAATCACTGTGCCTGATCGCACATTCCATCGTACAAATACATAACACACATCAAATATCCATTCATACCACGAAATATATTCAAAATTTCATGCGTCATCAACAAACTCAAATATCCGCAACCGATCCAACAAGAAAATGTCACAATATTACTGATGTATCATCAGTTTACATCACTTTAATCATCTGAATATTGATTCTTTACTCACCTGAAACTGTCCGTGCTGCTCAAGGATCTAATGAAATTCCCATTATGAACTGAACCAAAGCCTTGAACACAGAATTCTCAATTCTCCATATCATAACACACAGACCACACCACATTAGGTTAATATGCCCATCTTCAAACCACCGTAAAACACATCAAGAACTCTTTCTCCCAATTCCAATGCACAAGCTAAATTGTGAGGACTGAGTCTTTCTATCCAGACCAAGTTAAGCAATCTGCCAACACATAAAAGCTTTGCTGCACAACACCTGTAAGACTCATTATCTCAAACACATACAAGAATTAATCATATCCTTACCATAACGATTTGGTTTATTATTAAGATATTCCATTCATCTCATTTCCTTCATGACTCATCATTAATTCGATACTCTCCCTTGCTGTAGCACCACAATACCTTACCTCAGGTTACCATACGAGACTCGCACATAAGACCACACTATCTAAGACCCATAGGCCACTGAATACCCTCTCGAACGCTTCCCAGAAGTACCACATTCCGGAATGCTTTATTCCGAAGAACTTCATGCGAATCTGAATTCATTACCATTACTTCCCAGATATTGATACATTGAATCCTATAATTAACATAACATACCACAAGTCTTGATCTCTCCTAATGAAAACACACTCCCTAGCCACATACACAACCTTAAGACACCTGATTGTTACATGCAAAAATCTAGAACACAATAAAACCAATCTCGAAAGTCATTCAGTCTTAAACAACTAAAAGTCACCTGCCTTAACGGACAGAACCACTCGTGCCTTATTAGCACTCTGACACCGCAGAACATGATTTCATACAGATACAAAAACCATCTTTCTTCTCTATACATTGAGCATTCTTTATCATCAACGGCTCAAAACGTCTCAGTATTTATCATACCTACGAAGCACCATATAACCTTTGTAGAAATTTTCCTTCACACGATCCATCCTCGGCTCAATTTCTGTAACCAGAAATGATCCGCCATCATACCTCAAAACAGAACCAACATAGCACATAACCATGCAATTAGCTGACCAACAGCAACCTCCCCAACTTAGCTCAAAGCCATATATTAGGGCACTCTTAGCAACTCATAAAACTTTTACTCTAATGATACCACAATAAGATCAAACTCAAATTATTTACAAGATTTATGAATACACAGATCATCAAGCACTAACACTCTTTGAGAACCTCGCATTCATTTCCACATCAGCTGAGTCCACTTTCTTAAGCATCCAAATTCTTCAAAAATACAACACATTCCCTTCAATTACACATGAGATATTTCACATACACATAAGGATCATACCGCTCAAAACCCTCCGCAGGAGATAACCCGCCTGCTTCGCCTCATATCATTGTTCCCCTATCATATACGTAATACACAGCCATTTAGTCTTTCTGGGTCTATACTTATACTGCCACATGGAACGAACTTTACTTGCCAACTAAGAGACATGAAATATTCTTCACGCTCCCATAACTCGGACTACACATAAAAGCACAATAGGAATCAAACACTTAACATGTCATCAATTATCCATCAGACTTCGTCGTCACTACCAAAATTTTATAGATACACCTCGCAGTATTAATATACTCGTCACATGAATATCCAGCTGCCATTTCGGCTTATAAGAACAACATTGAACATATAAGTTCGAAACACTTGCTCACACAATCAGCACCTCGGTGCTCAAACCATAAGCAAATATCCGGCCTCAAGTCCTCCAGACTGACCCAACATGAACTCACGGAGATTACCTCTCCCCCCTCGATCGGGAAATCACAAGGCAACCAGGCACATATACTATTGAGCGCTCACGTGCGCATACCGACATGTGGAAGGAATTTCAAAAGTTATATCTCAAGCTGAATCAAGGTCGCACGATAAGAATTCCTAGAATGGGAAGTTTTCCTAAAGGTTCTGCAGCCTCTCGAGGATAAATACAGACGTCTCTGTATGATCCGTGGGAATCTACTAACCCTGCTCATGACTCGTGAGACCTAGTAACCTAGGCTCTGATACCAACTTGTCACGACCCAAATTCCATGCCTGGTCATGATGGCGCCTCTCATGAAGACAAGGCCAGCCAACAACCCCAAATCCTCTTAAGCAATTAATCAGCTATATGACAGCTCGAATCTAAATTTATAACATTAATTAATATAATACCAATACAACCCGACAAGGGTGTCACAAGTCACGAGCATCTAAAGAGTAGGGACACTACTACTGGTTCAACAATGTACATATATACAAGATAAAATCGGAATACAAAGATGGAATTACTTCGTGGGAAACAAGAGAGGAACGTGAGGGTTTCTAAGTGTTTCCAAAAGGGGGCTAAGGTTGTGCATGGGCAGATCTTAGTGTTGGCCAAGAACGACCAGGTGTTCTTTGTCAAAAGTGGGCTGTGAGCGGACGGATAGTTCATAGCAAGGGAGGGTCCTTTGTATATTTTCTATTATTAATGCAAAGGTTGGGAATTTGTCCTGTATATGTTTGTGTTCTTTAAATTTCTTTTTTGCTGCCTAAATTTCGTCTAAGGTCAAACTTGCTGACCGCCGTTTGACTTGGTCCATTATCATGTTGCTGCCTAATTTCGTGTGTTGTCTTGGACCAGGCGCCAATGCCACTATATCGAGCTGCATTGTGCCCCAAATTGCCTTAGCATTGCCCACAAACTTGGCCCGTTTGCCGCAACTCGAACCCACGTCAAATCTACCCGCATATTGCCTTTCTGTTTGCACATTTGCTTGTCTTTGCTCATCCGATTGTGCCATTTCTTGGCATCAATTCCTTCTACCTTGATGCTATAATCATGATCAAGTGCCACGTAGCACGCAACTCATTGTCAAGCCCTCGCCAAGCTGCCTCGGATCCGTTCAAAGCCTTAGCCCTCGCTTGCCCGTTTCCCTTTTTGACTTTTGGCGCCACTCTTGCACCAGTTTTGCAACACTCTTGCCGCCTCATGACAACACTCTTGTTGTCTTGCCGAGTTCAAATGTTGGGGTCGTAACAAACCACCCTTACTCTTTGAAACTCGACATCCTCGTCGAGGTTAACTCAATTTATGAGCCCCAAGGGGTTGGCAAGAAACGCCCCTTGACCACCTCTCTCTCCAGTCACCATTGCATTGACATTAAAAACTTCTTTATCACTGCTCAACGCCTCCAATGCAGTCTCTTATCCGCGGCAGTCATTGCATTCAACGCCGCCTTGTTTGGATAGTCCCTCGCTCGATGTGGTCCATCACAAATGAAACAACCACTGAATTTGCTGCCCTTCTCCTTGCTCTTGGAAGTTCCAGCCTCCTGCTTTTCCTTCCCTCGATCTTCATATGAATTGCCATTTTCACATTTCTTCCACTCCTTTGCCTTGTCCTTCTTTCCGTCATTGGACTTTGAAGCGGAATTCTCCTTTCCGCCGCAACCACAGCACTTGCGAGGTTTTGAATATTCTGCCTATGCAACTCAAGTTGTGCCCACTGTTGCAGCCCGCTCATGAAGTTGTGCAAATTGTCTTCTTCCGACATGTTCCTGATGCTAATAATCAACGATGTGAACTCTTTCACATATGCTCTAACTGATTCGATGTGTTTCAACCTTTTCAGTTTGTCCCTAGCAACGCAAGATGTATTACTAGGAAGAAATTGATCCTTCAATTCCTTTTTAAGCCGCTCCCTCGACTCAATCTTTGGTCTACCCAGACTTTCATCTTCAGCCACACGAGTGCGCCACCATAACTTAGCATCATCACTCAAATACATGCTAATCAAGGTTACTTTCTCTTTCTCGTCTTGCACAAGAACAAAATGAAAGTACTGCTCCATATCCCAAAGAAAATTCTCCAATTCACGTGCACTCCTTGCACCTCCGAATGCCTTAGGTTCAGGTATTCTCACTTTGAGACGTTCAGCACCACGTTGAGCATCCTCGCCCACAGCATGTTGTAGTACCACTGTCTCGATCTTCAGATCTACATTTTCTCGACTAATCCTTGCCATTTCTGCCTCAAGAAATGCAAGTCTAGTCATAAGAGACTGAAGTGCTTCCCCTTCTGCAACATTTCCCACCAATGCTTCCAATTTTGTTAGCCTTTCCCGCAGTTCATTGTTACCACCGGCCATGTTCTCGAACAGGACCATGAAATCTTCCACTGCACGTCGTATCTCCACAATGAACACGATATGCTCTCGATCATCTCTGATACCAGTTGTCACGGGGTCAATTTTAGCTCCTCTAAAACAACCCGTGCGGCAGCCAAGCACCGACTTGACTTCAGCCTTCTCCAACACTCGGGCAAAATTTCAGCAACTTTGAACTTCAATATATTTAGGCAGCTTTCAACGTAGTAAGCTTAGATTGAACTTAGGCAAGAAAGTATAGTGAAGGGGCAAAAATAGAATATGAACAAAAGACACACGATTACAGGAAACTCTTTTCCCAACTTTGTATTTAACTCGAGCATAAAAAGAAACTCAACTCCGTAGTACACTCCGTGTACAAAAATGAAGATCACTCTTGACCCTCACAAAATACTCTTAGCCTTAGTGTTTTCACTCTTGAAAACAAGACTTAGGACTCTTCCTAAATCAGAAAACATGCCCTCTACACGTTTTCACTCTTTAAGTGTGCTCTCACACTTTTTGGCTTTTCAGCTTAAGTCACAAAAGAGAAGGGTGCTGCCCATTTATATATTATGAAGCAGCCCCATGTTTACAATAGTTGCCTAGTTTTTAGGCTTGGCACTTACCCACTACTTTTTACTAAGGTAGTTGACACCCACAACTACTAGGAATATGTTTAGATCATGGGATCATGTCCCTCAATTCGTGCTAACTCCTGCCAGACTTGTGACTAGGCATTTCTTGAGGCAGAAATGGCAAGGCTTAGTCGAGAAAATGCAGATCTGAAGACCGAGATTGTGGTACTACGACGTGCTGTGGGCGAGGATGCTCAACGTGGTGCTGAACGTGTCAAAGTGAGAATACCTGAACCTAAGGCATTCGGAGGTGCAAGGAGTGCACGCGAATTGGAGAATTTTCTTTGGGATATGGAGTAGTACTTTCATGTTGTTCGTGTGCAAGACGAGAAAGAGAAAGTAACCTTGATTAGCATGTATTTGAGTGATGATGCTAAGTTATGGTGGCGCACTCGTGTGGCTGAAGATGAAAGTCTGGGTAGACCAAAGATTGAGTCGTGGGAGCGGCTTAAAAAGGAATTGAAGGATCAATTTCTTCCTAGTAATACATCTTGCGTTGCTAGGGACAAACTGAAAAGGTTGAAACACACCGAATCAGTTAGAGCATATGTGAAAGAGTTCACATCGTTGATGATTAGCATCAGGAACATGTCGGAAGAAGACAATTTGCACAACTTCATGAGCGGGCTGCAACAGTGGGCACAACTTGAGTTGCGTAGGCAGAATATTCAAAACCTCGCAAGTGCTGTGGCTGCGGCGGATGCATTGGGCGATTTTCATATTAATGAGGAGAATTCCGCTTCAAAGTCCAACAATGGAAAGAAGGACAAGGCAAATGAGTGGAAGAAATGTGAAAATGGCAATGCACATGAAGATCGAGGAAAGGAAAAGCAGGAGGCTGGAACTTCCAAGAGTAAGGAGAAGGGCAGCAAATTCAGTGGTTGTTTCATTTGTGATGGACCACATCGAGCGAGGGACTGTCCAAACAAGGCGGCGTTGAATGCAATGACTGCCGTGGATAAGAGGGCTGCATTGGAGGTGTTGAGCAGTGATAAACAACCTGTTAATGTCAATGCAATGGTGGCTGGAGAGAGAGGTGGTCAAGGGGCGTTTCTTGCCAACCCCTTGGGGCTCATAAATTGAGTTAACCTCGACGAGGACGTCGAGTTTCAAAGAGTGAGGGTGGTTTGTTACGACCCCAACATTTGAACTCGGCAAGACAACAAGAGTGTTGTCATGAGGCGGCAAGAGTGTTGCAAAACTTGTGCAAGAGTGGCGCCAAAAGTGAAAAAGGGAAACGGGCAAGCGAGGGCTAAGGCTTTGAACGGATCCGAGGCAGCTTGGCGAGGGCTTGACAATGAGTTGCAGGCTACTGATGGCACTTGATCATGGTAATAGCATCAAGGAAGGAGGCATTGATGCTAAGACATGGAACAATCGGATGAGCAAAGACAAGCAAATGTGCAAACGGAAAGGCACTGTGCGGGCAGATTTGGCGTGGGTTCGAGTTGCGGCAAACGGGCCAAGTTCGTGGGCAATGTTAAGGAAAATTGGGGCACAATGCAACTCGACATAATGTCATTAGAGTCTGGTCCAAGACAACACCCGAAATTGGGCAGCAACATGAGAATGGACCAAGTCAAGCGGCGGTTACCGGCACATGCTGTGCACAATGGCAACGGTTAAGCTTTGTTTATCATGCTGGCAGGAGTTAGCACGAATTGAAGGCCATGATCCCATGATCTAAGCATGTTCCTAGCAGTTGTGGGTGTCAACTACCTTAGGAAAAAGTAGTGGGCAAGTGCCAAGCCTAATAACTAGGCAACTATTGTAAACATGGGGCTGTTTCATAATCTATAAATGGGCAGCACCCTTCTCTTTTGTGACTTAAGCTGAAAAGCCAAAAAGTGTGAGAGCACACTTAAAGAGTGAAAACGTGCAGAGTGCATGTTTTATGATTTAGGAAGAGTCCTAAGTTTTGTTTTCAAGAGTGAAAACACTAAGGCTAAGAGTAGTCTTGTGAGGGTCAAGAGTGATCTTCATTTTTGTACACGGAGTTGAGTTTCTTTGTATGCTCGAGTTAAATACAAAGTTGGGAAAAGAGTTTCATGTAATCTTGTGTCTTGTTGCTCAACTACCACAATAAATCCTTCAGTTCTGTTGATAACCCGCTACCGGGTAAGCAATACCTGCAACTGTACGCAAGGTGCGAGGAGCAAAGTGAGTATTTCCAACTCAGTGGTAATAAGAGAGAATAATATCTGAGCGATAAGAGAACATGTATGAGCACACCAAACTGCTATAAAAGACAGAACAACCCTTTTGAGAAAAACCGAAATACTGTGAAAATCCCTTTTGAAAATCTCAATATTAGTTCAAAATCTCTATTGAAAATATGCTTTTTCAATAATTGCAAAGATAATTTCAATAAGTAGGAAATAATCTGAAACCTGCCCCTCGGGCTCAATATCACCCTCGCAATGCAGTAGCAGCCCCGCGGGCTCGCTCCCAACTCACATTATCCAACATCAGCCTCTCGGGCTCAGCACTCCTTAACATATAACACCAGAGTATCTGGTCAACAAGGTAAGTAACAGTATGTATGCCAATGATATATAAGTGCTAAATGTCATGCCACGTAGTACAAACAGTAGTAAATGCATGAATGCAATGCACTGCAATGCATATGACCGCTGCGGGTCGTGCAGCCCGATCCATTTGGGTAACCCCGCTCACTGTAGGGGTTCAAACTCCGGAGGGGCTCCTATTACCAAGCACAATATAAAACTTTTTGAGAAGCCCCGGTCCCGCTTCTCAAAAAATTACGAAACTTACATTTCTGAAATACTCGTCTCACCACGAGTCCGTACATATAAAATTCACCAAAATCGGAGTCCAATTGCTCCTTCAAATCCCCAATTTACATTCAAAATTCCAAGCCCTAGTTCACCCCCTTTTGATTTGACTCCAGAAATTTAAGGGCTAAATTCATGTTTAAAAGATGTTTTGAGTCCATAAAACTTACCTCTAATCAGTCCTCTTCGAATCCCTCTTCAATTTTCTCCAAAAGCTCTCCAAGATGTCCAACAATGGAGGAAATAAGACCTTGCTCGCGGATGAAATGACTTAAATCAATTCTGCCCAGGTGCCAATTTACCCTACACGAACGCGGTCCAAGACCCACGCGTTCACGATGACCAAATTACATTGAACCCCAATTATCCCTTACGCGAACACGACCACCAACCCGCGATCACGATGCTCCATGTAATCCTACTACGCGATCGCGTCTGAACTCAAGAGTTCGCGATGCTTGACCCTTCTATTAATCGCGAACACGAACAAACCCTATGCGAACGTGATAGAGAAAATTCAGGCCCACTCCAGCTGACTCTACACGATCGCATTACTCCTCACGCGAACGCGATGAACAAAAGTATGCAACATATGACAGCAAAAATATGATCTCTCCCAAGGCCAAAACTAGTCCGTTTAAACACTCAAAATATCCCCGAGGCCCCCGGGACCTCAACCAATGACACCAACATACCCAGAAACCTCATAAAAGCTTGATCCATTCATAAAAACACGCCCTTTAACACAAAAATCATCAAATCTCGACGGGATCAAGCTTAAATTTTCTTTAAGCTTCTGAAACTTATATTCGATCAAAAACCCGACTAAACGACGTCCAAATGACCTAAAAATTTGCTGAAATATCCAATATCACCTAACGAAGCTACTACAACTCTCGGAATTCCATTTTGACCCTCGGATCAAAATCTCACCTATCAACCGAAAATCGCCAAAATTCAAACTATGCCAATTCATGCCTAATTCTACACCGGACCCCCAAATTCAATTCCTCCTGCTCTCCTAAGTCATAAATCATCTCCCGAAGCTAACCGAAACATCGAAAATCCCATCCAAGCCTTGTAACTCATAAGTCAACTTCCGATTGACTTTTCCAAAACAAGCTTCCTTCTAAGATGCCATGTGACTTATTTTCAACCAAAACCAATTCAATTACACCCGATCGACCCTAATACTGATATTGAAACATGAAACAATATAATAAGGGGGAAACATAGTAGTAAAACATACGGCGACGGGTCGGGTCGTCACACTTCTGATGTTAATATTGAATCAGGAGCTGCAGGTTGTCAACTTAGGATTGCTATTGTTCCTGGACAGATTAATACAATGCAGGAACAGTCTAATGTACAGCAAGTAGCAGGTGAAAAACTAGCAGATTATGTTGGTGTTACTGATGGTATTAAGGCTGACAATATATATGTGGAACAAACACAAAGGCTAACTTAATGCAAGCATCTTCCTACTGCACAAAAGTCTCTTATACGTTGTGAGCAGTTGGTACCTGCTGAACAGGTTTCTGCTCGTGATGATGTTGCCCATGTTTCTAGCAATACAAAAACTAGGCATAAGGGCATAGTGGTGGAAAATATTACGGGAAAGGCAATTGAGAATGATAAAGGTAATGATATAAACACAAAGGAAGGAAGTTGGAATATGATAACAGATTAAAAAACTTATGCAAAGACTGGGATTTCACCAAAGCAACAGAACACATGTTTTCGACGAAATACTGTTAACATCGGTTCCAGATCCAATTCATTCGAAGTTCTGTTAAGCAAAATGCAGCAACAGGAACAACTATAAGAACTGTGCAGCAGCAGCAACTTGATCCTTCTAATTCTAATCTTACTGGGATCGAAAAACAACAACAACACCAAAAAATAGGCAGCTCAAAGGTGTGATGACCGATATACATGCAACAGGAGAGGGGCGGATAGATCCAGCTGATCGATCTAGGTAGCAGCAAATGCATCAAAGTTATCCAAACAGTACAGGAAATTATTTAACAAACTTTCATCTTACAAACAATTATTTTCATCTACAAAAACTATCGAGCCAATTCCCATGAAATCTGTTGAATACCTTAATGGAGAACCTGTTATTAAGTGGAGTGAAGCAGAAGTGGAGAGAATGAACATAATCGAGGGTCATCAGTTTGCAGTTCTTGGCCAATTTTCCTATGCTTGGCCAGATTTGCAGGAGATCCGGCGTATATTACCAATCCAATGTGGGATCAAAGGCGAGTATAATATTGGTTTATTATGAGATCGTCATGTGTTGCTCAGATTAACCTTGTTAGAAGATCGTTTTAATATCACAACCAACGGAGCAGTTTATTTGAAAGCCAAGGACGGATACGAGTATCATATAAGACTCTTAATATATGATTCTAAATTCAAGATTGGTCAAGACACTCCTCAGGTGATGGCATGGATTTCTTTACCAAATTTACTACCTACTTTCTTTGTCAAGGAATGCTTTTTTTCACTAGCATCAGCTGTAGGCATTCCTTTGCACATAGACATGGCAATTGTGAACAAAACATGGCCAAGCTATGCACGAGTTAAGGTGCAGATTGATTTGCTAGAAGAGCTTCCTCAAAGCAGAAGGATGGACATCGTAGATGAGGCTAATGGCAAGACAAGAACTGAATGGGTGAGGGTTCAATATGATTACGTTCCTAAGAATTGCAAAAAGTGCAAATTGCAAGGCCACAACGAGGAAACCTGCTGGAGATTACATCCAGAACTTTTTGTGGATTTTGACAAGGAAAAACAATCAACTGCTGCCAAAGATAATGTTCAGAATAATGCAAAGAATCCAATCATGATCCTATCTAGTGTGAGAGTGGTTGAGAATGTGGGAGAGTAATGGAAAGAAGTTAGAGACAATCCAGTGAGGAATGGTACAAAACAGGCTGTTGATAAAGGCCAATCTAGAAAACAAATTGTTCCAACTGGTAATAGGAATGTGCAACAAGGTGGAGTTAGTGCAGGAAAGGAATTGGTTCCTGCAGATGTGGAGCAATCCAAACAAACATGTAGCCAAGGTGCAGATTGCAGCAGAGGTTACTATTCCATTGGAAACAGTCCAATTCCAAAATGACAACAACATAGGTAACAAACAAGTGATTGACATACAGAAAAACATAGATCTTTGGGGTACAAAAGAGGCAAAAGGACTTGAAATGTAAGATGATCAGACAAACAAAGACCTGGATGAGGAGTCAACTACACAGAATTTTCTCAATGTTTCTAAACGAGATTTATCTCATTGGCATATTGAGCAGGTGAAATCGATAGAAGTTTGATCAAGCAATAGAAAAATTAAATAGTAGCTTGCCGAAGGATAAAGATGAGTAGTACCATGAGACATTCAAGTATTTTCAGCAACATTAGGTATCCTTGATTTTTGTGGTACTCATTCATGGCTACTATTGGCAGCAAGGACCTGATAACTATTAACACACCAGATAACAATACTTTTACAGGATTAAAACTTCATTAATAATGTACATAACTTATAAAATCGAGTTACTTGTTCAATTGAGGTGACAGTCATATTTTGAGGCATAGATTCATTGGAAGCATATTTGCGCATCAATTGTCGCATTTCGAGTAATTATGATTGCATATTCTCCTTATTTTGTTTCATCAGATTTGTTTCTTCATTATGTTTATCCTTTAACTCGGTTATCTCTTGTGTTAACCTTTGGCCAGCTTTATTAGACGAATCCTCTCCGACAATATTTTCTAAGGAAGATCTACTACCCCATAGACCAGAAGGAGTTGGACCAAGTCCCAAACCACGAACATATCCACTTTTGTCATTTCCGAACACCTGAGAATACATTTCGCCTTCCCAAGCAACAACGCGAGAGGTTGGTCAGTAAAGCTCTCACTATTGTTCGTCCTTTCATTTATCATTTCCTGGCCATAAAATACATAAATCCAATTTGGAATTCATTTATTCAATTTTATGTTTTTTCCTAACTATTTCCCAATTAAGAAAATAAAAGAAAAAAAATCTTACAATTGCCTTGACAGAATCATCATCCAGTGGTTTACCATCCTTATGTTTTGTATAAGTTAATATAAAAACTTATGCTCGTGTAGGCTCTATCCTATTTACAGCCTAATACAATAAAATTGATGTAAGATATACGTGGATAAAAAATAAAAACATTATAGTTAGTAATTTGAGCAAGTTTACCTGCTCATCCATCAAGGTAGCAATACTTTTGGATCCTCCTGTGTGAGGCATCTTTTGATTGGCCCTATTATTTCTATTTGCTTGGGAACGCCTCTATCATTGAAATATTAAAATGATATCTTATAAATTATACATACAAATTGAGCATCACTAAAACTAAAACACTGAAAATAATCAACTTAAAGTGTTTTAAAGATTTGTTAATACCTTAGTTTTATCTGAAAGCCAATAAGCAACAAGACCACTCCATTGATCCCTTGGTATACGACTTGGTCTATTTTTCAACAAAAGGTCTTTAATCTTATATTTTCGCAAATATTCACCTTTTAACTCACACTTGTAATTTTTTAATTTCTTTCCTAGTGACTTTAGGACAAAAGCTTCTCCTCGTCTTGGGGTAGAGAACTTCTTCTGGAAAAGATAAAGCCGATTTTTAGAAAAAAATATCATGTATAAAAAATTGAACCCAATCAAATAATAATAATAATAATAATGATAATAATAATAATAATAGATAAACAAACAAACAAATAATAAATAAATAATAATAACTACTCCATACCCTAACAAAATCTACCAATTTCTTCTTTTCCTCTTTGTCAAAATTTCTCCAATCATCTACATATAAAGGTGTTAGTTCTTGAGTTCTCCAATGATTCCTAGAAAGCTATCAAGCTTTCGACCTTTTTCCCCAATAGCTTGGTTACGATTATTAAACGGCACATCAACTACCTTCCCTGGAGGAAGTTTCCAAATATCTTTTAGTAAAGTAGGCCCACGAACCTTTCTTGGCTCCAAATTACCTAGAATAGAAGATTCAAAGGTCATCAAACTTATATGGTTAGTACCATGCAACAATAGAAATTACAGAAAATCATAGTAGAACTAGTTAATTATAAGCCTCTACTTCATTATATTAGAGAAATCATTAAAAATTACAGAAAATCACAGTTGGATCTAAGTTGACTAATATTTTGGAAGTGCAACTGCTATGGCATTTCTTAGAAGGTTCATTCACTCTCCCAGTTGCTGGTACTACATTACTTTAGAAAGCCATGTTCATCTTTATCCAAATCTTGACTCACAAGTTCTTCCATCTCATTCATTATCTTCACCCTTTAAAATAGGAAACTCTTTTATAGATAATGAAATGCAGACACTTCAGAGGATGCATTTTTGAGTTGTCAGCCCAAAACATGATTATATAACTGAAGTTCTTCAATCGCCATAGTGTGGCGGTTGCCTAGACATTATTTTAGTACGCAATACAAATAGTTGTTTCTCAAAGTAACATTAGGATACCTATCGAGTTTGATTCTTGAATCATGAAACAAAGATTATAACAGCTGATACATTCAGGAGATCAACAGAAAGCGGCCACAATAACAACTCATATTCTTGAAGTATTTAATGCATACAACAACACAGATATGCCATTCAACTAACTACTAAAAAATGCAGGAAACAATTAAAAAACAAGTGTGTTTGGATCATGCTCTCCTGGCAATTTGGTTTTTCCACCCCTAACTGCAATGGATTACTTTTGAGTGAAAACACTTGGACAGACAAAAAATGCATATGGAGCTTATAACACAACTACATGCTCAATTTCAACTGATGAAGGTGTTATGGAAAGACAACATTAGTCATCAGCCTCAACCTGGTCAGAACCTGTCACCATATCAGTAGAAGGTTCCAGGACCAGAAGAGCTCAAAACAGAGTAATTGGGCAGGTAACTGAAAATCACAGTTGCTAATTACACTATATAACTAATTATATTAATCATTGTATTCATACAATTAAGATTTGAAAATGATTCTAGAGAAAAGTGTTACCTGATTCATCATCACTTCGTTGAACTTCAGTACCACCAGCAGAACTATCCAAATACAAGATTGATCATCATGTGCTTGATCTTCAGAAGAGTTATGATTATCCATCAGCTGCTCAATATAAGGCTGGATTGCAGAATGGTTTTGACTATCCATCAAATGCTCAATATAAGGTCGCACATCTTCATCGTCGCCTTGTTCAATTACCAGTCGGTTGCGACCTCTAGTTAGCATAGTTCCTTCTCCAAAATGAAAAAAAAATATCTAGCTGCATTACGCTATATAAGTACTAGATTGACTCCAATAAATCAGCAGGGCACTTGCAAAACATGAGGAAGCATCATCCAAATCTCAATATGTGAAAAATATCAACAACTCAGGTAACGCAAATAAATCGTTGCGAGAAATATTATTCTAGAGATAAGAGTTATTTATACACTAGGAAAATAATTATCAAGTGATAGTACCACCATATAATATCACATTAAAATGGATACAGTAAGCAAAATATAGGTAGAAGAAAGCACAATAAATTCACTCAAACATCCAATATTCAAATTTCTGAAGCAAAAAATTAACACCCTTAGAGTTCATTACATAGTACTTGCAACAAAAATATTTTATAAGTACGACCTATCTTATTTAGAGTCACATTCATTTTCTATGTTATTTTCTCCCTCAACATTAGCTTCCCCATCATTTGGAGAAAGTTGAGAATCTAAGTTTGTATCAATTATTATCCCATCGACACCACTTCTTACCCAATCATTATATTCATCTTCTAAAACAGAAGCATTTTCTAAAAGAGCCATGTCAGTGGCATCACTTTGCATTGATGACTCAAACTGCACACTATTTTCCTCTCCCATATTAAAATTGTCTCGAGGTTTAATTAACCTAGGGAAAAACCATTCATGGTCTTGAGGATCTTGTACAAATATTACTTGTTGAGATTGTTCTGCAAAAATAAAGGGCTCATGACGTTATCGATCGCCAGAGTCTGTGAGGTGTGTGAAATTCACAAGTGTGAAACCCAAGTCATCTTCGTTAATTCCTCTACCTTTGTTTTTTCGGAATCGATACCCATTATTAACATCGAACGCACTGAATCTTTTTGCAATGTCTTGGTCCTTGTGCTAGGACATTAACAGCATTTAAGATGTTATATGTCGCTTCCAACTCCTTTACCTAACCAATTAAAAGATACAACTATTAATGTGGATATTTGTATAAGGATAATAATTTAACATAAACAATGACTTAGGCCTACTACTTACTTTCTCCTTGAACCACTAATGAAATGTATCGAAATGAACACGATCAAGTTGATGTTGTGTCAAATGACGCTTACGATGTGCTCTTTTGATTTCAGCAATATGTTCCATATACATGTAACTCGCATATATCAATTTTTCTACTAATTAAGTACTATATATATATATATATATATATATATATATATATATATATATATATATATATATATATATATTGAAAAGCACATGCCGATGTGCTTGCAACCATGTTTTTGTAACGACCCGACCGGTCATTTTTAGAATTTACAACCTATTCCCCTATTAACTGCTTCCTTATGTTTCATTAACAGTATTGAGTGCATTAGAATTGAATTGGAGTAATTTTTGATAAGTAATGAGACACTTAGTCCCTTTTATGAAGGCTTAAGTTGGAAAAGTCAATTAAGCATTTACTTATGAGTTAGAGACCTTGAAATGGAAATTTGATGGTTCCATTAGCTCCCTTAGGTGATTTTATGGTTGGGAGCGGGTTCGAAAGGTGTTTTGGAAGTCCGTAGCTCATTTAGGCTAGAAATTTTCGAAAACTAGTATTGTGGCGATTTCCGGTTGATAGGTGGTATTTTGATCTGAGGGTCGAAACGGAGTTTTGGAAGTTTCTGTAGATTCATTAGGTGATTTGGGATATGTGCGCAAAAGATTTCAAGTCATTCGGACATGTTTAGGTCGGATTTTGATTAAATGCTAGTTTCGGAAGTTTTGGTCGAACATAGGCTTGAATCCGTTGAGGATTGGTGATTTCTGTGTTGTTGGATGTGTTTTATGATTATAACAAGTTCATATGATGTTTTAAGATGGGCTTTCACTTTTGGTTGAGGTCCCAGGGACCTCGGGGTGATTTCGGATGGCTAACAGGGACTTTTGAAGTTGGAAAATTTCATAATCAACGAGTTGTAAATGAGTGTGCACAAGACCTCACTTTAAACGATTATATCTCTAGTTATATAAGTAGTTGTGTGATCTAAAACCTTTCAGATTAAAGCCTTTTGCATCTAGTTTCCAACGCAACAAACCATTTGTCATTTGGAAGTGTATAGAGAAAGTTATGAGTATTTTACTGGATGTCAGTCACCGGCGCGCCCAGGCGCGCGGCCGCGGGTTGGACCGCGGATCTCTCTGCCCCGAACCGCGGGTTAGACCGTGGAGGAATGCCGCGACTACAAAAAAACCTGGAAAATCTCTAAAACACCCCTGATTTGTGTAAAACCCGAAGGGGTATCATCTTTCCTTCATTTTTGACATTCAAGATTGAATTTTGGGGTTTCTTCGGCCTCTCAAGACCTTCAACTCCCCCAATCTTCAAGGTAAGTAATCTCCATCATCTTGGTGTGAAATTATTTCATTTATACACTAGTATTGATCTTCACCTAAACACTTAGATTTTCAAGAAATTCCTTCAAGAACTCAAAGGAGGGTTTTGCAAGATTTGTTTCAAAAGGTAAATCCTACACCTTAGACTTACATATATGGATATATTATGGGAATATGAGTATGAATCAAGTATTACAACTTATGGTATAGTGATTGGAGACCATAAATTCCCAATTTAAATACATGAATATGGTAGGGATTTAAAGATGTTTATTTGATTGAATTTTGTTAGTTGGGTGTGAATGGATGGTCATACATGTGTATTTGGAAGTTATAAATTGGTTAGGAATGATGGTGAGATGTATTGTTGGTTAATGGTGATAGTTGGAGGAACCAATACTATAGTTATGAGGTGTAAATATCTATGCCTACAAGGTATTTGATAATATGCCTAAATGGCCTAAGTTATGGAATTTAGTACCAATATTGGCCCTATTGAATGTTGTATTGTATATTGAAGTTACACAACTATATGGGATCATCATAGTATCGTTAAGGGGTGAATTCTAGATATGTATGGCTAAAAACCCCATCTTTTAGAAATCGAGCTTCATCGATGTTTGTGTGATCTTGGTCATTTTCATAATTTCACATATTAGCTTAAAAGTTAATTGTAGAATAAATTTATTAAAGTATTAATTACAATATGCAATTTAAGGATAGATTTGAGCCATTTGGAGTCAAATACTCGTGGCAAGGGCGTGATTTCAGGTTGACTTGCACTTGTTCGAGGTAAGTGGCTTGTCTAACCTTGTGTGAGGGGACCTTGTCCTTTAAGATATGGAATTTGCTAATTGAATGCCTTGTACGTGAGGTGACGAGCGCGTACTTGTGCTAATTGTTGAAAATCCATTTTATTTAAATTGTGTTTCTTGTGCAATTGCCTATTCTAAATGCAATTTAACATGTGTTAACTTAAGAAAAGCATGTTTCGTGGATTTACTTGCCTATTTGCTTAAACTATCTTGTTTGCATTCTATAAAGCATATTAGGCTAGAATCAACTAATATTTGCCATGAGTTTGGTAATTACTTGATATTTTGAGTTGTTGTTGTATTGATGTGCTTCACTTCTGAATATTTCTCTGAACTTGGTTGTGTATTTACATTGGGACTACGGATGTGGGATTCCGGGAGCTTCCCCCCTTGTTTGTTTATTTTGGGACTACGGGTTCGATTCCTGGGAGATTCCCCTGCACGTGTTATGTTCTAAGACTGAGAGTGCGGGATACCAATAGATCCTAGGCACATAAATAATGATATGAAGGATACCAGGAGATCCTCGGGATACCAAGAGATCCCCGAATTATTATTGTGGATACCAAGAGATCCTAGAATTATTATTAAAGATACCAAGAGATCCTAGAATTATTATTGAGGATACCAAGAGATCCTCGGGATACAAAGAGATCCCTGAATTATTATTGTGGATACCAAGAGATCCCAGAATTATTATTGAGGATACTAGGAGATCCTAGAATTATTACTGAGGATATCAAGAGATCCTCGGGATACAAAGAGATCCCTGAATTATTATTGTGGATACCAAGAGATCCTAGAATTATTATTGAGGATACCAAGAGATCCCAGAATTATTATGAGGATACCAAGAGATCCCAGAATTATTATTGAGGATACCAAGAGATCCCCGAACGATTTATTGCGGATACCAAGAGATCCTCGGGACACCTGGAGGTCCCCGATGATAAATATCCAGTTGTGGTTTGTATCTCTATTCATTGATTTGTGTTTGCTCTCTATTACTGTTTTACTTACTTCTTGTTGGATTTCTGTTGTGATTATACTCATATTTTCTCCTCATTATCACATAGATTATTAAATGTTATCTCTGTAGGGCCCTGACCTTCCTCGTTACTACCCAACCGAGGTTAGGCTTGGCACTTACTGAGTACCGCTGTGGTGTACTCATGCCTCTTCTGCGCATGTTTTTTTCATGTGCAGACCCAGGTACTTCCGATCAGGCGCTCCATCACTGATCCAGGAGACATCTACCAGAGACTTTGAGGTATATCTACTACGTCCGCAGATCAGAAGTTTCTATCATATTCCAGCTGTAGTATTTGACCTTTCCTTCATTGATTGTGTAGAATTCCGGAGTTAGAGCAGTGTATTACATTATTAGCCTGTGGTTTCCATGAGATTCTGGGTTTTGGGATTTTATGTTTCTAAATTTGAAGTGTTGAAGTGTATGTGCCAAGCGGCAAGATATATAAATTTCCTTAAGTTGTTTAACTTTTAATTGAATATTTCCGTATTATATATTACTTCCGCATTGTTAGGCTTACCTAGTCATCGTGACTAGGTGCCTTCATGATGTGTTCACGATTGGTGAATTTGGGTCGTGACAGTTTTGTCATCCAATTCAAATACATCTACTCTACCGTACGACTCCCCAACAACAGGAAAAAGAGATTCTTCTTTATTAGTCTCATGCTCAATTTCATCACTCCATTTTCTTGAACAATAAGACCTTGAATCTCCGCCCTCTATATATCATGAGCAGAATGCCATACACCCATTTGTTATGTATGCTTCTTCTATTGAACCTTCTGGACATGCACGATTACGAACATATGATTTTAAAGTACCCAAATACCTATGGAACAAGGTAATGTTATTAGTTTGATATTAGAGTATTTAGCAACTAAAGACATATAACAAAAATTCAGTGATTTTCTACATACCTCTCAATTAGATACATCCAGCAATAATGTACTGGTCCCGCATGTTTAGCCTCGGTTGCCAAGTGTATCATAACAGAAAAGAATCCTGGGAGGAAGATTTTCTCCATAGTAGACAATGTTTCTGGGATTTTTTCTTCAAGTACTTTTAACTCTTCTAGTTTTAGCTCTTCGGTACACAAAACACGAAAGAATGTGCATAGTTCAATTAAAATTGAACTTACTCTATCTACTGATCTCCGCAAGGCAAGAGGAAGAAGTTCTTGCATTATAACATGACAATTGTGAGTTTTTAGCCCAGATAACTTTCGCTTGCGAACACAACATGAAATATTATACGCATAGCCATCTGAAAACTTGGCATTTTGTAGTACTTTATAGAATAACTCCTTTTCCTGCTGAGACATTGTGAAAAAAGTAGCAGGAAGATATGCTGTCCCACTAGCTCGATATTGAGGCCATAAGCTTTGTCTTATTTTCATCTCCTTCAAGTCCAACCGGGCTTCTAAGTGGTCTTTAAACTTTTTATCAAGATTCAATAGTCTATAAATTATGTTACCGCACACATTCTTTTCTATGTGCATCACATCAAGATTATGGTTTACCAAGTTAAATTTCCAATAAGAAAGATCGAAAAAAATACTTCTCTTTTTCCATGTGTTTTTCATCACCCCCACTTGCCCCTTCACTTGACTGGCCGAGAGTAAATTTTATATCTTTATCTTGATTCAGCACTACTGACCCAGATACTGGAGAAGGTGAATGTCTTGTTTCTTTAGTCCCATCAAAGGATCTCGCATCATTCCGATATTTGTGTCCCGACTTCAAGAAGCGTCGATGACCCATGTAACAAAACTTTCTACCATGTTTTAGCATTCTATATTGAGTGTTTATGTTACAATAAGGGCATGCAAACCGACCATAATGCACCATCCATAGAGAGTACCATATGCAAGAAAGTCATTTATAGTCCACATGAGAGCTGCTCGCATTTGAAATATCTCCTTCAAATTGGGGATATTTACTATCAAATTTTTTCCAAGCTTCAGAATCTGCAGGATTTCGTAGAACTCCATCTTTGTTGTGCTCTTCATGATTCCAACGCATTGCTTTAGAAGTTTCCGAAGACATAAACAGTCTTTGTAGCCTTTGTTTTAAAGGAAAATACCTTATAACCTTGGCTGAAATTTTTCTAGCGTCATTTTTCCATCTAGAAGCTCCACAAACATTGCATTTATTGACATTCTTATAAGCAAACTCTTTCCTAAAATGCATTTAATCATTGGGACAAGCATGAACTGTCTCATACTATAAGCCCAAGCCTTCAACTATCTTTTTGGTCTATAGAAGGAAGGAGGCACTTTTTCTCCTTCGGGCAGCACATCCTTCAATAGTCTAAGTAAAGCATTAAACGATTCATTTTACCATTTGAACATGCATTTTGTACGGTACAGATACATCAAAAAGGACATTTTGCTAAATTTCTTACATCCTGGATATAGTTCTTCATTTGCCTCCATCATGAGCCATTCAAGCTTATCCACCTCTGGATGCGGTTGATTTCCAGATGGATGAACAGTATTCTCTTGTAAGTATTGTTCCATGCCACCTAGTTCACTAACTTTAGTATCCATGAACTGTGTAACACCTGCAAATGCATCATGTATCATTCCTCTCATATCATCGCCCCTTTGAGTTGATTGACTGCGATTATTTGCTTCAGCATTGTTTGATCCCTTTAGAGACTCACCATGACAAAACCAAGTATCATAGGATGGTATAATACCATTAACCACAAGATGATCATATGTTGTAGCCCGATTTGCTTAATGGACAAGCACACACTCCGTACAAGGACATGCAATTTTTTCTCCATCTTGTTTTTCAGAATAGGCATGACTTAAAAAATCCTCTGCTCCATCCAAATATTCTTTACTAACTCATTAACAATAGATCCATCTTTTATTTGTAGGATTGTCCGTGACATTCAAGATAGTCTTTTCTTTTCTATAATTACTGAAAGAGCCAAAAATGTATTTGTAAAAAGGTGGAATTAATGAAAAATATAGTTAAAATAAAATAACCATCCTATTAGCAGGTAATTCCACGGATCAAAATTATTTTAACAATTAAAATTACTAAATAGAAATTTATTTAAAACGATCGCTTAAACAATTAAAACTATCAAACTATTAAACTATCTCTAATTTCTTCTATACTTTTCACATATTGGTTCATTAAATTTTCTAGAATAGAATTATTAAACTTATAATTTATAGAATACCAACAACAACTACCCAGTATAGTCTCACATGGTGGAGTCTAGGGAGGGTAATATATACGCAGGCCTTACCCCCACCCGAAAGGATGGAGAGGTTGTTTCCAGTCGACCCTCGGCTAAGAAAAAGCAAAGAAAAAACATAAACACAAACAAAAAAAGAGCATTAGTAACTCTAGCAGAAATCACGATGCATAATTATGTAAACATAGACCATAAGTAACATAACATGCAAAAGGAAAAGGTAAACAAAAAAGAAGTAAGTTCAGAAGTACTTAGAATTTACCAAATAAAAAGCATATAGCAAGCAAACAACTCATGACATCTAAGAATGTAATCTAATATAACAACATAAAGGAAATAAGTTACTCATATGGGAAAAAGTATCTAAATAGGATAATGATAAAGTGCTTATACAATTTAGTTTTAACCAAAAGCGAAGCTACTTATATTACTACATAACCTCGTGTTTACTTGAAAATATATCACCTCTTCCTTGAACCAACAATACAGATTCCAACAACTGTTAAAAGAAAACCAAAACTAAGAGCCCAGAAACTCGCAACACACAATTATTAAAACAAACTGTAGGCTAGTGAAATACTAATCTATAAAGGAAGATAGAAGTTTTAACTACTTATCCCGGATTCTACACACTTGAGACATACATGTGGCATTTTAAACATTTATTTCTTCATCAGGTCTCTTCAATAATGTTCAAATAACATAAACATGTTTATAGATATTGAAATCTGAATTACTCTGATTAAAAATTACCAAAATGGCTGAAAATCAAACTACAACAAAGATGTAACTCCGGAGAAACAAACTAGAGAGTAACAAGAAACTAGCAGACTTCCAGCAGCGACAACAACAACCAAACAACAGTCTTTTAAACCCTAAGTGACCCGAAAACTCAAAACAAAGGCTCACCGACTTAGAAAAAGAAGAAGAAACTCACAAAGTTTTAGTTTTTCAGCTCACTTTTGATGTTTAGTTGCTGGTTTTTCTCAAAGTTTTTGTACGTTTTTCCTTTAGATTTAAAGATAATGTCTAAATGTGTTAGAGTCTTCAAAAGTTAATTATGTTTAATCCTCTTTGTCATGTGCTAAGTTTGTATGCTACTTAACAAAGAACTTGAAGTTGAAAGCATAGGCATTAAAACTACTTCACAATATACCCTACTTCATATGTGTACAAACAACAAAACTAAAACAATAAACAAGAGCCTATGATTCTTGAGTAAACAGGGAGTTTACTATTTTTGTTCAGTCATGCGAAAGGAAATGAATGAAAGAAACAGACGAGATAAAATCTGAAACAAACTCACGAGTTATGGATTCATTCATTCAATATCCGACACTAGCTTTATACTACATAGTTAGAGGAATATCTTGATAGCAGATAAGTACAAGGAAAGGGAAGCAATGTAGAAACTGAAAACTCAACAACAACGACAGCCAAAACAGCCCCGAACCAACAGCAAACTAGTATTAAAACCAGCCCAGAAAATCTCAGCAAGACCACTTGAAGACAGAACCAAACGATGGAAGTCGATGCTTATCATATATATATATATATATATATATATATATATATGATATATATATATAAAATAACCATATATCATATATTTTAAAACTTTCAAAACTTGCTACTCCTAATGAATTTCCGAAGTACTTAAAAGAGGCTTATGGCAACCCACCGATTTATATTCAGGAAAATGGTCAAAATACTAGTGTCCAAGGATCAAATCTGGACAATAGCCAAATGCAGATTCACAATACTAATGTCCAAGGATCAAATAACCTAAAGAGGCTAGTCATAAACATAGTGATCAAGCATATAATGGAATTCAAATACAACCTAGGAGAGATGACCACAAGATTGGTTGATTTACTTGAGAGAGCCAGAATCTTATTAGCTTTGTTCCGCCTAGCAGTAACCTCAGAAAAAATACAGAGGAACCAACTCAAAGACAAGAAAACAGAAATTGTAAACGCAAAAAAGTAGCAGATATAACAAACAACCATCAATTAGAGAAAACAACAAAAACACAGCAAACAAACAAAAAATAATAGAGTAACAGGTGAAGAATCAATTCAATGAAACAACTATCAATCTAACAGCAAGCAGGGAGATATCACAAACAACTTAGCAAACACAAAAAAAAATCTATACCTTGATATCGACGATTGAACATATTCAAGCAGCATCAACCTTTAATCAACTAAAATCGCAACTCGCATATGCAGAAAAAATTGTACTTACGCAAATCTCAAATCGCAATAGTTGAAGGCATAATCGTAAGAGTTGAACGCAAATCTCAAATCGCAACAGTTAGAATACTAACAACGATGAAAATACTATGATTCTGCTGGGTGAAAAAATGAAAAATCTCAAATCGCATCAGTTGAAGGCATAATCGTAACAATTGAAAGCAAATCTCAAATCTTATCCTAACTCTACTGTTACTTGCGTCTGCTGGGTCAAAAAATGAAAATAACTGGGGAAGAAGAGCAGTTATCCGGGGGAAAAGATGGATGGAGACCTTCGATTCTACGATTCTAGGCAATTCTATGATTCTGGTCGGCGATTTTACGATTCTGGCTGTGATTCTGCGATTCCGGCGACAGATAATCTACGATTCTGGCCACAACGGTTTTCTCGTTCAATGAAACGATACAAAATCTCCAGACCTATATGTAGACTCTATAATTTGTATCCTTTTCGATGAAATAAAATCGATATGTGAGATTCCTCTCCTATTCGTTGAAGGAAATTCGTATCCCGTTCAGAATAGGTTTTCCTATTTTTCTGATTAGAGGGAATGGATGGATTATTTTTGGTGAAAATTGGAGGGAATCAACAGATTATCTTTTCTCGCAAACTGGATGATGATTTTTTGGAGGGAATCGATGATTATTTTCTTGTGCAAAATAATTTGGAGGGAATGATTTATTTGGCAGAGAGGAAAAGTTTTTTTTAAACCCCCTCCCCCTATATGCGCCGGTTAGTCAATTAATTGTGTTTAATGGCAATTTACTTTAATTGCCGGTAAAAGATTATTTTTTAGTGGCCAATGGTAATTTGCCGCATATATAGGATATATTAGTAGCAATTGACTTATTGTCGTTAAATAATTGCCGCCAAATGCAGTTATTGTAGTAGTGAATTGGTTTCATATGAAAAATATGTTGTTTTGGACCTTTAGTTCAAACACTTGAAAGTATAAAGTCAATGGTATGTGCAATCAGTTTTTGATATCTTATATGTCTAGCATGATATGAAAGCTTGATATACATCTAAAGTCTATTATATGGCTTATATGACTTAACTTATATGACAATCCATGAAGTATTTAAGTTGCTTGAAGCATCTATAATTCTTGATATTAAGTATTTAACACAAATGTATCTTGCTATTACTATAAGCATGATAATAGAAAGCGAGGATTTTCAAGGTGCAATATATTCATTGGAGTTAATATGGCTAATTTATTCACCAAAACTTTGCTGACGTCTACCTTCAATAAGCTAGTACACAAGATTGGAGTACGAAGACTCAAGGATGTTAATTGATGCTCTCATCAAGAGAAGTTAATACGCGTTGCACTCTTTTTCCCTTACAAGGCTTTGTCCCATTGGGTTTTCCTTGCAAGTTTTTTAACGAGGCAACCAAAAGGCGTATTGTTAGATATGTGTACTCTTTTTCCTTCGCTAGAACTTTTTTTCCATTGGGTTTTATTTAGTTAAGGTTTCAATGTGATACATTATCTATTGAATAGACATTCAGGGGAAGTGTTACAAATAGAATTCTATTTATGATGAATATCCATATTTAGAGAGATTATATAGTTTATTACTTGATGGCTAAGTCAACATATCCCTATAAATAGAGGGTTCTATTTCATTGTAAATCATCCCAATATCAACAAGAATTCCTCCTCTTTCTAATTTGCTCTGCAATACTCTTCTTCTTCTTTTATTATTCATAACAGTATATGTATTAAAATTTTATTAAATAAATATAAAATTAATTTCGAATATAATAAATTAAATAATTATGATAATGTCCGAAATTCAAACATATAAATTTAAATGTTGAATTCGCTTACGCCAATCGTACTATTCTACCATGGGAAAAATTGGGTCATTTCGTGGATGGTTTAGGTTTTGAGAGATTGAGAAAGATGAAACACGACGCTATTGATGGCTATAACTTCAAAATTGGGTCATTTCGTGCAATTTTGATTTGCTTTATGCACTTGATTTATAAAACTAGAAGTGTGTACGAAAATCATAGTGACAAGGTCGTATATAGGAAGCTTGTTATGGGTTTATCCAAATGCCATAATTTTGCTCAAACTTTATGTACATATTAAAAACTCACTAAATAAGTATATAATTGATTTCGAGCATAGTAAATTAAATTTTTATTGTAAGGTCCCAAATTCAAGCTCATAAAATTTGAATTCTGAATCAACTTAGGCCAATCGATATTATTAGGGTTATCGGGCGAATTGGGCGGATAGTTGCACTTTACCGTTAATGGTTCGACTTATCGATTATTGGCTTGAAAATGTATTAACTTATTAGCCACCCAATAAGATATCGGGTGGATCGATATTTGATTAGCGATTATCTGCTAAATCAAATATATAATAAAAATTACATCAGTAAGCAAGATAACAAATAATAGATAGATGATCCAATCACAATCACACATAAGTACGCTAATGAAGCTCTCATTGTTAATGGCAGATTTTTCTTCTTTAATTCTTTTACAATAAGCAAGCTAAAATACAAATTGGGAGAACTTTTACCGGTAATAGAAATTAAGTTATCACAAATTTTGGATATAATTTTTCTTCAATTATCAAGAGCTATCTAGATCTGCCTAGTCCTAAAAAAAGTTATGATGGCGTTGAAGCTCAAGCTACTAAGAAGTTGCCTAATAATGGGTAAAAATATAACGATAAATAGTTCTTAATGGGTTAACAATTTATGCGATTAGAAAATTTAGTAATCCGCCCTCGAATCGATAAATCGCTAATTATAAATATATTAATATAATTATTAACCGTTAATCTAACAATCTAATACCAATAAACTATTAAGACCTTTTTTGATTTGATTAACGATTACGGTTCGATTTTGAACCCACTAAATATTATTCCATCATGGCCGTTGGGTCATTTCGTGGATGGTTTAGGTTTTGCGAGATTGAGTGTGGGGTAAAAGGTAAAGGCGTAAGAAATTCCGAGAATACTCTGCACTTTTCTTAGTACTTTTTAAAAGATAAAATTATAACTTACCCGAGATAAATACAATAAATATTACAATATAAATATCTTAAAAATATCGTTATTACTAAACTATAATTAATTTATATACATTCTTATCTAAATTAGACCACTTGCACTAATAAATTAATATAGTTTAATATAACTACGGGATAAATGTCACGACCCAAATCCCGTTCCGATCGTTATGGCGTCTCTGTGAAGACAAGACAGCCAACCAACCCAAATTACCTTTTCAAAATTTGGTAAGTATGAGTAAACAGTTTTTAAAGATGATTCAATAACATTACTAAGCGGAAGTACAACCCAAACACAGCCCAAATCGGGGTGTCACAAGTCACGAGTATCTATAAGAGTATAATTACATTTACCAAGTCTAGAAATACATTGAACATGAATAATGAACAACATAGGAAGAAACGGTGCTGGGAATCCTGGCAATCACCTCGCTAAACTCTTACAGCTCTGGCTCCAAGCAGCCAATACCCACTACCAGGTAAATAAATATCTGCATCTGCACACGAGGTGCAAGGAGTAAAGTGAGTACTTCAACTCGGTGAGTAATAAGGGTAAATAACAACTGAGCAATAAGAAATCACGTAAAGCAACCAACATGCTGTATAGAAGCAGGGTATAATCCTTTGAGAAAATGGTGAAGCTGTGAAATCTTTAGAAATATTTTGGCTCAGTTTAAACCTCCTTTGAAAATAATTTTTTCAACAGTTGCAAAATAATTTCAAAATAGTTAGTGCCGATAAGCACAGAAGTCTGCCCCTCGGGCAAAATTACCACAGTATAACAAGTAAAAGACAAGTAAGTATGCAAGATGAGCTCATAAAGGCTCACCCCTCGGGAAATATCTCAAATCTGTACTAGCCCCTCGGGCTTACTCCCACAACACTCCTCAGAACAGTATCAGCCCCTTGGGATTAGTATGAGTTACTCGGCTTAGTATAAGCCCCTCGGGCTCACTCTCAGATCCTATGGGTATTCGCGCTCACTGTGGATGTGCAGACTCCGGAAGGGCCCCTTATGGCCCAATCGCTATATCAACATAAGGCCTGAAAGCCTTCTTACATCAACATAAGGCCTGAAAGCCTCCTCACATCACACACAATGCATGAAAGCCTCCTCACATCACTCACAAGGCCTGAAAGCCTCCTCACATCACTCACAAGGCCTGAAAGCCTCCTCACATCACTCACAAGGCCTGAAAGCCTCCTTACCTATGGTCCCCGGCCTCACTCAGTCTGAAAATCATCACAAGCCCCTGGGACATCAGTAAAATAGGAGTGCTCAGCCCAAACAACAGTGAAAATATCATTAATATCTCAAAATTCAATTAAAACGACTGAGCTTGTAAAACAGTATAATCAATTGGACCAAGTTCAAGTAATATATCAAAATAGTGAGAAAATAGTGATGAAAATACCCGAAAGGTCCAAATAATTGGCATGAAGCCCAAATATGGCAATCACCGTAAATCATGATAATAACAATTAAATTTCATTCAAATACACGGTAAAATCATCAATCAGGATGGACCAAGTCACAATCCCCCAATGGTGCTCTACCCCACGCTCGCTATCAGTCACCTCAATATAGCACTGTGATGTGCAAATTCGGGTTTTCAAACCCTCAGGATACAATTTACAATCATTACTCACCTCAAGCCGATCAAACTCCTAGCTCATTATGCCCTTTCCAATCAAATCGACCTCTTTTCGCGTCGAATCTGACCAAAACCACAATGAATACGTCAAATTATGCTACAAGATCAATACCCAATCGAAAATAATCAAAAAGGCATCAATAATTCTGAAGTTCACAAAAGGTCAAATCGACCCCAAAAGGTCTCATAATTCCAAGCCCCAAAATCCTATTTTTTAAAAAAATTCATGAATTAAAGGCTGATATTATGGTCTATAATCACCCATAAACGAGTTTTAATAATCAAATCACTTACCTCTGTGATACTCACTGATTTTTTCTCTTAAAAATCGCCTCAGAAGCTTCTTCCAGTTCAAAAATTAAAAGAAAACTCGACATGCTCATTATAAGTATACTCTTCACGCGTTTTACTACCCCCAATGGATTCCTTGTGAAATTCTAATGAATTTAGGCTTTTGAATGACCCAATTTGACCTTATAATAAAGGATATATGTAGGTTTTAAGATTTGCAAATAATGCATGTTTTTAATATGTCGTCGGGGGCAATTTCGTCATTAACCTGAAAATCTGGGCAACCTTGGTAAAATGGCCATAAAATCCTCATACGATGTCTAAACTCGATGATTCTTTTTGCTACGGGTCTAAAATTATGATACTGATCTAATGCTTCATTCAAAATAGTATCGGAGACCATTTTTCAATATGATATCATTTATGCTTGAAAAAACGATGTTGAAGCATAAGAAAAATGAGCACAACGCAGCTCAAACCTATCTGAAACTCACCCGAGCTCCTCGGGACCGCATATAAACATACTAACACGTCACATATGATTATTCAAACTTGTTACAATCATCAAAACACCTCAAACAATATCAAGTTACTCAAAACTCATCGAATTCTAGCCTGAGTTTCCAAAAACTTCTGAAATACACTTTCGATCAAAAATCCAAGCAAACGATGTCTGAATAACCTGAAATTTTACACACACATCCAAAATCACCTAATGAATCTATAGATCCTCTTGGAATTTCATTCCGACCCTCGGATCAAAATTTCACCTGTTAACCAAAATGCGCCATACTAACTTCGTCAATTCAAACATAATTCTACATCGGACCTCCAAAATCATTTCAGATCACACTCCTAAGTCACAAATCATCTCAAAAAGCTAACCGAACCATCGAAATACACATCCGATCCCTCTAACATACAAGTCAATATCCAGTTGATCTTTCCAACTTAAGTCTTCTTAACAGAGACTAAGTATCTCATTTCCTTCTAAAATCAATCCAAGCCAACTTGATCACATAAGACACTGGTAGTGAAGAATAAAAAAAGGGAAAATAGGGGAAACGGGGCGGCAACCCATAAGACAATGGTTCGGGTCATCACATCCTCACCAACTTAAACAAACGCTCGTCCTCGAGCGTACCCAGAGTTGTTCTAGAAGCCAACCAATAGCTGAATAACTTTACCATGTAAATACCCGGGGGTGATCTCACATCACCCTATCTCACATAGGTCTGATAACACATTTTAACTACAATTACACAATCTAATCCAGCCTATAGATCGTAGAAGCACATTTCACTTTCCAAAATCTTACACAAGATCAGAACCTCACATCTTTAGTCAGAATAAGCCCGACCCAGTTGTAATAACCCATACCTGCAACCTCAGCTGCAATCATATAACATACCACATAACTCAAACACATGCAGCGAAAAACTTCTATTTACAGCAGCTTCCCACGATAACCAAATACCGATAGAAAACCTCTTATTAGTTGAAGTCTCATTCCAACACTTTCATATACTGCCAATGATAAGTGAAACACGCCATAAACCATAACCATTTATCAAATCAGCCATTCATGAGGCCATTTCTCCGCTGGCAATTACCATAGGCAAACCTCGATATCTACCCATCAAACATGCTGAAATCGAATCTGTTTGTATTCATTAATGATCCCCTCGATCTCCTTTGACCAAACACACCATCCTGGTGACATGACACATCAATATAGGCTTAAGCCACAACTTTCATAATACGCGCACCAATAAGAAACGGTCCGAACATACTCAAATCGTGGAAATAACTCAACTGAAAGAGTCGTACCTCCAACTTGCCAATACTTCCACAACACAAGGCTGAGAACCCTTCTCGTATTATAGAAATAGAACATCTAAATCTAACCCGCACTGTCATATTTTCACACAGCTTTGCTGCAACGCGCAATCCTATCCAAATTTTGCTCCACCTGAAACACCTCCAGTCACTATGCTCGAAATCGACAACCATGCCCAATTGATGTCTGGATCCAAAGTGAATCATTACACCCATAGTGAAACAAATAATATACACCACGCAACGTGATAGAACATAACCGGTACGTCATTCACCGAGCACCTCCCAATTACTCTTCCGGCTCGACTTCCACTACAAAACCCCAACGGAACCGCACCATATCTGCCCATTACCAACAAATCATAACGTCTCGCAACATAAAAGGAAACTCACAAGTCTCTCAAATTACTATCAAGCTCAATAACGATCGAATCAACCTAGCCCTCAACAATACAATTAGAGCCAACCAAGTCGACTCAAAGTAGAACACGCATTCACATTGACCTGCCAACGAACTCGTCATCAACCAAGACTAAAGCCGCTCCTTCCACTACTACAACTTCTACTAGAGCGACACGATCTGGTTCCCGGCACCAAATCAATGTCGAAATCTAAAACCTCGGCCGGTGACATGCCCAGCCACAAGAAACGCATCTGAAAGGTCCCTCAACACCGGAAGTGAATCAATGGTAGAAACCTTTGCACTAACATCCATCACGAAGGCCCAATTAAGAAAGCAATCCTTCCCAACCGCCCGCTAGGTCTTCGAAATATAAACCACTCTGCTAGAACATAATCCAACGCACCTCACCACTTGACCCGTGGCATTTTCGGCATAGCCCATTGTGCAACAGTGCAGAATAACCCAACATTAAGACAACTGGTCTGAATTCCCTCGAGCCTCCAAATCCCGATATCTGGTAAACGGTGCCGATACACACGATCTACAATCACAAAATAGATTGAATATGAGAACTTGAGTTCTCCAATTCCATGTAGCACACAAATCACCATACCTGGTTCCAAATTCACCCGTCTGAATACATATCACACCTCAGGTACCTAATCATTCCACGAAAGATATTCTAAAATTTTCATGTGCCATACAAGCAACTTGAATATCAACAGACGATCCAACAGAAAGTGTCGCAATAACACTAAAGTATCATTAGTTTAATCACATTACCGTTTTTTGAGACATACTCTCGTCAAATCACTTCAAATTAGTAGTGTCATTTCCTTGATTATCTCAGGCTACCTGTTGTCTAAGAGTTTTATAAACTTTCTTTCAGAACTGAATTGTAACTCTACACATGCAAATCTCGATCCTCCACAACATACCGCATTTACCATACCATCCTAGTATAACATGAGAACTTCATCTCCCTTACGAGCCACATAAATCTACGTACTCAACTAGTCGATCCTCTCCATTGGTCCCATATACAAAAAAGTCACTACACATCCCATGCTCCACATGCCCATAGAAAATATACACCTCCAACCCGTGGTACAAAACCATCAAGAACTCTCTGAATCCCCTTTGCACAAATCAGACCTGCCAGGACTGAATCCTTTTGACTCGATCAAGCTAAGCAAGCCATCAAACCCAAGAGCACTGTTGCAAAATACTTGTAAGAATACCATTACCTCAAACACATACAATGAATTAATCATATCCTTACCATACCGATCCGATCTACTATCAAATTACCCTTCTATCTAAATTTCCTTCTAATTCATCTTCAACTTGATATTTCCTACCATCAACTCAAACTTACCACACGGAACCAAGCATAAAGCCACACCATCTAAGGCTCATGAGTCACTGAATACCTTCTTAAACATTCCCAAAAGTACCACATTCCAAAATACTTTAACCTAAAGAGCTTCATACGAATCTAAATCTGTTTCTTTACTTCCTGATACTGATACATAGAATCCCATAATTAACACAGAAATACCATAAGTCTTGACACCTTCCAATGAAATCCACTTTCTAACCATATACAACTTTAGAACACCCCATTGTTACATGTAGAATCTTGAAAACATTAGAGCCATTTTCGAGAGTCATTCACTCTATTCAACTTGCATTTAGCCTGCTCAACTAACAAAACCACCTATGCCTTATTAGCACTCTGACACCGCAGGATACAACCTCACCCCAATACAAATAAGCATCTTCCTTCTCTATAAACTGAGCATTTTATACCAACAACATCTCAAGATATCCTATTATTTTCACGTATCTACGAAGCACTATATAACCTTTGTCAAAATTTTCCTTCACTCGTGCAATTCTCGGCTCAATTTCCACAACTAGAACTGATTCGCCAGCATGCCTCAAATCGGAACCAACATAGCACACAACCGTACAATCAGCTAACCAATATCAAGCTTCCTAACTTGGTTCGAAGACACATATCAGAAAACACAATACTCTTAACGCGTATACTCCACCGCTGCCTTAATACCATAGTGAGATTAAGCTCAAATCCTCTATAAGCTTGTGTAAAAACATTTTATCTAGTACTTTTGACTCTCTTCGACCGACCTCGCAACAGTTAAACTCACTCTCTTAAGCGACCTAAAATTTCAAACTTCAACACTTACAATTCACTTGCACATGAGATCTTCTATCATTCACAAAAGGGTCACACGACCCTAAAACTCTTTGCAGGAGATAAATCAATCACCTTACCATCAGTTAACATTGATGTATACCTTCCACCGTCCTAACTGTACTCAGTCTCTTATTATTCCTGAGTCTCAACTTATACCGCAAAGTAAACCTTTTACTTCACTCTCAACTAGAAACATGAAAAGATTCTTCACGCGCCCATAACTCGGGCTATACCTCGAATCATGATGGAATTCAAACTCCTATTAGTCCTTCTACAGTCTAGTAGACCTTCCTCATCACTGCCAAGTCACATGGATACATCTTTAGTACTAGTATACTCACCACATAGCATCAACCGTCATTCCCACTAACAGGGACACTATCAAACATATAAGTCCAAACAAAACATTTGTTCACACAATCAGCACCTCAGTGCTCAAGCCATAGGCAAAAACTCGGCCTCAAGTCCTCCAAATTGCCCAACATAAACTCATAGAGATTACATCTCGCCCCTCGATCGGGGAATCACAAGCCATCAAGGCACATCTAATACTGAGTGCCCATGCACACATACAAACTTGTGGAAGGAATTCCAAGAGATTCTTTTCAAGATGAATCAAGGATGCACGATAAAAACTCAAGAATGTAAAGTTTTCCTAAAGGTTTTGCAACCTCTCTAGGATAAATACAAATGTCTCTGTATCGATCCGCGAGACTCTCTCTAAACCTGCTCATGACTCGTGAGAACTAGTAACCTATACTCTGATACCAACTTGTCACGATCCAAACCCCGTTCCAGTCATGATGGCACCTCTCGTGAAGACAAGGCTAGCCAACCAACACAAATTGCCTTTTCAAAATTTGATAAGTATGAGTAAACGGTTTTTAAGATGATTCGATAACATTACTAAGCGGAAGTATAACCCAAACACAGCCCAAACCGGGGTGTCATAAGACACGAGCATCTATAGGATTGTAATTACATTTACCAAGTCTAAAATACATTGAACAGGAATAATAAACAATATAGGAAGAAACTGTGCTGCAAGCGCTGGCAGTCACCTTGCTAAACTCCTACAGCTTTGTCCAAGAAGCCAATACCCGCTACCGGATGAATAAATACATGCATCTATACACGAGGTGTAGGGAGTAAAATGAGTACTCCAACTCAACGAGTAATAAGGGTAAATAACAACTGGGCAGTAAGAAATCACGTAAAGCAACCAACATGATGTATAGAAGCAGGGTATAATCCTTTGAGAAAACGGTGAAGCTGTGAAATCTTTAGAAATATTTTGGCTCAGTTAAAACCTCCTTTGAAAATAGTTCTTTCAACAATTGCAAAATAATTTCAAAACAGTTAGTGTCGATAAGTACAGAAGTCCGCCCCTCGGACACAAATACCACAGTATAATAAGTAAAAGACAAGTAAGTATGCAAGATGAGCTCATAAAGGCTCGCCCCTCGGGAAATATCTCAAGACAGTACCAGCCCCTCGGGCTCACTCTCAGAACAGTATCAGCCCCTCGGGCTCAGTATCAGTTACTTAGCATAGTATTAGCCCCTCGGGTCTCACTCTCAGATCATATGGGTATTCGCACTCACTATGGGTGTGCGGACTCCGGAAGGGCCCCTTATGGCCCATGCGCTATATCAACATAAGGACTGAAAGCCTTCTCACATCAACATAAGGCTAAAAGCCTCCTCACATCACTCACAAGGCCTGAAAACCTCCTCACATATAGCCCTCGGCCTCACTCAGTCCGAAAATCATCACAAGCCCCTCGGGCATCAATAAAATATGAGTGCTCAGCCCAAATAATAGTAAAAATATCATTAAAGTCTCAAAATTCAACTAAAAAGGCTGATCTTGTAAAATAGTATAATCAATAGGACTAAGTTCAAGTAATATATCAAAATAGTGAGAAAACAGTGATGAAAATCCCCGAATGGTCCAAATAATCGGCAGTAAGCCCAAATAGAGCAATCAGCCTAAATCATGATAATAAGATTTAAATTTCAGTCAAATACGCGGTAAAATCATCAATCGGGACATACCAAGTCACAATCCTCCAATGATGCTCTACCCCACGCTTGTTATCCGGCATGTAAGTCACCTAAATATAGCACTATGATGTGCAAATCCGGAGTTTCAAACTAAGGGTGTTAAACGGGTCTACCGGGCCGGTCCCAGTCCGAATATTTTCGACCCGTCTGGGTTCTGGGCCGGGCCGGGCCGGGTTGCACAGTGACGGGTTCGTAGCGGGCTGGGTTAGTTCGGGTTAATATTGAACCATACGGGTTACGGGTTGAAGGGGGCCGGGCCAGGCCGGGTTTAGTATATTTTCATTTTTTTTGGAATTATGTGTAGTATAACTATTAAGTTATATTAATACTTTGTAATAATTGAATGAATACAATAAAGATGGGAAAAAATTGCACTTATGGCAAGTGCTACTTTATTTCTTAATTTCAAATTGAAAAAGTAGAAAATGAAATGTTTACATTTTTTCTAACAACTAAACTAGTAAAGTAGTAATTTCAAATGTTTTGCATCGACCTAGCAAATTCATCATAATCATATGAACCGATTGACCTTCTTTTGGGGAGTTAAATTAGGATGGGTTTCCATGGGTTAATATATCTCCAAGTTCCTCGTCTTCTGGGCTATCAACATCTTCCTTTCCTTGATTTTTTCGTTTCGATCTAATCCAATCTCTGAAACATACTAAAACTTCCAAAACATTGCTTCCCAATGAGTGGCGGATGTCTCCAAGTTGTTGTCTTGCTTGGATAAATGCACTATCCGATGCAACAGTGGAAATTGGCACATTCAGGACGTCCAGAGCCATAGCGAAAAGAACGGAAAATTGCTTTTCATTTTTATGCCACCATCCCAATGGTGAAAATTCCTTTGTGCGAGGCTCCTTTTGCTTCTGCAAGTAGAATTGAAGCTCATCAATATTCCTGCTACTGGTTTGAGTTTTAGAAAATGTAGAAAAATATTAAAACTATCAAGGCCTTCATCATCCACATTAGCAGAACTGCTACATTGCATAGCGTGATTAACATTGCTAGAAGCACAAGCAATATTATCACATTTATTTGCATAATAATTATACAGTTGTTGTAAATATTCATTTAGCTTGTTCATAGAATCATATAAATTTGGAGTTTCAGTTTCTCCAATCTCCATATAAGTATATAAAGCATTCATCAATTGGTGACAATCAGACATTTTAATAGAAGAATTTAAAACTGCACCAATTAAGTAAATCGGAGGAATTGGAAAGAAATATTTTTTGAATTTTGCTTGCATTTTTTCAACAACATCCTTATATTTTGTTTCTTCTTAAATTCAGATAGTAGCAAAGAAATTTCAGCTATATGTACTAAAGCCATAGAAACAGTGGGGTAACATGCACCAGAAAACACAACAGTAGCAATATAAAATTTATGCAAAAATTTAACAACATCATTAGTGACCTCCCAAGTATCACTTGTTAACATACGCCTAGGATTAGTACAATGTGCATTAGCAACTTCAGTTAAGGAAATCTATATTTGTAGCAACATTTTAAAAATATATATGTATAATTCTATCTAGTAACAATTTCGTCTGGCATGAATCTAGGTTTAAGGTTATACTGGATACGCTTAATCTTAAATTCTTTTATTCTAGATTGTCTATTATTTTCTTGAATAACACCAACTGCTCTTCCAACATGAGTAATCTCAACAGAAAATACATCAAGGCCACTTTTAACAATTAAATTATAAACTTGACATGCACACCTAACATGAAAAATATCATCAAGAGGTAGTTGCAAATGCAATTTTAAAATTGAAACTGTGGCATTATTGTTTGAAGCATTATCAAAAGACATACACAAAACTTTTTGGTTTAGATTATAAAATTCAACAACTTCAACAATTGTACTACTTATAAACGTAGCAGTATGACTCTGATCGTCATCATATTTAAAAGCGATAATACGTTTTTGCATACAAGTATTATCATCTATCCAATGGCATGTAATTGTCAAATAATCATTTCCATTAACAGCATGACCAATATCAGAAGTTAGACATACTCTAGAAGGAAGGTGACTAAACAAATAACCTATGTATGTTTGATATTGTCCATAAAGTCTAAAGATATCTACTCTACAAGCACTTCTTGGGATACCTTTAAATCAAGGATTGTAAATCCTTTGAATATACATAATAAGATACGATGAAGAAGCAAAAGAAAAAGGTAAACAACCCAAAGCAATTACTTTTGCTAATTCCTCACGATCCCTCATTTTATCATATTTTACTAGACCTCCAGTAGTAGGGTTAATAGTTGTTTGACTTCCATCCCCATTATTGCCCCATTCTATGGGATGGTTAGACATCATATGTCTAGTAAGTGTCCCAGTCCCCCCCCCTAAATTTCCTACAGCCATATGTTTAAAAGTTTCGTGACAAAGTCTGCACTTAACTCTATTAGTACCTTCTATTATTTCAAAAAATTTCCATACCGGAATTCTTCTTTTACGATTAGAAGTCGGGGCCACTGGTGGTCTACTACTCCTTGTAGCACTAGCAACTCCAACTCCAATACTACCAACATTTCCACTACTAGGTGTAGGTGGTATCTCATCTTCTATTCCAATTTCATTATCTTCTATTCCAAATCTTCTTGTAATTGTTCATAATCAATCTCTACATTATCATTAGGCGACGATTCAGAAACATGTGTTATTGGGTCATTACTATTACTACCGAAAGCTACAGGACTACCTCTTTTTTTATTTTCACCCCTACCAGTAACTTCTCTACACGCTATTTTAGCAGAACTAAACATATTGTAAAAATGAAAGTATAAGCCAAAATTAAATATGAAATTAAAATATTAAATAAGAGAAAGAGTTGGAGGGAGTGCACCGAATTCGACAATAAATTGAGCACTTGATTACGCAAAAACCACGAAAAAACGTCAAGCAAGTATTTCAATTTTGAACTTCAAGCTTCAAATTTCGAATGACAAATTGCGATAAATTAAATTCGGGAAAAGAGAGACAAATAAAATTATAAAATTAGAATATAAAATCTTGTAAATTGAAGGGAAGACAGAGATTGATAATTTGAGAATTGAGATAAGAATTTTGAGTGAAGAAATGAAGAAGAGAGGAGGGTATTTATAGATTTTAAGAAGGGTTAATATTGTAAATTGATAAATACAAAAAAATAACCAAAAAATGGCCATTTTTGCAAAATTATCCGTTGGCCAACAGATCTGGACAATTGCCAACGGAAACGTGGGCCCCAAAAAATAAAAAAAATAAAAATTTACCGTTGAACCGGTCCGGGTCGGGCCGATCCAACCGGTTCACGGTACTGTTTAGTCAAACCGGGCCGGGCCGGTTCGGTTCCAACCCCAAAAATCCCAAATGGACCAACTGCCTCCCCCCCCCCCCCGAACCCAGCCCACCCGGCCCCTTAGTAACCGGGCCGATCCGGTCCGGTCCCGGTTTATACCGGTCCGGTCCCGATCCGACCCGGCCCGATTTATACCTTCATTTCAAACCCTCGGGATATCATTTACAATTATTACTCACATCAATCCGGCCAAAATACTAGCTCGCTATGCCCTGGCCTCTCAAATCAACCTCCTCGCGCGTCGAATATGACCAAAACCACAATGAATACGTCACATTATGCTACAGGATCAATACTCAATCGAAAATAATCGAATAATATCAATAATCCCGAAGTTGATAAAACCCGAGCCTCGCTCTCACTTCTCAAAACTTAGAAATTTTTATAGAAAAGTATTCTTCATCTTCTCCCGATTCTGTTCAGATAAAGAACACTAAAATCGGAGTCCGTTTGACCCCTCAAATCGGCCACTAAAGGTCTCATAATTTCAGGCCCCAAAATCCTATTTTTCTACTATTTTCATGAATTAAAGGTATGGATTATGGTCTATAATCACCCATAAATAATTTTTAATCAAATCAATTACCTCTATGATACCTACTGATTTTCTCTCTTAAAAATCGCCTCAAAAGCTTTTTCCCATTTTAAAATTGGAAGAAAACTCTTTATGCTTATTATAGGTATATTGTTCACACGTTTTACTACTCCGAATAGATTTCTTGTGAAATTTTAATGAATTTAGGCTTTTGAATCGCTCAATTTGACTTTATAATAAAGAAGATATGTAGGTTTTAAGATTTACAAATAGTGCAGGTTTTTAGTACGCCGTCAGGGGCAATTTCATTATTAACCTGAAAATCTGGGCAACCTTGGTAAAATGGCCATAAAATCCTCATACGATGTTTAAATTCGACGATTCTTTTTGCTATGGGTTTAAAATTACAATAACGATCTAATGTTTCGTTCAAAACAGTAATCGAAGCTCATTTGTTCAATATGATATCATTTATGCTTGAAGAAACGACGTCGGAGCATAAGAAAAACGAGCACAACGCAGCTCAAACCTATCTAAAACTCACCCGATCTCCTCGGGGCCGCATACAACATACTAACACATCACATATGATCTTCAAACTTGTTCCAATAATCAAAATACCTCAAACAACATCAAATTACTCAAAACTCATCGAATTCAAGCCTAAGTTTCCCAAAAACTTCCGAAATACACTTTCGGTCAAAACCCCGACCAAACGATGTCCGAATAACCTGAAATTTTACACACACATCCTAATTCACCAAAGAAGCTACATCAACTCTCAAAATTTCATTCTGACCCTCGGATCAAAATCTCACCTATCAATCGGAGTTCGCCAAAATACTAACTTCGCCAATTCAAGCCTAATTCTACACCGGACCTCCAAAATTATTTTCGAGCACACTCCTAAGTCACAAATCACCTCCCGAAGTTAACCGAATCGTTGGAACACACATCCGAGCCCTCTAACACATAAGTCAACATCCGGTTGACTTTTCCAACTTAAGCCTTCTTAACAGAGACTAAGTGTGTCATTTCCTTCTAAAATCAATCCAAGCCAACTCGATCACACAAGGTACTGGTAGTGAAGAATAAAGAAACAAAAAATGAGGAAAACGGGACGGTAACCCATGAGACGACGGGTCGGGTCGTCACAATAAATTTCACTCTTGTTTAAGCATGCTTTCTTCTAGTAAACGCATGTTTAGAAAGTATAAGATATAGATGGTATTTGGCTAAGCTTATAAGCTTGTCAAACTGGCTTATCAGTACGTTTTGGCTTATCTACGAGCTTGGTAAAATTAAAAGTGCTTATAAGTTAAGTGCTTATAAGCCAAAAATATGCCCAAAGACATAAGTTGGTTTCCCCTAACTTATCAAATTTCAGCTTATAAGCACTTTAGGTTTGACCAAAATAGTTACTAGTATATCTCTAAAATACTTCTTTTTAGAACAAAACTCTTCGTATACCTAATTCTTCAGCTGTTTATTATTAATTTCAATATTTTTATCCACACATATAATCACTTATTTTTTAAATCAGCTTAAACACCTAATGCTTATCAGCTACTCTAAATCAGCAAAGTCAAACGGGCTCATAGTGTTTGTTACTCGCATATCTAACAGTGTCGTAGCTGTTAGGTTCGGATTTATCACCAACTCATTCTAATTTATTATATCATTCATCTAAGTTATGGAAGGTAGAATTATTTGATATTATTGTGATAAACCATATATGTATTAGTATGAACAGCTAGCAAGCTTTCGGTAAAATATTTGAGGTGTACGAAAACTTATCAAAATACTACTGTTATTATTTTGTATAGTTTAACCAAAAAGTTCTTATTAAAGACTTGCACAATAAACATGGTAATGTGCAACTTTATATTGACGATTGCACTGTCATAAACTTTTTGAATTAGTCAAATTAAGAACTTATGCAACAATTAAGGAAACATATTTTACTGGGGAAGTGGCTTTAATTTGTTGTACTATTAAGGGATTATTTCACACAAGTATATTTGGGGAAATTATTTTTCAGCCACCTAACTCACAAATATAGTTTTTATGCAGTAGCCCACAAATAATTTCAGCGGTTAACCCATAACTTTATCAACTACACCCAAAATCACGTCTAAATCAGATTTTGTTTTTTTTCTTTCATTTTTATCTTTACCCTTTTTCCATTTTCATTCTAATTTATTTTTTACTCCCCTCTCTATAATAAACAATATCAGGAAGTTGAAGTAACAAATAAAAATATATTCATTCTTAGAGTCTATAGTTTTATTTTTATATTTTTTTTGCAAAATTTAAAGTTCTGCAAGGGAAATTTTTATTTCACTGAAAAAAAATAAAAATTTACATTATTAAACACCTTATATATATTGTTATACACACAAATATAATTATGTATAATTCTATATAACTATGAGAATACTCACAAATATACATGGCTATACATGATTATACAAAGTATATATATATATATATATATATATATATATATATATATATATATATATATATATATATATAACAACATATACATCTTTCTTACCAAAAAAAGGAGATTTCATAACGTAGAATAAGAGATGAGAATTAAAAGAAATAACCACTCACTCTTTTACCACTTATTCTATTGAGCCACTGTGTAAAAATCAAAAAGAACAACTGAAGGGATCTGAGTATGTCCATGGGCAAGAAAAATCGTAATTCAAAACCAAAAGCAAGCGGGGAAAACCCAACAGCTGAATCTCTTTCCTTTGCACCCAGAAAATTTAGTCGACGACAAAGACAGTGGGGTGGGGAGCAAGAGATTGAAAATGAAAGAGCAAGAGATTAAAAATGAAAGAGAAAGTGGGGGTGGGGAGAAAGTCAGAAAGAGAATTTTTAATGGAAAAGTTTCCTTTGCATAAAGAAAAAGAGTGAGGCGGCGAGGGCTAATCAATGAAAAAAAATTCAACAGTATAGAACTGGGCCATACCGGGTAAGAAGGAAAAATATGGGCCATATTTTATTAGGATAGTGGGCCAAGTGACATAAAGTGTGATTTGTTCTACTATTAATTAGTGGGATTTTTACCTAAACATCCAATATAACAAACCTTATTACCATTATTGTGCATTGTTTGGTTATTAGCCTCATATCCCATGTTTTTGTTACATAATATATTCCAAACGGAATATTTGCTGATTTCTCATCCAAAAATAACGCAGATAATTAAGGTAGAAAATAGATTCTTAATAAAGTGTAGCCTAAAATAACGCCTATCTTAATGGCTTCTAATTAATCACTGATTTTCTACCAATTAAAGGTGAAATCAGTTAAGGTAACATATTAAATGCTCCTAATCTCGCCTCTACACTGAACCGATTCTCTCCTCCATCATGCAACCGAAATCTTGCTCTCATTCCTCCATTGAAAATCAGGTATAACATGGGTTTAATAACTACGAGGAAAAGCTTAGCTGTGTGCGAGAACTTATCAGTTTCATCCTTCTGCCGGTAAGTGTGCTCTATATTCCATATTAAGCAGTTCTATGTGGATCAGAAAAGGCTCTAGCGCACATATCTTCCAAGCATAATCAATCATTCTGCAATTCTTTACGGATTACTAATTGAGACAATCTACACTTGAATTTCAGACATCATCTTGTATTGTATTGTCGCTGAGGATGTTTACATTCATCTATTTTGTAGTTCCTCCGTGATTGCCATTAAGGAGATTTTACAATGTCAAGAATTCCGATAATGCTTAAATGTAATGGTTATTGGGATATCTATGGCAATTTCACAGATTTTGAAGTTGACGCGATTTTGGTTGTTGAGACTGCAAGATACGGAATTCTCCAGTCTACTATTGGGCACAAATTCAACAAAGAATTGGAAGATAACAATACATTATTCCAGAAACTAAAGGTAATATAGTTTGGTGCACGAAAAAAAAAACAAAAAAAATAGTAGATGTTGAAGTTGTTTCCAGAGAGTTTTAAAAATGTAGACAATTGTAGTTAAATGTAGTTAATGTTTTATGAAGTATTTCCAGAGAGTTTTAAAAATGTAGATAATTGTAGTTAAATGTAGTTAAATGTAGTTATGAAGTATTTCCAGAGAGTTTTAAAAATGTAGATAATTGTAGTTAAATGTAGTTAAATGTCGTTATGAAGTATTTCCATAGAGTTTTAAAATGTAGATAATTGTAGTTAAATGTAGTTATGAAGTATTTTCAGAGAGTTTTAAAAATGTAGATAATTGTAGTTAATAGTAGTTAATGTTATATGAAGTATTTCCAGAGAGTTTTAAAAATGTAGTCAAATGTAGTTAAATGTAGTTAACGTTTATATGCCGTTTGTTTGTAGCTGATTTGTAGTTAACTGATTGTTGCTAGCATAGTTAACTTATTGACACCTTATTATTTTCTTTTTGATCTTGAATTGTAGGTGAGAGCTTCAACAGATCATATACACACCGTGTTAGATGGCGTGAAGCGGTACATTGTATGTTTAGAAAATAAGAAATGTAGCTGTGGACAATTCCAACTTGATGAACTTCCATGTGCACATGCTTTGGCATCATTAAGGCATAGGAATGAAAGACCGGACAACTATTACTCACCGTATTACACAACTAAGAGCCTACTACTTACATATGAATTGCCAGTTAATCCTCTTCCTGATGAAGCAAAATGGGATGTTCCACAACATATTTTAGTTATTCCAGATTATCGGAATTTGATGTATAACTGTAATACGTTTTGACGATAATAAAGAAGTTTACTAATATACTTGAGTAATGTAAACTGTTTGCTTATTGTAGTTATAATGTACTGTAAGTGATTTCGAAATGTATTATCGAATAATAGGTAAAGACAAAATGTTGTAGATAAAGAAAAAACACTGTAGTTAATTTCCATGAATCTAAGCAATTAATTACAATATTTTTAGTTATATGAACTTTGTATTGTAGGTAATTGTAGTTACCTTTAAAAATGTTATCATTATCAATAGAGTTAAATTCTATACAGAAGATTGGTAGTAAATATCCAAAACATTTACCGTTAAAGCTCCTCAACTATTAATCCACTTAATTCATGAAAATAATATTCAATTGAAATGTATCTTTGTAGTTGAGGGATAAGTTCTGCCTACACACTATAAATACTAATAATAATAACAATTAAACCTTAAATCCTAACAATTTGGAATAATTATATGAATTTTCAATGTCCATATCGCTTCGTTTAAATTCATTAATTTAACACACAAAAAAACAACAGAAAATCATTTCTTTTAATTCAAAAGTATAAAAAATTAAAAAGTTCTAAAGTTTTTACACAAATTAGAGCCAGTTCTCCTCCCTCTCACTTTCAACCTGCCACAAAGCAAACGAAGAAAAGAAGGAGAAATTTTGATATCGCCTAATAAGAATTAGCACGCTTGATAATTAATAAGGTTAAAAATCTGTTGGAAGAAAGAGAAAAAAGTGGGGAATCAAAATATGGAAATATTTTGTTCCACAAATAAAGCCCCTAATAAATCATTGGTAATTAAACCTTAAAAGTCAATTTTGGTACATATATTGAAACATGGTATACTTAAATGTAATAAATACTAACCTTAAACATGAGTGGTTATAAGGTTTGTTATATGGGATGTACATGTAAAAATCCCTTAATTAGTTGATTCCCCTCGATTTTTTTTAAAGAAAAGTTACTAGCTATGTCCATTTAGAAGTAGCTCAATTCAAAATTGACCAATTGATAAAATATTACTAATATTATCCAAAATGGCCAATTTGCTATTTTGTAGCAAAAAAAATATTAAATTTTTACTTTGTTTTGAGTGGGTGCTATTAGGATAGATTGGGTATATCTTAAGGAGCTTGAATCTTATTTTTGGGATGATTTGGTGAAGTTTTGAGGTGGTTTGAATTGAAAATTGGACGTAAAAACTGAATATGAAAAAAATACGTGTATCACACTGTGTATCATATATTTATCATATTTGTATCGATTGTGCATCACATGTATATCCATGTATATCTGTGTGTGCGATACATGCATGATACATGTTTGATACATGTGTCACAGAAGAATTTTTCGACATCAATTTAATTATGAATTTTGATACAAAACCAGTCCAAATCACCTCCAATCTTCCTCAAATTTTGTATATTTACTTATCTATATGTTTCCAATGAATTTCGACAATACCCATTAAAATAATTCTTTGTCTGTTTCGATTTTTAGAATATTGGCTAGAGGTTGGTAAGTTGAAACTTATATGAGACATTTCTGTAAGTTTCCCTTTTTTAAAAGGCAAGAGACATATCACATAAAAGTCTTAATTGGTGTGTCAAAGCTTAAACTTCAATATTTTAATAAATAAAAAAGACATAGTAACTATTAATCCTTCCTATTATATTGGTAAACAAGGCAGTAATAATCCCAATCAAATTCGGGTGGATTTAATGTAGAGTGCAAGGTGAGTTCGGCTACTATTTTTTTCCACCACTAAAATAGTTTCTTAGCTGACAAGAAATAACGTACTCATAATAATTCTTGTAATTTCCCCGCTATATTGTAGGAACAACTCTTAAAATCATTGCAATAATGGCTTATAGATCGTTCCCTTCAAATCTTGTTAGAAAATCCTCCTTTTTTTCTGTGTAATAAACTCGAAAATTTTAAGTTCCTTCTCTTCAATCTCAAATAACCACCACAATACTACAACTTCGACGAGTACTAATACCTCATATTATTATAATAATTCTATTAAAACTATGTATAGGATCAAATTTGATCTTAGACGTCTCTATGCTGATGGGTACGTCTTTGAGCGTACGTCGCTAAAGTAAAGGTATGACTTGGACGTGGGGACGAAGGCGACGTCGTATAATATACAACGTCTTCACTAAGGAGATGCTACCTACTTTTGTACTTTTTTAATTATTTCGAGGAAGGTTTCCTATTATATAAAGGAGAAATTCACACTGTAAAAGGACATGATTATTATTCTCGAATAAGACAACCCTTCTTCTTCTCTCTCTCTCTCTCTCTCTCTCTCTCTCTCTCTCTCTCTGTCTCTATCTCTAACAATTACTTTTCTCTCAAGTTCATATCATCCTTTTATCTTCAAATCTGCAATAACAACATCGTCCTTTTAATCTCTAGGTCATTGTTGGCCCAAGTTTCAGTTGAGTTTTGAAGATTGACAAATGAATTGATAGAAGGACCTGGTCCATCTTGTACTACACAGTCTGAATCAACCAGTGCACATGCAGAGCACGTGAGGAAGATAATTCACCAAAGATCACGCATCAATATCTTCTGAACATAATCGAAAAGGTTGCATTTGGGATAAGGAGGAAATTCTCATTATGTGAAGAGAACTTAATCCTAAGTTAGGATAAGAGTTGGAGTTTGCATTGGCTAAAGACTCGAATTGTGTACGGATAAGAAGTGGAGTCTTAATCAAGCTCTAACTATTAACTCAATATATGATTGCGTTAGTTCTCTTTTACAAAAAACACACACAAGCAGAAGTAAAGAATATTTGAGAGCAAAAAGAGCGAGTCTGATTTTAATATATGCAAGTTACAAGTGTGTACGCCTACAACTACATGAACCTAGAGAAGAACCAGTTTCATCTGATTGTTTTTTATGTCTAGTTCAATTTTAGTAGGTTTTATATTATACCTTTCAGCTTTCCTAGAAGCAAATGTATTATGTACTTTGTGTCATCAAGTTAGAGTGAACTTGATATTGTCGCAGCAGCTGAGGCTGTGTGCCACACTGGGATTAGAGTTTAATCCTTACGTTTACAAAGAGTTTTTGTAAATGTTATTTTGGCTCATTGATTTCTAGCGGAGTTTGGAAAAATCCTGCTAATTAGTAGGTCGTGGTTTTTCACCTTTTGAGCTAGGTGTTTTTCACGTAAAAATATTTGTACACTTCACTTTCAATTTTTGTTATTCCGCAAACTGCAGTAGTTAGAAAATTTAGAAGAACCAGGTTCTTCTAACGCGAAAATTAGGTACCACACAAATCACCCCCTCCTCTTGTGTGGAATTGACGTTTATTAACATTAATTGGTATCATAGCGGGTTATCCTTGAAGAGGTTAACACCTTAGGAAAAAGATCAACATGAGTGCACCACCTCGGAACTGGGAAGGACAGTCTACTGTAAGGCCTCCACTCTTCAATGGGTTTACTATTCTTGGTGGAAAAACAGAATGAGAGACCACATCATGGGTGAAGATCATGAACTTTGGGACATCATCACTGATGTTCCTCTTGCTACAACCAAGAAGAATGCAGAAGGAATGGATGTTCCAAAAACTAGAGCAGATTATACTGCTGAAGATCTAAGGAAGTGGGAGAAAAATGCTAAAGCTAAGAAATGGCTAGTGTATGGACTTGGTCCTGATAAGTACAGTAGGATTCAAGGTTGTACAAGTGCTAAGGAAATTTGGGACACTTTAAAAGTGGCTATGAAGGAAAACCTCAGGTGAAGAGGTCCAGAGGGACTCTATTGTATTCTCAATATGAGAATTTTACTATGAAGGACGGTGAAACTATCCAAGAGATGTATACTAGGTTCACTACAATGACAAATGAACTTGAGTTTTATTCTGGAAGAAGACAAGTTAGAGAAGATTCTAACTAGAGATTTGTCAATCTCTTGGGAAATCAAAATCACTGCCATTCAGGAATCCAAAATATTGCTACTCTGAAATTGGATGAACTGATTGGAAACTTGACTACTTATGAATTGAGAAGGCAAACTATGAAGATGGATGCTCCAAAGAAAGAAAGAAGTCTGGCTCTCAGAATCTAAGAAGGATCAGATCTTGAAGATGATGAAATGGCAATGATAACCAGAGACTTCAAGAAATGCCTTATGAGAGGCAAGGGCTTTTCAAGAGGATCAACATTCAACAAACCTAGGGATCCTGAGAAGCAGACAAATGATGGTTACTTTAAATGTGGAAAGACAGATCACATTGCCCTCAATGGGAGATTGAGTGGAAGAAAGAAAGGGCAGAAAGAAGGAACAGGTTCAACCAAGAAGAAACAAAGGTGCTACCTAAGCCATGGTTGCTGCATGGGAAGATACGTCAGATGAAGAATCAGAAAATGAAGCTGAAGATGAGCAAGCTCTTATGGCCATCAGAGAATCAGAAGATGAACAGGAGGTAAGTATTCTACATCTTATAGAAAAGATTAAATTCATGTCTAAAGAAAAATTGGTTGAACTCTTGATGGACATCATAAATGAGTCTGAAATAATAAGCAGTGAGAAAGATGTTCTATCTAGGGATTGTGCATTACTAGAAGAAAAATGCAAAAGACTAGAATCTAGGGTTGATGAGAGTAATAACTTAAATACTGAAACAGTGTCCTAGAACTTAAGTCTGAAAATTTGAAACTGTAAATAGGTACAGGAAAGAAAAAGGCTGATCAATCATTTCTCACTCTAAAAGAAAATTTAGTAAAAATAAAAGATGAGCTGTATAAGAAAGATGAATCAATCAAGGTCCTTAAAGAAGAATTAGGAAAGGTGAAGTATGAACTAGACAGAACATGCAAATGGAACAAGGTTTCTGATTCACTCTCCTGGCTGCAAGAGCATCACAACAAAAACAAGAGAGGACTTGGGTTTGGGACTCAAGCTCCAAAATGGGATCCCAAAAAAAAGTATCTCACTCTTTCTGAGAACAAGATCTGTACAAATTGTGGTAAGACTGGCCATTACAAAAATGAATGCAATGCAAAAGGAAAGGCCAGTCAAAGGAACAAAATTTTTGTTCAAGAAAAACACAAACTGTCTGGCTGGGCAAAGAAAAATTTCATTCATCCTTTCGCCCATAGAAAGGTACCCAAACTAGTTCAGATTCCTAAGACTAACCCCTGATTTCATTTTGCAGGTTCAAGTGAAAGGAAGTAGCCAAATTTGGTACATGGATAGTGGCTGATCAAAACATATGACTGGTAACAAGGACCAGTTCCTTTCACTTGAGAACCTAAGAGGAGGCAATGTCTCCTTTGGAAATGGGAAGAAAGGTGATATCATTGGGGTTGGAAAGGTAGGAAAGACAAACTCTCATTCCATTGAGAATGTCTATTTGATAGGTGGCTTGAAATATAGCCTGATAAGTGTGTCACAACTATGTTACAGAGGAAATCTTCTGGCTTTCACTTCCTTAAAATGTTTTGTGAATAGCCTTACTACTGACAAGATTGTTTTGCAGGGAATAAGAGTTAACAATATTTACATTGTAGATTTGTCGACTCTCTCTGAAAATGAACTCACTTGTCTGAGTGTGTTAATAAATGATCCCCTCCTTGGCACAAAAGACTTGGGCATGATAATCTAGATCAATTAAACAAATTAGTTTCCAAGGACTTGGTGATAGGGCTACCTAATATCAAGTTCAAGAAAGACAAAGTTTGTGAGGCATGTGCAAGGGGGGAAGCAGGTAAGGTTATCCTTCAAATTTAAGAAAATGGTAAGCTCGTCCAAGACGTTGGAACTGCTTCATATGGATCTCTGTGGTCCAATGAGAGCCATGAGCAGAGGTGGTAAAAGATATGTTATGGTGCTTGTTGATGATTATTCTAGATTTAGCTGGGTGCTATTTCTAACTTCTAAAGATGAAGCATTTGAAATGTTCACAGCTTTTGTTAGAAAAATCTAGAAACAATTAGGAAATCAACTTGCATCCATTAGGTCTGATCATGGAACTGAATTTGAAAATGGAAAGTTTGTTGGATTTTGTGATGAAAATGGAATAGATCATAATTTCTCTGCCCCTAGAACTCCCCAGCAAAATGGGGTAGTTGAAAGGAAAAACAGGACCCTTAAGGATATGGCAAGGACCATGTTACTTTCCAGTAAACTACCTCATAGCTTTTGGGCAGAGGCAATAAATACAGCATGCTATATAATAAACATGTGTATGACCAGACCACTTGTAGAGAAAACTCCCTATGAGTTACATAAAGGTAGAAAACCAAACATATCACACCTAAGGGCTTTTGGTTGCAAGTGTTATGTGCACAATAATCGGAAAGATTCCCTTGGTAAGTTTGATCCCGGAAGTGATAAGGGAATATTCTTGGGATATTCTTCATATAGCAAAGCTTATAAAGTTTTTAATAAAATAACTCTATGTATAGAAGAAAGTGTACATGTTGTCTTTGATAAAGCTAACACTCTTTCTGAGAGACAGGAACATGAAGATGAAGCCATTGGACTGGTGAGGCAACTGACTGAAGTTACAACACAAGTCAAGGAGGCATCCAAGGAAGGAACAGGTGATGGAACAGGTTCTTTCACCCTGGGCAACCTGACAGGGGGAACAATTCTGAGAGAAGCTGCACAAAATTCTGTGAAGAATCCTATACCTGAACATGTTCTTCTACAACCTAATAATGAAGGAGAAGCTAGCAGAAACCAGCTGGTGGGAAAATCTTACAGGTACCTGAGTTCTCACCCCATTAAGAACATAATCAATGATCCCACATCTGGAGTCAAGACTAGATCACAACTGAAGAAATTGTGCGCATTTGATGCCTTTTTGTCCCTGATTAAACCTAAGAATGTGAGTAAAGCTCAACAAGATACAGACTGGATCAATTCTATACAAGAAGAACTCAATCAGTTTGAAAGAAGCTAAGTCTAGCACTTGGATCCAAGACCTAAGGACAAGTCAGTCATTGGGACAAAATGGGTCTTTAGAAACAAGCTCGATGAAGATGGAACATTTACAAGAAATAAGGCAAGGTTGGTGGTTCAAGGTTATAGTCATGAGGAAGGCATTGATTATGATGAGACTTTTGCTCTAGTTGCTAGACTTGAAACAATTAGACTTCTCATAGCCTTTGCAGCATATATGGAATTCACACTTCATCAAATGGATGTAAAAAGTGCCTTCCTAAATGGCTATCTCAAAGAAGAAGTGTTTGTGAAGCAACATCCTGGATTCGAAAGCAAAGAATGTCCTGATCATGTATACAAACTCGATAAGGCTATTTATGGTCTCAAGCAAGCTCCAAGAGCTTGGTATGAAAGATTGTCAAAATTCCTTCTGAAACATGGGTACAAAAGAGATAAAATTGATAGTACCCTGTTCCTAAGGGAAAAAGGTAAAGATCGTCTTGTTTTACAAATTTATGTCGATGACATAATTTATTGGGCCACTACAGAGAGGTTGAGTAAGGATTTTTAAAAAGGGCAGTGAACTTGAAATGGGTATGATGGGAAAACTCAATTTATTCTTAGGGTTGCAATAAAACAAAGTCTAAACGGTACCCTGATTCATCAGCAGAAGTACACAAAAGAACTGATCAAAAAATTTTATATGGAAGAATCCAAAGAAATAGATACTCCTATTGCTACTACCACAAAGTTAGATGCTGATGAACCTGGTTCATCAGTTGATCAAAAGTTGTACATGGGTATGATTGGTTCACTTTTGGATCTTACTGCCAGTAGACCTGACATTGTTTTCAGTGTTGGACTTTGTGCTCGTTTCCAAGCAAATCCAAAGGAGTCACACTTGACTGCAGTCAAAAGAATATTAAGATACCTAAAAGGCACAACTGATATGTGCTTGTGGCATCCCAAAGGTAGTAATTTTGACTTAATTGGATATGTTGATGTTGATTATGCAGGTTACATAGTGGACAAGAAGAGTACTTCAGGTATGGCACACTTCCTCGGATCTTGTCTTGTATCATGGGCTACCAAAAAGCAGAATTCAGTGGCCCTCTCTACTGCTGAAGCTGAGTATGTTGTTCCAGCCTCATGTTGTGCTCAGTTGTTGTGGATCAAGCAACAATTGGTAGATTTTGGAATTGAAGTGGGATGCATACCTATATTTTGTGATAACACTAGTGCAATCAGTATGACAAAGAACCATGTTCATCATAAAAGGACTAAGCACATAGATGTTAGACACCACTTCTTAAGGGACAACTATGAGAAGGGGCTAATTTCCATAGAATTCTGTGCCACTGATAAACAAAGAGCTGACATCTTCACCAAGGCACTAAGTAGAGAAAACTTTGAAAGAAACAGGTTGGAATTAGGGATGATTAAGATCACCTAAGAGGTCATGTTCAGAATGCACAATGAAAAAAATTAATTTTTTTTTGGTTAGTAGTTCTTAAATCTATGAATATTAGACTAATTCCTACACAGCTTAGTACTTTTAAATAAGTATACTCCTGTGACATGTGGTTATATAATTCACTAATCTCTTACAAATTTTCTATTCTGACATTTGAGGCATGATCAAGAGAAGTGTCATATGAAGAACCTGGTTCATCAATATGTACTCATGAGGAAGGTCATGTATGTTTCTATACTTTGCACAATTAGAAAAATTTAATTTTCAATCATGAGCAAGAGTCCTAGAAAATTCAAATTGTCTCAAAATTCTATTCGTTAGAAGCCAATTGAACCAATTTCTTGTAAATAGAATTCTAAGAATAACAGAACTCTTTTCCTAAACCTTAGCAATTTTAGTTAATTCCTAGGGAGACCAGAACTCTACATCGATAAGACGTCTATTGACATCTAAAAAGTGCCTTTTCTGGAACAACAATAACCCTTCTTTAAAAGCTTCTCTAATCACATCATAACCATCATTAGCTTCTCACATCTCTGATCATCTCTTTCGTCTCCAAAACCCTTCAAAAAATTCCCAAAATTTTCTTAAGCCTTCTACTAAGTCATCATCAAAAATGACTAATCCTCAAGACAATCCAGGAACCCCACCACCAGTGTCACCTAACACCACCTCATCATCTACTCCTCCGGTTGAAACCCCAAAACCAAGATTTCGTTGGACTAAAATGATAGCTAGAAAAGCAGTAGCAACTGGACCTTTGAGGAAAGCTTTAAACGAGAGGTTGCAATCCAGTCAAAAGAAAGAACCTCAGGCAAATGTCACTGAGTCCAGCTCTGAGTCGGATCACTACATCTCTGCAAATGAGGCAGATGAACCTGGGTCTTCCAAAAATTCTCCGCCTCAAGAAAACCAGACAGAGGTAAGATCCTGTCCTGTTTCGGTGGATGTATGTGAAAGGGGGAAAATAGATATGTCATGTTAGGGGCTATTAAGGATATCTCTGGAAACGAGTCTGTAAAAAATAAAGAAAAGGAGGAAGAAGGTATTATCTATCTGTGAAAGTGGGGCAAATGGGGTATCACATTCAGGGGGAAGTGAATTTGGGGAAGCTTCTGAAGGGTTGGTAGACTTAAGCAAACAAACGGCTAAACCTAGTCCATCAGTGGAGGAAACCTTGGCTGACATGATGAAGAAGGTGGGGGATAGCTATGATCCCAAAAAAGAAAGTCTTCGTCACTTAAAACTCCCGCTGCTGCAAAAAACAAAGAAATCCAAGACTGCATCACCAAAGGCTGCTCGTAGGGGTAGAACAACAAGAAGCAAAGTGAGAGAGAGCGAAGCTGAGCTAAAGAAGGCACTAGAGGAGAATATGAAGAAAAGAATAGAAAAGGGAAAAGGTAAGGTTGGTGAGATTTCAGAAACTATGGCAGAGGAGGATGAAAAGGTGATGGAACAGGTCACTCCAGCGAAACAAACTGAGAAAGCTCCTATTGCTAAATCTAAGGAGACTAGGACTTCTTCCAAGAAGTCTTCAAAAGTTGTACCTGCTGAGTCCTCCCTTGCAAAAAGAACAAGATCTGCCTCTAAAGGCAAACAAGTGAAAATGGTTGTAGAAGAAGAGGAGAGTGATGAAGAAGAAGAAGATGATTCTGAGAATAAGCAGGATAAATATGCCAATTTTGGCAAAAGAAAAATCCTGAAGGGTAGGCTGCTGAAAGACCTAGAGAAGCCAGGCATGATGAGGCTTCTAGCATCTCTGGAAGCTCAAGGTTGGAAGGACATGGTCCTTCAGTTGAATGAGAAACTAGCTAGGAAGGAACTGGTTGAGTTCATGGCAAAAGGATCAGTGAACAATGATCTGGTGACCAATACTATTAAGGGGGTCAAGGTAAAGTTCAATTTTGAAAAGCTGGGGGAGATTTTGAATATCCCTTGTGAGGGATATGATGATTACACAAGGTAGAGATGTCCTTTCTTGGATGGATTGCCTTCAGAGCTGCAGATAACAAGATATTTTTGTGACACCCAATCAGAGGCAGAAGTGCGTGAGGCCAGGGCAGTGCAAAAGAGTGAGATGAGGCCTGAGCACAAGGTGGTCTTTGAGTTTGTCAACAAATGCCTCCTGCCCAGGCAGGAAAGAAGGCATACTGCTAACTGTATGTACCTTGTGCTCATGCAGTGCTTGACTGAGAGTAAGCAAATCAACTGACTTGCGTTTATGGTGAAGCTGCTGGAAAGGGTAATAGATGGTTCAAAATGCCATGCCATCCCCTACGGATTTATTCTGACTACTGTGCTTGAACAACTAAATGTTCACTTGAAAATTGGGAGATGGCATCCAGCAAGGAGCACTTTGGCATCAAGACCCTTCAAACCTGTAACTATCTGCTCAGCACTTTTCTTGTTGAACCTGGTTCATCTGCTAAGACTCCTGTGAATAGCAAAGTCAGGTCCTTAGTTCAGGAGGTTGGAATGAAGGATGCTGAAATAGCAAGGCTTAATGCCAGAATGGCAGAATTGGAGGGAGAAAGGAATGGGTTTAGAGTTGATATTGCCAAAGAAAAGGAGAAAATGAAGGCATGCTACAACAAATGCTAAACCTGCTGAAAGTCCAACCCCCAGCTCATCCAAGCCTTAGGAGTCCTGTGCTAAGTATCCAGTCTAGTTCCCCCCCCCCCCCCCTAGTGACAAGTTTATGTGGTTCTTGGTCTATTTTTTCTTTTTGCTCATGGTTGGAAGTTTTATTTTTCTTTTCATGGACTGCATCGTAAGAACATCTTTGTAATCAATGAATGAAACTTTTCTAGTTCTTGTTAATCTTGTTCTTAATAGTTATTTCTGAGCTGATTTTTGATTAACTTGAACATGTGTTCACTTGCAGTTTCCCCAGCGGCCATAAGTATAAGTTAACTTCGAGGATTCACGTTATTTAAGCAACTTCTCGATGATGCCAAAAGGGGAAAGATATTGTGCTTAAATTTTTTATTCTGAACTAATGATGTTTATGACCTAAATCTGACCTCCTTAATGATAAGGTAAATCATTTTTTAAGTGTTGATTTCAGCCAAGTTTACAAGTTTCCTGATCACAATAAAGCACAGAATTTGTCATCATCAAAAAGGGGGAAATTTTTTGCCTAAGTTTCAGTTGAGTTTTGAAGATTGAAAAATGAACTGATAGAAGGACCTGGTCCATCTTGTACAACACAGTCTGAATCAACCAGTGCACAAGTAGAGCACGTGAAGAAGATAATGCACCAAAGATCACGCATCAATACCTTCTGAACATAATCGAAAAGGTTGAATTTGGAATAAGGAGGAAACTCTCCTTATGTGAAGAGAACTTAATCCTATGTTAGGATAAGAGTTGGAGTTTGCGTTGGCTAAGGACTCGAATTGTGTACGGATAAGAAGTGGAGTCTTAATCAAACTCTAAAACTAACACAATATATGATTGCGTTAATTCTCTTTTTAAAAAAACACATTCAAGCAGAAGTAAAGCATATTTGAGAGCAAAAACAGCGAGTCTGATTTGCAAGCAATATATGCAAGTTACAAGTGTGTACGCCTACAGCTACATGAACCTAGAGAAGAACCAGTTCCATCTGATTGTTTTATTTCTAGTTCAATTGTAGTAGGTTTTACATTGTACCTTTCATCTTTCCTAGAAGCAATTATATTAGGTACTTTGTGTCATCAAGTTAGAGTTAACTTGATAGTGTCGCAGCAACTGAGGCTGTGTGCCACACTGGGATTAGTGTTTAATCCTTAGGTTTACAAAGAGTTTTCGTAAATGTTGTTTTGGCTCATTGATTTCTAGTGGGGTTTGGGAAAATTCTATTGAGTGGTAGGTCGTGGTTTTTTCACCTTTTGAGCATGGTGTTTTCCACGTAAAATATCTATGCACTTTACTTTCAGTTTTTATTATTCCGCAAACTGCAGTAGTTAGAACACTTAGAAGAACCAGGTTCTTCTTATGCGAAAATTAAATACCACACAAATCACCCCCCCCCCTTGTGTGGTATTGTCGTTTATTAACATCAGTCATATTATATTTGAATATGATTTAAACTCGTTTATTTTTTTATAGTTTTTAAGCTTACAAAGTATATCAATAACTTTTGAGCCAAACAATATGGCGCCGTCTCTGGGGATTTCGAGAATCAAAATCATAGTTTGCACCTAGAGAACAACAGACAACTATTCTCTACACCACACAGAAACAAAAGATGGCCGAAAATAACACAAGAATGAAAATAATAGTGGGTGTTACAACCAATCTATTAGGTCCTCTCAACGACGCCGATGACAAAGGAATCTTGAATGCAACCCCTAGCACCACATTAGGTGCATAGATCTCGCCTTCCCCATCCGAAGATCTAACGATCTTGCATGAAAAAGGAGTTTCAACATCTGTTGCTAAGGAAGCACCCTCGGTGGTCAAGAAGCTTCTAGAAGAATGGCTAACAAGTACCCTAAGTGGCTTGGTTGAGAAGTCACCGCAAAGTAACGGCAGGTGTATACCACCGGTAGGCATCACTGTTGCCATGGGTGAACCCGAGGTTGTACGAGCAAATAACGGGCCCGTCGATGAACAAACCAACGATGACACACTCACAGCCATCCTTAAGAAAATGAAAGAAATGGAAAATGAAAACAAAGCACTCCACGACCAAATGAAGAAACATCAGTAGAGGGTAGACAAGATCCCCGGTGCTCCAAGTTGCTACCAAAATGGGACGTGGGAAGGTTCGTTGAACAACCGTATACTGAAGAAGATGCCCCGCACTCTATCCCAAAAACCTTCAAAATGCCACCCTACTTGAGGGTATACAACGGAACCACATATCCCGAGGACCATTTGGTCTACTATGTCACTACCGTGAAAGGCAACGACCTATCAAAAGAACAGGTACCATCGGTGTTGCTGAAGAAGTTCGGTGAGACATTGACAGGAGGGGCCCTAACGTGGTACTCGTAGCTACCAGCTAGGGCAATATCAACGTTCGAAGAAATGGTGGATAAGTTTGTCACTGCCCATGCAGTTGCAAAGAAAGTGGAAGCAAGGGTCAACAACATCTTCGCCGTCAGGCAAACCACATGAGAGGGACTCAGGGACTTCCTGGCCAGGTTTAACAGGGTAAGGATGAGTCTTCCAAACGTATCGGAAGGAATGGAAGTCGCCGCATTCCACGACGAGCTAAACAGGACGGTTCAAGGGTAACTAAGAAACTACTATGCCTCCTTATGGAATCCCAATGCCTATTGTGCTGAGGTACGAGCAGACGATGATGATCGTAATGGGCCGACCCAACGGCTAACAACAATACACTTAGAAACAAGGAGGGATCGACGCAATGAGGGATGGCAAGAACAACTCCCACGCTTCAACAAAGATCGTCACCAGCCTTACATTATATCCTCTCATCCGCCACAACCAAGGCATACAGACGCACTATAGCGACACGTCGCCCCACTCCGAAACAAAAGATTATGCCTCCTTTATTATCCGCCCATAACTTTTGTGTGTATCCTTTAGAAATAGTGTAAGTACTGGAGAAGATGGGAACCAAAGTGCAGTGGCCGCAGAAGATGAAATCAGACCCTACAACAAGGAAATCAAGCGTCCTATGTGAGTTCCATCAGGAGCAGGGACACTAAACCGAAGACTGCGTAGGCCTGCGGCAAGAGGTAGTCAGAATGCTGAACCAGGGATACCTAAGGGAATTGCTCAGTGACAAAGGGAAAACCAACTCTGCACGCAGACGGGAACAACCCAACAGATCGCTGAAGCTGTCTTCCTCAGCACGCACGATTAGCATGATCGTCGGAGGTGGCGAAGACTTGGCAATCAATCACGTCAAGTTCACCACCACACACAAACTAAAGCGAACCATCGCCCATGAACGGTATGACGACTTCAAAGATAGCATCACCTTCGATAAGTTCGATGCCGACGGTTTGTCTTTCCCTCATTACACCGCTTTTGATATCACTTTACGTATCGCTGATACGGATGTTAAAAGAATCATGGTTGACGACGGAAGTGGCGCCTGTATTATCCATCCAAGGGTCCTCATATGAATGGGACTCGGGGATAAGATAATCTGCATTGCATAACACTAACTAGTTTTAACAATGCAGTGGAACGGACATCCGGAGAAATACCACTGCCCGTTTTAGCAGGAGGAGTCATGCTTGAGACAACTTTCCACGTAATGAACCAGGAAATGGCGTACAACGCCATCATAGGACGCCATGGATACATGACATGCAAGCGATCCATTCAAGCTTTTACCAAGTGATCAAATTCCCTACCCCATGTGGAGTATTCAGCATTTGAGGCGAGCCACGCACCGCATAGGAATGCTACAAAATAGCACAAGACTGAAACCATACCAAACAATTATAGGGGGCAAGTGCAGAGGCATAGCAATCATCCGTGTCAGGGACTAAGGTCAAACTGACAACGGACGCCATTAGAGACCCTGACGTCGTGGAGGCATGTAGAGCAATGGTCAAAGATGTCGAGCTAGTCCAATTGGATAACACCGATCTACAAAGAAAGCCTATATCGGGCACGCCATCGCCAACCCAAGTAAGTGTCGTGAATTCCTAACTAACCATGCAGATTTATTAGCTTTTTCCCATTCAGATATGCCAGAAATCCCGCGACACATCGCCACCCACAAGCTGAATGTCGATCCATTACACCCGCCCGTCCGACATATGAGAAGGAAGTTCACTATCGTTATCAATGAAGCGGTCAGTTAGGAAGTAGACAAGCTACTGGCCAACGGTTCCATCAAAGAAACGAAGTACCCCCAATGGTCGCCAATGTCGTCATGGTCAAAAAGAAAAACATGAAGTGGAGAATGTGTGTGGATTTTACAAATTTGAACAGGGCGTGCCTTAAGGATTCGTTCCCGTTGCCCCACATCGACCAATTGATCAATGCCACCACAGGACATGAATTGTTGAGCTTCCTAGATTCCTACTCCATCTAAAATCAAATCATGATGGCCGAGGAAGACCAAGAGAAAACAACTTTCATCACACACCAGGGAACATATTGCTACAAGGTAATGCCCTTCGGGCTCAAAATTGCAGGGGCTACGTACCAAAGACTAATCACTAAAATGTTTAAAGAGCAGCTCGATAAGACCATGAAAGTCTATATCGACGATATACTGGTTAAGTCGACAAGGAAAGAGGACCACATCGACCATCTAAAAGAAGCCTTCGGGATATTGAGAAGGTATGAGGTGAAGCTAAACCCCGAGAAAGCGCCTTCGGAGAAGCCTCATGAAAATTCTTAGGATTTCTCGTATCACAAAGAGGCATCGAGGTCAACCCAGATCAGATCAAGGCGATAGATGCAATACCTGAGATTTTGAACAGCAAAAAACAGTTACAGAAGCTGACGGGGTGAATAGTCGCCCTATCCAGGTCCATCTCATGATCCTCGGACATGTGCCATAAATCTTTCAATGTGTTGAAAAAGGACAATGGGTTACAATGGAACGAAGAATGTGTCGAATCCTGGAAAAAATTGAAAGCATACCTATCTTCGCCACTACTACTAGCCAAAGCAAATCCAGGTGAGCCCTTGCTAGCATCTGGTCGTATCCGAGGTCGCCGTCAGCAGAGTCTTGGTTAGCAAAAATGAAGATACACAATCTCAAATTTACTATATTATTAAAACCTTAGTGGACGCCAAAAACATTGTATCCACACCTTAAAAATCTAGCTCTGGCATTGGTCGTAGCTTCACGCAAGCCTCGACCCTACTTTCAGTGTTATCCCATAAAAGTAGTAACGACCTTCCCCCTGAGAAGCGTCCTACATAAGCCTAAATTATCAGGAAGGCTCGCCAGATGGGTCACAAAGCTCAGCGAGCACGATATTCATATCACCCAAGAAATGCCATCAAGTCGCAAGTACTTGCCGATTTTGTAGCCGATTTCAGCGTAGAGATACTGCCATAGGTGGAACTAGAGGCATGTCGTGCCCCCTCCAATACCGACCTATGGACTCTCTACAGTGATGGCGCCGCTAATGCCTCGGGATCGGGACTGGGACTCGTTCTCGAGGTCCCAATGGGAAAAACAATTCTCCAGTCCATAAGATGCCCTGAAATGACTAACAATGAGGCCGAGTACGAGGTTGTTATTGCAGGTACAAAGCTAGCTATCAAATATGGGGCTCGGCGACTCGTTCTCCATTGCAACTACCAACTCATAGTGAACCAGGTCAATGGGACTTACCAAATCAAGGAGCAGAGATTGCAAAAATAGCAATCAAAAATCTACATATTAATGGCTGAGTTCGACGAGTGCCGCATCGAAAATATTCCAAGGGCACGGAACGTCGAAGCAGATGGTTTAGCAAAACTGGTCGCAGCCACTAAAAACTTCAACAAAGAAAGCATGGTCACCCTCCTCCATTCAGCCATTGATCACATTGAGGTACTCTCTTTAAATTTGACTTGGGACTGGCGCAATCAACTTGTATCCTATTTGCAGGATGGGACACTCCCATTCGACGAAAAAGAAGCAAAGAAGCTCCGCATACAGGCCGCCTAATATTGCCTGATAAATCACGAGCTCTACAAAAGGATGTTTGGCGGACCCCTGGCCAAGTTACTAGGGCCGCACCAAAAAAAACTAGTACTCGAAGAGGTATACGAGGGTCACTGCGGTGCCCACACAGGTAATCACGCCCTCGTGCGTTGCATAATACGGTCAGGCTATTACTGGCCCACTATGAAGAAAGAGGCAGCAGAATATGTTCGCCGATGTGAACAATGCCAAAAGTATGCCCCCATGATACACCTACCAGGAGAACCCCTCCACTCAGTCACTTCCACATGGACTTTCATTAAATGGGGGATGGACATAGTCGGTCCACTTCCAGCGGGACGAGGGAAGGTACGATTTCCATTAGTCTTAACTGATTATTTCTCCAAGTGGGTGGAAGCATGTGCGTATGCCCAAATACGTGAACAGGAAGTCATCGCCTTCATATGGAAGAATATCATGTGTCGATTCAACATTCCCAAAGAAATCAGCTACGACAACGGGCGTAAATTCACCCCGCCACCAACGTCCAAGCAAAGTCTTCAAACAAAACAATACTGAACATGCTGAAAAAGAAACTCGAGGAAGCCAAAGGGCTATGGACCGAGCTACTACCAGAAGTGTTGTGGGCCATCGGACCACACCCAAATCCAGCACAAGAGAAACATTATATTCACTGGTCTACGAAACCGATGCAGTCATACCAGTCGAATTTAGCGAGCCAGGCTTGAGGTATTCACATACCAGCGGGGCGGAGAACGACATAAACAGAATTCAAGACCTCGATGAGTCTGAGGAAATAAGAGAAATGGCCCACATAAGAATGGTGGATCAGAAACAACAGGTCGAAAGATACTATAACAAGAAAGCCAAAATAAGACCACTCAAAGTGGGAGACTACGTCCTTAAAGCCAAAACATAGGCATCAAAAGACCCAAGCGAAGGAAATTTGTGCACCAACTGGGATGGACCCTACAAAATCACAGCGGCAGCAAGTAAAGGAGCATTCCAATTGGAAACAATGGAAGAAAAAATGCTCCAAAACAATTGGAACGTCGCCCATCTCAATTCCAATGTGTAAGCGGCTAAGGCCATCTCCAATGTGGAAACGGCTAAGGCCATCTCCAATGCGAAAAAGGCTAAGGCCATCTCCAATGTGAAAACAGCTAAGGCCATCTCCAATGTATAAACGGCTAAAGCCATCTCCAGTGTATAAACGGCTAAGGCCATCTTCAATATGAAAACGGCTAAGGCCATCTACAATATAAAAATGGCTAAGGCCACGATCTCCAATATAAAAATGGATAAGGCCACGATCTCCAATACATAAATGGCAAAGGCCATCGCCGTCAACCGTCGACCCAGTTCGACCACGACAAGCAAGTGATTCGACATAGTTGAAGTCAAACAAATGGCCAAGTCCATCAACATTACGCGATACCGACCATAAACCCAATATGGATAAGGCCATCGCTATCTATCATCGACCTAGTTCATTCACGACAAACAAGTAATTCGAAGACAGTTAAAGTCACACATATGGCCAAGGCCATCGACACTACGTGGCTACGGCTATCAACACAATATGGCTAAGGCCATCGGCGTCAATCATCGACCCAGTTCGTCCACGGCAAGCAAGTGATTTGACGATAGTCAAAGTCCAACATATGGCCAAGGCCATCGACACTACATGGCTATGGACATAAACTCGATATGGCTAAGGCCATCACCGTCAATCATTGATCCAATTCGACTTCGGTAAGTAAGTAATTCGACGACGGTCGAAGTCACACACATGGATAAGGCCATCAATGATACGTGGCTACAGCCATTGACACGACATCACTAAGGTCGTCGACATTATTTTGGCTAACGCACCGTCGCCGAACGTCGACCCAGTACACCATGACAAATAAAACAAGCACCCTCTCTACAGAGATGAGGTACCGAAAATATAAGAAACAAAAGAAAAGGAATGACAACAAGAGTATGACTTTCATTATCATCCAAAAAATACATGTACACCAACCTTACAAAAGGTGTTCGTTACATTCCAAAATACAGAAAAACAAAAAATATATACATGTCCTAAGGGGCTTCGCTGCTTTTCCCATCACCTCCTGCATGACCGCCATTCTGCTCATTGTCCCCTGCCTGGTCGCCATCTTGTCCGTCACTGCCCCCGGGTTGGTAAGCTGCAAAAATCCAAGAGCTGGATTCTAGGAGGTTGATGTCTTTGAAGTTATCGCCCGCCCGATCTGGAGAGTGAGAGCTATACCCACAAATTTCATGGGCAACAGAGGATACGCGCCATTGTTCATGAACCTCAACCTTAGTGGCTCGACCCGCAGATAAGTACTCCTTGAATACGACCAATCTGGATTTGACGTGTACCCACATATCATGCGCCTCACGATGCGCATCATATTTAAAATTTGACAAAGCGGTCCGCTTGAGGACCTCAATATCAGCCGCCCTAGCATCGAGTTCGGCGGTTAAGGCAGCAACTCTGGTTTGCAATTAAGCCACCTCTGCCACTACCCCGTGGCTAATCTCCACTTCTCTTCCTTCAACTGAAGAAGAGTCTCTAGCTCAATGTTCCGAGCCAAAGCGGCCATCAGCTGCTCATCGACCTTCTCCAACTCGGCCACCCTCCGTTTTAGTTGATCCTCTGATTGTTTAAGGCCCTCACAGAACACCCGAAACTCCAGGTCTTGTTTGAGCATATCCGCCAATGCTTGATGCGTGGCACGACACCATTTGTACTTCTTTGCCATTTTGTTAAAGGTGGTCACCTTCTTTTGCGCATTCCTTCTCCTCTCCACCTGCAAAACGAGAGTCTAAAAAGGAAATGAAAGAAGAGGAAAGACAAGTCAGTACGTGTCAAAGTCGCCCTCACGGCCCACAAAGAAAAACTGAAAGCTACCTGCAAGGCTGCGCCAGCGACCCTTCGAGACAGATCCCTGTCATTAACACCTTTCAGCATTTCATGCTCAACATCCGCACATAACCGGGTCATATCTGATGCGGCTTGCTCGTTGCTCTCTAGTAAATTATACCCGCCGGGGATCATGATTCGGCGGTTAGACCTACCCACCATCATCCCTATGTGGGCTAGATCCCTCGTTAACCTAGTTTCACCTCCAAGAGTGGCCTCAGGGCCTGCCCTTTCAGCAGCAACACCCTGAGCTGTTATTGACAGCAACTCTCCTTTAAGGAGTCAACCTCCCTGAACGGATGGCATCATCCATGAAAACTGGCCTCGGATCTTGACGAGTCTTGCTAATCCTCTCATCTTCAGTCGTTATCCTCTTACCCATTATTAGTCATCATCTCTTTTTCTCCGGCGGCTCCTCACCTTCCGAACTCGCCTCTATAGGCTGCGAGGGGGGTACCGAAGGAATTGTTTCACTTGCGGACACCGCCACATACATAACCTCCTGCTGAGGAACCACGGGAACGCCATCATTGAAAGAGCCGCAGGGTATGTCTTCGCCATCAAAATCAGTCTCCGCCCTGGGCGAGGTAACAACAACTTTAGTCTTCTTGGGGACGCTCTGACCTGCCAACACGAGTGAGTCAGGTAATAAAACCTGAGGGAGTTTTCAAACCAAAGACAAAGAATTACCTAACGGGTCGTACTATTGACGAAACGTGGCCCAGGTATGGCACTCCTCCACATAAGGTATCAACTTGTCCACCTATGATTTAATATCGTCTATGGGCTGGGGTGGAGAAGCCCTCACTACAAAAAAAAAAAGTCACAATTGTCGTACGGTCAAAACAATATACAATCAAGAATTCCACACAAAAAGATACTTACGTTCTGAGTTCCACCTTTTGGGGAAACCATTAGGGTTCGACACCGGGTGCTCGGTTCTGATATAAAAGTACAGGTGCCAAAAGCCACGACTGGACTTGTCGTCAGCCTTAACTACCAAGACCTTCGTACCATGGCTCTTCAGTTGCAGTATGGTTCCCCTCAGGTAACCAGTGCTGAATAACTATAAAGGATGATGAACTGAGACGTCGCACTTAGCCCTGGCCGCATACGTGGTCAAAATCCTACACACCTTCAAAGTGTAAGGAGTGAGTTGAGCTGGACATATGTTAAAAAAACGGCAGAGCTCCTCCGCTAGAGGGTAAATCGGGAGACTATAACGATCAAAAATGGATACTCATAAAAAGTGTAGTATCCAGGCCTATGCACATTGGCATAATCCGTTCCTACCGGAGCTATTTCCACATGGCCCGGAATGTTATGCGCTGCTCGGAGGTTGTCCAAATGGGGCTATAATAATTCAATATGCTCCCAGAGAAGAGCTGGGATTTTCGTTTGAAAGCCCTTCGAATGTACATTTCTATGGGAAGCACGTTATCCACTGTGAGGGGAACGAGGATCTTTTCTACCTCTTCCTCTTCACTGTTAGGGGAAGCCAGAACCCTAGATGGGGCGGTGTCCTTGGTCTTTTTACTACCTTGATGGCACTTTACCATGATGTTCTGTCTAAGAAATAAAGTGCTAATTACGAGAAATACGACTTTCAAGAAGTGGAAGAGTCTCACACGAAATAGCAGTTATAAGAGAGAAAGAAAAGGAAGGAAGTCGAAAAATATTTTCCAAGGGTTCGAAAGATGAATCAGATGGAACATTTCCCCTATTTATAGTGTTAAGTTGCACGGAAATCGAAAAGGCATGACTCAAAACGGGCGTGGGAAACCAAAACATCACATCACCTCCTGAATGGCCTCGGGAATAAGTGTAATAATGACGCATACGGGCGGTAACGTCATCCCGAAAAGGAAACCACACGTCAACGGCTCAACAACGTTATGCATTTCACCTCGTTCCTGTTGCCGCCCAAGTATAAGGTCAAATTCTCCAAAGACGAGGTTTGTAGTTCCGTCCATTGGAGACGCCTATCGAATGCGCCTCCAACGAACGGAGGGACTAACTGTATATGGTCAAATTTGATCCTAAACGTCTCTATGCTGATGGGTATGACTTGGGCGTGGGGACGAAGGCAGCGTCGCTTAATACACAGCGTCTTCACTAAGGAGACGCTACCTACTTTTGTACCTTTTTGATTATTTCGAGGAAGGTCTGCTATTATATAAAGGAGACCTTCACACTGTAAAAGGGCATGATTATTATTCTCGAATAAGACAACTCTTCTTCTCTCTTTATCTCTGTCTCTATCTCTAACAATTACTTTTCTCTCTAGTTCATATAATCTTTTTATCTTTCAGATCTGCAATAACAACATTGTTCTTTTCATCTTTAGGTCATATTATATTTGATTACGATTTACCCTCATTTATTTTTGATTGTTTTTAAAGTTACCAAGTATATAAATAACTTTTGAGCCAATCAAACCCCTTTATTAAAACCATGTTTAGGTTATTATTCTTCGAGTTCCGCGTCCCTTACAAGACGGGAGTTGTCCTTGTGTGAAAGAGTTAGATACTTATGGAGGTTACCGTCAGATGAACAAGAACGTAAAAAAGAGATGATCAAATATTCATGAGAATATAAAGAGTTAGTTGACAAATTACACAAGTGGCAAGCTGATTGGAGCATGTTGTCATTCTTTTATATCATTAGCAGTACTTAGAGAGTATTTTATTAATCAATTACCCAAGGAGTTCAATGATATGACACCAAAGGAATTTCATAAATCAACTAACAACTTGTTAAATTTCATGCAAAGTTTGATGGTCAAGAATTTTAGTTTTGGCATTGGACATGTTATTACAGGGCCTATGATAATCTTTGCCGTTGGTCCTATATATTATGGAGGAATATAACTTGGCTTGATTTCTTTGTACCGATTGGATATTTTAGGAACAACAATAACAATCCAGTATTTTCTTTTTGCTTTTTCTTTAATAATTTAACGCGCTCTACTCATATTTGCTGCAATCTGTTTATGTTTAGATAATTATTTATGTCATTTTCTACTAGAGTTACTAATGCTCTTTTGTTTTTGTTTTTCCTTTCCTTCACTGAGCCGAGGGTCGATTGGAAACAGCCTCTCTGCCTTTCGGGTAGGGGTAAGGCTCGTCTACATATTACCCTCTCCAAATCCCACTTTGTAGGACTATACTGAATTATTGTTGTTGTTGTTTAGGTTTAGAGAATTACTTGTAAAGCGGAGTATAGTTCGAGAAAAGAATGGATGAAAATTTTCCTCTATATGCCTAGATTTTTATTTTTTTTTGAAGTAGAGCTTAATATATAGCCAACTTTAATACGCAAATCTCTAAATATACTTATTAAGTTGTATTAAATACATGTGTTTTGTTATTTTGATATTTATTTTATGAGATGGTAGAACTTTGTTTTTCTTGAATTTCCTTCTATTCAAATATATAACCGATTGGTTCGTTGGATGATTTGATGCATATATCATGGAGTAGTTTAATAAGCTCCTTAATTATTTATATCATCCTAAAAAGAATCCACCTCTAATATACAACAACGATTTGTCAAAAGTAGAAAATGGCTAAAAATAAGAGGGATTTAGTAATACATCTAGATTCTAAAGTCAAACGAGTTATTCTTTTATCAGAACTTTTTTATATATTTATTAATATTGAAACTGTTAAATATTTGACCTATAATACTTTTTATGTAGTTTTAAAATATATAAATTTTATTTATAAAGACTTAAAGATTATATGTTCAAATTCTTGATCAAAGTTAAAAAGTTTGACTCTCAAAATCTAAAAAATATCATTATTTTTGAGACGGAGGAAGTAATATTTGACGAAAATCACCGCAACATACTACTTTAAAGGCCTCATTGGGAGGATTCTTTATTTCTTTTAGGGTTTAAGCTATAGAGATAAAAAGAGAATATTACAAGTTTTCTTCAATAATAAAGAAATTACTGATCTTCGTCACATACTTCTTGCTATGGTTACTTGAAAAGCTGTATCTATAGATTTTAGAAATGTATACAAAAACAGCAAAAGCAAAATAACATATAGATAATAGGATTATAATTCAAAAAGATTTAATATTTAGCTTAAGCGGATTTTCTTCCATTGAAAAAGTTAAAAGGAGTGTATTTTTTTCATTAAAGGGGGATATTATCAGAATTAGTGTTGAGCTAAAAGATTACTTAGCTTCTAAGCCTAAACACAGATAATTTTTCATTGTATCATCATTGTATATTGTATGTATACTGCACATTGGGCTACTATTTTATTTTGAGCTTGTTTTATTTTCGGGTCTCTTTTGGCCCAGTCCGGTTTGTAAAGACTGACCCATATTATTAGAGTCGGTCACATTTGACATAGGGGTTAGATGGTTCTAGAAAGATAATTAATTTCATTTGTTCATTTTCATCAATTCAGAAAAGAGATTATTTTCTCTCTCTTCTTCTTTTTCATCTCCGATTCTGCATGTTCACAATTAGTTCAATATATATCTTAACAAATATGGTTATTACTAAACTATAATTAGTTCATATATATTCTTATCTAAATTAGAGCACTTGACCTGATAAATTAATACTGTTTAATATAAATATGGGATAAACTTTACTCTTGTTTAAGCACGCTTTCTTCTAATAAATGCATGTTAAGGAAACATAAGATATGATGTCTGTCACCAACATATCTAAAAGTATCATAGTTTTTAGGTTCGATTCATCACAAACTCATTCTAATTTACTCTGTTATTCATCTAAGTTTTGGAAGGCAGAATTATTTGACATTATTGTTATAAATGATACCTATATTAGTGTGCAAAAATTGAGCTAAATACTACTGTTAAGAATTACATCATATGTTAGTCGGCCCATTTTCAGAATAAAAAATAGCCCATATTTTAAAACTTTACCCGTTACATCCCATTTTACAGATAATGCATAATCTATTTTCATCCGTTAACCTAGCGACAACCTCCTTTATGCTTCTTTTTTCTTTCTTCAATTTTTCACCACACTACAAGATAATATGAAATTTGCAACAAATTTTTTTGTTGCCATTTATTGCGTATTGTTGCGAAAAGTACTTTTGGCAACAACTCAAAAATTGTTGCATGCCGTTGCAATAAATGCTGATGGAAAAAGTTTTGCAACAACAAAAGACGTTATTGCAAAAAAAACAAAGTTAACGCAACAAAAAATATTGTTGCCATTAATTATATTTTGGTATCACGATTGTAGCTTATGAAAGTATTTAGCAATAACAATTATTATTGCGATAAATAATTATTTTTTCGCAACAATATTACTTGTGGCAGAAAAATTGGCAGGGAGTAGTTATTATATGTTATAACGGCTTTTAGCAACAAGTACTATTGTAGCCACAAAATTACTTTTTGCCAATACTATTACATTTTTTGTTATACAACTAGCAACAATAAATATGTAGTTGCTATATACACAATTTATATTTTCTATCTTTTAAAACATCACAAATATATATATATATATAAATTGATATATGATATATATTTACAGAAGTGAATACAACTTAAGCACTGAGTATTTTATATACTTTCAAAAATTAAATACCATTAAAACATATTTTTTTACTTAGAAAAAAGAACAAGTCAATATTATACTAATTTTGGGCTACAAATTTGTAACGTTATGATTGAGCTATTATGTTGCAAGTCAGATATATGAGTTGTATTTATGTGAAATTATCCTTTAAAAATAGTTTAACCAAAAAGTTCTTATTAAAAATTTGCACAATAAAAATGATAATGTGCAACTTTATATTTGATGATTGCACTGTCATAAACTTTTTGGATTAGTCAAATTAAGAACTAAAGCAACAATTAAGGAAACATATTTTACAGGGGAACTGGCTTTAATTTGTTGTATTAATTAGTCAATTCCTCTCGACTTTTTTTTTTAAAGGCAATAGACATATAGCAAAAGTCTTAATTGGTGTGTCAAACCTTAAAATTCAAGATTGTAATAATTGTTGGTATTGCTGTGTTCAAATAAAAAATCAGAGAAGCACACAAACATTAGTTATTTTTACTGTGCATTGTATATGCAGTCAGTTACTGATTGTTTCTAATACATATAAGAAACTTTTTCCAATTCCATCTTTTTTTTCCTTCTTGATTGCTAGCTCTAGGAGACTTCATAACTGGAGGTTGACATGGTATCAAAGCAGTCAAATAGGATTCTTCATTGTTCTCCTATACTTTACAGAGTTTCGAGTTCGAATTGAAGCCGCATTTACTCTGGCCATAGCTTAATTTTCTTCTTCTCATGTTCGTCTTCTCTGATCTGGTCCAGCGATGTCGGAAACAAAAATTGATCACATGTATCAGTTATTAGTGTATCCATGGGACACTTCAAGCTCTGAATTGATCCAGTTCAGCTTAAAGGATCTCACAATTACGGTCTATGATGGAGGTCGATAAGGATTGCATTACAGGCAAAACGGAAATTAGGATTTGTCACTGGTACTTGCACCAATGGCTTGCTTAAGAAGGAATTTCCTGCGGATTAGGAGACATGCAATATAATCGTCCTCTCGTGAATTATGAGCACAGTCTCTCTGAATCTCCTTAGTGGAATTGTGTATGCTTTAGATGCACATTTGGTCTGGGAAGATTTGTAAGAAGAGATTTGATAAGGTTAATTATATGAGAATTTTTCAACTGCACCGAGAAATTCCCACTATCTCATAAGGAACCGACTCAGTCTTGATGTATTTTCACAAAATTGAAAGAACTATAGGCTGAATTTGATGTCCCTTCGCCTAATTGGTTGCGCTAAATCGATAGACTACAACAATCATCTTCAACAACAGAGGTTGCTCCAGTTTTTCAGTGGTCTGAATAAATCATATGCTCATTCGAAAAGATAAATTATTATTAAATCCACATAGTCAACCCTCAACCAAGCATATGTTGTGCTAATCGAAGACGAGAGCCAATGATAGCTCCCCAAACATCCCACTACTAGCATTATTTTACTAGTTGAAGGGAATGAAATCACTGCATTATGAAGTGCTAAAGGTTTGCAACAGAAACCTAAACGCAATTTCACTGTGCAATGTGAACATTGTAAGATAAAAGGGCATAGCAAGGAAAATTGTTATAAGATTATTGGATATCCAACTGGTTTTAAAGGAAGAAGGAAACAAAGGGGCTAATAATGCATACTATGGTGGTACTATTGAGCAGAAACAAGGTGTCAACAATATCCACTATGGTAATTCCAATGAGCAGAACCCTGGAAACTTCATTCGCATGCAGACAGGACCAAACACGGGGTATGACAACTTTAGGCAAGCTCAAGGACCTGCAGTATGCAAGTGCAGGCTCAAAGATCATTTGTATAAGGACACGTTCGCACTCAAAGGTTTACATGGAGGGCACAATATCCTTCACTCCAAAACAATATGGACATATTTTGTGGATACTGAACAAAGATAATGTGCCTGAGGCAATCGCTAATATGGCAGGTACATTTTGTATTTTTGTTGCTAATAAAGATGATATTAGATGGATAGTTGGCTTTAGAGTAACTAATCATTTGGTGTACAAACCTAGTATGTTGATTGAGGCTTGCACACAACCTAATTTAGCTAATAGAAAGGATATTTACCAAATGGGGATAAAATACCAATAGGTAAGTTTGTAAATATAGGTTGGATCAAGGTGATGTTATTGGTGTCCTTTGTGTGTCAAATTTTAAGTACAATTACTAGTTGTCAATGGCAAAGTTGAACAAAGAAATAAACTAATACATGTTATTATTTCCTGATTTTTGCCTACTGCAGGACCTTCTCAGTGGGACGGTTAAAGGGACTAGTAGAATGGAAGATGACCTATACTACTGGCAGCATAACTTCAAGACTAAAGCTATGCATTCAGTGGAACTCAATCTCACCAATAAGAAGGATCTATGGCATATGAGACTGAGACATGTTCCCCGCAAATTTTTACACCAGATACATCTAATACCACACATTAAGATAAGCAATAGTAGCTCCCGGTTTGTCCATTAGCAAAGCAAACTAGATTTTCTTTTCCACAAAGTACTAGTAGATCAAATATTTGACTTGATTGATGGAGATGTGTGGAGACCCTTTAGGGTTTCTACATATGATGGAAATAGATACTTTTTGTCACGATCCGAATTTTCCATCTTTGGGGGTCGTGATGACGCCTACTAATAGGAGCTAGGAAAGCCAACTTAATTACTCTTTCACTAACAACATGCCTCTTGTCAACAATTAAAAACAATAATATAACATCAATGGATTTAACTAAATAAGCGGAAGACTTAATATCAATGAAAACTGAATAATAATACGGAAGTTCAATAAAATCTTCTACCCGAAACCTGGTGTTACAAAGCTCAAGAACATCTAAGAATACTAAATACAATGTTTGAAAGAAATATATCCGTTTGTCGAATACAATGAGATAACAGTCAAAAGTAAAGGATAGAGGATATGCCGGGCCTGCGGAGGCCTGTAAAGCTACCTCGGTGTCTCGCTGGACTAAAGGCCTGCTTCCGCGCTACTGTTGTTGTTGTCCAAAACTCGGATCTGTGCAAAATAGCACAGAGTGTAGTATCAGCACATCCGACCCCATGTGCTAGTAAGTACCCAGCCTAAACTCGGCAAAGTAGTGACGAGGCTAGGACCAGACTACCAGATAAATCTGTGCAGTTCATATATATATATATATATATATATACATATATATATATATATATATATATACATATATATACATATATATATATACATATATATACATATATATATATATATGTATATATATATATATATATATATATATATATATATATATATATATATAAATTGGAAAAGAAATACGGAAATAAACAGTCAATAAAGGAAAGGGGGAACATGTTGTGGGAGATAACAATATTAACAGTAAATCCAGAGTAACAGTCTGAGGGAAACTTAGAATATACAGCGAACAAGAGAAACTACCATCCAAAATAAACACACTTGTATCAGTAATTGTTGAGGCGCACAATCCGATTCCAATATATAACAACATTGTTACGGCGTGCAACCCGTTCCATATCGTTTAGCATTGTTGCAGCGTGCAACCCGATCCACAAATATTATTTAGCATTGTTGCGGCGTGCAACCCGATCCATAAATATCAAACAATGCACGGCATCACCCTTCACACTTTATCACTCTTCCGCACCCAAACAATAGTCACAATAAGGGGCAAGGAAGTAAATAAATCGTGGTAGAAATCCTGGCAAGGGAGAAAATCATAAATAAACAAATGTACCGGCAAGGGAATAACCAATAACTCTTTCCATTTATTTTATTTCTTACTTTATAATTCATTTAATCATTTGAGTCAGCGCTCCAAAAAAACCAATTATCTCATATAACTTCACAATTCGCATCACAACTCCAGCAAATGCCCCAAAGTTTTAATGATCGCAATTTCTTTCACATGCTCTTTACAACATATAGAAATTATCAAATAAGCTGGAAGTTACAACAAAATCAGAATACTCGCAATAAAAGGACTCACGTCATGCAAGACACCAATGTATAGATACTTGTCACCATGCCTATACATCGCACTCGACAATTAGCAAGTAACAAACAAAACTCTACTTTTATTCCCTCAAGCTAAGGTTAGACCAAACACTTACCTCTACCTCCACGGCCAAATCAATCACGACAACTGCTTTTCCTCTCGAATTCGGCTCCAACTCAATCAAATTTATACAATAATAACTTTAGAGTATCAATATATGCTCAACAAATCAAACCCAATGCCTAATTATAGATTTCCAAGCTTTCTTCCCAAAATTACAAAAATAGACTTCGGGCCCGCTTGGTCAAAACACGAGGTTCGGACCAAATTCATATCACCCATTTTCCCATGAGCCCGAATATATAATTTGTTTTCAAATTCGACCCCAAAACGACGTCTAAATGAAGAAAAGTAAAAAGCTCTAACTCTACCCATTTTTCCCAATTTCTACCTTAAATTACATGTTTTAGGCTTACGAATTCAATGGATATTGGTTAAAAATGAAGAAAATGATTTAAGATTTACTAACCCAAGAAGTCTTGGTGAAAAGGAGCTTCAATGGACGCCTTAAGGACCTTGGAGAAGAAAAAGTTCGTATGTTTATATGAAAAATCCACGACTACACTGTTTCTGGAATAAAAATATAACTGGGGAAAATTGCTCTTTGCGTTGGGAGCAAGGTCGCGTTCATGAAGGGTTGATTCAACAGACCATCGCATTTGCGATGTGAAGGATGCGAACACGAAGAGAAAAGGCTGGGGTCCAAGAATTTGGCCTACGCGAACGCGTGGGAGCTTACGCGAATGCGATGAAGGAAGTTGCAAGGCTACACATTCGCGAAATGTTGTATGCAACGCAAGAGGAAATTTGGCTAAGTCCCCCAGGGTCAATTAACACTATGCGAACGCGAGGGTTAAAATGCGAACGCGATGAAGGAAAAACCTAAAGCTTCGCGAACGCGGGAAGGGCTTCGCGAACGCGAAGAAGAAGGAACCTGCAACTGCTGAACCAAAACTCTACAATCTTTCTAAGTATGAAAACACTCCGAAATACCTCCGAAACACGCCATCCGGGCTCCTAACCAAATACATAAATTAACTCAACAACATCCTACGAAATTATTTATGCAATCAAATCGCCAAAATAACATAAAAATAATGAATCAAACCTCAAATCACTAGTTCTTCTTCAAACTTCATAAAACTTTAATATTTGAGATTTAAGTCTGAAACATGTCAAATGACATCCGATTTCAGAAAAACATCACAGAAATATCTTAAAACACATATAAGTCATGTACCGTAAGCCGGGACCAAAATACGGGCCTGATACCAACACGTGCTAGTCAATTTTCATTTCAGTTTTCCTTAATAATTTCAGAAAAATAATTTTACTCAAAAATTTATTTCTCAGGATTAGGACCTCAGAATTTGATTCCAGGCATACACCCAAGTCCCATATTTTTCTATGGACCCTCTAGGGCCGTCAAATCACGGGTCCGGATCCGTTTACCCAAAATAATGATTAAAGTCAAACTTATTCATTTTAACACCAAATTTTAGCATTTTCTTTACAGAATTTCACATTTAAGCTTTCCGACTACCCGTCCGGACTATGCACGCAAATCGAGGTACTAAAAATAAGTTTTTTACGGCCTCAAAAGAACATAATGAATAAGAAAACAGGTGATGGCCCTTTGGGTCGTCACATTCTCCACCTCTAAAATAATTGTTCGTCCTCGAACGGACAGAAGAAAGAAGTTCCTGAGTCGGAGAATAGATGAGGATAACGGCTCCGCATATCGGACTCAGACTCTCAGGTCGATGCCGTAGGAGGCTCACCTCTCCACTGGACACGAACAGAAGGGAAACTCTTGGACTCAACTGACGAACTTGCCGGTCTAGAATAGCTACCGGCTCCTCCTCATAAAACAAGTCCTTGTCCAATTGGACAACGCTGAAATATAACATGTGGACTGGATCGTCGTGATACCTCTGAAGCATGGACGCATGAAAAATTGGATGCACTGCTGATAAGCTAGGCGGCAATGCAAGTCTATAAGCTACCTTTCCCACTCGATCAAGAATCTCAAACTGACCCATGAATCTAGGGCTAAGCTATACGAAACCTATCCTGAATGATCTTGACTTGTCCAAAGCCTCCTGAACCAAATACGTACCCAACAACCGACCCTCCCCCGGCGCAAACCATCCAACCAGAGACCGCCATCGCCTACCATACAACACCTCATAAAGAGCCATCTGAATGCTAGACTGGTAGCTTTTGTTGTAGGCAAACTCTACTAACGGCAAAAATTGATCCCACAAACCTTCAAAGTCAATAACACAACCTCGGAGCATATCCTCCAATAGCTGAATAGTCTGCGCTCGGACTGACCGTCTGTCTAGGGATGAAATGCTGCACTCAACTCCACCTGAGTGCCCAACTCTCGCTGAACTGGTTTCTAGAAATGCAAGGTAAACTACGTACCCCAGTCCGAAATGATAGATACCGGCACACCATGAACACGAACAATCTCCCGGATATAGATTTCAGCTAACCTATCAGATAAATAGGTGGCTGCAACATGAATGAAATGCGGTGACTTGGTCAGCATATCAACAATGGCCCAAATTGCATCGAACTTATTCCGGGTCAATGATAGTCCAGTAACGAAGTCCATAGTGATCCTCTCCCACTTCCACTCAGGAAGCTCAATCCTCTAAAATAATCCACCGGGCCTCTGGTGCTCACACATAACCTTCTGACAGTAAAACACCATGCCATATATTCCACAATATCCTTCTTCATTCTACACCGCCAATAATGCTGCCACAAATCTTGATACATCATCCCGGCGCCCGGATGAATAGAATACCGGGAACTATGGGCCTCTGCGAAGATCAACTCTCAAATCACATCAATATCGGGCATATAAACTCACCCTTGCAATCTCAAAACACCATCATCATCTATGGTCACTTGCTTGGCACCTCCACACTGCATTGTGTCCCTAAGGACACATAAATGAGGATGATCAAACTGACAATCATGAATACACTCCAATAATGAAGAACGAGTGACCGTGCAAGCAAACATTTGATTAGGCTCAGAAATATCCAACCTCACAAATCGGTTGGCCAAGGCCTAAACATCTAAAGCAAGCGGTCTCTGGCTGACCGGAATATAAGCAAGACTACCCATGCTGGCTGACTTCCTACTCAAAGCGTCGGCCACCACATTGGCCTTCCCGGGGTGATACAAGATAGTGACATCATAATCCTTCAACAGCTCCAACCACCTCCTCTGCCTCAAATTTAACTCTTTTTGCTTGAACAAGTACTGAAGGCTCTTGTGATCGGTGTACACCTCACACGTCATGCCGTACAGATAATGCCTCCAAATCTTCAATGCATGAACAATGGCTGCCAACTCTAGATCATGAACCTAATTCTTCTCATAGATCTTCAATTGCCTCGAAGCATAGGCAATGACTCTGCCATCCTGCATCAATACTGCACCAAGCCCAATACGAGAAGCATCACAATAGATTGTATAAGGCCTAAACCTGTGGGAATAACCAATACCGGTGTCGTAGAAAGAGCTGTCTTGAGCTTCTAAAAGCTCGCCTCGCACTCATCCGACCATCTGAACTGGGCACCCTTCTGGGTCAACCTGGTCATCGGGCCTGCAATAGACGAGAACCCCTCCACGAACCGACGATAGTAGCATGCCAACCCCAAGAAACTCCGAATCACTATAGCTAATGCGGGTCTAGGTCAGTTCTTGACTGCCTCAATCTTCTTTAGGTCAACCTGAATACCCTCTGCTGATACAACATGACCCAGAAATGCAACCGAACTCAACCAAAACTCAAACTTCGAGAACTTGGCATATAACTGACTATCCTTCAGAGTCTGAAGAACCACCCTGAGATGTTGCTAGTGCTCCTCCTGGCTGCGGGAGTATATTAATATATCATCAATGAAGACTATCATGAACAAGTCCAAATAAGGCCTGAACACTCGGTTCATCAACTCCATAAATGTTGCTGGGTCATTGGTCAACCCAAATGACACGACTAAGAACTCATAATGCCCGTACCGAGTGCATAAAGCTGTCATAGGGACATCGGATGCCCTAATCCTCAACTGATGGTAGCCAGATCTCAAGTCTATCTTTGAAAACACCTTGGCAGCCTGAAGCTGGTCAAACAAATTGTCAATCCTTGGCAATGGATACTTATTCTTGATTGTAACCTTGTTCAATTGTCGGTAATCAATGCACATCCTCGTCGAACCATCCTTTTTCTTCACAAATAACATAGCTACACCCCAAGGAGAAATGTTGGGTCTAATAAAACCCTTCTCAAGCAAATCCTGCAACTGATTCTTTAATTTTTTCAACTCTGGCAGGGCCATGAGATACGGTGGGATAGAAATGGGCTGAGTGCCCAGAGCCAGATCAATGCAAAAGTCGATATCCCTGTCGGGCGGCATACCCGGTAGGTCTGAAGGGAAAATCTCAGGAAACTCCCGAACCACGATCACAGAATCAATAGAAGGGACCTTTAGGCTGGAGTCACGAACATACGCCAAATAAGCCAAACACCCCTTCTCGATCATACATCGAGCCTTCACGTACAAAATAACACTACAGGTGGAATGTCCTGGGGTCCCTCTCCACTCCCAACGGGGCAAATCTGGTAAGGCTAAGGTCACATTCTTGGCATGGCAATCCAAGATAACATGATACAGGGACAACCAATCCATACCCAATATAACATCGAAATCAACCATGTTTAAAAGAAACAAGTCAACACGGGTCTCAAGACCCCCAATCGCCACAACACAAGAACGATGAACTCGATCAACCACTATAGAATCCCTCACTAGTATAGACACATAAACAGGAATACTAAATGCATCACTAAGCATGATCAGGTAAGGTGCAAAATAAGATGACACATACAAATACGTATACCTTGGATCAAATAGCACTGAAACATCTCTATCATGGACCAAAATAGTACATGTAATGACTGTATCTGAAGACTCAGCCTCTGGCATGGCTGGAAGAGCATAACATCGGGGCTGGGCCCCACTGCCCTGAACCACATCTCTAGGACGACCGACTGCTGGCTAGACTCTACCTCTAGCGGCCTAAGCTCCACCTCTATGGCCTCTACCTCCACCTCTAGCACCTCTACCCCCGCCTCTGCCTAGCTGGGTGACCTATGGAACATCTGGTGCTTGAATCATAGGACGGGAACCTGTTGCTGCGGCTAAGAACCTTTCAACCTCGGGCAAGCCCTCCTGGTATGACCATACTCACCACACTCATAACATCTACCAGAATGTTGTGGCTAAGGAAACTGAGGCTGACCCTGTGGCATGCATGACCACCTCGGAAACTCTAAAGTGGCGGTGCACTGATGGGAGCTGGTGGTGCACTGTAAGACTGTTGATCAGAATAATGTGGTTGAGAACCACAACCACTTAATGTACCATGAGAAACCTGGAGAACAAACTGAAAGGCCCTAGGAGGATGGCCTCTACAATAAGAATCTTTACCTCCGGATGAGGTACCACTGAATCTACCTGAATGATGGGGCCTCTTATCCGACCCATAACCACCTTCATATGACAGCACCATCTTAACTCTGCGGGCCACATTGGCTGCCTCTTGAAAGCTGATCTCATTCCCAGTCTCCCTAGCCATCTGGAGACAAATCGGCTAAATCAAACAATCAATAAACCTCCTCCTCTCTCTCTCTCTCTCTCTCTCTCTCTCTCAGTGGGGAGTATAACAAGATCATGGCGAGCTAGATCAATGAACCTGGTCTTATACCGAGTGACTATTATGGAGCCCTGCTGAAGGCGCTCAAACTACCTCCGAAGAACCTCTCTCTGAGTAACGGGGAGAAACTTCTTCAGAAATAACTCTAAAAACTGCTCCCAAGTCAAAGACGACGACCTTGCTGGTCTGGCTAAGCAAAAATCTCTCCTCCAAGTCTTGGCGGATCCAGATAGGCGAAAGGTGGCAAAATCAACTCCATTGATCTCAACAATACCCACCGAACAACCTCGCGGAAGCTATATACGAAATCCTGGGGGTCCTCAGAAGAAGCACCGTTGAATGTGGTAGTGAAGAGCTTAGTGAACCTATCCAACCTCCACAACATCTGTGGATATAGCCGCTCCATCGCCGGCCTGAGCCACGATGCCCGGCTGAACTGCCATAGCTAGCTAAACCACTGGAACCTGAACCTAGAGAGCTACCCACTATAGAGTGCGTGTAACAAGAGTATGCGCCCCTCCTCCAGCCTGAGAAGTGGCTGGTGCTACTGGAAGCAAACCCACTCTGGTGACACTCTCCAAGAGCCCTATCAATTTGACCAAAGCATCCTAAAGAACTTGGGTGGAAATGAACCATTCTAGGACCTAAGCTGGGCCCCCTGGAACTACTGGGGCTGGAACATCCTCCTCAAAATCTACCTAAGGCTCCGTCGCTGGTGATGCTGCTCGGGGCTGAGCTCTGTCCCTACCTCGGCCTCTGGCACGACCTTGCCCTCTTCCCCTAGTGGAAGATGTTGTTGGGGGCTCGGGCTGCAGAGCGGTAGATGAGAAAGCGTGTGTTCTCGCCATCTGCAAAAGAACAGAGTAGAAATTCAATCATTATTTGAGAAACAAAAACGCACGACAAAAAAGAACAAATGTGAAGTTAGCCTAATTCTGTAGCCTCTGGAATAAATACAGATGTTCCGTACCGATCCCTCGGACTCTACTAAACTTTTCCTTAAGTTGTGAGACCTATGTAACCTAGAGATCTGATACCAACTTGTCACGACCCGAATTTCCCATATTCGGGGGTCGTGACGGCGCCTACTAATGGGAGATAGGCAAGAAAACTTAATTACTCTTTCATTAAAAACATGCCTCTTATCAACAATTAACAACAATTATATAACAACAACAAATTTAACTAAATAAGCGGAAGACTTAATCTTAATGAAAACTGAATAATAATGCAGAAGTTCAACATAATCCTCTACCTAAAATCTGGTGTCACAAAGCTCACGAACAACTAAGAATACTAAGCATAATGTCTGACAGAAATATATCTGTTTGTCTCCAATACAATGAGATAATAGTCAAAAGTAAAGGACAGAGGAAACGTCAGGCCTGCGGACGCCTGCAAGACTACCTCGATGTCTCGCTAGACTGAAGGCCTTCTCCCATGATACTGTTGTTGTTGCTGTCCAAAACCTAGATCTGTGAAAATAGCACATAGTGTAGTATCAACACAACCGACCCCATGTGTTGGTAAGTGCCCGGCCTAACCTCGGCGAAGTAGTGACGGGGCTAGGATATATATATATATATATACACACACACACACACACAACAGAAAGAAATACGGGAAGTAAGCAGTCAATAAAGGAAAGAGGAACATGTTGTGGGGAGATAATAGTATTAACAGTAAATCCAGAGTAACAGTCTCAGGGCAGCTTAGAATTTACAGCGAACAAGAGAAACCACCATCCAAAATAAACACATTTGTATCAGTAATTGCTGCAGCGCGCAACCCGATCCCAATAACAACATTCTTGCGGCGTGCAACCCGTTCCATATCGTTTAGCATTGTTGCGGCGTGCAACCCAATCCACAAATATTATTTAGCATTGTTGCAGCGTGCAACACGATCCACAAATATCAAACAATGTATGACATCACCCTTCATGCTTTATCACTCTTCCTCACCCAAACAATAGTCACAATAAGGTGCAAGGAAGTAAACAAATCGTGGTAGAAATCCTGGCAAGGGAATACAATAAACAGTTAAATCCCAACAAGGGAGAAAATCATAAATCAACAAACATCCCGGCAAGGGAATAACCAATAACTCTTTCCCTTTCTTTCATTTCTTACTTTATAATTCACTTTATCATTTGAGCCATCGCTCAAAGAATCCAATTATCTCATATAACTTCACAATTCATATCATAACTCGAGCAAATTCTCCCCGAAGTTTTAAGGATCATAATTTCTTTCACATGCTCTTTTCAACATATAAAAATCATCAAATAAGCATGGAAGTTATAACAAAATCAAATAATCGCAATATAAGAACTCACGGTCATGCAAGACACCAATGTATAGATACTCGTCACCATGCCTATATATCGCACTCGACAATTAGAAAGTAACAAACAAAACTCTACTCCTATTCCCTCACGCTATGGTTAGACCAAACACTTACCTCAACCTCCACGACGAAATTAATCCACAACAACCGCTTTCCCTCTTGAATTCGGCTCCAACTCAGTCAAGTCTATACAATAATGACTTTATAGTATCAATATATTCTCAACAAATCAAACCCAATGCCTAATTATAGATTTCAAGCTTTCTTCCCAAAATTCCAAAAATCGACCCCGGGCCCCCTTGGTCAAAACACAAGGTTTGGACTAAATTCATATTACCCATTTCCCCATTAGCACGAATGTATAATTTATTGTCAAATCCGACCCCAAAACGATGTCTAAATCAAGAAAAGTAAAAAGCCCTAACTCTACCCATTTCTACCTTAAATTACATGTTTTAGGCATAAGAATTCAATAGATATTGATGGAAAAATGAAGAAAACGAGTTAACATAACCCAAGAACTCTTGGTGAAAAGGAGCTTCAATGGACGCCTAAGGACCATGGAGAAAAAGAAGTTTGTATGTTTTATGACAAATCCGAGACTATGCTGTTTCTGGAATTAAAATATATCTGGGCAAAAATTGCCCTTCGCGTTCCCGAGAGCAAGATTGCGTTCGCGGAGGGTTGACTCAATAGAACATCGCGTTTGCGATGTGAAGGATGCGAACGCAAAGATAAAAGGCTGGGGTCCAGGAATTTGGCCTACGCGAACGCGATGAAGGAAGTTGCAAGGCTACGCGTTCGCGAAATGTTGTATGCAAACGCAAAAAGGAAAATTTAGCTAAGTCCCCCAGGGTCAATTAGCACTATGCAAACACGAGGGTATAAATGCGTACGTGATGAAGAAAAAACATGAAGCTTCGCAAACGCGGGAAGGGCTTCGTGAATGCGAATAAGAAGGAACTTGCAACTATTGAAGCCAAAAACCTGCAATATTTCTAAGTCCGAAAACACTCGGAAACACTCTCAAGCCCTTGGGGCTCCTAACCAAACACATACACTAACTCGAAAATATCCTACGAACTTAACCGTGTGATTAAATATCCAAAATAACATCAAAAACATTGAACCAAACCTCAAAATCACTAGTTCTTCTTCAAACTTCATAAAATTTCAATTTTTGAGATTTAAGTCTGAAACACGTCAAACGATGTCCGATTTCAATCAAACTTTACACAAATATCTTAATACACATATAACATCGGTACGAGGTGCCGGAACCAAAATATGGGCCCGATACCAACACGTTCTATTCAATTTTTATTTCAAGTTTCCTTAATAATTTCAGAAAAATAATTTTACTCAAAAATTCATTTCTCGGGCTTGGGACGTCGTAATTAAATTTCGGGTATACGCCCGAGTCCCATATTTTTCTTAGGACCCTTTCGGACCGTCAAATTAAGGGTCCGGATCCATTTATCTAAAATATTGTCCAAAGTCAAACTTATTAATTTAATACCAAATTTTAGCATTTTCATAGAATTTCACATTTAAACTTTCCAGCTACGCGCCCGGACTATGCATGCAAATTGAGGTGACTAAAATGAGTTTTTTAAGGCCTCGAAAGAACGGAAATAATAAGAAAATAGGTGAAACGGTCATCACACTTTCTTACTAGTCGACGACTATAGTCGGATGGTGTGGATTTTCTTGCTTAAGCTGAAAAGTGATGCGTCAATTGTCCTGAAGAATTTCCCGCTACCAGTGAAATCACAGTTTTACTGTTCAATCAAAGTTTTCAGGAATGGTATTGGGACAGAATTTTTTAAGTCAAATTGTGCAAAATTGTTTCATAATGCATGAATAGTTCTTTTTTCCAATCACATTCTTCATCAAATAGGATGTCTGGAGATGCAAACATTGATTGTTTTGCCCCTGCTGTTGAAACTTTGTCAGGTAATGCCTTCATGCCTGGTGTTGCTCCAGGTTTTACCATTGTAGGGAATGATCAAGTTCCTCTCATGTCCTCTGATGGCAATGGCAGTGATCTTGCTTCTCTAGAGAAATTGCTCATGTGACACCAAGGAGCCATGTTAATGATGCTTAGCCCACCATAAGTTTTGTCCCTATGAAACCAATTATTGCAGCTGAGAATGCTGTTGCAATTTTGAATGTTGAAGACTCTACCAGTTGCAGGATATCTTTGAGAACACCTAACACACATGGTTGGCTCAATGGTTACGTTAATGGAGTAAAACACAAAAATACAACCTCTAAGGCCATGCTAATCTCACAATATCCTCTGTTAGCATACATGATCTATGCTTATTTGTCACCTGCTTACTATAAGGTTGTGTGTAACCTCTAGGTATGGCAATTGGGGTGAGGCGAGGTAGGGTGGGGCAGGGCAAACTCTTAACGGGGCGGGACAGGTAAAGATCTAAATAGGGCGGGGCGGGGCGGGGCAAAAACTAATTTTTGAAAAGAAAATTGATGGGTTACAGCAGGGTAGGACAAGATGTAGAGCTGCTGAGATTGCTTAACAGTGTACAACTTGTTTTAGAAATTTGAAGCTTCAAGCTTCTGCTTTAAACAAGAGTTCTATTTTACAGGAAGATTGTTAAGAAATTCATATAATTAAATTGCTCCTAATAGTGAAATACTAGCTTTAAGTTTCAAAATTTGAATATCTGCATCCAGTTATTATTGCATCAAATTTAATAAACTGATGTTGTATTTTAAAATAACAGATAATGAATGAAATTGATACTCATTTATGCAATTTTACAGTCCAATTAGTTCACTAACTTAAAAGAATATGATAACGTAGTGAAACATAAGCTTCAAAAGTAACCTAAGCAGATAATTATTTACTTGGGCTGAATCATTAATTTAAGGGGATTTACTCTTTAATAAACTATACTATAATATTGATAAAAATTATATTGTATTCAATTGATACAAATAAATTATTTCATGTCAATAAAATACTTTTACTAGGCAATTCAATTTTAAATAAAGAGAAAACAAAGAGAAAAAAATAAAAGACAATCTAAATAGGGCACGTCTTAGTAGGGCGGGTCAGGGCGAGGCAAATATTTGAAAAAAAGGTTAAACGGGGCAGGGCAGGCGGGTCAAAATTTTAGTGGGTTAAAGCTTGCCCTACCCTGCCCCGCCCCAATTGCCATCTCTAGCAACCTCTCTACATCCACTTATGCAGAAGCTTTGCAGGATCTTAAGTGGATATAAGCTATGAATCAGAAACTACATGCCTTGAATGATGATCATTCATGGAGCATGGTTGATCTCCATTCTGGCAAAAGGCCAATAGGGAAAGGTATAGAGGTATAAGGTTAGGCTGGTGGCCAAGGTCTATACACAATAAGGGGGCTTGATTATCAAGAAACATTTTCTCCAATAGTTAAGATGGTAACTTGAAGGTAGTCTTATCCATGGCTGCTATGCATGGTTGGCAGTTGCATAAGATGGGTGTCTTTAATGCATTTCTGCAGGGGAATCTGTTGGAGGATATGTATATGGTTCCACCTCCCTGATTTATCAGGCAGAGCGAGAACATAAAGGTGTGCAAATTGTTAAAGTCTTTATACAGCTTGAAATAGGCCTCAAAACAGTGAAACCTGAAGCTTAGTGAGGCCCTCACTACTTCCAGTTTTGTTCAAAGTCATCATGAATACTCCCTCTTCAGCAAAAATTATGGTTTTGGCTTGGTGCTGACCCTAATCTATGTGGATGACTTGTTGATCACAGGTTCTTCTATTGTCCTCATTCAAGATGTCAAACACATGCTTCAGACTCACTTCAAGTTCAATGACTTGGAGGAGATGAGATATTTCCTTGGTCTTGAGATTGTTAGAAGCAAGGCTTGCATCTTAGTTTGTCGAAGAAAGTTCACTGGACTTGATTGCTGAAATTGGTCTTGCAGGGTCCAAGACTTTAAGCGTACCCTTGGAGGTTAATCAAAGATTCACTATTGCACATATGATCAATGCACATATGGAAATTCAGAAGATACAGTAATGTTGGATTCCAGTGATTATCAGAAGTTGGTTGGAAAGCTCATGTAGGTGACCATGTATTGACTAAAGGACTTGGTAGAGTACAACATGAGTTTCTATTGTCCAAGCTAGGAGTGTTCAACTTGTTCTCACTACATAACTTGAGGCGGAAGTGTTAGAGAAAGGGATGATGCGTCATGATAGTTGTACAAGTTAGTTAGTTAGGAGATTAATTATGTGAAACATCATATTCAAGGGGAGGTGGTATTGTGTATGTTATTCGTTGACGATATAATATTAATTGATGAGACGGTAGGTTGTGTCAATGAAAAAGTTAGAGGTTTGGAGGCAGACTTTAGAGTCTAATGGTTTCAAGTTGAGCAGGACGAAGACATACCTAGATTGCAAGTTCTGTATAATGACGGGGGATGGGGTGTATATATAGACGTGAGGCTTGATTCACAAGTTATCCCAAGAGACGAAGTTTCAAGTATCTCGGGTCAGTTATCCAATTGGACAGGGAGACTGACGAGGATGTCATACACTATATAGGGGTGGAGTGGATGAATTAAAGGATACCATCCGGCGTCCTGTGTGACAAAAATGTGCCACTAAAACTTAAAGATCAGTTCTAAAAGGCGACGATTAGACCGGCTATGCTGTATGGGGCAGAATGCTGGCCAGTCAAGAACTCCCATATCCAGAAGATGAATGTAGCTGAAATGAGGATGTTGCAATAGATATACGAGCACACTAGATTGGATAAGATTAGGAATGAGGATATCCGGGAGAAAGTGGGGGTGCCCCTTATGGAGAATAAGATGCGTGAAGTGAGGCTTAGATGATTCGGTCATATGAGGAGGAAAAGCCTAGATGCCCTAGTAAAGAGTGTGAACATCTGGCGTTGACAGGTCGGAGAAGAGGTAGAAGGTAGCCTAAGAAGTATTGGGGAGAGGTGATCAGGCAGGACATGGCCCGACTTCAACTTACCGAGGACATGGGCCTTGACATGAGAGTATGGAGGTCAAAGATTAGGGTAGAAAAAGGTAATAGGTCGTTGTGTGTTTTGCTGATCTGTTTCAGGTTTATTAGAGCTGGCTGACTAGTACGTTGTCTTCGATTCTTAGAGTGTCAATATTAGGGTTGTTTTAGTACTATCTTCCACTTTGATTTTCTAGCACCTTGTTGTGTTATTGCTTATTGCTATTATTTTTTATATTGCTATTGCTACTGCTTTCTTCCATTTGTTTTCTCCGGTTCTTACATTATTGGTAACATTTTCCTGGCCTTGTTGTTGTTATTTATTTGTTCCTATTCTTCCTCTGGAGCTGAGGGTCTTTTCAGAAACAACCTCTTTGCCCTCCAAGATAGGAATACGATCTGCGTACACATTACTCTCTCTAGACCCCATTGTTGTATTAGCTGGTCATTAGTTAGGCAGTTATTTTCACTGTACAATGTATATACAACCGGTTACTGATTATTTCTAATACACAAAAGATATTTTCCCAATTCCATCTTCTTCCTTCTCTTTTGTTTATTGGTCGTCCATCTTCTTCCTTCTCGATTGCTAGCTTTAGGAGACTTCATAGCTGAACTTGACACATACATCTTCATATACGTTATATATTTTTAACTCAATTTATCATTTAATTGTAATAAATTAATATGATTTGATGAAAATTTGACTACTTAAAAACAAACTAAACGAAAAATAAAGATTTCGGATTACAATTTCATTGAGTAATTTCAGATATATTAGAAACGCCTAAAGAAGTTATACCAGAAAGTCCACCTTATTAAACTACGGTAGTCTAATCTAATCTAATCAAAGAAAACGATTCGTATTCAAATCTAACACCAAAAAAGATAGTCATTACCACATATCTTAGGCATTTAACTCAGTGGTTAAGTATATTAAAGTCTTGTAACTCTACCTAATTAATTAGTAGCTTGGATTAGTAAGACATATATGTCTACATCGATCTTCATATAGCTAGTCATTACAGCGGAAGTGATAAGTATTTATTTATGCTTAGCTGAAGTTTTTGACGTGGCTCGAGCTCTAAATATATAGTCGTCACAAGGAGTGTTTTACCCAGAATAAGACTTCCTGACATTTATCCTTAACTGAAGGTCTTGACGTGGCTCGAGCTCTGAATATATAGTCATCTCAAGGAGTGTTTTATCTATAAGAGGACTTTCTGATGCAAACCTAGATTAGACATCAGATCCTAAGGTGCATACCAAATGTGAGTAAGAAACCAAGAAAAGAATTTTTTTGTTTCTCACCCGATGTTCGGTACCCATTTAGGGTCCGACTAAATCTGGATTCGCGCCAGAAAATCTCACATTCGAGGATAAAGTACTCTTCAACAAATAGTAAGCAGTGTATTTTTGTTATTATCCGCCAGCATGTTTTATGTCAAATTCTGACAAAAGCAGTAACCATTAAGTTTCCCGAAAGCAATGGATAGGAATAATTAAGAAATTAGAGGACGAAATCATAATTTTCAAAAGTAAGTAATCGTTAGAAAAATATTGCAATTATTGGACTTCTTAACGGTAATGATTCTTGTCTATTGACAGCTCAAGTACTGGCTATATTATTAATCAATTTCTGATTACTCAACTTTTGGACGGATAAAACTACTCCATAAGTAGGTAGTTTTGGTTCAAATGGAAATTTGATGGGTTCATGAATATATTATATTTTTAAAATAATAGCTTCAAAATATGTTATTTATTATATAATTTAAATTTCTCAAATTTATATTTATTGTTCATGTTAAAAATATTAAATTCTACTAAACCAATAAATATAAACTGGTATCTGAATGATTAGACGTACATAATAAATCCGAATATTAATATTATATACAAAGCTAGGTGTTTGAGTAAAAAATAAAGTAGAGTTGCATTAACTGGCATCAGGCAAAAATTCCACATGAGATTTTATCCAATAATAAACAAAAACCACTAACTGTATGCATAAGAACAAAGGGGATATTCAGTGTTGTAACAACTATAGGGGTATCAAATTATTAAATCACATCGTGAAAGTTTAGGAGCGGGTGATGGAGGCGAGGGTGAGGGAGATGACGTCTATCTCCATGAACCAGTTTGGCTTCATGTCGAGACGTTCCACTACAGAAGCTATCCACCTTGTCAGAAGATTGGTTGAACAGTTCAGGGATAAGAAGAAGGATCTTCACATAGTGTTCATCAACTTGGAGAAGGTGTACAACAAGGTCCCAAGGGAGGTGCTATGGAGGTGTCTGGAGGCGAAGAGTGTGCTGGAAGCCTACATCAGAGTGATCAAGGACATGTACGATGGAGCTAAGACTAAGGTTAGGACGATGGTGGGTGGTGACTCAGACCATTTCCCGGTGGTTATGAGGCTCCATCAAGGATCTGCGCTTAGCCCTCTCCTTTTTGCTTTCGTAATGGATGATCTGACTCGCCATATTCAAGGGGATGTGCCATGATGTATGCTATTTGCTGATGACATAGTCTTGATAGACGAGACGAGGGTCAGTGTCAACGAGAGGTTGGAGGTCTGGAGACAGACTCTCGAGTCTAAGGGTTTCAAACTAAGTAGGTCTAAGACAAAATACCTTTAGTGTAAGTTTAGCGCAGAGTCGAGCGATGAATAAGTAGGCAGGGTCGTGAAGCTTGAATCTCAGGCCATTACCAAGAGGGACAGTTTCAAATATCTGGGGTCGGTGATCCAGGGGGACGGAAAGATCGACGAGGATGCTATTCACCGTATAGGGGTAGGGTGGTCGAAATGGAGACTTGCATCAGGAGTCTTGTGTGACAAGAAAGTACCACAGAAACTCAAGGGGAAGTTTTATAGAGCTGTGGTTAGACCTGCCATGTTGTATGGGGTGGAGTGCTGGCGGGTGAAGAAATCTCATGTTCAGAGAATGAAGGTTGCGGATATGAGAATGCTTAGGTGGATGTGCAAGATCACCAGGTTAGATAAAATTAGGAATGAAGTTATTCGGGAAAAGGTGGGTGTGGCTCCAGACGTGATTAGGAATGACATGGCTAGTATGTAGATTTTCGAGGACATGACCCTTGATAGGCGATTCTGGAGGTCTAGTATCAGGGTTGTAGGATATGGGCTTTTAGGTAATGGTCGTTGTTACTGCATTCCATTTTATTTACTGAATGTGGCTAAATTAATATTTGTGTATGCCCTTTTACTTCTGTTTTTGTTTACCTTTTCCTTTTGCATGTCATACTTATGGCCTATGTTTACTAATGTTCTTTTGTTTTTGTCTTTCCTTTTCTTTTCCTAAGCCGATGGTCGATTGGAAACAACTTCTCAATCCTTTCGGGTGGGGGTAAGGCATGCATACATATTACCTCCCTAAACCTCACGTTGTAGATCTATACTGGATAGTTGTTGTTTATCATTGAAGAGTGTGATAGTACTACGGCAGATTAGGAGCCACTATTAAGAATTGTGGTGCAACGAAGAAAATTCCTTATTATTAGTCACAAGTCTTGGATTCGAGCTTTAAAAAAAATTGTAATAGAAAGTGCTCTATTCTTTAGGGGTCATTTGGTAGGATATATTAGAAAAATAATAATTATATACTATTAGTTATATATATTCAGTACAATTCTTATACATATCAAACTATGACATAAATGGATAAGCATGTATAAAGATAAAACCGTCATTTCAAAATATTTTTCAAATCGTCGAAGGGTATTTTTGTAAACAAATTATTTTTAAAAAAAATAATGCAATGCATGTCATTTTTAATGCATCAAACCAAATAGTCGATGGAAAACAATTTAGCATAACTAATCATAACATTACTAATACATTGTATTCAGTATTATTCTTATACACCCCCAAAACAATCCTTAATGAATCTTACACTAGATAAATCAAAATTTTAAGGAGCCCAAAAATAATTAGGCAAAATATAAAATTGGCTGATGGATAAAAAATAATAGCATTTAATTGCTAAAAAGTGTATATATATATATATATATATATATATATATATATATATATATATATATATGTCAAAATAATTAGTAGTAGCAAACTAATGAAAGGGTGTCATGTGGACATTGACAAGAAAAAGAAAAGGAAAAGAACAGAAAAAAGAGTCCATTGGCAGCCTGTACTTCCATCATTATTTTTCTTATTACCAAACACATAAATAATCAATTCTTTTATTTCTCTTTCTCTTCCCTTCTTTTGCCCTTTTTTTCCTTTCAAGAACCCTAAACCATTCCAAATCCAATTTTTCCCCTCTATGTAATTTCCCGTCCTTTGTTAAAAACCCTAACTTGCGAGCTGGCAGTTTTCAATTTCAGTTATTTGCAAAAGTAGCCACTTTTAATATCTAATTTGTTAATAATGGTGTGAATTCTGGGTAAATTTTCAAATTTTGCAGAGTTGGATATTTTTGTAATATCTTTGATCTGCCGGTGAGGAATTTTTTTGGGGTTCTAATCCGGCAATAAACGAAGAAGAAGAGGAGACAATTGGAGGCCCAAAAAATGGCGAATTTGGACTTGCAAATGAACCCACAAATGGAGCAGATCCATGGAGAAATTCGTGATAATTTCCGAGCCCTAGCGTAAATTCTGCCTTCTTTTCTTATTGTTTTTTCATTTAATGAATAGTTGAATACTGTTGATTTTTTTTCTTTCCAATTTTTGGTGCATTATGCATGTTTAGATATAATAATTTGAAATAAAAGGGGCCTAAATGAAGCGGGACAGATATAGAGGATTCATATAGCCGACCCAGCTAGTTTTGGATTGAGTCATAGTTATTTTTTAAATGGTGTCTGGCTAGCTTGCGCTCACCTCAAGCATTCCACCAGGTATACCTTACAGGTACTGGGTAACTTTGAACACCAAAGCTTGGGCAAATGGGAAGAAGCCACCTACTGTTTTTTTGCCTCTGCTCGGGTTTAGTCGTAGTTATTTCTTGTTGTAGAGATAAAAGTGGAAACTTTCAAGCTTGTACTGTAGGATAGAGCAGTTAATTGAGATATGATTGAAGTTATTGTAGTTGTTGTTTCTTGGTGTAGAGATAATAATGGAATCTTTCAGGCTTGTACTGTAGGATAGAGCAATTAATTGAGATATTATAAAATATAATGAAAACTGGCTGCCTTTCCTTTGCGGGAAGGGCTCTGAATTTAATTGCTTTATATTCTTATGGTTCAACAATGAAATGTGAGAAGTCTCCCTCTCATAGCAGAATAGCTATAATGAAAATTCCCGGATTGTTAAATCTTTATTTTTTTCCTATTTTGATGTCTTGGGTGGAACTCCACCTGTGTGCATGTGCAAAAGCATAGAACTTGGATCAGAAAAGATGGTTGTGGTAGGTTAATGGTAGACTAAACAAATAGTCTAATGATATAGGGGATTCTTATTGCCAACCCGGCTAATTTGGGGTTGAGGTTTAGGTGATTCATTGATTTGAAGTGGGGTGGAACTCAGCCTACGTGCATGTGCAAAAGCATAGATCTTGGACACAGGAAAGTATCGTGGTAGGTTGATGACTAGACTAAACAAATAGTCTAATTATGACACACAGGATTTTGTATAGCCCGTTCCAACTTGTTTGGCATTGAAGGTTAGTTAATTGATTGTTTTGGACTTGGGGTTTGGTCGCAGTGTCAGTTAGAGATTTAAGTTAGTTTCTGGTGGAGCTTCTTTGAGAGATTTCTTCTAATATGTCATGAATTCTGATGTGGTTTCAGTATCTACTGAGTAATTATCTTTGTTGGTTAGTAAATTTGTTAAGTTATTATAGTTGCTTAAACTCTTCTTTCCGAGGAATGATTGTCAAGTTATTGCTCTTGATTTAATAGCCCCATTTTACTTTTTTAGCTAGTCAAATAAATAAGCCCATAATATGGCCCCCGGATGTTTTATAGATGAGACAAAAAATGTTAGAGACTGAATTACTAAATGAATTATATTAATGGAGAATGAGAAACTATGGCGTTTACTAAGTGACTGTATGTACAGATAATAGGAGATCATGATATCACAAATTAAGGCTCTTTCATTTGTTACTCGTGTCATGCATAATTGCTACCATTATTGCGCTCTTCATAACTTTTTGGTTAAAATAGTAAAATATTGAAGGATGATATGACACCACCAAGGTTTATAGTCTAGTAGTATAAGTGGGATTCTTCCAAACGTTAGGTATAGGTTCGATCCCAGTACCCGCTTTCCCCGATCCCACTATGAAGAACAAAATTGAAGGATGATATGACATTATTGATTAAAATGGTAAAATATTGAAAGACTTAAACGGCTATGAATACATGCATACTTGAAACTTTCTAGATCATTACGTAGTGCACTAAACGACAAACTTGAAATATATACTTTAGTTAATGGATTGAGAGAGATTGTAATACTCCAGTTTGTTAGTTGTACATAGGGGATACATTATGTTCATTCCATTCTTGCTCTAATAGTTTGTTAGTTACAAAGGACGCCTGGTCTTAGTAAGATTGTGCTTTTTGCCTGCCGGTGAAGATATTTTATTGTAACTGTTAGCTCGCTGGTTTTAATCATGACGACGTCCCCACTAGCTTGTTGTGCTTTGTTTCTATTGTTTCATTGAGAGTGCTTTGTGGTGCTTTTCTCTCTCCTACCAGATTTTTGTTCCTTAACAGCCAATACCTGTGCATGGACCTGACCATTTCTTTTCGCTACATCTTACCCTTATTTGCATGTTTTTTTTTTTCTATTTTTCCTCAGAAATGGTTTTCAAAAGCTGGATAAGATCAAAGATTCCAACAGACAGAGTAAACAGTTGGAAGAGCTTACAGGGAAGATGAGAGAATGTAAAAGGTAGCACTTTTTATCTTCTTCCTGATTCCATACTTGTATAGATGGAATTGCCCATCTTTAGTGATGACACATTTCTTCTTTCAATTTTTTGAGAATTATGTTTGATCCTTCAAAATAAATAAGGAATTCAAACAATTAGGATACTGGGTTTATGTCTAAGCCGAACAAACTTTATTTTCTAAAATTTGGAAAAAGGTCTCAAGATTTAAAAACTCACTACCGACCAAAAGACATAGTATTTATTTGCTCCTGAATTGTGTCTGCTCTTTACGAGTTCTTATTTCTAGTTTACTAAGGTTATTAGAATGCTCAACTTTTATCAGAAATAACTGTGTATTACTTATGAATTCGAATAATTAGTTTCCCTGTTATAGTGATCATTATGACAAGAGGGGTTGCTCTGATGGTAAGCAACCCCCACTTCCAACCGAGAGGTTGTGAGTTCGAGTCTCCCTAAGAGCAAGGTGGGAAGTTCTTGGAGGGAAGGATGCCGGGGTCTATTTGGAAACAACCTCTCTACGCAAGGGTAGGGGTAAGGTCTGCGTACATACTACCCTCCTCAAACCCCACTAACTGGGATTATACTGTGTTGTTGTTGTTGTTGTTGTGTTGTTATAGTGATCATTAATACTTTTACTTTCCAATTCTTCTTCAAGGTTAATTAAAGAGTTTGATCGTGAAATTAAAGATGAGGAGAGTAGAAATCTTCCTGAGATCAGCAAACAACTCAATGATGAGAAGCAATCAATGGTAAGTTGGAATCTCTTATTAAGAAAAGGGGTTTGTCGGAATCCCATTTGGGCTTGCAGTGTTAAGCAACCCATGCACTCCAATGGTTGATATCTTAGTTTATCCTATAACCATATGCTTATTTTGATTCATCCATTTCCCTTTTCCTGTGCGCTGCGCTATGGCCACTGTCGTACATAAGCTTTTACCAAAGAGTGAGATTTGAAAAATAATAAATAACCAACAAAACTAAGCGCACAGTCTCAGCCTACTGTAGTTACAAAAAATGCAATTACCTTGAATGGATAAACAATTATCCCTTTTGATTTACTTAACATTGTGTACTTTTGGAAGGGACATTCTATGTTACTAAACTCTCAATTTTAGGGTTACTGGATAAGCAATGAGTTCCTAATTGACATAAGTTTATGCTTTTAACAGGAATTGAACTGAGACTTTCATGATTTGTGCACTTTGGCATTATAGTTTTGGTTATTTTTGCTTTCCTCATATTTTCTTTGCTTCCAAGTGTAGTATTAAGCTGTCTGTGAATCCACATAAAACTTAAGCCACCAATCCTGTCGCACATCCTTCAAAACCATCATGTTATTGTCTTTCGGTGTCTGTCTTCTCTTATTAATCACAAGCTGCACTTTTCCACTTTGGAACTCCATAAGAAAGGTTGTTACGAAGGGATCAAGATAGTGGGTGCTAATATCAATTTCAGGCATTGTCTTAGCAGACCCCAATGTGTTCGGGACTGAGGCATAGTAATAGTAGCAGTAGTCTTTGCCAGACTAACATTTTGGTTTGGTCCATTTACTGGACTAATATTATGCATAGCACTTCTTCGGAATACTGTTCTAAATTTGCTTAATTTTGCAGATCAAAGAGCTAAACTCATATGTGGCCTTGAGAAAAACGTGAGTTAACTCCTCCAATTTTTCTTTCTCCACTCTGGTTTCTGCTCCCAGAAAAGTTTCATCTCTTTTTATCTCAACTTGGGTGCTGTATCACGTAGAATTTGATTGTGTAGAATGTTTGGAGGCTGGATATGTACTTTGCTGTTAATGAACTTTTGGATTTGCATGGCTTGGTTTGTCCATTATATAATGTGTATACACAAAGCCGACTCAAGGCTGCAATCCCAGTATACATCAATAGGCTATTACTTGTCGATAAACTTACTCTACAAAAATTGATTGACACGATTTGTCATTCAAAGTTCTAACCTTCTAATTCGTGGTTGGTTTTTGACATCAATTAGATTAACTTCTTCAGAAGGAAATTTCTTCTATTTGGAAACTATGGAAAAGTACTACAGACCGACATTTTTAATAAGTCAAAGTTTTTGAAAAGGAATTTATTTTTTAATAGTTCAAGAAAATTGTGGCCAATGATTATTTGAGTCTCGAAAAGAATTCCTAAAAACCTGATGCTGTTCCTTCAATATGTGATTATTATTTTAGGTCTTTGATACAGTTAATGTATGCTATCTGTTACCTCTATTCTTTCTGTTGCTGCTATGCAGGTATATGAGCAGTCTTGGCAATAAGAGGGTTGAACTATTTGACATGGGAAGTGCAAGTGAACCAACAGCAGAGGAAAATGTCCAAATGGCATCAGGTTGGAACAATAACCCATTAGTACAGCGAAATTTTGTACAAAGGTTCAACTGGGAAAATCATTAGGTTTTACTTTAAATCAAGAGTTCACAAGCTACAAAATCTGAAATGCACCAACTTAGGACATATGAGGCAAAGTGGTCCATATTTTCAAATTCCATCTAGGTGTGATTGTTGTAGAGTCAAGTGGTCCATATTTTCAAATTCCATCTAGGTGTGATTGTTGTAGAGTCAAACTGAAGATAGATTTATAACTAGACTCTTGCTGTTTTCATTTTCCCCTCTATCTGATTCTTGGCATATTGGGGTCTAAAAAGCTTGACGGAGGAGTTGGCTGCCATGGATTCGCGGAATGGGAATAGTCTTCTATATGAAAAGGAAAAAAGGAGGAAACTGGGTGTGATATCATGTCTGAACAAAACACCACCTACTCATGCACGACTCTTCAGCATGTATCCATGTTTAGATTCCGAAATGAGAAAACCATGATTCACACAGTCAACTTGTATACATAGCTTTTTGTTTTACTATATGTCACAGTTTTTGCTTGTGAAAGTGCTCCATTTCCCTTTGTTTGAAGAGAAATCCTAACTGTCAAAACAAGATTGGCTGAAGGGGGAGGTCTAGGGAGCATATTTATAATAAAGTTCTGACTTCGTTTAGCTTCTCTTTTCCAATTGTTCGGACTTTGATGGAAGAATTTCTCTGAAGTAATTTTTGCTTAGCTTTCCATTAATAGATCTTAATATGCAATGCTTTATACTGTACTAGCCTCCCTAAAAAAGAGGCATATTGTTTATATGGGCTCTGTGAAACGTGTATATGGCCTGCTGTTCCATTCAACTATGTTTGTTCCTTTTAACCATATCTTCGAAGCCGGAGCACCTGGTACATATCCCCCGGCCGGCGTGCTCTGCGATTACTAGTGATTCCAGCTTCACATTCCTGAGTTGTAGAGAACAATCCAAACTGAGACAATCTCTCTGGATTCACTCACCTACAGCCCTCCTTTGCAGTGTAATTGCCACTTCAGCACGTGCATAGCCCAGCCCATGAGGGCCATTGCCGATTTGACGTCCTCTCCGCCTTTCTTCCTGTCTATCGTTGGCAGTCTGTCACGAGTGCGGCATGCATCTGTTAAACAACCTTAAGAAGCTATGAAGAATTAAAATATTACCTTTTGCCTTTTGTGATTGCAAAAAGACCTGCTGCACTTTCTTGCCACCATCTTTTTTTACCGGCACGGCAACGATAACATGTGACTAATTACCCCTACTACCTTAGAAATCACTATTTCAATTATGTGTCACAGCCTGTTCTATTTTCTAATGGTGCTGATAAGCTTTCCGTCTTATATCTTGTCTGCTCCGCATCTATGTGAAGATGAGCGGAAAATCATCCATGTTCATATGTCAATTTTGTGTTTATACTAGCTGTGCATATCCAATTTGACCTAGCAATATGTGTCACAGCCTGTTCTATTTTCTAATGGTGCTGATAAGCTTTCCGTCTTACATCTTGTCTGCTCCGCATCTATGTGAAGATGAGCGGAAAATCATCCATGTTCATGTGTCAATTTTGTGTTTATACTAGCTGTGCGTATCCAATTTGACCTAGCAATAGTTGGATGCATCACTTGACTGTTTATACTTTATATCTTAATGTATCGTTATGAGAATGCACCCGAGCAACTTGTGGACTCATTTTCTGGTCTTCTCATTCATTTAAATTTTCTTGCAGCAATGTCAAATCAGGAGCTTATCAGTGCTGGAAATAAGACTATGGATGAAACTGATCAAGCCATTGAACGGTCCAAACAGGTACATAGTTCATTTTGGCGCTGCTTCAGGATATCTATCATCCGTATTTTTAGCTTATTTTGGGATATCTACCATTCATATCTTAAGCTTATATCTAATCTGTAGGTTGTTCACCAAACAATTGAAGTGGGAACACAAACTGCTACTACCTTGAAAGGCCAAGTGAGCATCATCATAATTGTTCATCTCCTTTGTTTTGTTGGTTTTAGGAATCCGTATAATTTTTGGTAGTCTCTTTGTTATGTAGACTGATCAAATGGGTCGTGTTGTCAATGAGCTTGACACAATTCAGTTCTCCATTAAAAAGGCATCCCAGCTTGTCAAGGAAATTGGGCGGCAGGTGTGTTTGTAAACTCCCCCATATTTGTGCCATAGACTTTTTGTGTTCTTTCTTTCTCTTCGTAGATTAATTAATCTAGCTCCCAACTTTTTCAGGTTGCCACAGATAAATGCATCATGCTTTTCCTCTTCCTCATTGTCTGTGGTGTTGTTGCCATTATTGTTGTGAAGGTAGTCTCTCATGCCATGGGTTAGTTTAAGCAAATAAATATATTGTCAATATCCTTGCTTTGTTCAACTCAAGACCACATATTGCTGTTCTGCCACTTATCGCCTACAAAAAAAAAAGGAGCTGCCGTTTTGCTTAAAATTGTAGATGTGTAGGTCATGGAACTTCGGAATTAGGCTTTCCACTTTTTGAGATTGTTATATGTTATTGCTATGCTTTAGTGTCTACGGCCTGCATGGATGCATAATAGAGCTCATATTTTTCTATGCAAGTGCTGACAGAAAAAAGGTGTTGATTGTAGTTGGTGACATCTTCGGGCTCTCACTATTTTTAGCCTATTTCTGCATTCAACGTCTGCTATCTGTTAAGCTTTTCACTTGACTATGTGCTAAATTTTCTGTTGAACGGTTTCTTTTCTTATGTTTTCAGATTGTGAATCCTCACAACAAAGACATAAGGGATATCCCTGGACTGGCTCCTCCAGCGCCTTCAAGGAGATTGCTATATCTAAAGCCTGGACAAGATTTCGTGTAAATCTGTAAGGATGGATCCATCCAATTTTCTATATGGTGCCACTGTAAAGAAGTATCAGAGGAATGCTATTCATGGAGAGCTGTTTGTTTACTGTGATCTCCTTGCCTGAGTTGTGCATACCGTATTTGCTCTGTTGTGCATTTCTTTTTCTTTTGTTTCCTTTTTTCTATTATGTAAATCATACACGATATTTGTCTTGTATTCACCTTCTTTTCGATTTTATGGTGCATTGGATTCATTCTGTAAACTCTCGAGTGTAGAAGAGTTGCAAGGAGGCTTGGAAAACAACTACTATACTCATTTATGCTATTTCTTCATGTATGTATGTCCAACAACGCTGTTTTGAGGTCGATTTAGATGACCACTTGAATGAGTTTTGTTTATTTCTTTATTGTTGAAGTGGTAAATCCCTCTTCGGGTGCCAATGGTCCCCCCCCCCCCCCCCCGCCCCACATTTTCAGTGTCTTTTCCCCATTGGTGACATGAAGCTGTTGGACTTGAAACTGCTATTCACTAGAAATATCCAAAGTTGACTTCTTGTTCATTCTGTGCGCTAATTTGTCTGTCTAGGTACAGTTCTGAAGAATGGTCAGAGTTTAAATTGGTAGTGATGACTATAAATGTGTAGATAATGCACAGGGATTATGATGCAAAGTTTGGTTTGCAATTTCTCCTTTGGTTACTTGAAACTGCAGATACAAAGGACCCTCTGGCTATTCCCTTAATAGGTGCCCAAGTGCTGAGCCATGGGGTCGGGATAGACGGATTTAGGATTTAAAGTCAGTGGGTTTAAAATATCATTATATTCGCTATTCTTTTATGAAGATGAGTTCAAACTTAATGGATGTATCTAGCCCGTTTATGCATACTTTGACTATTTCATTGGATACTTATTATTTTCCGTTTAGTATAAATATCGGATAACTCGGTTCATTGATGTTAAACAAACATGAAGAGATCACGTAGTGATTTCTTATGTCTGCTGAAAATTGAATTCCTATCTGCAATCATTATCTGCGATGATTGTGATGAAAAAAATTCAAATCTATAATTGAATTGTCTCCCGTTAATGATTTGGCGTAGGGATAAAACAAAGAAGGTCGGGTATGACTAGGGTAGTCAAACAGGCAGTTCAGGTCAGATATGGGCCGGTCGAGTCGAAAGCTGGTATTGTATTCGGCTTGACCCATGTTTAATACGAATTTGAAAATGGTTAACTGACGGATAATATAGATATAAAAATCACTTTTGGGGGAGTTCCTAGTCTTTCAAACTTGAAAACTTGCAATTTGAATCTTTATAAATGTAAATGTTAAACTCATTGATTATCTATTGTTATAGTGAATAAGATGGATTTTATCCAAGATTAACTCATTTTTAAAAAGTTCATTATCTAGCCTATTTTTTGAGAGCTAATGTGTATTGGTAATAATAATAATTATTTGTTATTTTGCTTGTCAAACCTCCCACGGGGTAATATCGAATAACAACTCTTTAATTTAGATAGCAACAAACAACTTGAATTAATGACATATCTATAGCAAAAAGAATAAAACTTTGACCAGACAAGCAAATTTTTGCCAAATTGACGAATGCATAATAATTTTTTTTAAAAAGGTATGAGGAAATCTAATACTAGTAATCTACTTCCAAGTTTCCTGTTTTTCTCACATTATTATACTGTAATAATCTAAATCTCAATATTGGTAGAGTTCAATTTTACCAGTAGAAATGAAAAAAAGTAAAACTTGATTAAATCACTTAGTTTGATCAAATAAAAGGGCAGCCTTAGTTTGATCAATTAAAAGGACAACCGGTGCACTAAGTGATAGGAGCAAATCTATTGTTGTATGTGAAAGTAGACAAAGGAAAGAAAAATAAAAAAAAAGATGAAATATGATGTAAGCGCTTACATCGACATTCTTGTGATGTAAACGCTTACCTTAACATTCTTATGATATAAGCGCTTACCTCGGCAGGGCATTCAAATGTCTATAAATAGAGGTCTACATTTTCATTTGTAGATCATCGCAAAACTTCTTCTTTCTCTCTTCAATTAAAAAAGAGCTATTCTTTGTGTGACCGTGGAATAGGCAAAAATTGCCGAACCACAGAAATCTTGTCTTGTCTTGTCTTGCACAATTTATTGTTTTTCTCTCTTAAATATTCCTTTTCTTCTATTAACCTGACACGCTTCCTAACAACTAGTATCAGAGCACAAACAATGTATTTTTGGTGGAAAAGTACAGTATTAGTATAGGTACTATTCACAAGAATAGTGCGACACTATTGATCATCATACTATTCACAGGCACAATTCACATAATTTTTTTGTGAAAATGGCATCGGAAGAAGGGAATGTTAAGATTGACAAGTTCAATGAAAAAGATTTTGGATTCTGGAAAATGCAAATAGAGGATTATTTGTACCAGAAAAATTTACACTTACCTCTGACCGAGGTGAAACCGGAGACTATGGCCAAAACGGATTAGGATCTATTAGATCGACAAACTCTTGGTGTGATTCGTTTGACGCTAACATGAAATGTGGCGTTTAACATCATTAACGAGAAGACCACTGCAGGCCTGATGAATGCGTTATCAAATATGTACGAGAAGCCATCTGCTTCAAATAAAGTCTATTTGATGCGTCATTTGTTCAACTTAAAGATGACAGAAGGTGGATCAGTCACTGAACATATCAATGAGTTTAATACAATATTAACTCAGTTAAGTTCTGTTAATAAGACAATTGATGATGAAATTAGGCATTGATTCTACTATCATCTCTACCGAAGAGTTGGTCTGCAACAGTAACTGCAGTTAGCAGTTCATCAGAAAGTACCAAACTCAAATTGAATGATATTAGAGACTTGGTTCTAAGCAAAGATATTACCGAAGAGAATCAAGTGATTCCCCAAGATCTGCTTTTAGTACTGAAAGCAGGGGGAGAATCAACCAAAGAGGACAAAGTTATGGTCGTGGCAGATCAAAGTCGAGGAGAAGAGGACAATCCAAAAATCACAAGGACATTACTTATTGGAATTGCGATAAAAAGGATCATTACAATAGCCAGTGTAGAGAACCAAAGAAGAAGAAGGAAGAAAATTCAGCAAATGTAATTGTTGAACAAGTCGGTGATGCACTAATTGTTGTACAGACAGTCCAGTCGAATCTTGGATTCTGGACTCAGGTGCATCCTTTCACTCTACATCATGCAAAGAATTATTGCATAATTATATTGCTGGAAAATTTGGAAAGTTTATCTAGCAGATAGTGAACCTCTCGACATTTCCGTAAAAGGTGAAGTTCATATAAAGACTTCACAAGACACGCTATGGAAATTGCAAAATGTACGACATGTTCCTGCCTCAAGAAAAATCTGATATCTATGGGTCAGATTGACCGTGAAGGATATAGAATAACATTCGGCAATAGATCGTAAAAGATAACCAAAGGGAATTTGGTTGTGGCACGAGGCTTCAAAAGGGAAACATTGTATGAAACTACAATACAAAGAGATACTATAACAACTATTGATCATGGTTGTGATCGAATATTGTGGCACCGAAGGCTCGGGCATATGAGTGAGAAGAATGAAGCTTTTGGCATCCAAAGAAAAGTTACCAAACCTAAAACATGTTGAATTATGTTTGTGTGAAGATTGCATTTACAGGAAACAAAAAAGGGTTATTTTCTCAAAGGTGGGAAGGACGCCAAAAGAAAGAGAAACTAGAACTAGTGCATACAGATGTGGGGACCAGCTCCTGTAACTTCTCTAGGAGGCTCACGTTATTATGTCACCTTCATTGATGATTCCACAAGAAAGGTATGGGTTTATTTTCTAAAAAATAAATCTGATGTGTTTACTTTAAAAGATGGAGAGCTAAAGTTGAAAATCTGACAAGTCTAAAGTTAAAATGTCTGAAGTCTGACAATGGAGAAGAGTATGATAGCCAAGAGTTCAAAGTATTTTGCTTGGTGAATGGGATCATAATGATCAAGACAATTCCTAAAACACTGGAACAAAATGGTATTGTTGGGAGGACGAACAGAACCCTGAATGAACGAGCCAGAAGTATGAGAATACATTCTGGATTGCCGAAGTATTTTTGGGATGAGGCTTTTACCACGGAAACTTACCTCATAAATAGGGGACCCTCTGTACCGCTAAATTTTGAAGTTCCTTAGGAGGTATGGACAGGAAAGGAGGTAACTCTCTCTTATCTGAATTTTTTTTGTTGTGTTGCTTATGTGCATGTAAACTCTAGTGATAGAGATAAGCTTGATCCTAAAGCCAAGAAATGTTTCTATATTGGCTATGGTGATGATAATTTTGGTTATCGGGTTTGGGATGATCAGAATAGAAAGATCCTAAGGCACAGAAATGTCACATTTAATGAAAATATGATGCACAAAGACAAGCTTAAAGTAGAACCAACCAACACAAGCAAATAGACAATGTCTGAAAGAGTTGAGTTAGAAGAAATCTCAGAAAATGAAGTGGCTAGAGGGATTACAGTTGATTCTGAAATTGAAATTGAAGAACCAGAAGCCGAATTTGAAGAAGATCTAGAAGCCGAACCTCGATCAGAACCAGAACCGGAACCAGAGTTAGAATCAAATGCAGAACCAAATATGGAATTAGGACCGGAATCAAATTTGGATTTTGTTACTCATGAACCTACATTAAGGAGATCTAAAAGAGTCACAAATGCTCTAGATAGGTTAACTCTCTCTCTTTCTCTCTCTCTCTCTCTCTCTCTCTCTCTCTCTCTCTCTCTCTCTCTCTCTCTCTCTCTCTCTCTTCACTATTTACTTCTAACTGATGCTGGAGAACCAGGGCATTTTGTTGAAGCAATGCAGGTGATAGACTCTGATAAGTGGAAGCTAGCCATGAAAGAATAGACGAATTCTCTTCAAAAGAATAAAACATGGATACTTACATAGTTACCAAAAGCAGAGAAGGCATTGCAGAACAAGTGGGTGTACAGAGTCAAGGAAGAGCATGATGGTAAGAAGAGATACAAAGCACGATTAGTAGTAAAAGGCTTTTAGCATAAGGAAGGAATTGACTACACCGAGATCTTCTCTCCTGTAGTCAAATTAACTACTATCAGGTTGGTGATAAGTATCGTAGCTGTAGAAAATTTTCATTTGGAGCATTTAGATGTTAAAACTGCTTTCTTTCATGGTGACCTTGAAGAAGACATCTACATGGAGCAACCTGAAGGTTTTCAAGTTTCTGGTAAATAAAATATTGTGTGTAAGTTGAAGAAGAGTTTGTATGGTCAAGAAATTTGATGGATTCATGCATAAAATGGTTTCACACGATGTAAGATGGACCGTTGTTGTTATGTCAAAAATCTTGATGAATCCGATATCATTTTATTGCTGTACGTTGATGATATGCTAATTGCAGGATCTAGCATAAATGAGATCAATTTGGTTAAGCAACAACTAGCGGAGGAGTTTGAAATGAAAGACTTAAGACCAGCTAAGTAAATGTCTGGGATGAGGATTAGCAGAAACAGGTAAGAAGGAACCTTAAAATTGTCTCAAGAAAAGTACATACAGAAGGTACTAAGCAGGTTCAATCTTCATGATGCAAAGACCAGAAACACTCCACTCGGAAGCCATCTAAATCTGTCAAAGGACGAATCACCTAAGATAGATGAATAAAGGAAGTACATGTCCAAAGTTCTGTATGCTTCAGCAGTAGGAAGTTTGATGTATGATATGGTTTGTACTAGACCTGATATAGCATATGCTGTTGGAGTTGTCAGTAGATACATGTCAGATCCAGGAAAGGGGCATTGGGAAGGTGTATTGCGATATCTAAAAGGCACCTCAGGTATGACACTTTGTTTTAAAAAGAGCAATATTATATTACAAGGTTTTGCTGATGCAAATTTAGGCGGCGATCTGGATAGTCGAAAAAGTACCACGAGCTACGTGTTCATCTTGGGTGGTACTGCCGTTAGTTAGATTTCCAGACTTCAGAAAAGTGTTGCTCTATCTACCACTGAAGCAGAGTACATGGCAATCTCAGGAGCTGGAAAAGAGATGATTTGGCTTAAGAATTTTCTTAAAGATCTAGGAAAAGAGCAGGACAATTGTGAGCTTTTCAGTGATAGCCAGAGTACAATCCTTCTTGCCAAGAATCCAGTGTTTCATGGAAAATCGAAGCATATCCAATTGAGGTATCATCATATACGAGAGTTGATAAATGAAGAAACTCTTTCCCTGCAGAAGATACCAGGATCAAAGAACCCGTCAGACATGTTGACTAAAGTTGTCGGTATTGACAAACTGAGGTTGTACGCTGCCTCAGTTAACCTTCAAGACTGATAGCGTGAAGGAACCACCAGACAATAGCAATCTTTTTTTCTTTCTTGATGTAATATAAGTTTGAGGGGGAGAGTGATAGGAGCAAAGCTATTTGTTGTATGTGAAAGTAAACAAAAGAGAGAAAAATCAAAAAGAGATGAAATATGATGTAAGCGCTTACATTTCAGCATTCTTATGATGTAAGCACTTAAATCAGCATTCTTATGATGTAAGCGCTTACCTCAACAGGACATTCAAATGCATATAAATATGGGTCTACATTTTCATTTGTAGATCATCCAAAATTTCTTCTTTCTCTCTTTAATTGATAAAGAGTTATTCTTTGTGTGCCCGTGGAGTAGGTAAAAATTGCCGAACCACGTAAATCTTGTTTTGTCTTGTGCAATTTATTGCTTTTCTCTCTTAAAATTTTTTTTTCTTCTATTAGCCTGATACGCTTCCTAACACTAAGCTCTGGCTATGTGTGGGGTCCAGAGAAATATTGAACCACAAGAGTTTTAATAAGATTCTTCTATATTTATATTTTTAAATTATCATAAGTACTAGAAGAAATGTTCAAATCAGTTACCAATTTTCAGTCATTTTCCTTCAATATTCTTAACTTGTTTTTTTTTATTTTGGGTAAGCTGGAGATATCTTCATCATAATAAAAAATAAAAAAAACATTACCACCAAATCAAGCTTCACATCGACGAATCTGAGCTTCCTCTCCAAATTCAATTCACCACTACTGAGCTATAAATATGGCTTTGAGATGAAAAAAAAAGAATGAAAGAAGTACTGCTGAACTCTATGTGAGAAATGGAGGAATATATAATCCAAAAGGGGGAATAGCATATTTTGGTACCGGGAAATTAGGGGGTGGATGATGGCGGGAATTGGATTTTGGGGATTTTTTTTTTCTATTTATGAAAAATAATTATATTTCGATACTATGACCAATGTGTAATATCTGAAATTAGGTTGTATTCTGGGCCGGGCCTGGGCCAAACGGGCCTGGGCTTTGGCGGTCCCGGGCTTCACGGTCTCAATGTGTGGAACCGACCCACGGCGGTCCTAAGCCCATATGGTTCCGGGCTAAATGGGCCAGGCCCGCAGGTCTAACGGGTTTTTTCGTATTTTATATATATATATATATATATATATATAGTTTAACAGGACTAGTGGGTATATCATCTAAATCCGGTTGCGTTTAATCTAAATCATCATTTTCCTCATCTTTTTCAAAGATAATTTCATTATGATAAAGGGCATTCATAACTTCTTCATTGAATTGCTGATATGGTGCAACATCATGGCAAAATTGACTATCGAAAAATTCAAAACAAGAGTGATCACTATCAAGAATAATAGGTGGAGGAGGACGGGTAAGAGATGTGGGTCGGGGAGACGAGGGAAGAGTAGTAGCTTGGCTACTAGATTCACCATTTTTAGATTTTTCCTTACACTTCCACCAAAATAAATTTGAAAGAAAAGACCATATTAATTATAATTATACTAAATAAAACAAACAAAACTATAATATTAAAACTTAAGAGTTGGAACGACTTTACCGAATTGATGAACATCTTCTTGAAAATTGTATATCGTTGAAGACTTGAATACTTCAATTCACCAACTTCACAAATTTTCACGAAATTGCAATAATAAAGTAAGCAGTTATAGAAGAAAATTAGAGAGAGATTGATAAATTCGTGAATAAAAATGAAAGAATGAGGGGTATTTATAGTTGAGAATTGAAAAAAATTGTACTTATAAAACATTTGGGGTCAAAATAAAGTTTGGGGGCCAAATGGCATTTTTTGAAGTTCCAAACAGATCGATTGTGAAGGCCAACAACTAGATTTTAAAAATCACACCGTGGTCATTGTTAAATTTTTTTAAAACAATAGCCATTAGGGGCCCGTTTGACCCTGTTGAACCGGCCCAGGCCCGCCTGTCAATCCGGACTCACATGCTATTTGGCTTGGACCGACCCACTGCGGGCTTATGCACCACTAGAGCCTAGGCCCGCTTGAATCGGCCCGTTTGGCCCATATGGCTCGTGGGTCCGGGCCGATCCCCGTCCGGGCCAGGACTACAATACAACCTTAATTTGAAATTCCATTTCACTTTAATCACCCATTAATATTAATCTATATCTATATTTATAAATATATTGTATTATAAGGACAAATGCTCTATCTTAATATCCTTCGTTCTTTTTAACCTTTTAAAATGGAATTTATATTGGACAAAATTATAATTTAAGTTACTTTCCTACTGTTTAGGACTTTATAAAATTAACTCTTATTAATATGCTTGGCCTAATATTAAGGACCTTCATTGTATAATAAATTCCTTAAATTTAAATTTCTCTTCGTTAGACAGTATAATAAAATCTTTAAATATTGAATGTTCATACACAAAATAATACGACAATACGATTTGTTATTAGATGTGTATTTTCTCTTTTTTTTCTTTTTAAATTTGTGTTAAGAACTCGAGGAATTCTTTTTATTTTTTCTTATTTCATAAGTATCCCGATCCGGATTTCTCACCTTCAGGAGTCGTGATGACGCTTACTATTAAGATCCAGGCAAGCCAATTATTTATTACCTCTTTAGCAAACATCGACATTTTTAAAAACAATGAAAATATTTAATAGAGAAGCGTAAGTCTTAAGTATAAATAAAATGAAAGCAATGCAGAAATCTATAACAACTCTACCCAAGAACTGAAGTCACAATCTCACGAACGTCTAGATAATGCTAAATACAATATCTGAAATAAAACATAATTTTGTTTGTTCCGGTACAAAAGGAAAACAAACTAAAATAAGGATATAAGAGACTCCATGCCTGCGACGTCAGCAAGGCTACCTCGGTGTCTCTGGACTGAAGTCAGCTCCCAAATCTCCTACTGCTGTCCAAAAGTTGCTCCGACTTTGTGATCTGTACAAAAAGATGCACAGAGTGTAGCATCAGCACAACCGACCCCATGTGCTGTTAAGTGCCTGGCCTAACCCCGTGAAGTAGTGACGAGGCTAGACCGGACTACCAAACAAACTTGTGCAGTTCAATATATATATGTGCAAGTACAACTAAATAACAACAAAAAGTAAACAATTAAAGCTGGGAGGGGAAAATGCTTATAGGAATAGCAGATAAAAATAGAATATCAGGAAAAAATAAAGAAACTATATATGATTTCTTCTAACACAGAATAAGGGATAACAAACCACTTTCGCTTGTTTCAATTTCCTCTTGTTGCGTGCGTGCAACACGATCCCATTTCCTCATGTCACGTGGTAGGCGTACCACTCGCTCCCATTTCATAATTGTTAGATAATACGCTTAACGCTAGAGGGGGAGGGTGAATAGCGTTATAATAAAATTTAGCGTAAACTTGCGGAAATAAAAATTTGCAGGAAATAATTAAGTGCGTTAAATAAACAAAAAGGAAAGAACGCACCGATGTATTCTGGTTCACCACAACACGTGGCTAGTCCAGCCCCCGAGAGACTCTCTCGAGATTTTCCACTAACTTGTCAAGCTTACGGGTGCTCAACAAACCTTTACAACTTAAGGACACAAGCCTTAACACCTTTGCTCGGAGATACAACACTCCAAGACTTCAACCAAGGAAACACAAGTTCCTTACAACAAGAGAATCACAATTCTCTTACAAGTGTACAAAACACTAAACACTCAAACAAAACACTCCTTAATGAGTAGATATGAGTAAAAGAAGTAAGTTCAAGATCACAACAACTATGGACAAGACTTTGGCTCTCAAAAGCTTTATGGAATAAATATAAAATGATAAACAATAGTATGCAAGCTTATAGCAATAGAATGATCAGTTGTTGTGTGTTGTTGCGTTTAAAACACTGAAATGAAGCTATATTTATAGTTGAAAAACTTGGCATTACCGTTGCCTAATTGCCAATTAAGAGTTGCTGATTTTACTCTGTGACAATCGATTGTCAGGAAGCCACAATCGATTGTTTGCCAATCGTACAGAAAATCAATCCCAGATTTTACGCTTAACAATCGATTGTCCAAGATCAACAATCGATTATTGGCAATGTTCAAAAAATCATTTCCAGATTTTACGTAAAAAATCGATTATACCAAATCAATAATCGATTATTCAGCAACGTTCAAAAAATCCTTTCCAGATTTTAATTTCAACAATCGATTGTACAAAATCAACAATCGATTATTCAGCAACGTTCAAAAAATCTTTTCCAGATTTTAATATCAACAATCGATTGTACAAAATCAATAATCGATTACCTGACGGTATTTGAAAACTTTACGACAACGGTCAGCTTCACAATCGATTGTGCAAAGTTAACAATCGATTATTTATCAAATTTTGAAAATCATTTAAGACACTGCCTCGTGACAATCGATTGTTATATACTCACAATCGATTATTTAATAACTTTGAAATAGTCTGGAAGTCACTGCCTCAACACAATCGATTGTCATAAGTTCACAATCGATTATTTTGTGACTTCGAAAAATCTGAAGGACACTGTCTCTTCACAATCGATTGTCATTAGCTTCACAATCGATTATTCTGAGTTTTGAAAAACTTTGATGGACACTGCCTCATCACAATCGATTGTCATAAGGTACACAATCGATTGTCATGCAGGTTTGAAAAACCTGATGCTCACTGCCTTAACACAATCGATTGTCATTTGTTCACAATCGATTGTCATGCAGTCTTGGCTTAACATAATCGATTATCATAAGTACATAATCGATTATCTTAGTCCAGTTTTTAGAGGCATGTTTAAAAATCATTTTGACTGAAGTAAATATGCATGATTTAAAACCATTTAGCATTAAATTAAATATGCATGATTTACTAAAAAATAGTTTTACGAGAGAAGCCATGTCATGAGTCAAGTTGTCGGATCAAGATCACAATTAAGAGCGACTCATTTAAACTATAAAACTTTGTCTTGTGCTTGAATCTCGTTATGCATCAATTATGCGCCTGTACTTGAACTTCGTCATATATCACTTTGCGCTTCGTTTGTCATTCATCAAAACCTACACATAAGAACACACGTTTTAGTATAACGGCTTGAGAACGTGTTTCCAACAATTTCCCCCTTTTTGATAATGACAAACTTTAAGCGGGATATGCAACTTAAACAATTTATATTGACGATTCAAGACAAGTAAAGATATGCAATAAGTATGCGATTAGTTCCCTCTTAATATATGAATTCCCCCTCAATTTAAGCTTATAACTATTGAGAGTGCATACCCATTATCTTCCCCCTTTTGCCATTAGCAAAAATAGTATAAAAAGATTGCCAAAGATGTAAATAAAACTTTTTTATTTATTGGAAAGAAAAAACGTGATTACTTAAAGAGAGCACAATAACTCAAGTAATAGCATTACAATCGATTATTGATACGAGATAATCGATTATTAGACGACAGAAACCGATTTTTCTGAAGAAGACTTGATTATTGCGCGTCATGCTTTATGATTCCCCTACCTTTAGGGCGATACCTGCCAAAATTCGTTAGACGTCTCCGACGCTCAAGTTAGAAATCATGTAAGATAAAAAGATGCAATGCATGACTTAGATCAACGTGGAGTCAAGAATCCCGAGTTCACTACGAATTCGGAAGAAGGACTCTTTCTCTAAGGGCTTAGTAAAGATGTCGGCCAATTGGTCTTTGGTTTCAACAAATTCGATTTCGACATCGCCCTTGAGAACGTGATCTCTTATAAAATGATGTCTAATTTCAATGTGTTTTGTTCGCGAATGAAGAACGGGGTTCTTCGTTAAGCATATGACACTAGTATTATCACATCTAAGAGGGATATGATCAAGACTTAGGCCATAGTCCAAGAGTTGTTGTTTCATCGATAGGATTTGAGCGCAACAACTCCCCGCGGCTACATATTCAGCCTCGGTTGTGGACAACGCAACACTTACTTGTTTCTAGCTAAACCAAGAAACGAGAGAGCTACCGAGCAAATTGCAAGTGCCACTAGTGCTCTTGCGGTCCAATTTGCATCCAGCAAAATCGGAGTCGGAATAGCCAACGAGTTGGCATGAAGAACCTTTGGGGTACCATAGACCCACATTTGTAGTACCAACGAGGTACTTCAAAATCCATTTTACCGCAATAAGGTGAGACTCCTTCGGACACGATTGATAACGGGCGCATAAGCACACGCTAAACATGATGTCCGGACGACTAGCAGTAAGATAGAGAAGAGAGCCGATCATACCTCGATACTTCTTAGTGTCGACTTCCTTACCTTTCTCATCTTTGTCTAGATGATCGGATGTGCTCATGGGAGTCTCCATTGCTTTTGCATTGTTCATTTCAAATCTTTTCAGCAATTCTTTGCAATATTTGGCTTGGCAAATGAACGTACCTTCTTTCATTTGCTTTACTTGTAATCCCAAAAAGAATGTTAACTCACCCATCATAGACATCTCAAATTCGCTTGTCATTAAATCGGAAAATTCCTTGCATAAGACATTGTTAGTAGCACCAAATATGATATCATCCACATATATTTGAACTAATAAAATATCATTGTTTTTATGCTTAACAAAAAGGGTGGTGTCAACTTTCCCCCTAATGAAATCATTTTCCAATAGAAATTTACTCAATCTTTCATACCAAGCTCGGGGAGCTTGTTTTAAACCATAGAGAGCCTTTTTGAGTTTGAAAACATGATCGGGAGATTTAAAATCTTCAAAACCGGGGGGTTGTTCAACATAAACTTCTTCTTGTATAACACCATTTAGAAAAGCACTTTTCACATCCATTTGATATAAATTGAAATTCATAGAAGAGGCAAAAGCGAGCAATAGACGAATAGCTTCTAATCTAGCTACGGGAGCATATGTTTCTTCATAGTCAATACCCTCTTCTTGATTATAGCCTTTTGCTACAAGCCTAGCTTTGTTTCTAGTGATTACACCATTTTCATCTAGTTTGTTTCGAAAAACCCATTTCGTACCAATTATGGTATGATTTTCGGGTCTTGGCACCAAATCTTAAACGTCATTCCGTTTGAATTGGTTAAGCTCCTCTTGCATTGCCAAGGTCCAAAATTCATCCCCAATTGCTTCGGAGATGGTTGTTGGTTCAATTTGAGACACAAAAGCAGTATGTCCTAAGGTGTTCTTAAGGGAGTTTCGGGTACTTACCTTTTCTCCGACGTCGCCAATTACCTGTTCGAGAGGGTGATCTTTAATTGTCCTCCACTCGTTAGGCATTTTCGTTTCATTCTCCAATTGTGGCGCTTCCTCCGTTGGTTGTTTCAAAATTTCGTCTTGATTTTCTTTAGGCGTTTCCTCTTGTATTTTGTTTTTCAAGCTATCTAAAATACCTGCAAGATCAAAACCGGTATCCTTTCTCGCCAAGCGAGCATTATTTTCGGCAAATACAACATGAGGGGATTCCTCCACAGTTTCGGTTCTTTTATTAAAGACCCTATATGCTTTGCTACGTGAAGAATAACCAATGAAAATTGCCTCATCGGACTTAGCATCAAATTTTCCCAATTGATCTTTGCCATTGTTATGAATAAAACATTTACAACCGAATACTCTAAGATGGGAGATATTTGGTTTCCTTCCCTTATAGAGTTCATAGGGAGTTTTCATGAGTATAGGCCTTATGACTACTCTATTTAAGATGTAGCATGCGGTACTCACGGCATCCGCCCAAAAATGTTTGGGAGTCTTAGCCTCTTCGAGCATGGTTCTAGCCATCTCTTCGAGACACCTATTTTTCCTTTCCACCACCCCATTTTGTTGTGGTGTTCGTTGAGCGGAAAAGGTATGCTCGATACCGAGTTCGTCACAAAAGTCCGCAAAGAGATTGTGATCAAACTCTCCCCCATGATCACTTCTAATTGAAGTGACGGTTGTTTCCTTCTCGTTTTGAACACGCTTAAGAAAATATTTAAAATTCTGAAAAGCATCACTTTTATTGGCAAGAAATAAAGTCCAAGTAAATCTAGAATAATCATCAACAATTACAAAAGCATAACGATTTCTTCCTAGACTTTCAATGCGAGATGGTCCAAATAAATCCATGTGAAGCAATTGCAATGGTCTAGAAGTTGAAACAAAGTTTTTGGATTTGAAAGATGCTTTTGTTTGCTTCCCTTTTTGAAAGAATCACAAATAGAGTCATTTTCAAATTTCAAATTGGGAAGACCAATAACTAAGTTTTGTGAAATCAATTTGTTCAAAAGATGCATGTTTATATGAGCAACACTACGATGCCATAGCCAAGTATCATTCTCTTTGCTCATAAGACAATCAACATATTCGGGTGAGGAATTAGCAAGATCAACCATATAAATATTATCCACTCTAAAACCACGAAGGATAATTTTAAAATCACTACGTCTAAACACTAAGCATTCATCCGAATCAAATAAGGCAAGATTTCCCTTGTCACATAATTGACTTATGCTCAAGAGGTTATGCTTTAAACCTTTAACAAGTAATATATGCTTAATAGAGGAGTTTTCATCCTTACCGACCGATCCGATGCCAATAATCTTTCCTTTATTGTTATTCCCAAAAATCACACTTCCTCCTTCTTTGTGTTCTAGTTGAAGGAATTTGGATTCGTCTCCCGTCATATGTTTGGAGCATCCACTATCAAGGTACCATAGTACACTTGATCCCTTCAAACACACCTACAAAACAAATTAATGCGTTTTTGGTACCCATGCCATTTTGGGTCCTTGAGGGTTAGGCATATCATAATGATGCGATTGAGTGATATGTCTATGTCGTGTAAAACATGCAAGGGCAATATGACCAATGCGTCTACAATAATGACAAGTCACGTTGGGGTTATGCATCCTTCTAGGTTCATAGTAACTTGATGGACGAAAATGAATTACTCTATTTTCATTCTGACTATTGCGCATTTCATGAGAACCATTTCTCCTACTATTAGTTCTAAAATGAGCAGCATTTCTAGAGTAATGGTCATGTCTAGATGTTCTAAAAATTTCAAAACTCCTTCTAGTGTTTGGCCTAGAATATGCATCATTTCTAGGGTAGTCATTTCTAGGTGGTAAGTCATTTCTAGGTGGTAAGTCATTTCTAGGTCTTCTAAAATGTTCAACATTTGTTCTAGCATGCATATTTGTTCTAGGATTGCTATTTCTACGATAAGCATTTGTTTTATTAATCCTAGGTTGAGCCTTAGGTGGTTGGGGTTTGGCTTCAACCTTTTATTTAGGCTCATTCTTAAAACCTATGCCATGCTTGGCTGACTTCAAATTAACAAGGACCTCATTCAAATTTTTGTGGGAAGAATTAAACTTATCTAAGGTACCTTTAAGTCTATCTACCTCATTTTCGAGATGCATGCAAGAAGAGCAATTTTTAATAGAACTTTCGGGCTTGTCGGCGCTTCTTTTTCCGAAAAACTTGTTTTCCTCTTTCAGCTTCTCATTTTCTAAAACCAGTTTTTCTAACTCCTTTTCTTTCAAAGAAAGCTGTTTTGAAAATCTTTTTCTTTTAGAGAATCATTTTCTTTTATGCTCTTGACAGTTTTTGAAGCTTTAATAAATTCAGTATATAGCTCATCAAAAGCAGTTCGTATTTCTTCAAGAGTAAAGAAGTTTTTAGAAGAGATTTGACATACCTCATCTTGCTTGTCTTCTTGCGCCATAAGACAAAGGTTTGCGGCTTCGTCTTCTTCTTCTTCGCTTGACTCATCTCCGGAGTCTCCTCCCCAAGAAATGTATGCACGTTGCTTCTTAAAAGGTTTCTTCTCCTTTTTGATGTTTGGGCAATTTGATTTGATGTGCCCAGTTTCACCGCATTCATAGCACTTTATTTGCTCGCCTTGCTTTTTGCCCTTTCGTTCATACTCCTTTCGCATGAACTTTTGAAATCTTTTGATAACGAGTCCAAACTCGTTGTCTCCGTCCTCATCAACTTGAGGTTGACTTGTGCTTGCCTTAAGCGCTATTCTTTGCCTCCTTTGATCATCAATAAGAGGGTTAAGTATTGTAGATTCATAAGTCTTAAGGTTACCTCTTAATGCATCGATTGTGACATTTGAGACGCTAATGGATTCTTGAATTGCGTCGGCCTTTGATCGCCATGCCGGAGTGAGACTTCTAAGAATTTTTCGAACAAGTTCTCTATCCGTGAATGTCTTCTTGAGGGCATGTAGGTTATTTACGATTATTGAAAATCGTTCGAACATTTCATCCACCTTTTCACCTTCCTTCATGTGAAATAATTCATAAGCATGGGTTAGGAAATCAATTTTAGCTTCCCTTACCTGGTCCGTACCTTCGTACGTAATTTCCAGCTTGTCCCACATTTCCTTTGCCGTTGTGCAACACGATATTTTCCTGTAATCGTCAGCATTTACAGCACAATATAATAAATTAATTGCTTTAGCATTATTTTGAACCTTTCGGATATCATCCGCGTCATATTCTTCTTCTGACTTGGGAACCCATTCGTTTTCAACCTTTTTGGTTGGAATTTGATGTCCCTTTGTTATCACCTTCCAGAGATGAAAATTGTTTGCTTGAACGAAGATTTTCATCCTCTCCTTCCAGTACGTATAGTTTGTACCGTTGAATAGTGGTGGTCCGGTGGAGCACTGTCCTTCCTCTATTCCTGCAAAAGAATCACGAGTAGAAGCCATAGAAGTTTCTCTCAAACTGTTAAGTCTTTAGAGAGTTGGGCTCTGATACCAAGATAATACGCTTAACGCTAGGGGGGGGGGATGAATAGCGTTATAATAAAATTTAGCGTAAACTTGCGGAAACTAAAATTTGCAGAAAATAATTAAGTGCGTTAAATAAACAAAAAGGAAAGAACGCACCGATGTATTCTGGTTCACCACAACACGTGGCTAGTCCAGTCCCCGAGAGACTCTCTCGAGATTTTCCACTAACTTGTCAAGCTTACGGGTGCTCAACAAACCTTTACAACTTAAGGACACAAGCCTTAACACCTTTGCTCGGAGATACAACACTCCAAGACTTCAACCAAGGAAACACAAGTTCCTTACAACAAGAGAATCACAATTCTCTTACAAGTGTACAAAACACTAAACACTCAAACAAAAACACTCCTTAATGAGTAGATATGAGTAAAAGAAGTAAGTTCAAGATCACAACAACTATGGACAAGACTTTGGCTCTCAAAAGCTTTATGGAATAAATATAAAATGATAAACAATAGTATGCAAGCTTATAGCAATAGAATGATCAGTTGTTGTGTGTTGTTGTGTTTAAAACACTGAAATGAAGATGTATTTATAGTTGAAAAACTTGGCATTACCGTTGCCTAATTGCCAACTAAAAAGATTCGCTGATTTTACTCTGTAACAATCGATTGTCAGGAAGCCACAATCGATTGTTTGCCAATCGTACCAAAAATCAATCCCAGATTTTACGCTTAACAATCGATTGTCCAGGATCAACAATCGATTATTGGCAACGTTCAAAAAATCATTTCCAGATTTTACGTAAAACAATCGATTATACCAAATCAATAATAGATTATTCAGCAACGTTCAAAAAATCCTTTCCAGATTTTAATTTCAACAATCGATTGTACAATATCAACAATCGATTATTCAGCAACGTTCAAAAAATCTTTTCCAGATTTTAATATCAACAATCGATTGTACAAAATCAACAATCGATTACCTGACGGTATTTGAAAACTTTACGACAACGGTCAGCTTCACAATCGATTGTGCAAAGTTAACAATCGATTATTTATCAGATTTTGAAAATCATTTAAGACACTGCCTCGTAACAATCTATTGTTATATACTCACAATCGATTATTTAATAACCTTGAAAAAGTCTGGAAGTCACTGCCTCAACACAATCGATTGTCATAAGTTCACAATCGATTATTTTGTGACTTCGAAAAATCTGAAGGACACTGTCTCTTCACAATCGATTGTCATTAGCTTCACAATCGATTATTCGGAGTTTTGAAAAACTTTGATGGACACTGCCTCATCACAATCGATTGTCATAAGGTACACAATCGATTGTCATGCAAGTTTGAAAAACCTGATGCTCACTGCCTTAACACAATCGATTGTCATTTGTTCACAATCGATTGTCATGCAGTCTTGGCTTAACATAATCGATTATCATAAGTACATACTCGATTATCTTAGTCCAGTTTTTAGAGGCATGTTTAAAAATCATTTTAACTGAAGTAAATATGCATGATTTAAAACCATTTAGCATTAAATTAAATATGCATGATTTACTAAAAAATAGTTTTACGAGAGAAGCCATGTCATGAGTCAAGTTGTCGGATCAAGATCACAATTAAGGGCGACTCATTTAAACTATAAAACTTTGTCTTGTGCTTGAATCTCGTTATGCATCAATTATGCGCTTGTACTTGAACTTCGTCATATATCACTTTGCGCTTCGTTTGTCATTCATCAAAACCTACACATAAGAACACACGTTTTAGTATAACGGCTTGAGAACGTGTTTCCAACAATAATATCACGTGGTAGGCGTACCACTCGCTCCCATTTCAATATATCACGTGGTAGGCATACCACTCGCTCCCATTTCATAATTTCACGTGGTAGGCGTACCACTTGCTCCCTTTTCATAATATCACGGAGAAATCCCAACAAGGGAGTAAAGTGACAAAATAAATTTCCTGGCAGGGGATCAAGACAATATAATAAATTTTCCGGCAAGGGAACAAGATATCAACCCAATTATCCCAGCAAGGGAGATCCAGCTATAACCAAACTTATTCAATTTCTACTTAAAACAACCGGCAAGGGATCAAGACAATATAATAAATTTTCTGGCAAGGGAACAAGATATCAACCCAACTATCCCAGCAAGGGAGATCCAGCTATAACCAAACTTATTCAATTTCTACTTAAAACAACTAAATCAATGCTCAATCACAACAATTAGTTGCTCAGTTTTGAAAATTTCCAACCAAGTTCTCATAAGCAACAATTAAGAATACAATAATTTAGCAATTTAGGACTCACGGTCATGCTCGACCCCCAACGTATAGATACCCTTCACCATGCCTATACGTCAGACACAATACGTAGCAAGTAACAAGTAAGACTCACTCATAATCCCTCAAGCAAAAGTTAGACCGAACACTTACCTCAACTTACGCGGCTAAATCAATCCACAACGATCGCTTTCCCTCTCGAGTTCGGCTCCAACTCAATCAAATCTATGAAATAACGACTTTATAATATCAATATAGCTAAACAAATCAAACCCAATGCCTAAATATAGATTTCCAACCTTTCTTCCAAAAATTCCAAAAATCGATCCTGGGCCCGCTTGGTCAAAACATGAGGTTCAAACCAATTTCATATCACAATTTCCCATGAGCCTGAATATATAATTTGTTTTCAAATTCGACCCCAAAATGAGGTCTAAATCGAAGAAAATTGAAAAGCCCTCATTCTACCCAATTCCCCCAACTTCCACCCTAAACTATGTGATTTAAGCTTAGAAATTCACTAATTAATGAAGGAAAATGAAGGAAATGAGTAGGGATTTACTAACCCAAGTGGTCTTGAAGGATGGGGGCTTCAATGGAATCCTAGAGCTTGGGGAAGAAGAGAGCTCGTGTGAATTTTTGAGTAAAACCCATATGCAATGTTTCTGAACTTAAAAATATACCCGGGCGAATTTGCCCTACGCGTTCGTGGGAGAGAGATCGGGTTTGCGATGGGCAACTGGGCAGTGCATCGCGTTCGCAATGGGGAGGATGCAAACGCGAAGGAATCTGGGGGGGGGGGGGTCCAGGAATTTGTTATGCGCGAAAGCTTGAAGGGCACGCGAACGCGATGGGGAAGACTAAAAAGGTACGCGTTCGCGAACTGTTGAATGCGAACGCGAAGAGGGAATTTCTAGGATCCTGAACTTAGCTTAAGCGATTGCGATAATTGGGACGCGAACGCGAAGAAGAGGGGACTCAAAGCTATGCGAACCGAGAGGACTAGTGCGAGCACGAAGAAGGGATTCACTGTGTAAAGATTGCAGATTTTCTGCAATCTCCCTAAGTCCAAAACCACCCCAAACACCTCCGAAAACACTCGTGATCCCTCGGAGCTCCTAACCAAACATACACTAACTCAACAACATCCTACGAACTTAACCGTACGATCAAATTGCCAAATTAACATAAAAACGAGGAACCAAGCCTCAAAATCATCACTTTTCATCAAACTTCATAAACTTCAATTTTTAGAGATTTAGGTTCGAAACACGTCAAATGATATCCGATTTCAACCAAATTTCATAGAAATATCTTAAATAACGTATAAGACTTGTACCGGGTGCCAAAATCAAAATACAAGCCCGATACCACACGTTCTAATCTATTTTCATTTTAAATTTCCATATTAATTTCAGAAAAATAATTTCTTTTATGAATCCATTTCTCGGGCTCGGGACCTCGGATTTTGATTCCGGGCATATGCTCGAGTCCATATTTTTATACGGACCCTTCGGGACCGTTAAATCATGGGTCCGGGTCCGTTTACCCAAAATATTGACCAATGTCAACTTTACTCATTTTAATACTAAATTTTAGCATTTTTCACAGAATTTCACATGTAAGCTTTTCAGCTACGCGTCCGGACTACATAAACAAATCGAGATAACTAAAAATGAGGTTTTCAATGCCTCGGAAGCACGAAAAAAGAAAAAAATATGTGATGAACCTTTGATCGTCACAGTAAGGAAGTTTACGGATACTTTTGTAAGGAAGTACAATTTTATTTAAAAATAATGGACTAACCTAGACCTTTTTCATATGGAGATCTAATTATTTTTAGGAAACTTATACATGTGTTTCAAATAAGTCTCATCTTACCAACATGTAGCTATTAGTCATAGATTTACAAAACCTAACTAAATACATATAAAAATTAAAAAATCAAATAAATAAGGTTCTTTCTATAAAAAAAATCACATGCAAAAATCACCTTCCAAGCGTGATTAGCAACATCAGATGTAAGACGGAAAGGAAATTTCATGGATGAGGAAGCAAATAAGGTGATGAATATTTATATATATATATATATATATATATATATATATATATATATATATATATATATATATATATATATATATATATATATATATATATATATATATATATAGCAAAAAAAACTTTTTTAATGGGTATAGTTGAAATTTATTAAAAATATATAAATAAGTCAATGTACAAAATTTGATGAAGATTGGAGGTGATTTGGACGGGTTTTGTACCAAAATTCGTAAATAAATCAAGTTAAAAAATATTCTTCTGCAACACATGTATCATACATGTATCACGCATGTATCTCACACATGTATACACGGATATACATGTGATACATATGTGAAACACCGTGTGATATACATATCATTTTTTCATGTTAAGTTTTAATTTCGAATTTTCCATTCAAACCATCTCAAAACTTCACCAAATTATCCCAAAACTGAAATTCAAGCTCCTTAAGATGCCAATCTATTCTAATAACACCAACTCAAAAGAAAGCAAAAATTTAACCTTTTTTGCTACAAATAGCTAATCGGCTAATATTAGTAATATTTGGCCAATATTAGTAATATTTTATGAATTGGTCAATTTTTGTGATGAGCTCCTTATAAATAGACATAGTTAGCAGTTTCCCATTTTTTCCTTTAATCTATATTTTTTGTCTCATATACATTATTTAATAATTTTTATGTAATTTTAAGAAAATATATATTAATAGAGAAGGTCACATAGCCAATACTTAAGACTTGAAGTTCTTTTAATTGAAAACAATTATATAAAACAAAGGGCAATTTTGTTTGTTTTTAGAAATTAAAGGGGTAAAAAAGCAAATACTAGTGCTACACTTCCATGATCTCTCTTAACTGTTCTAACAGACAGAGAAACAGAGCAGATACAAATTGGGAAGGATGATGGTGGATCTGAGTTCCTTCTCCGACGAGAAATTCGACCCGAAGAAATGGATAAACGAAGTGTTACAGTCACGGCACCCACAGGATCCAGTGGACAAACACCTAGTGGATCTGGAAATGAAGCTTCAGATGGTTTCCGAAGAGATCGCCGCTTCCCTTGAGGAGCAAAGCGCCGCCGCACTCCTCCGTGTTCCCCGCACCACTCGCGATGTCAGCCGCCTCCGTGATGATTCTCTCACCCTTCGCTCCGCTCTCTCCGCTATCCTCCTCAAGCTTAAAAAGGTCGGTTCGGCATTTCATTTTTACTGTAGTTGAAATGTCAAAATTCTAAGGGTCCTTTTTTTTGAGTGTGTAGAATTTGTAATTCTGAGAATTTACTTACTAGTCTTCAATTATAGGCTTACCAGTTGTACTAGTACTATTCTTGTATTTTCTTGTTCGTAGCTTTTTATTATTACATGTTGTGCCATTCAGTTTGTTGTTGCTATTGTTTGTTGATTTATTATCACTGTTCCTTGAGCTGAGTATCTATAGTAAACAACCTCTCTACCTTCACAAGGTAGGGGTAAGGTTGTGTACACATTACCCTCCCCACATGTGGAATTACACTGTTTTTTGGTTGTTGTTGTTGTCTTCAGTTATAGCCATGGTATTATGAGAATATAGTTCAATAATTGTGGGTTTTTACCAGGTAGAAAGGTCCTCTATATCAATGACTAATTCTCCTCTCTCACAACTTTGAATTCCTTTGCAGGCTGAGGGATCATCTGCTGAATCTGTAGCTACACTTGCAAAAGTTGATGCTGTCAAGCGCAGAATGGAAGCTGCATATGAGACTTTGCAGGTAATACTTTTCTTAAAGTGATGTTTAACTTAAATTTCAACTCTAGATAAAAAACTTCCCCTGTATCTAAGGCTACACTAACAATTGTTCGAGTTTCCTGCTAACTTCCCCTGTATTTAAAAAACTTGTATTTTCTCGTTGGAAGGATGCTGCTGGTTTAACTCAACTAAGCTCAACAGTGGAGGATGTATTTGCCAGTGGTGATCTTCCTCGAGCTGCAGAAACTCTGGCTAATATGAGGCACTGCTTGACTGCCGTTGGAGAGGTGGTGTTTTAACTTGCTTGTTTTTAGTTACATAACAATGTGTGTCACACTTTCTTTATTAAAGTTCCGTGCAATTTTCAGGTTGCGGAATTTGCTAATATTAGGAGGCAGCTTGAAGTTCTAGAAGATAGACTAGACTCAATGGTTCAACCTCGACTAACAGATGCTCTAAGCAATCGAAAGGTGACTTTAGTTGTCTTTCTCCTATGTAACCCTTTCTAAAAGTTACATTTTGTATTTTCAAGTGAATGCATATTCTCCTTGAACCATAGGAGACAGTAAAAGACCCTCGTTGCTATTTTATAGGTTGATGTTGCCCAAGATATGCGTGCTATTCTACTCAGAATTGGGAGATTCAAGTCCTTAGAGCTGCACTACACCAAGGTCCACATCAAGCCAATAAAGCGGCTTTGGGAAGATTTTGACTTGAGGCAGCAGTCTAATAAAGTTGCAAATGAGAAAAGTGAAACAGAAAGACTATCAAATGCTCAAGATTTTCATTCATCCATGATATCATTCTCAAGTTGGCTGCCTAATTTCTACGATGAATTATTGCTTTATCTTGAACAGGAGTGGAAGTGGTATGGATTGCTTTTCTTCAACTTTTGCTCACATAATTCTACTTGGTTTTGCCCCTAGGGCTTTGCTTGACGCACTGTGAGATGTGAGAATGGGGCGCATGTGATGAGCTAGAACCCTTCCATTCACTAGGAGCTCGGAATTTAAATGAGTGTGTGTGTGGGGGGGGGGGGGGGGGCATAATCTCGAGTTTTGAACTGTGGGCCAACTAAGTCACCTGGGGTTTTTTCGGTTATCAAAAAAAGAAAAAAAAACTACTTCGTTTTTCTGCTGGAGTGTAATTGGAAATCAAATGCTCTCCTGCTTTCAGAAAATTTTAATGTTGTCTTACTAGAAGTTATGTTATTATTAATAGATAGAAAGTCTCATTATTGATTGAACTGCTTATATGTTAGATTGACATCTAGATGTCGATTCTTATATGAGTACAGCTACGGAATGAAAAAGATCTACCTATCAGAAGACTGAAATGGAAAAAAGTCCTTGAAATGAGTTGAGTGGTTAAGGGCTTAAGGCATAGGAGTACTAACTTGGAGATACCAGGGTTGAAGTTGCTGCTATAAAACTTAGTGTGACCCCATCTGCTCTAACATCGGTAGATAGGTTATCTGGCACCTACGTTTCAGGGCTATAGCAAACTGCTTGATGAGTTGGTGATGTAGAAAAAAAAGCATGTAATAAAAAAAATTGCTCGTTCTTTCTGATTCCTTTCGTGGCTTCATTTACATTGCATGTTTTTTTTGGATTTCTTTTTTCTATCTTCTTTTTTAGGTGCTCTGTTTTGTCTCTGGTAAACTTATTCCCTCCTCACTACTAGTAACAAGAAACGAAAACTAAGGTCAAAGGGTACATGCAACCTGTGGGTGACAGACTGCAGATTTAAGTTGATACTATTTCGGACGCCCATTTAGGAGGTGCCAAACAGATCCCATCATTGATTTGAGATCTTGATAAGGTGAATACCCAGTCTATTCAATGCTAGGCATAAGCAGAAACGGAAAAGTAAGACGTAAAACAGGGTCAAAGGAGGGAAAAGTGTGAGCTCTTGGTTACTATAGAAAAGCCTTTTCGGAGGGAAGAATCATAGGAGAGACCAAATTGACTGGCATTCATTTATTCCCGATCCGAGCTGTTAAAAAGAAGCTTGAATGAAACCATAACATTTTTTGCCCATTCAGGATATAGTATTCACAGAGAAACTTTGGAATCAAAACTACATTTACCAAATCATATTGTTTGGAGAAAGTGATGAGAGGATTCAAAAGTTTCTCCTTACTCAAAAAGGAGAAACTTTGGAATCATCTCATCACTTTCTTCAAACATTATGATTTGGCGAATGTAATGTTGAATGGCATTGCGGCCTCTTTTATGCAGTTCTTATTTGGTCTTTTCTAAAGCATGAAAGCATCTTGGTTTTTCCGGGGAAGGGTTCGGCATTACGTGATTAATCGGTGAGTTTTCTCTTTTTTTTTTGGGGGGGGGGGGGGGGGGGGGGGCGGGGTTTTAGTGGTTAATTGGTGAAATACTAGTTTAATATGCCACAGCTACTAACTAACTTTGCTAGTCTGATTTATGATGAAGATGCCTTTGATTCAATATTCACCAACCTCTTGCTTTATAACTCAGTCATGGCCTCCTCCCCACTCCTACCCAATAAACTCAAGAAGATAAAAGAGGAGGCACTTCCCCAACCAAAATAAAAATAAACTCAAGAAAATAAAGAAGATTAAAGGAGGCAAAGCTTGGGACATCTCTCTTTGGTGTTCCTTAGTGAACAATAGATCTTTTTGTTGCAGGTGTATGCTTGCCTTTCCAGAAGAATTCAGAACTCTTGTACCAAACCTACTAATTGAAACAATGTCAGCTATTGGTATGAGCTTTGCATCACAGATTAACCTTGCCACTGGGGATGCTGTGCCAGAGACAAAAGCCTTGGCTAAAGGTGAGGTTTTATCATTCTTTAGGAGTTTTTGAGAACCATGATATAAACATAAACTTCTTGCTCTCTTGCATAGTTTCACGTAGTTTCATCCAAGTGAAAACAATAACAACAACAACAACAATGATCCAATGAAATACCATTAGTGGGGTCTGGGGAGGGTAGTGTCCTCTACCCCGAAGGAGTAGAGAGGCTGTATCCGAAAGAACCTCGATTCAAGAAGACATCCAAGTGAAAACGTTTATCATTTTTTTCTGATCTTACAGTTATGATGCTGCCTTCTCTGTTTTATTAAACATTCTGAAGAATCGGTGTCCAACTAGTTTCCAAGCATATAAGTGGCTTAAAGTAGTTATATATACGGGAAGACTGAAAATTGAAGTTTCAAAGTGCAAATCAGCTATTTGGATGTCACTATCACCATTTTGTGCATGGAAAGAATCAGCTCTAATTACCTATTATATTCTTTTTGGATGACCGAGGGTCTATTGGAAATAGCCTCTCTGCCCCATCGGGGTAGGAGTAATGTCTGTGTACACACTACCCTCCGTAGACCCCTTTATTGGGTCGTTTTTGTTGTTGTATTCTTTTTGGATGACACTATCGGTATTCCTTTTGGATACTCAAAGTTCTTGGATATTTTTCATCCATCATGCCTCAGATTTTACATTAAATTTCAGGCATAATCGATATCTCAAATGGAGATTTGCCAAAAGGTGCCAAGATTCAGACTAAACATTTGGAGGCCCTAATTGAACTTCAGAGTACAACAGGGAGCTTTGCTAAGAACATTCAACACCTGTTTTCAGACGCTGATCCACAAGTTCTGTCGGATGCTCTGAAGGCAGTCTTCCTTCCTTATGAATCTTTCAAACGGCGGTAAGCATACAAAAAGAAAATATTCTTGTTTATCACCTTTGACTTCACAAATTCACATATTTTTTCCGTTGCATATGGCATCCCTTATCCAGATACCAAATTTTCTCTATTTTTCCTGGTTCTTCCTTTTGAAGAGCAGTGCTCTTAGTCTTATGTGAAGGTCTTTTATTTGATTGAAATGCATTTATATGGTGAGGTCGAGTTGAGTACCATTGCCATGTAAGTTATTCAGTGTTGGTCCTTTCAAGTCTTGGATTATTGAGTTGGAAAAGTTTTGTTCTTGACTAGGTGATTGAGTTGAAAAAATCTAATGCTTTTGATGAGGAGGTTTTTCTTTCATTTCTTTTCAGCAAGTGTTTTTAGGAATAATGATTAATTAATTTCTTGTGATATGCGAGATCTTACATCACACTGTTTCTGTTTGCTCTCTTACATCCTAGACCTTGATAATTTTATGCATAGCTGGAGCTGGTTGTAATAAATAAGTATTAGCTCATAGGTCAATTAACATGGGTTTCCTGCTCAGGTATTGTCATCATCCTGGTACCATCAGACATGTTTGTATTTACACGTAGAAATTTCAAAATTTGGTGGTTCTCTGAAACTGTTGAGCATTTTGTTCAAGTAGCTTGCCTGGTGCCGTATGAGGATCTTTATTGAAATCGCAAGGTCATCTGGTTTTGCGGTGTCAAGTATTAGAACACTAAATGCTTTTAAATTTGTGATCTAGATATGGACAAATGGAGCGTGCAGTTCTCTCTGGTGAGATTGCAGGCCTTGATCTCAGAGGAGCTGCTGTTACTCTTGCGGGAGTCCAGGGAGTTGAACTTAGTGAAACTGTACGAAGGATGGAAGAGTCAATTCCACATGTCGTTTTGCTCCTTGAAGCAGCAGTTGAAAGATGCATCAACTTTACTGGTGGTTTTGAGGTGGATGAGCTAATTCTTGTGCTGGATGATGTTATGCTACAATACATTTCCACTTTGCAGGAGAACCTAAAATCATTGAGAGCTGTTTGTGGACTTGATATGGCTGCTATTAGTACAAAGAAAGACTCAGCAGAAAGAAGGGAAGCAGCTCCAAATGCACGTAAAGTTGACTTCACATCAAGTGAGGAGGAATGGTCATTTGTTCAAGGTGCACTGCAGATCCTCACCGTTGCTGATTGTTTAACCAGTAGATCTTCAGTCTTTGAAGCTTCCCTCAAGGCTACTCTTGCTAGGTTGAGTACAAGTCTCGCTTTCTCAGTTTTTGGGTCAAGTATTGATCAGAACCAACCAGATATAGTCAATGATGATGGAAGTGGGCAATTATCTGTGGCTCGAAGGGCGGTCTTGGATGTGGCAGCTGTGAGTCTATTGGATACTCCTGAGAAGGCTCGGAAGCTTCTTAATTTGTTGGAGCAGGTCAGTGGCTCCCACATTAGTTACACATATCTGTGAGCTTGTCTTTCTACTTATTCGCTTAGCAATTGTATCCTTCTATTCCTTAAATGCGTCCTTGCCAATCTTCTTCTATGCAAATTTGATCTTACATTGATAACTTCTCTCTTGTGCCTTCTGCAGTCTAAAGATCCCAGGTTCCATGCACTTCCAGTAGCATCACAACGAGTTACGGCCTTCACAGACGCAGTCAACGAGCTTGTTTATGATGTTCTCATATCAAAAGTACGGCAGCAGTTCATTGATCTGTCACGCCTGCCCATATGGTCATCGGTTGAAGAACATAGTGCTCGGCCCCTTCCAACCTTCAGCGCATACCCCCAGTCTTATGTGACTGGTGTCGGTGAATATCTCCTTACTTTACCCCAACAGCTAGAGCCACTTGTAGAGAATATTTCCAACAGTGATCCCAATGCTGATGAGGCCCAGTACTTTGCAACTGAATGGATGTTTAAGGTATTGTTTTTTACTTGAATATTTTATGACGAACTGGTGAGCAAATACCTAGAGGTATCTATGTATCAACCGAGAGCTTTAATTCATCTGGCCAACAACACCATTACTCCATTTACAATATTCAAATAAAAATTCTCTAGAATACCAAAGCCTGAACTAACATAAACTTTGGTAAAAAAATTAAATTATGAGTTTGATAACGAACTACTTGTGGGGAGTTCGTTGTTTGTTCTTTCTAGGAAATCATCATTGCTGAGACACTGACCAACTAGTTATTTCCGTGTCTCCAAATGTACTTTCTTTCACAACTATGTGTTGACTAATTTTCCTTTGCCTTATTGAAAAGGTTGCTGAAGGTGCCACCGCACTTTACATGGAACAGCTTCGAGGGATCCAGTATATAACAGATCGTGGAGCACAGCAGCTTTCTGTCGATATAGAGTATCTAAGCAATGTACTTTCAGCTCTATCAATGCCAATTCCTACAGTTCTTGCCACATTCCAGACATGTTTTTCAACACCTAAAAATCAGCTCAAGGATCTTATAAAAACAGATTCGGGGAATCAGCTTGATCTTCCTACTGCTAATCTTGTCTGCAAGATGCGACGTATCAGCTTAGAATAATGACTACTTAGTCATGCTGTTACAGGAATTGACCAAAACCAGACCCATTTGTCGTAGAGAATTAGTTTTCCTTTTTCTTCATAGATAACACTTATGTTTAATTTCAAGTCCTTGACAAAGTTTTTTACAAATGCAGCTCTAGAGCTATATGTGAAAGATAAACATAGTGCGAGTTGGATCTTAATTTTGTCTCTTTTTCTTTTCTTTCGCACCATAGGTTTGTTTTTGTTTGTGCAATATTAGTAGAATTCCAGCGGAACAGATTGCTTTTGGTTAAGGAAGGTTATATTGTGGGTGTCGATATCTCGTTTGGTATACTCCTAAGGGGTCATTTGGTTGGAAATAAATTATTTCAGGATTAATTATTTCAGGATTAGTTATTCCACATTTCCATGGGGATTAGAAAAACACTACAATTGCAGGATAATTAATCTTGAAATAACTTTTTTCCAATTGTCTCAGCATAAATTATGTATGGATTTGGTTCAAAGAGAAAATCACTAGGTACTATCAAAAGTAATTCCAATTTAAAATTATGCATAAATTATAAAATGTTTGATTAGTCGCTTAAAAAAATAATTGCCCCATAATTTAACATAATGTTTTGTTGGCCCTTTTAAACATATAAATTGCACGGGGTGCCCTATTTGGTCACCTTCATTTAACCTATACCTATTTTTTAAAACTTTTAGGTTGTACCCACTTTTTAAATAATTTCAGCCCCTTTCTCCTCCTTCTTTGTTTTATGGTAATATTTTTTCCTTTTTTTGGGCAAAGGACTAACACTCTCATATAGTGGGCATAGTCTTTTTAATTTTAATCTCCTTACCAGTGACTTTTAATTTTCTTTCAGACAGCGATATCATGATTTCTTCTATTTGAGTCAAAATATTGCTGCAAATTCTGGAGTGATTTTTATTAGCAGATTCGAATTGTATTGGATTTTAGATCGATAACTGTATTGGGTAAATTTGGTTCCTCACACGCATATACTATCTGCATACGGCCATGTCACTGAAAGCGGCCTTGGTAAAGACGGCCCAAGTAAGGTTGGCCTCACCCAACAAACGAACTAAGTGACATAACTTGCTGCAACGTCACATCAAAGCTCTGACACTCGGATATCGAGGCCATCAACTCTTGTACTCTTTTGTATTATTTCGAGGAAGGTCCCTTAGTATATAAAGGGGACCTTCCCTTTGTAAAGTCTCATGTGTATTTCATCACAGGTAATATACAACTCTCTCTCTCTCTCTCTGATTCTCTATCTCTCTTGCGCTAAATCTACTATTTACCTTATTGCTTTTATCCTACAATCTCTAGATCATATTACATTTGATTACGGTTGACCCAAATTATTTTTTGATTGTTTTTGGAGCTACACAGGTGTTCGAATAACAGTTTAGCCAAACAATTTGGCGCCGTCTGTGGGGACTTTAGGAATCAAAGCTGTAGTTTGTTTCTAGAGATCCTTCGAAAATCCACTCTCTATAACCTAAAAATGGTTGAAAACGATGCAAGAATGAAAGCTATCTTGGAAGTTGCAACAGATGTCACAGGTAATCTCAACGAGGTTGCTGAAGGAGATGCCCTACACGCAACCCCCAGTACCTTGATAGGAATAGAAACCTTACCTTCCTCATCGGAAGATCTGCGATTCCACGAGAAAGAGAGGCTTCAACATCTACGACTAAAGGAGCACCTCCGGAGGTAAAAAGACTACAGGAAGAGTGGCTCACATGCACTCTTAGCAGTCTGGTCAAGAGGCCACCTCAAAATAGCAAACGCACCCCAGCGGCAGATCATGTCGTGGCCGAGGATGAGCTCGAAGTTACAAGAACGAACAATGTGACCGTCGATGTTCAAGCTAACGACAGCACGCTCACATCCATCCTCCAAAAGATGGACAAAATGGAGAATGAGAACAGGTTGCTGCGCGACCAGATGAAGGAACACCAAGAAAGGGTGGATAAAATCCCGGGTGCGCCTAAGCTGCTGCCAAAACGAGACGTGGGAAGATTCGTCGAACAACCCTACACGGAAGGAGCATCACCATACCCCTTCCCGAAAACCTTCAAAATCCCTCCCTACTTGAAGGTATATGGCGGGACCACAGATCCCGAGGATCACCTGATTCACTATGTCACAGTCGTCAAAGGCAACGACTTGTCAAGAGAGCAGGTACCATCCATACTTCTGAAGAAGTTCGGCGAAACGCTGACAGGAGGGACCCTAACCTGGTACTCACAGCTACCGTCCAAGAGCATCTCCACATTCGAAGAAATGGCGGATAAATGTGCCACAGCCCATGCAAGAGCAAGGAAAGCGGAAACACGGGTCAACGACATCTTTGGTGTGCGACAGACCCCAGGAGAGGGACTCAGGGAGTTCCTAGCCAGATTCATCAGGGTCAGGATGAGCCTACCCAACGTGTCCGAAGGCATGGCAGTTGCGGCCCTTCAGAACGGGCTCAGCAGAGACGGGTCAAGGGCAACCAAGAAACTACTCAACCGTCTCCTGAAATATCCCCCACCACCTGGGAAGAGATACATAATGCTTATTGCACTGAGGTGCGTGGGGACGACGATGACCTTGACGGCTCAACTCGACGGTAGACGACGGTACACCAAAAATCCGGAGGGACCGACGCAACGAGGGTAGGCAGGAGCAAGCCCCGTGCCTCAACAGAGAAAGACACCAACCATATAATCCATACATCAGATCATCGCATCCACCACCGCCAAGGCACGCGGACGCCTTGCAACGACATGTTGCCCCACTAAGGAACGATAGAGGTAAGCCCCCTTCACTATCTGCACATAATTTTTGTGTATCTCCTTCAGAAATAGTGTATGCACTGGAAACGCTGGGCAACAAAGTGCAATGGCCAGCCAAGATGAAATCCGACCTCGCCACCAAAAAATCAAACGCCGTGTGCGAGTTCCAATAGGAATGGGGGCATAGGATGGAGGACTGCATTGGTCTTCGACAGGAGGTGGTCCGAATGTTAAACCAAGGGTTCCTAAAAGAGCTACTCAGCGACAAAGGGGAAACTCAACTTTGCGTGTGGGCAGGAATAACCCTACGGCCCACCAAGGCCGCCCACACCAACGCGCACCATTAACATGATCATTGGAGGAAGCAGCAACTCAGCAATAAACCACGTTAAATTCACCACCACACACAAGTTAAAGCGAACTATTGCTCACGAACGGTATGACGACCTCGAAGATAGTATCACCTTCGATAAGTCGGATGCCGATGGTTTGTGTTTTCCTCATTATGATGCCTTAGTTATTACTTTCCGAATAGTAGATACGGATGTCAAAAGGATCATGGTCGATGATGGAAGCGGCGCAGCTATCATTCATCTGAGAGTCCTCGCACTCATGGGACTCGAAGATAAAATAATTCCACGTTGCATAACACTAACAGGTTTTAATAATGCAGTGGAGAGAACCTTAGGCGAGGTGACGCTGCCCGTCCTCGCAGGAGGGGTATGATGGAAACAACTTTCCATGTGATGAAGCAAGAGACGGCATACACTGCCATTATCGGACGCCCATGGATACACGCCATGAGAGCCGTCCCTTCCAGCTTCTATCAAGTAATCAAGTTCCTAACCCTATGGGGAGTGAACTGCATACGGGGAGAGCCCCGCACCGCCCAGGAATGCTACAAGATAGCCCAAGATTACACGCATACCAAACAGCTCCAAGGAGCAAGTGCAGAAGCATAGCAATCAGCCGTGTCGGGGACTAAGGTCGGTCCGACAAAGAATGCCATCGAAGATCCTGAGAAGGTCGAGGCTAGAAAGGCCACGGTCGAAGACCTCGACCCCGGTCACATAGACACCAGCGGCCCCGCAAAGAAAGCATACACAGGACACGACCTATCGAGTCCAGGTCAGTACGGTGAATTTTTATCTAACCATGTGTATCTGTTCGCTTTTTCTCATACAGATATGCCAGGAATTCCGTGAGAAATCGCCTCCCACAAACTCAATGTTGACCCATTACACCCGGCCGTGCAGCAAATGAGAAGAAAATTCAACGCTGCAATTAACGAAGCAGTAAGAGAAGAAGTGGATAAGCTGCTAGCCAATGGCTCCATCAGGGAGTCCCAATACCCGGAATGGGTCGCCAACGTCGTAATGGTCAAGAAGAAAAATGGGAAGTGGCAGATGTGTGTATATTTCGCCGATCTAAATAAGGCCTGTCCAAAGGACTCTTAACCGCTCCCCCACATCGACCAGCTAATAGATGCGACAGCAGGGCATGAGCTGCTAAGCCTCATTGACGCATACTCTGGCTACAATCAGATCATGATGGCCGAAGAGGATCAGGAAAAGACAAATTTCATCACTCATAAAGGGACATATTTCTATAAGGTGATGCCCTTCGGGCTCAAGAACGCAGGGGCTACTTACCAAAGGCTGGTAACGGCAATGTTCACAGAACAGCTCGGCAAAACCATGGAAAGTCTACATCGACGACATGCTGGTCAAATCATCAAGAAAGGAAGAGCACCTAACCCACCTAAAGGAAGCCTTCGAAATATTAAGGAAATACGGCATGAAGCTAAATCCTAAAAAATGCGCTTTCGGAGTAGCCTCGGGAAAATTTCTGGGATTTTTTGTATCACAAAGAGGGATCAAAGTCAACCCCGACCAAATCAGGGCCACAGAAGCCATCCCGGAAACACTAAGCAGCAAAAAGCAAGTGCAGAAACTGACGGGTCGGATAGCCGCCCTGTTCAGATTCATCTCGCGCTCTTCCGACAGATGCCACAAATTATTCAATGTATTGAAGAATGACCAGGGACTGCAGTGGAACACAGACTGCGTTGAAGCTCTGAAAAGCTTGAAAGCATACTTATCGTCACCGCCCCTGCTGGTAAAAGCCAACCCAAGTGAGCTGCTACTGGTATATTTGGCCGTATCAGAAGTTGCGGACAGGGCCGTCCCGGTGCGCGAAAATAAAGGTACAGAATCTCCTATCTATTATATTAGTAAAACCTTTGTGGATGCCGAAACCCGGTATCACCACCTTGAGAGGCTGGCGTTAGCACTCGTAGTAGCTTCACGAAAGCTACGACCATATTTTCAATGCCACCCTATAAGGGTAGTAACGACCTTCCCCATAAGAAGTGTCCTACACAAACCCGAACTCTCAGGGCGACTCGCCAGATGGGCCGTTGAGATCAGCGAGCACAACATTACATACCTACCTAGGACCGCCATAAAGTCGCAGGTCCTAGCTGACTTTATCGCCGACTTCAGCACGGAAGTTCTGCCAAAGGCAGAACTTGAAGCACAATGTGCGTCCTCTGAAAATGACATATGAGTCCTTTACACGCACGGCGCTTCCAATGCATCGGGATCGGGACTGGGACTCGTACTTGAAGCCCCCACGGGTGAAACAATTCGCCAGTCCATACGATGCCCGTAAATAACTAACAACGAGGCCGAGTATGAGGCCGTTATTGCAGGAATGAAACTGGCCATCAAGTACAGAGCTCACAGAATTCTCCTCCACTGCAACTTCCAGCTTGTAGTGAACCAAGTCACTGGGACTTATTAAATCAAATAACGGAGATTACAAAAGCACCAGTCATAAATCCACAGGCTGATGGCTACATTCGACGAATGCCGCTTCAAAAAAATTCCCATAGCACAAAATATCGAAGCGGACGGTCTAGCGAAGCTGGTTGCCTCCACCAAGAACATCAACAAAGAAAGCGTGGTCACACTCCTCCGCTCGGCTATCGACCACACCGAGGTACTTTCCCAAAACCTAACTTGGGACTGGCGCAACCAGTTCATATCTTATTTGCAGGATGGGGTATTACACTCCGATAAAAAAGAAGCGAAGAAGCTTCGCATACAGGCTGCCCGGTAATGCATGGTCAATGGCGACCTTTAGAAAAGGACGTTCGGTGTCCCCTTAGCCAAGTGCTTAGGGCCGCAGAAAACAAGGCTGGTGTTCGAAGAAGTACACGAAGGCCATTGTGGCGCCCACACTGGCAACCGCGCCCTCGTAAGATGCATCATACGCGTCGGCTACTATGGCCCACCATGAAGAGAGAGGCAGCTGAGTACGTCCGACGGTGCGAGCAGTGCCAGAAGTTCGCCCCGATGATACACCAACCAGGAGAACCCCTCCATTCCTTCACCTTCCCATGGCCTTTCATCAAATGGGGAATGGACATAGTCGGCCCTCTACCCTCAGGATGAGGAAAGGTACAATTTCTACTTGTTTTAACTGACTAATTATCCAAGTGGGTTGAAGCAGGTGCGTACGCACAAATACGCGAGCAAGAAGTCATCACCTTCATTTGGAAAAACATCATATGTCGTTTCGGCATCCCAAAAGAAATCAGCTGTGATAACGGACGCCAGTTCATTAGCCAGAAAACAACAGAGTTCTTCGAAAAATGGCGCATCAAAAGGATATTGTCCATGCCATACCACCCCGCCGCCAATGGCCAAGCGGAGTCCTCTAACAAAACAATTCTAAACATACTCAAAAAGAAGCTTGAAGACGCCAAAGGGCTATGGCCCGAACTACTACCCGAAATCTTGTGGGTGCGCAGAACCACCCCCAAGTCCAGCACCGGGGAAACCTCATATTCGCGGGTTTATAGAAACCGACGCGGTCATACCCGTCGAAATGGGCAAACCCATCTTAAAGTACTCACACACCAGTGGAACGAAAAATGATGTCAGTAGGCTCCAAGTTCTCGACGAAGCCGAAGAAAGAAGAGAAATGGCCCACATCAAAATAGTGGCACAAAAACAACATATCGAAAGATATTACAATAAGAGGGCAAAAATGAGGCCGCTCAAAACAGGGGACTACGTCCTCAAAGCCAAAACCTTGGCCTCAAAAGATCCAAGCGAAGCAAAATTGGGCTCAAAATGGGACGGACCCTACAAAATCACGGCGATGGCCGGAAAAGGAGCATTCCAGCTAGAGACAATGGAAGGAAAGATGCTCCAGAACAACTGGAACGTCGCTCACCTCAAACGTTTCCACTTCTAAAAAGGTGTCACCTAAGTCGTGCTTTTTTTCCATACCCGAGTTTTGTTCCAATTGGGTTTTCTCGGGAAGGTTTTTAACGAGGCGGCGAGGGGGTCACCTGGAGATGTTTGCAGCGCAAGTGCATGATGTCCGCCTCTCCATAAACTCTTCAAGCCAGACATGATACAGGGACTGGATTGGTGTCATCTCCAAGTGAATATAAAGGCTATGGCCATCTCCAAGTGAATATAAAGGCTACGGCCATTTCCAAGTGAATGTAAAGGCTACGGCCATCTCCAAGTGAATATAAAGGCTACGGTCGTCTCCAAGTGAGTGTAAAGGCTACGGCCATCTCCAAGTGAATATAAAGGCTACGGCCGTCTACAAGTGAATGTAAAGGCTACGACCATCTCCAAAAGAATGTAAAGGCTACGGCCATTTCCAAATGAGTATAAAGGATACGGCCATCTCCAAATGAATGAAGTGTCTATGGCCATCGTTTATATGGATACGGCCTTTATTTTACATGGCTATGGCCATCATTTATATGGCTAAGGCCATGGCGGCGGCCTTTATTTTACATGGCTATGGCCATCGTTTATATGTGTAAGGCCATGGCTACGACCTTTATTTTACATGGCTATGGCCACATTTGTATGGCTAAGGCCATCAGGCTACGGTCTTTATTTTACATGGCTATGGCCATCGCTTATATGGCTAAGGCCATCAGGCTACGACCTTTATTTACATGGCTATGGCCATCGTTTATATGGCTTAGGCCATCAGGCTACGACATTTATTTTACATGGCTAAGGCCATCGTTTATATGGCTAAGGCCATCAGGCTACGAACTTTATTTTACATGGCTACGGCCATCGTTTATATGGCTAAGGCCATCAGGCTACAACCTTTATTTTACATAGGCTATGGCGATCGTTTATATGGCCAAGGCCATGGCTACGTCCTTTATTTTACATGGCTATGGCCATCGTTTATATGGCTAAGGCCATCAGGCTACGGCCTTTGTTTTACATAGACTATGGCCATCGTTTATATGGCCAAGGCCATGGCTACGGCCTTTATTTTACATGGCTATGACCATCATTTATATGGCTAAGGCCATCAGGCTACGACCTTTATTTTACATGGATATGGCCATCGTTTATACGGCTAAGGCCATCAGGCTACGACCTTTATTTTATATGGCTATGGCCATCGTTTATATGGCTAAGACCATCAGGATACGACCTTTATTTTACGTGGCTACGACCATCATTTTATACAGCTAAGGCCATTAAGCCGCGGCTTTTATTTTACAAGGCTACGACCGCCTATTTCATACAGCTAAGAGCCATCAGTATGCACCACTATGGCCGACAAATTCCAAGCGTCTACGGTAAAGGAAAGGTACGACGACATGCCAAAAGGTAAAAAAATTACTTACCACAAAAATTACATGTTTTTGCCAAGGGGAACAAACACCCCTGATACAAAAATCAGTATAAACAAGTATATTTACAAGGATCCTAAGAAATTCGGTCCGCTACTTATCTAACCCACCCTGGCCCTCAGGTGGCCCATCCTCATTTCCAGGAGGGTACGCCCTGGAAATCCAAAAGCTGGATTCCAAGCGATTGATATCTGCTGAATTGCCCCCCTCACAAGCCGGTGACTCAGGACCATAGCTCGCTGCCTCACGGGCGACTCTGACCAACCGACGCTGGCTCTCAACTTCCCCTTCAAACGCACGGCCAGCTGCCTGGAACTCCTCGAGCACGACCAACCGAGCCTCGGCATAAATCCACATCTCGTGTGCTTCACGAGAGGTATCGTCTTGCGCAAGATTTCTATTGAGCTCCTCAACTTCGGCCTTTGTGGCATCCAGCTCCGATGTTAAAGCCGCGACCCAGGCTCGTAGTTCCGCTGCTTCCTCCGCCACCACACGGCCAAACTGCAGCTCCTCATCCTTGGCCTGAAGAAGAACCTCCATCTCCGCGGCCCGAGCAACGGTAGCCATGAGCTGTTCATCAACTTTCTCCAGCTCGACCACTCTCTTCTTCAACAGTTCCTCGGACTCAGCGAGGCCCTCACGAACCACCCTAAAGTTAAGGTCCTGCTTATACAGGTCGGCCAAGGTCCGGTGCGCCTCGCACGTTTTGTCATACTTCTGCACCAGCCTATTGTATCTCGCCATCTTCTCTTTCCGACGCCGTTCCCTCTCCACCTCCAAAACAAGGGTCTGGAAAAAAAACCAAGTAAGAGAAAAATCACCTTCCACCAAACGCAAAAAGAAAGGTCGTCAAGCAAAGAAAAAGGCGTACCTGCAAGGCTGCACCTGCCACCCGTTGGGCCAAAACTTTGTCGCTAAGTTCTGCCAAGGTTGCACGCTCGGCGCCAGCGCACAAAAGCGTCATACTGGAGGCCGCCTCCTCATAGTTCTCCAGCAAATTGTAGTGACTCGGAATCACTATGCGACGAGAGGACTGACCAACTGTCATTTCCACCCGATCCAAGGACCTCCCTTTGCTTGCACTTTCCGTGGCCGCCCCCGGGTCCGCCGCGCCCACATCCTCACTCATTCTCTCAGTGGCCTCTCTCCCGAGCATGGACCTTCCTTCTCGTATGGCTTCCACCATAAAAATCGGCCTTGATTCAGAGCGGGGCGGCTTAACCTTCTTTGTTTGAGTAGTCACAGCCTTTCCGGTGATAATACGATGCTTCCTCACCTCCAAAGTATCTTCCTCTTCACTGTCCCCCTCCGCGGGATACAGAGCGGGCTCAGAGGGGGTCGGTTCGGCAGTAGATGTCCCTACATGGGAAATCTAACGAACTGCCGCCGACACCTCCATCGCGACCCCAGATACAACCTCTGGGGCCGGCTCCAACGAAGTCTCCTGTCCTGAAGGGGCGAATCACTGCCCCTAGATGTGCCAACAAGGACCAGATCCTCCTCAGGATAAGGTACCGTCATAGAAGGACCGGCCACGGTATTCGACTTTTTCTGTTTCTTTTTCTTCGGTGCCTTCTTAGAGGCATCCCGTCCTTCCAAAGCACGTATGAGACGAGTGAGAAAATTATGGGAACTCCCTGACCATAACAAAAATTATGAATAACGTTACCTGTCGGGCCATAGAGCCTAAGGAATGCGGTCCAGGAACGGCTTTCTTCGGCAAGCGGTATCAGCACTTGCACCCATGATCTAATATCCTCAACTCTATAAGGAGGGCGAGTCGCCACTGCATGGAAACAAAAGAAATCCTCGACGGTTAAAACAAGCAAAGTAAGACCAAAATAGTAAAAGATACGCACATCCATACTCACATGCATCATTACAAACCTTAGGGATACCTACGGTGTTGGACACAAGATGCTCGGTGCGCACGTAGAAGAATCGCATCCAGAATTTACGACTGGCCTTATCATCCACCTGCGACACGAAGCTCTTTGTGCCCTGTTTCCTCAATTGGAGCATCGAACCCCTCATGTAAACCGCATTGAACATCTGAAGGTGATGGACGATCACCTCTCTCCCCGCCTTCGCCGCATAGACGGACAAATTCCGGCACACCTTCAAGGAATACGGAGCAGATGGGCTGGGCATGCCCGGAACCAGCGACACAACTCCTCCACCAAAGGGTAAAGCGGGAGGGTGTACCAATTCGGAATGGATACTCATAGACGACACAGTACCCCGGCCTGGGCACATTGGCATGGTTTAGCCCCGCAGGAATCATGTCGACATTATCAGGAATGGTATATGATTTCCTGAGGGAGGCTAAATGGGACGGCTTCAACTCACTATGCTCCCAAGGAGAGAGTTTGCACTTGTTTTCGAAGTCCATCCTTTTGTTTATCTTACGTGGGAGTAAGTTGGTCATCGACAGTTGGACAAAAAACCTTCTCGCGTTCCGCGTTGTCTGAAGATGAATAAGCCCTAACGGAAGCGACGTTTTTGGTTCCAGTATTGTCATGACGACGTTTGGCCATAATAGAATCTATAGGGAAAAATATTCCAAGTCACGAGTTCGATTCCTAAGAACGAGAATTTCGAAGAAGAAAGGACACCGGAAAAAGATAGAAGAAAGATTTGGAAAATGCTCTCAGAAAAGGCTCGAAAGTTGAATCTAGTCCAACTCTCCCTCTATTTATAAGAAAAGGTACACGGAAATCGAAGGGGCGTGGTTCAAAAAACCGGCGCAGGAAACCCAAACGTCACGTCACAACCCAAACTGCCTCGGGGGCAGAAGTAATGATCACGCACGTGATCGATGATGTCACCTAGAAAATAAACTCCGAAAAAGGGAGTAATATGTCAACGATTCGACCTCTACGTACACGAGCACTTCCCTATACAGGGGTACCAACGGGAACGGCCAAATTTCCATGCGTCGAGTATGTAAGTTCGTTCATTGGGAACACCCTTCAACTGCGTCCCCAATAAAATGAGGGACTATCTGTATTGGGAAAATTTGGTTCCTCACACGCATATACTATCCGCATACGGCCCCGTCACTGAAAGCGGCCTTGGTAAAGATGGCCCAAGCAAGGTCGTCCTCACCCATCAAACGGACTAAGTGACATGACTTGCTGCAATGTCACATCAAAGCTCTAACACTCGTATATCCAGGCCACCAACTCTTGTACTCTTTTGTATTATTTCGAGGAAGGTCCCTTAGTATATAACGGGAACCTTCCCTTTGTAAAGTCTCATGTGTATTTCATCACTGATAATATACCACTCTCTTTCTCTCTGATACTCTATCTCTCTTGCGCTAAATCTACCATTTACCTTATTGCTTTTATCCTACAATCTCTAGATCATATTACATTTGATTCCGATTGACCCAAATTATTTTTTGATTGCTTTTGGAGCTACAAAAGTGTTCGAATAACATTTTAGCCAAACAATAACCAATGTTAATTAAGCATGATTTTTTCGGCAGCAGCTTTGACCACATTGGATTTTAGATTGATAGGCTTAGTTGATTTAGCATCACCAGTTTTAGAGCTTAAGTTCGTCAGTTACAAAACAAAAACTTTAGCCAGTTACAAAATAAAAACTTCGGCCCTAGCGTTGAAGTTCGCTAGTTACAAAAACAAAAACTTCAGCTCTAGAGCTGCAGTTTGCAAGTTACAAAACGAAAACTTCAGCTCTAGAGTTGAAGTTCACTAGTTACATAAACAAAAGCTTCAACAGACTTGCTACTTCAGGCCCGTCTACTAGAATGCTGAAGTTTTGCGTGATTGCCTTTGCTATTATGCGAAAAAGCGGGTACGCTTATAATTTTTTTTTGCAAGTTAAAACGTGAAACAAAAAACGGATATAGATGCAAATGCCCCCTTTTAAACTACTCCCCGTTATTATACCCGCATAAATTATGTGAGAATATGTGTTTATTTTATGTAGGATAAAATATGAAATAAAAAGATTTGAATGACATCGTTGCATTATTATTCATTGTATATTACAGTATGAACTAAAGTTTTTTTTTTAACAAAAAAGAGAGGTAACAAGATAAATTAGAAACTGTAAAAATAAAAAGCAAAAGGAAAATATATGTATGAGATTCTCTACAACAACACTATCATAAAACTATTGGAGGAGTATCAAGAGATTAGTTTACTAATTAATCTTGACTTGCTCGAACTAGGATAGGATTCTTGTGTCAGCTTATCCTTTTGTTTATGCTTTTGATTATATTATGGAGTATGCTGCTGTGACTGTGTTTGGTCGATCGAGTGTTTCTTGCAAATAACTTCTCTTCCTATACAAGATAGAGGTAGCTACGTACACCATATTCCTAGGCCCTACATGTAGGAATAATCTGCTCAACCAGTATCGCTAAAGACTTTTATTGTTGAGAATGTCAAGTGCTTATTAAATTAACCATTTTCAAGGTATATACATATACATATACATACACATAAACATATACATATATAAAATTTCTGCCGAAATTTACGAAATCCGGTGACCCCTCACTATAACACATAAGTCCATCTTTGTGTGGGCATATATTAGATATGTTGTTGTTTATATGATGGAGTTCTATGTGACATTCATTAGACTCCTATGTGCAGGGGCGGAGCTAGATAGGCGAAAGGGGTTCAGTCGAATTTCATTTGCCGAAAATTTACTGTATATATAAGATTATTTTTTCCATGTGTATATATTAGATGTTAGTTTTTTTTAGCTTCTTGTATGTTTTTAAATTTTTTGAATTTTCTTAGTGAAAATCCTGGTTCCTCTACTGCCTATGTGCAATTGCTGGTCGAAAGATTTCAAATTAATTTGTTGGGAGGTTGAAATATGAAGATTCTTCCTGTTTTAGCTTAAGCAGCAGCACATGATTTGTTTATTTAATTATGTTAATGTGATTAAATTGGTCTGCTCCAGATGAAGCATGACAAAATTCAATTAATAATGCTAATTGTTTGTGTCAAATGTTGTTATTGATAACTCAGTTATTGGGTCCCTTGTCTTTAATCAGTCAACAAAATGCACCTCCTTTTTTGGTTCCCCCTCCCCCCTCCCCTCCCCCCCCCCCTCCCCCCCCCCCCCAAAATTTTTAATATCAGTATTGAGGCCGGATTAAATTTGAATTTGTATCTCGAAGTCCTAAATTGAGGGTAAATTGTTTCATGATAAAGATGACTCCATATTCAGGATTCGAATCCGAGACCTTCGATTAAGGATAAAAGAGTACTTACCACTCCACCATAATCCTTGTTGGTAGCAAAATCACCTCCTTTTTTGGTTTCTCACCCAATATTCGCTACTTGCATTGGGGCCTGGCAAAATCCAAATTAGTGTCGAGAAGTCCCAATTTGAGGGTAAATTGCTCCATGATAAAGACGCCTTCATATTAAAGATTCGAATTTGAAATCTTTGATTAATAATAAAAGAATACTTACCGTTTCACGCAACCTTTGTTGGTAATAAAATCCACCTTCCTTCTCCTTATTAGATTCTTTAAGAGTAAAGAATAGACAATGGCAGACGAATTTCAACATATAACACAGTAGGTGTAGGTGTACGTACATCCACAATCAAGAACTATATATATTTATATGAAATAAATAGACTATTTGTATTATATTAAGTATAATGTATATCCATTGAGGTCGTACACGATTAAATTAAATTAAAAATTATCAAAATACACATAAAAAATAAAATTATAAAAGACCTCTTGTGATGATTTTATCGTGTCCTCAATAGTTGGTTGCTCCGGTCTCAAAGGGGAAGCTAGGATCTGAAATTTATGTGTTCGATTTTTCAATTAGTATAAGCAATTGAATTCTAAATTGATAATTTGTATATATTCAATAAACTTCTTAAGACAAATATAGGGATTGAACTAAAGCTACTGGGTTCGGCCGAACTCGCGACCACAATCACAAAACTAGCTCCGTCCTTAATTGATCTTTAAGAGTGACGTGATGACTATGATAAAAGAGAACGAGTTAGACCTAAAATCATATGTAAAAAGAAAATATTTTCAAAGATTACAATCTCTTGATATTCATGTGAATCCTAGTGATAACAACGAAAGAGTTTAAAATCTATATAGGTCATACTAATTAGAATACTAGTCTCTCGTCACGTGCGTTGCACGTGTATCCCGAGAAGGGAAAGATCTAGTGTTATGATATCGGATACACGTAAGATCTATGTGTTAAAATTCATTAAAACTGTAACAAATAGTAATATGAACGAACACCTTTAAAACATAATGGGTTCAAAAAAACAATCAAACAACAACAACCTAGTGTAATTCTTGCACGGGTATGCCAAATCATGCAATACACTATTTTGTAATATATATATATATATATATATATATATATATATATATGATGTTTTTGTTTTATGTTCCTTTTACACCGTCCCAATTATAATTATATTGGGTTGATGTTGTCTTCTTCAATATCTTTGATCTTCTGATTCTTAACTACGCGTTTATCTTCATCTGCAATTCTATTGCACCAACTTTTCCAACTTCATGTAGCTTGTTTGTAATTATATTAAACATTTTGCACCTCGATAAGAGGGGTTGCTCAGATGGTCAACACCGCTCACCTACAATCCTAAGGTCGTGGATTCGAGTTACCAAAGAAGTAACAACTCCAACATAGATCCTCCTACTTGATTTTCACCTAATAGTATAAATCTTCTAAAATGGTATGAATAACGTTATAATATATGTGAGATGAGTTGATCAAAATTTAAGGGATAAAAATATAAGCTCCAACTTAATTGCTGAAAGTAAGAAGATTATATCATTTAAACAAATTAAATAGGATTGTCATATCAAATATTCAATGTGACAATTTTCTTATTTTTATACATTTCAAAAATATGTAGATTACATTTGAATATGAGCAATATCGGCAATCGTTGCAAATATTTCACGATTAAAAGTTTCTCCCTTATCTTTAAGAAATTGTAGCCTTATTACTTTTACAGATACATACATATCAAGAAATTATTGTCGAATGAAAGTAGTAACTTATATAAGTTGTAAAGAAATATGTATGGGTCAAAGCTTGACCTCGTGATAATGAATGATATCGACACATTTATTAAAGTCTATTTATGGCTAATAAATGGTAAGGCTATCTATTCACAAGATCATCAGGCAGTTATCCAATTTGACAACTAAAGCCACGGTTTGGCCACCCACACGAGGGCGTCCCCTCTATGTGGTCCCAACTCCTCGACACCAGCTGGTAGATCTCCTAGCTATAAATACTAAGAGAAAGAACCATAAAAGGGGGGCTTCTTCGTCTTCTTCACATCTATCTCTAAAAGAGGAGAGTAATAACATTGTAAGGCTCTAAACCTCTCCATGGAGAGGCAGACCAAACCAATATTATTAATAAAAGATCTTCACCCTCTTCCCTTTATCTAATATCTATTGTCTCTTATATCTTATTCTTTTGGTCTTTGGATTTATTACGACCTACTATGATTGATCATTCATTTATTTTAATTTTTTTATGCATATAAATGAATGAAAACATTGAGCTAAACAATTTGGCGCCGTCTGTGGGTATTTCATAGAAGGATCGCGTAGTTAATGCTAAGACCAAAAACGAAAAATGTACAACCCATCTCAAACAAGCCCAAGCGGCATATCGGGTCATAGGAAGTCAAAATTCCTCGGGATGAACTCGATTCCGCATACCCACGTCTTTGAGCAAAGGGAGGAAGAAGGAGAAGAAGCAGATCCCCCATCTCTAGGGGAAACGAGCTCAAGGTAGCTCACCCCTTTTCTTTCCACACGGGATCCTACCGAAAGGGAGGACAGCATGAAGGCATGCCCCAAGCACTTTGGCAATTCGAGCAAGCTGGGCAAGAAAAACCACAAGTGTCAACTAGGCAAGATCTGAAACCAAGAACAAACCCCGGCCCCCAGCACGAAGCGGGTTATGTAGAAAAACTCACAAAAGGTTCAACTACGGTTGAATGGTAATATAGGCTACGCGCCTTCACATAAAGGTTCAACTACGGTTGAACTGGGACTCAGGCTATGCGCCTTCGACATAGGCTACACGCCTTTAAATATTATAAAAGTTCAACGACCGTTGAACGGTAATACAGGCTACACGCCTTCATATAAAGGTTCAACTATGGTTGAACTGGGACTCAGGCTATGCGCCTTCGACACAGGCTACGCACCTTCAAATATTATAAAATTCAACTACGATTGAACGGCAATACAGGCTACACGCCTTCACATAAAGGTTCAACTATGGTTGAACTGGGACTCAGGCTAAGCGCCTTCGACACAGGCTACGCGCCTTCAAATATTATAGAAGTTCAACTACGGTTGAACGGCAATACAGGCTACGCGCCTTCACATAAAGGTTCAACTACGGTTGAAATGGGACTCAAGCTATGCGCCTTCGACATAGGTTACGCGCCTTCAAATATTATAAAAGTTCAACTACGGTTGAACGGTAATACAGGCTATGCGCCTTCACATAAAGGTTCAACTATGGTTGAACTGGGACTCATGCTATGCGCCTTCGACACAGGCTACGCGCCTTCAAATATTATAAAAGTTCAACTACGGTTGAACGGTAATACAGGCCATGCGCCTTCACATAAAGGTTCAACTACGATTTAACTGGGACTCAGGTTATGCGCCTTCGACACAGGCTACACGCCTTCAAATATTATAAAAGTTCAACTACGGTTGAACAGTAATACAGGCCATGCGCCTTCACATAAAGGTTCAACTACGATTGAACTGGACTCAGGTTATGCGCCTTCGACAAAGGCTACGCGCCTTCGAATACTATAAAAGTTCAGCTATGGTCGAACGGCAATACAGGCTACGCGCCTTCACATAAAGGTTCAACTACGGTTGAACTAGGACTCAGACTGTGCGCCTTCGACATAGGCACCTTCAAATATCATAAAAGTTCAACTGCGGTTGAACGACAATACAAAATAAACACCTCCACACAAAGGTTCAACTACAGTTGAACTAGAACTCAGGCTACACGCCTTCAAAAACTGCAAAGGTTCAACTACGGTTGAACGAAAGCTCGAACCACGGGCCTTCACCTCTGTCTCAAAGCCGCAAGCTTAACCACGGACGAGTCAAAGCCAAGGACACACGTACCTGAGGCTATAAGCCGGGCCGCGATCAGACGAAAACAAACGTCCCCGAATGTCCAACCACGGACAAACCCTAGGTTGGGCCCAGCGCCCCAACTTTCAGTAAGTACGACTAACTCAAATCAAAGTACTGACCCGCACAAAGTTCGTCCCAAGTTGAACCACGAGGCCGTGCTTTTCATTATCACATTCAGTAGTTCGACTAAGCCTGAACTGGGAATAAGGCCATGTGCCTCCCCTGCCCAAATACGGCCACAATCCGCTCCCAATAAGTGGAGGAAAATGACGACCAAAAGAATCTATCTATGGCCAAGGCCATCCACACCAACTTTCCTTGAGGCAAGGAATCAGTTCGACATTGGTCAAAATCACTTAACCGGTCGAGACCATTAACATATCCAATAGAAAAACTCTGAAGCAAAGTCCTCGCAAACAAGCACAAAAAATATATAATGTATTCGACGCAAAACGAACGAAAAAGAAGAAAACCAAATATATTCACAATATTTACACAGGGTTATCCCCAATTATATCTGCCCAAGGATGGTAGAGAAAAAAGAGAAAAAGAAAACAAGAACTAAATAAATATTACAAATTTTCTTTTCACTCGGCGCCCTCTTCAGCATTATCAGCACCCTCAGCGCCATCATCTCCCTCGGAGTTAGACGGATCAAAACCACAGTCAAGGAGGGCTTCACGGGCCTTTTGACGTGCCTTCCTATAAGTGGCTACAGATACGACGCCAGTCTCCTACAGCCGCTTGTACACATCGAGATAGGCCTCGGCGTACGTCCAAAGCTCGCGAGCAGGACCAAAAGAAGCGGCTTGATCCCTCAAGCGCCGATTCTCGGCCTCTAAGGCCTCAATCCGATATGCCGCAGCACGGGCGTCCCGATCGCAGACGGCAATACGCCCCTCCAACGATCGTTCTTGAAAGGAAATAGCAACCCTCTCTAATCCTCGCTCCCTTTCCTGGGCACGATTGGTCGCCTGCAGTGCTTCAGCCCTCACCAGGGCGTCCTCTGCCTGCCACCTTGAAGTGGCGGCCTCAGACTCCAGGGCAGCCACCTGCCTGGTATAAGCCTCGCCGGCCTCCGCCGCTGCAGCCGGATTTTGGCGCTCCCTCTCAGCAGCTGCCCTCCTCTCAACATCCACCCCATCGTTAGCTTGGCAGAGCTGGTCTTCAAGAGTGGATACCCTGCTGAGGGTCTGTTGCATGTGAAGCTCCCTCCGTGATAGCTCTTCTACCAGCTGCCGGTTCCATGGGTCATTCCGTATGCGCTCACGCAAGCCACGGCACCGGTCACAGTAGCGGTGGTACTTCCCCAACAACCGCGCAAAAATCGCCGAACGGACATTAGCCCGCCTAATGCTCTCCACCTCCAGCCAAAATTTCTACAACAAACAGAGTGATAGTTAACACGAGAAGACATGCTAAAAAGAAAACAAACCAAAGTTTTGCACATACCTTTATACTTAGGGCGGCCACCTCGCCCATCAGTCCGACGTCCGAAATGCCCCTCACGGACGTGCTCTCTGCTTCTGAGCACAGGACCCCAAACATCTTCACTTGGTTCTCCTCCTCGAGCAGCAGGTTCAGGCCGTTGGGAATATCGCATGGCCGAGCGGGTATAACCTTCCTGAGCAAGATGGATGTCTTCGGGATCCATATCGGACTCCGAATCATCCCCCTCTCCTGAAACGCCCCTTCCTCCTGCCGCCCTGGAAGTTGAGGCTTTCGCCGCCCGAGATGTCGACGCGCCCGCATTTGCCGTAACGTCGGCGCCTGCCATCTCCACCAAAACAGCTGCCGAGGAGCTGCCTTCCCTCGCAGCAACAGGAATAGAAACTTGAGTTGCCGAAGCGACTATATAACCTTGGCCTAAGACAACCAGGGCAACCCCCACTGAGCGCTCACCTTCTGGTGCAAGGTCCGCTGCACCTCCCTCCTCTACTGACGGCGAAGAATCTAAACTGATCACCATCGGGAGGGTCGGGGTGAACGCCACCCTGCGCCGAGCCAGCGGCCTCTCATCTTTTTTTTCATCTCCATTCGGCGATTGCTCAGCCCTAGAACGCGCGACCCCTGGAGATTCCTCAACTCGAGGCATGGGCCGTACCAGAGAGTGTGCAGCTGAAGACTCCACCGAAGTCGCCCTCGGAATCGGACGAGGCGCCTGCATTGTGATCATTCGGGCAATCGCCCCCAGCATGCGGAAAGCAAGCTGAGGAACCCTCCTGCGACATAGTTGTTCTGACCAACCAAAGAGAAAGGGTTAGGCCAGAAGAACTAAGGACTACGAAGAAAAAAGCAATAAACAACAAATCAGATTCTTACCAGCAGCCAGCCTACGGCCATGGACCTCATAGAAAGATGCCCACGTGCGAATCTCCGTTGTAATAGAGAGCACGGCCTCAACCCACTCGCAGATGCCTGAAATTGGCGCCGGTGGCGCACCTCCCGCTACGGCACAAAAAGAAGATCATTACCCACAAACATAAAGCAAAATATTTAGCCCAAAAGAAATCAAAGCCAACGTAAGAGAAACTTACATGCATGGTTCCACTCCTCCGGGAAGTCAGTGGAACACGCCACCAGGTGCTCAGTCCTGATGTAAAAGAAATACTCGAAGGGATGGGTAGCGACCTCATCATCAAGCTGCGCGGTCAAGCCGTCGGTCCCAAGAGGGACCAACCGAATTATAGTTCCACGTACCCTCTGAGGAGCGTACAAAGTCAACACGTGCCCAAGTGTAACTTCCTCCGTGCCAACTCCGCGTATTTCATCAGCATCGCAATAATTTTTAGCAGGAGGGGACGAGCTAACCAGGGAACACCCTGTAATAGTGGCAAAGGTCCACCACCAACATGGGGAGAGGAAGCCTAGATCCTAGCCTGAAAGGGTAGGCGTAGAAGACGCAGTACCCTCGGTGGTCGACGTGCACCCTATCGCCGCTCCTGGCCAAGACGATTTCGGTAAAGCGAGGAATCTCACATTGCTCCTCAGTTGAGCTATGCCAACTTCCCTCATCAATGGAGCCTCGTCCACTTGATCTTCTCCCTCAGGGTCGGTAAAATCGGTCACTGGACCGCCGGGAAGGGAAAGAATGTCGGTCACCAAGGGGAACCGATCAACGGTTGGCGGATCAGTGGCTCCCGTCACCGTAGATGGACCCTCTGCCGCTGCAACCGCCACCGGAACCGCATCAGAACGGGAACTGCTCGCCCTTATCAATATAAGGGAAAAAAGATGGTAAGATTCATCGGAAAAAATAAATAATACGAAGATCCGACGAAAATGACGGAGAATGAATCAACAAGGACTGAAAAACTAGACAATCTGAAAGCAAGAAAGCTTATCTCCTTCAGAATTCCACTTAGACAGATATCGTAAAAGTGAGAACTGAGCATCACAATCCCTTATTTATAGGGCTATGGCCGTCTCCGAAATAAAAATGGCTACGGCCACCTTCAAAAGATAAAGGGCTACGGCCGTCTACGAAGTAAAAATGGCTACGGCCGTCTCCAAAGTAAAAAATGGCTACGGCCACCTCCAAAGGATAAATTGCTACGCACATCTCCAAAGTAAAAAATGGCTACGGCCACCTCCAACAGATAAAGGGCTACGGCCGTCTCCGAAGAAAAAATGACTACGGCCATCTCTAAAGTAAAAATGGCTACGGCCGTCTCCAAAGTAAAGAACGGCTACGGCCGTCTCCAAAGAATAAAGGACCGCGATTATCCCCAACGCATAAACGGATAAGGTTATTGGTGGAATCCGCTCATGGAGATCGACCTGAGCTCGACCTCAATAAGCGGAGGGACTATCTGTATGGGTTAAAGCTTGACCTCGTGATAATGAATGAGATCAACACATTTATTAAAGTCTATTTATGGCTAATAAATGGTAAGGATATCTATTCACAAGATCATCAGGCAGTTATCCAATTTGACAATTAACGTTTTGGCTGCCCACACGAGGGCGTCCCCTCTATGTGGTCCAAACTCCTCGACACCAGCTGGCAGATCTCCTAGCTATAAATACTAAGAGAAAGAACCCTAAAAGGGGGGTTGCTTCTTCTTCTTCTTCACATCTATCTCTAAAAGAGGAGAGTAATAACATTGTAAGGCTATGAACCTCTCCATGGAGCGGCAGACCAAACCAATATTATTAATAAAAGATCTTCACCCTCTCCCCTTTATCTAATATCTATTGTCTCTTATATCTTAGTCTTTTGGTCTTTGAATTTATTACGACCTACTATGATTGACCATTTATTAATTTCGATTATTTTATACTTATAAAGTGAATGAAAACTTTGAGCTAAACAAAATACGATCAACATAGTTCTTCTTTACAGTGGCTAGTATATCGTAATCAATTTCATCCTGTAAAGCTGCAAAAAAAGAAAGTAGTTATTTGTGATAAAGTTATTTAATAGTTATTGACATTATCATTATTGTACGTACAAGGACTCTTTGTTTGATACAAGATTTTGACTCTTTTCTTTTCATCTGTAAATTTGACAAAAAATATTAGTTGAATTGTATAAAGTATATAAGTGTATAAACATAATCATATGTCAAATCTAACATCCATCCATTATGCACCATGAAGGCTATTCAAGAAATTTGAACATTTGCCAAGGATATGCCACAAAGAATATTTAAGGGAAAAGAAACTTTTGATATAGCAATAGAAATAGAATATTGTGCCTTAGTGATCAGACAGTTTGTTATCACTTTTATACAGCAAAGAATGCAAACAGACTCTGTAAAATTGTATCTACTATGGAAGAAGAAACAAATATGAAATGGAAAACGTTTGGAGTAATAATTAAGATTTTTTTCCATCTTTAGCCACTTTAATGATAAAAAATATATCCATAGGATATTACCATAATTCAATTTTATAGGTAGTAGCTTCATACTTTTTGTATAACAAGAGTAATCTTCAAAGAAGCTACTGGTTCCATGAGATTTAATTAAAAAATCAAGAAATGTCAGCTGACAACATATAAAATAGTAATCCAACTTTGCAGGAAGGAGCATTCCACTTTTAGTATAATATGATTTAGTTTTACTCATGTTAGTGCATTCATTTTAAACACAATATTAACCAAGAATCTTTCTTTTTTGTATAAATACTTATACTGTATATATAATATTAAATCTCTCATGTTTGTATTTATATCTATATTAGATGATAAATTTCACTGACTTCTTTACGTTTATTTTTTATTTTTATTTTTTGAATTCTCTGATGGTAAGCAACCCCAATTTCCAATCGAGAGGTTGTGAGTTCGAGTCTGTCCAAGAGCAAATGTGGGAAGTTCTTGGAGGGAAGGATGCCGGGGGTCTATTTGGAAACAGCCTCTCTACCCCAGGGTAGAGGTAAGGTCTACGTACATACTACCCTCCCCAAACCCCAATAAGTGGGATTATACTGGGTAGTACTTTTTTGGATAAAAATTAAGCCACATACTTAGCTAGTTGGTACTATTACTAAGTTATTTAAATGAAAATGCTTCATATTTCAAATGATTGTACCATTGCAACCCCCAACAGGAATGTACAACTCCTGACCCACAACACGAATGTACATTTGTTGACTCACTCACCTACCCAATCAAATACCTAAATGCTTATCTTCATAACTATTATTGTGGCTTGGCATTTATAATTAATTAGGGATTCTCAAAATCCCCCCTCTCCCCCCACAAATTAGGCATTTATATATATATCGATTATTATTTTGAAAGCGGCTATATAATGTTATTTTCTCGACGGTAATCAAGGCAAAGCTACAGTCTATTACGGGTGGTCCCTTCGTCGAAAAATTACACTATGTATATAAGTAAAATATTAGGTTTTAGAGGTATATAATATATATTGAACACCCTTTATCAGAGAACTTTTTTTCACTTCTTTCAAGTTTGAACACTTTTAGGAAAATTTTTGGCTGCCACTGACAACCTTTTATCTACCAAAGGCATATATTCATGTCCTAATTAAGTTATTGTGATCAAGGTATTGATCACCCTTTGTTGAAAAATTATATTGTGTATATAACATATATTGAATATCTTTTATCGAAAATTATTTTTCACTTCTTTTAAATTTGAACATATTTAAGAAAATTTCTAGTTTCGGTACTAACTATTATCTACCACCACAATATTCATAACTCATTTGTTACATTAAGATTTTCTTGTGCTAGTTATTTCTACATCATTAATTACTGATTTAAAGAAAATATTTAATTTATATCACTTAGAATTTAAATGTTTAAAATGATTTTAATAATGAACGAATTGAGGGAATAAAAAGAGCTTAGATTGCCACTGCCACCGGCAAGCTTAGTTTAGTCAACATATAATTTTGAAAACATAAAAAGACATGCAGGAATTTTGGTGTGGTATGAACCGTCCAAATCTTGTTTTCTTTTTGACTTGCTAACTACAATCTTTAAAATTAAAATTTTTTTTAAGAATAATTTTCTTGGAAAAATTGTGGCCGATATTCTTTAAATACGCATTTGGGTAATCTGTTTATTGTACAATAGCTCGTATATCACACAAAATATAAAACTGAACTATACAAATTTGGTGTGATGAGCATTGATTGAGGAGATTGCACGTAAAAATCAGAAATAGCCATATTTAGAATTGGTATTTAAAAAAATAGTCATAGTTTCAAACGCAATTAAAATTTAGTCATTTTTCATGTAAGATAAAATCTGAACAAAAAAAATTCTTAAAAATTTGAAAATATTATAGAACTATATACTGGAGTTCGGATTTTTTTACATATGAGCTTCCAACATAATATCTTGAGTTTTATAATGTGTTGGAGTTTCATCATAATATACTGAAAATTTATATGCATGAACACTATAATCCTGCATATTATGCTGGAAAATTTTGTGTGCTGGAGTTCCAGTATAATATGTTGAAAGTTTATACACATGAGCTCTATAATCACACATATTATACTAAAATTTTTAGTGTTTTAATAAAATAATGGTTATTTTTTAATAAATTCGCTTATGCTAGCTATTTTTTATTATAAATCTAAAAAATAACTAGCCTGTACTATTTTTAGGGAGATTGCTTGTGAGAAAAATGATCACAAGTTTTTCACGTACAAAATTACTTACCCAACCAATTCAATCTAAGTTAAGAGGGCATCCAATCTTATATTAATAAATGCAAATCTGGAAATTCCCAAACTTCAATAGAAGGCAATAAATCATTCCCCATGATGCCGCCATCCATTTTCATGAATTTGAAGAATCAGAGTGACTGAGAGTTAAGGGGGCCTATCACATACAAGTCAAACTTTTCTCCAACAGCCTTATATGTTCCGGACTTTTTTGTTATTTAGCGGAGTGTTATTATAAAGAATATATTTTTTTTGTTTATTTTTATTTAATATGTATATTAAAAATATATTTTTATTGTTACTTGTTACTTTATACATATTAGGAGAAAATAAAAAAAAATTTATTATACGCATAGTATTTATTACTTATTTCAAATTATTTTATCAAATCCAATAAAATATGCATCAATTAATATGGGTATCATGGTAAATTATAGGCTTCATTTATTATTTCTTAAGAGGCATAAAAAGCTAAAACGTAACAAGTAAAAGTGAACGAATGGAGTATATTATACGTAGCATGAAAATTAATTTCATAAAAAATAGTGACAACAACAGCAACAACAACTACCAGTATATTCCCACAGGGTGGGGTCTGTGAAAGGTAATACGTACGCATACCTTACCCCCACCCGAAAGAGTGTGGAGGCTGTTTCCAATCGACCCTCGACTTAGATAAAGAAAGAAATAAATTCTTCAATGAATCCAATGAAGTACTACTTGGAAATAGAGTATATTCTGGTAACTTGTTTACTGTGCAAATAACTCATAAATCACAGATATAAATCATACTAGACAAGTTTGGTGCGACAAACTCAGGAGGTTGTTCGTGAGGAAAATCGATCTCAGGTCTCCCACATAGAAAATCGGAGCAGGTTAAACTATATTGTTCAAATCATTCTTAAAGAATTTTATTTTTCTCGTCGGATTTGAATAAAGACCAAATATTTGTTATCGATTGTCCGTGTTCAAAGCAACGAGAAACTGGAAACCAGTAAGAAGAAGAGACACAAAAAAAAAAAACAACAGAACGTATGTAACGTTAAAAAAAAAAAATCACAGAAATGAAGAAATCCGAGACCACAGAATTCACTGTGTGTCCTTAAGGAATTTAACCCCCTCACTGTACCCGAGGTTGTGGATTATTTCCTCCCAGGATATAACGGATATACCTGTCGTAGGAGTGGCGGTACCTCAAACGCGTACGACTTCGACGAACTCAAATTCGGGAACGAAATCACACTATGACTCGATATGTTTCAGTTTGCAGAAAAGAATGCAGAATTTTTAATGCACGAATAATTTTTTTTTTCTTTTTTCTCAGTACTCGAAAATGAGGCATTGCCTCAGTTTATATAGCCTCGAATTGTGACTGTTCGGAAAGGCTTGGTGCCTGTTCGGGAAAGGCCATGCCTTTTTCTGAAAAATAAGAACGTTGGGAAGTTTACAGTTAACAAATTAATATTTTTCCCGCGGGAACTAAAAATAATTTCAGAAAATGAAGATTGAATTTTAAATAAATTTGGTCCAAAAAGATTATCAATCAATCAGATCATTTGACCAAATCCAAATCCAAAGCCGAAGCCGAGCCGAGCGACGACGACGGCGCGAGGGGAGTCCCTCTTCTTAACCCTTTAAGAGCTAGAAGAAGTGCTTTCTAATATAAGCACATAACTTTCCCTTTCTACCACCAATGTGGTACAAAGCTCCTTTTCAAAGGAACTTTGCTTTGAAACTTCATTTTCCTTCTATTGTCTTCTTCCCTCCATTTCTCATTCACACCAACTTAGCTAGCTTTAATCATTAACTAGCTTTAACAATCCCCCACATGAATGGGGAATGGCTATATGATGAAAAACATGCATGACAAAAAAAACTGTGTGATTCGTAAGCAAGGATTAATTGCATCTGGATAAGTAGATTTCTCTTTGAACTTTCCGTAGTGAGCATATGTCGGATATACTCGGTCAATCGGTAGATTTGATATCTTTGAACCGTCGAGCTTTGGTGTATACCTAGACAACCACATGTCACACAATTAACCCTTTAACCGTTTTTGGTTCTCATTGTTTTGTTCGTTTCAGCCATGAACACTTCCTGGTTCATAAGTGCGTAGAGAGCTGGCCTTACAGAGTTCTCCTTGAAGCGGCTTACACTTCACACTTACATAGGTGATTCCTAAATGTGTCATCCCGTAGATACACTATTTGATATACCCCGTATCAAACTTAGAAACCATTAAAAAGCCTTAATGCTTTATCCTGGTACTGAACATTGTCTCATCACGAGAATGGACCAAAAAGTTATTGTGACAATGTTGAACCGTCATCAATGACTTTGTTTGATCTCTTTGAACCTAGATCTTGGGATCTCATGTCTTCTAGGTAGAGTTACCGCCACGATGACTTGTCCTCGGCCATAGTCCCATTCCCCTCGATGATCTTTCAACCACTTCTCTAGTTAGGCCTTTAGTTAGTGGATCCGACACATTATCTCTTGACTTAACATAGTCAATTGTGATAATTCCACTAGAGAGTAGTTGTCTAACGGTATTATGTCTTCGTCGTATGTGACGAGACTTTTCGTTGTACATAACGCTCCCGGCTCTTCCTATTGCCGCTTGGCTATCGTAATGTATGCATATAGGAGCCAACGGTTTGGGCCAAAATGGAATATCTTCTAAGAAATTCCGGAGCCATTCAGCTTCTTCACCGGCTTTGTCTAGAGCTATGAACTCAGATTCCATTGTAGAGCGGGCGATACATGTCTGTTTGGATGACTTCCAAGACACTGCTCCTCCACCTATAGTAAAAACGTATCCACTTGTGGATTTAGTTTCAGTTGAACCGGTGATCCAATTTGCATCACTGTATCCTTCAATAACTGCAGGATACCTGTTATAATGCAAAACAAAGTTTTGAGTATGTTTCAAATACCCCAAAACTCGTTTCATTGCCAGCCAATGATTTTGGTCGGGATTACTCGTGTAGCGACTTAGTTTACTTATAGCACACGCAATATCAGGTCGCGTACAGTTCATAATATACATCAAACTTCCCAACACTCTGGCATAATCCAATTGAGAATGACTTTCACCTTTATTCTTTGCAAGAGCAAGGTTCATATCAATTGGCGTCTTTGCAACTTTAAAGTCCAAATACTTGAACTTTTCAAGTACTTTTTCAATATAATGAGATTGAGACAATGCTAGACCTTGAGGAGTCTTATGGATTTTAATTCCCAGAATTAAATCGGCAACTCCTAAGTCTTTCATATCAAACTTACTAGCAAGCATGCGCTTAGTAGCATTTATGTTAGCAATGTTGTTACTCATTATTAACATATCATCCACGTATAAACAAACAATGACGACGTGGTTCGGAGTGTTCTTAATGTGGACACATTTATCACATTCATTTATCTTGAATCCATTTGACAGCATCGTATGGTCAAATTTTGCATGCCACTGTTTTGGTGCTTGTTTTAGTCCATAAAGAGACTTAACAAGTCTACATACCTTCTTCTCTTTCCCTGGAACTACAAACCCTTCGGGTTGTTCCATGGAAATTTCTTCCTCCAACTCTCCATTTAAGAAGGCTGTTTTCACATCCATTTGATGGATTTCAAGACCGTACACGGCGGCTAATGCTACTAACACCCGAATAGATGTAATCCTCGTTACCGGCGAGTATGTATCAAAGTAATCAAGACCTTCTCGTTGTCTAAACCCTTTAACAACTAGTCTTGCCTTATATTTTTCAATAGTGCCATCAGCTTTCATTTTCCGCTTGAAAATCCATTTGGAACCTAAAGGTTTATTCCCCGGAGGAAGATCAACCAATTCCCAAGTATGGTTGTTCAATATGGATTCTATCTCACTATTGATTGCCTCTTTCCAAAATTGAGCTTCCGATGAAGACGTAGCTTCGTTGAACGTTCGAGGCTCATTTTCCAACAAAAATGTTAAAAATTCTGGTCCAAAGGAAGTAGTCGTCCTTTGACGTTTGCTACGTCTTGGATTTTCCTCATCAGGAATGTTTTCCTTTATTTCTTCCCGAGGTCGTTTAGATTCTTTGCTAGACGACGCACATTCCTTTTTATACGGATATATGGTTTCAAAGAAGTCAGCATTATCTGATTCAATTACCGTATTCACCTGAATGTCGGGATTTTCTGATTTGTGAACCAGAAATCTATATGCCTTACTATTTGTGGCATATCCTATGAAAACACAATCAACGGTTTTAGGTCCTATTTTTACCCTTTTGGGTTTAGGAACTTGCACCTTGGCCAAACACCCCCACACTTTGAAGTATTCCAAATTGGGCTTCCTTCCTTTCCACTTTTCGTATGGAATAGATTTTGTTTTGCTATGGGGCACTCGATTGAGTATTCGGCTAGCTGTTAGAATGGCTCCCCCCCACAAGTTCTGGGGTAAACCAGAACTTATTAACAGGGCATTCATCATTTCTTTCAGTGTTCTATTTTTTCTTTCCGCAATTCCGTTTGATTGTGGCGAGTAAGGAGCAATTGTTTGATGAATAATGCCATATTCCAAACATATTTGTTCAAAAGGAGATTCATATTCACCGCCCCTATCACTCCTTATCATTTTAATCTTTTTGTTAAGTTGAGTCTCAACTTCAGTTTTGTATTGCCTGAATGCTTCAATTGCTTCATCTTTACTATTAAGTAAATAAACGTAGCAATACCGCGTACTATCGTCAATAAAAGTTATGAAATACTTCTTTCCACCGCGAGATGGAATTGACTTCATGTCACAAATATCTGTATGGATTAAGTCTAAAGGACTTGAATTCCTTTCAACTGACTTATAAGGATGTTTAGCATACTTAGATTCAACACAGATTTGACATTTTGATTGATTGCATTCAAACTTAGGCAATACTTCCAAACTAATCATTTTTCGCAAGGTTCTATAATTGACATGTCCTAAACGTGAATGCCATAAATCATTTGACTCAAGCAAGTAAGACGAAGCAGAAACTTTATTATTATTAGCAACAACCATTACATTCAGTTTGAAAAAGGCCCTCTGTGAGGTAGCCTTTTCCTATGTACATTTCGTTCTTACTTATTACAACCTTGTCAGAAACATAAACACATTTAAAACCGTTCTTCACTAGAAGTCCGGTAGATACAAGATTTTTCCTAATTTCAGGAACATGACAGACGTTGTTGAGAGTCACCACCTTGCCAGAGGTCATCTTCAGCAGTATCTTTCCATAACCTTCAATCTTGGCCGTTGCAGAATTTCCCATATATATTGTTTCGTCGGGCCCGGCGGGAGCATATGAAGCAAAGACTTCTCTAACAGCACAAATGTGGCGAGTGGCGCCAGAGTCAATCCACCACTCTTTCGGACTTCCCACTAGGTTGCACTCGGACAACATAGCGCACAAGTCATCAACCTCCTCGTTTGTTTCAACCATATTAGCCTGACCCTTCTTTTTTTCCTTTTTCGGAGCACGACAGTCTGCAGCTTTGTGTCCGATTTTTCCACAATTATGGCAGTTTCCCTTGAATTTCTTCTTGTTGGGATAGTTCCTTGGTCCCGATGCCTTTTTCCTCTTTTTCATATTAGTTGGGGCAGTTTCAACTATATGTGCTCCCCCTATGGTTGATCTCCCATTTGCCTTTTTCTCCGCTGCCTTGTTATCTTCCTCGATTCTCAACCGGACGATGAGATCTTCCAATGTCATCTCCTTTCGCTTATGTTTCAAGTAATTTTTGAAGTCCTTCCATGAAGGAGGCAACTTCTCTATCACTGCCGCAACTTGAAACGCCCCACTAATCACCAAACCTTCAGCGAGGAGATCATGGATGATAACCTGCAACTCTTGAACTTGAGTGACAACAGACTTGCCATCTACCATTTTGTAGTCCAAAAACTTGGCAGCGATAAACTTCTTTAAGCCAGCATCTTCTGTTTTATATTTCTTTTCCAACGCATCCCATAGTTCTTTTGATGTTCCCACATTACTATAGACGTTGTAAAGATCATCCTCCAGTCCGCTAAGAATGTAATTCTTGCACAAAAAATCTGAGTGCTTCCACGCCTCAATTACAACAAATCGTTCATTTTCAGGTGTTGATTCCGGCGGAACCGGAATATCCTCCTTAATAAACTTTTGAAGGCTTAAAGTAGTTAGATAGAAGAACATCTTTTGTTGCCATCGTTTGAAATCAATCCCGGTGAATTTTCCGGGCTTCTCTGCCGGAGCCGGTGCTGGTGCAGTACGACTGGAGGACGCAGCATTGCTCGTAGAACCAACCACGGGGGCTGGTGTGGCAGTAACAGTAGCAGTAGCATTCAAATTTGGAGTTTGGTCTCCCATTTCTGTCGTAGGAAATAACAGAACACTTTAATAATCGGTGAAGATTTTATTTCTTCAAACCGAATCAAATTTACACAAACAGAATTAAAACAAACTTCAAATAGAATGTAATAAACTGTATGTAGTATACTTGATGAAGTTTTTATATCTTCAAATCAAGTACCCAAATGAGTAGAAAGTTCTGAAAACTTTAATCTCAACCGGAGTAGAAAATCCGAAGATTTAGTCTCCAAACAACATACAAGTTCGTTACATGCAAACAACAAAATTACAAGTTTCTTTTATTTTCTGGACAGTCACAATTTTATGTTAGGAAAAACTGTATGTAGTCACTGTTTTATGTAAGAATTTTGTTTTTCTGTACTGTTGTATCGTTCTGTAACGTTTTAATCAACAGCAGATGAACACGGAAATAATAATTTAAATTCCTTAAGCTTGTTATCGATTGTCCGTGTTCAAAGCAACGAGAAACTGGAAACCAGTAAGAAGAGACAAAAAAAAAAAAAAACAACAGAACGTATGTAACGTTAAAAAAAAAAATCACAGAAATGAAGAAATCCGAGACCACAGAATTCACTGTGTGTCCTTAAGGAATTTAACCCCCTCACTGTACCCGAGGTTGTGGATTATTTTCTCCCAGGATATAACGGATATACCTGTCGTAGGAGTGGCGGTACCTCAAACGTGTACGACTTCGACGAACTCAAATTCGGGAACGAAATCACACTATGACTCGATATGTTTCAGTTTGCAGAAAAGAATGCAGAATTTTTAATGCACGAATAATTTTTTTTTTCTTTTTTCTCAGTACTCGAAAATGAGGCATTGCCTCAGTTTATATAGCCTCGAATTGTGACTGTTCGGAAAGGCTTGGTGCCTGTTCGGGAAAGGCCATGCCTTTTTCTGAAAAATAAGAACGTTGGGAAGTTTACAGTTAACAAATTAATATTTTTCCCGCGGGAATTAAAAATAATTTCAGAAAATGATCCGAAGCCGAAGCCGAGCCGAGCGACGACGACGGCGCGAGGGGAGTCCCTCTTCTTAACCCTTTAAGAGCTAGAAGAAGTGCTTTCTAATATAAGCACATAACTTTCCCTTTCTACCACCAATGTGGTACAAAGCTCCTTTTCAAAGTAACTTTGCTTTGAAACTTCATTTTCCTTCTATTGTCTTCTTCCCTCCATTTCTCATTCACACCAACTTAGCTAGCTTTAATCATTAACTAGCTTTAACAATATTTTGAGCGACTGATTTATCCGAACAACTCAAAAAAATAAAGAAGTATAAACAATCTTTAAATTGTTATAGCTTATATTTCTAATAATAATGCAAGTCGACAGTCTACAATTAAGTATTAATAATAATGTATTTTCATACAAAATTGCATCATTGCCTGTCCCCTCCCACTATTCATAACCTCTAATTATAATTACTACCCACTAACCCTCTTCTTTTTTCTTTTTTATACCAAATATTTTATGTGTGACCTCACTAACCAATTATTCATTAAAAAGGATGTAAAACCCCACATAAGATATTAATTAATTAAAAAAGAAATATCCCCAACAGACAGGAGGAAGCTACATTTGCAGAGAAGCACTGCAACTCTGGTACTATTTGTAGTAGTATTAATTTTCAGATATCTTGATAATCAATCTCATTCATTAGTAGACTCAATTTCAAAATCATTAAACCTCCAACTTTTTTATTTATTTTTTAAATTTTTTTCATGCTTCTCTTTTACTGTATTATAAGGCACTACCAAACACTGATAACAACTGTGAATTCTTTTTCCCTTTTACTTCAAAGGAAGGTTTCCTTTTTGGTATTTGCTTCAATTAAGGAAGGTCTTTTTCCATTTTCTAAAAGACCCTCTCTCTTTTTTTTTCTTGGTATATTTTCATATCTCAATTTTGTCATAAAAATGGGATTGTTTTTTTTTTTTTTTGGATTTTTTTGGGCTATGATTTGATTTGAATGGCTTTATTTCCAAATGGGGTTTGGGCATTTTAGAAGTATAAGAGATCTGGGGTTTAGATTTTGCTTCATTGTTTGGGAAGAAGTTGTGTTATAGTGTTCTTGGGTGGCTTATTACTGCTTCTGGGATCTCATTGCAAATAGGTAAAGACTGAAACTTTGTGCATATTTTGTGTTTCTGTGAATAAAGATTGAATCTTTGTGCATTATTTTATGTTTCTGTGAGTAAAGATTGAATCTTTACACAGTATTTGTGTTTCTATGAGCTTGTGTCCTTGTTTATCAAAAGTTTGAAGCTTTGATGTTTTATTTCTTGTATATTTAAAGAACTGCATAATTTGATTGTATTTGATCTATTCCCTTTTCAGTTATAACAATCCTTTCTGTTTCATGTATGGAATTAAATAGGTAAAGTATGAATCTTTGTGCAATTTTTTTTTGTTCCTTGAACAACAAGGAGGTCACGGGTTCGAGTGTGGAAACAACCTCTTACCTAAATGCAGGGTAAGGGTGCGTACAATAGACCTTCATGGTCCGGCGCTTCCCCTGACCCCCGCATAGCAGAAGCTTAGTGTACCGGGCTGCCCTGTGAACTTGTGCACTTGTTTTAACACTGAAAGTTTGAAGCTTTGATTATTTCTTGTATATTTAAAGAAGTGCATAATTTGATTGTATTTAGTCTATTCCCTTTTTCAGTTATAATAGCAATCCTTTCTGTTTCATTTATGGAATTAATATCATCCCTTTTTCCCTCATAACTCTGCCTATCTGAGCTTGCAAAATGTCAGTTCCAAACCTTTTGAGTAAAAAATATTCTAACTATGATAATCCTCTAATACTGGAACGGATACAAAGGATTCGTATAGCCGATCTCAACTTATATGGGATTGAAACATAATTGAATGGTTGCTCTCTTTTTTGCCTCTTTCATTTACTTCATACGAGTTGCTAATTATCAGATAACTAGAGGCGGCTCTTTCCATAGAAACAATCAATTTGCATCTACGCATAACATTAGGATAGTAAAAGTTTCCATTTTTAAATGAATAAATTCTTTAATGTATAAGTTATATGATAGGCAATGCCAACTAGTTGTGATTAAAGACTGATTATGGTTGTACACTTAAATAGGTTTCGGTATTAGTTTGGTTGTTAGTGTAGGAATAAGTGTGATATCTAGAGAACCTCCGATTTCAGAAAATTGCCAATTTACCTTAAAAGACTAATTACTCATTAGTATTAGAATGACAAGAGGTGCTTGGTCTGATGGTAACCAACCCTCACTTACAACCGAGAGGTTGTGAGTTCGAGTCTCCCCAGGAGCAAATTCTGGGGATTTATGCCGGGGGTCTATTTGGAAACAGCCTCTCTACCCCAGGGTAGGGGTAAGGCTGCGTACACACTACCCTCCCCAGACACCACTGAGTGGTATTGTACTGGGTCGTACTTTTTTATTAGAATGAAATAGGCCGAATAGAGCAAACTTGATATAGAGGATTCGTATAGCCAACCCAGCTTTTGTTTGGGTGTTTAAGGCACTGTTGATTGATCGATTGATACATAAGATGGATGATTGCTAGTTCATTTTCGAGCTGCTTTTCTGTATACTTTTTTTTTTATTTTCGTATTTCTCATTTTGCAGGTTTCTCTAAGAATGCCATCTGACCTTAATTTCCAGCTGTCTAAGAAAACCCATATACTCCATCTTAAGGTGTGGGTTTTGTTAGCCATCTTTGTAGGACTTTTTATTGTAATAATTCTTTTGCTGCTGCCATTTTGTCTTTCTCGTAAGAAATCCAGAAAGTTTCATGATACACTACCCATAAGCCAAATTCCTGATGTGTCTAAAGAAATAAGGGTTGATCAAAATTCAGCAAGCAAATACGGCGGCCTTTATAGGAATCCCCTTGCATATCAGGACACATACAGTGAGAAAGATTCAGATAAGCTTTTGGCTCATTCAAATATTGACAAGATGAAAGATTTTGACTGTACCAGTCAATCAGACTCATTTACTTATTTAGACAAAGACGGAATATTTGAGTCGGGGGAAAATGGAGCTGCTGGAACAGTATATCATCCTTCACATCCTACGAATGTCCCGTCCCCTTTATCTGGTCTACCTGAATTCTCTCACTTGGGTTGGGGCCATTGGTTTACTCTGCGCGACCTTGAAACGGCGACTAACAAGTTTTGTAAGGAAAATATCATTGGAGAGGGTGGTTATGGCATTGTTTATCGGGGACAGCTGATCAACGGAACTGAAGTTGCTGTTAAAAAGCTACTGAATAATTTGTAAGTTTGGATAGGCTTATACTGTTCCTTCAAAAAGTTAGTTTCCTCGCTTGCATTTATACAAATTATTTGACATGTGGGATATTCTTTCTATAGAGGACAAGCAGAGAAAGAATTTCATGTGGAAGTTGAGGCTATTGGTCATGTCCGACATAAAAATTTGGTTAGACTTTTGGGCTACTGCATCGAGGGAACCCACAGGTACACGTTTTCTGTATTTTTTGTCTAACTTCATTACGTCGTATAAGCAGTGCAATAATGTACCGCAGTGTTTAGCAGTGTAACTGCACCTGTTCTGTTGAAAACTTGGGATTCAATCCTCATCTCCTGGTTTAGGAAATAAAAAGCAGAAAACAGATTTTTAGGTGATATTCACATTGCTGCTGAAGTTGGTCATGATATTCATTGGTTGACCTCTTTTCGCAAATATGCAAGATTTTCGCATTTGCTAGTTTAGTTTACCTTCTTTTAGTACCAATTGAAAGGATAATGGCTTCTGGTGAAGTTCTTTTTGTGATGCTAGGAGACATGTTTATCTTGTTAATAAGTGGAGATAAATTTCAGCATAGTTAGTCGGACTACAAATAATGAAACTGCTTTCTGCTACTTCAGAAATGTGAACTTACTTCAGATGTCACTTTGTATCGTGATCCTTGTTGTATTTTAGGTTATTGGTTTATGAGTACGTAAACAATGGGAATTTAGAGCAATGGCTACATGGAGCTATGCAACAGCACGGGTACCTTACATGGGAAGCCCGGATGAAGATTCTCCTCGGCACTGCTAAAGCGTGAGTTTTCTCCTATTTAACTTTGCATTTACTAGTCTCACGTTTTGTTTTCCTGTTATTAATGCTTTTCATACTTGTAGTCTTGCATATTTACACGAGGCAATTGAGCCCAAGGTGGTGCATCGCGACATAAAGTCAAGCAACATATTGATAGATGATGACTTCAACGCAAAAATTTCTGATTTTGGCCTGGCCAAGTTGCTGGGTGCGGGGAAGAGTCACATTACAACCAGAGTTATGGGCACTTTTGGGTAAGTACTTTTATAGAGCTATTTTGGATACGCTTAATTCTCTTTTCTCACACCTTGTGTTTGGATCTTTTTCTCACAACAGATATGTAGCTCCTGAGTATGCAAATAGCGGTCTCCTGAATGAGAAGAGTGATGTGTATAGCTATGGCGTTGTGATTCTAGAAGCCATCACCGGAAGAGATCCAGTGGATTATGGTCGCCCTGCTCCCGAGGTATGCTCACCCAATGTTATTATTAGTAAAGAAGTGTCTACAGCGAGCTTATTGCTTTGAGCCACAGTTATAGAATCCTCTCTGAATTTTCTGTTTCACTAGGCACATAATTCACAGCCCATTATGTGACGATTATGAGGTTTATTGGAATTTAAGTTTCAATCTTGGAAATATAGTATCCCACTTAACCAACCAGCAAAACCACTTGTTACTAATAGTATCTAGTTGTTGCATCACAAAGAGAATGGTTGACTAATATGGCTAACATTGAACTTGTTAAAATGAAATGGTAGAATAGCTGAAAATTGAAAAAGGAGATTATTCAGAAACACGTTGACTGCCGAGATTGCGCATACGAATGAACTTATGCTCTCTTAATTCTGCTTCTTATGATCTTTTCAGAACTTTATTCTCTATATTGAAAACCTACTTGAGTTAAGAATCTCACCTCTATCAAAAGCTTTAATTTCATAAGTGGAACTACAAATTATGTCATTTGAAACCCCAGTTAGTAATATGAATTTTAACTTATCCAAAAAAGGTGATACAAACTTTAGAGCTAGTTGATCGATTCCACGTCTTTGGCCCTTCTAGCAAGTATTTTGCTAGCTAGTTTGGATATACAATAAAGACCTAACTAGGAAGTCTAATGGTGACCTAGGAATTGAAGGCATAATGTGTTGGTTCATTAAATCTCAGGAGTTGGATAAAAGAAAAAACAGAACCACAGTCAAAAGGATTCAGTGAGTTTTGTGATTCAAGGTCTACTTTTCTCTTTCCTTTTGGCTGGAGAAAGTTTCCATTTTTCAATGATAACTTCGCCATCGACACGTGATAAAATTGGAAAGGTACAGAGAAAAGCATGTCACATGTGCGAGGATAACACACATAAATCGAGAAATAGTCCAAAAAAAGTTCTTTCGTTCGAATACATCCTGATTTTCAATATTGTGATTGTTGTGCTGTTTGTTATGTGTACAGGTGAATCTTGTCGACTGGCTCAAGATGATGGTAGGCAGCAAACGCTCAGAAGAAGTGGTTGATCCAACAATCGAGACAAGGCCTTCCACAACTGCCCTTAAACGAGCTCTGTTAACAACTTTAAGATGTCTTGATCCAGATTCTGATAAAAGGCCTACAATGAGTCAAGTTGTTCGAATGCTTGAATCTGAGGAATATCCAATACCACGAGAGGTTACATACTAACTGGAGATTTTCTGAGTTATTTGGTCGGAAAGTTTTGTTAATCTGCCAGATCATTAAGATTTTCAATGCTTCTAAATTTCTTGGTATTTTTAGGGTCGAAGACGGAGAAGGAGCCTGACAGGTGCTGAAGAAACAGAATCTCATAATCGGAAGTCTAACACAGATAGCAGTGAAAAACCAATTTTGACGATGAAGAGTAGAAGCGATAAATAAACACATAAAGACACAGGGGCAATCGCCAGATTGATGACTTAAAGTTACTGTCTCTGAAATGAGAGGAGTGGCCCATAAAGGATCCATAATTTTTTCAATTTGGTAAATCCTATCATACATGTAATTGTTTGAAAGAATCATTTTTATGTGCATGAAAATCAGTCAGTATATACAAGTTCCTCATCTTTTTACTCTGCCTTCTTGACATACATGGTTATGTATAGCTAGTTAACATGCATCATTGTCCTACCCAAAATTTTTGTTACATTTTATTCTTGGCAATGGCAAAAGTTCAATGGTTTCTGCAATCCAATTGAAGTGCTGGGTCAAACTTGTTTGTAAGTTGTAGCATTTTTTTCTGTGGAAAAAAGACAACTGCAACTGGCCAACCCCAATATACACCAATAACCTGAGATCGGATACACTAATTTTCTTTTTTCTTTCTTGTATCCGGCTTGGATATTTTGAAGGTTAATCTCGCAAAGGGAAGCCTTGAAACAACGGTAAAGTTATCTCCGTGTGACTTATAGAGAGCAACCACTAATGCTAGCATTAGGGTAGGCTGTCTATGTCATGCGCCTTGGGGTGCGGTCCTCACCCGGACCCTACGTGAATGCGGGATGTCTTGTGCACCGGCCTGTCCTTTTATAATGGTAGACATTTAGTCAAATTGCGCGCACCTCAACTGTCACTGAATACCTATTACCTCTCACCAACATAATTGCCGGATAATTTCGCAATCCAAAGTCTTTATATAGGCGGGAAGAAATCACCTATGTCTTGTTTTTTTTTTGTCTATGAAGGGATTTAAACTCTCGTCTCCCATAGTTTTTATCACATCTCAATTTACCACTAGGCAACACTACCTCTTGTAGGATTAATTTTGTCAAGGTAAAATATGATTCATTTCAAATGCATCAACTCAAGATGTTCCTGCAACTTTGGGGGGTATCTGTGTGTATTGTGGGGGGGGGGGGGGGGGGACACTATTGCAAGTTGCATGATAAGTATCCTCTAAACACAAATAGACAGTAATTATCTTCTCAAGAAATTGAAATGATAAGATGGCACCATAAGGACAAACTGTAATAATACATAAGAAATCAGTCTAAAACATATGGTAAGCTAAAGCAAAACTACTCTAACATCTACAATCTGCAGTTTATAGCTTCCCTTTTCCAGTGATTGTCAACATGCAAAGCCATTTTTCATTACTGCAAATATACAATAGTTCTTTTGGCATACAATCAACAGAACCCCCCCCCCCCCAGGGGGGGGGGATAACCTTTTTTTTTTTTTTTTTTGAGAAACATTGTGCAGTAGTTTCCTACGCGACCACTAATGTCGTGATCATCTTGACTCATACGAAAGTCAATCTCAGTCTTTGTAATTTCATGATGTAAAGGCCAGGGAATGGAGAAAATTCACAAGCTTGATGTTTAACTTGGTACAGGTCGAGGCAACAGAGGCTGAAGAGCCTTTACTACAATGCTCATGTTTGGGCGGAAATCAGCTTCATATTGCACGCACAAGGCAGCAACTGCAGCCATCTGTTTCAGCATTGCAGATGTAAGAAAATGGAGATGATGAATATCAAACAGAAATCATAGAATATAACGAAATGTTTCATCTAAAGCTGATTCAGATACTCCTTTGGTTACTAATTGACATACTTTGGTCGCAAAGACAGGAATACATATTTTCATTAAGCAAGAATTTTTTGTTTCAGCCACATACCTTTGCGACTGCCTTGGGTGGGTATTCTGTATTTAGCCTAGCATCAACACACTGCTTCACTTTATCTTCACTAAGTCTTGGCGTTGCCTGTTTGCGGTGGTGTTTAAATCAATAAAAAATCAAAATGAACTACTCCACTGAAAAATACTGTATCAGATAAATCATGTGAAGATCTAGAAGGCTATACCCAAGTTACAAGACTCTGTTGCCCACGTGGCAATGTATGATCTACAGGTTTACGGCCAGTAAGTAGTTCCAGTAGCACAACACCAAAGCTGTAAACATCACTCTTTGAACTCAACTGACCAGTCATTGCATATCTGCAACACAGGGATGAGGGTGAAGGCGGGCGTTGGAAATTCCATCAGCATAAAAATGAATAATACTAAAAGTTCAATATTAGATTAGTCACGGGGAAGATCAACTTATAATAAATTAACCAAGCCTGTTGATTATTTGTATTTTGCAACCAGAAATGGACTCACTCCGGTGCATGATAACCAAAGGTTCCTAGAACACGTGTGGAGTGAAGACGAGCTGCCATATCAGGGGCTTGATTTGATAAATCAAAATCCGCTATCTTAGCGACATCATCATCAAAGAGTAAAATGTTGCTAGATTTAATATCACGATGAATGATATGAGGCTGCGCTTTTTCATGCAAGTACTCCAATCCTCTTGCAGCCCCAACCGCAATTTTAACTCGTTGAGCCCATGACAATACTGGACCTGGCTGCGCACCCTTCACACCTTTTCTTCCTGCAACCACAAACTGAAAAATTATGCATTTTGCAGCAAATTAACAAAATATGTTACAAAAGGTTGTAAAAGAAGCATGATTGGCCACACACAGAAAAATAAACGTCACCAGAAAGTTCCAATTCTCTCTGTCAGATTGGCCATACATACAGAAGAAATGTTCAACACAAACCTACAAGTCATAGTATTCTATACAACTATTTCTTTTCCTTTTTTGAGATGGAAAACAAATATTCTATACAACTGTTGGACTTTGATCAATCCAATTTACCATTTAAATTTTAAAGGGCTACCCATACTTCTCTTAAACCAAATTTTCAACAACTTCAAAACTAATTTCTTATATTTTAGTGTTTATCCAAACCATGGTTAATGGGAATTGAGATGGAGTATATTTTTAAAAGAGAATTACATACAACAAAAAGCAAAAAGAATAAAGAAAAAATTGATGGGTTCTTAATAAGCAAGGTCCTTTGAAGATATCGTAGGTCCAAACACTCTTAAATATGGAACTTCACAAAAAACTTTCATTATACATGTCAGAGAATGCTTTAAAAAAGAACTTTAGAATTTGGAATGAAGCATGTATTGGCCACTAATAAGGGGGTCTTTTACTGCACGGCGAATTAATGAAGTACTTAAAGTGGAGTCTGAAATGTACTTTGACATAGTTGGATTGAATAGCAATAAATTCCAAACACAAGCTACGGAGACGAGGTATTGGGATTAGCCAAAAAATTTGACTCATCTCGGCTTGAGGAACCAAATGCACAAAAAATTATGGATAAATCTACAGGTTTTAGTACTAATGAGAAGGTAAGGATTAAAACTTGGTCCCCATAGAGTTTATAGCAAACTTACCGTGAAGAATGTCATGAAGAGATCCATTTGGGGCATACTCATAGGCTAGCACACGAAGACCGCCATCCACACAATAACCGAGCAATTCAACCACATTTTCATCTTTTAGTCTTGAGACCATTGAGACCTGTAATTACATGTGTCATATCTACGCAAGGTTACCAAGGTATGTGCAATTTGACGTAGTCAAATAAAAGATAATACGGAGGAGCTAACCTGAGCTAAAAATTCTCGATCAGGCTGCTTACTCGAGTCTAACTTTTTAATGGCTGCAGCCCTGCCGCTTTTCAAGACACCATGGTATACCCTTCCATATGATCCCTCACCTATCAAAGATTTCGTACCAAAGTTATCGGTGATGTCCTTCAACTCATCAACAGCAATGGAAGGAACAGCAATGGGCTGGATGTTCACAGTCTGCATCTCTTTTTGTGCACTTTCTGTGGCACGCTGACCTCCATTGTTGCCTATGAAATATTCTCCAGTTAGGATTCTATGGAAATAAAGAGTTCATAGAATTAAAGCAGGATATTAGATGAAGAAAAGGGCCAAAAATAATAGCTAAAATCCCAAGCAATCAACCAAAGGCTAGAACTTTTTACATGATCATTTATCAATTCGCAACGATTCAATTGGAACGCGATCACGAAGCATCAAATACAAACATACTAAATCTTTTGAGCTTCCAATTTATTGATACCCAAGTAAAGAGTTTCAACAGTTTCTCCCAATTTCAACAATAAAATAAATTCCCAATGTTCAAGTATTCACCCCAACCCTAGTGTCTAGCCCACGGGGATTTCTCACTAAGCAAAATAAGCATACACCATATCCCTAGAAGTCCCGACACCAAACCCCACTTCCCCAACCTTTCCCTTATCTGAAACCTCTAATGTGAGAGGGTAATTCCTCCAAGAACTCCTAGGCTTAGAAGGGATATTACTAGAACAACTACTACTACTATGCCTCAATACTAAACAAATTTAGTCAGCTCGCTCGATATTGCTATAATAGCAACTATTACTATGCATCAACTTTAAGCTAAGGTCAGGTAAGGCTTAGAGGGGATATTGCTACAACAAAATTACTACTATGCCTCAATCGTGAACAAACTTAGATAGCTAAGGTTATATCGCTGCAACTACTACTACCACTATGCAACAGTCTCTAAGCTAATTTGGTCAGCTAAGGCTTAGAGGGAATATTGCTATGACAATTACTACTACTAGCCTCAATCCTAAACTAATTTAGTCAGCTAAGGCGATATCGCTACAACACCAACTACCACTATGCAACAATCTCTAAGCTAAGGACAGCTATGTCTTAGAGAGGATACTGCTACAACAACAACAACTACTACTACTACTACTACGCCACAATCCTAAGCAAATTTGGTCATCTAAGGCTTAGAGGGGATATTGCTATGACAATTACTACTAGTAGCCTCGCTCCTAAACTAATTTACTTAAGGCGATATTGCTACAACAACTACTACTACTATGCAACAATCTCTAAGCTAAGATCAGCTAAGGCTTAGAGGGGATATTGCTATGATAATTACTACTACTAGCCTCAGTCCTAAACTAATTTAGTTAAGGCGATATATTGCTACAACTACTACTACTACTATGCAACAATCTCTAAGCCAAGGTCAGCTAAGGCTTAGAGGGGATATTGCTATAACAATTACTACCACGCCTCAATCCTAAACTAATTTAGTCAGCTAAGGCGATATCGCTACTACAGATACTACTATTATGCACAGTGTTCAAGAAAGCGGGCGCTTTCTCGCTTTAAGCGAGAAGTGAAGCGAGGCGGAGGGTCAGTCGCTTCCAGTGTTAGAAGCGACACAGGTACGATAAAGCGGGCGCTACGGCCCTAAAAGCGTGAAGCGATAGAAGCGGAAGAAGCGCCGGAAGCGGTCGCTTCTGGAAATTAAAAGCCCACCCATGTCTATTTCACTTAAAACACCCAAAAGCCTACTCTGTTCAGCACTAACGTTCTAGGGTTTTGAAGCAGCAAGTCTTTCTTCTTTCTTCAGTTCTTCTTCTTCAACATTACAACAAACAAGCTAGGTTCTTTCTTCTTCAATATTACAACGAAAAGAGGACAACTTTCAAGTTTCAAGACTCAAGAGGTATGTTTTTCTTTTCATTCAATCTTCTTCTTCTAATCTTCTTCTTCTTCTTTTTCTTTTTCTTTCTAAACGTCCAAATAGCGCCGAAATGTTGGCGAATTTTTTCTCGAAATTTTCTGCCCGTTTCTGCCCCTTTATGCGCCGTTTCTGCCCATAATCTGCCCAAATTTCTTCCCAAATTTCTGCCGAGTTGATGAAGAATATGAAATTGAAGAAGATGAAGAGCAATACAATAATGATACTAGAATACAAGAAATTGACAATCTTGTAGAAGAATAGGATGCTCACTTTGTGCTTTCATTGATGCTACTCTTGAGAATCTTGAAGAATAGGATTTTTTTTGTGCTTTAATTGATGCTACTCTTTAGTTTTTTAATTCAAGTATTGAACATTTGCTTACAATTACATGTGTTGTCTAGGCCATATTTATTTTTTTTATTTTTTTATTCTGCTTCACTTTAAAAAAGTGGGCGCTTCGCTTCTCGCTTTTCGTGAAATAGGGGTTGTCGCTTTTCCTCGCTTCACGCTATTTTGAACACTGATTATACAACAATCTCTAAGCTAAGGTCAGCTATGTCTTAGAGGGGCTATTGCTACAACAATAACTACTACTACTACGCACAATCCTAACTAATTTGGTCAGCTATATAAATCATCTTATATTCATTCAGCTATATTTGAGAACATTTCCACAGAAAAAATATAATGGAAATGGAAACAAAGTACATGGAGGAAACTAACCAGCTGAATTGTGTGACATGAATGGCCCATTATCAGCAGCTCTGTGCATTTCATCCTCCTCACAACAACTAAAGCAGCTCATACTTCTTTTCAACAAAATTCTGCAAAAATACAGCCAACTTAAAAAGCCCTCATTTTTTAACAAATTCAAAGAATCTTGAACAAAAATTGAAGAAAAAACAATCTTTTAAAATAGGTCGCCCCCTTTTCTTTTCAAAAAATAAACCCAAGATTTATATACCTACAGAATTTTAGAAAATCCGCAAAAGAGAGCAGAAATTAGAAGTTCTTACAATATTCTGCAACAGATGTAACGTTCTTGGAAATCAATGTTGTGAAAATGTGTGAACTGAGAGAGCAATAAAGGAAGAAGAGAGTAATCAAAACCCAATGTAACACGCTATAAGAGAAAAGTACTACTAGTAATACACAAATATTATAGAATTATTTTTTAAAAAAATTATTATTAGTAGTAGTATAGTAAAAGAATAAACAGTGTTGAAAAGAATAATGTTGGCTAGTTGGTGCGTCTCTGTCATCCACCCTTGACTTAGGCTCTTCTTTTTAATTTGCACATGCACTGACACATAAGATAAAAAGTGTTTGTACTTTGCGCGCGCACACACTGTTTTTGCTGTAAATGGAATGGAATTAACACATTCTTTTTTTTGTTACTCCATTTACAGCTTCTTTGATGGTTGTTAGTAAGGATGTTTAGATTGAATCAGAAAATCGCACCAAATTAAAAAATTAAACTAAATCGATTAAAAAATATCGATTAGATTTGGTTTGACTTGGTTTGGTATTGAGTAAAAAAATTCGAACCAAACCGACATATAAATATAAAAATTTTATCTATTTTTTAAGACTTTATAGTAATTTTTCTTTAGAAATGATAGAAATATTTGAAATCCTCTCATGTATTAACCTTGAAAAGGTATAGGTCATAATATGACCATATGTTAACGAAACTAGCCCTATCATTAATAATCTATGATTGATAAGAGATACAACGACTCTGAATGAATGACAATTGACTATCATACAGTTCAATCGACAGGGTTACAAACCTCCCGCGCTTCAGAGGCGCAACCTCGACATGGCCACGACCACTTATCGCCAGCTTGGCCACGTCCACTTATTGCCAGCTCACAATGCTCACAACTATAAATATCAGGAGGGAGAACCTTATGGGGGCTTCTTCTTCGACACTATTCATGAGAGAACTACACTACAGTATTCGTATTATGGGGGGATAGAACGCCATTGTAAGGTTCTGAACCTCTTCAACGAAAGGAATACCAAACCACTACAATCAATAAAGTCTCATTATATATTTCCCTCTAATTCTCAGTGCTCATTCATTGTGTCTTTCGCTTGGTCTAATGATTTATTATGATTTGTTATGATTTACCCTCATCTATTTTTATTATTTTATGCTTGCAAATTATTCCGATAACTTTTGAGCCAAACAATATGGCGTCGTCTGTGGGGATTTTCTAGTAAGATGCGTAGTTCTTCCCTGGACCAAAAGGAAAGAAACACAAAAAAAAAATATTTAAAAAAAACCTAGCTCAAACAAGCCACATTAGCGCATCGGACAAAAGGAATTCGAAGGCCTCAACGGGAACCCGAATCCTTTGCCTCTCTGACGTCAAACAGTGCAAACAAGAAGAAGAAGCCCCTCCTAAAGGAGGATCTATGTGAAACATCTCCCACATCCCTGATATGGGATCCAGCCGGAAATCGGCACAGAAAACATCTCAAACCGGGAGCCACCTCAGGGAAACCCACATACCATGATTAGGAAGACAACGTATGGGCTATACAAAGATCTCAAATTAAAACCGAGCCTCAATCCTCAATACCCATGCCATTGGGGCCAATCAAATTTAACAAGTTCAATTTCAGTTGAACTGGGACTCAAACTAAGCGCCTTCCATATTAAAGTCAATGAGTTCGACCTCGCTTGAATTATAAGGCCAAGCGCCTTCGCCATCAAATTTAGCAAGTTCAACTTCAGTTGAACCGGGACTCAAACTAAGCGCCTTCAACATTAAAGTCAACGAGTTCAACCTCGCTCGAACTACAAGGCCAAGGGCCTTTGCCATCAAATTTAACAAGTTCAACTCCAGTTGAACTGGGACTCAGGCTAAGCGCATTCGACATTAAAGTCAACGAGTTTGACCTCGCTCGAACTCTAAGACCAACCGCCTTTGACATCATATTTAGCAAGTTCAAATTCAGCTGAACTGGGACTCAGGCTAAGCACCTTCGACATTAAAGTCAACGATTTCGACCTCGCTCGAACTACAAGGCCAAGGTCCTTCAATATCAAATTTAACAAGTTCAACTCCAGTTGAGCTGGGACTCAAGCTAAGCGCCTTCGACATTAAAATCAATGAGTTTGACCTCACTCGAACTACCATGCCAAGCGCCTTCGCCACTCGATTCAATGAGTTCAACCTTGCTCGAACTACGAGGTGAGTTGCCTTCGCCAGTTAATTCAACGAGTTTGACCTCGCTCAAACTACAAGGCCAAGGGCCTTCGCCATCAAATTTAACTAGTTTAACTTCAGTTGAACCGGAATCATGCCAAGCGCCTTCACCAGTTAAGCCAAACGAGTTCGATCTCTCTCGAACTATAAGGCTAAGCGCCTTCTCCATCAAATTTAGCAAGTTCAACTTCAGTTGAACTGGGACTCAGGCCAAGCGCCTTCGCCAATTAAGCCAAATGAGTTCAACCTTGCTCGAACTAAAAGGCCAAGCGCCTTTGCCATCAAATTTAGCAAGTTCAACTTTAGTTGAATTGGGACTCAGGCCAAGCGCCTTCGCCAGTTAAGCCAAACGAGTTCGACCTCGCTCGAACTATAAGTCCAAGCACCTTCGCTATCAAATTTAGCAAGTTCAACTTCAGTTGAACTGGGACTCAAGCCAAGCACCTTTGCCAATTAATTTAACGAGTTCGACCTCGCTCGAACTACCAGGCCAAGCGCCTTCGCCACTCGATTCAATGGGTTCGACCTTGCTCGAACTACGAGGTCGAGTTGCCTTTGCCAGTTAATTCAACGAGTTCGACCTCGCTCGAACTATAAGGCCAAGTGCCTTCAGTATAAAATTTAGCAAGTTCAACTTCAGTTGAACTGGAACTTAGGCAAAGCGCCTTCGCCAGTTAAGCCAAACGAGTTCGACCTCGCTCGAACTATTAGGCCAAGTGCCTCGCCACCAATTTCAAAAAGTTCAACTTCAGTTGAACTTGAACTCAAGCCAAGAGCCTTCGCTTGTTAATTCAAAGGGTTCAACCTCACTTGAAATATCAGGCTAGACGTCGGGTCTGTCGCTACACTCGTCAAGTCCAACCTCCAACGAATCTAGGCACAGGCTAAGCGTCCTCGCCATTCAAGTAAGTTCCTCTCATTTGAACTAAAATTTGGGCCACATGTCGTTACCACTAAGCTAAAGTTCGGCCCCGGTCAAACTACAAGGCCGCATTTTTTACTTTCATAGCCAGTAGTTCAACTGCGTCCGAACTGGGACTAAGGCTAAGTGCCATTGTCGCCGAAAAACAGTTCCGATTCGCTCACACCGAGTTAGAGGAGCAATATCGTTAACGATCAAAAACTAATACGCCGACCCCAGTCGGGCCCGATGGTGGGTCATCTCTTTGAACACGTGCAAAAGAAAGTTTAAAGGGAAAAAAAGGAAGGTACAAAAATAAATACAAGACAAGCAACAGAAAAGACAATTTATTTATTTACAAAGTTAAATGCGGGCCATCCCCGCTTACATCCTGCCAAGGCCGGCCAATACAAGAAAAAAGAAAAAGAAAAAAACAAGAAACACCTGAACGCCAAACGGCGAACAGAGCACAGAAGAATCAATAACAAATTTTCTTTTTTACTCGGCGCCATCTGCGCCACTATCCCCACCACCATCAGCCTCCGGCGACGCCGCATCGAAACCATAGTCGTCACGGGCCTCACGATCTTTCTAACGCGCCAACTCGAAAGCTGTTTCGGTCACTGTATCGGCCTCTCACAAGTTCATATAAATATTACGTTGGGCCTTAGCATAGACCCAAAGCTCACGAGCCTGGCTGGAAGCAGCATCCTGGTCCTGTAGTCGCCGATTTTCTCATTCTAAGGTCGCGACCTGATACGCCATAATTTGGGCCTCCTACTCGAGAATGCCGATCCGTTCCGCGAGACCTACTTCCCTATCGGACGCTGTAGCCCTCTACGACCCATGCCGAGACTCGTGCATGTGAATTGCCTCCTCCAACCCTGTGACCCTCGACGATGTAGCACCCGCCTAAAGTTTCAAAGCCACAACTTGACCCTCCAGCGCCCCACTTTCCCGCTACATGCCGCAATGGCCTCCGCAGCCCTGATCTGGCTCTCTGAATCCGATGGGGAAGAATCCAAATTAATTACCGTGGGGGGAGCTGGTGTGAACGCCACCCTCCGCCTCTGCAGTGGCCTCTTTTCCTCCCCATTCGACGGCGACTCCGCCCGAGAGCGAACATCCCCCAGCGGCCCTTCATATCGAAGAACGGCCCGTGTAGGAGAAGGGGCCGCTGAAGACTCAACTGATGATGCCCTCGGCACTAGGCATGTCACAGGTGCAGCGGCAAGATGAGAAATCGCAGTCGGCCGATTAAAGGCAACCTGAGGAGCCCCGACGCGACGTGCCCACAAAGTCAACAGATGGAATCAAAACAAAACAAAAGAGAAAAAAAAGCCAATATTCTACCTGTCACGAGCCGTCGACCATGCCTCTCCCAGAAAACACTCCCATGTGTGAATCCCCACTGTATGGGGGAGGAACTCAACCTATCCGCGTATCCCAGCCAACGGATTCGGCGATAACCTTTCAGCTACAAAAACAATAACATGAGTCAATGCTTATGAACATTAAAAGAAAGAGAGCTAAAAAGAAGTGTTTTACAGTCGGGAACTTACGTGCAAAATTCCAAACTTCTGGGAACCCAGTCGAGTCCGCCACCAGATGCTTGGTTCTGATATAAAAAGAAATGCTTAAAGGGGCGACAGTCGATCTCGTCGTCCAATTCTACGGCCAACCCCCTCGACCCACGAGGGCATGCATGGATCATGGTACCACGAACTTTCTGGGAAGCGTAGAGGCTAAGCACGTCTGCAGCATGACCTCTCTACTAGCCAGCTCCGCGTACTTGATAAACATCGAGAGCAATTTGTATAGAGAAAGAGAGAGTTGGACCGGTCACACCCCATATTAACGACAGAAGTCGACTACCAGCATTGGAAGCTGGAGGATGAATCCCACCTTAAAGGGGTAGACGTAAAAAACACAATACCCAGGACGATCGACTTGGACTCTGTCCCCCCCCCCCCCTTCCCCCTGGCAATATCGGCATAGCTTGGAAGACCCCATTGCTTTCGCATTTGAGAAATCCCAGCTTCCCCAATAAATGGATCTTCATACACCGGCTCCACTCCGCCATCAGCAGTAAAGTCAACTACCGGGCCCACGGGCAGAACTACGATCTCATCACTTCATCATTTTCCACTAGTCTAAATTTCCCGTCGTCGGGACTGGGTTTGTAACCGTCGTAAAGTCCACCTAAAGATCATTATGTGCAGAATTCCCCGCCATTCATGACTCACGAATAAAAGAGAGATAGGATTTCAAGAGAAAAGACGAAGATCTTAGCAATTAAAGAACAGAGATGAAGACAACACCACAAACTGAAACATTTTTCTTCAGAATCTCTCAATTGAATAATGAAAATATGAGAAGTAAATGCTCAACTCCCTCTATTTATAAAGAACAAAATTGGTTTTCACGAAACCCAAGAGCCATCATTAAATACATGACTGACCGCAAAACGGTTCAGTTTTGCAGGAACGTGTGTCATTATGGCAGACTCCACGAGGCGACGTTTTAGTTACTGACTGGCGTCTCGCCTCCGAAATGGTCGTCACGACCCGTGAATGCCGAGACAGTACTCTATGCAGTTTCACAATTTCAAATATCGCCAAGCGTATAAAAAGCACGTCATCGCTCTTCTTGGCCATGCTTCGTATAGTACGTCCATCAGGGACGACGAGTTACGTCCCCGGCGAACGAAAGGACTAACTGTATGGGTCAGAATATGACCATATGTTAATGAAACTAGCCCTATCATTAATAATCTACGATTGATAGGAGATACAACGACTCTGAATGAATGACAATTGACTATCATATGGTTCAATCGACAAGGTTGCAACCCTCCCACGCTTTAGCGGCGCAACCTCGACATGGCCACTGCCACTTATTGCCAGCTTGGCCACAACCACTTATTGCCAGCTCACAATGCTCACAGGTATAAATATCAGGAGGGGGAACCTTATGGAGAGCTTCTTCTTCGACACTATTCATGAGAGAGAAATACACTACAGTGTTCATATTACGGGGGAATGGAATGCCATTGTAAGGTTCTGAACCTTTTCAAGGACAGGCAGACCAAACCACTACAATCAATAAAGTCTCCTTATATATTTTTCTCTAATTCTCGGTGCTCATTCATCGTGTTTTTCGTTTGGTCCAATGATTTATTATGATTTTCTATGATCTACCCTCATCTATTTTTATTGTTTTATGCTTTGCAAAGTATTTTGATAAGTTTTGAGCCAAATAGAAAGCTATTAACCTTGAAGCGTAAATTAACGAAAAATTATTGTTAGACGACTAAGAAAATAACTATCATGTGTTACTAAAAATGCTCCCATTAGAACATTTTAATAGATCATATGTTTGTCAATTTTTTCTATATTTACCAAATATATTATTCACTTATCAAAGCTTTATCTATAATATTAATAAAGTAAGATTGAAATAATATACATGTAACAAAAAAAACCCGAAAACCTGACAAAACCCGACAAAATCGAACCAATCCAAATCCGGTCCATGTACACCCCTAGTTGTTACACATCATTTCATAATATTAATGTAATATATTGTATCGTGTGATGAATATAATGTTTGATATATTGTATCCTATGTTGTTGTTTCATGATATCACACACTAGCAATATGAAGAATAAACTTACAATATTATAAAGAAAATTATGATATGGGATAAATTTATAATATAAAAAGGTAGGGTAAATGATAAAATAAAATTATTTAATAATAAAGAAGGGTGAGATGAGAGAAAAATACAAGATAACAATACAATCACACCAAATCCGTCGTTACATACAGTGACACATTTCTTCGTTACGTAACGACGGATTTAAGGATATGACACAATAAAATATAAGTAACAACCAAAATAAAATATTGTATTTAAAGTAACAATGTGATACAATACAATAGGTAACAACCGTTCAAACAAGTTGTTAGGCTTAGGCCTTTCCATTTTTTTAATACAATAAATTGACAAACCATGTATTAATAGAAATTAAATAACTTTATTTTTGGTTACATTTTTTGTCTAATTTTACCCTTGTTAGGAAAATATCTTTTTTTTTCTTGACCTCAAACGGAGCTCGAATTTGAAAGTAAAGACCATAGTTAAAGATTGACAGATAAAATAAGGACCCTTTTTTGTGTAATTTGAACATATTAAGTTCACTCATTTTAAATTGAAGCTCCGTTAATGATAAGGACAAATACAACATAATTTTCTCACATCAAGGATATAAATAAGTTATTGAAATTTGGTCTTTACACGTTAATTATAGTGCACGAAATACATGTGTTATGTGTATTTCGTCACTAGAATAATTTTGGAAAAATAACATTGTATAGCCCATATAAAAATAATAGTCGAAAAAATATATAAAATTTTATATTTTTGTATATATATATATTTCGTAAGTTACATACAAAAAATATACAAATTTTATATACTTTTCGGCTATCATACCTTTTAGGTTATTTTAGTAATAGATAGGCGTTTGTTTGTGGAAAACTTAAGAATAATTGTATTATTTCAGTTTTGCCTATCAATTAAACGCCTCTTTTAGAAACTCCCGAGTTACGTAATTATTCCTTATGCGCAAATATAGAAAGTTGTAATTATGTAAATATCTAAATTGGAAAGTTTAAACTCTCTCAAAGGCTTAAAAATAGTAAAAACATAAAAATAGTACTAAAAGATTCGAATATGCACAAAAGAATTCTTGTCCCTATTGTCAAATCTATAAATAGCTTCAATAATTGAAATGTTTAATCATCCAAAAAAAAAAACAAGAAATTAAGTTTCTCACTTAAAAAAACCCTTAAGAAAATTCAGCTTTGAAGGAATTAAATCAGAAATAGAATTTTCCTTCCATTACAGCTAAGAAATAAAGGTAAATATTTTCTCTTTATACATGCAATGAATTAGCCTTCAAATGAAATTTGATAAACTTAGATAATTCTCCCTTACATTTCTACAAGAAACTAATTGTCAGTGACGAAATTAGAAATTATATTAAAAAAATTTAGACAAATGAAACAATTATTAAATCTGGAATTCAAACTCCGTAACCTGCAACAATGTTTGAATAAATTCACGGATATTCTAGAAACTTTTGCATAGTATAATTTTTTCGATTAAGAAAATTCAATTAAATCCCTTTTGAATCATATATGAAATGATATTTTTGCATCATTCTTCAATGAACTTCTGCAATTATATAATTCCTATCCTCCTTTTGACATAAATTTTTTTAGATTTTTTTCTTGACTTTCTTATATCACAAATAATCAAAAAATACTAATAATTGACTATGCATTTTTTTCTTTTTCTAAATTTTCTTTTTATATTATTCTATTTCAGGAGGGGAATTCAAGAAAAGAGACAAGAATCCAGAAAAAAGACAATAAAAACTTATCTGCATCGAACATTTACATCATGAAAATCGTCACCATTACAATATTCATATTTTTTTGCATCAATATTTTCTCAAATATTGAAGCCACAAGTAGACTTCCAAACGAAAAATTAGTGGTGGTAAAAAATAACCACACAAATTACCTTACCATTCGATGTTTTTCCTTTGATGACAGTTTTCCATTAAATCATTTGAAGTCAAATCAAGAATTCAGTTTCAAAGTAAACATCAGAAGAGTTTTTCCTACTGCTACAATGTTCAATTGCTCCACAAATATTGGAACTTTTGTTGCATTTCGATCAGATTATCAATGTGTTACAGATCCAGAACCTTGTCAATGGATGTTTGATGAGAATTTTACATATCTATACAGTTCAAAGGATAAAGAATGGGTACTTGACGAGTATAATCCGAATTACGAGTCTCTTAAACGAGGAGGAGTCATGAAAGGGTATTATGTTAACTAATCGTATACAGAAAATGGTCGATTTGAAGTACAGACGAATCTAAGACGGATTCTGTCGAAAACAAAGAAGATACAAGATATTAATACGATTCATCATGTGACAACCTACATCAACGGATGAAGACAAACAATCCAGTATTAAAATGAAACGTCGTAAAATATCTTAACTGAAAGTTGGTTAAGAGTTCAAGTACAAGGTATATTATTTTAAGGTAGGTATAATTGTGTAAATTTAGTGGCAGAATTACTTAAGAGTTTAGACAAATAGGTTAAATTAGGGAGGAAATGATATTTTATGTCCGCCTACAATTTGAATAGAATAAAATGACTTTACAAGAATTTTCTATGTTTTATTTACAAATGCAATTCTATATTAATACAAACTAGTATGTTTTAGGAGTACATCCAAATTCTCTCTCTAATAGCTCTCGGCGCAGCCGCGCAGGTTAGCAGGACGCTAACCTACGCTTCCAGCAATGGCGAGAGGAAGGAAGAAGAATCCGGTGAAACAGGTGATACCGGAGATGGAGAAAGTGGAAACACCAGCTGTGAATAAACATACTCAGTCGCTAACTGGAAATGGAATGGGATCGGCACCGACACTGTTCCAGAACCCTAGCAAAAATGGAAAGTCCGGGACGGAGATAACGCCAGAAATTGGTGTCCAGCAGTGGGTACCAGTAACGTTTGGTAGTTTTCTACCGTTGAAGTTCCGACCTATCAGAGAGAAAATTGTTGAAGGCGATAGGGATTTGCAGGAACAGGAACGAGTCGATTCAGTTTATCGTCGGCTCCTTTTCTCTGCACAAGCAAAGCAAACTCAGATTGTTCAGACTTCTGGAGTTCCTGTGACTGAAAATGGCAATAGAGACACCATGCAACATGATCTAAGCCATCAAAAAGGAAAATCATTAAGCTATGTACCACCTGCAATGCGGGGTGGTACGTTTGTGGTACAAATTGATGATGATGATACTAAGGAACAGGAGACCTACTGGAGAAATGCTTTGATAGGGTTGGTACTTGGAGAAGACCCGTATGAGAGAGCTATGGAGAATTTCATTACAAACGTTTGGGATTTTGTTCCGAAACCTCAAATTCTGCATCATGATGAAGGGTATTACATTTTCAGATTTGATACTGATGAAGAAAGAGATCGTGTTCTCCAGGCTGGCCCTTAGACTTTTCATAATAAATCACTGGTGCTACAACAATGGAGTATGGATTTCAAGTATGAACCAGGAAATGTGAGTGTAGTTCCTCTATGGGTCACCTTCCCTGGTATACCTTTGGGATATTTGTCCACTGAAGCTCTTGGGAAGCTGGCAAGTGTAGTGGGGAAGCCTATGTACACTGATAAAATCACGGCAGAACAGGAGAGGATTTCGTTTGCTAGAGTGCTGGTGGAAACAGATATCTCCCAACCTCTGCCTGAGACACTGGAATTACATACTAAGAGGGGAGTTCTTATACAACAGATTGAATACGAATGGAGGCCAAAATTTTGTAGTGACTGTGTTAGGTTTGGTCATTGTACTGAGGACTGCTGGTATAAAAAGAGGCAGGGTAATGAGGAGGAAGCAAAGATCTGATACAGGGCTGCTGGGGTAAAGCAGAAAGTACAGAGTGAGATATGGCAATGGTTACCAAAAATAAGGAAGGACAATGTGAATGCAAGAACTGACAGATCAGAGGAGTATGGGAACAGAATGAACATGCTAACAACAGGGTGAATAATAGAGGCTCATTAAAAGGCAAGACTGTACAACAATGTGATGGGGCTTCAGTGAATACAACCAACGGCTTCTCTTTGCTGCAGATAGGTGACGATCCAGGGGACGCTGGCCCTTCCAGCTTCACCCAGTCATGATTGTCTGCACATGGAATATTAGGGGGCTAAATAAGGCCCACAAACAGAAGGAGTTGAGACTCTTACTGAATAAATATAAAGTAGATTGTATGGGTTATGTAGAAATTGAAGTAAAGGAAGCCAGGGTAAACCAGATTGTCACAAAACTAGGCAATGATTGGAGACATACTGGGAATTATAGTGAGCATGCCAATGGGAGAATCTGGATACTATGGAAGTCAAATGTGGAGATGCAGGTTTTGAAGGTTGATGGGCAATTTATTCACTGTGAGGTTAAAGAAAGGGGTTCTACTTTTAGAACACTGCTAACAGTTATCTATGCTAACAATGAATTGAGTAAGAGGCAGCAATTGTGGGCAAAACTGGTGGCCTTAGGGGCTACTATTCAGGGTAGCTGGCTTATCAGAGGAGACTTCAATAATGTACTTCACACGGATGACAGAATAGGTGCCCCAGTTGTTCAGCAGGATATTCAGGGATTCCAGGACACTCTCAATGCTCTTCAACTCTCTCAGTTGAAGACTATGGGCTGTTTCTATACATGGTGTAATAAGCAGAAGTCTGAGACAAGAGTTTATAGCAGAATTGAATGGGCATTTGGAAATGTACACTGGATGCAGGAGTACAGTCACATTGAAGCAGATGTTTTGAACCCTGGAGTCTCTGATCACTCCCCTATCCTATTGCAATGTAACACTGAGCAACAAAGAAGGAACAATCATCCTAAACCTTTCAAACTTTATTCTTCTGTTATGGACCATACTGAATTTTCTGGCATTGTGGAAAGAGCATGGAATCAGAATCAACAGGGAGGGCTAATGCACAGAATATGGAGTAAATTGAAGACCCTAAAACTGGACTTAAAGGAGCTGAATACTTATATGGCTAAGTATAGATTACATCTCAATGAGGCAAGGCAGAAGCTAGAAACCATCCAGTTCCAACTGCAATCAAAATGTCTGGGCAAATGGTTGATTGATCAGGAGAAACTTTTACTTATGGAGGTAGAGAAGTGGAGCAATATATAGGATCAGATCCTACATCAGAAGTCCAGAGCTCACTGAAAAACCTGTGGAGATGCCAACACAAAATACTTTCATGCTCAACTGAAGATGAGGAAAAGCTTCAACACTATCAATTCTATATATACTGAAGAGGGAATTAAACTAACATATCCCAGGATTATGGAAGCAGAATTTGTTGAGTGTTTCAAGTCACTACTTGGGGGGGGGGGGGGGACAATAGCACCATCCAATGTCCAAACACTGAAATCATACACCAGGGGCTCTGTCTCACCTTACAACAGAAGGATGCTCTTGTCCAACCAGTAACAAGGGAGGAAATAATACAGGCAATAAAAGACATGCCACATGACAAGGCACCTGGGGTGGATGGCTTCCCAGTGGAGTTCTTCATCAGGCAGTGGCATATTGTAGGGGATGACATTTGTGAAGCTGTGACAGATTTCTTTACAACTGGGAAACTACATTCTGGAGTTATTAGCACTGCACTGACTCTCATTCCCAAGGTACAGAATCCAACCAAAGTCAAGGATTACATGCCAATTGCCTGCTGCACAACTGTATACAAGATCCTCACAAAGATTATTACAGCTAGGTTGAAAGGGGTTATTGATTCTCTAGCGGGCAGGTCACAGTCAACTTTCATCGAGGGTCGCAGCATTATTGATAACATATTGTTCACACAAGAGTTGTTCAAGGGCTATTCCAGGAAGGGCCTCTCTCCTAGGTGTGTGCTAAAGGTGGACCTAAAGAAGTCTTACGACTCAGTTGAATGGGTTTTTCTTAGTAGATTGTTGCAAGGGCTGGGGTTTCCTTCTAAATTTATTGGTTGGATAATGGAATGTATATCAACTGTATCCTATTCTCTCAACTTCAATGGAGGTCTCACTGCTCCATTTAAAGGGAAAAGAGGTCTGCGACAAGGTGACCCGATGTCACCATACCTCTTTGTTCTGGCAATGGATTATCTACATAGACAGCTTGTGCAAGTGATGCTGAGGAAAGACTTCAGGTTCCATCCTAAATGCAAGAAGTTGGGTGTAGCACATGTGTGCTTTGCGGATGAACTCCTCTTATTCTGCAAGGTTGATATTCAATCAGTTAGCCTACTGAAACAGATTCTTCAGGAGTTCTCTAAGGTTTCTGGTCTTCACGCAAATGTGGACAAGAGTGCAGTGTACTTAGCAGGTGTGAACAACTGGCAGAAACAGCAGATACTTCAGATATTGGGATTTCCATAAGGCAATCTCCCTTTCAAGTATTTGGGGATGCCTCTGGACTCGAAGAAGTTGTCTATTGCACAATGCTGGCCACTGGTGGAGAAAATTACACAGAAAGTTAACTGCTGGTCGTCAAGGCTCCTATCTTATGCCGGTCGACTTCAATTGATAAAATCTGTCTTGTTTGGTATTCAAGCCTACTGGTCCCAGATCTTCTTATTGCCCAAAAAGATTTTGAAGATGACAGAGGCCATATGTAGATCCTATCTGTGGATTGGTGCTGCCACAGTCTCAAGAAAGACCCTGATTGCATGGGACACTATGTGCTTGCCTTACAGTGCAGGGGGTCTTGAATGTCTTAGACCTAGCTAAATGGAACAAAGCTGCTGTGGTCAAGCACTTGTGGGCTTTAACTAAGAAGAAGGATAGCTTATGAATAAAGTGGGTGCATACTTTCTATATCAAGAACCAATGTTTGAAGACATGTTGGTGCCAAGGACTGCTGCCTGGGCAATTAGGAAAATCTTTGAATCGAGAAGTCTGATTAATGGTATAGCAACACTAAGTGGAAATCTAGATAACAGACTGAGGCAAGTGCAAAAGGGAGAGTCTTTCGGCATTAACAAGCTCTATCGACAGCTTCTTCCTCAATGCAGCAAGGTTCAATGGAAATCAATCATATTACAACCTCAACTACATCCAGGTATAAGTTTATACTCTGGTTAGCTTTACATAAACGACTTGCAACTGTGGATCGACTCCAAATGCTAAATATTGTGGTTCCGCAAGATTGCATTTTCTGTAGGGGTATATCAAGAGACATTTGAGCATATGTACTTTGACTGTTTGAAAACCAAAGAGCTCTGGTATCGACTCCTCAACTGGTTGGGCCATAAGCGTACCATTGCTGACTGGCAGGAGGAGTGTGCATGGATTAGTAAGCTGGGGAAGAGTAGAAATGGCTTAGCAGAAATTACAGCATGCCTATTTGGAATTCTGGTGCCGACGATATGGAGGGAGCGGAATAATTGAAATTCCAGGGTGGAAGGCTGATGTGGGATACCGTATGCAAGGAAATCGTGGTCCATCTTCATTGCAGAGGGGCTTCAAGGCATAAATGGAGGGCGGTTCTACATAGCTTAGATCATTTTCCCTAGTTAAATGAGATAGACTTTGCTCACGATAGTTGTATCATACGTATTATCATAGTGTGTTCTGTTTTCTACTCCTAGATTGGTAATAGTGTAGTGATTGTGTATAGCATACGAGAATAGATGGTCAGCATCTATGCTTTGTAAGTATACTTTTTGACGAAATGAAAAAAGAAAGAAGAATATTTTCTAAAAAAAAAGTGAGCACCAAATCACCAAAAAAAAAATAAATCAAAATAAGGCCCTTGGTCCCGAAAAAAATTTGTCAATATCCTATACTTTTTTTGTTTTAATTTACATGACATTACATACTTATTAATTCGCTCTAAAAAGATTGACATATTTTTATATTTGACTTTTTTTTACCATTAACAAAAAGTTATTATGCTCAAACAAATGTTATGTTATATTTAAAATCATAAATTTTAAAAATTTTACAGTTACATAAATTTTATGGAACATTCAAACCTTAAATTTCTAAGTTCTTATTATTTTTAAATTTTATGTTAATTCAAATTATTAAGACGCTCAGGCAAAAAAGTGTGAGAACTTGACATTGGAGGGCCTTAGGGGAGGTAGAGTTAGGCTGAAGAATAATTTGGGGTGAGATGATTAGGTATGACATGAGTAATTACATCTTATTTGAATATTTGTTATTTTCTCACTTCGATTATCTTACCATTTTGTTATGTACTATATTGTTTTTACATAGTTTTCGACGTTGTTTCTTAGGGTAAGATCTGCATACATATTATATTTCTCAGACCTTATTGTGTAAAATTATAGTGAATATAATATTATTGTTATATTAATTCAAATGAGATTTTTTCATTCCCGTACACTATTATGCCACATAAATTAAATTAAGACGGAGGAACTATTATTTACTTGCCTCTATAGTCTATAGTTATACATATTAAAAGGGCAGTTTACGCTTTGGCACAAATGACCATAGACAAAAAATGACGACAAATTCCTTTTCTTTATCTTCCTCATCTTCTCTCTTTTCCTCTCCTCTACGTCCTCCCGCCGGCGGTAACCTTCGCCGTCTCCTACACTTCCGGCATCCACTCACTATCACCTCCGCCGGCGCCAGTTCTTCAGTGGCATTTCCAAAGAAAAAGCACTGGAAACAAGGTGAATATCCAGGTTTTACTGAACAAACTGGGTCCCATAACAAAAAAAGAACACCTATTAAGAATATTAAGAAAAAATTGGACAGAAAAAATAATGCTACTGCTTGGGTTAATACTGTAACTGAAGCTCTCGCTGATCATATTGATAAAAAACAATGGCTTCAAGCTCTTCAGGTTAGTTCTTCCTACTATCCCTTTCATTTCTTGATTTTACTTTTGTCTATATCCTTGTTAAATTTTGTTTATACTCCCCCCCCCCCACAACCCCACCCCAAGAAAAAACCTTTTTTCTCTTAAACCACTGCATATCCTCTAGCCCCCTCATTTTTTTAAGCAATTGATTGTGTATAGATTGTTGAAAACGTGTTACTAGTCAATTTCTCGTAAAGATACTTTTTTTTAATCCTTTTAATTGAGAAATAAAGTAAGTAAAACCAGTTTATAGGTGCAATATTGCATGATTATTGATGCTAAAATGGAACAATGGCTATGAAAGTTCCGGCCTTGGTTTATAGATTTGTGAGATTGGACATCTCTGAGCATAGTGGAGTTCTTGTGTGGTTGCGGGGTTTTCTTTGTTTGAGCGCATCAGAGCCCGTCAGTGGAGTTTGTCCAAAAGCTGAAGTGGCCCAATTTCAGTAACGACCAACATTTTCCGCGTACTCAATTAATGACCAACCACCGTCATCAGACAAACTAGTCAAACCACCACTACTCACGGTGGGTGGCAACCAATTGTGGGCTGATGGCCAGTCTCATCTTGTAGACCTGAATTAAGAAGGTGGAAGGTCGGAAGTTTGCTTAAAAGACCTATAATATCTTCGAAACATAATGGAACTGAAGGAATCATAGAGGCTATAACAATAGTCGGTTAGTCTTGTTACACTTCCATTAAGGGTTGGTCCATAAAAGGCCTTTCTTTTGAACCGCTTGAAGGCGCTTGCAAGAGGTAGATTAGACAATCCCTTTAAAGAATTAGGATTTACTTCAATGCTGAAAGCCTTCTCATTCGCGACCAGCCACGTGCTAAGACTCTTCTTTGTCTAGGTAGAAACTTCAATCTCGGTGTAGGGATAAGTGTAAGATCTATAGAACTTCAAAAACAACTTTAGTTTTGCTTTGAAAGACAAATTATTTACCGGTATTGAAATGACGTTGTCCAGTGAAGTCATATAGCTATTCTCAACTGGTTTTGGATAGGTGTTGTTGATTGACATAAATGAAGTAAAACTAAATTGAAAGAATTGCTTCGGTGCTTGAGTGCACCATATTTATTTCCATTTGTTGCAGCTGTTATCAACCATGTGAATGCTCTCATAGGAGGATTTGAAAGAGAATATTCCTTCACCTTCTGCTATCCATTTGATCCTGTTATCCTCTCCATTGCTTAGTGCAGTTATCTAGCTTCATTCTAGCTACATCTAGCTTTATTATGATTATTATGGTTCTAGCTGTAGTCTGCCGTCTTAACATAGCCAAGAAACTCTCGGGGGTTGGCCGGTTGGCAATTGACTTGAGCCTTGGGGTTTGCTCCCTTTCAAGGTCTCATGTTCGAAACCCATTGGGTGCAAACAATTTCGAGGGCCATCGGACTGGGTAAAACTTGAATTAACCAGGGTGCACTTGCGGTAAACTCCTTGCCGAGGGCCTGTGCACCTCCGGGATTAGTCGGGACTCGAAGAGACTCGGACACCCGGTGCAAATAAAAAAAAAACATAGCCAAGAAAAGACTTCCCTAAGCTCCTACTTTTAGCAAATATCCAGTTTTCTGATTACCTTCTGCATCCACCTTGATGAAATTCAGAACCATTTTCTGTGTGGAACATTGATGGATATCTTATTTTGCTTTATCTAATAACTTATCCGTGAATAATGAGATGCATTCCAGCCTATATACTGTCCAAAACTGGAGTAATCACTTCATTTAGGACCACCCTGAGTTCCTTAAGCTCTTTGTTTGGAGAATTTCACTATCAAATAAATTAAACCAGGAAAGTATCACTTTTCTGAGTTTTCAAAGTATTTACCTTGCATTTTTGGCACATGAGTTCTCCTCACACACCGTATCCGCGAAAAGCGCAGAGGGAAATGGAAGGGTACCTGTTTTCTTTTTCTTTTTGAGGTAAATTTGTTGCACCTCGTTGATTTTTGGGCTTGCATTCCAATATCTCTTGCATTATAACTCTTTGGTACTTCTATTGCTGGTGTTTTGCCAATTGGATGTTTCAATATGGTTGCTTTTTTGCGTCTAGGTATTTAAAATGCTAAAGGAACAACCCTTTTATCAATTGAAAGAAAGTACCTACATGAAGCTTCTTGTTCTTCTTGGGAAATGCGGGCAGCCAGGGCAAGCACAGCAACTTTTTGACACAATGATTGAAGAGGGATTGGAACCCACTACAGAATTCTATACAGCCTTGGTTGGTGCTTATTGTAGAAGCAACATAATTGACAAGGCATTTACTATTCTTCACCAGATGATTGAGCTCCCTCATTGTCAGCCAGATGTTTATACATATAGTATATTAATTAAGGCATGTGTGGATGCATCCCGATTTGATCTGGTTGAGTCTCTTTATGAACAAATGGCTGAACGTTCCGTAGTTCCTAACACTGTCACTCAAAATATAGTCTTGAGTGGTTACGGGAGGGCAGGGAAATATGAAGAAATGGAGAAAGTGCTTTCAGGAATGCTTGAGAGCATGAGCAGCAGACCTGATATATGGACAATGAACACTATTCTGAGCTTATTTGGCAACAAGGGGCAGATTGAAATGATGGAGAAATGGTATGAAAAATTTCGTAGTTTTGGTATTGAGCCAGAGACGCGAACATTTAATATCCTTATTGGTGCTTATGGGAAGAAAAGGATGTATGATAAGATGTCCTCGGTGATGGAGTACATGCGTAAACTCTCATTTCCATGGACAACATCAACTTACAACAATGTCGTTGAGGCGTTTTCAGATATAGGTGATGCAAAGCATATGGAGTACACATTTGATCAAATGCGTACTGAAGGCGTGAGAGCTGACACCAAGACATTTTGCTGTCTCATTAGAGGATATGCAAATGCAGACCTTTTTCCTAAGGTGATCAACACTGTCCAATTAGCAGGGAAGTTGGAGATCCCTGAAAACACTTCTTTTTTCAATGCTGTTATTTATGCTTGTGCAAAGGCAGATGACTTAGTGGAGATGGAGAGAGTTTTCAAGCGAATGAAAGATAAGCAATGCCGACCAGATGACACAACTTACTCTGTTATGGTTGATGCATATAGAAAGGAAGGTATGACAGACAAAATCTATGATTTGGAGCAAGAAAAGCAGATGATGTCTGCCTCAAAGTTCAATGACAATGTTAGTGGTGATGAGAAGCAAGAGTTAATGCCTACTTGAAAACTGAATATGCAATTTAATTTGACAATGCATTAGAGCGCCAAAGCTACATCATTAGTGGTTTTCTACTGAGCTGTAGAGTGATAAAATTACTCAGCTGCCGCCTTGTCAGTGAGTTTACGAAGAGTTGAACCTAAGGCATGAATGGAAAACTGTTACTGTATCAGCGTAACCTCAATATAGTGTCATATCGTATTTGCCATGTTTGTTCTCTAACTTAGTATCAGTAGTCTTCTTTTCCAAGATAGCTCTTTATTGTGTCAAGAATGCTGCATTTGAAGCCTAGCTGGTTGTGCTGTTCTTGTACTTTTTGGTTGTTGCTTTTTATCGTTCAAATACCAATTCAGCATTTTACTTAGATGATGGTGTATCAGAAACAGCCTCTCTGCCCTTATAGAGCCGGGGTAAGGTTGCACATATCCTACCCTCTCCAGACCATGCTTGTGGGAATGCACTGGGTGGTGGTGTTGTTATATGATGGATTCATAGTTCTAGTTATTCTCTTCACTTTTCTTTTATTCGGGAAACATATAGTAATTTTGGTAATGCATGTATTTGGTGTATTTGCATGTCTGACCCTCCACACAAAATCCTCAACATAGAGAAAGCTACAAGCATAAACAAATGTACAGTTGGGGGGAATACAGTGGCAGTTTCTGTAGCATAAAATTTGCCATCCACTGGTTCTTCTGGTACTTAGATTCTCATTTCTCCGCAAGGACCGTACAAAATGACATGTCATTTCTCTGTTAGAAGAATTAACATGTGGTCAAGAAACCAACTTCTGGTGTCTCACTACCAGATATTTGCAGATGGACTATGGTATAGCAAAAAATAGAGGGAGATAATGTATAAAGAGAGCTTGTGGAGTTCCAATTGAAATCTGAGTTTGTCATCTGTTAAAGAAAATACCAAAATCGGTCATTGGCTTTCTACATGCCCATGAACAAACTCGGTGCAAGGATAGTAAATAGAAATGTCATATGCTGAAATCTCAGTCTTAATATCAATGAGGTCTGAATCAACTTGTGTACACCTTAATTATTTCATCTAGTAGAGTATGTACATTCCACCAACATAGATATTTAGTAACTTTATTGGCAGAGTTAACTCGGTATGTACTACTGAAATTTGGCTCACTTTATTGTGTGTGACCATTTGGAGGGCTTTGTTTCTAACTTGCAAAGCACAACCATTATTCTCTTTCAGGACAGACACTTGAACTTCAGCCGTGCGTGGACGTTTCTAGTACTACAACAACAATAAATCAAGTAAAATCTCAAAAGTAAGGTCTAAAGCCGGTACCTTACCCCTACCGAGGTCAATAGAGAGGCTATTTCTAGAAAAAACTCGGCAAATTCAATAGCAGAGCTGGGTCATGGAATGCAAGTGATTATAGAACTCAATGCTTAGAACTTAGTGGCAAAACCAAGCCCTTTATAGATATATCTTTTTTTTTATCGAAAAAGTCAACCCTGTCTATAGCAAAACATAACAAAAGCAAAGACTTTAAACATCTCAATCCATGAGTCCATTATCCTCAAACTTTACCCAAGAAACTTGGAACAATATTTCTAAAACCACATAAAAAAAAAAAAAAGATATGAAAATAAAAAAGAACAAGAAAAAAGTGAAACAAAAGCCAACAAGCTAGAGTAGGCACAACCACACAAGGCGTGAAACATGATTATATTCCAATTAAGCTTGTGGCTTTTCCCACTTGAGAGGCTTGACTACTTCCCATGTGAAATCAGAATCATCTCTACCAAAATGTCCATAGGCAGCAGTCTTCAAGAATCGGCCGTTGCCACCCCTCAATAGATCGAGGTTAATGGAAATCATCCCGGGCCTGAAATCAAAGTTCTCCTTCACAATGTTGAGAATTTCCTTATCAGGGATTTTCCCAGTTCCATATGTGTCTACAAAGACAGATAATGGTTCAGGCACACCAATGGCGTATGAAACCTGAACAATGCACCTCCTAGCAAGACCATTGGCAACAATGCTCTTCGCCGCTTGCCTCACAATATAGGCTCCACTTCTGTCAACCTTGGTAGGGTCCTTCCCTGAGAAAGCACCGCCTCCATGAGCACCCCACCCTCCATAAGTGTCGATGATGATCTTTCGGCCAGTGAGACCAGCATCACCATGAGGTCCACCAATGACAAAACGACCCGAAGGGTTGAGGTGGAAAATGGTCTTCTCATCAAGATACTTCTCGGGGATCACAGGCTTGATGACATGCTCTTTGAGATCACGGGCAATTTCATCATTTGTAACAGTCTCGTCATGTTGAGTGGAGATCAAAACAGTGTGAACGCGTAAGGGAACCATCGCACCATTGTCATTGTGGTACTCAACAGTCACTTGGGTTTTACCATCAGGTCTAAGCCAAGCACAAGTACTGTTCTTGCGAACCTCAGTAAGGCGAGCTCCAAGTTTGGTAGCAAGAACATGGCTAAGGGGCATCAACTCGGGAGTCTCATCAGTGGCATAGCCAAACATGTGACCCTGGTCACCTGCACCAATCTCCTCAGGTCGCTTAGTCAAATGACCATGAACACCTTGAGCAATATCAGGGCTCTGCTGCTCAATGTTGACAAGGACCTTGCAATTGTCAGCATCCAAACCCACATCAGCAGACACAAATCCAATTTCCCGGCAAGTGTCACGTACAATCTTCTCGTAATCAATAGTGGCTTTGGTGGTGATTTCACCAAAGACCATAACCAAGTTGGTCTTGGTGCAAGTCTCGCAAGCAACTTTGCTTTCAGGGTCCTGAGCTAAACAAGCATCGAGCACTGCATCAGAGACTTGGTCACAGAGCTTGTCAGGATGTCCCTCGTTGACTGATTCAGATGTGAACAAGAAAGTCTCCATTTCTCTAAATCTGCATAGATATATTGAATGACATCAGTAAATATGGCAAAAGACCACGCAAATACTCTATATGTGAATGAAGAGGGAGACAAACAAGTAAAATTAGCAAAGAACAATGTGAGCATGCTTCAACAATGTAACCATTACAGTTTGAAACAAATTAAACTCAATTTTACATCTCCTGAGTACTTTAGCATGCACAGTACAATCGTGTATCAATAAAAAGCACAAGAAAGGACTAGAGCCTTTCTAAAAAATCCAACATATCACCCATTAATACTCGTGCACCTACCCTTGAACTCACTTTATATAGTAACTCAAGCTATATCTGTATATAGAAGATGAAAAAATAAGTGGAAATCCGTATACATATCTAAAAAGAGCTACAAAACAATGCTGTCTTTCTGTGACACAACACATCTGTCCTCATTCTTAATTGACCTAAAATATTAAAAAGACAGATTTCACATTAGCACCATTAAATTGGAAGGAAATGGAGGAAGAATTGCAGATCCAGAAAAGAAAACAAAACTCACTGCGAATTGCTATAATTGAGATAAGCTTTTGTAAAAATGAACTGGGCCGAGTTAAAATGTAAACTTGAAACCATAACTAGTGGATATCCTATAATGTTAGAGCAACGAAGTGAAATTAGCATGGCCTTTACATAAGAGTTAAAAAAACAGATGGAAAAACTGAGTTAAACTAAGACATCAAAATCGCAGCTTAAACTCAAATTGTTCACAAAAAGGTCGCTATAACTGAGATCTTCTTTCACAAAGATGAACTAGGTCCAGTTAAAAATGTAATCTTGAAACCATAATTAGTAGACCCCCTCATAAAATTAAAGCACCACATAGAAATTAGCATTGCCTTTACATAAAAATGAAACACACGTGTGGAAAAATTGAGCTAAAACATCACTGTTTTTGTCATCAAAATTGCATCTTTGACTTAAATTTAACACATACAAAGTCAGATCTACTGAAAACAACTGCAATACTTGAACAATACAAAGGCAGATCCAGTATTTGCAATTTACGGTTTGACATTTTCGCTCCATTAAATTATTATGTTTTAATTTAATAATTTATACATATTCAAGAATTTCTTAAGATAAATACAAAACTTGGACAATATTACTAAGTTCAGCCGAACGGAACAAACAAATTCACAAGAAATGATACACTCATAGAGAAAGAGAGAGAGATTGACCTTAGGTGGTGCAGTAGAAAGTAGTGTAAGGGCGAGGAGGAAGTGAAATGGAGGAGGAGATTATATAGGAAAAAATTGAGTGTGTGCCTTTTCTCATAATTAGGGCTAGATTCATTTTGGGATTTTTTTTGGTAGGTGAGGGTATTTAATCAACGGCTAGGATTAATCCAAGTTATCAAGAGAACCGTTGGATGCGCCAGTTGAGTATTAAGGAATTTAGCATATAAGGCCGTCGGTGGATCTGATATAAGCGACGCGGTTTGCCCCCACCGGCCACCGCACCACTAACTCCGGTTCGGTCCACTCGTTTTCTTCTTTATAAAATTCCTTATTCCTTTTTCTTTTTTGATCAGCCCCTAAATAATGGAAAAATTGATGGAATAGTGATTGCTATAAATTAAATCACATAATTATGGTTAGTTAAGAGTTGTCTTAAACATGATGTTAAATAAAATCTTAACAAAATGAAAAATTTTACCCAATTTTTATTTTTCGCTTTCATGGGAAATTTTTACGTAATATTTCTTAATATCGGTAAGAAATATAAAAAATAACATGGCTATGTTAAAATTAAACCCTCTTGTTTGGATGGTTGTTACCTATATTGTATCGTATTGTTTAAATTTTATTGTATCATAGTTAAACATGTCGCTACATAGGGACGAAAAGTATCATTTTACGTAACGACCAATTTGATATAGCTGTTGTTTGGCTAAAATGTTATTCGAACACTTATGTAGCTCTAAAAACAATCAAAAAATAATTTGATTTAATCGGAATCAAATGTAATATGATCTAGAGATTGTAGGATAAATGCAATAAGGTAAATAGTAGATTTAGGACAAGAGAGATAAAGAGAATCAGAGAGAGAGAGTTGTATATTATCAGTAATGAAAATACACATGAGTCTATACAAGGGGAAGGTCTCCTTTATATACTAAGGGACCTTCCTTGAAATAATACAAAGAAAGTACAAGAGTTGGTGGCCTCGATATACGAGTGTCAGAGCTTGATGTGATGTTGCAGCAAGTCATGTCACTCGGTCCGTTTGTCGACTGAGGCCGACCTCACTAACGCCGTTTTCCTTAGCGGGTTGTATACAGATAGTGCATGGGGGTGAGGAACCAAATTTGCCCAATACAGATAGTCCATCCGTTTATTGGGGACGTAATTGAAGAGTGTTCTCAATGAACAGACTTACATGCTTGACGCCTATGGAAATTTGGCCGTTCCCGTTGATGCCCTTGTTAAGATCCGTACTCGCGTATGAAGAGGTCGAACCGTTGACATATTACTACCTTTTTCGGAGTTTCCTTTCTAGGTGATATCATCTATCACGTGCGTGATCATTACTTCTGCTCCCGAGGCTGTTCAGGTTATGACGTGACGTTTGGGTTTCCTGTGCCGGTTTTTCAGAACCATGTCCTTTCGATTTCCGTGTACATTTTCTTATAAATAGAGGGAGAGTTGGATTAGGTTCAACTTTCGAACCGTTTCTGAGAATGTTTTCCCCATCTTTCTTCTATCTTTTTCCAGTGCCCTTTCTACTATGAGACTCTCGTTCTCAGAAATCGAACTCGTGACCCGAAATACTTTTCCCTACAAGTTCCATTATGGCCAAACGTCGTCATGACGGCACTAGGACTAAAAGAGTTGCTTCCGTTAGGGCTTTGTCATCTTCAGACGATGAGGATGGTGAGGAAGTTTTCGTTCCTCTATCAACGACCAACCTGCTCTCTCACGCGATATGAGTAAAAGGAGCGATTTTCTGAATAAGCGTAAAGACTGTCATTGGGAGCATAGTGAGATGACGTTGTCTCACTTGGCCTCTCTCAGGGAGACGTATGACATTGCCGATAGCGTTGATATGGTTCCCGCAGAGCTAGATCATGCTAACGTGCCCAGGGCCGGGTACTGTGCCTTCTACGAATACGCCTTCCGGATTGGGTACACCCTCCCAATTTATCTGTTAGGGGAGGAGTTGTGTCGCTGGTTCGGAGTATGTTCGGCCCATCTTACCCCGTATTCCTTGAAGGTGTGTAGGGTATTGTTAGTTTATGCAGTGAAGGCCGGAAAGGAGGTGACCATTCATCACCTTTTGCAAATGTTCAACGTGGTTTTCATGAGAGGGTCGATGCTCCAACTGAGGAGTAGAGGCAAGAAAGCTTTGTGGCGCATGAGGATGACAAGGCCAATCTTAAGTTTTGGACGAGGTTCTTCTACGTCCGTACAGAGCACCTTGTGTCCAACCATAATGGGTTTCCAGAAGTGCGGAATGACGCACGTAAGTGTTGTCGTGCGTGATGTTTACCATTTTGACCTTACTATGCTGGTTCTTACTGTCGAAATTTTCCTTTGTTTTCATGCAGTGGATGCTCGCCCCCTCGTAGTGTTGACAACATTAGGTCGTGGGTGCAGGCGCTGATACCATTTACAGAGGAAAGCCGTTCTTGGACTGAATTTCTTAGGCTCCACGGCCCGATTGGCAACGACTTTACTTAATCTTTGTTGTGGTTTAGGGCCCCATATAATTTCCTTACGCGTTTCTCATGTTTTTTGGTAGGTCGGGGCGCCTTTAAGAAGGCAGGGAGGAAGAAGCAGCAGCAGAAGAAGAAGACTGCGGCCGGTCCTTCTACGATGCCATCCGATCCTGAGGCGGATCTGATCTTCGTCGGCGCTTCCAGGGGCAGTGCTTCGCCTCCTTTAAGATGGGAGGATACATCAGAAGCGTCCCTAGAGATAGCATCTCAGGCCGTGACGGAGGTCGTACCATAGGCAACTCTCGTGGAGGCGTCAGCGGCTGTTCATGAAATTCCCCCGTAGGGATGTCTACCACTGTACCGACCTCTTCTGAGCCTGCTCCGCATTCTGCGGAAGGGGATAGCAAAGAGGAGGAGACTTTGGAGGCGAGGAGGCATCGGATTATCACCGGCAAGGCCGTGGCCACCCAATCGAAGAAGGTTAAGCCGCCCCCCTGAATCAAGGTTGATTTTTATTGCGGAGGCCATTTGAGCAGGGAGGTACGTGCTTGGTAGAGAGGCCACTGAGGGAAGAGGTGAGGGCGCAGACGCGTCGGGCCCGGGAGAGACCTCAGAGAGCGCAAATAGAGGAGGTAGGTCCTTGGACCGGGTTGAAATGGAGGATGATCGATTTTCTCGTCGTATAGTGATTCCAAGTCACTATAATTTGCTGGAGAACTGTGAGGAGGCGGCCTCTAGTATGACGCTTTTGTGCTCTGGCGCCGAGCGTGAGACCCTGGCGGAACTCAGCGAAAAGGTTTTGGCCCAACGGGTGGCAGGTGCGGCCTTACAGGTATGCCTTTGTCTTGCCTGGTGACTTTTCTCTTTGCGTTTGTTGGAGGGTGATTTTTCTCGTACTTACTTGGTTTCTTTTCCAGACGTTTTGGATGTGGAGAGAGAACGACGTCGGAAGGAGAAGATGGCCAGATACAATAGGCTGGTGCAGAAGTATGATAGAACGCGCGAGGCGCACCAGACCTTGGCCGACATGTATAAGCAGGACCCTAACTTTAGGGTGGTTCGTGAGGGTCTTGCCGAGTCCAAGGAAAATTTGAAGAAGAGAGTGGCCGAGCTGGGGAGAGTTGATGAACAACTCATGGCCACCGTTGCTCGGGCCGCGGAGATGGAGGTCCTTCTTCAAGCCAAGGATGAGGAGCTGCAGCTTGGCCGCGTGGTGGCGGAGGAAGCGGCAGAACTACGAACTCGGGTCGCGGCTTTAGCTGCGAGCTGGACGCCACAAAGGCCCAAGTTGAGGAGCTCAGACGAGCTCTTGCGTAAGCTGATCTCTCTAGTGAAGCACACGAGATGTGGGTTTATGCCGAGGCTCGGTTGGTCGTGCTAGGAGTTCCTGGAGGCTGGCCGAGCGTTTGAAGAGAAAGTTGAGAGCCATCGCCGGTTGGTCAGAGTCGCTCGCGAGGCGGCGGGCTATGGTCCTGAGTCACCGGCCCGGGAGGGAGGCAACATGCAGTGGATGCTCCTTTGTTTTCATTTACTTTGTTTTCATGCAGTGGATGCTCCCCCCTAGTAGTATTGACAACATAAGGTCGTGGGTGCAGGCATTGATACCATTTGCAGAGGAGAGCCGTTCTTGGACTGAATTTCTTAGGCTCCACGGCCCGACTAGTAACGGCTTTACTTAATCTTTGTTGTGGTTTGGGGGCCCATATAATTTCCTTACTCGTTTCTCATGTTTTTTGGTTTGTCGGGGCGCCTCTAAGAAGGCAGGGAGGAAGAAGCAGAAGAAGAAGAAGAAGATTGCGGCCAGTCCTTCTACGACGCCATCCGATCCTTTGGCGGATCTGATCTTCGTCGGTGGTTCCAGGGGCAGTGCTTTGCCTCCTTTAAGACGGGAGGATACATCAGAAGGGGCCCTAGAGATAGTATCTGAGGCCGTGACGGAGGTCGTACCTGAGGCAACGCCCGTGGAGGCGCCAGCGGCTGTTAATGAAATTTCCCCTGTAGGGACGTCTACCATTGTACCGACCTCTTCTGTGCCTGCTCCGCATTTTACGGAAGGGGATAGCGAAGAGGAAGAGACTTTGGAGGCGAGAAGGCATCGGATTATCACCGACAAGGCCGTGTCCACCCAATCGAAGAAGGTTAAGCCGCCCCCCTGAATAAAGGCTGATTTTTATGGCGGAGGCCATTCGAGCAGGGAGGTCCGTGCTTGGGAGAGAGGCCATTGAGGGAAGAGGTGAGGGCGCGGACGCGTCGGGATCGGGAGCGACCACAGAGGGCGCAAATAGAGGAGGTAGGTCCTTGGACTAGGTTGAAATGGCGGTTGATCGATCTTCTCGTCATATAGTGATTCCAAGTCACTATAATTTGCTAGAGAACTTTGAGGAGGAGGCCTCTAGTATGACACTTTTGTGCGCTGGTGCCGAGCATGAGACCCTGGCGGAACTGAGCGAAAAAGTTTTGGCCCAACAGGTGGCAGGTGCGGCCTTACAGGTATGCCTTTGTCTTGCCTGGTGACTTTTCTCTTTGTGTTTGTTGGAGGGTGATTTTTCTCGTACTTACTTGGTTTCTTTTCCAGACTCTCGTTTTGGAGGTGGAGAGGAACGACGTCGGAAGCAGAAGATGGCCAGATACAATAGGCTGGTGCAGAAGTATGATAGAACGCGCGAGGCGCACCAGACCTTGGCCGACATGTACATGCAGGACCCTAACTTTAGGGTGGTTCGTGAGGGTCTTGCTGAGTCCGAGGAAAAGTTGAAGTAGAGAGTGGCCGAGTTGGGGAGAGTTGATGAAAAACTCATGGCCACCGTTGCTCAGGCCGCGGAGATGGAAGTCCTTCTTCAGGCCAAGGATGAGGAGCTGCAGCTTGGCCGAGTGGTGGCAGAGGAAGCGGCAGAACTTCGAACTCGGGTCACGTCTTTAACTGCGGAGCTGGACGCCACAAAGGCCAAAGTTTAGGAGCTCAGACAAGCTCTTGCGTAAGCTGATATCTCTTGTGAAGCACACGAGATGTGGGTTTATGCCGAGGCTCGGTTGGTCGTGCTTGAGGAGTTCCTGGTGGCTGGCCGAGTGTTTGAAGAGGAAGTTGAGAGCCAGCACGTGTTGGTCAGTGTCGCTCGCGAGGCGGCGGGCTATGGTCCTGAGTCACCGGCCCGGGAGGGGGGGCAACTCAGCAGATATCAATCGCTTGGAATCCAGCTCTCTGATTTCAAGGGCGTACCCTCCCAGAAATGAGGACGGGCCACCTGAGGTCCAGGCCGGGCTAGATAAGTAGCGATTTTCTTAGGATCCTTGTAAATCTACTTGTTTATACTGATTTTTGTATAAGGGGTGTTTGTTCCCCTTGATGGAAACATGTAATTTTTGTGGTAGGTAATTCTTCTACCTTTTGGCAGTTCGTCGTACTTTTCTTTTACCGTAGTCGCTTGGAATTTGTCGACCATATGTTAGAAATAACGCTCTACGCTAGAGGGGGGGTGAATAGCGTTTTAATGAAATTTAGCGTTTTCTTGCGGAATTTAAATTTTACAGGAAGTAATAAGTGCAATAAAAATAACTTACACAAGGATATATCCTGGTTGGCCACAACAGTGGTTAGTCCAGTCCCCGAGAGACTCTCTCGAGATTTTCTACTAACTTGTTAAGCTTACGGGTGCTTAACAAACCTTTACAGTTGCTCGGAGATACAATCTCAAAGACTTCACTTGCTCGGAGGTTCCTCACCTCAAAGACTTCACTTGCTCGGAGGTTCCTCACCTCAAAGACTTCACTTGCTCGGAGGTTCCTCAACTCAAAGACTTCACTTGCTCGGGGATACAATCCCAAAGACTTCACTTGCTCGGGGATACAATCCCAAAGACTTCACTTGCTCGGGGATACAATCCCAAATTTAACGCTTAATAATCGATTACTTACAATCCATAATCGATTACTGGCAAAATTCAAAAACAGATAATCGATTACACCAAATCCATAATCGATTATATTGGCAACGTTCTAAAAATCATTTCCGGATTTTAAGCAAAACATCGATTATATAAAATCTATAATCGATTACCTCAGCAACGTTCTAAAAATCATTTCCAGATTTTAAGCAAAACATCGATTATATGAAAACCAATAATCGATTACTTTGAGGTATTTGAAAATCATTTGACAACGGTCAGCTTCAACAATCGATTGTCCTTTGCAACAATCGATTACTTGTTATTTTCTGAAAATCATGAAACTTACTGTCTCAGTGATAATCGATTATCTAAAGACATAATCGATTACTTGTTATTTTCTGAAAATCATAAAACTTACTGTCTCAGTGATAATCGATTATCTAAAGACATAATCGATTACTTAATTAAATTTAAAATCACTGAAAGACATTGTCTCAACATAATCGATCACCATTAGTTCATAATCGATTATTTTGAGTATTGAAAAACTTTACCTCAACACCAATCGATTGGCATTTGATCACAATCGATTATCATGCAGATTTGGAAAAACCTGTTCACTGTCTTACTCACAATCGATTACCATTAATTCATAATCGATTGTCATGCAGTCTTGGCTCAGAAATAGTCGATTATCATAAGTTCATAATCGATTATTTTAGCCCAGATTTTTGAGGCATGTTTATAAAACATTTTGTCTAATGTAAATATGCATCATTTGAAATTATTTGATACAGAAATAAGTATGCATGATTTTGGAAAATAGTTTTATGAGAGAAGCCATGTTATGGAGTCAAGTTATAGGATCAAGATCACATTTAAGAATAACTCAATAATAACAATTAAAAACAACGTCTTGAGCTTCAATCTCAACATTTGTGCTCTTGTACTTGAACTCCGTCATATATCAATTTGTGCTTTGTTTGTCATTCATCAAAACCTACAAAAGAATACACGTTTAGTATATCGCATTGAGAACGTGTTTCCAACACCATAGTGGTGTCAAGTTAGCCTTATGGCTTTATCTGTATAAAATAGGTGGTCGTAGCCTCGTGAATGCGATGGCTCTGGCCATGTACAGATAGAGGCCGTAGCCTGATGAGAATGATGGCCATAGCCATGTAAAATAAAAGTTGCGTCCTAACGGCCTTAGCCGTATAAAATAGTGGTCGTAACCATGTAAAATAAATGTCGTAGCTTGATGGCTTTAGCCATATGAACGATGGCCATAGCCATGTAAAATAAAGGTCGTAGCCTGATGGTCTTAGCCATATAAACGATGGCCATAGCCATGTAAAATAAAGGCCGTAACATGATGGCCTTAGCCATATAAACGATGGCCATAGACATGTAATATAAAGGTCGTAGCCATGGCCTTAGACATATAAACGATGGCCATAGACATGTAAAATAGAGGCTGTAGCATGATGGCCTTAGCCATATGAACGATGGCCATAGCCATGTAAAATAAAGGTCGTAGCCTGATGGACTTATCCATATAAACGATGGACATAGCCATGTAAAATAAAGGTCGTACCTTGATGGCCTTAGCCATATAAATGATGGCCATAGCCATGTAAAATAGAGGCCGTAGCCTGATGGCCTTATCCATATGGACGATGGCCATAGCCATTTAAAATAAAGGCCATAGCCTGATGGCCTTAGCCATATGAACGATGACCATAGCCATGTAAAATAAATGTTGTAGCCTGATGGCCTTAGCCATATAAACGATGGCCATAGCCATGTAAAATAAAGATCGTAGCCTGATGGCCTTAGCCATATAAACGATGTCCGTAGCCATGTAAAATAGAGGCTGTAGCCTGATGGCCTTAGCCATATGAACGATGGCTATAACCATGTAAAATAAAGTTCGTAGCCTGATGGCCTTAGCCATATAAACGATGGCCATAGCCATGTAAAATAAAGGCCGTAGCCTGATGGCCTTAGCCATATGGCATATGAACGATGGCCATGTCCATGTAAAATAAAGACCGTAGCCTGATGGCCTTAGCCATATAAACGATAGCCATAGCCATGTAAAATAAAGCATGTAGCCCGATGTCCTTAGCCATATAAATGATGGCCATAGCCATGTAAATAGAGGCCGTAGCCTGATGGCCTTAGCCATATGAACGATTACCATAGCCACTTCATTCATTTGGAGATGGTTGTAGCCTTTATATTCATTTGGAGATGGTCGTAGCCTTTGCATTCTTTTGGAGATGGCCGTAGCCTTTATATTCATCTGGATATGGCCGTAGCCTTCACATTCATCTGGAGATGGCCATGGACTTTACATTCATCTGGAGATGGCCGTAGCCTTTACATTCATTTGGAGATGGCCGTAGCCTTTACATTCACTTGAAGATGGCCATAGCCTTTACATTCACTTGGAGATGGCCGTAGCCTTTACATTCACTTGGAGGTGACCGTAGCCTTTTCATTCACTTGGAGATGACATAATCCAGTCCATGTATCATGTTTGGCTTGGAGAGTTTATGGAGAGGCGGACATGATGCACTTGCGCTGCAAACATCTCCAGGTGACCCCTTTGCTGCCTCGTTAAAAACCTTCTCGAGAAAACCCAATTGGTAAAAAAACTCGGGTAAGGAAAAAAGAGTACGACTTAGGTGACACCTTTTTAGAAGTGGAAACGTTTAAGGTGAGCGACATTCCAGTTGTTCTGGAGCGTCTTTCCTTCCATTGTCTCTAGCTGGAACACTCCTTTTCCAGCCGTCGCCGTGATTTTGTAGGGTCTATCCAATTTGTGCCCAATTTTCCTTCACTTGGGTCTTTTGAGGCCAAGGTTTTGGCTTTGAGGACGTAGTCCCCTGTTTTGAGTGGCATCATTTTTGCCCTCTTGTTGTAATATCTTTAGATTTGTTGTTTTTGGGCTACCATTCTGATGAGGGTCATTTCTCTTCTTTCTTCGGCTTCGTCGAGATCTTAGAACCTGTTAATGTCATTTTCTGTTCCACTAGTGTGTGAGTACCTTAAGCTGGGTCCGTCCACTTCGACGGGTATGACCGCGTCGGTTACGTAAACCAGTGAATATGGGGTTTCCCTGGTGCTGGATTTGGGGTTGGTTTTGTTTGCCCACAAAACTTCGGGTAGTAGTTCGGGCCATAGCCCCTTGGCATTTTCGAGCTTCTTTTTTAGTATGTTTAGAACTATTTTTTTGGAGGACTCCGCTTGCCCGTTGGCGGCGTGGTGGTATGTCATGGACAGTATCCTTTTGATGCGCCATTTTTCGTAGAACTCTGTCATTTTCTGAGCAATGAACTGGCTTCCATTATCACAACTGATTTCTTTGGGGATGCCGAAACGACATATGATATTTTTTCAAATGAAGGTGATGACTTCTTGCTCGCGTATTTGTGCGTATGCACCTGCTTCAACCCACTTGGAGAAGTAGTCAGTTAAAACAAGTAGAAATCGTACCTTTCCTCGTCTTGAGGGTAGTGGGCCGACTATGTCCATTCCCCATTTGATGAATGGCCATGGGAAGGTGACAGAATGGAGGGGTTCTCCTGGTTGGTGTATCATTAGGGAGAACTTCTAGCACTGCTCGCACCTCGGACGTACTCAGCTGCCTCTCTCTTCATGGTGGGCCAATAGTAGCCGACGCGTATGATGCAACTTACGAGGGCGCGGTTGACAGTGTGGGCACCGCAATGGCCTTCGTGTACTTCTTTGAGCAGGTCTTGTTTGCTGTGGCCCTAAGCACTTGGCTAAGGGACCACCGAACGTCCTTTTATAAAGGTCGCCATTGACCATGTAGTACCGGGCGGCTTGTATGCGAAACTTCTTTGCTTTTTTTTTTATGGGGGGTAATACCCCGCTCTGCAAATAAGATATGAACTGGTTGCGCCAGTCCCAAGTCAGGTTTAGGGAAAGTACCTCGGTGTGGTCGATAGCCGAGCGGAGGAGTGTGACCACACTTTCTTTGTTGATGTTTTTGGTGGCGGCAGCCAGCTTTGCTAGACCGTCTGCTTCGATATTTCGTGCTCTAGAAATTTGTTTGAAGCGACATTCGTCGAATGTGGCCATTAGTCTGTGGATTTCTGACTGGTACTTTTGTAATCTCTATTCTTTGATTTGATAAGTCCCAGTGACTTGGTTCACTACAAGCTGGGAGTCGCAGTGGAGGAGAATTCGGCGAGCTCCGTACTTGATGGCCAGTTTCATTCCTGCAATAACGGCCTCATACTCGGCCTTGTTGTTAGTTATTTCCGGGTATCGTATGGACTAGAAAATTGTTTCACCCCTGGGGACTTCGAGTACGAGTCCTAGTCCCAATCCTGATGTATTGGTGGCGCCGTCCGTGTAAAGGACCCATAGGTCAATTTCGGAGGACGAACGTTATTCTTCAAGTTCTGCCTTTGGCAGGACTTCCGCGCTGAAGTCGGCGATAAAGTCAGCTAGGACTTTCGACTTGATGGCTGTCCTAGGGAGGTATGTAATGTCATGCTCGCTGAGCTCAACGGCCCATCTGGTGAGTCGCCCTGAGAGTTCGGGTTTGTGTAGGATGCTTCTTAGGGGGAAGGCGTTACTACCCTTATGAGGTGGCATCGAATATGGTTGTAGCTTTCGTGAAGCTACTACGAGTGCTAATTCCAGCCTCTCAAGGTGGGGATACCGGGTTTCGGCATCCACTAAGGTTTTGCTAATATAATAGATAGGATATTGTGTGTCTTTATTTTCGCACACCAGGACGACGCTGACTGCAACTTCTGATACGGCCAAATATACCAGTAGCGGCTCACCTGGGTTGGCTTTTACCAGTAGGGGCGGTGATGATAATTTTGCATTCAAGCTTTTCAGAGCTTCTACACACTTTGTGTTCCACTGCAGTCCCTGGTCTTTGTTCAATAAACTGAAGAATTTTTGTGGCATCTATCGGATGAGCGCGAGATAAATCTGGAGAGGGCGGCTATCCGACCTGTCAGTTTCTGCACTTGCTTTTTGCTGCTTAGTGTTTTCGGGATGGCTTCTATGGCCTTGATTTGGTCGGAGTTGACTTCGATCCCTCTTTGTGATACCAGAAATCCCAGAAATTTTCCCGATTACTCCGAGAGTGCATTTTTTGGGATTTGTCTTCATGCCGTATTTCCTTAATATTTCGAAGGCTTCCTTAATGTTGATGGTGCACGCTGGTGAGGGCGGCCTTGGCAGGCCATGGGGTTGTTCCCGCCCACGCGCAAAGTTGAGCTTTCCTTTGTCGTTGAGTAACTATTTCAGGAACCCTTGGTTCATCATTCAGACCACCTCCTGTCGGAGACCGATGCAGTCTTCCTTCCTGTGCCCCCGTTCCTGGTGGAACTCGATAGGGCGTTTGATTTTCTGGTGGCGGGGCCGGATTTCTTCTTGGCCGGCCATTGCACTTTGTTGCCCAGCTTTTCTAGCGTGTAGACTATTTCTGAAGGAGATACACAAAAGTCATGTGCAGCTAATGAAGGGGGCATACCTCTGTTGTTCCTTAGTGGGGCGAAATGTCGCTGTAAGGCGTCTGTATACCTTGGTGGTGGTGGATGTGAGGATCTGATGTATGGATTGTATGTTTGGTGTCTTTCCCTATTGAGGCGTGGGGCTTGCTCCCGCCTACCCTCGTTGCGTCGATCCCTCCAGATTTCCGGATGCACCGTTGTCAACCATCGGGTTGGGCCGTCGAGGTCATCGTCGTCCCCATGCACCTCAGTGCAATAGGCGTTATGTATCTCTTCCCAGGTGGTGGGGGTATATTTCAGGAGACGGCTGAGTAGTTTCTTGATTGCCCTTGACCCGTCTCTGCTGAGCCCATTCTGAAAGGCCGCAACTGCCATGCCTTCGGACACATTAGGTAGGCTCATCCTGACCCTGTTGAATCTGGCTACGAACTCCCTGACTCTCTCTCCTAGGGTCTGTCGCACAGCGAAGATGTCGTTGACCCGTGCTTCCGCTTTCCTTGCTCCTGCATGGGCGGTGGCAAATTTATCCGCCATCTCTTCAAATATGGAGATACTCTTGGCCGGTAGCTGTGAGTACCAGGTTAGGGCTCCTCCTATTAGCGTTTCACCGAACTTCTTCAGAAGTACGGATGGTTCCTGCTCTCTTGACAAGTCGTTGCCTTTGACGGCTGTGACATAGTGAATCAAGTGATCCTCAGGATCCGTGGTCCCGTCATATACCTTCAAGTAGGGAGGCATTTTTAAGGTTTTCCGGATGGGGTATGGTGTTGCTCCTTTCGTGTAGGGTTGTTCAACGAATCTTCCCACGCCTCGCTTTGGCAGCAGCTTAGGAGCACCCGGGATTTTATCCACCCTTTCTTGGTGCTCCTTCATCTGATCGCGAAGCGACCTGTTCTCATTTTTCATTTCTTCCATCTTTTGGAGGATGGCTGTGAGCGTGCCATCGTTAGCTTGAACATCGACGGTCACGTTGTTTGTTCTTGTAACTTTAAGCTCATCCTTGGCTGCGACATGATCTGCTGCTGGGGTGCGTTTGCCATTTTGAGGTGGCCTCTTGACTAGATTGCTAAGAGTACATGTTAGCCACTCTTCCAGTAACCTTCTTACCTCTGGGGGTGCTCCTTTAGTCATAGATGTGGAAGCCTCTCTTTCTCGTGGAACTACCAGGCCTTCCGATGAGGAGGATAAGGTTTCTATGCCTATCAGGGTACTGAGGGTTGCTTGTAGCGTATCTCCTTCAGCAACCGCGTTGAGATTGCCTGTGAGATCTGTTGTAACTTCCAAGATAGCTTTCATTCTTGCATCTTTTTGGCCATTTTAGGTTGTAGAGAGTGGTTTTTCGAAGGATCTCTAGAAACAAACTACAACTTTTATTCTCGAAGTCCCCACAAACGGCGCCAAATTATTTCGCTAAAATGTTATTCGAACACTTATGTAGCTCTAAAAATAATCAAAAAATAATTTGGGACAATTGGAATCAAATGTAATATGATCTAGAGATTGTAGGATAAATGCAATAAGGTAAATAGTAGATTTAGCACAAGAGAAATAGAGAGAATCAGAGAGAGAGAGAGAGTTGTATATTATCAGTAATGAAAATACACATGAGTCTATACAAGGGGAATGTCTCCTTTATATACTAAGGGACCTTCCTCGAAATAATACAAAGAAAGTACAAGATTTGGTGATCTCGATATACGAGAGTCAGAGCTTGATGTGACGTTGCAGCAAGTCATGTCACTCGATCCGTTTGTCGACTGAGGCCGACCTTACTTGGGCCGACCTCACTAAGGCCGTTTTCCTTAGCGGGCCGTATACAGATAGTGCACGGGCGTGAGGAACCAAATTTGCCCAATACAGCTGTATTGTTACCTTTTCTTTTTCTCTTTCCCTATATTATTATTAAATAGTCCTATTTTATCCTTTACACTACTTTTTATATAATAATTCTATCTCGTATTATATTTTATTTTTGTAATACTTTAAGTTTATTCTTTTTATTGTTGGTGTGTGACACCTTAAAACGATGACAAACATTTGGGAGATGGTTGGGAGACAGAGGCATATAATTGGGAAAAAAAAGTTATCAGATATCTGCACTAAATCAAGCATAATATGTGTTGTAACTAATATCGTAGTTAATGTGTCCGTGTTCTAACGTAATTTAGTTTGTGATTACTAATGTTAAATAATTGGCCTAATGCTCTTTTAAAGTAAATTGAAATTAATTCAAATTGAATATGAATATTAATAGTATTTGTTTACGTCTGTCGTATATTTCCGTTGGTGGTCTATTGTTCACTTCATATAGTCTACACTAAATTTAAGAAAATTATATTCTATAGTTCCACAAGGAAAAATAATAGCTACCAAGTTATATTTTAAATTATATTATAGAGTAACACATAATTTTGTACTGACCATTAATGCCGTGCACACGAGGACACAACATATGTTTGTTTTTAAATTTCGAAAAAAATTAACCATTCATTAGCCACTGTAATTTAATAATGATGATATTAACTTAATTGATTTCGCTCCTTTTTCACGTGCATATAATCGGATTCTTGTCATAAATAATTAGCAGTAACTAATAATAAACAAACAGTCAATTCATAAGCCAATTATGCAAGTACTCATATAGTTATTTGTACGAAATAATTTGAAGATCTTTACATGTTTATTCCCAAATAAATATTATATGTTTGGGACCCACATTTGTTATAAAAAAGTACTTGTTTGATATAAAATACTTATTGGAAAAATCTCTCTATTTTTTTCTCGAGGTGAACTTGAGGGTGGTTAATAACGAAGAGTTAGATGCAAATTGCTAGTAACAACAATAACAATTCAGTGAAATTTCACTAATAAAATGGGGTTTGAGGTAATGTGTACGCAGACCTTACCCATACACGAATGAGTGGGTTAGAATAAATATTACTTCAAAATTTGCTAATAAAAGATAAGTGGGAGTGGGTTTGGAATAAAAAAGGTCATATATATATATATATATATATATATATATATATATATATATATATATATATATATATATATATATATATATATATATATATATGTTGTAAAAGATATACTATTGTACAGTCAGATTTGGTATGTAGAAATAGGTTTATCATAGTATAGCAAAAGTAGTGTACACAAAGTTAAAACATCCTTTTCAATTTGATGTTGCCAAGTACTAACACTTAATTCCAACCAAATTCAAAGCCAACAACAGGATTTATAGTACACCACTGATAAGATGGAGAGTCACCTACGGCCATACCGATCTCGTACATCTTAGTTTCTCCATATTTTTTTGGCATAAGTGGTAAAGTTATTGCCATGTGACGAAGAGGTCACGGGTTCGAGCAATCTTACACCGGGCTTCCCTTTTAGTTTCTCCATGATGCATACAAGTGTACAAATTACCATCAAATGAAGTGTTCAATATTGCACCTGACAATGGATTGGAATCTAGGATATTTGCATGTTTTGCATTCAACTAATTTGAAGCATTGGCCCTATGTTGCACAGAGCTTGTCGAAAACTCTGCAACAACAACAACAACCCAGTATAATCCCACTTAATGAGGTCTGGGGAAAGTAGTGCTTAGACAGACCTTAACTCTGCAAACACAGATATTAGCTTCCCTGTTTGGCCATTCCACACATGCACTGTTTCATCACAGGAAGCTAACCTTCCACTGCATGCAAATGACAGATAAATGTACCAAACTTAAAAATAAGACTTAAAACATAGTATAGCTAGAGACTTATAATAAGATTTAAAACATAATACAATCACATAACTTTTTGCAAGAATATAGATCTTAGCAATAGAAACAAGACCAGCAATTCACACAATCTTTTGCAATACTAGAAACTGAAACAAGAGAAATATAGGGAGTAACAATGATTCTGCAACCCCAGTGCAAAATAAGACAAACAGAATTACAGACTTGCTAATTCATCTAAATTGTTTACAATCCAAGAATGCTAGATCAAAGTTAACAACTTAACTACAGTTGCATGCCGAACTTTAAAAACTACAGTTCAAGTGCCTCTTTCCATGCATGATGCATCTTGTAACTCTTCCTCTATATTCAGCTCAGAAAATCAACCAAACTTCCTGCAAAGAAAGTAAGAAACCAGATTGGTTATCATAAGAAAAATTAGACAAGTAAATATATAGTAAGATTACCACAGCCGGCCATGTTTGCATTTCAACATCATAATCCTATCAGCTAAAGGACTAAAGCATGTACTCAAAACTTTGGACACTAAACCATGCTCATAATAACAACAACAACAACAATCCAGTATAATCCCACTTAGTGGGGTTCAGGGAGGGTAGTGTGTACGCAAACCTTACCCCTACCCTAGGGTAGAAAGGCTGTTTCCAAATAGATTAAGGCTGTCAACCGGGCCGGATCGGACCGGGACCGGACCAGCCCGGTAACTAAGGGGCCGGGTGGGCTGGGTTCGAGGGGGGAGGGGGTTGGTCCGTTTGGGATTTTTGGGGTTGGAACCGGCCCGGACCGGCCCGATTTTTACTAAACAGTGCCTTGGACCGGCCCGGACCGGCCCGGTTCAACGGTTTTTTTTTATTTTTGAATTTTTGGGGCCCACATGACCGTTGGCAACGGTCCAGATCCGTTGGCCTACGGATATTTTTGCAAAAATGGCCATTTTTTGGTTATTTTTTTGTATTTATTAATTTACAATATTAACCCTTCTTAAAATCTATTAACACCCTCCCCTCTTCTTCGTTTCTTCACTCAAAATTCTTATCTTAATCTCAATTCTCAAATTATCAATCTCTCTCTTCCCTTCAATTTGCAAGATTTCATATTCTAATTTTATAATTTTATTTGTCTCTCTTTTCCCGAATTTAATTTATCGCAATTTGTCATTCGGAATTTGAAGCTTGAAGTTCAAAATTGAAATACTTGCTTGACGTTTGTTCGGGGTAACACCGGATTTGCGTAATCAAGTGCTCAATTTATTGTCGAATTCGGTGCACTCCCTCCAACTCTTTCTCTTATTTAATATTTTAATTGCATATTTAATTTTAGCTTATACTTCCATTTTTACAATATGTTTAGTGCTGCTAAAAGAGCGTGTAGAAAAGTTACTGGTATGGGTGAAAATAAAACAAGAGGTAGTCCTGTAACTTCCGGTAGTAATAGTAATGACCCAATAACACATGTTTCTGAACCATCGCCTAATGACAATGTAGAGATTGATTATGAACAATTACAAGAAGATTTTGGAATAGAAGATAATGAAATTGGAATAGAAGATGAGATATCACCTACACCTAGTAGTGAAAATATTGGTGGTATTGGAGTTGGAGTTGCTAGTGCTACAAGGGTTCGCAGACCACCAGTGGCTCCGACTTCTACTCGTAAAAGAAGAAGTCTGGTATGAAAATTTTTTGAAATAATAAAAGGTACTAATAGAGTTAAGTGCAAACTTTGTAACGAAACTTTTAAACATTTGACCGGAGGAAATTTAGGGGGGACTGGGACACTTACTAGACATATGATGTCTAACCATCCCATAGAATGGGGCAATAATAGGGATGGAAGTCAAACAACTATTAACCCTACTACTGGAGGTCTAGTAAAATATGATAAAATGAGGGATCGTGAGGAATTAGCAAAAATGATTGCTTTGGGTTGTCTACCTTTTTCTTTTGCTTCTTCATCGTATCTTATTATGTATATTCAAAGGATTTACAATCCTTTCTTTAAAGGTATCCCTAGAAGTACTTGTAGAGCAGATATCTTTAGACTTCATGGACAATATCAAACATACATACGTTATTTGTTTAGTCACCTTCCTTCTAGAGCATGTCTAACTTCTGATATTGGTCATGATGTTAATGAAAATGATTATTTGACAATTACATGCCATTAGATAGATGATAATACTTGTATGCAAAAACGTATTATCGCTTTTAAATATGATGAAGATCAGAGTCATACTGCTACGTTTATAAGTAGTACAATTGTTGAAGTTGTTGAATTTTATAATCTAAACCAAAAAGTTTTGTGTATGTCTTTTGATAATGCTTAAAACAATAATGCCGCAGTTTCAATTTTAAAATTGCATTTGCAATCACCTATTAATGATATTTTTCATGTTAGGTGTGCATGTCATGTTTATAATTTAATTGTTAAAAGTGGCCTTAATTTATTTTCAGTTGAGATTACTCATGTTAGAAGAGCAGTTGGTGTTATTCAGGGAAATAATAGACAATCTAAAATAATAGAATTTAAGACTAACTATATCCGGTATAACCTTACAACTAGATTCATGCCAGATGAAGTTGTTACTAGATGAAATTATACATATATATTTTTAAAATGTTGCTATAAATATAGATTTCCTATAACTGAAGTTGCTAATGCACATTGTACTGACCCTAGGCGTATGTTAACAAGTGATACTTGGGAGGTCATTAATGATGCTGTTAAATTTTTACATAAATTTTATACTGCTACTGTTGTGTTTTCTAGCGCATATTACCCCACTGTTACTATGACTTTAGTACATATAGCTGAAATTTCTTTTCTACTATCTGAATTTAAGAACAACAACAACAACAACAACCACCCAGTATATTCCCACCAGGTGGGAGTCTGGGGAGGGTAATATGTAGACAAGCCTTACCCCTACCCGAAAGGGCAGGGAGGCTGTTTCCAATCGACCCTCGGCGCATAGGACAAAAGGAAAAACAGCTGTAAAACAAAACAAAAACAAAAAGCATTAGTGACTCCCGCAGAAAATAGTGAAAATAATTAACTAAAAATAAGAAACATACATACAATCGCAGGCAATAAAATCGTGCAGTAACTATCATAACTAACAGCCACAGGAGGGTTGAAAAAATATAAGGATGTTGTTGAAAAAATGCAAGAAAAATTCAAAAATTATTTCTTTCCAATTCCTCCGATTTACTTAATAGGTGCAATTTTAAATCCTTCTATTGAAATGTCTGGTTGTCACCAATTAATGAATGCTTTATATACTTATATGGAGATTGGAGAAACTGAAACCCCAAATTTATATGATTCTATGAACAAACTAAATGAATATTTACAACAACTATATAATTATTATGCAAATGAATGTGATAATACTGCTCGTGCTTTTGTCAATGTTAATCCGCTATGCAATGTAGCAGTTCTGCTAATGTGGATGATGAATGCCTTGATAGTTTTAATATTTTTTCTATATTTTCTAACACTCAAACCAGTAGCAGGAATATTGATGAGCTTCAATTCTACTTGCAGAAGCAAAAGGAGCCTCGCACAAAGGACTTTTCACCATTGGGATGGTGACATGAAAATGAAAAGCAATTTCCTGTTCTTTTCGCTAAGGCTCGGGACGTGCTGAATGTGCCAATTTCTACTGTTGCATCGGAGAGTGCATTTAGCCAAGCAAGACAACAACTTGGAGACACCTGCCACTCATTGGGAAGCAATGCTTTGGAAGTTTTAGTATGTTTCAGAGATTGGATTAGATCGGAACGAAGAAATCAAGGAAAGGAAGATGTTGATAGCCCAGAAGACGAGGAACTTGGAGATATATTAACCCATGGAAACCCATCCGAATTTAACTCCCCAGAAGAAGGTCAATCGGTTCATATTGATTATGATGAACTTGCTTGGGCGATGCAAAATATTTGAAATTACTACTTTACTAGTTTACTTGTTAGAAAAAATGTGAACATTTCATTTTCTACTTTTTCAAATTATGAAATAAAGTAGCACTTGCAATAAGTGCAATTTTTTCCCATCTTACTTGTATTCATTCAATTATTACAAAGTATTAATATAACTTTAATAGTTATACTACACATAATTCCAAAAAAAAAATTAAAAATATACTAAACCCGGCCCGGCTCGGCCCCCTCAACCCGTAACCCGTATGGTTCAATTTTAACCCGAACTAACCCAGCCCGCTACGAACCCGTCACTGTGCAACCCGGACCGACTCGGCCCGGAACCCGGACGGGTCAAAAAAATTTGATCCGGACCGGCCCGGTTGGCCCGTTAGACAGGCTTAAAATAGACCCCCGGCATCCTTCCCTCCAAGAACTATAAATCATGCTCATACCCATGTGAAATTCATAAGTAACTTATGGGTGGAGTTCAGCTCAAACATTGATCAGTATAAAGGTGGGAAATGTTGTGTTTACCAGCTTTTGGAGTGATAAACAATTTACCTTTGAAGATCACCTATCCTGACCTATATCAGCAGGCTATATTCCACAAGCCACACAGTCAAGCAATAACTATTAGCACATCACTTTTCGAAGAGATCTGCACTAAATAGTCTGGTAAATTTCTTTAAAAGATTGGAAATGTAAATGTGCCTATAACTCATTTTTTAGGGAAAGATCTCATCTCCTAAAATTTAGATGCCTTTCATATCCTTTTTGCTGGTCTAACTTACACTATGTACATACCAGTGACCGACAAATTTTTTAACTGCTGGAGCAAACTTCTTCCGTATTTTGCAACCTCTAGATGCTATTTTGCCCAAGTTAGGTGCATCAAGGGCGAGGATGGTAGAGTTCTGATGGGGAGTCTCAAGTCAAGCATAGGTGGCAGGCGTACTTTCGAGACTTACTTAACGAGGAGGGGGATCGTAACATAGAGCTAGGGGAGTTGGGGCATTCAGAACAACATAGAGACCTTAGGTACTGCAGGCGCATTAGGGCGGAGGAGGTCATAGGGGCTTTGCGTAGGATGAGTATGGGTCGAGCGATCGGGCCTGACAGATCCCAGTGGAGTTCTGGAAATGCATGGGTAGGTCAGGAGTGGAGTGGCTCTCCGGGTTGTTCAATGCGATCTTCAGGACCAAAAGGAAGCCGGAGGAGTGGAGGTGGAGTATAGTGGTGCCCTTGTACAAGAAAAAAGGGGACATCCAGTGCTGCAACATCTATAGGGGTATCAAATTAATAAGTCACACCATGAAGGTTTGGGAGCGGGTGATCGAGGCGAGGGTGAGGGAGATGACATTTATATCTGTGAACCAGTTCGGTTTCATGCCGGGTCGCTCCACTACAGAAGCTATCCACCTTGTCAGGAGGCTGGTGGAGCAGTTCAGGGATAAGAAGAAGGACATGCACATGGTGCTTATCGACTTGGAGAAGGCGTATGACAAGGTCCCAAGGGAGGTGATATGGAGGTGCTTGGAGGCGAAGAGCGTGCCGGAAGCCTACATCAGAGCAATCAAGGACATGTACGATGGAGCTAAGACTAGGGTTAGGATGGTGGGTGGCGACTCAGACCATTTTCCAGTGGTTATGGGGCTCCATCAAGGATCGGCGCTTAGCCCTCTCTTGTTTGCCTTGGTGATGGATGCTCTAACCCGACATGTTCATGTTTGGTGTATGCTATTTGCTGATGACATAGTCTTGATAGACGAGACGAGGGTCGGTGTTATTGAGAGGTTAGAGGTATGGAGACAGACTCTCGAGTCTAAGGGTTTCAAAATAAGCAGATCTAAGACAGAATACATGGAGTGCAAGTTTAGCGCCGAGCCGAGCGAAGTAGGCAGGGACGTGATGATTGGATCTCATGTCATCGCCAAGAGGGACATTGTCAGATATCTTGGGTCAGTGATTCAGGGGGACGGTGATATTGATGGGGACGTCACTCATCGTATAGGAGCGGGGTGGTCAAAGTGGAGGCTTGCATCAGGAGTCCTGTGTAACAAGAAAGTTCCACAGAAACTCAAGGGCAAATTTTTTAGAGCTGTGGTTAGACCTGCCATGTTGTATGGGGCGGAGTGTTGGCCAGTGAAGAACTCTCATGTTCAGAGAATGAAGGTTGCGGAGATGAGTATGCTCAGGTGGATGTGCGGGCTCACCAGGTTAGATAAGATTAAGAATGAAGTTATTCGAGAGAAGGTGGGGGTGGCCCCGGTGGATGAGAAGATGCGAGAAGCGAGGCAAAGGTGGTTCGGGCATGTGCGAAGGAGAAGTCTAGATGCCCCAGTGAGGAGTTGTGAGCGGCTGGCGATGGTCGGCGTACAGCGAGGCAGAGGGAGGTCTAAGAGGTATTGGGGAGAGGTGATTAGGCATGACATGGCTAGAATGCGGGTTTCCGAGGACATGACCCTTGATAGGAGTGTCTGGAGGTGTAGTATCAGGGTTGTAGGATAGGGGCTCCTAGAGTTTTTCGTACTCCTCACCCGGGACGGGGTGAGGCTTGGCAGGGCTATCCATAGATGATTTGTGTATTGGATTGTTTCTCCGTTATGGTAGTTATTTATGGTAGTTACTGTCTGATATTATTGCATGCTATTTTATTTATGGTTCTTATGTTTAGATAATTATTTACGCTATTTCTGCTAGAGTTACTAATGCTCTTTTATTTTTGTTTTTGTTTTGTTTTTCCTTTCCTTCATTGAGCCGATGGTCGATTGGAAACAGCCTCTCTGCCCTTTCAGGTAGGGGTAAGGCCCGTCTACATATTACCCTCCCCAGACCCCACTTTGTGGGACTATACTGGGTAGTTGTTGTTGTTGTTGTAGATGCTATTTTGGCCATTATGTCTAATAAGCAACATATCAGGGCAATTTCTGCATAGATAACAATGTGCCAATGCCACACCATGTAATTATCTCAAAAATTGAGGTGCAGATTTAACAGTAATATGTACATTCAGCGATGCAAGAACAGTATCAGCACTAATATAAGTTTTCTTGTTCTATTTGATTCTCGTAAAGGTGTTTTTTCTCTTCCTCTAGAATGGAACCGCCTGGCTAACTATATTCCGGATAAGTAGGATGCCGCCGTGATCTGCCAGTGAATTGATAGAGACTACACAAACAAGACTTCACCAACAAGTAAAAAAAGGCAAAAAAGATGTTCACAGTATTATGACAGAAGTATATTGATAGTTTGATGAAAACATAAGTCAATGAAACATGGTTATTCTGTTGCTGAACCACAAACATAACATCAAAGCAATAGAAAGTACTAAGCAATCTGAGAGATACCTTTGAAAAAATGGGCAGCATAGCAGAGCAATCAAAGCTCCATTATTCATCAGTGGTACGAATCGTGAGGCCTGGTATTCCTCTTGCCTTTATCCAATCCTCTTGATCTACTTGACATCGAGCTGCAACAACTTCACTTCCTCTGACATCTATCTTCCGGAGAGAAATATGCATCCTTTCTGGCAATTCCCCTACTGCCGGGCACTTTATGATCTTTAATACGGTGAGAGAACCGAGGATGTCAAGATAAGGTAAACTTCTTAGGCTGGGACAATGTTTGCATATGAGAACACGAAGAGAAGGCATGTTCCCGGATATTAAATCCACCAATCGTGTCAGCGTCAACATGTTACAAAATTTGAGTGACTTCAGTGACGGGAATCTCTCAACGAAACCAGCCTGAGCTTCTTTTACCAAAGTCATATCTTCAATGCAAAGAGATTCAAGGAGCTGGAGATGTCCAAGAACTGGGAGTGACGAGCACTCAACACACCTCTTCAAGTGAATGCTTTTAAGATTGAAACCTGAATCGATCAACCAACGTCGAGGAAATTCACAACCATAGTAGCCTGTTATTACCAATTTCTCCAGATTTTCATGAAACTTAACGTGACCAAGGACAACTAGTGCATCATGCCAACCTCTACGATCGACCCATTCCAGCTCAAGTTCGTTGATCAACGACATAATGTGTAAGTTGGCCTCTAATACCTGAGTTTCATCTTTTACATTTTCAAATTCGAAGAGGTGAAGTGATCCCCTGAGAAACGTCATTTTCTTTAGTTCAACAATAGTATAACCTTCAGCTTCATTAGCCACAAATGTAGACAGGGTTTGAAGATTTGTTAGTTCTACAAATTGTGATGGCATGATATCTCTTTTCCCGACAATTATCGAACTGAAGATGCCGAAGGTTTCCCAGAATACTCAAGCTTGCAGGGAGATAACAAAGTTGTTTGCAACTATTCAACTGAAGTGTCTGCAAATATAAGAGTTTACCTATTGATTCTGGTATATCTCGTAAAGGATTACCAGATAGATTAAGGTAACGGAGGTACATTAAATTACCAATTGTGTATGGAAGCTCAACAATGTGCCCTAGAGCCGCCCTTGGGTCAAAGTTGCAGCAAATGCTTCTTCATCTCAAGAAGAACATCCTTTTTGCAAGAAAATTTTGTCGTCGCGCAAAATAAACGTGCCGCGTAAAATTAGCAAATTGAGAGAAAAGTTAGAAGACCTTGCAGAGGAAATGGACAAACTCTTGAGTTTTGAATCACTCAAATCTAAAAAGACTACACAAGTAGTGACATCCTCCGGCAGCACTTCATTTGTTGGTAGAGAAGTTACTATGTGATATATATGTCTAGCCACAAGTTATCCATAATTTCCATCGTCGGTATGGGAGGGATAGGCAAAACGGCACTTGCCCGACTTGTTTACAATGATGAGAAAGTCAAAGAGTTTTTCTATTTTAGGATGTGGGTCTCGGTATCTATGGACTTTGATGTGGTTAGGATAAAAAAATCAATCACCAAGACAAGGTGCACCCACTTCAAGAAACACTTAAAAAATTGCTTCGTAGTATAAGATTTTTGCTTGTGTTAGATGACTTTTGGAGTGAGAAGGATAGTGATTGGGAAAGACTATCCGCATCTTTAAGATTTGGTTACAATGGTAGTAAGGTTATTATTATTACCCGAAGTAGAAGAGTATCAAATGTTGTTGGTTCGGAGCCGTACCTGCTACATTTTTACATGCATGGACTGCTGGAATATGATAAGGCAAAGGGAAATTCTCAACAACATTATTGGTGCAGGGGAGAATGTTGATGCAATAGGGCTGGAAATAGCTAAAAATGCAAAGGTTTGCCTTTGGCGGCAAATGTACTTGCGAGTACAAGAGTTGCATTCCTTTTAAGGAGTGGGATGCGATTTTGAAAAGTGATTTGTGGGATTTGACTCGGTGCAGAGATGTTAACTTTCCGTCCTAGCACTTAGCTACCGTTGTCTTCCTGTAGAATTAAAGAAATGCTTTGCTTACTGTGCTCTATTACCTGCAAGTTATAAGTTTGAAGAGGACAATTTAGTCTTGATGTGGTTGGCCGAAGGTCTCATTCAGCCAATGGGTGAAATAACTTTGGAATGCAGTACTTTAAGGCGATCTAGCTGGAGGTCATTTTTTTACTTAGAAATGAAGAAGATATACAAAATATAGGACTTCTTTCGCGAGATGGCTCAATTTATTTCTACGGACGTATGTTTGGAGATGGAGGATGAAAAGCCAGCATGTTACTCCTCACTTAGAAACATTCGTCATTTGTCACTCTGTTGCAACAACTTGGTGCCAATTAAATAAATGGAGTAAGTTCCCAAGTGTGAAAGATTGCGAACCTTCCTTTTGACATGTCGGAATGCCGATGTAGGTGTTGGTGACGCAACAACTTATCTCCTTCAAAAGTTTAGTATGCTAAGAGTTCTGGATTTGCGTCATGGGCTCATTGTTGAAATTGACAACCATAGTAGCATGTTATTACCAATTTCTCCAGATTTTCATGAAACTTAATATGACCAAGGACATCTAGTGCATCATGCCCAACTCTACAAATGACCCATTCCAACTCAAGTTTATTGAGCAACGACATCATGTGTAAGTTGGCATCTAATACCTGAGTTTCATCTTTTACATTTTCAAATCTGAAGAGGTGAAGTGATCCCTTGAGAAATGTCATTTTCTTTAGTTCCACAATAGTATAACCTTCAGCTTCACTAACCACAAATGTAGACAGGGTTTGAAGATTTGTTAATTCTACAAAATTTGATGGCATGTTCTCTATTCGCCAACACTTATCAAACTGAAGATGCCGAAGGTTTCCCTGATTCCTCAAGCTTGCATGGAGATGAGAAAGTTCTTCACAACTATTCAACTGAAGTGTCTGCAAATAAAAGATTGTACCTATTGATTCTGGTATATCTCGTAAAAGATTACCATATAGATTAAGGTAATGGAGGTACATTAAATTGCCAACTGTGTCTGGAAGCTCAACAATGTGCCCATTGACTCAAATCCAGAACTCTTAGCAAACTAAACTTTTGGAGGAGATAAGTTGTTGCGTCACCAACACCTGCGTCGACATTCCGATATGCAAAGAGCAACTCGAATCCATTTACGATCTCGAGTTTCCAGACACATCGCACTTCCGCTCGGGTCGAGGCTTCCACTCCATCAAAATGTACTTAGCATGCCTACTTTTCCTTATTAGTTCAAATAGCCCTAGCTAGATTCTCAAGCTCTGATAAACCCGCAACAAGAACAGCCTTTATTTTATGCCGTGCCAGGTCCACAATCTTTCACACTTGGGGAATTCCTCCATATATTTAACTGGCACCAAATTATTGCAACAGAGCGACAAATGATGACTGTTTTCAAGTGAGGGGTAACATGTTGGCTTTTCATCCTCCATTTCCAAACGTACGTCTACGTCTGTAGAAATAAATTGAGCCATTTCGCGAAAGAAGTCATGCATTTTGTATATCTTTTTCTTTTCTAAGTAAAAAAATGACCTCCCAGCTAGATCCTTAAAGTACTGCTTACCAATGCATTCTAAAGTTATTTCACCCATTGGTTGATTGAGACCTTCGGCCAACCACATCAAGACTAAATTGTCATCTTCAAACTTATAAATTGCATGGAATAGAGCACAGTAACCAAAGCATTTATTTAATTCTACAGGAAGACAACGGTAGCTAAGTGCTAGAGATGGAAAGATAACATCTCTACAGTGAGTCAAATCCCTCAAATCACTTCTCAAAATCGCATCGCACTCCTCAAAATGAATGCAACTCATTGTACTCGTAAGTATATTTGCCGTCAAAGGCAAACCTTTGCATTTATTTAGCTATTTCCAGCCTTATTGCATCAACATTCTCCCCTGCCAATAATGTTGTTGAGAATTGCCCTTTGCCTTATTATATTTCAGCCGTCCATGTCATTTGTAGCAGATACGGGTTTGAACCAACAACATTTGATACTCCTCTACTTCGATTAGTAATAATAACTTTACTACCATTGTAACCAAATCTTAAAGGTGCGGATAGGATTTCCCGATCACTATCCTTCTCGCTCCAAAAGTCATCTAACACAAGCAAAAATCTTATACTACGAAGCAATTTTTTAAGTGTTTCTTGAAGTGGGTCCAAGTCCATGAGGGTGCAACTTGTCTTGGTGATTGACTCAATGATTGATTTTGTGATCCTAACCACATCAAAGTCCATAGATACCGAGACCAATATCCTAAAATAGAAGAATTCTTTGACTTTCTGTTCATTGTAAACAAGTCGGGCAAGTGCCGTTTTGCCTATATATATATAGATATATCACATAGTAACTTCTCTACAATCTTTGCCTTCTGAATCTCTCTTCCAACAATTATGAAGTTACCAACAAATGAAGAGCTACCGGAGTATGTTATTACTTGTGTAGTCTTTTCAGATTTGAGTGATTCAAAACTCAAAGAGTTTGTCCATTTCCCCTGCAAGATTTTCTAACTTTTCTCTCAATTTGTTAATTTAACACGTCACATTTAGTTTGCACGACGACAAAAAGGATGTTCTTCTTGAGATGAAGAAGCAGTTGCTGCAACTTTGACCCTATTATGATGATCATCAGCAACACAGGCAAGTGTCTTCATATCTTCGAGCCAGAGCTCCCATGCCTTTTTGCTTCTTTCGCTGGAGAAACAATTACAATGGCCATCCTCCACCCATGCAATCATAGCCATTAATTTTGAGACGCATCTTTCTAACCTTCGTAACTCAGCATCAACGTTCCAGAGAGTGCCAGTTTCCGATACAGCAAACTTGGCTACAAGGGCGGCTAGGATAAGCAAGTGAACCCTTGTCTTAGGCCCCAAATAATTAAGGGCCCCCAATAAAAAAGTATTATTTTATTATTATATAGTAATATACATTTCATAATTTATAATTATTAATAAAAGATTTTAAAATTTTAATAATTTTTAACATTTGGTAGACTTAAAATTGAGTGAGTTAATTGGAAATTTTTTTTTATTAAATTAAATAATATATTTACATTCTCATCAATTTTATTTTCTTTCTTTATGTATAGTCTTTTTCATGGTTCTTACGATTTTACGTTCTAATTTCAACTCCGATTCTCTAAATTAATTATTTTTTTTGGTCACATTTGATTGAACCACATACCAAAAAGCAAGTTCTTTTGTATCTCATCTTTTTTATTTAAGAATTCCCCAAGGCAAATGTCACAAGGTTCAAAATATGATGAATAATGGGCTCACCATTTACCATTTTCACTTAAGGGAAAAATTCAATACCATATGACGCGCGCCTAGCTCATACATAATGAATTGTGCTCTCACCACTATATCAAAGTCATGTAGTTTTTTTAGTATCTCAATATTGTATTAATTTTATAAAAGACGTTTCAGGGTCTTTTTAATATATTTTGGTTTAGGCCACCAATTTTGTTTAGCCACCCCTCATTGACAATCAACAATTATTTACAAACTATTGCCCCACTATAAATGTATTGTTCAACCAGCTTCATTCACATTTGGTAATTGAATGACAAAGTTATTGTCTTTAATGATCTTGTCATTGTTGCTTTATTTTAAGTGAGACTCTATAAATTTTATTGAGAATGTCATGGGCGGATAAGTGGCTTTAGTAGGAGACTAGTAAAGCCTTGATTCTCAAATAAATTTAATAATAAATTTTATAACTTTATTTCAAATTAGACAATATTAATGTTTTTAGAAAAAATAATAAAGTACCAAATTGTAAAAAAGAAAGAAAGGTGTCTACTCTTAAACATTAAAAAGATTTTTAAAACTTTGAATTAAACTACTTAAATTTTCATTGCAGTAAATATATTTTCTACAACAAATCAAAGATAACATATTGCAAATACATGTCTAATATCTCATTAATTTGACTTTTTCGTTTCTAATATAAATAATAATATTACTATGTGAAGTTAAAGACTATGTCATTTAAGAATATATGCTATAAGCAACAAGTATGAAAAAATGACAAGATTAATTTTTTTGCCTATATCCATGTATAAGTTCTAATAAAAAAGTATAAGGCGTCGTATTAAAATTTGGCTTTAGGCCACCAATATTACGGAGCCGCGTTAGCTATGCGTTCAAGTAGTGTTAAGGCTGCACCAGCAATAAATCCTTACCTCACCTCTTCTTTGAAACCCATGGCCACACTCAAAATGCAAGCCTGACTTAGAATCAACCATTAGCGGTCAGGGGCGGACCCACCATGTATGAAGTGGATTCAGTTGAACCCGCTTTACTGAAAAAATTAATTATTTTTTACTTTGCAATCTTATCAGAAAATTATGCAACTGAAAAATAATATAATACATGAACCTGCTTCACACTACCGGAGGTTGTGGAGCAATGGCAAGGTTCAAATTTCGAACAAAGGCCAAGGTTGCAAGTTCAAATCTTTGTTGAAGCATTACACCAAATATGACCTTTTACGCTAAGCGTATATATATATATTTATTTTACTTTCTCTTTATGATTTCTTATCTTTATTTAAATTCAATAAAAACTATTCTTATTAAACTCCTCCATTTTACTTCAAAAAAATGCAATTCTTTCTACAAAGTGAATTTTAATTTAGTTTAATTAAAATTGTAAATTTGTGTTATACTCAAAAACTTTAGTTTGGTGTAACAATTTGTATAAATTAGTTTAGTTTGTAACCTTTTTTTTTTCCGTGTCTTTTGTTTATAACAATTTTGTGTGTTAAATTTCTTTAAGTTATACAATTTTTAAGTAGGTTAAATAAATTTTGGTTAAATTTTTAAATTTTTTGAAATAAAATTTTTTAATTCTAAAACTTTAAGGGCAAAATTTTCTTTGTTTTTTTTCTTCAAAATTTCCCCTATGTTTTTAAAAAATTACTTAATTTTGAGTGATCTGATCAACAAAAAAGAGCAGTGCACAAATTTCATTTACCGTTGTACTTGTACAATCTACTATCGTAATTTCTTACTGAATCCACTTGTATAAAATTCTATGTCCGTTACTATTTGCGGTGAAAAAACAAACCCACAATATTGTGCCATAATACGTAGTAAACAACCCCATAAAAATGAAATCTTTTCTTTATTTAAAAGAAACACACTGGACAAATACATATTACAATCATGCATAAATAATGGTATAAGTAAAATACAGGAAAATGAAGAAAATAAATAGGCATCTTTAAGAAATCGGTTAAGGGTCAAATATATCCTTGTACTATTAAAAATAGGTCATATTTATCCTCCGTTTGAATTCTTTTCAAATATGTCCCCACCGTTATACATTAGCGTCATATATATCCCTCAGCCGTTAAAACACTCTCCCATATATTTAAATTATGGTTAAGGGTCAAATATATCCTTATACTATTAAAAATAGGCCATATTTATCCTCCGTTTGAATTTTTTATCAAATATGTCCCCACCGTTATATTTTTATCAAAACACCCTCCCATATATTTTTAGCAGCACGTGGCATCTTGTGATTGGACTAGACGAACCGCCCCACTCCTTTAATTAAACCCGCCCCTACCCAATGAAATTTAGTCTTCTTCTCCGTTCAATCCCTTCAATACTAGGTAGTGATGGCCCATGTTAGCATGTGCCCAATAATACAAAGGCTAAAACTCTATTTTTATATAAAATTATAGCTATATAAATTGGTTCATGAAAATGACTCTCAAAATCGGATAAGACGAAAATGTATGCTAATTGTTGGATATTAGTTACATGCATCAATGAATAAAATGTCCACTCTTGAATGTTGCGCGGTCACTCTTTAACGCCATGAGAGTACTCTTTCTATATTGAAAACATAATTATTATTCTTCTAATGATATCTGGTGAATCTCACTCCCAACCCATGAAGCTGCAGATGGAAGTGTGAAACTATATTTCTGTGCTAGCTTTCTTTTATTTTGTACTTTTCTTTTTTCAAATTAGCATCTTCATGTAGAGTTGCGGTCTGTTAAGTTTTTGGCTTCTAGACTTACTAAATTTCTCGCATATCGTATAGCTGCAAGTACATGAATTATAAAGGAAAAAAATAGAATAACAATAGTAGTACTAGTATCCGATAAGCACTCAAATGAATAATAGTTTAGAAATCAATATGGTGTTGTACTACATAAGTTATGCAATGAACCAGACACAAAAACTACCCATAGTAAATTACATACTCAATTTCTTCTTTTTTTTCCGGTCCATCTCATATTTATGGCACATGATTGTTATCACTCCCTACTTTTTAAGGCACCCTCAAAAAACTTTTTCATCAAATAGCAAAGAAGCATGCATTTTGCAGAAGCATAAGCATATTGAAGGGATTGAACGGAGAAGAAGACTAAATTTCATTGGGTCGGGGCGGGTTTAATTAAAGGAGTGGGGCGGGTCGTCTAGTCCAATCATAAGATGCAACGTGCTACTAAAAATATATGGGAGAGTGTTTTGATAAAAATATAACGGTGGGGACATATTTGATAAAAAATTCAAACGGAGGATAAATATGGTCTATTTTTAATAGTATAAGGATATATTTGACCCTTAGCCGTAATTTAAATATATGGGAGAGTGTTTTAACGGCTGATGGATATATATGGCCCTAATGTATAACGGTGGGGACATATTTGATAAAAAATTCAAACGGAGGATAAATATGACTTATTTTTAATAATACAATGATATATTTGACCCTTAACCGTTAAGAAATTGCAAGATGAAACACTAGTCTCACTGTCTCCTGCTAGCTCCTTCGAGAAACGTCACTCCCTCTGCCTCCTCCTTGCTCGCTCGTAGTACAAATGCCCTAGTATTTCGCACCTTGTTTCGGTTTCTTTTTCAAGAAGGATATTTATTTTCTTCTCCCCAAATACTAATAAACGTCCCTATTGAGCAGAAGAAATATCTTTTTAATTTATTTGAAAATTTACATTATGTTATAAATAGAACTCTAATTAGAGTGACTGTCTATCTTATAGAAGAGTTTTACTTTGAGCTAAGTCTTTTCTCTTCTTATAAATAGAGGGGTCTTACCCCATTGTAAATCATCCCAAAAGTATCAATAAGAATACTCCTCTCTCTACTTTTCTCTCTATTGTTCTTGTTCTTGTATTATTGTTCTTGTTCTTATATTATTTCATAACACGTTATCAGCACGAAGCTCTACTATCTCAAGAATCTCTTTGAGAAAATTAAGGTATTTTTCTTCTTATCATACATAATAACATTCCTTGTTGTTTGTATGCTGCTATCTAGTATTAAGTGTAATACTGCATTAATGGCTTAATTAGTAAATAGCATAACAAATAATATTAACTTCCGCTTTCATTTATCAGTGAATATGTGGGTATATATCATGTTGCTATACATGTCTGTGGCTCAAGTAGATCAATCGTTACAACTTTGTCTTACAATAATAATAAAATGTAGCACAGTTGTTATATGATACCAGTGTAACATGGATTGTGTTTAAACATATCAATTATCATGAATATGTAAGTTCAATCAAATAATCTATTGTTTATGTAATACCAGTTTGTTATGCAATTTGAATATTAAACAACTTTTATAACCTAACCAATATTATAGTATATGTATACATATTTATATTGGTGTGTGCTGTAATTACATATAATTATTAACGATAATGTTATTTACAGTGTTACATTTATAAACAGAGTTATGATACCTCATTTGTGTCAACATCGTAATCATATTGATAGAAAGTATTATTTAGTCCAGTACTGTTCTGATTTGATAAGTGAGTCATCACTGAATATTAGTTATTAATTAAACCACGATTATGCATGAGCGCAAATTAGTCAGTGTTTAAAGAACATATGAACAAATTCACTACTACCAGAAATTGTAGTAGTAAATTGAATTTCTCCTCCTAATTTTATTTTAATTATGTCTGACATTATGAAAAGAAAGTTTGTTGCCCTTGAAATTTCGGGCAAGAACTACATGACATGGGTGTTGGATGCTGAAATCCATTTGGATGTAACGGGTCTTGGAGACGCCATTAAAGACAGAAATAATGCATCCACCCAAGACTATGCCAAGGCCTTGATTTTCTTGCGCCATCACCTTATTGAAGGTTTGAAACTGTGCTAAGGCCTTGATTTTCTTGCGCCATCACCTTGATGAAGGTTTGAAACTGTGCTAAGGCCTTGATTTTCTTGCGCCATCACCTTGATGAAGGTTTGAAAATTGAATATATCACAGTCAAAGATCCACCTATCTTGTGGAATGGCTTAAAGGAGAGATATGACAACCTGAAGTTGGTCACTCTGCCACAAGCACGATACGATGAGAATCCAAAGGCAAATAGTTCAGAAACTATATGTTATCGTTGCGGTGGAAAAGGGCACTGGTCAAAAGCTTGCCGTATACCAAGACATTTGGTTGAGCTTTATCAAGCATCTCTAAAGAGTAAAGGCCCTGAAACCAATTTTGTCTCTGACGACAATTTTGACATCACCCACTTTGATGTGGCAGACTTCTTTGAGCAACCCGATGGGAAAATAGACCACCTAATCGGTGATGGATCTGTGATGAAAGAAGATGGAGTTGTTTGATTTTATTTCACTTATTTGTAATAGTTAGTGAATAAACTAATAGTCATTAGTATCAACTCGTATTAGTTAGTTTATGATATAATGTTAGTATTAGTTCTTTAGAATGTTTCAATGTGCTCAAATTTCAATAATATTTTTATTTTCCAGTAGAGGTAATCGACTAACCTAACAGTTAGTCGATTATCTAATATTTCGCAATAAAACTGGATTTTTCCGCAAGCTAAGATAGTCGACTATCTGATTTAGATAGTCAACTATCCTGATGACTGTTTACTAAGATAGTCGACTATCAACTTAGTTAGTCGACTATCTAATATTTCGAATTAAAAACTGGACTTTTCCGCAAGGCATGATAGTCGACTATCTGATTCAGTTAGTCGACTAACCTAAATGACTGCTTCCCAAAATTAGTCGACTATCAACTGAGTTAGTCGAATAACCTCAGCAGATTTCGAAAATATTGTTTAAATATGAAACAAACGGATTGAATTTATTTATTCTCATGTTCGTATACTTTCTTTTGTATGTCAAACCATGGGAATTAAATTGATTGAAGGCTCCTGAAGAGCAACTATAACTCTGCCTAAAGGAACAATATTTTAGAATGCAATGTTCTCCTCCAAGTCTAAGAGGAACTTGTTGAGTTTTAATGATATCAGTCAAAATGTTCTCCTCCAAGTCTAAAAGGAACTTGTTGAGTTTTAGAGATATCATTCAAAATGGATATCAGATCGAGACAATACATGAGTATAATCTTGAATACCTCATTTACTCATGAAAACGAGGCTGCCCACTTCGGTTTGGGGTCACGCCATTTCGCATGCAGTAATGCTAGTTTGTCGGCTGCCCACTTCGATTTGGGGTCACGCCATTTTGCATGCAGCAATGCTAGTTCGTCTCTGACTGACGAATTGTCACAAATATTCCCCGTTGCAATTAGTTTTGGGTCATGAACCTAATATATCCCATTTGAGAATTGTTGGATGCGCAGTATATGTGCCTGTAGCACCGCCATACCACACCAAAATGGGTTTGCAAAGAAGGTTAGGAATATATGTTGGGTTTTGAATCGCCCTCCATTATTCGCTACCTCGAAACATTGACAGGGGATTTGTACACTGCACGATTTGCAGACTGTCAATTCGATGAGACACTTTTCCCAAAATTAGGGGGAGAAGTTGGTGAAACCAAACGGGAAATTTTGTGGAAAAATGCATCATTATCTCATCTTGATCCACATACCTCTATTTGTGAAAAAGAGGCGCAAAATATTATCCATTTGCAAAGAATAGCAAATCGAATGCCAGACGCATTTACAGATTTGAAAAGGATAACAAAATCACATATCCCCGCAGTGAATGTGACAACATCTGATTTATGAATACATATTCATTATTGAAAGAATATGAACATGAAATTGGTATTGAATATACCACACTCACCCCTAGGAGGAGGTTTGAGATGATACCACACTCACCCCTAGAAGGAGGTTTGAGATGATACCACACTCACCCCTAGAAGGAGGTTTGGGATGACATATGGCATGAATGATCGTTGGTCACGTACCTATTGTACGCCAAAGTATTTTGGAAATATGACTATTAAAGGACAACGATAATGCAAGAAACATATCTTGCATATAAGTTTGACATGACCATAATGGTATAACTTTCTCTTTAAGAAAGATATTCACCACATGGATGTTGATGAATTTGTGGTAGTACAAAATTAATTGAGAGCTCTAGAAGAGCCAATTATTACTATGTTGGAGAAACACAATTGAGCATTGTGCTGTAGTAAGTCTCAAAGAAACTTATTCAGTTTCCAAAGTACACGCGAAAGCGCTGATTATATTGAGACTATAAATAAAGAAAAGATTTGATATCTTCTATTACTACAACTTGTAGCGGGATAATTTGTATATGAAAAGCTACCCGCTTCGTTCTCCAGTTTGTACTACACAAACAAAAGAATGCCACAATAAAGTAGATATTTATTGGTATAAAAACCCATACCATAATAAACCTGAAGTTTATTGAGAATTGCACATGTCATGGTGTAAACATGAACTTATCAATATTGATAATTTATTCAGTTGGCATTCGGGTTAGCCATCTCACTTTAAGTATGATGTGCAAATTCACATGGGTGAATATTAAAGAACTAGAAAGTTCTTTACGAATTCTCTTGTATTACTTGTTCTCATTAATGAACTGACCAACTAAAGAGTTCGGGTTGAAGCCCATAAATTCTAGAAATATCAAAGGTGAATATGGGCCCATTCACCTGCCATGTATACCATATATGATGCATCTATGAAATGGTCACATGCGCAATTGTTATTGACCCGCAGCCTGGCCGGTGCTTGCGAGGTAAATTGCTCAGTAATCTAACTTCGAGCATAATTTCCAGATTTTCTACTCAAGATAGTTCATCTTGATAAGTTGGTTTATATCAAAGTTGGTTTAGCAAGATAATTATTGAGTGCCTCCACTTAATAGCTAAACTGTTTCTTATGAGAACAAAGTTATATATATCAGTTTGATATACGTTGTATACGAGAGTATATTCTCCCCTTACAAGTGGTTCAGGGTCAGGAACCAAATAATTTCATCTTATTATTATTGATCTGCGGTGTATATTTTCATTAACACCATAATGCACAAAGATGGACTCTCAAAGTTGAGGAAATAAGTTAGCTTTTCTAACATGAGGGGGAGACATGATAAACACTTGAGAAAAGGTTACATGGGATGAATTATCATTTGTATATATAGATCCTCGAATATCATAATATGAACCTGAAGTTCATAAAAGGATAATTCAATTGCAACATATTGCAAAGCATGCTATACGCATTTGCTGACCCAAAGAAAGTAACTATATTCTCACTGCAAATGCTCATATTAAGTCCCAGAAGGACAAAGTCTTTGATACGCTTAAAGCGTATAGACAAATCGGTTTCAAAATAACTTCTTAATAAAGAAGACGAGCAAATGATCAAAGTGATCATAATGGGGAGGCAAGTGATCTAGAAGATCACATGACATAACACTTCATAAAATCTCATGAGAGATTCAGGTACCTGAATATATGAATAAAGAGATCTCTATGTTATGTCTTTATGAAAATTTACTGGAAGCGATATAAAATGTTCGTCGACGACATCTATGATAGCGCTAAATATCGATGAGGATCTTATGTTTGTCGAATACAAACAAAAATATTGGCTAAATGGAAGAGATACAATTCAAGCAGAATTGATTCCATATGAAAGACATGTAGTTTTGGACATGTAGTTCAAATACTTGAAAGTATAAAGTCAATGGTATGTGTAATCAGTTTTCGATATCTTATTTTTTTAGCATGACATGAAAACTTGATATGCATCTAAAGTCTATTATATGGCTTATATGACTTAACTTATATGTCAATCCATGAAAGATTGAAGTTGCTTGAAGCATATACAATTCTTGGTCCTGAAGTACCACATCCTAAGTGCAACTTGTGTACATATGTATCTTGCTATAACTATAAGCATGATGGCATCGAGAATACCTCTATGGAGATATTGAAGAGTCATTCCACGACATTATATGAAGATGTTCATATCTATCAAGAATGATAATTTCAAGATGGTGCACAAGATTGGAATGCAAATGCTCAAGGATGTGAATTGATGCTCTTTTCAGGGGGAGTTAATGCGCGTTGCACTCTTTTTCCCTTACAAGGTTTTGTCCCACTGGGTTTTCCTTGCAAGGTTTTTAACGAGGCAACCAATAGGCGCATATTCAAACATGTGTACTCTTTTTCCTTTTCTTAAACGTTTTTCCATTGGGTTTTGTTTTAGTTAAGGTTTTAACGAGGCACATCATTGAATAGACATTCAAGGGGGACTGTTATAAATAGAACTCTAATTAGAGTGAATGTCTATCTTATAGAAGAGTTTTACTTTGAGCTAAGTCTTTTCTCTTCCTATAAATAGAGGGGTCTTACCCCATTGTAAATCATCCCAAAAGTATCAATAAGAATACTCCTCTCTCTACTTTTCTCTCTATTATTCTTGTTCTTGTATTATTGTTCTTGTTCTTATATTATTTCATAACACATTCTATATGTTGAGCATTCTTTCTTTTTTTTTTCAAAATAGAACTATAAATTGATCCTAATAGTTAGAAACAAAACAAAAACAAAAAAAATGTTTTCCTTTCCCCTCACAACACATATCTTAGTAGAGGCTCATTAATTAAGTACTCATTTTTTCCTAATTTATGTGTTGCATTTTGGAGTTGTGAGAGTCAAACTTATTAATTTTGTTCATGAGTTCGGATATAAAATCTTTATTTGGAAATTCACTTGGTAATTACAATTGATGTAACTATACAATATACTAATTACAATGACATGTTTGTTTCTCATAACGTATTTACAATGTAATTACAATCATATGATTGTACAAGTGTAATTACATAATTATATTTAATTTTAAATGAAGTAATTATCAAAACTTAGAAGTTAATATAATAAACATATGCCTATTATGATAATTGGTATGTAAGATGCATATTTTTTGTTGAATATACATTAAGTAGTAATCATATATTTATAACTAATCTTGTAAAAATAATTGATATATATATATATATATATATATATATATATATATATATATATATATATATATATATATATATATATATATATATATATATATATATATATATATATTAAATTAATAATATTTAGGTTAATTAATTATAAAAACTAAAACTATAAGTTTTGCTAGAACATCACGCAATGCATGTTTGATAAAATAAATTAATATTTATACATATAATGGCATAATATTATTCAAATATTTCACAAAACTAATCTATCACTTCTTGCTAAAAAATGAACAACATGCAATGTGAAGTAACAACTCAATACTACTAAAATAAACAAATTGGATATATTTAGTTTAACATATGTCAAATTCCAACATAATAAAAATAAGTTCTAATACAACTAAAGATTAGAAAACATAATAAGTTTGCGGAATCTTCAGAAACCACTATTGTTTAGTGGCTATTAATTTCCTATAGCTGCCATATACATAATTACTTCCTATAGCTACTATTCAATTGTTACGCGACTGTATTTGCTATATCCGTGCTACTGTATTCATAAATACTGTAGTAGAAATTGCCTAAATAGGGAAATCCAGCTGTGCGCGACTGTATTTGTTGTATTCACTCTACAATATTCATGAATACAGTAGCGTAAATCACCTAAAAATATGAGTCCAGCTGTTTAAACGAGAAGAAGATCAATTGGCGTGTATCATTTTTTATTTAACTCAACAGAATCAATTCTAAAAAAAATTCGTTGCTACTATATTGTATTCCATGTATTCATGCGACTTTATTTATAAATTTATTGAGGTAGAAAAAATAAGGATTAGAGATGTTTAATTATGTATTCTACGTATTCGCACAAATATATTTATATTTATAAATACAATAAGGTAATCCACAAATATAGGCAAAAAAATAATATATTTATACAATAATACAATATATTTGAGTGAACTTGTACATAATATAATATATTTGTATCATTGTATGTGACTAACTAACAAGATGAGAACAAAGTTCGCCGGAGATGGCATTTTTCGACCAAGAAAAATATTTTATTAAAATTAAAAATGGAAACGAACAAAAACCCGACCCTCAAATCTTTTCTGGCGTAGTAAAACTCAGACCGCACATATCCACTTTGATTTTTCCTGACGAGCTCGGCCACGTACTTGACGCGCAGTTTTAACCCTGTTCTGTTGGAAATTTGGAAAAACATAAAATATGAGAGTTGTAGCTCTTTGAGTTAACTTTCTAACCAAATATTGTGGATATCAAAGAGAGTTATGAAAAAAAGGTTATGTGTATTTTACTAGACAGTGTGCAATATGCCTACTCGATCCGTCGTTTGCTCTTAAGTATCATCCGTTGATCCCCGAATACGATCCTGACTTAATTACTTAGGATTTTACTCAGACTTCAAAGCTCAAAATCACTTGAATTCATTCTATAACATATACATAGCTCGATTCCCTCCTACAAGGCATAAAACATATAATTAGTGCAAAACACCAGTGATTAAAGCTCAACTCAATTAAAGTGTAGTAAATTAGAGTGTAATAAGCGACTAACATATGTAATAATAGCATGTCATCACGTGAAAAACATTGCAGTATCCTTCGTTCATGTTGCACTACCTATGCTCTACTCGAATTATTCCGACATTATTTTTGCTCCCCGCACTGTCACGACCCAAACCCGATCATAATGGAGCCTCTCGTGAAGACAAGGCCAGCCAGCAAAACAAACACTCCCCTTTAACAATTATTTAACATTTATAAAGCTAGAACATGATTAGCATAATCAAAAGCGCGAAAAATAAAGATAACAACTGGGAACCATCCCGCCACAGCCCGACATCGGGGTGTCACTAGTCATGAGCTACTATAGAGTTCACTAAAGAACCACAAATCCGAAAATGAGAACAAAGTCTAAAAAATAACATGTCCACATAAAAATAAGGGAGAAGATCTGGTGCCGTGGACGCTAGCGGTCACCTGGCTCAGGTACGATAAAAATTCTTCAATCTGCTAATAACCCGCTACCGGGCGAACAATACCTGCAACTGCACGCGAGGTTCAGGGAGTAAAGTGAGTACTTCCAACTCAGTGGTAATAAGAGTAAATAATAACTGAAGGCAAGAAATTACGTAAGAGCACTCCACTATGCAATATGGGATAACACAACCATTTGAGAAAAATAATAAGTCCGGGATCCTTTAGAAAATATTTGCCTTAGTTAAAAACCACTTTTAAAAATATCTTTTACCAACAGTTAAGCAAGTAAATGCAGGACAAGTAGTGCAAGTTAGCACAAAAGTCAGCCTCTTGGGCACAAACAAGTATGCATAAATGAGCTCACAACTCGCCTTTCAGGCAATATTCTTACTTTTGGTCAGCCACTGTTACCTGAACCATATACATCATATAGTGTCACAAATAGTGCACAAAACACAAAGAGACTATCTCAAGAAATGCCACAAACAACAAATAGTGCACAAATGTCTGAATGCAATGCAATGCATATGATGTTACATTCCAGTACCCACTGCGATTTGCAACCCGAGCCCTCCATATTTATTTAGCGTCGACGACGCTAACTGGGGGTGTGTACAGACTCCAGAGGGGCTCCTACAGACCAAGCGTAATATCTTGGTCAATCATTGTTACCTGACCGGTCAACCGTTATTACATGACCAATTTATATCACACAATGCCATTGTTACCACTGTTCCAAGTATGTATTACACTGTCATTGTTACCACTGTTCCAAGTATAACATACAGTGTCATTGTTACCACTGTTTCAAGTCACTTTATAATCAGTCTAGAAAATAATATAGTAAGCCTATTGGGCTTTTACAAAATAGAAGTTTCCTGCCCGAAATACATTTAATATGTCATTTAAGTTTTCAACGCTTAGAATTATGGATGAGTTTGCAAAACATCATTTAAAACCTTGTACTGAAGTTAGATGATATGCAAATCATGCTAAGTAGTAATATCAATCTTCAAAGGATTTTACAAGTCGGCATCCCAAACATGGCAATCAGCCCAAATTATAATGATAACAAGTAATTTTAGTCAAATACGCAGTAAAATCAACAACTGGGACGGACCAAGTCACAATCCCCAATGGTGCTCTACCCCACGCTCATATTCGGCGTGCAAGTCACCTCAATACGGCACTATGATGTGCAAATCCGGGGTTTCAAACCCTCAGGATATCATTTACAAGTATTTCTCACCTTGAACCGGTGAAATCTATAGCCCGCGGCGCCTTTGTCCCTCAAACCGGACTCCTCGCGCGTCGGATATAACCAAAAAAACAAATACATCACAACATGCTAAGGGAACATAACCCATCGAAAAGACTCGAAAAATGTCAAAATTTACAAAATTTGCCAAACTCGAGCCCCGGGCCCACGTCTCGAAATCCAGAAAATTTTACATCCAAATGTTCCTTATCTTGCCACGAGTCTGTACATACAAATTTCACAAAAATTGGAGTTCATTTGACCCATCAAATCACCATTTTTCAATTTCAATCTCAAGCCTTAATTCATATGATTTGGCTATGTTTTCATGGATTTCTAGGATGATTCTTCAAATATAATCACGTATTTAACTCATAAAACTTACCTCCAATCGATTCCCTGTGAAAACTCTTCAAAACCCTCTACAAAAGCTCCCAAGCTCGCTAAAAAATGGTGGAAATGAGCTTAGATCGCGAACTGAAATGTTTTTAACATTCTGTCCGGACCACTATAGCTCCTTCTATGCGATCGCGGCCCAAGTCACGCAACTGCGGAGCAAAAAAATTCCAGCCCCTAAATTCCTCTTACGCAATCACAGACCGCTGCCAAACGACCCTACGTGATCGCAAATAGCCTCACGCGATCGCACTGACCAATCACCCAAACCTATGCGATCGCAGACCCCTTTACGTGATCGCATACAGAAAATCTGAGCCCCCTCCAATTCCTTCTGTGCTATCGCAGCCACAGGCTCGCGATCGCGATGAGCAAATTTTTCTCTGCAATTTCTGCTGCATTTTTCCAACTCAAAAATCCCCGTTAGCTATCCGAAATCACCCCGAGGCCCTCGGGACCTCAACCAAAAGCACATATATGTTCTAATACCTCATTCAAACTTTCTCGAGCACCCCATGCCGATAATGAAACATAAGAAAGCGGGAAATGGGAAGAACGCGGTAGTAACTCATGAGACGACGGGTCGGGTCGTCACATTCACCCCAACTTAAACAAACGTTCGTCCTCGAACGTGTCCAGAGTTGTTCCCAAATCCCAACAATTGCTGAAAACCCTTACCAGGTATAAATCCTGTGGTGATTCCATGTCACCCTATCTCATATAGGTCCAATAACACATTTAAATTGAATTTACACAATCCAGTCTAACCCATAAATCATAGAACTACCTTTTTACTTCTGAAACCATCGATATGATCAAAACCTCACCCTTATACCTTGAATAGTCCCGAACCAGTTGTGATAAACCATACCTTCACCCTCGGGTGAAATCATAGGTTCTACAGCGTAATCCAAGCACTAAAAATGATAACTTCTATTCACAGTAGTTGTCCACAACCACAATATACCGATAGAAAATCCCTTATTAGCTAAAGTATTATTCCAACACTTCCATATACTGCCAATGATAATTGAGACTCACAACAAACCATAACCATCTCTCAGATCAACCACTTATGAAGCCACTCCCCTTTTGACTAATACCACAACAGATTTCCGAGCTGAACCGCGATATTAACCTTCTAACGAGCTGAAACAAATATGTTCGTATTCATCAATGACCCCAACAATCACCTCGAATCCAATAAACCACTCCGGTGACATGACATCTCAATACAGGCCTAAGCCTCAACTTGCATTATACAAGCACCAATAAGAAACGGTCCAAACATACTCAAAGCAAGAAAATGATTCAACTGAGAGAGTTGTACCTCAAATTCACTAGTACTGCCACAACACAAGGCTGAGACCATGTCTCACATCATAGAAATAGGACACACAAATTTGACCCGCAAGGCCATGTTTCCACACTTCTTTGTTGCACGTGTGATCCCATCCAAATACTTATTCTACGTGAAACACCTCTACGCTGACATCCGCCACGAAGGCCCAATTAAGAAGCAATCTTTCCCAGTTGTCCGCTAGTTCCTAGAAATATAAATCATTCTGCTAAAAAATATTATAACGCACTTCACCACTTAGACATTGGCATTTTCGGTGTAGCCCCTAATGCAATAATTCAAAATCACCCAACACTAAAATAACCAGTCTGAATTTCAACATCACACCCACAATATAACACACCAGCGAAAAAAGATCCACCACCACCACATAGCCAGTACATTAGAACTCCATATAGTACACATTTGATACTCTTTCATTCCATGACAGATACTAGATATTTACCTGTGCTTCAGAGCAAACCCGAATACCACCAGTGGACCTAACAAGAACATGCAGCAATACTTCTGAAATATAATGAGTTTAATCACATTAATTTTTTCTGAGTCATATGCTCTCATCAAATCACTTCCAATTAGCAATATCATTTTTTCAAATCATCCGAAGATCATTTATCTAATCACTTAGGAGGAATCACTACACATCCCATGCTCTGCATGACATACACAGGTCTTGTTCAAATTCTTACAATATTGACACGACGGATGAGACCTGCACACATTCATAACTACTATCGAAACAACAATTCATTAGTTATATACTCTTGTCAAGAACTACCACCTTTTTCTAAGCCAAACAATGGTCTTAGCTCTTTAATTTACTTCACGTACTCAGATTGCACTGATCTCAAATTCAGTGATCTGGCCTCACCCAGCATGAATTGATCGGGCCATAAGCCACTCAAGACATAATTAAAAGTCGCATATGATGTCCCAATGTGCCAATATGCTACCAATTCGACCGCAATACAAAAGAAAACGAGCTCTGGAAGGAATTACCAATCTCACGCACTAATACAGACCTTCCTTAGAAAACAGAAAACAAGCCATACAAAATAGCATATAGAAAGATATACTCAACATCACACTGTTGCGGCGTTCAACCCGATCCAGATAACATACCCATGGCGGCGTGCCGCCCGATCCACACATAGATCTCACATAAGGAGATGCACATCGAGTCAAATCTGCTCATTACAACAAAATAGCGAGTATCAGTCGTAAGCATGCTAAGTGAATAATAATATCTCTGAGGGACATATAGCGTAATAAGCTACAGAACTCAAGAACAACTAAGGTGCGATGTACAAATATGAATTTCAAGAGCCAATATGCTCATATAACGTCATTCCTACAAGGATTCTCAACACATAGAAATTTCTCAAGTCGTCTCACAACTTACACGGTGCAATGCATCACTATGCGAAGTATCTGACAATGAGACATCAACCTAACTACTCCTCCATGAGGACCGCATTACTAACATGCACACATCTGGCCTGATATAGAGCCATAATTTGCATTAATTCTATCCATCGACTTCAAGCCAATTTTGATCATACTGAACTGGTCTAATACCTTTCAAAGGTAACACACAAGAAGAACCATCATAATCGGAGTAATCCTCCCCAGTTCACAACCCAATATGCCAAGTTCCCTCCAGGCATGAATCTTCAATTTGACGACACCATCACAAACTCCATACTTGGTTTACATCATTAATCAATCAAGTGATCACATGCCACATTTATATAATCTCCTCATGGGACACACTCCCACAACATACCACAACAATATCTGGAGCGTACCTCCAAACAGCCGGTCGCACTAACGTTGAAGAGATTAACCAGGATGGAAAACCCTTTTTACAAAACACCGATCTTAGGTGACACTGAATACAATGCCAACTTACTGTAAACATGGAAACTTATCTCCTGCTCATCCGTGCTCATGACATCTTTACCAAAAGTTTCCCTTCACTCGTGCCATTCTCGGCCCAATTTTCCACAACCAGAACTGATTCAACATCATGCATCAAATCGAAACTAACATAGTATATAATCACACAATCCGCTAACCAATAGCAAGCTTCCCAACTTGGCTCGAACCCATAGATCACAACACATATACTCTATTGTTGTCGTAATGTCATGGTGAGATTAAATCCACTCCTTCATAAGCTTGTGGAAACACGAATCATCAGAATTTTTTTTGAGCTCTTTTGCAATTTTCGCATTCATTCACACAACAGTTAAGCTCACTCTCTAGGCGACAATTTTGTTTTACTAAATCCAATTTTTTCAAAAATTTCGGTAGAGTTTCCTTTGTAATTGGGCCTATCCACGTGCCAGAGAATCACCAAAACCATCCTTACAACACGTCCACAACTTGACAAAGCATCACAATGTATATCAACAATATTAATCTCAATATTACATGTATTATATTATCAAAATTGATACATGGACATGCATTGCACCTATTCAAATCATAACACATAGAAAATACCTTTCAATCTTCCATTATTGGGTATCCAGCTAAGCAAGAACATATTCCTTCTTTAATATTTTCGACTTTCAAGGTGGTCTCCTTGATTCAACAATTTCGTCATAATACATTTACAAAAGCGATCTCAGCTCCCAGACTTATCTAACTAGTATGAAAAATAGATTCCCCTCATAAGCCAATTACCCACTAGCTTTAACTTTAGTTAATATTTTTGTATACCTTCCACTGCCATACACATTACACAATCACTTAATATTTCTGAGTCAAAACTCATACCATAACATGAAATTTTTCTCCACTCCAACCAGGAGACGTGAAAAGATCTTCACGCACCCATAACTTGGGACTACACATCCGATTACAATGGAAATCATATACTCCACGGTTCATCAATCATCTAGTAGAACTTCCTCGTTACTTCCAAGCTATATAGATAGATCTCGCAGTACTATCATAGTCCTCAGGTAACTATCTTGCCATCATTCCCACTAATAGGGACAATACTGAACATATAAGTTTATAACACTAGCTTGCATAATCAGCACCTTGGTGCTTAAGCCATAAGCAAAGATCCGGTCTCAAGTCCTCCAGTCTGGCCCAACATCTTCCCATAGAAATCACATCTTGCCCCTCGATCGGGGAATCACAAGCCGTCAAGTCACATATGATACTGAGCACTCACGTGCGCATACAATCGCGTGGAAGGAATTTCATGAGTTTTCTTTTCAAGTTGAATCAAGTACGCACGATAAGAATTGCAAGAAAGTGAAGTTTTCCTAAAGGTTCTGCAGCCTCTCAAGGATAAATACAGACGTATCTGTATCGATCTGCGAGACTCTACTAAACCTGATCATGACTCGTGAGACCTAGCAACCTAGGCTTTGACACCAACTTGTAACGACCCAAATTCCAAACCCGATCGTGATGACGCCTCTCATGAAGACAAGTCCAACCAATAAAAAAACACTCCCTTTTAACTGTTATTTAACATTTATAAAGCTAGAACATGATTAGCATAATCAAAAGCGTGGAAAACAATGATAACAACTGGGAACCATCCCGTCACAGCCGACATCGGGGTGTCACTAGTCATGAGCTATTAAAGAGTTCACAAAGAACCACAAATCCGGAAATGAGAACAAAGCCTGAAAAATAACATGGACACATAAAACTAAGGGAGAAGATCCAGTACCACGGACGCTAGCGGTCACTTGGCTCAGCTACGATAACAATTCTTCGATCCGCTAATAACCCGCTACCGAGCGAACAATACCTGCAACTGCACGCGAGGTTCAGGGAGTAAAATGAGTACTTCCAACTCAATGGTAATAAGAGTAAATAATAACTGAAGGCAAGAAATCACGTAAGAGCATTCCACCATGCAATATGAGACAACACAACCATTTGAGAAAAAGAATAAGTCCGGGAAAATCCTTTAGACAATATCTGTCTCAGTTTAAAACCACTTTTAGAAATATCTTTTACCAACAGTTAAGCAAGTAAATGCAGGACAAGTAGTGCAAGTCAACACAAAAGTCAGCCTCTTGGGCACAAGCAAATATGCATAAATGAGCTCACAACTCGTCTTTTAGGCAATATTCCTACCTCTGGTCAGCCACTGTTACCTGAACCATATACATCACACAGTGCCATTGTTACCGCTATTCCAAGATATATTACAGTGTCATTGTTGCCACTTTTCCAAGTATAACATACAGTGTCATTGCTACCACTGTTTCAAGTCACTTTATAATCAGTCCAGAAAATAATATAGTAAGCCTATTGGGCTTTTACAAAATAGTAGTTTTCGGCCCGAAATATGTTTAAAATGTCATTTAAATTTTCAACGCTTAGAATTATGGCTGAGCTTGTAAAACAACATTTAAAACCTTGGACTGGAGTTAGATGCTATGCAAATCATGCTAAGAAGTAATATCAATCTTTGAAGGATTTTACAAGTCGACACAAGGCCCCAAACATGGCAATCAGCTCAAATTATAATGATAACAAGTAATTTCAATCAAATACGCAGTAAAATTAACAACCGAGACGGACCAAGTCATAATCCCTAACGGTTCTCTACCCCATGATCATATCCGGCATGCAAGCCACCTCAATACGGCACTATCATGTGCAAATCCGGAGTTTCAAACCCTCAAGATATCATTTACAAGTATTACTCACCTTGAAACGGTGGAATCTCTAGCCCGCGATGCCTTTTCCCCTCAAACCGGCCTCCACTTGTGTCGAATCTAACCAAAATCAAATCTAATACATCACAACATGTTAAGGGAACATAACCCATTCGAAAAGACTTGAAAAATGTCAAAATTCACGAAATTTGCAAAACCCGAGCTCCGGGATCACGTCTCGAAATCCAGAAATTTTTACATCCAAATGTTTCTTATCTTTCCACGAGTATATACATACCAATTTCACAAAAATCGGAGTTTATTTGACCCCTCAAATCACCATTTTACATTTTCAATCTCAAGCCTTAATTTCATATGATTTGGATATGTTTTCATAGATTTCTAGGATGATTCTTCAATATTATCATGTATTTAAGTCATAAAACTTAACCTCCAATCGATTCCCAGTGAAAAAGCTTCAAAACCCTCGACAAAAGCTCCCAAGCTCGCTAAAAATGGTGGAAATGAGCTTGGGTCGCGGACAGAAATGTTTTTAACATTCTATCAGGACCACTGTAGATCCTTCTATGAGATTGCGACCCAAGTCATGCGACCGCAGGGCACAAAATTTCAAGCCCCTAAATTCCTCTTACGCGATCGCAGGCAAAGCCGCGCGATCGCAGACCGCTGCCAAACGACCCTATGCGATCGCAAACCATCTCATGCGATCGCACTAACCAATCACCCAAAACTATGCCATCGCAAACCCCTTTACGCGATCGCATAGAGAACATCTGAGCCCCCTCCAATTCCTTCTATGCGATCGCAGCCACAGGCTCGCGATTGGGATGAGCAAATTTTGCTCTTTAATTTCTGCTGCATTTTTGCAACTCAAAAATCTCCGTTAGCCATCCGAAATCACCCTGAGGCCCTCGGTACCTCAACCAAAAGCACATATATGTTCTAATACCTCATTCAAACTTGCTCGAGCCATAATAACACTATCGTTAACATCAAAATCTGCTAATGTTCTCAAATCAAATCTTATGTTTCTTAAGAACTTCGGAATTGCACATTCGATCAAAAACTCGACCAAACGATGTCTGAATGACCTAAAAAATTTCACACATATCAAAATCACTTAACGGAGCTACTGCAACTCTCGTAATTCCATTTCGACCCTCGAATCAAAATCTCACCTATCAACCGGAAATCACCAAAATACTAACTTCGCCAAAATAGGCAAACTTCTTCACCGAACCTCCAAAATTACTTTCGATTGCTCTCCTAAGCCTTAAATCATCCCAAAAAAATAACCGAATCATAGGAATTCAATTCCGAGCCCTCTAACTCACAAGTCAAATATCCGATTGACTTTTCCAACTTAAGCCTTCTTAAAAGAGACTTGTCACACCCCTTTTTAACCAAACTCAACATAACCCTCTTTTATAAATAAATAGATTTACTAAAAGCTTGAAAAGGGTTTTCAATTTTGAAAGTGACAAAATTGTGTTTCAAAAGGAAATAAACTCAGAGTCGCCACTTGACATAGGTTTTGGTGTGTCAGGTCACCATTTTTAAAATACTGTTTCCATTTAAAACATTTGGACTCAAGACTAAGTCCGCACCAGAGATTCGGGTAAAGGGGTTCATTTGACTCGGGGAGAAGGTGTTAGGCATTCCCCAAGTCCCGTGAAGTTCACAGTTGCGTACATGATCAAGTTGGCAATTAAAATATTCGATTGAGGTAGAAAACATAGAAAAGGAAAATAAACACACAAGAGGCTCGAGGTCGTCCCCACCTAATGAAATAAAAATAAAATACTAAGAGTTCTACTTTCCGTCTCCAATTACAAATACTTCGGGGCATACCCCGTATTATAATATATACAAACTTCACGGGGCATTCCCCGGATAAATTTAACTAAGGGATAACCTCCAACCTTCAAACTAACAAAATCCTAAGGCTTGCCTAACCGAGTGTTGCTGGCCTAATCATGCTGCTAGCAATGTTACAAGGCAATTAAATAAAAAGTAGTAAGATATTTAAGGTCCAATTTCTTTTTCATGTTCGATTTTCTATTCAATAACCAATGTTTCTGTTTCTATTCAGTAGCATTTCTTCCCCACGAAGTTGAGGTCAAATAATAGATGAGCCATTAAACTTATATAACTAAAATCAGTGCACATTAAGGCAAATGTTCTATTCAACAATCAAATATCAATGAATTCACAGAATCATATCACCACACATAAGCTTTAAAGGAATAAAACTGGGAAAGAATTTTGACCTTAATTCTGCGAAATCGAATCAAACGGATAGGACCTTGATAAACGACAGATTGGCTAGAACTTGGAACAGAACCTCGGACAGCCAGCGGCGACGGCTCGGAAGGGCCCCAACTCAATCAAACTCCATCGCTCAAGCCGACACCAATGACTAAACGTGAAAACCTCGCCGGAACTCAACGGATCTCAAATTCGCCGGAAAACTCGACAACAAACAGGCTGAAAACTAGCTATCCGTGGCTGCCGTCCTTCTTCCTCTCAATCTTATCCATTTTTTCTCCTCTTGTTTCCTTGTAAAGATTCATTATATATAGCTACTATTGGAGGAGTTTTGGACTAACTCATCTTTGATTTTATGGCCATGAATGACTTCAACGTGATTTGGGATAATGGAACTGAAGAATTGAAAATGATGAAGTTTTTGTCCCTTTTAGGAATTAGGAAGTTGTGGATTTAAAACTTTTGTTCTATCTTTTCTTTCAAGAAATCTCCCATTCAATTTTTGTTCTTCGTCCTCTTTAAGGCTGTATCCGGTTCCGGTTTTGGGTCTATTTAGGTAAACGGTTCCGGTTCTGGCGGTTTCCGGTTCTGGCGGTTCCGGTTCTGGCGGTTCCGGAACCGCGGGTCTGGCGGTTCCAGGCGGTTCCGACCTTTTTTTTTTTTTTTTAATTAAATATCTTGTATAGTAGTGATTAGTATATTGTAGAATATATTTTTATATGGTGTACTATGTTCTTACTATAGCATATATTGTGTTTGGAAATTAGTATATATTCAAAAAGTAGTGTATATTTTGTATATAAGTAGTATATGTTGTAGTAAAGTAGTATATATTGTATATAAATAAAGTATATTGTGTAGTAGTTAGTATTAATAGTATTATGTGTTATATGTTATATATTATATGTTATATAAATATTTTATATTCAAGGATTGATATAGAAGTAAAGACAAAGAAATATTGAGACAAATATATTCAAGTATATGATAAAAAGCATATTTATTGACCAAAATGGCATATCTTTCTTAGTCTTCCTTCCCCCAATGGAATGAGCACAACATGGTACTAATACCACCATTAAAAGGAAAAAAAACTAAAAGAAGACATGCCAATGTACAAGTTACATCATAATTTATGTATTATTTCTAACAAATCTCATAAAACCTTCAAGGTTTGGAGGTGGTTGTGTTGGCGGTGGTGGAAATGAAGCTTGTTCATCACCACTTCCGGGTGAAGATGATTCTTGAGCAAGTTCTGCTAGCATTTCTTCATAGCACTCATCTATTTCGGGTTGAGATTCAGCTAGCCCAAAGTTTCTTCTTTCAGAGCGGATCCAATCTCGGAAGAGCACTGATTTTTCCAAGCTGTCCCGCATCGACGCTCTATGATCTCCTATTTGTAGTCTGGCTTGACTAAATAATTTGAATAAAAAAATGTCAAACTAATGAAGTTTCTGTACGTTTCCGGGGTTGTCTACTAAAAGTGGGAGTTTGTACGGGTGGGTGTTCTGGGCCATTAGGAGCAGGACTAGTAGGTGTATCATCTAAATCTACCGGAGGTTGGGTTTCGTCATCATCATCACCCTCATTTCCCTCTGATATTGGTGCATTGGGATAAAGCAAATTCATAATATCATCATCTATTCTATCACCGACTGCTATATCATGTAGAAAATTAACATCGCTAAATTGAAAACACGGGTGATCACTATCAAGTATTCCTAAGTTTTCATTAGTATTTCTAGGTTGGCTACTAATTTGAACTTGTTTATCTTTTCTAGGTCTGGGAGCCGGGGGAGGGGTAGGATTTTGGCACTTTCACCGGATTTAGATGTACCTTTTCCGAACATTTTTTTCAATGAAAATGCCATACTAATTATAATTAAGGAAAATATCAACACACAACAAATATTCTTAGCACGTAAGAGTTGAAACGAGTTTACTGGATTGACGAACAACTTCTTGAAAATTGACAATCGTTGTAATTGAACACTTGAAAACTTCAATTCAACAACTTCACAATGTTTCACGAATTTGCAACAAAAATTAAGCACTTGCACAGAAATATTGAAAGAGAGCTTGAGAGAGATTGAGTAAGATTGATGAATTGGTGAATTAAAATGAAAGAATGAGGGGGTATTTATAGTTGAGAAATGAGAAATTGTGTAATTATATAAAGTTTGGGGTTAAATTAAATTTGAGGGGTCAAATGGCTAAATTTTAAAAATGCCAAATGGCTATTTCTGCAATACCAACGTTCTGATTTTCAGAATTTAAAAAAAAAAAAACTTTTTTTAAAATATGGCCGTTGGGAACCGGATAGAACCGGAACCGGAACCGGACCGGTTCTAAACGGTTCCGCCAACGGTCCGAATTTAAATTTTTTTTTTTAATATCGGAACCGTTTGGAACCGTTTAGAACCGCCTGAACCGGTCCGGTTCGGTTCTGGCGGTTCCGGTTCCACGGTTCTAAAGGGTGGAAGCGGCCCGGAACCGCGGAACCGGAACTGCGGAACCGGAACCGTATAACCGGAACCGTTTAGAACCGCGGAACCGCCAGAACCGCGGTTCCGGTTCGGAACCGTTATTCGTACAGCCTTAGCCCTCTTTTACTTTTCTTAGTGTGTATTGTCTTAGAAGAAGACTAGATTTATTAATATCTCTCAAGACAAAAATTGGATGGGTTCATGTGTTTTTGGGCTTGGGTCATAGGTCTATGGGTTTGGGTTGGTTTAAAACTATTTAAGAAAATTTGAAAATGGGATTAATTTTGAAATTGTTCAAACTCTTTTAACTAAAATTCCAAATCTTATTCTAAAAAGTATAATGTATTTATAAAATACAGAAATTACTCCTAATTGATTAATGTAAGAATTAAAAATTAAAAGTAAAATAATTTTTGGTATATTTATATATTATAAAAGTAGATAAATATAAGTTAAAACATAGTAAACTAAAATAGTACTATTACAAGAATATTTATAACTTTAGCTTAAATATAAAATAAGACAAAGCAAAGCCATTTTTGTATTTTTTAACTTTTTGTGATAATAATAATTTAAAAGTGCCAAAATTAGTTGAAATAACTATATTAAGCATGAATTAATTTTACGCTAAAAATGAGTGAAATTTCGGGGAGGGTCAAAAATCACGTGTCTACAAGACTAAGTGTCTCATTTCTTATCAAAATCACTCCAAATCAATTCTAAAGCACCCCATACCGGTAATGAAACATAAGAAAGCAGGGAAGAACATGATAGTAACTCATGAGACGATGGGTCGGGTCGTCACACGCGCAGTGGCACCAGCCTCAGAGCGACGAGCTCCTCCTTGCTATGGATGAATCTGATTTTGAAGAAAAAGTCTATCTTTCTCCCAACAATTAAGAAGTATTTTTTAATTGTAGTAACCCAAGAGGATTCGACCTGAGAATTTACGATTAGAAGAATGTATTATGCTCGAAGAGATAGAGAAAGAAAAAATTTTTGTTGAGGTTTTGATAGAGAATTGTGAAGAGAGGGAAAACATAAATAGCGTATTTCACGCTTTAATAGTAGTTATATCATAAATACCTATCTTTTCTATAAAATATAAAAGTTAGCTATAGAAAATAATATTTTAAAATACAACAACAACAACTATCCAGTAAAATCCCATATAGTAGGGTTTGGGGAGGGTAATGTGTATGCAGACCTTACTCCTGCCCCGATAGGGGCAGAGATGTTGTTTTCAAAATATTTTAAAACAGTCTCAGACTTTTTATTTATAATAAATAGGGTGTATACCTTTGCTATAAGAGGAAATTTTATTAACAAGTTTATAACATCTTTCAACAACGAATGTAGAAACTACTTAAGGCCCTATATTTATACCAAATTCAACTACTCGATGGCTTTCCAAACATGCCCTAAGTTTTTATAAATAAAACTTATATGATAGAAACTACTTAAGAAGTAATGTAAGCCACTATAATTAGCAATTCAAAATATCTAAAAGACATCTAAACGAATTACGATAAAACAAACTCATTGGACTCTCAAATCCGAACACTATTACATAAATTGGGGCGGGATAGTAGCCGCTCCTAGGTTTATTGCTTCGAATTTAGTAAAACTTTGGTTATGAAACATTAGTTTAAATATGTAAACTTTGTTTTAAAAAATTAAAATTTATGTCCAAATTCACATTGAAAATTAATTAATTTAACACACGTGCTCCAAAAAAGTTCACGTAGACTCAAATGGAGAGAGTAATAGTTTTAATTTGTTGTTTCTCATGGAAAGAATTAACTACACATTTGGTATAAATGACTTTGTTACATTTTTTCTAGTGTTTGATAAATAAATTAAATATTATTCCAATAATATTCATATAGTTAGGCAAACATTATTAGATAAAGGTTAGGAGAGGGTGTTGTTTAGGGGTGGGGGTGGGGGGGGGGGGGGATTATGGTGCGGGGCGAGAGTTGGGTTTTGGGGGATGAAGAGGAGATAATCAATTTGGATAGCCACTTATGGACCTCTTCTTTTTTTTTTTTTTGGTAATTATGAATTTGGGAAAAATTATGCACTTCTTCAGTCTCAAATTACTAAAAATGATCATCTCAAATTATTTATTATTTTAAAAATTTAAGATAAAATTATTTAGTTTTTTCTTTTTTACCCTTAGTAATAATTGTTCTTGAAGATAGAAATAACATATAAATAGAATAAATATTCAATAAAGAGAAATCATATCTTAAGATATAAAGGTAGAATAATCTCATCTATTTTCTAATTAATATTTTTTAAGGGGTGTGTATAAGAGAAACACGACACATAACATGAGACGGGGGAGCAGTTATTCACTCCTATAACAAACCTCATCTTTTAAACCGCTAACACCTACTTTCACCTTACCCTTATTATAATTCTATATCAATATCACTAAGGGTAATGGTTCAATTGTTGCAACTAATTCATCTAGCTTAACATTACAACTTCTTTTGCAATGGATAGAAAACTGATTCAAGCTTCTCAATTCTTCAAATGTATATCTAGTTGCTCAAACACTTCTCTTGCTTACCCACCCGTAGGCGGAGCTAGGATATAAATCGTTATTTTTTAAGTTAATAATTTCTAAATAAATGATCCGTATAACTTTAATGAATATCTTAACAGAAATATATGATTTAAAAAAAATTACTGAGTTCGACTGGACCAATATTTACACTCTGGCTCTGCCCCTGTCCTCACCATTGTGTCGGATCAATCTCCCACATCAGATTTTCTTTGATATAATAGGTACAAATCCATTGGATCCACAGTCTATCCATGTGATGACCTGATAAGTCATCTCGTGTTTTAAAATCTAATTCTGTGATCTAAAGCCTTAAAAATCATGTTTAGGCCTTCCTCGATTTCAGTGCACAATTCGGTGTCTTTTCGGAAAGCTTTTATGTTAAAAAATTTTAAAATAAAAAATATTGCCTAAATCTTCGTTCGAGTTGACTTCGTTTAATATTTTTGGCAAACGGACTTGAATTCGTATTTTGACGGTCTCGCTGGGTCCATATCGTTATTTGAGACATAAGCGTATACCCGGAATCAAAATCAAAAGTCTCTAGACCGAGATATCGAACTTTGTTGAAATTTTATAGTTTGGGCTAAATGCATTTGAGATGTTTGATTGATGTTTGACTTCTTGGATAACAGGTTAGTATTATGGTTTTAAAATCCAGTATAGGTCAAATACCACATTTATGACTTTTCTGTATTTGGTGAGAAATGGAGTTGGTTTGACGTGATTCGGACGTTTAATTTAATTTGGTGTTAAACTCGTAATTCTAGGTGTTATTTTGGTGATACGATCGCACGAGCAAGTTCGTATGATATTTTTATTCTAGTGTACACTTTTGGTTTAGAGCCCCGAGGGCTCGGGTGAGTTTCGAATAGGTTACGGAGTGAAATTAGACTTGGAAAGGTTGTTGGTATATCAGATTTTGTTGCATGCCTCTGATCTTGCATCTGCGAAATCAGGTATCACTTTTGCGACATCTGAAGGGTTTGCATTTGCAAGCTTGTCATCTCAAATGCGAGGAGAAGCTGGGCCACATTATGTTCGTATTTGCAAATGTTTCTCCGCATTGGCGATGGAGACCAGGGGGAAGGCATTCTTCGCATTTGCGATCACTGGATCGCATTTGCGATCACTGGATCGCATTTGCGGCCAGCCCTGTTCGCATTTGCGAACTTTTCTTTGCTTTTGTAAAGAAAGCAAAGCTGTGGGAGTCTTCACAAATGCGATTGATTTCTCGCATTTGCGGGCTTTGCATTTGTGAAGCCTAGGTCGCAATTGCGATATCTGTAGCTATGTAAAAATGACTTAGACAAGATTTTTCTCCTATTCTTCATATTTTCAAAACCTAAAACACAAGAGGCAATTTTCTAAAGAATTTTTCTTTCCCAAATTAATGGTAAGTGATTCTAAACTAGTTTATTTCAACCTTTCACTATATTTTACAAGATTTCAACCTAAAAACTAAGGTTTTCATGGTGGAATTGGGGATTTTTAGGTAGAACTAGGGATTCCAAAAATTGGGAATTTAGACCTTAAATTGAAGTCGAATTTCAAAACCAATTATATATCCGGGATTGGGGGTGAATGAGTAATAAGATTTTGGTCTGAATTTCGGGTTTGGATCAAGGGGGCCTGGGTGTTGATTTTTGTTGATTTTTCAAAAATGGCCTAAATTGAATCCTTTACAACCGTGTGTAGTTCCTAAGGCTTAAATTGAATTGTTTGGTAGGTAATTTGCTAGATTCTATTTGTCTGGAAGCTTGTTGGAAGGAAAAAGTTGTGGTTGAGCTTTGGATTTGGCCGTTGGAGCAAGGTAAGTGTCGTGGTTAATCTCTTCTTGAGGGATTAGGTCTTATTTGCCTATTTGTTACGTGCTTGAATGTTGAGTACAATATATAGAAAAGGTGACGAGTACCTATGCGTTGTTGTTGAGTCATAGAATGTGAGTGAGTCTTATTCATGTAATTCTAGCTTTCCGTAACCATATTAGCCATGCTTAGACTAGTTAATCGTTATGGTGTTCATTCGTATCATATTTACGGATTTTGGTGTTGATTGAGTATTGATTCAAAATTGAGGTTATGTTGAAGTAAGACTTGTTCTTAATATTTCTATCTCCCTGTTGTTATTGTTCATTGTTTTGGTGAGGGAGAGTGTTAATGCACGAAGGGTGATATCGCGCCATGTTTTGTGAGTGTTAATATACGAAGGATGATGCAGTGCCATATTGTGAGTGTTAATGTACGAAGGTTGATGTTGTGCCATGTTATGAGAGAGTTAATGCACGAAGGATGATGCCGTATCGTTTTTATTGATTCATATGGTGAGGTCGAGAGTAAAAAAACGAAAGGTGATGCCGTGTATTTTATTTTACTGTGGTTACTTGTCTATATCGGTTGATCAAAGTGCTTATTGCTATTGTGATCCTTTATTTTGTGATCCCCTCAGCATGTCCCCCTCCCAATATTACTTGTTTATTGCCGTTATTGGTATATATATTGTTATATTGCACATGTTTATTTGTACGTGTCTTGTCTTAGCCTCATCACTACTTCGATGAGGTAAGACTCGACACTTACCAATACATGGGATCGATTGTACTGATATTGCACTCTGTACTTCTTATACAGATTTTGGTATTGGTCCCAGTTGATCGAGAGGCATAGAAGCTCGGACCGAACCACTAGTGACTCAGGGTAGATCCGTCGGCGTCCATAGACCTTGAAGTCCCGGTCTATCTCTTCAGTTTTACTATTTCTTTTGTTCAAACAGTTATACTTTTTCAGACTATTACTTCTAGTAAATCTAGAATATTTGTGAATTTGAGACACCAGATCTAGATAGCAGTAAACGATGAAGTTATTTTATTATTCTGCACTAGTTATATTTCACTTTAGTTTATTTACTGTTAATTGTTGAATTGAATGATGTTTGGTTTAATAATATTCTAACGTTGGCTTGCCTAACAAGTGGAATGCTATGTGCCATCACAGTCCTGACGGTGGAAATTACGGGTTGTGACAATCCATTGGACCTTGTTTTTCTTTTTACATTTCCTGATTTTTAAGGAAATTATTTTTCATAACATGTGGATTAACCAAAATTTTTTCATAATATGTGAATTAACCAAACGTGAAAAAATTGAAATACCTTAATGTTTTTATCCAAGCCAAACACACCCTTAGTTTTAGACTCTCAACATGTTTTTTGTGTTCCTTGCCTAGACTTTTATATGTATTATTGTCTACAATCACATTGTTACGGCAAAGGATAAACAAAAATTTAGAGCTCTGATCGAGACGATGAAACAACTAGAAATTACATGTTTGACCAAGATTTCAAAATCTACTTATTTTAAAAAGATTTTGTTAGAAGTACTTGTTGAAAAAGGTCTAAAAGAAATGAAAGGAACTTCAAAAGACATCCAGACTGGTTGGAAAAAGAAAGTTTCACGAACTTTATCAGAAAAGAGTGAGTTTCAGAAAAATGCCAATTTGTTAAGAAAAAGGTTTTTTAACTTACGAGGTACAGAAAATCAAAAAAGACTACCAGTTTAGCAAAGTATATATAATTTAAACGGTTGGTGCTGTTCTGCACAAATGAGACAGTTCAGATTCGAAGTTCCTACATGAATGCTTTCTATACGTTGACTGATTTTAACACTTTTTAATAGGAGTCTTACAAACATGGTATCTATATGTAATTTTATAGTTAAGCCTATAGTTTGCCTAATGGTATCATTATGTGCTGAAATGTAAAACCCCTATGATCATGGTATCTATATGCAAAGTTGCAGAGAGTTTAGAAGTTAATCCCTATAGCATGCTTTCTACGTGTGAAGTTGCACAAATTAAATCCTATAAGCATGATTTCTACCTTTTTGTGCATAAAAAGTAACCCCCTCCCCTTTTCACTAAAATCCCATGAGTTTTACAAATTATTATAAACCAGTAAAAATAAGACAGAAATAAGAAATACATGAAAAATTGCAGCTACATCCGAGCAGCCTAATTTAGACTTAGTATCTAACAATATGAGATTGAACCACTTCCGAGATCTAGATTTCCAAAGCCTTCTCTTATCTAGGGTATTTCAGAGATCCAAGGAGTTTCAGGAACTCCGGTAGTGCTTACACCTGAGATGTTAATTAGAAGGAGTTGTAGTGCAGTGTGGAAGAGCCAGCCCTCAGGTGTCCAAGTTTATAGGGAGCTCATGGATCCCAAAGCAAGGCTCACAAGAGAGGGACAGAACTTAAGTTCTAATAGTGAGTGCAAGTGCGATAGAGGGGTTAGGGAGTGCCAAGGCAGGCTGGTGGTCATACCTAATCATAAGGTAGATTGGCATACCCCTGACCAAGCCTGTTCAACCAACAAATATGAGCACAGACCTGTTGAAGGTCAGGCTATGGTCCAGACAGTGATTAGGACATTGTTAGACCATAGTCTTAAACTCAGAATACATGTAAAGGGGAAGGGCTATGGGAATTGAAAAGAGTTTAGGACTTAGGGTGTCCATCCCATACACATGAACAACAATGTCAATGGTTGTCATGCTTTTCGGACCATAACTCTACATACAACGGGAATTGGGGATGGGAATTCATGTAAGCACAGAGAAAAGAAGTAAGTAAACTTGTAGAAATTACAACATCAAAATAGTAAGACAAACAAAGGAAAGGGTGAAGGATAAACATATAGTGGAGAGGCAGAATTTAAATGAAAAGAGAAATACCTGTTGCAGAAAAAGTAAGCAAAGAGAAAAGCAGGATTTCTTTCAGCCAAACCACAATTAGAGAAGCTTTAAGTTTGTGAGTTCAGAGAACTCGAATGTTTAAGAGATTCTAAGTGTATTTGAGAGAAAAAGAAGTGACTTGTTCTGTTAGAACTTGGCTTGAAAGAGAAAAAGGTACATGCATTTATAGCTCTAAAAATATGTAGAAAACAAGGTAACAAATAAGGTTTTAACACAAACATGGAATAAACAGAGTCAGAATCTATTAGCTCATGTATTCCTCTTTAATCAAGGGATTACTGCTCAAAAGGACCCTAACAGTATTAATATAAGGAAAGAAAATCAATTTGCAAGTAGAATGATTGTTGTCATAAAAGGAGCAGTAAAACCACATAGTAAGGGATTAAGGCTAAATACAAGAGTGTACTAATTTTTTGGAAATGATCTGTTAAGGCCAAACAAAGAGAGAGAATCAATTAACCCTTAACAGGCGAGTAAAAAAATCAGAATTTCATAATGAAAGGTTTTGAAAATCAATCACGAGTTTGAAAAATCAATCACAGAGGGGACTTAGTATATAAATGAAGTACACAAGTAATAGACATGTGAGGCCAAGTTATGGCAAGAAGAGGTAGCATAAAATGATAGCATGATGTGGGTCAAATTTTATTGGTTTGGTAATAGAGAAAAGATCAAAAGCATGAAGAAATTAGGTGAAAACCTTTCTGAAAAACATAGTCGAGTTTGACAAATAGCAAGACTCAGAACAAAAAGGAATCACATAAGGAAGAGAGATGCTGAAATAAAAGGAATCAGGCTGAGCAACTTCAGACAGACGAATTGCACAAATAAACTCAAGGGACTTGAATAGGCCCCAAAGAACTAGGTATTTCAAAAATTAGCGAGTCAGAGGCGATAAACAAGTGAAACAAACAAGCAAATTCAAAATCTCAAATGAACCCAAAAATTAGGGTTTTCAGCGCTAATCAAGTGTAAACAAGGTAAATGAAACTAATACAAACAAAAAGACTAAGAAACTCAAACAAAATTCCAAAAATTAAGGTTTTCAACATGCTAACTCAAATAGAAAAATAACACAAGCAAAACACAGCAAAGCATGTCAAGAATCAGAGAAGAGATTCGAAATAACATAACATGAAACCTTAATTGAATAATAAAGAGTTTTGAAAGCAAAATTAAATAAACTTCGAGAAAAATGCTTAGCAAGTTCAAACATACATAGATTCGGAGCAAATTTAGAATAAAATCAGAGGAACTTTTGAGATTAGGGTTTTGTAAGAAACCCAAGTGATGAGAAAGGCTTTGAAACCATCGATCTGAGCAGGAGAGTCGAAGGCCGAACTCGAATAGCCATGGCTGGCCGAACAAAAGTTGAAGACGACCGGAGAACAGTCATCAAGCAAAGTCTTGGTCGAAACCCTCTAAGATCCGGTCATAGAACCTCAGAAACGAGCGCATAGAAGCCATGAGAGGCTGGTATAGGCCTCCGATGAGCCTGGGAAGCCATGGATTAGGGTTTCAGTGAGAGGCGGCGGCTAGGGCTTGAGGTGAGTTGAAAGAGAGTCGAGAGAAAGAAGGGATACAAAGGCGGTTGAGAGAAATAAGGGATTCAAAGGCGGCGTCTCTTAATGAATGAAGTAGGGTTTAGGGTCGTTTGGATTTAAAAAGGTAAGAAACAACGGTGGCCGTTGATCTAACTGATCAACGATCGAGATTAAATGGGGTTATGGGCTGGGTCAGTTGAATAATTGCTGGGAAGGGTTAGAGTGGTAATTGGGTTGGGTGATTTAGGCTCAATTTAGGGCTGAGCTGGGTTGAATTGGGGTGCCAAATTGGCTGAAATTAAAATGCAATAGAGGCTATATTGTAAATATCCACTTTTCCCATCTTGTTTTATAAAATGGCAATAACAATTTTAAAAACAAATTAAAAGTACTGGGTAAACAAATTATAAATATTAATTTAAAAATGTTGGGGTTCATTTTGTAACTATAAAATACTACCAATTACAAAATAGGCTATAATTGCAATTATATGCAATTTAGCTTTAAAAATGCCAAATGAATTTGTAAAAATATGAAAAATTACATTTATTATATTTTAGTGTAAATGTGAGGATAAAATAAGTTATTCCGCAAAATAATAATTTAAAGAATAATTATTGCATTTTTGTGATGTAAAAATAGGCAGTAGGTAGGTTTAAAAATTATTAAAAATACCAAATTCTTGGGTGTGCTTATATATGCACGTATATACTATTTTGGGAATATTTTTGGTGTAAAATTACCTAGGGAATAACTGGGTATCAACAGATGCCCCTCTTTACCCGAGGAGGATGAAAGAGTTGTCCGGTAAAGATAAGATGACCTATTTTGACCGGAAGTGGCGATTTGAAATGAATTTGGACCGAGCTATGGTTTATGAGCTGCTTACATATCCTTTGGTCTTACAGGAATCATTCCATATGTAGTTCAGAAACCATTGACGGAATATGCCGACGGGGATTCGAAACGGACGAACGCGATGTTTTGATTAGGAGAGGTTTCTGAAAATAGATAGGTTGCGGGAACCGTAGTGGGATCGCTCCTGATGAGAAGGCCGTTGCCAGCCAGTGCACCTGCAAGTAAGCAATACGAGCGCATATCGTGTGTAAATTTAGACGTTATGAAAATTCCCATTGGACCATGAATGTTGTCTTTGGACGGTTAGGATGACGTCCCGGGCTATAAACAACGTAAATAAATATTCGTAGACTGTGAAATGATGTTCTCAGGACATGTAGATGGTGCCTCCGAACTATGATGCCTTTTATTAGATTGGCGATCTTTTAGCCCATGAAATGCAAAAGGTGGCGATCTTTCAGCCTATGATGGTGATATTGCAGCCGTTTGAGAAAAGTAAAGAGGCGATATTTCAGTCATGCAGGATAGAGACAATGCTTAGTTTCGGAAGGCAGATAGAGTAGCCATATGCAGAGGGAGACAAGGCTTAGTCTTGAAAGACAGATAAGTAGCTTATGCAAATGATGATGGAGGTAGAGCTTAACCTCGGAAGGCAGAAAAATAGCTTTATGCAAATGATGATGGAGGTAGAGCTTAACCTCGGAAGGTAGAAAAGTAGCCTTGTGCAGATGATGATGAAGACATGGCTTAGTCTAAAAAGGCAGAGGAGTGGCCTTATGCAAATAATTATGGAGGTAGAGCTTAACCTCGGAAGGCAGAAAAGTAGCCTTATGCAAAATGCAGAAGGAGACAGAGCTTAGTCTCGAAAGGCAGAAAAGTAGCCTTATGCAAAATGTAGATGGAGACAGAGCTTAGTCTAGAAAGGTAGATTAGTAGCCTTATGCAATGTAAGAATGTAAAGAGCGAATAGTAGTAAGATTTCTTAGCTGATAGCTGATTACGATATCGTGACTGCTGGGTAGGTTGTGCACGGATGACAATTACGAATAAGTGATGATTCTGAGAAGTTGCATCCTTGAGAAAGTATGCGTACATAAATATACCTGGCGATATTGCAAGTCCAGTGCCTGCATCTAAAGAAAAATCGTGAGTTTTGTAAGGGGGAAAGGTTAGTTCGTCTTGCCATGGCTCCCGGCGTTGTGTGTCAATGGGGTAGCGTTGCTAAACAACAACAATTTAGATAATAGTTATACGTGATTTGGTAAGTATAACATAAGTATATTATAGAAAATATTTTTCTTTAGATGAACCATCGACTGCGACGTGGTTTGAGGCATCATAACCTCTTTCTGCTTCGGAATTTTGAGGGTCCTCCTCAAAATTCTGCCCCAATTTACTGGACGGACATTTCTGATGGCTGCACTGAACGACTTGAAAAAATCTTCGGGATTTTGAGGGTCCTCCTCAAAATTCTGCCCCAGTTCCAATAGCGGGGGAAATGGAATTTTTTTAATAAATTGTGACCGAACACATAGGGCTGCCTACGTATCCCCTCTTACAAGAGAATAAGGTCAGGCGTAGTTCAAATTACATCAGAAAGGGAATCATAAGCGGTTATACACAATATTGTTATACGACATCTGAATTGATCAACTTCGGCCAGGCTTCTCCGTCCATTTCTTCAAGAATAAGGGCTCCTCCAGTTAGAACCCGGTGAACCATATACGTTCCTTGCCTGTTGTGACAGAATATTCCCTTGGCTTCGTCTTGATGTGGGAATATTTTCTTCAACACCAGTTGCCCTGGTGTAAACTTCCTTGGCGTTACTCTTTTGTTGAAGGCTATGGAAATTCTAACATGATACAACTGACCGTGGCAAACTGCATTCATCTTTTTCCCATCTATAAGGACTAATAGCTCGTAGCAATCCTTTACCCATTCTGCATCATCCAACTCTGCTTTTTGTATGATCCTCAAGGAGGGAATTTCAACCTCGGCGGGGATGACTGCTTCTGTTCCATAAACTAGCATGTAAGGAGCTGCTCTGGTCGATGTGTGGACCGTGTTGCGGTATCCCAATAAGGCGAATGATAATTTCTCATGCCATTGTTTGTGCCTTTTGATCATCTTCCTTAGTATCTACTTGATATTCTTGTTGGCTGCCTTCACAACTCCATTCATCTGAGGCCTGTAGGTTGTAGAGTTCTTGTGTTTGATCTTGAATGTTTCACACAATTATTTCATCAAGTCGTTGTTGAGATTGGAACTATTATCAGTGATGATTGATTCCAGAATTCCAAATCGACAAACAATGTGGTCGCGGACGAAATCTGCCACAACCTTCTTAGTGACTGCCTTGTATGATGCTGCTTCGACCTATTTGGTAAAATAATCAATTGCCACTAAGATGAACCTGTGCCCATTTGACGCGGCAGGCTCGATAGATCCGATAACATCCATTCCCCAAGCGGCAAATGGCCATGGTGAGCTTGTTGTAGTAAGCTCGTTCGGAGGCACCTTTATCATATCTGCATGCATCTGATAGCGATGCATTTGCAAACATACTGGATACAGTATGTTTCCATAGTCATCCAAAAATACCCTACTCGGAGTATCTTCTTTGCTAAGACAAAACCATTCATGTGCGGCTCGCAGGTCCCCACATGCACTTCATCCAATAGCCTGGATGCTTCTTTTTCTTCGACACACCTTAGTAAACCTAAATCGGCCTCCTGTACAGGATTCCTCCAATATGAAAGAAGCTGTTGGATAACCTCTTAAGTGTGCGCTTCTGAGTAGGATTGGCAAGTTCTGGATATTCCCCCGTTGTCAAGTACTCCTTGATGTCATGGAACCATGGTTTTCCATCCGCTTCTTCCTCAATGTAGGAACAATAAGCTGGCTGATCATGAATCGTTACTGGGATGTGATCAATGAAATTTGTACATGGATGTTGGATCATGGACGATAAAGTAGCTAATGCATCAGCAAACTCGTTATGGACTCTGGGGACATGCTGAAATTCTGTCTTTGTGAACCTTTTCCTCAACTCATGTATGTGATGCAAGTAGGGAAGTATCTTAGAGTTCTTGGTTGCCCACTCTTCTCGAACCTGATGTATGAACAAGTCTAAATCCCCGATCACTAGCAACTCCTGAATGTTCATGTCAATGGCCATTTTGAGCCCCAAGATGCAGGCTTCATATTCGGCCATATTATTGGTGCAAGGGAACCTGAGCTTGGCGGATACCGGGTAGTGCTAGGCGCTTTCTGATACTAGGACTGCTCCTATGCCAAATCCTTTGAAATTTGCAGCTTCGTCGAAAAACAACCTCCAACCATCATAAGATTCTGCAATATCTTCTCCTATGAAAGATACCTCTTCATCAGGAAAATATGTCTTTAGGGGATCATATTATCCATCCACGGGATTCTTGGCGAGATGATCTGCCAAAGGTTTCCCTTTGATTACTTTCTAGGTCACACAAACAATGTCGAATTCACTTAGCAGGATTTGCCACTTGGCGAACTTGCCAGTGGGCATGGGTTTCTGGAAGATATACTTCAGAGGTTCCATTATGGATATGAGATAAGTAGTGTAAGCACAGAAGTAATGGCTCAACGTCTGTGCGACCCAAGTCAGAGCACAACAAGTGCATTCTAAAAGAGAATACCGGGCCTCGTACGGTGTGAACTTCTTACTGAGATAGTAGATGGCCTGCTCCTTTCTCCCTGTTTCATCATGTTGTCCTAGAACACAACCGAATGCTCCATCCAATACCGCAAGGTAAAGCAATGGGGGTCTTCCTGGGTCAGGTGGAACCAAGACCGTCGGCGTTGATAGGTATTCCTTAATTCTGTCAAAAGCTCTATGACAATCATCAGTCCACTTGGTAGCAACATCCTTTTTCAATATTTTAAAGATAGGTTCACAAATGACCGTGGACTGAGCTATGAACTGGCTGATATAGTTGAGTCTCCCCAGGAACTCATCACGTCCTTCTTGTTCTTTGGCGGAGACAATTCTTGGATAGCTTTGACCTTTGATGGATCCAATTCTATTCCTCCACGACTCACGATGAAACCCAATAATTTTCCAGTAGGAACCCCGAATGCACACTTGGTGGGATTTAGTTTCAGATTGTACCTCCTCAGTTTGTTGAAGAAATTTCTCTGGTCTTCCATATGATCCGTGGATTTCTTGGATTTGATGATGATGTCATCCACATATACCTCGATCTCCTTGTGTATCATGTCGTGAAATATAGTAGTCATGGCCCTCATGTAGGTGGCACCAATATTCTTCAAACCAAATGGCATCATTTTGTAACATTACATTCCCCACTACGCGATGAAAGCCATTTTCTTTGCATCTTCCTCATCCATCCATATCTGATGATACCCAGCGAAACAATCAACAACAGACTGAAACTCATGCTTGGCGCACTTGTCGATAAGAATGTGTACGTTCGGCAAGTGGAAGTCGTCTTTGGGACTGGCCCGGTTAAGATCCCGGTAGTCGATGCAAACTCTAACTTTCCCATCCTTCTTTGATACTGGCACGATATTGGCTAACCATTCCAGATACTCTACTACCCTAAGAACCTTGGCTTTGACTTGCTTGGTAACCTCTTCTTTGATTTTCAAACTCATGTCGGGTTTGAATTTCCTGAGCTTCTGTTTTACCGGCGGACATGTTGGATCTGTTGGCAATTTGTGAGCTACAATTAATATACTGAGACCAGTCATATCATCATACGACCGGGTGAATATATCCTCATATTCCTTTAAAAATTCTGATGGCGACAGGTGAACACTGATGTACATTTCTTTGACATTCTCCATATCTCCCAAATTAATGACCTCAGTTTCGCCCAAGTTAGATTTAGGCCTATTCTAAAAATTCTCAACTTCTCTGGCGACTTCTTCTGGTATGTCATCCTCTTCTAAATCTATATCCGTTTGTTGCGCTTTCTCGTTGCAAGTCACAATCATTGGTTCATCGTCAAGGTAAGTAATTGTAATGCTATGTAAATAAAGTAAATGATGGAGAAAATATTAAGATCGAGATATATAATAAACTGAAATGTTTGATTGAATTCATAATTATTTTGATTATCGGAGCTCTTTTCAAAATTAAAGGCAATGCGGAAATAAAATCATATAGTAAAAAGTAAAAATGTGATGCATGGTACTTTTGTTTAGCCTTGCTACCCCGAAGCTCTTCGGACCCTGGAGGTTCTGATTGACCAATTGTTGAGGCCCTCTCCTTGGTTCACAGCTTGTATAGAAGGGCCTTCCTCCCCTTCCTCTTCAAAATAACACAACAGTCCATGTGATCATTCTTCAGAAATAGGTTCTTCATGGATGCTAATGCTTCATCTTCTTCTGATCCATATATGATGTCTACCGGCTGGAAATTCTACTCCATGCGAGGTATCAGATGCTCAAGTGGATAGCATGGGCTGCTCCATGGTGGAGACCAGTCATCGAATGCCTTCCAAGTGTATTCGTACCCCAAACTAAATGTAGTTCCATGTTTCTTCAGCTTGATGGATTAGGTGATTCCTTGGAGGTTTTTGCCGAGTCCATTTCCAGGTTCATACCCACACCAATTCAAGATACTTTCGATCTTGCTATCCCACTATTTATCCTTGTCTGCAGTGTTGACCCTTTCAATGTGGTGGTATGTTTCTATGTCTATTCTCCTTCTGCCTCCAATCATCGGGATGGTCTGGAGACTATATATGGGGTTGCTACCAACACCATGAATAATCATCTCTTGGTGATTCCATTCGAACTTCACTACCTGATGCAGAGTCGATGCTACAGCTCTAGCAGCATGGATCCATGGTCGTCCCAACAGAAAATTGTATGACGCCGGGACATCTATCACTTGAAAGTCAATGTCGAACTAGGTTGGCCCCATTTGCAAGCATAGGCTGATTTCTCCGATAGTGGACCTTTGGGACCCATCAAAGGCTTTAATGTTGATGTACCCATCTTTGATCTCGTGCAGGCTCTTTTCCAAGGTTCTGAGAGTTATCAACGGGCAAATGTTGAGGCTAGAGCCTCCGTCGATCAAGACTATAGTGATGAAGTAATCCTCGCATTGCATGATGATGTGCAGGGCCTTGTTATGACTCGGTCCTTCCGGCAACAACTCATCTTTGTGAAAGGTGATTTTGTGGCTTTCTAGTACTTGCCCTACCATATTTTCCATTTTGCCTTCAGTTATGTTGTTGGGCACATAAGCTTCGCTCAATATCTATATCAAGGCATTTTTGTATGCGTCAGAGCTTTGCAGAAGAGCTATGATGGAGATCTGCATCAGTGTTTTGTTCAACTGCTCAACAACTTAATACTCCTTAGCTTTTATTTTCCTCCAATGATCACCGAGTCCAGTTTAAATAGGCCGTCCAAAGGCTTGCTTACTAAACTCAGCTAGGTGCCCTGGAGTGTTGACCATGCCTCTTCTGGTCATACCTTGCGTAGCAATTGCTTCTCCTGTCTTGTTCTTCCCTTTCCTCTTAGCTTCAACTGTGTAATCCCATGGTATGGCGTTTGAGTGGAACAATGTTACGTCTAGCATTGCTACAGGAATAGGTACCCTTGGTGGTAATACAATAACTTCAAAGGGGACATGTTCTTTTAGAGCCCCAAACTCAACCTCAATTGGCCCGACCACTTTTGCAGAAGAAGGTGCTTCAAATTCGAGAGGCATAGACATGTTTACTTCATCGCCCCTGGAGGGCTGATTCTGCACAACAATTGGGTTGACTGTGACCACTGGTTTATTTGGCTCATCACCCTCAACAATCAATCCTATCGACCCCTTGTGGTCCCTGTCATTTTCGATCTTGATCATCTGAATGTCTCCACCTTTGTGGTTAGGCAGGGTGTTTTGCGGACATTAGGAGCATGCTCCTTTACTACGATGACCTTATTGTCGATCAAGGTTTGAATCTTGTAGTTCAATGAGCGACATTCGCCAATGGTGTGACCTTTCATGTCGGAGTGATACGCACAGGTCGTATTAGGGTTTACCCACTGGGAAGGATTTTCTAGAGTTATGGTAGGGATAAGGGAGACGTAACCAGTAGCTTTAAGTCTCTCATACAGGTGGTCAATTGGCTAAGTGATGTCTGTGTATTGTCTGGGAGGTCCGCTGTCAAAATTGGTCTAGGTCTAGGGAAATTTTGGCGAGTGGGAGGTGATTGGTAGTGACAGGGTTGGGCATTATAAGTTTGGTAAGCAGGTTCAGTTGAGAGTATCTAGGTGAAGTGGGTTGATATGTGGGAGGTGGAGATGATTGGTAAACGGGTGGTATATTTTGGTAAGAGGGTGCGAGTTATTGGTAATTCGGGATAGGTTGATATGTAAGTGGAGGTGACAGGTAAGTATGGTATTTTATTGGTGATTTGGCTCCATGTCCGACCATCACGACACTCACATCCTTCTTCTTGGACATGCCACCAGACTGTAAAGCCTTGTTGGTGGCCTGCAATGCTTCAAGATTAGTAACCATACCATTCTTAATGCCTTCCTCAATTCTTTCTCCTAGCTTGATGATATTAGAGAATTTATGACCCTTAATCAGCATCAACCTCTCGTAATATTGTGGATCCTGAGCTCGGACGAAGAATTTGTTCATCTGCTCCTCCTCTAAGGCTGGCCTGACCTTAGCAGCCTCAGATCTCCAACGAGTAGCATACTTGCGGAATGTTTTGGTAGGATTCTTCTTCAAATTTTGGATGTATAATACATACCTATGCATTCTCTGTATTGAATCGGAACCTATCTATGAAATCTAATAACATACTTACCCAGTTTTTCCATTTCTTGGGGTCCTGGCTGATGACCAGGATAAAGCATCCCCTTTCAGACTTCTCATGAAGAGTTTCATATGAATTTTCTCATCCCTTCCGACTCCAACCAGCTTATCACAATATGTCCTCAAGTGGACTCTGGGATCTCCCGCGCCATCGAACATTTCGAACTTGGGAGGTTTGTACCCCTCCCAAAGTTCGACATCTGGCTGAATGTAGAGGTCCTCGTAATTCAACCCCTCTATACCTTGTTTCATTCCACGTCCTAGACTCGGCGGGTCAACTTTTTGAGTTCTACTGCCAAGTTTCTGATAAGAGAGTCCTTGTCATCAGACTCAGGTGCACTTGAGATTGGTTGAGTGTAGTGGGGTACAGTATCTATGTAGATGGGAGTGTAGTGGAATTGGTCGTTTGTGGTGTTCAGTGGTTCAGGAATGAGTAATAGAGTGTTGTTCAGAGTGTGGCATGTGTTGCAGTGTTGAGCATGAGTGGGTTGCATCTGTGGTTGTGGGGTGTTCTGTGGAGGTGCGGGATTTTGAGCATTTGGAAAGTTGACATTAGGAGCAGTGAGAGAGAATGATAAATTTGCCAAGTTCCAAACTTGATCCAGTTCTTCTTGGAACTTCAATAATTTGTGCTCAAGTTGGGCAGCAGTTTCCTTAGCAGCCCAGGTACCCTGAGGAATCCTAGTTCTTTCAATTTCATTTCTGGCGCTAGAATCTCCCATTCTACCTTTGTTCTTGTTCCGGATAGGACTCGGGGGAGGAGGAGGTGGAGGGCCCTTGGATCTTGTACTGTATGATGATAGTGCCATAATGAACGAACTATCCTTTGGGTAGGGGAATAATAAAAGAAGAAAAGGTAGCAAGTTAGTGCGGGTTGTGAGGAAAAATGTTGCTGTATTTAAACACATTCTGGAAGCATATAAATCGTGTCCTAATTTGGGTGCCTCTTTGTGCCCAAGGTAGTCCTAGCGACAAATTAATTTGGAGAACTTATAATGCTAGATGCTTCATTTTATTGATAAAAATAAGACGAATCCAAAATGACACTAAATATCGGAAAGTAAAATGTCACTAGTGGCCATTGGCCTTATTACATCATTAAATAAAAGTGAAAGACTCCTAACTACTTGGTCCCGGAAGGACCTTCCCTAGGTTTGGCATATTTATCTCCCTCGAACAGTTTCACCAACTCGCGCAGTCCTAGCAGTAGATAAGCTCGGGCTAAATGTCTGTTTGCATTCCCATTAGTGTTTTGACAGTCTTCAATCCTCTTGATGAACTTTCCTTCCAGCTCCACTCGACCCTGCTCTAAATACCCTAGTCGCTTGTTGACGCTGACATCCATATCTTTTTATTCCTCGATCTACTTCTTATGGGCTTCTTGTATTTCCAAATGCTCACTTTCACACTCTCAAATCCTCTTGCACAATTGACTGTACTTATCCCGTTCGTCGATAATTATGTGACTTCGGATTAACCCGGGCTGACCCAAACTATTGTGATCATCTTCCAACACAACCGTCTGGCTCGATAGATTCTTCCCCAAAATGAGCTTGCAATGCCACATGTGCTGAGCTTGGGACTTGTTGGGGGCTATCATCATCCTGGAAGTCAGCCCTGAAGTGACTGATTTTGTCGACCCTTGGCATGATTTGCTTTCTTCCAGCCTGCCTCATGGCTCGGAGGGATCGTATGGATAAGTCCCTCTTAGACCAATGAGTATGAGAAATGGTGCGTCTCGGGATAGAACAATGAATTCTTTCGTAGGGAACCACTCGAACATCCACTGTACCTGGTCCTATCCTCCAGCGTCCTCTGGCTGAGCGAATACGTTAGGCATATAATTCATACGCCTAGGCTGGTGGAAGGCGATGTGATCATCCAAGTCTCTATGTATGATCTCTTGCCAGTATTCTCCTTTCTGGAGGTGCTCCATGAGTATGAGATAAAGTAATAAGTTGCAACCCTCAAAATGATTGGCCATTTGCTGACAATTGTCCAAGGCTCGGTATATCTCATCAACGACCATAGGCACAATACTGAAAGGCTTCCCGCCAATTCTTTCCAGCAGAGTCTTACCATGGCTAGTCTGGTGTGGATCCTAGCCTTCTTCATAGGGAACACTATCATCCCCACGAAATAAAACATGAATACGAAGACCCTTCTGTGAATATGCCGTAATAAGGTGAGGGCGAATTCGTATGAGTAGGTGCGGTATGACTTGCTATGGCCGTACCTCTCGTACAGATAGTCGAATGGGATGTAGGAGTCTTTAAAATAGGTCAAGTCTGGATTCTTCTTGTCCTTTCTCTTTTTGACACCCCGTGAGGGTATAAGGGAGTTTTTCCACTTTAAGTGACATTATTCGATATGGGATTATTATCCTGATCAGAGTCGCCAATTGGAATAAATTACGGTGTCCCGAGTCACCGGTTTATTTTAAATCCCAAATCGAGGAAGTTTTGACTTTATTTAAAAGCCTGCGATCCAGAAATTCTAAGTAAGGAATTCTGTTAACCCGGGAGAAGGTGTTAGGCATTCCCGGGTTCCGTGGTTCTAGCACGGTCGCTTAGTGATTATTACTTGGCTTATATTGTTTAACTACTTATATTTAGGACCTATATGCACTTATATTTTTACTGCTTTTAATCATTTGATTTGTTCGTAATTAAAGAATTGAGCTACGCGTACGTATACTCTTTTCCTTTGGCGCGTCAAAAACCATGTCACGCGAATCTGTCCACGATTAATAACGCTTTTTTGTTAATTTATTAAGAAAATTTTTGTTAAAGTTGCGCGATTCATCTTGACACTTTACAATTTTCTATTTTACAACCGACTTTAAATTAACTTGTAATTCGTATATCTCACTCACAATATTTTTTTGGTCTCTCTCTCTAAAATCTTTCTCAATTTTCTTACTCTTTTCTTCACCTCTCGACTTCTCGATTTATCGCTTCAATTAAGGTATACTTTGCTTCTTTTTTTGGCTTTTCGATTAATTTTGGTTTTTCTTTCTTCCATAATAATTGATTTTAATTTTATGTTCTTCTCATGTTATTTCTATAATAATTGTTTTTTAATCGGGTGATTCTAGACCTTTTTTTCTGCTCTTCGAATTTAAAACTGAAGATCGGGTAAAGTTTTCGACCTTTATTGATCTTTTGTTGGGTTTTCTTCAATTTTCCCTTTTTTGTTTAAAATTAAGCATGTGTTCTTGATTTTGCTTTGGTAACTTTTGATTTGAGAGTTCGATAATGATTAGAAATTCAAGATATCAATACCCTCTATTTTCTTGCCATTCTTAATAATTGTATAACAAAGAATCTGCCATTAACGGCTATTGAAGTTCATCTCGGAACTTTTACCCTAAAATTACAAATTCCTAATTCATATAAGATTTGCATAAAAGAATCGTTTTTGCCTTTAGCTATTTTCTGCAGATTTGTTCAATTCTCTTTCCCTGTTCAATTTTCTTTTTGAATTCTTGCTTCTCGCCGGAAATTTTTCCGGCAACTCCTGCTCTTTTCTTTCTATTCTCTCCTCTGCTTTTTTGTGGGTGTGTGTGGGTGTGTTCTGTTTTCTTTGATAGGTGACCATTTTACCGGCGAGGATTTCCGGCAAGCCACAGTACTCCCGGTGACTCCCGTCCAGACTCACGGCAGGACACAATAGAACTACACGAAGCTTCAGGAAAACTTGGGCGCATCAAAGCATACTTTCAGTTTTTTCCACCGGGAGTTGGTACCTCCCGCTCTCTTGTTTACTTTGTGCACCTTTTTACGTATTTTAGCTAGCATTTCGAGTGAGGTCTATTCTGTTGCTATCTAGTTTGCACCTGTTTGCGTATTTCGCTATAGTGCGTGTGTGCGCCACTGTTCCCCATAGTCGGTTGGAGGGATAGTGGCCGCGGCGGGGGATGATAGCGTAAGGTCATGTCCTCGGGGGGTGGGGGTGGTGGCGGCAGTGAGTAGGGGTGCAGGGGGTGGTCCTGCGGGTAGGGCGGGAGGTAAGGCTGGGAAGAGGGTAGTGGATGCCCATAGACTAAGGATTGGGTCGTGGAACATAGGTACTCTGACAGGTAAGTCCATAGAGTTGGCGAAGGTTCTTCAGAGGAAGAGGGTTAACATAGCGTATGTCCAGGAGACTAGGTGGAAAGGGTCGAAGGCGAGGAATGTAGATGGGTTTAAGCTGTGGTATTCTGGGGTCGTGAGAGGTAAGAATTGAGTGGGCATCTTGGTAGATAGGGACCTAAGGGAGTCCGAGGTCGAGGTTAGGCGAGTGAATGATAGGTTAATGTCTATTAAGCTGGTTATTGGGGGTTGCGACCTCAACGTCATCAGCGCTTACGCGGCGCAAGCGGGCTTAGACGAGGAGGCTAAGAGGCGCTTTTGGGAGGACTTGGATTATCTGGTGAGTAGTATTCCCCAATCTGAGAAGTTGGTTATTGGAGGGGACTTTAATGGTCATATCGGGGTTGATGTTGGTGGCTATGATGAGGTGCACGGTGGCTTCGGCTTTGGGGTTAGGAACGGAGGAGGCACTTCGCTGCTTGATTTCGCCCGGGCTTCCGAGCTTCTGATTGCGAACTCGACATTTCAGAAGAGGGAGGAGCATTTGGTCACCTTCAAGAGTTCGGCGGCGAGGACCCAGATTGATTATATCCTCATCAGAAGGAGCGATAGGGGTATGTGCAAGGACTGAAAGGTTATTCCGGGAGAGTCTCTTTCAACTCTTCATAGACTCCTAGTGATGGATGTCGGTCTCTGGGTGAAGAGGAAGAGGAGGAGCGCTCGGGGACAACCGCGGATTAGATGGGGTGCTTTGACTAAGGAGAAAGCACAGGAGTTGGAAAGGAGGTTAGTTGAGGGTGGAGCTTGGAGAAGTTCTGGGGAAGCGGACGCTATGTGGACAGTGACAGCAAACTTGGTTAGGGGGATAGCACGGGACGTGCTCGGGGTAGCCAAGGGATATTCAGGCAGACATCAGGGTGATTGGTGGTGGAACGAGGTAGTCAAAGGAAAGTGGAGGTGAAGAAGGCGGCGTTCGCTAGGTTGGCAGGGAGCAGAAGCTAGGAAGAACGGAGTGCGAACAAGGTGATCTACAAGGTGGCGAGGCAAGAAGCAAAGATGGCAGTCACGGAAGCTAAAGACGCGACGTTCGGTCGCATGTACGAAGAACTAGGGGAGAGAGGCGAGGATAAGAAGTTATTCCGGTTAGCTAAAGCAAGGGAAAGGAAGGCACGTGATCTAGACTAAGTTAGGTGTATCAAGGGCGAGGAGGGTAGAGTTCTGATGGGGGAATCTCAAATCAAACACAGGTGGCAGGCGTACTTTCGGGACTTACTTAACGAGGAGGGGGATCGTAACATAGAGCTAGGGGAGCTGGGGCATTCAGAGCAGCATAGAGACCTTGGGTACTGCAGGCACATTAGGGTGGAGGAGGTCATGGGGGCTTTGCGTAGGATGAGTAGGGGTCGAGCGACCGGGCCTGACGAGATCCCGGTGGAGTTATGGAAGTGCATGGGTAAGTCAGGAGGGGAGTGGCTCTCCAGGTTGTTCAATGCGATCTTCAGGACCAAAAGGATGCCGGATGAGTGGAGGTGGAGTACAGTGGTGCCCTTGTACAAGAACAAAGGGGACATCCAGTGCTGCAACAACTATAGGGGTATCAAATTAATAAGTCACACGATGAAGGTTTGGGAGAAGGTGATTGAGGCGCGAGTGAAGGAGGTGACATCTATATCTGGGAACCAGTTCGGTTTCATGCCGGGACGCTCCACTACAGAGGCTATCTACCTTGTCAGGCGGCTGGCGGAGCAATTCAGGGATAAGAAGAAGGACCTACACATGGTGCTTATCGACTTGGAGAAGGCGTATGACAAAGTCCCAAGGGAGGTGCTATGGAGGTGCTTGGAGGCGAAGAGCGTGCCGGAAGCTTACATCAGAGTAATCAAGGACATGTATAATGGAGCTAAGACTAGGGTTAGGACGGTGGGGGGCGAATCAGACCATTTTCCAGTGGTTAGGTGGATGTGCGGACACACCAGGCTAGATAAGATTAAGAATGAAGTTATTCGAGAGAAGGTGGGGGTGGCCCCGGCAGATGAGAAGATGCGAGAAGCGAGGCTGAGGTGGTTCGGGCATGTGCGGGGAAGAAGTCCCGATGCACCGGTGAGGAGCTGCGAGCGGCTGGAGTTGTTGGCGGTCGGCGAGGCAGAGGGAGACCTACGAAATATTGGGGAGAGGTGATTAGGCAGGACATGACTAGAATGCAGGTTTCCGAGGACATGACCCTTGATAGGAAAGTCTGAAGGTCCAGAATCAGGATTGTAGGATAGGGGCTCCTGGAGTTTTTCGTACGCCTCATCCGGGGATAGGTGTGTGTCAGCAGGGTTACCCATAGATGATTTGTGTTTTAGCTTATGTCCCCCCTATGGCTGTTAGTTATGGTAGTTACTGTAAGATATTATTGCATGCGATTGTATTTATGTTTCGTATGTTTAGATAGTTATTTACGCTATTTACGCTATTTCTGCTGGAGTTACTAATGCTTTATTGTTTTTGTTTTTGTTTTACTGCTGTTTTTCCTTTTATTCTATGAGCCGGGGGTCGATTGGAAACAGCCTCTCTGCCCTTTCGGATAAGGGTAAGGCTTGTCTACATATTACCCTCCCCAGACCCCACCTGGTAGGAGTATACTGGGTAGTTATTGTTGTTGTTACTAGCTAGCCATTATTTTATGGTTTGGGCTAACCATGAAATAATTTAACTAATTAATAACTTTTCCATAGCAACTGGTAAACTCACAACAAAAGGTAGGATGGAACGAAATAGCCATACTAATTAATTTACATAAACCGTAACAGAAAACGTATAAATAAATACATTGATTAAAATAATATTAGGAACTAGTTATTTAAGAAGAAGTTGCTCAACTTACGAATATAACACAAATAATTTCACTTATCTAATCGCTTACAAGGAGCTATGGGAATTATATATTCTTTTTACCATATGCACAAGACATAAAAGAAACTAACTGTAAACCTAAATTGAAAATTTTAAATCGTCATAAATCATAACAATTAGTAAAAGAAAATTTAAAGTATTATATCAATTCCATTTATGAAGATTAAACTCAACTAAAACAATTTTGACAATATAATGTTAAGACCAAGAAACTTTTTAGTGAAATTGATGATTCCAAATACGTTGCTCAACGTTTTTTTTTTTAAATATACAAAATGCAAAATATGATATCATGAGGTACCTCTAATCTTATAATTTATTTAGAAACATGAACCTTCTTATTAAAAAGAATATCTAAAATTTAAAATCAGTTTTTTTTTACTTATAACTTTACGTTTTTTCTTTTTTCTTTTTTCAAACAAACATGTAAAGCGTTATAAAGATGAAAACAAAAGATTTCACCCAAAGATAAAGGAATACAGAGAAAAGATAATTAAATTTGAATCGAACAAATCTTTCTATGTTTCATCATACATAACAGTAACAAGAATTAAATGAGTATCCTGACCTAAAAGCAAATTTTTCTTTAATATTAGAAAATCCAACAAATATAATAATCCAATGTCGAATTTGAACAGCGACAACGAACCGCGAACGGAAAAACCACGAGCAAAGCTCTCCCCGGTAAATCTCTAAAGGAATGGAATTCGAAAGGAATTTTCACTAAAACTCAAATACAATTCTCCATCATGCCTTCAAATATCATTCCTAACTCTACTTATTATTATTATTATTATTATTATTATTATTATTATTATTATTATTATACTAATGAACAACTGAAACTAGCCAAACTTTTCCCTGAAAAGTAAAATATTTCTTCCCCCCTTCTCTTGATTTGTGAAGTATATTATATAGATGTGTATGTGTAGATCGTGTGAGATGTGTGAGTGGGGAAATGAGAAAGTGAGAGGAGACGTGGGGGTGAGGGAAGCTAGAGTTAGAGTTGGAGTTGGAATGGAAGAATAGAGTTGAGAAGATCATGGTGAGTAGTAAGGATAATATTTTTTGAATATTTTAAGATTTATCCTCCTCTTTTTTTTACATTAAAATGTACAATCAGATTTTTTAATAATTTTTTATAAAAAAAAACTGACCACTTTAACGTGATCTTTGTTATGAAATCTCCTATTTAAGGTGAATGTCTATAATTAAAGAGATTCTAGAGTCCTATTATTGGTAGCTAAATCATTCTCCCCCCTATAAATAAAGGGGTCTTCTACTATTGTAAACCACCCCTAACAATCTCTAAGTATCAATGAGAATACTCCTTTCTCTCTATTCTCTCTATTGCTCTTGTTCTTGCATTATTATTCTTGTTTTTATATTATTTCATAACACGTTATCAGCACGAGACTCTAACCAATTGAAATTTTCGATTCTCTTAACTTTTGTTTATGTAGGGTTTTGCTTCAAAGAAAGAATGAAGAAAGAAAGAAAAAAAAAAGGAGGGGGAGAAACGAAAAACAAAGAAAAAGGAAGGAAACAGAAATGGAAGACAAAAAAGAAAAGAAACGAAAACAAAGAAAAAAGAAGGAAACAGAATCGGAAGAGAGAAAAGGAAGAAAACATTGAAAATATAATTGGTATACCTTAAAGGTAAGTAATTTACTTTTCCCTTTCAAATTCTTGGAATTCTATAATTTGATTTTATATACAAACATAGACAACAAAGTTTGATTATAACTCTAATGGAGTTTGTAAGAAATTATAACCACATGAAGTGGTAAAATCTCTATGTCCTGCCATGATTAAATTCATGTATGATTGTGGGCAAATAATTGAAAATCCGTCCCATTAAATTTGCTCCATTCTCTTTAGAGAATGTGGAAGCAGTATATGATAAGTCTGAAAGAAGACTAAAATATTACCATGAAGGTATCAATGAATGTGGACGTGGCAAAGAATTCCGTCCAATTGAATTTGCTCCATTCCCTTTAGAGAATGTGGTAGCAGTATGTGATAAGTCTGAAAGAAGACTAATTACCGTAAAGGTATCAATGGATGTGGACATGGCAATAGACGAAGTTATAATCGTCATTATTGTGGTAATGAGAATAATAAAGATTCTCGAAATAACCTTTCACTTTATGAAAGTAATATTTGACATGAGATTGTGTAAAGCGCATGATTATGATCCATTCCCTGAAGTGAATGTGATAATTGTAATAGAGCCCGTAAGTATGAACACGCTCTTGATATAATTTTGTTTTATGTCTGACATTATGAAAAGAAAGTTCGTTGCCCTCGAAATTTCGGGCAAGAACTATATGACATGGGTGTTGGATGCTAAAGTCCACTTAGATGCTATGGGTCTTGGAGACGCCATTAAAGACAGAAATAATGCATCCACCCAAAACTATGTTAAGGCCTTGATTTTCTTGCGCCATCACCTTGATGAAGGTTTGAAGATTGAATATCTTACCGTCAAGGATTCACTCATCTTGTGGAAAGGCTTAAAGAAGAGATATGACAACCTGAAGTTGGTCACTCTGCCACAAGCACGATACGATAAGAATCCAAAAGCAAATAGTTTATAAACTATATATTATCGTTGCGGTGGAAACGGGCACTGGTCAAAGGCTTGCCGTATACCATGACATTTGGTTGACCTTTATCAAGCATCTCGAAAGAGTAAACGCCCTAAAACGAATTTTGTCTCTGACGACAACTCTGACATCACTCACTTGAATGTGGCAGACTTCTTTGAGCAACCCGATGGGAAGATAGACCACCTAATCGGTGATGGATCCGTGATGAAAGAAGATGGAGCTGTTTGATTTTATTCTACTTATTTGTATTAGTCAATGAATAAATCAATAGTCATTAGTATTAGCTCGTATTAGTTAGTTCATGATATAATGTTAGTATTAGTTCTTTAGAAGGTTTCAATATTCTCAAATATCAATAAAATTTTTATTTTCATGTAGAGGTAGTCGACTAACCTAACAGTTAGTCGATTATCTAATATTTCGCAATAAAACGGAATTTTTGCGCAAGCTAAGATAGTCGACTATCTGATTTAGATAGTCGACTATCTTGGCGAAAGTTCACTGAGATAGTCGACTATCTAAGTTGATAGTCGACTATCTGATAAATATTATTTTTTCCGCAAGGCATGGTAGTCGACTATTTGAATCAGATAGTCGACTATCCTAAATAACTGCTTCCCAAAAACGTTGTTTAAACGCGAAACAAAAGAATTGAAGTTGTTTATACTTATGTTTGTGTATTTCTTTTGTATGTTAAACTATGGGATAGCAAATATGGATATCTCACAAAGCGAACTTGGATCAACGTCCAACTGTAAAAGTATTTGCCTAGTTGATTCATGTACTACACATACAATACTCAAAGAAAAGAAGTATTTCTCTCAACTAAATATGTGTAAGGCAAACGTTACTACAATCTCTGGAAGTAGTAAATTGATTGAAGGCTCCGGAAGAGCAATTGTAACTCTGCCCAAAGGCACGACGTTAATCATAGAGAATGCAATGTTCTCCTCCAAGTCTAAGAAGAACTTGTTGAGTTTTAAATCAATCAAAATGTTCTCCTCCAAGTTTAAAAGGAACTTGTTGAGTTTTGAGAATCCATTTTAGAGAATGCAATGTTCTCCTCCAAGTCTAAAAGGAACTTGTTGAGTTTTAAAGATATCATTCAAAATGGATATCATATTGAGACAATAGATGAGAATAATCTTGAATTCTTCATGAAAACGAGGCTGCCCATTTCGGTTTGGGTTCACGCCATTTTGCATATAGCAATGCTAGTTCGTCTCTGACTGACGAATTGACACAAATATTCCCCATTGCAATTGGTTTTGGGTCATGAACCCAATATATCCCATTTAAGAATCTTTGGATGCGCAGTATATGTGCCTACAGCACCGCCATCCCGCACCAAAATGGGTCTGCAAAGAAGGTTAGGAATATATGTCGAGGTTGAATCGCCCTCCATTATTCGCTACCTCGAAACATTGACAGGAGATTTGTTCACTACACGATTTGCAGACTGTCAGTTTGATGAGACACTTTTCCCAAAATTAGGGGGAGAAGTTGGTGAAACCAAACGGAAAATTTTGTGGAAAAATGCATCATTATCTCATCTTGATCCACATACCTCTATTTGTGAAAGAGTCACAAAAGATTATCCATTTGCAAAGAATAGCAAATCAAATGCCTGACGCATTTACAGATTTGAAAAGGATAACAAAATCACATATCCCCGAAGTGAATGTGACAACATCTGATTCACGAATACATATTCATTATTGGAAGAATATGAACATGAAATTGGTATTGAATATACCACACTCACCCCTAGAAGGAGGTTTGAGATGATACCACACTCACCCCTAGAAGGAGGTTTGAGATGATATATGGCATGAATGATCGTTGGTCACGTACCTATTGTACGCCAAAGTATTTTGGAAATATGACTATTAAAGGACAACGATAATGCAAGAAACATATCTTGCATATAAGTTTGACATGACCATAATGGTATAACTTTCTCTTTAAGAAAGATATTCACCACATGGATGTTGATGAATCTGTGGTAGTACAAAATTAATTAAGAGCTCTCGAAGAGCCAATTATTACTATGTTGGAGAAACACAATTGAGTATTGTGCTGTAGTAAGTCTCAAAGAAACTTATTCAGTTTCCATAGTACACGTGAAAGCGATTGATTATATTGAGACTATAAATAAAGGAAGGCTTTGATATCTCCTATTACTACAAGTTGTAGAGGGGTAATTTGTATATGAAAAGCTACCCGCTTTGTTCTCCAGTTTGTACTACACAAACGAAAGAATGCCACAATAAAGTGGATATCTATTGGTATAAAAACCCATGTCATAATAAACCCGAAGTTTATTGATAAGTGCACATGTCATGGTGTAAATTTGAAGTTTACCAATATTGATAATTTATTCAGTTGACATTCGTGTTAGCCATCTCATTTTAAGTATGATGTGCAAATTCACATAGGTGAATATTAAAGAACTAGAAAGTTCTTTACGAATTCTCTTGTATCACTTGTTCTCATTAATGAACTGACCAACTAAAGAGTTCGGGTTGAAGCCCATTAATTCTAGAAATATCAAAAGTGAATATGGGCCCATTCACCTGCCATGTATACCACATATGATGCATCTATGATATGGTTACATGCGCAATTGTTATTAACCCGCAGCCTGGCCGGTGCTTGCGAGGTAAATCGCTCAGTAATCTAACTTCGAGCATAATTTCCAGATTCTCTACTCAAGACAGTTCATCTTGATAAGTTGGTTTATATCAAAGTTGGTTTATCAAGATAATTATTGAGTGCTTCCACTTAATAGCTAAACTGTTTCTTATGAGAACAAAGTTATATATATCAGTATGATATACGTTGTATACGAGAGTATATTATATTCTCCCCTCACAAGTGGTTCAGGGTCAGGAACCAAATTATTTCATCTTATTATTAATGTGCCGTGTATATTGACATGATAATGCACAAAGATGATTTCCCAAAGTTGAGGAAACAAGTTAGCTTTTCTAACATGAGGGGGAGACATGATAAACACCTGAGAAAAGGTTACATGGGATGAATTATCATTTGTATATGTATATCCCCGAATGTCATGATATGAACCTGAAGTTCATAAAAGGGATAATTCAATTGCAACATATTACAAAGCATGCTATACGCATTTGCTGACCCAAAGAAAGTAACTAAATGGAAGAGATACAATTCAAGAAGAATTGATTCCATATGAAAGACATGTAGTTTTGAACCTATAGTTCAAATGCTTGAAAGTATAAAGTCAAAGGTATGTATAATCAGTTTTCGATATCTTATTTGTCTAGCATGACATGGAAAACTTGATATGCATCTAAAGTCTATTATATGGCTTATATGACTTAACTTGAAAGATTTAAGTTGCTTGAAGCATATGCAATTCGTGGTCCTGAAGTACCACATCCTAAGTACAATTTGTGTACATATGTATCTTGCTATAACTATAAGCATGATGGCATTGAGAATGCATCTATGGAGATATTGAAGAGTCATTCCACGACATTATATGAAGATGTTCATATCTATCAAGAATGATGATTTCAAGGTGCGGAATACTTATTCAAGTCAATATGGTTGATTTATGTATCAAACGTCTACCAAAGATCGTTTTGAAGATGATGCACAAGATTGAAATGCAAATGCTCAAGGATATAAATTGATGTACTCATTAGGGGGAGTTAATGCGCGTTGCACTCTTTTTCCCTTACAAGGTTTTGTCCCACCGGGTTTTCCTTGCGAGGTTTTTAACGAGGCAACCAATAGGCGCATATTCAAACATGTGTACTCTTTTTCCTTTCTTTAATTTTTCCCATTGGGTTTTGGTTTTAAGGTTTTAACGAGGCACATTGTTGAATAGACATTCAAGGGTGAGTGTTATGAAATCTCCTATTTAAGGTGAATGTCTATAATTAGAGAGATTCTAGAGTCCTATTATTGGTAGCTAAATTATTCTCCCCCCTATAAATAAAGGGGTCTTCTACTATTGTAAACCACCCCTAACAATCTCTAAGTATCAATGAGAATACTCCTTTCTCTCTATTCTCTCTATTGCTCTTGTTCTTGCATTATTGTTCTTGTTTTTATATTATTTCATAACAATCTTAGCTTACTTTGATTTTTTTTGGTCTTTTTATTTTAAAAGATAATTAAATTATGAAGATAAGAAGAATAACCATTATTTCTTAAAATATAGGAAAACTAAATATTTACATGTACTTTAAATGCTACTAAGAAAGATTCTATATATATATATATATATATATATATATATATATATATATATATTAGAAATACATTTTTTACTCTAAGAATGAGAGTAATTTTGTATTTTTAAATAAAACCTATTAAGAATGATGAAAGTTTAAATGTGAAAGAAGTATTTACACTAAAATAGTATAGAATTTGGGTGTGATAAAAAATTAGGTGTTCACAGCATGCCCCTCTTTGCTTGGAAACATGCAGAGTTTTCAGGCAAAGAAAAATGAACAAGGTGACTGATTTTTGACCTCACTATTATTTGAAAATGAGAAGAAGGTAAAAGAAAAAGATGCGACCGAGCCTTGGTTTTAGACAGCCTACATATCCCATGTTATAAGGGAATCATGTCACGTGTAGTTCAAATGAAAGAAGAGTGACAGACTATTCTCAGAAGGAGAGTCGAGTGAAGTTTTGTCGAGGTTCCGATCCGCGGTTCCTACTATTATATCAAAATGAAAAGAAAATTACATACTCTTGAAATCTAAAAGTTACAAAATTCCTATCTAAGTGCCATCTGGAGTCTTGTCTTGATTCTTGATCTTGCTTCTCCCAGTGACTTTTGGTTGAACTTGATGCTCTCGATGCAAAAAACTATGAAATATTCTTTCATGCTTGTTTCTTGATCAGATGATAAGGATGGATCTTGAAATTCTACGTCTCTGCATGTATTATGTAAAAGCTGGTTCGGCCGGCATTGAGATCAAACGTTCCATGTTCTCTTGCGAGAGATGAAATCTTAATTTTTTTGCATATCCAATTCGTGCTTTGCAGAAAAACCTACAAGCCATCACAATCAAACAAAACGAACAAAAATTTTCTGCCCCAGTTTGTACTAGGAAATTTTTATGAGTTATTAAAAACACATTAAACTATCATTGCTATTGCAAAAATAAAGAATTGAAAAAGAAAGAAAAATTAATGCAACCAGGGGATGTTGTACCCTGTGTTGGCAGAAAATAATGCAACCAGGGGATGGTGTACCCTGTGTTGACAGAAAATAATGCATCCAGGGGATGGAATACCCTGTGTTGACAGAAAATAATGCATCCAGGGGATGGTGTACCCTGTGTTGACAGAAAATAATGCAACCAGGGAATGGTGTACCCTATGTTGACAACAAGATGAGACAACCAAGGGATGTTGTACTCTGTGTTGGCAGAAAAATAAGGCAACCATGGGATGGTATACTCTGTGTTGGCAGAAAATAATGCAACCAGGGGATGGTGTACCCTGTTTGACAACAAGATGAGACAACCAGGGGATGTTGTACCCTGTGTTGGGAGAAAATAATGCATCCAGGGGACGGTGTACCCTGGGTTGACAACAAGATGAGGCTCGTAGCACTCTGAAATGCTACTAGGGAATGCTGTACCCTACGTAGAAAATAATTCAACCAGGGAATGTTGTACCCTGTGTTGACAGAAAATAGTGCAACCAGGGGATGGTGTACCCTGTGTTGACAACAAGATGAGACAACCATGTGATATTGTACCCTGTATCGACAGAAAATAATGCAACCATGGGATGGTGTACACTGTGTTGACAGAAAATAATGCAACAAGGGGATGGTGTACCCCGTGTTGACACAAAATAATGCATCCAGAGGATGGTGTACCCTGTGTTGACCGAAAATAATGCAACCAAGGGATGGTGTACCCTGTGTAGTCAACAAGATGAGGCTCGTGGCACTCTGAAATGCTACTAGGGAATGTTGTACCCTATGTAGAAAATAATTCAACCAAGGGATATTGTACCCTTTGTTGGCAACAAAATGATGCAACCAGGGGATGTTGTATCCTGTGTGGAAGATAGGGTGTTGATTCCCTATAATGAAACTAAAAAAAACCTGCTTAAATGTATATTGGAAGGAAATCATATATTTGAGAACTCCATTTGGTGGTGTTCGTCTTTCCACGAACTGTTTAACTAAACTATTATTTTCCTTTTCTAAACAAAGAAAGATTCGATAGTTTTAAAATGGTGGTGAGTTTGTGGCCTTGATTTCTTGGGAGACTTGACCTTGCGTCCATTACACTTGTTAGGAGAACCATCCTGTCGATGATCGTTCAAATTGTCGAGAGATTCTGACTTTACTCTCTGAAGATCTTCTTTCTCAACATCAATACTTGACTATTTTGCGCCTATCATCCTTTGCGTCTATGGTGCAAACAACTTTGTTCCCCAAAACAAATTTTGATGAGTAACTTTTGTTGACCCTTGAAACATTGCTAAGTCCTCCAAGCCTTTGTTTGACAAGGAATATCAAAGTCGGCTTTATAGCTTTTCCCATACTGTTTATGCCCATAAACTTTTGCTTCATGTAACGGGGAAGCTGTAACCAATTTTGTGGCCTTTTCTTTGCTTTGCTTTGACAAAATTAAACGTAAAAGGGACTTGAGAATAATATACGAAAGAAAACAAGTAGGTGAACCAATGAGCATTACAACTTAATCAAGAAGCGTCCCTTTCAAGGGAAAAATAAGAAAGGACTTATCTAGAGGAATATGCTGACATCAATGAACATGACATGCCCTTTGGACTGGATGCCCGATCCGCATAAACCGTCTAATTCTCAAAATGAATTGTAAAATTCTCTTTGAAACTGAGTTCTTTAACCATGCTTGTGCCGGGATATAAGAAGATCTAAAATCAATCAACGATGCCCTATATGGGTTTTCACCAATTGACTTCTCTCATTTGCCTTTTTCTCAACTCACCATCGCCTTATAGTGCACGTGAGGGTTTTTACAAAGAAGACTCTCTCATTTGTTTTTCTCTCTTTCCAATGGTTGAAGCGTCACTCGCAGTATACTGACTTAGCATTCTCAAAAGCTGATCAGAAGGTCTTAAAAGGGAAAGGTAAAGAGAACTACTCAGCTGAATTACAACTTTTGGAACCATCTGATGGAACACCGTCGAAAATAAAAATAAAAACATGCCCCAGTTTCTTTAAATATTGGGGAAGTATGGTTTTTTGTTTGGTGTGACTGAACCTCAGAGAGAGGCTGCCTATGTATCCTTTAGGAATCAAGTCGAACATCGTTCAAGAAATCTGTTTTGATTTTTGATTTTTTTTTGTGATTTGATTTTTTTTTAAGTACATTGGTTCCAAAAGAGGGTAAAACAAAGAAATATAAACAAGGATTCAAAGGGCTAACTAGTGTTGACCAGTGTTTGGGTAGCGAGAATAATAGCCTTTCGTCATCCCAACCTCAGAATGCTAACTATAAACCAAATGCCCCCAACAAAAGCATGTCAGACGTAGTGTCTTTTGACCGTATCTGCATTGATGGATATATCTGTCACCTTTCCTTCCATATCTGCCAAGTGTAGAGCTCCTTTCGACAATATTTTCTTGATGAGGTAAGGACCTTGCAAATTTGGGGCGCACTTTCCTTTTGCTTCTTCCTGGTGTGGGAAGATGCGTTTCAAAACAAGTTGTCCTACCTCAAATTTTCTTAGGCGCACTTTCTTATTGTAAGCGCGTGCCATTCTTTGTTGGAATAACTGACCAAAACAAAGTGCTACCAAACGCTTTTCATCAATCAAACTCAATTGTTCCAGTCGTGAATTCACCCATTCGGTGTCTTCAATCCCAGCTTCAACAATTATTTGGAGAGAGGGAATCTCAACTTCAGCCGGTATGACTACTTCAGTTCCATAAACAAACAAGTAGGGCGTTGCGCCAACTGATGTAGGGGTAGTTGTCCGGTATCCCAAAAGAGCAAAAGGCAATTTTTCATGCCATTGTCTAGACCCTTGGACCATCTTCCTAAGAATTTTCTTGATGTTCTTATTTGCAGCTTCAACAGCTCCATTAGCTTTGGGTCGGTAAGGAGTAGAATGGCGATGCTCAATTTTAAATTGTTCACATACCTCCTTCATTAGATAACTATTCAAATTAGCAACATTATCTGTAATAATGATTTTTGCAATACCGAAACGACAGATGATGTTGGAGTGAACGAAGTTTACTACTGCTTTCTTGGTAACCGCTTTCAATGTAATAGCTTCCACCCATTTGGTGAAGTAATCAATTGCAACCAAGATGAATCTGTGCCCATTTGAAGCTTTTGGCTCAATTGGGCCAATGACGTCCATTCCCCAAGCAACCGAAAGCCAAGGAGCCGACATAGGATACAACTATGAAGGAGGCGAGTGAATCAAATCACTGTGAATCTGACACTGGTGGCACTTGCGAATAAAACGAAAGCAATCTCGCTCCATAGTAAGCCAATAATATCCTGCCAGAAGGATCTTCTTTGCTAGAACATATCCATTCATGTGCGGAGTTCGAGTTCACCCCATTCATAATAATTTTAGCTTCTTTGGCATCCACACATCTCTACAAATTCAAATCCGGGGTTCTTTTGTATAGGATTTCCCCATTCAAAAAGAAACCATTAGAGAGTTGCCTAATAGTTCTCTTTTGATCCCTATTAGCATGTTCCGGATATTCTCTTGTTTTCTGAAACTTTTTAGTATCACGGTACCATGGTTCACCATCTAGTTCTGCTTCAATTGTATTGCAATAACCATGTTGATCCCGAATTTGAATTTCTAATGGGTCAATGTGAGTATTACCGGGATATGGAAGCATTGAGGCCAGGGTGGCCAAGGCAACAGCTAATTCATTGTGAAACCTGGGAATGTATCTGAACTCGATGGACACGAATATCTTGCTAAGATTTTCCACACATTGCTTATATGGAATGAGCTTGATGTCTCGAGTCTCCCAATCGCCTTGAGCTTGAATAAGCAAATCTGAGTCTCCCATCACCAATAGTTCATGCACATTTAGGTTTATTGCCATGTTTAGACCCATGATGCAAGCTTCATATTCTGCTGTGTTGTTTATACAGAAGAAATGAAGTCGTGCTGTGGCAGGGTAATGTTTCCCAATAGGTGATACGAGAATTGCTCCAATCCCTATGCCTTTAATGTTAACAGCCCCATCAAAGTATAGTTTCCAAATTTGACTATCATCTTGGGCTACTTCTTCAACTAAATTAACCTCTTCATCTGGGAAGTATGTGTTCAAAGGTTCATAATCATCATCAACTAGATTTTTTGCCAAATGATCAGCTAAAGCTTGTGCCTTCATTGTTGTACAAGTGACATAAACAATATCAAACCCTGTGAGCAAGATTTGCCACTTTGTTAATCTGCCAGTGGGGATCGGCTTCTGAAAGATGTACTTTAGGGGATCCATTCGGGATATGAGGTAAGTTGTATATGCCAAAAGATAATGCCTAAGTTTCTGAGCGACCCAAGTTAAGGCACAACATGTCCTCTCCAAAAGACTGTATTTGGTCTCATAAGTGGTAAACTTTTTGCTCAAATAATATATTGCCTGTTCCTTTTTGCCTGTGACATCATGTTAACCTAGAACACAACCAAAAGAAGTATCATTTACTGACATATATAAAAACAGAGGCCTATTAGGTTTCGGCGGGACCAAAATAGGAGGATTTGACAAATATTCCTTGATCTTATCAAAAGCTTCTTGGCACTCATCTGTCCACCTGATAGATGCGTTCTTTTTCAACAACTTGAAAATAGGCTCACATATGGTTGTAAGCTGTGCAATGAACCTACTGATGTAGTTTAACCTCCCGAGCAAACTCATGACTTCTTTTTTATTCTTCGGGGGAGGCAGTTCTCGAATGGTCTTTATCTTGGAGGGATCTAACTCAATGCCTCTTCAACTAACTATAAAACCCAAAATCTTCCCAAAAGGAACTCCAAATGCAATTTGGCTGGATTGAGTTTGAGATTGTACCTTCATAGCCTTTCAAAGAACTTTTTCAAGTCTTGCACATGATCATATTATGTTTTAGACTTAATGATCACGTCATCAACATACACCTCAATCTCGTTGTGCATCATATCATGGAATATGGTAGTCATGGCCCTTATGTAAGTTGCTCCTGCATTGTTCAAACCAAATGGCATGACCCCATAACGGTAAGTTCGCCATGGAGTGGTGAAGGCGGTCTTTTTTTCATCTTCTTCATCCATTAGAATCAGGTGATACCCGACATAAAAATCCACGGAATATTGGATCTCATGTTTAGCACAATCGTCCACAAGGAGATGAATGTTGGATAAAGGAAAGTTGTCCTTTGTACTTGCTTTATTTAAATCCCTATAGTCAACACAAACTCTATTTTTGGCGTCCTTTTTTGGCACTGCACAATGTTCGCTAACCATGTAGTATATCGGTTGACCCTGATCACATTTGCGCTTAGTTGCTTCGTGACTTCTTCTTTAATCTTATCACTCATGTCTGTCTTAAATTTTCTTTTTTTTTTGTTGGACTGGTGGAAAATTAGGATATGTGGGAAGCTTATGGACCACTAAATTGGCACTCAAACCCGGCATGTCATCATACGACCAAGCAAATACATCTCTATACACGAACAAAACTCGAATTATTGCATCTCTTGTCTTTTGTTCGGTGTGAATGCTTATTTTTGTTTCTCTGATTTCTTTAGGATCTCCCAGGTTAATTGCCTCAGTTTCATTTACGTTAGGCTTAGGCTTATTCTCAAATTGATCCAATTCTCTTTTTATTTCCTTAAAAGCCTCATCTTCATCATACTCAACTTCTTGATTCATTATTTCGAGATTAGAAAACTTTTTATGATCTGGGCATGAATTCCGTGTGCATGTCATGTTTTTAAATCCAACTTAACGAAACTGAAAAATGATGAGAAATTAAACAAAATTAGGGAGAGGAAAAAATGGAATTCTACTATGAAACTGGAACTTCATTTCATTGAATTTGAAAGGATAGAAAGGTTAACATCAAAGCAAATCAATTAAACTAAAATATATGGATTACAACCCTGAAAATAATCCAAATACAGAAAAAGCAACAAAACAGACTACCAAGACTCCTTCCTGATGGGAAGAGGAGTTGCTTCCCAGTTGTTGAGCGAGGTATCTGGACCAATCAGCTGAACACTTGCACGACTAGAGCCCTCACCAACTTGAACCATATTGATCCCATAGAACATCTCCATGAGACCCTGGCAAACTTCATCAATGCCATCCTGAGTAGAAGGATTTTGGACTTCTTCAAATTGTGGCTTGACAAAAGAGTAGGCAATGCAAGGGATTGGTTTGACAAGTTCCAGCCATTCTTTTTGCGGGCCTTGGCTCTGTTTATGTCAGCCGATGTTGGTGTAAAACCCAAGCTAAAGGTATCTTTATTCAAAAAGGGAGCAATGGGGTTCACAATTCCTTGCAGAAATGATCCTAATCCTTTTCCTGTTTCATAGTCGTTCCTCAACATCAGTGAAGCTACCATCATAGATGTGGCTGAAAGATAGGGATGCAGAATTGATTTTCCTTCTTCCACTTGGTCTATCTCAATCAAATCAAATTTTTGATATATGAGGGATTCACATCCTTCCCTGGCCTCGATACATGGAATGGACGGGTCATTATAGACGGATGGGTCGTCCTTCCCATGAATAATAATTTCTTGCCTGTCATATTCAGATTTTACCATTTGATGTAGGGTGAATGGTATAACTCTAGCCATATAGATCCACGGCCTTCCCAGAAGAAAATTAACCAGGCCAATTGTCACAGTGAGTTCGATTTCCCCAATAGTGTCTCTTTTTGAACCATCAAAAGCTCTGATGCTGACACTACAAGTCTGAATTCTGTTAGTGTCAATGTTCAGTTGGTGTAGAATAGAAAGAGGGTATACATCTACACTTGAGCCTCCGTCAATCATGACTCCTTTCACGTAATGCCCTTCACATTTGCCCATAAGATGCAAAGCTTTATTGTGCCCAGCCTATTCCTCAGGTAAATCATCATTGCTGAAAGAAATTTTATTCACCTCAAAGAATCTTTCAGCCATTTTTTCTAGCTGATTCACTGTAGTCTTTTTCTGAAACATATGCCTTGTTAAAAGTTTTGATCAACACATGGCGATGTTCTTTAGAATGCAAAAGCAGAGACAACAAAGATATTTGAGCGGGGGTTTTCCTTTGATCGATGATTGAGTAGTCTTGCATTTTCATCTTCTTAAGGAATTCCTCTACTTCTTTTTCTGAGGCAGGTTCTTTCACTGGAAAGTGATTTTCCTTGGCTTGCTTGGCTTTCTCAATTCCTCTGGTGAGTAGCACCTTCCAGAGCGGGTCAAGCCTCCATTTTGTCTGTTTCTTCCACTATCTCTTTTCCTTTGTATGTCACGACAGTCTTGTTATAGTTCCAGGGAATAGATATTGTGTTTGACACTGGAAGTTGTGTAATAGGTCAGACCACAACTGGCTCTATTATATTTCTCAGAGAATTATTAGGAACAATCTTTTGAATGCCCCCAGGGATGTAAAGTTTTGGCCCACCCAATTGAACCTCAATTTTCTTGTGCTTCCAGGGACATAGAGAACCGTTTTTTCAGAAACTGCCAAGTTTGAACTAGAACTCGCACCTTTCACAAATAACGATGCCGATTGAGGCGGGCTTAATATCACTTTTGGCTTTTGCCCTATGGTTCCAACAATCATCTCTATCTTGCCAGGCGCCTTATAATCCCGATCATCACAAATCATCCTAAAAAAATGTGTATTATCATGAGCAGGGAGCAGATTGTTTGTGATATTAGGAGTGTCTTTATTGTTTTCCACCACAATTACCTTTGCTTCAATCAAATCTTAAATGGCTTTCGTTAATGTCCAACAATTTTCAGTACTATGGCCTTGGCGAGTAGAGTGATACTCACATCTCGCATTGGAGTCAAAACTTTTTGAATTGGATTCGCACAATGCGGCTTGATGGGTTCAATCAACTTCAGCTGTATTAACTTTTGAAATAGGCTTGTATGCGATTCTCCAATTGGGGTGAACTCTTTCTTTGTCTCCTGTTCTCTCACATATTTCTGTTTGGGACGAGGATTATATGGAACCTGAAAATTCGGCCGGATTTGACGGGAATCTTGTGGAATCAGTGTTCGCCATTGTTGGTAATTGGGAGGCCTAGCATAAGCCTGAGCATTAAACATTGTGTATTGTTGCGAGGGAACAAAGTACCGGGGACCTTGAGGCGGATGGTTATGCTGAGGAGAATTGGATTGTCCTTGTTGGAATTGCACGTACGAAGGAACTATTCCTCTTTGCACTCCCCCGAACCCAGATGCCATCATGGATCCTTCCTCCTTCTTTTTCCGATTTTCGGAACTGCCTGACTCGCTTTGAATTGCTTGCGTGGTCTCCTTAAGAGCTTCCCCACTCATAAGTTTGCCCAACTTCATGCCATTCTCAACTATTTCCCCAATCTTAATTGCCTCAGCAAAAGGTTTACCAATAGCGGCCAACATATAATGGAGATAATCAGGATCATGAGCTTGGAGAAAGTAGTCAATCATTTCTGCCTCTTTCATTGGTGGTTTGACCCTAGCAACCTGCTCTCTCCACTTGATTGCATATTCTCTGAAGCTTTCTGCTTTTTTCTTCTTTATGTTGACAAGAGAGTAGCGGTCTGGCACTATATCAATATTGTACAGAAATTGTTGGACAAAATCTTGAGCCATGTCATTCCAAACGTGCCAGTGAGATATGTCTTGATCTATGAACCACTCTGAAGCAATTCCTGTCAAACTTTACCTAAAATAAGCCATGAGTAATTCTTCTTTACCTCCTACTCCTCTTAGCTGGTTACAGTACCTCTTCAAATGGGCAACGGGATCACCATGACCGTCATATTTGTCAAACTTGGGGGTCTTGAAGCCCGGTGGCAAATGAACATGGGGGAACATGCATAGATCATTAAACGAAACAATCTTGTGGCCTTGCAAACCCTGTATGTATCTCATGGTTTGTTCCAAGCTCTTCATTTTTTTGGTCATTTCCTCATGTTCCATATTCTTTTCAGACTTTTCGATCTCAACTGGGAACTTGTTCTGATGAGTGTGCTTGTATGAATCTGGAACCTTGAAAGTCAGTTCTGGAGAGTAATGTTGGGTATCATGAGCATTCAGATGTGGATCATTGTTGAGCTTTTGAGCGAGAGCCGGTTGAGGAACGGTGAAAGTAGGGACAACAGGTACAGTATGTGGGTCATTTCTGAGAGGTGCGGTTGGAGGACGTGGATTGAAGGTACTGGGGATAGTGGGAAGGTTAACGCTCGGACTGAAACCAGGTTTGTACAATGGGTTACTTGTTATGGAGATGGGAACTTGATTTGCGACTGACACATTATGAAGATTATCCGAAGGTCCTACAGGTAGTGAAGTCAGTGCCTGTCCATTCACCCAGGCTTGGTACATCTCTGCCAATTGTTGCTTCAAGACTCTTACTTCTTCAACAAGTCTCGAACCTTGTTCGACCGATTGTCCGTGGAAATCATCATTATCTGACTCATTCTTACTGTTGTTTGCCATTCTGCTTTTTCCTTTTGATCTCGTATTGTAAGGGTGAGTCGCCAGTTTAAACCACAAACCAACCACCTCTGTTTAACTTTATCACTTTAAAATGACAAACAACAAACATGTTAGAGTTAGGCATGTTGCGGATATTAATCATACATTGTATGCCATGCACCTAACGCCTTTTTCATTTCTAGAATGAGTTTGGAAGGCTTCATGCTTCATCCCGGCTTATTAGTTAATCAGATTATTCACACCTTGAATTTGATTCCTTTTTTTTGGCTATGATCGCATCCGATGAGGATTGCGTACGTATCATGACGCCGAATGAATCAGACCATTACGTAGTTCAGGAGAAAATAACAATAGTCCAATAGTTTTTTTTTAAAAACAAAGCGAAATAATTAAAAATACAATGACAAAAAGGACACTACATCTAAAACGACCGAACAGAATTTGACAAGAATAAAAATAATAATTTAAAGGACTTAACAACGACTCAAGCTAAAACATAACTACTACATGAAAAGTTCTAATAACTATGACTATGCTTCAACACCATAATCTTTTTGCTTTCAACCACTGGAACATCTGCTTATGGTGGGGCTTGACCTGGCTGACCCCCCAATGTACGGTATATCCTCTCTAGCTCTGCTGTAAGATGACGGGAAAAAGTAGGTGCGTTCTCCAAAAACTTTTCATAATCCATCCCTTGGCAGTTCATATAACTCTGGGTGGTATAAACAGTCAATCCTGGACTTGCTCCTTGAAGTACTGGAAATTCTGGGTCTCGATGTTGTCACTGTTGCTGGCGAGTGGTGGTTATTTCTCTTATTTGGGCCTCGCGATCTAAAACTGACTCCAATTGAGCCTGAAGTCTAGCCTGCTCGTGTATTGCTTGTGCCATTTCCCTGTCGATGTCTACATGCGATATTCTCTATTGTACTTTCTCATTTCTTCCAAGTGTGCATGGAGAAGAGCTTCTGAACGTACCCAATAGGCCCTCTCTCTCTCTCGAATTGAGCCCTATCTTCTTCAAATTTTGTCACTTGGCGATCCTTGCTAGATTTGGCCTCCTCATTTAACTGGACGATTTTTTCTTTAGCTTTTTCCAATGCCTTTTCAGTCTTTGCCAAAATGGAGTCATAATCTTGTATCTTTTCCATTAAATTGGCAATGGTTCTTTGGTCTTTCCAACTTCTCAGTGGCACTTCAGAAGCTTTCTTCATCTGTTGAAGCCGAACACAGAGGGCTTCATTCTCGCGAATAAAACTCTTCTTTTCACCTTCTGCTTCCTGTGCTTGTAAGTTTTTCTCGAAATTGAGGTTCCTCAGGCTTTCTACTAAGGCATGAATAATTTCTTTGTATCCCTTTTCCTTTTTACCCCAAGCCAACTGTTCTTGGATTTTATCATCAAAGGCTTGAACATGCGGTCTTTTTATGGGCCTTTTGGGCTCAGGTTCTGACTCATCATCCACGTGAGATCTCTTCTCAAACCACCTAGCATAACCCGAATATACCTCACCTTTTGCAGGATCCGGAACTTGGGTACCATCTTTCAAGTAGCGACAACCATTCCAAATTTGTTGGATTAAAGCCTCAGGAAGTGGGGCTTCGGGGTGTAGCTCAATCACTTGCACACTCAAATCTTCATCATCAGGCACCATTTGGTACCTTCCTAGCTGTCTCAGGACTCTCTGTGGCGCATACGGCTGGACACTTCTCAAACCCAACAACAACAAATTACTCTCTAAGGCCGACATATGTACCTCTCTTACCAGGAGCCATCCCAAAGTCCACACAATTTGACTTGCATTTAAAGATCTTAGGTGGGATATCCAGGCTTCCACCCCTTCTGGAGAATTATAATCTTTTATTCTTTCTTCATAACTCTCAATGACATTGTCCTTTCTTGGACAATACCACATGAAACTGGGGTGATGTCGGAGATGTTCAACCAACCACATTTGCAACAAAATATTGCACCCTTCGAAGAATTTTGCCCCGGACTTACATAAAGTCAACGCCCGATAAATGTCAGATAGAATGATCGGGGAGAGAGTGTGTTGTTCTTTGGTAGTGAGAACTTGTACGACTCTAGCTATGCGAATGTCAATTGTCCGTTCTTTATTTGGGAAGAACATGACTCCTAAAAATGCCACGTGTCTTTGTTTTTCTTGTTGGTAAGCCCCTTTTCATGAATTTCAAACCCATCTGGCTTTCCGAACCTAGAATATAGGAAGTAGAAAGAACAACATCCATTGACCACATTAGTCTTTCTGATTTGATTACGGATGTTAAAAAGACCAAAGAATCGGTGTACAGAAGGAGCCTTCGGGAATATGAGCTTCTGTTTTCTCAAATCGCAGCCAAAACCAGAATACCTAGCTATCTCTTCTAAAGTGGGAGTTAGCTCAAAATCAGAGAAGCAAAAGACATTGTGAACAGGATCCCAAAAAGTCACTAGTTCTGCAATCAAATCATAGCATGGTTTAACTTTCATAACATCTGTGAAGGCTCCCAAATACTTAATGACCCATTCCTGACCATCTTCTCCTAAGTCATACCACCACATCTGAAGTTGAAGTAGAAACCCGTCTACATCTGTCAATGGTGTGTTTTGGATAGTGCTCATTTTGTACCTGTGGGTGATTAAGGTTAGGGTTGACACTAGCCTTAGAAGACAAAACCACTGCACTCGTTTTGTAAAACAATCTTTTGTATATAACTCTATTTTAAGAAAAATCAAAGAGAGGGTGGCTAATTTTGAAATTACGACCCTTTGATACTTTCAAAGATAACTTTAGGGTTGGGATGGACATGATGGTAAACGTGATGCTATTTTGAGGATTTTCTAAGGCTTTTCCGACAAAAACGATTGGGGATTGACCGAAACTGGGTCTGCTTATTTGTTTTTGAAAAAATAACACTATACACATTTCCTTTTATTACAAATTATTTTTCTGAAAAATGGGGCCGAACCCTATGGAGGTTTCCTGCGTATCTCACATCCGGTGAGAATCAGACCCCGCGTAGTTCGTAGATGTTTCAGGAATAGGATGACATTTTTTTTGAAAAAATTCAGGCTCATTTTGTAATATTCTTTTTGGGTAAATATCGAAATTTTTCAAAGATCAGGTAAATTTTCTCTTTCATGTTTTCTCCCTTCTGGTTTTCCCTCAATTTTATATTTTTATTTATTATTTTTTAGAAACCAGTCAACATGCACAAGCCGAATCAAACATAATGCACAAGTAGCACATAAGATCCATCACGATTGTCTTACAATTCTCAGGTACACCTGTCCTAGACGGACCCAACCCCTGTGTTGAGTCCCCAAAGTCAAATGCACATGAGAAAACAAACGTTCCTACTAGGGATCCGGCATGAGGCTATGTTATTTTTAGGATTAAATCCTGGGGAAGTGTTTTAGACCTGACTTACCCAAGCAGACAACTTGAGCCGAGGTGGGGGCAACGTACCGGAAGCACGAAAGTCTACTCGGCCTAGTTACTTGACCCAACCTCGTTCTAATTGGTATGACTTCTAACAGAAGTGGGACATGTGCACGTGTGCACCATAAATTCAGAAGACTCAGAAGGGAAGCGTGAGAAGACAGCTTAATACAATTCAAACAATATAAAAGCGATAAATAAGCAGCAATTAGCACATTAGGCTAAAAAATATACTAATAACATCAAATTAATAAAACTAAGTATTATCACATTACAAGCTCGAATTATAAACCCTGAACAGAAGTTATGGGTCATATCCCCAGCAGAGTCGCCAGAGCTGTCCTTTCTCTTTTTTTACACCCCGTGAGAGATATAAGGGAGTTTTTCCACTTTAAGTGACATTATTCGATATGGGATTATTTAACTGATCACAGTCCCCACTTGAAATAAATTACAATGTCACAAGTCACCAGTTTATTTCATATCCCAAATCAATGAAGTTTCGACTTTATTTAAAAGTCTGCGATCCAGAAATTCTACGTAAGGAATTCTGTTAACCCGGGAGAAGGTGTTAGGCATTCCCGGGTTTCGTGGTTCTAGCACGGTCGCTTAGTGATTATTACTTGGCTTATATTGTTAAACTACTCATCTTTAGGACCTATATGCACTTATATTTTTACTGCTTTTAATCATTTGATTCGTTCGTAATTAAAGAATTGAGCTATGCATACGTATACTTTTTTCCTTTGGCGCGTCAAAAACCATGTCACGCGAACTTGTCCACGATTAATAACGCTTTTTTGTTAATTTACTAAGAAAAGTTTTATTAAAATTGCGCAATTCATCTTGACACTAAACAATTTTTTTTTTACATCAAACTTTAAATTAACTTGTAATTCGCATATCTCACTCACAATATTTGTTCTTTTTTATTACTCTTACTAGCAAGCCACTATTTTATGATTTGGGCTAACTATGAAATAACTTAACTAATTAATAACTTTTCCATAGCAACTGGTAAACTCACAACAAAAGGTAGGATGAACGAAATAGCCAAACTAATTAATTTACATAAACCGTAACAGAAAACGTATAAATAAATACATGAATTAAAATAATATTAGGAATTAGTTATTTAAGAACAAGTTGCTTAACTTACGAATATAACACAAATAACTTCACTTATCTAATAGCATACAAAGAGCTATGGGAATTATATATTTTTTAACATATGCACACGACATAAAAGAAACTAACTGTAAACCTAAATTGAAAAATTTAAATCGTCATAAATCATAACAATTAGTAAAAGAAAATTTAAAGTATTATATCAATTCCATTTATGAAGATTAAACTCAACTAAAACAACTTTGACAATATAATGTTAAGACCAAGAAACTTTTTAGTGAAATTGATGATTCCAAATACGTTGCTCAACGTTTTTTTTTAAATATATAAAATGCAAAATATAATATCATGAGGTACCACTAATCTTATAATTTATTTAGAAACATGAACCTTTTTTATTAAAAAGAATATCTGAAGTTTAAAATCAGTTTTTTTTTACTTAGCTTTTTACGTTTTCTTCCAAACAAACATGTAAAGCGTTATAAAGATGAAAACAAAAGATTTCACCCAAAGACAAAAGAATACAGAGAAAAGACAATTAAGTATGAATCAAACAAAATCTTTCTATGTTTCATCATACATAACAGTAACAAGAATTAAATAAGTATGCTGACCTTTGAAGCAAATTTTCTTTAATAATAGAAAATCTAACAAATATAATAATCCAATGTCGAATTTAAACAACGATAACGAACCGCAAATAGAAAAATCACGAGCAAAGCTCTCCCCGGTAAATCTCTAAGGGAATGGAACTCGAAAGGAATTTTCACTAAAACTCAAATACAATTCTCCATCATGCCTTCAAATATCATTCCTAACTCTACTTATTATTATTATTATTTTTTTTTTTTGGTAATTAAAATTTTTATTAATCACCAAAAGGTCTTTACATATCAAAGACAGTTTTAAACTCAACTGCCTATCTAATAAAAACACGAAATCTATGCTACTCTAATATTCAGTATTCATATCATGAACTGCTGAATATGTATACTAAGCCTAGGATGAGCTCGAACATTACAAATATAGGCTATACTACTTAGGAGTTTGTCACAATTACAGTAAGTGTTTTCAAAGATTCTTGCATTTCTTTCCAACCATATACTATAGAACATTTCTGTGATGGTCATCTTGAATGTGAGAGCTCGGACAGATTTCCCTTTGGATTGTAGAATGATCCAATTGCAGAATTTTGCATCCAGTTATGTCCATTGAAGTCATCCATATTCAGCCATTGTAGAACTTTGTGTCTCAGTTGTGTAGCATAGATACAATGTAGGAAGACATGATCTCTAGTTTCCTCTTCTTGCTGGCACATAACACACATCCCTGAGATATTCAATTTCCATTGCAGCAGTCTATTTTTGGTAGGCAGTCGATCCTGCAGCAGTAACCATACGCTAAAGATAGCCTTTGGTCTAGCTGCATTTTGCATAACCAAATTCTTCCATGGAACTCTGGCTGAATCTCCAAGCAGCTGCAAGTACACCTTCCTTATAGTGCAGGCAGTTTCATTGAGCAAATTATGAAGTTGTAGTAGCTTTACTCCTTCCACAATCTTCCTTACCATCCAGCTAGCATTATTTGGAATAGTGAGGCTGTCCAGTTGTTGTTGTTTAACATACACACTGTGAATCCATTTGACCCATAGCAGGTCTTTCTTGTGAGCTAAATCCCATCCTAGTTTAGCTATTGCAGCTTTGTTCCACAATGAGATGTTAGTTAAGTTAAGTCCCCCAACAGATTTAGGCATACACATTTTCTCCCAGGCTACATATGCTTTCTTGTTGATGGTCACAGACCCTGACCAAATGTAGGTTCTGCAGATAGATTCCAATAGCTTGACAACTTTAGAAGGCATAATGAATAGCTGAGCCCAATAAGCTTGGACTCCAAGAATAACAGATTGAACCAGTTGGCATCTGCCTGCATAGGATAGATATCTTGCTGTCCAGGATGTTATTTTTGCTGTGATCTTATCAACCAAAGGTTGCCATTGAGTAACTGATAGTTTCTTGGTAGTTAATGGGACTCCCAAGTATTTGAAAGGAAGATCACCTTTAACATAACCAAGAAGATTGAGGATATGATGTTGATTTTCAATTGCAACCCCCCCAAAATACACTGCACTTTTGTTTAGGTTAGCCTTCAGCCCAGTAGCAGCTAGAAATTGAGAGAAGAAATGAAACATAGCACTTACTGATTGAGTTTCCCCTTTGACAAATAATAACAAATCATCTGCAAAGCTCAAATGAGTGATTCCCAGCTTCTTACATCCTGGATGATATGTGAAGTTCTTAGTATGCTACAATTGTGCCAGAGCTCTACTAAGATATTCCATAATGATAGCAAACAAGAAGGGAGATATTGGATCTCCTTGTCTCAATCCTTTAGCAGCTTGAAAGGGCTTTGTTGTTTCACCATTAACTACAACAGTGTAGCTAACAGTTTGAACACATTCCATGATCCATTTAATAAACCTGCTAGGGAAATCAAGTTCTTCCATAATCTGTTGTAGACTGCTCCATTCCACAGAGTCATAGGCTTTTTGGAGATCAATCTTGATCATGCATCTGGGAGAGATGTGTTGTCTGGAGTACTGTTTTATTAGCTCATGAGCTAATATCACATTATCTGCTACTCTTCTTCCTGGTATAAATCCTTCCTGGGAGTTGCATATAATACTACTCATCACTTTTTGGAGTCTATTAGCCAACAGTTTGGATATGATCTTATACAAGACTGAACAACAAGCTATTGGCCTAAACTCCTTCACAGTTTGGGGATTGGGAACCTTGGGTAACAAAGTAATTGTTGCACAATTGACTGGACTGTACATTTTGGAAGTTTGAAAAAAATTTGTAACTGCTAACATCACCTGCCTCCCATTGATATGCCAAGACTGCTTGAAGAACATGGCATTGAACCCATCTATACCTGGAGCTTTATCATTTCCAATAGCCTTCAAGCTATCAACTATCTCCCTTTCAGATATATCAGCTATAAGCTCCTTCCTTTGAATTTGAGATAGTTTTGGTCCATTCCTCATATATAGCTTATTTATTGCTGGAAGTGTGTTGGCTGCTGTTCCCATTAGAGCTTGATAAAAATCCCTGATCTCCTTCTTCAATTCTTCAGAATCATTTATCTTCTGACCTCCTTCTGTGGATAGTTCAATGATCTTTTTATATTGATTCCTCTCCTTCATAACTGCTGAGAAATATTTATTGTTGGAATCCCCTAGCTTGATCCACTTAGCTCTTGATTTTTGTTGTAAGGCTGACTCTTCTACAAGTGACCATTTCTCCAGTTGCTGTACCATTTCCTTTGCTTTTTGTTGGAGATTGTCTGAATAAGAAAGATCCAGTTGATGCTGCATATCTATCAATTCTTTCCTGCTGCTTTCAATCCTTTGGGATATGTTTTTAAAGTCTCTAACATTAAGAGATTTTAAAGGCTGTTTAAGTGCTTTAAGATTATTCCATACTCCTTGAAGGTTGTGTTTCTCCTTGCTGCTCCAATACCTTGAGAGAATACCATGATATTCTTTATGCTGGATCCAAGCATTGAAAAATCTGAATGGAGTTTTCCTTACTGCTGTATCAGTTGCAAGAGTTAGTAGCATAGGGTTGTGATCAGATATAAGTGGCTGACCATATACAGTATGTACATGATTCCACTTCATCTGCCACTCAAAATTGCTAAACACTCTATCCAATCTACTGCATACTCTATCATTACCACTTTGTTGATTAGACCAGGTGAAAAAGTTCCCCTTCCAAGGTAGTTCAATAAGCCCTGATTGCTAAATGCAGTTATTAAAGTCCACCAATTCCCTTTGCTTCACTTGTTGGCTGGATTGCCTCTCCTTAGTTGATAGAATTGCATTGAAGTCCCCTGCAATGAGCCAAGGATCAGTAATACCAGATGATAGATTCACAATAGAACTCCATAGTAGCTTCCTTTGATCACAGTCATTGAAACCATAGATTACTGAGAGCCAGCAGATAATCTCCCCAGTGATGTGTTGGACTTTACAATGAATGATCTGAGCCTCCTCTATATGACCAGACACCACAAGTTTTGAAGGATCCCACAAGATCCAAATTCTACCATTTACTGCACTGTTGTAATTAGTGAGCATACTCCAGTTAGGTAATAGAAAACTAGCTATTCTATTTGCATTGTGTTGTTTAACCTTGGTCTCAACTAGTCCAACCAGGTCAAACTTATTATTCCTAAGATAATTCTGAGCTTCTTTTTGTTTGAACCTTTTATTTACACCTCTAATATTCCAAAAGATCCACTTCATTGGGTTTTACTTGTTCCCCCTTCATCTTGGGGATGATCAGACCATCTAACTGACCCAATTTCATACCTATTGGACAAAACAAGAGGGGACAATGGAGGGAAGTTGGTTATATTGAAAACTGGAGAGTCATGGACAACTTGCTTCTGTTTTTCCTCAATCACAGTAGGAGGTTGAATGATCTCCTTACTTGCTACTTGACTCTGGGTGTGAAGCTCCTGGCAGCTTTGGCTTGTTGTAATTGGTGCTTTCACTCTCCATTCTTGGGTTACCTTGGCTTTTTGCATAGGTTGTGAAATTTTGGTTAGACAATTATGTCCAACCTCCAAGCATTTCTCACAGTATAGAGGTTTCCACTCATAGAGTACATCCTGTATGAAACTCCTTCCATTTGGATCTAGAATCTCTATTTCACAAGGCAGCTGTTTTGATACATTTACCTCAATGAGCATTCTAGCATAAGAGATTCTAGTCTATTTAGTAGTACATTCATCAGCATATATTGGTTTCCCAAGAACACTAGCTATCCTACTCAAGGACTTGCTACCCCAACAAGACATTGGTAAGTTAGGGAATTTTATCCATAAAGGAATCTCAGTAGGAAAAGCTGCTTTAAAATCAAAATCTGCAGACCATTGTTTCAAAATCATTGGTCTATTAGCAATCGTATATGGTCCTCCACACAATATTTCTTTAGCATCTTCAATGCAATTGAATTTGACAATATAATACCCCTCCTCATGATAAAACAATTCAGGATCAGGCACATGCGACCAATGGAGATTAATAAATCTCTTCATTCCATTGAACCCAGGGCTATTGCCTAACACAAATACCACCAGAGCACTTTTCCATTTCCCTTCTTCCTCCTCTACTTCTTCCTTTACCAATTGACCAACTGGTTTCCCATTGACTAGTATAGGAGGAATATATTCTAATGACATACCATTTGCAGCCAATCTGTTGCTTTGGAAGAGGCTATTCCACTGTTTAGGTGGATTTGAGATTTCCTCTGCTGCAGCTTTAGTAGAATCTGCAGTAGTTGGTTGTTGCATGCACGTCTTTTCCCCATTTTCCTTCTCCTTTGGGCCTTCCATAGGTATGACTGGATGTACAATACTTCTCGCAGGAGCTGTTTGTAACATAGGGACATTAGATGGTTGTGGATCTGGAGCTAATTGAGCCAATGGAACAGTAGTTGCTTGTAACATTGTGCCTTGTGAATCTGAGACTGGTTGAGCCAATGGAACAGTATTCACAGATGAAATCGATGGAACAGTGATGCCAACCGATGGAACAGTATTCACAGATGAAATCGATGGAACAGTGATGCCAACCGATGGAACAGTGTTAACTGTTTTTTGGAAGACTAAATCACTCGCATAAATTGGAACTAACTCTTTTCTTGGGCGACCTCTTCTCTTTGCCATGACTCAGTCTGCTAGATTAACTCACCTTAGCAGTAGCAATGGAGGAAAGGCGATGAAACAGTAGGGTTGGGGAAGAAAGGTAGAGAGAAGGAGGAGCTTCTCTTTCTACATATCGATTTTCAAGTTACTTATTATTATTATTATTATTTACTACTAATGAACAACTGAAACTAGCCAAACTTTTCTTTGAAAAAGTAAAATATTTGTATGTGTAGATCGTGTGAGATGGTGAGTGGGGAATGGGAACGTGAGAGGAGATGTGGGGGTGAGGGAAGTTAGAGTTAGAGTAAGAGTTGGAGTGGAAGAATGGAGTTGAGAAGATCATGGTAAATAGTTAGGATAATATTTTTTTGAATATTTCAAGATTTATCCTCCCCTTTTTTTATATTAAAATGTGCAATCAGATTTTTTAATAGAATTTGATAAAAAAATTTGATCACTTTTACGTGATCTTAGCTTACTTTGATTTTTTCTTTTTGGGTCTTTTTGTTTTATAAGATAATTAAATTATGAAGATAAGAAGAATAACCATTATTTCTTGAAATATAGGAAAACTAAATATTTACATGTACTTTAAATGCTACTAAGAAAGATTCTATAGCTTATTGAAAGAAGATATATATATATATTAAAAAGGGTTATTGGCTGGGTCGTACGACCTCAGTATGATTTGCGCATGATTGAATTGATTGCTTTGTCATTGATAATAAATGATACTGCCTCATTGGCTTGTGATAAATTGTTAAAAGATGAAAATTAATTTGGAAATCTCCTAATAACAAAAGAAATGTTAAAAGATGAAAATTAATTTGGAAATCTCCTTATAACAAAAGAAATGTTAAAAGATGAAAATTAATTTGGAAATATCCTAATAAAAAATCATGATTAAATCATATTATTGGTATATTATTGTTGGTCATAGTAAGTGTCGGAGTCAACCTCTCGTCACTACTTCTTCGAGATTATATTGGATACTTACTGGGTAAGTGTTATTTTTGTACTCATACTACACTTGCTATATATTTTTGTTCTACAAGCACATGTATGGCTAGTAGCCTAGTTGGGCGCAGTGGCATGGTTGACACGGGTACTTAGTGAGCTACATTTTATGGTACGATCCGCGGCCAACAAAGTCTCCTTCAGAGTATTTATATTTTCTTTCCTGTTCAAATTTGTATTCCGGACAAATAATGTATTATATTTTATTATTCCTAGTTGATGCTCATGTACTTGTGTCACATGGTTCTGAGACGATTATGGATTATTTATTATTGGCATGTTTAAAAACATTATTAATTCTCTTGATATTTCATCTTTTACTATTCGCTTGAAGAAAGATCGTGATTTCAAATATACTAGAATGAGAACAAAATTAAGTATTTATGGTTGGAACGCATGGTAATGGTGTACGACGATATCACTACCTTCATTAGATTTTGGATCATGACAACATGGTATCATAGCAATAGGTTCACATAGGTCTCACGAGTCATGAGCAAGTCTAACAGAGTCTTGCGGAATGGTACGAACACATCTGCACTTATCTTAAAGATGCTACAAGGCTAATATGAGCACTTCCCTTCTTGATTCCTCATCGTGCGATTTGATTCCTTTGAGGCTTATGCCTTTATTTCCCTCATATTCAATCTTATGCAACATGAAGCGCTTGTTATCAATTCAAAATTGAGAAATTATAATGGTATTACAGATGTGGTGCGGGATGTTTCTCCCTGCTTATTTGTTTGGGCTATTGGCGTCGCCTTGCGGAAGGATATTCTGTCATTTCTGCTCAGTAGTTGTACTTCTAAGATCTTGGAGGCTATGCACGGGTTTCTATGATGCACCTGAGTTGTTATCACACAGTATTGATGTGATGGTAAGATGCTTGTCTATGTGTCGGGGCAATGAATGACTTGAAATGTGGTTTACACAGTTGATGATTCAGAGATTCGGCATTTTATTTCCAACGGAAGAAAGGCAGTCAGACTATGAATGTTCAAGCTTGAGTTGATGAGGTAACGAGAACTTGGTATTTTCAGGCGTGGTAGAACTTTCATCAGTAATGTGGTATCGCTGCCCTTGATAGAATGTGTTAAGTTCAGCGGTGTTATGGTTCTCTTCAATCCATCTTTTGGGTAGAGTATTGTGAATGGTAACGGGGAAGCAGCTATAAAAGGTCGCAGTGTGCAGTGCTCCAGGATCGAATCGACGTTCCTAGTGTTGACGGCTTGAGAAAGATGGTATTCGAAAAGGTTAAAGTATGTAACAATCTATTGGTCCAAGTGCTACAGAGATGGATTTTTTATTTAAGGAAACAACTGGTCAGCAAAGAATGAGGAAGTGCATGTGGGAAGTGTCATGCGGTTGTTAAATTTCTAAAAGGCTAGGTATAAGAAGCAAAAGTTGAGTAATTGCTTAAACGAAAGGGTTTGACCAAACTAGGAGAGTGGAAAAGTAGCATATAGGTTCAGCGGTAGGATAACTACACGCCTTGAGGAAAGTTTACAATGATTTGGAATTTATTGTGTACGGTGACTAGGTCTACGGGCTTAGTTTTAAATATTGGCTATTATACGGCGGGAGATTTGATACAATAGAAAAGAGTTGCTTAATATGAAGATGGATATATACAACATGACTTTGGATTGGAATGTATTGTCGCACCTTTTAGCTGATGTCTGTGAGGAGTGAACGGACTTGTACAGTTGGTGAATGAGCAAGAGCTCGGGATGGATTATTGATTCCATAGTAATTGTACCCCGTGCAGCGACGTTGGAAAACGTCAGCATGGAATTTCCACAGGTGGGTTATCTCCTGTGAGTAGGTTAGCGATCGTGTGGAATTGACAAAGATTTTATGAGGAATTCTACTGGTCATCCAGTAAGAGGTCTTTTATGTAAATGTGGTTGGTAATTCAGAGTGTTCATGAAAGAGAATGACTTCGAGAAATTTGGAGAGTTGTTTGTGCAAGATCAGGTCAACGATGAAGAAAGAATCTTGGTGGATTCTGGAGTTATGCGATAGTAGCTTCGATCTAAGTGGGAGAGCCCCACCGTCTATGGATTGATTGTGTGGTTGTCTACTTATGAGGTTTCCGGTTATCAGCTTATTGGTGGGTTATTACGAATCAGTAAAGAGAATATCAGTGGTAATTTGAGCAAAGGAATTGAGGAATGTGTCTATAGTTGGCCTTATCATTTTACGTTCAGGCTTTGGGAAGACTCAGGATTTTTGCTTCGTACAGGGGTGAGTTACAAGGAAGGTGATATAGTCAGGTGCTTCCTTGAGAGGGTGTTCATCTGCCAACAGAGTCTTGTAGTTGATTATATTTAGGACTAAGTCAGAGTGCGCGACTCTCAGCAACGGACCTAGTAGATTCAAAGGTCATAGTGTGGTGCCTAAGGATTTCGAGTCCATAGTATAGTTGAGTATCGAGATTTTGCAGTGGATTATGATAAAGGAGCTTGGGGAGTTTTGTGTTTTCTCCAGCCTACAGTGTGGTGTGAGAGGAGTGGGAGGAAATAACTTTGGATTCGTATAAGTTTATCAGAATGGGTGTACCAGTAGAAGATGCGAATGTGCGCACAAGGAGGGTATTAAATGGTTCTTGGGTTTTGAGACAATGTGGTCTGGTGAAAGGGGGTCACTCAGGACGAGTGCGGATTGAGTTCTCTATTATGAATAGAGCTATTATTATTCCTAAGGCAAGTCCAGGGTAATTTAGGAGAAGTCAGATCGGTTAGCAATGGTTGAATCAACATAATGATGGCAATGATAAGCTCATTCGGCGTGTTGAGTTACTCATGTGATTTGTGACGGTACTTGCGAGGTTTCACGGTCGCCTTGATTGATTTTATTTGAAGGCTTCAGAGTATTATGGCTTGTTATTTATTGATGGATCCTGAAAGGGTTATAGTGGTTTAGACCACCACTTGAGGTTGGTATTTTCTGTGGATATTAGAATTCAGTCATGTATTGCAATGTTCCTCTTGAAATGAGTTAAGTAAAATGTTTCTATGTGATAAAGTTTTTACCCTATTAGCGGTTCAGGAGTTATGATGAAATTCTTGTACTCTTGCGCATTGGCGTGATTAAGTGCATTGAGTAGCATGAGATTTGGAAGTTGAATATCAAAGTTGTAGTTTGGTGTCGATAAGAATGTCACCAGGTGACATGAGTAGCGAAAAATGACTCAGATGATTAGAGTAAGCTGGTATTGTTTTTAGCGTTACCTGAGATTGGTATCTTATGTAAGAGACTTTGAGTACTGATTTCAATTTTTTGATTTGCTTTACAGCATTAGTATGGCCGGTTGTATGGATGTACATACTTGTTACCTGGTGCGCAAGGTCGTGGGAGCGTATCTCACAGGAGGATTGTATGAGTGTGACGTATAGTCACTTGATTGATTGGAGATTGAAACCAAATATGAAGATTTTGATAATATCGCTAATTTGAGAATTTATGCCTGAAGGGCGCTCGGTTCATTTAATTGTGGACTATGGAATTTTGTTCCAAACATGATGGTTGTTCTTGTGTGTTACGGGAAAAAATGATTATTACGAACCCTTTGAAGGTTTATAGCCTGGTACAGTGCGATTAGAATCAACTTGAGGTCAGTGGATGGATTTAAATATGAATACGGGCTCTATATCAGGGCGGATGTGTTCATTTCAGCATAGCACTCCTTATGTCGTGGATTTTTTTCATGATATAAAAAGGTATTTTGTTCTATTTGAGAAAAAAATACTTTCTTTTCATGTAGAAAAAATATTTCTTTCATTTCAACAAAACAAATATTTTTCGTTTTATGATGTAAAAAAATCATTTCAATAAAAAGAGTATTCTCTTTTCACGATCTAGAAAAGTATTTTATTATATTTTAATAAAATGAGTACTTTATTTTCATATTGTAAAAAGAGTATTTTCTTTTTCAATTAGAAAAAGGTATTTTCATTTTAGTTATGGAGCACAAATTTCAATATCTTTTTCGTGTAGAAAAGTTAACCAACACATTAGTTTCTTCGGTTTGTGTGAATTTTTAGATGAATAATTGAACTCTTGATGAAAAATAGAGTCCTAAAAACGTTGGTTATTTGGAGAGGAGTGGGAGCAAGGAAACATAGGGACTTGGGGTAAGGCTGGGGGAGGGGGGAGTGAGGAGAGTAGCATAAAAAATATTTTGTAGTCTCTAACCAAACACTAGAAAATATTTTCCTGAAAAAGTTTTCCACGCACCAGCCAAACAAGGAAAAATAAGTGATAAAACCACTCATTTTGCTCAGAAATGTCTAATGTGTTTCCATGCACTAGTTTCATTCAAGACAAAAGTCTCATATCATCATTGATTTTGTTAACGTCGGATGCCATTACATGATGCGTATAGAAGGATGGTACCAGCTTCTTGCGGAAGTGTACCTAGTCGTTAGAGTTAATTGGAGATATAGAGTTTAGGTACTTGACATATAAGTCCTAATATTTTTATTTTATAAGTTTCTAGTAGTACATATTTAATTCCCTAGACAATTAGCTGTGAGCAGATTCCATCCTCTATAAAGACAGTTATTTGCAGGACAGCTGGCTAGAGGAGCTTGTACTATGTACTATTCCTTGCTCAGCACTCTTATCCTTTTAGAATTTTATCACATATATCTATTGTAATAGCTGATAGATTCTTTATCAATGAAAATCCTTTTAGCTTAATTTAGCTTAGCATAGTTTTTCTTCTTTTTCTAGTTCACACTTCACTGTTCTATTGTTGCTGCATCATTTGATATCAAAATTGTTACTCTTGAACTGTGAATAATTGCTTCCGATATGAAAAACTTGGCTGACGTTGTTGAGAGATTGTCGATGGAAATCGGTAATATCACATGCGTCAAAATCATATGGAAGAGAATCGAGACAAGGCCTTCAACGAGCTGAGAGAAGCAGTATAAGCTTCTCAAAAACAGCAGGATAAGGGCAAGAATTTACCTGAGTAAGATCTGGGAGTTGAGCTTTATTCACCAACAATTGGGCCCTTTGGAAGGAGTTGGAGTGCAGAGAAGGGGAGGCTCTTCGAACCCTTCTTCTTCTCAACTAGTAAAATAGCATGGGGTTATTGGACCTGGAATAGTACAATCTCCATCAATTGTTGTTTGAGTCAACATTGGAGGCATACCAGTTCAACAGAATCAACTTATGCCGGCTCTTGGAGGTTACAATGGAGATGCTGTCCCAGGAGGTTCTCATGGTATTTCTCACCCTAACACTCTATCCAGATTAGGTAAGTTAGAATTCCCTCATTTTGATGGTAAGGATCTCAGATGTTGGCTTTACAAAATTGAACAGTTTTTTTCCTTAGAAGAAATCCCTCATGTTCAGAAGATCAAAGTGGTTTCCATTCATTTAGAGTGAATTTCTTTAGAATGGCATCAAGCTTATATGAAAAGTAGAATGCATTTACCTTACCCTAGCTGAGATGAGTATTTCTATGCCTTAATAGATAGATTTGGTGTTGAGTATGGTGATCCCATGGATGAGCTCAAGCTGTTATTTCAAACGGGAGCTGTGAAAGATTATCAAGATAACTTTGATAGTCTATGAATAGACTATCCTTTCTAATGGATTATGCCATCAACTGCTTCATAGCTGGTCTTAGACCTGAATATCGAGATAATGTTAAAGCTTACAGACCAAATTCCCTACCCCAAGCCTACTACCTATCCAGACTACAAAAATCATCTTACCTAGCTCAACACAGAACCTTAAGACCCTTTCCTTCCCCTACCCCTTCTGTAGCTTCAAAAAACACTTCCATTATCCCATACTCAGGCCCCAAAACACCTTACAAACCTCTTGAACCCAATTCCCAGTGGAACAAAGGCAGAGGAAAGAAGCTGACACCAGCTAAGCTTAATGAGAAAAGACTAAAAGGTCTTTGTTATTTCTGTGATGAAAAATTCTTTCCGGGGCGCAAGTGTAAGACCAACAAACAATTATTTTTGTTGGAACTGGAAGAGGGAATGGAACTTGAAAATGGCAATCAACAGTTGTATGTTATAAAGGTTGAGGAAATTCAAGAAGATGAAGTTTGTGAAACCAGTAAGGAAGCTGAAGCAAGGGGGGAAGTTGATCCTGTAACTATCTCATTGAATGCTCTCAATGGGATAGAACCAGGAAACAAAAGCCTCATAGATGAGTACCAGGTTCTGTTTTCAGAACCTACTAGTCTTCAACCTTATAGAGGATTATTAGACCATAGAATACTCTTAGAATCTGGTATCAATCCAATTAACATCAGGTCATACAGGTACTCTTCAGCTCACGAGGATTATTGAAAGGCTAGTCCAAGAAATGCTAGATCAAGGCATTTTTCAGCCTAGTTCCAGCCCTTATGCATCCCATGTGGTTCTAGTGAGAAAGAAGGATGGATCATGGAGACTCTGTGTAGATTATAGAGCTATAAAAAAAGTAACCATCAAAGATAAGTTCCCAATCCCAATCATTGAGGAGTTGTTGGATGAGCTTGGTGGTTCTAAGGTGTTTACAAAAATTTACCTCAGATCCGGATACCATCAAATAAGAATGGATCCTGCTGATATAGCCAAGACAGCATTTAGGACTCATTCATGTCACTATGAATATCTAGTGATGCCATTTGGGCTCACTAATGCTCCTTCTTGTTTCCAAGGCCTTATGAACCACATCTTCAAGGAATACTTAAGGAAGTTCATCCTAGTATTTTTTGATGACATTCTAATGTTCAGGAAAAGCATGGAGGAGTACCCGATACACATTAAGCTGACCTTTGAGTTATTGGTGAAGCACAACCTATTTGCAAGGGAAGCCAAGTGTTCATTTGGGAGCAGCATGATTGAATACCTTGGCCACTTTATCTCTGCTGATGGGGTTGCTACTGATCCCAGAAAGATTGCTGCTATTCATGATTGGCCTGTTCCAGCAACTATTAAGCAGCTAAGGGGGTTCTTCGGACTAGCTGGATATTACAGAAGGTTCATACAAAGGTTTGTAGTGATTAGCAAGCCACTCACTGATCTGCTGAAGAAGGACAACTTTTATTGGAATGAAAATGTTACCACAACTTTTGAAGCTCCTAAAACAGCCTTAGTCACTGCTCTTTTTCTGGCTCTACCTGATAGTTCTCAGTAGTTCATAGTGGAAACTGATGGATGTGACATTGGTATAGGAGCAGTCTTGATGCATAAGGGACATCCTATTATCTACATCAGTAAGGATTCTCTCCTAGGCATCAAACTATTTCAGTCTATGACAAAGAACTCCTGGCATTAGTGTTGGCTATCATTAAATGGTCACAGTATCTCAGGGGAAGACACTTCATAGTGAGGACTAACCAAAAGACACTTAGTTTCTCTTGGGGCAGAAGCTTCACACGGGTACTCAAATGAAGTGGATAGCCAAAGTCATGCAGTTTGACTTTACTATAGAATACAAGAAAGGTAGGGAAAACAAGGCTGCAGATTCATTGTCTAGGTTGCCTGAAGCAGAATTAAATGCATTGCATATCAACAACTCTAGGGAAGTCTTGTTCCAAAGAATCATGGAAAGTTGGTAGAATTATCCTGAGTTGTACGACTTGATCAAAAATATACAGAGCAAGGAAGAGGAAAACCACGGCTACTCTTATGATAACCAATAGTTGAGGAAGAATGGAAGGCTAGCTGTGGGAAATGATGCAAAACTTAGGAAGGATCTGATTCAACAATGGCATGATCTTCTTATAGGAGGCCACTCTGCTATCAATAATACATACAGGAAGCTGGCATCGCTATTTTATTGGAATGCAATGAAGGAGGATGTCACTACATATTTCAAGGAATGTTTTGTTTGTCAAAAGATCAAATATGACAGCTCTCCTTATCCTGGTCTGGTCCAACCCTTGATAATTCCTAGCATTGCATGGTCAAGTATTAGCATGGATTTTGTGGAGGAATTTCCTAAATCCAAAGGCAAATCGGTAATTTGGGTTGTGGTGGATAATCACTAAGTATGCCCACTTTGTGGGAATTTCTCACCCATACATAGCTGCATACATAGCCCAACTGTTCCTAGATAATGTCTACAAATTACACGGTATGCCTGAGAACATAGTGAGTGATAGAGACTCGTGTTTGTTAGCAAGGTTTGGGAATAACTTTTCTTTGCTCATGGAGTTACCTTGATCACCTCCACTACTTATCATCCTCAATCCGATTGGCACACTAAAGTTCTCAACGGGTGATTGGAAACCTACCTGAGGTGCTATTGTTCTGATGTTCCACAAGATTGGTACTCATACTTACCCCTCGATGAGTGGTGGTACAATACCTCACACCACTCTGCCATCCAAACCACCCCATATGAAACTTTTTATAGATAACCCCCTCCTATGCATTTACCTTACCTTCTTGGAGATGTTGTTGATGAACAAGTGGACAAGAGTCTTATAGCCAAGGAATCAAAAACTCAATTCCTAAAATACCACCTTAGTCGGGCTCAGCAAAGAATGATCTCTTAAGCCAACCATCGTAGATCAGATAGGCAGTTCTAAATAGGTGATTGGGTCTACCAAAAGATCCAACCTTATAGACAATTCACTATGTCTGCAACTCCTTTTTCAAAACTAGCATCCAGATACTATGGGACTTATCAAATCATTCAGAAAGTTAGTGCAATTTCCTACAAATTGAACCTTCCTTCCAACATCACCATACACCCTACCTTCCATGTTTTTGTAACGACCCAAATGGTTGTTTTTAGAATTTATGCCCTGACCCCCTTATTAAATATTTTCCCTAAGTTCATTTCTACTATTTTGGATTGTTGGGACGTTCGGTGTTGAGTTTTGGAGAGTTTTGGCACACTTAGTCCCTAAATGAGAGCTTAAGTATTGAAAAATAGCCCGTAGTCGGAACAATGTAAAGACAGCCTCAGAATGAAAATTCAATGGTTTTGTTAGCTCCGTTAGGTGATTTCGGGATGGGGAGCGTGTTCAGAATGAATTTTAGAAGTCTGTCGCTAATTTATGCTTCAATTGGCAAAGTTAGTATTTTGGCGATTTCCGGTTGATTGGTGAGATTTTGGTCCGGGAGTCGAAATGGAATTTCGAGAATTCTTGTAGCTTCGTTAGGTGATTTGGGTTATGCGTGAAAAATTTCAAGTCATTCAGACGTGTTTTGTTTGGGTTTTTGATCGAATGCATGTTTTATAAGTTTTAGAAGAACTTAGGCTTGAATTCGATATAATTTGATGGTTTTGGCATTGTTTGAGGCGTTTTGATAATTAGAACAAGTTTTTATGATGTTTTTTGAGGTGTTGGTATTTTTGGTTGAGGTCTCGGGGGCCTTGGGATATTTCGGATGGCTAACGGGAATTTTTGAAGTTGGAAAATGCTGCAGAAATGCAGTAGTCAGTGCAGAGCAATTTTGCTCTATGTGATCGCATAGCAGGTGTTGCGATCGCAGAGGATTAGCTACAGTGCCTGGAAATTTTATTCTATGCTATCACAAGAGCTCTAATTCGATCGCATAGGGTTAGCTACAGAGCCTGAATATTTTGTTCTATGTGATCGCATAGAGTTAGCTACAGTACCCAAACAGAATATTAAAAACCAGTTCATCCGCGAATCCAAACCCATTTTCCACCATTTTTGAGCATTTTGAGAGCTACTTGGGAGAATTTGAAGCGTGTTTCGGCTGGGTAAGTTTTATGAGTTAAAAACATGATTATATTGTAGAATCATCCTTGAAATCCTTGAGAATTTAGCCAAATTTGTAAGAAATTAGGGCTTGAGTTTTGAACTCTAATTCGAGATTTGAGGGGCTATTTGTGGTCCGATTTGAGAGATTTTCATATGGTTAGAATCGTGAGAGTACGATGGTTCTAGAAATATAAATTTTACCCGATTCCGAGACGTGGGCTCGAGGGGCATTTTGGTCATTTTATATAATTTCGCGTATTAGCTTAGAATTTATTTGTAGAATCAACTACTTGAATTAATATTTACAATATGCAATTTAATTGAATAGATTTGAGCTAGTTAGAGTTGGATACTCGTGGCAAAAGCGTGGTTTCGGGTTGCCTTGCACTTATTCGAGGTAAGTAGCTTGTCTAACCTTGTGTAGCGGACTTTGTCCCTTAGGATATTATATATGGTAATTGAATGCCTTGTACATGAGGTGACGAGCGCTGAGCTAATTGTTAAAAACCCAAAATTTTCTTAAAATACTTGAATTGAGTTTCTTTCGTATTTGCTTTATTCTACTTTCCATTATAGCCTGTGCTAGTATAGAAAAGCATGATTAGTTGATCCAAATTGCCTATGTGCTTAAATTTTCTTAATTTTAATTATGTGAAACATGTTAGGCTAGAATTATTTGTGGCTTTGTATCGTTGAACTTCAATTTTTGAATATTTCTCAGATTTTGGTTGTGCATTTACATTTGGGATTACGAATGTGGGATTCTGGTAGCTCCCCCCCCCCCCCCCCCTTGTTTGTTTATTTTGGGACTGTGGGATCGATTTCCGATAGATCCCCCTGCACATTTATTTTGGGACTACGGGTTAGATTCTCGGTAGATCCCCCTGCACATTGATGGTTGGACTACGGGGCGGTATCCTGGGAGATCCTTCAGGTATATTCATACGTTGGACTACGAGACGGTATCCCGAGAGCTCCTTGTACATATTGATAAAATGGAATACAGGACGGTATCCTGGGAGATCCTCATTATTAGTACTGGTATTGAGTTGTTTACTCTATGTTAACTTATTTTTTCTGCGTATTAAAGTTGTTTGTGTAATCCGATTTAATTCATAATTGTATATCATTATTTCTGCTTATTTCATGTTGTCAGCCTTATTATCATATTTTGTCTCAGTAGGGCCCTGACCTTCCCCGTTACCACCCAACCGAGGTTAGGCTTGGCACTTACTAAGTACCGTTGTGGTGTACTCATGCCTCTTATGCGCATATTTTTCATGTGGAGCTCCAGGTACCTCCACCCAGGCGCACTATCCTTGCAGCGGACACATCTAGTAGATACTTTGAGGTATATCTGCCACGTTCGCAGACTAGAAGTCTCTATCTTATTCCAGCTTTAGTATATGATTTTCCTTTCTTTCGGTTGTGTAGACATTCTGGAGTTAGAGCAGTGTACTTCATTTCTGTTTAGCCTGTGTTTCCTGTGAGTTTCCGGGTTTTGGGTGTTATTTCTTTTTGGATTTCGTGATATGGGCTGTATTATGTCAAGTGGCACTTATATACAGTTTCTCTTGACAGTAAGATTTTCAGTTGTTTGCTTCCGCAAGTAAGTTTATTTTTCGCAAGTTAGTTTATTTTTCACAAGTTGTGTAAATTCCGTATTTTTAGGCTACATAGTCGTAAGGACTAGGTGCCATTACGACATGTTCACGGAAGGCGAACTGGGATCGTGATAGTTTCCCTTCTTAAACCATGTTAGAAGGTGCATGACAGCATAACTCATCCTTCAGTCATGGGCATTACCAGCCCTTACTGCCCTACTCCCAAATCCATACTCGACAGAAGAATTATAAATAAGGGAAACAAAGCCATAGCTCAAGTTCTTGTGCAATGGGAGCAGATGCCTGAGGATCAAACTACTTGGGAGGATTATCATGTCTTGAAAATGAGATTTCCAGCTTTTCTTCCTTGAGGACAAGGAAGATTTCAAGAGGGGAGAAATGATGCGTATAGAAGGATGGTACCAGCTGCTTGTAGAAGTGTACCTAGTCGTTAGAGTTAATTGGAAATATAGAATTTAGGTACTTGACTCTTAAGTCCTAGTGTTTTTATTTTATAAGTTTCTAGTATTACAATTAAATCCTTAGACAATTAGCTGCGAGCAGATTTCATCCTTTGCAGGACAGCTGAGCAAAGGAGTTGTACTATGTACTATTTCTTACTCAGCACTCTTATCCTTTTAGCATTTTCATCACCTATATCTACTGTAATTGCTTATAGGATTCTTTATCAATGAAAATCCTTTTAGCTTAATTTATCTTAGCATAGTTTTTCTTCTTTTTCTTGTTCAAACTTCACTGTTCGATTGTTGTTGCATCATTACATCGTGGAGGTGGAAATAAGAAGGTTGCATTGAATTTGAACGAAGCCATGCTCCAAAATATATCGGAGATTTATCTTTAACTTGTCTTGTCTTTTCTCTAGTATGTTAATTTGTACTCTGCTTAATGATACATGTAAATTGTAATCATTCTCGAAAAATATAGTAACCAAAGAAACATTGCTGCAGAAAAATCATAAGACCAAAAAGAAAAAGTACAAAAAAACGCATTAAGAGTTTCCACTAGATAACAACCAACTTAATGGAAATAATTAGCACAAATTTATGAAAGTCGGAAGGCAAAGTGCTAAATGAACAATTCAAAACAGAGAATTGTTAGATAACCAACAATTCGAGGGGACTTTGGAATAATTTTCCATAACAACAATGGCATGTGATGTTTAGCATAAAGTATACATATTTTTATGTATATCGCCTCATATTTTACTCTTGTTTTGTGAATTTGAGATGTTAAATATTATGAGTTATATTAGTTTAAAGCGTTTTTACTTGTAGGAATGATTCGGGAGCAAGTGGGAGCAAAACGTGTAAGATTTGAAGCTAAAACGAACAAAATTGGAAAACAAAGCCAGTTGGGCGCAACAGGCAGCGCCTGGCGCCACCTGTGGCATTGAAAACAGTATGCACAAATTTGGGGGCGCTATGGAGGGCGCCTGACATCGGGCTGGTTGCCAGTGATGCGAATTGTGTCATATTTCGCCCGTGACACGGTTTATTTCGACCTTAGACCTTTCCAACACGTATAAAAGGAAGACTAAGCCTAATTTTGGGGCAGAGACGCACCTTGGAGCAAAAATACACGCAAGAAACATTGAGGAGCAAGAACATCTTGGAATTCTTCATCTTTTATAGTATTTTCAATTAATCAAAACTTATGCAATTGTTTGATTACATCATGAGTGGCTAAACACCCATTGTTCTGGGGTTGTGATTTAGCCATGAATATTATTGTTTAATGTCGACTTAACCTTGATTATAATTCACCAATATATGATTGTTTCTTTAATTCTGTATTTAATTGCTTCATTGTCTGGCCAGCAGTTAGGTTCTATTTACTATCTGTGCTATGCTTGGGAAAGCCGCATTTAGATTAGAGAAGAATTGAAGAGAGCATGATCTTAACCCTTAGGGGGAGCAGATTTGTGGTTAGGATAGGAATATACCTAGTCACTGTGCTTAATTAAATATTGTGATCTTAATGAATTCATAATAGATTGGTTTCATAGGAATATGGGCATTAATCTATTGAGAATAGGTGAGTAGTACTTCGGAAGAAGGCTATGAGAGCATTTATTGATTAATTATCAACCATGAGTGAATTATAAGAAAGGGAGAGTTAATTAGAACACAATGCGATTGGTGGGTCGATCACAACCTTGGAATACTTGTCTCTACTGAAAGCTTGATAATTTAATTATTACTTAGAATTGTAGTTTTGCATAACTAAACTCTTGAACTTGAATTTAGCTTGACGGAATAACAATATTGTTATGTTAGTGAGCAGTTGATATGAGTCTATGTGGGTTCGACACTCGACTTATCATTTTATTACTTGTACGACCATGTATACTTGCGTGTGTGTTTGGGAGCAACAGGCTTTTGGCGCCGTTGCCGGGAACTAAAGATTAGCTACTTTACTGACTTAAACTTTTATTAGTTATTTGTTCACATTTTAATTTTCAGTTTACCTTGTTTGTGTTAACACAGGATCTTCTCTTGAATGCGAATGAGTAGAAGCGCAAACAATATCCTTCCTCTTGATCCTGAAATTGAACGGACACTTCACAGATTGAGGAGGGAGGTCGAAGTTAGAACTAGAATAGAAAGAGAGTTGGACATCGTAGTTCAATCACATCCAATAGAGATAGCAGGTAATGCAGAGCGTGCAGTGATAGAAGTCGCAAGGCCTAATCTCGCTAATATGACTCAGGCTATCGTGAAGCCTGAGATCAAAGGGCATTTATAACTCAAACAGTACATGGTACAATAGATTTAGTCCACATGGCTATATGTGGGTCAATCTCATGAAGATCCGCAGAGGCAAATTCAGAATTTCTTGGAAATTACGGACACCTACAATTATCCGAACGTTTCAAAGGACTATGTCAAGCTGACATTTTTTCCCTTTTCACTACTGGGGGAAGCTAAGGAATGGTTACAGAAAGAGCCTGCGAACTCAATCCACACTTGGTATGAGATACCAAGGAAATTCTTAATCAAGTTTTCCCCACCAAGAAGACAAAGTCATTGAGGAGTCAAATTCTTGGGTTTGAACAATGGGATAGAGAGAGACTTCGTCAAGCCTTGGAAAGATACAAGAATCTACTCAGAGATTGCCCGCACCATTGTTAGACCGATGAGGTATTGGGACACACTTTTGTTAATGGGCTAGATGAGGCCTCAAAGATGAATCTTGATTCAGCTTGGGGGGGTAGTTGCATGGAAAAACCATATAGTGAAATTCAACTCTTGTTGAATAACTTCACTGCTAATGATCATAACTAGCAAGGAGATGGGGATTCACCCAACGCAAGTAAATAGAAAGCAGTCGGGTTGATTGAGCTTGATGACTTCTCGGCCATGAGAGCTGAGATAGCAAAATTGGCAAACCAGATGAATAGAATGACAATGCAACAGACACAACAGATGCAACATCTACAACAAATGTCTCTTTGCTGTGAACTATGTGGTGACAACCATATGAGTGACATGTGCCCCACGAATCAAGAATCTATATACTATGTGTGACAGCAGAGTAGGGGTCCAATGAATCAGAATTCCCAATATGGGAACACTTATATGTTGAAACACGTTCTCAAGGCACTAAACTAAACGTGTGTTCATATTTGTAGGTTTTGATAAATGACAAACGACGCGCAATTGACATATGACGAGGTCCAAGCACAAGCGCGCAATTGACACATAACGAGGTTCAAGCACAAGACGAACAAAGATCATGATCAAGCAAAGAAATAAAGTTATACATGAGTCGTTCTTTAATTGTGATCTTGATCCGACAATTGACTCAAGACTTGGCTTCTCTCGTAAAATCATTTTTATCAAATCATGCATATTTAATTTAAAGCAAATTTATTGATTTTCAAACATTTTATTTTAGCCAAAATGATTTTTAAACATGCCTCTCAAATCTGGACAAAGATAATCGATTATGTACTTTATGATAATCGATTATGTTAAGAAAATGTACACCAGATTTACAAAGCTGAACAATAATCGATTATGTACCTTATGATAATCGATTATGTTAAGGCAGTGTCCATCAGATGTTTCAAAGCTACAAGATAATCGATTATGTACCGTATGATAATCGATTATGTTGAGGCAGTGTCCATCAGATGTTTCAAAGCTACAAGATAATCGATTATGTACCTTATGATAATCGATTATGTTGTGGCAGTGTCTATCAAATTTTACAAGACTGTAAAATAATCGATTATGTACTTTATGATAATCGATTATGTTAAGACAGTGTAGTCCGAAGTTTTAAAAATATAAAAGATAATCGATTATCCTTATAGCATAATCGATTATGCAAATGAACGTTGCCAAAGTTTTTTTAAACTCTGATAGATAATCGAATATACACAATCTGATAATCGATTATGCTAAGTAAAATCTGCATATGATTTTTTGAACGTTGTCAGGTAATCAATTATACACAATCTGATAATCGATTATGCTAAGTAAAATCTGAATATGATTTTTTGAACGTTGTCAGGTAATCAATTATACGATTTGGATAATCGATTATTCTGCTTAAAATCTGGGAATGATTTTTGAACGATTGAAAAATAATCGATTATGCAAATCAGATAATCGATTATCTTAGCACAAAATCAGCAATTCTTGATTGACAATTAGGCAACGGTTGTGGGGTTTTGAACACTATAAATACAACTCAAAATCAGTCTTCTAAGTACAACAACTGATCATATTCTTGCTATAGCTTGCATACTCTCCTATTCATCATTTTCTATTCATTTCATAAGTTTTTGAGAGCCAAACTCTTGACGAAAGTTGTTGTGTTCTTGAGCGTACTTATTTTACTCATATCTACTCTTAAAGAGAGTCTTGTCTTGAGTGCTAAGTGTTTGTATACACTTGAAGGGAAGTGTTAATCCCTTGTGGTTGTAAGAAGGAACGTTTTCATTCCTTCGGTTGAAGTCTTGAAGTGTGGTATCTTCGAGCAAAGGTTGTTGAGGCTTGTGTGACTCAAGTTCTCAGTCTCTAACGGTTTGTTAAGCACCCGTAAGCTTAACGAAGTTAGTGGAATCTCGAGAGAGTCTCTCGGGGACTGGACTAGCCACAGGTTGTGGTGAACCAGGATAATTTCAGTGCGTTCGTTCCTTATTATTTACTTACCGCACTTATTTCAATCCTGCAATTTTTAATTCCGCAAGTTTATATTGTTTTTTTATTATAACGCTATTCACCCCCCCCCCCCCTCTAGCGTTAAGCGTATATTCTAACAATTGGTATCAGAGCCCAACTCTCTGAAAGACTTAACCGTTTGAGAGAAACAATCCATGGCTTCTACTCGTGACTTTAATGCAGGAATAGGTGAAGGACAATGCTCCACCAGACCACCACTATTCGATGGCACAAACTATACGTACTGGAAGGAGAGGATGAGAATATTCATCCAATCGAATAATTTTCATCTATGGAAGGTCATAACGAAGGGAGAACAAATTCCAACCAAAAAGGTTGAAAATGAATGGGTTCCAAAATCCGAAGATGAATACGATGCGGATGATATCCGAAAAGTGCAGAACAACGCTAGAGCCATCAACTTATTATATTGTGCTGTAAATGTTGATGATTACAGAAAAATATCATGTTGCACAATGGCTAAGCAAATGTGGGATAAGCTGGAAATCACGTACGAAGGCACGGACCAGGTAAGAGAAGCTAAAATTGATTTTCTAACCCATGCATATGAACTGTTTCACATGAAGGAAAGCGAGAGGATCGATGACATGTTCGAACAATTTTCAAAAATCGCCAATGACCTACATGCTCTTAAGAAGACCTTCACGGATAAGGAACTTGTTCGAAAAATTCTCCGAAGTCTCACTCCGGAATGGCGCTCCAAGGCCGACGCGATTCAAGAGTCTATCGGCGTTTCAAATGTCACCATCGACGGACTAAGAGGTAATCTTAAAACCTATGAATCTACTATACTTAACCCTCCGTTTAATGATCAAAGGAAACAAAGAATCGCCCTCAAGGCAAGCACGGCTCAACCTCAAAATGATGAGGACTCAAACAACGGAGATAACGAGTTCGGACTCGTTATTAAGAGGTTTCAAAAGTTCATGCGAAAAGAGTATGAACGAAAAGGCAAACAACAAGGAGATCAAGTAAAGTGTTATGGATGCGGAGAAATCGGGCACATTAAATCAAATTGCCCAAATGTCAAAAAGGAGAAGAAACCCTTCAAGAAACAACGAGCATACATATCTTGGGGAGGTGACTCCGGAGACGAATCAAGCGACGATGAAGAAGACGAAACCGCAAATCTATGTCTCATGGCACACGAAGACAATCAAGAAGAGGTATGTCAAATTTCTTCAAAAAATTTCTATTCTCTTGAGGAAATGCAAAACGCTTTTGATGAACTGTATAGTGAATTCATTAAAGCTTCCAAAACTGTTAGAGACGTAAAGAAAAATTCCTCTTTGAAAGAAAAATATTTTGAGAAACAACTCTCTTTGAAAGAAAAAGATTTGGAAAAATTGATTTTGGAAAATGAGAAGTTGAAAGAAGAAAACAAATTTTTCGGCAAGAGAAGCGCCAACAAACCCGAGAGTTCTAGTAAAAATTGTATTTCTTGCTTGCATCTAAAAGATGAAGTAGAAAGATTTAAGGGCACCCTATATAAGTTCAATTCTTCTCACATAAAAATTTGAATGATGTTCTTGTCAATTTGAAATCGACCAAACATGGCATAGGTTTCAAAAACGAGCCTAAAGAAAAAGTTGAAGCCATCCCCCAACAACCCAAGGCTCAACCTAGGATAAATAAAATAAACATTCATCCTAGAAATAACCATCCTAGAATCAATATGCATCATAGACCAAACACTAGAAGAAACTTTGAACATTTTAGAACGCCTAGAAATGGCCTTCAACAATCGCAACCTAGACATACTCGACCTAGAAAGAATTATTCTAGAAACGCTGCATATCCTAGAACAAATAGTAGGATAAATGATTTTCAAGGATTGCGCAATAGCCATGTTGTCAAAAATAGAGTAAATGATTTTCGTACCTCCAACTACTACCAACCTAGAAGAATGCATAATCCTAATGTCATTTGTCATTATTGTAGTCGAATAGGACATATTGCTCCTGCTTGTTTTACTAGACACAGACACTTAACTGCATGTCAAGCACAACAGCATTTTACACCTAACTCTCAAGGACCCAAAACAGCTTGGGTACCAAGAACTCATTAATTTGTCTAGTAGGTATGTTTGAAGGGATCAAGTGTACTTTGGTACCTTGATAGTGGATGCTCCAAACACATGACCGGAGACGCATCCAAGTTCCTTCAACTAGAACACAAGGAAGGAGGAAACATTATTTTTGGAGATAACAACAAGGGAAAAATTATCGGCATTGGCTCGGTCGGTAAGAATGAATCTTCTTCCATTAAGCATATATTGCTAGTTAAAGGTCTAAAACATAATCTCTTGAGCATAAGTCAATTATGTGACAAGGGAAATCTTGTTTTGTTTGATTCGGAAGAATGCTTAGTTTTTCGTCGTAGTGATTTTAAAATCATTCTTCGTGGTTTTAGAATTGATAACATCTATATGGTTGATCTTGAAAACTCTTCATCAGAGTATGTGAATTGTCTTATGAGTAAAGAAGATGATATGTGGTTATGGCATCGTAGAGTAGCTCATATCAACATGCATCTTTTAAACAAATTGGTTTCAAAAAATTTAGTTATTGGTCTTCCAAATTTGAAATTTGAAAATGACACTATTTGTGATTCTTGTCAAAAAGGGAAGCAAACAAAAGCATCTTTTAAATCTAAGAATATTGTTTCAACTACAAGACCTTTGCAACTTCTTCACATGGATCTCTTTGGACCATCTCGCATTGAAAGTCTTGGTAGAAATCGTTATGCTTTTGTTATTGTTGATGATTATTCTAGATTTACATGGACACTATTTCTTGCTCACAAAAGTGAGGCTTGCAAAATTTTAAATGTTTTCTTAAACGTGTTCAAAATGAAAAGAACACAACCGTCACTTCCATAAGAAGTGATCATGGGGGAGAGTTCGATCACAATCTCTTCGCGGACTTTTGTGACGAACTCGGTATTGAGCACACCTTCTCTGCTCCACGTACACCACAACAAAATGGAGTGGTGGAACGGAAAAATAGGTGTCTCGAAGAGATGGCTAGAACCATGCTCGATGAGTCTAAGATTCCCAAACAATTTTGGGCGGATGCCGTGAGTACCGCATGCTACGTTTTAAACAGAGTAGTCATAAGGCCAATACTCATGAAAACTCCCTATTAACTCTACAAGGGAATGAAACCTAACCTCTCCATCTTGGAATATTCGATTGTAAATGCTTTATTCATAACAATGGAAAAGATAATTTGGGAAAGTTTGATGCCAAATCCGATGAAGGAATTTTTCTTGGCTATTCATCACGTAGGAAAGCATATAGAGTATTCAATAATAGAACCGAAACTGTTGAGGAATCCCCTCATATTATTTTTTCCGAAAATAATGCTCGCTTGGCGAGAAAGGATTCTGGTTTTGATCTTGCAGGTATTTTAAACACAATAAGTCCTCAAAACAAAGTACAAGAGGAAAATCCAAAGGAAATTCAAGATGAAATCTTGAAACAATTATCGGAGGAAGCGCCACCACTGGAGAAAGAAACGAAACTGCCCAACGCGTGGAGGACAATCAAAGACCATCCTCTCGACAAGGTAATTGGCGACATTGAACAAAAGGTAAGTACTCAAAACAATCTTAAGAACACCTTAGGACATACTGCTTTCGTTTCTCAAATTGAACCCTCAACCATTTCTGAAGCAATTGGGGATGAGCATTGGACCTTGGCAATGCAAGAGGAGCTTAACCAATTCAAACGAAATGACGTTTGGGAATTGGTGCCAAAACCCGACAATCATACCATAATTGGTACGAATGGGTTTTTCGAAATAAATTAGATGAAAATGGTGTAATCACTAGAAACAAAGCTAGGCTTGTAGCAAAAGGTTACAATCAAGAAGAAGGAATTGACTATGAATAAACGTATGCACCCGTAGCAAGGTTAGAAGCTATTCGTTTATTATTTGCTTTTGCCTAGTCTATGAATTTTAATTTATATCAAATGGATGTAAAGAGTGCTTTTATAAATGGTTTTATTCAAGAAGAAGTTTATGTTGAACAACCCCCGGACTTTGAAGATTTTAAATCTCCCGATCATGTTTTCAAACTTAAGAAAGCCCTTTACGGTCTTAAACAAGCTCCCCGAGCTTGGTATGAACGATTGAGCAAATTTCTTTTGGACAATGAGTTCATTAGGGGGAAAGTTGACACCACACTATTTATTAAGCATAAAAACCATAATATTTTATTAGTTCAAATCTATGTGGATGATATTATTTTTGGTGCTACTAACAATGCTTTGTGCAAGGAATTTTTTGATTTAATGACAAGCGAATTTGAGATGTCTATGATGGGTGAGCTAACCTTCTTCTTGGGGTTGCAAGTGAAACAAATGAAAGAAGGAACTTTCATTTGTCAATCTAAATATTGCAAAGAGTTGCTAAAACGATTTGAAATGAGCAATGCCAAAGCAATGGCCACTCCAATGAGCACATCCGATCATCTTGACAAAGATGAGAAAGGTAAGGAAGTCGACACCAAGAAGTATCGAGGTATGATCGGATCCCTTCTTTATCTTACTGCTAGTAGACCGTACATAATGTTTTGCGTATGTTTATGCGCTCGATATCAATCATGTCCGAAGGAGTCGCACCTAACTGCGGTTAAGCGGATAATGAAGTATCTTGTTGGTACTATAAATGTGGGACTATGGTATCCCAAAGGTTCTTCATGCCAACTTGTTGGCTATTCCGACTCCGATTTTGCGGGTTGCAAATTGGACCGCAAGAGCAGTAGTGGCACTTGCCATTTGCTCGGTAGCTCTCTTGTCTCTTGGTTTAGTAAGAAACAGGTAAGTATTGCGTTGTCCACAACCGAGGCTGAATATGTAGCCGCGGGGAGTTGTTGTGCTCAAATCCTTTGGATGAAACAACAACTCTCGGACTATGGACTAAGTATCGATCATATCCCTCTTAGATGTGATAATACTAGCGCCATAAGCTTGACGAAGAACCCCGCTCTTCATTCAAGAACAAAACACATTGAAATTAGGCACCACTTTATAAGAGATCACATTCTCAAAAGTGATGTCGAAATTGAGTTTGTTGAAACCAAATCTCAATTGGCCGACATTTTCACAAAGCCTTTAGAGAAAGAGTCCTTTTTACGAATTCGTAGTGAACTCGGGATTCTTGACTCCACGTTGATCTAAGTCATGCATTGCAGTTTTTTTCTTTTCATTACTAACTTGAGCGTCGGAGGCGCCTAATTCTGTTTTGCAGGTATCGCCCCAAAGACAGGGGGAATTATAAAGCACTGGCGCAGAATAATCGATCTCTTTTAAGAATAATCGATTTCTCTTAAGTACATAATCGATTATCAAGTATCAATAATCGATTATGTTGACATTATATTGTCCCTTTTATAATTGCAATATTGGTTAATAATTAAACTAGTTATTTACTTCTTTTTTTTTGCTAATGTCAAAAGGGGGAAGAATAAGGGCTATGCACTTAATATTTATTGGCATAAATTGAGGGGGAATTCATATGTTGAGGGGGAACTAATTGCATATATATATACTTGTCTTGGATCGTCATTATGAATTATCTAATATGCATATCCCGATATTGGTTTGCCATTATCAAAAAGGGGGAAATTGTTGAAACACGTTCTCAAGGCACTAAACTAAACGTGTGTTCATATTTGTAGGTTTTGATAAATGACAAACGACGCGCAATTGACATATGACGAGGTCCAAGCACAAGCGCGCAATTGACACATAACGAGGTTCAAGCACAAGACGAACAAAGATCATGATCAAGCAAAGAAATAAAGTTATACATGAGTCGTTCTTTAATTGTGATCTTGATCCGACAATTGACTCAAGACTTGGCTTCTCTCATAAATTTTATCAAATCATGAATATTTAATTTAAAGCAAAATGATTTTCAAACATTTTATTTTAGCCAAAATAATTTTTAAACATGCCTCTCAAATCTGGACAAAGATAATCGATTATGTACTTTATGATAATCGATTATGTTAAGACAATGTATACCAGATTTACAAAGCTGAACAATAATCGATTATGTACCTTATGATAATCGATTATGTTAAGGCAGTGTACATTAGATTTTTCAAAGCTACAAGATAATCGATTATGTACCTTATGATAATCGATTATGTTGAGGCAGTGACCATCAGATGTTTCAAAGCTACAAGATAATCGATTATGTACCTTATGATAATCGATTATGTTGAGGCAGTGTCTATCAAATTTTACAAGACTGTAAAATAATCGATTATGTACTTTATGATAATCGATTATGTTAAGACAGTGTAGTCCAAAGTTTTAAAAATATAAAAGATAATCGATTATCCTTATAGCATAATCGATTATGCAAATGACCGTTGCCAAAGTTTTTTTAAACTCTGATAGATAATCGATTATACACAATCTGATAATCGATTATGCTAAGTAAAATCTGCATATGATTTTTTGAACGTTGTCAGGTAATCAATTATACACAATCTGATAATCAACTATGCTAAGTAAAATCTGAATATGATTTTTTGAACGTTGTCAGGTAATCGATTATACGATTTGGATAATCGATTATTCTGCTTAAAATCTGGGAATGATTTTTGAACGATTGAAAAATAATCGATTATGCAAATCAGATAATCGATTATCTTAGCACAAAATCAGCAATTCTTGATTGGCAATTAGGCAACGGTTGTGGGGGTTTTGAACACTACAAATACAACTCAAAATCAGTCTTCTAAGATCATATTCTTGCTAAAGCTTGCATACTCTCCTATTCATCATTTTCTATTCATTTCATAATTTTTTGAGAGCCAAACTCTTGACGAAAATTGTTGTGTTCTTGAGCGTATTTATTTTACTCATATCTACTCTTAAAGAGAGTCTTGTCTTGAGTGCTAAGTGTTTGTATACACTTGAAGGGAAGTGTTAATCCCTTGTGGTTGTAAGAAGGAACGTTTTCATTCCTTCGGTTGAAGTCTTGAAGTGTGGTATCTTCGAGCAAAGGTTGTTGAGGCTTGTGTGACTCAAGTTCTCAGTTTGTAACGGTTTGTTAAGCACCCGTAAGCTTAACGAAGTTAGTGGAATCTCGAGAGAGTCTCTCGGGGACTGGACTAGCCACAGGTTGTGGTGAACCAGGATAATTTCGGTGCGTTCGTTCCTTATTATTTACTTACCGCACTTATTTCAATCCTGCAATTTTTAATTCCGCAAGTTTATATTGTTTTTTATTATAACGCTATTCACCCCTCCCCTCTAGCGTTAAGCGTATATTCTAACATTATAACCCAAATTGGAAGAATCGTCCAACTTCTCATGGGGTGGAAATCAGCCGAATCAGAATCATTATAGACCATAAGAAAATTTCAACCAACCTCAGAAGCCACGTCAACAGGTAGAAAAGAAAGGGAATGATTTGTTGAAGCAGTTGTTGCTTGACAATCAACAACTCAGGACCGATTTCAAAAATTTGGAGCGCCAAATGGGACAGCTTACCAATGCTCAAAACACTAGACTAGTTGGAGCTCTTCCAAGTGACACTGAAGCTAACCCTAAGGCATCCCTTAATTTCGTGTCGTTGAGGAATGGGAGAAAATTAGAAGAGGTTCAGTCGAAAAAAGAGAAAACAAGTGACTTTTGATGAGAGGCCAGCCGCTATAGAATCAACATCTGAGAAAGCTCAGGATCCAGAGAAGCCAGCTGGAGAGGCGGTGGCTGAGCAACCCCCACAATTGGTTGCAAGGCCACCACCTCCATTCCCTCAAAGATTGCAGAAATCAAGAGACAATGTCGCATATAAAAAGTTTCTTGATATCTTGAAACAGGTGCAAATCAATATTCCATTGGTTGACATATTACAAGATCAAGGATTCAAGGTATCTTAGAGATATTATGGCAAATAAATGAAGACATGCAGAGTTCGAAACAGTTGCACTTACTGAAGAATGCAGTGCCAGAGTTCAAAGTAAACTTCCTCCTAAGTTGAAGGATCCTGGGAGTTTCACAATTCCTTTGTCTCTTGGAAAACAAGAAGTTGGTAGAGCCCTATGTGATTTAGGGGCTAGTATAAATTTTATGCCATCCTCTTTGTTCAAGCAACTCGAATTGGGGTGCTTAGACCTACTACAATCATTTTGCAGTTAGCAGACAGGTCACTAGTCATGCCAGAAGGAATTATAGAGGATGTGTTAGTTCGAGTGGAAAAGTTTATCATTCCTACTGATTTTATTGTTCTTAATTACGAGGCAGATGAGGAAGTGCCCATTATTTTGGGGCGACCATTCTTAGCTACTGGTGGAGCAATTATTTATGTGAGGGCAGGGAAGTTAATAATGAGAGTTGACGATGAGTAGGTCACTTTTAATGTGTACAAGGCATTTAAGCTCCCTAAGCATTATGAGGACTTGTGCATGATTACTATAGTAGAATCGAAGGATACAAAGCAGAGTCCTTATGTGAATTGCAGTGATCCATATGAGACAACTGAATTAGAAAAGGTAGTGTTTCCATCTGAGCGTGTAAAGATGATTGAGAAAAGAGCCATAGATGAAAGAGGAGACCTTCCGAAAGCCTGCAAAAAGGCTAGAATTCATGGGAGAAAGAAGAAGAGAAAGCGCTCAGCCTGAGCAGAGTAGCAGAGTTGTGCCACGACTATAAATAAGGAGCTTGTTGAAAGGAAACCCAACCTGTATATATTTTATTTATTGATTATTTTTTCGTGTCAAGTTTTATGTTGTTTTTTTATGTTGCAGAGTAGGGGGGTCTGATTACCCAAAGTTGAAGCTGAGGAGCATATTTGAGCTTAAGTGTGGGGTCGTCCCGACCCTTAATATTGAGTATCATGTCCGAGCTAGGCCTGAGAGGATCTCAAGGAGTATTTCTCACCCTTGTTTAATATTTATCTATGGTCATGCACCGAGTACTATACATAATATAAGTGTGGGGTGGGAAAACTACTTTCTGAAGTGTAATTGTATAAACATATTTTTTTCTCTTTTAGAAATCGTACTAGACATAGTATAGGTTAAAAAAAGATAAATAAAAACAAAAATTGAAAAAAAAAAATTAGAAAAAGTTCAGATTTTCCCGATGATGGATCTTTTGGACAATTTTTTTGAGGGATAAAAGTCCGATTCAAAAACACCAAAAAAAAAATTTAGAATAGCTTGGTAGTATTCCTTGGTTTTTCTTTGGCACTGGTTCCTTTTCAAGGATGCAGCTCGAACCGGGCACTTTAATTTCTTTTTAGGAGTAGTTTAGGAAGAAATTGGGTTGTTCTGAGATACTCGTTGACATGGTTGATGCTGGCACATTAGGCTATGACATACATTCTATTTTCCCTTGTGATTGGTTTGACATGTGAAGCCTAAGTAAATAGCCTATTTTGTAACGTTTTTTCTCAGTTGTTTGACTTGTATGCCTCATAGTACAATGTTGCTTAAATTTATCATTTAATTGTGTTTGCTTGACTTGAGAGTTGAACAGAACCGTCTTGATTGAGTCATGTGAAATGTGTGTGTGAGGATTCGTGATTTTTGATGCTATCCTGTGTAGTCTAGAACTTGCCTCGTGCGTTAAATGAAGCGAAATTGTAAGTTGTGCTAATCTAGGAGATGATGTAGGCATTTTCTTGCTTGATCATAGATGTGCTTGTCACATAATAATAGAATTTTCGTTGCTAGCGCCTTTAAGCCTATAGACCTTTTTTTGGCACCCACATTACAAGTCATACTCTCATTTTGTTCTTAGTTTGATATTGATTGAACATTTACCTCCTAAGGCACTTAGTCACTAAAACAAGTAAGGTTAGAGACCGGGAACCATTGAAGGGCACGTTGGTGCACTAAAGCTGAAATCAAAGGTCAATAGCCGATGAACAATATTTCATGGAGTGTGTGGAAAAAAAATTAAAGAAAAAGGAAAAAAAAATGATAGTAAAAGTATGTAGAAAAATAAATACCTCCAATTCTTATTGATTTGTGCTGGTGAAAAATAGAGAAGTACTTAATTTAAAAGAGGGTCATACGTTGTGTGGCAAGTGAATTGATTGAGAAGAATATGTGGTTGAATTGTGAATGTAGTGTATTAAAGTGCTTAGGAGGGTTAGTCACTTTCTCTAAAATGTATCATACCCCTCCTTTAGCCTACATTACAACATTAAAGTCCTAATTGATCCAAGATTTGGCTAGCTTAAATTAGCAGAGATATACATTACGGGCAAGCTTATGGTACGACCACAGGATGTATATGAATTCTTTGTGAGAGTTAGTGAATTTTGTTTAATTGTGTGATGTCCTTAATCTATATTTAAAAACATATTTGAATGTGTGGACTATCTATATTCACTCTTTTATTTGTTGGTAAGGGCACATGGTCTCATGAATGATTGGTGATGTTGTAAACTTTCTTGTTAATAAGTGCATGAGTTGAGGGTGTTTAGTGGTTGCAAGTCAGCTTTTGAAGTTGAGTGGTGACAAATAGGTTGTTGAAATTGATTGAATTGAAATGTTATACTTGGGCATGCTTAAACGGGAAGAATGTGAAATTTTTGTGTGTTCATGCTTGTGTGCCGGTATTGATTGTAGTCAAGGTTATAGTGTGTGGTTAAAAGTTAAAGTACTCCTCTATGATTGAACTTTGTACGTAGTTGGGGGTTTATTAGATTGTCTCATTGCTCGAGGACGAGCAAGAGTCTAAGTGTGGAGTGTTGATGTTTAGCTTAAAGTATACATATTTTTATGTATATCGCCTTATATTTTACTCTTATTTCGTGAATTTGGGATGTTAAATGCTATGAATTATATTAATTAGAAGTGTTTTTACTTGTAGGAATGATTCGGAAGCAAGTGGGGGCAAAACTTGCAAGATTTGACGTTAAAACGAACAAAATCGAATAAAGGAAGTCCATTGTGGGCCACAGGCAGCGCCACCTGTGGCGCTAAAAACAGTATGCACAAATTTGGGGGAGCTATGGAGGGCGCCTGGCGCCAGGCTAGGCGCCGGTGACGCGAATTGTGTCCTATTTCGCCCGGAACACGGTTTATTCGACACTAGACCTATCCAACATGTATAGAGACGCACCTTGGAGGAAAAATACATGCAAGAAACATTGAGGAGCAAGAAGATCTCGGAATTCTTCATCTTTTCTAGTATTTTCAATTAATCAAAACTTATGCAATTGTTTGATTACATCATGAGTGGCTAAACACCCATTGTTCTGGGGTTGTGATTTAGCCATGAATATCGTTGTTTAATGTTGACTTAACCTTGATTATAATTCACCAATATATTGTTGTTTCTTCAATTCTGTGTTTAATTGCTTAACTGTCTGGCCAGCAATTAGGTTTTATTTACTATTTATGCTATGCTTGGGAAAGTTGTGTTTAAATTAGAGAAGAATTGAAGAGAGTATGATCTTAACCCTTAGGGGGAGCGGATTTGTTTTTTGGGACAGGAATATACATAGTCAACAACAACAACTACCCAGTATAGTCCCACAAAGGGGGGTCTGGGGAGGGTAATATATAGACGAGCCTTACCCCTACCCGAAAAAGTAGAGAGGCTGTTTCCAATCGACCCTCGGCTCAGTGAAGGAAAGGAAAAACAAAAACAAAGGAGCATTAGTAACTCCAGCAGAAATAGCGTAAATAATTATCTAAACATAAGAAACACAAATAAAATAGCATGCAATAATATCATACAGTAACTACCATAAATAACTATCATAAGGGAGACACAATTCAAAACACAAATCATCTATGGATAGCCCTGCCAAGTCTCACCCAACCCCGGTGAGGAGTACGAAAAACTCTAGGACCCCCTATCCTACAACCCTGATACATAGTCACCATGCTTAATTAAATATCGTGATCTTAATGCATTCATAATATATTGATTTCATAGGAATATAGGCGTTAATCTATTGAGAATAGGTGAGTAGTACTTCGGGAGAAGGCTATGCGAGCATTTATCGATTAATTAGCAACCATGAGTGAATTATATAAAAGGGAGAGTTAATTAGAACACAATACGATTGGTGAATTCACGACCCTGGAATACTTGTCTCTACTGAATAAACAACAATCAACTCGTTACTTGATAATTTAATTATTACTTAGAATTGTAGTTTAGCATAATAAACTCTTGAACTCAAATTTAGCTTTGACGGAATAACAATATTGGTGTGTTAGTGAGTAGTTGATATAAGTCTCTGTGGATTCGACACTCGACTTATCATTTTATTACTTGTACGACCACGTATACTTGTGTGTGTTTGGGAGCAACAACATATATCTTAAAGCTATTTGAGATGCCTATTAATATGAACTCTGCATCATCCTGCAAATTGACTTGAGTTAAAACCTAGCAACAGATCTTCAAATGACCATCTTCTGTTCCAACCACAAAGAGCCGCGAGAAAGGTAGAATATTTATACTTGATAAAACAGACATGTTCTTTGATTCGCGATCACCCATGTAGAGATACTGAGGCGTAACAAATTGCTGAGCGTCCTGCCACATTCCATTAAAGCCAGTAAGAAGCAAATTAGAGCAACAACTCAAGTAGTGATTTAAGCATTGTTTTTCAGAGTAAAGGGGCAAAATAAGAAAATGATCCCCCAATATATTCTATTTGTTCTGCGCCAAAGTATGATCAGTACAATAACTAGTAATTCTTCACCTTCCCTTTTCAAAAGAGGAAGATTACAGAAAATAAGCCATACATTTCATTTCTTCTGCACGATAACTAGTTATTTTCCACCACCCACCGACTAAGATTAATAGTGGCAGCCGACAGAGCAATCTATATCAGAAGGACTTAAGTGCCATTCGCCGTGCAGCTACTACACTCTTCATAAGCAATGAATTATTACAGCCTTACTTTGCACAAATTATAGTGATCGGAGAAAGGGTATCCTCTGCTACTTAATGATAAAATGCATTTTATATTAATTTTTATTCACTGGAAAACAAAAGCTTATTAATACTTTGAACTGGTTATCTTTCATTTTCTTAAGGCCATTTGATTATACTTTCCTACCTCAGTTGTCCATTCACATCACAAACATCTATAATTTCAAGTATCAAGATTATAATGCTGTATAATACACATTGTTCAATAGACTAGATAGAAATGCAACAACAACAACAACCCAATATAATCCCACTTAGTGGGGTCTGGGGAGGGTAGTGTGTACGCAGACCTTACCCCTACCCTTGGGTAGAGAGGCTGTTTCCAAATAGACTCCCGGCATCCTTCCCTCCAAGAACTTCCCACCTTACTCTTGGGGAGACTCGAACTCACAACTTCTTAGAAATGCATTCCTCATAAATAAAGAAGCCTTAAAACAAACTAGAAGATCTAAATTCTACAGATTTATATGCCGGTAGACTATTTATCCTTTTTTATGACCAAGAAATCCGTCTAGAGCCAAACCTTAGGACCAACGCAACATTTGAAACTCGGGGATAATGGGTCCGCCTCTCTACCCTTCTCCACCTATATACCAAGCTGACTTCGCATGGCACGGGGCTCGAACCTGTGACCTATGTCACAAGTCCCTCAATCTTTGCCGCTTGAACTAAGCCCTGGGAGCAGTGCAGCTAGAGTATGGTAAATGCAGCTATGATGTTAAACTCGGAGAAGAATGTCACTGTCTTAATTTTCCCCTTAACTATTACCCTTTGCAACTTACATTTCATATACTACATCTATCTTAACAGGATTAATCACATTTCAAAAACAGATTCTTTAGTGAATTTCTACTGATCCACCGAGGCACATGTGACTTTTTTGTTTCAGATGAATGGCAAATGGACCAGCCAGGAGGATATAACAAGTTATCAAATTGTATACTATCTTATGCGCAAGCAAGCAGAATATCCAAAATTCAGTGGAAGGAAAAAGAAGTGTCTATAAAATGAAAAGATACAGCTAGATACATACTTCATCAGAAGAGCTGGTCAAAGAAGAAATCCCAATTTTACTGCGGGATATTGAAATCACATTTTTTCCCCAAATGGAGAAACCAGAAACACCATCACTGTGACATCTGGAAGCCAAGGGTTCCGATTTCCAATTTCTGTGATAAAAAATGAAGTAAAACAGAAAATGCCGAAAATTAAAAATCTCAAACAAGAAAAAGCTAAGTAATGGCATTGAGTAAACATGACATGAATCTAATCAACGAAGTGTATGTGTTCCTTGGAAAGATATGTAGCAACCAAAAACTTTCTGGGGACATTTTCCGGAATGCAAAGCCAACAAATGCAAGGTCGTGCACGCGATCAAATTTGTTCTTCAGCATCTCATGGGTTTCATCTTTTGGCTTTCTCAAACATGAAATTTCGCAATTGCTAACTTAGAAACATACTGGTAACAAAAGCAGGCCATATGACTTGAGTTAAGGTATCAATGACTTTAAGCTATGCAGTATACTGGAGATGAAATGCAGCTCAATGGTTCTAGCTAGGCAGCCAGTTTCACACTGACTGACAAACTCACTGTATGCAAGAATTCAGTCACAGATAAGATTGACTGAGATCTAGGCAAGATCTAGGCCAATCCGTGCTGAGCCTAATCTCGGACCGGGGCTAATCTTATTGTACCCCATTTTCACGAAAATTAAGTCTATATCGCAAAACTTAAAGACGTATGTAGAAAACTAAAGTAACCTTCTCAAGTCCCATATCCTTAAGGTGCGGTCGAGGGAGCTCGAAACCAGCAAATGTTCTTCTGGTGCGGCTATCTGCAGGCAACAAGCAAGTAAAAACACCAGAGTAAGCAGAACCCTTTTATTTCAAGCTACTGGAAGCATTAGCCAATTCTACCTTTGTGACAAAACCATCATGAGCTTGCCATGAGGAAATAATTTTTCCACTCCTCACATCAAATAACCTGCAATAGCCAGAACTTTGCCCAACAGCAACCCAAGATGGATATTCAGGATTTCCGTATTGCTGTTTAGTCGAAGCACATGAGCATATGGAAGAAATCAGAGAAGGGAAATTGGACTCAGTAGCTTCACTCCTCCATAAATGAAGTTTTTGACCTTGTCTGACATCAATGAACCTGGATACCAAAACAACATTGACTGGATAAACTATGTAAGAGAATGTATCTGACTCAATTAAACACAACTCCAGAAGGCACTGACCTGAGAGAGCCATTTCCAGTACCCACAACAAGATTGTCCAGATATTCTGAGTAATGCATACTAGTGTATAAGTTACCATCAAATGAAGTGTTCAATATTCCACCAGACAATGAATTGAAATGTAGCATATTAGCCTGTTCTGCGTTCAACTTTGAAGCTTTGGCTAAAGGGCCGGAATGTTGCGCAGAGCTTGTCGAAAACTCTGCAAACACAGATATTAGCTTCCCCGTTTGGCCATTCCACACATGCACTGTCCCATCACAGGATGCTACCCTTCCATTGGATGCCAAAAGACAAATGTCATTCACAACCTGTAAAGGAAAGACAAATAAATGCATAGAACTTCAGTGAGGGTTTTTTTCCTATATATCTTAACCTAACTTTGTGAAATTTAACAGAAGGCATTTTTAAGGTACAGAACCAACTCATGCTTGGTAAGGATTATGTTCACTTCCTCTTTCAAAGAACAACTACAAGTTAACAAGTCGTTAGGCACAACATACAGATGAATGCTTACTGTTTGATTGTCATGTAACAAATTCTTTTTGTTGGGAGGAATATAGGTTCCATAATGTGACATAGCTTAGCAAAACTTACTAAGTATCAAAAACAATCTATCAATCAATTGAAACCAATGGACAAGTAGGAATATTATACCAGATTATAATTTGCTTAAATGTATGAAAACTGCCAAGTAAGCTGATACGACATTCCATTGCGGTGTCTATATCAGCTTTGCCTATAAATTTCTTATTATACTAGAAAACGGCGCACACCTTATGCTCGAGAAAAGACATTGCCCATTAAAACAGTTAATTCTCTTAAATAAAGAAAGCAAATCACTGAAGCAGAATAGGACAGTGAGAGAAATCAATCATTCTCCGGTCTAAGGTTTTCCTGGTACGAAAGTTTCATATGTATACCAAATAAAGCACAATTAAACACTCTCTCTTCCCATTTTATTGGTGAAGTTAAAATGAGTACAGAGATCAGAAGGTGGTATGACTGGCATATGAAATTGGTGGTAGCAGCAAAAAAATAAACGCATTTATTGGAAAGTTGGTATGATAGGGAAAACATCAGATGATCACTAGAGTTTTAATTTTTCAAACCTTTTAATATCTTTTTGGATATCTTTACTATAGAATTTTGTCGAACTCTTTATCACATTCCAGCACAGAAAGTGCGCTACAGAATTGGAAAAGGAGGAGCACATAAACAAAAAAGGAAGCTAAAGAATCGGTCCATCTATTTAGTGCCATAATGTTAACTTGTTATAAACCTATTATAGCGGGGGCACGGGGGGGGGGGGGGGGATAACAAGAACTTTTTATCATAAATAGATTAGGCACACCTCCTCATGGCCGTAATAACCAGATATAGAATCAATTCTTGACAACTCCCACTTTTGAACAATCCCTTTGAATCCTGGACCAACTCCCGCAGTGAAAAGAAAGCATTCATCTTGGCATACTGCTATAGATCTTAGCACTCCGTGATGTGCTCGAACAGAGTGCAGAACAGATGCTTTGATTTTCCATGGAAGTTCATCCTTTGAACCGCCTGGACGGCCAATAAAATCAGGGCCACTCCAATTACCAGCTGGACTCGGGAACCAACACCAGGATTCCATCTTGCTAAAATCTGAGCCTCTTGCATTCCTATCTGCAGAATCCAGATGTTGGCTAGACAGATGTCTGTTTAATGTAGGGGTTTTGGAGCCTCTTTTTCCTTGTGATTGAGGTGTTGACCACCCTAAACCATTCAGCAACTTCTTAGCTGAAGTACATTCAGAAGTTAAGCTCTCACCAAGAGACAGCTTTCTAGCATATGTTCCTGGACCACTTTGAGAGGATTCCCCTGCAGATTCCCACTGAATCATGAAATTTCAGAAATCTACACAAAAAGGAAAAGGATATACAAGGAAAAAAATGTAGTTCTTTCTTTTCATAAGTAATATGTTATTGATGCCAAAACAGCACTAAGGTGGTCTGGGAAGAAAAATACATAGTTCTATACTACTATTGTTAAAAGCTATTGAGTCTTGTTCAGAATCAAGTGCCTTCTGATGCGGCTTTAACTTGAAGTAATAGATTCCTTTCCAATACTCAATTTATCTAGGAGCTTAAGCTAGTTTTGTATATGTTATATTTGTCAGATTGATCGCCTCACAGCAGCAGCAGCAAAGAGCCTATCAATTAGTACTACATCTTGATTTTGATAACCGTTTGAGGGAGTTCGTATCGAACTTGACATGTTAATGTTTGAGAATATAGAATTTTTCCGCTAAACATAAAGATACTATTAACAGAAATATTAGGAAGCATACCTTCCAGTTATAACGGCGCAGAAGAAACTGCTCTAGTAGCAACCAAGAGGCACAACACTGACGAAGCTTCTCTATACCAAGAAGAGATGCAAATGATGGATATAAAAGCTTCCTGCACAGGTTAAAGTTTATTACATGATAGAAGAAATGATAAGACGACAGCATATTCCAAAAATCAAAATAACCCACACAAGGTCCAAACGGCTTGTAATTTTGTTCTCATCTTCCCCCTTGGTGCTGGGACCTCGAATTCCTCCCTGGATGCTAGAATGACCTGCTTTCTCCTGGGAGAAGGCAAGCTCATCAAAGAGTTTCCTCAGTTTCGGAAGGACGTGTAACGCTGTTAAATCTGATCCAATTTGCTGACAAAGAGCTAGCAGATTTCTTGCAGCACCCTTGCATGCAAAAGAATTCCATCATCTACACAGATAACAAGCATAAAGAATCAAGAAATAAAGAAAAGACACATGGAATTTTCACTTGAATCTCCTGAGATTTCTAAGAATAGAAGAAAAACCTCCATATTTCTTTATAACGCAAAAATATAGATCATGAATAAGGGTGTTTTCTGTAACTTTAGGAACTAGAGGAAAGCTCCGCTTATTGTCCCAACGGAGTGTCAAATTGTCACTTCACTCAAAAAAAATAAAATATGTGTAAAATCACCACTATTTTCTTTTAACTAGGAAGTTAATACCAAATCATGGCAGCTAAGAAAAATAAAAAAGTTACATACAACATCTACTAGCAAATCATGTCACCTCAACATGCACCGTCTTCAAAAATCCAGGGAGATGAGTATTTTGTAACGCTCGCAAAAGTAAAATTGTTGTGCAGAGGTTAGGGAGTGAGTTTTAAAATTTTGGGGCATAAAATCTTGAAAGTATCCACTCTATTTATTTCATCAAATGTGGCTCCCTAGTTCAAGAAAGTGCAGGTGTGCAGCAAACCTTAGCTAAGAACAGGGATAAAAGAGAAAAGTTGAAATACCATGACCACCTGAATTCCCAAGTTGGTCTGCATGAGAACCTGAAGATATAAGAACCTGCCGTCCTACAAAAGCATTTCAATGCATTACTAATTAGAACATATGCTGAAATTTATTATGAAATTAAAGTAATTTGATATCGAATTCCATACCTCAACAAGCTCCTTAACAAGCACCTCCTTTGTCAAGCAAGCAGTAAGACCATCCAAAGTCATTAGACAGTCCACTAGGGCCAAGGAACTCCAACTCTGTGCAGCTTCATGCTTATTTGCATATGAATTGTCAATGCACGAAAGAATGACAATTCTTAGTAATGGTAGAATCTGTCTGACTATGAAATTCTCTCCAAAAAGACCACCTAAAATATAAGAAGCATAGTCAGGTTACGAAATCAGAAGCATATTTGTAAAAACAGAACATAGGTCAATACTTCATAATTTATAAATACCAATTCTAACTAAGACATCAATTCCATCATCACTGAGCCCCTTGCCAAAGCAGTGAAGGAGAGGTAAGATCGTCTGGTGAGAAACAAATAATTAGTCATACAACATGAGAATAACTTTTTCAACAAATTTGAAAAGAAGTCTAAATACTTCCACCTATCAAAAGGGAAGAGGGCATGAGGAGGGGAACAGTGGTTGACTAAAACCTGATGAACAGTAACAGGAACGCCAAGTTCCTCACTAGAGCCAATCAACAGGACAGAAGCAGCAACAGCAGAGCTCTTGCAAGGACTACCGAGTAAGTTTGATACAACAAATGGATGTACTGTCTCCACATACGCTTGTTTACCAATATTGTTCCATATATCCAGCACAAAGGAACCTTGGAGAAGAGAAACCTTCAAATGTGAAGGACCAGCACCCTGATAGAAAAGAAACAAACAGTAGGTTTTGGGAGCAAAAGCCAAGGAGACAGACAGATCAAATATTTAGATAGCATAGTTAACCTGAAGAATCTTCTGGATAGCAGGTATGACCAGTTTCTTTACTGCTTCTGGATTCAGACACCTCAAAAGTTCTGTGAGTATTATGCAACCCCATTCAGCTTCAGAATCCGATAAAGGATTCAAGACTAGTTTCAAACAGTTAGGAGCACACATTTCGGCAGCAAATGTTCCCATTGCTTTGAGCGCTCCCTGTCGGGCAAAAGCTGCAGCATAACGAAGTCGTGATTCATCTTTTGCTATAAGCTGAAGGGGGGCAAGAAACAAGTAGGATGACTTGACTGTTGCTAGAAAATAAGGAGAGTCCAAAAGACATTTGGCAGAAGGCCTCCTATTGAAGAAAAAGAGAACAGTTAGTTTTGAGATGGTCCATTGTCTTCTGCAGATATTGACGCTAAATAACACGGTTAGGAAGTAATATTGATGCCCGATTTTAAAAATGGAAACTTAATACAGAACTATACCTCCTCCAATCCTTTTGGATGCAGGATTCAACAACAACTTGAGTGTCAGGGGGAAGTTCTTGTACTAATGCAGGTAAGACACCGCACTCTAAGTACACAGCTAAAGAGGTTGGATCAAAAAGTGGCCTTCTCAAGTGAAGCTCTGCTAAGATGCAGCCAACTGCAAAGATATCATTAGCAACATCTTCAGACAAAATGTGTGGATGGAAACATTTTTGCTTCCAAAGTAATAGTGCTTGATATCCCATAGATACATCTTCGACCACTTCAATATTCTTGAGAAGGTAATTCACATCAATAACAGATGGCTTGACTGTAATGGTGCTATAGCCAGTTTTTCTGGATGTAGTATTCTCTAATTTCTTAGTTAATAGCCCTTTCCCAGGGGAGTCAAGCTCTTCATGATCACCGGGATGCAAATTGTAAATAGGAGCCAAATGAGGCGCATGCTCGGAGAATGCAGCTGCTTCTTCCAATTCATGCAAGAATGAAGTTCCAATAACCAGAGCTTGTTCAGTCACGTCACTTGTTGGGAGTTGATTCATTTCTGCTTCATTGGACCTGTCACAAATTCTCACAGTAGCAAGCCGCCGAGGAGGATGTGGTTTCGTAAAAAGTTGACGGCGTCCCACTGATTTCGGTTTTGAAGGAGCAGATGAGGGCAACATAACATTTTTGGCAGCAACAGCAGCGTCACCACACAATTTGTAGCCGAAGGTGATGTCAATCCAATTATGTAGTTGGCGTGAAACCCGATCGCTTTCTAAAGCGTCTCTATGCAACTTGATGAATTCCTCAGGGGTGCCCGCCCATGAAGGCACAGCCAAATGAGACATCCCAGAATGTATAGAATAAAATATATGCGGATCACAATAAAATTCTGGAATGCACTCATCTGGTGTCCATTGATATAGTCTTTGCATGGTGGAAGGATATTCATTTGGTTCATAAACTGAACGAACAGCCATACGCAGAACACTCAAGGGCAACCTCCTGGCCTTATAACTACAGACAGCTAGCTCAGATAGGCACTCATCTGATACATGATGAGGAATTTCAGATGTCGAATACGTGAAGTCCAATTGCTCGTCACCTTTTGCCAGCCTCCATTTGCTCCTAGTTAGATCTCTCCATCCCGTGTCAGTATTCTCATCAGGTTTCACGCTAAAATCTATAACCCATGGCATTACAGTATAAAAGGTATTGTCACCCCACCTTCTCCCTGCTAATTGGTTTAAGACTAACAGATACTCAAAGTTACTCATTTCACCCTTCCACCAGCATTTAAAGCTAGAAAACCAATCTGTAGATTGGGAGAGCTTTAGATCGGCATAAAGCCCTTGTAAAGAGCACCCGCCAAAACAGCAACTAACTCCTGAATCAGGACTGCGCTCTATTTTGGAAATTGAAACGGAACTCTGGAGGAACTTATGACAAATGGGCAGCCAACACCATAGCGAATCAACCAATGATATACTGGAGGGACAGACATTACCATGGGAAACACCTAAACCATGTATGTAGGCCAACCCTGATAATAGCTGAAAGATTAAATACCTCATATGCCAGTCAGACTTTAAGACACCAGGGCTGAAGTGAAGTATGTTTTCCAAGGTATGTGGCATTTTTGGAAGCAACAAATTAAGTTGACCAGAAGTTTTTAGCATTCCTAAAGTCGGAGAAATGTTTGGATGCCTTATGCAGCCAGGGCAGTGTTCTTCCTCAAATGAAGGAATCCCCACTAATCTAAGAAAGTTAGCACTCTCTCGTCCTGATCTTTTACCTTCTATCATGAGAGTTAAAGAATGTAAAATGTGATCTTCAAGAGATCCAAACAAGAAGTCTGAAATAATACATTCAACTAATGCAGATGAAGAAATCCCAATCCGAGCGACTGGAACCAGGGCAGTCAAAGTCCTAAAGCAAGAAAAAGTACCAGAAAAGATACAGGTCAAATTTTGACAACCTAGTCCATATAGGGATGTATGTCTGCCACCTTTCTGCAAATCTTCACATTCAGTTGATCTAGTTTCTAAAAAAGAAGTTTTATCACTGGAGAGTCCAACACTGACCTCAGTTTGAACCTGATCAATCTCCACCGGAACTGCCTGCGCGCTGCCACTATTCGTTCTTGCTTCAAGATCCTCTAAATAATACTGATCACTGCACAGAAGGACGCTAAATTGTATAAGATCATACTGGGACCAACTATGTCCACAAGAATCAGTCTCCTACTTAACAAATGTGTCCCAGTTTTGTTTTAGTTTTTTCTTTGCTTCCACTTGAGAAAGTAGAGTGACATACTATTCTCTTTTTAAAAGGGCCAAACTGGCATGAAGCAGACCAGCCAAAACAAGTCAACATCTTTAAATAAAAACAACATTGTTCCCTCTGTTCCAATTTATATGGTACTATTTTTATTTTGGATGCTTAGGTGGATGTGCGGGCACACCAGGCTAGATAAGATCAAGAATGAAGTTATTCGAGAGAAGGTAGGGGTGGACCCTGTGGATGAGAAGATGCGAGAAGCGAGGCTGAGGTGGTTCGGGCATGTTCGGAGGAGGGTCCTGATGCCCCGGTGAGGAGCTGTGAGCGGCTGGAGATTGTTGGCGGTCGACGAGGCAGAGGGAGGCCTAAGAAGCATTGGGGAGAGGTGATTAGGCAGGACATGATTAGAATGCAGGTTTCCGAGGACATGACCCTTGATAGGAGAGTCTGGAGGTCTAGAATCAGGGTTGTAGGTTAGGGGCTCCTAGAGTTCTTCGTACGCCTCAACCGGGGTTGGGTGTGGGCCAGCAGGGATACCCATAGATGATTTGTGTTTTAGCTTATGTCCCCCGATGGTTGTTAGTTATGATAGTTACTGTATGATATTATTGCATGCGATTGTATTTATGTTTCTTATGTTTAGATAATTATTGACGCTATTTCTGCGGGAGTTACTAATGCTCTATTGTTATTTTTTTTGTTTTTGTCTTTGTTTTTGTTTTACAGCTGTTTTTCCTTTTATCCTATGCGCCGAGGGTCGATTGGAAACAGCCTCTCTGCCCTTTCGGGTAGGGGTAAGGCTCGTCTACATATTACCCTCCCCAGACCCCACCTGGTGGGAGTATACTGGGTAGTTGTTGTTGTTGTTGTTGTATTTTTATTTTGGAATGTCAAATATCAAATATGTTTGCATCAAGCTATATCAATTAAAAAAAAAATGCAATTTTCAAGATGTGCTAAAAGAGTGCCATCATATAGAAGGTAGCAATAGTTACAAAAAAGTCTAATAATCTCGTATAATATGCTACTGCACTCCCCTCTGCACAAATTAATGAGTCTGACAAAAACAGTGTGCCAGACGATATCAATCTGACTCATTCCCAGAAACATTCTCTGAAAGGATCTAATCGGCCTCTTCAAACGATCACTAACCATTAATGTCATTTCCGTCCATAAAGAATGTAGACAGTATTAATCAACTGCCCATCAATCCAAAACTAGTTGGGATCAGCTATATAAATCCACTATTCATCATTAATGATGAATCCAATATCCATCTTCATTCGACTATTTTTACACTAGCTATCAACATACCGCAATGCTCCTCCTGTGCCCGCACTTGAAACAAGCTAAGCTTTCACAAGATAACAAGACTTTTCTTAAAGGCGAAAGAGTTGGGATACAATGCCTCAAACTAATAATGGTCAGCCATATAAAGGGGCAAGTTGCATACATAGCCATTCTTAGGTATGCTATTTAGAGATTAGCGAACATTTACTTTTTTCTTGGAATTTTAAACCAAAAATTTTAACTTCAGGATAATTCAGGACACTTTTGTCCCGAAATACTAAAGTGAAAAACTGAAAGTCGGGACTCACTGGTTAATTCTTATATAGAAGCCCTTTAGGGTGGCTGCCTGGTGTCATTTCTACCCATATAAATCCTCTAATATATAAACCAGGAACAGCTATGCTTCCTTGCTTTCACATAGAAACAAAGTTTCTTCTTTTACCTTTTTTCTTTCTTTTTTCAAGTGGGGGATGGGAAATGCAAACACACACACACAAATGATCATACAAAAAAAGAAAGCACAAGATTCATACATGTAAGTGGCCAAGCAACTATCTTTATGAAGGGGCATATAAGTCAACTGAAACTGTGGCAACCCTTCTCCATTTGAACTTGATGGCTGCAAAAATCAACAATTCAGAGGTTTTAGTTACAAGCACATAAGTCTTTTTGCCACACAACAACAACAACAACACAGTATGTAAGTAGACCTTAACTCTACTCTGGGGTAGATAGATAGGTTGTTTCCAAATAGATACCCGGCGAACTTCCCAACTTGCTCGTGGGGTTGCTTACTATCAGAGCAACCCCTCTTGTCAAATACAAATACACAATATAAATACACAATATAAAGTGTACCTGAACAACGGCAGTAGAGCCAAAAGGAAGAGGAGAATCGGAAAGACCATAACAGAATATGAGTTGGTCAGAGAAATCTGATTGAATTCTGCGTTGAAGACACTCAAAACACATTTCCCTTCCCATTTTCAAGTTTCAATTACAGATTTTGATGATTTTTCATCAAATCAGAAACTTAGCCTGTTGTCTTTAAATGCTCTTTGGGCAGCAATTAATGAAGAAGAGAGCAGGAACAAAAACAGGATCACTACTACACAACCAGATTCCGGCTTTCTTCTTCTTTTCTTCTCTTTTCTCAGACAAGTTTTCGACTCTAGCTAGGTTGATGATCATACGACGTCGTTATTACGTTCAGCAGTTTCTTTCCGGCAAAAATAGCAACAATTGCTAATTTGTTATAAATAGAACTCTAATTAGAGTGAATGTTTATCTTATAAAAGAGTTCTACTTTGAGGCTAAGTCTTTTCTCTTCCTATAAATATAGGGGTCTTACCCCATTGTAAATCATCCCAAAGTATCAATAAGAATACTCATCTCTCTACTTCTCTCTATATTGTTCTTGTTCTTATATTATTTCATAACACGTTATCAGCACGAGTCTCTAACCAATTGAATTTAATATTCAGCAATTATCGCTCTAAGAATCTCGAGTTGCAATCAGATTCACCCAATCTAATTCGTGTTCCGTCGTTTGGATTTTTCTATTCGAGTGAAACGAGATTTGTGATATTTTGGTTTCTGAAATTCTTCAAATTTTTTTTCTTTCTCGTTGTTTACTTTTGTTTTCTTTTTGAAGGTGAATTTCCAAGTAAAAGAGTGTAATAACGATTTCTACTGCTCCATATGAGAATTTCTATACGGAAAAATAGAAGAGATGGTATCATCATAAAATAATGCAACGGGATGGAAACTCAAGAGGTATATTTGATATCACAACATTTATTGGTATACCTTAAAGGTAAGTAATTTACTTTTCTCTTTCAAATTCTTGAAATTCTACGATTTGATTTCATATACAAACAAAGACAACAAAGTTTGATTATAACTCTAATGAAGTTTGTAAGAAATTACACTCACATGAAGTGGTAAAATTTCTATGCCTTGCCATGATCAAATTCATGTATGATTGTGGGCAAAGAATTAAAAAATCCGTCGAATTGAATTTGCTCCATTCCCTATAGAGAATGTGGTAGCAGTATGTGATAAGTCTGAAAGAAGACAAAATTATTACCATGAAGGTATCAATGAATGTGGACGTGGCAATGGACGGAATTATAATCGTCATTGTGATAATGAGAATAATAAAGATTCTCAAAATAATCTTTCACTTTATGAAAGTAATATTTGACATGAGATTGTATATAGCACATACAGAGGATTATGATCCATTCCCTGAAGTGAATGTGATAATTGTAATAAAGCCCGTAAGTATGGACACGCTCTTGATGTAATTTTGTTTTATGTCTGACATTATGAAAAGAAAGTTCGTTGCCCTTGAAATTTCGGGCAAGAACTATATGACATGGGTGTTGGATGCTGAAATCCATTTGGATGCAATGGGTCTTGGAGACGCCATTAAAGACAGAAATAATGCATCCACCCAAGACTATGCTAAGGACTTGATTTTCTTGCGCCATCACCTTGATGAAGGTTTGAAACTGTGCTAAGGCCTTGATTTTCTTGCGCCATCACCTTGATGAAGGTTTGAAACTGTGCTAAGGCCTTGATTTTCTTGCACCATCACCTTGATGAAGGTTTGAAACTGTGCTAAGGCCTTGATTTTCTTGCGCCATCACCTTGATGAAGGTTTGAAAATTGAATATATCACAGTCAAAGATCCACCTATCTTGTGGAATGGCTTAAAGGAGAGATATGACAACCTGAAGTTGGTCACTCTGCCACAAGCACGATATGATGAGAATCCAAAAGCAAATAGTTCATAAACTATATGTTATCGCTGCGGTGGAAAAGGACACTGGGCGAAAATTTGTCGTGTACCAAGACAATTGGTTGAGCTTTATCAAGCATCTCTAAAAGATAAATGCCCTGAAACCAATTTTGTCTCTGACGACAATTTTGACATCACCCACTTGAATGTCGCAGACTTATTTGAGCACCCTGATGGGAAAATAGACCACTTAATTGGTGATGGATCTCTGATGAAGGAAGATGGAATTGTTTGGTTTTATTTTACTTATTTGTATTAGTCAGTGAATAAACGAATAGTCATTAGTATCAGCTCGTATTAATTAGTTTATGATATAACGTTAGTACTAGTTCTTTAGAATGTTTCAATATGCTTAAATTTCAAAGATATTTTTATTTTCCAGTAGAGTTAATCGACTAACCTAACAGTTAGTCGATTATCTAATATTTCGCATTAAAACTGAATTTTTTCGCAAGGCAAGATAGTCGACTATCTGATTTAGATAGTCGACTAACCTGATGACTGTTTACTAAGATAGTCGACTATCTGATTTAGATAGTCGACTAACCTGATGACTGTTTACTAAGTTACTCGACTATCAACTTAGTTAGTCGACTAACTAATATTTTGCATTAAAACTGGACTTTTCCGCAAGGCAAGATAGTCGACTATCTGATTTAGATAGTCGACTAACCTGATGACCGCTTCCCAAGTTAATCGACTATTAACTAAGTTAATCGAATAACCTCAGCAGATTTTGAAAATATTGTTTAATTATGAAGCAACGGATTAAATTTGTTTATTCTCATGTTCGTATATCTCTTTTGATTAATTGATTCATGTACCACACATACGATATTCAAAGAGAAGAAATATTACTCTCATTTAAGTATGTGTAAGGCAGATGTTACTACAATTTCTGGTAGTAGTAAATTGATTAAAGGCTCCGAAAGAGCAACTATAACTCTGCCTAAAGGAACAATATTTTAGAAAATGCAATGTTCTCCTCCAAGTCTAAAAGGAACTTGTTGAGTTTTAAAGATATCATTCAAAATGGATATCAGATTGAGACAATACATGAGTATAATCTTGAATACCTCATTTAGTCATGAAAACGAGGCTGCCCACTTCGGTTTGGGGTCACGCCATTTTGCATGCAGCAATGCTAGTTCGTCTCTGACTGACGAATTATCACAAATATTCCCCGTTGCAATTAGTTTTGGGTCATGAACCTAATATATCCCACTTAAGAATTTTTGGATGTGCAGTATATGTGCCTGTAGCACCGCCATATTGTACCAAAATGGGTCTGCAAAGAAGGTTAGGAATATATGTTGGGTTTTGAATCGCCCTTCATTATTCGCTACCTCGAAACATTGACAGGGGATTTGTACACTGCACGATTTGCAGACTGTCAATTCGATGAGACACTTTTCCCAAAATTAGGGGGAGAAGTTGGTGAAACCAAACGGGAAATTTTGTGGAAAAATGCATCATTATCTCATCTTGATCCACATACCTCTATTTGTGAAAAAGAGGTGCAAAATATTATCCATTTGCAAAGAATAGCAAATCAAATGCCAGACGCATTTACAGATTTGAAAAGGATAACAAAATCACATATCCCCGCAGTGAATGTGACAACATCTGATTCATGAATACATATTCATTATTGGAAGAATATGAACATGAAATTGGTATTGAATATACCACACTCACCCCTAGAAGGAGGTTTGAGATGATATATGAAAATAATGTCATTGTTGTTGGAAACACGTTCTCAAACTAACGTGTGTTGATTCATGTAGGTTTTGATAAATGCCAAACATTGAGGCAAGCATCGGTGATGGAACAATAACAGTCCAAGTACAAGATGGATAGTACGCGTTCAAGAATAGAAGATGAAATCCACTGTTGAGTAGGTCTTAATTTGTAATCTTGACTCAACGACTTATTTCTAATATTGGCTCTCACCTAAAATGATTTTCATAAAATCATGCATCATAAGTTTTTAAAGAAATAAGTTGCATATTTGCCAAAATGATTTTTAAACTCGTTTTGAGAAAATTGGGTTTAACAATCGATTGTCTTGAAGAAACAATCGATTGTCAAGTTCTATACTTAGTTTTTAAAATGTTGTCTTGAGACAGAAACTTCGTTTGAAATCATTTTTGAAGCAACAATCGATTGTCACTGTTCAACAATCGATTGTCAGATTTTATACTTAGTCTCAAATTTTTGGACAACTTACAGAATGTTTTCAAAATCTTCAAAAATGAAGAACAATCGATTGTCACTATTTAACAATCGATTGTGCTCAGTGATATTTCCAAACGGACTTCTTCCAACGGCTTTATCTATTTATGGTATAATCTTTACTCAATCTTTTAGTCAAAAAGTTGCCAGAAATATTTTGGATATTTGAACAACAATCGATTGTCTAAAGTTAACAATCGATTGTCATTCTTTTTAAATTCAACAGAAATCTTTTTAACCAGATTTTAAGGAATCTGTCTGTTGAAATTTTGCTTCAACAATCGATTGTGTAATATCAACAATCGATTGTCAGGCAGATTTTCAGGAGTGTTTTCTGGAACTAAAAGCAACGGTCTATTGATCTATTTTCTCTATAAAACACTCTCTGAAAATCATTTGTAGAATAACACTGCAGAAAAAAATTACAAAGCATACATTACATTCTTGTGATTCAAATTTCATATCTTACATTGTTTTTTTTGAGAGCCAAGATTATTAATTAAGTTGTTGTGTTCTTGAGCCATATATTTTGTACTCATAATCCACTCTTTAAGAGAGTTCTTGTAAAGTGAGTAAAAGAGTGTTCTTGTTAAACACTTGTAGTAAGAAGAAGTGTTATATTTCTTCTTGTAAAGTCTTAGGGATAGGTTTCCTTAAGCGGGTTGGTTGAGGCTTGTGTTGTATCAAGTTCTCAAGTTGTAAAGGTTCGTTAGGCACCCGGAAGCTTAACAAGCGAAGTCTTTGAGGTGAGGAACCTCCGAGCAATTGAAGTCTTTGAGGTGAGGAGCCTCCGAGCAAGTGTTTGAGATTTGTGTGATTCAAGTCTCAAGTGTAAAGGTTTGTTGGGCACCTTAAGCTTGACAAGGTTGTTAGTGGAAATCTCGAGAGAGTCTCTCGGGGACTGGACTAACCACAAAGTGTGGCCAACCAGTATATATCGTGGTATAATTTATTTTTACTGCATTTGTTTATTTCCTGCAAAGTTTAAATTCCGCAAGAAAACGCTTAATTTTATTAATACGCTATTCACCCCCCCTCTAGCGTAGAGCGCTATTTCTAACAATTGGTATCAGAGCCATACTCTCTGAAAAACTTAACAGTTTGAGAGAACCATCCATGGCTTCTACTCATGATTCTTTTGCAGGAATCGGTGAAGGAAACTGCTACACCATGCCTCCAATATTTGATGGAAACAACGAAGAAGAGGTAAGTATCTCTAACTCTCACTCGTTCGAAGAATTACAAAATGCATATGAAGACTTGTATGGTGAATTTTGTAATGCTGTCAAAATGATTAGAGATTTGAAGAAATCACTTTCCCAGCAAGAATTAGATTTTCAGAAAAATCTCTCTTTAAAAGAAAAGGATTTTGAAGAACGTCTCTTATTGAAAGAAAAAGATTTCAAAAATCAACTTTCTTTAAAACAAAAAGTTTTTGAAAATCTGTCTCTTGATAACAAGAATCTTGTAAAAGAAAATCAGTTTTTGCAAAATGATAGTGTAGAACTTAGACAAGTCGTTAAGACTATGCATGAAGCTTCTTATGTTGATAAATGCTCTACTTGTACTTCCTGCGATTCTTTGAAGTTAGAAAACGCAGAACTTAGGAAAACTTTAGAATCACGAAGTATAGATGTCCCTAAGGTTATTGAAGAAAAGGAAACGTCGAAGAACAATCAACGGCATAAAAGCAGAAATCCCATTAGAAATTTTACTGCTCCACCTAGAAATAATTCTAGGGCTGTAAATGAGTCTAGGACAAATTCCTTTAGACCACCTAGACATTACGCTAGGATGTATGAAAACAAGTCTAAAACTAACGCCTTTAGATCACCTAGATACAACTCTAGAAATTGGAATAATGAATCTAGAGTTAATCACTTTACATCGCCTAGAATCAATACTAGGACTATTGTTGATAAGCCTAGAACGAACTACGTTAGACAACCTAGAAATGACTCTAGGATTCTCAACGCCTCTAGGAATGACTCTAGATCACCTAGAATGTATTTGGCGCAACCTAGGCATTGGCACAATCCGAACGTAGTATGCCATTATTGCAATCGGATAGGTCACATTGCACCTGTGTGTTTTGCTAAACATAGAGATTTATATTTTGGTTATAATTATCATTTGCCTAACCCCAAAGGACCCAAAAAGATATGGGTACCAAAAACCTCTCCGTAGGTATTTTTGCAGGTGTGCTTGAAGACTACAAAATTGTAGTAGATGCGCCAAGCACGACACCCAAAAGGCATCGAGAGGAATTTCGGTTAGCTATTCTTTTTTTATAAAACTGAATATGTGCAAATTATTAATGTTGACAGTTTTGTTGATATATGGCAGCTGGTGTTATTAACATATAAGTTGTCAACTTGATTCTCACCCTGAAAAACGTTGACATGCGTTAATTGTAAGAATCAATTTGTGAAATTTCTTGTTGACTATACTTGTTGATTGACATGCTGAAAATTCATTTTTGATCACTAGTATCAACTATTTAAATGCTTGATCCATGCTTTGACAAATGTTGATTCGTGCATTGAATGAGTACCTACTAAATCATGTTTAGTTGAATTATGTCTTGACAATTTTTTTTAAACAGCAAAGTGTTTTAAATCATGTTTTAATATATGGTTTGATAAATGCTTTTAGCATACTCTCATAATCGATTTTCAGGACTTAAAACCTTTTTGGTCTAGTCCACAATCGATTGTTCACAGTCACAATCGATTGTTCGTGTTTTTCTGAGTTTTCAAAAACTCTCTGCTTCTTGCAGATTTTTCAGGAACTAAGTGTCAAATAGTTCAACAATCGATTGTCCCCTTTCAACAATCGATTGACAATCGGTAAAAATCTCAAAGAGTTGTTACCATTCTGAATTCTGAACTCAACAGCTATCATTTATTATCGTGTCAGTTCAAAATAGGCATAAACGCTCTTGAAATTTTTTAAAGGCTAGGCTTTCATTTTTATCATGCCCAATTGTATGTGTTGATATGTCTGTATCAATTCTCCTTGAATCATGCTTTGTTTTGGTTCTCATTATTGCAAATGCGCTTAATGGAAATATTTGACATTTGTTGCAATATGGATTGCTGAAAATAACCTTGTGCACCTCTGTAAATAAAATAACATTTGATGCATTTGTTATGCTCTCCGTCAAATGGATTTTTCATTGCTTGTGTAACAATCGGTATTTCCTGTAAAATGTCAAATTGATGTGTTTTGCTTAAACAGGTGATAAGATGGTTGATTCATGATTTGACTATCTATTTGAAACAGCATGCGATATATGTTTTGACAAATGCCTTTCAAAATAACAATAGTTTTTTTGATAAAATTGATAAATTTATAGAAGTCGTCATATTTTATATTCCTCAATATCCTTCCTATTCTTTTGTGAATATGGTAAAAGGAATTAGCCTTAATACAATCTTCTTATCAAAAGAAGAAATGTTTTAGGCAATTTGTTACAAGTAAGAGGGAACTTGTGCTTTGAAAGAATTGATTGCATAAATTTTATTGATGATATTTTCTTAACAAATATCTGTTTGGTTTTTGAATTGTTATTATGGTGATAAATTGTTTATATATATATATCGGAAATGGCTTCACTTGATTAAATGTTGGAAATGCAAATGTGCTCGCTTGAAGCATTCAATTCAATTTCTAGCAAATTGAGATGTCAACGATGGAGGATGACATCAAGACAAACCGGGTATGATCGTTCCTTACTCTACCCTTTAGCTAGTTGAATTGGTATTATATGTCACAAGTATTGATATGAATGTTATTTTGATAAATTGCATAATTGATTAAGTGCATAAATTGTATTGAGTTTTGATTTTCTAAATTGGTATTTATAACAATTGGTGTTGATTATATGTATCCATGATGGAAAATCTATTTTCATAAAAACGTTTTCATCCGAAGAATCATTATCTTCCACCATGTGTTGATGACGTTGTTTCATTCATAATCAATTGTCATAATTCCAAAATTGATTATAATATATTCAAAATTGATTACCATACTTCCAAAATCAATTTTCAGGACTTAGACCATTTTTTTTTTGCCCAGCACACAATCGATTGTCAAATTCAACAATCGATTGTCAGTGATTTTCTGAAATTTCAAAAACATTCTGTTTCAAGCCAATTTCTCAGAATCAGTGTCAAACTTGACACAATCGATTGTCAGACGGTATTAATTCAAAAAAAAATTCTTACCGTTCTGCTCTGCTGACACCCCTTTAATCGATTGTCAGTTTCCTTTTCAGAATTCCAACGGGCATATCTGCTCAACAATCGATTGTCTCCAGCAAACAATCGATTGTCTCCAGCGGTCTTCTTAAAATCTGACCGTTTTTGAGTCTTCAATTCAGCCATGAATACCATATCTTCTCCCACTCTATAAATAGAGATGTATTCTTCATTCTTATCACAACAAAATCAAGTCTAAGTCTTCAAATTCTATCAAAAGCTCTCCTTGCAAATTTTTTTTCTTCTCAAGTCTCTTTCAATCAAAATGCCAAGAAAATTTAGAGCTTCTAAGCAAGATGCCTCTGCCTCTGCTTCTCCTACTCCCGGACTGTTTCCATACCAAGATGGAGATGTGTTATTCTTCAGAAGCGAAGCTTCACTAAGTCGCTTTGTTACAAGATTCGAAAAACGGGATATTCTTCCTCCTCGTTTTTCCACAATGAGGTATCTTGAAAATTTTAGTCTTGCTGTACACTTTCTTCAGCATGCAATCTTCTAAACTTCCTTCTCCTTTCTTTTGACTTTATAAATACTACACTCGTTCGGGCATTCTATTCAAATCTCCGCCAGAACGATCAAGGTGATCTTGTCACCTTTGTAAATGGTGTTAAAATTATCATTTCTGATGAATCCCTAAACACCATTGCCTATCTCCCAAATGATGGAGAAGACATTTCTCAATATGTTGGAATAGAAGGAGAATTATTTGACGAAACCTCCTTTCTTCGTCAAGCTGGTCTTGTTAACTATGATCCACGTCTCACTTCTCGTCGTCCTACGATCACGGGAATGGATCCGAACTATCGGTTGATATTCTATTTCATCACCCGAGTTCTCAAGCCCCGAAAAAGCAGTCACACCACTATCTCCCAAGAAGATTGTAAACTCATGCATGCCATTTCTTCCGGAGCTCGATTAAATTATTGTAAATTAATCAAGCTTCACATGTGTGATGCTCTCGCCGAAGACAAACATCTTCCATATGCACTTCTTGTCATGCATTTTCTTGAATCCGCCGGCATTATCACGGCAAATGGTCCACTTAAAAATCGGACCAAACACTGGGAAATTTCTGAATCTTCATTTCACAGTGGTGGCGATCATGATAATCAACCTCCTCAAAATCCTCCTCAAAATCCGCCTCAAAATCAAGATCCAAATGCGGAGATAGTAAATCATCTTACCCGTATTGAAACAAAAGTTGACACTTTGTCCCGCTATGTCCTAGGATATTTTGACCATATCAACTATCAATATGGCAATCTTGTCCCATTTGAGGCACCGCCGCAAAACATGGACGAAGATGATGATAACGAGGATTAAATATTTTCTTGTATTTTTTCATTAAATGGCCTATGTAATATTTTATCTATTTAATGAAAAGTTGATTTTCATCTGCAATATCTCTCCTATTTCCATTATGCATACTTACATGCTTTCTTTGAATGTGTTGCATAAATTCAGGGGGAATCTTATATTTAGGGGGAATTTCTTTCCAATGCAAACTATTCGATTATCCCGTATAATAATCGATTATGTTGACATTTGTTGAACTAGCATGCTATTATTAGACTTGTTATCTAGCCACTTTTTGTTAATGTCAAAAGGGGGAAAATAAACGAGCTATGCATGCATAATATATTTCCCAGGCACCTTGTTATACATTTAGGGGCAATCATCATTTGAAGGGAAATATCTTATGAAACATGAACATGTCTATGATGCATATTGAATTATCTTGAACTGTTATTATTATGCATATCCCGATACATGTTTGCCATTATCAAAAAGGGGGAAATTGTTGGAAACACGTTCTCAAACTAACGTGTGTTGATTCATGTAGGTTTTGATAAATGCCAAACATTGAGGCAAGCATCGGTGATGGAACAATAACAGTCCAAGTACAAGATGGATAGTACGCGTTCAAGAATAGAAGATGAAATCCACTGTTGAGTAGGTCTTAATTTGTAATCTTGACTCAACGACTTATTTCTAATATTGGCTCTCACCTAAAATGATTTTCATAAAATCATGCATCATAAGTTTTTAAAGAAATAAGTTGCATATTTGCCAAAATGATTTTTAAACTCGTTTTGAGAAAATTGGGTTTAACAATCGATTGTCTTGAAGAAACAATCGATTGTCAAGTTCTATACTTAGTTTTTAAAATGTTGTCTTGAGACAGAAACTTCGTTTGAAATCATTTTTGAAGCAACAATCGATTGTCACTGTTCAACAATCGATTATCAGATTTTATACTTAGTCTCAAATTTTTGGACAACTTACAGAATGTTTTCAAAATCTTCAAAAATGAAGAACAATCGATTGTCACTATTTAACAATCGATTGTGCTCAGTGATATTTCCAAACGGACTTCTTCCAACGGCTTTATCTATTTATGGTATAATCTTTACTCAATCTTTTAGTCAAAAAGTTGCCAGAAATATTTTGGATATTTGAACAACAATCGATTGTCTAAAGTTAACAATCGATTGTCATTCTTTTTAAATTCAACAGAAATCTTTTTAACCAGATTTTAAGGAATCTGTCTGTTGAAATTTTGCTTCAACAATCGATTGTGTAATATCAACAATCGATTGTCAGGCAGATTTTCAGGAGTGTTTTCTGGAACTAAAAGCAACGGTCTATTGATCTATTTTCTCTATAAAACACTCTCTGAAAATCATTTGTAGAATAACACTGCAGAAAAAAATTACAAAGCATACATTACATTCTTGTGATTCAAATTTCATATCTTACATTGTTTTTTTTGAGAGCCAAGATTATTAATTAAGTTGTTGTGTTCTTGAGCCATATATTTTGTACTCATAATCCACTCTTTAAGAGAGTTCTTGTAAAGTGAGTAAAAGAGTGTTCTTGTTAAACACTTGTAGTAAGAAGAAGTGTTATATTTCTTCTTGTAAAGTCTTAGGGATAGGTTTCCTTAAGCGGGTTGGTTGAGGCTTGTGTTGTATCAAGTTCTCAAGTTGTAAAGGTTCGTTAGGCACCCGGAAGCTTAACAAGCGAAGTCTTTGAGGTGAGGAACCTCCGAGCAATTGAAGTCTTTGAGGTGAGGAACCTCCGAGCAAATTGAAGTCTTTGAGGTGAGGAACCTCCGAGCAAATTGAAGTCTTTGAGGTGAGGAACCTCCGAGCAAATTGAAGTCTTTGAGGTGAGGAGCCTCCGAGCAAGTGTTTGAGATTTGTGTGATTCAAGTCTCAAGTGTAAAGGTTTGTTGGGCACCTTAAGCTTGACAAGGTTGTTAGTGGAAATCTCGAGAGAATCTCTCGGGGACTGGACTAACCACAAAGTGTGGCCAACCAGTATATATCGTGGTATAATTTATTTTTACTGCATTTGTTTATTTCCTGCAAAGTTTAAATTCCGCAAGAAAACGCTTAATTTTATTAATACGCTATTCACCCCCCCCTCTAGCGTAGAGCGCTATTTCTAACAATTGTTATGGCATGAATAGTCATGGGACACGTACCTATTGTACGCCAAAATAATTTGTCAATGTGATTATCAATAATAATGCAAGAAACATATCTTGCATATAATTTTGACCATGACCATAATGGTATAACTTTCTCTTTAAAAGAGATATTCACCACATGGATGTTGATGAATCTGTGGTAGTACAAAATTAATTGAGAGCTCTAGAAGAGCCAATTATTACTATATTGGAGAAACGCAATTGATTACCAATAAGGTATTGTGTGGTAGTAAGTCTCAAAGAAACTTATTCAGTTTCCAAAGTATGCGAAAGCGATTGATTATATTGAGACTATAAATAAAGGAAAGATTTGATATCTTCTACTACAACTTGTAGCGGGATAATTTGTATATGAAAAGCTACCCGCTTTATTCTCCAATTTGTACTACACAACAAAAGAATGCCACAATAAAGTGGATATTTATTGGTATAAAAACCCATACCATAATAAACTTGAAGTTTATTGATAATTGCACATGTCATGGTGTAAATTTGAAGTTTATCAATATTGACAGTTTATTCAGTTGGCATTCGGGTTAGCCATATCATTTTAAGAATGATGTGCAGTAATAGAGAATTCACATGGGTAAATATTAAAGAACTAGAAAGTTCTTTACGAATTCTCTTGTATTACTTGTTCTCATTAATTAATTGACCAACTAAAGAGTTCGGGTTGAATCCCATAAATTCTGGAAATATCAAAGGTGAATATGGGCCCATTCACCTGCCATGTATACCACATATGATGCATCTATGATATGGTTACATGTGCGATTGTTATTAACCCGCAGCTTGGCCGGTGCTTGCGAGGTAAATTGCTCAGTAATATAACTTCGAGCATAATTTCCAGATTTTCTATTCAAGATAGTTCATCTTGATAAGTTGGTTTATATCATAGTTGGTTTAGCAAGATAATTATTGAGTGCCTCCACTTAATAGCTAAACTGTTTCTTATGAGAACAAAGTTATATATATCAGTTTGATATACGTTGTATATGAGAGTATATTATATTCTCCCCTCACAAGTGGTTCAGGGTCAGGAACCAAATAACTTCATCTTATTATTATTGATGTGCGGTGTATATTTTCATTAACACCATAATGCACAAAGATGGACTCTCAAAGTTGAGGAAACAAGTTAGCTTTTCTAACATGAGGGGGAGACATGATAAACACTTGAGAAAAAGTTACATGGGATGAATTATCATTTGTATATATAGATCCTCGAATATCATAATATGAACCTGAAGTTCATAAAAGGATAATTCAATTGCAACATATTGCAAAGCATGCTATACGCATTTGCTGACCCAAAGAAAGTAACTATATTCTCACTGCAAATGCTCATACTAAGTCCTAGAAGGACAAAGTCTTTGATATGCTTGAAGCGTATAGACAAATCGGTTTCAACAGGAACTTCTTAATAAAGAAGATGAGCAAATGATCAAAGTGATCATAATAAGGAGGCAAGTGATCAAGAAGATCACATGACATAACACTTCATAAAATCTCATGAGAGATTCAGGTACCTGAATGTATGAATGAAGAGATCTCCATGTTATGTCTTTATGAAAATTATTGAAACCGATATAAAATGTTCGTCGACGACATCTGTGATAGCGCTAAATATCGATGAGGATCTTATGTTTGTCGAATACAAACAAAAATATTGGCTAAATGGAAGAGATACAATTCAAGCAGAATTGATTCCATATGAAAGACATGTAGTTTTTGACATGTAGTTCAAATACTTGAAAGTATAAAGTCAATGGTATGTGTAATCAGTTTTCGATATCTTATTTGTTTAGCATGACATGAAAACTTGATATGCATCTAACGTCTATTATATGGCTTATATGACTTAACTTATATGTCAATCCATGAAAGATTGAAGTTGCTTGAAGCATATACAATTCTTGGTCCTGAAGTACCACATCATAAGTGCAACTTGTGTACATATGTATCTTGCTATAACTATAAGCATGATGGCATCGAGAATACCTCTATGGGGATATTGAAGAGTCATTCCACGACATTATATGAAGATGTTCGTATCCATCAAGGATGATAATTTCAAGGTGCGGAATATTTATTCAAATCAATATGGCTGATTTATTTATCAAATTTCTACAAAAGATCGTTTTGAAGATGGTGCACAAGATTCGAATGCAAATGCTCAAGGATGTGAATTGATGCTCTTTTCAGGGGGAGTTAATGCGCGTTGCACTCTTTTTCCCTTACAAGGTTTTGTCCCAATGGGTTTTCCTTGCAAGGTTTTTAACGAGGCAACCAATAGGCGCATATTCAAACATGTGTACTCTTTTTCCTTTTCTTTAATTTTTTTCCCATTGGGTTTTGTTTTAGTTAAGGTTTTAACGAGGCACATTATTGAATAGACATTCAAGGGGGAGTGTTATTAATAGAACTCTAATTAGAGTGAATGTCTATCTTATAGAAGAGTTCTACTTTGAGGCTAAGTCCTTTCTCTTCCTATAAATAGAGGGGTCTTACCCCATTGTAAATAACCCAAAGTATCAATAGGAATACTCCTCTCTCTACTTCTCTCTATATTGTTCTTGTTCTTATATTATTTCATAACGTAATTGAAAATTAGCTATAGTTTTAATAAATTAATTGAAATGTCGGGGGAAAAATGAACAAAAATACCCTTCAAATCTGAAAATTTTCCAACCCTTTAAATTTTTTACATATGAGATTCCAGTATAATGTGTTAGAATTCATAATATGTTAAAATTTTAACATAATAAGCTGGAAGTTTATCGCGAAGAAGAATACTAGAAGACAGAAAATAACCGTTTAAAAATAAGGAAAAATGACCTATAACCCACTCGAAACTCACCTGAGGCACCGGGGACCCTATATAAATACACAAACAAGTTCTATAGCCAAACACGAGCTTCCTTGAGGTCTCAAATCAAATTAAACAACACCAAAACAATGAATCGAACCAAAAATCGAACTTATGAACTTTCAAATCTTCCAACTTTGAAAGCTCGTGCTGTAACCGACCAAACCAACCCGGAGTGGCGCCAAAATCCCTCTACATGCATATGAATTCCCTCTGAAGCCATCACGGAATAACAAATTGGTTGACTAATCGTCAAGATTCTGGTGGTATCACGAGGTGGATGTTGATTGAGGATGGCTGGTAATATTGGAGACTATGTAGTTTGTATGGGATTTCTACTCTGTGAAAGGTACATGTTATCCTTCAAGGCACTGAAGGAAACGAGTTTGACTGTCACATGTGCTTAGTGGATGAATTGGAGTACCTTGTGATTGGTGTTGTACGAGCTGAAGGTTAGTTGTGCGGATCATCGGATGTTGTTTTTATGGTTTTGCGCCAAGTGGGGGAGTCCACTAGTGGCATTCAGATTGCAGAGTTAGATTTACATCAGTTTGGGCCTAAGGAATGTATATATGTGGTATTGGAAGGTTCCCGAAATTTGTATATGACTAAGGTATGGGATGTTGCATGGGATGATATTGGAGCCTACTATGTTTCTGCATTATTAATGGATCTACATTTTAGTATCAAAAAGAGGGTCGGAGGAACTACTTCAGATTCACAGAAGGTCTATTCAGCATAGGCATCTTGGATGCGGCATTTATGGGGTGCTTCAGAGGAAATGCGGTGGTTTATGAGCTTCTAGGCTATGTGGTTCGTGTTAGGATTATATGCATTAGGGCTATGATTGTGATCATTGCATATCTGTAGGGAGAAGTATTACCCCGAGAGTATATCATCTTTGTAGTGTTGGGTCAGCATAACAATATAAGTAATTGGTCCTCTTGAATAGGAATTCTCTACTGGCATATGTGGTAGTACTATTGGGTTGGATAGTTTGTGTGACTTAGTTGAGTTGGGGATATGTGGTCCCAATGGCTTAGTTGTGTGTGGACAAATCTCGGAGAGTTCTTGATGGTTTAGGCAACGGCTTGAGTCGACTGTCTGCTATGGGCATAAGAAATATGTTGTACATTATGGATTTCTCCTGGATGGATATCAAAAGTTAACAGAATGTTGGCATTATTGGATATGATATGTGAATAGCATGCATGTTATGAAGGAACCTCGAGTTTTTAGTTGCGGATGCATGGCTAGTGGCATGGTAATTATTGAGTTTTGAGGCTTCTAAGGTTCAGGTTTGTTACGCTGCCGGAATATCTATATGGGTGCTTAGTAAGATGATGGGGTGTGAGTGATGTATCAGCTATTCAATTAGCATAGTTGAGTTCGGGTGTGGAAATCTTGGTATTTCTGAGGTCTTGGGCCTAGATGTCCTTATATGAGGGCTATTTCTTGTTTGTGGATTGTGAAGGCATGTTGAAAATGGGATAACTGATAGCATTCACTATCGATAGGTTGTTATAGACTTTTGGAAGGATATCTACCTATTTAGGAAGGAACATGATTTGGTTTGGGGACTGTTTGAAAGCTCAACGAGAATATGTATTTTACATCAGGTCAAGTTTTAGGTGTTTTTGTGAGACTATTATCACGGTTATGTTACCGGGCATAATGGATATTATTTGTGCTCCTAGTCTGTGTTATGTGCTTCTCTTTTATGTTGTGATGGGTTGTGAAGTTGTATGATTATTCTCCACGCATGTGATAATTCCATTCAGGCCTTATGGCGATGTAGGGAGATAGCCCCCTGTGATGTTGATTTGCTCATTGACATTAGTTGTGCTTGCTTTCTTCCACATTATATTATTTTTATATAGTTTCCCACAATTATACTTGTGTATCTGATGTGCTTGATATCAATATTCATGTGATCGGTGAACCCGAGCACGTTGGCTTGATGAGCATCTTGGAGCTGGTTGCATGCCGCAACGGATGTTACGTGGGATACTCTTTCCTTGCGTTTATTTGGTGTTTTCTTTTCTTTATGGGATGATTTAATGACCTCTACTTTTGTTGTTACACATGTTGTACTTGTTAGATAATCCTCATACCTCACTTTTCTTCTATTTGTACTGCATAACTGAGTTATCACTGGTTGAGTTTACAGGCCGTGTTGTGTGGGAATCTATGTGATGAGTTATTAGTTTGGCTGCTTGTATTGGTTGAGATAAGGTTCATAAACCTGAGATTTGCACTATCACATTGGGGGTGATGAGTGTTTGGAAGTACGAGGCTGTTTCTGCTAAGATTTGGGCAATGGACTTGACGGATAAGAGAGTTTCTTAGCTTGTTGACTTCATGGCTATTATGGGATTCCCGCGTTTCTTTATCATGGGCAGCGTTGTGGAGGTACGGAACAAGGTTCTATCCAATGTGAAGTGTATTGCCGACATCCATAATATTATTTGGGCAGCTATGGTGTTCATAAGTTATTGCTACGGGCATCTGAATTGTGTGGAACATCATGTGATTATACCCTGGGTTAGAATTATGGCTCTATTAGGCTTGTTCAGGTTTATACAGTGTGATGATGCGAGATTTGGGTCCTATGATGAATTTTAGATGTTGAGATTTGGGTTCTATCCTAAGGTTATGGACTAAGGATGAAGTGAGACCTTCAGTTAAATTACATTGTCAGTCCTACATAGGTTTGGGTGATAGGGAATCACCCCCGGGTGTATGTATGGTGAGCTCAAGCAGTAATTTGATGGCTTTGGGACGACTCCGGTAATGTTTGAAGACGAACATATATTTTAGTGGGGGAGGATGTAACGACCTGACTGGTCGTTTTGAGCAATTACGTCCAGTTCGGCAATTCGAGGTCACAAGTAGCTCACTCAGGGTTTTTGAGAAGTTCAAAAAGGATTTTTAGAAATGACTTTCATTTGAGAAGCTTGAAGTTGAAATAATTGATCAAGATTTTAATTTTAAGTATTTGACCTCGGATTGGAGTTTCAATGGGTCAGATAGGCTCTAATGGTGATTTTTGACTTAGGCATATGTCCGAATTTGGATTTGGAGGTCCTTTGGGTAATTTGAAGTATTCTGGCAAAAATTGAAAAGTTGAAGTTTTGGAAAATGGAGAAGTTTGACCCATAGTTAACTTTTGTGATATAGAGGTTGGAATGCAACTCCGAGAGTTGGCACAACTCCGTTATGTTATTTAGGACTTCTTTGCAAATTTTGGTGTTATTCTGTGTTGGTTTGATTGGTTACGGCACGAGTTTTCGAAGTTGGAAGATTTGAAAGTTCATATGTTCAATTATTAGTGTGATTCATTATTTCGGCATTGTTTGATGTGATTTGAGGCCTCGAGCGAGACCGTGTTAGGTTATAGGACTTGTTTATGTGTTTAGACGGGGCCCCGGGGGCCTCAGGTGTGTTCTAGGTTGGCTATGTGTCATTTTCCCTTATTGTTAACTGTTGTTTTCTGTCTTGTGGTATCCTTATTCGCGATCGCGAAGAGTCCCTCACGTTACCACCTCGAAATCCTTCTTTGCATTCGCAAAGGTTTGTTTTTCCTTTCATCGCGTTCGTGACTAGCGCCCACGTTCGCATAGGTCCCGTTCCTTGTGCTTCCCATTCACACTCCTTCCTTCGCGTTCGTGAATGGTTTTTCTAGACAGCCTTTCTTCCCTTCTTCACGAATGTGATTCCTTCTCCGCGTTTGTTATACTTTAACGTATGTGCAAAATATAAGTTTTCCAAATCTAGTGTTAGGACATTTTTATCATATTTTGACTTGTAGAGCTCGATTTTGAGCTATTCGTTGTGGGGTTTTCAAGTAAATTGATTGGTTATTTTAGTTAGAGTTGAGCCTTGCGGAGGTCATTTCACCCGAGAAATTCATTTTAGAGTATAAGTTTGTCATCTTTGAGGAAGTATCCTGCATAATCTTGTGTGGGGGATTTCCTCTTATGATTTGAGTCTTCTATGCTGATTATAGTCCATGTACGCGAGGTAACAAGTGCGTGCTCGGTCTTATTTGTGAAAAATTGGTCTTTTAGAGTTCTTAGGTCCTTATATTCACTTAGTTGGAAGTTGTTCTGATATAATTGAGTTTCTTATTTGCTAATCTTTCCTCTACATTCTCTATATGATGTTGTTAGCTCTTCTTTACCTCTTACTTGTTATTTGGCCCTTATTTGCCTTAATTGAATTAATTGCCTTCCTTATTAGTTTATCACTTCTTAATTGTGAGTTCCTCTATGACTTTGTGCATATATGCTATATGTCCAAATTGTTGTGGTTGCCTACGTAGTTATCACGTGTCTTACATATCCTGTTAATTTGTAAAGGTTGTTATGTTTCTTTGATTTTTATGTGGTTCCCTTGTTGTCGTGCTCATACTCTTGGTTGTGGAAATTTCGATAAATTGAGTTATTGAATTGTTGTTTCTGATTTAAATTATTGTACGAGGGATCGAGTTGCACACTGCAACAGGTAAAATAATGAAGAATATTTGTATTGTTATATTAGTATTGTATGGTGGGATCAGGTTACACGTCGCAATAGGTGAAATAAGGGTGGATTGTTATGTGTAATAAGGATGAAGTATGATATTGAGATTATATTGTGGGATCACGTTGCCCGCCGTAACATATTATATTTAATCCGGCATATTATGTTGGAACTTTTGTTTTTAATTGAATATTTTTATCTAAATTTTATCTTTGTATGAAATAGTGGTCAATAACATTGTAAATACGAAATATTTTTTAACTATCACCTATAAAAATGGCTATACCATGCCATACATTGCTCCTTCCGATCAAATTGTAAGTTAGCACGTATAGGTATTTTGGCACCTAATTTGTGGGGTCCAGTCCTATCTTTTAAGGAAGATGTCTTCTTCCTTTGGTAAATTGTCGAAGTCTGCGTATATGGCCAACCAACAAAATATCTTTCACACTTTGAATATTTTCAAATTTTTTAGGGAAGCTTTTCATCAGTTGCGTATACACCAAAATCTCAGACAATAAATCTGAGTGATAGAGAGCAAGGTATTCCATAGACTATAAGAAAATAGTTGTGAAGAAAAATAGAGCGTGATAGATATTGTAGTAAGATGAAAAAGCAAAAGAATATTTTTTTTCTTTTGAGGGTGTAGTGGTCTTAGAAGTATTTTTACTCGTTATTGCACAGTTTAAATTTTTTGCTATAGTGATATCAACTGCTCTTCTTGGCTGAGGGTTTTCCCTTATTCATAAGGGTTTCCACGTAAAATCTCGGTGTCATTATTGTTGCACTTTTATTCTTGTTGATTTAACCATAACTTAGTGTTCCACATTTATCACTAATACCATGAATATTATTTATGCGAGTCTATTTTTATTCCCAACAAGTGGTATCAAATCCAAGGTTCTGTCCGAGTATTCTCTGTGGTTGCAGCACACTCTGAACTTCCACATTAGAATAGAATTACTTTGGTCTCCTAATAAATAGTACTTTTATTTGTGATAAACGATGGAAATCAACACTAGTAGAATGGTTAGTTCGAGTGGCACAAATTATGCCATTTGTAAAGGCAAAATGGAAGATTTTCTCTATGTCAAGAATTTTCATCAACCTGTCTTAACCACTAAAAGCCTGATAATAATTCTGACGATAATGTTTTGAACCATATTTCTGGGGAGACACATACTCGGACCCTATGAAAGCACCTTGAGAGTTTGTATGCTCGAAAAACTGGAAACAACTGTAGAAAATCATTCTATCCATGATATGTGTGCTTTGGTTGTATTAGCAATGATTTTCAGGTATAGGTTTTGATGAATGACAAACAACGAAGTCGATGAATGACAAACAATGAAGTCAAGTGTCGAACAAAGTTATTATATGACAAACGATCAAGATTGAATGCCGAGAAGCATATTGATGACGGAATTGCATAGACAAGCCAAAGACGAGCTCAAAAGTTCAAGACCGAAGACCCAAGGCGTAGGTCGTTAGGTAGAACAAATGTAAGAGCAACGTTTAAAGTTATCTCGTCTTTTGGCTCAACAATAGGTCATCATGAATATGCATAAAATCATTTTATCAAATCATATTTCAAATACTTCAAACAAAATGATTTCAAACATTTCTATTTTAGCCAAAATGAATTTTAAACATGTCTTTCAAAGCTGGACAACAATAATCGATTATGCTTATGTTGATAATCGATTATGTTAAGACAGTGTAAACCGAAATTTACAAAACAGCAAAATAATCGATTATCAAAAGTGCATAATCGATTATCTTGTATCCGTTGCCAAGTGTTTGAACACTGTAACAAAATAATCGATTATGCATATCTGATAATCGATTATGTTGCATAAAATCAGCTTCCAGATTTTGTAACGGTAAGCTGATAATCGATTATCCAAATCTGATAATCGATTATCTTGGCATAAAATCAGCATAATTGATTGCCAATTAAGCAACGGACATACTACTTCTTCCACCAATAAATAGAGGTCTTTTGAGCTGAATTGGAACACACAACACCTCTCATTATTCATATACATATTGATATCATTTGTGCATCATAATAGAGCTTTTGTTGAGCCATTTGAGAGACAACTTTGAGTTGTTCATAGAGCTAATATTGTATCTCTTTATCTACTCTTTTGAGAGAGTTCTTGTTGTAAAAGAGAAAGGTGTTTGAGAAGAACATATCTTCTCATTGATTGTTGGGTTTGCTAAGTACCCTCAATCTTAGTGGTTGAAGTCTTGTGGTGCGGTATCCACGAGCAAGGTGAAGTCTTGAGGTGCGGTATCCTCGAGCAAGTTGAAGTCTTGTAGGGTGTACATCTACGAGCAAGTGTAGTAGTTTGTTAGGCACCCGTAAGCTTAACAGAGTTAGTGGAATCTCGAGAGAGTCTCTCGGGGACTGGACTAACCACAAGTTGTGGTGAACCAGGATAAATTCGGTGTGTTCTTTCCTTACTATTTTAATTACCGAATTTATTTTATTCCTGCAATTTTAATTCCGCAATATTTATTAATATTCTTGTGCCGCACTATTCACCCCCCCTATAGTGACGGGCATAAATCCTAACAATTGGTATCAGAGCCTAACTCTCTGAAAGCCTTAACCGGTTAAGAGAACAATACATTTTTTTTGTTGAGAATATTGAACGCAGGAATGATGAGCGAAGGACACTCCACCTATAGGCCTCCACTATTTGACGGAACAAATTACACATATTGGAAAGAGCGGATGAGAATCTTCATCCAATCAAATAACTTTCGCTTGTGGCAAATCATCAAGAACGGTGAACAAATGCCAACAAAGAAAGTTGGGGAAACCACGGTTCCAAAGGAGGAAGATGAATATGATGCCGAGGATATCAAGAAAGTTGAAAACAACGCCAAGGCCGTTAATATATTATATTGTGCAGTGAATCCGGATGACTATCAGAAGATTTCTTGTTGCACAACCGCCAAGGAGATGTGGGATAAACTCGAGATTACTTATGAAGGTACGCCTCAAGTCCGAGAATCTAAAGTTGATTTTCTAACACATGAATATGAACTCTTTAGAATGAGGAAGAATGAAAGCATCGATATTATGTTCGAACGGTTCTCAATGATCATCAACGATCTCCATGCACTCGGAAAAGTATATTCGAACAAAGATCTAGTTCGAAAAATCTTGCAGAGTCTCACTCCCGAATGGCGATCCAAAGCCAATGCCATCCAAGAGTCGATAGGAATCGCGGACGTCACAATTGATGGACTACGAGGTAACCTCAAAACTTATGAAAGTACGATTCTTAATCCTTCTTTTGGAAACAAGAAAAATTCGAATATTGCCTTCAAAGCCTCATCCTCTAAAAGAGAAGAGGTAAGTGATTCGGATAGCGATGATGATAATATTTCCAATGCCTTGATCGAAAAGTTTTATAAGTGTATGAAAAAGGAAATAAAGAAGGAAGAACCAAGTCCTTCATGCCATAAGTGTGGAAAACTTGGCCACACCGAGTCACATTGTCCAAAACCCAAGGACAAGAAAAAGAAGAAACACCAAAGGCGCGTGACATGGGATTCGGACAGCTCGGGCGATGAAACTGCCGCATTATGCCTCATGGCCAACGAGGAAGAAGAGGCAAGTAATTCTAACTCTTATTCTTTTGAAGAATTACAAGAAGCTTTTCATGACTTATATGGTGAATTGAAAAAGACTTCAAAAATCTCCAAAGAGGCCAAGACTAAAATTAAAGTTTTAGAAGAGAAAAATAATTTTTTGGAAAATGACAATATTGATCTTAGAAAATTAAGGAGATGAATGAAGCCTCTTCAATTGATCAAAGTTCAAATTGTTCTTCTTGTAAGTCTTTGAAAATAGAGAACATAGAACTTAGGAACACACTAGAAAAATGTAGTGTTGATGATCCTAAAACAATTGAAGAAATTAGAAAGGATGATAGAAATGAAGTTAGACCACCTAGAAATAATTCTAGGAACTTCACTAATAAGTCTAAAATGAATCATTTTAGACCACCTAGAAATAACTCTAGGAATCGCAATACGTCTAGGAATAACGACTTTAGATCACCTAGAACGTTTTTGGCTCAACCAAGACATATGCACAACCCGAATGTTATATGTCATTATTACAACCGGGTAGGACACATAGCACCCGTATGTTTTGCAAAACATAAAGATTTATCATTTAGCTATGATTATTATTTGCCTAACCCCCAAGGACCCAAAAGCAGTTGGGTACCGAAAACCTATTTTTTAGGTACGTTTGTAGGTGTGCTTGAAGACTACAATATCGTAGTAGATGCACCAAGCACGAAACCTTATTGCATCGAGGGGGAATGTCGGCTAGTTATCATATTTTTGATAAAAACGTAATAGTTGATATGTGTTAAAAATTAATATATCTTTGTTAATAATTGATATTAATTATTTTTGTTGATTCATATTTTGATAACTCGTATCTTGAATAACAATTGGTATCAATTATTTTTGGTAAAAATAATAATTGATGTTTTGATGAATATCTCTCTAGTTTGAATAACAGTTGGTATATTCACTAAAAATAACCTTTGATATGGTCGTTATATTTTTACTAACATTTGGTATTATTTCATGATTTCTTTTAAATATCGTCAATGTATATTCCTCATTGTATTTCCTATCTTATATTTGACACTAACAATTGGTATACCCAAAAGGGGGAAGTGTCGAAAGGGGATAATAGCCTTTGTATACTCTCTTTTTGCTAATGCCAAAAGGGGGAAGAGTTTAGGCGATATGCATCAAATAAGGGGGAATGTATCTACGTTATAGTATGCCTTATTTGAGGGAGAATTATCATTAAGGGGAATTGCTTGCATGAATTATATGTTGAGATATAGCATGAATTTAGGGGGAATCCGATATGCATATCTCCTGTTGTGTGCCATTATCAAAAAGGGGGAAATTGTAGAAAATCATTCTATCCATGATATGTGTGCTTTGGTTGTATTAGCAATGATTTTCAGGTATAAGTTTTGATGAATGACAAACAACGAAGTCGATGAATGACAAACAATGAAGTCAAGTGTCGAACAAAGTTATTATATGACAAACAATCAAGATTGAATGCCGAGAAGCATATTGATGACGGAATTGCATAGACAAGCCAAAGACGAGCTCAAAAGTTCAAGACCGAAGACCCAAGGCGTAGGTCGTTAGGTAGAACAAATGTAAGAGCAACGTTTAAAGTTATCTCGTCTTTTCGCTCAACAATAGGTCATCATGAATATGCATAAAATCATTTTATCAAATCATATTTCAAATACTTCAAACAAAATGATTTCAAACATTTCTATTTTAGCCAAAATGAATTTTAAACATGTCTTTCAAAGCTGGACAGCAATAATCGATTATGCTTATGTTGATAATCGATTATGTTAAGACAGTGTAAACCGAAATTTACAAAACAGCAAAATAATCGATTATCAAAAGTGCATAATCGATTATCTTGTATCCGTTGCCAAGTGTTTGAACACTGTAACAAAATAATCGATTATGCATATCTGATAATCGATTATGTTGCATAAAATTAGCTTCCAGATTTTGTAACGGTAAGCTGATAATCGATTATTCAAATCTGATAATCGATTATCTTGGCATAAAATCAGCATAATTGATTGCCAATTAAGCAACAGACATACTACTTCTTCCACCTGTAAATAGAGGTCTTTTGAGCTGAATTGGAACACACAACACCTCTCATTATTCATATACATATTGATATCATTTGTGCATCATAATAGAGCTTTTGTTGAGCCATTTGAGAGACAACTTTGAGTTGTTCATAGAGCTAATATTGTATCTCTTTATCTACTCTTTTGAGAGAGTTCTTGTTGTAAAAGAGAAAGGTGTTTGAGAAGAACATATCTTCTCATTGATTGTTGGGTTTGCTAAGTACCCTCAATCTTAGTGGTTGAAGTCTTGTAGTGCGGTATCCACGAGCAAGGTGAAGTCTTGAGGTGCGGTATCCTCGAGCAAGTTGAAGTCTTGTAGAGTGTACATCTACGAGCAAGAGTAACGGTTTGTTAGACACCCGTAAGCTTAACGAGTTAGTGGAATCTCGAGAGAGTCTCTCGGGGACTGGACTAACCACAAGTTGTGGTGAACCAGGATAAATTCGGTGTGTTCTTTACTTACTATTTTAATTATCGAATTTATTTTATTCCTGTAATTTTAATTCCGCAATATTTATCAATATTCTTGTGCCGCACTATTCACCCCTCTCTAGTGACGTGCATAAATCCTAACAACAACAAGATGTTTTTGATAAAGCAATATTGAGTTTAAAATACCACGATGGTTCCGCGATGACAGATCATCTGAATAATTTTCAGGGGATCATGAACCAGTTATCTGCTATGGTCATTAAATTTGATGAAGAAATTAAAGGCTTGTTTCTACTTGGTTCTCTACCAGATTTTTGGGAAGTTCTTAGAACTTCATTATCAAATTCTGCTCTTGATGGTGTGATATCTATGGATATTGCCAATAGCAGCCTTTTAAATGAAGATATGAGAAGAAAATCTCAAGATTCCTCCTCCTCATATTTCTTGGCGATTAACTCTAAGGGGGAGAAGCAAGGTTCTCAAAATATAGAACATAGTAGAAGCAAATCTAGAAGCAGACTTAAAGATATTGAGTGATATCATTGCGGGAAGAAAGGGCACACAAAGAAGTTCTGCTGGATTTTGAAAAAGGATAATAAAGACAAGGAATAACAGAAAGAAGATGGCAATCTTGTGGCGATCAGCCACTATAGAAGATCTTGTTACTATCCATGACGCGAATATAATAAATATTGCTTGTGATAAGTCAATCTGGGTTGTGGACAGTGGTGCCGCATATCATGTGACATCAAGGAAGAACTTTTTCTCACCCTATACTCAAGGTGACTTTGGAAATTTGAGTATGGATAATGAGAATGTATCTAGGGTGGCTGGTGTTGGAACGATTTTTTTGGAAACTAGTATTGGAAATAAACTAGTTTTGAACAATGTAAATCATGCACTTGATGTTCGTTTTCACTTGATCTCTGTTGGTATTTTAGATGATGAGGGATATGTCGGTACCAATGGTGGTGGAAAGTGGAAGCTCACTAAGGGTTCCGTAATTGTGGTCGTGGGGAAAAATGTCATAGTCTATACTGGACAACAGACTCTTCCTGTGTTGATATGCTGAATATTTTTTAGAGCAATAGTTCTTCAAGGTTATGGCATAAGAGGCTTAGTCACATTAGCAATAAAGGAATAAATGTTCTGGCTAATAAGAAATTGCTGATTAATTTCGAAAGTGCAAAATTAGTAAATATGAGCACTGTTTGGTTGAAAAACAATAAAGAGTTTCTTTTCAGTCTCACCCTTCATCAAGAAAGACAGAGTTGCGTGAGATGGTGCATTCAGATTTATGTGGTCCAATGAAGACAATGACTTTTGGTGGTGCACTTTATTTTACTACCTTTATTAATTATTGCTCAAGGAAACTTTAGGTCTACATCTTGAAGACGAAAGACCAAGTGTTGGGTGTCTTTAAGCGGTTTTAGGCTTCAGGTGAAAGAAAAATCGGAAAGAAGCTAAAGTGTATTATTACCGATACCGGTGGTGAATATTGTGGACCGTTTGACGAATACTGCAAGCAATTGGGTATCAGACACCAGAAGACTCCTCCTAAGACTCTTCAGCTTAATGGTTTAGCAGAAATGATGAAAAGAGTGATGTTTGCTTTCTGAAGTAAAGTTGCTGAATTCCTTTTGGGGTGAGGCTTTGTTGACCGCCACACATGTTATTAATCTATCCCCTGCAGTTACTTTGCAAAGTGATGTTCCAAATAGAGTTTGATATGTCAAGGATGTTTCCTATGACCACTTGAAAGTGTTTGGTTGCAAAGCTTTTGTACTTGTGCTCATAGATGAGAGGTCAAAATTAACTGCCAAGACAAGGCAGTGCATATTCATTTTTTATAGCATTGTTGAGTTTGGTTACAGGCTATGTGATCCAATTGAGTAGAAGGTCGTGAGAAGCTGTGATGTTATCTTCATGGAGGATCAAACCATTGAAGATATTAACAAAGCGGATAAGTTAAAATCTCCAAGCTCTGAAGGTTTAATTAATCTTGATCAAGTTCCTCATACAAATGCGGATGATGTTGGTGGGCTCAACGATGATGGTGATGCCCAAAACCATATTCCAGATCAATATATTGATGGTGATGGTGATAATAATGCTAATGCTGATGAGGCAAATGCTCATACTCATAACGTTATGGACGAGTTAGATATTCCACTCAAGAGGTCTTCTAGACTATGTACTCCTTCCTCCCGTTATTCACCCAATGAGTATGCATTACTCACTAATGGGGGAGAACTTGAATGCTATGCGGAGGCCATAGAAGATGAGCATAATGATCAGTGGATTGAAGCTATGCAAGACGAGATAAAATCTATGCAATGAAAGACTTGGGTCATGATAAGTAGATTTTGGGCATGAGAATTACTCGTCCGATAAATGAAAGGAAACTTTACTTGTCACGGGAGAAGTACATAGAACGTGAACTAGAGCGGTTCAATATAAAGAGTGCTAAGTTAGTTCGCACACCCCTTGTTGGTCATATGAAGTTGAGCAAGAATATGTGTCCTGCAACAACGTAGGAAAAAAGACATAATGGCCAAGACTTTTTTTAGAAGTTTGATGTATGCAATGGTATGCACTCGACCAAATATTGCTCATGCGGTCGGTGTTGTTAGTAGATTTCTCAAAAATTCAGAAAAGATGCATTGGTAAGTTGTAATGTGGATACTCGGGTATCTAAGAGGAATCTCACATGAACACTTATGTTGGAGGATCAAATCCAATTTTGAACGGCTATAAAGATTCTGATATAGCAGGTGACCTTGATAATAGAAAATCTGCTACTGGATATTTGTTTACTTTTTTAGGGGAGCTATATCATGGCAGTCGAAGTTGTAGAAGTGTATCACACTGTATATAACTAAAACGGAGTATATTGCGGCTACTGAAGCTGGCAAAGAGATGATATGGCTTAAGATATTTCTTCAAGAACTTGAATTGTAACAGATGGAGTATGTTGTCTATTGCGACAGTCTGAGTGCAATAGACCTGAGCAAAACTCAATGTACCATGCGAGGATAAAACACATCGACGTCAGATATCATTGGATTCGTGAGCAAGTGGAGAACTAATTACTTCAAGTCAAAAAGATTCACATGAGTGAAAATCCTGTAGATATGCTGACCAAGGTGGTACCGAGAGACAAGTTCGAATCGTGCAAAGAACTTGTAGGCATGCACTCAAACTAAAAAACCAGGTGTACCCTCATTCAGGAGAATGGATCTGTAGGGGGAGATTTGTAGGGTCCAACCCCATGTCTTCTTCTATTGGTAAATTGTCAAAGTTTGCAGATATGGCCAACCGACCAAATATCTTTCACACTTTAAATATTAAAATTTTTGTGCTTGCTTGAGTCACTGTTTATATTAGCAAGTCCATTTTTTCTTGATAAATAAATAAGCATTTCATCAATTGCATATACACTAAAATCTCAGACAGTACATCTAAGTGAGAGAGAGAGAGAGAGAGAGAGAGAGAGAGAGAGAGAGAGAGAGAGAGAAAGAGCAAGGTACTTCATTGATTATAAAAAAATAGTCTGTAAAGAAAAATAGAGTGTGAGATAGTATAGTAAGGTGGAAAAGCAAAAGAGTATTTGTTTTCTTTTGAAGTTGTAGCGGTCTTAGGAGTATTTGTAGTCGTTAATACACAATGTAAAATCCCTTGTTATAGTGATATCAGTTGCTCTTCTTAGTCGTGATTTTTCCCTTCCAAACGTAAAATCTTGGTGTCATTATTGTTGCACTTATATTCTTGCTAATTTAATCATAACTTGGTATTCCATGTTTATCACTAATACCGTGAATATTATTTTAGGGGTCTGTTTTTATTGCAAATAATTTGAAATTTGTAAATGAATTTAAGTTAAATGATTTAACTTAAAATTTCATAGACTTTAAGTTTGTGTTGTCTATTTAATACCTTTCAAACATCGTGGGTTTATACTTTGGTCTGGTACGTTAATTTTCGTGCAAGACATTGCCAAATACTTCGAGTGACTTTATCTTTGTTGATACTAATAGCTTATGTTGGATGTAACTATTTATAACATATGCATCTTAGCATTCGCGTCTATGTATCACTTATCTAGTAAATATTTTACATATATTGTGGGACTTGTCTTTTACTTAGGTAGGTACTTTCGCAATACTTGCCTATTTCAATCTGCTTATCCTGTTGTATGTACAACATATGTTATTTCTTACTTGTACTTTTCCTAAAATTCTTGCTCACTAGTATTTCTCATGGTTCAAGATTTTGATTGACATCTTTGGCTTAAAAGTTATCGATATACCTTGTAAGCTTAAAAACAATCAAAAGTAAATGAGGGTAAATTGTAATAAAATATAATAAGACCCAAAGATGAAAAACCAAGTTATTATTATAGATCTGATAGTATACAAAGATAGCATGAACTTGAAGTATTCGTTAGAGATAGAGATACAGAGAGAGTTGTATTATTCGAGAATTACAATGATGCCCTTTACAATGTGAAGGTCTCCTTTATATAGTAAGATACATTCCTCGAAATAAACAAAAGAGGTCCAGAAGTGAGTAGCGTCTTCTTAGGGTGTTAGACGACATCGTTTATATCCCCACGCCCAAGTCGTATCCCTTGCTTTAGTCGACGTACACTCACAGGGCATACCCATCATCATAGAGACGTTGAGGGTCGAATTCGAACCCATACAGATAGTCCCTCCGTCTGTTGGGTGATGCATTGATAGGCGTCCCCAGGGGACATAACAACAAACCTTGTTTTGCAGCAATTTGACCTCACGTGATGGTGGTAGCGTGAACGAGACAAAACATATGAGATTGTTGAGATGTTGGCACCTGATTTCCTCTTCAGAATGACGTTGTTGCCCACATGCGCCATTATTACACCTGTCCCCGAGATGGTTCAGAGGTAATGTGATGTTTTGGTTTCTCACGCCCATTTTGAATCATGCCTTTTCGATTTTCGTGCAACCTAACCTTATAAATAGGGGAGATGTTCAATCTAACTTATCTTTCAAACCTTTGGAAAACAATTTTCGATTTCCCTCTTTGTCTTTCTCTCTTGCAACTGTTATTTCGTGTGAGACTCTTTCACTTCTTTAAAGCCGTACTTCTTATCGTTAGTACCTTATTTCAAACAGAACATTATGACAAAATGCCGTCAAGGTAGTAAAAATACCAAGGACAACGCCCCATCTAGGGTTCCATCTTCCCCTAGCGGCGAAGAGGAAAAGGTATAAAAGACCCTCGTTCCACTAACTGTGGACGACATGCTTCCGAAGGAAATGCACATTCGAAGGGATTTTCAAACGAGAAGCCAAGCTCTTCCCTGGGAGAATAGTGAATTATTGCAGCACCATTTAGACAATCTTCAAGTGGCGCACAACGTTCCAAGATATGTGGAAATGGCTCCAACTGGAATGGATTATTCCAACGTACATAGGCTTGGATACTGCACATTTTACGATTATCCGTTTTAATCGGTTATAGTCTCCCGATTTACCCCCTAGCGAAGGAGCTCTGCCACTTTTTCAACATATGTCCATCTCAGTTTACTCCTTACACTTTGAAGGTGTGCAGGATTCTGACCATGTACGTGGCCAGGGCTGAGTGCGAAGTCTCGGTTCATCATCTTTTGCAGTTATTCAGCACTGGTTACCTAAGGTTACCATGTTGCAACTAAAGAGCCATTGTACGAAGGACTTGGTAGTTAAGGGCGACGACAAGACCAATCATGGCTTTTGTCATAAGTACTTTTATATCAGTACGAAGCACGCGGTGTCAAAACCCAATGGGCTCCCTGAAAGGTGGAACTCAGAGCGTAAGCACCTTCGTGTGTGGAATTCTTGATTTTATGTTGTTTTGACCATTCGGCCACTGTGATTTCTCTTCCATTTTTCAGTGATGGCTTCTCCACCCCAATTCATCGACAATATTAAGTCATGGGTGGAAAAGTTGATACCTTATGCGGAGGAGTGCTATACCTGGGACGCATTTTGTCAATATTATGGCCCGTTAGGCAATTCTTCGGCTTTGTTTGAAAACTCCCTTAGGTTTTGTTACCTGACTCCTTTCGTGTTGGTAGGTCGGAGCACCTCCAAAAAGAAAGGTCGTTGTTACCTCGCCCAGGGCGGAGATTGATTCTGACGGTGAAGACATACTTTGCGGCTCATTCAGTGGTGGCGTTCCCGTGGTTCATCAGCAGGAGGTTACTTATGTGGCGGCATCCGCAAGTGAAGCAATTCCTTCGGCACTGCCCCCACAGCCCGTGGAGGAGACTTCGGAAGGTGATGAGCTGCCATAGAGAAAGAGATGGCGGTTGATAATGAGTAAGGGGATAGCAACTGAAGACGAGAGCATAAGTGAGCCTCTTGAAGATCCGAGGCCAGTTTTCATGGCCGATGCCATCCGTTCAGGGATATTGGCTCCTCAAAGGAGAGCTTCCACCGATACTGGCCCAGCCCGTGTTTCGGAGGGAAATTCGCTGGCCGCTATTGGAGAAGTGGGCGTTGATGCTGAGAGGGCGGGCCCTGAGGTCGCTCCTAGATGTAAATAGGTTAACGAAGGATCCAGCCCGTGTGGGGATGAAAACGGGTAGGTTCAATCATCGAATCATGATCCCTGGATGGTATAATTTACTAGAGAGTTGTGAGTATGTGCGGATGCCGAGCATAAAATGCTGAAGGGTGTTAGTGACAGGGATCTGTCTCGAAGTGTCGCTGGCGCAGCCTTGCAGGTAGCTTTTAGTTTTTCTTTGTGGGATGTGAGGGAGACTTTGATAAGTACTGACTTGTATTTCCTCTTTTTCCTTTCTTTTTTAGACTCTCATTTAAGAGGTGGAGAGGAGGCGGAGTACGCAAAAGAAGACGGTTACCTTCATAAAAATGGCGAAGAAGTACAAACAGTGTCGTGCCAAGCATCAGGTGTTGGCGGATATGCTTAAACATGACCCCGAGTTTTGGATGTTCTGTGAGGTCCTTGAACAATCAGAGAATCAACTGAAACAGATGGTGGCCGAGGTGGAGAAGGTCGATGAGCAGCTGATGGCTGCTTTTGCTCGGAACATTGAGCTAGAGACTCTTCTTCAGTCGAAGGAAGAGGAGTTGGAGATTAGATGTGGGGTAGCGGCGGAGGCTGCCTAATTGCAGAATAGAGTCGCTGCCTTGACCACCAAACTCTATGCTAGGGCGGCTGAGATTGAGGTCTTCAAGCGGACCGCTCTGCTGAAATATGAAGATGATGCACATCATGAGGTGCATGAGATATGGGTATACGACTAATATAGATTGGTCGTACTCAAGGAGTACTTGTCTGCATGTTGAGCCATTGAGGTAGAGGTTCAGGAACACCAACGTGTAGCCCGCATTGCCCGTGAAACTTGTGGGTATAGCTCCGACTCTCCAGATTGGGCGGGCTATAACTCCAAAGATGTCAAACGTCTAGAATCCGGCTATTGGATTTTTGCAACTTACCACCCTGGGGGGTGACGGCCAAGATGGAGGCCAGGCGGGACAATGAGCAGAATAGATGTCATGCAGGAGGTGACGGGCGAAGCGGCGAAGCCCCTTAAGACTTGTATATATTTTTGTTTTGTTGTATTTTGGAATGTAATGGGGACATTTTATAAGTAGGGTGTTAATGAAAGTCATACTTTTGCTGTCATTCCTTTACTTCTATATCTTTTTATTTTTGGTACCTCGTCTCCGTAGAGCGGGTGCTTGCTTTACTTGTCGTGGTCAACTGGGTCGATGATCGATAATGATGTCCTTATCCATAAGACTATCGATGGCCTTAGCCATGTCGTGTTAGATGGTCGTGGCCACGTAGTGCCGATGGTCTTAGCCATATGTGTGGCTTCGATTGTCGTCGAATCATTTGCCTGCCATAGTCGAACTGGGTCGACAATTAACAGCGGTGACCTTAGCCATAATACTGTCGATGGCCTTAACTATTTGTGTTGATGGCCGTAGCCACATAGTTTCTATGGCCTTAGCCATATGTGTGGCTTCAACTGTCGTCGAATCACTTGCTTGCTGTAGTCGAATTGGGTCAACGATTGATGGTAGTGGCCTTAACCATAATATTGTCGATTTCCTTAACCATATCGTGTTGATGGTCGTAGCCACGTAGTGTCGATGGCCTTATCCATATGTGTGGCTTTGACTATCGTCGAATCACTTGCTTGCCGTAGTCGAACTGGGTCGACGATTGACGGCATGGCCTTAGCCATAATACTGTCGATGGCCTTAACCATATCGTGGTAATGGTCATAGCCATGTAGTGTCGACGGCCTTAGCCATATGTATGGCTTTGACTGTCGTCGAATCACTTGCTTGCCATAGTCGAACTGGTCGACGATTGACGGCGGTGACCATAACCATAATACTATCGATGTCCTTAACCATATACATAACTTTGACTGTTGTCAATTACATGCTTGCCGTAGTCGAGCTGGGTCGACGATTGACGACGACGGCCTTAGCCGTTTGCACACTGGAGATGGCCTTAGTCGTTTACACATTGGAGATGGTCGTAGCCATTTACACACTGGAGATAGCCATAGCCGTTTATACATTGGATATGTTCATAGCCATTTACACACTGGAGATGGTCGTAGCCGTTTACACACTGGAGATGGTCGTAGCCATTTACACATTGGAGATGGTCGTAGCCGTTTACACATTGGAGATGGTAGTAGCTGTTTACACACTGGAGTTGTTTACACACTAGAGATGGCCTTAGCCGTTTATTCATTGGAGATGGTAGTAGAAATTTACACACTGGAGATCATGCTAGTCTATTCCCTTTATCATGTCCGTCAGGAGAGCGTATGGAGTGACTGGTATGATAAACTTGTTCCACAAATATCTTCAGGTGTCCCTTCCGACGCCTCGTTAAAAACCTCCCCGAGAAAACCCAATTGGGACAAAATTCGGGCGACGTTCCAATTGTTTTTGAGCATTTTTCCTTCCATTGTTTCTAATTGGAATGCTTATTTACTTGCTACTGCTGTGATTTTGTAGGGTCTGTCCCAGTTGGTGCCCAGTTTTCCTTTGCTTGGGTCTTTTGATGCCAACGTTTTGTCTGCCACTTTGAATAGTCTTATTTTGGCCCTCTTGTTGTAGTAACTTTCAACCTATTGTTGTTGAGCCACCATTCTTATGTGGGCCATTTCTCTTCTTTCCTTGGCGTCATCGAGGTCTTGAAGTCTGTTTATGTCGTTCTCTGCTCTACTGGTACGTGAATACCTCAAGCTTGGTTTGCCGAATTCAACTAGTATGACCGTGTCGATTTTGTAGACCAGTAAGTACAGTGTTTCTCTTATGCTGGATTTGGGTGTGGTCTGTTGTGCTCACAACACTTCTGGTAGTAGCTCGGGCCATAGCACTTTGGCTTCCTCGAGTTTCTTTTTCAGTATGTTCAGTATTGTTTTGTTAGAGGACTCTGTTTGGCCGTTGGCTACGGGGTAATATGGTGTGGAGAGTATTCGCTTAATATGCCATTTGTCTCCGTCGTCTTCTGGCCGATGAACTGTTGTCCGTTGTCGCAACTGGTTTCCTTGGGGATGCCAAAACGACAGATAATGTTCTTCCATATGAAGCGATGACTTCCTGTTCACGTATTTGGGCATACACACCTGCTTCTATCCACTTGGAGAAATAGTCTGTTAAAACTAATAGAAATCGTACATTTCCTCGTCCCGCTGGTAGGGGACTGACTATGTCCATTACCCATTTGATGAAAGGCCAGGGGGAAGTGACTGGAGGGGTTCTCATGGTTGGTGTATCATGGGGGCATACTTTTGGCATTGTTCGCACCATCGGGCGTATTCTGCTTCCTCTTTCTTCATAGTAGGCCAATAATAGCAGGTTGTATTATACAGCGCATGAGGGTGTGGTTACCTGTGTGGGCACCGCAGTAACCCTCGTATACCTCTTCGAGTACTAGCCTCATTTGGTGCGGCCCTAGGCACTTGGCCAGGGGTCCACCAAATGTCGCTTTTGTAGAGCTCATGGTTTATCACGCAATTCGGGCGGCATGTACGTGAAGCTTCTTTGCTTCTTTTTTATCAAGTGAGAGTGTCCCATCCTGCAGATATACAAATTGGTTGCGCCGGTCCCAAGTCAGATTTAAAAAGAGTACCTCAGTGTGATCAATGGCTGAATGGAGGAGGGTGACCACGCTTCCTTTGTTGAAGATTTTAGTGGTTGCGGCTAATTATTCTAAACCATCTGTTTTAACGTTTCGTTCCCTCGGAAATTACTTGTGGCAGTCGTCGAACTCAGTCATTAAACTGTGGATTTTTGACTGCTATTTTTGCAATCTTTACTCCTTGATTTGGTCAGTACCAATGACCTAGTTCACTACGAGTTGGGAGTCGCAATGGAGAACGAGTCGTCGAGCCCCATATTTGATGGCTAGTTTTATACTTGCAATAAGAGCCTCGTACTCGGCCTTGTTGTTAATCATTTCGGAATGGACTGGAGAATTATTTCGCCTATGGGAACCTCGAGAACGAGTCCCATTCCCGATCCAAAGGTATTAGTGGTATCGTCAGCGTAGAGAGTCCATAGGTCGGCATTGGAGGGGGCACGGCGTGCCTCAAGCTCCGCCTCTGATAGTATCACTGCGCTAAAATCGGCTACAAAGTCAGCAAGTACTTGCGACTTGATGGCTTTTCTTGGGTGATCAGAGATATCGTGCTCGCTGAGCTCTATGACCTATCTGGTAAGCCTGCTTGATAATTCAGGCTTATGTAGGACGCTTCTCAAGGGGAAGGTCATTATTACTTTTATGGGGTGGAACTGAAAATAGGGTAGGAGCTTCCGTGAAGCTACAACCGATGCCAAAGCTAACTTTTCAAGGTGTGGATACCATGTGTCGGCACCCACTACGGTTTTGCGAATATAGTAAATAGGAGATGGCATACCTTCATTTTCACGAACCAAGACTGCGCTGACGGTGACCCGAGATACGGCCAGATACACCAGCAGGGGATCGCCTAGACTCGTTTTGGCTAACAGTGGTGGTGAAGATAGGTATGCTTTCAATTTTCTCAATGCTTCGACGCATTCCTTGTTCCACTGCAACCCATTGTCCTTTCTCAACACAAAAAGTTTATGGCACCTGTCGAAGGATCGTGATATGAACATGGATAGGGCGGCTATTCGCCCCGTCAACTTTTGTACCTGTTTTTTGCTGTTCAAAATCTCAAGTATTGCATCTATTGCCTTGATTTGATCTGGGTTGACCTCGATGCCTCGTTCTGATACGAGAAATCCTAGAAATTTTCCTGAGGCCACGCCGAAGGCACATTTCTCGGGGTTTAGCTTCATCCCGTACCTTCTGAATATCCTGAAGGCTTCTTTCAAATGGTCAATGTGGTCTTCTTTCCTTGTCGACTTCACCAGCATATCATCGATATAGACTTCTATGGTATTACCGAGTTGCTCTTTAAACATTCTGGTGACCAGCCTTTAGTACGTTACCAAGTTGCTCATTAAACATTCTGGTGGCCAGCCTTTGGTACGTAGCCCATGCATTTTTGAGCCCGAAGGGCATTTACCTTGTAGAAATATGTCCCCTGGTGGGTGATGAATGTCGTTTTCTCCTAGTCCTCCTCATCCACCGTGATTTGATTGAAGCCGGAGTAGGCATCTAAGAAGCTCAACAGTTCATGTCATGCGGTGGCATCGATCAGTTGGTCGATATGGGGTAGCGGGAATGAATTCTTCGGGCATGCCTTGTTCAGATCGGTGAAATCCACACATATTCTTCACTTCCCTTTTTTTTTTTACCATGACGATATTGGCGACCCACTGGGGGTATTTCAATTCTTTGATGGAACCGTTGGCCAATAACTTGTCTATTTCCTCACTGACTGCTTCATTGATAGTGGCGTTGAATTTCCTTCTCATATGTCGCACGGGAGGATGTAATGGGTCGATATTTAGCTTTTGGTAGGCGATGTCTCATGAGATTCCCGACATATCTGAATGGGAAAATCAAATAAATCTGCATGGTTAGTTAGGAATTCATGATACTAACTTGGGTCGGCGAGGCAGTGCCCAATGTAGGCTTTCTTCGTAAGGTCGGTGTCATCCATATGGACTGGGTCGATATCTTCGACAGTCGCTTTACAGGCCTCCACGACGTCGGGGTCTTTAATAGCGTCTGCTGTCGGGTCGACCTTGGTCCCCGACATAGCTGATTGTTATGCTTATGCACTCGCCCCCTTTATCTGTTTGGTGTGGGCGCATTCTTGAGCTATTTTGTAGCATTCCTGTGTGGTGTATGGCTCGCCTTGAATGCTGAATACTCCCCAAATGGTAGGGAATTTGGTCACTTGGTAAAATATTGAAGGGACTGCTCGCATGGCATGTATCCATGGGCGTCTTATGATGGAGTTGTACGCCGTTTCCTGGTTCATCACGTGGAAAGTTGTTTCCAGCATGACTCATCCTGCTAAAACGGGCAGTGGTATTTCTCCGGATGTCCGTTCCACTGCTGTTAAAACCAGTTAGTGTTATGCAATGCGGTATTATCTTATCCTCGAGTACCATTTGTACGAGGACCCTTGGATGGATAAAACAGGTGCCACTTCTGTCGTTAACCATGATTCTTTTAGCATCTGTATTAGCGATACGTAATGTGATAACTAAAGCGTCGTATTAAGGGAAAGACAAACCGTCGGCACCGGACTTATCGGAGGTGATACTGTCTTCGAAATCATCATACCGTTCATGGGCGATGGTCTGCTTTTGTTTGTGCATTGTGGTGAACTTGACGTGATAGATCTCTAAGTTGCCGTCACCTCCAACGATCATGTTTATCGTGCATGCCTGGGAGGGCAATTTTGACGGCCCGTAAGGTTGTTCCCGTTCACGTGCAAAGTTGGTTTTTCTCTTTTATCACTAAGTAATTCCCTTCAGTATCCCTCGTTCAACATTCCGACTACCTCTTGTCATAGGCCTATGAAGTCTTTGGCTTTGTGTCCCTGTTTCTGATGGAACTTACATAGGATGTTTGATGTCCTTGTGATAGGGTCTGATTTCATCTTCTACGGCCACTGCACTTTGGTGCCTAGCTTCTCCAGTGCGTACACTATTTCTGAAGGAGACACACAAAAGTTATGAGCTTATAATAAAGGATGTATGCCTTTTTCATTTCGGAGTGGGGCGACATGTCGCTATAGCGCATTTGTATGCCTTGGTGGTAGCAGTGGGAGGATCTAATGTAAGTCTGGTGTCGATCTTTATTGAAGCGCGGGAGTTGTTCTCGCCGTCCCTCATTGCGTAGATCCCTTCTTGTCTTTAATTGTATCGTCGTTAGCCGTTGGGTCAACCCTTTAAGATCGTCCTCATCAGCTCGTACCTCGGTGCAATAGGCGTTGTGGATTTCCTCCCATGTGGTAGGGTGATATTTCATGAGTTGGCTTACTAGCTTTTTAGTTACCCTAGAACCGTCTTTATTTAGCCCATTCTGGAAAGCGGTGACCGCCATGCCTTCTGACACATTTGGCAGGCTCATCCTTACCTGTTAAACCTGGCTAGGAAGTCCCTGAGTCCCTCTCTTGCAGTTTGCCTAACGGTGAAGATATTGTTGACCCTTGCTTCCGCTTTCTTTGCAACTGCATGGGCGATGACGAACTTATCGCCATTTCCTTGAATGTTGATATTGCCTTAGCTAGTGGCTGAGAGTACCACGTTAGGGCCCCTCCTGTGAACGTCTTGCCAAACTTTTTCAGCAGCACCAATAGTACCTGTTCTTTTAATAGGTTGTTGCCTTCACAGCAGTGACATAGTGGATCAAATGATCCTCGGGATCTGTGGTTCTGTCATATACCCTCGAGTAGGGTGGCATCTTAAAGGTTTTTGGGATAGAGTGAGGGGCAGCTTCTTTGGTGTATGGTTGTTCAACGAACACCATGTCGCGTTTTGGTAGCAACTTGGGAGCACCGGGGATCTTGTCTACCCTCTTATGATGTTCTTTCATTTGGTCATGAAGTGTGACGACCCGACCCGTTCTTCCCATTTTTTTGCTTCCTTATATTTCATTATCGGTATTGGGTGCGTTTTAGTTCATTTGGAGTGATTTATATAAGAAATGAGACAACAAGTCTTTCTAAGGAAAAATTAATTTGGAAAAGTCAATTGGATGTTGACTTATGAGTTAGAGGGCTCGGAATTGAATTCCTACGATTCGGTTAGTTTCGAGGGATGATTTCAGGCTTAGGAGCGCAGTCAGAAGTAATTTTGGATGTTCGGTGAAGAAGTTAGCCTATTTTGGCGATTTTCGGTTGATAGGTAAAATTTTGATTCGGGAGTCGGAATTCCATTCCGAGAGTTTCAGTAGCTTCGTTAGGTGATTTTGGACTTGTGTGCAAAATTTTAGTTGATTCGGAGGTGTTTAGGTCGGGTTTATTATCGAATGTGAATTTTAAAAGTTTTAGTTTAACTTAAGCCTTGATTTGATGAACACTTGCCGATTTTGATGTTAACGATAGTATTTTTATGGTTCGAGCAAGTTTTAATAAGGTAATAGGACATATTTGTGCTTTTGGTTGAGGTCCCGAGGGCCTCTGGGTGATTTCGGGTGTGCAACGGGTCATTTTTGGAAGGTTTTGAACTGCTGATTGCTGGTATCTGGTGTTGTCCTTCGCGTTTGCAAGCTCCCATCGCATTCGCGAAGAAAAAATTAGCTTCTGGGACTTTTGGTCTTCGCGTTCACAACTGTGCTTCGCGTTCTCGAAGAAGGAATTGCCATTTGGGACTTTTGTTTTTGGACATATTCGACCAACGAGGAGGTTGATACGAAAGGAAAGGGCATTGCAGAGTAGTATTTGGTAGGCTAGAGGTGAATAATAGATGTAAATGCTATTCTGAGGGTTTGAAACCTCGGACTTTCACATCGTAGCGCTATATTGAGGCGTGACACGCATTCCACGATGAGTGCGGGGTCGAATATTATTGGGGATTGTGACCTGGTCCATCCCGTATGATGTTTATACTACACTGGTAATTGATACACATGCTTTATTGATATTACTGGGATTGATGCCATGTTTGGAGCCTTGTGCCGACTTGTAAAATCCTTCGAGGATTAATATTACTGCTTAGCATGATTTGCATATCATCTAACTTCAGTCCAAGGTTCTAAATGCCGTTTTGCAAACCCACCCGTATTTCTAAGATTTGAAAACTTAAATGACATTTTAAATGCATTTTGGGCTGGAAACTTCTATTTTGTAAATGCCCAAGGGGCTTACTATATTATTTTCTGGACAGATAATAAAGTGACTTGAAACAGTAGTAACAATGACACTGTATGTTATACTTGAAATAGTGGTAACAATGGCACTGCATGATATAAATTAGTCAGGTAACATTGGCTGACCAGTTAGGTAACATTGACTGACCAGTATATTACGCTTGGGCTGTAGGAGCCCCTCTGGAGTTTGTACACACCCCTAGTGAGCGTCGTCGACGATAAATAAATATGAATGGCTCGGGATGCACGCCGCAGTGGGTACTGGAATGTACTGTCATTTGCATTGCATTCATGTATTTGTATTTATATTGATGTTTAGCTGCTTAGTTCCATATGTCGCGATGTATTGGATTATTAGCTTACTTTATGTATTTACCGTTATTTCTTATCTTCAGACTATATTTTAATGTATTACTCACTGGGTCGGAGTACTCACTTTACTCCCTGCACCTTGTGTGCAGATCCAGGGCAGTCTTAGGCACAGTAGATCTAGTTGATCAGCAGATCCAGCATTTTGGGAGTATCAAGGTTGCTGCACGGCGTTCGCATCATTGATTTCTTCCCTCATATCCTATCTTTTTATTTCCTTAATTTCATACTTTGGATACACTATGTATCAGGGCGATAATCTGAATTCTAGAGGATCATATTCGTGACATCGGGTCCTAGTGAGATTATGTTGTGTATTTTGTTAAACTATTCAGTACTTGATCTTCAATTAATTGATATTTCTCTCAGCCTTTGACAAATTGGGTTAAGTGTGAATAATGGTCGGGCTTGCCTAGTAGTGTGCTGGGCGCCAACACGACCGGGATTTTAGGTTGGACAAGTTGGTATCAGAGCCTAGGTTACTTGGTCTCGCGAGTTATGAGCCGGTTTAGTAGGTCTTGTGGATCGGTGAGGAGACGTCTGTACTTATCCTCAGGAGGCTGCAGAACCTTTAGGAAAATTTCACATTCTTGGAATTATTATCGTGCGTACTTGATTCAGCTTGGAATATAACTCTTGAAATTCCTTCCTCATGTTTGTATTCGTACATGAGCGCTCAGTTTCAGATGTGCCTTGGTGGCTTGTGATTCCCCGATCGAGGGGCGAGATGTAATATCCGTGAGTTTGATATTGGGCCAGTCTGGAGGACTTGAGGCCGGATCTTTGCTTATGGCTTGAGCACCGAGGTGCTGATTTTGTGAGCAAGTGCTTTGAACTTATATGTTCATTATTATCCTTATTAGTCGGAATGGCAAATGGAAATCCACGTGATGAGTAATGTGTATGGCAGTGGAAGGTATACAAAAATATCAACTTAAGGTAAAGCTAATAGGTAATTGGCTTATGAAGGGAAGCTATTTGCATACTAGTTAGATAAGTTTGGGAGCTGAGATCGCTTCTGTAAATGTATTATGACGAAATCATTGGGTCAAGGAGATCACCTTGAAGGTCAAAAACATTTAAAGAAAGAATATGTTCTTACTTGGTTGAATAGCCCAATAATGGAAAGTTGAAAGGTATTTTCTATGTGTTATGATTCTAATAGGTGCAACGCATGTCCATGTATCAATTTTGATAGTATAATACATGTAGTATTGAAATTTATGTAATTGATATGCATTGTGATACTTTGTCAAGTTGTGGACGTGTTGTTAGGATGGTTTTGGTGATTCTCTGGTAGGTGGATAGGCCCAATTACAAAGGAAAATCTGCCGAAAGTTTTGAAAAATTTGGGACTTTAGTAAAAATTTGGCCGCCTAGAGAGTGGAGTTAACTGTTGTGTGTATAAATGCAAGAATTGCAAAAGAGTAAATATTTCTGATCATTCATGTTTCCACAAACTTATGATGGAGTGAGTTTAATCTCACCATGATATTGCGACAGCAATAGAGTATATGTGTTGTCATCTATGGCTTCGATCCAAGTTGGGGAGCTTGCAATTGGTCAGCGAATTGTACAGTTATGTACTATGTTAGTTTCAATTTGATGCATGCTGGTGAGCCAGTTTTGTCTTTGGAAATTTGTCAAGAATGGCATGAGTGAAGGAATTTTTTTTTTTGACAAGATGTCATGAGTTCAGATGACCAGGAGATAAGTTTCGATGTTTACGGTTAGTTAGAATGTCTTCAGCGACACCTAAGATCGGTGTTTTGTAAAAAGGGTTTTTCATCCTGGTTAATGATCTTGATCGCTCTTCAATATTAGTGCGACCAGTGGTTTGGAGGTACGCTCCAGATTTTTTTTGTGGTAGGTTGTGGGAGTGTGATCCATTGGAAATTTTTTTTTATAAGTGTGGCATATGATCACTTGATTTATTAATGATGTAAACCAAGTAGGAAGTTTGTGATGGTGTCGTTAAAATAAAGATTCATGCCTGGAGGGAACTTGGCATATTGGGTTGTGAACTGGGGAGGATTACACCGATTGTGATGGTTGTTCTTGTGTTTTATGAAGAAACTGGAAGTTACTATGGACCTTTTAAAGGTTATCAGACTAGTTCAGTATGATCACAATCGGCTTGAAGTCGATAGATAGATTTAATGTGAATAATGGCTCTATATCAGGCCAGATGTGTGCAATTTAGTAATGCGGTCCTCATAGAGGAGTAGTTATATTGATGTTTCATTGTCAGATATCTTGCGTAGTGATGCATTGCACTGTGCGAGTGGTGAGTCGACTTGAGAAATTGCTATGTGTTGAGAATCTGTGTAAGAATGACGTTATATGGGCATCATGGCTCTTGAAATTCAGATTGTACATCGCACCTCAGTTGTGCTTGTGTTTGTAGTTTATAAAGCTAAATATCCTTCAGGGATGATATTATGTACTTAGCATGCTTATGACCGATATTCGGTATTCTGATGTAGTGAGCAGATTTGGCTCGATGTGTATCTCCTTATGTGAGACCTATGTGTTGATAGGGTGGCACGCCGACATGGGTATGTTATCTGGATTGGGTTACACGCCGCAACAGTGTGATGTTGAGCATAGTTTTCTATATGTTATTTTGTATTCCTTGCTTCCTGATCTCTAAGGAACGTTTTTATTAGTGGGAGGGATCGAAAATTCCTTTTAGAGATCTTTTTTTTGTATCGCATTCGACTTGGTAGCCTATTGGCATATCAAGGCATCATATGCAGCTTTTGATTATGTCTGAGGTAGCTTATTGCCTGGTCAGTTAGTAATGGGGGAGACGATATCATCAAATTCGAGATCCGTGCAATTTGAGTATATGAAGTAAATTAAGGAGCGAAGACCATTGTTTGGTTCAGAATGAGGTAATAGTTCTTATCGGAAGTATAGACCCAATGAATTGTTGATTCGGCGGTGTTATGTGTTTATACAGATCTAATTCGTTGTGTCGGTATTGTAAGAATTTGAACGAGACCTATATATGTCATGCAAAGCATGGGATGTGTAATGATTTTTTTCTTCTAAATAGGATCAATGGAAGTTATTAACTAGTTGAGAACGTAAACGTTCACGGTTCAATTTTGAATGGAGATGCATAACATTCTTAGGCAGTACGGGCAACTTTGGGTGATTAGAGAAATGATCTTCATATGATTAAAGGAATTTTATTTCTAATCATAGTGATTTGTAGAGGATACATGTTTCAGAAAAAGGCCAATGCGATTAAGTTGATGGCACTTCAATAGTATTGGGATAAGGCATGATGATGCGTGTGCTATATGGAGTTAGAGACTGGGAGTTCTCATGTACATGCTATATTATGGTTGTAGATCATGTATGTTGATGCTGTTCAACGGCAATCATGATTTGGAGGCTCGAGTGGATCTTTACTTGCTGGTGTTATAGATTTTATATGTGATTTTAGAATTTAGACTCGTTGTCTTAGCGTCAAGCAATTCTGAACTATTGTGCCATGGGCTATGCCGGAAATGCCACGGGTTGAGTGGCGAGGTAAGTTAGATTATGTTCTATCACCGTTGCGTGGTATGTGTTATTTGTTTCACCGTGGGTGTAATGATTTGCTCTGGCTCCAGCCATCAATTGCGCATGGTTGTCGATTTCAAGCATAGTGACTTGAGGTGTTTCATGTGAAGTAATATTTGGATAAGATCATGCGTTGCAGCAAAGCTGTATGGAAACATGACCTTGCAGGTCAAAAATTTGTATGTCCTATTTCTATGATGTGAGACAGGGTCGCAGCCTTGTGTGTGGCGGTACTAGTGAATTTGAGGTACAACTCTCTCAGTTGAAAAAAATGATTTGAGTATGCTCGGACCGTTTCTTATTGGTGCGTACTATGCGAGTTGAGGCTTAGGCCTGTGTTGAGGTGCCATATCACTATAGTGGATTCGAAGTGATCATTGGATTCATTGATGAATACAAACAGATTTGATTTTGATTTGTTAGAAGTATAATATCGAGGTTCGGCTCGGAAATCTGTTGTGGCATTAGTCAAAGTGAAGTGGCGTCATAAGTGGTTGGTCTGAGAGATGGTTATGATTTTCTGTGTGTCTCTTTTATCGTTGGCAATATATGAAAGTGTTGGAATAAGACTTTAGCTGATAAGGGATTTTCCATCGGTAATTGGTTGCCGTGGGAAACTACCGTGAATAGAAGTTATCGTTTCGAGTGCTTGGATTATGCGGTAGATCATATGATTTCACCTGATGTTACAGGTATGGGTTATTACAGCTGGTTCGAGGCTATACAAGGAATAAGTGTAAGGTTCGATCATATCGATGGTTTCAGAAGTAAAAAGATAGGTCTATGATTTATGGGCGAGGCTGGATTGTGTAAATCCGATTTAAATGTGTTATCGGGCCTACATGACATAGGGTGATGTGGGATCACCCCAGGTATATGCTTAGTAAGGTTATTCAACTTTTGGTTGACTTCTAGAACAACTCTAAGTACGCTCGAGGACGAGCGTTTGTTTAAGTTGGGGAGAATGTGACGACCCGACCCGTCGTCTCATGAGTTACTACCTTGTTCTTCCCATTTTATGCTTCCTTATGTTTCATTATCGGTATTGGGTACGTTATAATTGATTTGGAGTGATTTTTATCAGAAATGAGACAACTAGTCTCTTTAAGGAAGAATTAATTTGGAAAAGTCAACTAGACATTGACTTAAAAGTTAGAGTGCTCAGAATTGAATTCCGATAATTCGGTAAGTTTCGGGGGATGATTTAAGAATTAGGAGCGCAATCAGACGTAATTTTGGATGTTCGGTGAAGAAGTTAGCCTATTTTGGCAAAGTTAGTATTTTGACGATTTCCGGTTGATAGGTGAAATTTTGATTCGGGAGTCGGAATGGAATTCCGAGAGTTTCAGTAGCTTTATTAGGTGATTTTGGACTTGTGTGAAAAATTTCAGTTGATTCAGAGGTGTTTAGGTCGGGTTTATGATCGAATGTGAATTTTGGAAGTTTTAGTTTAACTTAAGCCTTGATTTGATGAAAACTTGCCGATTTTGATGTTAACGACAGTGTTTTTATGGTTCGAGCAGCTTTGAATAAGGTAATAGGACATATTTTTGCTTTTGGTTGAGGTCCCGAGGGCCTCGGGGTGATTTCGGGTGATCAACGGGTCATTTTTGGATGGTTTTGAACTGCTGATTGCTGGTATCTAGTGTTGTCCTTCGCGTTCGCGAAGCAGAAATTGGCTTCTGGGACTTTTGGTCTTCGCGTTCACGACTGTGCTTCACGTTCGCGGAGAAGGAATTGCCATCTGGGACTTTTGTTTTTCGCGTTCGCGACTGTGCTTCGCGTTCGCGAAGAAGGAATTTTCTGTCGTGCAGGTCCTACTTCGGAAGCTCATATCTTTTGATCCACAAAGGATTTGGGGTTGATGTAAACATGAAAGTTGTATATATTTGAATCTAGTTTTCAGAAACATATTATAATAGACATTTGGACATCTGTAAAAAAAATAATGATCATTCTACTAGAGGCTGTCTAAGAAGAGTTTGAAAAATGATTTCTTGGGAATTTGTTCTTCGCGAACGTGATTGGAGACCTCGAACGCGAAGAACAAATACCTGGGCAACATATTAAAGTCCAAACTCGTCTCACTCTTTCATTTTTGGACCAAGGGAGCTCTGGTGAGGCGATTTTTTCGAGTGATTTTCAAGGAAAACATTGGGGTCAGTATTCATAACTCAATTTTGGTTGTATAACTCGAATCTATTGCAAGTTTTGGTATTTAATTTGAGGATTTTTGTTGAAAAGGGTAGAAAACCCTCTTGGTTAGAATCACCAATTTGAGGGGTCAAATGAACCTCGATTTTTGTAAATTTTTTATACGGACTCGTGGCGAGGCGAGGAATCCGTTGATGTGACTTTCGTAATTTTTCGAGATGTGGACTCGGGGCTCGGGTTTTGCAAATTTCGTGAATTTTGATATTTTTCGAGTCTTTTCGATTGGGTTATGTTCCCTTAGTCTATTGTAATGTATTTGTTGTGGTTTTGGCTAGATTCGACCCACGAGGAGGTTGATACGAAAAGAAAGGGCATTACGGAGTAGTTTTTGGCATGCTAGAGGTGAGTAATAGATGTAAATGATGTTCTCAGGGTTTGAAACCCCGGACTTTCATATTGTAGCGCTATATTGAGGCGTGACACGCATTCCACGACGAGTGCAGGGTCGGATATTATTGGGGATTGTAACTTGGTCCATCACGTATGATGTTTATGCTACATTGGGGATTGATACACATGCTTTGTTGATATTGCTGGACTTGATGCCATGTTTGGGGCCTTGTGCCGACTTGTAAAATCCTTCAGGATTAATATTACAACTTAGCATGATTTGCATATTATCTTACTTCAGTCCAAGGTTCTAAATGCCGTTTTGCAAACCCAGTCGTATTTCTAAATTTTGAAAACTTAAATGACATTTTAAATGCATTTCGGGCTGGAAACTTCTATTTTGTAAATGCCCAATGGGCTTACTATATTATTTTCTGGACTGATAATAATGTGACTTGAAACAGTGGTACAATGACACTATAATATATACTTGAAACAGTGGTTGTTGGAAACACGTTTCAAATGCAATATACTAAACGTGTGTTCTTTTGTAGGTTTTGATGAATGTCAAACAAAGCAATAAGCGATATATAGCAGTGCTCAAGGACAAGCACAAAATGGATGCATTACAAGAAGCTCAAGACAAAGTTTAGAAATGTTATAATTGAGTCAATATTAATTGTGATCTTGATTCCTCAATCTTGGCTCATAACATGGCTTCTCTACTAAAATTATTTTTCCAAAATCATGCATATCTAACTTAAGTGTCAAATGATTTTAAACTATGCATATTTATATTTGTTAAAATGTTTTTCAAACATGCCTCAAAAATCTGGGCTAAGATAATCGATTATGTACTTATGATAATCGAGTATCTCTAAGCCAAGACTGCATGACAATCGATTGTGAATTAATGATAATCGATTGTGAGTAAGTCAGTTAACATCAGGTTTTTGCAAACTGCATAACAATTGACTGTGTACTTTTGATAATCGATTGTTAACTGAGGCAAAGTTTTCAAAACTCAGAAAAATCGATTATGAACTAATGGTAATCGATTAGAATGAGAAAAATGTCTCCCAGTGTTTTTAAATAAATTAATAATCGATTGTGGCTTTTGATAATCGATTATATATGAGATAGAAAGTTTTGAAATTAATTAATAATCGATTATGGCTTTTGATAATCGATTATATATGAGACAGTAAGTTTTGAAATTAATTTATAATCGATTGTTCTATTTGATAATCGATTGTTGGAACTAACCGTTGTCATACATTTTCAAATTACCTTCAGGTAATCGATTGTTGATATTTAACAATCGATGTTTTGCGTAAAATCTGGAAAAGATTTTCTGAACGTTGTTAAAATAATCGATTGTTGATTTCCTGATAATCGATGTTTTATGCCAAAAATTGGAAAGGATTTTTTAACGTTATAAATAATCGATTATTGATTTGAAGTAATCGATTGTTGACGTAAAATCTGGGATTGAATTTTTGATCTGATAGGCAAACAATCGATTGTTTAGTCTTGACAATCGATTGTCACTGAGTAATTTCAGCAATCCTTAATTGGCAATTAGACAACGGTAAGACTGAGTTTTTCACCTATAAATACAGGCTTAACTCAGTGCTTTCACAACAACAACATATACAATTTAAGTATTTTCATTGCTAAAAGCTTTCTTACATTGATCATCATTTTCATTCATCCATAAAGCTTTTTGAAGAGCCATTCTATTGAGCTAAGTTGTTGTGATCTTGAGCGTACTATTTCTACTCATATCTACTCATTGAGGAGTACTTTGTAAAGTGAGTTTGTTTTGTGTTTGTAAGAGAATTGCGATTCTCGTTTGTTGAGGAACTTGTGATTCCTCAGTTGAAGTCTTTGGGATTGTTATCCCCGAGCAGTTGAAGTCTTTGGGATTGTTATCCCCGAGCAGTTGAAGTCTTTGGGATTGTTATCCCCGAGCAGTTGAAGTCTTTGGGATTGTTATCCCCGAGCAATTGAAGTCTTTGGGATTGTTATCCCCGAGCAATTGAAGTCTTTGGGATTGTTATCCCCGAGCAATTGAAGTCTTTGGGATTGGTATCCCCGAGCAATTGAAGTCTTTGGGATTGTGATCCCCGAGCACCTAGGTGAGGCTTGTGTCCTCAGCTGTAACGGTTTGTTAAGCACCCGTAAGCTTGACAAGTTTAGTGGAAATCTCGAGAGAGTCTCTCGGGGACTGGACTAACCATGTTTGTGGCCAACCAGGATACATCATTGTGTAAGTTTATTTTACTGCACTTGTTTTAATTTCTGCAAAGTTTTTAAATTCCGCACTAAAACGCTTAATATTTTTAAAACGCTATTCACCCCCCCTCTAGCGTAAAGCGTTATTGTCCAACAATTGGTATCAGAGCCATACACTCTGAAAGACTTAACCGTTTGAGAGAATCTTTCCATGGCTTCTACTCTAGACTCTTTTGCAGGTATTGATGAAGGACAGTGCCCCACAAGACCTCCTTTGTTCAACGGGACTAATTATTCATATTGGAAAGAAAGGATGCAGATATTCGTCAGATCAAACAGCCCTTACTTGTGGAAGGTGTACACCAAAGGAAATGAGGTTCCTGTCAAACAGGTGGAAGGAATATGGGTGCCAAAAACAGAAGAGGAATTCAACGCCGAGGATAATCGAATGGTCCAAAATAATTTTAAAGCTATTAATTTATTACTCTGTGCTGTTAATGCTAATGATTACAGGAAAATCTCCTGCTGCAAAACAGCGAAAGAAATGTGGGACAAGCTTGAGGTCACTTACGAAGGGACTGACCAGGTAAGAGAAGCTAAAATTGATTTTTTAACTCATGCTTACGAATTGTTCCATATGAAGGAAGGCGAAAAGGTAGACGAGATGTTTGAGCGGTTCTCATCAATAGTGAATGATCTCCACGCACTCAAGAAGACGTTCACAGACAAAGAACTAGTTCGAAAAATCCTTAGGAGCCTAACACCGGCATGGCGATCAAAGGCCGATGCGATTCAAGAGTCAATTGGAATCACGAACGTCACCATAGACGCTCTTAGAGGTAATCTTAAGACTTATGAATCCACTATTCTTAACCCTGTTGTTGACGAACAAAGAAGGCAAAAGATTGCTCTAAAGGCGAGCACAAGTCAATCACCAATTGAAGAGGATGGAGATAGCGAATTTGGACTCATCATCAAAAAGTTCCAAAAATTCATGCGAAAAGAATATGACCGCAAAGGGAAAAAGCAAGGTGAGCAAGTTAAATGTTATGAATGTGGTGAAACAGGGCATATCAAAACAAACTGCCCAAATCTTAAAAAGGAGAAGAAACCCTTCAAGAAGCAACGAGCATACATATCTTGGGGAGGAGATTCCGGAGACGAATCCAGTGAAGAAGAAAATGAAGAAGCGGCAAATCTCTGCCTCATGGCACAGGAAGAAAATCAAAGTGAGGTAAGTCAAATCTCTTCTCAAAATTTTTATACTCTTGATGACATGAGAAATGCCTTTGATGAATTGTATGCTGAATTTCTCAAAGTTACAAAAACCGTCACTAGTTTAAGAGAAAATGCTTCTCTAAAAGAACAAGATTTTCAAAAACAGTTTTCATTAAAAGAAAAAGAATTAGAAAAATTGGTTTTGGAAAATGAGAAGCTACTAGAACAAAACAAGTTTTATGGGAAAAGAAGTTCTGACAAGCCCGAGAGTTCTACAAAAAATTGTGCTTCTTGTGTAGACCTTAAGAATGAAGTAGGTAGATTAAAAGGCACACTAGATAAATTCAACTCCTCTCATAAAAACTTGAATGTGGTGCTTGATAACTTGAAATCAACCAAGCATGGAATAGGCTTCATAAATGAAGAAGAGGTTGATGCAAAAACCCAACCACCTAGAGCTCAACCTAGGATTAATAACAAAAATGCCTTTCCTAAAACAAACATGCATGCTAGACAAAATATTAGGAGACCTAGACATGACCTTCCGCCTAGCAATCGTCACCATAGACATGATGCATATTTTAGGCACAACAATGATCATGCTAGAAGATCCCGAAATGTTCAACCTAGAAACGACTATGGTGTTCAAATTAGGAGAAATGAAAATAGAGTAAACAATGTGCATTATTCTAGCTACTATGAGCCTAGACGCATGCATAATCCAAATGTGACATGTCATTATTGTAGACGAATTGGTCATATTGCTCCCGCATGCTTTACTAGACATAGACATGCTACTCAAACATATCATTATAGTATGCATAACCCTCAAGGACCCAAAATGGCATGGGTACCAAAAGAGCATTGATTTGTTTTGCAGGTGTGCTTGAAGGAATCAAGTGTAGTGGATGCTCCAAACACTTGACGAGAGACGAATTCAAAATTCCTTCAATTAAAGCACAAAGAAGGAGGAAGAGACAGAAAAGTCGACTTATGTTTTTTTAAATCGGAAGTATTTTCGAAAAATTCAAAAGGCAAAATTGTGGAAAAAGCTTCGTAAATTGGAGAATGAGCCAAAAGACCAAAATGAACGGAGGATGTTCAAAATCAGGAAATTGGCAAAGTCGAAGGGAAGGTAAGTACCCTAAACCCTCTTAAGAACATCCTAGGACAAAATTCTTAAGAGTTCATTTTTTTTACCCGACTACACGAGTTTCAAAGTTATTATTTCATTTATAGATTACTGACTTGAGCGTCGGAGATGTTTAATTCTATTTTGCAGGCATCCCCCAAAAGGTAAGAGGAAAGTATGAATTATCTTGATACAAAAAAAAAAATTCGATCATAATCGATTATTTATGCTTACAATCGATTATCAGTATCAATAATCGATTATTTGTTGATTTCAATTTTTTTTCCATGAAATCTTGTTAAATGTTTACATTGCCTGATAGAATTAAGTCTCATCATTTCAGCATCCCCCTTCCAAACAATCGATTATTTGTTCTGCCAATCGATTATTTGCCAAAATTCAAACTCTCTGTGAGTGAAACAATCGATTACTATATATTGATAATCGATTATCTGTTTTAAACTTATGTTACCGTTTTGGCTCCATAATCGATTCCTGACAGGTCATAAATATGAAAAACAATCGATTACCAAGTTTGACAATCGACTATCTTTTTCAAATTTTCTTACCGTTCTGGCGTGTAATCGATGTGTCAGATCATTTTCATTAATGACAATCGATTATTCCATTCAAACAATCGATTGTTGAACGGTCAGTGAATTTATTTTTACCGTTTCAGACTTCAAATCTCTTCAAATCATTTCCAATAAATGTAAGATTCATTCCTTCTCTATATATAGGCTGCACATATGCTCTTGTATACTCACTCAAGCCTCCCTAGCATCAAATTCTCTTGTTTTCTTTGAAAAATCCTAGCACATCCTTTCAAAAAAAAAAAAAAATGTCAAGCCGCAACTCAAAACGTGCTCGTTCCAAACAAGGTGCTTCTTCTTCTCGCCATCCATATCAAGATGGATCGGTTCTATTCTTTGAATCCAATGAAGAGCTCACCCGTTTCTTAACCAAATTTGAGAAACGCCTTATTCTCCCTCCTCGCTTTTCAACAAACGCTCTTGTTGCACCATTCATTCCAGCCGCAAATATGCTAAGAGAGTGCAACCTTTTCAATTTCCTACTCCTTACTCACCCCTACTACAACATTTCTTTGGTTGAAGCTTTTTACTCCAACCTTCACAAAGATGATGAGGGTGAACTTGTTACCAATGTTAACGGCATTCCCATTCTAATTTCTGAAGATAACCTCCACCTCATTGCCGGCATTCCGCATGATGGTGAAGACATCTACCAGTACATAAATGATGCCGGGGTCATGATTGATGAAGCTAATCTCTTCCGCCAAGCCGGAGTAGCCTATGATGAGTCCTCTTCCCGTCGTCCCACCATAAAGGGTATGGACCCGAATTATCGTTTCATTCTCTATTTCATCACTCGTGTTCTCAAACCCCGTAAACTCAATCACACCACCATTTCCCAAGAGGATGCCAAATTTCTTCATGCTATTGTCACCGGTGTTAAAATAAATTGGTGCAAGCTTATTCTATCTCATATGTTCAATGCCACCAGAGATGACATACCTCTCCCCTATGCCCTCTTAATAATGAAATTTCTTGAAGCTTCCGGAGTCAATATTGCTAATGGTCCTCTCAAAAAGAGCACCAAAATCTGGGAAATTTCGGAGTCTTCCTTTCATCATGATGGTGATCATGCTCCTGCTCCTCCTCAAAATCGACAAGCCCGTCGTGCTCATCCTCCTCAGGAGCCTACCCTCCGGACCATTTCTGACCAAATTACTCAACTAACCCGTGAGGTCCATGGTTACTTTGATCACGTGCATTATGCCTATGCTCAGATGGTGCCATATCAAGCGCCTACCAATGATGATGAAGGGGATGGGGGTGATGAATGATGAAATTGTTGTTGTTATGATGAGAAATTGTTGTTTTTGGTCTGTTTGTTCTTGATTGGTTAGTTATGTTTGGTTTCACCCTTGTAATGTTATCTTAATTTTCCAATAAATAAACGTGTGTTTATTTCACATTTTTTTCATATTCTTCCCTTGTGTAAATTTTTGCTAATGGCAAAAGGGGGAAGAAACGGGATATCAAGAAGTATGCTATATCACTCTCAACTTCATTCATGCTTAAAGTGAGGGGGAACATGAATTGAGGGGGAACATCAAATTGCATACTTTACTCTTGTCTTGGATTATCAAAATAATTATTGCTATATCACTCTCAACTTCATTCATGCTTAAAGTGAGGGGGAACATGAATTGAGGGGGAACATCAAATTGCATACTTTACTCTTGTCTTGGATTATCAAAATAATTATTGCATATATCCCGCTTATGTTTGCCATTATCAAAAAGGGGGAAATTGTTGGAAACACGTTTCAAATGCAATATACTAAACGTGTGTTCTTTTGTAGGTTTTGATGAATGTCAAACAAAGCAATAAGCGATATATAGCAGTGCTCAAGGACAAGCACAAAATGGATGCATTACAAGAAGCTCAAGACAAAGTTTAGAAATGTTATAATTGAGTCAATATTAATTGTGATCTTGATTCCTCAATCTTGGCTCATAACATGGCTTCTCTACTAAAATTATTTTTCCAAAATCATGCATATCTAACTTAAGTGTCAAATGATTTTAAACTATGCATATTTATATTTGTTAAAATGTTTTTCAAACATGCCTCAAAAATCTGGGCTAAGATAATCGATTATGTACTTATGATAATCGAGTATCTCTAAGCCAAGACTGCATGACAATCGATTGTGAATTAATGATAATCGATTGTGAGTAAGTCAGTTAACATCAGGTTTTTGCAAACTGCATAACAATCGACTGTGTACTTTTGATAATCGATTGTTAACTGAGGCAAAGTTTTCAAAACTCAGAAAAATCGATTATGAACTAATGGTAATCGATTAGAATGAGAAAAATGTCTCCCAGTGTTTTTAAATAAATTAATAATCGATTGTGGCTTTTGATAATCGATTATATATGAGACAGAAAGTTTTGAAATTAATTAATAATCGATTATGGCTTTTGATAATCGATTATATATGAGACAGTAAGTTTTGAAATTAATTTATAATCGATTGTTCTATTTGATAATCGATTGTTGGAACTAACCGTTGTCATACATTTTCAAATTACCTTCAGGTAATCGATTGTTGATATTTAACAATCGATGTTTTGCGTAAAATCTGGAAAAGATTTTCTGAACGTTGTTAAAATAATCGATTGTTGATTTCCTGATAATCGATGTTTTATGCCAAAAATTGGAAAGGATTTATTAACGTTATAAATAATCGATTATTGATTTGAAGTAATCGATTGTTGACGTAAAATCTGGGATTGAATTTTTGATCTGATAGGCAAACAATCGATTGTTTAGTCTTGACAATCGATTGTCACTGAGTAATTTCAGCAATCCTTAATTGGCAATTAGACAACGGTAAGACTGAGTTTTTCACCTACAAATACAGGCTTAACTCAGTGTTTTCACAACAACAACATATACAATTTAAGTATTTTCATTGCTAAAAGCTTTCTTACATTGATCATCATTTTCATTCATCCATAAAGCTTTTTGAAGAGCCATTCTATTGAGCTAAGTTGTTGTGATCTTGAGCGTACTATTTCTACTCATATCTACTCATTGAGGAGTACTTTGTAAAGTGAGTTTGTTTTGTGTTTGTAAGAGAATTGCGATTCTCGTTTGTTGAGGAACTTGTGATTCCTCAGTTGAAGTCTTTGGGATTGTTATCCCCGAGCAGTTGAAGTCTTTGGGATTGTTATCCCCGAGCAGTTGAAGTCTTTGGGATTGTTATCCCCGAGCAGTTGAAGTCTTTGGGATTGTTATCCCCGAGCAATTGAAGTCTTTGGGATTGTTATCCCCGAGCAATTGAAGTCTTTGGGATTGTTATCCCCGAGCAATTGAAGTCTTTGGGATTGGTATCCCCGAGCAATTGAAGTCTTTGGGATTGTGATCCCCGAGCACCTAGGTGAGGCTTGTGTCCTCAGCTGTAACGGTTTGTTAAGCACCCGTAAGCTTGACAAGTTTAGTGGAAATCTCGAGAGAGTCTCTCGGGGACTGGACTAACCACGTTTGTGGCCAACCAGGATACATCATTGTGTAAGTTTATTTTACTGCACTTGTTTTAATTTCTGCAAAGTTTTTAAATTCCGCACTAAAACGCTTAATATTTTTAAAACGCTATTCACCCCCCCCTCTAGCGTAAAGCGTTATTGTCCAACAGTGGTAACAATAACTGTATGTTATACTTGAAATAGTGGTAACAATGGCACTGTATGATATAAATTGGTCAGGTAATATCAGCTGGCCAGTATATTGCGATTGGCTGTTGGAGCCCCTCCGGAGTCTGTACACACCTCTAGTGAGCGTCGTCGATGATAAATAAATATGGATGGCTCGGGCTGCACGCCGCAGTGGGTACTGGAGTGTATCGTCATTTGCATTGCATTCATGTATTTGTATTTATATTGATGTTTAGCTGCTTAGTTCCATATGTCGCGATGTATTGGATTTTTAGCTTACTTTGTGTATTTACCGTGATTTCTTATCTTCAGACTGTATTTTATTGTATTACTCACTGCATCAGAGTACTCACTTTACTCCCTGTATCTTGTGTGCAGATCCAGGGCAGTCTCAGTCACATTAGATCCAGTTGATCAGCGGATCCAGCATTTCGGGAGTATCAAGGTAGCTGCACGGCATTCGCATCATTGATTTCTTTCCTCCCATCCTATATTTTTTATTTCCATAATTTCATACTTTGGATACACTATGAATCAGGGCGATACTCTGAATTCTAGAGGATCATATTCGTGACACCGGGTCCTATGTTGTGTATTTTGTTAAACTCTTCAGTACTTGATCTTGAATTAATTGATATTTCTATTAGCCTTTGACAAATTGGGTTAAGCGTGAATAATGGTCGGGCTTGTCTAGTAGTGTGATGGGCGCTAACACGCCCGGGATTTTGGGTCGTGGCACGAAGCACCTTATTTTCATTCTCCATTTCTTCCATCTTCTTTATGATGGCTGTTAGCATGCCATCGTTGGTCTGTGCCTCGATGGGCCCGTTATTTGCTCGTCCAACCTCAAGTTCACCCATGGCAGCAGTGATGCCTACCGTTGGTATACATCTGACGTTACTTTGCGGTGACTTCTCAACCAGGCCTTTTAGAGTACTTGTTAGCTATTCTTCCAGTAGCTTTTTGACCATTGAGGGTGCTTCCTGTTGGAAATCATGTATATCTATGATATGTGCGCTTTGGTTGTATGAGCATGATTTTCAGGTATAGGTTTTGATGAATGACAAACAATGAAGTCAAGTGTCAAACAACGATATAATATGACAATCAATCAAATGGCGAGAAGCATACTGATGACGAAATTGCATGAACGAGCCAAAGAGTTCAAGACCGAAGACCCAAGACGTAGGTCGTTTGGTAGAACCAATGTAAGGACAACGTTTAAGTTATCTTATCCTTTGGCTCAACATTAGGTCATCATAAACATGCATAAAATATTTTATTAAATCATATTTATCATAAACATGCATCTTTGTGTTAAAACAAAATGATGTTGAAGGTTTTAAACATGTCTTTTAAATCTGGGCCTCAACAATCGATTATTTGAATCCTACAATCGATTGTATTAAAACAGTGTGATCTGAAGTTTTTCAAAATAGCAAACAATCGATTGTCTACTTTTAACAATCGATTATTTTGAGACAGTGTGCAACCGAAGTTTTTAAACATCTAAACAATCGATTGTTATTGTCATACAATCGATTATATTCATAAACAATCGATTGTCATTTTCATACAATCGATTATATTTTGACCGTTCCCACATAATCAATTATATTTTGACCGTTCCCACAGAATCCTAAATTGATTTTTGAACGTTGAATAACAACCGATATTTAGTCCATACAATCGACTGTTTAGCCTAAAATCAGGTATCTGTCTTTTGAACGTTGGTCAAACAATCAATTATCTACTCCAAACAATCGATTGTTTGAGCACAGAATCAGGGATTTTATTTGTCAATTAAGCAACGGTCAGCACCACTTTTTTCACCTATAAAAAGAGGTCTTTTGAGCTGATTTTAAACACACAACTCATCCATACATTGTTATACATATTGATCATTTTCAAGCATCATTTTAGAGCTTTTGTTGAGCCATTTGATAGACAACTTTGTGTTGTTCATAGAGCTTATTGTGTATCTCTTTATCCACTCTATTGAGAGAGTATTTGTTGTAAAAGAGAGTTGTTTGAGAAGAACATATCTTCTCATTTGTCGGGTTTGCTAAGTACCCAAAGTCCTAGTGGTTGAAGTCTTGGGGTGAGGTATCCTCAAGCAAGTGAAGTCTTAAGGTGTGGTATCCTTGAGCAACTGTAACGGTTTGTTAAGCACCCGTAAGCTTGACGAAGATAGTGGAAATCTCGAGAGAGTCTCTCGGGTACTGGACTAGCCACGGGTTGTGGTGAACCAGGATACATCGGTGCGTTCGTTCTTTATTATTTACTTATCGCACTTATTTCATTCATGCAATTTTTAAATTCCGCAAGTTTACGCTGTTTTTTATTATAACGCTATTCACCCCCCCTCTAGCGTTAAACGTATATTCTAACACTTCCTTATCCCCAGATGTGGAAGCTCCTTTTTTCATGCAAGATCGTAAGATTTCCGGATGGGGAAGGTGAGATCTATGCACCTGGAGTGATGCTAGGGGTTGCATTCAAGATGCCCTCGTCACCGGCCTCATTGAGAAGACCCGTGAGATTGGCTATGACAACCACTATTATTTTCATTCTTGTGGCATTTTCGGCGATCTTTTATTTTTATATGGTCTAGAGAATGGTAGTTGGTTGTTCTCTAGGTGGATAGTATGATTTTGATTCTCGAAATCCCCACAGACGGCGCTAAATTGTTTGGATCAAAAGTTATTGATATACTTTGTAAGCTTAAAAACAATCAAAAGTAAATGAGGGTAAATTGTAATCAAATATAATAAGACCTGGAGATGAAAAACCAAGTTGTTATTATAAATCTGATAATATACAAAGATAGTATGAACTTGTGAGAAAATATTCGTTAGAGATAGAGATAGAGAGAGAATTGTATTATTCGAGAATAACATATAGAGTTGTATTATTCGAGAATAACAATGATTCCCTTTACAATGTGAATGTCTCCTTTAAATAGTAAGAGACCTTCCTCGAAATAAGCAAAAAATGTACAGAAGTGAGTAGCGCTTTCTTAGCGAGGGCGTCGGGTGTTAGACGACGTCGCTTCTATCCCCACGCCCAAGTAGTGCCCCTGCTTTAGTCGACGTACACTCACGGGCGTACCATCATCATAGAGACGTCGAGGGTCGAATTCGAACCCATACAACATCTCCTTTAGTTCATCAATTAACACTATAGTTAATTTTATAATGTATACCCGTCCTCCAAAATAATATATGGTTTATATATATATATATATATAGTGTACATATTTTATGCATGGTTGTAATTATTTTTAGAGAAACTTTAAAAAACCACTATGTTTTAGTGGTTATTAGCTAGTTGTAGCTACCGTTTACTATATTACTTCCTATAACTAGGGATATACAAAGGAAACCGACAAACCGCACCAACCTGATAATCTGAGTCAAACCAAGAAAAAAACCCGACTAGAGTTTGGTTTGGTGTTAGAATAAAAACCCGACCATAATTGGTTTGGTTTGGTTTTAACTAAAGAAAGTCAAACAGAAACCAAACCAACCCGACATTACATATATAGAAATTTTAGATATATGATATATCTAATACATAAATATACTTATTGTTATGTAATTTATAAATATTTCTTTAAATTTTTCATAATTTTATTTTTAAGGTATTATTTCAATGTTGGACTTAGAACTTTTGAATGTTCCAATAAGTTTTATAGCTATTAACATTAATAAATTAAATAATGGTAACAAAATCTCAAACCAAATCAAATCAAGAGTTCAATACTAATGCTAATAAAAGACATACAATTCAATACTACGAAAGAAATATATTAATATCTATTTTTTATTTTGCAATAATTTAGATAAAAAGGTTTTTTTGGCGTTTAGTCATGTAATTAATATTCATTTATTAGTCTACTTATTTTAGCATAACCTAGTATGTTTATTTTTATTATGGCTTTTTAATCAGCAATATTTATATTAAATAATTTTATTGTCTTTATTGTTGAATATTTTAGGATAATGCTATGAAACATCTCATATTTTGTATTATTTTCTTCGAAAATACTTTATAGTTGTATCTTACTAGGATTAAAGAAATATTTTGAGCACAATTTATATGTTTTATTCTACGAAGATTTTATCGAAAAAAATCTTAAAAAACCTATCTCGAAAATCCGAGAAAACCCGAGAGTTAACAACCCGAGTTTTTTTGTTTGGTTTGGTCTTTAGATTTAATAACCCGACACAATTGGTTTGGTTTGGTAATTGTAAAATTCGAACCAACCCGACCTATGTACACCCCTACCTATAACTATGTTTTCAGTTTTCTTAGAGTGTATTCGGTTAAATAAGCTACATATTCATGAATACAGTAGCATTTCTAGGCGTGAGACATGGGATTACAGCTAGGCAGATTTTATATTCGAGTATATTTGACTGTATTCATGGGGTAAAACATGGGATTACAATTGGACAGATTATTGTATTCAACTGTATGGCGTAAAACTGCGAATTACACTATTTTTAAACGGAAAGTGAATCAATTAACATAATAGACTTCTAATATAACTCAACAAACTCAATTATAATACACAAATTTTGTATTTCTAGTTATAAAAAAGATTCTCAACCTAAAAATACCCCAAAAATATAGCAATCTTTAGAGAAATTATATAATACATCTGAATATATAAAATATATTAATTAAAAAAATATGAATACATTCATGGAATATAGCTAGATAGTAAATACAATAAAATACATAAAATACAACGTGATACATTAAAATACAATGAAAAAAAGATAATGAATACAATAAAATACATAAAACACAACGAGATACATTGAAATATATTAATAGAAAATTCAAGTTGTTTAGCCCCCAACTCTGCGTCTTTGTTCAAGAACAACCATAATGTCATCTCGTTGAAGCAACATCACTATCCAATCCTCGCTCACCGTCACCGTTGCCCCCGGTTGCCGATGATTAGTACGTAATTGCCGGCAAAATAACAGGGATTGTTTATCCGATATGTTGCATTAGAGAATGAGATTGGGAGGCTGAGGGCGCGATATCAATGAATAACGGCCACGGTAGAACGGTGACGGTGGCAATTGATCCCGCGTCTGGTGGAGGAGAAGACATCTGGAAATAAAAAATCAAATTGCTCCGCCCAAATTGAATTTCTAGTGCTTGATAACCTTCCTAGTTTCGAATCTAATCGAAATATGTCTTCTTGCAAGCCATCCAATAAAGCATCGTCCATTGTAAACTTTACAGCACAAGAATTTGATACAGCGTGATATATAGAATTTGAGCACAAGAGCTTTATGTAATCCCTCCTCTTTAGTGAACTGATTAATCTCGTCCATTGTAAACTTTATTGTGCCTACACCATACACGATATCAACATGGTTCAAATCTGTTTTTGTTGAAATTTGAGCAAGTTTTTTTTTTATTCCAATAACGTTGCATATGTTGTGTTAGGAGTAGCATTTTTGTTCGTCTCTCCCACGGCTTGAAGCTGGGGAGAGGGCTGTGTATCCATGGCAGCCTATACTATACCATATCGCTCTAGAAAGAGGAGAGATCGTGAGATTTTTGACTAATGGTAGGTGATGTGGGTGAGAGGAATTTTGAGATTGAGAATCGTATTTTCAGGGAATGAAGGAAGATAATGGCATATCTCCATGTAGAGAGAAAGAAAATAGTATAATTGAATAGCGTATTTAATGACTTAGAGTTAGAAGGTTAACAAAATTAGATATTTTGCGGTAAATATTAAAAGATATCTGTAAAATATAATTTTTTAAATATTATTTATTTAAAATAAATAAAATGTTAGCCTTTGTTATATAATGTAAAAATTACTATTCAAAAATAAATAACATATCAACATTTGCTATGTTATCCTCATTTTTAGTCAAGCAACCAAAAGTGTTAACAAGCCCTTTTAGGCCCAAGCCCAAATGAATGGTTGCAGGCCGAATAACAACTGAAGCCCAAATTCAAACCACATTCTCTGCCTTAAATTCTTCCCAAACCCTCACTTCGCCGCTATCTTCTCTTTGTGCAGCGGCTCTCCTCACCTTGCAATTCGTAAGTTCCTATTTCTCTCTCCCTTCCTTTTTCTTTCTATCTCTAAATAATCAAACCATTATCTTTTTGTGCAATGATTTTAATTAGTAAAACACAATTAGTTACTTGGATTATTAGTGCTGTGGTAGCTTTCTGTTTTTCGTATCACTGTTCCTTGAGAATTGAGATTTTTACAATTTGTGTATTGTTTGTTTGATTTGGGTTCAAATAGAATGTGATAGTTACATAGAATTTGTATAGGCTATAGCTGACCTGTTTTTCACATGTCAATTGTTTCTTTTTATGATTTGTACAAGCTATACATGTTTTTAATTTAATCTTATCTGTAATAGACTGAAATGGTTAACAGAGGAATTCCAGTTATTTTATTGGTACAGAACCCTAGCACATTAGTTCATGAAATGTTTGTTCTTTGTTTGATTTGGCTTGAATAGAGGCTAAATGAGTAAAGAGGATTTATGTAGTCGACTTCGGTTTTGTTTGTAATCAAGGTGTAGTCACTGATTTGGCTCAATAGAACTGAATAGTAATCAAAGAATTCATATAGCTGGCCTCATTTTCTCATATGAGCGTTTCTTGTGATTCTTTCAAGTTAATGTATGCTCTCCTAGTTCATTGAATGGTAACGTATTTGTACTTTGTTTGTTTGGGCTTGAATAGACCTAAATGAGTAAAGAGAATTTATATAATCTACTGCGGTTTTGTTTTAATCAAGGCATAGTCACTGATTTGGCTCAAATAGAACTGAACAGTAATCAAAGAATTCATATAGCTGACCCCATTTTTTCATATGATTGTTTCTTGTAGTTTTTACAAGTTAATATATGTTCTTCCTTTAATCTGGCCTCTAATAGGAATAGAGGCCTAGTTCATTGATTGGTGAAGTATTTTTCTTTGTTTGATTTGGTTTGAGTGGACCTAATGGGCAAACTTGATTTATATGTCGACTCCGGTTCTGTTTGTAATCTAAGCATAGTCATTTATTTAGCTCAAATGAAACTGATTATTCACATAGAATTTCATATAGCTGGCCCCATTTTCACTTACCATTCTTTCTTGTAATTCTTACTAGTGAATTTACGTTCTTCATTTAATCCAGTCCGAATTGGAATACATGGCCTGATTCATTGATTGATGAAATATGTGTTCTCTTGATTTGTTCCTAATAGCGCGTAATGCAGTAATGGGTACACATGATTTATATGGTTGATTCCAGTTTTCTTTGTTGAATCTGTGTTCTTGTTGAATTGTTCAGTTGGTGCACATAGTTGGCAAGGATGCAGATATTCGTGAAGACCCTGACAGGGAAGACTATTACCTTAGAGGTAGAGTCATCCGACACCATTGACAATGTTAAGGCTAAGATTCAGGACAAGGAAGGCATTCCACCAGACCAGCAGCGGTTGATTTTCGCAGGTAAGCAGCTTGAGGATGGCCGAACACTAGCCGACTACAACATCCAGAAGGAGTCCACCCTCCACCTTGTCCTTCGCCTCCGTGGTGGTGCCAAGAAGCGTAAGAAGAAGACTTACACTAAGCCAAAGAAGATTAAGCACAAGAAGAAGAAGGTTAAGCTCGCCGTCCTCCAGTTTTACAAGGTTGATGATTCTGGTAAGGTTCAGAGGCTCCGCAAGGAGTGTCCCAACGCCGAGTGTGGTGCCGGGACTTTCATGGCTAACCACTTTGACAGGCACTATTGTGGTAAATGTGGGCTTACCTATGTTTACCAGAAGGCTGGTGGTGATTAGATGAGTGTTACTTTGCTTATTACTTTTCCCCACATTTCTTGCCTTAAACTCTCCTAATGTCTTGTTTGTGACAAGATGTAATGAATTTGAATTATGGTATTGTGTTAGCAGCTTATGAAATTAAGGATTTTTGTCAGTTAAAATATGTTTTCAGTTTTGTTTTTGCAATTATTTTGTGCTTCTGTGATGATTTTGCTTGGATGGCTAACCATGTTGTTTTGATCCTTTGAACTGTTTTGCTTTTAATATTTATCAATTCATAGAAAACCATAGTATTTTGTAACCATATTATTTTGTAAGGGTTTTCTACTTTAAGTGAGCTCCCAATTTAACAGTGTTGGGATAGTAAAACCTCTCCATAACAGCCTCGTTAGTTCATTTTTTTGTTATAGTGAGGTGTTATTATACAAAATATATATTATAAGATAACATGGAAATTTGTTTAAAAAAAACTTGACTTTTATAGAGAATGATTGTTATATAGCTATGCTATTACAGAGAAATTTGACTGTATCAAATAATCAGTAAGTTCCTAGACTAATCCATTCGATGTTCCTTTCTTTTGCTCAATGTTTGGAGGCCCCAAGCAGAGGCCGATGCAAAATTTAGAGATTACGAGTTTCACATTGTTACTGTACATAGACATATTTCTGCTTACATATACTCATCTTCTCGAGTTATATACACAAACCAATTAAGGAAAAACAATACTATTTAATAATTAGGCAACCTAGAGCAAATATACAAACTCTAATTGATATTATTTATATCACAAAAAATTAGAAGAATCATATTCCTTCCAAAGTAGCCTGGATCAAATTAATAACTATAACATTTTTGAAAAGATTAGAGAAGGCTTATCAGTTTATTGAGTTTAATCTTATCCAGCAAATTGTAAACACACTTCCAATACATTAAGCACATTTACATCAATACATAAACTAATTCTCTACCTTTTCTTTTCCTTTAATTAACTGAACAACCAAAAGAAATTAAGGTTTTGCAGAATTAGGAAAGTCAGAATATGACTATGTACATCCAGAAAAATCGAAAAAGGGAAAGGAACATGGAGAGAAGGTTTTTGCATATGAGTATTTATATCTAGAAGAAATTAACTTAAAGTAGTCGTCCACCCAACTGTTCAAACAAAATCCCAAGTGGATGTATAATATAAGTATGATATATGTTAACAGTGTATAACCAGTGCATACTATATGTCGACTGGCTAAAAAAAAAATAATGACTTTGTACGGTTATTTACGTAAAGATTTATATCTAATCTACGGCTGAAAAGCCCAGCAGTTGAAAGCCTAAAATTGAAGCTCCAAGACAAAGGAGTAGAGCAATTCAATGCGAAATAATAGGGAACATTTTATGAAAACACTCTACGATAGTGTATACTGACAATTAATGAAATTATATCTCTCACTTTACTTATTTAGAGTTCTACATTTCATTTTTTTTTTGAAAACGGGAAATATTATATATAACACTATTAAATATTTATACATGAGAGGCTCCTCATCGGACCATAGTCTAGATTAGCTAGGGAACTACTAGTTGATAGACTAGTGTCACGTTCTTAGTTCTTAACTAAGTACACGTGCTGCACTTGACAACTTTCTCACGTTCTTGCACAACTTGCTCATATTCTTGCTATGCCAAGTCAGCCTTACTACACTCAAGATCGCTAAGAGAATGAAAGAAAGAATACAAGAGAATTACTAAAGAAAGCTTTGTATTAGAAAGAACTTGAAATGTTTTCTCGATGAATTACAAATGAATGACCTCCTTTATATACTAGTCTCCTAAGGGCTACTGTGTAAATATTAATTATTGTACAAGTCCTTGATATTTACAAGATAAGGGCTTTCTCTAGAATTCTCTACAAGCCTATAAGATTCCAAGGACTTTCTTAGCAAATCCATAAGGATCTAGGTTCTTCCTAAGAAAATATCCATACTTCTCTAGAATCTTCTTACAAATACTAGCCTTCTTCTTATGTAAGCTTCCACATGGCATTAATAAATGCCAAATGATGCCTATGTGGCATGATGACATGGCGAGTCATCACACTCTCCCCCACCCAATATTGCGACGACCGCGACACAATGCTGTTGCATAAACTCTCAGATCTTATATTTGATTTGCCACAAGTCTTCATATCGTTCCCACGTGGCCTCCTCCGATGATTGCCCTTTCCAATGGACGAGGAACATAGCGGTGGATTTTTGCCCTTGTTTTCGCCTGGCATGGTAATCTATGATAGCCTAAATCTCCCGATCATGCGAGGCAGTGATAGTCATTGGTGCCCGACTTGATTAGCCCCTGCTTGGATCATCTGTATCTTCATGATATGGCTTAAGCATGCTGGCATGGAAGACATGGTAGATCTTAAGATATGATGACATGTCAAGTGTAATGACCTGACCCGTCGTCCCGTGAATTATCGCCCGTTTTCCCCATTTTATGCTTTTATATGTTTCAATATATGTATTTGGAGAGTTTAATGTAATTCGGATGGAGTTTGGATATAAATGAGACAACTAGTCTCTCTATGAGAAGGTTAGTTTTGAAAATTCAACCGAGCGTTGACTTATGATTTAGAGGGCTCAGAATGGATTTTCGATGATCCGATTAGTTTCGGATGGTGATTTGTGACTTAGGGGTGAAATCGGAACTGAATTTGGAGGTCAGGTATAGAATTAGGCTCGAATTGGCTAAGTTAGAATTTTGGCAAAGTCCGGTTGATAGGTGAGGTTTTGATCTTGGGGTCGGAATGGAATTTTGATAGTTGCAGTAGCTCCGTTAGGTGATCTTGGATATGCGTGTAAATTTTTAGATCATTCGGAGGTTTTTAGATTGGGTTTTGAATCAAATGCAAGTTTCGAAAGTTTTTGTTTAACTTAGGCTTGAATCCGTGGTAATTTGATGATTTTGATATTTATGGTAGTGCTTTTATGTTACGAGCAAGTTTGAATGAAGTAATAAGAGGTATCTGTGCATATGGTTGAGGTCCCGAGGTCCTCGGGGTGATGTTGGATGATGAAAACGAGAATTTTTGAAGTTGCAACAGGTCTGTTGCATGAGGCTTCTGATATTTCCGCAAAGGCGGATAAAGCATCGCAAAAGCAGCTACCACAGAAGCGGTCAAGGAACGTTTGAGGGGACCGCATAAGCGGTAATTGGATCGCGGAAGCGGGGACCGCAAAAGCGGCCTAAGACCGCAGAAGCGGCCCAGTCGTCTTAAAGCAAAACCACAGAAGCGGTTTGTTGGCTGCAGAAGCGACAAACGCAGAAGCGATCTGGGTGTCGCAGAAGCAATAATAGCAGGGAATTAATAAAACATTTTTTGCAAATTCCATACGTTAAGAAAACACTTTTGACTTCGGGAAGAGACATTTTGTGGGCGTTTTTGAAGAGGGTTTCGAGGGTTTCTTTCAGGTAATGATTCTTGGCCTCGGATTATGTCTACACAGTGTAAAATAGTAGATTAAACACTGAAATTCAAAGTTTTTAAGGTTAGAAATGGTGGTTATGGCTTCAAACCTAAGAGAGAGTAAAGTGGTGATTTGAGAGGGTAAACGAACTCCGTCTTTGATAAATTTTATATGAATGGACTCGCAGCGAGACGAGAAATCCAAAGATGTAATTTTTAGAATTTTTCGAGAAGTGGGCCCGGGGCTCAAGCTTTACCAACTTCGAGATTTTTAGCGTTTTTTGAATAATTTCAATTGGGTCATGTTTATTTAGCCTATAATAACGTATTCGTTGTGGTTTTGAATAGATTCGACGCTCGTAGATGGAGATTCGAAGGGAAAAGGCATTGTAGACTAGTCTACGACCGGTTAGAGGTGAGTAGTTTGTATAGATGATGACCTGAGGGTTTGAAACCCCGATTTATCACATCGTGACGCTATGTTAGATCGTGACTCGCACCCCATGGCAGGTGCGTGATGGTATATGGTTGGGGATTATGACTTGGTACATCCCGAGAGCTTACTATAAATTATTGGCGGCTGATACACATATTGTAATGTTGATAATTGGGCTTTAATGTCATGTTTCGGGCCTTATGCCGATCTGTAGTACCCGACTAGGGTAAACATATGTGCGATGACATGATTGCATGGTCATTGATCTCAGTCCTGTGCTTAATCACTGTATCAAATGATAAGTCGCCTTATTTCTGGAATTAACTAATTAAATTATATTCACCTTAATAATAGTAAACTGGCAAAGAATCAGATTGAATCTATTATGTGACTTACACGCATACTGTGGACTGAGTATTGGGTCGGGCTGCACGCTACAACGATTATATATTGATATTACGCTTGGGCTGATGGAGCCCTCCGGAGTCTGTACACACCCCCAGTGAACGCAATCGACGATAAATAAATATGGATGGCTCGGGTTGCATGTCGCAGCGTATTCATGTGCATTGCATTGCATCATTATCCGATACTTGACTGTTATATTTGATATTGTTTTGCTGTTAGTTCGTAGCTAAGGAATATGGCTGTTAGATTTAGCTTTGCTTTGTGGAATTTCATGAATTTCTTACTTTCAGACATTTTTCTATGCTTATTATTCATTGAGTCGGTAGTACTCACCCCTACTCCCTGCACCATGTGTGCAAATTCAGGTACACTGGAGGCCTAGCTGACACTCATAGTCTCCAGATATTTCCAGAGTCGTTGCGGTAGCTGTATGACGTTCGCAGGACCTGGCTGCTCTTCATTTTTTTCCCAGTTCATTATCATTATATACTTCCCAGATTTTTATATTATTATTATTATTATCAAGTTTAGTTTAGAGGCTCTAGACTCGTGACCCCAGATCTTATGGGTGTGTTATCGATTTTTCGTACTTATCTATATTACTCTATTAATATTCTTGGATTATTATTCTTCAATTGTTGGTTTTGAGACTAAGTATTAAATTGAAAGCGATTGTTCGTCAGGCTTACCTAGCCTTAAGGTTGGGTGTCATCACGACCGAGTTTGGGTCGTGACAAGTTGGTATCAGAGCCTAGGTTGCTAGGCTTCATGAGTCATGAGCCAGTTTAGTAGAGTCCTGTATATGGGTGTGTCGTGCACCACACTTATAAGCAGGAGGCTACAGAACTTATAGGAAACAACTCACTTTCTTGAAATTCATATCGTGCGGCTTTTTTAACGTGAAAACTAAGTTTCTGTATTCTATTCTCTCGCAGATGGCGAGAACCCGTGCTAATAGACGTGGCGAACGACCCCCAGTACCACCTGCTAGAGGCCGTGGACATGGTCGTGGTGCTGGACGAGGCAGACTAGCAGGGGCAGCACCTGCAGACCCATCATCTGCCAGGTCCAGGATCAGCCTCCAGCTGTAGATGCTCCAGCAGCACCTATTCAGCCACCGACAGTGCCCATCGTAATTCCTGGTCTTCAGGAGGCTTTGGCTCAGATTTTGTCCGTCTGCAGTGGCTTGGCTCGAGCGATTTCAGCCACTACAGCAGCGGCTACTTCTCAGACCGGAGGTGGTCATCATACCCCCGATGCTCGCACTCCCGAGCAGGGTGTTCAGGGCTTACAGACACCTGAGGTAGCTCCAGTTCAGCCAATTGCTCCAGTTGCACCGGTTGTTCCAGTTGTGCCGGTCGCACCTGATCCAGCTCATGTGGTTCCAGCTATGCCGGATGACGAGCAACTTCTCTTGGAGAGGTTCGCTAGGCTCCAGCCTCCGACATTTAGTGGTGTTGAGGGCGAGGATGCCCAGGGTTTTCTGGATAAATTCCAGCGTATGCTTCATACTGCTGGTATTTTGGAGTCTAACGGAGTGGCTTTTACCATCTTCCAGTTCACAGGAGCTGCATTTACTTGGTAGGAAGAGTTTGAGAGGCGTAGGTCTACTAGGGAAGCGCCTCTCACTTGGCAGCAGTTCTCCACGGTATTTTTGGAGAAGTATGTGCCCTAGTCTCACAGGGAGGAGCTGCATCGTCAGTTCGAAGGGTTTACCCAGAGAGATATATCAGTGACCCAGTATAAGTTACAGTTTACACAGTTGGCTAGGTATGCCTTGTGGATGATACCGACAGATAGAAAGAGGATCAGGAGGTTTGTAGATGGCCTCAACTATCCGATCCGTATATTGATGACTAGAGAGAGGGCTACAATAGCTACATTTGAGGATGTTGTTGATACAGAGCGACTGATTGAGACAGATCGCTGTCGGGAGCGTGTGGAGTGGGAGGCCTAGAGGCCTCGAGGTTCAGGTAATTTCAGCGGCACTTCTTCTAGGGGCCATTTCCAGCAGGGTAGAGGTCGTTCCTTCAGGCCTCCTCAATCCGGACGCACAGAGTCCAGTGGAGCCTCTTCAGGCCGGGGCAATCAGGGTTATTAGCAGAGTCAGCCTCCGCTGAGTTCTCTTCCAGCTCAGAACTCTTCTCCTACTCCTTCAGCTCAGGGTTCGTCTGCAGCGAAGGGTTCTCATCAGTTCCCTTCTCCAGCTTTAGTTTGTTGCTATGATTGCGATGAGTTGGGTCACATGAAAAGACAATGTCCTCGACCCCGCAATAGGAAATCTCAGTAGATGGATTAGCCCTCGTTTTCTCCACAGGTTTCTTCAGCTCCCACTTAGTCAGCGGAGGCCAGGTATCCAGAGGTCGCCCCATGGGTGAGGATCGTACTGGCGGTGGCTAGGCTATTTCTATGCCCTTCCATATCGGAGGGATGCTATTGCCTCGGATGCAATTATCACATGCATTATCTCAGTCTACCACATGAATGCTTCTGTATTATTTGATCCCGGATCTACCTATTCATATGTGTCTTCCTATTTTGCTAATCATTTGGGTACGACCTGTGGTTGTCTTGCCTTGCCCGTGCAGGTATCTACCCCTGTGGGTGATACTATTATTGCGGATCATGTGTATCGATCCTGTCTGGTGACTATTGGGGGTCTGGAGACCCGAGTTGACTTATTATTACAGGGCATGGTGGATTTCGATGTAATTCTGGGTATGAATTGGCTATCTCCATACCATGATATTCTGGACTGTCATGCCAAGATAGTTACACTAGCTATTCCGGCTATTCCGAGGATCGGTCAAGGTGTGACTGATTATGTACACAGCAGGGTGCTTTCTTTCCTAAAAGCCCAACGGATGGTTGGAAATGGGTGTTTATCATATTTGGCTTTCGTGAGAGATGTGGAAGCTGAGGCTCCTAGTCTTGATTCGGTTCCCATTGTTAGGGATTTCCCTGACGTGTTTCCAGCGGACTTGCCAGGAATGCCGCTGGACAGGGACATTGATTTCGGTATTGATATGGTGACGGGCACTCAGCACATCTCTATTCCTCCCTATCTTATGGCTCCAGTGGAGCTAAAGGAATTGAAAGAACAGCTTCAGGAACTCCTAGATAAGGGGTTCATTCGCCCGAGTGTGTCACCTTGGGGTGCAGCGGTGTTATTTGTAAAGAAGAAGGATGGCACAATGAGAATGTGCATTGACTACAGACAACTGAATAAGGTGACAGTGAAGAATAAGTACGCACTACCCCGTATTGAGGATTTATTTGATCAGCTCCAGGGATCAAGGGTATTCTCTAAGATTGACCTTCGATCGTGATATCATCAGCTGAATATTAGGGATTCAGACATTATGAAGACGGCTTTCAAGACAAGATATGGGCACTAGGAGTTTCTAGTGATGTCTTTCGGGCTGACTAATGCCCCAGCCACGTTCATGTACTTGATGAACAGTGTACTTCGGCCTTATCTGGATTCTTTTGTGATCGTGTTTATTGATGATATCCTGATGTATTTGCATAGCTAGGAGGAGCATGCACAACACTTGAGGGTGGTCCTGTAGAGATTAAGAGAGGAGAAGATATATGCAAATTTCTCCAAGTATGAATTATGGATTAATACTGTGACTTTTCTGGGACACGTAATGTCCAGTGATGATATACAGGTTGACCCAAAGAAGATTGAGGCGGTGCAGAGTTGGCCCAGACCATCCTCAACTACGGAGATTCGGAGTTTCCTCGGTTTGGCGGGTTATTATCGCAGATTCGTTCAGGGTTTTTTATCTATTGCTTCACCTTTGACAAAGTTGACTCAGAATAATGCTCCATTTGTCTGGTCGTATGAATGCGAAGGGAGCTTCCAGAACTCAAGTCGGCTTTGACCACAACACCGGTATTAGTATTACCATCAGCTTCAGGCTCTTACACCGTGTATTGTGATGCTTCGAGAGTTGGGATCGGCTGTGTGTTGATGCAGGATGGTAGAGTTATTGCGTATGCTTTCGGTCAGCTAAAGCCCCATGAGAAGAAATATCTTGTTCATGACTTAGAGTTAGCTGCAATTGTGCATGCCTTGAAGATTTGGAGGCATTATCTTTATGGTGTATCTTGTGAGGTATATACGGATCATCGCAGCCTTTAACACTTTTTTAAGCAGAAGGATCTTAATCTGAGGCAGCGGAGATGGCTGGAGTTACTCAAAGACTATGATTTTACCATTTTGTATGATCGCGGGAAGGCCAATGTAGTGCCCGATGCTTTGAGCCGGAAGCCTATCAGCATGGGTAGTCTGGCGTACATTCCAGTTGGGGAGAGGCCCCTTGCAGTTGACTTCAGGCCTTGGCCAATCATATGGTGAGGTTAGATATTTCCGAGCCCAGTCGGATGTTGGCGAGTGTGGTCTCCCAATCTTCCTTGTATGACCGCATCAGAGAGTGGCAGTATGATGACCCGCATTTGCTTGTCTTGAAGGACAGGGTCCAGCATGATGATGCCAGAGATGTGACCATTGGAGGCGATGGTGTATTGCGGATGCAGGGCCGAATTTGCGTGCCCAATGTGGATGGTCTTCGGGAGATGATATTAGAGGAGGCCCACAGCTCGTGGTATTCGATTCATCTGGGTGCCGCGAAGATGTACCAGGATTTGAGGCAACATTACTGGTGGAGGAGAATGAAAAAGGATATTGTGAATTATGTGGCCCGGTGTCTCAATTGTCAGCAAGTCAAATACGAGCACTAGAGACCCGGTAGTGTACTCCAGCGGATGGATATTCCGGAGTGGAAATGGGAGAACATTACTATGGATTTTGTGAGTGGTCTTCCTCGTACCTCGAAGAAGTTTGATTTGATTTGGGTGATTGTGGATAGGCTGACAAAGTCCCCACACTTCATCCCAGTATGTACCACATATTCTGCGGAGAAGTTAGCAGAGATTTTTATTCGGGAGATTGTACGGTTGCATGGGGTCCCGGTTTCCATTGTATCAGATAAGGGTACCTTGTTTACTCCCAGTTCTAGAGGACTTTTCATCGGGAGTTGGGCACACATGTACAATTGAGCACAATATTTCATCCACAGACGGACGGGCAGTCCGAGCGTACTATCCAGATATTGGAGGACATGTTGCATTCCTGTGCTATTGATTTTGGAGGTTTTTGGGCTGAATTCTTGCCACTTGCGGAGTTTTCATACAATAACAGCTATCAATCCAGCATCCAGATAGCGCCATATGAGGCCTTATATGGTAGACGGTATAGATCTCTGGTTGGTTGGTTTGAGCCCGGCGAGGCTAGATTATTGGGGATAGAGTTAGTTAAAGATGCCTTAGAGAAGGTGAAAGTAATCCAGGAGTGACTTCGTACAGCTCAGTCGCGTCAGAAGAGCTATGCGGACCTTATGCCCTGGCGAGAAGGTCTTGTTGAAGGATTCACCTATGAAGGGCGTTATGAGGTTTGGAAAGAAAGAGAAGCTGAGTCCAAGGTTCATTGGGCCTTTCGAAATACTTAGGAGGATTGGGGAGGTGGCCTATATGCTTGCCTTGCCACCTAGCTTGCCGGGAGTTCATCCGGTGTTCCATGTTTCTATGCTTCGGAAGTATGTTGGGGACCCATCTCATGTGTTAGACTTCAGCACGATCCAGTTGGATGAAGACTTGACCAATGATGTGGAGCCGGTGGCCATTTTGGGTCACCAGATTCGAAAGCTGAGATCTAAGGACATAGCGTTGGTGAAGGTGCAGTGGAGAGGTCGGCCCGTGGAGGAAGCCACTTGGGAGACCGAGCAGGAGATGCGCAGCAAATATCCTCACTTGTTTGATATTCCAGGTATGTTTCTTGTCCCGCTCGAGGACGAGCATTTGTTTAAGTTGGGGAGGATGTAACGACCTGACCCGTCGTCCCGTGAATTATCACACGTTTTCCCCATTTTATGCTTTTATATTTTAAATATATGTATTTGGAGAGTTTGAAGTAATTCAGATGTAGTTTGGATAGAATTGAGACAACTAGTCTCTTTATGAGAAGGTTAGTTTGGAAAAGTCAACCAAGCATTGACTTATGAGTTAGAGGGATCAGAATGAATTTTCGATGATCCAACTAGTTTCGTATGGTGATTTTTGACTTAGGAGTGAAATCGGAATTGAATTTGGAGGCCCGGTGTAGAATTAGGCTTGAATTGGCTAAGTTAGAATTTTGGCGAAGTCCGGTTGATAGGTGAGATTTTGATTCGGGGGTCGTAATGGAATTCCGACAGTTTCAGTAGCTCCCTTAGGTGATTTTGGATATACGTACAAATTTTAAGATCATTCGGAGGTGTTTAGGTCGGGTTTTGGATCAAATACAAGTTTCGGAAGCTTTAGTTTAACTTAGGCTTGAATCCGTGGTAATTTGATGATTTTGATGTATATGGTAGTGTTTTTATGTTACGAGCAAGTTTGAATGAAGTAATAAGAGGTATCTGTGCATTTGGTTGGGGTTCCGAGGGCCTCGTGGTGATGTCGGATAATGAAAACGAGAATTTTTGAAGTTGCAACAAGTCTGTTGCATGAGGCTTATGATATTTCCGCAAAGGCGGACGAAGCACCGCAAAAGTGGTTACCGCAGAAGCGGTAAGAGACTGCAAAAGTGGTCAAGGAACGCCTGAGGGGACCGCAGAAGCGATAATTGGATCGCGGAAGCGGGGACCGCAAAGGTGGTCTAAGACCGCAGAAGCGGGCCAGTCGACTTAAAGCAAAATCGTGGAAGCGGTTTGCTAGCCGCAGAAGCGACAACCGCAAAAGCGGTCTAGGTGTCGCAGAAGCAGAAATCGTAGGGAATTAATGAAACAGTGTTTGCAAATTTCATAAGTTAAGAAAACACTTTTGACTTCGGGAAGAGACGTTTCGTGGGCAATTTTGAAGAGGGTTTCGAGGGTTTCCTTCAGGTAATGATTCTTGGCCTCGGATTATGTCTATATGGTGTAAAATAGTAGATTAAACACTGAAATTCAAGGTTTTAAGGTTAAAAATGGTGGTTAGGGCTTGAAGCCTAAGAGAGAGTAAAGTGGTGATTTGAGAGGGTAAACGAACTCCGGTTTTTTAATAAATTTTATATGAACGGACTCGTAGTGAGACGAGGAATCAAAAGATATAATTTTCAGAATTTTTCGAGAAGTGAGCCGGGCTCGGGTTTTACCAACTTCGAGATTTTTAGCATTTTTCAAAAATTTCAATTGGGTCATGTTTATTTAGCCTATAATAACGTATTCGTTGTGATTTTGAATAGATTCGGCGCTTGTAGAGGGAGATTCGAAGGGAAAAGGCATTGCAGACCAGTCTATGGCCGGTTACAGGTGAGTAGTTTGTATAAATGATGAACTGAGGGTTTGAAACCCCGGTTTATCACATCGTGATTCTATGTTAGGGCGTCAGTCGCACCCCATGGCAGGTGGAGGATGGTATATGGTTGGGGATTGTGACTTGGTCCATCCCGAGGGCTGACTATAAATTATTGGCGGCTGATACGCATATTGTATTGTTGATAATTGGGCTTTAATGCCATGTTTGGGGCCTTGTGCCGATCTGTAGTATCCGACTAGGGTAAACATCTGTGCGATGACATGATTTGCATGGTCATCGTTCTCAGTCACGTGCTTAATCACTGTATTAAATGCTAAGTCACCTTATTTCTAGAATTAACTAATTAAATTATATTCACCTTAATAATTGAAAACTGGAAAAGAATCAGATTGAATCTGATATGTGACTTGCATGCCTACTATGGACTGAGTATTGAGTCGGGCTGCACGCCGCAACAGTTATATATTGATATCGCGCTTGGGCTGAAGGAGCCCCTCCGGAGTCTGTACACACCCCCAGTGAGCCTCATCGATGATAAATAAATATGGATGTCTCGGGCTGCACACCGCAGCGTATTCATGTGCATTGCATTGCATCATTATCTGATACTTGGCTATTATACTTGATATTGTTTTATTATTAGTTCGTAGCTAAGGAATATGACTGTTAGATTTAGCTTTGCTTTGTGGCATTTCGTGGATTTCTTACTTTCAGACATTTTTCTATGCTTATTATTCACTGAGTAGGTAGTACTCACCCCTACTCCCTGCACCCTGTGTGCAGATTTAAGTACACAGGTGGCCTAGCTGACACTTATAGTCTCTAGATATTTCCAGAGTCATTGAGGTAGATGCATGACGTTGGAGGACCTGGCTGCTCGTTATTTTTTTTCCAGTTCATTATCATTATATACTTTCCCAGCTTTTTATATTGTTATTCAGATATTATTATTATTATCCAGTTTAGTTTAGTCGCTCTAGACTCATGACCCCAGATCTTATGGTGTGTTATCGATTTTTCGTACTTATCTATATTACTCTATTAATATTCTGGATTATTATTCTTCAATTGTCGGTTTTGAGACTTAGTATTAAATTGAAAGCGATTGTTTGTCAGGCTTACCTAGCCTTAGGGTTGGGTGCCATCACGACTGGGTTTGGGTCGTGACATCAAGCTTGTATGAGATCCTGCCTACCTTGGCAATGATCTTAAATGGCCCCTCGTACTTGTGAATTAGATTTTGATGCATGCCCCGTAATGCCTTGAACTGTCTTGGGTTAAACTTTACCATGACCATATCCCCAACTCTATAATCTGTGGGACATCTCTTCTTGTCCGCAAACTTCTTCATCTTCTTAGCTGCCTTATCCAAGTAGGACTTAGCAGTTTTGAGCTGTTCGTCCCATCCTTTGGCCATATGATAAGCCCCCAAACTCTTTCCCTTAAATGCGGCTGGTAATGAATGTGGAGTTTGTGGTTGTTGACTTGTCGCTAGCTCAAATGGAGTCCGCCCCCCGGACACTCCGCTGCAAGTTATAAGAAAATTAGGTGATGTCTAGGAGTCTTGCCCAATCTTTCTGATGGACAAACGGAATGGGTCAATGCCTTACTAGAATGCCACTTGAGGCATTATGTAACTAAGTACACGTACGGCACTTGACAACTCGCTCACAATCTTGCACAACTTGCTCACGTTCTTGCTATGCCAAGTCAGTCTTACTACACTTAAGATCGCTAAGAGATTGGAAAATAGAACACAAGAGAAGTGTTAAAGGAAGCTTCGTATTAGAGAAAACTTGAATTATTTGCTTCATGAACTACAAATAAATGTCCCCCTTTATACACTAGTTTTCTAGGGGCTAGTGTGTAAATATTTAATTATTATACAAGTCCTTGATATTTACAAGATAAGGGCTTTCTCTAGAATTCTCTATAAGCCTAGAAGATTCCAAGGACTTTTCTAGCAAATCCATAAGGATATAAGTTCTTCCTAAGAAAATATCCATTCTTCTCTAGAATCTTCTTAAAAAATACTAGCCTTCTTCTTATGTAAGCTTTCACATGGCATTAATAAATGCCAAATGGCGCCTATGTGGCATGATGACATGGCAGGACATCACATTCTCCCCCACCCAATATTGTGACGACATGGCAGTGCAATGTTGTTGCATAAACTCTCGGATCTTATCTTTGAATTGCCACAAGTCTTCATATCATTCCCACATGGCCTCCTTCGGTGATTGCCCTTTCCAATGGACGAGGAACATAGCAGTGGCTTATTGCCCTTGTTTTCACCTGGCCTGGAAATCTATGATACCACGTTGTCACGTCCTTGGTTGTTAACTAAGTACACGTGCGGCACTTGACAACTTGCTCACGATCTTGCACAACTTTCTCATGTTATTGCTATGCCAAGTCAGTCTTACTACACTCAAGATCGCTAAGAGAATGGAAGAAAGAACAAAAGAGAATTGTTAAAGGAAGCTTTGTATTGGAGAGAACTTGAATTGTTTGCTTGATGAATTACAAATGAATGCCCCCCTTTATATACTAGTCTCATAGGGGCTAGTGCGTAAATATTAAATATTATACAAGTCCTTGATATTTACAAGATAAAAACTTTTTTTAGAATTCTCTACAAACCTAGAAGATTCCAAGGACTTTCTTAGCAAATCTATAAGGATCTAGGTTCTTCCTAAGAAAATATTCATACTTCTCTAGAATCTTCTTACAAATACTAACCTTCTTCTTATGTAAGTTTCCACAAGGCAATAATAAATGCCAAATGACGCTTATGTGGTATGATGACATGGCAGATCATCACACTAGTGATTACTAAATTAGTAGAGGCATGGGAATCCAACAACGCTGAGCTATTTGATACATTAACATTAGTACTAATAGTTTTAGTAGTAATAGTAGTGCCAGTGTCGGACCCAAGTGGTGGCTAGCGGGTTCAACTGTATATATATATATATATATATATGTGTGTGTGTGTGTGTGTGTGTGTGTGTGTGTGTGTGTGTATGTGTGTGTGTGTGTGTGTGTGTAAATTATGATTAAAGTTATGTAATTTTTGTGTAAATATTTATTTGAACCCACTTGACAATTGCTATTTTACAATTAAAATTGAACCCGCATGCATAAAATCCTGGGTTCGTCACTGGTAGTGCCATTAGTATAAGATAGAACTAAATCCTTCAGTGATTCTGGCATCGTAAGAAGGCAACTGAGTGGTTGATATTAGCTTGGGAGGATGCCTGCTTCGCTAATTCATGTGCCACCTGATTGCCTTTGCGGTAGATATGTTGGATTGGTGGATTTCCTAATTTCCTCACCCAATACCTATATTCAGAGATAATATTGTTATGAGGATTATAAATGTCTGATTCCAGAAGCTCGATGATGTTTGCCGTATTAGTCTCAATTACTAAGTATGACCAATTATTCTCAAAATATCCATTCACCTTGAGAGTTTCTGATAATTCCTCCAATACCGCCTATTCTTTGCTTATCGAGGAAGAGAATTTTCCTTACATAAACTTGCCATTTTTTTGACCTAGTATTTTTTTACCATTTTAGTGTCGTGATATTATGTTCTCTTTATTATTTTTCTAAATTTACAAAATGCTATTTGCAATTGACAATAGAAGAGAGAGAAAGAAAAAAGAATATAAATACATATAATGAATGTAATATTAAACAATCGAGAACGTCTATTTGAGAGGGGATTAAAAAGGTTAAGCATAACATTTAAGAAGAAAATATAATATCTTATAATCCTATAACATTAGAACGTCTATTTGAGAGGGCATTAAAAAGGTTAAGCACAAAATATAATATTATGTAAGACGTAGGGGAAAGAAATGTCTATTTGAGAAATTCGAGGGACAATCCGATTTTTAGAGCAAAAGTTGGTGCCATTTTTGTATTTACCCCTAACCCCATTTTTGTTTCCTTTTCCTCCTGTTATTTGATGATTTCCTCTTATTTTCTAGGGCTATAAGGAATAGTACATTTTCTTACCTTAAGGGATTTCGATAGAAGAAAAATGGCCAAGTCCCTTTTAATCCACCTGACTAGAATAAACGAAAAACGGTAACAATTCTTACTCAAAATCACATATTTTTTCTTCAATAGACAGTAGATTAGAAATTATTTTACTTTAATATATTTTTAGATAATCCTCACCTCATAAGCTAGCTTTTACGATTGACTCGAGGTCCATTTATCATATTTAATTTTCTTTATATATGAGATGTGCATGACTCTGATACCATATTAATATGGAGGGCGGTGGAATTGCTTCAATCTTGTTGGATGCCAAAAACATGGGAAATGACACAAGAGATATGTTCCATGACAATGATGAGACGCTTTCGGGAACCTCATGTAGAACAAAGTCTGAAGTTGCTACGGAATCCAAATATCATCGAAAAAGGTTCTCAATGTCTTTTTAAGTGAAATATTTGGTGATTTTTATCTTTTATTTTTTAGTTTGCATATAGTTGCTTATCAAGTACTAATTTGTTCCCATTTTCTTGTTGGTCACAGTGTTGAAGTGATTCGACTTCATGAGATTGTCCAAACAGATTCTAGTTATCAGAGCCCTTTCCTCTTATCTTGCAAAACCAGCAAATAATGAAGGTTTTTGTTTTCTATTTTGCTACTTTCCTGTATATTAGTTTTCTTGAGTTGAGGGCCTTTCAGAAATAGCTTTTTTACCCTTCCTGGGTAGGTATAAGTCTGCGTACATTCTTTCCTCCCTAGACCTTATTTGTGAGATTTTACTGGGTTGTTGTTGTTGTTGTTTTCTTCTTATGCACTAATTATGTGAAAATTTTAATTTTCTAATTTTTTTTGATAGTTGTGCACAAAACTGATATGAAATTGGTCAAGTTATTGTTTGAAAATCGATTTTTGTTAAAGAAGTTCCAATTTTATGATGGTGGCTGCCTTGATTTTATTTAGGCCATTGCTATTCTTATATGAAGGATGCCTAAAGAAAACTTTATAGATACTTAATTTAAGTGATTTCTTAAGTATTGATTTGGAAGAAATCAATTATTCTATATCCATTAATTTGTTAGGAATTGCAAAAGCATAGGTGATATGTTGTTAGTACACTTTGTACTAGCCACTTCTATATGAAGTTGTAGCTGTTTCTTACTTAACATGGTTTTCTGAAAAGTCATAACAATTGGTAAGAATATTCAATCTTAGTTGACTTAGTAATGAGTATTAAAATGATGAGATAAATGGAAGTTGCTTCCAAGTATTCCATGCATACTAAAGGAATATTGTGATAATTTTTTTGGATAATTGTCTAGGTTGATATTATTGTCATCTAATTTACCTCACAACTATTGACAATTTACTACTGTAAGAATTATGACTTTGTAAAACTTGATATTGCTTTCCTTTTGGCTTTTTATAAATATTGTGTAAACCAAATGCTATTTTTAACTGGATCATAACCATATAATATTGTGCGCATAGCGGGAGTTAGTGCACAAAGCTGCCTTTTTTATATTTTTATTATCCATATTAAGACTGGCATGCGGGCTGTTCGGTCCCTAAACGAGCTAAGTGGGCCGGTCCAAACAGTCCCGGTTCTAGCCGATCCCAAAATAAATGGGTCTAACAGTCCCAGATTAAATGATCTTTTGTGGGAACCGGCCCAGGATCGGGCCCACGAACTCATAGTCCTGGGTTAAATGGGACGGGCTCACGGGCTAAGTGGTCCCAACGGTTATTTTTTTAAAAATTAAATAGAAATTAGAGACAAAAAGCTGTTAAATAAATATCACGGCAATGCCTTGTAAATTTTATTATAGAATTGTGATCTAAATTTTTTAATTCAAATTTAAAGATTGTAAAGAGATATTCAAAGCAATGCCTTGTAATTTAATTATATCATTAAAAAAATATATCAATATCTTTCTTAGTATCCATCGCCCCTATGGAATGATCAAAATAAGGTGCTAGTAGATGTGCCAAAATGCAAGTTACATAATACATACTAGTTTTTGTTCATACTCCCTCCGTTTCGATTTATATGAACCTGGACTGGGTACGAGGTTTTAAAAAAATGAAGACTTTTGGAATTTATGATCCTAAACAAGTCAAAAAGAGGCCCAAAATATTTGTGTGATTTTAAAACTTCTCATTAAGAGTAGAATTATAAGTTAAGCTGAATTGTTACAAAATTTATAATCTTTTTGGAATGGATCAAAAAGGAAATAGGTTCACATAAACTGGAATAGAGTAAGTACAATTTATAGTTGTGATAGATTGATATTGATTTTGTAAGAAAAATGAAATAATGGAGGGTATTTATAATTTAAAATAGGAAAAAAATGTGATAATAAAAAGTTTTCGGTTAAAACAAAGTTGGGAGATTAAATGACTATTTTCTAAATAGCCAACGACTGTTTTTTAAACATTTCAAATGGTAATTTTTTTTTTAAAAAAAAACTAGCCATTTGAAAAGTTTAAAAAATAGTTGTTAGGTTGTCAAAAATAACTGTTGGGCTATACGAGAATGTGGCAGGTGCGTGTTGGATCTTTCAAATGTAATGTATATTTGAAAAATTCTTTACGGGTACAACAATATTTTGGAGAGTGCATGCAGTATAGAGTTTGAGAGAATTGGTTGTCTAGCTTAACCATAGGGCTTTCGTCCATAGACATCAAGTAAATGGAGGGGAGATAGATTCAGCATTCATGTTTGCTCATATTAACCTTTATATATTCAGTTGTCATTGTTCGCTCACATGTTGTCAAGGTAATGGATTAAATCTTCCCAGGATAAAACGGAATAAACCTTCCTTCAACAGTGGCAATACAAAATGCAGGATACGAACGAACTTAAAAAACAGAGTAAAATCACACTTACGAACTTGAGAGAGAGAGAGACTACGAATTAGAATACGGTATTTTCAAAAGAAGGAAGTTCTGTAGTGTTTTTCGTCTTTTGAAAACGAATCCATGCCTCAGAATTTATAGGCAATTATCAGAAGAGGTTTCTTGAAAAGGTGTCTGTTCGAAAAAGGTGGTTCTGCCACAGTTAATCCAGGACCGCGTCCAGAGTGACCTTCAGAATCAGTGTTCTGCAGCTGTCCAACCACCGTTACGCCAGTACTACGGCCAAAGTGACCTTCAAAATCTGAAGCAGTGATCTGGCGCGGCGAAGCCGAAGCCGAGCCGAGCGACGAAGGCCCGAGGGTTCATTCTCTTCAACTCCTTTTAAGAGCTTTAAGAAGTGATTCTCTATATATACACACAAATATAGTCGTCTCTCACCAATGAGGGACAAAGTACAAGACAAAAGCTCGCTTCTTCAAATTTTTATTTTCCCTCCATTTTATTTTCCTACATTTCCAATTCACACTCTTATACTTTAAAGCCCAATAAATTAAAAGTCCAACAAAAATTCTACATAAATTGAACCAGTTACGCACCCTTGTATTGTCCTATCGCCATGAACATTCAATCAAGCGTGTACCTGATCCTCTCTTTCTGAAGATGAAACACTTGAGAACTTTGGAATTGCATGCAATTAACATGATCTAGTTGCCTAATTCCATTAGCTATTTGTCATCTTTGCGTTACCTTGATGTCTCCGAAACACCTATTAGACTCCTCCTGAATCTATAGGACCTGCCTCCAGACACTCAGAGTGCTCATTCTTGGCAAGGGGGAAGGCTATGGCATGAGAGAGTTGAGGCAGCTCACTCATATTTGTGGGTCAATTCAGATTTCAAGACTTGAGGATATTTCAAGTGTCGAAGAGGCTAGAGAAGTTGGAGCTACAACGGGAAGTTCATCAAGATGATTTCTTAAAAAAGAACAGAAAACACCTTTTCTAGCGCTCATCACTGATGCAGTTGGAGTAGTACATTTTCTTACCTTAAGGGATTTTGGTAGAAGAAAATTGGCCAAGCCCCTTTTTGATCCACCTGATGAGAATAAGAGAAAATGGTAATAATTTTTACTGAGAATCACATATTTTTTCTTTTCCAGATGAGATATTGGAATATCGGATAAGATTGGATCGGATCGGTTCACATGGGCGACCCACGATCCCAAAAACTTACAATTTCGTTATTGTTTATCTTGCAAAATTCTTACTAGTCATAAATTTTTTAACATCACATAGTAATACTATTATTTATATTGTAATGATTAATTTATGTTAATAAGGTGTTAGTCATGTATATGCAATTTCCTTGAATCTTGCTGTAAAAAATTTTATTTGCTAATAAAGATTTGAGTAATTTAATTCAAAACTATGAAATATTTTTAATGTTAAAAAGTAGATATCTTTTTCCTTTCATTTTTATAAAAAATGTTGTCTCTTTTTCTACAACTTCAATATTGTCTTGAGCAAAAATATTATTATGTAGTTATTATTAATACTTTTCGGGGCCTTAAAATATTGGAGGCCTAAAGCAAAGGCTTTACTAACCTCTCCTTTGAGCCACCCTTGCTAAAAGCTTGTTTGGAAGGCTGTACGTATAGTTTTATAATGTATAATATAATATTATATTGTATTATTTTGATGTATACAATATTTGAATAAATTGTATTGTTTGTCATCGTTTCATTATATCATACACCAATAATATAAAGAATAAACTTATAATATAATAAAAAAAAAGAAAATTAACAAAGTAAACACATAACCTCATTCTTTAATAAAGTATATATAAGCATATTATGCTACTCTGTGTGTTTCTAAAGTAAATGAGAAACTTCTATATCGAAATTATAATAAAGCTTTATAGGGAAGTTTCTTTTATTGTGTTAACTAATAATATTTATGTAATTTTTAAAAATTTATACCAATTGATATAAATTGCACGTACATCCTAAAACTAGTACTATATTCAAAGTAGGAAATCCCTTCGTAATATCATTCGCCTTTTTTATCTTTAAAATGTATTTTACATTAGACAACATTGTAATTTAAGTTACATTGCTAATATTTTAGAATTTTGAAATCAACTAAAAATTATTTAAATATTTTGTTATTTATATAATCACATCTTCCCTGAAGCAGTTAACACATATTTCCCGTTATGGTACCACTCCATCATTTCAACTTCTAGGGAATTCAATTTCCTCCAATACCAACTACAACCAGGTGGAGGTACATATGTCCATACGTTGTTATTTGTTTTCATGTACCATTTGACCCATAACATATCTTTCTTCTCTGCTAATTGCCATAATAACTTGCCCAAAGATAATCTCTACATTTTCTATCAATTTCCTTTAGTACACTTTGAGGTAGTATGAAAAGAAAAGATATATTTATTATTATATTCTATCATGTTTTAATTTTAAACCACCAATTTTATTTAGTCGTTCTTGATTTGGAGTTAGAGTAAAAAAATAAATTTAGTTTATTATTTCGACTCCATTCTTCGCCCTCTACTTCAACACTGGATGGGAGAGTCAGAATGCTTTTGAATATCTTAATTGTTTCTCTATTAATAGTTCGTGCAATATTTAGATTAAGATTTTCATGTCAAAAAATAGCAGTGCAAGATTTATTATTTATTTGTCTTATCTAGTACTGTAGCATCCCTCATTTTAATTTTTTCTCTTAAAGAGATTTCATTAGAAACAGTGAGAAAGTATTGCAGAAAGGATATTCTCCTTTTAGAAAAAACACTGCTACTAAAGATTGACAAGAGGGGCTTGCTCTGATGGTAAGCATCCCCACTTCCAACCAAGAGGTCGTGAGTTTGAGTCTCCCCAAGAGCAAAGGTGGGAAATTCTTGGAGGGAAGAATGCCGGGTTTCTATTTGGAAACAGTACCTCACATCATAAAAACTAATACTCATAGAGTAGAGCATTCTTTTACCTTCCTTATTTAATGTCATTGTGTGCATACACACACATATATTAATTTGTAATCAATCTGACAAATAAATGAATTTATGTATTCATTCTCGTTCCTTTAATTTTTGACCTAGTAAAGAATTAAAAACATTGATGTTGCAAAAGTGATGACAAGTGTTTCATCATTTGTAAGGCAACTTGGTGTGAAATTCTCTGCAAGGAGTTTAATTTTTTTCAGTACACCTACAAGTTTGAATTTGTAAACTGAAAGCATAAAGTTCATTTCTAACTTAATAAATCCACCAATATAATATTTGTCTAGAATTCTTCAATTCCATTAACAATATTTGGGACCGAATAAAAGGACAGCCCGGTACACTAAGCTCCCGCTATGTGCACGGTCTGGGGAAGGGCCGGACCACAAGGATCTATTATACATAGCCTTACCCTACATTTCTGCAAGAAGCTATTTTCAAGGCTTGAATCGAATATATTTCGCAAAACTCAGATAGGCAGAGTTTATGAATACATTCTAAGTATGGAAATATTCCATGTCTATTCCATTTAGTATGCTTTTAAAATGTTAAAAAGCCACTTCCACTGTGTTTTGGTACCCTGCACACATTCTCCATTTTTATTCTTTACCTTGTGTATGTACATTTTAAGTTGTCTAATATAGATGGAAACACTGCATAGTGTGATGTTTTGATTAGAGTTGCATCAAAAGGCGATGAGATGAGTCACAACCACTACATTTAACATAGTCAAATACAAGTCAAAAGCTGGAGAGAACATACATTCAAGTAATTTCCAAAGGTAAACTATATAGCAATCATCTTCTAACAAACCCAACCAATTGATTCAGATTTAGCTTAACAAATTGAATCAACTAGCGAGCTCGTTTTAAATGGTACTTGTACGAAGATGAAGGAAAAATAGTTAGAGAAAGAAGCCAAGAAAAGTAGAGACTTATGGTTGATCTTGAATCTCACCAGGGACAAGGAAAAAAAGAACAAAACTTTACCACCATCAACGATCGAAGCAAGTATTGTGTCTTAATCGGGAACACAAAAAACTAATTTGTTATAAGCCTCAAAAAATGGAAAAACCTAGAGAATAGTAGGATCATTGCAAGCGGAAATGCAGAAATTGTAAAGAAGTAACTGATTGGAATATGAATCTAAGCACAGAGTAATTTGCTAAACTCATTCTCATAATCAATCACACTAAGCTAATATTCATCTTCTTTTACGTTGATTTTCTGGCAAACAGTCACAAGGATACCTGCAAATTGCAATCGCAAAATTCAAGTGTTTGCTTTACTGAGCTTTGCTTTCATTGTGTAACAGTCGCAGTATCATATATAACAAAGACATCAAAAGATGGTTAAAGTAGCTCCACTAGGATACAAAAGCCAGTATTGTACTAAAGTGTGTTCACATAACAAATGTGCACATCCAGCGATGTGGTAGCTGACCCACAAGTATTGTTGACAATGAGATTTCATTAATAAGAAAACCAAAAATGAAAGAAAAGCGGGGATTTTCAGAGTTTGATCACTTCTATGACCACAGATTTGAAACAGAAGTCTAAACCACCAAACTAAGAGATAATGATAAAAGCTATGGTGTTTAACAACGTGGGCTGGAGTGCAACCTCATGGATGCCCTATGCCTGAAATTGGACCAGAAAGGACAAAATTAGAAATGTGAAACGAAAAGCCGACAAAATGGTGAAGGCAAGGGGTTCGACTGCCCAGGTGTAGGGTGACACAATCTTAACACATACCTTGTTTGAAATATTGTTCGAAAGCCAATCTAGTCCTTCGTACAACCCTTCTCCAGAAGTGGCACACGTACTTTGGATATACCTGAGAGAAAGAAGGAGAAAGCATTAGATGACAGTCCTACTTTATGCACTCCTTGCTAGTTTGGACCAGACTGCACAAATGGTGGTATCAATGTATTTTACCAGTGACGTTGTCGAAGAGAATGAAGGCCAAGCTTATCGGTGATTTCAGCTGCGTTCATTGCATTGGGAAGATCTTGTTTGTTTGCAAAAACAAGTAGCACAGCCTCTCTCAATTCATCCTGCAGAGAAATGAAATACAGATTCAGGACCCCCATGCCATATCCTAAGCTGATTAGTCATATTTCCAATTTTAGATCTACCCTAAGACGTTCCTCAAACTTCACTTCCTAAAGGTCAAAAGTACCTCATTTAACATCCTATGAAGCTCATCCCTTGCCTCAACTACACGGTCTCGGTCATTGCTATCAACCACAAAGATGAGGCCTTGTGTGTTCTGGAAATAATGCCTCCATAGTGGTCGAATCTGCAAGCAGATCATAAAGAAGTAAACAAATCAGTATTACTTTTCAACTCTTTCAAGAATCAACTTGGTACATAAACATTAACTCCGTGTTTCTTGAAAAGAAAGAATATGAAGAGTTACAAGGTTCGAAATGAAGCTATGGCTAAAAAGCTATCATGACACAAGAATTTCCTGTACCTTGTCTTGACCTCCAACATCCCACACAGTAAAGCTGATGTTCTTGTATTCAACAGTCTCCACGTTGAAGCCTACCAATAGAAAAAGTAGATTGCTGAAAAGAACAATTGCATAGCAAAAACTGGAAAACTCAGCATGATCAAAGAAGGATCTTCAACTATACACACATGACAAGCATTTGATCAATATACATAGTCAAAGCTGCAACCATCAAAAGATATTTAATCCCACAGAGATATGATCCTGAATCTCAAAAGAGTACATAATTTTCCCATGCTGATGCAGATGATCTTAAAGAATCACAAAATATCATGAAAAACACATGCTGATGCAAATGATCTCAAAGGATTTTGCAAGATTTCGAGGCATTTTCCCCTAGCGATCTTTTTGGCTATACAGATCAACATAATTTACTTTCAAGTAGTTTATCCCAGAATTTTATAGAGCTGTGGTTAGACCTGCCATGTTGTATGGGGCGGAGTGCTGGCCGGTGAAGAACTCTCGTGTTCAGAGAATGAAGGTTGCGGAGATGAGGATGCTCAGGTGGATGCGCGGGCTCACCAGGTTAGATAGGATTAAGAATGAAGTTATTCGAGAGAAGGTAGGGGTGGCCCCGGTGGATGAGAAGATGCGTGAAGCAAGGCTCAGGTGGTTCCGGCATATGCGAGGAGAAGTCCTGATGCCTCGGTGAGGAGTTGTGAGCAACTGGCGGTGGTCGGCGTGAGGCGAGGCAGAGGGAGGCCTAAGAGGTATTGGGGAGAGGTGATTAGGCATGACATGGCTAGAATGCAAATTTCCGAGTACATGACCCCCGATAGAAAAGTCTGGAGGTCTAGTATCACGATTGTAGGATAGGGGCTCCTAGAATTTTACGTACTCCTTTCCCGGGGTTGGGTGAGGCTTGACAAGGCTATCCATAGATGATTTGTGCATTGGATTGTGTCCCCCTTCTGGTAGTTATTTATGGTAGTTACTGTTTGATATTATTGCATGTCATTTTATTTATAGTTCTTATGTTAAGATAACAAATTTACGCGATTTCTGCCGGAGTTACTAATGCTCTCTTGTTCTTGTTTTTGTTTTTGTTTTTCCTTCCTTCCCTGAGCCGAGGGTCGATTGGAAACAGCTTCTCTGCCCTTTCGGGTAGGGGTAAGGCCTGTCTACATATTACCCTCCCCACACCCCACCTTGTGGGACTATACTGTGTAGTTGTTGTTGTTGTTGTTTTAGTTTATCCCAGAATAAAGTCAAAAATTATGTTCCATTGTAAGGTGCAACTCATGAAATGAAAAGAAATCAGAATTCATAGAAAGCGTACCAATAGTAGGGATAGTGGTAACAATTTCCCCCAACTTGAGCTTGTAGAGAATTGTGGTTTTACCAGCAGCATCAAGACCAACCATAAGAATACGCATTTCTTTCTTAGCAAAGAGGCGACTGAAAAGTTTGCCGAAAGACAGCCCCATCTCTGTATAACTGAAGAATACAAGAAATTCTTAAGAAATCAGAAGGATCAATCCAGAAAATCCACTAAGTCTGCTCATCATGAATATAGGAATGCAACTAATATCCAAAGAGAATAAATAGAGAAGGAAAAATCCTCAGTTGCATGTAACTTTTGAAGTAAGCCTCATTTTTATTTTGTTGTACATTAATGCAGAAAACCGGTCTTTAATTTGGCTGTTTCATGTTTTCATACTGTAGTTGTGCCACTTCTCTATTGAGTCAAATACTAATTACTAACATATGAAGAGTTGCAATCTCAAAGTCATGTATAAGATACCCCCAAGGTAGGACACATGAATAGTTCATTTTTTGTGGAAAACAACCACATTGCAACTCTTCATATAGAATTGGAAGGCCTGGTCGTGTTCTTGTTATCCGTATCAATCCCCGGACAAGCTCAAAGAACTATTTAGGGACTGATATTCCTAGAAACCAGTATAAATGTCTTACTTAGACAAAACTCTGTACGGCATTGACAGTGTAAATATCATTTTACAGCTCTCTATTTCTAGAACTGTTCGAACTAGCATTTCCTTAATATGTGAAGACGTAGAGGCAGAACCAATCATGGATGCAGAATGTCACGACACTCGCTAATCCTATCTGATGATTGAGACTAATTATAAAAATATATTTTCACACACATACACACAGATATGTGTGTGTGTGCACATATTTTCTTTTGAAAACAAATGACTGTGCAGGAACCACATGCAAGGAAGAGAGTTCAATTGAATCTCGTCGGAAATTTATACTCGTAAATAGGGAAAAATCAATTTTCTATATATAACAACAACAACAACCCAGTATAATCCACTTAGTGGGGTTTGGGGAGGGTACTATGTACGCAGACCTTACCCCTACTCTTGGGTAGAGAGGCTGTTTCCAAATAGACTCTCGGCATCCTTCCCTCCAAGAACTTCCCACCTTGCTCTTGGGGAGACTCGAACTCACAACCTCTCGGTTGGAAGTGGGGTTGCTTACCATCAGAGCAACCCCTCTTGTATACATATACGAAATATTGAGTCTCCTTAACATAATAGAAACACAAGTTCAAATCTTAGGTGTAGCATTTATGATTTTTTCTGAATCCCCTTGTCAAAATTCCTGGCTCTGCCACTAATTGCATCCATTCCCACTACCCAAGATACTTCCGCAATTGGTGAATAGTATATTGAATAATGATCATATCAGGATATAAATCAAACATAAGCGGAAAACATATTGTGACCTTATTCCTTAGCAATTCCAACCAGCCTCCAACTAATATCATTATAGTTGCTGATTTGTTACTCATATTCTAGAAATAGCACGGACTAGCCACTTTTGGATCCTAAATTTGAGAAGTAGCCACTGTTTTGGAGTTTCAAATTATACAAGTGAAACTCAAAACTCCAGTACAATCGTTATTTGTCAATTGCAGGAGCTGAAAAGTTGCTATTTGTGAATTTTGACCATTTGTATTTGCTAATCAAATCCGAAACAAGCAAATCAATTGGCCTATTAACAAATTTTCTATGAGCAACGGAATAACATCTAGAAATCAGCAAATTAAGAACAAATATAAGGTAGATCTACACGCGCATGTATGTAAAGGGTCTACGACGAAGAGACGAAAATGTATTACCGGAGATCGACGATCGGAAAATTGAGTATGTAGATCTAGGAATGGAGCTGTCGTTAGCCGCGTTTCCCTCTGCTCTGGCACGGAAAGAGAGATAAATTAGGGTGAGAGGGACTCCTTTTATATATGTTTGTGGGAATTGAGAACCTAAAGAGATCTTATTCTTATTGGTTCACGTTGTTATTAATTCCGTTAAAATTGTAGCGTTGTTGACAAGCACTTTGGGAAATGTAGAAGCTTTGGGATTGATGCTGATTGCTGGCTTGTCAGTCACCAATCACAAGATTCACAACTAACTAAATCTTTTTTTTCTAGCGAGGATATAACCCCTAATAGGAAAGTGTTAATACAAAATTTTTTTTGTTTCTTGGGTTATCTTACTTTTTTCTTGTTGTTGTTATTGTTATTGTTGTTAATGCCTTTTTTTCATGGCTTTTCCACTACTCCATTTGATCCACTTTATAATCTTTTTGGATCATTATTACCCGTTGTTTTATAATGTATCATATTGTACTGTGTTTGTATTGTATTGCATTGGAGCGTTTTATAAATACAATATTTGAATAAATGTATGGTTTGTTGCTTAGTTTGATTGTATCGTACTGTAGTGTAACTAATAAGTTTACGAAAATACCCTTAAATGTTTTTGAAATATTTAATTTATCAAGAGTTACACAAAAAAGTAATTTAAGAAAGCCCTTTTCTAGTAATTTATCACCAATTATGTCTTATATAAAAATTAAGCAATTAAATTCATGCAAATTTTATCGAAATTAGTAAAACAAGTTAATAATATTAAAAATAATAATAAGTATACTATAATCATAATTAAATAATAATAATAATAATAATAATAATAATAATAATAATAATAATAATAATAAACAAAATCTTAAGTACACTCCATTTAGAATTTAGATCATAAGTAATATTTCTTAACAACATGACATATAATCCATAAACCTAAAGTGTATAACATAAAAGTTTTCTAACAGTGTGACATATAATTCATAACGAAATACTCATATTAATTAGAATGAAAAAAATGATGGTAAAGAAACGAAAGGAGGAGTTAATAGAACAAAGATAAATAATAATACTTTACATACTTGAAAACAACCAATATTATACAGCTAATTAGAGATAAAGTTATTTAGAATTGGAATTAGAAATCAAAGTAGGAGAAATAATGAAACAAAAGGAAGGCAAAACCTATACCTCACGTTGAAATTGGAAGCTGTATTGGGCAAATTTGGTTCCCTACGCTCGTATATTATCTACATACGTTCTCGATGAAGAAAGCGACCTTATTATGGTCGACTCAAGTGAGGCTGCCTCAGTCAATAAACGGACCGAGTAACATGACTCGCTGCCACGTCACATCAAGTTCTGACACTCGTATACCGAGGCCACCAACCCTTGTACTTTCTTTGTATTATTTCGAGGAAGGTCCCTTAGTATATAAAGGGGGTCTTCCCTTTGTAAAGACTTATGTGTATTTCACTATTGAAAATATACGACTCTCTCTCTATCTGATTCTCTATCTCTATCTCTCTTGTATAAAAAGTCTACTATTTATCTTATTGCTCTTATATCTCGATTCATTTACATTATAATCACAGATCTTGATCACTTTACATTCTCTAGATCATATTACCCTTGATTCCGATTAACCCATATCATTTTTTATTGTTTTAGAGCTATTTAAGTATTCGAATAACTTTATAGCCAAATAATTTGGCGCCGTCTGTGGGGATTCGAGAATCAAAGCTGCAGTTTGTTTCTAGAGATCCTTCAAAAAAACACTCTCTACAACCTGAAATGGATGAGAACAACACAAGAATGAAAGCTATCTTGGATGTAAGAACGGATCTCACAGACACTCTCAATGCAGCTGCTGAAGGAGATGCGGTACACGCAACCCCCAGTACCCTGGTCAGCGTGGAACACCTGCCTTCCTTGTCAGAAGATCTGGTGGTTCCACGAGAAAGAGAGGCTTCAACATCTACAACCAAAGAAGCACCCCGGAGGTAAAGAAGTTGCTGGAAGAGTGGCTGACAAACACTGTGAGCAGTCTTAGCTAAGAAGCCACCTCAAAATAACCGATGCACCCCAGCAACATATCACGTTGCAGTCGAATATGAACTCGAAGTCACAAGAACGAACAACCTAACCGGCGATGCCCAAGCTAATAGCGGCACACTCACAGACATCCTTACAAAGATGGAAGAAATGGAAAACGAAAATAGGTCGTTTCGCGACCAGATGAAAGAGCACCAAGAAAGGGTTGATAAGATCCCAGGCGCACCCAAGTTGCTACCAAAGCGAGACGTAGGGAGGTTTGTCGAACAACCTTACACAGAAGAAGCTGCGCCATACCCCATCCCAAATACCTTCAAAATGCCCCCTACTTGAAATTATATGACGGGACCACCGATCCCGAGGACCACCTGATCCACTATGTCACAGCCGTCAAAGGCAACTATATATCAAGAGAACACGTACCATCCGTACTTCTGAAGAAGTTCGGCGAAACACTGACAGAAAGGGCCCTAACGTGGTACTCACAGCTACCGGCCAAAAGCATCTTCACATTTGAAGATATGGCGGATAAATTTGCCACCGCCCATGCAGGGAAAGGAAGGCGGAAGCACGGGTCAACGACATTTTTACCGTACGACAGACCCTAGGAGAAGGACTCAGGGAGTTCCTAGCCAGATTCATCAGGGTTAGAATGAGCCTACCAAACGTATCCGAAGGCATGACAGTTGCAGCCTTTAGAACGGGCTCAGCAGAGATGGTTCGAGGGTAACCAAGAAACTACTCGGTCGTCTTCTGAAATATCCCTCCACCACCTGGGAAGAGATACACAATACCTATTGCACCGAGGTATGTGGGGATGATGATGACCTTAACGGCCCAACCCGACGGTTGATGACGGTACACCTAGAAATCCGAATGGACCGGTGCAGCGAGGGAAGGTGGGAGCAAATCCCACGCCTCAACAGGGAAAGACACCAACCATACATCAGGTCCTCACATCCGCCACCACCAAGGCATGCAGACACCTTACAACGACATGTTGCCCCACTAAGGAACGACAGAGGTATGCCCTCTTCATTATCTGCACATAACTTTTGTATATCTCGTACAGAAGTAGCGTACGCACTGGAGAAGCTGGGCAACTAAGTACAATGGCCATCAAAGATGAAGTCCTACCTCGCAACCAGAAAGTCAAGCGCCCTATGCGAGTTCCACCAAGAACGGGGGCACAAAATGGAGGACTGCATAGGTCTCTGTCAGGAGGTGGTCCGAATGCTAAACCAAGGGTTCTTGAAAGAACTGCTCAACGACAAAGGAAAGCTCAACTTCGCATACGGGCAGGAACAACACCATGGCCCGCCAAGGCCACCCTCACCAACACGTACCATCAACATGATCATTGGAGACGAGAATGATTCCGTGATCAATCACGTCAAATTCACCACCACACACAAGCTGAAGCGAATCATCGCTCACGAACGGTATGATGACTTCTAAGATAGTATCACATTCGATAAGTCTGATGCCGACGGTTTGTGTTTTCCTCATTGTGATGCCTCAGTTATTACTTTACGCATAGTAGATACTGATGTTAAAAGGATCATGGTCAACGATGGAAGCGGCGGGTGTATCATTCATCCAAGAGTCCTTGCACTCATGGGACTCGAGGATAAAATAATCTCACACTGCATAACACTATCAGGTTTTAATAATGCAGTGGAAAGAACCTCAGGCGAGGTGACGCTGCCCATTCTGGCAGGAGGGGTCACGATGGAAACCACTTTCCACGTGATGAACCAAGAAACGGCATACAACGCCATTATCAAATGCTCATGGATGCATGCCATGAGAGCCGTACCTTCTAGTTTCTATCAAGTAATCAAACTCCGAATCCCATGGGGAGTGCATAGCATATGGGGAGAGCCCCGCACCGCCCAAGAATGCTATAAAATAGCTTAGGATTACACGCACACAAAGCAGCTCAAGGGAGCAAGTGCTGAAGCATAGCAATCAGCCCTATCGGGGACTAAGGTCCATCCTACAGATAACGCCATCAAAGATCCTGAGGACGTGGAGTCTAGAAAGGCTACGGTCGAAGACCTCGACCCCGTCCTGTTAAATAACAACGACCCCGCAAAGAAAGCTTACATAGGCCACGACCTATCAAATCCAGGTCAGTACCATGAATTTTTATCTAACCATGTGGACCTATTCGCTTTTTCCCATGCAGATATGCCGGGAATTCCACGAGAAATCACCTCCCACAAACTCAACGTCAACACATTGCACCCGCCCGTGCGGCAGGTAAGAAGAAAATTCAACACCGCCATCAACGAAGCAGTGAGCGAAGAAGTAGACAAGCTGCCAGCTAATGGCTCCATCAGGGAATCCAAGTACCCGGAGTGGGTCGCCAATGTCGTAATGGTCAAAACGAAAAACGGGAAGTGGCGGATGTGTGTAGATTTCATCAATCTAAATAAAGCATGTCCAAAAGACTCGTTCCTGCTACCCCATATCGACCAGCTGATAGACGCAACAGCAGGACATGAGCTGCTAAGCTTCCTTGATACGTATTCCGGCTACAATCAGATCATGATGGCCAAATAATATCAGGAGAAGACAACTTTCATCACTCACCATGGGACGTATTGCTATAAAGTAATGCCTTTCGGGCTCAAGAACGCAGGACTTACCAAAGTCTGGTGACGGCAATGTTCAAAGAACAACTCGGCAAAATAATTGAGGTCTACATCGACGACATGTTGGTCAAGTCATCAAAAAGGAAGACCACCTCACCCACCTAAAGGAAGCCTTCAAAATATTAAGGAAGTAGAGCATGAAACTGAATCCCGAAAAATGCGCTTTTGGAGTAGCTTCAGGAAAGTTCCTGGAATTTTTGGTATCACAAAGGGGCGTTGAAATCAATCCTGACCAGATCAAGGCCATAGAAGCCATCCCAGAAACACTGAGCAACAAAAACCAGGTGCAAAAGTTGACGGTCTGGATAACCGCCCTCTCTCGGTTCATCTCACGCTCCTCCGACAGGTGCCACAAGTTCTTTGGTGTATTGAAAAAAGATCGGGGACTACAGTGCAACGGAGAATGTGTAGAAGCCCTGAAGAACCTAAAAGCATACTTATCATCACCTCCCCTACTGGTGAAAGCCAACCCTAGTGAGCCATTGTTGATATATTTGGCCGTATCAGAAGTCGCAGTCAGCGCCGTCCAGGTGCGGGAAAATAAAGGTACCCAATCTCCTGTTTATTATATTAGCAAAACTTTAGTGGACGCCGAAACCCGGTATCCCCACCTCGAGAGATTAGACTTAGTACTCGTAGTAGCTTCACGAAAGTTACGACCATATTTCCAGTTCCATCACATAAGGGTAGTAACGACCTTCTCTCTGAGGAGCATCCTACACAAACCCGAACTCTCAGGGTGACTCGCTAGATGGGCCGTCGAGATCAGCAAGCATGATATTATGTACCTCCCAAGAACCACCATCAAGTCGCAAGTCTTAGCTGACTTTATCACTGACTACAGCGCGGAGGTCCTGCCAAAGGCAGAACTCGAGGCACAACGCGCGTCCTCTGAAAATGACCTATGGGTCCTCTATACGGATGGCACCGCAAATGCATGGGGATAGGGATCGAGACTCGTTCTTGAGGTCCCCACGGGTGAAACAATTCGCCAGTCCATACAATGCCCGGAAATGACTAACAACGAGGGCGAGTACGAGGCCGTTATTGCAGGCATGAAACTGGCACCAAGTATGGTGCTCCCCGAATCCTCCTCCATTGCACTCCCGGCTCGTGGTAAACCAGATCGCTGGGACTCATCAAATCAAAGAAAAGAGGTTGCAAAAGTACCAGTCAATCCACGAACTGATGGCTACATTCAATGAGTGCCGCTTCGAACAAAATCCCAGAGCACAAAACATCAAAGCGGACGGCCTGGAAAAGTTGGCTGCCGCCACCAAAAACATCATAGAAGAAAGTGTGCTCCACTCAGCTATTGACAACACCGAGGTATTTTCCTTAAACCTGACTTGGGACTGGCGCAAATAGTTCATATCTTATTTGCAGGACGGGATACTACCCCCGATAAAAAGAGGCAAAAAAGCTTCGCATACAGGTCGTCCGGTACTGCATGGTCAACAACGACCTTTATAAAAGGACGTTCGGTGGTCCCTTAGCTAAGTACTTAGGGCCACAACAAACAAGACCGGTACTCGAAGAAGTACATGAAGGCCATTGCTGCGCCCACACAGGCAACCACGTCCTCGTGAGGTGCATCATACACGCCGGCTACTACTGGCCCACCATGAAGAAAAAACCAGTTGAGTATCTCCGCCGATGCGAGCAGTGCCAAAAGTTTGCCCCAATGATACACTAACCAGGAGATCCCCTCCATTCCGTCACCTCCCCATGGCCACTCATCAAGTGAGGAATGGATGTAATCGGCCTGTTCCTCACGACGAGGAAATGTATGATTTGTACTTGTTTTAACTGACTATTTCTCCAAGTGGGTGGAAGCAGGTGCGTACGCACAAATACGCGAACAAGAAGTCATCACCTTCATATGGAGGAACATCATATGCCATTTTGGCATCCCCAAAGAAATCAGCTGCGAGAATGGGCGCTAGTTTATTGGTCAGAAAACAACCGAGTTCTTCGAAAAATAGCGCAGCAAAAGGATATTGTCCATGCCATATCACCCCGCCGCCAACGGTCAAGCGGAGTCTTCCAACAAAACAATTCTAAACATACTAAAAAAGAAGCTCGAAGATGCAAAGGGGCTATGGCCGGAACTGCTACCCGAAGTCTTGTGGGCGCACAGAACCACACCCAAGTCCAGCACCGGGGAAACCCCCTACACTCTGATTTACGGAACTGACGTTGTCATACCTGTTAATGTAGGCGAACCCAGCCTAAGGTCTTAACACACCAGCGGGATAGAAAACGACATCAGTAGACTCCAAGATCTTGATGAAGCCGAAGAAAGAAGAGAAATGGCCCACATCAGGATGGTAGCCCAAAAACAACAAGTCGAAAGATATTACAACAAAAGGGCAAAAATAAGGCCACTCAAAGTAGGGGATTACGTCCTCAAAGCTAAGACTTCGGCCTCAAAAGACCCAAATGAAGGGAAATTGCGCATAAACTGGGATGGACCCTACAAAATCATGGCGGCGGCCGGGAAAAGAGCATTCCAGCTAGAGACAATGGAAGGAAAGACACTCCAGAACAACTGGAACGTTGCTCACCTCAAACATTTCCACTTCTAAAAAGGTGTCACCTGAGTCGTACTCTTTATCCCTTACCCGAGTTTTGTCCCTATTGGGTTTTCTCGGGAAGGTTTTTAACGAGGCGACAAAGGGGTCACTTGGAGATGTTTGCAACACAAGTGCATCATGTCTGCCTCTCCATGTACTTTCCAAGCCAGACATGATACATGGACTGGATTAATGTCATCTCCAGATGTATAGAATGGCTACGGCCATCTCCAGATGTATGAGAAGGCTAAGGCCAACTCCAGATGTATGAAAATGCTACGGCCATGTCCAAATGAATGAAAAGGATACGGCTATCTCCAAATGAATGAAAAGGCTACGACCATCTCCAGATGTATGAAAAGGCTACGGCCATCTCCAAATTAATGAAAAAGCTACAGCCATCTCCAAATGAATGAAAAGTCTACAGCCATCTCCAAATGAATGAAAAGGCTACGGCTATCTCCAAATGAATGAAAATGCTACGGCCATCTCCAAATGAATGAAAAGGCTAAGGCCATCTCCAAATGAATGAAAATTCTACGGCCATCTCCAAATAAGTGAAAAGGCTACGGCCATTATTTTACATGGCTATGGCCATCATTTTCATAAGGCTACGGCCATTATTTTATATGGCTAAGGCCATCAGGCCACGACCATTATTTTATATGGCTAAAGGCCATCAGGTTACGACCATTATTCTAAATGGCTAAGGCCATCACGTTTAAACGAATAAGGTCATCGAACTTTATAAAGCTAAGGTCATCATTGCTACACGGCTATGGCCGTCAAGTTCTACGCAGCTACGGTAAAAAATACAACAACGTGCCAGGAAGTAGAAAATATTACTTACAAAAAAAATTATATGTTTTTATCAAAGGGGACAAACACCCATGATAATAAAATCGGTATTTACAGACTTATTTACAAAGACCCTAAAAGTCCATTACTTATCACGCCTGGCCTGGCCTTCAGTTGGCTAGTCCTCATTTCCAGGAGGGTACGCCTTAGAAATCCAAGAGCTGGATTCCAAACGATTGACGTCTACAGAGTTGCCCCCCTCCCGGGCCGGTGATTCAGGACTATATCCGGCCGCTTCACGAGCGACTCTAACCAATTGGCGTTGGCTCTCAACTTCCATTTCAAATGCTCGACCAGCCACCAGGAAGTCCTCAAGCACGACCAGCCTGGCCTCCGCATACACTCACATCTTGTGTGCTTCACGAGACGTATCGGCTTGTGCAAGGGCTAGCTTGAGCTCCTCGACCTTGGCCTTTGTGGCATTGAGTTCCTCCGTTAAAGCCGCAACCCGGGTGCGTAATTTTGCCGCCTCCTCCGCCACCACATGGCCAAGCTGCAGCTCCTCGTCCTTGGCCTAAATAAGGACCTCCATCTCCGCGGCCCAAGCAACATCGGCCATGAGCTGTTCATCAACCTTTTCCAGCTCGGCCACTCTTTTCTTCAACTGCTCCTCGGACTCCACGAGGCCCTCATGAACCAACCTAAATTTAGGGTACTGCTTATATATATCGGCCAAGGTCCGATGCGCCTCACGCGTCCTATTATACTTCTGCACCAGCATGTTGTATCTAGCCCTATTCCCCTTCCGGCGCTGATCCCTCTCCACCTCTAGGACAAGAGTATGGAAAAGAAACCAAGTAAGTACGAGGAAAATCATACTCCACTAACACAAAAAGAAAGGTCATGAAGCAAGGTAAAGACATACCTGTAAGGCCGCACCTGCCATCCTTTGAGCCAAGACTTTGTCGCTAAGATCCGCCAGAGTTGCACGCTTGGCGCCAGCACACAAGAGCGTCATATTGGTGGCCGCCTCCTCGCAGTTCTCCAACAGATTATAGTGACTTGGAATCACTATGCGACGAGAAGACTGGCCGGCCACCATCTCCACCCAGTCCAAGGACCCACTTCCTCTGCCCGCGTCTTCCGCCACGTCCATGCCTTCGCTCCTTCTCTTCGTAGCCTCCCTCTTAAGAATGGACCCCCGGAGCGAATGGCCTCTGCCATGAAAACCGGCCTTGTTCCAGGATGGGATGGCTTGACCTTCCTCGTCTGAGTAGCCACGGCCTTGCCGGTAAGAATCCGACGCTGCCTCATCTCCAATGTATCCTCCTCCTCACGGTCCCCCTCCGTGGGATGCCGAGCAAGTTCAGAGGGAGTCGGTTCAGCAGAGGACGTCCCTATGGGGGCAATCTTTGGAACAGTCGTCGGTACCTCCATAGGCATTGTCTCGGGTACGGCCCCCAGCACGGCCTCAGGTACTATATGTAGAGCCACTTCTAAAGCAACATCTTTCCTTGAGAAGCGAAAAGTATTGCCCCTGGACGTACCAACGAGGATTAAGCCTTCCTCAGGGCCGGATGTCTCCCTAGAAGGGCCGGCCACGGTCTTCTTCTTCTGCTTCTTCTTTTGCGCCTTTTTAGAGGCGTCCCGACCTGCCAAAACATGTATGAAACGGACAAGAAAATTATGGGAACACCCCAAATCATAACAGAAATTAGGTGATACCGTTACCTGCCGGGCCATAGAGCCTAAGGAATTCAGGCCAGGAACGACATTCTTCAGCAAACAGTATCAACGCTTGCACCCACGACCTAATTTCGTCAGCCCTTCGATGATGGCGAGCTGCCACTGCATGAAAACAAAAGGAAAATTTTGACGGTGAAAACCAGCAAAGTAAGGTCAAGGTAGTAAAAGTTATGCACGACAATACTTACATGCGTCGTTCCACACCTCTAGAAACCCTTCAAGGTTGGACACAAGGTGCTCGATATGCACGTAGAAAATCTCGTCCAGAATTTACGGTTGGCCTTGTCGTCCACCCGCGACTCAAAGCTCTTCTTACCCTAAATCCTCAACTGGAGCATCGAGCCTCTCATTAAAACTGCATTGAACATCTATAGAAGGTGATGAACGGTCACCTCTTTTCCAGCCTTCGCCGCATAGATGGAAAGTACCTTGCACACCTTCAAGGCGTACGGAGTAAGTTGGGCAGGACACGCCCCGAACTAGCGATGGAGCTCTTCCACCAAAGGGTAAAGCGGGAGGTTGTATCCAATTCGGAAGGCGTACTCATAAAAAGTGCAGTACCCGATCATAGGCACATTGGCATGGTCTATCCCCGTAGGGACCATGTCAACATGATCAAGAATATTGTACGATTTCCTGAGAGAGGCCAAGTGGGACAGCATCAACTCATGGTGCTCCCAAGGAGGGAGTTTGCACTTATTCTTAAAGTCACTCCTTTTTCTCATATCAAGTGGAAGCAAGTTAGCCGTTGATAGCGGAACCAAAAACTTCCTCGGCCTCCCCATCATCTGAGGATGACGAAGCCCTAGAGGAAGCAACGTCTTTGGTCCTGTTATCATCATGACGACGCTTGACCATAGTGGAAATTATGAGAAAAAAGTGTTTTAGATCACGTGTTCGATCCCTAAGAAAGAAAATTTCAGAGAAGAACGAACATCAAGCGCCATAAAATATAGGAAAAAGATTGGGAAAATACACTCAGAAAATGTTTGAAAGATGAATCCAGTTCAACTCTCCCTCTATTTATAAGAGAAGGTACACAGAAATCGAAAGGGCATGATATGAAAACCGGTGCAGGAAACCCAAACGTCACGTCATAACCTGAACCGCCTCGGGAGTAGAGGTAATGATCACGCACGTGATCGATGACATCATCTTAAAAAGGAACTCCAAAATGGGGGTAATATGTCACGGCTCGACCTCTTCACTTATGAGCACGTCTCTTATAGGGGTATCAACAGGAACGACTAAATTTCCAGAAGTGTCAAGCATGTATGTCCGTTCCTTGAGGACGTCTCTCGACTACGTCCCCAACGAACGGAGGGACTATCTGTATTGGGCAAATTTGGTTCCCTACGCCTGTATATTATCTACATACGTCCTCGATAAAGAAATCGGCCTTATTATAGTCGACTCAAGTAAGGCCGGTCTCAGTCAATAAACAAACCAAGTGACATGACTCGATGCGACGTCACATCAAACTCTAACACTCGTATACCGAGGCCACCAACCCTTGTACTTTCTTTGTATTATTTCGACGAAGGTCCCTTAGTATATAAAGGGGACCTTCCCTTTGTAAAGACTTATGTGTATTTCACTATTGAAAATATACAACTCTTTCTCTATCTGATTCTCTATCTCTCTCTCTCTTGTATAAAAAGTCTACTACTTATCTTATTGCTCTTATATCTCGATTCATTTACATATAATCACAGATCTTGATCACTTTACATTTCTAGATCATATTACCCTTGATTCCAATTAACCCATATCGTTTTTGATTGTTTTGGAGCTATTTAAGTATTCGAATAACTTTTTAGCCAAACAGAAGCGACAGAAGGAAAAAAGAGTTAGGTTATATGTTGGAATTAAAATAATAATAAAAAAGTAAAGGGTAAATAGAATTATAAAGTAATAAGTTAGGATATAAATGGAAAGAAAAATAGTAAATAATCGGCCACACCAAATAAGTTGTTTCAAAAAATTGAACTTTTTATCCAATTTTAACTAAACAATCAAAGCAAATATTATTTTGGGATAACAATACAATACGATACAATGAGTAACAACCATCCAAACAAGCTGTTAATTGATTTTTTGGTTGTTTTCATACATACTACGGAATACACTTTTTAATATTAATTAATAATAATATTGATCATATTAGCTTTATTTTATTTACTAGAACTATCACAAATACTCACACACTCTTTACTCTAAAGGAAACTTTGAAAAAAAAAATTAGTCCCTTCTCGATATCTGAAAAAATTAAATAGTGTAGACAGAAAATATTGTATTACTTTTTTCGAAATTGTTGCGATTATATTTTCCTTGAGCCGAGACACTATAGGAAACAACCTTACTATCTTCATAAGATAGGGTTAGGGTCTATGACAATATTATCCCGGAATTTCGCTTGTGAAATTACACTTGGTATGTTATTGTTGTGTTTTTGTAAACAATTATTCAACGTGATCCTACGTTCTCCCTCCGTTCCTAATATTATACGTGATTATAGGATTTTTGAAATTTTAAACGCTAAATATATCATAACATATTGCGATTATTGAAGTGAGGTATACTTATATTATCTATTAGTAAAACAAATAAATGATTTTGGAGTACTTGTGTTGAATATATGAATTAGAGATAACATTATAGAAATATTCATCCATTAATAAACGCGTGAATATAAATTAGAATTCTTAGGAGTGTACTTGTATCGGTTGGCCAAGGTGATGGAGAGGAAAGCCAGTGACTTAGACCAAGTCAAGTGCATCAAGTACGAGAATTGGAAAATGTTGATGGACGAGGCACTCATTAGGAGAGATGATGTCAGACATACTTTCATAAATTATTGAATGATGTGGGAGATAGACACATTTTTCTGGGTAAGTTGGAGCACTCCGAGAGTCAGCGGGATTTTGGGTACTGTAGGTGGATTACGGCTGAGGAGGTGGAAGAGGCAATGCGTATGATGTGCAGGGGCAAAGAAAAGGGGCCAGACGAAATCCGGTGGAATTCTTGGAAGAGTGTGGGGCGGGCAGGTTTGGAGTGGCTCACTAGGATGTTTAATGTTATTTTTAAGACAAAGAAGAAGCCCGAAGAATGGAGGTGGAGTACGATGGTTTCGCTTTACAAGAAAAAGGGTGATATCTAGAATTACAATAATTACAAGGGTATCAAGTTATTGAGTCACACTATGAAGGTTTTGAGTGAGGGTGGTGGAGGCCATGGTAAGGAGGTGCGTGTCTATTTCTGAGAATCAATTTGGATTCATGCCGGGGCATTCGACTACATAAGCGATTCATCTGGTAAGGATATTAGTGGAGCAGTACAAGGAGAGGAAGAAGAATTTGCATATGGTGTTTATTGACCTTGAGAATACATACGATAACGTTCTGAGGGAGGTCATGTGAAGGTGTTTGGAGGTTAGTGGCGTTCCAGTAACATACATTAGGGTGATTAAGGATATGTATGATAACGCTAAGACTCGGGTGAGGGTTCTGGGTGGTGACTCGGGTCATTTCCCTGTGGTGATAGGGTTGCACCAGGGATCGTCTTTTAGCCCATTTTTGTTTGTCTTGGCGATGGATGTAGTGTCGCGTTACATCCAAGGGGGAGGTGCCTTGGTGCATGTTATTTGCCGATGATGTAGTGTTGATTGATGAGACGCGTAGCAGAGTTAATGCGAGGTTGGAGGTTTGGAGATAAAACTTGGAATATAAAGGTTTCAAACTGAGTAGAACCAAGACAGAATACTTGGAGTGCAAATAAAGTGAGACCCATGATGCAGACGTTGAGGTTAAGCTTGATGCTCAAGTTATCCCCAAGAGAGTGAGTTTTAAGTATCTCGGGTCTATTATCCAGGGTAACGAGGAGATTGACGAAGATGCCACACATCGCATCGGAGTGGGATGGATGAAGTGGAGATTCTCTTCCGGTGTCCTATGTGACAAGAATGTGCCGTTAAGACTAAATGGTAAGTTTTATTGAGTGATGGTTCGACCCACTATGTTGTGTGGGGCTGAGTATTGTCGAGTGAAGAACTCCCACATGCAAAAGATGAGAGTAGCAGAGATGTGGATGTTGAGATGGATGTGTGAGTGTACCAAGCGAGATAGGATTAAGAATGAAGCTATTCAGGAAAGAGTGGCAGTAGCCTCCGTGAAAGTCATGATGCGGGAGTTGCGGCTGAGATGGTTCAAACATGTTAGGAGAAGAAACATTGATGCCCCTATCAGGAGGTGTGAGAGGTTGGCCATTGAGAATTTGAGAAGGGGCCGAGTAGGAGGATGTGGAGGTCAAAGATTAAGGTAGAAGGTTAGTAAATAGTTTATAGTATTTATCGATAGACTTAGTAGAATGCTTGTCCCTTCATATTCTTAGATTTTTATTACGTTATGTGGTTTTGTTCGCGGCATGTATAGTATTCCCCGTTGCTATTCGTTGATACTATTTATCCTTTATCTGTCCCTTTTTTTTAATTCCATCTTTCTTTCTTTCTTGCTTTCCTCATATTCTTCTTCTTCTTGTCATCCTGAGCTGAGGGTCTAGTGGAAACGTCCTCTCTACCTGCATTAGGTAGGGGTAAGGTCTGCGCACATACTACCCTCCCCAGACCCCTCATATTGGGATCAAACTGGATTTGTTGTTGTTGTTGTTGTTGTTGTTGTTGAGGAGTGTACTTGTTTTTGTCTTCACTTTTGTAGATTAAAATATATTTTTGAAAGAAAAATTATTCAAAATAAAAAAAATTACCGAAAGCAAAAGTATTCTAAATAAAAAATAAAAAATTACGCGACACATCAAATTCACCATTAGTAGCTATATTTGAATTTTTAGTAAATCCATGAAATAAAAGATCAATTGTTTTGAACTGAAATAAGATGCCAACAAGCTCTCGTGACTAAGTTGGTTGGAGTGCATGTTCAATTAGTGGAGGCCTTGAGTTCATCTCTTAGAAGAGCATTTTATTTTTCTGTCCCCAACGAGCACAGTCAGAAGAGAAGCCTTTGGGCAACTCGATAGGAATCAGAGGAGAAAGATAGAGTCATTACCGTTCTAACCGCTGTCAGAAGACGTGAAGTGAGGGCGTGGTTCAAGTCACATCGTATGCTCGTCTTCATAAAGGTTTGAGTTTGATTGTTTGTTGCCAAAGAGAAGAGTTCATTGTTTAGGTCCTACTCTGGGTCTGTAGCTGACAGCGGCAGTGATTTTCTTATCGATTATTGTAGATTAATAAGACCCAAAACCAGTAGCGAGTAGAATAAAGAAGTTGCTTTTAGAATGCCGATTACTAGGTAAATCGCCCACTATATATAGCACCTATCGGACGGGGAAACTTTATTGAATTGAGTTCGGTCTAGAAGGTTCAAGCAAGGGATGTGGATAAAAACCGTAGGCATTTTGCCAGGAAGTTGGTGGGCTTATCATGAATTAGGTCGGGGTGGCTGGTGGTTTCGGGATCCCGTAGAAAATGCTTCTTTTATGCCTCGGGTATTAGCCACTGCTCGTATATTTCTGTATTTTTTCTCGGTTGTATTTGTTGTGTGGACGAATACAATCGATACAGGTTCTACCCTTTATATACACCCCAGTATATAGTCGGTACATGTTATATTATTGGTATATACCCTTGTATTTCGTCTTGGTTACAATTGTTGCGTAACAAATACATTTGATACATATTTATTTGTTGCACGACCAAATACAGTTGATAACATGCAATATTCGTTGCGTGCCTGAATATATGTGATAGAAGCTGATAACAATTAAATAATGCTACATATAATAATTAGGTAAATTATAATTATTAAATTCTAAATTATAGTGCTTTATGAAAATTCTTCAATAAAAAAAATATTATAAAAGTGAAATGTGGGTTTTACCCATAACTCATTAAAATTTTAGAATCTGAATAAAAATTTGTTGAAACATGTTCCCCATCTCGAGTATGTGCCTTTAGCCCATTAGGTGATTCGTGATTATTTATTTCCTTTATTTATTCCTTTTTAAATTCATTAGGTACTAGATGGTTCTACAGAAAGAAAACGACGTCGTTTACATCCATTTTCTTTTCCTCCGCACCTTATAAAAACTAAATCGCTGTGTGGAAGGCCTCATCCAAACATTCGTGCACCTCTGCTCTGCCTCTGCACAACCCACCCCGTCTACACCACCCATCCGCTCACCCACCCACCCCTCTTTTTCTCTCAAATTCCGGTATTCCAATTTTTTATTCTCCAAAAGTCCGCCAATAATTTTTTCAATCTAGGGTTAGGGTTTTTTCTCCCAAACCATGTATTATTCGACAACTTTAGATTAGAGATTATATAATGGTAAAGACATTCCCTTTTTTTCTCCAAAAGTTCCTCAATTTAATCCTGCTTCAGTTCTGCAAGTCAACCATGTGTTGAATCTGCTCTGCTATCGGTATCTTTTCTTCTCAATTCAGCAAATTTTTATTTAGCTTAGTATTTTCAGGACTTTATTGTGCTTTAGTTTTTGGTGCTTTTGCTGTTTTATATAAAGTTTAGATTTTTTTCGGTATTGTTTCTTTTCAATTAATCAAATTTCTATTTATTTTGTGGTGTTAGGACTTTATTGTGCTTCCCTATTTGGTGCCTATGCTGTTTTTTAATATAAAATTTAGATTCTTTTAATAGAAATGTAGTATCAGCCTTGTTTCTTTTCACTTAAGCAAATTTCTATTAATTTAGTATCTTTTGGTTTTTATTGTGATTCAGTTAGTGCCTATACTATGGAGTATATAAAGTTTGATTTTTAATAGACTGAATGTAGTATCGGTGTTGTTTCTTTTCAATTAAGCAAATTTCCATTAAGTTAAGTGTTTTTAGGATTTTGTTGTGCTTCAGTATTTAGTGCCTATGCTGTGGAGTATATAGAGTTTAGTTTTGTAATAGACGGAATCGGTGTTGTTTCTTTCAATTAAGCAAAATTCTATTAATTTAGTGTTTTTAGGACTTTGTCGTGCTTAAGTATTTGGTGCATATGCTGGTTCTTTTTATATATGGCTTAGATTATTTTTTAATAGATGGAATGTAGTATAGGCATTGATTCATTTCAAGTAAGCAAATTTCTATTAATTTAGTATTTGTAGGACTTCCTTGTGCTTCAGTATTTGGTGCCTACACTGTCGAGTATATAACTTTTAGGCTTAATAGACAGAATGTAATAGACCCCAACTAGTTTGGGACAGGGGCATAGTAGTTGTATTTTAGACAGAATATGTTTTTTTTGTTTTTTGTTGTGTTTAAAGTGGAATATACTTGACTTCGACTAGTTTTGGGGCTGAGGCGTGGTAGTATTATTTCAGATGGGATATGGTCTTTTTCCAGTCTTATATTCTTTTTGTTTTAGTGGGTTAAACATATTTTATGTGCTAAGGTTTGAGTGTGTTGCTTTATGGGATTCCTAATTTGCTACTCGATCATGCCATCTCAGCTCTAGTTTCGAACTTGATAATTTTACTTCTAGTGCTTAAGTGGAAATTCAGTGTGGTTAGATGAGCTTCGCAAATATAGTTGGTCTGGTCCCAAGCTCAAAAATAGGAGTAAGGTTGCGGTAGGTTGGCCAGCCTGATTAAAAATAGTCTAACTAGGACAAGTATTTGTGTAGCTGACGTTAGGTAGTTTGGAATTGGGATGTAGTTGGTTGATTGGTTAAACATGGCATACGAGGATGTTTCTGATTTATAGCTTGGAGCATAATTGTGGTTAGTTTTGTTTGTTTTTCAAGTGTGTTGTTCTCATTACATGAACTGAGTTGTGGCCAATCTGGAGATTGATGTGGCGTATTATGAGCACATATGTGTGTTGGGCTTAGTGAGTTGGATGTATTAGTGTGTTGGGGTAAGAGTTTGGTCAAACTTGTAGAATGACATTTTGCTGATGAAGTTGATGGATGGTAGTGCCATTTAGGTTTCCTTCACTGTTGCCTCTGTGGGTTGTTCACTAGGTTTTTGTTTGTCTTCTAGTACTTCTGAGGAATTGCTGCATTTTCTTTTTTCATTTGAAATAATTTCAATATTTGCTGTCGTCTTTTCTGTTTCTAGTTGGTTTTCTACAGTTTTAATGGCAGAGACAATCTTCTTCTAATCTACTGCCTTTTCGGGTCAAAATTACCTGCTAGAGTGACACACACTTATTACATTTGTTGGTTTACTTCCTTTCCATGAAGGGTGGCAGTCCTGATATGGAAATATATACTTTTCCTCAGCAAGGACATGCGGATGCTTACATGGTAAGCAGTAGTGATTATTGATTAGTAACACGATTTTAATACAATTTTTTCCATCACAAACAAAAATGCCAGTGACTTTCAGCATCACATTCTATGAGATTTTAATACATTATTTTCCATCACAACAAAAATGTCCAGTGACTCAGCATCACTTTGTTTTAGAATGTGATGGTTCAAATGATATAGGTATTTTTTCTGTGTTCAGATTCAGGGTACTGAGGCAAACCTGCAGATCACCGGTCCTCTCCTTCAAAACTTTGAAGCTATGTATAATGAAGGAGCCCCTGAATTTGTTGTTGATCAGGGATTATATTATCCATCTGCAACTAGTTATGGTTATCTCTGTACAGGTATGATACTGAAAACCAACTTGAGATGACAATGACATTTGGATCAACTTATATTAATGTTTTATTGGTCAGGATTAGAATCTTCCGGTGATTGGGATGGCCACCAAAGATTTATTGGTCTGGATGGTCAAGATAATATTCAGTATATGGTTAGTTCATCCTTGGACCTAGTTTACCAAAGTACATCAAGAATTAGCTCATTATATTGCAGTGTAGTGTCTGTGTTGAATATATTTTGTAACTCGTCTTTGTTCGTTTTGTTTCAGGATGCTCAAACTGAAAGTTTCCCCTATGTATATTATACACCTAACTATGGATGTGCACAGTCTCCATATAACCCATACAACCCTTACATTCCTGGCGCTGTTGTAGGAGTTGATGCTCCATGTGCAGGGCCACGACATTACTACACAATCCCCTCTTATGAAAACCCTGGTTTTCCTGTGGTGGTTCCATCTACATCTGGTATTATTGCGAATGCTGCAGAGCCAATAATGGATACTGTTATATCTACTACTAACCGAGCTGATGGTCTTCGTCTTAAACGTAATTTATCTCCAACATCTCCAATCTTTACCCCAATTCCATTAGGGCCAGCTTCAGGTCATAAAAATGCATCAAACAGGGGGTCTGAAAGTGCGAAGCTTAATGCTGGATCTAGTAAACAGCCTGCGTCGTATGGTTTTTCCGGTCCATCCTCTCAAGTACTCCCGGTAAGGAACTTTCTCTGAGTTTGTAAGGTGTCCAATAGGTGTTGGACTGCTTTTATGTGGGTTAAGTTGTTATTTTTTTCTTCTAATTTCTAGGGTGCACTTCTGTTTATTGTAGATAGTCTATCATTTACCTTTTCTTTCTCCTCTTCATGGGAGTATGGCTCATGCATCACTTTATGAGTTTTTATGTGATCTTTGATAGGGTAAAGTTGCTCAAGGTATGGGAAGCCTTATCCATGGGAAAGCTTCGTCAAATCATGGTCAACTGAGAGCTCCTGTTCCCTCTGAAAATGACTTGTCTAATATCAGATCATGTGCTCATGAGCGAGCTACTACAGATAAAGCCAGGCCAAAGTTTCTAAATGGAATAGCCCTAGATGGTGAGAAAGTTAGTCCTGATACATTGACCGAACAGAATCGAGGACCTAGAAATGAAAAAATGAAAAATCAATTGGTTGTGAAGGCCTACACTACAAGAGCAGGAAATGTTGATGCGCAGGGGAATATTGTTATTCATGCTGATGAGTATAATAGAGGTGATTTTCCGATGGATTTTGTGAATGCGAAGTTTTTTGTCATAAAATCGTATAGTGAGGATGATGTGCACAAGTGTATAAAGTACAATGTTTGGTCATCCACCCCTAATGGTAATAAAAAGCTATATGGTGCTTATGAAGACGCTCAGAGAATTGCTGCTGGAGATCGAAGAGGCTGCCCAATATTCCTATTTTTCTCGGTTAGTTGATTTCTACCACTAAGTCTAATCAGCAGTTAAACACCAATTGTTATAGCCAAATTCTTTTATCTCCTCTGGTAATTGTCTGTTTGATGCATGAATGTCTTCATTGTTCACATAAGTTCAACTAATTCAGTATTGTTTTTGAATCTTGAACATGAAGGTTAATGCAAGTGGCCAGTTTTGTGGTGTTGCTGAAATGACTGGTCCTGTAGACTTCTATAAGGACATGGATTTCTGGCAGCAAGATAAGTGGAGTGGTAGCTTCCCCGTCAAGTGGCACTTTATAAAGGATGTCTCAAACCCTAACTTTAGGCATATTATATTAGAGAACAATGAGAACAAGCCAGTAACTAACAGCAGAGACACACAAGAGGTTTGTTGTTTAATTCTGGATGCTGCAACATATATTTTGTTTGCTACTCATTTATCCATCAGTGTGTCAGCCTGAAATAATTTTTTCCCCGAGCTGGTTAACTATATGAACGTGTATTGGCAATGCCATATAACCTGCTACTAAACAAACTTGATTCCTGTCTCTCTTTTCTATTTCAGTAATTTTAATGTCAATGATTTTTTCCTTCCCTTCTTGCTCTCCTTTTTCCCGTTTTTTTCTACTGTATGGTCTCTCTTTTATTCTGTTCTATCTTCTCTTTTTGGAGCCAATAGAGGTGACACGCAGTACTTGATCTCAACTATCACTGTTTCTGAGTAACTTTTGCAATTTATTTTTATGTCGTATGCAGACAAGTGTTGACAAATCTTTATTTTTTTATCTTCTTGTCTGTCGATGCTGTGAACTTTTCTTGGCTTTCCAGTACTTATTTTATCCCTGTTTCCTTCGCCTTCAATTGCATGCTTTATGCTGTGTATGATAATATATTTTTCTTTCTTTTGTTGCCCAACAGTTTTTATAACCCCCACTTTTTGCCTTCTTCCTTATCTTTTCTCGACAAAAATAGAACAACAGGACATTCTTCTCGTCCTCTTCTATCCTCTCTATTTTTTTTGCGTCTTCCTCTTTAGACACCAGCATCATGTGTATGCAGATTTGAAGGGATCAAAAAAGCATAGTTATTTGAGAATTTGGTAAGGTGGTTTTGTAAACACCGTGCACGATAATCGTCATTGTACCTTTTTGTTTATATAAAACTCAAAATTAGTCTCATTTGTTGAAGAAATCTGTTGCAGATAATGGTACTGCACTCGTTGATATCACTTATGAGAACATTGGAGATTCTTTTCTATCTACTTGTTTTCTCTTTGCCAATGAAATCGAGAATTTTCAATCTTTAGTATCTGATAGTATATGATGTTTAGATCTGGCGTGGGGTCATTGTCTCTCATTTCTTTTTACTGAGATTGGCTTCTACGTTTTAGAAAATCCTGTTTTTGTGTGAATATGATACACTGCAGCAAAAGAAATTGAAAAAATCTGACATCCTTTGTCAATGTGCAGATACGCTACAAGAAAGGCATTGAGATGTTGAAAGTATTCAAGGATTATGCATCAAGGACATCATTACTAGATGACTTCATGTATTACGAAAATAGGCAGAAACTCTTGCAAGAAGAGAAAGCCAAGCTGCTAATCAGGAGCTATGAAAGTCCATTTCTTGTGCCTGTATTAGATCCTCCTCGCAAGCTAAATTCCGTTTTTTGTTTACCTTCCGATGAAGGTGAGAAGATTTCAAAGCTTAGTGAACACCAAGTGACTGTTCCTGCAGTGCTGGATTCCACAAATGCAAAAGCCAACAAAGATAATGCAAGTGATGGTGACAAAATGATTGTTCCTGCAGTGCTAGATTCCGCAAATGCTAAAGCCAACAAAGAGAATCCAAGTGACGGTGACAAACTGGAGGCTGAAGGTGGTCCACACATTGAGAGTGCCCTGAAGATTGGTTCACTAACTATCAACCCTAAAAAATCGAAATCCCAGCCCCTGGATGTACATACTACTGGTAACACAATGGCAAGCACCCAGTCAGTTGATGTTGTCACTGTGGGATCTATGCCTGTTAAAGTTAATGGACATGCCGAGTCTTCTGGTTTCCTAACGATTGGAACAATTCCGCTTGATCCTAGAGCTTTCCAGCGCGATGAGGCCAGTAGGTCTGGAAAAGATGTTCCTAAGTGAGTATGCATTACCCCAGTAAGCACTTGGTTCCCTGCAGTATAGTATTTTACTTGGTCCTACAACAGTCGATGCGCAAAATGAGTTTCCTTGTGAATGTTTTATTTTTTCGTGGAGAACGAGGTTAAGATACCAATTTTTAGGTTGTTTTGGGATTGGGGTGGTGTTGGCTGGGCATGGTATTGCTTCAAATACTGTGTCAGTTTCTTCCTTTTGGCTTCTGTTTTCCAACGAATTTGATTTTTCCATATTATGCCTCAGCATTAAGAGGAAAAGAAAAGCAAAATGCTTACTTTGGTATTCTTTTGTCGTTGTATGTTAACTCAGAAAACAAATTTAATTTTTCTTCTTTAATATTGTTATTTATTGTTAATGCTAATCATTTTATTGTTGTTTCTTGTTAATTTTGGCTTTTTGTGAGAACCCCAAGGCACTTTCAAACACAAGACAAGACAAGTTGTGGGGGAAACTGATATAATTCAATTTGTTACAATTTTTAAAATCTTTCTTTGCTCTTCTTCCTTGTAGCATTATCGGTAACAATAATGACGACCCAATAAAATTTTACTAATAGAGTTTAGGGCGGGTAGTATATATATAGATTTTATTCCTATTTCGAGGAATAGAGAGACTGTTTCTGAAAGATCCTGACTCAAGAAGATGAAAAGAGACAATATCAGACCATAAGAAAAAATAACTACCGTCATGAAAACCAAGCCTTATAAGTAATGATCGATTATAAGGAAGCCAAATAGGGTATTTTAAATGTTTGTTTGTATTGGACTTAAAAGCTTTTTGTATACCTCTATGCGGTTTGAATTTAAAGAAAATTGATGAGTCGATCTGGCAAAAAATAAATAAATTGTGCAATTACTACGTGTGGTGTATTTTTAAACCTTAGAGCATGTTTGGAAGTCATTTTTAACTTCTGGAAGTGTTTGGCAATTAAAAAAAGGGCTTTTAAAAAGCTAAAATCTGATTAAAAAAAGCCAAAACTGTTATGAAATAGAAGATTCTTACACTTCTATTTAAGGTGAATGTCTTTAATGTACTTAATTAGAGAGATTTTAGAGTCCTATTATTGGTAGCAAGATCTTCCTCCTCCCTATAAATAGAGGTGCTCTCTACCATTGTAATTCACCCCTCTCAACTCAATAAGAAGAACTCTCTCTACTCTTCTCTCTATTGCTATTGTTCTTGTTCTATTGTTCTTGTCTTTTGCTTTAGTTTATAACACGTTATCAGCACGAGACTCTACCGTCTCAAGTATCATTCTCGAAAATCCAAGGTATTTTCCCTCTTCCTAATTTAATTTTCGAGTATGTCTGACATTATGAAAAGAAAGTTCGTTGCCCTTGAAATTTCGGGCAAGAACTATATGCCATGGGTGTTGGATGCTGAAATCCACCTAGATGCTATGGGTCTCGGAGACACCCTCAAAGATAAAGAAAAAGCATCCACCCAAGATTGTGCGAAGGCCTTGATTTTCTTGCGCCACCACCTTGACGAAGGTTTGAAGATTGAATATCTCACCGTCAAGGATCCACTCGTTTTGTGGAACAGCTTAAAGGAGAGATATGACAACCTGAAGTTGGTCACTCTGCCACAAGCACGATATGATTGGGCCCATCTGAGGCTACAGGACTTTAAGTCCGTTTCTGAATATAATTCTGCTATGTTCAGAATTACTTCTAAACTGAAGCTATGTGGAGATAACATCTCCGATTACGATATGCTTGAGAAAACGTTTACAACGTTTCATGCCTCCAATATGGTACTGCAGCAACAGTACCGAGAGAAAGGCTTTACGAAGTACTCTGAACTGATTTCTCTCTTACTAGTGGCTGAGCGAAATAATGACCTGCTCATGAGAAATCACGAAAATAGACCAACTGGGTCTACACCACTGCCTGAAGCAGATATGGTGCACTCGCATTATGCCAAACATAAAAGGGACCATGATCACGGTCATAAACGGGGTCAAAGCCAAGGACGTGGACAAGGAAGAAATTCCAAAGAAGTCCGTCACCCCCCAAAGAGAGATAACCACCGAAAGCAGAAACGGGATCCCGAAGATCCTAAGGCAAATAGTTCAGAAACTATATGTTATCGTTGCGGTGGGAAAGGGCACTGGTCAAAGATTTGCCGTATACCAAGACACTTGGTTGACCTTTATCAAACATCTCGAAAGAGAAAAGGCCCTGAAACAAACTTTGTCTATGACGACAATGAGGACATCACCCACCTGGATGTGGCAGACTTCTTTGAGCAACCCGAGGGGAAAATAGACCACCTAATCGGCGATGGGACCATGATGAAAGAAGATGGAGTTATTTGATTTTGTTCTACTTATTTGTATTAGTTAGTGAATAATCTAATAGTCATTAGTATTAGCTCGTATTAGCTAGTTCATGATGCAATGTTAGCAGTAGTTCTTTAGAATATCTTCAATATGCTCAAATATCAATAAAACTTTTATTTTCCAGTGGGGGTAATCGACTAGCCTGAAAAACTAGTCGATTATCAACTATTTTCGCATTAAAGTTGAAAAACAATTGATCAACAATCGATTGTCTTTGGCTAACAATCGATTGTCTTGAAACAGTGTGTTCTGGAATTTTTCAAAAATAGCCAACAATCGATTGTCTTTGTCTAACAATCGATTGTCTTGAAACAGTGAGGTCTGGAATTTTTCAAAAAATCACCCACAATCGATTGTCTATATCTAACAATCGATTGTCGTTAGGCAGTGTAATCTGGAACTTTTCAAAAATCATCCACAATCGATTGTCTATGTTTAACAATCAATTGTCTTAAACAGTGTGATCTGAAGTTTTTCAAAAATAACAAATAATCGATTGTATATGTCTAACAATCGATTGTCTATGTTCAAACAATCGATTGTGTGTATTTAATAATCGATTGTCTTATGAAAAACGCTGAAATTTTCAAACTGCAAAGGAATTGATTATGGATAACATATCTGATTTTGTTAGCCAACTGTTAGTAGCAGATTTTGAAAATATTATGTGACACAAAAGAATTGAACTTGTTTATTCTTATGTTCGTGTATTTCTTTTGTATGTTAAACTATGGGATAGCAAATATAGATATCTCACAAAGCGAACTTGGACCAACGTCCAATTGTAAAAGTATTTGCCTAGTTGATTCATGTACTACACATACAATACTCAAAGAAAAGAAGAGTAATTGTGTAAGGCAAACATTACTACAATCTATGGAAGTAGTAAATTGATTGAAGGCTCCGGAAGAGCAATTGTAACTCTGCCCAAAGGCATGACGTTAATCATAGAGAATGCAATGTTCTCCTCCAAGTCTAAGAAGGACTTGTTGAGTTTTAATGATATCAATCAAAGTGTTCTCCTCCAAGTCTAAAAGGAACTTGTTGAGTTTTAAAGATATCATTCAAAATGGATATCATATTGAGACAATAGATGAGAATAAATCTTGAATTCTTCATGAAAACGAGGCTGCCCGCTTCGACTTGGGTTCACGCCATTTTGCATGCAACAATACTAGTTTGTCGGCTGCCCACTTCGGTTTGGGGTCATGCCATTTTGCATGAAGCAATGCTAGTTCGTCGGCTGCCCACTTCGTTTTGGGGTCACGCCATGTTGCATGCAGCAATGCTAGTTCGTCTCTGACTGACGAATTGACACAAATATTCCCCATTACAATTGGTTTTGGGTCATGAACCCAATATATCCCATTTAAGAAGCTTTGGATGCGCAGTATATGTGCCTGTAGCACCGCCATCCCGCACCAAAATGGGTTTGCAAAGGAGGTTAGGAATATATGTTGAGTTTGACGCGTCCTCCATTATTCGCTACCTCGAAACATTGACAGGAGATTTGTTCACTGCACTATTTGCAGACTGTCAATTTGATGAGACACTTTTCCCAAAATTAGGGGGAGAAGTTGGTGAAACCAAACGGGAAATTTTGTGGAAAAATGCATCATTATCTCATCTTGATCCACATACCTCTATTTGAAAGAAAGAGGCACAAAAGATTATCCATTTGCAAAGAATAGCAAATCAAATGCCTGAAGCATTTATAGATTTGAAAAGGATAACAAAATCACATATCCTCGAAGTGAATGTGATTCACAAATACATATTCAATGTTGGAAGAATATGAACATGAAATTGGTATTGAATATACCACACTCACTCCTAGAAGGAGGCTTGAGATGATACCACCCTCACCCCTAGAAGGAGGTTTGAGATGATATATGGCATGAACGATCGTTGGTCGCGTACCTATTGTACGCCAAAGTATTTTGGAAATATGACCATTAAAGGACAACGATAATGCAAGAAACATATCTTGCATATAAGTTTGACATGACCATAATGGTATAACTTTCTCTTTAAGAAAGATATTCACCACACGGATGTTGATGAACCTGTGGTAGTACAAAGTTAATTGAGAGCTCTCGAAGAGCCAATTATTACTATGTTGGAGAAACACAATTGAGTATTGTGCTGTAGTAAGTCTCAAAGAAACTTATCCAGTTTCCAAAAGTACACGCGAAGGCGATTGATGATATTGAGACTATAAATAAAGGAAGGCTTTGATTCTCCTATTACTACAACTTGTAGCGGGGTAATTTGTATATGAAAAGCTACCCGCTTTGTTCTCCAGTTTGTACTACACAAACGAAAGAATGCCACAATAAAGTGGATATCTATTGGTATAAAACCCATGTCATAATAAACCCGAAGTTTATTGATAAGTGCACATGTCATGGTGTAAATTTGAAATTTACCAATATTGATAATTTATTCAGTTGACATTCGTGTTAGCCATCTCATTTGAAGTATGATGTGCAAATTCACATAGGTGAATATCAAAGAACTAGAAGTTCTTGTTCTCAGTAATGAACTGACCAACTAAAGAGTTCGGGTTGAAGCCCCTTGATTCTGGAAATATCAAAGGTGAATATGGGCCCATTCACCCGCCATGTATACCACATATGATGCATCTATGGAATGGTTACATGCGCAATTGTTATTAACCCGCAGCCTGGCCGTGCTTGCGAGGTAAAACGCTCAGTAATCCAACTTCGAGCATAGTTTCCAGATTCTCTACTCAAGATAGTTAATCTTGATAAGTTGGTTTATATCAAAGTTGGTTTAGCAAGATAATTATTGAGTGCTTCCACTTAATAGCTAAACTGTTTCTTATGAGAACAAAGTTATATATATCAGTTTGATATAAGTTGTATACGAGAGTATATTCTCCCCTCACAAGTGGTTCAAGGTCAGGAACCAAATAATTTCATCTTATTATTAATGTGCCGTGTATATTGACATGATAATGCACAAAGATGATTTCCCAAAGTTGAGGAAACATGTTAGCTTTACTAACATGAGGGGAGACATGATAAACATTTGAGAAAGTGTTACATGGGATGAATTTTCATTTGTATATGTATATCCCCGAATATCATGATATGAACCTGTAGTTCATAAAAAGGAAATGCAATTGCAACATATTGCAAAGCATGCTATACGCATTTGCTGACTCAAAGAAAGCAACTAAATGGAAGAGATACAATTCAAGAAGAATTGATTCCATATGAAAGACATGTAGCTTTGAACCTATAGTTCATATGCTTGAAAGTATAAAGGCAAAGGTATGTATAGTCAATTTTCGATATCTTATTTGTTTAGCATGACATGAAACTTTGATATGCAGCTAAAGTCTATTATGTGACTTACATGACTTAACTTGAAAGATTTAAGTTGCTTGAAGCATATGCAATTCTTGGTCCTGAAGTACCGCATCCTAAGTACAATTTGTGTACATATGAATCTTGCCATAACTATAAGCATGATGGATTTGAGAATGCATCTATGGAGATATTGAAGAGCTATTCCACGACATTATATGAAGATGTTCATATCTATCAAGAATGATGATTTCAAGGTGCGGAATATTTATTCAAGTCAATATGGTTGATTTATTCATCAAGCATCTACCAAAGATCGTTTTGAAGATGATGCACAAGATTGGAATGCAAATGCTCAAGGATATAAATCGATGTACTCATTAGGGGGAGTCAATGCGCGTTGCACTCTTTTTCCCTTACAAGGTTTTGTCCCACTGGGTTTTCCTTGCAAGGTTTTTAACGAGGCAACCAATAGGCGCATATTCAAACATGTGTACTCTTTTTCCTTACTTTAATTTTTTCCCATTGGGTTTTGGTTTTAAGGTTTTATGAGGCACATCATTGAATAGACATTCAAGGGGGAGTGTTATGAAATAGAAGATTCTTACACTTCTATTTAAGGTGAATGTCTTTAATGTACTTAATTAGAGAGATTTTAGAGTCCTATTATTGGTAGCAAGATCTTCCTCCTCCCTATAAATAGAGGTGCTCTCTACCATTGTAATTCACCCCTCTCAACTCAATAAGAAGAACTCTCTCTACTCTTCTCTCTATTGCTATTGTTCTTGTTCTATTGTTCTTGTCTTTTGCTTTAGTTTATAACAAAAACTAATAAGTTGGGTAAACTCAACTTTTTCGAAATTGACTTAAAAGTCACATTGCTTTGGCCAAGATATTACTTTCTTGTTTATTATAAGTTTTAATAATATCAAAATTATCCTCAGCCAAATAAAATCCCAAAACCTGGTGTTTCTCCTCTTTTATACACTTATGAAGACAACAGTCGTCTTCTTTCCTCTTCCTCTTTGCTGCATCTTCATTTGTCTGCATTTTTGGTATGTGTTCATGCCAAAATCCACTTTAAATAAAAATGTTAACTCAAATACAAAGAGAAAGCTTTGGAAAACGTTAATTTTGAGAAACGACCTAGAAAATCTTTTAACATGGAAAGTATTTTTCACGTAAAGCATTTTTACGAAGATGGTTTTTCAAGTAAAATCTTTTCATGAAAAAGATATCCATCCCTCCATACTTAAATATTCCTCTATTGCCAAAAAAAATAAAAAAATTCCTCTATTAACTCTGACTATTTGGTTGGTAAGGTAAGGAGAGTACAATCTTCAAATAAAAATCAGCACTAGTTATAATATTTAGTTGCTGTTTTGCTTTTCATCGTAAGTATCACTCATAAAGTTATGGAGAAATATATAGTAATATTTTTATTTACCGTGAAAATGGTAATAATAATTAAATTTATAAATAAGATTTTAAAAATACGTGATCTATTCCCGAGCTAGTTTTAGGGCGGTCTATGCTAAATGCTAAGTGTGAAGATAAGACATAAGCTAAGGCGAGATAGTAAACAAACCGAAAGGGCATGTTGCCCGAGCGCGGAACAGATCAATGGAGGCCTCGGGGCCGAGGTTTGAGCTGGAGTCGAGCTATCGGGGACAGTCTGGGAAGGGATAACAAGAAAGAATTCGATTGATCAAGGCTCTTATGGCCGTTGTAAGGCTTAGACGGGCGTGGAGTAAGTAAGAAAATGATGAACACGAGGTGGCCTCGGGCCTATGAGAACAAAGACGACTTAGAAGGGGGGGGGGGAGAGAGAGAGAGAGAGAGAGAGAGAGAGAGAGAGATTATTTCACTTGTGCAGAAAATGGAGCAAATGACTAACCGTTTACAAGGAGGTATGAGTTCATTTTATATATGAGGGGAGTCTCGGTTACAAGTATATGGAGATTAAGTACAAAGTACGGTGATGGAATGGATTGACATGACGTTACAACATAGCTCTAGATAGGTCGGGTTTGTCAGGCGTAACCATGTGCTTGGAGAGCTCCTTCCTCTGTCCTGGCTTCGTCCTTTGTTCCCTCTGAGTCGGGCTTCGACGAGCCATAAGGTTGAGATCTCGGTCACGACCTCCTGCTCTTGAGACCCCAGGATATGCTTCCGAAGTGTCTTGATAGGGAAAAATAGAGCCTTCCAATTTTTCCACATACAGATAGTTTTCGCGTTTCCCATATCGAATAGATGGGAAATCTTTTCGACACTTGAATCTCGAGCTTCTTTTGGCAACGGCATACTGATGATGCAAACTCTAGCCCGTGCTTTTCGACCTCTTTCACTGCATTATCTGATTTTGCTTCCCAAGGTATAGGTACACCGCCGATTCAGTTTTCGTAGATGCATTAACTGCGCCGACGGTCAATCTTCCGAAGCATGGATGATCGCTTAGCGATCCCCTATAGATGGGGGATGTCTTGGCCTTATTTTTCACCATCTGACAATTTTCACTAGCTTGCCCGCCTTCTCTTTCTTATCTCTTTCCCCCTTTTAACATCATGTCTATGGCTTATGATCTTAAAGTCATTTGGAGGATCTTCCTTGGGACGTCTTGTTGCCTTCTGCCGGAGCCTTTTTCCGCCGGACGCAGATGTACCATCTTGCTATCACCTTGGTTGTTGATACACCGACCTTTGCCGCTACTGCTAGGTCGAGGCAATGACGATGGATGGCGAGTGGGTTCCTCTCTTATGTAGAAAGCTGCTCGGACTATGCACCGCTGCTCATTCTCCTAACCTGCCCTGGTGTGTCACTTCATCCCTAGGATTCTCTTTTTCCCAAGTGATAAGGTGGCACCACCGGATGTTGAGGCATGGGCTCGTCGGGTTCTCACCTTTGACTTCGGTAGGCCATGTCTCTTTTCTCTGCCTCCTCTGCGCCCCTTACTTTTCCTCTTGTTCATCTTCTACGGTGGGAATCCCTCGGGGGATCGAGCTGGGAACCTTTGGGAGGTGGAGATCGAATGAGTCACCCTCAAGCATATGTTCTTCAATGGTGAACTTGGGGATGCTGATACCAGAGATGAACCTACTAGGGCGGACTGGGCGCCCGTGTTTCATCACATGTACATCCTTCCGTTCTTCCGCTTTAGGTGTAGATTCCCGGGGGTTTCTGTATTTGTATGTAATGACCCCTTGAGGGATGCTTGTACATAAACTTTTATGAATAAAAGATCAACTCCATTGATTTCTGCTTTCGAATTTGCTTTGTTTTCCGTATGCTTTCATGTCCTCCGAGGCCCTTCGATTATCTCCTTTTATTGTTGGTCGCTGATATTTAGCTTGGTCGTAAATGTTTATTATGATTTTTGTTTATCGACATGGCTCTCCAATGAATTCGTCATCAAGCTTTGGACCAATCTCGAACCGATATGATAGGTCGGGTCTATCAGGGCCCTTTGGTTTGTTCGAAGATGGGCCTCCGGGGGGCTACTCCATATGTAGGTCATCTATGGGTACCCTGGGGTCCATATTAGTCTTGATGTATATGGCCTCTTTATGGCCTCTCCAGACCATATAAGATAGACTTCTGCTGAGGAGCTTGCGTGTAGTTGGGAGCTTCTTCGGGCCTTTATGTACCTTTCGCGATCGGAGCTTCCTGCATTTACTATTCCCTTTAGAGAGAGTGATTTGTGGGATCAGTTGCTTGCTTTGCACTAAGTGGTGGTTGTCGGGAGCTCATTGAGGCTCGACCTATTTAGGCTGGGATTTCCTACCGGAGAGTGCTGCTCCGAGCATGTAGATGATATGAATGGCTCTTCGAATTATGACTCTTCACTAGAGGATGCTTTCGGGACCAAGAATTGACCCGTTGATCTGTCTCGAGGTCATTGGCTTCACGGGGGTTGCCTCAGGCAAACGAATCATTGCTGCTTTTTGCATATATGTGGAGTGGCCTCAGCTTTTTTGCAAGATTATACAATTTTCTTATAGCCGCCTTTCCGTTCCTGTATAGAGTACTGCATCTTTCTAGGTGCGAGATTATTGGTAGGTACCTTTGTTTTGGCCTGTTAGTTTTGCCATAGCCATGGAAAATGCTTTGGGGCCGATCCGACAAGGGGCCAAGAGTGCTGCTCCTAGTGCCCAGGAATCAAGGGAGCTTGCTTTGGAGAAGGCGTCTTTGCTAAGGGAGAACATCTGGAGATGTCGATGAGATACCGCGGGTGGAACGAAGGGGTAGTCCTGTAGGCTCTTTCCCCCGATGAGGGCATTGTGAACTCCACTGATGGGTTCCTGACGTGTATTTGTATCCTTTTGCCTTTGGCACTCCTGATAGGATTGTGTTTGAATTTTGTCTGAAATATTGGGTTACTATGGCCCAAATTCACCCGTCATTTTGGCAAACGGTGTTGATGATGAGGTTCTTTGTAGAGAAGGTCGGGCTCGAATTCACGGTTGATCACCTTGCCAGGCGATACCGGCCCTTTCATCACCGAGGATTGCTAACCTTAAGGTGTCGCTCATCCATGCCCTTTGTTGTTGACGATGAGTCAGGCAGGGATCGAGAGATGGCCAGTTGGTTTGTCCGGGTTTGGACGATTGACATTATTCCTGCGAAGTCCTTACCCTTTCCTGAAGGGTGGAATCACGCACGTGAGCGAGGCGTTTTGAGCTTTTCTATATCTTGTCTATAACGAAAGTCAGCTAATTAATAATGTTTTTTCCTTTATTGCAGCAACTTCGTGGACATCTGGTGAAGTTCACGATTTGCCTAGCTGGGTCCAAGCTGGTGGCCCATTCATCCTGTGACGAACGCAGATGGTGAGCTATGCTTCGTACCAGATGGGGAATGCAACACCGAGGTATGCTTATATGATGCTTTTATTTTGCCTTCGTATACCTAAGGTAACACTTTCCCCTTCCATTTGTGTTAGATTTGCTATTTGTAGATATCAGACGATTCTTTGGGACGAGGCAAAGTTATTCCAAAAAGGGGGAGGATCTGTTGGTCTATGGTCCAAGGAATGATGGTGATGAGAAGGATCGGTACTTGCAGCGTGATGGAATTTTTAGTGGTGCTGGTCAGGTCCGCACTTCTGGGGAAGGGCCATTACCCGACTCTACTGCCCCAGAGTGCCCGATTCCCGATCGGCGGCCCCTTTGAGTGAGTATGTAGTGCTTGAGGTTGATTCTTCTAGGGGAGGATCAACATGAGTGTGTTTCGATTTTGAGGAAGTCCGTAGGCTTCACTTCGTGGTGAGTTCATGCACAACTTCCCTTTATTTCGTGCCTTTACCCTTCTATTAACCTCCCTTGTGCATGCCTATGATAGGCTTAGAGCCGAGCTACTCCATTAAAGAGCCAAGCTTCAAAAAATTCAGGATGATTGTGAGTCCCTCAGGCTCCTTAACGAGGAGAGGGAAGTATAGCTGCAACATTGGCGATATGAGGTACATCGAAGTTCGGAATACCAGATCTATCTAGCAAAGAAGGTAATTTCCCGTGATGCGTGCATTATTATTTTCTGACCTTGAGGTTGTTTCCTCTTTGCCGTATCAGTTGCACAAAAAAGTCAGAGACTCTGGAGTACCTCAAAGGTGACGTGCGTCAGAATTGCTTGTGGGGAGCTAAGGTCTCAAGCGCAAGCTCGAGCTTTGGAGGAGATGAGTGCTTCAGCCAAGGTCCCCATTCTCGAGGTCTATTTCCGCTTGGCTCATGACAATGCCAAAGTTCAGGTGGATATGATTGGGAAACATGAATTTGACCTCTTGAAGGTTAGACCCAAGATAATTGATGCTCGAACAGAGGCGACACTAGGTTGAACCAAGGCCGATCGCTTGATGGCGATTTGTGTGAAGGATGTCCTGATGCCCAAGCTGAGCTGACGCAAGCCCTTGGCCGGGATCAGAGGATCGAGGAATATTTTCTTTGCAAATCCCGGAGAGAGATGTTCGATGCGATCTCTACAAGGGGCTTCATTCTCTTGGAGGAATTGGCTCAAGCGCGGGCGGATGAGCGGAATGTTTGGTCGCTTCTCGTCGATGTTGCTGAGGGCTATTTTGGCAAGCTGTAGCTTTTTAAGGTGTAGGTTTTGCTATTTTGTAGCTTGCTCCGAATATATGTAGGGCATGCATGTAGATGGAGAATACGCTTTTCTTGCACACATGGTATATAAGGAGAAATTTGAAATTTTATTTCTTCCGTACCTTTTTCCTGCTATTGCTTTCGATCAGGCAGGCTGGTCCTGGCGTTTGGCGAGGTCCTCCTCAGTCCGAAACTGATCGTATGGTCCTGGGGACTGCTAAGTGTGATTTTTGGCGCAAGCAAGTGTTGGACCTCCACGCTCGGCCCGGCCGCTTAGGCTCGGGCTCCAACTCGAGCCTTTTTGTATTTGCATTTTTGGTGTCTGCGCTCGTGGGTGGTAGTCGTATTTGTCTTATGCCCTTGGGCATTTTCTATTTCAATTGTTGTGGGTCCAAAATCCGAGTTGCATTGTACTTGAGCTCCGGTTAACACTTAGGTTTTTCCTTGCCTGCATGAACGGATGATAATGATATTCGTGCCTTTTGGGCCGAAGTGACCTTATGGGTGCTTGTTTGGAGGTTTACTCAGCTGGCGATGACGACGTACATTTATTTCCCTTAGGCTTATTGTAGTTTTCGAGCGCAGTCCTCGGCTCACGTCGTGATCCGAGCTGTAATTGACCCTTTGAGTCTGCTTGATTTTCTGGCAAGCGGTAACTGCTTGCATGCAACGCTCTTAAGGGTATTGCGATTTTCAGGGTCCACTCTCCGAGTCGCGTTGCTATGCGAGCTTTAATGGACCCTTAACATTCATCGAGTATTCAGGCGGCGACAATAGCGCTTCCGCCGTGCCCTTACGCTTGTTGCATTTTTCGGGTCTAGTCTCCGGATCGTGTTGCGATCCGAGATTTATTTGACCCTCAAATTACCGTAAATTTCCGATTGGCGATAGTGTTTTCTCATTTCCCGCCCTTGGGCATTTGGCAATTTTCGGGCCCAGTCTCCGAGCCGTGTTGCGATTCGAGCTGCGAATGACCCTCAAAATTTATTTGAATTTCTGGCCACGATGGCACTTATTCCATTTGGTCATTGAGACCTTTTAATATGTGTCCCGTAGGCTTGCATACTTAACTATTTTGGATCAGGTCTCCGAGTTGGGTTACGATTCGAGCTCATTTTAATCCTCAAGTTATCAAGATTTTAGCAGGCGAAAATGGCTCTTACGCTGTCTTGTCATAGAGACCTTTAAATATGTGTCCTGCAGGCTTGCTTAGCAAGAAACAGTGGCTCTAACGCTGTTTTTTGCTCGTGGGCTTTGTGTAGTCTTTGAATCCGCTCATTAAGGTCTTTTGTAGTATTTTGCCTTGCCCGTCGTCGATTCCGGAGGAATATTTATCTGTGATAATTCGAGCACCTCATAAGGTTCATTGCTCGTAGGCCTAGTAGATCGATGCTTTTGCATTTTTGGAGCCGATATTTTCGGGGCTTGCTTTTGCCTGTGGAGGGAAGCCTGTTTTAACCAGTTCTTTCTGAAGTATATTGGAGTAATGGCCTGTGATTTTTTAGTAACAGTCGGGCATCCTCGAGTCGCGTTATTTGGGCTATATCAACGATTTCGACCGTAGTCATATGCGTGTGGCCGTAGCCATTTTGATCCCTTAGCGATAATTGAGGCGTCTACGTTGAGGGTCTGCCCTTTAGATATTCTTACAAATGTGACATATAGCCCAAACATCGGGATTTTCATGCCTATTGAGGACTTAGAGTTTTCATGCCTGTTGAGGTTTTACAGTTTTTTTCATGCCTGTTGAGGTCTTACAGTTTTGTCATGCCTGTTGAGGTCTTACAGTTTTGTAGAGTGGATCTGGTTATGCCGAGGTTGCCCGTTAGGGTCTTACAGTTTCAGATTTTTCAAGTTGTATGGCGATTAGTGGCAGTCTTTGAGTCATTGAGCATTTTTAAGCTTGAAGACAATTTCTCGTGAGCTCAGAGTTGCCTTCCAGGAGCTTGATGAACCCAGAGTTCCGACCCAGGTATCCTGCAAGTTGTCGAATTATTTGTATTATGTCTCCGAATATATCGGGACCCTTTCGGAGGAGAAGCATTTGCCGCAAATATGTCTAAATAACCTCTCTCAAAATATGAAATGCCGAGAGGATATCCTGTATTTCTCAGAGCAGATGTATGTCGTATGAATATCGAAACTATATTCTTCATTGTTTGGCGTAGATATAGGCTGTAAGTACATATTGTTTTGTTGTGGTAAGCTCGGCCCACATGGGCTCAGCTCCTCCGATTGGCTGGCCTGCTTGTATGGTTCTACATTGAAGCCTAGTCTGCCATTTGTCTGCCCATCTGAGGGGACGGTGCCCTTTAAGAAAAGTCTGTCGTACATCGCCTGATTATGGATGGAAGGCCGGTATTTCGTAGGGTTCCCTGCTAGAGGGTATACTATTATGAATAGCCTTGCTGGCGGGACCTTCCTTCGGGCCGACGGCCTATTCGAGGATAGATAGTTTAGCTGATCCTATAGAGACCTTGGATTTCCACATGGACTTTAGGATTTTTGAATGCCTTGGATGGGTGCCTGCATGCAGGTTAGTAAAAAAAGAAGAAATGGACAGCAATAAAACAAAGTAATCCTCCGCTGCTGTGGGGCTTGTAGGAAATGTTTTCGAGGCTCGATCCTCTCCCGCCGTTCCAAGGTACGAGCTCTAACGTAGCCTTTTCGCCACGTCCAACATGGCTTAGTCTAACGTGCGACTCCGCATGTCCTTGGATCTCTCAAGGGAGCGGAGGAGTCGACGGCTGCTGCTGGTTCTATGGTGGGGTATTTCCTTCTGCCGCCTGTGGCTTTTTGTCGGATGCCTTGATCCTACCTTTTTCAATGGAATCTCACCCACTTGGTAGAATTGGGTTGCAATTGCTTCTGGGTGATGCACCCGCTGTTATTTGAATAAAATATCTATACTTCGCGGGCTTGACATCCTAGTCTGATCCCAGGCGAGATGCATAAAGTGAGGCTGCTTTCTAGATTGCTGTGGCGATCGACGTCCGGGTCCATCAAAGGATTGAAATGTGGGAGCGATTGGGTTTGCTGGTTCGAAATGCCATATTTGGATTTGGCCCGGCGTCGTTGGTATAATTACTCGAAATGCCTACATTTATCAACACATGCTTTACTTGGAATGGGATAATAAGGGAGGGAGTTACCACCTCGTGAGTACGAGGTCGAGGTGAAATCTCGGTGTCCCTTTTCTTGGATTTAAGGGTGTCCTGTGGACATACTCCTCCAATCCGTCTTTCCTTGGTGACGAATTCTTTCTCTCTCTGTTCCACGGATCTTTGAAGGTTTTTGTCGCCCTTTTACCATCGCTACAACATGCGGTGGCTTGTCAACTTTATCTTTCCTGCTCCCCTTATTCCTTGAACGCTTGATAGTACTTGGTGGCGGTCTATACTGAATAACACGTTCGTCGTTCTTTCGGTCTGGTGATTTCGTGCACCCTATGGTTCTTGTGTCGGTCTTTTGTTTTCACGGAGGAGTCTTGATCGAATAGGTGTGGGCCGCTCGACGTTTCCAGAGTCGCTTATGGTGATCACAATGTGTGGCACAGTCATGTGAAAGTTGCATCCGACTGGGCGGGATTCCTTTACCAGGTGCGTGATAAGTAGGATTTTAACTTGTTTTATGCCTCTACTTGCCTATGCTTTGAGTATAGATTGCTACAAAACAGTCCCAAAATGCTCACAGGTTGTGCTTGATTGCATGTTTGATCGACAAAATGACGAAATGTCAAAGATCGGCTCAAAAATGAGTGAAACCTGCTCAAGTATCAAAGACCAAGAGAATTGAAGAAAAAGAGCCTAGTACAGGCTACGCAACAATGACTGCGTCTGCACTAGGAGGTTCAGAGAGATGATATCTTTAGGCTTAAAGTCACGCAACCTCGATTGGATTCTCGCAGCCTGCATCCAAGCTTCGTGGCCGCTTCACACTTTTATGCCGTCCGCGCCAGAGCCATCCGCGGCCACACTGCCTTTTACGCGGTCCGCGTCCATCAAGTTCATAGAATGGAAATAGTAAAGTCCAAGAGCCAGTGTGGCCGTGGTCGTATTTGTGCGGCCCGCACTGACCCCGCAGGAGTATTTTTGCCTAGTTTTTCCAGCTCCCTATAAATAGAATATATTACCATTTTTGGGTTAAGTCTTAATTTCAGAACGACTGCTACGCACCTGATATGGATATTGTATCCATTTTGGCACTTTTTCTCTTTATTAACAATAGATTATTGTAGATTATTCTTAGTAATTAATTAATAAATTTATTTCTTCATCTATTTCTTCTGTTTCTTCTGTAATTATGTCTTGCTAAACCCATTATCTAGGGTTGTAGCTCAACCCTAGTGTGGGTAATTGATGGGTGTTGTCATCTAATGATTGATTAATATTGAGTGTTTGCTATTTGGGTTGATTTTATGTTTTTAATTAAGAATTGGTGGTTGCAAACAACTCTTCTTGAGAAAGAGAGTCTATGACCCCAAAATTGACTCAACAAGGAAATGGGATGGATCCATGAGAAATAGTAGTCCCAGTTAATGGGTTAAATCTCAAGAGAGTAATCACCCTACTTGAACCCTAGTTGCTTGGTCTAATTAGCCTACCCAATTGGTTTCGATAGAGCCAATTGGGAAAAATCACTCCCTCTACCGAGAGGTGTGAGAGTGGGTACAATTATACAACGGTCATAGCATAAGCCCCAAATATGTCAATCTATCCTTAGTAGTTTCTATCCGTTAATTAACAACCTAGGTGATGCCATGACCCTAGTGCCTTTTTATCCATTAATGACAACTTAGCAATATTCCCTTAGCATAATTTAGCTTTAATCCTTAGTTCATAATAGTAGTTATAAATATTAAAACCCAAAAATGTTTGAAGTGCAATTAGAATTACAAACGCATCTCTAATCTACACAGACAATAAAACTCCACTACTAGCTCCCTGTGAAAATTTGATTCTGAACCGCTATTCGGGTAAAAGCTTTTACGACCCGCTCTTCCTACATTCATATAGCGTTAAGTCGGCAGCGATTACTTTTTGGCACCGTTGCCTGGGAGCTTACGGTGTTGACTATCTGTTTAGCTACTTTTGTGTTTTTCTTCTCTTTCCTTCTTTCTACTAATTTTGTTTGTGTCAATCACTTAGGTACACATGGATTTTAATGTCAATGACCCTCTTGACAATGTGGTCGCGGGGGAGGAGGTTGAGGATCTTGAACAAGAAGATATATTATCTCAAGCTCAAAGGAGAGGTCGAATTGCCAATGCAAATGCTATTCCGAATGAGAACATTCCAGCCCCTCCTCTGCCTCCACCAAGGGTGGCCCCAAAAGTTCTCCCAAATCAAGGGTATGCGAGTTCCATTGTTCCTTCCCGAATCTGGGCAGAGAACTTTCAAATCACAAATGTTATGTTGACCTTGCTCGAGCAAAGAGGATATTTTTCGGGCGCCTCTGATCAAAATATCTACATGCACTTGAAGGGGTTTGTAGATACATGCTAGAGTAGCAAGCAGACAAACGTCTCGGAGGATGCATTGAGATTGAGGCTTTTCCCCTTCTCTCTTCGGAGTAAAGTATTGGATTGGTTAGAAAGGCTCCCGAATCATTCCATTACAACGTGGGATGAATTGACAGACAAATTTATTTCCAAGTTCTTTTCTCCAAGTCACATGGCGGCGCTCCATGATGAAATTTTGGCTTTTAAACAAGAGCCGACGGAACCCTTGCACAAAATATGGGAGAGATTTAGAACTATGGTGAAAGAGTGCCCAAACAATGACATGAACGATGTGATGATTTAACAAACGTTCTATAGGGGAATCAACACAACGAACCAATGCATTGTGAATTAATTGGCCGGAGGAAACATTATGAATTTTCCCTACAATGAAGCTTGTGATGTTTTAGATGAAATGGCTGATACTTCTTTGGCATGGAAAAGTCGAGCAAACGTTCCTCAAGGTGACCCTACGGTCATATATTTACATAAGGAGTTGCATGACCACAGATAAGCCATTGCCGAACTTGCAACAACAATGAATCAATTGGCGAAGGCGCAATTGAAACAAGTCTAAAGCCCCTGCCAAGTCAATGCCATGAAAAGAGAGAATATGTTGAAAAGGAGGCAAAGAGGACAACAACCTCAAGAAAATTGTGATAAGTATGATGATGGGAATGGTTTTTTGAATGAGTGCTATGACGATCAAAGTAAGGAGGTTCAATATGTCAATAACTACCAAGGCAACCGAGGCAACTCTTCGAACCAACAATGGCGACCCCAGGGGAATTGGGGCAACCAACAAGGTGGTAATTGGAACAATAACAACAACAAAGGTGGAATTGGGGGAACAACAATTTGGGTAATCAAGGGAATTGGAACGAGAACAACAACAACAATTGGAACAACAACAATGGTCAAGGTAGGTGGAATAACAATGGTAGTCACGGTAATTGGGTCAAGGCTTTCAAAGGCCTCCGATGTAACAACAACCAAACAGCCCACCTCTGTTTCAATCTCAAGGGTCTAGTTCTTCAGGTAATGACATGGGTCGAATTGAAGTTATGCTCGAGCAAATGATGAAAAAGAACCAATACTCCGATGCTTTATTGGCTTCCCACAACACCTCTATCTGTAACTTGGAGGTGCAACTTGGCCAAATCTCTCAATCTCTAAACACTCGCCCAAAGGGTGCTCTATCAAGTGATACAGTAGTAAACCCTAAGGGTGGGCACAACAATCATGTGATGGCGCTGACAACGCGAAGTGGGAGAGGCAGTGATGTGCATGACTCAAGAGGAAATCAAGTTATGGGGTATGAAGATGAGTTGCGATATGATGATATACCCTTGGTGGTTGAGGATGTAGTTTAAACCAATATGAAAAATGATGTGCGGATTGATATTGATGAGGTTGAGGAGGAGATACAAGAGGCTGTGAACCCATCTAGGGCACGTGATTGATATACCCGAGCCGGTGGTACCCAAAGCCAAGGCACCATTTCCCAGGCCCCCTTCACCTTATCCTCAATGGTTGGCCAATGAAAATGGTGACAACCAATTCAAGAGATTCATTGAGATGATGAAGAGTCTAACTATCAATGTGCCGTTAGTGAGGCACTCGAGCAAATGCTAGGGTACACAAAGTTCATGAAGGATTTGGTTATGAAAAAGAGGTTAATGGAGTGTGAGACAATCAAGATGACTCACCGAGTGAGCGCAATCGTACATTCTATGGCTCCAAAACTTGAGGACCTCGGCGCATTCACTATACCTTGTACCATCAAAATGCCAATTTCGCCAAAGCCCTTTGTGACTTAGGGGCGAGTATAAACTTAATGCCATATTCGGTCTTCAAGACCTTGGGAATTGGACAACCCTCCCGACTTCAATGCGACTTCAAATGGCGGATCGGTTAATGAAGCGACCTTTGGGTATAATTGATAACGTCCTTGTTCGTGTTGATAAATTCATCTTGCTAGCCGACTTTGTTATATTGGATTGTGAAGTGGACTTTGAAGTCCCGATTATTCTTGAGAGACCTTTCCTAGCAATGCGGAAGGCTTTGGTTGATATTGAGGCAGGAGAGTTGACTTTCCATGTTGGGGATGAGAAGGTAGTGTTCCATGTATACAAGTCCATGAGTCAACCAAATAGCACCGAGGTATGCTCGTTTGTGGACATTGTCATGGTGGTACTAGTGTATGACACAAGCACGATGATTAGATTCGAAGATCCACTTGAGGTCATTCTTATAAATATGGATGTCAATGATGATGCTGGGAGAGTGGAGTGCGTAAATGCATTGCATGGTATGTGTTCATTTTCATATGAGCCTAGGAAGTTATCCTTAGATCTTGAGAATCGCAAAACTTCACCACCTAAGCCATCTATTGAGGAGCCATCAGTGTTGGAGTTAAAGCCACTTCCTTCTCACCTCAGGCATGAATTCTTGGGATCTAATTGTACTTTTCATGTTATTCTTTCATCTTGCTTAACTAATATACTGGTTGATTCCACTTTGGTGATTCTTTATAAGCGCAAGAAGGCGATTGGATGGATGTTGGCCGATATTCGGGGTATAAGCCCCATCTTTTGCATGCATAAGATCATATTGGAGGAGGATGCGAGCCCTTCACTTTAGCATCAAAGAAGACTAAACGAGGCTATGCAAGAAGTGGTAAAGAAAGAGGTTATCAAGTGGCTTGACGCTGGTGTGGTGTATCCTATTTCTGACAGTTCATGGACTTCTCTGAGGTAATGTGTACCGAAAAAGGGCGGGATGACTGTGGTGACAATGCCAACAATGAGCTTATTCCTACTCGGACAGTGATAGGTTAGAGAGTTTGTATGGATTACCGGAAGCTGAACAAGGTGACTAGAAAAGATCATTTCCTGTTTACGTTCCTTGACCAAATGCTTGATCGTCTTCCGGGCCGGGATTTCTATTGCTTTTTTGGATGGGTACTCGGGGTACAATCAAATTCTCATTGCCCCAAAGGACCAAGAGAAGACCACCTTTACATGTCCTTATGACACATTCACTTTCTCTAGAATTCCATTTGAATTATGTAATGCTCCGGCAACCTTCCAACATTGTATGATAACTATTTTCACCTACATGGTGGAAGATATATTGTATGTCTTCATGGATATTTTTAGTATGGTTGGGGATTATTTTGAAGAGTGCTTGGGATATTTGGATCGAGTGTTGGCCCGATGTGAAGATACGAACCTAGTTCTCAATTGGGAAAGTGCAATTTCATGGTAGAAGAGGGTATTGTGTTGGGTCACAAGATTTCAAAGAGAATAATTGAAGTTGATAAGGCCAAGATCGAGGTTATTTCAAGGCTTCCTCCCCTACTTCTGTCAAAGGGGTGAGGAGTTTTCTTGGGCACGCAGGTTTCTACCGAAGGTTCATCAAGCATTTTCTAAGGTAGTTAACCCGTTGTGCAAGTTGCTAGAGAAAGATGCCAAGTTTGTCTTTGATGAGAAATGGATGGAGGCTTTAGAGCTTCTAAAATACAAGTTGACAACTACCCCGATCATTACTGCACCAAATTGGAGCTTGCTTTTCGAGTTCATGTGAGATGCTAGTGACGTTGCGGTAGGAGTGGTTTGGGCCAAATAATCAACAAGATTCCGGTGTACTACTCAAGCAAGACCATGAATGAAGTTCAAAGGAATTACACAGTCAACGAGAAGGATTGTTAGCTATTATTTTTGCCATGGAAAAGTTCCGACCAAACCTTATAGGGGACAAAGTGATTATCCATATCGATCATGCTGCCCTTAGGTATTTGATGACCAAGAAAGACTCCAAGGCGAGATTTATGAGGTGGGTGTTACTTCTTTAAGAATTTGATCTAGAAATTGTTGACCGAATAGGGAGTGAAAATCAAGTGGCGGACCACTTGTCCCATTTGGATGAGGAGGAAAGGCCTTGTGAAAACCTTAAGATCAATGATACATTTCCCGATGAGCAACTCCTTGCGGTGTCATTGTATGATATGCCGTGGTTTGCCGACGTCGCCAACTAATTTGTTACCGGTATAATCCCGTATGAGCTCTCTTCTAACCAATGGAAGAAGCTCAAGCGGGATAGCTTGGATTTTTATTGGGATAAACCATATTTGTTCAAGATTTACACCGATGGTGTGATTAGTTGATGTGTCCCGGAAGAAGAATAACTGAGTAATTTGGAGGCTTGTCATTCCTCTCGCTATGGTGGCCATCATGGTGGGGGTGAGGACGACCTGTAATGTGCTTAGTTGCGGTTTCTATTGGCCTACTTTGTTTAAAGATACCTGTGACTTTGTCAAGAGATGTGATGAATGCCAAAGGGCCGGTGGGATTTCTAAAGAGCATGAGATGCCTCTCAATACAATTATAGACGTGGACATTTTTTACGATTGAGGTATCGACTTTATGGGTCATTTTGTGAGCTCTTGTGGGAACACCTACATCTTAGTGGTGGTGGATTATGTTTCAAAGTGGGTCAAAGCCGTGGCTTTGCGCAACAATGAAGCCCGAAGTGTGGTGGCATTTCTTAAAAAGAGTATCTTTACAAGGTTTGGCACTCCCTGTGCTATCATTAGTATGGAGGGTCTCACTTTTGCAATCAGGCCTTTGATTCATTGCTTGCCAATTATGGAGTAAATCACAAGGTAACCACGCCCAATCATCTTCAAGCGAGTGGCCAATTGGAAGTTTCCAACTGAGAAATTAAGACTATCTTGTCTAAAACTATCAATATTAATAGGACCGATTGGTCGAGAAAATTAGATGATGCTCTTTGGGCCTATCGGACGGCTTACAAGACCCCAATTGGTATGTCTCTGTACCGGTTGGTGTTTGGGAAAGCTTGTCATCTTCCGGTGGAAATAGAGCACAAGGTTATGTGGGCCTTTAGGAAGTTGAACTTAGAACGGGATGTTGCGGCGAATCTCTAGGTTGAGCAACTCAATGATCTTGACAAGTTTAGGTTTCATGCCTACTCCAGCTCATCCTTCTATAAGGACAAGATGATGTATCTCCATGATAAATAAGCTCGGGAAAAGGAATTCAAGATTGGTGATATGGTTCTTCTTTTCAACTCTCAGTTGAGATTATTTCCAAGAAAGCTCAAGTCAAAGTGGAGTGGTCCATTTGAAGTTGTTGGTGTGACCCCATTTGGTGCTATTTATCTCAAGAGGAAAAATGGTGTTGTTTTCCGAGTCAATGGGCATTGTGTCAAGATTATTTGGGGAAGTTTGATGACAACCACGTGGTGGTACTCATTCATTTGAAGTAATGTAATGGTAACATGCGTCGTGCGTGCCGTTAAATCAGGCGCTTCTTGGGAGGCAACCCATGTCTTTTTCTTTCTCTTTGATTTTCTTAGTAGCTTAGGATTTTTGAGCTAATTGTTTGTGAGATGTTGCAGGGATTGTGTTGAATCAGTGCAAAATAAAGTAAAAAAATTGCACAATCTCTGAAGTTGCCAGTGCGGCCACGATACATTTTGTGCGGTCCGCACTGGCATGAACTGAGAAGGGGACTCTCTGAAGTTCTTCCACGCGGTTGCGGTCTTGATAGTGCAGTCCGTGTTCCTCTTTTGTATGGTCCGCGTGGGATACTTACTGCAAGGGTACATGATCAAACCCAGTGCAATCCGCGGTCACTTTTGTGCGGCCGCGCTGGTGGGTAAGTACGGGGCCCATGGGTTTTCTATAAATAGTGACCCATGGTCTCACTTTACCCTTTTTGCAATTTGAAACCCCAGAACCCTATTCTACTATTCATCCCTCTTCTAAGACCGTAAATCTTGCAAGCTTTGATAGATTGCATTGATTCTTCCTAATCCTGCTAACATTTCATGCAATTGTCATTAATTATTTCATGTTTTATACTTTTATTTGCTTTCCAATAGTTGTAACTTCTTCTTTTTTTCTTCTTGTTTTTCTTGGATTTGTTAATTAGGATAGTTTATATATTGGGTTTTGAGTGCTAAATGTGATTCCATGTTGGGTAAATGAGCATGGACAATTAGGATGCAGAGATTGAACAAAAAATGGAAGAAAATTGAAACCCTAGCTTAGTTCCCAAATTTTGGCTCAGCGCGGCCCGCGATGGCCTTAGCGCGGTCTGCGTGGCCCTGATGCGGTGCATATTTCCTTTTTGCACGGACCGAAGTGCCTGAAATGCATGAAACACAAATTGCTTCCAGCTTGGCCGCATTGCATTTCACGCAGTCCGTGCTGGCCCACCGCGGTCGCGCCCCCATTTTACGCGGACCTTGTTTGAAGATTCAGAGAGATGTTGTTTCTGGGATTTGTTCAGTGCTTCCCGCGGTCACCTTCATGCGGTCCGCGGTGCTTCCAATGTGGCCACACTCTTGATGGTGCGGTCCACGGTGCCCTGTTCTGCGGTGGTGTCTGCAACATTTTAACCTGCTATTCTGCATTTGATTTCAATAACTGGTTCAGTGCTCGTGCTTAAACTAACAACATTAGACATGTTTGCTTGCAGAAAATGGTCAAACAACGAGGACGAGGTGCCAAACAACCCATCCAAGGTGACTCCTTCCGGCGAGGAAACGGAAAAGAAGCTAAACTCACTCCGCGACCTAAGGTGAAAAAAAGAAAGCAAGTTGTTAGTGATGATGACCAATCGAGGAGTGAGAACCTACCCTCTCAGGACCACTCTTCTGACTAAGGGCCAACTCCCTCACTCCCAGCTTCACCGACAGCTCAAGCTCCACAAAGTGTACATTCTGAGTTATTAGATGGCTCAGCGGCAGGCAGTGGTGAATACTCCACCTCCCCCACAACTTTAGTATCTAGGGAGAGTGCAAAAGGTGGGACCAATAGTGATGATAAGGTACCAGACAGTGGTGTGCCCCAGGTTGGGGGTGTTGAACGAACAAGAAAACCGGAAGCTTGGGAAGATCGTTTTGTCAGCCAAGTGGTTTTCCACAAGTTCAGGGATTTGTGGCCAATATGAAAACTAATTCCAGAGAGGAGCATAATCACAAGTGACCTGTTGCCGATACTTCCTAATGTTCATAGACAGTTTGAAACCATAGTAGGTTGGGGCATTTTTCGTTATGAACTGATAGATGACAATGAGCATATGGTCAAGGAGTTCAATTGTAATGTGGCTCACGTCAAAAAAGGCTCAATTATGACCAAAGTGCGGAACATGAATGTAGTATTCTCTAGGCAAGCATTCAATGGGTACTTGGGTTTTAATGAGGAAGATGAGACCAAATATAATGAGAAGTTGGCAATGAAGGATGAGGTTCACCCATGGTTATCTAGGTACTTGGTTCACCCGGACACTGTTCCATATTGGATACAAACGGGAGTGAAGATTGTTTAGAAGACTTTGAACTTTGAAGCTAGGGGGTGGCAGACATTTGTGTGCAACAGACTGGACCCCACTTTCCATGATCAGACTATCCCACTTCCCCGTGCTGTGTTGATTGCCTCTATCATGGCGGGCTACCCTATTAATGTGGGGAATGTGATGTACAAGGCTATTACTTTGATGGGGGTTGATAGTGACTGAAACTACCTGTTTCCTAACACTCTCACCATACACTTCCGGCACTTGAAAGCAGAGAAGAAGTCCTATGATGTGAAGGTTCGACCAGTGGCTTCATTCACATGGTTTAGCTTTCAGAGGAAAAGAAAAGGAAGGCAAAGCTTCTCTTGGCACCCAAAGCTTCCCTTGAGTAATGGCAAATGTCTAAGTTTGGGGGGAGAGACAAGAAAGGTAACAAACTGGTAAAAAGGTACGAAAGCAAAGGAAAAGGAAGGCAATGAAAAAGAAAGAAAAGAAAAAGACAAAAAGAAAGACCAATGTGAACAAGAATAAATAGGTATTCAAGGAAAACAAAAGTGAAAAAGGTGTGGAAAAAGTAGAAAAAGGAGAAATGTTTTGAATTGCATAAGAAAGAGTGACAATGTGTCCCTCTAACCCCTTGAAAAGAAGTGAAATACTCAAATGAGTCAAGTAAGTGTGCCAAAATGAATCAAATGAAGTGTTTAAGGGAAGATTTAACCCACTTGAACAAAAACATGTCCTACCCTTACCCAAAAGCCTTCATAATGACTCCACAAATCCCTATATGATCTTCGGTTGAAGGAAGCCAACATTAGTGGATACTTACATAAGGGGCAATCATATGGTACTTAGAGCCGGACTTGTGACCTTATTCTTGAGAGAGATGAGTGAAATTTCATCAACCTTGGTTTGTTTGTTAATACTCTAAAAGGCGAGGATTGCTTAGGGAGAGTTGAGGATGTGTGGGTTTGGGTTCCACAATGACTACGGTAATTGAGAGAGTTCTTTGATGTGTGTCAACTCTTGATGCTCTTGTGTCACACTTGATCCGTAATATTCAATGTTTTAAATGTATTAATGATGTACTTGTATTGAGGGAAATTGTTAGTCACAATTGATGCTTGTTGAGGTGCTTTAGGATAGCTGGAATTACATGAATTTTCCTTTAAAGAGTGGGTCTTATTTTGTTTGTTTGAGAACAAGCGAATGTTTAAGTTTGGGGGAGTTGATAAGTAGGATTTTAACGTGTTTTATGCCCCTACTTGCCTATGCTTTGAGTATAAATTGCCACAAAATAGTACCAAAATGCTCACAGGTTGTGCTTGATTGCAGGTTTGATCGACAAAGTGACTAAATGACAAAAATCAGCATAAAAATGAGTGAAACCTGCTCAAGTGTCAAAGACCAAGAGAATTGAAGAAAAAAGATCCTAGTACGGACCGCACAACAATGAACGTGATATTATAAACATCAATATCACACAAGAAGGGGGAGGGGTGATGTGTGTGGTACCTAAATTTTGCTTTAGAAGAACCAGGTTCTTCTAAGTGTTCTAACTACAGCAGTTTGCGGAATAATAAATACTGAAAATAAAGTGCACAGAGATTTTTACGTGGAAAATACTTGGCTCAAATGGTGAAAAAATCACGACCTACTACTAAATATGATTTTCCCAAACTCCACTAAAATCACTGAGCCAAAAAACAACATTTACAAAACTCTTTGTAAACCTAAGGATTAACTCTAATCCCAGTGTGGCACACAACCTCAATTGTTGTGACATCTTCAAGTTAACTCTAACTTGATACTCAAAGTACCTAATACAATTGCTTCTAAATAAGCTGAAAGGTACAATATGAAACACCTACTACAATTGAACTAGAATAAGAATAAACACAATGGAACTGATTCTTCTATCTCATTCAAGTAGCTTCAAGCTTGCACACTTATATCTCACATATATTTCTCGCAAAACATACTTGCTCTTTTGCTCTCAATTATGCTTTACTTCTATGTCTGTGCATTACCTGTAAAAAAGAACAACTTGGTTATTTAATAGATTAGCAATTAGATTTTGATCGAGACTCCAATGTTTATCCTTAGTCAATTTGAGTCCTTAACCAATACAAACTCCAACCCTTATCCTAGCTTGAGATTGTGTTCTCTTCTCATAAGGAGACTATCCTCCTTATCCTTAATGCAATATTTTCGATTAGTTCATAAGATATTTGTTGCGTGATCTTCACTGCATATCTTCCTCACATGCCTCCCATGTGCAATGGTTATAACAATTGTGTCTCCCAAGATGGACTAGGTCCATCCCTGAGTTCATTTGTCAATCTTCAAAACTTCACTGAGCTTGGGCCAACAAATTCCCCCTTTTTGATGATTACAAACTCTGTGCTTTTACTTATCAGAGAGCCCGTGGAACTCAGCTGAAATGTCAACACTTAAAATTTTTAACTTATCATTAAGGGCCAGATTTAATTAGGTCATAAATATCACATGTTGATATAATAAAGTTAAGCACAATGTCTTCCCCCTTTTGGCATCATCGAAACTTTGCATAAATAATATGAATCACAGATAATTAAGTAGTACTCATGGCCACTGGGGCAACTGCAAGTGAAAGCATGCTTTTAGTTAATCAGAAATCAACTTATCAAAAAGAAGTATTAAGAATAGAATTAACAAAAAGCAAGAGAGCTGCATATATTCATTGAACAACGATTCTTCTACATAGCAGTCCACAAGAAAAAAAAATAAAACTACCAACCATGAGCAAAAACCAAAAAAGACAGAACAAATAAAAGTCCCTAATCTAGGTCACTGGGGGGATTTCAAGGCTGGTTCACTACAGGACAAGGAAACCTAAGGCTTTGAGAAGCTGGAGGGTTAGGTTTGTAGCATATTTTGCATTTGCTAGAGCATCCCTTCATTCTTATTTTTTTCTTTTACAAGTTCAACTCTCAACCCATTTCTTTCTTCCCCCAATTCAACAACTCGAGCCTGAAGCCTTGCAATCTCAATATCCTTTGTCCCAACCTCCTGAACTAAGGCTCTGACCTTGCTATTCAGAGGAGTATTCACTGATGGACCAGGTTCAACTAGGCCTACACTAAGCAGATAATCACAGGCTTGGAGGATGTTCATGTGCTCTTTGCTGGAAGCATTTTTCCATTTTTTCAGGGGAACTTTCAGCTTGGCCAGCACAGTAGTGAGAATAAATCCATAAGGAATGGCATGAGCTTTCGAGCCATTTAGCACCCTGTCTAGCAGTTTTACAATAAAAGTAGGCCAGTTAATCTGTTTTCCTTCTACCAAGCACTCCATGAGGACCAGGTCCATATAGTTTGGTATATGCCTCCTCTCCTTTCTAGGCAGTAGGCATTTGTTCACAAATTCAAAGAGCACTATATGCTTTGGCCTCATTTCACTCTTTTGTACAACCCTTGCTTCATGTACCTCCTCATAAGCTTGGGTGTCGCAGAAGCTCCTAGTGAATTGAAGATCTGTAGGCAATCCATCCAGACAAGGCCGTCTTTGCCTTGTATAATCATCATATCCCTCACTAGGAATATCCAGAATTTTGCCCAGCTTGGGTGCATCAAACTTCAACTTGACCCCCTTCACTTTGCTAGTTACCAGTCAATTTTTCACAGTTCCATTGGCCATGAAGTCAATGAGCTCATTTCTGGCCAATCTACCATCCATTTGGAGGACCATGTCCTTCCATCATTGTGCCTCCAATGCAGTCGAATCTCATCATGCCTGGCTCATCCAGGTCTTTGAGCAACCTTTCCTTCAGAATTTTTCTCTTGCCAAACATGGCATACCTGTCTTGTTCATGTTCAGACTTTTCTTCTCCTTCTTCCCCACTCTACTCATCATCCTCTTCTTCAGTTATCTTTACTTGTTTTCCCTTTTTAGTTGACCTAGTTCTCTTAGCTAAAGAAGCTTCACCAGGTACAGATTTGGAGGGATTTTTGTTAGAAGACCTGGTTCCCTTTTATTTGGTAGTGGGAACTTCCACAGTAGTACCCCTCTCTTGATGGACCAGTTCCATCTCTTACTCCTCCCCTTCAAAAACAGTATCTGAACTTTCACCTATTTTTGCTTTCACCTTTTATTTTACCTCCTTTTCTTATTCTCCTATAGAGCTTTCTACAATTCTACTTCACTCTCCCTAACTTTACTTTTTGTGGTTCTAACCCTAGGAGCAGACTTGGGTTATGATGTTTTGCTTTTCTTGGTTGGTTTCGGCGCAGCAGGGGTCCTTTGTAAGGATGCCTTGCGTTTCTTTGGGTCATAACTAGCCCCAACTCTCTTCAGCTTATCCACCAAAGTTTCTTCTGCAGATGAACCAGGTTCATAAGGTTGTTCACTCAAGTTAAATAATCCCATTGCAGCTTCTCCTGAACCACTTCCCCCTGACTTCAAGCCTCCCTCTTCCCCACTACCACATATAGCTAACACCTCATTATTCTTTTTCTTTTTCATTTTACCGGACTCATCCCCATCAACGTCCTTAGCAGCCCCTATCTAAACAAACCTATTTTCTTCCTTCTGAACTACATCAGAAAATACAAAACATGTGTTTACCTCTCTTTGGGTTTCTTGAGATTTGGCATTTTTAGAAGACCCAGGTTCATCTCCCTCACTGGAAGTGACATATTGCTCGGACTTAGAGCTAGAATAAGTTTCTTTGGCTGGGACTTCTCTTCTTTGACTGGCTTGTAAATATTTTCATTTAAAGTCCTCCTCAGGGAACCACTAGTTACCGTTTATCTTGCTAACATTTTCTAGCCACAAAATCTAGGTTTGGGGGTTCTATAGGAGGTAAGGAAGATGAGGTGGTGTTGGGGTGAGATGGGTGGTGGAGTTCCAGGGTTGTCTTGGGGATCAGTCATGGTGAGGAATTTCTGGAAATCTTTGGAGAATTTTTGGAGCAGGAAAGTGAAGATCAGAAGTATAGAGAATAGAATGACGGTTATGACTGATTTTGGGGGTTTTAAAGAGGAGTCATGATTAGATCAATAAAGGCAGCCTTTTCAGTGGTCTTTTAGAAGTCTAATCAGTTGAGAGTTCAGGTCTCCTTAGTAATTAATGAGGATCGCTAATATTTAGGGAGGAGTTCCATTATATTAGCCCAATGGATAGAATTTTTGGATGTTTGGTATATCTAGGACTCTTGACCATTATTGGTAAGTTAATTTTTCTAATTGTGCAAATTATAGAAACATACCTGAACTTTCTCATGAGGATATATTGATGAACCAGGTTCTTCAAGTGAAACTTCTCTTGATTATGCCTCAAATGTCAGAATAGAAAACTTTGTAAGAGATCAATGAGTTATATAAATACATGTCACAAGAGTATACTAGCTAAAGTATGAGATTGAGTAAGAATTCATCTGGATATTTACATGAATTAAGAACTCCTAACCAAATTTGTTTTCATGTTTTTCAATGTTTTTTTCATTTTTTTCATTGTGCAATCTAAACCGGACCTTTTAGGTGATCTTAATCATCCCTAATTCCAACCTTTTCCTTTCAAAGTTTTCTCTACTTAGTGCCTTAGTGACGATATCAACTATTTGCTTGTCAGTGGCACAAAATTCTATGGAGATTAACTCTTTCTCATAGTTATCTCTTAAGAAGTGGTGTATAACATCTATGTGCTTAGTTCTTTTACGATGAATATGGTTCTTTGTCATACTTATAGCACTATTGTTATTACAGAATATTGGTATGCATCCCACTTCAATTCCAAAATCTATCAGTTATTGCTTAATCCACAACAAGAAGCAGCAGCAACATATTCAGCTTCAGCAGTAGAGAGAGCTACTGAATTATGTTTTTTGGTAGCCCATGATACAAGAAAAGAACCTAGGAAGTGTGCCACAACTGAGGTGCTCTTCCTATCCACTAGCAAACTTGCATGATCAGCATCAGCGTATCCAATTAAATCAAAATTACTACCTTTGGGATACCAAAGATACAAATAAGTGGTGCCTTTCAAATATCTCAATATCCTTTTAACATGTGTCAAGTGTGACTCCTTTGGATTCTCCTGGAAACGAGCACAAATCCCTACACTAAAAATAATGTCAGGTCTGCTGGTAGTAAGATACAAAAATGAACAATCATACCCCTATGCAACTTCTGATCAACTGATGAACTAGGTTCATCAATATCTAATTTAGTAGCTGTGGAAATAGGAGTATCTATTTCTTTGGATTCTTCCATTTTAAACTTTTTGATTAGTTCCTCTGTGTACTTCTGTTGATGGATCATTTTTCCATTTGGACTTTGTTTTATTTGCAATCCTAGGAAGAAATTGAGTTCACCCATCATACTCATTTCAAACTCACTTCCGATTAGTTTTGCAAAGTCCTTGCTCAACTTATCTGTAGTGGCCCCAAATATTATGTCATCCACATATATTTGTACAACAAGAAGATCTTTACCTTTTTCCTTTAGGAGCAAAATGATATCAATTTTACCTCTTCTGTACCTATGCTCCAGTAGGAATTTTGACGATCTTTCATACCAAGCTCTAGGGGCCTGCTTGAGACCACATTGAGCTTCATCTAGATTGTACACATGTTCAGGACACTCCTTGCTTTCAAATCCTAAAGGTTGTTTAACTAACACTTCTTCCTTAAGGTAGCCATTTAGGAAGGCACTTTTGACATCTATCCGGTGAAGAGTGAATTCCATATGTGCTGCAAAGGCTATGAGAAGTCTAATTGCTTCAAGTCTAACAACTGGAGAAGAAGTCTCATCATAGTCAATACCTTCCTCTTGACTGTAACCTTGGACCATCAACCTTGCCTTATTTCTTGTAACTGTTCCATCTTCATCTAGTTTATTCCTGAAGACCCATTTTGTGTCAATGATTGATTTGTCCTTGGGTCTTGGAACTAAGTGCCAGACTTGAATTCTCTCAAATTGATTTAGTTCATCCTGCATAGCGTTGACCCAATCTGCATCCTACAACGCTTCATCAACATTTTTGGGTTCAATGATGGATAAAAAGGCATCACTTGAGATCTAGTTTTTACTCCAGATGTTGGATCATTGATGATGTTCTCAATGGGATGAGAACTCAGGTACTTGTAAGATTTCCCCACCGGCTAGTCCTTGCTAGATGCTTCTTCATTGTTATGCTGCAAAGGAACATGTTCAGATACAAGTTCCTTTAGAGAATTTTGTTCAGTTTCTCTCAGATTGGTTCCCCCTGTCAGGTTGCCCTGGGTGGAAAGACCTGTTACATCACCTGTTGCTTCATTTGATGCCATCTTGACTTGTACTGTGGCTTCAGTCAATTGTCTCACCAATCCGATGGCTTCATCTTCATGTTCATGTCTCTCAGAAAGAATGTTAGATTCATCAAATACAATATGTACACTTTCTTCTACACACATAGTTATTTTATTAAACACTTTATATGCTTTACTATGTGAAGAATATCCCAAGAACACTCCCTTATCACTTCTGGTATTAAACTTACCTAGGGAGTCTTTGCCATTATTTTGCACATAGCACTTGCAACCAAAAGCCCTGAGATGGGATATGCTTGGTTTTGCACATAGCACTTGCAACCAAAAGCCCTGAGATGGGATATGCTTGGTTTTCTCCATTTAAGTAACTCATAGGGAGGTTTCTCTACAAGACCTCTAGTCATGCATCTATTTATTATATAACATGCAGTGTTTATAGCCTCTGCCAAGAAGCCGTGAGGTAGTTTACTAGAAAGAAGCATGGTCCTTGCCATATCCTCAAGGGTCCTGTTCTTCCTTTCAACTACCCTATTTTGCTAAAGGGTTCTAGGAGCAGAGAAATTATGATCTATTCAATTTTCATCACAGAATTCACCAAACTTTGCATTTTCAAATTCAGTTCCATGATCAGTTACAAGTTGATTTCCTAACTGTTTCTGGGTTTTTCTAACAAAAGTAGTAAACATTTCAAATGCTTCATCTTTAGAGGTTAGAAACAACACCCAGATAAATCTAGAATAATCATCAACAAGCACCATTACATATCTTTTACCACTCTGCTTATGGTCCTCATTGGACCATGGAGATCCATATAAACCAGTTCCAACGTCTTGGACGTACTTACCATTTTCTTGGGTTTGAAGGATGACTTTACCTGCTTCCCCCTTGCACATGCCTCACAAACTTTGTCTTCCTTAAACTTGATATTAGGTAACCTTATCACCAAGTCTTTGGAGAATAATTTGTTCAATTGATTTAGACTAGCATGGCCAAGTCTTTTGTTCCAAAGGAGGGTATCATTAATTAAAACACTTAAGCAAGTAATTCATTTTCAGAGAGAGTTGACAAATCTACAATATAAATATTATTAACTCTCTTTCCTTTCAAAATAATCTTGTCAGTAGTAAGGCTAATTACAAATTATTTTGTGGAAGTGAAAGCCATAAGATTACCTCTGTCACACAGTTGTGACACACTTATCAGGCTATATTTCAAGACATCTATCAAATAGACATTCTCAATGGAATGAGAGTCTATCTTTCCTACCTTTCCAACTCTAATGATCTCACCTTTCTTTCCATTTCCAAATGAGACATTACCTCCTCTTAGGTTCTCAAGTGAAAGGAACTGGTCCTTGCTCCCAGTCATATGTTTTGAGCAGCCACTATCATGTACCATATTTGGCTACTAATATTCACTTGGACCTGCAAAATGAAATCATGGGTTAGTCTTAGGAACCCAAACTAGTTTGGTCCCTTTCTATGGGCAAAAGGATGAATGAAATTTTTCTTTGCCAACCAGGCAGTTTGTGTTTTTCTTGAACAAAGGCTTTGTTCTTTTGTCTGGCCTTCTCTTTTACATTTCATTCATTTTTGTAATGTCCAGTCTTACCACAGTGTGTGTAGATCTTATTTTCAGTAAGTGTGAGGTACTTGCTTTTGGGATCCCATTTTGGAGATTGTGTCCCAAATCCAAGTCCTCTCTTAATGCTGTTGTGATGTTCTTCCAGCCAGGAGAGTGAGTTAGAAGCCTTGTTCCATTTGCATGTTCTTTCTAGTTCATGCTTCACCTTTCCTAAATCTTCTTTTAGGACCTTAATCACTCATCTTTCTTGTACAGTTCATCTTTCATTTCTCCTAGATTTTCTTCTAAGGTGAGAAATGATTGATCAACCTTTTTCTTTCTTGTCCCTAATTTCAGTTTAATATTTTAAGATCTAAGTTCTAGGACATTATTTTCAAGTTGAAGAACATGGTTCTTCATCTCAGTATTTATGTTGTCACTCTCATCAGCCCTAGACTCTAACCTTTTGCATTTTGCTTCTAGGATGACACATTCCCTAGATAGAACATTCTTCTCACTGTTTATTATTTCTGACTCATCAACGAAGTCCAATAGTAGCTCATCCAACCTTTCTTTAGATAAAAATTTAATCTTTTCTTTAAGATGTAGGATACTTACCTCCTGTTCATCTTCTGATTCTCCGATGGCCATAAGTGCTTTCTTATTTTCAGCTTCATCTTCTGAGTCCTCATCTGAGGTTTCTCCTATGCAGCAACCATGGCTTTATTTGAACCTTTGTTTCTTCTTGGTTGGACCTGTTCCTTCTTCCTGTTTCTCTGTTCATCTCTTTCTTTCTTCCACTCAATCTCCCATTGAGGGCAGTTCTTGATCATGTGGTCTGTGTTGCCACACTTGTAGCAACCATCATTTGTTTGCTTCTCAGGAGCCCTAGGTTTATTGAAGGTTGTTCCTCTTGAAGGACACTTTCCTCTCATAAGATACTTTTTGAAATCTCTGGTAATCATAGCCATTTCATCATCTTCCAGATCTGATTCTTCTAAAAATCTCAGAGCCAAATTTCTTTCTTTATTTGGAGCATCCATCTTCATAGTCTGCCTTCTCAATTCATAGGTAGTAAGATTTCTAATCAGTTCATCCAATTTTACGGTAGAAGTATTCTTGGATTCCTGAATAGCTGTGATTTTGCTTTCCCAGGCAATTGTTAGAACTCTAGTTAAGATCCTTTTAACCTTGTCTTCTTCCAGAATAATCCTTCCAAGAGACTCAAGTTCATTTTTCGGTGTAGTGAACCTAGTTTACATCTCTTGGATGGTTTCTCCATCCTTCATAGTGAAATTCTCATATTGAGAATATAGAAATGTTTCTCTTGATCTCTTCACTTGAGGTGTTCCATCATGGGCCACTTGTAATGTGTCCCAAATTTTCTTGGCAGTGTTACAACTTTGAATCCTGCTGTACTCATCTGGGCCAAGTCCACATACTAGCCATTTATTTGCCTTTGAATTCTTTTCCAATTTCTTTAAGTCTTAAGCAGTGCAATCAGCTCTTGTCCTTGGAACATCCAACCCTTCATCAGTTATCTTTGTTGTGGCTAAAGAACCATCCGTGATGATGTACCAAAGCTCGTAGTCTTCACCCATGATGTGGTCTCTCATTCTATTCTTCCACCAGGAGTAGTAGAGACCATTGAATAGTGGATGTCTAGCAGTGGATTGTCCTTCCAGTTACCAGGTGGTGCACTCATGTTGATCTTTCCTAAGGTGTTAACCTCTTCAAGGATAGCCTGCTCTAATACCAATTGATGTTATAAACATCAACACCACACAAGAGGGGCACGGGGGAGGGTGATTTGTGTGGTACCTAATTTTCACTTTAGAAGAACTAGTTTTTTTTAAGTGTTCTAACTACAACAGTTTGCGGAATAATAAATACCGAAAGTAAAGTGCACAAAGATTTTTACATGGAAAATACCTGGCTCAAAAGGTGAAAAAACCACGACCTACTACTCAGTCGGATTTTCCCAAACTCCACTAAAATCACTGAGCCAAAAACAACATTTATTAAACTCTTTGTAAACCTAAGATTAACTCTAATCCCAGTGTGGCACACAACCTCAACTGCTGCGACACCTTCAAGTTAACTCTAACTTGAATACTCAAAGTACCTAATACAATTGCTTCTAAATAAGCTGAAAGGTACAATATGAAACACCTACTACAATTGAACTAGAATAAGAATAAACACAATGGAACTGGTTCTTCTATCTCGTTCAAGTAGCTTCAGGCGTGCACACTTATATCTCACATATATTGATCGCAAAACAGACTTGCTCTTTTGCTCTCAATTACGCTTTACTTCTGCGTATGTGCATTACCTGTTAAAAAGAACAACTTGGTTATTTTATAGATTAGTAATTAGAGTTTGATCGATACTCCATTGTTTATCCTTAGTCAATTTGAGTCCTTAACCAATACAAACTCCAACCCTTATCCTCGCTTGAGATTGTGTTCTCTTCTCATAAAGAGACTGTCTTCCTTATCCTTAATGCAATCTTTTCGATCAATTCAGAAGATATTTGCTGCGTGATCTTCAATGCATATCTTCCTCACGTGCCTCCCGTGTGCAATGGTTATAACAATTGTGTCTCCCAAGATGGACCAGGTCTATCCCTGAGTTCATTTGTCAATCTTCAAAACTTCAACTAAACTTGGGCCAACAGACCGCGACCGCACTAGGAGGTTCAGAGAGATGACATCTTCAGGCTTAAAATCACGTGGCCACGGTTGGATTCTCGCGGCCCGCGTCCAAGCTTCGCGGCCGCTTCACGATTTTACGCCGTCCGCCCCAGAGCCCTCCGCGCCTGTGCTGCCTTTTTACACAGTCCGCGTCCATCAAATCCAGAGAAGAGAAATAGCGAAGTCCAAGAGCCAATGCGGCCCGTATTTGTGCTGCCCGCACTGACCCCGCATGGGAATTTTTGTCCACTTTTTTTAGCTCACTATAAATAGAAAATTTTACCATTTTTAGGTTAAGTCTTAAGTTGAGAACGATTGCTACACACCTGAGGCGGATATTGTAGCCATTTTTGGCACTTTTACCTCTTTATTAACAATAGATTATTGTAGATTCTTCTTAGTCATTGATTAATATATTTATTTCTTCATCTATTTCTTCTTTAATTATGTATAGCTAAACCCATTATCTAAGGTTGTGCCTCAACCCTAGTGTGGATAATTGATGGGTGTTGACATCTAATGATAGATTTATATTGGGTGTTTGCTATTTGGGTTGATTTTATGTTTTTAATTAAGAATTGAGGGTTGCAAATATTTATTCAAGTTTAATGGGTTTGACTCTCTTGAGAATGAGAATCTATGACCCCAAAATTGACTCGACAAGGAATTGGGATGGACCCATGAGAAATGATAGTCCCAATTAACAGGTTAAATCTCGAGAGAGTAATCACCCTACTTGAACCCTAGTTGCTTGGTCTAATTGGCCTACCCAATTGGTCTCGACAGAGCCAATTGGGCAAAATCACTTTCTCTACTGAGAGGTGTGAGAGTGGGTACAATTATGCAATGGTTATAGCATAATCCCCAAATATGTTAATCCATCTTTAGTAGTTTCTACCCGTTAATTAACCACCTAGGTGATGCCATGACCTAGTGCCTTTCTCTCCATTAATTACAACTTAGCAATATTCACTTAGCATAATTTAGCTTTAACCTTAGTTCATAATAGTATTTATAAATATAATAACCCAAAAATGTTTGAAGTGCTATTAGAAGCACAAACGCATCTCTAAACTAGACAGACAAATACAACTCCACCTACTAGCGCTCTGTGGAAATTCGATCCCGAACCACTATTCGGGTAAAGGCCATTGCGACCCCCTCTTCCTACATTTGTGTAGTGTTGAGTCAGCAGTGATCAATGCGTCTTGTTGGATCTGGTTCTATCGGATGTTCCTCGAGGATGCTGTCAGTGAGTTATCTCCTTACTGTTGTGAGGTAGGCTGCGTCTGAGGTTATTCCCTCCATTTTCCGTACATGGGTGATACCTCCATATGTTTTCCATCAACTTCTTTGTTGAGAGTCTGCTTGTATGTACCTATCTCGAGAAGGTTCCCGGACGGTTCCCCACGACTCTGATTTGTGGCTGATATCGGGTGTGGTTATCCAATCAGTCCTCGGCTGGGTACCTGATCCGGCTTTACTTGGAAGCGATCACGATTGTCTTGTCAGGGAATGGCATGTGGTCTTTTGTGATATTTCATTTCTTCCTTGCTCAGCCTTGGGAGTGCAGGGCCTTCTCGGTATTGTTCTGACAGTGTGGGCACATACTTTTGCGGAAGGCCATGCTGGCATAGCGAGTGAGCCCATAGGGCCAGGTGCCAGGTGGTGGCGATGTGTCATGGTTTCTTTTGGGAGAGTTTCTTCGAGGTTCCTCAGAGGGACATGCCCGAATCCATCATTTCTGGGGTTGCTGCCTTCAAACGAGTACGTGCGAGTGGTGGTGTGCCTGTAGGGATATGCAGTCCTGTAGTGCTTAGGGAGTTCCGAGATCGTTTACTCGAGATACGAATGTCGCAATAGCTTCTACAAACTTGATTCGATCTTTTTGCGGAGATCCCCCCGCATCTTCGCTGCGCCGGGGCCAGTCACCGACTCATCGCTACTTGACTTCCTGAATACCGGATCATCATGAGAAGGTGTCCTTGTTGCTATTACATCGGAGGTCTGCGGGTGATTTTGTAGCTGTGCGATAGCCAATTGTCGTGCCTGCAATATTCCAAAAATAACATGAATACTACTTTCTCGTTCTAACCAGGCTGGGGTTTTTAGCTTTCTGTTGGTCGGCGAGCCATAAGTTATTATTAGTGCGCGAGGTTCTGTCACCCTATTGCGCGCCCTGCGAGCCCGAGTCTGATCGAATCAATCCAGATGCATTATTAGGGTCCTGAGGTGTCGCGTCAACCGTTAGAACAGCCATATTGCTTCCGCCGTGGTTCTCGGGGTAGTCGTTCTCAACTTTGTTTACCGAGTCAGACATTAACCTGAAATCGAAAGATCTTGAACAAGAAAAGTGTGAAAGGTTTGGGTGGAAAAACCAACAAGAAAATAATCACTATTATTTTTAGCCCTACGGTGGGCGCCAAACTATTTACTGTGAAAATGATAATAACAACTAAATTTGTAAATGGGGTTATAAAAATACGTGATCTATTCCCGAGCTAGTTTTAGGGCGGTTTATGCTTGAAATGCTAAGTGTGAAGATAAGACATAAGCTAAGGCGAGATAATAAGCAAATCGAAGGGACCTGTTGCCCGAGCGCGAAATAGATCAATGGAGGCCTCGGGACCGAGGTTTGAGCCGGAGTCGAGCTATTGGGGACAGTTGGGGAAGGGATAACAAGCAAGAATTCGATTGATCAAGGCTCTTTATGGCTTTGCACGGCTTAGACGTGCATGGAGTAAGTAAGAAAACGATAAACACGAGGTGACTTTGGACCTATGAGAACAAAGACTTAGAAGAAGAGAGAGAGAGAGAGTGATATTATTTCACTTGTGGAGAAAATAGAGCAAATGACCAAGCGTTTACAAGGAGGGATGAGTCCCATTTATATAGGATGGGAGTCTCGGTTACAAGTATATGGAGATTAAGTACAAAGTATGGTGATGGGATGGATTGACATGACGTTACAACATAAGCTCTAGATAGGTCGAGTTTGTCAGGCGTAGCCATGTGCTTGAAGAGCTCCTTCCTATATCCTTGCTTCGTCCTTTGTTCCCTCCGAGCCGGGCTTCGATGATCCCCGAGGTTGAGAGATCGGTCGTGACCTCCTGTTCTCGAGACCCTGGGATATGCTTGGAAGTGTCTTGACAACAAAAAATAGAGCCTTCCGATTTTGCAGCGTACAATTTTACACGCAAAAGTATGTGAACTAAGAATATAAATAGTGATTATTTCCACATAAATTGACACATGAAAATGATAATCTAACTTTTATAATGGTAAACAATAATCTATTTTGTTAAAGAAGTAAACGTATATTAGAATTATAAGCTGTATATTGACTTTTAAACCAACATATAACCTCTATATTATTTGCGCTGAATGCATGTGGATACACCAAAAGTTTTACTTTTTTTTAGACACTTCATGTAGATTTTATTTCAATTGAACGCTTGTAGTAGGTCAAAAAAGTGTACCAAAAAGATATTTTTTACTGATATGATTGATAACGTAAGTTACAATGTATAGAATGCTCTTTGGCTTGATGTTGCTCACTGTAGTTTGCTATAAAATGTATCAGAATTAGTAGTTTTTTCAAAAAGAAATAGAGTATTAGATGAAAGTGTGTATGAAACACATTTCTGCGCTGAAATACTCTCAGGATATTCGGTAGAGGACAATGAATACGAGCATTATTCATGTGCAACTTAAGCTATCAATATACTAACGAAATGTATTTGATTTGTACACTTTAGGACTGCTACATTTATTCAAGTTCTTTTCTTCTTTGTTTTAATACGTGCCAGAAAGTATTTATATTTGACAGTCGAAAAAGTGTATAAAATTTGTATATAGCAATGTATATATATACAAAACAATTATATATTTTTCGCTATTATTTTAAAACCAATTATACAATGTCAATTTTCCTTTATTCAATCAGAACAAGGCCTACTTGGCGTGTTTAAATAAAAAAGCGTAAAAACTTTAAATCTCCACATGTGTTCAACTTATTATCAATTGATGAATTATAAGTCATGCTTCCCTAATATAAAAATAGCACGGGCTAGCCAATTTTCGAACTGGTCATTAAAAATAGCTAGCGGTTGTAAAATTATTAAAAAATAGCCACTATTTTGCTGCAATGCGAAAAGTTCCAGTATAATATACTGGAGATCGGTACACATGTGTATGAACTTCCAGTATATTATACTGGAACTCTAACATGCGAAAAGTTTCAGTATAATATACTTGATATTGGAGCACCGTTGCTCTAATATTCAGTATATTATGCTGGATCGGTATATTATACAGGAACTCCAGTATAAATATACTGCAGTTCCAGTATACTTATGTTGGAACTAGTTTATTATGCTGGAATTCCAGTATATTATATTGGAGTATTTTTTTTCTGCTTTTGAATAATATTTTTGTTTAGATTTATCTTTACATGGAAAATGGCTAAATTTTGATTATTTTTGAAACTGTGGCTATTTTTGAATGACTACTTGTAAATCTGGCTATTTTTGAATTTCTCCTCTCCCTAATCCATGAATAGGGGTGACAAAATGGTTAAAAGAAAACATTTAACCATCCATATTATCCATTAAAAATGGGTTGGATAGTGAACTTTTTAAAAACGGATCAAATATGAATAAGAACCATATTATCCATTTAAAAAAGAGATAACGCATAAATACCCCATTAAACTTGTCTGGAAAAGTCATTTACACACCTTATCTTTACGGGTGTCTGAACACTCCATTATTCTTGGTTGTGGTGAATTTAATACCCCATTAGTAATACTTAGTCAGTCTTGTAGTCAGTTTTCCATGTCAACTTCATCACCACCTACACCACCATAGAACCAACTCTAAACCACCTTGAAAAGTTGCAAAAACAGCACCAAAAACTCACCCCAAAATACATGTCTCTGCTTTAGATATAAATAAAACAAAAATATGTTTGATCACATGAGCATGTAACTAACACAAGAAATAAATCAATAAATGCGTTCCCAAATATTTCCACAGCACAAATCATTCATCAAAATCTCAAAAACGCCTTCCATGTTATAGCCACAAACGGAGATATAAGAAATTGTTGAATTAATTATATATATATAATACTCTTATTTGTGAACTGAATATATATATAATCTTAAAATAAAAATAAACAAAAATAAAGACAAAAAAAAGACAAATAAAAATTTCAAAGAAAAATATTTAATAAAGTAATATACTAATAGAACTTTCTATTAACAATGTCATAATATTAAATATTAAAAGAATAGGAAAATGCCCTCTCATTGAGACAAATGGCGACCCATAAAAATGCCATATGACATAATTAGTTATTTAATTTATAATTAATTATTGGTTATTATTTTTTAAATTTTGAATATATATGAAAAATGGAAATAATAAAATAAAATAAAAATTACCATATATATATATAACTTTATTTGGATTAATAAATACAGATATATGATAATTAAATATAAAGAAACAAAAAATAAATATATAAAAAAATAACTACACATTCAAATTGGGTAGGAGCAGTTTTGAGTTGTAGTTTTTAAATTATTTTAAACTAAAGGCAAAAAAATAGTTGTATATCTATTGGTTACTTTATTTTGATTAATATAGATATCTTATAATTAAATATAAAAATATTATATATATATATATATATATATATATATATATATATATATATATATATATATATATATATATATATATATATATATATATATATATATATATATATATATATATATATATATATATATATATATATAATTTGGTGGGAGTAGTTTCAAGTTATAGTTTTAAAATTATTTTAAAATAAAATAAACAAATATAAAGACAAAAAAAATTCAAAGAAAAATATTTAATAAAGTAATATGCTAATATTACTTTCTATTAACAATTTAATAAATTAAATATTAGCTGATATACTAAAGAAAAATACATAACAAAAAAAGTTATTCAATGCACTCCCTGTATAAGTTCCGTTAGATTAAGAGAGTTTTGTTCATAATGTTATTAAGAATAAAAGAATAAAATTTAAAATAAAAAATATTTCAACAGTTATAAATTATAAAACTTCTCATATATGACAAAAAGAACTCGAATATTAAATATTAGTTAATATAATAAAAATATATAGAACTAAAAGTTATTTACTAACTATAAGTATCTTTGATTTAATAGAGATTTCAATATTGGATAAATATCGTATTGACAAGTAAGATGACAATTGAATTTTATTAAAGTTATACAATATAATAGGATCAAACATGTCCGATCATAATTTAATTTTTTAATATTTTTTAATACTAATCATGTATCACGCGAGTATAATTACTAGTGTGTAAAATATGGGTCCATACATATGTTAGATAAAAAGAGAATTCACACAACTAATCTAAGTTGTGTGAGACCCAAAATAAAATCACTAGTATTTTCAAAGCACGCAACTCTGGTACGTCAAGGGCTGCGTTATAGATAACCGATACGATGACGTCAATCATACAGAATTACACCGTATTACCCTACACTGCATCGCAGCAAATTTACACCCAAAATAAAAAGAGCGAATCAACTTTGCACTATGAGAAAAAGCTCGTCTTCATCAACTCAACAGCTCGCTGCGAATCTCCAATTTTGACCAAAAAGCTAACGGAAAATTCACCGGAAGTCACGATTCCGATATTAAACCTTTATAAAAATGGCGATTTCGACCTTAGCGGGAAGAAAGGCTACAACATTTTTATCATCCCGATTTTTCTACAGCACTTCCAAGTATTCATTTTCTCTGACGAGAGGCTACGCTTCAGGATCCGATGAAAACGACATCGTTGTGATCGGCGGTGGTCCCGGCGGATACGTGGCAGCGATCAAAGCCGCACAGCTCGGGCTCAAAACTACATGTATCGAAAAACGTGGTACCCTTGGTGGAACCTGCCTTAATGTTGGTTGTATTCCTTCTAAGGTATTTTCTCGCTCTTTGTTTTAGAATTTCTACATTTAATCTCTAAACGAGCTTAGAGTAATATCAAATAATCAAATTAAGATAAATGTTCTTAAAACATGCGGAATGGATACAGAGAAGATTTCAACTAATTTGGAATTGAGGTATTGTTCATTGATTAACCTTTGGTATCTAGATTTGGATTCTTTGTTTTTATTTTTTATTTTTTTCATCTTCATAAAGTTCAGGTTTTTTAGAAATATTAATGTTCATATTGCTTGTTGATTCCACCATTGCTGCGTGCAACTTTAGCTTGTATTTATGTGTCTTAACTAGCACGAGGGTAATTACCTCAATTGACAGAATTTTGCTTTGGATTCTATATAGCAATTACACCTCACTCCTAAACGAGATAAAGACATCTATATGAATCCAAATAAGTTGGATTTGGTTATATGTTTAGAGGATTCATCATAATTAGAATATTTTTACTGGCTTCAACATACTGCGACCTGCCTTTTTTTTTTTTTTATTTGCACCGGGTGTCCGAGTCTCTTCGAGCCCCGACTAATCCCGGGGGTGCACAGGCCCTCGGCAAGGAGTTTCCCGCAAGTGCACCATAGTTAATTCATGTTTTACCCGGTCCGATGGCCCTCAGAAATTGTTTGTACCCAGTATGTTTCGAACTTGAGACCTTGAAAGGGAGCAAATCCCAAGGCTCAAGTCAATTACCACCGGAGGTTGGCCTGCTTTCTTTTGCCGACTTGGCAGTGGCTATACTCTATAAAGCTCATCTAGGCGGAGTTTATTGCACTGATAAACATTGAGCAAATTACGTGCTTTACAATATTGAGTTCATGCACTCGTTATTGTGGCTTCAGAATGTTTGTCAAACATCAATTGGGTAATTGGCTTGAGTTATTGAGTAAATTAAATGTGTACTATGTGCCTTAGGGTGTGGCTTGGCAGCTGATTGAAGACTTATTATAAGGATATATTTACTGTACACGACTTCTGGAAGCTGCTTCTGTTTATTATTTTAAAGAGTTCTTTTGATAGAATTTAATTGTTTTGAAAGAGTTGTTTAGAATTGTTAGTTTAGATCTGGTCATCATATTTAAATAATTGATAAATTCTTAAAGATTGTAATATATTTTAGTTAATTAATAATTGTTGGAGTATATCTCAACTAGGTCAAGATAATGTGATACTTCTCTACCAACAGTAACTTTTTTTTTTTGTCTCAAACTAGGAAATGGAAGAGCAATGAAATTGCTAACGTAAAATGACACTGTTTTAACCAACTATAATTTAAGAAAAGCAATCTCAGAAATCAGAGTGATTGGTACTTTTAGGCCACACAACACTAACAGCTACAATTATGTCTCAAAAAAGTTGGGGTCGGTTATTGAACCCATGGTGACCATGTTTCTTCATTTAGATTCGTTTCAAGCCAATGTTATACAAAATAAAAATCAAATTAAAAAGTACTAGAAGATCTCTATATTTTCCATGAGCATAAAAATCTCTAATAGAGCTAAACAATATTGCTCGGACTCTCCGAAAATGTTGATAGGAGTGTGTTAGATCCTCCAAAAGTAGTGCATTTTTGGAGGATCTGACACTGGTGCTGCACAAGCTGTATTAGGAGTCCGCGCAACATAAAGGCTAAAAGACTCCTAAGAAAGCATAGGACCTAGAGTAACAACAATAACTACCCAGTATACTCCCACCAGGTGGGGTCTGGGGAGGGTAATATGTAGACAAGCCTTACCCCTACCGAAAAGGGCAGAGAGGCTGTTTCCAATCGACCCCCGGCTCATAGAATAAAAGGAAAAACAGCAGTAAAACAGAAACAAAGACAAACAAAAACAATAAAGCATTAGTAACTCCAGCAGAAATAGCGTAAATAACGTAAATACTTATCTAAACATACGAGACATAAATACAATCGCATGCAATAATATCATACAGTAGCTACCATAATTAACATCCATAGGTGGGACATAAGCTAAAACACAAATCATCTATGGGTAACCCTGCTGACCCACACCCAACCCCGGATGAGGCGTACGAAAAGCTCTAGGAGCCCCTATCCTACAACCCTGATTCTAGCCCTCCAGACTTTCCTATCAAGGGTCATGTCCTCGGAAACCTGCATTCTAGTCATGTCCTGCCTAATCACCTTTCCCCAATACTTCTTAGGCCTCCCTCTGCCTCGCCGCCCGCCAACAATCTCCAGCCGCTCGCAGCTCCTCACCGGGGCATCGGGACTTCTCCTCCGCACATGCCCGAACCACCTCAGCCTCGCTTCTCGCATCTTCTCATCCACCGGAGCCACCCCACCTTCTCTCGAATAACTTCATTCTTAATCTTCTCTAGCCTGGTGTGTCCGCACATCCACCTAAGCATCCTCATCTCCGCAACCTTCATTCTCTGAACATGAGAGTTCTTCACGGGCCAGCACTCCGCCCCATACAACATCGCAGGTCTAACCACGGCTCTATAGAATTTTCCCTTGAGTTCGTGTGGAACTTTCTTGTCACACATGACTCCTGATGCAAGTCTCCATTTTGACCACCCCGCTCCTATACGATGAGCGACGTCCCCGTCAATCTCTCCGTCCCCCTGAATCACAGACCCAAGATATCGGACACTGTCCCTCTTGGCGATGGCCTGAGAACCAATCATCACGTCCCTGCCTACTTCGCTCGGCTCGGCACTAAACTTGCACTCCAGGTACTCTGTCTTAGATCTGCTTATTTTGAAACCTTTAGACTCGAGAGTCTGTCTCCATACCTCTAACCTTTCAATAACACCGACCCTCGTCTCATCTATCAATACTATGTCATCAGCAAATAGCATACACCAAGGCACATCCCCTTGAATATGTCGGGATAGAGCATCTATCACTAAGGCAAACAAGAGGGGGCTCAGCGCCGAACCTTGATGGAGCCCCATAACCACCGGAAAATGGTCTGATTCGCCACCCACCGTCCTAACTCTAGTCTTAGCTCCATTGTACATGTCCTTGATTAAACATAGAGAAAAACCTGCTTGCTATGCTCAGTGCTCCTTCTATTGGTAGGTTCTGTGGTGGTCCTGTCTCAATCTCAGACCAAACTCGCATGTATAAAATCTTGCACATGCTTTTGTCTCTGCATGCTAACAAAAGAAATTTGGAAAGAAGCAAACACAAGATATGCACCCAAGGGTGTGGACTAATAGTCAATGAAGTGGGTGAAAATCACGGGAAAAGGCTTAGAGTTCAGCAACCACAAAAAAATTGTTTGTAATTTCTTCCTATCTCACTAAGCCTACCCCATAGTTTTTTTGGCGGAAGGTAGGAGGTACCGCTGAAATGTTCGAGGTGCGGTAAAACTTCCACGCCGTTAACGGAAAAACACCAAATATTATGCAAGTGGTGACCATTCTGTGGTGATTAAATTATTTCTTTGCATTTTTGTGTGATAAAACTATAAATTATTTATGAAGATGTTGATTATATTGCTTAGGAATTTGCTACAAATCAATAAGGACATTGTTGTTGTTGATTTAGAACAAATTTCCTTTTTCGGACAAAATATGATTTGCAACTGCTACTAGAACAGGAAGTCCTGTTCGAGCTAATTGATTTTGGAGGAACCTAGTACTAGTTCCCCGAATGATATGACTTCAGACAGCTCCATGATATGGGAACACGAGAGAGTATTTGAGTTAGGCATATGGAAAGCAGATTCAGGCAATTCGTGGGGAAGACCATGGAAGAAACTGAGAGCCTCTTAGAAACTCAGTTGGAGGAGAATTGAGTTATGGGAAACTACTGAAAGGGAGATTTAAGTTATGATTTCCAACTTGGTGATGTCATGTATCTTACAGAAAATTATGGGCTCCTGGTTTCACTGCAAACTTCCACATTGTTGGGATGTTTTCTATTTGAATTGGCTGTAAAATGAGAAGGCACACTACCCAGTTTTAGTTTTTTATTTTCAGATAGCTTTTCTTTTTTTGTTTCCTTCTTCTACCTTTCTCAAGGCTACTGAAGGGTGCAACTTAAAAGTGGTTTCTCATGGTTGTGCCTCCAACTTAGCAGATGGGTGTATATGTGCCCAACACTGCTTTCATTGATGCCCTTATATGTGAAAAAGTAGTGGGTCCTTTTTGCAAGTGCAGTGACTTAACTTTCCTGAGAGGACATTTTGGTTGGTGATTATATATAATTATAACCTAGTGACAGATTTATTAACTTGTACCCATAGGGTGCATGTTTGATATTTGTCTTATGACCTGAACTTAATAATGTCTTTCCCCTATGTCTTTTGATGACCCATAATCATGGGAGTTGAAGCGCTGGTACTTGCTGCTGTTAATGTGACATCACGGCCCTAGGTTTATGACAAATTATCTTGCCGATGAGTCTCCTTGAAGCTTTAGTGGTCAGTTTTTTGAAGTCTGATACTTTGTGTGCATGTCTAATTTTCTAACATTGTTCTCACTTTTCGTGCACAGGCACTTCTTCATTCCTCCCACATGTTTCATGAAGCACAACATTCATTTGCCAATCATGGTGTGAAGTTCTCTTCTGTTGAGGTTGATCTTCCTGCCATGATGGCGCAAAAAGATAAAGCTGTGTCTAACTTAACACGAGGTATTGAGGGTCTATTCAAGAAGAACAAAGTAACCTATGTTAAGGGCTATGGTAAACTCCTCTCCCCTTCTGAAGTTTCTGTCGACACCATTGATGGCGATAACACCGTTGTTAAAGGCAAGAATATTATTATTGCAACTGGTTCTGATGTCAAAAGTCTACCTGGTATAACCATTGATGAGAAGAGAATTGTATCATCTACTGGAGCGTTAGCTTTGACAGAAATTCCAAAAAAACTAGTTGTTATAGGTGCTGGTTACATAGGCCTTGAAATGGGATCTGTCTGGGGCCGTCTTGGCTCAGAGGTGACTGTTGTTGAATTTGCAGCTGATATTGTTCCAACCATGGATGGTGAAGTTCGCAAGCAATTCCAGCGTGCTCTTGAAAAGCAAAAGATGAAATTCATGCTTAAGACTAAGGTGGTGTCAGTTGACACTGCAGGTGATGGTGTGAAGTTGACCCTTGAACCTGCATCTGGTGGTGATCAAACTATCCTTGAGGCTGATGTAGTCCTTGTTTCCGCTGGACGAGTTCCATTCACTTCAGGGCTTGGATTGGAAAAAATAGGTGTTGAAACTGACAAGGCTGGTCGAATCTTGGTGAATAAACGTTTTGCCAGTAATGTCCCGGGGGTATATGCAATTGGTGATGTCATTCCTGGGCCAATGTTGGCTCACAAGGCAGAGGAAGATGGTGTTGCTTGTGTGGAGTTCATTGCAGGCAAGGAAGGTCATGTAGACTATGATATGGTTCCTGGTGTCGTTTACACTCACCCTGAGGTGGCTTCTGTTGGGAAAACTGAGGAACAGGTAAAGTCACGCGGAGTTGATTATCGTGTTGGCAAATTTCCTTTCCTCGCAAACAGTAGGGCCAAGGCAATCGATGATGCTGAGGGACTTGTTAAGATACTTGCTGAGAAAGAGAGTGACAAGATATTGGGCGTCCATATTATGTCACCTAATGCAGGGGAGCTTATTCACGAAGCTGTCCTGGCATTGCAGTATGGAGCATCGAGTGAGGACATTGCTCGTACATGCCATGCACATCCAACAATGAGTGAGGCACTCAAAGAAGCAGCCATGGCCACTTATGACAAGCCCATTCACATGTAGACTTGTGTTATACACCCGGGAGTCTTGTTTTTGTTATTCCTTTGAGAATCTTGAATGCTTAGAATAGGCTTCTTGTTGCTGCCTTTATTCTGCATTTTTTTTCCATAATAAAGATGAGATGTAACCTTACATAAATGCTGCTGATGTTGATGCCAGTTCAGTTGTAGTCTGAAAGCATTGGAAGACAATTTATGGTTGATGTGTGCGTGTGTTTTATTTTTTTTCCGGGGGGGGGGGGGGGGGGGGAGGGAGGGATTTCGGTGTACAATGAGTATTTTTTTTTTTTTTTTAGACAAGAGGTGCTTGGTCTGATGGTAACCAACCCTCACTTACAACCGAGAGGTTGTGAGTTCGAGTCTCCCCAGGAGCAAATTCTGGGGATTTATGCCGGGGGTCTATTTGGAAACAGCCTCTCTACCCCAGGGTAGGGGTAAGGCTGCGTACACACTACCCTCCCCAGACACCACTGAGTGGTATTGTACTGGGTCGTACGAAAAATGAGTATTTTTTTAGCATTTACTTTCTGTTTCTGGTAATACCAATTACTAGCACAAGCTGTTGTGAAAGGTGATATCGAAGATGATACCAATTAGTAAGGCGTATTAGGACGCCCGTAAAGTATGTGTAAATGATTTTTTCGTGCAATTATAGGGGTATTTTCCCAAATATCTGTGTATTATGTTAAAATAGTTCCTCTACTTGTGTTCCAAATTTGTTTTGTTTTATCGACATTGCTTCTCAGTGATGATCGAACTGAATTCATTGGATTTTATTCATTTCATTGTCGACAAATTTTCAGTTATTCTAATTAATTAGGAGTAACAAATCCATTAATTTGCTTCAATAAGATAAAGGAAATGGTCCAAATTTGTCCTAAAACTTTGTGAAATGTTCTATACATGCTACTGGTTAATAGTTTATCTCAATTATATCCCTAGCTGTTACAGAGTGGCACACATATGACCTTATTAACCGACGGTTCTTCATTAGAGATTAATTAAACTCTAAGGGGTCGTTTGGTACGAGGTATAAGAACGTATAGGGATAGTATAAACATTTAATATTATCTTAATACTTTGTTTGGCTAGTAAACTAGGTATAAGTTAATTAACACCGGGATAACTTATATATTCTTTTTAGAAATTATACAATTGTCATTCTTAATACAATATACCAAACAATGAATAAACAACAATCTCAGCATAACTTATCCCAACATAACTTATATCGGTACAACTTATACGGGCATAAGCCTTATTCCAACCAAACGACCCCTAATAAGTCTAATTAGTTCAATAAGTTTTTATATGTCTTGATTTTAACCTAACTCATTTACCTAGTAAATACTTATTTCCGCCTAATGTTTATATCAAATCAAACTATTTTATGGTAGTATTCAAAGTTTAGTAGGTATTTGGATATAGATTTAGTTGAAACTTGAAAAAAAGAATTTTTAAAGTTATGTTGAAAAATAATTTTTTGAAAATAATATTTTTATTTTTTAAATGTCCAAACGAGAGCATAAAGTAAGAATATAAACAAAAATGTCGATGCAACTGTAATAAACTCAAATCCACAGTAACAATAGCTGAAACTTTTCTACTCTATTATTAATATAATGTCCAAGCATTGGTTGTTTAATCATAGGGTCTTTAGCTCCGGGCCCGTCCCAATTGGATCAGCCTCGTTCCCATAATTCCTTACTAAGTCTGGCTGGTTCACAACAGGAACCCTATTCTCATCTCATTTCTTAAAACTTGGTTGGTAGCTAGATTACAGACACCATTTCAGCCACTCTCACAGGTACGCCATTTTTATCTTTGTTTCAATACTCTATCTTTTGTGCTAAATTTACCCCTTTGTTTTTTGATACTCATATTCCCTTTCTTATTTTCTCAAGGTAATTATTGCAATTTATTAAACTTAGAACACTTTTTAGTAGCTGATCAAAGCTTTAGGTCCTTAATTGCACATGTTGCACTAGATATAGTACAGATCTATATAGAACAAGTCTATATTTTCGGATATATCCGATATTTTGGAAGATGCGTAAAGATATAGATACAAAAGTTATATCAAGATGTTAACGGGTTATAATACAGGGAATTTATGGATTTACGATTTGCTAGTGCTAATATGCATTTTTTATACAAGTTTCGACAAAAAATAAATCAAAATACCTCGATTTATGTTTTTCGAAAAGTTGAAGAATTGAAAATTTGACTCTGAAACTAGCAACCACAACGAGAGAAGGCCTTAGCTAGGATGTGAGACCAACACTATCTACTTTTTACAGGTGAGGTCCACTCGAGTTTTTTGGGTAGTTAATGGAGGGGTGGGACCGCTGGAACGCTTTTTGAATGGGGGGGGGGGGGGGAGGGGTTTGTTCTGGTTTGGGCGTGGGGGAAGGGAAGGGGACAGTATTTGAAGAGGTAAAAAGTGGTTCATTAAGGCGTTTTATGTAAAACGTCCTTTTGAACTGCATTTTAAATTAACGTCCATTCAACTTCCAGGTAAACCGCGGTATTAAAAGGCGTTTTCCCTTAACGTCCCAAGTGAACGTTATGGTAAAACGTGGTTCATTAAGGCGTGTTACATATTTTGGTCACTAATTTTTTTTCCATCTATTTATGTATTTTGAGTTCAAAAAGACAATATTTAGGTTCCGGACTCAGACACGGTGTGAGATAAGACCGAGTATGTTATTGTAAAAACAGGGGAAAATAGGGTACACACTACCCTTCCCAGACCCACGGTGTGGGATAAGTCTAGAAACGTTGCTGCTGCTGTTGTAAAAACAGGGAAATTATGGATTCACGATTTGAGACTGTTATAGACTTCTAATGCTCTTAGATTGTTATGGTTTTCATTTGTCTATTTTTTTTCTTTTTGGCAAGAGTATATCTGAAAATTGTACATCAAAATTTGTACTTTCACTTTTGAAACAAAATACATCCTAATTGGAATGTAATATATGTGGATATTACTTCACAAGGCATGAATTTTAACAAATAAAATTTCACTTATTGTACCTAATGTAATGAGTTTTCATGGAATTTAATGCTTTTCTAGCACATTTTCACAATTTCGCAAATCATGTTGTTTATAGCACCATTGACATCTTGCAGTTTGCCGCTTTCAGGTCATACAAAGGGAAATTCAGTAGATATGGCTTATGCTAGTGTTACTTCTTGAGATCCAAATTTGTGACTACAGAGAAGAATTTCTCACTTGCCGTGAAGAAGTTAGTTAGTTCCTTACAAATATTTCTCAAGAGCTTATGAGAAAAGCAAGGATTCTGGGGAAATGATAGATTTGGTTGCACAAATAAAAGAAGCTGCGAATGTTGTTGATGCACAATTCAATTGAGGCTAATAAAAGCTTTAATGACAAATGATAAAATGCAGCAAGAAAAGACATTTGAAAGGCTTTGTCTTAGCCTGCAACAAGTAGAAGGAGATATTGATCGAGTCCAGAAAGAGTCGACAAAGATTCAAGATAAAGGCAAACAAACATCAAACAAATGTTTGTTTCAAGATTCAAGTTCAGCAAAACATATTCTACTTATTAAGAACAACATGGTGGGACGTGATGATGAAAGGGAAACATCGTTAGAAGATCTGGCTAGAGTCTTCTTTGGTGAACCTGAAGTCATCATGATTGTCAGGATGGGATGCATCGGTAAGACAAAAGTAGGGAAAGAAGTTTTCAATGATTTATCTACTCGGTCTCATTTTGACGTTTTTGCATGGAATACAATGCTTTCTAAGTCAAAACAATGGGAGTCGAATATTGTTGATCACCCTTTCCTTAATTAAACTAAAAAGAGTCGACGGACTCTTCTATTCTACTCTCTATGGGAATCCGAAGCTGTGAGGAAGACCCCTGCACTTAGTTCACTTCGTTTCGGAGAAGGGCTTTTTTCCTCTCTTCCAGACTACAAATGTGGTTCCGGATCTCTTGCATCATATTTGCTATGGCCTCAAGGTCGAGAGGGGGAAAATGCACTCACTCTCTTCCAAATCGTGAAATGAAATAACACCATATGAATTCGAAGCTATTGGGAAGCAAATTGTAGACAAATGTCAAGGGTTACCACTAACTATTATTGTGGGCCTGTGGTTGCTGGGCTTCTATCCAAATTTGAAAGGAGAATAAAAGATTGGGGAGTTGAAAATGTTAAGTCATTTGTCAGTATTGATCCCGACGAACAATGTTTATATGTGCTTGAGTTTGAGTTACAATCACTTGATCAGTGACCTAAAAGCATGCTTTCCGTATTATTGGATATTTCCTGAAGACATATGAGATTTCAGCGCAGAGATTGGTGAGATTATGGATGACTGAGGGGTTTTTGAAGTTGGAAAAAGACTTGAAAGGAGATGCTGAAAAAGTATTTTCAAGATCTTATCGATAGATGTCTAGTTATCGTATGCAAGAATTGTAGGGATGAAACAAATATTAATTCATGTAATGTTCATGATCTGATACTCGAGCTGTGTTTGAGCGAACTTCAAAGCCAAAACCTTTTCTTCATGAATGGCATATGCGGTTATTGGGATGCTGAAAAAAGCTCAAAGCCATGATATTGTATTTGATGATGAGCCAAATCCCGTTCCTTTATAATGTCATCATCTTAGTAGGTATAAAATGCGGCCTTTTAAGCAATGGGCTGATGATAATAGGTACTTTGATTTTTATAGGGCCATTCTTACCCCTGGAAATCATCAGTTGATTAGGAGGCAACAGATAATGATGAAAACAACCTCTTCAAACGAACTCGTTCTATTTTCTCTTGTCCTGCCTTCTCAGAAAACCAAAAAAGAGAAATATTCGGTTCTTATAGGTTTTCTTTATTTTTTACTCTCAACTCAGAGCTTTGTCATTTCAGTTTACTCAGAATCTTGGACTAAGTTGTTTGAAAGCTGCTTGTGGAAAAGAATGGGATCCAATTGCAAGGGGATTTACTTGTTTGGTGTTTTTGCGAATTGAGACGATTGATCTGATGTACCGGAAAGCTACTTATGACAATATTCCTGTCGTTGAGCGCCTCATGAATAGAAATTGCAATAATTCGGAAGAGATACCCATTGAGTTTGCAGATATCAATTCACTACAACTATTTGAGATAAAATGGTGTGAGCCCGAAATCGAGGCCATTGAGCTCCTCTTTGCCTGTCTGCTTCAGGTTTGCTCTGACTATGCTTCAACACTTATACCGGATCTATTTGTGTTTTTTTATATCTCCTCCTTTTACTGATTTTTACAAAATTGTTAACACTTTCAAAAAGTTTCTTAACTAGTAGTGTCATTTGTCACTGGATAGGGATACATTTGAATATGACTTGGAAAAGAAAAGGGTACATGTTATGCCTACTTTTACTAGCAATGGACAATATTCATTCCGCTGCAACGTTCATTTGTTTAAGAATTAGAAGTAAAATATGAGGAGGTAACAGGTTTAATTGTATATGATTAAGCTTGCAATTTTTTTGACAGGCGGAAGAGATGGCCCAGACATGGGAGAAATTCAAAACTAGCCAGATTTACAAGCGGTCATTCAAAAATAGCCACAGTTTCAAAGATAATAGAAATTTAGCCATTTTTCATGTAAAGATAAATTTGAACAAAAATACTCTTCAAAATCCGAAAAATACTCCAGCATAATATACTGGAGTTCCAGTATAATATACCGGTTCAACATAATATGCTGCAAGTTCATACTTACACCGAATTCCAGTATATTATGCTAGACCGTTCTCTGTTGCAACAAAATAGTGGCTAATTTTCATTGACTTGATAAACGCTGGCTATATTTGAATGACCAGTCCGAAAACTGGCTAAACCGTGCTATTTTAACCTCATACATGCATGCTGAGAATTCTCCTATTTTCATATGGTTAGAATATTTTGGTAAGTATGATATTGAAGCTAATCTCCTCCCATCTGTAACTAAGTGGAGTCTGAGAAGTGTGAGATGTACGCATCATTATCCCTACCCTGAACGGGCATAGAGGCTGTTTTCATTGGTTCTTTGGTAGCGTTACATGTTTGTCTCATCCCAAGCTTAGGTGAGAATTCGTTACTCGTCACCAGGATGTCACGGGTTGAAGCAGTACAAACAGTCTATTACAGAAATGTAAGATAAGATCGCTTCCAAATAATCCAATATACCCAATGTGGTTCGGTGATTCTTCAGGCCTCGCACATAGCAAAAGTTTAGTACATCGGATTGTCCTCTTGATAGGTTCGGAAGTCTCATCCAGAGCTAGGATATATTTTTATGGATCAGTGGGCAATGTGTAGTGTCATCATCAAATAAATGTGAAATTAGTAGTTACTTTTAACAAAATAATTCCTCATTTTGATTGTCGTTTAATTTAGAGGCAAGCACTTATAATCTTACATTGTAAGAGAGAGTTAACGTTATGTCATAGTAAAGGAAGAATCTAATAAGCGACTAGTCTTCGGATTAATTTTTCTTTGACAAAAACTTACGTACACCGAGTATTTAGATCGAATTAATAAATACAAATTGCAATACATATATCTTTTGTATACATTTTCTTTAATCATTAACTATTAAGGTTAAGTTATAAATTTCATAACTACAATTAGGTTAAATTGCAATTTCATTTACTTCCTGCAGATCTCCATATTCCTGTTTTTAAGGTCAATTTTCGGATGATAACTTAGTTTAATATGTATTAAGGTCTAATACATCCTTTGTATTGACCTTTTTTTTTTTTTATTTTGCATCTAAAATTTTTTTAGGCATACTTTGCAGATTATAATACTAGCTATATGAACATATTTTTCTTCTGTTAGGAACTAATTTATTATTTGCTTTGACTTTTTTGTTTGACCCATCAATAATATAGACATTTTTTTAGATAATTAAGATGCTAATTAAACTCTTATTCGTCTGAACTGAGTTTTGCTTTTTGAACTGGTGAGCAGTTAGCTTGCGTGTAAAGAAAAATAGCAAAGAAAGTTCATGTACCTTAAAAAGGTTCTTGGATTTAACAACGATTATTTAGTTTAAAGAAAATTATATTAATCTCTGAATTAATTAATAAGAACCATTATTAGAAGCTTCTTTTGTCGACTAGTTGACTCACACACATGGTCAACTACAAAGATTTGAGATGTCTTTGACTCTCTATTTAATTAGGTTTTAGGGTTGAAACCTAAGATCACTAAAACCAAGGACAAATATATTATATATATAGACATAGATTTGGTTAAAACTTGAAAAAGAGTTTTTGAAGTTGTGCAGAAAAATAATTTTTTGAAGTTTTAGTTGTGTTTAGACATGTATTATATTTGAAAAGAAGTTGAAGTTTTGTGAGTGAAAGAAAACTTTTCCCTTAAAAACTGTCTTAAACCGATTTTTGGGAATTTAATTTTTTTATTTATGAACAAACATTTTTTTCAATTTATTGAATAAGAAATTAGCAAAAATCTATGACCAAACGGAAGTTTAATTATTATTGTAGTACTAATTTAAGGTTGCAATAGAAACTCAAAAAAGAGAGAAAATAAGCACATTAAGAAATGTAAGATAGTGAATTAAATTCTCAAACGTATAGTGATTCGTGAGCTGATTAATTTTAGATATTTATAACTGAACCCAAGTTTGGACACAAGAAAAGATTGGTTAAGAGATATGGCAAATATTGTTTAATTATGATAAATTTTATGAGTGAGACTGATCTGAAAAAAATTGAATATATAACTATAAACGATTCATATAATTGACTAAATTACCTAAAATTTAAGATGTAGTTGATTAATTAATAGAAGCCGCAAAGTGGTATGTGAAGTATGAGAAAGCATTAGATAACAAGTAGAAAAATGGAATAATTAAGTAGTAATTAATAATAATTATGTTGGTGCTTTTGGCAACCTAATGTCTACTGTTTGAACATTAAGGGTACAACAATAACAACAACTACCCAGTATACTCCCGTCAGGTGGGGTTTGGGGAGGGTAATATGTAGATGAGCCTTACCCCTACCCGAAAGGGCAGAGAGGCTGTTTCCAATCGACCCTCGACGCATAGGACATGACTAGAATACAGATTTCAGAGGATATATGTTTGAACATTAAGGGTGACAATGAAAAATAGTAAGAAGTTGGCAACTTGGCATACAGAGTCAGAATTTATAATTTAAGAGGTCTGAATGAACTAACCTCGGCACGTGTATTCCGAATTATATAGTACCCAATTTCATAAAATATATCGATATTATTAAAGTATAACTTTCAGTAAGTAATTATACATAAGAATAAAGTATAAGTTTCTTTGAATAATTAATTTGGATCGTCACATGGTAACTTGTTTGTTAATGTCAAAATGATCAAATATCGTCTGAATTAAATTTATGAATATAGACAATCAAAGATTAATTGTAAATACATGTGCCTTTTATGTATTATAATTTTATGTGACCCAAACATGCAATAAAGTGTATTTTACCTAACACGCAATACGTTTGTAGCTTGTTATAGATGAATTTCGTATATAACAAAGAATAGGCAGTTGAATAATAAGTAGGGTAAAGAAAATAGAACCTTTTTTTTTAATAATCATCAAACCAATTCGATCTCTCAAATTGGGTAGAAAAATCCTTGCCAAGTTTTGGGGGTTTGACACAGTTATCCATAAAAGTATAATTATTTACTCTTGTTTATTCATTTATTTTTCTACCCATAAACTAATTATATTTTTTACTCATAGTAATTTTATGAGAAATTTTTTCTTTATTCTCCAATTCTCTTTTATTTCTATGATTCTTTTCTTTTTTTCCTTTTTCTTTCTTTTTTCTTTTTCTTTTTGCTCATTTTCTTCCTATTTTTTTCTTTTTTCTCTTTTATTCCTTGATTTTTGCCTAAATCGTATTATTGTTATTTTTGCCATAACTTATTTCACACTCAAATTTGAGTCCTTTTTACTTTTTTCTCTTTATTTCTTGTTCCTTTTCTAATTTTACGTAATTGTCATGCAAACCTTGATTTCCTTCCCTACAACTATCTATACATACTCTATCATTTGCAGTAACACCATCCAGTGATAGAGCAATAAAAACATAAATTACTGCCATTAAATTTCTATATACACGAGTTAGAATAGAAATGGTAAAATATTAAAAAATGCAATAAAAATGTAAGTAGCAAAAAAGACTTTTAGTACCATATGATACCAATAGGGTATACATATATACCAACAGAGTATTTGATTAGTCTAGAATATTGCTACAACTATCTGTGACTATACACTGTATTAAAACAGTAAAGGATACAATAAAAGTATGAAAAAATTTCATGCTCGCATTGCAAGTTAACTTGCTCATTCCATATACGAACATGGTATATAGTTATATGGGCTGTTTCAATAATTATTTATAATTATAAAAACTATTACATAATCTATATCAACCAGCACAAAAAAACTCCAGCACTGCAAATCACGTTCATATAAATAATTTCATAATAGAATTCACTTAAAAATGCAGCCAAGACAATAAAAAAAAATGTTCAAACTCCTATATGATACAAATATGGTATATAACTATACCAACATGGTATACAGTTTTGCTGATAAATTCCCGACAACTATTGAATATACTACTATTACATAATACACATGCATAAAGAGAAAAATAAAAAAATAGTGTACCACATATTAATATAATAAAATATTTCAAGATATTTTACTATATTACTAATATTAAAAGAAAATTAAATATTATACTAATAAATGCAGCTAAGACAATTAAAAAATGATTCAACTAGCATATGATACAATATAGTATATAGCTATACTAATAGGGTATATAGTTGAAATAAATTGTATACCAAATGGTATACTTGTATACTATTTGAGTATACAATACAAATTCGTCTTCTTCTCTTGTTTAACTATATTTCAATCCAAACTTCTAAAATCTACTACAAAATCTCCACCAAATTGACTAAAACTTTAGCTACAACCTCCAATCAACTTTTCAAACAAAACCATATAGGATCGGATCAAAACAATAAAAAATTCAAACAAACTAAGTTATGAGTTTCAAGCTTCAAGCTCCTTCAATGGTGGATTTGAATTTTTGTACAATAAAATATTTAAAAATTAGCATTAATATCATAACCAAAGAACAATACCCAATAAATTCCTACAGCAAACACTTCAAAACACATGAAAATTTTGTTATTTAGTACATATTATTTTTTGTTTTACTGTTAGAAGATAAAACAAATTATGGAGCACAAACTTGAAAGGAATAAGGTGATGATAGCAAAAAAAGGTACAATACTAACAACACTGTCACTATTAAAAAAGCTTATTATTCTTTGGCTTCTTTTTATGATTCACACTTTTGCTGTTTAAATTAGATATGTCCATGCAAGCGAGAATTTAATGGCCGGGTAATTAGTTGCAATAGGATATGTATTGATGTAATTACTTTTAAAATGGGTAAGTACAAATAATTACTTTTGATTGGGTAGGTATATAGGGTAGTTTTCCCTTTGATGGGACTTGACAGTCATTCGAGCCTGATAAACTATTAAACTGTATTATTTTGATTTTTGACACATCTGAAGATAACTATCATAGTTAAGACCGTCTTACTATCAATTTCTCCAAATTTGATGAGCCCTCATGCTTACAATAATTCTTGAAAATGCATCAAACGAAGGAAACAAGCGACTATATCTATAATTCATTTTTAAAAGGGTAATTAGGTATTTTTATTTTTTAGTTAAGGGCTCCATGCTTTTATAATTGTATAGATTCATACTTAACTCATACTCCTATTAATTATTAAATTTACAATTAAATACTCATACTCCTATTAATTATTAAATTTATAATTAAATATTTAAATATATTTAATAAATTTCTTTACTATAAATTCAAAGTCTATACAAATTACCAAACCATACTCAATAATTTAGCTCCGCACCTAAATAATAATTTGTGTTGATCTATTATAGGGTGGCTTGTTCTGTTCATACTTAGTCTGTACAAATTACCAAATCTTGTGTTTGCCTTTTCGTGAGGTTGTTCTTTCGATATTTTGTACTCTCTTTTGTTATAGTGGATTGCTCATCTTCGTTGTGGACGTAGGTCAGTTGACCTACCCACGTTATATGTTTGTGTCTCTTTTTGGTATATTTCTCTTTTGTTGTTGGATTTATCGTCATTCAAAATTTGCTTTGATAGTTTCCGTATTGACACCTATTTTTTCGGTCCTAAAAAAATTTCACCAATATCTGACTTGTCTGATTGTTGCTACGATTACCCTGTTAATCAAATTAGCAGTATTAATCCAGATTATTATCAAGTTAATCATAATTGTATGGATAAGCAAAACATACAACTGTGGATGGACAGCGAAGATGTTTTCAACAATTTGTGGAACATTAGTGAAGATATGTGGTCCTTATTGGAGCAGCAACTCAATAACAATAGTTGAGGTTTAATTAGTAAACATCAACAACGATAGAAAATAAAGAGGGAGGTTAATTAGTGAAAAAGTAGAGTCATCGCACCATTCAGGGAATCATATCTAGAATTTTTTTTATCTTTTATTTGTTACTCTTTGTAAGGCTTCATGTACAGTAGAGAATTTCAAAAACAAATTAGTCTTCAAGTTGTGGTACAAATATCTTGATTTTTTAAAGGATTTTAACAAAAGTTGCATAATCTTATTGTATCAGTAGACGTAATAATACTCGACTTGTCCGCTTCAAAGAAGGCACAATTCCTTTTTACTCAAAAATGGATTCCAAACTTGGTTGCAAAGAAGGCACAACACAACTCCATTGTCATTTGGATTCAATTACCACAATTACCTACAGAGTTCTACAACGGAATTGTCCTAGCAAAAATAGGAAATTCAATTGGTAAACTTCTCAAAGTGGATACATGCACCTCATCTACACTTAGGGAACGTTACACTAGGCTATGTGTGGAGCTTCCACTTGACTAGCCTGTCCAACACCACATACTCATAGGAAAACACAAACAACCAATTGTCTATGAAGGTAATGACATATTATGCAAATCCTGTGGCAGACTAGGGGACACTCAATATTGCTCACAAGAAAAGCTGCCAATCACAGCAAAGGAAATCAGTGCAGAAAAGAAAGATAACAGCCAACACAAATCAAAAGAAAAATGAGAATGGATGACAGTCAAGTTCCCAAGGAAAGGTAAAGCCAAAGTGGCCAATGCCCATACTGCCAAAACTGAATCAAATCTCCTACCAGGTATAAACGTTCGCTTGTTCGATGCAATGTGAGGTAAGTACCTCAAAACTCAACACTTAAACTATATTGACAAGCAACTCTTAATAAACCCCCTAATGCCCTATCAATAAATGCAAAATCCTCTATTAACAACGATCAAAGTTTAATCAATAATTATAAGATTTTGGAGCAAATGGAGGAAGACAAGAGTAGTTTTAAGAAAACCACAAACTCAGCCAATGGTTTTTGATGATCTAGAACAAAATAATTTTTTTTAAAATAATAATGCTAATATTTTGCATGCAAGCCAAATGACAAATGTCACAAACGTAACCACCCATCCGGCTATCAACATGAAAAACAAAAATATGATTAATAACATGGAATTAGACTCCACTCCTAATCCATCCAATAAGGTTGAAAACAATTCTATCATTACCCCTAATAATCCTATTAACCTAACACACAATGATCAACTCGTTCCCATGCACGCATGTCCGTTACCCACTGCCCAATTACACGATAAACACTTGGATGACTTGAACCGCCAAGTGGCAAACGTCATCTCCATGGGAGACTTTGCTATAAAAACACGCAAATCTCTGCCTCCCAATCACAAATAGATCCAATCATTAGGACCTCTACTACTTCGTGCCTTACTCCGCCCTCTATAAACACCACCATCTCTTCAAAAAATGGCCAGAACCCCCCTCACTCTCATGAGAAGATACCGACTCCTCCAACTATTCCATCTATCACGCAACCAAACCATGAACAATCTACCCAACTTCCCTCCTCATCCTCAACCAAATTCGGCAATCTATGCCCAACCACCAACACCACCAAATCACATTGCCCAGTCATAGATAGAATTGGGACTCCAAGGCCATGCAGTGACATTCAACATGGAAATCAATGGCCAAGAATAAATCCTAGTGATTCAAAATACTCACTTCCTAGCCCAACTAATATCGGAGTGAATGAATCTAGCAATGAACAATTACATGAATCAAATGTGGTTGAACAACATACTTCAACCAATAGCTCCCTCTATGAACCAAAACATAGTGAACAACATGCAACAAATGTGGAACATTCCACATCATCCAAAACCAACAAATCCTACAGAATCCTCCACTAAATATACGCTTCTTTTCACCGGAGGATATGATGCTCCTCAACCCAGTATTCATCCAATGGAATGCTCAAGTCCTCCCCAACCATCAAGACCCACAACCAGATCCCATGTTCGAGCAAGTTCAACAAATGAACGTACCAATTCAGGAAGGGATCCAAGAGGGAGACGACGCGGTGGAAGACATAGCACACTTAGTGGAACTAGCTGTGACGCTTTCAAGTCTAAACGAGGTAAAAATTTTAATATTCAGGGAGATGCTCGACAGGAAATATATCTTCAGCTGCCTAATGATGCTTTACAAGTGCTCATTGAAAATCCGTCCACCAGAGGATCCAACGGTGGGGAAAAATATAGTGATCATGATCCCATCCGAAAGGGTGATGCAAAACACCAATCCACCAAATAATATCCCCATTTACCAGCCCAATAACGTAGTTATTTGGAATGTTAGGGGTGCAAATAACAAAAATTTCACCAGAAATTTTAGGGAACTAATGGACACACATAGGCCATGTCTAGTTGCACTGTTAGAAACACGGATGGAGAGCCACCTCTCAATATTGGAAGCTTTCAGTTTCACAGAGATGATAGAGGTACCTTCCATTGGGCAAAGTGGAGGTTTTGTGATCCTTTGGAACTATGAAGTAGTGACAGTGAAAAATTTCACTAGAAATGGACAAGCTATTCATGCCATGATTGAGGTTAGACCTAAAAACTTAACTTGGTTAATTAGTGTTATATATGCTAGGAATGATGTTAATTATAGATACATGTTATGGGATAATCTAAATCTATCTATGATCGTTATAAAGGTCCTTGGTTAATAGGCGAGGATTTTAACGAAGTCACTAATGTAACGGATAAGTATAATGGTAGGACTATTAATCAAATGAGGGCAAAATCCCTAAGGAATTGTCTATACTACTGTAACTTGTTAGATTTAGGTTTTAAAGGATGCAAATACACATGGACAAACTTTAGGAAAAAAACAAGGGGTTGATCATGGAAAGACTCGATAGGATATACTCCAATGAAAGTTGGCTAGAAGCCTACCCTAATGCTACAATTACCCACCTCCCTAAAGTCCATTCGGACCATAACCCCATTTTAATAAACCTAAGCAACTCTATTAATTCCATTAGAAAAAAACCTTTCCGGTTAGAAAGCTTTTGGTGCAATCATCCTGAGTTTAGTAATTTAATCTCCATCAATTGGGCTAACAAAGATTTATTCAAGGTACATAAAGCTTCCAAGAAATGGTGGTAAAATGTAAAAACCAAACCTTTAGTAATATTTTTACTAGGAAAAAGAAGCTCCTAAAAAGAATAAGTGGAATCCAAAATTCCCTAAACTATCAAACGAGCAGTTTACTCATAGATTTGGAAACCAAACTATAGAGGAATTTAATTCTATGCTAAGACTAGGGGAGGATTATTGGAAAATTAGATCAAGGGTGGACTGGTTACGAGAAGGGGATGCTAACACCAGATTCTTTCACATCAAAGCCACAAATAGAAGAAGAAGGAATAACATAGTTTTCTTTAAGGATGAGTTAGGAAAATGGATATAAAATCCTTTGTTAATAAGAAATCATGTCACAAATTACTTTAAGGATTTATTTACAACCTCTCATAAGTGTTATATCAAATTCAATGACAATGCTTATTACTCCCACGCTTGTGACCTAATAACCCTTGACAAACCTCTTACTAACCACAAAATTAGAGAAGCAATCTTTTCCTTTAAACCCTTCAAAACTCCGGGTCCAGATGGCCTTCATCCATTTTTCTTCCAAAAATTTTGGCACCTAGTAGGAGGCAAGATCATCAAGCTTTGTCACATGATCTTAAACCACTAACAAAATTCCGTCGGGGATGAACCAAACGTACATTTGCTTGATCCCCAAAATACACAATGCAAACTTATTAAAAATCTTTCGTCCAATTAGTTTGTGCAATGTCATTTATAAAACTATTACTAAAATAATAGCAAATCGAATAAAGCCCTTCCTAGACCGCCTTGTTAACGTTGAGCAATCCAGTTTTGTCAAGGGAAGAAGAGGAAGTGACTATGCTATTATAATCCATGAGGTTCTAAGACACTTAAATAAATGTAAGGGGAAAGAAAAAATGATCCTAAAACTTGATCTAGAAAAAGTATTCGGCAAGCTTGAATGTTCCTACATTTATCGAACGCCAAAATTTTACAAATTCCCTAAGAATATAACTAATCTCATCATGAACACTATCACGACTAGTTCATTCTCAATCCTCGTTAATGGAAATAAAACTGAAGAATTTGCCCCGTCCCGAGGGATTAGGCAGGTTGACCCCCTATCCCCTTATATTTTTATTCTTTGCATAAACATGTTATCAAACAATATTAACCATGAGGTGGATATTAGGAATTGGACACCCTTAGGCTAAACCCTTTGGCACCTTGTATATCCCACCTTTTTTTTGCGGATGATATAATACTGATGGGAGAAACAACTTACAAGACCATCACTAGCATTAACCAATGCCTATAAAGTTTTAGCAGCCTCTCAGGACTTAGCATTAACAAGATCAAATCCAAATTAATAGTGTCCAAAAATTTCTCTAACAACACAAAGGAATTAGTAACCAATACCCTTGGAATAACCACGAGTAGAGGCTTTGGAAATTACATAGGTTTTCCCAAGTTGAATGCCATACCAAAGCATAAGGACTACCTCCCTCTTCTTAATAAAATGAGAGCTAAACTTAACAACTGGAATGCAAAATGGATTAGTATGGCAGGCAGACGTACTATCATAAAGTCTACCCTTAACACTGTGCCTAACAACCTTATGCAAACGTCTTTTCTCCCTAAAAAAACTCTGATTGAAATTGATAAGATTCAAAGAAACTTCTTATAGGGTACTACTCAAGACAAAAAGAAATTACACCTAATTAGTTGGGATATTGTCACTAAGGAAGTTACAGGGGGGGGGGGGGGAGGCTAGGTATAAGAAAAACTTACCAAAAAAACCAAGCCCTAATCACATGCTTCGCTTGTAGAATCCTTAACAATGTTCAATCTCTATGGGCAAGGGTCCTAATTAGTATTTATGGGAATAAAAAAAGAACAATAGGTTTATCGATCATTTTGAAAAGCCTTGTGGAAGGATGGAATATCTGTAAAAAAAGGCATTAGATGGCCAGTGCATAATAATCCTTGTCACAATATTTGGGATACTAATTGGATACCTATTTATAAAAGCCTTAGGAGCACTATTCAAGGGCCCTTATCTAAAGGAGATGATGAGCTCCAAATTAGAAATATTAGGGACAATAAGACTTGGTGCTTAGACAAACTCTCCTTTGAACTCCCAACCTCTATTAAAATTGTATCACTTCATGTAATAATGAAAACTCAAATGACCAAAGTAATATATGCTGGAGTCTCAACTCTAAAAAACTGTTTACAACCTCCTCATCCTACCAACTAATTGACAACAATAACAATGTTGCCTTTAATAGTACCTGGCTTTGGAAGCTCCAATGCCCCAATAAAATAAAATTCCTGCTATGAAAAATATACCACGAACGTCTTCCCACAAGAAGCTACTTATCAAGAATTGGTATTAATATAAATCATATATATCCAATATGTAAAACTAATAACGAAGCCATTTGTAACATATTTTGGGAATGCCATATAGCCAAAGACCTTTGGTAAAATTTTGGTATTAACCCTGTTAACAATCCTAGCTACAAAATTTGGATGGACTTCCCTTTGAGCACTCAACCAAAAACAAGTCCTAAATATTTACATTGGCATCAATTACTTCCTTTTATAATATGAAAAATTTAGAACACCAGAAATCAAACAATGTAAATAATAATAGCAGCCCTATAAACATCAAGAAGATAGTGGCTTACACGAATGAATTTTTCGTCTACACTAATAAAAATGTAATAATGGACAGGATTATATTCATACAAGTAAAATGGATGAAACCACCCTTAGGGTGGTACAAGGAAAACATTGATGATGCCTTCGACGGGAAACCCATGGAAGGTGGCATTGGAACTGTGATTCAAGATTCAAAAGGAAGGTGGTGTATGAGTACATCAATGAAGGTTATGGCAACCTCACCCTTACAAACGGAACTTATGGCTCTACGCCAGAGACTAATATTAATAATCAAGGAAGACTCTTCCCCGTTGAAGTGGAAACTGATACAACGGACATCCTAAAAATAATACACAATAACACCTTTGCTAACAACAAACTTTGCTATGAATGTATGTTATTGGTGGAGAAGGCAACCAAGCAGGGGATGATATCATTCATGCATAGCTACAGGCAAGGAAATGGAGTGGCACACACTTTGGCTAAAGAAGCACAAAGGAACATCTCTTTTGATAAACTATGTATTTTTGCTAAGCCTCATAATTTTTTTATCGATCTCTATGAAAGAGATATGGAGGGCTATATTTATGTAAGATCGTGTAGCACTAAACAATGCGAACTTCTAGCTGCATTAGGAAATACTAGTGCCACAGATGGCCTAATGGTAGACAAAAGTAATGCTTGTATAAACAATATCTATAGGGTGGAGACATCCTTCCCTACTTAGCCTAATATATATAATATATGCTTTTTGTTTAAAAAAAAAATATAATAGTCCAACAACTCCATATGACTCAAACAACTATTTGTTGAGTCCAAATTTCTATCACATGAACACCATTTTTCTTCAAGAAGTAAAATGCTATATATATATATATATATATATATATATATATATATTTATTAGAGTTGTAACCTAACTATATATGTGTTAGAGTATTTGAAAGCATATTTCCTCCGCACATATATTTCTTTTTTGTGCACAGTTATACACATAAAGGAAGAAGTACTACTCAACTTTATAGATGCATGTAGAGTGTACTGGAAAATGCATAATATGCGGTGGTCAAGTCAGAAATTTTGCAAAGAATATTCAAAATTTAATATACACTAAAAAATAATTGTTGACTTACATACATATTGAGTAATGAAGTTTTGATGATTAACAAAGTGTGGCTAACTACCGAAAGAACTAGGTCCTCAATTATGTAGCTGCTTAATTATTGTGAAGAACCAGCTCCTCGGGTTAAATGCTCTGCTCCTCAATTGATACTTGTACGTATAAGACAATAACTTTATCTCAAAGTTATCCAGGTCCGAGTTTGGTGGAAGATGGCTGCTATAAGTGATAAGTGTGATCGCTACTGTGATAAAACATAAAATTAGAAAATTGTTAGAAGAATAATGAAAAATTGGAAAACAATAAAGAATAAGAAATATTCTGAGTCCACAATTTGCTTGTGCGTCCTTAAGGAATTTTAACCCCCTCACACGTTGCCAAGATAATAGATTAAATCCTCCCAGAATGAAACAGAATAAATCTTCCTGCAATAGTGGCATTACAAACTGCAGGATACCAACAAACTCAAAGAACGGAGCAAAATCACATTTATGAATTTGAGAGAGAGAGACCGCGAATTAGAATGCAGTGTTTTCAGAAAGAAGGAAGTTCTGTAATCTTTCAGTATATTATAAAATGAAGCCATGCCTCAGAATTTATAGAAAATTATTGGAAGAGGTGTGATGCTCGTTTTGAAAAAGGTGTCTGTTCTGGAAAGGTGTCTCGCCGCGGTCCTACCACGGTTACGCTAGGATCACTGCCAGAGTGGCCTTTAGACAGAATCTGCAGCAGAGTTCTGGCGCGATCCTACTGCGGTCACGCACGGACAACGGCTGCCATTTAATCAATTATTAAATAAATTTTATCCAAAAATAATCTTATCGATCGATCATTTGACAAATCCAAATCCAAAGCCGAAGTCGAGCCGAGCGAGCGACGACGACGGTGCGAGGGTTCATTTTTTTCAACTCCTTTTAAGAGCTTTAAGAAGTGATTCTATATATACACACAAATATAGTTGTCCCTCACCAATGAGGGACAAAGTGCAAGACAAAAGCTCACATCTTCAAATTTTCATTTTCCCTCCATTTTATTTTTCTCCATTTCCAATTCCCACTCTTATACTTTAAAGCCCAATAGCTTAAAAGTCCAACAATTCCCCCACATGATGGGAATGGCTGTATCAAGAAAAATCATAGATGAAAGATGTGTGATTCGCAAGTAAGGATTAATTGTATCTGGATAAGCAGGTTTCCCTTTGAACTTTTCATAGTGAACATATGTCGGATATACTCGATCAATCGATAGATTTGATATCTTTGAACTATATACCTAGACAAACATATGTCACACAAACAACCCTTAACCGTCTTTTGGTTCTCATTGTTGTGTTCATTTTAGCCTTGAACACCGCCTAGTTTCATAAGTGCGTAGAGAATTGGCCTTACAGAATTCTTATTGAAGCGGCTTACACTTCACACTTATAGAGGTGATTCCTAAACGTGTAATCCTTTAGATTGACACTATTTAATAAATACCTCATCAAACTTAGGTAATCATTAAAGAACGTGTAAAGTTCTATACTTGTTACTGAACATTGTCTTCATCACGAGAAGGGACCAAAGATTTTATTTTGACAATGTTGAACCGGTCAATCACAATTTTGTTTGAGCTCCTTGAACCTAGATCTCGGAATATCTAAAATTCTAGGCAAGAGTTACCGCCATGTTGACTTGTCCTCGGCCATAGTCCCATTCCTTTAGATGGTTTTTCGACTCCCTCTTTAGTTAAGCCTTTTGTAAGCGGATCCTCCACATTATCCTTTGATCTTACATAATCAATATTGATAATTCCACTAGAAAGTAATTGTCTAACGGTGTTATGTCTTCATCGTTTATGACGAGACTTTCTGTTGAACATACGCTCCCTGCCCGTCCTATTGCAGCCTCAATATCACAATGTATGCAAATTGGAGCCAAAGATTTTGGCCAGAACGGAATGTCTTCTAAGAAATTTCGAAGCCATTCAGCTTCTTCACCGAATTTATCCAAAGCTATAAATTCTGATTCCATTGTACAATGAGCGATACACGTATGTTTGGAAGACTTCCAAGATACTGATCCTCCACAAACAGTAAAAACATATCCACTTGTGAACTTTGTTTCTGTTGAGCCGGTTATCCAATTTGCATCACTATATCCTTCCATAACTGCATGATATTTATTGTAGTGCAAAGCATAGTCTTGGGTATACTCCAAATATCACAGAACTCGTTTCATTGACACCCAGTGATGTTTGTTGGGATTACTTGTGAATCGACTAAGTTTACTTATTGCACAAGCTATATCAATTCATGATGTACATTAAGCTTTCCAACACACGAGCATACTCCAATTTAGACGTACTTTCACCCTTATTCTTTATAAGATGACGGTTTAAGTCAATTGGAGTTCTTGCACTTCTAAGTTCCAAGTGTTTGAATTTTTCAAGTACCATTTTCACGTAATGTGATTGAGACAAAGCTAGACCCTGAGGAGTCCTCTGGATTTTAATTCCTAGAATTACATCAGCAACTCCTAAGTCTTTCATATCAAACTTACTAGCAAGCATACGCTTAGTAGCTTGAATGTAGGCAATGTCTTTACTCATTATTAGCATACCATCAACATATAAGCAAACAATTACTATATGATTTGGAACGTACTTAATGTAAATACATTTATCACATTCATTAATCTTAAAACCATTTGACAACATTGTTTGGTCAAATTTCGCATGCCATTGCTTGTGTTCTTATTTTAGTCCATAAAGGGACTTAACAAGTCGACACACCTTCTTTTCTTTTCCCGGAACCACAAGCCCTTCAGGTTGGTTCATATAAATTTCTTCCTCAAAATCACCATTTAAGAAGACTGTTTTAACATCCATTTGATGGATTTGAAAACATACAAGACGGCTAACGCTATTAGCATCCAAATGGATGTAATTTTTGTTACCGTCGAGTATGTGTCAAAATAGACAAGACCTTTCCTCAGTCTAAATTCTTTGACAACAAGTCTTGCCTTGTATTTGTCAATAGTACCATCATTTTTCATTTTCTTCTTGAAAATCCATTTAGAACCCAACGTTTTGATACCCGGAGTAAGATCAACCAATTCCCAGGTATGGTTTCTCAATCTGGATTCTATTTCACTATTGATAGCTTCTTTCCAATATAGTGCTTCTGAGGAAGACATTGCTTCCTTGAAGGTACGAGGCTTATTTTCTAACAGAAAAGTCAGAAAATTTGGACCGAATGAAGTAGATGTCCTTTGATGTTTGCTTCTTCTCGGATTTTCCTCATTAGGCATACTATTTGTTATTTCCTCCCGAGGTCATTTTAACGTTTGGTAGATCACTTCACTTTCCTTTTTATACGGATAAATAGTTTCAAAGAATTCAGCATTATCTGATTCTACTATCGTATTAATGTGAATCTCAGGATTTTCCGATTTATGAACCAGAAAACGATATGCCTTGCTATTGGTTACATATCCAATAAATGCACAATCAACCATTTTTGGACCTACCTTAACCCTTTTAGGTTTTGGAACTTGTACCTTTGCTAAACACCCCCACACTTTGAAGTATTTCAAGCTAGGCTTCCTTCCTTTCAATTTTTCATAAGGAATGGACTGTGTTTTACTATAAGGTACATAGTTGATTATTCGGTTAGCTGTAAGTATAGCTTCCTCCCACAAGTTCTGTGGTAAGCCAGAACTTATCAGCAATGCATTCATCATCTCCTTCAACATTCGATTCTTTCTCTCCGCAATTCCATTAGATTGTGGAGAGTAAGGGGCAGTTGTTTTGTGAATAATGCCATTTTCCAAACATATTTCTTCAAAAGGAGATTCATATTCGCCACCCCTATCACTTCTTATCATTTTGATCTTTTTGTTTAGTTGTGTTTCAACTTTACTCTTGTATTTCTTGAAAGCATCAATTCCTCATCTTTACTATTAAGTAAATAAACACAGCAATATCTCATGCTATCGTCAATAAAAGTAATAAAATACTTTTTCCCACCGCGAGATGGTGTTGACTTCATGTTGCAAATATTAGTGTGAATTAAGTCTATAGGACTTAAATTCCTTTCAACGGACTTCTAAGGGTGCTTAGCATACTTTGATTCCACACATATTTGACATTTGGAATTGATGCAATAAACTTTTAGCACAAATATGGCGCGTGGCTCCAGAATCTATCCACCATTCTTTCGGATTTCCTACCAAGTTGCATTCAGACAACATGGCACACAAGTCCTCCATTTCTTCAACATTTTCAACCATGTTAGCTTGATTCTTTTTCATCTTATTATTCTTCGGTGCACAACAATCCACGACCTTATGCCCAGATATTTCATAGTTGTGGCAATTACCCTTGAACTTTTTCTTGCTTGGGTAATTCTTTGGTCCAGAAGCCTTCTTTCTCTTCTTATTTTGTGGCGCCTCCTCAACAATATTTGCCCTTATTATTGTCGAGTTTTCACATGACTTCTTTTCAGCATTTTTTTTGTCTTCTTCTATCCTCAAACGAAAAGTCAAGTCTTCTAGTGTCATTTCCTTCCGCTTGTGTTTAAGATAGTTCTTAAAATCCTTCCACAACGGAGGTAACTTCTCAATGAAAGCATCGACTTGAAAGGCATCATTTATGACCACACCTTCAATAAAAATTTCATAATTAATAAGAAGATAAATCTTATGAATAAAATTATTAATTCGGCTCATACCTTTAGCAAGGAGTTCATGCACAATAACTTGAAATTCTTGGACTTGAGTTATGACCGACCTAGCGTCAATCATCTTGAAATCCAAAAATCTTACAGCCACGAACTTCTTAAGTCCGATATCCTCAGTCTTGTACTTCTTCTCAAGTGCATTCCATAACGCTTTTGAAGTTTCCATGACACTATAGACATTGTACAAGCTATCTTCCAAATAACTCAAAATGTAGTTTTTGCACAAGAAATCAGAATATTTCCTTGCTTCAGTTACAACAAATTGTTCATCATCCGGAGTGCCTTCTGCCAGGAACGAAGGATCCTTCTTGATGAAATGCTGCAAACTCAATGTAGTAAGATAGAAGAGCATCTTCATTTGCCAAAGTTTGAAGTCAATACCGGAAAACTTTCCTGCTGGTTCCATAACATGAACATGAGTTGAACGGCTTGACGAGGCAGCAACACCCGTAACAGTAGCACCTGTTCCACCAATATTTCCATTAGTTTGGTTACCATTCGTCTTATTTCTGTAGAGTTGGAAACAAAACAGAAGTTTCTTAAATCAGTAAAGTTTTGATATCTTCAAACTGAATACAGAACCAAACATATAACACGTAATAATGGTGAAGTTTTTATATACTTCAAACCCATACATTTATTATTCCGGTAAAGTTTTTATTTACATTAAACCGGATAGAATAATTATTGGAGTAGAAAACACGAAGGCTTTAGTCTCCAAAGCAGTATACAAAATATAGATAATAGTTTGAATATATTTTAACATACAACGTTAGTATTAAGATTCCATAAGCTTTTGATCGCTACTGTGTTAAAACATAAAATCATAAAACTATTAGAAGAATAATGAAAAACTGAAAAACAATAAAGAATAAGAAATATTCCGAGTCCACAATTTGCTTGTGCGTATTTAAGGAATTTAACCCCCTCACACGTTTCCAAGGTAATGGATTAAATCCTTCCAGGATGAAACTGAATAAACCTTCTTGCAACAGTGTCAATACAAACTGCAGGATACCAACGAACTCAAAGAACGGAGAAAAATCACACTTACGAATATGATGTTGGAAATCATGTATATCTATGATATGTGCGCTTTGGTTGTATGAGCATGATTTTTAGGTATAGGTTTTGATGAATGACAGACAACGATATAATATGACAATCAATCAAATGGCGAGAAGCATACTGATGATGGAATTGCATGAACGAGCCAAAGAGTTCAAGACCGAAGACCCAAGACGTAGGTCGTCTGGTAGAACCAATGTAAGGACAACGTTTAAGTTATCTTATCCTTTGGATCAACATTAGGTCATCATAAACATGCATAAAATATTTTATTAAATCATATTTATCATAAACATGCATCTTTGTGTTAAAACAAAATGATTTGTATTTTAGTCAAAATGGTTTTTAAAACATGTCTTTTAAATCTTGACCTAAACAATCGATTATATGCTCCTTACAATCGATTGTGTTTTTCAAAATAGCAAACAATCGATTATACAGTTTTAACAATCGATTGTATTAAGACAGTGTGATCTGAAGTTTTTCAAAATAGCAAACAATCGATTATATACTTCTAACAATCGATTGTATTGAGACAGTACTTAAACTGAATTTTTCAATCAGCTAAATAATCGACTATATGTTTTTAACAATCGATTATAATCAGAATAATCGATTATGGTTTTTATACAATCGATTATATTCAGACCGTTTCCACAGAATCTTAAATTGATTTTTGAACGTTGAAGAACAATCGATTATACAGGTTTTACAATTGATTGTTTCCCTTAAAATCAGGAGTCTGTTTTTGAACGGTCCTCAAACAATCGATTGTGTAGGTCAGACAATCGATTGTATGAGCAAAAATTCAGGGATTTTATTTGTAAATTAAGCAACGGTCAGCACCACTTTTTCACCTATAAAAAGAGGTCTTTTGAGCTGATTTTAAATACACAACTCCTCCATATATTGTTATACATGTTGATCATTTTCAAGCATCATTTTAGAGCTTTTGTTGAGCCATTTGATAGACAACTTTGTGTTGTTCATAGAGCTTATTGTGTATCTCTTTATCCACTCTATTGAGAGAGTATTTGTTGTAAAAGAGAGTTGTTTGAGAAGAACATATCTTCTCATTTGTCGGGTTTGCTAAGTACCCAAAGTCTTAGTGGTTGAAGTCTTGGGGTGAGGTATCCTCAAGCAAGTAAAGTCTTAAGGTGTGGTATCCTTGAGCAACTGTAACGGTTTGTTAAGCACCCGTAAGCTTGACGAAGATAGTGGAAATCTCGAGAGAGTCTCTCGGGGACTGGACTAGCCACGGGTTGTGGTGAACCAGGATACATCGGTGCGTTCGTTCTTTATTATTTACTTATCACACTTATTTCATTCCTGCAATTTTTTTTAAATTCCGCAAGTTTACGCTAGATTTTATTATAACGCTATTCACCCCCCCCCCTCTAGCGTTAAGCGTATTTTCTAACAATTGGTATCAAAGCCTAACTCTCTGAAAGCCTTAACCAGTTGAGAGAATTTCAGGAACGATTGATGAAGGACAGTCCACCACTTGCCCTCCACTATTTGACGGAACAAACTATACATATTGGAAAGAGCGGATGAGCATCTTTCTCAAAGCAAATCGTTTGTGGCAAATCATTAAAAACGGTGACCAATGCCAACAAAGAAAGTTGGAGAGACCACGGTTCCAAAGAAGGAAGATGAATATGATGCCGAGGATATCAAGAAAGTTGAAAATAATGCAAGAGCCATCCATGTATTATATTGTGTGGTGAATCCAGATGATTATCGAAAAATCTCTTGCTGCACAACCGCCAAGGAGATGTGGGATAAGCTCGAGATCATTTATGAAGGTACGCCTCAAGTCCGAGAAGCCAAAATTGATTTTCTAACACATAAATATGAAATCTTTAAAATGGAGAAGGAACCCATTGGTGTTATGTTTGAACGATTTTTAAGAATCGTCAACGATCTCCATGCTCTCGGGAAAGTTTACACGAACAAAGATCTTGTTCGAAAAGTTCTACGGAGTCTCACTCCCGAATGGCGCTCCAAAGCCAATGCCATCCAAGAGTCGATGGAATTCATTGATATCACAATTGATGGACTAAGAGGTAACCTCAAAACTTATGATAGCACAATTATTACTCCTTATCTTAGAAGCAATTCGAATTTCGCCTTCAAAGCCTCATCCTCTAAAAGAGAAGAGGTAAGTGATTCGGAAAGGGATGATGATAATATTTCCAGTGATAAATTAAAAAGTTTTGTAAGTCTATGAAAAAAGACAAGAAAAAGAAGAAACACCATAGGCGCTTATCACAGGATTCGGACAGCTCAAGCGATGAAACCTCCGCATTGTGTCTCATGGCTAACGAAGGAGAAGAGGTAAGTACATCTAACTCTCACTCGTTTGAAGAATTGCAAAATGCTTATGATGAATTGTATGGTGAATTTGTTAATGCTTCCAAAACTATCATAGAATTGAAGAAAACACTTTCTTTGCAGAAAACACTTTCTTTACAAGAAAAAGAGTTTGAAAAATCCTCTTCTTTGAAAGAAATAGATTTTGAAAAATTGAATAATGAAAATGGTGTTCCTAAAAATAAAATTGAAGTTTTAGAAAAAGAAAATAAATTTTTGAAAAATGACATTGTTGATTTTAAAAAAAAAATCAAGGAATTGAATGAAGTCTCTTCTATTGATAAATGTTCCAATTGTTCTTCTTGTAGTTCTTTAAAACTAGAGAACACTGAACTTAGGAAAGCACTAGAAACACGTAGTGTTGATAGTCCTAAAATTGAAGATATTAAAAAGGATGTAAGTAATGAGGTCGGACAAACTAGAAAGAATTCTAGGGACCTCACTAATAAGTCTAAGATTAATTGTTTTAGACCACCTAGAAATAACTCTAGGAATTTTGTTAATGAGTCTAGAATGAATAATTTTAGACCACCTAGACACAATTCTAGGAATTTTATAAATGAGTCTAGAATGAATAATTTTAGACCACGTAGACATGACTCTAGGAAATTCAACGTTTCTAGGGGGAACAACTTTAGATCACCTAAAACGCATTTGGCTCAACCTAGACATATGCACAATCCTAATGTTATATGTCACTATTGTAATCGGGTAGGACACATTGCACCCGTTTGTTTTGCTAAACATAGAGATTTATGTGTTGATTATGACTATTGTTATCCTAACCCCCAAGGACCCAAAAGAAGTTGGGTACCAAAAACCTATTTTTAGGTTCTTTTTGCAGGTGTGCTTGAAGACTACAATATTGTAGTGGATGCACCAAGCACGAAACCTTAATGCATTAAGGGGGAACGTCGGTTAGTTATCATATTTTGAATAAAAACGCAATGAATTGATATGTGCAAATAATCTATATCAGTTTTGGTTGATACATGCTTTAACAAGTTTTATTTTTGAATAACAATTAGTATCAATTGGTTTTATAATAAATGATTGATTCATGTTTTGATGAATATTTTTAGTTTAAAATTGGCATAGTTGAGAAAAATGATCGTCATTATTAGTATGCCATTTACTAACTTTTATATGATCTTGTCTATAACGATTGGTATCGTCAATGGTTTAAATAATTTTTGGTATACTCTTTTTTGCTAATGCCAAAAGGGGGAAGAATATGGGCGATATGCATGCTTTAATTGAGGGGGAATATTCAATTAAGGGGGAATTATATTGAATTGAATTGGTTGCATAAATTGTATGTTGAGATATAGCATCTATTTAGGGGGAATTCAATATGCATATCTTCCGTTGTTTGTCATTATCAAAAAGGGGGAAATTGTTGGAAATCATGTATATCTATGATATGTGCGCTTTGGTTGTATGAGCATGATTTTCAGGTATAGGTTTTGATGAATGACAAACAATGAAGTCAAGTGTCAAACAATGATATAATATGACAATCAATCAAATGGCGAGAAGCATACTGATGACGGAATTGCATGAACGAGCCAAAGAGTTCAAGATCGAAGGCCTAAGACGTAGGTCGTCTCGTAGAACCAATGTAAGGACAACGTTTAAGTTATCTTATCCTTTGGCTCAACATTAGGTCATCATAAACATGCATAAAATATTTTATTAAATCATATTTATCATAAACATGCATCTTTGTGTTAAAACAAAATGATTTGTATTTTAGTCAAAATGGTTTTTAAAACATGTCTTTTAAATCTGGACCTAAACAATCGATTATATTCCTTACAATCGATTGTGTTTTTCAAAATAGCAAACAATCGATTATACAGTTTTAACAATCGATTGTATTAAGACAGTGTGATCTGAAGTTTTTCAAAATAGCAAACAATCGATTATATACTTCTAACAATCGACTGTATTGAGACAGTACTTAAACTGAATTTTTCAATCAGCTAAATAATCGACTATATGTTTTTAACAATCGATTATAATCAGAATAATCGATTATGGTTTTTATACAATCGATTATATTCAGACCGTTCCCACAGAATCTTAAATTGATTTTTGAACGTTGAAGAACAATCGATTATACAGGTTTTACAATCGATTGTTTCCCTTAAAATCAGGAGTCTGTTTTTTGAACGGTCCTCAAACAATCGATTGTGTAGGTCAGACAATCGATTGTATGAGCAAAAATTCAGGGATTTTATTTGTCAATTAAGCAACGGTCAGCACCACTTTTTCACCTATAAAAAAGAGGTCTTTTGAGCTGATTTTAAATACACAACTCCTCCATACATTGTTATACATATTGATCATTTTCAAGCATCATTTTAGAGCTTTTGTTTCCATTTGATAGACAACTTTGTGTTGTTCATAAAGCTTATTGTGTATCTCTTTATCCACTCTATTGAGAGAGTATTTGTTGTAAAAGAGTGTTGTTTGAGAAGAACATATCTTCTCATTTGTCGGGTTTGCTAAGTACCCAAAGTCCTAGTGGTTGAAGTCTTGGGGTGAGGTATCCTCAAGCAAGTGAAGTCTTAAGGTGTGGTATCCTTGAGCAACTGTAACAGTTTGTTAAGCACCCGTAAGCTTGACGAAGATAGTGGAAATCTCGAGAGAGTATCTCGGGGACTGGACTAGCCACGGGTTGTGGTGAACCAGGATACATCGGTGCGTTCGTTCTTTATTATTTACTTATCGCACTTATTTCATTCCTGCAATTTTTTTAAATTCCGCAAGTTTACGCTAGATTTTATTATAATGCTATTCACCCCCCCCTCTAGCGTTAAGCGTATTTTCTAACATATGAGAGAGAGATACTACGAATTAGAATGCAGTGTTTTCAGAAAGAAGGAAGTTCTATAGTCTTTTAGTGTGTTAAAAAACGAGGCCATGCCTCATAATTTATTGGAAATTATTGGAAGAGGTGTGGTTTTCGTTTTGGAAAAGGTGTCTATTCTAGAAAGGTGTCTCGCTGCGGTTATGCCAAGACCGCGACCAGAGTGACCTTCAGACAAGATCTGCCGCGGTCCTACCGCGGTTACGCCAGGACCGTGACCAGAGTGGCCTTCAGATAGAATCTACAGCAGAGTTCTGGCTCGGTCTTACCGTGGTCATGCTCGGATAGCGGCTGATATTTAATTAATTATTAAATAAATTTTATCCAAAAATAATCTTATCGATCGATCATTTGACAAATACAAATCCAAAGTCAAAGCCAAAGCTGAGCCGAGAGAGCGACGACGACGACGCGAGCGACGACGACGACGCGAGCGTTCATTCTCTTCAACTCCTTTTAAGAGCTTTATATATATATATATATACACACACACACACAAAAATGTAGTTGTGCATGATAAAAGCTCACATCTTCAAATTTTTATTTTCCCTCCATTTTATTTCTCTCCATTTCCAATTCACACTCTTATACTTTAAAGCCAAATAGCTTAAAAGTCCAACAATAAGTATCGTTGCTCAAGAAGATATGGGTAATTTAGTTAGAGACAAAAGTCCCAAAGTTCTGGAATCCATGGGACAGTAGGAGTCCTACAAAAGAGGAAGTTGACTATGAATAGGACTCCTAGAAGATCTCAAGGTGTGTTCAAATAGGATTAAATTTGGACTTCTGAACTATCCTTCAACACTTCAACTAAAGTATGACAAGTTGTTTTTACTTGAGTCGAGTACTTTCTTTGTATTCTTCCGAGTCAGTCTAGTAAATATGTTCTTAGGAAATCGAGTTGTAACCAAACATAATAATCCATTAGTGAGTTGGAGTGAGTATTTTGCTTTACAAGTTAGTGTAACTTGTGAATCAAATAGGAGTGATAGGAGTACTAGAGAGTATTGAATTAAAATCTTGTAATTGATACGTTTTGGCTCATTGTTCTAGTGGAGTCGGGGTTGAAAATCCTATGTAGTAGGTTGTGGTTCTTTACCTTTTGAGCCGGGTATTTTTCCACGTAAAATTGTTTTATTTATTTTACTGCTTATTTACTTAACGTATAAGGAACACGGTAAAGAACTAAGTTCTTTCGTAATCCATACGGGCACTCAAACTAAAAAAATGGTATCAGAGCGGGTTCTCTCACTTACCCGGCTAACATCTAGAGAGTTCTTGGAAGAAATATAAGTGCTCCACCAGGAGTTAATGAAGGACAATCAACTACCAGACCACGATTGTTCAATGGAAAATACTACAATTGGTGAAAAGCAAGAATGAAAGATTTTTTGACAACTGAAGACTATGGATTACGAACCATAGTTTACCAAGGAACCTTGATTCCTACTAAAAAAAATGCACAAAGTGAGACAGTTCCTAAGGACCCCTCCAAATTTGTGGTAGCAAATTTCAGAATGATGGAGAAGAATGCCCTGGCTAAGAAAATCCTTATCTATAGACTTGGTCTTGATGAGTACAATAGAATTTCTGTGTGCTCTACTGCAAAGCAGCTATGAGATGCACTCGAAACTGCTCATGAAGGAACAAATCAAGCAAATATATCAAGGATTGAACTACACATGAGAAACTACGATCTCTTTTCCATGAATGAGTCTAACCCCATCCAAGATATGATGTCTAGGTTCACTATAATAATCAATAAACTAAAATCACTTGAAAAGATGTTTACTTCAGAAGAGTTAGTTAGAAAAGTTCTAAGAATTCTTCCAGCTTTATGGTAATCAAAAGTCACTACAACCCAGGAAGCCAAGGAATTGGATAAAATCCCACTTGATGAGTTGGTTGGAAACTTAAAAACTTATGAAATGAGAAAGATAGAGCTATGCAAACAAGAACCAAAGAAGGATAAGGCCTTGGTTCTTTAAGCATTTGAGGATGATGAATCTGACTATGATGATCCTGATCTAGCAATTGCCAAGTTTAAGAGGTTTGTGATGAATTCCAAAAGTGCATCCAAGACAGAGACAAGCAGTAAGCACAAGCAGATCGACAAAGCTAACTATGATGGGTGCTACAAGTGTGGCAATCTAGATCACACGGTAAAGGACTACCCAAACTGGGAAATCGAGCGAAGGAAAGAACGAACTGAAAAGGAAAAATGGGAAAAGATGAGAAAAAGGGCTCCAACAAAGGAAAAATTCTAGGCAAATGATTTACGAAAGCAATGAAGCAGGTATTCTTGGATGATAGTGGGACTGATCAAGAGGAAGAAAAATAGGAAGAGGCTATAAGTCTCTATGTTATGATTGCTGAACACCAAGCCGTGAACTCAATACAACTTGGAATGCACATTGAAAGACCTCATTTGTTTGATAAACACCACTATGATGAATGAAAGCTACATATGGAAACATTTCTTCAAGCTACTGACTTAGATATATGGGTAACTATCACTCATGGACCAATTTTTCCAACCAAATTGGATGGTGAAATAACAAGTCCAACAAAAGAGAAGAGGCATATGAGAGGAAGATCGTCAACTGGTTTAGAAAAATGCTAAAGCAAAAGACTTGCTTTACATGAGTTTGTCTAGAAACACCCTCCTCTGAGTGTCCTTTTGTATATCTACTCATCATATATAGAGGTCCTTGGAAGCAGAATATGGAAATGAAAATATTGAAGTGGCTCTGATGATGATTGAAGAATCAAAAAACTGAAAAAAAAGTGATAGGAATGATCGCCATGAGTGATTCAAAAACTGAAGTTGAGGCAAACCAAGAAAGTATATCTAACTTGAAAGAAAATATTCGTGCTATAGCAACTGATGGACATAATTGTGACTTTAATGAATGAACTGGATAAATGTGTAATGGAAATGATTCGGTAATCAACAACCTTTCTTGTGTCAACTTGATATCAAAGAGTTTGAATCTGACAAAGCTAGTTTAAAGAAACAGGTCAAAGACCTTAAGAACCAGGTTCTTGAACTTACCTTTGAGAATGAGAGTCGCATCATACACATGGTAAAGGAAAAATTAGTGATATGTAGGACAAGCTGGTAAAGGAATTAAATTTGCTAATGATAATCTTTGTGATGCTGAATGTAGAAATAATGTCTTGCATAAAAAACTAAAAAAAGGCTAATTATGACTCTCTATACTAAGCAAATGGCATAAATCTTATGATGCTTTGAATTGGCTGAATGAAAACTGTAGTTCTAACAAATCGGGTATTAGCTATAGAAATCCTGTCCCTAAATTTGTCCCAAAGTATGTAAGAGTTTCTGATAATAATATGTGTACTTATTGTGGAAGGGTAGGATACTTTAGAGACACTTGTCCTGCCTTACTTCATGCTGAGTTTATAAACACATTTGGTATTGCTAAAAATGTGAAGAAGGAAGAGGATACAAAGTTTAATCCTCCTTTCCATACTAAGTAGATTAAGATTAACAAAAAATAACTCCTAATCCTATTCCCTTCTGGGTAAAAAAGAATGTGATTCATCATTTTTCCAAAAAAAAGACCCAAGCTAGTCTGGGTTCCCAAACTAACTTATGAATTTCGGTGTAGGCTAAGGTGACAGGAAATCATCGGGACTGGCATCTAGACAGTGGATGCTCAAAACATATGACTAGAGAAAAGAAAAACTTTCTCTCACTGATAGCCTTTCAAGGTGGGAGTGTGTTGTTTGAAAATGAAAAAAAGATCCAGATAACAGGTATTGGCAACGTTGGAAAGTCACTCTCATACTATATAAGATGTGTATAATGTGGTAGGTCTTAAAAACAATCTTCTTAGCATCTCTCAAATATGCAACAAAAGAAATGAGGTAAAAATCAATTCAAAATACGCACTGTCATTAAGTTTTATAATGATGAAATAGTGCTAAAGGGCAATAGACATAACAATGTCTACAAGATATCGATTATGTTACTTACCTAGAGTGGGCATACATTCTTGGGTATAGTGGAACATGATCCACTACTATGTCATAGAAGACTGGGGCATGCAGTCTCTCTCAACTCAACAATTTGGCAGCAAAGCACTTGTCCTTGGGCTACATAAAGTTGAGTTCACATCTGACAAGTTATATGATGCTTGTGTTAGAGGGAAACGTGTTAGGTCATCCATTAAATCTAAGAAGTTTGTAAGTACCTTTAAACCTCTGGAACTCGTTCACATGGATCTATGTGGACCAATGAGAATAAGGAGCAAAAGAGGTAAGAGGTATGTGTTTCTGATTGTTGATGACATCTCCAGGTATACCTGGAATTTGTTTTTGGGATTTCTGTGTCTTTGTCATAATGATCCAACAAAAACTAAGATGTAATCTTTTAAGTATAAGAGTTGACATGGAACTATTTTTGAAAATTCAAAATTCCTTGAGTGTTGTGGCTCACATGGCACTGCCCATAATTTCTCTGCACCTAGAGCTCCATAACAAAATGGGATTGTAGAAAGGAAGAATAGATCCTTAGAAGACATGAGTAAGACCATGTTGATTTCCAATGGTCTGCCTAAGAATTTCTGGACTGAGGCAATCAATACTTCTTATTATCTGCTAAATATATGCATAGTTAGACCCATTCTTAATAAAAATCCATATGAGTTACTTCGAGGAAGAAAACCCAACATCACTCACCTGCGAGTCTTTGGGTGCAAATGTTCTGTGCACAATATTGGGAAAAAATCTTTAGGTAAGTTTGATGACATAAGTGACGAGGGAATTTTCTTGGGTTACTCTCCACATAGTAAGGCATATAAGGTTATTAATAAAAGAACTATGTGTGTGGAAAAAAATTCATGTTATTTTTTATGAATCTAAAAATTTGGCTGAGAGAGGTTTGCATGATGAATATTATGATATATGACTCACTGGTGATGGAGACACAAAAGAATCTGATGAAGATGGATCTAAAAATTACAAGGAAATTGATAGTGATCATGAGGAACCAGAAGAAGAAAGAACTTCTCTAACTACTGATCAGAATAATGAAGCCACAACTACTTAATCTGTTCCTTTGGGTCACTCCTCATGTGAATCCTCTCCGGGTATATCGATCAAACCACGGAAGCATAAAATCTCTCATCATCTTGAAAATATCATATCTGATCCAAATGCATGGGTGCAAACTAGGTCTTCTCTAAAAAACTATGTGCGCTCACATTATCCATCTCACAAGTTGAACCTAAGACCATTAAAGAAGCTCTAAAGGATCTAGACTGGATCATAGCCATGCTAGAGGAGCTAAATTAGTTCGAGAGAAGCAAGACACCTGGTACAGAAACCCAAGAACAAACTGTCATAGGTACCAGATAGGTGTTCAGAAAAAGTTGGATAAACAAAGAAAATATCACAAGAAACAAGGCCAGACTAGTAGTTCAGGATATAATCAAGAGGAGGGCATTGGATATGATGAAATATTTGCACCTGTAGCTAGAATGGAGGCTATAAGAATGTTGATAACCTTTGCTGCCCACATGGAGTTCACTTTATACCAGTTGGATATAAAGAGTGCCTTTTTGACTGGGTACCTGAAGGAGGAAGTGTTTGCAAACAACCTCCTAGATTTGAAAGTGAAGAATTTTCCAACTATGTGTTTAAACTGGACAAAGCTTTTTACAGTCTGAAACAAGCCCCTAGAGCTTGGTATGAAAGGCTCTCAAAATTCCTCTTAGCTAATAACTTTGTAAGAGGAAATGTTGACAACTCTCTATTACGGAGGAGCAACGGGAAGAATATTCTAATTGTGCAAGTATATGTTGATGATATTATCTTCGGGGCCACCAATGAAGCAATGCACAAGGAATTTTCTAAGATGATGGGAAATAAGTTCGAAATGAGCATGATGGGTGAATTGAACTTCTTTCTGGGGCTGAAAATCAAGAGAACACATATTGGAACCATGATACATAATCATAAATATATCAAAGAGTTACTTAGGAAATTCAACATGGATTCCTCTAAGTCTATCAATACCCGTATTGCCATTGAAGCAAATCTGGACCTTGATGAAGAAGGGAAAAGCGTGGAACAGAAGCTATATAGAAGAATGATTGGGTCACTAATGTACCCAACAGCAAGAAAGCCTCATATAGTGTATAGTGCGGGATTATGTGCAAGCTTTCAGGTAAATCCCAAGGAATCTCAGTTAAAGGCTGTCAAACGATTATTAAGATATCTCTAGGGGACCCTTAACCTCTAGCTATGGTATCCCAAAGGATACAACTTTGATCTAGTTGGTTATGTTGATGCTCACTATGCAGGTTTTCATGTTGATAAGAAAAGCACTTCAGGAACAGATCAATTTTAGGTTCTTGTATACTGTCTTGGGGAACCATGAAGAAAAATTTAGTGGCCTTATCTACAACAAAGGCTGAAATGTGGCAACTGCATCCTGCTGTGCTTAGTTACTACGGATAAGATAACAACTAAGAGACTGTGGTATATTTATTGATTGTGTTCCTATTTTTTTGTGATAGCACTTGTGCCATAAATATTGATAAAAATCCATGCCAGCACAAGATAACCATGCACATTGACATTATACATCACTTTCTTGGAGACAATGTTGAAAATGGGAATATCTTAATTAACTTCTGTAAAACTGAAGATCAAATTGCTGATATTTTTACTAAAGTTCTGAGTAGGTATCAAGCTGAAAGAAATAGACTGGAACTTGGTCTATTAACTCCTCCCACTAAGTTGACTCCCAGTGGTTGGCTAGAAAAAATAATAAGACATAGATAATTAAGTACAATGTGTTTGATTAAACTTTGTGCTTGTATTAAGCTCACACACTTGCTTAGAAAATATGGCTGATAACTGTGTTGCATGATACTAATATGAAGTACTAAAGCTTTATTGCAGAAACGAATAAGGAGTTACTAAAGAGTTGGTTCTTTGACTCAGGTATGTGCCATATTATCTTAAGTCACTAGGACTTTGTATCCTAAAATTACTGCTAGACTCAGACTTTTAATTCTATTGGCATCACTTCTAATCGTCTTCTAGTCAAAGAGTAAGGGGGAATCCTTGTTCAATTAGAAATCAATCTCTTAAAATCCTTACAGTCAAAGTAACTGTTATAAGAGTCCCGTTAGAACTCAAATTCGGTCACCTTCTCTCTTCCAAACAAATTAGGAGTAACGCCTTTAAAAAGATCTTATGATTAGCTTCTCTAACCTCACTATTTCTCTCAAATCCTAAGCAATAATCGCAAGTAATTAGCAAGTATTAACCCTTTCTTTCTCTTCTTCAAGTATATCGGATCACCATGCCTAAAGCCAATCAAACACCCTCTAAAGCTAAATCATCAACAAAGGTTGAAGCAAACCCAAAATCTTGAAGCCCAAATCGAAGAAAAATGAAAAGCCTTCAAGAGAACTCACACTCATACCTGCTTCTTCTCCTTCGATATCCTCTACCATACCTACTTTATCCTCCCATATTCCTATCATTCCCATCTCCACTATACCACTTCCTTCCAAATCAACTACCCGTGCACCTGAGCTTCCTACGAAAAGTACCTCTAAGCCAACAAAGGTCAAAGCAACTTCAAGAAAATTTATCAAGAAAGTGCCTGAGGCTTCTACGCAAGGGTGATACTGGAGTCAAAGAATCTGTGAATCATAGGGAATCGAGTATAGGGACTACTGATCAAGTATCACAATCTACTTCCAAGCTAGATGTTTTGATTTATACTATAGAGGTTTCACCCTTAGATACTCTTCCACCTACAAGTGAAAATTCACCAGTGGAGAAATTCATGGTAGAAGAGCGTATAGAGGATCTGGGAAAAGAGTTAGATACAATGACTGTTGAGCCTGTGGTTGGGGGGAAGGACAAAAATAACATGTGCAAAAGGAGGCTTCTAATGGCCTTGAATTTAGTTGGACTAAGGATAATGAAAGTGAAAAAGAAGAAGAAGTTATGACCAATCATGAGGAACATGAGGTTCAAAACACAACCAATAAAGAAGAAAAAATGAGAATGAGGGAGTATCTGGAGATGATAAGGAGAGTGATATAAAGTATAAGATAGGAGAACGAGCAAAAAATTCTGTAGAAGAAGAAAATCAGAGTGTAGAAGATAAGGTTTCTAAAAGTGAGGGTGAGGATCAAGAACAAGTAAGTGAGAGTGAAGGAGGTGGTGCCAAGAGTGGGGAAGAATATGGAAATGTGAGTGAGGAATATGAAGGCTCTATGACAATTGGAAACACTATCATAGCTCCTTCAAAAGAAATTGGCGAAGGGACAAGGCCTCAAGAACTTGGGTCTTTGTTAACTCCTTTCGCTGGAGATGAAAAACTAACAGTGATGAAGATGATATACCACTATCTGAGGTAGGGAAGAAGTCCAAAAAGACCACTGTGAAAGATACAAAGATAACAATCTCAATAGTGAAAGAAGTGGATCCTCATGCTAGAGCTCCTCCAAGGAGTAATAGAAAGGTTGTTGATGCACAAATCATGAAGGAGTGAAGAAGTGCAAAGAAGCCAAAGAATAAGGTTTCGATTGTGGAACATATTGCTGAGGTAATGGAGAAGAGGAATCATACTCAGCCTTGCTAGCAAAGTCTGCTATACCAAAGAAAAGGGATGCCAAAGTGACCAAACCTTCTATCTCTTCTGCAAGAGCAAGTAGGTCTAAGACAATAACGGATGTGACAGTTGGAGTTGATCAAATCACAAAGCACAAGAATAGAAAAATGCTAAATAGAAAGATTCTTTCGAACACTGATGAGAAGGGAATGGCTCAACTAGTTGAGAACTGGAGCTACAGGGGTGGAAGAATATGTTTGTCAAATCTTTCCCCCTAGTGTGTGTTCCTGTTGTGGTGGAGTTCTACAAAAATTTCATTTTTGATGGGAAGGTAGTCAAGAGTAAAGTAGGGGACTTTGACAAGGAATTTGATGCTAAGGAACCGTGGCAGCTTTTGAATACCCCTACTTTGGTATTTGACAATAATTTGAAGAAGAAGTGGCCAACCATAGACAATGATGTTGACACTGTATTGTGTTCACCAGGAAGTTCTCTTAAAATTTTAAACTAGATGTTCCTCAGAAAGTATACAAGAATGATATGTCTCCCTTTCACAAGCTACTATTTCAGTTTGTCAATTCCTACATTCTTCACAGGTCTAAGAGAATGCATGAAGCTACTCTACTAGACATGGCTGTGATGGAACTACCTGAAACTGCTCGACCTATCAATCTTCCCAGCATGATGATTTAGCACATGGCAAGAGCTGGAGATACCTCCAAACCAAAAGTATGCTATGCCATATGATTTCATGTTGACCGAGTTATTTGACAAGATCAACATTACCTTACTCGAGCTTAAGTTTGAAAATCAGAATGATGTCTTCGATGTTGTTACCCTCAAGCAGCACGGCTATGAGGAGATCAAGGCTAGAGGACCACTAGGATCTGTCATTATTCTTGGGAACAGTAGGGTTGCAGAACTCAGAAAGAGGTTAGAGTTGGTTATTGAAGAAAATGTTAGGTTTTGTTAAGACAATAATGAGCTATGCTAGGAAACCAAGAAACTTAGGGAAGAACTCCATCGAGATAGGGAGGCCGATGCTCAACAGATTGCTATCCCTGTGAAAGTTTTGACCCCCTATTCCTCTCACCCTTGAACATGTTCCTTCCTAGTGTCCTTAGTTCTTTTGCTATTCTAGCGATGCCCTATATTTTGTTTCTTATGTCTTAGTCTGAGTAGTTTGCAATATGGTTGGTTTATTTTGTTCTAATGATGAAGACAAGTCCTTGGGCCTCTTTTGACACTACTTAATGTCTCTTACTATTTTGTACTCTTTTGGATCATCATCCTAGTTCATTTGCCTTTTATTATGCTTGTGTTGTTGCATGTTTGGCCTTGAATCTCATATTATCTATGCTTGATGTCTAACTTATGTTTGTATTTTTTCGATGATGCCAAAAAAGGGAAGATAAGGTTGGAAGGTTGTGGGTTGTGAACATACATATGATTGCTTAACTGGTTCTTTGATGTGATGTCGGTTATATATACAAAGATTGTCATCATCAAAAAGGGAAATTTGTTGAGTATTGAAGTTTTGATGAGTAATATATTGTCACTAACTGCTGAAAGAACCAAGTCCTCAATGTTGCTGCTTAAATGTTGTGAAGAACCAGCTCCCGAGGTTAAAGGATCTGCTTCTCATTATTGATACTTGTACACATAAGAGAGTAACTTTATCTCAATGTTACCCAGGTTCGAGTTTTGTGGAAGATAGCTACTATAAGTGATAAGGGTCGTTGCTAAAAAATATATGGACAGTTCAGTCAGAGAGAAAAGTCTCAAAGCTTGTGGAATCCTTGGAACAGTATGAGTCCTATCAAAGAGAAAGTTGACTATGAATAAGACTCCTAGAAGATCTCAACGTGTGTTCAAATAGAATTGACTTTGGACTTTTGAACTATCCTTCGACACATCAACTAAAGTATCACAAGTTGTTTTTACTTGCGTAGAGTACTTACTTTGTATTCTTCCGGGTTAGTCTAGTAAATGTGTTCTTAGAAAATCGAGTTGTAATCAAACATCATAAACAATTAGTGAGTTGGAGTGAGTATTTTGCTTTACAAGTTAGTATAACTTGTAAATCAAATAGGAGTGATAGGAGTACCGGAGAGTATTGAAATACAGTCTTGTAATTGATATATTTTGGCTTATTTTTCTAGTGGAGTTAGAGTTCAAAATCCTAAGTGGTAGGTCGTGGTTTTTGCACATTTTAAGCTCCGTGATTTTTCTTGCAAAACTGTTGTGTTCATTTTAGTTCTTATTTACTTTAGCTTAAGGAACACGGTAAAGAGCCAAGTTATTTAGGATTCATACGAACACTCAAACTAACAATACGCAATATAAATTTTTAAATATATAATATAAATTTTCGACGAAAAATGTTCGATTAACCACCTTTCAATGCATCTGGCTTCGCCACTGGTAATACATACTATTCTTAATCACTAGTCACATGGAACGGTGATATAAAATTCAGGTTTCAAGGGTGATGGGGTTAGGAGTATTAATAAATGCTTATTAGGGAAATTTATTCTTTGAAAGAAAGCCTTTACTGTCAAGTGATGTAATAAGATGGATGACATTCCTATATGTTTAACTAAAGGTTTTGGGCTCGGGCGTAGAAATGAAGAAATCCCTGTTAACAAGTGCTTCCTTCTTTAATGAGCACTATACGACCTAAATATGAACTAATCGAACCAATAGACATAAGCCGACCTAGGATTTACAGGTCAAGGTGTATTTTTGCATATAACCAAATTGTTTTTTGTATATAGTGTGCAATTACGTAATACTATATTAGTATTTTTTTAGAACATACATATATGTATACATGAAAATTTTTCCAAATTTTTTGGGTGCCAATAACCCTTTTATAGCATAGATCCGCCTATGCCAGTAGGTTCCCAATAACATGGTTTAAAAAATCAAAGAATAGTAATAGCCGGCTAGATTCACTTTTTCCATTTTTAAGCCGATATGCATAGATATATACATATTATATATGGTCATAAATCATATATACAATAGCTATTTTTAGTTTAAGTGGTTGAGTAGACGACTATTTAGGTTAATTAAGTTAAAGAAAAGTCTTCTAAGAAGACCAACTTTGAAATAAACTGACTCCTTGGATTTTCAAATTTGACCAACTCTGATATGATGTTCTGCTAACCGTGGAAGCATCTCTAATGGAAGTTGATGTTAAGTCCACTGCTCTCTTTTTTTACAATTTACAAATTGTTATAATTGAAATTAGGTTTTGGAGCTTAAATTTAAACACTTCCCACAGTTTGCCAACATCGGTTAAAGTTCGATGCATTGACGATATAAATAAAATATATTTATATCACCAACAAAGGTTGTAGTGGTATAGTAAGTACTCATTTATTCTTAATTAGAGGTTCGAATTCGAGTTCTGGGTATGAAGTCGCCTTTGTTAGGAAGTGTTTTACCCATGATGTGGGACATCCCATATATCCGAATTTAGTCGAGCCCCAATACAAATACCGAAAACCAAATGAGGTACCAAAAAATGTATATTTATATCACCAGAACACATATAAAATAATTATAAATAAATTCCTATGATATGTGTTAGTTGGTAACCTAATTTAAATGATACCTACTTTGCTATAAATCTGCAGTTGTGTAAAAAGTTATGATTACGTGTGTGTACATAACTTAAACCCAAATTAAGAGTCCTAATTCATCTTTGGTGTTGACAATTTATATTTGACTCTTAACAATAGTTTATATATATTTTCCAGCTTATAATGGACAATTAGATTTCTTGCGTTAGGGACTAGTTTATTCTTTGTTTACTTTGACTTTTTGAGTTTGACTCATCAGTAATATAAATATTTCTTTTGGCATGTTTCAAAATTATAAACTCTTACTAACGGCCCGTTTGGTCATAAAAAAAATTTCTTCTTTTGGAATCAATATTTAGTTATTAAAATGTTAGATTTCACTTAGAGTTGAATTTCAGAATTTTTTGAAATTTAAAAACCTCCAAAAAATTGTTTTACAAAATTTTTACTTCAAAGCGTTCAAAAAAATTCAAAAATAGTTCCAATTAATTTTCAAATTCCATTTTCAGCTAAAAGAAATTTCCTACCTTTTTTACGTAATTTCACGATTCTTATCTCCAAACGCCCACTAAGACGTTTGAACTATTTTTTTTTTTATTGCCTTTTGAATTTGGAGTAAGTAGCTAATTGTGTGTAAAGATGGGGTAGCAAAGCAAAGTGCATGTATGATACATATATCACAAAAAGGTTTTTGGATTTAAAAATTATTATTTAGTCTCAAGCAACCTAGATTGATCTATTATATAATTTACGTAATTAGAATTAATTAACTTTAGAAGCTTCTTTTGTTGACTAGTTAACCCACGCACGGTCAATCACAAAGAAATTATGAGATGTCTTTGACTTTAAAGAGTTATAGGATCACTACAAAGACAAGTAGAAGAAAAAAAATTCAAGAAATTAAAGATATATGGTGGCTTGGTTTGCTGCTTTTAATAATTGAATTATAAAATTTTCAACATGTATTTTGCTTCGATTTTTATTTTTATTTTTCTACTCAAAGAACATTTTTTGTCCCAACAAAAATTATATATATATATATATATATATATATATATATATATATATATATATATATACACACACACACACACACACACACACAAATAATTATACAAAAAATATATATATTTTTTGTATAATTATTTGTGTGTGTATATACAATGTGATTTCTTTTTTTTGAGCAAACAGATTTTCTCTTCCATTCCATCAAAAAACTAGACAAATACAAACATAGATGCTGACCATCTATACTCTCATTCTAAACAGTCACTACATCTACTATCAGATGATAAATTGTTGCTATCTCACTACGTGATAGTATATGTGTCAAGCAAACTAAAAACAGTCCTAAGGGTAATGGTTCAAGCTTAACAGTGTCGCCTTCCATTTGTGAACTGAAGCTCATTTTAAGTGAAGGTGACTGGTTATTTCCTTGCATACATTGTCGCACGCCATTTTCCCTCATTGGAATCTCTGTTTATTTCGCTCTCTCCATATCACTGTCACCAATATCCCAAACAAACAGGCAGTGATTTCTGCTACACCAGTTCTCTTCCTTTCTAGTTTACTAACTCACTCACATTCATTGTTCCAATCAGAAATGGGTCGTTGATAACCCTGACAGTTTAGAAGCTGACTCCAAAGTGCTTTCGTTTACGAGCAATCAAAGTACAAGTGTTCAAAAGTCTCACGAGAAGTCCACAGAAAGTACAATCCTGTGGAATCAGAATGTTGAGTTCCTGGAGTCTATCCACTGTTGCCAACCTCTTATGCAAAGCAAGCCACAAAATGAACTTGAATCTAGGATGTAACTGAGCCTGCAATATGATGATCTTCCACTGGACTTTATGGTATTGAGGGTGCTGGAACCTGTATAATTTCTTAATGCTGAAAGAATTCCCCCTCTGTAGTTGAAGCAGTCGACTATCCAGATTACCTTGAAGATCTACAATGCCTTTTATCAACTCTCTTGACTCAATGATCTTCCTTATTGCCCAAGCAGCAGATTTAGGAATTGGCATGTCATCAATACTATAGTTTTTTATATAAAAAGTATGCACCCATTTAATCCACAGACTGTCTTTCTTCTTGGTTAGTGGCCATAGATGTTTTGCAACAGCAACCTTATTCCACTTGATCAAGTTCATAACATTTAACCCCCCCTGCACTGTATGGCATACAAAGTGTTTCCAGGCAACCAGAGCTTTTCTTGACACTGTAGCTGAACCTGTCCAAAGGTAAGATCTACATATTGCTTCAGTCATCCTCAACAATTTTTTTGGCAGTAGAAATATCTGGGACCAGTAGGCTTGTACACCAAATAAAACAGATTTGATCAACTGAGCTCGACCAGCATAAGAGAGCAGTCTTGATGACCGGCAGTTTATTTTCTGTGTGACTTTCTCAACTAATGGCCAACATTGAGCAGTAGTTAGTTTTTTGAATCCAGAGGCATACCTAGATATTTAAATGGCAGTCTGCCTTCAGGGAAACCAAGTGCCTGAATGATCTCCTCCTTATGCCAGTTTGATACTTCTGCTATGTCACTTTTGTCAGCATTTGCTTGAAGACCAGAAGCTTTGGAGAAATTCTGGAAAGCCTACTTCAGTAGCTTAACAGACTGAATGTCTGCTTTACAGAACATAAGTAGATCATCTGCAAAGCAGACATGTGCCACCCCCAGTTTCTTACATCTAGGATAGAATTTGAATTCTTTCCTCATCATCATTTGCATGAATTCTCTATGTAAATACTCCATAGCCGGAACAAAGAGGTATGGAGACATAGTATCACCTTGCCTTATGCCTCGTTTTCCTTTAAATGGATCAGTGAGTCCACCATTGATGTTGAGAGAATAGGTGACGAATGATATGCACTCCATTACCCACCTAATGAATTTATAAGGAAATCCCAAGTCCTGCATCAGTCTGTTTAGGAAGCTCCACTCAACTGTGTCATAGGCTTTCTTTAAATCTACTTTAAGGACACATCTAGGTGATATACCCTTCCTGGAGTAGCCTTTGAACAGTTCTTGTGTAAACAGAATATTTTCTGTGACGCTGCGACCCTCAATGAAAGCTGAATGTGATCTGCCCACCAGATAGCCAATAACTATTTTCAGCCTAGCAGTAAGGATCTTTGTGATGATTTTGTATAGAGTTGTACAGCATGCAATAGGTATGTAATCCTTTACTTTGCTTGGATTTTGCACTTTAGGAATTAGTGTTAGAGTAGTGCTACTAAACCCCTCCTGCATCTTTCTAGTAAGAAATAATTCTAGCACATCCTCACAGATGTCTTCCCCCACTACATGCCAATGCCCTCTAAAGAAGTCAATTGGAAAACCATCCACACCTGATGCCTTATCATGAGGCATATCCTTTATTGCCATTAGTATTTCCTACCTTGTGACTGGTTTTACTAATTCATCTTTCTGTTGCAAGCTAAGGCATGGACCCTGGTGAATTACTGCAGTGTTTGGGCACTGGCAGATACCATTGTTTCCCCTCAATAACTCCTTGAAACATGTAATAAACTCTTCTTCCACCTATCTGGGATCATACAATTTAATTCCCTCTTGAGTATATATGGAGTTTATAGTATTAAATTTTGTCCTCATCTTCAATTGAGCATGAGAATATTTGGTGTTTGAATCTCCACAAGCAATCCAGTGAGCTCTAGACTTCTGGTGTAAGATCTTCTCCTCTATTTTACTCCATTTCTCAACCTCCATAAGCTCCCTTCTTTCTTGATCAATCAGGCCTTGGTCCATATAATTGATCGGTAACTGATTATATACAACTTCCAGTTTCTGCCTAGCCTCACTGAGATGGATCCTATACATTTCCATATAGGTTTTCAATTCCTTCAACCCCATTTTTAGGGCCTTTAATTTATTCCATACTCTATACATTCCCCTCCAGGCTGGCTTTTGTTCCATACCCTTTCCACAATGCTAGGGAATCAGGATGTTCCATCGCAGAAGAATACAGTTTAAATGGCTTAGGATGTAGGTTACTTCTTGGCTCCTCAGCATTGCATAGTAAAAGGATAGGGGAATGATCTGATACTCCAGGGGTCAACACATCAGCTTCTATATGACTATACTCCTGCATCCATTTCACATTTCCAAATGCCCAGTCAATCCTACTATACACTCTTGTCTCTGGTTTTTGTTTATTACACCATGTATAAAAACAACCCAAGCTCTTCAACTGAGTGAGTTGCAAGGCATTGAGTGTGTCTTGAAATCCTTGAATCTCCTATTGCATAACTGGTGCTTCTATCTTATCATCCGTGTGGAGAACATTGTTGAAATCTCCACTGAGAAGCCAGCTCTCCTGGATAGTTGCTCCTAAGATTAACAGTTTGCCCCATAATTGCTGTCTCTTATTCATCTCATTGTTGGCATACACTACTGTTATCAGTGTTCTGAAATTTGTACTTCTTTATTTTACCTCACAGTGTATAAACTGTTCATCAGTCCTCAGTATCTGCACCTCAACATTTGAATTCCACATTAGCCATATTCTCCCATTTGGATGCTTATTATAGTTCCAGCAATATCTCTAGTCATCTCCTAGTTTTGTCATTATCCTTTTTTCCTTAGCTTCTTTTACTCTAGTTTCTATGCATCTCATACAGTCTACTTTTTTCTTTCTCAGAAAGAGTTTCAGCTCATTCTGTTTATGGGCCTTGTTTAGGCCCCTGATATTCCATATGCTGAAGATCATTTTGTGGTGAAGCTGGCTGGGCCAGCGTCCCCTGGGTCTTCACCTATATGTAGTAAAGAGAATCTGTTTGTCATGTTCACTGAAGTTCCAGCAGATTGTTGTACATTTTTGCCTTTTGACAACCCCTTATCCATCACCCTGCTGCCTGCAATGTCAACATTTTGTTTGTTTTCCTTCAGTATCTTAGCAGTTTTAACCACCTCATCATTCTGCTTGGCTTTTGGTATCCATTTCCAGTTCTCTCTTTGCAATTGCTTCTTTTCCCCTACTACCTTTGATTGATTCTGTATTAACTCTTCAGTACCCTGTATCTTCTTATACCAGCAATCATCAGAGTTGTGGCCAAACCTTACACAGTCACAACAGCATTTTGGCTTCCATTCATACACAATCTGTTGAGTAGTGATAACTCCCATCTTAGTATGTAGTTCATAACTGTCCAGTAAGGGCTGGGATATGTCAGTTTCCACCAGTACTCTTGCATAAGATATCTTCTCCAATTCAGCAGTATATCTGTCAGTGTACATAGGCTTCCCAACCACACTAGCTATCTTACTGAGTGCTTAAGTTGACCAAAAACCCAAAGGTAAACCAGGGAAGTTAATCCACAGAGGAATTACACTCACACTACTTGGATCAAATCTGAAATCCATTCTCCACTGTTGTAGCACAAATGGCTTGTTATGGAAAGTGTAAGGACCTTCCCGGAGGACAAGGTCCCTATCTTCACTATTATCAAATCTGAAAATATAGTAACCTTCCTCATGATACAGCACTTGAGGTTTATTAACAAAATCCCAAACATTTGTGATGTAATTGTCCATTATTCGTTCATACGGGTCCTCTCCAGCACAAACCCAATCAATGCATTGCTCCAGTATGCCTCTTGTTCCTTTGTATCCTCGTCTTCAATTTGTACACAAATGTACCATCACGCATAGCAGGTGGTACATAGCACAACGGCTTCCCTTTTTGAGAGCTTCGATTCATCTGCATGGCATCCCTCTTAACTTAAAATTCCTTAGAACCTCCAGAATCCTGACAGATCTGATCTAGCTTTGCTTGTGCTGAAAAATGAAGTCGTCGATGGACTTGTTGTGCATCGGCATTATCTGTCACCAGATTATCTACCTCGCCTTCATCGATTCCTTCACTAATTGGTTGGAATTTTTGTGGTAAAAAATTTCCAAAAGTAACCGGATGTAATCGTTGTTGCACGCCAGTTTCAGGTGTTATTAGCATTCCAGTATTTCCGTTCCTGCTAGGGTTGTGAAAAATCGTAGGTGCCGAACTCATTCCTGTAAGCCAGCGAGCAGGTTTTTCGAGAGTAGGCGTCTCTGTTCTACTTTCCTCCTCCGTAATCTCCATTGTCGCTTGAGTTCTTCTTCTTCGTCTTGCCATGGCTGAAGGCGCAAGTTAGCACACCTTGCTTATCTTGCGCCGAGAGCTTTTTCAAAATCTCCTGAATTTAATTTCTATACAATGTGATTTTCCCAAGAGGGGAAAAGATAATTTTAATCAAACTCATATCTATTGTGTAAAATATTTTTGCTGGTATTACTAAGCTATACACGTTGATATTATAGAATAGTAGCTTTAAATAAAGGGAAATATTAGCGTGACCACAAATGATATTACTATATTACAAAGAAGTCATAAGTTCAAGAAATGAAAATATATAATGTTAAACTGCATATTAAAGATAATTATATTCTTTTTCGAAACTCGTGCATAGTAAAAATTTAGTACATAATTGTCTTTTTTAATATAAAAACGACAGTATTAGATAAAATATATAAAAACGGCAGAAGCACTAATGTCTATTTTTGAACTTTGGAAGAAAGCAGCAAAAATTACTTTTCCTTCTATTAGTGCTGGCTTGTTCCTTTCATACTTGACATACTTTAATGATGATCATATCTTATTAATATAATATTACCTATTAACATGAATAAATGTTTCATCAATTTATGTAAATCACCTTGTTAATTGGTGGATAGGTGACAATTTAAATGCATACTCTTCTAAAGTAGTACTTACCTCGACGGGGTCAATGAGCGATCAAGAAAGCCCATCGCCTAGGCCGGTCCAAGTGGTCGAATCTACATCAGAATTTGTAACAAAGGGCGCTTACGTTTGCATGGTCCCTATTATTTTTCTATTTGGTGGGATTTTACGGTGTTGTTATTATACTCTTCTAAAGTAGTAAAATTTGTAAAATTAAAATTGGCAAACTTAGACTTCAGTTTTCTACCCTAAAAGAATACCTTGGCATCAATTGACTCACGATGATTAGAGAAAGTCATGTGACCAGCAAGGATTGTAATTGAGCGATAACTATTTCGTCATTCTTAATTATAGATTTAGGGATTTCGAGTCCTAGATATAAAATCACTTTTATTATGGAGTATTTTATCCCTTAATATATGAAACTTTCCGGCAAGAATTTAAATTTGCTTGGGCTGTAGTACATATATGATACACCAAAAGAAAAAAAGGATGGGTTCAAAACTAAATCAGTAACATACAACAACAACAACAACAATAATATGCATGTCAGTATAATTTCACAAGTGAGGTTTGGAGAAAATAGTGTATACACAGGCTTTACTCTACCTGAAAAGATAAAAAGACTTTTTTCGATAAACTTTCAGCTTAAGAAAAAATGAATAAATGAGTAACATGCTCCTAGTAATTATTAAGAATTGACAAGGCATTAATAAGGAATTATCCAATTAGTATAGTGCAAATGTAACTTGATTAAAGAAGAAAATAGATAAAGAGGGAATGAATCCAAAAGGACACGTCACAGTCCTTTTTCCAGCTTGGACTTGATTTCTAAATGGTGCCAATGAATCTAGACCCATTCATTCTATTTTTCTTGGTCAAATATATTTGATTTTACTATTGATTTCGATCCGTCTCCATCATAAGTCATAATTTCTAGCTGTGGTTTTCATGAAACTCTGATTTTTTGGTTTTTCTGTACCATATTCGTTTTGGAGCTTAATTAATTTGATCCGAGTTAGAAAAATCCCATTTTAAAGATAAAACACCTAACACATAACTAAATGTAACTCCATATTTCAGGATTCAAATTCTAGACGTTTAATTAAAAATGAAGAAATACTTACCACCGCTCCATAAATCTTTGATGGTTAAATTGTGGTTACTTCTACATTAACTTCAAATCTTTCTTCATCACACAATTCATTTTTTTGTGATGCAACAAAATGGAGTGAACGTAAAAAAAAATATGTTTTAATAATGAGTGCCGATAAGTTTTGAACTAATAATCTATCTTTTACGATATAATATTGAATTGTGTAATTATCTTACTTAAGAAGAATTTTAAAAATTAGATTATATTTTAATTTTCTTAACTATATCTTCAAACTGGGAAGAAAAAAATTAGTGATATATATCACTACTAGAAATTCGGGTTTTAACTATGATAAAAAGCGACCAATATTGGTCTGTTTATGCAAAAATATTGACCAAAACCCGTCCAAACAGGCTTGGTCGCTATTTTAATGGTCGCTTTTGTGTACCGATCAAAGTTGGTAGTAAAGGTAAAAGGATCAAGGTTGGTCGCCAAAAAAAAAGAGACCAGAGTTGGTCAGTATTTTAATTATGTAATCAAAAGATTCACCAACTACGAATCGAACTGGGGTGTGTACTGTGACAGTATACTATTCTACCACTAAACCATTGGAGCATTTTGTTTTAATATTGTCTTATTTTTTATTTATACTCTTTAATTATATTTTCGCACGAAAATAACCGACCAAAGTTGGTCGGTCTTATTAAAAAATAAAATTACCGACCAAAGTTGATCGGTCTTATTAAAAAATAAAATTACCGACCAAAGTTGATCGGTTTTTTAAAATGACCATCTACCGACCAAAGTTTGTCGGTTGTTTAATATTAATTTTTATTTATTTTAATTACAAAAATCGATCAAAGTTGGTCGGTTTCTTGAAAAATAAATTTTACTGGACTCAAAATAGTTTCTCGTATTTTTGCGCCAAAGAAAATCAACCAAAGTTAATCGGTTTCATAAAAAAATTAAAAATTAAAATATTTTGAAAAAGCGATCAACTTTGATCGATTTTTTACCCTTTTTTTGACCGACCAAAATTAATTGTTTTTTCTTTGTCGTTTTTTATCGAATTTCTAGTAGTAATAATTCATTACATGTCTTAATTAGGAGCTTAATATGGATATAGATAATTCATTGGTTCATTTACCTAACACGAGGGATACACTTTGCGTCATGAGCCAATCCTTGGGTCGGTCGCAACCTTAGAAACTAGATGATGGGCTCGTTGTTCTTCTACCATTTTCTACTTAAATACCAGACTTAATTTTCTCACTTGATACGATACTTGTACTTGTAAAAACTAAAACACAAGTCCTTTCCATTCTCATATTTGTCGATATTTTCTCTCTTTTTTCATTCATAAAAACACTTACTCCTAAATAGAAATATTATTTTTAATAGACCATCGACCTATCAAGATTATTAATTGTGTGTATTTATCTAATCAAGATGATGACATCGTGGTAATCAAGCTCTTTATAATTTTTAATGTTTTCATGGGCATGAAACTTTTTATTTAAAATGCATTAATTAAATCCCTATGTATTACTTATATGATAAATCCAGGATATATTTTAATTTCGTCGAGGGTAACTAGTGTTACTATTGTCACTTCTTTCTTCACTAGTGTGAACTCCGATAGAAGAAAAAGGATTGGTACATTGAACAATCAAATCAAAATCATCAACTAAGTCAACAACCTAACTATATTATAAGGGGCCTATAAGCTAGAGCCAAATACAACACGCTATTAAAACAGTAAATTAGAATTAATCCACTCGAAATATGATTGATTATTAACCATGCAGCGGATGAGGATAAGGCTGTTTTTTCGTTAATCAGAGGTCTGCGGATTCAGATCTTACGTATGAAAAAATTCTTGGTAGGGAACGCATCCCCCGATGAGGCCGTAAGCGGCACAAATTCGGATATAATCGTGTCTCAATGCATGTATCGGACACTGAATGAGAAAGAAAAAAAATATATGATTGATTATGCGCAATAGTGGGGTAGCATAAAGTGTAAAATATAGAGTTGGAAACTCATAGTTACGTGCAGTATACATATATATAATTGGCATACATTAGAGGAAACATTAGCCTATATTTTAATCTTAAAACTATGCTTTAAAAAGGAAGCGTGCATCTTGGTAATGAGACAATTTTGGTGGGTTAACCTTTTTCTAAACCTTTTATTTTGCGGCTATTTCATAAATAATATCGTCCATTCATAACATGGGAAATGGATTTGTTAAAGGAAAATAAATTATTTTTCAGTATGTTCTTTAGTGAAAAGAGGGGAATAATAAGTAAAAAGAAACATTTTGTTTGTATAGATACACGTGAGAAGGATGTTTTACAAGGTAACTGGATTTGTAGCCTAAGCCAATTTTGCTTTTAGCCAGTTTTCTGTGTAGGCGAATACTTTTGTATGATGGGATAAAATTAAATGCCATAACCTTTCTTTTTTTTTTTTTTTTGGAGAGGGAGAATATAACTGACTATTTGATGAATGAGAAATACTATTCAGCATTTGCCAATGGTTATACCAATAGCATATAATATTAAAGAGGAAAAATAATTATTATATAATCGCTCTTAAAATAATAGCCAATATATATATATATATATATATATATATATATATATATATATATATATATGTATGTATGTATGCATGTGTGTGTATTGTATAAAAAATACAAAATTTTGTACATTTTTACAGCTACCAACTGTAAATAATTTTAGTTACAGGCTAAAAGTGATTTTTGCCCATTAAAAATAACATAAATTAATTATAGGAATTGTTTTAATGCATTGTTAAGGTATTTAATGATAGCTATAATTATTTTAGTCGCTTATTACACTCTTATTTACTGCACTTTAGTTGGGTTTGAGCTTTAATCGCTAGTATTTGATATTAATTGTGTATTTTACGCCTTACATGAGTGGTTCCGAGCTATGTAGATATCATTGAACTAATTCAAGTGATTTAGAGCTTTGAAGTTTGAGTAAAAGCCCAAAGAATCAAGCCGGAATCGTGTTCGGAGATCAATGGATGATAGTTAAGAACGAAACGGAGAATCGAGCGGTCATACGGCACATTGTCTAGTAAAATGCACATAATTTTACGCCCAGAACTCAGTTTAAGCTCTGCAATATATCGTTGGAAAGCTATTTGAAAGGAATACATCTTTCATGTTTTATATTTTTTGCTAATTCCCACTATGCAGCGCAGATTGAAATTTCCTCTAGTCTGTCAGAATCAACTCTTTGAACTTCCCCGGCAACGACGCTAAAATTTGGTCATGCTCATCTATTCCTTATAAAAAGGACTAAGCGGCTGTTACAAACATAATTCGATTTACAATCCCATAGAGAACTAAGGCTTAGCTATAACTTTTAAATATTGCGAAGAAGACAAGCTCGAACAATTCCTATATTATAAATATTAAGATTCATGTATCTAATTAACAAAATAGTTAAAGTAATATATTAATAACTAAAGATAATACATGTTAAAGAAAAGATTAAGAAGGTCTAGAGTTTCGATTTTCCCAATTATCGGATTCCTTTTCGCTACGTTTTGTTACAACCCATATTCACAAGCGTTAGTTCATGCCATGTGTTAGTTAACATAAATACAAGAAGAAATTATCTTTGAGATTATAAGAAGTTAATCCTATTGGGCTTAAGTAATACAAGGGTGTATAAGGCTGATTAACAGGTATTAGAAGTACAACGAATCAAGGATGTTGTAACTCGTATTTTCGGGTAAACCTAGAGGTAATTAATACACTCAAGAGGTCATATTTTAAGGTATTTGAATCATATAATATCCGTATCATAAGTCTTGAAGTCAAATGAGTTATGAAATAAAAGTCGACAAAAGTTGTCGCAAATTAGGTTCATAATTTTACTTAAACATTAGGTCAAATATTTCTAAACTTTTCTCCCAATTTACAAGAAATTACGAGGTGATCTACCCATAAAATTAAATATCTATGAGTCTAGTTTCCAACACATAAAACTGTTTTTCAATACGATCTTGGAGCATAGAGATATTTGTATTTCGCAAGCCTGCGCAAATTGGTAGGTGACAAGTAGGTGCATCACCTACTTGCAAAATGAGAGGGCAAAAGTAAAAGTCCCAAATTCGTCCAAGTGAGGACTTTTAAGGGATTATAAACTTAGTTATTTCACCCTTATTTCAGACCTTCAAAACCAAATTAAACCCCTGCAACTCCTGCCCAAAAATCCCACACAAACCCTAATCGATTTCCCCCCTCTTTCAAGTTCTAATTGGGGGTAAAACCTACAGTCTGAAGAACCAAGGGAGGGGCTGAACTATCAAATAAGTAAGGCATGTTTACTACCATCTTTCATACATTTTTTCTGCTGTGAATTCATGGTAATTCTTTCTATACATGTAATAACTCATGGGATGCTGATCGGAAGCCGTGAGTTCAAGTTATTCACTTATAATGGACTATTTTTTGGACTTTTTTGAGTGGCTATTGGGCTGCGTATTTTACTACTTTTTTGTGGAGTTTTGGAGGAGGAAAGGTGTGGAGAAACACCATATATATGTAGGGGTGTGGGCTGATAGTTCTTCGTAACATTTCCGGGTGGTTTGACACGACTACGGTGGTCGTCGTATGTATGAAGTGATTAGGTTGTGCGTGAACTATTTTGAGAGGCTCAATATGTTTATTATTGGTGTTGTTTCGACTATTTGGTAATTTTTTTGAATTGTGTGAAGTCATATATATAAGGGAGGTGCTGTCCATTTCATCATACAATAGGTTGTGGTCGATACATAATAGTTATGACACTTACATGATAATGATAGTACAGTTTCTCTTATGGTAGACTAAGGAGTTCTGACAATTACATGGCTTGAGATTGGGGCAGTATATACAAGGTATGTGAGGCTATCCCTTTCCTTCTCTTGCACGACTCCGATCGTACATAATGTAATGAACGAGCTTCTAAAGATACTTTACTCTTAGAAACTAGTAATATTTACATTGTTTCTCCTCTTATGGAACGATTGATGTTGATGTTGCTTCTCTTATTCTTATGTTATCAATGTTGTTGGTATTTCCTAATTCTTATAAGGTTCATAGTGAAGATTCAGTCTTAATAAGGTGTACAAAGGATACCGAACTAACGTCACTCCGAAAGGTTTAGAACGTGATTCCATGAGTCAAGCATGCATTATATATATGTATATATTTTTCTCTACCGAGCTGCGCTATAATCGTCTGGTTACGACACCTATTTTGTAACCGCTGATCTGTTGGGTTTACCGATCTCTATGTGGTCGGGTACGATACTACCGAGCCTTGTGATGGGCGGGTACGTTTTTTACTGAGCCTATTACGACCGGGTACGATATGATAATAATGATGCCCACAGAGGCGTATGTTTTAATGGTTTATCTATTTATACACATGTATCATGCATTTCATGTTAGTAGCTCTCAGAGGTACCCAGATACTACAGATTGTATATTCTCTATCCCTGCTTACATTACTATTCGTATTTATGGTTCCCTGCCTCACATACTCAATACTTTATTCTTACCGCCATCCTTTTTTTTGTGAACGCTGCATGTCGTGATGCAGGTCCTGATAGACATGCAGGTGTAGATCCCACCACACTAGGCTGTCCAGTTCAGTGGTGATTGGCGAGATCCCTTCTCTGGACTTGCCGTGGTCTTGGTATGCATTTTTGCTATAGACATTATGGTTATGTCGGGGCCCTGTTCCGACTACGTTGCATCACTTATGTTCCTTTAGAGGCTCATATACACGTGTCGACTCATGTAAAGTTTGGTATGCCTTATCGGCTGGTTTTTGTTGTATAGTCTTTCATGGTAGTGTGATAGCTCGTACCTTATATATAGTTTCTTGATTGTCTGGTCATCCCATGTTATATATGTTCATGTAGTCATATTTTATTGTTGGTTGTCCATGATTCATGTCTACCATCTATATTGATCTCGTCAGCCTAAAAGATAATAAATAAGGTTAGATAAAATGTACGTTGGTGCTCGAAAAATATGGTGGAGTGCTAATCATGGCCCTCCATTTTGGATCGTGGAACTTTTCCTATAAACTTGCCTAAGTATTCTCTACCGAGCATGAGCACTCTGACTGTCGTAATTCTCACCCGAGTAATTACCGTAATTTACTAGATATATTCTCCCATAATTATGCTTGCTGGCATTATGTACGGCTCACTCGGATCACATCAATGTTTCGTTATCTCTCATCTAAAGTAGAATCTCAACACTCTAACTAGCTAGAATTTGAGGATGTCGATGTTGAAGAAGTAATACTAGAGTCAACCAAGGACGTTGAAGATACAAATTTAGTTGACTTTAGTGTGAATGGTGTGGAGAAGGTTAAAAATCTTGAAGTTCAGGTAGTTAAGCGTGTTGGACCTCATTCCAAAAACTTCTCTACATTATTTTCGAATGGTGAAATGAAAACTGATCTGAATATCCAATGCAAGAGTCAAAGGAAGAGGTAGATGAACCCTATATTCTGAAATTTTCAATGCCGTCTGACCAAAGTGACATTCCTCGGTTGAAAGCCAAAAAGTTCATAAAGTATCATATAATTTTTGGCTCGCAACAATTTGTATCGCCTAGGAGCATGATTATAGAGAAGAATCAAAATTTTGGGTCCAATTCATAAGTTCAAAGTGGAGGTAGAAAGTGATTCTTATTGTGTCGTAATGTTAAATCAAGTGCTTGTTGGGAGGCAACCCAGCTTTACTGATTTGTTTTTTAAAATTTTTTATTATATTATCTTTGTTGTATCGATTTTTGATTTTCTAGGAGCATGGAAAGCAAAGTTATTGGAAGGATGCAAAAACAAACCAGATTGTTGAAATTAAGTGTGAGGTACCCACACGAAGGATCAAGCCCGGAAGAAGTCTGAGTATCACATGAGTTGCTAGTGCTTCGGCCTTTGGCTACCAGGGATATTCTTTTACCCTCTTATTAGTATGGTGTGCATTGGGGAAAATGCGCAATTTTAAGTGTGGGGGAAGGAGATTGTCTGTGTGACTTTCTATGCTATTTTATTTGTGTTAGTTTAATTGTATAATATATTTTTTTAGAAAAAAATATTGGACTTTTCCCGACTTTTGATATCCTAGACAACTTGCTTGAGGGATTTAAGTCTAAATAGAAATGGACAAAAAGATTTTATTTGTAGGTAGTGTAGTAATTTCCTTTAATTTTTCTTTGTGCATCGGTTCTTTTTCAAGGATTTTATTTGAACCACTATAGTTAGTTTTATTCTTATAGGAGTAGGCCATGATGATATGAATTGAACTGAAGTAGTATTCATTGACTTTGTTATGCCTTGAGAATAGTGAGTACTTTGGTTGTGACGCTTAGGCTCATTTTTTGACTTTTGTGCAAGTACCTTAAATTGTATAATTTTAAATTTACTTAACTCCTTTGATTTTAGTGTCTTGATGAATCCAATCTTGAGTGAGTCATGTGCCATATGTATGTGAGGTTTGTTGATTCTGTGCATTGTATTTTATGTCTAGAACTTGCCCCGTATGTTTGTAAAACAAAATAGTAGTTTTGTTCAGTCTTGAAAGTGATATAGGCATTTCTTTGTTGAGCCAAATATATATTTTACCCGCCTAATTTTTATGTATCGTATTTAACTCTTTTGAGCTGTAATCCTACTTCTTTGGCAACCACATTACAAGCCTTAGTCATTTGTTTGAATTAACCATCTATTTGAATCTTTTAACCTCTCGTGAGCACTTGAATAGTTATAAACTTTATAAAAGTTAAAATGTTGGGTGGTTGGTTTGGCTTTTGAGTGAATCTAATGAAATAAAGAAAAATAGTGCGCTGATTTGAAAGAGCTTCATTGACAAGGGGTAACTCTTGATGTAATTCTACTTAAATAACTTGGGAGTTGATGTATATGATGTGAAGGTGGAGTCATGGTTTGATGTACGTGTCGGATTTTAAATGTTAAAATGTATGTATTAGGTGCTTAGGGAGGTGTAGTCACTCTCGTATCTAAATATATCCTACTCCTCCTGCAGCTTACATAACAATCAAATGAAATCCTACTTGATATTAGACCGAATGAGCTCGATTAATAGAGTAGTACACTACGGGCAAGCCTATGGTGCATCTTTTATGGCATATGAATGTTATTTCTAAGAGGGAGTGAATTCTTTCTATCTTGAGTTACTAATTGCTCTTAAATTTTATTTTGTGTGTGGAATTATTCTCTTTTATATTGTAAGGGCACTTGATTCATGAACGAAAGGTAATTTCTATGACCTCTATGTTAGAGTAAGTTGGTGAATTGTGAATAATGCGTGGTACTTGTGAGTCAACTCTTGAGGTGAAGATGTTACACTTTTATGCTTATCTATTTTAAATATTCTCGGTGTGATGAGTTAGGAGAATTGCTTAAAAATATCGTGTCTATATAAAGAGTAGCAAGATTTCTTGAGGACGAGTAATGGTTTAAGTGTGAGGTATTGGTGATAGGCTATAATTACTTATTTTAGTCGTTGATTACACTCTTATTTACTGCACTTTAGTTGAGTTTGAGCTTTAATCGCTAGTGTTTTGCACTAATTGTGTATTATGTGCATTACAGGAGTGGTTTCGAGCTATGTAGATATCACCGAATGAATTCAAGTAATTTGGAGCTTTGAAGTCTCAGTAAAAGACCAAGAAATCAAGCTGGGAACGTGTTCGGGGATCAATGGATGATAGTTAAGAACGAAACGGAGAATCGAGCGGGCATACGGTATATTGTTTTGTAAAATGCACATAACATTTCGCTCATAACTCCGTTTTGACTCCACAACATATCGTTGGAAAGCTATTTGAAAGGGCTACAACTTTCATACTATGCATTTTTGCTTATTCCCACTACCGCGACGCATGGTACGGCACAGTTTGCACTCTCGCCTGTGGAAATTTCCCACAACCACTCGGAATCAGCTCTGCGAACTTCCCCACAAGCACACCGCGTGATGCGTTGCCCCATGCGGCGTGCTTGTGCAAATTTTACAGAGCCAGAGTCCTATTTTGCGTGGGAGAAGGTGTTGTCTTCTGGGCTCGACCCTATTTGGTATAAATGCATGTAAAATGCTATTTTAAAGAAGGGCGACATACATTTGACACACTTTAGACCTGAGGAGGCTAAAGAGACTGGGGATTCTACCAAAGGAGGCAAGAACACACTAGGAGCAAGGTGGAGAATTCTTCTACGAGTTTCTCACTTCCTTCTTCCTATTTCCATTATTGATTAAAAATTCTAGTATCATAGTTATGAATACTATAATAAATAGCTAATTTGTTATTAAAGTTTTGATGGAACCTATTGAGTGATGATTTTTCGGTTACGTTAATATAGATTTGTCGTAGTATTTTCTCTAATTGTTCAACTACGTTTATATTATGGTTGGTTGAAGAGCTCTCAATCGACTGTACCTATTTAGTATGTATTACTCGGGAAAGAGTACATATTTTTGTAGTTGTTGAACAACATCACTCCTAACGTATATGAAGGATCAACACGGAGAGTCCAAATGTGGGATTAGGGGTAATGAAACCTTGGTGCTATCCGAGTAAGCCATACTTAATGCTAACTAGCGTAATTCGGAAGAATATGTCTAGTAAATTATGGTAATTACTTGGAGAGAGTTACGACAGTCAGAGTGCTCATGATCGGTAGACATACTTAGGCAGATTTATAGAAAACGTAATAGAAAAGATCCGACAATAGGGACGATAATAACTCTATACCTCCTTAATCTTTTTTCCAACCCGTAGTATCTTTATTTGTTAATCTACTAATTTAATTATTAGTTAATTAGATACAAGAATCTTAATATTTATAACATAGGAATTGTTCGAGTTTGTCTTCTTTGCAATATTGAACAGTTGTAGTTAAGCCTTAGTTCTCTGTTGGATTCGCCTCCGGACTTATAAACCGGATTATATTTGCAACGGCCCCTTAATCCTTTTTACAAGGCATAGTTGAGCGTGATTAGTATTTTTCGAAGGAGTAATTTAAAAATACATCACATGAGACATCTCAAGCAATAAATGAGAGCAAAATAAGTAAATAACAATTATATTTAAACTAGACAAACTAAGTAACTAGCAAAAAAAACTATACTATCGCCTTTTTTTCATCAATATAATAACACTTTAATAATCTGAAGTACATCATCCAGTTGCATGCATTTTAGCTCCTATTTGACCATAAATTTTGGTTTTATTTTTTTAAATAAACGTTGAAATATTTTTTTTTTGTTTATGAAATATGATCATATTTTGAGAAAAATATTTTTAAAAATTTCAAGTTCTCAAAAATTGGTTTAGACAAGTTTTTGGATGAATTTTGTTTTCCACTCATAAAACTTCAACTTTTTTGAAATAAAATACATAATACAATTTCGACTTGCAAAAATTATTTTTCAATATAAGTTCAAAAACTCTTTTTTCTAATTTCAATTAAATTTATGTCCAAACTCCAGCTTAATGTCACTGAACACGTGACTGCCATGCCACGAATATACTCATTTTGTTGATTAATTTGTTTACATAAATGTCTTTATCCTCTTTTACTTTTAAATTAATTAGCCATAAATTCTGAAAATGTGCGCCGTAGCATTTTACTTTTTATTTCTTTATTTTTATTTTTTTTTAAAAAGGACAGCTAAACGGATAAAATTTAAGAAGTTTATTGTTTAATCCGGTGGCTTAAACAGTGCAATGAATATGGAAACATTTAAAAAATTGTAGTCTCAAAGTGGTCCATGAATATCTATTTATAGTAGCCACCCTTGTGTTAATTACTCACTGTCTCAAATTATCTATCGTGATTTCTAAAAATATGTGTTTCAAATTATTTGTTATTTTAGAAATTCAAGATTAAAATAATTATATTTTTCTATTTTACCCTTAATATTAATTGCTCTTGAAAATTACAAATACCTTAATTATAAGTAAATATATCTCAAGAAATTAAATAAAAGTAAAATAATAAAAAACCTCTCCTATTTAATATTTTGATAAGTAGCGCTTAAAAAAGGAACACGAGAGATAATTTTTACGGAGGAAATAGTAAGAATCTAGTGAACATAAATAAAATATATTTTATCTTATAAATTTATTAACTAATGCAAGCATAAGGATAAGGATGGCCGGTGGCTTAAAATGTAACGAATGTCCTTGATTAATAAATTTTAATTCTTGCATTAATTTAATCATAGATCTTCCACGTGTATTTTTAGACTTTCGTATTTTACTTTCCTCAAATTAAAAAAGAGTGCGTAATTGGCTGTTTTGGACCTTCAAGCTATCCTATATTAAAAATTACTTTGTATTATGCCAAGCTCTATAGATGCAATGTACAAATACGTTCTTTTACAAAAAGTATAATTTATACATATAAAATAAATTTGTGTTGTGTATTCGCTATAGATATCATATTCCTTTTTACATATAATTTACAGCCTGTTTGACCAAACTTCTAAAATCAGTTTTATTTTAAAAAGTATTATTTTTCTTTTCAAAAGTAACAACAACAACAACGACAAACCCAGTTTGATACCAATACGAGGGGTTTGGGGAGGATAGTCTGTACGCAGACCTTACCCTTGCCTAATGCATGTAGAGAGGTTGTTTCCAATGGACCCTCGGCTCAGGAAGGGTAAGAAGAAGAGGAAAGTAAGCTTTTAAAAAATATTTTTAAGTGTATTTTTCTCAAAATTATTTTTTCAAAAACTATTTTTGGGGAGAATTCTATTTTTTCGACTTCTATTTCTATTCAAAAGTACTTTTTTTCTTCTAGAAGCTTGACGGAACACCTTAACTTCGAAAAAAATTATTTTGGCCCAAAACATATTACCCCGAATCCCATATATAATTTGCAAAGTTCACGACTATGTCCTCCACCGTGGCCTCTAGGCTATCTTCATTCATAATCAGGGGCGGTCGGCGGAACTAGAGTGTCGTGAGCGGGATTAACTGAATTCAGTAGCTTTGGTTCGAATTTTATATTTGTCTTAAAAATTTATTAAACTTTGAATACATATAAATTATTAATTTAGAACTCAATAACATAACACGATTAGAATATCAAACTCATAAACTAAAAGTTTTGCTCCGCTTCAATTCTAACAAATATCACTATACTTAATAAGCTTTTATAAAAAGAAGGGTACTAAGCATAGAGTAGGATTCACACATTTATTGAACCCTAAATACTCCCTATAAAAAAAAGGCTTTATTTTACTAGTTTATGAATTATATAGCCCTCAATAGAATAACTGCATAGCCCCTATTCACATAGTATCTACTTTAACGAGGCACCACAAACGATAGTTGGCTAAATTTCTATTGACAAAACGAATGGACAAATAGCCGATTGAAGAATTTAGCCTTTTCTATAATAATATTTTTATATAATAATATTTTACTAAAAAATCAAGTTTGTTTGAAAACCAACTTTCATGTTATGTTATAATATATATTTTCTATAACAACTAAAAATATTCGAAATAAACGAGACTATTATAGAGAAGTTTGACTGTAACAGAATATCGAGAGTGAGAATTAGTAACATGGTGAGATTTGAAAACAGAATAACCCTAGTTACTGTAGGGCTTTGCAGGTTGTATTTATATTAACATTTAAAATTTTATTCACCGACGATATAAAAGAGTTCTATGTTGTTAATGTATGTATTTTAAATTTTTATACAATCAAAACTCTCTATAACAACCCCGTCTATTTCGATATTTTTTTGGTTGTTATAATAAAGTATTGTTATATAGGACATATATTATAATATTACATAATAGTCGGTTCCGAGCTTTTATAGTGAATGACTGTTATATTATTATACAGAGGTGTGATTGTACTAATGACACATGAGTACATACGATAATATTAATCCTAACTGATGATATAACATGTTTTTTTTAATTAATCATAAGAGGGAGAGGATAGGAAAAAAGGGGAAGAAGGGACATAAGCGGGACTAGGATTTGAAGCTTATGAGTTCAGAATTTTAGTCAATTTAAGCTAATTCGATCTAAATTGTTAATTTATATATACAATATTCAATGAATTTCTTAAGACAAATACAAACTTTGAACTAAAATAACTGAATTCAACCGAACTCGTGACTAAACTTTGAACTAGTATATTTTATCTTAGATTAACGAGAAATAACAAGATATCATCACTGTTGTTTTCTTTCCTTCTTTTTTGGCGGTCAAATTCTCACAATGTTTTAGCTGTTAATTAAAGTTAATTGCTAATTATAACCATGTCTCTAATTCATCGTAAAACTTTGAAAAATACCACAAAGTTTCATTTTCAAATGTTAGTGGACATCCTATTCCATTTTCAAGCAAGGAATTTAGGAAATTAACTAACTAAGAAAAAATGAAGTTAGAAAGTCTGCAAAACCATGACAACTTGCTTGGTGGGTGTAAGAAGGGAAAATAAATGTAAATATATTAATTTTTGTGGGACTAATATTAAAATTTATAGTCATATGGACAGAGTCAAAAGTGTTAAACCGAGTTTAAGTCATTAAGTGTAATTAATTATAACACACTATACACTTCATCAACTTAACTTTAGAATTAAACAAGTGGAAAAAGAAGACGAGTTTCACTATTAATTAATTAAATTAAATACAAGTTCGTCTTCTTTCCCATCTAATTCCACGTTTAACTCACCTTTTTCAAACTTTTCTCTTTCTATTGTGTCTATATAAACCCTCATCACTTCATTTATCTCCTTGTGAACTCATTGATACATCTCTTTAATCCTCATCTTTCTCTTTCTCTCTCTAATAATATCTCTCTCTCTATACATATAACAAGAAATCCATCAAAATTTACAGAAAATATATTTCATATTGATGGATATTCAACATGTTAATAAAGATAATATGGACCTTAAAAGAGGTTCATGGACTGTTGAAGAAGATTTTACTCTTATTAATCATATCGCTCTTCATGGCGAAGGTCGTTGGAATTCCCTCGCTCGATGTGCTGGTAAATTTCTATACACTGACAGTGCAAAAAAAAAATTTAATTTTTTTGTATGTGTCTGTATTCATGTGGTTGATAATTTCTTTTTCTACTAAGTAATCTTTTTTTTTTGTAGTATATTATACTCCGGTAATTAATATGTTTAATGGAATAAAATAACAGGTTTGAAAAGAACGGGGAAAAGCTGCAGATTGAGATGGCTTAATTATCTTCGACCAGATGTTCGACGAGGAAATATTACTCTTGAAGAACAACTCTTAATTCTTGAACTTCATTCTCGTTGGGGCAATCGGTATGTTAGACTTATAATATTTTTCGCGCCATTTTAAATATGTAAATTTTATTTTAAAGTTTTTAAAGAATCTATATCTCAAACAATTTCACGCCTTTGTTCTCTAAACGAGTACTATTTTTTCAAGTGCAAACAATAATAACTACGATTCAATCCCAACCAAGTTGAAATCGACTATATGAATTGTTGCGGTCTATATTACTCTATTTTAATATGTCGTAATCCAATATTATTTTATTTGAGTGTAGGTGGTCCAAAATTGCTCAACATTTGCCAGGAAGAACTGATAATGAGATCAAGAACTATTGGAGAACTCGAGTGCAAAAGCACGCTAAACAGCTAAAATGTGATGTCAATAGCAAACAATTCAAAGATACACTACGTTATCTTTGGATGCCAAGGCTAGTTGAAAGAATTCAAGCTTCTTCCAACTCCGCCGCCACTACTACCATCACCACCACCAGCAACAACAGTATCAACAATAACAACAATAATAATAATCATGCAAGCACGAGCATCACGCATGAAAACTCGAGTGTGACAGCTTCATCAGAAAACTCAATGGGGACACAAGTTTCACCAGTTTCTGACATATCTGACTGTTGCTACAATAATTACCCTATTAATCAAAGTGATTATGGAGAATTATTGATTAGCCCCACAGGTTATTTTCAACATGGTGCATTAGACTTTAGAACAGTGGATTATAATAATCAGCAAAACATGAGCCAATGGATGGAAGGTACTGAAGATGTTTCAGACAATTTGTGGAATATTGAGGACATGTTGTTTTTACAGCAACAACTCAACAATGATGTCTGAGGTTTAAACAAAACTAGAGTTAATTGAAGTGTAGAAATAAAAAATTAGGGTTATTACTCATTATAATTCACCAAAAGACAGGATTATTTTTTGTGAGATATATATTTGCCAGCCTTTGTGAAGAGAGACATACATGCAGAAGTAATCTGCATGTAATACAATGTTAGAATTTATTTTTCTTTTTTGGTAGTTAAGGGTTTGAAAGGATTTGTAACAAGTAATTTGCTTCTTGTTAAATTTTATTCATTAAACGGACAATTTCTTTTATAAGTGCAGAGGCGGACCTACCCTTTAGATAGAGAGGTTATCGGACCCAGTAATTTAAAAAAAAAAGAAGAACATATATATATATATATATATATATATATATATATATATATATATATATATATATTAGATAACAGGTATATATTTTGATTGATGTCCTAAGATTCAAATCTTCGACAGTTGCGTTAGCCGTTTTGAGGGGCACAACTTGATTTTAATGGACTGGCTGAGTTTGATTCCGACTCCATCATTTGCTCAAAGTGTTAATGGACAATGGTGCCTCCTCCTTTTGAAATTCTGAGTCTGTTTCTGCGCGTGCTATATATTGTGCTTTCATTTTTAAAAACTTTAACCATACTCTTGTTGAAAATAAAATAAACTTGATTTTGTTATAATTATTTGGGCTTAAGAAATTATGAAAAATAAATAGCCCAATTCCGGAACATTCTAGGCAACTCTAGATTTCGGAATGTTCTAGAGAACTCTAGTCCATTTGAGCTTGGAAATACTCTAGAATTCTCCATAGAATTCTAGCACATGTACCTAGCTAGAAAGTAATAGAACTCTCTAGACTCTCTAGAATTCTCCATAGAATTCTAGCACATGTACATAGCTAGGAAATGGTATAACTCTCTAGACACTCTAGAGCTTGGCAAGCCTCCCCTATAAATATGGGATGGCATTTGGCATTTGTATAACACATAACACACAACATGCCAAGCCAAAAGAATAAAAAACAAGTTTGAGTAATAAAAGTTTCTCTTCTCCAAAATCTTTCTACTCTTCCAAAATTCCCTTAGCCTAAAAGCCTCCCTCCAAATATTAATAGCAATCCTCTTCCAACAAAGTTGGTATCAGAGCCACAAGATTCTAACCAAAAAATTTCTAAAATCATGGCAAATGGTGTTGCATCCTTCCAAGTTCCTATGCTCAACAAGAGCAACTATGATAATTGGAGTATCAAGATGAAGGCTCTCCTAGGTGCACATGATGTTTGGGATATTGTAGAGAAAGGCTACAATGAGCCCCTAGATGAATCTACATTATCCCAAACTCAAAAGGATGGTGTGAAGGATTCAAGAAAGAGAGACAAGAAAGCTCTCTACCTCGTCTACCAAGCATTGGATGATGATGGGTTCGAGAAGATCTCAAGTGCAACCACTGCTAAGGAAGCGTGGGAGAAACTCCAAACGTCTTGCAAAGGTGCCGAGCAAGTAAAGAAGGTACGTCTCCAAACTTTAAGAGGAGAATTTGAGTCTTTACATATGAAAGAAGGGGAGTCCATTTCCGACTATTTTTCAAGAGTTTTGGTGGTTTCAAATCAAATGAAAAGAAATGGTGAAAAATTGGAAGATGTTAGAATTATTGAGAAGATACTCCGGTCATTAACTTCCAAATTCGAGCATATTGTCATAACAATTGAAGAAACTAAAAATTTGGAGGAGATGTCAATTGATCAATTAATGGGATCCTTACAAGCATATGAAGAAAAGCATATGAAAAAACAAGATATAGTGGAGCAATTATTCAAGATGCAAATAAAAGATAAGGAAAAAAATATCGGAAATGGACGAGGTTAATATGGAAGAGGTCGTGGTCGTGGACGAGGTCGAGGCTATGGACGTGGACGAGGAGGTTTCAACAACAATGAAGAAAGAAGAGAATACCCAAGTCGTGGGAGAGGCAACCAAGGTGCAAGGTACGATAAATCTCAAATCAAATGTTATTCTTGTCAAAAATATGGACACTATGCTTCACAATGTTGAGGGTCTCAAATCAAAGTCGAAGAGACCGCCAACCTTGTGGAGGATAAGGGCCAAAAAGACGTGACCCTACTTCTAGCATACAAAGGAGAAGAAGGGAGACAAGACAACACTTGGTACCTTGACACCGGGGCGAGCAACCATATGTGTGGAAAGAGGAGCATGTTTGTGGAGCTCGACGAATCGGTGAGTGGTAATGTTTCTTTTGGTGATGAATCCAAAATACCAGTGAAAGGCAAAGGTAACATCCTAATCCGCTTGAAGAATGGAAATCACCAATTTATCTCAAATGTCTACTATGTGCCCAACATGAAAAATAATATATTGAGTTTCGGGCAACTCTTAGAGAAGGGCTATGACATTCACATGAAAGATCATAGTCTTTCCATAAGAGATAATAAAAATAATTTAATCACTAAGGTGCCTATATCCAAAAATAGAATGTTCTTGTTGAACATTCAAAATGATGTTGCAAAGTGTCTTAAAGCTTGCTACAAAGATGTATTTTGGCTTTGGCATCTTCGATTTGGGCACTTGAATTTTGGAGGTTTGGAGCTACTATCCAAGAAGGACATGGTGCGAGGACTACCATCCATTAGACACCCCGATCAATTATGCGAAGGATGCCTACTCGGAAAGCAATTTCGGAAGAGTTTTCCAAAGGAGTCAAGCTCGAGAGCCCAAAAGCCATTGGAGCTCATCCATACCGACATATGTGGTCCGATCAAGCCAAGCTCCCTCGGTAAAAGCAACTATTTCCTTCTATTTATTGATGATTTTTCTAGAAAGACATGGGTGTATTTCTTGAAGCAAAAATCGGAGGCATTTGAAGTATTCAAGAAATTCAAAGCGGCAGTGGAGAAAGAAAGTGGACTACACATAAAGGCCATGAGATCCGATCGTGGAGGCGAGGTCACTTCTAGAGAGTTCCAGAATTTTTGCAAGGAGCATGGAATAAGGCGTCCTTTAACGGTACCAAGGTCCCCCCAACAAAATGGAGTGGCGGAAAGAAAGAACCGGACAATTCTAGACATGGCGCGGAGTATGCTAAAGAGCAAGAAGCTACCAAAGGAATTCTGGGCTGAAGCAGTAGCGTGTGCAGTTTATCTACTCAACCGATCACCAACAAGGAGCGTGTGGGGAAAGACACCACAAGAAGCTTGGAGTGGAAGGAAGCCAGGAATCTCCCATCTAAGAGTCTTTGGAAGCAAAGCATATGCACATGTACCTGACGAGACACGGAGCAAGCTCGATGACAAAAGTAAGGCGTTCATCTTTATCGGGTATGATTCCAACTCCAAAGGATACAAATTATATAATCCAGATACTAACAAGCTTGTGATAAGTCGGGACGTGGAGTTTGATGAAGAAAGAGAATGGAATTTTGGTTCTCACGAGGACTTTAATTCCATTATTCCAACCGAAGAAGAAGAACAAAGATCTACAGCAGAGGATGCCCAGCAAGAGCTAACTACTCCACCTACCTCGCCAACAGCAGTTCAAGAAGACTCGCCACCATCATTTCTGAATGAAAGGAGTGAGGAACGCGCAAGGAGTTTGGAAGACATTTATGAAGGGACTGAAAGCTCAAAATAAATGGAAGATACACCAAATGGATGTAAAGTCGGCGTTGTTGAATGGAGTCCTTGAGGAAGAAGTTTACATCCGACAACCTATGGGCTATGAGGTGAAGACGCAGGAAGACAAAGTCTTAAGATTGAAGAAGGCGTTATATTGACTAAAGCAAGCACCAAGGGCGTGGAACAGTAGGATCGACAAGTACTTGCAAGAAAATGACTTCACCAAATGCCCACATGAGCATGCGCTCTATGCCAAGATGAAAGATGGAGATATCTTGATCGTTTGCTTGTAGTGGATGATCTAATCTTTGTAGGAAATAACCAAAGGATGATCGATGAGTTCAAACAAGCGATGGCTAAAGAGTTCGAGATGACCGACATTGGGCTTATGGCGTACTATCTTGGCATTGAAGTCAAACAACTTGAGGATGGAATTTTCATCTCACAGGAGGGCTATGCGAAGGAGATCCTAAAGACGTTCAAGATGGATGATTGCAACCCAGTCAACACACCGGTGGAGTGCGGGATCAAGTTGTCGAAGCATGTGAAGCTGAGAAAGTGGACACGACGATGTTCAAGATCTTAGTTGGGAGCTTATGATATTTGACTTGCACGAGACCCGACATTCTCTACGCCACCGGTCTCATAAGTCGCTACATGGAGAATCCAACTACTACACACTTGAAGGCTGCAAGAAGAATTCTCCGCTACCTCAAAGGTACAATCAACTTTGGCTTGTTCTATTCAACTTCTAATGATTATAAGCTGGTTGGTTATAGCGATAGCGATTGGGCCGGAGACATTGATGATAGAAAAAGTACCACGGGCTTCGTGTTCTTCATGGGAGACACCGCCTTCACTTGGATGTCCAAGAAACAACCAATTGTCACTCTATCCATATGTGAAGCTGAGTACGTTGCCGCTACCTCCTGTGTATGTCATGCAATCTAGATGCGAAGTTTGCTAAAGGAGCTGGGATGGCCACAAGAAGATCCAACTACAATATGCGTGGATAATAAGTCGATGTTGGCGTTGGCGAAAAATCCGGTGTTCCATGATCGAAGCAAGCATATTGACACACGCTATCACTACATAAGAGAGTGCATCACAAGAAAGGATGTACAAGTAGAGTACGTGAAGTCCAAAGACCAAGTTGCGGATATCTTCACCAAGCCACTCAAGCAAGAGGACTTCATCAAGTTAAGAAGTCTGCTTGGAATGACAAATCAAGTTTAAGGGGGGGGGGGGTGTTGAAAATAAAATAAACTTGATTTTGTTATAATTATTTGGGCTTAAGAAATTATGAAAAATAAATAGCCCAATTCCGGAACATTCTAGGCAACTCTAGATTTCGGAATGTTCTAGAGAACTCTAGTCCATTTGAGCTTGGAAATACTCTAGAATTCTAGCACATGTACCTAGCTAGAAAGTAATAGAACTCTCTAGACTCTCTAGAATTCTCCATAGAATTCTAGCACATGTACATAGCTAGGAAATGGTAGAACTCTCTAGACACTCTAGAGCTTGGCAAGCCTCCCCTATAAATATGGGATGGCATTTGGCATTTGGCATTTGTATAACACATAACACACAACATATCAAGCCAAAAGAATCAAAAACAAGTTTGAGTAATAAAAGTTTCTCTTCTCCAAAATCTTTCTACTCTTCCAAAATTCCCTTAGCCTAAAAGCCTCCCTCAATATTAATAGCAATCCTCTTCCAACAACTCTAAGGGATCGTTTGGTTGGGACCAAGTTATACCATGATTAATTATCTCGAAATTAGTTATCACATTCTCCCATGGGGATAAAAAAATAAAGTACTACAATTCATGGGTTAATAATTATCCTCGATTTGTTGTAATCAAACATGAAATAAACTCATCTCAAATTTAATCTCGAGACTTATTATTCTTTATTCCTAGCACCAGAGCCGTAACTGTATACTGAATTTCTCAAGTCTTCATCTTGTTTTCTTTTAATAATAAACTTAATGTGCATCAAAAGAAGAGAATTAATAGAAAGAGGGTATAATTGGTTTCACGATATATGTTTACTAACAAAAATGTCGTTGTTGCTTGTTATTCTAATTTTGGACTCAAGTCATGTAATTGTAGAAATTAATTAATTCAAACATAGTCTATGGGGCGTGAATCAGATTACAAGTGGAGTATTAAACAGATAGACCCTTGTCCTTATTCTAGAATCTGCAAAAGGAGAAATAAGTACACAACAATGATTAAGAAGAAGTGGAAATATTCTAATATTCTATACTCCATTATTTATAAAAAAAAAACTAATTTCCATGCGAGAATTTTAGTTATAAGTTCAGCATAACTTTATAATCATATTAAAAAATTTATTTAATATGTATATATAGTTTATTTAGATTCTAATAAGCTGTCTTTTTTGGAATTTAAAATCGATAATTTAAATTTTGAATCCGCATTTAACTGTTCTTATTAGTATATAGCGTCTGTGTAATCTTATCATAGTATATCGTGTGAATGCTACCTTAGTGGCTTCAAATGTCACTAATGACTAATTTATGAGAATATTTTAAGAACAAATCTCAAATTCTTTTCTTATTTGGCCTTATTTTCTCCTGTCGTACAAACAAAGTCACTTTGGATTTATTTTTATTTAATTAGCTTTAGGCCAATAAAGTTGGTTTTTCCAATAAAATAGCATGATGAAATTCTTTCAGCTGATTCGCGGCAACATAGTACTTCATATCAAGATTTGTGCCAATTCATCCCTTCATTATATCAATAGTGACAGAATCAGAATTTTATTGAAGTGTATCAAAATATAAAAAGTCAAAATACATTAAAAACGTGTAATAAATATACATGAAATAAAAAGATATATCTAACGATACAATGTAATTTTTCGGAAAGGGAGTATCGACACCCCTTGATTGAATTTGGCTCCTTCACTGCTTATCAATCAAGTGACTTTCCCACAATTTCGTTCCTTGCGCTTTCTTTTTTATCTTTAGCAGTTTTATATTAATCCGTTTTATTCCGATCAATCGAGATATTTAACTTAGGGCTAATATTATTTTTAATTGGCAAGCTCACACGAGCTAAATTTACACATATAAAACGACAAATAATTAAAAAAGAAAATAGTAATATTTGTACTACAGGTGCCTTGTTGCAAAGAAGCCATCAAAGTGGTCCAAAAATTAAAAGAGGTGTCATTATTTAAAGATTTCTACGTAAATTATACCTATTAGTAGGCTTCCATAAAGCAGCCATAGGCCATATCTGCAATTAAATCTTTAAATCTTTACCGATTCCTCTCAAAAGTCAATTCTTTCTACCCTCTCGCCACGTATACATTTTTCATTTGCATTTTGATGCAGTAGCGGACAGGGTCATTAATCCCTTAATTAAATGTTTTAAATTCGAGTCCTAAGTATAAAAAATTTTTTGGTAAGAAATGCTTTTTTAATGGAGTTTTACCCGGTACAAATTCGAATATAATTGAATTCCAATACGAATACCGAACATTATATGAAAAAAAAAAAAGACATGACACATAAGTTCAACAATAATAACATTCCACTATAATCTCATATGTGGGGCCTGAGGATAATAGTATGACCCATAAGTTCATAAAAATAATTATTACTAAATTATACTTAAATTAATATATACTCCATCCGTTCCAATTTATGTGAACCTGTTTGACTGGTCACGAAGTTTAAGAAAAAATGAAGACTTTTGAAATTTGTGGTCCTAAATAAGTCAAAAAAGGGCCCAGAGTATTTGTGTGGTTATGAAAGCTTCTTATTAAGGGTAGAATTGTAAGTTCAAGCTAAATTGTTTCCAAATTTAGAAAGTGTTCATTCTTTTAGGAATAGACCAAAAAAAAAGGTTCACATAAATTGGAACAGATAGAGTATTTGTTGAGATATAGGCTATGATGATACACTAATTCTGAGCCTAATAATTGGTCATTTCCTTAATTGTGGCTAATTCTGTAATTCCTTTATTCTTTTGTATTCTTTTGTAAAATAGGCTATATGTGCAAATAGGCTGTATTTGTAAATAGGCTGCTTTTGTAATAAGTATATTTAATATATACACTCACATAACTCTTGACCCTTCAGAAGGGTCATTTGCTCAGTTTCTGATAACCGAGTCTTCTTCGAGACTCTTCTATTCTCTCCTCCTTCTCTCTACTTTCTCTCTCTAAATTTTCTCCGATTCTCTGTATGTTTTCATGGTATCAGAGCCGGTACAATGATCCGGTGATGTTATCGTGTGAATCAATAGTTCATCTGAACTATTTTTTTGAACAAAATTTGGGATTTTTCTAAGATCGAAAAGATTGATGATGGTTTCAACCATGTTAGGGTTCTTCGGTCCCTTTACCTTCACGATCTACGTTTGTTCCTTCTGTATTGAACGGTTCAATCGTTTATTGTGAGTTTTTCGGAGATTTTGCGGTGAGTTTCAACCTCTAGGGTTTTCTGGTGGTCAAATCGAGTGTTTGATTACCATCCGGTGGTTTGATACTTACTTTGCTGAAGTTCTGGTCATCATCGGTGGTGCTGTGACATCTTTGTCAACGTTTGTGGTAAAGTTTTGACGGTTACACTACCTAGGGTTTTGCCTATTGTTAAAGGCCGATCTTCCGGTTGCGAAGAAGGACGGTAACCTCGTTCCTATTCTCTGGTTGTGATTCCTTGTTTGTATATGTGACTGTCTATTTGTGAATAGATCATTTGACTTGAGAATATTGACTGTGTAGACTGTGAATATTGTTTGGTGATTTTTTTTTCAAAAGATTTAATTCATTTGTTGAGCATGGCTGCTAACATGAATGCTGGTAGTTCTGGTGCTAACTCCGGTCCTATTGACCCTTCCAATCCATTATTTGTGCATTCTTCTGATGTTCCTGGTGCATGTTTAGTCCCCACTCCTTTCACAGGAAGTGGTTATGGAGGATGGAAGCGTAAAATGACTATGGCTTTATCTGCTAAAAATAAAATCTGTTTCATTGATGGTTCCTTTTCCAGACCTAGTAATAATGTGAGTTTGCAGAGGTTGTGGTATAGATGTAACATGCTTGTTATGTCATGGTTAACTTCTTCTGTGTCATCTCAAATAGCTGACAGTGTTCAATACTCTGACACTGCACGAAGCATGTGGTCTCAACTTGAGAAGAGATATGGTACTCCTAACAAAACCAAAATTTTTGAACTAAAGCGAGAACTCTCCCAAACTTCCCAGGGTTCCCTTGATGTAGCCTCATACTTTAATAAACTCAAGAGTTTGTGGGATGAGTTGGGGACAATGGTCCCAAACCATGGGCAGAAGTGCACTTGTGCTGCTAAGAATGGTATCATTGAGGAAGATGATGAGAACAAGATTTATCAGTTCCTTATGGGACTAAATGAGACATATTTGGGTGTAAGAAGCAATTTGTTAATGATGCAACACTTTCCTTCCCTTGACAGTGTTTATAATATTGTGTTGAATGATGAAAAGCAAAGACAGGTCAAGTCCATTTCCCATATGAGCCCAGACTCAATGTCTTTTAATGCTCACACTGATAGGCCCCCTGCTGGGTCCAACCAAGGGAAATTGTCTGGTTTTAATTTCAGACCTAAAGTCAATTTTGAGCAAAACAGAGGAAACTTATTTTGCAGATATTGCAAGAAGTCTGGACACTTAATTGATAAGTGTTTCAAACTCCATGGTTTTCCTCAAAGCAATTCTTACATCAAGGGAAGGAAATCTGCTGCTCATCTTTCCACTAGTACTGATTGTGTATCTGTTGATCCAAGAATTTCAAGTGTGTCTGCTCCTCTAGGGGATCCTATTGCCAGTCAACCTGTGATACCAGGGTTGAGCAGACAACAATGTGATCAGATTGTGAGCTTGATTCAACAGACACTTTCAACCAGTGATCAAACTTCTTCTTCCATGAGTTCTGCTAATTTTGCTGGTACTTTCATGTCTGAGAGTCTTGTTTCTGATTCCAAGTTATGCATGCTTACACACATAAATTCTGCTACCTGGATCATTGATTCAGGAGCTTCCAATCACATGACTTATGATAAAAATCTATTGTTTGACATTATACCCCTAACTGTACCTTACCTTGTTTCACTTCCTAATGGCTATAAGGTCAAAGTTACTTGTACAGGATCATTTGCATTGACTCCTTCCCTCACTCTTCATAATGTGCTTCTAGTTCCTTCTTTCAAACATAATTTGATCTCTGTTCATAAGTTGATGAAACAATTGAATTGTTTAGTCTTGTTTACACCAACCTCATGCCTTCTTTACCTGTTACAGGACCTTTCTCTGAAGAGGCTTCTGGATCTTGGTAAAGAGGAGGCTGGCTTGTACAAGTACTCTTGGTCACCCTCTTCCTCTTCTGCCTCTTCCAAGCCTTCTTCTCTTGAGCATAGTGACTCAGATGTTTGTAATGATGATATTGTTTCTGATAACAAACATTTTAGCTCAGTTATTCAATCTTCCAGTTGTAATAATGCTGTTCCTGATGATATGAACTATATTTGGCATTTGAGATTAGCACATACATCTTTTGCTAATATGAAACATGTTTCTAATTTGCCTTTTTCTATTGCTGCTAAACAACCTTTCCCTTGCTCAATTTGCCCTATGGCTAAACAAACCAGATTGCCCTTCCCTGACAGTAGCATTAGCACTACCAAACCATTCCAACTTATTCATGTGGATACTTGGGGTCCTTACCATACCCCTACATCCCTTGGTAGCAAGTATTTCCTCACCATAGTTGATGACTTTTCTAGAGCTACCTGGACACATCTAATGGGTTCTAAAAGTAATGCATTCCCTCTACTACAATCCTTCATTGCCTATGTTCAAACTCAATTTAATTCCCTGGTCAAGGTTGTCAGGAGTGACAATGCCCTGGAACTGGGTTCCAGTGCTGAAGGGATTTCCTATTTTAGTAAACTTGGGATTGTGCATCAAACAACTTGCCCTCATTCTCCTCAACAGAATGGGGTTGTTGAGAGAAAGCACAGGTCTTTACTTGAAACTTGTAGAGCACTTCTCTTTCAGTCTGGTTTGCCTATTTCTTTTTGGGGTGATTGTCTGTTAACTGCAACATACGTCATTAATAGACTGCCATCCAGGGTGCTTCATTACAAATCTCCTCATGAATTATTACATGGTTCTCCCCCTTCCTATTCTCATCTGAGAGTTTTTGGCTGTTTGGCTTATGCTGTTGTGCCTATCCCTCATAGGGATAAGCTGAAATCCAGAGCTCATTCCTGTGTTTTCCTTGGTTATCCCTTTGGTAAGAAAGGTTATAAACTTTATGACTTGAATTCCAAGAAATGCTTTATTTCTAGGGATGTTGTTTTTCATGAAACTCACTTTCCATTCAAGTCTCCTCCTCCCTCTTCTCCTTCTCCTCCACCTGTTCCCTTTTCTGATGACATTCTCCCTCAATCTTTCACCCTACCATCTTCCCATGAATCTTCTCCTTCTTCTCCTCCTCACTCTTCTCCTGATTCTCCAGTGTCTATTCCTTCTCCTATTTTCAGTCATGACATCTCCCCTCCTACATTGCCTGTCTCCCAGCCTGTTGCTTTGCCCAGAAAGTCCACCAGATCACATCTCCCTCCTTCTTACCTCAAAGACTATGTTTGCCAACTTCCAGCCTTCTCTGGCTCCTCTTCCTCTCACTTGGAATCTGAACCTATGTTTTACTCTGAAGCTGCCTCTGTACCAGCTTGGCAGGATGCTATGAGGAAGGAATTTGATGCATTGGATGCTAACCACACTTGGGACATTGTGCATCTTCCTCCAGGTAAGAAACCTATTGGCTGTAAGTGGGTTTACAAGATCAAATATAAATCTGATGGCTCTATTGAAAGATACAAAGCAAGGTTGGTTATTAGGGGTGACACACAGGTTGAAGGTGTGGACTTTACAGACACTTTTTCTCCTGTTGTAAAGATGACTTCAGTCAAGTGTCTCATTGCAGTGGCTGTTAAAAATCACTGGCCATTGTTCCAACTGGATGTTAACAATGCCTTTCTTCATGGTGATTTGGATGAGGAAGTGTATATGAAACTTCCTCCAGGTTTGGTGGTGTCTGATCCTTCTTCTACTTCTTCTTCTACTGCTTCTTCTTCTTCTTCTTCTCTTCCTCTGGTCTGTAAACTAAAGAAGTCTTTGTATGGGCTCAGGCAGGCCTCCAGGCAGTGGTATGCTAAGCTGTCCTCTGCCCTTCATTCTAGAGGTTACAGGCATTCTTTGAATGATTATTCACTGTTCTTGAAAGGTAATCCTGATTCCCTTGTTGTGGTGGCTGTGTATGTGGATGATATAATTGTTACTGGGGTTGACTGTGATGAGATTGCAGGCTTAAAAGCCTTCTTGGATGATACTTTCAAGATAAAGGATTTAGGGTCATTGCATTATTTCTTGGGTCTTGAGGTTAAACAAATCCCTGGTGGGATTCATCTGAATCAGCATAAATATGTTCATGATTTGTTGCATCATTTCGACTGTGTCTCTATTTCCCCTGTTGTATCCCCTCTGGACATTTCTTTAAAATTACATGCTGATTCTGGTGATCTTTTACCCGCTCCTGATCAGTTCAGGAGTCTTGTTGGCAAATTATTGTTTTTAACCCATACTAGACCTGATATATGCTTTGCCGTGCAACATCTGAGTCAGTATCTCAAATCCCCAAGGGTTCCCCATATGTCTGCTGCTTTACATGTTTTGAGGTATCTTAAGGGCACTTCCTCTTTGGGTCTATTTTACTCTGATGCTGCTGACTTCTCTTTGTCTGGGTACTCTGATAGTGATTGGGCAGCTTGTCCCGACACTCGCCGCTCTGTTACTGGTTTTTGTGTATTGTTGGGTGGCAGCCTGGTAAGTTGGAAGTCGAAGAAACAACCTGTTGTCTCTCTTTCTTCAGCTGAAGCTGAGTATAGGGCTTTAAGCAAGGTTACTGCTGAACTCACTTGGTTATCTCGTTTGCTTGCTGATCTTGGGGTATCTGTTTCATCTCCTATTTCTGTGTTTTGTGATAGTCAAGCTGCTGTACACATTGCTAATAATCCAGTTTTCCATGAGCGTACTAAGCATATTGAGGTGGATTGTCATTACGTTCGTACTTTGATACGCAATGGTTTTCTAACACTTTCCCATGTTTCCACTTCTCAACAGTTGGCTGATCCGTTGACGAAAGCGTTATCCGGGACTGCTCTTTCTCCTATTTTGTCCAAGTTAAAGGTGGTTTCCCCCCCTTCAACTTGAGGGGGGGTGTTGAGATATAGGCTATGATGATACACTAATTCTGAGCCTAATAATTGGTCATTTCCTTAATTGTGGCTAATTCTGTAATTCCTTTATTCTTTTGTATTCTTTTGTAAAATAGGCTATATGTGCAAATAGGCTGTATTTGTAAATAGGCTGCTTTTGTAATAAGTATATTTAATATATACACTCACATAACTCTTGACCCTTCAGAAGGGTCATTTGCTCAGTTTCTGATAACCGAGTCTTCTTCGAGACTCTTCTATTCTCTCCTCCTTCTCTCTACTTTCTCTCTCTAAATTTTCTCCGATTCTCTGTATGTTTTCAGTATTTTTTATCTTAATTTATTATACTACGACAAATTAGTATAAATTGGTATATTATTCGATGCGAATAGGTTTATATATTGTCTTGGAAAATATTTACTGCGAATGGACATTAGTATATATTTTAGCAATAATTTATTACTAAATTATAAGAAATTAATATGGTTTGTTCATACAATGTCTATGCAATATTTTCTCATGCCTATCCCGTAGCTTCCAGAGAACCCCATCCTTTACTTATTTCATTTTCACTCTAAAAGGAATACTGCAAATGAAGTTGAAGTTCTTTTATTAATTTTTTTCCAAAAAAAAAATAAAAAATTGCAACTACCCCATACAATAATTTCATTATTGGCAATATGAGATAAAATGACACCATTTTTAATTATATAACAACAGTTCTCAGCCTAAATATATCAAATAACATATATTAATAATTAATTAAGATATATCATTAAGCTATTAATAATTGACAAGAGTGAGTTGCTTTAATATAATGGTGAGCACCCTTCACTTCAAAACCAAGATGTTGTGAATTCAAGTTACCCCAAGAGCAAGGTGGAGAGTTCTTGGTGGGAAGGGTGCCGAGAGTCCATCGAAAACGGCATTTCTATCCCAAGGTAGGTAAGGTCTGCGTACACACTACCCTCCCTTCTCTACTGCCTACACACTACCCTCCCTTCTCTACTGCTTACACACTACCTCTCTTTCCAAAAGACCCTCGCCTCAAGAAGTCGAAAAGAGACAATATATCAATATCGTCAACATATACCATAGGGATAATAACAGAATAAAGGCAATAAATAGACACGACACTATGAGAACGAAAGAGTTGTGAGAACCAGGGGCGGATTTAGGGGGTGGAACGGTGTTCACCCGAACTCCCTTCGCCAAAAAGTTATCCTGTATATGTAAGACAAAATCTATTTTTTACCTTTATATTTATGTTTTGAATCTTCTTGAAATAGCCCAAAGGCATAACATAGTGATCAAGGGGGTTCAAAACCTTTGTAAGGTTATTGATTTTATTACCACTAGCTACAACTTTTTTAACTTTTTTAATTAAACTCCTGTTTGCAACAATCCTGTCTTCATCACTTATGAAAACACAACCTTAACGACTAGCCATCAATGACATAAATTCATAATGCTCTCTCATTTATCTCAAAATCCCATTGCGTGAAGGTATTTGTTGAAAGGGAACTTACGAACAAATTTCATCGGCACAAGTTGTATTGTGGTAAAGAAAAGGGATTATCTATCATCACTAGTTCCAAATTTTTTGGGGTTTCTTGTTTGACATAGAATTCTTTTCCAACCCGTAAGATATTGGAATTTTATCATGCCATTTCCACTATTAGAAAGAACGTCTCTGTCTCCAACAGCGTTACGAGAACACTGCTTTGCTTTCTATCCTACGTTTGATACTTGCATTGAAACTCGATTAATATGGATCGTGCAAAATAATTACGTTCTATGCATATATATCCTTATTATGCCAAACACGCTATTATGCCCATTTCACAAGATTTTTATTTTTTTATTTTATGCTAATCAAAGAAAATTATTATTAAGCAGAAAATTAAAAATTGTTATTACAACATGTGACTGATCTTAGTGATGTTGTAGTCCCTAAAAAGTCTTTGTGGAATATTAAGAAAGCAAATAAAGATGGTTCATTGCAGAAATTGCCTTCACATTCTGCATAAGCATGTGAATCCCAGGTGCTACCATATTTAGCCGGTGTGTGCGCCGCTTGCTTCCCTTTACTGTAGATGTGCCTATCGACCGGTTGTTCCATTGCGTCGTGAAGGAACCCGTAGTCTTGTAGAAAATTTACGTAAGCTTTGTTATCGTATTTGTTATTTTATAAGGAAATTAATACCTGACATTCCGTGTCCATTATTAGTGGTATTCGATCTTTTGTGAAAGTGAATTCCAAACATTTGAGTAGTGTAATTATTTTTGTCACGATCCAATCGATGGCCGCGACGAACATCCGGTGCCTTACTCAATCGAGGACCTACTAACGCATCTTTTCATGTCATTCTATCATTGATAACTGAGCCGGAAGATTGTCGTGAGATAAGTAGAATTCAACATATGATACCAACTTATACACAAGACGTACGGTCCCATAAGACCAAAATAGTCTCTCGCACAATGAACATAGGCCGACAAGGCCATACAATCTTTTAAATACATGAAATTTGTCTACAAGCCTTTAAGAATACATAATTTTTATAAAGGTCGGGATAGAGTCCCCCATACCAAACAATACATGTCTAAATCATATTAACCAAACAAGCAACTCCGAAGCAAATGGAGACACCAAGATCCCCTGCTGAGCTGATAGCCTACTTGGAGGGCTCTTAACCTGCCTATCAGGATCTGCAGACATGAAACGCAGCGTCCCCAGGCAAAAGGGATGTTAGTACGAATAATCTACCGAGTATGTAAGGCACATAAATAAGTACATAATAGACATGGAAGAAATGTAGAGTAAATGACTCAATCTGCAAGTCTGGATAATTCTGTAAATCATGAAATAATTATAGTCTCATGCTTATGCATATGAATGTCATGTCGTGCATAGGTACATATTTCATAACATTATCGGGTCTCTGAGGGCATCCCATCATATCATCTCGGCCACTGTGGGCAAAATCATCAATGTATACCAGCTGATCAGGTGGTGACACACAAACACACACACATACATACGCGTATATATCGCCATCTGGTCATGGATTTATGAACATATATAAATGCATGAATTGCATATGAAATACGTTAATAAGATTTTCTCGAAATACCATAAAAATTAATATGCCTTTCGAATAAACTTTATCAAATACATATCTTTCCGAGAGCCATGAACAAAAGAAATAATAATAATACACATGGAGAATCAAGAATATAGACACCCGTAGTATTTATATGAATAGAGTCATTTATGAAAGTTGCGTATTTTGCTTGCTTCATTTGTATTATTTGGATCATGCCAAAAAGAAGAAAGGGATAGACTTAACATACCGAGAATTGGAAAAATCCGTATGATGTTCTTGGAAAAGGTTGCACCGTATTCCTTTAGAATCACAAAATCTTACATTGCTACGGTGCTAAGAAATCTTGTTGAAATTGTTTTGGTTTCAAGGTTAATATCCATTCTTGTTGGAGTGAGATTTACTCTTGTTCTTGAAAATGTTTGGATTTTTGATAACGTTCAAATAATAGAAACGGTCACATGAAATATAATTTACCCAATTATAAGTCGGGGTCGAATCCCGCACAGAATGTGTGGGCAATTGGGAATGTAAGAAAATCATCGCTTATCCTGCAATGCCAAACACTAAGAATTTTGGTTTGAAAAGATTTATATCTAAATGCAAAAATATAAACTAACCTAGAAAGCAAATAAAATGATCACTGGCTATAAGTATGAATGCATCGGGAATTGCACTCAAGTAACGATCCAATGTATTTCACGATTTTATAAACATGAGTGAGTTTATGTTAATTAGCCACAGATAATAATTCTTAATTATCTTCTTTCGAAGACTAACAAGACTTCCTAATTAAATTATCCCTAAAACAATTAGATGATTAAGCACACCTGAAATGGCTACAAGTAGTTCAATTCTATCCCTAGGTAGAATCTATAAAATGAGGGTTAACGCCTCAAGTTCTTGTAAATTAATCTTTCCCAACCCCAAATTATCTTTTCTAAAATTAATTCGGAGTTAATGAGCGAGTCCTAAGGTTAGATAATCCCTTTGGAAACATTAAAGAACAAGAATAATTAAAGTAACAATAACCCACTTCATAAATACATCAAAATTATTCAATACATATGCACAACAATGTATTAAATCCTCACTTTAAATATGAATATTTCCATAAACAAGATTCAAGTGTTGAATAAATACTACACCCTTAGATATACAATACAAAGCAAGGAAATGAAGAAATAAACTTAAATGGGTAAGAAAATCTTAACCACAAGCTTCAATCTTCAAAACCAAAGTGTTCGTGCAAGAAGCCTAGCTTCCAACTTGTTTTCTCTAATCTCTACAACAATAACAACAACCCATTATAATACCACTTAGTGGGGTCTGGGGAGGACAGTGTGTACGCATACCTTGCCCTGGGGTAGAGAGGTTGTTTCCAAATAGACCCCCGACATCCTTCCCTCCAAGAACTTCCCACCTTGTTCTTGGGGAGACTCGAACTCACAACCTCTCGGTTGGAAATGGGGGTTGCTTCTCTAAGAACTTAAAATAAGCCAAAGATCCTTTACAAATGAGCCTAGTCGGGTATTAAGTGGTTTGGGGATCAAAAATATGAAATTTCATTTCTTCCCAGCTTTCACGCAAATTTTCTTCAATGCGATCGTGTAAATAAGATTGCGATCGTGTAGAATAAAGTTCAATCCTTCTGCAAAAACACCCCGTTCATTGCGGTCGCGTAGAACTAGGTTTGAGTCTTCTGCAATCGAATAGAATGCTTTCTGGTCGCGTAGAACAAACAGGCTGGTGCCCAGTTTCTTAAGCACGATCGCGTGAAAAACCTTGCGATCGCGATGCATATTTCCAAAACCTATTGCGATCGCTTTTAGAACCTCGCGATCGCGAAGAGTAACTTCCCATCAGTCATTTTTCCTTATTTTGGCACAATTTAACTAGATTTCTTTTGTTTCTTCTCCAAATCACATGACACCTGAAAATTACCAATAAACCAAAAAAAATATCCTAGTTTTTTACCAAAATTACGTAAACGTTTAAATATTAAGAGAAAATAAGTTGGTAAAATATCAACTTATCAATTTTAGGAAGAATTATTATTAGTTTGCTTTGTTTCATTTAAGGCCAACGTAGACCACAATCCAAACCTTAATGTCTTAGGTAGATTTTTCGTGTTAGTGTCATACATATGGTACTTTAGATGCCACCTTTCATACTGTAACATGAGTCATTTCAATTTGCAGGGGGGCTTCCACCTCATGCCTTTAATCTCTATCCATTATAATTTAATATCTCATTATTCAATAATTAACTAATTATTCACATAATTAAGAATTATATCAAATCACTTAAAATATTATTTACTTTTAACATATTTTATACACCTTACTATAATAGTTATGTGGTACCTTATGCGGTAGTCCATAAATACGAGATATTATAGGTTAGACCATATTTTACCCCAAAATGTCAAATTTCGACGAAACTCATTTTCTTCGATTTGCTTATCCTCTCACCCTCACTACTCATCACTTATTTGAAATAGCATAATATTTATAATCTTACCATAATCCCATTCCCGAACTTACATCGATTAACTTACGACAAAACTTTATCGTGCGAAAATGTGAGATGTAACATCACATTTTTCGAGCTTCCATTAATTTATTTATGGCGCACTTTTATGTACGAAAATATGGGGTATAACATCATTAACCCCTTTGGAACATTCTCCCTCCAATGTTAACTGATGCACTTATCATTCTTATAACCCATAGCTCTTACGAATATTTTAATATTCTCTTTTCCGTTTAGACAACCGTTATTTGAATAAATTCAAATGCGGGGGCATTCCCCCTCTAAGCCTCTTTCTCATACCATGACTTGTAGTCGGAATCCTTCTAATCTCGTAACTGTTGCTACCTTCTATCATGCACTCTGTACGACTCTATCTTTGTATGTGCGTCTATGCAACCCCTCTCTCCCCTTTTCTGCAGCTCTTAGCCAATCTCTAGTCCTCACTTTGTGAACATATACAAAATTATATCAAGCTGCCCCTCTGGGAATCATTAGATTTATTACATCTAAGTAGACCATACTATACCATAACTCTTACTTCGATTAATTGTTACTAAGGTTTGTATTTAAACTCCAGGTTACACTTGTTGCTTATCCTATATGCATAAAGCTAACTCTGCTTCATTACTAACTATCTTGAGAATGATGGTCTAATCTCACCTCTTAATTTATATCTTTTATCCATCTATTTTCGATTCACCTTAATGTAGATCTACAATCTTCCGTTGATAACTTAAAACCTCTTACATAATCACTAGGGCTCACGTTGCATCGTGGAATATAAAGAGTGATTTTCCTGATCCACCTGGGGGCGATATAATATTATAATTCCATAATCATATGTAATAGAACCACAATGTGATTTACCTTACATGGTTATTTTAATCATGTACAATTTATGAAATCATTACCCAAACGTCATCCTTTATCTATCACAATTACAGCATCATTCAATTACTAGGACATCATTCCACTATGGTAAATGGTATTAGGCTTAGCCTCCTTCGAGTTCATTCAGGCTATACTGAGGTTTGTATAACTTACAGAAACCATCAACTCTTCTTTTTTTCATGGGCTTAATCTTGAGGACTTATCCATTCTAGTCACCTTCTCACTCACCATTTTTTATTCTTACTCCCGTTTTCCTAAAACCTTATCCTTTTATCATATTTTAGCTTGCGGCCTACATATCTATTTATATTATTCACCACCTTCCTTCAACTTTCCTTCACCATAGATTTTCTTATGCCATTCTGGAAATCAAGTGAGATATCACATCTTCTCTAACTCTTCTTTACTTTCTTAATCAGGCTTCTCGATACCTAGAAACCATATGCTTAAATACATGCTACTGACGATGCCGCTATCATTCGTGGATAGTGAATCCCCATGATTCTAGCCTTCTATCCGCCTTCTATCCGAAGTATGAACTATTCCCAACCTTCTACATTTTTGTATCTCGTGCGTTGTTCATCTTCACCTTACTTACCTTAATATTTCGTATCATATCTTCTATCTCTTTCATGACCTCCCTTCCACACATGTATAATTCACATCCATGACTTGAAGCTCTAATATAACATTTTCCCCTTTGGTGCGTGCACAATCCGTTGGGAGCTTCATACAGACTTCTTATGAGGCTGGTACTTTACTAACTAGCTCTAATTTATGGCCGTTATAGAATATGGTTGTTGTACTATCTCTCTTGTACCTATGATGTTAAAAGTGATTCTACAATATTCTCAATCATGATGTCTATAATTTTTTAGGCCCAATAATCAGACTCCGGATTTACTTTGTTGATGTAACTCTTTAGTTTCCCCTTCCTTCTGATCAAACTTTTTGTAGGCTTAAGCTATCTTCCGAGCCGTGACTCATGGTATTAGTTATTACTTTAGTCTTTCATAGACGCTATGTAATATTCGTGATACCATTATCTAACAATTTAATCCCTTGTCAATGACCTGGACTCAATTCTTTCTTTTAACTTATTCTAGAGTCTCCTATGACCGTACGATTGTCAACATATATGCTGCATGGATAATACTCTGAACTCTTAAGTGCGTTCATAATGTAACTCTGGATTATTGATCGAATAATTCCCTCTATTTCTTTTTAGCATTCTTTAAAGGTAAGCAATTACTTTTCTTGGTCGTTTTGCCAGTTGTTGCATGCATACCTAACTTATCTTAGTGACCATACATACACTATTACAAAAAGGGCATTTGGCGGTAATTATTTAGGGCAATAAGTCAATTGCCGCTAATATATCCTATAAAGCTAAAATATATGCGGCAAATGACCATTGGCCACTAAAACATAACCTTTTACCGACAATTAAACTAAATTGCCTTTAAACACAATTAATTGACTAACTGGCGCATTTAGGGTTTTTTTTTTAAAAAAAGTTCCCTCTCTGCTGATTTATCCCCTCCAAATTATTTTGCACAACAAAATAATCGGGGATTCCCTCCAAAAATCGTCATCATTTGCCAGAAAAGAAAATCTATCGATCCCCTCCGATTTGCACCAAAAATAATCCATTAATTCCCTCTTATCAGAAAAATAAGAAAACATATTTTGAACGGGATACTAATTTCATTCAACGAATAGGGGAGGAATCTGATTTTCCTTCATCTAATAGGATACAAATTACAGAGTCTACATATAGATATGGAGATTTTATATCGTTTCATTGAACGAGAAGACCGTTGTTCGTCCCCAGCCAGAATCGCAGACCGAATCGTTGGATCGCCGGCCAGAATCGTAGAATCGAAGCTCTTCGGCCAGCTTCTTCCCCGGATAAATGCTCTTCTTCCCCATGTATTTTCGTTTTTTTCACCCAACGAACGCAAGTAACAGTGGAGTTAGGATAAGATTTGAGATTAGCGTTCAACTGTTACGATTATGCCAACTGTTGCGATTTGAGATTTTTCATTTTCTCACCCAACAAAATTGTAGTATCTTCATCGTTGTTAGTATTCTAACTGTTGCGAATTTGAGATTTTTCATTTTTTCACCCACTAGAATAGTAGTACGTTCGTTGTTGTTAGTATTCTAACTGTTGCGATTTGAGATTTGCGTTCAACTGTTACGATTATGCCTTCAACTGTTGCATATGTGAGTCGCGATTTGAGTTGATTTTGGATTGATGCTGCTCGAATATGCTCAATCGTCGATATCAAAGTATAGGTTTTTTTTGTGTTTGCTAAGTTTTTTGTGATATCTGCCTGCTTGCTGTTAGATTGATAGTCGTTTCATTGAATTGATTCTTCCCATGTTACTCTATTGTTTTTTGTTTGTTTGCTGCGTTTTTGTTGTTTTCTCTAATTGATAGTTATTTGTTATATCTGCTGCCTTTTTGTGTTTACAATTTCTATTTTCTTGTCTTTGAATTGGTTCCTCTGTATTTTTTCTAAGGCTACTGCTAGGCGGAACAAAGCAAATAAGATTCTGTCTCTCTCAAGTAAATCAACCAATCTTGTAGTCATCTCTCCTAGGTAGTATTTGAACTCCATTATGTGTTTGATCACTATGTTTATGACTAGCCTCTTTAGGTGATTTGATCCTTGGACACTAGTATTGTGAATCTGCATTTGGCTATTGTCCAGTAATCCTTGGACACTAGTCTTTTGACCATTTTCCTGAATGTAAATCGGTGGGTTGCCATAAGCCTCTTTTAAGTACTCTAGAAATTCATAATAGGAGTAGTAAGTTTTGAAAGTTTTAAAATATATGATATATGGTTATTCTATAAATTATAAGTTTAATAATTCTATTCTAGAAAATTTAATGAACCAATATGTGAAAAATATAGAAGAAATTAGAGATAGTTTAACTGTTTGATAGCTTTAATTGTTTAAGTGATCGTTTTAAATAAATTTCTGTTTAATAGTTTTAATTGTTGAAATGATATTTTTCAGCCATGGAATTACCTGTTAATAGGATGGTTATTTTGTTTTAACTACAATTTTCATTAATTTCACCTTTTACTAACACATTTTTAGCTTTTTAAGTAATTATAGAAAAGAAAAGACTATCTTGAATGTCATGGACAATCCTACAAATAAAAGATGGATGTATAGTGAAAGAGTTAATAAAGAATATTTGGATGGAGTAGAGGATTTTTTTAAATCATGCCTTTTCTGAAAAAACAAGATGGAGAAAAAATTGCATGTCCTTGTATGGAGTGTGTGCTTGTCCATCAAGTAAATCGGGCTACATCATATGATCATCTTGTGGTTAATGATATTATACCATCCTATGATACTTGTTTTTGTCATGATGAGTCTCTAAAGGGATGAAACAATGCTGAAGCAAATAATCGCAGCCAGTCAACTCAAAGGGGCAATGATATAAGAGGAATGATACATGATGCATTTGCAGGTGTTACACAGTTCATGGATACTAACGTTAGTGAATTAGGTGGCATGGAGCATGACTTACAAGAGAATACTGCTCATCCATCTGGAAATCAACCGCATCCAGAGGTGGATAAGTTTGAACGGCTCATGAAGAAGGCAAATGAAGAACTATATCCAGGATGTAAGAAATTTAGCAAAATGTCCTTTTTGATGCATCTGTATCGTACAAAATGCATGTTCAAATGGTCAAATGAATCGTTTAATGCTTTAATTGGACTATTGAAGGATGCGCTGCCTGAAGGAGAAAAATTGCCTCCTTCCTCCTATGAGACCAAAAAGATAGTTGAAGGCTTGGGCTTAAAGTATGACAAAATTCATGCTTGTCCCAATGATTGCTTGCTTTTTAGGAAAGAGTTTGCTAATAAAAATGTCAATAAATGCAATGTTAGTAGAGCTTCTAGATTAAACAATGATGCTAGAAAAATCCCAGCCAAGGTTCTAAGGTATTTTCCTTTAAAACCAAGGCTACAAAGATTGTTAATGTCTTCGGAAACTTGTAAAGCAATGCGTTGGCATCACGAAGAGCGCAAAAAAGATGGAGTTCTAGTACATCCTGCAGATTCTGAAGCTTGAAAAAAATTTGATAGTAAATATCCCCAATTTGCTGGAGACCCTCGCAATGTGCGCCTAGGACTAGCTTCTGATGGTTCAATCCATTTGGCACAATGCGAAATGTTCATATTACATGGCCAGTGATTTTAATGCCATATAATCTTCCTCCATGGATGTGCATTAAACAAGATTTCTTCATTCTGTCCTTACTTATTCCTGGACCCAAAGCGCCTGGCAATAATATCGATGTATTTTTGCAACCTCTAATAGAAGAATTAAATGAATTATGGGATGTTGGGGTAGAAAAATACGATGCCTCTACTAAGGAGATATTTGAAATCCGAGCAGCTCTCATGTGGACTATAAATGGCTTTCCTGCATATGGTACTCTCTCTGGATGGTGCACTTATGGTCGGTTTGCATGCCCTTCTTGTAACATACACACTCAATATAGAATACTAAAACATGGTAGAAAGTTTTGTTACATGGGTCATCGACGCTTCTTGAAGTCGGCACACAAATATCGGAATGATGCGAGATCCTTTGATGGGACTAAAGAAACAAGACCTGCGCCTTCTCCAGTATTTGGGTCAGTAGTGCTGAATCAAGTTAAAGATATAAAATTACTCTCGGCCAGTCAAGTGAAGGGTAAGTGGGGTGATAAAAACACATGGAAAAAGAGAAGTTTTTTTCGATCTTCCTTATTGGAAATTTAACTTGGTGCACCGTAATCTTGATGTGATGCACATAGAAAAGAATGTGTGCGATAACGTAATTTATACACTATTGAATCTTGGTAAAAAGTCTAAAGACAACTTAGAAGCTCGATTGGACTTGAAGGAGATGAAAATAAGACCAAGCTTATGGCCTCAACATCAAGCTAGTGGGAGAGCATATCTTCCTGCTACTTTTTTCACAATGTCTCAGCAGGGGAAAGAGTTATTTTATGAAGTACTACAAAATGCCAAGTTTCTAGATGGATATGCATCTAATATTTCATGTTGCGTTCGCAAACGAAAGTTATCTGGGCTAAAAACTCACGATTGTCATGTTATAATGCAAGAACTTCTTCCTCTTGCCTTGCGGAGATCAGTAGATAAAAGAGCAAGTTCAATTTTAATTGAACTATGCACATTATTTTGTGTTTTGTATAGCAAAGAGCTAAAACTAGAAGAGTTAAAAGTACTTGAAGAAAAAATCCTAGAAACATTGTCTACTATGGGGGAACTCTTCCTCCCAGGATTCTTTACTGTTATGATACACTTGGTTATTTACTTGGCAACTGAGGCTAAACATGCAGGACCGGTACATTATCGCTGGATGTATCCAATTGAGAGGTATGTAGAAAATCACTGATATATGTCTTTAGTTGCTAAATACAATAATATCAAACTAATAACATTACTTTGTTCCATAGGTATCTGGGTACTTTAAAATCATATGTTCGTAATCGTGCATGTCCAGAAGGTTCAATAGCAGAAGCGTACATAGCAAATGAGTGTATGGCATTCTGCTCACGCTATTTAGAGGGTGAAGATTCAAGGTCTTATTGTTCAAGAAAATGGAGTGATGAAATTGAGCATGAGACTAATAAAGATGAATCTCTTTTTCCTGATGTTGGGGAGTCGTACGGTAGAGTAGATGTCTTTGAGTTGGATGACAAAGCATGGTTGCAAGCATATAGGCATGTGCTTTTCAATTGTGTGTCAGAAGTGGTTGAGCATTATAAAAAGTAAGTGTTATATATATATATATATATATATATATATATATATATATATATATATATATATATATATATATATATATATATATATATATTTGATAACAAAAATAATATATGCGAGTTACATGTATAGGGAACATATTGCTGAAATCAAAAGAGCACATCGTAAGCGTCGTTTGACACAACATCAACTTGATCATGTGCATTTCGATACATTTCATGAGTGGTTCAAGGAGCAAGTAAGTAGTACGCCTAAGTGATTGTTTACGTTAAATTATTATCCTTATACAAATATCCAAATTTATAGTTGTATCTTTTAATTGGTTAGGTTTAAGAGTTGGAAGCCACATCTAACATCTTAAATGATGTTAAAGTCCTAGCACAAGGACCAAGTTACATTGCAAAAAGATTCAGTGTGTTCGATGTTAATAATGGGTATCGATTCCGAACAAAACAAAGTGAAGAGTTCAATGTGACACAAAATAGTGGTGTTATGGTTGTTTCAAAGAATGAAAGTTATGCAAGTACAAGGGTTAATGCTCTAAAATCTGCAAATATCACATATTATGGCAGATTGAATGATATTGTGGAGTTAAACTACTATGAGAAATTTAAGGTCATCTTATTAAAGTATGATTGGGTTGATGTAACCAAAGGTAGAGGAATTAAGGAAGATGACTTGGGTTTCACACTTGTGAATTTCACACACCTGACAGACTCTGGCGATCGACAACGTCATGAGCCCTTTATTTTTGCAGAACAAGCTCAACAATATTTGTGCAAGATACTCAAGATCATGAATGGTTTGTCCCTAGGTTAATTAAACCTCGAGACATTTTTAATATGTGAGAGGAAAACAGTGTGCAGTATGAATCATCAATGCAAAGTGATGCCACTCACATGGCTCTTTTAGAAAATGCTTCTATTTTAGAAGATGAGGATAATGATTGGGTAACAAGTGGTGTCGATGGGATAATAATTGATAAAAACCTAGATTCTCAACCTTCTCCAAATGATGGTGAAGCTAATGTTGAGGGAGAAAATAACATAGAAAATGAATGTGATTCTGAATAAGATAGGTGGTACTTATAGAATATTTTTGTTGCAAGTGCTATGTAATAAACTCTAAGGGTGTTATTTTTTTGCTTCAGAGATTTGAATATTGGATGTTTGAGTGAATTTATTGTGCTTTATTCTACCTATATTTTGCTTATTGTATCCATTAAAATGTGATATTTTAAGGTGGTACTATCACTTGATAATTATTTTCCTAGTGCATAAATAGCTCTCATCTCAAGAACAATATTTCTCACATGGATTTGTTTGTGTTACCTGAGTTGTTGATGTTTTTCACATATTGAGATTTGGATGATGCTTCCACATGTTTTGCAAGTGGCCTGCTGCTTTGTTGGAGTCAATCTAGTACTAATATATCGTAATTCAACTACATATTTTTTTCATTTTGGAGAAGGAACTATGCGAACTAGAGGTCGCAACTGACTAGTAATTGAACAAGGCGACAATGAAGATGTGTGGCCTTATATTGAGCATTTGATGGATGGTAAAAACCATTCTGCAACCCAACCTTATATTGAGAAGTTGATGGATAATCATAACTCTTCTGAAGATCAGGCACATGATGATCAATCTTGTGATTTGAATAGTTCTGCTTGTGGTACTGAAGTTCAACGAAGTGATGATGAATCAGGTAACACTTTTCTCTGGAATAATTTTCAAATCTTAATTGTGTGAATATAATGGTTAATCTAACAAGTGTATGAATACTCCCCTTTACACTTCCAAGCTAACAAGCAGCTTGTAGTGAACTTAACATTGGTATCACAAAATGATAACTAACTACACTAATACTTGTTGGTTTTATTGTCCACATGTTGAAAAAACTCCACTGATTTTACCATTTATTCCATGCATCTTTCCTTGTCCATTATGCCAATTTTATTCCCATTTCTATCCAGCTGATTCTTAGTAATCACTTTCTGGTGCAAACTATTGTGGTGTAGTACCTTGATCTTAGTCCCTCATGTGTTGTTTTTTTCTGTCATTTTGATCTTTCTAATTGATTTCCTCAGTTTTTCTCCTTCTATGCGTGTGTTGTTGTGTATATGTGCTGATTTCATGTTACTTATTGATGTCTTCTTGTTTGTAAAACTTAGCCATAGTTTTCCTGTAAATTGATTTATCCAGCTCATTTGCAACAGGCTTTGACTTAGCTCCAGCTCATCTGGGCTGTAAGCTTGCCCTTTCCTATCAATGCTACTATGATTACACTCCCCCATAATTCACTTGTGCTGGGCTGAGTACATAGTACTAAGACCACCAGCTGCAAGCTCCTCATATGGTCGTGTATAGAACTATGAAATCTAACAAGCAGCTTCTTCTTCCCTCTGTTTTGACTTTTGACTACAAAACAAGTGTACGAATACTCCCCTTTACACTTCCAAGCTAACAAGCAGCTTGTAGTGAACTCAACGTTGGTATCACGAAATGATAACTAACTACACTAATACTTATTGGTTTTATTGTACACATGCTGAAAAAACTCATGCTTTTGCCATTAATTCCATGCATCTTTCCTGGTCCATCGTGTCTCATGTATTTGCCCAGTTATGCCAACTTTATTCCCATTTCTGCCCAGCTGATTCTTAGTAATCTCTTTCTGGTGCAAACTACCGTGGTGTATCAATACTCCCCTTTACACTTCCAAGCTCTTGAATTTTTACAAGGGAACAATATTGCTAGGAATTCAGTCTCTTAACTGCAAATCTCTTTGTAAGATGATGGACACATGCTACAGTCTGATATCCTTGATCTGAATTGTACTCACTTGAATCCACATTTGCTTGGAATTCATACTGAAACAATTCTGAATTGTACTCACAGAATTAGATTTTGTTGGCATTGACCTAACATTTCTGAATTCATACATTTGTTTACTCACATGTTGGTTTCTTGAAACTTATGCTAATTATCTATTTTCTTCACAGTCGACATTTGTTTCACTCTCAGTCAAGAGAGACTGTTCTCTAATATAATGAAGTAGACGCTTATAATTAACTAGTTATATTGTGACCCTTGAATCTTCTATTCTAGGTAATTTGGAGCCAAGAAAAGTTCGTGGGCCTACTTTACTAGATGATATTTGGAAACTTCCTCCGGGAAAGGTAGTTGATGTGCCGTTTAATAATCGTAACCAAGCTATTGGGGAAAAAGGTCGAAATCTTGCTAGCTTTCTAGGAATCATTGCGAGAACTCCATAACTAACACCTTTATAGTAGATGATTGGATAACTTTTGACAAGGAGGAAATGAAGAAATTGGTGGATTTTGTGAGGGTATGGAGTAGTTATTATTTATTTATTTATTTATTTATTTGTTTATATATTATTATTATTATTATTATTATTATATGAATGGGTTCAATATGTTTTTCTAAATATCGGCTTTATTATTTTAAAAGAAGTTCTCTATCCCAAGACGAGGAGAAGCTTATGTCCTGAAGTCACATGGAAAGAAATGAAAAGATTACAAGTGTGAGTTAAAGGGTGAGTATTTGCGAAAATATAAGACTAAAGACCTTTTGCTGAACAATAGACCAAGTCGCATACCGAAGGATCAATGGAGTGGTCTTGTCGCTTATTGGCTTTCAGATAAAGCTAAGGTATTAGCAAATCTTTAAAACACCTCAGGTTGATTATTTTCAGTGTTTTATTTTAGTTATGCTCAATTTTTTATGTATAATTTATAATATATCATTTTAATATTTCAACGATAGAGGCGTTCGCAAGAAAATAGAAATAATATGGCCAATCAAAAGATGCCTCACATATGAGGATCAAAAAGTATTGCTACCTTGATGGATGAGAGGTAAACTTGTTCAAATTACTAACTATAATGTTTTAATTTTTTTTTTCACGTATATCTTACATCAATTTTATTGTATTAGGCTGTAAATGGGATAGAGCTTACACGAGCACAAGTTTTCATATTAACTCATACAAAACGTAAGGATTGTAGACCAGTGGATGATTATTCTATCAAGGCAATTGTAAGATTTCTTTTTTCTTTTCTTTTATTTCTTAATTGGGAAATAGTTAGGAAAAACATAAAAGCGAATAAATGAATTCCAAATTGGATTTATGTATTTTATGGCCAGGAAATGATAAATGAAAAGACGAACAATAGTGAGAGCTCTACTGAGCAACCTCCTGGCGCTGTTGCTTGGGAAGGCGATGTGTATTATCAATGTTCGAAAATGACAAAACTGAATATGTTCGCGGTTTAGGACTTGGTCCAACTCCTTCTGGTTTATGGGGTAGTAGATCTTCCTTAGAAAATGTTACTTGAGAGGATTCGTCTAATGAAGCTGTCCAAAAGTTAACACACGAGATAACCGAGTTAAAAGATAAACACAATGAAGAAATGAATCTGATAAAACAAAATAAGGAGAAGATGCAGTCGGAATTACTCGAAATGTGACAATTGATGCGCAAATATGCTTCCAATGAATTTATGCCTCAAAATATCTATGGCACCTCAATTGAACCGGTAACTCGATTTTATAAGTTATGTACATTATTAATGAAGTTCTAATCCTAATTAAAGTATTGTTATCTGGTGTGTTAATATTTATCAGGTCCCTTCTGCCAATAGTGGCCATGAACGAATACCACAAACATCAAGGATACATAATATTGCTGAAAATATTTCAATGTCTCATGGTATTACTCATCTTTATCCTTCGGCAAGCTACTATTTAGGTTTTCTATTGTTTGATAAGTGTTGTTGTTGTATGTATGTTCCAATATGTTCAATAGGAACTGTTTCTTTTCCAAGTTCCATTTTTTGTGACTTCCAACTGTTCTCCATGACTCTTGATGTAAATTAGGTTGATTTCTCGAATCTAATGTATTTTAGTCAACGTTCAAGCCCTGAAAACTGACTCGCATATTGTTTAACCTTCTTTCTCTTAACTTTCTGGCTCAAAGCATATACTCAAAAGTTTCAAGGTCATGTGTGGTCTTCAGAGTTTTCCACATTTCTGTGCATTGCCCTTCTTGTGGAATCTCAATTTCTTTCCCTTCTTGTGGTCAAGCTATGGCTTTAGATAATTAGTGTCAAGGAACAACCTAGAAAGCTAGCTCCTCTGATGGCTTTGCAGACCTGTAAACTCTAAACCGCAGTGATGCTTTGAAGATTCAATCACCAGACCAATTTAAGTAATTGTACTTAAGCCCTGAAAAACTGACTCGCATATTGTTTAACCTTATTTCTCTTAACTTTCTAGCTCCTCCGATGGCTTTGCAGTCTTGTAAACTCTAAACCACTCAAAGGCGGTGGCATTTGAATTTGGTTGTGGTTTAGTTTTGAGCTCTCTTGGAGTATTTGAACCTACAAATCCTTTTTTATTGCTCAATTAATGGCTTATGCTTCTGTTGTCTCTTTCTCAAACTCTAGACCAACTCAATTCAAGAATCCCAGGTTTATTTTCTGACCCAACAGTAGAATCTCTAGCTGGATCTCTTGAATATTTCAAAGATGTTCTTGAAGGATTGGTTTTAAAAATGAGCTTGGCAGTAGAATCCTTTCAGGCTTTCACTGTTGCTTCTGTTGATTGTTGTCTTGCTGCATCTATTAACTATTTGTTATGCACTTTATTTGTTGCATAGTTGTGTAATCAGTAATGTATTTGTAATTTGATTTTTTAGGGTCGACCCAAATTTCAGCTATATATACATTAATAAAACGGTGAGTTTGTTGAGAGTAGGAATTGTAGTGTTTATGACGATGGTGTGAAAATGTTTAAGCGTGGGAGTGAACTGGGGTACTATTGCATCACATCAATTAGCAGCATCGAGTGTGGTGAAGATGATTAAAGAAAACGGTTTTGATAAAGTAAAACTCTTTGAACCAGATGACAAGATTTTGAGTGCTGTGATGGGTAGTGATATTGAATTCATGTTTGCAATTCCTAATTACATGCTGCAACATATGAGCATTGACCTGTGATACTGTGATAGTATCTGACCATTTACCATGGCAAGGCTAACATATTCACTTTCTGATGTGTACACCTTACCTCCACTTCGCACTGTATCCGCTACATTTGCACTCAAACTGCTGAATATTTCAAATGGCCAAATTCCTATCTGCTGGTCCATCACTGGCATTACAAGATGATAATCCAAATATTCTGTTTGATAAAATGAAAGTATATATTATTAGCATGATTGGAATGACTCGGTCGGTCGTTTCATGAGTTACCACTTAATTTTTCCCATTTCTGCTTCTTTATGTCTTGTTCAACTGTATTATGTAATATCGGGTTGGTTGGTTCAGTTTCGGAGTGGTTTTGGAAAGGAATGAAAAACTTAGTATCTTTGGAGATTTGAGATTTACTTCCTATTGACAAACGAAAAAATTGCTTGAGTGACGAAAAAACGAAAATATTCCAACTTCCTATTTACTAAATTGTTTGAGTGACTAAATTGTTTTGTTGTTTGACAACATTTACTTCCTATTGACATAGTTATTTTATAATTCCGGGTCATACAGTCTGATGTTTGATAATTTAGCGGGTGGAAGATTTCAATATGACGAAGAGTTTCAGATATTATTTGAAGATTGTTATTCGTTAAGATTAGTTATGTAGTGAAATTAGCTATTTACTTCAAACAATATGAGTTATGTTTTAAGGATTTGTGATATTAATATTTTGGATTATTAGTACTTCCTTTTGTTAGTTAAGATTTAACGAGATATACTATAGTTTTATGAATTAATATCAATATGTTTTGTTATTTGCATTATTTTTTGGTAGAATATAGTAGATATTATTAATGGTGTCTAAACTTATAATTATAGCTTGTGAATTTTAGTGCCAATTTAATAGGATTAAGACGCTTACACATGAATATCGTAACCATTATATTGCTATTAAATATAATTTTTAGCGGCAATTTAATTGACTTTGCTATCCATTAAAATGGATGCTAAAGGGGCATATTTATACATTTTTAGAAGAGATATTGTTGATAATTTAATTGCCACAAAACAATTACCGCTAAAGGTATGAACTTTTAATGACAAATATTTTGAATTTAGTGGCTATAAAAATGGATGTTAAAGGAGCATTATTAGTCGTTTTTAGAACGGATTTAGCAGCCATAACAATTGCCACAAACAATTTCCGTTAAAACAGATGAGTTTTAGCGGCAATAAATCATACCCTTTACCAGCTTTTGACAAAAATGCTGCTAAAGGCTTTACCGACCCGGCAATACCGTCTAAAGATCAATTGCTGGTAAATACTATAACGGCAATTGTTATTGCCGCCAATGCTATTTTTATTGCCACTAAAGGTCCTTTTTGTAGTAGTGATATTAGAATTACATACAACTCATATCATCTTGAATATCACTTTTAGTTACTTCCCGTCCATTAGTCGCGGTAGGTGCCACTTCCATATAGAGTGCATATAGCATTGTTGTGAGACTGTTGTTATAAGATCACTTCCTCTTTAGGTCACTGAACTTAGGTTGAAGCTTTTCTCCTTACATTCTCAGCTAGTCTTCCATTGTAGTACTTAGGGAGGAACCTCTGACTCTTGTAATGTTGTGAGCTCGTTATATTGTATACCCCAAGAATTTTTTGATGTTCTTACTTGCCTATAAATGTTCATAGTTACATACCTATGTGCACTTGTGTTCGTGCGATTGCTTCTGAACTGAAGTTTTGACTGTCTTTCCAGTGGCATTTTCCTTTATTTCCGTAATACTCATATGATATGTTTAACTACCCCAACTCCTATCTGAATATTTCTAAAGGATTCTGATGTCATATCTACGAGACTAAATTTCCCATGTTGAAGTTCACTATATTTATCATTCATGATATGCTGATTTGTCAGTAATCTCTTTTCTAGCCTACTTACTCGTTGGCCCATTCCTATGTCAATATTCTGTAAAATCTTTCTTGGGTTATTTTTTTTCTAACTTAACTCTCGTACTAGATCCTTACTTATCAATAGCATCTCGGGCAGGAACCCTTACTTCCATTCCTTAGTGTCGTGCTTGCTTAATGTTCTGGAATCTTAGCATATACGTAGGAGTTGAATACGTGTAATATCATTCCTTTTTCGTTTTTACCGCATTATTTCTTTACCATTCCATGATTACTAGAACCACTTAATTCTGACTTCATGGCACATCACTTCATATCCCCCCTTAGGGAAGTACTAAGAGTTGGAGCTATAACAATCTACCTATAGATGTTTTACCAATTCCTCTTAGGCATCATTTTACATCACCGATGACCCTTACTCGCCTTGGGGTAATCCTTCCGTACCAAATATAACAAATTTCCTTATGCGCGAGGGTGACACTTAGTATTACTGGCACATACAGTCCCTTAAGCTTAACATTGCTCACATTACTTACTTTAAGGAAGCGTCTTCCCGAATGACCTTTATCTAAATTTATTATCAATATTCTTCTATTGTCCATTCTATTATCACTAGAACATAATATGAAATTCTCATGATACCGACCATTATCAAATCACTCACTCCTTAATTCATATTTAGTTTATCTTGTTCACAAGTCCATATTGAATTCTATTACTTAGGGGTCTAACTTTTTCTTCTGGAAATCACGTTCACGTCACGAACTTATTTCTCAAAATGATGATACAACTTTATGGCATATACTCTCTTGTCATCTCAAGGCTTGTCACCTTTCGTCTTTTCCTTCACTTGACTATATATCCTATAATATCGCCATGTTTTTTTCTATCGTTGTCATCCATGAATCACATCTTACTCATAACGCTTCATTAACTCTTTTCTCATTTCCTTCTATCATCTCTTGTCTATCTCTTTATTTTGAAATTTTCAACAGGACATTCTTTTGCTTTTAGCTCCCCTTGCTCCATCTACAGGCTCTTCGGATTGCCTAACTTTCTCGTTCTACTAGGGACGCGAGGCACACTTAGGTAATATTTATCTCTTCAAGGCTTCAATGTCTATCTTTACAATACTTGTATCTAGTTGTACTAGTTTAGAGTGCGTCATCTGGGTGTTTCACAAGGAAATCTATTAGCACTTTTGCCATATCATTTGAAAATGTCAACTAACGTAAATAATCAATTCACTATTTTGGGTTACTCTAATCCTATCCGGATCCTGATATCCATTCTTTTAATCTACGCTAGTTAGCCCCTAATACGGTGTAACTGAGATGGTCGGGCCAATTATACATACTTCGGTGACTGTTGAGGGTAACTCATTATGCTTATATTTTTCTGTCAAAATTGTAATATTGATAATCTTCATTAACTGGGTGCCTCGTACCTTCTTAACCTTTTGCTTCTTTTACTTGCTGGAACATATGACTACTTTTAAATATTCTTTTTTTCCTTTTTATCGTAAAAGTAGAAAGGAATTCTTACCTTAAGGATCCCTATCAAGAAACTTACACGTCTTAGTATCCCCATGTTCTGCTAGAGACCTTACATTCATCATAATCATTATCCAAAATTGAGTTCCTACGACTCAATTCTTTCCCAACCACCTTCAATCCCTTACCAATCATCTTTCTAAATGCAGGTATCGTCTTATTATGCATGGAATATGAGCTAGGAGTTTGAATTCTTGTACCTGAGCTCTACCACACGATCTAGAGTAAGAAGAAAGAGTGATAGTCCTAAATGTCTTATAGCCTCCTACTTATAAGTGTGGTTCACGACACACCCATAAACAAGACTTACGGCTTGTAGACTACCTAGGACATAACTACTCTGATACCACTTTTGTCATGACCCAACCAATGGACCACGACGGGCACTCGGTACCTTACTCAATCGAGTACCTATATAACATATCCTTTCATATCATTCTATCATAGATAACTGGGCCCGAAGGCTTTCGTGAGATAAGTAGAATTCAACATACGATACCAACTTATACACAAGACGTCTCATAAGAACAAAATAGCCAGCTGTACACCGAACATAGGCCGATAAGGCCATACAATCTTTTACATACATGATATCTGTCTACAGGCCTATAAGAATACATAATTTTTATAAGGGTCGGGAGAGAGTTCCGTCTTACCAAACAATACATGTCTAAATCATACTAACCAAATAAGAAACTTTGAATCAAATGGAACTCACCAACATCCTCCACTGAACTGAATACTTGGAAGGCTCTCGATCTATCTAGCAGGACATGCGGGAATGAAACATAGCGTCCCCATTCAAAAGGGACAACAGTACAAATAATAGACCGAGTATGTAAGGCATATAAATAAGTACATAACAGACATGGAAATAATGTAGACTAATTGACTCAGCTTGTACGTCTGTATAATTCTGTAAATCATGAAATAATTATAGTGTCATGCATAGAATCATTTATGAAAGTTGTGTATTTTTTTCGCTCCATTTGTAATATTTGGATCATGCCCAAAGAAGGAAGTGATAGCCTTATCATACCTGAAGTAGAAAAAAATCTGTATGATTGGAAAATGTTGCATCTTATTCCTTCAGAATCGCAAAATCTCACGTTGCTACGATGCTAAGAAATCTTGTTGAAATTGTTTTGTTTCAAGGTTAGTATCATTCTTTTTGGAGTGAGATTTCCTCATGTTCTTGAAAATATTTGGATTTTAGGAAGAATTCTTGTAAGTTTACTTTGATTCATCTAAGGCAAATGTTGACCACAATCCAAACCATAATGTCTTAGGTAGATTTTACGTGTAAGTGTCATACATATGGTACTTTAGATTCCACCTTTCATATTGTAACATGAGTCATTTCAATTTGCAAGGGGCTTCCATCTCATGCCTTTAATCTCTATCCAATCCAATATAATTTCTTAATTAATTGGGTAATATCTCATTATCTAATAATTAAATAATTATCCACATAATTAAGAATTATCTCAAATCACTTAAAATAATATTCACTTTTAATATGCCTTATACACCTTACTATAATAGTTATGTGGTACCTTGTGCGGTACTAGTCCATAAATATAGGGTAATATAGCTTAGATCGTATTTTTCAAAATACCAAATTTCAACGAAATTTATTTTCTTCGATTTGCTTATCCTCTCACATTCACGAATTTACTCATTACTTATTTGAAATAACAAATACTTATAATCATACCATAATCCCATTTCAGAACTTTCGTTGATTAAATTACGATGAAACTTTATCGTACGAAAATGCGGGATGTAACATTGCATTTTCGAGCTTCCATTGATTTATTTATGGTGCACTTTCACATATGAAAATATAGGGTGTAACATCATTCCTCCCTTTGGGACATTCCCCTCCAATGTTGACTCATGCACTTATCATTCTTATAACCCATAGCTCTTACAAAATACTTTAATATTCTCTTTTCCATTTAGACAACCGTTCTTCGAAAAAATACAAAAGTGGAGGCATTCCGCCTCCGAGCCTCTTTCTCATACCATGACTTGTAGTCGGAATTCTTCTAATCTCGTTACTGTCGCTACCTATTATCATACAGTCTGTACGACTCTAACTTTGTATGTGCGCCTATGCAACGCTTCTCTCCTCTTTCCTCCAGCTCTTAGCCAATCTCTAGTCCTCACTTTGTGAACAAATATAAATTATGTCATGCTTCCCCTCTGGGCATCATTAGCTTTATTATATCTAAGTAGGCCATATTATACCATAACTCTTACTTCGATTTATTGTTATTGAGGTCTGTAATTAAACTCCAGGTCACTTGTTGCTTATCCTATATGTATAAAGCTAACGGTTCTTCATTACTATTCATCTTGAGAATGATGATCTAATCGCATCTCGTACTTTGTGTCTTTTATCCATCTATTATCGATTCACCTCAATGTAGATCTACAATCTTTCAATGATAACTTGAACCTCTTACATAATCACTAGGGCTCATGTTGCATCGTGGAACATTAGGAGTGATTTTCCTGATCCACCTGGGGGTGATATAATACTATAATTCCATAATCATATGTAATAGCATCACAATGTGATTTACCTTACATAGTTATTTTAATCTTTACATTTATGAAATCATTACCCAAACGTCATCCTTTATCTATCACAATTACACCTCCTTCTATTACTAGGGCAGCATTCCACTATGGTAAATGGTATTAGGCTTAGCCTCCTTTGAGTTCATTCAGGTTATACTGAGTTTTGTATAACTTAGAGAAATCATCAACTCTTCTTGTTTTCATGGGCTTAATCCCGAGGACTTATCCATTCTCGTCACCTTCTCACTCACCCTTTTTTATTCTTACTCCCGTCTTCCTAAAACCTTGTCGTGTTATCATACTTTAGCTTGCCACCTACATATCTATTTATATTATTCGCCACCTTCTTTCAACTTGCTTTTACCATAGATTTTCTTATGTAATTCTGGTACATCAAGTGAGACATCATATCGTCTCTAACTCTTCTTTACTTTCTAATCAGGCTTCTCGATATCTAGAAACCATAGGCTTGAAGACATTCCACTGACGATGCCGCTATCATTCCTGGATACTGAATCCCCTTGCTTCTAGCCTTGTATCTGAAGTATGAATTATTCATAACCTTCTACATTTGAGTATCTCGTACGTTGTTCACTTTTACCTTACTTACCTTAAAATTTCGTATCATATCTTCTATATCTTTCATGACCTCCCTTCCATGTATGTATAATTCACATCCACGACTTGAAGCTCTAATTAACACTTGCCCCTTTGGTGCATACACAATTTGATAGGATCTTCATACTGATTTCTTATGAGGCTGGTATTTTACTAACTGGCTCTAACATATGACCATTATAGAATATGGTTTTTGTACTATCTAATCAACTTCCTAATCCTTATTTTATTACTACTTACTAATAATACTTAATGGTTACTTAAATGAAACAATTTTTGTGCTAATCATAACCTTAAAAGGAAATGTCGCATGAAATAAACCACGTCTTCTAGATGATGCATTAATCTCAGTATCTGTCAACCTCTTCATTAAGCGATAATAATAAAATATATTTTAAGAGTCAAAAAGCAAACTACTACTACTACTTAAAACGAGTGGCCATAGGTTCTTAGTGGATCGTTCAACACTCTTAGAATTTAGACAAAAATAATATCATTATTATCAGAAAGTGGAGATCTCTCTTTTTTATTACGACTAATTTTTTTATAAATGGTGCATGTCAATACTTGTAGAAGTAAATAATGAATAAATTACAGTAATGACAAACAATGTTATTTCTTATATTTATACGTGACGTTTTATTTTACTTATTATCTATATAAGTTCATCCACTATTTTTTTTTAAAAATTTTGAAATTAGCTTCAAAGTTTATCGTTAATATGTTGCTAAATCACTCATAGCTAACCGATTTCCTTAATAAGCCGTCGCTAAATAGCATTAACGATGAATTTTTCTATTTAGCTACAAGATTTGTACGGTTGTTAATTCCTATTCTTTTAGTATATCCGACCGTGTCTAGAAATGGATAACTTATTACTATTAAAGACGTGGATGATATGTTAATAAAATTGATTAGCATGCAGCAGCCTTAAGTCAATCAACTAATTATAATATTAGAAACGAAAAATATTCTTTGGGTCAATAAGCTGATAATCAATATATACTTTAGAGTTTGGATAATAAGATCATGGCTTACGTTGGTATTTTGATGACCAAAAACCGTGCGTGTGACAATTATGACCTATAAATTCAACTTGTTCAAGTCATTGGTATATTTGGAGATAGAAAACAAAGTATCAAATTTGACTTATAAATGTGTAATATGCCCAAACTTGGACAAGTTGAAAATATATTCATTTTTCAGCAACAAAAAAAAGAAAATATATTCATTAAATGGTCAAAATATGTGTAATCAAAGTCAACTTATCTAAATGATTTAACAGTCAATAATCTATTAATCTTTTTCACGATTAACAAACAAATTGGTACATGAATATTTGCTTTAATTAATTGAAGGCTAAATGTATGTTGATCACATATTACAAACACCAATATCATAACTTATAGATATTTCAGGGTTTTTATTTTGGCGAAATGGCTTACTCAAAATCGTAGCCGATTTTAAAGCCGATATATGAACTTTGGATTTTTCCATTTGAACACTTAATCTCGCCGCTGCCCTTTTCGTACACTCCCTCTTATAGATGTTTTCAACTTTGTTTTTCGAGTAGGTATTGTTTGTATCATGTTGGATCGAGGAGGGTTGTGGGTCAAGAAAATTTGGGGTTTTGGCCAAGAAAATTCTGAAATATAATCGAGTGATTTTGTTTGAAATTAAATAAGTACCCAGAGGAAGACATGGATCACATATTGTAAGATCAATGAATCTCTAGAGGCATGTTTCATACCACTTATCACTGACCAATGGTTTAGCTAACCCCTTATGTTTAATTATGATCTGATTTTTATCAGTCCAAAAAGAATAATCGGACGATCTCCATAAACATTACTCCTGTTTAATAAAGAAAAAAAGAATGCTTGACACTTTCTACTCATGTTGAGAAGTTTTTTAGGTCAAGGTTTCTTAAAGTGAAATTAATCCGAAAATAGAAAATTGCGTATAGTATATAAGGTGGTAATATTGAAACATACTCCAGTAAAGATTATCTGGTGGCGTCTCCCATTGTACTCGCCTCTTCATATGGCAAGCACTACCTGCTGCTTGCACTGCATTGTCTGACGATAACCTTGTCTTGCTCGCTTGTTTTTTAAGGCGCTTTCTAGTTATTAGGAAATATTGTAAATATTTTTTGTGTATCTTTTTATTATTGGTAAAATATTCTTTCATTTATTGTACAATCCTATAGTTGGTAGGTTTTGATTTTCCTTCATTATTGTACAATCCTATAGTTGGTAGGTTTTGATTTCCCTGTACTCTATATATACTTTGGTGAGCAATACAAGAAATTTACTTCTCCAAAACTCTCTACATGGTATCATACGCCAGTGGCTTATCGCCAAACAAACCCTAAATACATACTACCCGCCGCCGTTGTAGTTCCTCTCATCGGAGCCCGTCGCCGCCGCCGCTGCACTAATCGGCAACCCTCTTTTTCTCGACGTCGTTCAGCGCCTCCTCTCCTTGCCTCGCGCTCATGGCCGCTACGACGTCAACCGCGCCTCTCCAGCCGATTGCCATCAATGCATCGGCCCAAATCTCACTCAAATTGGGCTCCACTAATTACCTGGTGTGGAAATTTCAATTTCGAACCCTCCTTACGGGTTACGATCTCCTCGACTTCTTGGACGGATCGAAGCCATGCCCACCGGCCACTATCGTCGACAACGACGTGACTTCCCCCAATCCAGCATATCCTTACTGGATTCGCCAGGACAATCTTATTCTCGGTGTCATCATCTCGTCGATCACACCGACGATCATCTCCTTCATTGCCGCTGCGGAAACCTCTAAAGAGGCCTGGGACATCCTCGCGCGCACATACGGCACCGCTTCTCGTGGTCGTATCATGGCTCTCAAACAGCAGCTCCATAATCCGGTAAAAGTTCTAAATCTGACTTTATGCACGGTATTCGCGTGATTGTGGATGAATTATCTCTCCTGGGTGTTACCGTTTATTCTGAGGATCTTGTCATAAAGGTTCTAAATGGTCTTGATGACCCGTATATGGAACTCTCTCATGCCATCCAAGCCCGTGAGTCTCCCATCTCTTTTACTGAATTACATGACAAGCTGTTAAGCATGGAGGCTCAGATTACTGCTTGTGTGCCGGCCACCTCCGTCACATCCGACTCGGCTCCGTCTGCTGCCTTCGTCGCCGGACAGCAGCCAGTCCGTCACCGATTCGGTAGCCGCGGGCGCGGCCGCATCAGCCGCGGGTCAGTCTCCGGTCGCGGTGGTTACTCCAGCATGGCCAATCTCGCGGGTACAATGGGAAGTGCCAACTCTGCAGTGAATTTGGCCACTCCGCGTGCCGCTGCCCATCCTATCCCGTCTCCGGCACCAACCAGCCCCCTTACGGTGGACCATTGTCGCGGCCAGCTTATGCTTCGCCGCCCTATCCAGCTGCTCACATAGCCCATTACTCTTCGACGATTCCCTCTGCATGCGATTGGATCCTGGACTCTGGTGCCTCTCATCACATAACCTCTGATCTTGCCAACATGTCTCTTCACAGTCCTTACACTGGCTTCGACAATATGGTTATTGGTAACGGTGAAGGTTTGACAATTACTCATACTGGACAACTTAACAGTCATTCCTCTCTTTTATTACCTGGGGCTCTCTGTGTTCCACATATGCGTAAAAATTTGATCTCTGTTGCCCAATTATGTCGTCACAATAATGTTAACGTTGTTCTTTCTGATACTGATTTTCAGGTGAAGGATCGTCGCACGTGGGCAACGCTCGTTCGCGGCCCACTTAGGGGCAACACCTACTACTGGCCGGCGGCTCCCAGTCTCCCATCTGCCCTCACGGCACAAAAGCTCTCTGCGTCATTGTGGCATTCTCGGTTTGGTCACCCGTCAGCTAAAATCCTGCGTCACTTGGTGTCGTCTAGCAGTATAGCGTCCAGTAATGTGTCTGATCTTGCATGTGTATCTTGCAAGCTTCATAAGTGTCATAAGTTACCTTTTTCTGAGTCAAGTCTATCTTCTACTGCTCCCCTGGAGCTTATTTTCTCCGATGTATGGACCTCTCCGATTATTTCTAATGAAGGGTTTAAATATTATGTCATCTTTGTTGATCATTTTTCTAAGTATGTTTGATTTTTTCCTTTACGCCGTAAATCTGATGTCTCACAAACCTTCCCCATTTTTAAATCCATTGTAGAGAAATATTTCTCTGCTAAAATCATTACTCTGTATACTGACAATGGGGTGAATTTCTCGCTTTACGCTCTTTTCTTGCCTCTCATGGCATCTCCCATCTTACGTCACCTCCTCATACTCCTCAGCACAATGGCTATGCTGAACGCCGTCACCGTCATATTGTCGATACTGGTCTCACTCTCCTTCATCATGCCTCTATACCTCTCATTTACTGAACTTATGCCTTTGCTACAACAGTCTACCTCATTAATCGTCTTCCCAAGACAAATCTCTCGATGCGCTCCTCCTTTGAGCCGTGGTTCCAGATTCGTTTGTCGCTACTCCATTCATTTCTGATCGAACTTGTCGAAATGAAAGTTAATCGAAATTCTAAACATCCAGGTTCATTTATGTATTCTCTATCAAGTTTAATTTTAGTTAGACTCGATCTCCCTGTGTTGCTTATGTTCTGTTTCATTTTCGTGCTTAAATGTATGTAGTTTCTAAACCTATTCTGTCGGACCTATTGGTTTGCTACATGATTCACTTTTGTGATCAGTGAATTAGTATCAAACTGCGTCGAGTTTCAGACGAATATGGAGCCTACTGATTTTAGCTTTGTTGCTTGAGGTTGTCGTAGTTTTACTTGTTGATAAAGATCTTTTTGGATTTCAAAAGGACAAGCCAAGATATCCTAGTTGTCTAGCCTCCTTCATGTAGTTTGAATTTTGATCTCAGTTTTTAATAATATATGACTGGCAATCTTATTATTTTAGGCACATGTGTTTCCTTAATAATATATGACTGGCAATCTTATCCATAGATGGTATTGGATTGTGTCTCCCTTATAGTAGTTATTTGGTAGTTATTTATGGTAGTTACTATCTGATATTATTGCATGTTATTTTTGTTATGGTTCTTATGTTTAGATAGTTATTTCTGCTGGGGTTACTAATGCTTCTTTGTCTTTGTTTTTGTTTTTGTTTTTCCTTTTCTTCACTGACCCGAGGGTCGATTGGAAACAGTCTCTCTGCCCTTTTGGGTAGGGGTAAGGCCCGTCTACATATTACCCTCCCCAGACCCTACTTTGTGGGACTATACTGGTAGTTGTTGTTATTATTGTTGTTGTGTTTCCTTGTAGAGTAATGGCTGCTCTTTGTGACGGTTGATGTTAAGAAACTTTCTTTGATTATATTTTTAGTCCTTTCGGGTTAGTTTCCATGCTTTGATTTCCAAACGTTTGGTTAATTGTTGTATCTAGAATTAACTTTTGCTAGTATTATTAGAAAAAATCCATGTTGGAGTTAAAAGCACAATACACCTACTGCAAATTTTTGAAATCACCTAGTGAGCAAGTGATAACAACAATAACAATCCAGTATAATTCTATTTAGTGGAGTCTGAGAATAGTAGTGTGTACGCAGACCTTACCCCTACCCTGGGGTAGAGAGGCTATTTTCAAATAGACCCTTGGCATCCTTCCCTTCAAGAACTTCACACTTGCTCTTGGGGAGACTGGAACTCACAACCTCTCGGTTGGAAGTAAAAGTTGCTTACCATCAGAACAACCCGTCTTGTACTAGTTACGTATAACTTTGAAACTTGAAACCATACTTGTATGGTAAGTATTTTTGTTTTACTTTTGGGGTCAGTTTTACCTTTTCATTAATATCTTTAGCAAGTTTAAAACACTCTCTTAAATGAAGATGCATTTTCTTATGTGTTAGTGCTTAAGGGCTACTAGCAATGTTAGTATTTAATTGCAGTAATGGGTTTTCCTCCTAACGTGGGTTAACATGAAGGCCTTACATTTAATTTGTCAATTATCTTTAGTTTGTGATCATTCCCTTGCCTTGGGCTAGTATGACATTAGGAGAAAAGTTTTCAGTGGGACATTTGCCATTTCCTTGCCGGCAGTAAGCCCTGTGGTTTATGTTTTGAGTTTTGTTTTTTTTAATCTGTGTTTCGTTTAATTTGTTGTTTTGTTCTGAATTTCATACCTCTCGTTGTGTGCATATCTTATGTGAATGGCGGTGTTGGGCCAGGGAGGGTGAAATTACAAATGAAAATGAAGATTTAACATGATTATGGAATATCTGTATTTTAGCTTAATTTCTACTTTTCTTTCATAATCGCTAGGAGCATGTTTTAGGCCGACCACATTAGGGTAGGCAAGCCTTTAGGATGTTCTTGTCTTAGCTTCTTTCGAGGTGAGAGGTCCTCCATTAGTTAAATTTATCCGGAAAATGCCCCGAAGAACCTGTGTATATTTTATTCTGGGGAATGCCACGAATTACTTGTATTTGGAGGCCTAAAGTGAAACTCATAGTATTTTTAGTTTTAGTTCTATTTTACTTTTATCAGGTGGGAGCGACCTCGAACCTCTTGTGTGTTTGTTTTTCTATTCTGTGTTTGTTTTTCTCAATTCGAATATTCTGAAAGCCAACTAGATTTAGTACGCAACCGTGACCTTCACGGGACTTAGGGAGTGCCTAACACCTTCTTCCCGGGTCAAATGAACCACCTTACTTAAACCTCTGGTGCGACTTAGTTTTTAGTCCAAGTGTTTTAAAAAGGAAAATATTTTTTCGAAAAAATGGTTGGCTGGCACACCGAAATGAAATGCCAGGTGGCGACTCTGAGTATTTCCTTTAGAACATACATTTTTGTCACTTTTCAAATGGAAAACCCTTTTTGAACTTTGCGAAATCCTTTTTTTTTTTCATTTTAAGAGAGTTAAGTAGAGTTTGGTTTTAAAAAAAAGGTGTGACAAGAATAGACCCCCCCCCCCCTAGCTTTTACTAATAACACTAATATCTGTTTTACAAAGATTATTATTACAGACCAATATGAATGGACTACACAAAGCTATTCATTACACTATAGGGAGCATTAACCGGCTCAATAGAAACCTGAGAGCCAGGTTTCAACACAACAATCATGCAATACAGGGATCCAATCATAGCACCTCAAACCAAACTTCTAGTATATCAAAGTTCCCAAAGACCCTCAAGGACCTCGGAAAATGCTAACACTAGAGCCATATAATCAACACAAAATTCATAAAGTTTGGAAACAACTTCAATGTGTTAGAGTTCAAAGGAGTCTCAAGGACCCTAGGCAGTACTCTCATTGGAGGTGGTAAGAACCTAGGTAGCTAAGAGTGAAAATTTGAGAAGTAGTTCATGTAGGGGATGGTTTATAGAAAACAATTTTTATTCAAGAGCAAACAAAAGTAGAATTCTACCGAGACAAGCAGACCCAGACAGACTGGTATGAATACTGTGTCAGCTAAAGCAATCAAAAGAGCAAGGGGCACTTGAGTTACAAGCAAAACTTACCCTACATATTTGCAGTATCATAGAGACATACAACTGAATTAGCAAGGTTTGAAATGTCTGAAATTGATTTGGCTTATTAATTACAACTAGGTGGAAACATGTAGCCATATTTTGAACAGAAGCATGTTGAAGTTAAGGCGACCAATCAAACAAACACATAGAGCAGGACAGTAGTAAATTAAAGCAGATCAGTCTGGAAAGAAGCACATGGAAATCATGGATCAAACATAAACATGTTAAGGTAAACTATCCATAATAGCATACAGAACTGGATAAGTTAACAAGAATTAGGCATATTTGTTGGGAAGAAAGCAAACAGGAAAAATATGACAAAACAGAAGCATACCGAGATTTGAGGTGAATTATTAATATAATCACATGGAATAAAGCAAGATTACAAAAACTAAGGCATAGAAGTAGTCAGGAATCATGTATCAAATATTAGCATGTTGATGGTTGTCGTAAAGTTGACTATACGAACATATATGATAGAATAAGATAATAGGAGTTAGCACATACCAGTAGAGGAGAAAGTAAATATGCAGAAGTAGGTTGGTTCCAAAATAGCTCGACCTTGACTTTCAGTCGGCCAAATAACAGTCACTTAGCACAAAGCTTAAGTTTATAGTGAAAATAGGATAATTTTGGGGTGTCCTGCAAAAGGGAGAGGGAAGGATTTTATAGCATGGAATAGAGCAGAATCCACAATGTAATGAACCAATCATATGCAAATAAGGTATTAAAATCAATCAACAATTTGTTTAGGTCGACATAGATCAATAGGCGTAAAATTGGGCTAGCATCAGTTAATGGGCTCAATCAGTAGTCAAATAAGGTAAGCAATAACTCCGAAATTAATTAGAAGTTATTTATGGCACAAATCAAGGATTCAGTAAATTAGGGAAACACGGACAATTATTTGATCAAAATGTTTAAGGCGAATGCGCAAGAATCCCAAAACACAAACCGTACAGAACATTTAAAGTTAATACTAAAATAAAAATTAGGGAAACACAAGAAAATAGAGTAACCGTACATAGAAAAGGAAATATTTATCAGAACTATTAAGGAAAAGGGAAAAGTCTCAAACCCTAATTTTTAGGAAAATGAGTATTGACAGAAATATAACAAGAAACGGTAACATGGTAAAATATAGGACGAACAACAACATAATAACTCTTAAAATTAGAGAATCAAACTGATTTTAGTTCGATCTAAAGTGATCTGAAAACCCTTGTTCTAGGTTATGTAAGAATCTCAATGATCCTCAGAGATTCATAGAGATTCATATTATAAAGGTCAAGAATGAACACAGACCAAAAAGGTCAAGGAACTGAATTGGTTTTGGTTTGATAATTAAGAGATACAATTGTCATGTTTAGGCAAGTGACTAGGTAATACCATAAACGCATAACCGGTAGAGAAAGGGAGTTGGATAACGTAGTAAATCACCAGATGATTGCATATCTGGTTGGGAATTAAAGAGATTTCGAGGGAATTTTGGGTGACGGCGCTTTAGGGTTTGAGAGCAATCAAGGATGGCGGGTTTGAGATTATGAGGAATTAGGGTTGGGTTTGGTTAGGTTAAAGTGGGCGGATGTGTTGTTAACCATTGATCTGTTGAGATCAACAACTGGGATTAGATTATGATTGGGGCGGGTTAATTTGGATGGGTTTGGGCCTAGGTTGAACGAGTATGGGCATTGGGCTAGGATAGGTCCGAATTGAGTATTTTTAGGGGCTAAATTTTGAATACCCAATTAATTTAATGAAATAATTTTATAAAATAATTTAAAAATGATAAAAATATAATTTATATGAAAATGATTTAAAATATCTGCTTAGCATTATAAAAATATAAAAAGTTACTTTCTGTATAGATGATATAATTATGCATATGCATGGGCTATTGTTGCAAAATGTGCAATTCTAACTTGAAATATGCAAAGTGCAGTTATAAAAATGCAATTAAGATATTTAAGCGCTATTTCGGCATAAATGATGAATTTAGATGATAAACTTATCATAAAAATAATATGAGGGATAATGATTGGGTATTTATATAGCAAAAATACAGGAATAAATTGGTTGAAAGACTTTAAAATTATAGACAAAATTATAGAGATGCTTGTGCATGTTTGCAAATGTGTGTGCACTATTTTGAAAATATGCATGCGTGTTAAATTATATGAGAAAAAATTAGGTATCAACACCTATAACTACAGAGATTAAAATATTCTCGACCAGTATTAAATTTAGAAAATTTGTAGTCGATGTGTATAATATTATCCCAAATACAGTCAAACCTCTTTATAGCAACCTCATTCGTTATGATATGTTTTGGCTATTATAATCAAATGTTGTTATAAGGACATATATTATAACATAATATATAAATCGATTTCGAGAAAAGCTTGATATTTATAGTTAATGGTTGTATAAAAGGATATCGTTTTAGAGGTGTCTTATCCTACTTTAATTAACAAAGAGGTGAGATAACATATCAAAGTACAGCGCTTGAAAGTGCCAATGATGAAATCTAAAACAATCTAAAATAAAAATATATATGTAAGTTAAGAACAAGTAATAAATTTATTCATAATATTTTCTTCAAAAATAAATTCATTTATTTGCCTATTATGTGTGTTATTTATTACCGTTCGATTCAAGATAGAATTTATATATGAGCAACGAGGTGCTCGCTTTAGTTACTTTGACTGCATCAATGTGACGACCCAAAGGATTATCACCGTAATTCTCTCTTTTCTTGGTTCTGATGCCTTGAAAACCTCTTTTTGGGTTGCCTCGATTTGAGTAAGCAATTCGGGCGCGAAGCCGGAAAAATTCTTATGTGAAAATATTTGAATTATGTGTTAAAAATTATAAATTTTGATAATAATAATAATAATAATAATGTTATAGTTGACTTTGGTCAACGTTTTGGGTAAAAAGACATGGACCCATGATATGACGGTCCCGAAGGGTCCGTAAGAAAATTTGGGACCCGGGCGTATTCCCGGAATCGATATCCGAGATCACAGGCCCGAGTACGGAGCATTTTTGTGAAATTATTTTATGAATATGCTTAAGGAAAAATGAAAATAGAAATTGATCAAAAAATAGTGGTGTCGGGCTCGTATTTTGGTTCCGACGCCCTGTACAAGTCTTAAATGGGCGTTAAGCACTATCTGTAAAGTTTGGTTGAAAACGAACGTCGTTTGATGTGCTGCAGACTAAAAATGGAAAATTTGAAAGTTTTGAACTTTGAAATGAAAATCATGAGTTTTGGAGGTTGATTCTTTGATTTTGATGTTATTTTGGCGATTTGATCGCCTGAGTAAGTCCGTAGGACGTTCCTGAGTTAGTGCGCATTTTTGGCTGGAAGCCCCGAGGGTTCGTGTGAGTTTTGAGTGAGGTCAGGGAGGTATTAGGCTTAAAGGAAATAGGTTCAGGTGTTGCAGACACCAGCGCGGCCACGACCATTTTTGTGCGGTCCGCGCCAAGTCCTCAGAAAGGTATAAGTTCGAAACTTCAGCCATTTTTCCACTTTTCAAAAACTCAAAACCTAAGGAACGATTTTCCAAACAACTTTTCTTCTCCAAAATGATTGGTAAGTGATTTCTAACTTAATTTTCCTACTCCTTAACATCTTTTAACATAATCTCAACTTCAATCAAAGGTTTTCACAAATGGGAATTTGGGGTTTTGGGTGGAAACTAAGTTTTTAAAATTTGGGGACTTGGACCCAAATTGGAGGCCCGATTCCAAAACCAATTACATATATGAACTCGTGGGGGAATGGGTAATCCGGTTTTGGTTCGAATCTCGAGTTTTGACCACGTGGGCCCGGGGGCATTTTGGAAAATTTTTGGTTAAAACTATGGGAATTTCATTTTATGCATTCAAATTGATTTAACTAGCATTCATTGATACATTTGAGTAAATTGTGGTTAGATTTGACCGGTTTTAAGGCGAATTCGAGAGGTAAAGCTATTCTAGAGGCGCGAGTTGAGTTGGAAGCTTTCGAGGTAAGTGTTTGATCTAACCTTGGCTTGAGGGAATAGGATTAGATTGTTATTTGTTTGTGCTAGGTGGTGTCGGTGTATATGTATGGTGACGATTACCTATATGCTCGAGTCAAGTATGACCGCGATGCCATTTTTGCTATTAAAATTGCAAAAGAGTGAACAATTATGATAATAACTTGTTACAAGAACTATGAAGTGAAAGTTGAGAATTAACTGAACTAAAAATGAATTTTTGGTACTTTTCCCTTGCCGGGACCTATTTTGCATTCCCTTGTCGGGACCTATTGTTGAGTTCTATTTTCCTTGCCGGAATTTATTGTTGAATTATTCTCCCTTGCCGGGATATTTTGTCTTGATATATATATTTCCTTATTCTCGTTTGGTTGTGACCATTGATGGGGAGAGGAAGAGAGAGTAAAAGCACGAAGGGTGATGCCGTGCACTGTTTATCGAGAGTAAAAGCACGAAGGGTGATACCGTGCCTTGTATTTGATATTCTTAGTGAGAAATGAGAGTAAAAGCACGAAGGGTGATGTTGTGCATTATATTTGACCATTTTGGTGAGGAATGAGAGTAAAAGCACGAAGGGTGATGCCATGCAGTTGTTGATTCATTGGCTTTCTTTATTTAATTATTATTTATTTAGTTCCATCTCTTGTTTGTAGAAGTTATAATAGAACTGCTACTCCCCCAGAATGTCCCTTCCCTTTTTATTCGTTTAAATTCTTGTTCCCTTTCTGTTATTACACATATAGATTTACAGGTTGTTTGTGGTACGTCCGGTTTAGCCTCATCACTACCTCACCGAGGTTAGACTGGGCACTTACCAGCACATGTGGTCGGTTTTGCTGATACTACATTTCTTTGCCTTTTTGTGCACAGGTCAGGACACAGCTTACGGACCGCAGCAGTAGTTAGAGGGCGATCCTTCAGTCCAGAGACTCCGAGGTAGTTCACTAACGTTCGCGGGCCGTGAGTCTCCCTTATCTTATCTTTTCAATTCGCTTAATTGTATCAAACAGACATATTATGTATTTCTTTCAGATTGTGCTTGTAGTACTCCTTTTGTCGTCCGTGAGTAGTGACCAGATATTGGGTAGAGACATTTTATTAATTTCCGCATTTCGTTTTTGCTATTACTGTTTAAAGACTTCTGCATGTTATAATTAATTATTTTAGTATTTAACTTGTTTTAAATTTAAGTTTGTGAAAATGATTATAAAGGTTGGCTTGCCTAGCTTCGACAGTAGGCGCCATCACGACTCCCGATGGTGGGTAAATCCGTGTCATGACAATCAAAGTGCAGCTTAACCGAGGCGAAACATCCTCCCAGAGTTTTTCTGAGCTTCCGGGCTCAAGCGCGTCTTCAATGAGCCTTTGGCAATATTGCTCGTGCCAATCTCATCTCATAATACCTATAACTACAGACATTAAGCAACTAAATTTCCAATTACCACTGTTAAAAACAGCAAAACTTTAACAGCAAAATGATACATATCACCCAACATATAAAAAAAGGGGCGCAAATTGTAAAGAGAATTAGGTGTTTACCACTCCTTTTGGCCCGCAACAAATGACTTCTTTGATATCATCAGGGATTCTTAATTTCTTATAGCAACATGGATTTGAAAAGTTTCAATAGGAGTAGCAAGAGTGAGATTTAAGACTCTAACAGTCATTAAAAATTGTTCCCATCACGACAATATAAAATTCAATTTCTCAATCTTCAAGAACTTTTATTTGAAAATCTGCAGGGAGAATCAACATATATCACTCGAAGAGTCAGGGCGAGAGGGACTTAAATTCACAAAATGCAAAGATGTATAGGGGCATACATACTGTAACAATCTGGCCGGTTGTTTCATGAGTTATCACTCTGTTTCCTCCATTTTTGCTATTTATTGCTTTGTTATCAGTTCTTTGCGTGAAAATGTTGGTTTAATCGGGTTCGGAAAGGTTTTGGTAAAGTTTGAGACACTTAGTCTCTTTTGAAGAAGCTTACGTTAGAAAAGTCAATCGGATGTTGACTTATGTGTTAGAGGCTTAGGATGTAAAATCTGATGGTTCGGATAACTTCGGAGGTGATTTGAGACTTATAAGCGTGATCCAAATATGTTTTGGAGGTCCAGAGTAGATGTAGGCTTGAATTGGTGAAAATGAAATTGTTGTATTTTCCGGTTGGTAGGTGAGATTTTGATTAAGGGTCGGAATAGAATTTCGGGAGTTGCAGTAGTTTCGTTGTGTCATTTGGGATGTGTGTGCAAAATTTCAGGTCAACCGGACGTGGTTTGGTAGACTTTTTGATAAAAAGCGTAATTCAGAAATTTTTGTACCTTAGGCTTGAATTCCATATGCTTTTGTTGATTCGATGTTGTTTGAGGGGTTTTGAGGAGGGGTACAAGTTTGAGTAGTGATATATGATGTATTTATGCTTTGGGTGAAGGTCCCGGGGGCCTCGGGGTGATTTCGGATGGTTGGCGGAAAGTTTGAAAGTTGGCTTGGCAACTAAAGTGTTTGAACTGCTGTCATAATCGCATCTGCGGTTGGGAGGTTGCAGGTGCGACCCCCGCAAATGCGGAAAAGAGACGCAGAAGCGGAAGGGGGCCAAAGAGAGCTAGAGCTGTAGAAGCGGGTAGGTAGGCGCAGGTGCGGGACATTCTTCGCAGATGCGGCGCCTGGAATTTTAAGTGGTGACCTCTGTCCGGACTGCAAAAGCGGTTTCGCAGGAGTGAGATATGGTCCGCAGATGCGAAAAGCCTGAGCCACAAGGTATAAAAGCATCCCTTCGCGATTATTGAGTTGTTCTTCACCATTTCAAGTCAGTTTGGAGCTTTTTTGGGAGATTTTCAAGAGGAATCAAGGGATATCGTCTGGAGGTAAGTTTTTTGAGTCCATTAGTTGATCATATTGCATTATTTCACCGATTTGGTCTAAGATTAATGAAAGTTAAGGGTTAACAATTGGGAAACTTGGGCTTGGTATTGGGACCTTGACTTCAGGATTTGAGGAGCCATTTTCGGTTGGATTTCGGGACTTTAGATATGTATGAACTCGTGTGGAGATAAGGAATCTATTGATATAAATTTTATTTAATTTCAAGACGTGGGCTCGGGGGTCGGAATTTTATTAATTTCGAGATTTATATTGTAAATTGATTATTTTCGCATGGGGTTCATTCCCTTAACAAATTTTGACGTCATGATTCTAACTTTGGATAGATTCTATGCGAGATGATTCGAGGGGCAAAGACGTTGCGGGCTGGAGTTTGGACCGGATTGAGGTGAGTAATGATTTTAAATATTGTCCTGAGGGTATGAAACCCCGAATTTCACATCGTTATGCTATATTGAGGTGACACATACACTAAATTACGAGCGTGCGGTCGTGCACCTTTGGGGATTGTGACCAAGTCCATCCCGAAAGACTGTTGTACCGCGTATTTGATTGAAAACTATTTACTATCATCATGCTTTGGGTTGAATGCCATATTTAGGTTGAATGCCATCAATTTGGACCCTTAGACAATTTTTACTACTATTTCCACACTGTTTTGACTTTATACTTGTACTTGGTCATGCTATATTCTACTATTTTCATAAATCAGTCATGCTTACTCTGTTTTAACACATTAAACGATATTTTAAATGATATTTTGGTCTGAGCATCATGATTTACTGTTACTTGAGTGGCTTATGAGATTCTGACTGAGAGAGGTCGAGTGCCTGTGTTGTGAGGATACTTTTGGGGCTGGCTGCACGATGCAGCAGTGTTACACTGATTATGATTATGAGGCTGAGGGCCTGAGATGGTACACCACGAGGTATGATTATGCAGCAACAATTTTGGATGGTTGGCAGAAAGTTTGAAAGTTGGCTTGGCAACAGAAGTGTTTGAACTGCTTTCATAATCGCATCTGCGGTTGGGAGGTCGCAGGTGCGACCCCTGCAGATGCGGAAAAGAGACGCAGAAGCGGGAGGGGGCCAAAGAGAGCTGGAGCTGCAGAAGTGGCTAGGTAGGCGCATGTGCGGGACTTTCTTCGCAGATGCGGCGCTGGAATTTTAAGTGGTGACCTCTGTCCGGACTGCAAAAACGGTTTCGCAGGAGCGAGCTATGGTCCGCAGATGCGAAAAGCCTGAGCCATAAGGTATAAAAGCATTCCTTCGCGATTTTTGAGTTGTTCTTCACCATTTCAAGTCAGTTTGGAGCTTTTTTGGGAGATTTTCAAGAGGAATCAAGGGATATCGTCTGGAGGTAAGTTTTTTGAGTCCAATAATTGATCATATGGCATTATTTCACCGATTTGGTCTAATATTAATGAAAGTTAAGGGTTAAAAATTGGGAAACTAGGGATTTGTATTGGAGACCTTGACTTGAAGATTTGAGGAGCCATTTGTGGTTGAATTTCGGGACTTTTGATATATATGAACTCGTGGGGAGATAAAGAATCTATTGATATAAATTTTATCGAATTTCAAGATGTGGGCCCAAGGGTCGGAATTTTATTGATTTCGAGATTAATATTTTAAATTGATTATTTTCGCATGGGGTTCATTCCCTTACAATATTTTGACGTCATGATTATGACTTTGGATAGATTTTATGCGAGACGATTCGAGGGGCAAAGGCATTGCGGGCTGGAGTTTGGACCGAATTGAGGTGAGTAATGATTTTAAAGGATGTCCTGAGGGTATGAAACCCCGAATTTCACGTCGCTATGCTATATTGAGGTGACACATACACTAGATTACGAACGTGCGGTCGTGCACAGTTGGAGATTGTGACCAAGTCCATCCCGAATGACTGTTTTACCGCGTATTTAGTTGAAAGCTATTTGCTATCATATGTTTTTGGCTGAATGCCATATTTGGGCCTCGTGCCAACAATTTGGACCTTTAGACAATTTTTACTGTTATTTTCTCACTGTTTTGACTTTATACTTGTACTCAGTCATGCTATATTCTACAATTTTCATAACTCAGCCATGCTTACTTTGTTTTAGCACATTAAACGATATTTTAAATGATATTTTGGGCTGAGCATCATGATTTACTGTTACCTGAGTGGCTTATGAGATTCTGACTGAGAGAGGTTGAGGGCCTGTGTTGTGAGGATACTTTTGGGACTGGCTGCACACTGCAGCAGTGATACACTAATAATGATTATGAGGCTGAGAGCCTGAGATGTTACACCATGAGTTGGCTTGTTGATATGAGGCCAAGAGCTTATTGATGATGCCACGAGATGGCTTGATATTGCGCTTGAGCCGTAAGAGCCCCTCCAGCAGTCTGCACACCCACAGTCACCGTTCTTACCCATTTTGATATGAGATATAGCCCGAGGAGCTGCTATTAGGGTTGTGCACAGACCGGATCAGATGGAATTTAGTACATTTCGTATTCAAATTTTGAATTTCTGATTCTAGAAAATACAATCCAAATTTGATCCTATTTATATCGAATCAGATCGAGTTTTAAAGTTTGGACCAGATCTGATTGGATTTCGGATATTATTATGCCTCAAAGTGCAAACTAATATGTATATTTTATTTTCAAAAGAGGCATGACAAGAGAAAAAATCATGTTTATGTAATGATAATAAGTGAACTTAACTATAATTAGGCCCTAAATAACCACCTTCTTGTGTAGTTTGGATGATAAAAGTGATAACAAAATGCTCTTATTAGTGTTTTTCATTCTTTACAGGTTATATATGACCATAAAAGGCTATGGAGTACTTTTGGGATCAAATATGGAGAAAAAGAGGCCGACCGTAAAATTCTGCCAAGTAAACCACGCGAAACATCTCAAATCAGAACTGAAGGATGACTGTCGCGGTTCCACCGCGAACGTGACAAAACCACAGTAGAAGATGGTCGCGGACATATTGATAACCAGAGAGCATTTTTCGCTGCGGTTTGACCGCGACTGCAGCAGAACTGTGGCGGCAGCGGAAATATTCAGGGACTAAAGTGTAAAATACAGATTTTTTAGCCCAATTCCCTATTTTAAACACTAGACTTCGCCCAAGAGAGGCATGTATTGATTTGGAGAGTATTTTGGCAAGGAAAACGGTTATGAGAGATCATCTAAAATATCTTTCTTCTTTTCTTTGATTTTTCTTGCAAGTTTTATGATGAATATTGTTTTAGTTTGTTCACCCATAGTAATGAGTAGCTAAATCCTTTGTCTAAGGTTTTGATGGAACCTATTGATGGACGAACCTCTTGTTTATGTGAATATAAATTTCTAATTTCAATCTCTATTTGTTCAACTACGTGTTTGTTGTAGTTAATTGACAGGATCCTCAATTAGCTGTGCCTATTTAGTGCGCATAACTCGGGAGAGAGTGCATATTTAGGTTATTGTTAAACAACACCATTCCTAAAGTATATGAGGGATTTATACCTGCGGGTTTAAAGGCGGGATTAGGGATAACGAAGCCTTGAGTACAATCTTAAGTGAATTGTGTTAAATAAAGCAAGCTAGTGTATCTCGGGATAGTGAAACTAGTAAATTATTGTGATTAATCGGGAGAGATTGACGGTAAGAAGAGCGTTCATGATTGATAGAGATGTGTTGGTAAATTTGTATGAAGCATAAATAGAAGGAATTCCATCAATAGGGGAAATCATTACCTTAGCATTTTCTTATTATTGTTTACAACCTTAGCATCCTTAGTTACAGCTATTTATTTCCGTTAAATCTTTGTTATTAAACAAACCATCAACTATGATTCAAACTTTGGGAAAATCGATTCTCAAGAGTTTAGTGGGTCTAAATATAGTGATTAATAGGTTAACTCTCTTTGGATTCGACTCTAAGCAGAATACTCAGATTATATTTGCAATGTTTGCATTGTCCTTTTATAAGGCACAGTTGGGCGTGATCAAATTTTTGTGCCGTTGCCGAGGAGTTAACGAAATTATCAATTACCATTGATATAAATATAAAAATTCTTAGTGTAGTCAGTTTTCTCTACACCCAATTTTTGATTGAATTTTTTTTTACGGTTGTTGACGTGGTTGCACAAGTGTATGCCTAGAAACTCTATGAGGACTGGAGAACTACTTGAAGGACTCTCAGGCCCCGAGAAAACATTCCGTATATTGAACCGTTCTAATAAATGACTTCTACAATGCCAACAAATAGACAAACTCAAAATTGACATGGTTGACATAGACAACGTCAACGGAAACATTAGATAAATGGAACCTCTTGTGCCTGAGGCTGCACTATATGACTGGGCACAACCCACAGCTGAAAATCTAGCCACTGCCATTATTGTGCCCGTGATACAAGCTGAATCGTTTCATATTACAAATAACATGCTGCACTTGTTGCAAAACAAAGGACTATTTTCTGGGACACCAGCCGAAGATCCTCAACAACACTTAAAGAACTTCTTGTCAATTTGCAAAACCTAAAGGCAACCCAACGTAACTCTGGAAACAATCAGGCTGTTATTGTTTCCATTCTCGGTGATAAGAGCTGCTCAGGTCTGGCTAAACTACTCCCACAAACTCTATAGAACTTGGAATGAGTTAGTCAAGCAATTTCACATCAAGTTCCATCCGCCCAACAAAAAAGCTCCACAAATTGATGAGATCGTGAGTTTTAAATAGAACCCGATGGAGACACTACATGAGACATGGAGCCAGTTTAAAGGAATTTTGGTTATATGTCCACACCATGGTATTCCAGATCAGATGTTGGGACAAAAGTTTTACATGGGACTATCAGATAGCATGAAGAACATTGTAGATGTCTCAGCTGGTGGGCATTTTTGGGCAAAACCTGAAGATAAGGTCAGAGTCTTCTTGACAAAATGGCTCAGAATTCGGGGTGGACGACTAGGAATGCACCTATCACTCCAGTGGTGCACTCAGTGCCTTTTGATCCATAAAATTCCATGGCTGAAAATGTGGCAACCTTACTGACACAGATGAGCATACTCACCAAAAGGGTGGAGGAATCTTGGCAGAAACAGTAAGTGCATATTGTAGACACTACCAATGGGGGATTGTGCACATCTTGCATTAACCAGCCAATTGGTAATCCTTGGAATGCAAAACATGATCATCATCACCAGCACCCTGAAGACATGAACTATGTGTCAAGCTATAGAGGCCAGAGACAGGGCAATCAGAACTGGGGTCAGCAATCTCAGCAGTCATATAGACCACCTCAGCTGCAGTACAATGCTGGAAGCATGGAAGGTTTGAGACTCCCCTCCCCCAACAATATGGCACCTTATCCAAAGGCACATGGGTACAACAATCAACAGTAAGGGTATCCCCCACCTCAGTAACAACATGGTGGAAGGCAAGAAGATGGGTTCACTAGACTTGAAGCAATGATACAACATGTTATTGGGTCCAATGCAAAAATAAATAAAAGAGTAGATGCACATGACGCAGCAACCAAAACTATTGAAGTGTAATAGGGCCAAATTTAAATGTCTATGAATAATCGTCCTTACGGGATATTGCCTACAGACACCTAGATTACCAAAAGATCAAGGCCCAAAGCAGCTGATGGCGATGAGTCTCCGTAATGGAAGGGATCTAGATGTAGAGCAAGAGAGTGCTCGAGAAAATATACAGGCTGAGACACTCATTCCAGTGCCCATTGAGCTGGATGAGTCTACGATACTGACAGAGGTAACAGTCCAGCCTACTTAGGAAGAAAAGAACATTCAGCAGGAGATCGAGAAAGTAGTTGAGCCAGTTGAAGAGCCAGTAGTTGAAATAGTAGCTGATAAAGAGAAGTCCCAAGTGATTGGGAAGAAGAGACCTCCTGCACCCTTTCCACAGAGGCTGGCCAAGCATCAAAAGGAGGAGCAGTATAAAAAGTTCTTTGAAATGCTCAAACAAATCCAGGTAAATATTCCACTGATTGAAACTTTAAAGGAGATGCCTGGATACACAAAAATGATGAAGGTATTGATGTCCTAGAAATTTAATTTTCAAGACTTTTCCACAGTTACACTTACTCATACATGTAGTGAAGTGGTGACTAGACCTATTGTTGAAAAGTTGTCTGATCCAGGTAGCTTTACAATTCCATGCGCTATTGGTAATTTCTCCTTTGCTAAGGCGCTCTGTGATTTAGGGGCCTGCATTAATCTTATGCCCCTGTCTATCTATAAGAGGTTGGACGTTGGGAGAGCTAGACCCACCTCCATGTTGTTGTAGCTGGCAGACAGGACTATGAAGCGTCCATTTGCTATCCTTGATGATGTGCTTATTCAGGTGGGTAAATTTGTGTTACCTGCAGATTTTGTGATCTTGGATTGCAAAGTGGATGAAAAGATTCCTATAATCTTAGGAACACCATTCTTAGCCATGGGGAGAGTTCTGATTGACTGTGAGACTAGGAAGCTCAAGAAGAGACTCAATGATGAGGAGATAACATTCAATGTGCAGAAGTCTATAAGGCGACCAAGCGAGTTCACCAATTGCTCTATTATTGACATCGTGGATGTAATTGTTGAGTCTGATGATGAGGTGTTGACAATTGAAGATACCCTTTCTGCATGTTTGATGAACTTAGATGAAGTAAATGGTGAGGATCTAGCGGAATGGGTGTTGGTATTAGAAGGTAGAGGGTTCTGGGAGAGAAATCTAGAGTTTGATCCCTTGCACTTAGAAAAGAGAGAAACTCCTCTTGCTAAGTCATCCATTGAAGAACCACCAAAGATGGAGTTATACCCATTTCCAGCCCTCCTCAAGTATGAATTTCTGGGACCTGACTCCACATTACCTGTTATTATCTCATCTAGTTTGTTAGATGTACAGGTTCAAAAACTTTTACAGGTACTAAAGTAGTGCAAAAATACCATTGGGTGGACCATGGCAGACATCAAGGGGATCAGCCCAGCCTACTGCTTGCACACAATTCTGCTGGAAGAGGGCATAAACCTTCCAGGAAACATCAGAGAATGCTGAACCCCAACATGAAGGAAGTGGTGAAGAAGGAGGTGATAAAGGGGTTAGGCGAGAATTATTTTCCCAATCTCTGACAGCAGCTAGGTTAGCCCAGTTCAATGTTTTCCTAAAAATGGTGGCATGACGGTTGTGAAAAATGACAACAATGAATTGATCTAAACAAGAACCATCATAGGCTAGAGAATTTGTATGGACTATCAAAAGTTGAATCTAGCCACTCGGAAAGACCACTTCCCACTTCCCTTCATTGATCCGATGTTGGACAGATTGGCAGGGAGGTCACACTTCTGTTTTCTGGATGGGTACTCAGGGTACAATCAGATCTCCATTGTATCGGAGAAAAGAGAGAAGACCTCCTTCACATGCCCGTATGACATTTATGCCTTTAGACGGATGCCCTTTGGCCTATGCAATGCACCTGCCACATTCCAATTGTGCATGATGGCCATATTCACTGACATGGTTGAGGACATAATGGAGGTGTTCATGGATGACTTCTTAGTGGTGGGGAATTAATTTGATGAGAGCCTAATAAATCTTACGCGAGTGTTGAAACGGTGCATCGAGACTAACTTGGTTCCAAAATGGGAGAAGTGCCATTTAATGGTACAAGAAGGCATAGTCTTGGGGAACCGGGTGTCGAGCAAAGGAATACAGGTAGATCGCGCAAAAATTAATGTAATAGCAAAGCTGCCTCCCCCAACTTCATTCAAAGCCATCAGAAGCTTCCTTGGACATGCCGGTTTTTACCGGAGGTTGATAAAAGATTTTTCCAAAACTGCCTACCCTCTCTATAAGTTGTTAGAAAAAGATCACCCATTTTTGTTTTCTGATGATTGCAAGGTAGCATTTGAGGAGTTGAAAAAGGGTCTGGTCACAACACCCATCATTGTTTCCCCCAAATGGGAACAACCATTCGAACTAATGTGTGATGCAAATTAATCATCCCGGCAAGGGAGAACAATTCAACAAATAAGTCCCGGCAAGGGAAAAATGCTACACTTCCTCCTTTAACTCACTTGCTTGCCAACTGCCACTTCATAGTTAAATTATCAATTAAACAACTGAATTGTATCACATCTTTCGAATTTAAAAGCAATTACGACTCATGGTCATGCTAGACTCCGGTGCATAGAAAACCGTCACCATGCCTATACACCATACTCCACAGTTATTACATAGCAAATAATATCCTAATCCTAATCCCTCAAGCCAAAGTTATAACAAACACTTACCTCGAAATCTCCAATTTAACTCAAGCCTCTAGTATAGCTTTACCCCCTCGAATTCACCAAAAACCCGCTTGTATATAGTCACAAATTACTCAATGTATCAATAAATGCTAGTTAAATCAATTTGAATGCATAATTATGAATTTCCCAAAGTTTTGCCCAAAAATTCCAAAAATGCCCCTGGGCCCACGTGGTCAAAACACGAGGTTCAAACCAAAATCGGGTTATCCATTCTACTACGAGTTCATATCTATGTTTTGTTTTAAAATCGGACCTCAAATTGAGGTGCAAATCCCGAATTTAGAGAAAACCTAAGTTCTACCAAAAATCCTCATTTTTACCAATGGAAAACCTTGATTTTAAGATGAAAACATGAAAAAAGATGTTAATGATTGAGAAATTGAGTAAAAGTTTACTTAGAAATGATTTGGGAAGGAAAGAGTTCGTGAGAAATCGCCAATGGGAGTTTGGGTTTTGAAAATATGAAAAATAAGCTTTAAAATCGTCTAAGTATGAAATATGCAGGTGCAGGTATCGCAATTGCGAAATTGGTTCCCAATTGCGAACCCAGCAGACTTGGGAATTTCGAGATAATTGCTCGTATTTGCGAGCTCAGGCAGGAAAGGCAGACTTCACATTTGCGAAGAGGGTCTTCGCATTTGCGAACTCATTGCCTAAGGTTTGGGGATTGCATTTGCGATGAATTCTTCGCATTTGTGAAGACTGGGTTTAAGGGAGGGCATCGAAATTTCAATGTTTTTCTTCGCATTTGCAACGTTAACAGCCCATGGGATATTTTGCATTTGCGAAGCCTGCAGAACTGATGCACACCAGGTTTTTCAACAATGATAAGTGCAATATGATGCCTATCCAAAACTCTCCCGAGCCCTCGGGGCTCCAAACCAATTATGCACACAACTTCAAAAATATTTTACAAACTTACTCGTATGATAAAATCGCCAAATTAACATCATATACATTGAATCAAGCCTCAAAACCCATGATTTTTCTTCTAAGTTTCATAAACTTCAAAATGTTGAACTTATAGTCCGAAACATGTCATACGACGTTTGTTTTCAACCAAACTTTACAGATAGTGCTTAACACATATTTAAGACTTGCATAGGGCGTCGAAACCAAAATACGAGCCCAATACCTATATTTTCTAACTCATTTTTATTTCAATTTTTCATATCATTTTCAGATAAATAATTTCTTTCAAAACTTTCGTACTTGGGCTTGGGACCTCGGATTTGGATTCAGGGAATACGCCCGAGTCCCATATTTTCCTACCGACCTTCCGGGATTGTCACATCTCGGGTTCTGGTCCGTTTACCCAAAATATTGACCAAAGTCAGCTATATCAATATTGATATCAAAATTCCTCAAGTTTTCAACAGAATTCACATATTTTAACATAAACATTTTCCAACTTTGTGTCTGGACTACGTACGCAAATCGAGGAAACTAAAAGTAAGATTTTAAGTCCTTAGAGGTCACGCCCCAATATCTGGGGGACCTGACCGGCACTCAACCGGGCATCCCCAATCGGGTGGACATGGGTGCCTTTCCTAACCCACGAGTTGCCCCAAATTTTTATTACTTGCTAACTGAATATAAACAACAATTTTATAATTAAAACACCTTTTTCACAGAGCATACATACGTAGATGATATTAACATGGTTTACAACTTTACAATACCCCAAAATACAAAGTATATAATCCATGGTTCGTGACCCACATTTCATGTCTATGGAGCCTCTAAGGATACAAGATGACCGTACTATACTTGCCGGTAACAAGGCCCCGTCTATAAGATCCATTTTATTGACCAAAATAAGATCCAAAATATAGGAACAAGGATGGCATTAGCCACGCAGGGCCCCGAAAGGAAAAGGGCTCACCAATATAGCTAATTGGGAAATGAGGAAGAGCTACGGATGGTGGGTTGGAATACCTGCTGAAGATCCACCTACAATCATTACACGAATGTATCACCCCCGGCAAAAGGGACGTCAGTACATTTGAATTGTAATGGTAAGTATGACCAAAACTTGTCCCAAGTAACTCAAGCCATTTGCAAATAGAACATAGCAATGGAAGTAACAACCAAACACACACATAGAAAGTACATTAGTCAAACAAAGGGGCAATCAGTGCCCCACAGGTTACAAACTCTCATGTTGTCTCCTTTCACAATTTCACATCATTGATTTCACAATTTTGTTCAAGTGTATAATTCAATAATGATTTCGATCACTCGTCCACCCTTATTACCTCGTCCACCCTTATTACCTCGTCCATCCTTATTACCTCGGTCACCCTTATCACCCCAAACACACCTTATTACACCGTGTTGCAGTACGCAACCCGACCCTGCCGTACAGTTTCAATTCACAACAAACACAACCAAGCAGCAAATCACAAGGATAAACAACAATTACGCCTCAAGGCATCACCACAACAATGTTACAAGTGTTTCCATAACTATTGGCACTCATTTCATTACATTCAATTGTTTATATTGAATTCAAGTTACCACAATTGCCCACCACAACATTTCAGGTAAATTGTTATCACAATTAAGCTTGTTTCATCATTTACGGATTCCTTCAATCACTTTGTTACTCAACTTTTGCCTCAAGGTACATTCACAATCAAACCAGTCATAAGAAGCTCACAATCAACCAACCTGGATATCAATTACCAAACAATTTACATACCAAGCATGGCGATTTCACAAGAATCAAGGTTAGCCATACATACCTGGAGTTGAATCCCTCTTTTTAAACGTCTGCTTCAATCACCAAGCAATAAAGCAATGTCAATCTAGTTCATCAATTAACACATAGGCCTTAGGATTGAAGCTCACAATACTTCCCCATTCCCTTTTACTAGATTTTTAGTGTTTTGAAAGACATGTATGTGGATTTCTAACAAGAATATAAAAATCAATGTATGAGACTCCCTCCCCAAGCTTAAGTTCAAAATTTAGGGGAAAAGGTTAGGGATTTTACCTGTGAAATAAGAAGGGAAGACAGATGCTCAAAATTTCCCGGGCTTCGATGATTTTTGAAAGATCAATTGATGAAGAATGGGCTTCTCTCTCAAGAACTCTCTCTTCCCTCTCTCTTGTTTTATTTAGAAAATGCGTAAAAATGAGGGGTAGGGGTGTTTTATTAGAAAAGAGTCGGGTTAAAAAATGTTAGAAAACTGAAGTTCGCGACAGATCTGCGGTCAACTCTACGATTGCAGTGTCAACATGCGGTCCGCCGATTGGAAGGCATAATGGTCCCAAATTGCTGGCCTCTAGGGTTGGGTATGCGGTAAGAATGTGGTCCGCATACCAGTTCTACGATCGCAGATTGCACCGCAAAATTGACCTCCACAATTCTTCAAGGATTTTTATGCACTGACAATGCGGTCCGCATATTATTATGCGACCGCAGATTCGACCGCATTTTCAACACCAATTATGGACTGCTCTCTGATTCATTCTGCGGCCAATATGCGGTCCGCATACCTGATATGCAACCGCATTTCCAACCGCAGAAATGACATTTTCCGAAAAATTTTTGACTTTTGATTTTTAAGTGTAATATCAGTAGAAAGGGATTCCGACACACCGATGGACCCGACTCCATGATTTTTTAGGACTCAAGCACTCATTTTCACAAGATCTTACATCCTCCCCCACTTAAGATTATTCTTCCTTGAATGAGAACTTGAAATACAGAGAGTTTGAAAACATGATATGCAAGTTCCTACGCTTTTATTAACTCTCAAGTTTGTTAGAACAATTTCGTCAGAGTTCCCTTTGTAGTATGGACATATACACCTGTCACTGAGTCCTCAAAACATATTTCTAAGCACTATTACACAAATCTGGCTATCTCTATAACGGTTATACAACGCATGTCCTTCACATTTACACATATTCAACCTCAAGACACACTTTTAACCATTTTGGTACACCACAAGCAGTTAAATTAAGCATTAATCGTATGTACTATCAAAGCCACTTATCTATCACAAGAGTATGATACAGTTAACCATTTCAATACAATTCCTCCATGCAAAATTAATCATTATTTTATTTCATCACCTTACCATGCACTAATTATCTACCATAAAACACACAACTTTTTGGGCACAACTTGAAGAATTACAATGGTGAAGCATTTAGGAAATTTTCACAAAATGGGACACAACGCTAGTTTTGCTTAGGGATAAGGACATACATAACCACTCATAGGCTTATACGAACAAATGGGGGTATTTTACTTTCATCTCATCTTCCTCTTCCCACGTGGCCTCTTTGACTTGTTGGTTTCGCCACAACACCTTAACCGAAACGATCTCCTTTTTTCGCAACCTACGGACTTGTCTATCAAGAATAGCAACCAGAATCTCCTCATACGATAACTCTTCGGTAACCTTGATTTCTTCAACTGGAACGATGGAGGACGGATCCCCAACCACTTTCCTTAACATGGACACACGGAACATCGGGTGCACTAAGGACATCTCAGGAGGCAATCCCAACCTATAAGCAATTTGTCCGACCCTTTGAATAATCCGGTAAGGCCTGATATATCTAGGACTTAGCTTCCCTTCCTTCCAAAATTGCATGAATCCCTTCATGGGAGTCACTCACAAGAATACCCAATCACCTTCTTGAAACTTCAATTCCCTTCGACGCACGTCCCCATAGAATTTTTGGCGACTCTGGGCAGTCTTCATCCTTTCTTGAATAACTTTAACTTTTCCATGGCCTGGTGCACGAGATCCGGCCCTATCAATTCTGCCTCACCAACTTCGAACCACCCGATAGTGGATCTACACCTCCTCCCGTACAACGCCTCAAATGGGGCCATTTGGATGCTAGCATGGAAGCTGTTGTTGTAAGGAAATTCTATAAGGGCCAAGTGATCATCCCAATTACCCTTGAAATCCAAGACATAAGCCCGCAATATATCTTCGAGCGTCTGAATAGTCTGCTCTGTTTGACCATCGGTCTGCGAATGAAACGCGGTGCTGAGGTTCACCTGGGTACCCAATCCTTGATGAAATTTCTTCCAAAAGTTAGGAGAACCTCGATCCGAAATGATAGAAAGTGGAGTGCCATGAAGTCTCACTATCTCCTTGATATACAATCGAGCATATTGTTCTGCAGTATCGGTGGAATCGACTAGCAAGAAGTGAGCTGATTTGGTGAGTCGATCCACTATTACCCAAATTGAGTCGAATTTGTGATGAGTGCGAGGTAGTCCTTTCACGAAATCCATGTTGATCGTCTTCCATTTCCACATTGGTATCTCTATAGGCTGGGTTAGCCCACCGGCCACTGATTCTCGGCCTTTACTTGCTGACAGCTTGAACATTTGGACACGAAGTCTGCTACATCCCTGTTCATACCGCTCCACCAATCAATTTCCTTGAGATCGTGATACATTTTTGTAGAACCTGGGTGCACCGAATACCTAGAATGATGAGGCTCCGACATTACCCTCTCCCAAAGATCATCTACATGTGGAACACATAACCTATCTTGACATCTCAACACACCATCATCACTGCCGAGAGAAAATGTCGAAATCTTGCTACTCTGAACTGCATCCTTTATTTGTGCCAATGCTGGATCAATAAACTACTTTTCCTTGACTTCCACTACAAGCGACAACTCTACTACGTTATGCACCATAATCTCCTCCTTATTTGTGGTCAAGATATGAACCCCCAAGACTGGCCAATTGATAAACCTCTCCGGCTAAGAACCTCTGATCCGCTCCCAAGTGAGACAAACTACCCATGGATTTTCGACTGAGGGTGTCGGCCACCACGTTCGCTTTCCCTGGATGGTACAAGATGTTCATATAATAATCCTTGATCAATTCTAACCACCGTTGCTACCTCAAGTTTAGCTCTTTTAGCTTGAACAAATATTGGAGACTCTTGTGGTCCAAGAACATATCCACATGGACCCCATAAAGGTAATGCCACCATTTTTTTAAGGCAAACACAAGTGCTGCAAGCTCCAAATCATGCGTTGGGTAATTCTTCTCGTGATTCATCAGCTGCCTTGATGCATAATCTATAACCCTTGCTGCATGAGCACACACCCCAAACCAACCCTGGAGGCATCGCAATACACCACAAATCCTTCTGTGCCTTGCGGCAAGGCCAACATGGTGTTGAGGTCACTCTTGACTTCAATTCCTGAAAACTTTTCACACAAGTGTCAGATCACTAGAACTTGAATGATTTCTGCGTCAATTTATTTAATGGGGAGGCGAGGGTAGAGAACCTCTCCACAAACCTCCGATAATAACCTGCTAACCCCAAAATACTATGAATCTCTGTCGGGGTCGTAGGTCTAGGCCAATCCTTCACAGCTGCAATCTTTTAGGGTTCCACTTGAATCCCCTTCCCCGAAACAACATCCCCTAGAAAAGCGACATACTCCAACAAAAATTAACATTTTGAGAATTTAGCATACAACTGGTGCTGATGAAGAGTTTGCAAACTGCCCTAAGGTGATCGGCATGATCCTCCCTGCTTCGCGAATAAATGAGGATGTCATCAGTAAATACAACCACAAAGAAGTCCAGAAATGGCTTGAAGACCCGATTCATAAAATCCATGAAAGTTGTTGGGGCGTTCGCTAGCCCAAAAGACATGACCAAGAACTCGAAGTAACCATAGCGGGTTCTGAAGGCGGTCTTAGGAATATCCCACTCTCTGATCTTCAATTGGTGGTACCCGGATCGCAAATCAATTTTGGAGAAGAACTTCGCACCTTGCAATTGGTCGAACTAATCATCTATCCGGGGCAAAGGATATTTATTTTTGATGGTGACCTTGTTAAGCTGCTGATAGTCGATACACATCCAAAGCGATCCATCCTTCTTCCTGACAAACACGACTGGAGCACCCCATGGTGACACACTTGGTCAAATGAACCCCTTCTCTAATAAATCCTTCAGCTGCTCCTTTAACTCTCGTAATTCTACTGGCTCCATCGTGTATGGTGGAATAGATATTGGCTAAGTATCTGGCAACACATCAATCCCGAAGTCAATCTCCCTATCTGGCAGAATCCCTGGAAGCTCATTTGGAAATACCTCCGGAAAATTCATCTACAACTGGCACGGATTCGAGGGCAGGCACATCTGAAGCGATGTCCGCCGCCTGAACCAAATGATAGATACACCCCTTCTTAATCATCTTCGAAGCCTTAAGGTAATAAATAAACCTACCTTTCAGCACCACACCATTCCCTCTCCACTCAATCACTGGCTCGTTGGGTAACTCGAGTCTCATGACTTTTGTCCGGCAGTCAAGTTTAGCAAAGCACGTATAAAGCCAGTCCATTCCCACAATCACATCAAAATCTACCATCCCAAGCTAAATAAGGTCGGCCGTGGGAACATGACCACACACCCTGACAACACAATTTCTATAAACTCGCACGGCTGTAATAGAATCACCAACCGAAGTCGATACAGAGAACGACTCAAGAAGCTACTTGGACTCAATCCCAAAACTCGAAGCAATGAATGGGGTGGCATAGGACAAAGAAGACCCACGGTCAATAAGAGCATGACAATCAGTGGCCTGAAAAGACAAAATACCTATAACCACATCTGGAGAAGACTCAGTATTCTGGCGACCACTCAAAGCATAGAACCGTCTTGGTCCACCTCTACCATGAGCCCCACCCCTATCTGCACCATGTATTGCTGGAGCTGGAGGATACACAGATGATGTAGCAACTGAAGAACCGGATGGCGGGGCGAATCCACTACCCATGCCCTGTATAGGTGCACGACAGTTCCGTTGGACATGACCTCTCACCCCGCAATTATAACACACTAGGATGTCCAAATAGCAAGTCTCTGTATGGAACCTCCCATACTTGGGACATGTAGCTCCCCTCTGTTGTTGGGGCCTCACCCCCGAGTGACTGGACTGGTGGAACCTTCTGCTGTCAGAACCGAGTCTCGAGGAACTACCCTGTTGATGGCTGTGCAAAGATGGCGGTGCACTGGCTATAGACTCAACATATGATCGGGATGACCCTGATGGCCCCCTCCCCGGAGCTGACCTCCCTAAGTGACCCATTGACCGGGCCCTACTGCTACTCTCCCTGTCTGCCTGTATCTTTAATTTCCTAGCCTCTGTGGCCTGATCGAAACCCACAATCTTCCCATAGTTAATGTCTGAGTTCAAGGCCGTTGTAGCAGCTTCATTTACCATTAAGGGACTAAGACCCTGAACAAACCGCCAAACTCGAACACTCATGGTCGGTACTAACTGATGAGCATACTTGGAAAATCTCACGAACTCTATATAGTACTCCAAAACACTCATGCTGCCCTGCTTAAGAAACTCGAACTCTATGGCACGGGTTGCCATTTGTATCGACAGAAAAGAAATGATCCATTAAAGCATCCACAAATTCCTTGCATCTAGCCAGAGGTCCCCTCCTCGCATAAATCCTCTCACATCTCGAACCATGAGCATCCCGCTCCCTTCAACCTGTAGGAAGCCAACTCAACCCCCTCTGATTCTATGGCCTTCATCACACAAAGGGTCTTGTACATCTCATCAAGAAAATCCTGCGGATCGGCCTCTAGGTCCGTGCTTGAAAACTATGGAGGGGCCAATCGTAGAAACTGGTGAACTCTGGAACTAGCAGAATCTCCATGCCTGCTGGAGGACATAGGGACATCGTGAGATCTCTGGCCTAAGCAGCAATTAACTGGGTCAACATACGGATAGCTCCCCTAAGGTCCCCATCAGAAGCCTCGGGACCAGAAGCTGGAGCAATGTTAGGATTAGGAATATCGGTAGGAGGGATGGTGACGCCCTCTGCTGCTGCTAGAATAGGAATACTTGGATCCGGAAGGGATTGGCCAGGCAAATTCAAAGTCGAGGAGTCACTCTCACCCACAGCGTCAGGTACATCCCTCATAATCACACTTGGGGTGACATTGGCCTCAAGGCCGAGTCTAACCTTCTTCTTAGGTGCCATTTCTGAAAATTTCGAAACAAGGCACGAGTTAGACACAAACACATTTCACTTTTCGCTTCACTGCACGAAATGGAGTAACAAAGAAGATAGTAGTTTCCTAAATGCCCGTGTACCCCCTACATATAGATGTGGTCGACAACACACCGATAAGAAGATCCCTACTAAACGGTTTGGAGACACCCCAGGACTCTTTTACAACCTTAGGCTCTGATACCAAGTTTGTCACGCCCCAAATCTCCGAAGGACCTGACCGGCACTCAACCGGGTATTCCCAATCGAGTGGACCTGGGTGCCTTTCCTAACCTACAATTTTCCCCACATTTTCATTACTTGCTAACCAAATATAAACAATAGTTTTATAATTAAAACACCTTTTTCATGGAACATACATATGTAGATGATATTAACGTGATTTAAAACTTTAAAATACCCCAAAATACAAAGTACATAATCCATGGTTCGTGACCCACATTCCATGTCTATGGAGCCTCTAAGGATACAAGATGACCGTACTATACTTGCCGGTAACAAGGCTCCGGCTATATCTTTTTACATAGACCAAAATAAGATCCAAAATACAGGAAAAAGGGTGGCATGAGCCACGCAGGGCCCCGGAAGGAAAGGGACTCACCAATATAGCTGATGGGGAAATGAGGAAGAGCTACGAAGGGTGGACTGGAGTACCTGCTGAAGATCCACCTACAATCATAACACGAATGTAGCGCTCTCGGCAAAAGGGACATCATTACATTTGAATTGTACTGGTTAGTATGAACAAAACTTGTCCCAAGTAAACTAAAGCCATATGCAAATAGAACATAGCAATGGAAGTAACAACCAAACACACACATAGAAGGTACAATTAGTCAAACAAATGGGCAATCAGTGCCCCACAGGTTACAAACTCTCCTTCTGTCTCCATTCACAATTTCATATCATTGATTACACAATTTTGTTCAAGTGTATAATTTAATAGTGATTTCGATCACTTTTCCACCCTTATTACCTCATCCACCCTTATTACCTCGGCCACCCTTATCACCCCAACCGACACCTTATTACACCATGTTGCGGCACGCAACCCAACCCCGCCGTGCAGCTTCAATTCACAACAAACACAACCAAACAGCAAATCACAAGGATAAACAACAATTACGCCTCAAGGTATCACCACAACAATGTTACAAGTGTTTCCGTAACTATTGGCACTAATTTCATTACTTTCAACTTTTCATACTCAATACAAGTTACCACAATTGCCCACCACAACATTTCAGGTACATTGTTATCATTGTATTACCATTTACGGATTCCTTCAATCACTTTGTTACTCAACGTTTGCCTCAAGGTACATTCACAATCAAACTAGTCACAAGAAGCTCACAATTAACCAACCTGGATATCAATTACCAAACAATTTACATACCAAGCAAGGCGATTTCACAAGAATCAAGGTCAGTTATACATATCTGGAGTTGAATCCCCCTTTTTAAACTTCTACTTCAGTCACCAAGAAATCAAGCAATGTCAATCTAGTTCATCAATTAACACATAGGCCTTAGGATTGAAGCTCACAAATACTTCCCGATTCCCTTTTACTAGATTTTTAGGGTATTAAAAGACAAACATGTGGATTTCTAACAAGAATCTCAAAACCTATGTAGGGGAAAAGAGTTAGGGATTTTACCTGTGAAATCATAAGGGAAAAGAGATGCTCAAAATTTTCCGGGCTTCGATGATTTTTGAAAGATCAATTGATGAAGAAGGGGCTTCTCTCTCAACAACTCTCGCTTCCCTCTCTCTAGTTTTGTTCACAAAATATTTAAAAATGAGGGGTAGGGGTGTTTTATTAGAAAAGGGTCGGGTTTAAAAAATTTAGAAAACTGAAGTTCGCGACGGATCTGCGGTCAACTCTGCGATCGCAAAGTCGACATGTGATCCGCAGATTGGACCGCATAATGGTCCCAAATTGCTGGCCTCTCAGGTTGGGTATGCGGTAAGAATGTGGTCCACATACCAGTTCTCCGATCGCAGATTGCACCGCAAAATTGACCTCCATAATTCTTCAAGGGTTTTTACGCGGTGACAATGCGGTTCGCATATTGATTATGCGACCGCAGATTCGACCATATTTTCCACACCAATTACGGACTGCTCTCTAATTCATTGTATAGCTAATATGCGGTCAGCATACCTGATCTGCGACCGCATTTCCGACTGCAGAAATGACATTTTTCAGAAAATATTCGACTCTCAATTTTTAAGTGTAAAATCAGTAGAAAGGGATTCTGACACACCGATGGACCTCACTCCATGAGTTTCTAGGACTCAAGCACTCATTTTCACAGGGTCTTACATTAGAAGCATGGGATAAGGGGGAATTACGGTGATGAACCTTTGGGTCGTCACAGCAGGTGCATTTATTTTACCGCATAAGTGGAAAATGACTTGTAATTAAAGTGAACAATGTTCACGAAATTGAAAGAGAAGGAAAAAATATTTTGGACTTCGGACTTAGATGACTCTTGCGTGATTTTGAAGAGAATTCGAAGGGGTTTCATTAGGTATGAATTATTAGACTCAGAATATGTTATTATGGTGTAAAAAGATGGATTAATCACTGAAATTGGAGGAATTAGAGGGTAAAAATTGAGGTTAGGGCTTGTAACTTAAGGGAGTTAAAATTGGGTTTTGAAAGGTCAATTAAACTCCGATTTTAGTAAATTTGATACGTATAGACTCGTGGGCGAGACAAGGAATCCGTATATGTAAATTTCATAATTTTTCGAGAAGTGGGCGCAGGGCTCGGGTTTTACAAACTTCGTTATTTTGGTATTTTCGAGTCTTTTCGATTGGGTTGTGTTCCATTAACCTATTGTAACTTATTCATTGTATTTTTGGCCAGATTTGACACACGAGGAAGTCGATACGAGAGAAAAGGGCATCGCAGGCTAGTTTTCAGCCGGCTTCTGGTGTGTAATAGATGTAGATGATGACCTGAGGGTTTGAAACCCTGGTATATCACACGGTAACACTGTATTGAGGCGGGACACATACACTACGGTGATTGCGATGTAGTTTGTGGACGGAGATTATGGCTTAGTCTGACCGAGTAATGTCCATACTGTGTTAATGACTTAAAATTGATTGGGAAACATCCTACTTGGATTGTTATGAGCATATTTGAGCTCCGTGCCGATTATTTGGATCCCTTAGGGATTATTATCACTGTTCCATAATATTAAGCATGTTTCCATTATATCAGTCCTGAGTTAAACACTGTCTCGAAATGATTAGTAAACTTATAAGGTTTTAAGATACTTATGCTATAATACCTGAATGGAACTAAAAATGGTAAATTTAATTGTGCCCGGGTGGCTTGCATGCATATAACTGGACTGATTGTGGATTGGGCTACACGCTGCAGCGATTGCTACGATGATATTGCGCTTGTGTTGTAGGAACCCCTCCGGAGTCTAAACCCCCACAGGGAGCGCGAGTACCCAAATGGATCTGGTTGTACGTCGCAGCGGTCATGTGCATTGCATTACATTCATACATTGATATCTATTTGTCTACCTGTCATCGATTTGTTGTTGTTTCACCGTTAAATGTGCTAAGTTATTAGTTTCAGCTTTACATTGTGGTATTTCAAGATTTCTTACTTTTAGTCATTATACATGTCTATTACTACTGGGTTGGAAGTATTCACTTTACTCCATGCACCATGTGTCCAAATTCAGGTGCCTCAGGAGCATAGTCGAGCTTTTGCAGCTTCATAGTTTCTCAGGAGTTTTCGAGGTAGTTGCCTGACGTTCGCAGGGCCTGGCTCCTCCCCTATCCCTTTATTATTTCTACATTTGTGAACATCAATATTACTAAGGAGTTATTATTTTGTTATCTTAAAGGCTCTAGACTCATGACCCCAGATCTTTGGGAGTTTTATTGGCAGTTGTTATGATTTTCTTAATACCTCTGTCTATTATCTGGTTGGAACTATATTATTGATAATGTAAAATCTACATATATTGGAAATGGGTTGTGTGGTTGATTTGTGAGAGTTAATTGGTTGGGTTTGCCTAGCAATTGTGTTGGGCGCCATCACGATCGAAATTGGGGTCGTGACAGAAAAAATAACAATAAAATACACAGTAGAGATGGGAGGGGACATGCTATTAGGGGGTAATAGATAAAAAGGAAATGCAAGAAATGAATAGCAGAACTACTCTAGATTCCCATAACATATGTGTTTAGTGGAAGGCGTGAAACACGATCCCAATTCTTAGCATATAAGTGGACGGCACGCCACACAATCCCAATTCATATCATGTATAAGTGGATGGCGTACCACACGATCCCATAATATAGTGTTTAAGTGGACGGCGTGCCACACGATCCCATAATATAGTATATAAGTGGACGGCATGCCACACTATCCTTGTTAATAATATATATAAGTGGACTGCGTGCCACACAATCCCATAATTTAGTTCATAATATCTTATTCCATAAAGTAGGCCCCTTCAGGGGAAATTAACAAGCTCAATACGTTTAACCCGGCAAGGGTGTGACTACCAGCCCAAATATCCCGGCAAGGGAGAGTACACAATAACTGTCTATACGTCCCGGCAAGGGAATAATCTCAACACATCCTCTTTAAATCATATCTTTCTCAACTAGCTCATTCTTGTTCGAGCCAACGCTCCAAAATGCACAAATCTCCATTTTTCTTTAACTGTTCATATTATGTGGGATATATCAAATTAAACAAGAAGTTGTATCACATTATTCGAATTAAAAAGCAATTAAGAGTCACAGTCATGCTAGACTCCGGTGCATAGATAATCGTCACCATGCCTATACACCGTACTCCACACTTAGCACGTAGCAAATAATATCCTAATCCCTCAAGCCAAAGTTACATCAAACACTAACCTCGATCCGTAAATGGAAATTAACTCTCTAAAACCGCCTTTCCTCTATAATCCGACTCCCAAACAATGATTTCTAGACACAATTTAGTTCAATAATATCAATAAGGGCTCAAAAACATAAACCCATAACCTAGAAATGAAATTCCCATCATTCTTTCAAAATTACCAAGATCCGTCCCCAGGCCCACATGGTCCAAACTCGAGGCTCGGACCAAAATCCAATCACCCATAACCCCACGAGTTCAATTATGTAATTTTTCTTAAGATTCGACCCCAAATTAAGATTGATTCGCCCAAAATCCCAAAATCCCTAGTTCTACCCAAATCCCCCATTTTCTACTTTGAATTCATGATTTAGGGCTAGGAAATTTGTGCTTAGATGAAGAAATTAAATTGTTGAAGATTATAATTTGGCTTTTGGGTTATTAGATTATATAAAAGGTTTTTCCTCCAAAATTTGAGCAAGAGAGAAATTGGTTTCTAATTTATAGTTTTCTAAATCAATTTTTAAGTTCAATAAAAAAATATATTTCCAAATAAATCTGATATTACATGAAATATTTTTTTGTAAATGTAAAAATGTTATTTTGAAATGGTACATTTTATAAATTATAGTGCCATTTAAATAAAAGAATTAAGCATTTATGATGTTAGTTAAAAAATTGAATAATTTTGAGAGAAGTAATATCGGGGATAAAATCAAGTGATAGAAATCTTAGGAGATCTTTACATGAAATATGTGGTAGTGTTTTATCTTTTATAGCTGATATACTTATATGACACCCTTACATTTATTTTATAAAACTTATACAGTAGGAAAAAAAATAGCCTTATTTAAGACAATAAATAGCTAATTGATTGTGTTATCATCTCAAAAAATAAAAGGAAATGAACATGCAAAATGTAATAGTTTATGAACTTATTTGTAGAAAACAACCTCAATCAAATAACAAACATATATAAGTACTACCTCCTCCTCAGAAGGAGCGATTGAGGATTGTGCAAAGACTGTAAGGTTATTCCGGGAGAGTCCCTTTCGACTCTCCATAGACTTCTAGTAATGGACGTCGGTCTCTCTAGTTGAAGAGGAAGAGGAAAGGTGCCTGAGGCCGGCCGCAGATTATATGGGGAGCTTTGTCTAAGGAGAAAGCTCATGAGCTGGAGAGGAGGTTAGCTGATGGTGGAGCTTGGAGGAGTTCTGGCGAAGTGGACGCAATGTGGTCAGAGACGGCATTTCTGGCTAGGGATGCAGCGCGAGATGTGCTCGGGTAGCCAAAGGGCTATTCAGGCAGACATCTAGGTAACTGGTGGTGGAACGATGTTGTTCAAGGAAATATGGAGGCGAAGAAAGCGGAGTTCGCTAAGTTGGCAAGGAGAACAAGCGAGGAGGAAAGGAAAGCGAATAGGGAGAGCTACTAGGTATCGAGGAAGGAAGCAAAGATGGTGGTCTCGGAAGCTAAAAATGCGGCATTTGGTCGCATGTACGAGGAATTAGGGGAGAAAGGTGGGGACAAAAAGTTATTCAGGTTGGCTAAAGTGAGGGAAAGGAAGGCGCGGGATCTAGACCAAGTTAGGTGCATCAATGATGAGGATGGTAGTCCTGATGGGGGATTCCCAAATCAAGAAGAAGTGGCAGGCATACTTTCATGACCTGCTTAATGAGGAAGGGGATTGAGACTTAGAGTTAGGGGAGTTGGGGAACTCAGAGTATCACATAGACCTTGGGTACTGCAGGCGCATCAGGGTAGGGGAGGTAGTGGAGGCTTTGCGTAGGATGAGTAGGGGTCGTATGACTGGGCTAGACAGAATCCCGGTGGAGTTCTGGAAAAGCATAGGTAGGGCAGGAGTGGAGTGGTTGTCCAGGTTGTTCAATGTGATCTTCAGAACTAATAGGATGTCGGAGGAGTGGAGGTGGAGCAAAGTGGTGCATATGTATAAGAACAAAGGGGATATCCTGTATTGTACAACTATAGGTGTATCAAATTACTAAACCACACAATGAAAGTCTGGGAGCGGGTAGTGGAGGCGAGGGTGAGGGAGATGACGTCTATCTTTGTGAACCAGTTCGGCTTCATGCCGGGCTGTTCCATTACAGAAGCTATCCACCTTGTCAGAAGATTGGTGGAACAGTTCAGGGATAAGAAGAAGGATATTCACACGGTTTTCATCGACTTGGAGAAGGTGTGTGACAAGGTCCCAAGGGAGGCGCTATGGAGGTTCCTGGAGGCGAAGAGTGTGCCGGAAGCCTACATTATAGTGATCGAGGACATGTACGATGGAGCTAATAGTAGGGTTAAGACAGTGGGTGGCGACTCTGTGATGACCCAGCCGGTCATCTTTGGAATTTAGGCCTCGTTTCCCCATTAACTGCTTCCCCTAAGTTCATTTCTGCTATTTTGGTTTGCCGGGATGTTCGGTTATATAATTCGGAGTATTTTGGGACACTTAGTCCCTAAATGAGAGCTTATGTGATGGAAAATGGTCCGTAATTTGAACAGTGTGAAGAATACCTCGGAATGTAAATTCGATGGTTCCGTTATCTTCTTTAGGTGATTTCGAGGTTGGGAGTGTGTTCGGAATGTATTTTAGATGTTCGTAGCTCATTTAGGCTATAAATGCCTAAAGTTAGAATTTTGAAGTTTCCGTCCGATAGTAAATTTTTTTATCCGAGGGTCAAAACGGGATTCTGGAAGTTGTTGTAGCAACGTCATGTCATTTGGGATGTTCCTGCAAAATGTCAGGTCAATCAGACGTGTTTTGGTTAGGTTTTGAATCGAAAGCGAGTTTGGTTAAGTCTTGAAGTTTTTAAGTTCAAATCATTGATTAATTTGAGTTTTCGGCATTGTTTTAGGTGGTTTAACGATTGGTAAAAGTTTGAATGGTGCTATGGGATATGTCTGTAAGTTTGGTTGAGGTCCCGGGGGCCTCGAGTGTGTTTCGGATGCTCAATGGAGCATTTTTTGAGTTGAATATATTGCAGAATTCTTCAGCTGTTGGAGGTCCTTTTCCTTCTTTGTGATCGCGTGCCATTTCATGAGATCGCATAGACCAATCTTGGAGGGGCTCAATTCCCTTCATCGCGAGCGGAGGGATTGGTTCGCGATCGTGTAACTCTACCTCTCCCCTCTTCGCGTTCGCATGCCCTCATATGCGATCGCATAAGGCCATTTTCTCCTCGTCCACGATCGCGTAGGGCTTTTCCCTAGAGCCTCTATTTTACTCTTCATGATCGTGGCCCTATCTTCGCGATCGCGATTCACTAAATACCTATGCAGATATTAATATTTCAAAAAATGAGGGTTCTTCTATTTTTATCAAACTCAAGCTAGAGAGCTCGATTTTGGGAGATTTTTTGAGGGATTTTCAGAGGCAACTATTGGGTAACGATTCCTTACTCCTCTATGACTAAAACCCACTAATGTAATCATGAATTCAACCTTTAATTTGGGATATTTTAATGAAAGTTGGGGTAAAGTTTTTAGACCTAATTGTGAGGATTTGAAGGGGCATTTGACCTCCAATTTGGGAGATTTTTATATAGTTAGACTCATGAGAGTACGAGGTTTCTGAAAATGTAAAAATTATTGGATTCTGAGACATTGTCCTGAGGGGAATTTTTGTCATTTTACCTATTTTCGCGCCTTAGCTTTAATTTTAATAGTGTAATTAGTTACTTGCGATGTTATTTATGATATATAATTGGTTTGAATAGATTTGGGCCACTCGGAGTCGGATACTCCTGGCAAGGGCGTTGTTTCTTAGAGATTTTTGTACCGATTTGAGGTAAGTGGCTTGTCTAACCTTGTGTGAGGGACCTCTCCCCTTAGGATATCTTTGTTGTTGTTTAAATGCCTTGTGCGCGAGGTGACAGGTGTCTACTTGTGCTAGCTGATGAAATTCCACTTTACTTGACTTATTTAGACTGTGTTTCTTCATGTATTTAACTGTTAAAAATGCAATTTTACTTGTTTTAGCTTAGGGAAGCATGTTAGTAACTTATTTGATCTAATTGACTATTTGCAATATTTGTCCTTTTTGTGAGCATGCTAGGTTCTAGATCTTTACCTATTTCTTGTACTTTTTTTCTTTCTGTTAAATATTGAATTGTTGTGATGTGTTTACGATTGTGACTGTGGGTTCAATTCTTGGAGATCCTCTGTTATTGATATGAAGGAATGCGGGTTTAATTCCCGGAGATCCTCTGTTATTGATATGATGGACAACGGGTTCAATTCCCGGAGATCCAATGTTATTGGCATGATGGACTGGGGGTTCAATTCCCGTAGATCCATTGTTATTGATATAATGGACTACGGGTTCAATTCCCGGAGTATACTCTGATATTGGTATGATAGGCTGCGGGTTCAATTCCCGGGAGATCCTCAGATATAGATAAAATGGACTGCATGTTCAATTCCCGGAGCTCCATGTGGCATTTAGATATTGAGTAAGTGTTCTTGTATTCATAGATTGTATTTGTAGCCTATTCCTCTCCACTTATTGTTTACTAGATACTCGAGATTTATTGTACTTCTATTGTCTACTCATTTCATATTTATTCTTATGTTTATCTCAGTAGGGCCTCGACCTTCCTCGTCACTACCCAACAGAGGTTAGGCTTGGCACTTATTGAGTACCGTTGTGGTGTACTCAGGCCTCTTCTACGCATGTTTTTCATGTGCCGATCCAGGTACTTCTGGTCGAGCGCACTATCTGTGATTGCAGAGCTATACTCGGAGACTTGAGGTATGCATCTACCGCGTCCGCAGATCCGAAAAGTTTCATTTTACTCTACCTTTTAGTTAGCAGTTCCATTTCACGTATTCAGTTGTTGTAGACATTTCCGGATATTTGAGCCGTAGTATGTTTTACTCTTAAGCCTGTGTTGCCCGTGGGTTTCTGGGTCTTGGAGGTTGTTACAATAATTTGAGTAGAAGTGTATGTGCCAGGCAGCACTCTATACATATTCTTATGTTACTCAGTATTCGTTTATTGTTTTCGTAAAGGTTGTTAAATTTCCGCAATGTGCTAGGCTTACCTAGTCGCGAAGACTGGGTTCCGTCATGACAGGTTCACGATTGGTGAACTAGGTTTGTGACAAGGTTGTATTTGAGCTCTAGGTTCATAGGAGTCACGGGACACAGGCCGGTTTATTAGAGTCTCACTGATCGGTACGGAGACGTCTGTACTTATCTACGAGGGGCTATGTAACTGTTTAGGAAACATCTTCACTTTATTTACTTCCCTGTCATGCGATAATTTTTGACACCATAATTCTAAACTTCTACTTCCTATTCTCTCACAGATGGTGAGGACACGTGCTACTCGAGGCGATCGGACACCTGTGCCCCCTACTAGAGCCGCCAGAGGCCAGGGCCGGGGTAGAGGTCGAGGACGCGCACGTGGTGCAGCGAGGGCACCTGCGCAGGCTGTCGCCAAGGTACCACCAGTGGATCCAGCTAGGACTCAAGAACCTAACAAGCCCACAGCCACCGCTACTCCAGTTGTTCAAGAGGCATTGGCACAGTTCCGGAGCATGTTTGGTACATTGATCCAGGCGGGATTGAATAAGGATATGCCAAATACTTACCAGATCGGGGAAGGGACCCAGACTCTCGCCGCCCCCACTTGAGAGCAGTGATTTCCCATTAGTGAGGGTTCAGGTTTCATACCAGCATAGTCTATGGTCCCGGAGCAGCGGATGGTGAGGAGCTCTCATCGAGTAGAGGACAGACGAGGTCAGGAGGGAGAGTATATAGGAGCGAGTAGACCTCGTGGGCCGGGGAGATATATTGGTCCTTATTTTGGAGGCAGGGTGTGTCATGGTAGAGATTTTTTGGGTTAGCTAGTTCAATTTTCACCTTAGAGTTTCCATAGAGTTTCGAGTGTTCAAGGGTCTTAGAGTACATGTACCGCACGGTTCCACTGCCACATCAGTCACGAAGTTACTTTGAGTGTGGTGACACACGCCGCATGGTTAGGGGATGCCCCAGACTTGGAAGGGGTACACCTTCTCAGACTTCTCAGTTATAGCGTGCCTCGCAGGGTTCTCGGGCCATGGGTACAGCCCCAGATGCTCCCCCGCCTATCCGTACTGAGGATGTTGCCTCCAATTCTGTCGTCATGGATATTTCTCTGGGTTTTTTATAGAGGTGTGCCGATTCTATTCGACCTAGTCATCCCTTACTCTTATGTGTCTTCTTATTTTGCTCTATATTTGGGCGTAGCCCGAGATTCTTTGAGTTCTCTTGTTTATGTTCCAACTCCTATAGGAGATTCGCTTGTTATGGACCGCGTTTATCGGTCATGTTTGGTTACTATATGTGGTTTTAATACCAGGGCAGTTTTTTATTACTTGACATGGTTGATTTCTATGTTATTGTGGGCATGGAGTGGTTGTCTCCCCAGTATGCTATTCTTGATTGTCACGCTAAGACCGTGATGCTGGCTATGTCATGTATTCCACGTATCGAGTGCAGTGATACTTTTCATCACACTCCTAGTAGTGTTATATCCTTTCTTAAAGCTCAGCGTATAGTTGAGAAGGGGTGTGTCGCGTATTTAGCCTATGTGAGAGATGTCAATGCCGATACCCCTTCTATTGACTCTGTTCCAGTGGTACGGGATTTCCCCGATGTGTTCCCAACTGATCTTCCGGGCTTGCCACCCAATCGGGACATTAATTTTGCTATTAATTTATTGTCGGGCACTCAACCCATATCTATTCCTCCTTACCATATGGCTCCTCCTGAGTTGAAGGATCAGTTACAAGAATTTCTTGATAAGGGTTTTATTCGACCCAGTGTTTCACCATGGGGTGCCCCTGTCTTGTTTGTAAAGAAAAAGGATGGTTCTATGCGCATGTGTATCTATTATCGTTATTTGAACAAGGTTACAGTGAAGAACTGATATCCCTTTCCTCGTATTAATGATCTATTTGACCAGCTTCAGGGCGCACATGTGTTTTCTAAGATTAATTTGCGCTCAGGTTATCACCAACTAATGATTCGGGAGCCGGGTAACCCGAAGACTGCTTTCAGGACTCAGTATGGTCATTACGAGTTCCTTGTCATGTTATTTGGGCTGACCAACGCCCCAACAGCTTTCATGCATTTGATGCACAGTGTATTCAGGCACTATCTCGACCCGTTTGTCATTATTTTCATAGATGATATTCTTGTATACTCCCAGAGTCGGGAATATCATGAGCAGCACCTGAGGACAGTGCTTCAGACCCTGAGGGAAAATAAATTATATGCGAAGTTCTCAAAATGTGAATTTTGGTTGAGTTCTGTGGCATTTCTAGGCCACGAGGTATCAAGTGAGGGCATTTGGGTAGATCCGAAGAAGGTGGAGGCCATGCAGGGTTGGCCTAGGCCCTCTCAGCTATAGAGATCTGTAGTTTCCTTGGCCTGGCGGGGTATTACCATCATTTTGGAGGGCTTCTCGTCGATTGCAGCCCCTATGACTAGATTGACCTAGAAGGGTGCTCCATTTCAGTGGTCAGACGAGTGTCGCGAGCTTCCTAAAGCTCAAGACGGCTTTGACTTCAGCCCCTATTTTGATTTTGCCTACTGGTTCGGGGTCCTATACGATTTATTGTGATGCCTCACGAGTTGGACTTGGAGCGGTATTGATGCAAGACGGTAGGTTGATTGCCTACGCGTCCAGACAGTTGAAGGTACATGAAAAGAGCTATCATGTCCATGACTTTTAATTAGCTGCTATTGTTCAGGCCTTAAATATATGGCGTCATTATTTGTACGGCGTGCCTTGTGAGATTTATACGGATCATTGGAGTTTGCAGCACTTATTGAAGCAGAAGGATCTGAACTTGCACCAGAGGAGATGGTTGGAGCTACTGAAGAATTATGATATTACAATTCTTTATCACCCGGTCAAGGCCAATGTGGTAGCCGATGCCTTGAGTCAAGGGGCGGAGAGCTTGGGGAGTTTGGCATATTTACCAGCTTCAGAGAGACCTATGGCGATAGATGTTCAAGCTTTAGCCAGTCAGTTCGTGAGATTGGACCTTTCGGATCCCAGTCGGGTTCTAGCCTATGTGGTTTCTCGGTCTTCATTGTTTGATCGTATGAGGGAGCGGCAGTATGATGACCCTCATTTGCTGCTCCTCAGGGACACATTTCAGGATGGCGATACTAAGGATGTGACTATTCGAGATGATGGGGTATTGAGACTGCAGGGGTGGATCTGTGTGCCCGATGTTGACGATATTCGGGAGTTGACATTGACTGGGACCCATAGCTCGCGGTAATCCATCCATCCGGGTGCCGCGAAGATGTATCATAATCTGAGGCAGCATTACTGGTAGAGGAGGATGAAGAAGGACATAGTAGAGTTTGTAGCTAGATGCCTCAACTGTCAGCAGGTAAAGGTTAAGCACCAGAGATCGGGAGGGTTACTCCAGTAGATGGAGCTTCCGGAGTGGAAATGGGAGAATATCACTATGGATTTAGTGACTGGTCTCCCTCTGACAGCGAGGAAATTTGACTCTATTTGGGTTGGTGTGGATCGGCTGACCAAGTCAGCTCATTTCCTTCCAATGTGTACTTCTTACTCAGTGGAGCGGTTTGCGGGTATATCAGGGAGACAATCAGTCTGCACGACATTCTAGTTTTTATCATCTCAGATAGGGGTTAACTATATACATCACGGTTCTTGAGAGCCGTCCATAACAAGTTGGGTACCCGGGTTACCATGAGTATAGCTTTTCACCCTGAGATGGACGGACAGTCCGAGCTCTCCATTCAGATTCTTGAGGATATGCTCCGTGCGCACGCGTTTGATTTTAGAGGGTCTTGGGATCAGTTCTTCCCATTGGCTGAGTTTGCGTACAAAAACAATTATCAGTCCAATATTCAGATGGCGCCTTATGAGGCCTTATATGGTAGGAGATGCAGATCCCTAGTGGGTTGGTTCGAGCCGGATGAGGCTAGGATATTGGGCACTGATTGTGTTCAGGATAGGGTTGAGAAGGTTAAGGTGATTCAGGATAGACTCTGTACGGCCAAGTCCAGACAGATGAGTTATGCGGACCTGAAGGTTCCTGATGTTTCCTATATGGTTGGTGAGCGGGTTTTGCTTCGGTCTCGCCTATGAAAGGCATCATAAGGTTTGGAAAAAAAGGGAACTTGAGCTCGAGGTTCATTGGTCCATTTGATATTTTGAGGCGGATCAGGAAGGTTGCTTATGAGCTTGCTTTACCTCCCCGTTTGGCCGGAGTTCATCCGGTATTTCATGTTTCGATGCTCCAGAGGTATCACGGTGACTCGTCTCACGTGTTGGAGTTTACTTCAGTCCAGTTGGACAATAACTTGTCCTATATTGATGAGCCAGTGGCAATATAAGACCGGCAGGCCCGAAAGCTCAGATCAAAGGATATAGCTTCAATAAAGGTTCAGTAGCGGGGTCAGGAGGCCAAGGAGGCGACTTGGGAGACTGAGCGGGATATGCTCAGCCGATACCATCATCTTTTTGCTACTTCAGGTATGTTTTCTATGCTCGTTCGAGGACGAATGAATGTTTAAGTGTAGAAGGATGTGACAACCCGGCCGGTCGTCTTTGGAATTTATGCCATGTTTCCCAATTAACTGCTTCCCTTAAGTTCATTTATGCTATTTTGGTTTTCCGGGATGTTCGGTAATAGAATTCGGAGTGTTTTGGGACACTTAGTCCCTAAATTAGAGCTTAAGTATTGGAAAATGGTCTGTAATCAGAAAAGTATGAAGACAACCTCGGAATGGAAATCTGATGGTTTCGTTAGCTCCGTTCGGTGATTTCGGGGTTGGGATCGTGGTCGGAATGTATTTTGGATGTTCGTAGCTCATTTAGGCTAGAAATACCGAAAGTTATAATTTTGAAATTTTCGGTCTGATAGTGAATTTATTATCCAAGGGTCAGAAAGGGATTCCGAAAGTTTCTGTAGCACCTTCATATCATTTGGGATGCGCGTGCAAAATTTCAGGTCAATCGAACGTGTTTTGGTTAGGTTTTGAATCGAAAGCAAGTTTGGTTAAGTCTTGAAGTTTTTAAGTTCAAATCAATGATTAATTCGAGTTTTCGACGTTGTTTTTAGGTGGTTTAAAGATTGGTACAAGTTTGAATGATCTTATGGGATATATCCATAGGTTTGGTTGAGGTCCCGGGGGCCTCAAGTGTGTTTCGGATGCTCAACGGAGCATTTTTGGAGTTGAAAATATTGCAGAATTCTTCAGTTGTTGCAGGTCCTTTTCTTTCTTTGCGATCGTATCCCATTTCATGTGATCGCATATGCCAATCTTGGAGGGGCACAATTTCATTAATCGCGATCGCAGGGATTGGTTCGCGATCGCGTAACTCTACCTCTGCCCTCTTCGCGTTCGCGTGCCGTCATACACGATCGTGTAAGGGAATTTTCTCCTTATCCACGATCGCATGCTCCTTCTTGCGATCGCGTAGGGATTTTTCCTAGAGCCTATATTTTACACTTCTTGATCGTGGACCTATCTTCGCGATCGCAATTCACTAAATACCTGTGCAGATATTAATATTTCAAAAATGAGGGTTCTTCTATTTTTATCAAACTTAAGCTAGAGAGCTCGATTTTGGGCGATTTTTCGAGGGATTTTCAAAGGCAACTATTGGATAACGATTCCTTACTCCTCTATGACTAAAAACCACTAATCTAATCGTGAATTCAACCTTTAATTTTGGATTTTTGAATGAAAATTGGGGTAAAGTCCTTAGACCTAATTGTGGGGATTTGAAAGGGCATTTGACCTCCGATTTGGGAGATTTTTATATGGTAAGACTCGTGAGAGTACGACATTTCTGAAAATGAGAAAATTATTTTCCGAGATGTTGGCCTGATGGGAATTTTGGTTATTTTACCTATTTGCGTGCGTTAGCTTTAATTTTAATAGTGGAATTAGTTACTTGCTATGTTATTTATGATATGTAATTGGTTTGAATAGGTTTGGTCCACTCGGAGTCGGATACTCGTGGCAAGGGCACTGTTTCTTAGCGATTTTTGTACCGGTTTGAGGTAAGTGTCTTGTCTAACCTTGTGTGGGGGACCTCTCCCCTTAGGATATCTTTACTGTTGTTTAAATGCCTTGTGCGCGAGGGGACGGGCGTGTACTTGTGCTAGTTGATGAAAATCCACTTTACTTGACTTATTTAGACTGTGTTTCTTCACGCATTTAACTGTTAAAAATGAAATTTTTACTTGTTTTAGCTTAGGGAAGCAATTTAGTAACTTATTTGATCTAATTGACTAAATTGCAATATTTGTCCTTTTTGTGAGCATCCTAGGTTCTAGATCCTTACCTGTTGCTTGTACTTGGTTTCTTTCTGTTAAATATTAAATTTTTGTGATGTGCTTACGATTGGGACTTCGGGTTCAATTCCCAGAGATCCTTTGTTATTGGCATGATGGACTGCAGGTTCAATTCCCAGGAGATCCTCAGATATTGATAAAATGGACTGCAGGTTCAATTCCTGGAGCTCCATGTGGCATTCAGATATTGAGTAAGTGTTCTTGTATTCGTAGATTGTATTTGTAGCATGTTCCGTTCCTCTTATTGTTTACTAGATAGTCGAGATTTACTGTATTTCTACTGTCTATTCATTTCATATTTATTTTTATGTTTATCTTAGTAGGGCCTCGACCTTCCTCATCACTACCCAACCGAGGCTAGGCTTGGCACTTACTGAGTACCGTTGTGGTGTACTCATACCTCTTCTACACATGTTTTTCATGTGCAGATCCAGGTACTTCTGGTCAAGCGCACTATCAGTGATTGCAGAGCTATACTCGGAGATTTGAGGTATGCATCTACCGCGTCCGCAGATCCGAAGAGTTTCCTTCTACTCTACCTTTTAGTTAGAAGTTCCATTTCACGTATTCAGTTGTTGTAGACATTTCCGGATATTATAGCCATATGTATGCTTTTACTCTTAAGCAAGTGTTGCCCATGGGCTTTCGGGTCTTGGAGGTTGTTACAATAATTTGAGTTGAAATGTATGTGTCAGGAGGCACTCCATACATTTTTTTATGTTATTTAGTATTTTTTTATTGTTTTCGTAAAGGTTGTTAAATTTCCACCATGTGTTAGGCTTACCTAGTCACGAAGACTGAGCGCCGTCATGACAGGTTCACGACTGGTGAACTAGGGTCGTGATAGACTCAGACCATTTTCCGGTGGTTATGGGGCTCCATCAAGGATCTGTGCTTAGCCCTCTCCTTTTTTCTTCGGTAATGGATGCTCTGACTCGCCATATTCGATGGGATGTGACATGGTGTATGCTATTTGCCGATGACATACCTGGAGTGTAAGTTTAGCTCAGAGTCGAGTGATGAAGAAGTAGGCAGGGTCGTGAAGCTTGGATCTCAAGCCATCGCCAAGAGGGACAGTTTCAAATATCTGGGGTCGGTGATCCAGGGGGATGGAGAGATTGACGGGGATGTCACTCATCGAATAGGGGCAGGGTGGTCTAAATGGAGGCTTGCATCAAGAGTCTTGTGTGACAAGAAAATACCACAGAAACTTAAGGGGAAGTTTTATAGAGTTGTGGTTAGTCTTGCCATGTTGTATGGGGCGGGGTGCTGGCCGGTAAAGAAATCTCATGTTTAGAGAATGAAGGTTGCGGAGATGAGAATGCTCAGGTGGATGTGCGGGATTACCAGGTTAGATAAGATTAGGAATGAAGTTATTCGGGAAAAGGTAGGTGTGGCCTCAGTGGATGAGAAGTTGCGGGAGGCGAGTGTCACGACCCTAATTTCTCACCACCCCGGGTCATGATGGCACCTACTAATAGGAGCTAGGCAAGCTGACACATACTTATATTTCCATTTTTAACAATACTTATTTAAACCTAATATCAATAATATTAAAATTTCAAGACTTAACAAATATTACTAGATGCGATACTGAAAATCTCTACATACAACACTACCCAAGAACTGGTGTCACAATACTCACGAACTTCGAAGAATAATACACATAACCGTCTGAAAGAAATAAAATATTGTTTGTCTCGAATATATGAGATAACAGACTGAAAATAAAGATAGAGGAAACACGGGGCCCTGCAGATGCCTGCAAGGCTACCTCGGTGTCTCGATGATCAAAAGCTAACACCCGCACTGCCGTTGCTGCTGCTTTCCAAAACCCGTATCTGCGCAAAAACAGCGCAGAGTGTAGAATCAGCACAACCGACCCCATGTGCTAGTAAGTGTCCGGCCTATCCCGGTGAATTAGTGACAAGGCTAGGACCAGACACTCACATAAACCTGTACAATTCAAAAAAAAAAAAAAAAATATATATATATATATATACACAACAGAAATGACAGGAAGCAACATTTAATATTTGGGAAGGGAGAATATGCTCTGGGGTAGCAGCAAAATATAATAGCAGAATGTAAAATAAAGGAATCTCATTTAAAGAGAACGGGTAAATCAATATATGCACGGAACTAACCATCGTGCTTTTACTCTCGTTCTAACCCAATAATCAATTAAAATACACGGCATCACCCATCGTGCTTTTACTCACAACTCTCGTACCAAGGTACGGAAAGACCCGTCGTGCACAATCACTCAAACATAGCACGGAAAGACCCGTCGTGCATAATCACTCTTCCTTGCATTTCATTATCAACTCAGATCACAATATGTCACCGGCAACTATGGCCAATAACAATAATTAATATTTGTTAATGATGCGGCGTGCACCCGGACCCTTCTGATATGTCACCGGCAACTATGGCCAATAACCGTAATCAATGCAATACATTACTGGTAGAAAACCAATAATAATTCATCAACAATATATATATATTACCAGTATAAAACCAATAATCTTTTAAATCAACAATATAATTCTTACCGGTATAAAACCAATAATCTTTTAAATCAATAATATAATTATTACCGGTATGAAACCATCAATCTTTTAAATCAACAATATAATTATTACCGGTATGAAACCAATAATCCTTTAAATCAACAATATATATAATTACATAAGATTATAAAAGTCTAATAAATTCAAGACTCACGGTCATGCTCACCCCCAACGTATAGATACTCGTCACCATGCCTATACGTCGGACTCCGCACATATCAATTAGCAAATAAACTCAACTCCTACTCCCTCAAGTTAGGATAGATCAAACACTTATCTTGAAGGTTTACCGCAAATTTAGTCCTTAAGAGATGCCATTTCCTTTCGAATTTGGCTCCAATTCAATTGTATCTATACACCATTGATTTAATATCATCAATACTACTCAACAAAATAATCCAAATGGCTAAAAAAAAATTCTATAACATTCTGCCCGGAATAGTGAAAATTGACCTCGGGCCCACGTGGTCGAAACACGAGGCTCGAACCAATTTCTAATAACCCATTCACTCACGAGTTCAACTATACCAAAATTACTAAATTTCGATAACATTTCGGCCCTCAAATAAAGGATTTACCCTTTTTCAACTTTGGGGCTCAAAATTCTAATTTCTGCCATCCAAACACGAAGAAAAATAGAAACCAACAGAAATAATCATGGAGAAATATCAAAATAGTGGTCAAATATTTACCCCCTTATTGAGACGAGAACAACGCCGCGAAAATCACCTCAATCGGAGCTCTAGAACTCAAGATATGGCTAAAATGCCAAATTTTCAGATATATCACTGCCCAGAAAATTCTGAATCACTGTACACGCGATGGTACTATTCACGCGAGTGGGGTCACTGTTCACCCACGCGGTTATTGTTCACTGTTCATAAATGCAAAAGCTTTTTAAAGAAAATTGCAGCATAGCCATTTATCACTAAAATGGCTCTAACTCTATCAGACGAACTCGAAATTAGACGATTTTTGTTCCTATGAGTCATAAATAATAATACGAACACAGCCCTTAAATTGAAACTCAATTCGGAGCTCATTTTCCCAGTTCATTGCCGATTTCGCTCGTTAAACAATTAACTCACATTTCGCATCAAAAACCCAATCGCAACTTGATGAAATTAAACCAAAACTTCCAGATCAATTCTATAATTCATGATTTAAATTTTGGAAGTCTCGAAATCAAATTTGGATCTCTAGAACTAAAAATGAACCTTTAAATCATTACATTTATGCTCAAAATGGCAAAAATCTTCCAAAAATGACCCGTTGGGCATCCGAAATACACTCGAGGCCCCGGTGACCCCGAACAATAACACCAACCAGTCCCAAAATACATTTTGGACTTGCTCGAGGCCTCAATTCTAGTCAAACAACACAAAAATCATAAATTAACCTCTAATCCAAGCTTGATGAACTTTGAAGTTTCCAACTTCTATTTCCGACGCCGAAACCTATCAAATCAAGTCCGATTGACTTCAAATGTTGCACACAATTCCAAAATGACATAACAAAGCTACAGAAATTCTCGGAATTCCATTTCGACCGTCGAATCAAAATTTCACCTATCAACCAGAATTCGCCAAAATACTAACTTTGCCAATTCAAGCTTAATTCTACACCAGTCATCACAAAAATATTCCGGACACACTCCTAAGTCCCAAATCACCTAACGAAGCTATCCGATCCATTAAATTCGCATTTCGAGTCCGATATCAAAATTTCCACTTCCGATCAAATTTTCTCAAAAACCTTCAATTTTCTATCTTTAGTCAAACGGCTCCACAATGACCTACGGCCCTCCGAATTCACTTTCGATCGCGCTCCTAAATTCAGAATTACCATACGGAGCTACTCGCAGTCTCGGAATATCAAACGGATATTAATAACACTGAAATGCATTTTAAGCCAAACTGATGCAATTTCTTCTAAAAGGTCGTTTACTCAAAATTACAATCCTAGTTCATTTTCTCCAACTTAAGGCTTCAAAATGATAATTTCTATTTATATTTGACTCCAAACTTCCTGAATTTTAATTCTGACCATACACACAAGTCAATATACCTGAGATGAAGCTGCTCAGGGCCACAAACTGCCGAATGACGCGCCGGAGCTCAAAACGACCGGTTAGGTCGTTACAGCAAGGCTCATGTGGTTCGGGCATGTGCGGAGGAGAAGCCTAGATGCACCGGTGAGGAGTTGTGAACGTTTGGAGATGGTTGGCGCAAGTCGAGGCAGAGGGAGGCCAAAGAAGTAATGGGGAGAGGTGATTAGGTATGACATGGCTAGTACGCGGATTTCCGAGGACATGGCCCTTGATAGGCGAGTCTGGAGGTCTAGTATCAGGGTTGTAGGATAGGGACTTTTAGGTAGTGGTCGTTGTTACTGCATTCCATTTTATTTACTGAATGTGGCTAAATTAATATTTGTGGATGCCCTTTTACTTCTGTTTTTCTTTACCTTTTCCTTCTGCATGTCATGTTACTTATGGCCTATGTTTACATAATTATATATCATGATTTCTGCTGGAGTTACTAATGCTCTTTGTTTTTGTCTTTGTTTCTGTCTTTTCTTTTCTTTTTCTAAGCCGATGGTCGATTGGAAACAGGCTCTCCATTCTTTTGGGTGGGGGTAAGGCTTGCGTACATATTACCCTCCCTAGACCCCACGTTGTGGGATTATACTGGATAGTTATTATTGTTGTTGTATATAAGTACTACATAATACTTTTATTATAATAATTATTTATATGAAATATTTAATAATTTAATGTAAAATTCGGGCATCCGATTTTGGGGCCCAAGTCCACGGCTTCTTGGCCTAGACTAGAGCCGCCGTTATAAACAATAAGGGTTGCGGCTATAACAAGAAGAAAACGGATGCAAACTTTTTAAAATTAAAATCTAACTAAGCCTAATTCTAAATGTTCAATATTTTTTTAAAATAAACCCTGAAAAGAAAGAATAATCCTACATAAAAGGAAATATTGAGAGAAAATTCATAGTCTTGACGTACACAGCATAAAAAAATTGCTAGAGACATTAGTAATAATTACAAAAATAGTTCTTGCAAATTGTTTTTTTTTTTTGGTTGGATGCAAAATTGTTATACATTGTTGATTTGGTCGAATCCCATGGTTGATCTAACTATCTAATGATGCACAGTGAAACTAAATTTGCTTAAGCCATATTAAAAGCCAAGTACAATGTACAAACTGTTATAAATACACTTCTATTTAAGGTGAATGTCTTTAATTAAAGAGATTCTAGAGTTCTATTCTTGGTAGCTAAATCATCCTCCTCCCTATAAATAGAGGTGCCCTCTACCATTGTAAATCACTCCTAACATTCTCTAAGTATCAATAAGAAGAACTCTCTCTACTCTTCTCTCTATTTGCTCTTGTTCTTGAGTTATTGTTCTTGTTCTTATATTATTTCATAACACGTTATCAGCACGAGACTCTACCGTATCAAGAACCATTCTCGAAAAATCTAAGGTATTTTCCTCTTCCTAATTTAATTTTCGATTATGTCTGACATTACGAAAAGAAAGTTCGTTGCCCTTGAAATTTCGGACAAGAACTATATGACATGGGTGTTGGATGCTGAAATCCACTTAGATGCTATGGGTCTCGGAGACACCATCAAAGATAGAGAAAAAGCATTCACCCAAGAATGTGCGAAAGCCTTGATTTTCTTGCGCCATCACCTTGATGAAGGTTTGAAGATTGAATATCTCACCGTCAAGGATCCACTCATCTTGTGGAACGGCTTAAAGGAGAGATATGACAACCTGAAGTTGGTCACTCTGCCACAAGCACGATATGATTGGGCTCATCTGAGGCTCCAGGACTTTAAGTCCGTTTCTGAATATAATTCTGCAATGTTCAGAATTACTTCTAAATTGAAGCTATGCGGGGATAATATCTCCGATTATGATATGCTTGAGAAAACGTTTACAACGTTTCATGCCTCCAATATAGTACTGCAACAACAGTACAGAGAGAAAGGCTTTACAAAGTACTCTGAACTGATTTCTCTTCTACTAGTGGCTGAGCGAAATAATGACCTGCTCATGAGAAATCATGAAAATTGACCCACTGGGTCTACACCACTGCCTGAAGCAGATAAGGTGCACTCTCATTATGCCAAATATGAAAAGGGCCATGGTCATGGTCGCAAACGGGGTCATAGCCAGGGACGTAGACAAGGAAGAAATTCCAATGAAGTCCGTCAACTCCCAAGGAGAGATAACCGCCGAAAGCAGAAACGGGGTCATGAAGATCCTAAGGCAAATGGTTCAGAAACTATATGTTATCGTTGCGGTGGGAAAGGGCACTGGTCAAAGACTTGCCGTATACCAAGACACTTGGTTGACCTTTATCAAGCATCTCGAAAGAGAAAAGGCCCTGAAACAAATTTTGTCTATGACGACAATGAGGACATCACCCACCTGGATGTGGCAGACTTCTTTGAGCAACCCGAGGGGAAAATAGACCACCTAATCGGCGATGGATCCGTGATGAAAGAAGATGGAGTTATTTGATTTTATTCTACTTATTTGTATTAGTTAGTGAATAAACTAATAGTCATTAGTATTAGCTCGTATTAGTTAGTTCATGATGCAATGTTAGCAGTAGTTTTTTAGAATATCTTCAATATGCTCAAATATCAATAAAATTTTTATTTTCCAGTAGGGGTAATCGACTAGCCTGAAAAACTAGTCGATTATCTACTATTTTCGCATTAAAACTGAAAAATAATTGATCAACAATCGATTATCTTTGTCTAACAATCGATTGTCGTTGAGACAGTGTAATCTGGAATTTTTCAAAAATCATCCACAATCGATTGTCTTTGTCTAACAATCGATTGTCGTTAAGACAGTAATCTGGAATTTTTCAAAAATCATCCACAATCGATTGTCTATGCATAACAATCGATTGTCTTAAAACAGTGTTCTGGAATTTTTCAAAATAGCCAACAATCGATTGTCTATACTTAACAATCGATTGTCTTAAAACAGTGCTCTGGAATTTTTCAAAATAGCCAACAATCGATTGTCTATGCATAACAATCGATTGTCTTAAGACAGTGTGATCTGAAGTTTTTCAAAATAGCAAATAATCGATTGTGTGTGTTTAACAATCGATTGTCAATGTTCAACAATCGATTGTTTGTGTTTAACAATCGATTGTTTGAAGAAAATGTTTAAACTGAAATTTTCAAACTGCAAAGTAATCAATTATGGATAACATATCTGATTTTGTTAGTCAACTGTTAGCAGCAGATTTTGAAAATATTATGTGACACAAACGAATTGAACTTGTTTATTCTTATGTTCGTGTATCTCTTTTGTATATCAAACTATGGGATAGCAAATATGGATATCTCACAAAGCGAACTTGGATCAAAGTCCAACTGTAAAAGTATTTGCCTAGTTGATTCATGTACTACGCATACAATACTCAAAGAAAGGAAATATTTCTCTCAACTAAATATGTGTAAGGCAAACGTTACTACAATCTCTGGAAGTAGTAAATTGATTGAAGGCTCCGGAAGAGCAATTGTAACTCTGCCCAAAGGCACGACGTTAATCATAGAGAATGCAATGTTCTCCTCCAAGTCTAAGAGAAACTTGTTGAGTTTTAAAGATGTACGCCGGAATGGCTATCATATTGAGACAATGGATGAAGATAATCTTGAATATCTCGTCATCACAAAGAATGTCTCCGGCCAAAAGAGGGTTATTGAGAAATTCCCGTCTTTAACTTGTGGCCTGTATTGGACAAGAATTAGTGCAATTGAGGCACATTCAACAGTAAACCAAAGGGTTACTGATTCCAATACCTTTGTACTTTGGCATGATCGATTGGGACACCCAGGATCGCTCATGATGAGACGGATTATAGAAAGCTCATATGGGCATCCGTTAAAGAATTTCAAAATTCTTTCGAATAATGAATATCCTTGCACTTCGTGTTATCAAGGCAAGTTGATTATCAGGCCATCACCAATAAAGGTTGGGACTGAGTCACCCACGTTTCTGGAACGTATACAAGGGGACATTTGTGGACCTATTCACCCACCTAGTGGGTCGTTTAGGTATTTCATGGTCTTGATAGACGCATCCTGTAGATGGTCTCATGTGTGCCTGTTGTCATCACGCAACCTTGCGTTTGCGAAATTAATGGCACAAATAATTCGACTACGAGCACAATTTCCAGATAATCCAATCAAGTCCATTAGACTGGATAATGCTGCTGAGTTTACATCCCAAGCATTTAATGATTATTGCTTATCAATCGGGATAAAAGTTGAACATTCTGTAGCTCATGTTCACACTCAAAACGGTCTTGCAGAATCGTTAATTAAACGCCTGCAGTTGATTGCAAGGCCATTACTTATGAGAACGAGGCTGCCCACTTCGGTATGGGGTCACGCCATCTTACATGCAGCAATGCTAATTCGTCTCAGACCGACGAATTACCACAAGTATTCCCCGTTGCAATTGGTTTTGGGTCATGAACCCAATATATCCCATTTAAGAATTTTTGGATGCGCAGTATATGTGCCTATAGCACCGCCATCCCGCACCTAAATGGGTCCGCAAAGAAGGTTAGGAATATATGTTGGGTTTGAATCGCCCTCCATCATTCGCTACCTCGAAACATTGACAGGCGACTTGTTTACTGCACGATTTGCAGACTGTCGATTTGATGAGACACTTTTCCCAAAATTAGGGGGAGAAGTTGGTGAAACCAAACGGGAAATTTTGTGGAAAAATGCATCATTATCTCATCTTGATCCACATACCTCTATTTGTGAAAGAGAGGTACAAAAGATTATCCATTTGCAAAGAATAGCAAATCAAATGCCTGACGCATTTACGGACTTGAAGAGGATAACGAAATCCCACATTCCCGCGGAAAATGTTCCAATCCGTATTGATGTCCCTGTTGGACAATCATCTAGTGTCATAACCAACGAGTCGAATGCACGCCTGAAGCGTGGCAGACCATTAGGTTCCAAAGATCGAAATCCTAGAAAGAGGAAAAAGAACGATCAAAATGACACCACGAAAGAATCTCATGATTTAACAAATTCTGAGACTCATGAAGAATCCATTGAGCCCGAGACTCTGGAAAATACGGAACTATCCCTAAATCCAATTAATATTGAGGCAAATATTAATCGAGTGGATATTGTGGTGGATAATGCCTTTGCTTATAATGTAGCATCTAGCATTATGCAAGAATGTGAGGATCTCGAACCTCAATCTGTTGAAGAATGTCGAAAAAGACAGGATTGGCCAAAGTGGCAAGAAGCAATTCAATCAGAATTGAATTCGCTGGCAAAACGTGAAGTTTTTGGCCCTATAGTTGAAACACCTAATGGTGTTAAGCCTGTCGGCTATAAATGGGTCTTTGTACGCAAAAGAAATGAGAAAAACGAGGTACAAAGATATAAGGCACGCCTTGTTGCATAGGGTTTTTCTCAAAGGCCTGGTGTTGATTATGAAGAGACATATTCGCCTGTAATGGATGCAATAACCTTTCGTTATCTCATATGTTTTGTTGTCCATGAAAAGCTTGACATGCACTTAATGGATGTGGTTACTGCCTATCTTTATGGCTCACTTGATAATGAGATATACATGAAAATTCCCGATGGACTCAAGATGCCAAACGCGCATAATTCAAAATCTCGGGAAATGTTCTCAGTTAAATTGCAAAGGTCCTTGTATGGTCTAAAGCAATCTGGACGAATGTGGTATAATCGTCTTAGTGAGTACTTGTTAAAAGAAGGCTATATAAATGACGCCATTTGCCCGTCTGTTTTTATAAAGAAAACAACATCGGAATTTGTTGTACTTGCCGTATATGTCGATGACATAAACCTTATTGGAACCCCTATAGAACTCCAAAAGGCAATTGATTATCTAAAGGATGAATTTGAGATGAAAGATCTCGGAAAGACTAAACTATGTCTTGGTTTGCAAATTGAATATTTGGCAAACGGAATTTTTGTTCATCAATCTACCTATACAGAAAAGGTACTGAAACGGTTTTACATGGATGAAGCACATCCTTTAAGTACACCGATGGTTGTTCGATCACTTGATGTGAACAAAGATCCATTCCGACCACAAGAAAGGAATGAAGAGCTACTTGGTCCTGAAGTACCATATCTTAGCGCAATTGGCGCACTAATGTATCTTGCAAATACTACAAGACCTGACATATCCTTTTCAGTTAATGTCTTAGCAAGATTTAGCTCGGCTCCTACGAGGAGACATTGGAATGGGATCAAACACATATTGCGGTACCTAAAGGGAACTACCGATATGGGCTTATTTTATGGCAAGAATTGCAGCCCGGATCTTGTTGGTTATGCTGATGCTAGATATTTGTCCGAACCACACAAGGCTCGATCTCAAACGGGTTATGTGTTCACCTGTGGAGAAACCGCTATATCTTGGCGATCGACTAAGCAATCAATTGTGGCTACTTCATCTAATCATGCCGAGATAATTGCTATTCATGAAGCAAGTCGAGAGTGTGTGTGGTTAAGGTCGATAATACATCATATCCAAGACAAATGTGGTTTGAAGTGTGATAAACTACCCACAACTTTGTATGAAGACAATGCAGCATGTATAGCTCAATTGAAGGGAGGATTCATAAAAGGAGATAGAACGAAGCATATTTCACCAAAGTTATTCTTCACACATGATCTTCAAAAGAATGGTGATATCAATGTTCAACAGATTCGTTCAAGCGACAATATGGCTGATTTGTTCACAAAATCTCTACCAAAGTCAACCTTCAAGAAGCTAGTTCACAAGATCGGGATGCGAAGACTTAAGGACATAAATTGATGTTCTTATCAGGGGGAGTTAATGCGCGTTGCACTCTTTTTCCCTTACAAGGTTTTGTCCCACCGGGTTTTCCTTGCGAGGTTTTTAACGAGGCAACCAATAGGCGCATATTCAAACATGTGTACTCTTTTTCCTTACTTTAATTTTTCCCATTGGGTTTTGTTTTAAGGTTTTAACGAGGCACACCATTGAATAGACATTCAAGGGGGAGTGTTATAAATACACTTCTATTTAAGGTGAATGTCTTTAATTAGAGAGATTCTAGAGTTCTATTCTTGGTAGCTAAATCATCCTCCTCCCTATAAATAGAGGTGCTCTCTACCATTGTAAATCACTCCTAACATTCTCTAAGTATCAATAAGAAGAACTCTCTCTACTCTTCTCTCTTTTGCTCTTGTTCTTGAGTTATTGTTCTTGTTCTTATATTATTTCATAACACAAACATTATTCTCTACGATCCATTGGAAAATGGGAAGTCTTTTTTTTGGAAAAATAAATTATTACAGAAAAAATTACTCCTTTATCTTTTAATTCTTTCTTCATAAAATTATTACTACTATTAAAGATAAATAAAATTTAAATTAGATTAATATAATCCGAAACTTATCAAGACTATCCTATTTTAGTTATAAAATAGAGTCAATTCCGTGGTCATCCCACTTATAAAAATAATAATGTTATAAATACACTTCTATTTAAGGTGAATGTCTTTAATTAGAGAGATTCTAGAGTTCTATTCTTGGTAGCTAAATCATCCTCCTCCCTATAAATAGAGGTGCCCTCTACCATTGTAAATCACTCCTAACATTCTCTAAGTATCAATAAGAAGAACTCTCTCTACTCTTCTCTCTATTGCTCTTGTTCTTGTATTATTGTTCTTGTCTTTTATATTATTTCATAACACGCTATCAGCACGAGACTCTACCGTCTCAAGAACCATTCTCGAAAAATCTAAGGTATTTCCCTCTTCCTAATTTAATTTTCGATTATGTCTGACATTACGAAAAGAAAGTTCGTTGCCCTTGAAATTTCGGGCAAGAACTATATGACATGGGTGTTGGATGCTGAAATCCACTTAGATGCTATGGGTCTCGGAGACACCATCAAAGATAGAGAAAAAGCATCCACCCAAGAATGTGCGAAGGCCTTGATTTTCTTGCGCCATCACCTTGATGAAGGTTTGAAGATTGAATATCTCACCGTCAAGGATCCACTCATCTTGTGGAACGGCTTAAAGGAGATATATGACAACCTGAAGTTGGTCACTCTGCCACAAGCACGATATGATTGGGCTCATCTGAGGCTCCAGGACTTTAAGTCCGTTTCTGAATATAATTCTGCAATGTTCAGAATTACTTCTAAATTGAAGCTATGCGGGGATAATATCTCCGATTATGATATGCTTGAGAAAACGTTTACAACATTTCATGCCTCCAATATAGTACTGCAACAACAGTACAGAGAGAAAGGCTTTACAAAGTACTCTGAACTGATTTCTCTTCTACTAGTGGCTGAGCGAAATAATGACCTGCTCATGAGAAATCATGAAAATCGACCCACTGGGTCTACACCACTGCCTGAAGCAGATAAGGTGCACTCTCATTATGCCAAACATGAAAAGGGCCATGGTCATGGTCGCAAACGAGGTCATAGCCAGGGACGTAGACAAGGAAGAAATTCCAATGAAGTCCGTCAAGCCCCAAGGAGAGATAACCGCCGAATGCAGAAACGGGGTCATGAAGATCCTAAGGCAAATGGTTCAGAAACTATATGTTATCGTTGCGGTGGGAAAGGGCACTGGTCAAAGACTTGCCGTATACCAAGACACTTGGTTGACCTTTATCAAGCATCTCGAAAGAGAAAAGGCCCTGAAACAAATTTTGTCTATGACGACAATGAGGACATCACCCACCTGGATGTGGCAGACTTCTTTGAGCAACCCGAGGGGAAAATAGACCACCTAATCGGCGATGGATCCGTGATGAAAGAAGATGGAGTTATTTGATTTTGTTCTACTTATTTGTATTAGTTAGTGAATAAACTAATAGTCATTAGTATTAGCTCGTATTAGTTAGTTCATGATGCAATGTTAGCAGTAGTTCTTTAGAATATCTTCAATATGCTCAAATATCAATAATATCTTTATTTTCCAGTAGGGATAATCGACTAGCCTGAAAAACTAGTCGATTATCTACTATTTTTGCATTAAAACTGAAAAATAATTGATCAACAATCGATTGTCTTTGTCTAACAATCGATTGTCGTTGAGACAGTGTAATCTGGAATTTTTCAAAAATCATCCACAATCGATTGTCTTTGTCTAACAATCGATTGTCGTTAAGATAGTGTAATCTGGAATTTTTCAAAAATCATCCACAATCGATTGTCTATGCATAACAATCGATTTTCTTAAAACAGTGTGTTCTGGAATTTTTCAAAATAGCCAACAATCGATTGTCTATACTTAACAATCGATTGTCTTAAAACAGTGTGTTCTGGAATTTTTCAAAATAGCCAACAATCGATTGTCTATACTTAACAATCGATTGTCTTAAAACAGTGTGCTCTGGAATTTTTCAAAATAGCCAACAATCGATTGTCTATACTTAACAATCGATTGTATTAAAACAGTGTGCTCTAGAATTTTTCAAAATAGCCAACAATCGATTGTCTATGCATAACAATCGATTGTCTTAAGACAGTGTGATCTGAAGTTTTTCAAAATAGCAAATAATCGATTGTGTGTGTTTAACAATCGATTGTCAATGTTCAACAATCGATTGTTTGTGTTTAACAATCGATTGTTTGAAGAAAATGTTTAAACTGAAATTTTCAAACTGCAAAGTAATCAATTATGGATAAACATATCTGATTTTGTTAGTCAACTGTTAGCAGCAGATTTTGAAAATATTATGTGACACAAACGAATTGAACTTGTTTATTCTTATGTTCGTGTATCTCTTTTGTATGTCAAACTATGGGATAGCAAATATGGATATCTCACAAAGCGAACTTGGATCAAAGTCCAACTGTAAAAGTATTTGCCTAAGTGATTCATGTACTACACATACAATACTCAAAGAAAGGAAATATTTCTCTCAACTAAATATGTGTAAGGCAAACGTTACTACAATCTCTGGAAGTAGTAAATTGATTGAAGGCTCCGGAAGAGCAATTGTAACTCTGCCCAAAGGCACGACGTTAATCATAGAGAATGCAATGTTCTCCTCCAAGTCTAAGAGAAACTTGTTGAGTTTTAAAGATGTACGCCGGAATGGCTATCATATTGAGACAATGGATGAAGATAATCTTGAATATCTCGTCATCACAAAGAATGTCTCCGGCCAAAAGAGGGTTATTGAGAAATTCCCGTCTTTATCTTGTGGCCTGTATTGGACAAGAATTAGTGCAATTGAGGCACATTCAACAGTAAACCAAAGGGTTACTGATTCCAATACCTTTGTACTTTGGCATGATCGATTGGGACACCCAGGATCGGTCATGATGAGACGGATTATAGAAAGCTCATATGGGCATCCGTTAAAGAATTTCAAAATTCTTTCGAATAATGAATATCCTTGCACTTCGTGTTATCAAGGCAAGTTGATTATCAGGCCATCACCAACAAAGGTTGGGACTGAGTCACCCACGTTTCTGGGACGTATACAAGGGGACATTTGTGGACCTATTCACCCACCTAGTGGGTCGTTTAGGTATTTCATGGTCTTGATAGACGCATCCTGTAGATGGTCTCATGTGTGCCTGTTGTCATCACGCAACCTTGCGTTTGCGAAATTAATGGCACAAATAATTCGACTACGAGCACAATTTCCAGATAATCCAATCAAGTCCATTAAACTGGATAATGCTGCTGAGTTTACATCCCAAGAATTTAATGATTATTGCTTATCAATCGGGATAAAAGTTGAACATTCTGTAGCTCATGTTCACACTCAAAACGGTCTTGCAGAATCGTTAATTAAACGCCTGCAGTTGATTGCAAGGCCATTACTTATGAGAACGAGGCTGCCCACTTCGGTATGGGGTCACGCCATCTTACATGCAGCAATGCTAATTCGTCTCAGACCGACGAATTACCACAAGTATTCCCCGTTGCAATTGGTTTTGGGTCATGAACCCAATATATCCCATTTAAGAATTTTTGGATGCGCAGTATATGTGCCTATAGCACCGCCATCCCGCACCAAAATGGGTCCGCAAAGAAGGTTAGGAATATATGTTGGGTTTGAATCGCCCTCCATCATTCGCTACCTCGAAACATTGACAGGAGACTTGTTTACTGCATGATTTGCAGACTGTCGATTTGATGAGACACTTTTCCCAAAATTAGGGGGAGAAGTTGGTGAAACCAAACGGGAAATTTTGTGGAAAAATGCACCATTATCTCATCTTGATCCACATACCTCTATTTGTGAAAGAGAGGTACAAAAGATTATCCATTTGCAAAGAATAGCAAATCAAATGCCTGACGCATTTACGGACTTGAAAAGGATAACGAAATCCCACATTCCCGCGGAAAATGTTCCAATCCGTATTGATGTCCCTGTTGGACAATCATCTACTGTCATAACCAATGAGTCGAATGCACGCCTGAAGCGTGGCAGACCATTAGGTTCCAAAGATCGAAATCCTAGAAAAAGGAAAAAGAACGATCGAGATGACACTACGAAAGAATCTCATGAGGAAATTCATGATTTGACAAATTCTGAGATTCATGAAGAATCCATTGAGCCCGAGACTCTGGGAAATACGGAACTATCCCTAAATCCAATTAATATTGAGGCAAATATTAATCGAGTGGATATTGTGGTGGATAATGCCTTTGCTTATAATGTAGCATCTAGCATTATGCAAGAATGTGAGGATCTCGAACCTCAATCTGTTGAAGAATGTCGAAAAAGACAGGATTGGCCAAAGTGGCAAGAAGCAATTCAATCAGAATTGAATTCACTGGCAAAACGTGAAGTTTTTGGCCCTATAGTTGAAACACCTAATGGTGTTAAGCCTGTCGGCTATAAATGGGTCTTTGTACGCAAAAGAAATGAGAAGAACGAGGTACAAAGATATAAGGCACGCCTTGTTGCACAAGGTTTTTCTCAAAGGCCTGGTGTCGATTATGAAGAGACATATTCGCCTGTAATGGATGCGATAACCTTTCGTTATCTCATAAGTTTTGCTGTCCATGAAAAGCTTGACATGCACTTAATGGATGTGGTTACTGCCTATCTTTATGGCTCACTTGATAATGAGATATACATGAAAATTCCCGATGGACTCAAGATGCCAAACGCGCATAATTCAAAATCTCGGGAAATGTTCTCAATTAAATTGCAAAGGTCCTTGTATGGTCTAAAGCAATCTGGACGAATGTGGTATAATCATCTTAGTGAGTACTTGTTAAAAGAAGGCTATATAAATGACGCCATTTGCCCGTGTGTTTTTATAAAGAAAACAACATCGGAATTTGTTGTACTTGCCGTATATATTGATGACATAAACCTTATTGGAACCCCTATAGAACTCCAAAAGGCAATTGATTATCTAAAGGATGAATTCGAGATGAAAGATCTCGGGAAGACTAAACTATGTCTTGGTTTGCAAATTGAATATTTGGCAAACGGAATTTTTGTTCATCAATCTACCTATACAGAAAAGGTATTGAAACGGTTTTACATGGATGAAGCACATTCTTTAAGTACACCGATGGTTGTTCGATCACTTGATGTGAACAAAGATCCATTCCGACCACAAGAAAGGAATGAAGAGCTACTTGGTCCTGAAGTACCATATCTTAGCGCAATTGGCGCACTAATGTATCTTGCAAATACTACAAGACCTGACATATCCTTTTCAGTTAATGTCTTAGCAAGATTTAGCTCGGCTCCTACGAGGAGACATTGGAATGGGATCAAACACATATTGCGGTACCTAAAGGGAACTACCGATATGGGCTTATTTTATGGCAAGAATTGCAGCCCGGATCTTGTTGGTTATGCTGATGCTAGATATTTGTCCGAACCACACAAGGCTCGATCTCAAACGGGTTATGTGTTTACCTGTGGAGAAACCGCTATATCTTGGCGATCGACTAAGCAATCAATTGTGGCTACTTCATCTAATCATGCCGAGATAATTGCTATTCATGAAGTAAGTCGGGAGTGTGTGTGGTTAAGGTCGATAATACATCATATCCAAGACAAATGTGGTTTGAAGTGTGATAAACTACCCACAACTTCGTATGAAGACAATGCAGCATGTATAGCTCAATTGAAGGGAGGATTCATAAAAGGAGATAGAACGAAGCATATTTCACCAAAGTTATTCTTCACACATGATCTTCAAAAGAATGGTGATATCAATGTTCAACAGATTCGTTCAAGCGACAATATGGCTGATTTGTTCACAAAATCTCTACCAAAGTCAACCTTCAAGAAGCTAGTTCACAAGATCGGGATGCGAAGACTTAAGGACATAAATTGATGTTCTTATCAGGGGGAGTTAATGCGCGTTGCACTCTTTTTCCCTTACAAGGTTTTGTCCCACCGGGTTTTCCTTGCGAGGTTTTTAACGAGGCAACCAATAGGCGCATATTCAAATATGTGTACTCTTTTTCCTTACTTTAATTTTTCCCATTGGGTTTTGTTTTAAGGTTTTAACGAGACACATCATTGAATAGACATTCAAGGGGGAGTGTTATAAATACACTTCTATTTAAGGTGAATGTCTTTAATTAGAGAGATTCTAGAGTTCTATTCTTGGTAGCTAAATCATCCTCCTCCCTATAAATAGAGGTGCCCTCTACCATTGTAAATCACTCCTAACATTCTCTAAGTATCAATAAGAAGAACTCTCTCTACTCTTCTCTCTATTGCTCTTGTTCTTGCATTATTATTCTTGTCTTTTATATTATTTCATAACAAATAACGTATTAAAGTTACGTTTGATTAATTTAGCTGAAATTAAATTTGTTTAGGTCATATTAAAAGCCACGTGCAATGTCCACACATTACTTTATACAATCCATTGGAAAATGCGAAGTGCTTTTTTCAGAAAAAAAAATTATTACATAAAAAATTACTCCTTTTATATTTCCCTTTTTTTACATAACATTATTACTACTATTAAAAATAAATCAAATTTAAACTAGATTAAGATAATGCGAAACTTACCAAGATTATCCTATTTTAGTTATAAAATAGAGTCAATGTCGTTGACGGTCATCCTACTTATAAAAATAATAACTTATTAAAGTTACGTTTGATCAATTTTGGTGAAACTAAATTTGCTTAGATCATATTAAAAGTGAAGTACAATGAACAAACATTATTCTATGCGATCCATTGGAAAATGGGAAGTCCTTTTTTGGAAAACTAAATTATTACAGAAAAAATTACTCATTTTATCTTTCCCTTTTTTCTTCATAAAATAATTACTACTATAAAAAATAAGTAATATTTAAACTACATTAAGATAATCCGAAACTTACCAAGATGATTCTATTATATTTAAAAAACAGAGTCAATTCCGTTGATGGTCATCACTTATAAAAATAATAACGTATTAAACTTACGTTTGTTTAATTTAGGTGAAACTAAATTTGTTTAGGTCATATTAAAACTTAAGTACAATGTACAAACATTAAGTTATACGATCCATTGGAAAATGGGAAGTCCTTTTATAGAAAACTAAATTATTACAGAAAAAGATTACTCCTTTTATCTTTCTCTTTTTTCTTCACAAAATTATTACTACTATTAAAAATAAATAAAATTTAAACTAGATTAAGATAAGATAATCCAAGACTTACCAAGATTATCCTATTTAAGTTATAAAATAGAGTCAATTCTGTTGATGTTCATTCCACTTATAAAAATAATAACATATTAAATTAAAGTTACACTTGATTAATTTAGCTGAAACTAAATTTGTTTAGGTCATATTAAAAGCCAAGTGCAATGTCCACACATTACTTTATACGATCCATGGGAAAAAGGGAGGTCCTTTTTTGGAAAAATAAATTATTACATAAAAAGATTACTACTTTTATCTTTCCTTTTTTCTACACAAAATTATTTACTACTATTAAAAATAAATCAAATTTAAACTAGATTAAGATAATCTGAAACTTACCAAGATTATCCTATTTTAGTTATAAAATAGATTCAATTCCGTTGATGGTTATCCCACTTATAAAAATAATAACGTATTAAAGTTTCGTTTATTTAATTTAGGTGAAACAAAATTTGCGTAGATCATATTAAAAGTCAAGTACAATGTACAAACTATACTCTATACCATCCATTGGAAAATGGGAAATCCATTTTTGAAAAACTAAATTATTACAGAAAAAGATTACTACTTTTATCTTTCCCTTTTTTCTTCAAAAAATTATTACAACTATTAAAAATAAATAAAATTAGACCTACAGTAAGATAATCCGAGACTTACCAAGATTATCCTATTTTAGTTATAAAATAGAGTGAATTCCGTTGATGGTCATCCCACTTATAAAAATAATTACGTATTAAAGTTAGGTTTGTTTAATTTAGGCGAAACTAAAATTTCTTAGGTCATGTTAAAAGCCAAGTACAATGTACAAACATTACTCTATACGATCCATTGGAAAATGGGAAGTCCTTTTTGAAAAACTAAATTATTACAGAAAAAGATTACTCCTTTTATCTTTTCCTTTTTTCTTCACAAAATTATTACTACTATTAAAAATAAATCAAATTTAAATTACATTAAGATAATTTGAAACTTACCAAGATTATCCTATTTTAGCTATAAAATAGAGTCAATTTCGTTGATGGTCATCCCACTTATAAAAATAATAATGTATTAAAGTTACGTTTGTTTAATTTAGGCGAAACTAAATTTTCTTAAGTCATATTAAAAGCCAAGTGCAATGTCCACATATTACTTTATACGATCCATGGAAAAATGGGAGGTCCTTTTTTGGAAAAATAAATTATTACATAAAAAAGATTACTCCTTTTATCTCTCCCTTTTTTCTTCACAAAATTATTACTACTATTCAAAATAAATCAAATTTAAATTAGATTAAGATATTTGAATTTACCAAGATTATCCTATTTTAGTTATAAAATAGAGTCAATTCTGTTGATGGCCATCTCACATATAAAAATAATAACGTATTAAACTTACATTTGTTTAATTCCGGTGAAAGTTTCCTTAGGTCATATTAAAAGTCAAGTACAATGTACAAAATGTTATAAAATAGAAGTCTATTTAGAGTGAATGTCTAAGAGTTTTAGCTTGAAGCTAAGTCATTCCTCTTCCTATAAATAGAGGGGTCTTACCCCATTGTAAATCACCCCAAGTATTAATAAGAATACTTCTCTCTCTCCCTATTCTCTCTCTATATTGTTCTTATTCTTGCATTATTGTTCTTGTCTTTATATTATTTCATAACACGTTATCAGCACGAGACTCTACCGTCTCAAGAAGCTCTTTAAGAAGATTAAGCCGCCGTCAATTTCTCCGCATCGGAGCCGCCGTCGTCTGCATCAGTGGAGAAAAGGAAGAAAACATTGAAAATATAATTGGTATACCTTGAAGGTAAGTAATTTACTTTTCCCTTTCAAATTCTTGAAATTCTACGATTTGATTTAATATACAAACAAAGTTTGATTATAACTCTAATGGAGTTTGTAAGAAATTATAACCACATGAAGTGGTTAAATCTCTATGCCCTGCCATGATTAAATTCATGTATGATTGTGGGCAAAGAATTAAAAATCCGTCCCAATTGAATTTGCTCCATTTCCTTTAGAGAATGTGGTAGCAGTATGTGATAAGTCTGAAAGAAGACTAATTACCGTAAAGGTATCAATGGATGTGGACATGGCAATAGACGAAGTTATAATCGTCATTATTGTGGTAATGAGAACAATAAGGATTCTCAAAATAATCTTTCACTTTATGAAAGTAATATTTGACATGAGATTGTGTAAAGCACATGATTTTGATCCATTCCCTGAAGTGAATGTGATAATTGTAATAGAGTCCGTAAGTATGAACACGCTCTTGATGTAATTTTGGTTTATGTCTGACATTATGAAAAGAAAGTTCGTTGCCCTTGAAATTTCGGGCAAGAACTATATGATATGGGTGTTGGATACTTAAATCCATTTTGGATGCTATGGGTCTTGGAGACGCCATTAAAGACAGAAATAATGCATCCACCCAAAACCATGCTAAGGCCTTGATTTTCTTGCGCCATCACCTTGATGAAGGTTTGAAACTATGCTAAGGCCTTGATTTTCTTGCGCCATCACCTTGATGAAGGTTTGAAGATTGAATATCTCACCGTCAAGGATCCACCTATCTTGTGGAATGGCTTAAAGAAGAGATATGACAACCTGAAGTTGGTCACTCTGCCACAAGCACGATACGATAAGAATCCAAAAGCAAATAGTTTATAAACTATATATTATCGTTGCGGTGGAAACGGGCACTGGTCAAAGGCTTGCCATATACCATGACATTTGGTTGACCTTTATCAAGCATCTCGAAAGAGTAAACGCCCTGAAACGAATTTTGTCTCTGACGACAACTTTGACATCACCCACTTGGATGTGGCAGACTTCTTTGAGCAACCCGAGGGGTAGATAGACCACCTAATCGATGATGGATCCGTGATGAAAGAAGATGGAGCTATTTGATTTTATTTTACTTGTTTGTATTAGTGAATGAATAAACTAATAGCCATTAGTATTAGCTCGTATTAGTTAGTTCATGATATAATGTTAGTATTAGTTCTTTAGAATGTATCAATATGCTCAAATATCAATAATATTTTTACTTTCCAGTAGAGGTAATCGACTAACCTGAAAAACTAGTCGGTTATCTCATATTTCGCATAAAAACTACAAAACAATCGATTGTCAATGATCAACAATCGATTGTCTTTAAAACAGTTCTGGAATTTTTCAAAAAATAGTCAACAATCGATTATCAATGTTTAACAATCGATTGTCGTTAGACAGTAATCTGGAATTTTTCAAAAATCATCCACAATCGATTGTCTATGCATAACAATCGATTGTCTTGAAACAGTGAGGTCTGGAATTTTTCAAAAATAGCCAACAATCGATTGTCAATGCATAACAATCGATTGTCTTAAGACAGTGATCTGAAGTTTCAAAAATAACAAATAATCGATTGTGTGTGTTTAACAATCGATTGTCTATGTTCAAACAATCGATTGTGTGTGTTTAATAATCGATTGTCTTATGAAAAACGCTGAAATTTTCAAACTGCAAAGTAATGGATAACATATCTGATTTTGTTAGTCAACTGTTAGCAGCAGATTTTGAAAATATTATGTGACACAAAAAAATTGAACTTATTTATTCATATGTTCGTGTATTTCTTTTATATGTCAAACCATGGGAAGTAAATTGATTGAAGGCTCCGGAAGAGCAACTGTAACTCTGCCCAAAGGCATGACGTTTATCTTAGAGAATGCAATATTCTCCTCCAAGTCTAAGAAGAACTTGTTGAGTTTTAAAGATATCATATTGAGACAATAGATGAGAATAATCTTGAATTCTTCATGAAAACGAGGCTGCCCATTTCGGTTTGGGTTCACGCCATTTTGCATGCAGCAATGCTAGTTCGTCGGCTGCCCACTTTGGTTTGGGTTCACGCCATTTTGCATGCAGCAATGCTAGTTCGTCGGCTGCCCACTTTGGTTTGGGTTCACGCCATTTTGCATGCAGCAATACTAGTTCGTCGGCTGCCCACTTCGGTTTGGGGTCACGCCATTTTGCATACAGCAATGCTAGTTCGTCTCTGACTGACGAATTGACACAAATATTCCCCGTTGCAATTGGTCTTGGGTCATGGACCCAATATATCTCATTTAAGAATCTTTGGATGTGCAGTATATGTGCCTGTAGCACCGCCATCCCGCACCAAAATGGGTCTGCAAAGAAGGTTAGGAATATATGTTGAGGTTGAATCGCCCTCCATTATTCGCTACCTCGAAACATTGACAGGAGATTTGTTCACTGCACGATTTGCAGACTGTCAATTTGATGAGACACTTTTCCCAAAATTAGGGGGAGAAGTTGGTGAAACCAAACGGGAAATTTTGTGGAAAAATGCATCATTATCTCATCTTGATCCTCATACCTCTATTTGTGAAAGAGGCACAAAAGATTATCCATTTGCAAAGAATAGCAAATCAAATGCCTGACGCATTTATAGATTTGAAAAGGATAACAAAATCACATATCCTCGAAGTGAATGTGACAACATTTGATTCACGAATACATATTCATTATTGGAAGAATATGAACATGAAATTGGTATTAAATATACCACACTCACCCCTAGAAGGAGGTTTGAGATGATATATGGCATGAATGATCGTTGGTCACGTACCTATTGAACGCCAAAGTATTTTGGAAATATGACTATTAAAGGACAACGATAATGCAAGAAACATATCTTGCATATAAGTTTGACATGACCATAATGGTATAACTTTCTCTTTAAGAAAGATATTCACCACATGGATGTTGATGAATCTGTGGTAGTACAAAATTAATTGAGAGCTCTAGAAGAGCCAATTATTACTATGTTGGAGAAACACAATTGAGTATTGTGCTGTAGTAAGTCTCAAAGAAACTTATTCAGTTTCCAAAGTACACGCGAAAGCGATTGATTATATTGAGACTATAAATAAAGGAAGGCTTTGATATCTCCTATTACTACAACTTGTAGCGGGGTAATTTGTATATGAAAAGCTACCCGCTTTGTCCTCCAGTTTGTACTACACAAACGAAAGAATGCCACAATAAAGTGGATATCTATTGGTATAAAACCCATGTCATAATAAACCTGAAGTTTATTGATAAGTGCACATGTCATGGTGTAAATTTGAAGTTTACCAATATTGATAATTTATTCAGTTGGCATTCGTGTTAGCCATCTCATTTTAAGTATGATGTGCAAATTCACATAGGTGAATATCAAAGAACTAGAAAGTTCTTTACGAATTCTCTTGTATCACTTGTTCTCATTAATGAACTGACCAACTAAAGAGTTCGGGTTGAAGCCCATAAATTCTGGAAATATCAAAGGTGAATATGGGCCCATTCACCTGCCATGTATACCACATATGATGCATCTATGAAATGGTTACATGCGCAATTGTTATTGACCCGCAGCCTGGCCGGTGCTTGCGAGATAAATTGCTCAGTAATCTAACTTCGAGCATAATTTCCAGATTCTCTACTCAAGATATTTCATCTTGATAAGTTGGTTTATATCAAAGTTGGTTTAGCAAGATAATTATTGAGTGCTTCCACTTAATAGCTAAACTGTTTCTTATGAGAACAAAGTTATATATATCAGTTTGATATAAGTTGTATACGAGAGTATATTCTCCCCTCACAAGTGGTTCAAGGTCAGGAACCAAATAATTTCATCTTATTATTAATGTGCTGTGTATATTGACATGATAATGCACAAAGATGATTTCCCAAAGTTGAGGAAACAAGTTAGCTTTTCTAACATGAGGGGGAGACATGATAAACACTTGAGAAAGGTTACATGGGATGAATTATTATTTGTATATGTATATCCCCGAATATCATGATATGAACCTGAAGTTCATAAAAGGGATAATTCAATTGCAACATATTGCAAAGCATGCTATACGCATTTGCTGACCCAAAGAAAGTAACTAAATGGAAGAGATACAATTCAAGAGAATTGATTCCATATGAAAGACATGTAGTTTTGAACCTATAGTTCAAATGCTTGAAAGTATAAAGTCAAAGGTATGTATAGTCAGTTTTCGATATCTTATTTGTCTAGCATGACATGGAAAACTTGATATGCATCTAAAGTCTATTATATGGCTTATATGACTTAACTTGAAAGATTTAAGTTACTTGAAGCATATGCAATTCTTGGTCTTGAAGTACCACATCATTAGTACAATTTGTGTACATATGTATCTTGCTATAACTATAAGCATGATGGCATTGAGAATGCATCTATGGAGATATTGAAGAGTCATTCCACGACATTATATGAAGATGTTCATATCTATCAAGAATGATGATTTCAAGGTACGGAATATTTATTCAAGTCAATATGGTTGATTTGTCAAATCTCTACCAAAGATCGTTTTGAAGATGATGCACAAGATTGGAATGCAAATGCTCAAGGATATAAATTGATGTACTCATTAGGGGGAGTCAATGCGCGTTGCACTCTTTTTCCCTTACAAGATTTTTTCCCACTGGGTTTTCCTTGCAAGGTTTTTAACGAGGCAACCAATAGGCGCATATTCAAACATGTGTACTCTTTTTCCTTTCTTTAATTTTTCCCAATGGGTTTTGGTTTTAAGGTTTTATGAGGCACATTATTGAATAGACATTCAAGGGGGAGTGTTATAAAATAGAAGTCTATTTAGAGTCAATGTCTAAGAGTTTTAGCTTGAAGCTAAGTCATTCCTCTTCCTATAAATAGAGGGGTCTTACCCCATTGTAAATCACCCCAAGTATTAATAAGAATACTTCTCTCTCTCCCTATTCTCTCTCTCCCTATTCTCTCTCTATATTGTTCTTATTCTTGCATTATTGTTCTTGTTTTTATATTATTTCATAGCACAAACATGGAAAATGAGAAGTCCTTTTTAGAAAACTAAATTATTACAGAAAAAGATTACTCCTTTTATCTTTCTCTTTTTTCTTCAGTATATTTTTACTACTATTAAAAGTAAATAAAATTCAAACTCGATTAAGATAATTCGAGACTTACCAAGATTATCCTAATTTAGTTATAAAATAGAGTCAATTTTGTTGATGGTCATCCCTCTTATAAAAATAATAACGTATTAAAGTTACGTTTGTTTAATTTAGCTGAAACTAAATTTTCTTAGGTTGTATTAAAAGCCAAATACAATGTACAAACATTACTCTATACGATCCATAGAAAAATGAAAAGTCCTTTTCGGAAAACTAAATTATTACAGAAAAAGATTACTCCTTTTATCTTTCCCTTTTTTCTTCACAAAATTATTACTATGATTAAAAATAAATAAAATTTAAACTAGATTAAGATAATCCGAGACTTACCAAAATTATCCTATTTTAGTTATAAAATAGAGTCAATCTGCGTTGATGGTCATCTCACTTATAAAAATAATAACGTATTAAAGTTACGTTTGCTTAATTTAGGCAAAATTAAATTTGCTTAGGTCATATTAAACACAAGTACAATATACAAACATTACTCTATACGATCCATTGGAAAATGAGCTCGTCCTTTTTTGGAAAAATAAATTATTACACAAAAAGTTACTCCTTTTATCTTTTTTTTTTCTTTACAAAACTATTCCTAATATTAAAAATAAATAAAATTTAAACTAGATTAAGATAATACGAAACATAACAAGATTATCCTATTTTACTTATAAAAAAAGTGAATTTTGTTGATGGTCATCCCACTTATAAAACTAATAACGTATTAAAGCTACGTTTGTTTAATTTTGGCGAAACTAAATTTTACTTAGGTCATATTAAAGCCAAGTACAATGTTTAAACATTACTCTATACGATCCATTGGAAAATAGGAAGTCCTTTTGTGGAAAAATCAAATTATTACAGAAAAAAGATTACTCCTTTTATCTTTTCCTTTTTTCTTTACAAAATTATTACAACTAAAAATAAATAAAATTTAAACTAGATTAAGATAATCCAAGACTTACCAAAATTATCCTATTTTAGTCATAAAATAGAGTCAATTCCGTTGATGGTCATCCCGCTTATAAAAATAATAACATATATTAAAGTTATTAAAGTTACCTTCTGTAAATTTAGGTGAAACTAAATTATCTTAGGTCATATTAATAGCAAAGTAAGAGAAGCTCCGCCTTCTCTCTACTTTTCTTCATCTTCTACACTGTTCATCTTCTTCTTCTTCTCCATTGCAGCTGCTAAGGTAAGTAAACCTAGCAGAATTAGTTATGGCAAAGAGGAGAGGTCGCCCAAGAAAGGAACTAGTTCCAATTTATGCGAGTGATTTAGTCTTCCAAAATGCAGTTAATACTGTGCAGATGGTAGGTACTACTGTTCCATCGAATCCTCCTGTGGTTACTGTTCCATTGCCTCAAGTAATACCAGATCCACAACCATCTAGTGTTCCAATGTTACCAGTAGCAACAGTGAAGAGTATAGAGCCTCCAATCAAGGCAGTAGCTGGTCCGAAGGAGCAGGAAAATGGAGTCCAGACAAGCATGCAACAACCAACAACATCAGATCCACCAAAGGCTGTAACAGAGGAAGGTGCAAACCCACCCAAACAGTGGAATAGTCTCTTCCAGAGTAACAGACTTGCTGCAAATGGTATGTCCTTAGAATATATTCCCCCTACGATTGTTATTGGCAAACCAGTTGGTCAATTGGTAAAGGAAGAAGTGGAGGAGGAAGAAGTGAAATGGAAATGTGCTTTGGTAGTATTTGTGTTAGGCAATAGCCCTGGGTATAATGGAATGAAGCGATTTATTAATCTCCACTGGTCACATGTCCCTGATCCTGAACTGTTCTATCATGAGGAGGGTTACTATATTGTTAAATTCAATTCCATTGAAGATGCTAAGGAAATACTGTGTGGAGGTCCATATACTATTGCCAATAGACCAATGATTTTGAAGCAATGGTCTGTGGATTTTTACTTCAAAGCAGCTTTCCCCACTGAAATTCTTTTATGGATAAAGTTTCCTAACTTACCAATGTCTTGTTGGGGCAGCAAGTCCTTAAGCAGGATTGCCAGTGTCCTTGGTAAACCTATATATGCTGATGAGTGCACTACTAAACAGTCTAGAATCTCTTATGCTCGTATGCTCATTGAGGTAAATGTGTCTAAAAAGTTACCTAGTGAAATAGAGATTTTAGATCCAAATGGAAAGAGTTTCATACAGGATGTGATCTATGAGTGGAAACCTTTGTACTGTGAGAAATGTTTGGAGGTTGGACACAACTGTCTAACCAAAGCTACCCAACCTACACAGAAAGGTAAAGTAACACAAGAATGGAGAGTGAAAGCACCAGTTGAAGCAAGCAAAAACAACCAGATGCCTCACAGCCAGAGTCAAGAGATAATTAAGGAGACAATTATCAAACCTACAACTGATGTTGGGGATAGACAGAAGCAAGTTGTTCAAGACTCTCCAGTCTTTAACATAACCAATTTCCCTCCCTTATCTCCTCTTGTTATGTCTAATAGATTTGAAATTGGGTCAGTTAGGTGGGCTGATCATCCCCTAGATGAAGGGGGAACAAGTAAAACTCAATGAAGTGGATCATTTGGAATATTAGAGGTGTAAATAAAAGGTTCAAACAAAAAGAAGCTCAAAATTACTTTAGAAATAATAAGTTTGACCTGGTAGGACTAGTAGAAACCAAGGTTAAACAACAGAATGCTAGTAGAATAGCTAGTTTTTTATTGCCTAACTGGAATATGATAACTAATTATAGTGGTGCAGTAAATGGTAGAATTTGGATCCTGTGGGATCCTACAAATATTGTGGTTTCTGGTTATCTTGAGGAGGCTCAGATAATTCATTGTCAAGTTCAGCACATCACTGGTGAGGTTATCTGTTGGCTCTCAGTAGTGTATGGATTCAATGATTGTGATTAGAGGAGGATGCTATGGAATTCTATCTTGAACTTATCAACTGGTATTACTGATCCATGGCTCATTGCAGGGGATTTCAATGCAATTTTATCCACCAAAGAGAGACAATCCTGCCAACAAGTGAAGCAAAGGGACCTTGTGGATTTCAATAACTGCATTCAACAATCAGGACTAGTGGAGCTGCCTTGGGAAGGAAACTATTTTACCTGGTCTAATCAACAAAGTGGTAATGATAGAGTATGTAGTAGACTGGATAGAATGTTTGGTAATTTTGAATGGCAGATGAAGTGGAACCATGTACACACTGTATATGGTCATCCCCTTATATCTGATCATAACCCTATGCTACTAACTCTTACAACTGATACAGCTACAAGGATAACACCATTCAGATTCTTCAATGCTTGGATCCAGCATAAGGAATTTCATGTTATTCTCTCAAAGTACTGGAGGGTCAAGGAGCAGAATACTCTTCAAGGAGTATGGAATAATCTTAAGTCCCTCAAACATCCCTTAAAATCTCTTAATGTTAGAGATTTTAAGAATATTTCTCAAAAGATTGAAAGTAGCAGGAAAGAACTGGAAGATGTGCAGCATCAACTGGCTACTTCTTATTCAGATACACTTCAGCAAAGAGCAAAAGATATGGTACAGCACCTGGAGAAATGGTCACTAATTGAAGAGTCAGCTTTACAACAAAAGTCAAGAGCTAAGTGGATCAAGCTAGGGGATTCCAACAATAAGTATTTTTCAGCAGTCATGAAAGAGAGGAGCCAATATAAGAAGATTATTGAACTCTCTACAGAAGGGGGCATGAAGATAAATGATCCTGCAGAGTTGAAGAAGGAGATTAGGGATTTCTATCAAGCTCTAATGGGAACTGCAGCCAACACACTTCCAGCAGTGAACAAGATATATATGAGGAATGGACCAAAATTATCTAAATCACAAAGGATGGATCTTGTAGCTGATATAACTTATGCAGAGATAATTGACAGCTTGAAGGGTATTGGAAATGATAAAGCTCCAGGCATTGATGGTTTTAATGCCATGTTCTTCAAACAGTCTTGGCATATCATTGGTAATCAGGTGATGTTAGCAGTCAGGAATTTCTTTCATACTTCCAAAATGCATAGACCAGCTAATTGTGCAACTCTCACTTTGTTACCTAAGGTTCCTAATCCTCAAACAGTGAAGGAGTTTAGGCCTATAGCTTGTTGCTCAGTCTTATATAAGATTATTTCCAAGCTGTTGGCTAATAGACTCCAAAAAGTTATGAGTAGTATTATATGCAATTCTCAGGCTGGATTTATACCAGGAAGAAGAGTAGCAGATAATGTGATATTAGCTCATGAGCTAATAAAACAGTATTCCAGATCACATATTTCTCCCAGATGTATGATCAAGATTGATCTCCAAAAAGCTTATGATTCAGTGGAATGGTGCAGTCTACAACAGATTATGGAAGAGCTGGATTTCCCTAGCAGATTTATTAGATGGATCATGGAATGTGTCCAAACTGTTAGCTATACTGTTGTAGTTAATGGTGAAACAACAAAGCCTTTTCAAGCTGCCAAAGGATTGAGGCAAGGAGATCCAATATCTCCATTTTTATTTGCTATTATAATGGAATATCTTAGTAGATCTCTGGCAGAGTTGAAACATACTACAAGCTTCACATATCATCCAGGGTGTAAGAAGTTAGGAAACACTCATTTGAGTTTTGCAGATGACTTGCTATTATTTGTCAAAGGGGAGCCTCAATCAGTAAGTTCTATGTTCCTATTCTTTTCTCAATTTCTTGCTGCTACTGGGCTTAAGGCTAACCTACACAAAAGTGCTGTGTATTTTGGTGGGGTGTCAAATGAGAGTCAACAACAAATTCTTGATCTTCTTGGTTATGTTAAGGGGGATCTTCCTTTCAAATATTTGGGAGTCCCTTTAACTGCCAAAAAGTTATCAGTTGCTCAATGGCAACCTCTGGTTGATAAGATTACTGCAAAAGTTACTTCCTGGACAGCAAGGTACTTATCATATGCAGGCAGATGTCAATTGGTTCAATCAGTTATTCTTGGAGTTCAAGCTTACTGGGCTCAATTGTTTATCATGCCATCTAAAGTTGTTAAACTGCTGGAGACTATATGCAGAACATACATTTGGTCAGGGTCTGTTAACATCACTAAGAAAGCATATGTGGCTTGGGAGAAAGTTTGTATGCCTAAGTCTGTTGGAGGACTGAACTTAACAAATATATCAATGTGGAATAGAGCTGCAATAGCTAAACTTGGTTAGGACTTAGCTCATAAAAAAGACTTGTTATGGGTGAAATGGATTCACACTGTCTATGTCAAACAACACCAGTTGGAGAACCTTACTATCCCAGTTAATGCTAGCTGGATGGTAAGGAAAATTGTGGAAGGAGTCAAACTGCTGCAACAACAAAATCTGCTAGGTGACACTGTCTGCTCTATAAGGAAGGTATACTTGCAGCTGCTGGGAGATTCATCTAGAGTATCATGGAAGAATATGGTAATGCAAAATGCAGCTAGACCTAAAGCTATCTTCAGCTTATGGTTGCTACTGCAGGATCGACTTCCCACCAAAAACAGGCTGTTACAATGGAAGCTGAACATCTCCGGAGTGTGTGTTATGTGCCAGCGAGAATTGGAAACTAGAGATCATTTATTTCTGCATTGCTCCTTTGCTTCACAGTTGAGATATCAAACAATGCAATGGCTGAGAACTGATGATTTCACTGGACAAAATTGGATACAATTCTGTCAATGGATCATTATGCAGTCCAAAGGAAAATCTGTCCGAGCCCTCACCTTCAAGATGACTATCACAGAAATGCTATATAGTATATGGTTAGAGAGAAATGCAAGAATTTTTGAAAACAATTATTGTAATAGTGATAAACTCCTAAGTAGCATAGCCTATATTTGTAATGTTCGAGCTCCTCCTAGGCTTAGTTCACATATTCAGCATTTTATGATATAAATGCTGAATATTAGAGTAGCATAGATACTTCATGGTCTAATTTGATAGGCAGTTGAGATTAAACTGTCCTATGATTTTGTAAGGCATCATTTTGGTGATTAATAAAAATTTTAATTACCAAAAAAAAAATAGCAAAGTACAATGTACAAAAATTACTCTATGCGCTCCATTGAAAAGATGGGAAGTCCCCTTTTATAAAAATAAATTATTACCGAAAATGATTACTCCTTTTATCTTTCCTTTTTTCTTCACAAAATTATTACTACTATTAAAAATAAAAAATTCTGATTAGATTAAGATAATCCGAGACTTACCAAGATTATCTATTTTAGTTATAAAATAGAGTCAATTCCGTTGACGGTCATCCCACTTATAAAAATAATAACGTATTAATGTTACATTTGCTTAATTTATGTGAAATTAAATTACCACGCCTGAATTTTCCACCATCGGGGGTCGTGATGGCGCCTCCTATTAAGAGCTAGGCAAGCCAACTTTCAATCAACTTTACTAGCATTTTCATAAAACACCAAGGACAAAACAAACATAACGAGAGGAAGTCTCAAATATAATTACTGAAGAAATGTGGAAAATTTAACAGAATCCTCTACCCAAGATTGGTGTCAAAATACCCATGAACTTCTAGGATTACTAATGCAATCGTCTGAAAGAAATCATAACAGTCTGTTTCAATACAAGAGTTAACAAACTGAATAAAGATAGAAGAGACTTCGAGCCTGCGGACATCAGCTAGGCTACCTCAAGAGTTCCAGGACTGAAGGTCTGCTTCCGTACTAATACTTGTCACGACCCGAATTTTCCACCATCGGGGTCGTGATGGTGCCTGCTAACGTGATGGCGCCTGCTAATGGAAGCTAGGAAAGCTAACTCAAACTTATGCTTTCCATTTTTTAACAATACTTATTCAAACCAGTTATTAACAATATAAAATATAAGCGGAATAAATAAATTTTTAGCGGAAGACTTAACAAATTTTACTAGATGCGATACTAAAATTCTAACATAAAACACTACCCAAGAACTGGTGTCACAATACTCACGAACTTCAAAGAATAATACACACAACCGTCTGAAAGAAAATAAAATTCTGTTTATCTCGGATACATGAGATAAAGACTAAAAATAAAGAAAGAAGAGACGCCGAGTCCTGCGAACGCCTGCAAGGTTGCCTCGGTGTCTCGATGATCAAAAGCTAACGCTCGCACTACTGTTGCTGCTGCTGTCCAAAATTTGTATCTGCGCAAAAAGAGCTCAGAGTGTAGAATCAGCACAACCGACCTCATGTGCTGGTATGTGCCCGGCCTACCCCGGCGAAGTAGTGACAAGGCTAGGACCAAACACTCACATAAACCCGTACAGTCAAATATATATATATATATATATATATAAGAGAAATAACAGGAAGCCACATTAAATATTTGGGAAGGGAGAACATGCTCTTGGATAGCAACAAAATGTAATAACAGGTGCACAATAAATGGACTTCAATTAATGAGGACGGGTAACTCAAAATCTGCACGGGCCAACCATCGTGATTTTACTCTCGTTCTCACCAAATAAACAATTAAGATGTACGGCATCACCCATCGTACTTTTACTCTCATTCTCACCAAATAATCAATTTAGGTGTACGGCATCACCCATTGTACTTTTACTCTCAAACTCTCATATCGAGGCACGGAAAGACCCATCGTGCATATCTTCTTTGTCACCGGCATCTATGGACAATAACAATAATCATTGTAATATATAGCACGGAAAGACCCATCGTGCATAATCACTCTTCTTTGTCACCGGCAACTATGGCCAATAACAATAATCATTGTAATATATTACCGGCAGAAACCAATAATAATCAATTAACTGTATATATAACCAGTATGAAACCAATAATCCTTTAAATTAATAATATAAATATTACCGGTATGAAACCAATAATCTTTTAAATCAACAATACAAGTATTACCGGTATGAAACCAATAATAATTATATATATATATAATACCAGTATGAAACCAAGAATAATAATTCATATATATATTACCAGTATGAAACCAAGAATAATAATTCCTTTCATATATTCACATAAGATTGTTAAAGTTTAACCAATTAAGACTCACGGTCATGCTCGACCTCTAACGTATAGATAGCCGTCACCATGCCTATACGTCGGACTCCACACATAGCATTTAGCATATAGACTCAACTCCTATTCCCTCAAGCTAGGATAGATCAAACACTTACCTCGAAGGTTTACCGCAAATTCAATCCTTAAGCGATGCCCTTTCCTTTCAAATTTGGCTCCAATTCAATTGTATCTATACACAATTGATTTAATATCATCAATACTACTCAACAAAATAATCCAAATGGCTAAATATATATTTTATAACATTCTGCCCAGAATAGTAAAAATCGACCCCGGGCCCACGTGGTCAAAACACGAGGTTCGAACCAATTTCTGACAACCCATTCATCCACGAGTTAAAATATACAATTTGTTCTTAAATTCGACCCCAAAATGAGGTCTAAATCACAAATTATTTGAAAGCCCTAAATATACCCATTTCACAAATTTTCTACCCAATTTCACATGTTTTAGGCCAAAGAACTTGATTGATGTTGATGAAAAATTAAGGAGATGAGTTATGAATTACTTACCCAAGAAGTTTGATGAAAAATCGTACCAAAATCGCCCAAAGAAGCTGTGGAGAACAGAGGGTTTGAGAAATGGGATTTTTATCCCGTTTCTGTTCTGTTTCAGAACTTAAATTCGCTAGGCGGAATTTTGTTCATCGCATTCGCGACATAGGGTCGTGTTCGCGAAGGGTTGGACATTTCTGGGCACCGCGTTCACGATGTACGTATGCAAACGTGTAGAGGAAAATGGGAGGGGGTTCACAATTGGCCTACGCGAACGCGTAGGGAAAATGGCAGGGGTTCTGGGCAGCTTATATGCGAACGCGAAGGGCATCTGCGTCCGCGAAGAGATGGGGGGTCACTGGGCATCGCGAACGCGAGGGGCGTCCGCGAACGCGAAGAATAGAGGGCAGGCTGCGCATCGCGAACGCGGGGTATGTCCGCGTTCGCGAAGAAGGAAATGCCTGTGCAAAAATTGCAGCAAATCTGCCAGATTTCCCAAGTCCAAAAACACTCCGAACCACCTCCAAAACACTCCCGAACCCTCGGGGCTCCAAATCAAATATGCACACTAACTCAATAACATCATACGAACTTGCTCAAGCGATCAAATCGCCAAAATAACATCAAAATCATATAATTGAGTCTTAAATCCCAAGAAATCTTTCAATTTTTCATAACTTTTAAATTTTCTAATTTAAGGCCGAAACACGTCAAACGACGTCCGTTTTCAACCAAACTTTACAAGAAGCGCTTAAACAACATATATGACCTGTACCGGGTGTCGGAAGCAAAATACAAGCCCGACACAGTTACTTTCTGATCAAATTTCATTTTCATTTCCTTAAGCATTTTTAGAAAACAAAATTCACGGAAAAATTCTTTTCTCTAACCTGGGACCTCGGAATTCAATTCCGGGCATACGCCCAAGTCCCATATTTTTCTACGCACCTTCCGAGACAGAAAACCAGTTATTAAAAATATTAAAATGTAAGCAGAATAAATAAAATTTTAGCGGAAGACTTAACAAATTTTACTAGATGGGATACTGAAATTCCAACATAAAACACTATCCAAGAACTGGTATCACAATACTCACAAACTTCTAAGAATAATACACACAACCGTCTAAAAAGATAAAATTCTTTTTATCTCGGATACATGAGATAAAGACTGAAAATAAAGATAGAGGAGACGCCGAGTCCTGCGGACGCCTACAAGGCTACCTCGGTGTCTCGATGATCAAAAGCTAACGCCCCCACTACTGCTGCTGCTGTCCAAAATCTGTATCTGCGCAAAAAGAGCGCAGAGTGTAGAATCAGTACAACCGACCCCATGTGATGGTAGGTGCCCGGCCTATCCCGGCGAAGTAGTGACAAGGCTAGGACCATACACTCACATAAACATGTACAGTCAAATATATATATACAACAGAAATAACATGAAGCAACATTAAATATTTGGGAAGGGAGAACATGCTCTGGGATAGCAACAAAATGTAATAACAGAAGATAAATGGACTTAAATTAATAAGGACGGGTAAATCAAAATCTACACGGCACCAACCATCGTGTTTTTACTCTCGTTCTCACCAAATAATCAAATAAGATGTACGGCCATCGTACTTTTACTCTCACACTCTCATATCGAGGCACAGAAAGACCCATCATGCATAATCACTCTTCTTTGTCACCGACATCTATGAACAATAACAATAATCAGTGTAATATATAGCACGAAAAGACCCATCGTGCATAATCACTCTTCCTCATTACCAGCAACTATGGCCAATAACAATAATCATTGTAATATATTACCGGCAGAAACCAATAATATATATATATATATATATATATATATATATATATATATATTACTATATATATATTACTATATATAGTAATATATATATATATATATATATTACAATATATATTACTATATATAGTAATATATATAGTAATATATATATATTACTATATAGTAATATATATATAGTACTATATATAGATAGTAAGATATATAGAGATATATATATATATAGCTATAGAGATATATATATATATATATATATATATATTATCGGTATGAAACCAATAATAATAATTCCTTTATATATTCACATAAGATTGTTAATGTTTAATCAATTTAAGACTCACGGTCATGCTCGACCCCCAACGTATAGATACTCTTCACCATGCATATACGTCGGACTCCACACATAGAATTTAGCATATAGACTCAACTCATATTCCCTCAAGCTAGGATAGATCAAACACTTACCTTGAAGGTTTACCGCAAATTCAATCCTTAAGCGATGCCCTTTCCTTTCAAATTTAGCTCCAATTCAATTGTATCTATATGCAATTGATTTAATATCATCAATACTACTCAACAAAATAATCCAAATGGCTAAATATATAATTTACAACATTCTGCCGGAATAGTAAAAATCGTCCCCAGGCCCACATGGTCAAAACACGAGGTTTGAACCAATTTGCGACAACCCATTCATCCACGAGTTAAAATATACAATTTGTTCTTAAATTCGACCCCAAAATGAGGTCTATATCACAAATTATTTTAAAACCCTAACTATGCACATTTCACAAATTTTCTACCCAATTTCACATGTTTTAGGCCTAAGAACTTGATTGATGTTGATGAAAAATGAAGGAGATGAGTTATGAATTACTTACCCAAGATGTTTGATGAAAAATCGCACCAAAATCGCCCAAAGAAGCTGTGGAGAAGAGAGGGTTTGAAAAATGGGATTTTTATTCCGTTTCTGTTCTGTTTTAGAACTTAAATTCACTAGGCGGAATTTTGTTCATCGCATTCGCAAAATAGGGTCGTGTTCGCGAAGGGTTGGACATTTCTGGTCACTGCGTTCACAAAGTACGTACGTGAATGCGTAGAGGAAAATGGGAGGGGGTTCATAACCGGCCTACGCGAACGCGTAGCCCACGCGCGAACGCGTAGGGAAAATGGCAGGGGTACTGGGCAGCTTATACGCGAACGCGAAGGGAATTCGCGTCCGCAAAGAGAGGGGGGTCACTGGGCATTGCGAACGCGAGGGGCATCCGCGAACGCGAAGAAGAGAGGGCGGGCTGGGCATCGCGAACGTAAGGTATGTCCGCGTTCACGAAGAAGGAAATACATGTGCAAAAATTGCAGCAAATCTCCCAGATTTCCCAAGTCCAAAAACACCCTGAACCACCTCCAAAATATGCACACTAACTCAATTACATCATACGAACTTGCTTGAACGATCAAATCGCCACAATAACATCAAAATCAAAGAATTGAGTCTTAAATCCCAGAAATCTTTCAATTTTTCATAACTTTCAAATTTTTCAATTTAAGGCTGAAACACGTCAAACGACGTCCGTTTTCAACCAAACATTACAGGAAGCGCTTAAACGACATGTATGACTTGTACCGGGCGTCGGAACCAAATTATGAGCCCGATACCATTACTTTCTGATCAAATTTCAGTTTCATTTCCTTGAGCATTTTTAGAAAACAAATTTGACAGAAAAGTTCTTTTCTCAGACCTAGGACCATGGAATTCAATTCCAGGCATACGCCCAAGTCCCATATTTTTCTACGGACCTTCCGAGACCGTCAAATCACAGGTCTGGGTCTGTTTACCAAAAATATTGACCAAAGTCAACTTTATCAATATTAAAATTCAAAATTCTTCAAATGTTTCACATAATTCATATATATCAACATAAAAAATTTCTGGCTTCGCGCACTGACTGCGCACGCAAATTGTGGCAACTAATAGTGAGGTTTTCAAGACCTCTGAAGCTCGTAATGACTAATAAAACAAGTGATGACCCTTTGAGTCGTCACAATACTATTGTGGTTTGAAAGCTGCGTCCTGATCTGTGGAAAAGAAATACACAGAGTGTAGCATCAGCACAAACGACCCCATGTGCTGGTCAGTGCTTGACCTAACCCTGGTGAGGTAGTGACGAGGCTAGACAAGACCTACCACAATTAACATGTACAGATATATGTGCAGAAATAGGAAATACGCAAAATTAAACAATTAAAGGGGGAGGGGAGCATGTTGTGGGGTACGACAGTCAAACATAGAAATCATCGATAAATAAATGTAACTGAACAATAACAACTGATAAGGAAAACACAGGAAGTCTCTACATACAAAAACAATACACTCAGTCCATAGTCCGTTGCGGCGCACAACCTGATCCTCAATAGATATCACCATTGCAGCGTGCAACCCAATCCTCAACAATCAATACCGTTGCGGCGTGCAACCCGATCCTCAATATTTATCAACACTGTTGCGGTGTGCAACCCGATCATCAACATTTAATACCAAGAACTTACTCGAACAACGACCGCAACTCAAGTACGAGGGGAGTAACAATAATTACAAGACATCCCCGCAAGGGGATACAATTAACAATTCAATTATCCCGACAAGGAAAAAAATACAATAAATACTTACGTCCCGGCAAGGGAATTAATCACTACATGTTCCTCTTTTAATCGCCTATTTCTCGAGTAACAATTTCTAGTTCGATCTATTGATCCAAATAACAAACCAATCACAAACCTTCCTCAAATATTCACTTTACGTTATACTTATCAACCCAAGCAAGAAAAATGTATCATTAAATCTGAATCCAACACATATAAGACTCACGGTCATGCTAGACTCTGGTGCATAGATAACTGTCACCATGCCTATACACCGTACTCCACAATTAGCACGTAGCAGATAATATCCTAATCCTAATCCCTCAAACCAAATTTAGAACAAACACTTACCTGGAAAGCTCCAAACTCAACTCACGCCTCTAGAATAGCTTTACCCCGCGAATTCTCCAAAACACCGCTCGAATCTAGTCACAAATTACTCAAATGTATCAACAAATGCTAGTTAAATCAATTTGAATGCATAAGAATGAATTTTCTCAAAGTTTTGCCCAAATATTTCCAAACATTCCCCCAGAACCACATGGTCAAAACCCGAGGATCAAAACAAAACCCGGTTACCCATTCCCCCACGAGTTCATATCTATGTTTTGTTTTGTTATCGGACCCTAAATTGAGGTCCAAATCCCGAATTTAGTGAAAACCTAAGTTCTACCCCAAAATTCCTATTTTCACCCATGGAAAACCTTGATTTTAAGATGGAAACATGATAAATGATATTAGAGATTGAAACAATTGAGTAAAAGTTGACTTACAAATGATTTGGAGAAGAAAGAGTTCGTGAAAAATCGTCAATGGGTGATTGGGTTTTGAAAATATGAAAAATGAAGCTTTAGAATCGTCTATGTATGAAATATCCAGGTGCAGGTATGGGAATTGCGAAACTGGGTTCGCAACTTGGGAAATGCGAGATAATAGTTCACATTTGGAAACTCCCTTCAGCTACACAAGGTTCGCATTTGCGACCTTGCAAGTCGCATTTGCGACAGTCCAGATTTGGGAAATGCGAGCAAAATGATCGTATTTGCGATCATCATGCTGGAGGCAAAGTTTCGCATTTGCGAATATTGCATCACATCTGCGATGACCACTAGCTCGCATTTGTGAGAATTTCAATCGCATTTGCAAAAATCATAGAAGCATTATACCAGATTTTACAAAATTGAGAAATGCAATCTGATGCATATTCATAACTCACCCGAGCACTCGCGGGTGCAAACCAATCATGCACAAAACCTCAAAAATATCTTACGGACTTGCTCGAGCAATCAAATCACCAAAATAACATCAAAATCTATGAATCAAGCCTCAAAATACAAAATTCTTCTTTCAATTCTCAAAACTTCATATTTCCCATTTTGGTTCGAAACACGTCAAACGTCATCCGTTTTCAACCAAATTTTGCAGATAGCGCTTAACACATATTTAAAACTTGTACCGGGCGTCGAACCAAAATACAATCCCGATACCTATATTTTCTAATTCATTTTTTTAAAATTCCATATCATTTTCAAGAAAATAATTTCTTTCAAAAATTCTATACTCGGGCTTGGGATCTTGAATTTCGATTCCGAGAATACGCCCGAGTCCTATATTATTCTACGGACCTCCCGGGACCGTCACATCATAATCCGGGTCTATTTACCCAAAATATTGAACAGAGTCAACTGTATCAATATTAATATCAAAATTCTTCAAATTCTCCACAAAATTCACATATTTTCACATAAATATTTTCCGATTTCACGTCTGAACTGTGCACGCAAATCGAGGCAACTAAAAATGAGGTTTTCATGGCCTCGAAAGCATGGAAAAGGGAGAATTATGGTGATGACCCTTTGGTTTGTCACATCCTCCACCTCTAAAACAACGGTTCATCCTCGAACAGACAAAAGAAAGAAGTACCTGAGTCGGGGCATAGATGAAGATAACGGCTCCGCATATCCGACTCGGACTCCCAGGTCGATGACTCAGGAGGCTAGCCCTCTCCACTGAACACGCACTAAAGGAAAACTCTTCGACCTCAACCGCAGAACGTGCCAGTCTAAAATAGCCACCGGCTCCTCCTCATATGACATATCCTTGTCCAATTGGACAGTGCTAAAATCTAAGATGTGGGCTGGATCGCCGTGATACCTCGGAGCATGGATACATGAAAAACTAGATGTACGGCTGACAAGCTAGGCGGCAAGGCAAGTATATAAGCCACCTCTCCCACTCGCTCAAGAATCTCAAATGGGCCAATGTACCTAGGGCTAAGCTTTCCCTTTTTCCCGAATCTCATCACGCCCTTCATAGGCGATACACGGAGCAATACTCGCTCACCAACCATGAAAGCAACATCTCTGATCTTGCGGTCTGCATAAGTCTTCTGCCTGGACTGAGCTGACCGAATTCTGTCCTGAATGATCTTGACCTTATCCAAGGCCTCATGTACTAGATCTGTACCCAATAACCGAGCCTCTCCCGGCTCAAACCATCCGACTGGGGACCGACACCGCCTACCATATAACGCCTCACACGTAGTCATCTAAATGCTAGACTGGTAGCTATTTTTGTAGGCAAATTCTGCTAAAGGCAAGAACTGGTCCCACGAGCCTCTAAAATCAATAACGCAGGCTTGGAGCATATCCTCAAGAATCTGAATAGTCATCTCAGACTAACTGTCCATCTGGGGATGAAATGTTGTACTCAAGTGAACCTGGGTGCCCAAATCTTGCTGTACAGGTAAACTACGCGGCCCAAACCAAAATGATATATATAGGCACCCCATGAAGGCGAACGATCTCCCTGATATATAAATCCCTGATATAAATCCAAGCTAATCTCTCGGACGAATAGGTGGTGGCAACCGAAATGAAATGCACTGACTTGGTCAGCCTATCAACAATGACCCATATAGCATCAAACTTCTTTCGAGTCATCGGAAGGCCAGAAACAAAATCCATGATAATCTTCTCCCACTTCCACTCGGGAAGCGCAATCCTCTGAAATAATCCACCAGGCCTCTGATGCTCGTACTTGACCTGCTGACAGTTCAAAAAAACAACGGGCCACATATGCAACAATGTCTTTCTTCATTCTGCGCCACCAATAATGCTGCCTCAAATCTTGATACATCTTCGAGGCGCCCTGATGAATAGAATACCGAGAACTATGGGCCTTCTCTAAGATCAACTCCCGAATACCATCGACATTGGGCACACAAACTCGCTCCTACAATCTCAATACACCATCATCTCCCAAGGTCATTTCCTTGGCACCTCCACAGTGCACCGTGTCTCTCAGGACACACAAATGGGGATCATCAAATTGCCGCTCACGGATACACTCCGTCAACGACAATGAGCAACCGTGTAAGCTAACACCCTGCTAGGATCAGAAATTTCCAACCTCACAAATCGATTGGCCAAGAATTGAACATCCAAAGCTAGCGGTATCTGGCTGACCCGAATATAGGCAAGACTACCCATGCTGGCAAACATCCTACTCAATGTATCGGCCACCAAATTGGCCTTCCCCTGGTGGTATAAGGTAGAAACATCATAATCCTTCAATAACTCCAACCACCTCTTATGCCTCAAATTCAACTCCTTTTGTTTGAACAAGTACTAAAGGCTCTTGTGATCCCTGTACACCTCACACGTTACACCATATAAATAATGCCTCCAGATCTTCAAGGCATGAACAATTGCTGCCAACTCTAGGTCATGAACTGGATAATTCTTCTCGTGGATGTTCAACTGCCTCGAAGATATGCTATGACTCTGCCATTCTGCATCAACACTATGCCAAGCCCAATACGGAATGCATCACAATAAATGGTATAAGGCCCTGATCCCGTGGGCAAAACTAATACCGGTGCTTTAGTCAGAGCTGTCTTGAGCTTCTGGAAGCTCGCCTTGCACTCATCTAACCACCTAAACTGGGCACCCTTCTGGGTCAATCTAGGGAGTGGGTACTAGTTCTTTATCGTCACCTTATTCAACTGCCGGTAATCGATGCACATCCTCATCGACCCATCCTTTTTCTTCACAAATAACACTGGCGCACCCCAACGCGATACACAAGGTCTAATGAAACCCTTATCAAGCAAGTCCTGAAGCTGCTCCTTTAACTTTTTCAACTTTGGCAGGGCCATGCGATACGACGGAACGGAAATAGGCTGAGTGCATGGGGCTAGATCAATACAGAAATAAATATCCCTGTCGGGTGGCATACCCGGCAGATCTGAAGGAAAAACCTTGGGGAACTCCCGAACATTAGGAACAGAGTCAATAGATGGGACCTCTGTGCTGGATTCACGAACATACACCAGATATGGTAGACACCCCTTCTCGACCATGCGTCGAGCCTTGATATTGAAATAACACTGCGGGTGGCATGGCCTGGGGTCCCTCTCCACTCAAGTCGAGGCAAGTCTGGCAAAGCCAAGGTCACGGTCTTGGCGTGACAATCCAAAATAGCATGATACGGGGACAACCAATCCATCCCCAAAATAACGTCGAAGTCTACCATATTTAATAGCGATAAGTCGACACGGGTCTCAAGACCCTCAAATACTACCACACATCAACGATGCACTCGGTCGACCATTATAGAATCACCCACCGGTGTAGATACATATAAAAGAATACCCAAGGCCTCACTAGAGGAATACCCAAGGCCTCACTAGGCATAATCAAATAGGGTGCAAAATAGGACGACACATATGAATACGTAGATTCGAGATAAAATAGCACAGAAGCATCCCTATCACAGACCAGAATATTACCTGTAATCATAGCATCTGATGAATCAGCCTCTAGCCTGGCTGGCAACGAAAAACAATCACCTCCCTGAACTATGTCTCTAGGATGATCAGCTATTGGCTGACCCCTTCCTCTGACAGTTTGAGCTCCACCTCTATGCTCATTACCTCCACCTCTATAGCCTCTACCCCGCCTCTAGCTGGCTGGGCGGCCTCTGGATCACCTGCTGCCTGAATCATGAGACGAGAACCCTGCTGCGGTGACCGAGCACCTCTCAACCTGAGGAAATATCTCCCGATATGACCAAGGTCTCCATACTCATAACACCCAGCTGAATGCGGCAACTGAGAAAACTGGGACTGACCCTGCCGCCCTGAATGACCTCCTCGAAGGCTCTGAAATGGTGGTGCACTGATGGGCTACTGATCAGAATAGTGCTTCTGAGAACCGCTACCGCATGCAGTACCATATGAAACCTAAAGTGCTGACTGAAATGGCCTCTGAGGGTGGACTCTACCATATGAATCTGTAAAGACCCAACCTGTCGTCTCAGGTATCTTCGCCCGTTTTCCCCGTTTTATGCTTCTATATGTTTCATTATATGTGTTTGGAGAATTTGAAGTAATTCGGATAAAGTTCGGTTAGAAATGAGACAATAGGTCTCTTTATGAGAAGGTTAGTTTGGAAAAGTCAACCGAATGTTGACTTATGAGTTAGAGGGATCAGAATGTATTTCTGATGATTCGACTAGTTTTGGATGGTGATTTATGACTTAGGAGCGCAATCGGAACTGAATTTTGAGGTCCGGTGTAGAATTAAGCTTGAATTGGCAAAGTTAGTATTTTGGCGAATTCCGATTGATAGGTGAAATTTTGATCCGACGGTCGGAATAGAATTTCGAGATTTTTTGTAGCTTCAGTATGTCATTTTGTACTTTTGTGCAAATTTAAAGTCAATCGAATGTGATTTGATAGGTTTCGACATTGGAAATAGAAGTTGGAAATTCTAAAGTTTATAAAAACTTGGATTGGAGGTTGATTCATGATTTTAGCATTGTTTGATGTGATTTGAAACCTGGATAAAGTCCGTAATATATTTTGTGACTGGTTGGTGTGATTGGACGGGATCCCGGGGGCCTCGGATGTGTTTCGGGTTGTAATCACGCTCTTATTTGATGTTTCAACATTGTTTCTTTAGATATAAAAGGGTACTACATTAAGCAAATGAGCTAAAAATCAGTTTTCTTTGAACCATTAGATCCCTTTTGAAATTATGGACCCGTAGCAAAAAGAATCTTCAAATTTGGACATCGTATGAGGATTTTATGGCCGTTTTACCAAGGTTGCACATATTTTCAAGTTAATGACGAAGTTTCCCGTGACTGCGAAGTAATAACCTGCACTATTTGCAAATATTATAACCTATATATGTTCTTCATTATAAGGCCAAATTGAGTGATTAAAAATCCTAAAATTCATTATCATTTCACAAGGAATCCATTGGAAGCAGTAAAACGCGTGAATGGTGTACATATAATGATCAGGTCGAGTTTTCTTCCAATTTTTGAACGGGAAGAAGCTTCTGAGGCAATTTTTAAGAGAGAAAATCAGTGACTATCGTAGAGATAAGTTATTTGACTATTAAAACTCGTTTATGGGTGATTATAGACCATAATCACAGCCTTTAATTCACATGGCAAGCGAGTGCACCCACACTTTTTGTCACACCAATGTCCAGGGGGTAATGACTCTCAAAAGGTCAAGTTGAGGGGGTTATTAAGAGTTAAGATCACGAATACTTTAAGGTTGTAACTAATAATCTTTTTTTTTTTATCAAAATCCACTAAGCCTTGTGCCTAGTGTTAATTTTGATAAATATAAAGTAAATTACATTATTACAACTGTGGCGGGGGGCATAAACCTTACCTCCCAAGAGATGATTGTACACTTGATCATCCAAAAAAGACATTCATGTCAAACCTTTTTACAGGGTATAAGGGAGTTTTTCCAATTAAAGTGACATAAGTTGAAATGAGATTGATTAATTTATCAGAGTCGTCACTTAGAATAGTTTATTTGGTGTTCCAAGTCACGGTTTGTTTTAAAATCCCAAATTAAGGAAATTTCGACTTTACTTTATAAGTCTGCAAACCAGAAATTCTAGATAAGGAATCATGTTAACCCGAGAGAAGGTGTTAGGTATTTTCGGGTTCCGTTTTTCTAGCACAGTCGTTTAAACTATTGATAATTGGCCTATATCTAATTAATTGCATATTTTAAACCTATGTGCATTTTTAACTTTGTAACCGCTTCTAATCTTTTTAGGAAAACTCATGATTGTTTTTGAAAACACATCGTAAACCACGCTACATGAAATGCACCCCCGGTTCACGACACGTTTATTTTATTTAACATTGTTGGAAATTGAAGTCCGGCCACATGAGATGTACACCCATATTTTAGCAATTACAAATCACAACTACGTCACGGGAACCGTATCCGTAGCCAATGGCGGATCCAGGATTTTGAGTTCGTGGGTGCTTAACTTTTTTAATTGGAGCAAAAGAAAGTTAGTGCTTGATAAATGGAGGAAAAAGTCTATCTAGGGGCGTGAGTGAGATTCGATCTCTCGACCATATACTCATTTAGAGCCCTTCAACATCCATCATAACCAAAGCACCCACCAAGCTTTTTGTTATCTGGGTGCTTGCTATTTTGTTATATCCGTTTTCTTAAGTTTTTTATATAATTATACGTGTTCGGGGTCGAGGTTAATGGGTGCTCGAGCACCCAATGTTTATATGTAGATCCGCCCCTGCCAATGGCGGATCCAGGATTTTGAGTTCGTGGGTGCTTAACTTTTTTAATTGAAGCAAAAGAAAGTTAGTGCTTGATAAATGGAGGAAAAAGTCTAGCTAGGGCGTGAGTGAGATTCGATCTCTCGACCATATACTCATTTAGAGCCCTTCAACATCCATCATAACCAAAGCACCCACCAAGCCTTTTGTTATGTGGGTGCTTGCTATTTTGTTATATCCGTTTTCTTAAGTTTTTTATATAATTATACGTGTTCGGGGTCGAGGTTAATGGTTGCTCGAGCACCCAATTTTTATATGTAGATCCCCCCCTGTCCGTAGCCATGATAATGTATTGTAACGCGCCTAAAGAAAACTACGAAGATTCATTTTTAATATCTAAGTTACAATATTTGTGAGGGCCATGGATAAACTATGTATGGCACACCTTAATCCATTCTCTATTTAAAGAAATTGTATTTAGCTACACTAAAGGCAAAACAAGAAAGAAAAGCAAAATAAAGGAAACCCTAATAAAGGAGAAAAGGAAAATTAGACTTAACTTTTTTCTTATTTTGGCTTTGATTCTGTTAAAATCGACCCTCAAACGTTTGCTCTTGCCAAGAACAGGCGCTTGGAGTACATCTAGACTTATCGAAAAAAGAACAAAAGGAAAATAGGGGATATGCGACGGACCCGTATTCTTAGATCTAAGATTTGGCCTAATCGGAAGGTATTTGAAGGGTGGTTTAGGGATTTGGAAAGGGGAGGGAATGACGGTGACATGGTAAAAATTTGGGGCTATTTGGAAAAGTTCTGCCGCCGTGAGGCGATTTCTAGCGGCGGAGGGCGGTGGAGATGGTGGGAAAAGTTATGGCGGCAAGATTTTTTAGGTTTTGGCGTTAGAGACGGAATGAGGGGAGTTCGAATGGGGTGGACCGAGTTTCGGAAACTTTTAAACAAAACCAATGCCCAGTTCATAGCCACAAAATCAACGGTTGTGATGACAAGGCCCCAAAACGGAGTCGTTTAACGCTAGGGCAAACTGGACCCGGTAATCCCATGTATGGCTTGGATCTATGGTGGTTTTGGGGATTAAAATTGGCCCAATTGGCTTTACAATTCCTTTTTTCTTGGGTTTTGATACAGTTACCCACAAAAATAAAATTATTTATCCTTGTCTACCCATTTGTTTTTCTACCCATAAACTAATTACATTTCCTATCCATACTAGTTTTTTTAGGGAATTTTTCTTTATTCTCCAATTCTTTTTTATTTTTATGCTTCTTCTTCTTCTTCTTCTTCTTTTTTCTTATCTTTTCTGCTTTTTTATTTTCTAGTTTTCTTCTTAATTTTTCTTTTTTCCTTTTCTAACTTTATTTAATTTTTTTATATTGCTTTTCTCTTCATAATCTAATTTTATTTACCGTTTTTACTATTTTTATTATTGGTTTTTAATAAAATAAGAAATATAATTGATATAGTTAATATTTCTTTTTAATATAACTAGTACAATATACCTTTTATTTTGCATTTCTTTCTTATTTTTAAATTTAATTATTAAACTAAAATAATAACAGTTGTCACTTCATCTAATATTTTAGAATATCACATTGACTGCTGTTGAGCACCATATATTACATAATCAGATTCTAAGAATCAACACCTGATTGCTATGCAAACCTTGATCTCCTTCCCTATAAATATCAGCACACACTCTACCAATTGCAGTAATACAACTAGTTATAGAGCAAGAAAGCATAATCTACGGCAGCCAAATCTCCATATATACTCGTTTGAATAAAAATGATAATAAAATATTTAAAAATAGAACAAAAGTATAAGTAGCGACTTTTAGTACCATGTGATACCAATATGGTATATATGTATACCAACAAAGCATATGATTTCTCTAGAACATTGCTACAACTATCTGCGACTATACTACTCTTACCAAAACATTAAAGGACCCAATAAAAATGTAAGAAAATTACATGCTGGTATTGTAAGCTAAATATTTGTAAAATAACTTGTTCATTTCGTATACTAAGAGAGGATATAGTTGTATGGGGGTAGTTTCAACAATTGCCTATAACTATAAAACTATTAATACACATAATTTATGTCCATCGGCACATACAAATTTCATTATTGCAACTCATGTTGATATAAATAATTTCATAACACAATTCACTCAAAATGCAGCTAAAACAACCAAAACAATGTTCAAACTACCATATGATACCAATATGACATATAACTATACCAACATGGTATACCTTTTTACTAGTTAATTTCCGGTAACTATCTAACTATACTACTATTACATAACACACATGCATAAAGAGAAAAATAACAAAATAGGGTATCACATATTAATATAATAAGACATTTCAAGATATTGTACTATATTACTATTATTAAAAGAAAATAAAATATTGTACCAATTAAATGCAGCTAACACAACAAAAAAATAATTCAACTAGCATATGATACCAATATAGTATATGGCTATACTAATAGGGTATATAGTTGAAATGAATTGTATACTAAAATGATATATTTTTATACTATTTGTGTATACAATACAGTATATTGTTACAATATAGCTATATACCCCTACAACATATTGTATACCGTAACAGTATACTATTAAGTAACTGTGTTCTTCTTCTATTTTCAGTAAAAATATTTGATCTTAATCCTCTCAAATCAACTTCAAATATGATCAAATTTCAGTATGAACTTCTAGAAGGTACTATGAGCAATATTTAATAACCTCTATTTTGAATAAAATAAGAAATCTTCAAAACAAAAATTGAGCTTCAAGCCAACAATGGTGGATATTCAAACACACATAAAAATTCAGATTTGGGAAGCTACACGAATGTACTTTAAGCAATATTTTATAGCACACCACATCAAATCAAACAATAAATCTTTAAAATAAAATTTCCGTTTTAGAAGCTTCAAGCTCAACAATAGTGGGTCTTCATACACACAAAAATTATAAGGAAAGCTTGCGTTGAACATCTTAACGAAGATCGATCTATTGAAGATTCAGACCTAAAAGTTTGAACTCATACACATAAAGTTCCAATTTTTTTCTTCAGATCTAAATTTGGATTCACTACTTTGTAGTATTTCTTTATTGGATAATGGATAGACTCACTGAAAACTTTTTCCTACTTAACTTTCTTGCTAATGATATATGGAAGAGAGATAAGAATAAACGGAATTGCTTATTGGAAGAATATGAGAATTAATGTCGTAAAAGAAATAAAGAGAAAATAGGGAGAAAAACAAGGGAACATATAAGAAAACTTTAAACTTTAAAATTACACAGAAACAATGATTGGGAGGCCGGGCAATTAATATAGGTAGGGTAGGTAAATATTGTAAATATTTTCAAAATGGATGAAAGCGGGTAAATATTTTGGTTTTTTTTTTTTGGTAATTAACTTTCTTTTATTAATCACCAAAGATAGAGTCATTACATTTCCATAATTCAGCTAACACAGCTGATTATCTATAATAAACTCCTCTCCTACTTCTATACTATGCCTCTATATCTAATTACATGAAACCTGTTGAAATTGTAGGCAAAACTCAATAGGACTTCTAACATGACAGATGTAAGCAGTGTTTCTAAGTAATTTCCCAACAAGATTTGACACATTTGTGAACACTCTGGAGTTCCTTTCTAGCCAGAGACAATAGCATAATTCAGCAAATAACAGCTTAAAGTTGTGAGCTCGTGCAGTCCTTCCCTTAGCCTTGGTAACAACCCACTGTATGTACTGATCCCAGGATTGACAAGCAGGCTGAGTAACTCCAATCCAACTCATTGCTTGATGCATCATTATGGTGGTGAATGGACACTGATAGAAGAGATGATCTCTGGATTCATCACTTTGTTTACACAAAATGCATAGGCTGTCAATGTTTGGATTCCATTGCTTCACTCGATCTTTAGTAGGCAGCCTATCCTGCAGTATTAACCAAAGGTTAAACACTGCCTTAGGCCTTGCATGATTTGTGATAGTTAAGTTCCTCCATATGACTCGTGGCAGCTGACCAATTTGATGCAAATATAGCTTCCTTACAGACCATTCAGTGTGGGGCAACTGCTGCATTTGGCTCAATGTAACAGTGGCTTCAACTATTTTCCTAACCATCCAGCTTGCCTGGTTAGGAATTTTGATGTTATGGAGCTGCTGTTGCTTAATGTACACAAAATGGATCCACTTGATCCATAAGATATCTTTCTTGTTAGCTAAGTCCCACCCTAGCTTAGTAATAGCAGCTCTATTCCATAGTTGCAGGTTCATGAGACCTAACCCTCCAGCAGATTTAGGTAAACACATTTTCTCCCAGGCCACATATGCCTTTTTTGAGATGCTGGCATTACCAGTCCAAATATAGGATCTACATATTGCATCTAACATCTTCAATATCTTTGAAGGAATAAGAAAGATTTGTGCCCAATAAGCTTGTATGCCAAAGGTAACTGTTTGGACAAGCTGTATTCTTCCAGCATAAGATAACTTCCTGGCAGTCCAAGAGGTTATCTTAGCAGTGATTTTATCCACCAAAGGCTGCCACTGTAGAAGAGACATCTTCCTTGTAGATAAAGGAATTCCCAGGTACTTAAATGGTAGCTCACCAGATGCAAAACCCAGCTGAGCTAGGATAAGCTGTTTGATCTCATTAGTGACTCCACCAAAATACACAGAACTCTTGTTTAGATTTGCCTTCAGACCAGATGCCTCTGTGAATTGAGTAACATATTTGAACATAGTGCATACAGATAAGAGGTCTCCTTTTGCAAACAATAACAAATCATCTGCAAAGCTAAGATGTGTAATACCCAACCTTTTGCAACCAGGATGAAAAGAGAAGTTTGAATCCTTCTTAAGTTCATATAGAGCTCTGCTGAGGTATTCCATCACCATGGTAAACAGAAATGGAGACATTGGATCTCCTTGCCTCAGACCTTTGGCTGCTTGAAAAGGTTCTGTGGTTTCCCCATTCACCATGATTGTGTAGCTCACTGTTTGAACACATTCCATGATCCATCTGATGAACTTCCATGGAAAATTTAGAGCTTCCATCACCTGTTGTAGGAAAATCCACTCCACAGAGTCATAAGCTTTTTGTAAGTCAATCTTTATCATACATCTGGGGGAAATATGCTTCCTTGTGTAGTGTTTGATCAATTCATGAGCAAGGATGACATTGTCAGCTATCCTCCTTCCAGGTATGAAGCCTGCCTGTGTCTCACATATGATACTTGCTATGCACTGCTGCAATCTATTGGCCAAGATCTTGGAGATGATTTTATATAGCACTGAACAACATGCTATTGGTCTGAATTCTTTAACTGATGTAGGGTTAGCAACTTTGGGAAGTAAGGTCAGGGAAGCATAGTTAGCTGGTTTATACATACAGTTGGTCTGGAAAAAATCTTGGACAACCAATATGATCTGCTCACCTGTAATATTCCATGTTTTCTTGAAGAAAACAGCATTAAAACCATCAATGCCTGGGGCTTTGTGATCACCTATAGACTTTAGGCTGTCAATAATTTCATCCCTAGATACATCTGCAACTAGCTGCAACTGCTGCCTGTGAGTGAGTTTAGGACCATTATCCATATAAGACCTGTTAATTGCTGGCAATGAGTTAGAAGCTGTTCCCATCATTGATTTGTAAAATTGATTGACTTCCTCTCTGATGGCATCTGGATTGGTGATTCTTGTGCCTTCTGTTGTAACTAGTTCTGTGATACTCTTGTGTTGGTTCCTTTCTTTCATTAAAGCAGAAAAATATTTGTTATTTGAGTCTCCTAATTGAATCCATTTAGCCCTTGATTTCTGTTGAAGTATACTCTCTTCTATCAGTGACCATTTCTCCAATTGTACTATTAGCTCCTTTTCTTTCAGCTGTAGTTCATCAGTATAGTGCAGCCCCATCTGATTTTGAATGCTAGTCAGCTCCACCCTGCTATCTACAATTCTTTGTGTAATGTACTTAAATTCTCTAGTATTTAGAGATTTAAGGACAGGCTTGAGTGCTTTGAGATTCTGCCATATCTCCCTGAGAGTAGCTTGATCATTAGACTTCCAGTTCTCCTTTACAATGCATTGAAAATCTTCATGATTAGCCCATACATTGTAAAATCTGAAGGGAGCTTTCCTGAGCCTGCAATCTTCATATATAGTAAGGACCATGGGATTATGATCAGATATTAAGGGAAGACCATATACAGTTTGTATATGACTCCACTTAATCATCCATTCATAGTTCCCAAAAATTCTATCCAATCTACTATTCACTCTATCAGATCCAGCTTGTTTATTAGACCATGTATAAAAAGACCCTTTCCAAGGTAATTCTGACAGTCCTGCAGTTTGTATACACTGAGTGAAATCCTGAATTTCAGCTTGTGTAACCTGATTACAAGATTGCCTATCTGTGATGGACAACACAGCATTGAAGTCCCCTGCAACCAACCAAGGCTCATTTATGCCAAGAGCAAGATTTTGAAGCTGCTGCCATAACACCCTTCTTTGATCCAAGGCATTGCTTCCATATACTATAGTGAGTAGACAAACCAGCTCTCCTGTAAGAGTAAGGACTTTGCAGTGAATGAATTGATCTCCCTCTTGACAATCAGTGATAATAATCTTCTGTTCATCCCAAAGAATCCATATTCTGCCTCTTGTAGAATCCCTGTAGTTAGCTTGCAATTTCCAGCCAGGTAATAAAGTATTAGCTATTCTCCCTGCATTATGTTCTTTAACCTTTGTCTCTACTATACTAACTATACTAAATTTATTTTGTTTAAAATATTCCCTAGCCTCCTTTTGTTTGTATCTCTTATTTACACCTCTAATGTTCCATACTAACAGCTTCATTTAGTATAACTAGGTCCTCCTTTATCAGGAGGGTTTCTAAGTTTACCATCTGACATGCTTTGGAACCTGTTGCTCAGCACCATAGGTGATAGAGGGGGGAAGTTGGTTATATTGAACTCTGGCAGCACTTGCTTCCCATTATCTGTCTTCACCACTGCTATGTCTTCATTACTATCAGCTGTCTTACTTGGTACCATCATCTGCTCTTGAGGAGTTTGCTTACTTGTGGCCATCATCTGCTCTTGAGGACTAGAATGTTGGACTTGCATATTATTCTCAGTCACCACTTTTGGTCTCCATTGCTGTATTACTTTGGGCTTGTTGACAGGTTGAGTTTTGGGCATAGCAAGACAATTATGTCCAACTTTCAGGCACTTCTCACAATATATAGGTTTCCAGTCGTAAGCCACATCCTGAAAGAATCTATTACCAGTTGGATCAATGAGTTCAATCTCACTAGGTAATGGCTTGGAAACATTGACTTCTATAAGCATGCGAGCAAAGGAAATCCTGGACTGGTTAGTAGTACATTCATCTGCAAATAAAGGCTTCCCTAGGACACTCGCAATCCTACTAAGTGACTTAATCCCCCAACATGACATGGGCAGGTTAGGGAATTTAACCCACAGTGGGATTTCATTTGGGAACTCAAGTGTGAAATCAAAATCTATAGACCAGTGTTTCAAAATCATAGGTCTATTAGCTATCGTATATGGCCCAGCATACATTACTTCTTTAGCATCCTCTATGGTCAGAAACTTGGCTACATAGTAGCCCTCCTCATGATAGTATAATTCTGGCTCAGGGACATGTGACCAGTGCTGATTAATAAATCGTTTCATAGCATTAAATCCTGGTCCATTTCCAAATACAAAGATTACTAAAGCATTCTTCCATTTCTTCTCTTCCTCCTCCACTTCCTCTTTCATCAATTGCCCTACAGGCTTGCCATCCAGCATAACAGGTGGGATATATTCCAATGCCATACCATTCGAAGAGAATCTGTTCTTCTGGAATAAATTTGCCCAAACCTTAGGGGCATCCTTAACCTCCTTGGTTGGATCTGACTCTACTATTTGTTTAGGACTCTGCATGGGAACATTTGGTACACCCAGACATGGGGATGATACCATATGTTCATCTTGTTTAGTACTCTTCTCCGATTGTGCCAATGCAACATCATTTGATGGTACAGTACTTAATGTAACAGTACCCTCCTCCATTTGTACCAATGAAACAGTGTTTGCTGAAATAGTTGTCAATGTAGCATTATTCAATGGACTAGCAGCATACTTTGAGCTGTTATCACCCTTTCCAGTTGAAGAAGTTATGGAATCTCCAGCTACCTTCAGATCTGTAGTGGATTTAGCAGGGGAATTCACTATAGTTGAGGGGTTTGTGTTCACATAGATTGGGACTAGAGTTTTCTTTGGTCTACCTCTTCCTCGACCTCTTCCTCTTCCTCTTGCCATCGATCTTAGTGTATGTTCACTTACATGCACAGAGCAGACATGGAAGAAGAAGGAAGATGAAGCAATTTCTAGAGAGAAGTTAGAGCTTCTCTCTCTTCTTGTACCACTCACTTTTTAATATTTTGGTTTTAGTGGGTATAAAGTGTAGTTTCCTTTTTTTTTTTTTGCTAATAAGCTTCAAACAGCCCTCTTCTCTTTTTTCCTTTTTTTTTCAACTTTTTCTTTTGTTTTTCTTTTTCTTTTCTTTAATTAATGAAATCCTAAAATTAGAATCCTAAATTATCTAAATTGTAAAATTATATTAATTATAAAGATTGACCCTAAATAAGAAAATAGAAATCACTAATTTAAAAATAAAAAGGTAAAATGTAAATGTGAGCCATATTTTTTTATTTTCATTTAATAAAATAATTAATCCTGAAATATAAAAACATAGATTTAAATGCAATTCATGGAATTTTTTATTTGTATTTTTTTTATGATTTTAATAAAAATAAACATGCACAGAAAATACAAACAATTAACATAAAATCCTACAAAAATCCTATAAAATTGCAAACAATTGGAAGAAATCTATTATCTTGAATTTTATAAGAGTAATTCATATAGGAAAAAATCACATGCTCGCAATTCAAATGGACCAAAATTTCTATATGAAGTTAGACCTATGGAGAAACTCCTGTTGTCTATCCAACATTGGTAGACTACTAGGTATATAAAAAATGGTGAAAAAAGCCTAGGTCAACTATACAAATTGATCCTAACTTTACTAAGCACATTAGTTGGAAGTGCATTTTCCATATACAAGTTTCTATGGAGCATGACAAAAAATGAGCATGGTCCAGACATTCTTCAACTTTGCTTTACTAGGGAAACCACAGAAAGCCTAGTTGAAGAAAGTTACCAATAGGGACCCCAGAAGATGGCCATGTATGCTGATTCTGCCTGGTTTTTTTGACAGAAAAGAGTGAGCTCTTTACTACTGCCATCATCCAAGAAATTTTGGAGATTTCAATATTTACAGATGAAGTATGGCTACTTGTATTGCTTCTACATCATGTGATCTTCTGCTGATTGAAACTAATGGCTTTATTTTGTTGATAACATAAGTCTGAATCCCTTCATTTTCCTGTGGAACTTCTGCATAAAATGCAGCTTGTTTTGCATATAGTTGTTGCTGGTGAGAAAACTGAAGAGATGACATCTTGGATGTGTGGTTGCTTAGCTTCTAATTTGTCCAAACTTGGTCTTCATTATTATTCTTGTTGATGTTGTTACATCTAGAGGTATATGACCTCTGCTGATTGTGAATCCTGTGTATCATGTGTGGCTGTAGGTGAGGTATTTTGAGATTGCCCTTTTAATAGACCCAGAAGAATTGCTGCATTTGCAAGGGGCTGAGCATCAGAGATGCTAATACCACACCTTGTAAGTGCAGCAATACTGTGAATCTATCCATAGTATCTGCAAAAGGAAACAAGCTTGTTAGTGGAGAAGGATCTACTCTCAGGTTTTTGTGTGTTCTGAGAGTAGTGTGATGATTTGATTTCAGTGTGATGAGGGTGTGTTGGTAGTTGGACAGAGGTATGTGTAGGTTGGTTTTCTGGAAGGTTGGTGTATTATGGCAACATGTCAATTGCTGTGTGGCATTTTAGCATTGAGAAAGGGCTATCACATCAGGCCAATGTTTCCTTTCCCTGTTTGATTTTGAACTGTAATACTACCCCCAAGTTCTTGTGGGTTCTGGGTGGTAGCTTTGTTGTTGTTGATGGTTTTGGAGATGGTATAATACCTCATGGATGAGGTGATTTTTTTAATTATGATGCTCTTGTTTATCAGATTCATAGTGGTGAAATGGTTGAGGTAATTGGCATACTTTCAGTAGGATGAACACCATAGGTGTTGATTCCATCCACTGATAATATGCCAATTGGCCTAGCAATCTTTCATTGGAAATACCTGCAAAAGAAAAACCAAAGTTAGGGAAAAACCAGGTGCCCATGCTTCTGTGATTGCAGTGTTGTTTTGGATTAGTGGGGGGAGAGAAAGGCTTTCTGTGAAAAGGTGGTATCATGTGATGTATGGTGTTAGGGTGGGAGGTTATGAGGTAGATGGTTGTGGGTTTTGTAGAGATTGGTGTATTGTTGGCTGTAGTTGTGGTTTTTCCGCGTGAGCTGTTTGGTTTATGTGGTGTGTGTGATGTGGTTGTGGTGGGTAGTATTGATAAGAATGGACATTGGGCCTAAGTCAACCCCAAAAGCTAGCTTATGAGGTGAGGATTGCCCAAGCCATATAAGGAGACCAAGGATCTCAAATCCCTCAGATGTGGGACAACTCAACACCCCCATCACGCCCAGATCTCTGGAGCGTAGACAACATAAATGGGGGCCCAACATCGGTAACAATAATTGGGATGGGCCTGGCTCTGATACCATGATAAGAATGGACATTGGGCCTAACTCAACATGTATGGGAGTGTAAGCTGGAGTATCTAATTGATCAAGTCGATCTGCTCTCTAATGTGTGGTGGCATTTCCTGAACACAGTTGAAATGTGTCATGTGTTCCAGATCATGAATCAGCTGGGAAATTGGCTTTCCTATAGACATGAGAACATTTGAATTCCTCAAAGTGTTGACTGAGGTCCTTTAGCTTTTGCATGATCATTTGAAGAGTCCAGGGAGGCTCACAAGTTTTATTGATCCAATTAATCAGCAATGCAGAGTCAGCTTCCTGATGTACTTTGGTATATCCATTTTTCAAGCACCACTGAGTACCAATAATGGCAGCTTTAGTTTCTGCTTGATTATTGGTTCCTTCACCAAGGGAGTGGCCATAGAATGAATGAAGTTCCCATGTTAATTCCTTATGATGGTGCAACCTCCAAGTTTCTCCGGATTATTGAGAGCACTACCATTACTATTGACTTTCACACAAGTTGCCCTGCGGCTGTAACTAATAATTCGTATCAAATTTAAGGGGTTGATAAGGTATTTTGCCTTATTTTAGATGGTGATATGTCTGGAAAAATATAAAGTTAGATGATATAAATAGCGAAGCAAAGGGCGCGAAGGAATATATATACTGTGAACCACAAAAAAAAGGCTACAAATCAATAATTGTGGACCGGAGGAATGGGCGATGCGACATTGTCATAAGAGCGGTCAATTGATTATCCTTCGTCGAAAAATTACACAGCGTATATAGGTAAAATATTAGATTAAGAGATATATGACATATATTGAACACCCTTTGTCCGAGAAGTTTTTTCACTTCTTTCAACTTTGAACACCTTTGGATAAATTTCTGGCTTCACTGCTGACCGATTATTTATCGTAAAATCGAGTGCAATATAATTTTTACCTTTATGAATTTTTTCCAAACACAATTTATATCCAAACACTAACAAACGAATGTTTTTTTTTTTCAATCTTGAAATTCGAAAACTCAAATTCTTTTTTTTTTTAAATACTTTAACCAAACATGTCAGTGGTACTCGTGCTATGACTATTATAATGTGACTGTCCTATCAATTATTGAAGTCAACCCAATAGTCAAGACTTGGATCACTTCATCTTTAAAGTTCAGAAAACACACACAGACACACAGTACTAGGAAAACAGAACTGAAATGGAAACTTTAATTCCAAAGAATTTCAGAAACATAGTTCTAATATTTTTGTTCCTTATTTGTTGGAATAAAGTTTTTGCAAGAACTCAAGAAGATGACAAAGTAACAAAATTGCCTGGGCAACCAACTAGTCCACAAGTCTCACAATTTTCTGGTTATATTACGGTCAATAAAACTAATGGAAGGGCTCTTTTTTACTGGTTTTTTCCTTCTCAGTCTGAATCTTTCAAGAAACCCCTCCTACTTTGGCTTAATGGTGGTAAATTCCCATATCTTTTTTTATAAATTGAACCCCATTTTTACTTTTTCTTGTTTTATATATGAAAGTTTGGATATTAATTCTGTTCTTTTTGTACTTCTCTAAGTTGTTGTACTTGGCTTTTGTGGCTCTCTGACCATAGTTCTTGTTACTCCGTGTATTTGGCGTAGCTGGTAAAGTTGCTGTCATGTGACGGGGTCACGGTTCGAGCCGGAGAAACAACCTCTTGCAGAAATGCAGAGTAAGGCTGCGTGACCCTTGTTGTCCGGTCCTTCTCCAGATCCCACGGATAGCAGGAGCTGCCCCTTTTTTACTAGTTATGCAGGATTATCATAATTCAAAAATATTACAGGGATTATTATAAAATGAATAATGATGCAGGAATTTGTTTTGTGAGAATTGATTAATCTAGAGGAGTTTTTTTGTCTTTAGTTACTATAGTCAATAGAAGAGGAGCCTTGGAGCAACGGTAAAATTATCTCCGTAGGGTTCGAGCCGTGGAAGCAGCAACTAATGTGTGCATTAGGGTAGGTTTTCTATATCACACAACCAAGGGGTGTGGCCCTTCTCGGATCCTGCGTGAAGCGGGATGCCTTGTGCACTGGGCTGCCCTTAGTTTCTATTGTCAGCTAATACATCTATTTTTACTTTGCATTCTATTCCGCAAAAACTAATACATAGATTATTGCATAACTTGTGCGAGTATTTGCGATGTCGAGTTTAAGAAAGCCTACAAAATGTTGTATTAAGTTATGCAGCAGCGGTTACTTTTTCTTGTAAAACTAACAAAACGCGGTATTACTTATACCGAGTTTTATGTTGGAATTATTTTTGTTACTGCAGTAAATCAGAGGATTACCTTTAGTTTCTTAGCATTCACTTGTGTGATTTCTCTATTAGGCCCTGGTTGCTCTTCAGTTGGATATGGTGCTGCTGTGGAGTTAGGACCTTTGCTAGTTAAAAACAATGGGGCTGGTCTTGACTTCAACAGTTATTCTTGGAATAAAGGTCATATCTTATTTTATTTATACTCTACTTTGACCTTAATTGCTGTTGTTCACTGCTTGTTTCTATTGCTGTTGCTTCTTTTTCGTCTTTCCTTGAGCCGAGGATCTATCTTAAACAGCCTCTCTACCCTCACGAGGTAGGGGTAAGGTCTGCATACACTCTACCTTCCAGACCCCACTTGTTGTTGTATGCTCTATATGACTTTATATTGTTTATCAGTTTATGATGAATCTGCACGATATACAATATATTGACTCTATATATTATGTTGTTGCGACGAGAAATAAACTTAGAAAATGATAAGTCAATACAAGCCTGCAAGGCTTAGTACAAGAGTGTGAAGTATTGTTATTGTGGATTTCTCAATTGCAGAAGCCAATTTGCTGTTTTTGGAGTCTCCAGTTGGAGTGGGATTCTCATACACCAATACTTCCTCTGATTTAACCAACTTAGATGATGACTTTGCTGGTAATTACAACCCGAGAAATGCAAATACTTTTCCGAAAAGAGTGTGCATGTATACCGTGTAATGTTAACTTAATAACATAGTTTGCTTCACACAGCTGAAGATGCTTACAATTTCCTGGTGAATTGGCTGGAAAGGTTCCCCGAGTTTAAGAACCGTGAATTTTTTATATCAGGAGAGAGCTATGCAGGTGAAATAAACCTTTCCCTGAACTTTCATTTTAATGATTTAAGACTATGTCCAGTGTGCCTAAAATGCTCATTTCTTTTGGAATCATAGGACACTACGTGCCCCAACTGGCAGAGCTCGTATACAACAGAAATAAAGACAGCAAAAAGTATCCATATATTAATCTCAAAGGCTTCATAGTAAGTTCACGTTCATCTCCTTCTTGTGCCATACTCTATCGTAGTTCTTATCTCATTAGCACATCACTGCAGAATTCACTATTTAATCTGATTATACAATGACTTGCAGGTTGGAAATCCTGAAACGAATGATTACTACGATTATAAAGGGATATTAGAATATGCTTGGAGCCATGCGGTAATTTATGATTCACAGTACGAAAAGGCCAAACAAGTATGTGATTTCAATCTCTCCAACTGGTCGGATGCATGTAACGACGCGATGAAAGTAGTATGGGATAAGTATGAAGAAATCGACATCTACAACATTTATGCTCCCAAATGTCTCCGGAACACGAGTTCCTCTTCTTCTGCTAGTCTTACTGTCAGTGGACATGAATCTTCTAAACTCAAGGTGATTATTCTACCCCGAAGTTTCTGAATGATTTTGTATCACATGAGTGCATTTTAGTCGGTATGCATAAAATACTTGATAGTCTTTGAGCCTTGAGCAGGCCATTCCTTATGCCTAAAGACATAACAATATTGCGTATTGCAATAAGTGTTCTTGTCTGAACATTTCTGTTCACTGTATATTCCTTTTTTTCTCAAAAGACTGTTACAAGATTATTCATTTTATAGCTTGAAATCTACATGCAATCTTCACGAATCAAATAGAAACTTGGCAAACATGACCTGAAACTATGTTTTGATTTTGACGATGTACTTAGTTGCAGGCACTTAATCATGCGTTCAAGAGGATGCAACGAATTCCAGGGGGTTATGACCCCTGCTATACCGCGTTTACTGAAGAGTATTTCAATCGGTTAGATGTTCAAATTTCCCTCCACGTAAACAGTGAAGGACGTCATACTAGAGTAAAATGGCAAAGTTGCAGGTAAGTTCAAGTTTCAGCTTAATTCTCCTTCACATTCTGGAATCATGTCATGGTTATTTTTGCCCGAACTTCCTGCGAATTTTGTTTATTATTTGCTAACTTGGTTTCTGTTACGTACTATAGTGATCCCGTGTTACAGAAGTACAACTATAATGTGTTCTCTGTCCTTCCAATATACAAAAAGCTTATCCAAGGGGGGCTGAAGATTTGGATTTTTAGGTATTTGAGTTTTTATCTCTGTCTCTATTTTGCTTTTAACTTGTTCTTTTTCTTGTTCTGGTTATAGTTGCATGTATCCTAGTATGAAATCGTCGTAAATATTTTAAGAGTGGTCAAGTTCACTCTCTTTTCGTGATTAGTCGTACCCCTTGGGTACTGATATTAGTAAATATATCTTATTCATGCCTTGTGATTCCTTGAAATGCATCCTGATTTGCTTTTAGTACTCAATTTCGATAAGCTTACATTCATGTGACCCGTGTTTTCTTCATTATCAAAAAGTGGGGATGCAGATGGACGAGTACCAGTAATTGGGACGCGATACTGCATTCAAGCTCTTAATCTGACTCTGAAGTCCGAATGGCATTCGTGGTTCCACAATCATCAGGTCAGTTCTTGTCGTAATTGTTGACTCATAACAGTTAAATAACGACTAAACAGAAAACCATGCGATAACATGAAAAGGGTAAATTTTCATGTTTCCTCTTCCTCCCAGTCGCGACCCCCTGCCCCTAGTCGGAGTCCATTAACGGATCTAGTTAACTTATCCTCCTTCTAGTCAACTGTATTTCAAATCTTATAATTCATTTGGGACTGAGGCGTAGTTGCTGTGTTATCTGTAAACAATCAAAACAATGCAATGTTCGACAAAACATTACAGCACGAGCTGTTGATATGTACACGAAAAGCTAACTAGACCTGAAAAATAAGGTAAGTTACCGCATGGTAAATGTGGGACAAAACACTACAGCACGAGCAGGACAGGTATGACTTCTATTTACGCGACTGAAAGTTGCTAATATGTATATGAGATCTTTGGTTACTTTAGTGCAGCCTGAAAAATAAAACAGGTTGCATGTTACAACATGGTAAAAGTATACCGAGAGTGTAAACTTTATTTGAATTGTCAGCGTGTATAGTAACCGCTAACAAGTGGTACTGAAATGAGGACAACGAGAGACGTTAATTTATGTAAATATGCAGGTGGCAGGACGGATAGTGGAGTACGAAGGGCTAACGTTCGTGACAGTAAGAGGAGCTGGTCATCTAGTACCTTTATACAAGCCAAGTGAAGCTCGAGCCCTCATCCATTCTTTCTTAACTGGTGAAGAACTCCCTGCTCATAGATAATCGATTGTATCCACAGTAAAATCTCTGATAAAAATCTTTCTGTCGTCGTTTTACTGCACAAAGTTACCTGATGTTTGCTACTACTTAAGGGCTGAGACATGTTGACCTTCACTATAGCATTATACTTCTTTCTTGGTTATACTGTAACAAGAATCAAGACTTCAGAGATAATAACAGCAAATTTCTTGGGATGTCACTGTCACAAGTCTTCTGGTGCAAATAAATTATTATGGAGTTACTATATTTGAATATTTGATTCGCTTACCGAATAATTACTCTGGTTAGGTTGTTCCTTCTTAATTTAATGCCATAACCACTTTTAAAAGTTATTTTGTCTGATTCTAAATCAATCATTATTCAACACAGCTAAAATCACCGCCAAAGGATGTGATACAGTAGATGAGACTGCTCCCCTTTAACCAGAGAAATTCTCGGTAAGGAGCGTGCTTCGTCTCGAATGGGGCCCTATGCGATGTAAATTCAGATATAGTCGGACTCCAATGTAGGTACCGAAGATGGAAAATAAAAAAACTCTGCAAAAATCGTATCACGCATTAGTCGATTAACAGAAGTTCTTTTTTGTTCAAACCTACCTAGACCCGATATTGCTATCCATCCTTCGTCAACTTTGATAACTCTTATAAGTATTTGACTTATAACGACAATTGAAATGTATGAAAAAGTTTTAAAAAATACAAAATTAAAACAATATTCTATCTATTTTATATCACACTACTATTGAAAAGTTTATCCTTCTTTGCCACGCCTTTTCGAACTTTTTTTTAATACATTATAAAAAATGGTGACTTATACTACTTAGAAATGGATTATTTAGTTATATGATAGACTTAGTGGGCGTTTGGACATAAGAAATGTAAAACCTCGAAAAAAAAGTGAAAAAAATTTCAAGTGAAGGTGGTACTTGAAAGTTAGAGTTGTATTTGGACATGAATACAATTTTGGGTTGCTTTTAAATTTTTGTGAGTGATCTAAGTGAAAATTTTGGAAAACTGTTTTTTTGTGTTTTTAAATTTTCGAAAAATTTCAAAATTGATCTTTGAAAGAAAATTTTATCGTCAAACACTAATATTGAAAAAAGTATAAAAAAAAAATTTAAAAAGTGAACAAAATTTCATGCCAAACGGGCTCTTCAGTAGCCACTTTCAAGTCTGATATTTAAAATATATTCATAATTTATAATATATTTAAAAATTAGTCAATTCAACCAAACTTCAGGATTAAGTATCTTGAATTTTTGAGCAGCTAATTTGGAATTCACGACTTAATATTCTAAATTTTTGAGTTTCTAATATAAAATTCGGGACTAAGTACACGGAATGTTTTAACCGCTAAATCAAAATTTAAAATATACGATTCGAATTTCTGAACATAATTTTTGAACTTTAGAATACAATATCCTAAAGTTTGAACTTTGGGGTTTAAACTTTAGGAAGCCATATCCTAAAGCTTGAGTGAATTGACTAATTTATAAATATATTGTAAAAATATAAATATATTTGAAATAACATGCTTAAAAGTGGCTATTTGATGTAATTTCCACTTGTTTATTGGCTTCAGCCCAAAATGGAAACTGTAATATTCAAGCATTTTGAGGCCCATATGGTAATAAATGGGCAAATCTGTTACAAAATCGAGAATTAGCCGTTCCATTTTCCCTGATCTTCTCAGAAATTGATAACCTTCTTTTTCTATTCCAACATCAAAATTTGATAGTTCAGCTTCACAAATTCATCCTTATTTTCTTCCATTTCCGAACTAATTCAATCCCCCCCCCCCCCCCCCCCATCTTCATCAAATTGCAAAAAAACCTCAAAAATGTGAAAAAGGGTGAGTCTTTACTCCATTTCAATAATTTTTTTCTCATATTTTTTAAACCCAAAAACAAATTTTAAGATGAATTCACCATTTGGGGTTTTCCCAGATGAAGTAATTCTTCAGATTCTTGCTAGATTACCTGTTAAATCACTTTTTAAGACAAAAATTATATGCAAACTTTGGTACAAATTAATATCTGATAAATACTTTACAAATCTATATAATGAACTTTCAGTTAAGAATCCTATGGTACTTGTTCAGGTCAGTGAGCCTTCATCTGAATCAAGATCTAGTTTGATTTGTGTTGATAATCTAAAAGGGGTATCTGAATTTTCGTTGGATTTTGTTAAAGATAGGGTTAAAGTTAGAGGTTCTTGTAATGGTTTATTATGTTTGTCTAGTATACCTGATAAGGATGTTTATTATGTTTGTAATCCATTGACTAGAGAATGTAAATTGCTTCCTAGAAGTAGGGAAAGACCGATTACTAGGTTTCATCCTGATGGCGAAGCCACTCTTGTTGGTTTGGCTTGTGATTTGATAACACAAAAGTACAATGTGGTTTTAGCTGGTTATCATAGGTCATTTGGTCATAGGCCCGAGAGAACGTTTATATGCATGGTTTATGATTCGGAGTCGAACAAATGGAGGAAGTTTGTGTCGTTGCAGGACGATCAATTCACGCGTATGAATAAGAACCAAGTTGTGTTTATTAATGGTGGATTGCATTGGTTGACGGATAGTTGTTCGTGTATGCTTGTTCTTGATTTAGCTACTGATGTTTGGAGGAAAATACAATTGCCTGAGGAAATTAGTTGTGGAGTTAGGAGTCGTGTTTATTTGTTGGAATTGGATGGATGTTTGTCTGTGATTCAGATATACGAGGCTTGGATGGTTATTTGGGTAATGGAAAATTATGAGAAGGAAGAATGGCGAATGGTGGACAAAGTGAGTCTTCGTTGCATTAGAGGGATGGTCCCGGGCATTTTCCCGATTAGTCAAACTGCCAACTATGTTTACCTTGCTACGCATAAGCAGGTTTTGATATATCAAAGAAACAGCCGTGTATGGAAGGAGATGTACTCTGTAAAGGACAGCTCAACCTTGCCTTTATGGTTCTCCGCTCATGCCTTTAGGAGTACTCTCTTTTCCTGCCAGTGATCCGAGGATTTCATATATCTTCCTTTTCAACTGTTGTACATAGTGCTATCACTAGTCTGATTCCTATCTCTTTGAGCGGTCGTTGTCTTCATAACCTGTTATACTGGATATGTTGTGTGGAACCTCAAAGATGGTTTCAGCAATCAGCACGGAGCCACAGATGTAGCTTTGATGCAGTAGAGGGATACCGGGCATTTCTCCATAAGTCAAACTGGCAACTATCTTTACCTTGCTACACATAAGCAGGTTTTGGTATAGCAGAAACGGCCGAGGTGGTTCTCTGTAAAGGACAGCTCAACCTTGCCTTTGTGGTTCTCAGCACATGCCTTTAGAAGCACTCTTTTTTCCTGCCATTGATCCGATGATCGTGTACATTTCCCTATTCAACTATTGTACATATGCCATTATTAATCTAATTTTATCTCTTTGAGTGGTCATTGACTTGATTTTTTATCATACAGTGTACGTTTTGTGGAACCTTTAAAGGTGGTTTCGACATGAATGTAGTGAATTTATATGTTGATATCTGTCCTATATAGTCTGAGTATGATGTAAAGTTGCTATGATATTGCAGTCTTTTGTTCCATATGAAGCTGACTATGATGTGGTCTTGTTGTTGATTGTTCATAAGCTCCCCCCCCCCCCCCCCCAAAACCCCCACCCCACACACACACAAAAATAGACTATATATATATATATATATATATATATATATATATATATATATATATATATATATATATATATATATATATATATATATATTTGACTTACATTCTGTTCGAGCTGTGGAAACAGCCTCTAATGCAGGATAAGGCTGCGTACAATAGACCCTTATGGTCCGGTTCTTCCCGGATGCATAGCAGGAGCTTAGTGCATCGGGCTGCCTCTTTTTTTTTCTCATATCATTTTATCTCTATAGGAAGAAATAGTTTGGTTTATATGCTCTTCATTCTAGTGGTGAAATGGAGGATACACCAAAGTTCTGTTTACAATGACAAAACCACCAAAACATATTCTTTACTAATTAGAGCCAGATTTAAAGCTTCTTTCTAATAAGACCGTAAATTTGGCGGTTCCGAACCGAAATCGGATAGGAACCGCGGCCCTGCCGGTTCCGGCGGCCCGGTTCCGGTTCTAGCGGTTCCCGGGAACTGTGGCGGGGCGGTTCTACCCGTTGGAACCGGAACCGCCGGAACCGGAACCGGACCAGTTCTGGCGGTTCCAAACGGTTCTGCCGGTTCTGTAACGGGCATTTTTCAAAAAAAAAAAAATTTTTTTTTTTAAAAAATAATTTCCAAACGGCTCTTGGATCCGCGCAGAAAGAAGGAACTTTGGCCTAGCAGAATCACAACCAGAAATAGATGAGTGCTATGAAGAAATGATAGCAGAACTTGCTTAGAAAGCAACTTCACCCGGAAGTGGTGATGAACAAGCTTCATTTCCACCACCGCCAACACAACCACCTCCAAACCTTGAATGTTTTATGAGATTTGTTAGAAATAATGCATAAATTATTATGTAACTTGTACATTGGCACGTCTTCTTTTAGTTTTTTTTCCTTTTAATGGTGGTATTAGTACCATGTTGTGCTCATTCCATTGGGGGAAGGAAGACTAAGAAAGATATGCCATTTTGGTCAATAAATATGCTCTTTATCATATTCTTGAATATCTTTTGTCTCAATATTTCTTTGTCTTTACTTCTATATCAATCCTTGAATATTTATATAACATACAATATATAACATACAACACAATATACTAATGACAACATTCTTTTATCAATATATACTATTTATATACAATTTATACTAATTACTAACTACAACACAATATACACTACTTATATACAATATATACTACTTAAATACAATATATACTACTTATATACAAAATATACACTACTTATACACATTATATACTAATTACCAAACACAATATATACTATACTAATCACATAGTACACCATATAAAATATATTCTACAATATACTAATGACTACTATACAAGATATTGATTTAAAAAAAATAAAAAATTTCAGAACCACCGGGAACCGGAACCGCCAGAGCCGGAACCGGATGGTACCCGGAACCGTCACGGGCCGGTTCCACCTCCGGAACCGCCAGAACCGGAACCGCCAGAACCGGAATCGCCAGAACCGGAACCGCAGACCCAAATAGACCCAGACCGAAACCGGACACAGCCTTACTTTCTAACCTGGAAATTTGACCAGCTGTGAGATGAACAGATGAAGTTTGAGGTTATTTAGAGTTATTTAGACTTATCTCCTCCTACTGTATCTTTGAAAACCTTCATTTTATTCCATTGAGGCCTGTGTTGCTCAGACTCTCCAAAAGTATTGCTGTCCCCGTGTCGGATCCTTAAAAAATGTACTAAATTTGGAGGATCCGACACCTAACAACATTTTTGAAGAGTCCGAGTAACACAGATTGAGGCGAACGATGAGAGTATTTTCTAATGATGATGCTACATTTGTTCAGTGCCCACATGTTCTTTGCAACAACAACAATATACTAAGTATGGTCTCACAAGTGGGGTCTGGGCAGAGTAGCGCATTTGCATATTTTACCCCTGTCTAGTAAAGATAGAGAAGCTATCTCGATAGACTGCATAGTCAATCATATTTGCACTAACTTATGCAAAAATATTATTATTATATGCAAGATAAATAACATAACACAGATAAGAGTATCTAAATACAACTAGTATTGGATCATATAGCTGACTCCAAATAGTTTGGGATTAAGGAGTCGTTGATTGAGTACCTATTGTACAAAAAGAAGAAGAAACAGTTAGTCCTAGTACTTTTTTAATATTAGGAAAATTTGCTATTTTTGTTGAACTTATATGTATTAATGCAGTTTCTTTAGATGTATTTATATTCACTCAATAGTCTCAATTAGTGGATTTGGAAACTTGCCAAATGGAAACAATATGATCTCTGAAGGCAAAAACTGCAGATTAAAACCATAATGATGCACAATTTAGACCGAGATGATCACCAAATTTAACAGCGGTAAATGGTAATACTAGTTAGCGCTGTAAAATTCGGTGATCATTTCGTTTAAGAGCTTAAGCGGTTATAGAGCATATGTTCTTAATTAAACTAATCTATCTTTAACATACCCTTTCATGTGATTTAAAAAAAAATAATAGATGAAATATAAAGAGCAACTGAGCAAAAGTGCGTGATGAAATTATATTGAATATTATGACAAGATTAATCGAGTTGGTTGGGTAAGTGATTTTCCACATGAGAAATATGAGATCGATTTTTCTTACTAACAACCTTCTCATCATACCGCGCTTGCCTAGTGGAATTTATATCTCTGTATGGTATGCGAGCTATCACCCGAAGAATATTAGCTACGAGTTTCCCTAGGAATTTTCTAAAAAAAAAAATTAAATCGAATATGATGTCACGGTTGAGCAAAAATTAAGGAGACATTTTGCAAAAAATAAAAATAAAAATATAAGAATCTAGAAGAAAAAAAGAAAAAAAAGCTTTCAAGAATCTAGAAAAGAGTACCCTTCCACGTAAATTTGGAATATAGTACAAACCCTACTATATGTTTCGTTTAAACTCAGCTTAATACATGAAGCTTATATTGGATATTTTAGTTATTTTAATTCTCATATTACTGACTCTTAAATTCTTATTTACATTCTATTCTATATAAATAATACATAATTTTTTTTACATATTATATGCATATATGTTATAAATAGACTCCTATTTAAGGTGAATGTCTATAATTAGAGAGATTCTAGAGTTCTATTCTTGGTAGCTAAATCATCCCCCTCCCTATAAATAAAGGGGTCTTCTACCATTGTAATGCACTCCTAACATTCTCTAAGTATCAATAAGAATACTTCTCTCTCTCTATTCTCTCTATTGCTCTTGTTCTTGCATTATTGTTCTTGTCTTTTATATTATTTCATAACACGTTATCAGCACGAGACTCTACCGTCTCAAATTTTAATTCTCAAAACACCAATGACTCAGTTCCTGTCCGAGTTCCTCCCTTGAATGTCATTAATGATGGATCACATTCCGGAAACAAACTTGCAATCCAGAATTTGGCGGGTTCGACTCCTATACCCTCGGATGATAGAACACTGAATTAACTACATAAATCATTGCTGTAATTCTTATTATCTCCGGAGAGCTATTGTACACGCAACAATCATGTTGGACAGCAAGAAACTCACCCATTTTTCCACCCACTTTGGTTAACTTACCATCCTCATCAAACGACAACAAGCGCACACAACAGCTCCAACACTTTTAAGTACCCCTTCAGTTGCTGCACTATCCATCAACTCAAAGTTCATCAAGTGTTTAAGTCCTTGTGTAACACCACGATATAACCTAAGGAACTGTTCGTTATCATCGACAACCAGAATTTCTATACGGAAAAATAGAAGAGATGGTATCATCATAAAGTAATGCAACGGGATGGAAACTCAAGAGGTATATTTGATATCACAACATTTATTGGTATACCTTAAAGGTAAGTAATTTAATTTTCCCTTTCAAATTCTTGAAATTCTACAATTTGATTTCATATACAAACATAGACAACAAGTTTGATTATAACTCTAATGGAGTTTGTAAGAAATTATAACCACGTGAAGTGGTAAAAGTTCTATGTCTTGCCATGATTAAATTCATGTATGATTGTGGGCAAAGAATTGAAAATCCGTCCAATTGAATTTGCTCCATTCCCTTTAGAGAATGTGGTAGCAGTATATGATAAGTCTGAAAGAAGACAAAATTATTACCATGAAGGTATCAATGAATGTGGACGTGGCAATAGACGAAATTATAATCGTCATTATTGTGATGATGAGAATAATAAAGATTCTCAAAATAATCTTTCACTTTATGAAAGTAAAATTTGACATGAGATTGTGTATAACACACGATTATGATCCATTCCCTGAAGTGAATGTGATAATTGTAATAGAGCCCGTAAGTATGAACACGCTCTTGATGTAATTGTGTCTTATGACTGACACTATGAAAAGAAAGTTCGTTGCCCTTGAAATTTCGGGCAAGAACTATATGACATGGGTGTTGGATGCTGAAATCCACTTAGATGCTATGGGTCTTGGAGACGCCATTAAAGACAGAAATAATGCATCCACCCAAAACTATGCTAAGGCCTTGATTTTCTTGCGCCATCACCTTGATGAAGGTTTGAAACTATGCTAAGGCCTTGATTTTCTTGCGCCATCACCTTGATGAAGGTTTGAAAATTGAATATATCACAATCAAAGATCCACCCATCTTGTGGAATGGCTTAAAGAAGAGATATGACAACCTGAAGTTGGTCACTCTGCCACAAGCACGATACGATAAGAATCCAAAAGCAAATAGTTTATAAACTATATGTTATCGTTGCGGTGGGAAAGGGCACTGGTCAAAGACTTGCCGTATACCAAGACACTTGGTTGACCTTTATCAAGCATCTCGAAAGAGTAAACGCCTTGAAACGAATTTTGTCTCTGATGACAACTTTGACATCACCCACTTGGATGTGGCAGACTTCTTTGAGCAACCCGAGGGGAAGATAGACCACCTAATCGGTGATGGATCAGTGATGAAAGAAGATGGAGCTGTTTGATTTTATTTTACTTGTTTGTATTAGTGAATGAATAAACTAATAGCCATTAGTATTGGCTCGTATTAGTTAGTTCATGATATAATGTTAGTATTAGTTCTTTAGAATGTATCAATATGCTCAAATATCAATAATATTTTTACTTTCCAGTAGGGGTAATCGACTAACCTGAAAAACTAGTCGGTTATCTCATATTTCGCATAAAAACTGCAAAACAATCGATTGTCAATGATCAACAATCGATTGTGTTTAAAACAGTGTGATCTGGAATTTTTCAAAAACAGTCAACAATCGATTGTCTATGTTTAACAATCGATTGTCTTTAAAACAGTGTAATCTGGAATTTTTCAAAAATCATCCACAATCGATTGTCTATGTCTAATAATCGATTGTCGTTAGACAGTGTGATCTAGAATTTTTCAAAATAGTCAACAATCGATTGTCTATGCTTAACAATCGATTGTCTTAAAACAGTGCTCTGGAATTTTTCAAAAATAGTCAACAATCGATTGTCTATGCTTAACAATCGATTGTCTTAAAACAGTGTGCTCTGGAATTTTTCAAAAATAGTCAACAATCGATTGTCTATGTTTAACAATCGATTGTCTTAAAACAGTGATCTGGAATTTTTCAAAAATTGTCAACAATCGATTGTCTATGTTTAACAATCGATTGTCAATGCTCAACAATCGATTGTGTGTGTTTAACAATCGATTGTTTTGTGAAAAATGCTTAAACTGAAAATTTTCAAGCTGCATAGTAATCGATTATGGATAACATATCTGATTTTGTTAGTCAACTGTTAGCAGCAGATTTTGAAAATATTATGTGACACAAACGGATTGAAGTTGTTTATTCTCATGATTCGTATAATTTCTTTTGTATGTCAAACCATGGGAAGTAAATTGATTGAAGGCTCCGGAAGAGCAACTGTAACTCTGCCCAAAGGCAAGACGTTTATCTTAGAGAATCAAAATGTTCTCCTCCAAGTCTAAGAAGAACTTGTTGAGTTTTAATGATATCAATGTTCTCCTCCAAGTTTAAAAGGAACTTGTTGAGTTTTGAGAATCCATTTTAGAGAATGCAATGTTCTCCTCCAAGTCTAAAAGGAACTTGTTGAGTTTTAAAGATATCATTCAAAATGGATATCATATTGAGACAATAGATGAGAATAATCTTGAATTCTTCATGAAAACGAGGCTGCCCATTTCGGTTTGGGTTCAAGCCATTTTGCATGCAGCAATACTAATTCGTCGGCTGCCCACTTCAGTTTGGGGACACGCCATTTTGCATACAGCAATGCTAGTTCGTCTCTGACTGACGAATTGACACAAATATTCCCCGTTGGAATTGGTTTTGGGTCATGGACCCAATATATCCCATTTAAGAATCTTTGGATGCGCAGTATATCTGCCTGTAGCACCGCCATCCCGCACCAAAATGGGTCTGCAAAGAATGTTAGGAATATATGTTGAGGTTGAATCGCCCTCCATTATTCGCTACCTCAAAACATTGACAGGAGATTTGTTCACTGCACGATTTGCAGACTCTCAATTTGATGAGACACTTTTCCCAAAATTAGGGGGAGAAGTTGGTGAAACCAAACGGGAAATTTTGTGGAAAAATGCATCATTATCTCATCTTGATCCACATACCTCTATTTGTGAAAGAGGCACAAAAGATTATCCATTTGCAAAGAATAGCAAATCAAATGCCTGACGCATTTATAGATTTGAAAAGGATAACAAAATCACATACCCCGAAGTGAATGTGACAACATCTGATTCACGAATACATATTCATTATTGGAAGAATATGAACATGAAATTGGTATTAAATATACCACACTCACCCCTAGATGGAGGTTTGAGATGATACCACACTCACCCCTAGAAGGAGGTTTGAGATGATATATGGCATGAATGATCGTTGGTCACGTACCTATTGTACGCCAAAGTATTTTGGAAATATGACTATTAAAGGACAACGATAATGCAAGAAACATATCTTGCATATAAGTTTGACATGACCATAATGGTATAACTTTCTCTTTAAGAAAGATATTCACCACATGGATGTTGATGAATCTGTGGTAGTACAAAATTAATTGAGAGCTCTAGAAGAGCCAATTATTACTATGTTGAGAAACACAATTGAGTATTGTGCTGTAGTAAGTCTCAAAGAAACTTATTCAGTTTCCAAAGTACACGCGAAAGCAATTGATTATATTGAGACTATAAATAAAGGAAGGATTTGATATCTCCTATTACTACAAACTTGTAGCGGGGTAATTTGTATATGAAAAGCTACCCGCTTTGTTCTCCAGTTTGTACTACACAAACGAAAGAATGCCACAATAAAGTGGATATCTATTGGTATAAAAACCCATGTCATAATAAACCTGAAGTTTATCGATAAGTGCACATGTTATGGTGTAAATTTGAAGTTTACCAATATTGATAAATTATTCAGTTGGCATTCGTGTTAGCCATCTCATTTTAAGTATGATGTGCAAATTCACATTGGTGAATATTAAAGAACTAGAAAGTTCTTTACGAATTCTCTTGTATCACTTGTTCTCATTAATGAACTGACCAACTAAAGAGTTCGGGTTGAAGCCCATAAATTCTGGAAATATCAAAGGTGAATATGGGCCCATTCACCTGCCATGTATACCACATATGATGCATCTATGATATGGTTACATGCGCAATTGTTATTAACCCGCAGTCTGGCCGGTGCTTGCGAGGTAAATTGCTCAGTAATCTAACTTCGAGCATAATTTCCAGATTTCCTACTCAAGATAGTTCATCTTGATAAGTTGGTTTATATCAAAGTTGGTTTTGCAAGATAATTATTGAGTGCTTCCACTTAATAGCTAAACTGTTTCTTATGAGAACAAAGTTATATATATCAGTTTGATATACGTTGTATACGAGAGTATATTCTCCCCTCACAAGTGGTTCAGGGTCAGGAACCAAATAATTTCATCTTATTATTAATGTGCTGTGTACATTGACATAATAATGCACAAAGATGATTTCCCAAAGTTGAGGAAACAAGTTAGCTTTTCTAACATGAGGGGGAGACATGATAAACACTTGAGAAAATGTTACATGGGATGAATTATCATTTGGATATATATATCCCCGAATATCATGATATGAACCTGAAGTTCATAAAAGGGATAATTCAATTGCAACATATTGCAAAGCATGCTATACGCATTTGCTGACCCAAAGAAAGTAACTAAATGGAAGAGATACAATTCAAGAAGAATTGATTCCATATGAAAGACATGTAGTTTTGAACCTATAGTTCAAATGCTTGAAAGTATAAAGTCAAAGGTATGTATAATCAGTTTTCGATATCTTATTTATCTAGCATGACATGGAAAACTTGATATGCATCTAAAGTCTATTATATGGCTTATATGACTTAACTTGAAAGATTTAAGTTGCTTGAAGCATATGCAATTCTTGGTCCTGAAGTACCACATCCCAAGTACAATTTGTGTACATATGAATCTTGCTATAACTCTAAGCATGATGGCATTGAGAATGCATCTATGGAGATATTGAAGAGTTATTCCACGACATTATATGAAGATGTTCATATCTATCAAGAATGATGATTTCAAGGTGCGGAATATTTGTTCAAGTCAATATGGTTGATTTATTTATCAAATATCTACCAAAGATCGTTTTGAAGATGATGCACAAGATTGGAATGCAAATGCTCAAGGATATAAATTGATGTTCTTATTAGGGGGAGTTAATGCGCGTTGCACTCTTTTTCCCTTACAAGGTTTTGTCCCAAATGGGTTTTCCTTGAGAGGTTTTTAACGAGGCAACCAATAGGCGCATATTCAAACATGTGTACTCTTTTTCCTTTTTTTAATTTTTCCCATCGGGTTTTGATTTTAAGGTTTTAACGAGGCACATTGTTGAATAGACATTCAAGGGGGAGTGTTATAAATAGACTCCTATTTAAGGTGAATGTCTATAATTAGAGAGATTCTAGAGTTCTATTCTTGGTAGCTAAATCATCCCCCTCCCTATAAATAAAGGGGTCTTCTACCATTGTAATGCACTCCTAACATTCTCTAAGTATCAATAAGAATACTTCTCTCTCTATTCTCTCTATTGCTCTTGTTCTTGCATTATTGTTCTTGTCTTTTATATTATTTCATAACAATATAGTATTATTTACGTTGGTGGAACTAAAGTATAATTTGTCGAAACAAATAGCATTATTTCAAATCTTATTTTAACAATTTAAAAATTAATTTAAAATCTATTAACTCAAAAAGTAACTTAAAAATTAAAGGGCTAAATCCCGAAATTCTGAGACCCAACACCTACGTGTCAGGATTGCTAACACTGAATTTTGTAAAAGAGTATTAAAAAGGTAACCAAACGATGTATTACTAATGCTGAATTTTATTCAAAGTATTTAGCATAGATTATACATAAACCAAACAAGGCCTTAATACCCCGTCAATATAGTCCCTTAGTCCCTGAATAGTTGGGGATCCTCTGATTCTGTAGTCGAGATTCTTGAGAGAATCGTTTGGAATTTCAAGATTCTTGAATTTTTGGTTGACAATTTTGCATGGAATTTGGGATTTTTGAAAACCAAATAGGCTATTTGAATCCACCCTTTACAAGAATTCTGGGTTTCAGACGAAGCCCAGATGTGATTTTGAGAATGGAAATGGAAAGATCAATGTCTCTTTTTCAGGTAGTATATGTGTGTGTGTGTGTTTTTGCATGCATGTGAATTGTGATCATTTCATTTTCCTAAATGTTTTTACTAATTTTATCTTATTTCTGATTAAAATGGTTTTAATTGTTTGAAGATGATGGTAAATGAAGGTTTAGTGCCATCTGCAGAGGAGGAAATGAAGAGGAGAAATGCAATTGACAAGCTTAAAAAGGTTCTTTCTTGAGCATAATATTTATTTGGCCTATTTATTTGTCTGTATTTGATATATATTATGATCATTTGTCTGAATATAATGTCTGTTTTATGGGAAGCAATAGGTGTGGTGTGTATCCACTGCTCGGTTTGAGTTATATAATCATAGTTGTAAATTTTCTATAAGATATATTTTATATTTTGGACAAGAGAGGTTGCTCTGATGGTAAGCAACCCACTTTCAAGAGGTTGTGAGTTCGAGCCTCCCCAAGAGCAAGGTGGGTAGTTCTTGGAGGGAAGGATGCCGGGGTCTATTTTGGAAACAGCCTCTCTACCCAGGGTAGGGGTAAGGTCTGCGTACATACTACCCTCCCCATACCCCACTAAGTGTGATTATGCTGGTTTATTGTTGTTTTTGTTGCTATATATTTTATATTTATAATATTAAATCCAAATTAGTATTATAGGAGGGTGTGGAGGTCGAATATTAGGGTAGACGGCTAGTAGGTAGTCTAGTGTTTCTCTTTTGTCTTACTCAGTTCGCTAGTATTAGTGTTAGTATGATATCCTTTTATTCATACATTACTATTACTACCTAGAGTTTAACTGCTTTCGATTAACTGCCTTCTTGGCTTTGGTCTTATTTTTATCTTCTTGTTGTTGCCGTTACTTTTGTTCATCCTTTCTTCGAGCCGAGGGTCTATCGGAACTAGCTTCCCTGGCCTTCTAGGGTAGGGCTAAGGCTACGTATGTCTTACCCTCCCCAGACCCCCACTTGTGGGAAATCACTGGGTTTGTTGTCGTTGTTGTTGTAATATTAAATATAAAAACTCCCAATTTGTTTGAGAACTGAGACGCAGTTGTTATTGAAGTCCAAACATATTGTAGTAAAGAAGTAGTGGATGTAGTGGTATTCTACACCAATAGGCTTAAAATCCAGAATCTGCCTTTGTTGACAAGTTAAATTGCTTAAAGGTTATGTAATTCGTCTCAACTTTATGATATAAGGTCCAGCTGATCATTCATTTGACTACCTTATATCAAATTTATGGTATAAGGTCTCAAATTTTCGTATTCCTAGACTTCTATTATTACTTGTTGTTGTCTTCGCTTCAGTTTTCTGATTGCATTACCTACTGTTAGTTTTGCATTTTCACTTCTGTTTTTCGATTGATTAACTTGTTATTGCCCTTCCCTTTATCTTTTCTAAGCCGGGTGTCTACCGGAAACAGCCTTTCCGCCTTCTTAAAGGTAGGGCAAGGGTAAGGTTTGCGTACACACTACCCTCCACACTACATTTGTGGGCCTACACTGGGTATGTTGTTGTTGTAACATATCAGCAAGAGGAAAAAGAAAAGGAAAACAAAAGATGAATAAGAATCACCTGTTACTTGTGAATTTTAGTTTTTATGTTACGTTTTAGTCATCTCCAATTATATTAATTTTGTGATGCTTCAACATTCCATAATGCTACAAAGGCTTTTCTACCACATTGTTTAAACGGTTGTTTTGCAGATAATAGTGGAATGGGTTAAAACGGTGACTTACCAGCGAGGTCTTCCAAAAAAATACCTTAAGTTTGCCTCTGGGACAATATTGACATATGGATCGTATGGTCTAGGGGTAAGTCTAATTCCATAGGTATTCCTTCAATTTCCTTTGATTTTTTGGTCTTGTTGGAAAATGAACTATTGTTGATCACAGATATTATGTTGGATAATAAGTGTTGTTTTGGTTATCCGATTCACATTTTCTTGTTATGAACCGTAGTTCAAATTTGAAAACTTTCTAAAACCGTTTTATACTTTCTAGGGGATGATTGAAACTGTATTTTAACAATGTCAATCCAGTCTATGCTGTATAGCAGAAGCATTATTCTGTTACTCCCTCCATTTTAGCATCACAACTGATAATTTGTTGCGACATAAGAGCTAATCTGCTTGTTTTTCTTATGCAGCTTCCTCATCTTCTGACACTTTCCATGTTTTGCAGGTTTATAATTCAGAGTCAGATATTGATGCTTTGTGTGTTGGTCCGTACTTTGCCACTATAGCTGTGAGTCTTTTTTTCCTTTTTAGCTTCTTTAAATCTAACATGAGGTTGTGCAATGCCTTATAGTGATACATGTCATGTGTATCTCATTGTTGCTTTTGTAGGAAGATTTTTTCATCGTTCTGCATAACATGCTTGCGAGCAGGCCTGAAGTATCGGAAATCCACTGTGTCAAGGATGCAAAAGTTCCTCTGATGCGATTCAAATTTGATGGGATATCCATTGATCTTCCCTATGCACGACTCAAAGTAATATCCATCCCTGAGGTGAGTTTGCAGTTATATTGCTCTTAATTTGCTCACTACAGTTCAAAAAGTCTTAAGTGTCTTCCTCTGCAGATACTATACAATTACTAACTGCTATTGATTTTCTCTTTATATCTAGAGTGTGGATGTTTTCAATCCATTCTTTCTGAAGAATATCGATGACACGAGCTGGAAAAGTTTGTCTGGTGTGCGTGCCAATAGGAGCATTCTTCATCTTGTGCCAAACATAGAGGCATGTAATGGTGTCACCTTGTCACTTTTAGTTTGTAGAGTTGCTTGAAAGTTGAGTTCGGCATATAAACTTGGTCTGTCTAGAGCCGTTGGCTTGGCAGTAGGCATAAGAAAATGATACTGTTTCTTAATTTTATTTGCAGTTTCTGTTTAAACCATACTTCACCTAAGTTTAAAATCAAAAGCTACAAATTTTGTTAAGGTAGAATCTGAAATGTGTTTGATAAGGGATCAAAATTTTTGTTTACTGAAGAATGAAATTGCCGAAAGTAGTCATGCATCAACTTTCTGATACCTGGTATAAGCAAAGAGAAATTTCTTTTTGCAGATATTGCAGAGGGGCTTGCTCTGATGGTAAGCAACCCCCACTTCCAACCGAGAGGTTGTGAGTTCGAGTCTCCCCAAGAGCAAAGGTGGGTAGTTCTTGGAGGGAAGGATGCCGGGGGTCTATTTGGAAACAGCCTCTCTACCCCAGGGTAGGGGTAAGGTCTGCGTACATACTACCCTCCCCAGACCCCACTAAGTGGGATTATAATGGGTTGTACTTTTTTGTAGTAGTTGATTGGAATTGTGTGACTTGGCGTTATTGATAGGAAACATTTAATTTGACTTGGTGTGAGAGTTGCTGTTATTACATTCTTGGTTAATATGCTACAGATATTCCAAGCAGTACTGCGTTGCATCAAATTTTGGGCCAAAAGACGAGGAGTTTATGGAAATGTAAGATTCATGACTAGGTGCCCTGCTTCTCTGCTTTTATACTTATGCTAACATTATCTTTTTCCGGCCGCAAATCAAATTCAATCTTCTGATAACCTTCAGTTGCTTGGATTCTTTGGAGGAATTCACTTGGCAGTGCTTTCAGCGTTTATCTGCCAAAGGCATCCATCCACCAGCTTAAGCACACTCATTTTACTTTTCTTCAAGACATTTGGCTTGTGGCCTTGGCCAACTCCGGTAATTTTGCAAGAGACTATAGCTCGGCCATTCATCCCCACTGATAAGGTCTCGTGGATGCCGATCCAGTTACCGTGTAGCCCATATGAATTTTGTCATTCCAACATTACCAGAAGTACATTCTATAAAATCAGGACAGAGTTCCTAAGAGGGCATATGCTGACTAAGGTATATGATAATTTCTAATATATCCTGTTGTGTGTCGTCCTGGTTATTTCTTTTGTTCTTTTTTTCTCCTCTTATATTCAAGCTAATCCTTAGTCCTCTTGACGTTTGAGGGAGTTCGAGGACTCAAAGGTCGTGTGCATGAATGTGGTTTTTTTCCCTTCACCACTCGCTGTATATAATTTTACTGCAGGATATGTTGAGGCCAGATTTTGATTGGAATATCCTTTTTGAGCCATTTCCTTATACAAGAAGATACGGATTATTCGTCAAAATTTTCCTCTCAGCTTGTGACAAAGATGAGTTAGGAGACTGGGTTGGTTGGATCAAGTCACGCTTTCGCTCTTTACTGGTTAAGGTATGTCCCTGCGGCTGACTTGTTTTCTCTGTTACAGTAATGATATCACCACTATTTTAGCTTACTGCATGGGCATTTTGGCTGCTAGAATTTACTGAACAGATTAGGCCCCGTTAAAATCCGATAAGTTATACTGATCAAATTCTGAGACAGATTTAGTCCTGCATAAGACATCCCAATCATGTTTGATCTAATGCTTTTTGTACAGTTGTGGAGGCTTGAACTGTTAAATGCATATCGACTTTGAAGTATAATTTATTTCCGCATTGTTCTTAGGTGACTTCCACTCTTCCATGCTGAAACTGAAAAAGTTTTTTCCCCGGCTCTTCCTATCTCCATCGTAAACTAATATTTGTACTACATGAACATAATGATGAATCTCAAACGGGAGGCAATTATCACAACAATCGTAAACTAATGCGATATTGTTGCTGCACCACTACTTTTGAGAAGCAACTTTACAAGTTTCATGACCATCCTCAGAATCAAGAGTTTCCAGTTTGTTGTGCACTTTCTTTGCCTATTTTCCGGACATTGTTTTTTCCTATGCTCGTTATAGTAGAAAATACTGTCTGCACAATATATGTTTCGGAAAGGACCATTTCTAAATCACTGTCCAACGTCTAGTTGGAGATAAAAATCTAAGTTGCGTACTCTTCAATTTTCATGCCGTCCCGGTCTGGATACGGGACGGATACGAATACGGGGGCGGGATACGTCCCGGATACGGTCAACTGACTTCGGACACTTTGACCGGAGTCCACCGACAAATTTGGGAGAAAAATTGAGATTTTGATTTCTCGAAAACATATTTAGAACATTGAAAGAATAATGTCCATTTTGGAGAATGAAAGATTGAATTATACAATACTCATGCAAGTTTTCCATAGAATATCTCTCAAAATTTATAATATTTTTGTAGCTCTATTTTTTATTAGTCGAATCCCCGCATCCGTATCCATATCCGGATCCGCACCCCCAAATCTTAAAATTTAGAATTTGCCGAATCCGTTACTCGGGTCCGTCCCCGTATCGGATACCAGTACCCGAGTCCGAGCAACTTAGATAAAAATTAATGACATGTGATAATAGTGAAACGTGGATAATGGTCATGTTAGAGGTATTATTGCGATAGTCATGAATAGCAATGGCAAAGACATATTTGTATATTGGTGAACACAAATAGTAAATAGGAGGGTTTTTTTAGCTAAGAACGACATGCGCTTTTCTTTATATGATTATTCTGTATGTATAGTTGTGTTAAATTTGTTTGAGATGATTCGGGGAATTTATAGTCTGTCCTATCAAATGGAGTCTTTCTTGACGAGGCGTTGGTTCTTTCTATCCAGCTGGAGGAGTTACTAGGTTTTTGTGACCCCAACCCGAGCGAATATGTTGACACAGATGCATCAGAGCCTAATGTCATATTCTACTGGGGATTACCAACTGGTAGAAGCGATCTGATAGACGCTGATCTTGTGGAGGAATACTTTCTAAAGAGCATTGACAATGGATATCAAGGCGCAACTGGAAAGATGAAATTATTCATCGTGAAGGCAAATCAGTTGCCTAAAAAAGCTCAGTTTGCTTTCGAACGAAAGAACACTAAGCCATGCTGGAGGGTTGTCGATGACAATCGGAGAAAAACTAATCCACATGAGTCCAAGTATAGTAAGCCTCATTGTGCTGATGAATATATGCCTACGAAAGATAGTCCCGAGTACCCTAGCGCCGGTGGATAGGCTGCTGCTGTTCTGTTTCTCTCTGCTTTAACATCTTTTGGTTGATCTTGACACAGGTTTTGACACTGCATATATTCGTCGATTCACACATACCGCGAAAACAAATTTGTACATTTGAATTGTGCTATCTTTAGTACTCACTTGACCTTCAACATGTAAATGTTCTGTTTTTTGCTGCTAAACTAACTGATGGAAAGGTGAAGAAAAGTTGAATACTGATGTAATGAAAAGGTTTAGTAAAAAAAAATGATCAATATACTGTCTTTTTGTGATTTTAATACAGTCGACTGCCTGAATTATCATGAGCATCTATATCTCATTTCTGTTTGTGGATGCAATACTGCTGTTTCTTTAAGGGCCCGTTTGGCCATTAAAAAGATCACTATCATTAAAGTTAAATTTTGGAAATTTGAAAAAACTTCAAAAAGTTATTTTTTAAAATTCATTTCAAATCATCACAAAAATTCAAAAATAACTTCAAATTATATTCATATCCAAACATAATTTTAATTTTTAAATTATATTTTAATTTACAAAAAAATTCACTTATTTCGAAATTTTGCAGCTCTTATGTCCAAACGCCTACTAAATTTTAGAGGTAATAGTTCCGTTTTGGAATTATTCCCATGTAGCAATAAAATAATTATTGTTGTAAATTTTAGAGGTAATAGCTCTTATGTCAAAGTCTATGGTTTCGTGTATATATGATAGAGACTACATAAGGAACCTTTAAAAGGGACATACTTATTTATGCCAAGGAGAACAATTAGACACCATTTTTATCTTTGGATTATTAGTCTTTGATAATCTTTGATTTGAAGTAAGCAAATTACTCCACTAGCTAAGATATTTTCTCGAGGATAAAATTATATACTAGCAATATAAATAATCAAGGAACTATTAAAGTTGGAATTAGAAACTTGAAAAATAAGTTAGTTTTTTTCTACAAAATATAAAAATATACTCACAATATAAAAATTCTTATCGGTGTAGATAGTGTGTACGCAGACCTTACCCCTAACCTAGGGAGGTAGAGAGGCATTATCATTATCAGTGTATTTAAGTTAAATCCATTACTAATTGTGAACAAGGCTTAAGGCTGTACGAATAACGGTTCCAAACCGGAACCGTGACCGGAACCGCGGTTCTGGCGGTTCCGCGGTTCTAAACGGTTCCGGTTATACGGTTCCGGTTCCGATTCCGCGGTTCCGGGCCGGTTCCACCCTTTAGAACCGTGGAACCGGAACCGCCAGAACCGGAACCGGACCGGTTCAGGCGGTTCTAAACGGTTCCAAACGGTTCCGATATTAAAAAAAAAAAAAAATTTTTTTTAAATTTGGACCGTTGGCGGAACCGTTTGGAACCGTTTAGAACCGCCGGAACCGGTCCGGTTCCGGTTCCGGTTCTATCCGGTTCCCAACGGCCATTTTTTTAAAAAAAAAAAATTTTTTTTTTAAATTCTGAAAATCAGAACGTTGGTATTGCAGAAATAGCCGTTTGGCATTTTTAAAATTTAGCCATTTGACCCCTCAAATTTAATTTAACCCCAAACTTTATATAATTACACAATTTCCCATTTCTCAACTATAAATACCCCCTCATTCTTTCATTTTAATTCACCAATTCATCAATCTTACTCAATCTCTCTCAAGCTCTCTTACAATCTTTCTGTGCAAGTGCTTAATTTTTGTTGCAAATTCGTGAAACATTGTGAAGTTGTTGAATTGAAGTTTTCAAGTGTTCAATTACAACGATTGTCAATTTTCAAGAAGTTGTTCGTCAATCCGGTAAACTCGTTTCAACTCTTACGTGCTAAGAATATTTGTTGTGTGTTGATATTTTCCTTAATTATAATTAGTATGGCATTTTCATTGAAAAAAATGTTCGGAAAAGGTACATCTAAATCCGGTGAAAGTAGTAGCCAAAATCCTACCCCTCCCCCGGCTCCCAGACCTAGAAAAGATAAACAAGTTCAAACTAGTAGCCAACCTAGAAATACTAATGAAAACTTAGGAATACTTGATAGTGATCACCCGTGTTTTCAATTTAGTGATGTTAATTTTCTACATGATATAGCAGTCGGTGATAGAATAGATGATGATATTATGAATTTGCTTTATCCTAATGCACCAATATCAGAGGGAAATGAGGGTGATGATGATGACGAAACCCAACCTCCGGTAGATTTAGATGATACACCTACTAGTCCTACTCCTAATGACCCAGAACACCCACCCGTACAAACTCCCACTTTTAGTAGACAACCTCGGAAACGTACAGAAACTTCATTAGTTTGGCATTTTTTTATTCAACTAAGAGATAAAGATAGGGCTAAATGCAAAACTTGTGGTAAAGAACTTGTTCATAGGTATACGGGTGATCGTAGCGGAACAGGTAGTTTAGTTAAACATATATATATACATCCTAGCGATAAGGCTAGATATTTTCAAATGAAAGCGGAACAAGAGGGGAAGTCAAGTCCTGATACTACAATTAACCAAAGTACTGGTTCTAACATGGTTCAACCAGGAATAAACACTGTCACCGGAGGTATATTGTACTACGATCCTAATAAGGATCGTGAAGAATTAGCTAAAATGATTACTGTTATGTGTTTACCTTATTCTTTTGCTTCTAATCCTGCTTGGATTCAATATATTAGACGAGTATTTAATCCTACATATAAAGGTTAGCCTCGCGCCACAGTTAAGGCCGACATTTATAAATATAAGCATGAATATGAACAGTACTTGCGCTATTTATTTACTCATAGAAGTAATCGTATGTCTATTACAACTGATATTGGTAGAAGTGGAAATGATTGTGATTATCTAACCGTGACCAGTCATTGGATAGACGAAGACTGGACCATGCAAAAACGCATTATAGCATATAAAATAATTAATTCACGGCACACAGGTAAGTTTATTGCTAGCACTGTTTATGATGTTTGTAGATATTTTTGTTTTAGTGATAGAATAATGTCAATTTCCATGGATAACGCTAGTAGCAACACAACTGCAATAGGTATTTTAACTAGAAAACTTAATCCTGCTTTTACAAATATTTTCCATGTTAGATGTATATGCCATATTTATCATTTAATTGTTGGAGATGATATGAGAATTTTAAACATAGAAATTGAAAAAGTTAAATTCGCTCTTAATTGGCTTTTTTATTCAAACCGTAGAAGTAGACTTAGAGAATATTATAAAAAATGTGACGAAAGTGGCCTTAGAGAAAGAAAGGTTCCTAAACCTTGTCCGACTAGGTGGAACTACATGTATGAAAGCTTAGTAGTGGCGTACGAATATAGAAACCCAATAACCGCTACTTATAATTCTAGGGATTGTGAGGATGAAGATAATGATATGCTAACTAATCAAGATTGGAATAACGTTAAGATTCTTTTAGATTTTTTAGAACATTTTAGTGTGGCTACAACTGCTTTATCTGGCCAATATTATCCTACAATTTCAAACTGTTTAGTATATATTGCCGCACTTGCTAATTTATTTGCTGATTTTAACGAGGGAGGGGAAATTTATGAAAATGCAATATTTGAAATGAAAAAGAAATTTAAAAAATATTTTTTTCCAATCCCTCCTATTTTTGGTGTGGCTGCTTTGTTAAACCCTACTATGAAAGCAGGAGGTCCTAACTTTTGGTATACTAGTATTTATCAATGTTTAGATCTTTCACCAGAAGAAATGGCTACACTATCTGATGCGAAAGCATCAATTACAGTGAATGCTCAAACTGTTTATAATGCTTATAAACAGGCCTTAGAGCATGCTAGGCCTAATATTCCAACTCCTACTTCGTCCACGTCACAATCGTCTAAAAGAGTTGCTGGCTTAACAGCTCTTAAATCGTGGACGGAGTTCAGGGGTACTCAAGGTGAGAATTTAGATGATATTTCCCATCTAAACGAACTTCAAGTTTATTTGTCGCAGGGGCTAGAGAATGATAATCCAGACGGATCTTTCGACCTTTTGGATTGGTGGAAGACAAGGGAAAAGCATTTTCCCGTTCTTGCAAGGATGGCTCGGGATGTTCTGTCCATTCAAGCGTCAACTGTTGCATCGGAGAGCGTATTTAGTCAAGCCAGACTACAAATAGGAGATCATAGAGCGTCGATGCGGGACAGCTTGGAAAAATCAGTGCTCTTCCGAGATTGGATCCGCTCTGAAAGAAGAAACTTTGGGCTAGCTGAATCTCAACCCGAAATAGATGAGTGCTATGAAGAAATGCTAGCAGAAATTGCTCAAGAATCATCTTCACCCGGAAGTGGTGATGAACAAGCTTCATTTCCACCACCGCCAACACAACCACCTCCAAACCTTGAAGGTTTTATGAGATTTGTTAGAAATAATACATAAATTATGATGTAACTTGTACATTGGCATGTCTTCTTTTAGTTTTTTTTCCTTTTAATGGTGGTATTAGTACCATGTTGTGCTCATTCCATTGGGGGAAGGAAGACTAAGAAAGATATGCCATTTTGGTCAATAAATATGCTTTTTATCATATACTTGAATATATTTGTCTCAATATTTCTTTGTCTTTACTTCTATATCAATCCTTGAATATAAAATATTTATATAACATATATAAAATAACATACAACACATAATACTATTAATACTAACTACTACACAATATACATTATTTATATACAATATATACTACTTTACTACAACATATACTACTTATATACAAAATATACATTACTTATTTTGAATATATACTAATTTCCAAACACAATATATGCTATAGTAACAACATAGTACACCATATAAAAATATATTCTACAATATACTAATCACTACTATACAAGATATTTAATTTAAAAAAAAAAAAAAAGGTCGGAACCGCCGGGAACCGCCAGACCCGCGGTTCCGGAACCGCCAGAACCGGAACCGGGTGGTTCCGAAACCGTATGGTTCCGGTTCCGGCTCCGGAACCGCCAGAACCGGGAACCGCCAGAACCGGAACCGTTTACCCAAATAGACCCAGAACCGGAACCGGATATAGCCTTAACAAGGCTGATCCAGTTCAATAGTTATGTGTTCCTGTGAACGCAGTAACTTTTGTTGAGATGTTGTATTTATATTGAAAAAATATAAAATATATAAAACTATTTAGCTCGGAATCCAGTCCGTTAATCCAATTATTATTGTATATTAACTTGAGATTTCTGTAGGAACTCATAAACTTAGCGTTGGACATAAATTTGATTGAAACTTGAAAAATGAGTTTTTGAAGTTATGTTGAAAAATAATTTTTGAAAGTTGAAGTTGTATTTGGGCATGCATTTTATTTGAAGAAAAGCTAAAGTTTTATGAGTGGAAGAAAAACTTGAATTTTTTTGAAATTTTCCCCCAAAACACGATCATTTTTCATAAACAAACAATATCTAAAAATATTTTCTTTTAAAAAATAATGACAAAATCTATAACCAAACGGGAGCTTAAAATCTTGAATTCGTCTCGGACACTAAATAATTAATTCTTGGACAACATAATTATCAAAAGTTATTTACTTATAAACGCAACAAAAGAAGTAAGCAAACAATTAGGGCAATCTTTGAAAGATGCCATTTTCATCATTGTTTTATTGATCCTTTTTAAAATTATATAATCTTTTAATTTAAGAAAACAAACTTCACCCACTCCCTAAGATCTTTTTCTTATCTAGGGCAATTTGTTTACAATCACGAATAATTAAAACAATCTTAAAAATTAAATTATTATTATTAATCGTGAATAAATTAATGAATCCTACGACAACATCAATCAACTCTAATTAATTTTTATTTTTTATATTTTTTCAAAAAACACTTCTTAGTGTCGTCAATTACATCAAATCAAAATATCTACATACTTTATATGTTAAATATGTCTTGCCACTTCCAAACATCCTCAATATAGTACGACTTTTCAATTTAATTAATTCTATTGATTGAGTGAGCGTTAGCTTTCAATTCAATTGAGTAGTCAAATTTGTGGGGCCAGTGAAAAACAAAAAATTAGAGATAACAAATAAAGAGAAACATACCCTCTTTTGTCTTTTCTTATGTAAGTTTGTTCTGTCCGTACAAATTTAAAGAATAATATTTTTTGGCTAAAATGTTATTGGAATATTTATATAGCTCTAAAAATAATTAAAAATAATTTGAGTTAATCGAAATCAAATGTAATATGGTTTAGACTAAGGTGAAAGAACAATAAGATAAATAGTAGATTTAGCACAAGAGAGATAGAGAGAATCAAAGAGAGAGAGAGGAGAGTTGTATATTATCGGTAATGAAATACATATGAGTCTTTACAAAGTGAAGGTCCCCTTTATATACTAAGGGACCTTCCTCGAAATAATACAAAGAAAGTACAAGAGTTAATAGCCTCGATATATGAGTGTCAGAGCTTAAGGGTGCAAACTGGCCGGTTAACCGGACCGGGACCGTGGTCCTGGCGGTCCCGGTCCTACCGGTCCAAAAAACCCGTGACAGGCCGGTCTTCATCTTCGAACCGTCAGGCCCGGGACCACCTGGCGGGTATAGGCCGGTCCTGGCGGGCCTAGACGGGCTCAACGGCTATTTTTTTTTCGAAAAATCAGTAACGGCTATTTTCAAAAATAGCCGTTTGAAACTTTGTAAAATAGCCATTTGGCCCCCAAACTTTATATAATTATATTTTTTTCCATTTCTCAACTATAAATACCCCCCCATTCTTTCATTTTTATTCACCAATTCATCAATATCTCTCAATCTCTCTCAAGCTCTCTTTCAATCTTTCTACTACAATTGCTTAATTTATTGTTGAAAATTCGTGAAAAATTGTGAAGTTGTTGAGTTGAAGTTTTCAAGTGTTCAACGATTTTCAATTTTCAAAAAGTTGTTCGGCAATCCGGTAAACTCGTTTCAACTCTTACGTGTTAATAATATATTTTTGTGTTGTTTAGTTTGCATAATTCTAATTAGTATGACATTTTCTTTGAAAAGAATATTCGGTAAAGGAAAAGGTAAAAGCGAGAAAGTAGTGGCCATAATACTACCCTTCCCCTGGCTCCCTGACCTACAAAAAATAAGAAAGTTGAACGTAGTCGCCAACATAGACGTCCTACTCCGCCTCCCGTAATGCTTGATAGTGATCACCCTTGTTTTCAATTTATCGATAGTGAATTTCTACATGATATTGCAGTAGGTGATAGATTAGATGATGAAATTATGAATGCTCTTTATCCTAATGAACCTATCTTAGAGGAAAATGAGGTGATAATGATGATGATGAAACCCAAGCACCAGATTTAGATGATACACCTACTAGTCCTGTTGATAACTCAAGTAATGCACCGGCACACCCACCTGTAGAAACTCTAATTTTTAATAGACAACATGCTAAACGTGCAGAAACATCATTAGTTTGGCATTTTTTTTTATTCAAGTAAGAGAACAAAATAAGGCTAAGTGTAAAACTTGTGGTAAATTACTTGTTCATAAATTTACTGGAGACCGTAGCGGCATAGGTAGTTTGGTTAGGCACATAAAAATACACCCTAGAGATAAGACTAGATTTTTTCAAACGCAAGCGCAGCAAGAGGGGGGGGGGGGACTAGTGTAGATTCTCAAGTTAACCCTAGTACAGGTTCAAATCTAGTTCAACCAGGAATTAATACTGTCACCGGAGGTATTCTATATTACGATCCAAATAGAGATCGTGAAGAACTAGCAAAGATGATTACTGTTATGTGCTTGCCTTATACTTTTGCTTCTAATCCTAATTGGGTTCACTATATTAGAAGAGTTTTTAATCTTACTTATAAAGGTTGGCCTCGCGCAATAGTTAAGGCCGATATTTATAAATTCAAACATGAATATGAATAATATTTGTGCTATTTATTTACTCATATACCTAATCGGATTTCTATTACAACTGATATTGGTAGAAGTAATAATGACTGTAATTATCTAACTGCTACAAGTCATTGGATAGATGAGGACTGGACATTGCAAAAATGCATAATTGCATATAGAATAATTAATTCACGTCACACGGGTAGGTTTATAGCTAACACTGTTTCATATATATGTAGATATTTTTGCTTTAGCGATAAAATAATGGCAATTTCTATGGATAATGCTTCTAGTAACACTAGTGCAATAGGCATGCTAACACAAACCCTTAATCCTGCATTTAGTAATGTTTTCCATGTTAGATGTATTTGTCATATTTATCATTTAATTGTTGGAGATGGTATGCGAATATTAAACATAGAAATTGAAAAGGTGAGAATGGCTCTTAATTGGTTATTTTATTCAAACCGTAGAACTAAACTTAGAGAGTATTTTAAGAAATGTGATGAATATGACCTTAGAGAAAGAAAGGTTCATAAACCTTGCCCGACTAGGTGGAATTGCATGTACGAAAGTTTGGTAGTTGCGTATGAATATATACATAATATACAATATATACTAAATACTGCAACACAATATATACATAATATATATCAATATATACTTAATATACAATATGTACTAATTACTACAACACACTATATACATAATATACAATATATACTAATTACTACAATACAATATATACATAATATATATCAATATATACATAATATACAATATATACTAATTACTACAACAAAATATATACATAATATACAATACGGAAAAGGGTCAGAACTGCCACTAACGTATTGACACCAGTTTAAAAATGCCCTCCATTAACCTATTTTGAAAAGAATGCCCCTACCGTTAAAATTCTGGCATATTTGTGCCCCTAAATCTAACAAGTCAGTTTAAAAAATGCCCTCCGTTAACCTATTTTGAAAAAAATGCCCCTACCGTTATAAATATAAGTACAGCCAGTTGTTAGACTGAGGGGCACCAATATGCCAAATTTTTAACGGTAGGGGCATTTTTTTCAAAATAGGTTAACGGATGGCATTTTTAAACTAGCGTCAATACGTTAGGGGCAGTTCTGACCCTTTTCCCTATACAATATATACTAATTACTACAACACAATATATACTATACTAATAACTTAGTACATCATATAAAATATATTCTACACTATACTAATAACTACTATACAAGATATTGCCTTAAAAAAAACCCCCCCGTCAGGACCGCCAGGCCCGGGACCACTGTGGGCATAGGCCTGTCACGGGCCGGTCTCAACCACCAGGACCGCCAGGCCCGAGACCGCCAGGCCTGGGACTGCCAGGCCCGGCACACGGAGCCCGGGACCGCGAAGCCCGGCCCGTCAGGCCCGGGCCCGGGCCAGAAGACACCCTTATCAGAGCTTGATGTGACGTTACAACAAGTCATGTCACTCAGCCCGTTTGTTGACTGAGGCCGGCCTCACTTGGGCCGACCTCACCAAGGCCGCTTTCCTTAGCGGGGCCGTATGCGGATAGTGTATGGGCCTGAGGAGCCAAATTTTCCCAATACAGATAGTCCCTCAGTTTATTGGGGACGCAGTTGAAGGGTGTTCCCAATGAACGGACTTTCACGCTCGATGCTTATGTAAATTTGGCCATTCCCGTTGGTACCCCTGTTAAGAGACGTGCTCGTGTATGGAGAGGTCGAACCATTGACATATTACTCCTTTTTTCGGAGTTTCTTTTCTAGGTGACGTCACTGATCACGTGCGTGATCATTACTTTTGCCCCCGAGGCGGTTCAGGTTGTGACGTGACGTTTGGGTTTCCTGCGCCGGTTTTTTGAACCATGCCCTTTCGATTTCCGTGTATCTTTTCTTATAAATAGAGGGATATTTGGACTAGATTCAACTTTCGAACCTTTTCTGAGAGTACTTTCCCAATCTTTCTTCTATCTTTTCCCGGTGCCCTTTCTTCTCTGAGATTCTCGTTCTTAGGAATCGAATTTGTGACCCGGCATAGTTTTTCCCTATAAATTCCATTATGGCCAAACGTCTTCATGACAATACTAGAACCAAAAACGTTGCTTCCATTAGGGCTTCGTCATCTTTAGACGACGAGGATGGCAAGGAAGTTTTTGTCGTTGTCGACGACCAACTTACTCCCACGTAAAATGAATAAAAGGGCGTACTTCAAAAACAAGTGCAAACTCCCTCCTTGGGAGCATTGTGAGTTGAAGCCGTCCCACTTAGCCTCCCTCAGGAAATCATGTAACATTCCTGATCATGTCGACATGATTCCTACGGGGCTAAACCATGCCAATGTGCCCAGTCTCAGGTATTGTGTCGTTTATGAATATCCCTTCCGAATTGGATACACCCTCCAGCATTACCCTTTGGTGGAAGAGTTGTGTCGCTGGTTCCGGGCATGCCCGGCCCAGCTTACTCTGTATGCCTTGAACGTGTGGCGGGTTTTGTCCGTCTATGCGGCGAAGGCGGGGAAAGAGGTGACTGTTCATCACCTTCTGCAGATGTTCAACGCGGTTTTTATGAGGGGTTCAATGCTCCAACTGAGGAAACGTGGCACAAAGAGCTTCGTGTCGCAGGTGGATGATAAGGCCAATCGTAAATTCTGGACGCGGTTCTTCTACTTGCATACCGAGCACCTCGTGTCCAACCCTGAAGGATTCCCGGAGGTGTGGAACGATGCATGTGAGTATTGATGTGCGCAACCTTTACTATTTCGATCTCACTTTGCTTGTTTTCACCGTCGAGAATTTCTTTTCATTTCCATGCAGTGGCGGCTCGCCCTCCTCATAGGGTTGACGATGTTAGATCGTGGGTGTAAGCGTTGATACCGTTTGCAGAAGAGAGCCGTTCTTGGATTGCATTCCTCAGGCTCTACGGCCCGACAGGTAATAGCCTTGCGTACTTTGCGTTGTGGTTAGGGGGTTCCCATAACTTTCGTGCCCGTCTCATGCGTGTTTTGGGTAGGACGGGATTCCTCCAAGAAGGCACGCAAGAAAAAGAAACAGAAGAAGATGAAGACCGTGCCGGTCCTTCTAGGACGGCATCTGATCCTGAAGAGGATCTGGTCCTTGTCGACACGTCTAGGGGAAGTACTTCACCCCTTTCAAGACAAGAGATTTGTTGGAAGCAGCTCCAGAGATAATGCCTGGGGTCGTGATGGAGGTCGTACCTGAGGAAACACCCGTGAAGGCGCCAACGACTGTTCCTGAAATTTCCACCGTATGGACGTCTACTGCTGTACCGACCCCTTCTGAGCCCGCTCTGTATTCCGCGGAGGGGAACCGTGAAGAAGAGGAGACTTTGGAGGCGAGGAGGCGTCGGATTATCACCGGCAAGGCCGTGGCTACTCAACCAAAGAAGGTTAAGCCACCCCCAAGGCCAGTTTTTAATGTGTAGGCCGTTCGGGCAGGGAGGTCCGTGCTTGAGAGAGAGACCGCTGAGAAAAGAGATGAGGGCGCAGATGCAGCGGGCTCGGATCGACCTTAGAGGACTCAAACATAGGAGGTGGGTCCTTGGACCGGGTTTAAATGGCGGCTGGTCGATCTTCTCGTCGTATAGTGATTCCAAGTTACTATAATTTGCTGGAGAACTGTGAGGAGGCGGCCTCTAGTATGACGCTTTTGTGTGCTGGCACCGAGCGTGAGAACTGTGGCAGGTGCGGCCTTACAGGTATGCCTATGTCTTGCTTGATGACCTTTATCTTTGTGTTTGGTGGAGGGTGATTTTTCTCGTGCTTACTTGGTTTCTTTTCCATACTTTGGTTTTGGAGGTGGAGAGGAAACGACGTCGGAAGGAGAAGATGGCCAGATATAATAGGCTAGTGCAAAAGTATGATAGAGCGCGTGAGGCGCACCAGACCTTGGCCGACATGTATAAGCAGGACCCCAGCTTTAGGGTGGTTCGTGAGGGTCTTGCTGAGTCTGAGGAACAGCTGAAGAAAAGAGTGGCCGAGCTGGAGAAAGTTGATGAACAGCTCATGGCCGCCGTTGCTCGGGACGCGGAGATGGATGTCCTTCTTCAGGCCAAGGATGAGGAGCTGCATCTTGGCCACGTGGTGGCGGAGGAAGCAACATAACTACGAACCCAGGTTGCAGCTTTAACTGCCGAGCTAGACGCCACAAAGGCCGAGGTCGAGGAGCTCAAACGAGCTCTTGCGCATGCTGATATCTCTCGTGAAACACACGAGATGTGGGTTTATGCCGAGGCTAGGTTGGTCGTGCTTGAAGAGTTCCTGGCGGCTGGTCGAGTGCTTGAAGAGGAAGTTGAGATCCAGCACCGGTTGGTCAGAGTCGCTCGTGAGGCGGCGGGCTATGGTCCTGAGTCACTAACTCGGGAGGGGGGCAACTCAGCAGATATCAATCGCTTGGAATCCAGCTCTTGTATTTCCAGGGTGTACCCTCCCGGAAATGAGGACGGGCCACCTGAGGGCCAGGACGGGCAAGATAAGTAGCGGTTTCTTAGGATCCTTGTAAATATACTTGTTTATACTGATTTATGTATCAGGGGTGTTGTTCCCCTTGATGAAAACATGTAACTTTTGTGGTAAGTAATTTTTCGACCTTTTGGCATGTCGTCGTACTTTTCTTTTACCGTAGCCGCTTGGAATTTATCAACCGTAGTGGTGTAAAGTTAGCCTGATGGCTTTAGCTATATAAAATAGGCGGCCGTAGCCTTGTGAATGCGATGACTCTGGCCATGTATAGATATAGGCCGTAGCTTGATGAGTATGATGGTCATAGCCATGTAAAATAAAAGCCGCGGCCTGATGGCCTTAGCCGTATAAAATAATGGTCGTAACGACGTAAAATGAAGGTCGTAGCCTAATGGCCTTAGCCATACAAACAATGGCCATAGCCATGTAAAATAAAGGCCGCACCCTGATGGCTTTAGCTATATAAACGATGGACATAGCCACATAAAATAAAGGCCGTAGCCTGATGGCCTTAGCCATGTAAACGATGGCCATAGCCATGTAAAATAAATGTCGTAGCCTGATGGCCTTAGCCATATAAACGATGGCCATAGCCATGTAAAATAAAGGCCGTAGCCTGATGGCCTTAGCCATATAAAACATGGCCATAGCCATGTAAAATAAAGGCCGTAGCCTGATGGCATTAGCCATGTAAACGATAGCCATAGCCATGTAAAATAAAGGCCATAGCCTGATGGCCTTAGCCATATAAACGATGGCCATAGCCATGTAAAATAAAGGGCGTAGCCTGATGGACTTAGACATGTAAATGATGGCCATAGCCATGTAATATAAAGGCCGTAGCCTGATGGCTTTATCCATGTAAACAATGGCCATAGCCATGTAAAATAAAGGACGTAGCCTGATGGCCTTAGCCATATAAACGATGGCCATAGCCATGTAAAACAAAGGATGCAGCCTGATGGCTTTAGCCATATAAACGATGGCCATAGCCATGTAAAATAAAAGTCGTAGCCTGATGGCATTAGCCATGTAAACGATGGCCATAGCCATGTAAAATAAATGTTGTTCCTGATGGCCATATCCATATAAACGATGGCCATAACCATGTAAAATAAAGGCTGTAGCCTGATGGCTTTAGCCATGTAAACGATGGCCATAGCCACGTAAAATAAAGGCCGTAGCCTGGTGGCCTTAGCCATATAAACGATGGCCATAGCCATGTAAAATAAAGGCCGTAGCCTGATGGCTTTAGCCATGTAAACGATGGCCATAGCCATGTAAAATAAAGGTCGTAGCCTGATGGCCTTAGCTATGTAAATAATGGCCATAGCCACGTAAAATTAAGGTCGTAGCCTGATAGCCTTATCCATATAAACGATGGCCATAGCCATGTAAAATAAAGGCCGTAGCCTGATGGCCTTAGCCATGTAAACGATGGCCATAGCCATGTAAAATAAATACCGTAGCCTCTTCATTCATCTAGAGATGGCCGTAGCCTTTTCATTCATCTGGAGATGGCCATAGCCTTTACATTCATTTGGAGATGGTCGTAGCCTTTACATTCATCTGGAGATGGCCGTAGCCTTTACATTCATTTGGAGATGGCTGTAGCCTTTTCATTCATCTGGAGATGGCCGTAGCCTTTACATTCATCTGGAGATGGCCATAGCCTTTACATTCATTTGGAGATGGCCGTAGCCGTACATTCATCTAGAGATGGCCGTAGCCTATCATTCATTTGGAGATGGTCATAGCCTTTACATTCATTTGGAGATGATACTAGTCCCCTGTATCATGTATGGCTTGGAGAGTTCATGGAGAGGAGGATATGATGCACTTGCGCTACAAACATCTCCAGGTGATCCCTTCGCCGCCTCGTTAAAAACCTTCACGAAAAAACCCAATTGGGACAAAACTCGGGTAAGGGAAAAAGAGTACGACTCAGGTGACACCTTTTTAGAAGTGGAAACGTTTGAGGTGAGCGATGTTCCAGTTGATCTAGAGCGTCTTTCCTTGCACTGTCTCTAGCTGGAACGCTCATTTACCGGACGTCGCCGTTATCTTGTAAGGTCCGTCCCAATTCGTGCCCAACTTTATTTCACTTGGGTCTTTTGAGGTTTGAGTCTTGGCTTTGAGGACGTAGTCCCCTACTTTGAGTGGCCTCATTTTTGCCCTCCTATTGTAATACCTTTCCACCTGTTGGTTTTGGGCTACCATCCTAATGTGGGCTATTTCTCTTCTTTCTTCGGCTTCCTCAAGGTCTTGGAGCCTGCTGATGTCGTTTTCTGTTTCAATGGTTTGTGAGTACTTTAAGCTAGGTTTGCCCACTTTGACGGGTATGACCACGTCGGTTCCATAAACCAGCGAGTATGGGTTTTCCCCGGTGCTGGATTTGGGCGTGGTTTTGTGCGCCCACAAGATTTCGAGTAGTAGTTCGGGCCATAGCCCCTTGGCATCTTCGAGCTTCTTTTTAAGTATATTTAGAATTGTTTTGTTGGAAGACTCCGCTTGACCGTTGGCGGCGGGGCGGTATGGCATGGACAGTATCCTTTTGATGCGCCATTTTTTGAAAAACTCGATCGTCTTCTGACCAATGAACTGGCGCCCATTATCGTAGCTGATTTCTTTAGGGATGCCAAAACGGCATATGATGTTCTTCCAAATAAAGGAGATAACCTCTTGTTTGTGTCTTTGTGCATACGCTCCTGCTTCCACCCACTTAGAAAAATAATCAGTTAAAAAAAGTAGAAATCATACCTTTCCTCGTCATGAGGGTAGTGGGCCGACTATGTCCATTCCCCATTTGATGAATGGCCATGGGGAGGTGATGGAATGGAGGGGTTATTCTGGTTGGTGTATCATTGGGGCGAACTTCTGGAACTGCTCGCACCGCCGGACGTACTCAACTGCCTCTCTCTTCATGGTGGGCCAATAGTAGCCGGTGCGTATAATGCATCTTACGAGGGCGTGGTTGCTAGTGTGGGCGCCGCAATGGCTTTCGTGTACTTCTTCGAGTACCGGTCTTGTTTGCTGCATCCCTAAGCATTTGGCTAAGGGGCCACCGAACGTCCTTTTATAAAGGTTTCCATTGACCATGCAGTACCGGGTGGCCTGTGTTCGAAGCTTCTTCGCTTCTTTTTTATCAGGGGGTAATACCCCGTCCTGCAAATAAGATATGAACTGGTTGCGCCAGTCCCAAGTCAGGTTTAGGGAAAGTACATCGGTGTGATCGATAGCCAAGTGGAGGAGTGTGAACACACTTTCATTGTTGATGTTTTTGGTGGCGGCAGCCAGCTTTGTCAAGCAGTCCGCTTTGATATTCCGTGCTCTGGGAATTTGTTCGAAGCGGAATTCGTCGAATGTAGCCATCAGTCTGAGGATTTCCGACTGGTTCTTTTGTAGCCTCTGTTCTTTGATTTTATAAGTCCCAATGACTTGGTTTACTACAAGTTGGGAATCCCAATGGAGGAGAATTCGGCGGGCTCTGTACTTGATGGCCAGTTTCATGCTTGCAATAACGGCCTCATACTCGACCTCGTTGTTAGTTATTTTTGGGCATCGTATGGACTGGCAAATTGTTTCACCCGTGGGGACCTCAACTACAAGTCCCAATCCCAATCCCGATGCATTGGCGGCACCGTCCGTGTAAAGGACCCATAGGTCATTTTCGGAGGACCCGCGTTGTGCTTCGAGTTCTGCCTTTGGCAGGACTTTCGCGCTGAATTCGGCGATAAAGTCAGCTAGGACTTGTGACTTGATGGAGGCCCTAGGGAGGTATGTAATATCATGCTCGCTGAGCTCAACGGCACATCTGTCGAGTTTCCCTGAGAGTTCGGGTTTGTGTAGGGCGCTTCTTAGGGGGAAGGTCGTTACTACCCTTATGGGGTTGTATTGGAAATATGATCGTAGCTTTCGTGAAGCTACTACAAGTTCTAACGCCAGCCTCTCAAGGTGGGGATACTGGGTTTCAGCATCTACTAAGGTTTTGCAAATATAATAGATAGGAGATTGTGTACCTTTATTTTCGCGCACCAGGACGGCGCTGACTGCAACTTCTGATACGACCAAATATAGCAGTAGCGGTTTACCTGGGTTGGCTTTCACCAGCAGGGGCGGTGATGACAAGTATGCTTTCAAGCTTTTCAGAGCTTCTATAACTCTGTGTTCCAGTGCAGTCCTTGGTCCTTCCTCAATACACTGAAGAATTTGTGGCATCTGTCGGAGGAGCGCGAGATGAATCTGGAGAGGGCGGCTATTCGACCTGTCATTTTCTACACTTGCTTTTTGGTGCTTAGCATTTCCGGGATGGCTTCTATGGCCTTGATTTGGTTGGGGTTGACTTCGATCCCTCTTTATGATACCAAAAATCCCAGAAATTTTCCCGAGGCTACTCTGAAAGTGCATTATTCAGGATTTAGCTTCATGCCATATTTCCTTAATATTTCGAAGGCTTCCTTCAGGTGGGTGAGGTGGTCTTCCTTTCTGGATGATTTGACCAGCATGTCGTCGATGTAGACTGTTAGATAATACGCTTAACGCTAGAGGGGGGGTGAATAGCGTTATAATAAAATTTAGCGTAAACTTGCGGAAATTAAAATTTGCAGGAAATAATTAAGTGCGTTAAATAAATAAAAAGGAAAGAACGCAGCGATATATTCTGGTTCACCACAACACGTGGCTAGTCCAGTCCCCGAGAGACTCCCTCGAGATTTTCCACTAACTTGTTAAGCTTACGGGTGCTCAACAAACCTTTACAACGTAAGGACACAAGCCTTAACACCTTTGCTCGGAGATACAACACTCCAAGACTTCAACCAAGGAAACACAAGTTCCTTACAACAAGAGAATCACAATTCTCTTACAAGTGTGTAAAACACTTAACACTCAAACAAAATACTCCTCTATGAGTAGGTATGAGTAAAAGAAGTAAGCTCTAGATCACAATAACTTTGGACCAGAATATGGCTCTCAAAAGCTTTATGAAATTGAATATAAAATGATAAACAAAAGTATGCAAGCTTATAGCAATGTAATGATCAGTTGTAGTATGTTGTTGTGTTTAAAACACTGAAATGAAGCTGTATTTATAGTTGAAAAACTTGGCATTACCGTTGCCTAATTGCCAATTAAGAGTTGCTGATTTTACTCACTGACAATCGATTGTCAAACCCCAATAATCGATTGTCTGCCAGTCAGATCAAAATTCAATCCCAGATTTTACGCTTGATAATCGATTACTTACAATCCATAATCGATTACTGGCAACGTTCAAAAAATCCTTTCCAGATTTTACCACAAACAATCGATTGTCCAGAATCAACAATCGATTACTCAGCAACGTTCAAAAAATCTTTTCCGGATTTTAATCAAAACAATTGATTATACAAAATCAATAATCGATTACCCAATAACGTTCAAAAAATCTTTTCCGAATTTTAATCAAAACAATCGATTATACAAAATCAATAATCGATTACCTGACGGTATTTGAAAACTTTACAACACGGTCAGCTTCACAATCGATTGCACAAAGTCAACAATCGATTACTTATCAGTTTTTGAAAAACATTTTAGACACTGTCTCTTTGACAATCGATTGTCCAAAGTAGCAATCGATTATTCAATAAATTTGAAAATCACTGGAAGACACTGTCTCAATATAATCGATTACCATTAGTTCATAATCGATTATTCTGAGTTTTGAAAAACTTTGATGGACACTGCCTCAGTCACAATCGATTGTCATTAGTTCACAATCGATTGTCATGCAGGTTTGAAAAAACCTGATGCTCACTGTCTTACTCACAATCGATTGTCATTAGTTCACAATCGATTGTCATGCAGTCTTGGCTTAAAACAATCGATTATCATAAGTACATAATCGATTATCTTAGTCCAGATTTTTAAGGCATGTCTAAAAATTATTTTGACTACTGTAAATATGCATGATTTAAAATCATTTGACATTAAATTAAATATGCATGATTTTGGAAAATAGTTTTATGAGAGAAGCCATGTTACGAGTCAAGTTGTAGGATCAAGATCACAAATAAGAATGACTCAATTAGACTATAAAACTTTGTCTTGAGCTTGAATCTCGTTGTATATCAATTGTGCGCTTGTTTCTTGAACTTCGTCATATATCAATTTTCGCTTCGTTTGTCATTCATCAAAACCTACACAAAAGAACACACGTTTTAGTATATTGCATTGAGAACATGTTTCCAACAATTTCCCCCTTTCTGATAATGGCAAACATTAAGCGGGATATGCAAGACAAGCAATTTATATTGACGATTCAAGACAAGTATATACATGTAACAAGTATGCAATTTATTCCCCCTCAATTTTTGAATTCCCCCTCAATTTAAGCTTATGAATATTGAGAGTGCATACCCGTTATCTTCCCCCTTTTGCCATTAGCAAAAATAATAATAAGATGCAAAAGATGAAATAAACCTTGTTTATTTATTGAAAAAAAAAACAGCAACATCAACCCGAATAATAGCAACATAATCGATTATTGATACGAAATAATCGATTTTTAGATGACGGAAACCGATTGTTGCACGTCAAGCTTTATAATTCCCCTTTCCTTTGGGGCGATACCTCGATACTTTTTGGTGTCGACTTCCTTACCTTTCTCATCTTTGTCTAGATGATCGGATGTGTTCATGGGAGTTGCCATTTCTTTTGCATTGTTCATCTCAAATCGTTTCAGCAATTCTTTGCAATATTTGGTTTGACAAATGAATGTACCTTCTTTCATTTGCTTTACTTGTAATCCCAAAAAGAATGTTAACTCACCCATCATAGACATCTCAAATTCGCTTGTCATTAGATCGGAAAATTCCTCGCATAAAACATTGTTAGTAGCACCAAATATAATATCATCTACATATATTTGAACTAACAAGATATCATTGTTTTTATGCTTAACAAAGAGAGTTGTGTCAACTTTCCCCCTAATGAAATCATTTTCCAAAAGAAACTTACTCAATCTTTCATGCCAAGCTCGGGGAGCTTGTTTTAAACCATAAAGAGCCTTTTGGAGTTTGAAAACATGATCGGGAGATTTAAAATCTTCAAAACCGGGGGGTTGTTCAACATAAACTTCTTCTTGAATAAAACCGTTTAGAAAAGCACTTTTCACATCCATTTGATATAAATTGAAATTCATAGAAGAGGCAAATGCAAGCAATAAGCGAATAGCTTCCAATCTAGCTACGGGAGCATATGTTTCCTCATAGTCAATACCCTCTACTTGATTATAGCCTTTTGCTACAAGCCTAGCTTTGTTTCTAGTGATTATACCATTTTCATCTAGTTTATTGCGAAAGACCCATTTCGTACCAATTATGGTATGACCTTCGGGTCTTGGCACCAAATCCCAAACGTCATTGCGTTTGAATTGGTTAAGCTCCTCTTGCATTGCCAAGGTCCAAAATTCATCCCCAATTGCTTCTGAGATGGTTTTGGGTTCAATTTGAGAAACAAAAGCAGTGTGTACTAAGGTATTTTTGAGAGAGTTTCGGGTACTTACCTTGTCTCCGACGTCTCCAATTACCTGTTCAAGAGGGTGATCTTTGATCGTCCTCCACTCATTTGGCACTTTTGTTTCTTTTTCCAATTGTGGCGCTTCTTCCGTTGGTTGTTCCTCAGTTTCATCTTTATTTTCCTTGGGTGGTTCCTCTTGTATTTTGTCTTTCAAGCTATCTAAGATACCTGCAAGATCAAAACCGGAATCCTTTCTCGCCAAGCGAGCATTATTTTCGGAAAATACAACATGAGGGGATTCCTCCACAATTTGGGTTCTTTTATTAAAGACCCTATATGCTTTACTACGTGAGAATATCCAATGAAAATACCTTCATCCGACTTAGCATCAAATTTACCCAATTGGTCTTTGCCGTCGTTATGAACAAAACATTTGCAACCAAAAATTCTAAAATGGGAAATATTTGGTTTTCTACCCTTATAAAGTTCATAGGGGGTTTTCATGAGTATCGGCCGAATTACTACTCTATTTAGAACATAGCAAGCGGTACTCACGGCGTCCGCCCAAAAATGTTTGGGTATCTTAGCTTCGTCGAGCATGGTTCTAGCCATCTCTTCGAGACACCTATTTTTCCTTTCCACCACCCCATTTTGTTGTGGTGTACGTGAAGCGGAAAAGGTATGCTCGATTCCGAGTTCGTCACAATAGTCCGCAAAGAGATTGTGATCAAACTCTCCCCCATGATCACTTCTAATTGAAGTGACGGTTGTTTCTTTCTCATTTTGAACACGCTTAAGAAAATATTTAAAATTTTGAAAAGCATCACTTTTATTGGCAAGAAATAAAGTCCAAGTAAATCTCGAGTAATCATCAACAATCACAAAAGCATATTTATTTCTTCCTAGACTTTCAATGCGAGAGGGACCAAATAAATCCATATGAAGCAATTGCAATGGTCTAGAAGTTGAAACAATGTTTTTAGATTTGAAAGATGCTTTTGTTTGCTTCCCCTTTTGACACGAGTCACAAATAGAGTCATTTTCAAATTTTAAATTGGGAAGACCAACAACTAAGTTTTAAGAAATCAATTTGTTCAAAAGATGCATATTGATATGTGCTACTCTACGATGCCATAGCCAAGTATCATCCTCTTTACTCATTAGACAATCAACATAATCGGGTGAGGAATTAGCAAGATCAACCATATAAATATTATCCACTCTAAAACCACGGAGGATAATTTTGAAGTCACTACGTCTGAACACTAAGCATTCATCCGAATCAAATAAAGCAAGATTTCCCTTGTCACACAATTGGCTTATGCTCAAGAGATTATGCTTTAATCCTTTAACAAGTAATATATGCTTAATAGAGGATTTTTCATCCTTACCGACTGAGCCTATGCCGATGATCTTTCCTTTATTGTTATCACCGAAGATAACACTTCCTCCTTCTTTGTGCTCTAATTGAAGGAATTTGGATTCATCTCCCGTCATATGCTTGGAGCATCCACTATCAAGGTACCATAGTACACTTGATCCCTTCAAGCACACCTACAAAACAAATTAATGTTCTTTAGGTACCCATGCCATCTTGGGTCCTTGGGGGTTAGGCATATTATAATGATGCGATTGAGTAATATGTCTATGACGTGTAAAGCATACAGGAGCAATATGACCAATACGTCTACAATAATGACAAGTCACATTTGGGTTATGCATCCTTTTAGGTTCATAGTAACTAGACGGATGAAAATTTCTTACACTATTTTGAACACTATGACTATTTCGCATTTCATGAGAATTATTTCTCCTACTATGAGCTCTAGGATGGGCAGCATTTCTAGAGTGATTGTTTCTCGGTTGAGGGCCATTTCTAGGTCTTCTCAAAGGTTCAACATTTGGCCTAAAATATGCATCATTTCTAGGGTAACTATTTCTAGGTGGTAAGTCATTTCTAGGTCTCCTAAAATGTTCAACATTTTGTCTAGCATGCATATTGGTTCTAGGATTGCTATTTCTAGGATAAGCATTTGTTTTATTAGTCCTAGGTTGAGCCTTAGGTGGTTGGGGTTTGGCTTCAACCTTTTCTTTAACCTCATTCTTAAATCCTATGCCATGCTTGGTTGATTTCAAATTAACAAGGACCTCATTCAAATTCTTGTGGGAAGAATTAAACTTATCGAAGGTACCTTTGAGTCTATCTACCTCATTTTTGAGATGCAAGAAAGAAGAATAATTTTTAGTAGAACTTTCGGGCTTATCGGCGCTTCTTTTTCCAAAAAACTTGTTTTCCTCTTTCAGCTTTTCATTTTCTAAAACCAGTTTTTCTAAATCCTTTTTCTTTCAAAGAAAGCTGTTTTTGAAAATCCTTTTCTTTTAATGAAGCATTTTCTTTTATGCCCTTAACAGTTTTTGAAGCCTTAATAAACTTAGCATATAATTCATCAAAAGCAGTTCGCATTTCTTCAAGAGTAAAGAAGTTTTTAGACGAAATTTGACATACCTCATCTTTGTTGTCTTCATGTGCCATAAGGCAAAGATTTGCTGCTTCGTCTTCTTCTCCTTCGCTTGACTCATCTCCGGAGTCGCCTCCCCAAGAAATGTATGCACGTTGCTTTTTAAAAGGTTTCTTCTCCTTTTTGATGTTTGGGCAATTTGATTTGATGTGCCCGGTTTCACCACATTCATAGCACTTGATTTGTTCGCCTTGCTTTTTGCCCTTGCATTCATACTCCTTGCGCATGAACTTTTGAAATCTTTTGATAACGAGTCCAAACTCGTTGTCTCCTTCCTCATCAATTTGCGGTTGGCTTGTGCTCGCCTTTAGAGCTATTCTTTGCCTCCTTTGATCATCAACAAAAGGGTTAAGAATAGTAGATTCATAGGTCTTAAGGTTACCTCTTAGTGCGTCGATGGTGACGTTTGAAACGCCAATGGATTCTTGAATTGCATCGGCCTTTGATCTCCATGCCGGTGTGAGACTTCTAAGAATTTTTCGCACGAGCTCTCTATCCGTGAATGTTTTCTTGAGAGCATGTAGGTCATTTACGATTATTGAAAATCGCTCAAACATTTTGTCCACCTTTTCACCTTCCTTCATGTGAAATAATTTATAAGAATGGGTTAGGAAATCAATTTTTGCTTCCCTTACCTGGTCCGTACCTTCGTACGTAACTTCTAGCTTGTCCCACATCTCCTTTGCCGTTGTGCAACACGATATTTTCCTGTAATCGTCAGCATTAACAGCACAATATAATAAATTAATTGCTTTAGCATTATTTTGAACCTTTCGGATGTCATCCGCGTCATACTCATCCTCGGACTTGGGAACCCATTCGTTTTCCACCTTCTTTGTTGGAATTTGGTTTCCCTTCATTATCACCTTCCAAAGGTGAAAGCTGTTGGACTGAATGAAGATCTTCATCCTCTCCTTCCAGTACGTGTAATTTGTACCGTTGAATAGAGGTGGTCGTGTGGAGCACTGTCCTTCATCAATTCCTGCAAAAGAATCACGAGTAGAAGCCATGGATGGTTCTCTCAAACTGTTAAGTTTTCAGAGAGTTGGGCTCTGATACCAATTGTTAGATAATACGCTTAACGCTAGAGGGGGGGTGAATAGCGTTATAATAAAATTTAGCGTAAACTTGCGGAAATTAAAATTTGCAGGAAATAATTAAGTGCATTAAATAAATAAAAAGGAAAGAACGCACCGATATATTCTGGTTCACCACAACACGTGGCTAGTCCAGTCTCCGAGAGACTCCCTCAAGATTTTCCACTAACTTGTTAAGCTTACGGGTGCTCAACAAACCATTACAACGTAAGGACACAAGCCTTAACACCTTTGCTCGGAGATACAACACTCCAAGACTTCAACCAAGGAAACACAAGTTCCTTACAACAAGAGAATCACAATTCTCTTACAAGTGTGTAAAACACTTAACACTCAAGCAAAATACTCCTCTATGAGTAGGTATGAGTAAAAGAAGTAAGCTCTAGATCACAACAACTTTGGACAAGAATATGGCTCTCAAAAGCTTTATGAAATGGAATATAAAATGATAAACAAAAGTATGCAAGCTTATAGCAATGTAATGATCAGTTGTAGTATGTTGTTGTGTTTAAAACACTGAAATGAAGCTGTATTTATAGTTGAGAAACTTGGCATTACCGTTGCCTAATTGCCAATTAAGAGTTGCTGATTTTACTCACTGACAATCATTGTCAAACCCCAACAATCGATTGTCTGCCAGTCAGATCAAAATTCAATCTGAGATTTTACGCTTGATAATCGATTACTTACAATCCATAATCGATTACTGGCAACGTTCAAAAAATCCTTTCCAGATTTTACCACAAACAATCGATTGTCCAGAATCAACAATCGATTACTCAGCAACGTTCAAAAAATCTTTTCCGGATTTTATTCAAAACAATCGATTATACAAAATCAATAATCGATTACCCAATAACGTTCAAAAAATCTTTTCCAGATTTTAATCAAAAAAATCGATTATACAGAATCAATAATCGATTACCTGACGGTATTTGAAAACTTTACGACAACGGTCAGCTTCACAATCGATTGCACAAAGTCAACAATCGATTACTTATCAGTTTTTGAAAAACATTTTAGACACTGTCTCTTTGACAATCGATTGTCCAAAGTAGCAATCGATTATTCAATAAATTTGAAAATCACTGGAAGACACTGTCTCAACATAATCGATTACCATTAGTTCATAATCGATTATTCTGAGTTTTGAAAAACTTTGATGGACACTGCCTCAGTCACAATCGATTGTCATTAGTTCACAATTGATTGTCGTGCAGGTTTGAAAAAACCTGATGCTCACTGTCTTACTCACAATCGATTGTCATTAGTTCACAATCGATTGTCATGCAGTCTTGACTTAAAACAATCGATTATCATAAGTACATAATCGATTATCTTAGTCCAGATTTTTAAGGCATGTCTAAAAATTATTTTGACTACTGTAAATATGCATGATTTAAAATCATTTGACATTAAATTAAATATGCATGATTTTGGAAAATAGTTTTATGAGAGAAGCCATGTTACGAGTCAAGTTGTAGGATCAAGATCACAAATAAGAATGACTCAAATAGACTATAAAACTTTTTCTTGAGCTTGAATCTCGTTGTATATCAATTGTGCGCTTGTTTCTTGAACTTAGTCATATATCAATTTTCGCTTCGTTTGTCATTCATCAAAACCTACACAAAAGAACACACGTTTTAGTATATTGCATTGAGAACGTGTTTCCAACATAGACTTCCATGGTTTTTCCGAGCTGTTCTTTGAACAGTACCGTTACCAGCCTTTGGTAAGTGGACCCTGCGTTCTTGAGCCCGAAGGGCATTACCTTATAGCAATATGTCCCTTCATAAGTGATGAAAGTTGTCTTTTCCTGATCCTCTTGGGCCATCATGATCTGGTTGTAGCCGGAATATGAATCAAGGAAGCTTAGGATCTCATGCCATGCTGTCGCATCAATTAGCTGGTCGATGTGGGGGAGCGGGAAAGAGTCCTTTGGATAGGACTTATTTAGATCGGTGAAATCTACACACATCCGCCACTTCCTATTTTTCTTCTTGACCATTACGATGTTGGCAACCCGTTTCGGGTACTTGGATTCCCTGATGGAGCCATTGGCCAGCAACTTGTCCACTTCTTCACTTACTGCTTCGTTGATGGCGGCGTTGAATTTTCTTCTCATTTGCCGCATGAGTGGGTGCAATGGGTCGACGTTGAGTTTGTGGGAGGCGATTTCTCGTGGAATTCCTGGCATATCTGCATGAGAGAAAGCGAACAGATCTGCATGGTTAGATAAAATATCATGGTACTTACCTGGATTTGATAGGTTGTGGCCTATGTATGCTTTCTTTGCAAGGTCGCTGCTGTCTATCTGAACGGGGTCGAGGTCTTCGACCGTGGCCTTGCTAGCCTCGGCCTCCTCAGGATCTTCCATGGCGTTCTATGTCGGACGGACCTTAGTCCTCGACAGGGCTGATTGGTATGCTTCTGCACTTGCTCCTTGGAGCTGTTTGGTATGCTTGTAATCTTGGGCTATCTTATAGCATTCTTCGGCGGTGTGGGGCTCTCCCCGTATGCAGTTCACTCCCCATGGGGTTGGGAATGATTACTTGATAGAATCTGGATGGGACGGTTCTCATGGCGTGTATCCATTAGCGTCCGATAATGGCATTGTACGTCGTCTCTTGGTTCATCACATGGAAAGTTGTTTCCATCGTGACTCCTCCTGCGAGAAGGGGCAGCGTCACCTCGCCTGAGGTTCTCTCCACTGCATTATTAAAACATGTTAGTGTTATGCAACGTGGAATTATTTTATCTTCGAGTCCCATGAGCACAAGGACTCTCGGATGACTGATACATGCGCTGCTTCCATCATCGACCATGATCCTTTTGACATCCGTATCTACTATTCGTAAAGTAATAATTAAGGCATCATAATGAGGAAAATACACACCGTTGGCATCAGACTTATCGAAGGTAATACTATTTTCAAAGTCATCATACCATTTGTGAGTGATGGTTCGCTTTAACTTGTGGGTGGTGGTGAATTTGACGTGGTTGATTGCTGAGTCGTTGCCGCCTCCAATGATCATGTTGATGGTGCGTGTTGGTGAGGGCGTCCTTGGCGGGCCGTGGGGTTGTTCCTGCCCACGCGCGAAGTTGAGCTTTCATTTGTCGCTGAGTAGCTCTTTTAGGAACCCTTGGTTTAGCATTCGGACCACCTCCTGCCGGAGATCGATGCAAACCTCCGTCCTGTGCCCCCGTTCCTGGTGGAACTCGCACCAGGGCGTTTGATTTTCTGGTGGCGGGGTCGGATTTCATCTTGGCTAGCCATTGCACTTTGTTGCCCAGCTTTTCCAATGCGTACACTATTTCTGAAGGAGATACACAAAAATTATGTGCAGATAATGAAGGGGGCATACCTCTATCGTTCCTTAGTGGGGCGATATGTCGCTGTAAGGCGTCCGCATGCCTTGGCGGTGGTGGATGCAAGGATCTGATGTATTGATTGTATGGTTGGTGTCTTTCCCTGTTGAGGCGTGGGGCTTGCTCCCGCCTACCCTCATTGCGTCGGTCCCTCCAGATTTCTGGGTGCACCGTCGTCAACCGTCGGGTTGGGCCATTGAGGTCATCTTCGTCCCCACGCACCTCAGCGCAATAGGCGTTATGTATCTCTTCCCAGGTGGTGGGGGATATTTCAGGAGATGGTTGAGTAGTTTCTTGGTTGCCCTTGACCCGTCTCTGCTAAGCCCGTTATGAAAGGACGCAACTGCCATGCCTTCGGACACGTTGGGTAGGCTCATCCTGGCCCTGTTGAATCTGGCTAGGAACTCCCTGAGTCCTTCTCCTGGGGTCTGTCGCACAACGAAGATGTCGTTGACCCGTGTTTCCGCTTTCCTTGCTCCTCCATGGGCGGTGGCAAATTTATCCGCCATCTCTTCAAATGTGGAGATGCTCTAGACAAGTCGTTGCCTTTGACGGCTGTGACATAGTAAATCAGGTGATCCTCGGGATCTGTGGTCCCGTCATATACCTTCAAGTAGGGAGGCATTTTGAAGGTTTTCGGGATGGGGTATGGTGTTGCTCCCTCCGTGTAGGGTTGTTCAGCGAATCTTCCCACGTCTCGCTTTGGCAGTAGCTTAGGCGCACCCGAGATTTTATCCACTCTTTCTTGGTGGTTCTTCATCTGGTCGCGAAGCAACCTGTTCTTATTCTCCATTTCTTCCATCTTTTGGAGGATGGATGTGAGCACGCGTCGTTAGCTTGAACATCGACGGTCACGTTATTCGTTCTTGTAACTTCAAGCTCATCCTCAGCCGCGACATGATCTGCCGCTGGGGTGCTTTTATCATTTTGAGGTGGCCTCTTGACTAGACTGCTAAGAGTGCATGTTAGCCACTCTTCCAGTAACCTTTTTACCTCCGGAGGTGCTCCTTTAGTCGTAGATGTTGAAGCCTCTCTTTCTCGTGGAACCGCCAGATCTTCCGATGAGGAAGATAAGGTTTCCATGCCTATAAAGGTACTGGGGGTTGCGTGTAGGGCATCTGCTTCGGCAACCGCGTTGAGATTTCCTGTGAGATCTGTTGTAACTTCCAAGATAGCTTTCATTCTTGCATCGTTTTCAGCCATTTTAGGTTGTAGAGAGTGCTTTTTCGAAGAATCTCTAGAAACAAACTACAGCTTTAATTCTCGAAATCCCCACAGACGACGCCAAATTGTTCGGCTAAAATTTTATTCGAACACTTATATAGCTCTAAAAACAATCAAAAATAATTTGAGTTATTCGGAATCAAATGTAATATGGTCTAGAGATTATGAAATGTCTAAGGTATAAGAATAATAAGATAAATAGTAGATTTAACACAAGAGAGATAGAGAGAATCAGAGAGAGAGAGAGAGAGAGAGAGAGAGAGAGAGAGAGAGAGAGATAGAGATAGAGAGAGAGAGAGAGAGAGATAGAAAGAGAGAGAGAGAGTTGTATATTATCAGTAATGAAATACACATGAGTCTTTACAAAAGGAAGGTCCCCTTTATATACTGAGGGACCTTCCTCGAAATAATACAAAAAAAGTACAAGAGTTGGTGGCCTCGATATACGAGTGTCAGAGCTTGATCTGACGTTACAGCAAGTCATGTCACTCAGCACGTTTATTGACTGAGGCCGGCCTCGCTTGTGCCAACCTCACCAAGGCCGCTTTCCTTAGCGGGGCCATATGCGGATAGTGTATGGGCATGAGGAACCAAATTTACCCAATACAAATATTAGCTAAAGTTGGATTTAGAACTTAAATCCAATGAATTCAACTTAAGGGTTTTAGTATTTAAACTGTTATATTTTTAAATTTATGGATTCATATATACTGTTTTTGTAATTTTAATAAATTATTATATATAAATTTTTGCTCCACATCAAAATTTATAGATTCAATTAAACCAGATAGTAATACACTACATCCACCCATGATTGTAGGTACCTTAAAATTTTTGAATGGGCAGAATTATATTTCTATTTACGGAAAACTCCTATAAAATCTGCAACGGCTATCCTTCGAGTACGCACTGAATAACCTATTTACTGAGCAATAGCTCTTAAACCACAAGAGATGTAAACGCGCAAGACATGCCTGATTTGACGAGCTCTAACTGAGAAAGCGGCTGATAAGGAGAATCAATCCCCGGTCTCACATGTAAGAAATCACTCAACCAATCAACATAAGGGCAGAATTTGTTAGACACGTTTTGAAATTATAATAAATATTTTCTTTTTTTTCGTGTATTAAGGATATTCAAATAGTGGAAAATGAAAGTAAAATATACGAGGGAAGAATATTTGGTGACAAAAGATAAAGAGATGGTTTGTTAATTCTATGATTAGGAATATAATTAAAAAAAATTAATTGACGGTTCAAAAACTTTTGCTAGTTGGCACGACAAGTAGCTAACATCGCAATTTGGAAATCACCTACTGCTACTTGGCTACGAAATAATTAAACAAAGAAAGTTTAATGAAACTTTTGAAAGGAGAAAAAATCAGTAAGTTTTCAATTTCTAGCACTTTCTTTTTTTAGTTTCTCGCCCGATTTCATTTTGAAATTTAATTAATTTAGATTCACATAGAAAAGTTTTCACTTTAGAAGCAAAAAAAGACGATTTGTAAATTTTATACCTCTGATTAAGGATGAAGGAGTATTTATCGATTCATTAATAATTTGTAGCACTTTCACCTAGGAAATAATTGTCACTTTCCGTGGCAATCTGGCAAAGATTATGTACACTTTCAGTTTTTATATAATTAAAAAGATTTGACCTAATATTCTAAAGATTTATTCACTAACAATAGTGTAATTTTAACGTTTTATGTTGTTAATTTGATTTTTCAAATTACTCACTCCACTTAATTTGATATCAGTTATTTATACGCTAATGGTTGGTTAGGTAAAGGCTGATCAAGTCAATGATACTTAGCTCGTCTTTTTAGATGATTAGTCACATTGGGACTAAGACTCGACCTGGACTCCTAGGGGGGGGGGGGGGGGCAGCAATGGGAAATCTTGGACAATAAGCGGACGCCTGATCCAGTAATATTGTGTGAGCGAAGAAGAACAGTGCCGCTTGTAAAACTCTTTCGTTGGGTGCGCGATCATGACAGGGCTCGGGGATGAAGCCCCGAGTAACTCGCTGCCGTCTTAAAAGTTTGTTCAGTATTCGTTATGACGTTGATTTTAATCTTTGGTGCTTTATACTGTGCTACAAAAATATATAACTTGCCCACAGAATGACGACCAAGAAAAGCCATGTTTCTCATGTTTCTCTTGTAATTTCTTTTATGCAATAGCCATACCAAAAATGGAGTTGCTCAATTTGATCCAACTTGACGAACATGTCCAATATCAACTATCAGAAAAATGAAAAGATCAATAAGATTAAAAAGGAGCACGAAAATGTTCTATCACGAATCGATCGACTATGTCTTCTTTCCTTCAACGAATATATTCGGCTATTACTTTTATTTAACCAAAAAATAGGATTTGGTCAAAGCTAAGAATTTATGAAAACACGGGTTACTGATAATCAAAAGAAAATATAAAAATAGACTTTTGATAATAAAAAAGTAAGTAAATAGTGTATATTCCAGTAATTCCTTGTGTCTACAATTGTTGATTCTTTCCCCTTTTATATTCTTTTTGAGACTATGAGCCTTGCCTCAAGCTATAATGAGGCAATAATGAGTAATGAATGTTATTTAAAAATACGTTACACAATCAGATTTTAATAAAATATTCTCTAACGTTCTTAGTATTTAATATGCATTAAATAATGTATCGGGTCTCTCATAGGCTATCAGGTTCATCCCTTTTGATCTTTATGCTTTAGATGTCTTGAATATGTGTAATTGCCCGTGCATTTTCCACTATCTTTGCTGGCATCTGTTATTGCTCGTGTCTCTTAGTTAACTTTGTTTTTTTGACTATTTGGTTAATCCCTGTATCATGACACGTCATCTCCAATATATAAACTCGATTTTTTCCAATACAGATAGTCCCCCCACTTTTTATTTATTTATCGATTAAATACTTGGGAAGTGAATTGCTTTAAAAAGAAAATTTTTGTCATCATTGACGCTTCAATTGTCTTTTCTATTTAATGCTCTCTACACGTGTCACTTTCCTATCAACTCTGCAGTATTGCAGCCTTTTTTCAAGACTTTTACGGTTCCACTATTCACGAAGAGATAGTTGCCTTTATTATAGGCTTTGCATCATTACATTTTTTTCTTTTGACGTTCGTTTTCTTATAAATACAATCCTTTTCTCTTGTCTTCTTCTTCATAAAGGTTTACTGAATACTTTATTCTTCAACACTATTCACTTCTTCCTCAATTCGTCCTCTTTTATCATGTAGTCTTCAAACCTTAACCCTAGAAGAGTTTCAATTTTAGATAATTTCCCCAGTACCCCTGCTAGACATAGAAGGGGTAGAGGTGGTAGACTCTGCAGTCTAGGATCTACTCGTGGTGGTAGTACCTTTGCTGGTTCTTCTTTACCCTCTTCTAGTTCTTGTGTTATTTCTAGAACTAGAGGTTCTTTTAAACAAAAGTCATCCTCTAAGGGTAAAGAACCTTCTGAACCCTTACAAGAACCCTTAGTTGAAGAGATAGTACCCAATGTGATCTTTGATCATGATAGAGAATCACTTCGGAAACAAGTTGCTGGTTTAGACCACGCCGATATATACCCCGCCATGATTACAGAAGTTTTAACTTCTACGGTTCATAAAGATTGCCAGTGGAGTAGTAATTTTCGTGTTGAAATCCCTAATCCGAACCAAAGAATATCTTCTTACAAAGCACGATACTCTTTTGTTTACACTTATCCCTTTTTTTGGGATTTAATCCAGCTATCGACCCTGTAATTCTTGATTTCTGTCATTTTTTCAAGGTTTTCTTGGCACAAATTGGCCCACTCATTTGGAGAGTTGTGGCTTATTTGAGATATTTGTCAAATAAGGCGGGTGTTAATTTTACCTTCTCCGACCTTATTCATCTTTACTCCCCTAGGCTGTTCTGCAACGGTATTTTCACCTTTGTAGCGAGGAGTAAAAGGGTTTTGGTGAGCCCTGAAGATGACAAAGACACGGTTTGTTGTTGTACCCATGGTAGGTTTGGTGGGTAAATATAATATCCCCTTTCCTGAAAAGTGGAACCTTGCTCGTAAGTCTTCTTCTTCTTCTTTCGTACCTCTTTTCTTAAAATTAATACCTTTTCTAATTTTATTTTCTTCTGTTTTTTTGTAGAAACCATGAGAATTGTGGATCCTATCCTTGATTTTTATGGTTGGGTAGATAAGTTATTGAAGATCGTGCCTATGAAGTCTAGGTCTTGGAAGTCTATTTCCAATCTTCATGGCTGGAAAGTGAAAACTCATGGTAAGAGTTCTTTTTTTCCTTTTTGTATCTTATCGTATGTAAAATTCTCCCTTTATTGATTTTATCTTCATCTTTTTTATCAGGATTTTCAATTCGAGGGATTTCTGCTGAAGCTGTTGCAGGCACTCGTGCCTCTTCAGGAGCTTATCTTACCATAGGTAGAGCTCAAGGTACTTTGGTGAAGAGAAAGATCTTGGAGAAGATTCTGAGGAAGAGTTAGGAGGCGTATCGTATCTGATGATGAAGGTTAAGCCTCACCTCCTCATACCTCTCCTAATGAACATGTTTACCCCATCTCTGACGACGATATTACCCCCAGGACACTTACGAGTCCATTAGACAACTTTTTATTGGGGGTTTCGAGAGTGGTGAGTTAGGTCCAGTTTTGGATGAGCTTCCCCTTTCCTCTTTTTCAACTCTAGTTGCTTCTATTATTATACCCATAACTTCTTCCGTACCTACTTCACCTGCATCTATTCCTCCTCATGATATTTTCACTTCTTCTACCGCTCTTCCCTCCATAGTTCCCCCTTCTACTGTTCAACATATAGAAGTGGGTTCTACAAGCAGAAATACTGCTATGAGGAGCATGACCATCGAAGTTCCCGCTAATAGCAGTCTCTTGAGAAAATCTGGTCGAGCAGACGTTTGACTCGGGCCTTTAATTAGCTCAATTGAAAAAGAGAAGATGGACATCCATAGATGCTTGACCCTGATGAATGACATTGTTCACGCCACTCTGAAGGTATTTTCCTTACTTATTTTAAAAAATTCCTTTTACCTTTGGATTCTTACTTTTGTTTTTTTTATTTGCAGGCTAATCTCATTGGCACAAAGTTGATGGGCAGAATTTCTCTTTTATAGAAGGTGGCCCGTGACTCTGAAAAAAATATTCTTGAAGCCGAGATAGTGGCTCATGAAGCTAAATTGGAAGCAGCTAATTGGAAAAGAAAGTTTGAAAGCGCTCAAATAGCCATGGAAGATTTGCAGGAAAGTAAGAATCACCTAGAGCAGCAGAAGCGTTCACTGACTTCAGAGTTAGGAGTGGACAAGGCTTCTTCAAGCCAAATAGAGAAGGACAAAGAACGCCTTGAGTGTTCTTTCTTGGAACAGTTGTCGAAGTCGTGTAAAGAAATTAGAGAGCTTAGGGCACTTCTAAACCATAATATGCAGGAGATTTGGTGCAAAATTTGACTGAAGTTCAAGAAGATTTGAGAATCTCTTCCGATAAGGTAAGTGCCTTAGAGAATTCTCATGCCTCCCTTCAAGCTTCTTACGATTCAACTTTGGCCGTGAATGAAGAGTTGAAAAGTGAACTCGCGACTGGGAAAGAGACTATGAGCTTCTTTAGGATAAGTTGGATGTTGAAGTAATGCCTTAACTGAAGCTAGCCAGGAAAATTCGATGTTGAGTCAGAATTTGCTGCAATTGAAGCCCCCGTGGCTGAAAATCCTTAGCATGAAGTAACCGTGACTGAAGCTCTTGAAGATGAAAATATCGTGGCTCAAGTTCTTGAGGGTGAAGCTACCATGACTCAGGCTTCAGAAGTTGAAACTTATGTGACTCGTGTCCCCCTCATTGAGCCCATTACTTCGAGTCAAGTTGACACCGTGCCTGTGGCTACCTCTTCTGAAGTTTGCATCGTTACTTCTAATACTCATGCCTCCCAATGACCCATTTTTATAACTAAACTTATTTTTGTTTTTTCTTTTGGAAGATGACAATCAAACCCTTAGTTTGTTTCTAAGGGTTTTTTTGGAAGAAAAAAGTCCCACATTCTCATAATGGTTCATTTGTATAAAATATTTTGATGACTAAGTTTATACTTAGTCTTTTTAAATATATTAAGAAGTTTTTATTACTTCTATTCGTTCTATTCTTGCCTTTTTATTCTTATGGACTTAGAAGATAGCTTTGCATTTTTATCCTTTGAAAATTCTTTATGATTAATCTCATGGCTTAATAACATGAATGTTATAAAACATGGTCCTTTTATATATCGACACTTAACGAAAAAGATGTCTCAACTTCATAATGGTGTTATAATATGAAGGAACACACATGTTTTGTTTGAAATAACTTTGACAGGATTTTATTTATGAACTTTGACAGGTTTTTATTTATGAACTTTAAAAAACTTTTGAAAAGTACTTTACATGTATTAGAATTACATCTATAACTTTCTCGTAACTGTTTTTCTTGTAACAGATTTTTACAAAAGAGGAACAATAGAAACAGGGTTTTTTCTTATAATCCGTTTTGATACATAGTCTTTACCCTAACTATTTTGAAGGTACATAGGATCCCTTTAGCTTCGAAACATTAGAAAGGGTTTGAGAAGTGATTCCATTGTTCTCATGGGAAAGAACACTATGATGAGTGTTTTTATGGGAAAGAACACTATGATGAACGTCATGTCTTCATAGCTTTTACCTTGCGCTTTCTTCTTCTAAGCTTAAATTTTCACAATTCCTTTCGCCTTCTGAATACACGTGTCTGGGCATACTATGTTATCCACCAAGTGTTTGAGTGTTGAAGTATGAAACCTTGAGCACTTATTAATTTCTTTCTCTTGGTCCTTTTCCTGAAAAGAAAAAACATACGGGACTTGGAGGTGCAATTATTGATGAAGACTGCTTAACCCGTTTGTGTTTCTATCAGAATAATTGTAACCTTAGGCTAGGAATTTTAGCGTATTCCATTGTGCTTTACAGATCGTGACTTATCATTTAGTATGGGTTAGCATTTTGCCTAGCATCTAAAATCGTTAGTAAAACCTTTATAATTAAAAAATTAAATTTTAGCATGGTGATACCTAACCGTGAGTATTTCCTTAGAAGTAATATCTCTTCAAATGAACAACATTCTAGTGTGAAGGTAGGATTTTCCCATCCATTGTCTCCATCTCGTATGCTCCTTTCCTGCAATATCCCGAATTCTATAGGGTCCTTCCCATGTTGGACTTAGCATTCCTGAATTAGCAGCTTTTGTAATATCGTTCAATGACCTGCTTTTGTGCTGCCATTCTTATTAATGCAGCTTCTCTTGTTCCCTCAAGTAAATCAAGATTAACCCGCATCTCTTCATTATTTTATTCCTCCGTTGCTTGAACAAACCGTGTGCTCGATTCTCCTATTTCAACTAGAATTAAGGCTTCAGCCCCGTAAACCATCAAAAATGGTGTTTCTCCCGTGCTTGTTTTTATAGTTGTACGATAAGCCCATAAACTCCAGGTAATACCTCATGCCAATTACCTTTTGATTCTTGTAACCACTTCTTCAAATTATTGATAATGACCTTGTTTGTGGATTCTGCTTGCCCATTACCTACTGGATTGTATGGTGTGGATGTTATCCTTTTGATTTGCCAACTTTGAAAAAGTTATGTGATTTGAGCTCCTATGAATTGTGGACCATTATCACACATGATCTCCTTTGGAACTCCAAATCGGCATATTATGTTCCTCCAAATGAAGTCATTAACTTCTTTGTCTCGTACCTGTTTAAATGCTCCTGCTTCTACCCATTTAGTGAAATAATCAGTGAGTACAAGTAGAAACTTTACCTGGCCTTTTACTTGTGGTAATGGACCTACGATATCCATTCCTCATTTCATAAAGGGCCACAGGGCTATGACTGGATGCAAAAGCTCCGCTGGTGTATGCATATTATTACCGTAACTTTGACATTTGTCACATTTAGATACAAACGTTTATGTTTCCTCTTCCATCTTAGGCCAATAATATCCTGCCCTAATTAAAGTCCTTACCAACAACCTTCCTCATGCATTATTCCCGCAATGTCCCTCATATATCTCCCTCATTACGTATTTCTTTCGGGAAGGTCCGAGACATCTTGCTAAAGATCCACCAAACATTTTTCGATAAAGATTTCCTTGGTTTAAATAGTAACGGGCAGCCTTTTTATGAAGCGCATGTAATTTCTTTTTGTCATCAAGTACGGTATCGTACTGCAAAAAAACAACAATTTCGTTTCTCCAATCCCAAGTTAAATTATTAAAATTTACCTCATTCTTATCAGGTTTGAGAACGGAATGAAATATATGTATAACGGAAGCATTTTCACCGTTTGCCACATCAGTTGTAGATGCAAGATTAGCTAAAGCATCTGCTTCAACATTTTCATCTCTTGGTATTTGCACAACCTTCCAGGTTTGAAATTGCTTTATCAATTCTTGTTCTTTTTTTCAACAACTGATGCATTCTTGCTTCCCTGGATGTGTAAGTCCCCAACATTTGATTAACCACGAGTTGTGAATCAATTTTGATTATAATTTGGGTTATGTCAAGTTCTCCTGCCATCTCCAAACCTGCAATCACAACTTCATACTCTATTTCATTATTAGTTATAGAATGACATTTTATAGCTTGTCTAATGGTTTCGCCCGTATGTGGTACAAGAACGATTCCTAAACCCGCGCCTTTTACATTGGATAAACTGTTAGTAAATAAAATCCAAGTTCCTGGATTTGCACCATTGAAAACATGTTACTCTTTTTCCGCTTCTAATTGCATCCCTTGGCTAAAATCAGCCACGAAATAAGCTAATACTTGAGATTTTATAGCAGTTCTAGGTCGATAAGTGATTTCGTGTTCACTTAATTCAATAGCCCATTTTGCTAACCTCCCTGATAATTCATGCTTATGCAAAATGTTACGTAACGATAAAGTAGTTACTACATCAATGGGATGACATTGAAAATAAGGTCTTAATTTTCTAGATGCCATGATTAAAGCGAGTGCCAGTTTTTCTAATTGCGAATACTGTATTTCTGCATCTAACAAAGATTTACTAACATAATAGATATGGTATTGTTTACCATGGTCCTCCCGGTCTAAAACAACACTTACAACAACTTCTGATACGGCTAGATAATAAAGTAATTTTCCCATGCCTTTGGTTTTGCCAACAACGGTGGATTTGACAAATATGCTTTCAAATTTCTAAGTGGTTGTTGACAGTCTTCGTTCCACTCAAAATGATCTTGCTTTTTAAGTGCTGTGAAGAATTTGAAACACTTTTGTGAAGATTTGGAAATGAATCTTCCCTAGGCTGCAATCCATCTCGTTAGTCTTTGAGCTTATTTTTTATTTGATAGCACATCAGGAATTATTTTTATTGCTTTCATATGTGAAGGGTTTACTTCAATGCCTTAGTTAAAATAAGAAAACCTAAAAACTTACCTGATGCGACTCCAAACACACATTTTTCTGGATTAAGCTTCATATTAAACTGTCGCAAAATTTGAAATATTTCAGACAAATGAGATAAATGATCATTTGAATGCTGAGTTTTTACGAGCATACCGTCTATGTATACCTCCATTAATTTTCCCAAATGTTATTGGAATATTTTAGTAACCAACCTTTGATAGGTTTCTCCTGCATTCTTTAGACCAAAGGGCATTACTTTATAACAGTAAGTCCCTCTATCTGTTATGAAGGAAGATTTTCCCTCATTATCAGGGTCCATTTTGATTTGATTATTACCTGAATATGCATCTAAAAAACTTAGTAACTCATGCCCTGCAGTAGCATCAATTAGTTAATCTATATGTAGTGGAGGAAAAAAATCTTTTGGACAAGCTTTATCTGTATAATCCACACAAACTCGGCACTTACCATTCTTTTTAGGCACCACAACGGTATTAGCTAACCAATTAGGATATTTACCTCGCGGATAGACCCAATTTTTAATAGTGTTCGAACCTCATCTTGAATCACCTGATTTTTGAACGCTCATTGCTTTCTCTTCTTTTGTTTGATTGGTGTGAATGATGGGTCTTCATTTAACTTGTGGGTCATTACCTCCGGTGGTATACCTGTCATATTAGCACGGGACCAAGAAAAATAGTCCACGTTAGCTTTTAAAATTTAATTATCATACCTCTCATATCTGGGCTCAGATTTGCTCCAACATAATCCTTCCGCTCGGGCCAGTGTTCAAACAATATAACAACTTCTAATTCTTCAACTGCCGTTTTGATGTTTTCATTCTCATCTGGCTCTTGAATTGTGTCAGGTGTCGAGTCTATATCTGTTCATTCCTGTTTAGTTGAGGTTTGAATTATGATGTCCTCAAGTGCTCTTTGTGATTGCTATTTCTCTTCTATCACAGAATTAATACTTCTGGCTGCATGTTGATCTCTACGAATTTGACAAATTCCCCAAGGTGATGGAATTTAATAACTTGGTGTAAAGTGGATGGGAAAACATCCATTTCATGGATCCACTGTCTCCCCAGGATCATATTATAAGCCATTTGCATATCTACTACTTGAAATTTAGTTTCTTTAGTAACACCTTCTGCAAAAGTTGTTAGTATTACCTCTCCTTTTGTTACCATGCTAGAATTATCAAATCCATACAAGGTATGCACCTTTGGAATTATTTTTTCTTCAGCTTACATTTCAAGCAATACCCTCGGTAGGATAATATTTACAGAACTTCCTGGATCAATCAAAACTTGTTTCACATTAGTATCATATACAAGTAGAGATATTACAAGTTCGTCATTATGTGGAGACAATACACCATCCGTATCTGCATCATCAAAGGTAATACTTTCTTCCTCCAAGACTTGTCGTACCCGCTTCCCGTGAGTGATAGTGACTTTAGAAACTTTATTGGATGTTGTATACGTTACACCGTTGATATATTCTCCCCCACTTATGACATTGACAGTTCTTTTGGGAGATGGTGGTTTGGGGGCACCTGCCTATTTTTCATGCAAGCCTCCTTGCCTTTCTCACTGAACAACTCAGTAAGATACCCTTGTTTCAACAAATGATCAACTTCACTTTGTAAAAATCTGCATTAAGAGGTTTTATGGTCATAATCATTATGAAACTCCCACCAATGATCATAATTATAGTCCTTCCATAACTTATATTGATAAGCAACCACCAATTGAAGGGGTTGCTCTTGTTCATCTGCACGAAACTCAGTGGTGCCTTCACGAGATTGCCGCGATAAACCATGTGGAGAGGGGACCAGGTGAATGTTTTGTAAATTTCCCTGATCTTGCTGAGTGTGATCTACATGGTTTCCTAGAGTGTTGTCATTGTTGTTTGCCATAGTAGATGGAAATTGATTATCAGATTTCCGGTAACGGGACCAATTTGTTTAACCAAAAATAGGACTTTTGTCAAAGCTAAGAATTTATGAAAACACGGGTTACTAATAATCAAATGAAAATATAAAGATAGACTTCTGATAATAAGAAGTCAAGTAAATCAAGTATATTCCTGTAATTTCTTGTGTCGTACAATTGTTGATTCGTTCCCCTTTTATAGCTTTTTTGAGACTATGAGCCTTGCCTCAAGCTATAATGAGGCAATAATGAGTAATGAATGTCATTTAATAATACGTTACACAACTAGACATTAATAAATATTCTCTAACGTTCTAAGTATTAATATGCAATAAATACTGTGTCTGGTCTCTCAAAGGCTATCAAGTTCATCCCCTTTAATCTTTGTGCTTTAAATGTCTTGAGTATGTGTAATTTCCCGTGCTTTTTTCACTATCTTTGCTCGCATATGTTATTGCTCCTATCTCTTAGTTAAATTTATTTCTTTGACTATTTGACTGATCCATGAATCATGACAATTCATCTTCAATATATAAACTCGATTTTTCCCAATACAATTTTGAAAGCACTATTGTTTTACCAAAAAATAGATTTTTAGCCAAAACTAGAATTTAGAAGAACACGAGATACTGATAATCAAAAGAATATATGAAATTAATTTGGCTGGAAATAAGATAGTCAAGAATAAATCAAGTAAATCAGTATATTCAAATGGCATTTCGTGTCCTTATAATTGTTTATTCCTCTCCTTTTTATAGTTATTTTGGGAATATGAGTCTTACCTTTGTTATTACAAGTCTATTATGGATAATTAATTACATTAAGTGATACTTTACATAATCATAACATTAAATACATATTCTCTAACATTTTTAGCATTTAATACCCATTAAATACTGTTTTGGACTCTCATGTGCTGTCAGATTCATTCCCTTGATTCTTCTTGATTCTTGAACTTTAAATGTCTTGAATAGATACGGGTGATGTATTACTTGAATAACTGCCCGTGCCTTTCCATTTATTCATCACTTGAATATTTGGGAAGTGCATTTCATTGAAAGAGAATTTTTGTCACCATTAATGCTCTAACAAAATTGACGCTTCATTTGTTGCTTCCATTTATTGCTCCGGCACCTTGTCATTTTTCCATTGGTTCTTTAATTTGCAGCCCTTTTCAGGCTTTTTACAGCTCCACTATTCACGAAGTGCCAGTTATCATCATTTTAGTCCTTCCATTACTGCACTTTCAACCTTTGGCAGTTTCTTATCAATATAAATATAGCTTCTTTCCTTGTCTTTTACCACATTAAGCTTATTGACTATTTTAACTCTTCAAATCTCTGTTTACTTACATTAAACTTCTTTGCCATGTCTTCTCCAAACCCTAACCCTAGGAGAATTCCTATTTTAGATACCTTCCCCAATGCCCCTGTTAGACATAGGAGGGACGGTTGGCTTCGTAGCGTAGGATCCAGTCGTGGTGGTGGTTCATCTATGCCCTCTCCTAGTTCCGGTCCTTCCTCTAGAACTAGAGGTTCCTTTTCTTAAAAATCCTCTTCTAGGGGTAAAGAACCCTCTGAACCGCTACATTAACCTTTTGTGGAGGAGATAGTCCCTAATGACCTATCTTTTCACCATGATAGACAATCTCTTAGAATCCAAATTTCTGGTTTAGATCATGCTGACAATTACCCCACTCAAATTACTGAAATTTTAACTCTTATAGTCCGTAAAGATTGCCACTAGAGTAATGAATTTACCATTATAATCCTTAATCCAAATCAGAGAATCACTTCTTATATGATTGGGTTCTCTTTTGTTTATACATACCCTTTCACTCCTGGATTCAACCAGCTATTGACCCAGTGATTCTTAAATTTTGCCGTTTCTTTAATGTTTGCTTAGGTCAAATTGGCCCAATTGTATGGAGGGCTGTTTTCTGTTTGAGGCACCTGACCAACATGGTAGATGTTGGCTTTACTTTCCCTTACCTAATTCATCTATACTCCCTAGGCTTTTCTGCAATGGCATTTTTACCGTAGTGGCTAGGAGTAAAAGGGTTTTGGTGAGCCCAAAAGATGACAATGATCATAGCTGGTATGCCCGGTTTGTTGCTGCTCCACTACTGGTTTAGTAGGTTAAGAGAACTATCCCCTCCCTGAGAATTAAAACTTTTCACGTAAGTCTTTTATCCTTCTCATTCCTTTTTCTTTCAATTTTTCCAATTTCTGTAATTTTGCTTTCTTCTTCTTTTTAGCAACCATGGGAGTTGTGGAGAATGTTCCCAATTTCCGTGGTTTGGTAGATGAACTAATGAAGATTTCACCAATGGAGGGTAGATCTTGAAAAACACTCTCCAACCGTTACGGTTGGAAAGTAAAAACTCATGGTAAGAACTTTTACCTTCCTCGTATGTAAATATCTTCCTTTATTGTTTTAACTTTTATCTTTCTTTTTATCAGGATTTTCTATTCGAGGTGTTACTACTGAAGTTGCGGCCTCTCGTGCCTCTTCAGGAAACCATATTTCTTTAGAAAGAGCCCGAGACATAGTCTTGGGTTCTTCTTCTACAAAAAGAAAAACTACTGAAGAAGAAGACTATGGGGAAGAAGATGAAGGTTGCTCCATGGAGACGAGGCCACGAGCTAGGAGACGTATTGTAAGGCACCGTGAAAATGAGTTCTCAGATGTTAGCAGCTCATAGAGTCGAGTCTACCTATGTGGATCGGATCCTTTTTATTGTCTTGAACTTAAAAATGTGCAAGTCGGAATTCTTCTAGAAAATGGTCGAAATGCAATCGAGAATGCGGCCGCAGATCTCCTATGCGGACTGCATTCCTACCGCAGATTGAATCAGAGAGCAACCAATTTTTGATGTTGAAAATGCGGTCAAATCTGCAATCGCATAATAATTATGCGGACCACAGAATGATCGCATATTGTCCCTGTGGAAAATCGAAGGTCAATTTTACGGTGAATTCTGCGACCGTAGAACGCAAATGCGGAACGCATATTCAGCGCATTCCCAACCCGAGAGGTTTGAAGTTTGAGCTATTTCTGCGGTCCATTCTGCGGACCGCATGTCTGTTCTGCGATCGCAGAGTTGCGTCGCAGATTGAGCTTGCCCAGTTATTTTTCTAAAAAGCTATGCATGACACCTCTTTAATAAAAGCACCCCATCCCTCATTTTTAACCCATTTTCTGAACAAAATAAGAGAGAGGAAGAGAGGGTCCTAGAGAGAGAAAGCAAATTTTTCATCAATTGATCTTTCAAAACTATTGGAGCTTGGAAAAATTCTTGGTCATTGTATTCTCTATTGATTTCTCAGGTAAAATCCCTAACCCATTTCCCCCAAATTTTTAAATTAAGTTTGGGAAGGGAACCCCATACACTTACTTAGTATTTTCTTCATAAAATCTTCATGCATGGCTTGAAAACGAAAAAAACTTGTAAAAAGGGAATTGGATAGTAACTATGAGTTTAAATTTCTAAAATATAAGTGTTGTTTATGAACTAGATTGACTTCTTGATTACTTGGCGAATTGGGCTATATGTTTCAAGGAGAAAACTAAACTCCAGGCATGTATGGCTAGCTATGATCCTTAGTAAATTGCCCTATGCTAGTTGTGAAATTGTTGATAGCTGATATTAATGTGAGAATCATTGTGAAGCTTTGGTGTGGTATAATTTTGTGGTAACACTTTGTGGTGAATGTTGTGGAACTTGTAATTGGAACAACGGAAATGAAAGTAATATGGAATAATGAAAATGGAACAATGGAAATGGGAATAATGTGGAATAGTGGAAATGGAAATATTATGGAACAACAGGTGTGATTAGTTGTGAAAAATTGTTGTGATGATATAAAATGTGTACCAATTTGATGAACATGAGGAAATTGTTGTTGCTAGTTTTGGAATTGCATTACCCTTGTTGTGGATCTATGTTAACAATGTGCCATAGTTGATTTCTTGTATTTGTTGTTGTGCTGTGTGTTGTTGTGAATTGAAGACTATCGGGCGGGGTCGGGTTGCGCGCCGCAACACGGTGAAATAAGGTGTGGGTTAGGGTGATACGGGCGGCCGAGGTAATAAGGGTGGACGAGGAAATAAGGGTGGAAAATGTAATCCAATATCACTATTGATAGGTATATAAATCATGAAATGATAAATGTGGAAATGTGAAAGGCGACAGCAGTAGAGTTTGTAACCTCTAGGGCACTGATTTCCTCTTTGTATGACTACTTGAATTAATTGTTGTGAGATGTTTTGTTGTTGCTTCACGGTTGTAATTGTACCATTGTTGTTCAGTTCTATTCTTGTATATGCATTTTGGCTTAAGTTTACTTGGGACAGAGTTTGTTCATACATGCCAGTACAATTCAAATGTACTGGCATCCCTTTTGCCGGGGGTGCTACATTCGTGTTATTATTGTAGATGGATCCGTGGCAGACACTCCAGTCCACCGTTCGTAGCTCCTCTTCCTCTCTATCAGCGGTATACGTGTTGGTGAGCCTCTTTCCTTTCGGGGCCTTGTTGTATTGTGTACAACAATATTGTTGTATTTTGGAGTCTTGTATACTTTTGTAAAGGTATACTCGGGGCCTTGTCATCGGCAGGTGTTGTACTATCTTTCTCATAGAGGCTCCGTAGACAGTGGTATGTGGGTTACAACTTATGTACAAAGGTGTATGTTTTGGGCGCTATAAACTTGTATACCATGTTCCCTATTAATCATAATGTGTGTTTATAAAAGGGAAATCATATGTTCCTTCAATTGAAAATACGGTATCTTTTGGCTAATTAACAAAGAATGAAGTGGGGTAACACGTGGGAAATAGGAAAGGCACCTAGGTCCACTCGACTGGGGATACCTGGCTGAGTGCCGATCAAGCCCTCGGATTTGGGGCGTGACACGTAGCGTCTCTGATGACGAAGCTGATGTTTCACCTAGTCTTTCTCTTACCGAGCATGTTGTTACCCTGATGATGATGACGTCACTCTTCATGATACTTGTGAGTCTATTAATCAACTTTTTGTTAGTGGTTTTGGTAGTGGAAATTTAGGGCCTGTTTTAGATGAACTTCCCTTGTCTTCCTTTTCAACCCCCGTGTCTATGATTCCTTCCTTACCTGTTCCAACTGTTACTGTTCCTCCCTCTGCTATTTTCACTTCTTCCATTGCTCCTTCTTTGACAATTCCCCCATCTATTGTTCATTATACGGAGGTGGGTGGTTCGAGTAGTTGTTCTACTATGCGGAGCGTGACTATTGAAATTCCTGCTAACCGCAGCCTTTTGAGGAAGTCAGGTCAAGCAGACGTTTGGCTCGAGCCTTTAATCAACCCAATTGAGAAAGCAAAAATGAAGAGCCATAGTTGCTTGACTTTAATAAATGACATAGTGCATGCTACTTTGAAGGTATCTTCCTTTTCTTTCTTCTTTACTTCATAGAAGTTTTTATCTTTGGGTTTCTTATTTCTCCCTTTTATTAGGCCAATCTTATCGGCACAAAACTGATGAACAGAATCTCCCTCTTGGAGAAGGCAACACGTTATTTGAGAGGGTTGCACGTGATTCAGAGAAGGTTGCACGTGATTCTCAGTTGGAAACAATCAATTGGAAGGAGCAATTTGAGAGTGCACAAATTGAAATAGAAGACTTACAAGAGAGTAGAAGTATCTTAGAGCAGCAGGTGCGGTCTTTAACCTCGGAGCTAGCAGTTATAAAGGCTTCTTCAAGCCAAGAAGAGAAAGAGAACAAACTCCTGGAGTCCTCCTTCTCAGAACAACTATCTAAGGCTAGTGAGGAAAACAAGGCATTGAAAACTCTTCTGAATTAAAAGGAAGTCTACTATGGGGAGCTCGTACAAAACATAACTCAAGCACAGGAAGACCTTTGAGTCTCTGCTGATAAGGTACGTGCTTTAGAGAGCTCCCATTCCTCTCTTCAAGCTTCTTATGATTCTACCTTATATGAGAATGTGGAGTTAAAGAATGAAATTGCTGCTTGGGAGAAAGATTATGAGACCCTTAAGGAGCGATCTGCTATTGAGGCGAGTTGGGCATTTTTAAATTCTTTCCGTCATACCATAATCGAAGCTAGCTAAGAAAACTTTAACTTGGAATCCGAATTGGCTAAAGTCAATGAAAACATGAAGAGAGCTTAGCAACCTCAACACTTTTCTCCTCATGTGGCTGAAGGTTCCATGAACATTGAAGCTGATTCGGTATTGCAACTCTTCCAAGCCCAATCGAGCCTGCAACTGCAAGACAAGTTGAGCCCGCAACTGTTGACTCACCAACCCAAGTTGAGCCTGAGTCTGTTGATGCTCCTGCCCAAGTTGAGACTGCTCCTATTGATGCTCTTGCTTCGGTTCCACAAACTTCCCAATGACAAGTTCTAATCATTTGAATGACTTGTTTTTGTTATATTTTTTGAAAAATTGTAGCCAATCCCTTAGCTTCATTTGAGGCTTGATTTTTGGAATGCAAGTCCCTAAGTCTTTTATGGGGAGACTAAGTTCGTACTTAGTCTTTAGTTAAATATTATGAAGTTTTTCATGTTATTACCTTAGACTTCTGTTTATTTTATTCTTGTCTTATTCTTAAGGACTTATAGAATAGTTTGCTTTTGTGTTCTTCGAAAATGCTTCTGTTAATATCATGCCTAAATAATTTAAATATAAATTTTATAAAAGAGGTCCCTTTTATATTCCAACACTTAATGAAGAAGACGTCTCAACTTCATAATGGTGTTATGATACGACAAAAGAAATAGGAACACACATGTTTCTTTGAAATAACTTTGACAAGTTTTTATTTTTGAACCTTGATAAGTTTTTGAATAATACTTTACATGTATTTGAATTACAAATATACCTTTCTCGTAACTTTTTTTCTTGTAACATATTTTTTCAAAAGAAGAATAATAGATACGGGGTTTTTCCTTATCCCCATTTTAGTACATAGCCTTTACCCTAACTATAATGAGGTTTTTTATGCTGCTGACAGTTGGATTCACCCAGCTTCAAAATATTAGGAAGGGTTTGAGAGATGACCCCATTGTTCTCATGGGAAAGAACACTATGATGAATGTCGTGACTCCATTACGTGACTTCGTGATGTTTACTCTGCACTTGACTCTTTTAGGCTTGATTTTCCCTCAATCTTCTTTGCCATCTTTATACAAATGTTTGTGTATATTATGTAGTCTCCCATGTGTTTGAGTGTTAAAGTATGAAGCCCTGGGAACTTGATAGTTTCTCTTGTTTGGTCCTTTTCCTGAAAAGGAAAAATATACGGGACACAGAGGTACGATTATAGATGAAGACTGCTTAACCCGTTTGTATTTCTATCAGAATAATTGTAACCCTTGGCCAGGAATTTTTGTTTATTCCATTTTGCCTTACAGGTCGTGACTCATCATTTAGTACGGGTTAGCATTTTGCCTATCATCTAAAATCGTTAGTAAAACTTTAAGAATTCAAACAATTAAATTCAAAATGGCGATACCTGATCGTGGGTATTCCTTAGAAGTAATATCGCTTCAAATAAACAACATTCAATGTGAAGGTAATATCTTGCCATCCATTTTCTCCAATTCATATGCCCCCTTTCCTAAAATATCACGAACCCAAAACTTTTCGGTTGTAATGCCATTCAATGACTTGCTTTTGTGCTGCTATTCTTATTAATGCAGCTTTTCCCCTCCGTTCAAGTAAATCTAGATTGACCCACATCTCCTCATCATTAGACTCTTGTGTTTCTTGTATGAAACGTGCGCTTGGTTCTCCTATATCAATTGGAATTAATTCCTTGGCTCCATAAACTAATCAAATGGTGTTTCTCCTGTGCTTGTTTTGCAGTTGTGCGGTATGCCCATAAAACTCCAGGTAACATTTCAGGCCAATTACCATTTTATTCCTCTAATTGCTTCTTCAAATTGTTGACAATAACCTTGTTTATCAATTCTGCCCATTACCCACTGGATGATAAGGTGTGGACGTAATATTATTAATTTGCCAACTCTGAAAGAACTCCGTGATTTGAGCTCCAATAAATTGAGGGCCATTATCACATATGATTTCCTTTGATACACAGAATCGGCATATGATATTGCGCCAAATAAAATCTTTGACTTCCTTTTCTCGCACATGTTTAAATGCTCCATCCTCCACCCATTTAGTAAAATAATTAGTAAGTACGAACATAAACTTTACATGTCCTTTTTCTTGTGGTAACGATCCTATGACATCTATTACCCATTTCATAAATGGCCATGGCGCATTTACTGGGTGTAATAACTCTGCAGGTCTATGCATATTTTTACCGTACCTCTGGTATTTATCACATTTAGCCACGAAACTTTCTGCTTCTTCTTCCATTTTAGGCCAGTAATAACCTGCCTTAATTAAGGTTCTCACCAGTGACCTTCCTCCTACGTGATTCCTGCAGTGTCCTTCGTGTTTTTTCTCTCATTACATACTCTGTTTGTGAAGGTCCGAGGCATTTTCTTAAGGGACCAGCGAATATTTTACGATATAAATTACCTTGCTTTTAGCAGTACCTAGAAGCCTTCTTTTGAAGCGCATGAGTTTTTTTCTTGTCATTAGGGACGGTACCATACTGCAAAAAGCAACAATCTCGTTCCTCCAATCCCAAGTTAAATTATTAAAATTTACCTCATTCGTATCAGGTTCAAGAACTTAGTGAAATAAATGTATAACTGAAGTGTTTGCATCATTTGCCACATCAGCTATAGATGCAAGGTTAGCTAGGGTGTCTGCTTCAACATTTTCTTCCCTTGGTATTTGTACAACTTTCTAGGTTTGAAATTACTTTATCAACTCCCGTACCTTTTCTAGGTATTGTTGCATCCTTATTTCCCTAGATGTATAAGTCCCCAGTATTTGATTGACCACGAGTTGTGAATCACTCTTTATATAATCTAATTTATGCCAAGTTCTCGTGCCAATTCTAGACCTGCAATCACAGTCTCGTACTCCGCTTCATTGTTAGTCATGGAATGAAATTTAATAGCTTGTCTAATGGTTTCACCCGTAGGTGGTACCAAGACAATGCCTAACCTTGCACCTTTTACGTTAGATGAACCGTTAGGAAATAAAGTCCAAGTCCTTTGGTTTGCACCATTGAAAACTGATCACGCCATACTCCAGCCTTAAAAAGGATAAGAGGTCGCTGCAAATATACTCCGGTCTAAAGTCTGGAGTCGAATCCCACAGAGAACTAAGGCTTAGCTGTTGTAACACCTCTTTTTTTCACTATACACCCCCGCAAAGGAGCGTAAAGGATTTTTTCCACTTAAAGGACAATCGGAACGAGATTGGGTTATTAATTACTTTAGAGTCGCCACTTGGGAGATTAATGGTGTCCCAAGTCACCGGTTTGAATCCCAAACTGAGGAAAAAGATTGACTCAGTATCACACTCTGCGATCCAGAAATCCGAGTAAGAAATTCTGTTAACCCGGGAGAAGGTGTTTGGCATTCCTGGGTTCCGCGGTTCTAGCACGGTCGCTTAACTGTTGTATTTGATGTTATCTGATTTCAATACATGCTAGCTTATGTGCCTTTTATTTATGAAACCGCTTTTTCCAATATTTATTTTAAAAGACTTGCGACGTTGTGAAAATGTATTTCTAATCACGTCACCACCAGTGTACACGTGATCGTCAACACATTTCAACTTCGTCGAGATTTGGATTTGGGTCGCATCAATGCACACCCGAGTTTAAGAAAGTAATTTAATAAAAACACGCCTAATGATTCTATCGCAATATAATTTTTGGAAAGGCCGTAAAATTCGCTAAACGGCCCTCCCGAATTCTAAATATTTTTAACCCTCATCGAGGGCCCCGCAATTATTTTTGTTTGGCGAGGCTCGTCTCATTATTTGAAAGTCGATGCTAAAGTGACTATGATTTTTCTATTTTTGGTTTTTGTCCTTACACGTAATAGAAAAGGAAATCCAATTGCCTGTTATTGAACAGAGTTACCTATTAAGCAATACCGAATTTATCCTGATCAATACGCCCTAGCAGGCCCTAGCGGCCCAAACCGATCAGAACGAATCGGACCTCATGAAGGAGGTCACAAGATTGAGTACTACCAATGATAATCATTACTTTAACTATGACAATTCTCAATAAAAAAAACAACACACTATAGAGACAGTAGTACTTCATGAATTTGAGCAACCCAATTCTAAAGCAAACCAACTTCTTTGATATTTATTTTAAACTTATAGCAATTCCTTTTTATTTCATGCTTGACCCATTTTAACTACTTATCTTCATCCTTAGAGGGATGAATAACAAACTGCATATGATGACTTGATCAACACAAGCTAGCAAGTTGTGCATTAACTACTAAACTATGAAATTATTGCTAGCTATACATAAGACTGTCTCGGCATGCTTGATACATTGATGTTGCAGCTATAAATTTAAACCATCATAAAACAATCCAAACAACACATCTGAGGCAAAATTAAGCTGCAAATTCAACCTATCAACTTCATTTCACTTCAATTGAAGGTTACATGAGGGCAAGCTCAGATGTGTACCTGGATTTGAAATGAATCGAAGGAGAAGAAGATCAGCAGCAGCAGAGTAATCGGTAATAACGCTTCAGCAGTAAAATCAAAACTCAGGAACAGATCCACCACACCATAAGGAATTTGACACTCAAATAATATCTCAAACCACACTCAATCAACTCAAATCAAACCAGAAACATCCATACAATCAACACCAAATTCAACACAACCAATAGCTTATCAGAATATGAATCAGACACCTAATAGAACTTGAAATTGAAACAGGACTTTCAAAACAACCAATTGTTCATCCAGAATAGTTCAAATAGCATCAATCAAGATCGAAATCGAAACCATGATATTTGAAAGCTTCCGGTAATTCAAATGAGAAGAGAATTGACCAAAGTTTAACCAAAAGATCAGTGTAACAATACTCTTTTTGGTTTTCTAATGGATTTTTCTGTTTTTAGGGATTTTGAAGGCTTCTACTGTTTTTTAATTTTTTTTATGAAGAAGCTAAAATCTGAGAGAATTTCATATCTGAAGTTTTAATTCTAGATTTGGATGCTTTGGGGAGTATTTTTTGGGGAATTTTAGGCTGCCAAAACTTGCTGCTCAAAGCAATGGAGGCTATCTTATATAGGCAAAACTAAGGGCCTGTCAGATTTTATTATTTACCCCTGTAGTCCCTCTGTTATTTTCAAATTTTAGCTATTTAATCTCTTGTTTCCTTACTTGTTACCCAAGTTACACCTCTAAGTTACTAAAAATCTGATTTAAAACCTATCTAGAGTGTTCTAGTAGCTTCTAATTCAATTACAAAAGATTCTCTGCCCTTGAATTGCTCCAATTTCCCCTATTTCATCCTAAAATTTACTAAGCCGATCCGAATGAATTCAACCACTCCCTAATTGAAGTTAACAGCTATAACCAACCTAATCCAATCAAATTAAAATGAATAAAACGCAGCTTAAGACTAACTAACAAAGATCTGAAATATAAGGGTCAAAACAATTAAACTAAATTCTATCATTAACTAAAACTGGCACGTAACCAATACTTAACAAATCCTAACCTGTCAATCAAACTTTAATAAAACGAATCAAAACCTTCAAAGATCAAACAACGAATAAAAATCCTAATTAAACTAACATCAAAATCACAAAACAACAAACTTAATCAAAATTTAAGTAATACTAAACTAAAATAAAAACTAAGAAGCAGTCACGAGACAAAATCACACACGAGTGAATTAATTCACAACCCTAAACGAATCCTAAATCGACATTAATTGTTATATTAATCGACTCGACTTTAACAATACTCTCACAACAGAAAAAGATAAACATCAGATAGGAAAAAACAGTGATGAAGAACAACAAAAAAAAATCAAAGAAGAACGAGGCGAGAGTGGGAACAAGAATGAAAACAAGAGAAAAGAAAAGGAACGAAGAGAAATACCTAAATGGGAAAAGTGAGAGATGGCTTGAATGAACCTCGACTTCAATTCGAGTCGAAACAAATATTAACCGGGTGTTCTCAACGAAAACATATGACCAATGCTCGTTTCGAGCCCTATCGCTCAAAGAAGCTGACGAATTTCTTCTCCCTCCACTTCAAACTCGAAACGGACTGATTTATGAGGTTTTGGGCGAAAATGATGATAGAATAAGGTTGAGGGAAGGTTGATGTTTGTTGGGTGTTGATTTGTGGTGGGAGTTGAAGCTCTTATGTGGTGACAATGGTGGAATTAGGGTTGGGTGATTGAGAAGATGAAGAGTACGAGGATGGAGGTTTTGTCTCTGATGTTTGTGAAGAGACTCCGACCGTTTAATATTTTAGCAAGACTGGCCCTCAACCATTGGATCAAGATCAAATGAGGGCTGATATTAAATGGACCTGAACCGTACGACGTTGTTTCAAGGTCTCTGAGGCAGACTGGGTCTGGGCTGGTACGTGTGGGTCTGGGGTCAAAACATGTGGGTTTTGTTTGGGCTCAGGCAATTTTTGCCCAAATTGGGCACCTTATGAAGACCAAAACCTCTTAATTTGTTTTCTTTTGTTTTTTTTTCATTTTGTATTTTTGTTTCAGTTTTTCCTAATTTTCTAAATGTGCAGAAAATTAAAATAGGGTCCTAATATTCCAAAGCTAAACTAATAAATTCTAAAATTATTTAAAATCTATTCACGATAAATTAATAATTAAAACAATTAAAATGCAAAAGTGAACCATTTTTTATTTTCATGCGTAAAATAAATTAACCTCTAATCAATCCTAAGATATAAAATTAAATCCTAAATGCAAATGCATATTTTTGTATTTTCTCTTTTTATAAAAATGCACAAATAGAATGCAAACAATTAACACAAAGTGACACCAATATTCAAAAAATTATAAAAATAAAGAAAAAAAATATTTTGTTTGAATTTTTGGGAATTATTCATATATAGGGCAAAAATCACGTGCTCACAGCTGCCCCTCTTTGCTTGGAAACATGAAATTGTTTCGGGCAAAGATAAGTGAGCAAATACGAGCGATTTTTGCCCGTTTTAAGATTCCGTTGCGAAGCATTTTGAAAAGTTTTGACCGCACCCTACTTTAGAGGTTGCCCACATATCTGGGCTAAAAGGAATCGGGTCAGTGTAGTTCGGGAGTGTCTGGTAGCTGGGACTGCCAGGAGCTGTGATTTCACTGCGATTGCTGCTGCTACTACTGCTCGCTGACCTTCCTTATTACACCATATCGAAAATAAAAGGATCTAGCCCAAACCAAGAGCTACGAATTACAAAATCCTATCTAAATTCTACAAACTTGTTCTTGTACTTTCTTATTGTCTTGTTGTCTTGTATTCTCTCTTGTTGTCTTGTACTTTCTCTTGTTGTTACTTTAAATAATGAACTAGAGTGTTGTTCCTTCCCTCCCAGTTAGTGAACTTGAATAAAAATGAACTTGAATATATTCCTCTATTCTTCAGGCGGGCTCCTGACTTCACAAAATAGACAAAAACAAAGAAAACTTTCTGCCCCAGTTTTGAAAACTGGGGTTTGCTACCGGATACTAATACGAATTTGAAAACTAAAATTGAAATGTAATACCTCTGTTCTTCAGGCGGGCTCCTGAATTCAAAACTTCAATGTATTCCGCTGTTCTCAGGCGGGCTCTTGACTTCATAAAAATAGGCAAAACAAAGAAAACTTTCTGCCTCAATTTGGAAAACGGGGGCTTGTTACTGGATATTACTAGAACTGAAACTTGAATTGTGATAAGACTGAAATACGACTTTAAATACTGAAATGTACCTTAAAATTTGCAATTTATCTCAAGAGGAAGATCCATCAAACTAGGTCCATTTTTGCGTGATCTCGGGAGATATTCATCAGACTGAGATTTTGACTCTAGGAGATATTCATCAGACTAGGTCCATTTTGCGCGATCTCAGGAGATATTCATCAGACTGAGATTTTGACTCTAGTAGATATTCATCAGACTAGGTCCATTTTTGTGTGATCTCAGGAGATATTCATCAGACTGAGATTTTGACTCAATGAGATAATTCATCAGACCATGTCCATTTTTGCGCGATCTCAGGCGATATTCATCGGACTGAGATTTTGACTCTAGGAGATATTAATCAGACTAGTTCCATTTTGCGCGATCTCAGGAGAAAGATTCATCAGACTGAGATTTTGACTCTAGGAGATACTAGGTCCATTTTTGTGTGATCTCAGGAGATATTCATTAGACTGAGATTTTGACTCTAGGAGATATTCATCAGACTAGGTCCATTTTTGACTTCAGATTTTCTTAATTTTCCAAATTTCAATTTCCTTCCTTTTCAAATTCTGCCTTCCTTTCTTGTTCCCAAATTACGCCTTCCTTCTTTTCCCAAATTACGCCTTCCTTACTTTTTCCGACTTCTACCTTCATCTTCCTTTTTTCCGACTTTTGTCTTCCCTTTCTTTTCCAAATTATGCCTTCATTTCCCTTTTCCAATTTCTGCCTTCATCTTAGGTGAAAGATTCAATAGACTAAAATTTCTATATCTTAGGTGACAAGTTCAACAGACTAAGATTTCTTTATCTTAGGTGACAAGGTCAACAAACTAAGATTTTGACTCTAGGAGATAATTCATCAGACTAGGTCCATTTTTGAGAGATCTCAGGAGAAAGATTCATCGGACTGAGATTTGACCCTAGGAGATATTCATCAGACTAGGTCCATTTTTGTAATTTAAGCATTCCCTTCCGTCTTTTCAGATTGTGCCTTCATTTTTTTTTCTCCCAAATTATGCCTTTCTTTATTTTATGCCTTCCTCCCTTTTTTTTTCAACTTCCGCCTTTTTCTTAGGTAAAAGATTCATCAGACTAAGATTTTCATCTCAGGTGAAAAGTTCATCGGATTAAGATTTTCTTCCTTCATCTCAGGTGAAAGATTCATCAGACCAAGATTTTGCCTTGGGTGAAAATTTCATTAGACTAAGATCTTATCTCAACCATTTTCTCCGAAACTTGTTTTATCTACCTTCTAACTTGAATTACCTTCCTTCAGGACTGCTTCCAAAAAAACTAGTGTTGTCCTCTTTCAAAAACCACTATTCTAACAACCGGTGTTTCATGCCTCTGAAAACTGGTGTTTCTTTCCTGAAAATTACTTCCCCCTTTTTTTTACTTGTGTTGACCTTCATGTTCTTCAAATGTGTACCCGACTTCAAAAATGATTTTCAAAATAGCAGAAAATTTCCTGCCCCAGCATATCTTTCCGCCGTCAATAACATTTCCCTTCCCCTGTTTCAAATCAAAGAAAATTTTGTTAGTTTAAAGTGTGGTGGTTGGTTGTGATACTTCCGCTGGAGATGGCTCTCCTTTTCTCTTTCCATGCTCTGTGTTGTCCGACCATCTTTGGGACTTGGGCTGATGACTTCCGACTTTTTTGGTGACTCCTTATCCATAAACGTCCAGATTTTACCCTTCCTATCGGCTATGAAACCCAAGGCATGTCTATTGCCCCCACATGATGTTGTTCTTTCTTGGCTTACCTGATGGCCTTGTCCCTAAGTTGTTGCTCTCTTACTCGTCATGATAACGTTCTTTTCATTTGAAGACCCCACCTGTTTCTTGCCCAACCACTTCCTTTGCCATTCTTGGCACCGAGCAATACCTCTTCTATTTGTTGCATTGTTTTACCAACCCTCGTGCCTTATGAAAACCCCAAAGCATGTTGATTGTTACCCACAGTCTGTCGTTCATTTAAATTGAGCCCCCTAGCCCCTGACCTTAAGGTCTATTACTCCTTTCGTTGTGCCTTTCTCACAGAAAACATCTATTCTTCGTTCAACCCAATACCCTTTATCTGTTGCATCTCTCATGACCCAACATCTACCAAGCCATTGTGTTTTACCAAAATCCCCCAACGCCTGTTGATTATTACCCGCTCAGTGCTCTTGTTGTTCTTCTTGACTTGTGACCCCATTTTGTGCAATTGGAAAGCTGGTGGTAAATTTTGAAGTCATTTCTCACTTGTTACGACCAAAAAGACTCAGAGAGAGAAAATAAACAAAACAGAGGAATTGAGTCAAAGACAAAAGAAAGAGACGATTCCTAAATAGAAGACTACGAAGTAGAAAAACTATCAGATGTGAGTACCAACTCTAACGACCACGACATGCAGTTATAGATATTCTGTCAATCAATTTTGACGCTCAGCTCTTGTTGTTCCTTTCGCTGTGAAACTGCGCTTCAATGCTCCGCTTATCCCATTTGATTCACATTTCTTATTCGGCTTGTACTGCCCAAAGGGTTTTCACCAACAAACCTCTATCATTTGTTCTTTCTCTCGACTTACCTTCGCCTCAAGGTGCCCGTGAAGGTTTTCACCGATAAGTCTCTCTCATTTTTTTATTTCTCTCAGCTTTCATCACCTTGTTTGGACCGGAGTGTTGCCCCTGACATGAATTACCTTACCAGCCTGACTTTGCATTTCTCAAAGACTGATCAAAAGGTCTTTCTTTGGACTGTATTGTAGGATTTTGGATAGGGTTAGAAAGAAGGTTATAAAAGGCTCAAAACAATTCAAAATTGGGTTAACACTACAACTTTCGGAATCCAACTTATATCAATAATCACAACTTTCACCCCAGTTTCTTGCTTGGGGACTTTTGAAATTTTATTTTGGTATGAATGAACCTCAGAGAGACTTCCTACGTACCCTTTCATGATCAAGTCAAACGTAGTTCACGTCATAGAAACTACGTTGTTGTGATTTTTTTTTTCTTCTTTTCTTTCTATTTTTCTTGATTTTTACTTTATTTCTTCATTTTCTTTTCTTTTTCTTCTTTTCTCTCTTTCTTTCCTTCCTTTTTTTTCTCCTCTTTTCTTTTCTTTTTTTTCCCTTTTTCCTTTCCCTCTTTTTTATCTTTTTCCTTTTCTCTTCTTCTTCTTCTCTTCTTCTTTTCCCTTCTTTTCCTATTCTTTTCCCTTCTTTTCCATTTGTTTATTTTCAGCATTTGCGTTTCTTTGATTGTGCCGTTGATTCCGAAAGAGGGGTATGAAAGAAAATAAAAATGGCTCAAAACGGGTGACAATGGAAAAAGTGTTTGGATAGCAGAACAAAATGCCTTCATCATTTCAACCCTCAAAATATGCCAAGTACAAACAAGTACAATCAAAATGCAGAAACCATACACAGTATCTCTTGACCGCATCGGAATTGATGGCCACTTTCACACATTTTCCTGCTACATTTGTCAAATATGATGCACCATTGGGCAACACTCTTACTCTTATTACCTGGACCAACCCTCTATCAATTTGGCCAACTGTCTTCAAGGTTATTCTATCTGCCATAGTTTCACAAGGTTCAGGCATCAAACAATCTCAGAACCTCCAAATCTGTTATTATTTTCTCAAGTGCCCTATTGTTTCAAATTGGTTTCATTGTTTCGAGACTAACGTAGCCCTTAAAGATTAGACTGAGAATTGCGTGTATGTCATGTCACTAGAACCAGCAATAGACAAAACAAAAGGACAGAAAATAACTAAACAAAAATATTGGGAATAACAGAAGATCGGGATTTGCATGAAACAGTTCTAACAACAAATCAAACAAACTGACTGGAGTACAACACTATAAAAATAAAACAAACCTAGACAACACTAAACAAACCATTACGACTAAACCAACTAGGATAAGAGGGTTCGATCACCAGACAATATTCGGATTACAACCCTACAATAACCTGGGCAACAGAAATGACAACAAAAATGGACCTCCAAGACCTTTCCCTGGCTGACCCAGAAAAGTGCGTCTTCCCAATTTCCAAGCACGACATTTTTAGCCACTAAGCTTCACATCCATATTACCATGACCACTATGTGTTTCAGCGTCTTCAACTTCAGTCCACATGTTCCCAAAAGGATTCTCACACCCCATGTCTCCGGGCATCATTCTCACCAAGTGTGTCTTCCCATGTAAAGGATGGAGCGTGATATTCTGGGTGCCACTGTTTTGAATCAAATTTCCCTAGATCATCCTTTCTATTTCCCTTTTCAAATCCCGACAATTTTACACATTGTTCCCCAGGGCATTGGAGTGGTATTCACAACTTTTAGATGAGTCAAAGCTTCTCGCACATCGGTCCACCTGATTTGGAGGAATGGGTGCAATCATGTGAGGTTGTTTCAACTTCTCAAATAAGCTTCAATGTGACTCTCCTATTAGTTTAAAATTATCTTTTAGATTTTGTTCCCTTCTAAACCCCTGGCTTGGATGTTATTTATAAGGTACTTGAAAATTTTGTGGAGGTGGGTGGAGATTTCGTGAAGTTCGTGCTCGCTTTCTTGGGCGATTTGATGGCTGGCCAACATATCGGGGCAGATAGACAGAGTATGATGGGTTCTGAGGTGGACAGTAATACTGATGAGGCTGCACATACCTCCACGATGTTCTCCCATGACCTCTTCTTGACTCTGATATCATCATGATTTCATCATCCCTCCTATTCTCGTCACCATATTCAAATTGGACAACATGAGCTGCAGCTTTGAGAGCTGTTTGACTAATAATTCTGCATGTCTTAAGACCGTTCTCTACCATTTCCCCCATTTTGATTGCTTATGGGAAGGATTTACCCACTGCGGTCGTCATGTATTGAAAATAATCTGGGTCTTGAGCATGTAGAAAGACAGTGATTAACTCGTGGTCATCCATGGGTGCTTAACTCTAGTTGCCTGGTCTCCCCATTTGATGGCATATTCCCTGAACCTTTCAGCTGGTTTCTTTTTCAAGTAAGAAAGGGAAATGCGGTCTGGGGAAATGTCGACGTTGTATTTAAACTGTTTGACAAAAGCCCGTGTCATGTCATCCCAGACGTACCATCAAGATGTGTCTTGATCCAAAAACCATTAAGATGCTACTCCCAAGAGGCTTTCCCTAATAAACTATAAGCAATTGTTCAATTTCTCCCACACCTCTCAATTTGTTGCAATACCTTCTCAGGTGGGCTATGGGGTCTCCATGTCCATTGTACTTTTCAAATTTGGGAACCTTGAAACCTGGCGGCAAGTGGACATCGGGGAACATGCATAGATCTCTGAAGGCAACACTCTTTTGACCTGCCATTGCTTGCGTGTTTTTCAGTTGTTGTTCTAATCTTTTTATTCCTTGGGCTATTTCTTCCTGTACTCTCGTTCGTGCAGGATTCTCAATGTTTGCAGGAAGATTGGTACGAGCGGTTCTCTTGTTGTGTAGCAAATTGTGACTCATGGAGAGGCTTTCCTTGACCGTTGGCCCATGCTTGATGTATTTCAGTCATTTTTTGTTTCGACGTTCTATTTTCCTCGAACCTCCTAAACTCTAGTTGAACCCTCTGACCCTGAGTCTCTTGAGCACTTGTAAGAGCTTCAATGTCGGTTATCATTTTTCCTCTGATTTTGTGTTTCCAGCTTACCACAACCAAACCACCTCAACTTTCTTCACAATTCAAAATAAAACATGGTAGAATGGATTGAGTCGGTCCTCATTATCAACAGCATCTTTTTCTTTTTTATTCAATTTTTCCTTTTCCATTTTTTTTTGGTTTTGGTTATGGTCGAATCCTATGTGGATTACCTACGTATCGTGACCCCACACGAATCAGACCAGGCCTAATTTGTGCCAATAAAAGGTAAACGACAATAAAATATTTTTGGAATTTTCTATTATTATAATAACCACAAAATATTTTTGGTATTCACATGACCACTGACTCTTTCTCTTGTTCTTCATATTAAAACAAAAGACCTAGTTTTGCAAAACACGACCTTTCAGCACCTCGGGGGCGAAGATTTTAGGGTTGCGTTAGCTAACCGATCAAAAATCAAAATTGACCAAAATGGCCATTTTCTCAAAGTCAACCTTCCGGTGTCCCTTTCGGGAACATTCGGTTATTTATGACTAAACGACATTACTCAACTTATTTGCGACTCTCTTTTTTTGCTTTTCAAAATAAAATACCATGTATTGTAAACACGGCCTTTTAACGCCTCGAGGACGAAAAATTAAGGCTGTGAGGGTCAAAAATCAAAATATGACCAAAGGTGGCTATTTATGCAAGGCTAGCCTTCCGGCATTCCGTTTGGGAACATCTGACCATTTTTGCAAAAATGGCGTCAGTCCACTTATTTATAATTCTTTTCTTCCTTTTTTTCCTCTTGTTTTATTTTTTGAAATTAAAAGAAATGACCCGATATTGCAAACACGGCCTTCCAACGCCTCGGGGACGAAGATTTTAAGGCTGTGAGGGTCAAAAAACAAAATATGACCAAAGGTGGCTATTTTTGCAATGTTAGCCTTCCGGCGTTCCTTTCGAACATTTGGCTACTTTCGACAAAAATAGCGTCACCTGGTTTATTTATGACAACAATTAAAATTTTGATTTTTTTTGGGCTATTTTTGTAATGGGAAGGTTGGACCCGATGAGGGTTGCCTATGTATCTCACACCCTGTGAGAATCAAACCATGCATAGTTCGGGCAGATTAACCGAACCATTTTAAAACATGACTTTTATTTCATTTACTCTTTTGGATTTCATAAGCAAATAATAAAATAAAAAGAAACTACTCTTAAAACAAGATTCTTTTTCTTTTTCTTCTTTTTCAACAATAAAACAGCCTATTTTTCCAACAACCTATTTTTTTTTATGATAAATAGCAATTTATGGTGGATGTCTACTCTTCTTCCATGATCTTCATCTCAAATGGTTTATGACATATTCAATGACATATTTTGTATGTTGAATAACATATTCCATGACATATTTTCTTCACTTTTTATGCCTATATAAAGGTCTTGTAATAGATAGGAAAACACACAATTGAAGAAGAAAATCTCTTCTTTCTCTCTATCTATATTTCTTGTTCATGTTTCACTAAGTTGCTTATATTTCTTGTTCATGTTTTACTAAATTGCTTTCATTTTATAACACGTTATCAGCACGAAGCTCTACTATCTCAAGAAGCTCTTTGAGAAGATTAAGGTAATTTTTCTCCTCTTTTTTAAAAAAAAATTATATCTGACATCATGAAAAGAAAGTTCGTTGCCCTTGAAATTTCGGGCAAGAACTATATGACATGGGTGTTGGATGCTGAAATTCATTTAGATGCAATGGGTCTTGGAGACGCCATTAAATATAGAAATAAAGCATCCACCCAAGACTGTGCTAAGGCTTGATTTTCTTGCGCCATCACCTTGATGAAGGGTTGAAAATTGAATATCTCACAGTCAAAGATCCACTTATTTTGTGGAATGTCTTAAAAGAAAGATATGACAACATAAAGTTGGTCACTCTGCCACAAGCACGATATGATTGGGCTCATCTGAGGCTCCAAGACTTTAAGTCTGTTTCTGAATATAATTCTGCGATGTTCAGAATTACTTCTAAATTGAAACTCTGTGGAGATACTATAACTGATTATGAGATGCTTGAAAAAAAGTTTACAACGTTTCATGCCTCCAATATGGTTCTGCAACAGCAGCACAGAGAGAATGGTTTCAAAAAGTACTCTGAGCTGATTTCTCTTCTCCTTGTGGCTGAGCGAAACAATGACCTGCTCATGAGAAATCACGAAAATCGACCCACTGGATCTACACCATTGCCTGAAGTGGATGAGGTGTATTCCCATTATACTAAGCGTGGAAAAGGCCATGGCTCTAACCATGGTCGTGGTCGGGGTCATGGCCGTGGCCGTGGACAAGGAAGTAATTTTCCTGGTTTCAATCACCCCCCAAAGAAATATAACAACCAAAAGCGGAAATGGAAATATGAGAATCCAAAAGCAAATAGTTCAGAAACTATTTGTTATCGTTGCGGTGGAAAAGGGCACTGGGCAAAAATTTGCTGTGTAATAAGATATTTGGTTGAGCTTTATCAAGCATCTCTAAAGAATAAAGGCTCAGAAGCCAATTTTGTCTCTGACAATGATTTTGACATCACCTACTTGGATGTGGCAGACTTCTTTGAGCACCCTGAGGGGAAAATAGACCACTTGATCGCTGATGGATCCATGGTTAAAGAAGATTGAGCAGTTTGATATTTTTTTTTTATTTTTGCTTATTCGTAGTATTTAATGAATAAACATAATATAATTATCATAGTTTACATGAGTTATCTATTATTCTGATATGGTTCAAATTTTATGTTTTCTGCACTAAGCTAGTAAAGCCAAGTATCAGGCAAGTATTCGTTTAAATTGTAATATGGTTGAAAAGGCTAATTGAGGATTTTGTACACATGTGATCGTTGTTTCTATTTATTATATATTCTTATGTCATGATATAATTTTTTATATAATCTGTATTATGGTTTTAAAATATATAACTTTAGATTACACATTCATCTTAGATTTACTTGTAGCACATTAAATATAGTAATAAAAGAAATATTGTGAAGACTGCTTATGCTACTGCTAATTGTTAATACCTTGATATTAAAAGAAGAATAACTATGATAAAAGATTTTTTCTCGATTCACAATGACCGCACTAAAGCTATTATGTTGAATAATAGACTTAAGTTTGTGTATTCTCTTCTCTATAAAAATAGTAATGTTTTTTTGTATATTTCTTTTGTATGTCAAACCATGGGAAGCAAATATGGATATCTCACAAAGAAAACTTGGATCAATGTCCAATTGTAAAAATATTTGTTTAATTGATTCATGTACCACACACATACGATATTCAAAGAGAAGAAGTATTTCTCTCATTTAAGTATGTGTAAGGCAGATGTTACTACAATTTCTGGTAGTAGTAAATTAATTGAAGGCTCTGGAAGAGCTACTATAACTCTTCCTAAAGGAACAATATTTATCATAGAGAATGCAATGTTCTCCTCCAAGTCCAAGAGGAACTTGTTGAGTATTAAAGATATCCGTCAAAATGGATATCATATTGAGACAATAGATGAGAATAATCTTGAATATCTCATCATTACAAAGAATGTCTCTGGCTAAAAGAGGGTTATTGAGAAGTTCTCATCTTTATCTTTTGGCCTGTATTGGACAAAAATTAGTGCAATTGAGGCACATTCTACAGTAAACGAAAAGGTTACTGATTCCAATACTTTCGTACTTTGGCATGATCGATTGGGACATCCTGGATCAATTATGATGAGACGGATTATAGAAAACTCATATGGGCATCCATTAAAGAATTTAAAGATTGTTTTAAATGATGAATTTTCTTGCACCTCTTGTTATCAAGGAAAGTTAATTATTAGTCACCAACAAAGGTTGGAATTGAGTCACCTGCATTTTTGGAACGTATAAAAGGGGATATTTGTGGACCTATTCATCCACCTAGTGGGTCCTTTAGATATTTTATGGTCTTAATAGACGCATCTTCTAGATGGTCTCATGTGTGTCTATTGTCATCTCGAAACCTTGCGTTTGCAAAATTAATGGCACAAATAAATCGATTACGGGAACAATTTTCCGATAATCAAATTAAGTCTGTTAGACTAGATAATGCTATTGAGTTTTCATCCCAAGCATTTAATGATTATTGCTTATCAATTGGGATAAAAGTGGAACATCACATAGCTCATGTTCACACTCAAAATGGTCTTGCAGAGTCTTTAATTAAACGTCTGCAGTTGATTGCAAGACCGTTACTCATGAAAACGAGGCTGCCCACTTCGATTTGGGGACACGCCATTTTGCATGCAGCAATGCTAGTTCGTCTCAGACCGACGAGTTATCACAATATTCCCCGTTGCAATTAGTTTTGTGTCATGAACCTAATATATCCCATTTAAGAATTTTTGGATGCGCAGTATATGTGTCTGTAGCACCGCCATGTCGCACCAAAATGGGTCTGCAAAGAAGGTTAGGAATATATGTTGGGTTTGAATCGCCCTCCATTATTCGCTACCTCGAAACATGGACAGGGGATTTGTTCACTGCACGATTTGTAGACTGTCGATTCGATGAGACACTTTTCCCAAAATTAGGGGAAAAGCTGGTGAAACCAAATGGGAAATTTTGTGGAAAACATCATTATCTCATCTTGATCCACGTTCCTCTATTTGTGAAAAAGAGGTGCAAAAGATTATCCATTTGCAAAGAATAGCAAATCAAATGCCAGACGCATTTACGGATTTGACAAGGATAACAAAATCTCATACCCCCACAGAGAATGTTCCAATCCGTATTGATGTCCCTATTGGACAATCTTCTAGTGTCATAGCTAATGAGTCGAAAGCATGCCTAAAACGTGGCAGACCATGAGGGTCCAAAGATCAAAATCCTAGAAAAAGAAAAGCAAATGATCAAAATGACACTATGAAAGAATCTCATGAGGAAATTCACGAGTTAATAAATTATGAGAATCATGAAGAATCCATTGAGCCCGAGACTCAAGAAAATAAGGAACTATCAATAAATCCAATCGATATTGAAACAAATTTTAATCGAATGGATATAGTGGTGGATTATGTCTTTGCATATAATGTTGCATCTAGAATTATGCAAGAAAGTGAGGATCTTGAACCTCAATCTGTTGGAGAATGTCGACAAAGACTTGATTGGCCAAAATGGCAAGAAGATATAAGGCACGCCTTGTTGCACAAGGATTTTCTCAAAGGCCTGGTGTCGATTGTGAAGAGACATATTCGCCCATTATGGATGCTATAACTTTCCGTTATCTCATTAGTTTTGCTGTCCTTGAAAAGCTTGACATGCATTTAATGGATATGTTTACCGCCTACCTTTATGGCTCACTTGATAATGAGATATACATGAAAATTTCCGATGGATTCAAAATGCCAAACACACATAATTCAAAGTCCCTGGAAATGTTTTCAATCAAATTGCAAAGATCTTTGTATGGTCTAAAGCAATCAGGACGAATGTGGTATAATCGTCTTAGTGAGTATTTATTAAGGAAGGCTATATAAATGATGCCATTTTCCCATGTGTTTTTAAAAAGAAAACAACATCGGAATTTGTTGTACTTGCCGTATATGTCGATGACATAAACCTTATTGGAACTCCCATAGAACTCCAAAAGGCAATTGATTATTTAAAGAAGGACTTCGAGATGAAAGATCTCGGAAAGACAAAATTATGTCTTGGTTTACAAATTGAACATTTGGCAAACGAAATTTTTGTTCATCAATTTTCCTATATAGAAAAGGTATTGAAACGGTTTTACATGGATGGAGCATATCCTTTAAGTACTCCGATGGTTGTTCGATCACTTGATGTGAATAAAGATCCATTCTGACCTCAAGAAAAGAATGAAGAACTACTTGGTCCTTAAGTACCATATCTTAGTGTAATTGGCGCACTAATGTATCTTGCAAATACTACAAGGCCTGACATAACTTTTTCAGTTAATGTCTTAGCAAGATATAGCTCTGCTCCTATAAGGAGACATTGGAATAGAATCAAACATATATTGCGGTATCTAAAAGGGACTACCGATGTGGGCTTATTTTATAGCAATAATTGCAGTCCTGATATTTTTGGTTATGCTGATGCTGGATAATTATCTGACCCACACAAGGCTCGATCTCAAATAGGTTATGTGTTTATCTGTGGAGGCACTGCCATATCTTAGTGATCGACTAAGCAATCAATTGTGGCTACTTCATCTAATCATGCTGAGATAACCGCTATTCATGAAGCAAGTCGAGAGTGTGTGTGGTTGAGGTCTATAATACATCATATTCGAGGCAAATGTTGTTTGAAATGTGACAAACTACCCACGATTTTGTATGAAGACAATGCAACATGCATAGCTCAATTGAAGGGAGGATTCATAAAAAGAGATAGGACAAAGCATATTTCACCAAAGTTATTTTTTACACATGATCTTCAAAAGAATGGTGATATCAATGTGTAACGGATTCGTTCAAGTGATAATTTGGATGATTTGTTCACAAAATCTCTACTGACGTCAACCTTCAAGAAGCTAGTGCACAAGATTGGGATGCGAAGGCTCAAGGAGGTGAATTGATGCTCTCTTCAGGGGGAGTTAATGAGCGTTACACTCTTTTTTCCTTACAAGGTTTTGTCCCACTGGGTTTTCCTTGCAAGGTTTTTAACGAGGCAACAAAAAGGCATATTTCTATACATGTGTACTCTTTTTCCTTCATTAGATTTTTTTCCCATAGGGTTTTTTCCTAGTAAGGTTTTAATGAGGCACATTATCTATGGACATCCAAGGGGAGTGTTATGATAAATAGCAATTTATGGTGGATGTCTACTCTTCTTCCATGATCTTCATCTCAAATGGTTTATGACATATTCAACGACATATTTTGTATGTTGAATGACATATTCCATGACATATTTTCTTCACTTTTTATGCCTATATAAAGGCCTTGTAATAGATAGGAAAACACACAATTGAAGAAGAAAATCTCTTCTTTCTCTCTATCTATATTTCTTGTTCATGTTTCACTAAGTTGCTTATATTTCTTGTTCATGTTTTACTAAATTGCTTTCATTTTATAACATTTTTCAAATTAAAATGGAAGACTCTTTCTTTATTTTTTATTTCAATAAGACAACCTATTTTTCCGAACTAAAAATAAAAGTCTCTTCTTTTTCCTTCTTTTCCATGAAATAATAAACTATTTTGAAATAAAAATCAAGACTCTCTTTTTTCTTTTCATTTTTCATGGTAAAACAAACTATTTCTCCTTTTCTATTTTGAAAACAAGACAATGTAACGAGTTTTTCATTTTCAACAAACAATCTATTTTCCCAATTAAAAAATAAAAACTCTTTTTCCTTCATTTTCTAGTAGCACAACCTATTTTCCGAAAAATAAACTCTTTTTCTTTTTCAATAAAAACCCCTATTTTTCCAATGTCAAATAAACTATTTTGAAATAATAAGAATAAAAATCAAGGTTTTCTTATTTTCTCATGAAAAACTATTTTTTATTTTTCATTTTGAAAACAAGACAGAATAACGACTCTTTTTTTTCATTTTCAGCAAACAATAAAACAACCTATTTTTTTCAACCTAAAATAAAGACTCTTTTTCATTTTTTTTTCAACGAACATCTTCCCAAAAACAAAAGACTCTTTTTTTTCTATTTTTCTTTTGCTTTTTAGTAAAACAAAATAAAATATTTTCCTTCTTTTTTTTTATTTTCTCAAAATTTTGGCAGATTTTTGGCAGTACTGGGGTGTTGGTTTTTCTAAAGTAATCAATTAATTCCCTAATCGCTATTTCTCTCTCTTTCTCTTTTCTATTTTTCTCAAGTTTCCGAGATTCAGAAACCGGTCAACATGCAGGCTTAAAACAAATATATGTACATAACAAGTAGGATGCATCAGTATGGTCTTTTTCAATTCAGGATGCTAGCCCTAGACGGACCAAACCCCTGTGTTGAGTCCCCTAAGTCAAATGCAGCATGATGCAAATAAGCGCTCCTACTAGGGATCCGGCATGAAGTCAAGTTATTCTATGTTCAAAACTTGGGTCGGTGTTCTAGACAGTGTACCCGAGCAGACAACTCGAATCGAGGGGGCAACTTACCGGTGACCCGCAGGGTAAGGCGGCTTAGTAACTTATCCGGCCTCTTTCTTATTTAAGGGTATGACACTAACAGAATAGGGAGTCTCAACTAGTAAGCACTTCCCCGGAGGTAAAGAGAGAAGGGTATCGTCACAGTTTATATACAATTCAGATAATATCAAAGCGGTAACAATTAGCATATTAAGCACAAAGCATGTAGGAAAATCATATATAACAAAATACAATAATTTATCTAAGCTCGAATTCTGCATCCTGAACAAAATGTTCTGGGTTCTTTTCCCCAGCAGAATCGCCAGAGCTGTCAAACCTCCTTTTTTCACTATACACCCCCACAAAGGAGCGTAAAGGAGTTTTTCCACATAAAGAACAGTCGGAACGGGATTGGGTTATTAATTAATTCAGAGTTGCCACTTGGGAGATTAATGGTGTCCCAAGTCACCGATTTGAATCCCGAACCGAGGAAAACGATTGACTCTGTATCACAATCTGCGATCCAGAAATTTGAGTAAGGAATTCTATTAACCTGGGAGAAGGTGTTAGGCATTTCCGGAATCCGTGGTTCTAGCACGGTCGCTTAACTGTTGTATTTGATTTTATCTGATTTCAATACATTCTAGCTTATGTGCCTTTTATTTATGAAACCGCTTTTTCCAATATTTATTTTAAAAGACTTGTGACGTCGTGAAAACGTATTTCTAATCACGTCACCACCCGTGTACACGTGATAGTCGACACGTTTCGACTTCATTGAGATTTGGATTTGGATCGCATCAATGCACACCCGAGTTTAAGAAAGTAATTTAATTAAAACGCGCCTAAAGATTCTATCGCAATATTATTTTGGGAAAGGCCGTAAAATTCGCTAAACAGCCCTCCCGAATTCTAAATATTTTTAACCCTCATCGAGGGCCACACAATTATTTTTGTTTGGCGAGGCTCGTCTCATTATTTGAAAGCCGATCCTAAAGTGACTATGATTTTTCTATTTTTGGTTTTTTTCCTTACACGTAATAGAAAAGGAAATCCAATTGCCTGTTATTGAAGAGATCCAATTGCCGATCCTATTTTTGCTTTGATATTTATTTTTAACTTATAGCAATTCCTTCTTATTTCATGATTGGCCCATTATAACTACTTATCTTCCAATGGATCCTTATATAGATGAATAACGAACTGTATTTGATGATGTGATCAACACAAACTGGCAAGTTGTGCATTAACTACTAAACTATGAAATTATTGATAGCTATACATAAGACTGTCTAGGCATGCTTGATACATTGATGTTGCAACTAAACAGCTATAAATTTAAACCATCACAAAACGGTCCAAACTACACATCTCAGGAAAAATTAAGCTACAAATTCAACCTATTACCATGACTCAGATAATGTAGCACTACTTCTACGTCGCCAGTCCGTTTCACAAGATAACTCAACCAATTAGGCAATTACACATTAATATCCTAGTAAAAAAAACTACAAACAACTTGTGAGAGATTTGGAATATCAACTTCATTTCACTTCAATTGAAGGTTACATGAGGGAAAGCTCATATGTGCACTTGGATTTGAAATGAATAGAAGGAGAAGAAGATCACCAGTAGCAGAGTAATCAATAATAACGTTTCAGCAGTAAAATCAAAACCCAGGAACAGATCCACCACACAAGAAGGAATTTGACACTCAAATAATATCCCAAACCAGACTCAATCAACCCAAATCAAACCAGAAATATCCATGCAATCAACACCAAATTCAACACAACCAATAGCTTATCAGAATATGAATCAGACAGCTAATAGAACTTGAAATTGAAACATGACTTTCAAAACAACCAATTGTTCATCCAGAATAGTTCAAACAACATCAATCAAGCTCGAAATCGAAACCATGATATTGTGAAGCTTCTAGTAATTCAAATGAGAAGAGAATTGACCAAAGTTAACCAAAAGATCAATGTAACAATACTCTTTTTGGTTTTCTATTGCATTTTTCTGTTTTTAGGGATTTTGAAGGCTTCAACTGTTTTTTTACTTTTTTTTATGAAGAAGCTAAAATCTGAGAGAATTTCAGATTTGAAGTTTTAGTTCCAATCTGGATGCTTTGGGGAGTATTTTTTGGGGAATTTTAGGCTGCAAAAACTTGCTGCTCAAGGCAATGGAGGCTGGCTTATATAGGCAATACTAAGGGCCTATCAGATTTTATTATTTACCCCTGTAGTCCCTCTGTTATTTTCAAATTTTAGCTATTTAACCCCTTGTTTCCTGACTTGTTACCCAAGTTACACCTCTAAGTTACTAAAAATCTGATTTAAAACCTATCTAGAGTGTTCTAGTAGCTTCTAATTCAGTTACAAAAGATTCCCTGCCCTTGAATTGCTCCAATTACCCCTATTTCATCCTAAAATTTACTAAACTGATCCGAATGAATTCAACCCCTCCCTAGTTGAAGTTAACAGCTATAACCAACCTAATCCAATCTAATTAAAATGAATAAAACCCAGCTTAAGACTAACTAACAAAGATCAGAAATATAAGGCTCAAAACAATTAAACTAAATTCTATCTTTAACTAAACTGGCACGTAACCAACACTTAACGAATCCTAACATGTCAATAAAACTTTAATAAAATGAATCAAAGTCTTAAACGATCAAACATCGAATAAAAATCCTAATTAAACTAACATCAAAATCACAATAAAACAGACTTAATCGAAATTGAAGCAACATTAAACTAAAATAAAAACTCATAAGCAGTCACGAGACAGAATCACACACGACTGAATAAATTCACAACCCTAAACTAATCCTAAATCGATACTTATTGTTATATTAATCGACTCGAATTTAACGATAATTTCAAAACAGAAAAAGATAAACATGAGATAGGAAAAAACGGTGATAAAGAACAAGAAAAAAAATCAAAGAAGAACGAGGTGAGAGTGGGAACAAAATGAAAACAAGGAAAATAAAAGAAACGAAGAGAAATACCTAAAGGGGAAAAGTGAGAGATGGCTTGAACGAACCTCGACTTCGATTCAAGTCGAAACAAATATTAAACAGGTGTTCTCAACGAAAACACATAGCCAATGCTCTTTCGAGCCCAATCGCTCAAAGAAGCTGATGAATTTCTTCTCTCTCCACTTCAAACTCGAAACGGGCTGATTTATGAGGTTTTGGGCAAAAATGATGATAGAATAAGGTTGCGGGAAGGGTGATGGTTGTTGGGTGTTAATTTGTGGTGGGAGTTGGAGCTCTTATGTGGTGACAATGGAGGAATTAGGGTTGGTTGATAGAGAAGACGAAGAGTACGAGAATGAAGGTTTTGTCTCTCATTATTGTGAAGAGACTCCGACTGTTTAATATTTTAGCAAGACTGGCCCTCAGCCGTTGGATCAAGATCAATGGAGGGGTGAGATTAAAAGGACCTGAACCATACGACGTCGTTTCAAGGTCTATGAGGCAGACCGGGTCTGGGCTGGTACGTGTGGGTCGGTTTGGGGTCAAAACAGGGGGGTTTTGTTTGGGCTCAGGCAATTTTCGCCCAAATTGGGCACCCTATGAAGACCAACACCTATTAATTTGTTTTCTTTTGGTTTTCTTTTTTTTTTCATTTTGTGTTTTTGTTTTATTTTTTCCTAATTTTATACATGTGCAGAAAATTAAAATAGGGTCCTAATATTACAAAGCTAAACTAATTATATTCTAAAATTATTTAAAACCTATTTCACGATAAATTCATAATTAAAACAATTAAAACGCAAAAGTGAACCATTTTTTATTTTTCATGCTTTCTTCTAAAACAAATTAACCTTTAATCAATCCTAAGATATAAATATAAATCCTAAATACAAATGCATATTTTTGTATTTCTCTTTTTATAAAAATGCACAAATAGAATGCAAACAATTGACACAAAATGACACCAATATTCACAAAAATTGTAAAAATAAAGAAAAAAAATTATTTTGTTTGAATTTTTTGGAATTATTCATATATAGGGAAAAAATCACGTGCTTACAGCTGTATCTTTTTAATATCACCAAGAAGACAAGATTGAAATATTTTCTAAATTATAAAGATTGCAATTTATATTTCTAACTAATTAACTAGCAAATACTACAAAACAGTAAAATTATCAACTAATGAATCAAAGGGTTGGAGACTAAATTAAGCAAGTCTAGAGTTATGATTTCCCCCGTCGTTGATTTCCTTGGTTGTATGTTTCTTATAGCATTGACTTAGTTGCCTCTATCAATCATGAACTATCTAGCTATGATAAATCTCTCTCAAGCAATTATGATAATTTACTAGACGCACTCTCTCAAGCTACGCTAGCTAGATTCGCAATACAATTCACTTAGATTGCACCCGAGATATCGTTATCTCTAATCCAACCTCTAAACCCTCGGTTATGACTCTCACATATATTTTGGGAGTGATGTTGTTCAGAAAACTACTTAAATATACACTCTCTCTCAAGCAGACACATAATAAATAGGAACGGCTAATTGAGGATCCTTTCAATTAACCAAAACTAAAACGTAGTTGAACAAATAGAGATTAACAACCAACTCAAAACTATATTAATATAACAACTAATTCATCCCTAACGGGTTTTACCAAAACCTTATTCAAAGGATTTAGCTACTCATAACAAAGTAAGAGAAAACTACTAAATTATTCATAATGTAAAAATTGCAAGAAAATAAAAGAGATAAAGAACTCTAATATTTTGGGAGATCCCTCACACTTTCTTCCTCCAAAAGCAATCTAAAAACACCATCCTCCCTTTCTTGGGCGAGTTTCTACAGCTTATAAGGGTTTTACAAAAAATTTCCCGAATTGACACTTTGGCCCCCCAAATTTTCAGGTTCGTGAACAGTTCACTGCGGCCGCGGCGTGGACCGCAGTGAACACTGCCCAGTTTGGAATTTGAAAAAACGTAAAACATAAAATTGTATCCCATTGAGTTATATTTCCAACCATATATTGTGGAGCCCAAATAGAGTTCTGACAAAAAGGTATGTGCATTTTACTAGACAGTGCACAATATGCATATTCGATTCTTCGTTTTGTTACTCTATCATCCGTTGATCTCCGAATACGATCCCGGCTTAATTCTTTGGGCTTTTACTCAGACTTCAAAGCTCTAAATCATTTGAATTCATTCTATAACATCTATATAGCTTGAAATTACTCCTACAAGGCATAAAACACACCGTTAGTGCAAAACACTAGCGATTAATGCGCAAACTCAACTAAAGTGCAGTGAATTAGAGTGTAATAAGCGACTAAAATATGCAATTATAGCCTATCATCGTCACCCCGCACTTAAACCATTACTCATTCTCGAGCAATCAAACTACACTTTTTAATTTATAGCCACGACATTTTTAAGTAATTCTCCTAACTCATCATACCAAGAGTTTTTAAAATAGACTAAGCACACAAGTGTAACAACTTCACCTCAAGATTTGACTCACAAGTACCACACATTATTCACAACTCACTTACTTACCCTAACATAGAGGTCACTGACATTACCTTTCCTTCACTAATCAAGTGCCCTCACACAACAAAAGAGAGTAGTTCCACACAACAAATTTTAAAAACGCTTAGGAACTCAAGATAGAAAGAATTCACTCACTTCAGAAATAACATTCATATGCCACAAAAGATGCACCATAAGCTTGCTCGTAGTGTACTACGCTTCTAATCGAGCTCATTTAATCTAGGATCAAATAGGACTTTATTTGGTTGTAATGTAGGCTGTGGGGCGGGTAGGATACATTTAGATATAAGAGTGACTACACCTCCCTAAGCACTTTAATACATATACTTTAACATTTAAACCCATACTTATGTCAAACCAAAACTCCACCTTCATATAAATATAAATTACCCCATTCTTCTTTAATCACACTTACGTTAAGAGCCACCACTTATAAAAGATTTTGTTTTTCCACAACAATCCAATTATTTTTTGTTTCAATTCAAGTGGCTCTTTCTTTTTCAAAAAAGTGCACCTTTCTCCTTATTCAATTAGTTCCACTCAAAAGCCAAACCAACCACCCCACACTTTAACTTTTACAAAGTTCATAACAATTCAAGTGCTCATGAGAGGTTATAATGGTTTAAATAGATGGTTAATTCAAATAAATGGGCAAGTCTTGTAATGTGGTTGCCAAAGAAACAAGATTACAGGCTCAAAAGGGTTTACTACGATACATAACAATTAGGTGGGTAAAATATACATATCCGACTCAACAAAAAAATGCCTATATCACTTCCAAAATTGAACAAAACTACTATTTCGCTTTGCAAACACATAGGGCAAGTTCAAGGTATCAAATATAATGCACAGAATATAACAAATCCTTACACACACATGGAATATAACTCACTCAGGATTGGTTTCATAGACATTCTAGTCAAAGAAGTTAAGCAAAGTTAAGATCATAAAATTTAAGGTACTTATACAAGAGTTAGAAACTGAGCATAAGCGTCACAACCAAAGTACTCACTATTCTAAAGGAAAAACAAAGTCAAGAGATATTGCTTCAATTTAAAACACAACACAATGGCTTCTACTCCCAAAAGAAACTAACTACACACGGTTCAAATAAAACCCTTGGAAAAGAACCGCGACACAAAGAAAAACTAAGGGGGAATTGCTACACTAGCTAACAAAAGAAAATCTTTTATTTTTTTTTTCTTTACACTTAAATCCCTCAAGAAAATTGTCTAATAGATCCATCGTCGGGAAAAGTCCAATCTTTTCTATTAAAAAAATTATTCAATTAAACTAACACAACTAAAATAACATAGAAAGTCACCCAGACAATCATCTCACCTCACACTTAAAATTGTGCATTATCCCCGATGCACACCATACTAATAAGAGGGTAAAAGAAACTCCTGGTAGGCCAAAGGACGAAACACTAACAGCTCATGGGGTACTCAGACTTCTCCCAAGCTTGGTCCTTTGTGCGAGTACCTCACACTTAGTTCCAACTATTTGGTTTGCTGTTGTATCCTCTCAATATCTTTGCTTTCCATGCTCCTAGAAAATAAAAACAGATACTACAAAAATAGAACAATTAAAATAATAATAAAAAATAAATAAAATAAAGCAATAAAGCTGGGTTGCCTTCCAACAAGCGCTTGATTTAATGTCGCGGCACGATGTGAATCACTTTTTGCCTCCACCTCGAGCTTATGAATTGAACCCCAAGTTTTGATTCAGACTTATGATTATGTTCATGGGGCAATGGAACGAATCTAACTGGCCCAAGGAATAAATGTAGTATTCTGCACTCCTTAGCCTTTGTACGAGGTATGTAATACTAACTTTCTGGCAAGAAGAATTCTAGAACATATGCACTTTGTTCCTCCTTCCTTGACTCTTTAATTGGTTCAGATGAATCTATTTACATATCATCATCCAAATATAATGTGGAAAAATGCTTGGAGTGTGGACCAATGCGCTCAAATACAGGAACCTCGGGACTTTCAACATCCTCAACATCAATGATACTAGAGTCAACAAAATTTATATCCTCAAAGTCCTTGGCTGGCTCTAGCTCACTTCTTCAACATTGACATCCTCGAATTGTAGTTGGCTAGGTTGTTGATGTTCTACTCTGACCTCATCAATTAACACATCAAATACATGCTCTTCTTGGCTATTATCCTCAATATTGGCTGTTGAGCATTAAAATTGCCAACCACTTGACTCAATTGAGCCTTTAACTTGCGAATAGCTACCTCTTGCCTTTTCTAGAAATTGTTTCTTATTATTTTCTTCCATAAAGCACATTAGCATATCCTTGATCACTTTCAAGTCTGCATTCCCATGTTCTTTGTTCTAATTAACTTCACAATAAAAGATAGAACCATCATAATAAGGGATTGGGGGAAGATAATAAATATACGCACAACCATAGAAGTGACCATTTTTACCACCACACACATCACACACATTTCACAAATAAAATTGAGTTGGTGCACATAACTCGGTTTCAGGAATGTTTTGAAAAATTTGCCAGGGTGGTTTCCGTTACAATATGTATGGAGATCAATAGTAGAATTATCTACACCTAAATTCCAATAACTCCAAGATGTCATGTTTCTCAAATCAACCGTTATAAAAAAATACAAAACAAAATAAAAGTTCAAACTTGAATCCTAGCAATATATACAGCTACAACTACACCGTTAGTTCTCCGGCAACGGTGTCAAAATTTGATCACGCCCAACTCTAGTCCTAAAAGGGATAAGCGATCACTACAAATATAATACGGTCTAAAAGTCTGGAGTCGTATCCCACCGAGAACTAAGGCTTAGCTGTATCTGTTTAATATCACCAAAAAGACAAGATTGAACAATTTTCTAAATTATAAAAATTGATATTTATACTTCTAACTAGTGAACTAGCAAATACTACAAAGTAGTAAAATTATCAACTAACAAAACAAAGGGTTGGAGACTAAATTAAGCATGTCTAGATTTATGATTTCCCCCGTCATTGATTTTCTTGGTTGTATGTTTCTTATAGTGTTGACTTAGTTGCCTCAATCAATCATGAACTCTCCAGCTATCGTAAATCTCTCTCAAGCAATTATGATTATTTACTAGACGCACTCTATCAAGCTACACTAGCTAGATTCGCATTATAGTTCACTTAGATTGCACCCGAGAAATCGGTATCTCTAATTTAACCTCTAAACCCTCGGTTTGACTCTCGCCTATACTTTGGGAGTGATGTTGTTCAGAAAACTACCTAAATGTGCACTCTCTCTCAAGCAGATACATAATAAATAGGTTCGGCTAATTGAGGATCCTTTCAATTAACCAAAATCAAAAGGTAGTTGAACAAATAGAGATTAACAACCAACTCAAAACTATATTAATATAACAATCAATTCATCCCCAGTGGGTTTCACCAAAACCTTAGACAAAGGAATTAGCTATTCATAACAAAGTGAGAGAAAACTACTAAATTGTTCATAATGTAAAAATTGTAAGAAAATAAAGAGATAAAGAACTCTAATGTTTTGGGTGATCTCTCACACTTGTTCTTCCTCCAAAAGTAATCTAAAAACACGAGCCTCCCTTTCTTGAGCGAATTTCTACAGCTTATAAGGGTTTTACAAAAGTTTTCCCGAATTGACACTTTGGCCCCCGAATTTCCAGGTTTGTGAATAATTCACTGCGACCGCAGCGTGGACCGCGGTGAACACTGCCTAGTTTAGAATTTAAAAAATTATAAAATATAAAAGTTGTAGCCCTTTGATTTAGCTTTCCAACCATGTATTGTGGAACCCAAATGGAGTTTTGAGCAAAACATTATGTATTTTTTACTAGATAGTGCACAATATGCCTACTCGATTCTTCGTTTTGTTGCTCTATCATCCGTTAATCCCCGAATACGATATCGGGTTAATTCCTTGGCTTTTATACAGGCTTCAAAGCTCCAAATCACTTGAATTCATTTCATAACATCTATATAGGTCGAAATCACTCCTACAAGGAATAAAACACACCGTTTGTGCAAAATACTAGCGATTAAAGCGCAAACTCAACTAAAGTGCAGTAAATTAGAGTGTAATAAATGACTAAAATATGCATTTATAGCCTATCATCAAAAACCTGTAATTCTTGTTCAGCTTCTAATTGAATCCCCTGGATAAAATCAATCATGAAATCAACTAATACTTTGTGATTTTATTGCAGTTCTAGGTTAGTACATTATTTCATATTCACTTAACTATATAGCGCAGTTAGCCTACCTTCCTGATATCATGCTTATGTAATATATTACTACAGCAATAGGATGACACTGAAAATAAGGTCATAACTTCCTAGATGCCATGATTGATGCAAGTGCAAGTTTTTCAAACTGAGGATACCGCATCTTTGTATCTGACAAAGATTTACTAATATAGTAAATATGAGATATTTACCTTGTTCTTCTCGGACTAAAACAACACTTACCGCTACCTCTAAAATATCAAGATAGACGAATAGTCTCTCCCAACCTTTGGTTTTGCTAGTAAAGGTGGATTCGATAAGTACGTTTTCAAATTCCTTAATGCCTGTTTACATTCCTCTCCCTACTAACCTTTGAATTTCTTTCTTGTTTGAAAGTATATCAGGGATTTCTTAAATAGCCTTAATCTGTGAAGGATTCACTTCAATAACGGTTAGAAATAAAAAAACCCAAATATTTACCTGATGCAACTCCAAATGCACATTTTTCAGGATTCAATTTCATATTAAATTTGCGCAAAATTGAAAATGTGTCAGATAAATGTGATATGTGATCTTTTGAAAGTTGAGCTTTAACAAGCATATCATCTATGTATACATCCATAGTCTTACCTAAATTTTCTTGAAACATTTTGGTAACTAAGCTCTGATATGTTGCACCTGTATTTTTTAGACCAAAGGGCATTACTTTATAATAGTAAGCCCCCTGTCTGTTATAACGACATTTTTTCTTCATCTCCCGAATCCATTTTGATATGATTATACCCTGAATATGCATCTAAAAAACTTAATAGTTCATGACCTGCAGTTGCGACAATTAGTTGATCTATATATGGCAGTGTAAAGGAATCTTTAGGGCAGGCTTTATGAAGATCCGTGTAATCTACAAAAACCCGCCACTTACCATTCTTTTTTGGAACTACAAGAGTGTTAGTTAACCAGCTCGTATACTTTACCTCACGAGTGGAACCAATTTTTAACAATTTTTGAACTTCTTCTTGAATCACCCGATTCTTGAAAGTTCCTTGCTTTCTTTTCTTTTGCTTGGCACGTATGATGGATCTGCATTTAGTTTATGACTCATCACTTTCGGTGGTATCCCTGCCATGTCAGAATGGGACCAAGAAAAATAGTCCATGTTAGATTTCAAAAATAAAACTAACTCAGCTTTCATACCTTGGCTAAGATTGACTCCAACATAGACTTTTTTATCAGGACATTGAGCAAATAATACTACATGATTCAATTCCTCTATTGTTGTTTTGATATTTTCATTTTCTTTGGGTTCTTGAATGATGTTAGGCCTTAAATCTACATCTGTTTGCCTCTGTTCAGTTGAGGTTTGCGTTGTGATATCCTCAAATTCTTTCTATGATTGCTATTTACCTTCGCCTATTGCGTTTGTATCTGCGACGGAGTTGATAGTCCTGGATGATATGTTGATCTCCACGAATTTGACAGATTCCCCATGGTGATAGAAATTTAATAACTTGATGAAAGGTTGAAGGAACAACATTCATGGACACCCAAGGATTATATTGTAAGCCATCTCCATGTCTACTACCTGAAACTTTGTATCTTTGACGACTCCTTCAGCGAAAGTGGTGAGTGTTGTTAGGAACTACGCTTTACGCTAGAGGGGGGGTGAATAGCGTATTAATAGAATTTAGCGTTTTCTTGCGGAATTTAAACTTTGCAGGAAGTAAAATAAATGCAGAAAAATAAACTTACACAAAGATGTATACTGGTTGGCCACCAACGTGGTTAGTCCAGTCCCTGAGAGACTCTCTCGAGATTTTTTACTATCTTGTTAAGCTTAAGGGTGCTCAACAAACCGTTACACACTTGAGGACACAAGCCTCAAACAGTTGCTCGGAGATCGCAATCTCAAAGACTTCACCCAAGGAAACGCAAGTTCCTTGAAACAAGAGAATCGCAATTCTCTTACAAGTATATCAAATACTTGGACACTCACTTAACCAAAGTACTCCTTATTGAGTAGATATGAGTAAAAGAATAAGTTCAAGATCACAACAACTTTAAGCAATAATATGGCTCTCAAAAGCTTTATGAAATGAGTAGAAAATGAAGAACAATTGAATGAAAGCTTATAGCAATGTAATGATCAGTTTGTGTATGTTGTTGTGTTTAAAACACCGAAATGAAGCTGTATTTATAGTTGAAAAACTTGGCATTACCGTTGCCTAATTGCCAATTAAGAGTTGCTGATTTTACTCACTGACAATTGATTGCCAAACCTCAACAATCGATTGTCTGCCAGTCAGATCAAAATTCAATCCCAGATTTTACGCTTGATAATCGATTACTTACAATCCATAATCGATTACTGGCAACGTTCAAAAAATCCTTTCCAGATTTTACCACAAACAATCGATTGTCCAGAATCAACAATCGATTACTCAGCAACGTTCAAAAAAATCTTTTCCGGATTTTAATCAAAACAATCGATTATACAAAATCAATAATCGATTACCCAATAACGTTCAAAAAATCTTTTCCGGATTTTAATCAAAACAATCGATTATACAAAATCAATAATCGATTATCTGACGGTATTTGAAAACTTTACGACAACGGTCAGCTTCACAATCGATTGCACAAAGTCAACAATCGATTACTTATCAGTTTTTGAAAAACATTTTAGACACTGTCTCTTTGACAATCGATTGTCCAATGTAACAATCGATTATTTGTTATTTTCTGAAAATCATAAAACTTACTGTCTCAGTGATAATCGATTATCTAAAGACATAATCGATTACTTAATTAAATTTAAAATCACTGGAAGACATCAACTCAACACAATCGATCACCATTAGTTCATAATCGATCATTTTGAGTATTGGAAAACTTTACCTCAACAACAATCGATTGTCATTTGTTCACAATCGATTATCATGCAGATTTGGAAAAACCTGATGTTCACTGTCTTACTCACAATCGATTACCATTAATTCATAATCGATTGTCATGCAGTCTTGGCTCAGAAACAATCCATTATCATAAGTACATAATCGATTATTTTAGCCCAGATTTTTGAGGCATGTTTAGAAAACATTTTGTCTAATGTAAATATGCATGATTTAAAATCTTTTTGACACAGAATTAAATATGCATGATTTTGGAAAATAGTTTTATGAGAGAGGCCATACTATGAGTCAAGTTATAGGATAAAGATTACAATTTAGAACAACTCAATAACAATTAAAAGCTATATCTTGGACTTCAATCTTATTCGCAACCATTGTGCGCTTGTACTTGAATTCCGTCATATATCAATTTTTGCTTCGTTTGTCATTCATCAAAACCTACAAAAGAGTACACGTTTAGTATATTGCATTGAGAACGTGTTTCTAACAATTTCCCCCTTTTTGATAATGGCAAACATTAAGCGGGATATGCAATTTAGGCAAAAGATATTGACAATTCAAGACAAGTAACAATTATGCAATTTTGTTCTTGTTCCTCCTCAATTTAAGAGTTCCCCCTCAATTTTAGCTTATAAGCAATCAATGAATTAAGAGGTGGTGCATACCCGATATCCCGTTTTCTTCCCCCTTTTGCCATTAGCAAAAAAATAGTGAGGAAAGATGCAAAAAGATGAAATAAACAAGGTTTATTTATTGGAAAAAAAAGTTAGAGGGTAGTCGATTATTGATACGGGATAATCGATTTTTATAGGGACATTGCTGCAGATTCGCGGTTTGCTTAAGAATTGCTCTTAGCTCTAGGGTGATACCTGCAAAAAGAAGTTAGACGCCTCCGACGCTCAAGTTAGAAATCATGTAGGAAAGAAAATGCAATGCATGACTTAGATCAAAGTGGAGTCAAGGATCCCGAGTTCACTGCGAATTCGGAAGAAGGACTCTTTCTCTAAAGGCTTGGTAAAGATGTCTGCCAATTGGCTTTTGGTTTCAACAAATTCAATTTCGACATCGCCTTTGAGTACATGATCTCTAATAAAATGATGTCTAATTTCGATGTGTTTTGTTCGCGAATGAAGAACGGGGTTCTTCGTCAAGCATATGGCGCTAGTGTTATCACATCTAAGAGGAATGTGATCAAGACTTAGGCCATAGTCCAAGAGTTGTTGTTTCATCCATAGGATTTGAGCACAGCAACTCCCCGCGGCTACATATTCAGCCTCGGTGGTAGACAACGCAACACTTACTTGTTTCTTACTAAACCAAGAGACAAGAGAGCTACTGAGCAAATGGCAAGTGCCACTTGTGCTCTTGCGGTCCAATTTGCATCCAGCAAAATCGGAATCGGAATATCCAATAAGTTGGCATGAAGAGCCTTTGGGGTACCATAGACCCACATTTGTAGTACCAATGAGATACCTTAATATCCGTTTCACCGCAGTAAGGTGAGACTCCTTCGGACATGACTGATAGCGAGCACATAAACACACGCTAAACATGATGTCTGGACGACTAGCGGTAAGATAAAGAAGAGAGCCAATCATACCTCGATACTTTTTAGTGTCGACTTCCTTACCTTTTTCATCTTTGTCTAGATGATCGGATGTGCTCATGGGAGTAGCCATTTCTTTTGCATTGTTCATCTCAAAGCGTTTTAGTAGTTCTTTGCAATATTTGGCTTGGCATATGAATGTACCTTCTTTCATTTGTTTCACTTGTAACCCCAAAAAGAATGTTAACTCGCCCATCATAGACATTTCAAATTCGCTAGTCATTAGATCGGAAAATTCCTTGCATAAAACATTGTTAGTAGCACCAAATATAATATCGTCTACATATATTTGAACTAATAAAATATCATTATTTTTATGCTTGACAAAGAGGGTTGTGTCAACTTTTCCCCTAATGAAATCATTTTCCAAAAGAAATTTACTCAACCTTTCATACCAAGCTCGAGGAGCTTGTTTTAAACCATAAAGAGCCTTTTTGAGTTTGAAAACATGATCGGGATATTTAAAATCTTCAAAGCTGGGGGGTTGTTTGACATAAACTTCTTCTTCAATAAAATCATTTAGAAAAGCACTTTTCACATCCATTTGATATAGAATAAAATTCATTGAAGAGGCGAAAGCAAGTAATAGACGAATAGCTTCTAATCTAGCTACGGGAGCATAGGTTTCCTCATAATCAATACCTTCTTCTTGACTATAGCCTTTTGCCACACGCCTAGCTTTGTTTCTAGTGATTATACCATTTTCATCTAGTTTATTGCGAAAAACCCATTTCGTACCAATTATAGAATGACCTTCGGGTCTTGGCACCAAATCCCAAACGTTATTGCGTTCGAATTGGTTAAGCTCCTCTTGCATTGCCAAGGTCCAAAATTCATCCCCAATTGCTTCGGAGATGGTTTTAGGTTCAATTTGAGAAACAAAGGCAGTAAGTTCTAAAGTGTATTTGAGGGAGTTTCGGGTACTTACCTTTTCTCCAACATCGCCGATTACCTGTTCGAGAGGATGATCCTTGATCGTTCTCCACTCGTTAGGCGTATTTATTCCTTTTTCTAATTGTGGCGCTTCTTCCGTTGGTTGTTCCCCAATTTCATCTTTGTTTTCCTTTGAAGGTTCTTCTTGGATTTTATCTTTCAAGCTATCCAAGATACCTGCAAGATCAAAACCGGATTCCTTTCTCGCCAAGCGAGTATTATCTTCGGAAAACACAACATGAGGGGATTCCTCCACAATTTGGGTTCTTTTGTTAAAGATCCTATATGCTTTGCTACGTGAGGAATAACCAATGAAAATACCTTCATCCGATTTAGCATCAAACTTACCCAATTGGTCCTTGCCATTATATTATGAACAAAACATTTACAACCAAAAACACGTAAATGAGAAATGTTGGGTTTTCTACCCTTATAAAGTTCATATGGGGTTTTCATGAGTATCGGCCGAATTGCTACTCTATTTAAAACATAGCAAGCGGTACTCACGGCGTCCACCCAAAAATATTTGGGAATCTTAGCTTCGTCGAGCATGGTTCTTGCCATCTCTTCGAGACACCTATTTTTCCTTTCCACCACCCCATTTTGTTGTGGTGTCCGTGGAGCGGAAAAGGTGTGTTCGATTCCGAGTTCGTCACAAAAATCCGCAAAGAGATTGTGATCAAACTCTCCCCCATGATCACTTCTAATCGAAGTGACGGTCGATTCCTTTTCGTTTTGAACACGCTTAAGGAAATACTTGAAATTTTGAAAAGCATCACTTTTATTTGCAAGAAATAGAGTCCAAGTAAATCTAGAAAAGTCATCAACAATTACAAAAACATATTTATTTTTACCAAAACTTTCAATACGAGAGGGACCAAATAAATCCATGTGAAGTAATTGCAAAGGTCTAGACGTTGAAACAATATTCTTGGATTTAAAAGATGCTTTGGTTTGCTTCCCTTTTTGACAAGAATCGCAAATAGAATCATTTTCAAACTTTAAACTGGGAAGACCAACTACTAAGTTTTGAGAAAGAAGCTTGTTCAAAAGATGCATGTTCATGTGTGCTACTCTACGATGCCATAGCCAAGAGTTATCCTCTTTGCTTATTAAACAATCAACATATTCGGGTGAGGAGTTTGCAAGATCAACCATATAGATATTATCAATTCTAAAACCACGAAGTATGATCTTGAAATCACTACGTCTAAATACAAGACATTCATCCGAATCAAATAGAGCAAGATTTCCCTTGTCACATAATTGGCTTATGCTCAAGAGATTATGCTTCAAACCTTTCACAAGTAGTATATGTTTAATAGAGGAGTTTTCGTCCTTACTGACCGAACCAATGCCGATGATTTTTCCTTTATTGTTATCACCAAATATGACACTTCCTCCTTCTTTGTGCTCTAGTTGAAGGAAATTGGATTCATCTCCCGTCATGTGTTTGGAGCATCCACTATCAAGGTACCATAGTACACTTGATCCCTTCAAGCACACCTACAAAACAAATTAATGTTCTTTAGGTACCCATGCCATCTTGGGTCCTTGAGGATTAGGCATGTTATAATGATGCAATTGATTTATATGTCTATGACGAGTAAAGCAAGCGGGAGCAATATGACCAATACGTCTACAATAATGACAAGTCACGTTGGGATTATGCATTTTTCTAGGTACATAGTAACTAGATGAATGAAGGTTGCTTACTCTACTTTGAACACCATTGTTTCTCCTATTATGAGCTCTAGGAGGTTCACAAGTTTGTCTAAAATATGCATCATTTCTAGAATATCTATTTCTAGGTGGAGGGTCATTTCTTGGTCTTCTAAATTGTTCAAGGTTTGGCCTAAAATATGCATCATTTCTAGGTCTTCTAGCATTTTCACTATTTGGTCTAACATGCAAGTTATTTCTAGGATTTCTACTTCTAGGATAAGCATTTCGGTTATTAGTCCTAGGTTGAGCTCTAGGTTGTTGTGGTTTAGCACCAACCTTTTCTTCATTCTTGAATCCTATTCCATGTTTAGTTGATTTTAGATTAACAAGCACATCATTCAAGTTTTTATGCGAAGAATTAAACTTATCTAATGTGCCTTTAAGTCTAGCTACTTCATTCTTAAGAAGCACACAAGAAGAACAGTTTCTAGTAGAACCTTCAGGTTTATCAGCACTTCTTTTTCCATAAAACTTGTTTCTCATTTTCGAAAACCAGTTTTTCTAATTCTTTTTCTTTTAATGAAAGCTGTGTTTGAAAATCTTTTTCTTTTAGAGAAGCGCTTTCTTTAACACTTTTGACAGTTTTTGAAGCTTTGATAAATTTAGCATATAGTTCATCAAAAGCATTTCTCATTTCATCAAGAGTAAAGAAATTTTGAGAAGAGATTTGACTTACCTCGTCTTTGCCGTCTTCTTGAGCCATGAGACATAAATTTGCTGCTTCATCGTCTTCTTCTTCGCTTGCTTCATCTCCGGAATCTCCTCCCCAAGAGATGTATGCACGTTGCTTTTTGAAGGGTTTCTTCTCCTTTTTGATGTTAGGGCAATTTGATTTTATGTGCCCGGTTTCTCCGCATTCATAGCATTTTAGTTGATCGCCTTGCTTTTTGTTCTTGCGTTCATACTCTTTGCGCATGAATTTTTGAAACCTTTTGATGACGAGTCCAAACTCGTTGTCACCTTCCTCAACAATTTGTGGTTGGCTAGCCTTTAGAGCAATCCTTTGCCTTCTTTGATCATTAACAAACGGGTTAAGTATAGTTGATTCATAGGTTTTGAGATTACCTCTTAATGCGTCAATTGTGACATTTGTGATGCCAATGGATTCTTGGATTGCATCGGCCTTTGATCGCCATGCCGGAGTGAGACTTCTGAGGATCTTCCGGACAAGTTCTCTATCCGTAAACGTCTTTTTGAGGGCGTGTAGATCATTCACGATCATTGAGAATCGCTCAAACATTTCGTCTACTTTCTCTCCTTCCTTCATGTGGAATAGCTCATAAGAGTGAGTTAAGAAATCAATTTTAGCTTCTCGTACCTGGTCGGTTCCTTCGTATGTCACTTCAAGCTTATCCCACATTTCTTTTGCTGTTTTGCAACATGATATCTTCCTGTAGTCATTAGCATTAACAGCACAATATAATAAATTTATAGCTTTGGCATTATTTGAACCTTACGAATATCCTCCGCGGTATATTCCTCTTCGGTCTTTGGAACCCATTCGTCTTCCACCTTCTTGGTTGGAATTTGGTTTCCATTGGTGAATACTTTCCACAAATGAAAGCTATTTGATTGCACAAAGATTTGCATCCTCTCCTTCCAGTATGAGTAGTTTGTGCCGTTGAATAGAGGAGGTCGCGTAGAGCATTGTCCTTCTTCAATTCCTGCAAAAGAGTCAAGAGTAGAAGCCATGGATGGTTCTCTCAAACGGTTAAGTTTTCAGAGAGTTGGGCTCTGATACCAATTGTTAGGAACTACGCTTTACGCTAGAGGGGGGGTGAATAGCGTATTAATAGAATTTAGCGTTTTCTTGCGGAATTTAAACTTTGCAGGAAGTAAAATAAATGCAGAAAAATAAACTTACACAAAGATGTATACTGGTTGTCCACCAACGTGGTTAGTCCAGTCCCCGAGAGACTCTCTCGAGATTTTTCACTATCTTGTTAAGCTTAAGGGTGCTCAACAAACCGTTACACACTTGAGGACACAAGCCTCAAACAGTTGCTCGGAGATCGCAATCTCAAAGACTTCACCCAAGGAAACGCAAGTTCCTTGAAACAAGAGAATCGCAATTCTCTTACAAGTATATCAAATACTTGGACACTCACTTAACCAAAGTACTCCTTATTGAGTAGATATGAGTAAAAGAATAAGTTCAAGATCACAACAACTTTAAGCAATAATATGGCTCTCAAAAGCTTTATGAAATGAGTAGAAAATGAAGAACAATTGAATGAAAGCTTATAGCAATGTAATGATCAGTTTGTGTATGTTGTTGTGTTTAAAACACCGAAATGAAGCTGTATTTATAGTTGAAAAACTTGGCATTACCGTTGCCTAATTGCCAATTAAGAGTTGCTGATTTTACTCACTGACAATCGATTGTCAAACCTCAACAATCGATTGTCTGCCAGTCAGATCAAAATTCAATCCCAGATTTTACGCTTGATAATCGATTACTTACAATCCATAATCGATTACTGGCAACGTTCAAAAAATCCTTTCCAGATTTTACCACAAACAATCGATTGTCCAGAATCAACAATCGATTACTCAGCAACGTTCAAAAAAATCTTTTCCGGATTTTAATCAAAACAATCGATTATACAAAATCAATAATCGATTACCCAATAACGTTCAAAAAATCTTTTCCGGATTTTAATCAAAACAATCGATTATACAAAATCAATAATCGATTATCTGACGGTATTTGAAAACTTTACGACAACGGTCAGCTTCACAATCGATTGCACAAAGTCAACAATCGATTACTTATCAGTTTTTGAAAAACATTTTAGACACTGTCTCTTTGACAATCGATTGTCCAATGTAACAATCGATTATTTGTTATTTTCTGAAAATCATAAAACTTACTGTCTCAGTGATAATCGATTATCTAAAGACATAATCGATTACTTAATTAAATTTAAAATCACTGGAAGACATCAACTCAACACAATCGATCACCATTAGTTCATAATCGATCATTTTGAGTATTGGAAAACTTTACCTCAACAACAATCGATTGTCATTTGTTCACAATCGATTATCATGCAGATTTGGAAAAACCTGATGTTCACTGTCTTACTCACAATCGATTACCATTAATTCATAATCGATTGTCATGCAGTCTTGGCTCAGAAACAATTGATTATCATAAGTACATAATCGATTATTTTAGCCCAGATTTTTGAGGCATGTTTAGAAAACATTTTGTCTAATGTAAATATGCATGATTTAAAATCTTTTTGACACAGAATTAAATATGCATGATTTTGGAAAATAGTTTTATGAGAGAGGCCATACTATGAGTCAAGTTATAGGATCGAGATTACAATTTAGAACAACTCAATAACAATTAAAAGCTATATCTTGAACTTCAATCTTATTCGCAACCATTGTGCGCTTGTACTTGAATTCCGTCATATATCAATTTTTGCTTCGTTTGTCATTCATCAAAACCTACAAAAGAGTACACGTTTAGTATATTGCATTGAGAACGTGTTTCTAACAAGTGTTACCTCTCCTTTTGTGACAACGCAAGATTTATCGAACCCAGATAGAGTATGCCTTTGCTATTACTTTATCTTCAACTTCCATCTCACGTAATACTCTTAATAAAATAATGTTCACGGAATTACCTGGATCAATCAAAACTCGTTTCACATTAGTATCACATACAATTAAGAATATTACCAGTGCATCGTTATGAGGGGTTATCACGCCATCTGTGTCTGCATCATTTAATGTAATGTTGTCTTCCTCCAAAAATTGCCGCACCTGCTTCCCTTGGGTAATTATTACTTTGGAAATTTTTTTAGCTGCAATATATGATATACCATTGATTTTTTCACCCCAAATTATAACGTTAACAGTTCTTTTGGGGGAAGGTGGTTTTGGAGGCTCCTATCTGTTCTTCATGTAAGCTTGCTTGCTTTTTTCACTGAATAACTCAGTGATATCATTGTTTTAACAGATGATCAACTTCACTTTGAAAGAATCTGTAGTCAGCAGTTTTATGGTCGTGGTCATTATAAAACTCGCACCAATGGTCAGGGTTTCGCCTGTTTGGAGTCAATCTCATTTCTTTTGGCCATCGAACCTTACTTCCCATGCTCCTCAAAATAACTACAAGCTCAGAAGTGCTGACGTTGAAGTTGTAACCACCAAATCTCGCCTTTATATTTCTATCATTATCTCGTGACTCATAATTGTCCTGCTCGTTCCTAAATCTTGATGAAGAACTTGTTTCTCTGTTTCTGGATTTGTGATCGTACCTTTTATTATCTTGCATTGGCCGTATGTCTTTTCCCCCAGGTCTCATGTAAGGCTCGTACCTATTTTTTCAGGATCTTTTTCGGTCTCTGTACGTCTCGAACCTACCTTTTCCTCTTTTTGCAATCTTGGAACAATATCTTCTTCAATTCTCAACTTCATGTTGTACCTATTATACACATCATTCCATATTGTAGCTGGGAATTCTCGAAGTCTTTCCTTGAGTCTCCTCTTAGCTTCCGAGCTTTTTTCATTCAAATTACTTGTGAAAGCTATGGCTGCCCAGTTGTCAGTTACGCGTGGCAATGCCATTCGTTCACGTTAAAATCTATCCACAAATTCTCTAAGCAGTTCCGAATCCCCTTGCTTGATTTTGAAAATATCCTCCATCCTTTTCTCTACTTTTTGAGCTCCTGAATGAGCTTTGATGAAAGAATCGCCAAGCTCAGCAATAGAGTTTATAGAATTTTCGGATAAAAGAGAATACCATGTTAGCGCCCTTTTGGTGAGTGTTTCACCAAATGTTTTTGACTAATATCGATACAATCTCCTGCTTAGTCAAATCATTGCCTTTTACGCCAGTTATGAATGCAGTCACGTGGTCTCGTGGGTCTGTTGTTCCATCGTATTTTGGGATATCGGGTAACTTAAACTTCTTTGGAATTGGGAGAGGAGCAGCACTTGGCTTCCAGGGTTATTGTGAATACTTATCCATATCCACCCCTTTGATTATAGGTGGCACCCCAGGTATTTGTTTTATGCAGTCATTTTGCTCCTTGAGCTGTTCTTGCAATGTTAGTCCTAAATTTTACAAATGAGAATTAACTGAATTACCTGGTTCTCCCTCCTGTGATTCAGTGGGGGTTCCACCATTTTCTGAATTAACAAGCCCGGAACGAGGATTCTCCAATGTGTTGTTATTTGGTGTAAGTGTGGGTGGTGCAACAGGTAACTGACTAACTAGAGTCTGAACAACTTTATTGACATGCGCAACAATAACTCTTTGTAAAGCCTCATCCACAACTTCAACATTTTCAGATTGTCCTTGTCCATATGCATGAGATCCTTCAGGGGAGCATTCACGAGATTGTTGAGGAGAACCTCGTGGAGAAGCAATCAATGCATTATTATGCAGCAGATCTCCCTGAAGTTGTTGGTGTGTTTGGTTTTCTTCGGAGTTTTCATTGTTGTTCGACATGGTTGAAGAAACAAGGAATGTTCAACTAAGGAGAATAGATTATCAGATTCCCGGTAATGGAACCAATTTGCTTAACCAAAAAATAGGTTTTTAGCCAAAACTAGAATTTAGAAGAACACGGGCTACTGATAATCAAAAGAATATATGAAAGTAATTTGGCTGGAAATAAAATAGTCAAGAATAAAGCAAGTAAATCAGTATATTCAAATGGTAATCGTGTCATTACAATTGTTTATTCCTCTCCTTTTTATAGTTATTTTAGGAATATGAGCCTTATCTTTGTCATTACAAGGTTATATGGGTAATTAATGACATTAAATGCTACGTTACATAATCATCACATTAAATACATATCATCTAACGTTTTCAGTATTTAATACCCATTCAATACTGTATTTGGACTCTCATGTGCTGTCAGATTCATTCTGTTGATTCTTCTTGATTCTTGAACTTTAAATGTCTTAAATAGATACGGGTGTTGTATTACTTGAATAATTGTATGTGCCTCTTCTTCTTCCTTTGCTCGTATCCGTTGCTGCTCGTGCCTCTTGGCTAATTATAATTTTTTGACTATTTGATTAGTCTACATGTCATGACACGTCACCTTTATATACAATTTTTCCAATATAGCTATACAATATCATTTTCTGTTTCTTTGTTTTTTTAGGGGGGAGGGCGGGATTGGGTATCCCGATATTCATGATCTACTCTCGGTTCATTCAATTTGTGTAGGATAGACGATACATCCACTAAGAAGATAAAACACTCCCTGACAAAAAGAAATTGACTTTTAAGGTTCGAACTCGAGACTTAAACTGGAAGGATCCTAACCATCATATCTTACCGTCATTAGTGAAGAGAGAAAATTAATCAAAATATACAAATGTCTTTTCTACTATTTTGTCAGTGCAAATTTATAGGATAATACCTCGGCCCGGCCTGTAGTGGCCTGCCACGGCCAATCCCGTGCATAGTGGCCTGCCACAGCCAATCTCGTGCCATAGTGGCTTGCCACGACCGACTTCATGCCACCGATATAGGCATACCATGGCCGTGACACGCCAGTGTCAGAGGCACGACATCGATCGTGACATGCCACTATGGTACGCACTTTAAAAATTTTGAATGGCGGAATTGAATAGATCCGTTTTAATTTTTTTCCCTTTCTATTGAGGTTATCCAAAATAGTGGAAAATGAAAGGTAAAATATGAGGGAAGAATATTTTGTGACAAAAAGAAACAAGAGCTTAATTATTTTTGTTAATGCTTTGATTAGGAATATAATTAAAACAATTAATTTTGACGGTTCAAAAGGTTTTGCTAGTTAGCACGACAAGTAGCTAACATCGCCATCTGGTAATTAACATCCACTTGGCTACTTGTTTAAACAAAGGAATTCTAAAGAAACTTTTATAAGGGAAAATATTACCAAATTTCCAGCTTTTCAGGGCTTCCATCTAGAATTTTTTTAATATAATTTTATATAATTAAATCTCTATGTAATAACCTGGTTTGTTCCAGTATGTTTTGGCTGTTATAATACAATTATTTTTTAAATATATATAAATATCTCGATCGATATAGTAAATTTTTTTATATAAATAATTGTTATGGAGAGATTTAACTGTATTAAATTCTTATGAAAATGTATTGTCCCAACCCAGTGTGCATAATCATTTTCTATTGTTTGTGTTTGACCTACATGGTCATGGGTAGATCGGTCATTTTGGCTCCTTATTAAGTGGAAGAAGCATCGAAATGTTCTTATCATGAATACAATATGTCTTCTTGTCTTAATTAAGCCGTTGTAATTTATTTTTGGGGTACGTTTGTTATATGATCAGTGCACATAAACTGCTTTATAAGACTTGTACACCACGTTAATTAACTCAACCTTACCCTATTTAGACAAAGACTTGCGGGAATGAAACTCTTGATATCTGTATTACGTGTTTACACCAAACCATATTAATTAATTATAATTAAATGATTTAATAAAGTAAGATATATAAACATACATCATGTGTATATGAGTAATATCGGAGATAATGCATATCTCGATTTCTCGGAGGCAAAGACGGAAGAAGGGCATGGGCACACGAGGTCGAAATCGAGATTGGGAGCCTTTTGTACCGAGACACATAAAAGGTGAGTGATGTTCTCATCATCGGGCGTGATTAAACAATGCTCCCCGGACCCAAAACGAGTTCTGAGACTTCGCAAAAAACCAATAAGCTGTTGCACACGACGGATAGAGGACCGTGATATCTGCATCTAACCGGATATCACAATACGAATCTTAGTCGAAGCCTTTATAACCAGTCGAAGTGGGAGAACCGAGTCTCAAGTTTTAGTATGCAACACAGAGTCAAACGGCAAGGCCATGATCAAGAGCCTAGAACTATTGGATGAAAGGCGGGAGGTCGCCCTGGCCCGATTGACCGCTGAAAACAGTATAGAAAGGTACTACAATCGAAGAGCCAACCTCGGATACTTTCAAGTTGGGAACTTGTCGTTGAGGAAAGTAACATTACACACCAGGAACCCGAACGAGGAGAAGCTGATACCGCAATGGGAAGGACCGTATCGGGTCGTCGGAATAACCGGCAAAGGCTCGTATAAACTCAAAGCGGAAAATGGCATACAACTATCAAACAACTAGAACGTGGCACACTTAAAGCGGTACTACTGCTAAGGTACGAACTCAATTACCTTTTAATCATAAGGTACAAACTCAATTACCTTTTAATCATGTTATAAATTGGACTAACATATGCAAGTAAAGGACTAAGGACAGATGTGTCTATTAGGTCTAAAAGCACGTGTTACACTCTTTTTTTCTTGAACCGGCTTTGTCCCAAATCAGATTTTTCGCCAAGATTTTTAACGAGGCAACACTAAAACGTGCTAACTTAGATTTGAAGAGTGGTTTCAAACCGGAGTAGATGATACCCTCGGATTAAGGTCTTTAACAAGGAAAGAAGAAAACTTAATATGTTAAAAGCTAAGGCTTGGCAGTTAGGATATATTGTAAGGGCCAAATGGTCATATGAACTGTGCCCACATAGTTCGTTCTAGCCATGACACAAGTTTATGCGCTTTCAATCATGTACCTAGCATACCAAGAGATATAAAAAAAATTCCACTTCCCCTACACTTTGTCATTTCGTATTTGTTTCTTCGATCCCAGATCCTAAAAGCCTACGGGCTACCCCTACTTGGGGAATATCGCCCGATGAAAGTTTGAGCGGCCCGGGCTGCCGAATTTCGGAGGCACAAAACCTATTAGGCGGTGCCCAAACACAAAAGGTTACGTCCATCCTAAAAATGGCTCGGAGACGTACGAAGTCCGAAACTAGAAAGTAAGGCCCTTACGAAAACTTGAAACCTACTAAAAAGTTATCTTTGGCTAAAACATTGTCTAAAAATACTTAAGCATCTTAAAACCCTCCCATCTCACTAAGGGTTCGATGCCACGAGCAGACAAAGTTGCGCCAAAGTAGGGCTTCGTTCGAACCTTCAAAAATTGAATGCCCTAGAACCACATCGGATTATTTGCTAAGACATCAAAAAACAATACACAAATAGAAATTGCAAGAAGATGCTGGCAAAATAAAGATACTTTATAGCTAGAAAGGGAAAAGTTTTATATATTCCAAAATATATTTACAAAGGCCCGACAGAACGGACTCGGGATAATAAAAAAATATACACATAAGAAAAGCTGGAAAAATACTAAGGCACATATGCCTAGTCTTTATCGGGGCACGACTCATTGCCAGAATCATCGGAGTCCTCAGAGTCCACGGAACCCTCGGGACACTCAGGCTTGTATAGTTCCTTCGCCTCGGCTCGAGCTTCCTAGCTTCTTCAACCTTGGTCAATAAGTCAAAAGACTCAAAACTCTCCTACAATATAAATGGGAAGCTTTTCTTTGATAACACATATAGTAACACGCGAATCAAGACAATACATATTAATTTTTCTGTTATTTAGCTATTGCAAAGTTCTTATTTTATTGCTTGTTCTTCATTCCTAATTGGGTTCGAACCAAGGCTTCGATCGAAGGTAAAACTACTGTTCAATATGAGTTCGAGTCGGACCGTGGCATTATAATTGGTTTAATCGTTCATTTTGTCTTTAACTCGTTTATCTAATATTCTTGATTTGTGTTGGATCAATCCACATATCCTTAAAATTACATACAAATTTAATTGTTATCGATTTAAGGATAAACATCATGTATCTATTCGTTTACTCGAATAAATTTTTAAGCCCCCATCCCCTTACGCCTTTTTTTCAAGTTACTGCATAAGCTTTAATATAGGTAATTGTTCGTGATACATGGAATTAGTAAACTAATAAGAAATGAAACAAACTATATCTTCTACTACGATATATTGAAATATATTTATAGTGTACAAATGCTTTATACGTGAATATATGTGTGATTCGCATCAATTGTCACGAATTATCATTAGTAGAATTCAGTCAGTATACCATCTCAAGAAGTAGATTTAAAGATTTACGCTCACTAATATTATACATTATCATAGTGGATGAGGATTTAATACCAAATACATATATGTAAGAAAAAGACAATCATGTGTACTAAATTCCGGCTATACGCGGGGTTTCAGGAAGGGTCAAACCATAAAGGTTTATTGTACACAATAACAACAATAATAATTCAGTAAAATCTCACTAATGGGTTCTGGAAAGGATAGTGTGTACGCAGACTTTATCCCTACCCTGAGAGAATGAAGAAGCTATTTCCAAAAGAATCTCGGCTCAAAAATAATAAAAGATCCAATTTAATATACATATATTTCAAATTTAAGATAATGTATACGTATACACTTTGATTCCCACCTATTAATTTAAAATCTTAGATATTCATCATTTTGGTCGCTATCCCTATAAATATCTCAACAAAAAGTAGTAGCTTTACTTTCATTAGTTGTTTGTGCTTCACTAGTCATCTACTCAAAACCAAACACCTTTCCTTTCTCCTCTCCTCCTATTATATCTTTCATCTGCAAAAAAAATGAGAAACTTATTCCCCATATTTATGCTAATCACCAATCTCGCATTCAACAACAACAATAATAATAATCTCATCAACTCGACCTGTAGAGCCACCCCTAACTACCCCCTTTGCCTCAACACCCTCCAATCCGATCCTCGTACCTCCGAGGCCAAGGGGGCGGACCTCACCACCCTTGGCCTCATCATGGTAGATGCGGTAAAATTAAAGTCCATTGAACTAATGGAAAATTTAAAAAAACTCGAAAAATTGAACCCCGAGTTGAGACTACCTCTTAGCCAATGTTACATAGTGTATTATGCTGTTCTTCATGCTGATGTTACTGTTGCTGTTGAAGCTTTAAAAAGAGGTGTCCCTAAATTTGCTGAAAATGGAATGGTTGATGTTGCTGTAGAAGCAGAAACTTGTGAGTTTAGTTTTAAGTATAATGGATTGGTTTCTCCACTTTCTGATATGAATAAGGATATTATTGAACTCTCTTCTGTGGCTAAATCCATTATCAGAATGCTATTATGAGGAAGTTGAGGGGAGCCTTGGGCGTAATGACACGGATTCGATCTGTGAAAATAGTCTCTTGCAGAAATGTACAGTAAAATTGAGTATAATAAACCTTTGTGGTCAGACTCTTTTCTAAACCTCGTGCGTAATGGGAGTTTAGTGAACCGGACTATTTTTTTTTTGCTAAAAAAAATACGTGGTCCTGGTTATGTTAGTCTATTAGTGCTGTAATAGGATTTTTATATTCCTGTGTTTGTTTTTGCTTTTATTATTTCATTTGGGTGCTTGTATGTATATGTGAAAAATGAGTGTGAATTATGTCAAAACATAAACATAGATTAGAAATTACTCCTGCATAATTATGTAAAGGTTTTTTTATGTTTAAGTGTATTTATCCTTTCTTTTGGTGTAAGTGGATGTGGTCTTCATTATGCATAAATAGAGATTTAGAATTTAAGAAACTGGAGCAACGGTAAATTAGTCTTCATGTTATGTATAGGTTACAAGTTCGGGTCATGAAATTAGTCATTAATATTTGTATTAGGGTAAGTTACCTACATCATATCCCTTGAGTTACGATCTTTCCTTGGACCTTGCGTGAACGCGGTATATACTTATGCACCGAGCCGTTAGTTTGAGAGATATAAAATTATATACGTCGATTATGTAAAATATATATATAATTGGGATAAGTAACCCGAAATAAAGATATAGGCTACTATTACACAACGCTAGTAGTACAAATATTACTTGCATTACGATCGGTATGTATAAGCTAAATCGTTTCAAATATTATTAATTAACGTAGAGAATTTGTGTATGTTCAAGTGTTTACTTATGGTATTAAAATTTTCACTTATTTGTTTAGAGAGGAAGAAATAATAGGGGAAAGAAAAGAAAGGGAATGATGGCATATGAGAATAAAATATGGTTAATTGCATCGTAAACTATATACTCCATAAGAAATATTCTTTGTTTGTGCGCCACTTATTTTGTCAATGTTTCTACTATTAAAAAGAAACTAAAAATATTGAAACTTATCGTCACAACAAACATTAAATACTCTATTGAGCCTTATCTCAACGATTTGGACCTAATTCGTTAAAATAGTACGGGATAATCAGTTTTCGGATCAGTAATTAAAAATATTCGTATTTGTGAAGGCATTGAAAAATGGTTATGGTTTTGCTGAAACATGAAAAGTTCTAGTATAATATGCTGGTAGGAATGTACATGGATCGAGTTGGTTCAATTTTTATCAAAATCAAACCAAACCAACTATATCGGTTTGGATTGGTTCAGTTTTGTCGGGTTTTTCGGATTTTCATATTTTTTTGTTACATGAATATTATTTCAGTCTTACTTTATTAAATTATAGATAAAGCTTTGATAAGTGAATATATATTTAGTAAATATGAAAAAAAATTGACAAACATATAAGTTATTAAAATATTCTAATGGGAGAATTCTTTTAGTAACACATGATAGTTATTTTCTTAGTCGTCTAACAATAAATTTTCGTTAATTACGCTTTCAAGGTTAATACATGAGAGGATCCCAAATATTTCTACATTTTCTAAAGAAAATTCACTATAAAATCTTAAACATATAAATACATTTTATATATTTATATGTCGGTTTGTTTCGAGTTTTTTTATTCAATACCAAACCAAGTCAAACCTAGTCGGATTTTTTAATCGATTTGGTTTGATTTTTCGGTTTGGTGCGATTTTCCAGTTTGGTTTGAACACCCCTATATGCTGGATTATGGAGCTCCTGCATATAAATTTCCAGTATATTAATTATGTTGGAACTCTGATCCAGCACACAAAAAGTTCCAGCATAATATGCGGGATTATGAAACTTTTGTATATAAACTTCCAATATATTAATGATGGAACTCAAGCACGTTATAAAATTTCAGCATATTATGCTACAAACTCATATGTAAAAAATTCGAACTCCGGCATATTATATTGGAATATTTCTAAATTTTTAAGGGTGTTTTTGTTAAGATTTTATCTTTACATGAAAAGTATCTAAATTTCAATTACTTTTAAAATAATGAATATTTTCAATTACCAATTATAAATATGACTATTTCTATTTTTTCCTCCTTATGTTTTGGTTTAATCATTTAGTAGTCAAAGCCCAACGGTCTAAATAATCTGGATTCGCGCCAGTGAGTCAAGATTAAACATTTGCTATCGGAAGTTTTCATCCTCGTGGTTCAAACCCGAAATCTGTATTAAAAATAAAGGAGCCAACCAATCCTGCATGCTAAAAATAATTATTTTTCAACCTGTAGTTTAAAATTAATGCTCCTTAAAATTCAGTCTTGATATCTGATGATGGTTTGGTTGGTGCGTGCACATAAAGGAAATATTTTACGTGGTGATGGTTTCCTTTCACTTCTTTTTTCCTTTTCTTGAAAGAGAATCTAAATTACTTTCGCTATCCAATTAAGAAGAAAAAATTCCAATTAATTGTGCACCAAAATGGCTCATGAAAAAAATTATTTAATATTTTTGTCTTTGTTACGATTTGAATTCTATCAACAATTTTTTTGTCTCCCACCAAATATTAGGTCTCTATATTGGATTCCGACTATATCCGAATTCGCATCGCATAAGGTCCCATTCGAATGGAAACATTCCCTACCAAGGATTTCTTCATACCAACAATTTGAATTCTATCGACAAAAATTATTTTAGTAGTTTAGTCATCAAAACTTAAACCGATATTTATTTTATTTTCTTCAAATTTAGCTTTCTTTTAGTTTTTTCACGGGTGTCTAATACTTGTATTGAAATCCGACAACGTTTAAATTAGTGTCGCATAGGATCCTATATGGAGGAAAGCACTCTTTACTAAGAATTTTTTGATACTCGGGACTTGTCAATATGTTTTGTGTCATTTCAGCTTTATGTAGGATGTCTTCAAGAATAATATTAAACCTTCAAGTAATAGGATTTACAAAGATCTTCCCCTATCTTTTCTTTTCCAATGTTTTTCCCCTAGTAAAAATGATATGATTAAACAAAATAATATTAAAAATCAAAACTTCAAACATAGACAATAAAATAATAACAATTTGAGATGTTAAATAAATATTTGCTGAATGTAACAAATTTCACGATTCCCTTAAAGGGCCAGGGAGTGTATAAGAGCTTAATATTATTGAGATTTACGCGTCACACGGATGTTAATAACATCAAATCAAATGGAAAATATATTATGCTTATATGATGATGTATTTTTAATTTAGAGTTTTTACTGCTAAGATTAAACTATTTCATTTGATTCAAATATCGAGTGTCGGGAAATATTTAACGTGTGATAGTATCTCATTGCATAAATGTGAAACGAATATCCTGTATTTAAGATATGATAATTGCGAAGGGAAGTCTTGGAGCAATGATAAAAAAATTTCGTATAACCTATAGATTACGAGCTCGAGCCGTAAAATCAATCCCAAAAAGATATAATCTTTCCCTAAATTCTATATAAACACGAGATATTTTGTGCTAACGAGTTGCTAATGATAGAAAGAATAAAGTCATGGGGTTCGTAAAAGAAGTGACTTTTTTCGATTCGTCTTCGTCCCTCAGGAGGAGACTTAGCGTAACTGATAAAGTTGCTACTATGTGACTAGGAGGTCACGAGATCGAGCCCTGGAAACAGTCTCTTGCAAAAATATAGGGTAAACCTGCGTACGATAAACTCTTGTAATCCGGCGCTTCCGTGAATCCCGCGCATATCGAAATTTAGTACACCAAACTGTTCTTTTATTCTTTCCCTTAGGACTGCCTGTAAAGTGGAAGACGTTTAGATTAATATGATTATCTAGTTTTAGACAAAATAAATCTCGAATGAGCACATTGTTTTGGTAATTTAAAATATTACTAAAATGCATATCATAATATCTGTAGTTATTTTATTTGGTAATCATGGTTATGCTTCAAGGTTGGGTAGTAAAAAATATGTTAAAGTTAGAAGAAAAGCAAAACTGGTGTTGTCGTTTTGCCTAAAGATGAATGATGATCTGTACCCCATTATCTCCAAAAAGAAAAAACAAAGGAGAACAACAATATTAGTGTTATGAAATAATATAAGAACAAGAATAATAATACAAGAACAAGAACAATATAGAAAGAAGTAGAGAGAGGAGTATTCTTACTGATACTTAGGGATGATTTACAATGGGGTAAGACCCCTCTATTTATAGGCATAGAAAAGACTTAGCCTCAAAGTAAAACTCTTCTATAAGATAGACATTCACTCTAATTAGAGTTCAATTTATAACACTCCCCCTTGAATGTCTATTAAATAATGTGCCTCGTTAAAACCTTAACTAAAACAAAACCCAATGGGAAAAAATTATGGAAAAGGAAAAAGAATACACATGTTTGAATATGCGCCTATTGGTTGCCTCGTTAAAAACCTTGCAAGGAAAACCCAGTGGGACAAAACCTTGTAAGGGAAAAAGAGTGCAACGCGCATTAAGTCCCCCTGAAAAGAGCATCAATTCACATCCTTGAGCATTTGCATTCCAATCTTGTGCACCATCTTCAAAACGATCTTTTGTAGAGATTTGATAAATAAATCAGCCATATTGATTTGAATAAATATTCCGCACCTTGAAATTATCATTCTTGATAGATATGAACATTTTCATATAATGTCGTGGAATGACTCTTCAATATCTCCATAGAGGTATTCTCGATGCCATCATGCTTATAGTTATAGCAAGATACATATGTACACAAGTTGCACTTAGGATGTGGTACTTCAGGACCAAGAATTGTATATGCTTCAAGCAACTTCAATCTTTCATGGATTGACATATAAGTTAAGTCATATAAGCCATATAATAGACTTTAGATGCATATCAAGTTTTCATGTCATGCTAAACAAATAAGATATCGAAAACTCATTACACATACCATTGACTTTATTATGATCACTTTGATCATTTGCTCATCTTCTTTATTAAGAAGTTATTTTGAAACTGATTCGTCTATACGCCTTAAGCGTATCAAAGACTTTGTCCTTCTAGGACTTAATATGAGCATTTGCAGTGAGAATATAGTTACTTTCTTTGGGTGAGCAAATGCGTATAGCATGCTTTGCAATATGTTGCAATTGAATTATCCTTTTATGAACTTCAGGTTCATATTATGATATTCGAGGATCTATATATACAAATGATAATTCATCCCATGTAACCTTTTCTCAAGTGTTTATCATGTCTCCCCCTCATGTTAGAAAAGCTAACTTGTTTCCTCAACTTTGAGAGTCCATCTTTGTGCATTATGGTGTTAATGAAAATATACACCGCACATCAATAATAAGATGGAGTTATTTGGTTCCTGACCCTGAACCACTTGTGAGGGGAGAATATAATATACTCTCGTATATCAAACTGATATGTATAACTTTGTTCTCATAAGAAACAGTTTAGCTATTAAGTGTAGGCACTCAATAATTATCTTGCTAAACCAACTATGATATAAACCAACTTATCAAGATGAACTATCTTGAATAGAAAATCTGGAAATTATGCTCGAAGTTATATTACTGAGCAATTTACCTCGCAAGCACCGGCCAGGCTGCGGTCAATAACAATCGCACATGTAACCATATCATAGATGCATCATATGTGGTGTACATGGCAGGTGAATGGGCCCATATTCACCTTTGATATTTCTAGAATTTATGGGCTTCAACCCGAATTCTTTAGTTGGTCAGTTCATTAATGAGAACAAGTGATACAATAGAATTCGTAAAGAACTTTCTAGTTCTTTAATATTCACCCATGTGAATTTTCTATTATTGCACATCATACTTAAAATGAGATGGCTAACCCGAATGCCAACTGAATAAATTATCAATATTGGTAAACTTCAAATTTACACCATGACATGTGCACTTATCAATAAACTTCAGGTTTATTATGACATGGGTTTTTATACCAATAGATATCCACTTTATTGTGGCATTCTTTTGTTTGTGTAGTACAAACTGGAGAATAAAGCGGGTAGCTTTTCATATACAAATTATCCCGCTACAAGTTGTAGTAATAGAAGATATCAAATCTCTCCTTTATTTATAGTCTCAATATAATCAGCGCTTTCGCGTGTACTTTGGAAACTGAATAAGTTTCTTTGAGACTTACTACAGCACAATACTCAATTGTGTTTCTCCAACATAGTAATAATTGGCTCTTCTAGAGCTCTCAATTAATTTTGTACTACCACAAATTCATCAACATCCATGTGGTGAATATCTTTCTTAAAGAGAAAGTTATACCATTATGGTCATGTCAAACTTATATGCAAGATAGGTTTCTTGCATTATCGTTGTCCTTTAATATTCATATTTCTAAAATACTTTGGCGTACAATAGGTACGTGACCAACGATCATTCATGCCATATATCATCTCAAACCTCCTTCTAGGGGTGAGTGTGGTATCACTCAAACCTCCTTCTAGGGATGAGTGTGGTATATACTATACCAATTTCATGTTCATATTCTTCCAATAATGAATATGTATTCGTGAATCAGATGTTGTCACATTCACTGCGGGGATATGTGATTTTGTTATCCTTTTCAAATCTGTAAATGCGTCTGGCATTTGATTTGTTATTCTTTGCAAATGGATAATCTTTTGCACCTCATTTTCACAAATGGAGGTATGTGGATCAAGATGAGATAATGATGCATTTTTCCACAAAATTTCCCGTTTGGTTTCACCAACTTCTCCCCCTAATTTTGGGAAAAGTGTCTCATCAAATTGACAGTCTGCAAATCGTGCAGTGTACAAATCCCCTGTCAATGTTTCGAGGTAGCGAATAATGGAGGACGATTCAAACTCAACATATATTCCTAATCTTCTTTGCAGACCCATTTTGGTGCAATATGGCGGTGCTACAGGCACATATACTGCACATCCACAAATTCTTATGTGGGATATATTAGGTTCATGACCCAAAACTAATTGCAACGGAGAATATTTGTATCAATTCGTCAGTCAGAGACGAACTAGCATTGCTGCATGCAAAATAGCGTGACCCCAAACCGAAGTGGGCAGCCTCGTTTTCATGAGTAAATGAGGTATTCAAGATTATACTCATGTATTGTCTCGATCTGATATCCATTTTGAATGATATCTCTAAAACTCAACAAGTTCCTTTTAGACTTGGAGGAGAACATTTTGACTGATATCATTAAAACTCAACAAGTTCCTTTAGGCAGAGTTATAGTTGCTCTTCAGGAGCCTTCAATCAATTTAATTCCCATGGTTTGACATACAAAAGAAAATACACGAACATGAGAATAAACAAATTCAATTCGTTTGTTTCACTGTAATCGATTGTTTAACATACATAATCGATTATGTCTTAATATAATCGATTGTTAAACATACACAATCGATTGTGTCTTAATACAATCGATTGTTAAACATACATAATCGATTATTTGCTATTTTGAAAAACTTCAGATCACACTGTCTTAATATAATCGATTGTTAAACATACACAATCGATTGTGTCTTAATACAATCGATTGTTAAACATACATAATCGATTATTTGCTATTTTGAAAAACTTCAGATCACACTGTCTTAATATAATCGATTGTTAAACATACACAATCGATTGTGTCTTAATACAATCGATTGTTAAACATACATAATCGATTATTTGCTATTTTGAAAAAACTTCAGATCACACTGTCTTAATATAATCGATTGTTAAACATACACAATCGATTGTGTCTTAATACAATCGATTGTTAAACATACATAATCGATTATTTGCTATTTTGAAAACTTCATATCACACTGTCTTAATATAATCGATTGTTATGCAGTTTTAATGCGAAATATTAGACACAGTTAGTCGATTACCTCTACTGGAAAAAATAAAAATATTATTGAAATTTGAGCATATTGAAACATTCTAAAGAACTAATACTAACATTATATCATAAACTAACTAATACGAACTGATACTAATGACTATTAGTTTATTCACTAACTATTACAAATAAGTGAAATAAAATCAAACAATTCCATCTTCTTTCATCACAGATCCATCACCGATTAGGTGGTCTATTTTCCCCTCAGGGTGCTCAAAGAAGTCTGCCTCATCCAAGTGGGTGATGTCAAAATTGTCGTCAGAGACAAAATTTATTTCAGGGCATTTACTCTTTAGAGATGCTTGACAAGGTTCAACCAAATGTCTTGGTACACGGCAAATTTTCGCCTAGTGCCCTTTTCCACCGCAACGATAACATATAGTTTATGAACTATTTGCTTTTGGATTCTCATCATATCGTGCTTGTGGCAGAGTGACCAACTTCAGGTTGTCATATCTCTCCTTTAAGCCATTCCACAAGATAGGTGGATCTTTGACTGTGATATATTCAATTTTCAAACCTTCATCAAGGTGATGGCGCAAGAAAATCAGGGCCTTAGCACAGTTTCAAACCTTCATCAAGGTGATGGCGCAAGAAAATCAAGGCCTTAGCATAGTCTTGGGTGGATGCGTTATTTCTGTCTTTAATGGCGTCTCCAAGACCCATTGCATCCAAATGGATTTCAGCATCCAACACCCATGTTATATAGTTCTTGCCCGAAATTTCAAGGGCAACGAACTTTCTTTTCATAATGTCAGACATAAAACAAAATTGGATCAAGAGCGTGTTCATACTTACGGGGTCTATTACAATTATCACATTCACTTCAGGGAATGGATCATAATCATCTATATGTGCTATATACAATCTCATGTCAAATATTACTTTCATAAAGTGAAAGATTATTTTGAGAATCTTTATTATTCTCATTATCACAATGATGACGATTATATTCCGTCTATTGCCTCGTCCACATTCATTGATACCTTCATGGTAATAATTTTGTCTTCTTTCAGACTTATCACATACTGCTACCACATTCTCTAAAGGGAATGGAGCAAATTCAATGGGACGAATTTTCAATTCTTTGCCCACAATCATACATGAATTTGATCATGGCAAGGCATAGAAATTATACCACTTTATGTGAGTGTAATTTCTTACGAACTCCATTAGAGTTATAATCAAACTTTGTTGTCTTTGTTTGTATATAAAATCAAGTCGTAGAATTTCAAGAATTTGAAAGGGAAAAGTAAATTACTTACCTTTAAGGTATACTAATAAATGTTGTGATATCAAATATACCTCTTGAGTTTCCATCCCGTTGCATTGCTTTATGATGATACCATCTCTTCTAATTTTCCGTATGGTAATTCAATAGCACTGAAAGGGAAGGAAATTCTAACTCGTAGCCTGCCCGCGTGAGTTCAAGAATTAGTGATTGGTAAGAACCCTAAACTTTCCTTGTGTGCGCAAACAACTCGCTGCCTCTGTTTCTTATGGTTACGTGAATGACAGAAGTTTAACCTTCTGTTGTTTTTGTGCCTGACTTGTCCAAGGCTTTTGAGGTTTTTGTTTTCCTTTTTGTCCGTATAGAAATTCTGGAAGAAGGAAGAAATCAAATTCAATTGGTTAGAGACTCGTGCTGATAACGTGTTATGAAATAATATAAGAACAAGAACAATAATACAAGAACAAGAACAATATAGAGAGAAGTAGAGAGAGGAGTATTCCTATTGATACTTAGGGATGATTTACAATGGGGTAAGACCCCTCTATTTATAGGCATAGAAAAGACTTAGCCTCAAAGTAAAACGCTTCTATGAGATAGACATTCACTCTAATTAGAGTTCTATTTATAACAATTAGTATGTATTAAAAAATAGAAGCATATTCTTATCTTTAAAGTATTAAACTTTAATCTTTAAACTAAGAGAATAGGGAAATTTGCAATTATAGTACCTGAAATATCAATAAATTACGATTTTGCACACTGTGATACCTTCAACTAGTTTAAACATGTATATATGCTTGCGAATCTGTACAAATATTGATGAAACTATTAACTTTAAAATTATTATTATTATATGTGTTATGTTAAGTTTATATCATTACTTCACATATAGGGTAATATTGTTTAAAATATAATCTAAATACCTAGGAGATCAAAATCATAATTTATCAATAACTAAGGGACTAAAAATGAACCCCCATAATAGTATAATGTTCCCCAAAGGAAGATGACTAGTACATCTATAATTATACACCATACTCAATATTATTCTTATACATAAAAAAAATTATAGCATTAACAATACCATAAATTTTAGCATGGATAAACTTATATAAAGACAAAGCCGTCCCCTTTCAAAATTCTTTCCAAATCCTTTTCCAAATTGTCAAAGGCTATTTTTTAAAAAAAAAAAACAATTATGCAATATATGTTACTTTAATACACTAAATCAAACATTCAATAAAAATAATCACAGGATATTTAATTCAACATTATTAATCTCAATATTATTAATACACTTATTCAACACTATTCCTAGTAAAAATTGCATGAGACGTCCTATTTGGTCGCCCCCATTTAACCTTTACCTATTTTTCTTAAAACTTTTAACTTGTACCCACTTTTTAAATAACTTCAGCCTCCTTTCTCCTCCTTCATTATTTTCTTCTTCTTCTTTCTTCTGCTGCTATTTTCTATCTCTGCTACTTTATTTAATTTTGCGGGTCGGTCCATTATTTATGCTTTATTTGCCTAGTTCTTGCTCGTAATCTCCTACTGTATATCAACTTCATGACCATCGTATTTTATTTGGATTTGTGATTGACTATGCTTTTGAAGCTCATATAAGCGGAATCTGCTAATAAATATGTGAAAAATCTTAGTAACTTACTTTCACGTGTAGAGTTACGTTCAATAATATTAAAGCAAAGACATCTAACTAATAACTGAAGTTATAAACTAATTAACTTCAACTCTATGGTTGAAGTTTCCTGATTATAAAAACAAAAACTTCAGCTCTAGTTTTCCAGAAATAAAAACTTCAGCTTTAGAACTGAAGTTTTTATTTTATAACTGGCAAACTTCAGCTCTAGAGCTAAAGTTTTCCGATTACTAAACAAAAACTTCAGCTCTAGAGCTGAAGTTTTATTTTATATTAGTAATCGGAAAACTTCAGCTCTAGAGCTGAAGTTTGCCAGTTATAAAATAAAAACTTTAGCTCTAGAGCTTAAGTTCGCGAGTTACAAAACAATAACTTCAGCTCTAGAGCTGAACTTTAGGCCCGGCTACTAAAATGTTGAACTTTTGTATGATTGTCTTTGCTACTTCAACCTCGTGGCTGAAGTTATATGCTTGCAAATTTTTTTGTAACACAAACATAAATTAAAATGTAATACAAAAAATAAGTATAGATGCAAATGCCCCCTATTCTTATACACTATGCCAAACGACCCAAAGACCTAAGGACTGTTTAAGACCAAGTGTAATGGGTTATGTAAGTTGAAGCCCACAAATCCATTAATCTATAGCCCTATAAAGCAAATGAAGCCTATATTTGTTGGGGGAAAAGCCCATAGTTCATTAACAGTACGTAGTGAAATGACTGTTTTATTTTTAGCCCGCGTTAAAAACTGTTTGTATTAGCCGAAAAATATATAAAATTTATATAATTTTTGCGCGTGTATATATATATATATATATATATATATATATATATATATATATATATATATATATATATATATATATATATATATATATATATATATATATATATATATATATATATATATATATATATATATATATATTTCTTTTTCTTTTTCGATTTTTATTTTGAAGAGCGGCTATACAATATTATTTTCTCTAGTAAATACTCATACAATCATACTTTGGGACGATCGTGTAAGATTAGAGACTAATTCCTTCCTTTAATCTTTACCCTCTTAGCAAAACTCGCTTATTTAAAGTGTTTTTTTTACGAACAATCTAATAGTTTTGCTTAATAATATTCAATTAGGGCTCATCATAGGGTGCTCACCCCGAATGGTAGAGGCTGTGGCAGAGGATGTAGCGGTTGCGGGTTTCTTCTCTTACCGAAAAAAAAAATACTCAATTAGGGATATAAAAAATGTTTTTCACCTGTAACAATGCATCTTTTGTGTCACGATCCAGATTTTTCACCTTCGGGAGTCGTGATGGCGCCTACTTGTAGAAGCTAGGCAAACCATAAACTTAGAAATCTGAAGCCTTTTTTGGTTTAAATTTTCTTGCCAATTATATTAACAAGGAATAAACACTTAAATAACAGCGAAATATGAAATTTAGTGAAAGTCTTAAATGAATATAAAACCAAAATATCTCGAAGACCAACACATGCCTCTAACCAAAATTCGGTGTCACAACATCCGCGATTTACTAAGAGTACTACATACAACAATTTGAAGGAAGGATAACATTGTTTGTCTCGAATACATGAGATAACAGGATGTAATATAAGATAGAGGAGACGCCGGGCCCTAGGACGCCTGCAAGACTACCTCGGTGTCTCAATGGAGTGAAGGCAGGCTCCCGAGCAACTGCTGCTGACCCAATGCTGCTCCGGTATCTGCACATAAGTGCAGAGTGTAGCATCAGCACAACTGACCTCATGCGCTGGTAAGTGCCTGGCCTAACCCCGGCGAGGTAGTAACTAGGCTAGGACAAGACTCCAAATAAACCCGTGCAGTTATACATATATAAAACAGAAAGATAGATGGAAATAAATAAATAAATAAAGTTGGGGAGGGGAAACATGCTTTGGGGATAGCAGATAAAACAGAATATCAAGAGAATAATAAGGAAACCAACAATTTAACTTCTAACACGAATAAGAAAAAATAAAGGCAGATCTCACTCTCAGTACACATTTTGTTGCACGCGTCCAACTCGATCCCATTTCTCAAATCTCGTGGTAGGCGTATCATCCGCTCTCAGTTCAGTAAATCTTGTGGTAGGCGTACCACCCGCTCTCATTTCGTCAAATCATGTGGTAGGCGTACCACCAGCTCTCATTTCATCAAATTATGTGGTAGGCGTACCACCCGTTCCCATTTCATCAAATCTCGTAATAGGCGTATTGCCCGCTTCCATTTTATCAAATCTCGTTGTAGGCGTACCATCCGCTCCTATTTCAAGCCAATATCAAATCACAAGAAAATCCCGACAGGAGAATAAAAGCAATATATAATAACTTTTTGACAAGGAAACCAAAACTCTATAATAATTTCCTGGCAAAGAAAATAATATTAAAGTGAGACTTTTTGACGTAAAATCTTATTAATCAGAACATTAAAAAGAATGAAGAAGAAGAAGCAAGAATGCATACATAAGGATCCATCTAAATTTCATTCCTAGCAACAACAATACGAGAGGCTTCATCTTTCAAATCAAACAATTATTTGTCACTCTTAATTGGAGCAGATGGGATGAGATTGGAAGAACAGGTGTCACTATGGTGCTATGCTAAAGCCAGTGTTATTACATGTTCAATCGAACTCAATAATTTTTATTTAAATTTTGTATTTATATTAAAATATATATATAAATTATTAATTTAGAATTTAATAACTTAAAAAATTATAATTCTAAACTCATAAAATTTAAATCCTAGCTTCGCTTCTATTTCGGGGGTATGTTGATAATGACTTTTCTTTACACTGTAAACCACTACAACATTACGCATCTATAGCTATGAAAAGCATTGTAGCTAAGTATGAAAATTTTTGTGGCAAAACACTTTAGCTACAATATTTTTTTCCGTAGCATTCGTAGCAAAATGTAGCGTAGCTAAAAGTCAGCTACAGACTTCATATGATCCATGGCTAAGGACTAATACTTATTGCCACAAAATTTTTTATGTCGTAGCCATGGTGGTAAAGGTTTTTGCTACAAAAAATATACTCATAGCAAGTGATTTTATTCTTTTGTCACGATAAATAAATTTGAAGTTATCTTCATATTGTAGCCACGAAATGTTGTGTTGTAACAAAAGATTTAATTTATTTGCTATGCAGACTCAATTTTTTGGCTATTTCTAGAGCTTAGTCTCGTGGCAATAATACTCATATTTAGCTACAATATAAAAACTCCGTAGCTATGAATTGAAGTATTTTCCACAAACATTTTCATATTGTAGCTAATATTTCATATTTTTAGCCATGAAATATATAAAACTATAGAAAATGATTTTCATCATTTCCTACGGAAAGTGAAAATGAATAGCCATGTTATTGATACATAGGTATTGTAGAAGTATATGTTTAGCTACAAATTAAAAAATCCATAGCTAATATTCCATTCTCTTTTGCCATGAAGCATAAAATTGTAGCAATAACTCTCTTTAGCCACAATAATTCATATAAAGCCTATTAAGAAATACAATAAAATTTTGACAGTGAAACACATAGGCAACCGCAGCATAAGATCTTCAATTACGTAATAAACACAGTATATTAATAAATAAAATTTAACAAAGGTTCAACAATATCATTCTAAATATTAAAACACTATTTCAAACATATCAATAAGCTTTGACAAGAGGAATAATATTATTCATGTGCCCCTCGACCTTGATGCTTTTAGAACTCCTCCACAGGCTGCAATAACAATAGAAAAAAAGAAGCAAATAACTAAATGATTCAATAAAGTATTGTTATATAAAAAATTAAATTTTATTTTTAATATGAATATTACCTAAAAGAAATCACATATATACTAAATTACTAATATAAATGATAGTAATAAAAGTCTAATAAGTTACTTACCGTTAGATCAGTATCATTTTGTTGTAGGTCTTGTGCTGCAAGTATCATTCGAAATTTTCCTCCCATTGTTTATTCATCTCTGCTAGTTGATTATTCATATCTTTCTTGATTTCTTCAATTTGTTCCTTAGCTTCCCTTTTAACTTCTTCCACATGCTCATTTGCCTCTTTTCTAGTCAATTCTAGTTTCTTTATAAGTTGTACTTTTGTTGGTCTACCACCAAAATATTTACCGATATTTTTTTCGGGGTCATACGCACGAAGATATCCATTTTTTCAGCCCCGAGTACTTTTCGAAGATATCATCATCATTTAAAGAAATTTCTGCTTTTTAAATTGGTCAAAAATTGGTCCTACAATAAAAAAAATATAAATCAATCAAATATAAGTACAAATGTGTAATATAAAAGGAGATAAAAAGAAAAGAGAACACATTGACATTACAATAACATCTTGTTGAAAAGCATCAACTTGCTTTCCTTTTTTTCTCTCGCGGGATTCCATAAAAACTTCAACACGAGAAAGAGCTTTTCCATTTTCTTGCTCCTGCTGAAAAATAATCATTATCATTAAATGAATAAAATATGTGAATATAGTTCTTCTAAATTTGTTCTAAAGATATTATTACCGCGTTCATACCATTTTGTATCTAAGTCTTGCATAACTTTTGGTACCAATATATGGAGGCAAGGAACGTTTCGATCTATTTGTCTTGTTTTGTGTGCTCTTCTTCTAAATAAAAATTAAAAAAATTAAGAACATTAGTTACTAAAGAAAAGCCAGTGATAAAAGAGAGCTTAATAGGCCATTGGATTTACTCGTAAAAAGTAGCAAATCGAATATGAAATGCAAAGACAATAAAAGTATTGTGCTATTATATAAGGAAATGTTAATGATAAAAAGAGATCTTAATTTTATTCGGAATCCAATCCTCGCGTTCGCGAGTCGAAGTACCTGGATCTGCACTTGAAAAACATGCGCAGAAAGGGCATGCGTACGCCACAGATAACAACAACAACAGCACCCCAGTATAATCCCACAAGTGGGATCTAGGGAGGGTAATATATACGCAGACCTTACCCCAACCCCAGGGGTAGGGTGTACACCACAGAGGTACACAATAAGTGCTCAGCCTAACCTCGGTCGGGTAGTGATCGGAAAGTCAGGGTCCTACTGAGGTTAAATAAAATTAAGGTATAACAATGTAGAAGAAGACAATATAATTAAGTGCAACACTCGGAAATAACACAGAATAGAAAGGACACCAATAACAGAGACAAAATCACCCAAGGATCTCTTAATATCCTCAATATATGTACCAGAGATCTGTCTGTATCTCGAGAATCTCTTAGTATCCTCGATATCTATGCTGGGGATCTCTTCGTATCTTTAAAATCACCCAACGGAGCTAACAAAACCAACAAAATTCCATCCCGAGACCGTCTTCACACTGCTCCGACTACGGTCCAATATCTAAAACTTAAACTCTCATTTGGGGACTAAGTGTCCCAAAACTCGAAGCCAAACAAGCCAGCGAATTAAAATAGCAGAAACAAACATGGGGAAAGCAGTTAATAGGGGATCGAGGCGTTAAGTTTTAAAATGGCGAGCCAGGCCGTTGCTGAAAGTTATTTTTAAATAGTTTAAAATGCGAACGAAGGGCCTTTGTGCCTTTAACTTAATATAGTATAGATGACTTATTAATCATTGAATAATATCTAAAGTTATTATTTAACGAAGGTCGTTTTGCTTTCTAGAACTCCGATATCCTAAATAAGACTCCTCGTATGTGATTTTACTGTTTTATGACTTGCGGGGATGGTTAGTTCGGGATTTCGAAGGGTTCGGGTTGAAATGAGAACATGTAATTCTTTAAGGTTAGCTAAAAAGGCTAAATTTGACTTTGGTCAATATTTTGAGTAACCGACCTAGGAATCGAGATTTGACGGTTCCACTAGGTTTGCATGATGATTTCGGACTTGGGCGTATGCTTGGATCGGATTTTAAAGATTTAAGATTTTACTGAAAATATTTTTCAAAAGCTATTCTCAAGTCCATTCGAGAAGACACAAACATAGTTAATTGTAGATAAACAAGAAACATTTAATATCTAAAATTTAAATTAATTTCAAAATTTTAAATATTAGGAAAGTAACTTAAATTATAATTTTTTCTATTGTGAAATTTGTTTTAAAATAGTATAAAAGGCGAACGATATTTTACTAAGTATCTTCATGCCTTTAACTTAATATAGTATAGATAACTTATTAATCATTGAAGGGTATTAAAATTTATTATGCATTTGATATAACCTACGCTACAATCCACTTCTATATTAATAACTATTTAAAATTATTAGATACAGCCATCTATTTATTTTAAGTTATTGACAATTTACCAATAATATAAAGTATTGGGACCAAAGTGTATACTATGAAACTTAGGCATATATTGTATCCTTGGAGCTAAACGTCCCATTCTCATAAGAAATCCCTAAACGCTATCTTCCAAACACTTCTCTCAAAGCTAAAGTTTAACCTCAATCTCATCTCCTCTGGTATCATGGAGCGACATCAGGAGTAAGTTTATCTTTTTATTGTCTATCTGAAGTGTTTTTCTTATTTATTTTTTTAAATAGAATAGCAGATGAATACTTTGCCATGTGAAATTAGTTGCAAAGCCTGCAAATTGAAAATATTCACACGACCCTAATCTTGTTTATCGATTTCAAGTTTGGGTTTGGGTTTGGATTTGCTAATATCGGAAATGCCTCATTGGCGGAAGCTTCTTCGATCTCCACCATTTTATTGGCATATTTAGTAGCTTTGCGGGAGAAGGTAAAGAAAAAGAAAAGGCCATGGGGATGATGTCTACTAAACTTAGAAATGTTTGTCTTACTTTTTTTAGCTGAAGGTTCAATGTTTGGGCTCTTTAGATTCAGTGGCGGACCCAGGATTTTGTGCAAGTGGGTTCAGTATAAGCGGTATAAGTCGTATAAGCGGGTTCAAAAATAATTTCTATATAACATTTATCTTGCTTTAGCCATAATTTATACATATATACAGTATTATTTTTTAAAGAAGCGGGTTCAATTGAACCAATTTCTCATCACTTGGGTCCGCCCCTGTTTGCATTACATATTGTTCTGGTGAATACTAATTGTTGTTTTGTGAGGGCTAAAAGTGGGAATTTGTCTGTTGGGGTTGCGTCTTCTACTGTGAAATATATGAAACGGCATTTAGCTATACTTTTTATGCCACTGTTGTCCAATGCAGTGAGAAACACAGCCAAGTTCATTACTAAAGCAAGTGGTGATGAGATCTCCTTGTTAGCAGCTACAAATTTTAAAGAGGAACAGGAAGGATTTTGAAAAACAACTGCGTTGATGCATTTATATGTACCAATTGGAGTATTTTTCTTTTGATGTATATTGATCTTATTTTTTTCTTTGTAGGAAATTTGAAATGGACAAGATTTTGATGCGTTGTACAGATAGATTGAGCAATATATATTTAAAAGAAGTTTGAGGATTTTTTTTTCAGTTTGCTTTTGAGCACACAGAACTAGAAGGTGAAATTCCTTGTCCTTGTAAGAAATGCAACAATGTTTTCCATAAGACTAGAGATGAAGTCCGGGAACATTTAATAATTTTTGAGATAGTCAAGGAGTACACTCGTTGGCTATATCATGGAGAATTTGCACCTAAAGAGAAAAACACCGACAATAATGAAATAAGACAACATTAAGTAAGAAAAAAAGCAAGGTGATGATATATTTGAAGTGATTTATGATGTTGCTGGCCCAAATATCATGGATCATTCTAGTGGGGTTAAGCGCAAACATGTTGATACTTCGGAACCTGCTTCTGAATTTTCCAAATTGTTGGCGGATGCGGCATAACAGCTTTATCCTAGTTGCGAGCAATTCTCCAAGTTATCACTAGTTGTGGAACTGTTCCAAATTAACTGTCTTTTTGGGTTGAGTGATAAAGCAACTGATAGCATAATGAAGTTAATTAAGCGAGCACTTCCTTCTGGTGAAACTTTACCAGAATCATTTTATGGAGCAAAAAAATTGATTCGAAATTTAGGCCTTCGTTATGAAAAAATACTTGCTTGCGAAAATGATTGTATGTTATTTTGGAAACATAATGCAAAAGCTGGATCTTGCTTGGCTTGTGGTGAGTGTAGGTGGAAATCAAGTGAAGGTCAAAAAGATAATGAGGTTACTTCAGGAAAGATTGAGAAGAAAGTTCCTAGAAAAGTTCTACACTACTTTCCCTTGAAACCAAGATTGCAAAGGTTGTTTATGTCATCAGAAATAGCTTCAGACATGACATGGCATCATAATCAGCGTTCGAAAGATGGGCTGACTCTGATTCATGGAAATATTTTGATACATCTAATTTGGGATTTTCTAGAGATCCTCGTAATGTTAGACTTGGATTAGCATCTGACTGGATAAATCCTTTTGGTAATTTAAGTGTCTCTCATAGCACTTGCCTAGTGATTCTTAGTGTTTATAACTTACCCCCTTGGATGTGCATGAAACAACCATATTGCTTCCTATCTTTGTTGATACCTGGTCCTAAAGCTCCTGAAAATGACATCGATGTCTACTTAGAACCTTTGATAGATGAATTGCAAGAATTGTGGTATAATGGAGTCAATATATATGATGCTTCAAGAAAAGAGAACTTTTGTATGCGGGCTGCACTCTTATGGACTATAAATGATTTTCCAGCATATGCATACTTGTCTAGATGGAGCAAAAAAGGAGTTTTGCCTTGCCCTTCATGCAATAAAGAGACTCCATTTACTCGTCTAAGATATGGTCATAAGTTCTCTTACATGGGTGCTTGTAGATTTTTATCATCTAATCATAAGTGGCGGGGTGATAAACGCGACTTTAATGGAGAAGTAGAAAGAAGACCTCCTCCTGAAATTCTCCCTGGTGATGATATTTTAAATCAGTTTGCTAGTTTGGAAGACATTAAATCTGGTAAGACCCAGAAGAAACAAAGGCATGGAAAGGGTAAAGCCACTCATAACTGGAGGAAGAAAAGCATCTTTTTCAGACTTCCTTATTGGAAAAATAATTTAATACGTCACAATTTAGATGTCATGCACATTGAAAAAAATGTGTGTGACAATATTATTGGGACGTTTTAGATATGGAAGGAAAAACAAAAGATAATCTGAATGCTCGTCGTGATTTGAAGGAAATGGGTATAAGAAGAGAATTGCATCCAACTCAAAGAGATGGAACATGGTATTATCCAACAGCATGCTATACTTTATCACCAGAGGAGAAGTCTAAAGTATGCAAGTTTTTGAAAAATATTAAGGTTCCAGATGGTTATTCTTCGAATCTATCACGGTGCATAATGTTAAAGGATCGTAAAATTTATGGACTGAAGAGTCATGATTCTCATATTCTTTTGGAATAGCTACTTCCTTTTGCAATATGCAGAGTTGTGCCGATCAATGTCTATGCTTCTATTACTGAGCTAAGTATTTTCTTTAGAGAGTTATGTTCGAAAACAGTAAGAGTTGATTTGTTAGATCAGCTTACAACTCAAATTCCAATAACATTGAGCAAATTAGAAATATATTCCTACCAACATTTTTTGATATTATGGTGCACTTGGTCATTCATCTTCCAAGAGATGCTAAGATTGGTGTGCCTGTACAATACATGTGGATGTACCCAATAGAGCGGTATGTTTTTGTATTTCATAATTTCAATTTATTGTGGTTTATTAATTTATCATGCTAAGCATTTTAAATGCCTATTATTACCATCACGTAGGTTCTTGCGGAAATTAAAACGTTATGTTTGTAATAGATGTCGACCTGAAGGATCTATTGCAAAAGGATATATTGTTGAAGAAAGTTTGATATTTTGTTCAAGGTATTTACATGGAAGTGGGAAAGAGAATAATCCAATAGACAAAAATTGTGAAGGTGATCAGGTTGAGCCATTCAGTAGATTATCAATTTTTGAACAAAAGGGTTGCCCTTTATTAGGAGATACATCCAAAAATCTTGAAGAGCTTGAGCGAAAACAAGCTCATCTTTATGTTTTGAGAAATTGTGAAGAAGTTCAATCATTTTTGCGGTATGTACTCAGGGATCAAAAAAGAAAGCTGGTGCCTCGTCAGAAAGACTCGGTTCGTAGAGTAGAGGCCATTCCCCGACAAAGAGCAAAGCGGAGCATTCACAAAGAGATGGTGTAAGCAGAAGGGAAGGCGCAATGGTTAGCGACTGCCCGAGGAGTGATCCCGGCAAGAGTTGACCATGCAGGGGAAGTGACTTTTTTAGGCCATTGTACATTTCTTCTTGATTTTGTTAGCCTTTTCTCAATTTTTATGGTTATTTTAAACAGTGAGTACGAGCAGAATAATAGGAACATGAACTTCGATGATTCGTTTTTCCATCAGGTAAGTTTTCATTATATTGTTAATTTTTATTTGTAATACTTCTTTAGCATCTTTATTTTATTTTATTTATTATTATACAGATTGTGCAAATGCGCAAGAAAGGAAATTTACAAGTAAGTTGCAAGTTGTATTCTTTGGCTAGAGGTCCTTTTGATGGAGTCCACAGATTCAAAGGGTATGAGATAAATGGTTTTAGATTTCATACTAAACAACTCGAAGGAAATAGGGTGAAGCACAATAGTGGTGTTTTAGTGCGAGGAATAATGAATGGCCAAAATAAAAATTATTATGGGTACTCTGACCGAAATCGTAGAACTTCAATATCTTGAAGGTAAACGGATTGTTTTATTTAAATGTGATTGTTTGGATGTTGATCATATTGGTAAAGGAGTGAAGATAGATAAACATGGCTTTGTTAGTATCAATACTAAACGAAAGCTAGCAACAAATGAACCATTTGTTCTTGCATCTCAAGCAGAACAAGTTTTTTATGTCAAGGATAATCTTCATTCCAATTGGTCCAGTGTCTTGAGTGGTCATTCTACTTATTTTATTGGTGGTGCTCTCAGTGAAGAAAATTTTCAACAAAATGCTCAAGAGTTCTCGTGTACATTTGAGGAAGATGAAGACTTTATGAACTAGAGAAGAAATGATCTTGACGTTATCAACACTAATGTTACCTTAGATGATGGTATTATTGAAGACATCGAATCAGAACCTGAAACTGATGATGAAGATTTACTACTGTAAAATATTTAGAACTCTTATATGGATATTTTTTTATCCTCAAGTAATGTTAAACTTTTAGTCATTTATTTGAGATACGGTGTTTAGTTCTTTATTATTTTAAAGTATTTATGTATTACTTTATTATATTGATGAACTGATCTAATTGAATATGAGTTTTTTTGGTAATAAAAGAATGTATTCATAACATAAGATTAGTATTCATTACAACATGAGATTAGTCTAGGCCACTCAGTGCCTATCTCATCTCTATCAAAAGCAGAAATATCAAATACAGGCGGATAATAGTACATTTCTAATTAGCAAAAGAGTCCAAACTGCATCCATGCTTAGCTAAGGTATCCGCTACCCCATTAGCTTCTCTGAATGCATGCTTCACTGGTGGTGACCCCACCTCAGACAATAGGGACCTGCAATCATCAATAATATTTTGGTAAATCACATTTTCATTTTTAAACAAGTTAACGAGGTCCTGGCAATCCGTTTCGATGACTAGGGGAGTTAGACTATTCTGAATGGCTAATTGAAGACCCTGTAAAAGGGACATGGCCTCCATTTAAATATTTGTTGAATTGGCGAAGCCTTTACTAAATCCTAGAATCCATTTTCCTCTATTGTCTCTGAAGACTCCCTTGTACCTCCCTTTCCTGGGTTACCAAGGCATGAACCATCTATGTTTACTTTGAGAGACCCTAGGTCTGGAGGTTCCCATTTCACGAGGATAGTTCTTTTTGGTGTGCCAATAGGGCTCCATTTGCTAAGGAATAGGAATTCTTGAGCGCTATTGATTACTTTTTTGATACTGGGGTATAGGCTACTAGTGTGGTAGATTCTTTCATTTCTAGTGGTCCATAAATACCAAAGGAGAAAAGGTAAGAGTATAGGCCACGTGATGAATTGATTATAATGTTTGTTTGATCTAAGCTGTTGTTTTAACCAGTGGAAGGTAGAATGTTCATTGTCTAATGATGGATAGTTGTGCTTTATGTGACATTGTCTCCATATTTCCTTTGAGTAAGTGTAGAAGAAGAGCATGTATTTTATGTCTTCCTTTTCAGTCCCACATATGGAGCAAATATCAGATGTGCAGATATTTCGTTTAGCTAGAAAGGTAGCGGTTGGTAGCCTATTGATTGTAAGCAACCACATGAAGTATTTTAATTTATTGAGTGTGTTGCATTTCCAAAGCTATCTGTAGTCAAGTTTGTCTTCCTTTTCCCGCGTGTCTTGTATAGTGACAAGATCATATGTTGCCTTGACTGAGAACTAACACAAGAGAATCAGATTCAAGAATAATCTTCAGAAACTTATATATATATATATATATATATATATATATATATATATATATATATATATATATAAAATTGCCTTAACTTCAACCACATTATTATTATAGAGACCAAAGTAATTAACATGGGCTAAAAGCATATGCCTACGATAATCCACTATTATGCCACCCCCTCCAGCACTCCCAGGATTACCATTACTATAGCCATTTACATTCATTTTTATTTGCCTTTCTTCGGGCCTAGACTATTTCACCAGTTGACTTTAATTTCTTTACATAAGCATACTTGTCCTCCTATATTGCAGGTAAATTTAACTTAGAGAATTGAAATTACAGAATCAATGACATTAAGTGACACACCTGCCAGACAATATGTCCTTGTGTGTTCCAGAATATCCTATCGTATCCCGGTTGGGATTTTTGTATATACGTGTTGTAAATTTTGAGGATTTGATTCTTCAGGAAGATCGAATGAGAGGGATGATAGGTTGAAAGACCCATGATGAATGACCGAGCTTACTTTTAGGTCATCTTCCCCTCTTTGGAGAGGGCCATGGATGTTTTCTCTTAGAGTGTTTCCATGGTTTATCCAGCGGTTGTTCCAAAGATTTATGGAGTCCCCATAACCAATAATCCAATTAATCCCTTTGGAAAATCTTATTTCCTTTATGAATATTTTTCCAGATATGTGAAGCTCCTGATTTTGGAATTGGGCAGTCATTTAGCTTAGGAGTCTTATTGTATTTGCTTTGTAAGACTCTAAACCAAAGGGCTTTTCTGTTGTTAGTGTATCTCCATGCAAGGGTGGAACTGAAGGCTTTGTTTTTTTTTACTAGCTTTATAGAGACCTAAGCCTCCATAATTTTTAGAACTGGTTACCTTATTCCAATTTAATAGGTGTCACTTTATTTTTTCCTCCGTACTGCCCCATAAGAAATTTCGTTGGATGGAGTCAATCTTATTCAGGGTAGCTTTTGGTAGGTCAAACATTTGCATATTGTGATTGGGAATGGCTGCCGGGGTTTATTTAATGAGAGTGGTTCTTCCTATTAAGTTTAGGAAACGGCTTTTCCATCCCTTTAACTTATTGTTTAAATTATCAATGATAAATTGGAAGTCCCTTTTGGAAAGTCTCTGGTTCGTTATGGGGAACCCCAGGCATTTCCTATAGAGTTTAAAATTTTCATATTTAAACAATTACTGAATAAAGATTGTTTGTCCTAGGGTGTGTTTTTTGAGAAAACAATACTAGATTTGCTGAAGTTGATAGATTGACCAGAGAACAACAACAACAACAACAACAACAACAACAACTACCCAGTATAGTCCCACAAAGTGGGGTCTGGGGAGGGTAATATGTAGACGGGCCTTACCCCTACCTGAAAGGGCAGAGAGGTTGTTTCCAATCGACCCTCGGCTAAGTGAAGGAAAGGAAAATAAAAACAAAAACAAAAACAAAAGAGAATTAGTAAATCCAGCAGAAATAGCGTAAATAATTATCTAAACATAAGAACCATAAATAAAATAGCATGCAATAATATCAGACAGTAACTACCATAAATAACTACCATAAGGGAGACATAATCCAATATACAAATCATCTATGGATAGCCCTGCCAAGCCTCACCCAACCCCGGGTGAGGAGTACGAAAAACTCTAGGGGACCCTATCCTACAACCCTGATACTAGACCTCCGGACTTTCCTATCAAGGGCCATGTCCTCAGAAACCCTAATCAAGTTTTTAAAACAGATTTTACCTTAACCATGGCATGAATCTCTTGATCTGTGCCTCATATTTGGTCCACAATGACTTCATCACTTTTCCACATTAGTACCATTCCTCCCGAGTTTCCCTGTGCCGTGACCTGTGCTAAACCTGAAAAGCCAAAGTCCTCCATAATGACATGATGATCAGAAATTCTTGTTTGCAAAAGAGCCACCACACATGGTTTATGGTAGTCAAGCATGGATCTAAAAGTTCTTCTAAAGTCGGCATTTCCTGCACCCCTGCAATTCCAAGAGATAAAACTCATACTTATATTTCTTATTGTTTGAACTCATGTCCCGATTGGGAGGGGAGTTCCCCCTGCTCGATGTTCCTTTTTGGTTCATCCAAATATTGGAGAACATTGTCGGGACCAACACCATTGCATATTGGTAAATCCTGGGCGTCCTCAACTTCTTGATAGTCATTGAGTATTTCCTCAAATCCAATGGGCAACTTAAGATGAATCTTTTTTCTTGTATTGCTTTGAACACTAGAGTTTTTGGAGATCTTAGCACTTCATGCTCTACTATCCTTTCCGTTGGGTCTTCTTCCATATTCTTGTCTCGTCGAGTTGGGTGGTTGGACGTATTGCATGGGCGTCTGTGGGGCTGTTGGGGAGTTGACGACAGCTTGATGGTTCAATATTGGTGCTTGCATGTTCTAGTTCAAAGCTTGAAGATTCTTGAATAGGGGAGCCGGGTTTGGGGGAGGTTGAGCATTTGGGAATAGGGGTGAGTGATAGTTGGGTAGATTGAGGGCTTGGTGAGGGTTCCATACATGCGGCTGCCAAGATGGGGATGTCCATGGGGATGACATGCTTTGGTGATAAGCTAGTGCATGATGAATCCAAGGGTTGTTGATGATATTCCCAAAGCAATCCTCATTCCTTCCGATATCATTTGTGCTAAGTAGTTCGGATCTTCTACTTCTATGATTTTGCCCTCTCCGTTGATCCTTAAGATCATGCTCAATCCATGACCCATGAGGCCTTGTTCCAACCAGCTTTGGGGAGAGTGGTTTGGTTGTACTGGTAGGGTTGTGAATAGTATTGGTGTTTGGGGTGGTTGAGGGAGTGTCCTTGCTTGGTTGAAGAAGTGATTGGTTCTTTGCTATTGTTCCCTTATCCAAACATTCCTTCTTGTCCTCATGTTCCTTCTGTGGTGAATGTCTGGTAGTCTTGGCATTATTGTTGTTAGAGTTGTTTTGATATGAGAGAGTGGTAGTGTTCTCCTTGCCGTGTAAGTTGTTTAAAAAGTTTAGGTGATTTAATGCTTTATCCACTGGAGAATTAAAATTACTTGGCTCATTAATGGGGGAGAGTACTTTACGGCTAAAGCTTTGACATGCAACTCGTTTTGACTATAACATATGGTTATATTTGGGATGGTTTGATGTGAAGGATTGTTTGGTGAAAGGTTGGAAACTCTATTATTGGTTTGAGTATGGTTGTTGATGCTTTTAGACAATGTGGAGTTTAGACGTTTACCAAGTGCTAGGTTATTATTTGAGGTGACTTCATAACCTTTTGGAGAATGCTTTTGTACTAGGTCTTTTGTGTCTTGGTTGATTAGTATATGTGATGGCTGAGGCTCTTGGGAGGGGCAGATTGTGCAATGGTTTTTAGAGAGAAATTTGGTTATTGTCCAGTGGCTTAATGCAGTTAGCTAAGGTTTTGGGGGCATGATTGACGTGAGGTTGAGTTTGGCTGATAGCAGCCCTGGTTTGGGCATCGAAACCCAATCCAGTTGGGTTATGTTTTGGACCAGCGGGCTCTTCCTCGATGGGGTCTTCTGTGACCTGTTCACTCTGAGGTTTGGGCAAAGGTTTCGGGTGTTGCAGAGAAGGTGAGTCTTGCATGGATACTTTGTAAGTCGAGTTTCCAGTGTTCCCTATATCGTTCCTCTTCTTTTTCTTGTGATGAGAGACAATAGTCCAATTTTCAACTTTAGTAGTAATAGTCTCAATGTCCTGGGGTGGTTTGTTGGGGTCCTTAGGTAGGTTTTCTAATTTGTTTGTCTCCCTCATTTTACTCGGACAGGCTAGTGAGTTGTGGCCCAATCGTCCGCAGTTCGTACATAGCACGTTAAACCCCTCGTAGGTAATTTTTTGGTAGTGTTTGCCTAGTATTATATGCATTTTTAACGATTTTTCGATTGGAACTAGGATACAAAGACGGGAAAATTTCCCCCTAAGAGCTGAGGAGGTACAAGCATCTATGCGTAGAAGTTCTCCTAGTTTGTTCACTATTTTTTGTAGAATCTCGTAGTCATAGAATTCCGTAGGTAGTTCCGGTAGTCTAGCCCATATGGCCGAGTAAGTTAGCGTAGCTTCCGATGCTACGAACCTAGGCTCCCATTTCCTTGCGGTAAGGAATTGGCTACCTATTAACCAAGGACCTTCATAAAGAGCTTTTATATAATTTTCTTGTTAATTAAATTTTATAAGGTAGTAGTCACAACCTAAGTCAATGAGGGAAATAGTTTCCGAGGGTTTCCATATCGCTTGGAGCTTACGTTGAAGAAATTGGTAACCAACTTTTTTTCCAAATACTTTCACAATAAGAGCGGTTTCCCAGTTTTTATAGAGTCTTTCTTTATCCTCTGACATTATAGGAAGGAAGACATCTTTGTCTCCCCTTCGAGATATGAATAGTCTGTCTCGTCCATGGTAGTTATGTCCATGGTTATGTCGTTTTGAACACATATGTTTGATGCGTTGCTAGACAAGAGGTTATTGCTTAGAATGCTTAAGAAAGTTAGTTTCCCTTTGCTAGACTGCATATCCGTTTTTGAGCTAGTTGGGTCTGGATTGGTAATATGATTTGTGATTTCTGGGGAGCTGGGTGGGGGGATGTTATATTGTTGCTGGAGGCTGCATATGGAGAGGAATCCATGGAGTTGTTGTTGATAGTGGTAGTAGGCTGTTTGTTCATGGTGAAGGCTGTTTTGAGAAGAGGGAAGAGAGGAATGGTGCTTATTTAACCTAATAGAGAGAGGCTAGATACTCTCTCTAACCCATTTTTGTTTTTACTTTTAATTGGATATGAGTTAATACTCAATAGTGTTGACTTGATTATTCTAGCTAGATTGAGTTGAATGATCTTTTCTACCAGGTGTTACATTGATGGATTTTTAAGAGAAACCATGGAGAATTTTGTATTAAATTAATAAATAAATATTATTAAACATAGCATAGTTGTTTATAGAAATAGATTCTCATAGGTTATAATAATTTTAATAAATTTCACACTTGAATTTATAAATTTTAACAAATTCAACCAAAGTCCCTTGCATTCATTCTAACTAATGAATTAGTGACTAAATCTCTATCTTCCTACTCTTTATAATTTTGTTTCATAATTGTCGCAAGGTGTGTAAAATGTTTGTCCTCTTTTATAAATACAAATGTATCTATATCCCTTGATAAGGAAAAACCCAATTGAGAAGTTATCTATTATGAAGTTTTATAATTTTAGATGCTCTTTGCGTGTCAATTTTTTTTTTTAATAAGCTTCTAAAAGATTTTTTGTTGAGTTGTCTCTTGTAGGCTTTTCCTGAGCACATATGTCCCAAAAGTTGCTACAAGTTTTGAAAATTGTAGCAAGATTATTTTTTTTAGCTATGGAATTATGTGCAAACAGATGTATGGTAGCTAAAAGATTACAGTTGCTACACTGACTTCATATGCATTGCAAAACTTAGAATTAGCTACAATATTTGTTGTAGCTATATAAACTCGTGGCTATTTTATTTTTGTCATGATATCCATCGTAGCTATTGAGCTAATTATTGCCACAACTTTTATAACTTGAAGCAAATATATTCGATATTTTATTTGACATAATTTATTGTGGCTAAATATTTATTGTTGCTACAATAAATTAAATGCGTGAAAAAAACTAACAATTAGCTATAAATTTATAATTTAGCAATAAATGTGTAGCTATTTTCGCAGTTATTGTCACGATACTAACCAGCTATAGCAAAAAGTAGGAATTAACTTTGCCAATTTACTTTTTGTAGCTAAGAAATTTCACCAAATTGTGAACAGCCACAAAATTTTAATTTGTACAGCTATTGCTAGATAATAGCCACGCTTTTTTATTCGTAACAAAGAATTCGTAGCTATAGATGCATAATGTTGTAGTGAACGTTGATAATACATGTCCACTTGGCCTATTTTCTTTGTATGAGACACAAATTAAAATTTTCCTCCATCACTGATGTGGGCGCCGATATATAAGATTATCTTGTGAATTCTGGGGCGGAATCAAAGTGTGGGATGTCGAGTTCGACTGAACTTAATAATTTTATTCAAATTATGTATTTATCTTAAATTTGTATTGAATATGTATGATACTATTAATTTTTAATCTAATAATTTAAAAGGGTTACAATTCTAAATTCATAAGATTTAAATTATGGCTTCGTATTTGTATGTGATACTCTCTTTGTCTCGATACATATGGCAATATTTAATTTGGTACGAAGTTCAAGAAGAAATGAAATTTTTTGAAGCTTAATCTAAAACAAGCTATAGATATTTTTCTGTATATAAATCTTGTCATTAAGCCTAACGTAAGAAGTTTAAAGTTAAAGTATTTTCAAATAAGAAAGTATATCATTCTATTTTGGATAGATTAAAAAGAAAAGTACGATACATAAATTGAAATATATAGAGGGAGTATATGTTACATTCATTATGGTCTATACTATATTTTGTAATCAGAGACGAATTCAATTCTGAACCCAGTATTTTCAATTTGTATCATACATTGACATCTAAAAATTTACTAACACTGCAATAAATAATAGATATATACTCATAATTTTCAAATACAATAAGTTCAATTCTATAGACCTTAAATGTTGAACTCATAAAATCAAAATTTTAAATTCGCTTCTAGCAATAACACTTATGTATATGTGTGGGCAAAAGCAGAGCCAACAGTACAAGATTATGAGTTCAAGATCAAAATTAATTTTAATTATTAGGCTCTAAATTAATAATTTATATATATTTAATAAAAAAATGAAGATACATACATAATTTGACTCAAAGTGACTAGACTAGGCCGAACTCGCCGTCTGACACCGAATCTCCACCTTTGTATGAGGTTCATATAATTCGAGTGAGATCATTGTGGTGTAAAGCAAATACAGTTAGAACTCTTTTTAATAACATATTTATATAATAACTATTCACAACAAAAGTAATTTTCTTAGTCGATTTCTATATAATATTATAATATAAGTATTTTATGTATTATTTTATTGTAGCAACCAAAATATATCGTGAGATTTGATTGCATATTGATATTCCCTTGTCTCGTGTATTAATTATCTGTATATTTTGGTTTGTTAAAATTATTCTTGTTGGTTCATGGTTCACCCAATTTGAGTCTGTTTTCCATTTTTGGCAGTTCTCGGCAAATATTAGATTTCGTTTCTTAAAACCAAAACCAGTGGCTGCTTTAGAAAAATTGCGAGATAACAGATTATTAATATTTATTTGAGTGATTTGTATTATTCTATCCTGACAAGCACACTAGTTTCACATTGGTGTATTTAGAAATTTGCTAGATAGTAAATTATTACTAGTAGATAATAAAAGATATAGTGCAACTTGTCAAAAAGTTATGTATAGTGCAAAACGCTTTTAAATCAAAATTGGGCCACAACAACTTCTAGATCATGCATGACAGTGAATTGTTTTAATTCCAATTTATGTGATGATATTTTTTTTTTAGTATCCAAAAAATAATATATCATATTTTTATATTTAAAGACAGTGTAATTTTAAATATTTATAATTTATTTTATCGTACATTTCAAAAATTTGTTCTTTTCTAATTTTGTGTCTAGTCAAATAACATGATATAATGGTTCGCAGAGAAAATCTATTAGGATAAACTGCACAGTACTTCCGCTTCCAAAAATAACAGTTAGTAAAATATATATTTTTTATTTATTAATGTATAATATATATATATATATATATATATATATATATATATATATATATATATATATATATATATATATATATATATATATATATATAGTGAATATAATTAATTTTTCGTGGATCGATCAAATGTATAACTTGCACTTTTTATTATTATAGTTTCTTTTATTAAGAACTTCCGTTGTTTTCCATTTATTTTACGATTTTATCGTTTCTAAAGGATAAACTAGGTGTCTCCACTATGTGGTTAACGATGTAAAAAAAAGTCAGTGTAAGATAAAAGTATAAGGCAAACTTTTTTCTAATAATAAAAACAAATGCCATGTAGTTGTTTCACCTGGAATGGTAACATATATCAATACTTTCCCATGTGCGTGGTTTCAAAAGTTTAATTTGGTGTCTTAGGTTGTATGTATGTTTCATGTTAAAGATCTAGCATGTTGAAAATACAAGAATGTGTTAACCTCGTACAAGAAAATACAAGAATTAGTTGCATGAAAATTTTACCTATACGATTGAATAAGTCTGAGGAACAATCTACAAAAAAAACAAAAAAAGGAATTTGCGGTGAACAAATTTTGTCGCTATATAACAAAAACAGGTTAATTTTGAAGCAACGGTAAAATTATTTCTGTATGACTTATAGTTACAGGTTCGAGCCGTACATAAAAGTAGCCACTAATACTTGCATTAGGGCATGCTATCTACGTTACACCCCTTAGGGTACGATTCTTTCCTCAATCATGCGTAAATACAAAATAAATTATGCACCGATCTGTTCTTTTTAAACAATAAAAACCTGGCTAATTCTATTTAACAATGAATTATCAAAAAGTATTATTATCTCTTCGTAATATTTATATTTTTGTATTGATATCTTTAGAAAACAGATAGTGAAGGATAATACGCAAGCATTCAAAAGAAAGAAATGTGTTTAGCTCAAAGTTATCATACACTTTTACAAGCATGAAACAATCAGAATGAACCAAGGGCCAATCATAGCAGATCGTAATAAATCAAGGGACCAACTGAAAGAAGCGAGAAGCAAGTGTTTGGAATTAAGGAGATATGTGCAAAGAGCTTTTATTGATAATATTGGTTTGGTCTGCCTCTCCATAGAGAGGTTCAGAGCCTTGCAATAATATTTTCCTTTTCTTGAGAAGAAGAAGAAGAAGAAGAAGAAGAAGAAGAAGAAGAAGAAGAAGAAGAAGAAGAAGAAGAAGCCCCCCTTTTAGGGTTACTTCTGTTAGTCTTTATAGTTGTAAGATGTATGAGCTGGCGATGAATGGTCGTGACCACGTTGAGGCTCTGTCCTTATAATGACGGATGGGTCGTGGCCTTGTTGATCGAGCCGAATGACTATCGGGTATTGTGATTAATAAGTGGTCATATTACTTATTAATCAAGAATTAGCTTAAGATATAATTAATTTCATTAATTATCAGGGGATCGGATTCTAACCCATACAATTAGTCCCTCCGCTTATTGAGGTCGTGCCTTGGCCGAGCTCGATGAGCGGACATCACCAAATGCAGTTTGAGAAGTTCGGAAAGGGAGGTCGAATGCAGTTTTGGTCGAGACCAAATTCTCTTTGGCGATGATCTTTAACTTTAATACTGTGACATTAACCGTTTACATACTGGAGATGGTCATAGCCTTAATACTGTGGACAGCCTTAGCGTTTGCACACTGGAGATGGATAGCCTTAATACTGTGGATAGCCTTAGCCGTTTACATATTGGAGATAACCATAGCCTTAATATTGTGGACGCCTTTAGCCGTTTACACACTGGAGATGGCCACAACCTTAATACTGTGGACGGCCTTAGCCGTTTACATACCGGAGATGGCCATAGCCTTAATACTGTGAACGGTCTTAGCGTTTACATATCGGAGTTGGACATAGCCTTAATATTGTAGAATCAACTATATTTTGGCTGAGGACGTGATCCTTTTTGGCGATGGCCTTCAGCCTTGTGAGGTGTTGATATTATCTCGGCTTTACTGCGTCGTTGTTTGGGGGATTTAGAATTCTATGGCGTTTGAATCTTTGTTTGTTTGAAGGCGTAGTCGTCGTCCTTGGCGGACGAGTCGTATGTTGCTCGTCCGAAGAGAATGCGGGCACGCTTGGTATGTGTTTGGCGATGTCCATAGTTTTGGAGGTACACAGGACGTTCCCTCAACGTTCATGGGTTGTTTCAACTGTTTCGAAGGTAAAACGCTGATTGGTGTCTGAAAAGCCGCTTAATAGAGCCTATCAAATGAGGAGAGGAGTGCAGTTACGGCAGCCGCCCCTAAGGGCGGACAAACAGTGGGGGTTGCCCCGGTTGGCACAAGCCATGAGGATACTGTCGCTTCGGCGGCCCAATTGATTGTTCCAGTTGTTGAGATGAGAGGTAGTTCCTCAGCGGTTGTTTTTGTTGGAGAATCGAGCGCTCCTTTGGCGGCTGTGGTAGATGGCTCTGCTATGCCGGCGCCAGAATGAGGAAGGGGCGCTGCAGGAGGTGAATACGTGTCTAAGTCCGACTTGGATCTAGAGTACGTCTGTTTGTTCCATGAAGGCTTTACAAACTCGACGGTGTGTGCGGAGGGGTGTTCTAGCTATATTGAGATTCCCACTGAGCAGAACTTGTTACCTAGCTTGGTGCCGCTATTCGAGGTGTTATACTCGAAGGCGGAAAACACATTGTTGAGGAACGTTACAGACGTCAAATTGATGAATGTGGTGGCCATGATGGGCCTGAGGGTATGTATGATAACCTTCTTCTGCTTTTTTCTTGCCTTAGTTTATTTTTACCTTAATCATTATCTTTGCTTTGCAGTCTTATATGTTGGAGGTGGAGGGAATCCGTCGAGCCAACTTCCGTACGGGATCTTTTTGTGGGCATTGGATAAGTACCGTCGCTACCAAAATCGGTGTCACGAGATGCGCAAGAGCCTAAGGAATGACCCCCGTAGCCGAGCCTTGGTCGAGGAGCTGGAGAGGCGAGAGCTTCAGATGCAGCAGACACTTGAAAGGATACGCGCCCTTGAGGAACAACTTCGTCAGAACGATGAGGGGATCGAGGCCGAAAGGAGGGCTGCAAATGAGAGGGAGCACCAAAGTCAGGCTATGGCGGCGGAGGCCTCTGCGACCTTGAACGGGAAGGTGGTTGTATTGGAGAATGAGGTCTCCGCTTTGAGGCTACAAGCAAGGGGTGCCTCGTCGAGGACTGGGGCATTGGAGGCGTCGATCCGCATTCATGAGAGGCAGCGATAGTTGGAGAGAACTGCCGCGGCCTTTAGAGAGGCGGAGCTAGAGGACCGCATTGGTGTCTATGAGCAGGACGCCCAAGCCATGGCGGATCGCATCATGGCCTTAGAGAGAGAGAATCGGCGCCTAAGGGACCAGGCCGCCTCTTCCAACCAGGCTCGAGCTTTGGACATTTGCAGAGGCCCAACGTGATGTATACAAGAACTTGTAGGAAGCCGGCATTGTGCCTGAAGATGCTTTTGAGGCAGCGCGTTAGAGGACTCGTGAAGCCCGTCTTGACTGTGGTTTTGACCCAGCGACGTCGGGGGTTGATGATGGTGCTGATGGTGGTGTGGGCGAAGCTGAGTGAAAAGATTTGATGTGTTTTTATTTTGTTTTCCATTTGGCGTTTGGATATCTTTAGTTTTTCTTTTTTCTCTTCTTCGTACTGATCGGCCCTGACCGAGTGTAAGCTGGTGTTGCCAGCACATGAGTTTATAAATATATATATAAGCTTATTTTTCCATTGTTGGTCTTGTGCTTATTTTGTGTCTTCCCTTCTTTTCCTTTAGATTTTTCTATTGCATGTGCTCAAGGGTGATTTGCCTTAGAGTACGACTCTGGTAGGCGTGTTGATTTTTGGTTGTTAATGGTCTTGCCTCTTTGAATCAGTGTGGGTGCGTTATAGTCGTTACTTGGCGATAGCGACACTTAGCCTTAGTCTCAGTTCCGGCAAAATCAAACTACCGACCGTGATGGTAACAAATGCGGCTTTGTAGTTTGACCGGGGCCGAACTTTACGTGGCCCCAATCGTAGTTTGAGTTGGGAGTACTTACTTGAATGGCGAGGGTGTTTGACCTGTGCTTCTATTTGCTGTAGGCCAGGTTTTGCCGAGTTCGATGAGGAAGGATTTTGGCCTGAGTCATTAGATTTGAGGGCGAATGTGTCTAACCTCATGGATCGATCGAGGTCGAACTTGTTGGATTTGTTGGTGAAGGTGCGTGGCCTGAGTCTTGGTTCAACTTGTAGTTGAACCTGTAATTTTTATTGGCGAAGGCACATAGCCTGAGTCCAAGTTCAACTCTTGTAATTTTTGTTGGCGAAGCCACGTAGCCTGAGTGCTGGTTCAACCGTAGTTGAACTTTTAATTTTTGTTGGCGAATACACGTAGCCTGAGTCCTGGTTCAACCGTAGTTGAACTTGTAATTTTTTATGGTGAAGGCGCATAGCCTAAGTCCCAGTTCAACTTGTAGTTGAAATTGTAATTTTTAATGACGAAGGCACATAGCCTGAGTCCCAGTTCAACTTGTAGTTGAACTTGTAATTTTCGTTGGCGAAGGCACGTAGCCTGAGTTCCAGCTCAACTTTTAAGTTGAACTTGTAATTTTTGTTGGCGAAAGCACGTAGCCTGAGTCCAGGTTCAACCGTAGTTGAACTTGTAATTTTTGATGGCGAAGGCGCATAGCCTGAGTCCAGTTCAATTTGTAGTTGAACTTATAATTATTGATGGCAATGGCCCATAGCCTGAGTCCTGGTTCAACCGTAGTTGAACTTGTAATTTTTAATGCATAGCCTGTGTCCCAGTTCAACTTGTAGTTGAACTTGTAATTTTTGATGGTGAAGGCGCATATCCTGAGTCCTAGTTCAACTTGTAGTTGAACTTGTAATTTTCATTAGCGAAGGCACGTAGCCTGAGTCCCAGTTCAAATTGTAGTTGAACTTGTAATTTTTGTTGGCGAAGGCACGTAGCCTGAGTCGTGGTTCAACCGTAGTCGAATTTGTAATTTTTATTAGCGAAGGCACGTAGCCTGAGTCCTGGTTCAACCGTAGTTAAACTTGTAATATTTGTTGGCGAAGGGACGTAGCCTTAGTCCTGGTTCAATCGTAGTTGAACTTGTAATTTTTGATTGCGAAGGCACATAGCCTGAGTCCCACTTCAACCTGTAGTTGAACTTGTAATTTTTGTTGGCGAAGGCACGTAGCCTGAGTCCTGGTTCAATCGTAGTTGAACTTGTAATTTTTTATGGCTAAGACGCATAGCCTAGATCTTGTTGTGTCGGTGTTTGGGAGCTGAAGCTCGATTTTGATTCGATATCTTGAGCAGCTCACGCGCTATCTTCCCAATGGGGGTATGTAGGCTGGCTTGAGGTGACTCTCGGTTCGAGATATCTTCATGCCAATTTCTGGCTGGATCCCGTATTAGGGATGCAGGAGATGCCTTACAGAGATCCTCCCTCGGGGGAGGGGGGGCTACTTCTTCTTCTTGCTTGCACTATCTGAGAGAGGAGTGACAGAGGAGTTGGATCTCGATTTGAGATCTTCGAGTTCCCTTTGTCCGATATACTGCTTTAGCTTGTTTAAACAGGGTTGTTCTTTGGCGTTTCTTTCCTTGTGGTTTGGGGAAGAACTACGCGATTCTGCTATGAAATCCCCACAGACGACGCCAAATTGTTTAGCTCAAAGTTATCATACACTTTACAAACATAAAACAATCAGAATGAACCAAGGTCCAATCATAGCAGATCGTAATAAAATAAGAGACCAAATGAAAGAAACGAGAAGCAAGTGTTTGGAATTAAGGAGAAATGTCTAAATAATTTTTATTGATAATATTGGTTTGGTCTGCCTCTTCATAGAGAGGTTTAGAGCCTTGCAATGGTATTCCCCTCTTCTTGGAAATCATGAAGAAGAAGAAGAAGAAGAAGAAGAAGAAGAAGAATGAGGAGGAGGAGGAGGAGCCCCTTTTAGGGTTACTTCTCTTAGTATTTATAGTTGTAAGCTGTATGAGCTGGCGATGAATGACCGTGACCATGTTGAGGCTCTGTCCTTATGATAGCGAATGGGTCGTGGACTTGTTGAACGAAACGGATGACTATCGGGTATCTTGATTAATAAGTGGTCATACCATTTATTAACCAAGAATTACCTTAAGATATAATTAATTTCATTAATTATCATGAGGTCGGATTCTGACCCATACAAAATGCATCCCCAATAATATTATGCAATTATCGACCACTAGACGTATTGCATCACTCCATTATCTAATTATGTCATTCAATCAAACAACAAGAGAAAAATAATTGAGAGCTTCCAATAAATCAACCCAAAAAGAAGAGATAAGAAAAAGGCAATAAAATGATGTATCTCACTTTCACGATCACGATAACGAAAGGAATCACTCATTATCTCTGTTTCTATGTTCTATATTATATGATGATTTTAGCCTTAATGCTATGTTCTTATAATATTAAAAATATCGATTTTAATATTACAACTTTCAAATTTCAAGAGTATTTTTAGTATGTTTCAAGAATCTCTCTTTTATTTCTTAAAAACCTTATATCTAGTTAAATACTATCATATATATAAATAACTCTCGACAATGAATATCTCTGACTTTCGCATCAATTAAGAACATAGCGAAATACAGTATTTGAAGAATCATGTAAAATATCGAATTTTTGAATGAAAGTTGCGCTCGAAACCATTAGGCTCGGGCACATCAACCAGAACATTATATATATATATATATATATATATGAATAATAAAATGGATAGAAGGGAATAACATTCTACCCTCCACTAACTTTAAATTATTGGATCGACACCTTTTTGAAATAGAAGGGCAAGTGATATGCTTTTTGGTTTGTGTACATTTTGGTAGTTTCAAGTCTTATCATATAGAGTCTGATTTAATGATCTAAAGGCATTCAGAAGCAGCGTGTCTTCTTTAGAAACTATCTCTCCCCACAAGCCCCACCGAAAAGGAGAAAGAGATTTGCACACAAAGGGGGGACCTAAGATTTTAATTAACTCAACAGAGATAATAATTTTTGTTCAATCAGTATTTTTTAAAGGTTTTTAGTGTTTAGACTACTGAGTAATTTAAATTAATTATTTTCAAAATATACATATATACATATATAATCAAACCTTTTTATAAGAGCCTGTTTATTCCGAAATCTTTTAACTGCTATAGTGAACAGGGCCGGGTGGATGCAACATATATAGAGTTATAACTGAACCCAATACTTTTGATGCGGAGCATAAATTTATATGCAAAAATTACTGCAATTATAATAAATAGTAGATATAAATTCATACTTTAAAATATATTGGGTTCAATGCTAAAAAATTTAAATGTTGAACCCATAGAATTAAAATATAGATACGCCTCTGATAGCGAAGTGTTACTATAGATGACATATATTATAACATACTAACATTTAACCATTATAGTAAAGTGTTGTTGTAAATATGATTGCTATAGAAATGTCTGACTGTACAAGATTTCTGCTGAAGTTTATAGATTTGGTGACCCTTCGTGATTACACGTAGGTCTACCTCTGCACACAATAGAATAGAGTTAGAGTAACGTCATATCTTGCCTAATCACACCTCCTCGATACTTTTTTGCCTACCTCAATCTCTCCGATTATATAGTGCAAAAAAAAAATTGACCGTTATAGTAAAATGTTATTACTAAATATGACTATTAAAGATAAGTCTGATTATACAAAATTTCTATGGAAGTTTACGAATCCGGTAAAGCCTTCGTGATTACACATAGGTCTCCTTCTGCACGCTGATCTATATAAAAACCAAACACCTCTACAACACACACTCCAACCTCAAATTTCTAAATAAAAAAAAAAATCCAACTTTAGTTCTCTCTCCTCTTTTCCAACTGCAAAAATGAAGAATTTGATTTTCCTAATGATGTTTCTGATCATATTACTACAAACAAACGCCAATAATCTAGTAGAAACTACATGCAAAAACACACCAAATTATCAACTTTGTCTGAAAACTCTGCTTTCGGACAAACGAAGTGCAACAGGGGATATTACAACGTTGGCACTAATTATGGTCGATGCTATAAAATCTAAGGCTAATCAAGCTGCACTCACAATTTCAAAACTCCGGCATTCTAATCCTCCAGCAGCTTGGAAAGGTCCTTTGAAAAATTGTGCTTTTTCATATAAGGTAATATAAGAAATTTATACAGTACTCCCATCGCCCCCAAAAATACATTTTTATATTTAGTAATAATTTAACTTTAAACTTGTTATTTTACTTAAATTTTTTATTTTATTTTAATGAAATAATTTATAATTATACAAGTATTATAGCTTGTTTTGGATCATAAATTATTGAGATGAAAGAGCTTACATGATTGTACACTATGTATATACACTGTATATTTATTGTATTCTCTGGTATACACTGTATGGGCTGTGATGATATGTTTGTTATTTGGGCCAAATGTGTTACACAAGTCCAATCTGTTTCAACCCCATTATTTTCAGTATTGGGTCGTCCATTGGGTTGTCTGACCCGACCCAATGATACATGTATATATAGCTGTTCCTCAGATATTTTACACTACGGATTTCATTTCATTTTGTTTTCTGTTTAATAAAATTCTCTGGCTTTCAGAGTCTTCTCTCAGACGCTCCTCCTTCTCGTTAGATTCTCTCTCTACATTCTTCATAATTTTTCGATTTAATCTCATTGTTTACATACATTTTAATTTTTTAAGAACTCTATGCTCAGCAAAACATAATTGAAACGAAGAGCGCACCTTTCAGCTCAATTATTTAATAGTGGCAGCAAATTGTGGACAAAAACTATGTACTCAAGGAAACATAATACATTATGGCTATTTCTAGAATAATTAGGAACAAGGATTGTCCTCTATTTATAGAAAATATATAAGCATAACATGTCACTGCTACAGTCAAATCTCTCTTTAACAAATTCGTTTGTTTAAAATATTTTTTGAATATTATAGTAAATTCTTGTCATAGAAAAAATATATTATATCAGAACATAAAATTTAGTTTTTATAGTGAGGTACTATTATATAAGAATGTAATTATAGATAGGTTTGATTGTAGTTAAAGAAGGAAAGAACCAAGCATATACTCAATAAACAGATTATGTAAGTGTTATTCTTATACTAGAATCACATATATATATATATATATATATATATATATATATATATATATATATATATATATATATATATATATATATATATCGATTCCCTTTGGCTTCTGTATGAGTTTACTCCTTTATATTTTTATTTCCTTAGTTAAAATTTTGGCTCCGGCATTTTAAGAAAAAAAATTTTGAAATTTACGGTCTAAATATGTTATAAATATGTATGTAACTACAAATCATTTCGTTAAGTCTATCTAGTTATAGAAACATATCTTTTTAAAAATAAATTAAAAGAAAAGTATTTCACATAAAGGAGTACTAACTAAGGAAGGAGGAGTTGTCTCTTTTTATAGAGAACGCCACGGGTAAAAACTTATTCATACTGTATTGGGTGTCTATACCAAACTAATATTTTTAAATTAAGTCGGTACTCTTATTAAGTTATAATCAATTAACGTAAATTCAAATTTCAACAGGTAATTTTAACAGCAAGTTTGCCTGAAGCAATTGAAGCTTTAACAAAAGGGGATCCAAAATTTGCTGAAGATGGAATGGTAGGTTCATCTGGAGATGCACAAGAATGTGAAGAGAATTTTAAGGGTAGTAAATCACCATTTTCTGCATTAAACGTCGCCGTTCATCAACTTTCTGATGTTGGTAGAGCTATTGTCAGAAATTTATTGTGATATGTATGTATTGCTCTTGTACAAGTGTAACAATATTATCGATCAGAAATTTATTATGAGGTACCTCTGTATTCAAACGTGTAACACTCTTATTCAAGTAGTAGTTCACGTTAGGGATGTACATAGGACGGGCCAGTTCGAATTTCATAATTACCAAACCAAATTAATTGTGTCGAGTTATTAAATCTAAATACTAAATTAAACCAATAAAATTCGGATTTTCCGCTCTCGGATTGTTTCGGGTTTTTGGGTTATTCGGATTTTTTCTAAACATTTTCTAATAAAATCTTCATAGAACAAAGCATATAAATTATGCTCAAAATATTTCTTTAATCCTAGTAAGATACAACTATATAAAGTATTTTCCAAGAAAATAATATAAAATATGAGATGTGTCATAGCATTATCTAAAATATTCAAGAACAAAGACAATAAAATTCTATAATATCAACATTGCTAATTAAAAGCCACAATAAAAATAAAAATAAACTAAAAAATACTAAGTCATGCTAAAATAAGTAGACTAATAAGAGAATATTAATTACATGACTAAACGCTAAAGAAAAATAAAAATAGGTTGTGCCTTTATCTAAGTTATTGTAAAACAAAAAATAGATATTCAATACATTCTCGTTCATAGTATTGAATTGAATGCATTTTGCTAGCATTAATATTGATTTGATTTTGGTTTTAATTTGGCTTTTGTTAGTTTTATTTAATTTACTAATGTTAATGGCTGTAGAACTTATTGGAACATACAAAACGTTCTAAGTCCAACCTTGAAATAATACCTTAAAAGATAAAATTATGATTTTTTAAAGAAATATTTATAAATTACATCACAATAAGTATATTTATATATTAAATATATCTAAAAGTTCTATATATGTAATGTCGGGTTGGTTTGGTTCGGTTTGACTTTCTTTAGTTAAAATCAAACCAAACCAATTATGATCGGGTTTTTTTTCCAACACCAAACCAATTATGGTCGATTTTTTTTCCAATATCAAACCAAATCATGGTCGAATTTTTTTTCTCGATTTGACTCGGATTATCGGGTTGGTGCGGTTTATCGGTTTCTTTTGTACACCTCTAGTCCACGTCATATAAGTTTCTAGAGGAGAAACTTCTGTTTACACGATACAAATTCGAATTAATCGAAACTTTAGTTGTTCGGACATGGACAAGGATGGCCAATACTATCACGATCACAATCGGATCGTGATGACGCCCAACACACTACTAGGCAAGCCCGACCATTTATAATAGTTGCTTCAATTATTTAAACAGGTAAAGATAAAGCTATTTAATTCAAAGTCTGAAATACTGATAATAATGCAGAAGATCTGACAAAATACCAATATAACCCAACTAGGATTCGGTGTCACGAATATGAGCCTCAAGAATACAGAGTAATATCCTACTACAAAGTCCATCTAAAAGTGAAAATGCGGAAATAAAGCATAAAGATAGAGGGGAGAATCATCGGTTGCAAACGCCCTGCAGCTATCTCAAATACTCCTGTAGATAAGAACTCTGGGTCAGCTGGATCTACTCAGCCTGAGACTGCCTGGATCTGTACACATTGTGCAGGGAGTAAAGTGAGTACTCCGACCCAGTGAGTAATAAACATAACTACAGTCAGAAAGTAAGAAAACGCAAGAAATGCACAAAGTACTTTATATCTAGCAGTTCATATCCAAAACAGTGGAGACAACATACAACAAATAGTACAGTTAAGAAATAATGCATGAAAGAATGCAACACATAAAACAGTACACTCCAGTACCTGCTACGGCGTGCATCCCGCTCCACTTATTTAACATCGACGGCGATCACTAGGGGTGTCTACAGACTCCAGAGGGGCTCCTACAAGCCAAGCGCAATATCAGTCAGGTATTGGCATAAAACAGGCTCTCGGCCTCAATATTAATGTATATATATATATATATATATATATATATATATATATATATATATATATATATATATATATATATATATATATATATATATATATATATATATATATATATATATATAATCAGTACGCGTGTAGCCCGATCCATATCAAGGAAACATCCTCACAACTAGGTCCCCGATCCATCTCAGTCAAATAAGTCCACAATCAATCAAACGTGACATACTATAGAGATCTCAACCCTCATATCTTTTTCATATAATGTTCATGTATAAAATACAGCCGTTATATTATTTTTAATAGTTGAAAACATGACTAAGGGTATATGTGATGCACACTAGTGAGGAAAAGACATAAGGATCCCCTAAGGATTCTACAGGTCGGCACAAGACCTCAAACACGGCAATAAGCCCAATTCACAATAGTAAAGTATGTGTTTCAATCGCCAATATAGTAGAAATTAACACTCGGGATGGACTAAGCCTCAATCCTCAACAGTATTCTACTCCGCACTCATCGTGGAATGCGTGTCACGCCTCAAAATAGCGTTACGATGTGAAAGTCTGGGGTTTCAAACCCTCAGAGCAGCAGTTACATCAATTACTCACCTCTAGCTGGACGAAAACTAGCTAGCAATGCCCTTGCCTCTCGAATCGACCTCCTCGTGCATCGAATCTGGCCAAAACCACAACGAATATATTACAATATGCTAAGGGAATATAACTCAATCGAAAAGACTTGAAATATATCAAAAACCATGAAATTTGCAAAACCCAAACCCGAGCCCACTTCTCGAAAGTCAAAAATTTTTACATCAAAATGTTCCTTATCTTACCACGAGTCTATATATGTAAAATTCATCAAAATCGGAGTCCAAATTCTCCCTCAAAATCCAATTTCTCATTCAAAAATACAAGCCCTAGTTCTTCCCTTTTTACTCAAATTCCATGAATTTAGGTGTTGAAATCATAATTAGATGATGTTTCTAGGCCATAGGACTTACCTCCAATCGATTCCCAGTCAAAACCCTCTAAATTCCTCGTCAAAAGCTCCGAAGGTTGCTTAAAAATGGTGAAAAATATACTCAAGTCACGAATGAAATGTCCTTAAAATATTCTGCCAGGCATTAATTAACCATATGCGATCGCAGCCTTGCTATTGCGATCGCATAGAACAAATTTCCAAACCTCCCATAAATGCTCGATGTGATCGCACAACTGCCCCTGCGATTGCAGAGCACAGCCTCCCACACATATGCGATCACACTCCAAGCCCCGTGTTCGCATAGAACAAAATGCTACCAGGGACCCCAGGTCCCATTACACTACGCGACCGAGACACCACGAACGCGAATGCACTGACCAATTCTCCAAACTTATGCGATCGCACATCCTCTTACGTGATCGCATAGAACAAATCTGAACCCCTTTCAAAACCTCCAATGCAATCGCAATGCTTCCTATGCGATCGCATAGAGCAAATTCTCTGCAACACTTCAATTATTTTCTGTAACTCCCAAAGGCCAAGTTTGGTCCGATTGACCACCCGATAACAACCTGAGGCATCCAGGACCTCATCCAAAAGTGCCAACCCATCCTAATATATCACACAAACATGTTCCAATCATAAAAACACATCTAACAACACTGTAACATCAATTCCAAACGGATTCAAGCCTAAGTTCAACCAAAACTTCCGAAACTCACATTTGATAAAAAACCCGACGTAAACACCTCCGATTCAATTGAAATTTTGCACATACATCATAAATCACTTAACGAAGCTACTGCATCTCAGAATTTCATTCCGGCCCTTGGATCAAAATCTAACCTACCAACCGGAATTCGCCAAAATTTAAACTTAGCCAATTCAAGCCTAATTCTACAACGAGCCTCCAAAATTATTTTTAACCCTTATATCATCCCCCGAAGCTTACCGAATCATCAGAAATCCATTCCGAGCCCTCTAACTCACACATCAACATCCGGTTGACTATTCTAAACCAAAATTTCCCTAAAGTGACTAATTATCTCATTTCCAACCAAACTCTATTCGAATTACTTCGAATTCACCAAACTCATACAATGAAATTTGTAGAAGCATAAAACGGAGAAAATGTGGGAAGGAAATACATGAGATGACGGGTCGGGTCATCACAAATACGAGTACAAATTTAAAGGTTGGATATTTAAAATATAAATTCTAAAATTCGAAAAATACGGATACGAATGCAGAGATCCGACTAAAATAATTCAAAAAAAAGTTACAGAGAGAAAAGTTAACTAAGCTTTTTGCTCAATGCCTGATTGATTGCTAGTCGAATTGATGGGTGAAGTTTCTTTCTTGAAAATAAGATGACACAGAATCAATAGTTGTACGAGTCCCCATCTTATTCGTCCTCTTAATTGAGCCTCATCTAGTCGATCAAGTTTTTTTTTGTTTTCACATGATGTTCGATATTTTTATTAAGGCCTGATTAAATTCGGATTCGTGCTGGAAAATTTCATATTGAGGGTAAAGAGCTTCTTAATAAAGGTGACTTCATATCAAGGGGTTCGAATTTGAGACATTTAATTAAAGATGAAGAAGTACTTACCATTCCATCACAACTCTTGTTGGTTAGTCAATCAAGTTACTAGTCAACCTAATACTCTTTTATTTATTTTTTTATATAATTTAAGTTATATACATAGAATATAATAATTTTTTTACATTATTAGTTTAATTTAATTTGTTATGTTGATTATTTATTAATAATTAAAAATTATCAATTAATGTTATTTAAAAGAGTTAGCTATAATTATTTTTGAATGATTTAATTTTATAAATATATTTTACATCATCAAATATTACCAAATTTATAATCATCTTATCTCTTCATGCAAGTGGTCAATGGCACAGTTGAGGATACCATGGCTCAGACATAACTTTTGAGAAGCAAATTCAATAGCTCATTTTTTGCCTAAGGATAGTACAAATCTAAAGCTCATAAATAAAACAATCATCCATCATGCACCTACTCAGTTGGTGGAGGCAGCACTAAAAGATGTCGCTGTTAGTAAATCGTATTTTAGGCTAATATCGGAGGAAGCTTATAATAGATTAGCTAGTATAGGAAACATTAATGCAGCTCATAACTCTAGCACTTTTGTAAATCCTTTCAGTTTCGATCCCAATGAAATGGCTCGGAAAGATCGATGTAATGCTACTTGGTTTTTAATAAATTAGTCCTATTTACAACCAAAAAAATAATTATTGGTGTGTTAGACAATGGGCGGGTATCAATCTATTAATCCATCGTTAAAATAGCACGATCTAACCAATTTTTGAACTAATCATTCAAAAATAGTACCAAGTCAATGAAAAATAGCCATTATTTTGCTGCAACAGAGACTGGTCCAACATAATATATTGGAATTCGATGTACCCGTGTATAAACTTCCAGCAATTGTGCTCGACCGATATATTATACTGGAACTCCACTATATTACGCTGGAATATTTTTCGGAGTTCGAACAATGTTTTCGTTCAGATTTATCTATACATGAAAATTGACTAAATTTCGATTACTTTTGAAACTATGACTATTTTTAAATGACCACTTATAAATCTGACTATTTTTTAATTTATCCATAATCCACCACCAGTACAATCTACCCGCAAAAAACCACATATTTTCAAATTAATTTTGTCCACTAAAATTTAAATAAATAGGTTCACACAAAGTTTTATATTATTCGAAATGAGATCCTCACTCATGTCTCTGTCAGTAAACCATCCTTTAAATTGGACAGTTCAGCAAAGAACTATATATCCCTTTTCTGCGGTTAGAAGCTCAGAATAACAATCACTTGAACATTAATTGAAATCTCAGACAAAGAAATAAAGCATATGTTTTATGTAGTGGTGGAGACAGAATTTTCGTTAAGGGGTTCAAAAAAAATTAAAAGTAATTATAATTAGTGGGGATTAAACAATGACCTTATAAATGTTTTGAACAACTTTAACCACTAAGCTATGTTTTTGGATTATGTCAAGGAAATTCACAATATAACATATAGAGGCAAACTATAAATTTTATCACCTCCTAAATCCGCCCCTGGTTGTACATACGTTCTCCATTAACCATGCAAATAAGTTTTCACTAGTTATGTCTCAACACAATTCTCAGCGATCAGCTTTATCCAAATAGGTGGTCAGAAAAATAATTTATTTTTCCTAGTCAGTATATAAATTATACACAATTATTCTTATATTATATATGAATTGTATTATATATATATATATATATATATATATATATATATATATATATTCTACTTTCGTCGACTATTTTTAGCTTAAACAATTGAGTGTTGGCTGTTTAGATTATTTCTTCAAGTTTTCAATGGTCAACTCATAATTGGCCCAGTCCTTACCCGGAAAGAGTTATTACGCGTACGTACCAAACAAATGAATTGGGGTAAAGTATATAAATAGCCTTAAAGTGGATAGTCTTGAATTTTATAAAGTCGCATACAAATAAGTATTGCCGCTCGTTTGCTCTATACACAATATTTTTAACTTTTGACTTTAAAGTTCTATCCATAGAGCAAGTGGGTTCAAAACTTAATTCAAGGCCGCCTCAAAACGTGTCGTATTTCTCTAATTTTTCAAATAGATTTTACTTAGGAATTTTTACCTCCTATAATAAAGGTTAATACTTTATTTATATTAAATAAATATTATTTAAAAAAATTATATTTTATAAATAACTTTTAAGGTTTCGATTCTTTGAAAGGCGTTCCCCTTTAAAAGGAAATTTGCTAAAACAACAAAAGCAGCCACTGGAATAACATCAACTTCCTGAGAGAGTCGTCGTCAGACTTTGGAACGCAATCTATATTCCAGAATCATCGACTTTCTGTATTCAACTAATTGGGTTGTTTCATTGGGCCACATAACTAAAATTATTGTCTTTTTTTTATTGTAATTTAATGTATCATATTGTATTTCATGTATTTCATTATATTTAGTGTCTTTTTTTCATTATATTTAGTGTCTTTTTTTCATTATATTTTAATGTATCCCATTAAATTTTATGTATTTCATTGTATTCACCGTCTCGCTATATATCATGAATGTATTCATGGATTTTTTTAATTAAAATAATCTAAATATTCAGATGTATTATGTAATTTCTTTGAAGTTTGCTATGTTTTTGGGGTATTTTTTTTGGGTGAGAATCTTTTTTATAACTGATAATATAAATTTTGTATGTGATAAGTGAGTTTGTTGAGTTATATTAGGAGTCTAGTATGTCAATTGATTCACTTTCTATTTTAAAATAGTATAATCTCCTATTTCACGCCGTGAATACAGTCCAATACAATAATTTGTCCAGCTTAATCCCATATTTTACTCCATGAATACAGTAAAATACACTCGAATACAACAACTGATTGGCTGGACTTCCCTAATTCATGCCTATTTTTGCTACTGTATCCATGAATACAATAACTTAAATACTTCAAATACATATTATCACCACATTATAGATATCTATAATCCGTAATATAACAAATGATATCTATAAATGGCTAATTACTACTAAAAGATCGTGTTTTATAAAAAATTCTCTTTTACTTATAAGCCCAGGGAGAAACAGAATATAGAGGTTGGTCCAAGAGGTCGTTGGGTCACAGCCCACTCCATAGAGTGGCGGAAATGAAAATGCATCTTTACATAAATAACCGATCAAATTATTGGTTACTTTTTCTAGCTATATATATATATTATATAAAAATTGTACAAAATTATACAAATAAATATATAAATCATATATATTATACATCCATCAATTATTTTTAGTTTAAGTGGCTGGGTGGACGACTATTTTGATTAATTCTTCAATTGGGAACCCCGAAAATGATGAAACCCACTGGTCAAACTAATTCGAATTTGGATCGTGTATGACATATTAAAGTCATAATATCATGATATAGCCAGTTTTTGTAGTGGTCAATCAAAAATAGCTAGCGTTTACCAAGTCAATGAAAAATAGCCACTATGTTGCTGCAACAGAACCGATCTCGTATAATATACGGGAGTTCTTGTACATTTGTATACGAACTCCAGCATATTATACTGGACCTGTATACTTTGCTAACTCATGTATAATATACGGGAGACTGGAGCACTAGTGCTCCAAACTCCAGTATATTATATTGGAGATTTATACTTGCTGGAGTTCCCGTAAGATATGCGGGAGTTTAGGCATACTTATGCTGGAACACCCGTAAAATATGCAGGCGTATTTTTCGAATTTTGAACAGTGTTTTCGCTCAAATTTATCTTTACATAAATGGCTAAATTTTGATGACTTTTAAAACTTGGCTATTTTTCAACTACCAATCGTAAATCGGGCTATTTTAAATTTCTCCACATACTAAAGGGAAAGGCACTACCTACAAGAGTTTTTCATCTTTGGGCTCGAACAAGAAACATGTTTAAGAGTAGAGAAATCCCATCTTTCCCATATTGTTCAACTGTATATAGTCAAATGGAGGATTAAGAAAAACACTCCAAATCGCTTAAAATACTCTCTCCATAATTCAATTGTTACATGTCTAATAGTCCTTTCCTCTCCCTCAGTTGCTACAAATTACTTATTCCTTGCCGCATAAACTCTGATTCCATAGTCGTTCTGTTTGATTCGTTATTTTTCGTACAATCTTCAAATAAATCAAATAAAGCACTGTGGTAGAATAGTGCTTCAATAAAACGGTTAAGATTCTTGTTGATGAGTTACAAGTCCTTACATTTTCCGAGTTCCTTACATTTTCTACTATCGCTTGAATTCCAGCAAATTTTATCACTTGACAAAGAGGCACGTCCTGAACTGCAATAGGAAACAAGTCTTTGAACAGCAAATTGTCCCACTTTCTCCGCGCATTTAAGTGGGAGATAATTGTTGGGGCATATACTATTAATTATGCATTTGGATATAGTATATTCAAATAATTATTATGGTTAAAAGTCTAAGTAGAAGATTATTGGGATATATACTATTAACTATGGGTTTGGTTAGATATAATATTTATTAAGAATAATTGTTTATTCAAATTTAATAAAGTTTTTAATAGATCATATATTAGTTTGTGTCCTTTGCTTATATAGTAGATGATTTAGTGTATAGAGTTTAGCGTCATCGGTTCTTATAAGTATAAAGTTTGAGTTCACAATATAATCATGGAGACAACCATCAGGAATGATTGTAGCACAAGATTAAATACAAGTTATCTTGATTATGGGAATGGTTTAATTCCAACTTCTTGTGCTAGTACATTTTATATGTATTGAACGGACCAGATAGAGATAAATATTTTATACTGACTTAATAAAATAAACTCTCTAGCCATTAGATGTACTTATACTCTTAATCTTGATATAATTATTATTAGTTGTGTATATTATTATTGTTTTGATTTATTAAAAGGCGAGATTCATTCGTGGGTCAATATGCCTGGTAAATTGGATAATAATAATGTACATTGGCGAAGTAATAATTAATCGATCGAATTCATGTCTCGGTTTAGAGATTGATGATACACCTTTATGAAAGCTTATAAGTTTTCGTGTGTAAACCCGGCCGGTGGATTTTGTATCCGACACATGAAATAAGTTAAGCGAAAGTCTAAAGGAAATAATCAATAAATTAAATCGTCAGTAATTTAATTTAGTTGATTAGTATCTGAGTCTTAACATTGGGAGTTAAATAAGATTTAATGGATGAATTTCGAAATTGGATAAGGAGTGCAGTTACGTATTTTTAGTGGAATAATTCGTAATTAATTATGGTAGATATTAATTTCGAAAATTAAAAATTAATTTCATAATTGGAGCTTTGTTAATTAAATTATGTGGTCCCTACTGTGCCTAAATAATAGGAAATAAAGGGAACATATCTACATAATTCTCAACGTTAAAAAGAAGTTCCAAAGGCTAGAGAGAGAAGCTCCCCCTTCTCTCTACCTTTACTGTTCCATTGCCTCGTCTTCTCCGCCTGCCTCGGCGCACGTTAGTTAACGTCGCCGAGCTGGTTTTCATGGCAAGAGGAAGAGGTCGTTGTAGGGGTAAACCACGTAAAATACCAATTGCAACAATAGATCGCATCATCTCAAAAATCAATCCACCACAAGCTATTTCCAGTGAAGAAGGTCCGGTTACTGTTCCATTGATTTCAGTCCCATTGAAGCAACCAGAGGAGGTTCCTGTACAAATAGAAGTTACAGAGCTTCCTCAAACTCAGAATATACAAGATGATGGTGGAAATACCCACATGCAGACATCAACCCAACCACCTGACCCTGAAACAGTGAAGGTGACCAATGAAGGAACCAAAGTGTGGGCAAATCTGTTCCAGAAGAATAGATTTGCCTCTAATGGTATGTCACTGGAGTATATACCACCTACTATCCTTGATGGCAAACCTGTAGGTCAGTTACTGAAAGAGGAAGTAGAGGAGGAAGAGCAGAAATGGAAATGTTCTCTGGTGATTTTTGTATTGGGGACTGGTCCAGGTTATAATGCTATGAAACGATTCATTAATCTACACTAGTCTCATGTTCCAGAGCCAGATCTATACTACCATGAGGAGGGTTATTATGTAGCTAAATTTCAAACCATGGAAGATGCTAAGGAGGTCATATGTGTTGGTCCATATACCATTGCTAACAGACCTATGGTTTTGAAGCAATGGACTCCTGATTTCGACTTCACTGCTGCTTTCCCTAATGACATTCCTCTATGGGTAAAGTTTCCTAGGCTCCCTATGTCATGCTGGGGTAATAGGTCTTTGAGTAGGATTGCCAGTGTTCTTGGCAAACCTACTTTTGCTGATGAGTGTACTACCAATCAGACTAGGATCTCTTTTGCACGTATGCTTATTGAGGTTAATGTGTCTAAACCTCTGCCAAGTGATATTGAGATTATTGATCATAATGGTAAGAAGTTTATACAGGAAGTGACATATGACTGGAAGCCAACATACTGTGAGAAGTGCCTCATGGTAGGCCATAACTGTATGACCATTCCTAAACCCCCTCAACCTATACAAAAACCAAAAATTACCCAGGAGTGGAGAGTTAAAGGACCAGTGCAGAATGATACACAACCTAAGGAGAACCCCAGCCAACAGGAAGAACCAAGGCAGACTGCAATACCTCCTAAGGATGCTGGTCCTTTGGATGTCACAGAAGGGTTCACTCTGGTAGATAAGGGCAAGCAAGTGCAATCACCAGTTTTTAATCTTACAAATTTTCCCCCATTATCTCCTATGGTATTGAGTAACAGATTTCAAGTTGTGTCTGCTAGCAGAACAGGTCACCCCCCTGATGCAGGGGGACCTAGTTTTACCAAATGAAGTTAGTAATTTGGAATATTAGAGGGATCAATAAGAAGTACAAACAGAAAGAAGCTAAAGAAAACTTTAGACAGAATATATTTAGTCTTGTTAGTTTGGTAGAAACAAAGGTCAAGGAGAATAATGCAGGGAGAATTGCTAATCTAGTGCTCCCAGGTTGGTGTATGGTAGCTAACTATAGGGAGTCTCCAAGAGGTAGAATCTGGATTTTATGGGATCCTAAGAAGATCAGTGTCACAGGAATTCAGGAGGATGGCCAATCTTTTCATTGCAGTATTCATAATCTTGTTGGGGATCTGATCTGCCTGCTCACTGTGGTTTATGGTTCTAATGGTCAGGACCATAGAAGAACAATGTGGCAACACATACAAAATCTTGCTACTGGTATTACTGAGCCTTGGCTGGTTGCAAGTGACTTCAATGCTGTGTTGTCTGTCAATGATAGACAGTCATGTACTCAAGTTAAGCAAGCTGAGACTGGATTTCATTCAATGCATTCAACTGGCTGAATTATCAGAACTTCCTTGGAAAGGGAACTTCTTCACATGGACTAATAAACAGACTGGTAATGAGAGAGTTTGTAGTAGATTAGACAGAATGTTTGGTAATTATGACTGGATGATTAAATGGAGTCATGTACAGACTGTATATGACCCTCCTTTAATCTCTGATCATAATCCAATGGTCCTCACTTTGAAGGAAGATATTATTGTCAGGAAGGCACCCTTCAAATTTTACAATGCATGGGCTAATCACAAGGATTTCCAAAACATCATGAAGGAACATTGGAGGAGTTCTGATCAGGGCACTCTTAAGTTGATATGGAACAACCTCAAGGCACTTAAACCTATTCTAAATTCTCTAAATGTTAGAGAATTTAAGAACATCACACAGAAAATAGAATCTAGCAGGGAGGAACTAAAAATCATCCAGCACCAGATGAGCTCACAATATACTAATGATTTGCAGGCTAAAGAAAAGGATATGTTATTGAAGATGGAGAAGTGGTCAGAGATTGAAGAAAGTATCCTCCAACAGAAATCTAGAGCCAAATGGATACAATTGGGAGATTCAAACAATAAGTATTTTCATGCTGTGTTAAAAGAAAGGAATCAGTATAAAAGCATTACTGAACTGGTTACTGCAGGAGGCATCAAACTTACTCATCCAGATGACATTAGAGCTGAAATCAGGAACTTCTATAAGGCTTTAATGGGGTCATCAGCTCCCTCCCTTCCAGCAATTAATAGATCATATATGGATTATGGCCCAAAGCTCACTCATTATCAGCAACAGCAGCTAGTTGCAGATGTGACTATTGATGAAATTGTAGATAGCCTAAAATCCATTGGTGATCATAAAGCACCAGGGATTGATGGTTATAATGTTGTTTTCTTTAAACAGACCTGGTGGCTCACTGGAAATCAGATTACCAGGGCAGTTCTGGAGTTCTTCCAATCTGGTAAGATGTATAAGCCAGTTAATTGTGCTTCCCTTACACTGATACCTAAAGTTCCTAACCCTCAGTCAGTCAAGGAATTCAGACCAATTGCCTGTTGTCAGTCTTATATAAGATAATATCTAATATACTGGCTAACAGATTACATAAATGCATGGCTTATATCATCAATGATTCCCAATCAGGATTCATACCAGGAAGGAAGGTGGCTGACAATGTTATCTTAGCACATGAGTTGATCAAACACTATGCTAGAACACATGTGTCTCCTAGGTGCATGATTAAAATAGATCTACAGAAGGCTTATGATTCTGTTGAGTGGATCTTCTTGCAACAAGTGATGGAATCCTTACACTTCCCAGGCAGATTCATAAGGTGGATTATGGAATGTGTCCAGACAGTGAGCTATACAATCATGGTTAATGGGGAAACTACTGAACCCTTCTAAGCAGCTAAAGGATTGAGGCAAGGTGACCCAGTCTCTCCCTTCTTATTTGCTATAGTGATGGAATACCTTAGCAGGGCTCTTGTGGAACTAAAGAGAGATCCAGATTTCCTATTCCATCCTGGTTGTAAAAGGTTAAATATCACACATCTTAGTTTTGCAGATGATCTACTGTTATTTGCAAGAGGTGACATGAAGGCTGTCACAACCATGTTCAGATATTTCTCTCAATTTACTGAGGCTTCTGGTATGACTGCTAACTTGAGTAAAAGTTCTGTTTATTTTGTTGGTGTCTCTCCTGATGCACAACAACATATTGTCAATCATCTTGGTTAGGTATATGGAGAATTACCTTTCAAGTATTTGGGAGTTCCTCTAACTGCCAAGAAAATCATTACTACAATGGCAACCATTGGTGGATAGGGTTACTGCCAGGATTACATCCTGGACTGCTAGAATTCAGCTGGTACAGTCAGTCATCTTTGGTATACAAGCATACTGGGCACAACTTTTTCTTATTCCTACAAAAATATTAAAGATGCTGGATGCAGTTTGTAGATCCTATGTTTGGACAGGATCAGCCAACATATCCAAAAAATCATATGTAGCTTGAGACAAGGTCTGCCTACCTAAGTCTCCTGGGGGTTTAAATATTATGAATCTGCTATTATGGAACAAGGTTGCAATCATGAAACTTGGATGGGATCTGGCCAATAAGAAAGATGTTCTATGGATAAAATGGATACATTCAGTATACATAAAACAACAACAATTGCAGTCCCTAACCATTCCTAACCAAGCCAGTTGGATGGTTAGGAAGATCATTGCTGCTACTGTTACATTGCAGCAGTCACAGATGCTACAACAACCAGTTTGCTCTATCAAGAAATTTTACTTACAACAGGTTGGACAATTGCCAAGAGTAAAGTGGAAGAACCTAACTATCCAAAACTATGCTAGACCTAAGGCAGTTTTCAATCTCTGGCTTATATTACAGAACAGGCTGCCCACAAAGGATAGACTGGAACAGTGGACACTCACAGTGGACAACACATATGTACTTTGCCAACAAGATAAGGAGACTAGGGATCATCTGTTCTTCTCATGTTCATTCACCTCCTTGCTGAGACATCACACTTTACAGTGGATTGGAGTAACTCAAGACAATTACCAGAATTGGAAGCAATACATTCAGTGGATCATAGCCAAGTCTAAAGGGAAATATGGTCGAGCTCAAATGATGAAAATGGTCTTTGCTGAAATGCTTTACAATATTTGGTTAGAAAGAAACTCCAGATTGTTCAATCACACTTCATGTTCCAGTGGACATCTACTTAGAAGTATTGCTTATACATGTCATGTTAGGAGTCCCCCTAAAGTTAAGGAGTGAAGTTACGAATTTTTAGTGGAATAATTCGTAATTAATTATGGTAGATATTAATTTCAAAAATTAGAAATTAATTCCATAATTGGAGCCTTGTTAGTTAAATTTTGTGGTCCCTACTGTGCCTAAATAATAGGAAATAAAGGAATCCTTTTTCTAGTGGAATAGAAAACCCAACAGGTTTGGAAAATGAGTCTTAACCCTTAAAACTTGTGCTATAAATACATAAGGTTTTCCATTTAGGGAGAGAAGAAGATGGTGGCTGAAATTTTTAGCCAAGTGTTCCTAGAACCTAGAAATTTCGCCCATACAAAATTGCTATTTCCGGTATTATTTAGGTAACACAGTAGAAGACCGTGGAACGTTCGAGGATCACGATTATACGGGTGATGGAGATTCCATTGAAAAGTTATGGAACTGAAGGCTCACGTGGTAGAAGAGATATGTTCACGCTTCAAGAGGTAACCCGTGAAATATCGTTTATGTTAATTGTCTAGATTAAATGTGATTTTGATACTGAGATTGCTTCCGCTGCTTATTATAATCCATCAATTGATATCAGAGCTCACTCACATCTAATTAGATAACTATGTTTTTCATGAAACAAGAATATAGTGTTTATGTGCGTTTTATGAATTACATATATATGTGATTTTTTGAAAAACTGCACTGTTGTTCTGTGAATTAACTATGCAATATGGATTATTCTTGTACTCATGAGATATCTGCTTTCTTATTGATATTTGATTGAGATTATCTAAATTTTTTGGGGTAAACCCTAAAAAAACGCAAAACCTGTTTTTTACCGAATAGCCGGTATTTTTGGAGGTCAGCGAACTTGTCAAACTTCGATTGAGCTAAAATTTGGTGGGTCTATCGGAAACAATATAGTGAAGAAAACTCACTGCTTTTGCAGTCAAACATGATGTTTTTCGGCGTTTTGAGGTCGTTTGGACTGTGTTTTGGACGTGTTTCTATTTTCTGAAAATTATTTCTTATGAATTTTAATTTCTTTTTAATTCAATGGTGGTGGAGGTGACTCCCTATGGTCCCCATGATTAAATACTAGTCATATAATAGGTTTACACATTGGCTATTAGCAAATATACGTATTGTTGTATAAAATTCAATAATAAATATGTAGGATTTTAATTGACTAGGTCTTACAAGGTATAATTGATATTGTGTGATGATATAATTATTTTGTAAGAAAGTAAAATTCTCTATTTGGTATCCTAGATGACTAATGATTGGAGCGTTTGTCATATTTGTGCATAAAAAAATCTCAAATTTAAGTTTATGTTTTCATGCCCTACGTGATTACCAGTTTGGATTTTCGATGAAGAATTTTGTTCTCTGATTGAAGGTTCTAATTAAGTGAAATATGACGGTATTTTGCATAAATTTTATATTGTTGGTATGGCTTTTTAAGCTATGGTCTACCATAAAATAATTTTATGAGCTAAATATATATATTCACTTGTAAATTTAGAATTTTATGAGTAATAAATAGTTACCTCTGAAGTGGTTTGTTTATTTGAACTCATGAAAAATTCTTAGTAAATTTGTATATGTGAAATTAATTATATTTATTCATGGATTGAGAATTATGATTAATAAGTAGGATCCACAAAATGGTCTATTTATTTGAGTCATTGAAATATGTTTAATATACCATGTGAAAATTATCCTTGAGAAATCTACATTAATGGTGGAGGCTCTTAACTAGAAAAAGATTTTTATCTTTGGGTACTAGTGAAACTAACTCCACCCATGAGAAGAAATATTGGGGTTTTCACCAAACGGGAGAAAATATTATATCTCAGGTTCTTATGTGTTTAATAAAAGAATAATTTATTGCAAAAGGAGATATTATATATCCTAGAAATAGGAAGAACATAATATACGCCTTGAGCTCATAATTATAAGGAGAATGAATCAATATCATATTTATTTTAATTCATGAGACTACTTAAAACGGTTATTCTCCGAGTTTGGTTACAGGCTGGTGGTCATGAATTTGACGGACTCCGATTTACCTGAAACTTGGTGAGTTCATCAAAAATGATCTAATGAAAAAAACTCACTGCGATGCAGTGAATCATGTTAATTTTTGGCATTGTGAGGTCGTTTAGATGGGTTTTCAAGCAGTTTATTAAATTGAATTTGTTATAAATATGAAAAATTATTCTTTATATATAGGCTATATTTGTGTTAAATCTGAAACATGTGATTTAACTTGATATTATATATATGAAGAATGCAAATCACATGGATTTAATCCTAACTACGCCAAAAATAATTTATTCGAATTTGGTCCAGTTTTGGCGATCATGAATTTTATAATCTCCAAATGACCTCAAATTCGGTAGGATCATCAAAAACGGTCATTTAAGAAGAACTCACTGCCATGCACTGAATTACATCGTATATTGACGATTCGGGATCGTTTAGATGAGTTTTTTGGAGGTTTGACGGATTAAAATGTGATTTACATACGAAAAGTCATTCTTTCTATCATTTTATTTATGTCTAATCTGGAACATGATAACACATGTTGATTTGACATGAATTGATACAAAAAAAAAATACATGTCATATTTTAAATTCTTAAAAAATGCTTTAAATGATAATTTTTCAAATTTGGTCGCAACTTTTGGAGATCGTGACTTTAACGATCTCCGATTGATATGAAATTTAATCACTGCTATGCAGTGTAAAATATTAATTTTAGTATTTTAAGACTGTTTAAATGGGGCATTGAGCATTTTTTTAATATTGTGGAACTTAATACTGAGAGAAAAGTTTGTGGTTGTGATAAAGTAGTGATAGGAATTAACCCCTATGGTCTCCATATTTTTATTTATAGTGAGATAGTAAATTTACGCGTTGACATACTCCATATCGGATAAATTTATTATGAACTCACTGGATATAGTTACTAGTTATTGATAACATATGTTAGCTCTCCATCTGAGTTTAAGGGTTAAATCAATTTTGTAGCTAAAATACAATCATGATTAAATGGTGATAGAATTATATTTATATGGTCTTTCACTATTAATTTCAAGTGAGTAATAAATTTACGCGTTGACTTTAGGTCTTCCTCCATAACGGATAAATTTATTATAAGCTCACTAGGTAAAATACTAGTAATTGATATCGTGTACTTACTCTCCATCTGAGTATACATGTTGGATCAATGGAACTAGAGCTATTAAAAATGATGTTCACTTGACTTAAATTAACAATACACTCTCCATATGAGTTGGGTCTGTTTTAATTATTAGAGTGAATAATCTAGCATTGCATATATATGTTGCATGAGTAGTTCTTTTCCCATCAAAATTGCTATTCAAGATGCATGACATATATGTGTAGTGTGTTTAAAATTTTTGTATTAAAAAGTGATATACAATTGACTGAAAATAATAGTATACTCTCCTTCTGAGTTGGTTTTATTAATTTTTGGATTGTATAATTCTTGCATTATATAATATATTTTGCATGAATGATTCTTTTCCCATCGAAATTTATTATTTCAGATGCATGTATGTATATAAATATTGAATGCAGTCTGAATGTTACTATTTAGTGTTTTGACTTATTATGGTCTATTTAATATTTTTATCTCAACTCCACAATGATTTTATGCAACTGATCGTATTACTTGTTAAAAATATTTTTAGTGATAAGGCATTAATTTTAAGGATGCAATATATGTACTTTTGTTAGAAGGAATTTAATTCCAGTTTCTGGGAAAAATAAGAGATGGATATTTATTTTATTTTTCGAATAACTCTTGAGTTATTGAGCTTAATAAACATTTTATCTCTTGTGGTACATAAATGCATGACGTTGTTATTGTATATTGATGTCTCTCCTGAAACAATATTAGTCTACCTCATAAAAGAGTATGTTCTTCAAAATTGAGTAAAACTTATATGTGCACTTTTGTCAAAGTTATATTAATCCGGATAGGATTTCAAGTTGGTCAAGGATGGACCTTAAGATTCATTGAAACTAGAGGCAATATCAACTTGTAGATCCTATTTGAAAGAAAATTTGACTAAAAGATGTTTTCTTAAAAGGAAATAAAACTAGTGATAAGTTAGAATGAATCCTTTCTGATTTGTATGGTTAAATGAACATACTCGTAAGAGATAGATTTTGAGTATTTTGTGACGTTCATAAATAATTACTCAAAATATTAATATATTTATTTGATGCACTGTAAGTCTTAATGAATTAAGTAATTCAAGATTTTAAAACTTGAAACGAAGAAGCACCAAAGAAATATATTAAGTTACTACAATTTGATAGTAGTGGCGAGCACATCTCTAAAAAGTTCTTTTGTTACATATCAGAATAAGGGAATACATCTCGATTGACTACACTATAAATTCCATAATAGAATGGTATAGTAGAAAGAAGAAATAAGTCTCTTTTGGATATGGATAGACTAATGACGTGTTATTCAAATTTGCCTTATTTGTTTTTGGAATATTTTTTGAAAACTGCAAATTACATTCTGAATATAGTTTCTTTTTAAGTTAGTCTGAGACATCTACAGAACTGTGGACTGAATGTAAGCTCGGTCTGTGGCATGTTCAGATATAGGAATGTCCCACATATGTGCTGAAAGGGAAAGCAGATATGTAAGTTGGAACTAAGAATAAATAGGTGCATGTTTATCGAATATCCAAGAAAACTAATAGAGCTTTATTTTATTGTCCTAAAGAAAATAAGGCAATTATTAAAACAATGGTATTTTTCTAGATAAGGACTGTTTAATAAAATATGTTCCTAGAAACAAACTATTTTTACAGGAACTGTGCAAAGAAATAACTAGATGTTCAAGAACATCAAAACCCACACGTCAGAATTGACGTTCCATTGCATTTAAACAGTGGGAGAACGTTAATAGACATGATATGTTTTTATCGAGGGGGAGTGATGTTTGAACATTGACCACTACAGTAAGAAGTTACTAATATTTCCATGTCGTGAGGTAAAGAAGGTAATATTAGTAGTACTTCGTCGTAGTGGGAAAAGCTAAATAAAATCATAATTCAGTATACATTCTTGGGATAGTTTCGGTAACATGGTCCCTGAAGAGTTTAATACCAAACTAGATAGTTACGACAAAGCACTAATGCACAAATATTGCATCAGATATAACTTGGCAAGATTCTTTAACAAAACCTTATTTGGTAAAGACTTTTAATAGTCATGTAAAAGAATGCTAGAGAAAGTTGTAGATGCATGGTTATGAGTCTAAGTGTGAGATTGTTGGGGCATATACTATTAACCATACATTTAGATATTGTATATTCTAATAATTACTATGGTTAAAAGTCTAAGTGGGAGATTGTTGGGATATATACAATTAACCATGGGTTTGGTTTAGATATAGTATTTATTATGAAATAATTGTTTATCAGTTTTAATAAAGTTTTAAATAGATCATATATTAGTTTGTGTCATTTGCTTATATGGTAGATGATTTAGTGTATAGAGTTTAGCTTATACACGGAAGATTAACTCATCGGTTCTTATAAGTATAAAGTTTGAGTTCACAATCTAATCATGGAGTTGACAAACCATCATGAATGGTTGTAGTACAAGATTAAATATTATTTATCTTGATTATGGGAATGGTTTAATTCCAACTTCTTGTGCTAGTACATTTTATATGTATTGAAGGGATCAGGTAGAGATAAATATTTTATACTGACTTAATAAAATAAACTTTCTAGCCATTAAATGTACTTATACTCTTAATCTTGATATAATTATTATTAGCTGTGTATATTATTATTGTTTTGATTTATTAAAAGGCGAGATTCTTTCGTGAGTCAATATGCCTTGTAAAGTGGATAATAATAATGTACATCGGCGAAGTAATACGTAGTTGATGGAATCCATGGCTCGGTTTATAGATTGATGATACACCTTTATGAAAGCTTATAAGTTTTCATGTGTAAACCCGTCCGGTGGATTTTGTATCCGACACATGAAATAAGTTAAGCGAAAGTCTAAAGGAAATAATCAATAAATTAAATCGTCAGTAATTTAATTTATTTGATTAGTATCTGAGTCTTAACATAGGGAGTTAGATAAGATTTAATGGATGAATTTCAAAATTGGATAAGGAGTGAAGTTACGGATTTTTAGTGGAATAATTCGTAATTAATTATGGTAGATATTAATTTCAAAAATTAGAAATTAATTCCATAATTGGAGCCTTGTTAATTAAATTTTGTGGTCCCTACTGTGCCTAAATAATAGTAAATAAAGGAATCCTTTTTCTAGTGGAATAGAAAACCCAACAGGTTTTGGAAAATGAGTCTTAACCCTTAAAACTTGTGCTATAAATACATAAGGTTTTTCATTTAGGGAGAGAAGAAGATGGTGGCTGAAATTTTTAGCCAAGTGTTCCTAGAACCTAGAAATTTCGCCCACACGAAATTGCTATTTCCGGTATTATTTAGGTAACACAGTAGAAGACCGTGGAACGTTCGAGGATCACGATTATACGGGTGATGGAGATTCCATTAAAAAGTTATGGAGCTGAAGGCTCACGTGGTAGAAGGGATATGTTCACGCTTCAAGAGGTAACCTGTGAAATCTCGTTCATGCTAATTGTCTAGATTACATGTGATTTTGATACTGTGATTGCTTCCGCTGCTTATTATAATCCATCAGTTCGCATGATCATATTGCTTTTGTCCCACTTTCTCCGCGCAATATAAAAGGCGTTCGACGAGTTCAACACTTCTAGAATCTTCCTCTGAAAGACTTAACAAAGAACTAACAAATGGATGATCAAGTGAAGAATCTGAAGATTCAAAAGATTGAATAAAATTTTGTCCACCTAAACGAAGAATTGAATCTGTAGACAATTTACCATTATTTGCACATTCAGTTCCACTAGTTTGAATATTGATTTTTTGCCCCCTTAATTTTCTGAATCCCTTTCCAGAGTCTTTCAATATGTTAACTGAAGAAATCAGTGAAGTTCTTGACTTCTTGTTATGTACTAAACTCTCTGGTGTGACATAAAGATGATTTTTTGTTTCGTTTTCGACGTCGAAATCTCAATCATCAAATGTAACAAAATCTGAATCAGAAGGAAGTAATTTCTTACTTGTTATATCTTCTTCATCTTCTTGATTCAGTGCAATACCAGTGGAAAACCAACTGATTTCTTGGGCTGGTTCCGTAACAACAAAACGACGACAAAACCAATGTAATATCACACGTGAGGTCAGTGGAAGATAGTGTGCATACAAACCGATAGCCGACAGACCTTCAGCTTAAGGAATGTCTGGTTCCAAATTACTATGATTTCAATTGCAAATATTTGGTATCAGTTTTAGATTAGTAACGTACAGATAGAAAAATAGATTTTTATAGGAATTTTTATATTTAGTATGATTTAAAAAATATTGTAGGAACTTTAATGTTATCGATAATCGATGTTTTCTATTTAAAGAAAGACAAATGAAGTCGTATTTATTTCGGTGATAACATTAGATTTTTCATTTGTGCATGTGTAGGAGTATGGGACCTAAAAAATTCTTTTTATTCTCTTTTTGTTATAAAATAATAAAAGAAGAAGAAGAAAAATATTGCAGAGAAAAAAAGAGAGAATTCTTATTGAATTTTGGGGTGATTTACAATGGGGTAAGACTCCTCTATTTATAGAAGGAAAACTGACTTAGTATCAAAGTAAAACTCTCTACAAGAAACATTCACTCTAAATAGAATTCTATTCTTAGCACTCCCCCTTGAATGTCTACTCAATAAGTAATGTGCTTCGTTAAAACCTTAACTAAAATAAACCCCAATGGGAAAAATAATTCTAGAAAAGGAAAAAGAATACACATATCTAATAATACGCCTTTTGGTTGCCTTGTTAAAAACCTTGCAAGGAAAATCCAGTGGGACAAAACCTTGTAAGGAAAAAAGAGTGCAACGCGCATTAACTCCCCCTGATAAGAGCAGCAATTCACATCTTTGAGCCTTTGCATTCCAATCTTGTGCACTAGCTTTTTAAAGGTTGACATCGGCAGAGTTTTGGTGAATAAATCAGCCATATTAACTCTATTGAATATATTGCACCATAAAAATATCACTCGTGATAGATATATAATGTCTTCACAAATATCGTGGAATGACTCTTCAATATCTCCACACAGATATCCTCGCTATCACATTATCATGCTTATAGTTATAGCAAGATATAAATGTGCACAAATTGCACTTAGCATGTGGTACTTCAAGACCAAAAATTTAATATGCTTTAAGCGGTTTAAGGCCTTCAAGGATTGTCATATAAGTTAAGCCATCTAAAGAGGCTTTAGTACACATCAAGTTTTTATGTCTTATATAGACATATAAGATATCGAAAACTGACTGTACATACCATTGACTTTATACTTTCAAGTATTTGAACTGCATGTCCAAAACTACATGTCTTTCATATGGAATCAATTCTACTTGAATTGTATCTCTTCCATTTGCCAATACTTTTGTGTCTATATTTGATAAACTTAAGATCTTCACCTATACTTAGCGCTATGATAGATGTCGTCGACGAACATATTATATCGGTTCCAATAAATTTGCATAAATACATAACATAGAGATCTCTTCATATATATGTATATTCAGGTACCTGAATCTCTCATGAGATTTTATGAAGTGTTATGTCATGTGACCTTCTAGATCACTTGCCTCATTTATTATGATCACTTTGATCATTTGCTCATTTTCCTTATTAAGAAGTTCTATTTAAAACCGATTTGTTTATACGCTATAAGCGTACCATAGAATTTATCATTCTAGGACTTAATATGAGCATTTGCAATGAGAATATAGTTACTTTCTTTCGGTCAACAAATGCGTATGACATGCTTTACAATATATTGCAAATGAATTATCCTTTTATGAACTTCAAGTTCATATTATCCTATTCGAGTATCTATATGTATAAATAATAATTCATTCCATGTAACTTTTTTTCATCTGTTGTAACATGTCTCCCCCTCATGTTAGAAAAACTAACTTGCTTCCTCAACTTTGAGAATCCATCTTTGTGTGATATGGTATTAATCAATATACACTGCACATCAATAATAATTATTTGGTTCCTGACCCAGAACCACCTGTGAGGGGAGAAAATAATATACTTTCGTATATTACGTATATCAAAATGATATAGATAACTTTGTTCTCATAAGTAATAGTTTAACTATTAAGTGGAGGCACTCAATAAATTATTATGCTAGACCAGTTGTGACGTAAACCAACTTATCAAGATAAACTATCTTGGACAGAAAATCTGGAAATTATGCTCAAAGTTAAATTACAGAGCAAATTACCTCGCAAATACCAAGTTGCGGGTTAATAATAATCGCACATGTAACCATATCATAAATGCATATTATGTGGTATATACGGCAGGTGAATGGGCCCATATTTATCTTTGATATTTCCAGCATTCATGGGACTCAATCCCAATTTTAGTTGGTCTATTAATTAATGAGAACAAGTAATACAAGAGAATTCATAAAGAACTTTCTAGTTCTTTAATATTTACCCATGTGAATTCTCTATTATTTTTGCACACCATAATTAAATTGATATAGCTAACCCGAATGCCAACTGAATAAATTATCAATATTAATAAACTTCAGGTTTAAACCACGACATGTGCTATTATCGATAAACTCCAAGTTTATTATGATATGAATTTTTATATCAATAAACATCCACTTTATTGTGGCATTCTTTTGTTTGTGTAGTACAAACTGGAGAATAATACCGGTAGCTTTTCACATATAGATTATCTCGCTACAAGTTGTAGGAATAGAAGATACCAAATCCTTCCTTTATTTACTGTCTCAATATAATCAACCGCTTTCGCGTATACTTTGAAAACTGCATAAGTTTCTTTGAGACTTACTACAACACAATACCTTATTGGTAATCAATTGTGTTTCTCCAAAATAGTATAATTGGCTCTTGCAGAATTCTCAGTTAATTTGGTACTACCACATATTCATAAACATCCATATGGTGAATATCTCTTTTAAAGAGAAAGTTATAGCATTATGGTCATGGTCAAAATCATATGCAAGATATGTTTCTTGCATTATTGTTGTCCTTTAATAATCACATTGCCAAAATATTTTGACGTACAATAGGTACGTGACCAATGACTATTCATGCCATAATAATGACATTATTTTCTTATATCATCTCAAACCTCCTTCTATAGGTGATTGTGGTATATTCACTACCACTAGCACGTTCATATTCTTCCAAGAATAAATATGTATTCATAAATTAGATGTTGTCACACTCATATCATGAATGGACCATAATCATCTATATGTGCTTTATAAAATCGCATATTGTCAAATTTATGACAAATATTACTTTCACAAAGTGAAGGATTATTTTGAGAATCCTTATTATTCTCATTATCACAATGATGACGATTATAATTTCGTCTATTGCCACGTCCACATCCATTGATACCTTCACGGTAATAATTTTATCTTCTTTCAGACTTATCACATACTGCTATCACATTCTCTATAGGGAATGACAATGGAGCAAATTCAATGGGATGGATTTTTAATTCTTTGCCCACAATCATACATGAATTTGATCATGGCAATACATAGAAAATTTACCACATTGGATGGTTATAATATCTTTCAAGCTCCATTAGAGTTGCAATCAAAATTTACCATCTTTGCTTGTGTTTACAATCAAATTATAGAATTACAAGAATTTGAAAGAGAAGGTAAAATACTTACCTTAAATCCAGAATTTAATCTTGAAGAAAGTTCATAGAACAATTAACAATCATTATGCTCAATCCTAAAGCTTCTACTCAATTGGTTAGAGTCTTGTGCTGATAACATATTATAAAACAATAAAAGAAGAAGAAGAATATCGCAGAGAAAGAGAGAGAGAAAATTCTTATTGAATTTTGGGGTGATTTACAATGGGGTAAGGCCCCTCTATTTATAGGAGGAAAAATGACTTAGCCTCAAAGTAAAACTCTCAACAAGATAGATATTCACTCTAAATAGAATTCTATTCTTAACATTTTTTTGATAAAAAGAATAATTAACATGCATAGAGACGAATTCAGAATGTAAAGTCAAGTGTCTCTAAAATGAATATGATACATATACATTTTAATTTTTGATGCATGTGTTTACATTGTTCCGGAGAAAACTTAGTTCTTTCGCTTTTTGTTGGCGGAGCGACATACGTGGAACAGCCTCTTGCGACCTTTCCCCCGATCTCGTGCATAGCGAGAGCATAATGTACCGGATTGTCCTAAGACTGATGTATACATATAGCATGTCACCAACACTTAAAAAAGACAATGCAAAATAAACGCCAATTTAGAATAAGATCAAAAGCTTTAAAACCCTACAACCCTTGACCTAAACTCATATATTCAAACCGAATGGCAGATAATATATCCACAACTGGCACAAATAAAATTCTGCTTACGTCAGTGATCTCAGCCACTACATAGCTAGAAGTCTAAATACAGATCGATACCTGGTTTTAGGTGGCTGAGAGGCAAGAAATTCTCTATCAAGGGAAGAAAATAACGATGAAAACAACACAAATTCAAATTTCATAATAAATAATGTACCAAGGGCAGCACCGTACACTAAGCTCCCGTTATGTGCGGGGTCCGAGGAAGGACCAGACTACAAGGGTCTGTTGTACGCAGTCTTACCTTGCATTTTTGTAAGAGGCTGTTTCCACGGCTTGAATCCCTGACCTACTGGACATGAGAACAACATTACCAGTTACGCCAGGGCTCCCTTCCATAACCAATAATGTACCAAAAACTACCAAAAACAAGGAAAATCCTGAGTATGAGACAGCCAATGACAACTAAATCTAACTCAATGTTCCATTTGGTGCAAAATATGTCCAGCATATTGAAATATAAGAACATAAAACTAATTCTCTCATTCAAAAATGTTCTTTATAAAGCCTACTACTTTCTGCATAATTCCACCTTTAGGTTTTTCCTTTGTTACTTTTGGCTTTAGACCAGTTGAGTTTTCTTCAGTTTTCCTTTCCTCCTTCATAGTTGGTTCCTTTGGTTTGATCTCCACCTGGTTCGGACTTGAACTGTTAAATTTCTTGAATACATTTTGTAACTCAACATACATTTTCTTTGAATTTCTCTGAAACTCAGCAGACACATTAACTCGAGATGATACCTGATTATCACCTTGATAATAACCAACAATCACCTTACCATCACCATAAGCATTAACAGCTTCCAATATGAACTCACGACGTTCACGAAAATGCTCATAGACAAAGTCTTCAAAATTCTTTGGAGGCGAACGAATATGACATAACATTGTCTTGCAAGATAAAATGAACACTGTCTCATTGTAAGCTAACGACGTGTTGTTCCAACTCTCAGACGTGATATATTTTTCGTATACAGGCTCGTTGAAGTAAGGTCTAGAATTGAGTACTAGCCCCTGAATCGAAACGAGAAGCTGAAGTATTGTAGATTTGTTAGGTCTCCACATTTCTCGATTTTTACCATTCCAAGTATTAATAAGACTCAAACAAACTGTACCATTAGTATACAGATTAGGATTCAAACGATAGCCGCGAGACAGATAGTAAACTTTGGGTGAATGCCTCGGGTAATCTGAAGGAAACACGATATCAAAGAAGAAGAGTCCGTCATGGTAAGGAGTACCAGGAGCACCGATGATCACTGCTCGAAGCAAATCCATTCGCAACTCATAGGCGCGAACATAGATGGATTCAGGGAGATTTTTCTCAAGAATTTTCCATTCTTTCATAATGCTTCTGCAGGTAGTAGTGTTTGCATCTTTGAAACTATTTTTTTCCTTTTTGGATTGGTTTGATTTGAGGTAATAGTGGTCTGATTCATCTGAATCTACATCAAAATGTGGGAATTGGATCTTTTGTCCCTCACCTGTTTAACAGATACTTACTAGTGAGTTATCAAAAGAGAGACACATTGTAACATGAGCACAAACAGAGTTTTTCAAAAGCAAGCATATCAATCTAGCTTATAAAACAAAAGCTACAACAACATATCCGGTGTGATCGCACAAGTGGGGTTTGAAGAGGGTAATGAGTACGCAGCCGTACCCCTACCCTTGTGCAGGTAGAAAGGCTTTTTCCAGGGGCGTATCTAGGTTAAGAGGTACGAGTTCACGTGAACTCATGTTCCGCTTCTTAAACTATATATAACATTGTTATATTGCTTTAAAATTACTTAAATATATGTAATTGTACTCATGTTGAAAGACTCATATGGTACAATAATTATTGGGTGCACTTTTACAAGTGAAATTGACAGTTCAAATCTCACTTCGGACGGTCTTATTTTCAGCACGAAGCAAAAAGAATACTAATAATTTTGAACCTACATGTTTAAAAGTGTAGTTGATTCATGATAAAAGACTAAAGTTAAACCCGTCAAATGTAAATCCTAGATCAACTAGTGCACCCATCATCTTAAAATTCCGGATCCGCCTCTAGTTGTTTCAGTTAGACCCTAGTCTTAAAACTTGTATGCATAATTACAACCGTGTAGAAAAAGTAGCAACTAATTTAGATGCACATCACATTAGACTCATTAAAGAAGTAACACTCTCTACTAGTTTTTTCTTTTTTTTATTTTTTATTATGGCTTGAACCTAAATCTCTTGTTAAAGGTGAATATTACTATATTCATCTCTTAAGAACAAATATAGAGGATTCATATCGACCCCAATTAGTTTGAAATTGAGGTACATTTTTTTGGCTTTCTGCCCGTTATTCTGTATATTTATATCTACATTAAGGCCTGACTAATTCAGAGTGTTACTGTTTTCAAGACTCCAACCAAAAACCTCTAGTTTAAGGGTGGTGAGTCATAGTTGATTAAGCTTGAATATGATATTAAAAACAAAAAAAAAGAAAAAGAAAAAGAAAGGTACCTGAAGCAGTAGCCATGCTTGTTCTTTCTCTTCTTATTCTTCTTCAGTAATCTGATATTAAAGACTGATAATTAAAAACTATTAATGAGTTAATATTGAGTTATTGTAATTATTGTGTTCCATCTCCATAAAGAGTTCTTGTCTTCTATCGTGTAGCTTTACAAAACCTAATACACATAAAACTCTGCTACGAGTCAAAGTATTAGCTAGGGATTGTTTGGCTCATAACCTTATTCCATGATTATAATTTTTGGGATAAAAATCTGAATAACTTATCCACATTTTATCTGAGACAAATTATACCAAGATTTTGGTTAAAAAATATTAATTTAGCTAATAAGAATAACAAAACATGGGTTTTATTTAAGGGATTTTTACCTATCTATCCCATATATTAAATCTTATTACCTCCCATGTTTAAGGTTTGTGTTTATTACATTTAAGCATACCAAATTTCAATTTATGTACCATAATTCAAATTAAGGGTATAATTATTGCTTCATTTATTCTATGCATGATTTTAGGAGCATATATTCACTTTAGGTGTATAATTCCATTACACTTCTTTCAAATATTTTCATTTAATGAATATATCTCAACTGGATAAACAACAACACGATCATTTGAAAGACAATAAAATTTATACTGGCTATGCAACTATGTGTCAATGTTTTGGTTCCCCAAGTTAAATGCAATTTCTATGTATATCAGAACGCAGTCTGCTAACAAACAATAAAGAAAAGGGCTCTCAAAACCATTCAACGAGTTTGAAAACAAAGGAGAAACCCCGCCTTATGGGTATCAAGAAAACCACATTACTGTATTTTCATAACCTACTCCTAAAATAAATATAGGTTGTGTTACTATCAAATTTGTGTAGGACTAAATAACATTTCTTTTATATTTCTTCTGTTTGGGAGGGATATTAGTCATTTATCCTTATAACAATTTCTTCCTTCGAAATATAAAAGTTACGGTGGAAAACAAGAATTTGCTTGTTGATTCGTAAATAATCAACCTGATATGTTAAAAACATGTAAGAACATATATTCTTACTAATTGTTGTAGTACTTTTTTTATTTGTAGAAATTGTATTTATAAACTGAATACATTGAATTTTAATATTCCAATTCTCATTTCAATTGTAGCATAATTGGCATTTTCGATATAATTGTAGAAGACTTGTAGAAGTTTTAGTCTTCCCAATCTACAATTTATCTACAAATTATATACAATTTATCTACAATTCTACAAGTTAACTACAATTTCTGGAAAAATATGTCTTCTTCTTCTTCGACTAGTTTCAATCTGAAATTCAGTTAAAACCAAGTCTAATCTTCACCAAAACCCCTCAAAATTGAGATATAAACTCCTAAAAATATTTTGAATTATTTACAACAACACCCAATACAAACAAATAATGATTTTTGAAAATTCAAATTTGAATTCAAAGCTTTCAAGCTTTTTAATGGCTATCAATGGTGGAAAATATATGGAGAATGAGAGAATTACGCTGCAATGGATTTTCGTCCGTTTTAAATTTCGAAATTAATGGTGATAGAATCACATTAAATCTGATTGCTACAAAATTGCCGCTTTTTTAGGTAGAATTCACCTATTTTTGGTTTGGTACAATTTTTGTAAACAAACTATGATCTAGGCGGGTAAATACCAAATAATAAATATTTTTGGTAATAAGGTTTGCTATATGGTATACATAGGTAAAAATTCATTTATCTAATCTCAAAATTTATAGAGAAAACTACCCTCTATAGCTCCTCAAAATTTTAATAGTCCATGTTTTGTCCTACTTATAAAAATAAATGGCCCTTCGGCCCAAATGTATTGCATATAGTAGCCGAAAGGAATGAGTATGAAAACATAAGTGCATGTTTCCTAAGCTGAAGGTCATAGGTTTTACCCCTGCCTGGCGCGATTGAGCAACCTTTTTTTGCAATGTATAAATATTGTATAGTTCGACAGTGTACCCTTGGTGTATTTTGAGCGTATCTCGAGTGTGCTTGTGTATCTAAAGTGTATATATTTGTGTACCCCAAATGCATTTTGTATCGTGAATGTATAATAAAATTTTATATAATGTGTATTTTCTAATATGTAAATATATTGTATATAAATTATATACAATTTTGTATTTGTAATGTGTGCATACTGTATATTTAGAGTGTATCATGTATTTTTGTATAGTGACAGTCTTTTTTGCATATATGTTCTGTAGTTACATCTATTTTGTATATATTTTGTATAGTTATACTTATTTTATATACATATTGTATAGTTACATCTATTTAGTATAATGACAGTCTATTTTGTATATTTTTTATATAGTTACATCTATTTTGTATATCTTTTATATAGTGATAGTCTATTTTGTATATTTTCTTATTAGTGACAGTATATTTTGTATATTTTTGTATTTTGTATAGTGACAGATTTTGTATGTATTTTGCATAGTGACAGATTTCCTTTCCAATATTCAAAAAAATCTAATATTGTCTAAAAATGTAATACATGGTATATCTTTACTTAGACAAAATAAAACAACTGAGAATGGTTTTCTATTAGTGAATTCAAAAACATAAAAGGTAAATAAATAGGAAGGAGGAGAGAAGGAAAGCAATCAGAAGTAGAAACCCAACAACTTGCACTTTTGTAAAAACATATAAAGGGATGCTTTATCTTGGATGAAAACACCAAACTTTATCGTTAAATTGAAATCAAAACCCAGTTAGTCTAACCCATTGTACTCGATCTCATTGGCTTTAGATCTGGACGGAAACTCAAATACCGGCGACCCTTCATTAAATCCGGCAACTCTTTCTTCTCGCTTTATTTACTGTTTTGGGGATTTTGATATTATAAAAATCTAGATCTAAAAGATTGTTTGCTTGCTAATTTGAATTTCGGCAGGTCTGGAGGGTATATAGCTTTTCCGACATCCATATTTTTCAGCTAAACCATTTCGGGATGAAAATTATTTCTCTAGTGAACCTCTGTTTGTTTGTGTACTGTTGTTACTATGAACTTGTTATGCTGGAGATTATGGGATACCTTGAATATTACTTTTGCCGAAATCTGACTCACTAACGGTAAATTGGGCCCGACTCTGTCGCCTTCATTTTTAGATGAAAAGAGAGGAAAGTTTACATTATGATTAATTGAAAATTGAGAAAGTAAGAATTGGAGTTGTGAAAAGGAAGCTACTTTTCTCGAAGGAAAGAAAAGATTTGCTTGTTGTTTCCTGTAAGCTGACAAACTTGAAATTTGTTGGACAAAAGGGTTTCCCATTGGAGTTGTAGGCTAGGGACAAACCTAGGGCCACTGATGAAGAGCTTTGAAGGCATGTGGTGCAGATATATAGTTCAGTTGTTAGCCACTAGAATTACTTTTGGGCTATTATACGGATATTTATTTTGCCCGATGAGCTATAAATGAAGTTCTCTCAAATTTATATCAAAATAGCCCACCTAATACCGTGAACCAAAGGGCCACTAAGAGCACGTTTGGATTGATTTAAAAAGGTAATTTTTCGGCCGAAATAATTTTTAAGCTAAAAAATAATAATAAGTTATTGTTGTAAAACTTATTGTTTTTGGCTTGTTTTAAGTAATTTTTAACTTATTTTAAATATTTTTAGCTGTCAAAAATCGAAATACTAAAAGGAACTTAAAAGTTGATCTGACCAGCTTAAAAGCCAATTCAAACACCCTCTAAGTACAATGTCTTATAATTCTGATTTTAGACTCTCTTTTTGGTCCTAAAAAGGGAAAAATAATGGAAAAAGGAAAAAGTGGAACAAAAGAAAAGGCAAAAAAGGGCCCAAAAAAAGTTGACTTGCTTCATTGACAAGTCTCTCCATAATTAATCGTCATTATTTAAAGAAATAAATACTTACCTTTTTATTGCCTTTTTTAGATTTCTAAAATTGATTTTTAGCAATTATTAAGAATTTACTAGTCTTTTAAGAAGCAATTAGTTGAAATAAATACGGTTATAGAGTGCTGTGTAAGTTGAGCTTGACCAAAATCACACGCTTTATCTTGAGATAACTTCATTTATAGCCCATGGGGCAAAACAAATAGCATCTGGTAGCCCAAAATTTTAATATGCATTTTATGGCCCAAAAGTAATTCCAGTGACTATATATCTGCACCACATGCCTTCAAAGCTCTTTATAATCTCCGGCATAACAAGTTCATAGTAACAACAATACACAAACAAACACAGGTTCACTGGAGAAATAATTTCCAGCCGGAAAACTTCACAATCGTCGGAAAAGCTATATAGCAGGTAGATCTGGCGAAATTCAAATTATCAAGCAAACTATCTTTCAGATCTAGATTTTTATAATATCAAAATCCTGAAAACAGTAACTAAAACGAGAAGAAATAGTCGTCGGATTTAATGGAGGGTTGCCGGTGTTTGAGTTTTTGTCCAGATCTAAAGCCAACGAGATCGAGCAGAATGGGTAGACTGACTGGGTTTTGATTTCAATTTCACAATAAAGTTCTGTTCTTCCATCCAAGATAAAGTGTCTCTTTTTATGTTTTTACAAAGGTGCAAGTCGTTGGATTTTTACTTGGGTTCAATCTGATGACTTTCCTTCTCTCCTTCTTCCTATTTATTTACCTTTTTATATTTTTGAATCCACTAATAGAAAACCATTCTCAATTGTGTTATTTTGTCCAATGCAGATGTAGACCATGTATTATATTTTTAGACTGTATTAGAATGAAGAGAATTTATTTATTTTTTGAATATTGGAAAGAAAATCTATTACTATACAAAATACATACAAAATTTGTCACTACACAAAATACATACAAAATTTGTCACTACACAAAAAATATACAAATAGATTGTCACTATACAATATATATATATATTAGATTGTCACTATACAAAAAATATACAAAATAGATATAACTATACAAATATATGCAAAATAGATGTAACTATACAAAATATATACAAAAAAGAGTGTCACTGTATGAAAATACAGGATACACTCCAAATACACAGTGTGCATACATTACACATATAAAATTGTATATAATATATATACACTATATTTACATATTAGAAAACACACACACACACACATATATATATATATATATATATATATATATATATATATATATATATATATATATATATATATATATATATATATATATACAATTTTGATACATGTTTTAGACAAATTTTACATTCACGATACGAAATACACTTGGTTACACAAATATATACACGTTAGATACACAAGCACACTCGAGATAGGCTCAATATACATTAAGGATATAGTGTCAAACTTATGATACAATATTTATACATTGCAAAATAATATAAACATATATATATATATATATATATATATATATATATATATGTATATATATATATATATATATATATATATATATATATATATATATATATATATATATATATGTGCACAAACACTTTATACATGTATATATGATTGAACTTTTCTCAACTATTGTTTTTCCACTTATATGATTGAAAAAGACTAAGTCGAACTTGGAAATAACTAAAGAAAGGAGATGAAAATCACCATTAATTATGTGTGAGAACTTCTAAGAAAGAAAACCTTTTGGAGGGAAGGGAAAGAGGATTGACGTGTGGTTTATTGTAAAAAGAAGCTTCATTCCTTTGTTTGATTATGGAGCAACACTTGATATTTTTTAAATTTGATGTAAAATGTCTTGATTTTTATTGTTTTCCAATGAATCAAAGACTTAATTGTAATGTAGTAAGGTATTACTGTTGGAAAAATAGTAAAATAATTGTTAGCTGATGAAATTATTTTGATTTTTTTAAATAACGTTTTATGTTCAATCAAAAATTTTTAGTAATACTATTAGGAATAAAGTAAGAGAAAAGGTGTTAAGAATTAAAAGAATTCAATAAAAGAAGTAAAAAATATAGAAAGAGTAAAAAGTCAAGTGTGATACTTAAAAAAGAGAAAACAATTTGGTATTGGGAAGGAAAATTATCTGGGGAAGATAAAAAGTAAGAAATAGAAAACAATTTGGTATACCAAAATTTACTTTTGTCTTTTTGTCTTTTGTGTGTTGGTTTTACCCAATGGGATATAATTTGATATTAGTTTTATCCGATGGAACATTTCGGGTTATGTGCAAAGCTTTGGGCTAATACCTTTTTTCAGTGGCCATACACGATAGTTTTCTCCTTTATCTTTGTGATCAAAATGTATACATTCAATGAGCATGGATTAGAATCACATAACCTGCTACGCGGTGCCTTCCTAATGTTCATTGGAAGGGTGACGTAACGCTAAATAACCGATATCAGTGCGGCAATTGTTTTCTAATTGAGGTTCCCTCCGTACGCTAGACTAGATTGTCAGTGCCATATGGAAAAACCAATATCGTGAGTAATTGAGAGAACTAAAATGAGAAATTGTGAATGAAAGATGATGATTTTATTGATGAATGAAAGATATTACAAAATGATGCGATGTCGAGGAGGAGAAATACATGTACAAAGATATGATTGCTTGATACCTCCTAATAATGATTACAAAAATAAACTAAAGTTACATGACTTGACCAAGCTAAGCTAGAGAAAGACACTGAATGAAAATGCAGTAGAACTACTCTATAATTACAATGAAAAGGACCTAGTTTACTACAAGGTAGAAACAAGTATATTGGCATCCGCTTTGTCTCTCGGGTCAGGGTCTACGCGCTGTGATGTTGGTGCGCGCGGAACTTGTTGTATTTGCCTCCGGTTGAGTGATGGTGCTTGGAATCAGGGATTGTGCGCGAGGCACTATTAGAATGTGCCTGCAGCTGGGCACTGACGAGGCATTAGGTACTGCGCGCATGGCATTATTTGTGTGCGCGACGATGTTGGCATCTTCTAGCGGGAGGGCACTGGCAAGGGCTATCGGTGAGGCGACACAGCCGCATATACGCTTGTCACTTGACGTTGCGGAGACCATGGGGCGACCATGGCTCTTGGTGTTTGGAGACTTGCTAGGACTCCATAGGACGCCTCCAAGGGGTCATGGGGCGTGGCTGGAAAGCAGCACATGACATTCTCCCCCACCTGAGTTGGCAACGTCCTTGGAGCCTTACCTGCATGTTGATGATTGATCGTGTTGTTGTTGGCTTGGAGATTTGTTATCCTCTATGTTGTGAGATGGCTCTGGGAACAATGTAATGATCTCAGATGGCTGACATGGGGTCATGGGTCCTCTATGAAAATATGTACTACCTTGGGATGTTTAGCATCACTTTGTCTCCTGCTTGATGTTGCACAAAGCGAAGATTTTGATCGGTGAACCTTTTTGCCTGCTCTTGGCTCCGAAGAGATAGCTCCGCCCTATCACCATATTGCGCTCCCATTCCCTTGAGGAGTTGGAAGCTCAAGGAGCTTTCAACATGGTTGTTGCATTCACAGTTTGTGGAAGAAACGGTCGTTGTCAGGTAACAATTTCAAAAGCGTTTTTTTTATGATGGCTCTTTTGATAATTGAAACACAGTTGAGATGCATCTAAAAGCTTTACCCAATGCTTCTGTGATCCGGTTGCAAAGTGGCGGAGATATTCCTCCACCATATTATTGAACCGTTCTGTCTGGCCATCTCATGATGGATGGATGCTTGGGTTGTGATTCTATGCCGGCCAAAAGCACTTGAAGAGATGGGTTTAAAAGTTAGTAGTGAAGCATGAATCGCGTTCACTAACGATATCTTTGGGCAGGATTCATAATGTGCGAGAAGAAAAGTCGAGATGTTTCTTCTGTTGATATGTTTTGTGGGGCTGCTATGAAATTGGAATAATTGGAAAACCAATCTATTACCACCAAGATAGATTCAAGATTCCTGACTTTGGACAATTCTGTGATGAAGTGGAGGGAAAAACTTTTCCGAGGTCTTTAGGGGACATATAGTGGCTGCAATGATTCTGTCTCTATTGAGTGGTTCGGCTTATCCTTGTGTCTTGCTTGACAAGTCTTCACACGCTGATGGGAGTTATCAGTCCTATGAGGCTGATATATGGTTTCTGATTGTTGTTAAAGAGGGTAAACGGAACCATAGGTTTATGTCTTTTGTCTCCCTTCTTCAACTGCATGGATGAGATATTTTCAATAGCCATATTTATGGGTATTCATCGTATGATGGGGGGTTTGGTCCCGTTTTCTCCCATCATCAGGAGCATATTGGCATATGGTGCCGGTATGGTATTGGTTTGCCTCAGGATATCCAATCCCACTATCATGTCGAAGTCATTTATGATTGCGATACGTAGGTTTATTCTTCCTTCGTATGGGGCCAAGCTTCACCAACACTTCTTTGGCCGTTCCTCTAATGTTTGAGGTGGTGAGTTGGTTGCATTGACACGGCCTTTACTCTTTTTCACAACTAAACCAAGGCGCTCTACTTGAGTTGAAGCTAAGTAGTTGTGGGTAGCACTCGTGTTTATCATTGCCCGAATGGGTTTTCCATTCAGTTTCCGTTTGATGAATATTAAGGTCCTCACTTGTGTAGGAGGAGGCCTTTCCTATTCGTTTTATTTCCCTTTCTTTGTTGTTGGGCATGAATCATTCTTACGGTTACCTATACTGGTTCCCGCTAAGGTATTAAGGATGGAGCCAACAATTGCATTTAAGGCACCTACTTGGTCTGCATCGTCTGAGTCATATGACTCATTCTCAATAGTCTGATGAGCGTTGATCTGTGTATGTAGGTACTCATTGTTCTAATGTGGCCCGCCGCAATTACAACATTCAAAAGGGGGCTTCCTCCCATGATTGTTGTTGATGGATACACCATTATTACTGCTTGAGGAAGGAGTCTTAGTTTTGGGTGTACTCCGATCTCCCCTACTTCAGCTTGGGCCACCATTGCTAGGATGGATCCCATTGTATCCCCCTCAGATAGGTGTTTGAGGCCTATCATTCTGAGTTCTCATATAATAATCCCCAAGGCATTCTGCAGTTTGGATCACCTTGGGTAGGGTATCTACCCTTTGTCTTTGCAGCTCCATATGGTCATACAAACCTTCTATGATTGTGAAAAGTTTGTCATTGTCCCCTATAACCCGTATGTTTATCATGAGTGCAGAGAATTCCCGCACGTAATCTCGCACTAACTTGGTTTGTCGGAGCTCATGTTTCTTTCTCCGTGCATTGTATTCCATATTTTCGGGGAAAAGCTGCAGGCGTGTGACTGCCTTCAATTATGCCCATGTTTGGAGAGTGTCTTCACCTTCCCTAATGGCTTGGTATTTGACCCACCACCAGAGTTTAGAGTCACCATGGAGACACATGGAAGTAGTTTCTACCTTTTTGGTTTCTTCCAGCCTGCCCACAACATCAAAATTTTATTCGTTGTCGAAGATGAAGTTTTCCACTGCTTTTGCATCACGAGTTCCGTCGTATGGCTTTGGCTCCAGAATTTTCAGCTTTTGTGGCATGGGGGTGTGGTTCATAGCACCCTCGATTTTGTTTTTGCCTCCTCGAAGTAGGCGTATTTTTGTAGTAGGGGAGGGTAATGGGTCCTCTTAGCAAACATGTATTGCCTTGGCATGTTTAGCATCACTTTGTCTCCTGCTTAATGTTGGACAAAGTGAAAAACTTTATCGGTGAACCTTTTTGCCCACTATTGGGTTCCGAAGAGATAGCTCCGCACTATCTCCATACTGCGCTCCATTCTCTCGAGGAGTTGGCAGCTCTAGGAGATTTCGGCATGGTTGATGCATTCATTGTTTGCGGGAGAAGAGATTGTTATCCTATAACAATTTCAAAAGTACTTTAGTTTATATGTTGGCTCTCTTGAGAAGTGAAACTGAGTTGAGCAGCATCTAAAAGCTTCACCCAATGCTTCTATGAACCGGTTGAAAAGTGGAAAAGATATTCAGCCACCATGTCATTGAACCGTTCAGCCTGGCCATCCGATGGTGGATGGATCCTTGGGTTGTGACTGATTTTTTCCCAAAGCACTTGAAGATATAGGTCCAAAAGTTACTAGTGAAGCGTGAGTTATGTTCACTAACGATGTCTTTGGGCAGGCCCTAATATGTCATAATTTGCGAGAAGAAAAGTCGAGTTGTATCTTTTGCAGATATGTTTTTTGGGGATACTATGAAATTGGCATAATTGGAAAATAGATCTATTACCACCAAGATGGACTAAGGATTCCCATCTTTGGTTAATCATGTGATGAAGTGGAGGGAAACACTTTCCCAAGGTCTTTCTGGGACATATAGTAGTTGCAATGATCCTGTCTATGATGAGTGGTCCGACTTGTCCTTGTGTCTTGCTTGACAAATCTTTACACGTTGAGGGGCGTTATCAGTCCTTTGAGGCTGATGATATGATTTCTGATTGTTGTTGAAGAGGGTAGTCGGAACCATAGGTTTATGTCTTTTCACTCCGTTCTTCGACTGCATAGCAGAGATATTTTCAACGGCCATCTTTATGGTATTCATTTTATGATGCAGGCTTTGGCCCCGTTCTCCCACTATTAGGAGCATGCTGGCATATGGTACCTATATGGTGTTGGTTTCCTAAGGAATTCAAATCCCACTGTCATGTCGAAGTTATTTATAATTGTGATACATAGGTTGATTCTTCCTTCATATGGGCCAAGCTTCACCGAAACTTCTATGGTTGTTCCACCAATGTCTGAGATGATTAGTTGATTACCTTGACATGGCCTTTACTCATTTTCACAACTAACGAAAGCACTTTACTTGAGTTGAAGCTAAGTAATTGTGGGTAGCACCCGTGTTTATCATTGTCTGAATGGGTTTTCCATTCACTTTCAGTTCGACAAATATTAAGATCCTCACTTGTGTAGAGGAGGCCTCTCCTCCACCTTTTCTTTCCCTTTCACCGGTTGGGCATGAGTCATTTTTATGCGTACCTGCACTAGTTCCCGCTAAGGTATCAAGGATAGAGCAAACAATTACATTGAAGGAACCTACTTGGTCTGTGTCATCTGACTCATGTGACTCATCCTCAACAGTCTAATGAGCATTACTCTGTGTATCTAGGCACTCAATGTTCCAATGTGGTCTACCACAATGAAGACATTCTAAATGGGGCTTCCTCCCGTGATTGTTGTTGATAGATGTATCATTGTTACTGCTTGATGAAGGAGTCTTAGTTTTAGATGTACTCCGATCTCCTCTACTTCTACTTAGGCCACCATTGCTAGTATGGCTCCCGTTGTATCCCCTTAAAAATGTTGGAAACACGTTCTCAAGGCATTATACTAAGCGTGTGTTCATATTTGTAGGTTTTGATGAATGACAAACTGTGCGCAAATTGACATATGACGAGATCCAAGCACAAGCGCAAAATTGATATATAACAAGATTCAAGCACAAGACAAAGATCGAGATTAAGTTTTATATGAGTCGGTAATTAATTGTGATCTTGATCCGACAACTTAAACTCAAGACTTGGCTTCTCTCGTAAAAATATTTTTAACAATTCATGCATATTTTATTAAGAGCTAAATGATTTTAAATAATGCATATTTACTTTAGTCAAAATGATTTTTAAACATGCCTCTAAAATCTGGACTAAGATAATCGATTATGTACTTATGATAATCGATTATGTTTAAGTCAGCTGCTTGACAATCGATTGTGAACTTATGACAATCGATTGTGTTAAGGCAGTGAGCATCAGATTTTTCAAATCTGCATGACAATCGATTGTGAACCTTATGACAATCGATTGTGATGAGGCAGTGTCCATCAAAGTTTCAAAACTCAAAATAATCGATTGTGAAGCTAATGAAAATCGATTGTAAAGAGACAGTGTCCATCAGATTTTTCAAAGTCACAAAATAATCGATTGTGAACATATGACAATCGATTGTGTTAAGGCAGTGTCTTCCAGACTTTTTCAAAGTTATTAGATAATCGATTGTGACCTTATGACAATCGATTGTCACGAGGCAATGTCTAAATTGATTTTTCAAGACTGATATATAATCGATTGTTAACTTAGTATAATCGATTGTATAACTGACCGTTGCCAAAATATTTTCAAATACCGTCAAGTAATCGATTATTGATTTCCTATAATCGATTGTGTTAATTAAAATCTGGAAAGGATTTTTTGAACGTTGCTGAGTAATCGATTATTGATTTGTTATAATCGATTGTTTTAATTAAAATCTGGAAAGGATTTTTTGAACGTTGCTGAGTAATCGATTATTGATTTGTTATAATCGATTGTTTACGTAAAATGTGGAAATAATTTTTTGAACGTTGCCAGTAATCGATTGTTGATCTCAAATAATCGATTGTTATGCGTAAAATCTGGGATTGATTTTTGGAACGATTGGCAAACAATCGATTGTGGCATTTTGACAATCGATTGTCACTGAGTAAAATCAGCAATTCTTAATTGGCAATTAGGCAACGGTAATACAAAGTTTTTCAACTATAAATACAGCTTCAATTCAGTCTTTTAACAACAACAACACACAACAACTGATCATACAATTGCTAAAGCTTGCATACTTTATTGCTTATCATTTTATATTCATTACATAAGCTTGTGAGAGCCAAATTCTTGTCGAAAGTTGTTGCGATCTTGAGCGTATTCTTTTTACTCATATCTACTCTTAAAGGAGTGTCTTGTTTGAGTGCTAAGTGTTTTTGTACACTTGAAGGGAAGTGTTAGTCCCTTGTGTTGTAAGAAGGAACTTGTGTTTCCTTGGTTGAAGTCTTGGAGTGTTGTATCTCCGAGCAAAGGTTGTTGAGGCTTGTGTCCTCAAGTTGTAACGGTTTGTTGAGCACCCGTAAGCTTGACAAGTTAGTGGAAATCTCGAGAGAGTCTCTCGAGGACTGGACTAGCCACGGGTTGTGGTGAACCAGGATATATCGGTGCGTTTGTTCTAATTTATTTACTTATCGCACTTATTTATTTCCTGCAATTTTTAAATTCCGCAAGTTTACGCTAATTTTTATTATAACGCTATTCACCCCCCTCTAGCGTTAAGCGTATTATCTAACAATTGGTATCAGAGCCCAACTCTCTGAAGACTTAACCGTTTGAGAGAAACACCCATGGCTTCTACTCGTGATTCTTTTGCAGGAATAGGTGAAGGACAATGCTCCACCCGACCACCACTGTTTGATGGTACAAATTATACATACTGGAAGGAGAGGATGAGAATATTTGTACAATCAAATAGTTTTCATCTTTGGAAGGTCATAACGAATGGAGAACAAATTCCAACCAAGAAGGTTGAAAATGAATGGGTCCCAAAGTCCGAAGATGAATACGATGCGGATGATATCCGAAAGGTGCAAAATAATGCTAAAGCTATTAATTTATTATATTGTGCTGTAAATGCTGATGATTACAAGAAGATATCTTGTTGCACAACGGCGAAGCAAATGTGGGACATGCTGGAAATTACGTACGAAGGTTCGGACCAGGTAAGGGAAGCCAAAATTGATTTTCTAACCCATGCATATGAATTGTTTCACATGAAGGAAGGCGAAAAGGTCGATGAGATGTTTGAACGATTTTCAAAAATCGTAAATGATTTACATGCTCTTAAGAAGACCTTCACGGATAAGGAACTTATCCGAAAAATTCTCCGAAGTCTCACTCCGGAATGGCGATCCAAGGCCGACGCGATTCAAGAATCCATTGGCATTTCAAATGTCACCATCGATGCATTAAGAGGTAATCTTAAAACTTATGAATCTACTATACTTAACCCTCTTGTTGATGATCAAAGGAAGCAAAGAATCGCTCTCAAGGCAAGCACAAGCCAACCTCAAAATGATGAGGACGGAGACAACGAGTTCGGACTCGTTATCAAGAGATTTCAAAAGTTCATGCAAAAAGAGTATGAACGAAAGGGCAAAAAGCAAGGAGATCAAATAAAGTGCTATGAGTGCGGAGAAACCGGACACATTAAATCAAATTGCCCAAATGCTAAAAAGGAGAAGAAACCCTTCAAGAAGCAACGAGCATACATATCTTGGAGAGGCGACTCCGGTGACGAGTCAAGTGAGGAAGAAGAAGACGAAGCCGCAAATCTTTGTCTTATGGCACAAGACGACAACAAAGAAGAGGTATGTCAAATTTCTTCAAAAAATTTCTTTTCCCTTGAAGAAATGCAAAATGCTTTTGATGAGTTGTATAGCGAATTTATTAAAGCTTCAAAAACTGTTAAGAGTATAAAAGAAAATGCTTCTTTAAAAGAAAAAGATTTTCAAAAACAACTCTCTTTCAAAGAAAAGGAATTGGAAAAACTGATTTTAGAAAATGAGAAGTTGAAAGAGGAAAACAATTTTTTTGGCAAGAGAAGCGCCGACAAGCCCGAGAGTTCTAGAAATTGTACTTTTTGCATGCATCTCAAAAATGAAGTAGAAAGGCTTAAGGGCACCTTAGATAAGTTCAACTCTTCTCATAAAAATTTGAATGAAGTGCTTGTTAATTTGAAGTCGACCAAGCATGGCATAGGTTTTAGAAACGAGCCTAAAGAGAAAGTTGAAGCCAACCCCCAACCACCTAAGGCTCAACCTAGGATAAATAAAACAAATGTTCATCCTAGATACAACAAACCTAGAAATGGTTCTCATCAATCACAACCTAGAAATAATCATGCTAGAAATAATGCACATTCTAGGCCAAACACTAGAAGGAATTTTGAACCTTTTAGAACACCTAGAAACAACTTCCAACCTAGAAACAACTATTCTAGAAATGATGCATATCCTAGAACAAATGGTAGGAGAAATGATTTTCATGATTTGCGCAATAGTTATATTGTCAAGAATAGAGTAAATGAATTTCGCCCGTCCAATTACTATCAACCTAGAAGGATGAATAATCCTAACGTGACTTGTCATTATTGTAGACGAAATTGGACATATTGCTCCTGCTTGTTTTACACGACATAGACATAACACTCAATCACATCACTATGATTTGCCTAACCCCCAAGGACCCAAAATGGCATGGGTACCTAAAACTCATTAATCTGTTTTTTAGGTATGTTTGAAGGGATCAAGTGTACTATGGTACCTTGATAGTGGATGCTCCAAGCACATGACAGGAGACGAATCCAAATTCCTTCAACTAGAACACAAGGAAGGGGGAAGTGTTATTTTTGGTGATAATAACAAAGGAAAGATTATCGGCATCGGATCGGTCGGTAAGGATAAAATATCGTCCATTAAGCATATATTACTTGTGAAAGGTTTAAAACATAATCTCTTGAGCATAAGTCAATTATGTGACAAGGGAAATCTTGTTTTATTTGATTCGGATGAATGCTTAGTTATTAGACGTAGCGATTTTAAAATTATCCTTCGTGGTTTTAGAATGGATAACATTTATATGGTTGATCTTGCAAATTCTTCACCCGAATATGTGAATTGTTTAATGAGCAAAGAGGATGATTCTTGGTTATGGCATCGTAGGGTAGCTCACATCAACATGCATCTTTTGAACAAATTGGTTTCACAAAATTTAGTTGTTGGTCTTCCAAATTTGAAATTTGAAAATGACTCTATTTGTGATTCGTGTCAAAAAGGGAAGCAAACAAAAGCATCTTTTAAATCGAAAAATATTGTTTCAACTACTAGACCATTGCAGTTGCTTCATATGGATTTGTTTGGACCATCTCGCATTGAAAGTCTTGGTAGAAATCGTTATGCTTTTGTTATTGTTGATGATTATTCCAGATTTACTTGGACTTTATTTCTTGCCCATAAAAGTGATGCTTTTCAGAATTTTAAATATTTTCTTAAACGAGTTCAAAACGAAAAGGAAACAACCGTCACTTCAATTAGAAGTGATCATGGGGGAGAGTTTGATCACAATCTCTTTGCGGAATTTTGTGACGAACTCGGTATCGAGCATACCTTTTCCGCTCCACGAACACCACAACAAAATGGGGTGGTGGAAAGGAAAAATATATGTCTCGAAGAGATGGCTAGAACCATGCTCGACGAGGCTAAGATTCCCAAACATTTTTGGGCGGATGCCGTGAGTACCGCATGCTACGTTTTGAATAGAGTAGTCATAAGGCCAATACTCATGAAAACCCCTTATGAACTCTACAAGGGAAGGAAACCAAATATCTCCCATTTTAGAGTATTCGGTTGTAAAGTTTTTATTCATAACAATGGAAAAGACCAATTGGAAAAATTTGATGCCAAATCCGATGAAGGAATTTTTATTGGGTATTCTTCACGTAGCAAAGCATATAGGGTATTTAATAATAGAACCCAAACTGTGGAGGAATCACCTCATATTGTGTTTTCCGAAAATAATGCTCGCTTGGCGAGAAAGGATTCTTGTTCTGATCTTGCAGGTATTTTAAATAGTTCAAAAGACAAAGTACAAGAGGAAACTCCTAAGGAAATTCAAGATGAAATCTTGGAACAATCAACGGAGGAAACGCCACAATTGGAGAAAGAAACGAAAATGCCTAACGAATGGAGGACAATCAAAGATCACCCTCTCGAACAGGTAATTGGCGACATCGGAGAAAAGGTAAGTACCCGAAACTCTCTTAAGAACACCTTAGGACACACTTCTTAAGAGATCACGTTCTCAAGGGCGATGTCGAAATTGAATTTGTTGAAACCAAAGATCAATTGGCCGACATCTTTACAAAGCCCTTAGAGAAAGAGTCCTTCTTCCGAATTCGTAGTGAACTCGGGATCCTTGACACCATGTTGATCTAAGTCATGCATTTCATTTTCCCTTTCACATGTTTTCTAACTTGAGCGTCGGAGACGTCTAACGTATTTTTGCAGGTATCGCCCTAAAGGCAGGGGGAATTATAAAGCCTGACGCACAGAACAATCGATTTCTCGTTTATATAATCGATTATCCAGTATCAATAATCGATTGTATTGACATTATTTGCGTTATTAATTCTGAAATTATTTTTTTAATAAACAAGTTTTTAATTATTCTATATTTTTTTGCTAATGGAAAAAGGGGGAAGATAACGGGATAACGGGTATGCACTCTCAATACTTATCGGCATAAATTGAAGGGGAATTCATATATTGAGGGGGAACAAATTGCATATCTATATACTTGTTGCATATCTCTACTTGTCTTGAATCGTTAAAATGAATTGCCTAATATGCATATCCTGCTTAAAGTTTGTCATTATCAAAAAGGGGGAAATTGTTGGAAACACGTTCTCAAGGCATTATACTAAACGTGTGTTCATATTTGTAGGTTTTGATGAATGACAAACTGTGCGCAAATTGACATATGACGAGATCCAAGCACAAGCGCAAAATTGATATATAACGAGATTCAAGCACAAGACAAAGATCGAGATTAAGTTTTATATGAGTCGGTAATCAATTGTGATCTTGATCCGACAAATTAAACTCAAGACTTGGCTTCTCTCGTAAAAATATTTTTAACAATTCATGCATATTTTATTAAGAGCTAAATGATTTTAAATAATGCATATTTACTTTAGTCAAAATGATTTTTAAACATGCCTCTAAAATCTGGACTAAGATAATCGATTATGTACTTATGATAATCGATTATGTTTAAGTCAGCTGCTTGACAATCGATTGTGAACTTATGACAATCGATTGTGTTAAGGCAGTGAGCATCACATTTTTCAAATCTGCATGACAATCGATTGTGATGAGTCAGTGTCCATCAAAGTTTTTCAAAGCTCAAAATAATCGATTGTGAAGCTAATGACAATCGATTGTAAAGAGACAGTGTCCATCAGATTTTTCAAAGTCACAAAATAATCGATTGTGAACATATGACGATCGATTGTGTTAAGGCAGTGTCTTCCAGACTTTTTCAAAGTTATTAGATAATCGATTGTGACCTTATGACAATCGATTGTCACGAGGCAGTGTCTAAATTGATTTTTCAAGACTGATATATAATCGATTATTAACTTAGTATAATCGATTATATAACTGACCGTTGCCAAAATATTTTCAAATACCGTCAGGTAATCGATTATTGATTTCCTATAATCGATTGTGTTAATTAAAATCTGGAAAGGATTTTTTGAACGTTGCTGAGTAATCGTTGTTATAATCGATTGTTTCAACTAAAATCTTGAAAGGATTTTTTGAACGTTGCTGAGTAATCGATTATTGATTTGCTATAATCGATTGTTTTACGTAAAATGTGGAAATGATTTTTTGAACGTTGCCAGTAATCGATTGTTGATCTCAAATAATCGATTGTTATGCGTAAAATCTGGGATTGATTTTTGGAACGATTGGCAAACAATCGATTGTGGCATTTTGACAATCGATTGTCACTGAGTAAAATCAGCAATTCTTAATTGGCAATTAGGCAACGGTTATACAAAGTTTTTCAACTATAAATACAGCTTCAATTCAGTCTTTTAACAACAACAACACACAACAACTGATCATACAATTGCTAAAGCTTGCATACTTTATTGCTTATCATTTTATATTCATTACATAAGCTTGTGAGAGCCAAATTCTTGTCGAAAGTTGTTGCGATCTTGAGCGTATTCTTTTTACGCATATCTACTCTTAAAGGAGTGTCTTGTTTGAGTGGTAAGTGTTTTTGTACACTTGAAGGGAAGTGTTAGTCCCTTGTGTTGTAAGAAGGAACTTGTGTTTCCTTGGTTGAAGTCTTGGAGTGTTGTATCTCCGAGCAAAGGTTGTTGAGGCTTGTGTCCTCAAGTTGTAACGGTTTGTTGAGCACCCGTAAGCTTGACAAGTTAGTGGAAATCTCGAGAGAGTCTCTCGGGGACTGGACTAGCCACGGGTTGTGGTGAACCAGGATATATCGGTGCGTTTGCTCTAATTTATTTACTTATCGCACTTATTTATTTCCTGCAATTTTTAAACTCCGCAAGTTTACGCTAATTTTTATTATAGCGCTATTCACCCCCCTCTAGCGTTTAGCGTATTATCTAACAAAAAAAAAGTGGTTGAGGCCTATCATTCTGAGTTCTCGTGTGATAATCTCCACGACGTTCTTCAGCTTGGATCATCTTAGTCAAGGTATCTACCTTTTTTTTGTAACTCTATACATACATGAGGTTTCAAACCTTCTATGAATGCGAAGAGTTTGTCATTGTCCCCCATAACCCGCATGTTTAGCATGAGCGCGGAGAATTTCCGAACGTAATCTCGCACTGACCTGGTCTAGTGAAGCTTCTACATCTTTCTCCTTCCATTGTATTCCTCATTTTCGAGAAAGAGCTGTAGGCATATAGCTGCCTTTAATTCTGCCCATGTCTAGAGAGTATCTTCATCGACCCTAATGGCTTTGTATTTGACCCAACACTATAGTTTAGCATTACCCTGAAGATACATGGCAGTAGTTTCTAACCTTTTGGTTTCTTCCAGTTGGCCCATGATATCGAAATTTTATTTGAACTCGAAGATGAAGTTTACCACTTCTTTAGCATCCTTGGATCCGTCGTATAGATTTGGCTCCGAAATTTTCACCTTTTGTGGCATGGGGGTGTGGTTAACAACACCCTCGATTTGGTTTTTGCCTCCTCAAAGTAGGTGTATTTTTGTAGTAGGTGATGGTCATGGATCCTCTCTGCAAACATGTACCGACTTGGGATGTTTAGCATCACTTTGTCTCATGCTTGATGTTGGACAAAGCGAAGATTTTGATCAATGAACCTTTTTGCCCGCTCTTGGGCTTTGAAGAGATAGCTCTGCATTACCCCTATATTGCACACCCATTCCCTCGAGGAATTGGTAGCTCGAGGAGATTTTAGCATGGTTGATGAATTCAACATTTGCGGGAGAAGCGGTTGTTATCCAATAACAATTTCAGAAGCGCTTTTGTTTGTATGATGGCTCTTTTGAGAATTGAAACACAATTGAGCAGCATCCAAAAGCTTCACCCAATGCTTCTGTGATCCGATGCAATGTGGTAGAGATATTTCTCTAGCATGTCATTGATCCACTCTGTATGGCCATCTAATGGTGGATGGATCCTTGGGTTGTTACTCGATGTTGACCCAATGCAATTAAAGAGATAGGTCCAAAAGTTACTAGTGGAGTGTGAGTTGCGTTTACTAACGATGTCTTTGGGCAGGCCCCAATATTTGATAATGTGCAAGAAGAAAAGTCGAGATGTATCTTCTATCGATATGTTTTGTGGGGTTGCTATAAAAGTGACATAATTGGAAAATCGATCTATAACCACCAAGATGGATTCAATATTCTCGACTTTGGGCAATATTTTGATGAAGTGGAGGGAAACACTTCCCCGGGGTCTTTTGGGACATATAATGGCTGCAATGATCCCGTTTGTGATGAGTGGTACGACTTGTCCTTATGGCTTGCTTGACAAGTCTTCACACATTGATGGGTGTTTTCAGTTGTTTGAGGCTGATGATATGATTTATGATTCTTGTTGAAGAGGGTAGCCGGAATCATAGGTTCATGTCTTTTGTCTCCCTTCTTCAAATGTATGGCCGAGATGCTTTCTGCAACCATCGTATGGGTATTCATGGTATGACGGCGGGGCTTGGCCTCATTTTCTCCCATCATCATGAGCATGTTGTCTTATGGTACCGGTAATGTGTTGGTTTTCCTCAGGAATCCAACCCCACTATCATGTCAAAGTCATTTATAATTGCGATATGTAGGTTGATTCTTCCTTCATATGGGCTAAGCTTCACCAACACTTCTTTGGTTGTTCCACCAATGTCTGAGGTGGTAACTTGATGGCGACACGACCTTTACTCTTTTTCACAACTAGATCAAGGGCGCTCTACTTGAGTTGAAGCTAAGTAGTTGTAGGTAGCACCCATGTTTATCATTGCCCGAATAGGTTTGCCATTCACTTTCAGTTAGACGAATATTAAGGTCCTCACTTGTGTAGGAAGAGGTATATCGTCCATCTTTTCTTTCCCTATCTTTGTAGTTGAGCATGAGTCATTCTTGCAAGTACCTACGGTGGTTGCCACTAAGGTATCAGGGATATATCCGAAAATTGCATTGAAGGCACCCACTTTGTCTGCGTTGTCTGAATCATTTGACTCATCCTCAAAAGTCTAATGAGCGTTGATCTATGTATATGGGCACTCATTGTTCCAATGTGGCCTACCGTAATGACAACATTCTAGAGGGGCCTTCCTCCCATAATTGTTGTTGATGGATGCAACATTATTACTGATTAAGGAAGGAGTCTTAGTTTTAGATGTACTCCGATTCCCCACTTCTGCTTGGGCCACAATTTCTAGGATAGCTCCAGTTGTATCCCCCTCGGACAAGCGGCTGAGGCCTATCATTTTGAGTTCTTATGTCATAATCCCCAAGGCATTCTGCAGCTTGGATCGCCTTGGGCAGGGTATCTACCCTTTGTTTTTGTAGCTCCATACGGGCATGAGATTTCACACCTTCTATGATTGCGAAGAGTTTTCATTATCCCCCATATCCCATATTTTTAGCATGAGCGCGGAGAATTGCCGCACATAATAGCACACTGACCTAGTCTGGTGGAGCTCCCATATATTTCTTCGTGCATTGTATTCTATATTTTTGGGGAAGAACTACAGGCATATGGCTGCCTTCAATTATGCCCATGTCTGGAGAGTATCTTCACCGGCCCTAATGGTTTCGTATTTGACCCACCATCATAGTTTAGTATCACCCTGAAGATACATGGCATCAGTTTCTACCTTTTTGGTTTCTTCCAATTGGCCCACGATATCGAAGTTTTATTCGATGTCGAAGCTGAAGTTTCCCACTACTTTAGCATCCGGGGATCCGTCGAATAGCTTTGGCTCCAGAATTTTCAGCTTTTGTGGCATGGGGGTGTGATTCATAGCACCCTTGATCTGGTTTTTGCCTCTTCGAAGTAGGCTTGTAGGGAAGGATTGACAAAATTGATCTAGCCTATCAAGTTGTCTATGGTTTGCTACATGGCAATCAGTCTGTCTGCCTCTTGTTCCTGATGAGCTAAATCCTCGGCACGCTTCTGTTGGAGGTCCTCGATATTTCTATGAATATTGGCTGCCACAACGATTGTCGTTTGCCGGTCTTCCTCAAAGTCGCGACTGGTGTTTATTATATCAACTTCAGCTTGCTGCATTTTGTGGTCTAGGCCAGCCAACCTTTATATTAGGTTAGTGCTTAGATCAGTAACCGGATCCATGATGGGCCGTAATACATCAATCATCTCTTCTAGGGAGGCAATGCACTCCCCATGATTCACCATGGTCAGAAATGGTGGTAATGAAAAATGTGTTTCCTCATCCTTGTTGAGCCTAGGCTCTGATACCAACTGTTATGTGGGTCTTTCTAATGTTCCTTGGAAGTGCGACATAAGGCTAGGATACAAATGTCAGTGCGGTTATTGTCCGTCAACCGAGGTCCCTCCGTACGCTAGACTAGATTATCAGTGTCTTTGGAAAAATCAATGCCGTGAGCAATTGAGAGAACTGAAATGAGCAATTATGAATGAAAGCTATTACAAAATGATGCGGTGTTGAGGGGGATAAATACCAGTACAGAGAAATGATTGCTTGAAAATGTTTGATTCCTTGATGATCACGTCCAACTATGCCTTATAAAATAGACTAAGCAAACGTTGAGTATTTAGCCCAGAGTCGAATCCCTAAAGAATTAAACTATCAATTACTCTTGTCAAAATCACTAAATTCTACGTAATCAACTTTCCAAACATTTTAAGTCACAATTGAGGATAATATTACTAACTACGACTGATTGTGATTAAGTGAATAAAGACTAACTATGATTAAGTTGTAAACAACTAAGAGAAGGATCTAAGGTTGTGATTTTCCCTATTGATGGAATCTCTTCCTGTTATGTTTCATACAGATTTGCATAATCATCTTTATCGATCATGAGCACTCTTATTACCGTAAATATCTCCCGAGTAGTTACGACAATTTACTAGATGCACTCCACTGAGTTACGCAAGCTGGCCTTGATTATAGCTCACTTTAGATCATACTAAAGGTTTCGTTATCTTTAATCCCACCTTTAAACCCTCGGTTATTGATCCCTCATATACTTTGGGAGTGGTGATGTTCAACAATTACCTTAATATACACTCTCTCCCGAGTAATGCATACTAAATAGGCACAACTAATTGAGGATCCTATCAATTAACTACAACAAGAACATAGTTGAACAAATAGAGATTAAATTGGGCAAACTATATTAACATAACATAAAGTTCATCTGTCAACAGGTTCCATCAAAACCCTAGACTAAGGAATTAGCTATTCATAACAAACCAAGATAGAACTACAAAAGTATTCACAATAGGCAATTGAAATAACAAAGAGAAGATTGAAAAACTCTAATAGTTGATTGCTCTTCTCACAATCGTTCTTGACTCCAAATCAGTCTAAAAATAAGCTTAACATTTGCTTGGGCGAGTTTGTTGAGTTTATAAAGGGTTGGTATAAGTTTCCCCCGATTTACACTTTAGTCCCAAAACTTCTAGGCAATTATACAATCGACCGCGACCGCGGCAGAACGCGGCGCGACCACGGTGAAACACAACTATTCTACCTCGCTTTGGCCTACTGCGGTCACGGTGGAATCCAGCCCACTCTTCCTTTTGCCTGGACCGCGGTCACGATGGCATCCAGCCCAGTGCTCCTTTGTCCTCTTCCTTGCTGATTTTCGCTCTAGTGCTTCTTGATTGGCCTTTTATCCACATTATTGACTTCAGAATACTCCATAATCTCTTCCTAACTTCGATTAGTCCTTGCAAAGGAAAAGAACACCAATTAGAGTATTTTATTATCATTTAGCCTTTAAAACAACAATAAAGCATGGTAAATTTAGACTGTAAGTATCATCTACATAGCCTATTATCACTTGATCCCCTATAATAATGCTTAACAAAAATAAACTAAAGTTACAAGACTTGACCTAGCTAAGCTAAAGAAACACACTTAATGAAAATAAAGTAAAACTACTCTATAGTTACAATGAAAAGGACTTAGTCTGCAACAAGGTAGAAATAAGTTCGTCGGCAGCAGCTTTGTTTCTCGGGTCAAGGTCTGCGCGCACGGTGCTGTTACGCGCGACACTTGTTGTATTTGCCCACGGTTGGCTTCTGGTGCTTGGCATCAGGATCTGTGTGTGGGGCACTGTTGGAATATGCCTGCAGCTGGGCGCTGATGAGGCATTAGGATCTGCGCGCGTCATTGTATGTGTGTGTGGCGTTGTTGGCATCTGCCAACCGCGGGGCACTGGCAAGGGCTATCGGTAGGGCGAAAGAGGCGCATGTGTGCTTGTCACTTGGCTTTTCCAAGACCACGGGGCCGACCATGATGCTAGGCATTGGGAAGCTTGCTAGAACGCCATTGGACGCGTCCAATGGGTCATGGAGCATGGCTGGAAAGTAACCCATGACAAATCTCATGTATATGTTACTGAGAGCAACTGTAAAGATGTATCTGTGTTGCATGTAAGCCACACATTCGAGCCATGGAAGCAGCTATTAGTGCTTGCGTTAGAATAGATTATTCACATTACTTCTTTGATATGTGGTCCTTCCCAGATCCTGTTGCGCTGCACTAGATTGCCCTTTACATGTATATCTAGTGGCATATGCAAAATCTAATCACATAATATATATCTTGTGACATATGTAAAATTTAATCTTATAGTCAGTAGCGGGGCCACTCAATTGGCAAAGGGAGTCAATTGAAACTCTTTTATTGTAAAACTATACAACGTAGATATGTTAAATTCTTAATTTTTATATGTATATATTATATGTTGACTACCCTCGATTTCTTTGTATGCGTACTCATTTATATTTTGACCCTATTCATCGAAAATTCTGGCTCCACTACCGCACATAATCACATATATTTCTGCTGGCATACGTAAATTTTAGGCTAAGTGTTATCAAGGTAGTGTTACAATTTAGACTTATAAAGAAGTTTAAAGTTGAGTAATAGCAGTTTTCAGAATTTACTTAAATGATTTTTAGTTATTTACGTCATAAAATGTAACATACATATTTTTTGTACTTGTGTTTCAACATGTATCCTAGAAAAGAGAAAACTTTAAAAAAAAAATTGATCTTACTGATTTTTCTTTATAATAGTAAAACTTCACAAATTAGTTGGTAAGGGACAAAAGTAGCTTTAAGGCTGTTTCCGATAGACCATCGACATCCCTTCCTCCAAGAATTCTCCATCTTGTTCTTGAGATAACTCGAACTAACAATCTCTTGATTGGAAGTGAAGGGTGATCACCATTAGCCCACTCTTTTTTAAAATGGTGTATAACTATACAATGTTAAATTAGTTTATCAATTTTAATTTTAATAGCTTTATTAAGTAAAAGGAAAATATCATGCACAATTTATATTAAATTGTTGCTGAGCATAGATATTTGCCCAACAATAATAACCATAGAAATTTCCAACTTGATGTACTATATACAATTTCATCTCAAGTCTCAACCACAAAAGAATCCTTTGGATGTCCTCTAACATAGATAGAGAAAATTAAGTTTTACCAGTTTTAATCTGCTAAATTAGCAAATTCCAATAATCATTAATCTTAATCTTATCTAAATCTACTTAGGAAATGAAGTAAACTTAGAAATTAACTATTGAGAATTTTCCTTTATCTTCCTTTCAAAATTCTTCAACAGTCGTTAAGATGAATAAATTTGCATTTTTGGCCATTTTCCTTGTTATATTTTTCATTTGCTTGGATATTGTTCATGGTTTGTCTGTGAAAAAAGTGATTGATTCTCCTCTTTTAACAGAGAAGATTGACACCAATCGTACAATAATAGTAGATGTTAATGGTCAAGGGAATTTTAAATCTGTTCAAGCTGCAATTAATTCGGTTCCAGATGGGAATTCTGATTGGATTATTATCCATGTTAGAAAAGGGACTTATAGGTATATTGTTCTATGTTCTTTTTTAATAATATTTTATGCATTCTGACTATTTCGCTAGATATGTATGATTATTTCACTGGATATTGTTAGGGTAATTCTGTACACCCAACTTTACACATATGAGACAGATTTACTAGCATTTGCATTAACCCTTTATCTATAAGGGCAGAGCTAGCATACCATTTAAATTAATATTTATAAATTATTAATTTAAAAGTACTAAAATTCTGATCCTATAAATTTTAAATGTTAAATCCGACTTTGCTTGTCTACTGTAATTTTTGCTTTAATCATTGTAGATCACACCCTTGAGTGCAAAATTACTTTATATTCTTCATACCTTTTGTTTTAGACATGCGGATCTGCCGTGAGGCCGAATATTATAACTAGTTACGGCTAACCATGGCACAAAGTACCTTGTATTTATGTAGGGTTGGGAAAGTGACATATCTTATCAAGAGCTGTGAAGTGGACAACATACCCTAATGCAAGCATTAATGATTATTTTTACAGCTTGAACTGGTGATCTAAGGTCACAAAGAGACAACTTTATCGTTGCTTTAAGGCTACCTCGAAAATTATAACTAATAAATTAATGTCTAAAAGGAAATGAAAGAAACTTGTCCCTTAATTGCCATATTAAAATACATATATAAAACTATGGATCAATTTGTTTGAGATGTGTGTTTTATATATTTTTGCAGAGAAAAAGTCCATATACCTCCAAAGAAGCCCTACATTTTCATGAGAGGCAATGGAAAAGGTAGGACATCCATTGTATGGGCAGAAAGTTCCACAGACAACTCCAAATCTGCTACTTTTAGAGTTGAAGCTCCTAATTTCGTTGCCTTTGGCATTAGCTTCAAGGTATAATAATTTAATTTCCTCTCCATACTTATATTATATTCTTTAGTTTTTTATTTGTTCCATCATACTACTTTATAAAATATTTTGCGAAAATTTGTCATGCATGCTTATAATATTTACTCTGTATGTATGTGCGTTAAACACTTGAGTTTGAGCTAAAATATTAAGCTTAATGCATGTTTTTTTGGTAATTAATTTTCCTTATATTAATCACCAAAGTGAGATCATTACAAAACTATAATCAACATCAAACTCTGCTGATTATCTCAACTAAAACATAGTATCCTTAATCTACTTCAAAAGACTATACAAGCTACTACTCTCTATATTAATAAGTAATTCTGTAATTGACTCCTAGCTTTAGGTTCCACTCTAACATTACAAATATAGACTATCTCTCGAACTATATTATCACAGTGACGATATCTTTTTTCAAAGATACGATTCTTTCTTTCCAGCCATATTGCATAGGATGTTTCAGTGAATACCAATCTGTAAATATTGGCTTGTTTGGATTTCGCTTTTGCTTTCTTGATGATCCATTGCAGATGATGTTGCCAATTGTTGTAGATTCCTTGATCCTCCTAAATCCATTTTCATATTCTACTCCATGGCTCTGTTGTATAAGGACAATGCAGAAACAGATGACCTCTTGTTTCTCGTTGTCCTTGACATAAGACACAGCTTTGATCAATGGTCATTCCCCAGTTTGCTATTCTATCTCAGGTAGGAAATCTTCCATGTAAGATTAACCATAGGCTGAAGATAACCTTTGGTCTAGCAGAATTCTGAAAAATTAAGCTCTTCTAACTCATTCTTGGTAAGTCTTCCAGTAGTTGCAGATATATATCTTTGATAGTCTCTTTGTCACCTCTTGAGCACTGAGTTTGTTGTAGGACATTTTTGCAGAAATTATTCTTCGAACCATCCAACTAGCTTGCTTTGGGACAGGCATAGTCTGAATCTGTTGATGTTTAGTGTAGTAGGCATTGATCCATCTAATCCACAACTTGTCTTCTTTATGAGTTAAATCCCAGCATACGTTAGCAATTACATCTTTGTTCCAGATCACCAAGTTAACGATATTCGTACCTGTAGTCGACTTTGGGGTATACATTTTGTCCCATGCCACATAGATCTTCCTGATAATAGTATTAGTACCAGACCATATGTAGCTTCTACACATAGCATCTATCATCTTTAACACTTTGAAAAGCAGAATAACCAGTTGAGCCAGTATGCTTGAATTCCAAGATAACATATTTGACTAACTATATACGAACAGCGTAAGAATGCTTTTTTGCAGTCCAAGAAGATATCTTTCCTGTGATTCTATCAATTAAGGGTTGCTATTGGATCAATACAATTTTCTAGGAGGACAAAGGAATGCCTAAGTATTTAAAAGGCAATTCCCCTAGTACAAATCCAAGATAAATCAGAATTTGTTGTTTCACTCCCCCAAAATATACTGCACTTTTACTCATATTAGCTTGTAAACCAGACGCCTTAGAGAACTGAGTAAAGTATTGGTATAGGGTGGTTATATAAATAAGATCATCTTTGGAAAAAAAAGGAGAAGATCATTAGTAAATCTCAGGTGAGTTATGCTAATTTCTTGTATCTAGGATGATATTGGAACAACTTGTCCTTTCCCATTTCACTGAGTGATCTGCTCAAGTACTCCACAACTATAGCAAACAAGAAAGGTGAGAAGGGGTCTCCTTGTCTAAGACCCTTAGCATCTTCAAAAGGTTTAGTAGTTTCTTCATTAATTAGCACTGTGTAGCTAACTGATTTGACACATTCCATGATCCACTTTATCAATTTATCAGGAAAACTAATCCCCTTCATCACTTGTTGTAAGAAAATCTATTCAACTGAATCATTAGCCTTTTGAAGGTATGTTTTAACCATGCACATAGAAGAGATTTGGGCTCTAGTATAGGAATTTACTAGCCCATGAGTCAATATCACATTATCTGCAATTTTCCTACTAGGAATAAAACCAGTTTGGGATTCAGAGATTATGTATGCCATAATCTTTTAAAATCTAGCAGCTAGAATCTTTGAGATCATTTTGTATTACACTGTACAACATGCAATTGGCACGTATACTTTGTTTGTGGAAGGTTTAGCAACTTTAGGCACTAGGGTGATGGTGGATCAGTTGATTGGCTTATATATCTTAGAATTTAAGAATAACTCTCTAATAACATCTATAACTTGTTTACCAATAATGCTCCATGATTTCTTGAAGTAGACAACATTGTATCCATCAATACCTGGTGCCTTATCATCTCCAATAGCTTTGAGACTCTTCAGAATTTCCTGATCAGTAATAGTTGCACATAGGTCTCTTCTTTGTTGTTGAGTTAGTCTACGACTATTGGACATGTATAATCTGTTTATGGCTGGGAGTGACCTTGTTGTTGACCCCATAAGAGATTTGTAGAAATCCAATATCTCTTGTTTAATGCCTTTAGGATCAGTAATTCTACTTCCACCCCTTTTTGTAATTTCATTGATCCACTTCCTCTATGATCTATCTTTCGTAATAGTTGTAAACTATTTAGTATTATCATCCCCCAGTTGGATCCATTTAGCTTTATCCTTCTGCTGCAAAATATTCTCCTCAATCATAGACCAGTTCTCCAAGTTAAGTAGTGTTTCTTTCTCCCTTTTCAAGAGATTGTCTGAATACTTACTTGTAAGCTATTCTTGTATAACTTTAAGATCCATTCTAGCTACTTCTATTCTCTGTTTGATTCCTTTAAACTCCTTAACATTCAAAGCTTTTAAGGGAGCTTTCAATGTCTCACACAGATTTCATATTACCAGCAGATTCAATTGTATTCCACCCTTCAGTCACTATTTGAGTAAAGTCATGATGATTAGTCCATGCATTAAAGAATAGAAATGGTACTTTCACAGTCCAAGATGAGCTTTCCAGAGCTAGTATCATAGGGGCATAATCTGATATTTGAGGAAGATCATAGATTGTCTCCACATGATTTCAGTTCATCATCCATTCACTATTCCCAAGAACTCTATCAATTCTGCTGCTAAACTTATAAACTCCAGGTTCCCTGTTTTTTCAAGTGTAGTATTCACCCTGCCAGACAGATAAAGCTGCTTATTGCAAACATGAGCTGAAATTCTGAGTTTCTGCAAAGTTAACTGGATTACAAGACGCTTGATCATTAGCATACAGTACAACATTAAAGTCACTTGCAACCAACCATGGACCAGTAACAACTGTAGCAATTTGTTGAAGATTCTTCCACAATTATTTTCTTTGTTCTAATCCATTAAAACCATAGACACTGTCAGATAACAATGATCCCCCTTTATGCTTTGAACAAGAGAGTGGATCATTTGAGGGTCATCTCTAATTTTAGTAACCATGAGCATATTAGTATTTCATAATAACCATATTCTACTATTCTTAGCTTCTCTATAGTTAATCAAAATATCCCAGCCAGGTGTAATATACTTTAATATTTTTGAGCATTTTCTTCTTTAACTTTGGTTTCCACTAATCCTACCAAGTTTATTTTGTTACTTCTAATATATTCCCCAACTTCCTTTTGCTAAACCTTTTATTTACACCCCTGATATTCCAGAATAGCCACTTCATCATTGATAACTTGTTCCACCTCTATCACAAGGCGGAATGTTACGCTTGCTATTAGACACTGGCTCAAATCTATTCTTGACATGAATAGGTGTTAATGGAGGAAAGTTGACAATTTTCAGCTCTGGACTTTGTACTGATTTCCCTCTATCTTCCTTCCCTGTATTGCTATGATCCTCCTTTGGTTGAGCTTTCTCCTTAGTTTGCTAAAATTCAGTCATACTTGTACCAAAATCTTCCTTCCCTGCTTTATTATGATCACATTTAGGTTGAGCCTTCACCTTAGTCTATTGTGATTCAGCCATCTTGTTATTAATAGCTTGCTGGACCTCCTATTTTTCTATTTGGTCAGTAGGAGTTGGTACCTTAGTTCTCCATTCTGGGGTAATTCTGCCCTTCTTAGGATGTCCTTGAGTTGCATTCTTGACTTGAGTTGAACATATGTGCCCTACAACTAGACATTTTTCACAGTAATCTGGTTTCCAGTCAAATGTTACACTCTGTAGGAATTTTTTTCCATTTGGTTCCATCACCCACACTTCACTTGGTAGTTCCTTAGTAACATTAATATCAATAAGCATCCTAGCATATGAAACCCTAGCCTGCTTTGTTTTACATTCATCAGTAAAAATAGGTTTCCGAATCACACTTGTTATTCTACTTAAAGATCTCATACCCCAACAAGACATAGGTAATTTAGGAAATTTTTCCCACAAAGGAATGGAAGTGGGGAATTCCTCTGTACAGTCAAAATCCGGGGTCCGTGGCTTTAGGATGATAGGTTTACTAGCTATGGAATAAGGCCCTGCACATAGGGTTTCTCTAGCATCTTCCATATTTTTAAATCTGATTATATAGTAACCTTCCTCATGGTAAACAGGTCAGGTTCAGGAACATGAGACCAGTGAATATTGATATACCTTTTCATTGCATTATACCTACTCCATCACCTAAGATGTAAGAAATCAAAGCACATTTCTATTTAGCTTCTTCCTCTTCCTCCTCTGCCTTATCTAATTGGACCACAGGTTCACCATCTATTAACAGTGGTGGTACGTATGAAAGTGCCATACCATTAGAGGCAAATCTGTTCTTCTGGAAGAATGTTATCCATGGAGCCTTAGCTTTGTCTTTTGGATCCTTCTTCACTACCGGAGCATCCTCTTTATTAGCTAGGTCACTCTGTATCTGGACTGGTTTATGCAAAGTTACTGTTTTATTGGTTTGTGCCTCTGTCGCTCTTGAAACATCTTCTTTAGGTGATGTACTTGTCAGATCTAGTTTATTAGCTACACTTGATTGACTTGAACTTGCTCCTATTGCACATGCAACTACTTCTTTGCTGAGATTTGAACTTTGAGCTGAATTTTGAATTGGAGCTGGTGGAGTGTTTAGTGGAGGATTTTTCTACATCAATGGTTGTTTTGCTGTTAATAACGCTTCTAGTGCTGCTAGTGGACGTTTCCTAGGTCTTACCCTTCTTCTACCTCTACTTCTTCCTCTCGCCATGGATACGAGTTCAGCGTACATTTAAGTAACGTGCGCCGAGAGCATTTTGAGAAGAAGATTGTCCGAACCTGCTTGCATTCACCTTAACTAATTTCACGGAATATTTTTTATAAGCTCAACGCATGTTTGATATGGTGAAAGCCATTACCATAGAGAATATTAAAGATTGATAATAATATTAGCAAAATAAATAGTTTTATGATTAAAATTTTGCGTTCTAATTAAAAATTTATAATAATGCGGTAGCTATGTCCTGGTTGAAGCAAGAAATACGAAATTACAACAACAACAACTACCCAGTATAGTCCCACATGGTGGGGTCTGGGAAGGTAATACGTACGCAGGCCTTACCCCGCCTGAAAGGATGGAAAGACTGTTTCCAATCGACCCTCGGCTTAGAAAAAGAAAAGGAAACCATAAGTAACATGACATGCAAAAGGAAAAGGTAAACAAAAATAGAAGTAAAAGGGCATCCACAAATATTAATTTAGCCACACTCAGTAGATAAAATGGAATGCATTAACAACGACCACTACCTAAAAGCCTCTATCCTACAACCCAGATACTAGAGCTCCAGATTCTCCTATCAAGGGTCATGTCCTCGAAAATCTTCATACTAGTCATGTCACGACTAATCACCTCTTCCCAATACTTCTTTGGCCTCCCCCTGCCTCGACTCGTGCCAACCACCTCCAAACGCTCATAATTCCTCACCGGGGCATCTGGGCTTCTCCTCCGCACATGCCCGAACCACCTGAGCCTCGCCTCCCGCAACTTCTAATCCACTGGGGCCACACCCACCTTTTCCTGAATAACTTCATTCCTAATCTTATCTAACCTAGTGAGCCCGCACATCCACCTTAGCATTCTCATCTCCACAACCTTCATTCTCTGAACATGAGAATTCTTCACCAGTCAGTACTCTGCCCCATACAACATGGCAGGTCTAACCACAGCTCTATAAAACTTTCCCTTGAGTTTCTATGGCACTTTCTTGTCACACAAGACTCCTGATGCAAGCCTCTATTTCGACCACCCTGCCCTTATACGATGAGTGAAATCCACGTCGATCTCTCCATCCTCCTGGATCACCGACCCCAGATATTTGAAACTCTCCCTCTTGGCAATGGCCTGAGATCCAAGCCTCACGACCCTGCCTACTTCTTCTTCGCTTGACTCTGCGCTAAACTTACACTCCAGGTATTCTGTCTTAGACCTACTTAGTTTGGACCCTTAGACTCGAGAGTCTATCTCCAAACCTCCAACCTCTCGTTGACACCGACCCTCGTCTCGTCTATCAAGATTATGTCACCATCAAATAGCACACACCATGGCACATCCCCTTGAATATGGCAAGTCAGAGCATCCATTACCAAAGCAAAAAGAAGAGGGCTAAGCGCAGATCCTTAATGGAGCCCCATAACTACCGGGGAATGAACTGAGTCGCCACCCACCGTCCTAACCCAAATACGAAATTAAAAGTTAAAATTGTTTTAAGAAAAACAGCTTCCATCCATAAGCGAGGGAAGTTATTTTATCTTTTTTGATTGAAATTGTTTTCCTTCAAAAAAATATGTTTGATAACCAAATATCAGAAAATAAATTTCTACGTGAAAACTAATATTCCTTTTTATTGAGTAATGACTTTCGTCGTACCAAACACATATATCTGAATCTAATCAAGGGCATTCCGGTGCCCGGAGCATCCCACGTTCATGCAGGGTCCGGAAAAGCATAGGCGGAGTCAGAATTTAAAGTTTGTAGGTTCGAAAATCTAATCTGTTTAAGTTATTGGATTCTAAATTAATAAATTTTACATATTCAATGATTTTTTAAGACAAATACATAGTTGGAACAAAAACTACTGTATTCGACCGAACCCGTAGATCGTGTTCGAGCTCCACCCCGCAGGAAAAGACCGTACCCTAGGGGTGTGATCTAGGCAACTTGCCTAACCTAACTTGTCTAAAGTATAAATGTGTTGTTACATTGACATATTCTGAAAATTCTTCTAATTTTGCTAATTCTGAACTTTATTTTATTGCTAGAATCAAGCACTAAATGGTGTAACTTCTACCTCACAAAACAATTCAGCAGTAGCAGCATTGGTGGGAGCAGACAAAGTTGCCTTCTATCATTGTGCATTTTTGAGCTCTCACAATACTCTCTTTGACTACAAAGGCAGACACTATTATGATGAATGTTACATTCAAGGTTCCATAGATTTCATCTTTGGCCGTGGCCAATCTTTATTTCATGTGAGTTTCTAACCTTTGCTTTGTGCTCACGAACTTTTAATTTATATATATTGACAGTATAGTTAATTTTTACATTGTAATATTTTAACTTGTTATAACAGATAACTTATTTATAATTAATTTTTAGGTGACCTAATAATTTTCTTTTTTTCTTGTAAACAAAATTAATTATTTTATTGGGTGTGCTCACGAATTTTGACTTATATATATTGATAGTGTAACTAATTTTAACATTATCATATTTTAATTTGTTGCAACAAGTAAACTATTTATAGTTATATTTTAGGTGACCTAATAATATTGTTAAGGTTAGTTTGTACGTGTATAGAAATTGAAATCAATTATTCCCTCAGTTTGTTTTTACGTGTTCATTATTGACTTTGCACACCCCTTAAAAATAATAAATAAAGTGCATAATTTAACATAATACTCATATCAATTGGTGTGTAGCCTTAATAAATTTGTAAAATAATTTGGAATGAGTAATTAATATTAAGGGAAAAATAGAAAAAATAAATTATTTTTCTCTTGATATGCGAAAGTGGACAAGTAAAATTGAAAATCTATTTTTAAAATAGTGGACAAGTAAAAGTGGATGAAAAGAGTAGAAAAAAAGATATTGAACAACTACCATCAAATTGATTAAGTTTTTTCCCTTTTTGTATAAAATTATTGTTGGGCGTACGAATAAAGTCTTACATTAAATAATAGCCAAAAAAATTGCGAAGCAGCATATAAGGTATATGATTTTCTTAATGATATGAAGCCTTTTCGGGAAATTGTGCTGATATTTGGTAACATGTGATTGTAGGTTACTTACTATTTTTTTTTTGGTGAAAAAACTGCAGAGCTGTGAGATATTTGTAATTGCAGATAGAAGGGTAGAGATTCAGGGTTCAGTGACAGCACAAAGTAGATATAGCGCCAAAGAAAACAGTGGTTTTGTGTTTGTTGAAGGAAAGGTGTATGGAATTGGAGGTGTATACTTAGGAAGAGCCAAAGGGGCTTATTCCAGGGTCATTTTTGCACATACTTATTTGTCCAAGACAATTGTACCTCAAGGCTGGACTAATTGGAGCTCTCCAGGATCAACAAAGTAAGACAAACTTTTCATATTTTAAATTGTGCTTTTATTTATTATTAGATTTATAAGTTTACGACCACTAAACATGCTTATTTAGTAATGGAGGAACATATATAATTTACGAGCCGCTAATGTAGTGGCTTGTTGATTCCGCCTGCATCCAGTCCGATGCACTAAGCTAAGGTTATGTACGGAGTCTGGAAAAGAGCGGACCACAAGGGTCTATTATATGCAGTCTTATCTTGTATTTTTGCAAGAGGTTGTTCCGCGACTCGAACCTTACGCCAAGGCTCCCCTGCCTTGATATCCATTTTGAACAAAATGACGACTAATGGCTTGCTCGGTTATTATCGTTCCTATTCAGAAGTTGGTCTAGGATTTAAATTTTGTGGGTTCAACCTTTAAGATTTTTAGTATTGCGCCTATTATATTGTTAAAGTTATGAGTTCATATCAAGTATTTGTTGCAATTTTAGTGAATTTTTACACCTAAATTGATGTTTCATGTTGAAAGTAGTGGATTCAGATGAACTCGGTACCAAAGATATGGATATACCCCTACTCCTGTTATAAGATTCTCTTGTCCTGAAAACTAAGTCTTATTTGCTTTTGCTAAGTTAGAACACATTAAAGAGCAGACCGGTGCACTAAGCTTCCGCTAGGTCCGGGAAAGTGCCGAACTATAAGGGTCTATCATACGTAGGGGTGTCAAATGGGCAAGTTGGGTCAATTTTGGGCGGGTCAAAATGGGTTGGGTCAATTTTGGGCGGGTCAAATTGGGTTGAGTCAATAATTGTTTACTTGGGCTAAGATCGGTTGAGATGGGTTGGGTCAAGATGAGCTAAGTTCAATAAATGGGCGAGTCAATAACGAACCCAACCTTGGGCGGGTTGGGCGTGTCATTTGGGCTTGGGCCAAATTTGACAACCCTAATCATACGCAGCCTTACCCTGTATTTTTGCACGAGTCTGTTTTCACGGCTCGAACCCGTGACCTACTGGTCACATAGCAGCAACTTTACCAGCAAATAAGTTAGAGGACATTATTTGAATAAAACATTTGAGATAGTGGTACTTCATACCCAATTATACTAACCAGAGGCAGATATAACCTAGTTTACTGGATTCAATTGAACTCAATTTCTTGACACGAAGGGTCAATTATGTGAAAATTTAAATAAATATGAACTTCTGAACCTTTAATTTTGAATTGTTCAATGATAAGAATTTAAATATTGAATCCATTAAATTTAAATTCTGAAGCGAACTAATAATGTAACTTGGTGCAGGAATTTATATCATGCTGAATACAAGTGCTATGGACCAGGGTCTAGTACAGAAGGTCGTGCCCCATGGTCAAAGCAATTAAATGACAAAGAAGCCACGCCATTTCTCTCAGTAGATTTCATCCAAGGCAAAGAATGGCTTCCAGCTTGGCTTTAAAATTGATTATTTTGGAAGATTATAAATTCTCTTCTTCTTCTTCACACCACAGACTTTAATTTGCCTCTTTCGAATGATATATAGATTATAGAAGATAGACGAATATATTTATTAGTTAATCATATACTATTAGCCATGAAGTGCATCTTGTGTTAATTATGATGCCTCTGGCTAAACCTTTTAGTTATTGAAACAGTTGGTCTAAAGTTTCACACGGAATATATAGTGAATAATTACACATCTATGATTATAGTTACAGTTACTTGTGTATATTTTTTATGCTTTTTGTGTTCCAAAAAGAAAGGTGCAGATTTTAAGCTCTGCATGACTAATTCAAGAAAAATTAAAGGGTGGGTGGGGGGAGGGGTGGGGGTGGGAAAACGGAAATATCTAGATTTACAATTGATAATTCAAAAATAGTCACAGTTTCAAAAGTAATCAAAATTTAGTCACTTTTTTATGTAAAGATAAAATCTTAACACAAATACCTTTAACAATCCGAAAAAATTCTAATATAATATGCTGTAGTTCGAATTTTTTACATATAAGATTCCAGCATAATGTGCTGAAATTTCATAATATGCAAGAGTTCTAATATAATATGTTGGAAGTTTATACGCAGGAGCTCCATAATCCAGTGTTCCAACACAATATGCTGGAAGTTTTATACGCATAAGCCCCATAATCAAGCATGTTATGTTGGAACTTTCTAGGTTTTAGTAAAATAGTGGCTATTGTTTAATGATTTTGCAAAAACTGGCTATTTTTCAATTATCAACTTTCGAGCTGACTATCTCGTGCTATTTTAACCAAAATATCCTATTTTTGCAAAATATTTAGTATTACACCTCAAAGTGGTAAAAATAGCACACTATAGCCATTTTTTGGGCTGGTCATTTAAAAATAATCAGCGCTTACCAAGTCAATAATAAATAGCTATTATTTTGTTGCAACAAAGATCGGTCAAACATAATATACTGGAGTTCAGTGCACTTGTGTATGAACTCCAGCATATTATGCTGGACCGGTATACTTTGCTGGCTCCAGTATAATAGGAACACTGGTGCTCCACACTCCAGTATATTATGCTTGACCAATATATTTGCTGGAACTCCAGTATATTATGCTAGAGTTCAAGTATACTTATCATGGAACTCCAACATAATATACTAGCGTATTTTCCGGTTTTTGAATAATATTTTTGCTTAAATTTATTTTTATATGAAAAGTGGCTAAATTTTAATTACTTTTAAAACTTGCTAATTTTGAACGGCCAGTTGTAAAGCTGGCTATTTTTTAATTTCACCCCCACAAAGTGAAACAATAGTCCAAGAGAGCTTTTCAAAGCCCAAATACCAGATCCGGCCCATGGAATAACAGATTCATAGGGCTCCAATTACAATGGTAAACACTTTCTTCTCCACTCTCTGAAACTGAAACAGAAGCTGAAAGTCAAAGCAAAAAAGTAAAAATGGAAGCGGGAGACGAAGCATTAGAGATGGTGGACTCAAAGGATTTGCAGCAGCAAAGCAAAGCCCTTGATAAGCTCACTGACCATGTCGAAGATCGTCAGCTCGATTCCTCTCGTGTTCAAACGGTACCGTTTTTTAACATCAAATTTCTTTTTTTACACGAATAGATGCAATTTCGAATTTGCTTCAGTATACATATTTTTTGTATTTATTAACATTTTGTGGCTCAATTTTTAATGCTGAAAAATTGTGTCTTTAGGCTATGGCTTCAATTTATGCATCCAAGGAAGCTGATCTTCAAGCTATGAGGATGAGGTTTGTTCACTAATTAAGGGGAATTAGCACTTTTAGTCCTTGAAATATTAACAAATTTTGATTTTAGTCCTGATATCTAATATTAAGTATATTTAACTTTCAATTAACCATAATGTACACTTTTGATGGATCCCTCTGCTTTTGAACTTTCACAAATTTAACGAATTATTAACTGTTAAATCATTCAGTTAACCGTGTGCTATGTTAAATTTGTTCTATTATTTCTTATTTGAGGGCAATATTCCTCTGAAAATAACCTAAATGTAACATATTTTCTGTATAAAAGACAAAACACAGATTTTATTTACTTTAAGGTTAAACATACTAAGCCAAATATAACAAGGATCAGAAGCTGAATTTGTCAATAATCGAAGGATCAAAAGCACATTTATTCCTTCATTTAACTATATTAATTTAGTTGCTTGTGCTAACGAATGAGTATCTTGAAAATTACTATTTGGAGAGTCAAATAGTAATTTTCCTTAACAAAGACCATTTCAAATATTTCTTAATTGTAGTACAATCAGACCTCTCTATAACAGCATTCCTATATAACAACACTTCACTATAAAAGCTAAGCTTTTGCTAAACCAATTTTCATGTTATGCTATAATATATATTCTCTATAACAGCACTTCGCTGTAACATCCAAAAATATTCTGAACAAACGAGGCCATTATAAAGAGGTTTGACTGTATCTTTTATATAGATCATAACCATGTAAATTACATTTTTAAAACTGATGCACTAATAATTAGGCTATAGCCTTCTCAAATCTTGGTAGTTGGGAAGTTGGTGGATGGGTTTGACTCTTACATCTTAAATAATTTCTATAACTCAGAAACAAATACAAGCATCACATCATCTAAACTTTGAAGTACATTCAGAAGTTATTTCCTCTTTTTTTAAATAAGATTAACATATTTAGAAATTATAGTATTATACAACAACAACAACAACTACCCAGTATATTCCTACCAGGTGGGGTCTGGGGAGGGTAATATGTAGACAAGCCTTACCCCTGCCCAAAAGGGCAGAGAGGCTGTTTCCAATCGACCCTCGGCGTGTAGGATTAAAAAGGAGAAGCTGCATTAAGAAACAAAGGCAAAATTAGAAACACACGCAAGAAAAAACAAAATAATAAAGCATAAGTAATACCGCAGAAATAACGTAAATAATTATGAAAACATAAGCAACATAAATACAGTCGCATGCAATAGCAACAATCAGTAACTACCATACTAACAACCATATGGGGACATAAGCTAAAACACTAATCACCTATGGGTAACCCTACTATCCCACCCAACCCCGGGAGAGGCGTACGAAGAACTCTATGAGCCCCTAGCCTACTATCCTGATTCTAGACCTCCAGACTCCCTTATCAAGGGTCATGTCCTCGAAAACCTGCATTCTAGTCATGTCCTGCCTAATCACCTCTCACCAATGCTTCTTCGGCTTCCCTCTCCCTCGCCGACCACCAACAATCTCCAGCCGCTCGCAGCTCCTCACCGGGGCATCGGGGCCCCTCCTCCGAACATGCCCGAACCACCTCAGCCTCGCTTCCCGCATCTTCTCGTCCACCGGGGCCACCCCTACCTTCTGTCGAATAACTTCATTCTCGATCTTGTCCAGCCTGGTGTGCCCACACATCCACCTAAGCATCCTCATCTCCGCAACCTTCATTCTCTGAACATGCGAGTTCTTCACGGGCCAGCACTCCGCCCCATACAACATTGCAGGTCTAACCACGGCTCTGTAGAATTTTCCCTTGAGTTTGTGTGGAATTTTCTTGTCACACAGGACCCCTGAAGCGAGCCTCCACTTTGACCACCCCGCTCCTATCCGATGGGTGACGTCCCCGTCAATCTCTCCGTCCCCCTGAATCACAGACCCAAGATATCTTACACTGTCCCTCTTGGCGATAGTATTATAGTTTTCATAATTAAAACAGTAAGACTTTTTTGTAATCATAGATAAAAAAAATTGTTTGATAGAGGCTGTTAATGATATGATGATTGCTGTTAATCACTGAATCTCTTTTGTTAATCATACCCAAAATTCTTGTTTGTTTATATGAAAGGTGTTTGTACTGTGCATTGAGTTGAATTTGTTGCTTCATGAGAGTTGAAGAGTGTTTGACTATTTGGTAAGGTGAAGTTGCAATTCTCAAGTCCTTACCCGAAATTTGGGAAGCATTGCTTGTAAATTCCAATTTGGGTAACCTTATTATATAGATGAGCTTGAAGTCCACAAGTTTTTCCTCATGGCCTTAGTTGATAACTTGATATGTGCAAGGGACTATGACTTAATCCAAAATAAATAATTGAATCTGTTTGAGATGTCTTCTCATACTTACAATACGTGCATTGGAGGGAAATGAAGAGCTACTCAATCATGGAAATAACAAAATAGTGATTATGAGCTCATTTGTTTCAAGTACAATAGTCAGACTGAATATGATAAGAGTGACAGAATGGTAGAGTGAAATTGCTGCCACAATCCACTAAGATTTAGTCTGTTGTCTCTCGGATCCGCAAAGGGAAAAAGACATATTAGACACAAGTATATGACATTCATACAAACAGCAATTTGTTTTTATGAATTCATATAAACATCGATATTACCTTTCCATATATGTGCTTAGCTCTTGAATCTATTTCAGTGTCTCTTTCCTACTCTGATAATGTGTCTAATGCTTCTTGTGAAGTCTCAGTCCATGATAAATTAGATGACATCAGGAATTTGTGTTTATTACAGGGAAAAGGAACTAGCTGCTGTTAAGATCAATGCTGCTGATATTGATATAATTGCAAATGAACTGGAGGTTGGTTTCCTCTTACATCTATACCTATTGTTTTCTGTTGGTTTATTTTAAGTCTCATGAGTCATGGTGTTTTAATTGTGGAATAGGTGGACAAGAAGGTTGCTGAAAGGACTTTGAGAGAACATAAAGGTGATGCTGTAGCTGCAATAAGGCATTTGCTGAATTAATGTAATGCAAAAGATAAGAGAATCAGTACTAGAAATTTTTGTTTTCATTCCGAAATGTATTAACAAAGAGACTATGAAATGTTGATGCTACGTCAATGGTCATTGCTAATACTGAAGTGAAAAATTAAATGTGTGAGATAGTGGTAAGGTATGCATACACTCTATTCTCCCCAAACTCTACTAGTGGAATTTTACTGTGTATGTTGTTGTAGATAGCAAGTTCAAGGGAAATCTTGGTTTTCTTAGGACTTGTTCTTTAAGGTTACCATTTTTCCATTCCATATTCAGCTCTTGGAATAGAGCTATCCAAAATGTTGTGAAGTATATGTGAAATTACTTAGATTATAGGCCAATCAATAAAGTAGGTCAATGCCATGGGAAACCAAGTTCAAATTGCAGCAGAGATAAATAATGCTTGGTTGGCCTTCTCCATTTCCATACGCCATAATAGGCAGATTTACTCTGTGCTTGTACTAGTGTAAGGTAGCAGGTCTCTGGTGCTTGTACTGGTGTATGGCAGCGGGTCTCTTGCGATAGTCGAGTTGCTTGACTCGAACACTGCTGTTAAAAAAGAAAGAAAAACAGAACGTACACTGAAGCCCCAAATGCATTTTGTTACAGACTCGACCTCGCTAAACTTGAATTAGACATAAAAATAGTACTATCACTGAGTTGGCTACTGCCTTGTGTGGTGTTCCTAGACAAACCAAATTTAAGGTTGCATTCAAAGGAGCAACGGCAAGATCAGAAAATCAATAACTTCTAAGACTTGAATGTACTATCTTGAACACTAAATTTTCATTCACTATACAAGTTTTTGAATGCAGTAACCATATAAAAAACACAGTGAGTTAAGCCGCATTTCACTTCACACCACAATATTTTACAATGCAAACTGTGAATTCACTGAACAGAATCATGTTAGAACTCATGTAGTCACCAGACTGACTCAACTAATCCAATAAAGAGCAGCTACTTTTTCTCTGTCAGACTTTCTTATAATAACAGCCTTCCTGTCATTTTTGCCTCTGAAATTAGGGTCCGACAACACAAGCCATTTGTGTCCTCTGTCTGACCAACTTTCACGTGACAGCCATAAAACTTTGAAGAGTTAGCAATGCATCTCCCAGCAATCTTCAGATGAAACTCAAAGCAAAAGTGTATTTACTGTTCCTTCTGGCTGCTATCTCCTCCAGCATTACGTGCTGTCTGCGCCTGAATAAGATACTGCCTCTGCAAATCCTTAAGTTTCTCCACTAGTTCTTGAAATGAAGGACGGGATTGTGGCTCACTGAGTTGGACAAAACAGCAAGGTTGTTTTATCAGCTCAGTTGAAAAGATGGTTTTTTTATCAGTAAGATAGCAGTTCAGTTCAAATGATGAGTGAAGTTAACGTGACTAAAAGCAAAATGGTTGTGACGCATCCAAGGGTGTGACGTGGCATCCAATGAAGTAGGTGAAGACCATGAGAGATAAGGGTTCAAATTTCAGTATAAACAAAAAAGACTGTTATTTCTTCCTAGACTAAGTTTGGTAGGTAAAGGACCACTGGTGGAGGGTAGCAGGTAGTCGGTGAAATAGTCGAGCTGCACAAACTGTCCCCAACGCCATAGTAATAGGAAAAATAATGATTGCTGCCAAATTGATCAAGTCACTGGATAAGCTTATCTAAAAATTTAGTCGAGAGAATTAAATTCAGCCAATAATACTTATTAGTCACCTCTAAATAAAATACATTGGACTCCAACCTCCTTTTCCTAAAATGGTTTCATTCCTAACCATATAATTAGAACTTTCAATGTCACGGACATCAGTCTGGTTTGCTAAGGACTATTCCACTATAACTTAAGAAGTCCTCCAAATGATGATAAGAATAATTCATAATCTTCAGCACATATTTTTGACATGACAATATATTCCTCAAGGCTATTTTCTTCAACAAAACAAATTATGATGGCAGAATGAACAAAGATGCAAACCTATGCCAACAGCTCTCGATTATAGAAGCCCATTGTGGATTAACATTCTTCGGGATATCTAACCGCTGATTCATGAATCCTACAGCTCCAACCACCTGCAATCAACTCCAACAGGTTATTCTTTATGTACCATAATACAACAACAACTACCCAGTATAGTTTCACAAAGTGGGGTCTGGGGAGGGTAGTATGTAGACGGGCCTTACCCCTACCCGAAAGGGCAGAGAGGCTGTTTCCATCGACCTTCGGCTCAGTGACGGAAAGGAAAAACAAAAACAAAAACAAAAGAGCATTAGTAACTCCAGCAGAAATAGCGAAAAAAATTATCTAAACATAATAACCATAAATAAAATAGCATGCAATAATATCGGACAGTAACTATCATAAATAACTACCATAAGGGAGACGCAATCCAATACACAAATCGTCTATGGATAGCCCTGCCAAGCCTCACCCAACCCCGGGCGAGGAGTACGAAAAACTCTAGGAGCCCCTATCCTACAACCCTGATACTAGACCTCTAGACTTTTCGTTATGTACCATAATATGATGAAAAATTATCCATTTTTATCTTTTACTTTTTGTACACATAAGGAGCAGGCTCTCTTTACCAGGGGCGATAGGCACCTTGTCTTCGTCGAATCTTGTTTGTAAATATGTATGTATCGATAATAAGAAAAATAAAAATATTGGGTACAAATATAAAATGGCACCGCTTGCTGTAATATTCATTTTTTCACTTTTTCAACTGTTGACACCGCTAATGATAATTCCTGCTATGCCACTGCTTTTCATCGACTTGAGCCAGAATCTAGATAACTGAACATTATGGAATGTTGTCCAAGTGTGATCTCAGGAAGCTGAAAATACCTGCATTGAGTTGAGGCTATCCCAAGGGATTTTTTCAGTGGCAAGCTCCCATAGAATCACTCCAAAACTGTATACATCAGACCTAAATGCACATCCAAAGAAGGATCGATATCATCAAAATACTCAAGAATCTGCACAAAAATGCATATATAATATTTTATACAACAACCCAGTATAATCCCACTTAGTGGGGTCTGGGGAGGGTAGTACGTACGCAGACCTTACCCCTACCTTTGGGTAGAGAGGCTGTTTCCAAATAGACCCCCGGCATCCTTCCCTCCAAGAACTTCCCACCTTGCTCTTGGGGAGACTCGAACTCACAACCTCTCCGTTGGAAGTGGGGGTTGCTTACCATCAGAGCAACCCCTCTTGTCTATATATAATATTTTATATATATATATATATATATATATATATATCTCATAGACCACATACTTCTCATCTGTAGGTTCATTGCGAAGAACTTCTGGAGCCATCCATTGAGGCTGCAGGAGAATTAAGGTAGGAAGTGATATAAGTCAGTTGAAGTTCAAACAACATAATAGGTGAACTAAAATAGTTCATATTGATACAGTAAGATAGAGAGTTCCTGAGTTCAAGCTGAATACCGTTCCTTTACCCGTCTTAGTTGCTAGATATGTTTCATGTTTAAGGCGTGACAGACCAAAATCCCCAACCTATCGATATTTGCATGGTGAGAATCTTTTCAACGTATTAAAAAGTAAAAACTCTAAAGTAATAGACATTCAGGAGATTGGTAAGAAAGAGGGGGAAAAAATGATGGTCAAATGAAATGAAGCCAAACCTTAACGGTCCAGTTCTTGTCCACAAGAAGATTTGAAGACTTCAAGTCACGATGAACTATAGGAGGATTAAGATGATGAAGATAGTTCACACCACGAGCCTGAATGAAGTAGCAAAAAAGAAACATGATGGTTAACCTAAGAGACAAAATATTATAGTACTAATAGAAAGTATTAGATGATCAGTCACATATGACGGAAAAAAGACAAAAGCAAAAAATAAAAAGGTAAAGGATATGGGCAAATCTGCTAAAAATAATGGATGCTACTCTTGGTAATAGTTAATATAACTGGTATTACAGATCTCCTAGGAACTTACTATGTCTAAAGCCATATGGACCCGTCGTCTCCATTCTAATTTGGATGAGTTCCTCTGTAATAGCCTGAACAAACTTCCCCTGCAATAACGGAAAAGGTGAAATGGTTTATCAGTTACACACGAACAAGACTGATGCAGTCACAAAGACTAGGAGCAAAACAACGTGAACAGGTTATTCAGTACGAAGAAGGAAGAGGATTTACCGTGGCAGGAACTCTGTGACAATGCAGAGGCGTTCAGGTGAAGTTACTGCACCCATGAAAAGAAGAATATTTGGATGTCGAAGTCGTTTCATAAGGGAAACCTTCAAAAAAAGTAAGCACAAAGCCCATTAGAGATGCTCTCATTGTACTAATTAATAAGTGAAAAAAGCATTAAATCTAAGTCTCCATGCACTAATATTAGGCACAAGAACCTTCCCCAAGACGAATTATGCATGAGACTTCTCATTGTAGAACTATTTTCTGTGGCAATTATCCTCTAATACAAAATTCAGAAAGCAAGGAGGAACTCGAAGTGGAAGTTGATCGAAATTAATAGAATGCAAAAGATACACTCAAGTTGAGCAGGACCCAGAATACTTGGAGTGCAAGTTGAGCAACAGTACCCAGGAAGGGGATATGGAGGTGAGGCTTGATACGCAAGTCATCCCCAAGAGAGGTAGTTTCAAGTATCTTGGATCTATAATATAAGGTACCACGGATATTTATGAAGATGTCACGCATCGTATCGGAGCAAGATGGATGAAGTGGAGGCTCGCTTCCAGGGTCTTGTATGATAAGCATGTGCAGCTGAGACTTAAAGGTAAGTTCTACAAGGTTGTAGTTAGACCAACTATGTTGCGTGGAGCAGAGTGTTGGCTGGTCAAGAACTCTCATACCTAGAAGCTAAAAGTAGCTCAGATGAGGATAATGAGGTGACTTAAAGGTAAGTTCTACAAGGTTGTAGTTAGACCAACTATGTTGTATGGAGCAGAGTGTTGGCCGGTCAAGAACACTCATACCTAGAAGCTAAAAGTAACTGAGCTAAAGAAGTTGAGGTGGATGTGTAGGCATACCCGGTTGGATAAGATTAAGAATGAATTTATTCGGGAAAAAATGGGAATCGCTCCTATGTAGGATAAGATGCGGGAGCCAGGAGACGAGGTTGAGATGGTTCGGACATGTTAAGAGCAGAAGTATAGAAGTCCTAGTTAGAAGGTGCTAGCAATTAGCCTCGGTGGGTAGCATGAGGGATAGAGGTAGGCCTAAGAAGTTTTGAAGAGATGTTATCAGGTGGGACATGGTACAACTGGAGCTGGCTGAGGACATGGTCCTAGACAGGAGGATGTGGAGGTCAAAGATTAGGGTAGAAGGCATGCAGGTAGCCGAGCGTTTCTCCTTGTCTTACTCGGTTCGCTAGCATTAGTATGAGTATGTTATCTTTTTTCCATAGATGGCTATTACTACCTAGAGTTTGACTGCATTCTTGGATTCAATCTCATTTCATCTTGTTGTTATTCCTACTTATTGTAATTACCTTTTCTTTTTCAGTCGTTCTCTAGCCGAGGGTCTATCAGAAACAATTTCTCTGCCCTTCCAGGGGTAGGGATAAGGCTGCATACATCTTACCCTCCGCATACCCTATTTTTTTGTTGTTGTAAAAGATAGACTCGAAACTAATGGATGATATGATTCTACAGACAAACCAAGACCCAAGCAAGACAGTTCCAAGACAGACAGCTCCCAATTGGTATACCTTGTTTAAGTGGGGCTTCAAAAGTGATGTGGAGCGTAATGGCGCGGGGGGGGGGGCGGGGGGCTTTGATTCTCTATTAGCATTTAACAAATGATTTTACCACTTTTTAACGTACTGCTCTTACTGATATTTTAATTTCAACTACTACCTTGCCGTGTTAGTATAGACTTAGTTTTGCATTGTGAATTGTGATAGTTCTAATGAGCTAGGAAGACAGGAATTTTTTTTAACACATTTAGCACTCATCATGTGCAGATTTCTGTTTGCATTCGTGCTGCATCAACTGGTTCATACACTAAGATAGTTCAAATTTTCCAGAAATCTCATTGATATAGAGCAAACAAAAAGCTCTTCTTAGTGCACGGTGAGTATCTTCCTGCTTTGTCCTCTTTAACAATTCAAGTATATAATGACAATACATTGCTAGATTTGAGTCACACTGGAGGGGAAGTGTGGAAACACTATAGATCCTCCTAATTGGGAGGGAAATTTTTGGAAAAAAATAAAATAATAAACCTACGACTTAGTCCCAAACAAGTTGGGGTCGGCGATATGAACCCTCATTTCTTTCTTCAAGTCAACTCAATCATATCATCATCATTACCAGAATCCAAGACCTTATTAGTGGTAAAATAACTGGAAAGGCCATCATTGTGACTGTCATATAGTTTAAAGTTCTATGGAGAAACAATACTCGATCAGGGGGGAAAAAGCATTTAATGACATATTTATGAGAAACAAACTAACCTCCTGTTTGAAAGAATATATCATTTCATCGGAATACTCTTGCTTGGAAAATACTTTAACAGCGACATCCTACACAACAAAGACACCATTATGCTTTTTGGATAAGCTATCGCATACAGACATCATAATGCTACAAAGGAGAACCAGGGCAGTCACCTTTTTAACTGGGTGTTCCCTCTAGAAAAATAGCTAGTAGTAACAGTGTATGAGGAACCTCATGTAATATACAACACTAATACTGGCTTAGAGAAATATTTCGACATCGTCCATATGAGAGGACCAAGAAGCCAGAATTTAGCCCTTGTGTTTCAGGCTATAAGCATAGGCTCCCGGAGTAAATGATACTTACAAATGTATATTTGAACACGATATGTTATACAATGACATCTAATCAACATTGTAGTATGTTTAGAAATACTTACAAATTATTGCTTATAAGATTCTTTCTGCGGGAAATTTAATGAACAGTAGAGGCCAAAAACTCTTGGCAGAGAAAAACAGTAACAAAAGAAGAGGCAAAGAACATACCGATCCATACCACAGCCCATGATAAACAGTTCCACTAGAACCTGGAGAAACACAGTGAAAACGAAGTGAGAATGAAGAAGTAAAAGAGAAGGCGATAAAAATTGTCAAATACATAGGAATATCATAGCTATAAAGCTGGTATGGATTATTCCTTGTGAAATTAACGTGTGCAGATGACTACTAACTTCTGGTTATTGTGCACAACAGAAGCATCCATAATGGCTGGAAAATAGAATTTTAAAGTAAATTACATCCTTGCCTGATACCAAAAGATTCTATGATCAAGTTTGGAATAACTGATAGACTTGTTTTTGACAATTCACCTGTAAAAGGAATACGGCATACCTTCTCCAATCTGTTCTCCAATTGTTAAGTCCTCCCACAAGATTTCGTAGTCCAGGCTGTCAGTATCCATGTCCACCTTATTAACAGCAGTACTGCTGGTGCTTCCAAAGCTACTAACGCTGCTTGTGCTGTTGACATTAAATGAAGACGACCAAGATCCAGTAGCTTCATTGGTGGTTGTCCGGTTAGTATCAATAGACTGATTCTCTGGTTTCAATGCATTATAACTGTTACTACGATTCAACTCATTGTCTTGGTCATTGTTTAGCCAAGGCCATACAAATCGTGTAGTCCTTGCTTCTGACGCTTCTTGCTCGTTGGCTTTCCATGGCCATGATAAGCTCTTCCTCGCCATCCATGCCTCTGCCTTCAAGGTGATGATCTTAGAAATCCCTTGTTTTCCCTCACTCTCATCCCCAGAATCTCTTGAAAGATCAGAGAATACTCCAAAAGGAGAAGGGTGAACATCTCCCCTAGGCGTACTTGCTCCACTTGAGTTTGCATCCTCCCTGTGATCTGAGACTGAGAGAGCAGCCTCAGAAAATGCATGGTCAGAATAATGACCATCTCCACTTCCACCTTCACGAAGCACGACGCTCTCTCCTGTCTTTATTTTTGACTTAACCTTGTTGCTCACCTTTGAGGCCTATTATGAGGTTTCGACATGTCAGCATATTCGACCCTTGTATACACTATACAGACAGTAAAGGAAACCAAATGAAAGCAAAAGAAAACCAGGCAACTAACGAAACAAAGACAGTACTAACCAAATTAGATATTTTGGAGGCGATTGAAACTTGCAGAGGCTGCTGGGGATCATTTCCAAGTTTGGAAGAAGCAAGGGTTCTGGCTCTAAATCTTGTGTCAGCTTCCAACTGCGTCACTCCCATCGATGCAAGACCTGTTTCTTGAAAAGGCCGCATATCACTCGATACACAAACAACACCGAGCAATGTACCATCATCATCATAAAAAGGGGTATTGGTAGCAACGACTACGAATCTATCCCCTATCTTATTCTTAACTGGAAACTGTCCAGTCCAACTCTCACCCTTTAGCACTCGGTATACAATGTTATTAGCAATATTGTGATCCTGAGCATCTGTTAGGAGCTCAATGAGATCTTGTCCAAGAGCTTCTGCAGCAGAATAACCATATAGTTTTTCAGCGGTTTGATTCCTGTGCAACAACGGCTCAAATTACATTCCTATATTGATAACACTGAACAAATATGACAAACACCAATCAAAGTCTAACTAAGGCCAAATAAAATGTTCTTACCCATTTGCACAAAGTTTTTAGTGTTCAATACTGCAACTATGGACTAGCCAACTAAGAAAATCAACTCAAATAATCACAGGACACAAGCTCAATCTTTCCAACCCCATTTCTTGTTCACTCAAGTTCTAACGAACGAAAGGAAAATGAAAAGGCAAAAGATAAGAAGTACAATTCAATTACTCACCAGTAAATTATATGACCATTGAGATCAAATATATGCACTGCTTGTCCCATTGACTGTAATATATTCAAATACTGTCTATCAGTAAATTTCACTGCAGCAGGGCTTCCACCATTACCATTGTCTCTCTCACCTTTACTACTACTCTCTCTTTGCAATGGTGACGAATGGCGGAAAGAGGTTGAACCCCTTTTCCACATAACAGCACCACCATCAAAGCCACCACCACCGCCACCCCTAAGACGAGGCGGCCGTTGTGGTGAGATGGAGTGGGACCTTTGTCTATGTGATCTCTGATCATCACAAATCATGAGCTTAGATATCTCCTGCTTCATCTGGGCATGACCTGCCTCCAGTTCTTTAATCTTCTTTAACAGCTCCTCAGCTGGTGGTGTTGGTCCTTGAGCTGATGCTGTATTATTATTATTATTACTATCCATTTTAATCCAAGATTCCAAAATTGATCAAACCCCAACTTCAGATTAAAGGACCAACAGGATACTAAAAAAAAACAAAAACCAATAGGATTTATCTATGACTAATTTCACTGACTCCCACTATATGTATGTCTAAATAGCCATATACAAATCAATATCTGCAAACTTGAAGTGCATTTCTTGTTGAGAATGAATAAAACGGTTGCCCTTTGAGTTCAAGAAACCACCTTTTTCGGCTCTATCTTACACACACACACACACACACTTTATTCCCTATGTATGGATCTATGACTAATTGCAACTGCTAACCCATACAGAAATCACTATATGTAAATTTGCAAGTTCATTTTGTAGATGAAATCGGGAAAATGGTCAGCCTTTAAGTTCAAGAAACCACTTTTCATCTCTCTCTCTCTCTAGGTATGGACCTATGACTAATTGTTTTGATACCCCCACTATATAACTGCTCCTATATAGCCATAAGAAAATCAATATTTGCAAAATTGGAGCTCATTTCTTGCTAAAAATGCACAAAAACCAACTTTTCAGCTCTCTCTCTCTCTCTCTCTCTCTCTCTTCTTGCTTTCTATGTATGGATCTATGACTAATTGCACTAAAACCCAACTCTATTTTTTTCTATGTAATCTTATAGAAATAAAAAATGGAGTTCATTTCTAGCTGAAAAATGCATATAAATGTACACCCTTTGAGCTCAAGAAACAACCCTCTTCTTACTTTCTCTCTCTTCTTACTTTCTCTCTCCTCTTCATTGTCTTTTCTTCTTCGTTCATTACCTTCTTTTTCTCTCTCTTCCATCAACTTGAGTTACAGAATTTTTGTTTATAGCTACGACCGCCGACTGATTTTAATCCTACTCTCAAATGAAGAGCGTTTGATAAACGTCCCACAACAACCAATGATAATGATAATTTATGGACCTTATATGGTGGAGGATGTTCACGATAGAATTATGTGCGTGAAAATGAGTACTTACTTTTATTTTTCTGTTTGTTTGGTTCTTTCTCCTTTTCTTTTCCTTTTTAAATTTTTATTGTTGAAATAGCACCATCTACCAAGTTTTCCCATCGGTCATTTAAAAATAGGAAAATTATCAATTTAGAAATAGTTCATTATAAAAATTGATCAACTGATAAAATATTATTAATATTATAAAAATAGCCAATTTACTATTTGTAACAAAAAAATATTAAAATTTTATTTTGTTATGAAATAATATAAAGACAAGAACAATAACTCAAGAACAAGAGCAAATATAGAGAGAGAATAGGGAGAGAGAGAAGTATTCTTATTAATACTTGGGGTTGTTAGGGGTGATTTACAATGGTAGAGAGCACCTCTATTTATAGGGAGGAGAATGACTTAGCTTCAAGCTAAAACTCTTAGACATTCACTCCAAATAGACTTCTATTTTATAACACTCCCCCTTGAATGTCTATTCAATAATGTGCCTCATAAAACCTTAAAACCAAAACCCATTGGGAAAAATTAAAGAAAGGAAAAAGAGTACACATGTTTGAATATGCGCCTATTGGTTGCCTCGTTAAAAACCTTGCAAGGAAAACCCAGTGGGAAAAAACCTTGTAAGGGAAAAAGAGTGCAACGCGCATTAACTCCCCCTAATGAGTACATCAATTTATATCCTTGAGCATTTGCATTCCAATCTTGTGCATCATCTTCAAAAACGATCTTTGATAGAGATTTGATAAATAAATCAACCATATTGACTTAAATAAATATTCCGCACCTTGAAATTATCATTCTTGATAGATATGAACATCTTCATATAATGTCGTGGAATAACTCTTCAATATCTCCATAGATGCATTCTCAATGCCATCATGCTTATAGTTATAGCAAGATACATATGTACACAAATTGTACTTAGGATGTGGTACTTCAAGACCAAGAATTGCATATGCTTCAAGCAACTTAAATCTTTCAAGTTAAGTCATATAAGCCATATAATAGACTTTAGATGCATATCAAGTTTTCCATGTCATGCTAGACAAATAAGATATCGAAAACTGACTATACATACCTTTGACTTTATACTTTCAAGCATTTGAACTATAGGTTCAAAACTACATGTCTTTCATATGGAATCAATTCTTCTTGAATTGTATCTCTTCCATTTAGTTACTTTCTTTGGGTCAGCAAATGCGTATAGCATGCTTTGCAATATGTTGCAATTAAATTATCCCTTTTATGAACTTCAGGTTCATATCATGATATTCGGGGATATACATATACAAATGATAATTCATCCCACGTAACCTTTTCTCAAGTGTTTATCATGTCTCCCCCTCATGTTAGTAAAGCTAACTTGTTTCCTCAACTTTGGGAAATCATCTTTGTGCATTATCATGTCAATATACACGGCACATTAATAATAAGATGAAATTATTTGGTTCCTGACCCTGAACCACTTGTGAGGGGAGAATATACTCTCGTATACAACTTATATCAAACTGATATAAATAACTTTCGTTCTCATAAGGAACAGTTTAGCTATTAAGTGGAAGCACTCAATAATTATCTTGCTAAACCAACTTTGATATAAACCAACTTATCAAGATGAACTGTCTTGAGTAGAGAATCTGGAAATTATGCTCGAAGTTAGATTACTGAGCAATTTACCTCGCAAGCACCGGCCAGGCTGCGGGTTAATAACAATTGCACATGTAACCATTCCATAGATGCATCATATGTGGTATACATGGCAGGTGAATGGGCCCATATTCACCTTTGATATTTCCAGAATTTAGGGGCTTCAACCCGAACTCTTTAGTTGGTCAGTTCATTACTGAGAACAAGAACTTTCTAGTTCTTTGATATTCACCTATGTGAATTTGCACATCATACTTCAAATGAGATGGCTAACACGAATGTCAACTGAATAAATTATCAATATTGGTAAACTTCAAATTTACACCATGACATGTGCACTTATCAATAAACTTCGGGTTTATTATGACATGGGTTTTATACCAATAGATATCCACTTTATTGTGGCATTCTTTCGTTTGTATAGTACAAACTGGAGAACAAAGCGGGTAGCTTTTCATATACAAATTACCCCACTACAAGTTGTAGTAATAGGAGAATCAAAGCCTTCCTTTATTTATAGTCTCAATATAATCAATCGCTTTCGCGTGTACTTTGGAAACTGAATAAGTTTCTTTGAGACTTACTACAGCACAATACTCCATTGTGTTTCTCTAACATAGTAATAATTGGCTCTTCGAGAGCTCTCAATTAATTTTGTACTACCACAGATTCATCAACATCCATGTGGTGAACATCTTTCTTAAAGAGAAAGTTATACCATTATGGTCATGTCAAACTTATATGCAAGATATGTTTCTTGCATTATCGTTTTTCTTTAATGGTCATATTTCCAAAATATTTTGGCGTACAATAGGTACGTGACCAACGATCATTCATGCCATATATCATCTCAAACCTCCTTCTAGGGGTGAGTGCGGTATCATCTCAAACCTCCATCTCGGGGTGAGTATGGTATATTTAATACCAATTTCATCTTCATATTCTTCCAATAATGAATATGTATTCGTGAATCAAATATTGTCACATTCACTTCGAGGATATGTGATTTTGTTATCCTTTTCAAATCTATAAATGCGTCAGGCATTTGATTTGCTATTCTTTGCAAATGGATAATCTTTTGTGCCTCTTTCACAAATAGAGGTATGTGGATCAAGATGAGATAATGATGCATTTTTCCACAAATTTTCCCGTTTGGTTTTACCAACTTCTCCCCCTAATTTTGGGAAAAGTGTCTCATCAAATTGACAGTCTGCAAATAGTGCAGTGAACAAATCTCCTGTCAATGTTTCGAGGTAGCGAATAATGGAGAACGATTCAAACTCAACATATATTCCTAACCTCCTTTGCAAACCCATTTTGGTGCGGGATGGCGGTGCTACAGGCACATATACTGCGCATCCAAAGCTTCTTAAATGGGATATATTGGGTTCATGACCCAAAACCAATTGCAATGGGGAATATTTGTGTCAATTCGTCAGTCAGAGACGAACTAGCATTGCTGCATGCAACATGGCGTGACCCTAATCCGAAGCGGGCAGCCGACAAACTAGCATTGTTGCATGCAAAATGGCGTGACCCCAAGCCGAAGCGGGCAGCCGACAAATTAGCATTGCTTTATGCGAAATGGCGTGACCCCAAGCCGAAGCGGGCAGCCGACAAACTAGTATTGCTGCATGCAAAATGGCGTGAACCCAAATCGAAATGGGCAGCCTCGTTTTCATAAAGAATTCAAGATTATTCTCATCTATTGTCTCAATATGATATCCATTTTGAATGATATCTTTAAAACTCAACAAGTTCTTCTTAGACTTGGAGGAGAATATTGCATTCTCTAAGATAAACGTCATGCCTTTGGGCAGAGTTACAGTTGCTCTTCCGGAGCCTTCAATCAATTTAATTCCCATGGTTTGATACAAAAGAAAATATACGAACATGAGAATAAACAACTTCAATTCGTTTGTGTCACATAATATTTTCAAAATCTGCTGCTAACAGTTGACTAACAAAATCAGATATGTTATCCATAATTGATTACTTTGCAGTTTGAAAATTTTCAGCGTTTTTCATAAGACAATCGATTATTAAACACACACAATCGATTGTTTGAATATAGACAATCGATTGTTAAACATACACAATCGATTATTTGTTATTTTTGAAAAACTTCAGATCACACTGTTTAAGACAATCGATTGTTAGATATAGACAATCGATTGTTGGTCATTTTTGAAAAATTCCGGACCTCACTGTGTCTGACAATCGATTGTCAAATATAGACAATCGATTGTTGGCTATTTTTGAAAAATTTGACCTGTTTTAAAGACAATCGATTGTTGATCATTGACAATCGATTGTTTTGCAGTTTTATGCGAAATATGAGATAACCGACTAGTTTTTCAGGCTAGTCGATTACCTCTACTGGAAAGTAAAGATATTATTGATATTTGAGCATATTGAGACATTCTAAAGAACTAATACAAACATCATATCATGAACTAGCTAATACGAGCTAATACTAATGACTATTAGTTTATTCATTAACTAATACAAATAAATCAAACAGCTCCATCTTCTTTCATCACCGATCCATCATCGACTAGGTGGTCTATCTTCCCATCGGGTTGCTCAAAGAAGTCTGCCACATTCAAGTTGTCGTCAGAGACAAAATTCGTTATGGGGAGTTTACTCTTTCGAGATGCTTGGTAAAGGTCAACCATACGGCAATCCTTTGACCAGTGCCCGTTTCCACCGCAACGATAATATATAGTTTATAAACTATTTGCTTTTGGATTCTTATCGTATCGTGCTTGTGGCAGAGTGACCAACTTCATGTTGTCATCTCTCTTCTTTAAGCCTTTCCACAAGATGGGTGAATCCTTGATGTTGAGATATTCAATCTTCAAACTTTCATCAAAGTGATGGCGCAAGAAAATCAAGGCCTTCATACAGTTTCAAGCCTTCATTAAGGTAATGGCGCAAGAAAATCAAGGCCTTAGCATAGTTTCAAACCTTCATCAAGGTGATGGCGCAAGAAAATCAAGGCCTTAGCATAGTTTTGGGTGGATGCACTATTTCTGTCTTTAATGGCGTCTCCAAGACCCATAGCATCTAAGTGGATTTCATCATCCAACACCCATGTCATATAGTTCTTGCCCGAAATTTCGAGGGCAACGAACTTTCTTTTCATATGACACAATTACATCAAGAGCGTGTTCATACTTATGGGCTCTATTATAATTATCACATTCACTTCAGGGAATGGATCAAAATCATGTGCTTTACACAAGCTGCTACCACATTCTCTAAAGGGAATGGAGCAAATTCAATTGGACGGAATTCTTTGTCACGTCCACATTCATTGATACCTTCATGGTAATTAGTCTTCTTTCAGACTTATCATATACTGCTTCCACATTCTCTAAAGGGAATGGAGCAAATTCAATGGGACGGAATTCTTTGTCACGTCCACAATCATACATGAATTTAATCATGGCAGGACATAGAGATTTTACCACTTCGTGTGGTTATAATTTCTCACAAACTCCATTAGAGTTATAATCAAACTTTGTATATAAAATTTATAGAATTCCAAGAATTTGAAAAGGAAAAGTAAATTACTTACCTTTAAGGTATACCAAATATATTTTCAATATTTTCTTCCTTTCTTCCTTTCCTTTCTTTCTTTCCTTTTTCCACGTTTTTCTTTCTTTTCTCTTTTTGCCGTTTTTCTTTTCGTTCCCTTTCTGTTCTTTTCTTTGTTTTCTTTCTTTCTTTTTGTTTCTGCTTCCTTCTTTTTTTTTTCTTTTTTTTCTTTCTTCATTCTTTCTTTGAAGAAAAACCTACACAAACAAAAGTTAAGACAATCGAAAATTTCAATTGGTTAGAGACTCGTGCTGATAACGTGTTATGAAATAATATAAAGACAAGAACAATAACTCAAGAACAAGAGCAAATATAGAGAGAGAATAGGGAGAGAGAGAAGTATTCTTATTAATACTTGGGGTTGTTAGGGGTGATTTACAATGGTAGAGAGCACCTCTATTTATAGGGAGGAGAATGACTTAGCTTCAAGCTAAAACTCTTAGACATTCACTCCAAATAGACTTCTATTTTATAACATATTTTCTTTTCAGTGGTGCTATAGAATAGATTTGATATATCTTAAGGAGCTTCAATCTTAGTTTTGGGATGATTTGGTGAAGTTTGAGGTGGTTTGATTTAAAAATTCGAAGTAAAAAACTGAATATGAAAAAGATACATGTATCACATTGTACATTACATGTGTATCAAATTTGTATCGATTGTGTATCACATGTATATCCATGTATATCTGTGTGTGAGATACATGTGTGATACATGTTTGATACATGTGTCACATAAGAATATTTTGACATCGATTTAATTATGAATTTTGATACAAAACCAATCCAAATCACCTCCAATATTTCTCAAATTTTGTATATTGACTTATCTATATGTTTTCAATGAATTTCAATTATACCCATTAAAAAATTCTTGTTTGTTTCGGTTTTTGGAATATTTGCTAGAGGTTTGGTAAGTTGAAACTTATATGGGACATTTATTTAAGTTTCCCTTAAAAATAATCAATGTTTGCCAAGTTATTAAGAATAGCCATATTTTCTGCAATAAAGATCGGCCCAGCATAATATACTGGAGTTCGGTGCACCTATGTATGAACTTCCAGCATGTGCAAATGTGTATAACTTCCAACATATTATGCTGGAGCGGTATACTTTGTTGGTTCCAGTATAATATACCGGAGACTGGAGCACCGGTGCTCAAAATTTCAATATATTATGCTGGATCGGTATATTATATTAGAACTCCAGTATATTATACTAGAGTATTTTTTTTTATTTTGAGCAGTATTTTTATTTAGATTTATTTTTACATGAAAAGTGCTAAATTTCGATTACTTTTGAAATGATGACTATTTCTGAATAATTACTTATAAATTTAATTATTTTTAAATTTCTTCCATTTTTATCGAGTGTTCGGTATCTGCATTAGCGTTTCGATTAATTCAAATTCGCAAACCATAAAGTTCATCAAAAGGTAAAATACTCTATCAGAAAGAGTGGAGTCGTGAAAAATCATATTCATCTCAACATAGGCTTTGGTGACCTTTTTGCATTTTCCATGTAAAGATTGATATTTTTTATATTTTAAAATTTTTACTTAACTATAATTTTATAATAATTGATATATTTTTTATGCATCTCATTGAAATGAATTTTAGTTTATGTGTATTTATCTTGGCATTAAAGTTTTTATTTCTTTCTTGAATATATCTAGTCAAATATTTATAACAAGTTAGGATGAAAGAAGTATAAATCACAACCTTTTTAATGCAATAGTGTTATTCATTGTTAGAATAAAATAATGTTTAGGTTAAAAAACAAATATTAAAAAAAAGGGAAATAGACCCCCCAAAATATCTCTAAGCAAATAAAAAGTCCTCATATAATAATTTAAATAAAGCAAAGTCTAACAACAGTTGTCCTTCATGAATGTACATTTAATTTGATTTAATTTGATTACGTAGAGTGCACCTAATTCCCAAATTATTGTTTCTGCCCACAGCAATGGCAATTTTTTGTATATTAAATGGAAAAAAAAGTAAAGAAAATAATAGAAGTGGTAAGCTGAGTAGATGGATAAAGTTTTGATAGTTCACCAAAGTTCTTAAAAGTTATGTCAAATGTTGGATAAGATCATATACGTTATACCACAAAAGGTATTTGTTTTTAAGGTTTCGGATTCAAACCGTGAAAATAAAAAAAAAACACTTCCTCCTTAAATGAGCTTTGCGCAACAACAATAATATATCCAATGTAAACTCGCTTAAGTGGAGTTTGAGGAGGGTAGTATGTACGCAGACCTTAGCTCACCCTTATCTTATGAAGATAAAAAGATTGTTTCTGATACACTGAATGATTGTTTCTGATAGACCAAATGACTTTTTTCCGATTAACTGGATCGTGCGTGCCGTGAATCCAAATTAATTGGGACCACAACACAATACCGAGTACCTAATCCAAAAGAATTATTTAAGTTATGCAAAAAGAAAAAAATATTTCAATTGGAAGTATTCCTTTTGATGAAAATAGCATGGGCTAGCAAGTTTTCAGACAGGCAATTGAGAAATGGTAAGCGTTTGCAAAGTCATTGAGAAATAACCACTATTTTGCTGCAACACAAAAAATTCCAACATAATATACTGGAGATTTGGTGCGCATGTGTATGAACTTCCAGTATATTATGCTGGAACTCCAATATATTATGCTGGAAGTTCACATATAAAAAAAATTGAACTCTGATATATTATGCTGGAATATTTTTCGGATTTTGAACAGTGTTTTTGTTCAAATTTATCTTTATATGAAAATAGCTAAATTTCTAGTACTTTTGAAATTATAATTATTTTTGAATTACCACTTATAAATCTGGCTATTTTGGAATTTCATACTTTCTTTGGTTTAACATGTTTGTAGGATAACTTTTTAGAGTAGGGTTTTTTTGGAGATTGAATTATTTCCTTTCATGTAGAAGCATTTTGGTTCCATAATGGCAATTCATATCTTGTTTCTAAATGCATTTTGTCCCTTTTCCCCTTTGTTTAGGGAAAGTGGAAAAAAGCAATGGTTTTCCATAGATCTCTTTATTTCCCTGTCTCTCTAACCAATTATGTCTTGCCTTTTTAACGAAATACATTCTCTTATATTTTAAAACGGATCGTTGGATTAACGGTTAAGTTGTCTATGTATGACCTATAGGTCATTAGTTCGAGCCGTAAAATCTACCACTAATATTTATATCAGGATATGTTGCCTACGTTACACCTCTTAGGATATGGCTCTTAATCCAAACCTTGTGTTAACCCGCATACTTTGTGCACCGGGCTACGCTACATTCCTTTTTATCTTTTTAGAACGGGTCCTAAACTTTTTCTTGGGTATTTTGTATGATTATTTTGTTAAATAAAATTATTAAAGATTATAGTAGGATGGATATAATCCCTTATTCACTAATAAGATGTCAAATTCGAACCTTCACAATGAATAAAAATTTGTTAGGGAAAGTTTTTCCTTTTAAAAGGCTTTACGCATCGCAAATTGAAATTAATCGGGTTCCAATATGAATATTGAATATTGTTCGCAAAACCATTTTTTATGAAATAAGGATATAAAGCAACTAATTATTATTTTAATCTTTGTAAACGAAGATATTTATTAATATAGAACGTGTGGCTTGAACCGGTCCTTAAGAGTTGCATTACGCAAAATTGAGTTGAAAATTATCAATAAAAGCAAATGATATTTTCTAAAGAGAAATACACATAAATATTATTGAGCATATTGTAAGATTTTCTTTTAACCTGCATTTTCTAAGTTATAGGTGGTTTCTTTAAAGCAAAGTTATTTAATTAAATGTTTATCTTTACCACTTGGAAAGCTCAATTACTCACCTTTATTAATCATCAATTTGTAGAGATATTCTCTTATCCATAATATTCTTAGTTAATTTATTTTTAGTTTATTACTTTCTGCCTGATTAATTCGGATTCACGTTGGGAAGTTTTATTTAGAGGTAAAATGCTTTTTATCAGAGATGATTTTTGTATTGGTCAAAATCTAACCAGCACGACCAGATCGCTCAACACCTCGACCTAATGACTGCACAATGAGTCCATAGAGCATGCTCTATTTTTCCTCGTTGATGTTTGACAAAATCGAAAAAAGTAACGTTTAAAAACAAGATCAGGACACACTGAACAACAAGAAAGCATCGAGTGAAGCCATGGGTGAAGGGGTCTCGACTATATATAGCCAGAGAACTCTCGACAGATAGGGGGCTTCACCATTCTCCCAAAAGAGAGAAAACAAAAGTTTCTCTCTCATATTTGAGAAAACGGGGAAATAATCTCGGAACATATATGTAAATCTATTTCTTTTATCAATGGATGAGAAAGACAATGTTCAATTCTAATGTGATCAATCATGTTTTTTTCGCCTAATATACATTTATTATCATTAATGTTTTGATCTGGAGATAATTAGATTTGGCTACGATTTACTTCTTCATCTTTGATTGGTTTGCTTAAATAGGTCTTAACATCTTTTGAGTCAAACTTAGTTTGAAAGAAAAGAACGAAGAACATACATGTCAACTCAGTTATGATATTGAAAAAGTAAATATTAATTTGAGATACGAAATAAAAATTTATGACCCAAATATTTCTTAAATCCAAATTATGGTATAATTGATAATTGGTTAACGATTCTTACACGAATCAATCTTGAAGTATTTAACTGTAAATACTAGTTTAGTAGACTTATGGGTTCTCCTTTGTTGTATCACTGGTCGTCGGGAATCCTCTAGAAACTTGGAACTTGATTAGTCTTAGATTTTTCCCTGTTATTGGATTCAAGTGAATTGGTCTTAACATTAGTTCCAATTTTGATGATCTTAGGCCTCTAACAAATACCTAGAAATTGGCCTCATTTCCTATTACAATGGGAATGTAAGGTTTTTCTATCAATCTGTCTCAATCTGAAATTTTAGTATTTCATTGTAATCTGACAATGAATTTTGTATTTACTGCTCCTTATGGCTGCTAGTGCTACGTCCTGCAGTGCTGCTTGCTGTCTGGGCTTGAATAACATACTCCCTCTGCAGATCGTTAAGTTTCTTCACCAATTCTTGGAAAGAAGGATGACAGCCACATGAGTTGGAAGAAACAGTAAAGTAGCATACCAGGTCAGTTGAGAAGATTGAAATCCCTTTGTCGAAAAATTATAGTGCGAAAATAAGGTAAAATAATTTCATAAGGAAAGCTTTAGTGCAGCAGCAAAGGTGAGTGAAAATTGCTTTAAGTCGTAGGTACTTATTAGTACAAATTTAAAACAAAATATAACGACAAATACTGAAAAATCTTCACCCTATAAGGAAAATAGAGGACAATCAGGCAATACAAATTTAAAATGCAACTCAATTTGTACTACGTGTGAAACTTAGGGGTCGTTTGGTAGGGTGCATAAGAATAATGCTGAATATGGTGTATTAGTAATGCTGGTAGTAGTTATTCTTGCATTAGTTATGTTGATATTAGTTATGCTGACATTTTTTTTTATTCATTGTTTGGTTTGATGTATTAAAGCATTGTATAATTTCTAAAAGAAATGCTTGTTTAGAAAAATACACTCAAAACCAGTCCATCACTCTTTAACTTTTTAAAAGAAAGATATGTTGAGAGATATTTTTATATGAAAAAGTTTTAAAAAATTATTTGATTTGTCCACCTATATTGTAATATAGAACTAAATATTTATTTATAAAAAAGGAAATATGCTAAGTATTTATTTATTTACTAGAGATATAATTTTATTTCTCACTATTTGAATTATTTTAAACTTGCATTAATATAATAACTAGCATATTTTAATCAAGCATAAATTTTGAAAGACAATTTTGTCTTTAACTAAGCTAATGTATGCATTAAAACCCATTGCATTGCTAATACCATGGTTTTCTATGCATTAATTATGCGTAGGATAATACCAAATAGGATGTATAACTAATGCATAGGTTCAAAATGTCTACCAAGGTATTATTAATACACAAAGCTAATGCAAGCATTATTTTATCTAATGCATCCTACCAAACGACCCCTTAGTTATTAGGATGTGTATTGGCTACTGAACATGTATATTTGTGTGTTTCATGCAATCAGTTTTTATAGGCAATCGGAGATGTTCCTAGCACATAGGCAAAATTGGATCTTCTCTACACTTCTGTTTGATCCACAAGATAGCAAAGTATTCATCAGATCAGATGTTGCCATTGTCTTAATCTTCCATATACTCTCCGTCTTTAATAGTATATGTTCTTGAAAATCAAATAATAAACACTGATATAGCTATAGTGATGTTTCAAGAAGAACTTTTGTCGTCAATCCAGGGGAATAACCTAAAGTTCTATCAAACTTGCAGTACGACCGACGTATACACAATGCTCCATCTTAGAAGTTAACATGAACAAATAATGAATCAACAATGAGACTAACTAGACAGGCTTACCCATTGGCTCAGAGATCAAAATATCAGCTTTCTCAGGTAACTCTACATCTTTTCCTTTGATTACCTAAACATCCATAGATGAAACATTAACAAAAAAACATAAGACGCTACCAAGATATATATGAATATGTCGGATATCATTGGAAAAAGACACCGGAAAAAATCAAGAGAACAATCAATAAATCAACACCTCCTCAATCCCATACTATGTGGAGTCAGTTTAAAAAAGTAAAAGAACACTTGCTGTAATTCTTTCATTCAATAATGGATTTCCAGCAATCAGTTTTCTGGAAAATGCGGCCATTTCAGAAGCTTCTATGGCATAAACATGCTTTGCCATGGTTGATATCGTTCATCGAAAAGCACAAAATGCATTGGTACAAACAGATCACCTGAGCTGCAAATAATGACTATGTTGCTCAGACTCTTCGAAAATGGCGCTGGATGTTTTCTGGATCCTCCACAAGTAATGCATTTTTGGAGGGTCCGACAACAGTGCGGTAATATTTTGGAGAGTCCGCGCAACATAGAATAATCACAAAATGCCACTATCAGCACCAAAATCAACCACTATGCGACCCTCCAAAAAAATAGCCAGTAAGATCTAGTCTTCAAGCGTTGATTAGAAAGATGAATGTCAGAAACCTCATGTAATTAAACACACATATACTGGTTTAGAGTAGGCTTAGACATCATCCATATGATAGGATCAAGAAGCCAGAATTTAGCCATTGCAGTACCATGCAATAAGCGCATAAGCTTGATTCCAAAAAGTCTAAGATCAAGTTTAGAGTAGCTGACAGACTTGCACCTGTAAAAGGAATTACAAGTACCTTCTCCAATTGTTACGTCCTCCCACAAGCTTTAGTAATCCGGGCAGTCGGTATCCATGTCCACCTTATTAACATCACATTCACTACTGCTGGTGCTTCCGCAGCTACTGGGACTGCTAGTGCTGTTGGCATTAAATGAAGTAGAAGCTTCATTGGTGGTTGTCCAGTTAGTATCAATAAACTGATTGTCTGGTTCTAATGCATTATAACTGATACTGTAATTAAACTCATTTTCATGGTTATTATTCAGCCAAGCCCGTACAAGTCTCGTACTCTCTGTCTCTGACACATCTCGATTGTTGCCTTTCCATGGCCATGGTAAGCTCTTCCTCGCCATCCATGCCTCCACCTTCAAGGTGATAGCCTTACAAATCCCTTGCTTTCCCTCATCCTCATCCCCAGAATAGCATGATTGTCTCCCCAGAGAGTGTTCCTCTTTTGCAAGATTAGAGAATAATCCAATGGGAGAAGGGTGAAAATCACCCAAACGCGTACTCGCTCCAATGGAATTTGCATCCTCCCTATGATCTGAGACAGCAGCACCAGTAAATGCACGGCTAAAGTAATGACTGTCTCCCCTTCCACCTTCAAAAAGAAGGCTGCTCTCTCCTGTCTTAATTTTTGACTTAACCTTGCCGCTCACCTTTAAGGCCTGTTATGAGATTTCGTCATATTAGCATATGCCTACCCTTGTATACAGACAGTAAAGAGAACAAAAAGAAAACCAGGCAACTATCCAAACAAAGTGAGTACTAACCAAATTAGAAATTTTGGAGGCAATGGTAACTTGCACGGGCTGCTGGGGATCAAGTCCAAGTTTGGAAGAAGCAAGGGTTCTGGCTCTAAATCTTGCATCAGGTTCCAACTGCCTCACTTCCATCGATGCAAACTCTGTTTCTTGGAGATCCCTCGCATTACTCGCCACAGAAATAACACCGACAAAAGCACCATCATCATCATAAAAAGGGCTAGTTGTAACAATGATTACGAATCTATCTCCTTGCTTATTCTTAACTGGAAACTGTCCAGTCCAACTCTCACCCATTTTTACCGCTAGGTCTATAATGTTAGCAGCATCACCATAATACTGAGCATCAGCTAAGAGCTCAATGGTATTTTGTCCAAGAGCTTCTTCAGCAGAATATCCATATAGTTGTTCAGCAGATCGATTCCTGTGCAACAATGGCTCAAATTACACTCCTAAATTATTAACATTGAAAAACATGACAAACACCAATCAATGTCTAACAATGGCTCAACTTACACTCCTATGTTACACAGAACAAACGTGACAAACAGCAATCATTGTCTAACTAAAAGTAAACTCAGCTAATTATAGGCACAAACTCAATCTCTTCCGGCCACTTCTTTTCTCTCCCAAGTCTGAATGAACAGAAGAAAAATGAAAAGGCAAAAGATACGAAGTCTACTTCAATTACTCGGCAGGTGGAAAAATGGTTTTAAAAAAACAGTTAACCACCCATATTATCCACTTAAAAATGAGTTGGATAAATTTTTTAAAAATCGGTAAAATATGAACAAGAACCGAATAAAATGGATAACCAATGACTAACCAATAAATTTACTTTTATATTTGTAAAGATTCGGAAGTTTGCCAAGTTTGGGAGAATTACATATTAGTAATTCTCCCAAAAGTAACCATATCAAGAAGTTATGCATAATATGATTACCGCCGATTAACCTATTTTTTATCCGTATAAAATAGAATTGAGTCGGATATTATCCGTATTAAATGTGGATGTCGGATATTATCCGTATTAAATGTGGACTGAGTCGGATATTATCCGTATCAAATGTGGACTGAGTCGGATATTATCCGTATCAAATATAGACTGAGTCGGATATTTATCCGTATCAAATATAGACTGAGTCGGATATTTATCCGTATCAAATATAGACAGTCGGATATTTATCCGTTTTCGACCTGAACCATATCCGACCGACTCGCCCTTTTGACACTCTACTCACCAGTAATTTATACGATAGTTGACATCAAATATAAGCAATGCTTGTCCCATTGACTGTAATATATTCAAATAGTGTCTATCAGTAAACTTCACTGCAGCATGGCCACCGCCATTACTGCTATCACCCTCGCCTTCACTACTTCTCCAAACAGCGGCACCACCACCATCAAAACCACCACCAGTCCTAAAACGAGGCGGCTGTTTTGACCTGTAATCGTAAGTAATCATGAGCTTATACATCTCCTGCTTCAATTGAGCATGATCTGCCTCTAGTTCTTGGATCTTCTTTAACAGTTCCTCAGCTGGTGATGTTGGTCCTTGAGCTGATACTGTTGTACTATCCATTTCAACCCAATATTTCAAGATCGATCAAACCCTACTTCAGATTCAACCAGTTTGATTTTCCTTCCGAGAAAAACTAATACTAGGATGTATCAATGACTAACTTATTGTTAGGTATTAGGCTTATCTGAGAAGAATTGGGAATAGAAATTAGGAAAGTAGAGCTGATATTAGGTCTTTCGAGAGAGCCACGTGGCATGATATAGGAGATTCATTAATACAGGTGGCAAGTTATAATAAAATTTGGACGTATAGATTACAACTAAAATAAATAAATCCGAACTGATTCAATCAATTTTGAATTTTAGATTTTGTATTTCAAATAGTTGGATCGAATTTCAAATTATGTTTATTAAATTTTTGAATATTCGGATCAGATTTGGATTGATATAATTTTAACCCGATCCGATTAGAAATTTGAAATTACTAAAGTATGTATAAATATTAAACTTTAATTTCGGATAGTTAGTACTCCCTTTATATTTTCTTTTCAAGTTATTACCTTTACAATTGATTGATTTAGCTATATTGCACCACAATACCCTCATAATAACAGAAACATGAATTTTTCTTGCTTTATTCTCTCTTTTACAAAGAAAATACACGTATGAGTTTGCAACTTTGAGGCATAACAACTCAAACCTCCAGAGAAATATTTTTCTAGAGATGCAATACTGATAAAAGGGATGAAAAGCAAAGAGATGTTTGTATTAGCACAAAACACAGAAGAAGCAAATAAGGCAGATGCATTAGCCGATTAGATTAGCAATAGCCTAAATAATACGTATAATCTGATCCGAAATCCGAAATATTGATCCTATCCAAACTTTAAAATCTAATATGATCCGATATTAATTCGGATCGGATTCGAATTGCATTTTGTAGAATCCAAATTCGAATTCGAAATATGCTAAGTCTGATCCAGTTCGATCCAATCCATGCACAACCCTATTTCCAACGACCTTCTCTCTCTTTCTCTTCTCTGCTCTATGCAAATTCTTCTTCTATCCTTCCTCTAACCTCCATTTTTATCATGTTCTTCTTCTTCTTCAGAAATTCATCTATTGAGTTATCATTGTGGAATTAAATATTAATTGTAATTTCATTTGAGATTGTATTCTTTGTAAACCAAACTGATTACAATCAATAAAAATTTCAGTTGTTGAATTGCCTTTATAATTTCTCAAATTTATTCATTACAATTTTAAGCAATAACAAATTAGTATCAGAGCCCATTCCTAGCCAAGATGACTCATCACGCCCAACTCTGGTCCTAAAAAGGATAAGGAGTCGCTGCAAATATAATCCGGTCTAAAAGTTCGGAGTCGAATCGCATAGAGAACTAAGGCTTAGCTATATATGTTTAATATCACTAAGAAGACAAGATCGAGAATAAATAAACAGCTTAAAACTAACTATGTTTGAATTGTAAACAATTAGAATAAAGGTCTAAGGTAATGGTTTCCCCCCGTTGTTGATTTCCTTTGTTGTATATTTCTTATAGCTTCGACTTAGTCGTCTCTATCAATCATGAACTCTCCAGCTATCATAAATCTCTATCAAGAAATTATGATAAATTAATAAACGCTTTCTCTCAAGCTACGCTAGCTCGATTCGCATTACAATTCACTTAGATCGCACCCGAGGTATCATCATCTCTAATCCAACCTCTAAACCCTCGGTTATTGACTCTCGCCTATACTCCGGGAGTGATGTTGTTCAAACAATTACTTAAATATGCACTCTTGCTCAAGGAGATACATAATAAATAGGAACGTCTAATTGATGATTCTTTCCATTAACCAAAATCAAAACGTAGTTGAACAAATAGAGATTAACAACCAACTCAAAACTATATTAATATAACAACCAATTCATCCCCAACGGGTTTCACCTAAATCTTAAATTAAAAGATTTAACTACTCGTAATAGTATATGAAATTACAATACTAAGAGTTATAACCAACAATGAAAAATAGGAAGAGGAAGGAAAAACTCATAGAAGATTTTCCCGCCTTGCTCCTCTTGTGTCTCTTCCTCCTTAGGTCGAATCTCCAGTCTCCTTAGCCTCCTTAGGTCTCAATTATGTCAAAGATATGTCCAACCCCTTTAAAATACCATTTTCCATGTATATATACCAAGTATGATCGGACCCAAATAATTATACCTTGTCCTACGAAAAAAAGGGCAATATTTCACGTCTGGACTGCCGCGGCCGCGGTCAGGACCGCGGTGAACCGCGGAAGACATTGCCTCATACCGCCTCAGCTCCACGGTCGCGGGTTTGGCCATATTGTTTACCATGTTTCATTTGGAATTTGGAAAAACGTAAAATATGAATGTTGTATCCCTTTGAGTTAGCTTTCCAACCATATATTGTGGAGCCCATATGGAGTTCTGAGCAAAAGGTTATATATGTTTTACTAAACAGTGCGCAATATGCCACTCAAGTCTTCGTTTTGTTATTTTATCATCCATTGATCCCCGAATATGATTCCGGCATAATTTCTTGGGATTTTACTCAGATTTTAAAGCTCCAAATCACTTAAACTCATTCCATAACATCTATATAGCTCGAAATCACTCCTACAAGGCATAAAATACATCATTAATGCAAAACAATAGCGATTAAAGTGCAAACTCAACTAAAGTGCAGTAAATTAGAGTGTAATAACCGACTAAAATACGTAATTATAGCATATTATCAATATCTAACACTTAAACCATTTCTTGGACAAGGCTTGTAATGTGGTTGCCAAAGAAACAAGATTACAGGCTCAAAGGGGTTAACTACGACGCATAACAATTAGGTGGGAAAATATACATATCCGGCTAAACAAAAAAATGCCTATATCACTTCCAATATTGAACAAAACTACTATTTCACTTTGCAAATACACAGGGCAAGTTCTAGGCATCAAATGCAATGCACATAATATAACAAATCCTTACACACACATGTCACATAACTCACTCAAGATTGATTTCATAGACACTCTAGCCAAAGAAGTTAAGCAAAGTTAAAATCATACCATTTAAGGTACTTCTACAAGAGTTAAAAATTGAGCCTAAGCGTCACAACAAAAGTACTAAGTATTCTCAAGGCATAGCAAAGTCCATAGATATTGCTTCAATTCAAAACACAACACAATGGCTCATATTCCTAAAAAAAACTAACTACACCCGATTCAAATAAAACTCTTGAAAAAGAACTGTGGTTTAAAGAAAAATCAAGGGGGAATTGCTACACTACCTAACAAAAGAAAATCTTTTTATTTTTTTTCTTTAGACTTAAATCCCTAAATGGTCTAATAGATCCATCATCGGGAAAAGTACAATATATTCTATTTAAAAAAATTATTCAATTAAACTAATACAACTAAAATAGCATAGAAAGTCACACAGACACTCTCCTCACCCCAAACTTAAAATTGTGCATTGTCCCCAATGCACACCATAACTAATAAAAGGATAAAAGAGACTCCCCGGTAGGCCAAAGGCACACTACAAATCATGGGGTACTCAGACTTCTCCCAAGCTCGGTCTTACGTGCGGGTGCCTCACACTTAATTCCAACCATTTGGTTTGCTGTTGCATCCTTCCAATACCTTTGCTATCCATGATCCTAGATAAAAATAAAAAATTGACATTACAAAAATAATACAATTAAAAATAAAAAAATAAATAAAAGAAAGCAATAAAGCTGGGTTGCCTTCCAACAAGTGCTTGATTTAATATCACGACACAATGTGAATCACTTTTTGCCTCCACCTCGAGCTCATGAATTGAACCCCAAGTTTTGATTTAAGCTTATGATAATGGTCATGGGGCGGTGGAACGAATCTAATTGGCCTTTGTATGAGGTATGAAATCCTGACTTTCTGGCAGGAAGAATTCCAGAATATATGCACCTTGTTCCTCATTCCTTGACTTCTCAATCGGCTCGGATGAATCTATTTCCATATCGTCATCCAAGCACAATGTAGAAAAGTATTTGGAGTGAGGGCCAATGCGTACAAATAAACTTCAGGACTTTCAACATCCTCAACATTAATGATACTAGAGTCAATAAAATTTGTGTCCTCAATGTCCTTGGCTGACTCTAGTCTCACTTCTTCAACATTGACATCCTCAAATCGTAGTTGGATAGGTTACTGATGTTCTACTCTGACCTCCCCAATTAACACCTCCAATTCATGCTCTTCTTGGATACTATCCCCAATTTGGCTTGTTGAGCATTAACAAATCCAACCGCTTGACTCAATTGAGCTCCAACTTGCGAATAGTTGCCTCTTGCCTTTCTGTCTGCAATTGTTTTTCATTGTTTTGTTCCAGAAGACACTTTAGCATATCTTTGATCTCCTTCAAGTCCGCATTCTCATGTTCTTTGTTCATATTAACTTCACAAAAAAGGTAGAACCATCATAATAATGGGTTGGGGGAAAATAAGAAATATAAGCACAACCATGAATGTGACCATGTTTACCACCACACACATCACATACCTTCCACAAATAAGATTGAGTTGGTGCACATAACTCGCTCTTAGGAACGTTTTGAAAATTTTGCCACGGGAGATTTCTTTCACAATATGTATGGAGATCAATAGTAGAATTATCTACGCCCAAATTCACATAATTTCAAGATGCCATGTTTCTCAAATCAGCAATTATAAAAAAACAAAAGAAAATAAAATAAAAGTTCAAACTAGTAACCTAGCAATATATAAAGCTACAACTACACCGTTAGTTCCCCGATAATGGTGCCAAAATTTGATCACGCCCAAGTCTAGTCCTAAAAAGGATAAGCGTTCGCTGCAAATATAATCCGGTTTAAAAGTCCGGAGTCGAATCTCACAAAGAACTAACGCTTAGCTATATCTGTTTAATATCACTAAAAAGACAAGATTGAAAATAAATAAACAGCTGACAACTAACTATGCTTGAATTGTAAATAATTGAAATAAAGGTCTAAGGTAATAGTTTCCCCCGTTGTTGATTTCCTTAGTTGTATGTTTCTTATAGCTTCGACATAGTTGTCTCTGTCAATCATGAACTCTCCAGCTATCTCAAATCTCTCTCAAGCAATTATGATAATTTACTAGACACACTCTCTCAAACTACGCTAGCTCGATTCGCATTATAGTTCACTTAGATCGCACCCGAGGTATCGTTATCTCTAATCCAACCTCTAAACCCTTGGTTATAACTCTCGCCTATACTCCGGGAGTGATGTTGTTCAAATAACAATCTAAATATGCACTCTCTCTCAAGCAGATACATAATAAATAGGAACGACTAATTGATGATCCTTTCCATTAACCAAAATCAAAACGTAGTTGAACAAATAGAGATTAACAACCAACTCAAAACTATATTAATATAACAACCAATTCATACCCAACGGGTTTCACCAAAACCTTTAATTAAAAGATTTAGCTACTCATAATAGTATGTAAAACTACAATACTAAAAGTCATAACCAACAATGAAAAATAGGAAGAGAAAGGAAAAACTCGTAGAAGAATTCCCTGCCTTTCTCCTCTTGTGTCTCTGCCTCCTTAGGTCGAATATCCGGCCTCCTTACCCTTCTTAGGTCTCAATTATGTCAAAATATAGCCAACCCCCTTAAAATACTATTTTTACATGTATAAATACCAAGTAGGGCCGGACCCAAATAATTATACCTTCTCCTACACGAAAAAGGATAATATTTCACGTCTAGACTGTCGTCGCCGTGGTCAGGACCGCGGTGAACCGCAGAAGACACTACCTCATCCCGCCTCAGCTCCGTGGTCTCGGTTTCTATTGCATTTTTCACCCTGTTTTGTTTGGCATTTGGAAAAATATAAAACATGAACGTTGTAGCCCCTTTGAGTTAGATTTTCAAACATATATTGTGTTGCTTAAATGGAATTTTGAGCAAAAAGTTATGTATATTTTGCTAGACAGCGTGCAATATGCCTACTCGAGTCTTCGTTTTGTTGTTTTATCGTCCGTTGATCCTCGAATACGATCCCGACTTAATTCCTTAAGCTTTTACTAAGACTTTAAAGATCCAAATCACTTGAATTTATTCCATAATATTTATATAGCTAGGAATCACTCCTACAAGGCATAAAAAACACCATTAGTGCAAAACACTAGCGATTAAAGCGCACTCAACTAAAGTACAGTAAATTAGAGTGTAATAACCGAATAAAATACGTAATTATAGCCTATCTTCAATGAAAGTCCCAGAAACAAGATCAATCTACTGAAGAAGGTGTTATAGAAAGTGGAAACACAGTTAAAAAATTACAAAGCTAAATCTTGCAAAAAGTTTGAGTCTCATGACTCGAAATGGGATGAATTGGGTAGGAAGTTTGACATGTTAAGGGAGAGGCTTCCTCCTAATACAGATGGTATTCTGGGCAGTACACCCAGGAATAATCTTCAACTGGAAACTTCTGGAAGCCGATCACTCAGAGGAGAACGATTTGATACAAGAACTCAGAACAATCAACGCTCCAGATTTGAGTTTTCTTTCTACGAATGTATTGATCCCTGTGTATGGATCAGAATCTGACCCCCTGATAATTAACGAAATTAATTATTTCTAAAGCTAATTCTTGGCTAATAAGTGGTATGACCACTTATTAGTCACGATTCCCGATGGTTACCCGGCTCGACCAACAAGGCCACTGGCCATCCGCCATCATAAAGACGGAACCTCAAAGTGGTCACGGCCATTCATCGCCAGCTCATACAGCTTACAACTATAAATACTAAGAGAACTAACCCTAAAAGGGGGGCTTCTTCTTCTTCTTCATGACTATTCCCAAGAAAAGGGGAACACCATTTTAAAGATCTTAACCTCTCCATGGAGAGGCAGAATAAATCAATACTGTCAATAAAAGCTCTCTATACGTTTCCCCTTAATGCTCAAACTCTTGCATTTCACTTCTTTCTCTTGGTCCCTTGATTTATTACGATCTGTTATGATTGGCCCTTGATTTATTTCGATTTTTTTATGCTTATAAAGTATAAGATAACTTTGAGCTAAACAATTTGGCGCCGTCTGTGAGGATTTCATAGCAGAATCGCGTAGTTCTTCCCCAAACCAAAAGGAAAAAAACGCCAAATAACAACCCAGCTCAAACAAGCTAAAAGCGATATACCGGAAAAAGGAAACTCGAAGATATCAAATCGAGACCCAACTCCTTTGTCACCCCTCTCTAGGATAGTGCAAGCAAGAAGAAGTAGCAGCCCCCCTCCCCCAAGGGAGGATCTCTGTAAGGCATCTCCCGCATCCCTTATACGGGATCCAGCCAAAAATCGGCATGAAATTACATCGAACCGGGGCAACCCCACTGTTTGACCGCCCTCAAGGGCGGGCGCCATAACCTCACTCCCCTTCGCATCCTATGGGGGAGAGTCCAAATTGATCACTATGGGTGGAACCGGCGTGAATGCAACCCTCCTTCCAACTAACAGCCTTTCCTCGTCCTCCTCCGCCTAATTTGAGGGTGAATCCGCCTTAGGACGCACCACCCCCGATGACCCTTCGCTCCGAAGTTCGGTCCGTGTTGAGGAAATTGCTGCTAAAGATTCAACCGATGGCGCCCTCGGTACTGGGCGCGGTACCGGTGCTACAAGACGAGCAGTCGCACCCGGCCTACGTGAGGCTAGTTGAGGAGCCTTTACGCGGCGTGCCCTCCCTGATCACAAAAACACACCAAGTCGGTAAACAGAGTTGGAAACAAGAACGAAATGGAAGGAGAAGTCAAATCCTCACCAGTTGTAGGCCTACGGCCATGCCTCTCCCAGAAGGACGACCACGTGCGTATTCCCACTACATGTGGAAGCACGGCCTCGACCCATTCAAGTATTCCAGGCAGTGGAGCCGGCGGCGATCTGTCGGCTACACAATCAACACATATTAACTCTTACGAGCACGAGACATAAGGAAGAGTCAAAAAGGAAAAATTCGTCGATTAAAGAAAGTTTACATACATGGTTCCAAGACTCTGGGAACCTAGGCAGGAACGACACCAAATGATTGGTTCTGATATAAAAGAAGTGCTCGAAAGGGCAAGGGTCAACCACGTCGTCCAATTCTGCGGCCAGACCCCTCGACCCGCGAGGACTCGCCCGAATCATCATGCCGCGGGTCCTCTTGGGGGGCGTAAAGGCTAAGTACGTGTTGCACCGTGACCTCCCTACCAGCCAACTCTGCGTACTTGATGAACATAAAAAGCAACTTATAGAGTGAAGGAGTAAGCTAGCAAGGGCACACCCCATAATAACGGCAAAAGTCTACTACTATCATCGGAAGCGGGAGCCTAAATCCCAACTTAAAGGGATAGGCATAGAAGGTGCAATATCCTCTACGGTCACTGTGGACCTTCTCCTCGACTTCTAGCGAGAACAATGTAAGCATAGCAGTCGATGCCCCATTGTTCCCGAAGTTGGGCCATTCCAGCTTCCCCCATTAAAGGGGTTTCATCCATTGGAATCTTCTCCACCATTAGCGGTGAAATCAGCCGCCGGACCCCCGGGCAGATATAGAATCTTGCCAAACGTTGGAGCCCCTTCGGTATCCACCGGTTCTGTACCCCTTACCACCGGAGATGGCCCTTCAGCCACCGATGGGTTAACCGGAAGATTCATTGTAGAAATAATTTACGAAGAACTGCTTGCCATTGTTGATTAAAAAATGAGAAAAGAGCGAGATTTGACGGAAATGATGAGGATTGTAACAAGTGAAGAACAAAGAAGAAAATGAACTGATAAGAGAGAGAGAGAGAGAGAGAGCTCTTTCAAAAATCTTACTTAGACAAACAATGAAAAGTTGAGAAGTAAATACCTCAACCTCTTATATATAGGCAACAAATGTGGCTTTCACGAATTCCGATAGCCATCATTAACTACATGACCAACTGCAAAACGGTTTAGCTCCACAAAAACGTGCGTCACTATGACAGGCTCCATGGAACAACTTTTCAGTCACTAAAATGACATGTGAACGCTAGGAGAGCGTCCTGTGCACCTTCGAAACTTTGGACATCGCCAAGCGAATATCGAGCGTTCCCGTACTTACTGCGGTTGTGCAGCATGCGATTCGTTCGCCGAGGGTGACGATTATGCCTTCAAACAAACAAAAATTCAAACGGCATAGGAACAGTGACACCGAGATAATATCAACACCCCACAAGGCTAGAGGCCGTCGCCAAAAAAATATCACGGCCCCAGCCAAAACGTTATTCAATCATCAGTATCAACAAGGCTATGGCTATGGCCATCTCCAGTATGTAAACGGCCAAGGCCATCCACAGTATTAAGGCTATGGCTATCTCCAGTATGGAAACGGCCAAGGCCATCCATAGTATTAAGACTATGTCCATCCCCAATATGTAAATTGCTAAGGCCTTTCACAGTACCAAGGCTATGGCCATCTCCAGCGTGTAAACGACTAAGGCCGTCCACAGTTTCAAAGCTACGGTCATCTCTTTCATGTAAACGGCTAAGGCCGTCCACAGTATTAAGGCTATGGCCATCTCCAATATGTAAACGGCTAAGGTCGTCTACAGTATTAAGGCTATTGCCATCCCCAATATGTAAATGGCTAAGGCCTTCCATAGTATTAAGGCTATGGTTATCCCCAATATGTAAACGGCTAAGGCCGTCCACAGTATTAAGGCTATGGACATCCCCAATATGTAAACGACTAAGGCCGTCTACAGTGTTAAGGCTATGGCCATCCCCAATATGTAAATGCTAAGTCCACCCACAGTATTAAGGCTATGACCATCCCCAATATGTAAACGGCTAAGGCAGTCCACAATATTAAGACTATGACAATCCCCAATATGTAAACGTCTAAGACCGTCCAAAGTGCAAAGGCTATGGCCATCTCCAGCGTGTAAACACCTAAGGCCGTCCATAGTTTCAAGGCTACGGTCATCTCCAGCATGTAAACGGCTAAGGTCGTCCACAGCATTAAGGCTACGGCCGTCCCCGATGCGTGATCAGCCAAAGCCATCGACACGAAATGGCTAAAGCGATCGATTTTAACGGTGTAATCTCCCACATGTAAACGGCTACAACCATTTTGGCCTCGACCAAAGCTGCATTCTGTGAAGTCCGCTTATTGAGCTTGGCCACGGCATGATCTCAATAAGCGGAGGGACTAACTGTATGAGTTAGAATCTGACTCCCCTGATAATTAACGAAATTAATTATTTCTAAAGCTAATTCTTGGCTAATAAGTGGTATGATCACTTAGCCACGATTCCCAATGGTTACCCGGTTTGATCAACAAGGCCACAACCCATCCGGCATCATAAGGACGGAAATTCAAAGTGGTCATGGCCATTTATCGCCAGCTCATTACAGCTATAAATACTAAGAGAAGTAATCCTAAAAAGGGGGCTGCTTCTTCTTCTTCATGACTATTCCCAAGAAAAGGGAACACCATTGTAAGGCTCTGAACCTCTCCATGGAGAGGCATACCAAATCAATATTGTTAATAAAAGCTCTTTATACATTTCCCCTTAACACTCAAACTCTTGCTTTTCACTTCTTTCTCTTGGTCCCTTGATTTATTACTATCTGCTATGATTGGCCCTTGATTTATTTCGATTGTTTTATGCTTATAAAATGTATGATAACTTTAAGCTACACACCCTGTTCCAGTATAATCACATTCTTGATCAAGAAGAAAAGTTGGAGATTGCAGCACCTTACTGGTAAGGCTTAATCTCAATTCTTTTCGTGCTACATAAGCAAAGAAATAGTTTGATAAAGGGTGTACATATACCTAGTTATACATCAGCATATCTACCATTCTTGCACCGACCTAGCTTGAGATTTTACAAAGTTATTGATCCGATTAATGTTATATCAAACATTGACCAAATTTAAGGACATATGCCCGAATGGCGAGAAATTTAAAAGGGATTTTTACCTATACATTCCATATAACAAATCTTACTATCATTATTGTGCATTGTTTGTTTATTACCTTCATATCTCATGTTTTTGTTACACAATATGTACCAAGCGGAATCTTTCCAGATGTTGCCTCCTAAAATAACGCCTTTATTAATGCTCAAATCTATGTTAAATGAATTGTATCCTAAAATAACTCATGTATTTATGGCTCCTAATTACTCTTTGATTTTGTACCAAAATGCTAAATGATATTAGGAATAATTATTCCTTATATACAATTTCTTCGTCATATTCTTTTCCTTTGTACATTGAAAGACCAAGGAAAATTCTTTAAAAAACTCATAAGCCACACGGTTCAAATTTTACGGATGAAGAAACTTGATTTTCTTTAGCGCATATTCCTAGATTATCAGATTTTCTTCATATATGTGATCTTCATTCGCCAGAAAGTCTGCATATTGGTTCGTCCCCTTAAAATATGGGGATTTTTACATATACATCCTATATAACAAACCTTACTATCATTATTGTGCATTGTTTGTTTATTATCCTTATATCCCATGTTTTTACACAATATGTACCAAACGGAATCGTTCCCGATGTTGCCTCCTAAAATAACGCCTTTTATTAAGGCTCAAATCTGTGTTTGAATTGTATCCTAAAATAACTCATGTATTTATTGCTCCTAATTACTCTTTGATTTTGTACCAAATATATGTGATTTTGTCCATGATTAACTACAATTAACTACATTTACCTACATTTGACTACATTTTAAAAATTCACTGGAAACACTTCATATAACCTTAACTACATTTAACTACAATTGACTACATTTGACTACATTTTAAAAACTCACTGGAAACACTGCATATAACCTTAACTACATTTACCTACATTTGACTACATTTTAAAAATTCACTGGAAACACTTCATGTAACCTTAACTACATTTAACTACAATTGACTACATTTGACTACGTTTGACTACATTTGTGCTGAGGAACCAAGGATTAATTGATAAGACTCTCCTGTTTGACATTGAGCTCCTCAAAATCGTACCAAAATGAAGTTGCTTGTTCAATGTTTTAATATATAAGTGGCGTACCTTTATGTGAGCAAATTTTGTTTCGTTGTTTCATCTTATGTAACAAAATTCATTTTTTATTTTATTGTATCATGAATTTGATCTTCATGTACCATGCCACTCATCTGCTTCTAATAACTTTGGATTAAAAAGGAGAAGATAAAATGACTATATAGATAGACAAAGTTGATCTAAGAAGAGAACCAACTGGGAAACATAAAGCAAGCTTTCTTGAACAGAACGGATAAACTACAGCTTTTGTACGAGGACAAATATAGGGTAGCTCTTGGCAGGAAGGTAGTAAAAAAGTTTGGAGAGAAATTGATAGGGTATCAATTATTACCTATTTAACTGTCTATAATTAAGGGATAATCATTTATAATTAATAAGTATATAATTGGGGAAAGAAGATATGGAAATACTTTGTTCCACAAATCAAGCCCCTAATAAATCATTGATAATTAAATCTTAAAAGTAAATTTTGGTACATAAATTGAAACATAGTATACTTAAATGTAATAAATACTAACCTTAAACATGAGTGGTTATAAGGTTTGTTATATGGGATGTATATTTAAAAATCCCAATTTAAAATAGCTAGATTTAACATCGGTCGTTGAAAAATAGTCAAGTTTCAAAAGTCATCGAAATTTAGCCACTTTTTATGTAAAGATAAATCTGAGCGAAAACACTGTTCAAAATCCGAAAAAATACACCAGTATATTATACTGGAGTTCCGACACTAGTATGCTTGAACTCCAGCATATTATAGTGGAGTTCCAGGATAGTATGTTGGAACTCCAGCATAATATGATGGAGTTCCAGCATAAGTACACTAGAGCTCCAGCATAATATACTGGAGTTCTAGCAAGTATAATTGTCCAGTATAATATACTGGAGTTTGGAGCACTGGTGCTCTAGTCTCCCGTAAATTTTACGGGAGCTCCAGCAAGTATAATTGTCCAGTATAATATGCTGGAGTTCGTACACAAATGCACCAGAACTCCTGTATATTATACTGGACCGGTCCATGTGTAGCAAAATAGTGGTTATTTTTCATTGACTTGGTAAATGCTGGCTATTTTTCATTGACCAGTGTAAAAACTGGCTATACCATAATATTTTAACGCCTGAATGCCAACAAGCTTTTCTTATATTGAATTTATACAATAATTTTTAGTTCAGAATAAGAAAAGTCATTTTATCGCTAAAAATAGGTAATTTGTTCTCTATCTTTGTTTGTGTTGCATTTTATGCATGAGATTAGCAGCTTCAATAAGATTTTATATTTTTGTCGGAGGAAAAATTACCAAACATCTAATATCCTCTCACGCTTGGGGCCATTATAGTTTTTATTTGAGATAATATATATATATATATATATATATATATATATATATATATATATATATATATATATATATATATATATATATATATATATATATATATATATATATATATATATATATATATATATGTCAACTCGCTTGGTCTTTTAAAGTTTTGTTAATTAGCTGATCACGTAGTGAGGTTATCAGTTTTGATATTTAAAAGTAAATATCAATTTGAGATACGAAATGAAACTTTTATAACCCAAATATACCTCAAATCCAAATTATAATATATCCTTTAAAAAGTCAACGATGCTTATACGAATCTAAGCGTAACGTCACTGACATAGTTGGCAGCAAATCTGCAGCAATCACGACTTGTGTCACTGATCGTCAAAAATCCTCACAGATGAACTCCTTGTTTTCTAGGCCTAAATATACCTAGATGGATTGATATGTAAAACTCAAGTCGTCGCTAGTGAAAATCTCTATTTTCAACACCCATAATGATGTTTTTTATAGATTAGAACTAAGGCTTTAGGAGGACTAGCTAGTTAATTAGCACCCCTTATGAATGGACCCGGAAATAGCATCTTCCAGCAAATCCAAACTTCATGTTAAAACAAAGAAACTTGGAGCTTCATTAATATAAGACTTTTCCAGAATGTTTGGAATGATTATATATATTATAGGATTCAAGTAAAGTGATGTAATACACTTTCTATAGCAAACAGTACATGGCTTAGAGAAGTCGAAATGATCTTATTTCGAGCTATTCTTTTTTGGGTAACATCATCAGCTATTGTACAACTTTCCAGTTTTATCGGATGTTTGAATTTGACCTCTCTGGAATCTTGATACGTAAGCAATAGTTTATTTTACCTGTAACGATTCAGATTCAACTGTCAATGTATCATTATTTGTCGCACAGACTCTAATCCAAAATGAGCTTCAGCAATTGGATTCTTGATCTTGATTTTTATGACGTCTAACTTTTCCATTCTATTATAATGTGAAATTTGTTTAATGCAGAGCAAAGAATATAGCTTCAAATGACTTGTTAGGATTGAAGACAAGAGGGGTTGCTCTGATGGTAAGCAACCCCCACTTCCAACTGAGATGTTGTGAGTTTGAGTCTCCCCAAGAGCAAAGGTGGAAAATTCTTGGAGGGAAGGATGCCGGGGGTCTATTTTGGAAACAGCCTCTCTACCCCAGGGTAGGGGTAAGATGTGCATACATACTTTGTTGACTTGTTAGGATTGTCACATTTTTAAGGAATCTATTTTTGTGTATGTACAATTGTATTATAAATGAGTTTGTTTTAAAACAATGAGTGGTGTTAATAGCCATTTCCTCTTGATTTATTTAGCCTCTATTACTCTTGTATTATATAGAGTCTTGTATTAGAGTCTTCGGTCTTCACTTGGTACAGTGTTTCAATATCTTCCGATCAAATGTGTGCCTGGAATTCAATAACGGCACGTTTCAATCATTTAGAGACTAGAAATTCGGTTTAACATAGAAGAACAGTTAATGGAAGTGCACCACAAAATGGCATTTGAAGCATTCAACAACTCACCCGATAAGACCAATAGAACACGCCAGCACGAACAGCTCTCTGAACTTAGGATCGGACAACACAAGCAGCTTGTGAGCTCTGACTGACCAACTTTCATGTGACAGCCATAAAATCTTGAAGAGTTAGCAAAATGCATCTGCTAGCAATCTGACGATGAACCTGAAGCACAACCGCTTTTTGTATTTATTGTTCCTTATGGCTGCTACATCCTGCAGTGCTACTTGCTGTCTGAGCTTGAATAAGACACTTCCTCTGCAGATCGTTAAGTTTCTTCACCAATTCTTGGAAAGACGGGCGACAACCACATGAGTTGGACGAAACAGTAAAGTTGCATACCAGGTCAGTTGAGAAGATTGAAATCCTTTTGTCGAAAATTATAGTGCGAAAATAAGGTAAAATAATTGCATAAGGGAAGCTTTAGTGCAGCAGCAAAGGTGACTCAAAATTGCTTTAAGTCGTAGGTACTTATGAGTCACTTGTAAATGAAATGCACTGAACCCCATCTCGGGAAAATATCAAAGCTCTTTCATGATTGTCTTAAATGCATCTGAGAATGGCATTTCTGGCAAAAGCTGCAGCTGTCTGCAGTAATATAGGACTTCAGATTCTACGATATGAAAACAAAATATAACAAACGACAAATACTGAAACATCTTCACCCTATAAGGAAAATAGTGGACAATCAGGCAATACAAATTTAAAATGCAACTCAACTTGTACTACGTGTGAAACTTAGTTATTAGGATGTGTATTGGCTACTGAACATGTATATTTGTGTTTTACGCTCTCAGTTTTTATAGGCAATCGGAAATGTTCCTAGCACATAGGCAAAATGGATCTTCTCTTCACTTCCGTTTGGTCCACAGATAGCAAAGCATTCATCAGATCAGATGTTTCCACTGTCTTAATCTTCCATATACTCTCCACCTTTAATAGTATAGGTTCTTGAAAATCAAATAACTAACACTGATATAGCTATAGTGATGTTTCAAGAAGAACTTTAGCCGTCAATCGAGGGGAATAACCTAAAGTTCTAGCAAACTTGCAGCAAGACCAAAGTATACACAATGCTCAATCTTAGAAGTTGACATGATCAAATAATGAATAAAAAATGAGAGTAATAGACAGGCTTACCCATTGGCTCAGAGATCAAAACATCAGCATTCTCAGGTAACTCTACATCTTCAACCTTTCCTTTGATTACCTAAACATCCATAGATGAGAACCATATGAATATATCAGATAGCATTGGAAAAGACACCTGAAAAAAACAAGAGAACAATCAATAAATCAACAACACCTCAATTCCATACTAAGTGGAGTCAGCTTACACAAGTAAAAGAACACTTGCTGTAATTCTTTCATTCAGTGATGGATTTCCAGCAATCAGTTATCTGGCATATTCGGCGATTTCAGAAGCTTCTATGGCATAAACATGCTTTGCGCTAGCCTATGAGGTTTTTTGGGTGTGAAGAGAGGTGGGAAAAAGAAAAGATATAGAATAGAGATATCAGCATAAATGGCTGTGCTATGGTTGATATCGTTCACCAAAAAGCACAGGATGCATTGGTACAAACAGATCACCTGAGCTGCAAATAATGACAAAATGCCAGTACCAGCACCAGCATCAACCACTATGCAACCCTCTAGAAAAATAGCCAGTAAGATCTAGTCTTCAAGCGTTGATTAGAAAGATGAGTGTCAGACACCTCATGTAATCAACAACACAACTACTGGTTTAGAGTAGGCTTAGACATCATCCATATGATAGGACAAAGAGGCAAGAATTTAGCCACTGCGGTACCACGTCTTAAGCATAAGCTTGATTCCAAAAATTCTACGATCAAGTTTGGAGTAACTGATAGACTTGTCTTTGACAATTTAACCTGTAAAAGGAATTACACGCACCTTCTCCAATATGTTCTCCAATTGTTAAGTCCTCCCATAGGATTTCGTAATCCGGGCAGTCAGTATCCATGTCCACCTTATTAACATCACTACTGCTGGTGCTTCCGCAGCTACTAGTACTGCTTGTGCTGTTGACATCAAATGAAGTAGACCAGGATCCCGAAGCTTCATTGGTGGTTGTCCAGTTAGTATCAATAAACTGATTGTCTGGTATTAATGCATTATAACTGTTACTGTAATTAAACTCATTTTCATGGTTATTGTTTAGCCAAGCCTGTACATATCTCATACTCCCCATCTCTGACGCATCTCGCTTGTTGCCCTTCCATGGCCATGGTAAGCTCTTCTTTGCCATCCATGCATCTGCCTTCAAGGTGATAGCCTTACAAATCCCTTGTTTTCCCTCACTCCCGTCCCCAGAATAGCATGACTGTTTCCCCGGAGAGTGTTCCTCTTTTGCAAGAATAGAGAATAATCCAAAGGGAGAAGTGTGAACATCTTCCAAACATGTATGCGCTCCAATGGAATTTGCATCCTCCCAGTGATCTGAGAGAGCAGCCCCAGAAAATATACGGTTTAGGTAATGACTATCTCCACTTCCACCCTCATGATGCACGCTGCTCTCTCCTGTCCTTATTTTTGACTTAAGCTTGTTGCTCACCTTTGAGGCCTGTTATGAGATTTCGTCATATTAGCATATGCCTACCCTCGTATACAGACAGTAAGGAGAACTAAAAGAAAACCAGGAAACTATCCAAACAAAGTGAGTACTAACCAAATTAGAAATTTTGGAGGCAATGGTAACTTGCAGGGGCTGCTGGGGATCAGGTCCATGTTTGGAAGAAGAAAGGGTTCTGGCTCTAAATCTTGCATCAGGTTCCAACTGCTTCACTTCCATCGACGCAAGCCCTGTTTCTTGGAAATCCCTCGAATCACTCGATACAGAAATAACACCGACAAATGTACCATCATCATCATAAAAAGGGCTAGTCGTAACAATGATTACGAATCTATCTTCTTGCTTATTCTTAACTGGAAACTGTCCAGTCCAACTCTCACCCCTTTTTACCACTAGGTCTATGATGTTAGCAGCATTACCATAATCCTGAGCATCAGCTAAGAGCTCAATTGTACTTTGTCCAAGAGCTTCTTCAGCAGAATAACCATATAGTCGTTCAGCAGATCGATTCCTGTGCAACAATGGCTCAAATTACACTCCTAAGCTAATAACATTGAAAAACATGACAAACACCAATCAACGTCTAACAATGTCTCAAGTTACACTCCTATGTTACATTGAACAAACGTGACAAACAGCAATCATAGTCAAACTAAAAAGCAAACTTAGCTAATTACAGACACAAACTCAATCTCTCCCAGCCACTTCTTTTCTCTCCCAATCCGAATGAACAAAAGAAAAATGAAAAGGAAAAAGATGCAAAGTCTACTTCAATTACTCACCAGTAATTTATACGATAGTTGACATCAAATATATGCAATGCTTGTCCCATTGACTGTAATATGTTCAAATAATGTCTATCAGTAAACTTCACTGCAGCATGGCCACCGCCATTACTGCTGTCACCCTGGCCTTTACTGCTACCCTGTCTTCCCAATGGTGACGAATGACAGAAATACGTTGGCCCTCTCTTCCAAACAGCGACAGCACCACCATCAAAACCACCACCAGCCCTATAACGAGGCGGCTGTTGTGGGGGGATAGAATGGGACCTTTGTCTCTGTGAATTGGGATCATCAGAAATCGTGATCTTAGACATCTCCTGCTTTAATCGAGCATGCCCTGCCTCAGCTGGTGATGTTGGTCCTTGAGCTGATGCTGTTGTATCATCCATTTCAACTCAATATTCCAAGATCGATCAAACCCCACTTCAGATTCAACCAGTTTGATTTTCCTCCCTCCAATGCTCTGAGAAAACCCAATAGGATGTATCTATGACTAATTTACTGACACCCCACTATATATCTGTGTCTATGTAGCCATATACAACTGAAAATTTTGAAGTGCATTTATTGCTGAAATGGAGAAAATGGTCGCGTTTTGAGTTCAAGAAGCCTCCTTTTTCGGCCCCTGACAGCTAGCTTTCTCATATAATTTCCATAAAATAATGACCGTCAAATGTTAATGACGCAACAGATACAAGTGCTGTTGAACTCTACATTAGTGATTCATTCTATATAACCTGGACAAATGCCATAATTTTCCAGAATTCACGGAATGGACACCATATAAGATTCGGTAAAGTGATGTCACGTGCCCCAAATGCAGTTTCTAGCAAAATAGCCTTTGAAAAGGTGAAAAGGTCTTAACATCAGTTCCAATTTTGATCATGTCAGGCCTCTCATGTTCAGATACATTGGTGGCCTCATCTGCAGTTATTGTACAACGAGCCTAGATATCTGAATTATTTGCATTTAGGCATCACAATCCAGTCTAATCCTACCTCAACTTCGCTCTTCTTATGCCTACTAAACTTCGCTCTTCTTACTCTGGAGTGCTTCTGCATAGTTTAAACTTTTGGTTTACACTCTCGTTGGTTTTGTCATTTAGCAAAAAAAATTCACCAAGTAATATACATCATAGGGCCTCATTTTATATTGTATTGGTTAGATCATTCATAACTAGGGTAAACAAGTATGGGCTCACTGTCGATTCCTAGTGTAAACCCACGATTACGGGAAACTCCTTTGTATCTCTTACTACTGTTCTCACGCTAGTGACAGCTCCTTCATACTTATCTTTTTTGACATTTATATATTTAACATGAATTGCTTTCTTCTCCAACACCCACCAAAGGACTTAAACTAGGTGAAGTCTATTAAAGAGACAATTCTCAACAAGTACTGACAAGAGATAATCAGATAAAGGAGTGATGGAAAGGCTATTTTGATAAATTGTTCAACTCGAACCACAAGAATAAAAATTTGGATCTACATGCATATGTGCCACGACAGACACTTTAGCTATACTCGTAGAATTAGGCCGGCTGAGATAACGAATGCCATGAAAAATATTAATCCTCACAGTTTAGAAGTGTCTTGGAAAGGTTGGAGTAGGATGGCTTACTGAGCAATTTACTGCTACACCATGAAGTGGTAGCATGCCCGACGAATGGAGAAGCACTACCCTGATTCCAGCTTATTAGAACAAAGGATATATTCAAAGTAATGCGAACTATCATTTAAAAATACCAAATAAATCCTTACCCATAACTACTGACCTAAAATTTCTCACCGGCTTGTACTACTTCCCACGTACACCAATTACATAAAAGGCAGTCCAAAATTTCTGCTAAAACCAGAAAATTGAATCTTGACTAGTTAATGTCAGATTTTCCCAGAAATTCTGGAATAGATTCAACATAGGATTCAGTAAAGTGATGTCAGTCACGCACCCCAAAATGGACATATAGCTAAATAAGCATTGGAAAGGCAAGGAGGATTTAGCATGAGTACCAATTTTGATGATCTCATGCCTCCCTAGTTTCAGAATGACTAGAAAATTAGCTTCATCTGCATTATATTTTTTGGTAACATCTGCAGGGTGCAGCTGCTATACAGCCAAAGGGTTGAATTTGTTTAGTGAAAAAAAGGGGTTGAAATTGACCTCTCTGAAATTTTTGACTTATAACAGCTCCGGACCGACTGTTAATAGTCGGTAGGAACTAATAAGATAAAAGAAGTATCAAAAAGTAGTAACAACAGTGATATAATAAGAGAATAATGCAAAAGAAATACCAAATAGTCATATAACTCTACGAATAAGAAAAAACAAGACTAATACTAATGCAACTGGTAGTCTGGTATGGCAAAGAGAAATGTATTGTATTAGGAGTAGGATATATATTGTATATATAGAGCTCATCGTATCATTGTCAATCTAATCAATAATATATTTTTTTTCTGTGCTTTCTCACTTGGTAACAGGGTATTAGTGAGATAATTATCATTGTGCGTCATTCCAAGGACATCCGGGAAGAAATCACTCAGTCACTGTATAATTTTCTCATGATCTAAGTGACTAATTAGTCACTAATTATCAGTGTTGTGCAAAATCCAACATCACCACAAGGTTCCCAAGAGAGATCCGACCAGACCCCAGTAAATCCCACCGGAAAATTCCTCTCCACGCGTCTGAAACTTCTCGGAAGATCCGACCCATGCGCCCCACGCACCGGCGTGTGAGCACTGTTCGGGTCAGATTTTGAAAAAGTTTTCTTCAGGCAGCCTGTTCGCGTTGCCTTTCCGAGCCTACCCATCTAGTTCAAATAAATTCTGACCACTTTGAGTTTTTCCAGCGAGCTATAGTGCTTTTTCCGGGGTGAACAGTGATTCCAATAATTTTTTGCTGTTCCGGCACGATATTATAATAGAATTCGTACCTGAAGCCTTTAATTAACAATCTGTTGGATTAAATGCAATAAGTCCAATCTAGATAGTTTCTTTACCGGATTATATTGAGTTCCTTCAGTATAAAGCATGTAAACAGACATTTTTAGGATTAACCTCCGTTGTTTCAACAAATAGTAGCATGACTGGTGTCTCCCAATATTCACCTTCTGAGTCTTGGGTCATTGATTCAGGTGCATCTGATCATATTTGGTAATAAATCTCTTTTCACTAGTGTCTCATATTCTCAATCTCTTCCAACAGTCACAATGGCTAATGGGTCTCAAGCCATGGCAACTGTAATAGGTCAAGCAAGTCCACTTCTTTCCTTACTTTTAGATTCAGTTCTTTATGTTCCTGGTAGTCCTTTTAATCTCATAGTCGTTAGTCGCTTAGCCAAATCACTTAAATCTGCTGTTTTATTTCTTGATGACCTTGTTTTATACAAGAACACAATACATGACGGATCATTGGTATCGAACGTGAATTAGATGGACTTTATTACCTTATCCTTGCAAAATCACATGGACTCACATCTTGTCTTCCTTCAATAATTTCCCCGTTACTGATTTACCAGATTTATTACATAAACGGTTAGGACATCCATTTTGTCAAAACTTCAGAAAATGGTACCTGACTTGTCTCACGTGTCCACTCTAGAGTGTGAGTCGTGTCAGCTCGGTAAGCATACCCGCTCCCATTTTTCGCGGTGTCTTGACAATCGAGCAGAGTCACCTTTTACTTTAGTCCATTCAGATGTTTGGGGTCCTAGTCGAATTAGTTCTGCCTTAGGATTCCGCTACTTTGTCAGTTCTATTGATGATTATTCCAGGTGAAATTGGATATTTTTGATGAAAAATCAATCAGAGTTGTTTTCTATTTTTCAGACCTTCCATGCTGAAATTCAAAATTAATTTGGGGTTTCTACCCGCACATTTCATAGTGATAATGCCCTAGAATATTTGTCTTTCCCATTTCAACAGTGTATGTGTTGGAAACACGTTCTCAAGGCTTTATACTAAAACGTGTGTTCTTATGTGTAGGTTTTGATGAATGACAAACGAAGCGCAAATTGATATATGACGAAGTTCAAGTACAAGCACATAATTGATGCATAACGAGATTCAAGCACAAGACAAAGTTGTATAGTTTAAATGAGTTGTTCTTAATTGTGATCTTGATCCGACAACTTGACTCATGACATGGCTTCTCTCGTAAAATTATTTTTTACAAAATCATGCATATGCTAAATGATTTTAAATCATGCATATTTTCATTAGTCAAAATGATTTTTAAGCATGCCTCTAAAAACTGGACTAAGATAATCGATTATGTACTTATGATAATCGATTATGTTAAGCCAAGACTGCATGACAATCGATTGTGAACTAATGACAATCGATTGTGTTAAGGCAGTGAGCATCAGGTTTTTCAAACCTGCATGACAATCGATTGTGAACCTTATGACAATCGATTGTGATGAGGCATGTACATCAAAGTTTTTCAAAACTCAGAATAATCGAATGTGAAGCTAATGACAATCGATTATGAAGAGACAATGTCTATCAGATTTTTAAAAGTCACAAAATAACCGATTGTGAACATATGACAATCGATTGTGTTAAGGCAGTGTCTTCCAGACTTTGTCAAAGTTATTAAATAATCGATTGTGAGTATATAACAATCGATTGTTATGAGGCAGTGTCTAAAATGATTTTCAAAGTCTGATAAATAATCGATTGTTAACATTGCGCAATCGATTGTGAAGCTGACCGTTGTCGTAAAGTTTTCAAATACCGTCAGGTAATCAATTGTTGATTTTGTACAATCGATTGTTGATATTAAAATCTGAAAAAGATTTTTTGAACGTTGCTGAATAATCGATTATTGATTTGGTATAATCGATTGATTTACGTAAAATCTGGAAATGATTTTTTGAACGTTGCCAATAATCGATTGTTGATCTTGGACAATCGATTGTTAAGCGTAAAATCTGGGATTGATTTTTGGAACGATTGACAAACAATCGATTGTGGCTTCCTGACAATCGATTGTCGCAGAGTAAAATCAGCAACTCTTAATTGGCAATTAGGCAACGGTAATGCCAAGTTTTTCAACTATAAATACAGCTTCATTTCAGTGTTTTAAAAAAAAACAACACACAACAACTGATCATTCTATTGCTATAAGCTTGCATACTATTGTTTATCATTTTATATTCATTTCATAAAGCTTTTGAGAGCCAAAGTCTTGTCCATAGTTGTTGTGATCTTGAGCTTACTTCTTTTACTCATATCTACTCATTAAGGAGTGTCTTGTTTGAGTGTTTAGTGTTTTGTACACTTGTAAGAGAATTGTGATTCTCTTGTTGTAAGGAACTTGTGTTTCCTTGGTTGAAGTCTTGGAGTGTTGTATCTCCGAGCAAAGGTATTAAGGCTTGTGTCCTTAAGTTGTAAAGGTTTGTTGAGCACCCGTAAGCTTGACAAGTTAGTGGAAAATCTCGAGAGAGTCTCTCGGGGACTGGACTAGCCACGTGTTGTGGTGAACCAGAATACATCGGTGCGTTCTTTCCTTTTGTTTATTTAACGCACATAATTATTTCCTGCAAATTTTAATTTCCGCAAGTTTACGCTAAATTTTATTATAACGCTATTCACCCCCCCTCTAGCGTTAAGCGTATTATCTAACAATTGGTATCAGAGCCCAACTCTCTGAAGACTTAACAATTTGAGAGAAACTTCCATGGCTTCTACTCGTGATTCTTTTGCAGGAATAGAGGAAGGACAGTGCTCCACCCGACCACCACTATTCAACGGTACAAACTATACGTACTGGAAGGAGAGGATGAAAATTTTCGTTCAAGCAAACAACTTTCATCTCTGGAAGGTGATAACGAAGGGAAATCAAATTCCAACCAAAAAGGTTGAAAACGAATGGGTTCCCAAGTCCGAAGAAGAATATGACGCGGATGATACCCGAAAGGTTCAAAATAATGCTAATTAATTTATTATATTGTGCTGTAAATGCTGACGATTACAGGAAAATATCGTGTTGCACAACGGCAAAGGAAATGTGGGACAAGCTGGAAATTACGTACGAAGGTACGGACCAGGTAAGGGAAGCTAAAATTGATTTCCTAACTCATGCTTATGAATTATTTCACATGAAGGAAGGTGAAAAGGTGGATGAAATGTTCGAACGATTTTCAATAATCGTAAATGACCTACATGCCCTCAAGAAGACATTCATGGATAGAGAACTTGCTCGAAAAATTCTTAGAAGTCTCACTCCAGCATGGCGATCAAAGGCCGACGCAATTCAAGAATCCATAGGCGTCTCAAATGTCACAATCGACGCATTAAGAGGTAACCTTAAGACTTATGAATCTACAATTCTTAACCCTCTTGTTGATGATCAAAGGAGGCAAAGAATAGCGCTTAAGGCAAGCACAACCCAATCTCAAGTTGATGAGGACGGAGACAACGAGTTTGGACTCGTTATCAAAAGATTTCAAAAGTTCATGCGAAAGGAGTATGAACGAAAGGGCAAAAATCAAGGCGAGCAAATAAAGTGCTATGAATGCGGTGAAACCGGGCACATCAAATCAAATTGCCCAAACATCAAAAAGGAGAAGAAACCTTTTAAGAAGCAACATGCATACATTTCTTTGGGAGGAGACTCCGGAGATGAGTCAAACGAAGAAGAAGAAGACGAAGCCGCAAACCTTTGTCTTATGGCGCAAGAAGACAAGCAAGATGAGGTATGTCAAATCTCTTCTAAAAACTTCTTTACTCTTGAAGAAATGCGAACTGCTTTTGATGAGCTATATACTGAATTTATTAAAGCTTCAAAAACTGTCAAGAGCATAAAAGAAAATGCTTCTCTAAAAGAAAAAGATTTTCAAAAACAGCTTTCTTTGAAAGAAAAGGAGTTAGAAAAACTGGTTTTAGAAAATGAGAAGCTGAAAGAGGAAAACAAGTTTTTCGGAAAAAGAAGCGCCGACAAACCCGAAAGTTCTATTAAAAATTGCTCTTCTTGCATGCATCTCGAAAATGAGGTAGATAGACTTAAAGGTACCTTAGATAAGTTTAATTCTTCCCACAAAAATTTGAATAAGGTCCTTGTTAATTTGAAATCAACCAAGCATGGCATAGGCTTTAAGAATGAGCCTAAAGAAAAGGTTGACGCCAAACCCCAACCACCTAAGGCTCAACCTAGGATTAATAAAATAAATGCTTATCGTAGAAATAGCAATCCCAAAACAAATATGCATGCTAGACCAAGTGTTGAACATTTTAAAAGACCTAGAAATGACTTACCACCTAGAAATGACTACCCTAGAAATGATGCATATTCTAGGCCAAACACTAGAAGGAGTTTTGAACCTCTTAGAACATCTAGACATGACCATTACTCTAGAAATGCTGCTCATTTTAGAACTAATAGTAGGAGAAATGGTTCTCATGAAATGCGCAATAGTCATAATGAAAATAGAGTAATTAATTTTCGTCCATCAAGTTACTATGAACCTAGAAGGATGCATAACCCCAACGTGACTTGTCATTATTGTAGACGCATTGGTCATATTGCCCCTGCATGTTTTACACGACATAGACATATCACTCAATCGCATCATTATGATATGCCTAACCCTCAAGGACCCAAAATGGCATGGGTACCTAAAACGCATTAATTTGTTTTATAGGTGTGTTTGAAGGGATCAAGTGTACTATGGTACCTTGATAGTGGATGCTCCAAACATATGACGGGAGACGAATCCAAATTCCTTCAACTAGAACACAAAGAAGGAGGAAGTGTGATTTTTGGGGATAACAATAAAGGAAAGATTATTGGCATCGGATCGGTCGGTAAGGATGAAAATTCCTCTATTAAGCATATATTACTTGTTAAAGGTTTAAAGCATAATCTCTTGAGCATAAGTCAATTATGTGACAAGGGAAATCTTGCCTTATTTGATTCGGATGAATGCTTAGTATTTAGACGTAGTGATTTCAAAATTATCCTTCGTGGTTTTAGAGTGGATAATATTTACATGGTTGATCTTGCAAATTCCTCACCCAAATATGTTGATTATCTTATGAGTAATGAGGATGATACTTGGTTATGGCATCGTAGAGTAGCACATATCAACATGCATCTTTTGAACAAATTGATTTCTCAAAACTTAGTTATTGGCCTTCCCAATTTGAAATTTGAAAATGACTCTATTTGTGATTCATGTCAAAAAGGGAAGCAAACAAAAGCATCTTTCAAATCCAAAAATATTGTTTCAACTTCTAGACCATTGCAATTGTTTCACATGGATTTATTTGGACCATCTCGCATTGAAAGTCTAGGAAGAAATCGTTATGCTTTTGTGATTGTTGATGATTATTCTAGATTTACTTGGACTTTATTTCTTGCCAATAAAAGTGATGCTTTTCAGAATTTTAAATATTTTCTTAAGCGTGTTCAAAACGAGAAGGAAACAACCGTCACTTCAATTAGAAGTGATCATGGGGGAGAGTTTGATCACAATCTCTTTGCGGACTTTTGTGACGAACTCGGTATCGAGCATACCTTTTCCGCTCCACGTACACCACAACAAAATGGGGTGGTGGAAAGGAAAAATAGGTGTCTCGAAGAGATGGCTAGAACCATGCTCGAAGAGGCCAAGATTCCCAAACATTTTTGGGCAGATACCGTGAGTACCGCATGCGACGTCTTAAATAGAGTAGTCATAAGGCCTATACTCATGAAAACTCCCTATGAACTCTATAAGGGAAGGAAACCAAATATCTCCCACTTTAGAGTATTCGGTTGTAAATGTTTTATTCATAACAATGGCAAAGATCAATTGGGAAAATTTGATGCTAAGTCCGATGAGGGAATTTTCATTGGTTATTCTTCACGTAGCAAAGCATATAGGGTTTTTAATAAAAGAACCGAAACTGTGGAGGAATCCCCTCATGTTGTATTTGCCGAAAATAATGCTCGCTTGGCGAGAAAGGATTCCGGTTTTGATCTTGCGGGTATTTTAGATAGCTTGAAAGACAAAATACAAGTGGAATCGCCTAAGGAAAATAAAGATGAAATCTTGAAACAACCAACGGAGGAAGCGCCACAATTGGAGAATGAAACGAAAACGCCTAACGAGTGGAGGACAATCAAAGATCACCCTCTCGAACAGGTAATTGGCGACGTCGGAGAAAAGGTAAGTACCCGAAACACTCTTTAGAACACCCTAGGACACACTTCTTAAGAGATCACGCTCTCACTCGGCCACACTAGTTTAAGTTACTATTTCTTTACAAATTACTGACTTGAGCGTCGGAGACGTCTAATTCTATTTTGCAGGTATCGCCCTAAAGGTAGGGGGAACTATAAAGAAATGGCATAAAATAATCGATTGTTACAGCAAATAATCGATTATTTTACTGTGCAGAAAATCGATTAGCAAGTATCACTAATCGATCATTTATAGTTTATGCTTATTATGAAGTTTTGTTTAACAATCGATTTTTTAGCTGTTTAATCGATTACCATCTCAGCCATTCAGTACTGCTTTTCTACAACAATCGATTGTTCCATATATATAATCCATTATTTTCCAAGTCAGAAAATCACTGTGCTCACTGGAACATAACAATCGATTACCATATTTTGACAATCGATTATTTCATGTCAGAAATTCAAAATTGTTACCGTTTGGTTCTGCAATCGATTTGTGTCAGTTCCGAGATTCAGTCAAGTCTTAATGACAATCGATTATCTCATCCCAACAATCGATTGTCTAACGGTCAGTAAGATTTATTTTTACCGTTTATGACTGTTTCAGCTTTCAATTTTCTGCAGATTTCTTCCATTAATGAAATGCCTTTCTCCCCTCTATAAATAGGCTCCATATATGTTCATTTCTATTCACTCAAGCATCAATTTTAGCTCTCAAAACTATCAAAACTCTTTCAAGACTCTTGCAAATTCCAGCAATACTTAGTAAAAATGTCGGGCCGTCACTCCAAACGTTCCCGTTCTGCTAGGCATGGTGCATCCTCCTCTGCTGCTCCAAACTATCCTTACCAAGATGGTTCCGTTCTTTATTTTAATTCTGACATCGAGCTTACTCGATTTTTAACAAAATTTGAAAAGCGCGATATTCTTCCTCCCCGTTTTTCAACCAACAAGTATCTTGAATCTTATGGCCCTGCTGCAAATATACTCAAAAATTGTCAACTTCTTGACTTCTTACTTCTTGCCCATCCTTACATCAATACTACTTTAATTCAAGCATTTTACTCCAACCTTCATGAGGATGATGACGGTGATCTTGTGACAAATATAAACGGTGTTCAAATTCTTATCTTCGATGAAAACCTCCATACCATTGCCCGTCTTCCTCGTAATGGTGAAGACATTTTCCGGTACATCGGAGAGGCCGGAGCCCTTTTTGATGAAACTGCCCTCCTACATCAAACCGGTCTTACTTCTTATGATCCAAATCTTTCTTCCCGTCGTCCTACAATTACGGGAATGGATCCCAATTATCGGTTGATTTTCTATTTCATCACCCGAGTCCTCAAGCCTCGTAAGCATAACCATACTACCATTTCCCAAGAGGACACCAAGCTCATGCATGCCATAATAACCGGAGCTAACATCAATTGGTGTCGGTTCGTCAAGATTCACATGCGTGACGCTATCGGAGATGATAGGCCTCTTCCTTATGCTCTCCTCATCATGAACTTTCTTGAAGCCTCCAGATTCATCACTTCCACGGTCCTCTCAAAAAGAGTACCAAGAAGTGGGAAATTTCAGAATCCTCCTTTCATCATGACGGTGATCATACAGCGCCTGCTCCTCCTCCAACCCGTCGAACTCGTCCAGCTCAAGAGCCTACCCTCCAATCAATTTCCGACCAAATTGCTTCATTGACCTCTTCTCTTGGTCAATTAACTCATGAGATCCATGGATATTTTGACCATGTTCATTATCCTTATGCGGGTCTTGTTCCATATGAAGCAGCGCCGGATGATGAGGCGGGAGATGATGGAAATGAATAATTTCTTTGTTTGTTGTTTTTAAGTTTGTTTTTATATATTGCATTGTCTTCCCTGTTACTGTAATCATCTTTCCAATAAATAAACAAGTTTTATTTACATCTTTGGCATCTTCTTATATTATTTTTGCTAATGGCAAAAGGGGGAAGATAACGGGTATGCACTCTCAATATTTATAAGCTTAAATTGAGGGGGAATTCATATATTGAGGGGGAACTAATCGCATACTTATTGCATATCTTTACTTGTCTTGAATCGTCATTATAAATTGTTTAAGTTGCATATCCTGCTTAAAGTTTGCCATTATCAAAAAGGGGGAAATTGTTGGAAACACGTTCTCAAGGCTTTATACTAAAACGTGTGTTCTTATGTGTAGGTTTTGATGAATGACAAACGAAGCGCAAATTGATATATGACGAAGTTCAAGTACAAGCGCATAATTGATGCATAACGAGATTCAAGCACAAGACAAAGTTGTATAGTTTAAATGAGTTGTTCTTAATTGTGATCTTGATCCGACAACTTGACTCATGACATGGCTTCTCTCGTAAAATTATTTTTTACAAAATCATGCATATGCTAAATGATTTTAAATCATGCATATTTTCATTAGTCAAAATAATTTTTAAACATGCCTCTAAAAACTGGACTAAGATAATCGATTATGTACTCATGATAATCGATTATGTTAAGCCAAGACTGCATGACAATCGATTGTGAACTAATGACAATCGATTGTGTTAAGGCAGTGAGCATCAGGTTTTTCAAACCTGCATGAAAATCGATTGTGAACCTTATGACAATCGATTGTGATGAGGCAGTGTACATCAAAGTTGTTCAAAACTCAGAATAATCGATTGTGAAGCTAATGACAATCGATTATGAAGAGACAGTGTCTATCAGATTTTTAAAAGTCACAAAATAATCGATTGTGAACATATGACAATCGATTGTGTTGAGGCAGTGTCTTTCAGACTTTGTCAAAGTTATTAAATAATCGATTGTGAGTATATAACAATCGATTGTCACGAGGCAGTGTCTAAAATGATTTTCAAAGTCTGATAAATAATCGATTGTTAACATTGCGCAATCGATTGTGAAGCTGACCGTTGTCGTAAAGTTTTCAAATACCGTCAGGTAATCGATTGTTAATTTTGTACAATCGATTGTTGATATTAAAATCTGAAAAAGATTTTTTGAACGTTGCTGAATAATCGATTATTGATTTGGTATAATCGATTGATTTACGTAAAATCTGGAAATGATTTTTTGAACGTTGCCAATAATCGATTGTTGATCTGGGACAATCGATTGTTAAGCGTAAAATCTGGGATTGATTTTTGGAACGATTGGCAAACAATCGATTGTGGCTTCCTGACAATCGATTGTCGCAGAGTAAAATCAGCAACTCTTAATTGGCAATTAGGCAACGGTAATGCCAAGTTTTTCAACTATAAATACAGCTTCATTTCAGTGTTTTAAAAAAAAATACAATAACTGATCATTCTATTGCTATAAGCTTGCATACTATTGTTTATCATTTTATATTCATTTCATATAGCTTTTGAGAGCCAAAGTCTTGTCCATAGTTGTTGTGATCTTGAGCTTACTTCTTTTACTCATATCTACTCATTAAGGAGTGTCTTGTTTGAGTGTTTAGTGTTTTGTACACTTGTAAGAGAATTGTGATTCTCTTGTTGTAAGGGACTTGTGTTTCCTTGGTTGAAGTCTTGGAGTGTTGTATCTCCGAGCAAGGGTGTTAAGGCTTGTGTCCTTAAGTTGTAAAGGTTTGTTGAGCACCCGTAAGCTTGACAAGTTAGTGGAAAATCTCGAGAGAGTCTCTCAGGGACTGGACTAGCCACGTGTTGTGGTGAACCAGAATACATCGGTGCGTTCTTTCCTTTTGTTTATTTAACGCACTTGATTATTTCCTGCAAATTTTAATTTCCGCAAGTTTACGCTAAATTTTATTATAACGCTATTCACCCCCCCTCTAGCGTTAAGCGTATTATCTAACATTATGAACTCCCGTGGATTATTCATCAAACATCTTGTCTGTACACATCCCAACAAAATGGGGTAGCTGAAAGAAAGAATAGACATCTTATTGAAACTACTTGTACCCTACTCATACAATCTCATGTTTCGCTGCGTTTTTGAGGGATGCAATTCTTACATCTTGTTATTTTATTAATCGTATGCCTTCTTCAGCTATCCAAAATCAAGTTCCATTCTCTGTCCTGTTTCCCCACTTACCTTTTTTCTCTCTTCCACCCCGTGTCTTTTGGAGTACATGCTTTATTCATGACTTTACTCCAGGAAAAGATAAGTTAGTTCCTCGTGCTCTTAAGTGCATATTTCTTGGTTACTCGAGAACACAAAAGGGATATCGATGTTATTATCCTGACCTTTAGCGATTTTTTATGTCTGCTAATGTTACCTTCTTTGAAACCCAATCATACTTCACATGTCCAGTTAATCACTTAAATATTTCTGAGGTGCTACCTGTTCCTTCATTTGGAGATTCAGTCCCTATCTCCCATTCATCTTTCTCCATAGCTCCACCTCCTACAGTTCCAGTGATAGCTCTACCACCTATTGCTCCAGTGCCACCACCTAGTCCATTTCAACTTTCTACAGTACCACCACTCATGACTTATCAACGTTGTCCACCCTTAGTATCAGGCCCAGCTGATTCACGTTCTGCACCTGACCCTGCTAATACTATGGACTTGTCTCCTCTTAATCAACCAATTGCACTACGAAAAGGTATACGGTCCACATTTAATCCTAATCCTCATTATATCGGTTTAAGTTACCATTGTCTCACATCATCTCATTGTGCATTTGTGTCATCTTTGTCCTCTATTTCCATCCCTAAGTTTATAAATGAAGCACTGTCTCATCCCGGATGGCAACAGGTTGTAATTGACGAGATGTCTGTTTTACATACGAGTGGTACTTGGGAGCTTGTTCCTCTTCCTTCGGGTAAATCGATTGTTGGTTGTCGTTGGGTGTATGCAGTCAAAAATGGTCCAGATGGCTAGGTTGATCGACTTAAGGCGCGTCTTGTTTCCAAAGGATATACTCAGATATTTGGACTCGATTACAGTGATACTTTCTCTCCTATGGCTAAAATTGCATCAGCCGCCTTTTTTTATCCATGGCTGTTGTTCGCCATTGGCCTCTCTATTAGTTGGACACTAAGAATGCTTTTCTTCACAGTGACCTTGAGGATGAGGTTTATATGGAGCAAACACCTAGTTTTGTTGCTCAGGGGTAGTCTAGTGTCCTTATATGTCGATTGTGCCGGTCCCCCTATAGTCTAATGCAGTCTCCTCGAGCCTGGTTTGGTATGTTCAACACAATTATTCAGGAGTTTGGCATGACTTGTAGTGAAGTTGATCACTCTGTATTTTATCAACATTCTGCTTCAAATCTATGTATTTATCTGGTCGTTTATGTTGATGATATTGTTATTACCGGCAATGATCAGGATGGTATTAGTAAGTTGAAGCAACTGTTGGAAATCATGTATATCTATGATATGTGCGCTTTGGTTGTATGAGCATGATTTTCAGGTATAGGTTTTGATGAATGACAAACAATGAAGTCAAGTGTCAAACAACGATATTGTATGACAATCAATCAAATGGCAAGAAGCATACTGATGACGGAATTGCATGAACGAGCCAAAGAGTTCAAGACCCAAGACCCAAGACGTAGGTCGTTTGGTAGAACCAATGTAAGGACAACATTTAAGTTATCTTATCCTTTGGCTCAACATTAGGTCATCATAAACATGCATAAAACATTTTTATCATAAACATGCATCTTTGTGCTAAACCAAAATGATTTGTATTTAGTCAAAATGGTTTTTAAACATGTCTTTTAAAATCTGGACATCAACAATCGATTATTTGAATCCTACAATAGATTGTATTAAGACAGTGTGATCTGAAGTTTTTCAAAATAGCAAACAATCGATTGTCTACTTTTAACAATCGATTATTTAGAGACAGTGTGCAACCGAAGTTTTTATACATCAAAACAATCGATTTTTGTTATCATACAATCGATTATACTCATAAACAATCGATTGTCATTTTCATACAATCGATTATTTTTTGACCGTTCCCACAGAATCCTAAATTGATTTTTGAACGTTGAAGAACAATCGATTATTCAGGGTTAACAATCGATTGTTTAGCCTAAAATCAGGAATCTGTTTTTTGAACGTTGGTCAAACAATCGATTGTCTTCTCCAAACAATCGATTGTCTGAGCACAGAATCAGGGATTTTATTTATCAATTAAGCAACGGTCAGCACCACTTTTTCACCTATAAAAAGAGGTCTTTTGAGCTGATTTTAAAAACACAACTCCTGCATATATTGATATACATATTGATCATTTTCAAGCATCATTTTAGAGCTTTTGTTGAGCCATTTGATAGACAACTTTGTGTTGTTCATAGAGCTTATTTTGTTTCTCTTTATCCACTCTATTGAGAGAGTATTTGTTGTAAAAGAGAGTTGTTTGAGAAGAACATATCTTCTCATTTGTCGGGTTTGCTAAGTACCCAAAGTCTTAGTAGTTGAAGTCTTAGGGTGAGGTATCCTCAAGCAAGTGAAGTATTAAGGTGTGGTATCCTTGAGCAACTGTAACGGTTTGTTAAGCACCCGTAAGCTTGACGAAGATAGTGGAAATCTCGAGAGAGTCTCTCGGGGACTGGACTAGCCACGGGTTGTGGTGAACCAGGATACATCGGTGCGTTCGTTCCTTATTATTTACTTATCGCACTTATTTCATTCCTGCAATTTTTAAATTCTGCAAGTTTACGCTGTTTTTATTATAACGCTATTCGCCCCCCCCCCCCCCTCTAGCGTTAAGCGTATTATCTAACAATTGGTATCAGAGCCTAACTCTCTGAAAGCCTTAACCGGTTGAGAGCAATATATATTTTTCTGTTGAAAATATTGAACGCAGGAACGATGGATGAAGGACAATCCACCACTTGCCCTCCACTATTTGACGGAACAAACTATACATATTGGAAAGAGCGGATGAGCATCTTCCTCAAAGCAAACAGTTTTCGTTTGTGGCAAATAATCAAAAACGGTGAACCAATGCCAACAAAGAAAGTTGGAGAGACCACGGTTCCAAAATCCGAAGATGAATATGATGCCGAGGATATCAAGAAAGTTGAAAATAATGCAAGGGCCATCCATGTATTATATTGTTTGGTGAATGCGGATGACCATAGGAAAATCTCGTGCTGCACAACCGCCAAGGAGATGTGGGATAAACTCGAGATCATTTATGAAGGTACGCCTCAAGTCCGAGAAGCCAAAATTTGATTTTCTAACACATAAATATGAAATCTTTAAAATGGAGAAGGAACCCATTGGTTTTATGTTTGAACGATTTTTAAGTATCGTCAACGATCTCCATGCTCTCGGGAAAGTTTACACGAACAAAGATCTTTGTCCTACGGAGTCGTACTCCCGAATGGCGCTCCAAAGACAATGCCATCCAAGAGTCGATGGAATTCACGGATATCACAATTGATGGACTAAGAGGTAACCTCGAAACTTATGATAGCACAATTCTTAATCCTTATCTTAGAAGTAATTCGAATTTTGCCTTCAAAGCCTCATCCTCTAAAAGAGAAGAGGTAAGTAATTCGGAAAGGGATGATGATAATATTTCCAATGATATAATTGAAAAGTATTGTAAGTCTATGAAGAAGGACAAGAAAAAGAAGAAACACCATAGGCGCGTATCACGGAATTCGGACAGCTCTGGCGATGGAACCGCCGTATTGTGTCTCGTGGCAAACGAAGAAAAGGTAAGTACATCTAACTCTCACTCGTTTGAAGAATTACAAAATGCCTATGCTAAATTATATGGTGAATTTGTTAATGCTTCCAAAATGATAAAAGATTTGAAGAAAACACTTTCTTTGCAGAAAACACTTTCTTTGCAAAAAACAGATTTTCAGAAAACACTTTCTTTACAAGAAAAAGATTTTGAAAAATCCTCTTCGTTGAAAGAAATAGATTTTGAAAAATTGACTAATGAAAATGGTGTTCTTAAAAAAAAATTGAAGTTTTAGAAAAAGAAAATAAATTTTTGGAAAATGACATTGTTGATTTCAAAAATAAAATCAAGAAATTGAATGAAGCCTCTTCTATTGATAAATGTTCTAATTGTTCCTCTTGTAGTTCTTTAAAATTAGAGAACATAGAACTTAGGAACGCACTAGAAAAACGTAGTGTTGATAGTCCTAAAATTGAAGAGAATAAAAAGGATATAAATAATGAGGTTGGTCCATCTAGAAAGAATTCTAGGAACCTCACTAATGAGTCTAAGATTAATTGTTTTAGACCACCTAGAAACAACTCTAGGAATTTCATAAATAAGTCTAGAATGAATAATTTTAGACCACCTAGACATGACTCTAGGAAATTCAACGCTTCTAGGGGGAACAACTTTAGATCACCTAGAACGCATTTGGCTCAACCTAGACATATGCACAATGCTAATGTTATATGTCACTATTGTAATCGGGTAGGACACATTGCACCCGTTTGTTTTGCTAAACATAGAGATTTATGTGTTGATTATAATTGTTATTATCCTAACCCCAAGGACCCAAAAGAAGTTGGGTACCAAAAACCTATTTTTAGGTTCTTTTTGAAGGTATGCTTGAAGACTACAATATTGTAGTGGATGCACCAAGCACGAAACCTTAATGCATTAAGGGGGAACGTCGGTTAGTTATCGTATTTTGTATAAAAACGCAATGAGTTGATATGTGCAAATAATCTATATCAGTTTTGGTTGATACATGCTTTAACAAGTGTTATTTTTGAATAACAATTAGTATCAATTGGTTTTATAATAAATGATTGATTCATGTTTTGATGAATATTTTTAGTTTAGATAACAATTGGCATAGTTGAGAAAAATGATCGTTATTATTAGTATGTCATTTACTAACTTTTTATATGATCTTGTCTATAACGATTGGTATCGTCAATGGTTTAAATAACTTTTGGTATACTCTTTTTGCTAATGCCAAAAGGGGGAAGAATATGGGCGATATGCATGCTTTAATTAAGGGGGAATTATATTGAATTGAATTGGTTGCATAAATTGTATGTTGAGATATAGCATGAATTTAGGGGGAATTCAATATGCATATCTTCCGTTGTTTGTCATTATCAAAAAGGGGGAAATTGTTGGAAATCATGTATATCTATGATATGTGCGCTTTGGTTGTATGAGCATGATTTTCAGGTATAGGTTTTGATGAAGGACAAACAATGAAGTCAAGTGTCAAACAACGATATTGTATGACAATCAATCAAATGGCAAGAAGCATACAGATGACGGAATTGCATGAACGAGCCAAAGAGTTCAAGACCGAAGACCCAAGACGTAGGTCGTTTGGTAGAACCAATGTAAGGACAACATTTAAGTTATTTTATCCTTTGGCTCAACATTAGGTCATCATAAACATGCATAAAACATTTTTATCATAAACATGCATCTTTGTGCTAAACCAAAATGATTTGTATTTTAGTCAAAATGGTTTTTAAACATGTCTTTTAAAATCTGGACCTCAACAATCGATTATTTGAATCCTACAATCGATTGTATTAAGACAGTGTGATCTGAAGTTTTTCAAAATAGCAAACAATCGATTGTCTACTTTTAACAATCGATTATTTTGAGACAGTGTGCAACCGAAGTTTTTAAACATCAAAACAATCGATTGTTGTTATCATACAATCGATTATAACTCATAAACAATCGATTGTCATTTTCATACAATCGATTATTTTTTGACCGTTCCCACAGAATCCTAAATTGATTTTTGAACGTTGAAGAACAATCGATTATTCAGGGTTAACAATCGATTGTTTAGCCTAAAATCAGGAATCTGTTTTTTGAACGTTGGTCAAACAATCGATTGTCTACTCCAAACAATCGATTGTCTGAGCACAGAATCAGGGATTTTATTTATCAATTAAGCAACGGTCAGCACCACTTTTTCACCTATTAAAAGAGGTCTTTTGAGCTGATTTTAAAAACACAACTCCTGCATATATTGATATACATATTGATCATTTTCAAGCATCATTTCAGAGCTTTTGTTGAGCCATTTGATAGACAACTTTGTGTTGTTCATAGAGCTTATTTTGTTTCTCTTTATCCACTCTATTGAGAGAGTATTTGTTGTAAAAGAGAGTTGTTTGAGAAGAACATATCTTCTCATTTGTCGGGTTTGCTAAGTACCCAAAGTCTTAGTGGTTGAAGTCTTGGGGTGAGGTATCCTCAAGCAAGTGAAGTCTTAAGGTGTGGTATCCTTGAGCAACTGTAACGGTTTGTTAAGCACCCGTAAGCTTGACGAAGATAGTGAAAATCTCGAGAGAGTCTCTCGGGGACTGGACTAGCCACGGGTTGTGGTGAACCAGGATACATCGGTGCGTTCGTTCCTTATTATTTACTTATCGCACTTATTTCATTTCTGCAATTTTTAAATTCCGCAAGTTTACGCTGTTTTTATTATAACTCTATTCACCCCCTCCCCCCTCTAGCGTTAAGCGTATTATCTAACAGCAACATCTCTTTCAACACTTTCAGACTAAGGATCTGGGCAGATTAAAGTATCTTCTGGGTATTGAGGTCGCTCATTCTAGCTCAGGTATTGTGATCTCACAATCGAAGTATGCCTTAAATATTCTTGAGGAGACAAGGATGATAGGTTGTAGACCTGTTGACACTCTGATGGATCCGAACTCTAAACTTCTGCCAGGACAGGGGGAGCCTCTTACCTTAACAGCGACATCCTGCACGGCAAAGACATCATTATGTTACAAAGGAGAACCAGCAAAGTCACACTTTCCAAGATTTTCCCTCTAGAAAAAACAAAAAAGCTAGTAGATCCAGATTTCAATGTTGATTAGAAAGAGAGTGTGAGGAAACTCATGTCATATAGAACACACATACTGGCTTATAGAAATTTTAGAATTTGACATCATCCATATGATAGGGCCAAGAAGCCAGAATTAGCCATTGTGGTACCACGCTATAAGCATAAGCTCCCAGAGTAAATGGTAACATACAAATATATATATTCGAACAAATGATATGTTTATGATGACATCTAATCAACATTGCAGTATGCTAAATAACTGACAAATAATTGCTTAGATGATAGTTTTCTCCATAAAGTTTAATAACATAAGGGGCAAAGAACTCTTGTTATCTTGTTAATCGTATGCCTTCTTCAGCTATCCAAAATCAAGTTCCAATCTCTGTCATGTTTCCCCACTTACTTTTGTTCTCTCTTCCACCCCGTGTCTTTAGAAGTACGTGCTTTATTCATGACCTTACTCCAGGAAAAAGATAAGTTAGTTCCTAGTGCTCTTAAATGCATATTTCTTGGTTACTCGAGAACACAAAAGGTATATCGATGTTATTATCCTGACCTTCAGCGATTTTTATGTCTGCTGATTTTACCTTCTTTGGAACCCGATCATACTTCACAGGTCCAGTTAATCACTTAAATATTTCTGAGGTGCTACCTGTTCCTTCTTTTGGAGATTCAGTCTCTTTCTCTCATTCATATTCCTCCATAGCTCCACCACCTACAGTTCCAGTTACAGCTCCACCACCAATAGCTCCAGTGCCACCAACTAGTCCAGTTCCACCAACTATTGCTCCAGTGCCACCACCTAGTCCAGTTCCACCAACTATAACTCCAGTGCCAACACCTAGTCTAGTTCAACTTTCTACAGTACCACCACTCCTGACTTATCATCGTTGTCCGCCCCCAGCATCAGGCCCAGCTGATTCACGTCCTGCACTTGACCCTGCTAATACTGCGGACTTGTCTCCTCTTAATCAACCGATTGCACTACAAAAAGGTATACAGTCCACACTTAATCTTAATCCTCATTATATCGGTTTAAGTTACTATCATCTCACATCATCCCATTGTGCATTTGTGTCATCTTTGTCCTCTATTTCCATCCCTAAGTCTATAAATGAAGCACTGTCTCATCCCGGATGGGGATAGGCTATGATTGACGAGATGTCTACTCTTCCTTCGGGTAAATCGACTGTTGGTTATCGTTAGGTGTATGCAATCGAAGTAGGTCCAGATGGCCAGGTTGATCGACTTAAGGCGCGTCTTGTTTCCAAAGGATATACTCAGATATTTGGACTCGATTACAGTGATACTTTCTCTCCTATGGCTAAAATTGCATCATTCCGCCTTTTTTTATCCATGGCTATTGTTCGCCATTGGCCTCTCTATCAGTTGGACATTAAGAATGCTTTTCTTCACGGTGACCTTGAGGATGAGGTTTATATGGAGCAATCACTTGGTTTTGTTGCTCAGGGGGAGTCTAGTGTCCTTGTATGTCGATTGCGCCGGTCCCTCTATGGTCTAAAACAGTCTCCTCGAGCCTGGTTTGGTAAGTTCAACACAGTTATTCAAGATTTTGGCATGACTTGTAGTGAAGCTGATCACTCTGTATTTTATCGACATTCTGCTTCAAATATCTGTATTTATCTGGTCGTTTATGTTGATGATATTGTTATTACCGGCAATGATCAGGATGGTATTAGTAAGTGGAAGCAACATCTCTTTCAACACTTTCAGACTAAGGATCTGGGCAGATTAAAGTATCTTCTGGGTATTGAGGTCGCTCATTCTAGCCCAGGTATTGTGATCTCACAGTCGAAGTATGCCTTAGATATTCTTGAGGAGACAGGGATGACAGGTTGTAGACCTGTTGACACTCCGATGGATCCGAATTCTAAACTTCTGCCAGGACAGGGGGAGCCTCTTAGCGATACTACAAGATATAGGTGGTTGGTTGGTAAATTGAATCACTTCACAGTGACTAGACTGACATTTCCTTTCCTGTGAGTGTTATGAGTCAGTTTATGGATTCTCCTTGTAATAGTCTTTGGGATGCAGTTGTCCGCATTCTTCGATATATAAAATCAGTTCCAGGCAAAGGCTTATTGTTTGAAGATCGAGGCAATGAGCAGATCGTTGGGTACTGGGATGCTGATTGGGCAGGATCACCTTCTGATAGACGTTCTACGTCTGACTATTGTGTCTTAGTAGGAGGAAATTTGGTATCTTGGAAGAGTAAGAAACAGAGGTTGCTCGGTCTAGTGCATAAGCAGAATATCAAGCAATGACTATGTCCACATGTGAGCTAATTTGGATCAAACAGTTGCTCAATGGAGATATTGCTACAAAATTTATGAAGTCGAATGATCAGCTTGTTGATATTTTTACCAAGCGTCTCACTTGTCTTCGTATTAGTTATATATGTTACAATCTCGGTACATATGATTTATATGCACCAGCTTGAGGGGGAGTGTTAGTTTCATTGTAGTAAATAACCTTAATCCTGTATGTATTAGGAGTAGGATATGTACTGTATATATATGACTCATTGTATCATTGTCAATCTTATCAATATTATATTTTCTTCTGTGCTTTCTCACACACTCAACTACCAGTAATCTTCCATCTTAATTCTCGACTTCCACACCTTCCTATCAAGGTTCATTCTCTCAGTAAGCTAAAGTTGCATCATGTCCTGCTTAATCACCCCGCTCAATACTTCTTAGGTCTACCTCTACCTCTCCTTATAGAGGCATCCGCACCTCTCTTCTTCACATGCTCGTACCATCTTAACCTCACTTTCGCATCTTGTCCTCCACAGCATCCATTCCTACCTTGTCATGAATAACTTTATTCCAAATTTATAACTTTATTCCTAATTTTATCTCTCCTAGTATGCCCAAAAATCTATCTCCGTATCCTTATCTCTTCCACTTTTATCTTCTAGACATGGGGAGCAAAGACCGTTTTTGCTCCCTCTATTGATAGAAAAAGGGCACTCCTGCCGTCGTTTCAGTGACTCATAGGGCTTCCCTCAGCTCAGTCTTTTTGGTTCTTGAGAATGGTCGCCACTTCTCCCAGAACCGGAATGATTATCCCTGCCAGATGGGTCTACATCCATCCCCAAAGAGTTCTTAACTGGCAAATACTTTACTTCATACAACAAAGTCGGTCTAACCACCACTCTATAAAACCTACATTTAAGTCTAGGCGGCACTCTCTTGTCAAATAAAACGCCGGATGTGAGCCTCCATTTCATCCACCCCGCTCCAATACGATGTGTGACATCCTCGTCAATCTCCCTATTACCTTAAATTACTGAACCAAGGTGTTTGAAACTCCCTTTCTTGGGGATGACTTGAGTGTCAAGCGTCACTTCCACATCCGCTTCATGAATTTCATCACTGAACTTGCAGTCCAAGTAATTATTTTGGTCCTGCTCTATTTGAAACCTTTTGACTCTAAGATCTGTCTCCAAACCTCCAGCCACGTATTATACACAATTATATACATCATACTATACTAAAAGTGGGAACACCCCCAAATTAAAAGTTAATTTACCAATTTACCCATTAGAAACTAAGTGACCGCTTTGCCCTTCAATCAAACATTACTTTAAAAATATTTTTGTACAAAAAGTTTAAATACATACTCTAATAAAAACAACTAATAAAATTAATTGAGAAAAACAAGTGTAATATCCCTTCATATTGTTAGCTTTTATATCCTTTGATTTTCTACGCTTTATAAATTTTATTATGATTTATCTTATGTAGGAATAAATGTTTAAATTATTACTATTTCACCCGTTCCAGGTCCTTACTGTAAAAGACTTATTGTAGGAATAAATATCTCAATTATAATCACTCTACTTTTGAAAAGAATGGGCATTGGGCCTAACTCAACCTCAAAAGCTAGCTTATGAGGTGCCCAAGCCATATAAGGAGACCAACAACTCAACACCCCCCCTCACGCCTAGATCTCTGGAGCGTGGATAACATAAATGGGGGCCCAACATCGGTAACAATAATTGGGACGGGCCTGGCTCTGATATCATGATAAGAATGGATCTTGGGCCTAACTCAACCCCAAAAGCTAGCTTATGAGGTGAGGATTGCCCAAGCCATATAAAGAGACCAAGACCTCAAATCCCTCCGATGTGGGACAACTCAACAACTTTTACATACGTTACATCGTAAAAAAAATTAAACGTCTCAATATTTACTACTCAAAACTTCATACTCCCTCGATGAAGGAAGACAGAAAAAATGACACAATTTCAAAAGACTTATTGTAGGAATAAATATCTCAATTATTATCACTCTACTTTTGAAAAGAATGGACATTTGAGGATTGCCCAAGCCATATAAGGAGACCAACAACTCAACACCCCCCCCCCCCCCACGCCCAGATCTCTGGAGCGTGGATAACATAAATGGGGGCCCAACATCGGTAACAATAATTGGGACGGGCCTGGCTTTGATACCATGATAAGAATGGATCTTGGGCCTAACTCAACCCCAAAAGCTAGCTTATGAGGTAAGGATTGCCCAAGCCATATAAAGAGGCCAAGGACCTCAAATCCCTATGATATGGGACAACTCAACAACTTTTACATACGTTACGTCGTAAAAAAATTATACGTCTCAATATTTACTACTCAAAACTTCATACTCCCTCTATGAAGGAAGACAGGAAAAATGACACAATTTCAAAAGACTTAAGGCTTTAATGTCATCCCTATTATAAATAAGGACAAACAAAGACACAATTTTAAAATTATTTTAATTGCATGATAAATAGGAATGAAGTTCACCGTTTCAACACTCTAAATCAAAGGTAAAACCATCCTTCACCGATTTTATTTTTAGTGTTACTCCTTCAACAATGGATGTGGTGCAGTGGATGAGCTGCTTCCTTAACCAGATGCCTCAAGTTCGAGCCCTGAGTATGAAAAGATCTTTGGTAGAGAGCGCTTCCCCCGAATGCGTCCCTATGCGGGCGCGAATCGGGATAAAATCAGACTCTAATACAGGTACCCGACACCGAATGAAAAAAAAAAAAAAGAAGAATGGAAAATCATCCCAATCATTTCACCTCTTTTTATCTTTTCATCTCCAATTCATTCTAATGGTTTTCTTTTGGTTGTTGTTGTTGCTGCTCTGCTCTTTTGCCTAAAGAAATTTGATTAGATTGTAGTTGTAATTATTGTAGTGAATTCGTTGAGTTTTGTATTATTGATTGTTTAATTTGATGTGTTTTTTCGAGTTTGATTCTCTAAATTTCTATCTTTCATATGTTTAGAAATTCCAGCTTTAAATTACCTTTGTGATACTTATAAGTAGAATTAGATGTAATATAGTATGCATTCTTATTTATCACTTCAATATCTCTCTCATATTTTATTCTTAGATCTCACTGATTTTACTAAAGGATTTCTTTTTCTCAATTTATAGTATAGATGATGAAAATATTAAAATTGCAAGAAGCAAAATAGAAGTAAAGTTTATAGACTTATGGACTAACCATAGAAAAGAGCGAGGGAATAAATGAATGAACAAATATAAAATAGAAGATTGAGGGGAAGTAACAAATTTTCTGTGATATATTAGAGATTATTTAGGGAATGAATAATTTTATGGAGAGATTACGAGATAGAAAGAAAGAAAAAAGAAGAACATTGAAAGAAAGAAATCAAAATACCTATATTTTTTATATTAGACTAAGAGAATTTTTATGTAGTAAAACTACGTATGCACATATCACGTCTAAAAGTGACAATCTTATTTGAAAATATTTTTATATTTTTCATTTATTAAGGAAAATATGATAATGAAAGACGAAACTCATCTAGGCTCTAATTCGAATAATCATATTTCATAGTTGTGATTTCATCAATATTTAGAATTAAATGAATTTTTACATGAAATAATTTATCTCATTCTTTTTTACACAAGTTATCAAATAACATTTTTAAATTAACTAATAGATAAAATTAGTATTTCATATAGCATAAACTGTACTTTTTAAGTTTCAAATAATTGCATTTGTTTTAGTACAAGAGTATGGAAGGATTGAGTTTTTTTAAACAATTCCATCAATAAGGTGTTCCGATGATTAAGAATTTAGCTCTTAATTTAGATAATAGTCTAATGTCTATTGGTAATTTCTTTTGAAGGTACCAAGCTTTATGTTGTTTGGTTGGTATTTGATTTCATGTAATTGTATTATTTTTTCACATCAGGTGTTTGCGCGGTATCTATTAAGCTTTCTCTGCCAATATTGTTGTTGAGAATAAATCCCCTACCAAAATAATGTTCACGGTAATAAAATCAGAATAATAATATAGAATCGAGATACGATAATTAACAAGAATAACAACGATACCAAAATTTTTGCGTGGAAAACCCTTTTGAATAAGGGAAAAAACCACGGCCCCGAGAGAAGCAACTGATATCACTATATAAGGAATTTTACACTTTGTGGTTCCGAGTAAATTACTCCAAAGACCACTCCAACACTCAAAAGAAATAACCCTCTTTTGATATTCCCACCTTACTACAATATCGCTTACTCTCTATTTTTCTCACAGACTATTTTCTTATACCTTGCATGTGAAACATCACTCTTTCTTTCTCTCTATGTTGGTGTATAGAAATGAGAGTTGAAGCTATCCTTTTATAACCAAAGCTTCACTCTCTAAAGTCTACAATATTTGACAATTTACATATACTTTTCACAATTCAACAAAGTTGGCTACCAACCCAATGAAATTCAACAAGGTTGGCTACCAAACCAAACTAATTCAATAAAGCTGGCTACCTAACCAAACCAAGTCAACAAGGTTGGCTACTAAACCAAAGAAACTTTTATTAGGCACATGCTTAATACTTCTTCAATGAGATGGACATCATCAATCTCCCCCTCCAGTCTCATTCATCTAAAGGAGATAACACTATCTTTTAGTTTGAGTGCACGCCGAAAAGTTCTTTGCATAGCTCGAACTTGTTCCTTGGTACAACCTTTGTCAGCATATCTGCGGGATTCTCACTTGTAGAAATCTTCAAGACTTTTAGAGATTCATCATCTACCATTTCTCGAATCCAATGATATCTCCCCCCAATGTGTTTGGTCCTTGCATGGTACATAGAGTTCTTGCTAAGGTCTATTGCACTTTGACTATCACAATAGACGATATACTTCTTTAGATGCAATCCAAGCTCTTGAAGAAACCGTTTGAGCCATACCAACTCTTTGCCAGCTTCAGTAGTGGAAATATATTCCGCTTCAGTTGTAGAGAGTGCGACACACTTCTGCAACCTCGACTGCCATGATATAGCTCCCCCTGAAAATGTAAACAAATATCCAGTAGTGGATTTTCTGTTGTCAATGTCACCTGCCATATCGGTATTTGTATGGCCCTTCAAGATTGGATCAGATCCTCCAAAACACAAACAATCTCCTGTGGTGCCTCACATGTACCTGAGTATCCACTTGACTGCTTCCCAATGTTCCTGTGGTGCCTCACATGTACCTGATCTTTGATTTTCAAAATATAAACCCACAATTTTCGTGAAGCATCATCAATAAAAGTAACAAAATATTTGTTACTGCCCATTGATTCAATTTCCATTGGGCCACAAACATCAGAATATACTAAATTAAGTATATTCAATTTAGTTGTCGTATCCATCTCGGTCCAAAGCAATCCCCGAAATCAAGTTCATCCGCAAATCAGGTACATGCGGCACATCCTTTAGAACCAATGTGCATCCGATATTTTTCTTGATACAAATGTCACCAATCCCCGCAATCTTTGAGTAACTCATGTTACCCATTCTCACTGTGCTGAAATTACCTGCTACATATCTGCAAAAAAGATCTCTTACCGGTGTGGCATGGTAAGATGCCGCTGTATCAACCACCCATTCCGACTCTGGACCTGATAGGTACATGCATTCCTCTTCCTCATTTATAAAGAGGACAACATTATCATTGTTTTGTACCATGGCGGTTGTGTTGTCGTCATTCTTCTGGCCACTAGTTTCACCTTTGCCCTTCCTTGGATTTGGGCAATCTCTTTTGAAGTGACCTGGTTGATCACAGTTGTAGCAATTTCTGGCTTTTGATTTGGATCGATTCTTTAACTTTCCACGAGCTCCGGATCTACCATAGTTGCTCGAACTCCTTTGATAACTCCTGCCTCTACCTTCTGTGATAAGAGCTTGTCCTTGATTTTCAGGCTTCTTTCTCATCTTCTCATTGAGTAAAAGAGCCGATGTGACATCTTTCAACTCAATAGTAGTCTTACCGTGCATGATAGTTGTTGCCAAATTATCGTACGAATATGGCAACGAGTTCAATTGCAAGATGGCTTTATCTTCCTCCTCGATTTTCACTCCGAGGTTGACAAGCTGTGTGATTAGTCTATTAAACACATTTAAATGTGACAAAAAATTCATACATCCACCCATGTGTAGGGCGTATAACTGCTTCTTCAGGTACAATTTATTTGTCAGCGTTTTGGACATATATAGGCTTTCCAACCTTGTCCAAATTCCACGTGCAGTGTCTTCATCAATGATGTTATTTACCATATTATCCGATAAGTGCAACCTGATTGCACTAGCAGCTCTTTCATCCAAGTCAGCCCAATCCTCGCCTTTCATGGTATCAGGCTTTTTGGCATCAGCATCTAGTACCTTGTGTAATCCTTGTTAGATGAGCAGATCCCTCATCATTCTTTGCAATGTTGAGAAACCGTTATCTCCGTTGAATTTTGCTACCTCGTACTTTACTCCGGACATTTTTATTTTCACCGAGTATAGTACTACCGATAGATAATAGTATTTCAGTGAACGAGCAGAACCTGTGCTCTGATACCAGTTGTTGGGAATAAACCCCCTACCAAAATAATATTCACGGTAATTAAAAACGGAATAATAATTTAGCATCGAGATACGGTAATTAACAAGAATAACAACGACACCAAAATTTTTACGTGGAAAACCCTTTTGAATAAGGGAAAAAACCACGGCCCCGAGAGAAGCAACTGATATCACTATAGTAAGGAATTTTACACTTTGTAGTTCCGAGTAAATTATTCTAAAGACCACTACAACACTCAAAAGAAATAACCCTCTTTTGATATTCCCACCTTACTACAATATCGCTCACTCTCTATTTTTCTCACAGATTATTTTCTTATACATTGCCTGTGAAACCTCACTCTTTCTTTCTCTCTATGTTGGTGTATAGAAATGAGAGTTGAAGCTCTCCTTTTATAGCCAAAGCTTCACTCTCTAAAACCTACAATATTTGACAACTTACATACACTTTTGACAATTCAACAAAGTTGGCTACCAACCCAAAGAAATTCAACAAGGTTGGCTACCAAACCAAAGAAACTTTTATTAGGCACATGCCTAATACTTCTTCAATGAGATGGACATCATCAATTGTTTTAGTTCAGTCTCATTAAAAGAAACATTCCTATCATTAACGTTTATTAATGTTTATTAACCTACAAGTTTGATCATGTTGTTGAGAGCGTGTTGATATTAAATGCTTCAATATCAAGGACACACACATATATATATATATATATATATATATATATATATATATATATATATATATATATATATTCTCTCTCCTCCCCGTAAACTTTTTATCCTTATTTTCTTAATTGAAGATTAATCGATTCCTATTATTTATTGAATTTATTAAATATTAATGATAATTATTTATTTTCATCAGCTTCAAAAAGTTCTTTGGTTTATTTATTATTCAAAAACATATTTCAATAATATCAATTGATCACTCAAAATCTTGTAAAAAATAATTTGAAATACACGTGCAACGTACGTGTCCAAAAACTAGTATACTATATATTCATAGGCTATTTTTAATTTAAGCGCGGCTCTTTAGGTTAATTCTTCAACTTAACCCAAAAGATACTTTAAATTCCTAATCCTGAATGACTTTTTAAGATTGTCTTCAACACGTTTTCTGGATAAAAGAATGTGTATATATAATTGTTTTGTAAATAAGTTTTTTAAAACAGATGAGTGTCTTATAGCCCTTTCCACTTGATTTATTTAACCTCTATTACTGTTTTATTATATAGTTTTGACTCTATCATTTCCTGTAACGTTTTTATATCAATCTGTCTTTAAAGTTTATATCACAATAGTAGGAATTCTATTCAATGTTCCTTCCAAAATTCTTGACATGAATTAACAGTCATTTGGTTAATTACCGATGATTAACTTATATACGCTTACAAAGCAAAAAATTTTCGCCACTGTTCGTATATTTAATCTGATGTAACATGTTAATACCTTATTTTTGGGATTACAAACTCATGCATAAGATAGACAATTACCAGTAATTAAATAGCTTTTAAAAGACCTGATACTTGATATTACATAAAATTTTGCAGTCAGTGATTTTAAGTTGAATGCTAATTAATACATAATTATATTCAAGCTTTACTTGTTAAGTCTTTTAAAACAACTTGTGAAATAAGTTTATATCAAGATTCAATCCAAAAAGAGCACCTCATAGGGAATGAACAAGCTATTAGCTAGAATAACTATCATTTCTAGGTGTGTGTATTCGAATCGATTATTTGTTATTCGAATCGATTATTCCGTTGAATCCAGAAAATTTTCTTATTGGTGTAATCGATAACCGAATCGATAAGCTCCAAAATCGATAAATCGAAATCGGAAAAATCAAAAACTTTATTGAAACGATAACGATAAGCATATGTACAAATCGATAATCGATAAGTAATTATCGACAAGGGTCAAAATCAAATCGATAAATCGAATGCACACCCCTATTCATTTCTGCATTGGCGGAAACTCCCTGTTTGAAAGTAATAAAAAGAGTTGTCTCTTATATAGGAGGGTAGTCTATAGTGTATATGCAGACCTTATCTTTACCTTGTAAAGATAGAGAGGTTATTTCCGATAAAGAGTTGTCTCTTATAACAATTTAAAGAAATGCTTAACAACCACTTAGGAGTACAAATACTACAACATGAAGAATGGCCACAACAAAAGGCAAACAAAACACTTCTATATAGAATGCTGGATAGACAGCAGGCAACTTTTGCCTGTTGCTATTGAGAGTTTCAGTCTTCACTTGGTGATGGTGCAGAGGCTGCTTCAATCTCTTCTGATCAAAAGTGTGCCTGCTATAGTGCTATTCAAAGAGGTATATTTCAATCGTTTAGCGACTACTAAATTTCTGTTTTAGCATAGATGAATCGTAAATGGAAGTGCAGCGCAAAATGGCATTTGAGGCTTGTTCAACTTACCCAATAAGACCAATCGAACGTGCCAGCACGAACAGCCTCTGAATCTAGGATCCAAGAATACAAGCAGCCATGAGCTCTGTCTGACCAACTTTTATGTGACAACTGTAAGACCTTGAAGAGTTATCAAAATGCCGATGAAACTCAAGCATAAGCACTCTATTTGTATTTACAGTTCCCTATGGCTGCGATCTCTTGCAGTGCTACTTGCTGTCTGAATTACATACTCCTTCAGCAGATCGGTAAGTTTCTCCATCAATTCTTGGAAAGACGGGCGACGCTGTGGTTCACTGAGTTGGACAAAACAGTAAAGTTGCATACCAGCTCAGTCAAAAAGATGAGAAAATTAACGTGATTCGACGAAAAATGGTTGGTAGGGCTAGCGCCTACATGGTCCTAACCTCTACCCCGGAAGGGTAGAGAGGCTGTTTCCGGGTGCATACATGCTTATACATGGATCAATCGAACATGCATTGCATAAGGGTGCATCCATGTATTAAAACCCATGGTATTACTAATGTAGTGGTTTGCTATGTATTAGTTATACATAGGATAAATAGAGGGTATAACTAATACATGTATTAGTTATACATAGGTTGAAAAACGCTACCAAACAACAACATACCAAGTAAAATCCCACTAGTGGGGTCGGAAGAGGGTAGAGTGTACGCAGACCTTACCCCTACCCGGGAAGGGTAGAGAGATTGTTTCCGGGAGACCCTCGGCTCAATAGAAGAGATAATAATATCAAAAGAAAAGGGATGCAACAACAAAAAAAAGCCAGAAAAGTAATAACATCATCTTAAGAGACAACAAATAAGTGGAAAAAAATGCTAACAAACAAGGATTAATAATATCAAAGCTAATAGATGTATTGTTTTCCCCTAATACATCCTACCAAACGACCCCTGAGTATTTCCATGCCCAGTTGAAAGCTAGAAACAGAGTATCCTGCATCTACACTGAACATGATGAGAGATTAACTGAACCTAAACTGATTCAGCAGGAATTTGTGGGGTTTTTTCCAGAAGTCACTGGGTGAAGCAGCATCAGAATTACCTGGGATTGACATAAAACCTTCAATGTCCCAGACATCAATATAAAGCTAATATCATTGCAAGAGGCTACCCTGGTTACATATTCTCCATTAATGTCTTCTTTATTTTCTCTCAGATTAGAGAGGACGATACTGTATATGTTCCGATGTCATCTCAGCCTGGTTTGCTAAGGACAGCTCATTTATAAATTCAGAATATATTTGAATGTCAATGCAGTACGCCTCAGAAGTTTTCAGCATTCCTCATAGGGCTATTTGCTTTATTAAAACAAATTATGATGGCAGAAAGAACTAAGATGCAAACCTGTGCCAACAGCTCTCAATAATAGAAGCCCACTGCGGAGGAACATCCTTTGGGATATCTAGCCGCTGATTCATGAATCCTACAGCTCCAATCACCTGCAATCAACTCCAAATAGTTGTTCTTTATATATATTATGATGAAAAATAATCCAATTTTATCTTTTACTTATGTGTGAAGAGCGGGGGCTCATAGAATTCTTTTCAAACCCCGTCTCTTACAGAATGGGGTGGATACACTATGGCGGCAAGGATACAGCAGGGCATTTACAAGGTTAATACAGCATACAAGTTACTGAATCAGCCAAACCAACAGATCACAAATTGGCCATGGAAGCATATCTGGAAAGTCAAGATCCCGTAGCCTGCCTCACTTGGCTTTAGCAAAGGACGCTGTTTTGACCCATGAAAATCTCATCAGGAGAGGGATACCATTATGTTCAAGGTGTTTTCTTTGTGGGGAACAAGCAGAGACAGTCATCCATCTTTTTTACACTGCACCAGTTATGGAAAATCTTTATTAATCTCAAAGGCATATCCTGGACTATGCCTAAGACTATGCCTAACAAGATTACTGAAGCTTTCTTGAGTTGGGATGAAGCTAGAAGTAGAGACAGAGATAGATGGATGACTGTCCCAGCATGTATTTGGTGGACAAAGGAGAGGAATGCCAGGTGTATTGAGTAGTACTCAACAACAACAACAATAACAACTACCCAGTATAGTCCCACGAGGTGGGATCTGGGGAGGGTAATATGTACAGAGACTTTACCCCTACCCGAAAGGGCAGAGAGGTTGTTTCCAATTGACCCTCGGCTCAGTAAAGAAAGGAAAAACAAAAGCAAAAACAAAAACAAAAGCGCATTAGTGTCTCCAGCAAAAATCACATAAATAATTATCTAAACATGAAAGCATAAATAATGTGACATGCAATAATATCGAACAGTAAGTACAATAAGGGCACAATTCAACACACAAATCCACTATGGAGAGCCCTGCCAAACCCCACCCAGCCCCGAAGAATAAGTACGCAGAAATTCTAGAAGCCCCTATCCTACAACCCTGATACTAGACCTCCAGACTTTCCTATCAAGGGTCATATTCTCGGAAATCCGCAATCTAGCCACGTCCTGCCTAATCACCTCTCCGCACTATCTTTTGGGTCTCCCTCTGCCTCGACTCGCGCCGACCACCGCCAACCGCTCACAACTCCTCACCGGTGCATCAGGGCTTCTCCTCTGCACATGCCCGAACCACCTGAGCCTCGCTTCTCGCATCTTCTCATCCATTGGGGCCAACCCCACCTTCTCCCGAATAACTTCATTCTTAATCTTATCTAACCTGGTGAGCCCACACATCCACCTGAGCATCCTCATCTCCGCAACTGTCATTCTCTGAACATGAGAATTCTTCACCGGCCAACACTCTGCCCCATACAACATGGCAGGTCTAACCACAGCTCTATAAAACTTCCCCTTGAGTTTGTGGCACTTTCTTGTCACACAAGACTCCTGATGCAAGCCTCCACTTCGACCACCTCGCCCCTATACGGTGAGTGACATCCCCGTCGATCTCTCTATCCCCCTGAATCACCGACCCAAGGTATCTGAAACGGTCCCTCTTGGCAATGACCTGAGATCCAAGCTTTACGTCCATGCCTACTTCGCTCGACTCGGCGCTAAATTTGCACTCCAGGTATTCTGTCTTAGACCTGCTTAGTTTGAAACCCTTAGACTCGAGAGTTTGTCTCACACCTCCGGCCTCTCGTTAACACCGACCCTCGTCTCGTCTATCAAGACTATGTCATCAATAAATAGCATACACCAATGCACATCCCCTTGAATATGACGAGTTAGAGCATCCATCACCAAGGCAAACAGGAGAGGACTAAGCGCAGATCCTTGATGAAGCCCCATCACCACTGGGAAATGGTCTGAGTAGCCACCCACCATCCTAACCCTAGTCTTTGCCCCATCATACAAGTCCTTGATTACTCTGATGTAAGCTTCCGGCACGCTCTTCGCCTCCAGGCACCTCCATAGCACCTCCCTTGGGACCTTGTCATACGTCTTCTCCAAGTCGATAAACACCATGTGCAGGTCCTTCTTCTTATCCCTGAACTGCTCCACCAATCTCCTGACAAGGTGGATAGCTTCTGTAGTGGAACGGCCCGACATGAAACCGAACTGGTTCTCGGATATAGATGAAATCTCCCTCACCCTCGCCTCGACCACTCGCTCCCAAAACTTCATGGTGTGACTTAATAATTTGATATCACTATAGTTGTTGCAGCACTGGATATCCCCTTTATTCTTCACCGGATATCCCCTATAGTAGGTATGTGCAGAAAATAAAACAAAATTGTATTTTGTTTTTGGTAATCAGCATTACAGAGAAGAAACTACTTCTATCACAGGAATTCTAGTTTCTTGTTAGGATTGCAGAACAGTGTATCTTTTTGTTTTTTTGAATGACTGTGAATATGGTTTCAGTACAACCTATGTACTGTTTTTCTAATATACACAGCATGTTATCATCTCGAAAAGAAAATAAGGCGGTTGGGGGGTGGCGGCTTCACCAACCTGAGCTAGATGATCGGATTTTATGGTATGTTGTCCAAGTGAGATTACAGAAAAATGACAATACCTGCATTGAGTTGAGGTTATCCCAAGGGAGTTTTGCAGTGGCGAGTTCCCATAGTATCACCCCGAAACTATATAGATCAGACCTAAACGCACATCCAAAGAAGGATTGATATCATTAAAATATTCAGGAATCTGCCTAAAAATGCATTTATCTCATAGTTGACATACTTCTCATTTGAAGGTTCACTTCGAAGAACTTCTGGAGCCATCCATTGAGGCTGCAGGAGAATTTAGGTAGAACATGATATAAGTCAGCAGAAGTTCATACAACATAGGTGAATTAAAAGAGCTACAGTAAGGAAGAGGTTTGAGTTCAAGCTGATACCGTTCCTTTACCCGTCTTTGTTGCTAGAAACGTTTCATATTTAAGACGTGATAGACCAAAGTCCCCAACCTATTAATAGTTTCACGGTGAGATTCTTTTTTTCCACATACTAAAACCTCTTTAGTAATAGACATTAAGGAGATTGGTGAGAAAGAGAAACGATGACAGTCAGATGAACTGAAGCCAGACCTTAACAGTCCAGTTCTTGTCCACAAGAAGATTTGATGACTTCAAGTCTCGATGAACAATAGGTGGGTTATGATGATGAAGATAATTCATGCCACGAGCCTGAAAAAGGCAGCAAAAGTGAACATGAGTGTCAACCTAAAAGAATAACCCTGGTAGCTCCAAATATCTGAGATAAATATTATAATACTAACAGAAAAAATTTGATGACCAGCAACACATGAAGGAGAAAAGACAAATCCGTCGTCTCCAAATCTTATAGGAACTTACAATGTCTAAAGCCATGTGGATCCGTCGTCTCCATTCTAATTTGGATGAATACTTCTGTAATAGCCTGAACAAACTTCCCCTGTAATAGTGGAAAAGGTGAAATGTTTATCAGTTACACATGAAAAAATGATGATACAGTCACAAAGAATAAAACCAAACAAATTATCACACAGAAGGGGAAAAGAGGAACGAGTTATTCAGCATAAAGAAGGTAGACAATTTACCGTGGCAGGAACTCTGTGACAATGCAGAGGCGTTGAGGTGAAGTTACTGCACCCATGAAAAGAAGAACATTTGGATGTCGAAGACGTTTCATAAGGGACACCTACAAAAAATAAGCATAAAGCCTGTCAGAGGTGCTTCCGGATTTAGCTTAACCTTACTTGAATTGGAGAGGAAAAGCATTAGACTTAAGTCTCCATGCACTAGTATCAGGCAAATAACCTTTTCCAATATATACTATGAATGAGTTGTTATGTCATAGAACTATTTTCTTTGGCCTTTAAATCTATACAAAATCAGATAGCATCTGGGTTGGAAAATAAAAGGAGGAACTCCAAGTGGAAGTTGATCGAAATTTAATAGAATACTATAGATAGAGTCGGAACCATGGATGTCCGATTTACAATTTTGCAGACAACCAAGACTCGAGCAAGAGAAGACCTGGAAGACAGATAGCTCTGAGTCTTTGTTCCTTGTTTAAGTGCATTTATTAAATAATTTACCACTAATTTATGTATCTCTCTTGTTGAGAATTTTCATTTCAACTAGTACCTTATCATATTTGGCTAATATTTTCATGGATTTTATTGTTATAGTCTCTAATGAACTGAGAAGTGGTATTTTTGTTTTAGACAAACTTAATACTCATTATTTGCAAATTACTTTTCGCATTGATGCTGCATTAACTGGGATTGATTACAATGAGAAGTTCAAATTTTTAAGAAATCACACTGCCAAAGAGCATAAAAAGCTCTGTTTTAGTGCTCAGTGAGTATAATCCAGCTTTGTCCTTCTCTCCAACAATTCAAAGCATATAATTTGCATCAAAAAATTGTTGGTACGTTTGACCTTGTTCACTGCATCTAAGACTCCACTAAAGGCTACAGCAATTTTATGGCGATTTCTAGGAAATAACTGAAAGACTGATTATGACGGCGCCATATAGCTTAAAGTTCTATGGAAAACAAATATTTAATCAGGAAAAAAAAGCAAAAGCATTTCATGACAAATTTATGAACAAAAAGACTGACCTCCTGTTTGAAGGCATAGATCACTTCATCAGAATATTCTTCCTTGGAAAATACCTTAACAGCGACATCCTGCATGGCAAAGACATCATTATCAAAGGAGAACCAGCAAAGTCACACTTTCCTGGATTTTCCCTCTAGAAAAAACAAAAAAGCTAGTAGATCCAGATTTCAATGTTGATTAGAAAGAGAGTGTGAGGAACCTCATGTCATATACAACACAAATACTGGCTTATAGAAATTTTAGACTTTTGACATCATCCATATGATAGGGCCAAGAAGCCAGAATTAGCCATTGTGGTACCACGCTATAAGCATAAGCTCCCAGAGTAAATGGTAACATACAAATATATATTCGAACAAATGATATGTTTATGATGACATCTAATCAACATTGCAGTATGTTAAATAACTGACAAATAATTGCTTAGATGATAGTTTTCTCCATAAAGTTTAATAGCATAAGGGGCAAAGAACTCTTGGTAAAAAAAAAATAAAGCGAAATGGCTTGCTGGCCACTCAAACTTGCGGCCGATTTTAAAGCCGATACACCAACTTATGAGTTTCCCATTTGAACACTTAAACTCCTAAAACCCATAACTAATAAACACATTCTATCCGCGCGTGTATTACACATTCGCGAACGTGTCCATCCAGTCAGTACTGACCCAATCGTAATGTTACACGTCAGAGGCGGGACCCAGATCACCCCACCCCCAAAAATTCATTCTGCTAATTCTGAGCTCCAAAGCAGCCATTCAAGAAACTATTCCAAGACCCAACAAATTCCATTTTGCATTTGGGTTTTCTATCACATACTCTTCTTTCACCTCTCGGAATGGGAGAGAACAAAGAGAATCGACAACTACAAGGAATTTTAGCGACAAAAACAGAGAAGAGCGATCGGTGAACAAATTTTTGCAGCTACGATAATTACAGAGCATATTTAATGACGAAAGTTGTGATTTGATCCATTAAAAGTGAGACTTCCCAATGTCGAAAAAATCAAAATAAACATCAAGAAGAAAGAAAAAAATAATCACGGAAACACTGTCAAAATCAAGAAAAATCACCGCAACTTCAAGAAAAATTACTCTTCTCTTCTTCAAAACATTTGCTAGCCTTTTGTAAAATCAGAAATATTGGGTATGATTGGACCCCATGAATGCAATGAAACCCGATGTCCTTTTTGAGCTTTTGTTTTGTTTTTCCGACGAAAGATACGCCCAAAATCATATTTGGATCTGATATATTTTGAGCTCTTCTCTCTGTTGAAATTAGAAGGAGAATACACAAGAAAAAATAACGGTGAAGAATTTTTGTTTTTTTGACTTCATTAATATAGTAGAACAGTGGAGAGGACAAAGGGTAAAGGAACAGTAAATGGAAAATTTGACGAACGGGAATGGAGAAAACAACGAAGGGAGAGAGGCAGGTTGAAAGTGCTTTTTCTTCTTCTTTTTTTGGTTTTCCTTATAGTTTCTATTTATTTTTTTATTTTACAATCCTTTTAATGAATAGTAGCAGAAATACGCGCTCTTTGAATGTGACTTGTACGCACTATGTCCACCTAAGATAAACTACCGTCACATAAGCATAGTCAATGGTCAAAGGTGTTTATTAGTTATAGGTTTTAGGAGTTTGAGTGTTTAAATGGGAAAGACGAAAGTTAGTGTACAACAACAACAACAACAACAACAGCTACCCAGTATAGTCCCACCATGTGGGGTCTGGGGAGGGTAATATGTAGACGAGCCTTACCCCTACCCTATCGGCTTTAAAATCGGCTGCAAGTTTGAGTGGCCAGGAAGCCATTTCGCCAAAAAATAATAATAATAGAAGAGGCAAAGAACATACCGATCCATACCACATCCCATGATAAACCGTTCCACAAGAACCTAGAGAAACACAGATTAAAAGAAAAGTGAGAATGAAGACGTAAAGGAAAAGGCGATGGTTAAACTATCAAATGCAGCAGCTTCGGAAAGAGATATACAAAAGGTTAAGTGCAATTGACTACTAACTTCTGATTATTGTTCATAACAGAAGCATCTATAATGGCTGGAAAGAGAAAATGAAAGCAAAATACATCCTTGCCTGATTCCAAAGATTCTACAATCAAGTTTGGAATAACTGATAGACTTGTCTTTAACAGTTTAACCTGTAAAAGGATTATTTTTTTTTAATTGGTAACTATTGTATATATTAATAACATCAGTACATAGGTTGCACTGAAAACCAAATTTGCATGAAGAGGATAAGTAGATGTTCTGATTTGAAACCTAGCAAGATACTAGTATGTCTATAATTGTCAATGTATCTTCTGTGTAAGTCTGTTTACACCAAAAACAAAAAAGAAAAATACAATTGAGTTTGATCTTCTGTACTGGATTGCTTTTGTCTTCAAAACATCTAGCGTTCCTTTCCCTTCAAACTGTCCACCAGATACAAGCCGATACAGTCGTCCATCTATCTCTTCTAGTTGCTTCAGCTTCAGCTCCAGCTTCTTCCCAGCTATAAAGAACATCTTTAAGTTTGTATGGCATTGACCATGAAATACCCCTAAGACTAATAAAGATTTTCCATAGTTGATCTGTAATCTTGCAATGTAGAAATAGATGGCTGACAGTTTCAGCATTTTTCCCACATAGAAAACATCTTGAACACAGAGAAATTCCCCTTTTTATGAGATTATCCTGGGTTAACACCGCCTCCTTTGCTAGTAGCCAAGTGAAACATGCTACCTTGTATGGAATCTTTGTTCTCCATATATGTTTCCAAGGCCATGCGTCTACCTGTTGATTATTATGATTCAAAATCTTATATGCATTCTTCACTTGATATAACCCTCTATTGTGCCTCTGTCACCAAAGTGAATCAAACCCTTCCTGTAATCCTTTAAATGCTTCCAGCTCTTTGTAAAGGTCAGCTAATCTTGTTATCTCCTAGTTATTCAAATGTCTTCTGAGAGCGATTTCTCATACTTGATGACTCCTCATATCAGCTACTGTCCTATGTTGGTTTTGTTCTAAACCAAACATATCGGAGTATCTTTCCTTTAAGCTTCCGTGTCCCAACCAGTTATCATTCCAGAATGATGTGTTCCTTCCGTTGTTCACTTCATTCTTATGGAAGAGTGATTATTCATTATAGGCCAAAGTTCTCCGAAGGATTTCCACGCACTTACACCATATGTTGTTATGACTTTTTTTTACACCCAGTTGTTTTCCTCGCCATACTTAGCTTTGATCACTTTGCCTCATAAAGATTGTGGTTCTTGAGAGTACTTCCATAACCATTTCATTCTAAGAGCCTTGCTTTGATTCTTCAAATTCCTTATTCCTAAGCCACATTGCTTTTTAGCCAGTGTGAGTGTCTTCCATTTAACTAAATCGAAGACCTTTTTCTCCTTATTGCCTTGCCAAATGAATGATGTTCGCAGTTTGTCCAATCTCTGTAAAATGCCGGCTGGAATAGGGAACAAAGACATCATATAAGTAGGAAGTGATTCTAATACTGAGTTGATTAGAACTAGCCTGCCCCCTCCCCCCCAATGATAGGTATTGCGATTTCCATCTTGACAACCTCTTCTCGCACTTTTCTATGACTGAATTCCAAATCTCTTTTGATTTGGATCTTGCACCAAGAGGCATCCCAAGGTAAACAATTGGTAGGGACCCAACTTCTCCTCCCAATATCTGTGTCAGTTGCTCCATGTTGTTAGCTTCATTAATGGGAAAACTATTGCTCTTTCTCCCGTTGATGTGTAATCCCGAGACTCCCTCAAAGAAGACCAAAATGATCCTTAAGAATCTAAGTTGTTCCTTTTTAGCGTCACAAAAGACTAAAGTATCATCAGCATATTGGAGATGTGTGATCTTTAGATTGTTTGCCCCGCTCGTGTTTATCCCAAAACCTTTCACCCATCCACTAACTTTAGCCATTTTGATCATATTGTTCAGTCCTTCCATGGCTATAATGAATAGGAAAGGAGATAAAGGATCACCTTGTCTTAGACCTCTGTGTGAGTGGAAAAAACCTTTAGGAGATCCATTTATGAGAATGGAGAATGTTACAGTAGATATGCAAAATTTTATCCATCTAATCCATTTCTGCCCAAAACCCATTTGTTCAAACATTCTGAGTAGGAAGCTCCAATTTACATGATCATAGGCCTTCTCAATATCTAATTTTCATAAGGTTCCAAGTTCTTTCTTTTTGATTCTTGAATCCACAGCTTCGTTGGCAATCTATACTGCATCTATTATTTGTCTTCCTTTGATGAAAGCCATTTGTTGAGCGTTTAACAATTTTCCCTACCACTAAGTCTTTCAGTCAAGACTTTTGAGAGCAATTTGTAGAAGCTCCCTATCAGACTGATAGGTCTGAAATCTCGCAAATCTTTCGCACCTGTCTTCTTTGGAATCAAAGCTATATACGTTGCATTGAAGTTTTTCTCAAACATCTCTTGAGAATGGAAGTTGTTGAAAGCCTCCATGATGTCTTCCTTCAAAATGTCCCAACACTTGATTAAAAACCCCATCGTGTATCCATCCGGACCTGGGGCTTTGTCACTTGCACACATCTTCAGACAACTCAGTACTTCTTGTTCCTCAAAGTTGCTCTGTAAAGACTCCCGCTCTGGTTTAGAAATTCTTGGACTATTTTCGAAATTGACTGTTGGTCTCTGCTCTTCAAGTTCTGTGTATAACCCCTTGTAGAAATCAATGATCTCGTTCTCTGTTCTGTCTGGATCCTCGACTATTTCATGTCAAATCAGTAGTTGATCAGTGTTGTTATTTCTCTTGTGTGCATTGGCAGTGTGATGGAAAAATTTTGTATTCCTGTCCCCTTCTTTGAGCCACAAAGCTTTTGATTTCTGTCTCCATGCACTTTCTTCGTTCTTGAGTTGTTCCTCAATCTCCATTAGAGTAGTTGTCTTCCTCACTCATTCCTCCTCTGTCAGCGCTCTTAGTTGTTGTGTTGCCTCGAAATCTGCGAGTTGACTCGGCAATTTTGATTTTTGCAATCCCAGATTACCTTCACAACTTCTGCTCCATGCTTTTAGCTTGCCCTTCAGAGCTTTTAACTTGCAAGCTAAAATGTAATCTGGTCTTCTTGTAAATTCAAAAGATGTCCACCATTCTCTAATTCTGTCATCAAAACCTTCCACATTCAGCCACCAATTTTCAAACTTAAAGTATGATTTAGCTTATTCCCAAGCACCACAGTATAAAGCCACAGGTGAATGGTCAAAAATCAGCCTTTGTTGGATAGTTTGCTTGATGTTTCTGAAGCTTTCATCCCATTCTTCTGAAATGAGAAATCTATCAATTCTTGAAGCGGTTGTATGATTGTCCCCTTTGAACCAAGTATAGTAGCCTCTTTCAAGTCGAAGATCTATCAACTCCAAATCTTCTATAAAATCTGAGAATTCCACCATCGCTCTGAACCTCGTTGAACATTCTTGTTTTTCAGAAGGGTATCAAGTAACATTAAAATCACCACAAACCAGCCAAGGACCTTCCATCAATCCCCTCACTGCACCAATTTCTCTCCGTACTATTTTCCTTTCTATTCTGCAATTTGGGGCATACACTCCTGTTATGTGACATTGAAAATTCTGTAGAATAGCCTCGAACTTGCAAGTCAAAGTGTATGCACCAGTCTGTAACATCTCCCTTTTCCATACCAGCAATCCCATAATAACAGAAACCCCCCTCTCGTGCAGCTAGCTTCTAAACTTGCATACCTCACCCATCTTCCACCCCATATTTGATTGACTATTTCCCTGATATCCCCCTCCACTTTTGTCTCTTGCATGCATATGATGTCTATCCTCCAGTTCTGCACTTGACTTTTAATGATCTCTATTTTCTTCTTGTCGTTTAATCCCCTTACATTCCAGGAAATTATTTTGATCTTCATATTGGAATGATTGATAGCTCCCTTCCCCTGCTCCTTTTCCCCTCACTTTTGAATTTGACATCAAACGAAGTTAATCCTTTTAATTCCAGTGCTCCTTTGAACCTTTGTTTCTTCACCTCCAACCCTTCTAACCTGTCTACAACCGTCAATTTGCATTAAAAGCTCCAATGCTTCTTCTTCATGGCCTTGAAAATCTACTCCAAACATTTTCCCCAATTTGATCATATTTTGATAGACCCATAGTGTTGCATCCAAGTCTTTATACACTAATGGGTTGTGTTGCTAAACTGCTATAGGAGTCACCTTCTCGATTTCCCAATCTTGGATAGAGCTGAAATGCTTCAGTTGTTCTTGTTGCTCCAAAGCACTTCCAGCTTAATCTTCCCCCATATTTGTGTTTATGATCTGCTCCCCTTCATTCTGTTCCATTCTTGCTGTCGCTGCTCCATCTTCTGGCTGACTACAACTGTAAGGTGTTTCCTTTGGCATACTTTCAAGGTTTGCGTTGGAGATTTGATCCCCTGGACTAGACTCTTTTGCCTTCAAGTTTGAAGGGCCTCCCATTTCCTCAATGTAAGGCTTCAGCCTAATTTCATCAGAGAACTCACACAAGAGATCATTATAAATGATGTGTGCAGCTAAATCATAGTCAAAGGATTTTAACTCGTTATTTATCACTTTAATGCTTCGATTTATCGAACTCGAACCATGTGTAAGTTGCACACATGCCTTTCCTTTATCGGTGTTTTGCAAAATGGAGCATCTCAGTTGATTGTTCAAAATCTCTCCGGTTTAAAGCATTGTTCGTTTTCTGGCATATTCAGCTCAAACCTTGCCTGTCTTTCAGCCCAGATTGGAATGAAAAATTTGATCCCGTCTCTTTCAATTTCAACCTCATTAGGAATCTTTCTGCCATCACCAACAATTTTAATTCTGGCTCACATAAGATGATTTTTGAGATCGGTCTTCTTCAGTAGCTATCCATCGCCCACATAGATCTCCTATTTCTTTGAAGATCTTTTGTGACCATAAATGTAAAGGAATCCCCATGGCTCTAATCCAGCATGTTTCCACCATTTGTGAGTTTGGAATGTATCCAGCAGTATGATTCAACCATTCCAGATGAAGCTTGAACTTTTTCCATTTCCAATCTCCTTGTAAAATCTGCTCCGCCATGTATCTGTTCGGAAATTCAAAAAGAAACATGTTGCCAGTCATTTCATACATGTTGACTCCATATGCTTTGTTCCATGAACACTAGCCCATCGCCTTATGTCTGCTAAAGTGGGTATCTCATTGATTTCTTTTCCGAAAAAACCGATAGTGCATCTTTTTAGTAAACCATCATCCTCGCTTCATGTCGGTTCCACAACAGAGATATCTCCATTGTTTATACTGACCTTTGCCTCTCGAAGGGTACTGGATTGCTAAGTTGCTCGGGCTTGGGTACGAGTATCTGATACGAAGGCGGTTCCGAGTATCGGATTCGGGTGCAAATCTAGATATGGATACAGGTGCGGGGATACGGCTAAAAAAATTCAAAATAATAAAAAATAGAGCTATAAAAATATTGTAAATATTGAGACTACATGCTAGGTCTACACGAAGTACAAAACCACAACATGACACTTGAATTTTTGGTTTCTCCGACACACAAAGCATCAAATATGAGACATAAATACTACAACATTGAAGGTATGCCATTTTTCATAACTTAAATCTGTTTAACTTTTTATTTTGAGAAATCAAAATCTCAATTTTTCTCCCAAATTTGTCGATGGACTCCGGTCAAAGTGTCCGAAGTCGGTTGACCATATCCGGGACATTTCCCGCTCCAGCACCCGTCCATGTCTCGTATCGGACGGAGGCGGCACCAAAATTGAAGAGTCCGTGCAACTTAGATTGATTGCCATTTACTCTCCTTAATTGATTTGGCATAAGGATAGCTATCCGCAGTGATTCTGGGTGGGGCTGTGGGATTCATTTTGGGTGTCTGATATATGAATCGTTCTATGTTAGCTGCTATGTCTTTCCAGCCTGCATCCACCGCTAACTCTGGGATTATAATAACTGACCTCCCTTCTCCCTTCAGTGACAGAATACTCATGTATCTTCCATGTACGTTGAACTTCCTAGTACTGTCATTTGGTCCTTGTACTTCCATCTCTTCACTAGATTCATTTGATCTGTCGATGCTTCTTTAAGTACAAAGCAAATCCATTCCATTGCTTTTTTACCCATGGATGAGCGTCTCATCATGTTGCGGCTTCTCTCCACCCATTCGAACCATTTATCTTTGTTGGAGTTCCATCTGGTAATGTCAAAAGATTTGAATCCTACGTTGAAATATATCATCTCCCATATTGTACAAACCAGCTGCTCAGATTATGAAAATTATAGATTGTTTGGTAGTTATCACAGAGACCTGAAGAGGTTAAAAAAACTGAAATCTGGACGAAAAAAGGTTCCCTGCCACCAGAAAAAATAAAGTTTGTCGGAACTCAGAAAAAAGGTAGCTTGATGTGGTCGGAATTACCCCGTGAGAAGGCTGTCCAAAAAGAAAATTTTGAAAATTGGCCGGGAGTTATGTCGGAAATGTTTTCAGTGGGGTGGTCGGAATTTTGTAAGCTTGCTAATGCTGTTCATGAAAACTCAAGATTCCTTGTTCTCAGGCTCCTCGGGGAGTTCCTGAGAGCTTAAGAAAGTAGAGAGAGAATTTATATGGCCCCCCTGTAAAAGGAATTTCACGTACCTTCTCCAATATGTTCTCCAATTGTTAAGTCCTCCCACAAGATTTCATAATCCGGGCAGTCAGTATCCGTGTCGATCTTATTAACAGCACTATTGGTGGTGCTTTCGCAGCTACTAGTACTGCTTGTGCTGTTGCCATTAAATGAAGTAGACCAGGACCCCGAAGCTTCATTGGTGGTTGTCCAGTTAGTATTAATAAACTCATTGTCTGGTTTTAATGCATTATTACTGTTACTGTGATTAAACTCGTCGTCTTGGTCATTGTTTAGCCAAGGCCATTCAAACCGTGTAGTCCTTGCCTTTGACGCTTTTCGGTCATTGCCTTTCCATGGCCATGGTAAGCTCTTCTTTGCCATCCATGCCTCTGCCTTCGAGGTGATAGTCTTATAAATACCTTGTTTTCCCTCACTCTCATCCCCAGAGGGTTCCCCCAGGGATTGCTCCTCTTTTGTAAGATTAGAAAATGATCCAAGAGAAGAGTGAACACCTCCCCTACTCGCTCCAGTGAAATTTGCGTCCTCCCTGTTATCTGACAAAGCAGCCTCGGAAAATGCACGGTTAGAGTAATGACTATCTCCACTTCTACCTTCACGAAGCACGCTGCTCTCTCCTGACTTTATTTTTGACGTAACCTTGTTGCTCACCTTTGAGGCCTGTTATGAGGTTTCGTCATGTCAGCATATGGCCATCCTTGTATACAGACAGTAAAGAGAACAAAGAAAGCAAAATAAAACCAGGCAACTACCTAAAACATAGACCGTACTAACCAAATTAGATATTTTGGAGGCACTGGCTACTTGCAGAGGCTGCTCGCGATCAAGTCCAAGTTGGGAAGAAGCAAGTCTTCTGGCTCTAAATCCTGCATCAGCATTCTTCACTCCCATCGATTCAACCCTTATTTCTTGGAAAGGCCTCACATCACTTGTTATAGAAATAACACCGACGAAAGTACCATCATCGTCATAAAAAGGGGTAGTGGTAGCAATGACTAGGAATCTATCCCCTCGCTTATTCTTAACTGGAAACAGTCCAGACCAACACTCACCCCTTTTCATCACTAGATGTACAATGTTATTAGCATCAGCATAATCCTGAGCATATGCTAAGAGCTGAATGGGATCTTGTCCAAGAGCTTCTTCAGCAGAATAACCATATAGTTGTTCAGCAGTTCGATTCCTGTGCAACAATGGCTCAAATCACACTCCTATACAAATAATGTAACACTCCTCAAATCTATAAAAGTTTCAAGGTCCGCTAAATATAGAATTTAATTTTTATAATCTTAAATTATACTTTTACTACGGATTAAAAACCCTTGTGATTGATTTTTGAGTTACTTCTATATTTATAAATAATTGGTTATATAATTATGGTAATATTAATAACTTTAATATTACTAATTATTAAAAGTCGATATCATTAGTTATTAGTTAAGTCAAAACAAAACAAAAAGGGAAAAACAATGAAAGTAAAATAAAAATAAAAAGGAGGGGGGCATAAAGTGGCGTGAAACGTATTTATTAAAAAAAAAGGGGGGGGGGGGGGTGTCAAAAGGCCTGAAAGCCTAATCAAACACAACCAAAAAAAAGGCCTGAAGTAAAGCCTTAACATAACAACAACAACAACAATAACAACAACAACAACATCAACCCAGTATAAACCCACTTGGTGGGGTCTGGGGAGGGTAGTGTGTACGCAGACCTTACCCCTACCCTTGGGTAGAGAGGCTGTTTCCAGATAGACCCCCGGCATCCTTCCCTCCAAGAACTTCCCACCTTGCTCTTGGGGAGACTCGAACTCACAACCTCTCGGTTGGAAGTAGGGGTTGCTTACCATCAGAGCAACCCCTCTTGTCTAAAGCCTTAACATAACATAAGGTTTAAAACTTCTGTTTGTGAGACTCACGTATCGATAAGAAACATAGGCAGCAAGGTTGTTTACGCAGACAAGGAAATTATAGGGTTCTTTACAACTCACAAATTCTTAAACTCAGGTATGTGAATTTCTCTATTATCAATTACCCCACAATTGTAATAAGTAAGAATTGAATAATTAATTCCCTTCCTCCTCTGTATCAACAATAAATCTCATGTTTAGGTGTGAAACTTTGAAAATAATTAGAATGCACTGGTTGTTGTAGAATAATTGTTTGACAGGTATAAATTGGACTGGGGTCTACGTATTGGTCCAAGGAGTATTGAGGTGAGTTGATATAACCCTTTACTAAAGTGGTTTAACTCATAAAAGCACGCATACAAGGTGTTTGATGAATTACCTAAAAGAGTTTATCTTTATTTAATTAGAGCGAGTACCCATTAATTTAGAATTGTTCTAGCAAAAGATTAGAGGATCTATATGATATATGTGCTGAAATTTTTTTAGATTTTCGTGTTATTTTTATATGCTAACTTCATATTGAAACTTTATGAAAAAGAAAGAATATTTAGAAATATCCTTATATGTTTATTTCATTCTTATGTCATCATTCACATTTAAGGACACCATTATGAGCATGTACATAATGTTCTATAAAGAAAAGATTTAGACTTGAAAAGTCACAAGAAGAAGTTTTGGAAAGAAAAGATTTTTTTGGGAGTATCCTTTATTCTGAGAAGGGGTCATCGTCCAGGCCGAGTATCCTGACCAAGGCGTTAACTTCCTGAAACTACTTGTGCCAAAGTAGGGAGCACACGAGCCGAGGGTCTCGTTGCTGAAAATTACTTAGTCATGCTAAGGTATGATACATGAGCGTTGAGAACCATGAAGCGAGTGGCACCTCGTGGATTAGGCCTATTCGATCAGGTTGGGATCGAACCCGTGCTGATCATACGGTGACTGAGACAGAATTAAGTCAGGATAGTTGGAACACCCAAGTTATAAAGTGAAGTATTTTTTTCTTAAGAAAGAAAAAAAAAGAATTTCTTTTAGAATATTCATAAACTGCTATTATTCAATTATTTAGAATTATTCTTATAAACTTTATGTTTTACATGCATTTAGAACCTTTGTTCATAAGGTATATGTTATTAAAGTTTCGCCCTGTTGTTGAGACTCACCGAGTACAATGGATGGTACTGACGTTCGCTTTTGGGAACCTACATTGGTCTGCGGTACAACATAGGAACCGAATTTGCAGGCGAGCAGACTACGAGTTAGGACTTTCTTCCCTTCAAGTGATATTGGTGAGCTCCGCTTTTGTTCGTGGAGTATTCTTAGAGTCATTTTCATTTAGCTATTTCTTTGTTAATTTAGAGAACTGGCCAGGAAATCTCATGTCTTGAGCCTCACTTTATCAGTAGAGGCTTCATAGACATAGTTGTTGGGTTAAGATTCAGATGTTTTTTATAATAACTTAGTAGTATTTTATTGATTACTATGAATAAAGTTTTGGAGTTGATTTATTTAAATGTTTAAATTAATCAAAAGTATTTTGTTAAGGTATTGCCTTGTTGCATGTAAAGTTGGAGTTATAATAGATTTGATAAGTGTAGATGGTTCGCACGGTCATGTTTAGTGATCGAGTGCCGGTCTCGGCTTGTTCAGAAAATGGATCGTGACAAATAAAATTGATAAAACGTGACGAACACCAATCAAAGTCTAACAATGGCTCAAATTACACTCTTATATTAATAATAACATGAACAAATGTGACAAACACCAATCATAGTCTAACTAAAAAGCAAGCTCAGATAATTACAGACACAAACTCAATCTATCCCACCCACTTATTTTCTCTCCCAATTCCGAATGAACAAAAGGAAAAATGGGAAGGCAAAAGATAGGAAGTCTATTTCAATTACTTACCAGTAAATTATACGACGGTTGACATCAAATATATGCAATGATTGTCCCATTGACTCTAATATATTCAAATAGTGTCTATCAGTAAACTTCACAGTGGCATGTCCACCACCACTACTGCTCTCTCCCTCATCTTTACTACTACTCGCTCTTTGCAATGGTGACAAGTGCCGGAAAGATGTTGACCCCCTTTTCCAGAGAGCCACAGCACCGACATCAAAGCCACCTCCAGCACTAAAACAAGGAAGCTGTTGTCTCTGTGATCTGTGATCGTCAGAAATCATGAGCTTAGACATCTCCTGCTTCAATTGGGCATGACCTGCCTCCAGTTCTTGGATGTTCTTTAGCAGTTCCTCAGCTGGTGATGTTGGTCCTTGAGCTGATGCTGTTGTATTATCCATTTAATCCACTATTAAGGATTGATCAAACCCCACTTCAATTCAACCAGTTTGACTTTCCTTCCCCCAAAGCTCTGAGAAGAACCAATAGGATGTATCTATGACTAATTTTCTGACACCCCAATATATATCTGTGCCGATATAGCCATCCACAAATCAATATCTGCAAACTTGAAGTGCATTTCTTGCTGAAAATGAAGAAAAAGGTCACCCTTCGAATTCAAGAAGCCACCTTTTCGGCCCAAACATCCTATTCCTCAAATCATTTCCTGTACATAGGCTGTCAAAGGTTAATGACACAATAGATCAAAGTACTTACGTTGGTCACGTACTCAGCATAATATGTGGCGATCAAGAGAAGCCTTGAATGTTGGACCTACATAAGTGATTCATGCTATATAACCTGGACAAATGCCAGAGTTTTCCAGAATTCTTGGAATGGATCCACATTATAGGAATCAGCTAAGTGATGTCATGCACTTTCTATAGCAACCACATGCCTTGAAGAAGGTGAAAATGTCTTAACATTAGTTCCAATTTGATGACCTCAGGCATCTCATGGTTGGAGGGTCAAATTAATGACTAGAAAATTGGCCTCATCTTCAGCTATTGTACAATGAGCCTAGATATCCGAATTTTAGGCACTATAATCTCACCTCAACTTGACTCTTCTTATGTCGACTAAACTTGCAATACATACATTAAGTCTTACTTCTACTTATCCGAAAACATTTACTCTCTAGTGCTTCTCCATAGTTCAAACTTTTGGTTCACACCCTTGTTGGTTTGTCAATTAGCACAATATTGTCAGAAAATAATCGGACCTCATTTTGTATTGTGTTGGCTAAGGTAAACAAATACAGGGTTCAGTGCTGATCCTTGGTGCAAATCCACTGTTATCGGAAACTCCTTTGTACCTCTTACTACTGTTTTTACGTCAATGACGGCTCGTTCATACATGTCTTTTATGGCATTTATATATTTAACAAGATTTCCTTTCTTCTCCAATACCCACTAAACAAGTTAAACCAGGTGATGCATAATAAGGAAAAATGGAGAGACTATTTTGGTTAATTGATTCAACTCAAGATCGACATACATCTGCATACGAGTAAAGAGTGCCATGAAAAATATGAAGTTTAGAAAAGCATGTGGTCAGATAGTATCCTCTCATAGGTTTGGAAATGTTTTGATGAGATTGAGTGGGATGGCTTACCAAGCTATTTAGCGTTATATTAAGAAGTAGCTCGATGAGTGGAGAAGGATTATCCTGATTTCAGTTTCTAAGAACAAAGGAGATATCCAAAGTTGTGCCAACTATCGTGGCACTAAAGAAAAAATTCAATTTAAAATATGAAATAAACTATCTAATTGCTTGACACTGCTGACACAAATGGCAGTGCACAATCATCCAAAATTTCTGCTAAAACAAGAAACTTGAAGCTTGACTAACGTCAGAGTTCTCCAGAACTTTTGGAATGGATACAATATAGGTTTCAGTGAAGTGATGTCACGTACCCCCAAATGCACTTTCTAGAAAATGACTAAAAATTGGCCTCATCTGCAGCTATTATACACCCAAGGGGGTTGAATTTGACCTATCTGGATGTTTCTTTTTAATAAGCTGTACATAATTTGCTACTTGTAGACAGACGACGTGGTAAACTTTAACATTCTCTGAGTTTCTGCAATTAGCAGCGATTGTACCAGAAGACTGAATTTAAGGTTGAGGTAAGCCATTTTCCTGCACACTTTCTTAATGACTCCTGAGTCAGGATATTTCCATAAATGGGGCCTTTTATAAAACTAGTAAACTACTATAAGTTCTTCTTAAAGTCTGTCCACCTTAGTATAGTGGACTAAATTTTCTAATTTATCCATAGAAATGAAAGTCCGTCCAACTACTATAAAGGAGGAATTTAGGAATAATACATTCCTCTGCATACTTGTTCCAACTGTTGAAGGCTGTGAGAAAAGACTGAAGAATATCACACACACTATTTCTTTAGTGAATTCTTGAAGATAGTTAAGCAAAAAGTTGGTAGAAATATACTGGGGTAAAGAATAATACATAGCAAGTTTGATCAACTAGAGATTTATACTATGTATCAGAAGACAAGATAAAAGATGTTCTCGCTCACAGATTTGGAGACAAAGCCCACAGATCCAGTTCTGTAAAGCTTGCACTGAATATTGTTATCAATGGTTCCAGCAGTATCACCAATCTTAAAAGCTCCAGCTTGAATCCATCCGAAAGTAGCTTGAAGTCATTGAACAGAATCATGCTAGATTTATGTAGTCAGTCAATGACGAGTACCAACTCAACTCCAATAAAAGGCAGCTGCTTTTTCTCTATCAGATTTCCTTGCAATAAAAGCAACCTTAACATTTTGCCTCTGAACTTAGGATCCGACAACACAAGCAGCTCGTGAGCTCTGACTGACCAACTTTTCTGTGACAGACATGAAACCTTGATGAGTTGGTACTAGGGGTGTACAAAGGAAACCAACAAACCGCACCAACCCGATAATCCGAATCGAACTGGAAAAAAAACCCGACTATGGTTTGGTTTGATGTTGGAAAAAAGAAACCCGACCATAATTGGTTTGGCTTGGTTTTAACTAAAAAAGGTCAAACCGAAGCCAAACCAACCCGACATTAAATATATGGAAATTTTAGATATATTTAATATATAAATATACTTATTGTGATGTAATTTATAAATATTTCGATAAAATATTGATAATTTTACCTTTTAAGGTATTATTTCAAGGTTGTACTTAGAACTTTTGAATATTCTAATAAGTTTTATAGCCATTAACACTAGTAAATTTAGTAATGCTAACAAAAGCCCAAACGAAAATCAAATCAATACTAATGCAAACAAAAGACATTCAATTCAATACTACGAACGAGAATGTATTGAATATCTATTTTTTTGTTTTGCAATAATTTAGATAAAAATGCATAACCTATTTTTATTTTTTCTTTAGCATTTAGTCATATAATTAATACTCCCTTATTAATCAACTAATTTTATCATGACTTAGTACTTTTAGATTATGTTTATTTTTATTATGGCTTTTTAATTAATAATATTTATATTAAATAATTTTATTGTTGAATATTTTAGAATAATGCCATGAAACATCTCATATTTGTATTATTTTTTTTGGAAAATAATTTATATAGTTGTATTTTACTAAGATTAAAGAAATATTTTGAGCATAATTTTATATCTTTTGTTCTATGAAGATTTTACCGAGAAAAAAATACAAATAACCTGAAAAGCCGAAAAACCCCGAGAAAACTCGAGAGGGAAAAACCCGAGTTTTATTGGTTTGGTATGGTCTTTAGATTTAATAATCCGACACAATTGGTTTGGTTTGGTAATTGTAAAATCCGGACCAACCCGACCTATGTATACCCCTAGTTGGTACAATGCATCTGCTAGCAATCTGACGATGAAACTCAAGCACAAGCGCACTATTTGTTTACTGTTCCTTATGGCTGCTATCTCCTGCTACATGCTGTTTGGGCCTGAATAACATACAGCCTCTGCAGATCATTAAGTTTCTCCACCAATTTTTTGGAAGACGGGCAAGACCGTGGTTCACTGGGTTTGACAAAACAATTAAGTTGCATATCAGCTTAAATCAAAAGATGAGTAAAATTAATGTGATTCAATGCAAAATGATTGCCAGGGCTAGCAGCAGAGTTACATGGTCCTAAGGGGGGTGGACTGAATCTCCCGCGTCAAACTTCGTCAAAACTTTGTAGTGCGCAAATAAGGTAAAACAACTGCATAAGTGAACCATTGGAGGAGCGGTAGAGGTGGCTCAAAATTGCTTTAAGTCATAGATTTGGATTCCAGGTGTGGCATTCTTGCATTTTTTTAAAATCCATTTAAGAATTCCTGGATCTGCCAGAGGCCAAAATCCAGGATATCTTAATTGTTTGCATTTTGGAGCCAAAATCCAGTCTTATATCACCTCAATGTCACTCTTCTTATGCCGACTAAACTTGCAATACATACATTCAGTCTTACTTCTACTTATCGAAAAAAACTTACTATGTTGAGTGCTTCTCTATAGCTCAAACTTTTGATTTACATCCTCGTGGTTTCGTCAGTTATCAACAAATAACATATATCATGGGACCTCATCTTGTGTTGGTTAGCTCATCCATAATTACCGTAAACAAGTAAGCGCTACCGATCCCTAGTGTAAACTCGTAATTATGGAGAACTCATTTGTATCACTTAGTATTGTTCTCACGCTAGTTATGGTCCTGCATACATGTCTTTTATGGCATTTATATATTTAGTTATGACTTCATTTGTTCTCCAACGCTCACCAAAGGACTTAAACGAGGTGAAGTGTATTAAAGACGATTATAAACAAGTGTTGACAGGAGACAATGAGATAGAAAAAAATACACAATTTTGATCAATTGTTCAACTCGAACCACGAGAATAACAATTTGTTTCTACATACATCTGTGCACAATAGAAACTCAATTTAAAATAACAAACTAAATGCTTACCCACAACGCCGGACCTAAAATTTCTCACCGCTTGTACTAATCCCCGCGTACGCCACTGACATAAATGGCAGTCCACAATCATCCAAAATTTCCGCTGAAACAAGAAACTTGAAGTTTGACTAATGTCAGAGTTTTCCAGAATTTTTGGAATAAATTCAATATAGGATTCAGTAGTGATGTCACTTACCCCCAAATGCACAAAATTGGCCTCATCTGCAGCTATTATACAAGCAACGGATTAAATCTGACCTCAGCTCGCATTTCGTAAAAAATCAAAAAGACTAGGACACCCTCTTCTTTCCTTTTGAAGCATAAATTTTTCTGCTGTACACAGACTACATGGTACTTTCACATTGTTTGAATTTGTGCACTTGTCATTTGAGGTTGAGGTAAGCCATTTTCCTGCACACTTTCTTGACTGTCTCCTGAGTTCTTTACGGCATTTCATCAAACAACTACTAGTATTTGAAATCTGCCCTTCATTGTGTCTTTGGGACATCCCATAAAATTGGAACAATAAAGAGAAGAATAGAAATGGCCCTTCGCAAATATGATATTATTCAAATACTTTTTAAAAAAGAGTATGTCTTTGTTTGTATGTGAAACTAGTGATGTTTTGCCCGGGCTTATTGATTATTTATATACGGTGACATATCTCTATAACAGTATCCTCGTATAACAATCATTTTTTATAAAAGTTAAATTTTTGTCAAATCGAATTTTTATGTTATAATATTTGTTATCATCACTGTTATGTTATAGTATATATATTCAATAACAAAAATATCAAAACAAATGAGACTGTTATACAGGATTTTGATTGTATGAGCAATCCTAGAGTCTCCTATGCGTCATTTTCATATATACCCAAACCGTTGAAGTTATACCTGTATTGCACAAAAAATTTCCAAGTATATTTGCTCAGATCCGAAGTAGTTCATTTTCTTCAATGCAACTTCAGAAATCAAATATGAAGTTCTTCTATTTTTCAGATGCAACTTTAGAAATTCGATTCTTAAGAGGTTCAATCTCTTCAATGCAACTTCAAAAATCAAATTTGAAGTACTTCTATCTGTTAAAAGTGCAACTTCAGTAACTTGAATCAAGTAATTTAATCTATTGAATGCAAATTCACATGTCAAATCTTAAGTTATGATCTTCAATTTTCAATAATTCAGTACGCGATTTAATGCCAAAATCTACTCCAAATGAACATAAATTTAAAATCACTTTCAAATATTATAAAGAAAAAATCTCAATCATTAAATTGTCAATAACAACAATAAATTTAACAAACTCAATTTGTAAATAAAAAGAAGAAGAAGATGAAGAAGAAACTTGGAGCACAAAAAAGAAGAAAACAACAGTAAAGAAGAAGAGAAAAGTTTGTACAGTTAAAGTTATCCAAAAACTGGGAATCAATTAAAAGAAATTCAAAAAAACAAATACAAATTCAATTTGCGATGCAAAATCGGGTGCCACGTAAAAACTTTACCCTCTACATTACCTGAGTTCCTGTTTTTGTATTTTAGTTACGGAAAAGGATCATATATGCGCCTAAAATATACGTTTTGGATCCATAATATTTTGGCTCACAGATACCATTTGAGTTAACGGAGGGACACATGCTATCGTCCTATTGGTCCATTCTAAATATTTCTTAATTAATTAAAAAGACTCATTATTCATACACGAAAAATAATTTTCTAAAGCAATTTTTCCAAAAAAAAGTTTTTTACTAAAAACTGAAGAAAAAAGGAATTTGTTCGCACGTTTTACAAAAAATGAGATTCTTTTACTAAAATAATATTTTTGTGAAAATAAAAATAAAATCTAAAAAGAAATTTTCTAAAGCAATATTTTTGTAAAAATTGGAAAAAAAATAGATGTTTTTTGCTAAAATTTCCATTTTTCCAGTTTTTACAAAAGTCTCATTTTAAAAAAAAATTGATATGGGTTGAAAATTTTTTTCATTTTTTTTTTAAATGGGACTTTTGTAAAAATTGAAAAAAATTGTAAATTTTAGCAAAAAGCGTCTATTTTTTTCAGTTTTTATAAAAATATTGCTTTAGAAAATTGCTTTTTTGATTTTATTTTTGTTTTTACAAAAACATTGCTTTAGTAAAAAAATCTCTTCTTTTTGTAAAAAGTGCGAAAAAAATTCCTTTTTTTTTCTTCAGTTTTTAGTAAAAAAAACGTTTTAGAAAAATTGCTTTAGAAAATTATTTTTCGGGTATGAATAATGGGTCTTTTTAATTAATTAAGAAATATTTAGAATGGACCAATAGGACGATGACACGTGCCCCTCCGTTAACTCAAATGGTATTTATGAGCCAAAAACATTAATGAAATGACATATTTGGCCCAAGAGGTGGATAGAGCGCATTATTGATCCAAATATATAGTTTAGGGGCATAAGTGACCCTTCTCCGTTTTAGTTATGATAATATGATTTAAGTATAATATTAAGCAATATGTTACTGAAATTTTTGAAACACTGATTGTTATATCTTATTGTTCTAGAAAAAACAAGTGTGTGAAAAATAGAATTACATATGTCCTTATTTTTGAAGTATCGAACTTCATTTTTTATGTATTATAAATTTTTAAAAGTAATTTATTTTAAAAAAATAAAGTATAATAATAAAATTTCTCAAGCCGAAGAACTAATTCTTAAAAAATATTCTTATTAGTAATTTCCTTGTCTCATTATATGCCTTAAATATGGGTTTGAGAGTAAAATAACGTCATTGGAAACTAAATAGTGATTAACTGTACCTCAATTTTTTCCAAAATTTATAAAACTAATTAATTCTTATAATTTGAAAGCAGCTGCAATGTTCTTGAGCATTGTAGTAAACTGCCATTTCGTAATGTGGTTAGCATCTACAACAAGGTTATAACTTTATTTCATAAGTTGTGGATTACTCTCTATGCAATAATTATTGTTTCATTTATTTTAAGCGTGATTTTAGGAGCATATATTCACTTTATTTTATTTGCCCGCCTCTCTCTCCTCCCACCGCCGTACCCCCCACAATTTACCTTCACTTATTCAATCGAATATTATGTAAGACAATTATTATTGATATTAAAATTATACGCTCCCCTTTGTGCTTAAAAAAAATGAGGGCAGAAAAGGAAAATAAATAGGTGTTTGGACCTAAAAATAGTAAATTTTTGAAGGAAAATAGTAATTGGAGTTAAGTTAAAAAAGGATAATTAAAATTATGTTTGGACATGAATTTCTAAAAAAAAGCTATCAGCTTTGTGGGCAGGGAAAAAAATTCCAAAATTTTTGAAATTTTTGAAAAATCTCAAAATTTTTACGAAATTTCATGGACAAATATATTTAAAAACAAAATTCTAAAAAAGAAAAGAAAAAGAAATATATGGACGAACATGTCCTAAATATCTGAATTCCAGACCAAAGAAAATGTTGTCCTCCCAAAATAGAAGTGTTATCCTAGTATTAAGGATTGGCTTGCCACGTATACAAGATTGTAGTTTAATTGTAGTGTGAATATAGTAATTTTGTAGATACTCTTATAAACAATATAACGGTATACAATATTTAAACTGATTTGTAGTTTATTTATAGAAATTTTATCTACAAGATATCTACAAACATAATAAATTGAATTTTAATATCCCATCTCATTTCAGTTGTAGCATAATTGTCATTTTAGACATAATTGTAGAAGACTTATAGAAGTTTTAGTCTTCCCAATCTACAATTTATCTACAATTTCTGGAAACATGGCTTCTTCTTCTTCTTCTTCTTCGACGAGTTTCAATGAGAAATTCAGTCAAAATCAAGTCTAATCTTCATCAAAAACCCTCAAAATTGAGATATAAACTCCAAAACATATTCTGAATTATTTACAACAACACTCAATCCAAACAAATAATGATTTTTGAAAACCCGAAATTGAATTCAAAAGCTTTCAAGATTTTTAATGGCTATCAATGGTGGAATATATGGAATAATAGATTTTTTTTTCAACTTTGGGATTTTTGACATGATTTTTACAAACTGAATACATTGAATTTTAATATCTCAATTTTCATTTTAATTGTAGTATAATTGGCATTTTCGGTATAATTGTAGAAAACTTGTAGAAGTTTTAGTCTTCCCAATCTACAATTCTACAATTTATCTACAATTTATGGAAATATGTTTTATTCTTCGACGAGTTTCATTCTGAAATTCAGTCAAAACCAAGTCTAATCTTCACCAAACCCCCTCAAAATTGAGATATAAACTCCTAAATATATTCCGAATTATTTACAACAACACCCAATCCAAATAAATAATGACTTTTGAAAATCCGAATTTAAATTCAAAAGCTTTTAAGCTTTTTAATGGCTATCAATGGTGGAAAATATATGGAAGAATAAATTATTTCAACTTTGGAATTTTTGACATGATTTCGTATAGTTGATAGAGAAAAAGACGAAGAACAGATATAGTTTCGATAATTTGAGTACTGATGTCGATGAAAAATAATTTTGTATTCTACAATTTGTATTGTGTTGTAGAATTAGTAAAAGCAATTTGATTACTGGAGCTTATGAAGCTTGCGTTTTTTAGAATTGTAGTTGAATGAGAGAAGAGACAATTACGTTGTAGAAGGAGAGAATTGCGCAGTTTGTTGAATTGTGTTTCCATTTCAAAATACATATTTAATGGGGACAGAATCAAACGCAGATTTTGTTCCTTCATTTTAGCGCGTTTTTAATGGAAAAATCTATTTATTTATGGATTGGTATATAAATTGCAATAAAAGTATGGACTGGGTGGGTAAATAACAAATTATGAACATTTATGGTAATAAAGGTTTGATATATGGTATAGATAGAAAAAGACCCCCAAGTTAAACATGCGTTAAATTTGGTCCAAAATTTTTGGGCCTTTTAAAAAATATTAAGAATGAATTAATTTTCTAAAGTTGTCCTTGGAGTGAAGAGTTTAGTATTATTTATTCTGCTTTTAGTCAGCAAATTAAGGTTAATGTGTATAAAATATCCAAAAAATCAATTAAAGCGGATCGGAGGAAATAATATTTAGGCATATATTTTTCGGTGTAATTATTCGGTGTAAAAACTAATAAAATTATTGTTTTGGCTTCATACTTAATGCTTACTTGTATGGAAATATATATTTGTGTCTATATTTTAAAGGGAAACTTACAGAAATGTCACATATAAGTTTTAACTTATCAACCTCTAGTCAATATTCTAAACATCGAAACAAACAAGGATTTTTAAATGGGTATAGTCGAAATTCATTGAAAACACATAGATAAGTCAATATACAAAATTTGAGGAAGATTGGAGGTGATTTGGACTGGTTTTGTATCAAAATTAATTAAATCGATGTCAAAAAATTCTTCTGTGACACATGTATCAAACATGTATCTCACACATAGAATGGATATACATGTGATACACAATCGATACAAATACGATACATATGTGATACACAGTTTGATACATGTATCTGTTTTTTCATATTCATTTTTTACTTTGAATTTTCAATCCAAACCACCTCAAAACTTCACCAAATCATCACAAAACTGAGATTCAAGCTCCTTAAGATATACCCAATCTATTTTAATAGCACACACTCAAAAGAAAGTAAAAACTTGATATTTTTTTGCTACAAATAGCTAAATGGCCATTTTGGTTAATATTAGTAATATTTTATCAATTGACCAATTTTTATAATGAACTATTTCTAAATGGACGTAGCTGGTAATTTTCCAATATAAAATTCTGGTGGGCCCACATAGTTAGATGAGTGGCTGTTTTATATAGGATAAACGTAGTACGTGGAATAAAAATTAAAGCTGGACCCACACTTTGCAGCAAAGATAGGAGGGCAAATTGGTCAACTCACATAAAAAGTGCATGACAACTGTACTTCTTAACCAATAATAGTGTTCTATTTGATGAAGTTATCGAAACGCCCTTCCAATGCCACGCAGGCATGTTGACCATCACTTGCTTTAAAAATTTATTCGATTACAAATAGCACAAAGTTTAGTGGGTTTTTAGCCTACATTTCCAATTATAACGGAACATGACTTCCTATCAAATCTGTGTGAATTTGAACTTTTTGAGGGGGAGTAGGGATGAGCGTTCAAGCAATTCAGATTAAATATAGAATTTTGATTTGGATTTTTGGTTTTTGAATTGAAGAAATAATAATTCAAATTCAATTCAAATAAGTTTAGGTTGGACCAGATTTTTAAGTTCGGTTTCGGATTAATCGGGTTGGATATTTTCGATTTTTGATTTTGAGCTTATAAATTGACATGTTTCTTTTTTTACAAAAATTAATATCCAAATGAAGTACTCATATTAAATTTCCTGAAAAGTTACTCATTCTCACTGCAATCATCCAAATAAAATATTCAAGTATATCAAGAAAATACAACAGAGATATTAATACGGCTGATAAGAAGTAGTAATAGTAAAACCATGTCCAAATAGAATGTATTCTAACAGTATCTTAGTAATTAATATTGCATATATGAAATACTATCTGATAGATAGGGTATTTAACTTATTATTATTGACATGGAGATAACGTACGAAATATAAAGCATAAAATTTTCGGCTATCCAAAATCCAAAGTACCAAATCCAACATCTAATCCCAAATCCAAAAAATTTAAAAATTAAATCCAAAATCCAATCAATAATCTGAAAATCCAAACCAAAAATTTAAAAAATTCGGATTTCGGTTTGGATTTCGGGTTTGCCCAAACTATGTCCACCCATAGAGGGGAGCCTTAGGCTTTGTTTAGCTCAAAGTTCTCATACACTTTATAAGCATAAATCAATTAAAATAAATAGAGGGTCAATCATAGCAGATCGTAATAAACCAAAAGACCAAATAAATAAAACGTAAGAGACAATAGTTATTGGTTAAGGGGAGGAGGGTAGAGATCTTTTATTGATAAGATCGATTTGATCGATTTGGTCTGCCTCTCCATTGAGAGGTTCACAACCTTACAATGATATTTTCCTCTTTTAGAAGTAGAGGCGGAGAAGAAGAAGCAGACCCCTTTCTAGGGTTCCCTCTATTAGTATTTATAGCTATGAATCTTGCCAGCTGGCGTTGGACGGCCGTGGTCATGTCGAGGGACGTCCACCAATAATGAATAGGTCGTGGCCTCATTGATTATGCTGAGTGATCTTAAAATACTTATTATTAACGAATAGTTATGCCATTTGTGAGCCCAAATATTCTTAAGAGATAATTAATCTTATTAATTATCATGAGCCAAGTTTTCACTCAGACAGTTAGTCCCTCTGCTTATTGAGGTCGAGATTTCGTCGGACTCGATGAGCGGACTTTGTAGAATTCGACTTAGTAGATTCAGAAGAGGGGATTGGATGTCGTTTCGGCCGTGTCATGGGGGGCCGTAGCTGTTCATGCTTAGATGACAGTCGTAGCCGTTAATACTTAAAGGACGGACATAGCCAACTTTATTTATTGAGAACGGTCGTAATTGTTCTGCGCCTTGAAGGCGTCCGTGGTCGCCTATATTTATGAGATGGCTGTTGCCATCTGCATACCTGGGGAATGGCCGTAACCATTTTACATTCGGAGAACGGCCATAACCGTTTGCATCTGAAGGAGGGCCGTAGCCGGTTGTACTAAGGAGGTGGCGGTAGCCGTTTGTATTTGAGAGACGATCGCTTGATCTTTTCATCCAGGGTCGCGTGTTCCCATAGGCGGTCACTGGAGATGTGGGCGTGCCCGATGTGCATTGTAGTGTAGTTTGAGGTACGTAGGCATATTTGACACCTTTCCATCATATCTAGGTCGTCGACTCTGCTTTGAAGACAAAACGTCGTTTGACGGTTGCAAAAAACTGTTTCGTGATATTTGTCATAACGACACCCGTTATTTGTGGATTCGAACCGTTTTGCGGTTGGTTGTGCAGTTAATGGTGGCTTTTGGAATTCGGAAAGCCATTTTGCAGTATAAATAATGGATTATGTTATATGTTTCTCACCTTTCAATATTTGTCTAAGAGAGATTTCTGAAGAAGAAACTTCTGTTGTTATTTTTCTTTATCAATTTGTGTTGTTCTGTATCTTTTTTCACTCAATCTTCATTTTTACTTCTTCTTCAGTGAGCCTCATTCATTCATTGTCCAGTGGTCAACAATGGCAAGCAGTTCTAACGCAGAGCTTTCTCCGGTGACTCTTCCGGCGGTCGATGGGTCTTCTGCAGTGGCGAGGGCCACCGAATCGGCGGAGACCGATAGGATCCGGCAACCGACTTCACCGCCGATGAGGGGGAGGATCAGGTCAATGAGTCCCCATTAATGGGTGAGGTGGGCCTCTCCCAATTAAGGGAGCAGTAGGGTATTCCTCGTTTTGCCAACATTTCCCTTGCTAGGAGCGAGGATAGGGTTCTATCGACCGCCTTGGATATTGCGTTTTCTACGCTTACCCTTTTAGATTAGGGTTCAAGCTTCCCCTTCCGGCGCTGATAGCGGATTTTTGCTGTTACTACGAAGTGTGCCCTGGGCAACTCATTCCCTCCTTTTACTAGCTCTTTGCCATGCTCGCCAAGTATGCGGAATTGGTGCGAAGGGAAATAACGCTGAGGCACGTGCTGACCCTGTACGCCCTCAAAGGGTCCTTAGTACCATGATTCGGATGGTCCCTCGCGGGGTTCGGGGTTTAAGTGTTGATCTAGATGAAACGGTCGACACTCATTCTTATGAGAACTTTTTCTACATCTGGATCAAGCACTTGGTGGGGAATGTCAGGGAATTCCAAGAGACTAGTAACCATATACGTGAGTTTCCTATTCGTCGGGTCCTACCTTCTGTTCTTTCGAATTTTTTTTGTTCTAATGGGTGTTAACTTTTATCTTATGTTTGCAGCTGAGGGGGCAACCCCGGTTCCTATGTCCGGCATTGGCGAATGGGTCGAGGCCATACTTCCTTAGACAGCGGAGATTCGCACATGGCCGTCTTCCGGGAAAGGCATGGCCGCAGGGCCGCTGAGGGTGAGTGTTTGAGATATTGCATCGTTTTTGTTTAGCCGTGCTGAATTTCTCTTCTCTTAATTCTTTTTCTTCTGTTTGTCAGGGGCGATGCGCCGTGTGAGGGCTCATCAGCTTGCTTTCCACATGTCGGTGGCCCGCTCCCCAGTGCGGTCTACAACTCGGGTCGAGGAACCTTCGGGGGTTGTTCGCCCCAAGGCGGAACCAACGATGGATAAGGAGGAGGAGGAGGAGGAAGAGGAGAGATCGTTGGTGAGGCAAAGGGTCGCCTTCACACCTATTGCGGAGGTGGTACATTTGGATTCCCTGCCATAGGATGTTGGGGGGAGGAGGCGGTTATGCCTGCCCTTGAGGGCGAAAAAACTATGGGGGTTGCCATGGTCGGTTTAGGCCGTAATGAGACCGTCACTTTGGCGGCTCCATCATTAGTCCCAGCTACTGAGAGGGAGATTGGTTCCTCAGCAACTGTTTTGGTTAATGAAGCAAGTGTTAACCCCTTTGTGAGGGTAGAAGCTTCGACCTCTCGGCCGGCATAGGAAGTAAGGGACGTCGCGGGGGGGGGGGGGAGTTAGACTCCAAATCTGTCCTGGAGTCCGATGATGTCTGCAGGATCCAGGAAGGCTTTACCAACACAACGGCGCATGTAGAGGGGCCGTATCGTTATGCTGAGATTCCTACGGACCAGAACTTGCTGTTCGAGGAGGATAATTTGGTATCAATGTTTGCGCCCTTGTTCTCGGAGGAGGAGAGCAGGTCATTGAGGGACGTCTCGGACGCAGAATTGATAACCGAGGTGGACGTGATAGGTTTTAGGGTAAGTGTGGCGATTTTCTTTCGTTTACTTTGTTGCCTCTGTTTGCTTCCTAACTTAACGCTACTTTTGTCCTCCAGTCTTTTATTTTGGAGGTCAAGAGCATGCGTCGGACCAACGTTCACTCAGGACTCTTCTTGTTGACCATGACAACATTGATGGTCTTGGTTAGTTGGATGATTTAGACTATTGTCGAGTCGTTTGCTTGCCCTAGTAAAAAACTAGGTGGGCTACTAGCGTCGATGGACTTAGCCATGACTGACCGCTTTTCTTTTATCGTTTTCCTTTACTCGCTATGAGTAAGTTGTAGCCGTTATTTGGCGAGGTTGGCGTGTAGCCTTTGTCCTAGTTCGGGCGTGGTTGAATCATTGGCCGTAGCCTTGTAATTCGACTGGGGACGAACTTATCGCGGCTTGAATCTTAGTTCGAGTTAGGCGTACTTATTTGATTGGCGAGGGTGCTTAACTTGTCCCTTCATTCGTAGGGGAACAAGCCTTGTAGCGTCCAATGGTGAGGGTGCTTGGCCTGAGCCTCGGTTTATTCTATAGTTGAATCTTTGTGCGAGGTCGCGTGGTTTGGGTTGTTGTTCAACTGTAGTTGAACCTTTGTAATTCTTGTGTCAAGGGCATATAGCCTGAGTTGTCGTTCAACCATAGTTTAACTTTTGCAATTTTTCGATGTCGAAGGCCCATAGCCAGAGTCCCAGTTCAACTCATAGTTGAACTTTTGGGCGAGGACATGCAACCTGAGATATCGTTCGACCATAGTTGAACCTTTGTAATTTTTGTTGTCGAAGGCACATAGCCTGAGCCCAGTTCAGCTCATAGTTGAACTTTTGGGTGAGGGAACGTAGCCTGAGATGTCATTCAACCGTAGTTGAACCTTTGCAATTTTGTTGTCGAAGGCATATAGCCTGAGTCCCAGTTCAACTCATAGTTGACCTTTTGAGCAAGGGCACGTAGCCTGAGAGGTTGTTCAACTGTTATTGTCTAAGGTACATAGCATGAGTCCCAGTTCAACTCATAGTTGAACTTTTGGGCGAGTGCACGTAGCCTAAGATGTTGTTCAACCATAGTTGAACCTTTGCAATTTTTTTTGTCGAAGGCACATAGCCGGAGTCCCAGTTCAACTCATAGTTGAACTTTTGGGCGATGGCACGTGGTCTGAGATGTCGTTCAACCGTAGTTGAACCTTTGCAATTTTGTTATCGAAGGCACATGCTTGAGTCCCAGTTCAACTCATAGTTAAACTTTTGGGCGAAGGCACGTAGCCTGAGATGTCGTTCAACCGTAGTTGAACCTTTACATTTTTGTTGTCGAAGGCACATAGCCTGAGTCCAAGTTCAACTCATAGTTGAACTTTTGGGCGAGGGCACGTAGCCTGAGATGGCGTTCAACCGTAGTTGAACCTTTGCAATTTTGTTGTCGAAGGCACATAGCCTGAGTCCTAGTTCAACTCATAGTTGAAATTTTGGCTTTTCGCCTGATTCTGTTATGGATCTTGGGTCAAGATTCCTTCGTGCCACTTTTTCGCAGGGTCTCGTATCAAGGGGATGAGGGTCCATCGCCCGCGTTCTCCCCGTAGGGAGGGGGATATCTTCTTTCTCTTCTTCTTCCTTCTTTTTCTCGAGAATGGGGAGAGGGGTTAGGGCTTTGGACTCTTGCCGGATTTTTCGAGTTTCCTTCACCCGCTGTGTTACTTTGGCTCATTCGAGCTGGGTTGCTTCCCCTTTAGGTGTCTTCTCTCCTTTTTGGTTTGAGGATGGACTACGTGATTTTGCTATGAAATTCCCACAGACGGCGCCAAATTGTTTAGCTCAAAGTTCTCATACACTTTATAAGCATAAATCAATTAAAATAAATGGAGGGCCAATCATAGCAGATCGTAATAAACCAAAAGACCAAATGAATAAAACGTAAGAGGCAATAGTTATTGGTTAAGGGGAGGAGGGTAGAGATCTTATATTGATGAGATCGATTTGATCGATTTGGTCTGCCTCTCCATGGAGAGGTTCAGAGTCTTACAATGATATTTTCTTCTTTTAGAAGTGGAGGCGGAGAAGAAGAAGCAAGCCCCTTTATAGGGTTCCTTCTCTTAGTATTTATAGCTCTGAATCTTGCCAGCTGGCGTTGGACGGCTGTGGTCATGTCGAAGGGACGCCTGCCAATAATGACAGGTCGTGGCCTCATTGATTATGCCGAGTGATCTTCAAATGTTTATTATTAACGAATAGTTACGCCATTTGTTAGCCCAAATATGCTTATTAATTATCACGAGTCAAGTTTTGACCCATACATGCTTATTAGGTAAAGGTAAATTTGCGACCATGAAGTCATGGTTCGAGTCCTGAAAGTGCCCTCTTGTAGAAATATAGAGTAAAAGTGAGTACAATAAACTAGTCCAGTCCTTTTTCGAAGTGGAAACACCTTCTTGCAAAAAAAGTAGGATAAAGTTATGTATAATAGATTTTTGTGGCATGCTACTCGCTGCGTATAATAGACTTTTGTGATCCGACCCTTTCCCGGATCCCATGCATAATGAGAGCTTAGTGCATCAGGCTGCCCTTTTCTTTTTAATGTCTGAATTTGAAATTTTTAATATATCATTGTTAAAATTCTAGTGAAGCAATCTCTCAAAAAATATTGTTTAGTTATCGGATAGGAAATTAACAGCTGCTCGTTGGCATAGGATGTGAATTTAAAATCATTTTGTTCATAATAAGTTTTAACTTATTTACACCGTTAGTGTAAATAAATAAATATATTTACACCATTAGAGTAATTTAATCACAACAGGCCGTAACAAATTGCTTGATCTTATTTTCAGCTTCAGGTTACGAAAATTAACATTGTAATTAATTAGTATATGGTGGTGTCCAAAAATCTGTTTAAATTGTAATTGACTATCAAATTTAGCATTTTTTTTGCGAGCTTCTCCAAGGCTAAAAGTATTTTTTTTTTAAGTTGAAGTATTTGGCCAAGCTTTTAGAATTAAAAAAAAATACTTTTAAGTAGAAGCAGATGTAGTTTTGAAGAAACAGAAAAAGTAACATCTTCCCAAAAAAAGCAAGGTAAAGCAATGAATGTTTTAATTATTTCTTTTCAGATACAGGAAATGAAGCAAACTCTTCGTGTGAAACTAAAAGAGTTGTCTCTTATAACAACTTACTACAATGCTTATAGCAAGCACTTAGGAGTACAAAATACTAGCAGAAAACATGAAGAATGATCACAACAAATGGCTAGCAAAACACATTTAGATAAAATGCTGAATACGAAGAAAATCGCCATTTCTGCCTGCTGCTACTGAGAGCGTCTTCACTTGGTGTAGAGAACGTCTTCCCATGGGTGACGGTATAGAGGCTGCTTCAATCTCTTCTGGTCAAATGTGTGCCTGAAATTTAGAAAGGGTATGTTATAACCATTTAACGAACTAAATTTCTGTTTAACGTAGACGAATAGTTAATGGAAGTGCAGCATTTGAAGGATCAGCCAACTTACCCGATAAGACCAATAGAACGTGCCAGCACGAACAGACCATTCAGGTAACCGATCTCTACTATTTCATCGATTTCTGGTTTGGTGAACATTCCACTTCCAGCTAGGAGATCCAAGAAGAGGGAACCAATGGCGCCATCAACGTTGAGGACTAAGTTGTTCGCCTTTGAGAGTGTGTAGGTTTCAACCTGAACCGCGTATTCCATGTACTTAACAGAAGGGAAATTTTCCCTCGCATAAAGCTGCAGTAGTTCCACTCTCTTGTCTCTGTTGTCACCTCTCTTGATCCTATCACACAAGAAGTAGGTGCAATGCATGAGATGCATTCAAAGACTCACACGAGTTTCCAGTGGCGTAACCACCTTAGGCTAAGGGGTCAGCTAACACCCCTTCGCCGAAAAATTACACTGTTTAGGTCAACATTTTATTTTTATGTATACATATTATATTATATGTTGAATCTCCTTAGCTTTTTTGTGTATTTATTTTATATATTTTGACGCCCCTTACTGAAATTCCTGGCTCCGCCATTGCGAGTGTCCGGCCATGAAATGCTACAATTTCACAAGACTTTCAAGTACACCATTTAGCTTCTCCAACTACCATTTTGGGGAGTAAGTCTGCGATATAAACTGAATAAACACACTTAATTTCGAGAATGAATTACAAGAAATGCTACCTATGGCCGATTCCAGGCACTCTGATGCCCTTCTTCTTCATACTTTCGACGAACTCATATGGTGTAAGACCCTGCAAACAAAGCATTGCAAAAGTTTATTAATCCCGACACTCAAGATAGCAGCAGGAACTGTTTCTATTCTAATAGTAAGGGCTCACCCTGTCATAGGCATCCTTAAAGTATCGGGCAGCATCATCGACAGCACCACCAAATCGGGGACCGATAGTCAACAACCCTGTTACAAAAACACATAATTCCAATTCCAATTGAATGATAAACCCATAAAGTAACTACATTAATAACAAATTATAACATACCGGAAACAAGACATGACACCAAGTCTTTTCCAGCCCTTGCAGTTACAATGGAGTTGTGAGCACCAGAGACACAGGGACCGTGGTCAGCACACAACAAAATGCAAATCTGCCAAGTCAAAGCAACCGCAAGAAAACGGATGTTTAGAAATAGAACGACGTGGGGCAAAAGACGTAGTCCAATATAAGCAAATTTTATAACTTAATCAGAGAACAATAACAATGCAATGACAACTAGCTTACCTCAATAAAACGTGCACAATAACGGGGAAGGCTGCGTTTGAACCACAACAGAGAAATGACATCACCAACACCTAATCCTTGCTCCACAATAGATGACATGGGTACACCAGCGTAGCATGGTTCTTCACCTATAGATAGAAATGGAAGACAAAATCAGCATTCGTTCAGGCTCTTATTTAGCAATAAGAAGGCAAAATAGTCAATAATAAAATGTAGTCAAATTCAGTCCATACCTCTATCATCAGATATGGTGGAAATAATATGAGTTGGGGCCCGAACTTTCCCACTCTTAATTGCTGTGTTGAGATCCTCAGGAATTTGTGGAGGCGTTATTTCCTTTACAGGAGTTGTTTTGCCATCCGAGACCTATCAAAACGATGAGGAAAACCAATTAAATCTAATACCAAGTAGAAGAATTATTCTTGACTGTGCTTAGTATCAAGAGACTCACCAGCTGTTCAAATGCTTCTTTGATTGCTCCTTCAAAAGCTTCATATGAGGTGGGGACCACGGCGCCAGCATCTTTCAGTGCTTGATTCTTTGCTTGTGCAGACTCCATTTCACCACCGCTCTTTGCCCCCTATGAAGAGATGTCAAGCAAAGTTTAGATTTGATGTGTGAGTAGACAGACGTTTTATCTGCATTTTATGAGAAACGAGGGAATAAGGTGAAATAGCTCACCGCATGTCCAAACTGTACTTCCGATTTGAAGAGTGTAGCACAAGTTCCGCTAACCCAGGCAACAACAGGCTTGTTGATTTTTCCCTGCTTCAGGGCTTCAACTAAAGAGTATTCATCTCGTCCACCAAGTTCCCCAAGTACCACAATCATTTTGATCTAAGATTTCATAAGAAAAAAAAAGATCAAATTGCAAAGGGAAGGGCAAAATGGTTCAACATATAGTTGATCATGCCCTATTAAGGTTCTAGTTATACGGAGATGGAGAGATAAAATGCGACTTGAGTCACAATTTAATGTTTAGAAGCGAACAAAATTACCTGTGGGATATTGTTGAAGCGCAAAACATGATCAGAAAGGGTAGATCCAGGAAAGACATCCCCACCAATTGCAATTCCTGCAAAGACCGAAAATTCACTCAAATTATATTTCTAAGTATGAATGAATATACAAGTGTTCTAAAAAGCATAATTCAGGATTTAGAATTCCCAACCTTCATAAACTCCATCGGTCACACGGGCAATCGTGTTGTATAATTCATTAGACATACCACCCTATATATTAAGAGAAAAGTTAGTACTATGAAACCACAAAAAGTTATCTTGCTCTTTTATGATTCCACCTAGAGGAAATAACTTAACCACAGTTGAAAGCTGTGAGAAAAGACATCACAAATACTATCTTATTTAATTGAAAATTGTGGTTAGTATAGTAAAGAGATGGTATAAATCTACTGGGGTGAAGGGGATACTGCAACGCAATTTTGACCAACTAGAGATTTCTTCTATGTATAAAAAATACAAGACGAAAGACATGCTACAATCACTTACAGATTTGGAGACGAATCCCACAGATCCGGGTCTGTAAAGCTTGCACTGAATAATGTTATCAATTGTTCCAGCAGTATCACCGATCTTAAAAGCTCCAGCTTGAATCCCTCCGACAGTAGCTGGACCAATAACCACCTGAAAAAAGTGCACATATTATAAGTCATTTAAGTTTGATAACTTCTGAAATATGAAACTTGTCGATAGGAAGGGTTATTGCCTCCAGGAGAAAAGAACCATGATATATGAGATTAGGTAATGATTAAAAAGCAATGGGTGAATTGATACTCATTCTTTTCTCGAGTATCTAAATCAATCAAGAATAATTAAAAAACATGTACCAGAAAAAAGAAGAAAAATATTGTATGCTGATGGACACAACAGGAATGATGTAACTATAAGCATACCTTATTATTTGCCTTTGCATAGCCAATAAGCTGCTTGGTGTCCGACTCAGGAACACCTTCAGCTATAATAGCTACAACTCTGATGGTTGGCTGTTTTAGAGCAGACATGGAGGAAGCAGCAGCACTGCAATTAATGTAGAAGGCAAAGATCAGCACGTCTATTGTAGTTTAAGATTTTTTTTCAGCAAAAAAAATAAAAAACGAGAAAAAACAGTAGGATGTTTAGAACTACCAACCTTCTGAAAGAGGCAAAGTTTATGAACACATCAGCTGTGGGATGAGCAGCACAGGCAGCTTCAACGCTGTAGAACGGGTTAGAATTGCAAATATAAGCATCAAAATTTATAAGACTCCATAACAAAAGGTCTGTAAAGAAAGCAAAGTTCATTCATATTCACTATAATATGTTCTGTTTGGTGGTTGTAGATAGCGTAAAATGAAGACTACCCATTTACTGAAGTAGTTCAAACTGAGAAACTAAAGCAACAAGTCTATTGATATGCGCTTATATTGCACAAATTTCAAATGATATGAAGAGGAACGAAAAGTTGGAAAGTCACATAATCTAATTATATACTTGGAAAACTCAATTGCATGAAATTTGGAGAAACAAGCTGAAACGCATCAACATTATATTTGTACCAAAAGACTAAATACGATAACTAAATGAAGGAGGACCACATTGATAAAAAGCACAAAGTAGCATGGAAAAATAACCTATAAAATAATCAAAGTATAGAGAAATGAAGCAAGTAAGGGTAGGAATTTCACACACGTAGAATGTACTGGAATTGCAATTTCCTCCTGACCAAAGAAGAGTTTCTGGAATCCCTCAGAACCAGGGTTGATAATTCCAGCAACAGAAGGTGTTTCTCTCCCTACAATTTAAAAACAATTAATAAAATGTCAATGAAAACCTTATACAAAAAATATTGTATATGTATCTATTTTCTAGAATCATGATTAAAGAGTAAAAATGCAATACACACCACAAAGGAAATCAAAGTCGAGCATCCGTTGGATGGGAAGCTGCTTGTAGTTGTAGAACAACGCTTGTGTAGTTTTGGAGAAAAGTTGTCCAGTCGCCATTCTGCTGATTTAATCGAGATCTCTGCAAACTTTACAATATCAGCACAAAGCATCAAAGCTTAGTTAAATCAAAGACAAAAAATTTCATGAAAGAAGCGGCTCATGACTTTAGACAACCGCCAAAACAATATCTCAACAGGTGGATATGGAGCTGAAAGTGAACCACTTTAGCATACAGTGTATGGGTTGCAATGTGTTTTCATGTATGATTAGCAAATCACAATTGATTGTCCACCCAAAATCAACATTTCTAAACCCATAAGAACAAAAATTCACACATAGAATAACAAGATGATACTTAAGAGGTTTCTCTAAATAGATCATTAACCAACGAAAACAAACTGGAACAGGCTACATCCCGAGCATATGATAATTGAAAATCAGAGCTAAGTATAAAGAATAAGAAAAAAAAAACTACAGACGTACTCAAGGATGAATACTAATTGAATGGGCAAAATCTAACAAACAACGATAAAGGTGATTCCAAATGATGATTTCAAAACACATGATATGCTAAAAACTCATTAAAAATCAGATCTTTAACATGTAAACAAAACATGATTTACTAAAAAACTTATACAAAGATCATATCTTTGACACGTAAACCAAAAGAAGTGCATCTTCAGTCTCCCAAAAAGACTACAACTTTAAAATGACTCTTAAAGCAGATCTTTCCTAGATCAAAATTCTATACAAACAAATCAAAGCATGTCACCTTATAAACATCGACAATCACACGAAACACGAGAGAGATTCAACAACTCCAGCAATTATACACTAACAGACAAAAGTCCAAATCGACAATTCAACAGTAAAATGACAAAAAATCCAGATCCCAACTCAAAAAATGGAAAAAGGAAACAAACATAATATAATTCAAAAATGGACCAAAACAATAAAATGATAAAAACCCAGATCACATACTCTAAAAAGAACAGCAAGAATCCAAATAAAGAAAGTTTCAGAAAACAAATTGCTAGTATTCAAAATGTACCAAGTATGTATGTTCCAATTGATTAACAGAAAGTAAATTGGAAAGAAAAAAACCCCAGATCCCAATTCAATAACAACATTAAGAATTTGAAAAACATACTGTAAATTTAAAGGAAACAAATAGCAGAATTTAAAAATGTACCAAGTATGTATATTCTTGATTAAATGGAGATGAAGAATGAACTTGTTCCCCCCTAAGTAGAATTGAGGTGAGTGAAATAGTTAGGTAGTTGGTTTGTTGAATGGTGGAATAGAGTTAGATAAGTGTATGTATATATATAAGGTGGGGAGAGTTTGGGGGGGGGGGGTATGGGTGTCTGCTGCAGAGACAGTATTGGGGGGGAGGGGAAGGGGGGGGGGGGGGGGACGTTGAGAGACGGAGCAGCCAACCTTGAAAGACAGAGAAATGATTCGCGTGTCTGGTACTGGTAGTTACTTCAGAGCTAATTTGATTTTTCTTTTTTCCTTTTTTGAATATTTTTTCTAGATTTAAGCATTGAATAAATTAATCTTTAATGTTAAAAATTAGTATAGGAATATATATCACTTAAATAAGGTTAAATGATAATTCCTTCGGTCCATAATAAGTGAGTAATTTATTTTGGACACGTCCATTAAGCAAATACTAAATTTTAGACAAAAGTAGTTAGTGTGACTAAACTACCGTTAACTAAATGTTGCAGGATAATTGAGGTATTTGTAAATCTTCAAAAATAATTAATATTAAGGGTAAAATAGAAAAAAAATATTAAATTAGTACTGAACTTCTAAAATAGCAAGTAATATTAGAAAACTATTTTTAGCAATCACGATAGATAATTTGAGACGGGGGAAAATAATGATTTCCTACATTACAAATCACACATAGTTATTTTTTGTTTTTTCATATGATGTTTGACAATCGTTCTAAAGCTCGATTAATTTAAATTCGTGTCAAAAAACCCCGCGTTGAAGTAAAAAAGTATTTGACAAATGTCATTTATAGTGAATGTATAAGTTATAAGTGGTATCTCTTTATTACGTTTTTATGGATATTCATTCTTGGCCGTAGGGGTGTACATAGGTTGGGTTGGTTTAGATTTTATATTTACCAAATCAAACCAATTGTGTCGGGTTATTAAATCTAAACACCAAACTAAACCAATAAAACTCGGGTTTTTCAATCTCGGTTTCTCTCGGATTTTCTCGATTTTTCGGGTTTTTCAGATTTTCCGGGTTTTTTTCCAGTAAAATCTTCGTAGAACAAAACATATAATGATGCTCAAGATATTTCTTTAATCCTAGTAAGATACAACTATATAAAGTATTTTTCAAGAAAATAATATAAAATATGAGACGTGTCATGACATTATCCTAAAATATTTAATAATAAAGACAATAAAATTATGTAATATAAATATTGCTAACTAAAAAAGCATAAAAAAAATAAACATAATCTAAAAGTACTAACTCATGCTAAAATAAATAGACTAATAAGGGAGTATTAATTACATGATTAAATGCTAGCTAAAGAAAAATAAAAATAGGCTTTGCATTTTTATCTAAATTATTGCAAAACAAAAAATAGATAGTTAATAAATTCTCGTTCATAATATTAAATTGAATGTCTTTTGTTAGCATTAGTATCGATTTGATTTTGGTTTCGGATTTTGTTAGCCTTATTTAATCTACTAATATTAATGGCTATAAAATTTATTGGAGCATTCAAAGTTCTAAGTCCAAACTTGAAATAATACCTTAAAAGATAAATTATGAAAAAAATTAAGAAATATTTATAAATTACATCACAATAAGTATATTTATATATTAAATATATCTAAAATTTCTATATATTTAACGTCGGGTTGGTTTGGTTTTGGTTTGATTTTCTCTAGTTAAAACCAAACCAACCAATTATGGTCGGATTTTTTTTCTCGGTTTGACTTGAATTATCAGGTTAGTGCGATTTGTCGGTTTTCTTTATACACCCCTACTTGGCCGCTACCAAAATTGAATACACCAAATGTTAGGCATGAGAAAAATGATATAAAATAGTTAATTTGTTGGCTATGCTTTGAGTTTAATTAAAGTAAAGGTGGAGAGAGAAAAACAAAAGGGAAGAAAATAATATAACACAATAGAAAAGTAGGTACAAGAGATGAATTAAAATACGAACATCATAAATGAAAAGAACAAAAAAGAGAATTTAATTTAATGGAATGGTCTTTTGTCACTGATGTTCAAATGTAGTGTCACTTTCTAGTCATAATTAAATGCTGGAAAATGCATGGCTATATTTTTATTTTTGTTTTTCTTTTGATGTTCGATACTATATCAGGATTTCGACTCATCCAGATTTACTTTTCATAAACTTTTCCGATTAGGATTTTTTTTTTTTTTTTTGTATTTTTAGAGCCAAAACCTAAAACCTTTAATCAAGGATGTATGGATCTTGCAGCAAGTGGCATCATGATACTGCTTCGTCGAAATTTTTATTAAATATGTATATATAGATAGTATGCAAAATGAAAATATTGAGTATAATCACAATATAAAAAACGACATATGCTTTTTATTATAGTGATTTATTTATTTATTTTTTCAAATTTAAATACTGCTAACCAAATAAATTTCTTACGGCCGTGGATGTATCTTATCCATTTTACCATAACCATCAAGTAGCAAAAAGACATATTTCAAATGTTCCAATATTTTATTTCAAATACTATGAAAAATAAAGTAAAGATACACTCAGTGGCGGATCTACACATTAGATTTGGGTGCTCGAGCATCCATTAACCTCGACGCAGAGTATATATAGTTATATAGAAAAATTGAGAAAACGTATAAAAATTTACAAAATCACCCAAAATTTTACGTACAAAAAAAATTCAGCACCCACAAACTTAAATTCCTAAATCCGCCATTGGATACACTAAACCTTGCTACGACTTGCCATTGTTGATCGCATCCACAGATAGTGTCAAGAGTCAAGACTTTTAGCCGTCATTATATTAATTGGTAGTATTTAAATATTGGGTTAAAGAATCTAATTAATTCAATATACTGACTTAAACTTATAGTTAGATTTCAAGATTGGCTGGATACAGACTTACACTAATTAATAGTTTACTCATTATTTGTTTGTTTGAATTATGGTATCTTAATCATCGAATTCCATCAAATAAAATATCAAATCAAATTCCAAAAGACAGAAAACATTCAATTTGTCGGTGCAACGAAAAAAAGAAAGTTAAACGGAGACTAAATGATGACATAATTTCTTCTTATCTTTTATTATAGGCCGGTAGAAGATAACAAGTATTCGATGAATTAAGGTGCGCGTAAAATAACTCGGGCTAAAGTATGAGACATATTAGAAATCGAAAATACGAGCAATCTTGGTTAAAATAGCATGTGTTAGCTAGTTTTTGGGCCGGTCATTCAAAAACAATCAGTTTTTGCAAAGTCATCGAAAAATAACTACTATTTTGCTATTACACGGAAATCCCAGTATAATATACTGGAGATTGGTGCACCTGTGTATGAACTTTCAGTATATTATGCTGGAACTCCAACACGCGAAAATTTCCAGTATAATATACTGGAGATTGAAGCACCGGTGCTCCAATATTCAGTATATTATGTTGGACCGGTATATTATACTAGAGTTCCAATATATTATACAAGAGTTCAAGTATATTATACTGGAATATTTTTTCGAATTTTAAACAGTATTTTCTTTTAAATTTATTTTTACATAAAAAGTAATTAAATATTAATTACATTTAAAATTATAACTATTTTTAAATAATTACTTGAAAATCTAAAATTATATCTATTTTTAAGTTGCAGGCTGCGGCACATCAGAAATAACGTAAACATAAGCAAGCAGCCACAAATGACCATATCATTTTTATTATTAATAATATCCACTTAAGTGCAGAAAAAGAATAAGTAAATAATTGTCAGTAGCCGTCAATCATTTTCTTCTTATATTATTAAAAATATGATTTTCATGCTTTTTTTTTTTGTTTCTACCATTGGACTACAGTTTTGGCAAGCAGTAGTCCATCATTAACTAGCTGGGACAGGTGCATCTAATTGCTTGAAAATACTTTCTTAAACTTATTTAGTTGGTCTCACCACAATAAGAACAAACCCAATAATTTCGTATAAGTGAGATTTGAAAAAGATAAAGGTGTACTTAATCTTACCCCCTATCCTGGAAGAATATAGTGATTGTTTCCGATAGATACTCGGCTAAAAAATAAATAAAAGTAATAATAACAACAAGTAGGAACAACAACGAGATAAAAATATGACTGAAACCAAGAAAGCAGTTAAACTAAGGTGTTAAACGGGTCGGGTTAACCCGGTTTTGGATCGGTCTAGACCGGTAGAAACCGGAACCGGCCCGAACCGGTAAGGGGAAGTGGGGCTGCAGGGGTGGGTTTCGACGGTTTAATTATTTGAAACGGGTAACCGGCCCGGTTGAACCGGAAAGAGTTACTGTTCACTCTTACTAGGTTAACCGGCCCGGTTCAACGGCTACTTTTTTTTTGTTCTTTTTAATTTTCGAAATTGTGGGCCCCACTAACCGTTGGCTACGGTCTGATTCTCATTTGGTTCGTTGGCCAACGGGTCTATTGCACAAATAGCTTTTTTTTATTTTATAATTTTAACCCTTTAACCCTTTTTCAGTTTATAGAATTAACCTTCTCTAAAACTATAAATAACCACCCCTCTTCATCCCCTTCTTCACTTCTTCACTCAATACTCATTTCTCAATCTCAATTTCTCTCATTCTTTCATTCTCCAATTTGCAAGACTTTAAGTCTCAATCTAATTCTCAAAGTCTCAATTCTCAAATCTCAAGTTAAATCATGCCTCGTGCTTCTAGAGTGCGCTCATATGTTTGGCAACACTTTGAGGTGGTAGAAGAAAATGAAGAAGGTCAGAAATTAAAGTGCAAGAACTGTGGTCAAGTCTTAAAATTCCGTTCAGAGTGTGGCACATGCAATTTAAGGAGGCATATAAAGTATTATCTTAAAGTACTCCGAAGATTCGTATTTAAGATTTTTCGACAATTTGTGTTATTTTAAAATTATTAGACGTATTTATGGTTAGTGTTTTAGTTTGTTAGATTAATTTAAAGTATTATTAATTTATTATGCATGAAAATTTACTTTTATTATTTTTTGTTAAATTATTTTTTAAATGCAAACATTAATTTTGAAATAAATGTAGTACTTGCAATTTATAAATGTATTTTTTTCATCTTCCTTGTATTCTTTAAATTAATACAAAGTATTAATATAACTTACAACAGTTATACAAAATACAAAAAAAAAAATTAAAAAATACACTAAACCCGGCCTGGCTCGCCCCCCTCAACTTGTAACCCTTGCGGTTCAATTTTTACCCAGATAAACCCGAACTCGTTAAGAACCAACCCGGAAACAGCCCAGACCGTAACCCGTACGGGTCCAAAAAATAGTGGTCTGGCCCGGCTCACCCGTTTAACACCTATAATATTACTCAAGATAGACTTGATCAGTACATTAAAATTAAATGTAAGAAATAAAGGTAAATTGCTCTCTCCGCATTACTTTGGGTAAAATCAAGTGCGGAATGAAAAATCGCCTGGCAGAGAATACATTTTTGAAATATTCAGATTAATCGACCCAGTTAAACTTTAGACTTTAAAAGACACCATTATATAACTCAACAGAAGCTGAAAATTTCCAAAGAATCGTACATATGGTATGGTTTTTCAGTTCATCTGAGTAGAATAAAGATCAATGTCTGTGTCATCAAATTTTAAAGTCTTATTTTTAGTGTGAGCTTTTCTTATTATAGAAGAACCAGACTGCATATATTGCAAATGAAGAGGAGTTTGTCAAGAAATGACAAAAACAATGGGATCGTTTGGTTTGAATACGGCTTATGCCGGAATAAGTTCTGATGAGATTAACTATGCTGGGATTATTTTATATCCATTGTTTGGTATGTTGTATTAAATATAAAAAAAGTACAACCCAGTATAATCCCACTTAGTGGGGTATGGGGAGGGTAGTATGTACGCAGACCCAGTTTTTTGGAGAGCGCAAAGCGCAAAAAAGCGACAAGGGCTCGCCTCGCTTCAAAGCGCAAAGCGCAAAGAAGCGCACGCTTTTTTGAAGTGAAGCGCAATTCTTAAAAAACATTATGTAAAATTATAAATAATCAAAAATATCAATTTAAATACTTAAAAGTAGGTACTAGGTACCACCAAGTCATCCACAAACCATCCATAAACTATAAGATACACTGAAATAAACTGAAATACACTGAAATACACTGAAAATACACTGAAAATACACTGAAATTAAAAATAATAATACAATAATTAAATATATATATATATATATATATATATATATATATATATATATATATATATATATATATATATGCTACTGCTACAGTACCATTTAAAAAAAATGAAAAGAACTGGACAAAAAACTAATGAAAAAGAATAAAGTGAAACTGTGAAACAGAGAGCTCGTCGTCGACGTCGGTCGACGCTGATCGAACATGAAAAAAAATATGAAAAAACGATGGAAAAGCTCATCGTCGACGTCGACAGAGAGAAAGAAGAAGAAGATGGAAGAAGAAGATGAAGAAGAAAGAAAAAACAAGAAGAAAGGAGAAGAAAAAATACCTGGGTATCTCGTCGGTCGTCGGTGAAGATGGAAACCCTAATTTCCGTCACTGGAGAAGAAGAGGGGACGTTGGTCGAGCTCTTTTTTCAATTTCAGTTAATGGAAAGTGGAAACCCTAATTTTCAGAACTGGGTCGATCTCTGTTTTTAACTAAACGATCGATTTTTTCAGGTAATCGATCGCTTCTCTCGCTTCGGTCGCGTCGCCTCGCCTCGCTTTTCACGGTTAAGCGAGCGCTTCTGGTGGTCGCATCGCTTTAGGCAGTAAAAATCGACAACTGGTCGCCTCGAGTCGCTTCGCGCTTTAAGCTACGAAGCGCTCGCTTTTCACAACACTGCGCAGACCTTACCCCTACCCTGAGGTAGAGAGGCTGTTTCCAAATAGACCCCCGGCATCCTTCTCTCCAAGAACTTCCCACCTTTGCTCTTGGGGAGACTCGAACTCACAACCTCTTGGTTGGAAGTGGGGGTTGCTTACCATCAGAGCAAGCCCCTCTTGTCTCTTGTATTAAATATAACAATTGTATAATTTGTAAGAAGAATGTATAAATTATACCGATGCTAATTAACCCACCCTCTATAAGGTATAAGTTATCACAGTGTTAATTTTAATCCTGAGATAACTTATACATAATTTGCTAACCAAACGAAGTATTAAGATGGTATTAAATTTTTATACGAGCACATACCTTCTTATACCTCATACCAAACGAATAATGTAAGCAAGATATAAAAAGAGAAAGAGAATTTTACTATATTATACTATGAGCAGGGATTGATGCCTATGGGAAGGAGTGAACTGCAATGAAATGTCGGGCCACATGATTGAACTTGACCTTAATTGCAGCCTGCTTACAGGGGACGATTGATTCCAACAGCAGCCTATTCCAACTCTCTCATCTCAAAAGGCTAAACTTTCTTCGAATAACTTCTCCTATTCTCACATCTCAGTAGATAGATGACATTAATTGTATCTACTAAGAAAGTGGCAATTGCTGATACACATGTTAGAGCTGGGGGTGGATTCTTCCAATCAATTGCTGGTCATGAGTCACTAGTCAGTCACCAAATAATCCCTTTGGGTTTGCCAAAACTGCACTTTGTTAACTAAACATTGTAGGCCAGTCCAAGTAATCTGTGTGCCATACAGATGCATTTGCCGCCTTCGCCTGGTGTCAAGAATTTCCTGATAAGGACATGACCGCATGAGCCAGATATTAGACACAGAAAATACAAATAAAGAGGAAAACAATTTACAAAAAGATAATGGGTATAGAAAATTAAGTTACAGAAATGTTACGTTAACAAGAATACGAAAAGAGCAGATATTTCTAATGCCAATAAGATTCCAAAAGAATGCTATACAGTTCAAGCGAGTGCATGGTTTCATGTTATTTTATATCCATATAAGATTGTGTATCAAGAAGAACAATATTGGCATGATAAACATCAGAAGTTTTAAAGATCTCATGGCATGACTAGGTCTTTATGATGACCGTTTTTAGTTGTAGCACAACCAGCCAGCTGAAAACAGTGGCGATTTTTGCATGGGATAGCATTTCGACACTAGAAAATAGACATAGTTATGACTGACAAGTAAAATGAATTTAATGATATATCTACAATGGTTGTTGTAAGGGAGGTCAAATATAACATTTAGCTAAGCAAGCTAATTTAATAAAGCACTTCATAACATTTAAAAGTATTGCTGGAACCAGATTTATTCGGCTATAGATCTACCAAAGTAGATAATGAGTAAAGTGAAGAACTTAAGGTTAGAGAGCACACCGTTAAGTCAAAGTTTTGAAGCCCTCCCCTATGATCATGTATAGGAACTGATCCTTCTCCACTCTGGTATTTGTTTCTATATTCTGTCTGAGCTATACCACCGTCATCTTTTGATTTTGACCTTTGACTTTTTCTGTACCAAAGACCATAAATTTTAATCTTGGGCCAGGTCTTCCCAAAACCTCATTGTTTTAAACTTCTTCTGATGTATCAACCTCAAATACAATCTAAGTGATCTGCTTCTGGATGTTGTAACATTTAACAGTTCCAACCAGAGCAAGTGATTCAATAATGGCCTGCAGAAGTAGCTCGGGGAAATCTTCGACATGAGCAAGTCCATGACGGTTTTGCACTGAATTCAAAACCCTACCAACTATCTGAAGAGGAGAATAAGAAGACAATTATGATACTGCAAAGTATTTACCCTATGCAGTTGATTAGATAGACTACAATAATTTACATGATTGGTAATAAGAGACCAACCTTTCGTGCATAGCCACCAAAGGCCACACCAGCGATCAAAGCATTTGGTGAATGTAAGGAACTCGAGGGAATTTTCTCATAATCTGAAGCCTCTGAAAAAATGTGCAAATTGATATAAAAATTTCAGTGTTATGAGGAACATGAACTTAATAAAGTGAGAACTGTGGAGTTAATACCATGTATGGTTGTTGTTTGGAATAATCTCTCCTTTTTCAAACCCTCTATGGTGTGAGCATTTGTACCACCCGCCAGTTGAAGGAAACCTATGACGTAGGAAGAATCTTCAAGTTGCACCAACGAGTATTTTATAGCAACAATGAGTTGTTGCAAGCAGTAGCAAACGAATTATTTTTATGCGGATACCTTTAGGCTTGTTTCCAGCAGAGGCCAATTTTCGTGCAAAAGCAATTGCATCTCTCGTGGCACCTCGCCCAATATCTCCACTCATAGGTCGACCATCCAACTTCAATCATGATAATAATTGGAAATTGTGAGAAATATCTTTGGAGAGTCCTAGCTTCTAAATCAGTATAGCAATAGGACGCATGATCTGCACCTGCCATAAGTTTAAGCATTGTATTTTGGTTTCCATTATGGAGTACATAGCTTCCATCGCCGATATGGTTGAATCTCTCAAATCTGGAAAGCTAACCTACAGGAAACCAAGATAAAAACAAATTATTAACTTACTTTTTTGAAATGGAATAATTTTTTTTAAACTTACTAGATGATATTATTTAATTTAGCCATCAGAGATCAGAAAATGAATAACAGCTTCACATACTGCCACGAGCTTCAGATTTGCAGTTGAGTTCCCCAACCCAGTCCAGAGTTCCCTAAATACTGCAGGCACCCTATTCCAAAAATGAGAATGCAGATAAGATACAACTGCTAGCTACAAAATGATGCCGCCTTGATAATGTGACCTCGACTCTTGAAAACAATGGAAGTAGAACTTTTATCCTTAAAAACTTACGAAATAGAACCACGTCTACATTTTATTTGTGATTTTGTTGTTAAAGAATTTAGAAAACAAAAGTCAAGAGTGTATTACAATTTACAACAATATATCTTGAGTAGGTACCTATTCTACAGGTTAAGTTAGTGCTTCAATAGAATAAGTAGTGAAATTCACACTTGAATGATTTCGGGGAATATATTAACCAAATTTTTTTTATGCTAACCTTCCACTGGTATGAATTTCTATGGCATCAACATCATCCCTTTCAAGAAGTTCAGCTGTAGCAGTAACATCTCTCACATATGTAATAGCTCCTAAATCAACAAAATATTTTTTTATGAATGCAATTTGCACGTACAAACAACAATGCTAAAATTAAAGGGAACAGAGGTAATGGTGAAAATAGTGAGCAGCAGCACGCAAAAACTATGGTGACAGAGAGAAATAGATTTTTTTTGGTTTTTTGGGGTGTGTGTGGGGGTGGGGGTGGGGGTGAGAGGAGAGAATGACCAGATTAATGGAACTCACTTATTTTGTCATAAGGACAAACCGGAAGGCAACGACCACAACCGTAACAGCGCTCAGCCAAAACTCCGCCCTGTTATAGTTACAGATGTAACGATTAGAAACGAACATGAATAAAATTTAAAATGAATATAACAGGGGGTAGCAACAAGGTTAAGTGTATGATAGATAAAATCAAGGGAATTGGAAATGGAAAGAACCTTTTGCAATATTGCATTAGCAGGACAGACTTTCTCACAAGGTCTTGTGCAATCCTGAGCGCAATCATCCGGATCAAATTCTGCCACAATATCATACGAAACAGGAGTATCAAATTGAATAGTCTTATTTTGGAATACTTCCGGTGATCTACGAATAATCCTTCATGGTAAAATACAACCTCAGATCTTTGAGCTAATTTTCTCGGTACCATTCATTTTTGTACATAAAGGGTTGTTGTCTTCACATTTTATGAGATTGACAAATAATAGACTCAATTGAAAACGAACTTGCATTATAAGCTACTCTGTTTACTAAACTGGAGTAGTTTTAAGCTAAATTCTTCTCCTCAGGTGGTTCTTGGTTCAATTTTTGGAAAATACTTTAAAGCTCACTAAAAGACTGACATTAGGAAGGCTGAATAGTGAATACGGACGACAAGTTCTTCAAAACAAGAATATCCAAAGTAAAAATATACTCAATCAAGTTAGCATTTCACAGTTTCTAATGCTTCAGAAGATCATACACTCCAATCAGAAGCCTATTAAGTATCTTTTAATAAACCGAGAAACCTTGAGGTTCAGTAGCACATGGTTCAAAACTCGGTGGAAAATGGGCCTACCCCTCTAACCTTCTCCACTTAAATACCATAGTTTTGGTGACAGCAGGTTTTTGTCTACGGCAGGGTCCCAATCATAAGCCTACTTATACTAAACAAAAGCAAGAAATGTTTACCCCTACATCAGGTAACCAATTTTGTCTCAGAGAAGACAAATGGTGGTCGGAATCAGGGTGTGGGGAGAGTTACCAGCTTTACGAAAATGAAGATCTTCATCGTCATTAACACTGATCATTATCCAAGGTCTGCGAATGGCCACAATGGCTCTGGCTGCTTCTACTCCTTCGCTTACAGCATTCACCACCGACACCTCAGCAGCACAGTCGATGCAATCAACTACAATCAACACACAAACTCACCAATCCAATCCTATGCAAGAAGTACTAGTGCCAAAACTATAAAGAGACAGTTAATGATTCTTTTTTCACCTCCAGCAAGAGTATAAACCAGAGAAAGGTTCCTGATGTCGACCAAATCCTACAAAAACCAATAAAGATACAATTGCTCAAATAACTTAACATGTCTATGCATTTTATATAATCTTCGGACTTAGTTTGTACTAGCTCGGTTACACTTTATATGACGGTATTCGACTGCAGATGGAGACATAGGCGGCTCAAGGGTAAGGCAGCACAAGCAATGGCTTTTGGGGTCCCACTTTTTCTTGGTAGTAATTTTATTTTTTTAATATCAAAATTGAGTATCTTAATGTCAAAAAGTAAATAACTTAATATAAAAAGGAAAAAAAATTAACTTGTGACAAGCGCTGATAGTTGAGATTTTAATAATTTAAAGGGTGTAAAGATATTTTTGATTTTTTTATTTAGTGGGTAAAATTTAATTTTTTATTTAAAGGGTATAAAGATATCTTTTATTTTTGACAAGAGTGGCTTGCCCCAGCAGTGAACACCCTCCACTTCCAATCAAGAGGTTGTGAGTTCGAGTTATCCCAAGAGCAAGGTGGGGAATCCTTGGAGGGTTTTAAAGGAAATATTACAAGTAGAAGATAATACTCTGATCTGTATACTCAATAAAATAACAAGAATTAATTATTCTTAAATACCTATATTCCTCATTAAAAAACTATTCCCATAACAATTTTGCATTAGGATTAATAATGTATTAGGAGAATCTAATTGGATCGGATTAGCTATGTTATCATTTAAAAAAGTTAAAAAAAATAGATTTCAAACAAAAATATACAAAGTTATTTTGTTAACAAATTAGGGCCCCTCATCGAAATTTTGCTTTAGGCCACCAACAATGTTGGGCCGCTCCTGGATGGAGATAAAGATGCGAACTTTGAACATACATATATATATATATATATATATATATATATATAAAATAAAGTGGGATTATTTTATAATCCACTTCCAACCAAAAGATTGTGAGTTCGAGTCTCCCCAAGAGCAAGGTGAGAAGTTCTTGGAGGGAAGGATGCCGAGGGTCGATTTGGAAACAGCCTCTCTACCCCGGGTAGGGGTAAGATCTGCATACACACTATCCTCCCCAGACCCCACTAAGTGGAGTTATACTGGGTTATCAAAATAAAGTCTAGGATATAAATTTTATAATCTTGTTCTTAGATGGCAAGATTGATGATATGATAATATTAAAATTATCAGATGCAGTTGTTTTCAATATATATGTGAACAAATACTACTATTTTGCTGTAGATATATAAAATGTACAAGTAAGTCAACGCCAACCGTTCAGCTCCTCCATGCCCACCCTCTCCGTCGACTGCCCCCCTCCCCTCGGCGACCTTGAAGACAGTAAGTTCTCTCTCTTTCTCCTCTCCTCTCTCTCTACACTATCCCCCCCCCCCCAAACGGGCAGCTCCTCTTTCCCACTCACCCACGGCAACTGCCCCCCTCCTTTTCCCGCCGGCGAACTTAGAAGGCACTGCCACCAACGCGCCGGGCAGCTCCCCTTCCCTTACTTTTATTGATTTTTATCCCCCCTTTCACCCCTCCACCTTCCTCCCCCCTCTTCACCCCTTACCCCACCCCTCGTTTTTGTGGGGTTCGAAGCATCCCGACCGAAAAGTACAAGAGTTGGCGGAAGTTGTCATCAGGCGAATCAAAGCAGACTTTCAGATTTTTTCACCGGGAGTTGGTACCTCCCGATCTCGTGTTTTACTCCGTACACTCTTTTACATACTCTAGATAGTGTCCTATGTGTGGTCTACTCTGTAGCTATATAGCTAGTATCCTTTTGCATATTCCGCTAAAGTTCGGGTGTGCGTCACTATTTTCCGTAGTCGGTTGGGGGGATAGTGGCCGCAGTGGGGAATGGTAGTGTAAGGTCATGTCCTAGTGGGGTGGGGGTGGAGGTAATGGTGGGAAGAGGGTAGCAGACGCGCATAGATTGAGGATAGGGTCATGGAACATAGGCACACTGACGGGTTAGTCAATTGAGTTGGCGAAGATACTTCAGAAGAGGAGGGTGTGTTCAGGAGACTAGGTGGAAGGGGTCGAAGGCGAGGAACGTGGATGGGTTTAAGCTGTGGTATTCTGGGGTCGTGAGGGGTAAGAATGATGTGGGCATCTTGGTGGATAGGGATCTTAGGGAGTCCGTGGTGGAGGTTAGGTGAGTGAATGATATGTTAATGCCTATTAAATTGGTTATTGGGGGTTGCGGCCTCAATGTTATCAACGCCTACGCGCCGCAAACAGGCTTAGATGAGGAGGTTAAGAGGCGCTTTTGGGAGGGCTTGGACGAGTTGGTGAGTAATATTCCCCAATCTGAGAAGTTAGTTATTGGAGGGGACTTTAATGGTCATATTGGGGCTGATGCTGGTGGTTATGGTGAGGTGCATGGTGGCTTTGGCTTTGGGGTTAGGAACGGAGGAGACGCTTTGCTGCTTGATTTCGCAAGGGCTACCGAGCTTCTGATTGCAAATTCGTCATTCAGAAGAGGGAGGAGCATTTGGTTACTTTCAAAAGTTCGGCGGCGAGGACTCAGATTGATTACCTCCTCCTCAGAAGGAGCGATAAAGGTTTGTGCAAGGACTGTAAGGTTATTCCGGGAAAGTCCTCTTCGACTCTTCATAGACTCCTAGTGATGGATGTCGCTCTTTGGGTGAAGAGGAAGAAGAGGGGGGCTCGGGGCAGGCCGCGGATTAGATGGGGAGCTTCGACTAAGGAGAAAGCCCAAGAGTTGGAGAGGAGGTTAGTCGATGGTGGAGCTAGGAGAAGTTCTGGGGAAGTGGGCGCAATGTGATCAGAGACGGCAAACTTAGTTAGGGCGGCAGCGAGGGATGTGCTTGGGGTAGCCAAGGGCTATTCAGGAAGACATCAAGGCGACTGGTGGTGGAACGATGTAGTCCAAAGAAAAGTGGAGACGAAGAAGGTGGCGTTTGCTAAGTTGGCAGGGAGCTCAAGCGAGGAAGAAAGGAGAGTGTACAGGGAGAGCTACAAGGTGGCGAGGAAGGAAGCGAAACTGGCGGTCACGGAAGCCAAGAATACGGCGTTTAGTCGCATGTACGAGGAATTGGGGGAGAAAGGCGGGGACAAGAAGTTATTCCGGTTGGCTAAAGTGAGGGAGAGGAAGGCGCGAGATCTAGACCAAGTAAGATGCATCAAGGACGAGGATGGCAGAGTTCTGATGGGGACACTCAAGTCAAGCAGAGGTGGCAGGTGTACTTTCGAGACCTGCTTAACGAGGATGATTGAGACATAGAGCTAGGGGAGCCGGGGCATTAGAGTGTCATAGAGACCTTGGGTACTGCAGGCGCATTCGGGTAGAGGAGGTCGTGGGGGCTTTGCTTAAGATGAGTAGGGGTCGATGACCGGGCTTGACGAAATCCTGGTGGAGTTCTGGAAATGCATGGGTAGATGAGGAGTGGAGTGGCTGTCCAGGTTGTTCAATGTGATCTTCATGACCAAGAGGATGCTGGAGGAGTGGAGTACAGTTGTGCCCTTGTACAAGAACAAAGGGGATATCCAGTGCTGCAACAACTGTAGGGGTATCAAATTATTAAGTCACACCATGAAGGTCTGGGAGTGAGTGGTCAAGGCGAGGGTGAGGGAGATGACATCTATATCCGAGAACCAGTTCAGTTTCATGCTGGGTCGTTCCACTACAGAAGCTATCCACCTTGTCAGGAAATTGGTGGAGCAGTTCAGGGATAAGAAGAAGAACCTGCACATGGTGTTTATCGACTTGGAGAAGGCATATGACAAGGCCCCAGGGAGGTGCTATGGAGGTGCCTGGATGCGAAGAGCGTGCCGGAAGCTTACATCAGAGTAATCAAGGACATGTACGATGGAGCAAAGACTAGGGTTAGGACGGTGGGTGGCGACTCAGACCATTTCCCGATGGTGATGGGGCTTCATCAAGGATTTGCACTTAGTCCTCTCCTGTTTGACTTGGTGATGGATGCTCTAACTCGTCATATTCAAGGGGATGTGCCTTGGTGTATGCTATTTGCTGATGACATAGTCTTGATAGACGAGACGAGGGTCGGTGTTATCGAGAGGCTGGAGGTGTGAAGACAGACTCTCGTGTCTAAGGGTTTCAAACTAAGCAGGTCTAAGAAAGAATACCTGGAGTGCAAATTTAGCGTCGAGTCGAGCAAAGTAGGCATGGACGTGAAGCTTGGATCTCAGGTCATTGCCAAGAGGGACCGTTTCAGACATCTTGGGTTGGTGATTCAGGGGGATGGAGAGATCGACGGGGATGTCACTCACCGTATTGGTGCAGGGTGGTCGAAGTGGAAGCTTGCATTAGGAGTCTTGTGTGACAAGAAAGTGCCACAGAAACTCAAGGGGAAGTTTTATAGAGCTGTGGTTAGGCCTGCCATGTTGTAGGGGGGGAGTGCTGGCTGGTGAAGAATTCTCATATTCAGAGAATGAAGGTTGCGGAGATGAGGATGCTCAGGTGGATGTGCGGGCTCACCAGGTTACATAAGATTAAGAATGAAGTTATCCGGGAGAAGGTGGGGTTGGCCCCAGTGGATGAGAAGATGCGAGAAGCGAGGCTCAGATGGTTTGGGCATGTGCGGAGGAGAAGCTCGGATGCACCAGTGAGGAGTTGTGAGCGGCGGGTGGTGGTCGGCGCGAGTCGAGGCAGAGGGAGGCCCAAGAGGTATTGAGGAGAGGTGATTAGGCAGGACATGGCTAGATTGCGGATTTCCGAGAACATGGCCCTTGATAGGGAAGTCTGGAGGTCTAGTATCAGGGTTGTAGGATATGGGCTTCTAAAATTTCTTCGCACTTCTTCTCCGGGACTGGGTAGGGCTCTCCATAGTGGATTTGTGTGTTGAATTATGCCCTTATGGTACTTACTGTTCGATATTATTGCATGTCACCTTATTTTTGCTTTCATGTTTAGACAATTATGTTAGTTAATTATTCATGTGATTTCTGCTGGAGGCACTAATGCCCTTCTGTTTTTGCTTTTGTTTTTCCTTTCCTTCCTGAGCCGAGGGTCAATTGGAAACAACCTAACTGCCCTTTCGGATAGGGGTAAGGTCTGTGTACATATTACCCTCCCCAAACCCCACCTCGTGGGACTATAATAGGTAGTAGTTGTTGTTGTTAAGTCAATTATCGAGTAAAATCCGATTTTTACGTCTAACTTAAACTCTTCTAGACTTGAGGTAAGGCTTCTAGCAAATATTTCTGTATTACTATAGTTATTACGATTAACAGACATAAACAATAAAAATATTTTTTGTGATTAAACTCTTTATGTTGTAAAAGTCCTACTCGGTACTCTCTCTCTTATCCTATAGACCTGTATTGTTACAGTATTATCTAAATCAACAACAACAACAACAACAACCCAGTATAATCCCACTTAGTGGGGTCTGGGGAGGGTAGTATGTACGCAGACCTTACCCTTGGGTAGAAAGGCTGTTTCCAAATAGACCTCTGGCATCCTTCCCTCCAAGAACTTACCACCTTGCTCTTGGGGAGACTCGAACTCACAACCTCTCGGTTGGAAGTGGGGGTTGCTTACCATCAGAGCAACCCCTCTTGTCTACAGTATTATCTAAATCATGAACTAAAATTACCCATTTTACTTTTTTTTTACTTTGCTCTGTTCATCTCTTCTTCCAACATATTAAAGAAATAAATCTATTCTTGTTAACGAAAACGTAAAAGAAAGAACACAAGATTTAACGTGGTTCGGATCAAAATAATCCTACGTCCACCAGAGAACAATTGCCCTTTTAATATTAACAAAGGAAGAGGAGATTTCCTGATTACACTTAAGAGAATTTCTCTAACTCTCTACTCACTACAATGTATTGTATTATTTTGGGATGGTTTCTGCAAATGAAGGAGTGCATCTATTTATAGAGGTAAAGATCTTCTCTTGATGTTATGGGTGACATGAAAGGAGGAAGCTTCCTCTTAGCATCCACACCAACTTTTTCCACCAATTGGCATGCTATTGTTGACTAAACATAAACCAACATTTTCAATCTCCACCTTGGTTTGCATTTCAAGCATGCGTGTAAACAACTCTGGCCAAAACTTCTAAGCTTACTGGGCAACCCCGTTGTAAGAAACAAGAAGAATCAAACCATTGTTGAACATACCACCTCCACCTAACAGTTGTTCTCATCGCAGTTGCATAAGTTGATGCACACCCCGCCAAGTCCTTGCAGTGTGCAAACTTAGCGAGTGGGACTATCTTGGTCAACATGTCTGCAACATTATCGTCTGTGATAACCTTCACGACCTTGATAGTTCCATCTTCAACAACATCTTGAATAAAATGAAATTTGACATCAATGTGTTTAGTGCGCTCATGAAATCTCTGATTTTTCATTAGATGAATAGCACTCTGACTATCACATCTAAGAGTTGATTCCAGCTGAACCAAACTCAACTCCGCTACTAAACCTTTCAACCAGATAGCTTCCTTAACCGCCTCTGTTGCTGCCATGTATTCTGCTTCCGTCGTAGACAAAGCGACAATCGATTGCAGAGTTGACTTCCAACTAACGGCACTGCCAACGAGGGTAAAAATGTATCCAGTTGTGGACCTTCTTCTGTCTAGATCTCCTGCATAGTCAGAATCCATATAACCGAGAATTGAAATACCTGTACCACTTTTTCGAAAGGTCAGACCAACATCAGAAGCTTCTTTGAGATATCTCAATATCCACTTGACAACTTCCCAATGTCTCTTTTCCGGGCTGGACATGTATCTGCTTACCATACTTACAGATTGAGCAATATCTGGACGTCTGCATACCATAGCATACATAATGCTACCAAAGGCTTGCACGTATGCATATTGAATCTCTCGAGAACCCTTTCAATATACCTCTTCTGAGAAAGATGTACAACATCGTCTTCTCTTGAAATCTCCATACCAAGGATTTTCTTTGCAGCTCCTAAATCATTCCTGTCAAATTCCTTACTCAACAGTTTCTTCAAAGCATTTATCTCTGAAATGTTGTTAGCAGCAATAAGCATATCATCAACATACAACAGTAAATAAATCATTGAGTTACCAGACATTTTCTTGTGATACACACAACTATCAAATGCACTCCTTGAGAATTCATGTGTAGTCATGAATGCATCAAACCTCTTGTACCACTCTCTAGGGGATTGCTTCAAACCAAACAAAAGACTTCTTTAGTTGGCATACGTGATCTTCTTTTCCCTTAGCTAGGAAACCTTCATGTTGATCCATATAGATTGTCTCTTCTAGATCACCGTGTAAGAAAGCAGTTTTGACATCAAGTTGTTGAAGCTCCAAGTCAAATTGTGCAACCAATGCTAGTAGCACGCGAATTAAGCTATGCTTCACGACTGGAGAGAAAATCTCATTGTAGTCAATTCCCTCCTTTTGGCTGAAACCTTTTGCAACCAATCTCGCCTTGAACCTAGCATCTTCTACTCCAGGAATTCCCTCTTTCTTTCGGTAGACCCACTTGCATCCAACTGTCCTCTTCCTTTTTTGTCTTTTCACTAAGACCCATGTCTGATTCTTGTGAAGAGACTCCATCTCTTCACCTTTTGTCTTTTCACTAAGACCCATGTCTGATTCTTGTGAAGAGACTCCATCTCTTCAGTCATGGCTAACCGCCATTGTGCTACATCCTTGCAAGAAGTTGCTTCAATATACGAGGAGGGTTCCAGATCCTTAATCTCTTCTTGTGCAGCTATGAACGCATATGCAATCAAGTGCTCGATTTATAAGGCGTTCTGGTTCTCGTGTCCGCCTCTTCTCCCTCCCCTTCGCAATTGTGTATGGTTCATTGATAGCAAGTTCTTCATGGCCTACATCTTCTGACTCATCTTTAACCTGAGTCTCTTGATCCTTTTCCTTGGCAAGCTCTACCGGAAGCTCTACCTACTCGTTGTTCTTGTTTCATGAAAACTCCACGGAAACTTTACGGGGATCAAGTACAGAGGATTAATAGAAGGTGACATCTCTACTTACTATAAATGTGAGTAAAGACAAACACCAAAGTTTGTACCCAATTACTCCATCCACATATCCTACAAATATCGGCTTCTTAGCCCTTGGTTCAAGCTTTCCTTCATTAACGTGATAATAAGCTGGACACCCAAATACTCGTAAATGAATAGTTAGAGGGTTCACCTGACCATACCTCATTCGGAGTCTTAAAGTCAATTGCGGATGTTGGAGATCGATTGACAATATGAGCAGCAGTGTGAACTGCTTCAACCCAAAATACTTTGGACATTTTGGTTTGTATGAGCATACAACAAGCCTTTTCAAGAAGAGTTATGTTCATTCTCTCGGCAACTCCATTCTGCTGTGGGGTATGCATGAAAGTCCTATGTCTTGAGATCCCATGAACCTTGCATAATTCATTAAACTCTTCATTGCAAAACTCCAAGCCATTGTCTATGCAAAGATACTTGATTTTCCGCTCCATATGATTTTCAACCAAAATCTTCCACTCTTTAAATGCTTCAAAAGCATCACTTTTTGCCTTCAAAAAATACACCCAAACCTTTCGTGAGAAATCATCAATAAAAGTGAGAAGATACCTCTTTCCGCCCTTCGATGGAAGTTTAGAAAGGCCCCATAAATCTGAATGGATGTAGTCTAGCACTCCTCTTGTCTTGTGTTTGCCAGTGCTGAAGCTGACCTTCTTCTGCTTCCCTAGAACGCAGTGCTCACAGAAATCAAGTGTGTTGATCTTCTCACCTTCCAAAAGGTTACGATTGCTCAACATCTCCAGTCCACGTGCACTCATATGACCCAGTCTAATGTGCCACAGTCTTGCCTTATCATCATTAGATAACTGCACTGTAGATGCGTTTGCAGAGCCAACAATGGTGCTTCCGGCCAATGTGTAAAGGCCGTTCTCCAGCTTACCTTTCAGCATGACTAAAGAACCTTTAGTCACCTTCATAGTTCCTGCTTCGCTCATGTACCTGTATAGCCTTGTTCTTCCAAAGTACCCAAGGAGATCAAATTCTTCTTCAGATCAGGAACATGACGGACTTGTGTAATAGTCATCACGACTCCATCATGGCAGCAAACCCGAAATGAGCCAATGCCAACTATTGCACAAGTTGCATTATTGCCCATTACTACGGTTCCTCCACTTTTCTCGTAGCTGCTAAACCAGTCTTTTCGGAACGTCATATGCAGAGTACAAGCACAGTCTAACACCCATTTGTTTTCATAACTACTATTATTATTACACGATGTTGTTAGTACATAATCATTATCAAAATCATGTACCTGTTCAACTGTAGATGCACTCGCCTTTTTCTTGGACTTAGACATTGGGCAATCTCGTTCAAAGTGCCCATTCTTGCCACAAGCCCAACACTCTGTACTATTCTTATTCACACGAGACTTTGATCTGTGCTTTGATTTGCTCTTTCCCTGTTGGCTAGTCCGGCCTCTCACAAAGAGCCCACTTGCCTGTTCATCTCTATCTCCTTCAATGTGCCTCCGCACATCACTAGAGTTAAGTGCATGCCGCACTTGCTCAAGCTTGATAGGCTCATTGCTATACATCATTGAATTCTCAATATCACGATATCTTGAAGTCAATGAAAATAGCAAAGCACATGCAAGCGTCTCCTCCTCTCTTTTGATTCCCGCAATCTGTAAGTCCATGACAAGTTTATTAAACGCATCTAAATGATCTTGTAACGAAGTACCTGACCCCATCTTAAATGTGGACGCCGTTGTAACAACACTTTTGTTGTCACTGATCGGTCTTGGTATAAGCCTTCTAGCTTTTTCCATAACTGTTTAGCCGTCTCTTCGGTACCCGTACTCACTTCACAAAGCACGTTAGGTGCAAAGAATAGTTGGATTGCACTCAATGCATCTCATTCAATCTTCTCCTTGTCGGGAGCTGATATAACCATAGGATACTATGCTATTGAACCTTCCCTTTGCAGTAACGCCATCATATGGATCTTCCAGATATTGAAGTTGTTACATCCATTGAATCTATCAATTTCAAACTTCATGGAACTCATCTTTGCTTGTTCTTCCTCCTTGGATCGTTAAAGAATCTTGTCGCTCTGATACCAATTGTTAAAGAAAACGTAAAAGAAAGAACACAAGATTTAACCTGGTTCGAATCAAAATAATCCTACGTCCACCGGAGAACAATTGCCATTTTAATATTAACAAAGGAAGGGGAGATTTCCTAATTACACTAAAGAGAATTTCTCTCTTAACTCTCTACTCACTACAATGCATTGTATTATTTTGGGATGGTTTCTACAAATGAAGGAGTGCATCTATTTATACAGGTAAAGACCTCCTCTTGATGTCATTGGTGACATCAAACTACCTTCTCTTGATATTATGGGTGACATCAAAGGAGGAACCTTCCTCCTAGCATCCACACAAACTCTTTTCCCCAACTCTTCCAATTGGCATGCCATTGTTGACTAAAGATAAACTAACATTTTCAATTCTTAACTCTTTTTTTTCTTTAACCTCACCCTGGTCACGGTTAATCACATATATACCCATTTTTGGCTATTTTAGGGTTTTACTTAACCGGTTTCTCCTAGGAATTTACATGTTAATCCATCAAAATTGTTAAGAAATTGGGAGGATAACCATATACTAAGAGTGATGTCCAGTTATTATCAAACTAGTAATTGAGGAATAATAAACATATAGCTATACAAAATAACATAAAGCTATAAAAAAACAGGGGTAATATCTAGAAACATAATTTAGATAAAAATAAGTAACTTACATGTTTACAGGATAGTGATTTCCCTTTCGGGAAACCCGAAAGAGCATACTGGACTTTAGAATTAAAAACGAACACACATAAGCGTAGGGATTTATTTATTTTACAAGCTTGAAGGAGGAACTACTACGGCATACATAAGGAAATATTTTATAAAGGTATATTGGAAGGTGTTTGGAGAATGGTGGGTGATGGGGGTGTCTTGATAGTTTTCTTGAGAGTGTTCTTTCTTCGACTTGTATCTTCTTTCTTCTCCTTTTTATAGCCAAGTTTTTTAAACGGATTTAAAAAATGAACTTCAAATATTTCCAGAAATCTTTCTTGTCCCGCCTTGTAGAATACTTCATTGGGCCCCATCTTCACATGGCTTGAGCAGAGATTCCCTTAGTGCTTGTAACTTTTTCTTGCACTAAAAAATTCAGCTTATCTTGAAGCACCACTAGCACTACCTTTTGTCACATATTCTTTCCTTTATTTCTTTTCTTCTTTATGTCATGTCTTCTTTTCTTTATGTCACGTCTTCTTTTCTTTAGTTGTCTTTCGCATTGGCACGCCTAGTGGGATAATAGCATTATTGCTCTTTCTTTGTCTTTGCTGCTCTCAATTGCTTTTGACTGAGACCTTGCTTCCTTTTATGTGTCTAAATATGTAGACCTATTGAATCAAAAGTCATTCCTGAATCATCTTCATATGGGTCTTGAGCATCTTGATAATTTAGGTGGTTTTCCTCTTCGTAATTATCATCTTCCCCTGAGCTTTGAGACCTTTCTGGACTTGGATTTTTAATCATATGTTTGTCTTGTTCTTTTTCTTGAAAGAAATTTTTTAATGTCTGTTTAATTATGTTTTCTATTTTCTCATTTTTTTTCTTTTTAGAAATTATACCCTACCTTTTTAATGTTCTCCCTGTGTTAATGTTTTAGGTAGTCTTCGTTTTGGTGAACCTTCATCTTCACTTTTTTGGCAAAGTGACAACCATAAACGGATTTGATGTGTCTTTACCGGTCACCGTTTGAAAATTGAACCAGACTAGTTGTATCATTATCCGATACAGTAGATTTTGCTACATTCATTGGGGAATGCACACCCTTCTCATCCATTTTTTCTTGAGATGGAAAACTCTGTTTTGGACTGCTCATCTCTGTGTCTTGTTGAGAAATAACTTGAGTCTAGGATTGTGATTGTGTCAATTCTAATCTTAATGCATATACTCTCTGTTCTAGTACCTTCACTTGCTCCATAAGTTTTATTTTTTCGGTGCCAGAATTTCATTCTTCTGGTTTATTCGTTTGAAGGCTTCTGTCATTGATGAGCAATGATCACAGGATATTATCTTATCATTGTTTTTATTTTTTGGCAATCCGTTAGCAAGCGCTTAGGGCTAATTTTTTTATTAATAAAAGAAGAAAAAAAATACAACAAGTAGGAAAAGTAGAAATAAGGGGAACAATAGCATCGGTATTGTTAGTCATATGCCTTGGCTATATAATCACTATTCACTCCTCTGCGCCTCACATCGCCTTATTGATGGCAGCTCATGTAGAGGATTCACGGTATAGCTGTTGGCAAAGTCTTACGAGGGCATATAATCTCATAGCCATGTGGATATTTTCCAAAAGGCATTGGACCAAGGCAACACAAACCGGGCTAAACCTTACCTTACTAATCCTCTATTGAGGCATAAAAAAGCCTCACCTACTAGCATGCATGTAAAAAATAAGAACTGGAAAGTACCAAATATTTAATGATCATCACAGAGTTTATAGCATAGTCTGTGATGATATTACAAATGAGAATACTAAGAAAGTGGTAGAATAAAATGTAATACCAATTTGATTTTTGTCCCTTCTTTTCCAAACTTGTAAAATCTTCAATTTGTAATTCTTTGTCGTTTTCCTCAACCGTCTTCAAAATGTATTAAAAAATTATCATTTCTTTTTTGAACAGTTGGACCTAGTTGATGTAGTTGGTGCAGCCTGCTTTTGTTTGGCAATTCTCATTGGGAGTCGAAGACGATGCAAAGAATAGTGGTAGAAGAAGATGGTTAAATTTTATTGATACTATATCAATATACAATTTGGTTTTTGAACATATTAAAGGAAAAGATAATAATCTAGCATATCTGTAACGACCCGACCGGTTGTTTTGAGCTTTAGCGTGTCGTTCAACGGTTTGAAGTCACGAGCAGCTTCATTTCAGGTATTATGACTCGTAGGAGTGGTCGGAGTTGAATTCTAGGATGTTCATAGTCAAATTGGAAAGAAAATTCTGAATTCTGCTCCTCTAGTAAATGCATCAACAGAGACGGTTCCATTTGTGGAGGAGCTAAAAGGCAACCAAGCACACACCTCCAATACACCTACACTGCATTTCTCCAGTCCTCATGTTGAAAAGATTATCAAGGACACACAAAATGCAATGGCAGCGCATACCAATATAGTTAAACAACCAGTAGTGACTTTGAACACTTCCGTCTACGAAGTGCCATCACAATCTTTGGAATCGTTCGGAGAGCATAGAAGTGATACTGGGCAGTTGGTTCTGTCCACTGGAAACAACAACGAAATTATACAAGCCAATATCAGGAAAATGGTAATTAAATCCAAACTTTGGGATAACCAAAGGGAGGATGATGAAGAAGAAGGATGGAATACTGAATTTGCGGGGGATTCGTCTAACGAAGGTGAGCGATGTAGTGGCGATGAGGAGATGCTTTCAGTTGGCTCACCATTTTTGTCAAAAATTGGCAGCTCATCAAAGTTGAACTCAGGCAGCAAGCTAAATGCAAAGACCCCAGATTTATCCCTAAAAATAGGCACCAACATTGTGAAGCAAGCACATCAGCAGTAGTGCCAAGTGTTGGACAGCAGCAGCAGATTAATGCTCCAGTAGTAGTGTCAAATATTGGACAGCAGCAGAGCAATGAAGCAAATGCAACTGAAGCCAACTCGATGGTAGCGGTAGTGACAAATAAATCTGGGCAGCAGCAACTTGATCCACACACCTCACCGGTTATCCATACAAATGGTCGAAAAGCAACAACAATGTCAAAATGTGGGCAGCAACACCAGCAGCAGGAACATCAGCAGTATGAATTGGTATCCACTTTATCATTTGCTGAACAGCAGCAACACAATGCAACCAATTCAAAGGCTTTAGCATTACCTTCAAAAGATGCAAAGCAACAGCAGTACACAGATGCAGCACTGATCACTTTGGAGGACAGAAAACTACTGGATGCGATAGTAAGTTCCAAACCTGTTAACTCGCTAAACCATTCTGCTTTTACCGCGGGTCGTTTGGCTAAGGACAGGAACAGCATACAAGGATTATAACAACACCAAAACAAGGCAATCTTAGCAAAAACACAAGACAGAAATGTCTTGATGACACAAGATCTTCCTCAAACTTTTCCAATGCATGTGAATGTGGGAAGAGATATTTATGAAGACGAAGAGGAAGATGCAACTTTGCAAGAATGCCGTGCACATGCAGCAAAACAAGTTGACTTATCACCAATGCACAGCAGACAAAGCAAGACGAATTATACAAGAAAGAAGAGCTGGGATGGCAAGGTGAGTGAGGAAGGAATTGGTAGGCGACTCCTAATGAGAATTGCCAAACAAAAGCAGGCTGCACCAACTACATCAACTAGGTCCAACTGTTCAAAAAAGAAATGATAATTTTTTAATACATTTTGAAGACGGTTGAGGAAAACGACAAAGAATTACAAATTGAAAGATTTTACAAGTTTGGAAAAGAAGGAACAAGAATCAAATTGGTATTACAATTTATTCTACCATTTTCTTAGTATTCTCATTTGTAATATCATCACAGAGTATGTTATAAACTCTGTGATGATCATTGAATATTTGGTACTTTCCAGTTCTTATGTTTTAGATGCATGTAAATAGGTGAGGCTTTTTTATGCCTCAATAGGATTAGTAAGGTAAGGTTTAGCCCGGTTTGTGCTGCCTTGGTCCTATGCCTTTGGAAAATATCCACACGGCTATAAGATTATATGTCCTTGTGAGACTTTGCCGGCAGCTATACCATGAATCATCTACATGAGGCTGCCATCATAATGTGATGTGAGGCGCAAATGAGTGGTTATATAACCAAGGCATATGGGTAACAATACTGGTGCTATTGTCCCCTTTATTTCTACTTTTCCTACTCGTTGCATTTTTTTTTCTTTTATTAATAAAAAAACTAGGCCTAGGCGCTTGCCTAGCGGATTGCAAAAAAAACAACGATAAGATAATATCCTGTAATCATTGCTCATTACTGACAGAAGCTTCAAACGAATAAACCAGAAAAATGAAATCCTGGCACACTAAAAATCAAACTTATGGAGCAAGTGAAGGTACTAGAACAAAGAGTACATGCATTAAGATTAGAATTGACACAATCACAATCCTAGACTCAAGTTATTTCTCAACAAGACACAGAGATGAGCAGTCCAAAACGGAGTTCTCCATCTCAAGAAAAAATGGATGAGAAGGATGTGCATTCTCCAATAAATGCAGCAAAATCTACTGTATCGGATAATGATACAGCTAGTCTGGTTCAATTTTCAAATGGTGACCGGTAAAGACACATCAAATCCGTTTATGGTTGTCACTTTGCCAAAAAAGTGAAGATGAAGATTCATCAAAACGAAGACTACCTAGAACATTAACACAGGGAGAAACATTAAAAAGGAAGGGATAATTTCTAAAAAGAAAAAAAATGAGAAAATAGAAAACATAATTAAACAGACATTAAAAAACTTCTTTCAAGAAAAAGAAGAACAAGACAAACATATGATTAAAAATCCCAGTCCTAATCCAAGTCCAGAAAGGTCTCAAAGCTCAGCGGAAGATGATAATTACGAAGATGAAAACCACCCAAATTATCAAGATGCTCAAGACCATACGAAGATGATTCAGGAATGAGTTTTGATTATATAGCTTTACATAATTTAGACACATAAAAGGAAGCAAGGTCTCAACCAAAAGCAATTGAGAACAACAAAGACAAAGAAAGAGCAATAATGCTAGTATCCCACTAGGCGTGCCAATGCGAAAGACAATTAAAGAAAAGAAAACGTGACATAAAGAAAAGAAGACACGACATAAAGAAGAAAAAAATAAAAGAAAGAAGATGTGACAAAAGGTAGTGCTAATGGTGCTACAAGACAAGCTGAATTTTTTAGCGCAAGAAAAAGTTACAAGCAATAAGGGAATCTCTGCTCAAGCCATGTGAAGATGGGGCCCAATGAAGTACCCTACAAGGCGGGACAAGAAAGATTTCTGGAAATGTTTGAAGTCCATTTTTCAAATCTATTTCAAAAACTTGGCTATAAAAAGGAGAAGAAAAAAGATACAAGTCGAAGAAAGAACACTCTCAAGAAAACCATCAAAACACTCTCCTTCATCACCCACCATTCTCCAAACACCTTGTAATATACCTTTATAAAATATTTCTTTATGTATGCCTTGTAGTTCCTCCTTCAAGCCTGTAAAATAAATAAATCCCTACGCTTATGTGAGTTCGTTTTTAATGCCAAAGTCCAGTAAGCTCTTTCGGGTTTCCCGAAAGGAAAATCTCTATCATGTAAACATGTAAGTTACTTATTTTTATCTAAATTATGTTTCTAGATATTACTCTTGTTTTTTACAACTTTATGTTATTTTGTATAGCTTTATGTTTATTATTCCTCAATTACTAGTTTGATAATAACCAGACATCACTCATAGTATATGGTTATCCTCCCAATTTTTTAACAATTTTGATAGATTAACCTGTAAATCCCTAGGAGAAAACGGTTAAGTAAAACCCGAAAATAACCAAGGATGGATATATATGTGTTTAATCGTTGCCAGGGTGATGTTAAAGAAAAAAAAAGAGTTAAGAATAGATTTATTTTCTTTAAAAGGTTGGGAAAAAGAGATGAACAGAGTGAAGTAAAAAAAAAGTAAAAGAGGTAATTTCAGTTCATGATTTAGATAATACTGTAACAATATAGGTCTATGGAATAAGAGAGGGAGAGTACCGAGTAGGACTTTTACAACATAAAAGTTTAATCACAAAAAATATTTTTATTGTTAATGTCTATTAATCGTAATAACTATAGTAATCCAGAAATATTTGTTAGAAGTCTTACCACCTTAAGTCTAGAAGAGTTTAAATTAGACGTAGAAACCGGATTTTACTCAATAATAGACTTAGCTATATATTTTATATACCTACAACAAAATAGTAGTATTTGTCTAGATATATATAGAAAACAATTGCATCTAATAATTTTAATATTATCATATCATCAATCTTACCATCTAAGAACAAGATTATAAAATTTATATCCTAGACTTTATTTTATATCCAACCCCATCCTATATGATAATTTTAATATTATCATATCATCAATCTTACCATCTAAGAATAAGATTATAAAATTTATATCCGAGACTTTATTTTATATCCAACCCCATCTTATATTGCTATGTTATTCTACTCTTTTTAATTGTTCTATTAAATCGTCTACTTTTGAATTTCAGTCTTTACCTCTTTTCTTTAATAATTTTATCTAGTTTTTTTATTAATTTCTAACAGTAACACTATTACTATTAAAGTATTATTTTGTTTTATTATTGTTTGATTCGCTTTTCCTTGAGGAGTATAGTTGGTAAGTCCTTCTGGATTGGGCTGAAGTCTTTCTGTAAATTTTAATGCGTTATCATATACTGGATATACTTCTAGTTGTAAATCATTCATGAGAGAGCGATTATGTATGCATACATATAGTATTAGTTATTATTATAACAGAAAATGGATCTGTGATAGTAGAAAAATATTACAATGCTACTAGTACTACAACAACAACAAAAAGAACCCTCAAACCCAAACTAATGGTTCATTTATTAAAATAATGATTGAAATCAGTTTGATAGATAAACATATCATCAACGTTCAAGATTTGAATAGTATAATGAATTTGAACTCTGCTAAGTTGTGAAATTTATAAAAACTGAAAAAGCATCAAACATTTTGAGTCAATCCTTAAACGAAATAATGCCATTTAAACTAGGATTTGGGTAGTTGAATTTGATTATACATACTCCCTTTATCTCAATTTATGTGGTATTGTTTGACTAAGCACAAAGTTTAAGAAAGAAAGACAGATTTTTTTAAACTTGTGGTCTAAACCAAGTCGAAGACATTTTCTTTTTTTAAAAATTTTCAGAGCCCGCAGCCTCTACCATTCAGGTGCGTACTGAGTAACCTGCTCACTGTGCAATAACACAGAAACCACATAGGAGATGTAAACCGCACAAGACGAGCCCGGTGCAACGAGCTCTAACTAAGGATATGGGCGGATGTAGAGTTTGGCCACCGGGTCTATCTGAACCCAGTACTTTCGACGCGAAGCATATATTTATGTGTAAAAATTCATTAAAATTGCAATAAATGATAGGTCTGAATCCACAATTTTAAAAATATAATGATTTTAATGCTAAAAACCTTAAAAGTTGAACCTGGATCCGTCCCTGACTAAGTAGGCTGCTGGTGAGGGGGAATTGATCCCATATGTGTGAAACCACTCACCCAACAAACTCAACAAACCCTTGAGGACAAGTAGTAGACATTTGTGTGGCTACAATTTAGGAAAAGTTTAATATTAAAATGTTTCTAAATATAGAAAGGTCTTATCCTTTTTTTTTATAAGCCGAAAAGGAAATTGTGCATCTAAAACTGGGACAGAGGAAGTAAAAATAAGATCAAAAGAAAGATCAGGTGCAGAAAACTGTAAAGGTGAAGTCTTTTAGAGTAAATGAAGGGTTAGGTTAAGACCTCAAAGCTAGCACCACAAATGAGCTTGACCCAATTGCCTTTTTGCAGAGATTCAACAGGAGAATTAGCGATTGAAGGAATCACTGTTTTTTTTATGATGCTTTTAACTTTTTCAAGATCATTGTAGTTGCTGGAATTAAGCGGAGCTGTAATAGAGAAACCAGATTAATTCAAAAAAAATTAAAGAGAATAATAATACTAGCCGGAGAAGTATGGAATAGAGAGAGTACCTCGTAATTTGGTGCCAACTGAAGCATAGCAAGGAATGCTCAGAGCCATCATCTTGTTACAATAGTAGCTCCTTTTTTGGCTAGAATCTGTGATTACTCCATTTCTTATCTGAAAAATCTCAAGGTTTTTGAAATTACAGGATCACCCCCTTAACTGTTTGAAACTGATACTAGTAACCCCTCTATTTTATCAAAAATAATATTAGTAACCCCTCTATTTTATGGAGTATAGTTTTCATTCTCTTTGTTTTTGTTTTTTTTTTCTTTGGTTAACTCCATTTTATTGGTTTCAAACCCGATGGACCATACACTTTTTAAAAGTCGATTTTTTTAAAAGAAATTACCAGCAATGTCCATTTAGAAGTAGCACATTAGAAAAATTGGTTAATTGGTAAAATATTACTAATATTAGCTAGAATAACCAATTAGCTATTTATAGCAAAAAAATATCAAATTTTTTACTTTCTTTTGAGTGAGTGCTATTAGAATAGATTGGGTATATCTTAAGAAGCTTGAGTCTCAGTTTTGGGATGATTTGGTGAAGTTTTGAGGTGGTTTGAATTGAAAATTTGAAGTAAAAACTAAATATGAAAAAAAATTGATACGTGTATCACACTGTGTATCACATATGTATTATATTTGTATCGATTGTGTATCACATGTATATCCATGTATACCTGTGTGTGAGATACATGCGTGATACATATTTTATATATCTATCACAGAAGAATTTTTTGACATCGACTTAATTATGAATTTTGATACAAAACCACTCCAAATCACCTCCAATCTTCCTCAAATTTGTATATTGACTTATCTATATATTTTCAATGAATTTCAACTATACCCATTAAAAAAATTCCTTGTTTATTTCAATTTTTGGAATATTGGCTAGAGGTTGGTAAGTTGAAACTTATATGTGACATTTCTGTAAGTTTTTTTTTGTTCCACACCGATGTTCAATATCTGTATCGGAGCCATACTATATCTGGATTCGCGCCGTATAGGACCCCATTCAGGGAAAGCGCTCTCTATCAAGGATTTTCCATAAGACCTTTAATTATGGGAGGAGCAGTCTCATCCACTGCACCACACCCTTTAGTGGTTGAAAGCCGATTAGTTTGGCATTGTACAGAAAAGTTTCACTTTGGGATAAAATATTTTCTGTCGAAAGCAATTACACACTTATAATTAAACTCTAAATATAAATTTGATTAAGAAAGAGAAAGTATTTATCACACTATTATAATCTTGGTCGATAATTTATATTACGTCTAGCGTTACTAAAACATAGGTATTAATTATAAATATTTTTCATTCGTTTTTTATAATGGATATACATAGTAACTATTTTATTATGAATCTCGTTTATTTTTTTCCATTGTGGATCATTTTTTGAATAACACCACTTATCTTAGTCATATAAATTGGGGTTAGAGGCTAAAAATTAATTATAGTTTTGTATATCTTTTGTCGGGTTTTATGTATCTCGAAATTCCAATATTGAAATAATTTTAGACATTATCTTTTACCTCATTTAACGAGCTAAAATGCTTTTTCACTAATCTTGTGCAAATAGAGAAATAACGGTAAGATATATGGACTTATATCTACATACATATGAACAATATATGGATAAATTATATGTTATGTGCTATCTTTTGGTTTGGCCTAAATAAGTGGTCTTATAGACATTATGTTAAGGGGGCCAATGTATTGTCATATAAAGTGTAGGACTAATGTATAGATACCCAAAAGGGTAACCTTAGTTAATGATGGGCTAACTAAGGTTACATATATGTAACCATGGTTACATGCTTATGACTCTTGAGTTTCATAATTCATTTCTTATAAGTGGGGGGTTATGGTTCTCACATAATAGCAAGACATTCTCTTCTTCTTCCCATTGAATCAAGAGAGCCATTTCTTCCTGTCTTGCATATCTTTGTGGAAAACTATACTCCAATTTTGGTTGTTGTGACATATTCTTGTGTAAGCAATACTTCAAGACAATCTTGAAGATAAGGATCAAGGAGTTTCAAACAATCATCAAAGGAGGCTTAAGGATTTCCACATATGGATTCAGGTACGCTTCTGTTCATGTTGTTGTTTCCAAATTATTCGATATGAAGGCTGTTGTGTTTTAGTCGGAATCATAATTCTAACAATTGGTATCACAGCCTCCTTCATATTTGGATAATTTGGAAGTTCATAAAATTTATGTTATATAAAGTTCATGTTCAAGTTAAGTTAGAATTTTGATTATGAAATTCTAGTACCATGAAATAGCATGATTTTATGAATGTTATGTTTGTTGATGAACTTTGGTGTTTCAATATTTTGTTATCTCTATATGAAATGAAATATTGAAATTTACATGATTTTGGTTGATGATCAACATGTTTTCTTGTTTAAGATTCTTGTTGAAAATCATATTAAGTCGTTGGACATAATGGGACAATAATCGATTATCTTGATTCAATAATCGATTATTGCTTTAAAGTTCACAAAAACAGAAACAGCCAATAATCGATTATTCAATTTTGCTCATAAAAAATTTTTGAAACAGAACAGTGGAATAATCGATTATTCATTTTGAATAATCGATTATCTGATTTTTCAGCAAAATTTTGGAAATTACAGTAAGGCAGAATAATCGATTATCTCTTACAGATAATCGATTATCCTGGACCAGCAAGCCCTGATAATCGATTATCAAGGACCTGATAATCGATTATCAGGCAGTTAATTGTTGAAAACGTTTTGTTTTGGCTGTTTAATAAGGACATAATATAAGAAACGTTTTTCATAATTAATGAAACGTTTTAAGTCTTTTAAGTTTCAGATTTTAATTGAATATTTATAATATGTCAATTAATATTAAGTTTTTTTTATAATTATTAATGTTTTATACATTAATATTCAGTTTTTAATATTAATTGTTTTAGTCCATCAAACTTCAGATTTTGGCATTGTCCAATTAAGTCTATAACAATTAATATTCAGATGTTGCATGTCAAAACATGTAACATATTAAGTTAAGATTCATAATATGGCTTAAGGAACTAAAGTATTTAGCATCTAATATTTTAAATTAGTCAATTGAAGCATTATGTTGCCAAAGTAACCTCTATTGTGTAGATTGATTGATTTTGAAATATAAGATGACTGTGGATGTTCGTCTTTCATGCGTTTAACACCGGCCCAAAGGAAGGTTGTTATTTGGCAGGAATTCGAACATGCTTGTGGTGATAAATATGTGACAATTATTTGGTTTTCCATGTGAATATTAAGTCGGCCCAAAGGAAGGCTTGATATTTGACAGGAGTTTATTGTCAATATTTGATCACTACACCAAGAGTACCACTTACAAGTTGATTTTCTGTCCAAAGACTAAAATCAATGTTGTGCTAGGTATCTTGTAATGGGATTTGCCTATTTTGAATCTATAAAGTAAAGTTAAAGTTCAAGTAATTGTAAGCATGTATTAAGTAATCCTTTGTTCTATTTTCAGTTAATTCTTCAGCTGCTTCGATATCTGCTAATATAAATAGCATCCCTGTGCTTAACGGCACAAACTTTAAGGAATGGAAAGAGAACATTATGATCGTTCTCGGTTGCATGGATCTTGACCTTGCACTTCGGATTGAGCAACCTGCTTCTCTTGAGGATACATCTTCTTCTGATGAAAAGAGGGAGATGGAGAAGAGGGAACGCTCAAATCGCATGAGTCTAATGATCATGAAACGTGCAATTCCAGAATCATTCAGGGGAACTATGAATGATGAAGCTAATGTTGAAGTTTTCCCAAATTGGACATATCCGGTTATTCATGTTCTTTTGGTGACAATAAAGTTAGTCTCTTTCAGAATTCAAATCTTATTGGTACTGGTCTTTTATCAACATTTGATAGCCTATATTTGGTTGACATAATAACCTCACATAATGATACCTTGCATACAAGTTAAAGTGGTACCAAAAGAAAATTAACTGGTGAGAATTCTATATCACTCTGGTACAAACGTTTGGGTCACATATCCATTCAAAGAATTCAGAAACTCGTGTCAGATGGAATTCTTGATTCCTCAAATTCGGATATTTATGTTGAGTGTATCAAGGGTAAACAAACAAACAAGACGAGATTAGGTGCTAAGAGAGCTTCGGACGTCTTAGAATTGATACATACGGATATTTGTGGGCCATTCCCTACACCTTGTAGGAATGGTCAACAATTCTTTATCACATTCATAGACGATTACTCTCGTTATGGGTACCTATATCTTATTCATGAAAAGTCCCAATCCATAGACGTGTTCAAATCATATAAGGCTGAAGTTGAAAATCAACTAAGCAAAAGGATTAAATCCGTTAGATCTGACCGTGGTGGTGAATACTATGGCAGATATGATGGTTCAGGTGAACAACGTCCAGGGCCATTTGCTAAATTCCTAGATGAGTGTGGGATCGTCCCTCAGTATATTATGCCAGGCAGTCCTACGATGAATGGTGTAGCTGAGAGACGAAATCGGACCCTTAAGGATATGGTAAGAAGTATGATTTGTCGTACTACTTTACCAGACTCACTCTGGGGTGAAGCATTAAAAAACGCAGCTTATATTCTTAATAGAGTTCCAACTAAAGCTACAATCAAAACCCCATATGAACTTTGGACTGGGCATAAACCCAATATTAAGCACTTACACATTTAGGGTTGTCCAGCTGAGGCAAGGCCTTATAGGCTGAATGAAAGGAAACTGGATGCTAAAACAGTTAGTAGCTATTTTGTTGGATACTCTGAAAGATCCAGGGGTTTTAAGTTTTATGATCCCACTTCAAGAACTATTTTTGAGACGGGTAATGCTAGGTTTTTTGAGGATATTGAGTTTGGGGGGTGGGGAGATAAAGTTGTTATAGATTTTGTCTTTGAGGAAGAACATGTGTCTTTCCCTCAAGTTGTTGATCTTGGTCAGGGTGTTCTCATTCCTGACACGGATCACACAACTCGAGTTCAAGACAATCTCGAAAATCTCCCCAATCAGGATCCTGAAATTACTAATGAAAATCAAACTCAACAACCTCAAGAAACTGAAGAGCCATTAAGGAGATCCACTAGAGAGAGGAGAAATGCAATTTCGGATGATTATGTTGTATTTCTCCAAGAACAAGAAAGTGATATTGGACTTGAGGATGATGATCCAATCAACTTCCGTCAAGTCATTAAGGGTTCTAACTCTCAAAAGTGGATTGATGCCATGAATGATGAGACGAAGTCTATGAGCGACAATGACGTTTGGGAGCTTGTTACATTTCCCGAAGGTATTAAACCTATTGGTTGTAATTGGATTTTTAAAACCAAAAGGGATTCAGGGGGCAATGTTATTAAGTATAAAGCTCGTCTAGTCGCAAAAGGCTACACTCAAAAGGAAGGCATTGATTATAAAGAGACTTTCTCTCCAGTTTCATCGAAAGACTCTTTCAGGACTATAATGGCACTAGTAGCACATTTTGATCTTGAACTTCATCAGATGGATGTTAAGACAGCGTTTCTCAATGGTGACATTGAGGAAATAATTTATATGGTGCAACCTAAAAACTTTGTTTCGGGAGACTCAAAGAATAGGGTTTGCAAATTAAAGAAATCCATCTATGGGCTCAAGCAGGCTTCCCGTCAATGGTATTATAAGTTTCATGCAGTCATTACATCTTTTGGTTTTGAACCGAATGTTGCTGATGACTGTATATACCATAAGTTCAGTGGGAGTAAGTATATTTTTCTGGTTTTATATGTAGATGACATACTGCTTGCCTGTAATGATATAACATTATTGCATGAAACTAAGAAATTTCTTTCAAAGAAATTTGAAATGAAAGATCTTGGTGAAGCTTCTTTTGTATTAGGAATTCAGATATATCGAGATCGCTCAAAAGGTGTTCTCGGTCTGTCACAAAAGGGCTATATCGATAAGGTTCTTAAAAGATTTGGCATGCAGGATTGTAAATCAGGTAACACCCCTGTTGCTAAGGGAGACAAGTTTAGTCTCAAACAGTGCCCAAATAATAATTATGAAACTTTGGAAATGCAGAAGACACCTTATGCTTCGGCTGTAGGTAGTCTGATGTATGCTCAGGTATGTACACGACCTGATATAGCATACATTGTTGGGATGTTAGGCAGATATCTAAGCAATCCGGGAATGGGCCATTGGAAGGCAGCCAAAAGGGTCATGAGGTACTTACAGAGAACAAAGGATTACATGCTTACATATCGGAAATCGGACCAGCTTGAGATCATTGGGTACACCGATTCCGATTTTGCTGGATGTCAGGATAGTTTGAAGTCTACTTCAGGCTATATTTACATGCTTGCTGGCGGTGCTATCTCTTGGAGAAGCATCAAGCAAACTCTTACGGCCACTTCCACCATGGAAGCGGAATTCATGGCATGTTATGAAGCATCCAATGAGGCATTATGGCTGCGGAATTTTGTTGGTGGACTGCATATTGTTGATAGCATTAAAAAGTCAATTAGGCTATTATGCGACAACAGATCGGCAGTCCTTTATGCTAATAACAACGGTAGTTTGACGAAAGCAAAACATATGGACGTCAAATTTCGGGTTGTTAAAGAAAGAGTACAGAATGGACAGTTGTGCATTGAGCACATCAGTACAAACTCCATGCTTGCGGATCTGCTCACTAAGGGATTGACACCAAAAGTATTTCTTGAGCATATTGCTTGTATGGGTGTCAAATCATTTGAGGATTATGTATTTTAGTGGGAGTTTGTATTATACATTTATGTATTGTTCATTACATTCAGTAATTCAGTTTTAAAGTTATATCTGCAGATATTCAGTTTTAAAGTTTTATGTACTCTTAAAGTTTATGATTGATCTCAATAAAGAGAACCAGTTGGAAATAGACATTCTATTGACCACACTTTATGTTATTTCCATGCTACACACCTACACTTGATCCATGTCGTTGGTTATATTGATATACGTGATCTATGTTGGTTCTAGTTACGAATGAGTAACTAAGAGCTCTTAGGTCCTATGTTGGTATGATTGATGGACCGGATTGTTCATGACAATTTTATTATGATAGCAATTCTGAGCTCATAAGGTTATATTGTAACATATAATACTAAGGTTTGTACATATGTATGAATATCTCGTCCAAGTGGGAGATTGTAAGATATATGGACTTATATCTACATACATATGAACAATACATGGATAAATTATATGTTATGTGCTATCTTTTGGTTTGGCCTAAATAAGTGGTCTTATGAACATTATGTTAAGGGGGCCAATGTATTGTCATATAAAGTGTAGGACTAATGTGTAGATACCCAAAAGGGTAACCTTAGTTAATGATGGGCTAACTAAGGTTACATATATGTAACCATGGTTACATGCTTATGACTCTTGAGTTTCATAACTCATTGGTTATAAGTGGGGGGTTATGGTTCCCACATAATAGCAAGACATTATCTTCTTATTCCCATTGAATCAAGAGAGCCATTTCTTCTTGTCTTGCATATCTTTGTGGAAAACTATACTCCAATTTTGGTTGTTGTGACATATTCTTGTGTAAGCAATACTTTAAGACAATCTTGAAGATAAGGATCAAGGAGTTTTCAAACAATCATCAAAGGAGGCTTAAGGATTTCCACATATGGATTCAGATACACTTCTGTTCATGTTGTTGTTTCCAAATTATTCGATATGAAGGCTATTGTGTTTTAGTCGGAATCATAATTCTAACAATAACACCTATTTTTCTTTCTTTGTTGAGTACATCTTCAACCTTAAAACCCTTTTTTTTCCTTTTCTTTTGTTTGCTAAATGAATAATGAAAAGCAAAGCAAAGTAAGAAATAACTAGAATTAATCCCATTTATGCTAGGCACGAGTTATCCTATACCACAAAATATTCGATTTAAGAATTAATAATTAATCGTTAAAACCAACGATGAAATGATATTATCACTAAATAGTTGATAGTCATGTACTATAATAGACTAATAACTAGTTCGATAATGGATTTGATCGTGACATAATTTTAATCTATTCTTCTTCTTTTTTTTTCCAATGAGTACTAGTTCGATAACAATACTAAGACTTGACTAAATTCAAATTTATATTCCCTGACAAAAACGATTCTACGTTATGACTACTTTTCATAATGTGCTACTTTACATAATGATGGCATCAAAATATTCAAACTATATAAAACAAAAAAGTAATTTTAAACACTTTTTCCTTTCTTTTTCCACAGAAGAACAAAATAACTTTTTCTCAATACATCCATCAGACGATAACTAATCTAATAAAGACACCACTTTTAGTACAAAAAAATATGAAATAAGCTTTGTTTATTATAAAAGACTATACTATAAAGAGAAAATGAAGAAACACATAGCTCTCTTCTTTAACATGATGGTAAATTAATGGAAAAACAAACTACACTGAATAGTACCAAATGTTCAATTTGCATTAGCAAAATTTGGCAGACTTAAAGGAAAGAGGGTACATATGAGTATTTAAGTAAGTAAAACTTATAACTTTTCCAACCTTTAAAGGTTTTCCTTCATTAACCAAACAATCATTAACATGAAGTCTTTTAAAAATTGTTGGATTGACCAATTTTGCAGAGGCAAATGAACCACAGTTGAGATGAATCATAGATGCTACACAATTTGTAGAACAAGTGTTCACAATCTCAACTATATACTCTGGAATTCCATGCCAATTTGAACTTTTGCTCTGGTAAATGCTTATATCTTTGCCTGTGCAAACCTCTGTCATAATTGCCAAAAATAAAAAAGAGTTTAAGTTATTTATATCCACAATATAATACATACATATAATAATGTTACATGACATTGAGATCGTTTTGGGGTTCAAGACAAAGAAAGTTCGAGACAGCATATTACCACTTGGATCTATTTTTATGTTATTAGCTATTCTGTTGATTCTTCTCCAAACAGGAACAACCTATTTAATTACAAATTTTTAAACCACATAATTTAGTGAGCGGTGCTAAATTTTTCTATGAATTGCTTCTTTCGCCTCTTTCGTCTTTTCACTATACCATCCTTCTAAACGGATTTTATCCGGTTCAGCTGATGGTTTTATAGATCTCGTAGAGAATCTCGAGTTGGTTGCATATCATGTACAGTGGTGAAATCAGGAAATTCACTAAGGGGTATCAAAGTATAAGAATTTAAATATATTTTAAAATTAAAGGGAGTCAATATAAAGTAGTAAATATATATTAAAAAAATTATCTAGCAATACAGTGTAATTTTCCGGCGAAGATATATCGGTCGAAGATCCTTGGTTGAATGTGACTTCGCCATTGCACGTGTCCACGTTACATGCAATAACATGCATTTACTAATCTAATGGTATTTTACAAATATGATGTAAGAACCCTTGAAAATAAAGTTGAAAACATGTTAACATGTAGTTTTGTGTTTTTTTTTTGTATTTTAACATGTAAGGTAAAGATTTATTCTTTTGGTTACATGTAGTTTTGATTGAGTAAGAATCCGTTTACACTTATAATATATGTAGAAGTTAATATCAATAAGATTTAGTGTATGCGTTAACGATAAAGAAAATTTTATCAAGTCACATAAAATTCTAATTCATTAACTACATAATCATAGCAATGGATAAATAGAAGTTACCAACTACAACGGGCTAAAATACGTAGTAATTAGCTATATATATATAATAAATAAATAAATAAAAAGTAGTTTGGTGCACTAAGCTTTCGCTATGTGCGGGGTCTAGAAAAGAGCCGGACCACAAGAGTCTATTGTACGCAGCGTTACTCTATATTTCTGCAAGAGGCTATTTCCACGGCTCGAACCCGTAACCTCCCTCGTCACATGTGAGCAACTTTACTCTTTATGCAGAAGGAACTTGTACATAGTGAAAGGAATTAAAGTATATAAAATCGAGAGGAAATAGAAATAATAATTGCTCCATAAAGATAGAATATTTTACCTGCATCCGAGAAATCTTTTCTGTTACTAGACTTATCACTCAAGTAAAATTCACTATTGCATCCTATAATAATATTCATGACAAAAAAGAAACAGAAGAAGAAATTCAAGAAATGGCTCATACTTTTAAAGTATTTTAATTCTCTAGGAGAACGACAATAGAAAGGAAAAATGCTTACAAAAATAGTGAGGACGCAGAGTTTAAATAGCTAGAAAAATAATCGTTAATTTTGCAATACCAAAATTAAACTCTGTAATTGCTGCTAATTTTCAGTCAATCAGTTATATTGGAAAAGGGAGACGTTCGTTACTGCTATTTTAATTCATAATAAAAAACCATTAGTTTAGCTATTAGCAAAACGTTCATCTTTTACCTCCATTTATTTTGTATTAAAGTATGAAAATAATGCCTGACTATTGATTGACGTGAGTCCTCCTTTTTTGGTGACAAATTATATTTTTATTCGCCGAAAATATTTTCCACAACTCAAGATAATTATTATATTGAATACGTCGGAAGCTAATTAGAGCGTAGGCAGCGATATTGCCCGATATCTATTGTACTATTTGTAACGATCCGATTGGTCGTTTTGCTTTTAGAACCTCGTCACCCTAAATAAAATTTTCCGCACCTGCTTTAACTAATTTATGACCTACGGGGGGGATTGATTCGGAATTTGGGAGAGCTTGAGTTTAAATAGGTGTATTGGGGAAAAACTGAATTTACATGTTAAAGGTGATGTGTCATAACACGAGGATTAGTCAAATGGTCAAAGCATTATAATTAGCCACGAGGCACGAGCAACAACATAGGCGGGAAAAAATACTTAGAGAGGCACTGATTGTTATTTTGACAACCTGAAACTCGTGCCTATTCAAGTCATTTAAAGCTCGAAGATCAAGAAGATGAATCTGACATCACTGGGCAGGCCAAATACAATATTAAATGTTAAATACGTTAGATAATTCATATCTTATGTAAGTGATCGAGTAACGTTTCTTTCAAAGTCATTTAATGCTCATAATTGACTCATTAAGACAAAAACAATACACATTCCCCGATAATTTACTATAAAATGAGAGAGTTAGAACATTTGTAATGACAAAAAATACTGTGGATACACTATTGAAATACGATATGATTTATTTGCTTTATATTTACTCTCAAAGTCTTTTCTTATTTTCTTTCTTGATTATCAGTAATCCGTATTCTTCCTAAGTTTTAGCTTTGACCAAGGTATCACTTTTTGATTAAACAAATTGGTTCCATTACCTGGAATCTGATAATCATTTTTCTTCTACTATGGCAAACAACAACAACAATGACAACATCTTGGGAAACCAGAAAAATCAAACCCCGCAAGATCAAAGAGATTTACAAAATATTAACCTGGTTCCTTCCCCCCAAGATTAACCCGACAATCTCGTGAAGGCACTCCTGCTCCTGAGTCTCATGCCAGTGAACAAGAGCAATCTGAACATTTTGAAGGGGCAGATGAAGCTTTACAAAAAGTAATTGATGCACGGGTTAGCAAAGCTCTCCAGGCTCTATTAGTCGATTACATGTTGCACCACTCACACCTACGCCTAATAACAACACGTTGGAGAATCTCCGTTCTGGACTTGTTAATTCCGAAAATGGAGGAACCCCTAGTGAATCATAGGAGGTAGAACCATGTAATTCAACAAATTCCCATTTGCAAAATTTAGTACTGACCTTGCAGAAATACCTCAAGGAACAAAATGACCGCATAGAGCGAATTCCTGAAGTTCCACTTGTAATCAAAGATGTGGATATGGATAAATATTTATTCACAACAACTGTGGAGTCCAAGTGATGCCCCCTTCCAATTCCAAAGAAATTCAAAATGTCTGACATCCGAAAATACGATGGAACAATATACACACGAGACCACGTGACAACATTCACAACTGGCGTGAAGGATAACAATTTGACGAAATAGGAGATTGAATCAGTCTTGGTCAAAACATTTGTGAAACACTAAGCAAAGGGGCGTTAACTTGGTATTCTCTCTTACCCGAAAATTCTATAAATTCTTTTGCTAAGCTTGAAGATTCTTTCATTAAAGCACATTCGGGAGCCCAAAAGGTAGAGAAAAGAATAGAGGATATCTTCAAAATTAAATAAAGGGACTGAGAACTACTTCGAGATTTCATTGATAGATTTCAACGTGAAAGAATGACTTTATTGCGTGTACCTAGCAATTGGGCTGCTATAGCTTTCATGAGTAATTTGAATGAAAAAGCTCGGCGGCAAAGAGAAGACTCAAGGAAAGCCTTCGAGAATTCCCAGCTACAACATGGAATTATGTTTATAATAGGTATAGTACAAAGCTTCGGATTGAAGAGGATATAGTTCCAAGATTCCAAAAAGAGGAAAAAGTAAGTACGATACATGCTGAAAATAAAAGAAGCTCTAGTAAAAATAGGTATGATCCATACATGGGACTTGCGGGAAAAGACTCACGTTAAGATCGGATAATCAAAGGTACAATCACAAATCTAGAAACAATGATTCAAGTTCCTCATCTAGATTTAGGAACGAGCGAAACAGATAAGAGCCATGAGATGATGACAGAAGTTTAAAGGCGAGATTCGGTGGTTATAATTTCAGTGTCACTACCTCCGATCTCGTAGCTATTTTGAGGAGCATGGGAGATAAGGTCCGATGGCTAAAAGAGATGAGGTCAAATCCGAGCCGGCGTAACCCTAACCATTGGTGCGAATTTCATAATGATCATGGCCATAAAACATCTGAGTGCAGATTTTTGCAATGTGAAGTTGATCATTTGTTGAAGCAAGGGTATCTCACTTAGTTGTTCAGTGAAAAAGGCTAGGAGGCTTACATGAAAAATAGGCAGGTGCCCCCAAAACTACCATCTCACAAAAGAACCGTCAACGTCATGGTGGGGGGAAGATGCCAACGGTGTAATATATACAACATTTAATAAAGTTTCTAAAGTCATTATCACCCACGGGAAGTGGGTGCGACAAGTCTTTGAAGAAAGTATTACCTTCGATGATGCTGATGCAGATGGCGTATTAACTCAACATAATGACGCACTGGTAATATCTTTACTTGTATTTGATTCTAATGTGAAACGAGTTTTGATTGATCCTGGGAGTTGTGTAAATATTATCCCACTAAGGGTATTGCATGAAATGAAAGCTAAGGAAAAAATGATTCCAAAGGCGCATACGTTGTCTGGATTCGACAATTCTAGCATGGTAACTGATGATAGGCTATAATTACGTATTTTAGTCGATTATTACACTCAAATTTACTGCAATATAGTTGAGTTTGCACTTTAATCGCTAGTGGTTTGCACTAACGGTGTGTTTTATGACTTGTAGTAGTGCTTTCGAGCTATATAGATGATATAGAATGAATTTAAGTGATTTGAAGTTTTGAATTCTGAGTAAAGCTTAAGGAATTAAGTCGGGATCGCGTTCGGGGGTCAAATTTGATAATTAAGTATGAACGAAGACTCGAAGAGGCATATTGCGCACTGTCTAGTAAAATGGACATAACATTTTGCTCAGAACTTCATTTGGGCTCCATAATATATGGTTGGAAAGATAACTCAAAAGGATACAACTTTGATATATTATGTTTTTTCCAAATTCTAAATGGAACAGGGTGAAAAACCGCGGTTACGGCAGGACCACGGCAGAACCGTGACAGATGGTTGTCGCGAACAACTGAAGAATCTGAGAGGGTGTTTGGCCGCGGTTCCGGCGTAACCACAGTGGAACCGCTGAAGGATGCATAAATTTCAGGGACCAAAGTGCAAAATACGGGATCTTATGCCCTAAACCCTATATTAAATCAAGGAAGGCGGCAAAGAAAAGGGAGGGGGACATATTTTGAGACATAGATTTGACCTAAGGAGGCAAGAACATATTGGGAGCAAGGCGGAGAATTCTTTTACGAGTTTTCCTTCCTATTCCTATTTTATATTGTTTGTTATGAATTTTAGTATTGTAGTTATACGTACTATTATGAATAGCTAATTTGTTACCTAGAGTTTTGATAGAATCATTTGTAGGATAAATTCTTGTTATATTTTTCTATAATTGAGCCATAGTTTTTCTTTGTTTGTTCAACTACGTTTATATTCTGGTTGATTGAAGAGCTCTCAATTAGCTGTGCCTATTTAGTATGCATAACTCGGTAGAGAGTGCATATTTAGGTTATTGTTGAACAACACAACTCCCAAAGTATATGTGGGATCAATAACCGAGGGTTTAAAGGCGGGATTAGGGATAACGAAGCCTTAGGTGCAATCTGAAGTGAGCTGTATTAAAAGACAGCTAGCGTAGCTCGAGAGGGTGCATCTAGTAAATTGTCGTAATTACTCGGGGAGAGACTTATGGTAATAAGAGTGCTCATGATCGGTAGAGAATACTTAGGCAAAATTATAGAAGACATAGCAGGAAGGATTCCGACAATTGAGGAAATCATAAATCTAGACCTCCTTAATCTTATCTCCAACCCTTAGTATATTTAGTTGTTAATTTAGTAATTTAATTTGTTAGTTAATTAGTTAAACACAAGAATCTAAATATCTAAAAGTTAGGAATTGTTCAAGCTTGTCTTCTTGGTGATAGTGAACAGTTGTAGCTAAATCTTAGTTCTCTGTGGGATTCGACTCCGGACTTGTAAATCAGATTATATTTGCAACGACCGCATTGTCCTTTTTATAAGACATAGTTGGGCGTCATCAGTAACAAAAGGAGAGGTAACAACTTTTGCAGAAGGTAGTTACTAAAGAAACTAAATTTCAAGTAGTAGATATGGAAATGGCTTATAACATAATCTTGGGGAGACCATGGATCCATGAAATGGATGTTGTTCCACCAACTCTACATCAAGTTATTAAATTCCCATCACCTCGGGGAATTTTCCAAATTCGTGGAGATCAACATGTAGCCAGGAGTATTAATGCCGCGATAGATGCGAACACCGTAAATGAAGAGAAATAGAAATCACAGAGAACAATTGAGGACATCACTGTTAAAACCTCAACTGAACAACAACGAACAGACATAGACTCGAGACCTGATACAATTCAAGAGCAGAAGAAAATGAAAATATCAAAACAACAATTGAAGAGTTGGAAGTTGTTTTATTATTTGAACAATGACTCGATCAGAAGGTTTACGTTGGAGTGAACCTGAAACCAGACATGAGAGGTATGATAATTGACTTTTTAAAAGCTAACGTTTACTGTTTTGCTTGGTCCCGTGCTGATATGACGGGTATATCACTGGAGGTAATGACCCACAAGTTAAATGAAGACTCATTGTACACACTAATAAAGCAAACGAAAAGAAAGCAATGAGTTTTCAAAAATCAAGTGATTCAAGATGAGGTCCAGAAATTGTTAAAAATCGGGTCTATCCGCGAGGCAAAGTTTCCTAATTGGTTAGCTAACACAGTGGTGGTGCCTAAAAAGAATGGTAAGTGGCGAGTTTGTATAGATTATACAGATCTCAACAAAACTTGCCCAAAAGATTCTTTCCCTTTACTGCATATAGATTAGCTAATTAATGCTACTGCAGGGCATGCGTTATTAAGTTATTTAGATGCATAATCAGGTTATAACCAAATCAAAATGAATCCAAGTGATGAAGAGAAAACCACTTTCATCACAGACAGGGGGACTTACTGTTATAAAGTGATGCACTTTGGTCTAAAAAATGCAGGGGCAACCTATCAAATGTTGGTTACAAATATGTTCCAGGAACATTTAGGAAAAACCATGGAGGTGTACATAGACGATATGCTCGTTAAAATTCATCATTCTCATGATAATATCTCTCATTTATCTGTCACATTTCAAATTTTGAGCAAATTTAATATGAAACTCAATCTAGAAAAATGCGCATTTGGGGTCGCATCAAGTAAGTTTTTGGGTTTTCTTATTTTTAACCATGGCAGTGAAGTAAACCCTTCACAGATAAAAGCAATAGAGGAAATCTCTGACGTGCTTATAAGTAAAAAAGAGGTCCAAAGACTAACGAGAAGAATTGCAGCTTTGGGTAGATTTATTTCCAAATCTTCATAAAAGTGTTTCAAATTTTTCTCTGTACTTAAAAAGCTAGATCATTTCAAATGGAAAGAAGAATGTCAACAAGCACTTAGAAATTTGAAAGCATATTTGTCAAATCCACCATTGTTGGCAAAGTCAAAGGCATGGGAAAAATTACTTGTCTATTTAGCCGTATAAGAAGTTGCATTAAGTGCAATTTTAGTCCGTGAGGACCAAGGTAAACAATCTACTATCTATTATGTTAGTAAGTCTTTATTAGATGCAGAAAAACGGTATCTACAATTAGTAAAACTAGCACTTGCTTTAATAATGGCATCTAGAAAATTAAGACCTTACTTTCAATGTCATCCCATTGCTGTAGTAACTGCTTTCCCATTGGGTAACATTTTGCATAAGCATGAATTATCAGGGAGGTTAGAAAATTGGGCTATTAAATTAAGTGAGTACGAAATCACTTATCAACCTAGAACCGCTATAAAATCTCAAGTATTAGTTGATTTTGTGGTTGATTTTAACCAAGAGATGCATACATACAGACGTCTTCGTACCTACAACACTCTATTAGGTTTGCCCATAGCTTTGTGAGACCTACGTGAACCTAGTGCTCTGATACCATATTGTCAAGACCCAATAATAGGTCATGATGGCGCCTAACACCGTTGTCAGGCCACCCAACGCAGAAGTATAATTTAATTCTCATTTTTGCTTTTAATAAAAATTAAGTATGACAGATTCTTCAAAGTTAAGGCGAAAGACAAGAGAGATAATTCTGTAATAATATAGTTATACAACCCAAAAATGAATGTCTTCTAACGTGTGTGCCAGAACCTGGTGTCACAAGCTACGTGCAACTAGTAGAATATACACAAAAGAATAATATACTATCCTACTGACTGAATCAGGATAGACAGAAACCAAAAATACATAGAAAGACTTCTTCGGTTGCAGATCACCATGAAAGAGAAGCAACTCACCGTAGAAGCCCCAGATGTGCTCAGTGACATGCACCAGAGTGATGTCCAGATCCACCTGCCTCAAATCCTATAGATTTAAGCACAGAAGTGTAGCATAAGTACATAAACAACATGTACCCCGTAAGTATCCCGTCTAATCTCGAAGAAGTAGAGACGAGAATTTGACTCGATAATTACTAAGGTCAAATAATATATATATATATATATATATATATATATATATATATATATGTGTGTGTGTGTGTGTGTGTGTGTGTGTGTGTGTGTGTGTATAATGTGTTAAAATCATGGAAAATACGAGTATCAACAATTTTATAGCAAGTGACATCAGTCAAGTTCTTCAGTACATTGAGTTTATAATTTATCATTTTGAGATGATAGCAAAATAAGGCAAGTGTAAACGTTCTCACAATTAAACATGCACACATAGTACCGAGGCGACGATCCTAACCGACAGAAAAAAACTGTGTACTTACTGAGCGTCGATGGTGCACCTATAGATGCATCCATTAATACCAAGGCGGTCGGCCCGATCCACAAATATCAGGCAATATCAAGAATAAGCATAAAAGGCACATTCATAATCAAGTATACCATTCAATATTCAACAAGTTATGCAAGTTGCTTTTATTTCCTTTCAAGTCTGTAACATATCCTAAATGATCGTATTAGCCAATTGGTAAAATATTACTAATATTAGCTAGAATAGCCAATTAGCTATTTATAGAAAAAGAATATCAAACATTTTACTTTCTTTTGAGTGAGTGCTATTAGAATAGATTGGGTATATCATAAGAAGCTTGAGTCTCAGTTTTGAGATGATTTGGTGAAGTTTTGAGGTGGTTTGAATTGAAAATTTGAAGTAAAAACTAAATATGAAAAAAAAATGATACGTGTATCACACTGTGTATCACATATGTATTATATTTGTATCGATTGTGTATCACATGTATATCCATGTATACCTGTGTGTGAGATACATGCGTGATACATATTTGATACATCTATCACAGAAGAATTTTTTGACATCGATTTAAGTATGAATTTTGATACAAAACCACTCTAAATCACCTCCAATCTTCCTCAAATTTTGTATATTGACTTATCTATATATTTTCATTGAATTTCAACTATACCCACTAAAAAAATTCCTTGTTTATTTCAATTTTTGGAATATTGGCTAGAGGTTGGTAAGTTGAAACTTATATGTGACATTTCTGTAAGTTTTTTTTTTGTTACACACTGATGTTCAATATCTGTATCGGAGCCATACTATATCTGGATTCGCGCCGTATAGGACCCCATTCAGGGAAAGCGCTCCCTATCAAGGATTTTTCATACCTAGGGCTCGAACCCGAGACCTTTAATTATGGGAGGAGCAGTCTCATCCACTGCACCACACCCTTTAGTGGTTGAAAGCTGATTAGTTTGGCATTGTACAGAAAAGTTTCACTTTAGGATAAAATATTTTCTGTTGAAAGCAATTACACACTTATAATTAAACTCTAAATATAAATTTGATTAAGAAAGAGAAAGTATTTATCACACTATTATAATCTTGGTCGATAATTTATATTACGTCTAGCGTCACTAAAACATAGATATTAATTTTAAATATTGTTCATTCGTGTTTTATAATGGATATACATAGTAACTATTTTATTATGAATCTCGTTTATTTTTTTCCGTTGTGGATCATTTTTGAATAACACCACTTATCATAGTCATATAAATTGGGGTTAGAGGCTAAAAATTAATTATAGTTTTGTATATCTTTTGTCTGGTTTTATGTATCTCGAAATTCCAATATTGAAATAATTTTAGACATTATCTTTTACCTAATTTAACGAGCTAAAATGCTTTTTCACTAATCTTGTGCAAATAGAGAAATAACAGTAAGATATATGGACTTATATCTACATACATATGAACAATATATGGATAAATTATATGTTATGTGCTATCTTTTGGTTTGGCCTAAATAAGTGGTCTTATGGACATTATGTTAAGGGGGCCAATGTATTGTCATATAAAGCGTAGGACTAATGTGTAGATACCCAAAAGGGTAACCTTAGTTAATGATGGGCTAATTAAGGTTACATATATGTAACCATGGTTACATGCTTATGACTCTTGAGTTTCATAACTCTTTTGTTATAAGTGGAGGGTTATGGTTCCCACATAATAGCAAGACATTCTCTTCTTCTTCTCATTGAATCAAGAGAGCCATTTCTTCTTGTCTTGCATATCTTTGTGGAAAACTATACTCCAATTTTGGTTGTTGTGACATATTCTTGTGTAAGCAATACTTCAAGACAATCTTGAAGATAAGGATCAAGGAGTTTTCAAACAATCATCAAAGGAGGCTTAAGGATTTCCACATATGGATTCAGGTACGCTTCCGTTCATGTTGTTGTTTCCAAATTATTCGATATGAAGGCTATTGTGTTTTAGTCGGAATCATAATTCTAACAATTGGTATCAGAGCCTCCTTCATATTTAGATAATTTGGAAGTTCATAAAATTCATGTTATATAAAGTTCATGTTCAAGTTAAGTTAGAATTTTGATTATGAAATTCTAGTACCATGAAATAGCATGATTTTATGAATGTTATGTTTGTTGATGAAATTTGGTGTTTCAATATTTTGTTATCTCTATATGAAATGAAATATTGAAATTTGCATGATTTTGGTTGATGATCAACATGTTTTCTTGTTTATGATTCTTGTTGAAAATCATATTAAGTCGTTGGATAGAATGGGACAATAATCGATTATCTTGATTCAATAATCGATTATTGCTTTATAGTTCAAAAAAACAGAAACAGCCAATAATCGATTATTCAATTTTGCTCATGAAAATTTTTTGAAACAGAATAGTGGAATAATCGATTATTCATTTTGAATAATCGATTATCTGATTTTTCAGCAAAATTTTGGAAATTACAGTAAGGCAGAATAATCGATTATCTCTCACAGATAATCGATTATCCTGGACCACCAAGCCCTGATAATCGATTATCAAGGACCTGATAATCGATTATGAGGCAATTAATTGTTGAAAACATTTTGTTTTGGCTGTTTAATAAGGACATAATATAATAAACGTTTTTCATAATTAATGAAACGTTTTAAGTCTTTTAAGTTTCAGATTTTAATTGAATATTTATAATATGTCAATTAATATTAAGTTTTTTTATAATTACTAATGTTTTATACATTAATATTCAGTTTTTAATATTAATTGTTTTAGTCCATCAAACTTCAGATTTTGGCATTGTCCAATTAAGTCTATAACAATTAATATTCAGATGTTGCATGTCAAAACATGTAACATATTAAGTTAAGATTCATAATATGGCTTAAGGAACTAAAGTATTTAGCATCTAATATTTTAAATTAGTCAATTGAAGCATTATGTTGCCAAAGTAACCTCTATTGTGTAGATTGATTGATTTTGAAATATAAGATGACTGTGGATGTTCGTCTTTCATGCGTTTAACACCGGCCCAAAGGAAGGTTGTTATTTGGCAGGAATTCGAACATGCTTGTGGTGATAAATATGTGACAATTATTTGGTTTTCCATGTGAATATTAAGTCGGCCCAAAGGAAGGCTTGATATTTGACAGGAGTTTATTGTCAATATTTGATCACTACACCAAGAGTACCACTTACAAGTTGATTTTCTGTCCAAAGACTAAAATCAATGTTGTGCTAGGTATCTTGTAATGGGATTTGCCTATTTTGAATCTATAAAGTAAAGTTAAAGTTCAAGTAATTGTAAGCATGTATTAAGTAATCCTTTGTTCTATTTTCAGTGAATTCTTCAGCTGCTTCGATATCTGCTAATATAAATAGCATCCCTGTGCTTAACGGCACAAACTTTAAGGAATGGAAAGAGAACATTATGATCTTTCTCGGTTGCATGGATCTTGACCTTGCACTTCGGATTGAGCAACCTGCTTCTCTTGAGGATACATCTTCTTTTGATGAAAAGAGGGAGATGGAGAAGTGGGAACGCTCAAATCGCATGAGTCTAGTGATCATGAAACGTGCAATTCCAGAATCATTCAGGGGCACTATGAATGATGAAGCTAATGCCAAAGTTTTCCTTGAAAACCTTGAAAAGCGTTTTGAACAAAACGAAAAGGCGGAAACAAGTACTCTTTTGAGTAAACTTGTTTCCATGAGGTATAAAGGCAAGGGAAACATTAGGGAGTACATTTTGGAAATGTCTCATCTTGCTTCGAAACTTAAGTCACTCAAGCTAGTATTACCTGAGGAACTGCTTGTGTACTTAGTTTTGATATCTCTTCCTGCACACTTTAATCAGTTTAAGGTCAGTTACAACTGCCTGAAGGAGAAATGGACTCTTAATGAGCTCATTTCACATTGTGTGCAAGAGGAGGAAAGGATAAAGCAAGATAAGACTGAAAGTGCTCATCTGGCATCCTCTTCTAAGGATCCTAAGAAGAGGAAAGGTAAGGAAGTTGCTGTTGCAAGACCCAAGAAAAAGCAACATAAGGAACCTAAGGTTGAAATTACTGAATTAGGTTGCTTTTTCTGTAAGGGGACTAATCATGTGAAGAAGGATTGTACCAAGTACCACGCTTGGCGTGCGAAAAAAGGTACATTTCTTTCTCTTGTTTGTTCTGAAGTTAATTTAATTTCGGTACCTAAGGATACTTGGTGGGTAGATTCTGCTGCTACTACTCACATAAGTATATCTATGGAGGGTTGCCTGAACTGCCGAAAACCAAATGATGGTGAAAGATACATCTATGTGGGTGACGGCAAGAAGGTGCCAGTTGAGGCTATTGGAAAGTTTAGGCTATTGTTTAAGACCGGTTTTCATTTAGATTTGGATGAGACTTTTGTTGTACCGTCTTTTAGAAGGAATTTAATTTCTGTTCCCAAATTGGACATATCCGGTTATTCATGTTCTTTTGGTGATAATAAAGTTAGTCTCTTTCAGAATTCAAATCTTATTGGTACTGGTCTTTTATCAACATTTTATAGCCTATATTTGGTTGACACAATAACCTCACATAATGAAACCTTGCATACAAGTTTAAGTGGTACCAAAAGAAAATTAACTGATGAGAATTCTATATCACTCTGGCACAAACGTTTGGGTCACATATCCATTCAAAGAATTCAGAAACTCGTGTCAGATGGAATTCTTGATTCTCTTGATTCCTCAAGTTCGGATGTTTGTGTTGAGTGTATCAAGGGTAAACAAACAAACAAGACGAGATTAGGTGCTAAGAGAGCTTCGGGCGTCTTAGAATTGATACATACGGATATTTGTTGGCCATTCCCTACTCCTTGTAGGAATGGTCAACAATACTTTATCACATTCATAGACGATTACTCTCGTTATGGGTACCTATATCTTATTCATGAAAAGTCCCAATCCATAGACGTGTTCAAATCATATAAGGCTGAAGTTGAAAATCAACTAAGCAAAAGGATTAAATCCGTTAGATCTGACCGTGGTGGTGAATACTATGGCAGATATGATGGTTCAGGTGAACAATGTCCAGGGCCATTTGCTAAATTCCTAGATGAGTGTGGGATCGTCCCTCAGTATACTATGCCAGGCAGTCCTACGATGAATGGTGTAGCTGAGAGACGAAATCGGACCCTTAAGGATATGGTAAGAAGTATGATTTGTCGTACTACTTTACCAGACTCACTCTGGGGTGAAGCATTAAAAACCGCAGCTTATATTCTTAATAGAGTTCCAACTAAAGCTACAATCAAAACCCCATATGAACTTTGGACTGGGCATAAACCCAATATTAAGCACTTACATATTTGGGGTTGTCCAGCTGAGGCAAGGCCTTATAGGCCGAATGAAAGGAAACTGGATGCTAAAACGGTTAGTAGCTATTTTGTTGAATATTCTGAAAGATCCAGGGGTTTTAAGTTTTATGATCCCACTTCAAGAACTATTTTTGAGACGGGTAATGTTAGGTTTTTTGAGGATATTGAGTTTGGGGGGTGGGGAGATAAAGTTGTTAGAGATTTTGTCTTTGAGGAAGAACATGTGTCTTTCCCTCAAGTTGTTGATCTTGGTCAGGGTGTTCTCATTCCTGACACGGATCACACAACTCGAGTTCAAGACAATCTCGAGAATCTCCCCAATCAGGATCCTGAAATTACTAATGAAAATCAAACTCAACAACCTCAAGAAACTGAAGTGCCATTAAGGAGATCCACTAGAGAAGGAGAAATGCAATTTCGGATGATTATGTTGTATTTCTCCAAGAACAAGAAAGTAATATTGGACTTGAGGAAGATGATCCAATCAACTTCCGTCAAGTCATTAAGGGTTCTAACTCTCAAAAGTGGATTGATGCCATGAATGATGAGATGAAGTCTATGAGCGATAATGACGTTTGGGAGCTTGTTACATTGCCCGAAGGTATTAAACCTATTGGTTCTAAATGGATTTTTAAAACCAAAAGGGATTCAGGGGGCAATGTTATTAAGTATAAAGCTCGTCTAGTCGCAAAAGGCTACACTCAAAAGGAAGGCATTGATTATAAAGAGACTTCCTCTCCAGTTTCATCGAAAGACTCTTTCAGGACTATAATGGCACTAGTAGCACATTTTGATATTGAACTTCATCAGATGGATGTTAAGACAGCGTTTCTCAATGGTGACATTGAGGAAACAATTTATATGGTGCAACCTGAAAACTTTGTTTCGGGAGACTCAAAGAATAGGGTTTGCAAATTAAAGAAATCCATCTATGGGCTCAAGCAGGCTTCCCGTCAATGGTATTATAAGTTTCATGCAGTCATTACATCTTTTGGTTTTGAACCGAATGTTGCTGATGACTGTATATGCCATAAGTTCAGTGGGAGTAAGTATATTTTTCTGGTTTTATATGTCGATGACATACTACTTGCCTGTAACGATATAACATTATGGCATGAAATTAAGAAATTTCTTTCAAAGAAATTTGAAATGAAAGATCTTGGTGAAGCTTCTTTTGTATTAGGAATTCAGATATATCGAGATCGCTCAAAAGGTGTTCTCGGTCTGTCACAAAAGGGCTATATCGATAAGGTTCTTAAAAGACTTGGCATGCAGGATTGTAAATCAGGTAACATCCCTGTTGCTAAGGGAGACAAGTTTAGTCTCAAACAGTGCCCAAATAATAATTATGAAACTTCGGAAATGCAGAAGACACCTTATGCTTCGGATGTAGGTAGTCTGATGTATGCTCAGGTATGTACACGACCTGATATAACATACATTGTTGGGATGTTAGGCAGATATCTAAGCAATCCGGGAATGGACCATTGGAAGGCAGCCAAAAGGGTCATGAGGTACTTACAGAGAACAAAGGATTACATGCTTACATATCGGAAATCGGACCAGCTTGAGATCATTGGGTACACCGATTCCGATTTTGCTGGATGTCAGGATAGTTTGAAGTCTACTTCAGGCTATATTTACATGCTTGCTGGCGGTGCTATCTCTTGGAAAAGCATCAAGCAAATTCTTACGGCCACTTCCACCATGGAAGCGGAATTCATGGCATGTTATGAAGCATCCAATGAGGCATTATGGCTGCGGAATTTTGTTGGTGGACTGCAGATTGTTGATAGCATTAAAAAGCCAATTAGGCTATTATGCGACAACATATCGGCAGTCCCTTTATGCTAATAACAACAGTAGTTTGACGAAAGCAAAACATATGGACGTCAAATTTCGGGTTGTTAAAGAAAGAGTACATAATGGACAGTTGTGCATTGAGCACATCAGTACAAACTCCATGCTTGCGGATCCGCTCACTAAGAGATTGACACCAAAAGTATTTCTTGAGCATATTGCTTGTATCGGTGTCAAATAATTTGAGAATATGTATTTTAGTGGGAGTTTGTATTATACATTTATGTATTGTTCATTACATTCAGTAATTCAGTTTTAAAGTTATATTTGCAGATATTTAGTTTTAAAGTTTTATGTACTCTTAAAGTTTATGATTGATCTCAATAAAGAGAACCAGTTGGAAATAGACATTCTATTGACCACACTTTATGTTATTTCCATGCTACACACCTACACTTGATCCATGTCGTTGGTTATATTGATATACGTGATCTATGTTGGTTCTAGTTACGAATGAGTAACTAAGAGCTCTTAGGTCCTATGTTGGTATGATTGATGGACCGGATTGTTCATGACAATTTTATTATGATAGCAGTTCCGAGCTCATAAGGTTATATTGTAACATATAATACTAAGGTTTGTACATATGTATGAATATCTCGTCCAAGTGGGAGATTGTAAGATATATGGACTTATATCTACATACATATGAAAAATATATGGATAAATTATATGTTATGTGCTATCTTTTGGTTTGGCCTAAATAAGTGGTCTTATGGACATTATGTTAAGGGGGCCAATGTATTGTCATATAAAGTGTAGGACTAATGTGTAGATACCCAAAAGGGTAACCTTAGTTAATGATGGGCTAACTAAGGTTACATATATGTAACCATTGTTACATGCTTATGACTCTTGAGTTTCATAACTCATTTGTTATAAGTGGGGGGTTATGGTTCCCACATAATAGCAAGACATTCTCTTCTTCTTCCCATTGAATCAAGAGAGCTATTTCTTCTTGTCTTGCATATCTTTGTGGAAAACTATACTCCAATTTTGGTTGTTGTGACATATTCTTATGTAAGCAATACTTCAAGACAATCTTGAAGATAAGGATCAAGGAGTTTTCAAACAATCATCAAAGGAGGCTTAAGGATTTCCATATATGGATTCAGGTACGCTTCCGTTCATGTTGTTGTTTCCAAATTATTCGATATGAAGGCTATTGTGTTTTAGTCTGAATCATAATTCTAACAATAACACCTCTTTTTCTTTCTTTGTTGAGTACCTCTTCAACCTTAAAACCCTTTTTTTTCCTTTTCTTTTGTTTGCTAAATGAATAATGAAAAGCAAAGCAAAGTAAGAAATAACTAGAATTAATCCCATTTATGCTAGGCACGAGTTATTCTATACCACAAAATATTCGATTTAAGAATTAATAATTAATCGTTAAAACCAACGATGAAATGATATTATCACTAAATAGTTGATAGTCATATACTATAATAGACTAATAGCTAGTTCGATAATGGATTTGATCGTGACATAATTTTAATCTATTCTTCTTCTTTTTTTTCCAATCGAGTACTAGTTCGATAACAATATTAAGACTTGACTAAATTCAAATTTGTATTCCCTGACAAAAACAATTCTACGTTATGACTACTTTTCATAATGTGCTACTTTACATAATGATGGCATCAAAATATTCAAACTATATAAAACAAAAAAGTAATTTTAAACACTTTTTCCTTTCTTTCTCCATAAAAGGACAAAATAACTTTTTCTCAATACATCCATCAGACGATAACTAATCTAATAAAGACACCACTTTTAGTACCAAAAAAATATGAAATAAGCTTTGTTTATTATAAAAGACTATACTATAAAGAGAAAATGAAGAAACACATAGCTCTCTTCTTTAACATGATGGTAAATTAATGGAAAAACAAACTACACTGAATAGTACCAAATGTTCAATTTGCATTAGCAAAATTTGGCAGACTTAAAGGAAAGAGGGTACATATGAGTATTTAAGTAAGTAAAACTTATAACTTTTCCAACCTTTAAAGGTTTTCCTTCATTAACCAAACAATCATTAACATGAAGTCTTTTAAAAATTGTTGGATTGACCAATTTTGCAGAGGCAAATGAACCACAGTTGAGATGAATCATAGATGCTACACAATTTGTAGAACAAGTGTTCACAATCTCAACTATATACTCTGGAATTCCATGCCAATTTGAACTTTTGCTCTGGTAAATGCTTATATCTTTGCCTGTGCAAACCTCTGTCATAATTGCCAAAAATAAAAAAGAGTTTAAGTTATTTATATCCACAATATAATACATACATATAATAATGTTACATGACATTGAGATCGTTTTGGGGTTCAAGACAAAGAAAGTTCGAGACAGCATATTACCACTTGGATCTATTTTTATGTTATTAGCTATTCTGTTGATTCTTCTCCAAACAGGAACAACCTATTTAATTACAAATTTTTAAACCACATAATTTAGTGAGCGGTGCTAAATTTTTCTATGAATTGCTTCTTTCGCCTCTTTCGTCTTTTCACTATACCATCCTTCTAAACGGATTTTATCCGGTTCAGCTGATGGTTTTATAGATCTCGTAGAGAATCTCGAGTTGGTTGCATATCATGTACAGTGGTGAAATCAGGAAATTCACTAAGGGGTATCAAAGTATAAGAATTTAAATATATTTTAAAATTAAAGGGAGTCAATATAAAGTAGTAAATATATATTAAAAAAATTATCTAGCAATACAGTGTAATTTTCCGGCGAAGATATATCGGTCGAAGATCCTTGGTTGAATGTGACTTCGCCATTGCACGTGTCCACGTTACATGCAATAACATGCATTTACTAATCTAATGGTATTTTACAAATATGATGTAAGAACCCTTGAAAATAAAGTTGAAAACATGTTAACATGTAGTTTTGTGTTTTTTTTTTGTATTTTAACATGTAAGGTAAAGATTTATTCTTTTGGTTACATGTAGTTTTGATTGAGTAAGAATCCGTTTACACTTATAATATATGTAGAAGTTAATATCAATAAGATTTAGTGTATGCGTTAACGATAAAGAAAATTTTATCAAGTCACATAAAATTCTAATTCATTAACTACATAATCATAGCAATGGATAAATAGAAGTTACCAACTACAACGGGCTAAAATACGTAGTAATTAGCTATATATATATAATAAATAAATAAATAAAAAGTAGTTTGGTGCACTAAGCTTTCGCTATGTGCGGGGTCTAGAAAAGAGCCGGACCACAAGAGTCTATTGTACGCAGCGTTACTCTATATTTCTGCAAGAGGCTATTTCCACGGCTCGAACCCGTAACCTCCCTCGTCACATGTGAGCAACTTTACTCTTTATGCAGAAGGAACTTGTACATAGTGAAAGGAATTAAAGTATATAAAATCGAGAGGAAATAGAAATAATAATTGCTCCATAAAGATAGAATATTTTACCTGCATCCGAGAAATCTTTTCTGTTACTAGACTTATCACTCAAGTAAAATTCACTATTGCATCCTATAATAATATTCATGACAAAAAAGAAACAGAAGAAGAAATTCAAGAAATGGCTCATACTTTTAAAGTATTTTAATTCTCTAGGAGAACGACAATAGAAAGGAAAAATGCTTACAAAAATAGTGAGGACGCAGAGTTTAAATAGCTAGAAAAATAATCGTTAATTTTGCAATACCAAAATTAAACTCTGTAATTGCTGCTAATTTTCAGTCAATCAGTTATATTGGAAAAGGGAGACGTTCGTTACTGCTATTTTAATTCATAATAAAAAACCATTAGTTTAGCTATTAGCAAAACGTTCATCTTTTACCTCCATTTATTTTGTATTAAAGTATGAAAATAATGCCTGACTATTGATTGACGTGAGTCCTCCTTTTTTGGTGACAAATTATATTTTTATTCGCCGAAAATATTTTCCACAACTCAAGATAATTATTATATTGAATACGTCGGAAGCTAATTAGAGCGTAGGCAGCGATATTGCCCGATATCTATTGTACTATTTGTAACGATCCGATTGGTCGTTTTGCTTTTAGAACCTCGTCACCCTAAATAAAATTTTCCGCACCTGCTTTAACTAATTTATGACCTACGGGGGGGATTGATTCGGAATTTGGGAGAGCTTGAGTTTAAATAGGTGTATTGGGGAAAAACTGAATTTACATGTTAAAGGTGATGTGTCATAACACGAGGATTAGTCAAATGGTCAAAGCATTATAATTAGCCACGAGGCACGAGCAACAACATAGGCGGGAAAAAATACTTAGAGAGGCACTGATTGTTATTTTGACAACCTGAAACTCGTGCCTATTCAAGTCATTTAAAGCTCGAAGATCAAGAAGATGAATCTGACATCACTGGGCAGGCCAAATACAATATTAAATGTTAAATACGTTAGATAATTCATATCTTATGTAAGTGATCGAGTAACGTTTCTTTCAAAGTCATTTAATGCTCATAATTGACTCATTAAGACAAAAACAATACACATTCCCCGATAATTTACTATAAAATGAGAGAGTTAGAACATTTGTAATGACAAAAAATACTGTGGATACACTATTGAAATACGATATGATTTATTTGCTTTATATTTACTCTCAAAATCTTTTCTTATTTTCTTTCTTGATTATCAGTAATCCGTATTCTTCCTAAGTTTTAGCTTTGACCAAGGTATCACTTTTTGATTAAACAAATTGGTTCCATTACCTGGAATCTGATAATCATTTTTCTTCTACTATGGCAAACAACAACAACAATGACAACATCTTGGGAAACCAGAAAAATCAAACCCCGCAAGATCAAAGAGATTTACAAAATATTAACCTGGTTCCTTCCCCCCAAGATTAACCCGACAATCTCGTGAAGGCACTCCTGCTCCTGAGTCTCATGCCAGTGAACAAGAGCAATCTGAACATTTTGAAGGGGCAGATGAAGCTTTACAAAAAGTAATTGATGCACGGGTTAGCAAAGCTCTCCAGGCTCTATTAGTCGATTACATGTTGCACCACTCACACCTACGCCTAATAACAACACGTTGGAGAATCTCCGTTCTGGACTTGTTAATTCCGAAAATGGAGGAACCCCTAGTGAATCATAGGAGGTAGAACCATGTAATTCAACAAATTCCCATTTGCAAAATTTAGTACTAACCTTGCAGAAATACCTCAAGGAACAAAATGACCGCATAGAGCGAATTCCTGAAGTTCCACTTGTAATCAAAGATGTGGATATGGATAAATATTTATTCACAACAACTGTGGAGTCCAAGTGATGCCCCCTTCCAATTCCAAAGAAATTCAAAATGTCTGACATCCGAAAATACGATGGAACAATATACACACGAGACCACGTGACAACATTCACAACTGGCGTGAAGGATAACAATTTGACGAAATAGGAGATTGAATCAGTCTTGGTCAAAACATTTGTGAAACACTAAGCAAAGGGGCGTTAACTTGGTATTCTCTCTTACCCGAAAATTCTATAAATTCTTTTGCTAAGCTTGAAGATTCTTTCATTAAAGCACATTCGGGAGCCCAAAAGGTAGAGAAAAGAATAGAGGATATCTTCAAAATTAAATAAAGGGACTGAGAACTACTTCGAGATTTCATTGATAGATTTCAACGTGAAAGAATGACTTTATTGCGTGTACCTAGCAATTGGGCTGCTATAGCTTTCATGAGTAATTTGAATGAAAAAGCTCGGCGGCAAAGAGAAGACTCAAGGAAAGCCTTCGAGAATTCCCAGCTACAACATGGAATTATGTTTATAATAGGTATAGTACAAAGCTTCGGATTGAAGAGGATATAGTTCCAAGATTCCAAAAAGAGGAAAAAGTAAGTACGATACATGCTGAAAATAAAAGAAGCTCTAGTAAAAATAGGTATGATCCATACATGGGACTTGCGGGAAAAGACTCACGTTAAGATCGGATAATCAAAGGTACAATCACAAATCTAGAAACAATGATTCAAGTTCCTCATCTAGATTTAGGAACGAGCGAAACAGATAAGAGCCATGAGATGATGACAGAAGTTTAAAGGCGAGATTCGGTGGTTATAATTTCAGTGTCACTACCTCCGATCTCGTAGCTATTTTGAGGAGCATGGGAGATAAGGTCCGATGGCTAAAAGAGATGAGGTCAAATCCGAGCCGGCGTAACCCTAACCATTGGTGCGAATTTCATAATGATCATGGCCATAAAACATCTGAGTGCAGATTTTTGCAATGTGAAGTTGATCATTTGTTGAAGCAAGGGTATCTCACTTAGTTGTTCAGTGAAAAAGGCTAGGAGGCTTACATGAAAAATAGGCAGGTGCCCCCAAAACTACCATCTCACAAAAGAACCGTCAACGTCATGGTGGGGGGGGGGGGAAGATGCCAACGGTGTAATATATACAACATTTAATAAAGTTTCTAAAGTCATTATCACCCACGGGAAGTGGGTGCGACAAGTCTTTGAAGAAAGTATTACCTTCGATGATGCTGATGCAGATGGCGTATTAACTCAACATAATGACGCACTGGTAATATCTTTACTTGTATTTGATTCTAATGTGAAACGAGTTTTGATTGATCCTGGGAGTTGTGTAAATATTATCCCACTAAGGGTATTGCATGAAATGAAAGCTAAGGAAAAAATGATTCCAAAGGCGCATACGTTGTCTGGATTCGACAATTCTAGCATGGTAACTGATGATAGGCTATAATTACGTATTTTAGTCGATTATTACACTCAAATTTACTGCAATATAGTTGAGTTTGCACTTTAATCGCTAGTGGTTTGCACTAACGGTGTGTTTTATGACTTGTAGTAGTGCTTTCGAGCTATATAGATGATATAGAATGAATTTAAGTGATTTGAAGTTTTGAATTCTGAGTAAAGCTTAAGGAATTAAGTCGGGATCGCGTTCGGGGGTCAAATTTGATAATTAAGTATGAACGAAGACTCGAAGAGGCATATTGCGCACTGTCTAGTAAAATGGACATAACATTTTGCTCAGAACTTCATTTGGGCTCCATAATATATGGTTGGAAAGATAACTCAAAAGGATACAACTTTGATATATTATGTTTTTTCCAAATTCTAAATGGAACAGGGTGAAAAACCGCGGTTACGGCAGGACCACGGCAGAACCGTGACAGATGGTTGTCGCGAACAACTGAAGAATCTGAGAGGGTGTTTGGCCGCGGTTCCGGCGTAACCACAGTGGAACCGCTGAAGGATGCATAAATTTCAGGGACCAAAGTGCAAAATACGGGATCTTATGCCCTAAACCCTATATTAAATCAAGGAAGGCGGCAAAGAAAAGGGAGGGGGACATATTTTGAGACATAGATTTGACCTAAGGAGGCAAGAACATATTGGGAGCAAGGCGGAGAATTCTTTTACGAGTTTTCCTTCCTATTCCTATTTTATATTGTTTGTTATGAATTTTAGTATTGTAGTTATACGTACTATTATGAATAGCTAATTTGTTACCTAGAGTTTTGATAGAATCATTTGTAGGATAAATTCTTGTTATATTTTTCTATAATTGAGCCATAGTTTTTCTTTGTTTGTTCAACTACGTTTATATTCTGGTTGATTGAAGAGCTCTCAATTAGCTGTGCCTATTTAGTATGCATAACTCGGTAGAGAGTGCATATTTAGGTTATTGTTGAACAACACAACTCCCAAAGTATATGTGGGATCAATAACCGAGGGTTTAAAGGCGGGATTAGGGATAACGAAGCCTTAGGTGCAATCTGAAGTGAGCTGTATTAAAAGACAGCTAGCGTAGCTCGAGAGGGTGCATCTAGTAAATTGTCGTAATTACTCGGGGAGAGACTTATGGTAATAAGAGTGCTCATGATCGGTAGAGAATACTTAGGCAAAATTATAGAAGACATAGCAGGAAGGATTCCGACAATTGAGGAAATCATAAATCTAGACCTCCTTAATCTTATCTCCAACCCTTAGTATATTTAGTTGTTAATTTAGTAATTTAATTTGTTAGTTAATTAGTTAAACACAAGAATCTAAATATCTAAAAGTTAGGAATTGTTCAAGCTTGTCTTCTTGGTGATAGTGAACAGTTGTAGCTAAATCTTAGTTCTCTGTGGGATTCGACTCCGGACTTGTAAATCAGATTATATTTGCAACGACCGCATTGTCCTTTTTATAAGACATAGTTGGGCGTCATCAGTAACAAAAGGAGAGGTAACAAATTTTGCAGAAGGTAGTTACTAAAGAAACTAAATTTCAAGTAGTAGATATGGAAATGGCTTATAACATAATCTTGGGGAGACCATGGATCCATGAAATGGATGTTGTTCCACCAACTCTACATCAAGTTATTAAATTCCCATCACCTCGGGGAATTTTCCAAATTCGTGGAGATCAACATGTAGCCAGGAGTATTAATGCCGCGATAGATGCGAACACCGTAAATGAAGAGAAATAGAAATCACAGAGAACAATTGAGGACATCACTGTTAAAACCTCAACTGAACAACAACGAACAGACATAGACTCGAGACCTGATACAATTCAAGAGCAGAAGAAAATGAAAATATCAAAACAACAATTGAAGAGTTGGAAGTTGTTTTATTATTTGAACAATGACTCGATCAGAAGGTTTACGTTGGAGTGAACCTGAAACCAGACATGAGAGGTATGATAATTGACTTTTTAAAAGCTAACGTTTACTGTTTTGCTTGGTCCCGTGCTGATATGACGGGTATATCACTGGAGGTAATGACCCACAAGTTAAATGAAGACTCATTGTACACACTAATAAAGCAAACGAAAAGAAAGCAATGAGTTTTCAAAAATCAAGTGATTCAAGATGAGGTCCAGAAATTGTTAAAAATCGGGTCTATCCGCGAGGCAAAGTTTCCTAATTGGTTAGCTAACACAGTGGTGGTGCCTAAAAAGAATGGTAAGTGGCGAGTTTGTATAGATTATACAGATCTCAACAAAACTTGCCCAAAAGATTCTTTCCCTTTACTGCATATAGATTAGCTAATTAATGCTACTGCAGGGCATGCGTTATTAAGTTATTTAGATGCATAATCAGGTTATAACCAAATCAAAATGAATCCAAGTGATGAAGAGAAAACCACTTTCATCACAGACAGGGGGACTTACTGTTATAAAGTGATGCACTTTGGTCTAAAAAATGCAGGGGCAACCTATCAAATGTTGGTTACAAATATGTTCCAGGAACATTTAGGAAAAACCATGGAGGTGTACATAGACGATATGCTCGTTAAAATTCATCATTCTCATGATAATATCTCTCATTTATCTGTCACATTTCAAATTTTGAGCAAATTTAATATGAAACTCAATCTAGAAAAATGCGCATTTGGGGTCGCATCAAGTAAGTTTTTGGGTTTTCTTATTTTTAACCATGGCAGTGAAGTAAACCCTTCACAGATAAAAGCAATAGAGGAAATCTCTGACGTGCTTATAAGTAAAAAAGAGGTCCAAAGACTAACGAGAAGAATTGCAGCTTTGGGTAGATTTATTTCCAAATCTTCATAAAAGTGTTTCAAATTTTTCTCTGTACTTAAAAAGCTAGATCATTTCAAATGGAAAGAAGAATGTCAACAAGCACTTAGAAATTTGAAAGCATATTTGTCAAATCCACCATTGTTGGCAAAGTCAAAGGCATGGGAAAAATTACTTGTCTATTTAGCCGTATAAGAAGTTGCATTAAGTGCAATTTTAGTCCGTGAGGACCAAGGTAAACAATCTACTATCTATTATGTTAGTAAGTCTTTATTAGATGCAGAAAAACGGTATCTACAATTAGTAAAACTAGCACTTGCTTTAATAATGGCATCTAGAAAATTAAGACCTTACTTTCAATGTCATCCCATTGCTGTAGTAACTGCTTTCCCATTGGGTAACATTTTGCATAAGCATGAATTATCAGGGAGGTTAGAAAATTGGGCTATTAAATTAAGTGAGTACGAAATCACTTATCAACCTAGAACCGCTATAAAATCTCAAGTATTAGTTGATTTTGTGGTTGATTTTAACCAAGAGATGCATACATACAGACGTCTTCGTACCTACAACACTCTATTAGGTTTGCCCATAGCTTTGTGAGACCTACGTGAACCTAGTGCTCTGATACCATATTGTCAAGACCCAATAATAGGTCATGATGGCGCCTAACACCGTTGTCAGGCCACCCAACGCAGAAGTATAATTTAATTCTCATTTTTGCTTTTAATAAAAATTAAGTATGACAGATTCTTCAAAGTTAAGGCGAAAGACAAGAGAGATAATTCTGTAATAATATAGTTATACAACCCAAAAATGAATGTCTTCTAACGTGTGTGCCAGAACCTGGTGTCACAAGCTACGTGCAACTAGTAGAATATACACAAAAGAATAATATACTATCCTACTGACTGAATCAGGATAGACAGAAACCAAAAATACATAGAAAGACTTCTTCGGTTGCAGATCACCATGAAAGAGAAGCAACTCACCGTAGAAGCCCCAGATGTGCTCAGTGACATGCACCAGAGTGATGTCCAGATCCACCTGCCTCAAATCCTATAGATTTAAGCACAGAAGTGTAGCATAAGTACATAAACAACATGTACCCCGTAAGTATCCCGTCTAATCTCGAAGAAGTAGAGACGAGAATTTGACTCGATAATTACTAAGGTCAAATAATATATATATATATATATATATATATTTATATTTATATATATATATATATATATATATATATATATATATATATATGTGTGTGTGTGTGTGTGTGTGTGTGTGTGTGTATAATGTGTTAAAATCATGGAAAATACGAGTATCAACAATTTTATAGCAAGTGACATCAGTCAAGTTCTTCAGTACATTGAGTTTATAATTTATCATTTTGAGATGATAGCAAAATAAGGCAAGTGTAAACGTTCTCACAATTAAACATGCACACATAGTACCGAGGCGACGATCCTAACCGACAGAAAAAAACTGTGTACTTACTGAGCGTCGATGGTGCACCTATAGATGCATCCATTAATACCAAGGCGGTCGGCCCGATCCACAAATATCAGGCAATATCAAGAATAAGCATAAAAGGCACATTCATAATCAAGTATACCATTCAATATTCAACAAGTTATGCAAGTTGCTTTTATTTCCTTTCAAGTCTGTAACATATCCTAAATGATCGTATTAGCCAATTGGTAAAATATTACTAATATTAGCTAGAATAGCCAATTAGCTATTTATAGAAAAAGAATATCAAACATTTTACTTTCTTTTGAGTGAGTGCTATTAGAATAGATTGGGTATATCATAAGAAGCTTGAGTCTCAGTTTTGAGATGATTTGGTGAAGTTTTGAGGTGGTTTGAATTGAAAATTTGAAGTAAAAACTAAATATGAAAAAAAAATGATACGTGTATCACACTGTGTATCACATATGTATTATATTTGTATCGATTGTGTATCACATGTATATCCATGTATACCTGTGTGTGAGATACATGCGTGATACATATTTGATACATCTATCACAGAAGAATTTTTTGACATCGATTTAAGTATGAATTTTGATACAAAACCACTCTAAATCACCTCCAATCTTCCTCAAATTTTGTATATTGACTTATCTATATATTTTCATTGAATTTCAACTATACCCACTAAAAAAATTCCTTGTTTATTTCAATTTTTGGAATATTGGCTAGAGGTTGGTAAGTTGAAACTTATATGTGACATTTCTGTAAGTTTTTTTTTTGTTACACACTGATGTTCAATATCTGTATCGGAGCCATACTATATCTGGATTCGCGCCGTATAGGACCCCATTCAGGGAAAGCGCTCCCTATCAAGGATTTTTCATACCTAGGGCTCGAACCCGAGACCTTTAATTATGGGAGGAGCAGTCTCATCCACTGCACCACACCCTTTAGTGGTTGAAAGCTGATTAGTTTGGCATTGTACAGAAAAGTTTCACTTTAGGATAAAATATTTTCTGTTGAAAGCAATTACACACTTATAATTAAACTCTAAATATAAATTTGATTAAGAAAGAGAAAGTATTTATCACACTATTATAATCTTGGTCGATAATTTATATTACGTCTAGCGTCACTAAAACATAGATATTAATTTTAAATATTGTTCATTCGTGTTTTATAATGGATATACATAGTAACTATTTTATTATGAATCTCGTTTATTTTTTTCCGTTGTGGATCATTTTTGAATAACACCACTTATCATAGTCATATAAATTGGGGTTAGAGGCTAAAAATTAATTATAGTTTTGTATATCTTTTGTCTGGTTTTATGTATCTCGAAATTCCAATATTGAAATAATTTTAGACATTATCTTTTACCTAATTTAACGAGCTAAAATGCTTTTTCACTAATCTTGTGCAAATAGAGAAATAACAGTAAGATATATGGACTTATATCTACATACATATGAACAATATATGGATAAATTATATGTTATGTGCTATCTTTTGGTTTGGCCTAAATAAGTGGTCTTATGGACATTATGTTAAGGGGGCCAATGTATTGTCATATAAAGCGTAGGACTAATGTGTAGATACCCAAAAGGGTAACCTTAGTTAATGATGGGCTAATTAAGGTTACATATATGTAACCATGGTTACATGCTTATGACTCTTGAGTTTCATAACTCATTTGTTATAAGTGGAGGGTTATGGTTCCCACATAATAGCAAGACATTCTCTTCTTCTTCTCATTGAATCAAGAGAGCCATTTCTTCTTGTCTTGCATATCTTTGTGGAAAACTATACTCCAATTTTGGTTGTTGTGACATATTCTTGTGTAAGCAATACTTCAAGACAATCTTGAAGATAAGGATCAAGGAGTTTTCAAACAATCATCAAAGGAGGCTTAAGGATTTCCACATATGGATTCAGGTACGCTTCCGTTCATGTTGTTGTTTCCAAATTATTCGATATGAAGGCTATTGTGTTTTAGTCGGAATCATAATTCTAACAATTGGTATCAGAGCCTCCTTCATATTTAGATAATTTGGAAGTTCATAAAATTCATGTTATATAAAGTTCATGTTCAAGTTAAGTTAGAATTTTGATTATGAAATTCTAGTACCATGAAATAGCATGATTTTATGAATGTTATGTTTGTTGATGAAATTTGGTGTTTCAATATTTTGTTATCTCTATATGAAATGAAATATTGAAATTTGCATGATTTTGGTTGATGATCAACATGTTTTCTTGTTTATGATTCTTGTTGAAAATCATATTAAGTCGTTGGATAGAATGGGACAATAATCGATTATCTTGATTCAATAATCGATTATTGCTTTATAGTTCAAAAAAACAGAAACAGCCAATAATCGATTATTCAATTTTGCTCATGAAAATTTTTTGAAACAGAATAGTGGAATAATCGATTATTCATTTTGAATAATCGATTATCTGATTTTTCAGCAAAATTTTGGAAATTACAGTAAGGCAGAATAATCGATTATCTCTCACAGATAATCGATTATCCTGGACCACCAAGCCCTGATAATCGATTATCAAGGACCTGATAATCGATTATGAGGCAATTAATTGTTGAAAACATTTTGTTTTGGCTGTTTAATAAGGACATAATATAATAAACGTTTTTCATAATTAATGAAACGTTTTAAGTCTTTTAAGTTTCAGATTTTAATTGAATATTTATAATATGTCAATTAATATTAAGTTTTTTTATAATTACTAATGTTTTATACATTAATATTCAGTTTTTAATATTAATTGTTTTAGTCCATCAAACTTCAGATTTTGGCATTGTCCAATTAAGTCTATAACAATTAATATTCAGATGTTGCATGTCAAAACATGTAACATATTAAGTTAAGATTCATAATATGGCTTAAGGAACTAAAGTATTTAGCATCTAATATTTTAAATTAGTCAATTGAAGCATTATGTTGCCAAAGTAACCTCTATTGTGTAGATTGATTGATTTTGAAATATAAGATGACTGTGGATGTTCGTCTTTCATGCGTTTAACACCGGCCCAAAGGAAGGTTGTTATTTGGCAGGAATTCGAACATGCTTGTGGTGATAAATATGCGACAATTATTTGGTTTTCCATGTGAATATTAAGTCGGCCCAAAGGAAGGCTTGATATTTGACATGAGTTTATTGTCAATATTTGATCACTACACCAAGAGTACCACTTACAAGTTGATTTTCTGTCCAAAGACTAAAATCAATGTTGTGCTAGGTATCTTGTAATGGGATTTGCCTATTTTGAATCTATAAAGTAAAGTTAAAGTTCAAGTAATTGTAAGCATGTATTAAGTAATCCTTTGTTCTATTTTCAGTGAATTCTTCAGCTGCTTCGATATCTGCTAATATAAATAGCATCCCTGTGCTTAACGGCACAAACTTTAAGGAATGGAAAGAGAACATTATGATCGTTCTCGGTTGCATGGATCTTGACCTTGCACTTCGGATTGAGCAACCTGCTTCTCTTGAGGATACATCTTCTTTTGATGAAAAGAGGGAGATGGAGAAGTGGGAACGCTCAAATCGCATGAGTCTAGTGATCATGAAACGTGCAATTCCAGAATCATTCAGGGGCACTATGAATGATGAAGCTAATGCCAAAGTTTTCCTTGAAAACCTTGAAAAGCGTTTTGAACAAAACGAAAAGGCGGAAACAAGTACTCTTTTGAGTAAACTTGTTTCCATGAGGTATAAAGGCAAGGGAAACATTAGGGAGTACATTTTGGAAATGTCTCATCTTGCTTCGAAACTTAAGTCACTCAAGCTAGTATTACCTGAGGAACTGCTTGTGTACTTAGTTTTGATATCTCTTCCTGCACACTTTAATCAGTTTAAGGTCAGTTATAACTGCCTGAAGGAGAAATGGACTCTTAATGAGCTCATTTCACATTGTGTGCAAGAGGAGGAAAGGATAAAGCAAGATAAGACTGAAAGTGCTCATCTGGCATCCTCTTCTAAGGATCCTAAGAAGAGGAAAGGTAAGGAAGTTGCGGTTGCAAGACCCAAGAATAAGCAACATAAGGAACCAAAGGTTGAAATTACTGAATTAGGTTGCTTTTTCTGTAAGGGGACTAATCATGTGAAGAAGGATTGTACCAAGTACCACGCTTGGCGTGCGAAAAAAGGTACATTTCTTTCTCTTGTTTGTTCTGAAGTTAATTTAATTTCGGTACCTAAGGATACTTGGTGGGTAGATTCTGCTGCTACTACTCACATAAGTATATCTATGGAGGGTTGCCTGAACTGCCGAAAACCAAATGATGGTGAAAGATACATCTATGTGGGTGACGGCAAGAAGGTGCCAGTTGAGGCTATTGGAAAGTTTAGGCTATTGTTTAAGACCGGTTTTCATTTAGATTTGGATGAGACTTTTGTTGTACCGTCTTTTAGAAGGAATTTAATTTCTGTTCCCAAATTGGACATATCCGGTTATTCATGTTCTTTTGGTGATAATAAAGTTAGTCTCTTTCAGAATTCAGATCTTATTGGTACTGGTCTTTTATCAACATTTTATAGCCTATATTTAGTTGACACAATAACCTCACATAATGAAACCTTGCATACAAGTTTAAGTGGTACCAAAAGAAAATTAACTGATGAGAATTCTATATCACTCTGGCACAAACGTTTGGGTCACATATCCATTCAAAGAATTCAGAAACTCGTGTCAGATGGAATTCTTGATTCTCTTGATTCCTCAAGTTCGGATGTTTGTGTTGAGTGTATCAAGGGTAAACAAACAAACAAGACGAGATTAGGTGCTAAGAGAGCTTCGGGCGTCTTAGAATTGATACATACGGATATTTGTTGGCCATTCCCTACTCCTTGTAGGAATGGTCAACAATACTTTATCACATTCATAGACGATTACTCTCGTTATGGGTACCTATATCTTATTCATGAAAAGTCCCAATCCATAGACGTGTTCAAATCATATAAGGCTGAAGTTGAAAATCAACTAAGCAAAAGGATTAAATCCGTTAGATCTGACCGTGGTGGTGAATACTATGGCAGATATGATGGTTCAGGTGAACAATGTCCAGGGCCATTTGCTAAATTCCTAGATGAGTGTGGGATCGTCCCTCAGTATACTATGCCAGGCAGTCCTACGATGAATGGTGTAGCTGAGAGACGAAATCGGACCCTTAAGGATATGGTAAGAAGTATGATTTGTCGTACTACTTTACCAGACTCACTCTGGGGTGAAGCATTAAAAACCGCAGCTTATATTCTTAATAGAGTTCCAACTAAAGCTACAATCAAAACCCCATATGAACTTTGGACTGGGCATAAACCCAATATTAAGCACTTACATATTTGGGGTTGTCCAGCTGAGGCAAGGCCTTATAGGCCGAATGAAAGGAAACTGGATGCTAAAACGGTTAGTAGCTATTTTGTTGAATATTCTGAAAGATCCAGGGGTTTTAAGTTTTATGATCCCACTTCAAGAACTATTTTTGAGACGGGTAATGTTAGGTTTTTTGAGGATATTGAGTTTGGGGGGTGGGGAGATAAAGTTGTTAGAGATTTTGTCTTTGAGGAAGAACATGTGTCTTTCCCTCAAGTTGTTGATCTTGGTCAGGGTGTTCTCATTCCTGACACGGATCACACAACTCGAGTTCAAGACAATCTCGAGAATCTCCCCAATCAGGATCCTGAAATTACTAATGAAAATCAAACTCAACAACCTCAAGAAACTGAAGTGCCATTAAGGAGATCCACTAGAGAAGGAGAAATGCAATTTTGGATGATTATGTTGTATTTCTCCAAGAACAAGAAAGTAATATTGGACTTGAGGAAGATGATCCAATCAACTTCCGTCAAGTCATTAAGGGTTCTAACTCTCAAAAGTGGATTGATGCCATGAATGATGAGATGAAGTCTATGAGCGATAATGACGTTTGGGAGCTTGTTACATTGCCCGAAGGTATTAAACCTATTGGTTGTAAATGGATTTTTAAAACCAAAAGGGATTCAGGGGGCAATGTTATTAAGTATAAAGCTCGTCTAGTCGCAAAAGGCTACACTCAAAAGGAAGGCATTGATTATAAAGAGACTTCCTCTCCAGTTTCATCGAAAGACTCTTTCAGGACTATAATGGCACTAGTAGCACATTTTGATATTGAACTTCATCAGATGGATGTTAAGACAGCGTTTCTCAATGGTGACATTGAGGAAACAATTTATATGGTGCAACCTGAAAACTTTGTTTCGGGAGACTCAAAGAATAGGGTTTGCAAATTAAAGAAATCCATCTATGGGCTCAAGCAGGCTTCCCGTCAATGGTATTATAAGTTTCATGCAGTCATTACATCTTTTGGTTTTGAACCGAATGTTGCTGATGACTGTATATGCCATAAGTTCAGTGGGAGTAAGTATATTTTTCTGGTTTTATATGTCGATGACATACTACTTGCCTGTAACGATATAACATTATGGCATGAAATTAAGAAATTTCTTTCAAAGAAATTTGAAATGAAAGATCTTGGTGAAGCTTCTTTTGTATTAGGAATTCAGATATATCGAGATCGCTCAAAAGGTGTTCTCGGTCTGTCACAAAAGGGCTATATCGATAAGGTTCTTAAAAGACTTGGCATGCAGGATTGTAAATCAGGTAACATCCCTGTTGCTAAGGGAGACAAGTTTAGTCTCAAACAGTGCCCAAATAATAATTATGAAACTTCGGAAATGCAGAAGACACCTTATGCTTCGGATGTAGGTAGTCTGATGTATGCTCAGGTATGTACACGACCTGATATAACATACATTGTTGGGATGTTAGGCAGATATCTAAGCAATCCGGGAATGGACCATTGGAAGGCAGCCAAAAGGGTCATGAGGTACTTACAGAGAACAAAGGATTACATGCTTACATATCGGAAATCGGACCAGCTTGAGATCATTGGGTACACCGATTCCGATTTTGCTGGATGTCAGGATAGTTTGAAGTCTACTTCAGGCTATATTTACATGCTTGCTGGCGGTGCTATCTCTTGGAAAAGCATCAAGCAAATTCTTACGGCCACTTCCACCATGGAAGCGGAATTCATGGCATGTTATGAAGCATCCAATGAGGCATTATGGCTGCGGAATTTTGTTGGTGGACTGCAGATTGTTGATAGCATTAAAAAGCCAATTAGGCTATTATGCGACAACATATCGGCAGTCCCTTTATGCTAATAACAACAGTAGTTTGACGAAAGCAAAACATATGGACGTCAAATTTCGGGTTGTTAAAGAAAGAGTACATAATGGACAGTTGTGCATTGAGCACATCAGTACAAACTCCATGCTTGCGGATCCGCTCACTAAGAGATTGACACCAAAAGTATTTCTTGAGCATATTGCTTGTATCAGTGTCAAATCATTTGAGAATATGTATTTTAGTGGGAGTTTGTATTATACATTTATGTATTGTTCATTACATTCAGTAATTCAGTTTTAAAGTTATATTTGCAGATATTTAGTTTTAAAGTTTTATGTACTCTTAAAGTTTATGATTGATCTCAATAAAGAGAACCAGTTGGAAATAGACATTCTATTGACCACACTTTATGTTATTTCCATGCTACACACCTACACTTGATCCATGTCGTTGGTTATATTGATATACGTGATCTATGTTGGTTCTAGTTACGAATGAGTAACTAAGAGCTCTTAGGTCCTATGTTGGTATGATTGATGGACCGGATTGTTCATGACAATTTTATTATGATAGCAGTTCCGAGCTCATAAGGTTATATTGTAACATATAATACTAAGGTTTGTACATATGTATGAATATCTCGTCCAAGTGGGAGATTGTAAGATATATGGACTTATATCTACATACATATGAAAAATATATGGATAAATTATATGTTATGTGCTATCTTTTGGTTTGGCCTAAATAAGTGGTCTTATGGACATTATGTTAAGGGGGCCAATGTATTGTCATATAAAGTGTAGGACTAATGTGTAGATACCCAAAAGGGTAACCTTAGTTAATGATGGGCTAACTAAGGTTACATATATGTAACCATTGTTACATGCTTATGACTCTTGAGTTTCATAACTCATTTGTTATAAGTGGGGGGTTATGGTTCCCACATAATAGCAAGACATTCTCTTCTTCTTCCCATTGAATCAAGAGAGCTATTTCTTCTTGTCTTGCATATCTTTGTGGAAAACTATACTCCAATTTTGGTTGTTGTGACATATTCTTATGTAAGCAATACTTCAAGACAATCTTGAAGATAAGGATCAAGGAGTTTTCAAACAATCATCAAAGGAGGCTTAAGGATTTCCATATATGGATTCAGGTACGCTTCCGTTCATGTTGTTGTTTCCAAATTATTCGATATGAAGGCTATTGTGTTTTAGTCTGAATCATAATTCTAACAATAACACCTCTTTTTCTTTCTTTGTTGAGTACCTCTTCAACCTTAAAACCCTTTTTTTTCCTTTTCTTTTGTTTGCTAAATGAATAATGAAAAGCAAAGCAAAGTAAGAAATAACTAGAATTAATCCCATTTATGCTAGGCACGAGTTATTCTATACCACAAAATATTCGATTTAAGAATTAATAATTAATCGTTAAAACCAACGATGAAATGATATTATCACTAAATAGTTGATAGTCATATACTATAATAGACTAATAGCTAGTTCGATAATGGATTTGATCGTGACATAATTTTAATCTATTCTTCTTCTTTTTTTTCCAATCGAGTACTAGTTCGATAACAATATTAAGACTTGACTAAATTCAAATTTGTATTCCCTGACAAAAACAATTCTACGTTATGACTACTTTTCATAATGTGCTACTTTACATAATGATGGCATCAAAATATTCAAACTATATAAAACAAAAAAGTAATTTTAAACACTTTTTCCTTTCTTTCTCCATAAAAGGACAAAATAACTTTTTCTCAATACATCCATCAGACGATAACTAATCTAATAAAGACACCACTTTTAGTACCAAAAAAATATGAAATAAGCTTTGTTTATTATAAAAGACTATACTATAAAGAGAAAATGAAGAAACACATAGCTCTCTTCTTTAACATGATGGTAAATTAATGGAAAAACAAACTACACTGAATAGTACCAAATGTTCAATTTGCATTAGCAAAATTTGGCAGACTTAAAGGAAAGAGGGTACATATGAGTATTTAAGTAAGTAAAACTTATAACTTTTCCAACCTTTAAAGGTTTTCCTTCATTAACCAAACAATCATTAACATGAAGTCTTTTAAAAATTGTTGGATTGACCAATTTTGCAGAGGCAAATGAACCACAGTTGAGATGAATCATAGATGCTACACAATTTGTAGAACAAGTGTTCACAATCTCAACTATATACTCTGGAATTCCATGCCAATTTGAACTTTTGCTCTGGTAAATGCTTATATCTTTGCCTGTGCAAACCTCTGTCATAATTGCCAAAAATAAAAAAGAGTTTAAGTTATTTATATCCACAATATAATACATACATATAATAATGTTACATGACATTGAGATCGTTTTGGGGTTCAAGACAAAGAAAGTTCGAGACAGCATATTACCACTTGGATCTATTTTTATGTTATTAGCTATTCTGTTGATTCTTCTCCAAACAGGAACAACCTATTTAATTACAAATTTTTAAACCACATAATTTAGTGAGCGGTGCTAAATTTTTCTATGAATTGCTTCTTTCGCCTCTTTCGTCTTTTCACTATACCATCCTTCTAAACGGATTTTATCCGGTTCAGCTGATGGTTTTATAGATCTCGTAGAGAATCTCGAGTTGGTTGCATATCATGTACAGTGGTGAAATCAGGAAATTCACTAAGGGGTATCAAAGTATAAGAATTTAAATATATTTTAAAATTAAAGGGAGTCAATATAAAGTAGTAAATATATATTAAAAAAATTATCTAGCAATACAGTGTAATTTTCCGGCGAAGATATATCGGTCGAAGATCCTTGGTTGAATGTGACTTCGCCATTGCACGTGTCCACGTTACATGCAATAACATGCATTTACTAATCTAATGGTATTTTACAAATATGATGTAAGAACCCTTGAAAATAAAGTTGAAAACATGTTAACATGTAGTTTTGTGTTTTTTTTTGTATTTTAACATGTAAGGTAAAGATTTATTCTTTTGGTTACATGTAGTTTTGATTGAGTAAGAATCCGTTTACACTTATAATATATGTAGAAGTTAATATCAATAAGATTTAGTGTATGCGTTAACGATAAAGAAAATTTTATCAAGTCACATAAAATTCTAATTCATTAACTACATAATCATAGCAATGGATAAATAGAAGTTACCAACTACAACGGGCTAAAATACGTAGTAATTAGCTATATATATATAATAAATAAATAAATAAAAAGTAGTTTGGTGCACTAAGCTTTCGCTATGTGCGGGGTCTAGAAAAGAGCCGGACCACAAGAGTCTATTGTACGCAGCGTTACTCTATATTTCTGCAAGAGGCTATTTCCACGGCTCGAACCCGTAACCTCCCTCGTCACATGTGAGCAACTTTACTCTTTATGCAGAAGGAACTTGTACATAGTGAAAGGAATTAAAGTATATAAAATCGAGAGGAAATAGAAATAATAATTGCTCCATAAAGATAGAATATTTTACCTGCATCCGAGAAATCTTTTCTGTTACTAGACTTATCACTCAAGTAAAATTCACTATTGCATCCTATAATAATATTCATGACAAAAAAGAAACAGAAGAAGAAATTCAAGAAATGGCTCATACTTTTAAAGTATTTTAATTCTCTAGGAGAACGACAATAGAAAGGAAAAATGCTTACAAAAATAGTGAGGACGCAGAGTTTAAATAGCTAGAAAAATAATCGTTAATTTTGCAATACCAAAATTAAACTCTGTAATTGCTGCTAATTTTCAGTCAATCAGTTATATTGGAAAAGGGAGACGTTCGTTACTGCTATTTTAATTCATAATAAAAAACCATTAGTTTAGCTATTAGCAAAACGTTCATCTTTTACCTCCATTTATTTTGTATTAAAGTATGAAAATAATGCCTGACTATTGATTGACGTGAGTCCTCCTTTTTTGGTGACAAATTATATTTTTATTCGCCGAAAATATTTTCCACAACTCAAGATAATTATTATATTGAATACGTCGGAAGCTAATTAGAGCGTAGGCAGCGATATTGCCCGATATCTATTGTACTATTTGTAACGATCCGATTGGTCGTTTTGCTTTTAGAACCTCGTCACCCTAAATAAAATTTTCCGCACCTGCTTTAACTAATTTATGACCTACGGGGGGGATTGATTCGGAATTTGGGAGAGCTTGAGTTTAAATAGGTGTATTGGGGAAAAACTGAATTTACATGTTAAAGGTGATGTGTCATAACACGAGGATTAGTCAAATGGTCAAAGCATTATAATTAGCCACGAGGCACGAGCAACAACATAGGCGGGAAAAAATACTTAGAGAGGCACTGATTGTTATTTTGACAACCTGAAACTCGTGCCTATTCAAGTCATTTAAAGCTCGAAGATCAAGAAGATGAATCTGACATCACTGGGCAGGCCAAATACAATATTAAATGTTAAATACGTTAGATAATTCATATCTTATGTAAGTGATCGAGTAACGTTTCTTTCAAAGTCATTTAATGCTCATAATTGACTCATTAAGACAAAAACAATACACATTCCCCGATAATTTACTATAAAATGAGAGAGTTAGAACATTTGTAATGACAAAAAATACTGTGGATACACTATTGAAATACGATATGATTTATTTGCTTTATATTTACTCTCAAAATCTTTTCTTATTTTCTTTCTTGATTATCAGTAATCCGTATTCTTCCTAAGTTTTAGCTTTGACCAAGGTATCACTTTTTGATTAAACAAATTGGTTCCATTACCTGGAATCTGATAATCATTTTTCTTCTACTATGGCAAACAACAACAACAATGACAACATCTTGGGAAACCAGAAAAATCAAACCCCGCAAGATCAAAGAGATTTACAAAATATTAACCTGGTTCCTTCCCCCCAAGATTAACCCGACAATCTCGTGAAGGCACTCCTGCTCCTGAGTCTCATGCCAGTGAACAAGAGCAATCTGAACATTTTGAAGGGGCAGATGAAGCTTTACAAAAAGTAATTGATGCACGGGTTAGCAAAGCTCTCCAGGCTCTATTAGTCGATTACATGTTGCACCACTCACACCTACGCCTAATAACAACACGTTGGAGAATCTCCGTTCTGGACTTGTTAATTCCGAAAATGGAGGAACCCCTAGTGAATCATAGGAGGTAGAACCATGTAATTCAACAAATTCCCATTTGCAAAATTTAGTACTAACCTTGCAGAAATACCTCAAGGAACAAAATGACCGCATAGAGCGAATTCCTGAAGTTCCACTTGTAATCAAAGATGTGGATATGGATAAATATTTATTCACAACAACTGTGGAGTCCAAGTGATGCCCCCTTCCAATTCCAAAGAAATTCAAAATGTCTGACATCCGAAAATACGATGGAACAATATACACACGAGACCACGTGACAACATTCACAACTGGCGTGAAGGATAACAATTTGACGAAATAGGAGATTGAATCAGTCTTGGTCAAAACATTTGTGAAACACTAAGCAAAGGGGCGTTAACTTGGTATTCTCTCTTACCCGAAAATTCTATAAATTCTTTTGCTAAGCTTGAAGATTCTTTCATTAAAGCACATTCGGGAGCCCAAAAGGTAGAGAAAAGAATAGAGGATATCTTCAAAATTAAATAAAGGGACTGAGAACTACTTCGAGATTTCATTGATAGATTTCAACGTGAAAGAATGACTTTATTGCGTGTACCTAGCAATTGGGCTGCTATAGCTTTCATGAGTAATTTGAATGAAAAAGCTCGGCGGCAAAGAGAAGACTCAAGGAAAGCCTTCGAGAATTCCCAGCTACAACATGGAATTATGTTTATAATAGGTATAGTACAAAGCTTCGGATTGAAGAGGATATAGTTCCAAGATTCCAAAAAGAGGAAAAAGTAAGTACGATACATGCTGAAAATAAAAGAAGCTCTAGTAAAAATAGGTATGATCCATACATGGGACTTGCGGGAAAAGACTCACGTTAAGATCGGATAATCAAAGGTACAATCACAAATCTAGAAACAATGATTCAAGTTCCTCATCTAGATTTAGGAACGAGCGAAACAGATAAGAGCCATGAGATGATGACAGAAGTTTAAAGGCGAGATTCGGTGGTTATAATTTCAGTGTCACTACCTCCGATCTCGTAGCTATTTTGAGGAGCATGGGAGATAAGGTCCGATGGCTAAAAGAGATGAGGTCAAATCCGAGCCGGCGTAACCCTAACCATTGGTGCGAATTTCATAATGATCATGGCCATAAAACATCTGAGTGCAGATTTTTGCAATGTGAAGTTGATCATTTGTTGAAGCAAGGGTATCTCACTTAGTTGTTCAGTGAAAAAGGCTAGGAGGCTTACATGAAAAATAGGCAGGTGCCCCCAAAACTACCATCTCACAAAAGAACCGTCAACGTCATGGTGGGGGGGGGGGGAAGATGCCAACGGTGTAATATATACAACATTTAATAAAGTTTCTAAAGTCATTATCACCCACGGGAAGTGGGTGCGACAAGTCTTTGAAGAAAGTATTACCTTCGATGATGCTGATGCAGATGGCGTATTAACTCAACATAATGACGCACTGGTAATATCTTTACTTGTATTTGATTCTAATGTGAAACGAGTTTTGATTGATCCTGGGAGTTGTGTAAATATTATCCTACTAAGGGTATTGCATGAAATGAAAGCTAAGGAAAAAATGATTCCAAAGGCGCATACGTTGTCTGGATTCGACAATTCTAGCATGGTAACTGATGATAGGCTATAATTACGTATTTTAGTCGATTATTACACTCAAATTTACTGCAATATAGTTGAGTTTGCACTTTAATCGCTAGTGGTTTGCACTAACGGTGTGTTTTATGACTTGTAGTAGTGCTTTCGAGCTATATAGATGATATAGAATGAATTTAAGTGATTTGAAGTTTTGAATTCTGAGTAAAGCTTAAGGAATTAAGTCGGGATCGCGTTCGGGGGTCAAATTTGATAATTAAGTATGAACGAAGACTCGAAGAGGCATATTGCGCACTGTCTAGTAAAATGGACATAACATTTTGCTCAGAACTTCATTTGGGCTCCATAATATATGGTTGGAAAGATAACTCAAAAGGATACAACTTTGATATATTATGTTTTTTCCAAATTCTAAATGGAACAGGGTGAAAAACCGCGGTTACGGCAGGACCACGGCAGAACCGTGACAGATGGTTGTCGCGAACAACTGAAGAATCTGAGAGGGTGTTTGGCCGCGGTTCCGGCGTAACCGCAGTGGAACCGCTGAAGGATGCATAAATTTCAGGGACCAAAGTGCAAAATACGGGATCTTATGCCCTAAACCCTATATTAAATCAAGGAAGGCGGCAAAGAAAAGGGAGGGGGACATATTTTGAGACATAGATTTGACCTAAGGAGGCAAGAACATATTGGGAGCAAGGCGGAGAATTCTTTTACGAGTTTTCCTTCCTATTCCTATTTTATATTGTTTGTTATGAATTTTAGTATTGTAGTTATACGTACTATTATGAATAGCTAATTTGTTACCTAGAGTTTTGATAGAATCATTTGTAGGATAAATTCTTGTTATATTTTTCTATAATTGAGCCATAGTTTTTCTTTGTTTGTTCAACTACGTTTATATTCTGGTTGATTGAAGAGCTCTCAATTAGCTGTGCCTATTTAGTATGCATAACTCGGTAGAGAGTGCATATTTAGGTTATTGTTGAACAACACAACTCCCAAAGTATATGTGGGATCAATAACCGAGGGTTTAAAGGCGGGATTAGGGATAACGAAGCCTTAGGTGCAATCTGAAGTGAGCTGTATTAAAAGACAGCTAGCGTAGCTCGAGAGGGTGCATCTAGTAAATTGTCGTAATTACTCGGGGAGAGACTTATGGTAATAAGAGTGCTCATGATCGGTAGAGAATACTTAGGCAAAATTATAGAAGACATAGCAGGAAGGATTCTGACAATTGAGGAAATCATAAATCTAGACCTCCTTAATCTTATCTCCAACCCTTAGTATATTTAGTTGTTAATTTAGTAATTTAATTTGTTAGTTAATTAGTTAAACACAAGAATCTAAATATCTAAAAGTTAGGAATTGTTCAAGCTTGTCTTCTTGGTGATAGTGAACAGTTGTAGCTAAACCTTAGTTCTCTGTGGGATTCGACTCCGGACTTGTAAATCAGATTATATTTGCAACGACCGCATTGTCCTTTTTATAAGACATAGTTGGGCGTCATCAGTAACAAAAGGAGAGGTAACAACTTTTGCAGAAGGTAGTTACTAAAGAAACTAAATTTCAAGTAGTAGATATGGAAATGGCTTATAACATAATCTTGGGGAGACCATGGATCCATGAAATGGATGTTGTTCCACCAACTCTACATCAAGTTATTAAATTCCCATCACCTCGGGGAATTTTCCAAATTCGTGGAGATCAACATGTAGCCAGGAGTATTAATGCCGCGATAGATGCGAACACCGTAAATGAAGAGAAATAGAAATCACAGAGAACAATTGAGGACATCACTGTTAAAACCTCAACTGAACAACAACGAACAGACATAGACTCGAGACCTGATACAATTCAAGAGCAGAAGAAAATGAAAATATCAAAACAACAATTGAAGAGTTGGAAGTTGTTTTATTATTTGAACAATGACTCGATCGGAAGGTTTACGTTGGAGTGAACCTGAAACCAGACATGAGAGGTATGATAATTGACTTTTTAAAAGCTAACGTTTACTGTTTTGCTTGGTCCCGTGCTGATATGACGGGTATATCACTGGAGGTAATGACCCACAAGTTAAATGAAGACTCATTGTACACACTAATAAAGCAAACGAAAAGAAAGCAATGAGTTTTCAAAAATCAAGTGATTCAAGATGAGGTCCAGAAATTGTTAAAAATCAGGTCTATCCGCGAGGCAAAGTTTCCTAATTGGTTAGCTAACACAGTGGTGGTGCCTAAAAAGAATGGTAAGTGGCGAGTTTATATAGATTATACAGATCTCAACAAAACTTGCCCAAAAGATTCTTTCCCTTTACTGCATATAGATTAGCTAATTAATGCTACTGCAGGGCATGCGTTATTAAGTTATTTAGATGCATAATCAGGTTATAACCAAATCAAAATGAATCCAAGTGATGAAGAGAAAACCACTTTCATCACAGACAGGGGGACTTACTGTTATAAAGTGATGCACTTTGGTCTAAAAAATGCAGGGGCAACCTATCAAATGTTGGTTACAAATATGTTCCAGGAACATTTAGGAAAAACCATGGAGGTGTACATAGACGATATGCTCGTTAAAATTCATCATTCTCATGATAATATCTCTCATTTATCTGTCACATTTCAAATTTTGAGCAAATTTAATATGAAACTCAATCTAGAAAAATGCGCATTTGGGGTCGCATCAAGTAAGTTTTTGGGTTTTCTTATTTTTAACCATGGCAGTGAAGTAAACCCTTCACAGATAAAAGCAATAGAGGAAATCTCTGACGTGCTTATAAGTAAAAAAGAGGTCCAAAGACTAACGAGAAGAATTGCAGCTTTGGGTAGATTTATTTCCAAATCTTCATAAAAGTGTTTCAAATTTTTCTCTGTACTTAAAAAGCTAGATCATTTCAAATGGAAAGAAGAATGTCAACAAGCACTTAGAAATTTGAAAGCATATTTGTCAAATCCACCATTGTTGGCAAAGTCAAAGGCATGGGAAAAATTACTTGTCTATTTAGCCGTATAAGAAGTTGCATTAAGTGCAATTTTAGTCCGTGAGGACCAAGGTAAACAATCTACTATCTATTATGTTAGTAAGTCTTTATTAGATGCAGAAAAACGGTATCTACAATTAGTAAAACTAGCACTTGCTTTAATAATGGCATCTAGAAAATTAAGACCTTACTTTCAATGTCATCCCATTGCTGTAGTAACTGCTTTCCCATTGGGTAACATTTTGCATAAGCATGAATTATCAGGGAGGTTAGAAAATTGGGCTATTAAATTAAGTGAGTACGAAATCACTTATCAACCTAGAACCGCTATAAAATCTCAAGTATTAGTTGATTTTGTGGTTGATTTTAACCAAGAGATGCATACATACAGACGTCTTCGTACCTACAACACTCTATTAGGTTTGCCCATAGCTTTGTGAGACCTACGTGAACCTAGTGCTCTGATACCATATTGTCAAGACCCAATAATAGGTCATGATGGCGCCTAACACCGTTGTCAGGCCACCCAACGCAGAAGTATAATTTAATTCTCATTTTTGCTTTTAATAAAAATTAAGTATGACAGATTCTTCAAAGTTAAGGCGAAAGACAAGAGAGATAATTCTGTAATAATATAGTTATACAACCCAAAAATGAATGTCTTCTAACGTGTGTGCCAGAACCTGGTGTCACAAGCTACGTGCAACTAGTAGAATATACACAAAAGAATAATATACTATCCTACTGACTGAATCAGGATAGACAGAAACCAAAAATACATAGAAAGACTTCTTCGGTTGCAGATCACCATGAAAGAGAAGCAACTCACCGTAGAAGCCCCAGATGTGCTCAGTGACATGCACCAGAGTGATGTCCAGATCCACCTGCCTCAAATCCTATAGATTTAAGCACAGAAGTGTAGCATAAGTACATAAACAACATGTACCCCGTAAGTATCCCGTCTAATCTCGAAGAAGTAGAGACGAGAATTTGACTCGATAATTACTAAGGTCAAATAATATATATATATATATATATATATATGTGTGTGTGTGTGTGTGTGTGTGTGTGTATAATGTGTTAAAATCATGGAAAATACGAGTATCAACAATTTTATAGCAAGTGACATCAGTCAAGTTCTTCAGTACATTGAGTTTATAATTTATCATTTTGAGATGATAGCAAAATAAGGCAAGTGTAAACGTTCTCACAATTAAACATGCACACATAGTACCAAGGCGACGATCCTAACCGACAGAAAAAAACTGTGTACTTACTGAGCGTCGATGGTGCACCTATAGATGCATCCATTAATACCAAGGCGGTCGGCCCGATCCACAAATATCAGGCAATATCAAGAATAAGCATAAAAGGCACATTCATAATCAAGTATACCATTCAATATTCAACAAGTTATGCAAGTTGCTTTTATTTCCTTTCAAGTCTGTAACATATCCTAAATGATCGTATTAGCCAATTGGTAAAATATTACTAATATTAGCTAGAATAGCCAATTAGCTATTTATAGAAAAAGAATATCAAACATTTTACTTTCTTTTGAGTGAGTGCTATTAGAATAGATTGGGTATATCATAAGAAGCTTGAGTCTCAGTTTTGAGATGATTTGGTGAAGTTTTGAGGTGGTTTGAATTGAAAATTTGAAGTAAAAACTAAATATGAAAAAAAATGATACGTGTATCACACTGTGTATCACATATGTATTATATTTGTATCGATTGTGTATCACATGTATATCCATGTATACCTGTGTGTGAGATACATGCGTGATACATATTTGATACATCTATCACAGAAGAATTTTTTGACATCGATTTAAGTATGAATTTTGATACAAAACCACTCTAAATCACCTCCAATCTTCCTCAAATTTTGTATATTGACTTATCTATATATTTTCATTGAATTTCAACTATACCCACTAAAAAAATTCCTTGTTTATTTCAGTTTTTGGAATATTGGCTAGAGGTTGGTAAGTTGAAACTTATATGTGACATTTCTGTAAGTTTTTTTTTTGTTACACACTGATGTTCAATATCTGTATCGGAGCCATACTATATCTGGATTCGCGCCGTATAGGACCCCATTCAGGGAAAGCGCTCCCTATCAAGGATTTTTCATACCTAGGGCTCGAACCCGAGACCTTTAATTATGGGAGGAGCAGTCTCATCCACTGCACCACACCCTTTAGTGGTTGAAAGCTGATTAGTTTGGCATTGTACAGAAAAGTTTCACTTTAGGATAAAATATTTTCTGTCGAAAGCAATTACACACTTATAATTAAACTCTAAATATAAATTTGATTAAGAAAGAGAAAGTATTTATCACACTATTATAATCTTGGTCGATAATTTATATTACGTCTAGCGTCACTAAAACATAGATATTAATTTTAAATATTGTTCATTCGTGTTTTATAATGGATATACATAGTAACTATTTTATTATGAATCTCGTTTATTTTTTTCCGTTGTGGATCATTTTTGAATAACACCACTTATCATAGTCATATAAATTGGGGTTAGAGGCTAAAAATTAATTATAGTTTTGTATATCTTTTGTCTGGTTTTATGTATCTCGAAATTCCAATATTGAAATAATTTTAGACATTATCTTTTACCTAATTTAACGAGCTAAAATGCTTTTTCACTAATCTTGTGCAAATAGAGAAATAACAGTAAGATATATGGACTTATATCTACATACATATGAACAATATATGGATAAATTATATGTTATGTGCTATCTTTTGGTTTGGCCTAAATAAGTGGTCTTATGGACATTATGTTAAGGGGGCCAATGTATTGTCATATAAAGCGTAGGACTAATGTGTAGATACCCAAAAGGGTAACCTTAGTTAATGATGGGCTAATTAAGGTTACATATATGTAACCATGGTTACATGCTTATGACTCTTGAGTTTCATAACTCATTTGTTATAAGTGGAGGGTTATGGTTCCCACATAATAGCAAGACATTCTCTTCTTCTTCTCATTGAATCAAGAGAGCCATTTCTTCTTGTCTTGCATATCTTTGTGGAAAACTATACTCCAATTTTGGTTGTTGTGACATATTCTTGTGTAAGCAATACTTCAAGACAATCTTGAAGATAAGGATCAAGGAGTTTTCAAACAATCATCAAAGGAGGCTTAAGGATTTCCACATATGGATTCAGGTACGCTTCCGTTCATGTTGTTGTTTCCAAATTATTCGATATGAAGGCTATTGTGTTTTAGTCGGAATCATAATTCTAACAATTGGTATCAGAGCCTCCTTCATATTTAGATAATTTGGAAGTTCATAAAATTCATGTTATATAAAGTTCATGTTCAAGTTAAGTTAGAATTTTGATTATGAAATTCTAGTACCATGAAATAGCATGATTTTATGAATGTTATGTTTGTTGATGAAATTTGGTGTTTCAATATTTTGTTATCTCTATATGAAATGAAATATTGAAATTTGCATGATTTTGGTTGATGATCAACATGTTTTCTTGTTTAAGATTCTTGTTGAAAATCATATTAAGTCGTTGGATAGAATGGGACAATAATCGATTATCTTGATTCAATAATCGATTATTGCTTTATAGTTCACAAAAACAGAAACAGCCAATAATCGATTATTCAATTTTGCTCATGAAAATTTTTTGAAACAGAATAGTGGAATAATTGATTATTCATTTTGAATAATCGATTATCTGATTTTTCAGCAAAATTTTGGAAATTACAGTAAGGCAGAATAATCGATTATCTCTCACAGATAATCGATTATCCTGGACCACCAAGCCCTGATAATCGATTATCAAGGACCTGATAATCGATTATGAGGCAATTAATTGTTGAAAACATTTTGTTTTGGCTGTTTAATAAGGACATAATATAATAAACGTTTTTCATAATTAATGAAACGTTTTAAGTCTTTTAAGTTTCAGATTTTAATTGAATATTTATAATATGTCAATTAATATTAAGTTTTTTTATAATTACTAATATTTTATACATTAATATTCAGTTTTTAATATTAATTGTTTTAGTCCATCAAACTTCAGATTTTGGCATTGTCCAATTAAGTCTATAACAATTAATATTCAGATGTTGCATGTCAAAACATGTAACATATTAAGTTAAGATTCATAATATGGCTTAAGGAACTAAAGTATTTAGCATCTAATATTTTAAATTAGTCAATTGAAGCATTATGTTGCCAAAGTAACCTCTATTGTGTAGATTGATTGATTTTGAAATATAAGATGACTGTGGATGTTCGTCTTTCATGCGTTTAACACCGGCCCAAAGGAAGGTTGTTATTTGGCAGGAATTCGAACATGCTTGTGGTGATAAATATGCGACAATTATTTGGTTTTCCATGTGAATATTAAGTCGGCCCAAAGGAAGGCTTGATATTTGACAGGAGTTTATTGTCAATATTTGATCACTACACCAAGAGTACCACTTACAAGTTGATTTTCTGTCCAAAGACTAAAATCAATGTTGTGCTAGGTATCTTGTAATGGGATTTGCCTATTTTGAATCTATAAAGTAAAGTTAAAGTTCAAGTAATTGTAAGCATGTATTAAGTAATCCTTTGTTCTATTTTCAGTGAATTCTTCAGCTGCTTCGATATCTGCTAATATAAATAGCATCCCTGTGCTTAACGGCACAAACTTTAAGGAATGGAAAGAGAACATTATGATCGTTCTCGGTTGCATGGATCTTGACCTTGCACTTCGGATTGAGCAACCTGCTTCTCTTGAGGATACATCTTCTTTTGATGAAAAGAGGGAGATGGAGAAGTGGGAACGCTCAAATCGCATGAGTCTAGTGATCATGAAACGTGCAATTCCAGAATCATTCAGGGGCACTATGAATGATGAAGCTAATGCCAAAGTTTTCCTTGAAAACCTTGAAAAGCGTTTTGAACAAAACGAAAAGGCGGAAACAAGTACTCTTTTGAGTAAACTTGTTTCCATGAGGTATAAAGGCAAGGGAAACATTAGGGAGTACATTTTGGAAATGTCTCATCTTGCTTCGAAACTTAAGTCACTCAAGCTAGTATTACCTGAGGAACTGCTTGTGTACTTAGTTTTGATATCTCTTCCTGCACACTTTAATCAGTTCAAGGTCAGTTACAACTGCCTGAAGGAGAAATGGACTCTTAATGAGCTCATTTCACATTGTGTGCAAGAGGAGGAAAGGATAAAGCAAGATAAGACTGAAAGTGCTCATCTGGCATCCTCTTCTAAGGATCCTAAGAAGAGGAAAGGTAAGGAAGTTGCGGTTGCAAGACCCAAGAAAAAGCAACATAAGGAACCTAAGGTTGAAATTACTGAATTAGGTTGCTTTTTCTGTAAGGGGACTAATCATGTGAAGAAGGATTGTACCAAGTACCACGCTTGGCGTGCGAAAAAAGGTACATTTCTTTCTCTTGTTTGTTCTGAAGTTAATTTAATTTCGGTACCTAAGGATACTTGGTGGGTAGATTCTGCTGCTACTACTCACATAAGTATATCTATGGAGGGTTGCCTGAACTGCCGAAAACCAAATGATGGTGAAAGATACATCTATGTGGGTGACGGCAAGAAGGTGCCAGTTGAGGCTATTGGAAAGTTTAGGCTATTGTTTAAGACCGGTTTTCATTTAGATTTGGATGAGACTTTTGTTGTACCGTCTTTTAGAAGGAATTTAATTTCTGTTCCCAAATTGGACATATCCGGTTATTCATGTTCTTTTGGTGATAATAAAGTTAGTCTCTTTCAGAATTCAAATCTTATTGGTACTGGTCTTTTATCAACATTTTATAGCCTATATTTGGTTGACACAATAACCTCACATAATGAAACCTTGCATACAAGTTTAAGTGGTACCAAAAGAAAATTAACTGATGAGAATTCTATATCACTCTGGCACAAACGTTTGGGTCACATATCCATTCAAAGAATTCAGAAACTCGTGTCAGATGGAATTCTTGATTCTCTTGATTCCTCAAGTTCGGATGTTTGTGTTGAGTGTATCAAGGGTAAACAAACAAACAAGACGAGATTAGGTGCTAAGAGAGCTTCGGGCGTCTTAGAATTGATACATACGGATATTTGTTGGCCATTCCCTACTCCTTGTAGGAATGGTCAACAATACTTTATCACATTCATAGACGATTACTCTCGTTATGGGTACCTATATCTTATTCATGAAAAGTCCCAATCCATAGACGTGTTCAAATCATATAAGGCTGAAGTTGAAAATCAACTAAGCAAAAGGATTAAATCCGTTAGATCTGACCGTGGTGGTGAATACTATGGCAGATATGATGGTTCAGGTGAACAATGTCCAGGGCCATTTGCTAAATTCCTAGATGAGTGTGGGATCATCCCTCAGTATACTATGCCAGGCAGTCCTACGATGAATGGTGTAGCTGAGAGACGAAATCGGACCCTTAAGGATATGGTAAGAAGTATGATTTGTCGTACTACTTTACCAGACTCACTCTGGGGTGAAGCATTAAAAACCGCAGCTTATATTCTTAATAGAGTTCCAACTAAAGCTACAATCAAAACCCCATATGAACTTTGGACTGGGCATAAACCCAATATTAAGCACTTACATATTTGGGGTTGTCCAGCTGAGGCAAGGACTTATAGGCCGAATGAAAGGAAACTGGATGCTAAAACGGTTAGTAGCTATTTTGTTGAATACTCTGAAAGATCCAGGGGTTTTAAGTTTTATGATCCCACTTCAAGAACTATTTTTGAGACGGGTAATGCTAGGTTTTTTGAGGATATTGAGTTTGGGGGGTGGGGAGATAAAGTTGTTAGAGATTTTGTCTTTGAGGAAGAACATGTGTCTTTCCCTCAAGTTGTTGATCTTGGTCAGGGTGTTCTCATTCCTGACACGGATCACACAACTCGAGTTCAAGACAATCTCGAGAATCTCCCCAATCAGGATCCTGAAATTACTAATGAAAATCAAACTCAACAACCTCAAGAAACTGAAGTGCCATTAAGGAGATCCACTAGAGAAGGAGAAATGCAATTTCGGATGATTATGTTGTATTTCTCCAAGAACAAGAAAGTAATATTGGACTTGAGGAAGATGATCCAATCAACTTCCGTCAAGTCATTAAGGGTTCTAACTCTCAAAAGTGGATTGATGCCATGAATGATGAGATGAAGTCTATGAGCGATAATGACGTTTGGGAGCTTGTTACATTGCCCGAAGGTATTAAACCTATTGGTTGTAAATGGATTTTTAAAACCAAAAGGGATTCAGGGGGCAATGTTATTAAGTATAAAGCTCGTCTAGTCGCAAAAGGCTACACTCAAAAGGAAGGCATTGATTATAAAGAGACTTCCTCTCCAGTTTCATCGAAAGACTCTTTCAGGACTATAATGGCACTAGTAGCACATTTTGATATTGAACTTCATCAGATGGATGTTAAGACAGCGTTTCTCAATGGTGACATTGAGGAAACAATTTATATGGTGCAACCTGAAAACTTTGTTTCGGGAGACTCAAAGAATAGGGTTTGCAAATTAAAGAAATCCATCTATGGGCTCAAGCAGGCTTCCCGTCAATGGAATTATAAGTTTCATGCAGTCATTACATCTTTTGGTTTTGAACCGAATGTTGCTGATGACTGTATATGCCATAAGTTCAGTGGGAGTAAGTATATTTTTCTGGTTTTATATGTCGATGACATACTACTTGCCTGTAACGATATAACATTATGGCATGAAATTAAGAAATTTCTTTCAAAGAAATTTGAAATGAAAGATCTTGGTGAAGCTTCTTTTGTATTAGGAATTCAGATATATCGAGATCGCTCAAAAGGTGTTCTCGGTCTGTCACAAAAGGGCTATATCGATAAGGTTCTTAAAAGACTTGGCATGCAGGATTGTAAATCAGGTAACATCCCTGTTGCTAAGGGAGACAAGTTTAGTCTCAAACAGTGCCCAAATAATAATTATGAAACTTCGGAAATGCAGAAGACACCTTATGCTTCGGATGTAGGTAGTCTGATGTATGCTCAGGTATGTACACGACCTGATATAGCATACATTGTTGGGATGTTAGGCAGATATCTAAGCAATCCGGGAATGGACCATTGGAAGGCAGCCAAAAGGGTCATGAGGTACTTACAGAGAACAAAGGATTACATGCTTACATATCGGAAATCGGACCAGCTTGAGATCATTGGGTACACCGATTCCGATTTTGCTGGATGTCAGGATAGTTTGAAGTCTACTTCAGGCTATATTTACATGCTTGCTGGCGGTGCTATCTCTTGGAAAAGCATCAAGCAAATTCTTACGGCCACTTCCACCATGGAAGCGGAATTCATGGCATGTTATGAAGCATCCAATGAGGCATTATGGCTGCGGAATTTTGTTGGTGGACTGCAGATTGTTGATAGCATTAAAAAGCCAATTAGGCTATTATGCGACAACATATCGGCAGTCCCTTTATGCTAATAACAACAGTAGTTTGACGAAAGCAAAACATATGGACGTCAAATTTCGGGTTGTTAAAGAAAGAGTACATAATGGACAGTTGTGCATTGAGCACATCAGTACAAACTCCATGCTTGCGGATCCGCTCACTAAGAGATTGACACCAAAAGTATTTCTTGAGCATATTGCTTGTATCGGTGTCAAATCATTTGAGAATATGTATTTTAGTGGGAGTTTGTATTATACATTTATGTATTGTTCATTACATTCAGTAATTCAGTTTTAAAGTTATATTTGCAGATATTTAGTTTTAAAGTTTTATGTACTCTTAAAGTTTATGATTGATCTCAATAAAGAGAACCAGTTGGAAATAGACATTCTATTGACCACACTTTATGTTATTTCCATGCTACACACCTACACTTGATCCATGTCGTTGGTTATATTGATATACGTGATCTATGTTGGTTCTAGTTACGAATGAGTAACTAAGAGCTCTTAGGTCCTATGTTGGTATGATTGATGGACCGGATTGTTCATGACAATTTTATTATGATAGCAGTTCCGAGCTCATAAGGTTATATTGTAACATATAATACTAAGGTTTGTACATATGTATGAATATCTCGTCCAAGTGGGAGATTGTAAGATATATGGACTTATATCTACATACATATGAAAAATATATGGATAAATTATATGTTATGTGCTATCTTTTGGTTTGGCCTAAATAAGTGGTCTTATGGACATTATGTTAAGGGGGCCAATGTATTGTCATATAAAGTGTAGGACTAATGTGTAGATACCCAAAAGGGTAACCTTAGTTAATGATGGGCTAACTAAGGTTACATATATGTAACCATTGTTACATGCTTATGACTCTTGAGTTTCATAACTCATTTGTTATAAGTGGGGGGTTATGGTTCCCACATAATAGCAAGACATTCTCTTCTTCTTCCCATTGAATCAAGAGAGCTATTTCTTCTTGTCTTGCATATCTTTGTGGAAAACTATACTCCAATTTTGGTTGTTGTGACATATTCTTATGTAAGCAATACTTCAAGACAATCTTGAAGATAAGGATCAAGGAGTTTTCAAACAATCATCAAAGGAGGCTTAAGGATTTCCATATATGGATTCAGGTACGCTTCCGTTCATGTTGTTGTTTCCAAATTATTCGATATGAAGGCTATTGTGTTTTAGTCTGAATCATAATTCTAACAATAACACCTCTTTTTCTTTCTTTGTTGAGTACCTCTTCAACCTTAAAACCCTTTTTTTTCCTTTTCTTTTGTTTGCTAAATGAATAATGAAAAGCAAAGCAAAGTAAGAAATAACTAGAATTAATCCCATTTATGCTAGGCACGAGTTATTCTATACCACAAAATATTCGATTTAAGAATTAATAATTAATCGTTAAAACCAACGATGAAATGATATTATCACTAAATAGTTGATAGTCATGTACTATAATAGACTAATAGCTAGTTCGATAATGGATTTGATCGTGACATAATTTTAATCTATTCTTCTTCTTTTTTTTCCAATCGAGTACTAGTTCGATAACAATATTAAGACTTGACTAAATTCAAATTTGTATTCCCTGACAAAAACAATTCTACGTTATGACTACTTTTCATAATGTGCTACTTTACATAATGATGGCATCAAAATATTCAAACTATATAAAACAAAAAAGTAATTTTAAACACTTTTTCCTTTCTTTCTCCATAAAAGGACAAAATAACTTTTTCTCAATACATCCATCAGACGATAACTAATCTAATAAAGACACCACTTTTAGTACCAAAAAAATATGAAATAAGCTTTGTTTATTATAAAAGACTATACTATAAAGAGAAAATGAAGAAACACATAGCTCTCTTCTTTAACATGATGGTAAATTAATGGAAAAACAAACTACACTGAATAGTACCAAATGTTCAATTTGCATTAGCAAAATTTGGCAGACTTAAAGGAAAGAGGGTACATATGAGTATTTAAGTAAGTAAAACTTATAACTTTTCCAACCTTTAAAGGTTTTCCTTCATTAACCAAACAATCATTAACATGAAGTCTTTTAAAAATTGTTGGATTGACCAATTTTGCAGAGGCAAATGAACCACAGTTGAGATGAATCATAGATGCTACACAATTTGTAGAACAAGTGTTCACAATCTCAACTATATACTCTGGAATTCCATGCCAATTTGAACTTTTGCTCTGGTAAATGCTTATATCTTTGCCTGTGCAAACCTCTGTCATAATTGCCAAAAATAAAAAAGAGTTTAAGTTATTTATATCCACAATATAATACATACATATAATAATGTTACATGACATTGAGATCGTTTTGGGGTTCAAGACAAAGAAAGTTCGAGACAGCATATTACCACTTGGATCTATTTTTATGTTATTAGCTATTCTGTTGATTCTTCTCCAAACAGGAACAACCTATTTAATTACAAATTTTTAAACCACATAATTTAGTGAGCGGTGCTAAATTTTTCTATGAATTGCTTCTTTCGCCTCTTTCGTCTTTTCACTATACCATCCTTCTAAACGGATTTTATCCGGTTCAGCTGATGGTTTTATAGATCTCGTAGAGAATCTCGAGTTGGTTGCATATCATGTACAGTGGTGAAATCAGGAAATTCACTAAGGGGTATCAAAGTATAAGAATTTAAATATATTTTAAAATTAAAGGGAGTCAATATAAAGTAGTAAATATATATTAAAAAAATTATCTAGCAATACAGTGTAATTTTCCGGCGAAGATATATCGGTCGAAGATCCTTGGTTGAATGTGACTTCGCCATTGCACGTGTCCACGTTACATGCAATAACATGCATTTACTAATCTAATGGTATTTTACAAATATGATGTAAGAACCCTTGAAAATAAAGTTGAAAACATGTTAACATGTAGTTTTGTGTTTTTTTTTTGTATTTTAACATGTAAGGTAAAGATTTATTCTTTTGGTTACATGTAGTTTTGATTGAGTAAGAATCCGTTTACACTTATAATATATGTAGAAGTTAATATCAATAAGATTTAGTGTATGCGTTAACGATAAAGAAAATTTTATCAAGTCACATAAAATTCTAATTCATTAACTACATAATCATAGCAATGGATAAATAGAAGTTACCAACTACAACGGGCTAAAATACGTAGTAATTAGCTATATATATATAATAAATAAATAAATAAAAAGTAGTTTGGTGCACTAAGCTTTCGCTATGTGCGGGGTCTAGAAAAGAGCCGGACCACAAGAGTCTATTGTACGCAGCGTTACTCTATATTTCTGCAAGAGGCTATTTCCACGGCTCGAACCCGTAACCTCCCTCGTCACATGTGAGCAACTTTACTCTTTATGCAGAAGGAACTTGTACATAGTGAAAGGAATTAAAGTATATAAAATCGAGAGGAAATAGAAATAATAATTGCTCCATAAAGATAGAATATTTTACCTGCATCCGAGAAATCTTTTCTGTTACTAGACTTATCACTCAAGTAAAATTCACTATTGCATCCTATAATAATATTCATGACAAAAAAGAAACAGAAGAAGAAATTCAAGAAATGGCTCATACTTTTAAAGTATTTTAATTCTCTAGGAGAACGACAATAGAAAGGAAAAATGCTTACAAAAATAGTGAGGACGCAGAGTTTAAATAGCTAGAAAAATAATCGTTAATTTTGCAATACCAAAATTAAACTCTGTAATTGCTGCTAATTTTCAGTCAATCAGTTATATTGGAAAAGGGAAACGTTCGTTACTGCTATTTTAATTCATAATAAAAAACCATTAGTTTAGCTATAAGCAAAACGTTCATCTTTTACCTCCATTTATTTTGCATTAAAGTATGAAAATAATGCCTGACTATTGGTTGACGTGAGTCCTCCTTTTTTGGTGACAAATTATATTTTTATTCGCCGAAAATATTTTCCACAACTCAAGATAATTATTATATTGAATACGTCGGAAGCTAATTAGAGCGTAGGCAGCGATATTGCCCGGTATCTATTGTACTATTTGTAACGATCCGATTGGTCGTTTTGCTTTTAGAACCTCGTCACCCTAAATAAAATTTTCCGCACCTGCTTTAACTAATTTATGACCTACGGGGAGGATTGATTCGGAATTTGGGAGAGCTTGAGTTTAAATAGGTGTATTGGGGAAAAACTGAATTTACATGTTAAAGGTGATGTGTCATAACACGAGGATTAGTCAAATGGTCAAAGCATTATAATTAGCCACGAGGCACGAGCAACAACATATGCGGGAAAAAATACTTAGAGAGGCACTGATTGTTATTTTGACAACCTGAAACTCGTGCCTATTCAAGTCATTTAAAGCTCGAAGATCAAGAAGATGAATCTGACATCACTTGGCAGGCCAAATACAATATTAAATGTCAAATACGTTAGATAATTCATATCTTATGTAAGTGATCGAGTAACGTTTCTTTCAAAGTCATTTAATGCTCATAATTGACTCATTAAGACAAAGACAATACATATTCCCCTATAATTTACTATAAAATGAGAGAGTTAGAACATTTGTAAGGACAAAAAATACTGTGGATACACTATTGAAATACGATATGATTTATTTGCTTTATATTTACTCTCAAAATCTTTTCTTATTTTCTTTCTTGATTATCAGTAATCCGTATTCTTCCTAATTTTTAGCTTTGACAAGGGTATCAGTTTTTTGATTAAACAAATTGGTTCCATTACCTGGAATCTGATAATTATTTTTCTTCTACTATGGCAAACAACAACAACAATGACAACACCTTGAGAAACCAGAAAAATCAAACCCCGCAAGATCAAAGAGATTTACAAAACATTAACCTGGTTCCTTCCCCTCAAGATTAACCCGACAATCTCGTGAAGGCACTCCTGCTCCTGAGTCTCATGCCAGTGAACAAGAGCAATCTGAACATTTTGAAGGGGCAGATGAAGCTTTACAAAAAGTAATTGATGCACGGGTTAGCAAAGCTCTCCAGGCTCTATTAGTCGATTACCTGTTGCACCACTCACACCTACGCCTAATAACAACATGTTGCAGAATCTCCGTTCTGGACTTGTTAATTCCGAAAATAGAGGAACCCATAGTGAATCATAGGAGGTAGAACCAGGTAATTCAACAAATTCCCATTTGCAAAATTTAGTACTAACCTTGCAGAAACACCTCAAGGAACAAAATGACCGCATAGAGCGAATTACTGAAGTTCCACTTGTAATCAAAGATGTGGATATGGATAAATATTTATTCACAACAACTGTGGAGTCCAAGTGATGCCCCCTTCAAATTCCAAAGAAATTCAAAATGTCAGACATCCGAAAATACGATGGAACAACATACATACGAGACCACGTGACAACATTCACAACTGGAGTGAAGGATAATAATTGGACGAAATAGGAGATTGAATCAGTCTTGGTCAAAACATTTGGTGAAACACTCACCAAAGGGGCGTTAACTTGGTATTCTCTCTTACCCGAAAATTCTATAAATTCTTTTGCTAAGCTTGAAGATTCTTTCATTAAAGCACATTCGGGAGCCCAAAAGGTAGAGAAAAGAATAGAGGATATAAATAAAGGGACTCAGAACTACTTCGAGATTTCATTGATAGATTTCAACGTGAAAGAATGACTTTATTGCGTGTACCTAGCAATTGGGCTGCTATAGCATTCATGAGTAATTTGAATGAAAAAGCTCGGCGGCAAAGAGAAGACTCAAGGAAAGCCTTCGAGAATTCCCAGCTACAACATGGAATTATGTTTATAACAGGTATAGTACGAAGCTTCGGATTGAAGAGGATACAGTTCCAAGATTCCAAAAAGAGGAAAAAGTAAGTACGATACATGCTGAAAATAAAAGAAGCTCCAGTAAAAATAGGTATGATCCATACATGGGACTTGCGGGAAAAGACTCACGTCAAGATCGGATAATCAAAAGGTACAATCACAAATCTAGAAACAATGATTCAAGTTCCTCATCTAGATTTAGGAACGAGCGAAACAGATAAGAGCCATGAGATGATGACATAAGTTTAAAGGCGAGATTCGGTGGTTATAATTTCAATGTCACTACCTCCGATCTCGTAGCTATTTTGAGGAGCATGGTAGATAAGGTCCGATGGCTAAAAGAGATGAGGTCAAATCCGAACCGGCGTAACCCTAACCATTGGTGCGAATTTCTTAATGATCATGGCCATAAAACATCTGAGTGCAGATTTTTGCAATGTGAAGTTGATCATTTGTTGAAGCAAGGGTATCTCACTTAGTTGTTCAGTGAAAAAGGCTAGGAGGCTTACATGAAAAACAGGCAGGTGCCCCCAAAACTATCATCTCACAAAAGAACCATCAACGTCATGGTGGGGGGGGGGGAAGATGTCAACGGTGTAATATATACAACATTTAATAAAGTTTCTAAAGTCATTATCACCCACGGGAAGCGGGTACGACAAGTCTTTGAAGAAAGTATTACCTTCGATGATGCTGATGCAGATAGCGTATTAACTCAACATAATGACGAACTGGTAATATCTTTACTTGTATTTGATACTAATGTGAAACGAGTTTTGATTGATCCTGGGAGTTGTGTAAATATTATCCTACTAAGGGTATTGCATGAAATGAAAGCTAAGGAAAAAATGATTCCAAAGGCGCATACCTTGTCTGGATTCGACAATTCTAGCATGGTAACTGATGATAGGCTATAATTACGTATTTTAGTCGATTATTACACTCAAATTTACTGTAATATAGTTGAGTTTGCACTTTAATCGCTAGTGGTTTGCACTAACGGTGTGTTTTATGACTTGTAGTAGTGCTTTCGAGCTATATAGATGATATAGAATGAATTTAAGTGATTTGAAGTTTTGAATTCTGGTAAAAGCTCAAGGAATTAAGTCGGGATCGCGTTCGGGGGTCAAATTTGATAATTAAGTATGAACGAAGACTCGAAGAGGCATATTGCGCACTGTCTAGTAAAATGGACATAATATTTTGCTCAGAACTTCATTTGGGCTCCATATATATGGTTGGAAAGATAACTCAAAAGGATACAACTTTGATATATTATGTTTTTTCCAAATTCTAAATGGAACAGGGTGAAAAACTGCGGTTACGGCAGGACCACTGCAGAACCGTGACAGATGGTTGTCGCGAACAACTGAAGAATCTGAGAGGGTGTTTGGCCGCGGTTCCGGCGTAACCGCAGTGGAACCGCTGAAGGATGCATAAATTTCAGGGACCAAAGTGCAAAACACGGGATTTTAAGCCCTAAGCCCTATATTAAATCAAGGAAGGCGGGAAAGAAAAGGGAGGGGACATATTTTGAGACATAGATTTGACCTAAGGAGGCAAGATCATATTGGGAGCAAGGCGGAGAATTCTTTTACGAGTTTTCCTTCCTATTCCTATTTTATATTGTTTGTTATGAATTTTAGTATTGTAGTTTTACGTACTATTATGAATAGCTAATTTGTTACCTAGAGTTTTGATAGAACCATTTGTGGATAAATTCTTGTTATATTTTTCTATAATTGAGCCATAGTTTTTCTTTGTTTGTTCAACTACGTTTATATTCTGGTTGATTGAAGAGCTCTCAATTAGCTGTGCCTGTTTAGTATGCATAACTCGGTAGAGAGTGCATATTTAGGTTATTGTTGAACAACACAACTCCCAAAGTATATGAGGGATCAATAACCGAGGGTTTAAAGGCGGGATTAGGGATAACGAAGCCTTAGGTACAATCTGAAGTGAGCTGTATTAAAAGACAGCTAGCGTAGCTCGAGAGGGTGCATCTAGTAAATTGTCGTAATTACTCGGGAGAGATTTATGGTAATAAGAGTGCTCATGATCGGTAGAGAATACTTAGGCAAAATTATAGAAGACATAGCAGGAAGGATTCCGACAATTGAGGAAATCATAAATCTAGACCTCCTTAATCTTATCTCCAACCCTTAGTATATTTAGTTGTTAATTTAGTAAGTTAATTTGTTAGTTAATTAGTTAAACACAAGAATCTAAATATCTAAAAGTTAGGAATTGTTCAAGCTTGTCTTCTTGGTGATAGTGAACAGTTGTAGCTAAACCTTAGTTCTCCGTGGGATTCGACTCCGGACTTGTAAATCAGATTATATTTGCAACGACCGCATTGTCCTTTTTATAAGACATAGTTGGGCGTGATCAGTAACAAAAGGAGAGGTAACAACTTTTGCAGAAGGTAGTTACTAAAGAAGCTAAATTTCAAGTAGTAGATATGGAAATGGCTTATAACATAATCTTGGGGAGACCATGGATCCATGAAATGGATGTTGTTCCACCAACTCTACATCAAGTTATTAAATTCCCATCACCTTGGGGAATTTTCCAAATTCGTGGAGATCAACATGTAGCCAGGAGTATTAATGCCGCGACAGATGCGAACACCGTAAATGAAGAGAAATAGAAATCACAGAGAACAATTGAAAACCTCAACTGAACAACAACGAACAGACATAGACTCGAGAGCTGATACAATTCAAGAGCAGAAGAAAATGAAAATATCAAAACAACAATTGAAGAGTTGGAAGTTGTTTTATTATTTGAACAATGACTCGATCGGAAGGTTTACGGTGGAGTGAACCTGAAACCAGACATGAGAGGTATGATAATTGACTTTTCAATAGCTAACGTTAACTGTTTTGCTTGGTCCCGTGCTGATAAAGACCCATTGTACACACTAATAAAGCAAACGAAAAGAAAGCAATGAGTTTTCAAAAATCAAGTGATTCAAGATGAGGTCCAAAAATTGTTAAAAATCGGGTCTATCCGCGAGGCAAAGTCTCCTAATTGGTTAGCTAACACAGTGGTGGTGCCTAAAAAGAATGGTAAGTGGCGAGTTTGTATAGATTATACAGATCTCAACAAAACTTGCCCAAAAGATTCTTTCCCTTTACTGCATATAGATCAACTAATTAATGCTACTGCAGGGCATGCGTTATTAAGTTTTTTAGATGCATAATCAGGTTATAACCAAATCAAAATGAATCCAAGTGATGAAGAGAAAACCACTTTCATCACAGACAGGGGGACTTACTGTTATAAAGTGATGCACTTTGGTCTAAAAAATGCAGGGGCAACCTATCAAATGTTGGTTACAAATATGTTCCAGGAACATTAATGAAAAACCATTGAGGTATACATAGACGATATGCTCGTCAAAATTCATCATTCTCATGATAATATCTCTCATTTATCTGTCACATTTCAAATTTTGAGCAAATTTAATATGAAACTCAATCTAGGAAAATGCGCATTTGGGGTCGCATCAAGTAAGTTTTTGGGTTTTTTTATTTTTAACCATGGCATTGAAGTAAACCCTTCACAGATAAAAGCAATAGAGGAAATCCCTGACGTGCTTACAAGTAAAAAAGAGGTCCAAAGACTAACGAGAAGAATTGCAGCTTTGGGTAGATTTATTTCCAAATCTTCAGAAAAGTGTTTCAAATTTTTCTCTGTACTTAATAAGCTAGATCATTTCGAATGGAAAGAAGAATGTCAACAAGCACTTAGAAATTTGAAAGCATATTTGTCAAATCCACCATTGTTGGCAAAGCCAAAGGCATGGGAAAAATTACTTGTCTATTTAGCCGTATCAGAAGTTGCATTAAGTGCTATTTTAGTCCGTGAGGACCAAGGTAAACAATCTACTATATATTATGTTAGTAAGTCTTTATTAGATGCAGAAAAACGGTATCTACAATTAGAAAAACTAGCACTTGCTTTAATAATGGCATCTAGAAAATTAAGACCTTACTTTCAATGTCATCCCATTGCTGTAGTAACTGCTTTCCCGTTGGGTAACATTTTGCATAAGCATGAATTATCAGGGAGGTTAGAAAATTGGGCTATTAAATTAAGTGAGTACGAAATCACTTATCAACCTAGAACCGCTATAAAATCTCAAGTATTAGTTGATTTTGTGGTTGATTTTAACCAAGGGATGCATACATACAGGCGTCTTCGTACCAATCTACAAGACTCTATCAGGTTTGCCCATAGCTTTGTGAGACCTACGTGAACCTAGTGCTCTGATACCATATTGTCAAGACCCATTTTCCATAATAGGTCATGATGGCGCCTAACACCGTTGTCAGGCCACCCAACGCAGAAGTATAATTTAATTCTCATTTTTGCTTCTAATAAAAATTAGGTATGAAAGATTCTTCAAAGATAAGGCGAAAGACAAGAGAGATATTTCTGTAATAATATAGTTATACAACCCAAAAATGAATGTCTTCTAACGTGTGTGCCAGAACCTGGTGTCACAAGCTACGTGCAACTAGTAGAATATACACAAAAGAATAATCTACTATCCTACTGACTGAATCATGATAGACAGAAACCAAAAATACATAGAAAGACTTCTTCGGTTGCAGATCGCCATGAAAGAGAAGCAACTCACCGTAGAAGCCCCAGATGTGCTCAGTGACATGCACCAGAGTGAAGTCCAGATCCACCTGCCTCAAATCCTATAGATTTAAGCACAGAAGTGTAGCATACGTACATAAACAACATGTACCCCATAAGTATCCCGTCTAATCTCGAAGAAGTAGAGACGAGAATTCGACTCGATAGTTACTAAGGTCAAATAATATATATATATATATATATATATATATATATATATATATATATATATATATATATATATATATATATATATATATATGTGTGTGTGTGTGTGTGTGTGTGTATAATGTGATAAAATCATGGAAAATACGAGTATCAACAATTTTATAGCAAGTGACATAAGTCAAGTTCTTCAGTACATTGAGTTTATAATTTATCATTTTGAGATGATAGCAAAATAAGGCAAGTGTAAACATTCTCACAATTAAACATGCACACATAGTACCGAGGCGACGATCCTAACCGACAGAAAAAAACTGTGTACTTACTGAGCGTCGATGGTGCACCTATAGATGCATCCATTAATACCAAGGCGGTCGGCCCGATCCACAACTATCAGGCAATATCAAGAATAAGCATAAAAGGCACATTCATAATCAAGTATACCATTCAATATTCAACAAGTTATGCAAGTTGCTTTTATTTCCTTTCAAGTCTGTAACATATCCTAAATGATCATATTAGCCAATTAATATAGAGATTTTCCATAAATAAACATGATGTGGGTCCTAAACTACCCGGACAATCAACATAGTAGTAGCTACGCACAGACTCTTGTCACTAGGTGCGTACGTAGCCCCCGCATTTAGCAACTATTATTTGTTCATTAATCCCATGGGGACAATTTCCTCTCACAAGGTCATAACTTGCTCCAATGTGCACTTTAAAGTTCCAAGAACGAGCCCGAGTCTTTAATTTGAAGCCGAACAAATCCCAAACTAATCAAACGAAGTAAGAACTAGTCAATAAAGGCCCACAAGATTGAATTCTAAATATTTAAGTGATTTCTCAACTATTCCCATAAGTTCCCAAATTTCGACCCCAGGCTCACGTGCCTGGATCCCGAAATTTTTTGAAGAACGTTGTTCTCTATCACCTAAGAATCACATATATATTACTTCTAATCCATTACATAATTATTTACGTGGTTAAATCTTAATTTTATTTAAACCCTAGGTCTAGCTCTTATCATTGGATTTTACCACATTAATAGTGTTTAATATACCCATTATACAAGTACTTAAGCTAAAAATATAAAGAAATTACTTACCTTGACAATCTATGTGGAAACCCTCCCTTGGAAGCTCCCAATTCGCCCAAATGTGGAGTGAGTAATGGTAAAAATGAAGGTCGGGTTCGCATTAAATGAACCCATTCTCCCAGCTATGTCACGACCCTAGTTCACCAATTGTGAACCTGTCATGACGGAACCCAGTCTTCGCGACTAGGTAAGCCTAACACATTGCGGAAATTAAAGTTCGAAGTAAAAACGGTAACAAACACTAATTAGAATAAGAAATGTATAACGGTGCCGCTTGGCACATACACTGAATACACAACTTCTTATATATGACATTCCATATATAGGTTTAATATATGGAATGTCTAATACGACGGAGAAAAACAGGAAACAGTACTGCTAACTACACGATAGAATGGACGGAGACTCTCCGATCTGCGGACGCAGCAGATATACCTCAAGTCTCTGATAGCAAGCTCCTAACTCACTGATGATACGTATGGCCGGATGCACCTGGATCTGCACAACAAAAGTGTGCAGAAGAGTCGCATGAGTACACCACAGCGGTACTTAGTAAGTGTCAAGCCCAACCTCAGTTGGGTAGTGATGAGGAACGTCGAGGCTCTGCTGAGAATAAACATAACAACAGTAATGAACAATGTAATGCAGAGAATAAGCAACAGAAATAGCAACAGTAAGAATCAGACGAAAGCTGCAAGTCACGACAATTAAACTACGTATTGAAAATACACAACCAAGTATCACTCCATATCAGGATGCCATATGGTGCCTCGGGAATTGAACCCGCAGTCCATATTTACCAATGTCTGAGGATCTCCCGGGAATCGAACCCGTAGTCCATCATACTAATATCAGAGGATCTCCCGGGAATTAAACCCGTAGTCCATCATACCAATATCAAAGGATTTCCCAAGAATTGAACCCGTAGTCCATCATACCAATATCAGAGGATCTCCCGGGAATTGAACCCGTAGTCAATCATACCAATAACAGAGGATATCCCGGGAATTGAACCCGTAGTCCATCATACCAGTAACAAAGAATCTCCCATGAATTGAACCTATAGTCCATCATACCAATAACAGAGGATCTCTCGGGAATTGAACCTGTAGTCCATCATACCAATAACAGGGGATTTCCCGGGAATTGAACCCGTAGGCCCAATCGTAAACACAACACAACAATTCCATAATGTACAAATGCTAAGTAAAGACAAAGGGTAGAATCCAAAGTCTAGCATGATTCATGAAGAGCAGATATTGCAATTTAGTCAAATAGAGCAAATAGGTTGCAAACATGCTTTCCCTATGCTAAAACAAGTGAAATTGCATTTATAGCAGTTAAATACGTGAAGAAACACAGTCTAAATAAGTCAAGTAAGGTGAATTTTCAACAGTTAGCACAAGTACACGCTCGTCACCTCGCGCAAAAGGAATTTAAACAACAGTCAAGAAATTCAAAGGGGAGAGGTCCCCCACACAAGGTTAGACAAGCCACTTACCTCGAACCGGTACAAAAATTGCTAAGAAACAATGCCCTTGCCACAAGTATCCGACTCCGGGTGACCCAAATCTATTCAAACCAATACATTCGTAGATAACATCGCAAGTGACTAATTCCACTATTAAAATTAAAGCTAAGGCACAAAAATAGGTAAAAGGACCAAAATCGCACAATCATCGATGGAGCTCAATTTCTAAAAGACGGGGTTTTTAGCCATACATATTTGAAATTCACCCCTTAATGATACTACGATGATCCAATATAGTTATGTAACCTCATTCTACAATACAACATTCAATAGGGCCAATATTGATAATAAATTCCATAACTTATGCCACTTAGGCATATTATCAAACACCTTGTTGGCATAGATATTTACACCTCATAACTATAGTACTGGTTCCTCCAACTATCACCATTAACCAAATATTCATCTCACCATCATTCCTAACCAATTTATAACTTTTAAATACACATGTATGACCATCATTCACACCCAACCAACAAAATTCCATCAAATAAACACCTTTAAATCCCTATTATGTTCATGAATTTAAATTAGGAATTTATGGCTTCCAATCACCATGGCATACGTTGTAACACTTGATTCATACTCATATTCCCATAATATACCCATATATGTAACTCTAAGGTGTAGGATTTACCTTTTGGAAGAAATCTTGCAAAACCCTCCTTTGAGTTCTTGAAGGAATTTCTTGAAAATCTAAGTGTTTGATGAGAGGAGTTTATCAATAATATTATAGGAATGATGGAATTTCACACCAAGATGATAGAGATTACTTACCTTGAAGATTGGGGGAGTTGAATGTCTTGATAGGGAGAAAGAAGGACTCCAAGTTCGTCCAAATGAAATTGGTAAAAATGAACCTCGAAATGGTGTTTTATAAGCCCAGATTTCGGATGATGCCTCGGATGCTTCGCATCCCCACTTCACTCCTCCCAGGAGCTCGGATGCTGACCCGGATGCTATGACAACACTTCACTAGCAGCTCATCTTTTTTGGATTCGATGCGGATGCCTCGCATCCACCCAGTCCTCCGCAAGCGTTTTGTAATTTAGTCGTAATTTTCTGTATACATATCCAAATGACGAACGGTTTTGTGGCGTTGGAAACTAGACTCAAAGGGAGTTAATTTGATAGGTTTTCCATCACATAACTTGTTATATAACTAGAGATATGATCATCCAAAATGAGGTCTTGTGCGCACTTATTTACAACTTCGTCTATTACGAAAATTTTCAACTTTAAAAGTTCCCGTTAGCCATCTGAAATCACCCCGAGGCCTCTGGGATCTCAACCAAAAATAACAATACATCCTATATTATTATTCAAACTTGTTTCAATTATCAAAACACCTCGACTAACACCAAAATCATCGAATTGCATCGAATTCAAGCCTAAGTTCCTTTAAAACTTCCAAAACGCATATTCGATCAAAAACCCGACCAAACCAGGTCCGAATGGCTTGAAATTTTGCACACACATCCAAAGAACCTAATGAAGCTACAACAACTTCCGGAACTCCATTTCGACTCTTGGATCAAAATTTCACCTATCAATCAGAAATCGTCAAAATACTAACTTTACCAATTCAAGCTTAATTCTACACCGGTCAATAGAAAAATATTCCGGACTCATTCCTAAGTCCCGAATCATCTCCCGGAGCTAACCTAACCATCAGAATTCATATCCTATCCCTCTAACTCATAAGTCAACTCTCTATTGACTTTTCCAACTTAAGACTTCGAGACTAAGTGTCTCATTTCTTATAAAAAATCACTCCAATTCAATTCTAACGCACCCAATACCGTTAATGAAATATAAGGAAACAGTTAATAGGGAAACAAAACATGAATTCTAAAAATGACTTGTCGGGTCGTGACATTCTCCCACACTTAAACATTCGTTCGTCCTCGAACGAGCATAAATAACATACCTGGAGTAGTGAAAGATGAGGTTATCGGTTGTGCATATCCCGTTCGGTCTCCCAAGTCGCCTCCTCAACCGGTTGACCCCGCCATTGAGCCTTTACTGAAGCTATTTCCTTTGATCGAAGCTTTTGGACCAGCATGTCCAATATTTTCACGTCTCCTCAACATAGGAAAGAACATTGTCCAATTGGAATGAGCTAAAATCCAACACGTGTGATGGATCCGTGTGATATCTCCGGAGCATCGAGACATGAAACATCAGATGAACTCCTTCCAAGTTGGGAGGTAGGGCAAGTTCATAAGCAACCTCCCAAACACACTTCAATACCTCAAAAGGGCCAATAATCCTCGGACTCAATTTCCCTTTCTTCCCAAATTTCATAATGCCCTTTATAGGCATAACACGAATCAGGACCTTCTCTCCAACCATATTGGAACCATCACGAAAATTCTGGTCTGCATAACTCTTCTGTCTGTACGAGTTTATACAGAGTCTATCCTGAATCACTTTAAAATTTTCACGAGTATTCTGAACCACGTTTGTGACCAATGGTCTAACCTCACCTAACTCGAACCAAACCACTAGGTCTCTAGTTCTTATAATTAACCTTCTTACAGTTGGGGCACCGAGCTACAAATCCGACTAGGTTCTGAAAGATCCAAATTCACAACTGGATGGAAAAGGCCTGAACACCCATAGCCATAGGCCTCTTGATGCTGCTAGGTAAGCCAAACTTCTCAATCTCTCTGCCCAACGACTCAAAGCATCAGCCACTACATTGGCTCTGCCCGGGTGATACAGATTAGTGATGTCACAATCCTCTCACAACTCTAACCACCTCCTGTGGCACAAATTTAGATCATTTACTTGAACATGTGCTACTAGATCCGGTGATCAATATAAATCTCACAAGGCACACCATATAAATAATATCGTAAGACCTTTAAAACATGAACAATACTAGCTAACTTAAGATCGTGGATGGGATAATTTTTTTTCCCTCATATACCTTCAACTGTCTGGATGCGTAGGCAATCACCCAACAGTCATGTATCAATACCACTCCAAGGACAATCCTCGAGGAATCACAATAGACAGTATAAGACCTTGAACCTGTAGGCAATACCAAAACTAGAATGTAGTCAAAGATGTCTTGAGTTTTATGAAAGCTACCCTCACACTGTTTTGCCCACTGGAACGGAACACGCTTCTGGTTCAGTCTTGTCATAGGGGTTAAAATCGATGAAAACCCCTCCAAAATGACGGTAGTAACCCGCCAAGCCATGGGGTTTGCGGATCTCTATAGCTGAGGATAGTCTATGCCAGCTCTGTACTACTTCTACCTCCTTTAGATCCACCCAAACACCCTCACTCGATACCACGTGGCCTAAGAATGCCACAAAATACAACCAGAACTCACATTTTGAAAACTTTGCATATAATTTCATTTCTCTCAGAGTCTGAAACACTATCCTCAGGTGTTGCTCATGATCCCGACTCCGGGAATATACAAGAATTCCATCAATAAGGACAATGACAAAATTAAAGATGTGGCTAGAATACACTATGCACCAATGTACAAAATCTATTGGGTCATTGGTCAGCCCAAATGACATACAAGAGACTCGCAATGATCATACGAAGTCCTGAAAGCAGTCTTCGAGATATTTGGCTCCCGAACCTTCAACTGATGGCAACCTAAGCGCAAATCAATCTTAGAAAACACATGTGCGCCCTTAAGCTAGTTAAATGGATCATCATTAAGAGGCAAGGATAACGGTTCTTCAGTGTAGCCTTATTCAACTGGCAGTAATCAACACACACACACACATAGAACCATCCTTTTTCTTCACAAATAACACAGGAGCACCCCAAGTGATACACTATGCCAAATAAAACCCTTTTCAATAAAATTCCTATAACTGATCCTTCAACTTAACTGAAGGTTTCACCTCATCCTTAGTCCATAACCTTAGGACAAGACCCAACTTTAACATCCAACATTTATCATAGGGCCTGAATTCCACATTATCACATTGCATTAGTCTTATTTCAACATACTTCAACTTTTAATAGCGCTTAATTACTTCGAAATTGTTTTCCCGAGATGTTACATTCTTCTGCACTTAGGATCATTCATTCTCAAATACAAAACGTAACTTATATCATTTCACACATCTTAATGGGTCAAATTTTATTCTAACTCCCAAACTTTTTTTTTAAAAAAAAATTCGGTAGAGCCTCCCCTGTAATTGGGCCTATCCACCTGCCAGAGTAATACCAAAATAACTCCTAATAACACATCCACAACCCAATGAAACACCACAATGTACATATCAATAATACTAATCTCTGCATTACAAGTATCACATTATTATAATAATATCTGGACATGAAACACGTCATCTGTACTTTAATAACCTCGTCTATGGCCATAATAGTTGTTCATAAATTACAACAATCCCAATTAACCTTATGTTAACAAACATCTCATTTCAGACCTCCGCTTTACTCATGACGAGGCATGGAGATCTCATAATCACTTACCTGAACTAAAGAGTCACATTTAATGCCACCTGGGTGCCCATCGCGTAGGCTAAAACTCAATGTCTACAATACAAAAATGACTGAATATGAAAAGAAAATACAGAAGAATTGTCAAAAAACCCTAACAGACATGGCTCCGATTTAAAATATAGTACAAAATTTTAAATTTCATAAAAATGAGAATTTTAAACACATATTTTCACCTTCAGGACCTTGTCCTTATATAACATCCACTGCAGCTTCTAGTTCGGTTCAAGATATTTCACATTATATAAAAATTTGAGGATCTCATCCTCAACTCTAAATCACAAGTATTTGCACATTGTACCAACTGAAATCTTTCATTTCCTTTCCTTCTTATTTTCAATTAATTTTCGTCAAATAAAATCACAACATAAAATGAACCCTCATACTGATAGGGCATATAATTGACAATTGAAATCAATTATCCTGAAATTATATCAAATCCCACTGTAGTAAGTAACAGAAGGTCGCTTTTAGCCTCATAGATATGCTTAGTGACCAACACATAATGGTAGAGATAGCTATCTCCATATAATATCCCAACGCGAGTATTCACATAAGTAGATCTCAGGTTTACGAAGCTCACTCATGAGTGGAGCATATTAAGAGGACTCGCCTCAATTTTCAAGATCAAATCAAATTAAGGAATACCATCCTTTTTATAACAATCAAATTTATAGTTGTAAAGCCTCAACCACAATATAGAAATTATATCAATGATTCAGACATCTACCTCTTAGGTGCCATCTACCCATTCGTTCTCCATCTCTAACTTGTAGTGTATATAGATTAGTAACTATAACGGAGTGTGTAGACTGTGTGTTCTGATGAAACATATTTCTCCCAAGCCTAGGATAATATCTCATGATGTTTATAGTATCACCACATTCATAACAACCCATTTGCGGTCCGGCTGCTTATACTCAGTCTGTGCCGGATAGCTAGATAACCATTTAAGGAATCCCATGCTAGTGGTGCATTAAAAGATGATCATCCCATGGAAGTGCCCTGATTAACTAGAGCACTACGAGTGTCCTGAAATTTTTTCCAATTCCCTGGTGATACTGAAATGTAGAATTATTATGGACATAGGAACATCGAAGGCCCCAACATCATCCCATACAAATTTCAGAGAACTTTTGAATACCACATAAATACATCTCAAGTCAAATCTGACATGACATATGACCCATAATTTGATCATTGATAGCGGACTCTCATCACTTTAGTGGCCATAAGATACATCCCGATACTCCACAATACTATCCTTTATCGCTCGTATGTCACCATCATAAGACACCTTAACCGTTTATTTGTCACGTGTCACTCTTAGTACAGTTAAGCTCACTTCCTCAAGTATCTCGATTGCTAGTTGTACCCTTCGCTAAGTAGACATCTCATACGAACAACATGGTCACTATTACCACCATATCTTTAGATGTACATCCACCTCGTGACTCTACCATTACTGCGATGATTAGGCAATTAAGTAAAACCTTCTCAAGATAGTACTTATCAACCAGATGTCAGAACCTATTGCACTCCCATGTGCACAATTGAATGATCTCTTAATACTTCTGCATAATCGATATGAGTGACACGCGGTAACAATGGTTGAGCAAATTCTTGGCTCCCTCTTAATCCTTCCGTAGCATCATGAACCGTCGGCGCATAGTTGATTCCCAGTACACAAATTCCAATACATGAGTGGATGGAAAAAAACATATGATATAGTCTCCAACCGAATAATTGATGCACGCTAAGGAATAAAATGAAGTGGAAGTTTTCCTAGACAGTTACATAACCTATCGTAGATAAGCACAGACATCTCCGTACTGATCAACGAGACTCTAATAAATCGGCCTGTGTTTCGTAACTCCTATGAACCTAAAGCTCTGAGAACAACTTGTCACGACCCTAGTTCACCAATTGTGAACCTGTCATAACGTCACCCAGTATTCGTGACTAGGTAAGCCTAATACATTGCGGAAATTAACAGTTCGAAGTAAAAACGGTAAAAACACTAATTAGAATAAGAAATGTATAAAGGTGCAGCTTGGCATATACACTAAATACACAACTTCTGAAAAATGACATCCCAAAACCCGGAATCCCACGGGCAACACAGGCTATGAGAACATAAGTACAGCCTAAATAAATGGTGTGTCTAATAAAACAGAGAAAAATAGGAAATAGTACTGCTAACTACATGATAGAACGGACGAAGACTCTCCGGTCTGCGCACGTAGCAGATATACCTTAAGTCTACGATAGAAAGCTTCCGACTCACTGATGATACGCCTAGCCGGATGCACCTGGATCTGCACAACAAAGTGTGCAGAAAAGTAGCATGAGTACACCACAATAGTACTCAGTAAGTGCCAAGCCTAACCTCGGTTGGGTAGTGACGAGGAAGGTCGAGGCCCTATTGAGAATAAACATAACAACAATAATGAACAATGTAAGGCTGAGAATAAGCAAGAGAAATAGCAACAGTAAGATTCAGACGAAAGCTGCAAGTCAACGACAATTAAACTACATAAAGAAAATACACAAACAAGTATCACTCCATATCAGGATGCTATATGGAGCCCCGAGAATTGAACCCACAGTACATATTTACCAATGTCTAAGGATTTCCCGGGAATCAAACCCGTTGTCCATCATACCAATATCAGAGGATCTCCAAGGAATTGAACCCGTAGTCTATCATACCAATATCAGATGATCTCCCAGGAATTCAACCCTTAGTCCATCATACCAATATCAGAGGATGTCCGGGGAATTGAACCCGTAGTCCATCATACCAATAACAGACGATCTCCCGGGAATTGAACCCGTAGTCCATCATACCCATAACAGAGGATCTCCGGTGAATTGAACCCGTAGTCCATCATACCAATTACAGAGGATCTCCCGTGAATTGAACTAGTTGTCCATCATACCAATTACAGAGGATCTCTCGGGAAATGAACCCGGTAGTCCATCATACCAATAACAGAGGATCTCCCGGGAATTGAACCCGTAGTCCAAATCGTAAACACAACACAACAATTCCATAACGTACAAATGCGAATTAAAGACAACATGTAGAATCCAAAGTCTAGCATGATTCACGAAGAGCAGATATTGCAATTTAGTCAAATAGACCAAATAGGTTGCTAACATGCTTTCCTTAAGCTAAAACAAGTGAAATTGCATTTATAACAATTAAATACGTGAAGAAACACAGTCTAAATAATTCAAGTAAGGTGAATATTCAACAATTAGCACAAGTAAACGCTCGTCACCTCACGCACAAGTCATTTAAACAACAGTCAGGAAATCCTAAGGGGAGAAGTCCCCCACATAAGGTTAGACTAGCCAGTTACCTCGAACCAGTACAAAAATCGCTAAAAACAATGCCCTTGCCATGAGTATCCGATTCTGAGTGGCCCAAATCTATTCAAATGAATTACATATCGTAAATAACATCAGAAGTAACTAATTCCACTATTAAATTAAAGCTAAGGCGCGAAAATAGGTAAAATGACCAAGATCACACAATCATCGATGAAGCTCAATTTCTAAAAGACAGGGTTTTTAGCCATACATATCTGAAATTCACCCCTTAATGTTACTACGATGATCCAATATAGTTATGTAACTTCAATCTACAATACAACATTCAATAGTGCCAATATTGGTAATAAATTCCATAACTTATGCCGTTTAGGCATATTATCAAATACCTTGTAGGCATATATATTTACACCTCATAACTATAGTATTGGTTCCTCCAACTATCACCATTAACCACCAATTCATCTCACCATCATTCCTAACCAATTTATAACTTCCAAATACACATGTATGAGCATCCATTCACACCCAACCAACTAAATACCGTTAAATAAACACCTTTAAATCCCTACCATGTTCATGAATTTAAATTGAGAATTTATGGCTTCCAATCACCATGCCATAAGTTGTAATACTTGATTCATACTCATATTCCCATAATATATCCATATATGTAAGTCTAAGGTGTAGAATTTATCTTTTGGAAGAAATCTTGCAAAACCCTCCTTTGTGTTCTTGAAGGAATTTCTTGAAAATCTAAGTGCTTGATGAGAGGATTTATCAATAATAGTATAGGAATGATGGAATTTTACACCAAGATGATAGAGATTACTTACCTTCAATATTGGGGGAATTGAAGGTCTTGAGAGGGTGAAATAAGGACTCCAAGTTCGTATAAATGAAATAGGTAAAAATGAACCTCGAAATTGTGTTTTATAAGCCCAAATTTTGGATGCTGCCTCAGATGCTTCGCATCCCCACTTCACTCCTCCCAGGAGCTCTGATGCTGACTCGGATGCTATGACAGCATTCACTGCCAGCTCCTCTTTTTTGGATTCGATGCGGATGCCTCGCGTCCACCCAGTCCTCCGCTAGTATTTGGTAATTTAGTCATAATTTTTTGTATACATATTCAAATGATGAACGATTTATTGCTTGGAAACTAGACTCAAAGGGCGTTAATTTGGTAGGTTGTGCATCACATAACTCCTTATATAACTGGAGATATGATCGTCCAAAGTGAGGTCTTGTGCACACTCATTTACAATTTTGTCTATTATGAAATTTTCCAACTTCAAAAGTTCTCATTAGCCATCCGAAATCACCCCGAGTCCCCCGGGACCTCAACCAAAAATACCAATACATCCTATAATATTATTCAAACTTGTTTCAATTATCAAAACACCTCGACTAACACAAAAATTATCGAATTAGATCGAATTCAAGCTACATTAACTTTCGGAACTCCATTCCGACTCTCGGATCAAAATTTCACCTATCAATCGGAAATCGTCAAAATACTAACTTCACCCATTCAAGCTTAATTCTGCACCGGTCAACACTAAAATATTCCGGACACATTCCTAAGTCCCGAATAATCTCTCGGAGCTAACTAAACCATCAAAATTCATATCCTATCCCTCTAACTCATAAGTCAACGCTCGATTGACTTTTCCAACTTAAGCCTTCTTAAAAGAGACTAAGTATCTTATTTCTTATCAAAATCACTCCAATTCAATTCTAACGCAGCCAATACCTTTAATGAAACATAAGGAAGTAGTTAATAGGAAAACGAGACATAAATTCTAAAAATCATCGGTCAGGTCGTTACAAGCTAATTTTGTGGGTCACAAAGGCGGGACCGCTTCTGCAGTCCCAGGGCCGCTTTTGTGGTTTCCCCGTGCCTAAGCCCTTTTCGCTTCTGTGACCTGTCGACCACTTCTGCGCTTCCACTTCTTCGGTCCAAGAGCCGCATAAGCGGTTATGACAGAAGCATCAAAATTGGTTTTTCCTAGTTTTTCAACTTCACTCGAACCTCGACCATTTAATGCTCAGGGCTCCCGAGCCCCGCCCGAACACACTGTCAAGTCTGAAATCGCGATGCAGACCTATTCGAAGCCTCGAAACACTCAAAACAATGCTAATTCAAGGAGTCAAACCCCAAAATCAATTGAATCAACTTAATGAACCTCAAGATCTTAATTTCCTTTCAACGGGTCCAAACACCCTTAAACTACTCGGATTGACACCAAATTTACGGGTAAGCCTTATTTCGGACCTGTACCAAGTTTCGGAATTAAAATCTGAATCTGATACCTATGATTTCAATGAATACTTAGATTCTTTAATTCTTTAAAACTTCGATTTAACAATTTTATATAAAAATTCATTACTCGGACTAGGAACCTCAGAATTCGATTCCGGGCATACGACCAAGTCCTATATTTTCCTACGGATCCTCGGGATCATCAAATCACGAATCCAGAAAGCTGACCAAAGTCAAACTTGGCCTTTTAAGAAAAACTTAAAGAAGCAAATGGACATATTCTTGCTCAAAACTCTTCTAACTTATAAATCGCCCGTCCCCGCAAGTCATACATTAGTTAGAGCAAGTGCGGGATGTTTTATTTAAGGGAACAGGTGTCACAACCCAATTCCCAAACCTGGTCACGATGGCGCCTCTCATGAAGACAAGGCCAGCCAACAGAACAAGAATGCCTTATTTAACAGTTAATAACTTATTGGCATTAATAACTGATATTTACCACCCAACACAACCTGATCGGGGTGTCACAAGTCACGAGCATATAGAAGGATTATTAATACAACTACAAAGTTTATAATGCATAGAATAAAATTTAGAGGTCAAGAGGAAGAAACTCGATGCCGCGAACGCTGGCGGTCACCTTGGTCAGCTTCAATAGTCATACCTTCAATCAGCTAGTAACCCGCTACCGGGTGAACAATACTTGTATCTGCACGCGAGGTGCAGGGAGTAAAGTGAGTACTCCAACTCAGTGAGTAACAAGAGTAAATAATAACTGAGCGGCAAGAAATCACACCGCTGCGGCATGCAACCCAACCCATGCACAGTCCAAAAATGCACATAAGCCACTTGGGCAATATCAGCATAACAGTTCTCAGCTCAAAACATCAGAAAAATATCATTTAAGTTTTCAAATCTTAGAAAGATGGATGAGTTTGCGAAATAGTATTTAAAACTTTGGGATGAGATCAAGTAATATGCAGGGTAATGCAAAAATAGTGATATCAATCCCTGAAGGGTTCAAATAACCGGCACGAGGCCCAACACATGGCAATCAACCAAAATCATGATAATATCAAGTGGTTTCAATCAAATACGTAGTAATTTCATCAATCGGGAGGGACCAAGTCTCAATCCCCAATGGTGCTCTACCCCACGCCCATGTCCAGCGTGCAAGTCACCTTGATACAACACTATGATGTGCAAATCCGGGGTTTCAGACCCTCAGGATATCATTTACAAGTATTACTCACCTCGAACCGGCGAAATCTCTAGCCCACGACGCCTTTGACCCTCAAATCGTCCTCCACGCGCGTCGAATCTAACCAAATTCAGAGCGAATACATCATAGTAGGCTAAGGGAATGTAACCCAATCAAAAAGACTCGAAAAATATCGAATTTCATGAAATTGGCAAAACCCGAGCCCCGGACCCACTTCTCGAAATCCAAATATTTTTACATCAATATGATCCTTATCTCACCACGAGTCTATACATATCAATTTCACAATAATCTGAGTCCATTTGACCCCTCAAATCACAAGTTTACACTCTTTTAAGTTTCAAGCCCTAACCTCTATTTTTTGACCTTTGATTCCTTATTTATTCAGTCTATATCCATGTTTATACACCATAAAGTCAAGCTCTAAGTCCAAGAGTTCATACCTGATAATTGCCCTCGAAACCCTCTCCAAAATCGCCTTAAAGATCTCAAGGTTCGCAGTCCAAAATGTTACTCTTTCAAAATTTCGCAAAGAAAATGTTCTCACTTAACCTGCCAGTTATTTCCGCTTCTGCACCTTCCGCTTATGCGTCAACGTTCTTCACTTAAGGCGACTTTCCGCTTCTGCGGTCCAAATCGCTTCTGCAGGACCACTTAAGCGACCCAATTCTCCGCTTCTGCGGAACTTGACCCGACTCCAATTTCCGCTCCTGCGAGACCCAGCTCGCTTCTACGAGACCACATCTGTGGCCTCCTTTCCGCAGATGCGGAAACACCTGCTGCAACCCAAAAACCTGCAATTTCAAACTTCAAATTTCTTCCGCTTAGCCACCCGAGACCCTCGGGACCTCAACCAAAGTTACCAACATATCTTATAACGTTATTCAAACTTGTTCCAATTATAAAACACATCCAACAACACTAAAACCATCAAATTACATCGGATTCAAGCCTTAGTTTATTCAAACATTCTGAACAATCTCCGAAGTCACAATTCATCCCCGAAGCTAACTGAATCACCAGAAATCACATCCGAACCTTCTAACTCATAAGTCAACGTCTGGTAAACTTTTCCATAACAAGCCTTCCTTAAAGAGACTAAGCGTCTCATTTTCTACCAAAACCAATCCAAATCAATTCTAACACACCAAGCACTGATAATGAAACATGAAGAAGCATAAAACGAGGAAAACATAGTGGTAATTCATGAGACGATGGATCGGGTCGTTGCACCCTCCCCAACTTAAACAAATGCTCGTCCTCGAGCGTACGCACAGTTGTACTAGAAGCAACCCAATAGCTGAATGACCTTACCAAGCACATACACGGGGTGATCCCTCGCCACCCTATGTCGCATAAGTCCGATAACACAATTTAGCTGAAATTTCATAGTCCACCTAACCCATAAACCGTAGACCCGTATTGCACTTTTGGAAATCATACACAAGATTAGAACCTCACATCTATTCTCAAAATAAGCCTGAATCAGCTGTAATAACCCATACCTGCAACCTCAGGTGCAAACATATGATATACTACATAACTCAAACACTCAAAACGATAACTTCTATTCACAACATTTGCCCACAACACCCGAATCACAGGTGGAAAAACCTTTTATCAACTAAGGTCTTATTCCAACACTTTCATATACTGCCAACGATAAATGAAATACGCAATGAACTGTAACAATTTCTCAGATCAACCATTCATGAAGTCACTTCCCTTTTGACTATTACCACAATAGATTTTCGAACCGAACCTCGATATTAACCTCCCAACAAGCTGAAACCAAATCCGTTCGTATTAATTAATGACTCCAATGATCACCTCAAATCCTACATACCATTATGGTGATATGACACCTCCACACTGGCCTAAGACACACTTGCATAATACGCGCACCAATAAGAAATGAAATGAATATACTCAAATTATAAATTTGACTCAAACGAAAGAGTTGTACCTCAACCTCATCAATACCGTCACAACACAAAGCTGAGACCCCGTCTCACATCATAGAAATAGAGTACCTGAATCCTCCTTGAAAGGTCATAACTTCACGTGGCCTTGCCACAATGCGCGATCCTTTCCAAACACTGTTACACATGAACCACCTCAAGTCACCATGCTCAAAATAGACGACCATGCACAAATTTATGTCTGAAACCAAGAAATCCATTACACCCATGGTGAAAAAATAAGATGCAACACACAACACGATAGGCCATAACCAACACTCCATACACCGAGCGACACTCAATTCCTCTTCCCGCTCGCGACTTCCTTTATGAATCCTTAATAGATCCGTACCATATGTGCCCATATCCAACAAACCATAACGTCTCACAATACAGAAAAAGCAACTCAAAGATCTCCTTATATCATTAACAAGCTCAATGCGATCGGATCAGCATATCCATCAACAATACGGCTCGAGACTAAACAAGCTAACTCAAGCTAAATACGTAACCACATTGGCCTGCCAACAAACTCAATACCTAGAAGCCTAAAGCTGCCCTCCCACTACTATAACTCCTATCGAAGCCGTACGATATGGTGCCAGTCACCAAATCAATACCGAAATCCACAATCTCGCCCGGCGACATGCCCGGCCGCAAGGAAGCGTTCGAAAAAGTCCCTCAATACTGGAACTGGATCAATGGTAGGAACCTCTATATTGACATCCGTCACAAAATCCCAATTAAGGAAAGCAATCCTTCACAGCTGTCCGTTGGTCTTTGGAACACAACCATTTTGCTAGAACATAGTCTGATGCACTTCACCACGCAATCTGTGGCATTTTTCGACATAACCCATAGCAAAATAGTCTAGAATAACCCAATAACTAAGGCGACCAGTCCACACCCGAATACCATGTCCAAAGTCTAATATACCAAGCAAGTACGATCCACTCGGGCCTCCAACTCCCAATAGCGGCTAATGGTACCAACACACGCTATCCACAACCACGACATAGACTGTATCAGAGAACTCCCAATCTCCAACTCCATATAACATACAAATCACTATACCTTACCCCACATTCGGCCATATGAATACCTATCACACATCAAGTACTCATTCATTCCACAAAAATATTCTAATGTTTCCCTGCTCCATCAACAAACTCAAACATCAATAGTCGATCCAATCAAGGAAATGCCGCAATCCCACCGAAGTAATATCAGTTTACATCACCTTCCCCTTTTACTGAACATATACCCCCGTCAAATCACTAGAATAGTAACACCATTTCCTTAATCATATGAAGGCCGATTCTTAAATCACCTGCAACTGTCTGTGCTGCATAAGAATTTAATGACTTCCCATTATGATATGGAACAAACCCTTATACATGCAAATCCCAATCCTCCACAACATATCACATATACCATACCACACTAGGATAATCATGAGAACTGTATCTCCTTTTTCCCAACCATAAACATCTACGCACTCAACTAGTCAAGAACTTTCATTGATCCCACTTAGAAGAAAAATCATTACACACTCCATGCTCTGCACGTCCATAGAAAATATACATCTCCAAACCACAATGAAACCCAACAAGAATTCTCTCCCATTCCATTTGCACAGGCTAAATGTCAGGACTGAATCCTTCTAACTAGACCAAGCTAATCAAGTTTTTAGAGCTCAAGAGCTTTGCTGCAAAAATATATGTACCAATTCATTGCCTTGAACACACACAAATAATTAATCACACCCTTACTATACCGATTTGGTCCATTACAAGCTACTTCATTTATCTAGGTTTCCTTCTAATTCATTTTCAACTTGATATTCCCTCTCGCTGAAGCACTACATTTCCTCAATTCAAGCTCACTACAAGAGACCCAAGCATAAGAACATACTGTTTAAGACTCACAAGCCACTGAATACTCTCTCAAATTTCCCAGGAACACCACATTCCCAAAATAATCTACTAAGAAGAACTTCCTGTGAATCCAACTACGTTACCTTTATTGTTTTCCTGATACTGATGCATAGGATCCCATAATGAACATAATACCACAAGTCTTGATGTTTTTCCAATGAAAACACAGTCTCTTACCACATACACGCACCTGATCGTTACATTTAAAATCTGGAATACATTAGAATCATTCTCGAAAGTCATTCACTCCTATTTAACTACAAATTACCTGACTTAATGAACATAACTACTCATTCCTTATTAGCACTCTGACACCGCAGGATATGATCTCACTCTAATACAAACAAACATCTTCCTTCTCTATACACTTAGCATTCTTTATCATCAACAGCTCAATACATCCCATTATTTCCATACATCTACGAAGCACCATATTAGCGTTGTCCGATTTGTGCCATATTCAGCTCAATTTCCGCGACCAGAACTGATCCGCCAGCATACCTCGTAATGGAATACATAACCCATATCCGTGCAATCAACTACTCAACAATAACCTCCTCAACTTGGCTTGAATCCATATATCATGACATAATCAAAAACTCATAATACCTTTACTCCAATGATACCACCATGCCATAGTGAGATTAAACTCAAATCATTTACTAGTTTATTAAAACATAGATCATCTTAGTACTGTAATCCTCTACAAATCTCGCATTCACCCCATATCAGTTGAGTCTACACTCTTAAGTGACCAGAGATTCTCAACTCAACACGTATCCTTCAATTATACATGAGACCTTCTAACATACGCATAAGGACCATACCACCTAAGAACAACCCGCATGAGATAATCCACATGCTTTGCCTCAATTTAGTACTTCGGCTTACCTTCCACCATCATATATGCTACATAGTTAATTTAGTCTTCATGAGTCGGAACTCATACCGCAATATGCTATTTACTTCAGTCCCACTAGGATCTGAAAAGATTCTTCACACACCCATAACTCAGGGCGACACATCCAATCACAATGGAAATCAAACACTTAATGATTCATTTATCACCTAGCAGACCTTATTCGACACTTCTAAGTCATATAGACACATCACCCAACATCAACATACTCATCGCATCGCTATCCAGTGCCATTCCCACCATTAGGGACAATACGGAACATATAAGTTCATAATACCAGCTCACAAAATTAGCACCTCGGTGCTCAAGAAAAAGGCGAATATTCGGCCTCAAGTCCGCCAGACCGGCCCAACATCAACTCATAGAAATCACATCTCTCCCCTCAATAGGGAAATCACAAGCCATCAAGGCATATATAATACTGAGCGCTCATGCGCGCATACAGACGCGGGGAAGGAATTTTAAGATTTATATTCCAAGCTGAATCAAGTATGCACGATAAGAATTTCAAGAAAGTGAAGTTTTTACTAAAGGTTCTGCAGACTCTTGAGGATAAATACAAACGTCTCTGTACCAATCCGTGAGACTCTACAAACCTGCTCATGACTCGTAAGACCTAGTAACCTAGGCTCTGATACCAACTTTTCATGACCCAATTCCCAAACCCGGCCGCGATGGCGCCTCTCGTGAAGATAAGGCTATCCAATAGAACAACAATGCCTTATTTAATAGTTAATAACCATAAATGGATGAATAATATGACTTATTAGCATTAATAGCTGATATTTACCACCCAACACAACCCGCCAGTGTTCGGTGCCGCGAACGCTGGCGGTCACCTTGCTCAACTTCAATAGCCATACCTTCAATCAGCTAGTAACCCGCTATCGAGTGAACAATACCTGCAAATGCACGCAAGGTGCATGAATTAAAGTGAGTACTCCAACTCAATGAGTAATAAGAGTAAATAATATCTGAGTGGAAAGAAATCACGTAAGAGCACTACATCATGCAATATGGGACAACACAACCCTTTGATAAAACAGTAAGTCCAGGAAAATCCTTTAGAAAATATCTGACTCAGTTTAAAAATATCTTTTGAAAATATTCTTTTTCCAACAATCAAGAAAATGATTTCAAAATCAAATAGTTCAAGTCCGCACATAAGTCAGCCCCTCAGCACAACACTCCATTAACAAATAACACTAGGGTATCTGGTAATAGTGCAAGAAATAGCATGTATGTCAATGATATAAGAGTGCTGAGTGTCATGCCACGTAATCCATATAGGAACCAATGCGTGAATGCAATGCAATGCACATAACCGTTGCGGCATGCAGCCCGATCCATTTGGGTACCCGCGCTCACTGTGGGGGTTTAGACTCCGGAGGGGCTCCTATAGCCCAAGCGCAATATCAATATCACACTACTGTGGCGTGCAGCCCGACCCATGCACAGTCCAGAAGTGGACATAAGCCACTTGGGCAATATCAACATAACAGTTCTCATCTCAAAATGTCAGTAAAATATCATTTAAGTTTTCAAATCTTAGAAGGATGGTTGAGTTTGCAAAATAGTATTTAAAACTTATGAACGAGATCAAATAATATGCAGGGTAATGCAAAAATAGTGATATCAATCTCTGAAGGGTTCAAATAATCGGCATGAGGCCCAACACATGGCAATCAGCCAAAATCATGATAATATCAAGTAGTTTCAGTAAAATACGTTGTAATTTCATCAGTCACGACGGATCGAGTCTCCATCCCCAATGGTGCTCTACCCCACGCCCATGTACGGCATGCAAGTCACCTCGATACAGCATTATGATGTGCAAATCCGGGGTTTCAAACCCTCAGTATATCATTTACAAGTATTACTCACCTCGAACCGAAAAAATCTCTAGCCTGCGAAGCCTTTTCCCCTCAAATCGGCCTCCACGTGCGTTGAATCTAACCAAAATCTAAGCGAATACACCATAATAGGCTAAGGGAATGTAACCCAATCGAAAATACTCAAAAGATATCGAAACTCATGAACTTGGAAAAACCCGAGACCCGGGCCCACTTCTCGAAATTCAGAAAATTTTACATCAATATGATCCTTATCTTGCCACGAGTCTATACATATCAAGTTCACAAGAACGGAGTCCATTTGACCCCTAAAAACACAAGTTTAAACTCTCTTAAGTATCAAGCCCTAACCTCCATTTTCTACCTTTGATTCCTTAATTATTCAGTCTAAATCCATGTTTATACACCATAAAATCAAGCTCTAATTCCAAAAGTTCATACATGAATACACCATAAAATCAAGCTCTAATTCCAAAAGTTCATACATGATAATAGCCCTCGAAACCCTCTTCAAAATCGCCTCAAAGCTCTCAAGGTTCGGTGTCCAAAATGTTACTCTTTCAAAATTTCGCAAAGAAAATGTTCTCACTTAACCTGCCAGTTATTTCCGCTTCTGCGGATCTAATCCCGCTTCTGAACCTTCCGCATATGCGGTCAACGTCCATTTATGCGGACCTTTCACTTAAGGCGACTTTCCGCTTCTGCGGTCCAAAATCGCTTCTGCGGGACCGCTTAAGCGACCGAACTCTCCGCTTCTGCGGAACTTGATCCGGATCCAATTTCCGCTCCTATCAGACCCAGCTCGCTTTTGCGAGACTACATGTGCGGCCTCCTTTCTGTATATGCGGAAACACCTGCTGCAACCCAAAAAATTGCAATTTCAAACTTCAAATTCCTTCCGCTTAGCCACCCGAAATCACCCTGAGACCCCTCGGGACCTCAACCAAAGTTACCAACACATCTTATAATGTTATTCAAACTTGTTCCAATCATAAAATCACATCCAACAACACTAAAACCATCAAATTACATCGGATTCAAGCCTAAGTTTCTTCAAAACTTCTGAAATGCGCATTCGATCAAAAACCCAACCAAACGATGTCCAAATGACTAGAAACTTTACAAACATATCCAAAATCACTTAACGAAGCTATTGGAACTCTCAGAATTCTATTTCGACCTTCGGATCCAAATTTTACCTATCCACCAAATTTTGCCAAAATACTAACTTCGCCAATTCAAGCTTAATTCTATACCGGACCTCCAAAATCAATTTCGATCACACTCCTAAGTCACAAATCATCCGCTGAACCTAACCGAATCACCAGAAATCATATCCAAACCTTCTAACTCATAAGTCAACGTCTGGTTTACTTTTCCAAAGTAAGCATTCCTTAAAGAGACTAAGTGTCTCATTTTCTACCAAAACCAATCCAAATCAATTCTAACACACCAAGAACATAATACATGAAGAAGCATAAAACAAGGAAAATAGAGCGGTAACTCATGAGACGACGGCTCGGGTCATTGCAACGGGGTTCTAAAATGCAAAACAACCAGTCGGGTCGGTACATACTCCACCTCTTAAACAAACGTTCGTTCTCGAACGGACATTGAAAAGTACCTCGGCTACTAAATAAGTGGGGATATCGGCTCTGCATGTCGTTCTCAGACTCCTAGGTCGCCTCCTCAACTGGTTGGCCCCTCCACTGGACTCTTACCGCAGAAATCCTCTTGGACCTTAACTGGCGGTCCTGTCTATCAATAATGGAAATTGGATCCTCCTCGTAGCCCAAGCTCTCATCTAAGTGAATGGTCTTAAAATCCAATATATGTGAATTGTCGGTATGATACCTACAGAGCATCGATACATGGAAAACTGGATGAACGCCTGATAAACTGGGAAGTAACGCAAGCTCATAGGCAACCTCTCCAACTCGCCTCAACACCTCAAAGGGGACAATAAACCTTGGGCTTTGCTTGAACTTCTTTCCAATCCTCATAATGCCCTTCATTGGCGAGACTTTCAGGAGAACCTTCTCGCTAATCGTGAATGATACATCACGTGCCTTCTGATCCGCGTAGCTCTCCTGCCTGGACTGAGTTGTGCGGAGCCTTTCCTGAATCAACTTTACCTTATCCAAGGCATCATGTACCAAATCTCAGAAGTGTGATTTAAGGACTAAATGTCCAAAGCTAATGGTCTTATCATAGCAGGAACGAATACCAAGCTACCCATACTATTCGATTTCATGCTCAAGGCATCCGCGACCACATTCGACTTACCTAGATGATAAAGAATGGTAATGTCGTAATCCTTTAGTAACTCAAGCCACTCTGCCTCAAATTAAGATCCCTCTGCTTGAACAAGTGTTGTAAGCTGCGATGGTCAGTGTAAACCTCACATGACACCCCATACAAATAGTGCTTCCATATCTTAAGAGCATGAACAATTGCCGCTAATTCTAGATCGTGCACAGGGTAGTTTTTCTCGTGAACCTTCAGCTGACGTGAAGCATATGCAATAGCTCGCTCTTAATGCATCAATACACATCCTAAGACAATGTGAGAAGCATCACAATATACCGTATATATCTTTGAACTAGAAGGCAATACAAGAACGGGTGCCGTGGTCAAAGCCGTCTTGAGCTTGTGGAAGCTCTCCTCACAATCGTCGGACCAACAGAATGGGGCACCCTTTTGGGGCAATCTGGTCAGAGGTGATGCAATAGATGAAAACCCCTGCACATATTGCCGGTAGTAACCTGCTAGCCGCAAGAAACTCCTGATCTCGGTTACGAAAGTAGGACGTGGCCAACTCTTAACTGACTCAATCTTCTTGGGATCCACTTTAATACCCTCTTCTGACACTACATGCCCAAGAATGCCACTGACTCTAGCCAAAACTTATACTTGGAGAACTTAGCATAAAGTTGTTACTCTCGCAAGTTCCGAAGCACTACTCTCAAATGTTGCTCGTGCTCCCCCAGGTTACGTGAGTATATCAAGATGTCGTCAATGAATACAATGACTAAAGAATCAATGTATGACCTTAACACCCTGTTCATCAAGTCCATAAATGTCGCTGGGGCATTAGTCAAGCCAGAGGACATCACCAGAAACTCATAGTGGCCATATCCAGTCCTGAATGTAGTCTTCAGAACGTCTGAATCCCGAATCTTAAGCTGATGATACCCTGACCTCAAGTCAATCTTAGAGAACACCCTAGCACCCTACAACTGGTCAAACAAATCATGAATACAAGGCAATGGATACTTGTTCTTGATGGTGACTTTGTTCAACTAGCGGTAATCAATGCACATCCGCATAGTCCCATCCTCATTCTTCACGAATAGCACCGGTGCACTTCAAGGCAACACACTGGACCTAACAAACCCCTTTGCTAACAACTCCTCCAATGTTCCTTCAGCTAATTCAGCTCCGTAGAAGCCATATGGTACGATGGGATAGATATATGCTGAGTGCCTGGAGCCAAATATATACAGAAATCAATATCACGATCCGGAGGCATGCCAGGAAGATCACAAGGAAAAACATCAGCGAACTCTTGAACTACTGGCACTGAATCAATCATCGGAGACTCTGCAGTGGTATCTCGCACATAAGCTAATAAGCCAAACATCCTTTCTCAACCATGCGTTGAGCCTCTAGGAAAGAAATAACCCTGATAGGCATATCAACTATGGAACCCTTCCACTCCAATCTCGACAACCCTGGCATCGCTAGTGAAATAGTCTTGGCATGGTAATCTAGAACGGTGTGATATGGAGATTACCAATCCATGCCCAGGATAACCTCACAATTGATATTGAGCAACAGAAGATCTTCTCTAGTCTCAAAACCACAGAAAGTAACCACACATGACCGGTAGATCCGGTCCACAACCATACAATCGCCCAAATGAGTGGACACGTGAACAAAAACATCCAAAGTCTCAGGTGAAGTGACCAGGAATCGAGCAAACAGAGATGACACGTATGAATAAGTAGACCCTGGATCAAACAATACTGAAGCACCCCTACCACTGACATAAATAATATATGTGATGACGGCATCTGAGGCCAATGCATATGGCCTGGCAGGAAGAGCATAGAATCTACCTGGAGCACTAGCTGGCTGGCCTCCACCTGTCTGAGCAATAATGGGCTTACCTCTACCCGTCTGACCTCCACCTTTGGGAAGACCTCTACCAGTATGTCATCCACCTCTAGGTGGCTGGGCTGCTGGTGCTGGAGTCATGGGCTGCTGCCCCTACTGCAGTGCCTTGCCCCTAAGCCTAGGGTAAGATCTCCTCATGTGATCGGGCTTCCACACTCAAAACAACACGGTGCAGTGACCTGATTCCCTGATAACTGTCCCTGGTGACTCATAGATCCCGTGAGAGGAGCCTGGATAGCCGGTGGACGACACAAACTCTCCGGCATAACACTGAAGTAGGAACTAGAAGAACCCTGAGGACCCGAATACCCAGTGGAGGAACCCTAAATAGCTGGCGGGCGGTAGGAACTCTCTGATATGGCACTGAAATAGGGGCATGCTGGAGCACCCTGAGTGGGAGGTGATGGTGCTGAAGATGGGGGCCTACTGCGCTGACCCCTCCCATACTCACCCCTACCTCTAGCTGGGGCACCTCTGAACTATCCAAAGTATCTAGCTCTCTTGTCCTGGTGCATCTACTCTCTACCACTCTGGCGATACCCCTCAATCCGACGAGTAATCTCGACCACAAGCTGATACTCTATACCCATCTCCACCTCTCAGTCCATACCCGATCGAATACTGGGTTGCAACCCAGCGACGAACCTCCGTATTCTCTCTGTACCTGTAGGGAGTATCATAAGTGCATGGCGGGATAATTAGAAAATCTTGCCTTATAGTCGGTCACAGACATCTGGCTTTCTCAAGGTGCTCAAACTGATACCGCAACTCTTCTCTCTTAGAGGGCGGAATATACATGTCCAAAAATAATTGTGTGAATTGACCCCAGGTGTTGGGAGGCGAACCAGCGGGCCTGCCAAGAACATAGGACTGCCACTATCTACGGGCCCTGCCCTTCAACTGAAAGTGGTGAAGTCAACTCCATGTGACTCCAGTATCCTCATAGCATGTAGTCTGTCTCTGCACCTGTCGATGAAGTCCTGAGCATCTTCATGACGCTCACCCTCGAAGACTAGAGGGTGAAGTCTAGTCCATCTGTCCAATAACTTCTGTGGATCGTAGTCTACAACTGGCCTGGGCTGGGGCACCACGACAGCAACTGGCTGAACCCCATTTGCGGGTAGTGCACCCGGAGTCTGATAAACTATAGATGTATGACCTGGAGTATGGGCAGTAGGAGTCTGTGCTCCCCCTCCTGCCTGTGATGTAGTTGGATCTGCTAGAAATAAACCAGCCCGAGTCATAGTATCCATGAACCAAAGCATGAGGCCCATGACCTCCTGAAATCCCGGTGCCGTCATGAAATCAACTGGGTAGGCTCTACTGCGGGAATCTCGCCCTGCTTCTCAACAATGGGATCCCTGGCAGGATCTGCTGGTGGTGCCTTTGGAATAGCTCTAGGACGCCAGCGTCCCCTACCATGCGCCGGTGCCCTCCCCCGACTTCTACCTCGGTCCTAGCAACAGGGGGAGCAGCTCCTCCCGGGTCTGGAATGTCGGCGGTATGAGTCCTCACCATCTGTGGGATAATATAAGAGGGAAATTTAGTACACTGACCACTGCACGGTAGAAATAAATAAAGAGTAGTTTTTCCTAATACTCTGTAGCCTCTCGAAGATAAATACAGATGTCTCCATACCGATCTACAAGACTCTATCAGGTTTGCCCAAAGCTTTGTGAGATCTATGTGAACTAGTAGTCTTATACTATATTGTCACGACCTATTTTCCATAATAGATCATGATAGACCCTGACACCGTTGTCAGGCCAGCCAACATGGAAGTATGATTTAATTCTCATTTTTACTTTTAATAAAAATTAAGTATGGCAGATTCTTCAAAGTTAAGGTGAAAGCCAAGAGCTATATTTCTGTAATAATATAGTTATACAATCCAAAAATGAATGTCTACTAACGTGTCTTCCAGAACCTGGTGTCACATGCTACGGGCAACTAGTAGAATATACACAAAAGAATAATATACTATCCGACTATCTGAATCAGGATAGACAGAAACAAAAATGCATAGAAAGACTTCTTCGGCTCCGGATCGGCATGAAATAGAAGCAGCTCACCGTAGAAGTCCAAGATGTGCTCACTGATATGCACTAGAGTGATGTCCAGATTCACCTGCCTCAAATCTTGTACATTTAAGTACAGAAGTGTAGCATGAGCACATAAACAACATGTGTCCCGTAAGTATCCCGCCTTATTTCGAAGAAGTAGAGACGATAAGTCGACTCGATACTTACAAAGGTCAAACAATATATATATATATATATATATATATATATATATGTATGTATATATATATATATATATATATATATGTATGTATGTATGTATGTATGTATGTATGTAAAATGTGGAAATTACAAGTATCAACAATTTATAGCAAATGACTTAAGTCAAGTTCTTCACTACATTGAGTTTATAATTTATCATTTTGAGATGGTAGCAAAATAAGGCAAGTGTAAACTTTTTCACAATTAAACATGCACACATAGTACCGAGGCGACGACCCAAACCGACAGAAAGAAACAGTGCACTTGCCGAGGGTCGATGGCGCACCTATAGATGTATCCATTCATACCGTGGCGGTCGACCCGATCCATAAATATCATGCAATATCAAGAATAAGCACAAAAGGCACATTCATAATTATACCATTCAATATTCAACAAGTTGTGCAAGTTGCTCTTATTTCCTTTCAAGTCTCTAACATATCCTAAATGATGATATTAGCCAATTAATATGGAGATTTTCATAAATAAACATGATGTGGGTCCTAAACTACCTGGACAATCAACATAGTAGTAGCTACGCACGGACTCTGGTCACTAGGTACGTACATATGCCCCACATTTAGCAACAATTATTTGTTCATTAATCCTATGGGGACAATTCCCTCTCATCAGGCTAGAAAGAAGACTCACCATGCTCCAAAATGCACTTCCAAGTTCCAAGAACGAGCCCGAGTCGTTAAAGGTTGGGTTCGAATTAAATGAACCCATTCTGCCCAACTAATTCCGCTTCTGCGGAAGCTGGGGCGCTTGAGTGGATTCGGGCAATCTAGGCTAGACCACTTCTGCGGTCCGTGGGTCGCAAAGGTGGGACCGCTTCTGCGATTTCCCGATACCTGAGACCTTTCCGCTTTTGCATCCTGTCTACCACTTCTATAGTTCTGCTTCTGCAGTCCAAGAGCCACAGAAGCGGTTATGACAGAAGCAGCAAAGTATGTTTTTCCTAAGTTTCCAACTTCAATCGAACCTTGACCATTTAATGCTCGGGGCTCCCGAGCCCCGGCCGAACATACCGTCAAGTCTAAAATCATGATGCAGACCTACTCGAACCCTCGAAACACTCAAAACAATGCTAATTAAAGTATTCAAAACCCAAACCAATTGAATCATCTTAATGAACCTCAAGTTCTTAATTTCCTTTCAACGGGTCAAAACGCCCTTAAACTACTCGGATTGCCATCAAATTTTATGGGTAAGCCTTAACTGATATTTCGGACCTGTACCAAGTTTTGGAACTAAATCCGAACCTGATACCTATGATTTCAATGAATACTTAGATTCTTTAATTCTTTAAAACTTCGATTTAACAATTTTACATAAAAATTCATTACTCGGGCTAGAAACCCCAGAATTCGATTCTGGGCATACGCCCAAGTCTCATATTTTCCCACGGACCCTCTAGGATCATCAAATCTTGAATCCGTGTCCGTTCCTAAAAACGTTTACCGAAGTCAAACTTGGCTTTTTAGAAAAACTTAAAGAAGAAATGGACATATTCTTGTTCAAAACTCTTCTAACTTCCGAGCCGCCCGTCCCCGCAACTCATAAATTAGTTAAAGTAAGTGTGGGAAGTTTTATTTAAGGGAACGAGGTTCTAAAACGCAAAACAACCAGTTGGGTCATTACAGAAGAAGTGAAAATAGTAGGAGGGGGAGTTGAAGCAGTAGAAACAGGTAAGGGAACAGAAACAGACAAAGCAGGTAAAGGAAGAATAGAATGAACGAAAAATGAAAAAGAGGAAAGAGGAAGCTCATCTAAAATCGGACCCAACTCGCCGCTCTCTAAACCCTCAACAAAAAGCCGTTGATTGGACTCATCAGTGTCCCTAGGGGTATTTTCGCCATCTAAGACAAGGTTGTGATTGGTCTCATTAGGGGCGGTACGAGAAGGCAAAATTTCAGCCTCATCTTCAGATATGATGCTCCTCCTAGCTCTTGGTCTAGCTATTAATGAGCCATCCTCATCCCCTTTCTCTTCAGAATCTTCTTCAACGATTTTTCTCTTTCTTGAAGTGCCTTCAGCACTCTCTAAAGAAATTTGAGTTTGAGTAGCAATAACAGATTTAGCTGAAACTCCTCGAATTGGAAATCCTGATAAAAAGAAGGATGAGGATCGAAACAGAAACGAAAGAATTTTACATACGAGAAAGTACAAAAAATTGTCACAGTGAGTTTTCACCTTCCAACCATAATAACTAGAAATAGACTTCTAGGTCCTACCCTCCATAAGCACGACTCTCAATACTAAATCTACCCAACCAAGAAAATTAGGAACATGGTCCACAATTTCCATGGTTGCTACAAAAAGGCAAAAGAGAGAAAACTTAGATAAGGTGTCAAAAGTGCAGAAAAGAGATACGAAAAAAGAATAAAGACTTACGTGAAAGGTTCCATTTTTCAGGGAAAGGCATATTTCTCTACCCACCAAACCAACTGTGGGTACCGCAACAAAATGAGTATACCGCCCCCAGTCTTTATCATCTTCAGGGATCACTAAAACCTTTTTACTCCTCGCCGCTAAGGTAAATACACCATTGCGAAATAGCTTGGGGGAGTAAAGATGAATAAGGTGGGGAAAAGTAAAATCAATACTTGACTTAACAGACAAATGCCTCCACTGCTCTCCAAATGAGTGGGCCAATTTGTGCTAGACAAACCTTGAAAAACCGACATAAATCAAGGATAACAGGGTCAATTGCTGGTATGAATCCCAAAGTAAAAGGATAAGTGTAGACAAAAGCAAATCCAGTTTTGTAAGAAGAAATTCTCTGGTTTGGATTGGGAATTTCAATACGAAGGTCACTACTCCAACGACAGTCTTTACAAACCACAGGAACTAAAACATATGTGATTAAAGTTGGATAAATATCGGCATGATCTAAGCCAATAACTCTTTTACGAAGGTATTCTCTATCATGGTCAAAAGATAGATCATTGGGCCTTATCTCATCTACTGTAGGTTCTTGTAAGGGTACTGAGGGTTCTTTACCTTTAGAAGAGGACTTTTGTATGAAGGAACCTCTAGTTCTAGAAATAGCACCAAAACTGGAAGAAGGTAAAGAAGCACCAATAGAAGAACTTCCACCACGGGTGGATCCAAGACTACGAAGCCTACCACCTCTACCACTTCTATGTCTAACAGGGGCATTGGGAAAATTATCTAAGATTGCAACTGTTCTAGGGTTAGGGTTTGAGGACGACATGGTGAAAGAAGACGAATTAAGAAAGAAGCGAATAATATTGGAGAATAAGTACTTAGTAAAACTTTATAAAGAAGAAGACAAGAGAAAAAGGGCTGAACTTATATATGAAAACAACTATCAAAAGCAAGAAGTGTAATGATGGAAAGCCTATAAAAAAGCAACTATCTCTTCATGAATAGTGGAGTCGTAAAAGCCTTGAAAAAAGGCTGTAAAACTGCAGAACCAGTTGTAGAATGACACGTGTGTAGAAGCATTAAATGAAAAAGACAATTGAAGCGTCAATGTTGTCATAACATGAATGATGGAAAAAATTCCCTTTTTAATGGGATCCACTTTCCAAATATTTAATTAATAAATAAATTGACAGTGGGGGGACTATTTGTATTGGGAAAAAACTAAATTTACATGTTGAAGGTGACGTGTCATAACACGAGTATTAGTTAAATGGTCAAAGCATTTTAATTAGACACGAGGCACGAGCAAAAACAAATGCGAGAGAAGATACTTAGAGAAGCACGGGTTGTTATTCAGATAACTTAAAACCCGTACCTATTCAAGTCAATTAAAGCTCGAAGATCAAGAAGATGAATCTGACAGCAGAGAGCGGGCCAAATACAATATTAAATATCAGATACGTTAGAGAATTCATATTTAATATAAATGATTGAGTAACGTTTCTTTTAAAGTCATTTATTACTCATAATTGCCTCATTAAGACAAAGGCAATACACATTCCCCTAGAATTTACTATAAAAGGAGAAAATTAGAACATTTGTAAGGACAAGAAATGCTGTGGAGACACTATTGAAATACAATCTGATTTCTTTGATTTATATTTACTCTCAAAATCTTTTCTTATTTTATTTATTGATTATCAGTAACCCGTATTCTTTCTAATTTCTAGCTTTGACCAAAGTATCAGTTTTTTGGTTAAACAATAGGCTCATTTGATTCATTAAGATTTTTCTGAAAGGCTATGTTTAACTTTGGTCAATATTTTTAGCAAATGGACCCGAGGGGTCTGTACAAAAATAAGGGACCCGGGCGCATGCATGGAATCAAATTTCGAGATCCCTAACCTAAGTAATGATTTTTATTAAAAATTATTAAACTAAAATTCTAAGAAATTAAAGAAAAAAATAATGATTAATCACATTTGTGTCGGGCTCGTATTCTAGTTTCGGAGCCTGGTACAAGTCCATTATAATTTTTAAGACTTGCCCGCAAAATTTGGTGTCAATCGAAGTAGTATATGTACATTTCGACGCATTAGGAGTGAATTGAAAAAGTTGAAGTTCATAAGTTTGATTCAATTGGTTTTAGGGGGTGATTCTTATATTTAGGGTTGTTTTGGGTGTTCCGAAGGTTCAAGCGAGTCCGTTTCATGATTTCAAACTTGTCAGTATGTTCGAGCGGAGCTCGAGAGCTTGAGCATCAATTGGATGAGGCTCGAGCGAAGGTGGAAAAATTAGGAAGAGTTGAAGTTTCAGGTTGTTGTAACCGCACCTGAATTGGTCGTCCTCTCGCAAATGCGACCAGCCAAGTCAAAGCTGCAGAAGCGGCTTCAAGACCGTAGGAGCGGTCCCAGCTCGGTAGGCCAATTCCGTAAATGTGGCTTTCCTCTCGCAGATGCGGTCCCCCGATCGCAGATACGGAAATCATTGAAGCAGTGAGCTTCATTAATACGGGCTCTAAGCCATTTTGACCATTTTTCACTCGCCTATTGGGCAATTTTGCAGCTCTTGAGAGAGGACTTTCACCTAGAATCTTGAGGTAAGTTTACCCTACCTATTTCTAGTTTAATAATTGAGTCTTGGGTATATTAACACACAAAGATTAAGGCATAATTATGGGGTTAGAGCAAAACTTAGGGTTTTGATAAAAGTTAGATTTAACCACGAAATTTGTTGTAAAATACATTAGAAATCATATATTATTGATCCTTAAATTATAAAGAACAACTATTTTTGAAAAAATTCGGAATCCGAGCATGTGGGCCTGGGGTCGGATTTTAGGAAACTTGTGTTTTGAGGTTGAGAAATTGCTTAAATAGTTAAAATGTGATCTTGTGAGCTTGTATTGACTAGTTCCTACCTCGTTTATCTAGTTTTGGATCGTTCGTCTCCAAATTGAGAGTTTGAGCTCGTTCTTGGTATTGGAAGTACGCCTTGAAGAGAGGTCAGTCTCCTATCCAACCTTGTAAGAGAGAATTATCATTATAGGTGGTATAATCAAATAATTTGCTATTAAATACGGGGTCTACGTACACACTAGGTGACGAGAGTCCGTGCGTAGCTACTATTATGCTAAGTCCGGGTAGTCTAGGACCCAAAAACATGCTTTATATGATATTCTTATGACTTTATGTTCAATTTGGACTGTTTAAATCATGTTGATTATGGTAAACGAGACTAGTAAGATGAACATTACCTTTGTTGTCCTTTTAAAGAGAAGTTGGTATTTCTGTGAGTAATTGCTCCCCAGATATATATTCTTGTCTGCTTGTTGTTGTGTTTAATTACATTTGACCGCATTGCATATTTGATTTGTGAGCGGGATAATAGATTCATCTATGGTTCGCGTCGTTCAACCCTCGGCATTGCATAATTTACTTTTATGTTGGATCGGGCCATACAACCTCGACATTACTTGTGTAATGACTCGAACCGTCGTTCCTGTATTTTTCTCTAGTATTCCTTGTTAAATGATTATTCATGTTTCAATGTGTGTACTTGGTGAATTTGAGTCAATTCGGATCGAGTTTGGTACGAAATGGGACAATTCGTCTCTTTAAGGAAGAACTAGTTTGGAAAAGTCAACCGACCGTTGACTTGTGAGTTAGAAGGCTCGGAATTGAATTCTAATAAATTGGTTAGCTTCGGGGATGATTTAAGGCTTAGGAGCGCAAACAGAATTAATTTTGGAAGTCCGGTGAAGAAATTAGCCTATTTTGGCGAAGTTAGTATTTTAGCGATTTCCGGTTGATAGGTGAAATTTGATCTGGGAGTCGGAATGGAATTCTGATAGTTCCAGTAGCCTCGTTAGGAGATTTTGGACTTGCATGCAAAATTTCAGTAGATTCAGAGGTGCTTAGGTCGGGTTTTGATTGAATGATAATTTTGAAAGTTTTAGTTTAACTTAAGCCTTGATTTGATGAAAACATGACGATTTTGATGTTAACGATAGTGTTTTTATTGCTCGAGCAAGTTTGAATGAAGTATTAGAACATATTTGTGCTTTTGGTTGAGGTCCCGAGGGCCTCAGGGTGATTTCGGATGGCGAACGGGAATTTTTGAAGTTGGAAAATGCTGCAGAAATGCAGCAGTCTGTGCACAACAATTTTGTTCTATGTGATCGCATAGTGTTAGCTACAGTACTAGGATTTTTGTTCTATGCGTTCACATAGTGTTAGCTACAGTACCTGGATTTTTGTTCTATGCGTTCGCATAGTGTTAGCTATAGTGCCCAGGATTTTGTTCTATGCAATCGCATAAGGTTAGCTATAATGCCCCCAAGATTTTGTTCTATGCGATCATAGTGCTCTAATGCAATTGCATAGTGTTAGCTACAGTACTGGACATAATGTTAAAAACATTTCAGTCGTGAAACCCATCATTTTCCCACCATTTTTACACAATTTGGATTGCTTTTGGACGGAGACTGAAGGGAGTTTCAACTAAGATCGATTGGAGGTAAGTTTTATGAGTTAAATACATGATTGTGTTGAAGAATCATCCCAGAAATCCATGAAAACATAACCAAATGATATGAAATTAGGGCTTGAGATTGAAATTCTAAAATGAGCCATACTTGTAAAATATTAGTAAACTCTGTAGTAGCTCATGACTTGTGACACCCCGATTTCGGGCTGAGTCAGGATGGTTTAATTGTACTATCACGTTTTTTTGCACTCGTGATCATATTATTTGTGAATTGGACTTATTCCTACTAAGAATTTATAAAAAGATGTATTGTTTGGTAGTTGACTGACCTTGTCTTCACGAGAGGCGCCATACCGATTGGGTTGGGATTTTGGGTCGTGACAAGTTGGTATCAGAGCCTAGGTTACAAGGTCTCGCGAGTCATGAGTAGGTTTAGTAGAGTCTCGCGGATCGGTACAGAGACGTCTGTATTTATCCTTGAGAGGCTGCAGAACCTTTAGGAAAATTTCATATTCTTGGAATTCTTGTCTTGCGACTTTGTTGGTCCAAATACTAAATTTTTCTATTATATTCTCTCGCAGATGGAGAGAACACGCACTAACAGACAGGACGAATGACCACCATTGCCACCTACTAAGACCACTAGAGGCCGTGGACGCGGTCGTGGTCGAGTAGAGACGCAGGGGCATCACCTATTGACCCACTAGTTGCACCGGCTTAGGATCAGACTCCAGCAGCACCTGCTCAGGCACCAGTAGTGCCCATTGTTATTCCGGGCCTTCAGGAGGCTCTGTCTCAGATTTTGATAGTTTGCACTGTCTTGGCTCAGGCAGGTTTAGCCATCACTGCAGCAACTACTTCACAGACCGGGGAAGGAAATCAGACCCCTGCTGCTCGCACACCTGAGCCGGTAGTGTAGTGATTACAGATGCCAGAGGCACCACTAGTACAGCAGGTTACCCCCATTCAGCCGGTTGCACCGGTTTAGGATAATATAGTTCCAGTTATGCCATACGATGACTAGCGTCGTCTTGAGAGATTCAACAGACTTGCACCTCCTACTTTCAGTGGTACTCAGGGCGAGGATGCCCAAAGTTTTCTTGACAAGTGTAGATGCATGCTACGGATAGCAGGGATCTTGGAGACTAGCGTAGTATCCTTTACTACTTTTCAGTTCTCAGGAGCAGCCTTCACTTGGTGGGAGGCATATGAGCGGACTAGGCCGGTAGGTTCAGGGCCCTTGTCATGGCAGGAGTTCTCCACTCTCTTTCTGGAGAAGAGGGTACTGCAATCTCAAAGAGAGGAGATACGCATGCAGTTTGAGTATCTTCATCAGGGAGATATGACGGTATCTCTGTATAAATTTAGGTTCTCAGAGTTGGAACGTTATGCTCCATGGATGTCCCGACTAATCAGGAAAGGATTGGGAGGTTCGTGGATGGGCTTAATTATCCCATTCGTATTTTGATGGCTCAAGAGAGGATTCTGAGCCATACGTTTGAGGATGTAGTGGATGTTGATCGCGATATTGAGACGGATCATCGTCCGGAGAGAGAAGAGAGGGAAGCTAAGAGGCCTCGTGGATCAGCTAGTCATAGTGGTGCTCTGTCTAGGGGCCAGTTTCAGCAGTGTAGAGGTCGTTCTTACAGGTCTCATCAGTCAGCTCGTCTAGAGTACCGTGGGCCATCTTCAGGCCTTGGCCATCAGGGGTTTCAGCAGGGCCCGTCATCACTTAGTGCCCTTCCAGCTAGAATTCTTCACGTGCCCCGTCAGTTCAAGGTTCTTCTGCACCGAGTGCACCAGCTAGTCACTCCGATGTGAGGGGTTCTTTTTAGTCCCATCCTCCAGCATCTAGGGTTGTTATTAGTGCAAAGAGTTAGGACATGTGTGGAACCAGTGTCCTCGTCGTACCGCCAGTTCATCACAGCAGAGGGGTCAGTCCTTATCTTCTGCACCAGTTACTTCAGCACTTTCCCAGTCAGCTAGGGGTGAAGTTCAGACAGCTAGAGGCCGTCCCAGAGGGAGAGTTCGAGCAGGCGGTTGTCCGACTCAGTTTTATGCTATTCCAGACCGGGCAGATGCTCTTGCGTCAGATGCTGTTATCACAGGTATTATCTCTGTCTGCCATACAGATGACTCTGTCTTATTTGATCCTGGATCCACCTATTCTTATGTGTCCTCATATTTTGCCCGTTATTTGAGTATGCCCTGGGAGTCTCTTACTGTACCTGTTCATGTGTCTACCCTGGTGGGCGATACTATTATTGTGGACCGTGTGTATCTGTCATGTGCTGTGATTATTGAGGGTCTGAAGACCCGAGTTGATCTATTACTGTTGAGCATGGTAGATTTTGATATTATTTTGGGCATGGATTGGCTATCCCCATATCATGGTATTCTAGACTGTCATGTTAAGACAATTACTTTGGCTATTCCCAGTGTTCCGGGGACCGAGTGGCGTGGCATGACTGATTATGTCTCTAGCAATGTAATTTATTTCTTGAAAGCCCAGCGTATGGTTGGGAAGGGTTGTCTATCATATCTGGCTTTTGTGAGGGATGTTGGAGCTGAGACTCCTAGTATTGATTCTATCCCAGTTGTGAGAGACTTTCCTGATGTATTTCCTGCAGACCTGCCGGGCATGCCACCGGACAGGGATATTGATTTTGGCATTGACTTGGTGCCGGGCACTCTACCCATTTCTATTCCGTCATATCGTATGGCACCAGCAGATCTAAAGAATTGAAGGAGCAACTTCAGGAACTCCTAGATAAGGGGTTTATTCGGCCTAGTGTGTCCCCGTGGGGTGCACCTATTTTATTTGTGAAGAAGAAAGACGGAACAATGAGAATGTGCATTGACTACATGCATTTAAATAAGGTAACAGTGAAGAACAAGTATCCTTTGCCTCGCATTGATGACTTATTTGATCAGCTTCAGGGAGCGAGGGAATTTTCTAAGATTGATCTTCCTTCGGGCTAAAACCAGTTGAAAATCAGGGAGTCGGATATTCCCAAGACTGCTTTCAGGACTAGATATGGTGATTATAAATTTTTGGTTATGCCTTTCGGGTTGACTAATGCCCCGGAAGCGTTCATGCAGTTGATGAACAGTGCATTTTAGCCTTATCTGGATGCAATTATTATTGTATTCATCGATGATATCCTGGTGTACTCGCGCAGCTAGGAGGAGCATGCCCAACATTTGCGTGTAGTGTTGCAGAGATTGAGAGAGGAGAAGCTTTATGCAAAATTCTCCAAATGTGAATTTTGGCTAAGTTTTTTGGCATTTTTGGGACACATAGTGTCCAGCGAGGGTATACAGGGTGATCCAAGGAAGATATAAGCAGTGTAGGGTTGGTCTAGATCGTCCTCAGTCATAGAGATTCGGATTTTTCTTGGGCTAGCAGGCTATTATCGCCGGTTCATTCAGGGGTTTTCCTCTATTGCATCGCCTTTGACCAAGTTGACTCGGAAAGGTGCTCCATTTGCATGGTCCGACGAGTGTAAGCAGAGCTTTCAGAAGCTCAAGTCACTTTTAACCACAGCTCCAGTGTTGGTGTTACCATCAACTACAGGTTCATACACGGTATATTGTGATGTTTCCAGAGTTGGAATTGGTTGTGTGCTAATGCAAGAGGGTAGAGTTATTGCTTACGCTTCTCGTCAGTTGAAGCCCCATGAAAAGAACTATCATGTTCAGGATTTAGAGTTGTTGCTATAGTTCATGCCTTGAAGATTTGGAGGCACTATTTGTATGGCGTGTCTTGTGAGGTATTCACTGCTCATCGCAGTCTTCAGCATTTATTTAAACAAAAAGATCTTAATTTGAGGCAACGAAGATGGCTTGAGTTGCTTAAAGACTATGATATTACCATTCTGTATCATCCGGGAAAGGCCAATGTAGTGGCCGATGCTTTGAGCTGAAAGACAGTCAGTATGGGGAGTTTGGCTTACATCCTAGTTGGAGAGAGGCCTCTTGCAGTTGATGTTCAGACCTTGGCCAATCAGTTGGTGCGGTTAGATATTTTCGAGCCTAGTCGAGTGTTGGCTAGTGTGCTTTCTCGATCTTCCTTATATGATCGCATAAGAGAGCACCAATATGATGATCCACATTTGCTTGTCCTTAGGGATAGAGTTCATTATGATGATGCCAAGTATGTGACTATAGGTGATGATGGTGTGTTGAGGATGCAGGGACGTATTTGTGTTCCCGATGTTGGTGGGCTTAGAGATTTATTTCTTGAAAAGGCCCACAGTTCGCGGTATTGCATCCATCCAGGTGCCCTGAAGATGATTCAGGACTTGAGACAGCATTAGTGGTGGAGGATAATGAAGAAAGACATTATGGGATATATAGCTCGGTGTCTCAACTGTCAGCATGTCAAATATGAGCATAAGAGACCGGGCGGGTTGCTTCAGCAAATGATTATTCCTTAATGGAAATGGGAGAGAGTTACTATGGATTTCGTGAGTGGTCTTCCTCGCACTTTGAATAAGTTCGATTTGATTTGGGTCGTTGTGGATAGGCTGACCAAGTCATCGCATTTCATTCCATTGTGTACCACTTATTCTTCGGAGTGACTGGCGAGGATCTTTATTCAAGAGATTGTGCGATTGCATGGTGTTCCAGTTACTATTATTTCGGATAGAGGTACTCAGTTTACTTCTCAGTTTTGGAGGACTTTTCAGCACGAGTTGGGCACTCAGGTGGAGTTGAGTTCAACATTCCATCATCAGACAGACGGACAGTCCGAGCTTACTATTAAGATATTGGAGGATATGTTACGTGCCCGCATGATTGATTTTGGAGGTTCTTGGGTTGAATTGTTACCACTTGCAGAGTTTGCCTACAACAACAGCTATTAGTCCAGTATTAAGATGGCATCGTATGAGGCCTTATATGGGAGGTGGTGTAGATCTCCAGTGGGTTGGTTCGAGCCCGGTGAGGCTAGGTTGTTGGGGACAAATTTGGTTCAGGATGCTTTAGAAAAGGTAAAGGTGATTCAGAAAAGAGTTCGCACAGCTCAGTCGCGTTAGAAGAGTTATGCGGACCGGAAGGTCCGAGATGTGTTTTTTATGGAGGGAGAGAAGGTTTTGCTGAAGGTTTCACCCACGAAGGGTGCTATGAGGTTCGGAAAGAAAGGGAAGTTGAGTCCGCGGTTTGTTGGACCATTTTAGATACTTAAAAAGATTGGAGATGTGGCTTATGAGCTTGCTTTGCCGCCTAGACTGTCGGGTGTTCATCCGGTATTCTATATGTCTATGCTCCGAAATTATGTTGGGGACCCGTCTCATATTTTAGATTTCAGTACAGTGCAGTTAGATGAAAATTTCACCTATGATGTGGAACCAGTTGCTATTTTGGGTCGACAGGTTCAAAAATTGAGATAAAAAGATATTGCATTAGTGAAAGTACAATGGAGAGGTCGGCCCGTGGATGAGGCTACTTGGGAGACCGGGTAGGAGATGCGGAGCAAATACCCACACCTATTTGAAACTCCAGGTATGTATCTTGACTCGCTCGAGGACGAGTGTTTTTTTAAGTTGGGGAGAATGTAATGACCCGAACCATTGTTCCTGTATTTTTGTCCCACATTCCCCGTTAAATGCTTATTCATGTTTCAATATGTGTACTTGGTGAATTTGAGTCAATTCGGATCGAGTTTGGTAGGAAATGGGACAATTTGTCTCTTTTTGAGGAAGAACTAGTTTGGAAAAGTAAACCGGATGTTGAATTGTGAGTTAGAATGCTCAGAATTGAATTTCGATGAATCGATTAGCTTCGGGGGATGATTTAAGGCTTAAGAGTGCAAACAGAATTAATTTTGGAAGTCCGGTGAAGAAATTAGCCTATTTTGGTGAAGTTCGTTTTTTAGCGTTTTCCGGTTGATAGGACAAATTTTGATCCGGGAGTTGGAATTGAATTCCGATAGTTCCAGTAGCCTCATTAGGTGATTTTGGACTTGCGTGCAAAATTTCAGTTGATTCGTAGGTGTTTAGGTTGGGTTTTTTATTGAATGAGAATTTTAATAGTTTTAGTTTAACTTAAGCCTTGATTTGATGAAAACATGACGATTTTGATGTTAACGATAGTGTTTTATGGCTCGAGCAAGTTTGAATGAATTATTAGAACATATCTGTGCTTTTGGTTGAGGTACCGAGGGCCTCGGGGTGATTTCGGATGGTTAACGGGAATTTTTGAAGTTGGAAAATACTGCAGAAATGCACCAGTCTGCGCACAACAATTTTGTTCTATGCGATCGCATAGTGTTAGCTACAGTACCAGGATTTTTGTTCTATGCGTTCGCATAGTGTTAGCTACAGTACCAGGATTTGTGTTCTATGCGTTCGCATAGCGTTAGCTACAGTGCCCAGGATTTTGTTCTATGCAATCGCATAAGGTTAGCTACAGTGCCCCAGGATTTTGTTCTATTCGACCACAATGCCCTAGTGCAATCACATAGTGTTAGCTACAGTACCAGTTTCTCAATTTGGAGAGCTTTTGGACGGAGATTAAAGGGAGTTTCAGCAAATATCGATTGGAGGTAAGTTTTATGAGTTAAATACATGACTTTATTGAAGAATCATCCTAGAAATCCATAAAAACATAGCCAAATCATATGAAATTAGGGTTTGAGATTGAAATTCTAAAATTATGATTTGAGGGGTCAAATGAACTCCGATTTTTGTGAACTTGGTATGTATAGACTCGTGGCGAGATAAGGAACATTTTGATGCAAAAATTTCAGGATTTCAAGATATGGGCCCGGGGCTCGGATTTTGCGAATATCATGAATTTCGATATTTTCGAGTCTTTTCGATTGGTATTGTCTCTTTAGTATAATGCAACACATTCGTTGTCATATTGGGCAGATTCATCGCGCGAAAGAGGTAAATTCGAGAGGCAAGGGCATAGCGGAGTAGACGTTGGACCGTCTTGAGGTGAGTAATGATTTTAAATGACGCTCTGAGGGTTTGAAACCCCGAATTTGCACAACATACTGCTATGTTGAGATGAGACACGTGTTGTATGACGAGCGCGGGGTCATTTACTATTGGGGATTGTGACTTGGTCTATCCTAGTTGATATTTTACCGCATATTTAATAAGGAATTACTGCTTTTCACTATGATTTGGGCTTATTGCCACATTTAGGATTCGTGCCAATTATTTGAAATATTTTGTGATTACATCACTATTTTCCTCACCAATATAAATATTATTTGAACTCAGTCCAATTGAATTATATTATTCATGAACTCATCTATATTTATACTCAACTCGAGATTTAATGATATTTACAATGCTGTTGAGCTGAGCACTATTATTTTACTGACGCCCAAAGGGCTTATGAATATTTTCTGGACTGATTGTGGCCGAGGGCAATACGTGAGGATATGTTGAGTGATGTGAGGAGGCTTTCAGACATCATATGTGATGTTTGAAGGCTTTCAAGCCTATTGATATATGCGCTTGAGCTGTAGGAGCCCCTCCGGAGTATGTACGTACCCCCAGTGAGCGCAGGGTACCCATGTGAGTTGGGAGTGGGCTCGGGAGGCCGTTGTTTGTGTGTGGTGAGTTGGTAGTGAGCCTGAGGGGCTGGTGTTGTATGCTGGTGAGTTGGGAGTGAGCCCATGGGGCCGATACTATATTGAGATTTGATATTGAGCCCGGGGGGAAAACTTTTGATTATTCCTTACTGTTGAAATAAATGGTCTTCAATGTTTTAAAAAAAAGAGAATTATCTGATATCCACTGTTATAATATATAACTGGTTTCACTGTTTGAGATAGCGCTATATTGTGCCCTTATGAGATTTCATGCTTTCAATTGTTATTTATTTTTATTACCACTGGGTCGGAGTACTCACATTACTCTCTGCACCATGTGTGCGGATAAATGCAGAGCTGAGTTCGTTCCTAGGCGCTGATTCTTTCCAGACCAGGCAGTGACTAGGAGTAACGAGGTAGCTGTTGACATCCGCAATCTTGTTTTCTCCCTTATCTTTGTTATTTATGATATTTCTGGACTTGTAAAATATTAGTAAACTCTGTAGTAGATCATGACTTATGACACCCCGATTTCGGGCTGAGTCGGGATGGTTTTAATTATACTATCATGTTTATTTTGCTCTCATGATCATATTACCTCTGAATTGGACTTATTCCTACTAAGGATCTATAAAAAGATGTATTGTTTGGTTGTTGGCTGGCCTTGTCTTCACGAGAGGCGCCATCACGATCGGGTTGAGATTTTGGGTCGTGACAACTTGCGCATGATTTTACTCAGTATTTATTTGTGGATTGAGCTTTGTTATATGTCCTGAAATGTAAGTGGCCAACTGTGATATTATCTAGTAAAGGAACTGTTAATTTCTTGCTATAAACTGTTAGTTATTTGTACTATCCATGCTCAGTATGATTCATTTCTCATATTATTTGACTTTAGTAAGTGTCAAGTCGACCTCTCTTCTCTACTTCTTCGATATTAGACATGATATTTGCTGGGTACATATTGTTTATGTACTCATACTACACTTTTGTACTTAATTGTACAGGATCTGAGACACGTATATGTGATTACTAGTCTGGTGCGCATTCTTGATCAGTGTCTGAGATTTTCAAGGTGAGTTGCTCCCTTCATGTGTCATTCAGTAGCATGATTGAGTCTCTCTTTATTTTGGCTGTCTATTCTATTTCAGACAGCATAATTGATTTATGTATATTTTACTAGTTGCCCATAAACTTGTGATACCAGGTCTTGGTACACACACTGGTAGACTATTCTTTTGGGATTTGTATAACTATTTTTGTACGTTACTAATTACCGCATGCTTTTAACTTTAAATTTAGAAATTTCTATACTTGTTTTATGATATAAAGTGAAAATGAGAACTTATTAATACTTCTGCGTTGGTTTATCTGACAAAGGTGTTGGGAGGCATCATAAACGCATAATGAAATTGGATCGTGATAAGATTTTAGAGAGAATTTGAATTAAGAAATTTATCAACGTAACGATAAAAAAAAGAAAGTGATAAATCTTTCTGTGAATACGGCGAAGGATGGTAAGGCTTTGAAGCTTTCGTCTGGAATGTGAGAAAATATGTTCGATTACTCAACCGTATAACCATTTTACGCGTAGCTGAATAAAGTTTTTCCTGTCATTGAAACGCGTGAATATCCACGAGTTTACTTCTGGCTCATGATGTAGGACTATATTTGCAATATAAGTGAATTTTAACTTGTAAAAGTAGATTAGTTATCATTATTTACCAGTTTACCAAATAATGGTTATCAGAAAACTTACCTATAATTATTAAGTGATTGATATCGTGAGATAATTTTATATATTTTGACATTATTTATTCTACGTGCTTGTTGTTTTGATGCTAAATTGTGCGGTAATTACGCTTAATAGAGTTTATTTCATATGTAGGAATGCTTGAACATGAATTGAAGAAAAGTTGCCCGAAATAGTACCTTAGAGCTACAAAATAAATGGCACCTCAGAGCTACAAAATGGAGCAATAAAAAAGAAGACGTGCAAGGCAACTGATCACGCCCAACTCTAGTACTAAAAAGGATAAGCGGTCGTTGCAAATATAATTCGGTCTAAAAGTCCGGAGTCGAATCCCACAGAAAACTAAGTCTTAGCTATATTTGTTTAATATCACTAAAAATAAGTTTGAACAATTTTCTAAATTATAAAGATTGAGATTTATATTTCTAACTAATTAACTAGCAAATACTAAAAAATGGTAAAGTTATCAACTAACGAGACAAAGGGTTGGAGACTAAATTAAGGAGGTCTAGAGTTATGATTTCCTCAATTGCCGGAATCCTTCTAGCTATGTTCCCTACAATTTTGCGAAGGTATTCTCTACTGATCGTGAGCACTTTAGATGTCGTAATTATCTCTCGAACAACTACAACCATTTACTAGATATATTCTCTTGAACTACGCTAGTTGGCTTTATCTAACCTCTCATTATGACCATGTCAAGGCTTTGTTATTCCTAAACCTGCCTTTAAACCCATTATATTGATTTCTCACATACGTTAGGAGTGACGTTGTTCAACAACTACCTAAGTATGTACTCTCTCTCGAGCACTACACACTAAATAAGTACAATCAATTAATGGTCATTTAATCAAAAATAACAAACACGTAGTTGAACAAGTAGATAAATCTAACGACTCAATTATATAACAACATAACAAGAATTTATCCTACAAAAGATTCTATCAAAATCCTAGATAACAAATTAGCTATTCATAATAGTATGTAAGACTACAATACTAAAAGTCATAACCAACAATGAAAAAAATAGGAAGAGGTAGGAAAATTCATAGAAAAATTCTTCGCCTTGCTCATATTGTGTCTCTGCCTCCTTAGATCGAATTTGTGTAAAAACTTGGTCTCCTCTGCCTCCTTAGGTCTAAATTATATCAAAAGTGTGTCCAACCTCTTAAAACATTATTTCTCCATATATATATATATATATATATATATATATATATATATATATATATATATATATATATATATATATATATATATATATATATATATATACGCCAAGTAGGGTCGGGCCCAAATAATTATACATTCACCTACGCAAAAAAGAATAATTTTTTCAGGTCTGGATGGCCGCGGTCAACCGCGATACGACGCGGTACATTGCAAGGCTGCTGTTTCTGTCCGTGTTAGGTCCGCAATCGCAGTTTTGACCATATTTTTCACGCTGTTCCGTTTTGAATTTGGAAAAATACAAAACAAAAAAATTGTAGCACTTTGAATTAACTTTCTTATCATACATTGTAGAGCCCAAATGGAGTTCTGACCGAAAACTTATGTGCATTATACTAGACAGTGTGAAATATGCCTACTCGATTCTTCATTTTATTTCTCTATCATTCGTTGATCCCCGAATACGATCCCGACTTAATTTCTTGGGCTTTTACTCAGATTACAAAGCTCTATATCACTTGAATTCATTCCGTAACATCTATATAGCTGAGAATCACTCCTGCGGGACATAAAACACATAATTAGTGCAAGACACTAGCGATTAAAGCTCAAATTCAATTAAAGTGCATTAAATTTGAGTGTAATAAGTGACTAAAATACGTAATTATATCTTATCATCAATATCCCACACTTAAACCATTGCTCGTCCTCGAGCAATCAAACTACACTGTTTTATAGACACGACCTTTTTAAATAATTCTCCTAACTCATCAGACCAAGAGTATTTAAATTAGATTAAGCACAAAAACGTAACATCTTCACCTCAATATTTGACTAACAATTCCCACGCATTATTCATAACTCACCCACTTACTCTAACATAGAGGGTCACTGACACTACTTTTCCTTCATGAATCAAGTGCCCTCACACAACAAAGGAGAGTAGCTTCACACAATAAAATTTAAGAACACTTAGGAACTCAAGATAGAAAGAATTCACTCATTCTCAGAAATAACATTCATATTCCACAAAAGATGCACCATAGGCTTACCCATAGTGTATTACTCTACTAATCGAGCTCATTCAGGCTAGGACCAAGTAGGACTTTATTTGGTTGTAATGTAGGCTGCGGACGGGTAGGATACATTTAGATATAAGAGTGACTACACCTCCCTAAGCACTTTAATACATATACTTTAACATTCAAACCTCTTACTTATGTCAAACCAAACTCCACATTCACATCAATATACATCAACTCCCAAATTATTTAAGCACAATTATATCAAGAGTCACCACTATATAGCTCGTAATGACTTCTACAGGACATAAAACATACAATTAGTGCAAGACACTAGTGATTAAAGCTCAAACTCAATTAAAGTACAATAAATTTGAGTAAATAAGCGACTAAAATACGTAATTTATAGCCTATTATCAGCAACGAAAAGTCAGTATCATAGACAGTGCAAGTCATTATCTAGGGCACTGTCCTTGTCGGACAGTGCACTGCGCCAAAACAACAGTGCAAGGCGCCAACAATGCCATCCGAGCAAATTTTAATTCCTCATTAGTTTAGGACATGTAGAATTTGGCCCCTACCCTATAAGTACCCCTTAAAGTTAGTTTTTGAAGAGTTAGAATTTGAAGTAAAATTAAGCGTGATCAATGATCTGATTGTGTATACATTTTTTACACCGGCTAGTACATAGAACTTAAAGAGATTTAAGAATCTATAGATTGACTAGAAAAAATTAGCAGACTTAAAAGAAAGAGGATACATGAATGAATTTGAGTAGGTAAATCTAATAATATGGCTTGCCTTCAAAGGTTTTCCTTCATTAACCAAACAATCATCATAAGATAGTCTTTTGAAATTTGTTGGATTTACTAATGTTGCAGAGGCAAACCAACCACAGCTTAGATGAATGTCGGAAGGGGCACAATTTGTAAAACAAGTGTTGATAATCTCAACCACAAATTGTGGAATTCCAGTGGTTGAATATTGGCTTTGGTAAATGCTTATATCCTTGTTTGTGCAAGACCCTGATTGTCAAAATAACAATAGTTAGTACCACCATATTAGAAAATTTTCTTGTGTATTGGTATGCATAAGAAGGTAACCAGTTATATATGTCGCTCGGACTCTGTAAAATATTACTGGGTGCGTGTCGTATCCTCCAAAAGTAGGACATTTAGAGGATTCGACAAGGATGTTGTAACACTTCAGGCTTTAGACAGAGTCCCACATCGGCAAAACACAAGAGGGATGTTGTGTATATAAGTTAGCAAGCATTAGACCCTAATAACGCGTTTTAACCCGTGAGTGCCTACGCCCAAAGCGGACAATATTATTGGAGAGTTCTCACGACATAAACAACTCGAATTCAAAATAGTCTTTCTTCTAGAGTAAATAATGGAAATTTATTGTACACAATCACATGGTTAGAAAGAGAATATTTGAGGTTAAAATTGAAAAAACATATAGTTTTTGACAAAACATGCAGAGATGAAGAGGCTTTTGACCTTATACATATACCAAAATAAAAGTTCTATCTAAGATGTAAAGGAAGCAGAATTATTCATAAAGATGGAAATTACTTTTACCATAATACAAAAGTTTTCTGTTGCTTAAATATGCCTTCTCTGTAATAGTACTTGTGATTCTGCTGCTATTTTGATAGGAAAAATGCAAGAATTTGCATGAAAAAGAAGGAATGAGAGAGTTCTGTTTCACATTTCCAGACTTAATATTGCAGGTTATAAACATGACCAAAATGAAAAATAAGCAGAAGAATTTCTGAAGACAGCTCATAATAAATTATCTTAAAAAGTAGTAGTATTCACTACTATTAGTTCATGTTTTTACATTTTTATAGATTTCAACGGCTTTCGACAGTCATCGCTAGCTAGTCAAGCTAGTTCAATGAAATCACTATATTCGAGGCGCCCCTGTTAAAAGAGGACAAAAATTGAGTATATAATATGTTTATAGTAGGTATATAATATACAAATATAAAATAAAAAAGTTATGGGTTGTTATTTTTCAGAGTAAAAAAAATATATATAATATGTATATTTTATGTGTATATAACACACATATATATATACACTCGCTGTCTCATATTATCAATCATGGTTAATAAAAACAGTTGTCTCAAATTATTTATCATTTTATAATTCAAGATAAAATTAATTATTTTTTTCTTGTTTACCTTAGTTATCCTGGAAGACTACAAATATCTCAATTATGAATAACTTTGTTCAAATACCATTGAAGAAAGATTAAATATTAAGACATGAATAACTATAGAGTAGTCAAAATCCCATACCAATTTATTTTTTTAAGAAACATGTATAAACGAATCATGATAGATAATTTGAGACGGAGGGAGTATATAAATTAATTATATTTTATGGGAGACTATTTTTCGAAGCAACTAAAATTATAAATTTCTCTATAAAGGAAGAGTTCTCGGTATATAATCACATTACTGTTTAGCTCAAAGCTCTCATACACTTTATAAGCATAAATCAATTAAAATCAATGGAAGGCCAATCATAGCAGATCGTAATAAACCAAAAGACCAAACGAATAAAATGTAAGAGACAATAGTTATAGGTTAAGGGGAGGAGAGTAGAAATCTTTTATTAGTGATATCGATTTGGTCTGCCTCTCCATGGAGAGGTTCAGAGCATTACAATGATGTATATTCACTTCTTTTAGAAGTGGAGGTGGAGAAGAAGAAGAAACCCCCCTTTAGGGTTCTTTCTTAATTTTTATATATTGTGAATCTTGCCAGCTGGCGAGGGACGGTTGTGGCCAGGTCGAAGGGATGTCCGTGAACAATGAGTAGCCGTGGTCCCGTTAATTAGGTTGAGTAACCTCGGAGTACTTTTATCAGCGAATGATTATACCTTTTATTAACCCGAACGAGCTTAGGAGCTAGTTAGACACGCTAATTATCATGAATCTAGTTTTGACCCATACAGATAGTCCCTCCGCTTATTGAGGTCGGGATCCGGCCGAGCTCGATGAGCAGATTTTGCCGATGGCCGTAGCCGTTTATATTTTGGAGACGGCCGTAGACACTTTTTCCTTGAAGGTGTCCGTAGCCATTTACACTTTGGAGATGGTCGTAGCCATTTAGACTTTTGGCCGTAACCATTTATATTTTTGAAGATGACCGTAACCACTCTGCATGAACAATCCTCGACTACAATTGAGCTGATGTTAGGTGAGTTCACATTCGACGACCGTAGTCGCAATCCTTTGGTTGGTTTTCATACGGGCGACTGGGCATAGCCGTTCGTATATCTGAAATGGTCGTGTCCTTTTATTTCTATATATTCTTCTTCGGGTTGGAAGTCGTAGTCACCTTATTTAAGGTCATAGCCATCCTTACTAAGGGGGTGGCCGTAGCCGTTTCGTATTCAAGAGACGGGAGTGGCCGTTGTTACTTTAGAGATGGATGTAGTCAATATTACTTTCAGAGGCGGGAGTAGCTATAATTACTTTGAAGATGGCCGTAGTGACTATTGATTTAGAGACGGCCGTAGCCGATTACATACGTTTGGCGGGGATATGATCATGCTTGCCGCGTATAGGGAAGGCGTCATATGCTTAGTGACGCATGGGGTGTGCTTTTGGTGTCGTAGGACCGTTACAACCATTTCAAGGGTGATATGCCGAATGACGGTTGAATGGCCGTTCCACGGTATTTGACATAATGATGCATGTTACTGTAGATCTGAACCGTTTTGGGGTTGGTCAGGCAGTTAATGGTGGCCTTTGGGATTCGTGAAAACCATTTATGCTTTGTCTATAAATAAAGGATTGTATCATTCACTTCTTACTTTTCTAGTATTTGTTTAAGTGAAATTTGGGAGAGAGACAACTTTTCTCGTTCTCAGATTACTTTATCTTCTGCTTCTTATTGCTTCATTCTTTGTCGTTTATCGTTCAATCTTCATCTCCTCTTGCTTTTCCTATGAACTTTGGGCACTTCCTTTTAATATATTGACAATGGCGAGTAGCTCTTGTTCCGATACTGCTCCAATGGCGATTCCGGTGGTTGAATGTTCATCTACGGTGGTGAGAACCACCGATTCGGCGGGTATTGACAGGATCCCATCGGTGACAGAAATTCTTTCTCTGCCCGGCGGTCCGACAACCGATTTCTCCAACTATGAAGGAGAAAACCAAGTGGACGAAGCCCCATTGATGGGGGAGGTAGGCATCGCCTAACTGAGGGATCGGTGTGACATTCCTCACTTCGCTGACATCGTCCTTGCTAGGAGCGGGGAGAGGGTACACGTCGACCATCGAGGGTATTGTGTCTTTTACGCCAACCCTTTCAAGCTGGGATTCAGATTTCCTCTCCCAATGCTAGTGGTGGACTTCCGTCGCCACTATAGGGTATGCCCTGATCAACTCATTCCTTCCTGCTACAAGTTATTGGTGATGCTGATAAAATATGCGGAGTTGGCACGGAGGGAGATTACCCTTGGTCACGTACTAACTCTCTACACTCCAAAGAGGGTAAGAGGTACCATGATTCAGTTGGTCCCTCGTGGGGCCAACGACATAACTATGGAGCTTGATGACGAGGTTGATGCCCGTTCTTATGAGCATTTTTTCTACATCAAGACCGAGCACCTGGTGGCTTGTGCTACCGACTTCTCAGATGAATGGAACCATGAACGTAAGTTTCTTTTTCGTTGGTCTCCATTTCTTTTGGTTACATACCCTGTTTCACATTCGTACGTACTGACCTTCCTCTTCTACCGTAGCTGGAGGTGCACCACCGGAACCGCTTTCCGGCATCCGCGAGTGGGTTGAGGATGTGCTTCCTGTCACATCGGGAATTCGCACGTGGGCATATTTCTTGGAGGCCCATGGCCGTAGGCCGGCTGCTGGTAAGAATCTGACTTGCTGTATTGCTCTTATTTCATAGTACTCAGTTTCTTTCCATTGACCTTTCTTCCTTTGTCGATTATAGCGACCACGTCGCACATGTTGATACCCAATTTTTCCCTATACATTTTTGCACTCAAAATACTTTCAAAATAGCATATTGACGCATATATAAGCATCCACAAGGGTTTGGTATTTTTCTACATTTTTTCAAGAATTTTAAAACTAATTTACAACTTATTTTGTACTATAAAATCCAGTATTTAGTTCCAAACCTTGTTATTTTGATAAGTAATATATTTTATTTTCTTATTTACATAAAAACATATTTTTACATAATTTTTGCAAAATTTTACAAATGCATTAGGTATTTCTAAATTGAAATCGCACTAAATTGTAATTTTAGCCCATTTATCAATTTGGCAAGTATATTTAACTACAAAATCGTTCATAATAATTTTATCAACACTTATATGTATTTTATTAACTCAGTATTTTATCGACTTTTTATAATAACATTTACTATTTTTATAAAATTAAAATTAAGGGAAAATTAGGCATTTAAATTATAGCGCTTTAGTCTTTCAATTTTGGCCACATTTTCAACCCAAATTCACCCCCCAAATCACGACCCAATTACAAAAATCACCCGACCCAAACCTATTCGAACCATCCCACTCGGATCCCCGTTTAAAATCGTGGCCGTTGATCTTTTTGATCAACGGTCCACGATTAACCTTACCATAATTAAACCCTTAACCCCCATTTACCCTAAATCATTTTCTAAATTCGCCGCCCTTGTATCCCCTTTCACTCTCAAATGCTCTCTAACCCTTCTGGTTCTCTCCTTCTTCTACGATGAAGATCATCGCCTCTCCGGCTCACTCCTCCCTCAGCTGTCTCGACTTCTAGAAGCCATGGAGTCCTTGTATCGTTGTTTCCTCTCTTAGGGTTGAAGCCTAGCAGCTTCCGCCATGAAAGACGGTCAATGAAGCTTCACCTGGGTCCTTCGCCGGCTTTTCTTCGGTGGTCTTTGTATGATGATGCCTTCTATGGCATTGTATATGAGTTTCACGGCCAGGTTCTTCGTTTTCCCTAATTTTTTTGAAAACCCTAATTTTTCCTCTTTAATCTCTACTCTTTTAAAACAACTCTTAGTCTGATTTTTGTTTTCTACTCTATTTTTACTTAGCGTTTCCGATTATTTCAAATTTTTCGGATGATTACCACTCTTTCAAATTAAAATTTCTGACCCCTTCTTCAAAGGCATTTCTTCTACTCTTTCTGAGTACTATATATTTGTTTGTGTTTGTTTGTTTCACTTGTTTGTTTGTTTTCCTTGTAACCTGGGTTCCATACTGTAATTTCTATTGCTAGGGTTTCTTAACTCCTTTCGAGCATACTTTACTTTTCTTATTTTGAGTACTAATCCGTAACTCTCGGTACTACTTCTAAACATTTTGTTAATATCTGATGAAAACCCTAACCCTACATATTTGTATCTGTATTTGCCAGTTTGCATGTTCTTCTAGGTTCTTCTATGAGTTCCGTCCTCTTTACTTTAATTTTTGTTGCTAGTGTTTCATTCCCATATCATGATGTGTTCTTCTCTTATGGTTTTTCCAGCTGTTTAGATGATGATTTTGTACTGATTCTTAAAAGCTCTCTTCAAGACTGTGATTACTGGCCTTAAATTGTGATTTTTGTGTATTCTCCTTATGGTTTGGTATTCATTTCGAATTTCTTCCTTAATTAGTGGGATACATTCCTCAATTAATAAATGATCTCTTAGGTTTTCAATCTCACTCATTAAATCGAAAATTATTTTCCAGAATTAAAGTGGTATTTTTCCTTATATGTGTGCACAAGTATGTTGATTTATTTTCTTGACATGTTTCCCTGGTTAAGTATCATGCACCTAGTCTTCATTGTATACCGTATACTATTTTTGTTTCCTTATGTGACCATGCCATACTTTGTGATTCCATTCCTTTTAAAAATGACTGCTTATTGTCGTTTGACTATGATTCCTTAATTAAAGGGGAGTCCATATACTTATTTGATTATGATTGATACTCAGTTCCTTAAATATGCATTGATACCTTATTTGTTTACTCGTTTTCAGTTAATAATCAAATTACTACCTAGGCAAACCTTCGGTTAGATAAATTGATTAATCGCCTTAATTCATGCTTAAGCTATTCACCCTCTTTAAACCGTCTGAATTTGTTTGCCTCTCTAATAGTCCGCTGATTTTTTTTACACTAACTTCTGCCTTATTTTCAATTACTTCTGTGCAAATATTTTTCTAAGTTACCCTTCTTCCTAGTCCAGAACCGGATTACTGTTTTCTAAAACTTGTCTGAATACTGTATCTTCTGCAATTTTGAAACTATGGTTCATATCTAATACGCTTACACGCTCTTTAACATTTCTGAATAGTTTTACATCTGTTTTCTACCTCTCATGTCCGAAAACTGGTTTATCGTATGTGTTATGTATCTTCGAGTGTGTTTAAAAGGTTTTCCCTCTGATTTCTAAACTGTCACACCTCCATTTTCTTTTCTCAAGTCCCAAAAGTTTTCGTCCAACTTTTTTTATATGAATTCTGTTTTAATATTTTTTCAGCTGTTGTCTTAAATATATTTGTCAATACTCCAGCTTTTAAACTCTCTCTTCCTTAGACCTTACATGTGTTTGAGATGTGCTAATTACGTGTTCTCTTGTAGAGGGTTATTTGAGCCTTTTATATGTTTTATATGATTCCTATATATGCAAGTTCCATTTGTTTTGAATGTCGCCTAGTATTTTAACCTTAAACTTAAGGGTTCCACCTAGTTCCTCCTAAATGCCCTCTAGGATCTATAGGACGGGACGGGTAATAGCACACAATAAGCATTTGTGGCGGATTCAGACACTTAAATAACTTCTAAGGGGTGGGAAGGGTAGAATATAGAGATGATGACGATGCGATAATATCATAAAGCAACCCCTCTTTGGGAATATACGGGATATTTGCATCGAATGATCCATATTATAGTTAAACCTAGGACCCTTCTCTCTTTTGTTTGCTTTATCTAAATGTTGTTCTTCTATTGTAATGCTTTTCCAAATCAATTCTCCCTTTATTTTAAATTTACGTCCTTCTTTCTTCTTTAAAGCTTTTCAAGTTGTATGAATGTTATATGCGTGAACCTTACTTGTTTTAATTGCTTTTGTAAAGTCACGATTAACACGGCCGGGAACCACAGTAGTGGATCTTGAGGTGTGCCTAACACGTTCCCCTCGAGATAATCTCAAGCCCTTACCCGAACTCTGGTTTCTTTTCAAAATACTCTCTTAAGTGTCCTAATGCACTATAGTCATTAGGTGGCGCCTCTTCCGGTTCCATAACCCAATTCCCAAATGGGAAATAGAGTTGTTTTGCCCATAATGTCGTAAAACCCGATTTCGCTTTCTTTTAAGGGAAAAAGGGGGCGTCGATAGCTTGTGGATCTGCTTGGGAATTCTTTTTAGGCTTTTACCACTACGCGTTTTGTGACTTTATTGCTTTCTTTATTTATTGCTTTAATTATTTTTTCATAATTACTAACTTATTTCTTCATGTCTTTCTTTTTCTTTAACTGTATTACTACTTTATTACCTTATTTCTATTTCGTCTTAAATTCCGAGAATTTATTATAATCATTATTGTATGAAAGTGAAAGTACATGTACTTATTTTATTGTTGTAATTGCATCCTTCAACATCATTTTCGACTCGTGCCAAACAAATGCTATAGCAATGCTTATAATGAGTGGTTGTGCTCTTCCATCATTAGAAACCCCCTAATTTGTCAATGGCATATTTGCGGTAAAACCAACCGATCAATGGTGTAGTCGACGGTTCCGTGCCTTTCCCTCTTGAGTTGTCCTTTCAAGGGTACCTTGTCTAACACTTCAAATAGAAGCCTTACTCTGTTTAAATGTTCTTGCATCATGGTCAAACATAGACGAGTCAGTTATGTTGTCCGCATAATGACTCATTAGGACAGCCTAAACCAAAAGTCCATCGGGTTTCCTCGAAACCCAAACAGACATTCACGTTATATGCATTGATTTGTAGAATTAAATGACTTTTGCTAATTATTGATTTAAATATTCAAGTCTGGTGGGGTTAAGGGCCTAACTCTCTATTTTGCAGGAAAATGAGGCACGAGGTCCCCAGATTCGGTATGGTGTCAAACATTCATCCAAAGTTGCTAAGCTGGTGGGATGATTTGCATGGTAGTGATAGGGTTCTTGTCTGCAAGAACTTAGGAAATCTTCCTTCACTCCTGGAAGTTAGGCCAGATAACAAGATTGTGGAAGCTGCTACTATGTTTTGGGATAGTGAACGGTCCGTCTTCCACTTTGGGGGTATTGAAATGACGCCGCTATTGGAAGAAATTGGGGGTCTAGCTGGAATTCCTTCGGATAGCCCGGGGTTGCTTATGCCGGAAAACCGCAAAGGTAGAGGGTTCCTGAAAATGATGGGGCTCAAGAAGAATCCTAATCTGACCAGTTGAAGGACTCCTACATATCCTTCGACTTCATGTATGAAAGGTTCGGACATAGAAAGTCATACCGCACTCACATGGACGAGTTCGCCCTCACCTTTTTGGGGAACATACATAGGAGAGCCTTTGTATTCATGTTCTGTTTCCTGGGCATGATAGTTTTTCCGATGAGGACGGCTAGAATCCGTACAAGACTAGCCATAGTAACGAAAGCCATAATGGAGGGTATCGACGGGCAAACATTCAGCATAGCACCGATGATCCTCGCCAAACTGTACCGAGCCTTAGAAAAATGTCAACAAGGGGCACTGCACTTTGAAGGGTGCAATTTTCTACTAAAACCCTGGCACATCGAGCATCTTCAGAAGGGAGACTATAGATAAGAGATCATACGACGATATTGGGATGACCATATCGCTTTCCATCATCCAAAGCGAATGCACTTCATGCCGGATATGTTTGCTCACCCGGAAGACGCTAGTAGATGGGTAGAACTATTAGATAATCTGAGAGAAGAACATGTACAATGGATATATGAGTGGTTTCGAACTGAAGAGTTTATCATTCGTTCTAGGGATGCACCATTCCTTGTACTCATCGGCTTAAGAGGAACTTACCCTTATATCTCTCTCCGAGTCATGAGGCAAGCGGTAAGGAAACTGATTATACCAAGGGTGGAAAAGATGAGTCACTACAGGGCTGAATTCCAAGATGATGATAGCCCACACAGGTGTCGGGCTCAGCATATGTGGCACTCCAAACTCATTTTGGAAAAGGAATCTATGGAGCCAGACAGGTATCAGGCGAGGCATGCGCCGCTTTACCCGGGGTGGTTAGAATATGATCATATTGGCTTGGGAAAAACGAGTTTTGTCCATGGTCACAGAGTTATTGATTAGGTGACTACGGCAAAGGTCAAGTATAATCAGCTGCACAAGCGGATACGAGAGTGTGAAAGTGAACATCGGGAAATGCTATAGGCTCAAGAGAAGGTAATCAATGAATGGAAGAACATGGTTGTCTGCGCAACAATCATTTAGGATACTTGGAACAGGGTCTAGTGGAGCTGGAAGGCAAGTTTCCAAAAAGGATCAACGACTGTCAGGAAGCTGAAGGTAACAAAGGTGGGCACTTGGCACGAGCTTACTTGTTGTTGGGACTGTGCGAGCTGATGAAACTGTACGAGGGAGGCAAAGATACCTAATCTGGGGAAGGTCCTTCTGGGACCAAATAGTTAGGATTTTACTACTTTCTTGATGTAATAAGGCCCTTGGCCACTAGTGACAATTTTTCTTTATTTCAATTTGTTTTGACTCGTTCTATTTTCTATCGATAAAATGAGGCATTTGGTATCACAATTTCTCCAAATAATATTTGTCGCTAGGACTACCTCGGGAACAACGAGGCACCCAAATAGGAAACGACTTATATTCTTGCAACAACGTGTTTAAATACCACAATGTTTTCTTTCTCAGAATACGCACTAACCTTTTACCTTTTTGTTTTTCTTTTATTTTTATTCCCCTCACCAAAGGTTAGTTCAGGCATTCTGACACCATCATCATACTCAACAAGATCAAAGGGTCCTCCTCCTTCTCCGAGTCCTCCCAGAAATAGGAACAAAGGAAAGATGGGAGATAATAAAGCAATGAAGGAAATTGAAGGAACTTCCCAGGGTACCCCGATCACCAAAGAAACTGTTGCTCACTTGGAGCAAACCTTGCTAAGGTTTCGAGAGGAACTGGACCAGGTCCGGAGTTTGGCAAGCTTGTCCATCTCCCTTGCTGTAGATGTCAACAAACAGGTCCCTGAACCTCCGCAGAAGATCACAATCAAAGCTCGCATCCACCGCTCATCCTAGAGCCTAGAATGCTCCAAATCATCAAGATACCCCTATCTTTGTGGATACTATGCCTTACTACACACAACCCATATCAGATGTGTCAGAATCAGACTCACTCATTCAAAACTTGGTTGCTGAACTTAAGAAACTCACTAGCAGGGTTCAAGGCGTGGAAGGTAATAAAGGTGTAGAGGGACTAAATTATAAAGACCTTTGTGTTCAGCCTGATGTCGAACTCCCGGGGGGGGGGGGGGGGTACAAACCTCCTAAGTTCGAGATGTTTTATGGTACGGGTGATCCCAGGGTTCACCTTAGGACTTATTGTGACAAGTTAGTGGGAGTTGGTAGAGATGAAAAGATCACCATGAAACTATTCATGAGAAACTTGAAAGGTGATGCGTTGTCTTGGTATATCATCCAAGATGCGAAGAAGTGGACGAGTTGGGTAAACATGGCGTCCGATTTCATGAACCGTTTCAGGTTTAATATTGAGAACGTGCAAGACGTGTTCTATATTCAGAATTTGAAAAAGAAGCCCACCGAAACCTTTCTCGAGTATGCTACTCGTTGAAGGTCGGAAGCTGCAAAAGTTAGACCAGCTTTGGAAGAAGAACAAATGAATAGATTATTCTTTCGTGCTCAGGACCCACAATATTATGAGAGATTGATGCTGATAGAGGGGCAGAAGTTCGCTGATATCATTAAACTGGGAGAAAGACTTGAAGAGGGGACAAAAAATGGTTTGATTACTAACCTTGAGGCACTGCAGGCCACCAATAAAGCCTTGCAATCTGGTGGTTCGTCAAAGAAAAAGGATGTAAACTCTGTAATGGCTGCGCAAAGAAACCACTCTCCCATGAAATATCAACCCTACCCTCCAACTTCACTCACATTGCCAACCCTCTCTAAATTACCAAGCACCTTCACCTACCTATCAAAATCCACATCCTGTATACCAAACATCTCCATCACCAATATATCATCCCACCTAGACAGTATTTTCTTAACCTGCACCCGTATACCAAGCTTACAACTCCCAACCTCCTCACTATCCATCACCGCCTACCCACTAAAACTTCCCACGACCAAGACCAAACTTTGACTGCAAACCGCCCAGACAGTACACTGCTATTGCTGAACCCATTGACCAACTGTATGAGAATCTCAAAGCTGCTGGATATGTTACACTCATCCCAGCCATAATCCCAGAAAACCCTTCCCAATGGGTCAACCCAAATAAAACCTGCGCGTACTGTTCGGGGATGAAGGGTCATACCATCGACGAGTGCTGCTCGTTGAAGGACAAAATCCAGACCTTAATTGACAACAAGGTCATTATAGCTAAGTAGCCTGCTCCTAATGTTCGCAACAACCCTCTACCAAACCATAAAGGTTGAGGCATCCACATGATTGAGGTAGAAGACGACTGGGACCCCGAAAGGTCGATTGGTTTGATATTTGAGGGAGATGAGCCCAACTCTTAATCCTATTGTTGTGAAAATCCAGCCATCTGAGGACAACGTGGTGAATATATCTGTACCATTTGAGTTCGAGGCACCTCTTGCAAAAGTTCCAAAACCAATTGAGGTGGAGTTCAGGACTCCAAACGCCTCTCGCACTAATTTAAGTTGCTATGTTGCCTCCAAGGGTGCCCATTCTGGTCACCATGTCAGACATAATCCCATTTCAGTCAAATGCCATACCCTGTGACTACACAGCCGAGGTGAGAAGGAAAGGAAAAGCTTGAACAGGTGAAGCAATCGCCGCGCAAGGTATGACTAGAACATGCAGGGTATACACACCAAAGCACCTAGCTGAGTCCAGCAAGCAGGCCTTTGGATGTCCAGTTGAAACTGGACCCAATGATCTATGGAGAAAGATACAAGATAAGGAATATTCAGTTGTCTAACAGCTAAATATGGCTCCGGCGCAGATTTCCATATTAGCATTGCTGCAAAGTTCCGAGGCGCATATGAACGTCTTGATGAAGATATTGGGCGAGACTTATGTCCCGAGCAACATAACATGAGGAGAAATGGCAAACATGATAGGGAAGATATTGGAAAGTCACAAAATCACTTTCCACGAGGATGAGTTGCCACCTGAAGGACTCAGTCGTAACAAAGCACTACACATCACCGTGCAATGTGAAGATCATTTTATTACCAAGATCCTAGTCGACGGAGGTTCTAGTCTCAACATTTGTCCATTGATCACCCTCAAGAAGTTGGGAAAATGATTGCACGAGATAAAGGATGGGGCTATTAACTTTAAAGCTTTTGACAGTTCTCAGAGGTCCACTCTCGGGGAGATTAGCCTGTGTTTGCAAATGGGACTCACTTGGTTTGATGTCAATTTCCAAGTAATCGACGTACCAACATCTTACAACTTACTGTCAGGATGACCTAGGATGCACGCCGCTGGGGCTGTGGCATCAACCTTACATCAGGCTGTGAAGTTCGAATGGAACCACCAGGAAGTAATCATCCATAGCGACGGCAGCAACTCCATATACAGTTGCCAAACCATTCCAGTGATCGGAGGCAGAAGAAGAATAGACGGAGAAACATATCATCATATTGAGCGGGTCAACGAAATGGACAGGGATAAATGGTGGAGCAACAATGTCGGGAGCATTCTGAATTGGAGTGGGTATGAACCAGGGAAAGGACTGTAAGAATCTTCAAGGTATCACCAAACCTATCATGTTGAAGAAACACGGCACTACCTTCGGACTGGGGTACGAGTACACTTGGAAAGAATTCAGAAACTGGTCACCACCATGGCACGACCCATATTACCTATTAGAACGCCCCATACCTCAGTTGGAGCAGATATTTCAACCAGCCGACACTCTCTACGGGTCAGAAGAAGACGAGGCCCTTGTGGCGATAAAAAACCTGTTTATGGAGGAGATGGACTGTTGTGTGATCTTTGAAGAGGAAGGGGAGGAAGGCTCTTCCATTCAGGTTGTGAACTGAGGGGAGCGCCTCACCAACTGGTCAATTAGGACCACCATCGGGACCACCATCGCCCGGAAACCTTCGGGGCAGCAAGGCTGAACAAGCATTATGCATCTTTGTTTTAGTTGTTTTCTTTATTTTCCGCATTTGTCTTTACTTTGTAAAAGATATCCCATGTTTTGAACATTTATGAATTTAATCAAAAGCATTTTCAGCTTATCAAATATCTCGCTATTCATTACTCTCTCTGCTATTTACTTTATTTTCACACAACATTACTATTACGTATCTTGATGACGAACCAACAACTGTAACTTGCAACGAGGCTATGCAACAAACAGACATAGACTCAGAGAAGGATGATATACCAGAAGAGGTTGTCAGAGAGGCTAAGAATTTTGAAAATAGACCTAAGTCCAACTTGGATGAAACCGAAGTCGTCAATTTGGGAGATACGGAGAATGTCAAAGAGACGCGTATCAGTGTGCACTTATCACATACAGAGAAAGAGGAATATACAGAGTTCTTTAGGGAATATGAGGATATCTTCGCATGGTCTTACTATGATATGACCGGTCTCAGCACATCCATCATCGCTCACAAGTTGTCGACAGATCCTACATGTTCGCCGGTAAAACAGAAGCTCAGAAAATTCAAGCCAGGTATGAGTTTAAAAATCAAAGAGGAGGTCACCAAGCAGGTCAAAGCCAGAGTTCTTCAAGTGGTAGAGTGTCCAACTTGGTTAGCTAACATTGTGCCAGTACCAAAGAAGGATGGGAAAGTTGGAGTCTGTGTCGACTATCAGGATCTCAACCGGGCTAGTCCCAAAGACGATTTCCCCTTGCCAAATATACACATTCTGATCAACAAATGCGCCAACCATGAGTTGGAGTCATTCGTCAATTGTTTTGTGGGATACCATCAGATATGGATGGAAAAAGAGGATGCAGAGAAAATGATGTTTATCACGCCTTGGGGAATGTATTGCTACAGAATGACGCCGTTCAGATTGAAGAATGCAGGAGCTACTTACATGAGGGCCATGACTACCCTCTTTCATGACATGATACATAAGGAGATTGAGGTATATGTAGAAGATGTCATCATTAAGTCCAAGAAGGCTGCAGATCACATGGAGGACCTCCGAAAGTTTTTCAACAAACTAATGAGGTATAACTTGAAACTGAATCCTGCCAAGTGTGCATTTGGGGTCCCAGCAGTTAGTGGGTTTCATCGTAAGTTGCCAAGGAATAGAGTTGGATCCATCAAAGGTCAAATCATTCAAGAATTGCCACCGCCCAAAAGCAAGAAAGAGGTAATGAGTTTCCTGGGGAGGCTCAACTATACCAGCCGGTTCATAGCTCAGTCTATCGTCATCTGCGAACCTATCTTCAAGATGCTGAAAAAGGATGCCGCCACCAAATGGACCGATGAATGTCAAAAGGCTTTTGAAAGGATCAAAGAATATTTTTCTACGCCTCCAGTCCTGGTTCCGCCAGAGCCTGGAAGGCCTTTATTGCTTTATCTCACATTTTTGGATGGAGCGTTCGGTTGTGTCTTGGGATAACATGATGAAACAAGGAGAAAAGAGCAAGCCATTTACTACCTCGGCAAGAAATTTACCCCGTACGAGGCCCATTATTCCTTTCTAGAATGCACCTGTTGTGTTTTGACCTGGGTAGCTCAGAAATTGAGGCATTATTTCTGTGCTTACACTACCTACCTTATATAAAGAATGGATCCACTAAAATATATTTTTCAGAAGCCCATGCCCACCGGCAAGCTCGCCAAGTGGAAAATATTGAGCAAATTTGACATTGTCTATGTCACCTAGAAGACAGTTAAAGGACAGGCTTTGGCAGATCATCTCGCAGAAAATCCTGTGGAAGGGGAATATGAACCATTGAAAATGTATTTTCCCGAAGAGGAAGTAGATTTCATAGGAGAAGATATTGCAGAATCCTATGATGGTTGGAGGATATTTTTCGACGAGGCCGCAAATTTCGAAGGAGTTGGTATTGGAGCAGTCTAGTATCAGAAACCGATCAACATTACCCAGTATCCGCCAAACTCAGGTTCCCGTGCATCAATTATATGGTCCAGTATGAAGCTTGCATCTTGGGGCTTAAACTGGACGTTGATATGAACATTCAGGAGCTACTAGTGATCGAAGACTCAGACTTACTCATACACCAGGTTCGAGAAGAATGAGCGACAAAGAATTCCAAGGTACTCCCTTATCTGCACCACATACAGGAGTTGAGAAAGAGGTTCAGAAAAATGGAATTCCAGTATGTTCCAAGGATAGAGAATGAGTTTGCAGATTGCTTGCCACTTTACCATCCATGATTCAGCATCCAGATACAAATTTCATCGACCCTATCTAGGTCAAGATTCATGACCAACCGGCATATTGTGCACATGTTGAGGAAAAAGCCATGGTTCCACGACATCAAAAGGTACCTAACAACATGAGAATATCCTGAGCTTGCTAATGCTACTCAGAAGTGCACGCTTCGAAGGTTGTCCAACAATTTCTTTCACAGCGGAGGAATCATGTATAGGAGGACTCATCGATTTGGGACTATTAAGGTGTGTCGATGTGACAGAAGCAACCAAGTTATTGGAAGAAGTGCACTCAGGGACTTGTGGGCCGCACATGCATGGTTTTGATCTAGCAAAGAAGATACTCAGGGCAGGATATTTCTGGATGATTATGGAAACAGATGGCATTCAGTATATGTGGAAGTGTCACCACTGTCAGATACATGCGGATATGATAAAGGTACCTCCAAACGAGCTCACTGCAACGAGCTCCCCATGGCCGTTCTCCGCTTGGGGAATGGATATTATTGGACCAATCGAGCCTGCCGCATCAAACGGACACGGGTTCATCCTAGTGGCAATTGACTACTTTACTAAATGAGCCAAAGCAGCATAACACAAAGCAGTAACCAAGAAAGTCGTGGTAGACTTTGCCCGAGATCGTATTGTCTGTCGGTTCGGTGTTCCAGATTCGATCATCACTGATAATGGTTTCAATCTCAACAGTGACTTGATGAAAGTGATGTTTGAAACTTTCAAGATCAGACATAGAAACTCTACAGCTTATAGACATAAGATGAATGGAGCTGTGGAAGAAGCCAACAAGAACATCAAGAAAATACTAAGGAAAATGATCGAAAGGCATGAGCAGTGGCATGAGAAGTTGTCATTCTATTTACTGGGTTATCGTACTACAGTCCGCACATCAACTGGGGAAACTCCCTACATGTTGGTTTACGGTACAGAGGCGGTAGTTCCTGCCAAAGTAGAAATTCTGTCCTTGAGAATCATACTAGAAGCTGAGCTAGAAGACGCACAATGGGTCAAGGTTCGATACGAGCAGTTAGCCCTTATAGATGGAAAGAGAATGAATGTTGTCTATCACGGTCAGTTATATCAGAACAGAAAGTCTAGAGCCTTCAACAAAAGAGTTCGACCAAGGAAGTTTACACCAGGGTAGCTGGTGTTGAAGAAGATATTTCCACATTAAAATGAAGCCAAAGGGAAGTTGTCTCCCAACTGTAAAGGTCCGTACATGGTTCACCGGGTTCAAACTGGAGGAGCCCTTATTCTTGCAGAAATGGATGGAGAAATCTGGCCAAAACCGATCAACCCAGATGTAGTGAAGAGATATTACATTTAATCAATATGCTTTTCTTTGTGATTAATTTGAACTATGCCTGACCTGATTCCCGTTTAAGAGGGGATACATAGGCAGCCCTATGGATTCGGTCACATCCTTAATAGAATTCCGTTTTTCCCCGCATTTGGAACTGGGACAGAAGTTTGAGGAGGACCCTCAAAATTGTGAAGTCAGTTTGTGAGTTCCCGCCTCAACATTGACCCAGTAAGCTGTGGCAGAATTTTGAGGGGGATCCGCAAAATTCTAAGGTCAATCCGCTTTCAGTCATTCAGCACCGCCATCAACAAAGCCAGCTCAGTAAACTGTGGCAGAACTTTGAGGAGGACCCTCAAAATTCTGGAACCAGCGAGGTTGTCGTGCTTCGAACCTCGTCGCAATTGTGGTTCATCATAAAACAAAAACTATCTTTTGCTTTACTTATATATATACATTTGCATCATATTTGTCAAATTTTGCATAAAATCATTTGGATCAATATCGTTCAACAACTCTACCCCAAACGGTACAAGACGTCACAAGTCGAGAGATGCAATCTAACCTCCCCTTTTACAGAACTCACGATCTTTCTTTGGATGCAGGAATTCATGGTATAAATAGGCGATGCAGGAGCTTTACAAAACCGAAGTTCCCAAAGCCACTACTTACCTCACAAAGGCTTAATGTCTACATTCAGCGCTTCTCCAGCAGTCATCGATAGAGCAATCATCTACCAGCTAAGAAAGCCACCATCATTCTTTCCTTTATATTTCTGCATGTTTCGAGACTAAGCTCTGTCTCCATCTGCTTTTTTGCATTGCATAAGGCTATTTGCTGCCTTTCGATACTAAGCCACGTCTCCATCTGTATTTTTTGCATTGCATAAGGTTATTCTCTTCCTTCCAAGGTTAAGCTTTACCTCCATCCTGCATAAGGCTATCTTCTGCCTTTCGAGACTAAGCTCTGTCTCCATCTGCATTTTTGCATTGCATAAGGTTATTCTCTGCCTTCCGAGGCTAAGCTCTACCTCCATCCTGTATAAGGCTATCTTCTGCCTTTCGAGACTAAGCTCTGTCTCCATCTGCATTTTTGCATTGCATAAGGCTATTCTCTGCCTTGCGAGGTTAAGCTCTACCTCCATCATGCATAAGGCTATCTTCTGCCTTTCGAGACTAAGCTCTGTCTCCATCTGCTATTTGCATTGCATAAGGCTATTCTCTGCCTTCCGAGGTTAAGATCTACCTCCATCCTACATATGGCTATCTTCTGCCTTTCGTGACTAAGCTCTGTCTCCATCTGCATTTTTGCATTGCTTAAGGCTATTCTCTGCATTCCGAGGCTAAGCTCTGCCTCCATCTTGCATAAGGTTGTCTTCTGCCTTTCAAGACTAAGCTCTGTCTTTATCTGCATTTTTTGCATTGCATAAGGCTATTCTCTGGCTTCTGAGGCTAAGCTCTGCCTCCATCCTGCATAAGGCTATCTTTTGCCTTTTGAGGCTAAACTCTGTCTCCATCCTGCATTGTATAAGGCTATTCTCTACCTTTCAAGGTTAATCTCTGCCTCCTTTATTTTTCATTTGGCTGAAAAATTGCCACCCTATTTCATTGGGCTGAAATATCGCCGCCTTGCATTTTAAATTCTCGCTTTGGCTGAATTATCGCCACCTTTGCATCCAGTCGGCTGAAAGATTGCCACCTTTTCATGGGCTGAAATATCGCTAACTTATTCAAAGGCGTCATGGTTCAGAGGCACCATCCGCATAGCCAGAGAACACCATTTCATGGCCTGCAAATCTTTACTTTTATGCTCTTCATAGTCTAGGACGTCATAGTCTGATGGCGCCATCTTAATCCTCTGAAGACAACATTCATGGTCCAAAGGGAACTTGCATCATGTTTAAATTATGCAAAATATCCACACATCGTTCATTTAAAGGTACACCGTCCGGCACGGCCACCTCAGAAGGAGCGATCCCATTCCAGTTCTTCGCAGCCCGTTCGATCTCCGAATCCTTGACAAATTTCAAACACTATTGCGTCCACCTCTTCCAAAATTTTCAGTGGCATATTCCGCCAATGGCTCATGCACTACATACGGCTTGATTCCTGAAACCAGGGATTTGTAAGGAGCTCAGAGCTAGAGCTCGGTTGAAATTCTTTTACAATCGCCAATTCCGGTCAAAATTGGCCATCTTATCTTTACCCGACAACTCTTTCATACTCCTCGGGTAAAGAGGGGCAGCTGTTGATACCCAATTTTTCATTATTTAATTTTCGCACTCAAAATAATTTTAAAATAGCATATAGACGCATATATAAGCATCCACAAAGGTTTGGTATTTTTCTACATTTTCTCAAGCATTTTAAAACTAATTTACGACTTATTTTGTACTATAGAATCCAGTATTTAGTCCCAAACCTCGTTATATTGACAAGTAATTTATTTTGTTTTCTTATTTACATAAAAATATAGTTTTACGTAAGTTTTGCAAAATTTTACAAATGCATTAGGTATTTCTAAATTGAAATCGCATTAATTTGTAATTTTAGCCCATTTATCAATTTGGAAAGTATTTTTAACAATAAAATCATTCATAATAATTTTAATCAACACTTATATGTATTTTATTAACTCAATATTTTTTTTTTCAGATTTTTATAATAAAATTTACTATTTTTATAAAATTAAATTAGAGGAAAATTGGGAATTTATATTATAGCCCTTTAGTCTTTCAATTTTGGCCATATTTGCAACCCAAATTCACCCCCCAAAATCACGACCCAATTAGAAAAATCACCCAACCCAAACCTATTCGAGCCAGCCCACCCCGATCCCCATGTAAAATCATGGTCGTTGATATTTTTGATCAACGGTACACGATTAACCTTACCATAATTAAACCCCTAACCCCCATTTACCCTAAATCATTTTCTAAATCTTCCGCCCTTGTATCCCCTTTCACTCCCAAATGCTCTCTAACCCTTCGTCTCTCTAGAACCTTCTGGTTCTCTCCTTCTTCTCTGATGAAGATCATCGCCTCTCCAGCTCACTCCTCCCTCACTTCTCTCGACTTCTAGCAGCCATGGAGTCCTTGTATCGTTGTTTCCTCTCTCAAGTTTGAAGCCTAGCAGCTTTCTCCATGAAAGATGGTCACTGAAGCTTCATCTGGGTCCTTCGCCGGCTTTTCTCCGGTGGACTTTGTACGATGATGCCTTCTATGGCATTGTATATGATTTCACGGCCAGGTTCTTTGTTTTTCCTAATTTTTTTGAAAACCCTAATTTTCCTCTTTAATCTCTACTCTTTTAAAACAACTCTTAGTTTGATTTTTGTTTTCTACTTAATTTTTACTTGGCGTTTCCGGTTATTTCAAATTTTTCGGATGATTACCACTCTTTCAAATTAGGCTTTCTGACCCTTTTTTCAAAATCGTTTCTTCTACTCTTTCTGAGTACTATATATTCGTTTGTGTTTGTTTGTTTCACTTGTTTGTTTGTTTTCCTTGTTAACCTGGTTCTATACTGTAATTTCTATTGCTAGGGTTTCTTAACCCCTTTCGAAAATACTTTACTTTTCTGATTTTGAGTTCTAATCCGTAACTCTCGGTACTACTTCTAAATATTTTATTAAAATCTGATGAAAACCCTAAACCTAAATGTTTGTATATGTATTTGCCTGTTTGCATGTTCTTCTAGGTTCTTCTATGAGTTCCGTGCTCTTTACTTTGATTTTTGTTGCTAGTGTTTCATTCCTATACCATGTTGTGTTCTTCTCTTAAGGTTTTTCGGGTTGTTTACATCGTGATTTTATACTGATTCTTAAAAGCTCTCTTCAAGACTGTGATTACTGGCCTTATATTGTGATTTTTGTGTATTCTCCTTATGGTTTGGTATTGATTTCGAAATTCTTCCTTAATCAGTGGGATACATTCCTATATTATTAAATGATCTCTTAGGTTTTCAATCTCACTCATTAATTCGAAAATTATTTTCCAGAATTAAAGTTGTATTTTTCCTTATATGTGTGCACAAGTATGTTGATTTTTTTGCTTGACATGTTTACCTAGTTAAGTATCAAGCACCTAGTCTTCATTGTATACCTTATACTATTTTTGTTTCCTTATGTGACCATGCCATACTTTGTGATTCCTTTCCTTTTAAAAATGACTGCTTATTGTCGTTTGACTATGATTCCTTAATTAATGGGGAGTTCCTATACTTATTTGATTATGATTGATACCCAGATCCTTAAATATGGATTGATACCTTATTTGTTTACTCATTTTTAGTTCTATAAATGCTCCCCACCTTTCTCTTTGAACACACACTGCTCTCACAATCTTAGACTCTCTGAATTCTCTCTTTCTCTGTTATTACCCTACTCTCTCATTCTCTTATTTAAACACTCAATCGGCTAAAAGCCAAGATTGAGTAGCCTGGGTTGATTACTTTACACTATTGGGTCCTATTGTTTGTCTACTTGGGTGTGTCGCTGCTGCTATTCTCATATTGCTACTGCTATTCCCACATTGATGCCGCTATTCCCACATTGCTGCTGCTATTCTCAAATTGCTGCTACTTATTTCATACTGCTGTTATTCTCTCTGCTGCTTACACTCTTTGCTCACCTTGTTCCTCTTCGCAATATTGTTATTGAGGTCTATCACTTCCAACTGGTATGTCACCCCTCTAAGATACAGTTTCCACAACAACATGTTTCTATTTGTTTTGCATTTCATAATGCTTCTTGTATGCTCTTAGTTATGGTTTTGTTGCTATTTTTGTCACTAGCATGTTACTTACTATTCTATTTGGTTCAGTTTAACATGCCCCTACCCCCTTGTCCTTGTCTCAATACATATTTTCCTCTTCCATGTGCACTACTGCTTGGCTACTTAACAACCTTGAGACCTCTCCTTGAGGTTGATTATATTGGGGTTTGGTGCAGTAAAAAACTGAACGCCTATTTTGTAACCATGTCTGATTATTTTTCCTCCAATATGTTTTCTGTGTGTGAGTAGTTCACTTTACTTATTTGTCCCCTTTTCCCTTTACCCCCTGTTCGTGTGATGCCCTGCTGTTTTAAAACTGGTCAGTCCAAATGATTTTAGAAGAACTTATCCAACTCTTTCAACTATTTTTCTTAAACTGTCTCAAAGTTTTCAACTATTTCAACTATTTTTCTTAAACTATATCAACTTTTTCAACACTTTCAACTATTTTTCTTAAACTGTCTCAACTTTTTCAACTCTTTCAACTATTTTTCTTAAATTGTCTCAACTTTTCAACTCTCTTCTTAACTCTCTCAATTCTTCAACTATTTTCTTAAACTGTCCCTCAACTATTTTCAACTCTCTCAATTCCAAACACAATCTCATTCTTAGAGCTTTAGGGTCTGCCCCCTTAGTGTAAGCACTGCCTTGGGAGCTTTGAGCACCCATGGAACTCTGATGCATAAGGCTGGCACTTTCATGCTTGCACTTGTCTAATTTGGACAATTTGGGTGCTTGGTACTGGCCAGAGGTTCAAACGAACCCTTAGGGAACTTTGCAGCACCCAAGCCTTGGTAATGGTTGTGAAACTCGAAATGAGTGAGGTTGGAGATTGCTTGGGCTTGGCTGAAGGCTCTCTATAGAGTAACTTCTTATTTTCTTTTATCACTGTTGTATTTTTAATTACTTGGCTGTAATAATTTGTAATGAATAATGCGGATTATAGTGAAATTGGGGAGGTGTATGCATGATTATTAAGGGAATGGGTAGAAAACACGTTTATAGGATTTTACTTATCTATTTGCGTAATATAAACCATGTATAGGACATGCATCTCACATACAGGATCCTATTCTTAGGCTGTTTACTTTCTGCTTGTTATTTTTAACCACAATCAGTTAATAATCAAATTACTGCTTTGCATTTACATACCATATTTTAGGGCCTTTATATGCATTAGATATCATGTACTTAGGGTCTTTCTTTTGCAACTGTTGAATGCCTCAGTGATTTTGCTAAAAAAATGTAAAACTGGTTAACCTGTTCCTTTTAAAACTGGGAAACAAACATGTATGTCCACCTTTCTCTTATGGTTAAACTACACCTAGGCAAACCTTAGGTTAGATAAAATTGATTAATCACCTTAAATCATGCTTAAGCTATTCACCCTCTTTAAACCGTCTGAATTTGTTTGCCTCTCTAAAAGTCCGCTTATTTTTTTACTCTAACTTCTGCCTTATTTTCAATTACTTCTCTGCAAATATTTTACTAAGTTACCCTTCTTCCTAGTCCAGAACCAGATTACTGTTTTCTAATACTTGTCTGAATATTGTATCTTCTGCAATTTTGAAAGCATGCATCAAAACTAATACGCTTACACGCTTTTTGACATTTATGAATAGTTTTACATCTATTTTCTACCTCTCATGTCCGAAAACTGGTTTATCATATGTGTTATGTATATTTGAGTGTGTTTAAAAGGTTTTCCCTCTGATTTCTAAACTGCCACACCTCCATTTGCCTTTCTCAAGTCCCAAAAGTTTTCATCCAACTTTTTTTATGCGAATTTTGTTTTAAAACTTTTTCAGCTGTTGTCTTAAATATATTTGTCAACACTCCAGCTTTTAAACTCTCTCTTCGTTGGACCTACATGTGTTTGAGACGTGCTAATTACGTGTTCTCTTATAGATGGTTATTTGAGCTTTTTATATGTTTTATATTATTCCTTTATATGCAAGTCCCATTTGTTTTGAATGTCGCCTAGTATTTTAACCTTTAAACTTAAGGGTTCCACCTAGTTCCTACCTTATAGGAATAGCGATCTAAATTCCCTCTAGGATCTATAGGACGGGACGGGTAGTAGCACGCAATAAACATTCGTGACCGATTCACACGCTTAAATAACCTCTAAGGGTGGGAAGGGTCGAATATGGAGATGATGATGATGAGATATATCAAAAAGCGACCCCTCCTTGGGAATATATGTGTGATATTGCGTCGAATGATCCACATATAGTTAAACCTAGGACCCTTCTCTCTTTTGTTTGCTTTATCTAAATGTTCTTCTATGGTAATGCTTTTCCAAATCAATTCTCCCTTTATTTTAAATTTACGTACTTCTTTCTTTTTTACAACTTTTCAACTTGTATGAATGTTATATGCGTGAACCTTACTTGTTTTAATTGCTTTTATAAAGTCACGATGAACACGACCGAGAACCAAACTAGTGGATCTTGAGAGGTGCCTAACACCTTCCCCTCGAGATAATCTCAAGACCTTACCTGAACTCCGGTTTTTTCCCAAATACTCTCTCTTAAATGTCCTTATGCACTATAATTATTAGGTGGCGACTCTTCCAATTCCATGACCCAATTCCCAAACGGGAAATAAAGTTGTTTTGCCCATAATATCGTAAAACCCAATTTCGCTTTCTTTTAAGGGAAAAAGGGGTCGTCGACAGCAGAAGGGCTCATCAGCTCGCTTTCCGCAGGCCAGGGGTGACTGCCTGCTTGATTGCAATTCGGCCGCCTCGCCCAGTTCTGAGGGCTACTTCGATTGAACCCTCAACACCTCACTCTCCAGCACGGTTCGTGCATCGAGTTAAAGAATCTTCAGGGGCTGCGCGTTCCAGGGTGGAGTTGCCACCGAATGAAGACGAGGAACAAGATGAGAGGCTGCTGGTTTGGCGTAGGGTGGCGCTCACCCCGATTCTTCCGGTGGTGATTAGCTTGGATTCGCTGCCATCGGAAGCGGAAGGGAATGCAGCAGATCCTTCCCCAGAGGGTAAGCGTTCAGTGGGGGTTGCCCCGTTTGGCTTAGGCCAAGGTGATAAAATTGCTTTGGCGATTCAAATTTCAGTTCCTGTTGCTGAGAGGGAAGGTAGTTCCTCATCAACTATTTTGGTGGAAGAAACGGGCGCCAATGTTTTGCGAGTGTGGGTGCTTCAACCTCCCGAGCGGTGGAAGCCTCGACTTCCAGGGCGGTAGAAGGAAGGGGCGCCTTAGGAGAGGGGGATGATTCTGAGTTTGACATGGACCTTGAGGACATCCGCCTGTTCCAGGAGGGTTATACCCGCCCAGCAGTGCAGGACGAAAGGGATTACCGCTATGTGGAGATTCCTACTGAGTAGAACCAGCTGCTCGAGGAGGAGAATCTGGTGATGCTGTTCGAGGTTATGTGCTAGGAGGTGGAGAGTGCCTTCTGAGGGGCATCTAAAATGTTGGGTTGATGGGCGAGGTGGACGCTATGGGTATAATGGTACGTGTGAAGTCTCAGTTTATTTCTTTTCATGGTGTATCTTCTTATATTAACTATTGTCATGTTTGATGTAGTCATTCTTATTGGAGGTGGAGAGAGTTTGCCGGGCCAACGTCCGCTCGGCTGTCTTTGTGCAGTTGTTGGAGAAGTACCGCCGTTATCAGAACTGGTGGCGTGATTTGCGTGAACGCTTAAGGAACGACTCGCGGAACTGGGAGCTGGTAGAAGAGCTTGCTAGGAGGGAACTTCATATGCAGCAGACCCTTAACAGGTTAAATGCTCTTGAGGGGCAGCTCCGTCAAAGAAACGAGGAGATGGACGGTGAAAGGAGGGCGGCCACTGAGAGAGAGCACCAAAATCAGGCTACGGCACCAGAGGCCGCTGAGGCTTTGACTAGGCAGGTGGCTGCCCTAGAAACTGAGGCTGTTGCCTTGAGGAAGCAGGAAGAGGACGCCCTGGCGAGGATCGAGACGTTGCAGGAGACTAACCGCGCTCAAGAAAGAGAACATGGATTGGAGAGGGCCGCCGCTACTTTCTGAGAGAGGGCGTTGGAGGGGCGCATTGCTGTTTATGAGTAGGACGCCCGTACTAGTTCAGACCGGATTGTGGCCTTAGAGGCCTAGAACCAGCTCCTGAGGAGTCAGGCCGCTTCTTTCGGTCCTGCTCGTGAGCTTTGGACGTACGCTGAGGCCCAGCTCGACATGTATAGGAGGTTGTGGGAAGTCGGCGTTGTGCCTGAGGCCACCCATGAGGAAGCACGCCAAAAGGCTCGTGATGCTCGCCTCAACTGCGGTTTTGACCCGTCTATGCCCGGGGCTGATGATGGGGCCGAGGGCGCTGACAATGTTGAAAAGGGCGCTGGTGGCGCTGAGTGAACAAAGAAAAAGTTTGTAACATTTGTTTTAGTTTTCATTCTCTTTTTCTCCTTTACTTTTTGTTGCCATTTAGCTATCTTGTTTTTTTGCCGGCCTTGGGCCAATGTAGCTGGGGGTAACCCCTTGTAGATATTGTAGATATATGCGACTTTCTTCCTTTCATTTTATTTTTATCAATTTCGTGTGTTTCTTTTTTGTGCTCGTTCGAGGGGGCCTTGCCTTAGAGTTTTTCTAGTGAGCATGCTAATGGTCTCAACCGGCTAGGTGATTTCGACCATTGTCAAATTGGTTCCTATCCTTAACGAAAAAATGGTGTAGATGGCTTCGGCCATAGATAGACGCTTTTGGTCGTCACCTCCCTCCACTTGGTGGGAGCGGGTTGTTGCCATGTTTGGGCGGTCGCGACACATAGCCTTAGTCCCAGTTCAAGCTTAGTCAGACTACTGGCGGTGGTGATAAAAATTACAGCCTTGTAGTTCGACTTGGGCCGAACTTGAAAATGATAGCTTTGTAGTTCGACTCGGGCCGAACTTTACGTGGGCTGAAACTTTAGTTTTAAGTTAATCGTACTTACTTGAATGGCGGGGGCGCCTGGCCTGATCTGGGGTTCGAACGTGGTTGAACATTTGGGGGCGCTCGGCCTGGCCTGATCGCGCCCGGCTCATAGCTGCGGACACGTATACTCTTGCCTTTGATTCGAGTGTGGTTGAGTTTGTGACTCTTGCGATGGAGGCGTGTAGCCTGAGTCCCAGTTCTACTCGTAGTTGAACTTTCGGGCGAGGGCACGTAGCCTGAGTTTTTGTTCAATCGTAGTTGAACCTTTTGTATTTCTTAAAGGCGAAGGCACTTAGCCTGAGTCCAAATTCAACTCGTAGTTGAACTTTTAGGTAAGGGCACGTAGCCTGAGTTGTTGTTCAACCGTAGTTGAACCTTTGTAATTCCTAATGGCGAAGGCACTTGGCCTGAGTTCTGGTTTAACTCGTAGTTGAACTTTTGTAATTATTAATGGTGAAGGCACTTGGCCTGAGTCCTGGTTCAACTTGTAGTTGAACTTTTGGGCGACGACACGTAGCCTGAGTTATTGTTCAACTGTAGTTGAACCTTTGTAATTCTTAGTGGCGAAGGCGCTTGGCCTGAGTCCCAGTTCAACTCCTAGTTGAACTTTTGGGTGTGGGAACGTAGCCTGAGTTGTTGTTCAACCGTAGATGAACTTTTGTAATTCTTAATGGCGAAGGCATTTGTCCTGAGCCCCAGTTCAACTTGTAGTTGAACCTTTGGGCGTGGGCACGTAGCCTGAGTTGTTGTTCAACCGTAGTTGAACTTTTGTGATTCTTAATTGCGAAGGCATTTGGCCTGAGCCCCAATTCAACTTGTAGTTAAACTTTTGGGCGTGGGCACGTAGTCTGAGTTGTTGTTCAACCGTAGTTGAACCTTTGTAATTCTTAATTTTGAAGGCACTTGGCCTGAGTCCCAGTTCAGCTCGTAGTTGAACTTTTGGGTGTGGGCACGTAGACTGAGTTGTTGTTCAACCGTAGTTGAACTTTTTGTAATTCTTAATGGTGAAGGCATTAGGCCTGAGTCCCAGTTCAACTCATAGTTGAACTTTTGGGCGTGGGCACGTAGCCTGAGTTGTTGTTCAACCGTAGTTGAACCCTTTGTAATTTTTTTTTGATGTCGAAGGCACGTAGCCTGAGTCCCAGTTCAACTCATAGTTGAACTTTTGGACGAGGGCACGTAGCCTGAGTTGCTGTTCAACCGTAGTTTAACCCTTTGTAATTTTATTGATGTCGAAGGCACATAGCCTGAGTCCCAGTTCAACTCGTAGTTGAACTTTTGGGCGAGGGCACGTAGCCTGAGTTGATGTTCAACCATAGTTGAGCCCTTTGTAATTTTTTTGGTATAGAAGGCACATAGCCTGAGTCCCAGTTCAACTCGTAGTTGATCTTTTGGGCGAGATCACGTAGCCTGCGTTGCTATTCAATCGTAGTTGAACCCTTTGTAATTTTTTTGATGTCGAAGGCACATAGCCTGAGTCCAGTTCAACTCGTAGTTGAACTTTTGAAAGAGGTCACGTAGCCTGAGTTGCTGTTCAACTGTAGTTGAACCCTTTGTAAATTTTTTCATGTCGAAGGAATTTAGCCTGAGTCCAATTCAACTCGTAGTTGAACTTTTGTTCTCCCACATGACCCGCTTTGTATTGGGTGTTGGGATTTGATTCTAGTTTAGGATCTTGCCTAACTCGTGCTTGTAGTCTTCTCTACTGGTTCGCACAGGTCACTCCGTTACAGATCTTGGTTCGAGATGCTTTTGTGCTTTCCTTCTTTTTGGCAAGATCCCGTGTAAAAAGGGGGCGAGATACCTTATGTACATTTTCCCATATGTATGGGGGATTTACTTCTTCTTCTTCCCCTTGTTCGGAGACGCGAGATATGGAAGCAAGCTCGTCTCGAGGCTTTTGAATTCCTTTGATCTGACGCACCGCTTTGTCTTGTTTGGGCTGGGTTGTTTTCTTTCCTTTTTTGATCTAAGGATAAACTATGCGATTCTGCTATGAAATCTCCACAGATGGGGCCAAATTGTTTAGCTCAAAGTTCTCATACACTTTATAAGCATAAATCAATTAAAATCAACGGAAGTCAATCATAGCAGATCGTGATAAACCAAAAGATCAAACCAATAGAATGTAAGAGACAATAGTTATAAGTTAATGGGAGGAGGGTAGAGATCTTTTATTAATGATATCGATTTGTTCTGCCTCTCCATGGAGAGGTTCAGAGCATTACAATGATGTATATTCACTTCTTTTAGAAGTGGAGGTGGAGAAGAAGAAGCAGCCCCTCTTTTAGGGTTCTTTCTCTTAATATTTATAGTTGTGAATCTTGCCAGCTGGCAAGGGACGGTCGTGGCCGCGTCGAAGAGGCGTTCGTGAACAATGAGTAGGTCGTGGTCTCGTTAATTAGGTTGACTAACCTCGGAGTACTTTGGTCAGCGTATGATTATACCTTTTATTGACCCTAACGAGCTTAGGAGCTAGTTAGACGTGCTAATTATCATGAATCTAGTTTTGACCCACACAATTACTTTTTAGATAATTACAAATAAATCTCTTAATAACCACAAATTGATAGTTTGCTAATTTTATGTAAATCTCTTAATAATCACTAATTTATAATTTGATACAAGTGATAACAAAAATGATAATGTTATTGTTTATAACTTAAATCCATAAAAGACTTTTTGAAATACATGCAAAATATTTTTTACACACTAATAAAGATAATCATCCGTAAAAAATGGAGTTAGTTTTCTAAAAAGTTAGACAAAGTACATGTTACTACAACATAAAAGAAACTTTGCAATATAACATCTCACTATGCTATTTGTGTATATAAGTTAAATTCTATGTCATACGTTGGGATGAATTATTTGATGGCGGGCGGTCATTTAAACACAAAATTAAGTAAGATATATTAAGAAACTGAAATAGATGATAAATATCTTATTTTTTGACAGTGGAGGATTAAATATGACTTTCTTCTTTTTAAATTAAATTAAATATGTAAAATATATGTAGGCATGCGGCTCCATGCTATGCTTTCTTATTTTAAAATTTTAAATCCTTGTAGAGCAAGTTATTATATGGTCGTAACATTTGGCTTTTGGAGGAAGCTAAGCTAACGTTTGAATAGTCAAATAAGCTGAAAATGTGCATACACAGGAAAGCATTGTTCTATGTTGCCTTTTTCGCATTTTCTAAAATGTACCTTTTCATTTGTACTATTTGCTGTACCCAATTAATGGTTTTCAAACAACAAAATAATCTAAAGAGCTTTTTCTATTGGACACTACCTAGTTACTATTTATACTATTTGTTATACCAAAATAATACTACTACTTGTGTAAAGTTTAACTAAAAAATTGGTACTTTGGTTAAAGCTAGAAAAGAAGAATACGGGTTACTTGTAATTAAGAAAGAAAATAAGAAAAGACTTTGAGAGCAAATACAAAGCAAAGAAATCAGATTGTATTTTAGTAGTGCCTCAATAATATTTCGTGTCCATACAAATGTTCTAACTCCCTCCTTTTATAGTAAATTCTAGGGGAATGTATATTGCCTTTGTCTTAATAAGGCAATTATGAGCAATAAATAACATTAAAAAAATGTTACTCAATCATTTACATTAAATATAAATTCTCTAATGTATTTAATATTGAATTTGACCCCTTATGTGCTGTCAGATTCATTTCCTTGATCCTTCTTGATCTTCGAGCTTTAAATGACTTGAATAGGTATGAGCTTCGAGTTATCTTGATAATAACCCGTGACTCTTTAAGTATCTTCTCCCGTATCTATTGTTGCTCGTGCCTAGTGGTCAATTATAATTATTTGACCATTTGACTGATACACGTGTCATGACACGTCACCTTCAATATGTAACAGTATTTCCTCAATACAGATAGTCCCCCCCCCCCCACTTTTCTTTTATTTATCAATTAAATATTTGGGAAGTGGATCTCATTAAAAGGGGAATTTTTGCCATCATTAATGTTATGAAAACATTGACGCTTCAATTGTCTTTTTCATTTAATACTTCTACACACATGTCATTCTACCACTGGTTCTGCAGTTTTGCAGCTTTTTTCAAGGCTTTTACAGCTCCACTATTCACGAAGAGATAGTTACCTTTAATATAGGCTTTTCATCATTACACTTCTTGTTTTTGACGGTTGTTTTCATATATAAATCAATCCTTTTTCTCTTGTCTTCTTCTTGATAAAGGTTTACTAAGTACTTTATTCTTCAACGCAATTCACTTCGTCTTTTTTCACCATGTCGTCTTCATACCCTAACCCTAGAAGAGTTGCAATCTTGGATAATTTCCCCAATGCCCCCGTTCGACATAGAAGGAGTAGAGGTGGTAGGCTTCGTAGTCTTGGATCCACCCGTGGTGGAAGTACTTCTGCTGGTTCTTCTTCTCGCTCTGGTGCTATTTCTAGAACTAGAGGTTCTTTCACACAAAAGTCCTCTTCTAAAGGCAAAGAACCCTCAGAACCACTACAAGAACCTATAGTAGATGAGATAGTGCCCAACGACTTATCCTTTGACCATGATAGAGAGTCTCTTCGTAAACAAGTTATTGGCTTAGATCATGCCGATATTTATCCCACTTTAATTACATATGTTTTAATTCCTTTGGTTTGTAGAGAGTGTCGTTGGAGTAGTGACCTTCGTATTGAAATTCCCAATCCAAACCAAAGAATTTCTTCTTACAAAACTGGATTTTCCTTTGTCTATACTTATCCTTTTACTTTGGGATTCATACCAGCAATTGACCCTGTGATCCTTGATTTCTGTCGCTTTTTCAAGGTTTGTTTAGCACTAATTGGTCCACTCATTTGGAGGGCAGTGGCTTATTTGAGGCATTTGTTTGTTAATGCAAGTGTCGATTTTACGTTTCCCTACCTTATTCATCTTTACTCCCCCTATTCCCCAAGCTATTTCGCAATGGTGTATTTACTTAGCAGCAATTAGTAAAAGGATTTTGGTGATCCCTAAAGGTGACAAAGATCGTGGGTGGTATGCCCGATTTGTTGCGGTACCCACAGTTGGTTTGGTGGGTAGAGAAAATATGCTTTTTCCTGAAAAGTGAAATCTTTCATGTAAGTCTTTCTTCTTTTTTCGTACCTCTTTTCCACAGTTTTGATACCTTATCTAATTTTACTCTCTTTTGATTTTTTTGTAGCAACCATGGGAGCTGTGGACTCCCTTTCCCAATTTTCGTGGTTGGGTAAAGTTAATATTAAAAGTCGTGCCTATGGAGGATAGGACCTAGAAGTCCATTTCCAGTTACTATGGTTGGAAGGTGAAAACTCACAGTAAGAATTTTTTATACTTTTTCTTATGTGAAATTCTTCCGTTACTGTTTTGATCCTCATCCTTCTTTTTTTCATGATTTCCAATTTGAGGAGTTTCAGCTGAATTTGTTATTGCCACTCGAGCTTCTTTAGGAACTCAAATTTCTTTAGAGAGAGCTCAAGATACTTCAACAAAGAGAAAAATCATTGAAGAGGATTCTGAAGAGGAAGGAGATGAAGATGGCTCATTAATAGCTAGACCAAGAGCTAAGAGGCGCATTATATCTAAAGATGAGGCTGAGATTTCGCCTTCACGTACCGCCCGTAATAAGCTCGTTCACATTTTCTCTGATGATGAGACTACCCTAAGGATACTGATGAGTCCAATCAACGGCTTTTAGTTGAGGGTTTTGAGAGTGGCGAGTTAGGTCCGGTTTTAGATGAGCTTTCTCTTTTCTCTTTTTCAACTCCCGTTCCTTCCATACTTCCTATACCTACTTTGTCTGCTTCTGTTTCTTTCCTTTTTCAACTGCTTAAACTCCTTCTCCTACTAATTTCACTTCTTCTACCGCTCCTCCTTCCATAGATCCCTCTTCTACTATTCAGCATAGAGAGTAGGTTCTACAAGCATAAGTATTGCTATGAGGAGCGTGACAATTGAAGTTCCTGCTAATAGCAGTCTTTTGAGGAAATCTGGTCAAACAAACATTTGGCTTGAACCTTTGATTTGTGACATTGGAAAAGAGAAGATGAACAGTCATAGTTCCTTGACCTTGATGAATGACTTCGTTCCTTCCACTCTGAATGTATTTCCTTAAAAACTTCTTTTTACTTTTAAATTCTGACTTTCATGCTTTATTATTTTTAGGCTAACCTCATTGGCACAGAGTTAATGAGTAGAATTTCCCTACTAGAGAAAGTAGCTCGTGAGTCTGAGAAAACTATTCTCGAAGCCCAGAGAGTGGCTCATGAAGCTGAGTTAGAAGCAGCTAATTGGAAGGAGCAGTTGAAAATGCTCAAACGGCTATGGAAGACTGGCAGGTAAGTAGAGAATTGGAGCAGCATATGCATACACTGACCTCAGAGCTAGCAGTTGTCAAGGCTTCTACAAGTCAAGCAGAGAAGGACAAAGAGTGCCTTGAGTTTTCTTTCTCGGAACAATTGTCGAAGTCAAGTGAAGAAATTAGAGAACTTCGGGCACTTTTGGGCAAAAAATAAAAGTACGCAGGAGAGCTAGTGCAAAGCTTGAATCAAGCTCAAGAAGATTTAAGAATCTCTTCTAACAAGGTACGTGCCTTAGAAAGTTCTCATGCCTCTATTCGAGCCTCATTTGATTCAACTTTAACCGAGAATGAAGAGCTAAAAAGCGAACTTGCTGTCTGGGCAAGAGACTACGAATTACTTGAAGAAAAGTTGGATATGGAGGTAAGTTGGACTTTTCTGAACTCCCGTCATGATGCTTTAACCGAGGTCAGCCAAGAAAACTTTGACTTAGAGTCAGAATTGGCCAATGTCTTGTAGGCTATTGAAAAGACTCAACAACCACTTCACTTTCCTTCTCCTTCAATTGAGGCTCCCGTGACTGAAAATCTTGCAAATGAAGTCACTGTGGCTGAAGCTCTTGAAGTTGAAAATTTTGTGGCTCAAGCTCCCGAGGGTGAAGTTACCATGGCTCAAGCTCCAGAAGCTGAAACTTCCGTAAGTCTTTCTCCCATCGTTGAACCTACTACTTTAAGTCAAGCTGACATCGTACTTGTGGCTGCTTTTCTAGAGTTGATGTTATGCCCATGGTTATTTCTTAATGTGAAGCTAGCATCGTTTGATGTTATGCCCATTGTTATTTATTAATGTGATGCTAGCATCGTTACTTCTGATGCTCCTGTCTCCCAGTGACAAGTTTATACCCTTTAACTTGTTTTTCATTTCTTTTTGGAAAATGATGGTTAATCCCTTAGTTCGTTTTTAAGTTGAGACATTTAGTCTCTTTTAAGAAGTTTTAAGTTTGAAAAGTCAACCGGACATTGACTTATGAGTTAGAAGGATCGAATGTGAATTGCTACGGTTCAGTTAGTTTCGAGAGGTGATTTGTGACTTAGGAGCAGGACCGGAAGTAATTCTGGAGGTCTGGTTTTGAATTAGACTTGAATTGGCAAAGTTAGTATTTTGGCGAATTCCGATTGATAGGTGAGATTTTTATCCGGGTGTCGGAATGAAATTTCGAGAATTGTTGTAGCTTCATCGTGTCATTTGGGATATATGTGCAAAATTTTAGGTCATTCGGACATCGTTTGGTCGGGTTTTTGATGGAATGTGTGTTTTAGAAGTTTTAAAAGAACTTAGGCTTGAATTCTATATAATTTGATGATTTTGGGGTTAGTTGAGGTGTTTTGACGATTGGAGCAAGTTTGGATAATGTTTTAAGACATGTTGGTGCTTTTAGTTGAGGTCCCAGGGGCCTCGAGTGTATTTCGGAAGGTTAACGGATCGATTTAGGCACGAAAATTAAAGCTGTTGCATTTTTTTATAGCACTATGAACAGTGTCATGAATAGTACCCCCGTAACAGTATCCGTGAACACTACCATAACAGTATCCGTGTACAGTACACATGAACAGTGTATGTGAACAGTACCATGAATGGTCCCCTTGAACAGTGTGAAATAGTGCACGTGTGAACAGTGTCCCCGCATGAACAGTACCGAATTTTCTGGACAGATTTATGTCCAGCAGTCCGGGTTTGGTCATTTTTTGACTTTCAAGCTCGGATTTTGGGCGATATTTTAGCAAGAAATAATGGGAAATCTTGAGGTAAGTCACTTGTGATCATTTCTACTCCATAATATCGAATTATCATCGAGTAATCCGACTAGATTACATATTTTTTAGGAGCAAATTGGGATTTAGGCCTAGGGATCTGAAAATAAGATTGAAGATTTGAGGGTCGAGTTGATGTCCGATGTTGGTAAATTTTATATGTATAGACTCGTGGGAAGATAAGGAACCTATTGATGTAAAAATTTCTGGATTTCGAGAAGTGGACCCGGTTCGTGAATTTTGATACTTTTTGATTTCTTTTGATTGGGTATTATATCATTAGCATTATGTGACATATTCGTTGTGATTTTGGTCAGAATCGACACACGAAGAGGCCAATTTGAGAGGCAAGGGCATAGCGAGCTAGACTTTTGGCCGTTTTGAGGTGAGTAATGTTTGTAAATGATATCCTGAGAGTTTGAAACCCCAGATTTCACATCGTAATGCTATATTAAAGAGTGACACGCATTCAATGACGAACTATGATGAATGTCACATTTTCATAGCTTTTGTCATGCACTTGCTTCTTCAAAGCTTTGATCTTTCCTTTAAATCTTGCTTGATTTTCCATACATATCTATGTATATTATGTAGTCCCCCAAGTGTTTGAGCGCTGAAGAATAAGAACCCGAGAACTTGTTAATTTCTTGCACTTGGTCCTTTTCCTGAAAAGGAAAAACATACGGGACTCGGGGTAGTGATTATAGATGAAGATTTCTTAACCGGTTTGTGTTTCGATCAGAATAATTGTAACCCTGGGCCTGGAATTTTAGTGTATTCTATTTTGCCATACAGGTCGTGACATCATTTAGTACGGGTTAGGGTTTTGCCTGGTATCTAAAATCATTAGTACAATTTTAATAATTTAAAAATAAAACTTAACCTAACCGTGGGTATTTTCTTAGAAGTACTATCACTTCAAATGAACAACATTCCAGTGTGAAGGTAGGATTTTTCCATCCATTGTTTCCAACTCGTATGCTCTTTTTCATGCAATATCCTGAATCTGATAGGGTCCTTCCCATGTTGGACTTAGCTTTCATGAATTAGCAGCCTTTGTAGACTGAAAATCCTTTTTAAGCACGAAGTCTCCAATTTTGAAGAATCTGAGGCGCGCTCTCCGGTTGTAATACCGTTCAATGAGTTGCTTTTGTGCTGCCATTCTTATTAATGCAACTTCTCTTCTTCCCTTGAGTAAGTCAAGGTTAACCTGCATATCTTCATTATTCGACTCCTCTGTTTCTTGTATGAACCATGTGCTTGGTGTCGACACCCCCTTTTTCCCCTCTCCTAAAAGAGGCGAAATCGGGTTTGCGACATTATGGACAAAACAACTCTTATTCACTTTTGGGAATTGGGTTATGGAGTTTGAAGAGTTGCCACTAAATGATTATAGTGCATTAGGACACTTCTAAGAAGAAGAATATTTTGAATGAAAACCATAGTTCGGGTAAGGGCTTGAAATTATCTCGAGGGGAAGGTGTTAGGCACCCCTCAAGATCCAATAGTGTGGTTCCCGGCCTTACTTAGATATGACTTTAAGAAGCATAGAAATAGACAGGCAAAAAATACATATAAAGAATAAAAGCTAGTGGACAATTTTTAAAGAAGAATAGCACAGGTAAAAGGGAAATTTTAGAGAAAATATTTAAACAAAAATAAAAGTAAAAGGGGGGGGGTCCTAGGTTTAACTATAATATGGATCATTCGATACAATATCCCGCACATATTCCCAAAGAGGGGTTACTTTATGATATTATCGCATCGTCATCATCTCCATATTCTACCCTTCCCATTCCGTTGAGGTATTTAAACGTGTTTGGTCTCGTTTACTTATTGCATGCTAATACCCGTCCCAACCTATTAGTCCCGGGGTAGTAGGACTTTTACACCTAAAAGGGGGAAGAATGATAAGACATATATGGAGTTTCAAAGGTAAAAATGCTAAGGCGTCAACCAAAACAAATAGCACATAAGGGTATACAAATCTGACATTCAAAGGCTCATACAAAACCTCGAAAACCAAAACGGCAAGTAGTTTAGCATGACTTGCATTTACTGATTTGGTCTTGAGTTTAAAACTGATAATGGATAGATTAGTTTAACACATAAAGTTGGATAATAAGTATACTTTGAGCTCCCCGGATCCGATCTGTTGAAACTTAAAGTATTTTTGAAAACCAGTAATTTCAGAAAATGATGATTTGAAACAAGAATTTGGGATTTGAAAAAATTTAGAAATGGCTTACAAAATAACCGAACTACTTTAAGTAAAATGGTGCAAGAAAAATATTGAAGTACGGACTATGCAGGAAAAGAGAGGTTGATTTCAGAAGAACGCAGTTCTAGGATTAAAAGATTCTTAAAGATTTAAAATAGCATAAAGGTAGATTTGATCATATTTCAAAATATGCAGTATTGGGCAAATTCTTTTATTGAAGGCGTCTAACAAATTAGGCGAGTTTGAACCCTATAGACATGCCATCTACAGATTGATTTGTTGTTGCTTTTAAACGTTCAAGGGACCTACTGTTTGCCTAGCGTTTTTATACAGTCCCTATAGACATGATTTCTATATGCACTTGATTACGGAAAGTTAAAGACATATGGGCAGGATTTCTAGATGCAATGATAAGATCCTTTAGGCATGATTTCTAAGTGATTAGAAATATTGAAGTCCTATAGACATGGTTTATAGATGAGAGGCAATATTGAACTCCTATAGGCATGATTTCTATTATGAAGATCCTATAGATATGGTTTCTAGATGAGATGCAATATTGAACTCCTATAGGCATGATTTCTATTGTGAAAATCCTATAGGTATGGTTTGCTAGATGCGATGCAATATTGAAATCCTATAGGCATGATTTCAATTATTATTAGTAAAAATAAAAACCCCTCCCACACCCTTTTCACTATATCCCGAATTTTTTTTAACAAAGCTTGTTACATGAAGGGAGAGAAAAGACTAAAGAAATAAGTACATCAAAGCTAAAACGTACATGAGGAAGCTCAAAGCAACCTTAATGTCAAACATATGTATTTTACCAAATCCAGGCTCCAGATTCCAAGGCTTTCTCTCAGAGTGTTTCAAAGTTCCAAGGCTTTCAATAAGCCCATGTAATGCTTACACCCTAAAATAAGGATTAGAGTAGTGCAAGGTGTAGAATTACCAGACCTTAGGTATCCAAGTTCAAAGGGAAGTCAAGTGTCCCTAAGCATGGCTTACCAGAGGGGGTAGGGCTTAAAGAACTAAAAGTAAGTGTAAAGTGAGGGATTAGAGGAAGACTAATGCAAAAGGTGGTCATACCTAGCCATGAACAGGGTTGGCACACCCCTAACCTTTTACATGGCTTAAACAAATAGGAGCAGACTTGAAATAAAGTCCGACTTAGGCCAGTATGATGATTAGGACATCAACAAACCTAAGTCCAGCTCAACACATAAACGGGGGTAAGGGAATGGGACTGGTTTGAGTAGAGGTTAGAACAACCTGGTTCTGAACTGGGTGGCAATAGTGTACCACTCCAGTCCAAAAGAATACTCACATACAAAGGGGGTCAGGGAAAGGGATCAATATGAAAGCATTTGCACAAAATAGAAACAAAGTCAAACAAAAGTAGACTAAAGTGATTTGGGGAGAGGAAAATACATGAAAGCATTCATACAAGCATACATCATTAAAATATAGGGATATAGGGGTAGGGATATACATGTTGATGTTTTAATTGCATACTGAACATAAACAGACATGTGAAAAGAACCAATTAATCATGTAGTTTTAGAGATGGTATTAAATCATAGACCTACCAGTTTGCAAATTCGAATGATAAAGAAAATAGGGCAAATGGAACCTTACAGTTTAGCATTGGCTTTCAGCCGGCTAAACTCGAGTAGCAGAACAAGTAACAGAGAAAAGCAGATAGGAGAAGAGAGAGTTTTGAGTGTGAACTTGTATTGTTCGTGTCCTTTGAAATGAAGATGAGGTTTTCTTTTATAATCTGAGAATAGGCAGCAAGTAAGGCAGGAAAATAAATTAGTATCAATCAAAATCAAATAGGGAAAGAATTCCCTTTAAATAAGGGAGTCGGACTTAGGGGTAAATAGACACAGTTCCAAATATGGAAAGGAAATCAAGTATGGGTTGTAAAATAGAGGGTAAATGCATATAGTTTTTTTTTCCGAAATAAACACGGTTTAAATTAATAAAGTAAATAGGATCATCAATCGCTCAAAGAATCAAGGAAATTTGGATACGAATTGATACTGAATTTAGTCAAAGAGCAGGTCCAAGTTAAAGAACCAAATAAGTTCGTACATATCAATTTCCAAAATTGAGGTTATTTCAAAAGGAAGGCTGACTATAAAAGATGCACAAAAACGTGCAAGGCTGAAATTAATAGAAAATTCATGTAATTAGACAGTAGAAGCACACAAGCATGAGACGTAATTAGAAGTTCTTGCAGAAATTAGAAGCATGAAGCATTTAAACAGTTAGGGTTTTCACACTGAACATGCAACAAGCAATTATATACAGAAATTGGAAAACAACTATAACCTAGGGTTTTCATGACATCTCGAGTGTAACGAAGAAAGCATAAGGGAAGATAAACTCAGAAAGAACATAAACTTTCACGGACAGCACAAGGAAGTAAAGAACACAGTGAAGGGTTTACTTGGAAACCCTAGAAACACCATAACAAAGAGAATACATAGGAGCTTTAGCAGAAAACACTCAGGAATTAGTGAAAGCAAAGAAAACACAGTACAACAAATAAAATAGAGAAATCAGAGAAACCCTAAATTTTGGAAAATGAACATTTTTGAAGATAAAAATTGGTAAATAAATGTGGAAAACACTTTGGAGCTTTAGAAAATAACTTAAATTTGAAGCAGATTGTAAAGAAACACAGAAGAAAACCTTAAAGATTTAGGGTTTCAGAGAGAAACCTAGAGAACGAGAAAGCTTGGAACAGACTGGTTTCGAGTCAACAACGGACTCACAACCTTAAGACTCGCCGAAGAGAGACCGGACATGGTCGTAGAACTCAAAACGGAAGTTCTCTCAACTAGAGACCTTCAAGGTCTGGCCTCGATCTATGAACAGAGGAGCCATAGAAGGGATTGGGGGTGAGTACAGGTTGCATAAAACATAGAAAGCTATTTTTTCTGGTGAAACGGGGTTGTAATGTGACCAGAGGCGGCTAGGGTTTCAGGGGGAGTTGAGAGCACTTGGGAATGAAGGGGATACAAGGGCGGCGGGTTTGTAAAATGATTTAAAAGTTGGGGCAGGGATTATTGTGGGCTGTTGATCTAAATAATCAACGACCATGATTTAAAAAAGGGAACCGGGGGGAGGGGGTCAATTTAATGTGTAATTGGGGTTAGATTAGGGCTGGAATTTGGCTACAATTGAAATTAAAAGAGGCTATGATTTAAATGGCAAATTTTCCCATAATTTAAATTTTATAAATAGCAAATGATGTTTAAAAATTGAATTAAAAATACCGAGTTAATAAAAAAAGCATAAGTATTAATTAAAAAGTATTAGGAATGATTTTATGATTAAACAAATCTATTAAATCAAGAAATAGGCTAAAATTGTAATTTCGTGTAATTTTAATTTAGCTAAATGAACTTGTAAAATTATGTAAAAGTCATGTAAAATATATTTTTTTTGTAAATGAGAGAATAAAATAGATTACTCAGCAAAATAACAAATTTTGAGAATAATTAATGAATTTTATAGTGCAAAAATAGGCCATAAATTGATTTAAAAATTCTTTAAAATGTGAAAAAATACCAAAACCTTTGTGGCTGCTTATACACGTTAGTTTTTTAGAATAGGTTGAGTATAAAAATATATAGGAAAAAATTGGGTATCACATCTGCCCCTCTTTACCCGAGGAGGATGAAAGAGTTGTCGGGTAACGATAAGATGGCCAATTTTGACCGGAGATGGCGATTGTGAAAAGATATTGACCGTGCTCTGGTCTTTGAGCTGCCTACGTATCCCTGGTTTTGCAGGAATCAAGCCATATGTAGTTCAGGAGTCGTTGACCGAACATGCTGATGGGAATCAGAAAAAAACTGACGTGATGGTTAGGTCTGAGAAAGGCGTTTGGAATCGGAGAGATCGCGGTAGAATCGGAGCGGGATCGCTCCTGCTGAGACGCCCGTGAGACAGTCGGAACACCTGTAAATGTGTGATGTGCTTATATATATTGCATAATTTAAACGTGATGCAAGTTCCCATTGGACCATAAATGTTTGTCCATGGACGGTTAGGATGACGTCCTCGGACTATGATGTCCTGGGCCATGAAAATCATCAAAGTGAAGGTTTCCAGGCCATGGAATGATGTTCTTGGGCTATGCAGATGGTGCCTTCAAACTATGACGCCTTTGAACGGGTTGGCGATCTTTCAGCCCATGAGAAGGTGGCAATCTTTCAGCCAAATGAATGCAAAGGTCGCGATCTTTCAACTAGAGCGGGAATTTAAAACAGATAGTGGTATTTCAGCCGAATGAGAATTTAAAATGCAGGTGGCGATGTTTCAGAAAAAATAAAATGATGATATTTTAGCCAGATGAATGCAAAGGGTGGCGATCTTTCAGCCATATGAGAATTTCAAATGCCGATGTTTCAGTCAATCGAAAATTAAAGTGGCGATATTTCAGCCATGTAGGGCGGAGACAATGCTTAGTCTCGAAAGGTAGATAAGAGCCTTATGTAATGTGGAGGTAGAGCTTAACCTCGGAAGGCAGAGAGTAGCCTTATACAAAATGCAGATGGAGACAGAGCTTAGTCTTGAAAGGTAGATAATAGCCTTATGCAATGTGGAGGTAGAGCCTAACCTCGAAAGGCAGAGAGTAGCCTTATGCAAAATGGAGATGGAGACAGAGCTTAGTATCGAAAGGCAGATAATAGCCTTATGCCGGGATGGAGGTAGAGCTTAACCTCGAAAGGCAGTGATTCGCCTTATGCAAAATGCAGATTGAGACAGAGCTTAGTCTCAAAAGGAATATAGTAGCCTTATGCAATGCAGGAATGTAAATGAGCGAATATCAGTAAGTTTTCTTAGCTGATTGTTGGTTTTTCGATATTACGACTGCTGGGGAATGTTGAGTGTGGATAGTGACCCTATCAGGATTTCTATTTTGCAGAGAGAATGCGCTTTGATCCGTAATCTGAGATCCTGCAACCAAAGAAAAATATTGAGTTCTGTAAGGGGAGAGGTTAGTTCGTATCCTCCAGCCTTTGGCATCGTGTATCATGGGGGTAGCGTTGCTAAACGATGGTGGTGCAAGTGGTGTTTATGCATGACTTAGTAAATGTAATGCAAGTACGTATATATATAAAAAATGCTTTTATTTTGGATGAATCAACGAGCTGCAACGTGGTTCAAGGCATGACGACCTTGCTTGCTGCGGAATTTTGAGGGTCCTCCTCAAAATTCAGCCCTAGTTTACTGGTTGGCGCTGCTGACGATTGTGCTGGATGATTGAATGCGGAACAATCCCAGAATTTTGAGGGCCCTCCTCAAAATTCTGCCCCAGTTTACTGGGTTGACGCTGATGAAGAGACTAAAAAACTAACTTCGGAATTTTGAGGGTCCTCCTCAAAATTCTGCCCCGGTTCCAATAGTGGGGGGAAAATAGAATTTTATTAAGGTGCGACTGAACCCATAGGGCTGCCTTTGTATCCCCTCTTGAACGGGAATGAGGTCAGGCATAGTTCGAATTATATCATGAAAGAAAGCATGTGATCAAATGTAGTATCTTTTCACTATGTCCGAATTGATAGGTTTCGACCAGATTTCTCCGTCCATTTCTGCGAGAATAAGGGCTCCTCTAGTTAGAACCCGGTGAACCATGTATGGACCTTGCCAGTTGTGAGAGAATTTCCCTTTGGCTTCATCTTGATGTGGAAATATCTTCTTCAGTACCAGCTGTCCTGGTGTAAACTTCCTTGGTCTAACTCTCTTGTTGAAGGATCTAGACATTCTGTTCTGATATAATTGACCATGATAGACATCATTTATTCTCTTCCCCGTCGATGAGGGTTAACTGCTCGTAACGAATTTTGACCAATTTCACATCATCTAATTCTGTTTCTTGTATGACCCTTAAGGATGTAATTTCTACCTCAGCGGGAATGACCGCCTCTGTACCATAAACCAAAATGTAAAGAGTGGCCCCGGTTGATGTGCGGACCATGGTTCGGTAACCCAATAAAGCGAACGCCAATTTCTCATGCCACTGCTTGTACTTTTCAATCATCTTCCTTAGTATCTTTTTGATGTTCTTATTGGCTGCTTCTATAGCTCCGTTCATCTGAGGTCTGTAAGTCATAGAATTCTTATGTCTGATCTTGAATGTTTCACACATTGTTTTCATCAGGTCGCTGTTGAGGTTAGAGCCGCTGTGAGTGATGATTGATTCTGGAACCCCGAACCAACAAACCATACGTCTCAGACGAAATCTGCAACTGCTTTCTTGGTGACTGCCTTGTATGATGATGCTTCAACATATTTGGTAAGGTAATCGATTGCCACTAGTATGAACCTGTGCCCATTTGACGCGACTGGTTCGATTGGTCCAATGACATCCGTACCCCAAGCGGCGAATGGCCATGGTGAGCTTGTCGCAATAAGCTCGTTTGGAGGCACCTTTTTCATATCTGCGTGTACTTGACATCGTTGTCATTTTCGAACATATTGAATGCAATCCGTCTCCATGGTCATCCAAAAATAACCTGCTCGAAGTATCTTCTTTGCCAAAACAAAACCATTCATATGTGGTCCACAAGTCCCTGCATGCACTTCCTCCAATAGTCTGGTTGCTTCTTTTTCCTCGACACACCTTAATAGTCCCAAATCAGGAGTCCTCCTATATAGGATTCCTCCGCTGTAGAAGAAATTATTGGACAATCTCTGAAGTATTCGTTTCTGAGTAGCATTAGCAAGCTCTGGGAACTCTCCTATTGTCAAATATTCCCCGATATCGTGGAACCAAGGTTTCCCGTCGGCTTCTTCCTCGATGTGAGCACAATAAGCTGGCTAGTCGTGAATCTTGACCGGGATGGGATCAATAAAGTTTTTATCTGGATGTTGGATCATGGATGATAATGTGGCTAAAGCATTGGCGAACTCGTTCTGTGTTCTGGTAACATGTTGGAACTCTGTCTTTCTGAATCTTTTCCTCAACTCCTGCACATGGTGTAGATATGGGAGTATCTTGGATTTCTTGGTTGCCCATTCTTCTCGAACCTGATGTATGAGTAGGTCTGAATCTCTGATCACTAGTAGTTCCTGAATATTCATGTCAAAGGCCAGCTTGAGCCCTAAGATGCAGGCTTCGTACTCTGCCATATTGTTGGTACAGGGGAATCTGAGCTTGGAGGACACCGGGTAGTGCCGACCAATTTCTGATACCAAAACTAGCTGTGAGTACATGATTTTTGCCCTGTATATGAATTATTCCCATAAAATCAAATAAATGATTTTTCTTTACTTTTACAATTTTTGTTCATTTTGTGTCGTCTTCTGATAATGGTTGCATCTTGTTTGTGCATGTTAATTCATATGAAAATACTTAAATATGCATTGCATGTAGGATATAGTTTTATTATTTTAGAATTAATTAGGGATTAATTTGTTTTAGAATAAAACATGAAAAACCACAAAATAGTTTATTTTGGCATTTTAATTATTTTAATTGTATCGTGAAATATGTTTAAATAAATTTAGGATTTAATTAATTTATATTTGGAATATTAGGACTTTAATTTACTTTTCTGTACATTTATAAAATTAGAAGAAATGATAAAAATATAAAAATGAAAAAAATAATAAAAGGGAAACAATTTGAAAAAGAAAAAAAACCAAAGAAATACAAGGGGAGGGGCTGCCCATACTTGGGCTCGAATTAATTTCCCCACCCCAAGCCCAAACCAAAAATTGGCCCAACCCGTCCCAGGCCCAAACATACCCGCCCGGTCCACCCCCACTCGTCCTTAAACGACGCCGTTTGGTTAGTGTTAAATCTGGACCGTCAAGGTTACCAGATCTGACGGTCCAGAAGCCCCCAACTTTTAATATAAGAGTGCCTGAACGGTACCCCCCCTCACCATCGTCATCTCCACATACCCCTCTCCTCCAAAACACTAGCGCCGCCCTAACTTTCCACCTTCATTGATGGCGGCACGAGTGGCCAGACCCCACCAAATTAACACCCCTAGAGCACCTCAACACACTCATTATGAATCCATGAACCATTTGCCTCGAATCAAACCACACCTGATCGAACCTTGGTTTGATGATCTGTCCCAAAACCAAAAATTGTCAAAATACACCCAAAATCGCACCCCCATAGTCTCCATCCCTTCCTGATGACTAATCCCCACCCAGAAACCCTCGAATCTTACCAAGTCACCCCCAATTTCAAATCTAGGGTTCACTGTGCCTAGCCACTCCGTGATTTACCAAGGTTGAGCTAACTCAGGCTAGTATTATAGGAGGAAAATGGACGTATCATACTAAATTTAAGTTAGTTTCAAAGATGTGCATGAAGGCCAAAATTCAGTAAGTGTTTTCTTCTCTCCATTTTCTTTAGTTTTCTTTTTTGATTCAGTGTTAGGTCTGTTCGTTCAAGCATCATTCTTAATTCATAACTAAGTCGCCATAATGGTCGTAAATGTTTTGGTTAATTTTGGGTTAATCTTCACTTCTTTGGCCAAATTCTGACCTTATTTTGATTCTTTTGCTAAGTTTGAATGATCAGTATCAATTGGTCAATTAGCCGCTAGTTTAATTGGATTTTCCCTTATTTTGTTCATGTGATACTGATTTGGGGACTTGACCGGATTTCAGTAATTAATTATTTGACATATATATGGTAGATGTTTCAGTTCCCTAGTATAAAAGGTCATATTTCTTTAATCTGTTCCGTTAGATGTTAGTTTGCTTGATTTCAGTTTTGGATAGTTAGTCGTTACTGTTAATTAATTTCAGTTGATTTCGTCAGATAAACTCGTTTTGGATTAGTTTCAGTTAAGTATCAGTTTATTTTCAGTCATTGTTAGTGTTAATTAGTTCATTGCTAGGTTAGATTGACTGGATATAGCTGATTTTTGTTAACTTTAGTTAAATCATAATTGGGGTGAGGGATTGGGTGCAGCTAATTCAGGTCTGAATTTTCAGACTGTTTAAAGGGTAATTTGGGTATGGAAAAGGGTAGTATTTTGAGAATTGGTAATTTCAATATAAGTTAAAGGGTAACATGGGTATTTTGGGGCTAGAAGAGCATCCTAGAAGCTCCTGAAATAGGACTTTAGTGTAGATTTCACTAAAACTTAGGGAGTAACTTGAGGAACAAGTTAAAAATTAAGGTTTAAAGTGAAAAATGGGCACAGACTAAAATAGAATACCAAAATCTGATCCTTTACCCTAGAATGGGCCTATATATTGAGTCTCTCATTGCTTGTAAAAGGGGCTTCTTCCTTCCATTGTTCATTCAGCCAAAAATTCCTTAGTAGACTGGTAATTTTTCAGATTTGAAGCTTAATTTCAATTCAAAAATGGTAGGTTTTAGTTTTCCTTAGATTCAAAAACCCAATAACAAAAAAACAAAAACTCTAAAAAACCAAAAAAAAAAGGTTCCTTCCTTCATCCATTGTGAGATTAGCTCAAAATCATCTTGCATTCTAGTTTAGTTTTGCCCACGATTTCAAGAAAACCAAAAATCATACAAACTGTTACTATTCCATTAGTCATCAAGTGATTTTCAACTTTCAGCTCTTGATTTACCACTTTCTAGCTCAAATTTTGGTTGTCATGACCTAGCTATTTTCCTGGGTCCATTTCTGTTGGTTTTTGGGTGCATTTGAATCACTTTGGTTCTTCAGTTGATACAATAGTCGAGTAAAGTGTTGTGTATTATTTGGTGAAGCTGTTTTGTGTTAAGTCACACCCATTTGGTTGTTGCTTGTTTGAGATTGATTTCTGGTGTTAAATTCTCCTTGGATTGCTAAGTATTGTTCTTGGGTACTGCTGTTGTTCACCTGCTGTAGCTGACTTCCTTTGTTTCATTTTATTCTAATTCCAGGTACACATTCGAATTTATGTAATCCCCCTGTTGAAAATGGAAACGTTATTGCCTTCTGATGCTGGCTGAATCTTCACTGTGCTTAACTCATTTTACGCATGTAGTTTTTTTTAGAATTTGGCTTTAGTGAATCCATCATTTCGTAGTTTGTATTTGCTTAGCTTTATTGTGATTGGATTGTAATTTAGAATTTAGTTGTTTGTACTTAAATTGGACTGCTCAGGGCTGTCAATTTGTGAATGTTAGTTGCAAACATAGTTTTGGTATATTGTTTTCATGATTAGCACTGTCTTAGAACTGGCTTGGACACGCTTCATTAGTGTTCTGAATGGTTATGAAATTCGTGTGGTGAGTTGTAATAATCCAATTTACCTAATAATGTTAGCTTGATTTGGTTCGAAAATAGTTGGTTTGCTTAGCATTACTAGTGTTAGTTTCAAGTTTCTATCTTTATCTTCAATATTAATGATAAGTACTAGTAGTTAAAGGAATAGAGTATATGAGCCTGGGATGAAATGCAAAAGGGATGTTCGAATAAATTGCTGGGAGGCCAACTCCCAGAATTGGATCAACTTGTTCCTCACGCGACTCGATTGGATTTGTCAAATTTGGGCTTTCCGACGGCCCAATGTATGTGGTCACTGAAGTTTAGGCTGGTATGCACACATAATGTGGCTTGGGATTTTTGGGCCCACGACTGAAGTTTTCTTTTTGTTGTTGTTGTCAGAACTTGGGCTTAAACTCGAGGCCTGAGATTTATAAGAAATCAATTAGGAACCTTTCTTCATTTTAGAGACAGTGAAATGGAAAATCGTAGTTACATTAGGTTAGACCTTTTAATATAAATGCCAAGACGAGCCTCGATAAACAAAAACAATTGGGGGGCCCTCAATTTAATATTTATAAGAATTAATTAGAACTCGGGAGGGCCGTTTAGTGAATTTCACGGCTATTCCCCAAATAATATTGCGATAGAATCTTTAGACACATTTTAATTAAATTACCTTCCTAAATTCGGGTGTGCATTGATGCGATCCAAATCCAAATCTTGACGAAGTCGAAACGTGTCGACGATCACGTGTACACTGGTGGTGACGTGATTAGAAATACGTTTTCATGACATCGCAAGTACTTTAAAATAAATAATGGTAAAAGCGGTATATAAATAAAAAGGCACCTAGGTTAGCATGTATTATAATTAGATAAAATCAAATACAACAGTTAAGCGACCGTGCTAGAACTACGGAACCCGGGAATGCCTAACACCTTCTCCCGGGTTAACAAAATTCCTTACTCTGATTTCTGGTTCGCAGAGTGTAAAAAGAATCATAATCTTCCTCGGTTCGGGATTCAAATCGGTGACTTGGGACACCATAAATTTCCCATGTGGCGACTCTAAATATTTAATAACCAAATCCCGTTCCGATTGTCCTTTAAGTAGAAAAACTCCTTTACGCTCCCTTTGCTGGGGTGTATAGTTAAAAATGGGAGGTGTGATAGCTCTGGAGACTTTGCTGAGGACTAGAACCTAGAACGTTTTGTTCAGGGTTCATAATTCGAGCTTAGATAAACTGTTGTATTTTGTTATATCTGATTTTCCTACATGCTTTGTGCTTAATGTGCTAATTGTTACTGCTTTGATATTATCTGAGCTGTATATAAACTGTGCTGATACCCTTCTCTCTTTACCTTCGGGGATGTGCTTACTGGTTAAGACTCCATATTTTGTTAATGTCATACCCTGAAATAAGAAAGAGGCCGGATAAGTTACTAAGCCGCCTGACCCCGCAGGTCACCGGTAAGTTACACCCTCCTCGATTCGAGTTGTCCGCTTGGGTACACTGTCTAGAACACCGACCCAGGTTTTGAACATAGAATAACTTGACTCCATGCCGGATCCCTAGTAGGAGCGCTTATTTGCATCATGCTGCATTTAACTTAGGAGACTCAACACAGGGGTTGGGTCCGTCTAGGGCTAGAAACCTGAAATGAAAAAAACCATACTGATGCATCCTACTTGCTATGTACATATATTTGTTTCAAACCTCATGTTGACCGGTTTCTGAATCTCGGGAATGTTGGAAAATTGAGAAAAAGAGAAAATAGAAAGAGGGAGAAATAGAGGTTAGGGAATTAATTGATTACTTTAGAAAAACCAATACCCTAGTACTGCCGAAACTCTGTCGAAATTTTGAGAAAATGAAAAAAAATGGAAATTTTTTTATTTTGTTTTACTAAAAAGCAAAGGAAAAATAGAAAAAAAGGAGTCTTTTATTTTTGAGAAGGTGTTTGCTGAAAAAGAAAATTAAAAAAAGTCTTTATTTTAGGTTAAAAAAATAGGTTGTTTTATTGTTTGCTGAAAATGGAAAAAAGGGAAAAAAGAGTCGTTATTCTGTCTTTCTTTCAAAAAAATGGAAAATGAAAAATAGTTTGTCATGAGAAGAGAAAAAATCTTGATAGTTTATTTTCCAATGGAAAAATAGGGTATTTTATTGAAAAAGAAAAAAGTCTTTATTTTTCGGAAAATAAGTTATGCTACTTAAAAATGAAAAAAAAAAGACTTTTTAGTTTTTAGTTGGGAAAATAGATTGTTTGTTGAAAATGAAAAAATCATTACTTTGTCTTGTTTTCAAAATAGAAAAGGAGAAATGGTTTGTTTTACCATGAAAAATGAAAAGAAAAAAAAGAGTCTTGATTTTTATTTCAACATAGTTTATTATTTAATGGAAAAGAAGGAAAAAGAAGAGCCTTTTATTTTTAATTCGGAAAAATAGGTTGTCTTATTGGAAAAGAAAGAGTCTTTTATTTTAATTTGTAAAATAGGTTGTTGGAAAAATAGGTTGTTTTATTGTTGAAAAAGAAGAAAAAGAAAAAGAGTCTTGTTTTAAAAGTAGTTTCTATTTATGTTATTATTTGCTTATAAAATGCCAAAAGAGAAAATGAAAAAAAATCCTGTTTTAAAATTGGTCGGTTAATCTGCCCGAACTACGCATGGTTTGATTCTCACACGGCGTGAGATACGTAGGCAACCCTCATCGGTCCAACCTTTCTTTTGCAAAAATAGACAAAATGTGTCAAAATTTTCATTTTTGTGTCGTAAAGATGTTAGGCGATGCTATTTTGCAAAATAGCCGAATGTTCCCAAACGGAACGCCGAAAGGCTTACATTGCATAAATAGCCATCATCGGTCATGTTTTGATTTTCGACCCCCACAGCCTTAACTCTTTCGTCCTCGAGGCAATGAAATGTCGTGTTTTGAAATGTCGGGTCAGTTATTTTGGGAAAAGAGTCATAAAATTGGGTGATGTCATTTTTGTGAGAATAGCCAAATGTTCCCAAACGGAACGCCGAAAGGCTTACTTTGCATAAATAGCCGCCTATGGTCGTAGTTTGATTTTTGGACTCTCACAGCCTTAAAATCAACGTCCCCAAGGCGATGAGAGGCGTTGTTTACAATGCCGGGTCGTTTATTGTTAAATTTGAAAATGAAAAGTCATATAAGTCGGAGGACGTATTTTGAAAACCAAATTTTTCTTTTAATTTTGGGAAAAGAGTGTAGATGGTTTGGTTTGTTTTCTTTGAGTCGAATATAAGTTTTTCTTCTTTTAAACGCCTTAATAAATGTGCAGGACGAGCACAATGGAAAATGAACCTTTTTCAATATTAACAAAAGTCCCTTTCGAGTTGAAATTATGGTGGAATGACTTGGATGAAGAGGGGCGGGATGGGGTGAAGAAACATCTGAAAGGTCTCGCGGGTTTATTAGACATCAGTCCTCGATGTGACATCATCAGAGCATTGGTTACTATCTGGGACCCGGCACATAATGTCTTTCACTTCTCGGATTTTGAGTTAACTCCAACGTTGGAACAGAAAGCTGTGTATTCGGGCATGATGAGATTCCACTAGAAGAACAATATTCGGTTGCTCCAAGAGCTATCACAGTGCAACGGGTTTTAGATATGTTGAAAATACCCAGGACAGTCCACAATCCAGATTGCCCAGGGTTTCTACACTCCCCGTTTCCTATACGATAGATACGACCATATGGGAGGGTTTAACAACCCAGATATCCAACTATGCAGTAAGAATAACAGGCAAAAGTGGGATGAGCACAGGAGAGTGGCCTTCATGATAACCTTTTTGGGCGTCTTAGTGTTCCCAGGGAAAGATGGTAATATTGATAAAAAGGTGGCCGGGATTGTTAGTGCTTTGCTTAGCAAAGGTGGGAGTACTCTTGCACCTATGATTGTGTCCGACATATTCAGAGCTCTTACTACTTGTAAAGCCAGTGGCACGTCTTTTTTTGAAGGGTGTAATATGTTGTTACAAATTTGGATGATCGAGCATATGTTCCACCTATCCCAGTTTTTTAGCTATGGTTCGCCCAGTAAAACTTGTATTGGGGAGTTTTACTCCAGAGTCGACAGGTCAGTTTGCCTGAAGGTTTAAAAGCATGGGTATCGTACTTCCGGACGCTCAAGGACAATCAGATACAATGGACTTTGGGATGGTTGCCCGTAGAAGAGATCATATACATGTCAGCTGCTGGATCGCTTTTTCTTCTGATGGGGTTGCATAGCATCCAGCCTTATGCTTCTTATCGGGTTCTGAGACAACTTGGGAGATACCAAATGATTCCACCCGAGGAGGATTTGAGAACCCGAGTGATTGGGATTAGCCGGGATGGACAATTTCCTGAAGCAAAAGTTCGCCAATTATGGAACGAAGGTCAATGCTTGCAAGCAAATACTTGTGTGCCGGATCGGGTCAGGGGTGAAGTGGAACCAAATTACCTCATGTGGTACAAGAAAGAGCTTGAACATCAGAGACCAGCCAAAAGACCTCACGTCCAAGATTTTGTTGAAATATCGCGAGAGCAGTGGTTAGAAAAAGAAGAGAGTTACCACGCTGAGATTGGGGAGTTAAAGCAGCAAGTAGAAAGTTTGAAATTCGTAAATAGTGTGCAAGTCGCTGCGGACCAAGGGGAAAAGAATAAGTTAGTTCAAGAAAATGAGATGCTCAAATCCCAAATCCAACAAATGAAGGTAGCCGCCAAGAATCAACGGAGGAGTGTATCAGATGAAAGACTCATAAAAGGTTTGAAAAACGAGATCAATGAGTGTCAAGGCGAGTTGGAAAGATCGGAGAACATCAGGACAGAACTCAAGTCACAATGGGCTAAAAATCCAAAGAGCGGCCTTAATACCTCCAACAACTGAAAAAGGATCATGCAAAAGTTGTAGCTAACTTACAGGGAGAAATAGTGGCCCTTGAAAATAAAGTGGTAAAACAGGCTAAAAGCTTTGAAATTAAGAGCGGTCATTGTTATGACTTGCTAGCCCAAACGAAAGTAGAGGTGCAGCAGTTACAAGATCAACACCTCCAAGACTCCCAGGCAGTGAAAACATGCCGTGACTAGATAAAGTGTTTGATTATGGAGAAAAGGCAAACGAGGAACAGGATAAGGGTCATTGGTCACGCCATTTTTAAGAGATGCCAGGCATGCGAAGATATGACCATGTCTACTTTCGTCCAAGCAGTGTTTGATATATGCAAAAAGAAATATGGATGATTTGAAACAACTAGAAAGGGACTTGGCACCTAGGTCCGTGGTGAGGCCGAACGACGCCCCGCGGACACCTAGGTTTGAAGCGCTAGAATATGCCTAGTTAATATCTGTATTTTCCTATTTTTGAGTCTGTTTGTCCTTCGTTTCTTTTATTAAGTATGTAGTTTTGGAGTTTGTATTTAGTCTTAGTAGGCATCTTTCCTTGCAAAGTGTTAGTGGTTTGTATTATTAATGAAATATTGAAAATTCCCAAAATTTATTTTTATTTTACTTTCGCATTTATTTTCACGAACTACGCTTGGTCTGATTTGTGCGGGGTCACGATACGTAGGAAATCTCTATAGGATTCGACTGTAAAGAAAAAAAGGTGGAAGGAAAAGAAAGAAAGAAAAGAGTGGAAAAACAAAGGCGAGAATAAAAGAAAAGAAAGAAAAGAAGAAGCGGAAAAACAAAGGTAGGAATAAGAGTGGAAGAAGAACAAGAGTGGAAAAACAAAGGTGAGAATAAGAAAAAAAAAGAGCGGGATAGATTGAAAAATGAAACAAAAATGCCGGGATGATACATGTGGTCGAGCAAATGCATGATAGAAATGATTAACTATATAGGTGCATTCATGCCAACGTGCGGTTATCAAATTTGTTAAAATTAATCATTAACCAAGTGGTTGCTTAAATGTGTGAGTCTAGGAAGGTGGCTAGTTGATTGGAAGTTCTGGCAACTCACACGTACAACACCCGGTCAAAAGATAAGATGATAGGACAGGAATCTAACTCCAGTATTGTGGACCCTACAAAAGAGGTCGAGGCGAATGATGTGGTTGCCATGAAAGAAGAGATGAGGAAGTTGAAAGCACATATGGCTAAAATGTACCAAGCTTGGTCTCAAGGGCACCCGACACCTTTGTACCCCGCCAACCCGTACTATATCACACCTTTAGTGCAAGCTCAGGAGCCTCCTACCCCTAACACATCTCCATCCTTCCCATATCACACCCAGGGCTATGCTACCACTTCATACGCTCCTCCAGCTCCACCACCCAAACACAACCCTCCTCCACCTTTGGCTCCAATCTTTGTGTCACCCCCTCCAGCCACATTACAAAGGTCATCTAGTGAGCCATTTTTCCAAGCTCATGACGCTCAATATTACCCTCATAAACCCACTTTTAAAACTCCTGAGTAGTGCACCCATACCTCTTTGAGATCCCCGAATAAGTTGAGAAACCAGTTAAGAATGTAGAACAAGAGGAAGTAATTCGTAAATTCAAAAGCCTGGAGCAATCCTTCGGGAACATGCATGGTTTAGGCAGCTAGGTCAGCGTGGCATACAAAGACCTATGTCTATTTCCCATTGTTCAGTTGCCTCCGGGGTTTAAAATGCCAAAGTTTGACTTGTATGAGGAGCACGGTAACCCAGTAGCCCATCTGTGTGGTTTTTGTAGTAATATGAGAGGTGCTGGAGGAAAAGATGAATTATTGATAGCCTACTTGGGGTAGAGCTTGAGCGGGTATGCACTGGAATGGTACACCAGACAGGACCCTAGCCGATGGTACACTTGGGATGACTTGGCACAGGCGCTCATTGGCCACTTTCAATATAACCTCGAGATAGCCCCTGATCGGCTATCATTGCTGAAGTTTGAGAAGAAGCTAGGAGAAAGTTTTAGAGATCGGCTCAAACGTTGGAGCCGACATACATTGGTCACTTAGTGACTTCTATGGGTAAATCATTCAATGAGGTAGTGAAGATGGGCGCTGTGATTGAGGAAGGTTTAAAGTCTAAAAAATATTTGAGTTATTCAGCGCTGAAAGCAACCACGCAAGCCATACAAAGTGGTACTGGTGGTGTGATAGGTAAGAAGAAGAAGAAGGAAGAAGTGGCCACAGTGGAAGCTAGCACCTGGTCCAGGCCCATCAATCCTCCACCCTACTATAGCCAACCAAGACCCCACCACCCAAATTACCCATACACCCGATACGGCCCACCACAACATTATACCACCACCAGAGCCCCACTTCTCTGTCCACCATTCCCAGACATATATGCATCCCCCGGTACATCCACAATGGCGTGGGCCAGCTCCCCTAACCACATATACACCCCCACAAAACACCCATCCGCATCCTAGGTCTAACAGGACAAGACCTAGCTTCCGCCCGAACAAAAATTTTCGGAATGAGAGGGCCACAAACAAAAGAACTTTTGCCACATTGGGAGAATCTTACACCGCTTTATTCCATAGACTGAAACAGTTGGGAATGTTTACCCTAATCAAGCCCAAAGTACCAAACCGACCTCCCAGGAAACTGGACCAGTCCGTGAGCTGCAAGTATTGCTCGTGAATGCCTGGGCATGAGACTGAAAAATGTTGGAAGTTGAAGAATGTAGTACAGGAGCATATCGACAGCCGCTGCATTGAGGTACAGGCCTCGGAGGCACCAAAGATCAATCAGAACCCACTGCCAGCACATCACGAGACCAACATGATTTAGTTGGTACACAAGGATAGGAAAGTGAAGAAACCCTCACAAACCGTGATGATGATTCGTGCTGTTGAGACCAGTTCAAGAGAAAAGACGACAGGGGAACAGACAGGGATGAAGTTAAAAGGTACAAGTGACAAGCCAGTGGTAGTGATGGGGAAATAATTATCTGTTATTGCAAAGAAACCGGAACCAGTTAAGTTGGTGGTACCAGGGGCGTCACCCGTGCCCGTGGTGGTTGTGAAGGGTGCTTACATAGAGCTAGTGATCATCAAGCCAGTAGTCCAGCTACCCATAGTTGACAGTAAAGTTGTTCCATAGAAACATGAGAAGGTGATAGTAACGTACAAAGGGAAAAATACTGAGGAGGAGAGCTGTGAGGTGCAAGGGTTGACTCAATCGGGGCGTTGCTTCACTCCCGAGGATTTGAGGAAGGCTAGGGCTACTAAAGACAGCCAGCCTCGGTCAAGAAGGCTATTACAGAGGAGTAAGCAGAGGAGTTCCTAAAAATATGAAGGTACATGACTATTCTATTGTCGAGCAGCTGAGGAAAACACCGGCCCAGATTTCGATGTTTTCATTATTGATACACTCCAATGAACATCGCCCAGCTTTGATGAAAATACTAAATGAAGCCCATGTACCTGATAAGATTTCAGTGAACCACTTGGAAACAATTGCTAATAGGATCTTCGAGTTAAACAGGATAACGTTCTCAGATGATGAGTTGCGTGTAGAAGGAACCAAGCACAATAAAGCTCTTTACTTGAAAGTTAAATGTGAAGACTCAATGGTGACCAGGGCATTGGTAGATAATGGGTCTAGTGCCAACATTTGGACAATGTCAACATTGAACAAGTTAAAGATCGATAATGAAAGAATCCGCAGAAACAGTGTGTGTATCCGGAGTATTGACGGGAGCGGAACCGACACGCTAGGGGACATTATCCTCAAGTTAATCATTGGCCCAGTTGATTTCACCATGGATTTTCAGGTGTTGGACACGGCGGTGTCATACAATCTTTCTTTGGGAAGGCCATGGATCCATGCAGCTAAAGCAGTGCCTTCTTCACCGCATCAAATGGTCAAATTTGAATGGGATAAGCAAGAGGTCGCGCTACACGGAGAAGACCCCACGAACAATGCAAGTGGTGATATTGTTCCCTCTGTAGAAACTGATGACGATGAAGAGCCATGGAACTATCAGGTTTTTGACATGATCAATGTGAACAAGGTACCAGAGGGGAAAAGTATCCCACGTCCCCAAGTAGCAGCCTCAACTGTCATGGTGGTTTCAGAAATGATGGGTAATGGGTTTGTCCCGGGAATAGGTCTGGGTGCCAAGCTTCAGGGCATTGTTCAACCCGTATCCTTGACCAAGAATTTAGATACCTTTGGGTTGGGGTTTAAGCCAACAACAGCAGATATCAGAAGGTCCCGCAAGTTGAAAAAGAAAGGTTGGGTTCTATCGAAACCAATTCCGTGTCTGTCCAAGTCCTTTGTCAGGACGAGAGTCAAAAGTAGTTAGCAACACAGGCGATGGGTTCATTGACGGGAGTAGTGGGTAATTTGGATGAAGCATTTGAAAGGGTATTTGCAGAAGTAAACATGGTTCAGGCTGGTGAAGGTTCCAGTAATGCAGACATTCAGAACGTTGGGCCACATGCTAGGATCAATAATTTGGAAGCCACTCCTCTGCCAGTTCGGAGGGAGACGTGGTAGTGGGACTTTGTTTTTCTTTTTGTTTTCACCTGGATTATTCCAGGGTTTGTAATCCTTGTGACTATGTTCCGTCCGTTTGGATGAGCTAAGCCCTGTTATCTTTACGTTTTAATGAAATGCAATATCCTTCTTTTTTCCTAATTTCAATTCCATTTTTTCTTTCTTTTCTGTACAGTTCTTTTTATGGTGATATCAATGACATGACATACATGAGGACTTCTCGGCTCGGTCTTATAAGCAAACCTAACTCAGAAATAATAATACAAGAAATTGAACATGATGATGAAGAGGAATATGATGATGAAGCATACGAGGAAATTAGTAAGGAATTAAAACACTTTGAGGAAAAACCCAAACCAAACTGAAATGATACAGAAGTAGTTAACTTAGGGGATCAAGATAATGTCTGGGAAACTAAAATAAGTGTTCATCTGGAGCCGCAGCTCAAGGAAGAAATAATCGCGGCGTTGTTGGAATATAAAGGCGTTTTTGCTTGGTCCTATGATGATATGCCGGCTTTGAGTACCGATTTGGTGGCCCACAAATTGCCTACTGATCCATCACTCCCACCTGTTAAGAAGAAATTGAGAAAGTTCAAAACAGACATAAGTGTGAAGATCAAAGAAGAAATCACTAAATAGTTCGATGCAAAGGTCATTCGGGTCACACGGTATCCCACCTGGTTAGCTAATGTTGTGCTTGTACCAAAGAAAGATGGCAAAAACAGGGTGTGCGTTGATTATCGAGACCTCAACAAGGCAAGTCCAAAAGACAACTTTCCATTGCCAAACATCCACATATTGATTGACAATTGTGCCAAACATGAGATTGGTTATTTTGTGGATTGTTATGAGGGTTACCATCAGATCTTAATGGACGAGGAGGATGCACAGAAAACGGCATTCATCACGCCGTGGGTAATATACTGCTATCGGGTCATGCCATTTGGTTTAAAGAATCCTGGGGAAACTTACATAAGGGATATGACAACGATCTTTCATGATATGATACATAAAGAGATTGAGGTGTACGTAGATGATGTGATTGTGAAATCAAGGCAACAGGCCGACCATGTCAAGGATTTGAGGAAATTCTTTCAAAGGCTACGCGGGTAAAATCTCAAGCTCAATCCTGTGAAGTGTGCTTTTGGTCTGCCATCAGAAAGTTGCTGGGGTTTATAGTCAGTCACCGGGGTATTGAATTGGATCCATCGAAGATTAAGGCCATTCACGAATTTCCGCTTACAAGAAACAAAACTGATGTGATGAGTTTGTTAGGAAGATTGAACTACATTAGCAGGTTCATTGATCAGCTCACAACTACTTGTGAACCCATTTTCAAACTGTTGAAGAAAGATGTTGCGGTTAAATGGACGGATGAATGTCAGAAAGCTTTTGATAAGAAAAATGAATATTTGTCAAATCCGCCTGTGTTGGTCCCACCAGAGCCAGGGAGGCCTTTGATTCTGTATCTGACTGTCTTGGATAATTCATTTGGTTGCGTACTAGGGCAGCATGATGTCATAGGAAGAAAAGAGCAGGCAATCTACTATCTTAGCAAGAAGTTTACGTCTTACGAGGTTAAGTATACTCATCTGGAAAGGAAATCTTGCGCCCTAACTTGGGGGGCACAAAAGTTGAAGCATTATTTGTCGTCCTACACTACCTACCTCATATCTCGGTTGGATCCACTGAAGTATATTTTCCAGAAGCCTATGCCCACGGGAAGGCTTGCAAAGTGGAAGATTTTGCTCACAGAGTTTGATACCATCTACGTGACCCGGACTACAATGAAAGCACAAGACTTACCCGATCATTTAGCTGAGAATCCAGTTGATGATGATTATGAGCTTTTGAAGACTTATTTCCCTGATGAAGAGGTGATTCATATTGATGAGTTGGAACAAGCAGGGAAACCAGGATAGAAATTGTTCTTTGATGGAGCGGAAAATATGAAAGGCATGGGAATATGAGCCGTACTTATTTCTAAAACAGGTCAGCACTATCCGTTACGACTCAACTTCATTTCTATTGTACAAACAACATGACGAAATATGAAGCATGCATTATGGGTTTGAGATTAGCAGTGGATATGGGTGTCTGGGAAGTCTTGGTCATGGGTGACTCGGACCTACTGGTACACCAAATTCAAGGGGACTGGGAAACACGGGATTTGAAATTGATACCATACAGACAGTGCATGCATGAGCTTTGTCAACGGTTTCAGTCAATAGAGTTAAGACACATCCCAATGATTCATAATGAGGTTGCCGATGCTTTAGCTACTTTGGCGTCAATGTTGCATCATCCAGATAAGGCTTACGTAGTTCCATTGCAGATTCAGGTCTACGATTAAAATGCTTATAGTAATGTGATAGAAGAGGAACTTGACAGTGAGACGTGGTTCCATGACATCATGGAGTATATCAGGATGAGAGTATACCCGACACAGGCCACCGGTGATCAGAAAAGGGCTATTCGTCGATTGGTAAGCGGATTTTTCTTAAGTGGAGGAGTACTGTACAAAATAACATGAGACCTCGGACTTTTGAGGTGCATGGATGCGAGGCAAGCCACCACTATCATGACTGAGGTACATTCTGGAGTCTGTGGACCGCACATGAGCGGATATGTTTTGGCGAAAAAGATCTTACGGGGAGGATATTATTGGCTCACAATGGAACGGGATTGTATTAGCTTTGTATGAAAATGTCATCAGTGCCAAGTGAATGGAGATTTGATTCATTCTCCACCGTCAAAATTGCATACGATGTATGCGCCATGGACTTTTGTTGCATAGGGAATGGACGTTATTGGGCCAATTGATTCGGCGGCATCAAATGGGCACAGGTTTATCCTGGTAGCAATAGATTATTTTACCAAGTGGGTAGAAACAAAGACATTCAAGTTTGTGACTAAGAATGCTGTGGTGGATTTTGTGCATGCAAATATGATTTGTCGGTTTGGTGTACCAAAGGTTATTATCACGGACAATGGGGATAATATCAACAGTCATTTGATGAAGGAGACATGTGAGCAGTTCAATATTACTCACCATCATTCTAGCCCGTATCGCCCTAAAGCAAATGGAGCGGTTGAAGCGTCTAACAAGAACATAAAGAAAATGTTGCGGAAAATGGTTGAAGGGTCTAGACAGTGGCATGAGAAACTTCCTTTTGCATTGTTGGGATATTGCACCACCGTGCGTATTTCGGTGGGGGCGACTCCTTGTTCATTGATATATGGCACCGAGGCAGTAATACCCGCAGAAGTGGAGATCCCGTCGTTTCGAATCATTGCGGAGGCTGAGATCGATGATGATGAATGGGTAAAGACCCGTCTGGAACAATTGAGTTTAATCGATGAGAAAAGTATGGCATCAGTGTGCCATGGTCAACTGTGCCAACAAAGGATGGCAAGAGCGTATAACAAGAAAGTGCGTCCGAGGAAATTCGAGGTCGGACAGTTGGTGTTGAGGCATATTTTGCCTCATTGGGCCAAAGGAAAAGGAAAGTTCGCCCCGAATTGGAAAGGGACATTTATAGTAACCAAAGGTGTTGTCTAATGGTGCATTGAATTTGATAGATGTAGAAGAAAAATGTGTATAAATGGCCATCAATTCCGATGATGACAAGATATATTATGTATGATTCCTTTATTCTGAATGTGTTTGCTTGTATTTGGCATATTTTAAAGATTGAAATGAAGAAGGCATTTTGTTCGGCTATCTAAATATTTTTATCCTTTGTTATCCCTTTGAGCCTTAATAATTTTCGCTCATACCCCTCTTTCGGAATCAACAACACAATTAAGCAACACAAGTGCCGAGCATAAAGTAAAGGAAAAGGAAAACGAAAAAGAATGAATGAAAGAAAAAAGAAAAGAAAAGAAAAGAAAGGAAAATGAAAAGATGAAAACAAAAGGAAGGAAAATGAAAAGCTGAAAAGAAAAGGAAATGAAAAGGAAAAAAAATGAAAAGAAAGAAAAATAAAGGAAAATGAAGAAAAGAAAGGAAAAAGCAAGAAAAACAGAAAGAAAAGAAGAGAAAGAAAATCACAACAACGTAGTTTCTATGAAGTGAACTACGTTTGACTTGATCCCGAAAGAGTACGTAGGCAGCCTTACTTTGAGGTTCATTCATACCAAAATCTGAAAGTCCCCAAGCAAGAAACAGGTTGAAAGAAATCGGATTCCGAAAGTTGTAGTGTCAACCCAGTTTGAAATTGATTTTTTTGGGCCTTTTATACCGTTATTTCTAACCCATCCAAAAACCTACATTACGGTCCAAGAAAGACCTTCTGATCAATTTTTGAGAAATGCCAAATCAAGCAGGAAAAGGTATTTCACCACGGGGGCAACACTCTGGTGCAAACAAGAAACTTGAAAAATAAAAACGAGAGTCTTATTGGTGAAAACCCGCATGGGCACTGTAAGGCGACGGGAGCTGAGAGAAAATAAAATGAGAGAGTCTTAGTGGTGAAAACCCTCACGGGCACCCTAGGGCGAAAGTGAGTTTAAGAAATTGCAAGATGAGAAAGTCTGTTGGTGATAACTATGTCGTGGCATCGCAAGTTAAATGAGGTTAAGGTTCGGGTAAAGTAATCGAGTGTTGGAAGTTCTGGGAAATGAAGTATAATAATGAAAGAGCTGGGTAGCTGGATTGGTCGGGCCGGGTAGTCCAAAATGCATGGCATGGCTATCGGTGTCAGCTGCTTCAGTCAGATAAGTTTCTTTTCTGTTTCTTCTTCAACAGTCATCCGGTTTTGGATTCTTCTTATCCTTAACTCATAAAATTATTGCATTTCATTCTCTTTCGGGGATTTTGTTTGTCTAAAATGTTACCATGTCAGTTTTGTTCAATAAAAATGTGAAAAGGATTTCAAGGCCCACTACCAGCTTCCGAAAATGGTAAAGCATAAGGTGGCCAGAGCATGTCAGCAACAACGGGATGTAAAGTGAGATAGGGGAAATCTCCAGAAGTTTCATCGACAGAACATTTGGGAAATGTTGGGAAAATGAGGAGATACAGGCAAAAGAAAGTTGGGAAGATGGAACAACAATGGGAGTACAAAAGCATACAGGTTATCAGGATTGGGGAATGTGAAAGTTGGTCAGAAAGTCAGGCAGTTCAGAGGAAGTCAGGCAACACAAAGCAAGGTAATATAAGGATGATGTAGCGAAGAATGCCATCAACTAACCACCATCTTTAAACTAACAAAATTTTCAGTGATTGAAACAGGGGCAGAAAAATTGTTTGTCAGGTGGAATCCTCCGTGAAGGAAAGCAGGCAGTAATCAAGTTCAATCGCAAGTGTGGCATGGGGAAAATGCAAAAAATGAGGAGCGGCATGAAGAAGTGTTAAAGTCAGGAGCCCGCATGTTAAACAGAGGAGTACATTTCAGTAGTTAAATGTTAAATGTTACGCTTCAGTTTCATTGCAATTTAAGTTTTAGTTTAATTTCAAGTCTTAGTTTCATCACAATTCAAGTTTTTAGTTTTAGTACATGGTAACAAGCCCCAGTTTTCCCAAACTGGGGCAGAAATTTTCGTTGTCTTGTCTATTTTGTGCAATCATGAGCCCGCCTGGAATTGTTTAGTTAGCAAGCAGGAGCCCCCCCTGGATAGCAGAGGAATACATGCATTTACAATTCAAAAATCAGGAGCCCGCCTGAAGAATAGAGGTGATACAAGTCAAGTTGTTAGCTTTAAATCAACTCCTTCGTTATTTTGTAGTCGGGTGCCCGCCTGGAGAACAGAGGTCTGCGTTTCAAATTTCAAAAATCAGGAGTCCGCCTGAAGAATAAAAACACGCATTTAGCATAATGGAAGTCAGGAGTCTGCCTGGAGAACAGAGACATACAATGCAAATTTTTTAAATCAGGAGGTAGCCTAGAGAACAGAGGTCCGTATTGCAAATTTCAGAAGTCAGGAGTCCGCCTGGAGAACATAGACGTACATTTTGAATTTCAGCAGTCAGGAATCCGCCTGGAGAATGGAGATATACAATTCAAGTTTGGAGTCAGGAATCTGCCTGAAATAGAGGTGATATAATTCATTTTTTAGTTTCCCGTCAATTTTTTGTTTATTTTGAAGTCAGGAGTCCGCCTGGAGAACTGAGACCAATTCAAATTTTAGCAATCAGGAGCCCACTTGGAGAATTGAGGTGCTATATATCAAGTTGCAGTTGAAGTCAGGAGCCTCTTGAAGAACGGAGTCATACAATTCAAGGTGTGAAGTCAGGAGCCCGCATGTATAACAGAGGTATTTCGAGTCAAGTTTTAGTCAACATTTTATTGAGATCTGGTAACAGCGCTCAGTTTACAAACTGGGGCAGAAAGTTTTCTTTGTTTTTTCTACTTTTGTGAAGTCAGGAGCCCGCCTGGATAACAGAAAAATACAATCAAGTTCAAATTCAGCAATCAGGACTCCGCCTAGAGAACAGAGACATACAAATTCAAGTTCAGCAATCAGGAGCTCGCCTGATGACAGAGGAATGTATTCAAGTCCAAGTTCATTCAAGGTCAGCAATTGGGAGGGAAGGAACAACACCCTCGTTCATGAGTTGAAGGCAATAAGAGAAAGCACAAGACAACAAGGCAACAAGCGAGAATACAAGATTGCAAGACAACAAGGAAGTACAAGAGCAAGTTTGAAGATTTTAAGATAGGACTTTTCTAATTCATAGTTTATAGCTTAGGCTAGCTTCTTTTATTTTTTGGTGTAATAAGGAAGGTTAGCGAGCAGTAGCAGCAGCAGCGATCACAGTGAAATCACAGCTCCTGGTAGTCCCAGCTACCAGACACTCCCGAACTACACTGACATGATTCATGTTCAGCCCAGGATATGTAGGCAACCTCTGAAGCAGGGTGCAGTCAAACTTTTCCAAAATTCTTCACAACGAAATTTTTAAACGGGCAAAAATCGATCATATTTGCTCAGTTATCTTTGCCCGGAAATATTTCATGTTTCCAAGCAAAGAGGGGCAGCTGTGAGCACGTGAGTTTTTCCCGGTATATGAATTATTCCCATAAAATCAAATAAATGATTTCTCTTTACTTTTACAATTTTTGTTGCATTTTGTGTCATCTTCTGATAATGGTTGCATTTTATTTGTGCATGTTAATTCATATAAAAATACTAAAATATAAATTTGCATGTAAGATATAGTTTTATATTTTTTGCATTATATGGATTAATTTTTTTAAGAACAAAACATGAAAAATCACAAAATAGTTCATTCTGGCATTTTAATTGTTTTAATTGTATCATGAAATAGGTTTAAATAATTTTAGAATTTAGTTAATTTATCTTTGGAATAATATGAATTTAATTTAATTTTTTGTACATTTATAAAATTAGAAAAAATGAAAAAAAATACAAAAATGAGAAAAAAGGGAAACAATTTGAAAAAGGAAAAAAAAAAACCCAAAGAAATTACAACAGGAGGGGCTCCCCAGACTTGGGCTCGAATAAATTTCCCCACCCCAAGCCCAAACCAAAAATCGCCCCAACCCGTCCCAGGACCAAACATACCCACCCGGTCCACCCCCATTCGTCCTTAAACGACGTCATTTGGTTAGTGTTAGATCTGGACCGTCGAGGTTACCAGATCTGACGGTCCAGAAGCCCCCAGCCTTTAATATAAGAGTGTATGAAAGGTACCCCCCCCCCCCTCCATCATCATCTCCACATACCTCTCTCCTCTAAAACCCTAGTGCCGCCCTAACTTTCCACCGCCATTGATGGCGGCACCGGTGGCCAGACCCCGCCAAATTAACACCCCTAGAGCACCACAACACCCTCATTATGAATCCATGAACCATTTGCCTCGAATCAAACCACACCTGCTCGAACCTTGGTTTGAAGATCTGTCCCAAAATAAAACATTGTCCAAATACACCCAAAATCACACCCCATAGTCCCCATCCCTTCCTCATCACTAATCCCCACTCATAAACCCTCGAATCTTACCAAGTCACCCCCAATTTCAAATCTAGGGTTCATTGTGCCTAGCCACTCCGTGATTTGACAAGGTAGAGCTAACTCAGGCTAGTATTATAGGAGTAAAATGGACGTATCATACTAACTTTAAGTTAGTTTCAAAGATGTGCATGAAGGCCAAAATTCAGTAAGAGTTTTCTTCTTGCATTTTCATTAGTTTTCTTTTTTGATTTAGTATTAGGTCTGTTCGTTTAGGCATCATTCTTAATTCATAATTCAGTCTCCATAATGGTCGTAAATGTTTTGGTTAATTTTGGATTAATATTCACTTCTTTGGCCAAATTCTGACCTTATTTTGATTCTTTTGCTAAGTTTGAATGCTCAGTATCAATTGGTCAATTAGCTGCTAGTTTAATTGGATTTTCCCTTGTTTTGTTCATGTGATACTGATTTGGGGACTTGACCGGATTTCAGTAATTAATTGAGTGGCATATATTTGGTAGATATTTCAGTTCCCTAGTATAAAAGGTCATATTTCTTTTAACCTGTTCCGTTAGATGTTAGTTTGCTTGATTTAAGTTTTGGATGGTTAGTTGTTAGTGTTAATTAATTTCAGTTGATTTCGTTAGATAAGCTCGTTTTGGATTTGTTTTAGTTAAGTATCAGTTTATTTTTAGTCATTGTTAGTGTGAATTAGTTCATTGCTAGGTTGGATTGATTGGATATAGCTGATTTTAGTTAACTTTAGTTAAATCATAACTGGGTGAGGGATTGGGTGCAGTTAATTCAGGTCTGTAATTTTCAGACTGTTTAAAGGGTAATTTGGGTATGGAAAAGGGTAGTATTTTGAGAATTGGTAATTGCAATATAGGCTAAAGGGTAGCATGGGTATTTTGGTGCTAAAAGAGCATCCTAGAAGCTCCTAGAATAGGACTTTAGTGTAGATTTCAGTAAAACTTAGGGAGTAACTTGAGGAACAAGTTAAAAAATTAAGGTTTAAAGTGAAAAATGGGCAGGGACTAAAATAGAAAACCAAAATCTGATCATTTACCCTAGAATGGCCTATAAATTGAGTCTCTTATTGCTTGTAAAAGGGGCTTCTTCCTTCCATTGTTCCTTCAGTCAAAAATTCCCGAGTAGACAGCTTATTTTTCAGATTTGAAGCTTAATTTCAATTCAGAAATTGTAGGTTTTAGTATTCCGTATATTCAAAAACCCAAAAAAAAACTCTAAAAACCCAAAAAAAGGGGGTTCCTTCCTTCATCCATTGTGAGATTAGCTCAAAATCATCTTGCATTCTAGTTTAGTTTTGCCCATGATTTCAAGAAAACCAAAAATCATACAAACTGTTACTATTCCATTAGTCATCAAGTGATTTTCAACTTTCAGCTCTTGATTTACCACTTTCTAGCTCAAATTTTGGTTGTCATGACCTAGCTATTTTCCTGGGTCCATTTCTGTTGGTTTTTGGGTGCATTTGAATCACTTTGGTTCTTCAGTTGATACAATAGTCGAGTAAAGTGTTGTGTATTATTTGGTGAAGTTGTTTTGTGTTAAGTCACACCCATTTGGTTGTTGCTTGTTTGAGATTGATTTCTGGTGTTAAATTCTCCTTGGATTGCTAAGTATTATTCTTGGGTACTGCTATTGTTCACGTGCTGTAGCTGACTTCTTCCGTTTCATTTTGTTCAAATTCCACGTACACATTCGAGTTTATGTAATCTCCCTGTTGAAAATGGAAACGTTATTGCCTTCTGATGCTGGCTGAATCTTCATTGTGCTTAACTCATTTTACGCATGTAGTTTTTTTAAGGAATTTGGCTTTAGTAAATTCATCATTTCATAGTTTGTATTTCCTTAGCTTTATTGTGATTGGATTGTAATTTTGAATTTAGTTGTTTGTACTTAAATTGTACTGCTCAGGGCTTTCAGTTTGTGATTGTTAGTTGCAAACATAGTTTTGGTATATTGTTTTAATTAAATTACCTTCCTAAATTCAGGTCTGCATTGATGCGACCCAAATCCAAATCTCGACGAAGACGAAACGTGTCGACGATCACGTGTACACTGGTGGTGGCGTGATTAGAAATATGTTTTCACGACGTCGCAAGTCCTTTAAAATAAAGGATGGTAAAAGGGGTATATAAATAAAAAGGCACCTAGGTTAGCATGTATTAAAATCACATAAAATCAAATACAAAAGTTAAGCGACTGTGCTAGCACCACGGAACCCGGGAATGCCTAACACCTTCTCCCAAGTTAACAGAATTCCTTACTCGAATTTCTGGTTCGCAGACTGCATAAAATTCATAATCTTCCTCGGTTCGAGATTCAAATCGGTGACTTGGGACACCATTAATTTCCCTAGTGGCAAATCTGAATATTTAATAACCAAATCCTGTTCTGATTGTCCTTTTAGTGGAAAATCTCCTTTACGCTCCCTTTGCGGGGGTGTATAGTTAAAAAAGGGAGGTTTGACAGCTCCTTTACCCACTCCTTTTAAGTTTGTGGCTCCGTCGAAAAACATCCTCCAACCGTCATAGGATTCTGCAACATCTTCTCCTATGAAGTCTACCTCTTCATCAGGAAAATACGTCTTTAAGGGTTCGTATTCTCCTCCTACATGATTCTCGGCGAGGTGATCCGCTAGGCCTTGTCCTTTAACCGTCTTCTGGGTAACATAAATGATGTCAAATTCACTTAATAGAATCTGCCACTTGGCGAGCTTGCCAGTAGGCATGGGCTTCTGGAAGATATACTTCAATGGATTTATCTTGAATATGATATGAGTGGTGTAAGCGCAGAAATAATGCCTCAATTTCTGAGCTATCCAGGTTAAAGCACAACAAGTGCGCTCTAATAAGGAATACCGAGCCTCGCAAGGGGTAAACTTCTTGCTGAGGTAGTAGGTGGCCTGATCTTTCCTTCCTGTTTCGTCATGTTACCCTAAAACACAACCAAATGCCCCATACAATAATTCAAGATAAAGCAACAGAGGTCTCCTTGGCTCGTGTGAAACCAGGACTGGCGGTGTTGACAAGTATTCCTAGATTCTGTCGAAGGCCTTTTGACAATCATCAGTCCACTTAGTGGCAACATCTTTCTTTAGCATCTTGGGGATGGGTTCACAAATGACGATGGAGTGTGCTATGAATCGGCTGATATAGTTGAGCCTCCATAGGAAACTCATTACATCTTTCTTGTTCTTTGGCAGTGGAAACTCTTGAATGGCTTTGACCTTTGACGGGTCTAACTCTATCCCCCGACGAATCACAATGAAACCCAATAACTTTCTGGTTGGGACCCTGAATGCACACTTGGTGGGGTTCAGTTTCAAGTTGCATCTCCTCAGTCTGTTGAAGAATTTTCTCAAATCTCCCATGTGATCTGTAGCTTTTCTGGATTTAATGATGACGTCGTGTGCATATACCTCGATCCCCTTGTGTATCATATCAAGAAAGATTATGGTCATGGCCATCATATAGATAGAACCAGCATTCTTTAAATCGAAAGGCATCATTCTGTAATAGGACATTCCCTACGGCTTGATGAATGCCGTTTTCTCTGCATCCTCTTCGTCCATCCATATCTGGTAGTACCCATCAAAACAATCGGCGAATGACTGCAGCTCATGTTTGGCACAGTTATCAATCAATATGTGTATATTTGGCAAAGGGAAGTCGTCCTTAGGACTGTCCCGGTTGAGATCCCGGTAGTCGACATAGACTCTAACCTTTCCATCCTTCTTTGGTACCGGCACAAAGCTGGGTAACCATGTTGGATACTATACTACTCGGAGAACCCTGGCTTTGACTTTCTTGGTGACTTCTTCTTTGATTTTCAAACTCATGTTTGGCTTGAATTTTCTGAGTTTCTGTTTGACCAGTGGGCATGTCGGATATGTTGTTAGCTTGTGAGCCACAATGGACGTGCTGAGGCCGGTCATATCATCATACGACCAGGCGAATATATCCTCATACACTTTCAAAAACTCCATGTATTCTTACTTTTCTGATGGTGACAAGTGTATGTTGATTCGTGTTTCCTTGACATTTTCTGCGTCTCCCAAATTTATGACCTCAGTTTCGTCTAAGTTGGACTTAGTTCTATTCTCAAAATCCTCGACTTCTCTAACAACCTGTTCTGGTATTTCATCCTCTTCTGAATCTATGTCTGTTTGTTGCATTGTCTCATTGCAAGTTACAGCCGTCGGTTCATCATCAAGATATGTAATAGTGATGCTGTGTAAAATAAAGTAAATGGTAGAGGAAATAAATAAGAGAAAAATATAAAGATAAAGTTGAAAAATACTTTTGATTAAATTCATAATTGTCTGAAACATCGGATCTCTTTTCAAAAGTAAAAACAGTGCTGAAAAGTAAAATCAACTAGAACTAAAGTGTGATGCATATGTGTCGTGTAGCCTTGCTACCCCGAGGCTCTTCAGGCAATAGTGGTCCTGATTAACCAGTTGGTGAGGTGTTCTCCCCGGTTCACAGCTTGAATGGAAGGGCCTTCCTCCCCTTCCTCCTCGACGGTAACACAGCAATCCATGTCATCCTCCACAAACAGGTCTTTTATGGATGCTAGCGTCTCATCTTCTTCTAATATGACATCAGCGGGCTGAAAGGTCTGCTCTAACCGGGACAGAGGGTTCTCCAGTGGGTAGTAAGGACCTCGCCATGGTGGCGACCAGTTCTGGAACTCCTCCCAAGTGTATTCATAACCTAGGCCGAAAGTGGTTCCATGCTTCTTCAACTGGATGGGCTTGGTAATACCCTGGAGATTCTTGCCAACCCCCTTTCTGGGCTCGTATCCGCTCCAATTCAGAATGCTCTCAATTTTGATATCCCACCACTTATCCTTATCTACGGCATTGACTTGCTTGATGTGACGATATGTTTCTCCACCGATTCTCCTCCTTCCTCCGATCATTGGGATAGCATGACAGCTGTACATGGGATTGCTAATGTCACCATGAATGATTACTTCTTGATGATTCCACACAAGTTTCACAGCTTGATGTAATGTTGATGCCACAACCCCAGTGGAGTGGATCCAGGGTCATCCTAGCAATAAATTATAGGACGCTGGTACGTCATTGACTTGGAACTCAACATTGAACCAGGTGGGCCCCATCTGCAGGCATAAGCTAATCTCTCAAATAGTGGACCTCTGACATCCATCAAAAGCTTTGACATTGACAGCCCCGTCCCTGATCTCGTTCAACCCTTTTCCCAATGTCCTGAGAGTCACCAACGGACAAATGTTGAGGCTGGATCCCCCGTTGACTAGAATCCTGGTGATAAAGTGATCCTCGCATTGTGCAGTGATGTGCAATGCTTTGTTGTGACCAAGCCTTTCCGGTGGTAATTCATCTTCGTGGAAGGTGATCTTATGGCTTTCCAGTTTCTGTCCCACCATGTTTGCCATTTTGCCTCCTATTATGTTGATGGGAACATAAGCTTCACTTGGTATTTTCATCAAGGCATTTTTGTGTGCCTCATAGCTTTATAGGAGGGCCAGAATAGAAATCTGCGCCGGTGTCTTGTTCAGCTGCTCAATGACCGAGTACTCTTTGGCCTGTACCTTTCTTCAGAGGTCAACCGGTCCAGTTTCAACAGCTCGCTCGGAAGCCTGCTTGCTAGACTCAGCCAAATGTTCCGGGGTGTATACCCTGCTTGTCCTATTCATACCTTGTGCGGAAATTATTTCTCCAGTATACATCTTTCCTTTTCTTCTAGCCTCAGCGGTGTACTCCCAAGGTATAGCATTTGTTTGGAACGGGGTCATGTCTGTCATGGAGACCAGAATAAGTCCTTTGGGAGGCAACACAGCAACTTCAAACGGTGTAGGCTATTTTGGAACTCCGAACTCAACGTCAATTGGTTTTGGCGCCTTTGCAGAAGTTACATCAAACTTGAGTGGCGTGGATACATTTACATCGTCTCCCTCAGAAGGTTGAATCTGGAAGGCAATGGGATTGAGAGTAACCGTTGGCTTCTTAGGCTCATCTTCTTCTGCTATCAAATCGATTGACCCCGTGGGGTCCCAATCATCTTCGATCTCAATCATGTGGATGCCTCCACCCTTGTGGTCAGGCAGGGGGTTGTTGCGGACATTTGCAGCAGGCTCCTTTGCTATAATAATCTTGTTGTCAATCAGATTCTGAATCTTGTCTTTAAGTAGCGACACTCGTCAATGGTATGGCCCTTCATCCCGGAATGGTATGCGCAAGTCTTATTTGGGTTGATCCATTGGGAAGGGTTTTCTGGAGTTACGGCTGGGATGTGGGTAACTTAACCTGCTGCTTTGAGTTTCTCATATAACTGGTCAATTGGCTCGGCTATGGCGGTGTATTTTCTAGGAGGTTTGCGATCGAAGTTTAGTCTAGGTCGTGGGAAATTTTGGCGAGTAGGCGGTGATGGGTAGTGAGAAGATTGGGAGTTATATGCTTGGTATACGGGTGCAGGCTATGAATATCTGGGTGAAGTGAGTAGATATGTAAGTGGTGGTGGTGATTGGTAAGTAGGTGGTGGAATTTGGTAAGTAGGTTATGGTGCTTGGTAATTTAGGGTAGGCTGATATGTGAGTGGGGCTGAGGGATAGCTTTGGTACTTCATGGGAGAGTTGTTTCTTTCCGCAACTATTACAGAATTTACATCCTTCTTCTTTGTCGAGCCACCAAACGGTAGAGCCTTGTTTGTGGCTTGCAATGCCTTGAGGTTGGTGACCATACCGCATTTGATCCCTTCTTCAATCCTTTCTCCCAATTTGATGATATTGGAGAATGCTTGACCCTCAATTAGCATCAATCTTTCATAGTAATGTGGATCTTGATCAAGGACAAAGAATCTGTTCATTTGTTTTCCTCCAAGGTCGTTCTGACCTTAGCAGCTTCCGACCTCCAACGAGTAGCATACTCGCAAAAGGCCTCTGTGGGCTTCTTCTTGAGATTCTGAATATAGAACACATCTGGTGCGTTCCCAGTGTTGAACCTAAATTGATCCATGAAATCAGATGCCATGCTTACCAACTAGTCCATTTCTTCTCATCCTTGCTAATATACCAGGATAAGGCATCACCCTTCAAGCTCCTCATGAATAGCTTCATACGGATCTTCTCATCCCTACCGACTCCTATTAGCTTGTCACAATACATTCTCAAGTGAACCCTGGGATCACCTGTGCCATCGAATATTTCGAACTTGGGAGGTTTGTACCCCTCCGGGAGCTCAACTTCTGCTTGAACACAGAGATCTTCGTAATTCAGCCCTTCAATACCCTTGGTACCTTCAAACCATGAACCCGGCTAGTCAACTTCCTAATCTCAGTGGCCAAATTCTGGATAAGGGAGATTTATCGTCTGACTCGGCCACATTGGTGATTGGCTGACCGTAATATGGTACAGCATCCACAAAGACAGGAGTGTTCTGGTTATCTATGGTGTTTTAAGGCTCGGGGATAAGTAGTGGAGCATTGTTGCATGTGTTGCGGACTTGGGTCTGAGCAGGCTGGGCTGGTGGCGGCGTGTGATGACTTATTGGCATCAACAGCAACAAGAGTGATTGACAGACTCGCCAAGTTTCGGACTTGTTCCAACTCTTCTCGAAACCTCAGCAATGTTTGCTCAATATGAACAGCAATTTCTTTGGTGATTGAAGCCTCTCCGACATCCTTTCTAGCATTGGTATCCTCCATTTTGTTCTTGTTCCTATATCTGGGAGGACTCAGAAGAGGAGGAGGTGGAGGACCCTTTGATCTTGTGGAGTATGCTGATGGTTCCAGAATGCACAAACTAACCTTTGTGGAGGGGAATAAAAATAAAAGAAAAACAAAAATGTAAAAACTTAGCGCGGATTCTGATAAATAATATTGCAATATTTAAACTCATTGTGCGGGAATATAAATCGCTTCCTAATTTGGGCGCCTCATTGTGCCCGAGGTAGGCCTAGCGTCAAATAAAATTTAGAGAACTTATAATGCTAAATGCCTCATTTTATTGATAAAAATAAGATGAATCCCAAAGCGACACTAAATAAAACATCACTAATGGCCATTGGCCTTATTACATCATTAAAGCAAAAGAAAAGACTCCTAACTACTTGGTCCCAGAAGGACCATCCCCAGATTTGGTATTCTTGCCTCCCTCGTACAGCTGCATCAGCTTGCGCATCCCTAACACTAGGTAGGCTTGAGCCAAATGTCCGCATGCGCTTCCCTCAGCATTCTGACAGTCTTTGATCCTTTGCAAGAACTTTCCTTCTAACTCTACCAAACCTTGCTAGATACCCCAAACGGTTGTTGGCGCTGATAGCCATATCCTTCCACTCGTTGACCAGCTTCTTTTGGGCTTCCTGTATTTCCCGATGTTCGTTCTCACATTCTCTCATCCTCTTGTGCAGTTCATTGTATTTGACCTATGCCTCGACTTTATCTTCAATAATTTTATGACCAGGGACGAACCTCAAACGACCCAAACCAATGTGATCATCTTCTAACCAACCTGTGTAGTGCGGCACACACCCGGCATAATACCTATCTGGTTTAATATAATACTTCCCTAGAACTAGCTTGCAGTGTCACATATGGTGAGCGTGACACTTGTGCGGGCTATCGTCATTTTGAAAGTCTGCCCTGAAATGACTCATTTTTTCTATCCTGGTTATGATTTGCTTCCTTCCGGCTTGCCTCATCACTCAGAGGGGGACATAAGGATGAATTCCTCTCAGGCCAATGATTATGAGGAACGGTGCATCTAGAGAACGGACAATTAATTCCCTTGTCGGGAACCACTCGATCATCCACTGCATCTGCTTTTCCTTCAGATTTTTGAATAACTCTACCCATCCATTGGCATCCTATGGCTGAGCGAACATATTGGGCATGAAGTTCATTCGCTTTGGATGAGAAAAGCGATATGGTCATCCCAATCTCTGCGTATAATTTCTTGTCTATAGTTGCCTTTCTAAAGGTGTTCTAGGAGCCATTGTTGAAGTAGTAAGTTTCCACCCTCGAAATGTGGAGCCCCTTGTTGGCACTTTCCCAAGGCTCGATAGATTTCCACGAGGATCATATGTACTATGTTGAATGATTGCCCGTCGATTCCTTCCATCAAAGTCTTAGTAACCATGGATAGTCTGGTGTGGATCCTAGCTTTCTTCATAGGAAAAAATTACCATGCCCAAGAAGCAAAACATAAACACAAACACCCTTCTATGTATGTGCCCCAAAGAGGTGAGGGCGAATTCATCCATGTAGGTGCGATAGGACTTACTGTGGTCGTATCTCTCGTATAAGAAGTCAAATGGTATGTAAGAGTCCTTCAATCAAGAAAGGTTGGTAATTTTCTTGAGTCCCATCATTTTAAGGAAACCTCCACTTTTGCGGTTCTCTAGCATGAGTAAACTCGGCGTCTCCCAAGGGATGCCAACTAGGCCCCCTATTTCTTCTAGCAAAGGGGTCATTTCCAAATCCCCAAAATGGAACACTGATCGATCACCATCCCAAAACGAAGTGGCATCCTCAATGATTTTGTTGTTGGGTTGTATTTCCAAAAGCAAAGGCAAATTCCCTAAGTGCTTACAGACGAGGGTTTGATCACTGCTATGAAGATCCTCCAACCAGCTCAGCAACCTTGGGTGGATGTTGGATACCATACCGAATCTGGGGACCTCGTGCCTCATTTCTGCAAAACAAAGTGTTAGGCCCTTAACCCCACCAAACTCGACTATTTAAATCAATAATTAGCAAGAAGCATTTAGTTCTCCAAATAAATACACATAACGTGAAGGTATCCGTTTTGGTTTCAGGAAACCCAATGGACTTTGGTTTAGGCTATCTTAATGAGTCATTATGCGGACAACATAACTGACTCGGCTAGGGTTGACCATGATGCATGAACAGTTTAAAGGAACAAGGTTTCTACTTTGAAGTGCTAGACAAGGTACCCTTGAGCGGACAACTCAAGAGGGAAAGGCGCGGAACCATCGACTACACCATTGATCGACTGGTTTTACCACAAGTATGCCTTTGCCACATTTAGGGGTTTATAATATTGGAAGAGCACAACCACTCATTGTAAGCGTTGCTATAGGATTTGTTTTGGTAGGAGTGGAATATGATGTTGCGAAATGCAATTACAATAATGAAACAAGTTACATGTATTTTCACATTCATAAGATAAATGATTACAATGGTTGCTCGAAATTAAAACAGTATTGAAATAATAGAGCGGGAGAGAAAGCAGTTAAAGGAAAGAGAAACATGAAGAGTCAAGTTAGTAATTGTGATGGAATAATCAAAATAGGAAATAAATGCGATTAAAGTAAGTAAAGTCACAAAAGCAAGTAATGGTAAAAGCCTTAGAGGAAATCCCCAGCAGAGTCGTCATGCTGTCGACGCTCCCCTTTTTCCCCTCTCCTAAAAGAGCTGAAATCCGATTTACGACATTATGGACAAAACAACTGGTATTCCCTTTTGGGAATTGGGTTATGGAGTGTGAAGAGTCTCCACCTAATGATTATAATGCATTTGGACACTTTTAAGAAGAAGAAGATTTTGAATGAAAACCAGAGTACGGGTAAGGGCTTGAAATTATCTCAAGGGGAAGGTGTTAGGCACCCCTCAAGATCCACAAGTGTGGTTCCCAGCCTTACTTACATGTGACTTTAAGAAGCATAGAAATAGACAGGCAAAAAGTGCATATAAAGAATACAAGCTAGTGGACAATTTGAAAGAAGAAGAGCACAGGAAAAAGCGAAATTTTAGAGAAAATATTTAAACAAAAATAAAATTAGGGGGTCATAGGTTTAACTATAATATGGATTATTCGATACAATATCCCACACATATTCCCAAAGAGGGGTCGCTTTATGATATTATCGTATCGTCATCATCTCCATATTCGACCCTTTCCATCTCGTTGAGGTATTTAAACGTGTTTGGTCTCGTTTACTTATAGCATGCGAATACCCGTCCAAACCTATTAGTCCCGGGGTATTAGGACTTCTAATCCTAAAATGGGGAAGAAGGATAAGAGATATATGGAGTTTCAAAGGTAAAAATGCTAAGGCGTCAACCAAAACAAATAGCACATAAGGGTATACAAATCAGACATTCAAAGGCTCAGACAAAACCCCGCAAACCACAACAGCAATTAGTTTAGCATGACTTGCAATTACTGATTTGGTCTTGAGTTTAAAACTGATAATGGATAGATTAGTTTAACACATAAAGTTGGATAATAACTAATAAGTCTACTTTGAGCTCCCCGGATCCGATTTATTGAAACTTAAAGTATTTATGAAAATCAGTAATTTTCATAGCATAAATGTCTTACAATGAAGGCGCACGATAGCCGACCCTAAATCCTCTCGGCGCACAATAGCAAGTTCGTCATTGTGCCCGGAAATGACTCGCCAATGGAGAACTGTGAATGCTGATACCACCAAGTTAGTTACCCCTGACCATGGTGTTGCTAAGAAACTTGAACCGCTAACATTTGGGAACTTTGTTCCCCAGAAATTTCAATCCATTGTTGATGTTAGTGACGCTGAATGCGATGAAGGTGCAATACACCATCAGCCGAACAAAGTGGATGAGAATACTTGTCAACCTATACGCCGACTTCAGTTTTCTGAAATCAACAAATCTAAGGTTCCACCCCCAACAGTAGCTGAGGTTGTGCCAGGAAATCGTAGCGCTCAGAAGGGAAAACCACTAACGTTTGTACCCCTTACTGACCGAGAAGGTAAAAAGGTTGTTAAACTAAGTGAGGATGATCTAAAACCTCAACTTGATTATTGGAAAACCTCCTTAATTGGATATGTTATTGGAGACAATCCTCTCGAGAAAGCTATGGAAAATTTTGTGTTGCATGTCTGGAATTTTGTTCTAAACCGTAAATTTTGATGCATTATGAGGGCTACCGTATTTTTCGATTCAATTTAGTTGCAGACAGAGATCAAGTCATACAATCTGGTCCTTATTCTTTTAGAAACAAACCCCTAGTGTTGAGACCTTGGGAGATAGATTTATCCTTCCATAATGACATCTTGAGCACAATTCCAGTGTGGATCAGATTTCCTGGACTACCTGTGGGATACTGGTCAACTGAGGCTTTAAGCAAGATGGCCAGTGCAGTTGGGAACCCATTGTATACTGATAAGTTCACAGCTCATTATGAGAAGATATCTTATGCCAGAATCCTAGTAGAGGTTGATGCTGCTCAGCCCCTTCCTGAACATATAGAGATTGAAACCCCATTTGGCCCAAAGATACAATCGATTGAATATGACTGGAAACCTCTTTTTTGTAATCATTGTCTGAAGTTTGGGCATGACTCTATTGACTGTTGGTATAACACCAACACTTAAGTAGATATAGAACTGAAGGAAGAGGGTAAGCCTCAAAGACAGAGGAACAGAGGGAACAAGAGGACTAAAACAGTTAAACAAGAATGGATGGTCAAGCAGCCTCAAGCAACAAATAACTTACAGGAGCAGAAGCCAGAAGTAGCTGAGTCCAGCAAGGAGAATGCCAAGGAGAGTGACTTACTGATTACAAACCAAAGGTTGACTCCTTAGAATGAGGAACATATTGCCCCTGACACTCAGCTGATGAATCATGAATCTAGCAGTGTGCCAAATTGCAGCATAGTAAATGATTGCCCTAAAGGGAAGGCAATTGTTGATGCATTAGATGATGGCAGAAGAGGACAACAGATTGACCCTGGTCCTTCTCATATCCCCAGCCCCAAGATACTATGATCATTGTTACTTGGAATATTAGGGGGCTAAACCTAGCCCTTAAGCAGAAAGAATTGAAGTCCTTCCTAGCTGTAAACAAAGTAGATTTTATGGGATGCCTTGAAACTAGAGTTAAGGAACACAAAGCAAAAAAAATTCAAGATAAAATTGCAAAAGGCTGGAAAGTCCAATGCAATTACTCTAAAGCTGTGAATGGGAGAATTTGGCTGTTGTAGAGACCTCACATCCAGGTTTCTATCTCTCTAATGACTGACCAGTTCATGAAATGACTCATTGAAGATTCAGTTAGTAAAGTTAGGACTCATTTAAGTATCATCTATGCCCATAACAATGTTAATCAAAGAAACCAGTTGTGGACTGATCTGAGGATCATTCCTATAGCCAGTCAAGACCCCTGGTTAGTGAGTGGTGATTTCAACAATGTCATGAGCTCTGAAGACAGAATTGGTTCCCCTGTTACTGAAGCTGAAGTAAAAGGTTTTAAAGCTGTCATTACAGACCTGCAGCTCACTCCTCTCAGAGCAAAAGGTTGGCACTACACTTGGACAAATAAGCAGGGTACTACCACAGGAGTTTATAGTAAGATTGATTGGGCACTGGGTAATTATCAGTGGCTGCAGCAATATGGTCACTTAGAAGCTGATTTCATGAATCCTTCAGTATCAGATCACTCTCCAATACATATCAACTGTGGAGGCCATCAACTGTTACATCCCAAGCCATTCATAATGTACACGAATGTTATGGAACTCCCTCAATTCCAACACATCATACAGAATGTTTGGCAGTTAGACTACAGGGGATCATCCTTGCAGCAGGTTTGGAGCAAGCTAAAGAATATGAAGCAGCAATTAAAGGACCTAAATGCATACATGGCTACATATAAGCAAAGACTTGTGCAGGCCAGAGAGGAACTAGATATTATCCAGAACCAACTACAGAAATGCTTAGTATCACAGGCCCTATTTGAAAAAGAAAAAACATTATTGGTAGAAATTGAGAAGTGGAGTACTGTGGAGGAACAGGTTATGAGACAGAAATCCAAAGCTGTTTGGATTGAGTGTGGTGATGCAAACACCAAGCATTTCCATGCCCAATGGAACATCAGAACATCTCAGAATAACATTACCTCTGTATATACTGACACTGGACTCAAACTCACTGACCCTAAAGAAGTGGAACATGAATTTATCAATGTATTCCAATCATTGATAGGAGAATATACAGAGGAATTAACTTGTGTAAACACTAATATCATCAAAGAAGGCAAGTGCCTTTCTAGGGCACAGCAAACAGTACTGATCCAAGAGATTACTATGGAGGAAATCACATAAACTATTAAGGAGATGCCAAAAGATAAAGCACCTGGAGTGGATGGATTCCCTGTGGAATTCTTCACTAGGAACTGGGAATTAGTTCATGAGGACATACTTGCTGCTGCTAAGGAATTCTTCACCTCTTGCAGAATGCCTCCAATGATCAACACTACTGCCATTGCTCTTGTTCCTAAAGATAAAACCCCTGCAACTGTGAAAGACTACAGGCCTATAGCATGCTGCACTATATTGTATAAAATCATCTCCAAGATCATCACCAGAAGAATGAAAATTGTGCTTGGGGAATTGGTTGGACAGGCTCAGTCAGCATTCATTGAAGGGAGAAGCATTGTTGATAACATTATCCTCAGTCATGAAATCTTTAAAGGCTATACTAGGAAAGCAATATCACCTAGGTGTGTCTTAAAGGTGGACCTGAGGAAGGCATATGATACATTGGAATGGAGATTTCTTGAACAAGTCCTAATTGGCATAGGTTTCCCTGCTAAGTTTACTCAATGGATAATGGCTTGTGTGTCTACTGTCTCCTACTCACTGGTTCTGAATGGAGGCCTAACTAAACCATTCAAAGCTAAAAGAGGTATTAGACAAGGTGACCCTATGTCTCCATGCTTGTTTGTGTTGGCTATGGGACATCTAAATAGGGTGTTGGGACAGTTGAACAGAAATGGAGACTTCAATTTTCATCCTAAGTGAGGGAAACTTAATTGTACTCATGTATGCTTTGTTGATGATTTACTATTGTTCTGTAGAGCTGACCTAATCTTTGTTAAGATCTTAAAGGATGCCTTTACTACATTCTCTGATGCCTCTGGACTACAAGCTAACACTTCAAAGAGTGCAGTCTACATAGCTGGAGTTCAACAATCTTTCAAGGACCATATACTAGAGGAATTGGGATTTACTGAGGGCAAACTCCCTTTCAGATATCTAGGAGTTCCTTTTGACTCCAAAAAACTTGCTGCCTGTCACTACATGCCTGTAATTGAAAAGATTACAGCTAAAGTTACCTGCTGGTCTGCTAAATTTCTTTCTTATGCAGGTAGATGTCAATGTTGGAAACACGTTCTCAATGCGATATACTAAACGTGTATTCTTTTGTAGGTTTTGATGAATGACAAACAAAGCACAAATTGATATATGACGGAGTTCAAGTACAAGAGCACAAATGTTGAGATTGAAGCCCAAGACGTTGTTTTTAATTGTTATTATTGAGTTATTCTTAAATGTGATCTTGATCCTATAACTTGACTCCATAACATGGCTTCTCTCATAAAACTATTTTCCAAAATCATGCATACTTATTTCTGTATCAAATGATTTCAAATGATGCATATTTACATTAGACAAAATGTTTTCTAAACATACCTCAGAAATCTGTGCTAAGAATAATCGATTATGTACTTATGATAATCGATTGTTTATAAGCCAAGACTGCATAACAATCGATTATGAACTAATGATAATCGATTGTGAATAAGACAGTTAACATCAGGTTTTTCCAAATCTGCAAGATAATCGATTGTGAACTAATGACAATCGATTATTGATGAGGTAAAGTTTTCCAATACTCAGAATAATCGATTATGAACTAATGGTAATCGATTATGTTGAGTTGATGTCTCCCAGTGATTTTAAAATTACTTAAGTAATCGATTAGTAACTAATAGTAATCGATTATGTTAAGTTAACTGGGTTTAACAATCGATTGTCTATGTCCAACAATCGATTGTCAAAGTTTATACTTAGTCGCAAAAACTTTGGCTTGAAACAGTGTGATTTGAGATTTTCAGAAAATGACAAGTAATCGATTGTTGCAAGGGACAATCGATTGTTGAAGCTGACCGTTGTCAAATGATTTTCAAATACCTCAAAGTAATCGATTATTGGTTTTCTGTAATCGATGTTTTGCTCAAAATCCGGAAATAATTTTTAAAACGTTAATGAGGTAATCGATTATTGATTTGCTATAATCGATGTTTTTGATTAAAATCTGTAAATGATTTTTTGAACGTTGGTGAAGTAATCGATTATGGATTTGGTATAATCGATTATCTGAATTTGAATTTTGCCAGTAATCGATTATGGATTGTAAGTAATCGATTATTAAGCGTAAAATCTGGGATTGATTTTTGATCTGACTGGCAGATAATTGATTGTTTGGTCTTGACAATCGATTGTCACTGAGTAAATTCAGCAATTCTTAATTGGCAATTAGACAACGGTAAGACCAAGTCTTGCACCTATAAATACAGCTTCAACTCAGTGTTTTAAACACAACAACATACACTAACTGATAATTACATTGCTTTAAGCTTTCATTCAATTGTTCATAATTTTCTACTCATTTCATAAAGCTTTTGAGAGCCATATTATTGTTCAAAGTTGTTGTGATCTTAAGCGTATTATTTTACTCATATCTACTCATCAAGGAGTACCTTTGTTAAGTGAGTGTTCAAGTATTTCAAATACTTGTAAGAGAATTTTGATTCTCTTGTGTTGAGGAACTTGTGCTTCCTCTGTTGAAGTCTTTGGGATTGTATCCCCGAGCAAGTGAAGTCTTTGGGATTGTATCCCCGAGCAAGTGAAGTCTTTGGGATTGTATCCCCGAGCAAGTGAAGTCTTTGAGGTGAGGAACCTCCGAGCAAGTGAAGTCTTTGAGATTGTATCTCCGAGCAACTGTAAAGGTTTGTTAAGCACCCGTAAGCTTAACAAGTTAGTAGAAAATCTCGAGAGAGTCTCTCCGGGACTGGACTAACCACTGTTGTGGCCAACCAGGATATATCCTTGTGTAAGTTATTTTTATTGCACTTATTTACTTCCTGTAAAATTTAAATTCCGCAAGAAAACGCTAAATTTCATTAAAACGCTATTCACCCCCCCTCTAGCGTTAAGCGTAGTTTCTAACAATTGGTATCAGAGCCCAACTCTCTGAAAAACTTAACAGTTTGAGAGAACCATCCATGGCTTCTACTCTAGATTCTTTTGCAGGAATTGAAGAAGGACAATGCCCTACACGACCTCCTCTATTCAATGGCACAAATTACTCATACTGGAAGGAGAGGATGGAAATCTTCATTCGGTCAAATTGTCCCTACCTTTGGAAGGTGTACACAAAGGGAAATGAAATTCCAGTCAAGAAAGTGGAAGGCGAATGGATTCCCAAATCCGAAGAGGAGTACACCACAGAGGACAATAGAATGATTCAAAATAATTATAAAGCTGTAAATTTATTGTATTGTGCTATTAACGCTAACGATTACAGGAAACTTTCATGTTGCAAAACAGCAAAAGAAATGTGGGACAAATTAGAAGTCACTTACGAAGGGACTGACCAGGTAAGAGAAGCAAAAGTTGATTTTCTTACTCATGCTTACGAATTGTTTCATATGAAGGAAGGAGAAAAAGTAGATGAGATGTTTGAGCGCTTTTCAACAATAGTAAATGATCTACACGTCCTCAAGAAGACGTTCACGGATAGAGAACTTGTTCGAAAAGTTCTTAGAAGCCTCACACCGGCATGGCGATCCAAAGCCGATGCTATCCAAGAATCAATTGGAGTCTCAAACGTCACCATCGACGCACTAAGAGGTAATCTTAAAACCTATGAATCTACTATTCTTAACCCGTTTGTTGATGATCAAAGAAGGCAAAAGATTGCTCTAAAAGCAAGCACAAGCCAACCAAAGATTGAAGAGGAAGAAGACAACGAGTTTGGATTAGTCATTAAAAGATTCCAAAAGTTTATGCGCAAGGAATATGAGCGCAAAGGAAAAAAACAAGGTGAGCAAATAAAATGCTACGAATGTGGAGAAACTGGACACATCAAAACAAATTGCCCAAACATCAAAAAGGAGAAGAAATCCTTTAAAAAGCAACGGGCATATATCTCGTGGGGAGGCGACTCCGGAGATGAATCAAGTGAAGAAGAAAACGACGAAGCTGCAAACCTTTGTCTCATGGCACAAGAAGACAACCAAAATGAGGTACGTCAAATTTCGTCTGAAAACTTTTCACTTGATGAAATGCGTAATGCTTTTGATGAGTTATATACTGAATTTTTAAAGGCTTCAAAAACTGTCACTAGCTTAAGAGAAAACGCTTCTCTAAAAGAAACGGATTTTCAAAAACAGATTTCTTTAAAAGAAAAGGAATTAGAAAAACTGGTTTTGGAAAATGAGAAGCTACACGAACAAAACAAGTTTTATGGAAAGAGAAGTGCCGACAAACCTGAAAGTTCTACTAAAGGTTGTGTTTCTTGTGTGAACCTTAAGAATGAAGTAGGTAGACTTAAAGGCACACTAGATAAGTTTAATTCCTCGCATAAAAACTTGAATGTTGTTCTTGATAACCTAAAATCAACTAAGCACGGAATAGGTTTTAAAAATGAAGAAAAGGTTGATGCTAAACCTCAAAAACCTGGAGCTCAACCTAGGAACAACAACAAAAATGTGTATCCTAGAAATAGCTATCCTAGAACAAATTTGCATGCTAGACCAAGAAATGACCCTCCGCCTAGAAATAGTCACCATAGACATGATGCATATTTTAGGCAAAATTGTGAACCTCCTAGAAGACCCCAAAATGGTCCTCAACCTAGATATCATCACTCTAGAAACACTACCCATCCTAGAGATCAAAGTAGGAGAAATGATAGCGTTCAAAATAAGGTAAGCAACCTTCATTCATCTAGCTACTATGAACCTAGACGAATGCATAATCCGAATTTGACATGTCATTATTGTAGACGCATTGGTCATATTGCTCCCGCATGTTTTACTCGTCATAGACATGCTACTCAAACATATTATTACAATATGCCTAACCCTCAAGGACCCAAGATGGCATGGGTACCCAAAGAAAATTAATTTGTTTTGTAGGTGTGCTTGAAGGGATCAAGCGTACTATGGTACCTTGATAGTGGATGCTCCAAACACATGACGGGAGATGAATCCAAATCCCTTCAACTAGAGCACAAAGAAGGAGGAAGCGTCATATTTGGAAACAATCATATTCATATCGGTTGATATTTTAAGCAATTTGAAAAACAAAATACAAGAAAAGGCATCGAAGGAAATCAATGATGAAATTGTGGAACAATCAACGGAAGAAGCTCCACATTTGGGGAGTGAAACAAAAGAACAAAATGAATGGAGGACGATCAAAGATCACCCTCTTGATCAGGTAATTGGCGACGTCGGAGGAAAGGTAAGTACCCGAAACTCTCTTAAGAACACTCTAGGACACAATTCTTAAGAGTTCACGATATCACTTGATAACACTAGTGTAATTTATTCACGTCACTATAAATTACTGACTTGAGCGTCGGAGACGTTTAATTCCATTTTGCAGGTACTTCCCCAAAGGTAAGATAAATTATGAAGTCTTAGCACACCGCAATCGATTATCCCAAGAAAATAATCGATTATCTACTAAGCAGTACATCGATTATCAGTATCAATAATCGATTGTTTTGACTGATTAGTTTTATTATGCAAATGTGTTTAATTTGTTAACTCCTTATATTGCATAATCGATTTCCGTCTCAGTCATTCAGCAATACTTTTCCAGACAATCGATTATTTCTTCCTATAATCGATTAGTTGTCATATTCAGAAATTCTCCGAGTTCTCTGTATCAACCATATTTCAATAGTAATCGATTACCAAAATTGACAATCGATTATTTCTTGTTTAAACTTTGTTACCGTTTGGCTCCAACATCAATTGCTGTCAGGACATAAATGCTCCATAATCGATTATTTTGTGTTGATAATCGATTATCTCATTCAAATTTTTTTACCGTTTGTCTCTTAAATCGATTTGTCAGTTTCAAAATTCAATCCAACAGTAAATACAATCGATTATCTCTGCCAAATAATCGATTATCTAACGGTCAGTAAATTTATTTCTTACCGTTTTTGACTGTTCCAACTTTCAATTTTCAGCAGGTATCTTTAGTAAATGGCTGATCACTCCTTCTCCTATAAATAGCCCTCATATAGGATCATTCTCACTCACTCAAGCACCATTTCTAAAAATCAAAGGTCAATTCCTTGCATCTTAGTCTCAAAAATTCAGCAGTAAAAAATTTTCCAATATGTCTGGACGCTCCTCCAAACGTTCTCGTTCCAGGCAAGGTGCCTCAGCCTCAACAGTCCCTCCTCCTCTAAACTTCCCATATGAAGACGGGTCCGTTTTGTTCTTCGAAACTCAAGCTGAACTTTCTAGGTTTCTCTCCAAGTTTGAGAAGCGATTTATTCTTCCTCCTCGCTTCTCAACAAGCAAGCTCCTTGAACCTTTCGCCCCTGCCGCCAACATGCTCAAAGAGTGTCAACTCTATGATTTCTTGCTCCTTACCCATCCTCATATTAACACAACTTTAGTTGAAGCATTCTATTCAAATCTTCACAAAGATGAAGATGGTGAGGTGGTCACCTCCATCAATGGCATTCACATTCTCCTCTCTGACGAGAACCTTCACACCATCGCCCGCATTCCAAACGATGGTGAAGATCTTATCCGGTATATTGATGAGGCCGTCTCTCTCTTTGATGAATCCATTCTTTTCCGCCAAGCCGGAATCTCTTATGATCAAGCTTCTTCTCGTCGTCCTACCATCTCGGGCATGGACCCAAATTATCGATTTCTCCTCTACTTCATCACCCGTGTCCTAAGACCTCGTAGGCACAATCATACCACCATATCCCAAGAGGACTCCAAGCTCTTACATGCCATTGTCACTGGAGCCAAGATCAATTGGTGTCGGCTCATTAAAATGCACATGCTCGATGCCGTCGCCGATAACATGCCCCTTCCTTATTCTCTCCTCATCATGAATTTTCTTGAAGCATCCGGATTTGTCACTGAAAATGGTCCTCTCAAAAGGAGTACCAAAATCTGGGAAATCTCGGAATCATCCTTCCATCATGATGGTGATCATGCTCCAGCTCCTCCTCCTACCCGTCCTGCCCGTCGTGCTCGTCCATCTCAGGAGCCCACTCTCCAAACTATATCCGACCAGCTCTCTCAGTTGACACACGAGATCCATGGTTACTTTGACCATGTCCATTATCCCTATGCGGGTCTCGTTCCCTTTGAAGCTGCGCCGGATGACGAGGCGGATCGTGACGGAGATAATTGATATTGTATTGTTTTTTTTGTTTTTAATTGTATTGTTGGATGTCCCTCTGCTGTACCCCTTTAATTTTCAATAAATAAACCTTGTTTTATTTCGTCTTTGTGTATCTTTCCTTACTATTTTTTGCTAATGGCAAAAGGGGGAAGATAACGGGATAACGGGTATGCACCACCTATGCACCACCTCTACATTGCTTAATTGCTTATAAGCTTAAATTGAGGGGGAATTCTTAAATTGAGGGGGAACAAGAACAAATATGCATACTTGTTACTTGTCTTGAATCGTCAATATTAGTTGTCAAAATTGCATATCCCGCTTAATGTTTGCCATTATCAAAAAGGGGGAAATTGTTGGAAACACGTTCTCAATGCGATATTCTAAACGTGTATTCTTTTGTAGGTTTTGATGAATGACAAACAAAGCACAAATTGATATATGACGGAGTTCAAGTACAAGAGCACAAATGTTGAGATTGAAGCCCAAGACGTTGTTTTTAATTGTTATTATTGAGTTATTCTTAAATGTGATCTTGATCCTATAACTTGACTCCATAACATGGCTTCTCTCATAAAACTATTTTCCAAAATCATGCATACTTATTTCTGTATCAAATGATTTCAAATGATGCATATTTACATTAGACAAAATGTTTTCTAAACATACCTCAGAAATCTGGGCTAAGAATAATCGATTATGTACTTATGATAATCGATTGTTTATAAGCCAAGACTGCATAACAATCGATTATGAACTAATGATAATCGATTGTGAATAAGACAGTTAACATCAGGTTTTTCCAAATCTGCAAGATAATCGATTGTGAACTAATGACAATCGATTATTGATGAGGTAAAGTTTTCCAATACTCAGAATAATCGATTATGAACTAATGGTAATCGATTATGTTGAGTTGATGTCTCCCAGTGATTTTAAAATTACTTAAGTAATCGATTAGTAACTAATAGTAATCGATTATGTTAAGTTAACTGGGTTTAACAATCGATTGTCTATGTCCAACAATCGATTGTCAAAGTTTATACTTAGTCGCAAAAACTTTGGCTTGAAACAGTGTGATTTGAGATTTTCAGAAAATGACAAGTAATCGATTGTTGCAAGGGACAATCGATTGTTGAAGCTGACCGTTGTCAAATGATTTTCAAATACCTCAAAGTAATCGATTATTGGTTTTCTGTAATCGATGTTTTGCTCAAAATCCGGAAATAATTTTTAAAACGTTAATGAGGTAATCGATTATTGATTTGCTATAATCGATGTTTTTGATTAAAATCTGTAAATGATTTTTTGAACGTTGGTGAAGTAATCGATTATGGATTTGGTATAATCGATTATCTGAATTTGAATTTTGCCAGTAATCGATTATGGATTGTAAGTAATCGATTATTAAGCGTAAAATCTGGGATTGATTTTTGATCTGACTGGCAGATAATCGATTGTTTGGTCTTGACAATCGATTGTCACTGAGTAAATTCAGCAATTCTTAATTGGCAATTAGACAACGGTAAGACCAAGTCTTGCACCTATAAATACAGCTTCAACTCAGTGTTTTAAACACAACAACATACACTAACTGATCATTACATTGCTTTAAGCTTTCATTCAATTGTTCATCATTTTCTACTCATTTCATAAAGCTTTTGAGAGCCATATTATTGTTCAAAGTTGTTGTGATCTTAAGCGTATTATTTTACTCATATCTACTCATCAAGGAGTACCTTTGTTAAGTGAGTGTTCAAGTATTTCAAATACTTGTAAGAGAATTTTGATTCTCTTGTGTTGAGGAACTTGTGCTTCCTCTGTTGAAGTCTTTGGGATTGTATCCCCGAGCAAGTGAAGTCTTTGGGATTGTATCCCCGAGCAAGTGAAGTCTTTGGGATTGTATCCCCGAGCAAGTGAAGTCTTTGAGGTGAGGAACCTCCGAGCAAGTGAAGTCTTTGAGATTGTATCTCCGAGCAACTGTAAAGGTTTGTTAAGCACCCGTAAGCTTAACAAGTTAGTAGAAAATCTCGAGAGAGTCTCTCGGGGACTGGACTAACCACTGTTGTGGCCAACCAGGATATATCCTTGTGTAAGTTATTTTTATTGCACTTATTTACTTCCTGTAAAATTTAAATTCCGCAAGAAAACGCTAAATTTCATTAAAACGCTATTCACCCCCCCTCTAGCGTTAAGCGTAGTTTCTAACAGTCAATTGATTAAAGCAGTTATCTTTGGCATTCAAACATATTGGGCTCAAATCTTCATTCTGCCTAAGAAAATTCTGAAAGTTGTTGAGAAGATATGCAGAACCTTCTTATGGACTGGCAAGGTTAATCTGTCCAGGAAAGCTCCAGTGGCATGGGATAAAGTATGCAAACCTATATCTGCTGGTGGACTCAACATTATAGACATGACACTCTGGAACAGGGCTGCTATTAGCAAACACCTCTGGAATTTACCCAGTAAGAACGACTGCTTATGGATAAAATGGGTACACAGCTACTATATTAAGCAAAGGGACTTGGAAACTATGATCACACCTAAGGAAGCCTCTTGGGTTGTGAGGAAAATACTGGATAGTAGAGGAATTGTCATGGGGAATCAACTTAATCAAGGCAGCCTTCTTAACAGACTACACAGTTTCTGTACAATGGAGCGATTCCATATTCAAAAGTTGTACCATACATTGCTACCTGTTTTTAGCAAAGTTCCATGGAGAAGCCTGATGCTACAAAGCAATGCTCAACCTAGATACAGATTTACTGTTTGGTTAGCTGCACAGAAAAGACTTCCTACAGTAGACAGATTGATGAAGATGGGCATTCAAGTTCCTGTCAATTGTATATTCTGCCATCAACAACCAGAAAACTTTGATCACCTCTTCTTTGAGTGATCAGGCAAGAAGGTTGTGGAATAGACTTTGCATCTGGCTGGGGCATCGTAGGGCAATAGGTGTCTGGGAGACTGAATTGCAATGGATATGTACTAAGGCAAAAAGTAGAGTGGCCCTTAATGCTATAACAGCTTGTGTTTTCATTAATACCATTGCAATTATCTGGAGGGAAAGGAATAGAATCAGATTTGATTTGAAAAAGTATGAAGAGACTCATATCTGTAGAGAGATTTCCCTTCTTATTCATACCAGAGGCAGAAACTGCAGTCGATGGAAGATTGGCTTGAGGCAAATAAATAGTTTTCCTTAGCTATATTTGTATGAATTTCCAATATTGAGTATAAGTAGTGCTTTCTAGTAGGACCTCAGTATAGAGGAATGATGTAAACGAGTTGGAGCAAGTCAAAGCACCTACTAAACCTTCATCTTGTACATATTTTGATATTAATGAATATAAATGTTAAATTAAAAAAAAGCCAGTAATTTCATAAAGCGATAATTTGAAACAAGAATTTGGTATTTGTAAAAATTCAGAAATGGCTTACAAAATAACCGAACTGCTTTAAGTAAAATGGTGCAAGAAAAGTATTGAAGTACGGACTATGCAGGAAAATAGAGGTTGATTTCAGAACAACGCAGGTTTGGGTTTAGAAGATTCTTATAGGTTTAAAATAGCGTAGAAGGCAGATTTGATCAGATTTCAAAATAGGCAGTATTGGACAAATTCTTTTATTGAAGGTGTGTAAAAAATTAGGCGAGTTTGAACCCTATAGGCATGACATCAACAGATTGATTTGTTGTCGCTTTTAAATATTCAAGGGACCTACTGTTTTCCTAGCATTTTTATAGAGTCCTTATAGACATGTTTTCTATATGCACTTGATTACGGAATGCTAAAGACTTATGGGCAGGATTTCTATATGCAATTTTAAGATCCTATAGGCATGATTTCTAAGTGATTTTCAATATTGAAGTCCTATAGACATGGTTTCTAGATGAGATGCAATATTGAACTCCTATAGGCATGATTTCTATTATGAAGATCCTATAGACTTGGTTTCTAGATGAGATGCAATATTGAACTTCATAGGCATGATTTCTATTATGAAAATCCTATAGGCATGATTTGCTATATGCGATGCAATATTGAAATCCTATAGGCATGATTTCTATTATGATTAGAAATACAAACCCCTCCCACACCCTTTTCACTATATCCCCAAATTCTTTTTACAAAGCTTGTTACATGAAGGGAGAGAAAAGACTAAATAAATAAGTACATCAAAGCCAAAACGGACCCGAGAAATCTCAAAGCAACCTTAATGTCCAACATATGTATTTCACCAAATCCAGGCTCCAGATTCCAAGGTTTCTCTTAGAGTGTTTCAAAGTTCCAAGGGCTTTCAGGAAGCCCAGTCAATGCTTACACCCTAAAATAATGATTACAGTTATGCAAGGAGTAGAATTACTAGCCCTTAGGTATCCAAGTTCATAGGGAACTCAAGGGTCCCTAAGCATGGCTTACCAGAGGGGAAGACCAATGCAAAATGTGGTCATACCTAGCCATGAATAGGGTTGGCACACCCCTGACCTTTTACATGGCTTAAACAAATTGGAGCAGACTTGAAATAAAGTCGAACTTAGGCTTGTATGATGATTAGGACATCAACAGACCTGTCAAGATCAACACATAAACGGGGGTAAGGGAATGGGACTGATTTGAGTAGAGGTTTAGAACAACCTGGTTCTGAACTGGGTGGCAATAGTGTACCACTCCAGTCCAAAAGAATACTCACATACAAAGGGGGTCAGGGAAAGGGATCAAATATGAACGCAATTGCACAAAATAGAAACAAAGTCAAAACAAAAGTAGACTAAAGGCATTTGGGGAGAGGGAAATACATGAAAGCATTCATACAAGCATACAACATTAAAATATAGGGATATATGGGTAGGGATATACATGTTGATGTTTTAATTGCATACTGAACATAAACAGACATATGAAAAGAAACAATTAAACATGTAGTTTTAGAGATGGTATTAAATCATAGACCTACCAGTTTGCAAATTCGAATGATAAAGAAAATAGGGCAAATGGAACCTTATAGTTTAGCATTGGCTTTCAGCCGGCTAAACTCGAGTAGCAGAATAAGTAACAGAGAAAAGCAGAGAGGAGAAGAGAGAGTTTTGAGTGTGAACTTGTATTGTTCGTGTCCTTTGAAATGAAGATGAGGTTTTTTTTATAATCTGAGAATAGGCAGCAAGTAAGGCAGGAAAATAAATTAGTATCAATCAAAATCAAATAGGGAAATAATTCCCTTTAAATAAGGGAGTCGGACTTAGGGGTAACTAGACAGAGTTCCAAATTTGGAAAGGAAATCAAGAATGGGTTGTAAAATAGAGGGTAAGTGCATATAGTTTTTTTTCAAAATACACATGGTTCAAACAAATAAGGTAATAGAATCATCAATCACTCAAAGAACCAAAGAAATTGGGATACGAGTTGATACTGAATTTAGTCAAAGAGTAGGTCCAAGTTAAAGAACCAGATAAGTTCGTATAAATCAGTTTCCCAAATTAAGGTTATTTCAAAAAATGGAAGGCTGACTATAAAATATGCACAAAAACATGCTAGGTTGGAATTAATAGAAAAGTCATGTAGTCAGAAAGTAGAACCACACAAGCATGAGACCTAATTAGAAATTCTTGCAGAAATCAGAAGCATGAAGCGTTTAAACAGTTAGGGTTTCGACATTGAACATGCAGTAGGCAATTATACACAAAAATCGGAAAACCCCTAAAATCTAGAGTTTTCAACACATCTCGAGCGTAACGAAGAAAGAATATGGGAAGATAAACTCAGAAAGAACATAAAATTTCACGGACAACATAAGGAAAGTAAAGAACACAGTGAAGGGTTTAATTGGAAACCCTCGAACACCATAGCAAAGAAAATACATAGGAGCTTTAGCAGAAAACACTCAGGAATCATAGTGAAAGTAAAGAAAACACAGTAGAGCAAATAAAATAGAGAAATCAAAGAAACCCTAAATATTAGGAAGATGAACAGTTTTGAAGATAAAAATTGGTAAAAAATTATGGAAAACACTTTGGAGCTTTAGAAAATAACTTAAATTTGAAGCAGATTGTAAAGAAACACATAAGAAAACCTTAAAGATTTAGGGTTTTAGAGAGAAACCTAGAGAACGAGAAAGCCTGGAACGGACTGGTTTCGAGTCAATAACGGACTCACAACCTTAAGACTCACCGGAGAGAGACTGGACATGGTCGTAGAACTCGAATCGGTGGTTATCTTAACCGGAGAACTTCAAGCTCTGGCCACGATCTATAAACGGAGGAGCCATAGAAGAGAGTGGGCGGTGAGTACAATTTGCATGAAACCTAGAAAGCCATATTTTCCAGTGAAAGGGGTTGTAAAGTGACCAGAGGCGACTAAGGTTTCAGGGGGGTTGAGAGCATTTGGTAACAAAGGGGATACACGGGCGGCGGGTTTGTAAAATGATTTAGGGTTGGGGGTGTATTGGGTTCAATTATGGAAGGGATTATTGTGGGTCGTTGATCTAAATTATCAACTGGTAAGATTTAAAAGAGGAAACTTGGCGGGTCAGTTTAATGGGTAATTTGTTAGGGTAATTGGGGTTAGATTGGGGCTGGAATTTGACTACAATTGAAATTAAAAGGGGCTATGATTTAAATGACCAATTTTTCCCAATTAAAAGGGGGATATATCTCAGGGTGAGGCCCCATTTGGTGTTTCCCGACCTCGTAATGATTCGTCATCGACCAGGGAGGAAAAAGGGCTGTCGAAGAGACGAAGGGTGGGGTTCGAGATGGCGTCTCCAACAGTAATCAACTTGGATTCTCCCCCGGCGGACCCAGAGGAAGGTGTTGTTGCGGCGTATACCATTGGGGTAGAGCGAGTGGTTGAAGTTAGTTCTAGTAGTCAGGACCAGGAAAATTAAGTTGTTGATGTGGTCCAGTCTGGAGTTTCCGTCGTTGATAACGTAGGATGTCCTACCGCAGCAGAGAATCAAGACCTTGATGTTGCCAATATGACCTCAAGTGCATCTCCTTCCTCTTTGGCAGATCGCATCCTGCCCTCAACAGTAGAGAGGGGAAAGAGTGTAATGGTCGACAAATATGAGTTCGAGTAGGACTTGGACCCTGATGATGTTCAGATGTTCGAGGAAGGCATAACTCGCTCGGTAGTTCATGCGAGGGGGGGGAAGCCTGTATTATTGAGATCTTATCCAATGTAAATTTGTTGGTACAAGGAGATAATCTGGTGCCGCAGTTCAGTTCGTTGTACTCAGAAGCTGAGAACGAGTCCCTGCGGAATGTCTCGGATGTCGAAGTGAGTGACGAAGTGGCTTTGATGGGCTTGCGATTATGTTATCTATTACTTTATTTTGCTTTTCCTTTGTCGTATAATGATCATTGGTTTAACTACTTTCTTATTTTCCAGACATACGGGTTGGAGGTGGAGAGCATCTGCAAGGCCAATATCCGGTCGAGGATCTTTTTGCAGACGCTGGAAAAGTATGGTCGCTATCGCAACAGGTGCCGTGAGTTGTGTTGACACCTAATTTTTTTCTATGTATTTGATATACAAAATACATTCGAAATAAAATGTATATGCATATATAAGCATGCCCAAGAGTTTTGGTATTTTTCCTAATTTTTAAATATTTTAAAATCAATTTATTATCTATTTCTAGCCGTACAAAATCTAATAATTATTCCCGAGATTATCATTTTTGTGAATAATTTATTTCTATTCTCATATTTACAATATAATTAAGATAATTTTGTATATTTTTATAAATTTATTTGTTATTTAAAGCTAAATTGCATATAACTGCAATTATAGCCTATCTTACTATCAATAGCATTTTGCAACTAAAAATTATTTTCACTATTTTTAGATTAATATTTATATATTATTAATCAATTTAGTGCTTTTAATATATTTATTTAAATTATTTTAACTATTTTTTATAGAATAAAATGGGGAAATTGGCTATTTAACACGTAGCCCATTTCTATTTCAATTTTAGCCTCAATTTGATCTCATTCTATCCCAAATTAAACCCAACCCAATTCATAAATTACCCGACACCTGACCCAATTTTAAACCCACCTGGCTTCCCTTTTAATCCAGGCTGTTGATCATTTTGATCAATGGCCGAGATTATCCTTTCCTTTTTAATTCCCATATCCCCTAGACCTAACTTATTCTATCAGATACGCCGCCTTTGAACTCTCTTCATCTCCAAAAGTCTCTCTAGCCTCCCCAAAACCCTAGCTATCTCCTACCTCATTCTACCATGATTTCACCGGAATTCATGGCGTTTCAGGTCATGGGTGGCTTATGCTCACTCTCTCTCACCATTAAATCTATCTACTCGATGTTTGGAAGCCAGCTTCGATGGCTCCTTTAGATTCTTCTCATATCTGTAGTTCTATGGCTTCTCCGATCATTTTCCGGCATGTTTAAGCAATATGAGTCTTTTCGACTCAGGATCCGACTTTACTCAAGACATTTCTCATTCTAGGATTTTCTCTGCAACTCTAAGCCATCTGAGGTTCTGTACTTGCTTATTTCTTTTAGATCTGTGACATGTCTGGTCGTTATTTGACATCTTTATGGTTTTCCCAAATTTCTCTTTCAAAAATCGTTCAATTTCAATTTTAGGGTTTCTGAAAAGGTTTCTTCAAATATTTTTATATTCTTCCTATTCTTTCTTTATGTGTGTTTTATACTCGTGTATTTTCTTCTTATTACGCATGGGTTTGTGTTCTTGTTTCTTTTTCTATTATGCAAGACTCTTCAACTTTTGTTGTTATTCCAGTACTCGCATGACTAATCAGTGTTATTTTTCTTATTCTTTGCTATATGTGTTTATGTTTGAGCTCTTTGATTTTGTTCACCTTATTGAGTTCTATTTATGTTCCTACTAAGCATTTTTTATCTACTTATTTTAATACCCGTATCATCTCCTTCTTCTGAAACTTGTTTATTCCATGTTTTCTCAAGCATGTTCTCATGACTTTGAACCAGTGTTCTTTCTTTTGTGTATGTTTTTCTCTCATAAGCCTTTGAAAAAAATTTCTGAGCCTCCTCCAATGACATTGTTTTCTCGCCTATGACTATATTTGAAACCCTAGGTATTAGGGTTTCTTTGACAAGTGGTACTAGGGTTCCACTTTGGGACCCTTAACTTTCAGACTCATTGTGAGTCTGTAATTGAACTAGAATCTCTTTTTGCATGTGACTCTAATGCTTACAATGATAGACTCTTTTCATGAGTAGCCTAACATTTCCTTTTGTTTGATTGTATGTTTATATATGAGAAAATTCCCCTTTAAAAAAAGTTTTCACCAACCAAATGATTGATTCTGAAATCCCTTTAATAAGGCAAATGATTTGTCACTGGTTTTTTTTTATTGAACCTCATTTACCCTACAGGCTGTTTACTTGTTCCTTTTGTGTAAAAAAAACTCATGCTTGTGATTGTTTCCTTAAATACATCCAATTTTTATATTATTTCTAAATTTATGTGAATTTTTCCTTTATTACTTTGGATTCCATGTGATTACAATTGGATTCGGGATCCTCTTGGTTGATTTTTGAACTGATGCCCTATTTATACTTTATAAATACACTCTTATTTCAACTTTCCTTAATTACCCACTATGTATTTTGCCTTGTTTATGCACTATGTGGTTTATTTGCCCTAATCAACCTTACTGAACTAATTTCTTTTCCTTATTCTGCCTTGACTAACCGTTTGAACTAGACTCCTTAATTAAAGAAGTCAAGTTATCTTAATAGACACTAATTGATTGTTATTTCCATGTTTGTGCACTATTTGCCTATGTACTGCTTGTTTTCAAAACTATATATAGACATGTCTTCTCTCTTTACACACACTGAGATTCACACAAACAAAAAACACTTCCAATTGAATACTTTCTACTTGCACACTTGCAATATTGTTTTAAATTCAATACTTTGCTTTGCTTGAGATCTTTTGGAATCACTTTATTTGCAACTTGGCTCTCTCAAGACTACTGTTTTCTTACTTGTTTTCCTTGGAAACTGGTATGTCTTTTATTTAGTTTTCTGCCTCATTCCTATGTGTTTACTTTACAGTTTCAGCATTCTTGTTTACTTTACTGCTCATGCTCAATGATTATGTTAATTATGTTCTTTCACTGCATTTGTTTCTACCATAAATCCCTACAAAATTCCCTTCTATGTGTTCGAGTTGAGGTTCTTGGCCTAGCAGTATCCAAATTACTGCCCAGACCATAACCTGATCCACAATAGATTTAACTCCTAAGTTTGGCTAACGTGTTGGTCAGGGGTGTGCCAGCATCCCAATTGATGGGCATGACCACCAGCCTCTCATGGGTCTCCCTGATTCCCTTCCCCCTATGCACTTAAAATTATTCTTAGGCTTTTAAGTTCTGCCCCTCTCTTATGAGCATTGCTTTGGGACCTTGAGTTCCCTCTTAACTTGGACATCTGAGGGCTGGCATTTCCACACTGCACTATGATCTTAATTCTGCAATATGTTTGGGGTGTAAGCATTTCCTGGAGCCCTTTGAGACTTTTGGGAATTTTGAAACATCCCAAGTATGAGAAGGGTTTGGGAAATCTGATCCTGGAAGTTGGTTTATCTCATATTGTTGAACTTTGAGTATGAATTAGGCTGTTTGGATGTAGCTGGAACTTCTTGTGTAACTTTACTTTTCATTTTTGATTCATTTGGTTCTGTAATAACTATTGGGATGGCTAGTGCAAAGGGATGGGGATGAATGCATGCAAAGGATAGAAAACATGCCTATAGATTCTTTCTGCATTTATGCATTTTAACTCATGCCTATAAGTTCTGCATTTTAGAACTCATGCCTATAAGTTTTTCTGCTCTTCTGCATCTTAGAAGTTATGCCTATAAGTTTTCTGCACTTCTGCATCTCTGCATCTTAGAAATCATGTCTATAAGTTCTTTCTGCACTTCTGCATTTCTGCATTTTAGAACTCATGCCTATAAGTTTTTTTGCACTTCTGCATCTCTGTATCTTAGAAATTATGCCTATAGGTTTTTTGCACCCCTGCATCTCTGCATTTTAGAAATTATGACTATAAGTTCTGCATCAAGAAATCAGGATCTTAGGTTTTTCTGCACTTCTGCATATACATGCTATTAGGCAAACAATCTTAGGCTTAACAAAAATCATATAGATATCATGCATATAGGACTCTTGTATTTATGTAATTATTTAAAAAATCAATGACGCTTAGCGGTCATGCCTATAGGAGCAAATCAACTGAATCAGTTTCGTCTATGAATCTAAAATTAGTCATAAATCTGCAGATCTTTGTTTATAAAACCAACATCATTTTTCTTAAAATCAGTATACTCTGTTATATATCATGTCTATAGGTCTCATTTAGGCAAACTATAATTAATTAACCAACTGCGCCAGTTCTTGACAAAACTACATCCAGACAAGGCTAATTAGGACTCCTTATTTGAGAAATATGTGATAAATCAGCCTATCATACGCTTTAATTTAATTCAGACCAAAGCAGTATTTAAAGTCATGCTATATTTGCTCTTTAAGTGAGGAGGCTTGTACGAGCCTTAACTGCTGTCTGTTTTCCCTTAACTACTATGTGTTTTTGCTTGTCGCCTAGACTTTTATCCTTTTTGAAAACTCTGAAAAGCCCCAACTTCCTCCCATATAGGATTAGTAATCTCATTGCCTCTGGGACTGATAGGATTGGGAAGGGTAATAGAATTCAATAAGTAACAATACTATTTCTCGCTTTAATACCTTAACGGGGTGGAAGGGGTAGATATAGATATGATGACCGATGCACTAATATCTCATGTAGCCCCTATTCTGTGGAATGATTACTGTATATTGCATTGATGTGATCCATATTAATCATAAACATAGGACCCCCTTTCTTTTACTTACTTTCGTCTATTTCTTTTATAATTGTTTAAACCTTTTTAAAATTTCTGTCCTCTTTACTTTTCCTGAAGTTTCAACTTATTTGCAAATGTTGTATGCGAATTCCTCCTATTTGTAATCACCCGAATTTTCGTTCTAATAATTAGCATTCCAATCAGTGACTTAAGACCTCTAGAAACTTTGTAATATTCATAATGATCCATATGTGTGGTCGAGTTTGGCATTCGTAAGATTCGGAGTTAAATTTAAAGAAAAACAAAATCTTATTTTTGAAGCTCAAATGGAAGAGTTGATCGGAGAGTCGACTTTTTGAAAATAATGATCCCAAAATGGAATTTTATTGATGTCAATAGATTCGTACGGTGATTTTGGACTTAGACGTATGTCCAAATTTGGACTCAGAAGTCCATAAGACAATTCAGCACATGAAAGCTGACATGTTCTAATTATATTATTTTATATGTGGAAGAGGTCAATTACTGTTGGAAACACGTTCTCAATGCAATATACTAAAACGTGTGTTCTTTTGTATAGGTTTTGATGAATGACAAACGAAGCGAAAATTGATATATGACGAAGTTCAAGAAACAAGCACACAATTGATATACTACGAGATTCAAGCTCAAGACAAAGTTTTATAGTTTAATTGAGTCATTCTTAATTGTGATCTTGATCCTACAACTTGACTCGTAACATGGCTTCTCTCATAAAACTATTTTCCAAAATCATGCATATTTAATTTAATGTCAAATGATTTTAAATCATGCATATTTACAGTAGTCAAAATAATTTTTAGACATGCCTTAAAAATCTGGACTAAGATAATCGATTATGTACTTATGATAATCGATTGTTTTAAGCCAAGACTGCATGACAATCGATTGTGAACTAATGACAATCGATTGTGAGTAAGACAATGAGCATCAGGTTTTTCAAACCTGCATGACAATCGATTGTGAACTAATGACAATCGATTGTGACTGAGGCAGTGTCCATCAAAGTTTTTCAAAACTCAGAATAATCGATTATGAACTAATGGTAATCGATTATGTTGAGACAGTGTCTTCCAGTGATTTTCAAATTTATTAAATAATCGATTGTTACATTGGACAATCGATTGTCAAAGAGACAGTGTCTAAAATGTTTTTCAAAAACTGATAAGTAATCGATTGTTGACTTTGTGCAATCGATTGTGAAGCTGACCGTTGTCGTAAAGTTTTCAAATACCGTCAGGTAATCGATTATTGATTCTGTATAATCGAATGTTTTGATTAAAATTCGAAAAAGATTTTTTGAACGTTATTGGGTAATCGATTATTGATTCTGTATAATCAATTGTTTTGATTAAAATCCGGAAAAGATTTTTTGAACGTTGCTGAGTAATCGATTGTTGATTCTGGACAATCGATTGTTTGTGGTAAAATCTGGAAAGGATTTTTTGAACGTTGCAAGTAATCGATTATGGAATGTAAGTAATCGATTATCAAGCGTAAAATCTGGGATTGAATTTTGATCTGACTGGCAGACAATCGATTGTTGGGGTTTGACAATCGATTGTCAGTGAGTAAAATCAGCAACTCTTAATTGGCAATTAGGCAACGGTAATGCCAAGTTTTTCAACTATAAATACAGCTTCATTTCAGTGTTTTAAACACAACAACATACTACAACTGATCATTACATTGCTATAAGCTTGCATACTCTTGTTTATCATTTTATATTCAATTTCATAAAGCTTTTGAGAGCCATATTCTTGTCCAAAGTTGTTGTGATCTAGAGCTTACTTCTTTTACTCATATCTACTCATTAAGGAGTATTTTGTTTGAGTGTTTAGTGTTTTATACACTTGTAAGAGAATTGTGATTCTCTTGTTGTAAGGAACTTGTGTTTCCTTGGTTGAAGTCTTGGAGTGTTGTATCTCCGAGCAAAGGTGTTAAGGCTTGTGTCCTTAAGTTGTAAAGGTTTGTTGAGCACCCGTAAGCTTAACAAGTTAGTGGAAAATCTCGAGAGAGTCTCTCGGGGACTGGACTAGCCACGTGCTGTAGTGAACCAGAATATATCGGTGCGTTCTTTCCTTTTTGTTTATTTAACGCACTTATTTATTTCCTGCAAATTTTAATTTTCGCAAGTTTACGCTAAATTTTATTATAACGCTATTCACCCCCCCCCCCTCTAGCATTAAGCGTATTTTCTAACAATTGGTATCAGAGCCCAACTCTCTGAAAACTTAACAGTTTGAGAGAACCATCCATGGCTTCTACTCGTGATTCTTTTGCAGGAATTGATGAAGGACAGTGCTCCACACGACCACCTCTATTCAACGGTACAAATTACAATTACTGGAAGGAGAGGATAAAGATCTTCGTTCAGTACAATAGCTTTCACCTTTGGAAGGTGATAATGAAGGGAAACCAAATTCCAACAAAGAAGGTGGAAAACGAATGGGTTCCCAAGTCCGAGGATGAGTATGACGCGGATGACATCCGAAAGGTTCAAAATAATGCTAAAGCAATTAATTTATTATACTGTGCTGTTAATGCTGACGATTACAGGAAAATATCGTGTTGCACAACGGCAAAGGAGATGTGGGACAAGCTAGAAGTTACATACGAAGGTACGGACCAGGTAAGGGAAGCAAAAATTGATTTCCTAACCCATTCTTATGAATTATTTCACATGAAGGAAGGTGAAAAGGTGGACGAAATGTTTGAGCGATTTTCAATAATCGTAAATGACCTACATGCTCTCAAGAAAACATTCACGGATAGAGAGCTCGTTCGAAAAATTCTTAGAAGTCTCACACCGGCATGGAGATCAAAGGCCGATGCAATTCAAGAATCCATTGGCATTTCAAACGTCACCATCGACGCACTAAGAGGTAACCTTAAGACCTATGAATCTACTATTCTTAACCCTTTTGTTGATGATCAAAGGAGGCAACGAATAGCTCTAAAGGCGAGCACAAGCCAACCGCAAATTGATGAGGAAGGAGACAACGAGTTTGGACTCGTTATCAAAAGATTTCAAAAGTTCATGCGCAAGGAGTATGAACGCAAGGGCAAAAAGCAAGGCGAACAAATCAAGTGCTATGAATGTGGTGAAACCGGGCACATCAAATCAAATTGCCCAAACATCAAAACGGAGAAGAAACCTTTTAAAAAGCAACGTGCATACATTTCTTGGGGAGGCGACTCCGGAGATGAGTCAAGCGAAGGAGAAGAAGACGAAGCAGCAAATCTTTGCCTTATGGCACAAGAAGACAACAAAGATGAGGTATGTCAAATTTCGTCTAAAAACTTTACTCTTGAAGAAATGCGAACTGCTTTTGATGAATTATATGCTGAGTTTAATAAGGCTTCAAAAACTGTTAAGGGCATAAAAGAAAATGCTTCATTAAAAGAAAAGGATTTTCAAAAACAGCTTTCTTTGAAAGAAAAGGATTTAGAAAAACTGGTTTTAGAAAATGAAAAGCTGAAAGAGGAAAACAAGTTTTTTGGAAAAAGAAGCGTCGATAAGCCCGAAAGTTCTACAAAAAATTGTTCTTCTTGCTTGCATCTCAAAAAAGAGGTAGATAGACTCAAAAGTACCTTAGATAAGTTTAATTCTTCCCACAAGAATTTGAATGAGGTCCTTGTAAATTTGAAATCAACCAAGCATGGCATAGGATTTAAGAATGAGGCTAAAGAAAAGGTTGAAGCCAAACCCCAACCACCTAAGGCTCAACCTAGGACTAATAAAACAAATGCTTATCCTAGAAATAGCAATCCTAGAACCCATATGCATGCTAGACAAAATGTTGAACATTTTAGGAGACCTAGAAATGACTTACCACCTAGAAATAGTTACCCTAGAAATAATGCATATTTTAGGCCAAATGTTGAACCTTTGAGAAGACCTAGAAATGGCCTTCAACCGAGAAACAATCACTCTAGAAATGCTGCCCATCCTAGAGCTCATAGTAGGAGAAATAATTCTCATGAAATGCGAAATAGTCATAGTGTTCAAAATAGAGTAAGAAATTTTTATCCGTCTAGTTACTATGAACCTAGAAGGATGCATAACCCAAATGTGACTTGTCATTACTGTAGACGTATTGGTCATATTGCTCCTGCATGCTTTACACGTCATAGACATATTACTCAATTGCATCATTATAATATGCCTAACCCCCAAGGACCCAAGATGGCATGGGTACCTAAAGAACATTAATTTGTTTTGTAGGTGTGCTTGAAGGGATCAAGTGTACTATGGTACCTTGATAGTGGATGCTCCAAGCATATGACGGGAGATGAATCCAAATTCCTTCAATTAGAGCACAAAGAAGGAGGAAGTGTTATCTTCAGTGATAACAATAAAGGAAAGATCATCGGCATCGGCTCGGTCGGTAAGGATGAAAAATCCTCTATTAAGCATATATACTTGTTAAAGGATTAAAGCATAATCTCTTGAGCATAAGCCAATTGTGTGACAAGGGAAATCTTGCTTTATTTGATTGGGATGAATGCTTAGTGTTCAGATGTAGTGATTTCAAAATTATCCTCCGTGGTTTTAGAGTGGATAGTATTTATATGGTTGATCTTGCTAATTCCTCACCTGATTATGTTGATTGTCTAATGAGTAAAGAGGATGATACTTGGCTATGGCATCGTAGAGTAGCACATATCAATATGCATCTTTTGAACAAATTGATTTCTCAAAACTTAGTTGTTGGTCTTCCCAATTTAAAATTTGAAAATGACTCTATTTGTGACTCGTGTCAAAAGGGGAAGCAAACAAAAGCATCTTTCAAATCTAAAAACATTGTTTCAACTTCTAGACCATTGCAATTGCTTCATATGGATTTATTTGGTCCCTCTCGCATTGAAAGTCTAGGAAGAAATAAATATGCTTTTGTGATTGTTGATGATTACTCGAGATTTACTTGGACTTTATTTCTTGCCAATAAAAGTGATGCTTTTCAAAATTTTAAATATTTTCTTAAGCGTTTTCAAAATGAGAAAGAAACAACCGTCACTTCAATTAGAAGTGATCATGGGGGAGAGTTTGATCACAATCTCTTTGCGGACTTTTGTGAAGAACTCGGAATCGAGCATACCTTTTCCGCTCCACGTACACCACAACAAAATGGGGTGGTGGAAAGGAAAAATAGGTGTCTCGAAGAGATGGCTAGAACCATGCTCGACGAAGCTAAGATACCCAAACACTTTTGGGCAGACGCCGTGAGTACCGCTTGCTATGTTCTAAATAGAGTAGTAATTCGGCCGATACTCATGAAAATCCCCTATGAACTCTATAAGGGTAGAAAACCAAATATTTCCCATTTTAGAGTTTTTGGTTGCAAATGTTTTGTTCATAACAATGGCAAAGACCAATTGGGTAAATTTGATGCTAAGTCGGATGAAGGTATTTTCATTGGATATTCCTCACGTAGTAAAGCATATAGGGTCTTTAATAAAAGAACCCAAATTGTGGAGGAATCCCCTCATTTTGTATTTTCCGAAAATAACGCTCGCTTGGCGAGAAAGGATTCCGGTTTTGATCTTGCAGGTATCTTAGATAGCTTGAAAGACAAAACACAAGAGGAACCACCCAAGGAAAATAAAGATGAAACTGAGGAACAACCAACGGAAGAAGCGCCACAATTGGAAAAAGAAATGAATATGCCTAACGAGTGGAGGACAATCAAAGATCACCCTCTCGAACAGGTAATTGGCAACGTTGGAGACAAGGTAAGTACCCGAAACTCTCTCAAAAATACCTTAGAACATACTGCTTTTGTTTCTCAAATTGAACCCAAAACCATCTCAGAAGCAATTGGGGATGAATTTTGGACCTTGGCAATGCAAGAGGAGCTTAACCAATTCGAACGCAATGACGTTTGGGATTTGGTGCCAAGACCCGAAGGTCATACCATAATTGGTACAAAATGGGTTTTTCGCAATAAACTAGATGAAAATGGTATAATCACTAGAAACAAAGCTAGGCTTGTAGCAAAAGGCTATAATCAAGAAGAAGGTATTGACTATGAGGAAACATATGCTCCCGTAGCTAGATTAGAAGCTATTCGCTTATTGCTTGCATTTGCCTCTTCTATGAATTTCATTTTATATCAAATGGATGTGAAAAGTGCTTTTCTAAACGGTTTTATTCAAGAAGAAGTTTATGTTGAACAACCCCCCGGTTTTGAAAACTTTAAATCTCCCGATCATGTTTTCAAGCTCAAAAAGGCTCTTTATGGTTTAAAACAAGCTCCCCGAGCTTGGTATGAAAGATTAAGTAAGTTTCTTTTGGAAAATGATTTCATTAGGGGGAAAGTTGACACAACTCTCTTTGTTAAGCATAAAAACAATGATATCTTGTTAGTTCAAATATATGTAGATGATATTATATTTGGTGCTACTAACAATGTTTTATGCAAGGAATTTTCTGATTTAATGACAAGCGAATTTGAGATGTCTATGATGGGTGAGTTAACATTCTTTTTGGGATTACAAGTAAAGCAAATGAAAGAAGGTACATTCATTTGTCAAGCCAAATATTGCAAAGAATTGCTGAAACGATTTGAGATGAACAATGCAAAATAAATGGCAACTCCCATGAGCACATCCGATCATCTAGACAAAGATGAGAAAGGTAAGGAAGTCGACACCAAAAAGTATCGAGGTATGATTGGCTCTCTTCTTTATCTTACTGCTAGTCGTCCGGACATCATGTTTAGCGTGTGCTTATGCGCTCGTTATCAATCGTGTCCGAAGGAGTCTCACCTTACTGCGGTAAAACGGATTTTAAGGTATCTTGTTGGTACTACAAATGTGGGTCTATGGTACCCCAAAGGCTCTTCATGCCAACTTGTTGGCTACTCCGATTTCGATTTTGCTGGATGCAAATTGGACCGCAAGAGCACTAGTGGCACTTGCCATTTGCTCGGTAGCTCTCTCGTTTCTTGGTTTAGCAAGAAACAAGTAAGTGTTGCGTTGTACACAACCGAGGCTGAATATGTAGCCACGGAGAGTTGTTGCGCTCAAATCCTATGGATGAAACAACAACTCTTGGACTATGGCCTAAGTCTGGATCATATCCCTCTTAGATGTGATAATACTAGTGTCATATGCTTGACGAAGAACCCCGTTCTTCATTCGCGAACGAAACACATTGAAATTAGACATCATTTTATTAGAGATCACGTTATCAAAGGCGATGTCGAAATTGAATTTGTTGAAACCAAAAACCAATTGGCAGACATCTTTACAAAGCCTTTAGAGAAAGAGTCCTTCTTCCGAATTCGCAGTGAACTCGGGATCCTTGACTCCACGTTGATCTAAGTCATGCATTGCATTTTTTTTTCATGATTTCTAACTTGAGCGTCGGAGACGTCTAACGATTTTTTCAGGTATCGCCCCAAAGGAAAGGGGAATTATAAAGCTTGACGTACAATCGGTTTCCGTCGTCTAAAAATCGATTATTTCGTATCAATAATCGATTATGTTGCTATTATCGATTATGTTACTGTAATTTCTTTCCAATAAATAAACAAGGTTTATTTCATCTTTGGCATCTTATTATTATTTTTGCTAATGGCAAAAGGGGGAAGATAACGGGTATGATGCACTCTCAAGTTATAAGCTTAAATTGAGGGGGAATTTTCAAATTGAGGGGGAACAAATTGCATACTTGTTGCATGTATATACTTGTCTTGAATCGTCAATATAAACTGCTTGTCTTGCATATCCCGCTTAATGTTTGCCATTATCAAAAAGGGAGAAATTGTTGGAAACACGTTCTCAATGCAATATACTAAAACGTGTGTTCTTTTGTATAGGTTTTGATGAATGACAAACGAAGTGAAAATTGATATATGACGAAGTTCAAGAAACAAGCACACAATTGATATACTACGAGATTCAAGCTCAAGACAAAGTTTTATAGTTTAATTGAGTCATTCTTAATTGTGATCTTGATCCTACAACTTGACTCGTAACATGGCTTCTCTCATAAAACTATTTTCCAAAATCATGCATATTTAATTTAATGTCAAATGATTTTAAATCATGCATATTTACAGTAGTCAAAATAATTTTTAGACATGCCTTAAAAATCTGGACTAAGATAATCGATTATGTACTTATGATAATCGATTGTTTTAAGCCAAGACTGCATGACAATCGATTGTGAACTAATGATAATCGATTGTGAGTAAGACAGTGAGCATCAGGTTTTTCAAACCTGCATGACAATCGATTGTGAACTAATGACAATCGATTGTGACTGAGGCAGTGTCCATCAAAGTTTTTCAAAACTCAGAATAATCGATTATGAACTAATGGTAATCGATTATGTTGAGACAGTGTCTTCCAGTGATTTTCAAATTTATTAAATAATCGATTGTTACATTGGACAATCGATTGTCAAAGAGACAGTGTCTAAAATGTTTTTCAAAAACTGATAAGTAATCGATTGTTGACTTTGTGCAATCGATTGTGAAGCTGACCGTTGTCGTAAAGTTTTCAAATACCGTCAGGTAATCGATTATTGATTCTGTATAATCGAATGTTTTGATTAAAATTCGAAAAAGATTTTTTGAACGTTATTGGGTAATCGATTATTGATTCTGTATAATCAATTGTTTTGATTAAAATCCGGAAAAGATTTTTTGAACGTTGCTGAGTAATCGATTGTTGATTCTGGACAATCGATTGTTTGTGGTAAAATCTGGAAAGGATTTTTTGAACGTTGCAAGTAATCGATTATGGAATGTAAGTAATCGATTATCAAGCGTAAAATCTGGGATTGAATTTTGATCTGACTGGCAGACAATCGATTGTTGGGGTTTGACAATCGATTGTCAGTGAGTAAAATCAGCAACTCTTAATTGGCAATTAGGCAACGGTAATGCCAAGTTTTTCAACTATAAATACAGCTTCATTTCAGTGTTTTAAACACAACAACATACTACAACTGATCATTACATTGCTATAAGCTTGCATACTCTTGTTTATCATTTTATATTCAATTTCATAAAGCTTTTGAGAGCCATATTCTTGTCCAAAGTTGTTGTGATCTAGAGCTTACTTCTTTTACTCATATCTACTCATTAAGGAGTATTTTGTTTGAGTGTTTAGTGTTTTATACACTTGTAAGAGAATTGTGATTCTCTTGTTGTAAGGAACTTGTGTTTCCTTGGTTGAAGTCTTGGAGTGTTGTATCTCCGAGCAAAGGTGTTAAGGCTTGTGTCCTTAAGTTGTAAAGGTTTGTTGAGCACCCGTAAGCTTAACAAGTTAGTGGAAAATCTCGAGAGAGTCTCTCGGGGATTGGACTAGCCACGTGTTGTGGTGAACCAGAATATATCGGTGCGTTCTTTCCTTTTTGTTTATTTAACGCACTTATTTATTTCCTGCAAATTTTAATTTCCGCAAGTTTACGCTAAATTTAATTATAACGCTATTCACCCCCCCCCCCTCTAGCGTTAAGCGTATTTTCTAACAATTACCATGCTGGATACCAATCGGATATGATAGCAAGTGTTCGAGGCGTACTATAAGATATATGGGGTCTAAAGAAAGTCCTAAGTCGCCAAATTAGATAGTTTCATAATAGACTAAAGTTGAAATGAGTACGCACAAGACCTCATTTTGGATTATCATATATAAATATGTATAAGGTTTTATGTTTTGAAAAACCTATCAAATGAAAGATCTTCAAGTCTAGTTTCTTACGCTTCAAAACGTTTGTCATTTAAACACTCCTACCAGAAGTTATGACCAAATTACCAAAAGCAACATAGAATTTTACACTACTGCGCTGCCCCATGCGGCGCGGCTGTATAAATTATCTGAGCACCTTCAATTTCATTTCTAAACATACTTTTAATTACCACGGCGCCTCACGCGGCGCGGATGTACAAAAAATGGGTTTTTCTTACCCGACCCCTATTTCATATAACTCAGTTATGGTTTATATTTTTGGGTATTTTTGGTGTTTTAGAGAGAGGGGAGAGATTTTTTAGAGATATTAAGAAGCAAAAGTGTTTTGGTTCATCAAAATCTTGTCCACACCTTGAAATCCCTCAAGTTCTTCATCAAAGAGGCAAGAATTGCTTTTTTCCCAATTCTTCAATGTCGAAATCTAACTATAAATGGATAATTAGTAAGATGATTCATGGATGTTTGAGTATTAGTTATACATTCTTGTAACAATTAGGTTATGGGAAGATTGTTGAGTTCAAATAGGTGATTGGGTTAAAAATGGTAGAAATCTTCAAAACTTTAATTGAGGATTTGAAAGGCAATCCGATGTCGGAATTCGATAATTTTTATATGGTTGAACTCGTATCGGAATAGGTGTTTGTATTTTGTGAGTTTTTCTTGGATTCAAAACATGAGTCTCGTTGTTGAATTTTAAAATAAATTTTGAATTTTTAGTCCGGAATATAAGTAATTTCATATGTAATTAATTCGTACGATTTATATTGAGTATATTGAATTATCGTTGAAGATTCGGGCGAATTTGCGAGGAATATGTTTATTGGAATCTTGACTTGGTTTCGAAAAGAGGTAAGTATCTTACCTAACCTTGTGTAGGGGACTTCCCCTTAGGATTTGAGTCCTCTATTCTAATTGTAGCCCGTGCATGCGAGGTGACGAGTGTGTGCTCGGGCTTATTTGTGAGAAATTTGCTCTAGGATTCTTAGGTCCTTAAGTTCATTATATGGAAAGTAGTCCGTTATAATTGGTTTTTCCTAATTGCTTAAATTGCCTTTATATGCTCCATATGATATTATCAACTTTCCTCTAATTCTACATGTTACTTTGACCCTTAATTTCCCTAATTGAAGTAATTGCCTTCCTCATATTTTTTATACTCCTTGATTGTAAGTTCCTCTGTGACTTTGTGCAAATATGTTACATGTCCAACTGTTGTGGTTACTGGTGTAGCTATCACGTGCTTATTATGTCTTGTTATTTTATTAAGGTTGTCGTACTTATTAGTTTTTTTGTGACCCTTATTTTATATTGTTAATTCCCTTGTCGCGACGTTATTGTTTCTTTTGTTGGTTCCCTTGCCGGGATGTTATTATTTCTGTTGTTGATTCCCTTGCCGGAACGTTATTGTTCTGTTGGTGATTTTCTTGCCGGGGCGTTATTGTTTCTAATGTTGACTCCCTTGCCGGGATGTTATTGTTTTCTATTGTTGACCCCTTGCCGGGATGCTATTGTTTCTACTATTTGGGTAAGGAATAGTGATAAGGCACGAAGGTTGATGCCGTGCATATGTACATTTAAATTGATTTGGGTTGTAGTGCGGGATACAAAGAGATCCCCAGCACATATATTGAGGATACCAAGAGATCCCTAGTGCATATATTGAGGTACCAAGAGATCCTTGAGATACCAAGAGATCCCAATTACATATTGAGAATACCAAGAGATCCTCGAGATATCGAGAGATCCCTAGTACATATTGAGGATACCAAGAGATCCCCGGGATACCAAGAGATCCCTAGTACATATAATGAGGATACCAAGAGATCCCTAGTACATATAATGAGGATACCAAGAGATCCCTAGCACACATATTTACGTTTGGGACTACAAGACAATATCTTGGGAGATCCCTTGTTAAAATCATTGTGTTCTGAGCTGATGTTTTCATTGATTCTATCTGTGTGCAAATATTATGGGTGTTGTCCATTCCATTCCTTATACTTACTAGTTGGGGCAAATTGTGTTAGGAAATGTACAAGCATACACGTGGTTAATCACCCTTGTCTAGTAGGAGTATCTTTGGGATTTCTGAGTATAGACGCACCCCTTGTTCATTTTCTTCCATGTGAGAATGATCTTTGGGCTCATGAGCCAGTATGATGAAAAGGGGTGATGAGGACACAGGATGCCAAGTGTTAGGGTTCAGGTATTGAGATCCGTATTGCATGATTTTGAGATGAGGTGTCACAGGGTGAATTATATTCGGAGGATTTTCTTTTAGTAAAGATTATGTTTGAAACATTATTTTGAGGGAAAACCCTTTTGAAAAGGACACTTATTTGTAGGAAGTATAGTTCAAACAAATTTTTCTATCACTTGAAAAGAGTTTGATTATTTGATTGATACTTGCTGGATAAGACTCAAGGTGAGGGCTGTCGTAGCTGTAAAGTTATGATTTGTCGTTACTGTATTTGTGATTCGAGTTTGGTTGTATTTACATTGTTCACTTTAGGAGCTTTATTATAGTGTTTCCCACTATACTTGTTGTTTCCTTTACTTATTGTATTTTCATGTATTGTTAAAAATATCACTTAGTCTTTATATAGATATCATGTTCGGTTCTTTTCTATACTTATGCTTGTTCTGCTTATTAGACCATTAGGTGTCTTGACTATTCCTCGTCACTACTCCATCGAGGTTAGTCTTGATACTTACTGGGCACCGCTGTGGTGTGCTCATACTGCTCTTCTCCATATTGTTTTGTGCAGATCCAGGTATTGTTCGTTAGTAGCAGTGCAGATTCTTACCTAGGAGACTCGAGGTAGTCCTGCTACTGCGTTCGCAGGCTTCGGAGTCACCTTCCTATGTTATATTCACATTGTTGTACTTATTTCCATACGTTGTTGCTAGAAGTTGTAGTGAAACTCTATAGAGCTTATGACTTGTATTGTCGGGTTTTGGGAAGTTGTTCACTGTATAAATGATTCATCTTAGAAAGGTTCTATCTGTTATCAGTTATTGTTGTTATTCCGCATTTTAGTAAGCTGACCTAGTCCTTAAGACTAGGTGCCATCACGAAACCCAACTGAGGGAAAACTAGGTCGTGACACTATTTGAGCCCTTAATTTCTTACTTTATTATGTGAAGTCACAATTATAAAATAGACGGGAACCACACTAGTAGATCTTGAGGGGTGCCTAACACCTTCCCCTCGAGATAATTTCTAGTCCTTACCCAAACTCTGATTCTTAAAACTCAAACCCTCAGTAGTGTCCTAATGCACTTAATTATTAGGTGGTGACTCTTCAAACTCCAAAATCCAATTCCCAAAAGGGAACGAGTTTTCCTCCCAAATGTCATAAACCCGATTTTTCCTTAAATGAAAGGGGGTGCGACAAGTTGCACGAGCGGTTGATGACGGATCCCCGCAATCGATTTCTAGGGGAGGAGTTGGAGAAGAAGGATCAGGAGCTACTATAGGGTCTCAGCAGCAAGAGTGTGCTTGAAGAGCAAATCCACTTCAAGGACGAAGAGCTGAAGTGGGCAAGGGGGTCACTGCAGAATGCGAGTACCTGCCGGATAAGTTAGGGGCGATGCAGTTGGAAATCAAGCAGAGCCGGGTCAGGGTCGCAGAGATGAGCGCTGAACAGAGAGGAAAGTTGACTGCACTGGAGAACAAGGTTGCCGAGTTAGAGCGCATGGAGAGGACCTGGTCAGATGCTTTGGCGAGGTTAGCGGCCTTATATGAGTCCCTATACGTGCACGCGTCTCAGCAGAAATCGGAGAGGGCTACTGCGACCCTTAGGAAAGTAAGGCTCGAGGAACAGATTAGCACGATCGATCATGAGGCCATGGTTTTGGCAGAGCAAGTTGCAGCCTTGGAGGCGGAGAATAAGCGGCTAAGGACTCAAGCTGGCCCATCTCGTGCTGCCGTTCCGTCAAACTTATGAGATCTAGATCTACGCCGAAGCCCAGCAGGATATTTTCAAGAACTTGTGGGAAGCGGGTACCGTGATCGAGGCTGCCTATGAAGAGGAATGTGAGAAATCCCACGCGGCTCGTGTCAACTGCGGCTATGATACGGCAACTCCCAAAACTGATGGGGATGCACCTGATGATGATGGTGAGAACAATGGGGATGGAGATGACAACAGCGGTGATAACGCCGAATAAAGAAAAAATTATGCTGTATTCTTTTCATTTAGTCTGTCGGTTGGCGTTTGTTTGTTTCTTGTTGTTTTTCCCTTTTCTTTCATCTTTCCTTTTTTTTTTGTTCTCTTTTAGTTGACCGGCCTGGATCGGGTGTAAGCGATAGTAGCCCGCATTTCTGACTTCATGAATAAAGAACTCTTTTTCGCTAATTGTCTTGAATTTTAGCTTTCCTTTCGGTTGATTTATGATCTTCACACGAGGTGAGGGCTTGTAATGCGAGTCCCAATATTGCTTTTTCTCACATCGAAGGCTACTAATATTAAGGGTGTTATTTCGAACTAATCGAATAACAACCCATCTTGAGTTCGAATGAGGTTGAGTCTGTCGTTCTTTGATAGCAAAGGACCTTAGCCTTAAGGATGTTATTTCGAACTTATCGAAATAACAACTCGTCTTGAGTTAGAACGAGGTCGAACCTGTCGTTCTTTGATGGCGAACGTCCTTAGCCTTAAGGGTGTTATTTCAAAATTATCAAAATAACAACCCGTCTTGAGTTCGAACAGGGTCAAACTTGTTATTATTTGATGGCGAAGGCTCTTCGCCTTAAGGGTGTTATTTCGAACCTATCGAAATAACAACCTGTCTTGAGTTTGAATGAGGTCGAACATGTCGTTCTTTGATGGCGAAGGCCCTTAGCCATAAGGGTGTTATTTCAAACTTATCAAAATAACAAACCATCTTAAGTTCATACAAGGTCGAACCTATCGTTCGTTGATGGCGAAGTCAATAGCCTTAATGGTGTTATTTCGAACTTATCAAAATAACAACCCATCTTGAGTTCGAACGAGGTCCAGCCGGTCGTTCTTTGATGGCGAAGGACATTAGCCTTAAGGGTGTTATTTCAAACTTATCGAAATAACAACCCATCCTGAGTTTGAACGAGGTTGAACCTACCGTTCTTTGATGGTGAAGGCCCTTAGCCTTAAGGGTGTTATTTCCAACTTATTGGAATATCAACCTGTCTTGGGTTCGAACGAGGTCGAACCTGTCGTTCTTTGATGGCAAAGGCCCTTAGCCTGAAGGATATTATTTCGAACTTATCAAAATAACAACTCGTCTAGAGTTTGAACAATGTCGAACCTGTCATTCTTTAATAGTGAAGGCCCTTAGACTTAAGGGTGTTGTTTCAAACTTATCGAAATAACAAGTCATCTTGGGTTCGAATGAGGTCAAACCTGTCGTTCTTTGATGGAGAAGGCCCTTAACCTTAAGGGTGTAATTTTGAACTTATCGAAATAGCAACCTATCTTGAGTTCGAACGAGGTCAAAACTGTCCTTCTTTGATGGTGAAGGGCCTTAGCCTTAAGGGTGTTATTTCGAACTTATCCAAATAATAACCCGTCTTGATTTCGAACGACGACGAACCTATTGTTATTTGATGGCGAAGGCCCTTAGCCTTAAGGGTGTTATTTCTAACTTAGTGAAATAACAACCCGTCTTGGGTTGGAACAAGATCAAACCAGTCATTCTTTGATGGTTAAGGCCCTTAAACTTAAGGGAGTTATTTCGAACTTATCGAAATAACAACCCGTCTTGATTTCGAACGAGGTCGAACCCATTGTTCTTCGATGGTGAAGGCCCTTAGCCTTAAGGGTGTTATTTCAAACTTATCAAAATAACAACTCGTCTTGAGTTCAAACGAGGTCTAACTTGTCGTTCTTTGATGGTGAAGGCCTTTAGACTTAAGGGTGTTATTTCGAACTTATCGAAATAACAACCTATCTTGAGTTTGAAGGAGGTCGAACCTGTCGTTTTGGTGGCGAAAGGCTATAGCCTTAAGGGTGTTATTTTGAAATTATCGAAATAACAACCTGTCTTGAGTTCGATGGTCGAACCTGTCATTCTTTGATGGCTAAGGCCTTTAGCCTTAAGGGCGTTATTTTGAACTTATCAAAATAACAACCCGTCTTGAGTTCGAACGAGGGAGAATTTATCGTTCTTTAATGGTGAAGGCCCTTAACCTTAAGGGTGTTATTTTGAACTTATCGAAATATCAACCCATCATAGTTTCGAACGAGGTCGAACTTGTCGTTATTTGATGGCGAAGGACCTTAGCCTTAAAGTGTTATTTCAAACTTATCGAAATAACAACCCGTCTTGAGTTCGAACGAGGTCTAACCAAACGTTCTTTGATGGCGAAGGCCCTTAGCCTTAAGGGTGTTATTTCGAACATATCAAAATAATAACTCGCCCTGAGTTCGAATGAGATCGAACCTGTCATTCTTTGATGGCGAAGGCCTTAGCCTTAAGGGTGTTATTTCAAGCTTATCGAAATAACAATCCATCTTGAGTTCGAACGTGGTTGAACCTATCATTGTTTGATAGCGAAGGCCCTTAGCCTTAGTCCCAGTTTGACAGCCATTGCTTGCTTTTGTGGTTCAACGCCATGAGCGCCGAGCATCAAGATTTCGTTAGAACCTATATTGTACGTGTGTCATAGTCGTTTGCTTGACCCGGAGATTCAGGTTGTTTCAAGATTATATTCGATTTTTCATTTGAGATACCCTTGCACCGGTTTTTGTCCCGGCATAGTATGGAAGATGAAAAGGGGATTCCCCATGCTCCTACCCGGCGATTTTAAAGGAGGAGGAAGAGGATAGACTGCAACACCTATCTCCTTGTCCGGGCTGTTCGAGATCGATAGTGCTGGGGATTTTAGTCCCTGTCAACGCATTTGATTTTCTTTTCTCGATGCGCTGCCTTCAACTCCAGTGTGAGTTGGATTTTCTCTTTGGCGTTTCTTTTGCTTCGATCCAGGAAGAACTAGGTACTTTCACTAGGACATCCCCATGAACGACGCCAAATTGTTTGACTCAAAAGTTTTTAAACAGTTTTTAAGAAAATCAATCAAAAGAAATGAAAAGGGTAAATAATAGTCAATCATAATTAATACTGGATCGAGAGACAGAGAAGTTGCAATAATGTATTGAATAGGCAAATTATCGAAAAGTTTTATTGATGATAGGAATTTGCCTTGCCACTCCTTAGAGAGGTCTAGGAAATTACAAAATATATTCTTCCTTTCCTAGTTTATCCAAAATGGGGTTTCTCCCCTTTCCCATAGGTCGAGGAGAGAGTTCCCGAAGCTGGGCTACCCTTTTTCGGGTTAATCGAGTATTGGAGAGGAAACCCAGGGTCCGAGAGAGCCTTTCAACACTTTTCCCTTGCCTTTATAATCGGAGGACTTCTTGTACTTGTCATGGCTTATCGTAGTCAGCTCAAGAAGGTTTTCCCGTCGTGGGGAGGATTTTACATCATTCGTTGTGTTGAGTATAATGACGATCAGACGTAGTCAACTTTGGTGACCGCTCTTATGAAGATTAGGGCGGGATCATTACCGTCATGGTCGTGCGATAAGATTTTGACCAATACGTTGGTTTTCCAGAAATATTTCCTAGAGATATTTTGGTCGCTATCAAACACATTCTAAATTCTAGCAACTCTACTATTACCAGGCTATTAAGAAAAAACATAAGTGAGATAAGCCATTTTATCTCTTTTGCATGTTTACTACTTTTAAAAAATATTTTGTAGCATTTGAATACCATAACATAATTTATTTTCTAGAAAATATTTTTTGGAAAACATTAATTAGAAAATATATTTCGAAAAACATTTTCTATCACACTAAGAGTCCGTTTGGCCAAGCTGCCAAAATCTGCTTATTTTGTAAATAACTTTTTTTTCAGAAACTTTTTCCGAAAGTACTTTTGAAAAAAAATAATTTGTGTTTTGCTAATTCATTTAAGAAGTATTTTTGTAACATTTGATAAACAAATTGTGTTTGGCCAATCTTTCTAAAAAGTGCTTCTGAGTATCAAATTACCAGAAAGGACAGTACAAAGGTCTTATAATTATATTAAAAAAAAACTTAAATAATTATCGTAAGATACTTTTATTACTTTATTTTATTTAATTAAAATATAAAACATACAGTAAACATACATATTAAAGATTTAAATTAATTTTACATATATAGTTATACCAAAGCATATAATATTATCTTGTATAAATACTTATTGTTACATGATAACTTGAATAATCAAAATACATCATTCAGTATGAATTAGAATTATATCTCACAAATTAGTATATATTGATAATCCACCATAAAATAATAAATAATGTCACCTAGATATAACAATATTTCTCAATAATTTCATCTCTACTTCAATTGTACAACGCCTCCATATTAGTACAAGACTTGTCTTGCATTTCTAAAGGAATAACAGAAGACTCATTTCCTTCCTCAATCTCTGTAGTAATGTCTTTATTAGCATAATAGTTGAATTTATTATCGGTAGAAGAATAGTGTCAGGTGAAATTACGTATAGCCATGGTAGTTATAACTAGATGATTCTGAATGTGAAACTTGAAAGATGGCATTAACCGTAAAATAGAAATATAATATTAAATATGTTTTTTAAAAATATTTTCATAAAAAATGGTTTAATTCAAATTCAAAAAGAGTAACTAATTATTAACAACACATAACGTAAATTTCGTTTTTAAGAATTTAAATTCAAATAGAAATAAATTATTACCAAACCTGACTAACTTTGTACAAAATTATCAAATGGCCTATTGTGAGGCTATCAATTTGCTTAACGTGGATGCTTTTTCTTCTTCTTTTAATAATAATATTGATAGATTATGCGATGCTATTGAAAATTTATTACCTATTTGTATGTAATTTTCACAAATTAGATTAATGATTCAGGAACTAAGAGCATATAACAGAAGAAATTATAAATGATTATTTGTAGGAAAAGAATTGATAATCCAAAGAAGGATGTATATAATTTGCTTTAGTGTGAAAAAAGAAGAAGATAAATTGGAAAGTTACAAGACATTACACAAATAAAAAATCAAAAACAAGAAAGTGTTTAACCAAAAAATTGATACTTTGGTCAAAGCTTGAAAATAAGAAGAATACGGGTTACTGATAATCTAGAAAGAAAATAAGAAAAGACTTTGAGAGCAAATATAAAGCAAAGAAATCAGATTTTATTCCAGTAGTATATCAATAGTATTTCGTGTCTTTACAGATGTACAGATATTCTCCTTTTATAGTCGATTCTAGGAGAATGTGTAATGCCTTTGTCTTAATAAGGCAATTATGAGTAATAAATGACATTAAAAGAAACGTTACTCAATTATTTACATTAAATAAAAATTCTCTAACATATTTGACATTTAATGTTGAATTTGGCCTCTTTTCTGCTATCAGATTCATTCCTTTAATTCCTTATGTTCCTCGAGCTTTAAATGACTTGAATAGGTACGAGCCACGTGTTATTTGAATAACAACTCGTGCCTCTTTAGGTTTCTTCTCCCGTATCAGTTATCGCTCGTGCCTCGTGACGGATAATAATGCTTTGACTGTTTGACTGATACATGTGTCACGACACGTCACCTTTAATATGTAAATTCAGTTTTTTCCCAATACAGATAGTCCCCCACTTTCTATTTATTTATCAATTAAATATTTGGGAAGTTGATCTCATTAAAAAGGGAATTTTTGCCATCATTAATATTATGACAACATTGACGCTTCAATTGTCTTTTCTATTTAATGTATTTTCACACGTGTCCTTCTCCCATTAGTTCTTCAGTTTTCAGCCTTTTTAGAGGCTTTTACGGCTTCACTATTCACGAAGAGATAGTTTTCTTTACTATAAGCTTTCCATTATTACACTTTTTGCTTTTGACGGTTGTTTTCATATATAAAATCAACCCTTTTTCTCTTGTCTTCTTCTTCATAATGTTTTTACTAAGTACTTTGCTCTTCAACTTTATTTACTTCTTCCTTAATTCATCTTTTTCCACCATATCATCTTCAAATACTAACCCTAGAAGAGTCCCAATTCTGGATAGCTTTTCCAATGCCCCTGTAAGACACATAAGAGGTAGTGGAGGTAGACTTCATAATCCAGGGTCTGTTTGAGGTGGTATTTCTGGTTCAACTCCACCTTCTTCTAGTTCTGGAATTGTTTCTAGAACTAGAGGTTCTTTCACCCAGAAATCCTCTACTAAAGGAAAAGAACCTTCAAAGCCTCTTCATGAATCATTAGTTGAGGAGATAGTGCCTAACAATCTATCTTTTGAGCATGATAGAAAAATCTCTCCGTAAACAGGTTGATAGTTTAGATCGTGTTGGCACTTATCCCTCTCTGATTACTGAACCTTTGATCCCTATTATTCGAAGAGATTGCCTTTGGAGAAGTGGTTTTCATATAGTAATCCTTAATCCAAATCAAAGAATATCTTCCTATAGGACTGTATTTTCTTCTGTTTATACTTACCCCTTCGCTTTGGGATTTATTCCTGCTATTGACCCAATAATACTTGATTTTTGCCGTTTTTTCAAAGTTTGTTTAGGAAAAAATTGGCCAACTTGTTTGGAGAATAGTGTCTTGTTTGAGGCATTTGTCAGTTAAGGCTGATGTTGATTTTACCTTCCCTCATCTTATTCATCTTTATTCCCCCAAGTTATTTCGCAATGGTGTATTTACCTTAGCTGCAAGGAGCAAAAGGGTCCTGGTAAACCCTGAAGATGACAAAGATGGTGGCTGGTATACTCGTTTTGTTGCGGTAACCACAGTTGGTTTGGTGGGTAAACAAATATTCCCTTTTCTGAGAAGTGAAACCTTGCACTTAGGTCTTTCTTCTTTTCCGTACCTCTTTTTAAGAATTTTAACTCATTCTCTAATTTCAGTCTTTTTTTGCTTTTTATAGCAACCATGGGAGTTGTGGAACCCATTTCTAATTTCCGTGGTTGGGTAGATTAAATTTTGAGAGTCGTGCCTATGGAGGCGAGAACTTGGAAGTCCATTTCCAATCTCTATGGTTGGAAAGTAAAAACTCACAGTATGCATTTTTTATGATTTTCCGCATGTTAAATTCCTTCTTCTCTACTTTTAATCTTCTATCCTTCTTTTTATCATGATTTTCTATTCGAGGAATGACAACTGAAATGGCTATAGCTACTCGAGCCTCTTCTGGAACTGCACTCTTGTTGGAAAGATCTCAAGCTACGTTGTTGAAGAGGAAAGTTGTTGAAAAGAATTCTGAGGAAGATGAAGATGAAGATAGGTCTTTGATAGTTAGGCCAAGATTTAGGAGACGCATCATTTCTGAAGATGAGACTGAAGTTTCTCCGGCCCGTGTCTCTTTGAACGAACTTGTTCACCTTCTTTCTGATGACGAGACCATCCCCAACGACACTAATGAGTCCATTCAACGTCTCTTCATTAGTGGTTTTAGAAGTGGTGAGTTAGGTCCGGTCTTAGATGAACCTACTCTTTCCTCTTTTATCGTTCCTTCTATTTCTCCCTTGCCAACAAGTTCTTCTTTACCCCTTTATCTGCTCCTGCTCCCTTACCTGTTTCTACTGCTTCAACTTCTACCCCTGCTATTTTCATTTCTTCCACCGCTCCTCCTTCCATAGTTCCCCCTTCCGGTGTTTATCATACAGAAGAGGGTTCCACTAGTAGAAGAATGGCTATAAGGAGTGTGACAATCGAAGTTCCTGCCAATAACAGTCTTCTAAGGAAATCGGGTCGAGCAAATGTTTGGCTCGAACCTTTGATAGGTGATATTGAGAATGAGAAGGTGAACAGCCACAGCTTCTTAACCTAAATGAATGACATGGTTCATTCCACTTTAAAGAAACTTTTCTTTTATCTACTTGCAAATTTTTTTTATCTATAGATTCTTACTTTCATGATCTATCACTGTGGGCTAACCTTATTGGCACAAAATTGATGGGAAGAATTTCCCTTCTAGAAAAGAAGGCTCGTGAGTCGGAGAAGTTTATTCTCGAGGTCGAGGGGGTAGCTAAGGGAGCTCAACTAGAGGCGTCTAATTGGAAGGAGCAGTTTGAAAATGCTCAAGGAATAGAACAGTTGCAGGTAAGTAGAGACAACCTGGACCAACAGATTCAGGCACTGACCTATGAGTTAGCGGTTGCCAAGGCTTCTTCAAGCCAAGCTGAGAAAGATAAGGAGCGCCTTGAGTGTTCCTTCTCATAGCAGTTGTCAAAGTCAAGTAAAGATATCAGAGAACTTAAGGCACTTATAAGCAAAAAAGAAGATTATGCAGGAGAGTTGGTGCAAAACTTGACTCAAGCTCAAGTTGATTTAAGAATCTCTTCTGATAAGGTACGTGCTTTAGAGGGTTCTCATGCCTCCATCCACGCTTATGTTGGTTCCACTTTAGCTGAAAATGAAGAGATAAAGAATGAGCTTGTTGGGTGGGAGAGGGATTATGAACTTCTTGAAGAGAAGTTGGATATGGAGGTGAGTTGGATTTTTCTAAACTCTCGTCGTGATGCTTTAACTGAGGCCAGTCAAGAAAACTTTGATTTAAATTCAGAATTGGCCAAAGTATTAGAAGATATTGAAAAGACTCAAAAACTAATTGACATTCCTTCTCCGGCAATTGAGGCTCCCGTGGCTGAAGAACCTGCAAACGAAGAAGTCGTGGTTGCAACTCTTGAAGTTTAAAATGTTGTAGATCAAGCTCCCGAGGGTGAAACTTCTATGACTCAATCAGTAGAAGCTGAAGCTTCCATGACTCTTGCTCCCCTCTTTGAACCTATAACTACAAGTCAAGCTGACACCGCACCTACTGCTGCCTCTTCAGAAGTTGATAACATGCCTATGGTTGTTCCTGAAAGTGAAGCTAATATCGCAACTTCTGATGCTCCAACCTTTTAGTGACCAATTTATGTCTTTTAACTTGTTTTTATTTCTTTTTTATGAATGATGGTTTTGTCCCTTAGTTAGTTTTTAAGGGATTTTGGAAAAAGTCACCAGTTATTATAATAGGGCACTTGTAAAAACATTTTGATGACAAAGTCTCTACTTAGTCTTTTTAACTATATTGAGAAGTTTTTCGGTACTTCTATATGTTTTATTCCTGCCTTTTCATTCTTAAGGACTTAGAGAATAATTTTGCATTTTTATCCTTTGAAAATGCTTTATAATTAACCTCAAGACTTATTAACATGAGTTTTATAAAATAGGGCCCCTTTATATATTGACACTTAATGAAGAAGATGCTCAACTTTATAATGGTGTTATAATACGATGAAAGAAATAGGAACACACATGTTTTGTTTATAATAACTTTGATAGGTTTTTATTTATGAACCTTGACAAATTTTCGAATAAAACTTTACATGTATTTGAATTACATCTATAGCTTTTTCGTAACTATTTTTCTTGTAACTGATTTTTACAAAAGAAGAACAATAGAAACTGGGTTTTCTCTTTATAACCCCTTTTGATATATAGTCTTTACCCTAACTATTTCTAGGATACATCAGATGTCACGACCCAAACCCGGTTGTGATGGCGCCCAACCATAACGCTAGGCAAGCCTGACCAACAATCGCTCTCATTTCGATAATAAATCTCAAACCACCAATTTAAGGAGAATATAGTAATTTTAGAATAATAATCCAATAATATTAATAGAATAATATGGAAAGATACGAAAACCGATAAACACACCCATAAGATCTGGGATCACGAGTCTAGAGCCTCTAAAACAATCTGGATAATAATATCTGAATTAAATATATAAGTCTGGAAATGTATATATATTAAAAATAAACTGAAATAGGAAGAGTAGCCAGGTCCTGCGAACGTCAAGCAGCTACCTCAACAACTTAGAACAATCTGCGGAGACAACGACTGAATCAGCTAAGCCTGCGGTGTACATGAATCTGCACACAAGGTGCAGGGAGTAGGAGTGAGTACTACCGACTCAGTGAGTAATAAGCATATAAAATGTCTGAAGATAAGAAATCCACGAAATGCCACAAAGCAAAGCTAAAAGCTAACAGTCTGACACATTAACTACGAACTAACAGTAAAACAATATCAAATATATCAGTAAAGTATCATGCAAAGATGGTATGCCATTCACATGAATCCTCTGCGGCGTATAGCCTGATCCGTTTAACGTCGACGGCACTCACTGGGGGTGTGTACAGACTCTGGAGGGGCTCCGTCAGCCCAAGCGCAATATTATCATATCACTGCTACGACGTGCAGCCCGACCCATACTCAGTCCACAGTATGCATATAAGTCACATAACATATTCAATCTAATTTCCCAGTTTCCAATTATTAAAGTGAATATAATTTAGTTATTTAATTTCAGGAAAAGGTAACTTAGCATTTAATAACAATGATTAAGCACATGACTGAGATCAATGATTATGCAAATCATGCTATCACAAAGATATTCATCTTAGACGGATGTTACATATCGGCACAAGGCCCCAAACATGGCAATAAGCCCAGATATATTCATTACAGGTGCGTATCAGCCGCCAAAAATTATATTTAGCTCTCGGGATAGACCAAGTCACAATCCCCCAATCATATATGATCCCGCACCTGCCATGGGGTGTGAGTCACGCCCTAACATAGCGTCAGGATGTGATAAGTCGGGGTTTCAAACCCTCAGGCCATCATCTATACAAACTACTCACCTCTGACAGGTCATAGACTGGTCCGCAACGCCTCTTCCATTTTAATCTCCTCTACGCGTGTCGAATCTAGTCTAAATCACAACAAATATGTTATAATAGGTTAAAGATACATAAACTAATTGAAATTACTTGAAAAATACTAAAAATCGCGAAGTTGGTAAAACCCGAACCCCGGTCCCACTTCTCAAAAAAAATTTAATATCATATCAACGGATTTTTCGTGTCGCCACGAGTCCGTACATATAAAATTTATCAAAAATGGAGTTCGTTTACCCCTCCAAAACTCGCATTTAAACTCTATTGGGTTTCAAGCCCTAACCTCCATATTTAACCCTTAAGTCATGGAAATTCCGTGATTACTCAATGTTTTTACACCAAAATAACGTATTCCTAGGATAATAGTTCATACCTTATGGTATGGTGTAGACGTTATCCTTTTGATTTTCCAACTTTGAAAAAATTTGTGATTTAAGCTCCTATGAATTGCGGACCATTATCACACACGATCTCCTTTGGTACTCCAAAGTGGCATATTATTATTTCTCCATATGAAATCCTGAACTTCTTTTTCTCGTACATGTTTAAACACTCCTGTTTCTACCCATTTAGTGAAATAATCAGTGAGTACAAGTAGAAACTATACCTGACCTTTTGCTTGTGGTAATGGACCCATGATATCCATTCCCCATTTCATAAAGGGCCACGGGGCTATGACAGGATGCAAGAGTTCAGCTGGTCTATACATATTATTACCGTACCTTTGACACTTATCGCATTTAGATACGAAACTCTCTGCTTCCTCTTCTATCTTAGGCCAATAATAACCTGCCCTAATCAATGTTTTTACCAACGACCTTCGTCCTGCATGATTCTCGCAATGTCCTCCGTGTATTTCCTTCACTACATATTCCGTTTGGGAAGGTCCGAGACACCTTGCTAAAGGTCCACCAAATATTTTTCGATAAAGATTTCCTTGGTGTAAACAGTAACGAGCAGCCTTTTTACGTAGTGTATGAGCTTTCTTTTGTCATCAGGCACGGTCCCATACTGCAGAAAAGCAACAATTTCGCTTCTCCAATCCCAAGTTAAATTATTGAAGTTTACCTCATTCTTATCAGGTTCGAGAACATGATGAAATAAATGAATAACCGTAGCATTTGCATCATTTTCCACGTCAGTTGCAGACACGAGATTGGCTAATGCATCCGCTTCAACATTTTCATCTCTTGGTATTTGTACAACCTTTCAGCTTTGGTATTGCCTTGTCAATTCATGTACTCTTTCTAAGTACTGCTGCATTCTTTCCTCCCTGGACGTGTAAGTCCCCAGCATTTGATTAACCAAGAGTTTCGAATCACTTTTAATACTAATTTGGGCTATGCCGATTTCTCGTGCCAGTTCTAGACCTGCAATCACAACTTCATACTATGCTTCATTGTTAGTTGCATAATGACATTTTATAGCTTGTCTAATGGTTTCTTCCATAGGTCGTACAAGAATGATCCCTAGACCCGCACCTTTTACATTAGATGAATTGTCAATAAATAAAATCCAAGTTCCCGGGTTTGCGCCATTAAAAACTTGTAACTCCTTTTGCGCTTCTAATTGCATCCCTTTGCTAAAACCAGCCACGAAATTAGCTAATATTTAAGATTTTATAGCAGTTCTAGGTTGCCAAGTGATTTCTTATTCACTTTATTCAATAGCCCATTTTGCTAACCTCCCTGATAATTCATGCTTATGCAAAATGTTACATAATGGGAAAGCAGTTACTACAACAATGGGATGACATTGAAAGTAAGGTCTTAATTTTCTAGATGTCATGATTAAAGCAAGTGCTAGTTTTTCTAATTGTGGATACCGTATTAATGCATCTAACACTGACTTACTAACACAATAGATAGGGGATTATTTAGCTTGGTCCTCGCGAACTAAAACAACACTTACCGCAACCTCTGATACGTATAAATAGATAAGTAATCTTTCTACTGCCTTTGGTTTTGCCAACAATGGTGGATTTGACAAATACGCTTTCAAATTCCTAAGTGCTTGTTGGCATTATTCGTTCCATTTGAAATGATCTTGCTTTTTGAGTACCGAGAAGAATTTGAAACACTTTTTTGAAGATTTGAAAATGAACCTCCCCAAAGCTGAAATACTCTTAGTTAGTCTTTGGACTTCTTTTTTACGTGTAAGCACGTCAGGAATTTCCTCTATTGCTTTGATCTGTGAAGGGTTTACCTCAATACCACGGTTAGAAACAAGAAAACCTAAAAACTTACCTGATACGACCCCAAATGCACATTTTTTGGATTGAGTTTCATATTAAATTTGCATAAAATTTGAAATGTAAAAGATAAATGAGAGATATGATCATGAGAATGCTGAGTTTTGACGAGCATACCTCCATGGTTTTTCCTAAATGTTCTTGGAACATTTTTGTAACCAACCTTTGATAGGCTGCCCCTATATTTTTTAGACCAAAGGGCATTACTTTATAACAGTAAGGCCTCATTTGTTTGCACTTAATAGACGTCTGAATCTTAATCATTCAGATCTCATATATTAAGTGCGTTTGTTTTTAAGTCTGAATCTTAATGATTCAGATCTTAATCATTAAGTGTGTTTGTTTTTTTTACTTCACAGTCACTTAATGGTTCTGAATAGGTCTGTATGATTAAGATCTATAATGGAGACTTAATTAAATTAAGATGCTATCACATATCCATTATTAACTACCACCACCGCCTACTATTATCAACTACCACCATGACATCATCACCACCATACTCAACAACCACCCTCCCTCCCCTCATCACCACCTCCACCACCACCATCACGCCACCATCATCCTCAATTATAACTGTCGCTGTTATCGACCATCACTACCTACTACCCCACCACTCCGACCATCATTATTCTCACCTACAATCAACATTCATCCACCACAACTACCACAACTGACCATCCTATCACCATCAACAACCACAGCCGGCACTGCCCATATAACCTATCACCGCCTATCCACCAGTTTCCTCAGTCACAACTACTACCGCCACCCACCATTATTAACTATAACCACCCACCACCACCATTCTCAATTCATAATCGCCAACATTATCAATCACTACTAGCTACTAGCATGAACCACCATCATCAATCAAAACTACCACCAACCACCACCTCTAGTCGCCATTCACCCATTAGCCATCACCACCAACAACTATCATATTTTAATAAACTATATATTTTTATATAATATTATAATAGTTAGTATTTTATTTGAATTTTCTATTTATTAATTTTTAAATAAAGATAAATTTTATACATTCAGATATTAAAAATCAAATAGTCTTAGTTATTTCTATTCCGATCTTAATACACATCTTAATATATTCATATGTGCATTCAGATTCAGATGTCTTAATCTTAATATACGTCTTGACATCCAGATGTGTATTCAAATTCATACGTCTTAATCTTAAAAAAAAACACAAATGAGGAAGTCCCTCTGTCTGTGATGAAAGAGGTTTTCTCTTCATCATTTGGATCCATTTTGATCTGATTGCAAACTGAATATGCATCTAAAAAACTTAACAATTCATGCCATGCAGTTGCATCAATTTATTGATCTATATATGGTAAAGATAAGGAATCTTTTGGGCAAGCTTTGTTGAGATCTGCATAATCTACACAAACTCGCCACTTGCCATTCTTTTTAGTCACTACTACTATGTTGGCTAACCAGTTAGAATACTTTACTTCGCAGATAAACCCGATTTTTAACAACTTTTGAACCCCATCTTGGATCATTTGATTTTGAAAGCTCCTTGCTTTCTTTTCTTTTGCTTTATTGGTGTGTACGCTGGGTCCTCATTTAACTTGTGTGTCATTACCTCCTGTGGTATACCTATCATATCGGCATGGGACCAAGCAAAACAATCCGCATTAGCTTTTAAAAAATTAATTATCATACCTCTCATGTCTGGTTTCAGATTTGCTCCAATGTAAACCTTCTGATCTGGTCATTGTTCAAGTAATATAACGACTTCTAACTCTTCAATTGTTGTTTTGATATTTTCATTTTCTTTTGGCTCTTGAATTGTATCAGGTCTCGAATCTATGTTTGTTCGTTCCTCTTCAGCTGAGGTTTGTGCTATGATGTCCTCAACTATTTTCTGTGATTGCTATTTTTTTTCATTTACGGTGTTCCATCTATCACAACATTAATACTCCCGGCTGCATGTTGATCTCCACGAATTTGGCAAATTCCCCAAGGTGATGGGAATTTAATAACTTGATATATAGTTGATAGAACAACATCCATTTCATGGATCCATGGTCTCCCCAGGATTATGTTATATGTCATTTCCATGTCTACTACTTGAAATTTAATTTCTTTAGTAACACCTTCTGCAAAATTTGTTCGTATTACCTCTCCTTTTGTTACCACGCTAGAATTGTCGAATCCAGACAAGGTATGTGCCTTTGGAATTATTTTTTCTTCAGCTTGCATTTCACGCAATAACCTTAGTAGGATAATATTTACAGAAATCCTGTATCAATCAAAACTCGTTTCATATTAGTAGAAAATACAAGTAAAGATATTACCAGTGCATCATTATGTGAAGTTGATACGGCATCTGCATCTACATCATCGAATGTAATACTTTCTTCTAATATTTGACGTACATGTTTCCTGTAGGTGATAGTGACTTTAGAAACTTTATTAGATGTTGTATACGTTACACCGTTGATATCTTCTCCCCCGCTTATGACGTTGACGGTTATTTTGGGAGATGGTGGTTTTGGGGGCACCTGTCTATTTTTCATATAAGCTTCCTTGCCTTTTTCACTGAATAACTCAGTGAGATACCATTGCTTCAACAAATGATCAACTTCACTTTGTAAAATTCTGCACTCAGATGTTTTATGGCCATGATTATTATGAAATTCACACCAACGGTCGGGGTTACGCCGGTTCGGATTTGACCTTATCTCTTTTGGCCATCGGACCTTATCTCCCATGTTTCTCAAAATAGCTACAACATCAGAGGTAGTGACATTGAAATTATAATCACTGAATCTCGCCTTTTAACTTCTGTCATCATCTCGTGACTCTTGTCTGCTTTGCTCATTTTTAACTCTTGATGAAGAACTAGAATCATTGTTTCTAGATTTGTGATTGTACCTTTGGTTATCTAACCTTGAACGTGAGTCTTTTCCCACAGGTCCTATGTATGGCTCGTACCTTTTTTTACTGGATCTTCTTTCACTTTCAGCACGTCTCGTACTTATCTTTTCCTCTATTTGGAATCTTGGAACTGTAGCCTCTTCAATCTGTAGCTTCGTGCTATACATGTTATAAACATCATTCCACGTTGTAGCTGGGAATTCTCGAAGGCTTTCCTTAAGTCTTCTCGTGGCTTCTGAACTTTTGTCATTTAAGTTGCTTGCAAAAGCTATTGCAGCCCAGTTATCAGGTACACGGGGCAAAGTCATTCTTTCACGTTGGAATCTATCAACAAAATCTCTGAGCAACTCTAAGTCCCGTTGTTTGCTTTTGAAGATATCCTCCATTCTTTTCTCAACTTTTTGAGATCCCGAGTGTGCTTCAATAAAAGAATCTGCAAGCTCAACAAAAGAATTTATAGAATTTTCAAGTAAAATAGAATACCATGTTAATGCACCCTTGGTGAGTGTTTCTCCAAATTTCTTGACCAGTACCGATTCAATTTCTTGCTTGATCAAGTCGTTGCCCTTTACACCTGTTGTAAATGCAATTACATGATTACGTGGGTCTGTTACCTTTTAGGAATTGGAAGGGGAGTAACACTTGATTTCCAAGGTTGTTGCGAGTATTTAACCACATCTACTCCTTTGATTATAGGCGGAACTCCGAGGATTTACTCTATGCGGTCATTCTGTTCCTTGAGCTGTTTCTGCAAGGTTGGAACTAAATTTTGCAAATGAGAAGTCGTTGAATTACCCGGTTCTCCCTCATGTGGTACACCGAGGGTTTCTCTATCTATAGAATTAACAAGCCCAAAATGAGGATTCTCCAACGTATTATTATTAGGCGTGAGTGTGGGTGGTATAACATGTAATTGATTAACTAGAGTCTGAAGAGCTTTGCTAACTCGTGCACCAATTACTTTTTGTAAAGCTTCATCTACCCCTTCAAAATGTTCAGATTGCTCATGTTCATCAGCACGAGATTCAGGAGCAGGAGAGCTTTCACGAGATTGTTGTGGTGAATCTTGGGGATAAGGAACCACGTTAATGTTTTGTAAATCTCCTTGATCTTGCTGAATTTGCTTTTCATGGTTTCCCAAGGTGTTGCCACTTTTGTTGTTGTTGTTTGCCATAATAGAAGGAAATTGATTATCAGATTCCCGGTAATGGAACCAATTTGTTTAAACAAAAACTGATACTTTGGTCAAAGCTTGAAATTAAGAAGAATACGAGTTACTAATAATCTAGAAAGAAAATAAGAGAACCTATTAGAGCAAATATAAAGCAAAGAAATCAAATTATATTCCAGTAGTATCTCAATAGTATTCCGTGTCTTTACAGATGTGCAGACCTTCTCCTTTCATAGTCGATTCTAGGAGAATGTATAATGCCTTTGTCTTAACTTGGCAATTATGAGTAATAAATGACATTAAAAGAAACGTTACTCAATCATTTGCATTAAATACAAATTCTCTAACGTATTTGACATTTAATGTTAAATTTGGCCTCTTATGTGCTATCCGATTCATTCCTTTAATTCTTGCTAATCCTCGGGCTTTAAATAGCTTGAATGGGTACGAATCTCGCGTTATTTAAATAACAACTCGTGCCTCTTTAGGTTTCTTCTTCCGTATGTGTTATCGCTCGTGCATCGTGGCTGATAATAACACTTTGACCGTTTGGCTGATATACGTGTCACGACACGTCACCTTCAATATGTAAATTTAATTTTTTCCCAATACAAAAAATCAATAGAAATTACAATATGATTCATGTAAATCAGTAGGGATAATTTGGATAATATAAATGGTGATGATAATTTTGTGTTGAAAAAATTAATTTTCTGCTTCTACTTCTACTTCTACTTCTAATTCTTGGAAGAAGCTAAAATTTTTAGCTTCTTCCCAAAAGTAGAAAAGGTAGTGTTGGCCAAAAGTTTCTCTATTTTGGCCAAACAACTTAATTTTTTGAAAAGTAATTTTCAAAAAAATACTCCTAGCCTCCGAGAGCCTTAGACCAAATAGGCTTTAAATACGCCGAGATGATAATTCCTTTTAATTACACTTTAAGTAGGGTTTATCTAAAACCCTGAGTTCAGATTCTTTTCGTGTACACAGTACACTCGAAATGGAGAACGTCGTCGTCGTCGACGACGATTTTGGCGATCTCTACGCCGACGTCGAAGTCCAAGCAAACTCAGCAATAAACACCGTACTGATTTCAACGCAGCTTCAAACAGAAGTCAACGACGTTGACTGTAACGCCGTCGGTAATTTCAACGGTGAAGATGGAGTAAGAGAAGAGGAAGAGGAATGTGAGAGCGAGAGTGAGGATGATTTAAACATAGTATTGAATGATGATGAAGAAGATTATGATAATCATTTTCTCAATGAAGATGAAATTGAGGAAAATGCTGAAGGAAATGGCTCAGGACAAAATTCAAACAGCAGCGAAAACGGCAATGCAGAAAAAAACAGTTACAAGGTAGCATTAGACTGTAAAATTAGAGAAAAAAATGATTTTTTCCTAGGCCGAGTTACACTTGGGCAGCAGGTACTCGGTGAAAGGGCAAATTGACCCGGACACCACGGACGGTAATAAGAAAAAAAGGAAAAGAAAAGAAAGTTTATATATTGTGGAATATGTATAAATATCTAGATTCCAATTATTATTGTATACTAACTTGAGGTCGTTGTCGGAGCCTGTAAACTTCAAATTCTGGATCAACCATTGCTCATTTAGACTGTGAAATTAGAGGAAAAAAATGTAGTGTAAATTTGAATATATTTCATTATTGTTTTGGTATTGATTAATTGAACCTGATTGTGTAGTTGCTTAGATATTTGGATGCTTATTTTGGTTTGCTTTTATGCAAAAGCAGGCAGACGTTAGTACAAAGCGATTTTTGTATATTCTGATATTTATGCCATTTTCTATTTTAAAACTCTTACTTGGCAGTAATTAAGTTGAACTAATTCTTTTTATTAGAAGTTTGATTGCTTGAGAATCTGAAGATTAGGTACTATTCCTATTTGTTTGGCATTATTTGCTGATCAAGGATCTTAACATCTCAGCTGAATTTCTCATTTTCTCTAAGCTGCTGCTGTTTAACTGCACTTACCCTTTATAATGGCTGTGAGTTCTTGATCTATTTCTCTTTTGCATTTTGATAAAATTTAAGCTGAAATGATTGTGTATTCTGTGGAATGTTTCTTTTACTAAAAATGGTTTCTTTGTAAATTTTATGGAGGTTTTGGATGTTGAAAATGATAATCTTGATTTAATATCTTAATGGGTCTGAAGGGTAGTTGATTGGTTCAGCTTAGTCATGTTGAAGCTGAATTTGATTTGATTCTATATAGTACTTTATCCATTCCAATTTATGTGATGTTATTTGATTGGGTAAAAAAGAAAGTTTTTTGAATCTTATGGTCTAGAACAAGCTATAGAAATGGAAAGTGAATTGTTAAGCTGGATCCATATATTATAACAAGCTGCAACTAAGAAATTCAGTGTTGGCTGGTAGTTATGGTAGTTACTGTATGATATTATTGCATGCGGTTGTATTTATGTTTCTTATGTTTAGATAATTATTTACGCTATTTCTGCTGGAGTTACTAATGCTCTATTGTTTTTGTTTTTGTTTTTGTTTTTGTCTTTGTTTTTGTTTTACTGCTGTTTTTCCTTTTATCCTATGAGCCGAGGGTCGATTGGAAACAGCCTCTCTGCCCTTTCGGGTAGGGGTAAGGCTCGTCTACATATTACCCTCCCAGAGCCCACCTGATGGGAGTATACTGGGTAGTTGTTGTTGTTGTTGTATTTGCTGATCAAGAGTCTAGTTAAGTTAAAATCAGACGAGAGTAATTCATTTTCTTAAAAAACTTAAAATTCAAATTTTCTGAATCTACTATATGTTACAATTATCCTCATATTAAACGGTGAAAATACATTTTCGAATGTTGCTCAAAGTCACTAAGGAAGCGAGAAGTCCCAAATTTTTCGGAGTGGGAGAAATATAAATTTGAGTTGTTTCGATATTGCTTTGGGTTTAATTCAAGTGTTAAACCCGGCCAAACCGAGTTGATTGATGATATATATATATATATATATTGTTTATTGGAAAAATGGGCAGAATCATGCTTTATATCATGTTTCCTGGTTTTGCTCTTTTTCAGAGAATATCTGCTTCCCTTGTTTTTTGGGTTGATCTTCTTGCGATACACCTACCATCAATTGCTGCAACTTGGGAATTTACTGAAATTATCTTTAGATATTTCTTCTTGATTATCTGTTTTGAATTCTTCAATTGTTACAATTTTCATGGTGATATGTTTCTTCAGCGATTACATGAATTAGTGCCGCTTAGCTTTTGTGGATTAGTTGTGTGCATAAGTTGGCCAGAATTGAGAATACAACGTATACAAATTGAAGATGAAGTAATGCAGTTCTGTACTTCACAGTGCTTCATGCTCCATATTATGATTTTTCCCTTTTCTGTAGAACACCAGACCTCCACAAGCAGCATATTCAAGTCATCTCAAAGCCGATGGATCTTCTTGCTTACATTCTTACTCTACAGCATTGGTCAAGGGCACCTGGAATGATATTGGCTACATGCAAAGGATGGGCTCAGGCTCTGCTGCTCAAAATGGACAGAGCTTCTCACTTCCTCGGTCGAGGTTAGTAAATTAGGTCAAACTTAGCCTGTAGTCTAATCTTTGGTTAAGTGTTTTCTTGTGTTTCCATTTTTATTGGAAAATATCTACATTGCAAACATACTGATAAAAGAAAAGAATCTACATTTGGAACAACTGGTTCCACTTTTCCTGGTGCATATTTGCTTGTTGGAGATAGTGTTGGTCATCTCCTCAAAGAACTGTTGTGAAATAGGTTTAACAAAGAAAACCGTTCTATGTTCTTTTGAGGCAGAATATCATAGTTTTTTGAGATGGTAACATTTGTATGTATTAGTATATAACAGTACATAGGTTGTACTGAACCATATTTACAAGAGAACAAAATGGAAGAATAACTGATCTACAATCCTAGCAGTATAGAATCTTTTCATTTTTATAGATATGTAATTGATCTATAATTTTTCAGGATTATCTTGGACATGAATATTGATATGTTTGAGAAGAAACCTTGGCGGTATCCAGGTGCTGACTTGACAGATTATTTTAATTTTGGGTTTGATGAAGATAGTTGGAAACAGTATTGCAATTGCCTGGTAATGAATGTATACAAGTTAGTCTTTTCTGATATGTATTATATAGTTTTTCTTTCTGTCATTTTTTTGTTCATCTTTCTTTTTGTATATTTTCCCAACTTTCAAGTATGTATGGTGGTGGTAAAGTTGCTTCTACCATTTTTACTGCATGTCTTACATGTTCATCCTTGATCTTGACTTCTGAAATAGGATAAGCACCGAGAAAAGGCCAAAAGGGTAGTCAAGGATTCAGACTACAAGACTTTGAAAAATAGTAAGGTAGGTATCTATGGATGATTCTCATGATTTACTACTTCTTAAACAATATGTGCAGCTTTTGTGTATCAAATGGGTTGTGAAAGCTGAGGGTGACCATATTTTTCAAGAAGTAATGTCCGCATTTTAGTCAGAGTAGAACAGTTTCTCCAGCCAACGAAAGTTGTTTAGTCAAGAGCAGTTCATACTGTTATGTCTTTCCAAACTTCCTATTAATCAGGATCATACACACCACCTCTATATGCATCAAATGGGTTGTGAAATTCCTCAGGATCTTTAACCTTATCTTTTCCATTATTAAAAGCCAAAATAAGTAATTGAGTAAAGGCATAGGTCCGACCCTTTTCTGGAAAGGACTGCCTAAAAATGCAGGTAATTCTTACCATAATGAGTGCACTCTTAACTCTACATGCATCTATATTTTAAAGGTTCTTTCTTTTACTCTTTCTCTCATGCTCAGCAGCTCTTCTTTGCTTGATTTCTTTTTTGTTAAGATGTTGTACTCGAGATGCCAATGGATTGGTTGCCACCCATTTGAGGGTGCTGGACTATGAGAACCTGTTATAGTTGGCAAAACTTGTAAAGAACAAATTACCTCTATGACTGACGGGCATTTTAATCTGAATTGAATCGGAAAACTAGCATCTTCTGTTCAAACCATGCTGAGTATGGAATTTAAAAGGAAAAAAAAATTGTAGATGTCTTTGTAACCTAGCTGGTTTTTAATTTTTCTGAAATTGAACTGTTAATGATGCTTATGGTCTAAACTTGCCATGATCAGCCAAAAGGTAGAGAAATTGAGGTGGAAGAGAGCATCATTGAGCGTCAACCATCGACAGATATGGAACGTTCGCAGGATCGGGATTCTGATGTTGTCATACAGGTAACAAACTTTTTGATTCTGCCCCCTTCTTGACCAGCACTGTCTTCTCACAGTCTTGTGCTGGCACCAGATTGCTTTGCAGGATTCAGTGGAAGATCCCATAAATTCTACAAAAGAGCAGCGGGAATCACCTGAGAATGGAGATGTAAATGGAAGGGATTTTCTCTGTTTTAGTAGTGCAAGTGAAGATGAGTTAGCCAGCTTGGAAGGAAGAGGAGTATCAGGCAACTCTACATCTAGAAGGTCTGAGATCTACTGGTTGAACTGTCATGATTGTCTGTATCTCTATTAGATTTATTCTTTCTGGTCATTCTTCTCTTTGGACCACAACTATTTTGGAAAAGACATGTCAGTAGAAATCCCTTGCAGATTTTACTTTTTAAATCGTTGAACTTCGGACGCTATTTTTGATGTGACATAAGAGTTTGACATGTGAAAGGTTTGCTTGCATGGTTTTGATGCTCGTAGTTGGCTTAAAGTTTTGTCAGCTTCTAAGTTTTTTAAGTTTTTGTCCCAGAAATATCTGCCAAATTCCGTCAAAAGTTTTGACAGATTTCTTTTTTCATGGACCATGGTAATCTGTTTCATTTTTGGATTTCTATTAGTCAAATGTGTTAAGAGACCTTAACTTTTAGGTCTTGCTTCTCGCTTCTCAGCTGGTTTTATGCTGATCTGTATTGAATAAAAATATATTTAATGGTTAAGTTACTTCATTCTCATAAGATTAGCTCTGGATTCCAGGTACACACCTGTTCGCGAACACGTGTCTATGGATTCAGATAACAATGGAAACTGTGAGTTCTCTGATGCAGATGAGCATCACCACCGAGAGGGAACTGAATGTGATGTCGATCAAACCTCGGGAGCAATTGAATCTTCTCATGATGCAAATAAAAGCAGTGTGAGAGACATATCTGATCCAAGAAAATCTGTAATGTTGGAAGAACCACTGCATGGTGAAGGCCGACAGCATACCCCAGGTTCATCTTGTTGTTCTCTAAGTCATAATGATGCATCTGAAGATGGGGCTTTTCTTGACATTGAGAAATCCCATGATCATCATATAAGGTCATTTCCAAACGCAGATGCTGAGTTACCGGAGAAGGGTACAATTGATTACCAGCCAGTTTCCGGAACCTGTTATATCCAAACAAAGTCTGGTGGTTCTAAATATTTTACACGAGGTAGAAAGCCTGTGCGAAGAGATCTGCTGCATGACAGAAGAAGACCTGGTAGAATGAGTGAAACTCACCTGAAAGTTGAAGATTCCCGCAAATCTGATGCTAGGATACTGTATGAAAGGCGTAATTCAACTGTTATCCAACACAGACATAGGGATAAACGGTATGCTTTTGACTCTCATGAAAGAGAAGATACTTCACATTTTAAGAGGGCAGAACACTTTTACTGTAACGCAGGAAGATTTTCTGATTATCCATGCCGGGATTCGTATAAAAAAGATCCTGAGAGGGAATGTCAGTTAGAATACAGATATGACAACAACTGGTGTAGCAGTCGAAGCACGAAAAGAAAGCTTAATCCTCTTGAACTATCACTATCTACATATGATGGATTATCGGAAAGAGGTCGATCCCATTATGGGAGCAGACTCACTGTTCAGGACATGGACAATAATTCTTTTCATGAATCAGAACAATGGATTGATAAGCACATTCCATATCTTGATGATGAGATACCCAGTCAACAAATGTGGAAAATTGATCAGCTGCAGAGTAACAGCAGAATGAGGACTGATGATCTTGTAACTGAATGTTATTACATCTACGATATCATGGAAGAGACAGATAACAGGTATAGATCATACAACCACTGGGATACTAATACTATAGAAGATGGCTATCATGTAAATTCGACTTATTTCAGAAGAGAAACTAAAAGCCCTAAAAGGTTCAAAAAGAGCGATAGCAGTCCCCACGATAGTTTAAATAATGTATTTTGCATGGATCTAAAGGATGAGGAAGAGAGATTTGGCGGGTATCAACCTCCATCCTTTCGTTTGTATAGGGAACCTTGTACAGCTAGCAGAAGGTGGCAGAGCCCTGAACTTTCACATGCTAGACATGGAACATTCAGTGGGGCTAGGAAATGTCAAGATGGTGGTCAGTCTGCTAATTTGACCAATTCTATTTGTGCTGATCAGATCAAGTATCCTGGTAGTCAGGGTAATTTTAAAAGAGGAAGAAGGTACTGGCAATCTGAAGGGTTTCACAGGGTTGAAGATGAAAATATTAGGTATGAGCAAAATATATTAGGTGCTGAGAGGACATCATATTCATTCAGAAGAAGTTCAAGTGACAAAAGGTTTGAGTCATTTGACAATAAACATGGACCCGATCTAGTAGAAAAGCTTTTAGATGACTGCCATGTGGATCATGAAAAATACAAAATGATCAGGGAAGGCAATAAAGCCAGTCAATTTGGTCAAGGGTCTAAATTTTTTCATAGAGATAATCGGTGGAGATTCCCAAAGGGAAGAGATTCTTTTGCCACGGGCTTGATTGTTGAAAACAGAGAGGTAATTTTGTGTATGCGAATATCAAGATTGTATACTTCCATATGTAAATATGAGTACTCCATATATGTTGGGTCTTGTTCCATTGTGCAATGTCATCCCATTCTTCCGAGGTCTCCTAATTTCCCTGTGCGTTTTATTCAGTATGTTCCTTTTTCTCTTAAGTTTTCATATTGCCTTGATTTTCTTTTAAATTTAAATTTTTTGAATTGGAGCTTAAAAGATTGGACGTGCCATTCCAAAATCATTAAGGTTGCTTTGCTAGGAATTCTTACATTACCCATGATCAATTGATCATCAATATTCTGTATTTACTTATGGCACCATATAAATTTGTCAATGACCATTTAGTCTGTTTATTTTCTTGATCCCACAAAAAATAGATTGTTAGTGACAGTCGTCTATACTTTGATTAGAAAAGAGTGTTTGTTTAAGGAGCATATTATCATTATGTAGCTCCAGTTGGTAGTAGTCTTTTGCCACTTGGTGTACATTAAATATCTAATGTGGTAAAGCTTTTGCAAGAAATGTGAGAGGACTCCAGTAGTTCGTTGTCTTTATAGAATTATAGAGGTAGTCTTTCTCTTTTCCAACAGTGATAAGCAAGTAAAATATTTTTATATAGTGCAATGTTAATATCTGTAAAGATGATCTCTGCCAAACTAGAAAGAAAACTCACCAAATTGTATTAGCTAGTGGGTGGATATCACTAAATTGTATACATGGTGAGACTTTCTGTTTCTTCTGACTAACACAGATCTCAATTAAAGAAAAGAGTTTCTATTTCTGTGGTTGAAAGGGGTTGTGGATCTTTCTATCCTGATTCTGGCAGATTGATACATCACTAGCACAATGTTTCTGCATGACTTCATTGATTGTTTTCTTTGTCTCGAATAGAGAAACGGTTTAGGACGAAGTCGCCTTTTGTAGCTGGCATTGGCATAAAACTTTGCTGAACTTTACTATTAGCGTCAAGCTACGTGTCCTGAATGTGCTTTTCTTTTTGGGTATCAACTATCATAAAATTGTGCTTACGCAGGAACATTATTGTTGTAGCTCCTCATTCTAGCAAATTATATGCTCTTTCTTGACATGAGCTTGTGTACGTGGTATACCTTCTGTTTTTAGTAAAGTATTATCTTTGCTTTCATTTATTGCTCAATATCAACACATTTGAAAATGATGACATTGAATCCTGTTCAAGAATGTGCGATTGATAGTGAAATAAGATAAAGTAGATTGCCACACCACTGACGTTGCTGTTCCCGGTGTATGCTCCTTTTATGTCTTTGTTGTGGCCAACTTGTCTTTTAGATAGGAAATGATAGTTTTAGCCAGACAGTTAGATTCTCTAAATTCGATTTGAGAGGCCATATTGGATATTGCGCCTGCTTGAACTTGGACTACAAATGAAATCTTCTTTATACTTTAAGGGGATAGGGACTGGTAGGGGGTGTTAGGTGTAGTAGTCTTCAATTTTTCTATACATAGTTCTTGGGATCTTAAGTAGATAGTTTTCAGTCTGAGGACATAACGATTAAACATCATACCTTGTATGTTTTTGGAACACTTTCGGATATTGTCTGTCAGACCTCTCTATAACAGCATCCCTATATAGCAATACTGCACTATAAAAGCCAAGCTTTTCCGGAACCAAATTTTATGTTATGTTATAATATATGTTCTCTATAACAACACTTCGCTATAACATCCAAAAATATTTGGAACAAACGACGCTGTTATAGAGAGAGTTGACTGTATCGGTTAATGTTGATGATCGGGTGCTTTTTGTAGAGAACCATGTCTTTTTATAAGGTTCTCTTATTATAAGATATGGTTCTCCCTTATCAAAAAAAAAATATGGTTCTCTATCATCATGGTTTTTATCGTTCTCTATGTGGTATAAATCTTGTATGTATGGTTTTTCCCATCTTTTCAACAAAATCACTGCCTTCATCAAAAAAAGAAAAGCTAAACACCATGTACCAAAATATAAAAAGGATTTGGGATTTGCTCTTTGCCTTTTCCAGCTTTGTAGGTAAGATACTGTGATAGGCTTAGTTCCCACCCCTCCCTCTGTGGTTTCAAAGTGAGAAAACTAATATAATAATAGAAAACCGAAAAATGATGTGGAGAAAACTTTAGCTGCATACTTTGTTTCATGATTATAATGCATTTACTGCTGCTTCAGGATCCATTTCTTTTTTCACCATATAACCATCAACTTTACATACATTGATGCCTCATGTTAAAAATGCACTCTTATATTTATATTTTGTGTTGATATACTTTGAAAACATATAAAGCTTTGTGATTATCCTTGTTCCCAACACATTCCGACGTCTTAAATTGAAGTTATTGGTAAACTAAAACTTGGTGTTCTACTTTGGCAGGTCCTGTAATTTATACGTATGCTAATTCCTTTTATTCTTCACTTCTAATTATGATTTTACAAACCAATATAGTCATTGACTAAATAACTCTGTTCTATTTAATGATTTAATTTGCATCCCCTTTTCAAAGTTTCAGCTTTGTTAGTACTTAGTATGATAGTGATGCCTTTTAACAGTCGGCAAGTTCTCTAATTTCGTGCATGGTAAGTTTTTGTGTCATGTGAGCTCATGCACGATAAGGCGGCCTCTCTTCATTAATTGTGTAAGCTATCAGGATTTTGATTTTTTATTTGTGACTCTGGATCTGCAGTCCCCCGGAAGATGCTCCAAAACAGTGGGTGTAACTTACTTTGGCAGGTATGGCTACTTGGATTCAGATAGTTATGTGGAGCTGAAGCCTATTGATGGAACTAACGAACCCCATTACAGGAGGACACTCAGAAGTCGAAACCTGACAACTGATCCTAACGAAAATGATAAAAAGAGGCTTGATATATTCTCAGATGCCCAGCAGGAAGAGTATCTGGATCTTGAAGAGGGAGAGATAATTTCTGAAGTAATGAATGAGAAAACCTTGAAAAGGAGAAGCACTTGTTTTGGCAAATCGCAAGTCAGTGAAACGAAGAATTTTGCTAATGATAAAGATGTGGAGGGAAAGGACAACCCTAAAATTTTGGAGATCATGGCAAAGATGGAAAAGCGTGGAGAGCGTTTCAAGCAGCCTGTTGCTCTTAAAAGTGATTCAAAGAATCTCTCTAAGCCTTCCGTTGATTTGTTTACTGGCACGACTGAAGCTATGCAACCAAGACCAGCACGAAAGAGGAGATGGGTTGCAAGTGAGGCCAACTAAAGCGAATGTTTCATCAAATGCCATTGGCTGTGTGCTCATATTAGAGTATCTGCCTCTTAATTCACCTTCATAACTGGATCTGTATAGTGGCACTCCACCTACAGAAATGTCTGCTGATGGTATAACTGGGGTGAAGAAGAATACTTTTCCCATGAAAAGAGGGAAAAAGAAAACACGTCTAATAAAGGATATTGTTATGTCTCTGCTAAACTCCATTTTCTCCTCTTAAAAGTATAATCGATTATTTTGATGTCAAAAGGATTTAAGTTGCTCGTAGCAGGCTACCTGTGATGGTATTATTTTAGTTCTTAGAATTCCCAATTTTACAGGAGGAAGCCATTGGTGGCTCCATTGTATAATCTCTCAATTCTTAGGTTTGTCATCTTTCTTGTAGTTCCTTAAATAGCCAGCTCGCATGATATATTTGTCTTCAAGGCTTATTTTTCATTTTGCTTTCCTTGTTTATTAAGTTGGTACGCAGAACAATTGACTCGAGGATAATATAGTAAGTACAGAAGTAGCATTTTGGGTAGTTGGAGCCTTGGAGGCCATTTACAGAATACATTTCACCTCTTGGCCTGGGCGAAATTAAGAGGGAAAGAAATAACTTATGTGCTATCTGCAACTTCTTATTCAGCTTTTCAATAGTTTGAGTGCACAAAAACAGATTTAAGGGACTATTTTATCGTAGCTATTGTAGTTTCCACTGGGTTTCTTTTCCTTAATCATTGTGATACTAAACACGGATGTGTCATTTTTGAGCATCCACATTATTTCGTGGTAATTGTAGCAGTAATAATTGTATTTCAGGCAAGTGTTGTAGAAGAGACTATCTCATGCGCTTATTTATTTTCTGGATGAGGGTTCTAGAGGAGATACTGCGTAATTGAGTATTCAAAAGTCTTTGCCCTGCGCACTGGTCAGACCGATGTATTATTGAAAATAACACTCCTCGAGTACAGTGAACTATCATAGCTAAGGCCTGAGCATGAAAAGTCCGAAATGTTGCTAATGTAATACAACTATGGTCTCATTTCAATTTGGTATACAAGCTTCTTTTGGCTCGGATTGGAATGTCACTAGGCAAAACTTTTACTAAAATGGTGCAATTTTGAGAATAAGAAAGGTTATCAGAGGATACATATAGCCCGGCCATAGTCATGCACCATGGGATAGTGCCGACGAACTATTTTAGCTTAAAGCACACTCAAAACTATCTACTGTCCTTGCATCAACAATTTCACGAGTATCAAAGCTGGACAGAAAAGTAATTCGAATTAATCTGAATAATCCCGACAAAAACCAAAATTGATTATCCAGTTAGTAAACCAAAGGTAAATGTAAGAGTTCAACCCTGAGAGCAATTGCAGGATGAGAGATCAAAGGAAATTGTTTTGAGTGCTTGTTTTTAAGCTTCTCGCCAAAAAAGATGAGCAGTAGTTTTAGTCACTTCGCCTTCTATTGCTCGTGGGGGTGCTTTGCTCTGAAAGGAGTTTCAAAACATTCACCAATGCCCGTAGACGATCCCAGATGTTCAAACCATAAAGAGCCTCCACAAGAGACTCTTGAAACTCGAATCCATTCTCAGCAACAGGATACTGCCAAAATATGGGTAAATGACATGAAGTGTATGAATGATAGAATGACTTCAGAAGAAGTGGAACTCACCTGAATAGGCTTTGGTATCTTGGTTTTAATAAGAGGCCACCACCGATCTTCCACCACTGATTTTACAAGACAGCAAGCTCGCAATCCTTCGATACCAGCAAATCTTCCAAATCCACTGTCTTTTACACCACCAAATGGCAGGGACTGCATATCATTATTCAGAAGAAAGGTTGAGAAGGGGCGCAATTTGAAAAGAAACATGAAAAAAGGGATGCCAGAAGGGGGATGGCGTTAACCAAGTAAGCTGGGAGGTCCAAATATTTAAACCAAAGTCAGTTTTAAAGGATAAAATTTGGGACTTTTGAGGTAGTTGGCCTTTAGAAGAGGGAGATGTCAGGGTTGGACATGGTAAAGCTTCAGGACCGATGATGAGAGCAGAAAGGTCATGAGCCTCACTAATTGAGAATGGGGTTAAGTCATGAGGGGAAAGGTAGCTTTGGATTAGGTTATGCAGTTAAGGGTTACTTTGGCAGTTGAAGAATGGGGGTAAGTCATGATGGAAAGGATCATTTTGATCTCTTTTGATGTGAAGGTTAAGAAATAATAAGACCGTGTGGGATCTGCATAAACTTTCAAGTAGGACAGTTAGACTTAAGCAGAGGGAACCTTGATACATAAATAGTAATAATGGAGAAAAAATAATTACGGCAATCACTAATGGAGTTCTCATGCAGGTGTCACAGGGTATTGTCTGAGGTTCACAAAATTGTCTCTAGTTTGTAATCATACCTCAATCAGAAATAATAAGACCGTGTGGGATCTGCATAAACTTTCAAGTAGGACAGTTAGACTTAAGCAGAGGGAACCTTGATACATAAATAGTAATAATGGAGAAAAAATAATTACGGCAACCACTAATGGAGTTCTCATGCAGATGTCACAGGGTATTGTCTGAGGTTCACAAAATTGTCTCTAGGTTGTAATCATACCTCAATCATTATGAAGCAAATAGTCACATATAAGTATGCCAAACTCTTGATAAAATGCCTCAAGAGTTTGATGCCTACACTTCAAGTACCTGACACATGTAACTTGATGCAAAGTCATTGATGGCAGCCACTCCACAATGTAATTGTGAAGCAATCTGCTTAGCACGACGCTGACTGCCTGAAAATACAGCACAACCAAGTCCATATTTTGAATCATTTGCAAGCTGAACAACTTCTTCATCAGAGCTGAATTTCATTATTGGCAATATTGGTCCAAAAGCCTGCGAGCAATTAGCAATTTCCACATGGAGTTAACCATACCACCTATATCCCCTTTATCCCTGCAGTAAACTAAAACAAAAGAAAATATATCAAACTGATGATACCTCCTCCTGCATCAACTTCATGGTGTGATTTACGTTTACAATCACAGTAGGAGGGAAGTACTGATCAACAGAACCTTCGCCAATATTGCCTACACTTCCCCGAGCAACAATTTCAGCGCCTTTGTCTAGGGCATCATTTACCAGGTACTGAAGCTTTTCAGAATGCTCTTGCATGCATATGGCTCCCATGTCATACTTCCCAGATAGAGGAGGGCCCTACAATAATATTTTCAGTTTTCATTATATAATTATGTTAGAAAATCGAACCACATCAGCAAAATCACAAATATTAATGTAATTAACAAGAGAATAAGTAGTTTTATGCTTAGGCTTCAGGAAATTATTTTTTTGGAGAAAGGTAACAGTTAGGCTTCAGGAAATTATGATGTATTTATCCCTCAATTCTGGGCTATAACGCTCACAATTAGCAGCATACTGGAAACTGAACAAGGATGAACATGATATATTGGGAGCTGAACATTCAGATAAGATCAGTAAGCCATCTAACTAAGAAGTCAAACAACCATTATATGCAAATGTTATGTCTCGTGAAGAATAAAGATTTTATAATGCATCGAGTTGAAAATGAGGCAAAAAGGAGAAAGATACATACAGCAGTAACCGATTTCACAATTTTAACTACTTCAGCAACAAAAGAAGAGTAAATGTCCTTGTGAACATAAAAACGTTCTGCACCAGCACAATTCTGCCCACTTGATTGGAGAGCTGCTCTGGCAGCAACTTGTGCAACCTGCATTAAGTTTGATTATTTCTTTAAAGGCTCATGAAATAAAGGTAGAGTTGAATGATCTTCTTTCTTTAACTTCTCGTAGAGATATTTGAATGATCTTATCATAACCATAGTGGAAAGTAATCAAATGTACTTCGTCCCCAAAAAGAAAGCAGACTGGAAAAATTTATACATGGGGCAGATTGACATCTTCACAGACAATAAATGCATCTTTTCCACCAAGCTCAAGGGTAACTGGTATCAGTGTATCCGCAGCAGTCCGCATAATCTGCAGAATACAAAGTCAGAACATTAGGATTTGTAAAGCAGAAAAAGGAAAAATAAAAAGAAGGGTTAATCAAAGGTATAGAGAAGATGAAAGGGAATTTAAGTTGCTCCACATTAGATATGAAAAGATAAGCCCTATTCAGGGTGACCTACCTTTTTGCCCACACCAGGTGATCCAACAAATATCATTTTGTCGACAGAGGATACTAGTGCTTCTCCAGTTTCAGCAAAGCTGGCAAGGAAAATTTGATAAAATGTACGCCAAATCAACCCAGAGCAAAGAAGATAAATGCTCTATAAATGCATACCCTGTTATAACCTCTACCAAGTTCTCAGGAGCTCCGACTGCAGCAAGAGCAGTTTGAATGATTCGCAGATAGAAACACCCAGACCAACTGGCATGTTCTGAGACCTAAGGTAACAACGAGGGGATCTCGTCAAAATCAAAACACTGCTTTTTAGCATTTTGCTTCTGAGAGGTTGTATATTTTGCAGTTTTAATTGTATGCTTACATATTTAAATTTCAAGATGTGACAACTACATTTAAGTATGCTCATCTCAATTATTTTCCAAGTGCATACCAAGTTGCTAAAGTTCTATCCATGAGCAAACAGGAAGCGTAGATAGTTGGAAAGGAAAAATGAAGACCTTTATCACAATGCTGTTCCCTGAGAAGACTGCAGCCAACATTGGATTAAAGATATTGTGAAATGGGTAATTCCAAGAAACAATAGCACCAACAACACCAAGAGGATAAAATTCCACTTTTGCAGTCTTGTGAAGCATTGATCTCCCACATGAACTGCAAACCACAACATTTAATCATAAATTTCTTTGCCCTTCTAGGTATCAAGGGCTGAAGCCATGTAAGTAATGGATCCACTATTTTAAAGAAACGCAAGTAAGAGACACCATTTGCATGACATACCGGTATTCAGGCTTCAGCCACTTTTCACCCTCTGAAAGAAGCCAATGTATCTTTTCACATGTAGTCATTATTTCTCCCAAGGAGGCATCTACCATTGTTTTTCCAGTATCACGTGAAGAGATACTAGCAAAAGTTGTACAAAGAAATAATCCGACAAGGTCAAATAAAAATAGGAAGATACATAGTAGTTTAGCGTAAAGAAGAGGCAATTTAAATGCAACTAACTCTTAGACTAAAAGCTAAAACTATAGGTTGTCACATGCGAGAGAAAGAGAAATTGGATAATGATAGGTTTTCATAATCATGAGATTCGTCTGTTATTATTTTTTTATGACCAATAAATCCCGAGGGCCGGTGGTGCATGGTTTGAAACTCTATCGATAATGGGCCCTCCCCTCTACCCTTCTCCACTTAAATACCATGCTTTTGTCTACAGCATTGTTCGAGCATGTGACATGCGCTAACCTATGCATCACATTCTGAGCTCTTACCATTAGACCAAAGCCCTGGGGGCGAGATTCTTCTGCAGATCTTTTATTTGTCTATCTTTGATATTTCAATAGTTATATTTAGTATTATTGGACAGAAGACTTTGAATGCAACCAAACACTTGGAACAATGTCACTAGCATAAAGCTATGATCTCTACGCAATAGTTTTTTTTTTTGTGGATAAATTGGGCAATAGTTTGATAGATTTCTGCACTTATCTCCTATTCAACTCCGTAGTGTATGATTGTGAAACGAAATTATTTTCAATGGAACACTGCTCATGTCTCCAAGCACTTTCTATCTGGACCACCACAACAATTGTCTCAACTATGGGTCTCTCCTGAAACACTTTACTGTGTACACCATGTTAGTGTATAAATCAATAACTGATAATATTTCATTTGGAGGTCCACCCATATTTGGTCACTAATTGTACCTCACATCCATGAAAACTGACATATGCGTCAACATGGACTTCAGCGTATAGAGTCTTCCAGCATCACTAACTCTTCTAAATTCTTTGATCCGTAAAATGAGTCCCAAAAAGAAAGACTCCAGTCTAATTCCCTAAGTTTTTGCTCGAATATTGTCGGTTTAAGAGTTTACTGCTCCTATACAGATGATGTTGAAGAGACATAGGCAACAATTACCTTAAGCATTTCAGTATCTTTCATCATGCACCTTGAACATATTTAAAAGTGTCAATATTGTTGGCAAGTGGTCCTTACTTGCATATAAGGTCTTGATGTTCAATAATATACTTTAGAAGTATACGCAGAAACAGGCGTCTTTGCTTGAAGCTACTCTTTGCCCATATCTTCTGAGCTTTCCTTGCATGTACAACCCGCTCCTTTACCTGAGCATAATTTAATTTGTTAATTGCATTTGGCTTGCTTGTAAAGAGGTGTTTATCCACAAAAGACTGCCAATGCTGGTTTTAGGGGTGAAGAACAAGGAAACTAATACGACTCCAGATATGAGGTGGAAAAAGCTAAGGCAAATCGCAAACTACAGGGAAAGCTCCCCTGGTGAAAAAGTGTGCCAAATAAGGATTATTAATTCTGACGCTAATCTTAGCACCCTTGTCCGGTTTATTTGTAAGAACAAACCTCTATAATCTTGAAGTTCATGTATGAGTTTATGATCACATAAAGGTTCTTACAATAATAAGTGGCAGGAAAAGAGAACCAGTTAGCTGATTTCTTAATCAAATCCCAATAATATGACTCAGTATTTTTATGCAAAACTTCATGCAAAAAATACTACATGCTTTTTGAGAAATTACAGAGATTCTAGATACTGAACCATGTAAAAAAGGATGGAGGAAAAAGGGGAAGTTAGTTTAGTGCATGACACAAGATATTGACATTCACAATAGAGGACACAATTAGTACATAAATCTGACCTCATCAGGTTTCAGCGCTGGTAAAAAACCCAGGTACTTCATTGTTGCAGGTTCATAGCACTGAACTTTGTCCGTATGCCTTCTCGAGGGAATCTAAATGAACAAAATTCGTCATGAAAAGATACAAGTGTCACATTCTTTTTCTTTGTGGAATGAGCTATATAAAGTTCCACCAAAGGTAAGAGGGCAAAGTTCTAACAACACAGACATGCACACCACATTAAAACTTAAACTGTGCCATCTGACTAGTTCTCCTAAAGAGAAATGCCTTCTTGATAGTGTAAATGAGTTGGAAGCGCTAAGACCTAAGAGCTACTCAGTAAGATGTCAAGCTGTAAATTACATAAAACTCATATTCCCAGTATGTTCACTAAGACAGAAATATTTTCCCAATAATTTTCAATGTTCAGATATCTTGAATTTTTGAAAATGGCTGTGGAATAAACTTATTTCCATCGAAAGAAGAAAATTGACTTCAGAAACTTACTGATGGAGATCATTTTCTTTCACAAAATATCCCCATTCTGCTACATATCTTTTGCTTCAACCAACATTCAGGCTTTTTTGATAACCTTTACAAAAATACCACAAAAATACGATCATCACATTCTTTTTTTTTAAAGTGATGTTTTGGCCAACTTGCGCACACCTAGGTTAACTCATTAGATACTTTCTATTTCTCATCAGTACATGTACCATGTAACTCAGGCTACCAAGCTTAAGCAGATAAGAATAATTCATCTAGTATAGCTTATGTCGGGACTTTAATCTTGCTTCCCAAGGTTGTCCCTACCGTTAGACTTCCACCTTGGGGAAATTCAATCCCCATACTCTATCCACCACCTTGTATGATATTATGATTATAATATACCAATTGAACATTGTAAAATGTTCCAGTAAATGATTTCTAATGTCAATTTGAAACACTTTCCACAGAATACTTTTCAGGAAACGGCTTTACATTCTACCAAACGCACTTCCAAATTCAAATTGTTTTCTGCAATACAGTAAAATATATCACTTCATTGCCTCCTCAACTAACCACATTTCAACCAAATCTCTCCATGAAAAATATTTCAAACATAAAAAGGAAAAAAAAATTTAAGCAAAACACAATTCTGACACTATCTACTACTACTACTATTATAGTTATTATTATTAGTATTTGACGGTACATCGCGGCCAGCTTGCGCACCTCGACTATTTCAAAGGGTACATGCTACCTCCTACCAGCACAGCACATGTACCAGGTAGAACTCTTCCTGCCAAGGTTAGGCAGAGAAGAAGAAATTACCTAGTGCTTTTTGCCTTCCCATCTGCCTGAGCCTTGATGGGTGGACTTACCTGGCTGGATGTACCCGGTGGAATAGTTCGACACCATCAATCATATCAACATGAAGTAGATGTACCAAAATCCAACTCTAAAGCAAAAAGCATTTCATTCATTACTTACATAAATGAAGCTGTTCTCTTTCGTGTGATTCCCGTCGTCCAACACTACAACACCAAAAATATCATTAAAACCAACACATTAATACATGTAGAAAAAATAAATCAACACTACAGCTGAAGCTGATCAATAATAAGTAATTCGCAAGTAGTGCAAAATGCAAAATACGACGACGTTTTGTTCGTAGGCTTACCGTCGGAAGTGTCGACGTCAATGGAAGGGACATTGGAAGGAATGAGCATCAACAGTAACTTACAGATTGCGAATGCGAATACAATTACAATCAGCGTCCACCAGAACGCCATGGAAGTTTCGGGAAAACTCTAGAAGCTTCGGAGAGGGAAATGGCCAAATCGAGAAGAACGTTAGGGTTTTACGCTGCTCTTTAGGAGGAATATTTGAAATGAATCTCCATAGCCACAAAGAAAAAAAAGTTTCAGGTCCTCGTTGACGTCGCTTTCAGTATTTATTGTTACTGTTTAGTTCACTACTACCTCCTCTCCGTGTCTCTTTTATTTTTATTTTTATTTTTTTTCCAAAATAGTGTCTAATTAAGTAATCAAGAAAAAATTTAATTTGTTTTTACTCTTTTATTCTTATATGCAGAAAAATAACAAAAATACTATAATTATGTGCTAAAAGTAAAAGAGATATTTATTATGACCGGAGAGGCTAATTATTAGCCACTGCTAGTTTTACAGCTTCTAAATATCTAAATGTGTGGTAAAAAAAAAAATTCAAAAAAAAAAATTCAAGAAACACTAGTCAACTTGTACACGTTTTAGAGCTTAATATAAGTAATTAATGTATGTTGTATAGTCCATTTGCTCCTGTTCTGGCCTTTGATATGCCGCTGCAAAGCTATTTCTCGACTGTTTCTGCATATGTAATACACTTGTTCTGAAATCTTCTTTTATTCCTCTCCATCCATGTGTAATAAACTATTACTGCAAATAGAAATGTGAGAACTTGAGCTCGTGGTCTACTGCTGTTTGTCCTCTTGATCAGCCATTTTAATTCCTGTTCCCAACTTCCAATGTTGAGTTTTTCTTTCAACCAGCCTACTAAAGCAGCCCATATTGATCTAGAATAAGCACATTCAAAGAAAAGGTGATCCAACGTCTCTTCTTTCTGGCTAGTGCATAACACACATTCCTTTGGCAAATTAAATTTCCATTTTGCCAATCTATCCACTGTTGCTAACCTTTGGTTGAGAGTTAACAACAACAACAACTACCCAGTATACTCCCACCAGGTAGGGTCTGGGGAGGGTAATATGTAGACAAGCCTTACCCCTACCCGAAATCGATGCCTTGGTATAAATTGATGCCTTGGTATAGTAACATCTCCCAACACAAGATTCTTCCATGTAACTTTCTGAAATTGAGGCCTTGCTGCTATATACGTTTTCTTGATGCTAAACTTTCCTTGCTTGCAAAATTCATGTAGGCCTTTTACTTTAATTAGATTTAATATTGTCTAGAACTATTGACTTAACTGATTTCTTTTTTTCTCTCCTATAGGTGATGATGATGATGGTAATGGTGGTGATGATGACGATGACGAGGAAGAGGAGGATGAGTATTAGCCAACGTAATTTGGATGATCATGTATGAACTTTTAAGTTAGTGTGTGTTTTTATTTTTTTCTCTTTTTTAAACCTGGAGTTCTTCACTCATTTAAGGTCTTTGAGGGAAACAGTTGAATCCTTTTTTCTTTCTTTTGGTTTAGACTAAGTTGCTATTGCGTATAATGTTTTACATGTCTATTTTATGTAATCTTTGTGTTTTGAGAAATTACTTATAAATTGCTCGGAGCATTTTCTTTCAGAGCTTTACTTTTGTGGATTGATATAATATCCATGGTTTAGATTGTGTTTCAATCTGCTAATATTAGATATTCTTCACTAAATCTGTAAAATTGTCCATTAAGTAGTTATTGCATTCATATAATTTTGAGTTTAACTTGCTACTACTTCGTTTCATCTTTCCTGAGCGGAGAGTCTATCATTCCACGATAGGGTTAAGGTTTGTGTACATTCTACCCTCCCCGTCCCCACTTGTAGGATCCCACTAGGTTTTTTGTTGTTGTTGTTGTTGTATAGTTTTGAGTTTAACAGTGAGCTAGTAAGTCATTACATATTGACTCTTACGGTGAATAATTTCACCCAGTTTTCTTGTATTTTAATACCCTAGTGCTTTCCATCAATTCATCAAAATGCTCTTATGTCATATTGAGAGAGTGCTTTGGAAGCGACTGATATGCAACAAAGGTGAAATTCCCAAATGGATTTTTATTTTCTATACTTGGGAAGCTGAGCACAAGAGAGAGATTGGGAAGATGGGGTATAAAAACTGAGGGAAGCTGCCCTTTATGCACTGAGGAAGAAGAAAGTATCAACCATTGTACCTATGTTGCCACTGTTTAGGGTAAACTACTGAAATGGACGGATCTCAAGACAAGTGATGGAGTGGAGATATGAACTAGCCTGGCTGGATATGTTTATTTCGTTCGACAAGAAAGGAACATGAGGATTTTCCTGGCAAAACAGAGGCAAGCTGAGCAGATTGTTAAATTGATCATTCAAGAAGTGCATTTCATCAATACTCATTCCTAAGATAGAAGTTCAATTGCATGCGTGTCGCGAAATGCCATTCCTTTTGTTCCATTGCAGATGTTTCTCTCAAGGTATTTACGGGCTTTTGGTCTCGTTATCTTATTGTATTTGGTAAGTAGTGTTGAGATGCCTCTGACCTGTTTGTTAAAATGCCTGAAAGTGATTGAAGGAATGTTGGATGTAAAATTCAAGTCCCATAAGTCAGTAAACTAAATTTATTACTATCTTTTAGTTAGTTTATGTAGTAGGCTAATTACACAAAAAACCTAAGGATATAGCCCTCGATTACATTGTTAGCAGATCTATCAAGAGCTGTACGTCCATCTATATCCTTGATTGTGTAATTTAACTCCTTTATATCCTTGTTCTACATGAATGCCGGATGCTTTGTGCATCGAGTGCCTTACTGACTATTTCTTATGATAGAAGTTGCCTTTGCTATGTCTAAATTCTAATGTCAATATGAATTTATAGGTCTGTATATCTGTGTGATATGATACTCTTCTAATCCCGTTACACATTCATTCCATACGGCGATGAAGTAATTTCGAAAATCAATAAGTACTTGCTGGTTATAATATTTGTTTAAGCTGTGAAACTTAGTTTTGGTAGACCAATTCTAATATAATCATATACTATAAGTTTTACTAGAAAAGAAGTTGCCCTTTAGAAGGGTCAAGAGCCATATGAAACAACAACAACAACAACCCAATATAATCCCACTTAGTAGGGTCTGGGGAGGGTAATGTGTACGCAGACCTTACCCCAACCCTTGGGTAGAGAAGCTGTTTCCAAATAGACCCCCGGCATCCTTCCCTCCAAGAACTTCCCACCTTGTTCTTAGGGAGACTCGAACTCACAAGCTCTCGGTTGGAAGTGGGGGTTGCTTACCATCAGAACAACCCCTCTTGTCTAACAAAGAACATTATAAGATGAAATTGTCGAACAAACATTCCCCAAGCCGGCTTAAGTCCCTGCTTTCTGTCTGCCAACACGAGCAACGAAACCAGCCTTGATAGGAGCAACTGATCTTCCAGAACCGCACTTCTCACATATGAGGAAGAATAGACGGTTCTCCTTAGAAAGGATAGTATCTGGACTTTTACATCCATTGCAAATGACATACTCATTGACGTATCGCCGGAGGATTCCTTCAAAATTCTTTGGAGCAAATCTTCCCTTGATGACCAATCTTTGCTGCCCATCAAGTGATCCACTATTCCCCATTTCAGCCAGCAAGAAAGTCATAACATGCTCTGGCTGCCTATGCATCGTCTTGCAAAGATCCATGAAATTCACAACACAGTTTTCTTTGTGCCTTCACGAAGAACTTGAGGAGGCCTCATAACTGTCCTACGCCTATCTCCAGCAAGTTCAGGATTATTCTCACGGAGAATGTTGAATACTCTACCCAGAAGCTCCTCATATTCATAATCTCGATCAGTTCCCTCCCAAGGATATTGTTGTAGGACAATTTCTCCAGCAGCTTCATCATCTCCAAGGTGATCTTCCACATCTTCGCCGATGCTTTCCTTCTCATCACTCAGGAGATCAGTGTGTGCCGGCTTCTTCTTCTTCTTTTTACCAGAAAACGTAGCCTCAAGGCCCTCAGAAACAGTTAAATTCTCAGTTTTCTCAGCCAAGCTATCAACAGTGTCATCCGAGGATCTTGAATTACAACCTTCTTCTTTTTCTTCTTTTTTGTAGGATCAAAAGGTGCTATGTCAGCCACCTCCTCTTTCAATTCGTTCTGATTCTCTTCTTCAGTCATGACTGCACTAAGATCTGTTGGACTTCTCTCCTTAATATTAAATAGGATGATTTGAAGAGGTACAACTGAATCCGCCTATGCAAATCCAAATAGCGTGTAAACCAAAACAAGCAACACAAACCGCACTTCAACCGGAACCACAAACGGCGACAGCTTGACACTAACAGAGACTCCAAACAGCAACTTTCAACTCCTTCCAACTCAATGAATAAAGATCAAAAACAGAAACTAAAATTATTTTTTGATGCGTTTTTCAATTTTTGAGTAAGTATCCAAACTAGCAGAACTGATTTTTGTTTTTTTGGATGTATATCAACTAGAACTAAAATCAGAAAAAGGATTCTAGAAATCCAAAACCCTAATTTTCTTCTCCTAGGGTTCCAGGGTTGGCGGGATATGGGGCCTTGAAGGTGAGAAGCAGAAGCTGCGATGCGGGTTGGGGGGTTTTGAGGGGGGGGGGGGGAAGATGGCTGGAATGGGGTCTCCGTACAAGAGCCATATGAAACAGAAAAATAAAAAAGAAACAGAAAAAAGGGAATGATTTGGTAAATGATGCTGCTCTGTCCTTAAAGTCAACTGTAACGTGACAATCAATGCAAATTGCTGATATAAAATGTGAATGGTTTATTGAGTGGTTATATGATAGCTGGCAACGAATATAAAATTCCAAACAAAGAGGAAAGAAAAGAACCTCCTGAGTAGTATAAAATGTTATTTTGAATGCTTAGTATCAAACCATCTGAATTGCTCTCTCCTTCTTCCCTTTTACAGTTCAACTTCATCACAATTTCTTTTGATCACTCACCAATTCTGAGAAAAGATGTCTTCTAACCAATTTTTGTCTTCAAAGAACCGTCTTTTTGAGCGTCTGCAACAACTTGACAATATTTTGTACTACCCTAAAACTTTTATATCTATGGTCAAGTTCTTTAAAAACGAATTCAAATTCCTGGATTTCTTTTTCCGCTTGCAGAGCTTCACAGATGAGCCCAACATGCTAGATGTCACTCAGAAAATCCACTCTCTTTTTCGAGATGCTGCAGTTGAGTTTTCTGAATTGCACCTAGCCAACTATTGTGATGTCTATAGCTCGGTTCAAAATGAGATTTGGTTGATTAAGATGGAAATTAAAGTCAAATACTCCTTTCCTAAAATATCATTACCACTTTCAGCCAACAATGATGGTATTGCTATTCCTAAATTTGTAACAGAATTTATCCATTCCATGGTAGAGAATCTTCCTAATCTAGTGAAGATTGATGATTCATGTTCACTTCTTTATGTTCCCGAAACAATGGAACATGTGGAAGTTATTTTAAAGGAAGTGAACTTGCTGCATAATTTCTTCTGCTTTGTTTCAGAGAGGTTTGTAGAGCCTCAGAGCCAACATCTTGCTGATTTCTTCACTCATGTTTTAGCTGTGGCTGGCTACACATCAACGTTTTTCTGGTTGTATTTACCAGACTTGGCTCCAGAAGAAATAAATGTTTTGCTTTCTGATTTCTTGCGAACGAGGATTAAGCCCATTCAACCATGTATCTGCAAGATCTATGTTAATGTCTTGCAATCTTTGAAGGCGGCAATACAGTCAGGATGGTATCCCAACATCCAACGTGAGCCAGCAGCTGATACCGAAGCCAGTTTTCTGAAGATAATTCTACACAATCTGGCGGAACTGCCAGCTAATAGCAACCCCAGTCAGAGAGTTGCATTGAATGATCACTTGGCAACCCTTCAGGAGATGCTCAACCTCTTGAGAGCCAATATCATCCATGTGCCGATACAAGATCTTGAACTTGTGTCAGTTCTTCGATATATTGACACTGTCATTATTGATGTAGGGCTTCTCGTTTACTCGTTATATAAAGGCGAGGATGAGGAGAAGGAAGACATAGCACTGGCAGAAGTGAACCATGCACAAGTTCTTGATCAGTTGCCGGGCAACATTCAACACATAATTAGCGCAGTGATTTATCCCACCATTCGGAAGGCGTTCCAATCTAAATTGCCAAGGATTAATGGACTAGGCTATGTTGATTTCCTTTTAAACAACTTGAAGGAGTTCCAAAGCCGCCATTCAGATTCACTAGCTTCTGTCACGAAACAACTTCAAATCATTCAGAAGGATTTTGAGAGCTTCCAAACTTTTCTGAAGACTGTTTCACAAGTGCAACACAATGACCTCGGCAAAATTCAACGTTGTGCTACACAATTGATTAGCAAAGCATATGAGGTAGAATACATTGTTGATGCTTGTATATGCAAAGTTCATGTCTGGTGCCTAGAGCATTGGCTCTCGGATATCATGGAGGAGATAACTCTTATCAAAGCAGAGGTGGCAGATATTCAGGGGAAAAACATAGTTGAGGATGCAATGGATACCTGCACATTTCATACATCATCAAATTTGGCAAGGTCTCCAATGATGAATGATGAACTTGTGGGTTTTAAGGACGTCATAGAAGATCTAAGATACCTACTAATAAGAGGAACCAGAGGGCGAGATGTTATATCAATTGTCGGCATGCCGGGTCTAGGAAAGACGACTCTAGCCTACAGACTCTACTCTGACAGGTCAATTGTTTCTTACTTTGACATTCGTGCAATGTGTTGTGTGTCTCAAATATATTCACGTAAGCACTTGTTACTGGAAATTCTACGTGATGTTATTGGTGAGGATTCTAAACGTAGTGAAAAACATGCTGATGAGTTAGCTAATGAGCTTCGCAAAGCTTTATTCTCCAAAAGATATCTCATCCTTGTTGATGACATGTGGGAAGCTAGTGCGTGGGATGATCTAATTGGTTGTTTTCATGATGGCAATAATGGAAGTAGAATCCTTCTAACAACCCGAAATCATGAAGTAGCTAATTACGCTAGATCTGAAAGTGATCCCCTTCAACTCCGTATGTTTAATGATGATGAAAGTTGGGAGTTACTCCGGAAAAAGGTGTTTGGTGATGAAAGCTTCTCCCCTCTCCTAACAAAAGTTGGGCAAAAAATAGCAAAAAAGTGTGGCCGGTTGCCTCTTTCAATTGCTTTGGTGGCTGGTATTCTAGCAGAAACGGAGAAGAACGAAGATTGTTGGGAACAAGTGGCCAACAATTTAGGTCCCCGCATTCACAAAGACTCGAGGGCCATTATAGAACAAAGTTATCAGATGTTACCCTATCATTTGAGATCTTGCTTTCTTTACTTTGGAGCATTTCTAGAGGATAGTGTGATTAATGTTTCAAAGTTAACACGGTTGTGGATCTCCGAAGGATTTGTAAAAAGTTGTGAAGGCAAGAGCTTGGAGGATATTGCAAAAGGTTATTTGGAAAATCTTTTTGGAAGAAATCTAGTGATGGGAACTAAGAGGAGCTCTAGAGGTGAGATCAAAGCATGTCTCATTCATGACCTATTGCATGATTTCTGCAAGGAGAGAGCAGCGGAAGAGAATTTTCTCGTATCGATCAAAAAAGGGTAATTTACCAATTAGTGGCACTTTGGTTCAGTTAATTAAGTGGTTCATGTTATGTTGCAAATAATCTTATGATTTTACTAATTTCTTTATTTGCAGGGATCAAAATACTAATCCTTCTTCCCGTGTTTACTGTCATAAGCAACTTGCTCATCGCATGTCCATTTATGGTGAAGACTATCATATTGGAGAATCAAGCTCGTACTTGTCACATGTTGGTTCTTTCATTATGCATAATCGTGTTCACCTTACATTCCGTGAACTCTCCCACATTTTTTACACCTACAAATTTCTGAAAGTGTTGGATTTAGAGTTCACCTGTATTGATTCTTTCCCAACTGATCTAGTTTACTTGAGGTATCTTGCTGCAAAAACTTCTAAGCCGTCAATTTCATCATTCATAGCCAATTGTTGGAATCTTGAAACTCTGATAATACACAATGATGAAGGCAAAATGTCAGTACCCGTTACACTCTGGGAGATGATTAAATTGAGACATGTTCATATTTCAAAATGCAGCTTTACCATAGAAAATGCAGAAGAATTACATAAGAACTCAAAAACACTTTATGATCTGAAAACTCTTTCCACTCCATATTTTTCTTGTGTGGAGGATGCTGAATTGATGTTGGGAAAAACACCTAATCTTCGAGAACTGAGATGCAGAGTCAAGGGTGTTGACAACTTTCAGTACAATATACTGAATTTTCCAACAGGGATTGAAACGTTGAAGATTCAAAATGCAAATCCAAAGAAAAAAATCCCCTTTTGCATCTCTGCACCAAATCTCAAAAACATGAAACTAAAATATTTTCAACTGCATCCTCAGCACTTATTAGGAATTGCTTCACTTCAGAATCTTCAAGTACTCAAACTGGAGTTTGTGTATTTTAAAGACAGGAAATGGAAAGTGAGCAATGGCGAGTTCCCTCAACTCAAAGTCTTGAAATTATACAATATAATCACTTTACGAGAATGGAGTGTTGTCGATGATGCCTTTCCTAACCTTGAACACTTGGTTTTGCGTCGTTGCTGCTCTCTTGAGGAGATTCCTTCTTGTTTCAGTGACATCTCTTCTCTAAAATCCATTGTGGTAAGGATATGCAATGATTCTGTTGACAAGTCAGCGAGGGATATTTGGGAAACACAAGTTGAAGATTATCAGAATTCAGAGTTCCGGATCTCTATCACTAGCAAACCTTGAAAGGGGTGTCAAAAGTGAACATACGACAAAAATCAATTCAGACTAAGGTACACTATTCAGAAAATCTTACTACGTACATTGAAGTTTCATTTTAAAACTTGGTTAAATCGATTCTCCTATTTCTCTAACGCAGCCCCTTTTACTTATTATTCCTTTTGCTTGAAATCTTGGATAAAGCTTTAATATTATTTTGCATTTTATTTTTTAAAGGTGAAGGTTCTTGCAATTTTTTCAGTATGCCGATCTGTCATTGTCTGATTTTTGGTTGTCTGATCACACTCGTTCTTCCTAAAAAGCCAGAGCGGATACCTTTCTTATATACTATACGCTTTCCTAAAATAGAATATTTGGAAGTTGGTAAAGACCCGCCCCCGTTGACCTTCTTTTGTAGATAGAATCTTCAATGATGGACTTACAAATTTGCTGACTGATTCAAGGAGTCGTCTGTTTACGGGCTTGCACTCAATAGTCAATTAATTCGTTTTTCGGGAGTCTTACATCCGAGCGAGAGGTCAGACCAATCCCATTCATCCTGGTCTGATCCGAACAGATCTTGTTGAATGGCCTCAATTTCCGCCTTACCCAAACCAAAGCCAAGCAGACAAGAAGGGTTGCTCTGATTGTAAGCAACCCCCACTTCCAACCGAGAGGTTGTGAGTTCGAGTCTCCCGAAGAGCAAGGTGGGAAGTTCTTGGAGGGAAAGATGCCGGGGATCTATTTGGAAACAACCTCTCTACTATCAATTAAAAATAAAAACTTTAAAAATAGATCATAACTTTTTATCTACATATTTTCTTCATGTAGGCTTTGTTGTTTAATTAGATTTTAACACTTAAGTTTACAGCTACTGGCTTAAGTGATCTCTTTTTCTCCGATAAATGAAGATGATAATGGTGATGCTATTGGTGATGATGATGATAATGGTGATGATAATGATGATGATGAGGAGGAGGAGGATGATGATGATGATCATGAGTATTAGCCAACACAATTTGAAGATCATGAACTTTTAGGTTAGTGTGTTTTTATTTTTTATTTTTTTAGTTTTGTTTATTATAAGAAAACTATAAGCCCTTCCATTCATTTAAGGTTTCTGAGGGAAACAGTTGAATAATTTTTTCTTTCTTTTGGTTAATGGCTAAGTTGTTAGCATTTGTGTTTAATGCTTACTACATTTCTATTTTACGTAGCAATAGTCTTTATGTTTTTGAGAAAGTAGTTATAAATTGCTCAGAGCATTTTGCTTTCATAGCTTTACCTTTTTGGATCAAGATAACATCCATAGCCATGGGCCATGAACCGCATGTACCATGGTTTATAACAACCATGCAAACATTGTTGCTCTTATGTAGGTTTGTTTTGGTATATGATCTGCCTATGTTTGGGGCTTCTTTTTGGTTTAACTATCTAGCATTGGTATTCGAAACTCACTGACCTGACTAATCTAAATTGGCTAATCATGTAAAGCTCAGGGAGAATCGCTATTTTTTAAGAAAATTTTTCATTCTCATGCTCAAACCCGATACATCTGGTCTGATAATATATTTTAGGGGTTAATATACTGCACCAGCGAAGCTGGGAGTAGGAGTTGGTACACTCTAGATGGGTACATGTTTTATATACTTCTTCTTTTTCTCTTTTTACGTTTAGGATTTGAACAAATCATTAGACATCTCGACTAATTAAATTTACAACAAGATCATATCCTTTATTTTATAAGGTAAATTGTATTAATCAAAAGGGAGGAAAAACTCTCGTATACAAGAAGTATACCAAAAATTAGAGAATTTATATCAAAACACGATTCTCTGTAAAAGACGCCCAATTTTCTATATAAGTGGTGCTATATGAGTGCACCAAAAAGCAACCAAAGATAAAAAACTATCCTTAAGATGTGAAAAAAGAGACTCAATTTCCGTAAAAGCTCTCCTATTTCTCCCTCCCCAGACTATCCACATGAGAGATAATGGGGCGAACTTCCACACTTTTTGCTTTCTTCTTCTACGGAAACTGGCCCAGCTATATAACATTTCCTTTACAATGCTTGAAATCACCCATTGAATATAAAAAAGATTCAGGATTGCCTTTCACAAACCCGAGGACACAAGGCAATGCAACAAAAAATGATCAACTTCTTCCCCTGAACTTTTACACAGCATGTTAGGTTTTAGTTTTAATGATGAAAAATAATATAATTGCTTTTGGTATAGGGACTCAAGGGATTGAATTGCATAAAGAGAAATAATCAAGCTGAAGAGAGAGATCAATCAAAGATTGATTGAAGCATTTAAAAGGAAAAGAAGCAATGAGAATCCGGCAAGGAAATCAATCAGCGATTGCCTGAAGAGTTAAAAAAGAAAAGCATCATTGAAGATGGAAGGACCCCGATTTATGGAACAAATTCGGTGCTATCAAGGTTTGAAGATGGAAAGCTGTCAAAGTCCACACATCAAGGAAGAATAACGGGTATTAACCTTATTCTTGGAAAGAATCAATTTCTTTTTGAGGATTAAATCTCTTGAGTTGGAAAATCTCTTCAGTAACGGTCTCCTACAAAGTATTTATACGCATCCTTAGGACTAGAGATATATACTTTGATCGAACCAATTACTCTCTCTTTGTTCTACTGCAAACAAACATTGTAGCTCTTCTAGATCTGCTGTGTAATAAGTTAGAGAAGAAAGAGAGAAAAACACTAGTGAGACATTGTATCAAGAAAAGACGAGTGACATAGAAATTAAGCAGTTGGTGTAAACTACATCATTCACGTTGTACTCAAGAAACTCAATCACTGAAAGAGTTGCAACTCAAGGGGACTCGCTAGGATTCACATTGAAGCCGAACCAGTATAAAAATTCCGGTGTCTTTAATTCCTGCACTTTACTTCTGCATTTTAGTTCTGCACTTCTTAGTACCTCGATATTACATTTAGTCGATTAAATGAAAAACTAGTCAACTTTTAATAATTAATTTTAAAAATAAGTAATTCACCCCCTTCCTCTCTTGTACTTTCACAGCAGTCAAGATCACTCCTCTTGCTGCTAGCCATGCCAAAAAGCACATATTCGTGGGCGCCTTAAGAATCCAGATCGAGGAGTATGGAAAAATGGCTTCCTCTTTTGCCGACATACTCTAGTAAAAGGACTTTAAGGTGAACAAACCATCGCCACACAACCCCCATCTCCAAGAATAACAATATGGCTGGAGGCTGTCTTGCCCATATAGCAGCCACAACAAATCTTAAAGCTCCACAACCTCTCAATCTTGTATGTTTCTTCTAAATGAGAGGTCCCATACTATCCCTTCCCTCCCCCCTCCCCCTTCATGTTCCTTGCGAATCTGTTGGACCATTAATTCCTTCTGATTTGAAACTCTGAAGACTTGGGGGACAAGATCATATCCTTTAATTTACAATCTTAGAAGTTGACTAGTAGCAACATAATTAAAACAAGCAAACCTCATTTCCACCCACCGAAAGTATGAAAACAGTCCCCTTTCTCTTTTGCATATTGGACAATTATTAAAGGAAAATCGTAAGAGTCATTGTGGTTTTGCTGTCATTTGTTGAGTTCGACGAAATTTTTTAATTTTCTTTACCGGTATTATAAAATACTTGTTCCATCTGTCCGGAGAGGAATGAATCCAGTAACAAGGAGCAAAAGGGCAAATGCTTTTTAGTTGATTTTCCATGGAAGCAAGCTACTTTTCTTATATTTTCGTTTAATCTAATTTTATTCCATACTGCTAATTGAATAGTTCCTTAGACTCCAACTATTGCACTCCTTTCAAGCAGAGGCGGAGTCAGTATTTCAAGCTTATGAGTTCGGAATTCTAATCGTTTTAAGTTAGTAGGTTCTAAAATAATAATTTATATATATTCAATGAATTTTTTAAGACAAATACATAATTTGAACCAAAGCTACTAAATTCGACAGAACCTAACGACAATCTAGCTCTGCCCCCGTTTCCAAGTTGTTCTCTAGATTGTCATTTTTTATTGCGCTCTTTCCAAGTTGAACTATAGCTATATGAGCTGCCTTTAATAGTTCTAGTCGTTTTGTTTTCTCATTTAATAAATGGATACTCTTCAATTTGTGAACTTGATGGTTAATTACGAAGGTATTGAAACTTTTTTACTAACTTTTCTAATTTCTTCTGTGATTATTCAGATCTAATGATTTTTATATTGTTTCGTTTAGATCTATTTGCTTCCATGTGAAGTCATAAATGATATCCATGAGATCATATATGGTTGAAATTGCCTTTGCCATGTCAAAATGCTGATGGTAATTAATAGATCCATGTATATCCATGTGATATGATGTTGGGGAAGCTACGACAAAAAAACACAACGGAAGCGCAATACAATCTTTTTCCCCAAATAAAAATAATGAATGACAAAGGCACAATAACTTCCAAAATAATTTCCAGCAGCAACAATTCAGTAAAACAGTGGAAATAAAATAGACACAAGCAATTTACGTGGAAACCCCAAATTGGGGAGAAAACCACGGGACCGATCAACAACGATCCAAAACTTCCACTAATCAACAAGAACCAAGTGGGTACAACAAGTTCTCCTCTCTAGTAAACACTAGAGGCAAATACAATCATCAAACAACAACCAACAGCCAACAATTTCACCAAAATAGAGAAAAATACCAAAATCGCAGGGCTGTAAAAAACGCAGCAAAAACCGACCTTCCGGGCCTCAAAATGAAAAACTATTTCGTGTACTTGTAGAGGAGAGTCTCACGAACAACATACTAAAATTTGAGGACGAACGGACTCCGTTTGACCTCCGATCCGGAAGAAAAACCAGGCTGCTGCACTGCTGTCTTTTTTCTCTGTTTTTCATTGATTCTCTCTACTGTATTTCTGATTCTCTCTACTGTATTTCTGATTCTCTCTACTGTTTTTACTGCTGGCAGACTTAGGTTGCAAAATATTAAGAGAATGGGCCAAGACCAACATAAAAGATTTGGGCCAAAATGCAATACATTTGGACTTAAATTATAAAGAGTCCAAATTAAAATATAGGAGCCCAAAAAATAATTGGGCTTTTCCTCCATGTAGGAGGGAAAATTCCCAACAAATCTCCCCCTCACTCCTACATGGAGTGAGCAAACAAACCGGCCTTCTCTCGACAAAACACGAGCTTCTCCTTAGGCAAAGTCTTGGTCAGCATATCTGAACAATTATGACTTGTGTGAATCTTCACAAGTTCAAATGACTTGTCCTCCACAACTTCTCGAATCCAATGATATCTTTTCTTAATATGTTTGGTTCGAGAATGAAAAGCGGCATTCTTGGCAAGGTGGATGGCACTCTGAGAATCACAGTGTAGAAGATAATTTTCTTGTTTCAAACCAAGCTCCTCAAGAAAATCTCTCATCCATAATAACTCCTTACCTGCCTCAACAGCTGCTATATATTCAGCCTCAGTAGTGGACAAAGCAACACATTTTTGCAATCTTGATTGCCATGAAACTGCAGCTCCAGCAAATGTCATCAAGTATCTAGAGGTAGACTTTGCAGTATCAACATCTCCAGACATATCTGCATCTGTGTACCCAGACAACTCAGGTTGTCCAATACCAAAACATAGACAAACTTTGGAAGTATCTCTAAGATATCTGAGAATCCACTTCACGGCTGCCCAGTGCTCTTTACCTGGATTCGACATGTATCGGCTAACAACCCCAACTGAATGTGCAATGTCTGGCCTCGTACATACCATGGAATACATCAAACTGCCCACAGCAGAAGCATAAGGCACCTTATTCATCTCTTTCTTTTCTTCCTCACTTGAAGGACACTGATCCATACTCAACTTCATGTGTGCTGCAAGTGGAGAGCTCACGGGTTTAGCATTGCTCATGTTGAATCTGTTAAGCACCTTCTCAATATATCTCTCCTGTGATAGCCAAAGTTTCTTGTTCTTTCTATCACGAGCGATCCTCATGGCTAAAATCTCTTTAGCAGGGCCTAAGTCCTTCATTTCAAAGGACTTGCTCAAAGACTTCTTCAAGCTAGCAATCTTCTTGGTGTCCTGGCCAACAATCAACATATCATCTACATATAAAAGGAGAATAAGAAAGTTACCTTCGGAGTAATTCTTCACAAAGACACAATGATCAGAATGTGTTTTGTGGAAGCCATGATCAACCATAAAAGACTCAAACTTCTTGTACCACTGCCGAGGTGCTTGTTTCAAACCATACAAGCTCTTCTTCAAATGACACACCAAGTTCTCATTTCCCTTAACCTGAAAGCCTTCAGGTTGCTCCATGTAGATCTCCTCATCAAGGTCACCGTGAAGAAATGCTGTTTTTACATCAAGTTGCTCAATCTCCAGATCCATGCTAGCAACTAATCCAAGTATAACTCGAATAGAGGACATCTTCACAACTGGAGAAAATATCTCATCAAAGTCTATGCCTTTCTTCTGACTGAAACCCTTCACAACCAATCTTGCCTTGTACCTTGGTTGTGAGCTATTCTCGTGACACTTCAATCTGTATACCCACTTGTTCTTAAGTGCTCTCTTGCCCTTAGGCAACTCCACAAGCTCATATGTGTGGTTCTGATGCAAGGATGTCATCTCCTCTTGCATGGCATCATGCCACTTCTCACAGTGCACATGTGACATAGCTTCATCATATGTCTCTGGCTCTCCTCCATCCGTGACTAACACAAAATCATCCTCTGAAAGTCTTGTGGAAGGTTTTCTGTCTCTGGTGGACCTTCTCAACTGAGGTGGTGGTGGTGGCTCTAAATGTGGCTGTGACTCAGGAACATCATCATTACCAGCATCATGATTATCATCTTCAGGAGTGTCATCTGCATGATCTTGCATATCTCCCCCATGATCTTGAGGGACTACAACACGAGGATTATATGGAACTGGATCAACTGTGATGCATGGAGAAGGATTTGCCTGCTTCTTCTCACAATCTTCAATGGTCTGATCTTCAAAGAAAGTCACATCTCTGCTTCTGATCACTTTTCTATTAAGTGGATCCCATAATCTGTATCCAAACTCATCCTCTGAATATCCCAAGAAAATGCACTCTCTGGTTTTCTTATCAAGCTTGGACCTCTCATCTCTGGGAACATGAACAAATGCTCTGCAGCCAAAAACTCTCAAATGCTTGTAGGAGACATCTTTCCCTGACCAAACTCTCTGAGGAACATTGCCTTCAAGAGGAACTGAGGGGGAAAGGTTAATCAAGTATACTGCAGTGGACATTGCCTCCGCCCAAAAGGACTTTGGCAGCTTAGCATGAGATAGCAAACATCTGATCTTTTCCCCAATGGTTCTGTTCATTCTTTCTGCAATTCCATTAAGCTGAGGTGTCTTGGGAACTGTTTTCTCAAGCCTGATGCCCTGAATCTTACAATAATTCTCAAATGGACCCCTGTACTCACCACCATTGTCTGATCTGACACACTTGAGTTTTCTGCCACTTTCTCTTTCAACTCTGGCATGAAACTCCTTGAAAGCATCAAGTACCTGGTCTTTATTTTTCAACAAGAAAGCCCACACTTTTCTAGAAAAATCATCAATAAAAGTCACAAAATATTGTGCACCACGATGTGATTTAGCATCCATAGAACAAACATCAGTGTGAACAAGATCTAGAGCATTTTTACTTCTATGTGGGGAACGTGTATGAAATGCAGCTCTATGCTGTTTTCCAGCCAAACAATCAATACAAGAGTTTAAAGGCATACCTGAAATATCTGGAAGATAATCTTTCCTGGAAAGTATCTGCAAGCCTTTTTCACTCATATGGCCAAGTCTCTTATGCCACACTTCACTGGAGGCATCACCTGCGACATTGGCATCCACGCTGCATACATTTGCCTGCATAACATAAAGTGAATTCTGCTTCTTACCTCGAGCCACAATTAAATTTCCACGAGAGAGTTTCCATTTTCCATCACAAAATTTGTTGGCATAGCCTTCATCATCAAGCAAGCCAACTGAAATCAAACTCAGTCGAATATCTGCGACATGTCTCACATCCCTGAGCATCAACCTGCAACTAGTGGAAGTTTCTAAACAAACAGTGCCTCTACCGATGATCTTAGACGAACCACCATTTCCCATTCTCACATGACCAAAATCGCCACCAGAATAGGACGAGAAATACTCCCTGTGTGAAGTAATATGATAAGATGCACCAGAATCAATCACCCAGGTCCAGTCATCACATATTGCTGCATTTAATAGTAAATGTTCACTGATAATAAACAAGTCATCATCACTAGATACCAAAGCTGTGGTGTTCTTCTCATCTGGCTTTTGCTCGGAATTCACAGTTTTTCCTTTTCTCTCCATGGACATATCTCTCTTTTTCTTATAGCAGAATTTCTCAATGTGACCCGGCTTCTGACAATAATGGCAAATGAAATTTCTTTTTCTTGATTTGGATCTCCCCTTGGACTTGTCCCTGAACGGAGGATTTCTTGTCTTGCTTCTCCCCCTGCTGGATTCTGGAATCACATTTGCTTCAGCTTGGCTAGGGAAACCTGATTCTCTCCTCCTAGCCTCTTCATTTAAAAGACTAGCCTTGACCAAATCCATAGTCATCTTGCCATCCGGAGCAGAATTGCTAAGTGAAACTACCAAAGTATCCCAACTATCAGGTAATGAGGAAAGCAACATCAAAGCTTGAAGTTCATCCTCCAATTTCATCTTCATTCCAGCTAGTTGGTTTACCACACCCTGAAACTCATTCATGTGAACTACAATGCTATCACCATCTTTATATTGCAATTTAACAAGCTTCCTAATCAAAGAAGCTTTGCCCATAGCGTTGTTTCTCTCATACATTGATTCAAGTTTCTTCCACATATCAAATGCATTAGTTTCATTAGCAACATGTTGCAACACACTTAAAGAAACATGTTGACGTATGGAGGCAACGGCTTTTCTATTTAAGATAGTCCATTCTTTCTCAACAACACCTGTTGGACGATCTTTATATAAAATTGGGTCAAGCAATTCTTTTGAACACAAATAATCCTCAATCCGAATTTTCCAAATAGAATAATTCGTGGAGTCCAAACTAACCATCCCTTGTACAATTACTTTGTCATCCATTATAAACAACACAAGAACCCAACCAAAAAATAACCAAGCTCTGATACCACTTTGTTGGGGAAGCTACGACAAAAAAACACAACGGAAGCGCAATACAATCTTTTTCCCCAAATAAAAACAATGAATGACAAAGGCACAATAACTTCCAAAATAATTTCCAGCAGCAACAATTCAGTAAAACAGTGGAAATAAAATAGACACAAGCAATTTACGTGGAAACCCCAAATTGGGGAGAAAACCACGGGACCGATCAACAACGATCCAAAACTTCCACTAATCAACAAGAACCAAGTGGGTACAACAAGTTCTCCTCTCTAGTAAACACTAGAGGCAAATACAATCATCAAACAACAACCAACAGCCAACAATTTCACCAAAATAGAGAAAAATACCAAAATCGCAGGGCTGTAAAAAACGCAGCAAAAACCGACCTTCCGGGCCTCAAAATGAAAAACTGTTTCGTGTACTTGTAGAGGAGAGTCTCACGAACAACATACTAAAATTTGAGGACGAACGGACTCCGTTTGACCTCCGATCCGGAAGAAAAACCAGGCTGCTGCACTGCTGTCTTTTTTCTCTGTTTTTCACTGATTCTCTCTACTGTATTTCTGATTCTCTCTACTGTTTTTCTGATTCTCTCTACTGTTTTTACTGCTAGCAGACTTAGGTTGCAAAATATTAAGAGAATGGGCCAAGACCAACATAAAACATTTGGGCCAAAATGCAATACATTTGGACTTAAATTATAAAGAGTCCAAATTAAAATATAGGAGCCCAAAAAAATAATTGGGCTTTTCCTCCACGTAGAAGGGAAAATTCCCAACATATGATAATTTAATATCCATGTTATATGACTAATTCTAATGGTGAAAGATGACTTTAAGTAGTCTTTGAAACGCTTTGTTATGCATTTTTGGGAAATGGTGATTAATTTTGTGGCATTTTCTTTGTTGGCTTCTAAACAAATAGACTAACGAACTTCCGTCTACATGAACCCTCAGATCTTATTTACTTCAATAACTTATTGTGCATGTTGCTTCCACGATTATTTCCTTTTTGATGTGCTAGAATTGAACTCGCTCTGTACAATTGGAAAGCTGATAACAGATTTTGAAATCATTATTTCTCGATTGTTTTAGCAAAGAATGACTCAAAAAAAAAATTGCAAATGGACAAAATGATGCGATGCAAAAGTGAGAAGGAATAGTATTTAACCACATCATTAAAACCAGTGTAAGGACTGTGAAGAGACATGTTGGAAAGATTAGTGGTTATGTGATGAGAGGCACCGGAGTCCAAGATCCAATCAGATGTAGAGAGAGTTGTCGGAGAGTGATGGGCTGTGTGAGCAGCCGGATAAGGCAGCGAAGCGTATGCTGGCCGCGGCAGTGGTCCACCGTAAGGGGGTTGATTGACGCCGGAAATGGGATAGGACGAACAGCGGCACGCGGAGTGGCCAAATTCACCAGAGCTGGCACTTCCCATTGTACCCACGAGATTGGCCATTGTTGGAGTAACCACCGCGACCGGAGGATGAACCACGGCTCCCCACGGCCGCGCCCGCGGCCACCGAAACGGTTACGGATGGATTGTTGTCCGGCGACGAAGGCAGCCGACGGAGCCAAATCAGATGCGGCAGAGGTGGCCAGCGCACGAGTAGTAATCTGAGCCTCCATGCTTAACAGCTTGTCATGTAATTCAGCAAAAGAGATGGGAGATTCGCGGGCTTGGATAGCATGAGAGAGCTCCATATACGCATCATCAAGACCATTTAGAACCTTAATGACAAGATCCTCAGAATCAACAGTAACATCCAGGAGAGATAATTCATCCACAATCACGCGAATACCGTGCATAAAATCAATAACAGATTTAGAACCTTTTACCGGATTATGGAGCTGCTGTTTGAGAGCCATGATACGACCACGAGAAGCAGTGTCGTATGTGCGCGCGAGGATGTCCCAGGCCTCTTTAGAGGTTTCCGCAGCGGCAATAAAGGATGATCGTCAGTGTGATCAACGAGATGATGGCACTGAGAATAAGATTGTCCTGGCGATACCAGTAAGGATATGCTGGATTGGGGGAAGTCACCTCCTTGTTGACGATAGTGGCTGGTGGGCACGACTTCGATCCGTCCAAGAAGCCGAGGAGGTCGTAACCCGTAAGAAGGGTTCGGAATTGGAATTTCCACGCCAGGTAATTAGTGGAATCCAATTTGAGTGGGATCTGAGCCGATGCATTGATGGCAATCGGCCGGAGAAGATCGTTTGATGTCGTAGCATCCATGAAGCGCGAGGCAAAGGAGAGGAGGCGCTGATCGACGTCGAGAGAGAGAGGGCTGTCGATAGCGGCGGCGCTGGAGGTAAGAATTAGGGTTTCTTTGGCGATAAGCCACTGGCGTATGATACCATGTAGAGAGTTTTGGGAGAACTAATTTTCTTGTATTGCTCACAAAAGTATATATAGAGTACAGAGAGGTATCAAACCGTACCAACTATAGGACTGTACAATAATGAAAGAATATTCTACCAATAATAAAAAGATACACAAAAGATATACACAATATATCCTAATAGTATATTCACGTAAGAACTTGTTACTGGAGATTCTACATGATGCTATCGGTAAAGACTTTGAATGCGGAGAAAAACGTGTTGATGAATTAGATGAGCTACGCAAAGCTTTATACTCCAAAAGATATCTCATCCTTGTTGATGATATAATAGGATGTTTTCAAGATGCCAATAATGGAAGTAGAATCATTCCAACAACTCAAAATTATGAAGTTGCAAATCACACTAGATTTCAATGTGATCAACTTCCACTTCGTATGTTGAATGATGATGAAAATTGGAAGTTACTCAGGAAAATCGTGTTTGGAGAAGAAAAATCCCCTCCTCTCCTAATGAACATTGGGAAACAAATAGCAAAAAAGTGTGGTCAGCTACCTCTTTCAATTGTCTTGGTGGCTGGTATTCTGGCAGAGACGGAGAAGAAAGAAGAATGTTGGGAACAAGTGGCCAAAATTTTAAGTCCCTAAATTCACAGTAACTCAAGGGCCACTACAGAACATAGTTATCAAAATTTACCCTATTTGCTTTCTCTACTTCGGAGCATTTTTAGAGGACCGTGTGATAAAAGTTTCAAAATTAATAAAGTTATGGATCTCAGAAGGATTTATAAAAGGTTGCGAAGGCAAGAATATGGAGGATATAGCTGATGGTTATTTAGAGAATCTTATTAGAAGAAATCTAGTGATGGGAACTATGAAGAGTTTTGAAGGTCAGATCAAAGGATGTTACATTCATGACCTATTGCATGATTTCTGTAAGGAGAAAGCAAAAGAAGAGAATCTTCTGTTGTGCACAAAATGGCAATATACGAATTAGCAGTAATCTTTTAGTTCAATTCATTAATTAATCAAGTTATATTGACAATTAATCTTGTAATTTTACTAATTTTAATATTTGCAGGGATGAACATACCAATATTTCTAACCTTGTTTGCTATGGCAAGCAACTTGGTCATCGCACGTCCGTTTATGGTGAATGGTATCGTATTGGAGATTGGAGCTTGCGTTTGGCACATGTTGGCTCTATAAGGTTGCATGACAATGCATTTTGCATTGTCTCCCACAATTTTCACAGCTTCAAGCTCTTAAAAGTGTTAGATTTGGAGTCCATAACAATTAATAGTCACTTTCATCATTAATAGTCAACCGTTGGAACCTTGAAACTCTGATTTTACGGGATAGTAGTTGTTGCAATGCAGATATTTCACTGCCCGTTGCACTCTGGGAGATGGTTAAATTGAGATATCTGCATATTTCCAACTGCAACTTCATTATAGAAACTGCAGAAGAATCACTTGAGAACTCCAAAAAAAACTTTATGATTTGAAAACTCTTTCCACTCCATATTTTTCTTGTATTCATGATGCAGAATTGATTTTGAGACAAACACCTAATCTTCAGGAACTGAGATGCAAACTCGACGGTGTTGAAAACTTTCAGTACAATGTATTGAAGTTTCCAACATCGATTGGAATTCTGAAGATTCTTGGCAGATAGACGTCTTTTTTTAAAATCATCCCCTTTTCTATCTCCGCTCCAAATCTCAAAAGCTTGACAGTATACAAATTTTACATGCATCCTCAGCACTTATCAGAAATTGCTTCGTTTCAGAATCTTCAAGTACTGAAACTCCAATGCATTCGTTTTCACAATAAGAAATGGAAAGTCTTGAAACTGAAACACATTTGCATTAAAAAATGGAGTATTGCTGACGATGCCTTGAACACTTGGCTTTGCATGAATGCAAGTCTCTTAAGGAGATCCCTTCTTCTTTCGGAGACCTCTGCTCTCTAAAGTCCATTAAGGTAAAATATTGCAATCAATTTGTCCACAAGTCAGCAAGGGATATCACAAGTTGAAGATTATCAGAATTCTAGCTTCGAGGTCTTTGTTCAGAGAATGAAGGTTGCGGAGATGAGAATGCTCAGGTGGATGTGCGGGCTCACCAGGTTAGATAAGATTAAGAATGAAGTTATTCGAGAGAAGGTGGGGGTGGCCCTGGTGGATGAGAAGATGCGAGAAGCGACGCTGAGATAGTTCGGGCATGTGCGGAGGAGAAGTCGTGATGCCCCGGTGAGGAGTTGTGAGCGGCTGGCGATGGTCGTACGGCGAGGCAGAGGGAGGCCTAAGAAGTATTGGGGAGAGGTGATTAGGCATGACATGGCTAGAATGCGGGCTTCCAAGGACATGACTCTTGATAGGAAAGTCTGGAGGTCTAGTATCAGGGTTGTAGGATAGGGGCTCCTAGAGTTTTTCGTACTCATCACTCGGGGTTGGGTGAGGCTGGGCAGGGCTATCCATAGATGATTTGTGTATTGGATTGTGTTTCCCTTATGGTAGTTATTTATAGTAGTTACTGTCTGATACTATTGCATGCTATTTTATTTATGGTTCTTATGTTTAGATAATTATTTATGCAATTTCTGCTGGAGTTACTAATGCTCTTTTGTTTTTGTTTTTGTTTTGTTTTCTTTCCTTTACTGAGCCGAGGGTCGATTGGAAACAGCCTCTTTGCCCTTTCGGGTAGAGGTAAGGCTCATCTACATATTACCCTCTCAAACCCCACTTTATGAGACTATACTGGATAGTTGTTGTTGTTATTAGCTTCGAGGTCTTTATCCAGGAGTGTTCGAATTCATATTTTGATACTTTTTTTAATGAACTCTAGGAGCGTTTAACCGAGGCAATTAGGAGGATGAGTATTTAGCCAATCATGAGCTTTTATAGTTTGTGTGTTTTTCTTTTTCTTTTCTAAATTTTAATTAAAGTTTCTGAGGAAAAAAACAGTTGAATGAATTTTCTTTCCTTTAATTTGGTATATGGCTAAGTTGTTATTTCTGTTTAATGTTTACTACAGTGTCTCTTACCAAATAAATAATGAAACAGGAAAACATGTTTTGGTCAATGAGAAAGGTGCATATGGAAAATCAAAAGCTGCTTTGAGTGGTGTGACTTAGGCAGAAGCATGTGAAAGGTATGTGCTTTGGCTAACCAAAATCGAGTTTAAATACCGTGAATTCAGAAAAAAGAATTAAATTTGTAAAATTTGTATTCAATGCAATTTATCCTAATGGGACAACAGAAAAAATCAATTGAAATAAAAGAAATCAGTAAAAAAATATCTCGTTGGCCACATAAACTAATCACCAAATTGAAACAACAATCGGGTGACTATAAAAAATGATCACACTGAGAAATTCAATTACGTACCTTCAAGTCTCATTTTAGCCTCTGTTAAATCAATTTTCCAATTTATCTAACGTGCCTTTTGCTACTAATTATTCCTTTTTTTGATACCTTGGCTAAAGTTTTAATATTATTCATTCAATATTTTAAGTTCTTGACATCAAAATACTATCAATTAAAAATATGAATATTCTAGCCACAAATTACAGATGGATAAACGCAAGAAGGGTTTATAAGTTCTATATTTATCTTTTCTTATATGTTGTCTAAATTTTTAGAAAATATTATAGAGCAACTTGGTACCGCACAGGCAGACTAGTGAATACCAACATAGTAATTGAACATAAACCCCCACTACAATGAGAATTAAACCTGAGAGATCTCTTGTTTTAGCACCTTCAACTTGATTTCATGATCTTCAAGCCAAATGCTTCATCGCGAAAATTTGTGCTCGACCAAAATATTGTACACCAAACCGAGGAATAACATAACTTTATCTACTCATTTTATTCATGCTGGCTTTTTATTTGTAACTAGATTTGACTATTAAGGATGTGTTTGGTATGAAGGAAATATTTTTCGAAAAATATTTTCTAATTTTCTCATATTTGGTTGGCTTAAATGTTTTGGAAAATATCTTTCTTAGACTCATACATCATAAGGACAACAACAACAACCCAGTATAGTCCCACAAAGTGGGGTTTGGGGAGGGTAATATGTAGACAAGCCTTACCCCTACCCGAAAGGGCAGAGAGGCTGTTTCCAATCGACCCGCGGCTCAGTGAAGGAAAGGAAAAACAAAAACAAAAACAAAAGAGCATTAGTAAGTCCATCAAAAATAGCGTAAATAATTATCTAAACATAAGAACCGTAAATAAAATAGCATGCAATAATATCATACAGTAGCTACCATAAATAAATACCATAAGGGAGACACAATCCAAAACACAAATCATCTATGGATAGCCGTGTCAAGCCTCACCCAACCCCGGGTGAGGAGTACGAAAAACTTTAGGGGCCCCTATCCTACAACCGTGATACTAGACCTCCAAACTTTCATATCAAGGGCCATGTCCTTGGAAACCCGCATTCTAGCCATGTCATGCCTAATCACCTCTCCCCAATACCTCTTAGGCCTCCCTCTGCTTCGCCGTGCTCCGACCATCGCCAGCCGCTCACAACTCCTCACCGGGCCATCAGGATGTCTCCTCCGCACATGCCCGAACCACCTCAGCCTCGCTTCTCACATCTTCTCATCCACTGGGGTCACCCCCACCTTCTCTCGAATAACTTCATTCTTAGTCTTATCTAACCTGGTGAGCCCGCACATCCACCTGAGCATCCTCATCTCCGCAACCTTCATCCTCTGAACATGAGAGTTCTTCACTAGCCAGCACTCCGCCCCATACAACATGGCCGGTCTAACCACAGCTCTATAAAATTTCCCCTGGAGTTTCTGAGGAACTTTCTTGTCACACAGGACTCCTGATGCAAGCCTCCACTTTGACCACCCCGCTCCTATACGATAAGTAACGTCCCCATCAATTTCTCCGTCCCCCTGAATCACCGACCCAAGATATCTACACTGTCCCTCTTAGCGATGACCTGAGATCCAATCATCACGTCCCTACCTACTTCGCTCGGCTCGGCGCTAAACTTGCACTCCAGGTATTCTGTCTTAGATCTGCTTATTTTGAAACTCTTAGACTCGAGAACCTGTCTCCATACCTCTAACCTCTCATTAACACCGACCCTCGTCTCGTCTATCAAGACTAAGTCATCAACAAATAGCATACACCAAGGCACATTCCCTTGAATATGTCGGGTAAGAGCATCCATCACCAAGGAAAACAAGAGAGGGCTAAGCGCCGATCCTTGATGGAGCCCCATAACCACTGGAAAATAGTCTGAGTCGTCACCCACCGTCATAACCCTAGTCTTAGCTCCATCGTACATGTCCTTAATTACTCTGATGTAGGCTTCTGGCACGCTCTTCGCCTCCAAGCACCTCCGTAGCACCTCCCTTGGGACCTTGTCATACGTCTTCTCCAAGTCGATAAGCACCGTGTGCAGGTCCTTCTTCTTATCCCTGAACTGCTCCACCAGCCTCCTGACAAGGTGGATAGCTTCTGTAGTGGAGCGACCCGGCATGAAACCGAACTGGTTCACAGATATAGATGTCATCTCCCTCACCCTCGCCTCGATCACCCGCTCCCAGACCTTCATGGTATGACTTATTAATTTGATACCCCTATAGTTGTTGCAGCACTGGATGTCACCTTTGTTTTTGTACAAGGCACCACTGTACTCCACCTCCACTCCTCCGGAATCTTTTTGGTCCTGAAGATCGCATTGAACAACCTCGAGAGTCACTTCACTCCTGACCTACCCATGCATTTCCAGAACTCTACCGGGATCTCGTCAGGCCCAGTCGCTCGACCCTTACTCATCCTACGCAAAGCCCTCATGACCTCCTCCGCCCTAATGCGCCTGCAGTACCTAAGGTCTCTATGTTGCTCTGAATGCCCCAACTCCCCTAGCTCTATATTATGACCCCCCACATCGTTAAGTAAGTCTCGAAAGTATGCATGCCACCTCTGCTTGACTTGAGACTCCCCCATCAGAATTCTACCATCCTCGCCCTTGATGCACCTAACTTGGTCAAGATCATGCGCCTTCCTTTCCCTTTCTTTAGCTAACCGGAATAACTTCATGTCCCCGCCTTTCTCCCCGAATTCCTCGTACATGCGACCAAACACCGCGTTTTTGGATTCCGTAACCGCCATCTTTGCTTCTTTCCTCGCCACCTTGTAGATCTCCCTGTTCGCTCTCCGTTCTTCCTCGCTTGTGCTCCCTGCCATCTTAGCAAACGCCGCCTTCTTCACCTCCACTTTTCCTTACCTTATTTTTATCAATGAATTTGTCCAATGAAATAATAGAGGAATGTTCCTGCAGTATATAATACATTCAAAAATTAAGCATGAGACAGTTGACCAAATGGTATTTTGATAATTAGAAGCCATTTGTTGATTTGGAGCTTTTGACTTTCGTAATCGCAATGCTATGTGTCGTATGCACAGTTCACACTTGAGATACAAAATAGCTTCTAAGCATATCTCCATGGAATAACGGGAGTTTTCACTTGGCTTATTGTTGTTGTTGTCTCATTATTTATTCCTTGGTGTTTTGTTCAGGATAAAAGAATGAATTAATATCACTGTCGTAACACTAAATTTAGTTCATAATTAGTTTAGAAGAATGTACAAGATTATTTGATCTTCTATATATATATATATATATATATATATATATATATATATAGATGTACAAGACACATAGCAGTTACATAAACCAGTGGGTACAGTACAAAAATGAGCGTATACTATACTATCTTAAAATTTTGTTCAAAAGATGAAGGCCATATAATAGAGATAAGTTCGATTGCATTGAGTTACTTTTCAATAAATTAACATATACAAGAACAACACAATGTTAATAAACATTAAAGTCCAATAACGTTAACGAAGAAGTTTCACACATTTAATCTTGTTGAACATTTTCTTAAGGTCTGTTTTCACATTTAAGCTACAGCCATTAGTGAGAGAAGGCATATGAATAACAAAACTATTGTATCTACTGGATGAGCATATATTCTCAAAGTTATCCAAAGAATACATATTACAGAATTGCAAAGGCAATATAAAGAGGGCAACTAAAGAGACAATCCAACAACGACAACAACAACAACTACAACTACCCAGTATAGTCTCATAAGGTGGGGTCTGGGGAGGGTAATATGTAGACGGGCCTTACCCCTACCCGAAAGGGCAGAGAGGCTGTTTCCAATCGACCCTCGGCTCAGTGAAGGAAAGGAACAACAAAAACAAAAACAACAACGAAAGAACATTAGTAGATTCAGCAGAAATAGCATAAATAATTATCTAAACATAAGAACCATAAATAAATTAAAATAAATAAATAAATACATAAATAAAATAGCATGCAACAATATAAGACAGTAACTACCATAAATAACTACAATAAGGGAGATACAATCCAATACACAAATCATCTATGGATAGCCCTGCCAAGCCTCACCCAACCACGGGTGAGGAGTACGAAAACTCTAGGGGCCCCTATCCTACAACCCTGATACTAGACGTCCAGACTTTCCTATCAAGAGCCATGTCCTCAGAAACCCGCATTCTAGTCATATCATGCCTAATCACTTCTCCCCAATACCTCTTAGGCCTCCCTCTGCCTCGTCGTGCCCACCACCGGGGTGGCCCCGGTGGATGAGAAGATGCGAAAAGCGAGGCTGAGGTGGTTCAGACATGTACGGAGGAGAAGTCCTAATGCCCCGGTGAGGAGTTGTGAGCGGCTGGCAAGAGACAATCCGCTTAACCCAAATGAGAAAAGTTATAATCAACTATCTTCACACTCACACACTATTAAGATCAGATTGAGCAACAGACAAATCACAAAGAGATAATAAAAAAATCCTCCCTCCAGTCTCCCTTCAACTGCATCATAAATCGGCTGTTTCTGCATAGTAAAATCGACAATATTTATATACCAATAGTGAATCTCATATATTGTATGTATTTATGTACATGTCTTCAACTGGCTGTAGCTCAGGCTTGTAACACAAAAAAAATCTTCAGAAGAATAATTATACGAAGTATGTTCGTATCTATAGATGCCACCATAAATTACTGAACATGTATATTAGCCAGTTAACCTTTGCAACGAAAGATCAAAGCAGGCTATTTTTTAGTTAAATTAACATTCAATCTAAAGTACAAACATAAGAGTACTCTGCTTGGTAGATAGCAGCTACCTCATCAAATGATTAATTGCCCACCTAAATTACGAAAAGGTTCGTGTTAACTAAAGTCTTATTGTAAAAGTAAATAAAAAATGAGCTTAACTGAAAGCCAAAAAAGAAAAAAGTTCAACCCCTGAAACATCTTGGCATCTGCGGATGCGATTGTAAGAAACCGAACATCTACATTAAGCCAAACAATATTTATTTAGAATAGAAGACGGGCTATGTTTGACACTATATTGCAGTTACATCACATTTTTGTATAACACAGAGTTTCTAAATTCTAAGGGATCTAAATAATCGACACGCAGCCCAAATATGCTCATAACAATCCAAGCAGGATGTTTACCAATCAATTTCTAGTCATTAACACAGTATGGACATCATTCGGACGGGCTAAGCCGCAGTCCCCGTCCACAAACGACTCCGCACTCTCCATAGAGTATGTGTCTCACCTCAATACAGAGTCACATTGTGATATACCGGGGTTTCAAACCCTCAGATCATCATCTACATCTATTACTCACCTCAAGCTGGCCGAAGACTAGCTCGCAATGCTCTTTCTCTCGTATCGAATCTGTCCAAAACCACAACGAATACGTTACAATAGGCTAATAGGACACAACCCAATCGAAAAGACTCAAAAAACACTAAAAGCTAGGAAGTTGGAAAAACCCGAGCCCTGGGCCCACTTCTTGAAAAATTACGAAATTTACATCACTGGATTCCTCGTCTTGTCATGAGTCTATACATATCAAAGTTTCTAAAAACGGAGTTCGTTTGCCCCTTCAAAACCTATATTTAAACTCTCTGAGTGTCAAGCCCTAACCTCCATTTTAAGCTTTAGATCCTTCAAATTCAGTGATTAATCCACATTTTTACACCATGATAACATAATCCAAGCTCAATAGAGCGTACCTGGTGAAGCCCCTTCGGGTTCTCCTCAAAATCACCTAAGAACAACCCTAGTCGAAGTCCAAAAAATGTTTCTCTTCTTTTGTCAAAATCATGAACTACTGTTCACTAAACCCCTGCCAGGTTCCGCTTCTCATTTATGCACTAAATCAAAATGCCAATACTAATTTTTTCACACATCCACCCTCAATAGGAGGAGAAGGAATAAAATCCTATGCATCCAAGATGATATTGGCAATTGGTTGTATTTACCAAATTGACATCAAAACCTCTATCATAAATTACTTCTCCTCTGTCTATACCACTTCGTGCATATCCTTCTCTCCCCACAGAAGTGAGTTGTTCAGTCCAACAGACACTATAACTAAGGCACAAGCCTCTTCTCTTAGCATCCCTTTGAGAGACTTTAAGATCAAGCAGACTATCTTCTCGTTCTAGGCCCTTAAAACCCCAGGGCCTAATGGCCTCCATCCCCTGTTCTATAAAATATATTAATCAATTCTAGAAAATCAATGTCTACCTTATGCAAAGAAGTCTTCCACAATGATGTCATGGATCCGGATATGAATTCTACTCTCTTATGTCTCATTCCGAAGTGTGCTAATGCATCCATGCTTAAGAACTACAAACCTATTGATCTATGCAACACAATCTATAAATTAATCGCCAAGATCATTATCAATAAAATCAAGCCCCATCTCCCTGTTATTATTGAGCCTAGCTAGGCCAATTCTTCTATTACAGGAGAGCTAGTGATAGTAAAATTATTGTCCAAGAATATATTAATTATTTTGGTAAGATAAAAGGGAGTAATGCAACATGATTCTGAAAATTGATCTAGAAAAGGCTTTTGATCGGTTAAATTAGTCTTATATCAGAGAAACTCTCTTAGCTTTCAAGTTTTCTCTCCAACTCACTAAGCTTGTTATGTTTTGTGTCTGCACTTCCTCAACATTCGTTCTTATTAGTGATAGTAAAACTTCATTCTTTGTTCCGATAAGAGGAATAAAACGATGGGACCTTATTTCCCTATACCTATTCATCCCCATCATATGGAACGACTCTCTACAATGGTTTACTAAAAACTAAAATCAAAACAATGGTTTACAATCATCATCAGCAGGTCTGGCCCAAAAATTTCTCTCCTCTTCTTTGCTGATTGTCATGACCCAAACCTATGGGCCACAACGAGCAGCCGGTACCTTACTCAACCGGATACCAATATAACATATCTTTCTTATTTTACTTTCATTGGCAAATGGGCCAAATGAGCCGTCATGGGCTGACCAAAATAAACATAGAGGAGTACTCAATATAGGACGACCTTACCTGATGTAAAAACTTATATATGTGATATACACGCCTATAAGACAACATGATCATTTGTATACTCAAAACATAGAACGGCAAGGCCATGCAAGCATTCGCATACATGACATCTGTCTACAAGCCTCTAAGAGTACACACTAAACATAAAGGTCGAGACAGGGCTCCACCATACCATACAATACATATCTACATCATATTGACCAAACAAGCAACTCTGGAGTGAATGAGTGAACAAACATCTTTCACTGAGCTGATAGCCTACCTGGAGGACTCTTGACCTATCTATCGGGATGTGATTGTTCAAGTGTCTAGATAATATGTAATTCTTCTTGCTGTTGCAATTTTACAAACTGTATTAGGTCCTTGATAGTTTTCGTGCTCTTAGAAAGCAGAATGTTTTTGCCTTATATCCGAGACAACAAGTTCATCTGAAATGCAAAAGTATAATAAGTCTTAGCACATCCGCATAATACAAATTATCAGAATTGATGAATGTTGAAAGAAGCACATATACATAATACAAACCATCAGGTTAAAACACAAGCCAACGAACTCAAAACCACAACACAAGCACCTGTTATGGACTCATTTGTGGGACGTGTCTATGCTAGGCGTAATAAGTGAATTCAGTATTTCAATAGGCTTAGATTTCTTCTTTTATTTGTTAATATTTTCTGTTTAACTAGAATAGGTTTGTCTACGTATTTCTATTTTTATGAAACCTAAATTATAGGTTTTCTACTCTTGTAATAAGTCTAGTCCTATTTAACAGAATGAGAAGGAATAAAACAGGAAGCCGACTTTTATCAGAAAACTACAAAGGATTGGAGTTTTCCCTAATGATATCTAAGGTTTTGAACTCCCTTAGACGATTTGATTGTTTATTCACAACAGGTAGATCAAGGAATCGAAATAAGGAAATGGGAAATCCCTCTGTGACACGATCGATATCACGGGACCTTAATAAATTGGTATCAGAGCCAAACACGATGGGATATACTAGCAAGAACGAAGAATTGAAATCTTTACTACAATAGGCACAAGCTATGAATGACGCTAGGGTTGCGGAAGTGGAGAGAAGGTTGGGTAGCCATATGCAACAACTATCGCTTCAATTGGAGAAGCTGATGCCTGGACTGAATCGTAGCACTAATAAGGAGGTTGATGGAACTGCTAGCAGCCACAATCTATCGGGACAAACTCAATAGAAGCGAACCAATTTTCAGCCACTTACTGGAAGTGGGGTGGTTCCCAAGTATACCAAACTGGATTTTTCTACTTTTGATGGTTCTACAGATCCGTTAATTTGGTTGCATCGCGGCGATAATCAACATACACAGGATGAGGACAAGGTGGGAATAGCTGCTTTCCAAATGCTATATGAGGCACAATTGTGGTACCATCAGCTAGAGATTGAGAATCCTTTATGGGCGGCTTTCCAGCCATGCCCCATGACTCTACTACAAAAAAAACTTGATTTAGCGACGGAATTCCGCGACAAATAAGTTTTCGTCGCTACTTAGCGACGGATTAACTACGAAAAGTAGTGTTTGGTAGCAAAAAGAAAAATAGAAGAATAGGCGTCTAATTTAGCGACAACATAGCGATAAAATGAAAATTCCGTCGCTAAAAATTGGCGCCCACATTTTAGCAACAAAATAAGCGAGGAAATTTTGGAAACAAAATTTATTACAATTGAGCGACGTATTTAGTGACGGATTGGGTACGTCACTAATCTTTCTTATTTAATGACAGTATATTTAGCCTTGTTGCAACGGATTTTTTTTGTTGCTAGGTATTAAAAAAATAAAATTTGGCTCCAAATAAGTTTTGTTGTTTACCTTTTCTTGTCATAAGATTCTCCTCACAGAAGAATTCCCTTGCCCATTTCCTCCTCCTCCTTCTTCTTCTCCTCTAATCTTCCACTAATCTTGCACTAATCTTCCTAGATGGGCTACTAGTTCATCTCTTTTCTTGTCATAAGATTCTCCTTACAAAAGAATACAGAGCTCATTTCCTCATCCTTCTTCTTCTCCTCTAATCTTCCACTAATCTTCCTAGATGGGCTACTAGTTCATCTCTTTTCTTGTCATAAGATTCTCTTCACAGAAGAATACAGAGCCCATTTCCTCCTCCTCCTTCTTCTCCTCTAATCTTGCACTAATCTTCCTAGATGTGCTACTAGTTTATCTCTTTTCTTGTCATAAGATTCTCCTCACAGAAGAATACAGAGCCCATTTCCTCCTCCTCCTTCTCCTCTAATCTTCCACTAATATTGCACTAATCTTCCTAGATGGGCTACTAGTTCATCTCTTTTGTTGTCATAAGATTCTCCTCACAGAAGAATACATATCACATTTCCTCCTCCTTCTTCTTCTCCTTTAATCTTCCACTAATCTTCCTAGATGGGCTACTAGTTCATCTCTTTTGTTGTCATAAGATTCTCCTCACAGAAGAATACATAGCACATTTCCTCCTCCTTCTTCTTCTCCTTTAATCTTCCACTAATATTGCACTAATCTTCCTAGATGGGCTACTAGTTCATCTCTTTTGTTGTCATAAGATTCTCCTCACAGAAGAATACATATCACATTTCCTCCTCCTTCTTCTTCTCCTTTAATCTTCCACTAATCTTCCTAGATGGGCTACTAGTTCATCTCTTTTGTTGTCATAAGATTCTCCTCACAGAAGAATACATAGCACATTTCCTCCTCCTTCTTCTTCTCCTTTAATCTTCCACTAATATTGCACTAATCTTCCTAGATGGGCTACTAGTTCATCTCTTTTGTTGTCATAAGATTCTCCTCACAGAAGAATACATATCACATTTCCTCCTCCTTCTTCTTCTCCTTTAATCTTCCACTAATCTTCCTAGATGGGCTACTAGTTCATCTCTTTTGTTGTCATAAGATTCTCCTCACAGAAGAATACATAGCACATTTCCTCCTCCTTCTTCTTCTCCTTTAATCTTCCACTAATCTTCCTAGATGGGCTACTAGTTCATCTCTTTTCTTGTCATAAGATTCTCCTCACAGAAGAATACAGAGCCCATTTCCCCCTCCTCCTTCTTCTCCTCTAATACTATACTAATCTTGCACTAATCTTCCTAGATGGGCTACTAGTTCATCTCTTTTCTTATCATAAGATTCTCCTCACAGAAGAATACAGAGCATATTTCGTCCTCCTTCTTCTTCTCCTCTAATCTTCCACTAATATTGCACTAATCTTCCTAGATGGGCTACTAGTTCATCTCTTTTCTTGTCATAAGATCTATGTGGTATTCTTTTTGCATCCGTCTGAATAAAATTATTTTTTCTCAGCTTCATTTCAAGAAAAGAAGCAAAACGATCTCAAATATTTCTGATGGATTAGTTAAGGTATTTGTATATTTATATTAACTTGTACATAGGCCTAAATTTATTTTGTTTTGCATATATTTTACTGTCACTCTCTCTCTCTCTGTCTCTCTCTCTTTCTCCCTCCCCCCCTTCTTGTTATTCTTTGCGCTTTCTTAAAATGAAATGTGAATGTTATTTAGAATTTTAACTTTTTCACAAATAGTTAATCTTACATATAGTCACAACTAGGGATACAAGATAACTTTTAATTGTCTAAAAAAATTCAAATAACTTACATTAGCTTTCGCATGTATTTGTAATGTTCTGATATATTTGAGACTGCTATGGATTTATTTGTGGTGTTCTGATGTACATTATCTTTCGGATGTGTTTGCGATCTATTTAATCTTACATTATCTTCTTGATGTATCTTTGATGTTCTTTTTCTTTAATCATTTATTGGTTATAAAATAAAAATAACTACTTGAGTTTTTTTGCTGCCATGTATTTTGGTTTCTTTCCTTCGTACATTAGAAGGTAGTACTAGGTGTTTGGAATAAATCTTTTCTTTACTTTATTCTAGTGTATAACTTATCAAAAAATAATAACATCTGTTTGTCTTTTGAATTTTAATATTAAATAGGAAAATGGAGACTCTAGAGCGTGGTTGGATGTATTACAGGTTGGATGGACGAGGGGATATTAATTCTTGTTTCATATCCGGTGTGGATAAATTTCTCAACTTTGCTTGTTCTCAACAAAATCGCATGAGTAGTGACAATATTAGATGTCCCAGTAAAAAATGTCATAACACTAAATTCATGGATGTTGAAACCATTAGATTACACTTTTTGCAATTTGAGTTTGTTGAGAATTATTTTGTTAGGATATTTCATGGGGAAAGATGTCTGGCTGATGGGTTGTCTTCTAGTAGTAACTTGAATGGTAGTGCTCAACCAGAATTTGGATATGAGAATCCATATAGACGAATGATTCTTGATATAGATGGGCCCAATATTATGAAATTTTATTGCATTTGGAAGAAAGCTTCAGTGCCTTTAGCCCTATTACATGTAGAAGTCACTTTTGTTCTTATACTGTTGCCTTCTTGGTACCTCAATTAGTAAACTGCTTCACCTTATCAAAGAAAAATAAATTCTTTGTTTTTTGTATAGGCCATTGAAAAGGATCGAGATCCAACACCAAGTGAGTTACATTTGCACGTTCATACACATGGTCATGATGAAAAATCTTTTGTTAGTGAGCGATCCCGACGTACATGTAAGTTCAAAATCCTATACTTTTATTGACTTTATATATGACATTCACGTCCTACTTGAACTACTGTTTAAACCATTGGATTATGTTTGGGGTCGAGTTTTTGTGGTTGTTAAGTGGAATCTCATTGTTCAAATTACTCCCATAATGGGTTAATTAATTAATAGTTCTATTATGGAAGACCTAGAATAAGCTGCCCCAAGAATTAATAAATAGAGTACTGGTGTTCTATAGTGTGTACTCTTCATGTACTCTACTATTTCGATATAATAAATAAAATAAGTGTGGCTTATTTAATTTTTATTGTGCATGTATTATAATTCATCTTGCCTCATTCTCTTTTATGTTGTAACTTTTCAGTTTTGCTTTTGTTTTTCGTTTGTTATGCAATTTGACGTACACAACATAATTGAGATTTAGTTCTGTAGACAAAGAAATGGGTTGTCTAACTCTTCTTATGGCAGTAGTGTTATTCATAATAAATTTTACTAATTATTTTTACCGGAAAAATATCAGCAAATATTACAACAACAAACACAAACTCAGTCCGATATTAATCAATCTCTAGCATTTTATCAAGCCGCGGGAGGGGAAAAGAAGAGAAGAATATATGGTCTAGGATCTCAAGCAAAATATTTCTATGGGGCGAATCTTCGTGCCTCTTCTGGATCGGATACTTCTTCATCAATAGCGCCTCCAAATGCTCAGTCAGTACCAATGGTGAATTTGGATGAGTTAGTGATGTGATTGATTCCTGCATTGACTGATCATATGGTTCCTGTACTGACTAGTCACATGCTTCCTGTATTGGCTGAGCGAGTAAGAGGATTGATAGCTTCACCATCACATCTGCAAGATAATCTTACTGATCATCCATCAGATTTGGCACCTCCAGCTCCTCCTCCTACTAATATTAAAGAGGTTCATGCACCGCTCTTTGATAATGACCTTCACTCTCCAGTTTCCCAGTAGTTAACTATTTACATTTGAACTTTATTTTGGTATTGAAGATGTTTTGGTATTAACGAGGTTCATGCATCGCTTTCTGACGATGACCTTCACTCTCCTATCACTCAGTAATTAACTATTTTTGCGTGAACTTAATTTGGTATTGTAAATGTTTTTTAACTTAATTATGCACTTGCATTTTGGTATTTATTTTGGATCTTGTAGAATATTAATTTCTATGAATTTCAGTTATTATTAAGAGCATTTTATATATGGTTGAGCAATATATATTTTTTTTAATGAATTAAATAAGAAAAATAAAATTTGCGACGAAATTTCTTCGTAACTATAACTAATATAGAATAACAGGTTACGGTAGATTTGCGACAAAATAAATTCGTCGCCAAAAGAAAGGCAAATATGTCTCAATAACAGCAGCGACAGATTAGCGGCAGAAAAAAATTCGTCGCCAATTAATTCCGACAACGAAATGACTTATCGATTTGGCGCTAAGAGTAGCAACAGATATGAACCGTAGCTAATTTGTCGCTACCTTATCGACGAATTCAATTTTTTTCGTTATTAAGTGGCTAGCTACGAGCAAAGTAGCGACAGATACAAATCTGTCGCTATTCCGTTGCTAAACATGTTTAGCGACGGAAATACACTATTTAGCTACAGAATTCGTCCGTCGCTAAAACTGATTTTTTTGTAGTGCTCCTTGGGCGCGCCCCGTGGCGTCCTATCAAGCCTCTCAATGCCTAGCGCCACAAACACCCCTGTGGTCTAGGCCGCGTCAAGTGACAAGCGTACATGTGCCTCTGTCGCCCCACCGATATCCTCGCCAGCGCCCAGACGCAAGTAGACGACAACAGTGGCACGCGCGCAGACGATGCCGCGTGCGCCAACCATGATGCCAAAGACGATGCTGCTGATAAAGGACGTGTTCCTGCTTTGCAGAAAGCTAAGTCCTTTTCATTGTAAATATAGAGTAGTTTTATTTCATGTACTTCCATTATGTTTCTCTAGCTTAATTAAGTCTAGTCTTGTAGCTTTGGTTTATTTTGTTTAAGCATTATTATGGGGGATCAAGCAATCAAAACTTTCTAGCAAGCAACAATTCTCTATACTGGTGTCTCTCCCCCTCGACACCGCCTTGCTTTTCTGTAATAGCTTTCATTAATGCAGTCAGCTTTCTTTCATTCTCAATTCTCATTTGTGTTTTCTCAATTGCTCTTGACATTGGTTTTCCCGTAAGGCACTGACAATCTAGTCTAGCGTACGGAGGGGACCTCAGTTGGCGGATAGTGACTGCACTGACATCAGTTGCTTAGCCTTACGTCGCTCTTGCAAGGAATCTTAGGAAGGCGCCACGTAACAGTTAGTATCAGAGCCTAGGCTCGACATCGGACGAGGGAACGTATTGACATTACCACCATTTCTGACCATGGTGAATTTTGGGGACCGCATTGCAGCCATTGAACAAACGGTTGACGGATTATGACCCATCGTGGATTCTGTGCCTGAAATAACAACCAGCCTAGGGTAAAGGTTGGATGACCTGGATCGCAGGGTTGTCCAGGCTGAAGTCAACTCAGAAAACATCAGTCGTGACTTCGAGCGAGACCAACAAACGGCAGCCATAGAGGCAGCCAAAATTTTTGGCAAATTCGAGTGACTCCAACAGGAGCATGCCTAGGATTTAGCTTACAGGGCACAAGAAGCAGACAAGGAGTCTGCCATGCAATGATTTATTGACGACTTGACAGACAAGCTCAATGTTGTCAATGTTGCTCTACAGGGCCTGCTTCGAGGCGGTGGAAACCAAATCGGGGGCACTGCAAACCCTGCTTCCGTGACACAAAAACTAAAAATTTCTAAGCCAAAGCCATACAATGGAGCTAGGAATGCCAAGGAAGTGGAAAACTTCATCTTTGACGTCGAACAATAGTTTGCTGCTATTGGGACCTACAAGAAGCTAAGAAGGTAGAAATTGTTGCCATATATCTTCAGGGTGATGTTAAAATCTGGTGGCAGGTGAAGTACGAAGCCATCAGGGCCGGTAAAGATGCTCTCGAGACATGGGTAGAACTAAAGGCAGCCATACACCTGCAGATTTCCCCGAAAATGTGGAATACAATGCAAGGAGAAAGCTACGGGAGCTCCACCAGACCAAGTCAGTGCAGGACTACGTGCGGTGATTTTCTGCGCTCATGCTAAGCATACGTGACATAGGGGACAAATACAAGCTCTTCACTTTTATGGAAGGTTTGAAACCTTATGCCCGTATGTAACTACAAAGACAAAGGGTAAATACCATTCCCAAGGTGATTCAAGCAGCTGAATGACTTGGGGACTATCAGATGGAAGCTCGGAAGGACAAGCCTCAACCGCTTCCCTGAACAGGATTCAAAGGGGTCCAACCTAACAATGGTGGCCCTAGAAAAAGTGGGAGAGATCGGAACTCAAACAAACCTAGAGCTCTTTCCTCAGGTAGCAACAGTGCTGCGTCAAACAACAATGACCGAGGGATAAAACCTCCTTCAGAATGTCGTCATTACAGCGGATCACATTGGAATAATGAATGCCCACATGCACATATGAACGCCCATCAAGATCCTGATGATAGGTCTGATGACGACTTAGATGATGTTGATGAGACTGAACCAGTAGGTGCCTTCAATGCAATTGTTGGTTCTATTTCTGAGGCATTAGCGAGACCAGTGCTGGTATCCGCAAGAAGAAGAACCCAGGCCCAATCAACAAGAAAGGGAAAAAAGGCGGACAAAGGGACTCCTTTTAAGCAAGAGAGGACCTTGATGTTAGTTGAGATGAAGGTAAATGGCAAGCCCATTCGGGCGATGATAGACGCGGGTGCTACCCACAACTACTTAGCCTCAACTCAGGTGGAGCGCCTTGGTCTAGTTGTAGGAAAATGCAAAGGCCGTATTAAGGGTATTAACTCACCTCCTCAGCCAGTGGGTGGAATAGTCAAAGATGTATCGATGAAGCTTGGCCCTTCTGAAGGAAAATTTAACCTATGAGTGGTGATTATAGATGACTTCGAGTTGATAGTTGGGCTGGAATTCCTGAGTCAAACCAACACCATGCCTTTACCATATGCAGACATGCTACCGATGATGGGAACAAATGGGGCCAAACCCTGAATCATCCCGTTCATGCCCATAAAGATGGCCGTTGGGAACATCTCGGCCTTGTAGTTGAAGAAAGGGGTAAAAAGGAATGAACCTATGTTCCTAGCAACCCTCTGCATTGAAGAAATAGAACGTTTCTCGGGTCCTATTCCTGAACCCGTGAAGGAGCTACTACTGGAGTTTGAGGATGTCATGCCACAAGACATCCCAAAGCGGCTCCGGCCCAGGCGCACTGTGGATCATGAAATTAAGTTGGTGCCGAGTGCGAAGCCACCTGCCCGGGCGCCCTATAGAATGTCACAACCCGAACTTACCGAGCTTCGAAGACAATTGACGGAAATGTTAGACACAAGGATCACTGTACCGTCCAAGTCCCCATATGGGTCCCTTGTTCTATTCCAAAAAAATGATGGCATCATGCTACTCTGTATGGATTATCGAGCTCTAAACAAAATCACAGTGAAAAACAGGTCCCCTATTCCGCTAATAGCAGACTTGTTCGATAGACTGGTTGGTGCAACGGTGTTCATGAAGATAGACCTGAAGACATGTTATTGGCAAGTTCGGATGACAGAGGGTGATGAACACAAGACGACCTGTGTGATAAGATACGGGTCACACAACTTCTTGGTTATGCCATTCGGCTCGACTAACGCCCCATCCACATTTTGCACCCCGATGAACCAAGTCTTCCGAGAGTACATTGATGAATTTGTAGTGATCTACTTGGATGACATTGTGGCATATAGCCAAACATTGGAAGAACACCTGGTTCACTTGCGGAAGGTCCTATCTCGATTACGGGAGCTAGAACTATATCTAACGCTATCCAAGTGCTCTTTTGCACAAAAGCAAATCGACTTCCTCGGACATGTCATCAAGGAAGGGTGGATCAAGATGGACCAACAGAAGATTCAAGCAATCACAGATTGGCCGCCGCCTAAGGATATCCATGCCTTGAGGGCCTTCCTTGGCCTATGCAATTTCTACCGACAATTTGTGAAGAACTACTCCCTCATTGCGGTGCCATTGACAAAACTCCTAAAGAAGGTCAAGCCATAGGATTGGGGCCCAGGCGAGCAAAGGCCTTCAACGCATTATAAGCGGTTATGCCTAGTAGCCCCGTCTTGTCCCTCCCTAATCTTGCCAAGCTATTCGAGGTACAAACAGATACATCTGACTATTCCTTCGGTGGAGTCTTGCTACAAGAAGGGCATCTTATAGCGTATGGGAGCCGGAAGCTAAAGGATACAGAGTGGCGCTATGCCGCCCATGAGAAAGAATTATTGGTTGTCGTCTACTGCTTGCGCCTTTGGAGGCACTATATGTTGGGGAACCAATTTGTGGTCAAGACAGACAACACAACTGTTAGCCATTTCATAACCCAACCGAAGTTGAATGGCCGACAGGCGAGGTGGCAGGAACTCTTAGCTGAATTCCACTTCAACCTGGAGTACCAAAGTGGGAAGACCAATCATGTTGCTGATGCACTCAGTCGGAGATCTGATCTAGCATCGGTGTGCCTACTCACCACCCTAAGGGGGAGCGAAGTTTCCACATCTATCAAGGACCAGATACAAGATCTACTCAGCAAGGATCCCCCTACACATTATTTGGTTGATTTAGTAGGACAGGGCAAGACTCGCCAGGTTTACATGGAAGATGGTTTTCTGAAAGTGAAAGGAAACCGACTTTATGTTCCCAAAGGAGGAGATCTGCGAAGGACTCTTTAGAATAATGTAATGATACTCTGTGGGCTGGCCATCCCGGTGAGGAACGCACCATAGGGTCGCTTCGTCATGTATATTACTTGCCTCTTCTATTGCATAACTTAAAAAAGCTATAAACAAAGTACCAAAGTGGTTGCGGGAACGATACGCAAATGGCACCGCTCAATATGTGAAAATTTTCTAGTATGCAAGAAGGACAAGTCAGACCACTTGACACAAGTGGGACTTTTGAAATCGCTAGCTGTCCTAAAAAGGCCATGGGAAAGTGTTTCCCTGGATTTCGTCACCGGATTGCCCAAGGTCGTAGACCTCACAACTATCTTGGTTGTGTCTCATCGGTTTTCATGTATACTACCTTTATAGCAGCCCCATAATATATATCAACAGAAGATACTACTCGACTCTTCTTCTCTCATGTCGTCAAGTATTAAGGCATGCCCAAAGACATTGTTAGTGATCACGACTCACGCTTCACTAGCAACTTTTGGACTCAACTCTTTAAGTGTCTTGGGTCAAAATTGAGTCACAACTCAAGTTTTCATCCGTAATCTGATGGCCAGATGGAGCAGTTCAATGGTATGTTGGAGGAATATCTCCGGCACTTTGTAACAGGATCGCAAAATAATTGGGTGAAGCTTCTAGATGCTGCTCAACTGTGTTTCAATTCCCAAAAGAGCTCTAGTACAAACAAAAGCGCTTTTGAAATTGTTACCGGACTTCAACCGCTACTCCCACACACTGTGAACACACCAAATATGGCTAAATCTCCTCGAGCTTCTAGCTTCTCAAAGGAGTGGAAGCGAAATCAGGAGATAGTGCTGAGCTATCTTGTCAAAGGTCAAAAGCAGATGAAGAGGCACGCTGATCAGAATCGACGCTTTGTCGAATACCAAGTAGGAGACAAAGTGATGGTCAAAATTTCGAAGCGGTACTTATTTGCGGGGGTACATGACCCTCGCCTATTGCAAAAAATAGTATGGACCTTTGTCCATTGAGAGTTGATTGGGAAAGTTGCATACCGGGTGGATACCCCAGCTTGGTGGAAAATCCATCCTGTCTTCCACGTCAGTCTCCTGAAACCTTTTCGGGAAGACATAGAGGATCCTTCACGGAGCCAGCTTACAATACCAAGTATTCGAGGTCCAATTCAACCGGGAAAAGGCGCGTTGAAGCTATTCTTGATGATAAAGTGATTCGTGCCTCAAGGAAAGACCACCAAGAGTTTTCGGTGAAATGGCAGGGCCGTGATGCAGAAGGGAATACATGGGAGAAGGGAACAAACCTCAAAGCTTACAAGAGCCTCATTGATGATTATTTGTCCAGTAAGGCGCCGAGGACATCGCCAACTCAGGTGGGGGAGAATGTGATGGGCGGCTTTCCAACCATGCGTCATGACTCCTTAGTCGTGCCCCGTGGCGTCCTAGCAAGCCTCTCAATGCCTAGCGCCACGGACGGCCCCGTGGTCTTGGCCGCGCCAAGTGACAAGCGCGCAGGTGCCTCTGTCGCCCCACCGATATGCCTCGCCAGCGCCCAGATGCAGGCAGATGGCGCGCACCCCGACCGTGATGCCAAAGACACTGCTGTTGATAAAGGACTTGTTCCTGCTTTTTAGAAAATTAAGTCTTTTCATTGTAAATATAGAGTAGTTTTATTTCATGTACTTCCATTATGTTTCTCTAGCTTAATTAAGTCTAGTCTTGAAGCTTTGGTTTATCTTTTTTAAGCATTATTAGGGGGATCAAGCAATCAAAACTTTCTAGCAAGCGACAATTCTATGTATTGGTGTCTCTCCCCTTCGACACCGCTTTACTTTTCTATAATAGCTTTTATTAATACAATCAGCTTTCTTTCACTCTCAATTCTCATTTCTGTTCTCTCAATTGCTCTTGACATTAGTTTTTCCGTATGGCACTGACAATCTAGTCTAGCGTACAGAGGGACCTCAGTTGGCGGATAGTGACTGCACTAACATCAGTTGCTTAGCCTTACGTCGCTCTTCCAAAGAATCTCAGAAAGGCGCCGCGTAACATAACGAAAGGAAGATAATTATATAAGCTAAATATGGGAAAATATATTTATGAATAAAATTGTATGACTCCAGGGGTCATGTGGTACTAAAGAAATCTTCAAAAACCAATCTTTCTGACATGGAAACACTTGTAGGAACTTATTGATTTTTATTGCCAAATAGGAGGAAGGAACAAAAACTTTACGGAGGACATGCAGAAGCTATACAGAAACTTATTGGATGATCGCAATCAATCAAAATTGTTACATCGAAATTTGGTCCTAGCTTCTAATAAAACACTAAAATGAGGAGGATAATTAAAAGTAATAAAGTAAGTTAACTCTGTCATTTTGTCAAGTACTATCGACATCAATTATGAGCACAGTCGATATCTTTCCAATCTTTTCTCTGATTAATGTAATTTCTCAAATTAAAATGTACGCATTCCAACAACAATTTGTATGTTCGAATCTCGCGCTTCTATTATTGTGCATCCCCATGCCACATAATTGTATCGGTTAAAACGATTGAGAGCTGCTAAACGATTCAATTGGTGTGTCCTAATTTTAGCCATATCAGTAAAAAGACAATCAAACCTCTTTATGTATTAAGCCTATATTTTTTTTCCAACAATATAAAATTAAATTTTAGTCCTGCAACTATGCGAAAATTTAATAAAAGAGATGAAAAGTTGTATTATATTTGTGCATATCAATTTTATTTATGTGTATTTTATTATTAGACAAACTATAAAATATAAATTATTATATTTTCTTACTTTATACGGTATATACAATATATTTTCTTCCTTTATACGGTATATACAATTGAAACTTCTTCCTATACGATTTATTATTCTTCTTCCTTCATATCAAACTAAGTGAAGGGGCACTTTACCTTATCTAAAACATGGATTCAACCCAAGAAAAATTCATGGTGCAAGAAAATATGAATTCAAGTGAGCACAATACAAACACAACAATCACGAATATGAACCAACGAACTAGGCTGGATGAGCAGTATAGATATTTAGGGATGGCATCGGACGATAGTTTATTGAATGATGAAGTCGATGTTGATTCTCATGACAGTTTCAATAATGTTGTGCACTTAGATAATGATGATGATGATGAAAAAGAACCCGATGAAATGATTTAGTGTTATGTGATATTAATTTGAAAGTGGAAAATGAATTCACTGAAGAGGTATTCAGTATTTGGATAAACACACAGTATGAAAAATTATCTGAAGTTCAACAATGAGAAAGAAAATGCGAAAATTACCTCTAATAGTCAAAGAGGTATTCCCCATTTATATTCCAACTAAATAAAGTGGTAAAAAGAGAAATGTTTGGTGCTAACAGTGTCACTCATTTGGGTCTCTAGTGTTTAGAGTTTGATTATGCATGCAGTGTTTTTCTTTTTAGGCTTACCCCCGAAAGATGCATAAGAAATCAAATAGAAAACCTGATTCATTGAAGAAATTTATCAAACAAGTTAAACAACAGAGCATTTTACCCAAGTAATCGGAATCAACAAATAACCATTTGTACCGAATAAGCTAAGGTCTTTTGGAGATAACTTTACTAATCCGAGAGTAGGGGTAAGGTCTGCGTATATACTACTGTTGAGAATATACATTATTGTTGGGAATAAACCTCTCACAGAAATAATATTCACGGTAATAAAAGCAAAATAATAATATAGCACCGAGATACGGTAATTAACAAGAATAGAAGAGTAATAACGACACCAAGATTTTTACGTGGAAAACCCTTTTGAATAAGGGGAAAAAACCACGGCCCCGAGAGGAGCAACTGATATCACTATAGTAAGGAATTTTACACTTTGTAGTTCCGAGTAAAATACTCCAAAGACCACTACAACACTCAAAAGAAATAATCCTATTTTGATATTCCTACCTCACTACAATATCGCTCAGTCTCTATTTTTCTCACAGACTATGTTCTTATACCTTGTCTGTGAAAACTCACTCTTTCTTTCTCTCTTTGTTGGTGTGTGAAAATGAGAGTTGAAGCTCTCCTTTTATAGCCAAAGCTTCACTCTCTAAAGCCTATAATATTTGATAATTTACACACACTTTTCACAATTCAACAAAGTTGGCTACCAACCCAAAAGAAATTGAACAAGGTTGGCTACCAAACCAAACTAATTCAACAAAGTTGGCTACCTAACCAAACCAAGTCAACAAGATTGGCTACCAAACCAAAGAAACTATTAGTAGGCAAATACCTAATAGTTCTTCAATGAGATGGACATTATCAATCTCCCCTACAGTCTCATTCATCTAGAGGAGGTAGCATTGTCTTCTTGTTTGACTGCATGCCGATAAGTTCTTTGCATAGCACGAACTTGTTCCTTGGTACCACCTTCATCAGCATATCTGCGAGATTCTCACTTGTAGAAATCTTCAAGACTTTTAGAGATTTATCATCTATTATTTCTCGAATCCAATGATATCCCACGTCAATGTGTTTGGTCCTTGCATGGTACATAGAGTTCTTGCTAATGTCTATTGCACTTTGACTGTCACAATAGACGACATACTCCTTCTGATGCAATCCAAGCTCTTGAAGGAACCGTTTGAGCCATATCATCTCCTTGCCAGTTTCTGTAGCAGCAATGTGCTCTGCTTCGGTTGTTGAAAGTGCAACACACTTCTGTAACTTAGACTGCCATGATATAGCTCCCCCAAAAAATGTAAACAAATATCCACTAAAGGATTTTCTGTTGTCAATGTCACCTGCCATATCAGCATCTGTATAGCCCTTCAAGATCGGATCAGATCCTTCAAAGCACAAACAATATCCCGTGGTAATTCTTTGGTATCTGAGTATCCACTTGACTGTTTCCCAGTGTTTCTTTCCAGAATTTTCAAGAAACCTGCTGATAAATCCAACTGTGAGCAATATCCAGTCTAGTACATACCTTGTATATATCAAGCTTCCGACTGCGTAAGAATAAGGAACTCTAGCCATGTTTCATTTTTCCTCCTCTATTGTAGGACACATCTTTTTGCTCAACTTTAGATGACTAGCAAGAGGTCTGCTGACTGGCTTAGCATTCTTCATGTTGAAGTGTTCTAGTACACATTCAATGTACTTGTCCTGAGATAGCCACAACTTTCTACTTGTTCTCTCTCGTACTATCTTCATCCCTAGAATTTGTTGTGCTGGGCCCAAGTTTTTCATATCAAATGACTTGGACAGATCTCCCTTCAACTTTGCTATCAGCCCCTTGTCTTTTCCTACAATTAACATGCCATCCACATATAACAATAATATAATAAAGTTATTCTCAAAAAATCTTTTGAAGTATACACATGGATCTGAATTGGTCTTTAGGTTTGTTTGACTTTTCATGAATGAGTCAAACTTCTTATACCACTCTCTTGGTGCCTGCTTCAATCCATAAAGACTCTTATTCAATTTTCACACCATGTGTTTCTTTTCAGCTACTTCAAATCCTTCTGGCTGCTCCATATAAATCTCCTCTTCCATCTCCATGAAGAAATGCAGTTTTCACATCCAACTACTCCACTTCAAGATCTAGGCTAGTTGCTAAGCTCAAAATTGTTCGAATAGAAGTCATTTTGACAACAAGTAAGAAAATTTCATCAAATCAATACATTTCTTCTGTTTGAAGCCTTTAACGACCAATCGAGCTTTGTATCTGACCAGCTTGCCATTTCCATCTTTCTTGAGTTTAGAAACTCATTTGCATTTGAGTTCTCTTTTACCCTTTGAAAGTTCAACCAGCTTGTACGTGCCATTTTTCTGTAGAGATTCCATATCTGCTTGCATGACTTTCATCCACTGGTTCTTTTCTGGATGGGACAACACCTCCTTAAGATTTTCTGGCTCCCCCTCATCACTGATGAGGACATACTCTGTGGAAGGGTACCTGCATGACTCTACCCTTGGCCTCTCTGATCTCCTTAGAGGTTGAGGTTGTTCTTCTTCTTGAGTGGGGTGCTCCACTTCCTCGACACCTTCATCAAGTTGCTCCCCTGCTCAATAACCTCACCAGGTTGCTCCCCCCTGCTCGGCAACCTCGTCGGTCGTACTTTCTGCACTTGTGGGATTGTTAGAAGTAGAAGGAATAGTAACAAGGTTAGGAATTATACCATTTTTCGCCTTTTCTGACATAACAGCAGCAGTTCCAACTTCACTTTCTCATAAAAATACTTCTCTGCTTCTGATGACCTTCTTCTTCATAGGATCCCACAATCTATACTCGAACTCTTCATCTCCACATCCGATAAATATGCAGGGAACCGATTTATCATCCAGCTTTTTCTCTCTTCTCTTTTAGTACATGTGCAAAAGCTCTGCAACCGAACACCTTCAGATGCGAGTAGGACACCTCCTTGTTGGTCAAACCCTCTCTAGGATGTCAAACGCCAATGGAAATCAAGGACTTCTATTGAGCAGGTAACAGGCTGTCTGAACTGCTTCACCCCAGAATGACTTAGGCAGTTTAGCCATTCTAAGCATGCTTCTCACCTTCTCCACAATTGGTGCGGTTCATCTTCACGGCTACGCCATTGTGCTGTGCGGTTCCAGGAACTGTCTTTTCATGTCTGATCCCATGAATTGAACAGTACTCTTCAAATTCCCTTGAAGTGTACTCATCTCCATTATCACTTCGGAGACGTTTTAGCTTTCGACCTGTCTCTCTTTCTACTAGAGCATGAAACTTCTAGAAAACTTGAAACACCTAATCTTTGGTTTTAAAAATATAAACCCATAATTTTAGTGAAGCACATCAATAAAAGTAACAAAATATTTGTTACCGCCTATTGATTCAAATTTCATTGGGCCACAAACATCAGAATATACTAAATCAAGTATATTCAATTTTCTTTTAGACGATGTCTGAAATGAGACTCTATGTTGCTTGCCAAATAAACAGTAGTCATATGGTTTTATTGTTGTACCTTTGGCATAATAAATAAGTGATTCTTGTCAAGAATCTGCAACCCTTTTCTCGCTCATATGACCCATTCTTTTGTGCCACAAATCTGCATAAATCTCATCTTGTGCCGCGTTTAATTTGCCTTGGCCTATTTCTGCATTTGTCATGTATAACGTACCACGAGCAACTCCCTTTGTAATCACCAATTATCCCTTAGTGAGTCTCCACTTTTGATTTGGAAAATAGTTCTCGTATCCATCTCGGTGTAAAGCAATCTCCGAGATCAAGTTCATCCGTAAATCAGGTACATGCCGCACATCCTTTAGAACCAATATGCATCCGACATTTATCTTGATACAAATGTCACCAATCCCCGCAATCTTTGAGTAACTTGTGTTACCCATTCTCACCTGTGTTGAAATCACCGGCTACATATCTGCAAAAAAGATCTCTTACCGGCGTGGCATGGTACGATGTCGTTGTGTCAACCACTCATTCCGACTCTGGACCTGACAGATGCATGCATTCTTCTTCCTCATTTATAAAGAGGACAAAATTATCATTATTTTGCACCATGGAGGTTGTGTTGTCGTCATTCTTTTGGCCACTGGTTTCACCTTTGCCCTTCCTTGGATTTGGCAAATCTCTTTTGAAGTGACCTGGTTGATCACAGTTGTAGCAATTTCTAGATCTTGATTTGGACCGGTTCTTTGACTTCCCACGAGATCCGAATCTACCATATTCGTTCAAACTCCTTTGATAACTCCTGCATCTACCTTCTGTGATGAGAGCTTGTCCTTGATTTTCAGGCTTCTTTCTCATCTTCTCAATGAGTAAAAGAGCCGGTGTAACATCTTTCAACTCAATAGTAGTCTTACCGTGCAGGATGGTTGTTGTACAAAGATGGCAACAAGTTCAATAGCAAGATGGTTTTATCTTATTCCTCGATTTTCACTCCGAGGTTGGCAAGCTATGTGATTAGTCCGTTAAATACATTTAAATGTGACAAAAAATTCATACATTCACCCCATGTGTAGGTCGTATAACTGCTTCTTCAGGTACAATTTATTTGTCAGTGTTTTGTACATGTATAGGCTTTCCAACATTGTCCAAATTTCACGTACAGTGTCTTCATCAATGATGTTATTTACCATATCATCCGTTAAGTGCAACCTGATTGCACTAATAGCTCTTTCATCCAAGTCAGCCCAATCATCAGCTTTCATGGTATCAGGCTTTTTGGCATCAACATCTAGTACCTTGTGTAATCCTTGTTAGATAAGCAGATCCCTCATCCTTCTTTGTCATGTTGAGAAACCGTTATCTCTGTTGAATTTAGCTACCTCGTACTTTACTCCGGATATTATTTTTTCACCGAGTACAGTACTACCGACAGTGAATAGTATTTCAGTGAACGAGCAAATCCTGTGCTCTGATACCAGTTGTTGGGAATAAACCCCCCACAAAAATATTATTCATAGTAACAAAAGCGGAATAATACTGTAGCACCGAGATACGGTAATTAACAAGAATAAAAGTGTAACAACGACACCAAAATTTTTACATGGCAAACCCTTTTGAATAAGGGAAAAAACTACGGCCCTGAGAGAAGCAACTGATATCACTATAGTAAGGAATTTTACACTTTGTAGTTCCGAGTAAAATACTCCAAAGGCCACTACAACACTCAAAAGAAATAACCCTCTTTTGATATTCCCACCTCACTACAATATCGCTCACTCTCTATTTTTTCTCACAGACTATTTTCTTATACCTTGTCTGTGAAACCTCACTCTTTTTTTCTCTCTTTGTTGGTGTGTGGAAATGAAAGTTGAAGCTTTCCTTTTATAGCCAAAGTTTCACTCTCTAAAGCCTACAATATTTGACAATTTACACACACTTTTCATAATTCAACAAAGTTGGCTACCAACCCAAAGAAATTCAACAAGGTTGGCTACCAAACCAAACTAATTCAACTAAGTTAGCTACCTAATCAAACCAAGTCAACAAGGTTGGCTACCAAAACCAAAAAAAACTTTTATTAGGAACATGCCTAATACTTCTTCAATGAGATGGATATTATCAACTACCTTCTCAGACCTAACTAATAAAATTTTACTGAATCGTTGTTTTTGTGTGGACTGGAAAGAAATTGCAGTTCAAACCCAATTTCTCTTGCCAAAAAATATGATAGAAATGTTTGAAGGCTTGCATAGCGAGAAACAAATAGAAGCTATTTTGTTAGTACTTTTGCATTGTTCATTTTCTTCATAGAAGGTCCATCTCAAACTGAATGTCATCAAAATGAAATTTTATAAAGAATCATGAAATTTATTTTATTTGACAAATCTTTAAAGAATCATGATAAATGTATTTTTGTGTTCAGTATGAGGTTATAGAAATAACAATAATGTTTTTTACGATATTCTTGCAAGAAGTTCTTATAACTTATACTATTTAAGAACTTCTTGCAAGAAGTTCTTATAACTTAATCTATTTAAGAACTTCTTGCAAGAATATCGTGCAAAACATTATTATTATTTCTATTACTTAATACTGAACACAAAAATACATTTATCATGATTCTTTAAAGATTTGTCAAATAAATAAAATAAATATCTACGTGCTACGTCTCAAAAAATTTCAAGTTGTTTTACATGCTTACTCTGGTTCTCAAAGTTCGCTGCCAGAAATTTATAGAAGGGGATTTAAAAAGAAGTAGAATGTCATAATTGAAATTTGAACTTATGAGTTAAAGAAAATTTTGAATCCTCTTTACCACTGGACCACAATTTTTTAGTAAAATATAGCGGTATTAAATAACTAAATCGATACATCCAAAGACTAAAAATATTAAGGTAAACATAGATAGTTTTGTTATACAAAATTGAAGGGGGAAAAATTTAAAATTAACTATTAAAAACAAACATTGTTGATTTAATTTGTAGACCACAATTAATATAGACATCAAATTTGATTCGAGGAATTAATACCACTCATAACTAATATTACAGTCTAAGATAGTATTTGGACATAGATTTAATTGAAACTTAAAAAAAGAGTTTTTGAAGTAGTGTTGAAAAATATATTTTGAAAGTTGAAGAAATATTTTCACCCAAAAACTGCCCTAAACTACTTTTTAGGAACATGAAATTTTTGAATTTTTTTGCCCCAAAATATGATCATATTTCATACACAAACTGTTGAGTTGTCCCACATCGGAGAGATTTGAGGTCCTTGATCTCCTTATATGGCTTAGGCAATCCTCACCTCATAAGCTAGTTTTTGGGTTTGAGTTAGGACCAAGGTCCATTCTTATCACAAACAATATTTTCGAGTTTTTTTTTTTTATGAAAATCTGAAGCCAAATTCTATGGTCAAACGGAAGCTAAGCTTCAAGTTATCTTCATATCCTTTTCTTTTATTTTCTTAATTTTCTTTTCTCTGTTCAGGTTGCTTTACTTGGATAATAGTTGATGCATGGATTTGATTTATTTTTTAAGAAAAAACAATTTCAAGCGTAAAGTTAGGAAGTTTGCCTGTTACTAAACCTAAATTTTTCCATGTATTTATATCAACTTGCTTAAAGTTAAACTCCCATGAATATTCCCTACACAGGTGTATTTTTATTTATTTAAAACAAATGGTTGTCTGTATAATTATTCACATTATCTGTCCCGAATTCATATAAGGATGAAAAGCTATATAGTAATGAGGACAGTATAAAATTAACTAATTTATGATAAATTTTTACAATATTTAACTTGATTATTAAAGCGTAATCACCATTTGAATTTTTTTTTGCCACTTTTTTTACCTAATCATTGCATCATAAAATTAATCAAGTCAATATAAAAAATGGCAGTCTGGTGCACTAAGCTCTCACTATGCGCATAGTTTGGGAAAACCATGCATGTAAAAAGCCATTAAATTGAAATTTTTTGAATTCTTTGCCATGCATGTACGTTGACATTATTATGTTAAGGAAAGTGACTCTGACTTCAAAATAAAGATTTTGTTTTAGTAATATTAATTTTTTATAATAACATATTGAAACTTATGAAAGTTTTACTTTTTCCGATGTGTACTGCAAATATACGATCCTTTTAAAATAATCTGCTTAAAATCCACAAAAGAGAAACTTTTCTGTCAAGTTTACTGCGTTCGAAGTAAACTGTTTTCTGGTCATTTAATCTAATATATATGTTTGTTTTTTTAAATTTGACTTTAAGGTTTTTAATTAATTTGTTTATCTCCCTCTAGGTATAGAAGCAAAAGAAGTCGGCAATTGATTACTGAAATGATATGCCTTAAAATAAATTTATTGCAATAAAAAACCTAATAACTTCTGACAGCCCTGTCTGAATTTGAATTAATTAAATCATTTAAACAAATCTATCTTCCTTTAATCATTAACCTCCTTTTATATTCAAAATGATTCCTTCAGCTTTGATTGAAGGTGACATCCTGGATGTTTGGTGGAAATTTTGTATATTGTCTTCGCTTTTATTGAATAATTTCAAAAGATTTTATCTTAGTTATCTTTTAGTACATTTTTTTATAATTTTTTGTATTTTATATCATATAGTAATTCCCAATTCTTCAAATTTAATTTACAGAGTTTGTACAATTGCATGAAATAAAACTTAAAATAACTAAATCATTTGCATACATTTATACGGCAAGGAAAAAAGAAAAACATAAAGGAAGAATTATACCTCAGGCATGTGGCCAGTTTATTTCTTTTACTGCTTGGCAAACCAACTTTGAATAATGGTTAACTACTCTCTGACACTTTCATTTCGTTGAAGTGTAGAGTGAACTGTAAAACTCAATGATATAAAAAGAAGAATTAATATCACTTAAATTAAAATTAGCCAGTAAATATATAATTATATATGTATAATTGTATAAAATTAGTGCATAATTTATATATACCGGCTAGAAAAAGTAAACAATGAATCCGACAAGCTATTTGTGTTAAGGTCCCTTATAAAAATTCTGAATTATCAATCTGTGTAGATGCTTTTCCTTCTTACAGTATAAAAAGCTAAGATAGTTTGGTACACAAAGCATCCCGCATTCATATAGGGTCCGGGAAAGGGACACAGTCCTAGGAATGTGATGTAGAAAACCTATGTTAATGCAAGCATTAATGGTTGCTTCTACGGGCCTAACATGTGACCTATAAATCATACAAAAATAACTTTATCATTGCTCCAAGGTTCTTTCTAATCGTATAAATCTTGAAAACCTAGTAACAATTAATGGCTACAAAATTGTGAGAAATGTATAATTGTCTAAGGAGTTTTTGTTTATATGTTATCTCCACTTTTCTCCATTGTGTTACGCTTGATTATTTAAATTAAACCACGCCGTTTGTTTCTCCCTTTCTTTAATTAATTAAAAGATCCTTTTTAAAAGAAATAACCAGGGAAAATACTTCCTTTATTTTTAACCTTTTTAACTGGCCATTAATCATTGATGGGATCCACTATAGACAAAACAGTGCCAGTGTAACAGAGTTGTTTGCCAGTATCTACTAACCGCTACAATCCTATTTCGCAGCAACTCCATACCGAAAAGACTTTTTATTTTTTTTTATTTAGCCTGGTCATCAGTAAAGTTGGACAACATGAGGTCTCTGGTCAAATTTTAGCGAAGGTGAAAAATACTATGCGATTTTTTCTTATTTATCCAAGTGTTAATGGGCAGAGTTACCTGCTAGGTGTGTTGGTGAGAAATAATAAATATCTGATAAAATTAATCGAGACATACACATACTAGCTCGGACATCACTATAAAAAAAAAAAGCAAAAGGAAAAAAAAGGAAGGTAAACTACATGAGAAATCAAAGAAGGCCTATTACCAAGGAGTATGGTGGGAACATTCACCTTAATATGGGGACTCAAGTTCGAATTTTGTAAATATAAAAGCTCTTTATTAGGGAGTGTTTTCCCTTATAACCAGTGCATCATATGATTATATAAATATTTTTAAAAATGGCTTAATGAAGAAGTATTTTGTAACAAACCGGCTAATCGGTTTGAGAAATTAAGCTTTGTTCGGTAGCGTAAGGTCTCCAACAGCTTCATAATATGAGTATCGACTTGCTTGCATGGTTAAATTCAGTTAACGGATAATTCAGAGTCAAATTGGAAGAAGGAATCTAGTTTTGGAAGTTTAAACAATGAGAAGTTGATCGGAATGGGACTTTAGAGTAAACGACCCCACAATGGGTTTTGGGTGATATCACAGCTTCTTATGGTAATTTTGGACTTAGGCGTGCGTTCGGATTCGAATTTGGAGGTCCGTAGGGTAATTTGAGGCGTTTCGCCAAAAGATGGAAAAGTTGAAGTTTGAAAAGTGGAGAAGTTTGACTCATAGTTGGCTTTTATGATATCGGGGTCAGAATGCGATTCCGAGAGTTGGAGCAGCTCCGTTATGTCATTTTGGACTTTTCTGCAAAATTTGGCCCCATTCCGGGTTGATTTGATAGGTTACGGTACAAGTTTTCAAAAGTTGGAAGATTTGGAAGTTCATAGTTCGATTCATGGTATTATTCGTCGTTTCGGCGTTGTTTGATATGATCTGAGACCTCTAGCGAGTTCGTGTTAGGTTATATGACATATTTATGTTTAGACGGAGTCCCGGGGACTCGGGTGTGTTTCAGATCATTTTAGGCTACTTTGGATGTTGATTATCTGATATCTGGTGTTGTTATTCGCGTTCGCCAGGAATATCTTGCGTTCGCGAAGAAGAATTTGGCTTCTGTAAGTTTGTTCTTCGCGTTTGTGAAGAGCTCTCACGTCCGCGAAGAAGGAAATCTTGATTGCACAGGTCTGATTTCGGAGGCTCATATATCACAATCTATAAACAACTTGGAGATGATCCAAAAATAAAAGTTATAGCTCTTTCTGTGTAGTTTTAAGAAATGTAAATTAATTGGCATTTAGGTTTGTGTACAAAAAGTTATGGTAGTTATACTACAGGCTGTCCAGAGAGAGTTCGGAAATCTCTGCTGCACATGGTTGACTTTGGAAGATTATATATCGTAATATATAATGACCCAGTAAAATAGCAACCTACGAAATTGTAGCACTTAGTGTCAAGTTTTCAGAACATCAAACCAATTGTCATTTGGAGTTGTGTGCAAAACGTTATGACCATTATACTACAGGCTTTCTGGAATGAGTTTGGAAATCGCTGACAAGGAACTTAGTCATCGCGAATGCGAGAGAAGGGTCGTGAACACGAAGAACAACCCTTGAGCAGGCAGAATATATTCCCAAATCGAGGGTTAGACTATTTATTCATATCTTGACTTGTGGAGCTCAATTTTGAGCGATTCTTTGAGGGGTTTTCACACGAATCGATTGGGTAAGTAGTCTTCATCTTGAATCTAACATATTCCATGATTTTGTCTTCATCTTAATCATTTAATTTGTATTTTGGGTTGGGAAAAATGTTGGTTTTAAAGAAAATTCCTAAAATGAATAATCATGATTTTAGGGACCAAATGGTATCGAAATTTGATAAATTTTGTATGGTCGAACTCGTATTGGAATGGATATTCGATTTTTGTAAAATTTATCGGGTTCCGAGGTGTGGGCCTAGGGGGTCGACATTTAGACCAATTTTTGGATTTTGTTAAAGATTAAGACTTTATGATCCATAATAGTTTTCTATGTATTTTATTTGTGCTTTGTTGTTAATTTGGTTAGATTTAAGCCGTCTGGAGGTCTTTTCACCTGAGAAGTGCATTTTAGAATATCGGTTTATCGTCTTTGAGGTAAGTATCTTGCCTAACCTTACGTGGGGGACTTTACCTTATGATTTGAACCTGCTATGTTGATTGTAGTTCGTGAATGTGATGTGACGAGTGCGTGCTCGGACTTATTTGTGAAAAAATTGGCCTTTTAGGATTCTTAGGTCCTTATATTCACTGTGTATGAATGTGTACTCGATATGCTTGAGTTTTTAACTTACTAGATTAACCTCTACATGCTCTAATTGGAATTAATTGCTTATGATTCATTCTTATGGCCTATTTGACTCTTATTTTGCTTAACTAAATATTTTTACCTCTTCTATTTTCATATTATCTTTTATAACTGCTCGTCTTTATTGAAAATCATTATTACCTTCCCCTGTAATTGTTTAGTCTTAATTGAGGTTGTGATTATCTTCTCGCTGCTCATCCTTAATTGAAATTATTGTATATTCTTCGTAAATTGCCCAACCTTAGAAGGAGTTTAGATTTCCTATATTTAGTTAACATTTCCTTATTTAGAATTATTTGATTCTTGTTATCTTCCTTATTGTAAAATTACATATTGTGAGATCGCCGCTTCATATTATTTTCTCCCTTGTTGAGTTGTTCTTATTACTCTTAGTATTCTCTATTATGGTTATTCCTTGTGAACTAATTTTACCGTCTCCTTGTGATCGAAAGTTCTTGAGTTGATTTACTTGTCGTGTTCTTGTATATATTGTCATTATTGTTGTTGTACTTGTTGTAGTAGTGCACGATGTTTCTACAGCCGTGCGGTTGTTGATAGTGTGATACATGAGGTTTCTGCCGTGCGGTTGTTATTATGGGGTTGTACGAGGTTTCTGCCATGCTATTGCTACTATTGATATATTGCACATGCGGCATGACAAGGCGGGTTACGTGTGTGTGTGTGTGTGTGTGTGTGTGTGTATGTGGGGGGGTTGTGCATGTGGCGAGACAAGGTGGGACCATTATGATGCACGTGTGAAAAAACAAGGGGGCACTTATTATGTTATTATTTACACACATGGCGAGACAACGTGAGATATGTCAGGGTTAATTGTGATGATTTGTGATGGCTTGGGGGCATTCTTGTTGTTTGATATTATGTTCTGGTACGCTTATATTTATGAGCTTTATCTCGTGGAAGTATGAGGAAACATCTTACGCCATATCCATTCTTTTATGCTTATGCACAAGTATACACATAGTTGCACACTCCTATTGAATGTGACATCCTCTTGATTTTGCTGAGTATAGATGCACACCCTCGTTTACTTGTTATATATGTGAGAGTGGCTCTAGTTAGCAAGTGAGTTGTCAGCAGGACCATGAGGTGTGATGGGGGCACATGATGCCAAGTGTTAGATTTTACGTACTAGGACTCGTGAACTGTAATTTGTCCGAGATTCGGTACTTCGTGGAAATTGTTGGATATGACCTGATGTGAACACTGTCGTAGGATCTAAGTTATTTCTTACCTTTACTGTATTATGAATTTAGGATTTGGGTTAGTGTTTTCGCTTATTTTTCTATGTCATTATTTTGGTATTTCTACTATTACTTGTTGTTTTCTTCCCGTATTGTGATTGCGTATTGTTCGACATTTCGTGTAGTCTTTATATATAGATATATATATCATATTCTGTTGTTCTTATATTTGTATAGTTTATTGGACCAGTAGATGTCTTGACTTTTCCTCGTCACTAATCTACCAAGATTAGTCTTGATACTTACTAGGCACCGTCGTGGTGTGCTTATGTGCCTCTTCTGCACATTTTTGTTGTGCAGATCTAGGTATTGATGATTAGTGTTAGTGTGGATCATTGCCGAGGAGACTCAAGGTAAACCTGAAGCTGCGTTCGCAGGCTTCGGAGTTACCTTTTTACTTGTATTCAACTATCTTCATTCTTTTCCAAACAGTTATATTTAGAAGTGGGAGCTAGCTCTTTAGAGCTTATGACTTGTTCTATATGGTTTTGGGGAATTATAAATTTTGTAGAGATTTCTGCTTCAAGAGTGTTATAATTTATTTATTATTGTGGTATTTCAGTATGAGTTAGGCTTACCTAGTCCCTAAGACTAGGTGCCATCACGATACCTAAATTGAGGGAAAGTTGGGTCGTGAAAATTTGGTATCAGAGTTTTAGATTCATAGGTGCTATGAGTCATAAGCGAGTTTAGTTGAGTCTTGCGGATCGGTACATAGAAGTCTTTACTTATCTCCGAGAGGCTATGGAACTATTAGGACAATCTCACTTCTTTCATTCCTATCGTGCGATCTTATTGATCTCGGTGTCTGAATTATTATAATTTCAATATCTCACAGATGGTGAGGACGTGCGTTGTAGTGACCGATCACGCTGCTCCAAGAGCAGGTATCGCTGGAGGCAGAGACGAAGGTCGTTGAGGAGTACGTGCCACATCTAGAACACTTACCAGAGTAGTTGTTGAGGAGCCGCCAGTAGCTCTAGTTGGGGGGGCAGATACCGTAGGCGCCTGGTGTTACCCCCAGACTTCAGGAGACCTTAGCAGTGTTTCTGAGCATGTTTGGTACATTAGCTCAAGCAGGGTTTATTCCGGCTACACCAGCTACTTCACATACCTGGGGAAGGACTCAAACTCCTGCCGCCCATACTCCATAGCAGCAAGTTCATGTTGGTCAGGTTCCAGGCGTCATGGCAGCATAGCCTGTGGTTCCAGTTCAGCCCGTAGTCAGGCAGTAGCATCTGAAGAAGAGCAGCTTAGGCTTGAAAGGTACAAGAAGTATGACCCTCCTACCTTTAGTGGTTTGGCTTTAGAGAGTGCACAAGGTTTTCTGGAGGAGTGCCATCCCATTCTCCGCACAATGGATATTATTGAGACGAGTGGGTATGCTTTTACTACGTTCCAGCTTAAGGGGCGGCTTATCAGTGGTAGTGTAATGACCCAAAAGGTCATTACTTGTGTTGAAAGTGAATTCAATGTTTCTGAGGCATAAAAAACCTTCATTTACCCCACCTTGATTTACGTGCATGGTCCGGACCAATAGCCGAAAAACCTTCTATGTGAAAATATGAGAAATAGAAATTTTAGAGTAAAAAAATTGATTATGGTTGATTTTGATCAATATTTTGAGCAAACAAACCCAGATCCGTATTTTGTCGATCCCGGGAGGTCCACAGTAAAATATGGGACTTGGGCGTGTGCTTGGAATTGAATTTCGAGGTCCCAAGCTTTAGAAATTAATTTTTGAAAGAAATTATTTTACTGAAGTATCTAAGAAATGAAGAAAAGAATTAATGTTTGAAACCATTTTTATCGGGCACATATTTTGGTTCCGGAGCCTGGTACAAATTTGTTATAGTATTTGAAAGATTACTGTGAAATTTGGTGATTTATTTGATGTGAGTTGGACTTCGGATTGAAGAGTTGTGAACTTTGAGAGTTCTTGGTAAAAATGTTGTGTTTTCAGGTTTAATTCATGATTTTACATGTTATTTTGATGATGTCATCGCATGAGTAGGTCCATATGATATTTTTGAGTTAGTATGCACATTTGGTTTGGAGTCCCGAAGGCTCGGGTGAGTTTCGGGTAGGTTCAGGGATGTCTTAGGCTTAAAACACGGCTATTATAGGTTCAGAGAAGTGCAAATCTCAGCTAGTGTGGTTCGCATTGGTTTTTGGGTTGTCCGTACTGGTGACTGTGTGTCTGCAGTTGATTTTGTGCAGTCTGCACAGGTTCACTAGTCCGACTTCGGAAGCCTATATTTTATATTGTGATTTTCTTGGCTTCATTGTATTATTCATGCCTTGGTGAAGATTTCTATTTGTTAGCTGTGGAAAGAATTTTGACCTATGAACATTGAGGAGCGTAGGCTCCAGTTATATAACGAATTGTGAAAGTATAAGTGATAATTGAAACTCTAGAGCATTGGTTCGAGTTGCAAAGTGAATTGTGAAGTAAAAGTAAGAAAGAGAAGAGATCATTATATTTCCCTTTTCCGGGCTGTTGTTGAGTTGTGTTTCCCTTGCATTGTGTTCTTAATTGATATTATGGATGCTTAGGTTGATGATTCTTTGTGAAAGGTAAGGATAACGGTTATAGCTGAGGTAGTTAGGTGTTGTAACAAGTTTGGCTGTAGCTGAGGTAGTTAGGTGTTGTAACAAGTTTGGTTGTAGCTGAGGTAGTTAGGTGTTGTAACAAGTTTGGTTATAGTTGTTTCTCCCTTGCCGGTACGTAATTACTTATGCTGTCGAATCCCTTGTCAGGATAGTGTAGACCTTACTGATTCCTTGTCGGGACTCTCGTTATAATGGTAAATATTATATATGGATCGGTTTGCACGCTGCAATAATATTATATATACGGAGCGAGTTGCACGCCACAACACTATTATATTTGGATTGGGTTGCATGCCGCGATAATATTATATATGGATCGAGTTGCACGCCGCAATAATATTATATATGGATCGGGTTGCATGCCGCAATAATATTATATATGGATCGGGTTGCACGCCACAACAATATTATATGTGGATCGGGTTGCACGCCGCAACAAAGATAAAATGAAATGGGAGCAGTTGGTACGCCTTCCACAAGATATAATAAAATGGGAGCGGGTGGTACGCCTACCACAAGACAAGTTAAATAGGAGCGGGTGGCACGCCTGCCACGAGATATGAAAAAAGGTAAAATCTGCCTTTGTTACCCTATTCTTGTTAGTGGGTGGTTTTGATTCCTTAATAATTCCCTTGATATTTTGTTTTTACCCGTTATTCCCCGAAGCATGGTTTACCCTCCCATCATTATTTGTTTATTTTTGCTTTACTTTCTTATGTATATTATATAGCTACACAGGTTTATTTGGTAGTCTGGTCCTAGCCTCGTCACTACTTCGCCGGGGTTAGGCTAGACACCTACCATCACATAGGGTCGGTTGTACTGATACTGCACTCTGCACTCTTTTGTATATACCCTGGTGTTGTAGACTTCGAACCGCGGTGGGATTGCTGATTCTTGTTCATCAGACAACCCGAGGTAGTCCTGCAGGCGTCCGCAGGCCGTGGCGTCTCCTTCCATCTACTATTCATGTTTCTTTCATGCTTTTCCAAAGAAACTGTTGTATTTATTTCTTTTAGACCTTTATTTGTAGTGTTCTTAGACCGTGTATGAAACTTTGACACCAATTCTGGATAGTCGAGATTCAAATAGTTGTATTGGATTCATGTTTTGATAGCTTATTGACTTTTTCTTCTTCTTATGTTAAATTCCATTGTTTAAATGATATTACTTTACAATTGTTAATGAATATAAAAAAGGATAAATTGTGCAAATAATTGGCTTGGCTAGCTCGTATTAGTAGGCGCCATCACGACTTCCAAGGGTGGAAAATCCGGGTCGTGACAGGTGGCGGGCATATGAGTTAGGTAGCCCGTCCAAGCCAGTTTCACTTACATGGGTTCAGTTATCAGATATATTCTTGTGAGAGTTTGTACCTCAGTCTCTTTGGGAAACATGGCGTGTAAAGTTTGAGTAGCTATGCCAGGACATTATGTCAGTATTAGAGTACGCCATCAGATTTAATGATTTGGCCAAACATGCGCCGATTTGGTTTCTACTGTTCGGGAGAGGGTCCGCCGGTTCATTGTGGGACTCTATCCCAGCATCAAGACTATCATGGCTCGGGAGTTGGAGATATATATTTCGTATCACTAGACCGTGAGTATTTCTAGGAGGGTGGAGAGAGAGAGAGAGAGATGAGAGAGAGGTCAGGCGAGGCCAGGAGAGAGAGGACAGTCAGGGCCATGAGAGAGAGCCAGACGAGAATAAGAGAGAGAGTTTAAGGAGGCGAGGAGACCTCGTAGACCAGGGAGGTTTGCTAGTCCTTATTTTGGAGGCAGGGTGCGACATGGTAGAGGTTTTGTGGGTCAGCCAATTCAGTTTGCGCTTCAGGCTTTACATAGTTATTCATGTGCTCATGGGTCTCGAAGTACCCGTAACGCATAGTTCCTATAGCCTCGTCAGCAAAGAGGTTGCTTTGAGTGTGGATATACTAGCCATATGGTGAGATATTGTCCTAGACTTTGAGCAAATATGTCACAATGAGGTATTCATGCGAGAAGAGGGTGCCTAAGAGGGGGAGGCCCCGCTCGTTGATGGGCTTCATATAGTAGGCTTAAGGCCACTACTCTAGCTTAATGTCATTTAGGTATGATTTTGGTTTGTTATATATGAGCACCATCCGTAGTTCATTACAATTTTGCTTATCAGGGTGAGTTCCCTATTTGTTGCTCCACTTATGGGTATATTTCATAATTAGCACTCTGTTTATGTGATTACCCTGTTGGGAGGTTCTATGAGTGATAGCCATGTATATCGTCTGTTTCTAGTCATTGTCGAGAGTTATGAGACTAGTAGTAAATTCCTATATTTCCATTTAGATAGATTTGATGTGATTTCTGAGTATTTTTGTCTATGAGCTGTGATTTTTATGCTCCACCGGTGGGGGAGCCAGTACGTGTTGTAATTTTGTTGATGGAACTAATCCAATGAAAGGTTTCGGCTGGTTTGATGTACACCCTACTTGTGATTCAGAGTGGAGGTGGGACCCTCGTGATTTCATATGATTTGATGTGTTGAGACCCGGCTGTGTACCGCGGTGAGTGTTATATCAGTATGAGATCCTTGTGATTCTTTTATATGCATTAATTCTTTCTTGTTAGATTATTTTGTAGATTAGAATTGATAGAAAAATTTGTGCATGTCGGGCTTGTTTGGTAGTTCTCTTATGTGTTTTCCTTTCCATATGCAGTCATTTTCGCTCTATGTTTCTTGAGTTTTAGCTTGTGGGGTGTGTGCCCGTTGGTATTAGCTGAGATTTGGTGATTTGAATATTTAGTTATGTGGATTTCATGGTTATAGTATTATCGCCAGTGTAGTGGAGGTTTGAAACGGGTTCATATTAAATATGAGGCTTATGTCCGATGCTGAATTTGATTTCGGGCGAATATTATGATAAAAAATGTTACTGTAGGCCTATGTGTGATGTGTCATGTTGTACTATATGGGCGTTGGAATGAATTGATGCAAAAGTTTGAGACTGATACCGGGTATGGATTTAGAATTGCGTCATTTGGAAATCGATGGAAGGTGAGAATTTTGGTTCTAAAGCTTATTTGTACTTCACTATATTTTAGTTGAGATGGTGTTGTCGGATTTATGTGGATTGGCGTGACCTGGGATCACCCATGGGTATATGTTGGAAATGTGCACTCAGTAACTTTATGACTTTGAGGCGAACCTTGACAGGTTCCACGACGAACGTTGGTTTTAAGAAGGGGAGGATGTAACAACTCGGCCAGTTGTATTGAGAAACTAAGCTATGTTCATTGACATTAGGTCAGGCACAAAATTATCATATGAGTATCGACTTGCGTACATAGTTGAATTCAGTTAACGGATGATTCAGAGTCAAATTGAAAAAAAGAATGTAGTTTTGGAAGTTTAAACGGTGAGAATCTAACTGAAATTAGACTTTTAAGTAAATGGCCCCGAAATGGATTTTGAGTAATCTCAACAGCTTCGTATGGTGATTTTGGACATAGGCGTTTGTCCGAATTCAAATTTGGAGGTCCATCGGGTAATTTGAGGCGTTTCGGTGACAGTTGGAAAAGTTGAAGTTTGGAAAGTGGAAAAGTTTGACCCATAGTTAACTTTTTTGATATAGGGGTCAAAATGTGATTCTGAAAGTTGGAGCAGCTCCGTTATTTAATTTTGGACTTTTCTGCAAAATTTGGCATCATTCTGTGTTGATTTGATAGGTTTCGGCACAAGTTTTTGAAGTTGGAAGATTTGGAAGGTCATAGTTTGATTTATGGTGTGATTCGTCGTTCCGGTGTTGTTTGATATGATTTGAGACCTCGAGCGAGTCCGTGTTAGGTTATATGACTTGTTTTTGTCTTTAGACTGGGTCCCAAGGAAATCAGGTGTGTTTCGGATCATTTTGGTCCAATTTGGATGCTAATTATATGATATCTGGTGTTGTTCTTCGTGTTCGCGAGGAGCCTCTAGCATTCGCGAAGATGATTGTGGCTTCTGAAAGTTTGTTCTTCGCATTCGCAAAGAGACTCACGTTCGAGAAGAAGGAAATCTTGGTTGCACAGGTCTGACTTCGGAGGCTCATAACTCACAATCTATAAGGAATTTGGAAATTATCCAAAAATAAAAGTTTTAGCCCTTTGTGTCTAGTTTTCACAAATTTTAATTAATTGGAATCTAGATTTGTGTACTAAACGTTTTGGCGGTTAAATTACAGTCGATCCGGGTAAAGTTCAAAAATCTCTAATGCAGGGTTGATTTTGGAAGCTTATATCTCGCAATATATAATGACTCAAGAAGTGTGCAACCTATGAAACCATATCCCTTGGTGTCTAGTTTTCAAAACATCAAATAATTTGTCATTTGGCGTTGTATTCAAAAGGTTATGGACATTATACTAAAGGTTGTCTGGAATGAGTTTGGAAATCGCTGATGAGGAACTTAGTCATTGCGAAAGCGAAGAACAACCCCTGGGCAGACTGAATATATTCCTAAATCGAGAGATAGACCATTTTATTCATATCTTGACTTGTGGAGCTCGGTTTTGAGCTATTCTTTGAGGGTTTTTCACACAAATCGATTGGGTAAGTGTTCTTAACCTAGAATCTAGCATATTCCATGACTTTATCTTCATTTTTATCATTTAATTTGTGTTTTAGGTTGGGAAAAATGTTGGTTTTTGAAGAAAATTCCTAAAATGAAAAATCATGATTTGAGGGATCAAATGGTATCAGAATTTCATAAATTTTGTATGGTTGAACTCGTATCGAAATGGGTATTCGATTTTGTAATATTTGTTGAATTCCGAGGTATGGGCCTAGGGGCTTGACTTTTGGACCGACTTTTGGTTTTTGTTAAAGATCGATATTGTATGATCAGTTATAGTTTCTTATGTGTTTTATTTGTGCTTTGAAGTTAATTTGGTTAGATTTGAGCCATCTGAAGGTCTTTTTACCCGAGAAGTGCATTTTAGAGTTTTGGTTTGTCGTATTGAGGTAAGTATCTTGCCTAACCTTGTGTTATGGATAGGATTTGAGTCTGCTATGGTGATTGTAGTTCGTGCACGCAAGGTGACGAGTGCGTGCTCGAACTTATTTTTTAAAAAATTAGCCTTTTAGGGTTCTTAGGTCCTTATATTCACTGTGTACAATGTGCACTCGATATGCTTGATTTTTCCACTTATTAGTTTTACCTGTTGGAATTTAAGCCATTGGGCTTTAATGTAGAAAAAATGTGAACTGGAAATGGAGGGAAATAAAATGGAGGGAAAATGAAAATTTGAAGAAGTGAAATTTTGTCCTGCACTTTATCCCTCATTGGTGAGGCACAACCACATTTCTGTGCTTATATATAGAATCACTTCTTAAAGCTCTTAAAAGGAGTTGAAGAGAATGAACCATCGCGTCGTTGTTGTCGCTCGCTCGGCTCGGCTTTGGCATTGGATTTGGATTTGGATTTGTCAAATGATCAATCGATAAAATTATTTTTGGATAAAATTTATTTAATTATTTAATAATTAATTAAATGCCAAATCGCTTCTGAAAATAGGCTAGAACCTAACTAAAGGTTCAGAGGGACTCTCTGGCCGCAGTTCTGTCGCGATCGCGGTAGAACCTCGGTAGGCAGATTGAGAGAGCCTATTTAACCGCGGTTCTACCGCGACCGCGGTAGAACCGCGGCAGGCAGCGAATTCTTCTGAAAATGCACCTTTTCCAGACACATCTTCTGATAATTGCCTATAAATTCTGAGGCAAGGCTGCATTTTCTACACACAAAAAATACTGCAGAACTTTTTTCTTTCTGAATATACTGCATCCTAATTCGTAGTCTCTCTCTCTCTCTCTCAAATTCGTAAGTGTGATTTTGCTCCGTTCTTTAAGTTCGTAGGTATCCTGCAGTTTGTATTGCCACTGTTGTAGGAAGGTTTACTCCATTTTATCCTGGGAGGATTTAATCCATTACCTCGGCAATGTGTGAGGGGGTTAAAATTCCTTAAGGACACACAAGAAACTTGTGGACTCGAAATATTTCTAATTCTCTACTATTTTCAGATTTTAATTATTCTAACAGTTTTTTCTGATTTTTGGTTTAAACACAGTAACGCTCACAAGCTTAAAGAAATTTAAAATTACTAACGTTTCTGTATTGATTATATATTATACTGTTTTCCATATACTTTGTTGGAGACTAAAGTCTTGTTGCTTTCTACTCCAATAATTGTTTCTGTCTGGTTTAATGGACATAAAAACTTTGCCGGAACAATAAATGTACGGGTTTGAAGTATATAAAAACTTCACCATTGTTACGTGTTGTATGTTTGTTTTGGTATTCAGTTTGAAGATATCAAAACTTCACTGATTTAACAAAAGTTCTGTATTGTTTTCAACTTTACAAAAATATGACGAATGAAAACCAAACTAATGGAAGTGTTGTGGGAGCGGGTGCTACTGTTATGAGTGCTGCTGCCTCGTAAGCCGTTCTACTGCTGTTCATGCTATGTAACTGGCAGAAAAACCTGAAACGTTTTCCGGTATTGACTTCAAACACTGGCAAATGAAGATGCTCTTCTATCTTACTACGTCGAGTTTTCAATGTTTCATCAAGGAGGATCCTCCGGTCATGGCTGAAACTACTTCGGATGATGAACGACCTGTTGTAACTGAAGCATGGAAACAATCTGATTTCCTGTGCAAAAATTACATTTTGAGTTGTTTGGAAGATGGCTTGTACAATGTATATAGTGTCATGGAAACTTCAAAAGCGTTATGTAATGCGCTTGAGAAGAAGTACAATACTGAGGATGCCGGACTTAAAAAGTTCGTGGCTGCAAGGTTCTTGGATTTCAAGATGATTGACACTTGGTCGGTCATAACTCAAGTCCAAGAACTACAAGTCATTGTACATGAACTCCTTGCCGAAGGTCTGACCCAAAATTAATAATTTTATTAATAAGATTTGCCTTATTATTAATTATAAATTTATTATTGAAGGTATGGTAATAAATGAGTCCTTTCAAGTCGTTGCTTTCATTGAGAAGTTACCTCCGCTGTGGAAGGATTTTAAGAACTATCTTAAACACAAACGGAAGAAAATGACACTAGAATACTTGATTGTTCGTTTTAGGATAGAAGAGGACAACAAAAATGCTAAAAATAAGTCACGTGGACACTCGACAATAATGGGGGCAAACATTGTTGAGGAGGCACCACAAAATAAGAAGAGGAAGAAAGCTTCTGGACCAAAGAATTACCTAAGAAAGAAGAAGTTCAAGGATAATTGCCACAATTGTGGATAAACTGAGCATAAGGAAGTGGATTGTCGTGATGATAAGAAGAAAAAGAATCAAGCCAACATGGTTGAAGGTGAAATGGAAGACCTTGTATGCCATGTCGTCTGAATGCAATTTGGTAGGAAATTCGAAAGAATGATGGATAGATTCTGAAGCCACCCCCCCATGTTTTTGCTAACAAGGAGTTATTTTTTCTTATGCCCCCACAGGTCCCGACGAGACAATCTTCATGGGAAATTCATCTACGGCCAAAATTGAAGGAGTTGGCAAGATCGTGTTGAAGATGACATCACGAAAAATAGTGACTCTAAACCAAGTCCTCCATGTTCTAAAAATTCGCAAGAAACTTGTGTCTACCTCACTTCTTGTTAGGAATGAATTCAAATGTATTTTTGTTTCTAATAGTGTTGTACTAAGTAAGAACGGTTTGTATGTAGGAAAAGGTTACCTAAATGAGGGCCATTTTAAGCTAAATATAATAGCAATTCCTATCAATAAAATGAATGCTTCTTCTTACTTGTTTGAGTCAAACCCTTTCTGGCATCCGCGTTTAGGTCACCTAAACTTCAAAATATTGCGAAAGATGATAAATCTAGAAGTATTGCCAAAATTTGATTGCATTAATTCCAAATGTCAAATATGTGTGGAATCAAAGTATGCTAAGATTCCTTATAAGTCCGTTGAAAGGAATTCAAGTCATTTAGACTTAATTCACATAGATATTTGTGACATGAAGTCAACACCATCTCGCGGTGTGAAAAAGTATTTATTACTTTTATTGACAATAGCACGAGATACTGCTATGTTTATTTACTTAATAGTAAAGATGAGGCAATTGATACTTTCAAGCAATACAAGAGTGAAGTTGAAACGTAACTGAACAAAGAGATCAAAATGATAAGAAATGATAGGAGTGGCGAATATGAATCTCCTTTTGAAGAAATATGTTTGGAGAATGACATTATTCACCAAACAACTTCCCCTTACTCTCCACAATCTAATGGAATTGCAAAGAGGAAGAATCGAACGTTGAAGGAGATGATGACTGCATTACTAATAAGTTTTGGCTTACCATAGAACTTGTGGGGGAATCTATACTTACAGCTAACCGAATAATCAACCGTGTACCTCATAGTAAAACACAGTCCATTTCTTATGACAAGCGGAAAGGAAGGAAGCCTAGCTTGAAATACTTCAAAGTGTGAGGTTGTTAGCTAAGGTACTAGTTCCAAAACCTAAGAGGGTTAAGATAGGTCCAAAAATGGTTGACTGTGTGTTTTTGTTGGATTATGTAACCAGTAGCAAGGCATATCATTTTCTGGTTCATAAATCAGAAAATCCTGAGATTCACATTAATACGATAATAGAATCAGATAATGTTGAATTCTTTGAAACTATTTTTTTCGTATAAAAAGGAAAGAAAGTGACCTGCCAAAAGTCAAAAAGACCTTGTGAGGAAATAAAAAATGGTATGCCTAATGAAGAAAATCCAAGAAGAAGTAAATGTCAAAGGACATCTACTTCATTCGGTCCAGATTTTCTAACCTTTCTGTTAGAAAATAAGCCCCGTAGCTTCAAGGAAAAAATTTACATGAACCAACCTGAAGGGTTTGTGGTTCCGGAAAAAGAAAAGAAGGTATGTCAACTTGTTAAGTCTCTTTATGGACTAAAACAAGCACCCAAACAATGGCATGCAAAATTTGACCAAACTATATTGTCAAATGGCTTTAAGACTAATGAATGTGATAAATGTATTTACATTAAGAACGTTACAAATCATATAGTCATTGTTTGTTTATATGTTGATTATATGCTAATAATGAGCAAATACATTGTCGACATTCAAGCTACTAAGTGTATGCTTGCTTGTCAGTTTGATATAAAAGACTTAGGAGTTGCCGATGTAATTCTAGGAATTAAAATCCATAGGACTCTTCAAGGTCTAGCTTTGTCTCAATCACATTACATGAAAATGGTACTTGAAAAATTTAAATACTTGGAATTTAGAAGTGCAAGGACTCCAATTGACTTAAACCATCATCTTATGAAGAATAAAGGTGAAAATACGTCTCAATTGGAGTATGCTCGTGTGTTGGGAAGATTAATGTACATCATGAACTGTACACGACCTGATATAGTTTTTGCAATAAGTAAACTTAGTCGATTCACAAGTAATCACAACAAACATCACTGGGTGGCAATGAAACGAGTTCTGGGATACTTGGAGTATACCCAAGACTACGCTTTGCACTACAATAAATATCTAGCAGTTATCGAAGGATATAGTGATGCAAATTGGATAACTGGCTCAACATAGACAAAGTCCATAAGTGGATATGTTTTTACTGTTGGTGGAGGAGCAGTATCTTGGAAGTCTTCCAAACAGACGTGTATCACTCGCTCTATAATGGAATCAGAGTAATAGCATTGGATAAAGCCGGTGAAGAAGCTTAACGGCTTCAGAATTTTTTAGAAGACATTCCGTTCTGTCCTAAACCTTTGGCTCCTATTTGCATACATTGCGATAGTGAGGCTGCAATAGGACGGGCAGGGAGCATTATGTACAACGGAAATTCTCGTCATATACAACAAAGATATAATACCATTAGACAACTACTTTCTAGTGGAATTATCACTATTGATTATGTAATATCAAAGAATAATGTCACGGATCCGCTTACAAAAGGCTTAACTAGAGAGGGAGTTGAGAAATCATCTAAGGGAATGGGACTATGGCCGAGGACAAGTCAACATGGCGGTAATTATACCTAGAATTTTGGATGTTATGAGATCTAGGTTTAAGGAGCTCAAACAAAGTTATGATTGACCGGTTCAACATTGTCAAAATAAAAACTTTGGTCCATTCTCGTGATGAAGACAATGTTCAGTAACAAGGATAGAACATTACATGTTCTTTAATGATTACCTAAGTTTGATGAGGTATTTATCAAATAGTATCAATCTAAAGGATTACACATTTAGGAATCACCTATGTAAGTGCGAAGTGAAAGCCGTTTCAATGAGAATTCTTAATGCAACGAAAAGACCCGTAAATAATGAATAATGAAACAATTCATATATTGACATTTCGTGCTCATTTCAAAATTTCTGCTTTGTCATTCCCATCATCCGGTAACCACAGGATGATCCACAAGAAAGGTGGCAGGATTCGAACCTATGGCCGGCCAGCCCCTGACCTGCTGGGTTGGGTGGACGGGTTAGCACTCCTCATCGCCTCTGTACCCGAAACAGATGTGCTGCGCTACCCAGCGCCTAACCTTGTCTCCCATACTCCTCTTCTGGTTGTGCCATTACCAATCGCTGTAAGGCCAATTCTCTACGCACTTATGAAACCAGGCGATGTTCATGGCTAAAATGAACACAACAATGAGAACCAAAAGACAAATAGGGTTGGTTGTGTGATATATGATTGCATAGGTATACACTAAAGTTCGACGGTTCAAAGATATCAAATCTACCAATTGACCGAGTATATCCGACATATGTTCACTACGGAAAGTTCAAAAGGAAACCTACTTATCCAGATGCAATTAATCTTTACTTGCAAAATCACATAGCTTTCATCTATGATATTTCTTGATACAGCCATTCCCATTGATGTGGGGATTATTGGACTTTAACTCATTGAGATTTAAAGTAGAAGAAGTGTGAATTGAAAATAGAGGGAAATAAAATGGAGGAAAAATGAAAATTTGAAGAAGTAAACTTTTGTCTTGTACTTTGTCCCTCATTGGTGAGGGACAACCATATTTGTATGTTTATATATAGAATCACTTCTTAAAGCTCTTAAAAAGAGTTGAAGAAAATAAACCCTCGCGTCGCCGTCGTCTCTCCCTCGGCTCGGCTTCGGCTTTGGATTTGGATTTGGATTTGGATTCGTCAAATGATCGATAAGATTATTTTGGACAAAATTTATTTCATTATTTAATAATTAATTAAATGTCAAATCACTGCTAAAAATACGCCAGAACCCACCTGAAGATTCAGAGGGCCTCTCTGGTCGCGGTTCTGCCGCGACCGCAGTAGAACTGTGGAAGGCAAATTCAGATAGCCTCTTTAACCGCGATTCTGCCGCGACCATGGTAGAACTGTGGCAGGCAACATATTCTCCTGAAAAGGCACCTTTTCCAGACACCTCTTCTGATAATTGCCTATAAATTCTGAGACAAGGCTGCAGTTTCTACACACGAAAAACACTCCAAAACTTCTTTCTTTCTGAATATACTGCATCCTAATTTGCAGTCTCTCTCTCTCAAATTCGTAGGTATGATTTTGCTCCGTTCTTTTAGTTGGTTGGTATCCTGCAGTTTGTATTGTCACTGTTGCAGGAAGTTTTATTCCGTTTTATCCTAGGAGGATTAATTCCATTACCTTGGAAATGTGTGAGGGGGTTAAAATTCCTTAAGGACACATGAGAAACTTGTGGACTTGAAATATTTCTGATTCTCTACTATTTTTAGATTTCCTTAATTTTTCTAACAGTTTTTTCTGATTATTGGTTTAAACACGGTGATGCTCACATTACCCCTACATGCTCTAATTGAAATTAATGGCTTATGATCTATTTTTATTGGCTATTTGACTATTATTTTGCTTTACTGAAGGTTTTTATCGCTTTTATTGTCATGCTATCTTTTATAACTGCTCATCATTTTTGAAATCATTATTATCTCCCATGTAATTCTTTAGTTTTAATTGAGGTTATGATTATCTTTCCGCTGCTCATCCTTAATTGAAATTATTGTATATTCTTCGAAAATTGCCCAATCTTAAAAGAAGTTTAGATATCCTATATCTCGTTGACATTTCCTTATTTGGATTTATTTGATTCGTGTTAGCTTCCTTGTTGTTGAATTACATATTGTGGAATCGTTACTTCATATTATTTTCTTCCTTGTTGAGTTGTTCTTATTACGCTTAGTATTGTTGTTATTCCTTGTAAGCTAGTTTTACTGTCTCCTTGTTATGGAAAGTGTCACACCTCCTTTTTACCATTGCCCGCAAGAGCATAAAAGAGTTTTTCCAATTAAAAGACAATCGGAACAGAATTTGGTTATTAATTATTCAGAGATACCACTTGGGAGATTAATAGTGTCCCAAGTCACCGATTGAATCTCAAATCGAAGAAAAAGATGACTCTGTTCACAGTCTGCGAACCAGAAATTCGGATAAGAAATTCTGTTAACCCGGGAGAAGGTGTTAGGCATTCCCAAGTTTCGTGGTTCTAGCACGGTCACTCAACTGTTGCATTTAGCTTTTATCTGATTTTATTACATGAAGAGCCTATGTGCTCATTTTATGCTTAACCGCCTTTATTTAATAATATTTATTTAAGAAAGTGAACGTCAAAGTGTGTTTCGGATTGCGCCGCATTTAATGAACCCGCAATCATAGGCACACTCTATTCAATATATTAGAATTTGGATTTGGACCGCATAAAAATGCCAACCCGTATTTAGGAATGTAATTTTATTAGAATCGCATCTAAAAGAGTCTAGCGTGTTATTATCTTTTTGGAGGGCCTTGAAATTTGCTAAACGGACCTTCTCGATTTTCTAAGCATTTTTAAACCTTTATTGAGGGCCCCACATCTTGTGCATTTTATTTGGCGAGGCTCATCTCGTTTATTTTAAAAGGATCATCCTAAGATGACTACATTCTTCTATTTTGTCTGTCTCTAAAATAAAGGAGAAAAAGTCCTAATTTATGTACATCTTGGCAAGTTCTGGCCTATTATTAGTTAGTAGGTTGCAAAAAATGCTAACGTAGAATGTATTTGAGCTCGCAAAAAATAAAAAAAATTACATACTTATCACATGATCTCTTAAACTAGAAATAAGGCACATGATTTCATCAATTCCCCTAGCATTTCATTTCACTTGTACACCTTACAACTACATCACAATGATTCGAAAGTGTACCTGGTATTGAAAGCAAAAGAAGAGGAAGATGGGAAGCAGCAGAGCAGTAGCAAATATCAACAGCAACAACCAACAAAGCAAAGTAGTTTGAACACCCCAATTCAGAAATTCTAGCAACACGGAGAAAAATAGTAAAAATAGAGAAGAAAAATACTCTGGAGATCTCTCTATGTTTTCTCTTTCTAGCTTTGAACTCTCTTTAAATCTCAAAAGAAACTCTCCAAAATTAAATTATGTCTGTGTATACTGCTTGTGTCCAGAGTGTATATCGAGTGTATACTGCTGAAACTCTCCCTTCCTTTTTCCCTTCACCTCCTATTTTCTCCTCTCTCTTTTTTCACCCTTTTCCTAAATTTTCTCTTCTATTTGTAGCAAGAATTCTCGAAATTTTTCATATTTTATTATTAATTTAATTAAAAGAAAACCCACTAATCTATGTTTTGCTCTCCTTGTTTCCCTCCTTAATTTGAGAAAAAGTTGCTCTCATTTTCTTGTGTTGTGTGTTTGTCCCCCAAGTGTGTCCTCACGTGTGGTAGACTCGAATTATTATGGGCTAGGTCCGAAAATTAGGTCTACAAATGGGTAATTTGAACACAAATATTATTATTTGCCCGGAACCGAGACTAAAACGCGGTCTTATTTAATTAATTCTACGTAAGCAAAATAACTATCAAAATAATATTAACAATCAAAACAAAATTATTTTTTATATTTTTCAAGATTTAAAATAACTACAAAATAAAACTATTTTTTTGCAATTTTCATTTTTATATAAAGGCAAAATATAAAGTACTATTTTTTGTATTTTTTTAAAGTTTAAAATAACTACAAAACATTAATGAAAATATATATATATATATATATATATATATATATATATATATATATATATATTCGAAATTATATAAAAATTAAAAATAAGGTGCTATTTTATATTTTTTTTAAGTTTATGAGAATTACATAAACTAAACTTTATATACCCATTTTTTGTAATTTTTCTTTTTTATGACAAAATAAATTAAAATAGTCAAAATTAGCTAAAATAGTTATATTAGACCTAAACTAAATATTTTACGCTAAAAATATGAAAAATCTCGGGGAGGGTCAAAAATCACACGTCTACAGAAAGTTCTTGAGTTGATTTACTTGTCGTGTTCTTGTATATATTGTCATTGTTGTTGTTGTACTTGTTGTGGTGGTGCACGAGATTTCTGCCGTACACTTGTCGATATTGTGATGCACAAAGTTTCTACCGTGCGGTTGTTGTTATGGGGTTGCACGAGGTTTCTGCCATACTATTGCTACTATTGATATATTGCACATCCAGCATGACAAGGCGGGGTATGTATATATATATATATATATATATATATATATATATATATATATATATATATATATATATATATATATATATATATATATATATATATATATATGCTTATATGTGGGTTGCGCATGTGGCGAGACAAGGTGGGAACATTATGATACACGTGTGATGAAATAAGGCGGCCACTTATTATGATATTATTTGCAAACGTGGCAAGACAATGTGGATTATGTCTGGGATTGATTGTGATGATTTGTGATGGCCTGGGAGTATTCTTGTTGTTTGATATTGTGTTGAGGTACGCTTACCTACATGAGCTTTATATCGTAGAAGTTGTGAGGAAACATCTTACGTGATGTCTGTTCTTTTCTTTATGCTTATTAGCTAGTAGGAACTATATTAAAGCGCTTGCACAAGCATATACGTCGTTGAACACTCCTATTGGATGCGAAGTCTTCCTGATTTGCTGAGTATAGATGCACACCCTCATTTACTTGTTATATATGTGAGAATGGCTCTAGTTAGCAAGTGAGTTGTCAGCATGACCGTGAGGTGTGATGGGGGCACATGATGTCAAGTGTTAGATTTCAGGTACTGGGAATCGTGAGCTGTAATTTGTCAGAGATTCGATACTTCATGAAAATTGTTGTATAAGACCTTATGTGAACACTGTCGTGGGATCTGAGTTATTGCTTACCTTTACTGTATTGTAAATTTAGGATTTAGGTTTGTGTTTTCGCTCGCTCTTCTATGTTATTACTTTGGTATTTTCGCTGTTACTTGTTGTTTTCTTCCCTTGTTGTGATTGTAGTATTGTTAGCCATTTCATGTTGTCTTTATAAATACATCATGTTCCGTTGTTTCTATATTTGTACAGTTTATTGGACCGGTTGGTGTCTTGACTGATCTGCATCACTACTCCACCAAAGTTAGTCTTGATGCTTACTAGGCACCGGTGTGGTGTGCTTATGCTACACTTCTGCACATTTTTATTCTGCAAATCCAGATATCGATCATTAGTAGCTGTGCGGATCATTGCTGAGGATACTCAAGGTAAACCTGCTGCTGCGTTCGCAGGTTTCAGAATCACCTTTCTTACTTGTATTCAACTGTTTTCACTCTTTTTCGAACAATTATATTTAGAAGTGGTAGCTAACTTTGTAGAGCTTATGACTTGTACTATCGGATTTTGGAAAATTATAAATTTTGTAGAGGTTTCTGCTTCAAGACTATTAAATTTTATTTATTATTATAGTATTTCAGTATGAATTAGGGTTACCTAGTTCATAAGACTAGGTATCATCACGATATTCAAAAAAGTAAAAAGTACAACCCAGTATAATCCCATTTAGTGAGGTCTGGCGAGGATAGTATGTACGCAGACTCCTACCCTGGGGTAGAGAGGCTATTTTCCAAATAGACCCCGGCATCATCACGATATTCAAATAAAGGAAAAGTTTGGTCGTGATATCTTTTTGTCATCACCTTCTAACAAACGAGACATCAGCTAGTTTGACATTAAAGTTCCGACAATTTAAAGACACACCACCCTGCCACCCATCACACCCGCACCGCCACCGGTTTTTACGGTGTTTCCTGGCTGAGATATTGTAGTATATATAGGCACGTTACATATGTATGTATACTTACAAAACAATGAAGAATAAAAAATAATATTAGATATGTATGGTCCACGAATAAATAAAGGCATGATTTAAATTATATGAGATTGTCAATTAATGTTTATCATAGATCAGTTTCACATTATTATACATTTTAAGGTCACTACAATTATAACATTTTTAGTCTAATTTTATAAGTGGAGTTTAGACAGATAAAAGCTTTACCCCTACTTCGTATACGATGGAAAGAATATTTCTGATAGACCTTGGCTTACGAAAAGTATTGTCATAACATGTTTAAAAAATAAAAAAGTAAAAAGACTAAAATGAAAATACTAATAAAAAGAAAAATATCGATAGCAAAAATAATAAAGATAACCAAAGCAAAAAAACAACAACTTTAATAAAATTATAGAGTATTTTTACATGTCAATATATTTTTTACATAATGATTGTATAAATATTTTTAAGAAGTTTAACTCATATAAAAGGACTATTCGGTGCAATAAACTTTCGATATATGCGGGTCCGGAAAGAGATTGGACCATAAAAGTCTATTATATACAAAGTTATCTCATATTTTTATAAAAAGTTGTTTCCGCAATCTCTCTGGACGATAATTTTACCAATTACGCCAGGCTACTAACTCATAATTTCAAGAAATCTTTCTTAATTTAAAAAGGTCAAACAGACGATTCCCTTTATCTTCTCCTCTTGCTTCCTTTCCAGTTTCCTACATTTTTCTCTCTGTTTTCCTTCCCTTTCCCCTGATCATAACCATCTCAATTCCTCTTTATTTCAGTGAACTCAAATAACAAAGTCATAATCACCTTTCTTTTTCTCTTACCTTATTTCTTCCAAATTTAGTACTTACTAAATTCTTTTGTAGTCTTCATTTTCCCATCTCATTTTCTGGGGTTCTGTTTTCTTGTTTTTTCACTGAATTTTAGTATCTCACATGTGTTAAATGGACAAGAAAAACATGTTCTTGAATAATGTCAACCCAATGAATGAATTGAATTCTTTTTACAACCCCAGTTGGGAAAATGATCCTTTTGAATCTACATTAAGTTCAATTGTGTCTTCTCCTGTTACCTCTAATATGATGCCTAGCAATAGTAACAATGGTAGTGGTGACAATTTTGTGTTGAGAGAGTTAATTGGTAAACTAGGAAATATTTGTAATTCTGGTGAAATTTCACCAATTTCTTATGTTAATAGTACTAACAATTCTTGTTATATTACTCCATTGAATTCTCCTCCAAGACTCAATCTTTCCAATTTTGATCATCAAATCAATGGGAATTTGCAACTTCTTGGTGTAACTCATATGTCAAATAGTGCTAATTTGGCACATTTTTCTGTTGATTCTGAGTTTGTTAATAGAAATGTTCCAAATTTAGAAAGTGGGAAACTTTCAAGAGTTTCAAGTAGTAAGTGTATCAATGTCTCTGGATCTGAATTGGGTGTTCAAGAATCTGAATTTGGAGGGTCAATGGAGAATTCTTCAGTATCTGAACAAATCCCACTTGGAAATGATGCTAATTCCAAGAAGAGGAAATCACTTCCAAAAAAGAAAGCTAAAGAAACCAATGCCAAGAATGTCAATGTGATTAACTCTATCTTTTTCTCTAGGTTCTTGGATTTGCAAATTGCTAATTTTGATTTGATTTAAGTTATATGCACTGACATCAGACACAGTTTAAAGATTTTTTACACTATCAGTAAATTTTAACTTGTGATGGCGGGTTAATTATCATTTTTATAGAGTTACTGATTAATGCTTGTCGCAGAGATATACTTGTAGGCTACGTGATTATGTAAATATTTTTTAACTGTTAGTGTATAGAACTTAAACTGTTTGTGATCCATAATTGGACAACCTAGTTCACTAAGCTTCCGCTATGCGCGAGGTCCAGAGAGGTGCAGGACTAAAAGGGTTTGGTGTATGTGGCTTTACCTTATACTTTTGCAAGAGACTATTTCCACTGCTCAAACCCGTGACCTCCTGATCGTATGGCAGAAACTTTAGCAGTTACGCTAAAGCTGTCCTTCTTTGTGATCAATAATTGAAAAACTGAAATAGATTTTACTTAATTCTTTGCAGGTTTCAATAGAAGTATTGGAATCAAGTGCCAAAAGAAGCAAGTCTGATGAAAAAAATGGAAGTAAAACAGATGTTGCAGAAGCAAAAGAACAAAATAAAGATAATCCAAAGACTACAGAGCCACCAAAGGATTATATTCATGTTAGAGCTAGAAGGGGTCAGGCCACAGATGCACATAGTCTAGCTGAAAGGGTATTTAAAATTTCTTAATTTTTTAGTTTATTTTGTTATATTGAGCCAAAGGTCTCTCGGAAACAGTTTTTTAACTTTTATAAGGTAGGAGTATGGACTGCGTACATACTACCCTCCCAGGACCCTTGGTGGAATATACTAGGTATGTTGTTATTGTTGTTGTTGTTTTTGTTTAAAATAACAACAACATCAAACCCTGTGGGGTTCGGGGAAAGTAAGATGTACGCAACTTTACCCCTATTCTGAAAGGACAGATATGTTGTTTCCGGAAGATCCTCGCTTCAATTGTTTTGGTGAATTTCTAGTTAGAATGTTTTGTTTTTATTTTTTACTCATTCTTTTGATTGGACAGGTGAGAAGAGAGAAAATTGGTGAAAGAATGAAGTTCTTACAAGATCTTGTACCTGGCTGCAATAAAGTAATTGCTTATGAGAATACTTCTTTATTAAATTAAGATCTTTAGTTGCTTTATTAAATTAAGAGAAAAATATGCAGAATTCTAATATTGTAAGTTCATTGTTTTTTCTCTTCATAGGTGACTGGAAAAGCTGTGATGCTTGATGAGATCATTAACTATGTGCAATCCCTTCAGTGTCAAGTTGAGGTAATTTTCTTAAGTGGCCTTTGTTTTAGAGTATGCAAAAACTGATTTTGCATGAATTGTTTCTTTTGTCGAGAGTCTATCAGAAACAACATTTTTACCTTCACAAGATATGAGTAAGGCTTGCATAAACACTATCATTCCCAGACCCCAATTGTAGGGCTATACTGAGATTGTTATTGTTGTTCTTTTTTCAAAAAATTAACTTTTTGCAAAGATTTTCAAGCTCTATTTTTCAAATCTTCTGAAAATTCAAGAATTAGTCATCAATTGCAATTCATATCGCAAATGATGGGGAGTTAAACATTAGCATTTAGCAAGATGGCTTAATTGTATATTTGTATATTGTGATGTAGTTCCTCTCAATGAAGTTATCTAATATGAATCCGACAATGGACTTCAACGCGGAATCTCTTCTCTCCAAGAATGTAAGTCATTCAAAACTCATAGTATTGTTCATGAGTTTTTGACCTCTTAGGTATAATTGTTCATATATTTTGTGTCGACTTCAGATGTTTCAATCCCTCGAATCGTTACATCATAACATGCATCCATCAGAAACCTCAGCAGCATTTCCATATGAATTCCAATCTCAGCAATGTTCAAATGGCTATATGGCGAGAAATGTAAACATCATGCAATTGCCTCATATGGAAGAGTTTGTTGAACAAACTCCTCAGGTAATCAAGAATTGGGCCAAGAATTGTAATAATGTTGTATAGTTTATAATTCCATTTTTTCACTTAACATGGGAAAATTTAACTTTTTCAGGTTCCAACATTCTTTGGGGATGATCTCCATAGTGTTATTCAGATGGGTTTTGGCCAAATTCAGCCACAGAACGTTCCTGGTTAGTATACTATACTCTTGTGGATTTAACTTATATACACTGACTGCATAAAGATCTTTTACACTAATCGTCATAGTAGGTTAGCTACCATTTTATCAGGTTATCATATGGAGTAATGCTTATCATAAAAAATTTACCCATAATTACCTGATAAAGATTTAAAAAAGGGCATCCGCAAGACATCTCCCATTCACCAGTGGCAGATTCAGAATTTTTAGCTCGGTGGGTGCTCAACTATTTTTCCAACTATTTATAAGTATACCAGTTTTTCTATCTTAATAATAGCGTTTGGTTCCAAAGTTAATGGGTGCTTGAGCACCCATAACCTTACACATAGATCCACCACTGGCACTCACGCAAGGTTCGGGAAGGGCCGCACTCCACGAAATGTAATGTAGATAGCCTACCCTAATGCAAGTATTATAAGTAACTGATATAAAGATTTACATGTAATTAATACTTTGCTTTGTTTAATGTAGGTAATATATCCTCAGCACAAATGAAGGTTGAGCTATGAGCCTATGACCATTTGGTAAAATTGTTGCATTCATTTGAGGCCCTAAATGAGATATGGTTCTGCACATAAACAGACAATTTGCAGTTTTTTCCCAAAGCAATTCTTTGATTGAAGAAGAAGGAAAAAAGAACGACAAAAAAGGAAAGAGATAGAGATCATTTCTCTCTTCCAATTCTTGATTTATTCAATTATTACTTTGGCTAATCATGATGATTATCAATTTTTTTTTCCCATATGGGATTATTTTTATTAAATTGGAGAGACAATTTCACACACCACACGGGGTGTGATAACTCTAATTAAATTGTAAATTATTTTGTAGTAGCTATATTAAGAAAGTGTATTTGAGGGGTTAATAGTTCAATGTAACCTATTGGTTTAACCTTGAGTTTCCATCAACCATAGTTCCTTACCATTCTGATGTTTTTTAATCACTAATTCATTGAGACTTTATGATATCGAAATTTACATATGTACATTTATTTCTATACACATAAATTATGTGTACTATATATTGAGTTCATTATCGATCATCTAAAAGGACATTGGTCCACTTATTAATCCAAGCCACACTTGATTTTTTACTTTTTATTACGTTTGTTTAATCTTACATTATTATTACGTTTTGTCTCATATTTTTATTTTTAATTAGAGATTTCGAATTCGGGTATTAAATATAAAACAAATTATAGTAGTGGATCTCGAATTTGAATCTTAGATATGGAACAAATCATAATAGGGAGCGCTTTTTCTTTTAATAGAATGGGAAAGAGAGAGAAAAAAAGATGAATAAACATTGAATCTTGTTAAATATATATAAAGTCAACTAGATAGGTGAAAAAAAGTTGTTAAATCACTAATAATGTCAAACAAAAATCAAGGGGAATAAACTATAAAGATAATGGATTTTGACTGCATGAAAAGATGATTAACCTTGGCATACCGTGATTAACTCCGGACATAACGAACAATTAACTAGGGTCCACCAAATAAGAGAAATATTGATGGATTTTGTCCGTAAATACTTATGAACGGGTGTTTACACCAAATTATATTAATTCACCATAGTTAATTAATTAAATTAATTTAATTTAATTAGATGAAAATGCATCTAATGTATCATGGTTAAATAATTGGAGCCTATATACAAGACACATGCCATATATGATGTATCTATTGGTTTGATATAAATATTCGGTGCGGATAAATTTTTACTGATTTTGCCCAATATGTTCCTTTAAAAGGTTAAAAGTTAATTCGGTTGGATGGTGTGAGTTTGAGAACCAATTGTAGATATTTATATCATATCATATATATTTGTTGTGGTTAAGTAATTGAATAACGTGCTAATATATATTTTATCCGTTTTAATTTGTTTTAATCTTTTCGGACTATGAGAGTGAAATTTGACTAATTTTTTTGTGTGAATTTGAACATAGATTTCTATAAGTTTATCTATACAAAATTTACATATTCAAAAACTACATAAAAAGCACTATAAGTCATAATAGTTAACAATTCAAAATATTTAAATATTATTTGCAAATAACGTGATGAAAAAAAAATCTTGTTTGACTTCACCAAATAGTAAAAAATTCCTCCTTTTTAAACGGATAGAGTATTAATTAGTCATGATTAAGTGAAAGAAGCCTATTTACAAACACGTATTATGCATTTTTTGTCGGATATAAACACCTAATACAAGTAAGTTTTTATCGGTCTAAGAGAACCCGAATAACTATTTATTTTGGAACATTTTATTCTTTATGTCCCTCATATATTTGGATCATATGCTATAATGCATTAAGCTAATGCTTTTATTACTTTAAGGGTTGGTGGGAAGCTAATGATATTACTTAATATCTTCATCATGTCAGACCAATTTGCATTATTAATACTGTACTACGCGCTTTAATCATTGTACAAGTTATGGCATTATGATAATATGATATTACTTCACTTTGAATTATCAAGTACTGAGGTTTTTTTTGGGGGTGGGGGGGGGGGGTGGGGCGGGGGCTGAGGTGTACAATTAAGATACCTTATGTCTTCCATTCACTTTATGTCTCTTTATTTCAACTTAAGGGGCTGTTTGGCCATACAAATTTTCACTTCTTTCCAAAAAAAAAAATTACTTTTCTCGAAATCAGTGTTTAGTCATGAAATTTTTCAATTTTTTACTAAAAGATGAATTTTGATTTTTTCGAAAATTTAAAAAACACCAAAATACTGTTTTTCAAAATTTTCACTTCAAATCACTCGCAAAAATTTAAAAACAACCCAAAATTGTATCCATATCCAAACACAACACTAACTTTCAAATACCATTTTCACTTAAAAATTTTTTTAATTTTTTTTAGGAATTTTACAATTCTTATGTCCAAAAGTCCACTTAAGCAGCAAATTTCTCTGGTTTGGTTTCCTACAATATGTTTTGAAATGTGAGAAAAAATATGACGTGGTGCAATAGTTGAAATTCTTTCATACTTAATCAGAAAATCTGATTTCGAATATGGAGCTAAAAAAAACCTTTCGTGGGGATTTTATCTCCTTTAGTACGACAACAACAACAACAACTACCCAGGTAGTCCCATCTGGAACGAATATAAATCTGAATTAGTCGGATTAGTAGTTACTAAATGCCTAAGTTAAGAAAAAAATAGGTTGTGATTTTGAAGATTGAAAAGCCAGGTCATCATTGTGATTTCACCAACTAAATCTTTTGCTTTCAAGCTTCAATATCATTATCAATATTCTTTTTTTATCTCAAAGCAATATCTCAAGATTTTGAAGGAAAGTCTTGGCATAACTGGTAAAGATGTTGTCATATGATTAGGAGGTTATGGGTTTGAGTGTAGAAACAACTTCTTGCAAAAATACAGGGTAAGACCGCCTACGATAGACTCTTATGATCCGACCCTTCTCCGAACCACGCACATAACGGTAACTTAATGTACCGAGCTGCCCTTTTAATATCTCAATATTTTAGCTGTATGAAGGTGGATGGGATTTGATAATATATAATACTAGAGTAGTTTAGATAATGTCAAAGTAAAATATAAACATGATATAAACTTATTCTAAGATCATATCTTATTCTGACAAGATAAAAAAAATTTCAACAATATATCCTTGTAGAGATTTATTCATGTAAATTAATGTATTTTTTTTTTAGTTTTCTATCACGTGTCCGGTTCCACATGAGTCCCACTAAATCCGTATTCGCATCGGTAAATTAATGTATTTGTTTGTCTTGCTCATCCTATAGAGTAAAAGAATGATGATTTTTAGAACTTTAACTGGCCCCACTTTGATACGTAAAGCAAAGTCTATAGAATATTTTTTTTAAAATTTTTAATGGAAGTCAGAAATAGGCCAAAAATTTGCATCCCTAGAAAGATAGTCTCTTTTTTTAAGTCCAGTTATTATTTTCAGAGATTTGTTTCCCTCTATCAACAACCAAATATATCTATTATGGACCAGAAAGGGAAAAAGGATTCCCCCATGTTACTATTTCAATGCCTTTTCCTATTCAAAGTGGTTGGTTTTATCTAGATGTCATTTTCAATACAAATATGACTTGAGCAGTATAATAATTGGCAATCTAACTATTGGGTGGTGATAGTTGGGATCAATGACGGACGAAGGATTTTCACCAAGAGGGTTCAAAAAAAAATTAAAATTAGAAAAAATTACAGCTAATGGGAACTGAATCAACGATCTCACAAAGACTTTGAATTCACTTGACCAATAGGCTACACTTTTGGGTTGTAATTAAAACACAATATATAAATGTATAAAATAGATTTTGTCTATAGTGTAATTTTTTGTGCGAACCTCCTTCTGCCCCTAAATCCGCCCTTAATTAGAATCCTTTAACTCTTACCCAAAAGTCTAGGATTTGAGCACTAGGAATTGAGAACCTTTTGGTAAGATCACTTTAGCTCCTTTAGAGGACTCACTTGGAGTGAATTCGGATTAGTCAGGCCAATAGACTTCATATACTGGTCGATTGAACCGAACAAGAAGAAATGAGACTTTGCAAGCCCATAACATATTAATAGCATGAGCTAGACAGTTTTTAGATTGGTTTTTCAAAATAGCCAGTATTTACAAAGTCATTGAAAAATAGTCACTATCTTGCTGCAATACGGAAAGTTCCAGCATAATATACTGGAAATCGGTGCATGTGTGTATAAGTTTCCAACATATTATATTGGAACTCCAATACGTGGAAAGTTCCATTATAATATACCAGAGATTGGAGCACCGGTATATTATGCTAGATAAGTATATTATACTGGAGCATTTTTTGAATTTTGAACAGTGTTTCCTTGAGATTTATCTTTTCGTGAAAAGTGACTAAATTTCGATTACTTTTGAAACTGTGGCTATTTTTGAATGACCACTTGTAAATCTGGCTATTTTTGAATTTCTCCTGTCGATGGCCTATTTGGTCAAGCTATTTTTCTGTCAAAAGTGTTTTTTTTTTCTCACAAAAATACTTTTTTCTAAAGTTAAAGTATTTGGCCGAATTTTTAGAAGGAAAAAAGTAATTTTGAGTAAAAGTAGAAGCAATTTTTATTCTTCCAAAAATACTTTTTTGAAAAAAATACACTTATGAAAACATTTCTTAAAAACTTTCAAACTAGTTAATTAAATATAAATAATTTTTAACCAAAAGTATTTTTTTGAAAAGCAATTTTGAGAAGAGCACTTCTCAAAATAAATTGATTTCACAAGTTTTACTTCAGCGAAAATGGCTGCTATCCAACAGCATTAGATTATTGGATCATCCCAATATCCACAACTTAGTAAATTCTAGCAATTTGAATTGCATAAAAGACTAACTGAACAGAGACAAAGAAATTATGGGTTCCACATTTTATTCTATTGCTAGGCCTGCAGCCTACTTGGTATATTTTATATCTACATATATTTGAGTGAAAAAGAAGTGTCACTTAAGAAAAGGAACAAAATGGTCCACAAGTTGAAAGAGTTAAATGTCAAAGAAGACAATCCAATAAGCTACTTGTTTTATGGTCTTCATAGCATGATAGACTAAAATATCAGCACAAGTTCAGGCGTTTCCTATGGACTGTCCCTTCTTGGATATATAAAAAGGGCAGACCCATACGCATAGCGGAAGCGGGGTTTGTGTAAGGACCGAACCACCAAGAGTCTGTCGTATGTAATCATATATTTTTGCAAAAGGCTGTTTTCACGACTCGAACTTGTGACCTACTGATCACATGACAGAAACTTTACTATATATATATATATATATATATATATATATATATATATATATATATATATATATATATATATATAACAACAACAACAACAACAACTACCCGGTATATTCCCATCAGGTGGGGTCTGGGGAGGGTAATATGTAGACGAGCCTTACCCCTACCCGAAAGAGCAGGGAGGCATTTTCCAATCGACCCTCGGCTCATAGGGTTAGGGAAAAACAGTAGTAAAACAAAATATAGACAAAACAAAACAGAAGCAGTATAGCATTAGTGCATTAGAAATTCCAGTATAAATAACGTTTATAATAATCCGAACAAAGGAAACAAAATACCAAAATACAATAGCAAGTAATAGTAACGTACAGTAAACACACATCATCTATGAGTAACCCTGCTGTCCCCTCCCCCCCCCCCCCAACCCCGGGAGGAGCGAACGAAAAACTCTAGGGGCCCCTATCCTACAATCCTGATTCTAGACCTCCAGACTTTCCTATCGAGTGTCATGTCCTCCGAAACCTGCATTCTAGCCATGTCCTGCCTAATCGCCTCTCCCCAATACTTCTTGGGCCTCCCTCTGCCGCGCCGACCACCAACGATCTCCAGCCGCTCGCAGCTCCTCATCGGAGCATCGGGACTTCTCCTCCGCACATGCCCGAACCACCTCAGTCGCGCTTCACGCATCTTCTCGTCCACCGGGGCCACCTCCACCTTCTCTCGAATAATTTCATTCTTAATCTTATCTAGCCTGGTGTGCCCGCACATCCACCTAAGCATCCTCATCTCCGCGACCCTCATCCCCTGAACATGGGAATTCTTCACGGGCCAGCACCCCCCCCCCCCATACAACATCGCAGGTCTAACCACGGCTCTATAGAATTTCCCCTTGAGTTTGTGTGGAACTTTCCTGTCACACAGGACTCCTGATGCAAGCCTCCACTTAGCCCACCCTGCTCCTATACGGTGCGTGACGTCCCCGTCAATCTCTCCGTCCCCCTGAATCACCGACCCAAGATATCGGACGATGTCCTTCTTAGCGATGGCCTGAGAGCCAATCATCACGTCCCTGCCTACTTCGCTCGGGTCGTCGCTAAACTTGCACTCCAGGTATTCTGTCTTAGATCTGCTTATTTTGAAACCTTTAGACTCGAGAGTCTGCCTCCATACCTCTAACCTTTCAATAACACGAGCCCTCGACTCATCTATCAATACTATATCGTCAGCAAATAACATACACCACGGCACGTCCCCTTGAATATGACGGGTAAGAGCATCTATCACTAAGGCAAACAAGAGGGGGCTCAGCGCCGAACCTTGATGGAGCCCCGTAACCACTGGAAAATGGCCTGATTCACCACCCACCGTCCTAACCCTAGTCCTAGCTCCATTGTACATGTCCTTGATTACTCTGATGTAGGCTTCCGGCACGCTCTTCGCCTCCAAACACCTCCATAGCACCTCCCTTGGGACCTTATCATACGCCTTCTCCGGGTCAATAAGCACCCTGTGAAGGTCCTTTCTCTTATCCCTGAATTGCTCCGCCAGCCGCCTGACAAGGTGAATAGCCTCTGTAGTGGAGCGGCCCGACATGAAACCAAACTGGTTCTCAGATATAGATGTCACCCCCCCTCACCCTCGTCTCAATCACCCTCTCCCAAACCTTCATAGTGTGACTTATCAATTTGATACCCCTATAATTGTTGCAGCACTGGATGTCCCCTTTGTTCTTGTACAAGGGCACCACTGTACTCCATCTCCACTCATCCGGCATCTTTTTGGTCCTGAAGATCACATTGAACAACCTGGAGAGCCACTCCCCCCCAGACTTACCCATACACTTCCAGAACTCCACCGGGATCTCGTCCGGCCCGGTCGCTCGACCCCTACTCATCCTACGCAACGCCCCCATGACCTCCTCCGCCCTAATGTGCCTGCAGTACCCAAGGTCCCTATGACGCTCTGAATGCCCCAGCTCCCCTAGCTCTATGTTACGATCCCCCACCTCGTTAAGTAAGTCCCGGAAGTACTCCTGCCACCTCTGTTTGATTTGAGATTCCCCCAACAGAACTCTACCATCCTCGCCCTTGATACACCTAACTTGGTCTAGATCGCGTGCCTTCCTCTCCCTCGCTTTAGCTAACCGGAATAACTTCTTATCCCCGCCTCTCTCCCCTAGCTCCTCGTACATGCGACCGAACACCGCGTTTTTAGCTTCCGTGACTGCCATCTTTGCTTCTTTCCTTGCCACCTTGTAGATCGCCCTTTTCGCTCGCCATTCATCGTCGCTTGTGCTCCCTGCCAACCTAGCGAACGCCGCCTTCTTCACTTCCACTTTCCTTTGACTATATCGTTCCACCACCATTCGCCCTGATGTCTGCCTGAATATCCTTTGGCCACCCCGAGCACGTCCCGTGCTACCCCCCTAATCAAGTTCGCCGTCACTGTCCACATAGCGTCCGCTTCCCCAGAACTCCTCCAAGCTCCGCCCTCAACTAACCTTCTTTCCAACTCCTAAGCTTTTTCCTTAGACAGGGCACCCCATCTTATCCGCGGTTGACCCCAAGCGCCCCTCCTCTTCCTCTTCACCCAGAGATCGACATCCAACACTAGGAGTCTATAGAGAGTAGAAAGAGACTCTCCCGGAATAACCTTGCAGTCCTTGCACAGGCCCCTATCGCTCCTTCGGATGAGAATGTAATCAATCTGCGTCCTCGCCGCAGAGCTCTTGAAGGTAACCAAATGCTCCTCCCTCTTCTGGAAAGTCGAGTTCGCAATCATAAGCTCAGAAGCCCTAGCAAAATCAAGCAGCGAAGTGCCCCCTCCGTTCTTAACCCCAAAGTCGAAGCCTCCATGCACCTCATCATAGCCACCAGCATCAGCCCCAATGTGGCCATTAAAGTCTCCTCCAATAATTAACTTCTTAGATTGAGGGATACTGCTTACCATATCATCCAAGTCCTCCCAAATGCGCCTCTTGGCCTCCTCGTCTAAACCCGCTTGCGGCGCATAAGCGCTGATGACGTTGAGAACGCCACACCCAATAGCCAGCTTGATAGACATTAACCTATCATTACTCGCCTAACCTCGACCACGGACTCCCTTAGGTCCCTATCCACCAAGATGCCCACGCCATTCTTACCTCTCTCGACCCCAGAATACCACAGTTTAAACCCGTCTACATCCCACGCCTTCGTCCCTTTCCACCGGGTCTCCTGGATGCACGCTATGTTTACCCTCCTCTTCTGAAGAATCTTCGCCAACTCTATGGACTTACCCGTCAGCGTGCCTATGTTCCATGACCCAATCCTTAATCTATGAGCGTCCGCTGCCCTCTTTCCTCCTTTACCTCCCGCCCCACCCGCATGTCCACCCCCTGCTCCCCTACTCACTCCCGACACTACCCCCACCCCCCGAGGACATGACCTTACTCTAACATTCCCCGCCGCGGCCACTATCCCTCCAGCCAACTATGGGGAACAGTGGCGCACGTACACACTAAAACGAAATACGCAAAAGGTGCAAGATAGATAACAACAGAATAGACCACACTCGAACTGAAAGCTACAATACGTAAGAAGTTACACAAAGTAAACAAAGGGAGCGGGAGATACCAATTCCCGGTAGAAAAACCTGAAAGTATGCTCTGATGCGCCCAAGTTCTCCTGAAGCTTAATCAGAACGTGTGGTTCTATTGCATCCTGCTGCTAGTCTGAACGGTAGTCGCCGAGGGTACTGTGGCTTGCCTAAAAATCCTCGCCGGCTGAATAGGCACCTGTCCAAGAACACAAAACACACCCACACACACCCACAAGGGCAGAGAAATAATGGAACGAAAAGCGCAGGAGTTGCCGGAAAAATTTCCGGCGGAAAGCGATAGTTCCAAGCCTCTGAACAGAAATAGGATCAGACTTGGGTGAGCAAACAGTGGTGGTAAAGCTGTTCAGCTAGTCTGCTGAGATAAACAGTGTAGAGTGCAGGCTAAGTGGACAGTAGGAAATGAAAGTGGCCCGAAAAAAATTTCGGGGATACCGGGTTGGTCGGAACAGTGAGGGGGTAACACTGAGTAAAAGGAGCCGGCGGAAAAGTGGCCGGAAAATGGTCACACGCGCCCAGCGCGTGACTGACAGCGGCGGCGCGTGGGCGGGCACAGAGGGCGCGTGAGGCAGATTCCGGCGCCGGAAATTGCCGGGGGTGTGCGCCTGACATTGTGTGCCTCGATAGTGTGGTGACAAAGGCCGACCACCGTGGGTTGTCGGAACAGTGCTCCGACAGCACTGTATGGTCAGAGAAGGCGAGAGAGAAGAGAGAGAGAAGAGAGAAAAGAGAGAAAAGAAAGGAACTTACCTGTCGGGACCGGCTGTGATAGCTTCAGACGAGGAGGAGAGAGAAGAGAGAGAAAGAGCCGTTAGAGAGAGAAGAAATTTCAGACTTGTACCTTGGTTGCTAAGTTTGATTTCCCTATTTTTAATGAATCCAGCATTACGGCAACAATAGATTGCAGATCTGTATTAGTCGAGTTAAGGAGTTCTGAATAACAGATGGTAAAAGAAACGTTAGGTTGCAGATGATATATATATTTCTGTACAATAGTGCAAAAGAATTTTACATTACCACGTCATATAAGAGATTTCAAGGAAATTAATTACTTGGAAAATAAGGTGAGTAAGTTGCTCAAATAGGTGAATTTACTCTGGAAGTTATTAATATTGTCAGTATACATAATTTAAATATATGTTATAACTATTCTACGTAGATATACTAGTTTGAGCCACTTGAAAATTGCCCCCCATCTACTTGACATGCAAACCAAGCAAATAAATGATCTAAGCTACTAATACACATCAATGTTCATTCTTGGGATCTTTCCACAATTCCATACTCGTCTCTGCTGCAGTATGTCCCACCCTATCCAAATAACGCATTCATTCAAATTCTAAACATAATTCGAAGGAAAAAAAATCATTATCACATAAATTTTGGAAAACAATCCCAAAAAGAAAAATCATTATCATCACATATTATCTTCTTTCACAGCTATATCGACGTATGGTTTTCACTCTTATGCAGAATTATGGCCTCAACAACAACAATAATAAATTCAGTGTAATTTTACAAGTAGGATATTCTAGTTCTCGCACTCCACGCCTTTTTATATCCAACGAAAAAGAAACGTAGGAAAACTTGTTTGATTCTTGACTTTGTAGATGAGCCATCCTAACTGTTCACTTTACTTGACACACTATGAGAGGTTACAAAGAATGAATCCTCGAATACACTCAAAAACTGGTTTGTAATTGAATGGAATGAGAGAATTCATAGGCAAAATGGATACAAGAGCTTGATAGATTCAAGCTGTTATTTTCACAATCACAATTGGTTTAGACAATCACTATTATTAATTTTGAAGGAAAAACCAACAGCATCCCAAACTATACTATACAATATTATCAATGCATACAACAACATTCTATGACGCGTTTCCTGTCTATACATTGCACCTATCATACCCGGAGAACCAAGAAGAGGGGCCACCAAATTTTGGTAAGTCCTCCTCTTTAGTATGGTAGAATGGCTCAAACTCTTCTCTCCATCGCTGATCACCTGTCTCGGGGTCATCATATACGGGTTCTGATGCATCTTTAGGTAAATGAGGTTCTTCTGGTAACTGATTCAAATTGGTGATCTCTTTCTCATGTTTTTTCTTCAGTTGATATATCTGTTTGTAAGCATCATTAGCTTCTTGCTCCGCATAAATGGCTCGTTTCTGCATATTTCCGAAACTTGTTAGGGAATTTCAGAAAGAAAGTATATATACAAGCCAAAGTAACCTGAGACAGATTTGGAAAAATAATATACTTGGAAGGCACATATCTAACATGATACATTGTTCCAGTTTCCTTATGGATGGATAAACAGCAAGGCCATACTCCCTAGGCAAGTCATATTTCTCCTAAGTTAATTGCCCAATTCTCGGAGATCTTTTTTGACAATTTGCAAAAAGAGAAATAATCTACAGGAATTTTATTACGAAACACAGAAAATGGTATTATAGATGTGTGGATACATAGCCAATAAGTATTTGCATGGAGCTACATTTATAGATAGAACTCTTCACATTGTAATACCTGAAAGGACGTCCCGTTAATAAGTTAACTTCATTTCTAATATGATTCCAAATGTTTTACTTATCAAATATGGAGACTGAATTTAAGAAAGAAAGAAACCTCTAACAGTTTTCTACAATATACCTCCAGAACTGCGCAGCTTAAGAATATTGGATTCCCTAAAACCAGGCAAATTAGTCCTTTTAGTAAGTAAATACCGGATAGATCGAATATCAGTCAATCATCTACACCCCAATCCCAAACAAAGTTGGGTGCACTATTTGAATCCTCTGAAACCATTCAAACTCCATTCAGGCCCAGATCAGGCCAATAAATACTTGTTTGCCTATAAATAACACCAATTAGGAGTTCCTGGAAACCGGAGATTTTCTAGATTACACACCCTTCTTTTATAACGGTGGTGTATGGGCCAGCTTGCACACCTCAACTATTCCATAGGAACCTGCTACCTCCCACCAGCACAAGGAAACTCCGCTAAACAAGGTTTAGACCAATAGGAAGAAATCACCTAATGTCTTTTTTATCTCTGCTGGGATTTAAACCACGATCTCCAAGGTTTGGACCCACTTCATTGACCATTAGGCCACACCATCGGGTGCCTTTATATCACACACTTGTCCCTACACCGGCATACAAGGTCCAGGCCAGAACTAAAAGACACTTGCAAACATGTAACTGTAACAATAATGATATAAACTATAACCCAATTAGAGACTATTGCATATATGGATCCGTCCATTCCATTGTGTTAGGTGACTTATATCCTTAGCAAAAACCTTGTATCGATTCCAAGAAATTCTAGTTTTTTTAATATAACTTCCTTCCACGTTGTACAAAGATATTAACTTTAGCTACTACATAGTGTTTGGAAGATCCAAGCAATAGAAGATGGTAAATAGATAACTAAAAATTCCCAGTTATACTTGATTAAAGAATTTGAAATATAAACGAGGTCATACAATTGAAATCAATTAAGATATAATTAGTTTTAAGAAAGAAAAAAAAGATAAACCCAAAAGGAACCTGTAAATTACTTAAAAATCTTGACGTCTAAAAGCAGCAAACAGTAAACTCATGATATCCCTACACCAGTATACAATCAACAGAACTATACAAACAAACCAAAAACATATGTACGGATAGAATAAAATAAAAAGAAGAAAACAATGGACTCCAAAACTCACCTCTGCAGCTGCAATAGCTTCTTCTGCTTCTTTAAGCCGTGCTAGCAATTCACCAGCAGCTTGTACAGCTTCAGCAGTATCCCTGAGTTGGTTCTGAAGCTCCTTGTTTTCATCCCTAAAGTAGCGCCTTTCCTTTTCCCTCTCCACTTTCAGAGCTGAAATTTCTGCAGCAAGTGCATTTATGAATTTTGATTCAGAACCTCTAACTCCTGCCTTTGCGGCTGCTTTTTTAACATCTTCTATGCCAACTTGGACCTTCCTGTGCCTCGCAAGCAGTTGAATATGTCTCTCCTCAAGTTCAGCATACTGTTCAATCATGCGTGCATGGCCCTGCATTGCCCTCTGCATTGCTTCTTTCAGCTCTTCCGAGCATTTTGTTTCCAAATCTAGTTCCTGTTTTCGTTTTTCAGACAAGGTGCGGCTAGCTTGTAGGTCCAACCTCAACTCTTCTACCAGAGAAATCCACTTACTCTCTGTTTCAGTCCACTGAATTCTCTCCCTTTCAAGTCTCTGTTCAGAACTCTCTTCATCTGACTCTGGAATCGTGGATAAAGTTGGAGGCACACTGGGCTCACATGGATAAGTTAATTGTAGAAGAGAATTTCCTTTCCTAGATGACTTTGGTGCAAAGTCCAGGTAAAACTGTAGCTGGCTCCTCAAATCCTTAATCTCCTCCAGCAACACATCCCTCTCATCTAAATCAAAGAAATTATGATACCGCTCCAGCTCCTCTTGAACTCTTCTTAGTTCAAGTCTGGCACTTAAAACTTCAGGATGATTCTCATACTTTGCCTTCAGAAGCTGCAGCAAATGACAAAAGAAACATGTTTAGGGGAAACAAAAACATTTCAGAAGACAAATTTCAGGTCAGATGCATGCCTTATGCTCATGAATCAGTGCCAACAACTCATCCTCCATGAACTCCTCCTTTGGTAGAACTCCATCCATATAACTCTCAAGGCGAATGATCTTATCTTCACGTGTCTGGCTAATTATAGCATTGCATTCTCGTTCATGTTTGTATTGCTGGATCTGCCATTGGTCGCAAAGCAGGTCAAAGAGATGCAAAAATAATGAAAATTGGCAGGTTCCTTAATTGAACAAACCAAACATACCAAGCGATTGAGTTGCATGATTTCAGAAGTTTGCTTCGCACATATATCTTCAAGGGCCATCTCTCTCCGTATAGCTCCAGCCAAGACCTTTTCTACTGCCTGTAAAAAGTTAGAATCATTGCACAGGCATAAGAATCATGCAAGATTAAAAGAACCAAAAACTCTGGTTTAAAAAGCTTCAAACTTACTTTAGGAACTTGAATCTGTAAGTTTTCACAGGACTGTGATCCAGTTTCAGATACCAACTGTGATCCATTAACAGGTACCAACTGCAAATTTGAGCCATCATCAACATCTTTAAGCTCTTGCAGTGAATTTCTTGCCTTACATTTACGACACAAAAATGTTGAACCTCCTTCAAATGATTCATCATCTTCGATAACAGTTTGAACTCCAACATCTATTTTAGCAACTGGTATAATTGCACTAATTTCAGAAGGCTTGCAAGAAAATCTGACCGAGGAGCGTCTCAAAGATGTACTTTGTCTATGAGTACTAATAATTTCAAGTCCCCGCTGAAGACTAGCCGCCAAATGCTCAGTTGATGTGAAACAACTTTTGTGTCTTTGACTTGTTAGAGAATTCAAACAAATACTGTTTGATGGCTTTGTGAAGGACAAGTTCGAGTTATCCATTTTATCTCCACGATCCTTTTCTGAAGCACTCAGCATTGACGTCTTAAGACTTTTTCTACTGCTATTAGCTCTTGGTGAAACACTTGGAGTGGGAGAGTCTAAAATAGGCGACACATCACATGGAACTATACTGAGGTTAGTGCAGGTTGTATTGCCCTCCAAGCATTTAGAAGAGTTCTCTGGAGTCCGTTCAGAATATTGCTCTGATGGAGAGTCCTCTACCACTTCCCTTCGTCCTTGATTTAGCATATCGCTGGCAGAAGACAGAAGATACTCATCTTCAGTTGGCTTCATAGAAGAATCATTACCTAACTTTTTCACTAATGAACGATCCAAATCAGCCTCAACAGTTTTTCTTATGCTGCCTTTGCAAAACGACTCGTCCACAATTAAACTCTTCTTGGTGTTCTGAAGTCCATCAACAGTATCATTTTCATGCTCGAGAACTGCGTCAGATACCTCTTCCTCCATGCTAACATCCATATCCTCGGAGCCTTGCTCCCTGTTGCAGTCATTCTCATTTTCCCCATGCTGTACTGCAGAATCAAGTAGTGATGAACCTTTTGAAAAAGTCTTCCGCAGGATTCCAAGCATACTATTCTCTTTGCTGCCTCCGGACAAGAGACCTAACAGTTGGGCTTCGTCCACAATTTCCATTTCTGTATCACCGTCACCATCAATAGGTAGTGTCACTGGACGGTTAAGACTGAATTTTAATTGATTTAAGCTTCTGCGAACACTCCACCCTGATGAATAATTTCCATTTTGATCTGCTTGATATCCATTTGCCTTCATTCTTAACAGTTCCTCCTAGTTAGAGTAAAGGAAAAAAGAGGCATTCAACCAGTTGTCATAATTGAGAGATGCACCTTAAGTTTAAGATGCATCTGTCACAGGTAGAGGAACAGAGTTTACCCGTAGCTGACGTATAACTTCTCTCAAAGCATTTACATCATCTTGCATTTCTTCATTGACTACCGCCTTATTCTTGATTGCCTTTGCACGTTGGGCAAATCTCAGGGTACTGAAAGTCTCACTCTTACAACTGCATTACCGAAAAGAACTAAGAGCTCTAGATATAATGAAGATAAACAGAGTGGAAAGCAAAAATCTCACTGAAATGTGGGGCTGTGAATCTACCTTTGGGATGGAGAAACGGCACAGATCATTGCAAGCTTTGCGTTCCCGCCGAGAGATTCCTGTAGCAAAAATGTCAACTTGGAATCTCTATAGGGTATGTGCCTATGCTTGCCCGTTTGAGAAACTTCAGCGAGAATGTTTATTAAGTTCCTGTAAATTTAAAAAAGTAGTGGGATCAATAGCATATACAAAATATTCTAGCTAATAGTGAAAAATATGAGTCTTTAGCAAGCCCCTGAAAGGTACATAACCCCAGCAATAAAGGGCATATAGCATTAACCACTATATTCTAAGACCTCTACTTGGATAATATTGAATCTTAGATGCCAAACATTTACTCCTATATATCATTGCTAGTCTCATAACCGTTTTACAAAACTTGCCTTTCACTTTGATAAGCGTCATCCAATCGCATAATACTTCTGTATTATTTCTCCAATTTATCCATTCTATTACATCTTTATCTATCATGACATACTCCTGAAAGACAGCCTAGATATCTTAACTGTCAGCACATACACCTAAACGGTACCTATGAGAAAATAAGAAATGAGAGAAGAATATTGATTACTTGATGATTTCAAGAATACAAGACATGCTTATTTATAGGTAACCACAGACACAAATGATATACGTCAAATTTGAAAGATGAGACAATATCTAACCGAAGAACTTAAAGCTTCATCTATTCTAACTCAATAACTGACATTTTAATACTCACTTAACACTCTAACACGCTTCTCTGCTTATTTGAAAATATAGAAAGTAAATAGTCAACGAAATCTCGCCATAAAAGTTTCAATGCAGGAACTGACCAGAATAAACGATAACGTCCGGAAAGATCAGTTACTGGGTATCAGTTGAGGAAAGTAAGAAATCTTGTTTTATCTTAGAGTGGACTCAATTCTATTCGTCTTCAATCCATTGGTTATAGGAAAGTACGCAATTCCTAGTCACATACATTAACAATGAGTTGCAACCTCCTTGAGAGCTAAACCAAGAATAGCTCTTTTTCGCAAAATGACAAAAAGAAACAAACGTACCCCAACTGTGAAAGTGATCTGTTGATGTTCCCTGCTTCCTTCAGGCGCTCACCTGCTGCACCAGTTAGCTTTTGCCTTTCTGATCCAGCAAGATCAACAAGATTTATTCTACTCCTCTTTAGGTGGCTTAAACCATCTGCCAAGCTCTGAAATTAAAAGTTAAAATAGCCAAAAAAGAGAATTTTCAGATCTCAATAATAACCAAATAATTTATTATGCTAGCATCTTGCATGCACACTGAGTACATGCAAATTATAAACTGCTATTAGAGCAGCATAATAACGGATAACAGACAATGCCTAACTTGGCATACCACAATTGTGGTATCATGAATTTAGATAACTTGGCATTTAAAAAAATTCAGATTATTGTCAGAAAGGACATAAGATTGTATCACCTTGCATCGTGATTCAACAACACAGGTGAATACACTGTGAGAACGTGAACTCTCAGCATTTATACTAGTAGCACCAGTTCTCCTGTTTGACAATCCCTGTAATAATTGAGAAAGTTCCATAAGCTTTTCTGAGTGTACCAGTCCATTTTACCGTAAAAACTTCAGAAGACCAAGTAAAAGAATTAGAAAAAACTACTAACAATAACTTATGACACTGATCTAAGATTAACTTGCTAAATGATAGACTCCATTTGAGAATGGATGCAAGTCGATACCTAATGATTATCTTCCAATTAAGTACCAGCCAGGATACAAATAAAATTTTGTATATACCCCACGCCCTCCCTATTTAAGCGAATTATGTTCATTTATGGGAAACCCTCTCTGTCCTTCTAGGATAGGGGTAAGGATGCATACATCTCACCCTTCCCAGACCTCACATGCAAGTCGTTACCTAATGATTATCTTCCAATTAAGTACCAGCCAGGATACAAATAAGAAAACACAAATAAAATTTTGTATATACCCCACGTCCTCCCTATTTAAGCGAATTACGTTCATTTATGGGAATCAATCTCTCTGTCCTTCTAGGATAGGGGTAGGGCTGCGTACATCCCTTCCCAGACCCCACCTGTGGGAAATTACTGGGGTTGTTGCTGTTTGTTGTTATGAGAAAGAGCGCAGCAGAGACCCCAGTGATAAAATTCTTTTTGACAGGTAACTCAGTGATGAAAATTAAGAAAAGACAAAAATAAGCCGCAGCATAATGATCTAGAAAGGCAAGGCATTAGCATTAGGACACCAAAACTTCTGTCCTTCCATCTTTCAGAAAATCAAAATAATGAGCAAACCAGGGGACAAAACAAGAGAAAAGTTCCAAATGTGATTCGAAAATTAAGATCGAGCTTCCTTGTCAGATACTTTGATATTTGCAGTAAATAAGTAAGTGCTTAGCAAGAAAGGCAGTCGAACTTAATCATTTATGTTACTGCACATTCTGCACCTAAGCAAGTTTTGGTTTATTATCCATTTCACATTACCGTCTAATTGATTTACCTACTGCACAGATTCTCCTGGCTAACTGTTTTCCTTTTACTGGTCTATTCTATCTGGCAAACCTAATCATGCCTGCATTACTCTGTCTAATAAAGTGTAATAAAAAGATAGAAGCAGTCTGAACCTTCATCAAAAGCTTTGTCACTTCCTTCATGGAGGAAACACATTCCTCAGTCAAATTTTCCACATAAACACCTGTTCTTACATCTTCCCTAATCTGAAAGGAGAAGCCAAATTGCAAATATTTTAACAAATAAATGGAAGTCGGGTTACAGATAACGGTTACAACACTCATCTTCTATGTTTTATTTCCTTTTTTACCTGGAGGTTTCTTTGACTAGGATCCAACAAATCAGTGATTTGCTCATTGTATATCTGTACATAATTAACGTTAAAGATTAAACAACTGCAAGTATAGTCTTTGTTTCACCATGAAAACGGCCAGGGCCAGTCAAATTAACCTCAAGAAAAGAACATTGACACTGATACATGAGCTGCTTGTCGGCATGCTTGGTCTGTTCCTGAAAAGAAAATGCAACATTATGGAATTGATTTTATACAACATATCAAATCCAGGACACTGAGAATTGGAAGATCACAGAGACAACATATCACCTCCTTAATACGTTCAAATAGCTGCTGAAAAACGCGTGGGGCTAAGCCCTGTTGATCATTGGTTAAATTTTCTTCCAACAAGGCGTTGGCTGGTCCCCAAATTGTATATGTCTTTCCGCTACCAGTCTGATTAAAGTCAATCACATTAAAATGTTATTGTGTCATGTCAGCACGACAAAGAACATTTGGAGTTGTGCAGGCATATTTAACATGTAGCAGGACATAGTAGGCTAACACTACCTGCCCATAAGCAAATACTGAGCTGTTAAACCCAGCAAGACAATTTTCAACCAGAGGAGCTCCCAGATGCTGGTATATATCAAGCTGAAAGAACAATAAGAAAGAAGGGTCAAGTACATGTCACTGTCATTATTCTCCTTTTGGTATACATTTGATATTGAAGCAAAGAACAATAAAAAGGAAGAATCAGCCATAGTTATCAGATTAGAATACACTCAATACAGCTATTTCCTCCTAAAGCCTAGCTAACAGGTTATTACTTTTTACCTGTGTTGATTGAGTATCTGCAATAGAGTCAAATGTAAATGTATGCCCAGCTATTGATAAAGAATCATTAGCGACTTTCTGGAAGACAACTTCCCCTTCTTCCTCATCCTTGGTTGGCGGCCTCATCCTCACTATGACCTGATTTAACAAGAAAAGTTGCAGGAATCAATACAGGACCTACCAGTACTAGGCACTTAGGCAATGCCTGTTTGAACCAACCAAACAGAAGGCAGAGTGCAAGTCAAAAGAAAGTGGATCAAATATCATTTGGAAGAAACAGCAAGTCAGTATTGATAACAGTAAATCAAGTCACACTCAGCATTTTAAAAAAGTAAAACCAATGCATATAAATGTATGCTCCCAATCTCCGATTAATAAAAACTAGAAACTAGAAAACCTCTAAGGCATTTTTTATAATTGTGATATATCAGACAACAATTTGCGCGCACTTTGACTAATTCCACAGGATACCTGCTGCCTCCAACCAGCAATAGGTACCAAATAACTTTGTCCACCAAGTCTTCACCATTAGACCACACCCTTGGGTGCAACATACTTCATCTTATATCCAGTGGGGATAGAGTCAAAGTTGCTTGGACACGGGTGCGGGTGTCCGATGCGGGTGCGGATCTAGAGGTTGGATCCTTCGAGATGTAAATTCTAATATTCGGGGATATGAATTCTAGTACAGATACGGGTACGAGGATCCGGCTAAAATAATTTGAAAAAAATAAAAATATAAAGTTATCTTTAAATTATGAGGAATTTTATGAAATACTTACATATAACTTGTAAAGTATGTATTTCTTTTTTATTCTCAAGTTGTAGATAAGTAAAGGATTGATTTCTTAGATAAAGTATGTTATTTTCTTCAAATTTACTCTAGTTTTGGTTCAAATTTCGGGAATCAAATTGTATCTCGTCTCGAATTTTTCATCGCCGTGGTCAAAGTACCCAAAATTGTTTGACCAGATCCAATACGGATCCCATACCAACACCCATACTAGTGTTGTGTCGACACTGGTGTGGCACCTAAACTGCCGTATCGGAGCAACTTAGGATAGAGTTGATGGTATGGGTTCGGCAGAACCCAATAACTTTGGTTCAAACCCTGTATTTGTCTAAAATATTCATTTAATATGTACAAATTATTAATTGAGAAACTCAAAAGGGTTAGAATCCATAATTCATAAAGTTTAAATTCTGGACCCGCCTCTGCAGTTATAATTCCAACAACTTAAGCAATAGCTAACCTTAACTCCTAAACAAGTTGAGATCGGCTTTAGGAACCTTCTATATCAACTCTGCTATTTTTGGACCTGTTTAATTCAATCTCAAAAAAAAAGGAGCAAAAATTAGGGTAATTTCCCCCGAAAATTACCTTGACTCCAGAGTCAGAAGATCCAACGTTGCCATTCTCAGTACCAACGGACTCCATATTGAGCTTCCGTTTCAAATGATTGGAGTTAGGTGGCGGACGGGGAGGTAGAGGACTCTTGATCTTCAATCCAACGGCCGGGGACGAGTTTGGATCGGACAGGTGATTCATCGGAGGAGCATTTTCTTTAGATGATTTGTTATGCTTTCTGTTACTGTTGCTACTAGGGTTGCTAGGTGATGTTGTGAACTTCTGCTTTAAAGAGCTAGGATTTGGAGATGATGGCATTGTAGCTGCGGCCTCGTGATTCTCCCTTAAGATTGTGTTTCTCTGTTGCGCATAATGCTTCATTGTTTTGAAATGGAGAAGATGAAGATGAAGAAGAAAAAGGGATTAGGGTTTTGAGGGAGAAGAAGTAGCCGTTGTTCGCTGGGTATTTGATGAATTTGAATTGAAATGAGAGGGGAAATGGAGGGTGTAAAGGTATAGGGTAGAGTTTCTCTTTTACCGGAAGCTGACTTTAGGTGTGATTCATCTCAATCTTGGTTCACGTGTGGGCTGTGGCACGTGGCTTTATTACCGATTTGTTAACTTCATTGAATCGTAGCTGTTTAGTTTCGTAGCTACAATAAAGTTATCTCCTTTCGGAGCTATGATAAAGTTATCTCCTTTACGAAGCTATCATAAAGTTATATCCTTTATAACGTACAACCTATAGTTTTCGAGTTTAATATACGGATGCAGTCACTAGCCCTTGCAATAGAATAGACCGTCCAAATCACACTTTTATGGTGCGGCTCTTCTCACACTTTACGTGAATGCAAAATGCTTTATGCGTCGGATTGTCATTTTTTAGTTCTTCCTCACCTATTTGATGAGGGATTGAGCATCATATCTTTACCAACTCATATGGTAGTGCTTTCTCTATTCTCTGATTGTATGACTACAATACTGAATAAGGTGACACTATAGGAAAAACTTATAACTTTTAAGATTGAGTTAGGTTCAAAATTTATCTGGACCATGAAATAGACTCATGAACCAGCAGCTAAAGCAACATTTGATTTAGTAACAAATTTGGTTAGCTCATTGTTTTCCAGTTTTCATATCATAATCTCAAAACAACATTGACCATATTTTTTATCTTTATATATAAAAATTATACAAATTTTTTCGATTATTAAATATAAATAATTTTTTCTGCGGACTAAAAGTGAAAAAGCACTTTTTAAAAATGTTTTTGTTCTGGATCTGAAAATGAGGAAGTGAATAAAAAAAGACAGATCAGATTTTGAAACTGCATATGAATCTTAAATGGGTCAACAACAGTCAAAGCCTCAGCTCGCATGGCTTGTTTCTTTTTTTTCTCAACTTGAAATGGTAGTACTACTATTTATGTTGCAAAAAAAAAAGTAGGCAGATGCACAAAGCATCTCGTATTTATATAAGGTCCGAGGAAAGATCGTACCCCAAAAAATATAATGTAAACAATCTACCCTAATGCAAGCATTAGTAGTTGCACTGCTTGAACCCATAACCTATAGGTTACAAAAATATTTCAAATTAAGAGTTTCTGTAAAATCATTTTGAAAGTAGTATGAAGCTATAACAATATATTAAGCCTTAATAATCAACAAAATGGTTGGTGAAAACTTTCACTCGTATCACTACAACAAATCCAGTATTATCCCACACCGTAGGGTCTAGCGGATAGTTTGCAAGCAGACCTTATACCTACCTTGTAAGAATAGAGAGGTTGTTTCCAACAAGCCATCGGCTCAAGACTAATATCACTAATCACTACTTTTTTCCTATTTTTGGCAGGATTGGTTTTTTCTCCATACAATTTTAGAGGGGCTCAAACTGCTAACATGAGAATGTAACCAACTACTCCACTTTTACTACCCTTAGTTTTCTTCTTTCTTATGACCAATTCAGAATATTGGCACCAAGAAATCTGAAACTGCTTTTACTGGCTAACTTTGCTTTCCAATTCCTTAGAAGCTAATAAAACATAGTGTTCAAGAAGAGTACAAGTGAACATCATTCTGAGGTTGTCTAAAGTTGGTAAGAGTACAACAAGGGCCTAAACTGATCCACTCAACATCATTTCAAGAGACCTAAACTTCTGATTTTGCAGAAGCTGTTGACTTAACACGTCGGTTGAAACTCCTTCAAGATGTCACTGCAAACCATGGGAGTCCGGATTGAAGGCATTGTTTGGTTTCTGGCATTGGAACAATCGGACCTAGAAAAAGCCGCCATAAGTCTAGTAAAATGGTGACTAGCATTGCAGCACCCAAAGCATCAATGGACACTCTAGGCAAGTCCCATGAATCACCTGGTTTCTCGTCAACCCTGTGCATTAAAGCAAACAACCATCAACAGAACTCAGAAATGATAACACAGCATAGAGTTAAATGATAAGGTTCCTGACTATAATAACGAACAGACACTGGTACAACATGCAGAGGCAGAGGCAGAGGCAGATGTAGAGTGTACGTTATAGGTGGTTCATTCAAACCCGATAGTTTTGGCTCATACCTATATGTATTAAAGAATTCACTAAATAAGTACAAATAATAGATTTATAACCGAGCAATCCAAATGGGTTGGAGAAGAATCCCAAACTCGAGCCCAGAAAGTTTAAATCCTAATCCACCTATGGCGACATGATAGTTAGATCACCTAATCTTGGTTAAAATCCAAAATGCTTACAAGGGTGTTTGTGTTGCCGATGGTTCTAGAAGGCACATTCAAAAGCAAAACCTATGAACTTCAAATATTTAACATCCAGCGAAGCATTACATTTTCTTTTCAATAAGTAGTTACATATAGAAGTTTACCAACCGTAAACAAGAATTTCAGATTTCCTTTTGTCCAACATCAAAAATTCTAAAAGCGCCTGAACGGCTAATAAAAACAGCCTAGAGCGCCTACCGCTTGGAGCAAATCTCACATTTAACTGTCAGCTTGTACACTAGAAATCATATTGAAATATTCATCAGTGGCTGTGGCCATCTAGGAAATGTTGAAGAGAGCTACTAGCACCGTTAAAAGAATGATCAGGACTTCAGAAAGCCCTTTTAACACTTAGAGAAACATCAATCAACTAAATAACACACGTATCTTTTGCTTCCTCAAAACTTAATTGCAGGGTCAGTTGGCCAAGAAATCTTTGAAGCCCATAATGGATATTGAAAGTAAAAAATGAGCATCTCACTGCTCGACATGGAGTGAGGCAAGCTTAACTTGAGAACCCGTGTTCCTTTCAGCATACAATCTTTTCAACTTTTTATGTGAAACCTTGTCAAAGTACATCTCATAAAACTCAATATTCGCTGCCCCGGTAATAGGCACCTTAAAGTAATTCTATTGAATATTGCAAAAATATGTTTTAATTTAGCTACTCTGTGTGGTGATCCATCAATCTTCATATATTTGCGTCATTTTCCAATCTAGTTTAGTAGTGATCTGCTAATATCTCACTCTTCTTCAAATTTTCGATGCACTCAAAAGTAAAAGTTTACAAAAGTTTATAAAGTGACATTGTAATTATGCTGTAAATAAATGATATTGATATCTACACTAGGGGAACTTCAGGGGCAGAAATTACAGGGGAAGTTCTTACCTGAAAAACATTGGATAGCTTACAATGAAGTAGATCGCATAAAACAACGATCCAACTTTATACATAATAGCTCGGTCCACAAAGTCATAGTATGGAAACTGCAGAGGTCAGAAACAAACAAGTGATGTTCATAACCTTATTCATACATCTCAAAGGCATCTGATAAGGCTATATACCCTTAAGTAAGATATTTCTGGACAATTGACCACTTACATTGGAAATAGCTAATGTCTCCAAATACGCTATGAAATAAGCATATGCTAGAATCCATCCAGCCCTGAAGGCCCACTGAACATTCTCGGGCAAATCAGCAATAGCATACTGTAGTCTACGGAGGGTCATATTTGCCGAGACATGGTAAAACAGGAAGCAAACATGTGCTAGAAGGAAAGTTGTATGGGGTACCTGCACAAATTTACACGACAATAAAGCTTTTAGAAGATGAAAAATCCAAGTAAAGGATGGGGATTTAAATGACAATTCCTAACAGGAGGCTTACATTATTCATCTTCCAAGAAGGAAACGTATAAGAAGCCCCCAAAACTGTGAAGAAATAGTGGGTCCAAAAGTAATTCCCAACATAAGTGAAAATTGCTATCCACAGATTAGCCTGGAATAACAGCAAATCAATAGTAAGTAGTCCATACAAGCACCAAAAGAAATCTTAAAAGAGGATCGTAAAGTTAGGAAAATAAGTAGCAAGGAAATTTCTTGTCTAAGCCACCCTAGTCAACTAAAGAAACCGAAATAGGAGTTTCTCTAAGAAGTCATTTGAAACTTCTAGTCAATTAACCTGTGCCAATCTTAGTGATTTTGTCTATTAGCACCAATGCAACGAGCGAGCGCAAGCATCATAAATCAAGAAAGACAACCCAATTTCACAACAATCAATGGAAAGAAAAAAAATGATGCCTTGTCACTAATCTTTCACTTTTTTTCTCCACGAGAATTTTTCCAAACTGAGTCTGCTGTTGTCCATGTTTCAAATGAATATTGAATCTAGAAACTAAACTTATAGAGGCTAATAACAACAGTAACCCAGTAAAATCCCACAAAGTGGGGTCTGGGGAGGGTAGTGTGTACGCAGACCTTACCTCTACCCCGATAGAAGCTAATAAATAGGTCCTTGAAATTGCAGACAAATAATTGATATTTCTTCTTGAAGAACACTTGCCTTAACCCAATAACGATCCTTCCAAGGAATGTTCCTGTCAGCCTGCAAAAGTTACACGTAATAATAAGCCTTCATATGACTAGTTTTTCAAACAAATCCTATAAAGCTCTCTTTTTAACTATGTTGATTTAACTAGTTATGTATATCATCAAGACTAGACATGAAGAAGTTGCAATCAAGAGCTTGGCTAATTGCAGGAAAAGACTCATCACTCAAATGCAACAGCTTGCACATGAAATTTTAGATTCATAACAAGGCATTTTATCTCCTACGTTAAACACAAAAGTTATGAGCAGTTTATCTCCTTTCTTTATCGAAAATGAGTAATTTGTCTCCTTCATTAAGCGCAGATCCATAAAGACCAAATTGAGTACAGTTTGATATGAGAAAAGGTGCCAAAAAGATAAAGAGTTAGTAATTTGATTAAGAATATTGGTTGGAAAAATCAAGTTGCAGCTCATTTGGATAAATAACTGGAAATTTTTACAGGTCTAGTTATTGTATTGTTGATTCACCAACAGAGCATCAGTAGTAGGAAAAAGGAGACAGAAATTCACCTTTCCAACAAATATCATGGGTACAAAGAAAGCAGGAAGTGCAGAAATAAGCCCCAGCAAGAGGTACTCCCATTCTGTAAAATTCTGTCACAATAAGCCACTCTGTAAGTTACAAATACTTGATTTTATAACGGGAAGCAGATTGCAAGTTACAAACACTAAGCATGCAGTATCTTAACAAGAGAAAACACGAAAATTCACTATAAAATACACACACACACACAGAGAGATTAGCACAACAACTAGTAAACCATCAGATGTAACTTCTAAGCCAAGCAGCCACGGGAGTGAGTAGGACTAATCATATTAGTAAAACAACGATTTAAACTTTTAAAGAAAACTTTTGCATCATTCAGCAGCAGAAGCTTAACTAGAAGAAGGATAGTTCATCAGAAGAGTCTGGGAAGCCATTTAAGCGACAGTAAGGAGTTGGTCTGTAACATACACTCTCTCACCGCCTGCCAATTAACAAAGCCTATCAAATAGGAGAATGAGTCACTCTTTTCTTGAAAAGTATCGACTATAACAGTATCAGCAGAATAACACAATTGGGACATGCTGACCTCTGCACAGGGGCTTGTTACACCAACACATATATATGGTGCCTAGTAAAATAGGAAGTTGCCGGGGTGCCTAGAAAATAAGGATAACGCATTGGTTCTTACAGCATTCCCCCACAAGCAAACAAGAAACGAAGTCTTTACTATCTTTAGTTACATCTGAAGATTCAACATCTCAAGATGCCTCATAGAAATTTATAAGGTTTCACTAACTTACATCACAAGTTGAATCCTGCAAAATTTATGGCTGCTCACTAAATTTTGCACATTGCTCGTTCCTTCTGTAGGTCATACGACAATCTATCAACTGTGTCTCAATTCCAATCAAATTGGGTTGGCAGTATGCATCCTCAATACACTCAAATCTTTTTTTTTTCTTTTTGTTGATAAAATCCATACACACCAATATATCTAGCTAATTTCACTCCAATAGGCAATAGTAATAGGGAAAATTTACTTCCCTTTATGCAACCTTTTCTCTGAATTCCCTACTCTCTTTTCCCTGATAGGGAAGGCAAGGCTGAACAAGCACATTTCGAAGTCACAGTTTAGACAGACAAAAAAATCTACAACCTTCAGAAACTCGCAAAGTTTCTAATGCATTTGTTAAGATGCAAGCAAATAAATAAAAGTGCTTCCTCTCGAAAGCTTAAGTTTTTAGATGAAACAATCCACTGTATTCAATGGCATTCGCATCAAAGGTGGATTCATGATTTAAACTTGAGTGGGTTCAACCTTTTAAAATTCTGAGCACTGAAATTACGGGTTTCAAAATGTAATACATTTGTTAAAATTTAGAGATTTTTCGCACATGCGCGCACACACATATAATATATACTATGTATCTACATTTTGTGTCAAAAATACTGGGTTTGGTTGAACGTAGCTAATAAGTTACATCCATCACTGATTGCGCACATGTTACACACCTCGTAGAGCTTATACGGGACGACAACACCAAGGCACAGGGTGAGCCAAAAGGGAGTGTAGAGCAGAAAGAACACTTCACCCCATCTCTTGCTAGGGTTTTGAGCTAACCACAGACTGGAAGTTGAATTAGTCACTTTACTACCTGGAGAAAATCCATTATTACATCAGAAGCAATAACAAAAAAAAAAGAACTTTCAAACCAAAATAACTAAATCCCAAGTAGGTAAAATCCCAAAACATACCTCCCATTTATTTCCACAGCTTAATTGTCAAAAAAAGAGCTTCCTCCTCACTCAAAATTTGAACTTGGAGAAAACCCAAAATTTATTAGCTGTGTCACAAACTAGAAGTTGCCCCTAAACTCATAAATAAAAAAATGGCAAATCAAATTGTGAATAACCTAAAACCTGCACACACACACTAAAAAAAAAAAAAAAAAAAAAAAAGCACAACAACAACAATCCAGTATAATCCCATTTAGTGGGGTCTGGGGAGGGTAGTGTGTACGCACACCTTACCCCACCCTTGGGTAGAGAGGCTGTTTCCAAATAGACCTCCAGCATCCTTAACTCCAACAACTTCCCACTTTTGCTCTTGGGGAGACTCGAACTCAAAAAAAAAACAAATTAAGAAATAATCACAACCCACATTCCAAAATGAAAACAAATGTTGACCTACCAATTAAATAAACATTTTACAGTGAGTTAAAAGTGGGATTCTTTTACTTGTCCAAAAGATTTTATAAAAAAAAAAGAGCTTACTCCACACTCAAAATTTGAACTTGGAAAAACCCCAAAATTATTTAGCTGTATCACAAACTATAGCTTGCCCTTAAACTCTTGAACAACTATAATACGAATCCAAATGTGAATAACCTAAAACCTGGAAAACAATACAAATTAAAGAAATCATCACTACCCACATTCCAAAATATAATCTTTATATAAAACCTCCTAGAATGATAAAACCAATGTTGACCGACCACTTAAATACAAAATTTATACTGAGTTAAAAGTGGAGATTTTTAAAATACAGCAATCATAAATTTAATTCACGAAAAAAGAGTATTACCTTTTTTTGCATTTAGCATCAAAAAGTAGAAAAAGAGCAAAAAATAGAAGTGAATGTACCTAAAAAGAGGTCACTGATCTGTGATGAAGAAGAGATTAAGAAGAAGACTGAAAAGAATAATATAACATAGAAAAGAAAGGGACAATCTTTTTCTTTTTAATCTATATTTTTGGACGTGCTCTTTTGTGCTTTGCTCAGTGTAACTCTGTAAAGACAGCTCAGTTTATGATTAAAGAAAGGAAACTAGTGGATCTAAAGGGCTAACCCGAGATCCAAATGGAAATTGGAAATTCGAATATTTTAAATTTAATTTTTAAAATTTTTAAATTTCAGATTGAATATTGAATTTGGTATTTCTAATTTTTGGATATTCTATACTTTAATTTAGTCTATTTTAGGTATGTAATAGTAATAAGTGTAATACCTTACTCATTAGATATTATCTCATATATTTAATATTAATTAAGTTACTGTGATAATACTTTCTATTTGGACATGTTTTACTATTACGTACTTTTTATCAGCCGTATTAATGTTTCTATTGTAATTTTTTGATAATAAACGCATTACTTGAGTGCTTCATTTGAATAATTGTGGTGAGAATGAGTAACTTTTCAGGCAATTTAATACTAGTATTAATTTGGATATTTATTTTTGTAAAAAGAAGAAACTTCTCAACTTACAAGCTCAAACCAAAAATTCAAAATATTCAAACTGATTAATCCAAAATCGAACTTAAAAAATATGATCAAATCCTAACATATTTGGATTGTCATATCTTCAATTCGAAAATCGAAAATCCAAACCAAAATTTCACCCCTAATTTGAACACGGAAAAAAATTGTTTAAATACATTATAATTTGTACACAGTCAGATCATCTTTACTAATACCAAATGTAACAGATAACTAATTTTATTTTCAAGTTAGAAATCTCTTTAAGGGATTACCGTGGGTACCGTGTAAAAAGAATTCTTTGCATCAGCAAGTGTATAAACGGAAAAGGGTCAGATATGCCCCTAAACTATATGTTTTGGATCAATAATACTCTTCATCCACCTATTGGGTCAAATATGTCCTTCCATTAATGTTTTTGGCTCACAAATATCATTTGAGTTAACAGAGGGACACGTGTCATCGTCCTGTTGGTCTATTCTAAATATTTCGTAATTAATTAAAAAGACCCATTATTCATATCCAAAAAATAATTTTCGAAAGCAATTTTTCTAAAACTTTTTTTACTAAAAAATGAAGAAAAAAAGGATTTTTCTTCCATTTTTTACCAAAAAAAGGAGATTTTTTTTACTAAAACAATATTTTTATAAAAACGAAAATAAAATTTAAAAAGTAATATTTTTGTAAAAACTGAAGAAAAAAAAGTAGATGTTTTTTGTTAAAGTTTCCAGATTTTTTCAGTTTTTACAAAAGACTCATTTTTTATTCTAGATATTTGGCCCAATAGGTGGATGGAGGGCATTAGATCCAAAACGTATAGTTCATGGGCATATCTGACTCTTTTTCGATGTATCAATACAGAATTACAGATAGATAAATTAGAATAAATTACACTACCATGAGAATGTCAGTTTAGTATTTTCGAAAAATTAACTTAAATAGCTATTTATTTAAATGCTTAAACTTAAAATAGCTGACGAATATATATATATATATATATATATTTAATTGTCCATTATACTAGAAATACACTTTTACTTATACTTATAAATCAAGAGAAAGACAATCATTTTTCCCTGTTTTACCCTTATTATTAACTATTCATTCCCCAAATTATTTTTCATGACTTTTAAAAATGCTATCGCTATTATGGGTAAAATTGTAAAATAAATATATTTTGTTTATTATTTTTTAAAAAGCGTGAAAAATCCAAGTGGATAACTAAAAGAGAATGGAGGGAGTATATATATATAGATATATATATATATATATATATATATATATATATATATATATATATATATATATATATATATATATATATATATATATATATATATATATATATATATATATATATATATATATATATATTGTATAATTTATATAAGCTTGCTAAAAAGTAAACAGAGAATTAGACCAGTTAATCAAAGTAGCTCTTTTAATTTTGGCATTTAACGGATTGATAGCAATGGCACGAAATAATTCTCAAATTAGGCTAAACCATACCATATAGTGACATCTGAAAATGAATTCTTTCCCCAGAGGATTTTGACTTCCCAGTGGTACCACGAGTTAGGTCTCCATCTAATGCACGGCTATAGATCCTATTGGTTCAATTCATCCTAACCAATCATTGGAAGGACCTTCAAAATCATAAATTTTCAGAAACTCCTAAATAACTATTATTTAGGGGCTATTAATTTTCTATAGCTATCATATACATAATTATTTTTTATAGCTACTATTCAGTTATCACGGTAGTGTATTCGTGTGTCGTATTCATGAATACAACAACAAAAAGCGCCTAAAAATCAGTGTGGTCTAGTTGTACGCGCATGTATTCACATGTATTCGCGACATGTATTCGCGCCATGTATTCATGAATACAGTAGCAAAAAACGCCTAAAATCAGGACAGTTCAACCGTATGCGCATGTATTAGCGCTGCTGTATTCATGAATACAACAGTTAAAAGGGCCTAAAATCGGGGCAGTCCAGTTGTACGTGCATGTATTCGTGAAAACAACACCAAAAAGCGCCTAAAATTAGGCAGTCCAGTTGTACGCGCATATTTTCACATGTATTCACGCTGCTATATTCATAAATACAGCAGTAAAAAACGTCTAAAATTATGGAAGTCCAGATGTACACACATGTATTCACATGTATTCGGCAATATATTCATGAATACAGTAACGACAATCAACTTAAAAATAGATATGTCCATCTGTCAAAGAAAGAGGAAAAACATAAATAGCATATTTCATGCATCAATGGTAGTATATACTATAAATATTTATTTTGCTATAAAATATAAAATGTATCTATAAAAAATAATATTTTAAAATAATTTTGGTTCATAATAAATATGGTATATACCTTTGCTATAGGACGTAAAATTTCTATCAATAAAGCAATGTGATATTTAAAAATTGGCCAATTTTTTAAAAATATTTAAGTTTTAGCATGAAGATGGCAACTTCAAACAGACACTGCTGCTTTCCGAAGATGGTGTAAATATGTAATTTGGTTATACTTTTTTCTCTCTTTTTTTTTTGGATTATGATTGCTTACGTCTCATGTTTGAAGAAAAGATATGGGTGAGTTTTGACGGAAATCGAATTGCTGAAGTTGACAGTACCAAACTCTAATGCTGGAGCTATTGTACAGTGCTATAATAATATTCTGGGAATGTACAATTATAACTGATACAAAACCATACACTGACTTGTTTGGTTACCAAGAAAACCTAGAAAGAAGAAAGCTAAATCTATTTTTCCACAAATTTGGAAGCCAACAACAACAACTTAGTATAATCTTACTTAGTGGGATTTGGGGAGGATAGTATGTACGCAGACCTTACCCCTACCCTGGAATAGCGAGGCTGTTTCCAAATAGACCCCCGGCATCCTTCCCTCCAAGAACTTCCCACCTTGCTCTTAGGAAGACTCGAACTCACAACCTCTCGGTTGGAAGTGGGGGTTGCTTACCATCGTAGCAACCCCTCTTGTCTCAAAATTTGGAAGTCCTAAACAGTAAAATAACCCATAACCCAAAAAAGTTTCTAAGACAAAATATGACTTTTTCTTTCATGTTATTCTCAAAGCAAAAACACTAGATTGATCTAGAGAATGCAGACAAAAAATTACTAGTATAATAAGCCTAAAAGTTCATTTGAACAAAGGAAAAGAAAAATGCAATTGGCATTCTAAATGCTACAAGCCTTTTGGGATACTGGTTGAGCAGAATAATGTACTTCATCACGGAAAAATTCTGGGTTCGCCTTTGTCATATCTATTGGTGACCAAGAAAAGCAGTAATAATAGGAAGTACAAGCACAATATGTGAAAATCTCCAAAGAAAATTGAATATTTTTTTTTGGATCTGAAACTTACAACATTTTCATGGTTCAAACAACAACAACAACAACCCAGTATAATCTCATTTAGTGGGGTCTGGGGAGGGTAGTGTGTACGCAGACCTTACCCCTACCCTTGGGAAGAGAGGCTGTTTCCAAATAGACACCCGACATCCTTCCCTCCAAGAACTTCCCACCTTGCTCTTGGGGAGACTCGAACTCACAAAATCTCGATTGGAAGTGGGGGTTGCTTACCATCAGAGCAACCACATTAACATCTTCATGGTTCATTACACGAAAAACCACATTAATTGTTATAGAACATCAGGACTAGAATGTTTTATACAAAAAAACTGGTTATCATCTTTATCCAAATTCCAATGTTTGTAGGCAACGAGAATATATATCCTTTTCAGAATCTAATTCATTATTAACATAGCCATGACCACCATAGTGGCCAGGACGCACACACCAACCTATACTGACGAGCTCATGCACGCAAACAGGTGACTGGAGTCCTCGTCCCACGAGGAGAGACCTCGCTCCCCCGAGGCTAGACGTGAGTGGAGGTCCGGGGTCACATCTTCACCTGGGGAGCAAGGCATATATAGTTGGCTCTACCCTGCTTGCGGCATGGCTGGCCCAATGTTACATCTACTCTACTAGATTCTTCTTGGGCATCTTCATCTTGCCCTCAGTCCTCTCCTTTGCCTTGGCAGCCTTGAAATCTTTGTAGAGCTCCACGCCCATGAAGTAGGACGAAGGGCGCTCACTCTTCAGCTTCTTCAGCGAGAATGCGTGCCTAAGGGTGTGAGAGGCTGTGTCACCACTCTCCATGGCAGCATTTTCCATCATGGCGCAGTAAAAACCATAGGCAACCGCAAATTTATGAGAACTCGCCTTGACCACCCTTTTGAGCTCGTTGAGGGCCTCCTTCCTGGTCTCGATGGTGATGTTGTTGTCCAACTTGACAGGAGGCATGTAGCGGGCTGTCCCCCTGGCCACCCCGTGCACAATCTGTAGACGAATTCTTATTGCATCTGCATTCATATAACCGCCCATTGTCTCCCAGATTGGGGAAACCACTTCAGACAACTTGAGGATAGTTTGAGCATCACGAACATCATTCTCTAGGGCCGGTAACCTAACCGAGGCGCTACCTAATTTAGCAGACTCCAATTTGGTCTTAACCGCAGGGGAAGTGGCTGCTAATTCCTTGATACTTACAGAGAAGGGGTGTCCAGCCTTGTGCCACATCAAGTCTCGAACTATGTCCTTGTTCGCATCAGCAAAGGTCTTGAAAGCTTTAGGCACCCAGACCTGCCTTTCCACGGCCAAGAATTCCCTGTAGGAGGACGTGGTACTGTCTGAGGTAGTGACAGCCATCAATGATAAGATTCAAACCCTGTAATGGTATAATAGCTTGAGCGCTTCGCATAACCACCTTCAAGATAACCAACTCGTCCTCAGTCAGGGCCAGATTTTCTGTAAGGATGTCTCTGTGCCGGTCATTCTGTGCCACCAGGATGGTGTATTTGGCTCCATTGCTCTCCCCCACAGTTGCATGCAAGGCTGGTGTCTCAGTCTCAGCGGGTTCCAAGTCGGCCTCAGCTATGTCAAAGTCAGTGGTCATGACAGCACGGGCAGCACCCAAGATGATGGCAGCCTTTCTCCTAACGTCGTCCCTAATTAGCTCGTTCCCCCCAATCTTGTTCAGGTGATACAAATGTGACTTGATGAAACCGTCACGCACTTCACAGCGTCACTAGGCCTGATGCCACTCAGCGGCATCTGTTAGATATATTGACTTATACTACATACATATGGACAATATGTTGATTAATTATATGTTATGTGCTATCTTTCGGTTTGGCCTAAATTAGTGGTCTTTCGGATATTATTATTAAGTAGGCCAATACATTGTCATATAAAGTAAAGAGTCTAATTTTTTGTGTAGATACCCATAAAGAGTAACCTTAGTTAATGATGGGCTAACTAAGGTTACATACATGTAACCTTTCAGCTTTCTTAGGTTACATACATGTGACCTTTCAGCTTTCGCGTTAAATGCTTATAAGAAGGGGTTATGGTTCACATTTGTATGCATCTCATTCTCTTGAGTTCCCATTGATAGAGAGAGTGAACATTGGCTTGCATATCAAGTGGAAAATCTGACCCCGGACGATCTCCAAGCCGGATCAAGAGCTTCCACTTATGGATTCAGGTACGCTTCCGCTTATGTTATAGTTCCAAATAATTCGATATGAAGGCTACAGTTTTATAGTCGGATTTATTCCAACAATTGGTATCAGAGCCTCCTTCATATTGGGTCATTTGAAAATTCATGAATTCAATATTATAATGCTTAGTGATTAAAATTCAGTTAGAATTTTAATTTTGAAGTTCTAGTACCTTGATATGGCATGCTTTCATGAATGATTTGTTGATGTTAAACTTCAGTATTTCGATACCTTGCTATCACCATATGAATTAAAATGTTGAGATTATATGCATATTTTTTATTGTTGAATATGATTCCATGATTAAGCCTTTTGTTGAAAGCACCATTAAATTTATGGACAGAAGGCCAAGATAATCGATTATCCCTCTAGGATAATCGATTATTCCAGTGAAATTGGAAGTTCCAGAATGCCAGCATAATCGATTATCCTTTTAGGATAATCGATTATCCTGGAATTTCCATCATAATGGAAATTCCAGAAAGCCAACATAATCGATTATCCCTTTAGGATAATTGATTATCCTGGACCAGTAAGCCTGCATAATCGATTATCAACAAGATAATCGATTATCCTGGTATTTCCAGTAAAATTGGAAATTCCAGAAAGCCAGAATAATCGATTATCCCTTTAGGATAATCGATTATCCTGGAATTTCTAGCAGAATTGGAAATTCCAGAATGCCAAGATAATCGATTATCCTGGAAAGATAATCGATTATCTGGCAATTTATTGCAGAAACGTTTTTTTTATTTTCTGGCAGTTCAATGAAGACATAATGTACAATTAATTAAAGAAACATTTTTCATTATTAAAGAAACGTTTTAAGTTTTCAGATTTTAATTGTACATTAATGTTTTGTCCATTAATATTCAGTTTTTAATATTAATGTTTTGTCTATTAATATTCAGATTTTAATATTCAGATTTTACATAATAAACATGTAATTTTCGGTTAAGATTCAATATATGGCTTAGAGAACTAATTAATTTTGCATCTAATATTTTAAATTAGTCAATTGAAACATTATGTTACCAAAATAACCTCTTTTGTGAAAATTGATTGATTTTAAGATATAAGATGACTGTGTATCTTCGTATTCCATGCGCTTAACACCGGCCCAAAGGAAGGTTCTTATTTGCCAGGAATTCGAGCATGCTTGTGGTGATAAATATGTGACAATTATTAAGTTTTTCATGTGAATATTAAGTCGGCCCAAAGGAAGGCTTGATATTTGACAGGAGTTTATTGTCAATATTTAATTACTACACCAAGAGTACCAATTACAAGTTGATTTTCTGTCCAAAGACTAAAATCAATGTTGTGCTAAGTATCTTGTAATGGGATTTGCCTATTTTGAATATGTATACTAAAGTTAAAATTCAAACATTATGATAGTTCTCGGTTGCATGGATCTAGACCATGCACCTCGGATTGAGAAACCTACTTCTCTTAAGGATACATCTTCTTCTGATGACAAGAAGGATATGGAGAAGTGGGAATGCTCAAATCGCATGAGTCTTATGATCATGAAACGTGCAATTCCAAAATCATTTAGGGGAACTATGACTGAAGAAAATAATGCCAAAGTTTTCCTTGAGGACCTTGAAAAGCGTTTTGCACAAAACGAAAAGGCGAAAGCTAGTACTCTTTTGAGTAAACTTGTTTCCATGAGGTATAAAGGCAAAGGAAACATAAGGGACTACATTTTAGAAATGTCTCATATTGGACCAGTTTGAGATCATCGGGTACACCGACTCCGATTTTGCTGGATGTCAAGATAGTCTGAAGTCTACGTCAGGCTATATCTACATGCTTGCTGGCGGTGCTATCTCTTGGAGAAGCATCAAGCAAACTCTTACGGCGACTTCCACCATGGAAGCGGAATTCATGGCATGTTACGAGGCATCCAATGAGGGATTATGGCTGCGAAATTTTGTTAGTGGACTACGCATAGTAGACAGTATTAAAAGGCCACTCAAGCTATTATGCGACAACAGATCAGCAGTCCTTTATGCTAACAATAACAGTAGTTTGACGAAGGCAAAGCATATGGACGTCAAGTTTCGGGTTGTTAAAGAAAGAGTACAAAATGGACAATTGTGCATAGAGCACATCAGTACAAACTCCATGATTGCGGATTCGCTTACTAAGGGATTGCCACCCAAAGTATTTCATGAGCATATTGCTCGCGTGGGTGTCAAATCAGTTGAGGATTATGAATTTTAGTTGGAGTTTGTGTTATACAATTATGTATTGTCCAGTATATTCGGTAATTCGGTCTTTAAGATTTTATCTGCAGATATTCAGTTTTAAAGTTTTATGTACTCTTATGGTTTATGATTGATCTCAATAAGGTGAACCAGTTGGAAATAGACATTCTATTTCAGACCACACTTTATGTTATTTCCATGCTACACACCTATACTTGATCCATGTCGTTAGTTATATTGATATACGTGATCAATGTTGGGTCTAGTTACGCAAGAGTAACTAAGATCTCTTAGATCCTATGTTGATATGATTGATGGACCGGATTGTTCATGACGATTTTATTTTGATAGCAATACTGAGCTCCTGAGCTCATTAAGTTATAATGTAACATATAATACTAAGATTTATACATATGCAGTATATCGTCCAAGTGGGAGATTGTTAGATATATGGACTTATACTACATACATATGGACAATATGTGGATTAATTATATGTTATGTGCTATCTTTCGGTTTGGCCTAAATTAGTGGTCTTTCGGATATTATTATTAAGTAGGCCAATACATTGTCATATAAAGTATAGAGTCTAATTTTTTGTGTAGATACCCATAAAGAGTAACCTTAGTTAATGATGGGCTAACTAAGGTTACATACATGTAACCTTTCAGCTTTCTTAGGTTACATGCATGTGACCTTTCAGCTTTCTTGTTACATGCTTATAAGAAGGGGTTATGGTTCCCATTTGTATGCATTCCATTCTCTTGAGTTCCCATTGATAGAGAGAGTGAATATTGACTTGCATATCAAGTGGAAAATCTGACCCCGGACGATCTCCAAGCCGGATCAAGAGCTTCCACTTATGGATTCAGGTACGCTTCCGCTTATGTTATAGTTCCAAATAATTCGATATGAAGGCTACAGTTTTATAGTCGGATTTATTCCAACAGCATCCACTTGTACCTGACCGGGATGATGCCTCTCAGGAAGTAAGGCACTATCTCTTCCGGCGTGCACTTGATCAAGCTATAGGGCTTGATGTTGTCAATTTCCGGTAGGATTACCTCTCTCGCAATCATAGTCTGCTGACCCACAGGAGGATCAACTTGCTCAGGGCGTGGCTTTTGCTGGTCGTTTGATGCTGATGCGGACAAAATGTTGAAGCAGCCAGTCTAAATTAACAAAATCACTAAAATGAGGAAAGGTAAAAACGGTTGGATTCATTGAATCAACTATAGGATATGCAAAAGAAATCACCAAACTGGTTGAAAGGATTTACCTAGAGAATGCAGTCAAGAAATTAGTTCTTTGCCTTATGATTCTTCAAACTTAAAAATTCATTTGCACAATGGATAGAGGAAGAAAAAAAAATCTCCCAACACAGACGATATAAGGATGACAATGGTACTTCCTTGAACCGAGGTCTATTGAAAATAATTTCTCTACTTTCACAAGGTAGGGATAAGGTTTGCCAGGGTTGAAATTATATATGACTACAGAGTCAGATGTAATGTATCGGCCCCGGGATCAACTGAACCCAATACTTTTGACATGGAGCATAAATTTATACGTAAAAATTTATTAATATTGCAATATATACCAATTTGAACCCATAACTTTAAAAAATAATGGGTTCAATGCTAAAAAATATAAATATTAAATTCATAAAACTTAAATTCTAGATCTGTCTCAATATGACCAAGGATGGTCAACTGAACAACCTTGGCCGAAAAACTATATTATGCATACGGAATTATTATTAAAAAGTAGACTTTGAACACTCTTGCATAGCCCACTAGCAAAGGAGGTATATATAGCAACATTTAAACACCTTTTTTGAATTTTCTCGCGTCGCCACTGGTATCTACATACATACTAACCTTTCGAGAGCTACACTAGTGAGATTACACTGAATATGTTATTGTTGTTGACCAGTACATTATTATACAAGATTTGTGCGAAAGCCTAAATGAAAAAAAAAACATTTAACATAAGTTAGAGGAATTTGAAAAGGCAAATAACACAAACAGATAGAGGACATAAAGAGACATATATGAAAATGCATCTATAATATTATGTGTATTGAACTTACCAGCGTCAAAGTGTAGAGAGTTTTGGGAGAATTAATTTTCTCGTATTGCTAACAAAAGTATATATAGAGTACAGGAAAATCAAATCCTACCAACTATAGGACTGTACAATAATGAAGGAAATCAAATCCTACCAACTATAGGACTGTACAATAATGAGAGAATATTCTACCAATAATAAAAAGATACACACAATTATATTCTAATACGCCCCCTCAAGATGGAGGGCCGGAGGACACGCCAATCTTGGACATCAGCAGAAGAAGCCGAGGACGAGATAAGTGCTTTGTGAGAGCATCAACAAGCTGATCAGCAGAGGATACGTGAGCAACACGAAGAGACCCATTCTGAACCAATTGACGAACAAAGTGATAATTAATGGAGATATGTTTCATGCGCGAATGAAACACAGGTTTGGCACAGAGGTAAGTGGCGCCAATATTGTTGCTGTAAATGACATGAGCAGCCGGAAAAGGGACATAAAGCTCGCGCAGCAGGGAATGAAGCCAACGAACTTCGGCGGCAGCAGAAGCAATGGCACGATATTCAGCTTCAGTAGAAGACCGTGCAACGGAACGCTGCTTTGGAGCTCCAGGAAATAGGATTAGGCCTCAGAAAGACAACATAGGCACCAATTGAGGAGCGGTCATCACAGTTTCCACCCTAATCAGCATCAGAGAAACAATGCAGAGGTATAGCAGATGAAGGACGCAGCCAGACTCCGAAGTCACGCGTCCGATTCAGATACCGGAAGAGGCGCTTAACGGCACCCTAATGAGTGACAGTAGGAGCGTGCATGAACTGGGAGAGTTTATTCACAGCAAAGGAGATATCAGGACGAGTGAAGGAGAGATACTGGAGGCCCCCAAGGGCCACCTGACGATAGGCGGATGCATCGGCAGGAGCCGAGCCGTCGGCCAGATGAAGGCGGGTGGACGCCATTGTTGGCGTCTGAACAAGATTGGATTCCAGCATATTATGACGAGTCAAAAGATCAATAACATACTTATGCTGAGAAAGAAAACACCCCTTGGAGCTGCGCAGAACCTTAACACCAAGAAAGTAGCTTAGATCACCCATGTCTTTAAGAGAAAATTTAGTCCCAAGAGAGTCAATCACACGGTTTAAGAAGGCAGAGTCATTACCAGTCAATATGAGATCATCAACATATACCAAAAAATAGGCTGTAATACCAGAATGCTGAAAGACGAAGAGCGAAGTGTCAGAGGTAGTGTCGACGAAACCCATGGCCAAAAGGCATTGGCGGAGCTCACTGTACCATGCCCGGGGTGCCTGTTTGAGACCATAAATAGCTTTCTGTAACTTACAGATATAAGATGGATAGGCTTTGTCAACAAAACCCGGTGGTTGTGCCATATAGACATCCTCTGTAAGCCTCCTGTGAAGAAAGCCATTGTTCACATCCATTTGACGAAGTGGCCAGCCCTTGGATACAGCTAAACTAAGAACCAAATGCACAGTTGCCGGCTTAATAATCGGACTAAAAGTCTCCTGGAAACCGACACCTGGTCGCTGATGAAAGCCTTTCGCAACAAGTCGAGCTTTGAACTTATCCACAGTACCGTCAGGCTTTCGTTTGATACAATAAACCCACTTACAGCCCACAACATTCTGTGAAGAATCAGGTGGAACAAGATCCCAGGTGCCATTCTGTAGCAGAGCATCAAACTCCAATGACATAGCAGCGCCAGCGCTCATCAGACATAGCACTAGACAAAGTTTGAGGTTCAGTAACAGCTAGAGAGGTGACAGCAGACATACCAAACTTCTTGTTGGGCGTAAAGATGTTATTTTTGCTGCGAGTTTGCATATGATGACCACCCTGAGAGGATGTAGGTGGCGGCATAATGGGTGTAGCGGTGGCAGGGGCCGCTGGCGGTGTTGGAAGGGGCGTTGGTGACGCGGGCGGTGGCGCCAGAAGTGCGTTCGGTGAAGGATCGCTAGTGGGAGCGGCGGCAGGTACTGGTGTCGGCAACGGAATGACTTCTAGGGAAACCGGAATGGGTACAAGAGGAGACGCGGGGTTAGACAATTTGGAGAACAGGAAAACATCTTCATGGAAGCTGACATGACGCGAGACGAAGATTTTAGACGTTGAGGGATCAAAGCATAGATAGGCGCTTTGAGTAGTAGAGTAGCCGAAGAGGACACATGCACGAGATCTGGGTTCCATTTTGTGTGAGGTGTAGGGCCGAAGCCAAGGGAAGCATTGACAGCCGAAGACACGTAGTTTGGCAAGGTTAGGGCGCTTATGGAAGAGAGACTCAAAGGAGGAGAGCATCGAGAGATTTGTCTTGGGAAGACGATTAATGAGATAGAATGCGGTAGCAAAGGCATAAGGCCAGTAAATGAGAGGTACAAAGGTATGATGAAGCAGAGAAATATTTTTCGACAATGGATTTAAAGATGGGGAAGGTTTGTAAGACATCAGATTTACAACGTAAAGGAAAAAACCAAACATACTTAGAAAAATGATCAACAAAGATGACATAATATTTAAATCCTTCATTAGAAATAATTGGAGAGGTCCATACATCAGAAAAAATAAGCTCCAGCGGAGCAGTAGAAGATAAACTTGACTCAGAAAAAGGTAACTTATGACACTTATGAAGTTTGCAAGAGACACAAGCAAGATCAGACACATTACTGGACGCTATACTGCTAGAAGACAATAAATGACGCAGGATTTTAGCTGACGGGTGACCAAACCGAGAATGCCACAATGACGCAGAGAGCATTTGAGCCGTGAGGGCGGGTGGGGGACTAGAAGCCGCCGGCCAGTAGTAGGTGTTGCCCCTAAGTGGGCCGCGAACGAGTGTTGCCCACGTGCGAGATCCTTCACCTGAAAATCAGTATCAGAAAGAACAACATTAACATAATTGTGACGACATAATTGTACAACGGAGATCAAATTTTTACGCATATGTGGAACACAGAGAGCCCCAGGTAATAAAAGAGAGGAATAACTGTTAAGTTGTCCAGTATGTGTAATTGTCAAACCTTCACCATTACCAATAACCACATTGTCGAAACCAGTGTAAGGACTGTGAAGAGACATGTTGGCAAGATCAGAGGTTATGTGATGGGAGGCACCAGAGTCCAGGATCCAACGGATGTAGAGGGAATCGTCGGAGAGTGATGGGCTGTGTGAGCAGCCGGATAAGGCGGCGAAGCATAAGCTGGCTGCGGCAGTGGTCCACCGTAAGGGGGCAAATTGGTGCCGGAGATGGGATAGGACGAACAGCGGCGCGCGGAGTGGCCAAATTCACTGCAGAGCTGGCACTTCCCATTGTACCCGCGAGATTGGCCATTGCTGGAGTAACCACCGCGACCGGAGGCTGAACCGCGGCTGCTACGACCGCGCCCGCGGCTACCGAAGCGGCTACAGCCTAACTGCTGTCCGGCGACGAAGGCAGCCGACGGAGCCAAATCAGATGCGGCGGAGGTGGCCGGCACACGAGCAGTAATCTGAGCCTCCATGCTTAACAGCTTGTCATGTAATTCAGCAAAAGAGATGGGAGATTTGCGGGCTTGGATAGCATGAGAGAGTTCCATATATGGATCATCAAGACCATTTAGAACCTTAATGACAAGATCCTCAGAATCAACAGTAACACCCAGGGGTGATAATTCATCCACAATCACGTGAATACCGTGCATAAAATCAGTAACAGATTTAGAACCTTTTACCGGATTATGGAGCTGCTGTTTGAGGGCCATGATATGACCGCGAGAAGCAGTTCCGTATGTGCGCGCGAGGATGTCCCAGGCCTCTTTAGAGGTTTCCGCAACGGCAATAAAGGAGATGATCGTTGGTGTGATCGACGAGATGATGGCACTGAGAATAAGATTGTCTTCGCGAATCCAGTAGAGATATGCTGGATTGGGGGAAGTCACCTCCTTGTCGACGATAGTGGCTGGTGGGCACGGCTTCGATCCGTCCAAGAAGCCGAGGAGGTCGTAACCCGTAAGAAGGGTTTGAAATTGAAATTTCCACGCCAGGTAATTAGTGGGATTCAATTTGAGTGGGATCTGAGCCAGAGCCGATGCATTGATGGCAATCGGTTGGAGGAGCTCGTTTGACGTTGTAGCGGCCATGAAGCGCGAGGCAAGGGAGAGGAGGCGCTGATCGACGTCAAGAGAGAGAGGGCTGCCGATTAGTGCAGCATTGGCAGCGGCGGCGACGGGCTGCCGAAAAGAGCAGCGGCGGCGGCGCGGGTAGGGTAGTTTTAGGGTTTCGTTAGCGATAAGCCACTGGCGTATGATACCAACTATAGGACTGTACAATAATGAGAGAATATTCTACCCATAATAAAAAGATACACACAATTATATTCTAATAAAAAGAAGATTTCTAAAGCTATGAAGCTTCTGTTTCTTCTTCTTGTTGTTTATTGCTTTGTCTTTTCGTTTTTCACGGGTAAAAAGATTAGAATACAAGTTGAAACTGCGCCGATTATATATATGGTGCTATATACAAATGCCTGAGCTTTTTTAATTGTGTTGAGGTTAGAGGGGTAATTGGTGACTGGCTGTTGCCGGTTCATCGGCGACACGTCCAGTTAAAATGTTCCTACGTAGAACTATCATTTATTTCAAATTAATTATTATTCCCTCCGTTCACGATAAGTGTTCAATTTACTTTTTCATTTGGTTCAAAATAAGTGTCCAGTTATGTAATCAAGAAAGAATTCAATTTGTTTTTACAAAATAACCCTTATGAACATATCCCTAAAAAATAATTTACTCCTCACATTAAATATTTAATTAGGGGTAGTTTAGTCATAGTAGGTATTTCTGCATAGAATTTAGTATTTTCTTAATAGGCATGCTAAAAGCAAATTGGATACTTATTGTGAACCGGAGGGAGTACCTTTTATGTGGTAATAAGATATATTTGATGTATTTAAGCTATTGTATTCATGAGTACAGTAGCAAAAATAGACATGAATCAGAGAAGTCCAGCTAATCAGTTGTTGTATTCGAGTGTATTCGACTGTATTCATGGAGTGAAACATGAGATTACAGCTGGACAGATTATTGTATTCGACTGTATTCACATCGTAAAATAGGGGATTGCACTATTTTTAAAACTGAAAATGAATCAATTAACATAATAGGCTCCTAATATAACTTAACAAACTCAATTATAACACACAAATTTTGTATTTTCAGTTAGAAAAAGGATTCTCAACCAAAAAATACCCCAAAAACATAGCAATCTTCAGAGAAATTATATAATACATCTGAATACATAAATTATATTAATTTTTAAAAATTATGAATATATTCATGGCATATAACAAGACAGTGAATACAATAATATACATAGAATATAGCATGATACATTGAAATACAATGAGAAAAAAAATAATGAATAAAATGAAATACATGGAATACAACGAGATACATTGAATTACAAAATGAATACAACGAGATACATTGAATTACAAAATGAATACAATGAAATATATGAAAATACATTAAAATATATTAATAGAGAAGATAAGGACAAAAGAAGATAGGTAGCTTTTCGCCCTAACTAAAACATCTAAATCTTATATAGGATGCAGCTCGTCCCGATCTGTGCGTCCTGTGGTTTGGTAGAATAGACAATTCCAAGGATAGTCCACACACACAAACCCAATCTCGTTTTCATAGGGTTATGGTGGCACTATGTTCTCGTCTATCTTCTTTCTCTTCTGATCGGATCGCCTGGCTTCTTTCAAGCCCTACTTAAATTGCTTTCTTCAAAAAAAGCTTTCTTTATTAAGAGTCCTTCATAGTTGAAAGAATATTTTTTTTCGAGAAAAGGTCCCCTCCTTCAATATCATGATTGGGTCGACCAGGCCAGATCATGAGTGAATAGAAAAAAAAACTCCTTTCCCGAGTTCTCAAATATTTCTTTATTCTCTGTTTATTCTATTATTAGTTCTATTGTTTCGATCTGCTAGTGTTTCAGGAAATCAAACCGAAGTTAATTCATTCAACAATGCAAAGTAGAGAGTCCTAATACAAATATTGGGAATATCACAGTATTTTCCGATTCATAAGGTTAAGTCGTAAGTTTTTTTACTTTCTTCATATAACAAAACAAATGCATGATAACTAGAAGATTTAGATGGCACCGCAACTAGCCTAGGGTTGCTTCTTTGTTCTACCATGATTGGGCGGACTTTCCCTAAGAAATGTTTATCATGGAGGCCACCGGTCATGACATCTTGTTGATATTGATTAAGGAGATTGATGGAGTTTAGCTGACTGAATCCATCCATAAACTTAGATGCGAAGGCTTGTGAGTGCATTAAGGAAACTAAATAGATACTAGTTGGTCTGAATTGTGCAGGATCGAGCCCTGGCCTTGAAGGCTGCGGACCAACAATCAGCAAAAGGGCTGAAAAGCTCCTTTATTAAACCTTCCCTTTTAATAATAAGAAGGTAAGCATCAAACCCAGAAAACCAACCTATACAAAGAGCTCTTTTCAGCCTCTACCCGCGGTAACCTTCGTAACCAAAACGTTGAATTGATTCACCAGATCTTCCATCTACGAAAATGAAAGAGATGTATGTTAAGGTCGGCTTCATGAAATCAAGAAAGGAACCAAGTTTAGCGAACTACAATTCGAGTTCGACAAAGTGAAAGAATCAATTCGATCATTCAAGTCGGATAGCATTTATCAATGCTAGGATCCGACCTACATGATGTCACGACCCGAATTTTCCACCATTGGGGTCATGATGGCGCCTACTAATAGGAGTTAGTCAAGCCAACACATACTTATATTTCCATTTTTAGCAATACTTATTTAAACCTAATATCAATAATATTAAAATTTCAGCGGAAGACTTAACAAATATTTCTAGATGCGATACTGAAAATCTCTACATACAACACTACCCAAGAACTGGTGTCACAATACTCACGAACTTCTAAGAATAATACACATAACCGTCTGAAAGAAATAAAATACTGTTTGTCTCAAACATATGAGATAACAGACTGAAAATAAAGATAGAGGAGACGCCGGGCCTTGCGGACGCCTGCAAAGCAACCTCGGTGTCTCGATGATCAAAAGCTAGCACCCACATTACCACTGTTGCTACTGTCCAAAACCTGTATCTGCGCAAAAAGAGCGCATAGTGTAGAATCAGCACAACCGATCTTATGTGCTGGTAAGAGCCTGGCCTATCCCGGCGAAGTAGTGACAAGGCTAGGACCAGACACTCACATAAACCTGTACAATTCAAAATATATATATATATACAACATAAATGACAGGAAGCAACATTTAATAATTGGGAAAGGGAGAACATGCTCTAGGGTAGCAGCAAAATATAATAGCAGATTGGAAAATAGAGGAATCTCATTTAAGGAGAACGGGTAAATCAATATCTGCACGGGACCAACCATCGTACTTTTACTCTCGTTCTCACCAAATAATCAATTAAAATGCACGGCATCACCCATCGTGCTTTTACTCACAACTCTCATATCAAGGCACAGAAAGACCCGTCGTGTATAATCACTCTTCCTTGCATTTCATTATCAACTCAGTTCACAATATGTCACCGGCAACTATGCCAATAACAATAATCAATATTTGTTAATGATGCAGCGTGCACTCCGACCCTTCCGATATGTCACTGGTAACTATGGCCAATAACCGTAATCAATGCAATATATTACCGGCAGAAAACCAATTATAATTAATCAACAATAAATATGTATTACCGGTATGAAACCAATAATCTTTTAAATCAACAATATAATTATTACCGGTATGAAACCAATAATCTTTTAAATCAACAATATAATTATTACCGATATGAAACCAATAATCTTTTAAATCAACAATATAATTAACACCGGTATGAAATCAATAATCATTTAAATCAACAATATATATAATTACATAAGATTATTAAAAGTCTAATAAATTTAATACTCATGGTTATGTTCGACCCCAACGTATAGATACTCGTCACCATGCCTATACATCAGACTTCGCACATAGCAATTAGCAAATAAACTCAACTCCTATTCCCTCAAGTTAGGATAGATCAAACACTTACCTCGAAGGTTTACCGCAAATTCAATCCTTAAGCGATGCCCTTCCTTTCGAATTTGGCTCCAATTCAATTGTATCTATACACCATTGATTTGATATCATCAATACTACTCAACAAAAAAATCCAAATGGCTAAAAATATTTTCTACTGCATTCTGGGCTCCCCGGGCCCACGTGGTCGAAACACGAGCCTCGAACCAATTTCTGATAACCCATTCACTCACGAGTTCAACCATACCAAAATTACTAAATTTTGATAACATTTTGGTCCTCAAATCAAGTATTTACCCTTTTTCAACTTTGAGGCTCAAAATCTCAATTTTTACCATCCAGAGACGGAGAAAAATAGAAAGCAACAGAAAGAATCATGGAGAAACATCAATATAAAGGTCATATATTTACCCCCTTGTTGAGACGAGAACAACGCCGCAAAAATCACCTCAATCGGAGCTCTAGAACTCAAGATATGGCTAAAATGCCAAATATTTTCGGATAAAAACAACAATGACCAGAAAATTTGGAATCACTGTTCACGAGGGTACTGTTCACGCGCTTGACACTGTTCACGTGCTTGACACTGTTCACGCGCTTGACACTGTTCACTGTTCATTGCAGCAGTTTCTTTTTATATAAATTGCAGCACAGTTATTTTTCACTAAAATGGCTCTAACTCCATCATACAAACTCAGAATTAGACTATTCTTATTCTTATGAGTCACAAATAATAATAGGAACACAACCCTTCAATCAAAACTCAATTCGGAGCTCGTTTGACCAGTTCAATACCCATTTCGCTCGTTAAATAATTAACTCACATTTCTCGTAAAAAATCCAATCGCGACTTGATGAAATTAAACCAAAATTTTCAAATCAGTCTTATAATTCATGATTTAAATTCTGGAAGTCTCGAAATCAAATTTGGATCTCTAGAACTAAAATGAACCTTTAGATCATTACATTTATGCTCAAAACGGCAAAAAATCTTTCAAAAACGACCCGTGAAACACACCCGAGGCCCACGAGACCCCGACCAATAACATCAACCAGTCCTAAAATACATTACGGACTTGTTCGAGGCCTCAAATCACATCAAACAATGCAAAAATTATGAATTAACCTCCAATTCAAGCTTGATGAACTTTGAAGTTTCCAACTTCTATTTCCAATGCCGAAACCTATCAAATCAAGTGCGATTGACTTCAAATTTTGCACACAAGTCCAAAATGACATGACGAAGCTACAAAAATTCTCAGAATTTCATTCCGACCATCGTATCAAAATTGTACCTATCAACCGGAATTCACCAAAATACTAACTTTGTCAATTCAAGCTTAATTCTACACCGGTCATCACAAAATTATTTCGGACACACTCCTAAGTACCAAATCACCTAACGAAGCTATCCAAATCATAAAATTCGCATTTCGAGTCAGATATCAAAATTTTCACTTCCAGTTAAATTTTCTCAAAAACCTTCAATTTTCTATCTTTAGCCAAACAGCTCCAAAATGACCTACGGACCTCCGAATTCACTTCCGATCGTGCTACCAAATCTAGAATCACCATACGGAGCTACTCCTAGTCTCGGAATCCAAAAAAGATATCAATAACAATGAAATGTATTTTAAGCCAAACTGATGCAATTTTTTCTAAAATGCTATCTTCCATAATAGGCGCCAAAACGCTCCTGGGTTATCCAAAACCCGATCCGAGCATGCGTCCAAGTCCAAAATTATTGTACGAACCTTCTGAAACCTTCGGATCCCAATTCCGAGGCTGTTTACTCAAAATTCTAATCCTAGTTCATTTCTTCAATTTTAAGCTTCTGAAATGAGAATTTTCATATAGATTTGACTCCAAACTTCCTGAATTTTAATTCTGACCATACACACAAGTCAATATACCTAAGATGAAGTTTCTCATGGCCTCAAACTGCCTAATGACGTGTCGGAGCTCAAAACGACCGGTCGAGTCGTTACACATGAACTTCTTTCTTCTCTTATGATAGTTCTAATAGCGAGAAAGATAAATAATGGGGAATAGAATACAAGTGTTGAGTACCCAATTTTCATACCGAAAATATATTTACGAAGTTGTTCCAATTTTTTTTATTGATTGGCGCCTTTTGCACGCAAATCCATTTCTAAAAGAATAGAGTGAATGAGAAAGATAAGGAATTTGGAACCACTAAGGAAAGGGGTCGGATAAATAGTTGGAGAGTGAAATAAATCAAGTTGTTCAGCCCCAAACTCTATCGTCTTTGCTCAAGAACAAACCCTAATTTTCAGTGAATCCGTCATTCGTCGGAAGCCGATAGTGAAAACGCGCCGGTAGTGAAAACGTGTCGCCTTCGTGAAATTTTCACTCTGAGTTGTTTGGCAAGATGACTTCTTCCAATTCTCGTGAGAACATGCTTAATGAACTGCTGCTATATTTAATTGCACAATCTCCCACCTTCTTTGCCACTCCGCCGCCACCAGAATTACTTTTTTTGGTGTCTTTGGAATATGGTTCTGTATTATTGTAGTCCAACTAATCAATCCATGAATTTGTGTATGCATTGTTCTTCTTAATTCATAACTAGTATTAAAACCCGCGCGATGCGCGGATAATTTGACAGAATATTAATCTTATAAAATTATTATCTAATATATCCTATTATTAAATAAATAGTAGTTACTATTTTATTTTTTAATATAGTGTACATAAATATAACAAAAGTTATACGAAATCAAAGGAATAAATTATTTATTTCCTTGTTTATTCTTCATTAAATTAGCAAGTACTGCATACTATACATTTACTAATGTAATTTTTTTAATTAATTTTCTAATTGGCTTAATATTTTGATACTACTTCTCTTCTAGTAGAACATACATATATATTTTCTTATTCTGAAAATATATATTTTTATACTTATGTTATACATGTTGAAAACATTCAATTGTCTAAATTTATCAATACTTTTCTTGAGTGTTATTTATTTATATGTTTTTATTAATTAATTAAAAATATAAATATAATAAAATTATTTTTATTTAATTCTTTTTGTATATTTTTTCTAATATTATTTGATTAGTTTTCTCATTTTATATTTTGCTGAAAATTTTAAATAAAATAATTTTTTTACTGAATTATAATTTTGAATTCATCAAAAACGTAAGGAAATAAACTTTTTATTATTTTCATAACAAACGTATAAATATTTTTAATAATAAATAAAATGTGTGTCATATATAATATGTTATTTTATGTACAATATACTAATATTTTCTTCATATTTTGTATTTTTTATTATGAAATTATTAGTTTTATTTATTAATTGTATTTTCCTGCATGAGAAATTTAATTAATATATGTATTTTACGATGTCATTTGATTTATTTATTTTTTTAGTATGCTTCATTTATGACTATTTGTTTATTATGATTTTATTTATATGTATATATACGACCTTTCTCATAATAATTCTAATTATTTTTGTAATATATATATATATATATATATATATATATATATATATATATATATATATATATATATATATATATATATATATATATATCTTTTATTATCCATTACTTAATATTGTCAAATTGACATATAAATTATTAAAAAATTAGCAATTTAGTATAATAACTATCCCTATATATATACACTATTATATTAGGAAGAAATTACTCTCCAATTTGAAATGGTAGTTTTTTGCTTTTTTTTATTATAAAATAATTTCAAAACTCCAACTTGAAAGCACTCTCCAATTTGAATGAGTAAAATATTTTTTTGTATTTAGTTTTTTATGATAATTATATGATATCTATATTTATTAATTAATTAGTGTAACCAATTAACGCAAAATTAAAAAATAATTAGTTATAAAAGTAGTTTATTTTGTCTTAACAAAGCCACTTGGCATTTTGTGGTTAAGACACTTGTCTTAATGTAGTTCTTTTGCATTTTGTTTATATTAATTGCTTAATATTGTTAAACTGACATATGAATTATTAATAAATTACCAATTTAGTATAGTAATTATTCCCTTACATACACACTACTACTACTACTACTACTACTACTACTACTACTACTACTACTATATATATTAAGAAGAAATTATTCTCCAATTTAAAATGGTAGTTTTAAAGAGAGAAACTGTGACGACTGGTAAGCAAGCCGCCGCTTGCCGCCGGCAACCACCCACCAAACCCAATCGACCATACTTAACGTTTCCCCACTGTAAATATGGCGAGAGTGATCACACCTGAGAGTGGAATCCCACAACAGCTAACCCCAATGCCCCTTCTACACTGGTTCCCTGGTATGGGGAGTGCCCCTACTGTCATGCAGGCACCGTCGGAGAAGGAGAAGGAGGTTGCAGGTGGAATGACGATGGTTAGAAAACTTACTTACTCTACTGAAACTCAGAAACCCATAATGGCAGAGGTAGTCAAAGGCAATCGGACTCAAAAGCAGGGCATGCAATCCTCCGCTGATGAAGGATGGAGTGAAAATTGCTAAATTGAACCCTAAGGAGATAGAGTGTCAGAACCAGAAATGGAGGTATTGCCTAATTGGTTATGTCTTGGGAGGTAATTCGTCATTTAAGGAAATGTTGAAGTATGTTTATGGCGTTTGGAATGAGGTTACAACGCCTATATTGTTGCTGCACGACGATGGGTATTTCATCTTCAAATTTGAGTCTATGGAGGAGAAGAATTTAATCATGCAACAAGGACCATACACATTCAACGGTAGGCCTGTGATTCTGAAGGAATGGGATCCCAACTTTCATATTCAAAACGAGTCGATGAGAATTGTCCCAATTTGGGCCAATTTCCCTGGGTTGCCGATACAATGTTGGGCTGAGGAGAACTTAGGCAGAATAGCAAACTTACTGGGTTAGCCTCTATGCACTGACAGGCTAACTACTGAATGTGAAAGAATCTCCTATGCGAGAGTTTTTGTGGAAGTTAATATCACTCAACCTCTGCCTGAAAATGTCCACATAGATATACCAGATGGGAAAACCTGGATACAAAATGTGGAGTATGAATGGAAACCAACCTTCTGCCTTGAATGCAACTCATTTGGACAGAAAAATGGTGACTGTCAGCAGGAGAAACAACAGAATGTAGAAGTCCAGATACAGAGAAGGAGGAAAAAGAAGGTAAACCGAGTGCAATGGCAACCCAAAGTTGTACTTGAGGAGATAGTAAAAGGGCAATAGAATGACAAACAATCAGAGATTCCTGTTGTAGAAAGGAATAACAAAGGCAAGTACATTGCAGTTGTCCAAGGCCCTAAGGACAAAAATCAAAACAAAGTAACCAACTATGCTGAGGTACCAGGAGGAATACAGTTGCAGTACTGACCATAGTAGAACCCCCTGATGGGAATCAACAGCAGGGAGAATGCAGCCTAGAGCCAGTAGATCCAGGAGGTACTACATCCACTGTTTCCCTATGATAATTGTATCCTGGAACATTACAGGACAAAAAAAGTCCTACAAACAAAGAGAGTTAGTCAAATTCCTGAGGACTAATAGAGTTGATATGATAGCTTGCCTAGAAACTAGGGTGAAGCAGCAGAATTCTATGGCAATATATAAGAAGCTGGGAGATGACTGGACTATAGGGAATAACTATGTAAATGCTCCTAATGGCAGAATATGGATAATGTGGAAAGAGGTCAATGTTCAAGTGGTACTACTGGAGAGCACTGATCAACTAATTCATTATCAAGTGGAAGATAGAAACTCAACCTTTACTAGCTATATCACTTTTGTATATGCCCTACACACTACCCAACACAGAGCACCACTATGGAGGGACTTGAGAGCTGTCCAGCAAACTGGCCCTTGGCTTATAATGAGGGATTTCAACAATCCACTAGGGGTTGAGGATAGGATAAATGGTCAGCCAGTGCATCCTTCTGAGATAGCTGATTTCCAGGGGTGTATTGATGACATTGGAGTGGGGCAGCTTACCAAAAGGGGCAATTCATTCTCATGGAGCAATAAAAGGGATGCTGATGACAGAGTCTATAGCCACATTGACTGTGCCTTTGGTAATGATCAGTAGTTCAATTCTACACAGGAGTGGAAGCAGTATATATGTTACCTGGGTGTTCAGATCACACTCCTATATTGATAGATATTGATATTGTTAAAGTTAAAGTTAAAAGACCATATAGGCTACTACTAACAGTTATGCAACAAAAAGAATACAAGGAAGCAGTTCAAAGAGTGTGGGGTCAACAAATTCAAGGCTACACTATGTATTCTATTTGGAGCAAACTGAGGAAAATTGAGTAGGAGACCAGAACCATTCATCAGGAGCATTCATCTGTGGATACAAAGCTGCAACAAATGAGAGAAGGTTTGAGGGTAGTTCAAGGAAAATTGAATGAAGACTATTTCAATGAATGTGATTGAAGAAGAAAATAAACTATTACAGAACATTGAAAAGTGGGAAGGTATTCAAGAACAAATAATGAGGCAGAAGTCAAGAGTAAACTGGATTCAGCTGGGTGATAGTAATACCAAATACTTCCATACGTGTATGAAGTCCAGACAAGCAAGAAACAGGGTGAGTAGCATCCTCAATGATAACCATATGAGGATCACTGATCCACAACAGATCCAGCAGGAGTTCATTCAATTCTTCAAACAACTACTGAGCACAGCAGCAGATCAGCTCCCTGGGATAGATATCAATGTGGCTAGACATGGGCCATGTCTATCATTGCACCAACAACACCAGTTATTAGCTCCAGTAACAAAGGAAGAAATCAGTCAGATAATACATAATCTTCCTAATGACAAGGCTCCTGGGATAGATGGGTGCCATGCAGAGTTCTTCAAACAATTCTGGCCTATTGTGGGTGAAGAGGTTATAGAGGCAGTGCAGAAGATCTTTCAAAATGGGAAATTACTGAAAGAAGTTAATTGCACCACTGTTACATTGATTCCGAAAGTGAAGAATCCCAACTATGTTAAGGAATACAGGCCCATTGCTTGCTGCTCAACACTATACAAAGTTATTGCAAAAATCCTTACAACCAGGCTTAAAATAGTTGTGGACTATCTGGTGGGGCAGGCACAATCAGCCTTCATAGAGGGGAGAAACATCCTGGACAATGTCATTATGACCCATGAATTGATTCGAGCTTATTCCCAGAAAGTTGTATCTCTCAGGTGCATAATCAAAGTGGATATTAGAAAAGCTTATGACTTTGTTGAATGGGGATTTCTGAGAGTAGTGTTGCTGGAGTTTGGTGTACCCTACAAAATGGTCACCTTAATCATGGAGTGTGTTTCTACAGCAAGTTTCTCTTTACTAGTCAATGGAGGTCTTACCAGCAAATTTAGAGCAAGGAAGGGTCTAAAATAGGGAGACCCAATGTCTCCCTACCTTTTTGTCTTAGTCATGGAATACCTCATCAGAACACTGAAGCAATTAAACAGGAACCCATACTTAGACTTCCATCCCAAATGTTCCAAGTTACAACTCACTCATATCTGTTTTGCAGATGACCTCCTGATGTGCTGTAGAGGAGATGAAACTTCCTTGGGCTCTTACTGAAAGAGTTTGATAACTTCTCCCATATGTCTGGACTGCAAGCAAACTTGGAGAAAAGCTCCCTGTACATAGCTGGGTTTCACAGGAAATCAAGGAAAGGCTATTGGCAGAATTTCATCTAACAGAAGGACAGCTCCCATTCAAATACCTGGGAGTTCCCTTGTCAACAAGGAAGATTACAATTTCACAATGTCTACCCTTGGTTGACAGGATAGTGGGCAAGATCAGATGCTGGTCATCCAAGGTCTTATCCTATGCTGGAAGACTCCAACCGATCAAGACTGTCCTATTTGAGATGCAAACCTACTGGGCACAGGTCTTCCTACTTCCAAGGAAAATCATCAAACTGGTGGAAGGAATCTGCAGGAACTACTTATGCACTGGGAAATATGAGGCAAGTCATAGGGCCCCCATAGCTTGGGACACAGTATGTAAACCAGAGGCAGCTGGAGGCTTAAATGTTATCTGCTATGAAAAGTGGAACAAAGCAGCACTGTCAAAGCTGCTATGGGCACTAATGCAAAAAAAGGATAAGCTATGGATCAAATGGATCCATTGTCATTATATAAAAAGGAAGGAGGTTGCTAACATGGAAACACCAAAGCAGGCTAGCTGGTTGGTAAGGAAAATATTTGGAGCTAGGGACTGGTGGGCACACGACTGGGCAGCAATGCAATCTTGCTGCCAGAAGGGAAGCTACAGCATCAAGAGAGCATACATGAACTCCATCCCACAGTACACCAAAGTTCCCTGGAAAAAACTGGTGTTGGTGCCAGGAATATTGCCAAAACAGAAATTCATACTATGGATGACATTGCATCGGCGTTTGGCAACAGTAGACAGGTTAGATAAATGGGGTATCCACACGGACCAGGCCTGTTCATTATGTGACAGTGGTAATGCGGAGACACACGACCATCTTTTCTTTGACAGCCCTTATTCACAATCACTGTGGCAAGGATTGTTAAGGTGGCTGAATTTCAACAGAGTGATAAACAATTGGGAGCTCGAGGTGCAATGGCTCTCTGACAGAGTCAACAACAGAAAATCAAGGAAAACCATCCTAGGAGTGGTATTCGCAGCAGTTGTATATAATATCTGGATGGAAAGGAATGAAAGAAGATTCAGACAGTCGAGCAAGGATGCTATGAATAGAGCAAGACAGATTGCAATTCAGGTGCACATCACTGCAAGGAAGAAGAAAAAATGGCTGCCCACTTTACATTACTTCAATTGTTATCCACAATGTACTCCTTGAATATATTTGCAGTTTTGTATGTGAGGAGTTAGCTCAACAACCTTCGGGGTTGTATAGTAGATAGTTGATCAATTTTGAGAGGTTATCTATAGTCCCAAAGAACATGTGATGTACAATTATACTGGTTGAAATACAATTTTTTCTTTTGACAAAAAAAATGGTAGTTTTTTTACTTTTTGTTTTTTAATTGTAAAATATTTTAAAAACTCCAACATGAAACTACTTCTCAATTTGAATGAGTAGAATATTTTTTTGTATTTTTATTATTCATATATAATTATAAGATATCTATATTTATTAATTCAACTAGTGTAACCAATTAATATAAAATTCAAAATTCAAAAAATATTAGTTAGAAAATTAGTTTATTTTGTCTTAACAAAGTACTTGGCATTTTGTGGTTAAAACATTTGTCTTTAGTGCTTTTGCCTCTTCTATTCTATATAGAAGATAGATTCTAATTATTTTTAATATATATATATATATATATATATATATATATATATATATATATATAGTGTTATCCATTACTTAATATTGTTAAATTGACATATAAATTATTAATTTAGTATAATAACTATTCACATATATATACACTATTACTACTATATTAGGAAGAAATTACTCTCCAATTTGAAATGGTAGTTTTTTACTTTTTAGTTTTATTTTTTATTATAAAATAATTTTAATACTGCAATTTGAAACTACTCCCCAGTTTGAATGAGTATAATATTTTTTTTGTATTTTGTTTTTTTAGATAATTATAAAATATCTACATTTATTAATTAATTAGTTTAACCAATAAATGAAAAATTCAAAACTCAAAAAAAAAACATTAGTTAGAAAAGTAGTTTATTTTGTCTTAACAAAGTCAATTGGCATTTTTTGGTAAAGACACTTGTCTTAATGTAGTTCTTTTGCATTTTGTGTATATTAATTGCTTAATATTGTTAAATTGACATATCAATTAATAAATTACCAATTTAGTATAATAACTATTCCCATATATACACACTACTACTACTATTATATTAAGAAGAAATTACTCTCCAATTTGAAATGTTAGTTTTTTACTTTTTAATTTTTTTAATTATAAAATAATTTAAAAACTCCAACTTGAAACTGCATCTTATACTATAAAATAATTTATAAGATATCTATATTTATTAATTCAATTAGTGTAACCAACTAATTCAAAATTAAAAATTCAAAAAAAATAGTTAGAAAAGTAGTTTATTTTTAGAAGAAAATTATGTTTTATTTCAACTATTAGGCAAATTTACATCATCTGTTCTTTTGGACACTAGAACAGATCTCAAAAGTACAATCAATTAGAAATCTACAACTGTTATTGTTAAGCTAATATCCTATCACAGAATGAGTGTTGATACAATTGTGAATACTCGCACGAAGGATAACTATTAATATTCTACAGAATTGGTAACCTTTTATCTAGAAAAGTAGTTTATTTGTCTTAACAAAACCACTTGGCATTTTGTGGTTAAGACACTTGTCTTAATGTAGTACTTTTGCCTCTCCTATTCTATATAGATAGATTCTAATTAGTTTTAATTAATATATATATATATATATATATATATATATATATATATATATATATATATATATATATATATATATATATATATATATATATATATATATATATATATATATATTACATATAGTGTTATCCATTACTTAAAATTGTTAAATTGACATATAAATTATTAGTAACTTATCAATTTAGTATAATAACTATTCCCATATATATACACTATTACTATTATATTAGAAAAAAATTACTCTCCAATTTGAAATGGTAATTTTTTACTTTTTTTTATTTTTTATTTTTTATTTTTTATTATAAATTAATTTTAAAACTCCAACTTGAAACTATTCCCCAACTTTAATGAGTAGAATATTTTTTTGTATTTTTTTCTTATAGATAATTATAAGATATCTATATTTATTAATTAATTAGTATAACCAATTAATGCAAAATTCAAAAAAAAAAAATTAGTTAGACACTTGTATTAATGTAGTTCTTTTGCATTTTGCTTCTATTATTTGCTTAATATTGTTAAATTGACGTATGAATTATTAATAAATTATCAATTTTGTATAATAACTATTCCCATATATACAAACTACTACTACTACTATTATATTAAGAAGAAATTACTCTCCAATTTGAAATGGTAATTTTTTACTTTTTGGTTTTTTTAATTGTAAAATAATTTTAAAACTCCAACTTGAAACTACTCCCAATTTGAATGAGTAGAATATTTTTTTGTATTTTTATTTTTTATAAATAATTATATGATATCTATATTTATTAATTCAATTAGTGCAACCAATTAAGTAAAAATTCAAAATTCAAAAAAAAATTAGTTAGAAAAGTAGTTTATTTTGTCTTAACAAAGCCACTTGGCATTTTGTGGTTAAGACACTTATCTTAATATAGTGCTTTTGCCTCTCCTATTCTATATGGATAGATTCTAAGTATTTTTATAATATATATATATATATATATATATATATATATATATATATATATATATATATAGTGTTATCCATTACTTAATATTGTTAAATTGACATAGAAATTATTAATAAATTATCAGTTTAGTATATTAACTATTCCCATATATATACACTATTACTATTATATTAGGAAGAAGTTACTCGCCAATTTGAAATGGTAGTTTTTTACTTTTTTTTTTATTTTTTATTTTTTATTATAAAATAATTTTAAAACTCCAACTTGGAACTATTCCCCAATTTGAATGAGTAGAATATTTTTTTATTTTTGTTTTTATATATAATTATAAGATATTTTTATTTATTAATTAATTAGTGTAACCAATTAATGCAAAATTCAAAATTCAAAAAAAAATTAGTTAGAAAAGTAGTTTATTTTATCTTAACAAAGTCACTTAGCATTTTGTGGTTAAGACACTTGTCTTAATGTAGTTCTTTTGCATTTTGTGTATATTAATTGCTTAATATTGTTAAATTGACATAGCAATTATTAATAAATTACCAATTTAGTATAATAACTATTCCCATATATACACCCTACTACTACTACTATTATATTAAGAAGAAACTACTCTCCAATTTGAAAGGGTAGTTTTTTACTTTTAATTTTTTTAATTGTAATAATGTAAAAAGTCCAACTTGAAACTACTCCTCAATTTGAATGAGTAGAATATTTTTTTGTATTTTAAATTTTTATAGATAATTATAAGATATATATATATATATATTTATTAATTCAATTAGTGTAACCAATTAATTTAAAATTAAAATTTCAAGAAAAAATTGTTAGAAAAGAAGTTTATTTGTCTTAGCAAAGCCACTTGGCATTTTGTGGTTAAGACACTCGTCTTAATGTAGTACTTTTGCCTCTCCTATTCTATATAGATAGATTCTAATCATATATATATATATATATATATATATATATGTTGTGTTATCCATTACTTAAATTGTTAAATTTACATATAAATTATTAGTAAATTATCAATTTAGTATAATAACTATTCCCATATATATACATTATTACTATTATATTATGAAAAAATTACTCTCTAATTTTTTTTTGGTAATTAAGATTTTATTAATCACCAAAGATTTTGCATTAAAATGTCATAGTCTAGCTTATACTCAGCTGACTATCTAATCTTATCCAGCAAACTAACCACCCATATAAGAACTAACTACTAGTATACTATAATCTGAATTGCTGTATCTGCTTTCTAGTTCTAGTATTTCCTCTAACATTACATATATAAGCTAGCTTCCTTAGTAAGACTTCACTGTTGCGGAAAGTGTTCTCAAATATACGTGAATTCCTTTCCAGCCATAGAGCATATGATACTTCAGCAATCACCATTTGGAATATACTGGCTCTACATGATTTCCCTTTAGCTTTACTGATGAACCACTGGAGTCTTTGATCCCAGGTATATGTCTTTGGTTGATCCTCTTGAATCCACTGCATTGCTTGCTCCCATAGCTCTGTTGAAAATGGGCATGATAGAAATAGATAATCTCTTGTCTCTGTATGGCTTTGGCACAAAGCACATTGCTGGTCTATATTCATTCCCCAGTTTGCTAGTATTTCCTTGGTTGGTAATCTGCTATGTAGCACTAGCCATAAATTGAACACAACTTTAGGTCTAGATGATTAGGTTCTTCCATGGAACTCTCGGAAGGTCTCCTAGCTGCAATAGATATAATTGTCTGGTGGAGCATTCATGCATCTTCAAGCCTTGGAATTTCTGCAGTATACCTCATGATGTTATTATTCTCCTGACCATCCAACCCATGATGTTTTATATAGAAAGCATTTATCCACCTTATCCACAGCTTGTCTTTTTTGTGAGCTAGATCCCAACAAATCTTTGCAATTGCAGCCTTGTTCCATAACAAGAGATTGATAAGGTTCATTCCACCAGCTGATTTAGGAGTACACATTCTCTCCCAAGAGACATAAGCTTTTTTAGTAATGGAATTTTATCCAGACCAGATAAAGCTTCTACTGATTGCTTCAGTTATCTTCATTACTTTGACTGGAATGATGAAGAGTTGAGCCTAATATACTTGGATTCCAAATACCATAGATTGAACTAATTGCAGCCTCCTAGTATAGGATAATTTCTTGGCAGTCCATGATGTGATCTTAGCAGTAATCTTCTCCACTAATGGTTGCCATTGGATCAAGGCAATCTTCTTGGTGGATAGAGGAATGCCTAGATATTTGAATGGTAATTCTCCATGAACAAATCCAAGATGATCAATAATCTGCTTCTGTACTTCCTGTTTAACTCCCCCAAAATACACTGAAATTTTGCCCAGATTAGCCTGCAATCCTTAAGCTTCAGAGAATTGAGAGAAGTATTGGAACATGGCTATGATAGAATCAAGGTCTCCTTTAGCAAACAATAGCAAGTCATCAACAAAGCTCATGTGAGTAATGTCTAGCTTTTTACATCTAGGGTGATATTGAAAAGTTGGCTCTTTCCTTAACTCAGCAAGTGATCTACTAAGGTACTCCATTACTATTGCAAATAGGAAGGGGGATATTGGATCCCCTTGTCTAAGTCTTCTAGCAGTTTCAAATGGTTCTGTTGCTTCTCCGTTAATCAGCACTGAAAAGCTAACTATTTTTATACACTCCATGATCCAGTTAGTCAATCTGGTTGGAAATCCAATCCCCTCCATCACTTGTTGTAGGAAAATCCACTCAACTCAGTCATATGCTTCCTGAAGATCAATTTTAATCATGCATCTAGGTGTCACATGGGCTCTAGTATAGCTTTTGACTAACTGATGTGCCGGGATGACATTATCAGCTGTTTTTCTGCCTGGAGTAAACCCTGCTTGAGCCTCACAGATGATACTGGGAATGATTTTTGTAGTCTATTGGCCAGGATTTTAGACATCATTTTATATAGGACTGAGCAACATGCAATTGGTCTATACTCTTTAACTATGGAGGGTTTGGAAACTTTGGGATTAAGGTAATAGTGACACAATTTATTGGCTTGTACATCTTGGTTGTTAGAAAGAACTCCTTGATGGCCCTTATGACCTGCCTGCTAATAAAGTTCCAAGACTTCTTGAAGAATACATCATTGTAGCCATCTATTCCTAGGGCTTTATCATCTCCCATTGCTTTTAGACTCTCCACAATTTCAAGATCAGTGATATCAACACATAACTCCCTTCTCTGTTGTTGTGTTAGCATTGGGCTATTAGCCATATACATTCTGTTTATGGCTGGAAGAGATGCAGCTGTTGATCCCATTAGTGACTTGTAAAATCCAATGATCTCCCTTTTTATGTCTGCAGGTGTATTTATTTTAACTCCCATTGCATTTGTAACTTCTGTGAGCTGCTTACTTTGTGTTCTTTCTTTCTTTCAGGACTGCAGTAAAGTACTTCGTATTAGAATCTCCAAGTTGTATCCATTTTGCTCTAGCCTTCTGCTGTAATACACTTTCTTCAATCAATGACCACCTTTCCAAGTTCAATACTATCTCTTTCTCTTTCTGCTACAACTCATCAGATATGCCCTTACCATTTGTTCCTGCACTTCTTTCAGTTCCTGTCTGGTATGCTCTATCCTCTGAGTAATGCTCTTGAACTCCTTAACATTTAAGGTCTTTTTAAAGGGCCTTTCAATGCTTTGATTTTAGCCCATACTACTTTCATAGATCCAGGATTGTTATAGTACCAGACATTTGCCACAATCTGATGAAAATCCTCATGCTCAGTCCATACATTAAAAAATTTGGAAGGTATCTTGCCTTTCCAAGAAGATGCTTCTAGTGTCACTATCATAGGATTATGGTCAGAGATTAGTGGTTGTTCATATACTGTTTCTACATGGCTCCACTTGATCATCCACTCATAGTTTCCAAATACTCTATCTAGTCTGCTACATACTCTATCTACTCCAGGCTGTTTGTTTGTCCAGGTATAGTACTCACCCTTCCAATGTAGCTCTGATAGTCCTGCTTGCTGTATACATTGACTAAACTCTTGAGTCTCTGAATATCTAACAAGATTACATGATTGTCTATCCTTGGCATATAATACAAAATTGAAATCCCCAGCAACTAACCATGCATCTGTGATAGCTGATGAATAGGCCTGTAAATTTCTCCATAGAGATCTTCTTTGCTCCATTTCATTGTACCCATACACCACAGTGAGGTAACAAGTAACATCCCATTTTATGCTTCTGACTTTGCAATGTATCAGTTGAGCTTCCTCCTGAATACCAGCAACTGTAAACATATTTGTATCCTATAAAACCACACTCTACCATTTCTATCATCATTGTAATTTGTTAGAATACCCCATCCAGGAACCAGCAGATTAGCAATTCTATTAGCATTTTATTTTTTAACCTTAGTTTCTACAAAACCAACAAGCTTATTTTATTTCTCCTAATATACTCCCTAACTTTCTTTTGTTTGTACCTTTTATTTACACCTCTAATATTCCAGAATAACCACTTAACTGACAATTGCTTGGTCCACCCATGTCCCCTGGTGGTACCTCATGCTTACTATTGGATACTGCTTCAAATCTATTGCTAACAGTAATGGGAGACAAAGGTGGAAAATTGATGAGAATGAAATCTGGACTCTGAACTTTCTTCCCTTTCTCTTCCTGTTTTTCCTTCTCTGTTATCAGATTTGGAGATTCATTGGGCTCTTTATGAAACTCATTCTTCTCATTTGCAACAATTTGTTGTACTATTGCCTCTTTTTGAATAGGAACAGTTTGCACTGGGCCCTTGGTTCTCCATTCCTGCATTACTTTTTCCTTATTCACTCGGGTAGGCTGGTGTATATTTGGTTTTATTTGGACTGAGCAGCTATGGCCAATAGTTTGACACTTTTCAGTAGTAGGAGGGTTTCCAGTCATATACTACATCTTGTAGGAATTTCTTCCCATCTGGATCCATCACCCATATTTCTCGTGGTAACTCTTTACTGACATTAATCTCTATAAGCATTCGAGCATAAGAGACTCTAGTTTGCTTGGTTGTGCATTCATCCGCAAAGATAGGCTTCCCTAAGACACTTGCAATCCTACTTAATGATCTCATTCCCCAACAAGACATTGGAAGCTTAGGAAACTTTACCCAATGAGGAATATCAGTAGGGAATTTCTCTGTGAAATCAAAATTTGGAGTCCATTGTTTAAGGATGATAGGTCTGTTTGCTATAGAGTAAGGCCCTGCACATAGAATTTCCTTAGCGTCTACAGTTGTTCTGAATTTAACTATGTAATTACCTTCCTCATGGTAATACAAGTCTGGTTCTGGAACATGTGACTAGTGAAGGTTAATAAACATCTTCATCGCATTGAAACCAGGTCCATCTCCTAAGATATATACAATCAGGGCACATTTCCACTTTTTCTCTTCCTCTTCGACCTCTAATTTGTTCAATTGCACTATAGGTTGCCCATCAACCATTATAGGTGGTATGTAATCTAGAACCATACCATTTGTTGCAAATCTATTTTTCTGAAATAGGGTAGACCAAATCTTTTTGGGTTCCTTAGTTCTGTTTCTGATGGCCACCGAATTCTCCATTACTTCCATCACTGGTTGAGCTTGGACCTGTATTGACCTTTGCATGGCTACTACTCCGTTGGTTGCCTTCTTAGTTAGATCTGATTCTGCTCCAATATGAGTAGGGGAAGTCACATCCAGCTTCTTTGAGACTATAGACTAGTGCGATGTCGACCCACTTGAATCACTCTCATCTACAACTGATGAATCTGAGTTCTGCACATGTGGGGTCATGATGACTACTTTCTCCATAGTTGGTTGCTTAATAGTTGTTCTCAGTTTCTCAATAGCTGCTAATGGTATCTTACGGGGTCTTCCTCTACCTCTGCCTCTCCCTCTCGCCATTGTTACAGACTCGGCGTACGTTTAACTAACGTGCGCCGAGAGCACGAAGAAGAAGAAGGGTTCTTAAATTACTCTCCAATTTAAAATGGTAGTTTTTTGCTATTTTTTTATTTTTTATTTTTTATTATAAAATAATTTTTAAACTCCAACTTGAAACTACTCCCCAATTTGAATGAATCGAATATTTTTTCGTATTTTTGTTTTTTATAGATAATTATAAGATATCTAAATTTATTAATTAATTAGTATAACCAATTAATGCAAAATTCAAAATTAAAAAAAATTAGTTAGAAAAGTAGTTTATTTTGTCTTAACAAAGCCACTTGGCATTTTGTGGTTAAGACACTTGTCTTAATGTAGTACTTTTGCCTCTCCTATTCTATATAGATGGATTCTAATTATTTTTATAATATATATATATATATATATATATATATATATATATTGTGCTATCCATTACTTAAAATTGTTAAATTGACATATAAGTTATTAGTAAATTATCAATTTAGTATAATAACTATTCCCATATATATTTACTATTATATTAGGAATACATTACTCTCCAATTTGAAATGGTAGTTATTTACTTTTTTATTTTTTATTTTTCATTATTAAATAATTTTAAAACTCCAACATGAAACTACTCCCCAATTTGAATGAGTAGAATATTTTTTTAAATTTTTTATAGATAATTATAAGATATCTATATTTATTAATTAATTAGTATAACCAATTAATGCAAAATTCAAAATTAAAAAACAAAATTAGTTAGAAAAGTAGTTTATTTTGTCTTAACAAAGCCACTTGATATTTTGTGGTTAAGACATTTGTCTTAATGTAGTTCTTTTGCATTTTGCGTCTATTATATGCTTATATTGTTAAATTGACATATGAATTATTAATAAATTACCAATTTAGTATAATAACTATTCCCATATATACACACTACTATTACTACTACTATATATTAAGAAGAATTTACTCTCCAATTTGAAATGGTAGTTTTTTACTTTTTGCTTTTTTAATTGTTAAATAATTTAAAATCTCCAACTTGAAACTACTCCCCAATTTGAATGAGTAGAATATTTTTTTTTGTATTTTTATTTTTTATAGATAATTATAAGATATCTATATTTATTAATTCAATTAGTGTAACCAATTAATTCAAAATTCAAAATTCAAAATTCAAAAAAAAGGTTAGTTAGAAAAGTAGTTTATTTTGTCTTAACAAAGCCACTTGACATTTTGTGGTTAAGACACTTATCTTAATATAGTGCTTTTGCCTCTCCTATTCTATATAGATAGATTCTAAATAATTTTATAATATATATATATATATACACACATATATATATATATATATGTATATATATATATATATATATGTATATATATATATATATATATATGTATATATATATATATATATATATATATATATTATGTTATCCATTACTTAATATTGTTAAATTGACATATAAATTATAAATAGATTATCAATATAGTAAAATAACTATTCCCATATATATACATTATTACTCTTATATTAGGAAGAAGTTACTCTCCAATTTTTATTTTTTTTGGTAATTAAAGGTTATATTAATCATCAAAGAGATTTCTGTACAAAACCATAGTGCAGCTACTACACAGCTAACTATCATATCTAGACTATATATCAACTATCGCTATACCTATCCCTCTATTTACAGAAGATATTGCTCAAGCTGTAACCTAATTTTGGGGTTCCTCTAATATTACAAGTATATGCAATGGTCATAAGTAGTTTATCACTGGTACATAAGACATTTTCAAAGATCCTCGCATTTCTCTCTAACCACAGAGCATAGAACAATTCTGCTACAACCATTTTGAATATGTGAGCCTGATTCGATTTCCCTTTAGCATTACCAACAATCTATTGAACAAACTGTTCCCAATTGAGGAAATTGGGTGAGATTCCCTAATCCAAGACAGTGTCTGGTGGCTTAGCTGAGTAGCAAAGGAACAGCTATGGAAGAGGTGGTCTCTGGTCTCCGGAGCTTGCTGGCACAGAACACAGATGCTATCCACATTCATACTCCAATGTAGCAGCCTATCCTTGGTTGGTAACCTATCTTGAAGTACCAGCCACAGATTGAAAACAGTCTTAGGCCTAGAATAGTTTTGAGTAGTTAAGTTCTTCCATGTAACTCTAGGGAGTTGACCAATCTGAAGCAAATATAGTAGCCTAATAGAGCACACTGGTCTGTGCAAACTCTGATATTGCTGCAGCAGTCCACTTGCTGCAATTATCTTTCGGACCATCCAACTAGCTTGTTTGGGTGTAGAAATGGTCTCCTGTTGCTGCTGTTTTACATACACTGGGTGAATCCATCTGACCCACAGAGTATCTTTCTTGTGAGCCAAGTCCTAGCATAGCTTAGCAATAGCTGCTTTATTCCACAGCAGGAGGTTTGTGAGGTTCAGCCCACCAGCTGACTTTGGCAGGCACATTTTGTCCCAGGCAATGTATGCTTCTTAGTGATACCTACTGAACCAGACCATATAAAACTTCTACAAACTGCTTCAATAAGCTTTAGGATTTTTGAAGGTATGGGAAATGTTGAGCCCTGTAAGCTTGTATACCAAAGACCACTGATTGGACCAATTGAAGTCTTCCAGTATATGACAATTTCCTGGCAGTCCAAGATGTGATCCTAGCAGTGATCTTATCTACCAGTGGCTGCCACTGAATCAAAGCCATCTTCTTAGTAGATAAAGGTATGCCCAAATATTTGAAAGGCAAATCTCCATATACATAGCCTAGATGGTCAGTAATTTGTTGCTGAAATGGTAGTTTTTTACTTTTTTTAATTTTTTGTATTATAAAATAATTTTAAAACTCCAACTTGAAACTATTCCCCAATTTGAATGAGTAGATATTTTTTTGTATTTTCGTTTTTATAGATAATTATAAGATATCTATATTTATTAATTAATTAGTGTAACCAATTAATGCAAAATTCAAATTCCAAAAAAAATTAGCTAGAAAAGTAGTTTATTTTGTCTTAACAAAGCCATTTGACATTTTGTGGTTAAGACACTTGTCTTAATATAGTTCTTTTGCATTTTGTGTATATTAATTGCTTAATATTATTAAATTAACATATAAATTATTAATAAATTACCAATTTAGTATAATAACTATTCCCATATATACATACTACTATTACTACTACTATTATATATATTAAGATGAAATTACTCTTCAATTTGAAATGGTAGTTTTTTAGTTTTTATTTTTTTAATTGTAAAATAATTTAAAAACTCCAACTTGAAACTACGCACCAATTTGAATGAGTAGAATATTTTTTTGTGATTTTATTTTTATAGATAATTATAAGATATCTATATTTATTACTTCAATTAGTGTAACCAATTAATTTAAAATTCAAAAAACCAATTGAATTAATAAACCATAAAACCAATTGAATTACAAAAATTATAGATATGAAACCATAATTTTAAAAATATAATGGGTTTAATACGAAAATTTTTAAAAGTTGAACCCATATGATTTAAATCCTGGATCCGTCTCTGACAAGGTCTACATCCACACTATCTTTTCTGGACCCACTTGTAGTATTACATTGATTTTTTTTAATAATAATAATAACAGTAATAATATATTCAAAGTCAAACGAGCATTCAAACCCTTTCTTCTTCATTTCATTACCAAATTTATTGGGAAAAAAAAATTAATTAATTAAATTAATTAAGGTGGTGATCAGAATGACAGCTGTGGTTGAACCTATTTCACCAAACAAGGCCTTAGTCATTAATGATTCTAATTTGAAGATGGTAAGGAGAAATGATGGATTTGATGAGCAAGAAGAAGAGGAAGCAAATGAGTGCAAGAGATCACCCTTGAGTGAAGAGGATGGTGGAGCTAATTCTGTGAATTTTGAAAATGAACAATTGGAGAAAGACAATAAAGTATGTTATCCTTGGTATAATACTCCATGCATTATAATTTATGTGATGTAATTTAACTCGATACAAATTGTAAGAAAGAAAGAACATCATTCGAGTTACAAATTTTAAGAAAGAAAGAACATCCTTTGAAACTTGTGATCTTAGGGCCTGTTTTGGCCATAAATTCTTTTTTTACTTTTTTTTCGAAAAAAAATTATTTTTTTCCGAAATTAGTGTTTGGCCATGAAATTTTCAATTTTCACTTAGAGATGAATTTCGATTTTTTTATTTTCATAATTTTCACTTCAAATTACTCAAAAAAATTCAAAAACAACTCAAAATTATATTTATGTCCAAACATAACTCTAATTTTCAAATACCATTTTCACTTGAATTTTTATTCTTTTCGAATTTTACAATTATTATGTCCAAAGTCCCACTTAAATATGTTACTATAATATTTGTGTGTCTGGAAGCTTTGAAACTTATGGACTACAAAAGTTTCTCGTCATTCTTTTTTGATCGAATAAATTAGGAAATAATGTCACATAAACTGAAAAATAAAGTGTTTTTCAAACACTTCTTATAATAACATTGAACATCATTAAGGCTAAGGATATTTTTTTTGGTTTCCCATTCGGTGTCTGGTATCCGCATTTGAGTCCGACTATATTCGGATTCGCGCGGGGTAAGGCTCCATTCGAGGGGATACCGCTCCCTACCAAGGATTTTTTCCATATTCAGTGCTCGAACTCGTAACTTTTGATTAAGGAGGAAGCAGCCACATCCACTGCACCACATCACTTGCTTGATGGTAAGGTTAAGGATATATAGTTGTATGTATGACTAAGAATTGTTTGTTTATGTGAAATTAAAGGGTGATCAAAGTTTTTTCTTAAAAAAAAACTCCAAATAACGTTCAACTTAACAAGAATAACCAATTATTTCACAAAGAGTATCTTATGATCACAACATGATAGCATTTTTTCAAGATGTTCTCTAAATGATTAGGAAAAAAAAGTACATGTAACTTCTTTATAAGTGATAGTGTTAGAATCAGTTTGCACGTACCTCAATTATTATCAAAATATTTATAAGAAAATATAAATAAATCTTGTTCATGATCTTATTTTCTTGTCTTGTAATCAAAGCAGAGAACCAAGATCCAGAGGTACAAGAACCAAGACTATACATAATTTGCCCAGGCCGATCAGATATAGAACTTTCAGAGCCATTCATTTCCAGCCCTAAATATTGCCTCTTCACACTCAAGGAAGGAAGTCGTTACAAGCTCAAATTTTCTTTTACTGTTTCAAATAACGTTTTCTCTGGTCTCAAATACATCAATACTACCTGGAAATCTGGTGTAAGAGGTATGTAGTAAAGTATTCATATATACTAGTGCAGAGGCGGAGTCAGTATTTGAAGCTTATGAGTCTGTTCATAATTCCGATCATATCATTTTAAGATAAATACAGAGCTTAGACAAAAGTTATTAGGTCCGTCCGAACCCCTAACGTCAACACTAGCTCCGCCCTTGAGTATACTCCCGTCTTTCCAATTTATACATGTGGCGGCAGTGGCGGAGGTAAGATCTCCAGGAAGGGGATTAGAAAAAGAATTTGTAGCTAGTGGAAAATGAACTTATGAACGTACGAAGGTTTTGAACCTATTCACCACTAAACTACACTTTGGGTTGTGTTAAGAAGGTTCAAAACTTAATATATAGAGGTAAAAAACAGATTTTGCCTTATATATACAGCGTAATTTTTTGGCGAATAAATCTGCCATTGTGTGGCGGTGTTTAACCATGCGTAGTTTAAGAAAAAAAATTACTACTCCCTCTATTTCAATTTAGATGAGGCACTTTGACTCTGCACAGAATAAAAAATAAAATTTAGCTAGCGTTTGGCCATAGATTTCAAATTTATTTTGAAGAATCTGATTTGACGCTGATTTTGGGATTTAAAACTTGCGATTTGGGATTTGACCAAAATATGAGCAAAATTTATGGCCAAACGAGACCTTAGACTTTTGAAACTTGTATTCTTAAAAGCTTAAGGAGAAAAAGTTTTGTGTGGCCATGACATTTGTATAGTTATAAAAGCTTCTTATTAAGGGTAAAATGGGTAAACTAAAGAGTTTAAAGTTGATTTTTTTTCAAATTTAAAAATGTGTCATTTATTTTGAAAAATACTAAAAAGAAAAATACCTCATCTATTTTTTGAAACGGAAAAATAATTCATTTGAAATTTGTGATATGAAAAAAGCTATAATCATTTATGTGGCAATCAATTATTTCATTAGAGGTAAATGAGAAGTTTATAAATTAAATTATTTCTAAAAATAGAAATGTGACTTTATTTTTGGACAGACTAAAAAAAAGTATATCACATAAATTGAGACAAAAGAAATATATATTTTACATTATTATATCACTTAAAGATAGTTACAAGGTAATTGTCCATAATAATCAAGAATAATTAGTATCCTAGAACAGATAGCCTACTACAATTAGTATTTTAGAACAGATAACCTATTACATGTTAAATATACTCTAATAATATTTTTTTTGACTCTATCATCATATCTCCGCGAATGAATAAATTTTATTTTTAGCATAATGAAGGCATTTTGGTGATTTTGATTGATTTTTTTAATTTCATTTATTATGGCAGTTGATAAGTCTCAAGTGATGTTGGGAAATTTTAGTCCTCGAAAAGAGCCATATGCATATGAAGTAGAGGAAGATGTTACACCTTCTGGTGTCTTTGTAAGTGATTATATTCAGCAAGAACACAGGTATAACTATCTCCAATTGTGCAATAAAACTTACAATTGTAAATATAATGTCTTGTGTAACAAATAAGAGATTACACCCAAACCAACTGATTGTATTTAATTCACCAAACGGAATTACAATAACCAAATGTCCACAGAACAATAGAAAACAACACTGAGGGAAATAGAGACAGATGAGAAAAGAAGCTGCAATAGGAAACTAAGAAGAAAGAGGATGAGGTACAGATTCAGAGGAGATGAGAAACATAGACTTGAGCATCAACATAATTGGCATATCCCTTTTTGCCGCGCTTAATTTTCTTTTTAATAGCTCGCTCTCCCTTTCCTAGGTCTCACACAAAGTTTTCTAATATTTCAAATAGGCCCTTTACCTTAGTCTTTGGCCGATCTCATTCATAACATCTTGATTTATTAATCACAGTAATTTTTTTAAAATAATAAACAATTGCTATGACTATTAATTAATTAAATGAATAAGCATGTAGTATCGATTAATTGCAAAGGCACGTTCACCCAAGGATGGTTAATTGAATCCTTTTCGCCAAAAAATTACACTGCAGTCATAGATTTTTTATTTTTATTTTTTTACATTAATTTTGTTTATGTTCCTGGTTATAGATGATAAAGAAAGATACTACGTGGATATCAAATACTACTTTGACATTCAAAAACAATGGCGTGAAAGCTCCTAACATTCTTTTGTATATGTAGTTTTCATATATTTCAAAAGGCCAATTATCGTAGAGAGTTGATTTTGGGTCTTTTTTCTATATTGAAAATCAAATTTTCCATGGATAAGTCTCATTGTTTAATTTTTTTTTTGTTTTATTTATCATCGACCCATTTGAGGGAAAGGCTCCCAATCATAAAATTAAAAAAGGAAAAGTAAATAAATTCAAAACGAGTTGTTCAATAGTAAAAATTGGAATGTGATCAGATAAATGAGATTTCTCACTCTTAATTATCAGTCTTAAATTCGAAAATTGAGAATAGAGCAAACTTTTAGGAAGCACTTTACAGCTTTAGTAGGCCTACCAACTATTTAGATTAATTGAACCATAATTTTGAATACGAACATACAAAACACTAATAGAGTAAATTATGTAAGAAAAATGAGTAGATAATATTGACTAAGAACAAAAAGGAAAGAATAACCTATAAAAAAGACTATGTCTTGGCAAGCCACTGCCTTGAAAGTGATTTTGGCTCTACTGGGTATAAATCGTTAAGACTGGTCGCTCCCCAAGGTTCAACGACACCTCTAAACATGTGCACTCCTGGCTGAAAGGTTAGAATTTGCACAAAACAATTGGCCAGAAAGAAGAGAAGATGAAGGTATTTCCTGTAGTTGTTACAGAAATTAAAATATTGTAGGAAGAAAATAATGATTTTCAAGATGAATTATTGGTTAAGAATTGAGTAAATATGATGGTTAATGATCATCCTATTTATAGATAATTATGGGGGTTGCATGTATGACAAGTCTGGAGAGCCTTTTAACATTTGTCCAAATATATTAGTCCACTTGACTTCAATACTAATAAGTGTACTTAGTCTTCCATGCATGAAGACACGTGATAAATTGTAAAAATTGCACGAGGCACCCTACTTGGTTGTCCATAATTAACCTATACCCATTTAATAAAACAGTTTTAATGTGTATCCACTTTTTAAACAATTTAGCCCCCTTTCTCCTCCTCCTCCTCCTCCTCCTCCTTCTTCTTTGGAACTTCAGTTCATGAGATGATTGCCATAAGTATGTTTATCAGATTATTTAAAAATAAATTATAAATAATTACGTAAGTTAGTAGACAATACTTTATGCATATTTTCACGTATGGGAAGTTTAAGGTCATACTTATTGATTTTTTTTACGATATTTCTGTTCTTTTTACGTTTATTGTTTCCAAAATTAATAATTTAGATACTGTTGGCAATCTGATTATTTATCTAGTATGTTAGAAAACTTTTCAAATATATCAGCTTATATAGTACTGAACTTTTTATAAATGAACTAAATACCTTCAATATCTTATGCGGAAGTTTTTGAAAAACTTTTATAATAAAACTAATGAATCCAGGACAAAAAAAATTCAGCTTATTTTGTGATGAAGTTTTTACAAATGAACTAAATAATTTCAGTATCTTCTACTGAAGTTTTTGAAAAAGCTTATCCAAGATAAAAAAAAAAGTTCAGCTTATTTAATACTGAAGTTTTTATAAATGAACTAAATCATTTCAGCATCTCATGCTGAAATTTTTGAAAAAGCTTAATGACAAAACTAATGAATCCAGGACAAAAAAACTTCAGCTTATTTAGTGCAATTACAAACAAAAATTTCAGCAAATAGAGAATAAAACTTCAGCTACTATGTTTACGTTCAGAAATTACAAACAAAAGCTTAAGCAAATAAAGAATAAAACTTCAGCTACTATGCTTAAATTCAGCAACTACAAATAAAAATTTCAGCACACTTGGTTCAGTACACTTGCTACTTCAGGCCCGTCTACTGGAATGCTAAAGTTTTGTGTGATTGCCTTTGCTATTTCAGCCCCGTATGCTGAAGTTACGCAAAAAAGTGGGTACGCTTGTATTTTTTTTTTTGCAAAGGGGGCAGAAGTTAAAACGTGACCCAAAAACAGGTATAGATACAAATGCCCCTGATATATTTGCATAGCTATTTGTCAAAGCCACTCAACACTTAGCTATAAGGCTTCATGCAAGAAGCCACTTGAAAATCGATAGAACATTTGAAAAAAACCCATGGCTATTGGTTGAAAATGGATTTTCAAAAAGAAATTTTTGACTTTGCATTTATAAATACTACCAACAGTCCCCACTAATGCAAAGACAAAAATAGAATAATCCTGGACAAAAGAAGGAACATGTACTTAAGTGTCAATATTTTTCGATTTGAATTTACACGTAGTGAAATGAGGCAACAACTAACATCCATATAGTAAAGTACTCTTGAACTGAATGGACATTAGTTAAGATCCCCACAACACATACTATATCCTTAATTTATGCAAACTCTGCGATACTAATAAAGTAATTTTATGGCCATGCACATACCTTGGGTTTCATGAGTGCTCTATAAAGATATCCCAAGTCTTTTGTAAAAGGTGACTGCACATTTACTCATATAGGTGATTTCATCATGTTTATCTACATATAGACTACCTTAAGGCTATGGAATCATTAAGAGAAAAGTAAGCTCAACTTTATAAAGCACTACTACACGCCATAGGGATAAGAAATATAGTGCATATTGAGGTCTCATATGGCTTCGTTTGACCACAAACATGTATCCATTATACTTTCTCAACCCATGGGCTTTAGCCCCCCCATCATCCTCGATGTTTAAAGGATAACTCTCCTTGCATAACCCTTGGTTAAAGGATCCGCCAAATTTCTTTCAAATCTTACATATTTAAAGGAAATAACACAATGTTTTAACAACTGTTTTATCGCGCCATGCCTAATGCGAATATGTCTTCTTTTTCCATTGTACATACTATTTTTGGCAATTTCAATTGCCGCATGTGAGTCACAATGTACAGAAACTGGTGAAACTTGTCTTTCTCACAAAGGCACATATACCAATAAGTTTCTCAACCACTCGGCTTCTTGCCCTCCCAACTCAAGAGAAATGAATTCAGACTCCATAATAGATCTTGCTATACAAGTCTGTTTTGAAGACTTCCATGAAATAGCACTTGCACCCAAAGTAAACACATAGCCACCGGTGGAGCTAACTTCATCATTGTCAGTAACCCTGTTTGCATCACAAAATCCTTCTAAAATAGCAGGAAATTTATTAAAATGCAAACACCAATTCATAGTACCTCTCAAATACCTTAGCAAACGATGCAGAGCAATCCAATGTTCACTACTAGGGTTGTGAGTATATCTACTCAATCTACTAACAGCATAAGCAATATCAAGTCGTGTATAATTCATGAGAAATATTGCACTACTAATTATCTTAGCATACTCAGTTTGAGAAATACTAGATTCCTTATTCTTTTTCAAGTTTATGCTAGGATCATAAGGAGTTCTCAAAGGAGCTACATCAAAACAATTGAACCTTTCGATATTTTCTCAATATAATGAGACCGAGACAATGAAAAACCATCAAAAGTTCTTTTGATTTTAACCCCTAAAATCACATTTGCTTCTCCAAGGTATTTCATTTCAAATTTAGAAGACAAAAAATTTTTAGTCTCATAATGACATCACATTAGAGCCAAAGACTAATATGTCATTCACATATATAATAATGCAATCTAATGCGATTATTTTTTAATAAACACAAGTATCATATGCATTAATAACAAAACCATTAGCCACTAATGTGCTATTGAACTTTTCGTACCATTACTTAGGTGCCTACTTTAGATTATACAAAGACTTTCTCAATTTGCATACTTTATTATCCTATCCTTGGATCACAAATCCCTCAGCTTGAGACATAGATCTCTTCCATTAAATCATAATTTAAGAAAGTCATTTTAATATCCATTCGATGTATCACTAAATTATGAATAATGGTTAAAGCAACACGAGTTCTAATAGCCGCTATCTTAGTCACATGAGAATAAGTATCAAGGTAATCAATGTCTTTCTTTTGGTTAAAAACCCTAATAACAAAGACTATGTTGGCCCAAGAACAGGTTCATCATCAAAAATGGGAAATTTGTTGGCCCAAGTACAGGTGAAGTTTTGAATATTAATAAAAGAACTCAGACATAGACCACGTCCATATTGTGAAGCACAATCATGATCAACTTGTACATGTGATATGCACGTGAATGAGATAAATCTAACTGATCAAGAAGCTATATCTTCTGATCTGATTGAAAAGGTTGCATGGATAAGGAGAGAAAGACTCCTTATATGAAGAGAACACAGTTTAGGAAGAAGATAGTGTTAGAGTTTGAGATCACCTTGAGATCTTCTACGTAGAAGAGTAGCATTTGAATCACAGCCAATCTCTAATTACTAACCTATTAAATATCAGTGTTCTTCTCTTTTATAGGTAATGCACATAAGCAGAAGTTAAACTTAAATTGAGAGCAAAAGAGCAAGGCGATTCTGCAAGCAATTTATGTATGATTCGAGTGTGCAATCCTGAAGCTACTTGAACGAGATAGAAGAACCAGTTCCAAATGTCTATCTTTTATTATAATTCAATTGTAGTAGGTGTTTTTTATTGTACCTTTCAACTTTTATAGAAGCAGTTGTATTAGGTACCTAGAGTGTTCAAGTTAGAATTGACTTGAAGTTGTCGCAACAGTTAAGGCTGTGTGCCACAACGGGATTAGAGTTACTACTTTGGTTAATAAAAAGTTTTGTAAATGTTGTTTTGGCTCAATGAATTTAGTAGACATTTGAAAAAATCCTACAGAGTAGTAAGTCGTGGGGTTTACACCTTTTGAGCCAGGGTTTTTTCAAAAATCTTTGTATTCTTTTATTTATCATTCCGCAAACAGTAGTAGTTGGAACACATAGAAGAACTAGGTGCTTCTATAGTTTAGTTAAGCGAAAACTGGGTACCACACAAATAACCCCCCTCTTGTGTGGTATTGACGTTTAAAACATCAGTAGGGCCTTATATTTCTCAATTGTACCATCGGGTCTCAACTTCATCTTAAATATCCACTTGCTACTGATGGGTTTAAAACCTTTGGTCAAATCAGACAAGTACCAAGTGTGATTAGAAACTATAGAGTGGACGTGCCAAAGACAAGATCTGACTGTACTACTGAAGACTTGAAGAAATGGGAAAAGAATGCCAAAGCCAAAAAATGGCTTGTGAGTGGACTGGGGCCAGATGAGTACAACAAGATTCAAAGTTGTACCACTGGTATGAAGATATGGGACACTTTATAAGTGGCCCATGAAGGAACTCCTCAAGTAAAGAGATCAAGAGGAACACTGCCATATTCTCAATATGAGAATTTTACTATGAAGGAAGGAGAAACTATCCAGGATATATACACAAGGTTCACAACACTAACAAATGAAGTTAAATCTCTTGGAAGAGTTATCCTTGAAGAAGACAAGATTGAGAAAATCGTGACAAGGGTCTTACTAGTGACTTGGGAAAGCAAAATCACTGCTACTCAAGAATCAAGAACATTGCTACTCTCAAGTTGGATGAACTGATTAGAAACCTCACTACCTATGAATTAAGAAGGCAAACCATGAAAATGAATGCATCAAAGAAGGAAAAGAGTCTGGCTCTCAAAATAGCTGAAGGTGCAAATCTGGAGGATGATGAAATGGCCATGATCACAAGGGATTTCAAAAAGTATCTAATGAGAGGAAAGGGTTCTTAAAGAGGAACAACCTTCAACAAACTAAGGGCTCCTGAGAAACAGACCAGCGAGGGTTGCTACAAATGTGGCAAGACTGATCACATGATCATGAACTGTCTTATTGGAAAATTGAATGGAAGAAGGAAATGGCTGAATGAAGTAACATGAAGAAGGAACATGTTCAACCCAAAAGGAATAAAGGATCAACAAAGGCTATGGTTGGTGACTGGGGAGAAACATCATATGAGTATTCAGAAGATGAAGCTGGAGATGAATAAGCACTTATGGCCATCAGAGAATCAGATGATAAATAAGAGGTAAGTGTGCTTCATCTCAAATATAAGATTAAATTTCTGTCTAAAGAAAAATTATCTAACCTATTGCTAGACTTCATTGATGAGTTTCAGATAATTAACAATGAGAAGGAAGAGATGTCTAGGGAGTGAGTGATCTTAAAAGCAAAGTGCAAAAATCTAGAATCTAGGGCTAATGAGAGTGACCGTAAAAATGGTGAGTTGAAGAACGAGGTTCTTGAACTTGACTCCAGTGTCCTAGAACTTAAGTCTGAAAATTTAAAACCGAAATTAGGAACAAGTAAGAGAATGCTAATCACACACATCTCACCTTAGAAGAAAACCTAGGAAAATGAAGGATGAGTTGTATAGGTAAGATAAGCAGATAAGAGTTTTAAAAGAAGACCTAGGGAAGGTAAAGCATGAGCTTGACAGAACTTGAAAATGGAATAAGGCTTTTGATGTACTATCATGGGTATAAGAACATCACAGTAGCAACAAGAGAGGACTTGGCTATCGGGACCAAGCACCCAAATGGGACACCAAAAGAAAGTACCTCACTCTTACTGAAAATAAAATATGCATCAAGACTAGTCATTACAAAAATGAATGTAATGCAAAAGAAAAGGACAGTTAAGATAACAAAACCTTTGTTCAAGAGAAAAATAGGCTTCCTGTGTGGGCTAAAAGGAGGACTTAAAATGAGGTAATGTCTCCTTTGGAAATGGGAAGAAAGGTGAGATTATTGGGTTGAAAAGGTAGGTAAGACAGACTCACACTCCATTGAGAATTTCTACTTGATAGATGGCTTGAAATATAGCCTAATCAGTGTATCACATTTGTGTGATAAAGGTAACCTTGTAGCATTTACCTCTACAAATGCTTTGTGATTGATATTACCACTGATAAGATTATTTTGCAGGGAAGAAGAGTTAACAATATTTACATTGTAGATTTGTCCACTCTTTCCGAAAATGACCTCACTTGCTTGAGTGTGTTAGGCAATGATCCCCTCCTATGGCACAAGAAACTTGGTCATGCAAGTTTGAATCAACTGAACAAATTAGTCTCCAAGGACTTGGTGATAGGGTTACCTAATATCAAGTTCAAGGAAGACAAAGTTTGTAAGGCCTATACAAGGGGAAAGTAGGTAAGATCATCCTTTAAAGGCAAAAAAATGGTAATCACAACCAGGACGTTGGAACTGGTTCACATGGATCTTTGTGGTCCAATGAGAACATTGAGCAGATGTGGTAAGAAATCTGTTATGGTACTTATTGATGATTATTCTAGATTTATCTGGGTACTATTATTAACATCTAAGGGTGAAGCATTTGACATGTTTACTATATTTGTTAGAAAAACTCAGAAATAATTAGGTAATCAACTTGCATCAATCAGGTTTGATCATGGAGTTGAATTTGAAAATGCTAAGTTTGCTGAATTTTGTAATGAGGATGGTGTAGGTCATAATTTTTGTCTTTAGGACTCCTCAACAAAATGAAGTAGATGAAAGAAAGAATGGGACTCTTGAAGATATGGCTAGGACTATGCCTCTTTTTAGTAAATTGCCTCATAGCTTCTGGGCAGAGGCTGTAAACACTGCATGTTATATCATTAATAGATGCATGACTAAACCTCTTGTAGAGAAGACTCACTATGAGTTACATAAAGGAAGAAAACCAAATATATCCCATCTTAGGACATTTGGATGCAAGTGCTTTATGCACAATAATGGAAAGGACTCCTTAGGTACGTTTGATCCCAGAAGTGATGAGGGAGTATTTTTGGGATATTCTTCACATAGCAAAGCATATAAAGTGTTCAATAAAAGAACTTTATGTGTAGAAGAAAGTGTACATCTAGTGTTTGATGAAACTAACATTCTTTCTGAGAGAAAGGATCATGAAGATGAAGCTATTGAACTAGTAAAAGATTTGAGTGAAGTCTTAGCTCAAGCTAAATTGGCACCAAAAGAAGGAACATGTGATGGAACATGTTCTTCCATCTAGGGAAATTTGACTGGGGGAACTGATTAAAGAGGAACTGAAACTAATACCCTAAAGGAACCTGTTCATGACCTTGTTCCTCAGCAACAGAACATGGGAGAAACATCAAGCAGAAATCAGTTGGTTGTGAAACCTCACAAGTATCAAAGTTCTCATCCCATTGAGAACATAATTACTGATTCAACCTCTGGAGTTAAAACTAGATCACAATTAAATAATCTGTGTGCTTTTGATGCTTTTCTATCTCTTATTGAACCTAAAACTGTTGATGAGGCTTTGAGGGATGAAGATTTGGTAAATGCAATGCAAGATGAACTCGATTTGTTCGAGAAAAGTCAAGTTTGGCATCTAGTTCTAAGGCCCAAGGATAAATAAGTAATTGGCACAAAATGGGTCTTCAGAAACAAGCCTGACAAAAGATGGAACAACTATAAGAAACAAGGCAAGACTAGTGGTCCAAGGTTACAACCCAGAGAAGGGTATAGGTTATGATGAGACTTTCGCTCCAGTTGCAAGACTGGAGGCAATAAAAATTCTCATAGCCTTTGCATCATACATGGAATTCTCTCTTCATCAGATGGATGTCAAAAGTGCCTTCTGAATGGCTATCTAAAAGAAAAAGTGTTTATTAAATAACCCCCAAGTTTGAGAGCAAGCAATGTCCTGAACATGTGTGCAAATTCAACAAGGCTCTCTATAGACTCAAGCAGGCTCCTAGAGTATGGTATGAATGATTGTTCAAATTCCTGATTGAACATAGCTACAAAAGAGGTAAAATTGGCAGTACTATATTCTTGAGGATAAAAGGTAAGAATTTGTTTATGGTACAAATATTTGTTGATGACATAATTTTGGGGGCAACCACCAACAAACAAAGTAAGAATATTTCCAAATTAATAGGAAGTGAGTTTGAAATGAGTATGATGGGCGAGCTTAACGTTTTATTAGTCTTACAGATCAAACAAAAGCCAAATGGAGCATGATCCATCAGCAGAAATATGCAAAAGAGTTGATCAAAAAGTTTAAAATGGATGAATAAAAGGAAATAGACACCCCCATTGCAACTACAACTAAATTAGACGCAGATGGACCTGGTTCATCTGTTGATCAGAAGTTGCATAGGGGTATGATTGTTTCACTTTTGTATCTTACTGCCAACAGACCTGACATAGTTTTTAGTGTAGGGTGTGTGCTCGGTTTCAGGCTAATCCAAAGGAATCTCACTTGACTGTTGTCAAGAGGATATTGAGATATTTGAAAGGCACTACTGATCTGTGTCTTTGGTACCCCAAAGGTAGTAATTTCAATCTAGTAAGGTATGCTGATGCTGACTATGCAGGTTTTCTTGTGGATAAAAAGAACACCTCATGTATGGCTTATTCTCTTGGTTCATGTATTGTATCATGGGCCACTAAAAAGCAGAATTTAGTGGCCTTATCCACTGCTGAGGTTGAATATGTTATTGTTGCCTCTTGTTGTGCTCAATTGTTATGGATCAAATAGCAGCTGATAGATTTTGGCATTGAAGTTGGTTGCATTCCTATCTTATATGATAAAACTAATGCTATAAGTATGACAAATAATCTTGTTCATCATAAGAAGACTAAGCACATAGATATTAAAAACCATTTCTTATGAGATAACTATGAGAAATGATTGATCTCCATAGAATTCTGTGCTACTGATAAATAAATTGCTGACATCTTTACTAAGCACTGAGTAGAGAAAATTTTGAGAGGAACATGTTGGAATTAGGGATGATTAATATCACCTAATAGGACCAGTTCAGAATGCACAATGAAAAAAATAAAAAAATTGAAAAATGAAAAAAAATTGGCTAGGAAATCTAACTCGTGTAAATATCTGAATTAATTTTTATTCAGCCTCATACTGTAATTAGCATACTCCTGTGACATGTGTTAATATCACTTGCTTATCTCTTATAGAATTTTCTCTATTATGTTAAATTGAGGCATGGTCAAGAGAGTTCTAAATGAAGAACCTGGTTCTTCAGTATGGGTTCATCTGAATGCTAAGGTATGTTTTCTATGCTCTGCACAATTAGAAATATAAATACTTAAAATCATGAGCAGAAGTCCTACAATTTTTCAACTCTTTAGAAAATTCTATCAGTTAGTTTTGAACCAGTTTTGTCAGCCTTACAACTCTAAACCACAAAAATTGCCTAAAATCTAGGGAAGCCTAACCGTTCATTCAAATCTGAAATTTTAGGTTGACTAGACCTCTAATTGACCACTGCTAAAGTTGTTGTTATACATTAAATATGTATTTCTCTTTAAATACACATCATTACCTCCTGCCATCTTCATAATTCTAAACCGTCAAAAGCCCATCTTCACTTTCACTTGCTTTCTTCTCCAAAATTCTAACTCACCAATTCTCTCAAGAAACCAGCGATAATGACAAACCCACAAGATAATCCTGGAACTCCTCCACCACCCACTCCCTCTAATTCATCTACCCCTCTTCCACCTAGCACATCTCCCAAACCCAAGCTGAGAAGGGTAAAAATGCTTGCTCGAAAAATAGTAGCGCATGGGGCTCTCAAAGAAATTAAATGAAAAATTAAAGGCAAGACAGGTCCAAGACTCTGAATCCAACTCTGATTCTGAGTCATACAAATCTGCTAGTGAGGGGGAAGGACCTGGGTCTTTTAACTTTGAGAAGACTCAAGAATCCCCTTCTAAGGTAAGTTCTTCTTTGACTGAAAGTCTGGAAAATAGGTTTTTTATGGTTGGGCCTATTAGGGATGTATAATTACCTGAGTTACAAAGGAAAGGAGGCAAAAAAATCTAAAAAAGAAAAAAAAAAGAAAGAGGGGCATGTGGTGAAGAGAGAGGAAATGGGAAAAGAGTAGTTGATCATCCACCCACTACTGATTTGTATGTTCCTGCTATCTATGGGGTTGAACAAGAAAATGTATAAAAGAGTGGAAAGAAGTCAGGGGGAAGTGGTTCTGGTGAAGCTACTGAAGGGTTGGTTAATCTAGGCGCACTAGGAGATAAACCTGGTTCATCAACTGAAGAGACCCTAGCAGACCTGTTGAAAAATGTTGGGGCAAGTTATGATCCAAAAAAAATAAGAACTCCCACACCAAAAGCCCACAGTGCTTCTAAACCCTCTAAGAAAAGAAAGGCTTCATCCCCAACAACTACTGAAACTTCCTTGCCAAAGGGAAGAGCAACAAGAAGCAGGGTGAAACAGAGTGAGAATGATCTACAAAAAGCTCTAACTGAGAGTAAGAAGAAAACGATGGATAAGGAAAAAGGAAGGTTGCAGAGTCCTCAGAGGCTGTGGAAGTTGAGGAGATGGAACAGGTCCATCAGGAGAAAGTTCCAACAGTGGAGGCTCATACTCCAAGCCCAAAAAGCCCAAGACTTCTTCCAAGAAGTCTTCCTCTATGTCTGAGGCTGCTGAACCTTCATTAGCCAAGAGGACAAGGTCTGCAGTGAAAAGTAAACAAGTTAGTATTTCTGAAGATGAGGAATGGATTTGGCGAAGAAGAAGATGAGCATGATGGTGAACAAGACAAGATTACCATGTATTGCAAAAGAAAAAATTTGACGGGTAGATTGTTGAAAGACCTGGTGGAACCAAAAATGACTAGACTGGTGGATGTCTTAGCTGCTCAGGGCTGGAAGGACAGGGTTCTTCAGATGGATGGAAGGCTAGCCAGGAATGAGATTATTGAGTTCATGGCAAATGTAGAGGATAAAGATGGCAAGGTTAGCAGCATGGTGAAAGGAGTTCAAATGACCTTTGATGTAGAAAAACTGGGAGAGATCCTTGACATACCCTCTGAAGGGTTTGATGACTATACAAGGCAAATGTGGCCTTGTCTGGACTCCCTTGATACTGCCCTTGAAATCACCAGGAGGTTCTATGATGCTGAAGATGTGAATGAGGCTAGGACTGTTCAGAAGAGTGGAATGAGGCCACAATACAAAGTCTTGTTTGAATTTGTCAACAAGTACCTACTGACCAGGCAGGAGAGAAGGCATATTGAAAATTATATGGATCTTGTTCTGATGGAGTGCTTGGAAAGTGGGAGGAAAATTAACTGGCCTGCATTCATCATCAAGATGCTAGACAGGGTCATCAATGGCTCCATGGCTCATACTATCCCATATGGCTTTACTCTGACTATGATTCTAAATAGGTGCAATCTGCCTCTGAAGAAATGAAAAATTGCCTCAAGCAAGGATCACTTTGGCATTAATACTCTGATTTCTTGTGACTATTTAGTCATTGCCATCCCAAATTAATCTAGTTCATCCAAGAAGACTCCTATCAACAGTAAAGTCGGGGTTTTTGTTCAGGAATGTGAAGCAAAGGATGCTAAAATAGCTAGGCTCAAGGCTCGTGTAGAAGATGTGTGAATCTGAGAGGGGTGCTCTTAGAACTGATCTTACCAAGGAAAAAGAGAAAAATGAAGGAAGTCTTCACAATACGCTGAATCTTCTTCAAGCCCAAAACCAACCCTCTAGCTCCCCCAAGCCTTGGGAATTCTAGCATTTGTCTCATGAACCTGTCTAGTATCTTTAGTGACCCGGATTAGGAATGTTTCTATTTTTTTTGCTCATGTTTAAAATGTTTTATGCTTTCTAGTTGTGGATCGTGGTAGCAACATATCTTCTATCAATGATATCTAATGTTTTTGCTCTTGTTCAATGTTAATCTTTCCTTGATAGTTTAAATTTGTTTGCTTGATTACTGTTGATTAAACCATGATTACACTTGCATTTGCCCCAGTGGCCATGAGTACTTATTAAAACTTAGGACTTACTGTTTGTCTGCAGCATTTCGATGATTCCAAAAGGGGGAAGGGATATTTTGCCTTTACATATTGTGATATATACATTATGAATAAGTGATATTTATAATCTAATTAACCTGATCATTAAAGATAAGTAAATTTTCTAAACTTTGTATTGATGGTTAAACTGAGTTCTTACAGGATCCAAGTAAGTAAAAAGAAAAAAGTTTGTCATCATCAAAAAAGGGAAATTTGTTGGCCTAAGAACAAGTTCATCATATAAAAAAGGGGAATTTGTTGGCCCAAGAACAGGTGAAGTTTTGAAGATTGACGAAAGAACTCAGACATGGACCAGGTCCATCTTGTGAAGCATTGTCGTGATCAACTTGTACATGTGAGATGCACGTGAAGAAGATAAATCTAACTGATCAAGAAGTAATATCTTCTGATCTGATCGAAAAGGTTGCATATTGGATAAGGAAAGAAAGGCTCCTTACATAAGGAGAATACAGTTTAGGAAGAAGATAGTGTTAGAGTTTGAGATCACCTTGAACTCTTCTACGATAGAAGAGTAACATTTGAATCCCAGTCAATCTCTAATTACTAACCCATTAAATATCAGTGTTGTTTTCTTTTACAGGTAATACACATAAGCAGAAGTTAAACTTAAATTGAGAGCAAAAGAGCAAGATGATTTTTCTACCAATTTATATGTGATTCAAGTGTGCAATCCTGAAGCTACTTGAATGAGATAGAAGAACCAATTCCAAGTGTCTGTCTTTTATTCTAGTTCAATTATAGTAGGTGATTTTATGTTGTACCTTTCAGCTTTCATAGAAGCAACTGATTAGGTACCTAGAGTGTTCAAGGTAGAATTAAGTTGAATTTGTCGCAACAGTTGAAGCTGTGTGCCACAACGGGATTAGAGTTAATCCTTAGGTTTAAAAGAGTTTTATAAATATTATTTTGGTTCAGTGATTTTAGTGGAAGTTTGGGAAAATCCTACTGAGTAGTAGGTCGTGGTTATTTCACCTTTTAAGCCAGGTATTTTTCACGTAACAATCTCTATGTTTTTTATTTTCTTTATTTATCATTCCGCAAACATTAGTATTTGGAACACATGGAAGAATCAGGTCCTTCTATACTTCAGTTGAGCAAAAATTGGGTACTATACAAATTACCCCCCTCCCCCCTCTTGTGTGGTATTGACGTATAAAATATCAGCCTGGCCTTATATTTCTCAGTTGTACCATCATGTCACGTTTTTTCTTTAATATCCACTTGCTACTTATGGTTTTACAATCTTTGGGCAAATCAGACAAGTCCCAATTGAGATTAGAAACTATAGAGTCTAATTCAATTTTAATGGCCTATTTTCAAAAACTAACATCTATTGACCTTATTGCTTTATTGTATGTCTTAGGATCTTCTCCTATTAAATATATTGACACTAACTCATCACTCAAAATATCAAGATCAACAGTTTCAGTCAAGAAAGTAGTAATAAAGTCAGGACCAAAGCTAGCGTCAATTCTACGCCTCTTACTTCTTCTAAGTTTATTTTCATGGTCATTATAAGTAACACTAGAAGAAGGCACAATATGTGAATTAACAAACATAGATGTAGAAGCATTATTAGGCTCAAAACTAGGCATATTATTTTCAATGGAGAAACATGTTAAAAACTTTTTGCATCTCTAGATTCACGATGTGACGACCCGGCCGGTCATCTTTGGAATTTATGCCCCGTTCCCCATTAACTATTTCACGTAAGTTTATTTCATCTTTTTTGGTTTGCCTAGACGTTCGGTAATAGAATTCGGAGTGTTTTGGGACACTTAGTCCCTATATGAGAGTTTAAGTATTGGAAAATGGTCCGTAATCTAAACAGTGTGAAGAAAACCTCGGAATGGAAATTCGATGGTTCTGTTAGCTCCGTTAGGTGATTTCGGGTTTGGGAGCGTGTTCGAAATGTATTTTGGGTGTCATTAGCTCATTTAGGCTAGAAATGCCAAAAGTTAGAATTTGGAGGTTTTCGGTCCGATAGTGAATTTTGATCTGAGGGTCGAAACCGGGTTTCAGAAGTTGTTGTAGCACTATCATGTCAGTTGGGACATGCGTGCAAAGTTTCAGGTCAATTGGACGTGTTGATGAGGTTTTGGATCGAAAGCGTGTTTTGGATGAACTTGAATGTTCTTAGGCTTGAATCTTTGATTTAATCGAGGTTTAGGTGTTGTTTTAGGTGTCTTATGGATTGGTGTAAGTTTGAATAAGTATTAGGTGTTATTGGTGTTGTTGGTTGAGGTCCCGGGGGCCTCATGTGTGTTTCAGATGCTCGACGGGTTAGTTTTGGAAGTTAGAATGAAATTTGTAGCATGCTTCTGTTGTTTTCGCTTCTGTGGCTTGGGAACCGCAGAAGCGGAGCCGTATAAGCGGCCATTGAACTGCAAAAGCAAAGTGGCCTCTTTTCCTCTGAGACCGCAGAAGCGGTCAGTTATCCGCACATGCGATGAAATGTCCGCAGAAGCAGACTCCGGCCTTGTTAAGTAAAACTGAAACTACGGTTGGTTTTTCTGCACAAGCGGGACTGCAGAAGCGGTCCCTGGATAGCAAAAGCGAAATTCACTGTGATGTTAAGGTTTTATCTGAGGCTTAATTTCAAAGTTGGAAAAATCAAGTTTGAGCTCGGGGAAAGGTGACTTTGGGAGGGTTTTGAAGAGGAGATTATTGGGTAACGTTTCTATGATCCTTTTTAGTTACATTTCATAGTTTAGTAGTTAAATCTATCATTTAAATTCGAATTAAGGATAAAAATGGAATAATTTGGGTGAAAGTTCATTGACTAAACTATTGGGTTGTGAGGGGGCATTCGACCTCCGATTTCTGAGATTTGTATATAGTTAGACTTGTGAGAGTACGAGGTTTCTGAAAATGTGAAAATTATTCGATTTCGAGACATTGGCCTGAGGGGTATTTTGGTCATTTTACCTATTTTTGCGCCTTAGCTTTAATTTTAATAGTGGAATTGGTTACTTGCGATGTTATTTATAACATGTAATTGGTTTGAATAGATTTTGGCCACTCAGAGTCATATACTCGTGGCAAGGGCATCGTTTCTTAGTGATTTTTGTACCGGTTCGAGGTAAGTGGCTTGTCTAACTTTGTGTGGGGGACCTCTCCCCTTAGAATATTTTGACTGTTGTATTAAATTCCTTGTGCGCGAGGTGACGAGCATGTACTTGTGCTAATTGTTGAAAAATTCACCTTACTTGACTTATTTAAACTGTGTTTCTTCACGTATTTAACTGTTAAAAATGCAAATTGCACTTGTTTTAGCTTAGGGAAAGCATGTTATTTAACTTACTTCCTATATTTGACTAAAATGCACTATCTATTTTCCGTGAGGCATGCTAGACTCTAGATTTTACCTGATGTCTGTACTTAGCTTTTTGTACAATATTGAATTGTTGTGATATGTTTACGATTGGGTCTACAGGACGGCATCCTGGAAATCCCTCTGTACGTACTACGTTCTAAGATTGGAAGTGCGGGATACTAAGAGATCTTCGGCACATGATTGATTATAAATGGAGGATACTAGGAGATCCTCGGGATACTTGGAGATCCCTCGTGATTAAATGGAGGATACAAGGATATCCTCGGGATACTTGGAGATCCCTCGTGTATGTGATGAGGATACCAGGAGATCCTTGAGATACCAGGAGATCCTCGATGATAAATAGCTTGTAGCGATTGTTCTTTTATTCAAAAATTGTATTTGTAATCTGTTTCCGTCTTACTTATTATTTTGCTATACAATCGATATACACTATACTCATATTATCTATTCATTTCATATTTATTTCTATGTTTATCTCAGTAGGGCCTCGACCTTCCTTGTCACTTCCCAACCGAGGTTAGGCTTGGCATTTACTGAGTACCACTGTGGTGTACTCATGTCTCTTCTACGCATGCTTTTCATGTGCAAATCCAGGTACTCCTGAGTAGACGTACCGCCAGTAGCTATCAGAGAGCGTATTGGGGACTTGAGGTATACATCTGCTACGTCCGCAGATCCGCAAAGTCTCCTTCTTATTCTATCCATAATTATAGATGTTATTTTGATCTCTCTTTATTCGGTATCTGTTACTATTTTCGTAAATATTGTTAAATTCTGCAAGGTGTTAGGCTTACCTAGTCGTGAAGACTGGGTGCCGTCATGAAGTGTTCATAATTGGTGAACTAGGGTCGTGACACACAAATAGACCTATCATTCAAAGACATAAATGTATGTGCAACACTGTTTTAAGCATAACAGTGAAAACAACATCAAAGTCTTGGGTCTAACAGTTATTTATTTAAAATCAGGTAGACCAGCCTTAGCCAAACACCTCCACGCTTTTAGAATTTTCAAGTTAGGTGCAAACCCTTTCCATAACACATACGAGGTTTTATCTAACTTCTTATGAGGGACTTTATTAAGAACATAGCATGCAGATAAAATAGCTTCCCCCACATAATATCAGGTAAACCCGAACTCAAAAGCATATAAGTCATCATTTCCTTAAGGGTTCTATTTTTCTGTTCGGCTACACCATTTTGTTGGGGAGCATAGAGAGAACTAACTCATGTATAATACCATTTTTCTTTCAAAAGGCTTCTAAAGTATTAGTACTATATTTACAACCCATGTCATACCTAAGCCTCTTGAGTTTTCTGTCTATGTGATCCCTACTTCTGCCTTGTATTTCAAAAATATGCTTTCAGCCTCATCTTTTGACTTAAGAAGATATACGTTAGTGTATCTAGAAAATTCATCTACAAAGGAAATGTAGTATTTATTTCCACCCTTACCAACAATGTTTTCGAAATCTGTTAAGTCTAAATATACTAGTTAAAGCAATTATGTTTTCCTACTAGTTACATTTTTAAAAGGCTTTTTGGTATGTTTGCTTCCACAGAAACATGGCACTTAGAAAAATTATCAACATTAATTGTAGGAATTAATTCTATTTTTCTAAGTATTTTAATAGAAGAAATATTAACATGACCTAGACTGGAGAGGTTCAAGAAGTATGACCCTCCTGTTTTCAGCAGATTATCTACAGATGATGCTTTGGGGGTTTTGGAGGATTGTCACTGCATCTTTCGGAACATGGGTATTACTGCCTCGAGTGGGGTTTCTTTCGCAGCTTTCCAGCTTCGGGGAGCCGCCTATTACTGGTGGTGCACCTTTGAGTTAGACAGTCCCGACAAGGCTGCCTCCCTGACTTGGACTCAGTTTGCAGATATGTTTCAGAGGGAATTTGTTCACCAGAGCCTCCGAGATGCATGACGCGTGGAGTTTTAGTATTTGCGCCAGGGCCTTATGACTGTCTCTGAGTATGCCATCTGTTATACTAGGTTGGCAGGACATGCCCTTTAGTGGCTACTGTTCGTGAGAGGGTTCGCCGATTTATTGAGGGTCTTATTCCTACCATTAGGTCTGCCATGGCTCGGGAGTTGGAGATTGATATACCCTATCAGCAGATAGTGAGCGTATCTAGGAGGATAGAGGGGATGCACTCAGGAGAGCGAGAGGAGGGAGAGGCCAAGAGGTCTCGAGAGTCGGGTCATTTTTGTGGTACCCGTACATCAGCAGCAGGACGCCAGGGTAGGGGCTATATGGGTCACCCAGTTCACTCAGCTTTTCCTTCATCCAGCAATACTCCAGCTCCTCCCAGATCTCCTTATTATGCACCTTCGGTTCTAGTGTGCCTCTTGCGCGGGGTACTTCCGGAGGTCAGTCTAGTAGGGGTGGGCCTAGTCAGTCACAGCCACCGCACCCTCCCAGAGCTCGTTATGAGTGCGGGATACCCGCCATGTGGTGAGGGATTTCCCTAGGCTTGGGAGGAGTGCACCTCCACAACATTCTCAGCCGCAACGTGCCCAGCAAAATTCTCAGGCTATCGTTCTAGCTCTAGTTGCCAGCCCACCTGCCCAGCCAACCAGGGGCAGAGATCGGGGAGATAGAGGTCTCCCTCGAGGAAGGGACGGGCCAGATTCTATGCTATTCCTGATCATGCCGAGGTTGTCGCCTCCGATTCTGTTATCACAAGTATTATATTGGTTAGTCACAGAGAGGCATCGGTTCTATTCGATCCATGCTCTACTTATTCTTACATGTTTCTTATTTTGCTCCGCATTTGGGTAAAACTCGAGAGACCTTGAGCTCTCCTATTTATGTTTCTACTCCTGTGGGAGATTCCCTTGTTGTGGACCACGTATATCGGTCATGTTTGGTTACTATTCTCGGTTTTGAGACCATGGTAGATCTTTTATTACTTGATATGGTTGATTTCGATATTATCTTGGGCATAGAATGGTTGTCACCCCAGCATACTATTCTTGATTGTCACGCTAAGACCGTAATGCTGGCTATGGCAGGTATTCTGCGTATCGAGTGGAGTGGTACTTTTGATCACACTCCCAGTAGAGTTATATCTTTTCTTAAATCTCAGCATATGGTTGAGAAGGGGTGTTCCGCATTTTTAGCTTTTGTGAGGGATGTCAGTGCTGATACCCCCTCTGTTGACTCTGTTCCAGTGGTATGGGATTTCCCTGATGTGTTCCCAGCTGATCTTCCAGGCATGCCGCCCGATTGGGACATTGATTTCGGTATTGATTTGTTGCTGGGCACTCAGCCCATATCCATTCCTCCTTACCGTATGGCTCCTCCTGAGTTGAAGGATCGGTTATAGGAATTGCTTGATAAAAGTTTTATTCAACCCAGTGCTTTACCATGGGGTGCTCCTTTCTTGTTTGTAAAGAAAAAAGATGGTTCTATGCGCATGTGTATCGAATATCGTCAGTTGAACAAGATTACAGTGAAGAACCGATATCCTTTCCTCGTATCAATGATCTGCTTGACTATCTTCAGGGAGCACATGTGTTTTCTAAGATTGACTTGCAGTCAGGTTATCACCAGCTAATGATTCGGGAGCCGGATATCTCGAAGACTGCTTTCAGGACTCGGTATGGTCTTTACGAGTTCCTTGTCATGTCATTTGGGCTGACCAACGCCCCAGCAGCTTTTATGCATTTGATGCACAGAGTATTTAGGCCTTTTCTTGACTCGTTTGTCATTGTTGTCATAGATGATATTCTTGTATACTCCCGGAGTCGGGAAGATCATGAGCATCACCCGAGGACAGTGCTTCAGACCCTGAGAGAAAAGAAATTATATGCAAAGTTCTCAAAATGTGAGTTTTGGTTCAGTTCTATGGCATTCCTAGGCCACGTGGTACCAAGTGAGGGCATTCGGTTAGATCCGAAGAAGGTGGAGGCCATGTAGAGCTTTCCCAGGCTCTCCTCAGCTACAAAGATCTGCAGTTTCCTTGGCCTGGCAGGGTAGTACCGTCATTTTGTGGAGGGTTTCTCATCGATTGCAGCCCCTATGACTAGATTGACCTAGAAGGGTGCTCCCTTTCAGTGGTCAGATGAGTGTGAGGAGAGCTTCCAGAAGCTCAAGATAGCTTTGACTTCAGCCCTAATTCTGATTTTACCGACTGGTTCAGAGTCCTATACAGTTTATTCTGATTCCTCACGAGTCGGACCTTGGAGCGGTGTTGATGCAGGACGGTAGGGTGATTGCCTACGCATCCAGATAGTTAAAGGTACATGAAAAGAACTATCCTGTCCATGACCTTGAGCTAGCTGATATTGTTCATGCCTTGAATATCTAGCGTCATTATTTGTACGGCATGCCTTGTGAGATTTACATGGATCATCGGAGTTTACAGCACTTGTTCAAACATAAGGATATGAACTTGTGCCAGAGGGAGGTGGTTGGAGCTACTAAAAGATTACGATATTTACTATTCTTTATCACCCGGGCAAGGCCAATGTGGTAGATGATGCTTTGAGTCGCTGGGCGGAGAGTTTGGGGAGTTTGGCATATTTTCTAACTTCAGAGAGACCTATGGCGATGGATGTTCATGCCTTAGCCAGTCAGTTCATCAGATTGGACCTTTCGGAGCCCAGTCGGGTTCTAGCCTGTGTAGTTTCTCGGTCTTCATTGTTTGATCGTATTAGGGAGAGGCAATATGATGACCCTCATTTACTTGTCCTCAGGGACACAGTTCAGCATGGCGATGCTAGGGATGTGACTATTGGAGATGACGGGGTATTGAGGATGCATGTCTGTCTACTCGATGTTGATGATATTCAGGAGTTGATATTGATAGAGGCCCACAGCTCACGGTACTCCATCCATCCGGGTGCCGCGAAGATGTATCAGGATCTTGGGCAACATCTCTGGTGGAGGCGGATAAAGAAGGACATAGCAGAGTTTGTAGCTAGATGCCTCAACTGCCAGCAGGTACAAGCTCACTAGAGATCGGGAGGGTTACTCCAGCAGATGGAGATTCCGGAGTGGAAATGGGAGAAGATCACAATGGATTTGTAACTAGTCTCCCTCTAACGGTGAAGAAATTTGATTCTATTTGGGTTATTGTGGATCGGCTGACCAAGTCCGCTCATTTCATTCCGGTGTGTACTTCTTTCTCAGCGAAGTGGTAAGCGGGGATTTATATTAGGGGGATTGTCTGTCTGCATGATATTCCAGTTTCTATCGTCTCAGACAGGGGTTTAGTTCTTACATCGCGGTTCTGGAGAGCCGTCCAGCAGGAGTTGGGTACCCGTAGCTGTTTTAGGCTTGAAATGTCGAAAGTTAGAATTTGGAGGTTTCAGATCCGATAGTGAATTTTTGATCCGAGGGTCGGAACGGGGTTCCAGAAGTTGTTATATCAACGTCATGTCATTTGGGACGTGCGTGCAAAGTTTCAGGTCAATCGGATGAGTGTTGATGAGGTTTTGGATCGAAAGCATGTTTTGGATGAACTTCAATGTTCTTAGGCTTGAATCTTTGATTTAATCGAGGTTTCGGTGTTGTTTTAGGTGTCTTATGGATTGGTGTATGTTTGAATAAGGTATTAGGTAGTATTGGTGTTGTTGGTTGAGGTCCCAGGGGCCTCGGGTGTGTTTTGGATGCTCGACGGGTTAGTTTTGGAAATTAGAATGAAATTTGAAGCAGGCTTCTGTTGTTGTCGCTTCTTCGGCTTGGGAACCGCAAAAGCGGTGCTGCATAAGCGGCCTTCAAACCGCAAAAGCAAAGTGGCCCTTTTCCTCTGAGACCGCAAAAGCGGTCAGTTATCCGCACATGTAACGAAATGTCCGCAGAAGCGAACTCCGACCTTGTTAAGTAAAACCGCAAACGCGGTTGGTTTTCTCCGCACAAGCGGGACCACATAAGCGGTCCCTGGATCGTAAAAGCGAAATTCACTGTGATGTTATGGTTTTTATCCGAGGCTTAATTTCGAAGTTGGAAAAATCAAGTTTGAGGCGATTTTGTGAGGGTTTCGAAGAGGAGATTATTGGGTTTTAGTTATATTCCTTCGTCTAGTAGTTAAACCCATCATTTAAATTCGAATTAAGGATAAAAAATGGAATAATTTGGTTGAAAGTTCATTGACTATACTATTGGGTTTTGAGGAAGCATACGACCTTCGATTTCTGAGATTTTTATATCGTTAGACTCGTGAGAGTATTAGGTTTCTGAAAATGTAAAAATTATTCGGTTCCGAGACGTTGGCCTAAGGGGCATTTTGTTCATTTTACCTATTTTCGCGCCTTAGATTTAATTTTAATAGTGGAATTGGTTACTTGCGATGTTATTTACAATATGTAATTAGTTTGAATAGATTTGGGCCACTCGGAGTTGGATACTCGTGGCATGGGCATCGTTTCTTAGCGATTTTTGTACCGGTTCGAGGTAAGTGGCTTGTCTAACTTTGTGTGGGGGACCTCTCCCCTTAGTATATCTTGACTGTTGTTTTAAATTCCTTGTGCGTGAGGTGACGAGCATGTACTTGTGCTAATTATTGAAAAATTCACCTTACTTGACTTATTTGACTGTGTTTCTTCACGTATTTAATTATTAAAAATACAAATTTCACTTGTTTTAGCTTAGGGAAAGCATGTTAGTTAACTTACTTGCTCTATTTGACTAAATTGCAATATCTGTTTTCGTGAGGCATGCTAAACTCTAGATTTACCTGCTGTCTGTACTTAGCTTTTTATACAATATTTAATTGTTGTGATGTGTTTATGATTGGGTCTATGGGACGGCATCCTGGGAGTCCCCCTGTATGTACTATGTTCTAAGATTGGAAGTGCGTGATACTAAGAGATCTCCGACACAGGATTGATTATAAATAGAGGATACTAGGAGATCCTCGAGATACTTGAAGATCCCTCGTGATTAAATGGAGGATACTAGGAGATCCTCGAGAGATTTGGAGATCCCTCGTGTATGTGATGAGGATACCAGGAGATATTCGAGATACCAGGAGATCCCCGATGATAAATAGCCTGTAGCGATTGTTCTTTTATTCATAGATTGTATTTGTAATCTGTTTCCGTCTTGCTTACTATTTTTCTAGACACTCGATATACACTGTACTCATACTATCCATTCATTTCATATTTATTTTTATGTTTATCTCAGTAGGGCCTCGACCTTCCTCGTCACTACCCAACCGAGATTAGTCTTGGGACTTACTGAGTACCGTTGTGGTGTACTCGCGGCTCTTTTGCGCATGTTTTTCATGTGCACATCCAGGTACTTTTGAGCAGGCCTTCCGCCAGTAGCTGTCGGAGAGCGTATTGGGGACTTGAGGTATACATCTGCTACGTCCGCAGATCCGCATAGTCTCCTTCTTATTCTCCATATTTATAGATGTTATTTCGATCTCTCTTTGTATTAGATTATTCCGGTGACTAGAGCAGTGTAAGATTTCTTATAGCCTGTGTTGCCCGTGGGTTCTGGGGTCTTGGAGGTTGTTTCAGTATTTTGTATTGAAGTGTACGTGCCAGGCGGCAAATCTATACATTTTCTTATGTTATTCGGTATCTGTTACTGTTTCGTAAATATTGTTAAATTCCGCAAGGTGTTAGGCTTACCTATTCGTGAAGACTGGGTGTCGTCATGACGTGTTCACAATTGGTGAACTAGGGTTGTGACACACATATAGAGCTATCATTCAAAGACATAAACATATATGCAACATTGTTTTATGCATAACCAATGAAAATAGCATCAAAGTCTTGGGTCTAACAGTTACTTATTTAAAATAAGGTAGACCAACCTTAGCCAAACACCCCCACGCTTTCAGAACTTTCAAGTTAGGTGCAAACCCTTTCCATAACTCACGCGGGGTTTTATCTAACTTCTTATGAGGGACTTTATTAAGAACATAGCATGCAGATAAAATAGCTTCCCCCCCACATAATATCAGGTAAACCCGAACTCAAAAGCATAGAAGTCATCATTTCCTTAAGGGTTCTATTTTTCTGTTCGGCTACACCATTTTGTTAGGGAGTATAGAGAGAACTAACTCATTTATAATACCATTTTTCTCACAAAAGGCTTCTAAAGTATTAGTTCTATATTCACTACCCATGTCATACCTAAGCCTCTTGATTTTTCTGTCTATGTGATTCACTACTTCTGCCTAGTATTTCAAAAATATGCTTTCAGCCTCATCTTTTGACTTAAGAAGATATACGTTAGTGTATCTAGAAAAGTCATCTACAAAGGTAATGTAGTATTTCTTTCCACCCTTACTAACAGTGTTTTTGAAATCTGTTAAGTCTAAATATACTAGTTAAATCAATTCTGTTTTCCTACTAGTTACATTTTTAAAAGGCTATTTGGTATGTTTTGCTTCTACACAAACAGGACACTTAGAAAAATTATCAACATTAATTAAAGAATTAATTCTATTTTTAAGTCTTTTAACAGAAGCAATAGTAACATGACGTAGTCTACCATGCTACAAATCAATAGACTCAACAATATAAGCAGAGTTGAAAGTACAAGCATTATTGTAATCTCTTGAGCAATGTTCAGTACAAATAAGCCCCCACTAAGGTAACCCTTCCCAACAAAGTCTTCTCCACGATAAATAACAATTTTATCATATTCAAAAATAAGTTTAAGACCTGCTTTGTTGAGAAGCGCACTAGAAACTAAGTTTCTACGAAGGGAGGGTACATACGGAACATTGTTCGAGGCTAAGATTTTTCCAGAAGTTAACTGAAGGAGAATGTTTCCGTAACCCATAACTCCAGTTGTAGTGGAGTTACCCATGTAGACACACACGCCATCAGCAGATTCCTCAAAGTCGTGAAATAGCTCCTTTTTGGCGCAAATGTGCCTTGAAGCACCTGTGTCCAGTATCCAATCAGTCTTGTTAGCCACCATGTTAGCCTCAACAACCACAACAGCAATGACATCACCACCCACAGTAAGGTTAGCTTGGACTGGAGCTTTTCCTCCAGTCTTTGAGCTTTGTCTTTGTCTCTGGTTGCACTGAATAATATACGTTAAATTTCTTATAATTATTATTTTAAATTATCATGTTTTATACTATTCCTACTTTGTATGAGGTACTTATCTCTCTCTATGTGTGTGAGACTTACGAGTAATACCCGGTTTAAGACGTTGGTCATCCATAGTGTGGTCGTAGCCAGGAGTGCTTGTTAGACCTTTAGGTGGTCCCGTCGCTAAGATAACACTAGAGATATAGGTGAGGTAAAATCAAAGAGGACATGCAGAATGTTATAAACCCTTGATGATTTAGAATAATACTTGTTTGAAATTCAGTATATGGCTTCTTGTATGATTCATTATTCGAATAAATATTACATAGGTATCAGGACAGTAATCTTTCAAAAATGAGTAAATACATTTTGAATACTGTTAACATTTCTTCTAAAGCAACTCAGATTGCCAGAACTGAAAGTAATCTGGATAACTGGAGTATCTCTGAAGAACCTTTTTCAAAAATTTACCAGATATGTAATTTTTCTTTTATAAAAAAACATAACATCAAGACCTGTGAATCTACTGTTGCAATCAATAATTCCTTAGAAATTAATAAATTATTGCATGAGCAAGACATTGTTAGATATAAATCCCAGTTTAAATATCTGCATATTGGACTTGTTCAAGTTGCTGTTAAACCCCTTTTTAGAAAAGGTCTAAATATTCATGTTTGTGCTTTGTTGCGTGATACTAGATTCTTAAACTTCAATGATTCTTTGTTAGGAACACTTGAAAGTAACTTAGCTGATGACCCAGTTTACTTTAATTGCTATCCTATTTTTTCTGTTAATATCAATGATCCAAATATTATGGATACTTTGACTTTAAATATTAAGACTAAAAATATGAATAGCAAAATTGACACTAGAGAAATAGTTGTCATTTATCGAGTTTATTACAGACTCATGGGAACTACCCTTGCCCCAAAGGCAAAAATAGAGAGTGTTAAAGGTGTTACTATGTTAATGGAAGCTAACCATGAGCATAGTACTGTCTTTGTCCCTCGGCTTCTTAAATGGAATGACCTCCTTGCCAACAATGATTGGCATTTCGAAGCTATTGCCCAACCTTTACCATCTCATCATGAGAAACGACAGATTGAAAGAGTCATCCAACATCCGGATGGTTCAATTGATCTTAAATTTCTCGACAATGAACCTCGTCAAAGTTTCGCATCTTCTGCCTCAACTTCTAAACCCCTGGAGGAATCTAGTAGTAATAAAGGCAAAGTTCGTAGAGTAGACTTTTTGAGAGAAATCCCTAAAGTCTATTACCAGCCTACTGTCTATGAGCCCAGTAGCCCTACTGAGTCTGACATGGAACCCCCTCGCCACCATTCCGACTCAGGTTTAGGTGTCATTACTTCTGAAAATCATTTTTCTCTGGACATGGAGTACTTAAAATCTCTCTGGATCGCAGCAGAAAGTACAATAAGAGCCTCCTTGTATGCAAATACTAGCACTAGTACAATCGAGTGTAATCCTATTTTCAAACCCCCTGAGTTTATAAAAGAAAGATTTCCAAAATTAAGTAATGATTTTAAAGTTTCTAGAAAACTTCTTGAACAAATTAATGAGCAATTACTCCGGAACAGCATTTCTGATAAAGAAAAGGAAAAGGCGAGTGTTCAAACTTTGATTGAAGGCTCTCTTTCTAAACTAACCCAATTCCGATACCATACTCGAAAAAATTATTATAATAGACCTTCTTTTCCGATACTCAGTTCGAGGAAAATGTTTTTCTTTCCAGTATTACCACCACTATAAAGAATACTCTTAAGCATGCTTAGACATTGGTGGGATAATTACTTCACTGATAGTGTTAAAAATAGCATTTTCGTTGCCACCACTATTACCACCACTATAAAGACTGAAGTTGGTATAGAAAATGTTGTTCAGGAGCCTAAAGAGGATGCCTGTGCTACCCTTCTTTACCACATTGCTAAGCACTTTGTAGGTGAGCCTAAACTCTGCCAAGATAGGAGTCTAGAAATCCTTAATAATCTGTCTTGCCCTAAGCTGAGTGACTTTAGGTGGTATAAAGACAATTTCCTTACTAAGGTCATGATTAGACCAGATTGCGATAGTGACTTCTGGAAAGAAAGATTCATTAGTGGTCTGCCCCCTCTGTTTGCAGATAAGGTTAGATCCAAAATTAGAGATAGATGTAAGGGAAAAATCCCTTACAGTCAAATGACCTACGGAGACATTGCTAGTTTCATAAACACTGTTGGCCTAGAGCTTCGCACTGACCTCAAACTTAAGAGTCAACTTAAGAAAGATTGGTTAACCACGAGAGCTAAGTTAGGAAGCTTTTACCAAGACTTTGGTTTCGGAAAAATTGACTCTCCCCCATCTAAGGTTGCTAAGAAAGTATCCAAGAAGTCTTCCCTTAGGTCTAGAAGACCTAGGCCTAGCACATCTAGAGACAAGTCTGATAAGTCTGACAAACCCATAAAGAGGTTTAAAAAGCGTAGACCTTCCAATAAGGAAGATGTTTATTGGAACTGTGGTAAGGCAGGTCATAGAGCCAATCAGTGTAAATCTTCTAAGAAGAAGAAGCAGATTAATCTCTTAGGTCTAGATGAGGATATTAAGGAAAAGCTCTTTTCTATCCTCCAAGATAGCAGCAACTCTTCCTCAGAATACTCTTCTTCAGAAGAGTAAAACGACGATGATAATATCAATGTCGCCTACGAGACTGATGGAAGTCAGTCTGGTAAGGAATGTTCTTGTAATGGTATCTTTTGTAACTGTACTAGAAATATAGTCAAAGTCATCACTGAGGATTCTAAAGAAGTTCTCTTTGACGTCATAGAACACATTAAGGACGACGAATCTCGAGCCAAATATATTTTAGAATTAAAAAAGATCATTCTTAGTTCTCAGAAAAGAGAACACTCTAGGTCTGTAGCACCTTTTAGTATGAAAACCGTCTTGTTAAGGTTTGATAAACCTTCTGATCCGTCTGTCTTGGCAATGAGAGAAGAAATGAATACTCTTAAGCAAGAAGTTAAAGAGTTCAGATCTCGACTTGAAAAAATCGAATTAGACGCTCTCACCTCGCAGGTCCTGCGCGACGTTTCTTCCCAACATGACAAGGGAAAATTCATCTCTTCCCCCGATTTGGATCATCTTGTTGATCCTAGTTTCCCTGGCGAACCCTGAAGATTCTGATTCCCTTCAAGATCCTACCAATTCCCTTCAGGATCCTTGTCCCAAGATTGCCACCATTAAATCCTTAAGTCAGCATATACACATCAGGCTGGTTATTGCTAAAGACTTAGTTCTTAATAAAATCGCACTGCTTGACAGTGGAGTTGATCGTAGTTGCATTGTAAAAGGCCTCATCCCTTAAAGATACTTAGAAAAGAGTACTACTCGTTTGTATTCCGCTACAGGAGAACGGTTGAAAATTGATTATAAATTATCTAAAGCTCATATTTGTAATAGTAATATTTGCTTTACAAATGATTTTGTTATCACTAAAAACATCAATGAAGATATCATCTTGGGTTTACCTTTTATTAATCAGATTAAACCCTACACTGATGATTTTTATGGAATTCATACCGTCATTCTTGATCAAAAGGTTTTCTTTCCCTTTGTGAAATCTCTTTCTCCTGAAGAAAGCTCTTTTCTAAAACATCAACTCTTTTTCGGATTAATAGACTTTCAAATCATATCTCTTTCCTTAAAGAAGAAATTAAAATTGAACAAATCAAGCAAATTTTAAAATCCCCGAGAATGGTCACTAAGATTGAATCCCTTCTAAAGAAATTTGAAAAAGAAATTTGCTCTGACTTGCCCACTGCTTTCAGGAAAATAAAAAAGCATACTGTCGAACTCCCTTACATAACTGGTTTCTCTGAACAGGATATTCCAACTAAGGCTAGGCCTATTCAGATGAATCATGAAATGATGGAAGTCTGTAAAAAGGAAATAAATCATTTACTAAAAAAGGGTATCATTCGTCCCTCTAACTCTCCTCGGAGTTGCTCTGCATTTTATGTAAACAATGGTGCAGAAAAGGAAAGAGGTGCCGCTAGGCTTGTAATTAATTATAAGCCTCTCAACTCTGTCCTAATATGGATCAGGCATCCGATTCCTAATAAAAGGGATCTTCTTAAACGAACTTATAAAGCAAACCTTTATAGTAAGCTCGATATGAAATCTGGTTTCTGGCAAATTCAAATTGCCGAAAAGACAAGTACAAAAGTGCTTTTAATGTACCTTTTGGCCACTACGAGTGGAATGTCTTTTTGGTTAGGCACCAGACAATATACGTATTTAGCTGCTCATACTAAATACGGATACCGCCATGGCTCTGATACCAAAATCATTTGTAAAGCAAATATTACTATTACAAATATGAGCTTTAGATAATTTATAATCAATTTTAAAACGTTCTCCTATAGCGGAATACAAACGAGTTTTACTCTTTTCTAAGTACCTTAAAGGGATGAGGCCCTTTACAATGCAATTGCGATCAGCTCCACTGTCAAGCAGTGCGATTTTATTAAGAACTAAGTCTTTGTGGGGGACCAGATAAGAATTCTTATCTTTTGTGGGGGACCAGATAAGATTTCTTATCGTTTGAGTCGAACCGGATAAGATTTCTTATCTTTTGAGTGGGACCTATTCTAAGATAGGTACAGACGCGTGCTTATCAGTTTTCTTTCTTTATAGAAAGTAATGATAAAGTAAGCACTCACATAACCAAAAGTGGGCATTCCCACTTGACCAATAAACACTAAAAGACATTATAAGTGGGGTAACATGTTCTTTAGAACAGTAATTCCACTGAGATTCCTTTTAGGAATAATGAATGTCCTTTGATAAAAGTAATTCCAGTTCTTTGAACCTCAACTTTTATCAAGGGTCAGGTTCCTATTCATAATAGAGATCTTGATAGGACTGTGCTAATCCCCTTGGCATACACATATCTCCATTGTTGGAGTCTTCAGAGGAAGCAGCTTCTTCAATAAGCTGCATGAGGACAACTTCATCCTGCTTTTTAATGTTAAGAAGTGCCTGTTGTAGCTTCTTTTTGAGAGCGGCCTTGGATGAGCTGGACTGTGGAGATTGAGCTAGTGTTTTACCTTTGCTAGTCGATGGAGCTTTGGGTTTTGGGACCCAACCTTTTACCTTTATCTCCTTGGTCAAGTACCTAATTCTTTCGAATTCTAAAACGGTAAAATTCCAAGTAGTAATATAGCAAATCCTTTTTTGAATAAAGAATTTACACGCTTTGATGTGTGCGGGTAACGTTGAAATCTCTTGCTGAATTTGAAATTCTTCAAATTTCTGCTTGAATTGTTGTGGGAGGATTTCTAATTTTACTCCAAATGTTTTCCACCAATCATAAAACCATCTGGGAATGATAGCAGTGGACAGCTCAAGGCTGTACTTAAGAAACCAAGTATGACCGGGTCTAAGGTACATGAAATTAAACTAGGCCTCTTTATAAGTAAACCAGTTATACGTCTGAGGACGGTGAACCATACTCAATGATATTGGAGTGATCAGATGGTCTGTGTGCCATTCAAATGGGGAGAGTATTTTCTTAATAGTACATCTGGAGTACTAAATAAAACTAGGGTCTTTATCCCCGTAAGTGTGCTCAACTTTGATTGAATCTGTATCTACTATGATTGCTTCGAAGTATAAACGGGTCTTGAATGGGTCATGACTATCTACATAGTCTTGGTTGTTGTAACAAGGCTTTACTAAATCTAGTAGCCTGCCATTTTCGTAATCCTTGTCTAAAGCGAGGATAGGGACTACCTTGGAGGTAATATATTCAAATGTTTCTTCAGTTGAAGCTTGAGTCTTTTGAGTGGAGACTCTAGGGTCTATAGCTTGGGCAAAAGATTCGGGAGTTTTCATTTCATAGCTCTTCTTGTTCTGTGTAATAGAACGGGCTTGAGAAGATGAACCTGATTCTAGCTTTGGGCCTTCTATTTTGGGAAGGTCTGCTAGGGCAGAGAATTTGTTTTTTACTGGGCTTGGGCCCGGTAAAGGTAAAGGGGGGAAAGAAGGCCTTAGCTCGGGTAGGCCTGTTGGTGCGAAAGGTCTGATCGAAGGAAGTCGACTGCCTTTCGGTTTTGACATTTTTGAAGGGAGAGTCAGGCCTTGAGGGCTTCATGACCCTGTAAAAATTCTCGGGTTAGGAAATCAGGAAGGGAGTTGTTTTCTCCTTTAATAAAATCAATTTGAAAATCAAAGCTAGATAGTAGAGCTTGCTATCTAGCGAAGATTTGTTTTGAAACAAGATTCTTAACATCCTTTTGTAAATTTCTTTAGCTGATTTACAATCAACCCTAAGTAAGAATTCCTTGTTTACCAAATCATCTTGAAATTTGGTGATACATAGCACAATAGACAAACCTTCTTTCTATATAGTACTATAGTTATTCTGGGCAGAGTTCCAAACTCTTGATGTAAACCTAACAAGTTGCTCACCACTATTTGGGTTGACTCGTTGCTTAAGAATACCTCTATAACCTATGTCAGAGGCGTCAGTCTCGACAATCATAAAAGCTTCAGGGTTAGAAATCCCTAGACAAGGAAGATTCTGAACTAATCTATTGATTTTCCTAACAGTATTGGTTTGTTCTTCACTCCAAGGCGAAGGGTTTTTTCTAAGTCTTTTGTTTAAAGGTTCACATATCTGTCTAATATTTGGGATGAAGTCTGCCACAAAATTTAGACTTCCTAAAAATCTTTGGAGCTGAGTTTTCTCCTTGATTTCGTCAGGGAATTTACTAGAGAACTCAATGGCTCTGCAAATAGGTTTATGACTACCCTGGTAGAGTTCATGGCCTAAAAATCTTATAGAGGTTTGAAAGAGCTTGATTTTCTTAGCACTGACAACCAATCCACTATTCTTAACAATATTAAGGAAGATATTCAAATGTTTAAAATGAGAATCTATATCTTCAGAAAAGATAAGCACATTATCAATATAAACAACAGACATATAACTATATGGATTAAAAATGCCATTCATGATATTTTGAAATTCAGAGGGAGCATTCCTTAATCCAAAAGGCATGACATTCCACTCGTAGTGGCCAAAAGATACATTAAAAGCAGTTTTTTACTTGTCTTTTTCGGCAATTTGAATTTGCCAGAAACCAGATTTCATATCGAACTTACTATAAAGGTTTGCTTTATAAGTTCGTTTAAGAAGATCCCTTTTATTAGGAATCGGATGCCTGAACCATTTTAGGACAGAGTTGAGAGGCTTATAATTAATTACAAGCCTAGGGGCACCTCTTTCCTTTTCTGCACTATTGTTTACATAAAATGCAGAGCAACTCCAAGGAGAGTTAGAGGGACGAATGATACCATTTTTTAGTAAATGATTTATTTCCTTTTTACATACTTCCATCATTTCTTGATTCATCTGAATATGCCTAGCCTTAGTTGGAATATCCAGTTCAGAGAAACCAGTTATGTAAGGGAGTTCGACAGTATGCTTATTTATTTTCCAGAAAGCAGTGGGCAAGTCAGAGCAAATTTCTTTTTCAAATTTCTTTAGAAGGGATTAAATCTTAGTGACCATTCCCAGGGATTTTAAAATTTTCTTGATTTGTTCAATTTTAATTTCTTCTTTAAGGAAAGAGATATGATTTGAAAGTCTATTAATCCGAAAAATAATTTTATGTTTTTGAAACGAGCTTTCTTCAGGAGAAAGAGATTTCACAAAGGGAAAGAAAACCTTTTGATCAAGGATGACGGTATGAATTCCATCAAAATCATCAGTGTAGGGTTTTATCTGATTAATAAAAGGTAAACCCAAGATGATATCTTCATTGATGTTTTTAGTGATAACAAAATCATTTGTAAAACAAATATTACTATTACAAATATGAGCTTTAGATAATTTATAATCAGTTTTCAACCGTTGTCCTGTAGCGGAATACAAACGAGTAGTACTCTTTTCTAAGTACCTTAAAGGGATGAGGCCTTTTACAGTGCAATTGCGATCAGCTCCACTGTCAAGCAGTGCAATTTTATTAAGAACTAAGTCTTTAGCAATAACCAGCCTGATGGGTATATGCTGACTTAAAGATTTAATGGTGGCAATCTTGGGACAAGGATCCTGAAGGGAATTGGTAGGATCTTGAAGGGAATCAGAATCTTCAGGATGTTCGCCAGCGAAACTAAGATCAACAAGATGATCCAAATTGGGGGAAGAGATGAATTTTCCCTTGTCATGTTGGGAAGAAACGTCGCGTAGGACCTGCGAGGTGAGAGCATCTAATTCGACTTTTTCAAGTCGAGATCTTATCTCTTTAACTTCTTGCTTAAGAGAATTCATTTCTTCACTCATTGCAGAGACAGATAACTCAGAAGGTTAATCAAACCTTGACAAGACAGTTTTCATACTAAAAGGTTCTACAGACCTAGAGTGTTCTCTTTTCTGAGAACTAAGAATGATCTTTTTTAATTCTAAAAGATATTTGGCTCGGGATTCGTCGTCCTTAATGTGTTCTATGATGTCAAAGAGAACTTCTTTAAAAATCCTCAGTTATGACTTTGACTGTATTTCTAGTTGTTGGAAACACGTTTCAAATGCAATATACTAAACGTGTGTTCTTTTGTAGGTTTTGATGAATGTCAAACAAAGCAATAAGCGATATATAGCAGTGCTCAAGGACAAGCACATAATGGATGCATTACAAGAAGCTCAAGACAATGCTTGGAAATGTTATAATTGAGTCAATATTAATTGTGATCTTGATTCCTCAATCTTGGCTCATAACATGGCTTCTCTACTAAAATTATTTTTCCAAAATCATGCATATTTAAAGTAAGTGTCAAATGATTTTAAACTATGCATATTTACATTTGTTAAAATGTTTTCCAAACATGCCTCAAAAATCTGGGCTAAGATAATCGATTATGTACTTATGATAATCGAGTATCTCTAAGCCAAGACTGCATGACAATCGATTATGAATTAATGATAATCGATTGTGAGTAAGCCAGTTAACATCAGGTTTTTGCAAACTGCAGAACAATCGATTGTGTACTTTCGATAATCGATTGTTAACTGAGGCAAAGTTTTCAAAACTCATAAAAATCGATTATGAACTAATGGTAATCGATTGGAATGAGAAAAATGTCTCCCAGTGATTTTAAGTAAAATGATAATCGATTGTGGCTTTTGATAATCGATTATATATGAGACAGTAAGTTTTGAAATTAATTAATAATCGATTGTGGCTTTTGATAATCGATTATATATGAGACAGTAAGTTTTGAAATTAATTAATAATCGATTGTGGCTTTTGATAATCGATTATATATGAGACAGTAAGTTTTGAAATTAATTAATAATCGATTGTTCTATTTGATAATCGATTGTTGAAGCTGACCGTTGTCATACTCTTTTCAAATTACCTTCAGGTAATCGATTGTGATATTTAACAATCGATGTTTTAGCGTAAAATCTGGAAAAGATTTTCTGAACGTTGTTAAAATAATCGATTATTGATTTCCTGATAATCGATGTTTTATGCCAAAAATTGGAAAGGATTTTTTAACGTTAAAATTAATCGATTATTGATTTGAAGTAATCGATTGTTAACGTAAAATCTGGGATTGATTTTTTGATCTGATAGGCAAACAATCGATTGTTTAGTCCTGACAATCGATTGTCACTGAGTAATTTCAGCAATCCTTAATTGGCAATTAGACAACGGTAAGACTGAGTTTTTCACCTATAAATACAGGTTTAACTCAGTGTTTTCACAACAACAACACATACAATTTAAGTATTTTCATTGCTAAAAGCTTTCTTACATTGATCATCATTTTCATTCATCTATAAAGCTTTTTGAAGAGCCATTCTATTGAGCTAAGTTGTTGTGATCTTGAGCGTACTATTTCTATTCATATCTACTCATTGAGGAGTACTTTGTAAAGTGAGTGTGTCTTTGTGTTTGTAAGAGAATTGCGATTCTCGTTTGTTGAGGAACTTGTGATTCCTCGATTGAAGTCTTTGGGATTGTTATCCCCGAGCAATTGAAGTCTTTGGGATTGTTATCCCCGAGCAATTGAAGTCTTTGGGATTGTTATCCCCGAGCAATTGAAGTCTTTGGGATTGTTATCCCCGAGCAATTGAAGTCTTTGGGATTGGTATCCCCGAGCAATTGAAGTCTTTGGGATTGTGATCCCCGAGCACCTAGGTGAGGCTTGTGTCCTCAGCTGTAACGGTTTGTTAAGCACCCGTAAGCTTGACAAGTTTAGTGGAAATCTCGAGAGAGTCTCTCGGGGACTGGACTAACCACGTTTGTGGCCAACCAGGATACATCTTTGTGTAAGTTTATTTTACTGCACTTGTCTTAATTTCTGCAAAGTTTTTAAATTCCGCACTAAAACGCTTAATATTTTTAAAACGCTATTCACCCCCCCCTCTAGCGTAAAGCGTTATTTCCAACAATTGGTATCAGAGCCATACTCTCTGAAAGACTTAACCGTTTGAGAGAATCTTTCCATGGCTTCTACTCTAGACTCTTTTGCAGGTATTGATGAAGGACAGTGCCCCACAAGACCTCCTTTGTTCAACGGGACAAATTATTCATATTGGAAAGAAAGGATGCAGATATTCGTCAGATCAAACAGCCCTTACTTGTGGAAGGTATACACCAAAGGAAATGAGGTTCCTGTCAAACAGGTGGAAGGAGTATGGGTGCCAAAATCAGAAGAGGAATTCAACGCCGAGGATAATCGAATAGTCCAAAATAATTTTAAAGCTATTAACTTATTACTTTGTGCTGTTAATGCTAATGATTACAGGAAAATCTCCTGCTGCAAAAGAGCGAAAGAAATGTGGGACAAGCTTGAGGTCACTTACGAAGGGACTGACCAGGTAAGAGAAGCTAAAATTGACTTTTTAACTTATGCTTACGAATTGTTCCATATGAATGAAGGCGAAAAGGTAGACGAGATGTTTGAGCGGTTCTCATCAATAGTGAATGATCTCCACGCGCTCAAGAAGACGTTCACAGACAAAGAACTAGTTCGAAAAATCCTTAGGAGCCTAACACCGGCATGGCGATCAAAGGCTGATGCGATTCAAGAGTCAATTGGAATCACGAACGTCACCATAGACGCTCTTAGAGGTAATCTTAAGACTTATGAATCCACTATTCTTAACCCTGTTATTGATGAACAAAGAAGGCAAAAGATTGCTCTAAAGGCGAGCACAAGTCAATCACCGATTGAAGAGGATGGAGATAGCGAATTTGGACTCATCATCAAAAAGTTCCAAAAATTCATGCGAAAAGAATATGACCGCAAAGGGAAAAAGCAAGGTGAGCAAGTTAAATGTTATGAATGTGGTGAAACAGGGCATATCAAAACAAACTGCCCAAATCTTAAAAAGGAGAAGAAACCCTTCAAGAAGCAACGAGCATACATATCTTGGGGAGGAGATTCCGGAGACGAATCCAGTGAAGAAGAAAATGAAGAAGCGGCAAATCTCTGCCTCATGGCACAGGAAGAAAATCAAAGTGAGGTAAGTCAAATCTCTTCTCAAAATTTTTATACTCTTGATGACATGAGAAATGCCTTTGATGAATTGTATGCTGAATTTCTCAAAGTTACAAAAACCGTCACTAGTTTAAGAGAAAGTGCTTCTCTAAAAGAACAAGATTTTCAAAAACAGTTTTCATTAAAAGAAAAAGAATTAGAAAAATTGGTTTTGGAAAATGAGAAGCTACTAGAACAAAACAAGTTTTATGGGAAAAGAAGTTCTGACAAGCCCGAGAGTTCTACAAAAAATTGTGCTTCTTGTGTAGTCCTTAAGAATGAAGTAGGTAGATTAAAAGGCACACTAGACAAATTCAACTCCTCTCATAAAAACTTGAATGTGGTGCTTGATAACTTGAAATCAACCAAGCATGGAATAGGCTTCATAAATGAAGAAGAGGTTGATGCAAAAACCCAACCACCTAGAGCTCAACCTAGGATTAATAACAAAAATGTCTTTCCTAAAACTAACATGCATGCTAGACAAAATATTAGGAGACCTAGACATGACCTTCCACCTAGCAATCGTCACCATAGACATGATGCATATTTTAGGCACAACAGTGATCATGCTAGAAGATCCCGAAATGTTCAACCTAGAAATGATTATGGTGCTCAAATTAGGAGAAATGAAAATAGAGAAAACAATGTGCATTATTCCAGCTACTATGAGCCTAGACGCATGCATAATCCAAATGTGACATGTCATTATTGTAGACGAATTGGTCATATTGCTCCCGCATGCTTTACTAGACATAGACATGCTACTCAAACATATCATTATAGTATGCATAACCCTCAAGGACCCAAAATGGCATGGGTACCAAAAGAGCATTGATTTGTTTTGCAGGTGTGCATGAAGGAATCAAGTGTAGTGGATGCTCCAAACACTTGACGGGAGTCGAATTCAAAATTCCTTCAATTAAAGCACAAAGAAGGAGGAAGAGACGAAAAGTCGGTTTAGAGACTTCTTTAAATCGGAAGTATTTTCGAATTTTTTAAAAAAAAAAGACAAAATACAAGGAAGACAAAGGCAAAATTGTGAAAGAAGCTTCTCAAATTGAAGAATGAGCCAAAGGACCAAAATGAACGGAGGATGCTCAAAATCAGGTAATTGGCAAAGTCGAAGGGAAGGTAAGTACCCTAAACCCTCTTAAGAACATCCTAGGACAAAATTCTTAAGAGTTCACGTTCTTCACCCGACTACACAAGTTTCAAAGTTATCATTTCATTTATAGATTATTGACTTGAGCGTCGGAGATGTTTAATTCTATTTTGCAGGCATCCCCCCAAAAAAAAGGGTAAGAGGAAAGTATGAATTATCTTGATACAAGAAAAATCGATCATAATCGATTATTTATGCTTACAATCGATTATCAGTATCAATAATCGATTATTTGTTGATTCAATTTTCTGCCATGAAATCTTGTTGACTGTTTACATTGCCTGATAGAATTAAGTTTCATCATTTTAGCATCCCCCTTCCAAACAATCGATTATTTGTTATGCCAATCGATTATTTGCCAAAATTCAAACTCTCTGTGAGTAAACAATCGATTACTATATACTGACAATCGATTATCTGTTTTAAACTTATGTTACCGTTTTGGCTCTATAATCGATTCCTGTCAGGTCATAAATATGACAAACAATCGATTACCAAGTGTGACAATCGACTATCTCTTTCAAATTTTTACCGTTCTGGCGTGTAATCGATGTGTCAGATCATCTTCATTAATGACAATCGATTATTTCATTCAAACAATCGATTGTCGAACGGTCAGTGAATTTATTTTTACCGTTTCAGACTTCACATCTCTTCAATTCTTTTCCAATAAATGTAAGACTCATTCCTTCTCTATATATAGGCTGCACATATGCTCTTGTATACTCACTCAAGCTTCCAAGCATCAAATTCTCTTGCTTTCTTTGAAAAATCCTAGCACATTCTTTTCAAAAAAAAAAATGTCAAGCCGCAACTCCAAACGTGCTCGTTCCAAACAAGGTGCCTCTTCTTCTCGCCATCCATATCAAGATGGATCGGTTCTATTTTTTGAATCCAATGAAGAGCTCACCCGGTTCGTAACCAAATTTGAGAAACGCCTTATTCTCCCTCCTCGCTTTTCAACAAACGCTCTTATTGCACCATTCATTCCAGCCGCGAATATGCTAAGAGAGTGCCATCTTTTCAACTTCCTACTTCTTACTCACCCCTACTACAACATTTCTTTGGTTGAAGCTTTTTACTCCAACCTTCACAAAAATGATGAGGGTGAACTTGTTACCAATGTTAACGGCATTCCCATTCTAATTTCTGAAGATAACCTCCACCTCATTGCCGGCATTCCACATGATGGTGAAGACATCTACCAATACATAAATGATGCCGGGCACATGCTTGATGAAACAAACCTCTTCCGCCAAGCCGGAGTCGCCTATGATGAGTCTTCTTCCCGTCGTCCCACCATAAAGGGTATGGACCCGAATTATCGTTTCATTCTTTATTTCATCACTCGTGTTCTCAAACCCCGTAAACTCAATCACACCACCATTTCCCAAGAGGATGCCAAATTTCTTTACGCCATTGTCACCGGGGTTAACATAAATTGGTGCAAGCTTATTCTATCCCATATGTTCAATGCCACCAGAGATGACATACCTCTCCCCTATGCCCTCTTGATAATGAAATTTCTTGAAGCTTCCGGGGTCAATACTGCTAATGGTCCTCTCAAAAAGAGCACCAAAATCTGGGAAATTTCGGAGTCTTCCTTTCATCATGATGGTGATCATGCTCCCGCTCCTCCTCAAAATCGACAAGCCCGTCGTGCTCATCCTCCTCAGGAGCCTACCCTCCGGACCATTTCTGACAAAATTACTCAATTAACACGTGAGGTCCATGGTTACTTTGATCACGTGAATTATGCCTATGCTCAGATGGTGCCATATCAAGCGCCTCCAAATGATGATGAAGGGGATGGGGGTGATGAATGATGAAATTGCTATTTTATCTATGTGAAATTGTTGAATGATGAATGTGAAATTGTTATTGGTTTATTGTTTTTGTTGGTTAGTCATGTTTTGTTCCACCCTTGTACTGTTATAATTTTTTTCCAATAAATAAACTTGTGTTTATTTCATATTTGTTATTCTTCCCTTGTGTACATTTTTTTTGCTAATGGCAAAAGGGGGAAGAAACGGGATATCAAGAAGTATGCTATATTATGCTATATGCTCTCAACTTCATTCATGCTTAAAGTGAGGGGGAACATGAATTGAGGGGGAACATGACACTTGTCTTGGTTTATCAAAATAATTATTGCATATATCCCGCCTATGTTTGCCATTATCAAAAAGGGGGAAATTGTTGGAAACACGTTTCAAATGCAATATACTAAACGTGTGTTCTTTTGTAGGTTTTGATGAATGTCAAACAAAGCAATAAGCGATATATAGCAGTGCTCAAGGACAAGCACATAATGGATGCATTACAAGAAGCTCAAGACAATGCTTGGAAATGTTATAATTGAGTCAATATTAATTGTGATCTTGATTCCTCAATCTTGGCTCATAACATGGCTTCTCTACTAAAATTATTTTTCCAAAATCATGCATATTTAAAGTAAGTGTCAAATGATTTTAAACTATGCATATTTACATTTGTTAAAATGTTTTCCAAACATGCCTCAAAAATCTGGGCTAAGATAATCGATTATGTACTTATGATAATCGAGTATCTCTAAGCCAAGACTGCATGACAATCGATTATGAATTAATGATAATCGATTGTGAGTAAGCCAGTTAACATCAGGTTTTTGCAAACTGCAGAACAATCGATTGTGTACTTTCGATAATCGATTGTTAACTGAGGCAAAGTTTTCAAAACTCATAAAAATCGATTATGAACTAATGGTAATCGATTGGAATGAGAAAAATGTCTCCCAGTGATTTTAAGTAAAATGATAATCGATTGTGGCTTTTGATAATCGATTATATATGAGACAGTAAGTTTTGAAATTAATTAATAATCGATTGTGGCTTTTGATAATCGATTATATATGAGACAGTAAGTTTTGAAATTAATTAATAATCGATTGTGGCTTTTGATAATCGATTATATATGAGACAGTAAGTTTTGAAATTAATTAATAATCGATTGTTCTATTTGATAATCGATTGTTGAAGCTGACCGTTGTCATACTCTTTTCAAATTACCTTCAGGTAATCGATTGTGATATTTAACAATCGATGTTTTAGCGTAAAATCTGGAAAAGATTTTCTGAACGTTGTTAAAATAATCGATTATTGATTTCCTGATAATCGATGTTTTATGCCAAAAATTGGAAAGGATTTTTTAACGTTAAAATTAATCGATTATTGATTTGAAGTAATCGATTGTTAACGTAAAATCTGGGATTGATTTTTTGATCTGATAGGCAAACAATCGATTGTTTAGTCCTGACAATCGATTGTCACTGAGTAATTTCAGCAATCCTTAATTGGCAATTAGACAACGGTAAGACTGAGTTTTTCACCTATAAATACAGGTTTAACTCAGTGTTTTCACAACAACAACACATACAATTTAAGTATTTTCATTGCTAAAAGCTTTCTTACATTGATCATCATTTTCATTCATCTATAAAGCTTTTTGAAGAGCCATTCTATTGAGCTAAGTTGTTGTGATCTTGAGCGTACTATTTCTACTCATATCTACTCATTGAGGAGTACTTTGTAAAGTGAGTGTGTCTTTGTGTTTGTAAGAGAATTGCGATTCTCGTTTGTTGAGGAACTTGTGATTCCTCGATTGAAGTCTTTGGGATTGTTATCCCCGAGCAATTGAAGTCTTTGGGATTGTTATCCCCGAGCAATTGAAGTCTTTGGGATTGTTATCCCCGAGCAATTGAAGTCTTTGGGATTGTTATCCCCGAGCAATTGAAGTCTTTGGGATTGGTATCCCCGAGCAATTGAAGTCTTTGGGATTGTGATCCCCGAGCACCTAGGTGAGGCTTGTGTCCTCAGCTGTAACGGTTTGTTAAGCACCCGTAAGCTTGACAAGTTTAGTGGAAATCTCGAGAGAGTCTCTCGGGGACTGGACTAACCACGTTTGTGGCCAACCAGGATACATCTTTGTGTAAGTTTATTTTACTGCACTTGTCTTAATTTCTGCAAAGTTTTTAAATTCCGCACTAAAACGCTTAATATTTTTAAAACGCTATTCACCCCCCCCTCTAGCGTAAAGCGTTATTTCCAACAATTGGTATCAGAGCCATACTCTCTGAAAGACTTAACCGTTTGAGAGAATCTTTCCATGGCTTCTACTCTAGACTCTTTTGCAGGTATTGATGAAGGACAGTGCCCCACAAGACCTCCTTTGTTCAACGGGACAAATTATTCATATTGGAAAGAAAGGATGCAGATATTCGTCAGATCAAACAGCCCTTACTTGTGGAAGGTATACACCAAAGGAAATGAGGTTCCTGTCAAACAGGTGGAAGGAGTATGGGTGCCAAAATCAGAAGAGGAATTCAACGCCGAGGATAATCGAATAGTCCAAAATAATTTTAAAGCTATTAACTTATTACTTTGTGCTGTTAATGCTAATGATTACAGGAAAATCTCCTGCTGCAAAACAGCGAAAGAAATGTGGGACAAGCTTGAGGTCACTTACGAAGGGACTGACCAGGTAAGAGAAGCTAAAATTGACTTTTTAACTCATGCTTACGAATTGTTCCATATGAATGAAGGCGAAAAGGTAGACGAGATGTTTGAGCGGTTCTCATCAATAGTGAATGATCTCCACGCACTCAAGAAGACGTTCACAGACAAAGAACTAGTTCGAAAAATCCTTAGGAGCCTAACACCGGCATGGCGATCAAAGGCTGATGCGATTCAAGAGTCAATTGGAATCACGAACGTCACCATAGACGCTCTTAGAGGTAATCTTAAGACTTATGAATCCACTATTCTTAACCCTGTTATTGATGAACAAAGAAGGCAAAAGATTGCTCTAAAGGCGAGCACAAGTCAATCACCGATTGAAGAGGATGGAGATAGCGAATTTGGACTCATCATCAAAAAGTTCCAAAAATTCATGCGAAAAGAATATGACCGCAAAGGGAAAAAGCAAGGTGAGCAAGTTAAATGTTATGAATGTGGTGAAACAGGGCATATCAAAACAAACTGCCCAAATCTTAAAAAGGAGAAGAAACCCTTCAAGAAGCAACGAGCATACATATCTTGGGGAGGAGATTCCGGAGACGAATCCAGTGAAGAAGAAAATGAAGAAGCGGCAAATCTCTGCCTCATGGCACAGGAAGAAAATCAAAGTGAGGTAAGTCAAATCTCTTCTCAAAATTTTTATACTCTTGATGACATGAGAAATGCCTTTGATGAATTGTATGCTGAATTTCTCAAAGTTACAAAAACCGTCACTAGTTTAAGAGAAAGTGCTTCTCTAAAAGAACAAGATTTTCAAAAACAGTTTTCATTAAAAGAAAAAGAATTAGAAAAATTGGTTTTGGAACAGTCACAAAAGATACCATTACAAGAGCATTCCTTACCAGACTGACGTCCATCAGCCTCGTAGGTGACATTGATATTATCATCGTCGCTGTACTCTTCTGAAGAAGAGTATTCTGAGGAAGAGTTGCTGCTATCTTTGAGGATAGAAAAGAGCTTTTCCTTAATATCCTCAACTAGACCTAAGAGATTAATCTGCTTCTTCTTCTTAGAAGATTTACACTAATTGGCTCTATGACCTGCCTTACCACAGTTCCAACAAACAACTTCCTTGTTGGAAGGCCTATGCTTTTTAAACCTCTTTCTGGGTTTGTCAGACTTATCAAACTTGTCTCTAGATGTGCTAGGCCTAGGTCTTCTAGACCTAAGGGAAGACTTCTTGGATACTTTCTTAGCAACCTTAGAAGGGGGAGAGTCAATTTTGCCGAAACCAAAGTCATGGAAAAAGCTTCCTAACTCAGCTCTCGTGGTTAACCTATCTTTCTTAAGTTGACTCTTAAGTTTGAGGTTAGTGCAAAACTCTAGGCCAACAGTGTTTATGAAACTAGCAATGTCTCCGTAGGTCATTTGACTGTAAGGGATTTTGCCCTGACATCTATCTCTAATTATGGATCTAACCTTATCTGCAAACAGAGGGGGCAGACCACTAATGAATCTTTCTTTCCATAAGTCACTATCGCAATCTGGTCTAATCATGACCTTAATAAGGAAATTGTCTTTATACCACCTAAAGTCAGTCAGCTAAGGCAAGACAGATTATTAAGGATTTCTAGACTCCTATCTTGGAAGAGTTTAGGCTCACCTACAAAGTGCTTAGCAATGTGGTAAAGAAGGGTAGCACAGGCATCCTCTTTAGGCTCCTGAACAACATTTTCTATACCACCTTCAGTCTTTACAGTGGTTGTAATAGTGATTGCCACGAAAATTCTATTTTTAAGACTATCAGTGAAGTAATTATCCCACCAATGTCTAAGCATGCCAATAAACCCTGCAGCAATCAGTGTCGCTGCTTAAAAAGGATAGGTGCAGAGACTCAATGGAAGCTATTCTAACAAATGGAGTTAAATGCGTTGGTAAAGGAATCTTTACATCAAAACTTCAAAAAGAAAAAGAATGAAGTGAAGGATAAACATATATACATACGTATTGAATACAATATCGAATGATTAATGATGACCCAAATCCGTATTTTTTCTATACAAAGTAGGAGAATTGGTGTGAATCGATCAAGATCTTAAAGTCTGCTGGTGTCGTTTTTTGTTGCACCGGTGTGCGAATACCTTAGGCTGGGTTTGTTTATTTCGATAGGTATGACCGTATCGATTCCATAAACTAGTGAGTACGAGGTTTCCCCGATGGTGGACTTGGGTATAGTTCTGTGTGCCCACAAGACTTCAGGTAGTAGTTCGAGCCATAGCCCTTTGGCGTCTTCAACCTTCTATTTCAGTATGTTTCGAATTGTTTTGTTAGAGGACTCCGCTTGGCCGTTGGCGGCGGGGTGGTATGGCGTGGATAGTATCCTTTTGATGCACCATTTCTCGAAGAACTCGGTTGTTTTTTGACCGATGAACTGTCGCCCGTTGTCGCAACTGATTTCTTTAGGGATGCTGAAACGGCATATGATGTTTTTCCATTTGAAGGTGATAACTTTTTGTTTGTGTATTTGTGCATACACACCTGCTTCCACCCACTTGGCGAAATAGTCAGTTAAAACAAGTAAAAATAGTACCTTTCCTCGTTCTGCGGGTAAAGGGCCGACTATATCCATTTCCCATTTGATGAAGTTCCAGGGGGAAGTAACGTAATGGAGGGGTTCTTCTGGTTGGTGTATCATCGGGGCATCTTTTGGCATTATTCGCATCGGCGGGCATATTCAACTGCCTCTTTTTTCATGGTGGGCCAGTAGTATACGGCGCGTATAATACATCGTACAAGGGCGAAGTTCCCAGTGTGTGCACTGCAATGACATTCGTGTACTTCTTCGAGTACCGGCCTCATTTGGTATGGCCTTAAGCATTTCGTGAGGGCCCCACCGAACGTTCTTTCATAGAGGTCGTTGTCGATCATGCAGTATCGGGCGGCTTTGTACGCGAAGTTTCTTTGCTTCCTTTTTGTCGGGGGGTAATGTCCCATCTTGTAGATAAGATATGAACTAGTTGCGCCAGTCCCAAGTTAAGTTTAAAGAAAGTACCTTGGTATGATCAATGGCCGAGTGGAGGATTGAGACCACACTTTCTTCGTTGATGTTTTTGGTGGCTACGACAAACTTTTCTAGGCCGCCCGTTTCGATGTTCCGTGCTCTCGGAATTTGCTCGAAGCGGCATTCGTCGAACGTAGACATTATCTTGTGGATTTCTATTTAGTACTTTTGTAGCCTTTGCTCTTTGATTTGATAAGTCCTAATGACCTGGTTTACCACAAGGTAGGAGTCGCAATAGAGGAGGACTTGATGAGCCCCATACTTGATGTCTAGTTTCATGCCTGCAATAACGGCCTCATACCCGACCTCATTGTTAGTCATTTCTGGGAATCGCATGGACTGGCGAATTGTTTCACCTGTGGGGACATCAAGGACGAGTCCCAATCCTGATCCCGATGCATTGGCGGTGCCATCCATATATAGGACCCATAGGTCATTTTGGGAGGACGCGCGTTGCACCTTGAGTTCCTCCTCCGACAACACTTCTGCAGTGAATTCGAAAATAAAGTCGGATAGGACTTGCGACTTGATGGCGGTCATTGGAAGGTACGTGATATCATGCTCGCTGAGCTCAACAGCCCATCTGGCAAGCCGGCCTGAGCGTTCGGGCTTGTATAAGACGCTCATCAAAGGGAAGGTCGTTACTACCCTTATGGGGTGGCACTGCAAATAGTGTCCTAGCTTTCGTGAAGCTACTACGAGTGCTAACGCCGGCCTCTCAAGGTGTGGGTACCGAGTTTCGGCATGCACTAAAGTTTTGCTGATGTAATAAGTAGGGGATTGCGTACCTTTATTTTTGTGCAGTAGGACGGTGCTGATCGCGACTTTCGATACGGCCAAGTATACCAACAGAATGCTTTCCTGTGTTGGCTTTGACTAGTAGGGGTAGTGATGACATATATGCCTTCAAATTCCTCAAGGCCTTGACACATTCTTCGTTCCATTGTAGTCCTTGATCTTTTTTCAATACAGCGAAGAATTTATGGCACCTGTCAGAGGAACGTGAGATGAACCTGGAGAGGGCAGCTATTCAACCTGTCAGCTTTTGCACTTGTTTTTTGCTGCTTAGTACTTATGGGATGGCTTCTATAGCCTTGATCTGGTCTGGGTTGACTTTGATGCCCCTTTGTAACACCAGAAACCCCAGGAACTTTCCTGAGGCTACACCGAAGGCGCATTTTTCAGGATTCAGTTTCATACCGTATATTCTTAATATTTCGAAAGCTTCTTTCAAGGGATCTAGGTGGTCCTCTTTCTTTGATGACTTTACGAGCATGTTGTCAATATAGACCTCCATCATTTTTCCCAGTTGTTCTTTGAACATCATAGGCACCAGCCTTTGGTACGTGGCCCCCGCATTCTTGAGCCCAAAGGGCATTACCTTGTAGCAGTATGTTCCCTAATGAGTGATGAAGGTTGTTTTCTCCTGATCTTCCTCGGCCATCACGATTTGATTGTAGCCGGAGTATGCGTCCAGGAAGCTTAACAGCTCATGCCTTGGCGTTGCGTCTATTAATTGGTTGATGTGGGGTAGTGGGAACGAATCCTTTGGACATGCTTTGTTTAGGTCGGTGAAATCTACGCACATCTGCCACTTCCCATTTTTTTTACCATTACAACGTTGGCGACCCATTTCGGATACTTGGACTCCCTAACGGAACCGTTCGCAAGTAGCTTGTCTACTTCTTCACTTACTGCTTCGTTGATGGAGGTATTGATTTTTCTCCTTACCTGGCGCACGGCGGGTGTAGCGGATCGACGTTCAATTTATAGGAGGCAATTTCTCGTGGAAACCCTCGCATATCCGCATGGGAAAAAGCAAACAAGTCTGCATGGTTAGATAGAAATTCACGATACTTAGTTGGATTTGAAAGGCCGTGGCCAATGTAAGCCTTCTTTGCGGAATCGTTGTTGCTCAGCTGGACGGGGTCGAGGTCTTTGACTGTGGCCTTGTTAGCCTCAATGTCGTCGGGATCTTTGATGGCGTCCTCTGTCGGGTGGACCTTAGTCCTCGACAGGGCTGATTGTTATGCTTTCGCACTTGCTCCTTTGAGTTGTTTGGTGTGCATGTAATCTTAAGCAATTTTATAGCTATCTTAGCGGTTTGCGGCTCGCCCCGTATGCTGAACACCCCCATGGGTTAGGGAATTTGATCACTTGATAGAACCTGGAGGGGACTGCCCTCATGGCATGTATCTACGTTCGTCCGATAATGGCGTTATATGTCATTTCTTGGTTCATTACATGGAAAGTGGTTTCCATCGTAACTCCTCCTGCCAGAACGAGTAGCGTTACCTCCCCTGAGGTTCTTTCCACTAAATTGTTAAAACCAGTTAGTGTTATGTAGCGTGGTATTATCTTATCCTCGAGTCCCATTAGTGTAAGGACTCTCGGATGAATGATACATGCTCCGCTGCCATCGTCGACCATAATCCTTTTAACATCAGTATTTACAATGCGTAAAGTAATAACTAAAGCATCATAATAGGGGAAAAACAAACCGTCAGTATCAGAATGATCGAAGGTGATACTATCTTCGAAGTCGTCGTGAGCGATGGTTCGCTTAAATTTGTGAGTGGTGGTGAATTTGACATGGTTGATCGCTGAGTCATTGCCGTCCCTAATGATCATTTTAATGGTGTGTGTTGGTGAGGGCGGCCTTGGCGGGCCGTGAGGTTGTTCCCGCCTACATGCGAAGATGAGGTTTCCTTTGTCGCTGAGCAGTTCTTTCAGGAATCCTTGGTTCAAAATCCAGACCACCTCATGTAGTCTTTGGTTATGTGCCCTCGTTCCTGGTGCAACTCACATAGGGCATTTAATTTTTTAGTGGCGGGGTCGGACTTCATTTTCGCCAGCCATTGTACTTTGTTGCCCAGCTTCTCCAGTGCGTACACTACTTCTGAAGGAGATACACAAAAGTTATGTGCAGATAGTAAAGGAGGCATACCTTTGTCGTTCTGCAGTGCGGCGACATGCCGTTGTAAGGAGTTCGGATGCCTTGGTGGTGTCAGATGCGAAGATCTTATGAATGCTGGTGCCTCTCTCTATTGAGGCGTGGGATTTGTGCCCCTCGTCGCTTGTTGCGTCAGTCTCTTCGGATTTCTGGGTGCATCGTTATTAACCGCCGGGTTGGGCCATTAAGGTCGTTGTTGTCTCCACGTACTTCGTCACAGTAGGCGTTGTGAATCCCTTCCCAGGTGGTGGGGGGGATATTTCATAAGGCGGCTAAGCAGTTTCTTGGTTGCCCTTGAGCCGTTTCTACTAAGCCCGTTCTGGAAAGCTGCAACTGCCATACCCTCAGACATGTTTGGTAGGCTCATTCTGACCCTGTTGAACTTGGCTAAGAATTCTCTAAGCCCTTTTCCTGAGGTCTATTGGACATCAAAGATGTTGCTGACCCGCACTTCCGCTTTCTTGGATCTCGCGTGAGCGGTGATGAATTTATTTGTTATCTCCTCGAACATGGAGATGCTTTTGGCTGGTAGCTGGGAATACCACGTTAGTGCCCCTCCCATTAGCGTTTCGCTGAACTTTTTCAGAAGTACGGACGGTACCTGCTACTTTGATAGATCATTACCTTTGACTGCCGTGACATAATGAATCAGATGGTCGTTGGGATCTGAGGTCCCGTCGTAGACTTTCAAGTAGGAGCCATTTTGAAGGTCTTTGGAATGGGGTATGGTCCAGCTTCTTCTGTGTAGGGTTTTTAAAAGAACCTTCTTACGTATCACTTTGGCAGCAGCTTAGGCGCACCAGGGATCTTGTCCACTCTTTCTTGGTTCTCCTTTATCTGGTCGTGGAGTGACCTATTTTCATTTTTCATTTCCTCTATCTTTTTTAGGATGGATGTGAGTGTTTCGCCGTTACTTGAGCATTGATGGGCATGTTGTTCGTTCGTATGGCCCCGGGTTCATCTTCGGCTGCAACATGGTCTGTTGCTGGTGTGCATCTAGTGTTTTGAGGTGGCTTCTCGGCTAAACTACTCAGAGTGTTTGTCAACCACTCTTCCAGTAACCTTTTTACCTCTGGGGGTGTTTCTTTTGTTGTAGATGTAGAAGTCTCTTTTTCTCGTGGAACCACCAGATCTTCAGAAGGGGAAAGTGGGTTTTCCGTGTTTATCAGGGTACTAGGGGTTGCGTGTAGAGCATCTCCTTCAGCAGCCGCATTGAGAGGGCCTATGAGATCGGCTCTAACATCCACGATAACTTTCATTCTCGCGTTGTTTTCAGCCATTTTAGGTTGTAGAAAGTGATTTTTGAAGGATCACTAGAAGCAAACTACAACTTTGATTCACGAAATCCCCACATATGGCGCCGAATTGTTTGGCTAAAAAGTTACGTGAATACTTGTTAAGCTCAAGAAGAATCGAAATAAACAAGGATTAATCAGAATCAAGCGTAATATGAACTAGAGAGTATGGTGGAGCTAAGATCGATGATAATAATGAGATGTAGATATCATAAGATGTAAGAACAATAGAACAAGTAATAATCTTTACACAAGAGAGAGGATGAGTTGTATATTCTGAGCAACAAAATACACATGAGCCTTTACAAAGGGAATGTCCCATTTATATATCAAGGAACCTTCCTCGAAATAATCAAAGAAAAGTACAGAAGTTGGTGGCCTCAGTGTACGGAAGAGTCAGAGCTTCAAACGACGTCGTCTTGAGTCACGTCACTCAGTCCGTCCACTTACTCGGGTCGACCTTACTTGGGTCGGCCTCAGTTGGGCCGGTCTCTATGTCAAGGACGTGCATCGATAGCATGAGAACGTAGGGAATCAAATTTGCCCAATATAAATATAAATTAGAGAGAAACTTTTGGATGCTGATTCTTGGATTCGTTTTGTTTTTAAAGCATTTAAACAGAGATTGAAAATTTTGCAAGCCTGTCAGATGTATTGGAGTTGCTAAGTTTGTCGCCAACTTTGTTGCGCCTGAAACCTATCTATTGCAGCATGATGTTGTCTTTAACGGAGGCAGATTGTTAGGCATTTCTGTTTGTTTCCATTCATTTTGTTCCCATTTTGTATTTCTGTTCGCCGCCGAATGCCAAATTGTTAGGCATGACAGATTATTAAACCGAAACCAACCGAACCAAAATAAAAAATATCGAACCGTACCGAAATATTTTTGGTACGGTATTTGGTATACATAATTAATAAACCAAATTTCGAATCAAAATTTTTAAACACCAAACAGAAGTACCGAATGCCCACCCCTATTTCCAATTATTCAAAGTCAAGACTCAAACTGCTCAACATTTTATTCTTTGACTTGTAGATATTAAAACCAAAAAAACGAAAAGAGAGTGTCGGTGATTCAAATTTCATCAATTGCATAGTTTAATCAAAACAATCTCTCCACCAGAAGCAAACATGATGAGTAAGAGACAATAATAATTAGACAAGTTTTTGTTAAGCAGAGAAGAAAGAAATAAATAAACTATTTGCATCAAAGGCAAAATGTGAAATAAAAAGAGAACTAGGTAAATGAAGTAATGGACTCAAGAAATGAGACAAGAGAAGAAAATTGGAACTGTATTAGAAGACTGGGCCAAGCCTATATACACAAAAAAAAGGATTTTTACGTAAATATGCCATATAGCAAACCTTATTACCATTATTATGCCTTGTTTGTTATTACCCGCATATTCCATGTTTTCGTTACCAAAAATGTACTAAACCATATCTGGCTGATTTTATAGCCTAAAATAGCGCCAGATTTTAAGCATCCCAATTAATGTTTGATTATGTCTTAATTAAATGATCTTTTTAAAACCTTAAAAGATCTAATCCCAACGCAAACCTCTCTGCGTGAATCTCTCATACGTAGCCATCAGTTTCGAAAATCTCTCATTCTTCTACATCCAATACCGAAAATCAGAATTTACAGTGTAATAGTCAATCAAATTGTAGTTCTTTCAGATTTCAGTTTCGAAAATCTCTCATTCTTCTATATCAAATACCGAAAATCAGAATTTACAGCGTGATAGTCAATCAAATTGTAGTTCTTCCAGATTCCAGATTATTGAAGCTAGGTTTGTTTATACAAATTGTATTTAAATTGTAGTCAGTTTGTAGTTAATTGTAGTCCGTTTGTAGTTACTTGTAGTCAGTTTGTATTTAATTGTAGTCAGTTTGTAGTTACTTGTAGTCAGTTTGTAGTTAATTATTTGTAGTTAATTGTAGTCCGTTTGTAGTTACTTGTAGTCAGTTTTGATTTAATTGTAGTAAGTTTGTAGTTACTTGTAGTCAGTTTGTAGTTAATTGTAGTCAATTTGTAGTTAATTGTAGTTTTAATAAATATGTCTGAAAATTGGATTTTTTTGTAGCTACTGGCTTGTATGTGTAGCTGAGAACTGCAAATGGCATTTCAAGGCAACGTCAATTCATGATTCTTCATTGTTCAAGATAAGAAGTTTTAGCCGACAAGGATGAAATTCAAGCAGAGAGAGAGATCGGTTTTGGTAAAAAAACGTGGGGGGAGGGTAATTAAAAAAAGGGGAGAAAATCGTGGGTTTTGTTTGTAAGAGAGAAGAAACGTGTACAATAATATCTGAAAAGATTTTCAGTTCCACAAATCAAGCCTATAATTAATAAGTTGATAATTAAACCTTAAATAGAATTTTGATACATAAATTAAAAGGTGGTAATAAAGTTTGCTATATGGTAAAAAATCCCAAAAAAAAAAGTGGTGGTTTAATTGGAGCAGCCCATCAGGTTTTTGTTGGATTGGAGAGCACTGGTCCGTTATCCTTCCACTGCAAGAAATGGGAGCTGTTCGTTGCTCTGTGAAACCAGCCTCACGCAATCCGCCCCACTCTAGGAGTCAAGCAGCCCATACTTACGTATGGGCCACATGACTCAACTCCATGCTTGGATAGGGCAGGCCAGATATTAGCTACCCAATACCGAAAATCAGAATTTACAGCGTGATAGTCAATCAAATTGTAGTTCTTCCAGATTCCAGATTATTGAAGCTAGGTTTGTTTATACAAATTGTATTTAAATTGTAGTCAGTTTGTAGTTAATTGTAGTCCGTTTGTAGTTACTTGTAGTCAGTTTGTATTTAATTGTAGTCAGTTTGTAGTTACTTGTAGTCAGTTTGTAGTTAATTATTTGTAGTTAATTGTAGTCCGTTTGTAGTTACTTGTAGTCAGTTTTGATTTAATTGTAGTAAGTTTGTAGTTACTTGTAGTCAGTTTGTAGTTAATTGTAGTCAATTTGTAGTTAATTGTAGTTTTAATAAATATGTCTGAAAATTGGATTTTTTTGTAGCTTTAATAATATCTGAAAAGATTTTCAGTTCCACAAATCAAGCCTATAATTAATAAGTTGATAATTAAACCTTAAATAGAATTTTGATACATAAATTAAAAGGTGGTAATAAAGTTTGCTATATGGTAAAAAATCCCAAAAAAAAAAGTGGTGGTTTAATTGGAGCAGCCCATCAGGTTTTTGTTGGATTGGAGAGCACTGGTCCGTTATCCTTCCACTGCAAGAAATGGGAGCTGTTCGTTGCTCTGTGAAACCAGCCTCACGCAATCCGCCCCACTCTAGGAGTCAAGCAGCCCATACTTACGTATGGGCCACATGACTCAACTCCATGCTTGGATAGGGCAGGCCAGATATTAGCTACCCAATACCGAAAATCAGAATTTACAGCGTGATAGTCAATCAAATTGTAGTTCTTCCAGATTCCAGATTATTGAAGCTAGGTTTGTTTATACAAATTGTATTTAAATTGTAGTCAGTTTGTAGTTAATTGTAGTCCGTTTGTAGTTACTTGTAGTCAGTTTGTATTTAATTGTAGTCAGTTTGTAGTTACTTGTAGTCAGTTTGTAGTTAATTATTTGTAGTTAATTGTAGTCCGTTTGTAGTTACTTGTAGTCAGTTTTGATTTAATTGTAGTAAGTTTGTAGTTACTTGTAGTCAGTTTGTAGTTAATTGTAGTCAATTTGTAGTTAATTGTAGTTTTAATAAATATGTCTGAAAATTGGATTTTTTTGTAGCTACTGGCTTGTATGTGTAGCTGAGAACTGCAAATGGCATTTCAAGGCAACGTCAATTCATGATTCTTCATTGTTCAAGATAAGAAGTTTTAGCCGACAAGGATGAAATTCAAGCAGAGAGAGAGATCGGTTTTGGTAAAAAAACGTGGGGGGAGGGTAATTAAAAAAAGGGGAGAAAATCGTGGGTTTTGTTTGTAAGAGAGAAGAAACGTGTACAATAATATCTGAAAAGATTTTCAGTTCCACAAATCAAGCCTATAATTAATAAGTTGATAATTAAACCTTAAATAGAATTTTGATACATAAATTAAAAGGTGGTAATAAAGTTTGCTATATGGTAAAAAATCCCAAAAAAAAAAGTGGTGGTTTAATTGGAGCAGCCCATCAGGTTTTTGTTGGATTGGAGAGCACTGGTCCGTAATCCTTCCACTGCAAGAAATGGGAGCTGTTCGTTGCTCTGTGAAACCAGCCTCACGCAATCCGCCCCACTCTAGGAGTCAAGCGGTCCATACTTACGTATGGGCCACATGACTCAACTCCATGCTTGGATAGGGCAGGCCAGATATTAGCTACCCAAAGCCCAGCCATCAGGATCAGCACAATATTCCACCACATTATTGCCCCCACTTGGGTTACAAGCCCACGCTACAAGGCTCGGCGACAGAATCTATGTCATTTCCAAGTATAAACATCAATAAGTCAGCTATAAGAAACGATGTGGGAGATGGATACTTGTTTAGTGACATGAGTAATTTTAGGGTGTAGCTTTCAACGTGAAAAATGATTAGTTTATTAGTTAATTACGAAGAATAATCAAAGCCAAATCTATTGATAATATTTGTTGAACACTTGGATATCTTTCATGCGTAGAAAGTGCTACAGTAAAATACAATTGAAATGTCTACAAAAATGATTATCAAACTCTATTATACAACTTTTCTCTTTAATCCTGTCCTTTTCCTTTTCGACATAAGAAATTTTTTTTAGTTGGGGAAAATATACGCAGACCGTGCATTTTAAAGCATATTTCGAGAGAACTAAATCAAAATTGAATAATGAGCAATTCGTGCATCTTAATACCTTAATTTCGAGAACTTGATGAAAGGTAAAATGAATTTATTACTTTCTAAAATCTTTAACGTAAGGTCTAAAAAGTTCAACGACTATACACTCTACTATTGCTGGTCTAAGTCCAATGTTGGAATTTCGCCTTCACTATGTGTTGGAAAAATTTGAAGAATTATGAAGAATAAAAGGTTTAGCTTGAGGCGTGTCAAGGACAGTGTCCTTAAGGATATTTCTCTCACACAGTGATATATAAAATTAGGCGTATCCTCCAAGATTCAACAAGTCTTTTTAGTATAAACTAGGAGCAGAAACAACAAAGATTAATCAAAATAAACCCAGCACAATTGAAGAAAATTAGAAGGAAAGTTTTTACTTTTTTCTTCACGCTCCAAATGAACACAAACTTGTACATATTTATAATTCAAAGTTCAGAAAACTTTTTCAACACCAAAAGTTACATCTAATTGTTAATAAAGAAACGTTACACAATATTGAAAGCAGTTAAGCCACAAACGTTTCAAATACCAAATTTATTATCATAGAAAAAAACTGATTTTCATAGCCATAGTGATAGCCATTAAAGGTTATTAAAAATATCATATTCAAAGTTAATTAAATTTTAAGTTACATTTGTATTAAGACTCATTAATATTATATTAATATAATGTACCTAGACGTAATTGTAAATATTCTTTTTAAGATATTAAAAAATTATTTTTTCTCAACAATCCCCCACATAGCTCAAGAAGAATATTAAAAAAATAGAATAAATAAAGAGTTTGTTGGGTTTTCGAGCATAATGCGTCGAATCTGGTATCTCTTGAACTATAAACCAGACATAGATAAAATAAGATTAAACTTACAGAACAATTGGTGAAATTTAAAACTTCTATGAACCAAAAATTCTTTTGTAAGTTTAGTGTCTTATCTATCACATTATACTTAAACACACTTTGTTCTTTGACGCGGTTTTGCGCTAATAAGCCATGCGCGCGCCTGATTTTCTTGAGTGCTCTAGAAATTTTGCCACAAATTTCATAAGAGCGGCCCCACTCCACACTTATATAGGTCTATCTATCAAGTGTATTCTGCAGAGCAATACACCACCTACAAAAGGCTATGGATTATTGGATTAAGAGTTTAAAAACTCAGCCTCACATTTCTTGCAGTCTTGCACTATATACACACACACCATAGGAAGAGACATAATTTAATAGTGCACATTTGATTGACTAATAACTTGTTATTACCCATATGAACCTACTTTATGGGATCTCGAATCACATAGGTTGTGTTACCATTATTGTTGATACATCTCAAATTGGCAAAAGTCTCAACCCCTCGATGTTTTACTTTAAGTTAAAGGATCGGCCAAATTCTCTTTTGACTACACATAATATGTATAAAAATTTCTCATATCTAAGCAATTTCTATATCACATAACGTCTCAAGAGAATGTATCTACTATTCCCATTGAGAGATTTAATTTTTTACAATGGCTATTGCACATTGGCAATCACAATTCATCGAAATTATTATTGTCGGTTTAAATCAACAAGAGGTTGCTTAATCAACCTTACTTCCAAGAAATTTTAATACCACAACACCCTCCAAAAAGGTGATCACACAACAACTAGCTAGTTTTTTCTCATCTGAATCAGAGATTCAATATCATCACTGTATCTTTCTAATACAGTGGAAATCCACATACAAAATACTAACGTGTAGTATTTATCAAATAAAGTATAAAATCATCTCAAATAGAATAAAACTTGACTTATGTACAAGTGCCTTTTGAAACATCTTTCAACACATAAGTATTTAGTTTTCCTTTTGGTATCTTCCATACTATAATACCAAAATAACTTTTTTTAAATATAGAAGCAACTTTAACTTCTACAAAATTATCTCAAATCAGTAAGAGACGAGTCACAAATTTAATAATTGTTTTACCCAAATGACTAAGAGACCTGAAGCAACACAATTTTTCATAGCATGAAATACAATATATTTTTTATCTTTCAATACAAATTTTTTGCCACAAAAAAATCTCAATTTTCTAAGGCTTTATTATAACATTGATAAATAATTTTATCCAATTTTTCTTTCTTAGGATCATGCTATATAACTTTGGACATCACGATCCCCCACAATTTCGAAAATTTCAGGTTAAGGAGATAACTTTTTACCACTCATAAAGAGTTCTGCTTTATAAATAACAAGCTAATAATATAGCTTCACCCAAAATATTTTATCTCCAAATTAAAAACCATGCATGACCAGAAATATTAACTTCAATGGCAAGAGATCACTAACCTTTAAATAGTATATAAATGTATATACCATTTATTCTCATGATCTCAAGCAACATAACGAATTGTTCTTTGACATGTTAGAAAATTTCATAATTACCGAAATAACTAATATCATATTGCCTCTTAAATAAGTTAAAAGAGAATATTTAAAACACTCTAGATCAAGAGAAATGTAAAATTATACAAAATATACATATAAAATTAAAAATACAAATTCACATCAGCAAATAATGTACAACTATAGGCACATCTAAAATTGAAATTACATTATATGTATCATTTTGAGGTAACAATATATGCCAATTATATTCTCACGAGAATAAGCATGAAAGAATGTTGAGGAGGTATTAGTTCAATTATGCATACTTGTCACTTACATATAATATTACACAATATCAAGCAGAACATATTACAGTATGTCTTTAAAGTCCATCAGAATTTCATAAGTAGCATTCTCCATAAGAACAAAGTAGAAATATCCTTAAGATTATTGGAAAAATTTGAAGAATTATGGAGAATAAAAGGTTTAGCTTGAGGCGTGTCAAGAACACTATCCTTAAGGATATTTTGCCCACACAGTGATATATAAAATTATGCGTATTCCTCAAGATTCAACAAGCCCTTCTAGTATAAACTAGGAGCAGAAACAACAAAGGTTAATCAAAGTAAACCCTGCACAATTGAAGAAAATTAGAAGGAAAGTTGTTACTTTTTTCTTCACGCTCCAAATGAACTCAAACTTGTACATATTTATAATCCAAAGTTCAGAAAACTTTTTCAACACCAAAGATTACATCTATTTGTTAATAAAGAAAGGTTACACAATATTGAAAGCAATTAAGCCACAAACGTTTCAAATACAAAATTTATTATCATAAAAAAAACTGATTTTATAGCCATAATGATAGCCATTAAAGGTTAGTAAAAATATCATATTCGAAGTTATTAAAATTTTCAGTTAAATTTGTATTAAGACTCATTAATATTATATTAATATAATGTACCTATACATAATTGTAAATATTCTTTTTGAGATATTAAAAAATTATATTTCTCCACACTATGCTGTATTTTTACGTCATTACAAGTATTTCCCTTATCATATAAAAACCTATAGTTGGCATTGGTTGTAACGACCCAAAGAGTCATTAACTGTTTTTTCATTTTTTCCGTACTCCCGAGGCCTTAAAAATCTCACTTTTAGTCGCCTCGATTTGCGTGCATAGTTCGGGCGCGTTGCCAGAAAGCTTATTTTTAGAATATTTTGAAAATTGTTGAAATTTGGCTTTAAAATAATTAAAGCTGACATTGGTCAATATTTTGGGTAATCGGACCCGTAACTTGACAATCCCGGAGGGTCACAAGTCACTTCACGATCTGAAAAACTTTTCAAGAGACATTAGGTACAAAGTAGATCTTAATTACCAGTTTTTATCGCAGTCAAACGGAAAGTCCAATTGTACTATATAGATCTAGGTATATATGTTAAGAGATTGCATTCTTGAGCTTGGAGGTTTTTGGGATTCTTATCTGTCTTTAGCTGAATTCGCTTACAATAATAGCTTTCAGTCCAGTATTCGAATGGCACCATACGAAGCATAGTATGGTAGAAGGTGTCGTTCTCCTATTGGATGGTTTGAAGCTGGTGAGACTAATTTATTGGGACCTGACCTAGTACAAGAAGCTATGGATAAGGTCCAGTTAATCTGAAAGAGATTGCTTACAACTCAAAGTAGACAAAAGTCTTATGCTGCTAAGAGAAGAAGAGATTTAGTGTTCACAATTGGAGACAAAGTGCTCCTACGAGTCTCCCGTATGAAAGATGTGATGCTGTTTGGAAATAAGTCAAGTTGAGCCCCAGGTTTATAGGACCGTATGAGATACTAGACCAAGTGGGAGCGGTGACTTATCGTTTGGCACTTCCTCATGAGTTGTCCTTTATTCACCTAGTGTTTCATTTCTCAATGCTAAAAAATGTATATCAGACTCATCTCAGGTGATTGAAGCATTGACTATACCACTAGATGAGAAGTTGTCCTACGAGAAGGAACCGATCGTAATTGTTGATAGACAAGTAAGGAAGCTACAGTCAAAAGAAATTATGTTCGTTAAAGTCTTATGGAGGAACCATACGATTGAATAAGCTACTTGGGAACTAGAAAAAGATATATAAACGAAGTATCCCTATTTGTTTTAATCTATAGGTAAGTACTTAAGTAAAATTTGGAGACCGAATTTCATAAGGTGGGGAGGATGTAATACCCAATATTTTAAAAGAGGATGTTTTGGCCTTTACAATAATAATGATGATAATAATTATAATAAAGTAACAAAAAAAGAAAACAATGTATCCAAATAATAAAAAAAGGGAAATGAAAGAAACAAAAAAAAAAAGAAAAAAAGGGCCAAAAGGCCCATTACACAAAGCCGTCAACAGAAAACAAAAAGGGAAAATTTGACCTTCCCAAATTCGAAGAAACAAAAACTTATGCACAACGAGGAGAAAAAAACGAACGAAAGAAAAGAGCAGAGAAAGAAAGAAGGAAAAGAGAAAAGGAGGAAGAAGTGGGTGCAGTGTATTGGAGCCATAATTATAACTGTTAAGGAATTTTAAGCACTAATTGTCTTTTATAAGTATTTTTTTTTTGAATTTTTTTTCTGGTACATTTTAATTTCGACTCTTACGATTGGAAGATTCTACAGAGTAATAAAAATTACACTAGTTCATTCACACAATTGAGAATTTTCTTCCTAAAGAATCAATAGAAATTTATGAAATTGGGTCAATAAATTATATGAATAGGTTGGATTTGATAAATTAGTAATTACTCATATGTGGGTAAATACATTTGGCGAATTAAGAGTCAACTATTGACATCTCGAGGGTTGGGTATTCTAAATTAGCTATGAATTAGCCTAAATATGAAAGTTAACATGATACTGATATTATGTAATTATAGATTGATTGAAGGAAGTTATACGAATTGCTCGAGGTGAAGCATTTGGTATTTCGGCACGAGTATTGTGAGTAGTAATCTTACCATAACTTGTGTTTTCATAACCTGCATGGTTTATATTTGATTTTGAAAATAAATGTGTTACCGATGCTTTAAATTGTATATGGGACAAGTCCTTTACTTGATATGGTACCGAACAATTTACTTGAGATGTTTACCATTTAATCTAAACGTTTTTTACCGTTACTAGATATGTTTTGCCGTTACGTGAGAAGCTACAGTTATTTGAATTGTTCTCACTATTACTAAACATGTTTTATTGTTACTTAAGACATGAATACCGTTACCGAAATAAAATTACAAGATTTGATAAGAAACGAAATGCCCTTTATTATTTTGAAAATGCTTTTGTACGAGTATTTACTGTTTACAAGAAAGTGCGTAAATGGGAGGAGACTTTGAAGAATCCCGTAGCTAACGGCGGGTTTGTTAGACCTGGTGCACCTTGTATTTAGCGGTTACAGAGTATAGTTATAGCCCTCGCTAGTGGGAAGGTAGAACTAGAATACCGTTATCGATTTTCCTTGAGTAGGGACTACCGTTATTTATAACTTCTTGCGGAGAAGTCCACAGTTATACCGATTACATGATATGTTCATTGAAACCTCCCCAGATGTGAATATACAGTGGTTTCCAAGCTTATTACTAAATTGTTAATCATATTTTACTACAAGAAAAACGTGATGAGACTGAAAATTATTTAATGTTTCTGAAAAGGCATTTTTATGTATTTTCTCTCTAAGATACTAGCATGTTTCTGACTTGTCCACAAATAAAAAAGGTTGTGGTTAAGTGTTATTACTCACTGAGCTAGCGACCCATTTCCCGCTAATTTTGTTTACAAAGACAGCAGTTGACGCAAGTGAGGATTTCATTAATTAAAGCGCACATGTTGAGAATTCTCGGTGAGCCTCGCACTTATTCGTGTGGGCAGAGATTTTATTTATTATTATGGTAATTTCATTGAACTCTTAGAGTCCCTCCATAGTCACTATTTTAGTGTCATCATGAGTGTTCCTTCGTTATTAAAGTCATATGTTGAGTTTCTTTCTCATTTATCAAAGTTGGAGATAAATTTGTATTTTCTAGTAGTCAGTTGGTGGTTTAAATATGGTGGAGACTTGTATTGGTTAATTGATAAGTTGTCAATTGTTTGGTATGATATTAGGATGATTAGTTTTTGATGTGAGACAGGAAAATTTTTAGGATGGTCCAAAAACAGGGAAAACTTTGTTTGGTTTTTTGTAAAATATCGATGAAGCTTACTTGGGAGCACTTGCTCCTAAGCGCTGGTCATAATTCTAAATTGGGTTGTGACAGCGCCGCAGTGGGTACTGGAATGTATCATCTTATGCATTGTATTGCATTCATGCATTTGTTCATTATTTGTTGTATTTCTGGAGATATTTATCTGTTTTTGCTGGTGCTATCTGATCCTTGAGTGTTGGGGCCCGAGTGGCTGACCAGGAACGAAGATATTGCGTAAGGAGCGGATTTTGGTGCATAGTGTCACAAATTGTTTTGAAAGTATTTTTGGCAACTGTTGAAAAGATAAACTTCAAAAGAGGTTTTTTAACTGAGCCCAGATGTTTTCCAAAGGATTTCACGGTTTTTAGTGTTTTTCTAAAAAATTATTGTACTGTTCTATATAGCATGATGGAGTGCCTGACGTGATTTCTTGTTTTAAGCTATTATTTAATTTTATTACTCACTGAGTCAGAGTACTCACTTTACTCCCTGCACCTCACGTGCAGTTGCAGGTATTGTTCGCCCGGTAGCATGTTATTAGCGGATTGAAGATTTTCAATCGTAGATGAGCCAGGCGACCGCGACACCAGATCTTCTCCCTTATTTTATGATATTCATAATATTTTCAGACTTTGTTCCTATCCCCGGACTTGTAGTACTTTAGTGAACTCTATAGTAGCTCATGACTGGTGACACCCCGATGTCGGGCGGTGTTGGGTTGTATTCCGCGAAATCATGTTATTCAATTTTCTTGAAACTGTTTATTCATGTTAATTTATTGTTGAAAAAGGTATTTTTAAATGGATTAGCTGGCCCTGTTTTCGCAAGAGGCGCCATCACGATCGGAATGGGGTTTGGGTCGTGATTCTACTCTAATGCTTTTCTGTGATTTTAAGAGTCTTTTCTTTGTATAGACATGCTTCACTGGGGGCGATGGATCATTATTAAGCGAACAGTGATGGTATGAATAAACTCACTTTTGAAATCCTTTCTTATTCACTTTGTCCAGGATGAAGTTCCACATGTTTAGGGAACTTCAAATCCTTAAGAGCGGAAGAACAAGTTGACTTTACTGAAACTTGGTGGTGATTTGAGTTAGACCTCTTGGATTTAGAGCTAGCCTTGTTTATCAAAATCTTCATACTTCTAAAGCTAGATGTCCTAGATAAAGTACTCAATGATTTCTGACTAGATGAAGCTGAAGAAATTTATTGAAAAGATATGTCATGTCCTGTAGATAAGATATGAACTAGTTGCGCCAGTCCCAAGTTAAGTTTAAAGAAAGTACCTTGGTATGATCGATGGCCGAGTGGAGGAGTGTGACCATACTTTCTTCGTTGATGTTTTTGGTGGCTGCGGCAAACTTTGCCAGGCCGTCCGCTTCGATGTTCCGTGCTCTCGCAATTTGCTCGAAGCGACATTCGTCAAACGTAGCCATTAGTTTGTGGATTTCTGTTTGGTACTTTTGTAGCCTTTGCTCTTTGATTTGATAGGTCCTAGTAACCTGGTTAGCCACAAATTGGGAGTCGCAATAGAGGAGGACTCGATGAGCCCCATACTTGATGTCTAGTTTCATGCCTGCAATAACGGCCTCATACTCGGCGTCATTGTTAGTCATTTTCAGGCATCGTATGGACTGGCAAATTGTTTCGCCTGTGGGGACCTCATGGACGAGTCCCAATCCCGATCCTGATGCCTTGGAGGTTCCATCCATATAAAGGACCCATAGGTCATTTTTGGAGGACGCGCATTGCACCTTGAGTTCCGCCTCCGACATGAATTCTGCACTGAATTCGGCAATAAAGCCGGCTAGGACTTGCGACTTGATGGCGGTCATTGGAAGGTATGTGATATCATGCTCGCTGAGCTAAACGGCCCATCTGGCGAGCCAGCCTGAGAGTTCGGGCTTGTGTATGATGCTCATCAAAGGGAAGGTCGTTACTACCCTTATGGGGTGGCACTGCAAATAGTGTCGTAGCTTTCGTGAAGCTACTACAAGTGCTAACGCCAACCTCTCAAGGTGTGGGTACCGGGTTTCGATCCACTAAAGTTTTGCTGATGTAATAAATAGGGGATTGCGTACCTTTATTTTCGCCCACTAGGACGGCGCTGACCGCGACTTTCGATACGGCCAAGTACACCAACAACGGTTTTCCTGTGTTGGCTTTGACTAGTAGGGGTGGCGATGACAGATATGCCTTCAAATTCCTCAAGTCCTTGACACATTCTTCGTTCCATTGTAGTCCCTGGTCTTTTTTCAATACACCGAAGAATTTATGGCACATGTCAGAGGAGCGTGAGATGAACCTGGAGAGGGCGGATATTCGACCTATCAGCTTTTGCACTTGTTTTTTGCTGCTTAGTACTTCTGGGATGGCTTCCATTGCCTTGATCTGGTCTGGGTTGACTTCAATGCCCCTTTGTAACACTAGAAACCTCAGGAACTTTCTTGAGGCTACGATGAAGGCGCATTTTTCAGGATTTAGTTTCATACCGTATCTTCTTAATATTTCGAAGGCTTCTTTCAAGAGATCAAGGTGGTCCTATTTCTTTGATGACTTCACCAGCATGTCGTCAATATAGACCTCCACCGTTTTGCCGAGCTGTTCTTTGAACACCGTAGTCACCAGCCTTTGGTACGTGGCCCCCGCATTCTTGAGCCCGATGGGAATTACCTTGTAGCAGTATGTTCCCTAGTGAGTGATGAAGGTTGTTTTCTACTTATCTTCCTCGGCCATCATGATTTGATTATAGCCGGAGTACGCGTCCAGGAAGCTTAACAGCTCATGCCCCGCCGTCGCGTCTATTAATTGGTCAATGTGGGGTAGTGGGAACGAATCCTTTGGACATGCTTTGTTTAGGTCGATGAAATCTACGCACATCCTCCACTTCCCATTTTTGTTTTTGACCATTACAATGTTGGCGACCTATTCCGGATACTTGGACTCCCTTATGGAACCGTTCACCAATAGCTTGTCTATTTTTTCACTTACTGCTTCGTCGATAGAGGCATTGAATTTTCTCCTTACCTGCCACACTGGCGGGTGTAGCGGATCGATGTCAAATTATATGAGGCAATTTCTCGTGGAATACCAGGCATATCTGCATGGGAAAAAGAAAACGGGTCTGCGTGGTTAGAAAGAAATTCACGATACTTACTTGGATTTGAAAGGTCGTCGCCTATGTAAGCCTTCTTTGCAGAATTGCTGTTGCTCAGCTGGACGGGGATTCGATCGTGGCCTTGTTAGCCTCAAAGTCATCGGGATCTTTGATGGCGTCCTTTGTCGGGTGGACCTTAGTCCTCGACATGGCTGATTCATATGCTTTTGCACTTGCTCCTTTGAGTTGTTTAGTGTGCGTGTAATTTTGAGCGATTTTATAGCACTCTTGGGCGGTGTGCGTCTCGCCCCGTATGCTGACACACCCCATGGGGTAGGGAATTTGATCACTTTATAGAAACTGGAGGGGACTGCCCTCATGGCATGTATCTACGGTCGTCCGATGATGGCTTTATATGTCATTTCTTGGTTCATTACGTGGAAAGTGGTTTCCATCATAACTCCTCCCGCAAGAACGGGTAGCGTTACCTCCCCATAGGTTCTTTCCACTGCATTGTTAAAACCAGTTAGTGTTATGCAGCATGGTATTATCTTATCCTCGAGTCCCATTAGTGCAAGGACTCTTGGATAAATGATACATGTTCTGCTTCCATCGTCGACCATAATCTTTTTAATGTCAGTATCTAATATGCGTAAAGTAATAACTAAAGCATCATAATGGGGGAAAAACAAACTATCGGTATCAGAATTATGGAAGGTGATACTATATTCTAAGTCGTCATACCGTTTGTGAGCGATGGTTTGCTTTAATTTGTGAGTGATGGTGAATTTTACATGGTTGATCGCTGAGTCGTTGCCGTCCCCAATGATCATGTTGATGGTGTGTGTCGTTGAGAGCGTCCTTGGCGGGCGGTGAGGTTGTTCCCGCCCACGTGCGAAGTTGAGCTTTCCTTTGTCGCTGAGCAGTTCTTTCAGGAATCCTTGGTTCAAAATCCAGACCATCTCCTGCCGGAGACCTATGCAGTCTTCGGTTCTGTGCCCTCGTTCCTGGTGGAACTCACATAGGGCATTTTGTTTTCTGGTGGCGGGGTCGGACTTCATCTTCGGCGGCCATTGTACTTTGTTGCCCAGCTTCTCCAGTGCGTACATTACTTCTGAAGGAGATACACAAAAGTTAAGTGCATATAGTAAAGGAGGCATACCTCTGTCGTTCCGCAGTCCGGCGACATGCCTTTGTAAGGCGTTCGCACGCCTTGGTGGTGGCGGATGCGAAGATATTTCGTATGGTTGGTGCCTCTCCCTGTTGAGGCATAGGATTTGTTCCCGTCGTCCCTTGTTGCGTCGGTCTCTTCAGATGTCTAGGTGCACCGTTATTAACCGCCGGGTTGGGCCATTAAGGTCGTCGTCGTCTCCACGTACCTCGGCAAAGTAGGCATTGTGAATCTCTTCCCATGTGGTGGGGAAGGCGGCTAAGCAGTTTCTAGGTTGCCCTTGAGCCTTTTCTGCTGAGCCTGTTCTGGAAAGTTGCGACTGTCATACCTTCAGACATGTTTGGTATGCTCATTCTGACCCTCTTGAACCTGGCTAAGAATTATCTAAGCCCTTCTCCTGAGGTCTATTGGACAGCAAAGATGTTGCTAACCCGCACTTCCGCTTTCTTGGCTCTCGCGTGAGCAATGATGAATTTATCTGTTATCTCCTAGAACGTGGAGATGCTTTTGGCTGGTAGCTGGGAATACCACATTAGTGCCCATCTCGTTAGCGTTTCGTTGAACTTTTTCAGAAGTACGCAAGGTACCTGCTACTTTGATAGATCGTTATCTTTTACTGTCGTGACATAATGAATCAAATGGTCGTCGGGATCTGAGGTCCCGTCGTATACTTTCAAGTAGGGGGCATTTTGAAGGTCTTTAGAATGGGGTATGGTCCAGCTCCTTTGGTGTAGGGTTGTTTATCGAACCTTCCTACGTCTCGCTTTGGCAGCAGCTTAGGCGCACCCGGGATCTTGCCCACTCTTTCTTGGTGCTCCTTTATCTGGTCGCGGAGCGACCTATTTTCATTTTTCATTTCCTCTATATTTTTTAGGATGGCTATGAGTGTGTCGACGTGACCTTGAGAATTAACGGGCACATTGTTCGTTCGTATGGCCTCGGATTCATCTTTGGTTGCAAGATGGTCCGTTGCTGGTGTGCATCTAGCGTTTTGGGGTGGCTTCTCGGCTAAACTACTCAGAGTGTTTGTCAACCACTCTTCTAGTAACCTCTTTAAATCTGGGGGTACTTCTTTAGTTGTAGATGTAGAAGCCTCTTTTTCTCGTGGAACCACCCGATCTTCAGAAGGGGAAAGTGGGTTTTCCGTGTTTATCAGGGTACTAGAGGTTGCGTGTAGAGCATCTCCTTCAGTAGCCGCATTGAGAGGGCCTATGAGATCGGCTCTAACATTTACGATTGCTTTCATTCTCGCTTTGTTTTCAGCCATTTTAGGTTGTAGAAAGTGATTTTTGAAGGATCTCTAGAAGCAAACTACAACTTTGATTCACGAAATCCGCACAGACGACGCCAAATTGTTTAGCTAAAAAGTTACGTGAATACTTGTTAAGCTCAAGAACAATCGAAAATAAACATGGGTTAATCAGAATCAAGCGTAATATGAACTAGAGAGTATGGTGGGCTAATATCGGTGATAATAATGAGATGTAGATATCTTAAGATGTAAGAACAATAGAACAAGTAATAATCTTTACACAAGAGAGAGAATGGGTTGTATATTCTGAGCAACAAAATACGCATGAGCCTTTACAAAGGGAAGGTCCCCTTTATATATCAAGTGATGGCAAAAGCAGTGATACCAAATGATGGAAACTTGATCAGAAGTTGCAGCTGCAACAACCACCTTGCTATCCCAATCAATTGTAGGAGACTAATTTACTGGGGAAGACATGACGAGTGGCTTGCTCATTTTGATTCATTCTCCAATTGTAACAGCATCAATGGCAAGCCCCTTCAATCAACCATTATGTATGTGAAAGATGCACCTTACATATATGATTAAGCATCAACTATCTACATTCCCTACAGTTACCACACTTCGAATAATCTTCTCTAGGCTCCTCTTCATTCCAAGGTGAACAATGTCTGTGGATCCGCATTTCACATTTATCACATGTGTACGAAAAAGGGGGAAAAACTGAAGGTTAATCGTGGGGGTGGGGGAGGGAATTAACTGAAGGTAAATCGTGGGGGTGTGGGGGTGGGAGGAGAGAGAGGTGGGTAAATGAAATAAAGTGAATATATGCTCCTAAAACCATGCCTAGAATAAATGAAGCAATAATTATACCCTTAATTTGAATTATGGTATATAAATGGTAATTTGGTATGCTTAAATGTAATTAACACAATCCTTAAACAATGAAGGTAATAAGGTTTGGTATATGATATTGGTAGGTAAAAATCTCATTTCGTCTCAAAGTCCAAGCCCACTCTATTTCTATAATCCAGCCCAATAAAGAATAAACCTAAGCCCAACTTTCCTAATCCCTTAGGCCTTAGTTAGTCCCTTGGGGCTTAAAGAATCAGAGATCAAACGACAAACTTTAGCTTCTGCTTACCCCTTACCTTTCTTTTGCAACTAAATAGTTCTCTTATTTTCTGGCATTATTTTGAAGAAAATTGTTTGGCTAAAAAGTTATGTGAATACTTCCTCTATGTCTGAGGCCGTTGAACCTTCATTAGCCAAGAGGACAAGGTATGCAGTGAAAAGTAAACAAGTTAGAATTTCTGAAGATGAGGAATGGATTTGGTGAAGAAGAAGATGAGCATGATGGTGAACAAGACAAGATTACCATGTTTTGCAAAAGAAAAAATTTGACAGGTAGATTGTTGAAAGACCTGGTGGAACCAAGAATGACTAGACTGGTGGATGTCTTAGCTGCTCAAGGTTGGAAGGACAGGGTTCTTCAGATGGATGGAAGGCTAGCCAGGAATAAGATTATTGAGTTCATGGCAAATGTAGAGGTTAAAGATGGCAAGGTTAGCAGCCTGGTGAAAGGAGTTCAAATGACATTTGATGCAGAAAAACTGGGAGAGATCCTTGACATACCCTCTGAAGGGTTTGATGACTATACAAGGCAAATGTGGCCTTTTCTGGACTCCCTTGCTACTGCACTTGAAATCATCAGGAGGTTCTATGATGCTGAAGATGTGAATGAGGCTAGGACTGTTCAGAAGAGTGAAATGAGGCCACAATACAAAGTCTTGTTTGAATTTGTCAACAAGTACCTATTGACCAGGCAGGAGAGAAGGCATATTGAAAATTATATGGATCTAGTTCTGATGGAGTGCTTGGAAAGTGGGAGGAAAATTAACTGGCCTGCATTCATCATCAAGATGCTAGATAGGGTCATCAATGGCTCCATGGCTCATACAATCCCCTATGGCTTTACTCTGACTATGATTCTAAATAGGTGCAATGTGCCTCTGAAGAATTGAAAAATTGCCTCAAGCAAGGATCACTTTGGCATTAACACTCTGATTTCTTGTGACTATTTAGTCAATGCCATCCCAAATTAATCTAGTTCATCCAAGAAGACTTCTATCAACAGTAAAGTCAGGGTTTTTGTTCAGGAATGTGAAGCAAAGGATGCTAAAATAGCTAGGCTCAAGGCTCGTGTAGAAGATGTGGAATCTAAGAGGGGTGCTATTAGAACTGATCTTACCAAGGAAAAGGAGAAAAATGATGGAAGTCTTCACAATACGCTGAATCTTCTTCAAGCCCAAAACCAACCCTCTAGCTCCCCCAAGCCTTGGGAATTCTAGCATTTGTCTCATGAACCTGTCTAGTATCTTTAGTGACCCGGATTAGGAATGTTTCTATCTTTTTTGCTCATGTTTAAAATGTTTTATGCTTTCTAGTTGTGGATCGTGGTAGCAACATATCTTCTATCAATGATATCTAATGTTTTTGCTCTTGTTCAATGTTAATCTTTCCTTGATAGTTTAAATGTGTTTGCTTGATTACTGTTGATTAAACCATGATCGCACTTGCATTTTCCCCAGTGGTCATGAGTACTTATTTAAATTTAGGACTTACTGTTTGTCTGCAGCATTTCGATGATTCCAAAAGGGGGAAGGGATATTTTGCCTTTACATATTGTGCTATATACATTCTGAATAAGTGATATTTATAATCTAATTAACCTGATCATTAAAGATAAGTAAATTTTCTAAACTTTGTATTGATGGTTAAATTGAGTTCTTACAAGGTCCAAGTAAGTAAAAAGAAAAGAGTTTGTCATCATCAAAAAAGGAGAATTTGTTGGCCTGAGAACAAGTTCATCATATAAAAAAGGGGAATTTGTTGGCCCAAGAACAGGTGAAGTTTTGAAGATTGACGAAAGAACTCAGACATGGACCAGGTCCATCTTGTGAAGCATTGTCGTGATCAACTTGTACATGTGAGATGCACGTGAAGAAGATAAATCTAACTGATCAAGAAGTAATATCTTCTGATCTGATCGAAAAGGTTGCATATTGGATAAGGAAAGAAAGGCTCCTTACATAAGGAGAACACAGTTTAGGAAAAAGATAGTGTTAGAGTTTAAGATCACCTTGAACTCTTCTACGATAGAAGAGTAACATTTGAATCCCAGTCAATCTCTAATTACTAACCCATTAAATACCAGTGTTGTTTTCTTTTACAGGTAATATACATAAGCAGAAGTTAAACTTAAATTGAGAGAAAAAGAGCAAGATGATTTTGCAAGCAATTTATATGTGATTCAAGTGTGCAATCCTGAAGCTACTTGAATGAGATAGAAGAACCAATTCCAAGTGTCTGTCTTTTATTCTAGTTCAATTATAGTAGGTGATTTTATGTTGTACCTTTCAACTTTCATAGAAGCAATTGATTAGGTACCTAGAGTGTTCAAGGTAGAATTAAGTTGAATTTGTCGCAACAGTTGAGGCTGTGTGGCACAACGGGATTAGAGTTAATCCTTAGGTTTAAAAGAGTTTTATAAATATTATTTTGGTTCAGTGATTTTAGTAGAAGTTTGGGAAAATCCTACTGAGTAGTAGGTCGTGGTTATTTCACGTAACAATCTCTATGTTTTTTATTTTCTTTATTTATCATTCCGCAAACATTAGTATTTGGAACACATAGAAGAACCAGGTCCTTCTATACTTCAGTTGAGCGAAAATTGGGTACTATACAAATTACCCCCCCCCCCCCCCACCTCTTGTGTGGTATTGACGTATAAAATATCAGCCTGGCCTTATATTTCTCAGTTGTACCATCATGTCACAATGTTTTCTTTAATATCCACTTGCTACTTATGGTTTTACAATCTTTGGGCAAATTAGACAAGTCCCAATTGAGATTAGAAACTATAGAGTCTAATTCACTTTTAATGGCCTATTTCCAAAAACTAACATCTATTGACCTTATTGCTTTATTGTATGTCTTAGGATCTTCTCCTATTAAATATATTGACACTAACCCATCACTAAAAATATCAAGATCAACAGTTTCAGTCAAGAAAGTAGTAATAAAGTCAGGACCAAAGCTAGTTTCAATTCTACGTCTCTTACTTCTTCTAAGTTTATTTTCATGGTCATTATAAGTAACACTAGAAGAAGGCACAATATGTGAATTAACAAATATAGATGTAGAAGCATTATTAGGCACAAAACATATTATTTTCAATGGAAAAACATGTTAAAAAAATTTTGCATCTCTAGATTCACGATGTGACGACCCGGCCGGTCGTCTTTGGAATTTATGTCCTGTTTCCCCATTAACTATTTCCCCTAAGTTTATTTCTGCTATTTTAGTTTGCCTGGACGTTCGGTGATAGAATTCGGAGTGTTTTGGGACACTTAGTCCCTAAATGAGAGTTTAAGTATTGGAAAATGGTCCATAATCAAAACAGTGTGAAGAAAACCTCGGAATGGAAATTCGATGGTTCTGTTAGCTCCGTTAGGTGATTTCGGGCTTGGGAGCGTGTTCGGAATGTATTTTGGGTGTCCTTATCTCATTTAGGCTAGAAATGCCGAAAGTTAGAATTTGAAGGTTTTCGATCCGATAGTGAATTTTGACTTGAGGGTCCAAACCGGGTTTCAGAAGTTGTTGTAGCACTGTCATGTCAGTTGGGACATGCGTGCAAAGTTTCAGGTCAATCGGATGAGTGTTGATGAGGTTTTGGATCAAAAGTGTGTTTTGGATGAACTTGAATGTTCTTAGGCTTGAATCTTTGATTTAATCGAGGCTTAGGTGTTGTTTTAGGTGTCTTAAGGATTGGTGTAAGTTTAATAAGGTATTAGGTGGTATTGGTGTTGTTGGTTGAGGTCCCGGGGGCCTCGTGTGTGTTTCGGATGCTCGACGGGTTAGTTTTTGAAGTTAGAATGAAATTTGTAGCATGCTTCTGTTGTTTTTGCTTCTATGCTTGAGAACCGCAGAAGCGGAGCCGTATAAGCGGCCATTGAACCGCAAAAGTAAAGTGGCCTCTTTTCCTCTAAGACCGCAGAAGCGGTCAGTTATCTGCTTATGCGATGAAATGTCCGCAGGAGCAGACCCCGGCCTTGTTAAGTAAAACTAAAAATGTGGTTGGTTTTTCCGCACAAGCGGGACTGCAGAAGCGGTCCCTGGATCGCAAAAACGAAATTCACTTTGATGTTAAGGGTTTTATCTGAGGCTTAATTTCAAAGTTGGAAAAATCAAGTTTGAGCTCAGGGAAAGGTGACTTTGGGAGGGTTTTGAAAAGCAGATTATTGGGTAACGTTTCTATGATCCTTTTTAGTTATATTCCATACTTTAGTAGTTAAATCTATCATTTAAATTCGAATTAAGGTTAAAAATGGAATAATTTGGGTGAAAGTTCATTGACTAAACTGTTGGGTTTTGAGGGGGCATTCGACATCCGATTTCTGAGATTTTTATTTAAAAAAGTTAGACTTGAGAGTACGAGGTTTCTGAAAATGTTAAAATTATTCGATTTCGAGACCTTGGCTTGAGGGGTATTTTGGTCATTTTACCTATTTTTGCGCCTTAGCTTTAATTTTAATAGTGGAATTGGTTACTTGCGATGTTATTTATAATATGTAATTGGTTTGAATAGATTTTGGCCACTCGGAGTCATATACTCGTGGCAAGGGCATCGTTTCTTAATGATTTTTGTACCGGTTCGAGGTAAGTGGCTTGTCTAACTTTGTGGGGGGGGGGGGGGCCTCTCCCTTTAGAATATCTTGACTGTTGTTTTAAATTCCTTGTGCGCGAGGTGACGAGCATGTACTTGTGCTAATTGTTGAAAAATTCACCTTACTTGACTTATTTAAACTATGTTTCTTCACGTATTTAACTGTTAAAAATGCAAATTTCACTTGTTTTTGCTTAGGGAAAGCATGTTAGTTAACTTACTTCCTATATTTGACTAAAATGCACTATCTATTTCCGTGAGGCATGCTAAACTCTAGATTTTACCTGATGTCTGTACTCAGCTTTTTGTACAATATTGAATTGTTGTGATATGTTTATGATTGGGTCTACGGGACGACATCCTGGAAGTCCCTCTGTACGTACTACGTTCTAAGATTGGAAGTGCGGGATACTAAGAGATCTTCGGCACAGGATTGATTATAAATGGAGGATACTAGGAGATCCTCGGGATACTTGGAGATCCCTCGTGGTTAAATGGAGGATACTAGGAGATCCTCGGGATACTTGGAGATCCCTCGTGTATGTGATGAGGATACCAGGAGATCCTTGGGATACCAGGAGATCCCCGATGATAAATAGCTTGTAGCGATTGTTCTTTTATTCATAGCTTGTATTTGTAATCTGTTTCCGTCATACTTATTATTTTGCTAGACAATCGATATACACTGTACTCATATTGTCTATTCATGTCATATTTATTTTTATGTTTATCTCAGTAGGGCCTCGACCTTCCTTGTCACTACCCAACCGAGGTTAGGTTTGGCACTTACTGACTACCACTTTGGTGTACTCATGTCTCTTCTACGCATGATTTCATGTGCAAATCCAGGTACTCCTGAGTAGATGTACCGCCAGTAGCTATCGGAGAGCGTATTGGGGACTTGAGGTATACATCTACTACGTCCGCAGATCCGCGAAGTCTCCTTCTTATTCTATCCATAATTATAGTTGTTATTTCGATCTCACTTTATATTAGACTATTCTGGTGAATAGAGCAGTGTAAGATTTTTTATTGCATGTTTTGCTCGTGGGTTTCCGGGTCTTGGAGGTTATTTCAGTATTTTGTATTGAAATGTATGTGCGAGGGAGCAAAAGTATACATTTTCTTATCTTATTCGGTATCTGTTACTGTTTTCGTAAATATTGTTAAATTCTGCAAGGTGTTAGGCTTACCTAGTCGTGAAGACTGGGTGCCGTCATGACGTGTTCATAATTGGTGAACTAGGGTCGTGACACACAAATAGACCTATCATTCAAAGACATAAATGTATATGCAACACTGTTTTAAGCATAACCAGTGAAAACAACATCAAAGTCTTGGGTCTAACAGTTATTTATTTAAAATCAGGTAGACCAACCTTAGCCAAACACCTCCACGCTTTTAGAATTTTCAAGTTAGGTGCAAACCCTTTCCATAACTCATACGAGGTTTTATCTAACTTCTTATGAGGGACTTTATTATGAACATAGCATGCGAATAAAATAGCTTCCCCCACATAATATCAGGTAAACCCGAACTCAAAAGCATAGAAGTCATCATTTCCTTAAGGGTTCTATTTTTCTGTTCGGCTACACCATTTTGTTGGGGAGTATAGAGAGAACTAACTCATGTATAATACCATTTTTCTTACAAAAGGCTTCTAAAGTATTAGTACTATATTTACAACCCATGCCATACCTAAGCCTCTTGATTTTTCTATCTATGTGATCCCTACTTCTGCCTTGTATTTCAAAATTATGCTTTCAGCCTCATCTTTTGACTTAAGAAGATATACGTTAGTGTATCTAGAAAATTCATCTACAAAGGTAATGTAGTATTTCTTTCCACCCTTACCAACAATGTTTTTGAAATCTGTTAAGTCTATATATACTAGATAAAGCAATTATGTGTTTCTACTAGTTACATTTTTAAAAGGCTTTTTGGTATGTTTGCTTCTACACAAACATGACACTTAGAAAACTTATCAACATTAATTGTATGAATTAATTCTATTTTTCTAATTATTTTAATAGAAGGAATATTAACATGACCTAGACTGGAGAGGTTCAAGAAGTATGATCCTCCTGTTTTCAGCGGATTAGCTACAGATGATGCTTTGGGGTTTTTCGAGGATTGTTACTGCATCTTTCGTACCATGGGTATTACTGCCTCGAGTGGGGTTTCTTTCGCAACTTTCCAGCTTCGGGGAGCCGCCTATTACTGGTGGTGCACCTTTGAGTTAGACAGTCCAGACGAGGCTGCCTTCCTGACTTGGACTCAGTTTGCAGATATGTTTCAGAGGGAATTTGTTCACCAGAGCCTCCGAGATGCATGACGCGTGGAGTATTAGTATTTGCGCCAGGGCCTTATGACTGTCTCTGAGTATGCCATCTGTTATACTAGGTTGGCAGGACATGCGCCGGCTTTAGTGGCTACTGTTCGTGAGAGGGTTCGCCGATTTATTGAGGGTCTTATTCCTACCATTAGGTCTGGCATGGCTCGGGAGTTGGAGATGGATATACCCTATCAGCAGATAGTGAGCGTATCTAGGAGGATAGAGGGGATGCACTCAGGAGAGCGAGAGGAGGGAGAGGCCAAGAGGTCTCGAGAATCAGGTCATTTCTGTGGTACCCGTACATCAGCAGCAGGACGCCAGGGTAGTGGCTATATGGGTCACCCAGTTCACTCAGCTTTTCCTTCATCCAGCAATACTCCAGCTCCTCCCAAATCTCAGGATCCTTATTATGCACCTTCGGTTTCTAGTGTGCCTCTTGCACGGGGTACTACCGGAGGTCAGTCTAGTAGGGGTGGGCCTAGTCAGTCACAGCCACCGTACCCTCCCAGAGCTTGTTATGAGTGCGAGATACCCGCCATGTGGTGAGGGATTTCCCTAGGCTTGGGAGGAGTGCACCTCCACAACATTCTCAGCCGCAACGTGCCCAGCAAAATTCTCAGGCCATCGTTCTAGCTCTAGTTGCCACCCCACCTGCCCAACCAACCAGGGGCGGAGATCGGGGAGATAGAGGTCTCCCTCGAGGAAGGGACGGGCCAGATTCTATGCTATTCCTGATCGTGCCGAGGTTGTCGCCTCCGATTATGTTATCACAGGTATTATATTAGTTAGTCACAGAGAGGCATCGGTTCTATTCAATCCATGCTCTACTTATTCTTACATGTTTCTTATTTTGCTCCGCATTTGGGTAAAACTCGAGAGACCTTGAGCTCTCCTATTTATGTTTCTACTCCTGTGAGATATTCCCTTGTTGTGGACCACGTATATCAGTCATGTTTGGTTACTATTCGTGGTTTTGAGACCATGGTAGATCTTTTATTACTTGATATGGTTGATTTCGATATTATCTTGGGCATGGAATGGTTGTCGCCCCAGCATACTATACTTGATTGTCACGCTAAGACCGTGATGCTGGCTATGCCAGGTATTCCACGTATCGAGTGGAGTGGTACTTTTGATCACACTCCCAGTAGAGTTATATCTTTTCTTAAAGCTCAGCATATGGTTGAGAAGGGGTGTTCCGCGTTTTTAGCTTTTGTGAGGGATGTCAGTGCTGATACCCCCTCTAGAAGGGTGCTCCCTTTCAGTGGTCAGACGAGTGTGAGGAGAGCTTCCAGAAGCTCAAGATAGCTTTGACTTCAGCCCCTATTCTGATTTTACCGACCGGTTCGAGGTCCTATACAGTTTATTCTGATTCCTCACGAGTCGGACTTGGAGCGGTGTTGATGCAGGACGGTAGGGTGATTGCCTACACGTCTAGACAGTTGAAGGTACATGAAAAGAACTATCCTGTCCATGACCTTGAACTAGCTGCTTTTGTTCATGACTTGAAGATCTGGCGTCATTATTTGAACGGCATGCCTTGTGAGATTTACATGGATCATCGGAGTTTACAACACTTGTTCAAACAGAAGGATATGAACTTGTGCCAGAGGGAGGTGGTTGGAGCTACTGAAGGATTACGAAATTTACTATTCTTTATCACCCGGGCAAGGCCAATGTGGTAGCCGATGCTTTGAGTCGTTGGGCGGAGAGTTTGGGGAGTTTGGCATATTTTCTAACTTCAGAGATACCTATGGCGATGGATGTTCAGGCCTTAGCTAGTCAGTTCGTGAGATTGGACCTTTTGGAGCCCAGTCGGGTTCTAGCCTGTGTAGTTTCTCGGTCTTCATTGTTTGATCGTATCAGGGAGAGGCAATATGATGACCCTCATTTACTTGTCCTCAGGGACACAGTTCAGCTTGGCGATGCTAGGGATGTGACTACTGGAGATGATGGGGTATTGAGGATGCATGTCTGTCTACCCGATGTTGATGATATTCAGGAGTTGATATTGACAGAGGCCCACAGCTCACTGTACTCCATCCATCCGGGTGCCGCGAAGAAGTATGAGATCTTAGGCAGCATCTCTGGTGGAGGCGGATAAAGAAGGACATAGCAGAGTTTGTAGCTAGATGCCTCAACTGCTAGCAGGTACAAGCTGAGCACTAGAGACCGGGAGGGTTACTCCAGCAGAAGGAGATTCCGGAGTGGAAATGGGAGAAGATAACTATGGATTTCTAACTAGTCTCCCTCTAACGGCGAAGAAATTTGATTCTATTTGAGTTGTTGTGGATCGGCTGACCAAGTCCGCTCATTTCATTCTGGTGTGTACTTCTTACTCAGCGAAGTGGTTAGTGGGTTATTTATATTAGGGAGATTGTCTGTCTGAAGGAAATTCTAGTTTCTATCGTCTCAGACAGGGGTTTAGTTCTTACATCGCGGTTCTAGAGAGCCGTCCAGCAGGAGTTGGGTACCCAAGTGACTATGACTACAACTTTTCACCCTCAGACGGACAGATAGTCCGAGCGCACTATTCAGATTCTTGAGGATATGTACCGTTCGTGCCTGATTGAGTTTAGAGAGTCTTGGGATCAGTTCTTGCCATTGGCTGAGTTTGCGTACAACAACAGTTATCAGTCCAGTATTCAAATGGCGCCGTATGAGGCCTTATATGGTAGGAGATGCAGATCCCGGTGGGTTGGTTCGAGCCGGGTGAGGCCAGGCTATTGAGCACTGATTTGGTCTAGGATGCAATCGAGAAGGTTAAGGTGATTCAGGATAGACTCCGTATGGCCCAATCCAGACAGAAGAGTTACGCGGATCGGAAGGTTCGTGATGTTTCCTTTATGGTTGGTGAGCGGGTTCTGCTTTGGGTCTCGCCTATGAAGGGCGTTTTGAGGTTTGGGAAGAAAGGAAAGTTGAACCCGAGGTTCATTGGTCCATTTGAGATTTTGAAGCGAGTTGGGGATATTGCTTATGAGCTTGCCTTATCTCCTAGTTTGGTCGGGGTCCATCCGGTATTTCATGTCTCGATGCTTCGGAGGTATCATGGTGACCCGTCTCACGTTTTTGAGTTCACTTCAGTCCAGTTGGACAATGACTTGTCCTATGTTGAGGAGCCAGTGGAAATATTAGACAGGTAGGCCCTAAAGCTCAGGTCAAAGGATATAGCTTCAGTAAAGGTTCAGTGGCGGGGTCAGCCGGCCAAGGAGGCGACTTGGGAGATCAAGCGGGATATCTGCAACCGATACCCTCATCTCTTTGCTACTTCAGATATGTTCTCTATGCTCATTCGAGGATGAACGAATGTTTAAGTGTAGGAGGATGTGATGACTCGGTCGGTCGTCTTTGGAATTTATGCTCCGTTTCCCCATTAACTGTTTCCTCTCAGTTCATTTCTGCTATTTTGGTTTGTCGGTACGTTCGGTGATAGAATTCGGAGTGTTTTGGGACACTTAATCCCTAAAAGAGAGCTTAAGTGTTAGAAAATGGTATGTAATCGGAACAGTATGAAAATGACCTCGGAATGGAAATCCGATGGTTCTGTTATCTCCTTTAGGTGATTCGGGGTTGGGAGCATGTTTGGAATGTATTTTGGGTGTCCGTAGCTATTTTAGGCTTGAAATGTCGAAAGTTAGAATTTGGAGGTTTCCGATCCGGTAGTGAATTTTTGATCCGAGGGTCGGAACGGGGTTCCAGAAGTTGTGGTAGCACCGTCATGTCATTTAGGACGTGCGTGCAAAGTTTCAGGTCAATCGGATGAGTGTTGATGAGGTTTTGGATCGAATGCATGTTTTGGATGAACTTGAAAGTTCTTACGCTTGAATCTTTGATTTAATCGAGGTTTCGGTGTTGTTTTAGGTGTCTTAAGGATTGGTGTATGTTTGAATAAGGTATTAGGTGGTATTGGTGTTGTTGGTTGAGGTCCAAGGGGCCTCGGGTGTGTTTTGGATGCTCGACGGGTTAGTTTTGGAAATTAGAATGAAATTTGAAGCAGGCTTCTGTTGTTGTCGCTTCTTCGGCTTGGGAACCGCACAAGCGGTGCCGCAAAAGCGGCCTTCAAACCGCAAAAGCAAAGTGGCCCTTTTCTTCTGAGACCGCAGAAGCGGTCAGTTATCCGCACATGCAACGAAATGTCCGCAGAAGCAAACTCCGGCCTTGTTAAGTAAAACCGCAAACGCGGTTGGTTTTTCCGCACAAGCGGGACCACATAAGTGGTCCCTGGATCGCAAAAGTGAAATTCACTGTAATGTGAAGGTTTTTATCCGAGGCTTAATTTCGAAGTTGGAAAAATCAAGTTTGAGGCGATTTTGTGAGGGTTTCGAAGAGGAGATTATTGGGTAACGCTTCTATGATCCTTTTTAGTTATATTCCTTCGTCTAATAGTTAAAATCATCAATTAAATTCGAATTAAGGATAAAAAATGGAATAATTTGGTTGAAAGTTCATTGACTATTCTATTGGGTTTTGAGGAAGCATACGACCTTCGATTTCTGAGATTTTTATATGGTTAGACTCGTGAAAGTATGAGGTTTCTGAAAATGTAAAAATTATTTGGTTCCGAGACGTTGGCCTGAGGGGCATTTTGTTCATTTTACCTATTTTCGCGCCTTAGCTTTTATTTTAATAGTGGAATTGGTTACTTGCGATGTTATTTACAATATGTAATTAGTTTGAATAGATTTTGGCCACTCGGAGTCGGATACTCATGGCAAGGGCATCGTTTCTTAGTGATTTTTGTACCGGTTCGAGGTAAGTGGCTTGTCTAACTTTGTGTGGAGGACCTCTCCCCTTAGTATATCTTGAATGTTGTTTTAAATTCCTTGTGCGCGAGGTGACGAGCATGTACTTGTGCTAATTGTTGAAAAATTCACCTTACTTGACTTATTTGACTGTGTTTCTTCATGTATTTAATTGTTAAAAATACAAATTTCACTTGTTTTAGCTTAGGGAAAGCATGTTAGTTAACTTACTTGCTCTATTTGACTAAATTGCAATATCTGTTTTCTTGAGGCATGCTAGACTCTAGATTTTACCTGCTGTCTGTACTTAGCTTTTTATACAATATTTAATTATTGTGATGTGTTTACGATTGGGTCTACGGGATGGCATCCTGGGAGTCCCCCTGTACGTCCTACGTTCTAAAATTGGAAGTGCGGGATACTAAGAGATCTCTGGCACAGGATTGATTATAAATAGAGGATACTTGGAGATCCCTCGTGATTAAATGGAGGATACTAGGAGATCCTCGAGATACTTGGAGATCCCTCGTGTATGTGATGAGGATACCAGGAGATACTCGAGATACCAGGAGATCCCCGATGATAAATAGCCTGTAGCGATTGTTCTTTTATTCATAGATTGTATTTGTAATCTGTTTCCGTCTTGCTTACTACTTTGCTAGACACTCGATATACACTGTACTCATACTGTCTATTCATTTCATATTTATTTTTATGTTTATCTCAGTAGGGCCTCGACCTTCCTCGTCACTACCCAACCGAGGTTAGTCGTGGGACTTACTAAGTACCGTTGTGGTGTACTCGCGCCTCTTCTGCGCATGTTTTTCATGTGCACATCCAGGTACTTCTGAGCAGGCGTACCGCCAATACCTGTCGGAGAGCGTATTGGGGACTTGAGGTATACATCTGCTACGTCCGCAGATCCGTATGGTCTCCTTCTTATTCTCCATAGTTATAGATGTTATTTCGATCTCTCTTTGTATTAGACTATTCCGATGACTAGAGCAGTGTAAGATTTCTTATAGCCTGTGTTGCCCGTGGGTTCTGGGTCTTGGAGGTTGTTTCAGTATTTTGTATTGAAGTGTACGTGCCAGGCGGAAAATATATACATTTTCTTATGTTATTCGGTATCTGTTACTGTTTCGTAAATATTGTTAAATTCCGCAAGGTGTTAGGCTTACCTAGTCGTGAAGACTGGGTGTCGTCATGACGTGTTCACAATTGGTGAACTAGGGTCGTGACACACAAATAGAGCTATCATTCAAAGACATAAATCTATATACAACATTGTTTTATGCATAACCAATGAAAATAGCATCAAAGTCTTGGGTCTAACAGTTACTTATTTAAAATCAGGTAGACCAACCTTAGCCAAACACCCCCACGCTTTCAGAACTTTCAAGTTAGGTGCAAACCCTTTCCATAACTCACGCGGGGTTTTATCTAACTTCTTATGAGGGACTTTATTAAGAACATATCATGCAGATAAAATAGCTTCCCCCCCCCCCCCCTCACATAATATCAGGTAAACCCGAACTCAGAAGCATAGAAATCATCATTTCCTTAAGGGTTCTATTTTTCTGTTCGGCTACACCATTTTGTTGGGGAGTATAGGGAGAACTAACGAATTTATAATATCATTTTTCTCACAAAAGGCTTCTAAAGTATTAGTACTATATTCACTACCCATGTCATACCTAAGTCTCTTGATTTTTCTGTCTATGTGATTCACTACTTCTGCCTAGTATTTCAAAAATATTCTTTCAGCCTCATCTTTTGACTTTAGAAGATATACGTTAGTGTATCTAGAAAAGTCATCTACAAAGGTAATGTAGTATTTCTTTCCACCCTTACTAACAGTGTTTTTGAAATCTGTTAAGTCTAAATATACTAGTTAAATCAATTCTGTTTTCCTACTAGTTACATTTTTAAAAGGCTTTTTGGTATGTTTTGCTTCTACACAAACAGGACACTTAGAAAAATTATCAACATTAATTAAGGAATTAATTCTATTTTTTAAGTCTTTTAATAGAAGCAATAGTAACATGATGTAGTCTACCATGCTACAAATCAATAGACTCAACAATATAAGCAGAATCGAAAGTACAAGCATTATTGTAATCTCTTGAGCAATGTTCAGTACAAATAAGCCCCCACTAAGGTAACCCTTCCCAACAAAGTCTTCTCCACGATAAATAGCAATTTTATCATATTCAAAAATAAGTTTAAGACCTGGTTTGTTGAGAAGCGCACCAAAAACTAAGTTTCTACGAAGGAAGGGTACATACGGAACATTGTTCGAGGCTAAGATTTTTCCAGAAGTTAACTGAAGGAGAATGTTTCCGTAACCCATAGCTCCAGTTGTAGTGGAGTTACCCATGTAGACACACACGCCATCAGCAGATTCCTCAAAGTCGTGAAATAGCTCCTTTTTGGCGCAAATGTGCCTTGAAGCACATGTGTCCAGTATCCAATCAGTCTTCTTAGCCACCATGTTAGCCTCAACAACCACAACAGCAATGACATCACCACCCACAGTAAGGTTAGCTTGGACTGGAGTTTTTCCTCCAATCTTTGAGCTTTGTCTTTGTCTCTGGTTGCACTGAAAAGTCTTGTGACCATTTTTTCCGCATACATAGCAAGATCCTTTCGACTTTTGAATATGGCCCTCCGACTTATTGAAGTAATTCTGCTTCTTTGCATGTCCTTTCTTCTGTTTTCCTTTAAACCTATCTTTCACAAAAGTACAAGAAGATTCCACAAGGTTAGCTTTAGAAGAATTAAGAGAGAGATTTCATCTTATCCTTAAGTCGTTCAGACTCCTCATCTTTGAGACGGTTTGCTCCCCAGTCCTCATGTGACCGATTAATTCATGAAGAGTTAAGTTTTTCTTTTTGTGTTTAAGTTGATTCCTATAATCACTATAGGAGTGTAGAATCTTTTCAAGCAGAACATTAGCCTGAAGAATCTCACACATCTCTATGCCCTCGTTCAAAACATCAGCAGTCAAGTTCTCATACTCGTAAACTTGTTCCATGATTGGTTTATCATCAACCATCTGAAACTTGATCCACTTTCCAACAACATACTTCTTTTTTCCCGCGTCATCAACACCATATTTCTTCTCCAAACTGTCCTATATGACTTTAACAGATTTATAATTTATAAACAAATCAAATAGAGGGTTAGTCATATGGTTAAACAAATGATCTCTCACTGTTTTATTATCCTTTTCAAATTTTTTCTTAGCAACATCATCAGCAACAACAATATTGGCATAATTAGAATTACCAGCAACAATATCAACAAGAGAATTGTTAAGTTATAATCAACTTCTTATTGTTCAAAGAAAATTAATAGTTAATGGGACCAACACTTAGAATTGTTTCCATATAAAGGCTCAAGCTTTGAGAGATCAGGCAGTGTTTTGTCCAAATTGGTTGCCATTAGTCAATATTATATGTAAAATCGCTTTTAAATTATAAGAAAAATGAATGGATAATATTGATTAAGAACAAGAAGGAAAGAACAACTTAACAAAAATACTATGTTGTGGCAAGCCACTGCCTTGAAAGCGATTTTATCGCTGGAAGTTTAGAATTTGCACAAAAAAGTTGCTCAGAAAGAAGAGAAGATGAAGGTATTTTCTGTAGCTGTTACATAAATTAAAATATTATAGGAAGAAAATAATGATTAGCAAGATAAATTATTGGTTAAGAATTGAGTGAATATGATGGCTAATGATCATCTTATTTATAGGCAATTAGGGAGGTTGCATGTATGACAAGTGTGGAGAGCATTTTAACATTTTCCCAAATATATTAGTTCACTTGGTTTCAATATTAACAAGTGTACTTAATATTCCATGCATGAAGACACATGATAGATTTGCATAGCCATTTGTCAAAGCCATTCAACACTTGGCTTTAATACTTCATGCAAGAAGCTACTTGGAAATAGATAGAACACTTGAAAAACACTTAGAAAAAGACTCATGGCTATTAGTTGAAAATAAATTTTTGACTTTGCATTTATAAATAAAATACCAACAAATTCCAGAACAAGTCTAACAGCTTCTATTGATTTTATAGTGACAACTAAAAAAATTTTATGAAACTCATCTGAAATCAGAAAAAATGAATCTGTCATATGCCTTTGTACATATTTGTCAAACTTCCTAGTAGATGATATATATATATATATATATATTATTTCATCTAAATATATATATATATATATATATATATATATATATATTATTTTATCTAAATTTATAGTTATTCATTTAATTTTATATTTAATATGTACATATCCTAATATTCAAAAAGTCAAAAAATTATTGTTTAGTATTTGGACCTGTTTGTCCTTAAATTTCTTTTTCTTTTCCCGATCTTTTTTTCAAAATGTGTTTGTCCATGAAATTTTGTATGATTATTAAAAAAAATAAACTGATTTTTTCAAAAAGTACTTTTTCAAAATTTTCACAATTTCTTTTTCCCCGCTTATAAAATTGTAATGTGTTTTCAAGTGAAATGTATATCCCATCATAATTCCAAATTCCAAATATTATTTTTCAATTTCACGCTAAATACTAGATTTTTTTTTTCAAAAGTACTATTTTTTATGTCCAAACGCCTACTAAGATTCTCTTAAAATAATTACATATTATATACACGTAATAAGAGGAAAAAATAACAGATTATTACTTTCAAGAAAATATGGGGACGTGGCTGTATTTATGTGGCTTCATGCTGTCCAAACAATTTGGAAATTTGGATTTTTAGCTTCAGCTCTCTCACTAACCAAACTGTTCTAATTCTGAATATGTCGATCACAATTTCTTCATCCATCTCTATATCCAAATTGGATTTCCCTGTTTCATGTTCACAAAGCATAAACAAGAAAACATCAATTATTTCAGTTCCTATTAGTAGAAAATCTGTTAGTACTAAAAAGTTTTTCATTTCCGTTAAGAATCCAAAATCTTGTGGTTATATATCCAATTCTCTTGTAAATGACTATTCAATTGATGAAAAATCTAAAGAAAGCACAACCCAAGTTCCTATTGAAGTCAAAACCAGGTAAAATTCTATCCATTCTTTTGTTTGTTGTGTATTTATGTTGTCTATTTGATTATTCAATTGTATTTTACTGAATTCATCTTTTGGTTGTGGATGTCTGAGAGAATCTTTAATCTGTACCTATACATTGTAGTGTATTACAGGGAAAACCTTTGTCTCGTATGAAATAGCCGGCCATATTCACTGTTTACTTTTTCTAGCCATATACATTGATTATACACACGTATTGTTATACCTTTATTGGCTTTTCCAGTGGAAGCGGTATGCATCTGTTATACCTTTATTGGCTATTTTCAGGCGAAGCGGTATGCATCTGTTATACCTTCATTGGCTATTTTCAGTCTAAGCGGGTGGGTGATTGGCTATTTGGGTAAAAAGGAAAAAAAAGTTGTGGCCTTTATTGCCCAATTGACTAGAAAGATTTCTAATTCTTATGTAGGAGTTCCAAGTGGCACTTTCCCGATGGTATGAAATGAGCCCGTTTAGAGGGGGATATATAACCGACCCCTACTAGTTTGGGATTGAGACGTGGTTGATTGATTAATTGTTATAGAGTTGGATTGGGACTAATGACAGATTGAAAATGTAGTAATGCTTGAAAAGGATAGACAAATTTCAGCATTAAGGTTGCTTTAGATGTTGGAAAAGGAGAATAGAGAGGGAAGAAAACCAATTGTGCCTAATAATGAAGCAAATTAGTATATGAAAAAGGAAGTACAGCTTCATCCTGAAGCTATTTGTTTCTGTACAAAATTTACGTTCTTGCTATGCTTGGAATATATTTCAAGAACAAGCGATTGGGATTTAATTAGAAGTTTCAGAATAGTAACTTCTGGTACAATTGAGAATGTAACTTAACTGCGACTGTCACTATTTTGTTATTTAAGATTTCTGAATAATGTTATTGAGTATATAGCCTGATTTTGCATTTTCCATCTTCAACTGCTTATCTGTTTGTTTTTGTCCTACAGTACATGGAAGTGGAGGGACTATTCCATCCGATACCAGTATTGTGGCAACAGTGGCCCTGCTCTTGTTTTAGTCCATGGTTTTGGAGCAAACAGGTCAACATCAATCACATTTTGCTTATAGGTACTAATTTGCAAAACTACACCACGAACATAATTTTTCCTTTCCTCTTCATTTCATAATCCTTTTCTCTTTTGGCCTTTGAAGTTTTAATCACTTAGTAGACAACAGAATTTGAGCTTTAGCATGTAATTTATCTTTGATATATTGACGCTCTTTTTTATATTAAAGCCAAACTCTATTATGCTAAGTTTCTTTGAAGATACTTGAACGGAAGCTATAGAATAATACAAAGAACTTCGCGATCTTTTTTCCTAGACGAGTTTAGAAGATGTCTAAAGTTGGAGGTCTTATTTTGCATCAATTAAGGTAATTTATGTATGTAAAAATTTTAATGTAGCATTTGTTTTATAGTTGCAAAACCAGATCACATGGTTAATGTGTAGCTTATTTTGCTGGCTGTTGGTTGATTTGGTTTCATTTGAATGCAAGTTCAACTATTGTCACCCTGCACAAAGATCATGCTTGGAATTTTGTTACTGTTTCATTCTGTTTGAACTGACATTTAGAATGATCGTTTTTCCCACAGTGACCATTGGAGAAAAAATCTGCCTGTTCTTGCACAGTCACATCGGGTGTTCTCTATTGACCTTATTGGTTATGGCTATTCAGACAAACCAAATCCTCGCGAGCTTGGTATAGACGACTTTTATACATTTGAAACATGGGGCTGTCAGCTAAACGATTTTTGTAAGGATGTTATCAGAGATAAAGCCTTCTTCATTTGCAATTCCATTGGAGGTGACCTCTTCTCTTTCTGTTTTGTTTATGAGCTTAAAGTTAATATACTTACTACTATTGAACGACTTTGTAGATAATATATAAGTCTAGAAGACTGAACCTTTTATATCTAAATTGGTAGAAGATCCATTTCACAGTCTCGTGAAATATTCCAACTGATTCTCATTTTCTCTAGTTCTTTTCGCTGATTGTGCTTCTTTCATTTTTTTTGTGCTTTAAGTTATGTGATGTTTTTTAACAGATGAAAGAACTCTCTGGATTCCTCTGCAGGACTTGTCGGTCTTCAGGCTGCAGTTATGGAACCACAACTCTGTAGAGGTATTCTTCTTTTAAATATCTCACTCCGAATGCTGCATATAACAAAGCAGCCTTGGTTCGGAAGACCACTGATTAAAGCATTTCAGAATTTATTGAGGTGAATTTCTTTATTCATTACATCTCGAATCTTTTGCTATCTGGGACTCATGTTTTATTTATTTAATTATTTATTTGTTTTTGCCTCAGAAATACTGCAGTTGGCAAATTCTTTTTCAAAAGTGTTGCTACGCCTGAATCAGTGAAGAATATTCTGTGTCAGGTAGATAGCTTTAAGCACCATGTGTTATTATCTTTCTAAAGAATTAAAAAGTGATAGCTAGCATGTAGAGATAGATGAAATAGTTCCTTGTTCCTTTTTACTTAATTCGTCTAGTATGCTTTAAGACGCTATTATTCCATCTGCCAAATTGCTTTGCAGTGTTACTACGACACATCCCAGGTAACAGATGAGTTAGTACAGGCCATCCTTCTTCCAGGGCTCGAGCCTGGTGCTGTCGATGTGTTTCTCGAGTTCATTTGCTATTCAGCAGGCCCTCTTCCTGAGGAACTACTGCCCCAAGTAAAGGTGATTCAAAATTTATTGCTATTATTTCTGTCCTTTAATCGTTTATTTATTTAGTTTTGGGAACTACATCTTTTTGGAATTCAATGTTCTTCTCCAAATGTGCAACTTGCAGTGTCCTGTTCTGGTGGTGTGGGGTGACAAGGATCCTTGGGAGCCAATAGAACTAGGAAGAGCCTACGGCCAATTTGATACAGTTGAAGATTTCGTTGTCCTCCCTAATGTTGGCCACTGCCCTCAGGTTATTCCTCCCTCTTTCAAAAGCAGATGCGATTGTCAAATGCCTTTAATTCATTATCTGCAGTTTTGCAACCATACTCGCAGACGCAAATTCAAGATTTAAATTTGATGGATTCAATATTTAAAGTTTCTATCGCTAAACATAGTGCACTTAAAATTATTCAGTTCAGAATTTAATATTGAATTGTTGAAACTTGAGTGGTTTCTCACATATTGGATTAAGTTGAACCTATTGGGTAAGGACTCTATCCGCCTCTGCATAGTCAAAGTCTAAGTTGCTTCACTTTGGTGTTGAACCCGTGATGACGTGGGTGTGGCTGTGAGATCTGTACCGGATTCTAGGTACTTTGAACAAAATCGACGGAGAAATTCGGTACACATATAGTGATTTTTGAAATCAAAACAAAAGTTGGGGTGAAACTTAAGAAAATAAATACCTTGTAAGTAGAAATTTTTATGTCAGTTCTTACCTTTTTATCTCCTTCTCGAATTATGCTAAATTTATTTTTAGATATTTGAATTATTTTTGGCGAACCCTCACAGTCGTATCCGTAGTTGGATTTGCACCCTCGAATCTTATAATTTAGATTAAGAAGGATCCGACCCCTAAATCCGCACCCGCCGCACCCGAGTCCGAGCAACTTAGGTCGAAGTAGCTTACACCCGAAGGAATAACGTCAAGAAAAATGCTTCTTCAAAATTATCATGTCATATTGTGACAAAGGATAAGTGTTTCTTTTCTTACATCAACCAAGAGAAGAAAAGAGTGTTTCTTTTCTTACATCAACCAAGAGAAGAAAAGCTTGATGCTTGTGTAACAGTAAAAGTTTCATCACGTTGAGGATGTTAATTTTCAACTCAGTAGCTTTGTCTCATAACTGTGATATTTTATTGATTTTCCTGTAGGATGAGGCACCTCATCTTGTGAATCCACTGGTGGAATCATTTGTTGCTCGTCATGCCAATGTTGAGAACTGAGCCGTTGAGCGCATATTCTTGCTGTTTACATCAGAATACACGTTTGGTTTCGGTCCAAGGACGACGAAGGTTGCTAGTCTGAGAAAAACTGAAAGAAATATATGGGGAGAAGAAGAAAAAAAGTGAGGCATAGTTTACTCTATTCATGTGAAGGGACATAGGTACAATATTGTATACCACCACAAACCTTTTTCTGTTAAAATTTTTAGCCAAAAATGAAAAAGTATCAAAGATTTTTCCAATACAAAGTATCTCTTCGTTTCAAACTGGATTGGTCGCAGACTTCAGCCAAGTATCGGAGAGATGGAGAAGTGTAAAATGAAGAGAGATAGTTACTAATTACAATATAGTAGTAGTTAGAAATTTTGGTGTGCTTGTTGTTTTGCTCTTCCTTTTACCTTTCCTAAGCCGAGGACTTTCGAAAACAGTCTCTCTGCCTTCTGCCTTCTTGAAAGTAAGGGTTAAGGTCTGTGTATACACTACCCTTCCCAGATCCCACATAGGACTATATTAAAACTTAGGTTGTAGCAACAACATATACTCGGTCAAACCACTATATATATATATATATATATGGTAAAATACATAATCTACCAATCAAACTTTGGACCAAATCCCTGACACACCTTTTCTACACGGGTTTCATTTTACACACCAAACCTCTCAAAAGTGTGTCTATTACACACTATTTTAACTACGTGGCACCGGCGTGTTCTTCACTTAACGTAGGCTCGTGAATGCGCAAAGAAAAAAGTCAAAACTTTGTAAAAAAAATCATTTTTTTCTCTTTTTACTGTTTCCATTTTACGCCAATTTAAGAAAAAGAAAATAACCCTCCCACTCTCGTCTTCTTCCCTGTCCCAAACCACCTCCCCCTTAAACAAACTAATAAAAACAACTCAAACAATACACTTGAAGAAAGAAATATTCTTATAGAAGGTAACGTAGGAGCTTTAAATGATTGTTAGAACTTCAGAAACTGTATATATGATAAAGGAGTAAGCTGAGATTTGAAGAGGAAATGGGAGAGAAACAAGGGAAGAAAGGCGATCGGAGGAGTAAAATATTTGTCTGTTAAAAACAAGTCGGTTTTTTATCACAGAATTTGCGAAGGCTGGGTGGAAAATTCAGAAATCACCATTGTTGAGCTATTGAAAAAGCTTGAAAATTCAACTAGATCTTGTTAATTTTGGATTGTTGATGTGAATTTGGAACTCTTTTGATTGGTTAGTTAAGGTTACTGGGTAATCTCTTCCAATTTGTAGTAGAGTGTTGAAAATCAAGCTAATAAATTTCATGATTTCCTCTGCTGTGGATTGTAACAAATTTGACAAAATGTTCTGGTGGGTTTAGAGGAGGAGGTCGATGGGTAAGGGGTGTTTTTTTTTTGTTTTTTTTTTCTCTTTTAAATATTATCAATTTGTGTAAATTTAATATTTTCTTTTTTTTTCTTGAGTTAGGAGACGTGTCATGACCTTATTGGCGCGCGACTTCACACATATTCTGAAAAGATAAAAAGTGCAACCCAATATAATCCCACTTAGTGGGGTATGGGGAGGGTAGTATGTACGCAGACCTTACCCCTACCCTGTGGTAGAGAGCCTGTTTCCAAATAACCCCCGACATCCTTCCCTCCAATATCTTCCCACCTTGCTCTTGGGGAGACTCGAACTCACAACCTCTCGGTTGGAAGTGGGGGTTGCTTACCATTAGAGCAAGCCCCTCTTGTCTATATTCTGAAAAGATGGTATAGAAAAAAGTAGTGTGTAATTGACACACTTTTAAAAGGTTTGGTGTGTAAAATAAAACACGTATAGAACAGATGTGTAACAGGGATTTGGTCCAAAGTTTGATGGGTAGATTATGTATGTGTGTTTATGTGTGTAAAACTATACATACAATTTATGATGTTATATGTATATGTAGATTGTAAGTCACCACTCACAATAATATATGCGTGTTTGATCATTTGGACCACTAATACCAACCGATTTCGGTCGGTATCTTTATAAATATATAAAAAGTAATTTTTTACTATAAGAAATCGGGGCGGGAAAAAATAAATTAAAATTTTCGACCAACTTCGGTTAGTATTTTTATAATTATATATAAAAAATTTTGAAGTAGGGTGGGAAAAAATAAATTAAAAGTATCGACCGACCTCGGTCGATATTTTATAATTTTTTTAATTAATTATTTCTTTTGTAGATAGTATGCAAGTATGGCCAGGTTTTGGTCAAAGATTGATCATTTTCTGACCGCAGTCGGTTGGAAATTTCAACTGTGTCAAATAAAGCAAATTTTCTTTTTTGTGGGATCACATTTTCTGACCGATTGCGGTTGGTATTTTTATTTACAATTTATTTTTTGATTTTTTTCGATCAATTTACTTTGTTTATGACCGATTTCGGTGGTCGGTATTTCTTTCTCAATTTTGGTCGATATGCTCTGGACGCTTTTTGACAATTTTTTGTACTGTAAGGTCTTAGACTCTTCGTACACACTACCCTTCTCACTTCTCATATCCTACTTGTGAGATTATACTATGTTATTGTTATTGTAGTTGTAGTTAGTAATTTGCAAAGAGAATATGCTATAACATGTCTTGACAATTTTAAAATGCAACAGCTACTTGGGTAATTTTCGTATAATCTTCTCTTAATTTTTTTTCTTTACATAGGTGAGGTAGTTGCACCCTCTCTTATAGATATTAATTTCAAATTTTCTCTATATGATGTAGCCGCAGAGGACTAGGCTTTCAATTTTATGAGTTTTGAATTTTAAAATAACTACTTCAAATGCTAATAACGGATTTTAAATTTAATATTGGTATATATTTAATGGAATTTTTAACATAAATACTCTATTTGAACAAAAGCTTCTAGATTTGGGAGATTTTGTACTCGAGCTTCTAGCCCCGTCCCTAGATACAAGTCCTTGAGGCTCAACATTTATTCGAATGTAGCATTGCTTATTTCGAAACCATTCTATAGAGCTTGTTTTTCATTTTATTATGTACTGCCTTTGGCGCTATATGTTAAAATAAAGAGTTAAACTCTTGTGCGCCGTTAGTGTAAATTTTTTTTATACCATCACGTAACATTGACTTGCCATACTAATTTACCAATATTGTTTTTATCTTTTTTCCTGTTTACAAAATTCAAATGCTGCTTTTCCTCTCCCTTCAAACACTCCTTTTCCTACTGGATACACAGATTATATGAATCTATTTGGTGGATTTCTCATCCATATATAAAATCGGGTCAGAGCTACTGAGTTCTGATGAACTCGTAATATATATTGTGCCTCTACCATTGATTCAATGGTTGATTGATAGCTTACTCGCAAGAATTCACTAAAGAACTCGATGATTAAGCAGCCGATTCAGGAACTTAGCAGAGAAGTTCGAGAATTTCAGGAATGGCGGAAAAGAGAAGACTGGGATTAGAGAGAATTATGAGAGAAGAGAGTATCTAGAAAACTTGTAATGCAAATCTTATTTCTTTTTGTATATTACAATGAACATATATGAAATGGGAATGAAAACAACATTCTAACAGAATTTGTTCTCCTAACAACTTGTGTAACTAACTCCAACTAATTTCTGCTGATATGACATTTAACTAACTAACTAACTGATTTCTGGAAATTTACCTCTAACATTTGCTGAATTCACTAACTTCGAGCTGGATTTTCTGTATCAATAATCCCTCCTGCAAAAGATCCTTGGCCACAAGGATCAAAATGAGGAAATCGAACTTGGGCTAAATTTATGTCAATTGACGATTGTTTTGCGCCAGCTTGATTATGTTTCAATGCTCTAATATAATTAAATGATGAAAAATGAACTCTAAATTGTGTTGCAGGAATGAGGAGTTTATATGAGGCCTTAAAGCTGTGATTAGAGCTACATTGAAGCAAGAAAGACCCCCTAGGAGCTGAGTAAGCAAGAGGACGAGAAAAAGAATCGACCAAATGAAGGCTTGGACTAGCGCGCCAACTAGCGCATCCTCTAGCATGAGCGCGCTAGCCCAAATAGTCGAGGCAGAATGGTAAGGCTACTAGCGCGGTCATTAGCGCGCCCACGAGCGCGTCCGCGCTAGCCTAGTTCTGAAAAATAATTCCCAGGCGTAAATTTGAAAGTCTGGGGGCAATCTCACTTAACCTATAGGAGGTCAAGCCGCCCAAGGAGTGGGTGTGCAGCTTTTGATAGCTGAAAGCAAGAAAGGGAAAGGCAAGAGGCAAGGAGGAGTATTCTACATCAAGTTCTTCTCTTCTTCCTTTAGTTTTTATGATTTGTAATGAATTTGATTATTGTGATGAACATCACAACTCTTTTAATCTAAGGTTTTGGGTGAACTTGTTGGTGTATTAATATAATTTGGAGTTGGCGTTAATCTTTATTTGTTCAACTACATTTTGACTTTGATTAGTTGAAAGGATCCTCAATTAGCCGTTCCTATTTATTATGTATTTACTTGAGAGAAAGAGTGTATATTTAGGTAATTGTTTGAACAACATCACTCCAGGAGTATAGGCGAGAGTCATAACCGAGGGTTTAGAGGTTGGAGTAGAGATAACGCTACCTCGAGTGCGATCTAAGTGAACTGTAATACGAATCTAGCTAGCGTAGCTTGAGAGAGTGCATCTAATAAATTATTATAATTACTTGAGAGAGATTTATGATAGCTGGAGAGTTCATGATCGATAGAGGCAACTAAATCAAAGATATAAGAAGCATACAACTAAGGAATTCAACAACGAAGGAAACCATTACCTTAGATCTTTATTCCAATTGTCTACAACTATGTGTTAGTTAATCTTCGTTTTATTGATTCTGTTAGCTGCAGTAGTAACCATAACACCACTTATTATTCACAAAGTATGAGAAGGTTGACTAATAAGAATTTAGTACTTTAAATGCTTCTTGATACATTAATTCCCTGTGGGATTCGACTTGGGGCATAATATCCTAGATTATATTTGCAACGCCCACTTAGTCTTTTAATAGACACAGTTGAGCGTGATCAAATCTTGGCACCTTTGCTTGGGAATATGATATAATCAATTGCGATTGAAAGAAGTGCAAAACAATTCTTAGTGTAGTTAGTTTTCTCTATAACCAATTTTTACATTGAAAATTTTAACGTTTGTTGACTTGGTTGCTCAGGTGCATGCCTAGAAACTCATCGAGAACTGTTAAAGTATTTAAAGCATTATCAGATCCCGAAAAAAATTTCAAGACCTTGAACCGGGCCAACCAGAAAACAAACAACAATAAATAACTGACCCACTCGAAACAGCAATGGGAGATCACGAAGAACACCCAGTTGTACCAATGCACCTCTTGTGCCCGAGGCGACTCTCTATGACTGGACACAACCCACAGCTGAAAATCTGGCCACCTCAATTTTAGTCACGCAGATACAAGCTAAATCATTCTAAATCACGAATAACATACTGCATTTGTTGCAAAACAAGGGACTATTCTCGGGGTCACAGGTCGCAGATCCTCAACAAAACTTGAGAAAGTTTCTGCCAATTTGAAAAACCTAAAGGCAGCCCAATGTAACTCCTGAAGCAATCAAGTTACTATTGTTCCCATTTTCAGTGACAGGAGTTGCCCAGACCTGGTTAAACTCACTCCCCATAAATTTCATAACAACTAGGGAGGAGTTAGTCAGGCAATTCGTGAATAACTTCCACCCTCCCTCCCCTCCCTAACAAAACCTCGCAACAGATTGATGACATTTTGAGTTTTAACAGAGACCAATGAAAACATTGCATGAAACATTGGAGCGTTTTAAAGGGATGATGGTCATATGTTCGCACCATGGCATTCCAGATTTGATGTTGGGACAGTGGTTCTGCATAGGATTGTCAGATAGCTTGAAGAACATTGTTGAGGCTTCAGCTGGTGGAACATTTTTGAGTAAAACATGGAGAGAAGGTCGGGGTCTGCTTGATAAGATGACACATAATTCAGAATTGATAACCAGAAATGCACCTTGCACTCCGGTGGTGCACTCAGTGCCTTTAGATCCATCTAATTCAATGGCTGAAAATATGGCCACTTTATTGACACACATGAGCATACTCACCAAAAAGGTGGAAGATTCACGGAAAAATAGCAAGTACATATTGTAGATACTACTAATAGGGGCTTGTGCACATCTTGCATTAGTCGGCCAATTGGTAACCAATTGAATGCAGAACACGATTATCAACACTAGCCGGAAGATATGAACTACGTTTTTAATTATGGAGGCCAGAGACATGGTGGTCAGAATTGAGGTAAGCAGAATCAGCAGTACTTGCCATCCCAATAACAGTTCAACAGTGGGAATATGGGAGGTATGAGACCCCCCAAAAATATAGCACCTTACCCAAGGCCACATGGATACAGTAATCAGAATCAACAACATGGGTATCACCCTCCTCAGCAGCAGTATAATGAAAGGCAGGAAGATGGGTTTGCTAGATTTGAAGCAATGATACAATATGTCATTGGGTCTAATGCAAAGATTAGTGAGAGGGTAGATGCACATGATTTAGCGATCAAGAGTATTGAAATGTAGATGGGCCAAATTTTGATGTCTCTAAACAATCGCCCTCATGGAACAGTACCTGTAGATACCCAGGTAAATCCAAAAGATCAAGTCTCGAAGCAGCTGATGGCGGTGAGCCTACATAATGGCAGAGATTTGGATGTAGAGCAAGAAAGGGCTCGAGAAACTACGGAGGATGAGACACTCATATCAGTGCACATTGAGTTGGATGAATCAACGAAACTGACAAAAGTGACAGTCCAGCCTACCAAGGAAGAAAGTAGCATTCAAATTGAGACCGAGAAAGAAGATGACATAGCCCAAGAACTAGTGGTTGATGTGGCAGCTGATAAAGATCGATACCAAATGATTGGGAAGAAGAGACCACCCGCACCCTTCCCTCAGAGGCTAGCCAAGCACCTAAAGCAAATCCAGGTAAATATTCCTTTAATTGATGTTTGAAAGAGACGCCCGGGTATGCAAAAATGATGAAGGACTTGATTTCCTGAAAATTTGATTTCCAAGACTTGGCCACAATTACTCTTACTCAGACCTGTAGTGCAGTCGTGACTATTGCGGAAAAGCTATCTGACCCAGCGAGCTTTACAATCCCATACACTATTGGTGATTTTGGCTTTGCTAAAGCACTGTGTGATCTTGGGGCCAGCATTAATCATATACCCCTGGCAATTTATAAGAGGCTGGGTATTGGAAGAGCTAGAGCCACATCTGTGTTGTTGCAACTGCCTGATAGGACGGTAAAGTAATAGTGTACTGTGGGCCGGGCCCGGACCGGGCCCGCGGTCCTAACAGGCAAAAAGGGCCTGGCAGGCTGGTTCTGGTGTGCCGGTCCTTGATGGTGCAAAAAGCCCGTGGCAGGCCGGGTATTATATTGAAGCCCACGAGCCCGGGACCACTAAGCTCGGGACCGACTGGCGGGTCTGGGCCGGTCTTACCAGGCCTAACGGCTACTTTTTTTATTTTTTTTGTTTAAAAAAGCAATGATCAAAACTTTAAAAGTAGCCGTTTGGGCTGCAATTTTGACCGTTTGAAAGTTTCAAAAATAGTCATTTGACCCCCCAAACTTTATTTTAACTCCAAAATTTATATAATTACAATTTTTCCCAAATCTCAACGATAATTACCCCCTCATTCTTTCATTTTCACTCACCAATTCATCAATCTCTCTCAATCTCTATTCTATAATTGCTTATTTTATTGTTGAAATTTCGTGAAAATTGTGAAGTTGGTGAATTGAAGTATTCAAGTCTTCAATGATTTTCAAATTTCAAGAAGTTGTTCGGCAATTCGGTAAACTCGTTCCAACTCTTAAGTTTTAAAAAAAAAATTTGTGTTTTTTAGTTTGCGTAATTGTAATTAATATGGCATTTTCTTTGAAAAAAATGTTTGGTGGTAAGGGAAAATCTCAAACTGGGGAAATGTCACGACCATGGTTCACCAATCGTGAACCTGTCATGACGGCACCCAGTCTTCGCGACTAGGTAAGCCTGACATATTGCGGAAATTCAACGATCTTTGTGGAAGCGGTAAATAAAACATAAATAGCATAAGATAATGTATAGAGTGCCGCCTGGCACATACATGTCGACTCAAAAATACGCAAAAACCTCCAAGACCCGGAAACCCACGGGCAACACAGGCTAAGAGTAAAGTATAACATACGGCTCTAACATCTAGGAGTATCTACAATAAGTGAGTACATGAATGAAACCACTAGCTAAAGGGAGAATAGAAGGAGACTCATCGGCTTTGCGGACGCGACAGATGCATACCTCAAATCTCCGAGAATAGCTCCTAAATCACTGATAACGCGCCTGATCAGAAGTAACTAGATCTGCACAACAAAAGTGTGTAGAAGAGTAGCATGAGTACACCACAGCGGTACTCAGTAAGTGCCAAGCCTAACCTCGATGGAGTAGTGACGAGGAAGGTCGAGGCCCTACTGAGAAGAACATAAGAAATAATGTAAAAATAAATAAATAGTAGATAATGAAGTAAATCCCGAATATCTAACAAGACAATAATTAGAACAGAACGGCTACAAGTACAGACTACAAACACAAGGCAAATCACTCAAAAGTCAGGATCTCTACATGGAGCTCCGGGAATCGAACCCAATCCAATATACCAATATCGGAGGATCTCTCGGGAGTCGAACCCATAGTACATCACATCTCTAGCAGAGGATCTCCGAAAATTGAACCCGCAGTCTTTCCTACCAATAACAGAGGATCTCCGGGAATTGAACCCGTAGTCCTTTATACCAATAACAGAGGATCTCCGGGTATTGAACCCGCAGTCCTTTATACCAATAACAGAGGATCTCCGGGAATTGAACCCGCAGTCCCTCATATCAATATCAGAGGATCTCCCGGGAATTGAACCCGTAGTCCGTCATGCCAAAATCATAGGATCTCCCGGGAATCGAACCCGTAGTGCAACAAACCAATAACAGAGGATCTCCGGGAATTGAATACGCAGTCCCAAAAGTAAAATACACCAAAACAATTCAATATTTAACGGAAAGGAAGCCAAATGCGAATAACAAGTAAAGTCGAGAATCTAACATGCTTCGCAAGAAAGACAAATATGGCAATTTAGTCAAATAGAGAAAATAAGTCCCTAGCATGCTTCCCAAGGAAAAACAGATATTTCAATTTCGTCAAATAGAGAAAATAAGTTACTAACATGCTTTCCTTAAATCAAAACAAGCTAAGTTTAATTTTTAACAGATAAATATGGAAGAAAACACAGTCTAAATAAGCTAAGTGAGGTGAATTTCCAACAACTAGCACAAATACACGCCCGTCACCTCGCGCACCAGGCTTTTAAACAATGATAAAGGTATCCTAAGGGGGGGAGGTCCCCCACACAACGTTAGTCAAGCCACTTACGTCGAATTGGTACAAAACCGCTAAGAAACAATGCCCTTTCCACGAGTATCCGACTCCGAGTGGCCCAAATCCAGAAATCCCCTCTTCAAGTCCCTCTCAAAATCGCCTTGGTCCGAGATCAAACTTGGTTTTTCAAATTATGAAATTAAACCCTCGGATTAACCCCTTAACTCACAACGATTTCTGCTTGTGCGGCTGAATGACCGCATTCGCGGTCACCGCTTATGCGACCAATCCACCGCTTCAGCGGCATGACTAATCCACGCCAGGGACCGCTCCTGCGTTTTAGACCGCTTCTGTGGTCGTCGCTTAAGCGAGTCTACCCCCGCTTCTGCGAGCCACGACCAAATCCCCAGATCCGCTTCTGCAGAACCCGCTTATGCGGCTCCCCTTCCGCGATCGCGAAAACAACAGATGATAGCAACAACAAACCATGCAAACTCACCAATTTCTCTGGTTAACCACCCGAATTCACCCCGAGGCCCCCGGTACCTCAACCAAACCTACAAACCTACCCCTTACCATCATTCGGACTTTCACCAATCCTTAAATCACTAAAACAGCACGGGAAACACCATTTGATCAATGACTTGTACTTAAAACTTCCAAAACTTAGCCAAACTCACTTTCAATTCAAAATACATTCCGAACACGCTCCCAATCCCGAAATCACTTAACGGAGCTAACTAAACCTTCAGATTTTGATTCCGAGGTCGTCTTCACACAATTCTGATTACAGACCATTTTTCCCACAAGCTCTCATTTAGGGACTAAGTGTCCCAAAACACTCAAAATTCTATTACCGAACATCCCGGAAAACCAACATAGCAGAAATGAACTTAGGAAAAGCAGTTAATGGGGGAACGGGGCATAAATTCCAAAGATGACTGGCCAAGTCGTCACATCCTCCTACACTTAAACATTTGTTCGTCCTCGAACGAGCATAGAGAACATACCTGAAGTAGCAAAAAGATGAGGGTATCGGCTGCGCATATCTCGCTTGGTTTCCTAAGTCGCCTCCTTGGCCGGTTGACCCCGCCACTGCACCATTACTGAAGCTATATCCTTTGACCTGAGCCTTCGGACATCCCTGTCTAATATTGCCACTGGCTCCTCAACATATGACAAGTCATTGTCCAACTGGACTGAAGTGAACTCCAATACATGAGATGGGTCACCATGATACCTCAGAAGCATCGAAATATGAAATACGGGATGAACCCCGGCCAAATTGGTAGGTAAAGCAAGCTCATAAGCAACCTTCCCAACCTGCTTCAAAATCTCAAACGGACCAATGAACCTCGGGCTCTTTCTTTCCAAACCTCATGACGCCTTTCATACGTGAGACCCTAAGCAAAACCCGCTCACCAACCATAAATGAAACATCACGAACCTTCCGATCCGCATAACTCTTATGTCTGGACTGAGCTGTACGGAGTCTATCCTGAATCACCTTAACCTTCTCAACCGCATCCTGAACCAAATCAGTGCCCAATAACCTGGCCTCGCCTGGCTCGAACCAACCCATCGGGGATCTGCATCTCCTGCCATATAAACTCAATCGCGCACGCACGGAGCATATCCTCAAGAATCTGAATAGTACGCTCGGACTGTACGTCCGTCTGGGGTGAAAAGATGTGCTCATGGTTACTCTGGTACCTAACTCATGCTGGACTGCTCTCCAGAACCGTGATGTAAACATTGAATCTCTGTTTGAGATGATAGAAACTAGAATGCCATGCAGACGAAAAATCTCCTTGATATAAACCCCTGCTAACCACTCCGCCGAGTAAGAAGTACACACTAGAATGAAATGAGCGGACTTGGTTAGCCGATACACAACAACCCAAATAGAATCAAACTTCCTCGCCATCAGAGGGAGACCAGTCACAAAGTCCATAATGATATTCTCCCATTTCCACTTCGGTATATCCATCTGCTGGAGTAACCCTCCCGGTCTCTGGTGCTTAACCTTTATCTGCTGAAAGTTGAGGCACCTAGCCACAAACTCTACTATGCGCTTCTTTATCCGCCTCCACCAGTAATGCTGCCTCAGATCCTGATACATCTTTGCGGCACCCGGATGGAAGGAGTACCCCGAGCTATGGGCCTCAGTAAATATCAACTCCCGAATATCATCAACATCGCGCACACAGATCCGCCCCTGCATCCTCAACACCCCGTCATCTCCAATAGTCACATCCTTAGTATCACCATGCTGAACTGTGTCCCTGAGGACAAGCAAATAAGGGTCATCATACTGTCGCTCTCTGATACGATCAAACAATGAAGACCGAGAAACCACATAGGCTAGAACCCAACTGGGCTCTGAAAGGTCCAATCTCACGAACTGATTGACTAAAGCCTAGACATCCATCGCCACAGGTCATTCTGAAGCTGGTAAATATGCCAGACTCCCCAAACTCTCCGCCCGGCGACTCAAGGCATCGGCTACCACATTGGCCTTGTCCGGGTGATAAAGAATAGTAATATCATAATCCTTCAGTAGCTCCAACCATCTCCTCTAGCGCAAGTTCAGATCCTTTTGCTTGAACAAATGTTGCAAACTCCGATGATCCGTATAAATCTCACAAGGCACACCATACAAATAATGACACCAGATCTTTAAGGCATGAACAATAGCAGCTAACTCAAGGTCATGGATAGGATAGTACTTTTCATGCACCTTCAACTGTCTGGACGCGTAGGCAATCACCCTACCGTTCTGCATCAATACCGCTCCGAGTCCAACTCGTGAGGCATCACAATATACCGCATAGGACCCCGAACCAGTAGGCAAAATATCAGAATAGGGGCAAAAGTCAAAGGCGTCTTGAGCTTTTGGAAGCTCGCCTCACATTCGTCTGACCATTGAAAAGGAGCACCCTTCTGGGTCAATCTAGTCATAGGGGCTGCAATCGATGAGAACCCCTCCACAAAAAGACGGTAATACCCTGCTAGGCCAAGGAAACTGCGGATCTCTGTAGCTGAGGAGGGCCTGGGCCAACTATGCACGGCCTCCACCTTCTTCGGATCCACCCGAATGCCCTCAGTTGATACCACGTGGCCTAGGAATGCCACAAAACTCAACCAAAACTCACATTTTGATAACTTTGCATATAATCTCTTTTCCCTCAAAGTCTGAAGCACTATCCTCAGGTGCTGCTCATGATCTTCCCAGCTCCGGGAGTATACAAGAATATCATCTATGAAAACTATGACAAATGAGTCGAGATATGGCCTGAATACACTGTGCATCAAATGCATAAAAGTTGCTGGGGCGTTGGTCAGCCCAAATGACATGACAAGGAACTCGTAATGACCATACCGAGTCCTGAAAGCAGTCTTCGGGATATCCGGCTCTGGAATCTTTAGTTGGTGATAACCTGAGCGCAAATCAATCTTAGAAAACGCATGTGCGCCCTGAAGCTGGTCAAATAGATCATCGATACGATGCAAAGGATATCGATTCTTCACTGTAACTTTGTTCAACTGACAATAATCGATACACATGCGCATAGAACCATCCTTTTTCTTCACAAACAAGACAAGAGCACCCCATGGTGAAACACTGGGTCGAATAAAACCCTTATCAAGTAATTTCTGTAACTGATCCTGCAAATCCTTCAACTCAGGAGGAGCCATACGGTAAGGAGGAATAGATATGGGTTGAGTGCCCGGCAACAAATCAATACCAAAATCAATGTCCCTATCGGGTGGCATGCCCGGAAGATCAGCTGGGAACACATCGGGGAAATCCCGTACTACTGGAACAGAGTCAACAGCAGGGGTATCAGCACTGACACCTCTCACATGGGCTAAATAAGCGGCTCACCCCTTCTCAACCATACGCTGAGCTTTAAGAAAGGATATGACTCTACTTGGAGTGTGATCAAAAGCACCACTCCACTCAATAAGTGGAATACCTGGCATAGACAGTGTCACGGTCTTAGCGTGACAATTAAGAATAGCATAATGGGGTGACAACCAGTCCATGCCCAACATAATATCAAAATCGACAATATCAAGTAATAAAAGATCTGCACTGGTCTCAAAACCACGAATAGTAACCAAACACGACCGATATACGCGGTCCACAACAAGAGAATCTCCCACGGGAGTAGAAACATAAACAGGAGAGCTCAAGGTCTCGCGGACTGTACCCAAATACGGAGCAAAATAAGATGACACATAAGAATAAGCAGAGCCTGGATCGAATAAAACCGATGCCTCTCTGTGACTAACCAAAATAATACATGTGATAACAGAGTCATAGGCGTCCGCCTCGGCACGATAAGGAATGGCATAAAATCTGGATCGGCCCTTACCTCAAGGGAAACATCTCTCTCCCTGATCCTCGCCTTTGGGTGGCTGGGCAGGTGGGGTGGCTGCTGGAGCTCGGACAATGGCCTGCTGACCCTGGGAGCATGCTGAGGCTGTGGAGTCTGAGGAGGCACACCCCTACCACGTCTGGGGCACTTTCTAACCAAGTGGCGGATATCCCCGCACTCATAACAAGCTCTAGGAGGGCGCGACGGTTGTGAATGACTGGATCCACCCCTGCTAGACTAACCTCTGCAGGTGCCCTGCGCAGGAGGCACACTAGAAACCAGGGGTGCATAATAAGGCTCCTGAGATCTGGGAGGAACAGGAGTACTGCTGGATGAAGGAAGGGCTGAGTGAACTGGGTGACCCGTATAGCCCCTAGCGTGACGTCCTACTCCTGAAGTACGGGTACCAGAGAAATGGCCAGACTCTCGAGACCTCTTGGCCTATCTCTCCTCTCGCTCTCTGGCATGCATACCCTCTATCCTTCTGGCTATACTCACCACCTGCTGAGAGGGTATATCAATCTCCAACTCTCACACCATGCCAGACCTGATGGAAGGAATAAGACCCTCGACAAAGCAGGCGCATGCCTTGCCAACCTAGTATAATGGATGGCATACTCAGAGACCGTCATAGGGCCTTGGCGCAAGTGCTCAAACTCCGCGCGCCATGCATCGTGGAGGCTCTGGGGAACAAACTCCCTCTAAATATATCTAAAAACTAAGTCCAAGTCAGGAAGGCAGCTTCATCCGGAATGTCTAGCTCAAAGGTGCGCCACTAGTCATAGGCGGCTCCCCGAAGATGGAAAGCTGCAAAGGAAATCCCACTCAAAGCAGTAATACCCATGGTGTAAAAGATGCAATGACGATACTCCAAAAACCCCCCAAAGCATCATCCATATCCAGTCCGCTGAAAGTAGGAGGGTCATACTTCTTAAACCGCTCCAATCTATGTTGCCCATCCTCTGAAGCAGGTTCCCCATCCTCGAGCTGAACTGGTACTGCAGGCCGGGCAGGAATAACATATAGAATAGATTCCATTTGCACCCTCTGCTCTGGAGTGCGAGTTTCCGGAGTCTAGGATCCTCCCCCAGCCTGGGACATAGCTGCAGAAAGTGGAAGTAACCCTGCCTGCGATAGTGTGGTATACATGCTCATAAACTGCGCCAATGCCTCCTGAACAGCTGGAGTAGTGGTGGTTGTGGGCATCTCTGATGCTAGAGTCCTGACTGGGTCTGCTGGTGGCACCTCGGCAGCTGCTCTGGCTACACCCCACGCGTGTCCATGACCCCTACCCAAGCCCCTGCCTCTAGTGGCTACAGGAGGGGGTACGGGTGCCTGATCGTCCCGAGTCGTGTGTGAGAATAGAAGACAATAGTTTAGAATCGAGGTCAAAACATAGCACAACACGAATTCAAATGATGTGAACATTTTTCCAAAATAGTTGCATAGCGTCCCGTAGATAAATACAGAGGTCTCCGTACCGATCAGCGAGACTCTAAATAACCGGCATGTGTCCCGTGACTCCTATGAACCTAGAGCTCTGATACCATCTTGTCACGACCATGGTTCACCAATCGTGAAAGTGTCATGACGCCACCCAGTCTTCGCGACTAGGTAAGCCTGACACATTGCGGAAATTCAACGATCTTTGTGGAAACGATAAATAAAACATAAATAGCATATGATAATGTATAGAGTGCCAGCTGGCACATACATGTCGACTCAAAAATACTCCAAAAACCTCCAAGACCCAGAAACCCACGGACTACACAGGCTAAGAGTAAAGTATAACATACGGCTCTAACATCCAGAAGTATCTACAACAAGTGAGTACATGAATGAAACACTAGCTAAAGGGAGAGTAGAATGAGACTCTTCGGCTCTGCGGACGTGGCAGATGCATACCTCAAATCTCCGAGTATAGCTCCTAAATCACTGAAAGCACATCTGATCAGAAGTACCTGGATCTGCACAACAAAATTATGCAGAAGAGTAGCATGAGTACACAACAACGGTACTCAGTAAGTGCCAAGCCTAACCTCGATGGAGTAGTGACGAGGAAGGTCGAGGCCCTACTGAGAACTGTTAGAAACACGTTCTCAATGCAATATACTAAACGTGTACTCTTTTGTAGGTTTTGATGAATGACAAACGAAGCAAAAATTGATATATGACGGAATTCAAGTACAAGCGCACAATGGTTGCGAATAAGATTGAAGTTCAAGATATAGCTTTTAATTGTTATTGAGTTGTTCTAAATTGTAATCTCGATCCTATAACTTGACTCATAGTATGGCCTCTCTCATAAAACTATTTTTCAAAATCATGCATATTTAATTTTGTGTCAAAAAGATTTTAAATCATGCATATTTACATTAGACAAAATGTTTTCTAAACATGCCTCAAAAATCTGGGCTAAAATAATCGATTATGTACTTATGATAATCGATTGTTTCTGAGCCAAGACTGCATGACAATCGATTATGAATTAATGGTAATCGATTGTGAGTAAGACAGTGAACATCAGGTTTTCCCAAATCTGCATGATAATCGATTGTGAAAAAATGACAATCGATTGTTGTTGAGGTAAAGTTTTTCAATACTCAAAATAATCGATTATGAACTAATGGTGATCGATTGTGTTGAGTTGATGTCTTCCAGTGATTTTAAATTTCATTAAGTAATCGATTATGTCTTTAGATAATCGATTATCACTGAGACAGTAAGTTTTATGATTTTCAGAAAATAACAAGTAATCGATTGTTGCAAAGGACAATCGATTGTTGAAGCTAGCCGTTGTCAAATGATTTTCAAATACCATAAGGTAATCGATTATTGATTCTAGATAATCGATGTTCTGCTTAAAATCTGGAAATGATTTTTAGAACGTTGCTGAAGTAATCGATTATTGATTTTATATAATCGATGTTCTGCTTAAAATCTGGAAATGATTTTTAGAACGTTGCTGAAGTAATCGATTATTGATTTTATATAATCGATGTTTTGCTTAAAATCTGGAAATGATTTTTAGAACGTTGCTAAAGTAATCGATTATGAACTTAGTGTAATCGATTATCTGATTTTGAATATTGCCAGTAATCGATTATAGATTATGTATAATCGATTGTGAAGCGTTAAATCTGGGAATGATTTTTAAACTGACTGGCAGATAATCGATTGTTTGGTCTTAATAATCGATTATCACTACGTAATTTCAGCAACTCTTAATTGGCAATTAGACAACGGTTGAACCAACTTTTTCAACTATAAATACAGCTTCATTTCAGTGTTTTAAAAACAACAACATACACAAACTGATCATTACATTGCTATAAGCTTTCATTCAATTGTTCTTCATTTTCTACTCATTTCATAAAGCTTTTGAGAGCCATATTATTGCTTAAAGTTGTTGTGATCTTGAACATATTCTTTTACTCATATCTACTCAATAAGAAGTACTTTAGTTAAGTGAGTGTCCAAGTATTTGATATACTTGTAAGAGAATTGCGATTCTCTTGTTTCAAGGAACTTGCGTTTCCTTGGGTGAAGTCTTTGAGATTGCGATCTCCGAGCAACTGTTTGAGGCTTGTGTCCTCAAGTGTGTAACGGTTTGTTGAGCACCCTTAAGCTTAACAAGATAGTGAAAAATCTCGAGAGAGTCTCTCGGGGACTGGACTAACCACGTTGGTGGCCAACCAGTATACATCTTTGTGTAAGTTTATTTTTCTGCATTTATTTTACTTCCTGCAAAGTTTAAATTCCGCAAGAAAACGCTAAATTCTATTAATACGCTATTCACCCCCCCCCCCTCTAGCGTAAAGCGTAGTTTCTAACAAGAACAACATAAGAAATAATGCAAAAATAAATAAAAAGTAGATAATGAAGTAAATCCTGAATATCTAACAAGACAGTAATTAAAACAAAATGGCTACAAGTACAGACTACGAAAACAAGGCAAATCACCCAAAAGTCAGGATCTCTACATGGAGCTCCGAGAATCGAACCTGCAGTCTATTATACCAATATCGGAGGATCTCCCCCGAATCGAACACATAGTCCATCACATCTCTAACAGAGGATCTCCGGGAATAGAACTTGTAGTCCTTCATACCAATAACAGAGGATCTCCGGGAATTGAACCCGCAGTCCTTTATACCAATAACAGAGGATCTCCGGGAATTGGACCCGCATTCCTTTATACCAATATGAGAGGATCTCCGGGTATTGAACCCGCAGTCCGTCATATCAATATCATAGGATCTCCCAGGAATTGAACCCGTAGTCCGTCATGCAAAAATTAGAGGATCTCCCGGGAATCGAACCCGTAGTCTAACATACCAATAACAGAGGATATCCGGGAATTGAACCCGTAGTCCCAAAAGTAAAGTACACCACAACAATTCAAAATTTAACGGAAAGGAAGCCAAATGCGAACAACAAGTAAAGTCGAGAATCTAACATGCTTCGCAAGAAAGACAAATATGGCAATTTAGTCAAATAGAGTAAATACGTCCCTAGCATGCTTCCCAAGGAAAAACAGAAATTTCAATTTAGTCAAATAGAGCAAATAAGTTGCTTACATACTTTCCCTAAATCAGAAAATGTAAAGTTTCATTTTTAACAGTTAAATATGGAAGAAAACACAGTCTAAATAAGCTATGTGAGGAGAATTTCCAAAAACTAGCACAAGTACACGCTCGTCACCTAGCGCACCGGGCTTTTAAACAATGACAAAGATATCCTAAGGGGGGGAGGTCCCCCCATACAAGGTTAGACAAGCCACTTACCTCGAATTGGTACAAAACCGCTAAGAAACAATGCCCTTTCCACGAGTATCCGACTTAGAGTGGCCCAAATCCAGAAACCTCCTCTTCAAATCCCTCTCAAAATCGCCTTGGTCCGAGCTCAAACTTGATTTTTCAACTTATAAAATTAAACCCTCGGATTAACCACTTAACTCACAGCGATTTCTGCTTCTGCGGCTGAATGACCGTGTCTGCGGGTCACCGCTTAGGCGACCAATCCACCGCTTCAGCGACCTGACTAATCCACGCCAGGGACCGCTCCTGCGGCTTTAGACCGCTTCTTCGGTTGCCGCTTAAGCGAGCCTACCCTCGCTTCTGTGAGCCATGACCAAATCCCCAAGACCGCATCCGCGACCCTAGATCCGCTTCTTTTGAACCCACTTACACGGCTCCCCTTCTGCGATCGCGGAAACAACATATGACATCAGTAACAGACCATGTACACTCACCAATTTCTCTGGTTAACCACCTGAATTCACCCCGAGGCCCCTGGGACCTCAACCAAACCTACAAACCTACCCCTTAGCATAATTAAGACTTGCACCAATCCTTAAATCACCTAAAACAGCGCCGGATACACCATTTGATCAATGATTTGAACTTAAAACTTCCAAAACTTATCCAAACTCACTATCGATTCAAAACCTAAGCAAAACACGTCTGAATGACCTAAAATTTTGCACGCACGTCCCAATTGACATAATGGTGCTACAGCAACTTCGGGAATCCCATTTCGTCCCCCAGATCAAAAATTCACTACCGGACCGGAAACTTCAAAATTCTAACTTCCGGCATTTCCAGCCTAAATGAGCTACGGAAATCCATAATACATTCCGAACACGCTCCTAACCCTGAAATCACCTAACGGAGCTAACGGAACCATCAGATTTCCATTATGAGGTCGGCTTCACACTGTTCTAATTACAGACTATTTTCTCACATTTAAGCTCTCATTTGGGGACTAAGTGTCCCAAAACACTCCGAATTCTATTACCGAACATCCCAGCAAACCAACATAGCGGAAATGAACTTAGGGAATGCAGTTAATGGGGCAACGGGACATAAATTCCAAAGACGACCGGCCGGGTCGTCACAGGAAAGTAGTCGCCAACCTACTACCCTTCCCCGGCTCTCCGACCCAGACCTGTTACCCGTCCTCCTCCTCCTATTATTCTTGATAGTGATCACCCTTGTTTTCAATTTTTCGATAGTGAATTTTGCCATAATGTTGCACCAGGTCAAAGATTAGATGAAGAAGTTATGAATGCTCTTTATCCTAATGAAACTATCTTAGAATATAATGAGAAAAATGAGGATGATGAGGAAACCCAATCGGATTTAGATGATACACCTACTAGTCTTGTTAATAACCCAACTGATGCACCGCCCGACCCAACTGTAGACACCCCTACTTTTAATAGACAACCTACTAAATGCCTAGTAACATTATTAGTTTGCCTTTTTTTATTCAAGCAAGAGAATAATATAAGGCTAAGTGTAAAACTTGTGGGAAATTACTGGCGCAAAAATATACTGGAGACTGTAGCGGCACTGGTAGTTTGACTAGGCACATAATAACACAGCCTAGAGATAAAGATAGATATTTACAAATGAAAGCGCATGTATAGGGGACAAGTGTAGATTATACGGCTAACCTAGTACAAGTTCAAATCTAGTTCAACCAGGAATTAATACTGTTTGGTTTATATTGCAACTCTATGTGATATGTTTGTTGAATTTTCGGAGGGTGGGAAAATTTATAAGGCTGCTGTAATTGCAGTGAAAGAAAAGTTTAAAAAATATTTTTTTCATATCCCTACTATTTATGGTGTTGTTGCAATGTTAAATCCTACAATGAAACTAGGATGTCCTCAATTTTGGTACTTAAATATTATAAGGCTTTAGATCTTTCAATGTGGAATTTGCTACACTTGAAGATGCAAAATCCTCAATTAAAATTATTGCTCAAACAATTTATAATTCTTATCAAATCGCCTTAGATCATACTGGGCCAAATGTTCCAACCCCTACTTCGTCTAGTTCACAATTGTCTAAAAGAGCTGCGGGCTTAAAAACACTTAAATCTTGGACGGAGTTCAGGGGTTTTCAAGGTGATAATTATGGTGAAACTTCATATCTAAATAAGCTTCAAGTTTATTTGTCGCAGGGACTTGAAAAGGAGAATACAGAAAACACTTTTGATCTTTTGGACTGGTGGAAGGCACGGGAAAAATATTTTCCGAATCTTGCATGGATGTCTCAGGATATTTTAGCTATTAAATCTTTAATTGTTGCATCAGAGAGCGCTTTCAGTCAAGCAAGACTTCAAATAGGTGATCATAGAGCATCTATGAGGGAGAGCTTGGAAAAATCAGTACTGTTCTGAGATTGGATCCGCTCGGAAAGAAGAAACTTTGGAATTGCGGAATCACAATCGGAGATAGATGAAGCTTATGAAGAAATGATGCCGGAACTTGCGAAGGATGCTACTTCGCCCGGAAGTGGTGATGAACAAGCTTCTTTTCCACCACCACCAACGTAACCTCCTCCAAACCTTGAAGGATTTATAGATTTGTTAGAGATACAATGTATATTATGGTGTAACTTGTACTTTGGCACATCTTCTTTTAGTTTTTTCGTTTTAATGGTAGTATTAGTACCTTTTTGTGCTCATTCTATTGGGGGGGAAGAAGACTAAGAAATATATGCCATTTTTGGTAATAAAAATTATAATACATCCCTTGAATATCTTTTTGCAATATTTTTTATGTCTTTAACTTGCAATTATTAAGCTATAATATATATACATCACATACAATATATACTATAAGAAAATATATATACATAACATACAATATATACTACAAGAAAATATATAACATAACATACAATATATACTACAAGAAAATATATATACATAACATACAATATATACTACAAGAAAATATATAACATAACATACAATATATACTACAAGAAAATATATATACATAACATACAATATATACTACAAGAAACTATATATATATATATATACACACACACACACACTACAAAACATTAAAAGAAATTATATCTGGAAATATTATATATACATAACATACTATATATTCTAGAAAATAAAATTTTTCAAATTGAGGACCCCACCCCCAATGACCACAATGGTTATATTGCACAAATAGCCTTTTTTTTAATTTATAAAACTAATCTTTGCTAACACTATAAATACCCCCCTCCCCCTCCCTCTTCTTCATTTCAATACTCAATACTCATTTCTCTCAATCTCCAATTTTCAAGACTTCAAGTCTCAATCTTAATTTCAAGTTACATCATGCCTCGTTCGGAAAGATTACGCTTATTTGTTTCGCATTACTATGAAGTGCTTGAAGAAAATGAAGAAGGCCAAAGATTAAAGTGCAAGAACAGTAGAAGAGTTTTAAATTTTTGTTCAGGGTGTACCTGGGCATTTTAAGGAGGCATATACAATATTGTGTTGATGATATTTATCCGTAAATTTGCCTTTAAGATTTTTCAACAATTTGTGTTATTTTAAAATTATTAGACATATTTATGCTTCATGTTGTACTTTGTTATTAATTTATTATGTATGGAAATTTAGTTTTACTATTGTTTTTGTTATTTTACTTTTTCATCAAGCACTTTAATAGTTAGATTTCTACATATATACTATACATATAAATTATCATTAATATGGTTTACAAAATATTGCCTTAAACAAAAAAAATTAAAAAAAAATAAGCTCGGAAATAAAAAAAGCCCGTTAGGCCCGCTAAGCCCACGAGCCCGGCCCATTTAGCCCAAGACCGTATGTGCTTAGGCCTGTCACGGGCTGGTTCCACCCGTTGAGCCCACGAAGTCTGGGACCGTGAGTCTCGGGACCGCTAGAGCCCAGGCCCATTAAGCCTGGCCCATTTGTCCAATTTAGGCCCGGGTCCGGCCCAGAATACAGTGCTATAGTAAAGCGACCCTCTGGTATTCTGGATGATGGGTTGATTTAGGTAGGAAAATTTGTGCTCCCTGCAGATTTTGTAATCTTAGACCGTAAAGTGGATGAAGAGATTGCCATAATTTTGGGAAGACCATTCCTGGCCACGGGGAGAACTTTAATTGATTGAAACTGGGGAATTAAAGATGAGGTTGAACAATGAAGAAATTACATTCAACGTGCAGAAATCTATGAGGCGACCAAGTGAATTCGCCAATTGCTCTCTTATTGATGTCGTAGAGGTAATTGTAGAGACCGATGATGAACTGCTGAATATTGAAAAACCCCTCACTGCGTGCCTGATGAATTTAGACAAGGTAAAGGGAGAATAACTGGCTGGATGGGTGATGGCATTAGAGGGTAGAGGGTTGTGGGATAGAACTCTTGAATTTGAGCCCTTGCACTTGGAAAATAGAGAAACTCCTCCAACCAAGCCATCAATCGAAGAACCACCAAAGCTGGAGTTAAAGCCATTGCCAGTCCATCTCAGGTATGAGTTTCCTGGACCAGAATCCACATTAAATGTTATTATCTCATCTAATTTATTAGATGTGCACACTCAACAACTCTTGCAGGTACTTAAGGAGTGCAAGACTGCCATTGGGTGGACCATGGCAAACATAAAGGGGATCAGTCCTGCAACTGTATGCACAAAATTTTACTGAAAGAGGGACAAAAGCCTTCTATGGAACACCAAAGAAGGCTAAATCCCAATATAAAGGAAGTGGTGAAGAAAGAAGTGATCAAGTGGTTAATGCAGGAATCATTTTCCTAATTTGTGACAATAGGTGGGTTAGCTCAGTTCAATATGTACCTAAAAGGGTGGCATGACGGTTTTTAAGAATGATAACAATGAATTGATCTCTACAAAAACCGTCACAGGCTGGAGAAAATCGACAGACAAAGTTCATGAGTTGGTGGATTTCAGGTATCACGCCTTTGAAAGCACGAGACTCTACAATTAAAGAATGAAGATGTTGCATGACAAACACATTGTGTACATAAATTTCAAACCCGGAGATAGGCTATTATTGTACAATTCAGGGTTGAGATTATTTCCTTGTATGCTTAAGTCCCGATAGTCTAGGCTGTTCAGGGTGACCGAAGTGTTCCCATTTGGGGCTGTGGAGATAACCAGTGAAAATAGCACTAACACCTTCAAGGTTAATGGACAACGACTCAAACTGTATGTGGGGATGGATGAAATGAAAGAGTTGTCTGTCATACTTCTCGTTGAACCACAAAGGTCGAGTGAGCCATAAATATGCTTAATCTACGTTGTGCCATGACGTTAACTAAGGCGCTAGTCGGGAGGCAACCCGACGGTAGTAGTAGTAGTGGTTAATTGTGAGTTTTTGAAAATTATAACCAATACAGGTGACAATGGATGGGTGATAATGCAATCAAAAATGGAAAAATCAGTTGAAAATTAGAAAATTTTCGAAGACTAGTAACGCGGTCACGCTCAGGAATGCGCTAATGGTCGTGCTACTAGCGCGATCGCGCTCCTGAATACGCTAAGACCGCACTAAATTGGCAAAACATTTTGCATGGGACACACTACTAGCATGATCGCGCTAATGGCCGTGCTAATTTGGCGAAACATTTTGCCTTGGCCGCGCTAGACTAGCGTGATCGCGCTAATGGCTGTGCTAGACCAGCGCGAGTCAGGCGTTATAACTGACGATTTTTTTACTTGCTTTATATTTTTTTATGATTCAAATTCTTATTTTTCCTTAGTATAAATCCCCTCCCCCTCTTCTAATAACGCACATCTTACAAACCCTCTCCCCAACAAAACCCACACCCCCAAACAACATCGGAAACCCTCCCCAAATCTCCCAAAACACAATTTCCCTTCTTCTTCAACTCCCTTCCTCCAGAAAATTTTCATCATTTTCAAGTTTCCCCAAGTCTCGAAGAACATTTCCCTTTACCCTTCTTCTCTGCTCCTCATTGCTCCTCACTCTTACTACAGGTATATTACTCTTGTTTCAATTTTCTTTCTTTGTTTTCACATAATCTCTGCAGATTTTTTGTGTGTTTAAGTGTGCTTTCTTTTCTATGGTGATGTTTTTATTTTTGTTTGTTAGTAGTAAACTTGCTAATAATTATTGTAGTATTTGTGGGTAGTGAGAATTGTAGAGTGTTTTTTTACTTGATTTGTGACCTTTGGAAGATTTGGTGGTGGGTTCATGTTGTAAATTGCTTTGAATGGGTTGGGAGTGCCTAATGCCCATAAGGTGTTTGTGAAAAGACCTCAATACGTGTCATTATGTAATTGTGACCACGAATGCATGTGAAGTTTGAGTAACCGTAGTGCGTCACAATTTTTATGTTGGGAGGTACTTATTTGTTCCCGGTTTTCAGGTACCATAGCTTCATAGAAGAAACGCTGCACCACCGGTCCATCTTCTAGCAGACAAGCCGGCTCATCCAGGATGCGAAGGGCTGCCCCTGAATGCCCTTTTGATAATAAAAAAATTTTCTCGGCTAAAGTCGAGGAACGCTTTGCTGAGGAGGCTTCTAAAAAGCTAATTCCGGAGAGGGGTATTGACGTCCGATCACTCCAGCAAAATTTGCCTCACATGTATGACGAGCTAATGAAACGGGGGCTAAAAACATTAATTAATGAGCCCGGTTAGGCAATGTAATGGTGGTGAGGGAATTTTACGCCAACGCGCCTGGGCATGATAGTGGCATCGTCACAGTACGACGGAAAGCGGTGAATGCCTCTGTTGAGGTGATAAGGATGGCATACCACAAACCCCTCCTGTGATTGATTATGATGACTTTTATGAGTATGGCCGCAAACCAACACAAGGAAAGTGGCAGCGATTCTTTGAAACAATCTGTGCACCGGGAAAAGAGGTGGTTTAGATGCGCTATGGTGAGTAGTTGCACTCCTCCGCGCTCACTTTTGAAGCAAAATGCTGGTTGTACCTCATCAACAACCGTTTGATTCCATCCCACAATACTACAGAGGTAAATGGACCCAGAGCCGCCTTTATTTGGTGCTTCGTCAATGGGCACAACTTCGACGTGGCTAAAGTAATACATGACGAGATGTTCATCCGCAACCAAATAAAAAGGTATGGGTTCTTCTTCCCTTTTTTAATAACTCAGCTTTCCAGGGATGCTCTGCGGATGGGCTCGTAAAAAGGACTGCAAGTTCAGAGTGGACAAAGTCACCACGGGTAAGGAGCCAGCAGCAGCAGAGGAAGAGAGTAGTGGTAGCTCTGATGACTCAAACGACGAGGATAAAGAACAGGAGAATGTGAGGGCCGAACCCCAGGCCCCAAAGCACGTTATAGCAGCTGCAATACCATCTAGGGCATCTACATCTTTTCAGCCACACAGGAGCACCCGCATGACCGCTTTGGAACAAGAGATGGTTGGGTTACGTACTTCAGTCACAGATTTAAGTGCCCATGTTGAGGTGGTTGCTGACAGGCAGGTGAAATCTGAAAAGAAGTTCTTGGGCTGGTTGAGAGCTTTGGGTTGTGCATGCAACGTGAGCCCAGACACCGTCTCCGATCAAGAGTGAGCCTTCAGGGAAGTACCTCTACCTCACTGCTCTTTAAATTTATAAAGGCATGGGGATATGTCTTGATTATAAGTGTGGGGTGAGGATACTTCATTGTAAATATATAATTGTAATCTTTGACTAGTTGATTTTTAGTTGATTTTGGTTGGTTTTGCTTTGTTTTGGTTGTTTACCTTTGATTAGAGTTCATTAGTTAAAGTAGGGATGTAGCTTGGACTAAGTCGAACCAAAACAAAATTAATTTTTTTTTTAAATGAAGACTCTTCCTGATGACGATCCTTTAGATAATTTTCTTGAGGAAAGGTAGTACCAAGAAAACACCAAAAAAATTACTTTCTTTTTAGGTAGTGTAGTAACTCCCCCATGGCTTTTCTTTGGGCCACGGTTTTTTTCCAAGGGTTTAACTTGAATCGGGTATGGGTAATTTTTATTCATTTTTTTAGTTTTTAAATTAGGATTAATGGGCTAACGAGTTGAATTCGAAAAGAAAATCCTTTAGCGTTATTACACCTGAACATAATAGACACTAGAGTGTAACACTTATTCTCAGTAGTTGATTCTTACTAAAGTGCCTTAAATTGTATATCTGTCATTGCCTTGAATACTCGGAAGAGAATGTCTTGATAAGCTAATCTGGAATGAGTCATGTGCCATGTGTGTGAGTTTTACTGTATTCCATGATTCACATTTGATACATAGAACTTGCCATGTATGTTTGCAACGCTAAATAGTAGTTTCATTCATTCTTAGAAGTGATATAAGCAATTCCTTGTTGATCAAGACTAATAAAGTAAACCCACCTAACTGCAATACATCTTAATTAACCCCGTTGAGCCTATAAGCCTATTTCTTTGGCAACCACATTGCGAACCTTACCCAATTGTTTAAATAGCATGTTGTTTGAACCCTCTTTCCTCACATAAGCACTTGAATGATATTGAGAATTATGTAAAGGAAAAAGTGTGAGGTGGTAGTTTGGTTTTTGAGTGGAACCACTGAAATCGGAAAAAAAGATATAAAATTTTGTTGCATAAAAGATGAAGCACCACAAAAAAAGAGAGAGAGAGAATAATATAGTTGTTAGGAAGTGGTGGTTTGCATTAATTGCACCTAATGGATGGGGTTGTTGTAAATAAAAGAACGGTGGTAAAATGTTTGGTCGACCGAAGTATGGCTTTGAATGCTAATATAATTGTATTAAAAAATGCTTAGGGAGGTTAGTCACTACATCCAAATATATCCTACCCCTCCCTTTGCCTACATTACAACCAAGTAAAGTCCTATTGATCTTAGACTGAGTGGCTCACTTAGTAGAGTAGTATACTATCGTCAAGCTTATGGTGCATCTTTATGACATGTGTACGTTCTATTTTGAGAGTGAGTGAATTTCATTGATCTAAGTCCCTAATTATTTTAAATATCATTATATGTGAAACTACTCTCTTGTATGAATGTGGGGGCATGTGATTCATGAAGGAAAAGAAAATCTTGACTTCTATATAGAGTAGCTTGAAAGTACGAATAGTGCACGCCACTTGAGAGTCAACTTATGAGATTAGGATTGTTCACTACTAGGTGTAACTCATGTGATTTGTTCTTGGTGTGATGCGTTAGGGTAGAATGCTTAGTGAAGGAGCCTTCATAAAGGGTGGTGGATTGCTCGAGGATTAGCAAATATTTAAGTGTGGGGAGTTGATATTAGGCTAAAGTTATGTCATTTGACGATTGTTTTGTCCCAGATTGATTATGTTTCAACGCTCTAATATAATTAAATAATAAAAAATGAGCTCTAATAATTGTATTGCAGGAATGAGGATCTTTTATGAGGCCTTAAAGCTGTGATTAGACCTACATTGAAGCAAGAAAGACCCCCAGGAGCTGAGTAAGCGAGAAGACGAGAAAAGGAATCGACCAGATGAAGGCCTGGACTAGCGCGTGCACTAGCACAACCGCACTAGCACAGATGGTCTAGGGAGAATGGTAAGTCTACTAGCGCGGCCATTAGCGCGGCCGCGCTAGCCCAGTTCCAAAGAATAATTCCCAGTGGTAAATTTGGAAGTCTGGGGGGGGGGGGGCAATTTCACTTAACCTATAGAAGGTCAAGCTCGACGAAGGAGTGGGTGTTAGCTTTTGATAGCTGAAAGAAAGAAAAGGAAAGGCAAGAGGCAAGGAAGAGTATTATGCATCAAGTTCTTCTCTTCTTCCTTTTGTTTTTATGATTTGTAACGAATTTGATTATTGTGATGAACGTCATTGTTATGAGTAGCTAACTCTTTTAATCTAAGGTTTTGGGTGAACCCGTTATGGATGAAATTGTTGTTATATTAATATAGTTTGGAGTTGGTTGTTAATCTCTATTTGTTCAACTATGTTTTGATTTTGGTTAGTTGAAAGGATCCTCAATTAGCCATTCCTATTTATTATGTATGTGCTTGAGAGAGAGTGCATATTTAGGTAATTGTTTGAACAACATCACTCCCGGAGTATAGGCGCGAGTCATAACCGAAGGATTAGAGGTTGGAGTATAGATAACGATACCTTGGGTGCAATCTAAGTGAACTCTAATGTGAATGTAGCTAGCGTAGCTTGAGAGAGTGTGTCTAGTAAATTATCATAATTACTTGTGAGAGAGTTATGATACCTGGAGAGTTCATGATCGATAGAGGCAACTAAATCAAAGCTATAAGAAATATACAACTAAGGAATTCAACAACGGAGGAAACCATTACCTTATACCTTTATTCCAATTGTCTACATATGTGTTAATTAATCTTCATTTTATTGATTCTGTTAGCTGTAGTATAAACCATAACACCACTTATTATTCACAAAGTTTGAGAAGGTTGACTAATAAGAATTTAGTACTTTAAAGGCTTCTCTTGATACGTTAATTCCGTATGGGATTTGACTCGGGTTATAATACCCCCAGATTATATGTGCAATGGTCGCTTAGTCTCTTAATAGACACGGTTGAGCATGACCAAGTACAGTTAAGAATTTCCAAGTAGCATAATCAGCAGGTAACCCTGGCCATTTCACCAGTCCTTATACGACAACTTTGTTTTCCATCATTACTATCATTTTTTGTAATATGGCCTCTGGGTTTGGACAATGTGGGCTGGCTATATCAATGTTGGGAGGGTAGGCAATTTGAGTGCGTAGTTGGTGGCATTTATTTAAGAGTGATACATGAATGGTAGGTTGTATTTTGACTAATGGTGCAAACAATAGGGGTATATACAACCGGTCCTACTCTTTTGGAGATTTAAAGGGACCATAATACTTTGTTGCTACTTGTGAAATGGTTGTGCTGACACAATAGCTTGTTTATATGGTTGGATCTTCAAATAAACCCAATTTCCTACTGCAAATTCCATGTCACTCCTGTGGGCATCAGCTTGTTGTTTCATCCTTAGTTGAGCTCTCAGCAGATGATGTATGAGTAGTTGTAATTTCAGTTCCCTATTGATCAGTGTATTTGTCAACTTCAACTGAGGCCGATTCACTTGGTAAGGAAGATGCAAGGGAGGAGGTTTTCCATATAGAACTTTGCAAGGGGTGGTCTTAATAGCTGAATGGTATTATGCCATAGGTAGCCAAGAATACCACTTAGAGCTACCTTCAATACATAAACAATTGAGATATGTCTCCAAACATCTGTTTAGAACTTCAGTTTTCCCATCAGACTGAAGATGATAGGCTTAGGAAGTATTCAATTGAACCCCTTGTATTGAGAACGACTATTGCCAGAATAAACTCAAAAACATTATATTTCTGTCACTAACAATCGAGTCTGGGAGACCATGCAGTTTGACTATGTTATCAAGGAATACCTTGGATACTGATTGGGCAGTATAAGGATGCTTTACGGATTGAAGCGCCCATATTTACTTAGTCTATCCACGACCATAGAAATGACTTCATAATCATGGGATTTGGGAAACCCATCTATAAAGTCCATGCTGATTTGTGACCACACCGTATCTGGAATATGTAGTGGTTGTAGAAGGCCATGATAGGCTACTAGATCGAATTTGCTTATTTGGCAAGTGTCACATCCTTGCATAAATAACTAGACATCCTTTTTAATGTTGCTTTAATGACTGAATGACCTCCTTGTGGAGTGCAATGCCATAGCCCAATAATGTGTGTTCTCAGCTGCTGAATGTTTCAACAGCCAGTTTCCTCTTTCTCTTCAATTGGTGGTGCTTCCGAGTGTATTGTAAGTGAATTGAGGGATAAACTATTAGTTGCTCGATCAATGATTTGAGCTCAAAGTCTGTCTCCCAACTACCAATGATGACTTCCATTAGATCAGAACTGGTGGTAGATAGTATACGAGAGAATAGTTCAGCTCTAGGCATCCTGGAAAGGGCATCTGCCACCTTATTTGTGACTCTATTTTTACACCCAATGACATAGTCAAGGGTCATAAGCTTAGTTAGACACATAAGTTGAGAGTTGGTATGAAGTTTTTGTTCAATTAATAACTTCAAAGCTCTTTGGTTAGTTCTGATGATGAACCTTTGGTCAAGCAGATATTGAGACCATTTTGTGACTGCATGAATTATGACTAATAATTCTCTGTCATACACTAAGAGTGCCATATGCCTGGTAGATAATGCTCTGCTGATAAAGGCTATGGGGTGTCCTTGTTTCATGAGGACAACACCAATTCCATATCCACATGCATCAATTTCAACAACAAAGGTTTTGTTAATATCAGGCAGTGCTAATACGGGAGCTTTTGTCAAGGCTTCCTTCAATTCTTCAAAAGCAGGAATAGCTTTAAGAGACCATTTGAAGGTGTCCTTCTTCAAGAGGTCTGTTAATGGTTTGCAAATGATCCTAAAGCTTTATATGAACCTTCTATAGTATCTAGCTAAGCCAATAAATCCTATCAGTTGTTTAATGTTAGTTGGTATGGGCCAGTTTTTGATAGCTTCTATTTTTTGAGGGTCAGTTGATACTCCTTCAATAATGAAGTGGCCTAGATACTCTATCCTTTTAACTCCAAAAAAATACTTACTCTCCTTAGCAAACATATGGTGTTTCTTAATTTCAAGAAATATAGATTTGAGATGCCCCAAGTGATCCTCCATGCTCCTGTATACGAGTATATCATCAAATAAAACTAGTACATACTTTTTGAGAAAAGCATGAAAGACAGAGTTCATCAAGCCTTGGAATATTGGTGGTGTATTTGACAGACCAAAGGGCATCACCAGGTATTCATAGTGTCCTGAATGAGTCCTAAATACAGTCTTAGGCACATCTTCTTTTGCCATTCTAAATTGATGATATCCAGACCTTAGATCTATTTTAGAAAAGATCTTAGACCCTCCTAATACATCTAACAGATCCTCCACCATAGGTATTGGAAACTTATCCTTTATATTGTGTTTGTTTAGGTGTCTATTGTCAACACATAATTTCCAAGACTCATCCTTCTTCTCAACTAAGACAACACGGGCAACAAAAAGACTGCTACTAGGTTCTATAATTCCCTAGTCTAACATTTGTTGTGCCAGGGATTGTGTCACATCTTTCTTCATTGAAGGATACCTATAGGGTATCTTATTAATAGGTTCGGTTCCCTATTTCAACACAATTCTGTTGTCAAAAACTCCTCTAGATGGTGGTAACTGCTTAGGTTCCACAAACAATTCTTTAAACTTTTTCAATAAGGTTAACACTTATGGATCTGTATTGCTTTGTTCTTTAGCCAAGGAATACCATTGTAACTCATTACATATAGCAGGTATACTTGAATCATACAAAGCTCAGAATTATTATTTGTAGCTCTAGTTGAACTCCCAACTCCAGTAGTTATAACCTGTTTGTCTGCTCATCTTAGGACGTGTTTACTTCCTTTGTAGTAGAACTCCATAGTAAGAGTTTTGAAATTCATTTTTATATCTCCTATTGTTAATAGCCACAGAACTCCAAGCACTAAACTACATGATTCTAGAGGCAATAACAAGGATTCAGCAGAGAATTCAGCTCCTTGCAACAAGACATTATGCACATCTTGTCAACATTCAGCATGTTGCCATTAGCTGCAGCCACCAATTAGAGAGCGGTTGGTATGATAGGACACCCAAGTTTGGCTACTACTTTAGAATCAATAAAAATTATGGGAGCTTCCTGATCAACCAATATATGTAGGGATTTCTAATAGTGCTAACCACTCACTCCCAAGGTTCTAAATCCTAAGGACCCATTCAGTCCATGAATAGATATTTCTAGTTGGTCTTAAAGGTTGATCCAACTCTAATCATTGCTTCTCCCATTCCTTCTGTGTGATCTTCAAGTAGCTGGCCTTCTTCTAGTTATTCTATTTCCATAAGATATAACTGCTTAAGGTTTTTGCACTTATGACCTGTCACATACTTCTCATGACAGAAGTAGCATAAACCTAGAATAGCATAAACCTTGAGTCTTGTTCTCATTCATCTCTTCTACACTCTATGTTCTTCTATTGTACCCCTTATAAATTGTCAAGTTACTTGAATTAGGGGTTGGTAGCAAAGGTCTATTGTAAGCTTTTGAATCTCTGTACCTTTTAGCACTTGACTGTTGGCCACCTTGATTCATAGCAGGATGTCTGATAGTAGCAAGATAAGCTTCTTGTAGCCTGGTAGTCTTGTAAGCTTGAGACAAGTGGTGGGATTTGTTAACGTTACTACCATGTTTAACTCATGTTTCAGCCCACCTATAAAGCAACTAGTCGCATTTTCTTATGACAAATTCACTCTAGTGAGATTCCTTTCAAATATGGCTCGGTATTCCTTGACACTTTTAGTTTGCTTGATCTTTTTTATTTCTTCCATCGGATCATCAAAATCAGTACCAAACCTTTCCACCATAGCCATAACATATTTATTCCATGTAGCAGGATGAAGATATTGTTTGTATCTCATGAATGACATGTGCCATTAGATGGCTTCCCCATCTAACTGCATTATTGCCACCTTCACCTTGTGCCACTAGATGGCTTCCCCATCTAACTGCTTAAAACAAGTCGAAAGCAGTAAGCGGGACAACCCTAACTTATTGCTTTTTGACTTAAAAGCTATTTGTGCTGAAAAGCTACTTTTTAAGCCAATCCAAACGGGATCTAAAATTAAAAAGCTATCTCAGAAAAATGCAAAGCCAAATGTTAATCAATTTATATATGAGCATTGTTCAGGACTTCAGGTTATCCAAATTGTTCCTGTAGGCTATTAAAATTTAAGAAAATATATCATTATTAGGTTTCAAAGATTTTATATTTAATTACTAAATTCGATTAACCTTAAAAGCATACATTGTGAGCACGTGATTTTTGCTTCACAAGAATTACTCCAAAAAATAAATTAAGATAAAATAGTTTTTCCTTGTAGCGCAATTTTGAGAGTTTTTCGTAGCATGTTGTTAATTATCTGTATTTGCTTGCGCGTGTTTATTTTCATTTTTATTAAAGGAAAAATTAAAAATATATGTTGCATGCACATTTAGGATTTAATTTTGCAATTAGAAATTAATTGAACCATACTTGGTTTTAAAAGAATTAAAATCACAAAAATATGTATTTTTGTATATTTAACATTTAACGTCCAACTTGCGTGATTTTATTTGCAATTGGTATTTAATTTTGTGTGATGTTTATTTTAAGGGTTGATTAGTATTTTATAAGGTAATTTTGGTTATTATAAATTAAGTTAGAATTTTTGTAATTAGGGACTAAGAAAGAAAATAAAAGAAAAGGAAGAACTGGAAGAAAGAAAAAAAATCGGACTGGGCCTTTTTGAATTGAAAACTAGGCCCAAATCAAACTCCCACCCGGTCCAAATCATTTGAACTCGTCGACCAACCCAAACGACATCGTGGTATACACCTGATCTGAACCATCGATCTCCTTAGATCGAACAGTTCAGTCCATCTCTAACATCAACAAAACAACACTGTTTCAGGTTGTTGATCTGAACCGTCTATTTCCTTTGATCTAATGGTCCCAATGCCTCCCAACCACATGATCCGTTCATACTTAGGTCAACCCAGTCCCCCTACTAAACCAAACAACCCTGTCTCTACACCAAACGACCCGGTTTCATATAAGCAAGTTGATCCAAGCCGTTGATCTCAGTTGATCCAGTGGCTTGGATTCAATATTCCCCCTAGTATATATTCCTAAACTCTTACCCTGACCCTCATAGACAGACTCCCCCCCCCCCCATCGTCTCTCTCAGAGAATGAAACAAACCCGCCACAAACCACCGTCGACCACCCACCGAAAATTGCCTCATGACGGTTCGAGTGGCCCAAACGCCTCAATTTTTACACCTTAGGTCCGTATTGACCTCCTCATTTCAAATCCACACTCCACTAACCTCTAATCTTCAACGTTTGTCTCGAATATTAGATCGAAAGATCAGACCCTAACCCTAATTCACCCAATCACTACCAAAATCACAACAGTCAACCATCTGACCTCCCTCACCTCTAAAACACCCTTGGTTTCCCTCGAATCATGCTAGAACGGTTCGAATCCCAAATAAAAAAAACCTAAACAAGATCAAAGCTGGAATTTGTCCAAAATAGGGAAAACTTGAGGTTTCGATCAACCTTAGTCGAGTATTCTCAGTCGAGAACACTCGATTAAGGTCCGTTTTGACCTCAAAAGATTCGAGTCGAGTTTGTGTTGTTTCTGATCTTTCGAGGTATTTTTCTTTTCCTTTTTTGTTCTCTTTTTGTTATTTTTTATTTGTTTAGTTTTATTGATTTTTTTATTTTTATCGGTTGTTCTTTCCTTCTTCATCAAGACCTTTTAGTTGGTCCAATTTTCATCATGGTTTCTGTGTGTTGATGATTGTACATGTTATAATTTGTGTAAACGATTAAATAAGTGTCGTCGAATAGTCTTTCATGCTTGAATACAAGATTAACATGATAATAGTCTGTTTTGTTCATTCTAGTAGGTTTATCATCCTGTTTCTTTTCTGTGCTGAATTCGTGTTGAAAATGAGCCTGTTGATACACTCAGCTCATCTGTTTCTTCTTTTACCAATACAATTAGGTGTATGATCATCTATGATTCCAGTTTTGCTTGTGTCATTGACTCCATCAATTTAGTCCGAGTTGATCAGGATTGGTTCCCAATATCATCAACTCATTCCCTTTGTTTGATGCCTTGTTTGATTTTAATCTAATATTCTGCTTTGAATTACTGTTCAAATTTGACTAGGAATTGGCTATAGTTGTAGTGTTTGTTGATTAATTAGGAATCAGTTGATAGGTTTGAACATGTTAGAATGGACGGGTTTAATATAGATTAAATGATCAAGCTAGGACAGTAATACACAGTAAGTTCAGAGGTAATTCAGGGGTTAATTTGAAATTGAACCACTAGTCATTAAATTAAAGACTGCTATAGAACTTAATGGAGACAATTCTAAGTGGGATTGAATAGTTAATAGATAACTACTAGTGGAAAACTACTTTTTGTTTTGGAAGGACCAATTTAAGAATGATTAACTATCCACTGCCTAAAATTCGAAAAAGAAAAGGTGATTGAAAATTAGAGAATGGAATAAAAGGGAGAACATTTTCTTGAAGGGGGAGGGAGAAAAATCTTAAGAGTCCAGTATTGAGAGCTAAAAAACTGGCTGGTTTTAGACCCGAAAATCAGTCTTCTGGAGGACATTTTTTAGAGAGTTTAAGCATTCAATTAATTCAATTAATAATATTTCATTAAAAACTAAATAGAACTTCATCTTTAACTATCAAGTTATATTTTCGAGTTCATCTTTTTGTTGCTGGTACTACATTTCAATTGATACTTGGTTTTATAATTGATTCTGGGCTATTGGTTGTGAGTGTATTCGGGTGGAAATTGCTTTTGCTGTTGGTTTATGTCTGGTCTGCTGCTGCTGTTATATCGCTGTTGTGTTGTGGTGCTATTTCCTACTACTGAATACTCCTCCGTCTTCTATTTTCCGTTACCTAGGTGCTGATGTAAACATGAAGTTGAAGATGAAATGAAATGCTGTCAAGTTTCCTTTTGAATTCCCTTGCATCTTTAACTGGATATTTAGTAGAATTTTTACTTATAATTGATTAATAAGTGTATAAATTGGACTGTTGAATCTATCTTTACAAATATGTGAATATCCTTTGTAATTAATGTTAGTTTGTGATTACTAGTCATGAAATATAGTGTAGTTAATGCATTTCCAGCTAGTCGTAAAATAGTTTCAAATAGTTTATATGTCACAAAACAGGTTCAAATAGTTCAAATGTAAATCAGCATGTTGGTTTAATATGTCTAGTTCTGAAATTGCGAGTTCATTTGAGTAAATAATATTATTTTAAATAGCAATTTGAATAATGTTAGTAACTAATGTTAGTGATGAACGTTAGCATGATGTCAGTTTTTATGCGTTGATGTATTTTTCAACAAGTTGTAAAAAAAAGTTTTAAAAAATGGCTTTTGTATTACACATAGTTAATTCCAACGGTTCAATTCATCTAATAATTTTAGTTTAAATTAATTAGAGAAGGGTTAGTTTGTTTTAATATTTTTTTCAATCTTGCATGCTATTTATAATTTCAGTTTTAGTAATATTCGCTTATAGAATAGGGCACGAAACAATCTCCCTTTATGCGAGCTCGAATGCAATTTTCCATTTGCATTTGCCTTAATCTACTAATAAGAGGCCAGAACTTATAAGCATGTAATTAGTTAGGACCTTTTCTTTATTACTATAGACGGAAAAATAGCATGTAATTAGTTAGGACCTTTTCTTTATTTCTAGAGACGGAAAAATAGAAAAAATGTAGTCACTTTAGGATCATCCTTTTAAAATAAACGAGATGAGCCTCGCCAAAGAAAAATTACAATTTATGGGTCCCTCAATAGATGGTTATTTTAAATGCTTAGATTTCGGGACGGACTGTTTAGCGAATTTCATGGTCTTCCCAAAATAATGACACATTACTGTCTTTAGGTGCGTATTTAATAATGTTATCTCCCTAAGCTCGGGTGCACATTTATTTGACTCAAATCCAAATCTAACATGAGTCAAAATGCGTCAATAACCACGGGTGCATTGATGTGACGTGGTTCGAGACCCGTTTTCATGACGTTGCAAGTCTTTTAAAAAATAATAACAATAAAAGCGGCTAAAAGTTAAAATTTACACATAAGTTCATAATTGTATAAAATAAGATAAATAAGCTAAATATGGTAGTTGAGCGACAGAATTTCTTGCTCGGATTTCTGGTTCGCGGACTGTAATACAGAGTCATTTTTTTCCTTGACTCGGGATTAAAACCGATGACTTGGGACACCATAAATCTCCCAAGTGGCGACTCTGAATTAAATAAACTAATCCCGTCTCGATTGTCCTTTAATTGGAAAAACTCCTTTGCGTCCCTGCGGGCGCAGGTAAAAAGAATGTGTGACAGCTCTGGCGACTTTGCTGGGGAGATGAACCCAGAACATTTTGTTCAGGGTTCAGAATTCAAGCTTAGAATAATTATTGTATTTGGCTATATCTGATTTTCCTACATGTTTCATGTTGTATGTGCTAAATGCTTCCCAATGCTCCTACTCTAACACCGGCACACACTTCGGAACACCCCCCACCCACCGGTGCATCGACGAGCTTCCGAATTCACCAATTTTATCAGGGGAAAAATGCATACGATCCTCATGCTCCACCACCCAATCAGACCCCTCCTCCACCAAATGCTCCAGTTTTCATGACACCCCCACCATCCACGCTACAAAGATCATCCAGTGAGCTGTTGTTTCAGGCTCACGATAACAAATACCCTAAACCTACCTTCAAAACACTCGAGCGACATACTTATAATCCTCACTTTGAGATCCCGGTAGAGACTGAAAAGCCGGTTAAGAGCCCAGAGCAGGACGAAGTGCTTTGTAAAATGAAAAGCCTGGAGCATTCCTTCAGGAATATGCATGGGTTAGGCAGCCAGGTCAGCATGGCCTACAAAGATATGTGTCCTTTCCCCGATATTCAATTGTCGGCAGGGTTCAAGATGCCAAAGTTTGATCCATACGAGGGGCACAGTGATCTAATGGCACATCTGCAAGGTTTTTGTAGTAAGATGAGAGGGGTCATGGAAAACGACGAGCTACCGATAGCTTATTTTGGTCAAAGTTTGACCGGGTCTACACTGGAATGGTACACAAGGCAGGATCCTAGCAGGTGGTACACCTGGGATGATCTAGCACAAGCGTTTGCAGGTCACTTTCAGTACAACCTTGAGATCATCCCTGATCATCTCACATTGCTGAAACTTGAGAAGAAGACCGGGGAAAGCTTCAGGAAATTTGGATTCTGTTGGAGAAAGCAGGCGACCAGAGTTGATCCTCCAATGAGCGAAGGGGAAACGATGGACTACTTTCTGTAGACTCTGGAGCCAACTAACTTTGGTCACCTGGTGATGTCAGTGGGTAAATATTTCAACGAGGTAGTTAAAATGGGCGGTATGATTGAAGAGGGACTCAAGTCCAACAAGATTCTGAGCTACTGAGCGGTTAAAGCAACCACTCAGGTCATCCAATGCGGCACGAGAGGTGCGTTTGGGAAGAAGAAAAGGGAAGAGGTCGCAACAATCGAGGCAGGTACTTGGTCTGGATCCAGAGGTCTTTCCTCTCACTACCAATACAGACCCCACCACCCAAATCACCCATATACTCTATATGGCCCTCCACAACCCTACTACCCACCACAAGAGCCACAATTCTATGTCCATCATTCACAGACATATACCCAGCCTCTGACTCGCCTACAATGGCATGCGCCGGCTCCCTAAAATACATACCCACCTCCACAAAACACATATCTACCGCCAAGGGCCTACACGAATCCTTCAGGACCAGGTTACCGTAGGAATCAGGCTTTCAGGAATAAAAGGGTGCAGAGGTAGAGAACATTCACGCCGCTGGGAGAAACCTATACTACTCTGTTCCACAAATTGAGGGAGTTAGGCCTGTTGAACCCAAATTGCAAAATCCCCTTCCTAAAAATCTGGACCATTCAATAAGCTGTGAAAATTGTTCAGGGGCTCCAGGACATGATACTGAGAAATGTTGGAGGTGGAAGACTGTCGTGCAAGATCATATTGACACAAATAGGATCTAGGTTCAGGCTCCAGAGGTTCCCAACATCAATCACAACCCATTGTCGGTGCACCATGAAGCCCACATGATTGAACTAGTGCATGAAGGAGAGGAGCTCAAGAAACCCTCACAAGCAGTAATGATGATCCGTGCCAGTCCAAAAGATAAGTCGACCAGTGAAAAGGCAGTGGTACAGTAGTGTAGACATCAAGCTAATGGTGGTGATGGGGAAGATTTCGTATGTTATTGCAAAGAAGCTAGAGTCGTTCAAGGTAGTGCTGCAGGGAGTACCAAGCACACCGGTGTTAGTTGTGAAGGGGGGCCATATACAACCGGTTGTTATCAATCTAGTAATGCAGTTACCGATAATCAGTTAGAAAGCCGTGCCATGGAGATACGGTCAAATGACAGTGATGTATAAAGGAAGGAAGTTGTGGAAGAAGTTTGTGAAGCCCAAGGGCTAACTCGTTCGGGAATGTGTTTTGCCCCCACAGAGTTAAGAAGGGCCAATCCTGCAGCAATAAGAAAACCAGTGACAAAGGAAGAAGGGGAGGAGTTTTTGAAGAAGATGAAGGCACGGGATTGCTCCATTGTGGAGCAGTTGAGGAAAACCCCAGCACAGATCTCGTTGCTATCATTGTTGATCCATTCAAGCGACCATTGCCGGGCATTGATGAAAATTTTGAACGAAGCCCATGTTCCAGATAAGATCTCTGTGAACCATTTGGAGAAAATAGTGCACAAAATCTTTGAAGTGAATCGAGTGACATTTTCGGATGACGAATTACCAGTGGAGGGCACTGAACATAAAAAAGCTCTCTATTTGACCTTGAAGTGCGAAGACTCAAAAGTCACTCGAGTATTGATTAATAATGCATCCAGTGCCAATATCTGTCCTTTTGACACTCTGAACAAACTGAAGGTTGATGATGATAGGATTAACAAGAACAACATCTACATCCGAGGTTTTGATTGGGTGGTACTGACACTGTGGGTGATATCATACTGAAATTGACAATGGTCTGGTCGAGTTCACTATGGAATTTCAAGTGATAGATGGCAATATCATATAATCTTCTGTTGGGGTGACCCTGGATCCATGCTGCCAAAGCAGTGCCTTCTACACTACATCAGATGGTCAAATTCGAGTGGGATAGGCAAGATATCGTGGTGAACGGGGATGACGGTACATGCACCGTGAGTGATGCCATCGTACCCCTCATAGATACTGACGATGACAAGGCCATGGGTTGACCAAGTTTTTGATACGGTCTAAGTGGACAAAATTCCTGAGGGAGAAGACATGCCACTTCCCAAAATAGTAGCTGTAACTTTCATGATAGCCTCGGAGATGTTGAATTGCGGGTTCGTGCCAAGGAAAGGTTTGGGGGTTGATCTACAGGGTATTGTTCAGCCGGTTTCTTTGCTTAAGAATCTGGATACTTTTGGGCTAAGTTTCAAGCCTACAGTAGCGTATATGAGACGTGCCCGCAAGTTGAAGAAAAGAGTTTGGGTCCTTCCAAAGCTGATTCCGCGTCTCTCCAGTTATTTGTCATGCCGAGCATCAAAAATCAATTATTGTCCAAGGTTACCGAGCCACTGATTAGTGCATATGGGGATTTGAATTAAGGTTTTGAAAGGTTATTTTCCAAAATCAACATGGTAGAAGTTGGGGAAGTGTCCAGCAAGGCGGATATACAGTTTTTGGGGCCAAAGGCAAAGATCAACAATTGGATGGCTACTCCTCGTCCTATTCGGAGAGAGCCTTGGTAGTGGGCTCTGATTTTCTTTTTTTTTGTTTAGCTTCCAGTTTTTCTTTTATTTTGTATTTGTCAAAAGTGTGAACCTTGTTATCATGTACTTCAATTAATGAAAGTTTCTTCTTTACTATTTATCTTATTTTAAATTTGTTTTCTTCTTTCTCTTTTTTCTAAACAGTTCTCTTTATACTGGTTCTAATGACATGGCATGCACGATGGATCTTCAACCTAGTATAAAAAATCAATCTGATTTCGAATTGGTATTGCAAGAGGTGGAAACAATGAGTTGGAAGATGATGAGGATGAAGCCTTTGAGGAAATTAATAGAGAGCTAAGCCAATTTGAAGAGAAATCCAAGCCCAACTTAAATGACACAGAAGCCATCAATTTAGGGGATGCGGATGATATCAGGGAAACTAAAATAAGCATCTGCATTGAACCAAACATCAGAGAGGAATTAATCAAAGTACTTATTGAATTCAAAGATGTTTTTGCATGGTCGTATGATGACATGCCGGGTTTAAGCACTAATTTAGTGGTTCACAAATGGCCCATTGACCCGGCGTGCCCTCCCGTCAAGCAAATTGAGGAAGTTCAAAACAGATATGAGTGTGAAGATTAAGGAAGAAGTAACCAAGAATCTGAATGCAAAGGTTATTCGGGTCACTCGATATCCTGATTGGTTGGCTAATATGGTGCTAGTGCCGAAGAAAGATGGGAAGATCAGGGTGTGTGTTGATTATCGCAGTCTGAACAAGGCAAGACCAAAGGATAACTTCTCGCTACCCAACATCCACATCTTGATCGATAACTGTTCCAAACGTGAGATCGGAACTTTTGTGGATTGCTATGCTGGATATCATCAGATTCTGATAGATGAAGAAGATGCATCGAAGACGGCTTTCATTACACCATGGGGAACTTATTGATATCGGGTAATTCCTTTTGGTTTGAAGAACACTGGGGCAACGTACATGAGGGAAATAACTATTGTGTTTCATCATATGATACACAAAGTCATTGAGGTATACGTGGATGATGTGATCATAAAATCCAAGCATCAGGCAGACCACGTAGGGGACCTAAGGAAGTTTTTTCTGAGACTTCGAAGGTATGATATTAAGCTCAACCCTGCCACATGTGCATTTGGTGTTCCATCGGGGAAGCTGTTGGGATTCATAGTCAGTCGGCGAGGCATTGAGTTGGTCCCGTCAAAGATCAAACTCATCCAGGAATTGCCACCGCCAAAGAACAAGACAGAAGTAATGAGTCTGTTGGGAAGGTTGAATTATATCAACAGGTTTATCGCTCCGCTGACAGCAACTTGTGAACCCTTTTTGGCTACATAAGAAAGATCATATGGTAGAATGGACCAAGGAATGTCAGGAGGTATTTGACTAGATCAAAGGGTATTTATCAAATCCGCTTGTGCTGGTTCCACCCGAGCCAGGGAGACCGCTGATTCTTTATCTAACGATCCTGGAGAATTCATTTGGTTGTGTGCTGGGGAAACACGACATCATAGGAAGGAAGGAGCAATCCATCTATTATCTCACCAAGACGTTTACAGTTTATAAGGTTAAGTACACTCAACTTGAGAAGACAGGTTGTGCCCTAACTTGGGTGGCGTAAAAATTGAAGCATTATCTATCATCCTATACTACTTACCTCATTTCACGCCTGGATCCATTGAAGTATATTTTTCAGAAGCCTATGCCCACAGGGAGATTGGCAAAGTGGCAAATATTACTCACGGAATTCGATATAATCTATGTGACGAGAACGGTGATGAAAGACCAAGCATTGGCCAATCACTTGGCCGAGAATCTGGTCGATGAAGAATACGAGCCATTGAGGATGTATTTTCCTGATTAAGAGGTGATGCATATCAATGAATTGGAATCAACATAAGAACTGGGATGGAAGCTCTTCTTCGATGGAGCCGCAAATTCAAAAGGAGTTAGGATAGGAGCAGTACTTATTTATGAAATAGGGCATCATTATTCTGTTATGACTCAGTTGCATTTCTATTGTACCAACAACATGGCTGAGTATGAGGCATGCATTTTGGGCTTAAGGTTAGCTGCGGACATGGATGTCCAGGATGTTTTGGTCTTGGGAGGCTTGAACCTCCTGGTGCATCAGATTCAAGGTGAATGGGAAACACGGGATTTGAAGCTCATGCCATATCGACAATGTTTGCACGAACTGAGTAAGCGGTTCCGATCAGTGGAGTTCAGGCACATCCCAAGAGTTCAAAATGAGGTTGCCGATGCTTTGGCCACTTTAACATCAATGTTGCACCACCCCAGACAAATTTCATGTTGACCCGTTGTATATTCAGGTTCGTGACCATCATGCTTATTGTAACATGATAGAGGAAGAAATGGATGGCAAGCCATGGTTCTATGATGTCAAGGAGTACCTCAGTATGAGGATATACCCGGAGCAGGCCACCGGAGATCAAAAGAGAGCCATTCGGCGATTGGCAAATGGATTTTTCCTCAGTGGAGGAGTGTTGTACAAAAGAACACCGAACTTGGGGTTACTGAGATGCATAGATGCTAGTCAAGCCGCAACAGTTATGACAGAGGTGCATTCGGAAGTATGTGGACCACATATGAGCGGATATGTACTAGCAAAGAAGATTCTCTGAGCAGGATAACATTGGCTCACCATGGAGCGAGATTGTATCAGTTTTGTGCTTAAATGTCATCGATGCCAGATACATGGGTATCTGATTCATTCTCCGCCCACAAAATTACACACAATGTCAGCACCCTGGCCCTTCGTTGCATGGGTCATGGATGTCATTGGACCTATCGAGCCGGCAACTTCCAACATTCATACGTTCATTCTGGTGAACATCGACTATTTCACCAAGTGGGTTGAAGCTAGAACTTTTAAGTCGGTTACCAAGAAAGCAGTGGTGGATTTTGTTCATTCCCATATTATCTGTATATTTGGGATCCCAAAAGTGATTATCACGGACAATGATGCTAATCTTTACAGCAGTTTAATGAAAGAAGTATGTCAACAGTTCAGGATTACACACCGTAATTCCACCCCGTATCGGCCCAAGGAGAATTTAGCGGTCGAGGCAGCCAACAAGAATATAAAGAAGATACTGATAAAAATGGTAGAAGGGTCCAGACAATGGCACGAAAAGTTACCATTTGCATTGTTGGGCTATCGACTACTGTTCGTACTTCAGTAGGTGCAACTCCTTATTTGTTAGTATATGGAACCGAAGTAGTGATACTGGCAGAAGTTGAAATTCCATCTTTTCAGATTGTCACTGAGGCCGAGATTGATGATAATGAGTGGGTCAAAACCCGTTTGGAGCACTTGAGCTTGATTGATGAGAAAAGATTGGCAGCAGTATGTCATGGCCAACTATATCAAAAGAGGATGGCAAGAGCATATAATAAGAAGGTGCGTCCTAGGAAATTTGAAGTGGGGCAACACGTATTGAAAAGAATTCTTCCACATTAGGCCGAAGCAAAGGGCAAGTTCGCCCCGAATTGGCAAGTGCCGTTCATTGTGACCCAGGTGTTATCCAATGGTGCTTTATGGTTGACAGATGTCGAGGGAAGATGTATGGACATGGCTTTCAATTCTGATGCAGTAAAGAGATATTATGTATGATTTCTTTGATTATAATTGTTGTTTGTTGTTTGTTTGTAATTGGCATTTATCGGAGAATGAAATGACGGAGGCAATTTGTTCTACTATCCAAACACTTAACCTTTGCTTCCCATTTTGAGCCTCATTTTTTTCATACCCCTCTCTTGAAATAAAAAATGAAAATGAAAAAAAAAGAGAAAATAAAAACAATAACAAAATAGAAGAATAGTCACAAGAAAACAAAGGAAATGAGTGAACTATGTTCGACCTGATTCCTCAAAGAGGATACGTAGGCGCCTCACAGCTAGATCATAGTGTAACAACAAATAAAAATCCCAAGCAAGAAATTGGGGCAGAAGTTTTTTTTGTAATTTTGGGAAGGAAGTTTGATTCCAAGAAGTTGTAATGTTTTAACCATCAAAATTATTTTGAACCTTTTGATACCCTTTTCTTTTAGCCATACACAAAAAAAACATATTGATGTCCAAAAAAGACCTCCCGATCAGTATCCGAGAAGTGCCAAGTCAGGAAAATGGAAGTCGGGAATAACACGTTGATTCCCAGGAGAAAGAAGATCATAAATTGAAAAGAGTTGATAGCCAAAAGAATCCCCAACAGAGAGAGTCATATCGGTAACACTCCAATCCCCAGCTGAAAAAATAAAATGAGAAAGTCTTATTGGTGAAAACCTTCATAGGCACCATAAGGCGACGAAAGTTGAGAGAAATAAAATAAGAGAGTCTTATCAGTGAAAACCTTCACAGGCACAATAAGACGACGAAAGTTGAGAGGAATAAAATGAGAGAGTCTTATAGGTGAAAACCTTCACAAGCACCATAAGGCGACGGAAGTTGAGAGAAGTGAGAGACTCTTATTGGTGAAAACCCCTCAAAGGACACTATGAGGTGACAATGAGTTAAAAATGGGCAAACAAGATAAGATGACAAAAAGGACCCGTCGAGGCATCAAGAAAAACAAGATGTTGGTTCGGCAAAAGAGGTGGGTTAGGGGGCCTTTTGAAATTCAAAGTAAGGCCATCAGAAGGATTGATTGATATAAATCGACTGGGTTGAGACATCCAGAATGCACGATTTTATAATTGGAATCGGTTATACCATTCAGATAACTTCTTTTCCTTTTTTTTCTCCCCAGCATTTGTTCAGAAAAACTCCTCTTCTTTTATTTCTTGAAGTCATCATTTTTATTTTTTATTTTTTATTTTATATTTTTCCTTGTTTAAAGACTTCATTTCCCCAGCAGTTTGTTTTTGAAAAGGATTTTCAGAGCTTACTACCAGTTGCCAAGATGGCGCAAAGCAAAATATGGATAGGACATGACAAAGATAATGCAATGGAACGAGAAAGATGTTGTTGCAAGAACAAAATGATGGATTGGTCTAGGATCTTGGAGAAAGTATGGACAAAATAAAAAAACAACAATTGAAAATTTTGTGAATGAAGAATCATAAAAAACAGGAGCATCCCCGGCAAATTATCGACCAAACTCCAGGATGGTCGGACAACACAGAGTGGGGAAAGAAGATGGGGAAAAACATCCCCAGCAGGAATATGATCCCCAGAAGGAATATCATCCCCAGTAAATAATTTCATGGCCAGCAAGCTTTGGTAATATAATAGAACACAAAGCTGGGAAATGAGAAAGGGAAAAATCATCCCCAACAGGAGTGGCACAACCATTCATCACATTTAAACTAATAAAATTTTCTTTGATTTGAAGTGGGGAAAGGAAATGTTATTGATGGCGGAAAGACATGCCACAAAGAAGATTATCAAACTGGGGCAGAAAATTTTCTCTTAGTGTGAAAATTTTCTTGAAATCAGATACCCACTTGGGGAAAATGGAAGATAACGCAAGTTCTGAGGGAAGTGGAACCCCAGTAGTTTGCGGAAGAAGGCAATACAAGTTTTAAAGAAAGCAATTTCGGGAGGAAGAAAACACAAGTCTTAAAGGAAGTATTATTCGAATGAGGGGAATAACATATTTTGAAGGACACACCGGTGTCATCCCTATCAATTTTCAGAGGAATGGAACACCAATTTTGAGGAAAGCAGTTCGGAAAGGAGATAATTCAAGTGAGAGGAAAATGATTTAGAAGCCAGGAAAGAACAATGAAAACAGAATGCATTTTTGAGAAGTTGAAGTTGAAGTCAGGAGCCCGCCTGAAGAACGAAGGTGTTATATTTTAAGAAGTCGTTGAAGTGAGGAGCCCGCCTGGAGAACGGAGGTTATATTTTAAGAAGTTTTTGAAGTTAGATGCCCGCCTGGAGAATAGTGGTGTTATATTTTTAAGTCGTAACAGAAGTAAGGAGCCCGTCTGGAGAATGGAGGTGTTATATTTTAAGAAGTTTTTGAAGTCAGAAGCCCGCCTGGAGAATGGAGGTGTTATATTTTAAGAAGTTTTTGAAGTCATGAGCCCACCTGGAGAATAGAGTTGTTATAATTTTACGTCGTAACAGAAGTCAGGAGCCTTCCTGGAGAATGGGGGTGTTATATTTTATGAAGTTTTTGAAGTCAGGAGCCCACCTGGAGAATGGAGGTGTTATATTTTTAAGATGTAATTGAAGTCAGGAGACCGCTTGGAGAATCGAGGTGTTATTATCGTAATAGAAGTCAGGAGCCCGTCAGGAGAATGGAGGTGTTATATTTTAAGAAGTTTTTGAAGTCAGGAGCCCGCCTGGAGAATAGAGGTGTTATATTTTTTAGTCGTAACCGAAGTCAGGAGCCCACCTGGAGAATGGAGGAGCTCGCCTGGAGAATGTAGGTGTTATATTTTAAGAAGTTTTTGAAGTCAGGAGCCCGCCTGGAGAATGGAGGTGTTATATTTTTAAGTCGTAACAGAAGTCAGGAGCCCACCTGGAAAATGAAGGTATTATATTTTAAGAAGTTTTTTAAGTCAGTAGCCCGCCTGGATAATGGAGGTGTTATATTTTTAAGTTTTAATCGAAGTCAGGAGCCCGCCTGAAAAATGGAGGTCCTCACTTTTGGTATTCTACTATTTATCAATCTTTAGATCTTTCAGAAGTAGAAATTGCTACACTAGCTGATGCGAAAGCATCAATTAAAGTTAATGCTCAAACTGTTAATAATGCTTATAAACAGGCGTTAGAGCATGTTAGGCCTAATATTCCAACCCATACTTCGTCTACATCACAATCGTCTAAAAGAGCTGCTGGCTTAACAGCTCTTAAATCGTGGACGGAGTTCAGGGGTACTCAAGGTGATAATTTAGATGAAATTTTCCATCTAAATGAGCTTCAAGTTTATTTGTCACAGGGACTAGAGAAGGAGAATCCAGACGGCTCTTTCGACCTTTTGGAATGGTGGAAGACAAGGGAAAAGCATTTTCCCGTTCTTGCAAGGATGGCTCGGGATGTTCTGTCGATTCAAGCGTCAACTGCTGCATCGGAGAGCGCTTTTAGTCAAGCAAGACTACAAATAGGTGATCACAGAGCGTCGATGCGGGACAGCTTGGAAAAATCAGTGCTTTTTCGAGATTGGATCCGCGCAGAAAGAAGGAATTTTGGCCTAGCAGAATCACAACCACAAATAGATGAGGCGTACGAAGAAATGATAGCAGAACTTTCTCAGGAAGCAACTTCACCCGGAAGTGGTGATGAACAAGCTTCATTTCCACCACCGCCAACACAACCACCTCCAAACCTTGAAGGTTTTATGAGATTTGTTAGTAATAATGCATAAATTATGATGTAACTTGTACATTGGCATGTCTTCTTTTAGTTCTTTTTTCCTTTTAATGGTGGTATTAGTACCATGTTGTGCTCATTCCATTGGGGGAAGAAAGACTAAGAAAGATATGCCATTTTGGTCAATAAATATGCTCTTTATCATATCCTTGAATATCTTTTGTCTCAATATTTCTTTGTCTTTACTTCTATATCAATCCTTGAATATTTATATAACATACAATATATAACATACAATACAATATACTAATGACAACATTCTTTTATCAATATATACTACTTATATACAATTTATACTAATTACTAACCACAACACAATATACACTACTTATATACAATATATACTACTTATATACAAACTATACACTACTTATACACAATATATACTAATTACCAAACACAATATATACTATACTAATAACATAGTACACCATATAAAATATATTCTACAATATACTAATGACTACTATACAAGATATTGATTTAAAAAAAAAATATTCAGAACCGCCGGGAACCGCCAGAACCGCCGGAACCGGAACCGCCAGAACCGGAACCGGATAGTACCCGGAACCGTCACGGGCCGGTTCCACCTTCATAACCACCAGAACTGGAACCGCCAGAACCTCTGGAACCGCCAGAACCGGAACCGGTAGAACCGGAACCGCAGACCCAAATAGACCCAGAACCGGAACCGGGTACAACCTTATGCTTCGGTTAGCTTCGGGGGAGGATTTGTAACTTAGGAGAGCGATCGAAATTGAATTTGGATGTCCGGTGTAGAACTGACTTGAATTGGCGAAGTTTGCGGTTGATAGGTGAGATTTTGATCCGAGGGCCGGAATGGGATTCTGAGAGTTGCAGTAGCTTCGTTAGGTGATTTTGGATATGTGTGCAAATTTTCAGATCATCCATAAGTGTTTAGGTCGGGTTTTGAATCGAATGCGAATTTGAAAAGTTCTAGTTTGACTTAGGCTTGAATTTGAGGAATTTGATGATTTTTTATGTTAATGTTGGTGTTTTTATGGCCCGGGCAAGTTTGAATGAGAAAATAGGTCATGTTGGTGCTTTTGGTTGAGGTCTCGGGGGCCTCGGGGTGATTTCGGATGGCTAACGGAAAGATTTTAGTTTGGAATAGTTGCAGAAAATCGCAGCAGCAGTGCATACCAATTTTTGGTCATCGCGATCGCGAAAACATGGATGTGATCGCGTAGTAGCGGGCCGTTGTTCTCAGCGATCGTGGAAGGCGAGTCGCGTTCGCGTAGAAGGTTTAGGGAATCTTGGAAATTTGTTCAACGCGATCCCGGTCAGGGGCATGCGATCGCATAGGTTGAGGAATGTTGTTCTCAGTGATCGCAGAGGGAAGTGTACGATCGCGTAAAAGGATTTTGAGAGGCTCTGAGTTTGTTCTCTGCAATCGCAAGCCAAAGGCTGCGATCGCATAGAGGAAGATCGATGGGCAGAGGGTTTTAAGTTAAACATTTCATCCGCGACTTGGTTCATATTTCCTCCATTTGTGCACCACCTTGATTTCGACGAGAAGTGATTGGAGGTAAGTCTCGTTGCCTTAATACGTCAATTTATTGAAGAATCAACCATTAATTCTCTGAAATTGGATGTAAAAGTTGATGAACTAGGGCTTCAAATTTCAAATGAAAATTTGGGTATTTTGAGGAGCAATTGGACTCCGATTTTGATGAAGTTTATATGTACGGGCTCGTGGCGAGACGAGGATTCCGAAAATGTAAGTTTTGTAATTTTTTGAGAAGCAGGCTCGGGGCTCGGATTTTGCTAGTTTCGAGATTCTTGCTATTTCTCGATTTTTTTCGATTGGATATTGTCCCATTTGCATATTGTGATGTATTTGCTCTGTTTTTTGCTAGATTCGACGCGCGTGGAGGCCGATTTGAGGGACAAAGGCATCACGAGCTTTAAATTTTGCCGGTTTGTGGTGAGTAATACTTTGAAATAATATCTTGAGGGTTTGAAACCCCAGGTTTGCACATCTTAGTGCTGTATTGTGGTGACTTGCACGCTGGACCTGAGCGTGGGGTAGAGCACCGTTGGGGATCGTGACTTGGTTCGTCCAGGTTGTTGGTTTTCACCGCGTAATTGCAAATGATTTGTTGTTATCATTATGACTTGGGCTCATTGCCATACTTGGGGCTTATTGCTGATTATTTAAACTCTTTGTGAGCTATCATTATTGTTTTCCTCACTATTTGAAATATTATTTGAACTTAGTCCAAGTGGTTTACACTGTTTCATGAACTCAATTATATTTTTACTCAAGCTTGGAGTTTTGATTGATATCTGAACTATCATTTGAGCTGAGTATAATGGTTTTACTGATGCCGAGTTTTTTTTTTTTTACTATTTTGGACTGATTGAGGTTGAGGGCCATATGTGAGGGCATGAAGATGATGTAAGGAGGCTTCAGGCCTCGAGTGTTATGTTTACATGTGCATATACATTGCATGGATCGGGCTGCACGCCGCAGCGGTGTGATATTGATATTGATATTGCGCTTGGGTTGTAGGAGCCCCTCCGGAGTCTGAACCCCCATAGTGAGCGCGGGTACCCAAATGGATCGGGCTGCACGACCCGCAACGGTAATATGCATTGCATTGCATTCATGCATTTACTACTGTTTGTACTACGTGGCATGACATTTAACACTCATATATCATTGGCATACAGACTGTTACTTGACTTGCTGACCAGATACCCTGGTGTTATATGTTGAGGAGTGTTGAGCCTGAGAGGTTTGATGATGGATATTGTGAGTTGGGAGTGAGCTTGCGGGGCTGGTACTATACTGAAAGGTTGATATTGAGCCCGAGGGGCGGTTTTATGATTATTTCCTACTTGTTGAAATTACCTTTGCAACTGTTGAAAAAGCACATTTTCAAAAGAGATTTTTGAACTGATCTTGAGATTTTATAAAGGGATTTCCACGGTATTTAGATTTCTTCCAAAAATGGTTGTTCTGTCTGTAATAGCAGTTTGGTGTGCTCCTACGTATTTTCTTATCGCTCAGATATTATTCTCTCATATTACCACTGAGTTGGAAGTACTCACTCTACTGTCTGCACCTTGCGTGCAGTTGCAGGTATTGTTCACCCGATAGCAGGTTATTAGCAGGACCGAAGGCCATATTCTGGTAATTGAGCAAGGTGATCGCCAGCGTTCGCGACACCGCACTCCATCTTTGAATTCCGGTTTTTATCTTGTATATATATACATTGTTGGACTAGTAATATTGTCCCTACTCATTAGATGCTCGTGACTTGTGACATCCCAGTCGGGCTGTATTGATTTTTATATTAATTAATGTTATAAATCTAGATTCGATATGCTGTATAACTGTTTAACTGCTTAAAGAGGATTTTTGGGTTGTTGGCTGGCCTTGTCTTCATGAGAGGCGCCATCACGACCGGGGTATAGAATTTGGGTCGTGATAGACTTCCATGAAATCAACGAATCACCAAACTTGACTAAATATCCTGTAACTGATTTTCTAGTTAGAGGACATGCAGCCCAGTCTGCATCACAATAAGTTGTGATTCTGTTACTTTGAGAGCTTGATAATAGGATCCATTGGTCTGGCTGATTTTTCACATATCTTACTATTCTCAATGCAACTTCCATGTGATATCTTTTAGGCTGTTGGAGAAATTGACTAAGAGTCTGAACTCCAAATGCTATATCTGGCCTTGTCACTGTCAAGTATAATAGTTTTCCTATTAATCTTTGGTAGGATGTTTGATCAACTGGACTGTCTTCATTTATTGAACATTCTACCTTGCCAATTTGATCATCATATTTTTTAGAAGTTAGTTTGATATTAGCATATATTGGAGTTACTGTTCGTTTGACAGCAGTTAATCCTGTTTCTGAAATCAACTCTAAAGCATATTTCCTTTGATACGTAATAATTCATTGACTGGACCTGACAAACTCAATCCCTAAGAAGTATTTGAACTCCCCAAGATCATTTATTTTGTAGGCATTTTGTAGTAGAGCCTTTGTTTCTTCAATTAAGTGCAGACTGTCACCTGTAATAAACGTATCATCAACATAAACTAGAATTAGAGTAGTACCTTCAGTTGTCTTTCTGATGAATAGAGAGTGATCATACTGGCTTTGTTTGAATTTGAACCTCAGCAATGCTTCACACAATTTTGCATTCCATTGTCTAGGTGCCTGTTTAAGTCCATATAGGGATTTAACAAGTGTACACATAGTTTTTCCCCCCAGACTTTTAAATCTCTGTGGTAGATCCATATAGATTTCATCAAATAGACCCCCTTAAAGAAAATCATTGTATACATCCATTTGATGTATATGACATTTCCTTGAAGCTGGTAGTGCGAGAATACTTCAAATTGTTACCATTTCACTACATGTGAAAAAGTTTCTTGGTAGTCAATTCCTTCCTTTTGACTATATCCTTTAGCCATTATTCTAGCATTGAATCTTTCAGTCTCTCCATGGCTTTATATTTGATTTTGTAAATCCATTTAGATCCTATAGGCTTGTTACCTTCTGGCAGAGTCACAATTTCCCAAGTATCATTATTTTTAAGAGCCTTTATCGCTTCATCCATAGCTTGAATCCATCTAGGATCTAAAATAGCTTCAGAATAGTTAGTTGATTTAGACATTGTTGAAGTTGTAGCTAGATATGACTGATATTTAGATGAGAGATGATCATAACTGATATATTTATTTGAAGCATAAAGAATATTCTGATGAATATTTAGAGATACAAAGTCCTTCAACCATACTGGAGGATGTTTGTCTCTATAGGATATTCTTCTGTTTTCAGCTAAGGTCTGATTCTAAGCTTCAATAACACATGGTGTTTGTGAGCTATTAGTTTGTATAGCATCTAAACCTAGCCCTTCATATGTTTGTACTTGAACTACATCTGAGCGGTTTTATTCAATGTTATGTTGCATATCATTTTCACTATAGTCTGTAATTATATATGTATTGTTACCTTCCATATTCTGTTGTATATTAGTTTCACTTGGTTCTGAGATGTCACCAACATTTGTAGTTGTATTTGTATTTTTGTTTTGAGATAGTATTGGATGATCAAACATCATTCTCAGTTCAAGAGTTATATCCACAAATACCTGTAAAGGACTATTGTCCTTTTTTGTGAATGGATACACATCTTCTCTAAATATGAAATCTCTGTTTGTGAAGAAAGATTTATTAGTTGGATCATATGAATATACCCTTTTTGGACTTCTGAGTACCCCATATGAATAGCCAGCTTAGCTCTAGGCATTAACTTGTCATGTTCTTGCACTGTTTTTGCAAAACACATGCATCCTATTTTTCTAAGATGCATAAGTGATGACTTTCTTTTATGTAGTCTTTCAAATGGAGATATGTTGCCAATAACAGCACTAGGCATTCTATTTATTATATATACAGCAACTAGAACACAGTAACCCCAAAACTTAATAGGTATTTGAGCTTGAAATCTAATAGCCCTTGTAACTTCAAATATATGTTTATGTTTCCTCTCAGCTATACCATTCTGCTGAGGTGTATACACACAAGTTCTTTGATGTATGGTTCCTAACTCTTTAAACATCTGTTCACACACATAGTTCACAAGCTCTTACCCATTGTCTGTTCTTATGACTTTTATTGTTATATCATATTGAGTTTTGACATATTTGAAGACATGCTGAATTGAAACACAAGCATCAAAATTTTGTTTTAGCAGAAATATCCAAGTCATTCTTGAAAAATTATCTACAATAGTCAGAAAGTACTTATTTCCATCCATAGTAGCCACTCTATAAGGGCCCCACAAGTCTACATGTATAAGATCAAAACACTTTCTACTTTGTATACTACTTGTAGGAAATGGTAATCTAGTATGTTTGGCACAAGGACATACAGTGCCTTATTTATTCTATTTCTGATAATATCAGTATCTATATATAGTATTTTCTTAAGGGTCTGGGTAGACACATGACCGCATCTTCTGTGTCACAGCACTATATCTGATTGTTCACTCTTATTTGTGTCATTTTCCTTTGCTTCCAAAGCTATCATTCTGTTCCTTTTAGATGTATTAGTGTACAGAATATATAATCCACCATTCTCTTTACCAATCCCCTTCACCTTCCCAATGAAGAGTTTCTAAATACACAAAAATCAGGAAAAAATATTGTTGAGCATTGCAACTCTTTGGTTAGCTTAAAACTGATAACATGTTACACTTGAATTGAGGGACACAAAACACATTAGTTATAACAATGTTTTCTAATATAGAACTTGCTCCTGTGTGAGTGACAGTGGTAATATCTTCATTAGGAAGTAAAACTTTCTTTGGATTGTTTGATTCATTTACTGTCCTTTCATCTAGTAATTTTTTGTCAACTACCATAATCCATTGACTAAGGCAATCAGAAACTAATAAGGTTGTATTCATATCTGCCACATTTGTTGCAGTAGTTGAGCTTGATACACTAGTGTTATTCAGCAGTTGTAGAATCTGTTCATACTGAATCTTTGCAAGAACATAATTTTTAAGACATGACTTCTCCATATTTGGATTAGGTCCTTGAGCTTGAGCATTAGTCCCTGGTTTTGTCTCATCTTGAACATTTGTATTTTGCCCATAATTGAATACATGCATTGTTGATTATTAGGCTGATTGGATTATGTCAGTAAATTCACATTATATGTTGCATTTGCCCCAGCATTCATTCTCCTCGTGTTCTTGAATTCTGCAGGATATCCCATAATGTTATAACAATTTTCTTTACTATGCCCTTTTATTTTACAGTAGTCACAGTAGGCATTATAATTCCTTCTAAATCTCTTATTCTAATTTGCACTAGATTTTGAGTACGTAGCAACCTCATAGTTTCCTACTTGGCTTTTAGGACTAGATCCCAAGATTCCTGAAGTTGCAACAACAGTTTTCTTAGCTTCATCAATCACAATCAGTGCATAGGCTTGATTTACTGTAGGAACATGACTTCTCATCAGAATTTGACTCCTATTCTGCAAGTAAGCTACAAACTCCCTTGATTTTTGGGCAGTCACACCCAGGTGATGGTTCTAATGCTTCAAACTCTTCCTATAGATCTTTCAATTTTGAAAAGTATGCTGATACAGATGTTGTTCCTTGCGATAGAGTAGTAATTTTCTTGTGAAGATTGAAGGTTCTTGAACCATCTATCTTGTTGAACCTTTTAACCAAATCTTCCCAGATCACTTGTGCACTAGATGCATACATAATTCCTCCAAGAAGCCCTTTTACGACTGAATTCATAATCTAAGAAAGAACAATTGCATTTACTCTTTCCCAGTAATTCCACATTATTTATGGGAATCTTTCTTTTCTGCATGTGCCATCAACCATTCCTAGCTTATTCCTGCCCAGCAAAGCCACTCTCATAGACATGAACCAAATTGAGTAATTCTTCATTCCAATCAACTGAAAAGAGATGATCTGAATCCCAATAACATCTGCAGAAGACAAGAATAATGGATGATTATAGTCAATTCCATTGACTTGATTTCCTTGATTACTGATTGTATGTTCATTTGGAGGTTGAATTCCTGTTGGGTGAGCTATTGTTTCGCCATTTACATTCATTCTTCTGTTATTTTCCTTTCAAGATTTTGACAAGAAAGAAATGTAGAATTTTTGGAAGAAATTAAAAAGCTTCTTGAACCGTAGTTTGGATCGTTGTATGAACTACGTCTATAAATTATGTGGGCTCTGATACCATGAAGATTACTTCATATAATTATAATGAAGAACATGAAGTAATCAGCTAAGAATATTAGAAGGAAGGAGAAGAAGAAAGCATAGGTAAGGCAGAGAGAAGGAGATATGAGGCGGAGAGATAAAGAGGGAATAGTAGAGTATTAGTATTTCGTTATCTCAAAAGTGTATTGTACATATTGTGATACATGTATATATACTGGTGAATCACTTATGTAGTTGAGTATCTCACTAACTAACTAACAACTTCCTAACAACTATTAATTGGTTATTTAATAGCTTTTAGTTAAAAGACTAATATGCCCCTTAGTTACATTATTTAACAGAAAAAAGTGATGTATACTTATAAATTATATATGCCAAATGCAACTTATGAATAGAGTTGCTAAATTCTACTCATAAACAACATTTGTCAAATTCCTCAAAATCGACTTATATTGCTACAATGGGATTTTATAAATCACAACTTCGGAGTGAGACTTATAAATCGCAATTAGCATATGTGACTTATAAATCGTATTCAGGTGATTACACAATGCCTTCACCAAGTGCGGCTACAAGCTGGACTTTAAACTTATAAATAACATCGTCTAAATGAGACTTATAAATTGCATTTAGTGAGCTAGTTTGGCCAAGCTCTTGGGAGGACAAAAGTATTTTTTCCCCCAAAAAAGTATTTTTTTTTTTTAATTTTAAACTAGTGGCCAAGATAAAGAAGTACTTTCAGCCAACAATAGAAGCAGTTTTTCTGCTTTTGGGAAGAAGCAGAAAATTCTAACTTCTTCCAAGAAGCAGAAGCACAAAATTAATTTATTCAAGATAAAACTATCATCACCTTAAAATTTATACTTTTCAAATTATCCATTACTAATTTAAGTTTTTTTTTTCATATTTGTTTTTGATTTTTATCCTCTTAAATTTAAGGATATCATATACATGAATCATATTGTAAATTTTCAAATTCTTTATTGACTTTTCTTGTTTTTAATTTTTTTTATTTATGTAATGCCTTGTAACTTTTCAAATTATCTTCTTCTTTCTTCACACTAAAGCGAATTATCTACCTACTTCTTTGGATTATTAATTCTTTTCCTACAGATAATCATTTATAATTTCTTCTATTATAGGTTATTAGTTCTCGAATCTTTAAAATAACTATCAAATCTAATTTGTGAAAATTACCTACAAATAGATAATAAATTTACAATTTCATCACATAATCTATCTATATGTTATTAAAAGATGAAGAAAAATATTCACATTGATCCAAGTGGTAGTCTCAGACCGCTTAGGCAATTATGACAACGTTGGTTAGGTTAGGTAATAATTAGTTTCTAATTTAAAATTTTAAAAAAATTAATTTATACATTATATATTGTTAATAATTAATTACTCTTTAAAATCATTTTATTTTACGATCAATGCTATATTTCAAGTTTGTCACGTAGAATCATCTAGTTACAATTACCATAACTATAATAATTTCATCCGACGATATTCTTTTATCGATAAGTAATTCAATTATTGTACTATGAAGATACTAATGCAAAGATTGAGGAAGGAGATGGGTCTTTTGATATTCTTTTAGAAATGCAAGATAAATCTTCTACTAATATAGAGGCGTTGTGTTGTAGAAGTAGAGATGAAATATTGAAAAATATTATCATGCATGAGTGACTTTACTTATTATTTCATGGTGAATTATCGGTATATAGTAATTTGTGGAATAGTTTTCTAATTCATGAGAAATGACGTATTTTGATTATTCAAATTATTGTGTAACAATAAGTAATTATATTATTAGATACTAATACTATATACTTTGGTATAACTATATCTGTAAAATTGAGTTAAATCTTTATTATGTGTTTATTTTATATTTTAACTAAATAAAATAAAAATAATGAAAGTTGCTTACAATAAATATTTAAGTTCATTTAAAAAAAATAATTATAAGACTTTGGTAATATTCTTTTTGATAATTTGATACTTAAAAATACTTTTTAGAAAGATTGATGAAATATAATTTGTTTAACAAATATTACAAAAAATAATTCTTAAATAAATTGACCAAAAACAAATTATTTTTTGTAAAAGTGCTTTTCAATCACCGAATGCTACTTATAAAAGTATTTTGCTAAACCACTGTTTTATAAAATTTGAATGCGACTTATAAATCTGCGGTTCCTCTGTACGGAACTTTGTAATAATTAGAGAAACTTTAATTATTTTTCATTCATTTAACTGTAAATTAATGAAATCCCAATAACGACCTCATCACCGACTTTCAACCTCTCTCTCTTCGTCAAAATTTCTGAGCAAAGACACAGAGATTTGCTTTTGAATCTCCCAAAAACCCTATGCGGAGATAGGGTTATTGGAGTAAAAAGTGGATCAATATTTTGAATATGGCATTTTCATGGCGTTTAATCGGACTGTGCATTCTTCTTCTATCATCAATCGCTACCGGCGATGATGATATCTCACGCGCCGCCCCTGCAAATTCCTCAACCTCCTGCAACAATCCTTATCGATTGGTAACTTTTTTTTTTCTTTCATATTATTCAGATTCCTTCCGCTCATAATTTATTCGCAAAAAGAAAATTGTGGCAGTGGTGGATAGAGAGCATCTAATCAATTATTATGTTAAAAGTAACTAAAATTTAAATTTTGAGCTCATAGTTTCACAAATGTAGTAGGTTCTACAGTAATAAGCTGAAGGTTGAACTTATCAAATTTAAATCCGGTATTTAACTCTGCCTGGAGGTAATTATGTGGAAACGTTGTTGGGAGAGAGGTTTCTCTTGTATTTTTCGAGTTTTAGAAGGCATAGATTATTTGAAACCAAATTATTAGGTATTGGATTGAAATGGGTCTAAATAGAACAGAATGAATATAAAGCAGTGCCAGTGCCAGAAATTCATTCAAGGGGATTTAAAAAATTACTAGTGTGTCACATTCAGTATTTGAACTTGTGATCTAGGCAATTCTGAACCGCTTTACCACTACACATTATAATCTTTCTTACCGATCAAAGAACTACACTAGAATCTTTCTTATGTCAAGGAGATTCTACATTTCATATATAAGCAAAAAAAATTGTTTTACCCTATTTGCGCAGTACATTTTTTTGTCGAAGGGGATTAAATTGAAATGCCTTATCTCCCTTTAGCTCCACCAATAATTTAGAGTATTCATGTAGCAAACACTGACTAGTTCGGGGAGAAGATCAAGAATTTTTAATAGAAAGTAAGATTGGTTGGTGGACTGTTCAGCCCCTTATCACAGATAGCAGAGAAAGTGAGTTGTTGTTGCTGTTGTTATTGTTTTGTCTTAAAATTACTCTGTAGGGTATTGCAATGATCGTACAAGGTTGCTGCTACCCTGATAATGAGAACTTGTAGCCAAATTTGACCTATCTTTTAATCAACAGCTAATTCTGAGGTTTTAGTTTGGCGGGAGTATCATAAGTTTCACAAAGCTTAGTAGTATGAGTTATGCAAAAGAAGAGTCTACTAATGAAATGATTATGGAGATCTAACATGGAGGAAGATGCCTACTGCAGAAAGATAAATAACCACGGAATACAAAATAATTGGTACAAAGTTTACTTCCTTACCTTCTGGAGTAGGCAGCCCCTGGGGGTACATTTTCAAAATGGGGGAAGACTTGAAGGAGCGTATATACTTTGAAGTAGGAGATGGAACGAAAATAAGATTTCGATTAGACTAGGTGGGGAAATAATACATTAAAAGTTGCATTTCCCAGCATATTTCCAAATGATCTGCTCTTGTGGAAACTATTACTGATTGTAGAGATAATACTGGGTGCCATATCATTAAAAAGTACTTGTCAGGATTGGAAAGTCAGTTGCTTGGCAAGGCTAGTAGACAAACTGGAACTGGAAAATTTGCAAAGACAAAGCATGGATAGAATCTGATGGGCATGGGAACAACAGAGGTATTTTTACAATCGAAGTTGCTACCAGGTCTTGACAAACGCAGGAAATATTGTACGGTCTTGGGATCTTGACCATGGAAAGGGATATGGAGAATTAAAGCTCTAACCAAGGTGATTTGTTATAGAGCTGGATAGTGATGTATGAAGCTTGGAAAAACAAGACAACTTGATGAGGATAGGATTTAGCCTTTCAATATGCTTTCTATGTAAGGAAAGGATTTTTCTTGCATTGTCTGGTGGCCAAGGAAATTTGTAGCATATTCCTAAACTTGTTTTGAGTTCAACAGGTGATGCCAATTAGTCTTAAGGAGGCTATGCACTATGCCGGTGGCTAAGGAAAATGAAGAAAGAAAGAGAAAGATATGGCAAGCAGTACCAAATTTTATATTTTTGGACACCATGGAAAGAAAGGAATGCAAGTTACTTTGAAGAGACCTCTACTATGCCTGTAACCCTGTACTAAAAGCGAAATGCCTCTTGAACCTTTTTTTGGGTGTAAACATACGGATGTATCTGATGTAAATATGTTTGTGGACTTCATTGGATCCTTGAGTTCTGCATAGGAGCTATTAACACTTTTGAAATTATGCTTCTTTTGGATGCCAGCGTTAATAAAAGTATCTTTACTTCATCAAAGAAAAAATAAAAGAGCAGTACAGAGAAGTTATATGTGCAACCAATCCAATGAGAAAAATAAAGATCTACAATTGGGAGATTGTTGTTTTACTGGGTATGTTGTTACTGGTTATGTTGTTGTTGTTCTAATTGGGAGATTCATACCATCAACGAGTTGTATGAATGTGAAAACGGGTGTCATATTTGAGTTACATCTTCTAATTCGACATAAGGTAGCCTAACTAGTTTTTGATTAAGATGTAGTTGATCGATTATTTGATTGGTTATGTCTGTATCTGTTTCTTGGTGATTTGGGAGTGTGAGAGTGTGAGGGGTGCTTAAGAATTAGGAAGTTGGGTTCTAACCATTTCATGTCATGCCTTCTTTCAAAAGATGTAAATTTTAATGACTACGAGAAGATTGAGTCAGTTCGTTTTGTTGTTGTGACAAGGTATTCTTTGCTTTAACTCTGTTATGCTCCTTTGTAAACATACTGAGTTATTTCTTCATACCAAGTTACTTCTTTCTTTTTGTACAGGTTCTGGTAAAGTTGTGGATTGATGGTGCTGAGCATGAACAAATAGGTGGCTTAAGTGCGGCATTTGGGTCTCTTTTACCTACTAATATTAAAAATACCCCCAGATTGCCTGCTACATATACAAAACCCTTGAATGGCTGTTCTAGTTCCTCTTCTAAGGTATTTATTCCAGATTCCTGACAATGCCTTTATTCTTAGGTAAATAGCCAGCATCTCAGAGGCTTTTCAATTCGTCATCTATAACTTTTGGTTGCAATTCCTCCTTTGACATATGAAGAAGGTTTACTTTTGTTATACATTGCATAATGCAGAGATTTTTGTTTACTTTGGTCTAGTTATCAGGGTCTATTGCACTAGCTCTTCGCGGTCAATGTGATTTTCGAACGAAGGCTGCGGTTGCACAAGCAGGAGGTGCTGCAGGGATTGTGATGATAAATGATCAAGAAGGTTGTCATCCATGACTCATTGCATTTCAGTTCTTATTTTCTTTTAGTTTTTGAGTTTTACTTTTTTGGTGATTTTGTCTGCCCCATCTCTTCCAGAAATGACACTGCTTTTCCCTGCTATCCTTTAGATCTTTTGGAGATTACTTGTCCGGACAATTCTACGGTATCAAACATAACAATTCCTGTTGTGACCATTTCAAAAGCCGGAGGAGATGTCATTGATAAATATATCTCTGCAGGAAAGAAAGGTAAAGTCTTGGCTTCGTGTATATTAGCTCCATTTTCTGTCAAGGGTTAGCTCTCTGTTGATTCTAGTTCTGGTTTTCAAGGTATCTGGTATCTTAGGATATGATTTATACTTTTTTACAGTACATACATTGTTATTCACCAGTTTCAATTGTCCATGTAATATGTAGTGCGATTCTTGTGTCACTGTACAGAGTATGTCTTGCAAAAAGCTGTTACACATGTCCTTTTTTCAGGATGTGATATGATCCATATTTATATGACATGCATACTTTGCAGGGAAAATTTTCTATTTACATGTGTGCCTTCAACACTGATAAAGTGCAAAATTAGTATGTTTGTTGTGCATGCCATTGTTACTTTGGTGCTATCTCCTTGTACTTGTGTCTACTAATTGAGTGTCATTTACCTGTTAGAAAGACCATCGAGTAACAGCAAGCTGGCCCAAATGATTTGAGACTATATGAGAAGTCTAATCTCACAAGGATGGCCGATAAATAGATTTTGGATGCTATATAAGCGATATAAGATGTTCAGTTTGAATGATTGATTCAGTGTTCTAGAGATCTCTGCTTTTCATCTCACTTCATCCTCATTTTTAATGCTCAGTCATCAGATGATGTGGTTCAGGAAGTTCTGAAAGGTTAAAAGGTTAGTACTGCTTAATTGGTTAAGGTTTCAGGTCATCGAAAGGGCTTTAGGAGTATACGACAAATGTAAAACTGGGAATAAACAGAGATTTAAAGGTTTTCAAAGTTGGTTTTTTGCTGCTGCGGAAAATCTTGGAGATCAGATGATGCTCATGACTGAAGGATCTGGTTTGGGCTCCAGGAGAATTGGGGTAGTTTGTAAAAGTTGAAGTGAGAAAGGAGATATGGAAATATGACAAGTTTAGGTTTTGGGCACAATGAGTTGAAGGATTTGAGTAATATGGTTTTTTTTGGCAAGTGTCTCATTGAAAGAGGTATACAGCAGTAGAAAGACTACACAAAAGGTTGACTTTTTTCACAAAAGCATCTCATCATCTATACAGGGTGTATTATTCAAAAGGATTCAAGACTAAGAATGTCTCTAGGACCTGTGAGAAAGGCTTCTCGATTCCAGGTAAAGACCATGGTTACGTTCACTTTGAACATACAATACACTTGAGTGCCGAAGCAGGACCTCCCGAGCAACCTCCAAATCTCTGTTGGAAAATTTTGAGTATTAATTACCATTTCAAAGATGAAAAGACCGAGTATTCATAGGCGGATCCAGGATTTCAAGATGAAGGGTGCACAATTGAGAAAAATGGATCTAGAATTTACATTAGATGGGTTTAACTTTAGTCTCTTACCATGCACCCGTTAAACTTATTAAACTTTTGAAGTTCAAAATTATATTCTTCTTGAAATTTTAGTGATTTTCACATATATATCTACACTTCGTGCAAAAATCAAGACCGTGTAAAGTCGGATTTGAACCGCCAATTTTGTAGAGGTGCACCCAATAATTATTACACCATAGGAGTCTTTAAGCATGGGTGCACACACATTGATTTAAGTAGTTTTAAAGAAATATAACATTGTTATACATGGTTAAGGAAAGGAGTATGGGTTCACGTGAATATAAGATTTCTTGTAAAGATTAATTAGTTGCCTGAGGTGGCTTTCATGGGAGGAAAAAGTTATCAGAGGGTCATCGATTAGAGTGGGCTGGATTAGTCTTGAACTAATATGATGGATTAAGATTATCAGGGTGCATACTAATCACGGAGACTGGGAGTGAAAAGACATCCTCCATATGGTAAGTAATGGTATACAACTGCCTTTGATGATGGGATGACTTGGTTCTTAAACACTGACTGAGGATAGAATATCCGTGCTCACTAATGACCATGTGCATTTAAACTATATAGCAGTGGCTTCTCTTGCTACTCTGTCCATTGTGCATTCGTCATCATGCTTGTTTTAATTCTTGTTATCTCTTGTTGTTCCTCTGTTCTTGGATCGTGGAAGAATTACAACATGACGGTCATATTTTCTCTTAATGCAGTGGAGATTCTGTTGTATTCGCCAGATCGCCCCATTGTGGACTACTCAGCCATGTTCATATGGCTGATGGCTGTTGGCACAATTTTTTGTGCATCCTTTTGGTCGGAGCTTACTGCATCTAAGGAAAACAATGACTATGAACAGGCACCAGAGGTTCCAAAAATATGCATCCTGATATATCTTTACATTTAATTTATACAGCCCCTTTTGTTTTTGCAGACTTAATATTTTAGGTTTTAGGCTGCTGCATTGTGTTGGATTTTGGAGTTATACACTTAGGAATAGCTGCAGCCTTTCAAAAGTTTATCTACCCACATCACCAAAATATTCAGGAAGGGCCACACATATATCCAAAGTTCACTCATAGTCTATACATAATATATTCTTTTATCAGTCAAAAGAATTTCATTGAGGTTTATTGGAAATCATTTCAGAGGATCTTCTTTATCACAAATCGTTTCAGAGGATCTTTTGGAATGGTCGAGCGTGTATTGCTTTGTTTCATTTGTATTATTACGATATTGTTCCCTCTTTTAGCCTTTTTGTTGTTTTGATGGAGTAATTATTAATAAAAGGCATCCAGAAGATGAAAAATACAATGGTAGCAATAAAGTTAGCTCCAGAATAATGTCTATGCTAGAATCAGCGGCCTAACAGAATCCAGTGAGTTATCAAGACATTTAGCCCTTGTGTTTTCTTTTTGACTTAATGTAGTTCGAGCTTTTGAGGCAGGAAGATGCAGTGGGATTACTTATGTGGGATTACTTATTTTTCTTTGTTTAAAAGTTAATGCTGATTGCTGATTGGGTAAGTTGGACACTAGTAGCACAGACAAGACACTCGTTTATTTACAAGTCCTGTGACATGTATTTTTGCATATGGATTCTACTGATAGGAAATTTGATTGCAACTTAGGTGAACCACTGGGAATTATTAGAGCATGAGAAGATGGGGAGGAAAAGATACCAAAGAATTCTTTTAGGAAGAGAAAGTGAGATTCTATATATTACCCAAGCCAAGGACGAATGAATATCTTGCATTATGGGTGAGTATGGTCCATTAAAGTGGAGAGGTATCAGGAGCAGAGTGGTACTTAAAGCATTTTAGCTATGCATCCTGAAATGGCTGAAAGCTGTAAATTCTTCCCCATCGAAGGCAAAGGAAGGAATGCAGATGATAGGTTCATGGCAATAAAAAACACTATCACTGGCGTAACATGTATTAGATTTGTTAAAATGTGCAATTCTTAAACAATGAACTGATGGCAATGGTACAGAATTCTTGGTCACTTTTCGTAATTTAATATATCTAGCTTGTTACAGTGTATTACTGTGTAGCAGGTGCTCCATCTTTTTTTAAGTTTGGAGGTGATGTATGTTTCTTATTTGTATACTATGTGTCCCTTTTTTCCCGTTCTTTTTGCTTTGAGTGAAAGATTCAGACAAATCACAATTACTTTTGATGATTAATGGCAGTCAGAGTAGTTTATATGTTCTTCCTTTCTCATTTTTAGGTACATGCTGGAGGCGCCAGGGAGGAAGATGACAAGGAAATTCTTAATATCACTACAAAAAGTGCTTTCATATTTGTCATCTCAGCGTCTACGTTTCTGCTGCTACTTTACTTTTTCATGTCGGCTTGGTTTGTCTGGCTGCTGATAATAGTTTTCTCTATTGGTGGAGTTGAGGTACTCAAATAATTCTCTACTTTGACTTGATCACGAAGCCAAGCTAACTTGTTTTGAACTTGGTTAAGATAAAACCATCTCACTTTATAGCACTGCGTTTCTCTGCTCATGGTGCTAATAGTTGACAGATTATCGGCCATCTATTTTGTACAAAAAGGGAGCACAATGATAAGCAAAGACGATGCCATCGACAAATTAACCACAAATAAGCCTTTCAAAACAACCCGAAACCAGAAACTGCTCACAAACTGACCCAAGCAGTCAAATCAAACAGAAGCTGATTAATAAGCCAAAAATGAAACCAACTCCCACAAAACCATACTAAACCTTCAATCACAATTTATGTTTCCAAAATGACCACTAATTATAGTGTCCTTTCAGCTGATTAACTTATTAGTTATGCTGTACATAGCATTACCAGTTATATTGTAATAAAGCTAGGCTTTGTAAACCAAATTTGGTCAAGGGAATGCACCAACTGTTTCTTTTATATTCTTCTTGCCTGGTTGAATCAAAGTGTGATCTATTTTTCCATGTCTGCTCATTAGAAGATTTAATGAAATTTTGTGCTGAATGCATTTTCTCTATGGTGCCTTACTCTTTAGAAGGGTTACCCTTCTCCAGCTTTAGAAAGATTAAAGTTTATGGATTCATATTGAGCATTTTTGCATTTTTATGCATCTTATTTGAATAGAACTTAGGTTTCTTTCAGTTTGGTTGATATTGTCTCTGCTTATTGACTTTAATGGTTAATTGTTTCCTTCTCAGGGAATGCATAGCTGTATAATATCCCTGGTATCAAGGTATAATACTTCCAAGAATGATTGTCTGTCTGCCATATTAATGTACGGAATGGATTTCTAATTAGCTCTTCTACTTTGTTTCCGACGATCTTGTGAGTAGCAAATGTAAAGATTGTGGAAGGAAGACGTTGAATTTGCCGCTTCTTGGGGAAGTTTCTATTCTATCTCTTGTGGTCTTGATAATATGCGTCGCATTTGCCATCTTCTGGGCAGCAACTAGGAAAGCATCATACTCTTGGATTGGCCAAGATATTCTGGTAAGCTCATTAGTAAAATTTCATGCATTTGTTTTCATAATGGAACTGGAAAATTTTTTGGCACTTTGATCTGTATGGTGGTACTATGAACCGGATAATAATCTACTCAAGCCAGTTATCTTGTTCTCTGATAAATACGCATCATAGTCCCTCTAACTTTCACTCTTCTAATATTTGCACTCTCAAATGCAATTAAAACTAAAGAACCCTTTTTTGGCCAGGGAATTTGTTTGATGATAACTGTTCTGCAGTTGGCTCAGTTGCCTAATATAAAGGTCTGTTGATAGCTTCCATATGTTTTTCAATGAGAGGAGTTGGTAGCTTATTTTGCTTCACCGTGATTACTATTTTGCTTTAGGTTGCTACAGTGCTTCTGTGTTGTGCATTTCTCTACGACATCTTCTGGGTTTTCCTTTCACCTGCTATATTCCATGACAGCGTAATGATTGCTGTAAGTTCTCTCTTTAGCTACATCTTTTTCTCTGTACCGTTCATGAGACTTTCTATGTTGTGGTGACTGGTGAGCTCCCAATTTTAACCGTTATGTGGATGTATCATATCATATATTCATATTTGTTTTGAGCAGTGTTTTTCCTAATTAATTCGTAAAAGTTTTATCGCATTTTTAACCTATATGAATATGGAAAAATATGTCAGTTAAACAAGACTTCTAGTGAACACTGGTCTTAGACTCTCATTTGTATGCAGCTGATTCTGGGCTCAAGCATTTGTGCCTCATATGATATATTTACATGCAATGACAGCACGAGTACAACTTATCACCTAGCAGAACCAAGCTGGCTTGTTTATATATTAGATTCCATAGTCCACTTGGCGGGTTTTGAAGGCTAGACCCTTGTGCTGACAAAAATCATTGGGATTGTGTCATTTATCTCCTGTTGTTAGCAAGAAACTCAAATTCCGCATGTTGATTGGTTGAGTTCACTGTCTGTTTTGTAAAAGTCTTCGTTCTATGTTAAGAGTGTTTAATTGTGTAGTAATGACTAATGATTCAATCGTTCTATCATTTATGGTTTAACCCTTTTGGCTATCTATTAGGTTATATAAGGATTTACTGATATGATAATTTAAGCTTCAGTTTGAATTTAGAACATGAGCATGCTCATATGTAACAATGATTGTTTAATAAGGTATTTATTCACAAAAGAACCAAGAACTTGCTAGGGGTGGTGAGAAACAGAAAATCAAGTATAGTTCTTAATTGAATAAAGGAAGATAAATTGAGTATCAAAGAGAGACCCGAAACCGCAAGGAATAAACTTGATCAGAAGATATACATCAAATTTTCTTGAATTTTAGGACCAGTGGATCTCAAAAACATAATATTAAGTAATTAAGTAATTACTGCTGCCGCATAGCGAAAAATGCAAAGCAATCATTGAACCATTAAAACATGAAGTATACATAGTTGCACAATTTAAGCTCTCCCCTAGATACATCTATATGTAATATTAAGTAATTAATATAACGTCTTACTTCATCAAAAAAAAAAAACTAAGTAATTAACCTGAAGACTCGATGAAAGTTTTATATAATCGATGTGAATTGTAGACATCTCACTGAAATGAAACTAAAGCATTTGATGGTTTTACACATGAATGAACTCATGATTTTTGTGAAACTTCAGCAGAATAGTTAAGATCATATAGATGTATCTAGGGGAGAGCTTAAATTGTGCAACTATGTATACTTTATGTTTTAATGGTTCAATGATTGCTTTGCATTTTTTTGCTATGCGGCAGTAGCATTTTAGTTCGATTGTTTGCTTCAATAAGCTGGAGTAATACACGAACTTGTGTCCTTCACTGTCACAGGAAGATGTTTTAGCTCTTAGAAGCTAACATCGAATTTTCTCACTAACATTTCTCGAGTTCTTCCCTTCTCATAGGTTGCCCGTGGTGACAAAGCTGGCGGAGAATCCATCCCAATGCTTCTGAGAGTTCCTCGAGTTTCAGATCCTTACGGCGGCTATGATATGATTGGCTTTGGGGACATTCTCTTTCCTGGTTTGCTGGTTTGTTTTGCTTTTAGGTATCCCTTTGTTCTTTCATCCATCTTGCAAGCAAAATTTGTTACCCTCCCAAAAATGAAAAAGAACAAAGCACATTGTCTAGGTGAAACAAGAAGTATATTCTTCTGTGTATTAGTTTTCTATCTTTGCTCTTCGAGGATATTCAGATATTACATGTTTATAGATAGATTGAATAAAAATGAACTGTAGTCACGAGTCTTTTGATAATTGCCGGTGTCTATTCTCATATAATTTCTTATTAGTTATCAAAATATCTCCAAGTATCTCGGTTATTGAAGAAAGAAAATGGTTCCTATGGCAGTGAGTAAAATTAATAAATTGATATTGGGGAAATGTGTTGGATGTAGAGCTGAAAGATGTTCTCAATGCTATGGTTGCTCACTTTAACGAGTCGACTACCTTTTCCCCTGTACAGAATTAAAGTTATTTAATATCCTTTCATCTGATGAATTCATTTCCTTTCTAGAAAAGCAAGGAACCTCCTGTTAATCCTCTTTTCTATCTTTTTTGCAGATTTGACAAAGCTAGAAGGAAGGGTGTACTAAATGGATACTACCTCTGGATGATAGTTGGTTATGGAATTGGTGGGTTGTAAATGATGTTACTCAGTTGCTTGAAACCATTAAAACTTGGTAACACGCGTAGAAATGCCTAAAAAGTGTGAAATATAAATATGTTTTAAAGCACATTTTTAACGAAATCAAAACTGATATTGACAAGTAGAGATCCTGAAACCTTTTTCTTTTCCTTTTATTTCCTGTTTAAAATTTCCTCTCCTACTCATTCCGTATCCTATTCCAAATCAACTTGGAATTCTTGCAGGTCTTTTATTCACATACTTAGGTTTGTATCTAATGAATGGACATGGTCAACCTGCTCTTCTATATCTCGTGCCCTGCACACTAGGTATGTCAGTTTTACGGCCTCTTGAACCAAAATTTGTGTTTGGTCTTTATATATCCTTTTCTTCGTCGTTTTTAACCTTTAATCTTTAGGAACTTATGTGGTGCTGGGATTGGTGAGGGGCGAACTTAAAGACCTATGGAACTACGACAGTGAATCAACAAAAGTTGCAGACTCGCTATTGGAAGATGCTTGATAGATGAAAGAATTAAACATTAAATCTACAGACACTGATAGTCTGGAGAAGAAATATTAAATCTACAAGCACAAGCCATTGGTGTGTTCTTTCCATGCTATTTGTATAAGCTGTTCATAAAACTTAAACTTTATTCAGGAAATTCTTGGCTGTGTTTCATATGTATATTTCAGTTCTCGACAATGTTTTTCTTTCACCTTTAGTTTCCACTGCAGCTGTTCTTTGAGTAGTATGTAACAACATCATAGTAATCATACAAAAGAAAAGTTATAATGTAACAGATTTAGTAGTCAAAATTCTCCCTATTGTTCTGCAAATTGCTGTTTAATCATCTCATTTAGTGTCCCCTCAACTGCTTTTCATTTGAAACACATTGTTATTTGCTCATTGAATTACTTTACATCCATAGTACATACTCTTTGAGTAGCTATTTGTGTCGTTTTCTGTATTTTTGTTTTTTAAGTTAGGCGGCGGGTAATTGCTTTCTTGGCTTCTGTCTTCTTGTTTTATCTTGTTGTTATTACTTGTTGTCGATACTTCTTTTTTCATTCTTTTTTTAGAGGGTCTATCGGAAACAACCTCTTTGCACTTCCAGGGTAGAGGTAAGACTGCGTACATTTTACACTCCTCAAACACCACTCGTAGGAATTCAATGAATTGTTGTTGTTGTTGTTGCTGCTGCTCTGTTAGAAAAAATATTTATCGATATAATCCTAAAGGGGAAAGACTGAATTTGCTCCAATAACCGTTTGAACTCCTCTCTTTAGGTCGATACAAACATCCATTTCATTGCCCTTGGTCTTTTTTTTTTTATTTATTAAACTGTTAGTTTTATTGATCTCAAAAAAATATGTACATCATAGAGCTAAGTGGTAGTAGTTTGGACTGGCTACTACACTGATACAAGTACTTTTTATACTATCTTGACTATCTATACTCGAGCATCATAACTCTCTAATTACAATAGCTAAGTATAGTAATTGAGCTGTCTCAGACCAGTTTGCCAATGTTTGCACTTGCTGCCTCGAATGTGCATGAGTAAGGCAATCTCTTTACAAGTCAGTTCCTCCACATAAGCAGCTCCTTTAAAACGAACGAGATTCCTTTCTTTCCAGATGTGAGCAGTAGTAGTAACAAATGCTGAAGCTGTTATAGCATTCTGCCACAGTCTACTTTTAGCTTTGCTGCATATCCAAAGAAGTTCAGTTTCCTAGCAGCCAACTGTTCTGGTATGCCTCAGCCAAACACATATTCCGGACCACAATCTGTTTGTAATAGGACACTCAAAGAATAGATGATTGAGGTCCTCTATATTCTGTTTGCAGAACACACAATCTGCTGGAACTTGTATGCCCATGTTCTGCAATCTTTCAACAGTAGGAAGTTTATGTTGAGCAGCTAACCAAACAGTGAATTTATGCCTAGGTAGGACATTAGTAATCAGCATCAAATTCTTCCACTCAACCTTATTGAAACTGGGCAGTAGAGTGAGGTATAGTTTCTGAATGTGAAATTTGCCCAGGCTGCATATACTTTGTAATCTGTCAATTAGATCACCTTGAAGCTTTTGGCTCTCCAGAATCATAGTTCTGCTTTCCAGTACCTTTCTGATCACCCAAGATGCTGCTTTTGGAATGCTAATTGTGGCAATGCTCCTTTGCTTGATGTAATAAGAATGAATCGCCCTTGGTCTTTTGTCTAGCGATAACTGTTAAGAATGTAGTACGTGATCTGTGGAATAAGAGCACTTCATTGGTTTGAACCTTGCCACAAATAGAAGTCTGGTATTTAAGTATAAGGGCAGATATATTATCCACTGAGTTTCAAATCGTGCGTTATTGGTCCTCAGACTTAAAATGTATTCTCCAACTGAGCTTGAAGCGAGAGGTGAAGCACACGCTTCAAACACACACCTTACTGGAAGTAAAAAAAGTATCAAACATCTGTGATTTCAATTCAACACAAATTAAATTGTAATTAAATTAGCTACTTTTAGCATTCCGTATACGTAAATGCCGATATTTGTCCAACCCAAACTTGAAATTATTCTTGTTAGACTCACTTTGTGCACCATTTTTTGAAGCACAAACTCATCTAAAGCACAACGTCACTCATATTAAGCAATAACCCTTCGATTTGCGTTGCTTTTCCGCTTTAAGCGACAAAACGGTAAATATTTACCTAATCGGGTGTTTACACCAAACTGTATTAACTCACTTTGGTTAATTAATTGAATGAGATGACAATGCATATGATTTACCGTGATTAAATGATTGAAGTCCATATACAAAACACATGTCATGTATTTATTGATTTGGTGTAGACACCCGGTACGAGTATGTTTTTTTTTTCGACGAAACAATGGCTTTTAATAATAGTAATTAGCAGTAATTGATAGGTGATGGGAGAGAATTCATCATCTACTTTATATCAAACCATAGATCTAGCTACTGCTGTCACTGTTAGCTCTCTGATTTACATTTGGAGACATGTCTTCAAAAAACATACAACAGATGAAGTCATGCTTTATGTCCAAAAATGAGATTGCTCACGGAAATACACAAATGATGAAGCCATGCTCTGAAAGCTATCTACTAATTTGATAATTATAAACAATCGAAGGATGTCACTTAGTGGTTAATGAACTGAGTGCAAACTTTAGAGATTAGGATTAAAGTTCAAGTGGAGACAAAAATCACTACGTGTATTCCCATATGTGTAAGCCCTGATGGTCCCATTTACTCGATAACTTTACTAGTGGGAGGTAGTACGAGGCAAAGCTATGATTTGAAGTTCGTGGGTTCGGGATTCTACTCCTTTTAAGTTATTGGATTTTAAATTAATAAGTTGTACATATTCAATGAATTCTTTAAGACAAATACATATTTTGAACTAAAATTACTGAGTTCTGCCGATTCATAATTCAACGGCTAGCTCCGCCGCTGAGTAGGTACCCGATGGATAGTTGTCGATGTGTGCGCATGCTGACCGAGACACCAACATACAAATTTTGAAAATCATAAATGAGGATGGACCAAAAGACTGATTTCAGAAAATTAATTTGCATGGTAATAACAAAATGAGTTTTGAAGAACTTACATTTCCATAATTCTCTTTCTCTTATCACTGCAAATGTAGGAGTTAAGGTGTTCAACCCCCATATTGGCAAAAGTCTGGTCTAGATCACGATTGAACAAGAGAGATCGTTAAGTTTCCCTTTAAGATTCTCAATATAAAACCTGCCAAATAGACATTATGAGAAAATTATAAAAAGATCAAAACTTCACTTAAACCAATAATTTTTTTAATAATCGAAAAATCTCCGAGCTCAGTAGCACACGGTAAATTATAAAAATGCCCTTTTACTCTACTTCACTTAAATATCAGGTTTTTGTCTGTACTGCAATATGAAATAATTACGCGCGTCTAATTCACACATCATATGTTGCGCTATTACCACTAGATAATGGGGGCTTTCACTTAAAACAATGTAAAATTTATGTCATTTAAGATAAGAATTACTTCACAAAATATCCGTGAAAATCATACCAGGTAGCCGTCCTTTTAAGCATGTTGTAGTTTACAATGTATTTAAAGATTAACCATTTTCGCTCAAACTTCAGGACACTACGTCCTAGAGTTTAAACCTCAAACTTTAAACTTCACGACATTTTATCCTAAAGTTCGAAAATTGTGTCATCTTATGTCATTAGTAGTTCAAAAATTCAGGACACCTGAATTTTAAATTAGCGGCTCAAAAATACAGGACGCTAAATGCTGAATTTCCAAATACAATATACTTAGTCTAGAAGTTTGGACGAATTAGCTAATCTTTAAATATATTATAAATTGTAAATATATTTTAAATAGTAGGCTTAAAAATGGCTATTGATACACTTCGCGTGATATGAGCGTTGCACATAAATTTCTTTCCTAAAAGAAGTAACAATTAATCAAGAACAAAAATAGATAAATAATTCAACAATTTATACAGCAAAAAACCAAATGTTTCACTAGTGCAAGTTTCAATGTAACTAATAAATTTAATTACAAATTGACAAAGTCTCAGTAAAGATCTACACTAGATCAACAATGCATGTAACTGAGACGAAGAGAAATGAGTAGAAGAGAGAAGAAGTTCAAAGATGAACATTCTGCTAATTCACTGTATTGTTTTTGTACAGTATAACTGTCTTTATACAAGACTCACACAAGACACATGTGTGTGAAAGGAGTAAAAGTACTAAAATACCCTTAGGCATAAAGACTAAAATACCCTAACACATCTAATATAACTCTACTGATCATTCAACAATCCCCCTCAAGCTGGAGGTTAGAACACATCCAACACTCCAAGCTTGGAGACTAAAGAAAGATGTTGAGCTGCACATAAGCCTTTAGTGAGCAAATCTGCAAGCTACATTGTTGTGCTAACATGATGTGGCGAGAGGAGCCCAAACTTGATCTTCTTTCTGACAAAGTGGCAATCTATTTCAATGTGTTTGGTCCGCTCATGAAAAATTGGAACTGAACTGGTTTTGAAACAGTCATCTGCAATTCCTTTAGGAGTCTTGATAACCAAGCAACCTCTGCTGTCACTGCTTCCATGCTCCTATATTCTGCTTCTGCTGAACTTCTGCTAACTGTTTGTTGCTTTTTTGATTTTCATGAAATTAAAGAACTCCCTAACTTGACAATATAGCATGCCACTGACCTTCTAGTATCAGGACAGGTTGCCCAATCTGCATCACAGTAGGCTGTAAAATGTCAATTGGTTTTGCCTATAAGAGAACTCCTAAACCAGGTGTTCTCTTTATGTATCTAACCACTCTTAAAGCTGCATCCATATGAGACTGATTTGGATTTTGCGTGAACTGACTAAATGTTTGCACTGCAAAACTGATGTTAGGTCGTGTGATTGTCAAATATAAGAGTTTGCCAATCAACCTTTGATATGCAGTAAAATCTTCCAAGTCTGGATCTCCTTTCCTTCCTACATGAGTGATCATAGGTTAAAACTCGTGTTTTAGTCGTCGTAATAACACTTTAATTACTGCATTTTATAAATGTTTAAGCTTAAATGATTATGAATTTTACTAAATTCATGATTTATGCCTTGCAGGAAGAGTTTCCAACTTAGGAATTAATTCGGGATGAATTTGAGTAATTTAAGGCTTTGAAGTCTGAGTAAAAGCTAAATAAATAAGGTTGTAATCATGTTCGGGGGTCACAATGCAAGTCCGGAGAACAAAACAATGAGTCGAGCTGGCATACGACACATTATCTAGTAAAATACCCATAACGTTTTGCTCAGAACTCCGTTTGAGCTCCATAATATATTGATGGAAAACTATTTAAAAGGGCTACAACTTTCTTGTTATGCATTTTACCGAATTTCCAGTCAGTGAAATGCATGAAGACAGCGCGAATACCGCGCAAAAATGTGCGTTTCAAGTCGCCAAGACAGAATGCTTTACAACTTCGCGTGAAGACTGCCCGAAGCCGCGCGTTTTCTGTCTGGGAAGTGAATTATTGAGGGGTAAAATGGAAAATCTGAAGGGATCCACTCAACTTACATAGAAGGAGGAGCTTCTTCTTGGAGCTAAGAAAGGAGAAGAAGAACAACATCTTGGAGCAAGAATTCAAAGAGTTCTTCTAGTTGTTTGTTTATATTATGTATAAGACTTTTATTATTGATTTGTGTATGAATATGAGTAGCTAAAAACCCAAATATTCTGGGGTCATGGATGTTAGATGATCATGTTATTTGAAGTTTAGATTGAAGATCTTGAATCTATTATTATGGGTTGTTTATTTGATTCTGCTTTTAATTATTTTATTGTGTAGCTAACAATGAAATACTATCTATGAGTCTTGAGTTAAACTTGAAAAAGGAAATTCTTAATTGCATATAGAATCAAATAGAACAAGTTCTGAATCCCGGGCATCGGATGAAGGATTCGCGATTAAGATAGACATATACTTAATTGCCTTGTTTGGTTGAAGAATAGGAGTTTTAAATGCATTCTTGCTAATATTAATACCATAGACATATAGGTATTAATTTGACTTGAATAGGTGCATAAGAACTATACATATTCTTATAAATATTATTAACCCTATAATCAATAACCTGGATAATTAAATAAATCAATCTTAAGCTAAGATAGTATCATGATCTCTGGCAAATCCATGACCCTAGAATATCTTTATAATAATTGTTATCAAAATATTGTAGTAATTTTGTGTTGAATTATTATTTAATTATTAAGTAAATTATAAATTGGTTCTTTATATATTTTGTGATAATTTAGCTTGTATTGATAACTGTTTAAGTCTACATCAGTGGAGAAGTTGATCACAATTTCTCGTGGGAACGATACTTTACTTACTACTATATTACTTGTTGATCGCATACACTTACGTGAATGTTTTGGTCGCAACAAGTTTTTGGCGCAGTTGCCGGGGAATTAGAAATTAACTATTCTGCTAGATTAGACTTTTATTATTCTTTTTACAAGTTTTTTTTCTTCTCATTTTGTAAATATTTTATTTTTATGAATATTTGATTTTTCTCTTAAGTATGTTTCTAGTTCTCTCAGGATGACATATGAGGATGAAATATACAGAGGTAAGGTTAATGATGAAGACGCATGGTTAATCAAAGATTTTTATGGCCCGTATTTTTGGGCTAGTCATGACCTCACCTCTTGGACGTCTGAATTTGAATATGGGAGTAAGGGTTGGTATTGAGACGGATATTCTCGATTAGTGGAATCTACGAAACGATGTTGTTTACTAACAATGGTATGAAAGATTAGTCTAAGGAGAGAGATGAAGTCGCACAAAAAAGTGATAATTTTGACTTGGATGTGCATAACTTCGATTCAGATTTGAGTGCAAATGCTGATGCGTGTAACGCCCAACAATTTAATGATGAGTTGTATGAAGCTGAAAAAAATCTTCTAAACCAAATAGAGGAGCTGAAACAAGAATACCAATCATTAGAGAATATTTTTCTTGAGAATGTCCATGTTAAGAAGGGTGCTCTAGAGTCATGTGAAGGAGTAGATAACATTACTTTAGAAGAATTGAGTGTTTGTATAAATGGAGATGTAAATAGTAGTAGAATTCATGAGTTATGGCGCATTAGACTTGCAATTGTTTTTCCACATTATTTAGATAGTAATCGAGCCATTTAAGCCTATGGAGAAGTCAAAGAGTGAGGATAAAAGTGTCTATATTCTTGAATTTGTTGTGCAAAAAAACAAAAATTGAATTCCTCATCCAAATGCCGAGAAGTGTCGAGTGAAAAATTTATTACTTGGTCCGGTTATCTTTGCACCAAAGAAGCATGGCGACAGACTTGATGCCTTCTTAGGGGTACAATTCATAAGTTCAAGGTGGAAGCAAAAGGTGGTTCACATTGTACATTATTTTGTAGGATTTGTATATCTGCTTGCGTAGTATATTTTGTATAATAATTTTGAATTTTGTAAAATAGATTAATTTCTTTTTATGTTTATTGTTTATATTTTCAGCTTAGTTTGTAATTTTTTTTATGTACAATTGTAGTAATTATCTCTAATATTAGGTAAACCGATAAACATTATATCGATATTATATTAAAAGCACGAAGGTCTTTAGCAAAATATCATTCGTTTTTTTTACCCTTTAAAAATAGATTATACATTGAACAAAATAGTAAAATAATTACATTTCTAATATTTAGGAATGTGAAATCAACTAAAATTTTGATTGTTAATTTTTTTCCTTATTTGAAATACTATATTGTGAATCCTATAATTTGACGATTTAAAATCAAAATTTTACGTTATAAAAATCATTCCAAATATGAACTATTATATGGAACTTTACATCATTAACGTGCTGTATTTAGAAGTCCAATGTGACATTTAATAGATAATAAATAATTTATTTTATTAAGTTGAGTTATTAATGATCGGTTCACAAGCAAAAATAACACTTCGGTACAATATTATTCCCTCCAGTTCAAATAAGTATTTTTTTTATCTTTTTCATGTGGTTCAAAATAAGAGATTTTTTAAAATTTTAAGAATGAATTAATTATTTTTTTCCTACATTGTCTTTAGAGTAAATAGTGTTGAAGTATGTGTTAGGGGTGTTCTATGTGAGAAGTAAAGGTTAATATGGTCAATTTTATTGCTAATCAATGCTAAAAGATAAATTTCTTAATTTGTGTGAAAATATCTAAAAAATCACTTATTTTGGACTGGAGGGAGCAGAATATAGTATTGAACTTTTTGGTTTGTCTATTCTTTCTTAAGATATTTATTTTACTTAATTGTAACAAGAATCTATAGCTCATTACTCATCTTTTTGTTGAATTATCTCATAATTGTTTGAACAACTTAACGATGAATAATAATAAAAAATATTTTTAATTAATTAAATAAATATAATTTTCAAGTATTAAACAAAAGTGCTAGAGGAAGTTTCTAAGGAGACATTGATTTATTTATCAAAATACATTTATTTTGCATGCCATCCTTAGTATTTTTGTGATGAAGACAACTTTTTGTTAGCGTCGTTAAATTAATATTTTGTGTTCGAATTTAAAATTTATAGATGTAAAGTTCTTTTGTAACAAATTGTACCTTTGACCAATTGGAACAAGTAGCGAAACAAACGTTTGATAGGTAATTAGTCATCAACAATTTGGAATGCAAAGTACTTGAGATTTATCAAGCAGAAATATAATATAATATTTTTATAAATGAAAAAGGTAACCGTGAATGAAAGGACAACCATATAAATTGTTCGAACCAATTAGCAAATATTTTTACACAATATTTATCATGGTCTTATATGTATCATGAGCTATCGTTTCAAACGCCTTTTTAGTTTCTTCCTTTCCTAAAACAGAAAGGTTATGAAAGTTGTCCTTAATCAAAGCTAGCCTTTTCAAGTTGATTCCTAAAAAAATATATAGGTCATACAAGGACTAAAATACTATTGCGGGTGATGTGAATACAACTCTATCAGGTTTTCTAAACCAAATAAAAATTCATATATCAAAATTACAATAAAGATTCAAAGAGTTAAATCACACAAAGTTCCGTCTTTTATTAAGTTTGATAAAAATGATCAACATTTAGCATTTTCATGAACTTCTATATTTAAGATTTTATTTTATATTTTAACACAGTGTTTAATATAATATTTATATTAATTTTTAAATTAAATACTCATTAACCTGGATACACGCGCAACGTGCGTACCCTAAAACTAGTCATTCTAATTGAAGAATAGGGTAGTCTGAATCCCTGTTATACGTACTAAGTGTCAACATGAGAATAACATAAGTGTAGGGAATTTACTCCACCTGCTCTTAAAAAAAATTAGCTAATGTATCATGTTGTCCAGATATAATAACTAGGAACCCAAGCAAAAGATCAAAGCATCTAGTAGCTGACAAGGATGAGGATGTGAACAATATTCCCTCACATGGCGAGGAATATCTCCGCACATTTGAAGAAGAAGATGCTTAGGCCAATGGCCTCAGGGAGTATTTTTTCTGATCTATTTTGTTTTTCTTTTGCATTGGGGACAATGCAAGGTTTTAAGTGTGGGGTGTTTTGCCCCTATTTTAATGTATTTACTTTGTCAAATTGTGTACTTTGTTTGATTGAGTTTAATTATTTTGTTTGATTTTATTTAGTGTGTTAAAGTTGCTTTTAGTTTGTTTTGTTAAATTACAGTATTGATAGATAGTAGTCCTAATTTGAAATATTGCTACTAGATTTTCTTGAGTTAGTCGAAAAACAAAAAAAAATCAGAATTAATTCGAAAAAAATAATATATTTTTGTTTATTTTATTTTTCAGTTTACTGTAGGCTAGTTTTGGCTTAATTTAAATAATTCTCCTTAGTTTTTCTTTATGCCATGGTTCTTTTCCAAGGGTGTATTTGAACCATGTATAGTATTTTTTATTTTATTTTATGTCAATTGAATAAAAAGTTCCTAAATTAAAAAGTTAATTCTCCTCAAATACACATGCTTGAAAAGTGATATATGCCTTATTTGTGACCAAATCTCAATTCTTGATTCTAAAGTAAGTGCCTTAAATTGTATAATTATGACTATGCTTAACTGCTTTGACTAGAGAGTCGAGAAAGATCCAAGCTTGAGTAAATTGTGTGCCAATGTGTGAGTAAAGATTGCTGGAATATTCTGTGTATAATAGTTGATGTCTAGAACTTACCCCCAAGGTATTTGCAAAGAGAAATAGTAGCATTGTTCAGTTTAGGAGATGATATATGCATTTCTTTGTTGAACCAGGTTTGATAATTATTTCCACCTAATTGTATATATCTTAGTCAAACATTTTGAGCTGTTAATCATATTTCTTTGGCACCCACGTTATAAACCTTATCAATTTATGTAATATATCAGCTGTTTGCACATCTTTCTCTCATGAGCACTTAATCTTGTTTTAATGATGAAGAAGTTGAGAAGAGATTGGTTGGTTTATTTGGAAAAAAAATCTGAAAAAGAGTGAAGAATATATATATATATATATATATATAAAATTGTATGTATGAAAGTGTTCAAAGAGGTGTAGTTACTACATTTCATATTTTTCACACCCTTTTTTCTAGCCTACATTACAACCAATAAAAGTCCTACTTGATCCTTGACTGAATAAGTTCAATTAGTAGAGTATTACATTAGGGGCAAGCATATGGTATGTCATCTGTTGCACATGAATTTCAATTCTGAGGGTGAGTTAATTCTTCCTATTTTTAGTTCCTGAATATTCTTGATTGTTGTTATGAGAGGAACTATTCCATATTATTTTTGTGAGTGGCACATGATTTGTAAAGGCAAGGAGAAGTTTTGATCTTTGTGTTAGAGCAAGTAAGCAAGTTATGAAAATGCGTGGCACTTGTGAGTCATGTATTAAAGTTGAATTATTATGTATTGGTACCTTAGTGTCAGCATGTGTTGTTACAAGAAATTGTCTGATAAAAAGGTTGTCAATATGTGAAATGTATGTTAATTGCTTGAGGACGAGCAATAGTTTGAGTGTGCGGTGTTGATCATAGGTTAAAAACTCGTGTTTTAGTCGTAATAACACTTTAATAACTGCATTTTACAAATGTTTAAGCTTAAATGATTATGAATTGTACTAAATTTATGATTTATGCCTTGCAGGAAGAGTTTCCAACTTAAGAATTAATTGGGGATGAATTTGAGTAATTTAAGGCTTTGAAGTCTGAGTAGAAGCTAAATAAATCTGGTTGCAATCGTGTCACAACGCAAGTCCGGAGAACAAAACAATGAGTCGAACGGGCATACGACACATTATCTAGTAAAATGCCCATAATGTTTTGCTCAGAACTCCGTGGGCTCCATAATATATTTATGGAAAGCTATTTAAAAGTGCTACAACTTTCATGTTATGCATTTTACCGAATTTCTAGTCAGTTAATCGCGCGAACACCGCGCGTTTCAAGTCGCCGAGACAGAATACTTTGCAAATCGCGCGAAGACTGCGCGAATACCGCGCGAAGTTGCGTGTTTTCTGTTCGGGAAGTGAGTTATTGAGGGGTAAAATGGAAAATCTGAAGGGATCCACTCAACTTACATAAAGTAAAGCTTCATTATTGGATGAAGATCAGATTTTGAGGGGAGAAAAAGCCATAGAAGAAGGAGCTTCATCTTGGAGCTAAGAAAGGAGAAGAAAAACAACATCTTGGAGCAAGGATTCAAAGAGTTCTTCTAAACTTTCTTCTAGTTATTTGTTTATATTATGTTTAAGACTTTTATTGTTGCTTTGGGTATGAATATGAGTAGCTAAAAGCCCAAATATTCTGGGGTCATGGATGTTAGATGATCATGTTGTTTGAAGCTTAGATTGAAGATCTTGAATCTATCATTATGGGTTGCTTATTTGATTGTGCTTTTAATTATTTTACTGCGTAGCTAACAGTGAAATACAATTTACGAGTCTTGAGTTAAACTTGAAAAAGGAAATTCTTGATTGCATATAGAATCAAATAGAACAAGTTCCGAATCCCGGGCATCGGGTGAAGGATTCACGATTAAGATAGACGTATACTTAATTGCCTTGTTTTGTTGAAGAATAGGAGTTTTAGATGCATTCTTGCTAATATTAATACCATAGACATATAGGTATTAATTTAACTTGAATAGATGCATAAGAATTCGACAGATTCTTATGAATATTATTAACCCTATAATTAATAACCCCGATAATTCAATAAATTAATCTTAAGCTAAGATAGTATCATGATCTCTAGCAAGTCCATGACCTTGGAATAACTTTATAAAAACTGTTATCATATTGTGTAATTATTGTAGTAATTTTGTGTTGAATTATTATTTAATTATTAAGTAAATTATAAATTGGTTCTTTATATATTTTGTGATAATTTAGCTTGTATTGATAATTGTTTGAGTCTACATCAGTCGAGAAGTTGATCACAATTCCTCGTGGGAATGATACTGTACTTACTATTATATTGCTTGTCGATCGCGTACACTTGCGTGAATGAACATCACTCTCTACTGTGGTAAGTTTCTAATTCATCTCTAGAGGTGTAGAAAAAGGTTTGGATCCACTCATACCAACACTGGATATCAATTCAAGTGCATATTTCCTCTGATTCAACAATATTCCCTTTTTTATCTGAGCACCTCAATTCCAAGAAAATATCTTAGCTCCCAATGTCTTTCACTTTGAACTGACTCTGCAATATCCTTTTAGCATGATTAACAAGTATGGAACTACTTCCATTGATCACCAAATCATCCACATAAACAAGTCTAATGAACAAGTTTGGACCTTCCCTCTTGCTGAACAAGGAATGGTCATAATTGCTCTGCATATAGCCATGTGTAACTAATGCTTCTGTTAGCTTAATGTTCCATTGTCTTGATGCTTGTTTCTACCCATATAGTGATTTCAACAGTTTACACACTTTCTTCTCCCCCTGTTTGTGGAACCCTTGTGGTAGTCCCATATACACTTCTTCATATAAGTCCCCTTGCAAAAATGCATTGTTCATATCCATTTGATGAAAATCCCACCCTTTGGCTGCAGCAATGCAAATGATAGTTCTAACAGTCATCATCTTAGCTACTGGAGAAAATGTTTCATGGTAGTCCAGTCCCTCCATCTGATTATACCCCTTTGCTACTAGCCTTGCTTTGAACCTTTCTACCTCTCCATTTGTTTTATGCTTTATTTTATTAACCATTTTGAACCAATAGCCTACTCTCCTGGTAGCAGGTCTATTAGCTCCCATGTTTTGTTTTCTTCTAATGCAACTATCTCTTGTTGCATTGCCTCAATCCACCTGACATCCTGTGTTACCTCCTTAAAAGAGCCAGGTTCAATGTGTGTTGAAAAAGCTTTCAAGTATGATTGATATCATGTAGTGAGGTTAGCATATGAGAGTCCTTGAGAAATAGGATATAGACTGTTCCCTGTGAACTTCCCTATATCCACATAGTCCTTCATCCATATAGGTGGTTTAGATGTTCATGTGATTTTCTAACATTCATCCCTTCTTCTTCTAGTGAATCTTCTTTAGTTTCTTCAACTGGATTTGGAACTAAGTGATCTGAACTCAAGCTAGTGTATGTTTCTTCCTGATTCAATGGATCTTCATTCTCCTCATTCAATTCTTCATACAACTAGTCTTGTGGTTCTATGTCTGTGAGTAGGGTATTTGGTGGTATGTTTGTGCTTTCAGTTTGTGTGGAATGAGGTTGGATATCAATAGGTGACAATATAGGAGGGTATTGTGGAATATGTCGTCTAAATCTGAATTCATTCCCTTGAAAGGGAAAATTTGTTCTTTGAGCACAACATCTCTACTTACTAGAAATGTTCTATTCTCCATATCATATAATCTGTAACCTTTCAAAGTCTCTGAATAGCCTATCATAACAGCTCTCATTGCTCTTGGTACAAACTTGTCCCCTCTAGATAGAGTGCTTGCAAAGCATAAACATCCAAAGACCTTGAGGTGATCAATTCTTGCTAATTTCTTATATAGCATCTCATAAGGTGACTTTCATGATAAAATGAAAGTTGGCCATTTGTCAAGTAAACTGTTGTCCTGACACAGTCACCCCAGAATCTATTTGGTAATGAACTTTGGAATTTCAATGCTCTGTCTACCTCCAATATATGCTTGTGTTTTCTCTCCACCACCCCATTTTGTTGGGGTGTGTATGGACAGTTGCTTTGATGCACTACCCCAAAGAACTCATGAACTCATTTCACTTAGAATTAAAGAATTCAGTCCATTGTCTTATCGTAATTTCTTCACATTCATATTAAACTGGTTGTTCACCATAGCAAAGAAATCCTTCAACACAACAAACACTTCACATTTTGACTGCAACAAACATATCCAAGTATATCTGCTAAAATCATCAACCAGTTTACAAAGTAATATTTCTTATCATAAAACATAAAAAAAATTAAAAGCTTAATAGACCTTTTTTTCTTTTTTTGGTCAAAGGGAAATTTTATATATATTAAGAGCTATATAAGAGAGTACTCGTTAGATGGGGTACTATAATCCCCGTAAAATGGACATATTTTGTTCCAGTGTATCAATATTACATGCCAAAAAATGTCTAGTTATTTTAGTTCCTAGGATGTCTGCCCAAAATATATCATTTGCAAATACCGGAGGAATCGTTAGCATGGTAGCTTTTCCCAAATTTTTTTATTTTATTGCTTCATTTGCCAGCGCATCGGTCACTCTATTTTGTTCCATGTAATTGTGTCATACCACCACACTGTCCATTATTTGGATCAACAACCTGCATTCACAAATAATAGGATCATAAGTTATATTGTGTGTGATAGCTTTTTTGTTACCTCTGTCGAGTATGTCGTTATTTATAGAGGTATCCATCCATTTGTTCAGCAATTTAGAGTCCCTTTAGCAAAGCTTTTAATTTTACCATTATGTTATGTGGTATGTGGCATGTTTCCATATACCCTAGGATCCATTTTCCATTATGAATCCTAAATACCCTACCAGTTCCCAGTGCCTAGATTTCCCTTAGACTTTTTTGGGCCAATGTGTAGTACTTAATAAATTTGGCGGTGGTTTTGTTACCCGATATGATATCTTTCTTTTTATTAAAAACATTGTGGTTTCTAGCTAGCCAAATATGCTAGAAGCAAAAAGGGAGAATGATATCCCAAGAGACAATGTTGTTAAAGGACAGTTTCCTTAACTTGTTTCAAGTGATCGGCCAAAGATGGGTTGTGAAGATATGATTCAATTGATGGCTTTCAGTAGTTCCTTTGTCCATTAGTTCATGCTAGAATTGGGTTGCATTAGGGCATTCAAAGAAGATGTGATAACTAGTTTCAGGAGTGTTTGAGCAAGAATAACATGCAGGGTTACAATTGACTCTAATTCTGTGTAGGAAAGCCACAGTACTTGTCACGTGCAAGCAACCAAATTAAGGTTTTAAATTTGTTTGAGACATTTAGCTTCCATATCCAACTGAATTTATCCTCTATCTCATTCATTAGAAACTTATTAGTACTGATGAGGAATGTATAGGCTAATTTGGTGGTAAAGGACCCGTTTGGAGTCAGCCCCCATATTAGCTTGTTTTTCTTGGCAGAATTAATGGGTACGAAGGTTGATTATATTAGTAATATCCTAAGTAAGGTTCATGGAGTTAGCTGAGGTATCCCAGTTTCTTGCACTATATATAGTGTCCCCTTTGGTAGCAATGTCGTTTGGGGTAAGTGGACCCTCAATCATGTCCCTAATGGCTGGTGATTTGGAATCTATTCATTATTGATAAAGCTCACCCTATTCTCTTTGTGGACAACCCATCTACTAGCCTTATTACAAGTATTTCAACTTTTGAGGATGCATATCTGGATGGGGATTTGGGCTTCCTGGGGGTACGGTTCAAGTTACAGTGTTTAGAGACTAGGACTCTATCCCTCAGACTAGAGGTGTTATGGTTAATCCTCCAGGCCAGCCCATCATGGGAGGCGTTATTCTTGCATTTTGATTTGTGTAGACTCAACCCACCATGAGATTTCTGCCTAGTGACTTTGTCCCAGCTAACTAGGTGTATTTTCTTCTTATTTGGTGTAATACTCCAGATGAAATTACTTTGAATTCAATCAATTTTCTTGGTAGTCTTTGTGGGAAATTTGATGTATTCTTGAGATGTTGCTAAGAGAGGCTTTGGCGAGAATGATTCTTCTAATCATATTTAGGCAGTTATTTTTCCAGTCAGATAGCTTGGATTGCATATTGTCTAGTATGAACTGGAAGTCACTATTGGACTGTCTCTTATGGAACATTGAGAATCCAAGGTACCTACCAAAAGATGTAGTAGCTTGAATGGAAAAGACTTGTAAGGTTCTCCATTGTGTCAGACTTTATGTTTGAGAAGGAGAGTACCCCAGACTTGGTAAGATTGATATTTTGACCAAAGGCTTCATTGAAAGACTGCAAGTTAGAGTAGATTGTGTTGTAGTTTCTGATGTTTGCTTTTGCAAACAGTGTAAAGTCATCAACAAAGAATATGTGAGAAATCTTTGGAACTAATACTGATTGGAATTCATTACTTATCCTAAACAGCCCTATCAATGAGCCTGGTGAGCCTCTCCACACACATAATGAACAGGCAGATGGCATGGGGTATCCTTGCTTAATTTCCCTAGAAGGCTTGAAGATATCAGTCTTACCCCCATTAACTAGGATTGAGATATTTGATGAGCTAATGCAGGATAGGATTAATTTAGTTAGCCCAAGTGAAAAGTTGAAGGCATGTAGAGTGTCTCTAATGAAGGACCACTCCAGCCTATCAAAATCTTTTTCTAAGTCAATTTTCAGGTTCATGTAAGCATGATTCCCTTTCATTTTTCTCAAAATACGTGATGTATAGTTTTGTTTGAAGCCCTTTTGTTGGATAAAACATGCATGGATGTCGCCAATTATGTCAGGGATGAGAGGCTTGATTCTGTTAACAATGACCTTTGTAATGGTCTTGTAGATGGTATAAGTGAGCCCTATAAGTTCGAAGCCTTTGAGCATGGTAGCTTGGGAACACTTGGGGATGAGTAAGAGGATGCGGTTGGTTCATGGTTTTATCCATTGAGTATGTGTCAAAGCATGACCTACAAAAGTCTATCACTGTCTTTGGTAAAAGAAGGGGTGAAGCCCATCCAGACCAGGAGCTTTAAAAGGTCTAAAAGAGAAAATAGCCAGTTTGATTTCACTATTCTCAAGGGGCTGTCCAAGATATCTCTTTGGCAGAATGAGAGAGTGTGGGTCATGTCCAGACGGCTGGTAGTGAGAATGGGGGCTAATGTGTGAGGGAGGTGTAAAGGTTTCTAAAGTGCATAACGGTGATCTTAATATCTCTTTGTTCATAGAGCCAACTCCCATTATTATCTTTGAGGGACATGATTTTGTTCCTCCTTCTCATATCAAGAGTGGAGGAAAAAACCTGGTGTTGGCATCCTCTTCAGTCAGCAAACTAACCCTTGACTTAGTTTCCAGAAGTCTTCCTTATTTTTGATAATGGAATCTATCTCTGTTAGACTACTTTCCAGATTCAAAAGAGTTGCTAAACTGGTAGTTGAGATTTTTGGATTTCCACAATCCTGGCTAGGATCATCCTCTTTTTGTGGAGGATATTACCAAAAGTATTCATGTTCTACTAGGTTACAAGGTTTTTGAAGTTGTTGGTTGATTTTATTAAAAGGAAGTTTGGGGTGAAGGCCTCATTGATGATACTATGAAAGAATGAGTGGCTAGTCAATATTGATTCAAACCTAAGGGGCCTATTAGTGTCATTGGTAGTATCCCTCTTTAAATTATCTGCACAGGGCAGTAGTCTGAGTGGATCCTAGGGAGATGATTTACACTAGCCTCAAGGTACTGATAAATCGAGTAATCATTAGCAAAACATCTATCTATCCTTTCTATAATTAGGATACTCTTATTTTTGTATGTTTTGTTGGTCCAAGTGTATTTACTGCCCTTGTATCCTATGTCAAGTAACTTGCATTCACTAAGACATCTCGAAAAAAGGTTGCTGCATTTGGGTTAATGGGGTTACCCCCAAACTTATCCCTAGCCTTTAAGACTTCATTGAAGTGTCCACCTACCAACCAATTTCAAGTATTGATTCTAGATATAGTAGCTAAATTAACCAATAATAGTTTTCTATCAGCTAATATGGTGCTAGCATAAATGGCTGAAAATAACGAAGGAGTATGGGATAGAAGTACCTTCACCATGGCATAGATGCCTTGAGGGGGTAATGAACATCTCATCAACTTGCACATAATCTGCCTTCCACATCATAACAATCCCACGTGACAACCCCATTGTCGGAGACTGGACGAGCACGTCAGAATGCAAATTCTTAGTGAAATTCTTATGATCAGCCATTTTTGTTTCTAGCAGTACCAATATTGCTGGTTTGTGGAGCTGGACCATGTCAAGGCGGTGTCTACTGAATTCCATGTCATTTCCACACCTAATAATTCCATATGATGTTATTCATTAGGGGTGGTCGTCATGTGGGAGACTGGTTTTTATGGGCCTTCTCTATCCCTTGGAGAGGCGTCATTAGTTTTTTTTGGTTCCTGCTTCTGATGCTCAGAACTGGTGTTAGATTTAGAAGTGGTTTTTTCACTCCTTGAATGTGAAGGGAGACCAAACTCAATCCACATTTGTTCAGATTCTCGGGACACAAGAGCACAAGAATCTCGTCGTTCTCCACACTAAACTCTATCGCCTTGACTGAGTCTAGCAAGAGGGAGTTCGTGCGTAAGGGTCCATAAACTGATCCCTCCTTTATCAAAGGAATTTTCCCTTCCAAGAGGTCTAGAGATCTATTGATCTCCCTTGTAATATTCCCTAAAAGCAGCGACTGGCTCTTATTGACCAGCGCAGAAAATGATAGAGTTTGTTAGGATTGAGGTTGTATAGTCACAATGATTGGAGACTGTATAGGTCAAAACTCGACCATATGATAATGAATGAGATTAATGCATTTATTAAAGCCTATTTATGATTAGTAAATGGTATGGTTATTTATGTACAAGATCATCGAGTAGTTACCCAAGCTGACAACTAAGGCCACGACATGGCCGTCATTACGAGGGCGTCCCCTCTATGTGGTCCCCGCCCCTTGGCGCCAGCTGGCAAATCTCCTAACTATAAATACTAAGAGAAAAAACTCTAAAAGAGAGGAGGCTGTTTTCTTCTTCATGACATCTCCTTCTAAAAGAAGAGAGAATACATCATTGTAAGGCTCTGAACCTCTCCATGGAGAGGCAGGCCAAACCAATATCACTAATAAAAGATCTTCACCCTCCTCCCTTTAATCTATAATTGTTGTCTCTTATATTTTATTCCTGAGGTCTTTGGGGTTATTACGATCTGCTATGTTGGCCCTCCGTTTATTTTTGATTGTTTTATGCTTATAAAGTAATGAAAACTTTGAGCTAAACAATTTGGCGCAGTCTGTGAGGATTTCATAGCAGAATAGAGTAGTTTATCGTTAGACCAAAAACGAAAAATGAACAACCCAGTTCAAACGAGCCCAAGCGACATATCGGGTCATATGAAGTCAAAAACCTCGGGATGAGTTTGCTTCCGCACCCCCACGTCTTCGAGCGAAGGGAGGAAGAAGAAGAAGAAGCAAATCCCCCATCTCCAGGGGAGAAATGAGCTCAAGGTACCTCACCCCTTTTCTTTCCACGCGGGATCCTGCCAAAAGGGAGGACAGTATGAAAGCATACCTCAAGCACTTCGGCAATTCAAGCGAGCCGGCCAAGAAAAACCACAAGTGCAAGCTAGGCAGGATCCGAAATAAAAAACAAATCTCGGCCCCATCACGAAGCGGGTTATGTAGAAAAATTAACACAAAGGTTCAACTACGGTTGAACTGGGACTCAGGCTACGCGCCTTCGACATAGGCTACGCGCCTTCAAATACTATAAAAGTTCAACTACGGTCGAACAGTATTACAGGCTACATGCCTTCACCAAAAAGGTCAACTACGGTTGAACTAGGACTCAGGCTATGCGCCTCCGACATAGGCTACGCGCCTTCAAAACTATAAAAGTTCAACTACGGTTAAACAGCACTACAGGCTACGCGCCTTCACCAAAGGTTCAACTACGGTTGAACTAGGACTCAGGTTATGCGCCTTCGACAGAGGCTACGCGCCTTCAAATATTATAAAAGCTCAACTACGGTTGAACAGCAGTACAGGCTACGTGCCTTCACCAAAGGTTCAACTACGGTTGAACTGGGACTCAGGCTATGCGCCTTCGACACAAGCTACGCGCCTTCACATACAATAAAAGTTCAACTACGGTTGAACGGCAGTACAGGCTACGTGCCTTCACCAAAAAGGTCAACTACGGTTGAACTGGGACTCAGGCTATGCGCCTTCGACACATTCTACGCGCCTTCAAATACTATAAAAGTTCAACTAAGGTTGAACGGCAGTACATGCTACGTGCCTTCACCAAAAAGGTCAACTACAATTGAACTGGGACTCAAGCTACGCGCCTTCGACACAGGCTACGCGCCTTCAAATACTATGAAAGTTCAACTACTGTTGAACTGGGACTCAGGCTATGCGCCTTAGACACAAGCTACGCGCCTTAAAATACTATTAAAGTTCAACTACGGTTGAACAGCAGTACATGCTACGTGCCTTAACCAAAAGTTCAACTACGGTTGAATTGGGACTCAGGCTACGCGTCTTCGACACAGGCTACGCGCCTTCACATACTATAAAAGTTCAACTACGGTTGAACGGCAGTACATGCTTCGTGTCTTTACCAAAAAGGTCAACTACGGTTGAACTGAGACTCAGGCTATGTGCCTTCAACACAGGCTACGCGCCTTCAAATACTATAAAAGTTCAACTACGATTGAACAGCAATACAGGCTACGTGCCTTCACCAAAGGTTCAAATACGATTGAACTGGGACTCAGGCTATGCGCCTTCGACACAGGCTACGCGCCTTCACATACTATAAAAGTTCAACTACGGTTGAACAGCAGTACATGCTACGTACCTTCACCAAAAAGGTCAACTACGGTTGAACTGGGACTCAGGCAATGTGCCTTCGACACATGCTATGCGCCTTCAAATACTATAAAAGTTAAACTACGGTTGAACGGCAGTACATGCTACGTGCCTTCACCAAAAAGGTCAACTACGGTTGAACTGGGACTCAGGCTATGCGTCTTTGACACATGCTATGCGCCTTCAAATACTATAAAAGTTCAACTACGGTTGAATTGGGACTCAGGCTATGCGCCTTTGACACAGGCTACACGCCTTCAAATACTATAAAAGTTCAACTACGGTTGAACTGGGAGTCAGGCTACGTTCCTTCGAGACAGGCTACGCGCCTTCACATACTATAAAAGTTCAACTACGATTGAACGACATTACAAGCTACGTGCCTTCACCAAAAAAGGTCAACTATGGTTTAACTGGGACTCAGGCTATGAGCCTTCGACATAGGCTACGCGCCTTCAAATACAATAAAAGTTCAACTATGGTTGAACAGCAGTACATGCAACGTGCCTTCACCAAAAAGTTCAACTACGATTGAACTGGACTTAGGCTACACGCCTCCATCGCAGAAGCCGCAAAATCAACCATGGACGAATCAAAGCCAAAGACACACGTCACCAAGGCTATAAGCTGGGCCGCCATCAGACGAGGACAAGCACCCCCAAATGTCCAACCACGGACGAACCCCAGGTCGGGCCAAGCACCCCGCCATTCAAGTAAGTACGGCTAACTCAAACTAAAGTGTTGACCCGCACAAAGTTATGCCCAAGTCGAACTACAAGGCCGTGCTTTTCATTACCACGACCATTAGTTCGACTAAGCCCGAACTGGGACTAAGGCTATGTGCCGCCACTGCCCAAATGAATCTACAACCCACTCCCAACAAGTGGAGGAAGGTGACGACCAAAAGCGTCCATCTATGGCCAAGTCCATCCACCAACTTTCCTTACGGCAAGGAATCTGTTCGACAATGGTCAAAATCACTTAACCGGCTCAGACTATTAACATGTCCACTAGAAAAATGCTAAAGCAAAACCCTTGCAAACAAGCACAAAAATATATAATGTATTCGATGCAAAACAGAAAAAACAAAAAAAAACCACATATATTCACAATATTTACACATGGTTACCCCCAATTACATCTGCCCAAGGCTGGCAAATAAAAAAGAGAAAAAGAAATCAAGAACTAAATAATAATTACAAATTTTCTTTTCACTCGGCGCCCCCAGTGCCCCCTTCAGGATTATCAGCACCCTCGACGCCGTCATCTCCCCTAGGCGTAGACGGATCAAAACCACAGTCGAGGCGGGCTTCACGGGCCTTTTGGCGGGCCTCCTCATAAGTGGCCTCAGACACGATGCCAGCCTCCCACAACCGCCTGTACACATCGAGCTGGGCCTCAGCATACGTCTGAAGCTCGCGAGCAGGACCAAAAGCGGCGGCCTGATCCCTCAGGCGCTGGTTCTCGGCCTCCAAGGCTGCAATCCCATCCACTGCAGCACGGGCGTCCTTCTCGCAGACTGCAGTGCACCCCTCCAACGATCGTTCTCGAAAAACAGCGGCGACCCTCTCTAATCCACGCTCCCTTTCCTGAGCACGGTTGGTCGCCTACAGTGCTTTAACCCTCGCCAGGGCATCCTTTGCCTACCTCCTTGAAGTGGTGGCCTCAGACTCTAGGGCAGCCACCTGCATGGTATAAGCTTCAGCGGCCTCCGCCGCTGCAGCCAGATTTTGGCGCTCCCACTCCAGTAGCCGCCCTTCTCTCAACATCCACCCCTTCGTTCGCCTAGCGGAGCTGCTCCTCAAGAGTGGATACCCTGCCGAGGGTCTGTTGCATATGAAGCTCCCTTCATGCTACCTCTTCTACCAGCTCCCAGTTCCGCGGGTCATTCCTTATGTGCTCACGCAAGCCACGGCACCGGTCATGGTAGCGGCGGTACTTCCCCAACAACTGCCCAAAAATCGCCAAATGGACGTCAGCCCGCCTAATGCTCTCCACCTCCAGCAAAAATGTCTACAACAAACAGAGTGACAGTTAACACGAGAAGACATGCTAAGGAAGGAAGAAAACCAAAGTTTTGCACGTACCTTTATACTCAGGGCAGCCACCCATTAATCCAACGTCTGAAATACCCCTCACGGACGTGCTCTCTGCTTCCGAGCACAGGACCCCGAACATCGTCACCAGGTTCTCCTCCTCGAGCAACAGGTTCAGGCCGTTAGGAATCTCCAAATAACGATAATCCCCCTCGGCCAAGCAAGTATAACCCTTCTGAGTAAAACAGACGTCCTCAGGATCCACATCAGACTCCGAATCATCCCTCTCTCCAGAAACACCCCTTCCTTCCGCCGCCCTGGAAGTTGAGGCTTCTGCTGCCCGAGACGTCGAAGCGCTTGCATTCACCATAATGTCGGCGCATGCCATCTCTACCAAAACAGCTGTCGAGAAACAGCCTTCCCTCGCAGCAACAAGAACAGAAACTTGAATCGCCGAAGCGACTATGTCACCTTGGCCTGAGCCAACCGGGGTAACCCCCACTGAGCCCTCGCCCTCTAGGAAAAGGTCCGTTGTGCCCCCTTCTCCCCTGACGGTGAAGAATCTAAACTATCACCACCGGGAGAGCTGGGGTGAATACCACCCTACGCCGAGCCAGCGGCCGCCCCTCTTCTTCTTCTTCTCCATTCGGCGATCGCTCCGCCCTGGAACAGACAACCCCTAGAGACTCCTCAACTCGGGGAACGGGTCGTACCAGAGAATGTGTAGTTGAAGACTCCACCGAAGTCTTCCTCGGAACCGGACGAGGCGCCGACATTGTGATCATTCAGGCAGTCGCCCCCGGCCTGCGGAAAATAAGCTGAGGAGTCCTCCTGCGCCCTGGTCATTCTGACCAGCCAAAGAATAAGGGTTAGGCCAGAGAAACTAAGGAACACAAAGAATGAACAATAAACAGCAAATCAGATTCTTACCAGCAGCCGGTATACGGCCATGGACCTCCCAGAAAGACGCCCACGTGCGAATCCCCGTCGTAACAGGGAGCACGACCTCAACCCACTCACGGATGCCATAGATTGGCGCCGGTGGCGCACCTCCCGCTACAACACTAAAAGAAGATCGTTACGTACAAACATAAAGCAGAACATTTAATTCAAAAGAAATCAAAGCCAGCGTAAAAGAAACTTACGTGCATGGTTCCACTACTCTGGAAGTCGGTGGCGCAAGCCACCAAGTGCTCGGTCCTGATGTCTAAGAAATACTCGAAAGGACGGGTAGCAATCTCATAATCGAGCTCCGCCGTTAAGCCGTCGATCCCACGAGGGACCAACCGAATCATAGTGCCACGTACTCGCTGCAGAGCATACAAACTAAACACGTGCCCAAGTGTAACTTCCCTCCGTGCCAACTCCTCATATTTAATCAGCATCACCAATAATTTGTAGCAGGAGGGGACGAGCTGACCAGGTCACACCCTGTAGTAGCGGCAAAAGTCCACCACCAACATGGAGAGAGGAAGCCTAAATCGCAGCTTGAAATGGTAGGCGTAGAAGATGCAGTAACCACGGTGGTCGACATACACCATGTCGCCGCTCCTGGCCAGGAAGATGTCGGCAAAATGGGGAATATCACATTGCTCCTTCAGTTGAGCAATGTCAACCTCCCCCATCAATGGAGCTTCATCAACCTGATCTTCTACCTCGGGGTCAGTAAAATCGGTTGCCGGACCACCGGGCAGGAAAGAATGTCGGTCACCAACGGGAACCGATCAACGATCGACGAATCAGTGGCTCCCTCCACCGTAGATGGACCCTCTGCCGCCGCAACCACCACCGGAGCTACATATGAACGAGAATTGCTCGCCATTATCAATATAACGAAAGAAGATGGTAAGATTCACCGAAAAATAAGAGAATACAAAGAACTGACGAAAATGACGGAGAATGAATCAACAAGGGATGAAAAACCAGACAATCTGAAAGCAAGAAAGGTTGTCTCTCTCAGAAATCCACTTAGACAGATATCGGAAAAGTGAGAACTAAGCAAATCAACCCCTTATTTATAAGCAGAGCATGAATGACCCTCACAAATCCCAAAGGTCACCATTAACTACCTGACCAACGGTAGAACGGTTCAGACTACAGTAACAGGCACCATATGACAGATATCATTGAACGTTCATTCAACCGTCAATCAGCACGTCCCTCATGGAACGGTTATAACGACCTCAAGACATCACGGGCACGCCCCATGTTTCACTATGCACATGATGTCCCCCTTACACGCAACAAGCGTAATCGTACTCTCTCCATATACACATAAAAATGGCTACGGCCATCTCCAAATTAAAAATGTCTACGACCATCTCCAAAGCAAAAATGGCTACAGCCATCTCCAAATTAAAAATGACTACGGTTATCTCTAAATTAAAAATGGCTACTACCATCTCCAAAGAAAAAATGGCTACGGGCATTTCCAAAGTGAAAGTGGTCGCGGTAGTCTCCAAAGAACAAAAGGCTACGGTCATTTATGAACGGCTATGGCCCCCTCTGAAGAATAAAAGGATACGATCATCATAAACGGCTACGGTTATTAGCGGAGTCCACTCATCGAGCACGACCTAAGCCCAACCTCAATAAGCGGGGCGGGGGGGGACTATCTGTATGGTTCAAAACTCGACCTTATGATAATGAATGAGATCAATGCATTTATTAAAGCCTATTTATGATTAATAAATGGTATGGCCATTTATGTACAAGATCATCGAGTAGTTACCCAATCTGACAACTAAGGCCACGACCTGGCCGTCTTTACGAGGGTGTCCCCTCTATGTGATCCCAACCCCTTGGTGCCAGCTGGCAAATCTCCTGACTATAAATACTAAGAGAAAAAACCCTAAAAGGGGGGTTGTTTTCTTCTTCCTGACATCTCCTTCTAAAAGAAGAGAGAATACATTATTGTAAGGCTCTGAACCTCTACATGGAGAGGCAGACCAAACCAATATCTTTAATCAAAGATCTTCACTCTCCTCCCTTTAATCTATAATTGTTGTCTCTTATATTTTATTCCTAAGGTCTTTGGGGTTATTACGATCTGCTATGATTGTCCCTCCATTTATTTTTGATTGTTTTATGCTTATAAAGTAAAGAAAACTTTGAGCTAAACAGAGACGTTGCTGGGTCCTTTGTTACTGAGTCTCGGAAGAAGGGGGTTGATCGGAAAGATTGTGAGATAAAGCTATTGTTCAGCATTGGGTCTAGATTGGGTTGCATGTTGCCGTTTAGATTCATCGCCTGCCAGAAGCTTGGGTCAAAGGCTGCCAAAGCCCTATTTAGGGCCTCCACTGTTACTCTCGCCAGATGCACTGGATTTTGCATAATTAGGATGACCGGTTGGTTCCCTAGGATGAAATTACGGGCTAGCCCTTGTCCCTATAACCCACCCTCTAGCCATGATGTTGGTGAATATTTTAGCGGTGGCTGTTGGATTTTTTCTATTTTTATGTTTTTTGCTTTTCCTCTTTGGGTAAAGATGGGGGTTACATTTGTGGGCGGGTTCATAATGCCGTCGTTCAGTGTTAAATCTTGATTAGTGAAAAGGTCATCAGTAATTGCATCTGGTAACTTGAATTTGGAATTATGGAGTATGTATTAGAATGCACGGAGGGTGTCATGTCACATGAGTTTGGGTGAATTCTCAGGTGAGGCATTTGAGTGTCCGTGAATTGTGAAAAATTTTCTCCTTAAATTATTTCGCTAGGAAAGGAGTGGAGGGCACGTAGGTATTGGGGCAGGGATAATTACTTGGACTGGGTGGAATCCGATTGGGTATGGACCCCATTGACTGATTTATTTAAGGGATGGTGGGCCAAAGTTACATAGTTAGCTAGGTGTAGGTCTGAGGCCGGGCTACTGATAGAAGCATGCTTTGAGGTTGCTTGAGAGGGCCGAGCATATTTATCTATATCAGTTTCAACGAGCCCTGTCCCCGCCTTTACTTTGGAATTGTACTTGGGCTGGGCCGTGTGGGTTGGCTACTAGGAGTAGGGCTAGGCATATGTTTATTCAATCGGCCACTAGGCCTGCTGTAATTATTTATTTGCATATTATTAGGTTTTGGATTGTATTGAAAGGTTTTGGTTTTTAGGAACTTGTGAGAATTTGCATAGAATATCTTTATCTGAATTTTGTGTGCTTTTTATGCATGTTGTTGTTCATTTCCTTTCCTACTCAATTATCTCTTCCCTTCGTAGGTTTGGATTTCTTTCATCTAGTAAATATTATTATCTTCCATCCATCTCCCTCCTCCTTTTTGGTGAGCATTTATGAACTTTCACGAACTATTTGTAATGGTGTTGGTGCAACTTTTATAAATTTGTAAATTTTTTTGTGTGGCGAATCCTTCCACACATTGTACACAAAATTCCTTATCCTTCATAGATCACTGTTTGCTGGTGATCACCTATGATGACAGCTTTTTTACCGGTATTTCAAGCGAGACTTGGATATAAATGTGTGCATACCTCCTCTTAGTGTGGAAGATATGCATGAGTCGCTTTGTAGTAATTTGTCATGCTTTCTCCCAATATTTTTCAGTATTTCTTTTTCATAAAATTTAGTTGGTAGTTATGGTAGATGAATCCAAATGGCTGTGAAAGATAGTGTAGCTTTTATGGGACGAATTTCGGTTCCTATTTGTGTACTGATAGGAAATCCCCAAAAACGAACCATGTTCCTAGATATAGTGCCTTAGCCATATTTTCCTCTAGACCAAATTTGATAATGAAGAAATCACATCCTAGATGAATCAAAATTAACTGTTCGGATAACTTCCATAGCTCAAACAGAATTTGCAAGAAAAAAAGATATTATTATACATACTCCATTTAATACCATATTTTTGCGTAAAATAATGATATATGTTGAGAGAGCTTACTGCCTAGTACACTTTTATTTCTTCATTAAATTTCAACTCTTTCTTATTTTTAACTAATGAATTGCTAGTGAATAAAGTATTTGCAGCTTAGTGTCCATGACAATATTTATAAAGAAAAAAAAGTGAATTTCTGATGTTAGGGTTTTATTTTCACCTATGATTTTTTGTCAGGCCTTTTGCATCTATATTATGCTTGACTAACAGGCTGACCTGGCCGGTTTCAGGTCAAAAAAATTTGACCCGTCCGGTTACCGGTCCGGGCTGGGCCGGGTCGGAACAGTAACGGATTTTAACGGGCTGAGTTGTTCCGGGTTTAAATTGAACCACACGGGCTACGGGTTGAAAGGGGCCGGGCCGGGCCGGGTTTAGTATATTTTCAATTTTTTATGAAATTAAGTATAACTATTAAGTTATAACTATATTAATACTTTGTAATAATTGAATGAATACAAGTAAGATGGGAAAAAAATGCACTTATTGCAAGTGCTACTTTATTTCTCAATTTCAAATGTTTAAGTAGAAAATGAAATGTTTACATTTTTTCTAGTGAAGTAGTAATTTCAAATATTTTGCATCGCCTTAGCAAGTTCATCTTCATCATAATCAATATCTCCAAGTTAAAGTTCTTCGTCTTCTGGGCTATGAACTGTGAACATTTTCCTTTCCTTGATTTCTTCGTTCCGATCTATCTAATCCAATCTCTGAAACATACTAAAACTTACAAATCATTGCTTCCCAAATCCCAATTCCCAACTGAAAGTCTGAAAATAAATCAAGGCCACTTTTAAAAATTATTGACCCATTCTATGGGATGGACAGCTCTCATATGTCTTGTAAGTGTTCCAGTCCCTCCTAAATTTTCTTCGGTCAAATGTTGAAAAGTTTCGTTACAAAATTTGCACTTAACACTATTAGTACCTTCTATTATTTCAAAAAAATTCCATACCGGACTTCTTCTTTTATGATTAGAAGCCGGGTCTCTTCCCTTCAATTTGCAAGATTTCATATTTGATCAAGTGCTCAATTTATTGTCGAATTTGGTGCACTCCCTCCAACTCTTTCTCTTATTTAATATTTTAATTGCATATTTAATTTAAGCTTATATTGTCATTTTTACAATATGTTTAATGATGCTAGTCCTGTAGCTTCTGGTAGTAATAGTAATGACCCGACTTCTAATCGTAAAAGAAGAAGTCCGGTATGGAATTTTTTTGAAATAATAGAAGGTACTAATAGTGTTAAGTGCAAATTTTGTAACGAAACTTTTCAACATTTGACCGAAGAAAATTTAGGAGGGACTGGAACACTTACAAGACATATGAGAGTTGTCCATCCCATAGAATGGGTCAATAATTTGTAAAAGTGGCCTTGATTTATTTTCAGACTTTCAGTTGGGAATTGGGATTTGGGAAGCAATGATTTGTCAGTTTTAGTATGTTTCAGAGATTTGTGTTCCGTGAGTTTTCGAGTTTTGGGATGATATTGTAGGCTTCCGTGATGTTGAGTTGTATATGGCGAGCGGCATTTATATATAGTTTCCTTCTAGTTGTTTAAATTTTAAATTATTTATTTAAGTAAGTTATTTGTTTCGCTATTGTTTGATTTACTTAGTCGTAGGAAGTAGGTGCTGTCATGACATGTTCACGGAGAACGAACTGGGATCGTGACAACGTGTATAATCGTATATAATCAATGTATAATCTATTTTTATTATTAAAAAATAAATAGTAAATATAACCGGCTATTTGTGTAAACGGACGTATCAATAATATATCATATATCGGCCTATTGGTCCTGCCATGGTTCTTCATTTCAATCTAAACAAACCATAGAAATTAGAATTAGATTATCTGAAAAAACAAAAAAGAATAGAAAAACAAATAGCGACAGAACTAATTTAATTAATCTGGGAATCTAAATAAAGCGGAAGACGCGGAAAATCATTGTTTTTTATAATTCAAGTAATATATCTGAAATTGAAGAAATAGGCCGATAAATGATATATTATTGATACGTCCGTTTACACAAATAGCCGGTTATATTTACTGTTTATTTTTTTTAATAATAAAAATAAAGTATACATTGATTATATACGATTATACACGTTGTCACGATCCCAGTTCGTCCTCCGTGAACATGTCATGACAGCACCTACTTCCTACGACTAAGTAAATCAAACAATGGCGAAACAAATAACTTACTTAAATAAATAATTTAAAATTTAAACAACTAGAAGGAAACTATATATAAATGCCGCTCGCCATATACAACTCAACATCACGGAAGCCTACAATATCATCCCAAAACTCGAAAACTCACGGAACACAAATCTCTGAAACATACTAAAACTTACAAATCATTGCTTTCCAAATCCCAATTCCCAACTGAAAGTCTGAAAATAAATCAAGGCCACTCTTAAAAAGTATTGACCCATTCTATGGGATGGACAGCTCTCATATGTCTTGTAAGTATTCCAGTCCCTCCTAAATTTTCTTCGATCAAATGTTGAAAAGTTTCGTTACAAAATTTGCACTTAACACTATTAGTACCTTCTGTTATTTCATAAAAATTTCATACCGGACTTCTTCTTTTACGATTAGAAGTCGGGTCATTACTATTACTACCAGAAGCTACAGGACTAGCATCATTAAACATATTGTAAAAATGAAAATATAAGCTTAAATTAAATATGCAATTAAAATATTAAATAAGAGAAAGCGTTGGAGGGAGTGCACCGAATTCGACAATAAATTGAGCACTTGATCAAATATGAAATCTTGCAAATTGAAGGGAAGAGAGATAGATTGATAATTTGAGAATTAAGAATTTAAAATTGAGATAAGAATTTTGAGTGAAGAAATGAAGAAGAGATGAGGTATTTATAGATTTTAAGAAGGGTTAATATTGTAGATTAATAAATACAAAAAAATAATGAAAAAATGACTTTTTTTGTAAAATTGTCCGTTGGCCAACGGTAATGTGGGCCCCACATATTCAAAAATAAAAATAAAAATAAAAATAAAATAAATTTTACCGTTGAACCGGGTCGGGCGACCCGGTGCAAGGAACTGTAGACGCTACCGGGTCCGGTCCGGTTTCATTTTTCAAAATCCTAACCGGCCTAACCCCCTCCCCCACCCCAACCCAGCCCACCCGGCCCCCTATAATCCGGGCCGGTCCGGTCCCGATTTGTACCGATCCGAGCCGGGCCGGTCCCGGGTCAACCCGGCCCGGTTGACGGGTTTAATCTATATCGAGTTTAGGTCACAATTGAATTTATACCCATTTACACAAAAATTGCAAGCCTACTTATTTTACGATCAACTTCAAACTTATCGGGTTTGAGATTAAAAAGAATAATATGAAGTAAAAAAAAATTACACTTTAGATGCACTTAAGACCAAATAGATCTGAAGTGCAACTAATGGGTTCATTCACTTAAGGCCAATAAGCCTTGAATTGAAAAATTGCATATCAAATGCACTTAAGACCAAAAGGTCTAAAGTGCAAAAAAAATCGTTTTCCTTCACTTAAAGCCAATAAGTCTTAAGTGAAAACTTACACTTAACAAACATTTTCCTTCACTTAAGGCCAATAAGTCTGAAGCGAAAAATTACACTTCAGATACAGTTAAGTCCAAATAGATCTGAAGTGTAACCAATGGTTTCATGTATTTAAGGCCAACAAGTCTGAAGTGAAAAATTGCACTTCAATGCACTTAAGGCTAAAAGGTCCGAAGTGCAACAAATCTTTTCCTATACTTGCCAATGAATCTGAAGTGAAAAATTGCACTTCAGATGCACTTAAGGCCAAAAAGTCTGAAGTTCAACCAATGTTCTCATGTACTTAAAGGCCAGTCAAATAGGCATGAAGTGCAAATTGCCCAATAACAAAAATTTATTCTTCGAATTATAGAGATCCAGTATACAATTTAGTACCTATATCTAATCCAGATGTGCTCGAATTTGAAATATAACCTCCATATATCATCAAGAACAAACCTCAATCATCAATTTGTCAAAACAACAATAAATATAACGAACCCATTATGCAAGTAAGAAAAAGAAGAAGAAGCATTAAGCAATAGTAAAAAATAACGCATCATAACAGCTCACCATTGTAAAACATCATAAACTAACATAAAAAGCGCCATAACAGTTCACCATTGTAAAACATCATAAACTAACTTAAAATATGTTCATAAATACTATATAAAATCACTGTTACCCGAAAAAGAAAAAGAAGAAAGAGGAGAAAAAGACTTTAATTTATTTAAAAAGTAGGTAAAAATTTTGTTTTTTTAGTGGGTATAGATTAAATGGGATAATTAATAGGGTGTCTATGCAATTTTTTTCTTTTTTCTTCTGAAAAGAAAAATGACACAAACAAAGAAAAGAAAGATGTACCTGCACGCAATGAAGAATTCACCAAAAGAGCGCCCATCTGACTGTTTAAATAACAAAAAGTTGAGGAATATGTATAAAACTAAAATTCCACGTGTAACATACTATATAATCGGTATATAATCTGGCAGGTTATTTGCACAAATCCTATTATGACGCGTAAAATAATTAAATTAACGGAAATAGGCACCTTGCGTCTTGTTTGTACTTAATTTCAAAAAAAAGGAAAATATTTTAAGTACATGTAAATATTGTTTACAAAGATCGACAATCAACGTGAAATTTGTTATAAATAGACTCCTATTTAAGGTGAATGTCTATAATTAGAGAGATTCTAGAGTTCTATTTTTGGTAGCTAAATCATCCCCCTCCCTATAAATAAAGGGGTCTTCTACCATTGTAAACCATCCCTAACTATCCCAAAGTATCAATAAGAATACTCCTCTCCCTATTCTCTCTATATTGTTCTTGTTCTTATATTATTTCATAACACGTTATCAGCACGAGTCTCTACCGAAAGCAAAAGAAGGAGAAAAAAAAAACACTCGAAAGCAAAAGGAAAAGAAAACGTTGAAGAGGAAGAGAAAAAAAAATTGAAAACAAAGGAGAAGAAAGAAACAGAAAACATAAATAGAAAACGTGAAAGAAAGATTGGAAACAGAAATTCGAGATTTCGACCTCGGTTCCGTGTTCGTGATTCTAAAAGGCACGAGACTCTATCGTCTCAAGAATCTTCTTGAGAAAATTAAGGTAAGTATTTTACTTTTCTCTTTCAAAATTCTTGGAATTCTATAATTTGATTTTATATACAAACATAGACAACAAAGTTTGATTATAACTCTAATGGAGTGTGTAAGAAATTATAACCACATGAAGTGGTTAAATCTCTATGTCCTGCCATGATTAAATTCATATATGATTGTGGGCAAAGAATTAAAAATCCGTCCCATTGAATTTGCTCCATTCCCTTTAGAGAATGTGGAAGCAGTATATGATAAGTCTGAAAGAAGACAAAATTATTACCATGAAGGTATCAATGAATGTGGACGTGGCAAAGAATTCCGTCCAATTGAATTTGCTCCATTCCCTTTAGAGAATGTGGTAGCAGTATGTGATAAGTCTGAAAGAAGACAAAATTATTACCGTAAAGGTATCAATGGATGTGGACGTGGCAATAAACGAAATTATAATCGTCATTATTGTGATAATGAGAATAATAAAGATTCTCAAAATAATCTTTCACTTATGAAAGTAATATTTGACATGAGATTGTGTAAAGCATATGATTATGATCCATTCCCTGAAGTGAATGTGATAATTGTAATAGAGCCCGCAAGTATGAACACGCTCTTGATGTAATTTTGTTTTATGTCTGCATTATGAAAAGAAAGTTCGTTGCCCATGAAATTTCGGGCAAGAACTATATGAAATGGGTGTTGGATGATGAATCCACTTAGATACTATGGGTCTTGGAGACGCCATTAAAGACAGAAATAGTGCATCCACCCAAAACTATGCTAAGGTCTTGATTTTCTTGCGCCATCACCTTGATGAAGGTTTGAAACTGTGCTAAGGCCTTGATTTACTTGCGCCATCACCTTGATGAAGGTTTGAAAATTGAATATATCACAGTCAAAGATCCACCTATCTTGTGGAATGGCTTAAAGAAGAGATATGACAACCTGAAGTTGGTCACTCTGCCACAAGCACGATACGATAAGAACCCAAAAGCAAATAGTTTATAAACTATATATTATCGTTGCTGTGAAAACGGGCACTGGTCAAAGGCTTGCCGTATACCATGACTTTTGGTTGACCTTTATCAAGTATCTCGAAAGAGTAAACGCCCTGAAACGAATTTTGTCTCTGACGACAACTTTGACATCACCCACTTGGATGTGGCAGACTTCTTTGAGCAACCCGAGGGGAAGATAGACCACCTAATCGGTGATGGATCAGTGATGAAAGAAGATGGAGCTGTTTGATTTTATTTTACTTGTTTGTATTAGTGAATGAATAAACTAATAGCTATTAGTATTAGCTCGTATTAGCTAGTTCATGATATAATGTTAGTATTAGTTCTTTAGAATGTATCAATAAGCTCAAATATCAATAATATTTTTACTTTCCAGTAGAGGTAATCGACTAACCTGAAAAACTAGTCGGTTATCTCATATTTCGCACAAAAACAGTCAACAATCGATTGTCGATGATTAACAATCGATTGTCTTTAAAACAGTGTGTTCTGGAATTTTTCAAAAACAGTCAACAATCGATTGTCTATGTTTAACAATCGATCGTCTTTAAAACAGTGTAATCTGGAATTTTTCAAAAATCATCCACAATCGATTGTCTATGCATAACAATCGATTGTCTTAAGACAGTGTGCTCTGGAATTTTTCAAAATAGCCAACAATCGATTGTCTATGCATAACAATCGATTGTCTTAAGACAGTGTGCTCTGGAATTTTTCAAAATAGCCAACAATCGATTGTCTATGCATAACAATCGATTGTCTTAAGACAATGTGCTCTGGAATTTTTCAAAATAACCAACAATCGATTGTCTATGCATAACAATCGATTGTCTTAAGACAGTGTGCTCTGGAATTTTTCAAAATAAGCCAACAATCGATTGTCTATGTCTAACAATCGATTGTCGTTAGACAGTGTAATCTGGAATTTTTCAAAAATCATCCACAATCGATTGTCTATGTCTAACAATCGATTGTCGTTAGACAGTGTGATCTGGAATTTTACAAAAACAGTCAACAATCGATTGTCGATGATTAACAATCGATTGTCTTTAAAACAGTGTGTTCTGGAATTTTTCAAAAACAGTCAACAATCGATTGTCTATGTTTAACAATCGATTGTCAATGCTCAACAATCGATTGTGTGTGTTTAACAATCGATTGTTTTATGAAAATGCTTAAACTGAAATTTTCAAACTGCATAGTAATCGATTATGGAAAACATATAAACGACTATCTGATTTATTTAGTCAACTGACATCAGCAGATTTTGAAAATATTATGTGACACAAACGAATTGAACTTGTTTATTCTTATGTTCGTGTTTTTCTTTTATATGTCAAACCATGGGAAGTAAAATTGATTGAAGGCTCCGGAAGAGCAACTGTAACTCTGCCCAAAGGCACGACGTTTATCTTAGAGAATGCAATATTCTCCTCCAAGTCTAAGAAGAACTTGTTGAGTTTTAAAGATATCATTAAAAATGGATATCATATTGAGACAATAGATGAGAATAATCTTGAATTCTTCATGAAAACGAGGCTGCCCATTTCGGTTTGGGTACACGCCATTTTGCATACAGCAATGCTAGTTCGTCTCTTACTGACGAATTGACACAAATATTCCCCGTTGCAATTGGTTTTGGGTCATGGACCCAATATATCCCATTTAAGAATCTTTGGATGCGCAGTATATGTGCCTGTAGCACCGCCATCCCGCACCAAAATGGGTCTGCAAAGAATGTTAGGAATATATGTTGAGGTTGAATCGCCCTCCATTATTCGCTACCTCGAAACATTGACAGGTGATTTGTTCACTGCACGATTTGCAGACTGTCAATTTGATGAGACACTTTTCCCAAAATTAGGGGGAGAAGTTGGTGAAACCAAACGGGAAATTTTGTGGAAAAATGCATCATTATCTCATCTTGATCCACATACCTCTATTTGTGAAAGAGGCACAAAAGATTATCCATTTGCAAAGAATAGCAAATCAAATGCCTGACGCATTTATAGATTTGAAAAGCATAACAAAATCACATATCCCCGAAGTGAATGTGACAACATCTGATTCACGAATACATATTCATTATTGGAAGAATATGAACATGAAATTGGTATTAAATATACCACACTCACCCCTAGAAGGAGGTTTGAGATGATATATGGCATGAATGATCGTTGGTCACGTACCTATTGTACGCCAAAGTATTTTGGAAATATGATTATTAAAGGACAACGATAATGCAAGAAACATATCTTGCATATAAGTTTGACATGACCATAATGGTATAACTTTCTCTTTAAGAAAGATATTCACCACATGGATGTTGATGAATCTGTGGTAGTACAAAATTAATTGAGAGCTCTAGAAGAGCCAATTATTACTATGTTGGAGAAACACAATTGAGTATTGTGCTGTAGTAAGTCTCAAAGAAACTTATTCAGTTTCCAAAGTACACGCGAAAGCGATTGATTATATTGAGACTATAAATAAAGGAAGGCTTTGATATCTCCTATTACTACAACTTGTAGCGGGGTAATTTGTATATGAAAAGCTACCCGCTTTGTTCTCCAGTTTGTACTACACAAACGAAAGAATGCCACAATAAAGTGGATATCTATTGGTATAAAACCCATGTCATAATAAACCTGAAGTTTATTGATAAGTGCACATGTCATGGTGTAAATTTGAAGTTTACCAATATTGATAATTTGTTCAGTTGGCATTCGTGTTAGCCATCTCATTTTAAGTATGATGTGCAAATTCACATAGGTGAATAATAAAGAACTAGAAAGTTCTTTACGAATTCTCTTGTATCACTTGTTCTTATTAATGAACTGACCAACTAAAGAGTTCGGGTTGAAGCCCATAAATTCTGGAAATATCAAAGGTGAATATGGGCCCATTCACCTGCCATGTATACCACATATGATGCATCTATGAAATGGTTACATGCGCAATTGTTATTAACCCGCAGCCTGGCCGGTGCTTGCGAGGTAAATTGCTCAGTAATATAACTTCGAGCATAATTTCCAGATTTACTATTCAAGATAGTTCATCTTGATAAGTTGGTTTACATCATAGTTGGTTTAGCAAGATAATTATTGAGTGCCTCCACTTAATAGCTAAACTGTTTCTTATGAGAACAAAGTTATATATATCAGTTTGATATACGTTGTATACGAGAGTATATTATATTCTCCCCTCACAAGTGGTTCAAGGTCAGGAACCAAATAATTTCATCTTATTATTATTGATGTGCGGTGTATATTTTCATTAACACCATAATGCACAAAGATGAATTCCCAAAGTTGAGGAAACAAGTTAGCTTTACTAACATGAGGGGGAGACATGATAAACACTTGAGAAAAGGTTACATGGGATGAATTATCATTTGTATATGTATATCCCCGAATATCATGATATGAACCTGAAGTTCATAAAAGGGATAATTCAATTGCAACATATTGCAAAGCATGCTATACGCATTTGCTGACCCAAAGAAAGTAACTAAATGGAAGAGATACAATTCAAGAAGAATTGATTCCATATGAAAGACATGTAGTTTTGAACCTATAGTTCAAATGCTTGAAAGTATAAAGTCAAAGGTATGTATAATCAGTTTTCGATATCTTATTTATCTAGCATGACATGGAAAACTTGATATGCATCTAAAGTCTATTATATGGCTTATATGACTTAACTTGAAAGATTTAAGTTGCTTGAAGCATATGCAATTCTTGGTCCTGAAGTACCACATCCTTAGTACAATTTGTGTACATATGTATCTTGCTATAACTATAAGCATGATGGCATTGAGAATGCATCTATGAAGATATTGAAGAGTCATTCCACGACATTATATGAAGATGTTCATATCTATCAAGAATGATGATTTCAAGGTGCGGAATATTTATTCAAGTCAATATGGTTGATTTGTCAAACGTCTACCAAAGATCGTTTTGAAGATGATGCACAAGATTGGAATGCAAATGCTCAAGGATATAAATTGATGTTCTTATCAGGGGGAGTTAATGCGCGTTGCACTCTTTTTCCCTTACAAGGTTTTGTCCCAATTGGGTTTTCCTTGCAAGGTTTTTAACGAAGCAACCAATAGGCGCATATTCAAACATGTGTACTCTTTTTTCTTTCTTTAATTTTTTCCATTGGGTTTTGGTTTTAAGGTTTTAACGAGGCACATTGTTGAATAGACATTCAAGGGGGAGTGTTATAAATATACTCCTATTTAAGGTGAATGTCTATAATTAGAGAGATTCTAGAGTTCTATTCTTGGTAGCTAAATCATCCCCCTCCCTATAAATAAAGGGGTCTTCTACCATTGTAAACCATCCCTAACTATCCCAATGTATCAATAAGAATACTACTCTCCCTATTCTCTCTATATTGTTCTTGTTCTTATATTATTTCATAACTGTTATGAAATCTCCTATTTAAGGTGAATGTCTATAATTAGAGAGATTCTAGAGTTCTATTCTTGGTAGATAAATCATCCCCCTCCCTATAAATAAAGGGGTCTTCTACCATTGTAAATCACTCCTAACATTCTCTAAGTATCAATAAGAAGAACTCTCTCTACTCTTCTCTCTATTGCTCTTGTTCTTGCATTATTATTCTTGTCTTTTATATTATTTCATAACACGTTATCAGCACGAGTCTCTAACCAATTGAATTTAATATTCAGCAATTAAGCTTCTTGTGTTTGTTTTCTTATGTTGTCTTGACGGATGAATCGTTATGATGGGGTTTGTGAAATTTGATGTCTACTGTTGCAAAGGGTGTCAAAAGAAGTTGAAGAAATAGTTAACAAAAGTCGAAGGTGGCCAGCAATAGATTATGCACGGTTAAATCACGGTACTGTTTCTTTCTTCAATTACTTGAAACCGGAAACGGCGGCTTCGCGGTGGAATCGCGTCGGCTTAAATGCTTCCAAGAATTTATTGGTGTACCTTAAAGGTAAGTAACTTACTTTTCCCTTTCAAATTCTTGGAATTCTATAATTTGATTTTATATACAAACATAGACAACAAAGTTTGATTATAACTCTAATGGAGTTTGTAAGAAATTATAACCACATGAAGTGGTAAAATCTCTATGTCCTGCCATGATTAAATTCATGTATGATTGTGGGCAAATAATTGAAAATCCGTCCCATTGAATTTGCTCCATTCCCTTTAGAGAATGTGGAAGCAGTATATGATAAGTCTGAAAGAAGACTAAAATATTACCATGAAGGTATCAATGAATGTGGACGTAGCAAAGAATTCCGTCCAATTGAATTTGCTCCATTCCCTTTAGAGAATGTGGTAGCAGTATGTGATAAGTCTGAAAGAAGACTAATTACCGTAAAGGTATCAATGGATGTGGACATGGCAATAGACGAAGTTATAATCGTCATTATTGTGGTAATGAGAACAATAAGGATTCTCAAAATAATCTTTCACTTTATGAAAGTAATATTTGACATGAGATTGTGTAAAGCACATGATTTTGATCCATTCCCTGAAGTGAATGTGATAATTGTAATAGAGCCCGTAAGTATGAACACGCTCTTGATGTAAATCTGTTTTATGTCTGACATTATGAAAAGAAAGTTCATTGCCCTTGAAATTTCGGGCAAGAACTATATGACATGGGTGTTGGATGCTGAAATCCACTTAGATGCTATGGGTCTCGGAGACACCATCAAAGATAGAGAAAAAGCATCCACCCAAGAATGTGCGAAGGCCTTGATTTTCTTGCGCCATCACCTTGATGAAGGTTTGAAGATTGAATATCTCACTGTCAAGGATCCACCTATCTTGTGGAATGGCTTAAAGAAGAGATATGACAACCTGAAGTTGGTCACTCTGCCACAAGCACGATACGATAAGAACCCAAAAGCAAATAGTTTATAAACTATATATTATCGTTGCGGTGAAAACGGGCACTGGTCAAAGGCTTGCCGTATACCATGACTTTTGGTTGACCTTTATCAAGCATCTCGAAAGAGTAAACGCCCTGAAACGAATTTTGTCTCTGACGACAACTTTGACATCACCCACTTGGATGTGGCAGACTTCTTTGAGCAACCCGAGGGGAAGATAGACCACCTAATCGGTGATGGATCTGTGATGAAAGAAGATGGAGCTATTTGATTTTATTTTACTTGTTTGTATTAGTGAATGAATAAACTAATAGCCATTAGTATTAGCTCGTAGTAGTTAGTTCATGATATAATGTTAGTATTAGTTCTTTAGAATGTATCAATATGCTCAAATATCAATAATATTTTTACTTTCCAGAGGTAATCGACTAACCTGAAAAACTAGTCGGTTATCTCATATTTCGCATAAAAACTGCAAAACAATCGATTGTCAATGATCAACAATCGATTGTCAATGATCAACAATCGGTTGATTTATTTATCAAATCTCTACCAAAGATCGTTTTGAAGATGATGCACAAGATTGGAATGCAAATGCTCAAGGATATAAATTGATGTACACATTAGGGGGAGTTAATGCGCGTTGCACTCTTTTTCCCTTACAAGGTTTTGTCCCACTGGGTTTTTCTTGCGAGGTTTAAACGAGGCAACCATAGGCGCATATTCAAACATGTGTACTCTTTTTCTTTTCTTTAATTTTTCCCATTAGGTTTTGGTTTTAAGGTTTTAACGAGGCACATTGTTGAATAGACATTCAAGGGGGAGTGTTATGAAATCTCCTATTTAAGGTGAATGTCTATAATTAGAGAGATTCTAGAGTTCTATTCTTGGTAGATAAATCATCCCCCTCCCTATAAATAAAGGAGTCTTCTACCATTGTAAATCACTCCTAACATTCTCTAAGTATCAATAAGAAGAACTCTCTCTACTCTTCTCTCTATTGCTCTTGTTCTTGCATTATTGTTCTTGTCTTTTATATTATTTCATAACAATAACAAAATTTTCTTAATTGTTGTTTATTAGAAATATTAGTCGGCAGAGGTTGGTTCCATGATATTTTATGAGATTATTAGCAATTAGTGCCTTTTATTTAAATATGACAATTGATTAGTTGAAAAAGAAAAAGAAAAAAAGCAGTCATTCTAATCTCAAAATAGTATCTTTACAAGAATTAATTTCCTAACATCAATAGGCAATAATAGTACATTTAACGAGTCATTAAAATAAGCAGAAAATACATTGCCTATTAACAATTTGTTAAGAATAAAATTCTAATTATAGTGAATGTCTATCTTATAGAGAGTTTTACTTTGAGGCTAAGTCATTTTTCCTCCTATAAATAGAGGGGTCTTACCCCATTGTAAATCACCCCAAAATTCAATAAGAATTTTCTCTCTCTTTCTCTGAAATATTGCTCTTGTTCTTTAATTGTTTCATAACATGTTATCAGCACGAGACTCTAACCAATTGGGTAGAAGCTTTGGGATTGAGCATAATGATTGTAAGTTGTTCCATGAACTTCCTTCATGAATAAAATTCTGGATTTAAGGTAAATCTCCGACGCTTTGCTTTTCCTATTCTCTCTTCCCATCGCAACGGAAGCGAGTTCTAGTTCGTCGAATCCAAATTCTCAACCCTCAGTTCACTGCCTCGATAAAGGTCAGCACTTTCTCCCTTTTCTTGTATTTTAAATGCTTAAATATGATTAAATATAAGGAGAGAATGGAACTATGGAGAATCGTTTGTCATGTATTGTTTGTTGCCAAGATTTTTTTTTTTTTTTTTTGTAAAACGAATTGTTTTCGACTAGTGAAATATATAATTGTTACTGTGACCACTAGACATGAATGGCTAATGGTGTTGGTACTTTAATTTTATCATCTTTGTATATGAATAAATAATGGTATCGGCACTTTAGTTTTACCATATATTCACTAGATTTATAATGATTAATGGAGTTGTCAATGTTCATATTGTAGGAAGATCTTGACATTTATGACAGATTGCAAAAGAATGAAGCTATAATTTGTATTCTCTTTCTTTTAGTGATAACTGTATTGAACTAACACGTAAGTCTTTTCACATGAAAATATTAGGAAATATCTAAGTATATCTTCTCTTGTTTATCAATTTCTTTATTAGTTTAATGAACAGAAAGTTGTATTTTAGGGAATGTTATAAGATATTTCAAAACAATGTTACTATTTAGCAGTTCACGTGCTAAACGGTAAGATAATTTAATTGCTTAGTTAATTAGTTTGTTTGGCTATTGAATAGAAAATACCATGTCAAAAAAATTTTGTTGGAAGCCACTAATCGATGTTATATCAATATCAAAAGTGATATCGATAGCAAGTTGCCATTGTTTGCTTGGTGAAAGTCATTATGAACTGCTGCACATATGTATTTATTTGTCCATATTCAAAGACCATGCAGAAGCCATGTATTGTGATTCTTTATCATTTGTTTAAAGAAGAATTCTACCTTAATCTGTCAGATATAAAGTAGATACTCGTTTAGCAATTCAAAGTAAGGTGTCTTTGTTAGTTGATGCTAATATGTTCTTAGATTTAAGTAAGAATAGAGAATTTTTTTGTTAGCCTATTCTTCGAATCCAAATGTCATTTTGCCAAATCTGAAGAGAACTTATCATATTGCCCCTTGACTTGATCCAATAAATAAGACAAATGTATGATTGGTATATGTTAAGAACATTATTTGAATCTCTCATAATAGAAGATCTTGTTGTTAAGGAACAACTGAGCCGAGGGTCAATTGGAAACAGCCTCTCTGCTCTTTCGGGTAGGGGTAGGGCTCGTCTACATATTACCCTCCTCAGACCCCACTCTGTGGGACTATACTGGGTAGTTGTTGTTGTTGTTGTTGTTGTTGTTGTTGTTGTTGTTGTTGTTATGTACGATACATACAATATTCAAAGAGAAGAAATATTTCTCTCATTTAAGTATGTGTAAGGCAGATGTTACTACAATTTTTGGTAGTAGTAAATTGATTGAAGGCTCCGGAAGAGCAACTATAACTCTGCCTAAAGGAACAATATTTATCGTAGAGAATGCAATGTTCTCTTCAAAGTCCAAGAGGAATTTGTTGAGTTTTAAAGATATCCGTCAAAATGGATATCATATTGAGACAATAGATGAGAATAATCTTGAATACCTCATCATTACAAAGAATGTCTCTGGCCAAAGAGGGTTATTGAGAAGTTCCCATCTTTATCTTGTGGCCTGTATTGGACAAAAATTAGTGCAATTGAGGCACATTCCGCAGTAAACCAAAAAGTTATTGATTCCAATACTTTTGTACTTTGGCATGATCGATTGGGACATCCTGGATCAATTATGATGAGACGGATTATAGAAAACTCATATGGGCATCCATTAAAGAATTTAAAGATTCTTTTAAATAATGAATTTTCTTGCACTTCTTGTTATCAAGGCAAGTTAATTATTAGACCATCACCAACAAAGGTTGGAACTGAGTCACCTACGTTTTTGGAACGTATACAAGGGGATATTTGTGGACCTATTCACCCACCTAGTGGGTCCTTTAGATATTTTATGGTCTTAATAGACGCATCCTCTAGATGGTCTTATGTGTGCCTATTGTCATCACGCAACCTTGCGTTTGCAAAATTAATGGCACAAATAATTCGATTACGAGCACAATTTCCTGATAATCCAATTAAGTCTATTAGACTAGATAATGCTGCTGAGTTTTCAACCCAAGCATTTAATGATTATTGCTTATCAATTGGGATAAAAGTGGAACATCCTGTAGCTCATGTTCACACTCAAAATGGTCTTGCAGAATCTTTAATTAAACGTCTGCAGTTGATTGCAAGACCATTACTCATGAAAACGAGGCTGTCCACTTCGGTTTGGGGTCACGCCATTTTGCATGAAGCAATGTTGTTCGTCTCAGACCAACGAATTATCACAAATATTCCCCGTTGCAATTAGTTTTGGGTCATGAACCTAATATATCCCATTTAAGAATTTTTGGATGCGCAGTATATGTGCCTGTAGCACTGCCATACCGCACCAAAATGGGTCCGCAAAGAAGGTTAGGAATATATGTTGGGTTTGAATCACCCTCCATTATTCGCTACCTCGAAACATTGACAGGGGATTTGTTCACTGCACGATTTGCAGACTGTCGATTCGATGAGACACTTTTCCCAAAATTAGGGGGAGAAGTTGGTGAAACCAAATGGGAAATTTTGTGGAAAAATCCATCATTATCTCATCTTGATCCACATACCTCTATTTATGAAAAAGAGGTGCAAAATATTATCCATTTGCAAAGAATAGAAAATCAAATGCCTGATGCATTCACGGACTTGAAAAGGATAACAAAATCTCACATCCCCGCAGAGAATGTTCCAATCCGTATTGATGTCCCTAATGGACAATCTTCTAGTGTCATATCTAATGAGTCGAAAACACGCCTAAAACGTGGCAGGCCATTAGGTTCCAAAGATCGAAATCCTAGAAAAAGGAAAGCAAATGATCAAAATGACACTACGAAAGAATCTCATGAGGAAATTCACGATTTAATAAATTCTGAGATTCATGAAGAATCCATTGAGCCCGAGACTCAGGAAAATAAGGAACTATCAATAAATCTAATCGATATTGAGATAAATTTTAATCGAGTGGATATAGTGGTGGATTATGTCTTTGCATATAATGTTGCATCTAGCATTATGCAAGAAAGTGAGAATCTTGAACCTCAATCTATTGGAGAATGTCGACAAAGACTTGATTGGCCAAAATGGCAAGAAGCAATCCAATCAGAATTGAATTCACTTGCAAAACGTGAAGTTTTTGGGCCTATAGTTGAAACACCTAATGGTGTTAAGCCTGTTGGCTATAGATGGGTCTTTGTACGCAAGAGAAATGAGAAAAACAAGGTACAAAGTGCACGCCTTGTTGCACAAGGATTTTCTCAAAGGCCTGGTGTCGATTATGAAGAGACATATTCACCCGTAATGGATGCTATAACTTTCCGTTATCTCATTAGTTTCGCTGTCCTTGAAAAGCTTGACATGCATTTAATGGATGTGGTTACTGCCTATCTTTATGGCTCACTTGATAATGAGATATACATGAAAATTCCCGATGGATTTAAAATGCCAAACACTCATAATTCAAAGTCCCGGGAAATGTTTTCAATCAAATTGCAAAGATCTTTGTATGGTCTAAAGCAATCAGGACGAATGTGGTATAATCGTCTTAGTGATTATTTATTAAAGGAAGGCTATATAAATGATGCCATTTGCCCATGTATTTTTATAAAGAACACAACATCGGAATTTGTTGTACTTGCCGTATATGTCGATGACATAAACCTTATTGGAACTCCCATAAAACTCAAAAGGCAATTGATTATTTAAAGAAGGAATTCGAGATGAAAGATCTCGGAAAGACAAAATTATGTCTTGGTTTGCAAATTGAATATTTGGCAAACGGAATTTTTGTTCATCAATCTGCCTATATAGAAAAGATCTTTTTGCCAATTGGCTGTAGTTTTGAAACCAAGTTTGATCACATATATGGAATTAATGTGTTGGCCATATTACACAGACGTGGACGATTTGGAAAGCCAAATCTCACTCATTGATAGGCCCATTATGAGGGCATGTGATATATCTTCGGCGCTAGATGCTGCACAAGCTGATCCACTATCAGAGAAATGGCCTACTTCTAAAGTTGTTGTATTCTTAGTTGACTTAAGGAGGGAGAATTGCTTGCTCATGCGTAGTTCTATGACCTATGCTGTTTGGTCCATTATTGAAAAACATCTTGACGTCTCCTCATGTTATCTTTTTGATTCAAAGTGTATAAAGAAAAAGAAAAGGTCTACTAATATACCTTCAACCAGTTCTCAGTATGCTGATGGAGCAGGTCGAAGAGCTTGCGCTTTCTGCTGCCACAGAAGCAACATATCTTGGCGATCGACTAAGCAATCAATTGTGGCTACTTCATCTAATTATGCTGAGATAATCGCTATTCATGAAGCAAGTCGAGAGTGTGTGTGGTTGAGGTCTATAATACATCATATTCGAGACAAATGTGGTTTGAAATGTGACAAACTACCCACGATTTTGTATGAAGACAATGCAACATGCATAGCCCAATTGAAGGGAGGATTCATAAAAGGAGATAGAACAAAGCATATTTCACCAAAGTTATTTTTCACACATGATCTTCAAAAGAATGGTGATATCAATGTGCAAAAGATTTGTTCAAGTGATAATATGGCTGATTTGATCACAAAATCTCTACCAACGTCAACCTTCAAGAAGCTGGTACACAAGATTGGAATGCGAAGGCTCAAGGATGTGAATTGATGCTCTTTTCAGGGGGAGTTAATGCGCGTTGCACTCTTTTTCCCTTACAAGGTTTTGTCCCACTGGGTTTTCCTTGCAAGGTTTTTAACGAGGCAACCAATAAGCGCATTACTAAATAAGTGTGTACTCTTTTTCCTTTTCTAGAATTTTTTTTCCCAATGGGTTTTATTTTAGTTAAGGTTTTAATGAGGCACATTACTTATTGAGTAGACATTCAAGGGGGAGTGTTAAGAATAAAATTCTAATTATAGTGAATGTCTATCTTATAGAGAGTTTTACTTTGAGGCTAAGTCATTTTTCCTCGTATAAATAGAGGAGTCTTACCCCATGTAAATCACCCCAAAATTCAATAAGAATTTTCTCTCTTTCTCTGCAATATTGCTCTTGTTCTTTTATTGTTTCATAACACAATTTAACTATTATAAAATCGAAGAGATTGCATATTATTAAAGTACAATTCGTAGTTGCTTCTATTTACGGGAATAGCACAAATAGCTGATTTTAGAGGGTATCATTTAAAACGTAACCAATTTTAAAACCTATTTTAATGTTCAGCCTCCTCAAAATCAAACATAATCGAGGCTGAAGTTTCAGCTGTGTTTAAGGTTCCGTTTGGCCATAAATGTTATCAACATAAATTTGAGATTTATTTTTAAAATTCATGTTTGGCCATAAATTTTGCCCATATTTTGGCCAAATTCCAAATTGCAAATTTCAAATCCCAAAATCAACTATTGAGCTGAATTTGGGCCAAAATCCCAAAACTTGGGAATTATATACATGTTTTTCCAAAATAAAGTTGGAAAATATGTTTTGAAAACGTATGTCAAACACATTTTCATCTTCAAACCAAACTTCACCCAAATCAGATTTTTCAAAATAAATTTGGGATCTATGGCCAAACGCTAGCTAAATTTCAAACCTCTAAACTTTAAGGTAGCATTTGACCACAGATTCTCAAATTTATTTTGAAAAATCTGATTTGGGTAAAGTTTGGTTTGAAGATGATAATATGTTTGGACATACGTTTTTTCAAAATATATTTCCCAACTTTATTTAGAAAAAATATGTATATAATTACCAAGTTTTGGGATTTGGTCGAAAATCAGCAATTGGGGTGATTTTAGGATTTGGGATTTGCCAAAACGTGAGCAAAATTTATGGTCAAACATGGGTTTGCCAAAAAAATCTCAAATTTATTTTGGCAAAACTCATGACCAAACGGGTCCTAAATAATTTAAAAATTCTGGATACATTTTAAACATGGGTGATACAAGTGGCTACTTAGTCACCAACCCAATAAAGAAACATTTTTTTAAAGAAGGATTAACCTAAATAGTAGCCCACTTAATTATTTAAATTAAATCTAGCCGACGAGCATATAGTATATGTATAATTTATATATAATGTATGATCAATATATAATTTACGTATACTGGCTAGAAAAAGAAAATAGTAAAAGTCACCGGCTATTTGTGTAAAGATCCTTTTTTTTAACAATCTAGCTATGTTCTTCATCACGCTACAATGGGGTAGCCACTTTTTAACACGATATTAGTTTTTATCCAATATTTTTAATGCTGAGCAAAAATACCTACTACTCTATTAAAATTAATATGAAAAGATATTTTTACCCTTTCTTCATGAGTGCTGTATAAATATTAAGGATATGGTGTCCTTAATATTTACACTGCACACATGAAGTTAAGGACGTTGTATCCTTAACATATACGCTATACATATGAAGTTACGGACATGATGTCCTAAAGTTTAACAACAGAATGTGCAAATACATAACACTTTATCCTTAATATTTATACAATATTCGTGAAGTTAAGGACACCATGTCCTTAATATTTACACAACAATCATAAAGTTAAGAATACTATGTCTCTTAATATTTACATTGCATACATGAAGTTAAGGACAACATGCCCTTAACATTTATATTGTACATATGAAGTTAAAGACATGAGCTACTAAAGTTTAACAACAGAAAGTGCAAATACAAGTTAAAAACATTATGTCCTTAACATTTATAGTGCACACGTGAAGTTAAGGACGCCATGTTTTTAATATTTACGCTGCGCATATGAAGTTAAGGACATGATGTCCTAAAGTTTAACAATGGAATATGCAAATACATGACACTTTTATCCTTAATATTTTGCACAACATTTACGAAGTTAAGGGCACCATGTCCTTAATATTTACACAGCACCCATGATCTAATATAGGGGTATTTTCGTCTAGATAGATAAAAATATATTAAGCACTGATTAAAGAGTACATATATTTTAAAGGGATTTTTACCTATACATCCCATATAACAAATCTTACTACCATTATTGTGCATTGTTTGTTTATTACCCTCATATCCCATGTTTTTGTTACACAATATGTACCAAACGGAATCTTTCCAGATGTTGCCTCCTAAAATAACGCCTTTATTAAGGCTCAAATCTATGTTACCAATTATATACTTATTAATTATGAATGATTATCCCTTAATTATAGACAGTTAAATAGGTAATAATTGATACCCTATCAATTTCTCTCTTTCTCTCCCCCCTCTCTCTTTTTCTGTCTCTCTCTTTGTGTGTATTTTTTCCTTCGTGTTTCATTCTTAATAGAACGGGAGTATATCAAAACAATTGGAATATTCGCTGAAGCAGAAGATTTCTCTTTCCCCTATTTATGAATTCTTGATGATGACGAGAGCTTTCACTACAAGAAAAATGGTTTTTAGCAAAGGGAAATTTAGTAGTTAAAAGTTCAAACCCTGTCACTATAAGTCATCAATGGTTGAACAAAATTCGATCGTTACCGATACGTGAAATATTAGGTACAGTACATATTTTGCTTTATCAATGCACTAAATAGGTTGCTGCCATCTTCGAGTACTGCATTTCTAGGGAATTTTTTTCTTCTCTTTCATCTCATTTTATTTAACGTTAGACAATATGATGAAAATTGTTTCATTCTCAATAGAACGGGAGTATATCAAAGCAACTAGAATATTCGCTGAAGCAGAAGGTTTCTCTTTCCCCTATTTCTGAATTTTTGATGATGACGAGAGCAAGGAGTCTCTCTTTTGTGAAATCTCAGATTTCCATTTACTGTTGCTGCTGGCCAAATTTTTGGACATCAATGCAGATGTTCCAGCGTTTAATTACAATGCAGATGTTCCAGCGTTTAATTACAAAAAAAGTAGTAGCTGTTGAACTTGTTTGCAGTGAGTTTTTAAAATGTAGTCAATTGTAGTTAATTGTAGTTAAGGTTATATGAAGTGTTTCCAGTGAATTTTTAAAATGTAGTCAAATGTAGGTAAATATAGTTAAGGTTATATGCAGTGTTTCCAGTGAGTTTTTATAATGTAGTCAAATGTAGTTAAATGTAGTTAAGGTTATATAAAGTGTTTCCAGTGAATTTTTTCCTTTCGTGATCATATTGAGTCTCAAGTTAATGTTGTTATATATGTCCATGGAATATTGTTGTTGTGGATTCTTTAAGAGAAAATTTGAAAGAAGTGTAACAGAGGACATATTATGGACGTGTAGTAGTTTGTAGATTCAGAAGGATACACTACTGGTGGGCATCCACCAATCACATTTCTTCTGAATTTTCTATTGGATATGAGGGAGTTAATGGCTATTAATTCCTTTTTGGTGGTTTAAACAGAATTCACAATAGCTAAGATGACAAGGTGAAGGAAGTGAAAAAAGAAATTTAGCAGGAATGGTTGTGCCTGCACAACATGATGTCATTAAAGTAGAGAAGTCACCATTTTCAAGATTCTTCCCTTACATTAAAATTCCAACTGCCTCAGGAGAAATTTATTACAATAACAAATAAATACGAAACGAAAAAATTCACTGGAAACACTTCATATAACCTTAACTACATTTAACTACATTTGACTACATTTGACTACATTATAAAAACTCACTGGAAATACTGCATATAACCTTAACTACATTTACCTACATTTGACTACATTTTAAAAATTCACTGGAAACACTTCATATAACCTTAACTACATTTAACTAAAATTGACTACATTTGACTACATTTTAAAAACTCATTGCAAACAAGTTCAACAGCTACTACTTTTTTTGTAATTAAACGCTGGAACATCTGCATTGTAATTAAACGCTGGAACATCTGCATTGATGTCCAAAAATTTGGCCAGCAGCAGCAGTAAATGGAAATCTGAGATTCGCTTCACAAAAGAGAGACTCTTTGTTCGATTGAAATGACCTTTTAATGATATCATGCTCACTGGAATATTCCTGTTTTCAATGGGAAATGATGATGATAGAGGACCCTGCGCAATCATAAGAATTCACATGAGACGAGAGCAGAAGAGAGTAGATGCTCAAAGTATATATTATCACCAGTTCGATAGCAAACTAGTCAAATTGGTCCTTTTTCGTAAATAATATTTTTCAAAACTCAAAATCGAATTCAAAGTTTCGAAGCTTTATAATAGTTTTCAATGATGGAGAATCAAACACCCTCATGCAAATTTTATGAATTAGCAATTTTAATTCAAACAGTAACTTTTCGACATGAAAAAAAATTGTTAAATTAAAACTTCATACCTAAACAATTGAAATCCATTGTTGAATTCCTTGAAGAAGACAAGAGATAGAAATGAAAAAAGAGAAGACAAGGGCAGAATTTTTATTTAGTACAATTCATTCCTCCCTTCTTGTATTTCATGATAGAATATATAAACAAAATTCTGTTCAGATTTCTCGTAAATAAGGGAATTTGCAAACGTCGGTCACTTTAAATAAAACAAGATAAAAAAAATACTAACACTTGCTCCTCTTGCATTTACAGTGACATGAATATTATATTGCCCAACAATTGAACAGTTAGTAAGATTAAAGAAAGAAAAATAGGGTGGAGGAAAAAATATACACAAAGAGAGAGACAGAAAAAGAGAGACGGGGGAGAGAAAGAGAGAAATTGATAGGGTATCAATTATTACCTGCTTAACTGTCTATAATTAATGGATAATCATTTATAATTAATAAGTATATAATTGGGGAAAGAAGATATGGAAATATTTTGTTCCACAAATCAAGCCCCTAATAAATCATTGATAATTAAATCTTAAAAGTAAATTTTGGTACATAAATTGAAACATGGTATACTTAAATGTAATAAATACTAACCTTAAACATGAGTGGTTATAAGGTTTGTTATATGGGATGTATATGTAAAAATCCCTATTTTAAACAATGGCTAACCGTGCACTTCTCCCTCAATATTTGTAAGGCCTTATGGGCCGGCCCAAATTGAAAATCCTTCTCCCATTTCAAATCTCTCCACCATTAGAGTTGTGGTTTCGATCGCTTTCAGCACAGTGGTATCTTTCAATCTGTTTCATTATGGCAAACAGTATGTAAAAATCTCTCCTTTTACACCTATAATGAGTATTTATACAGAATTAGTGTAGCAATTGACCTTTTCTTGTGGTTAATGCAGCAATACCGAGGTCATTTTTGCAAGTAGCAGCTAAAGAAGAAGCTGCTGCACTGCCGCTGCGAGTTGTTCAAATTGAAGGACTGGTACTTTCTCTATTTCTGTCCACTTTACATTTTATACACTTGAATTTGATTGATTTTAACCGGTACAGATTCTTAAGCGGCATTGTACCGAGGATTAGGATTGTTATATAGGTGTTTTTTTTTAGCTAAAACTAGAAACTTCGATCGAATCAAAGGGCATGGTCGAAGAAGTGTGAGAAGAACCATGAGGTCTTAGTTTCAGATTGCAATGGAAGCAAAAAAGCACTAGGTGATTTCTTCCCATCTAATCAAGCCTTGATGGACAGAGTTATCCGCTGCTGGAGGCAGCAGGTACCTAATAGACGGTGGTGGAGGCAGCAGGTACCTAATAGAATAGTCGGGTGGTGCACAAGCTTGCCCGGACACCACCGTCATTAAAAAACTCATGATTTTTGTACAGTTATGTAATGATAGACTTGTAAGACTTGATGTTGTAATTAGTTGGTTTCTCACCATCTCTGATTTGTCCGAGAAAACGAAGTATTGGTACTCGTCTTATAAGCTACTTCCCATATTGTGAGAATCGAGATAATGTCTTTGTAACGAAGGTTTCAAAACCTCAAGTCTTGGTCATGATTATTTATTTAAGTTGCTTATTACAAACAACGTTTAGAATACTTGCGGACTTAGTGAAGAACGTAACACATTGGAAGTAAATAATCCATATAGGCAATACCAACTAGTTGGGATAAGGCATAATCTTGTTGCTACAATTATATTACGTACCAGTGCTTGTGCACTTACATTAGTCGGGATTGATTCATCTAAAAAGACAAATTATCAAGTATTGGAATGAAACTGGTTGAAATGGAGTGGAATGGATTTGGGAGATTGTTGACCCCAAGTGGCTTTGGATTGAGGCGTAGTTGTTATTGCCGTTGCTTTTTTCACGCTTTTACTGTTGTAAAAATTATCTGATGTGCGCCAGCTTGCCTTATTTTCATTTTGGACTGGGGATTGCTATCCTTTCACTTTTCCTTTGATCTAAAGCTAATATTAATCAATTCTTTGCCTTTTCATAAAGAAAAAGTTAATGTTGATGAGTTATGTTAATCTAGGATTGCAATATGGTTTCTGACTTACAACTGAGTGGAACTCAATTAATTTATTCCATAACACACTCCACTGAATGGCTTCTAGGAGGAACTGTAATATGTTGGAGAGTTACAAACTTATTAATTATGTGATTGAAGCAACTCAAAGGACTAACGGCTATGGGTCGTCTCATCCAGTTAAGAATACGACTTAAGAAACACACTACTACATTCAACCAGGTCTCTTATATAGATGGTGACTTATATGAGTTCGTTGGAATGTATCTTTTATCTTTAATATACTCCCTCATCCTAAATTATTGTCCTGTTTGACTTATATGAGTTCGTTGTTATGTATCTTTTATCTTTAATATACTCCCTCATCCTAAATTATTGTCCCGTTTCTGCTTGAGAGGGTTGCCCATGATGCACTGTATCACACAGTTAGATACCTGATGGTCCTGGAAAGATTAGATGTGATAGTAGAAATATTGTATTCTAATGGTATAAGTATGTGTGCAACAGGTCATTCTGAAGATAATAAAGCATTTGCAAGGAGTTTTCCCCAGCTTTGGTCACTGGACAACTTCTTGGATTGGATGTTGGAAGTGTTTTAGAAGTCACTAACTGTTTCCCATTTCCGGTATGTTAGATTCTAGAATTTCTTGCTTATTATTTATGCATAAATTTGTAGTGTCTGATTCATTGAGGAGTAGTTGTCTTCTTAACATATATTTTGTTCAGGTTCGTGAAGAAGATGAGGAGCTCGAGGCGGAGGGTGCTAATTATCAGCTTGAAATGATGAGATGCCTGAGGGAGGTTAATGTTGACAACAACACTGTTGGTTGGTACGACTACTTTCTTGTTTGACTACATCAGAGAGAAGTATGGAAGAATGAGTGAAATGATAGTTCAAATCTTGGAAGTGGTTGTTTTTTCATGCAAAGTTTGTACATCTTTCTGGAAGTACCAAAGTCATTTCCTGAAGTTACAAGCAAAAAAAAATCCTGAAATTACCAGCAGGATTCTTGCTGCAATTTGGCTTCAAGGGAAACTAATGTCAGTTATAAAAGACAATCTAGTTCTTTGTGAATTGTGATGTGCATTTACAGAAAAACTAAATCCAATTCATTTGCTGCTTACTACAACCAGCTACTTCTGACTTACTTATCATAATCGAATCCTAATAAAAAAAAATCATTTAGTGCAAATGAAATGAACTGAGGAAATCTATCATCCCCTCAGCTTCCCTTCACATTTTCGTTCTTAAACCAAAAAGCTAGAAAGGGATATACATCTTTTTTTTGAATTAGCCTTCAAGGTAGCTTTGATTTGTTTCCTTCCAGACTATCCACCAAACGATTGCTAATACAGTGTTTCAAAGCATCCTAGCAGCTACTTGAAGTCCTATCTTTTTCCAACTCAGCAGCAGTTCTTTTGGAGTTTCTAACACACACCGTTTTGCTTCAAATAAATTAGAAAACATATACTGAATCTCGTAAGCAACTCCCACTTCCAACCGAGAGGTTGTGAGTTCGAGTCTCCCCAAGAGCAAAGGTGGGTAGTTCTTGGAGGGAAGGATGCCGGGGGTCTATTTGGAAACAGCCTCTCTACCCCAGGGTAGGGGTAAGGTCTGCGTACATACTACCCTCCCCAAACCCCACTAAGTGGGATTATACTGGGTTGTACTTTTTTTATACTGAATCTCGTCTGTAGCATGGAGTATCATTCCTATTGCCACTTCTATCCTTGTCATATGATAATTGGTAATATGCCCGACAATGATTTTTTCTTTGATATTTATATTCTAGGTATCAATCAACTTTATTTGGCTCTTTTCAAACTGTGGAGTTGATAGAAACCTTCATGAATTACCAGGTGCATTTCTCATTGTTGATTCTGTCCATCTCCATCTCTCTTTTTGGATTCAGAAATTGCGTGTATCGGTTATGGAGTTACACTTGTTATGGTTCATGTGCTGATAATACTGGTTGGTGTGTGTGTGTTTGTGTGTGTGATTTACAAGAAAAACCAAAAATAAATTCGTATTTGTTCGCGTCTCCCCTCATGCAAAGTTTATATTTCTTCAGCTTACTCAAGAAGTTTGTGGCAGTGCTGTAGATTGATGCATCATTCAAGAGTCTGCAAAAAAGAAAATTTCAGGACATTAATGTGTGACTGTAGTGCCTACTCTAATCTCCTTCTGGTTCTCTTGCCTTTATCTCTCCTTGTTACGTATTGAGGGAGTTCAGTAGCATAGGAAAGTGTCATTCCACCAATGAAATATTTTGAGATCATGTTTCTTGATAGACTTTCTGCATATCATCATCTGAACCCAAGATGTGCAACCCGAAATCTTTTACTTGTTTAAGAGCTTGAGTTAATTCGCTACGGAGAGCCAACTCCTAGCAACAACTTGACCAGAACATCCATGGAATGTTTCAAACTGAATAACAGAATGTGTTTTGATTTCTTGCGAGCTTGCTTATGTTTTGTATTTTCTCTATGGAAAAAGATACTTAAGTTTTCTCATCATTGATGCTTTGATGAATGGAATATTCTTTTCTGTAAAGAAATAAGTTTTCTTGTAGAATTTTCTTATGTTCTTGCTCAATCAGTTGCTCTTTAATTGTGTCTTGTTTATGTGAGTAATCCCTTGTACTTGGACTCGATGGCCTTTTGTATTTCAGGAGAATATTAAACGTTGTGTTTGCATTGTCTATGATCCATCAAGATCCAACCAAGGCGTCTTAGCATTGAAGGCCTTGAAGCTTTCCGATTCTTTCATGGAACTCTATAAGAGTAACAACTTTACTGGAGAGAAGTATGTTCATTCTTGCATTCACCTTTTCTCCTAGGATAATTTTTTTGGACATAGCAAACTCAATCTATTGCTGATATTGGTTTATTTCTAGGTTGAGGGAAAAGAATCTTTCATGGGTCGACATCTTTGAAGAGATACCGGTATGCTTCTTATCCACTTTGCTTTTCTCATACTTACACTTTCATGTGTAACTATTATCCTTGTATGAGCAGATTTTTCAACAATGCGACATTGTTTGCTTCTCGATGCCATTTTCCGCTTGTATTAGTTCGAATGACTGTTGCTTCCGATGTATTTCTCATTATTAACCCTTTTTGCCCAGCAAGAGGATTCTTTACTTTTTTGATCGGTGTCCTGTTTTAAAGTTAAAACTCAATATATGACGTGTGTTTCTTCTCCACACTCTTTGATGAGATAAATTTAAGATACTTTGAGTAATACCATGAAGTGGTACTGCCATCTTGGTTTTAGTCTGTAACCATGGAAACTTCAGATGCATTATGTTCGTAGTTTCTAGTGGGATAAAAGTTACAGTAAGAAAGCATGCTTCAGTTGTCCAACAAATTTCAACTTTGCCATCTCTTTTGGACAGATTAAAGTTTCAAACTCAGCTCTCATAAGTGCCTTCATGACTGAACTTGAACCTGATACACCTGTAACTCAGGTAGCTTAGTTTTTATCTTGGCAGAATTCTCAAATGATCAGATGTAGCTTGACAAAATGTAACTGAATGGTTTTCTTTTTCCTTGCTTGTTAGTGTGATTATGAGCGTCTACAATTGTCAACCAATCCATATTTGGAAAGGAATGTGGAATTTTTGAATGAGTGCATGGATGACTTGTCAATGGAACAGCAAAAGGTTAGTCCTTTTCTTCCTTTGTCAATTTTTCCCTTTCTTTGGAGTGTGTGATATGCTTAAATATTGCTAAGACTACCACCTGTTTACAGTTCCAATTTTACTATCGGAACCTTTCCCGTCAACAAGCTCAGCAGCAAGCTTGGCTTCAAAAGAGGAGGTATCCCTTTTTTTCTTTAGGGACATTTTCAAATGCTTGAATCACCTTCATTAAAAGAAATGTAATATCAGTTATGATAAGCCTGCAGGTGATACTAGACCTCGTAAAGTGAAGCTGAAACATCTCATATATTACTTAAGAATTGGAGAGAATGCTCTATCATTGCTCTAATTTCATTTCTTCTAGGAGCATGGGTAAAGGGTTTTACATTGTAATTGGAAACTGCATCATTGAGGTCCTCTCTGTAACTGCTCAACTTTCGGTGGGGTTTAATTACTTTATAAGATATTTAGTACGTCATGGTAGAAACCGTTATATATGTAGCCTTGAGAATGGATAGGCACAATTTGTAACTGGATATATCTGATACATATGTCACCGCCATATCCGAAGCATATTCGAAATGTTGCATAGAGAATATCTTGTGCTTTAGCAAATCTTTGGGCTTCCATATCAACTCAAAAAGACAAGTCTACAAAGACCTTTAGCCTGCACATAGGTTGAGTATCTCAAAGTATCAGGGTTGCTGTATCAACTCAAAAGCCAAATGTTAAAAAGCCTTCCTCCGTGTACTCTTTTGTAAATCTTTCTCTTTTACAAATAGATTTCCTTAAGGTGCCCTCGAAGTACATGGTGTGGAGATTGATGAATGCACTTCACATGCCAGCTTATGGATAAAAATACTACGGATACATGATGGAAGCCTTTTATCCTAACCTGAATCTTGGTTTGCCTAGGTTTACCTTGTTTTAAAAAGATAAGGAGGTGAAATACTGATATTCTAGAATAGACAATTGTAGAAATATTATGGCATAACTTCTGGATGATGAAAATATTTTTTATTTATTTGGTGGTGGGGAGGTGACATAGTCTTGATAGACGAGACGAGGGTCGGTGTTAACGAGAGGCTAGAGGTATCGAGACAGACTCTCGAGTCTAAAGGCTTCAAACTAAGCAGGTCTAAGACAGAATACTTGGAGTGCAAGTTTAGCGTCGAGCCGAGCGAAGTAGGCAGGGACGTGAAGGTTGGATCTCAGGTAATCGTCAAGAAGGACAATTTCAGATATCTCGGGTCGGTGATTCAGGGGGGCGGAGAGATAGACAGGGATGCACTTACCGTATAAGAGCGGGGTGGTCGAAGTGGAGGCTTGCATCAGGAGTCCTGTGTGACAAGAAAGTGTCATAGAAACTTAAGGGGAAGTTTTATAGAATTGTGGTTAGACCTGCCATGTTGTATGGGGCGGAGTGCTGGTCGGTGAAGAACTCCCATGTTCAGAGGACGAAGGTTGCGGAGATGGGAATGCTCAGGTGGATGTGCGGGCTCACCAGGTTCGGGTATGTGCGGAGGAGAAGCCTTGATGTCCCCTTGAGGAGTTGTGAGCGGCTGGCGGTGGTCGGTGTGAGACGAGGCAGAGGGAGGCCTAAGAGGCATTGGGGAGAGGTGATTAGGCAGGACATGGCTAGTATGCGAATTTCCGATGATATGACCCTTGATAGGAAAGTTGGGAGGTCTAGCATCAGGGTTGTAGGATAGAGGTTTCTAGAATTTTCATACTCCTTTCCTGGGGTTGGGTGGGGCTCTCCATAGATGACCCATATATTGGACTGGGTCCCCTTACGGTAGTTATTTATCGTAGTTATTGTTTGATATTATTGCATGCCATTTTATTTATGGTTCTTATGTTTAGACAATTATTTATGTTATTTCGGCTGCAACTACTAATGCCCTTTTGTTTTTGTTATTCCTTTTCTCTCCTGAGCCGAGGGTCGATCGGAAACAGCCTCTATGCCCTTTCGGACAGGGGTAAGGCCTGTCTACATATTACCCTCCCCAGACACCACTTTGTGGGACTATACTGGGTTGTTGTTGTTGTTGGTGGTGGTGGTGGTGGGGAGGGGGAAGCCATTACCAGTTGTGACAACTCGCTTGTCGAATTTGCTAATTAGAAGTTTCAGGCTTTGGGTGTCTTGGCTGTGGTGTGATGATACTTGATTAAGTCTACTTTTATTTGTTTTTTTCTTCTTCAAGAGGCTCTTTCAAAAGTTCTGGATTCTGTTCTCTGCAGGGCTGAGAACATGTCACGTAAAGCTGTTGGAGAAGAGCCACTGCCGGAGGAAGATCCTTCTAACCCCGTCTTTAAGCCAATCCCAGAACCCTCACGATTGGACAGCTTTCTCATAACTAATCAAATAGCAAACTACTGCAACCAGATTAATGGGTGAGTTACTATCTAAAGTGATAATCATTACATGCATGTTTGCAAGCATTGCAGATAGGGACAGTTCAACTGAGGAAAACACAGCCTTCACTTCTGAGCATTGCCAATTTACCAACCCCTTGGATACCCTAGTATTTTTGGTCATCTTTTATAATTTCAAAAAGGATTTGAAATGCTTCTACTATCATCCTGAGTGAAGTATTCAGGAAGTTCCCCATCAAATAGAAAATCTCAATATCTCGATATCTTTTTTTGCATCAATTGAAAAAAATGGTGACTTGGGATTTTCTTTTTGATTTTATTTGCTCTAGCATTTTCTTTGGGACATGGTTTTAACCTTAATTATTCAGTTAGGCCTCTTAAGGAACCGGACCTATTAGGTGTGTAAGTATTTACTTGGAGTCTTGAGTAGTATCTGCAAAAAACAGAATCATGATTAGTTTGTAGGGAAGGCGCATCCAAGGGTGTCCCTTAACGGTCAGTAAAGTAGGTTAAAACTGCTGAAAACAAAACAAAAAAAAAAAAACCACCACAACCACTATCACACACACACAAAAAAAAAGATTGGTCTGTGAGCTGAACTTGTTTGTGAATTGCTTGCAGTGTTGCTGGGCAGAGCTTCAGTAGACTCTATCTAATGAAGGCTCTTCACGAGAACTGAGGAAATCTATGGAGTAGTAGGCCAATTTTGTACTCATTTTTTGTCGTTATTTAAACATTTTGAGTTGATATGTGAAAATGATGAATTCCTGTGTGTGTGTCTCATTCTTTTTTTTTCTTTCTCCTGCTTCTTCTTCTACCCTTTCGGGTAGGGCTAAGGCTCGTCTACATATTACCCTCCCCAGACCCCACCTGGGAATATACTGGGTAGTAGTTGTTGTTGTTGTTTCTCCTGGTTCTGCTTATAATCTTCTCTCGTTAGCTACTTAACTGTAGCCTACAAACTGGAGGAAATAAAAATAGGTATTATAAGATTATCATATTCTAGTCCTGATCATCAAACTTAGTACGTTTCTAGTTTCTGAATATTTAAGCATCTAAATTTGAGATGAACTGGATCTAGTTCGTTTTACTTCTGAAAAATCTTTCAATTAACCTCGTTAAGCGAAAAGTGCTATAGAAATTAGATAACAAAAAAATAATTTTAAAAGAACTTATTATATGCATATATTGCCGAAAATTAGAAAATCATTTTCTCGGCATGCATACATTTCTTTAAGTGTAAATGTAAAGAATAATGCTCAATCATAATATATTTACTATAATAGTAGTAATTTTCTTACAATGATTGAATTATTTACACCGTTACTTCGTAAGACTTATATTCCAAATGTGTATGCAATATTTCTTTAATCAATCTACACAACGGATGAATTCAATTGAACCTTCCCACCAACCTAACTTTACATTAAAATATCATGGTATAGTCAGTTTTTACACTGGTCAATGAAAAATAGCCAACGTTTACCAAGTCAATGAAAAATAGTTATTATTTTGCTGTAATAGGGATCGGTCTAGTATAATATACGGGAGTTCTGGTGCATTTGTGTACGAACTCCAGCATATTATGTTGGATCGGTATACTTTGCTAACTCCTGTAAATTTGCGGGAGACTAAAGCACTAGTGCTCCAAACTCCAGTATATTGTGCTGGACAATTATACTTGCTGGAACCCCCGTAAAATTTGCGAGATTTCTAGCATAATTATGCTTGAACTCCCGTAAAATTTGTGGGAGCCGTAAAATTTACGGGATTCGAGCATACTTATGCTAGAACTCCCGTAAAATTTACGGGCGTATTTTTCCGGATTTTTAAAAGTATTTTTGCTCACATTTAAAGTGACTAAATTTCGATAACTTTTAAAAGTTGGCTATTTTTCAACGACCAATGATAAATTTGGCTATTTTTAAATTTCTCGCTAACTTTGCCCATTTTCGAAGGACTCTTTACGTTAAGTTTAAAATATTAAGGATGGCATTAAACCAATCAAGAAAACTGGTGAGGTCTAAAGCACTATAAAGAGTTATTGAGATTTTTAAGTAGTAAATTAACAATTAAAGGGATTTCTATTAGAAAATTTGCACTTTTAGTCCTTCAAACGTTGCCAAATTATAATTTTGCTCCTTGTGTAATCTGAATAAGCATATCTGACCTTCAATTAATTGAATGTACACTTTTGATCCTTCTATTTGTGAATGTTCAGGAATTTTATGAGTTACATATCATTATATCATTAGATCGTACATGTATTATCTTAATAATAATAATAATAATAATAATAATAATAACAATCCAATATAATTTTATAAGTGGGCTCTGGGAGCAGGGGCGAATCCACATTTATGCAAATGAACCCAGTACTTTCAGTTCGGAGCATAAGTTTATGTGTAAAATCCACTAAAATTATACCAAATAATAGATATGAATCCATATATTAAAAATATAATGGGTTCAAGGATAAAAACCTTAAAAATTAAATTCATAGAGTTAAATTCTGGATCCGCCTCTGCTGAAAAGGATAGTGTGTACGGACGTACCTTGATGGGATAGAGAGATTGTTTCCAATAAATATTTGGCTCAAGAAGACGAACATGTACTATTTTAAGTTTGAGAATAATATAATTCTAAAAAACAGTCTAACTATTACATATAAACGGACCAAAATTGAGGATTAAATGTGCTTAATCGTCTCTCTCTCTATCTATCTATCTTTCTATCTCTTTCTCTCTCTCTCTCTCTCTATATATATATATATATATATATATATATATATATATATATATATATATATTAAAAAAATTATCTTTTGTTACCATATTATCATACTTAATTAGGTTTGTGATCATATGCAATTATATTAGGAATTTTCGTTATCTTAATTCAAATTATGTAAATACTATTTTGCCTTTGGTAAAAAAAAAAATACTCCATATAACTAAGCTCTTTTACATTTAAAATCCTATAATTATAGTTCTTTAAAATACTATGGCTATATTTGAATAAAGCAAATTTCTTTAAAATAAATATAATATATAAGGTACACGTCTATGTTTATCCAAATAACAAACAAAAAGTGTAAAAGTTTATAAAAGTTTGCTTACATATATAATGAAGTATACCTACGTGATGGAGAAAGAAACATTACAAAAATCATTCAATATTCAACACAAATTGTTTTTTTCTTTTTGAAAAATATTTGTTTGAAGAGTCAATTTATATAAATGGACATCAGACAAATAATAAAACTTTGACTATATAATTGATTAATTTCTATTTAACACCTTCTATGAATTGAAGGATATAAACCGAAACATCTTCATTTAGATGCAGTCAAACCAACATTACAAGGGTGTAGTATTTTTTTCATTGAAAAATATTAGCTTTGAATCATTAGATTGTGTGAAAGATTTTTTTCTCGAATTCCAAAAAGAGGATATTGGTTTCTAATTAATAGTTTCTATAGCGATTTTCAAGTGTCACAAAAAAAATATTTAGAAAATAAATTGTTATGACGTGAAATAGCTATTTTTCCAAATATAAGCAAATTATTTTGAAATGGGATTATTTTTAAATTATAATGTATTTTAAAAATAAAAGTAAGATATTTTATATTTTAGTAGAGAGTTTTAAAAATAATTATAATAGAAGTCATATCATGGATAAAACAAGAAACCAAAATCTTGCGGATTACTATATAAATATCTGGCCAGATTTTCTTTTTAATAGCTAATATACATCGACGATATACCTATCACACATAATTATATACATGTTGCCCATAAATTATAAATAAACCACACATCCTCAATTTTTTAGTTTAAGTGATTGTGTGAGCTCCTGTTTAAGTTGATAAGATAAAACCAAAAGAAAAATATGAAAAAGTTTCGACCAAAGACTAAAAATATAAATAAAGTTCTTATGTAGACAGTTTCTATTAAAAATCATAATTTTATTATGAAATAACTTAATTCTGATCAACAAAAGAAAGAAAATTATAAAAAATAAGATAAAAGAAAATAAATATAGAAAAGATATATGAAAAATCTAAAAACCATAAATAAGAGACGGCAACAAATTTCTTCTTATGTCTTTGTTGAGTGTAAAAAATTTGGAAGATGATCTCATCGATATCAAATATTTTTTTTAACTCCAATACAAATATTATAAGATAATGGTATCTAACATTCAATGATTCAAAGAACAAACAATTTTTATATGGGTAGAGTATTCAAAATTTAAAATTTGTGCCAAGAGATATCGATAAAATCAAATTGGAGTTATATTGAAATAAAATTTACTGGCCAAAAAACTATTTAAATTTTTAGATAGCCGATTAAAGTGAATTTTAAAGTAAGGATAATATCTTCAATTGCATCTTTATAAAAAATAATTATTTTATTGAAATATATATAATGTTGTAGAAATTGAAATTTCAAAATAGATTTTTTTTTTAAAACATAACAGCATACCAACTAAGAATTCAAGTCGTAGTAAAAGAGTCACGTCGTAACCAAAGAATCGTTCATATTGTGCCAACCTTTGTACTTTTCCAGAGCTCATAAATACGAGTTATTAATTAATGACTATTTTTTGATTCTAATGACACCAATTAGAATGGTGCAAAAATAAAATTTTCACTATGAGTTTTGAGAAAATGTTAGCTTTTTTTCATGTAATGTTTTATAAATAATATATAACAATTATCTATACTTACCTAGAAGGTTTAAATTTTAAGGTTATTTACATATAATTCATATAACTCACATAATTAACATGGTTAATGTAAAATATTAAAATGGAGTCATATTAGAAAGAAAATCACCAACTAAAGAATTTTTTAAATTTTAGATAGTCGATTAAAATGAGTTTTGAATTAAGGATAATATTTTCACTTACATTGTTATAAAAATTATTATTTGAAACTAAAGTTTTAGAAGCTGAAAATTTGAAATAGAAACAATTTTAGAATATATCAACACACCAATTAAGAGTTTAAGCAGTAGTAAAAGAGTCAAGTCGTTTCTAAAAAGTCTTTCATAGTCTCAACATTTAATTGTTTTGCCATAAATATAAATTATTATTTTACTTCCTAATTATTTTCTTTATCTAATGAAACCAGCGAGAATGAGACTAAAAAAATAGAATTATAACTAGGAGATTTGAGAAATATTTAATCATTTTTATGTAGTATTTTTTAATTAATATTTAATGATTATCTATATTTATCGAGAAGGTTTAAATTTTAATATTTTTTACATGTAATTTAAATAACTCAAATATTTAATATGGTTACTGTCCGCGGTGCGAGTGCTAATACTAGTATACAAGAAGAACTAGAATTTACAAACGGCCAAAAGTGATTCTATTATCTCTTACTATTATTCTAAAAATAAAAGAAATTAAAATGTAGGAAGTGTGGGTCCTTAATCTTGAAATTTGCGCGCGTGGGTCCCTTAACCTTGATATATGCGCGCGTGGGTCTGTACCTCCTTATACTAACTATCTTTTACAATCATACCAAAGGGATGGCACAAACCTTCAAGGCCGACATACCATGATTTATAAGAGCATATATCGCTATCATATAACTGCAGATATATACATTGGAAGTGAAAAAAGATCATTTTTTCTTGCTTTATAATCATCTGGATTTTTTTCAGAGAGAGGTAGTGGTTGTTTCACTAACCCAGAGCAGCAAATTCTTTAGGTACATTTCTTTGGAACTCTCTTTTTGCTACTTTTTGTGTTTACAATTAGTCTTTAAATGCAACCCCAAATTTGATTTTAGCTGGATTTTGCCTAATTGGTGACTTGTTTTTATGGTTTTGTTGGATTTTAGCTTAATTTGCAAGAAAAATGTCATCTTTTTTTCTTTTGGTTTGTTCTCTTTTGTTGGGATTTTGAAGCAATTCGCAAGTTAGCAATTTTTATAGTGTTTAAACGGGATCCTAGATTCGTAGAATTCAATTTCCTTCTGCTGCGTTTTTCGGTGTGTGTCTGGTTTATTGGATTATATCTGAATTTTGCATAAATTTTTCATTTTTTTTCTTTGATTTGTTTTTATTTCTTGTTTTTTTTTTGGGTTTGGGGGGGTGGGTGGGTGGAGGAGGTTGGATTTTCTAGTAATTTCCAAGTTAGCAACATTCATATAGTCCCTAAATGCAACTCCAGATTCATAGAATTCAATTTCTTCTTGTTGGGATTTGGGTGTGTGCCTTTTGTTTTGGGGATTTTAGCTGAATTTTGCATAAAAATGTCATCTTTCTTTTCCTTCTATTTTGTTTTTTATTTTTTGGTTTGGGTGGTGGGTGGGTGGGGGGGGGGTTTGGGGGGGGGGATTTTGGGGTGATTTCCAATATAGCAATCTGGGTTCTTCACCTCGAGATATGAGAATGCTGACAGTTTTGTCTTTTTCTTTTTTTCTGCTCCTTTTATGTCTGTTTTAATTCGGGGCTTTTAACTTTTGTCTCTCTATATCTAAGAAAACACTGTGTTTGGTTTTGCTGGACTTTTCTTGGACTCAGGTTTGAAGGGTTTTGTGGAGAATCATGGCTTACCAAAGGGTTGACCGATTGGATTACATGAGTCTTGACGAAGAGATGGCAGATTCAATGGATGAATTTGAAGAGGTATTCTACCGCGAGGATACGAATCTTGATGACTTTGAGCTGGTTAGTACATATACACTTTTACCTATCCTATCTCTGGTTTTGTATTGAGTTTTGCTTTAACGTGGTTGAATTGAGTGACCAAATCAACCCTGTTAGAAAGAATTCATTTATATAGTTATAGTAGGTTGGTGTGGCTTCAGATTTCCGAGGACATGGCCGTTAATAGGAAGCTGTCGAGGTCGAGCATTAAGGTTGTAGGTTAGGAGGTAGTTGAGTCTTTTACTACTTTGTACCAATGTGAGACTAGTCTGATAGGATTTTTATCTTAGACCGCTAGTGGTTAATGTTGTGTTCTCCTACTCTTTGATTTTTCATAGGTGCCGGTCTATTTACTGGTTATTGCTTTTGCTTTTCATCTATTTTCTAGTTTTATGATGCTGTTATTATTTTTATAGTTTCTGTTGATGGTACTGATATATTGTCTCTTTTCGTCTTCTTGAGCCGAGGGTTTTCCGGAAACATCCTCTTCTCTCTCGGGGTAGAGGTAAGGTTTGCGTACACACTACCCTCCCCAAACCCCACTACTGGGATTTTACTGGGTCGTCGTTGTTGATGATGGCATATCCTATGTTCAGGACCGACTCATTCTTCTTTGGCCCAAGTACATGGAAATTCCTTCTGATAATGCGTGTCAGTGAGAATTGAACCAAGAGATTTTGTCTGGTATGATGCCATGTTAACTATTGATCACCTCATCTAAAGCTTAATCCATTAGAGAGAACATGTTTATCTAGTTGTATTAGGTCTGTAACACGCTTTCCTTCTCTTCTCCTTTTTGTTTTGGTGTTGACGTGGTGTTAAAAAGTAATGTCTTTTAACTCTCAGGGGTTGGCCCGGTGGCAATTGACTTGAGCCTTGGGGTTTGCTCCCTTTTAGGTCTCAAGTTCAAAAGCCACTGGATGCAAACAATTTCTGAGGGCCATCGGACTGGGTAAAACCTGAATTGACCGTGGTGCACTTGCGGGAAACTCCTTGCCGAAGGCCTGTGCACCCCGGGATTAGTCGGGATCGAAGAGACTCGGACACTCGGTGCTAAATCAAAAAAAAGTATTGTCTTTCAGATGGTCTAGCAATTTCTGAGGGCCATCGGACTGGGTAAAACCTGAATTAACCGTGGTGCACTTGCGGGAAACTCCTTGCCGAAGGCCTGTGCACCCCGGGATTAGTCGGGATCGAAGAGACTCGGACACTCGGTGCTAAATCAAAAAAAAGTATTGTCTTTCAGATGGTCTAGCAATTTAGCAAATAATTGTTTCCGCTTATATTGATTTCTGCACTCTTGTTTTGCTTATTGGTTTTGTAATTTTTGGCAGCAAAACATGTACCTCCTAACGATGTTCTTCGTTTGAAAGTTCTATTGATAAACAGTCAAGCACCTATTGAATTTGACCTAGTCATGTTACCTTTCTTTTAGGGTTTCATTGTCCTATTTGTTTGACGGAGTAATCACATGGAGTTCCTTTTTCCAAATGAGTCATTTTTCATCAGGTGCTGAAGTACCGAGATGAGTTTTTGGATTTCTTCTGTTTTTTAGTTACCTTGAATTATTGAAATGACTACACATCAAGTGAAAGCATGAATATTTGATTACTTCGGCGTCGTATATCAATGTTGTACTCATTTACTTTTTTTAAATTTGTGAAACTGGGTAGGTAACAGAAGGGACTGATACATCTGCTGCACAAGCAAGGAAAGGGAAAGATATACAAGGTATTCCATGGGATAGATTAAATATAACCAGGCAAAGCTACAGATTGACAAGGCTCGAACAATACAGAAATTATGAAAACATACCTTTGTCGGGAGAAGCTGTAGATAAGGTCTGTATCTTCCGTGCTCTATGCTTTTAAGGACATAAAATTAGGACTTTAATTCTGTATTGTCAAAGTAGAATTTTAAATTTTTATGACCTATGTGATTGCATTTTCAGGAATGTAAGCAGGTTAAAAAGGGTGGCAACTACTATGAATTCTTTTACAATACAAGATTGGTGTTGCCTACCATACTTCATTTTCAGGTATGCATTTACTACAGGTTACGCAAATATCATAATCACATTGGGTAATTTCGGTTTGCACTAAATAGTTCTCTCAAGTGATTTTATCGGATGTTTCATTTTCCTCTATGCTTCCCCAATTAGCTATGTTTACATTTTCACTTGATGCAACAGTACTTTAACCTAAACAGCATAATGCAAACTTATTGTCTTTTTATTCTTCGAATGCCTTCTTAAAGCTAATTTCATCCATACCGAAAAAAGAAGAAGGAATTTTTGTTTTTTCCATAGCAGTGTCAATGGTATTCTTGTGGTAGAACATAGGCATGTGATGAGAACAAACCCATATGTAAACAAAAAAAGAAAAGCAATAAATTGCACTGGACAAGATTTACGTGGTTCGGCAATTTGCCTACTCACGACTGCACAAAAATTAACTTTATTATACTGAGAGAAAGAAAAATTGCTAGAATGGTTTACAAATTAGGAGCAGAGGCCTTTTTATAGGCGGAGGGTCAGCTGAAAAATTTCAGTGAAGATATGATTGCACAGAAATAAATTTTGTGCTAATTTCCTTCTTTCCGACTCTACAACGTATCTATTTTGACTCTCTCTCTCTTTTTGCCTTTTTCTTTCTTATCTTTTTTTCTTTCTTTATCTTTTTATATTTGCTTACATATGAGTTTGTTTCCATCAATCTCCCCCTCATATCCGTATACATCGAGAAAGAAAAAAAAAGGTTTGTTAGTCTCTAGTGTGGGGCCTTGATTTTGAAATGAAAGACTTAGGATCAGTTAACCAAATGATTGGGATGAAGATTAGGAGAAACATGTTCGAAGGAATCGTAAATTCGTCTCAAGTAAAATTAAGGGTGTCAACCGGTTCCACCGGTCCGGTCCGGGTCGATTTTTTTTCGACCCGTCCGGTTACCGGTCCGGGCCGGGCCGGGTCCAAACAGTGCCGGGTTTAACCGGGCTGGGTTGTTAGGGGTTAAGATTGAACCGTACGGGTTACGGGTTGTAATGGTCCGGGCCGGGCCGGGTTTCGTTATTTTGTATTTTTTTTTTAGAATTATGTATAAATATTAAGTTATATTAATACTTTGTAATAATTGAATGAACACAACAAAAGATGGGGAAAAAATTGCACTTATTGCAAGTGCTACTTCATTTCTCAATTTCAAATTAATAAGTAGATAATGAAATGTTTACATTTTTTATAGTGAAGTAGTAATTTCAAATGTTTTGCATCACTTCATCAGTTCATCACTTCATCTTCATCATAATCAATATCTCCAAGTTAAAGTTCTTCGTCTTCTGGGCTATGAAGTATGAACTGTGAAGTGTGAACATCTTCCTTTCCTGATTTCTTCGTTCCGATCTATCTAATCCAATCTCTGAAACAAAGTACAAACAGTCAAACATACTAAAAGTCTAAAACTTACAAATCATTGCTTCCCATAATTATTGACCCATTCTATAGGATGGACAGCTCTCATATGTCTTGTAAATGGTCCAGTCCCTCCTAAATTTTCTTCGGTTAAATGTTGAAAAGTTTCGTTACAAATTTTGCACTTAATACTATTAGTACCTTCTATTATTTCAAAAAAATTTCATACCCGACTTCTTCTTTTACGATTAGAAGTCGGGTCATCATTATTACTAGTACTACCAGAAGCTACAGGATTAGCATCATTATTGACCCATTCTATAGGATGGACAGCTCTCATATGTCTTGCAAATGGTCCAGTCCCTCCTAAATTTCCTTCGGTCAAATATTGAAAAGTTTCGTTACAAAATTTGCACTTAACACTATTAGTACCTTCTATTATTTCAAAAAAATTCCATACCGGACTTCTTCTTTTACGATTAGAAGTCGGGTCATTACTATTACTACCAAAAGCTACAGGACTAGCATCATTAAACATATTGTAAAAATGAAAATATAAGCTTAAATTAAATATGCAATTAAAATATTAAATAAGAGAAAGAGTTGGAAAGAGTGCACCGAATTCGACAATAAATTGAGCACTTGATTACGCAAATCCGGTGTTACCACGAACAAACGTCAAGCAAGTATTTCAATGTTGAACACTTGAACTTCAAGCTTAGAAGTCCGATTTCCGAATGAGAAATTACGATAAATTAAATTCGGGAAAACAAAGACAATAACATTATAAAATTAGAATATGAATTCTTGAAAATTGAAGAGAAGAGAGTGATTGATAATTTGAGAATTGAGAGAGATTGATAATTTTGAGTGAGGAAATGAAGAAGAGGGGAGGGTATTTATAGATTTTAAGAAGGGTTAATAATGTAATTTAATAAATACAAAAAAAAAACAAAAAAGTGACCATTTCTGAAAATACTCCCGTTGGCCAACGGTTCTGGACCGTTGCCAACGGTCCTGTGGGGCCCACATGTGCAGAAATTTTTTTTTTTTAAAAAAAAATTTTTGACCGTTGTACCGGTCCGGTCCCGGTCCGGGTCGACCGGTTCAAGCACTATTTGGCTTACCGGGCCGGTTCGGTCCCGGGTCCTACTTCTAAAATCCTAACCGTTCTAACCCGTCCCCCCCAACCCAGCCCAGCCCACCCCTTAAGAACCGGGCCGGTCCGGTCCCGAATTATACCGGGCAGGTCCGGTCCGGTCCCGGGTCAAACCGGCCCGTTAGACAGGTCTAAGTAAAATACATACAAATGGGTACTAAGAAGGCTTAGTCTTTCATGATGCAAAGACCAGAAGCAATCACTAGGAAGCCACCTCAAGCCTGAAGTGCAATTGCCAAGGACAGATGAACAAAGAAAGTACATGTTGAATGTACCATATGCTTCAACAGTAGGAAGTTTGATATATACTATGGTTTGTGCTAGGCCTGACATAGCTATACAGTTGGAATTGTCAGTAATACATGTTAGATTCAGGAAAAGAGCATTGGAAGATGTAAAAATGAATTTTGCGATGCCTCAAAGATACCTCATGTATGGCACTTTGCTTTAAACAACAACACAGCAACAACCGGGTAATATCTCACGTGTGGAGTCTAGGGAGGGTAGTGCATACGTAGACTTTACCCCTATCTTGGAAGTAGAGAGGCTGTTTCCGAAAGATCTTCGGCATAAGGAGATGAAAAGGCACTTTGGTTTAAAAGGAGCAAATATTATCTTACAAGGTTTCTCTGATGCAAACTTAGGATAGTAGGAGAAGTACCACAGTCTGGGTTTACTTTGGGTGGTATTGTTGTTAGTTGGATGTCTAGACTTCATAAGAGTATTATAGCCTGTTTGGCCAAGCTTTTCATGAGACCAGAAGTGCTTTTTTCCCCACAAACACTTTTTTTTCCTACCTTAGGTGTTTGGCCAAGCTTATTTAGGAAAAAAAGTGTTTTTGGGAAGAAGCAGAAGCAGTTTCAGACAAACAGAAAAAAGTAGTTCCTTTCCAAAAGCAGAAGCAGAAGCAGTTTTGACTTTTCTTCTTAACTAAATACCCCTAACAAAATATAGTATATACCAAAATAACCCTTAAACCTAATACTTAGGATATTAATTTATAAATATTTCTTCTTATTTTTAGGGAGCTTTCTAATATATAGTGACTTTAGGCGTGCATGCTTTTATATTTGTTGAAGGAATTTTAATATGTTTAACTTATATTAAAAGAATTAAGTACTTTTAATTTTATTTTCATATTTTACTTAAATAAAATAATTTTTTTTAATTATTGCATGTAATAGCAAATTTTTGAGATTATTTATTTGTTATAATATTAATTATTAAGTAAATCGTAATTTGACACTTACAAGCACTTTCTAAAAAGCTTGGCCAAACACAAATTATTTCTCAAAAGTGCTTTTTAGACTGATTAGCCAAACACAAACTGCTTCTCTCCGAAAGTACTTTTTTCAAAAGCACTTTTGAAAAAAAGCACTTCTCAAAATAAGCTGATTTCTCCAGCTTGGCCAAACAGGCTATTACTTGTTTACCACCGAAGCACATGCAATCTTAGAAACTGGATAAGAGATGATTTGGCTCAAGAATTTTTTGACAGAGCGGGGTAAAGAGCAAGACAATTGTAAACTTTTCAGTAATACCAAAGTGTGCATCTTTCCAAAAATCTAGTGTTTCATGCTAGATCAAAGTACGAGGTATCATCATATTCGAAAGTTGAAAAGTGAAGGAACTAATTCCCCGAAGAAGATACCGGGATCGAAGAACCCGATAGATATATTAACCAAAGTTGTCAGTGTTTACAAGTTGAGGTTGTGCGTTGCCTTAGTTGGCCTTCAAGACTAATAATGTAAAGGCGACCCACTAAAAATAGCAAAAAAAATTCTTCCTTTTTGATGTGTATGGATTTGAGTGGGAGATCACACCCATATGTAAACAAATATGAAAAGACAAAAGGGAAAAAAGACGAGAAAAAAAAGAAAGATAAGAAAGAAAGGAAGGATCAGAATAGGCAGGTTGTAGGGTTTGAAAGAAAGAAATTGACACACAATTGCAATGCTATCTTGTCGCGTAGAAATAATTTTATTCACATCTTCACTGAAATTTTTTCAGCTTACTGTCTAACCATAAAAATACCTCTACTCCTAATTTGTAAACCATCCTCACAATACTTCACTTTTCAGTAATAATAGAGTGATTCTCTGTGTGGCATCACACAGTGGAGTAGGCAATTGCTGCACCATGTAAACCGTCTCTTGTGTTATTTCTTGCTTTTCTCTTTAATTATTTTCTCCCTTCTATTAGCATGACACACTTCCCAATAACATGTACACATTCTTTCGGTGCATGTACCAAGTAGTGCGAGCATACTCAATAACTATGTCTCAAACATTACCGGGGCGAGGAATCGATAGAGTGTTCAGGGCACCTACTGATTTAAAATCTAGGGCAGACATAAGTAGGGCAGACATAAGTACTTCCTGACCTATAGCCGAATTTCCAACTGCACACTTAAACTTGCGGCGGTCATATTACCTCCCTGAACTATTTTAAAATGGTATAAATTTACCCTTAAAATGTCACAAGCACATCTATGTTGTGTGGTGGAGTACATGCGCCTCGATCTTTTCTGCCACTAAATTAATTATTTCTTTCTTTTCTATCTTCTCCTTTTTTTTTCTCTCGCCTCCATTATCAACAACCACAAAAATCACCATTATCATACCTGTTTCACTCGACACCATCTCTTTACCACTTCCAAAAGAAAATTTTGAGTTCTACCATTTTTATTTTCACTTATTATTTCATTCGCCACCTCCATTTTCCCCACCATAACCATAGAACTTTATTACATTAAGATAAACATATTTCCATCTAACGTCGATCAATTAGAGTACAACAAAAAAGAAATGCAGATCTTTTAATCCTCGAGAACTTCTCAGAGGATAGTACAAAAATTAAAAAATGTAGAATCGTTGTCGTCGCCGGAGACAAAACCGTCGCCGCTGGTTTTGATACTTTCATGTCACGACCCAAACCCGGTCGTGATGGCGCCCAACCGTAAAACTAGTCAAGCCTGACCATTAATCGCTCTCAATATAACAATAAGTCCCAACCGACAATTTAAGGAAAATTGTAGCAATTTTTAGAATAATAATCCAGTAATATTAATAGAGTAATATGGAAAGATACGAAAAACCGATAAACATTCCCAAAAGATCTGTGGTAACGAGTCTAGAGCCTCTAAAACAATCTGGATAATAATATCTGAATAAAAATATATGTCTGAAAATGATATAATAATAATAAAACTAAAATAGGAAGAGTAGCCAGGTCCTGCGAACGTCAAACAGCTACCTCAACAACTCTGAACAATCTGCGGAGATAATGGCTGATCAGCTAAGCCTTCGGTGTACCTGAATCTGCACACAAGGTGCATGGAGTAGGGGTGAGTACTACCGACTCAGTGAGTAATAAGCATATAAAATGTCCGAAGATAAGAAATCCACAAAATGCCACAAAGCAAAGCTAAAACTAACAGTCTGACACCTTAATTATGAACTAACAACAAAACAATATCAAGTACAGCCCCGATCCGTTTGACGTCGACGGCGCTCACTGGGGGTGTGTACAGACTTTGGAGGGGCTCCTACAGCCCAAGCGCAATATCATCATATCATTGATGCGGCGTGCAGCCCGACCCATAGTCAGTCCACAGTATGCATATGAGTCACATAACAGATTCAATCTAATTTTCCAGTTTTTCAATTACTAACGTGAATATAATTTAGTTATTCAATTTCAGGAAAAAAGTAACTTAGCATTTAATAACAGTGATTAAACACAAGACTGAGATCAATGATTATACAAATCATGCTATCACAATGATATTCATTCTAGACAGATGCTACAAATCGGCACAAGGCCCCAAACATGGCAATAAGCCCAAATATATTCACTACAGGATGCGTATCAGCCGCCAATAATTTTATTTAGCTCTCGGGATGGACCAAGTCACAATCCTCAATCATATACAATCCCGCACCTGCCATGGGGTGCGAGTCACGCCTTATCATAGCGTTATGATGTGATAAACCGGGGTTTCAAACCCTCAAGCCATCATCTATACATACTACTCACCTCTAACCGGTCGTAGACTGGTCCGCAATGCCTTTTCCTTTTGAATCTCCCTCTTCGCGCGTCGAATCTAGTCAAAATCACATCGAATACGTTATTATAGGTTGAAGAAATATAACCCAATGGAAATTACACGAAAAACACTAAAAACACGAAGTTGGTAAAACCCGAGCCCCGGTCCCACTTCTCGAAAAATTCCAAAAATCACATCATCGGATTCCTCGTCTCGCCACAAGTCCGTACATATAAGGTTTGTCGAAAACGGAGCTCGAATGGCCTTTCAAATCCCCAAAATTCGTTTTCAAAAACTAAGCCCTAGTTCTTCACAATTTCAACATATTTTCATGGATCTGAGGGTTGTCTTCATAAAAATGGAGTTTTTAAGTCAAGAGACTTACCGCCAAGCAATACCCGTTGAAAACACGCTTCAAAACGTTCAAATGGTTGCTTAACAATGGTGGAAAATAGGTTTGGTTCGCGGATGAAATGTTATTAAAAACCCTTCTGTCCAGTAGTTCGCGTTTCTATGCGATCGCAGGTGTATGCGATCGCATAGACCAAAAATCCGGGCCCTCAATTTTCCTCATACGCGATCGCATAACACCCCATGCGATCGCATAGCACTGAGTCCCACTGATACGCGATCGCATTCATCCCTACGCGACCGCACTGAACAAGGCCCCACACCTATGCGATCGCAGAGCCTCTCACGATCGCATAGGGCAAATCAATGGCCCCTCCAAAACCTTCTATGCGATCGCAGACATACCTATGCGATCGCATAGAGTAAATCTTTGCTGAAATTTTTCTGCTGCACTATTTTATTCAAAAAATCTCCGTTAGCCATCCGAAATCACCCCGAGTCCCTCGGGACCTCAACCAAAAGCACAAATATGTTCTATTACTTCATCCAAACTTGCTCGTTGCATAAAAACACTATCATAAACATCAAAATCGTCAATTCACCACGCATTCAAGCCTAAGTTAAATTAAAACTTCTGAAACTCGCATTTGATCCAAAACCCGACCTGAACACCTCCGAATGACCTGAAAATTTGCACGCATATCCAAAATCACCTAACGGAGATACTGGAACTGTCGGAATCCCATTTCAACCCCCAGATCAAAATCTCACATATCAACCGGACTTCGCCAAAATTCAAACTTAGTCACTTCAAGCCTAATTCTACACCGGACCTCCAAATTCAGTTCCGATTGCGCTCCTAAGTCATAAATCACCACCCGAAAGTAGTCGAATCGTCGGGAATCCATTCCGAGCCTTCTAACTCATAAGTCAACATTCGGTTGACTTTTCCAAACTAACATTCTCATAAAGAGACTAATTGTCTCATTTCTACCCAAACTCCATCCGATTTACTTCGAACTCTCCAAACACATATAATGGAACATATAGAAACATAAAACGGGAAAAATTGGGCAGTAACTCACGTGATGACGGTTCGGATCGTTACATTTCTAGTTCTGGAATTTTGCCAAACCATCATTATCTTCATATTTTAATTCAATAGTTGGAAGTTCTTACTGGGTTTTTGTTGTTACTGCAAAAGGGGGAGGTACGGGTAAAAATAGAAGTGGAGGATGAAAATGGGGAGCTGGACTCCATTTTTTCCGGCGAGGCAAGGAGTTTGCTGGAGTTCTTGTGGGAATCCCTTACAGCATCTTGAAAAAATTAAAAGGGTTAGAGATTGTTTTATTAATAAAATGTAACTAATTGTAATTATAAAATGACACATGTAGACATTAATAAATGATCTCACACGGCTCCAAGAAAGTGAAAACACTTTTTGTGTCACGTCGTCTCTCAAGGGTAGTTCTTGGGGGGGGGGGGGGGGGTTAATAGGATCCCCACAAAGTTTAATTGTGTATTTGGAAACCCCTCTCCCCCCCTCCCCCAAACCCACATCCCCCCCCTCAATAAATAAGCTATAGGCCAGGGGTACTTATGCATTTTCCCAAAAAAAAAAAAAATAGCACTTTGGAGTTTTATTTAGCTGATTTTCAGAAGGGGTCTCAGTAATGGTTGGTAGCTGATTTTCAGAAGGGGTCTCAATGATTGAAGATAGAGGACTTTGTTCTGTTGATGCAACTCCTTAACATTGGAAGAAAATAGGAGAGATCACTGATTTGGCACCATGTAAAGATGGAAAGTTCACCATCAGAAGATGCTTCAGTTTATTACTGAAACAACAAGGATTATATGAAATAATGAAATAGAATGGCCATGGAAAGCTATAAGGCACCTGTTAAAGTTGCTTTTTTTGGATGGCAAAGACAGCATGTCTTACTCAGGAGAATCTACAAAAAGAGGATTTTCTCTAAGCAACAGATTTTATATGTGTGAAGAAGAAATAGAGACAGTCCGTCATCTCTTTATTCATTGCAGGGAGGCAAAGCAGTGTTGGGAGCCCTTTTTAAACACGTACCGCATTAAGTGTGTAATGCCTAAACAGCGTTACGAGCTTGTTGGAACACTGGCATCACCAGAAAATGGCAAAAAGGAAACAAACAGTGTGGAGGACAATTCCTTTGTGTGTTTTATTGACAATATGGCTGGAAAGAAATAATGTTTGTTTTGAAGGGAGAAGACAACATGTTATCAGAATTATAAATAGCTGTCTTTTGAACTTGTATTTTTGGTGTAATAGGAGTACTGTTGAAAACATGGAGGAATACTTGGAATTTTTAGAAGAGATCGGAGATTTGTAGTTGCCATGTTAGTGGCAGATGTTGAACTGATGTAACTTGTACCATCTTGGTACCCTTTAAATAAAATATTACCTTGTAAAGAAAAAAAAGAACACTTAGGAGACCAGATTATAGTATATGCAGAGGAAACTACACAAGAAAGACAGAGAACATATCCTGCTAATCTTATAGGTTTTAGCATTACCAGCAATAAATTCAACCAATTCACTTTGAAAATGACAGGAAAGGTTAAGTAAGCATCCAGTAGACTGTAACTGTGTCTAGTAGGGAAGTCTCCTCTTTTCCTCTTCAATAGTAGGGATTAGTCGAAATTGAAGGAGATGATTTTTTTTTTTTTAAAAAAATTGGTTACACTAACTGTGACTCCACTATAAGGGGTGGATGTACCTTGGCATAAGTGGTGTCGGATTCGTCGGAAAAATGTACGAAATATGTATATGTATTTAATATACAGAAATAACACAAGGACAAAATAAAAAAAATGACGTTGCTTAGAGCAAATGGTTCCTTAGCTCATCCGGTCAAGCTGCGTTTTTGCTTCTCTAGGTCGTTGGTTCAAGCCCAAGCAGCGGCATGTGTTATTTTACTCTTATAATAACTTTCACGATGCTAGTCCCATAGTTGCCATGTTTTAATGAGGATATTAAATAATATTTAAAAAAATAATGAATTCAACTTAAAACTAAAAGCTTAGCGAGGAGAGTTGTAGTAATATAATTTGAATGTTTTATTTTTAAATATGATTCGAACTATATTTTTTAATAAGATGTTATGTATATATATTTATTTAATATTGACACCGCTTATAAAAATTTTTGCCTACGTCCCTGCCACTATATGTGGTTGTGTGGAGAATAAAGAGCCTCTCTTTATTCTCTTGAGATGTTAAATGTGTGGGAAGTAACTTACCGATATATGGAATTAGAGAAAATACCCCGTTGTGGTCCTTGGGTTCATATATGATTATACGAACATTTGACCGTCAATTATGTGTGACTGGAATATTTTGCGATATCTCTTCACTGCTTACATGTATTAGTCAACACAGATATAAACCCCATATCAGCAGTATTGGACACCCACCCGCAAACAATTATATGAGCATTTACCATCAGTAACTCAATCATAATTCTTTTTGAACTGGAACTTGATCACAATTTTAAAGTCAACATACAAACATTTTTAACAGCAATCTCACAACCAGTTGTCGAAGTTCACAGTTCATAAGCGAAATTTGGGTGAACTTATTATGTCCTAGCTTTGGCTATCTGTTTGCTTTAGGTATCCAGCCACTATATACTTTGTTCATCTATTTCTCTGGAAAGAACTCGTCAACCAACAAAACTCAAAATGCTACGAAGTCCCAGTTGTTTAGAGGGCAGCGAGTAGTTTTCTGAACCCAGATGAAGATGGGAGTAAAAAGGGTTTGAAAGATCTTTCAATTGAAAAGGGTCTAAAGTAATGGGGTAGTTTGTATTATAGAGTAGCTGCATTGAGAAGGATCTAAAATAATTGGCACATGAAAATTATGAAAATTTGGGGATACAGTGCATAAGAACCAAATTATAGTGTATGAATAGGAAACCTCAAAATCTCTGTCTAAAACAAAGAGGCTGTATTAGTTTCATATATTTGAACACTACAATCAATAAACTCAAGCAGTTGAATATGACAAGAAACCTGAGTAAGCATGCAGAAAACTATGCCTAAATTTAGCTGGGAAGTATCCTCTTCCTCTTCAATTAGGGATTGGTCAAAAGTAAAGAAATTGGGACGTGTTTTTGAATCTTGACTATGCTAATACAAAAAAGTTATTGCTAGAGGATCTCCATCTCATTTCCATTGCTCTTGCGATAACTTCTTGACTGCAGTTACTTATCAAAACAGAATTTGTTGACTTCGTATTTCTTAGAAAAAATTCGGTTTAATCTTATGGTCTGTTCCTCTTAAATAATGCTTCTTTTTTTTGCTGAGAGGATGATTTTAATTATCTCTTTATTCCACTTCTTTTGCAGCTAAGAAACTTGGTGTGGGCTACATCAAAACATGACGTGTATCTTATTTCGAACTACTCACTTATGCACTGGTCATCCATTTCCCAAAACCTATCAGAAGTCCTCGATTTCTCTGGACACATAGCGCCTTCAGAGGTAATGGTACACTTAATAGTGATATTTCCTTTTCCATTTTAGTTTCGGGGATGCCTATAGTTCTTCTCCTTTTTGTTGGTGTCATGTTTCCAAGAAGAGGACTTTTATGTTTCTGTGTGTGATCAATTTGTTCTTTTGTTTGCGTTTCGGCGGGGATTGAAGGAGTACCCATCGCCTCATCCCCCGTTCGTCTAGAAAACAGACTTTTGGAAGTCCCTCTTGAGTTTTGTTTTTCAAGATTTTTTCTGATTCCAATTGGATGTCAATGTTAGTTGCTGTTTCTTCTCTTATTGCTTCTGTCTTACCTACTCTTTGTTACTTTGGCCTCTAGAAACATGCTGGAAGTTTGTTAGAAGGTCTAACACAAACCCAGATCAGCACAATGGCAGTGAAGAATCGGTTTATGGTTGCTGGGGGCTTCCAAGGAGAGCTCATTTGTAAGGTCAGTTGGAATTTTTTGTATTTGTTCTTAGTTCCTCAACCTTCTTCCTTGGGTTTGTTTTGAATGTCAGGTAAATATGAGACAATAAGGTTTCCCGGAAGATTCATGAAATGAAAGAAGGGAAGTGGAAATTGACTTTCTTACAAATGTTTATTTGACTTCTTCTAACTGCCTAACTATATGACGACAACAACAACTACTACTACCCAGTATAGTCCCACAAAGTGGGGTCCGGGGAGGGTAATATATAGACGGGCCTACCCCTACCCGAAAGGGCAGAGAGGCTGTTTCCAATAGACCCTCGGCTCCGTGAAGGAAAGGAAAAACAAAAACAAAAACAAAAACAAAAGTGCATTAGTAACTGCCTAACTATATACGGACATAAAATCAATGTGGATTTATTATTGTTATAATTGTGATAAGTAATATTGTAGCCCCTCAGGGCCTAACTCAAGTGGCAAAGGGGGTGGATTTGTGTCTTAGGTCACAGGTTCAAGCCCCCACACCATGCAAAGCAAAGCCTGGAATTTAAGTGGAGAAGGGTAGATGGGGGGGCCCATTATCCACCGAGTTTCGAAGGATGCGGTTGGTCCAAAGAATCGGCCCCAAACAGATTTCTCGGTCATCAAAAAAAAAAGTAATATTGTGATATTTAGTTGTTTAGTATATCATATTAAGAAGAGTGGATCATTTTTTAAATGAAGATGTCAGAACTTTCTGATATGATGTTGCATCGGAAGTGCTCTATAATCTAGATAACAAAGAGGCAGTGGCAACAGTGAAATGAAGATATATTGGCAATTTGAGCTTTTGCTAACTTTTTGGACTGAGTTCTAGGAGTTTTGTGGAAAAACATTTCTGGAACGAAATAATGCAAGGCATGGGATCACTTTTCGTGTTAATCAAATGCAAACAGATTTTACTAGAAAGTTATTTTCTTGTACTTTCCTGCTGCTTCCACGATAATCAAACGCATGGATAGGTGGTTAAGTTAGAGATCCAAGTATAGGGTCATGTTGGCTTATGGGCAAGCTCCTTCATGTTTTTCTCTATTGTCATTCATGAGCATTTCTTTTTAATACTTTCTTGCTTCTCTATTAGCTATTGATAGCGGAAGAGTAGCTGGTTTTGAAATATAAATAGGAGGGTGAAAGGTGCGGACAACTGGTATTTGGTTGCTCTGTTTCTGTAGGAGAAAAGAGTATCCATTTCTAACTCAGCACGAGCTGAGATTATTAAATTTGAATGAAATAAGAACAGAAGCTTTATCCTACATGCGGCTTTGTTATCCTTGCTTGACTTAGCTTCAAATAATGCAGTGTTTGGATAAGCCAGGTATAAGCTTCTGTGCAAGGACTACTTATGAGGAGAATGCTATCACAAACGCTGTTGAGATATACGAAAGCACGAGGTAAGAGTGAATATAAGATCAGTAGTTGGGCTAGTTTGAAATTTAACTGATTGAAAGTATATCTAAATTGTTTTGCAGTGGTGGGCTTCATTTTTTGGCAGCCAATAATGATTCTGGTGTGAGAGAGTATGACATGGAAAAATTTCAGCTTATGAACCACTTCCAGTTCCCGTGGCCAGTGAATGTCAGTTTCTTATCTACCTTTTACTGCTCTTTTTATTCTTCCTGTTTACCTTTTGTGTTCTGTCGAGGGGAAGGCAAAGCGTTTGTGAACACTTTCTTTTAAAAATGTTTTTGTTATTGTTCATGAAATAAGTTTGTCTATCCAAATGAGGATATCCTCCAGTCATCTGATTATCTGCTGCACTAAATAATGTTACTATACATGCTTGATGTCATATGATTTTGTTTGGGATGCATGTGTCTTTGGTACTTTTCACTCTCATGCATTTATAATTTCATTGGTTATTTATGCAGCATACTTCAATGAGTCCCGATAGCAAGATTCTTACTGTTGTCGGGGATGATCTCAATGGTTTACTTGTTGACTCCTGCAATGGAAAGGTATCAAATACTTACCTTCAAATCAGATGAAATGAAAAGTTCTTCATCATGTGCTTACCTTGTATCAGTTCTTAGCTTAGAAAGTAGATTCTGAAGTATGTTGGTTATTTCTACACTGCATTTGTAATGAGATTCTTATTTGGCAAGAATCTATTAACTAACTGCGAAGAGTTCCACTTCTATTTGTTTCTTGCATTTTTCCATGCACAGCCATCATGAGCTGATAAGAATTTGTCGAAGCTTATTCTGTCTACAGAATGACTTTTAGATTCTTATTTATTTTAAAGGTGTCCCTTGGTCCCTTTGTTTGGATTTTCATGGTGAGTCCTCTATTTTCCAATCCCTTAAGTCCGTTCTAATAGAATTTCTATTACTGTATCAGACGATTGGTTCAATTGTTGGTCATCTAGACTACTCTTTTGCTTCTGCATGGCACCCAGATGGCCGTACCTTTGCCACTGGGAATCAAGATAAAACTTGCCGAATTTGGGACTTGAGAAACCTGTCCTCGCCTACAGCAGTGTTGAAGGGAAACATGGGTGCTGTCCGATCTCTTCGTTACTCATCAGATGGGCGGTTCTTGGTGGTGGCTGAACCTGCAGATTTTGTCCATATTTATAATACTGATGCGGATTACCAGAAACGTCAAGAAATTGACATGTTTGGTGAGATATCTGGGGTATCTCTGAGTCCAGATGATGAGTCTCTTTACATCGGAATCTGGGATCGAACATACGCAAGCTTGTTACAATACAACAGAAGGCATTCTTCTGAATATGTTGATTTGTTCACATAAATACCCTGATGGTTTGTTTCTTCACAGCGGGCCGATATACTGGAGTTCCTCAGAGGTGATGAAAAGATTAATTCTGGTTTTATTCAATGTTGAACTCGAGGAACTTGGCTCAGTTTTAAATCTTGGTTATACCATGTACAGTGTCCTTAAGAAAAGCCTATACAGACTGAGACAGCCTTATTTCTGGTTATATACAGCCTTCCTCATGTGCTTTTGAAAATGACATGGTGCTTCTTTTTTTTCATAAAAGATTATTGCTTTAAAAAAAGGTGCAGCCCGGTGCTAAAGGCATTTCGCGTTTATGCAGGGTCTAAGAAAGGAACACGTTCCAAGGGTGTGGTGTAGACAACCTATCCTAAGCAAGCATTAGTGGTTGCTCCATGGTTCGACCCCATATATTATAAGACATAGGGACAATTTTGTCGTTGCTCCAAGATTATTGCTAATGAGCAAAAAAATCTATTGGAGGATATTAGATTAAGAGCTCGTTTGGACATAAGAATTTTTCACTTTTTCTGAATTTTTTCACTTTTTTTAAAATTAATATTCGGTCATAAAATTTTCAGTTTCAATTGAAGATGAGTTTTCGAATTTCTCGAAAATTTTAAAACCTCCAAACAGTTATTTTTAAAAATTTTCATTCAGATCATTCACAAAACTTCAAAAATAATTCAAAATTTTATTCATATTGAAACACAACTCTAATTTTTAAATATTATTTTCATTTGAAATTTTGTTTCACCTTTTTTTTTTGGCTTTGGGATTTTACCATTCTTATGTCCAATCTCCAACTAATTCCCTTCTTGATCTTCAAACGGGAGACATCATTTCTCTCTTGACTTTAATAGTCGAGACAAATTCAAAAATAGTCAGATTTACTTAAAAATAGTCCAGTTTCAAAAGTAATTAAAATTTAATCGCTTTTCATGCAAAGATAAATCTGAACGAAAACGTTGTTCAAAATCTAGAAAAATATGCCAGCGTAATATACTGAAGTTCCAGTATAATATACCACAGCAAAGTATACCGGTCCAGCACAATATGCTGGAAGTTCATCCACGGGTGCAACAAATTCCAGTATATAATGCTAAGCATGTTTCTGTTGCAGTAAAATAGTGGCTATTTTTCATTAACTTGGTAAATGCTGGCTATTTTTGAATGACCAATCAAAAAACTGGCTAGACGGTGCTATTTGGGATTGGAAAACAACCAGTGTATATTTAACACCCCATGTTTACATGGGGCATATTAATTTTTTAGTATATATATATATAACAACAACAACCCAGTATAATCCCACTTAGTGGGGTCTGGGGAGGGTAGTATGTACGCAGACCTTACCCCTGCCCTGGGGTAGAGAGACTGTTTCCAAATAGATCCCGGCATTCTTCCCTCCCAGAACTTTCCACCTTGCTCTGGGGAGACTCAAACTCACAATCTTTCAATTGAAAGTGGGGGTTGCTTACCATCAGAGCAATTAGGGGCAAAGTAGTGGAGTTCGGCAAAGACAAACTCAGAGGAGCGATCGAAGGGAACAACGAGGTAGGTCTTCTTCTTCCTGGCGAAGGGATTGACGAAGCAGAAGAGCAAATTAGGTAATTAAATTCTAAATTTTTCCATGGTAATCTATCAGGGATTCCTTACCTAACATATTATCAGTTATTATTTCACTAATTAAGGGTAGAAACAAGAGTAACCACTTAAGATATTCATATATAACAAATAATGAATTCCTATTAAATTGACTGAAGATTCTTGTAGGTTATGCTGACACTCTAATGTATAAGCTAGAAATATTTAGTAGAAGTACTAATTGAGGGGAAGAATACAGCTTTTTTGCAAAAGAAATAAATTTTTTCTTTCCTTATACAAATAGTTGGATCGATCGCAATGTAAGAACAAACAGAGGATCATCGCTCAGTTTCAAAGGAATAAAAACAGGGGAATTAATCTGATATGAAGGATTGGACCAGCTATGTTGGAATTCACAGAGTTAATACATATATTGGTTTTATTACAAAGGTAGTTGAAGAAGTTGAACAAAGTGTTCGAGGTGGCGCATCATGTATTTCTGCTCGAGTACTGTGTGTAGTGATCTTACCACAATTTGTATTTTCATAAACTGCATGATTTATATATGACTTTGAAAATAAATATGTTATTGAAACTTTGAAATTGCATGTGGGACAAGTCCTTTACTTAATATATTATCGAATAATTACTTGAGATGTTTACCAGTTAATCTAAATATTTTCATCATTACTATGAACACGTGATTTTTACCTTATATATGAATTATTCCCAAAATTTCAAACAAAATAATTTCTGTTATGAAATAATATAAGAACAAGTAGAATAATGCAAGAACAAGAACAATATAGAGAGAATAGGGAGAGGAGTATTCTTATTGATACTTTTGGGATGGTTCACAATAGAATAGAACCCCTATATTTATAGGGAGGTGGTGACTTAGCCACCAAGTAGTAAACCCTAGAATCTCTCTAAATATAGACATTCACCTTAAATAGAGTTCTATTTATAACACTCCCCCTTGAATGTCTATTCAATAATGTGCCTCGTTAAAACCTTAAAACCAAAACCCAATGGGAAAAATTAAAGAGAAGGAAAAAGAGTACACATGTTTGAATATGAGCCTATTGGCTGCCTCGTTAAAAACCTTGCAATGAAAACCCAGTTGGGACAAAACCTTGTAAGGGAAAAAGAGTGCAACGCGCATTAACTCCCCCTGATAAGAACATCAATTTATATCCTTGAGCATTTGCATTCCAATCTTGTGCACCATCTTCAAAACAATCTTTGGTAGATGTTTGATAAATAAATCAACCATATTGACTTGAATAAATATTCCGCACCTTGAAATCATCATTCTTGATAAATATGAACATCTTCATATAATGTCGTGGAATGACTCTTCAATATCTTCATAGATGTATTCTCAATGCCATCATGCTTATAGTTATAGCAAGATACATATGTACACAAATTGTACTTAGGATGTGGTACTTCAGGACCAAGAATTGTGTATGCTTTAAGCAACTTAAATCTTTCAAGTTAAGTCATATAAATCACATAATAGACTTTAGATGCATATCAAGTTTTCATGTCATGCTAAACAAATAAGATATCGAAAACTGATTATACATACCTTTGACTTTATACTTTCAAGTATTTGAACTATATGTCCAAATCTACATGTCTTTCATATGGAATCAAGTATTTGTCTATACGCTTTAAGCGTATCAAAGACTTTGTCCTTCTGGGACTTAATATGAGTATTTGTAGTGAGAATATAGTTACTTTCTTTGGGTCAGCAAATGTGTATAGCATGCTTTGCAATATGTTGCAATTGAATTATCCATTTTATGAACTTCAGGTTCATATCATGATATTCGGGGATTTACATATACAAATGATAATTCATCCCATGTAACCTTTTCTCAAGTATTTATCATATCTCCCCCTCATGTTAGAAAAGCTAACTTGTTTCCTCAACTTTGAGAAATCATCTTTGTGCATTATTATGTCAATATACACAGCACATTAATAATAAGATGAAATTATTTGGTTCCTGACCCTGAACCACTTGTGAGGGGAGAATATACTCTCGTATACAACGTATATCAAACTGATATATATAACTTTGTTCTGATAAGAAACAGTTTAGCTATTAAGTGTAGGCACTCAATAATTATCTTGCTAAACCAACTATGATATAAACCAACTTATCAAGATGAACTATCTTGAATAGAAAATCTGGAAATTATGCTCGAAGTTATATTACTGAGCAATTTACCTCGCAAGCACCGGCCAGGCTGCGGGTTAATAACAATTGCGCATGTAACCATATCATAGATGCATCATATGTGGTATACATGGCAGGTGAATGGGCCCATATTCACCTTTGATATTTCCAGAATTTATGGGCTTCAACCCGAATTCTTTAGTTGGTCAGTTCATTAATGAGAACAAGTGATACAAGAGAATTCGTAAAGAACTTTCTAGTTCTTTAATATTCACCCATGTGAATTCTCTATTATTGCACATCATACTTAAAATGAGATGGCTAACCCGAATGCCAACTGAATAAATTATCAATATTGGTAAACTTCAAATACACCATGACATGTGCACTTATCAATAAACTTCAGGTTTATTATGACATGGGTTTTTATACCAATAGATATCCACTTTATTGTGGCATTCTTTTGTTTGTGTAGTACAAACTGGAGAATAAAGCGGGTAGCTTTTCATATACAAATTATCCCGCTACAAGTTGTAGTAATAGAAAATATCAAATCTTTCCTTTATTTATAGTCTCAATATAATCAGCGCTTTCGCATGTACTTTGGAAACTGAATAAGTTTCTTTGAGACTTACTACAGCACAATACTCAATTGTGTTTCTCCAACATAGTAATAATTGGCTCTTCTAGAGCTCTCAATTAATTTTGTACTACCACAAATTCATCAACATCCATGTGGTGAATATCTTTCTTAAAGAGAAAGTTATACCATTATGGTCATGTCAAACTTATATGCAAGAAAGATATGTTTCTTGCATTATCGTTGTCCTTTAATAATCATATTTCCAAAATATTTTGGCGTACAATAGGTACGTGACCAACGATCATTCATGCCATATATCATCTCAAACCTCCTTCTAGGGGTGAGTGTGGTATTATCTCAAACCTCCTTCTAGGGGTGAGTGTGGTATATTCAATACCAATTTCATGTTCATATTCTTCCAATAATGAATATGTATTCGTGAATCAGATGTTGTCACATTCGCTGCGGGGATATGTGATTTTGTTATCCTTTTCAAATCTGTAAATGCGTCTGGCATTCGATTTGCTATTCTTTGCAAATGGATAATATTTTGCGCCTCTTTTTCACAAATAGAGGTATGTGGATCAAGATGAGATAATGATGCATTTTTCCACAAAATCTCCCGTTTGGTTTCACCAACTTCTCCCCCTAATTTTGGGAAAAGTGTCTCATCAAATTGACAGTCTGCAAATAGTGCAGTGAACAAATCTCCTGTCAATGTTTCGAGGTAGCGAATAATGGAGGACGATTCAAACTCAACATATATTCCTAACCTTCTTTGCGGACCCATTTTGGTGCGGGATGGCGGTGCTATAGGCACATATACTGCGCATCCAAAGATTCTTAAATGGGATATATTAGGTTCATGACCCAAAACCAATTGCAACGGGGAATATTTGTGTCAATTCGTCAGTCAGAGACGAACTAGCATTGCTGCATGCAAAATGGCGTGACCCCAAGCCGAAGTGGGCAGCCTCGTTTTCATGAGTAAATGAGGTATTCAAGATTATACTCATGTATTGTCTCAATTTGATATCCATTTTGAATGATATCTTTAAACCTCAACAAGTTCCTTTTAGACTTGGAGGAGAACATTTTGACTGATATCATTAAAACTCAACAAATTCTTCTTAGACTTGGAGGAGAAGATTGCATTCTCTGAAATATCGTTCCTTTAGGCAGAGTTATAGTTGCTCTTCAGGAGCCTTCAATCAATTTAATTCCCATGGTTTGCCATACAAAAGAAAATATACGAACATGAGAATAAACAAATTCAATCCGTTTGTTTCACATTTAAACAATATTTTCAAAATCTGCTGAGGTCAGTTGACTAACTAAATCAGATAGTCGATTATATGTTTTCCATAATCGATTACTATGCAGTTTGAAAATTTCAGTTTAAGCATTTTCTTAAAACAATCGATTGTTAAACACACACAATCGATTGTTGAACATTGACAATCGATTGTTAAACACACACAATCGATTATTTGCTATTTTGAAAAACTTCAGATCACACTGTCTTAAGACAATCGATTGTTAAACATAGACAATCGATTGTTGACTATTTTGAAAAACTTCAGATCACACTGTCTTACGACAATCGATTATTAAACATAGACAATCGATTATTTGCTATTTTGAAAAAATTCCAGATCACACTGTCTTAAGACAATCGATTGTTAAACATAGACAATCGATTATTTGCTATTTTGAAAAAATTCCAGATCACACTGTCTTTAGACAATCGATTGTTAAACATAGACAATCGATTGTTAAACATAGACAATCGATTGTTGAACATTGACAATCGATTGTTGAACATTGACAATCGATTGTTTTGCAGTTTTAATGTGAAATATTAGATAATCGACTAACTGTTAGGTTAGTCGATTACCGCTACTGGAAAAAAAAATATTATTGAAATCTGAGCATATTGAAACATTCTAAAGAACTAATACTAACATTATATCATAAACTAACTAATACAAGCTGATACTAATGACTATTAGTTTATTCACTAACTATTACAAATAAGTGAAATAAAATCAAACAACTCCATCTTCTTTCATCACAGATCCATCACCGATTAGGTGGTCTATTTTCCTATCAGGGTGCTCAAAGAAGTCTGCCACATTCAAGTGGGTGATGTCAAAATTGTCGTCAGAGACAAAATTTGTTTCAGGGCATTTACTCTTTAGAGATGCTTGACAAGGCTCAACCAAATGTCTTGGTACAAGGCAAATTTTCACCTAGTGCCCTTTTCCACCGCAACGATAACATATAGTTTATGAACTATTTGCTTTTGGATTCTCATCGTATCGTGCTTGTGGCAGAGTGACCAACTTCAGGTTGTCATATCTCTCCTTTAAGCCATTCCACAAGATAGGTGGATCTTTGACTGTGATATATTTAATTTTCAAACCTTCATCAAGGTGATGGCGCAAGTAAATCAAGGCCTAGCACAGTTTCAAACCTTCATCAAGGCGATGGCGCAAGAAAATCAAGGCCTTAGCACAGTTTCAAACCTTCATCAAGGCGATGACGCAAGAAAATCAAGGCCTTAGCACAGTCTTGGGTGGATGCATTATTTCTGTTTTTAATGGCGTCTCCAAGACCCATAGCATCTAAGTGGATTTCAGCATCCAACAGCCATGCCATATAGTTCTTGCCCGAAATTTCAAGGGCAACGAACTTTCTTTTCATAATGTCAGACATAAGACACAATTACATCAAGAGTGTGTTCATACTTACAGGCTTTATTACAATTATCACATTCACTTCAGAGAATGGATCATAATGACGATTATAATTCCGTCTATTGCCACGTCCACATTCATTGATACCATCATGGTAATAATTTTGTCTTCTTTCAGACTTATCACATACTGCTACCACATTCTCTAAAGGGAATGGAGCAAATTCAATGGGACGGAATTTTAATTCTTTGCCCACAATCATACATGAATTTGATCATGGCAAGGCATAGAAATTTTACCACTTCATGTGAGTGTAATTTCTTACGAACTCCATTAGAGTTATAATCAAACTTTGCTGTCTTTGTTTGTATATAAAATCAAATCGTAGAATTTCAAGAATTTGAAAGGGAAAAGTAAATTACTTACCTTTAAGGTATACCAATAAATGTTGTGATATCAAATATACCTCTTGAGTTTCCATCCCGTTGCATTACTTTATGATGATACCATCTCTTCTATTTTTCCGTATAGAAATTAGAAAAAGGCGGCGATTGAGTTGAGAGAGCCGAATTGGCTATGAAGCAAAAATCCTACACAAACAAAAGTTAAAATAATCGAATATTTCAATTGGTTAGAGACTCGTGCTGATAACGTGTTATGAAATAATATAAGAACAAGTAGAATAATGCAAGAACAAGAACAATATAGAGAGAATATGGAGAGGAGTATTCTTATTGATACTTTTGGGATGGTTTACAATAGAATAGAACCCCTATATTTATAGGGAGGTGGTGACTTAGCCACCAAGTAGTAAACCCTAGAATCTCTCTAAATATAGACATTCACCTTAAATAGAGTTCTATTTATAACAATTTCTTTATTATTTTTACAATTTTTGTGAATTTTGTGGCATTTATGGTAATTGTTGCATTTTATTTGTGCATTTTAATTCATATAAAAAATACAAAAAATATATTTGCCTCTAGGATTTTATTTTATATTTTGGTATTAATTAGGGATTATTTTTTTATAAAAAATATGAAGAAAATAACAAAAATAGCTCACTTTTGCATTTTTATTGTTTTAATTGTGAATTCGTCACAAAAAAATAGTTTAAACAATTTTAGGCGTTAATTAGTTTAATTTGAAATATATTAGGACATCATTTTAAATTTTTATTTTTATTTTTATTTTGAATCTAAATCAGAAAAATAATACAAAATCACAAAGTGGGAAAACAAAAAAGGAAATATTAAGAAATAAAAGGAAAAGATTGAAAAATAGAGAAAAACAAAGGAGGGCTGCCATTTTGGGCTTTATGCCCGTTATTTTGTCTAGCACAAAACAAAATTAAACCCATTCAACACACATCCCAAACCACCCGACCCATTCCAGCTCAGGGAGTAATTGAAGCGACGCTGTTTGGGAATATTTAATCTTCGCCATCAGATTTCTTTGATCTAACGGTCCACGATGGCCTTGGATATTATAATAAAAGTGTCTGAATTCATGTATTAACCCTAAGAGACAACACCCATCTTCCTCGTACCCTCTCTGTACCTTGCCGGAGCCGGCGGCGGCGGCAAACACCACCTATGCCAACGACCACCAAAATTACACCACCAACTCTCTTTGTTCCCCCCTTTCCATTCCTATCTTTGATTTCTCTAAAATCTTGTCGGAGCCCGTCGAATGTTCGTTTAAAGTTTTCCGCTCAAGTCACCAAGTGATCCAAATCCGACCCAATTCACGCCAATGACTCCCCTGACTTCGCTCAACCCAAATCCATGACCACCTTCCCTCGAATCACACTCGAATCCCTCGAATTTGGATTTGACCATTGGGTCTCACGGCTTCCCTCATGAGAAATTTGTTATCAGTAGAGGCCAACCTCTTACCGGAGGTGGCTTAATGCGATTTTCTGAAGTTAATTGGATTTCTAAAGATAGGCCACTAAGTTCACGAGTTCTTTTCTTTGTTTTTCTTGGTGTTAATTGTTGCTTAGCATGACTCTTTAGTTTCTTAAATTGAGTAGTGATAATTGTTAGTCCAAAACTATTGATTCCCTTTTAGTTCTGGTTCAATCCTTGTTAGCCCGTCCGCCTATTTCTTTGGGTTAAATGCTTATTTGTTTTGTTAATAATTCAAATTCATTTTCGACCCTTTTTGTTAGATAATGATATCAGATATTAAGTTCCAGTGATGATTTGTTTTGATTAATAACTGTTCGAACGTTGATCCTGGTCAGTTTAGTGAATAATTAGCTTCTTGTTGTTTGTTGTTAATTTATTTTAATGAATAATTTTTTATTAGAAATAGGGTTATATTTTGTAGTTTGTTAATTCAGGGTTTAGGAATCCGATTAGTTATAGTTGTAATTTCACGTTAGTTTCAGGGGGTATGTGGGTAATTAGAACTAGATAGGAAGGTAATGGACTGTACTAGAACCTCTTAGAGTATTCTGGAAGGTGGTTTTAGTATATGTTTCAGCAAATAGAGGTTTACTTGTGTAGTAAATTTTAAAGTGACTAAACTGAAACTGAATAAGGACTTAAAAAGAAACTAAAAATCTGTGGAGTTCACTTGGTGCCTATAAAAGGCAGGCATTTTGCCTTGTTCAAGGTCCTTTTTTTAGCCATATAGTCTCCCCAAAATTTCCTCCCATTAGTCTTTCAGATCTGAAGTAGGATTTCAATTTAAAAAAAAAAAAACAAAACCAAAACAAAAATTCAAAAAATCTAAAAGTAGTTACTGTTTCATTAGAATCTCAGTTTAATTTCAAATTTTTTCGAGCATTTGGCTTTTATTTCCTAGTTTAGAGGTTCAGAGATATATGAATCGATTTTTGAGCTTTGAGTACTGTTAGTTTCTGGAGGTTACTAGTTGATTTCAAGTGGTTTGTTTGAGATCAGTGTTGTTGCTGTGTTATTGTGGTAAATTGTAAGTTTGTTTGGTTCATTTGGGGCTGCTCTGGGCTTAACTTCTCTGTTCTGTTTGATTCAAAATCTCCTGGGTAACTGATTCAACTTTGAGTTTGAAATTGACTGTGTTTGCTTCTGGAATTTCATTGCTGCTCATTACTACCCTCTTGCTGACTCCTCATTCTCTTATTTTATCTCAAATCCAGGTACACACTTGTACACTCTTGGTTGTTGAAATGAAATGAAGCTTGAATCAAGGCTCCTCTGCTGCTTAATAGTTAAACTATAGTTGTAGTCTGTTATGCCTTGTTGTTTGGTTTAATTTGTTTGAGTTTGATTGGAATTATTTCCCATTGGTATGAACTGCCTAGAAATTGGATTGTAATGACTTAATTGTATTAGCTTTGGACTGCTGGAGCTTATGGATTTGTGTAAATTTTGAATCTGTTGTTGTTCATGTAGTGTATAGTCATTTAGTAACAGGTTTAGTTGATTAAAATCTATTAAATAGGCTATATTTTGTCATTGGGGAGTTAAATAGGCCAGATTGACCTTATTAGTAGCAATACACACGACCCCTCGATTATCTACTCCATTGTTTGTTAGCTTAGGTAAATACAAATGAATTGATGTGCATTATGTTATCAAAATCATAGATCAAAAAGCATGCTGGAGTAGTTTCCATATGCCCAGTCATTGTTAAAATCAGTTTAAGTCATGTTAATTTGTTACCAAAATCGAATCAGGAATGAACTATGAATAGATGTTAGTATGAGTTAATAGTTGTCACTTTTTCGTCTTCAACATTTCAGTTAAGCCATTAGTAATTGTGCAATTGATATCAGATTTGGTTTGGAACAGTTCATCAGTGTTTCTTGAATTGTTTCTCGTCAATATTGCCTGGAATTTGATGCACGTTAAGTAGGATTAAAATGAGGAAACCGAGTTGCATAGCCTGAAACTTGGGCCAAAAACAAATAAATAAATTAGTACCAAGCCGGCTCAAGGCTTCGATCTCTCAACCCCACTCACACGGCTTGGCTAGCTGTGAATTTGGGCTAATCGCAGGCCTAGTTCGGGTGTTTCTGCCAGGACGATTGGCTTGGGCTATCTGGGCCTAATGCCAAAACGGCAATTAATTTGAGTTAGGTAGCAGGTTCAAATTAAAAGGTTTTTCCTTTTGTTTGGGTCCGGATTTGAACTTGAAGCCCGAATTTTAATATTAATTAATTAGGACCTTTTTTTAATCTTTGAGAGACAACACAAAAATAGAAAATCATAGTCGGTTTTAGGCTTGCCCTTTTTAAAAATAAAATGAGACGAGCCCCCTCAATAAAAATACAAAGATGTGGGGCCCTCATGCAATGATTATAATAAAACACTTAGATTTTTTGGATGGCCCGTTTATCGAATTTCACGGCCTTCCCAAAGGATAATAACGCGTTAGACTCTTTAGGCGCGATTTAATAAAGTTACATTCTTAAACACGGGTGTGAATTTCATGCAACCCAAATCAAATCCCAAAATGTTGAATATAGCATGCTTAGGATTGCGGGTGCATTTCATGTAACACGATCCAAAGGGATGCTTTAAACGTCGTTCAACTTTCTTTTTGAAAAATACTTACTGAATAAAAACGGCTAAAAGTAAAAATTGACACATAAGTTCTTCATGTATTAAAATCAGATAAATAAGCTAAACATGACAGTTGAGCGACCGTGCTAGAACCACGGAACTTGAAATACCTAACACCTTCCGAATTAACAGAATTCCTTACTCGGATTTCTGGTTCAAGGACTTTTAACAGAGTCATAATTTCCTCGATTCGGGATTCAAACGGTGACTTGGGACAGCATTAATCTCCTACGTGGCGACTCTGAATATTAATAATAAATACCGTTCCGATTTTCCTTTAAGTAAGAAACTCTTTTACGCCCTTGAGGGTGTAGTGAAAAAGAAGGTGTGACAGTTACTAGATATGTTTTACCATTACTTGAGATGTTACAATTATTTAAATTATTCTCACTATTACTAGACATGTTTTACCGTTACATGAGATATGATTACTGTTACTAAAATGAAATTACAAAATTTTACAAGAAATGATATGCCTTTTACTATTTTGAAAATGCTTTCATGTGAAGATCTATTGTTTACAAAGAAAAGTAGAATGGGAGGAGACTATGAAGTAGCTAATGGCGGGTTCGTTAGACCTGGTGCACCTTGTACTTATCGATTACCGAGTACAATTATAGCCCTTGCTAGTGGGAAGGTAGAACTAGCATATCAGTTACAGTTTTCCCTCGAGTAGGGACCTACAGTTATATTTGACTCCTTTTATGAAGGGGTCTATACGATGATACAACTTACATGATCCTTTTCTAGAAACTTTTCAAATATAAAGATTTGCTATGACGTAGTATTTATCGAGTTTATTATTGAATTGTTAATTGATTTTGTTACAGATAACACATAATGATACTGATTATTATTACCGTTTTGAAAGGGGAATTTTATTTTGTGATTATTATACAAGCATGTTTTCTGACTTGTCCCTTGTTAAAAACGACTGTGGTTAAGTGTTATTACTCACTGAGCTAGCGACTCACTCCTCGCTATTATTTTATAGAGACAACAGTAGACGCATGCGAGGGTTTCGTTAATTAAAGTACACAAGTTGACAGTTCCTGGAAGCCCCACATTTATTTGTGTGGGCAAAGATTGTTATTTAATTGTTATAGTCTCTTTATTGAAACTACTAGAGTCGCTCCATAGTCATTTTTACGAGTGTCATAAGTATCCTTTTATGATATAGATTTGTGACTCGTATTAGACTTTTCTATCGTATAATTAGAGATGAAGTTAGTATTATTGTGTTGGAAATACTTCGTGAATGAGGATTATAACTTGATTGGTCAATATAGGTTGTTTGTGTCGTTGATTTCTAAGACATATTTATTTTTGGATAGTCTTAAAAACATGGAAAACTGTGTCCGATTTTCTGTAAAATACAAATGAGGCTTAGTTAGGGGTACTTGCTCCCAGGCACCGGTCATGATCCTAAATTGAGTCGTGACAAAGTTGGTATCAGAGCTAGGTTATTCTTGTGATTAATGGAGCACATGTCAGTAGTAGAATCTCAATTATGATTATGTAGCCGGCCATTACCATAATCGTGATTCTGCGAGGGCTTGATAGGATGTGTATTGTCTTTTTATTCCTCTGTATGTGTGTGGAAATTAGGGTCAGATAACTGGATCTATCATTACTTATCATATTCATGTATGGTTCGAACCAAATTACTATATAATAGATTCTAGAGATTCAAACTTCAAAGACGTCAAATTTTGCCAATGGATATGGAGCCATCTCCAAGCAAAGAAATTCTACATAAGTAGTATACAAGACAAGTTCATTGTGCCATATGAGGTGCTTTCTGGTAAAATGCATAATTGAGTCCATTTCGGAAATTTATACTAGTCCACCATTACATCGATAGAGGAGTGCTATCACAAAAAGGTACTTACCTCCATGAAAAGAGAGATCTTTATGGATATAATAGATAAACATGAGAAGAATGAGAAATAGAATAGGGGCTCTAAAGTCCTCATGCACCTAGAAGATTATAAAGAATAACAAAATATTCTTAATAAAGTTCCTAAAGTTGAAACTGCTAAGTTTATTATTTTTGATAGTTCAAAGAATCCTTAAAGGTTTTAGTAAAGTACTTACCACGTTATGAGTTATAGGATATTTCATGAAGAGTTCTATGGAACAAGCAACTTTTAGACTAGAGAACATGACAAATACATAAAATGCTATTGTAGCATCACAACTAACTTTGGAATAATTTTATTAAAGTGCTTATGAATCACTTCATTCTTGACAGTATGTGACATGAACTTGCCTGCTAGATCATTTAAGAAATTGATTTAGATGATGAGTATACTTACATGTAACACCAAACTTTATCAGCTGGATATGCAAGCAACATCTTAAGTTTAGAGGCTTGTTGAAAGGTTCATCAATTATTTAAACAAGGTAGTAACTGCATATATGAAGATTGAAGACTTAGACCTATTCAATAGTTGTTGCACTTACCAGAAAGATTAAAAATATGGACAGGATAGGCGTACAACAACTCACATAAGAAGATTGAAATTAGAATATCTTTTAGTATGGAATTTAATATGACTCAAAGATTTAAAAAAATCAAAAATGATTTGAGATATTAAGCTATCCTTTTCGGGTTACCTCATATGTGAAAAATTTATTGTAGCTAGATATGTGTTTAAAACTTTTAAGATTCAAGCTAAGATAAGGAAGCCCTAGTTAACCAAGTTGTAATAGATATGGTTGACTCTAACGTACTGATAGATATGGATTAATTATCTTCTTACCATGCTACCCTCGATTACAATGGGAAGACTATTAGGTTTGGTGAACTTTAAAAGCTTGTTTTGTCTAAAAAATGGATTATTGGGTTTAAAGACGAGCAAATTATATATTTTGAAGATTTAACGATTATAGAAGAAAGGTTGTTTGGATCTCATAGATACGGTAAGGGGCACAAGAGAAGAAACAATTAGTTTGAAAAAAAAGAGAGAAGTATCATAATGAGAAATTCTTCAATGTATTCCTAAGGATTTATTAGGACTACCTCCAATATGAAAAATAGACTTCGGTATTGAGCTGACACCTGACGTACAAACTATGTCATATGAAACCAACAGAGTCGAGGGGGTAAAGCCTATTGAATAAGAGTTTTATCATACCGAGTGTTTTACCACGGGGAGAACCAATAGAATTGGAAAAAAAGATAGAGGGGGAAATAGGTCCGTAAGAATGTAAATCGACTACATACAATTGATTAAGATAACAATATGCAATATGTATTCATTGTCTCGTATATGTGACTTGTTTGATTAGCAACAAGGAGCCTCCCACTTTTAAAGGATTGATCTTTAGTCTGGTTATCATCAGCCTAGAATAAGAAAGGAAGATATTTCAATGAGCCTCTAGAACTCAGTACTAACATTATGAGTTACTTGTGATGCCATTCGGACTGGCCAATTCTCTAGCCGCATTCATAGATATAATGAATATGGTGTTCAAGTTGTTATGGGAAAAGTACCATGATCTTTATTTATGATATTTAATATATTCTTGTAGCTAGAAAGAACACGAAAATTTACTTGGAGAAAAAAGAAACCATGTTGTATATGCTGCCGAATAATCAACTTTTTGCCAAGTTCTTGAAGCGTGAATTTTGGCTATAATCGGTTACGTTCCTCAGGAATATTGTAACTAAGGATGTGATTATGCTAAATTCTAAGAAGATAAAAACAATTCAAAAATGGCAAAGATCAACTATTCCTATAGAGATATGCAACTACTTGGCTTAGTAGGCTACTACATGCATTTTGTACATGATTTCTCCAAAATAGCATCGGCACTACCTAACTAATATTTAAAAAAGACTCCGTTGGACAGAGGAATGTGAGCAGAGCCTTCAGAAACTCAAAATATGTTTCTCAACTACACAAGCAGTAAACTTACCATCAGGTTCGGGAGGACTCATAATATTCAGTGATGCTGCGTGGGTGGATTAGAATGTGTTCTCGCTTCTCACGTGTATGATCTTTTTATAGCTTATGTGTTGGAATAGTTCACGAAACACGAGCTAAACTATCTTGCTCATGATTTGGAGTTGGTTGCAGTAATTTTGGCTTTGAAGGAATTACTTATACTGCAAAACTGATATACTGACCACAAGAGCTTAATGTATATTTTTTAGCACAATCATCTAAATCTTCGGTGTTTTGGTATATGAAACTACCCAATGACTGTGATTGTTCTATTTTGTATTATTATGGAAAGACAATATGGTGGCTGATGCATTGAGCACAAGATCTATGGGCAACTTAGCACTTATAGTTCTGCCAAAATGACCTTTGACTAAAACTATGTAGAGGCTAAAAGGGGTACATGTATCAAATTTAGTATGGAGAATATAAAGATATTATTGGTTCGTGTTAAAGCCAAGTCTTCACTAATAGAGCACATAAATTCCACTCAATATGGACCGTTTTATACTTCAGGTATAAGCATAAAGAAATATTGATTAATTTTATTTTTATTTTAATTTTTATAAAAAAAGAATCAAGTGTCTTGGAATCAAATATTCAAGCAGTATTTCTTGTTATCGAAATCTAAATAAAAAAAATTATATATGAAAATAAATTGCATCGAATATGCTTTTAACCTATACCAAAGGTATGAAGATGAGTGATTATGTAAATATCGAGATGAGATCTTAGCTAGTAAAAGCAAGGATATGACTATTGATATTGATGGTATTCTTCAATTAGGTAACTGTTTACGTGTGACAGATATAGATGGGTTAAGACGAGTTATTCTCGATGAGATTACAACTCTAGATACAATGTACATTCGGGGTACAATAAAATGTACCAAGGTCCATGAGTAGAAGAAAATTATAATTGTGAGAAAAGAACAGAAGAAATATTTCTTTAACTTATTTATGACTATTTGACTTGTTAACATGCCAAGTTAAGCACTTGCGATTTGCAGGACCACTATAACAACTCAAGATTTCTAAGTGGAGATGGAATAAAATTATAGTAAATTTTATGGCAGAACTAACTCAAATGATTAAAAGTTATGTTATATTTGGAAAATTGTAAATTTGTTATATAGTAGGCACATTTCTTGCTAGTCAAAACTTCTTGCAATAAGGTAAAATATGCACATATATACATGAATGGAAAATTATCAGACTTCATGGGTTCTATTGTCCACCATTCTGATAGAGAATCACAATTTATTGCACGCTTTTGAATATCTTTCCAATAAGTAATAAGTACACGAGTAGATCTTAATACTAGTTTTATCGCACACAAATGAACCACGAATATACTATACAGATCTTGATGGATATGTTGAGAGATTGCATTCTTGAGTTTGGAGATTGTTGGGATGCCTATCTATCTTTAGGTAAATTTCCCTACCATAATAACTTTCAGTCCAACATTCAGATGCCACCATACAAGGCATTGTATGGTAAGGGATGTTGTTCTCCTATCGATGGTTTGAAGCTGGTGAAACTAACTTATGGGGACTAGCTAGTACAAGAAGTTATTGACAAGGTAGAATTGATTAGGCAAAAAAAAAATTGCTCACAACTAAAAGCAGACTAAAATTTTAGCTGAAAAAAATAAAGGACTTGGAATTTTTAGTTGGAGATTGACTTTTACCATGTATATCTCCCATGAAAGGTGTAGTGTGATTTTTAAAAAAAAGGAAAATTAAGTCCTAGATTTTATAACACCGTATGAGATAGTTGAACGAGTAGGAGCTGTGGAACATCGTTTGGCACTTCCTCCTGAATTATCTTTTATTCTATCTTTTGTTCATCCAGTGTTTCATGTCTCAACGCTAAGAAAATGTATATTAAACTCATCTCAGGTGCTTGAAGCACCTACTATACCGCTCAATAGAAAGTTTTCTTACAAGGATGAGTTGATGGCTATTGTGGATAGACAAATAAAAACTTACGTTCAAAAGAAATAGAGTTTGTAAAAGTCTTATGGAGAAATCATACCGTTGAAGAAGATACTAAGGAAGTGAAAGATACTATGCGAGTCAAGTACCCTCATATGTTTTAGACAACAAGTATGGACTTGTTTTAAATTCGGGGACCAAATTTTCTAACGTAAAGAGAATGTAATACCCCATGTTTATATAGGGCATATTAGTATTTTACCATAACTTAAACTAAAAATATATATATAGCAAAAGATGAATTAGGGGAAAAGTAATGGAGTTCGGCAGAGGCAAACTCAGAGGAGCGATCGAAGGGAACAGCGAGGTGGGTCTTCTTCTTTCTAGCAAAGGGATTCATGAAGCCAAATGAGCACATCTATTTGAAAGACTCTCATTCTTAATTAGAATGGGGAGATCTTTCAGTTCGTAAAAGCTTAAGCTTAAGAGTTTTATCCATAAGTAATGAGAGGAGACTTTTAGAAAAACCTCATGCCTTCTCAGGAGACAGATATCTTACTACTACCTCCAAGTCTGACAATCTAGTCTTCTAGGCTTTTCGCTTTTAGAATCCTCTTTCTCTCTGATCCTTCGTGCATTCTTTATCCTATTCCGATTCGATTTAGCTTTCTTTTAGTTGATATATCTTTATTTTGAATAAAGGTGGATCTATAGGGGAAAGGATAAATATATAGTATCAATAAGAAGATAGTTTGATTTTCTTGTTTGCACATGTGTATTGTCTAATCTATGAGAATCAAGCTTTTCCCCTTCCGTAAGCGCATATAGGGAAGTGGGCCCTCGGCTATTGAGAGGACTCCTATTGTCTTTCTTTTATTTACTGAAGTTTCTTGTTCCCGCGCCCCTGGTACCGAGACACCTGATAATCTCTTGTAGGGCGCACAAGGCCCTTAGTCTTACCTCATGCAGTTTCTGCTTTCTTGTTGGCTTGGCGGTACTTTCCTTCCTCTGCGGAGAGAAGACAGAAAAAGGATGTTTTCCCGCTTTCCGTCCGTCGTGTATTCCCCCTTATGTTTTCTGTAAGAACGAGAGGGATGGGTTCTCCGCTAACACTTTTTCAGATATTCCCCCTTCCAAGGACGCTTTCTCGAGCCTTTTTCCCTCATCCCTTTTGGTTTGGGGACGACAAGTACTTCGTCTCGAGTAGGACACCGGTAATCTCTACATTCACCTATGTAACAAATAAGGTAATTAAATTCTAAATTTTTCCATGGTAATCTATCAGGGATTTCCTTTACTCAAACCTAACATATAATTAGTTATTATTTTACTAATTAAGGGTAGAAACAAGACTAACAACTTAAGATATTCATATATAACAAATAATGAATTCCTATTAAATTGACTGAAGATTCTTGTAGGTTATGCCGACACTCTAATGTATAAGCTAGAAATATTTAGTAGAAGTACTAATTGAGGGGAAGAATACAGCTTTTTTGCAAAAGAAATAAATTTTTTCTTTCCTTATACAAATAGTTGGATCGATCGCAATGTAAGAACAAACAGAGGATCATCGCTCAGTTTCAAAGGAATAAAAACAGGGGAATTAATCTGATATGAAGGATTGGACCAGCTATGTTGGAATTCACAGAGTTAATACATATATTGGTTTTATTACAAAGGTAGTTGAAGAAGTTGAACAAAGTGTTCGAGGTGGCGCATCATGTATTTCTGCTCGAGTACTGTGTGTAGTGATCTTACCACAATTTGTATTTTCATAAACTGCATGATTTATATATGACTTTGAAAATAAATATGTTATTGAAACTTTGAAATTGCATGTGGGACAAGTCCTTTACTTAATATATTATCGAATAATTACTTGAGATGTTTACCAGTTAATCTAAATATTTTCATCATTACTATGAACACGTGATTTTTACCTTATATATGAATTATTCCCAAAATTTCAAACAAAATAATTTCTGTTATGAAATAATATAAGGGATTCCTTACCTAACATATTATCAGTTATTATTTCACTAATTAAGGGTAGAAACAAGAGTAACCACTTAAGATATTCATATATAACAAATAATGAATTCCTATTAAATTGACTGAAGATTCTTGTAGGTTATGCCGACACTCTAATGTATAAGCTAGAAATATTTAGTAGAAGTACTAATTGAGGGGAAGAATACAGCTTTTTTGCAAAAGAAATAAATTTTTTCTTTCCTTATACAAATAGTTGGATCGATCGCAATGTAAGAACAAACAGAGGATCATCGCTCAGTTTCAAAGGAATAAAAACAGGGGAATTAATCTGATATGAAGGATTGGACCAGCTATGTTGGAACTCACGGAGTTAATACACAGATTGTTCTTTTTACAAATAGGTAGTTGAAGAAGTTGAACAAAGTGTTTGAGGTGGCGCATCGCGTATTCCTGTACGAGTACTGTGAGTAGTACATGGTTTATATATGACTTTGAAAATAAATATATTACCGATGCTTTGAAATTGCATGTAGGACAAGTCCTTTACTTAATATAGTAACGAATAATTACTTGAGATGATTACCAGTTAATCTAAATATTTTCATCGTTACTAGATATCTTTTACCGTTACTTGAGATGCTACAGTTATTTAAATTATTCTCACTATTGCTAGACATATTTTACCGTTACTTGAGATATGACTACTGTTACTAAAATAAAATTACAAAATTTTACAAGAAATGATATGCCCTTTACTATTTTGAAAATACTTTTATGTGAAGCTCTATTGTTTACAAAGAAAAGTATGAATTGGAGGAGACTTTGAAAGGATCTCGTAGCTAACAGCGGGTTCGTTAGACCTGATGCACCTTATATTTATCGATTACTGAGTACAGTAATAGCACTCGCTAGTGGGAAGGTAGAACTAGCATACAGTTAAAGTTTTCCCTCGAGTAGGAACTTACAATTATATTTGATTCCTTTTACGAAGGGGTCCATACAGTGATACAGATTACATGATCCTTTTCTGGAAACTTTTCTAATATAAAGATTTTCTATGACACAGTATTTATCGAGCTTATTGTTGAATTATTAATTGATTTTATTATAGGAAACACATGATGAGACTGATTATTATTACCATTTAAAATGGCATTTTATTTTGTGATTATTATACAAGCATATTTTCTGACTTGTCCACTATTAAAAACGATTGTGGTTAAGTGTTATTATTCACCGAGCTAGGGGCTCACTTCCCCCTATTATTTTTTACAGAGACAGCAGTAGACGCAGACAAAAATTTCGTTAATTAAAGTACACGAGTTGAGAGTTTCTGGTGAGCCCCACATATATCGCGAGGGCAAAGATTGTTATTTATTTGTTATAGTTTCTTTCTTGAAACTCTTAGAATCACTCCATTGTCATTTTTACGAGTGTCATAAGTATTTTTTTATTGATATAGATTTGTGACTCGTATTAGACTTTCCTATCATATCATTAGAGATGAGGTTAGTATTATTGTGTTGGAATTACTTTGTGAATGAGGATTATAACTTGTTTGGTCAATATAGGTTGGTTATGTTGTTGATTTCTAAGATAATTGTTTTGTGTAGATAATTTTAAAAATAAGAAAAACTATATCCGATTTTCTGTAAAATACCAATTAGATTTACTTGGGAGCACTTGCTCCCAGGCACCGATCCTAATCCTAAACTGAATCGTGCAGTGTAAGTCCTTTTTAGAAGTGATTTGTATCTTTTGGAAACTAGAAGAGTTATAGTACTGTTACTCTTTTGCCACCATACATTATTTATTTTAATGCGTAATATATACGGAGACACCTAAAATTGGTACGATCTTTCACCTAGACATTTAAACTAGGTCTTTTTCCAGTTGAACATGTTTCTTAGGCAATTCTCATACCAATTAGACACGTTTTTTGCTGATTTATTAATTATTGTATAGGGATTTGCTGCAGCTTTGAAAGAAGTTTTACCCAATGCTGAATTAAGGATGTCTGCTAGGCATATCTGGTCTAATTAGCATAAAAATGGAAAGGAGAGGAAAGGAGAAAATAATTTTGTAGGTGCTCTAAATCTCGTTATGAAGTTAAGTTTATTTGTAAGGATATTTGTAGGGATTTATTATATTATCCAAAAAATTTATAGGTTAGAGCCTAGTTTAAGTGTTTAATTGGAATGAGAATTGCCTAAGAAACGTGTCTAATTGGAAAGAGGCATAATTTAAATGTGTAAGTAAAATATCATGCCAATTTTAGATGTCTTCGTATGTATTACACCTTATTTTAATGACGAAATTAATGGTAACACAATACATCATTATTTTATTCACTGAATATTTTCTTTTCACTAGAGGAGCTTTGGGAAAAGAATCAGCAAAAAAATTGCATGCACACACTGTTTATATCAAAGTAAATAATTTTAACCTTAAGAAGTGATTTGGTAAGATGTATTACATTAAATAATACTTGCATTGACTTTTGGTATTAATAATAGCTTGTTAACATACAAGTTATAGAGAGATCGTAAAGCAGGGTAGGTATTATTTCGAATTTTCGGTCGATATTTACTTCATTGTATTAAAAATTAGATAATATATTGTATATTATTTAATTTTCAGAGCTCGAACTTGAGACATCTAATTAAGGGTGGAGGGATCTTATTCATCCCACCATAATCCTTAGTAGTGATCGAAAGAAGATATTGATACTAAGTACGATTGATATTATGTTACAAAAAAGATATTTATGATAAATAATTTATTTTTTAGTACTTGATTTTCATTTTTCACCAAATAAAGAAAAATAATTTCGTTGACTCTTCAGCGAATGCTCTAACCTACACTTCAGAGTTCAGACACCATTATCAATCTCTAGTACTCAAAATTTCATCAAATTACTAAACATTTCGCTAACATTATTACTAATGTTATAAACTAAAGCAAAAGACAAGAACAATAGAACAAGAACAATAGCAATAGAGAGAAGAGTAGAGAGAGTTCTTCTTATTGTGTTGAGAGGGGTCTCAAGGGATGATTTACAATGGTAGGGGGCACCTCTATTTATAGGGGAGAGGAAGATTTAGCTACCACTAATAGAACTCTAAAATCTCTCTAATTAGATACATTAAAGACATTCACCTTAAATAGAAGTGTAAGAATCTTCTATTTCATAACACTCCCCCTTGAATGTCTATTCAATGATGTGCCTCGTTAAAACCTTAAAACAAAACCCAATGGGAAAAATTAAAGTAAGGAAAGAGTACACATGTTTGAATATGCGCCTATTGGTTGCCTCGTTAAAAACCTTGCAAGGAAAACCCAGTGGGACAAAACCTTGTAAGGGAAAAAGAGTGCAACGCGCATTGACTCCCCCTAATGAGTACATCGATTTATATCCTTGAGCATTTGCATTCCAATCTTGTGCATCATCTTCAAAACGATCTTTGGTAGAGATTTGACAAATCAACCATATTGACTTGAATAAGTATTCCGCACCTTGAAATCATCATTCTTGATAGATATGAACATCTTCATATAATGTCGTGGAATAGCTCTTCAATATCTCCATAGATGCATTCTCAAATCCATCATGCTTATAGTTATGGCAAGATTCATATGTACACAAATTGTACTTAGGATGTGGTACTTCAGGACCAAGAATTGCATATGCTTCAAGCAACTTAAATCTTTCAAGTTAAGTCATGTAAGTCACATAATAGACTTTAGCTGAATATCAAAGTTTCATGTCATGCTAAACAAATAAGATATCGAAAATTGACTATACATACCTTTGCCTTTATACCTTCAAGCATTTGAACTATAGGTTCAAAGCTACATGTCTTTCATATGGAATCAATTCTTCTTGAATTGTATCTCTTCCATTTAGTTACTTTCTTTGGGTCAGCAAATGCGTATAGCATGCTTTGCAATATGTTGCAATTGCATTTCCCTTTTTATGAACTACAGGTTCATATCATGATATTCGGGGATATACATATACAAATGAAAATTCATCCCATGTAACACTTTCTCAAGTGTTTATCATGTCTCCCCCTCATGTTAGTAAAGCTAACATGTTTCCTCAACTTTGGAAAATCATCTTTGTGCATTATGTCAATATACACAGCACCTTAATAATAAGATGAAATTATTTGGTTCCTGACCCTGAACCACTTGTGAGGGGAGAATATACTCTCGTAAACAACTTATATCAAACTGATATGTACAACTTCGTTCTCATAAGGAACAGTTTAGCTATTAAGTGGAAGCACTCAATAATTATCTTGCTAAACCAACTTTGATATAAACCAACTTATCAAGATGAACTGTCTTGAGTAGAGAATCTGGAAACTATGCTCGAAGTTAGATTACTGAGCGATTTACCTCGCAAGCACTGCCAGGCTGCGAGTTAATAACAATGGCGCATGTAACCATATCATAGATGCATCATATGTGGTATACATGGCAGGTGAATGGGCCCATACTCACCTTTCATATTTCCAGAATTTATGGGCTTCAACCCGAACTCTTTAGTTGGTCAGTTCATTAATGAGAACAAGTGATACAAGAGTATTCGTAAAGAACTTTCTAGTTCTTTAATATTCACCTATGTGAATTTGCACATCATACTTCAAATGAGATGGCTAACACGAATGTCAACTGACTAAATTATCAATATTGGTAAACTTCAAATTTACACCATGACATGTGCACTTATCAATAAACTTCGGGTTTATTATGACATGGGTTTTATACCAATAGATATCCACTTTATTGTGGCATTCTTTCGTTTGTGTAGTACAAACTGGAGAACAAAGCGGGTAGCTTTTCATATACAAATTACCCCGCTACAAGTTGTAGTAATAGGAGAATCAAAGCCTTCCTTTATTTATAGTCTCAATATCATCAATCGCCTTCGCGTGTACTTTTGGAAACTGAATAAGTTTCTTTGAGACTTACTACAGCACAATACTCAATTGTGTTTCTCCAACATAGTAATAATTGGCTCTTCGAGAGCTCTCAATTAATTTTGTACTACCACAGACTGAGGTTCGAGATCCTCACATTCTTGCATTCCGTATTTTCAAGAGTCTCAGGCTCAATAGATTCTTCGTGAATCTCGGAATTAATCAAATCATGAGCGTCTTCATGTGATTCTTTCATAGTGTCATTTAGATCGTTCTTTTTCCTCTTTCTAGGATTTCGATCTTTGGAACCTAATGGTCTGCCACGCTTCTGGCGTGCATTTGACTCATTGGATATGACACTAGATATTTGTCCAATAGGGACTTCAATACGGATCGGAACATTTTCCCGCGTGAATGTGTGATTTCGTTATCCTCTTCAAGTTCGTAAATGCGTCAGGCATTTGATTTGCTATTCTTTGCAAATGGATAATCTTTTGTACCTCTTTCTTTCAAATAGAGGTATGTGGATCAAGATGAGATAATGATACATTTTTCCACAAAATTTCCCGTTTGGTTTCACCAACTTCTCCCCCTAATTTTGGGAAAAGTGTCTCATCAAATTGACAGTCTGCAAATAGTGCAGTGAACAAATCTCCTGTCAATGTTTCGAGGTAGCGAATAATGGAGGACGCGTCAAACTCAACATATATTCCTAACCTCCTTTGCAAACCCATTTTGGTGCGGGATGGCGGTGCTACAGGCACATATACTGCGCATCCAAAGCTTCTTAAATGGGATATATTGGGTTCATGACCCAAAACCAATTGCAATGGGGAATATTTGTGTCAATTCGTCAGTCAGAGACGAACTAGCATTGCTGCATGCAACATGGCGTGACCCCAAACCGAAGTGGGCAGCCGACGAACTAGCATTGCTTCATGCAAAATGGCATGACCCCAAACCGAAGTGGGCAGCCGACAAACTAGTATTGTTGCATTCAAAATGGCGTGAACCCAAACCGAAATGGGCAGCCTCGTTTTCATGAAGAATTCAAGATTATTCTCATCTATTGTCTCAATATGATATCCATTTTGAATGATATCTTTAAAACTCAACAAGTTCCTTTTAGACTTGGAGGAGAACATTGCATTCTCTAAGATAGATTCTCAAAACTCAACAAGTTCCTTTTAAACTTGGAGGAGAACGTTTTGATTGATATCATTAAAACTCAACAAGTTCTTCTTAGACTTGGAGGAGAACATTTCTCAATGATTAACGTCATGCCTTTGGGCAGAGTTAGATTTGCTCTTCCGGAGCCTTCAATCAATTTACTACTTCCATAGATTGTAGTAATGTTTGCCTTACACAATTACTCTTCTTTTCTTTGAGTATTGTATGTGTAGTACATGAATCAACTAGGCAAATACTTTTACAATTGGACGTTGGTCCAAGTTCGCTTTGTGAGATATCCATATTTGCTATCCCATAGTTTAACATACAAAAGAAATACACGAACATAGGAATAAACAAGTTCAATTCTTTTGTGTCACATAATATCTTCAAAATCTGCTACTAACAGTTGGCTAACAAAATCAGATATGTTATCCATAATCAATTCCTTTGCAGTTTGAAAATTTCAGCGTTTTTCATAAGACAATCGATTATTAAATACACACAATCGATTGTTTGAACATAGAAAATCGATTGTTAAACACACACAATCGATTATTTGTTATTTTTGAAAAACTTCAGATCACACTGTTTAAGACAATCGATAGACAATCGATTGTTGGTTATTTTTGAAAAATTCCAGACCTCACTGTTTCAAGACAATCGATTGTTAGACAAAGACAATCGATTGTGGATGATTTTTGAAAATTTCCAGACCTCACTGTTTTAAGACAATCGATTGTTAGTCAACGACAATCGATTGTTGATCAATTGTTTTTCAACTTTAATGCGAAAATAGTTGATAATCGACTAGTTTTTCAGGCTAGTCGATTGCCCCCACTGGAAAATAAAAGTTTTATTGATATTTGAGCATATTGAGAACTAATACAAATATCATATCATGAACTAGCTAATACGAGCTAATACTAATGACTATTAGTTTATTCATTAACTAATACAAATAAATCAAACAGCTCCATCTTCTTTCATCACCGATCCATCATCGATTAGGTGGTCTATCTTCCCATCGGGTTGCTTAAAGAAGTCTGCCATATTCAAGTTGTCGTCAGAGACAAAATTCGTTATGGGGCGTTTACTCTTTCGAGATGCTTAATAAAGGTCAACCAAATGTCTTGGTATACGGCAAGACTTAGACCAGTGCCCGTTTTCACCGCAACGATAATATATAGTTTATGAACTATTTGCTTTTGGATTCTTATCGTATCGTGCTTGTGGCAGAGTGACCAACTTCATGTTGTCATCTCTCTTCTTTAAGCCTTTCCACAAGATGGGTGAATCCTTGATGTTGAGATATTCAATCTTCAAATTTTCATCAAGGTGATGGCGCAAGAAAATCAAGGCCTTCATACAGTTTCAAACCTTCCTTAAGGTAATGGCGCAAGAAAATCAAGGCCTTAGCATAGGTTCAAACCTTCATCAAGGTGACGGCGCAAGAAAATCAAGGCCTTAGCATAGTTTTGGGTGGATGCACTATTTCTGTTTTTAATGGCGTCTTCGAGACCCATAGCATCAAAGTGGATTTCATCATCCAACACCATAGTTCTTGCCCGAAATTTCGAGAGCAACGAACTTTCTTTTCATATGACACAATTACATCAAGAGCGTGTTCATACTTACGGGCTCTATTACAATTATCACATTCACTTCAGGGAATGGATCAAAATCATGTGCTTTACACAAGCTGCTATCACATTCTCTAAAGGGAATGGAGCAAATTCAATTGGACGGAATTCTTTGTCACGTCCACAATCATACATGAATTTAATCATGGCAGGACATAGAGATTTTACCACTTCGTGTGGTTATAATTTCTCACAAACTCCATTAGAGTTATAATCAAACTTTGTATATAAAATTTATAGAATTCCAAGAATTTGAAAAGGAAAAGTAAATTACTTACCTTTAAGGTATACCAAATATATTTTCAATATTTTCTTCCTTTCTTCCTTTCCTTTCTTTCTTTCCTTTCTTTCTTTCCTTTTTCTTTTCAACTTTTCGTTTCTTTCTGCCTCCTCCTTTTTTTTTTCTTTTTCTTTCTTCATTCTTTCTTTGAAGAAAAACCCTACACAAGCAAAAGTTAAGACAATCGAAAATTAAATTAGGAAGAGGGAAATACCTTAGATTTCTCGAGAATGGTTCTTGAGACGGTAGAGTCTCGTGCTGATAACGTGTTATAAACTAAAGCAAAAGACAAGAACAATAGAACAAGAACAATAGCAATAGAGAGAAGAGTAGAGAGAGTTCTTCTATTGTGTTGAGAGGGGTCTCAAGGGATGATTTACAATGGTAGGGGGCACCTCTATTTATAGGGGAGAGGAAGATTTAGCTACCACTAATAGAACTCTAAAATCTCTCTAATTAGATACATTAAAGACATTCACCTTAAATAGAAGTGTAAGAATCTTCTATTTCATAACAACTAATCTTTAATAAATATTTTTCTAACTATTTTCACTCTTCAAAAAAATGCATAAACTTTTTTAGGAAAATATTTTCGTAATTAAGAAAAAAAATCGTTCTCTTTTTTCTGTTCAATAAATTTTGCAATAATTGAAAGATAAATTTTTTTTGGGCGAAATAATACCACCTAAATTATTCCTTTTTTTTTGTCAGTTAAATTATTTCACTATATTCAATTCGACTCGACTTCAGAAGAAATAACAACAATAACTACCTAATATAATCCCATAAAATGAGGTTTGAGAGAATAATATGTAGACGGGTCTTACCCTTACACAAAAGGACTGAGAGGCTGTTTCTAATCGACATTCGGCTTCGTGAACGAAAGTAACAACTAAAACACAACTATTTGAAGAAATAAAAAATCATAAAATTCGACTCAACTATTTAGCAGAAAGCCAGTACGAGAAAAAAAAGGTGCAAAAGCTAGGGTTTGGGAACTTCACTTCTTCCCTTCGAGTTTCGAATCGAAGGTAATTAGGGATTTCGCCGGAAATAATTGGGGATTTTGCCGGAGATAATCGAAGCTTCTGTACCGCCGCTGTCTCGGGTGTGGAGTGTATTGCTTTTGCCTTCCGATTTCCGACTATTTTCTAATGGAAGAGAAGCACAAATCGAAGAGAGAGGAGGAATCGAAGAAGCGTCACCGTGATAGCAAGGAGGATCGAGGAGATCGCGACAAGCATAGGGAAAGAGACCACCATCGTTCCTCATCAGATAAGAAGGATCGAGAGAAAAGCAGCCGCTATGATAGGGAAAAAAGCGCCGATGAAAAGCACGGCGAGAGGGATAGAGATAGAGATGGGGCAAAGCACAAGGATAGACACAGGGATAAGGAGCGTGAAAAAAGCAAGGGCCGTGATGATAATGATGATGAAAGACCTAGTAGAAATAAAGTTAAAGAACGAGAAAAAAAGGATAAGGAAGATCGTGAAAACAGAGAGAAGGAGAGGGAGAGGGAGAGGGAGAGGGATAGAGAGAAAGAGAGGGAGAAGAAGAGAGATAGAGAGAGGAGGGAGAAAGAGAAAGAGAAAGAGAGAGAAAAGGAGAGGAGGGAAAGGGAGAAAGAAAAGGAGCGTAACAGGGAAAAGGATAGGCACCGTGAAGTAGAAAATGGTAGCGATGATGAAGTTGATGTCAAGGATCGAGATAGAAAGAGGCGAAAGAGAAATGATGATGATCATAAGGAGAGGGAGAGGGAGAGGGATCGTGAAAGGAGTAGCAAATCCAACAACAAGCTCAGGGAAGATAGCACTGATGAAGTATTAGCAGAAGAAAAGAATGAGAAGAGCCGAGAAGAGGATTTTGCTGAGGAGCAAAGGAAATTAGAGGATGAGATGGAGAAGCGAAGGAGGAGAGTTCAAGAATGGCAAGAGCTAAAGAGAAAAAAAGAGGAGTCAGAAAGGGAGCAGCTTGGTGTTTCTGCAGGTGCTGAAGAAGAACCTAAATTGGGTAAAACATGGACTTTGGAAGGAGAATCCGATGATGAAGATGCTGAGGGGAAACATGGCATGGATATTGATGTGGATGATAATGGCAAGGCGATGGATGATGATGATGGTACGGACAAAGCGGTTAGTTCCCCTGTGATTCAAAATGGCAATGATGAGTTAATGGAGGACGACGAAGATATTGACCCGTTGGATGCTTTTATGAACTCTATGGTTTTGCCTGAAGTTGAGAAGCTTAACAATGCCGTAGTCAATAATCTTGGTGATGGATATTCTAGAAATGATACTGATAAAGGCAAAGAAGAACAACAGCCTAAGAAAATGAGCGTGAAGAAGACTATGGGAAGAATTATCCCTGGTGAAGATTCGGATTCGGATTATGGGAACGTTGAGAATGATGGTGATGATCCTTCGGAGGAAGAGGATGATGAAGAGTTTATGAAACGAGTGAAGAAAACCAAGGCCGAGAAACTATCAATAGTCGATCATTCGAAAATTGACTATCCTCCTTTCAGAAAGAATTTTTACATAGAAGTTAAGGAGATTTCAAGAATGAGTGCTGAAGAGGTTTCTGGTTACAGGAAACAACTAGAATTGAAGATCCATGGAAAGGATGTTCCTAAACCGATCAGAACGTGGCACCAGACGGGACTATCCTCCAAGATGCTAGACACTATAAAGAAACTGAATTATGAGAAGCCCATGTCTATTCAGGCTCAGGCTCTGCCGGTAATTATGAGTGGCCGAGATTGCATTGGGATTGCTAAGACGGGTTCTGGTAAGACTTTGGCATTTGTATTACCAATGCTGAGACATATTAAGGACCAGCCTCCTCTGATGTCTGGAGATGGTCCTATTGGGCTCATAATGGCCCCTACGAGAGAGCTTGTGCAGCAAATTCATAGTGATATTAAGAAGTTCACTAAGGCGATGGGTCTCGTTTGTGTACCCGTGTATGGAGGCTCTGGGGTTGCTCAGCAAATTAGTGAATTGAAGCGAGGAGCTGAAATTGTTGTGTGCACTCCGGGCAGGATGATTGATATACTTTGTACAAGTGGTGGAAAGATTACGAATCTGCGAAGAGTCACTTACTTGGTCATGGATGAAGCTGATCGAATGTTTGACATGGGATTTGAACCTCAGATCACAAGAATAGTGCAAAACACACGGCCTGACCGTCAAACAGTCCTGTTCTCTGCAACTTTTCCTCGCCAGGTTGAAATATTAGCTCGTAAGGTATTGAACAAACCTGTTGAAATACAGGTAGGTGGTAGGAGTGTTGTGAACAAGGATATAACACAACTGGTTGAAGTGAGGCCAGAAGGTGAAAGATTTCTTCGGCTCCTTGAATTACTTGGTGAATGGTATGAAAAAGGAAAAATTTTGATATTTGTTCACACACAGGAGAAATGTGATGCTTTATTTAGGGATTTGATTAAGCATGGTTATCCCTGCCTCTCCCTTCATGGGGCAAAGGATCAGACTGATCGCGAGTCCACCATATCCGACTTTAAAAGTAATGTGTGTAATTTGTTGATTGCTACTAGTATAGCAGCTAGGGGCTTAGATGTCAAGGAGCTTGAACTGGTAATCAATTATGATGTTCCAAATCATTATGAGGACTATGTTCATCGTGTTGGTCGGACTGGTCGGGCTGGTAGGAAAGGTTGTGCCATCACATTCTTGTCTGAAGATGATGCAAGATATGCACCTGACCTTTTGAAAGCTTTACAATTGTCGGAACAAGTTGTTCCAGATGACCTGAAAGCTCTCGCAGATAGTTTCATGGCGAAGGTGAATCAGGGACTTGAGCAAGCACATGGGACTGGTTATGGTGGAAGTGGTTTTAAATTTAATGAAGAAGAGGATGAAGTGAGAAGAGCAGCCAAAAAAGCACAGGCAAAAGAATATGGATTTGAGGAAGATAAATCAGATTCAGAGGATGAAGATGATGGAATTAGAAAAGCAGGTGGCGACCTCTCTCATCAGGCTGCCCTTGCTCAGGCTGCTGCTCTTGTTGCTGCTTCCAAAGCGAGTATGGCTTCAGCGGCCACTCCAGTTTCAGCTGGTCAGCTTCTTCCCAATGGTGGCTTGCCTGTTGCCTTGCCTGGTGTACTTGGTATTAATATACCAGGTGCAACAGCAGCTATTGCTGGAAATGGACTGCCAGTTGGCTCAAATGATGTGACAGCCAGAGCAACAGCATTGGCAGCTGCCTTGAACTTGCAGCACAACTTAGCGAAGATTCAGGCCGATGCAATGCCTGAACATTATGAAGCGGAATTAGAGATAAATGATTTCCCTCAAAATGCTCGCTGGAAGGTGACACACAAGGAGACTTTAGGTCCTATTTCTGAATGGACGGGAGCTGCCATCACCACTCGAGGACAGTATGTTCCTCCTGGCAAGGCACCAGGGCTTCTGGACAGGAAGCTGTACTTGTTCATTGAGGGCCCCACGGAACAATCTGTCAAGAGAGCAAAAGCAGAACTGAAACGTGTTTTGGAGGACATTACCATGCAAGCATCATCTCTTCCTGGTTCGGCTCAGCCAGGCAGATACTCAGTTGTATAAGAATGAATGTCCTTGTTATTTTTATAATGCTTCATTTCTGACCGTTACATATTCCAGGCAAATTATTTCTTAAGTTTTGTTGCTTGATTTCGAGATGACATTGCTTGTAATGATCTATACAGGTTTAACAGGATACATGGTTATTCTCCCTGATATTCTAAGTATTAGCTTCTGAAAGAAAAAGCTCGACTCGACTCAAGGCACTGATAGCACTGACCTGCCCGATTTGATTAGTCTGCCTTTGGCTAAACCCTTGTTTGAAACAAAACTTGGGTTTTTCTTCTTCGCATCACATTCTCTCTGTTTCTTACTTTACTCTTCTTTTCCTGCGTGATTAGTCATGGTTTTCTATATGATTATGTAAACTGTTATTATGAACTTGAATTGGAACAGCCGCAGGGAGATTACATAGAGTTGCACAGGAAGAGAAATGGGTATCACTGATAACTTTGAGCATAAATGCAACAAGGAGGATCACAGGTGCTCGCAGACTGCCCAAAAGGTTTTACCCTATTCAGTCCCCTTGCAATATCTCTTTCGAATTTTTCTCATACCTTTCATTTATTGAATCTGAAATTTTTGGTTTTCCCTTTACGACTCCAAAGAGCTTTGAGTATCAAAGTCATATGTTTGGTAAGAGATGCTATGCTGAAACTGCCCAAATGAAGGAAAATGTAAGGAGCTTTCTAAAATCAAGTTATTGGTTTAGTTCATTTTTTGTCAGGATTATTTTAGCTCATTTCTGGGTTTAGTTCACTTTTGAAATACCCTTCTAGCAGTTTTGGGTTACTTTTTTATGAGATATCATCTAATTGTTCCCTCGTCATATCATATTCGCTGTGTTTACCTGGACAAGGCTAAGGTATCAACTACAAGTTAGTTTGATATGAAGGAAAAAAACATCAATTAAAGCCTAAACTTTAAGTAGTTAATTGAATTCTTAAGAATTGTAAATATAAAGAGAATACTGTTATTATTGGAATTGCATCATGCATGTTGGGACCTCCCAATGTGGAAAGGGTTGTCAATATAAATTGGGATGGAGGGACCGAGGGAGTATTACCTATATTTCACATAATATTGCAGTTTATTTTTATGCTTCATTGCTATTTGTTATATAATGATTGGGATTAGGAGTTTTAATTAGTTAGGCCTATTTGGTTGCTAAGTCCCTATTATCTTTGATTGAGGCAATCTTTAAGCATCGGATATAATCCATAATGGTAATGCCTCCATATATCTAAATAATGTAATTGCATTTCCATGTGTGGCATAATCCAGTTGTCTCACTCAGGGTTTTACTTAGGTTTTCCTTCTCTCTCAAATCATTTGTAGGATCCCTGATGCTTATTTGGTGATTTGGTCTACTTTTTGTTGTATTTGAGGCTGAGAGAACGTGCCTTTCTGACTTAATAAATTTCTTTTTCACATGTGCATCCTGATAGTGGAAGAGAACGGTCAAAAGCAACTTTTGCTGGGCCAGATTTTACCATGAAACTATCGGTTTATCGGACCGACGGGTTTGCGCCTTCTTGAAAGCATGTGACACTTCCTGAGCTTAAAGGCACGTTCAATCTTGAGAGCATTGGGGTGAAAAAATCTTAATGTTCTAAATTTTACATCTCTAGGCGCTGGGTGTTGTAACCAAAGGAACCAATAACCATCATTGAGATAATCTTCCTTTTTAATGGTGCATTCGAGTCTATGTAGTTGCTGTTTCATATCTTTAACTTTTTCTGTGAATCTAGGTAAATGTCAGTGAGCTTGGTCTTGTCACCCCTGCTGGAAAATTTGTATGGGGTAAGGTGTGCTTTCGGTGTTTGTTACTCCATCGTCTCTCTAGATGTTTCTTTTAGTTGCTGCTATGTTGTTTGGATCCTCGAAAATGCTGCTGAATTTGACAAGGACATTTTTGGAGGATCCGATCAAACATAGGTCGCTGATGATTAATTTCTCAGATGGTGAATGCAGGGAAACACAGCCCTATTGACGAATAACCCTGAAAATGATGGTTCTATTAGTGCAGTTTGCCTTGTATATTAGTTGAGTATAGAGGAGAAAGGGGTCAATTTTGTGTTGTAGATTTGCATAACTGATCTATTAGTCTCACCAGAATTTTCTGATACTGGTTTTGTAGTGATGTAGAACACCTAATGGAGAGGGAAAAAGGAAGTATGAAGCAACTCTTGAAATCTATCATTCACCTAGTGGTGTGATAGTGCTCTTGGTTTAGTTTATACATTATGTTGTTTTCCACATCATAATAATGCTGGAGGTGAATTGCACCCTGGGCTTTGGTCTAGTGGTTAGAGCTTAACGTATAATGTGTGGGTAAGGCGCACGGTACGGGTTCGAATCTTGCTGCCGACAAAAGCTCGGTATTTAAGGTGAGAAGGGCGGAGGGTTGGACTCATTATCCAGAGTTTCAAACAGTGTGCTACTTAGGATTTTCGGTTATGAAAAGTAGTTCCTTGAGGTGTAGGTGTTACAACGACACAACTAATTGTCTACGTCGTTAATCAGCTGATAGTAACATGAAATTCCATGAGCTTCCAACTACCAATGTAGTCAACAAGCTTTAGATTTTTGCAAGCTTCACAAGGGTCTATCTTGTCAGACAGCGACCCTGCAAAATCTGGAAAAACAAAATGTTGCTTGATCCATTTATGGTGTTGCTTGAATTCGTAGACAATAGGGAACAGGATGAGAAAAATGTTAGTGTTTTAAAGTGGGATTAGTTTAGCTTATATGAATGTTTGGCTCCTTGTTCATTGGGTATATGAATTTATACCGTATTCCATAAAATATTACTGGCTCCTTATATCGTAGCCGTCCTTCAAGCAAACATTTTCTTTTCTATAAAACTTATCGAACAATGTAACGAAACAACTCCGAACAATGCAAATTTTTTAGAAATACCTCGTGCATTCGAAAGAAGGGAGCTAATACAATTTTCTTCCCCATGTTTGGTTTTGTCTAATTAGAGGAAAGGAAAGCAAATGGCAGAAGGTTAAATTTTCTTCAAGTTTCTCTTTTCTTTTCCCTTCTTAAGTAGGCAAGCATCAAGATTTTTTTTTTGAAAAAAAAAAAAAGATCTCTTCTGACAAGCGATAATGGAATGAAGTTGCAATTTACTAGTTGAAAGTTAGAAAGTTAGCACTACAACATTGAGAATAGCTTTCTTGCTCTTTCCTCTGCAGTGAGTTAATAGCTCCATTAAATAAATACCTTCCCCTTGTCAAAGCTAATTATTGTTTAAAGTTTGTTGTGTTAACGCATCTTACTCTGTATTCACGGCTGAATAGTCCCTCAAATACGTTGACAAGTTGTCCATATTAACTCTTTTGTTTGTATGGTACGAACGTTAACCCGAGACAAGTGCAAATCACTTACATGTATTCACACAGCCTAGTAGTTAATAAAGTAGAAAAGGACTTTAAAAGACTCTGATTCACATTTTAGGAAAGACCAAAAAAAAATACATCAAGTAATTTGTTTCTATTTGTCTAAATTTTAATGATTTTTTTGGGCTAATAAGGAGACTTATATTAGAAATTAAGTAATGTAACAGTTACAGTTATTACAAGTCAAGACTGTTCGAATGTTCAAGTCTTTAGAACAGTTCTTATTGAAAGCTGATAAGGCAAAGGGAGGAAGAGATAAGTAGTATGGGGGATGCTATGGATGTCGTCTTATCTGAGGGAGTGAGGTTCACGCCAGAGCAACTTCCTTGAATATCACTGTGGGGAGCCGCGAGGAGAGGACTTCTAGGGCTCGATCTACGGCTGCGTCCCATGGGTTGGTAGAATAGACACTTCCAAAGGTAATCTACAGACACAACCTAATCTTGTTTCTTATGGTGATGATATCAAAATATTTAAATTGACTTCCCCTCGTGCTTAGCCAAGGTATCTGCTCTGTATCAGTGACCTACTCAGCTCCAGTATCAGTGACCTACTATAAAAAATTGGAGCACTATAATATACTAGAGATTGTAGCACATTTGTATGAACTTCCACCATATTATACTAAAACTCTAGTATACTATGCTGGAGTTCCAGTATACTTATGCTGGAACTCCAGTATATTATGCTGGTATTTTCTGGATTTCGAATAGTATTTTCGTTCAGATTTATCTTTACATAAAAAGTGATTAAATTCAATTATTTTTAAAACTGTGACTATTTTTATATGGCCACTTGTAAATCTGACTATTTTTAAATTTCTCCCTAAAATATACGATGGCGGACAACTCCTTGAATTTAAATCGAACAACATCGTTCTAAACAAAATCATTTAAGTACACTGATTTTACTAAGGTAGGTGATTTTAAAGTATGCCCTTTAAGCAGGATTCTCCGGACGTTGCAAATAAAACCCGAGTATTATGCCCAGGGTCGAATCCACAGAGAGTTAACCTATCAAATACCACCTTAAGACCCACTCAAATCCTCAAGACCAGCTTTCCAAAACTTTCGAATCACAGTTGGAGGTTTAATTACTAACTAATATTTGGAGTAAACTAACAAGCTGAAATTAGACTAACAAAGATTGTAAATAATACGAGAGAGAGATGCTAAGGTCAAGACTTTCCCTATTGATGGAATCCCTTCTGTTTATGCTCCATACAAATTTACCAACAATTCTATATCAACAATGAACACTTAGCTTATTATGAATTTCTTCTGAATAATCACAATAATATACTATTGCACTCTCCCGAGATACACTAACTAGCTTTAATTAAACAGTTCATTTAATATTGCACCAAGACTTCGTTATTCATAATCCCGCCTTTAAACACATAGTTATAGATTCCTCTTATTACTTTAGGAGTGGTGTTATTCAACAACTACTTAAACATGAACTCTTTTCTAAGTTATGCACACTAAATAAGCACAGCTAATTGAGGATCCTGTCAATTAACTACAACAACAACATAATTGAATAAATATAGATTAAAACCGGCAAATTTGCATTAACTTAAACTAGAAGTTCATCCCTCAATAGGTTCCATAAAGACCTTATACAAAGGATTTAGCTACTCATAACTATGGGTAAATAAATAAAACTAACATTCAACATAATAAAAATCAAAAGGAAAGAATAATTATGTTTGAGCTATTCTCACACACTTGTTTTTCCTTCCAAGAACTCAAAATAATCAATACATGCCTCTTTTGGGCGAAACCTAAGGACTAATATAGGTTTTAGGGCTTAATTCCACGTTTTTCAACATTTTCCCCTTGCCAATCACACGCCTTCCTCGGTCGAGGCGCGGTCGTGGTCAAACCACGCCCGTGAAGCCTCTCTAAATCTCGATTTATCTGCAGCCCCGTTTGCTCGCGCTCGATCCGCGGTCGCAGATCGACCGCGGCCAAAGGCCTTCTCTGAACTTTTGTTTTGTCTGAGACTATGTTTCACCGCGTTACATCCGCGGTCGCGGCTGGACCACGGCCAACGGTTGCTTCAGAAATCCTTAGCCCTTTTCAGGTGATTTGGTTGGGAGTTTTCATGGTTGTTATTTTTTCTTCATTTTCTCGACTCCACAAGTACTTCTCGCCTTCCTAGTCGCGTATAGCCTGAAAACACGAAAAAGCACCCATAAGAACATTTTTGCTAACACTTTTAATATCAAAACAACACAAGAAGGTAGTTATTTAGGGCCTGAATATAGTTAAATTCACCTATTATCAACACCCCACACTTAAACCTTTGCTCGTCCTCGAGCAAGCTAAACCACACTTCCAGACCTAACCACTTGATGCATTACCCAAAGTTGTGTCACACCCGCCATTTTCACGGACCAACCTAAGAAATGCAACAACCATACCCAAGATGCAGACTCTATTGCCATGACACAATCAACCTCACTCTATTTACTCCACTGATGAGAAGACTCACTTTTTCTTCCTGAGTCACGTGCCCTTACATCAATTTTCCGAGAGAAGTTCCACACACATATAATTTGAGCACAAGGAACTAAAGATAGAAAGAATTCGCTCACTCTCAGAAAAGAGCATTCTAGTGTAGTACTCTACTAATCGAGCTGTTTCAGTCAAAGATCAAAAGGTCTTTATTTGGTTTTAATGTAGGCTAAGGGACGGGTAGGATACATTTGGATATAGTGACTAACCTCCCTAAGCACGTTTAATACATAATTCCCTTTTTCTTATACGTTTTCATGTTCAACCCCTACTCATTCCTCCACATTTTATTTCATAGTCATTCCTTACTTTTCTCCAGGTGCACTGGCCTCTTATTTTCTATATCTCTTTTTTTTTCTTTCTTTTGCTTTGTTTTCTTGTTTCTTTTTTTTTACAAGACCAGTGCATCATTCATTTCACTCATTCTTGATTCCCCCTTCTTCGCTACTCCCTACCAACCCACACTTTGACTTTTATATGTTCTGCATTAATTCAAGTGCTTTTAGGAGGTACAGGTTCAAGCAATTTATTCAAACTCAGGGATATAGTTCATTACAGGGTTACCAAAGAATAGGATTCAGGCTCAAAGGGGTTAACTATGGACATATGTACATGTGGATTCACAAGGTTCATATAAGGTCTTAAACAAAGAAATGCCTCAATCATCTCTAAGACCTAACAACTTCTATTTCGGTTTGCAAACACACAGGACAAGTTCTAGGTATCACATGCAAGCACGGAAAGCAGGTAAAACCTCTCACTCACATAGCATGTAACTCATTCCGAATCAGTTCATCAGCACATACATACGAGCGTTCAAGCAAGAATAGATGTGCAAAATTAAGGCATAGAATTACAAGTCTACAACTGAGTCTAACCATCGCACTCTCAAGCTCATTTTAATAAGTTACAGGTGTGAACATCAGGGATCGCAATCCAGCCTTTACCCATTTTAGTCCTAAACTACAAAAGGAAAAATCTACCTAACCCGGTTCAAGAAAAGCCCTTGGAAAAGAACCGTGGTCAAAAGAAAAACCAATGCGGAATTACTACACTACCTAAAAAGGATAAATAAAATAAGAAAAAGTATCTACATGGACTACTTCTCTCAAGAGTACTTGTCCAAGTGGTTCGTCATCAGGTAGAGTCCTCTATATGTTTTTTTTGTTTTTGTTTTTCTTTTTTTTCCAGTTCTACTCAATTCCAACTTTGACCCTCAAGAGACCAGTTGACAAGTGTCCGTCTTGGGCTAAGTTGGATATATCTAAAAAAAACATACCCAGATACATACAACAATTATCTACAGTTACAACACCAACACATTTTTTTTTATACAATACAACATACAGTCGGAGCAAGTCTCCCACCCAACACTTAAAATTATGGCATGTCCCCATGTCATATAAAGCAAGTAAAGAGCAGAAGGGTAAGAATACTTCCCCGAGACTCAATATGAGTCGGATACAATGGCAAGGTCCACATTGCATGCCCTCCCCAATGGACAGAACCGGTGCTTGAACCGGCTCTCTGATCTGACCTATCGCTGAGACATGGCGTTCATCCTCGTATGAAGACCATTCACTAAGGTGCGGAGATCCGTGACCTCGTCCTCCATGGATCGCAATATCGGCCATGAAGACTGAGACCTGGAGAACCCCGCTCCAGCCCGAGGGCGTCTAGAAGGTCCGACACTGTCAGTGGACCGCCTTGATAGAGCTGGAGGGGCCGGAGCATCAGCATCATCATCATCATCAATCTGAATAGGAGCCTAAGCACCCCGACCTATGACAATGCGGGCGACTCTGAATGGAGCATCAGGAGCTACCGAGTCATCTGTAGGATAGGTGGGCACGTTCTTCTGCAGACAGATAAGTCACTAACGAGGGGAAATAAAACCCCTTAGACAGCAAAGGGCCCCTCAGCAACATCTCATCCCCAATAATCCGGGCAGCATCAAACTCTTTGCCCTTCACAAAGCACCAAGTGAATACCACTCTGTTGAAATTCATGTCCGTGGTGTTGCCAGACGGTATGAAGCGGCTGCAGATCACGGTCAACCAATATTTAGCTAGGTGTGTAAAAGAGGAGGAGTTCAAGCTCACGCCATCCGTGACCCAAGTCGCTCGTCCCCTAACACAAAGAGCGGCAATCAAATCATCCCACGTGACATCGGGCCGGCTATGGTAGTAATCAACATCGCACAGAAATTTAGGTAGCCGCAATGCCCTCTGAACGTATGGGATATGTGCCTGGACATACTTACCCCTCACAAACACATCCCCAAGTGATGAAGAAGCCGAGAAGTTGGCATAAAATACTCGCACAATCATCGAGTTGATCAGGCAAGGGTCATCAAGCAGGAATTCCATTTGCCGCTGCCGAATGTCCTCGTACATCTCCTATTTTTCTGTTCGGAGGGCAGTCCGGTCAATCGACACATCCTGAATAAAGGTCTTTCTAGCCTTCGCATTAAAGTCATCCTCCGCCAGTTCAGTTTTGAACCTAGACTCGTCATATGTGGGTTGGTTGGATGAGCCAGCCCCTCGCTTTTGCTTCTTTCGAGTCATAGTACCTGCATAAAGATCAGACAATCCATTAAATTCATTCAAAGTGGTGTCAAACGGGTTGTTACTCAGACTTCACCACCTAATGAAACCACACTAACACCCCCTTTTATAGTTCCAAGTGACCCCCACGGCCCATTAGCATAGTAGTGAAGGCCTGACACCCTAGCTAAATGCAAAACATGGCCAACACCACCCCACACTTACGCATTCACCCACTTTACAACAATATCACCTCCTAACTCACCACTAGCAGACCCCACACTTAAAATTGGGTATTACCTGCCCAAACTAACAGAGCAATCATTAATTTCAAACCAAACAAGGCCTCCCAACCACCACAAATCCATAAACAAATTTCTAGGCCTCCAAAATAGAAAAACAAGCCCCATAACTTCAAAAATAATGGAGGCCAAACAATTTCACAGCAAACAGTCCCACATTAACACCCACAAATATATACAACAACAACAATTAACACGTATAACAAAAATTGGAACTATTGCTACCTAGGGTTAATTAAAACAAAACAAAACTAGATTACACTAAATTAGTAGTTAAATTAAAGAAAAAGAAGAAGAAACTTACTAGGATTAAATAGGGGAATGGGGTTGATAAAGTTGGGGGTAGTTGGGTGAGATGGGTAGTGATTTGGGGAGAAAATATGAAAACAAAGGGAAAAGTTGAAAGAAAATTGGAGAGAAAATTTTCCGTGGGAAGAAAAGTGGTAGGTGGGTGGGGGGGAGGGGGGGGTAACTTTGTAAAAAGGGGGGATGAAAATAAAAAAAGAAAAATTTAAAAGAAAACTTACCTGGAACGCGGGCTCCGCGGTCCAACCGCGGTCGCGGTAGCAAAAGTTTAGAGAGGGTGTTTTGGTGCGGTTGAACCGCGAAAAATGTTTGTCTGAGGGGGGTTTCTACCGCGGTAGGACCGCGGTCGCGGTAGGACCGCGGTCGCGGTAGGACCGCGGTCGCGGTCCCTTCTTTGAATCTGACGCTTTTTTTATTATTATTCTTACATGATTACAAGTACAACAATATCGTGGGTTGCCTCCCACGCAGCGCCTGATTTAACGTCGCGGCACTACTCAGATGAGCGCATTTACGACTCGCTCGACCTTTGTGGCTCATTCAAGTGAGCGTAGTTCCTTCCTTAGATTCGCTCATTCCCACGTATAATTTCAACCGCTGACCATTGACTCTAAATGTGCGAGAGTCATCCTCAGTAGCAACTTCAGCAACCCCAGACGGAAGGACTTCAACCACACTAAATGGTCCAGACCATCGTGATTTGAGCTTAGACGAGAACAACCACAATCTTGAGTTGTATTACAGTACCCTGTCCCTGAATTTGAAGGTTCACACCATAATGTGATGATCATCCAGCCTCTTCATTCTTTCTTTATACAATCTTGTGCTCTCAAAATAAAGATATAGGAATTCCTCTAGCTCATGTAATTCTATGACTCTAGACGAGCCTGCAACTTCCATGTGAAGATTCAACTGTTTCAGTGCCCACCACGCTATATGCTCAAGTTCTACCGGCAGGTGACATGCCTTCCCAAACACCAACTTGAGTGGAGACATACCAATTGGTGTCTTGAATGCGGTTCTATAAGCCCAGAGTGCATCATCTAACTTCCTTGCCCGATCTGTTCTTGTAGCGTTTACAGTTTGTTGAACACACTCTTTATCTCTCTATTGGAGACCTCCACCTGTCCATTGGTTTGCGGGTGGTACGGTGTAGCCACCTTGTGGCACACATCATATTTTGCAAACAACTTCTCAAATGCTCTGTTGCAGAAATGAGTGCCCCCATCACTTATTATCGCCCGTGGTCTCCGAAAGCGGGTGAATATGTTTTTCTTCAGAAACACCACCACCACTTTTGCATCATTGGTGGGTAATGCTGCAGCTTCCACCCACTTGGACACATAATCCACAGCAACAAGAATGTACTTATTGCCGTAAGAGCTGACGAAGGGACCCATGGAATCTATCCCCCAAACATCAAATACTTCAACTTCCTGAATTGGGCTCATGGGCATCTCATGGAGGCGGGAGATGTTCCCGGTATGTTGGCATTCATTACAACCCTTTGCCCATGTTTGAGCATCTTTGAACACTGTTGGCCAGAAAAACCCGGCCTCAAGCACCTTTGCTGCAGTCCTCACTCCTCCAAAGTGTCCCCCACAAGCCGATGCATGGCATGCCTGCAAAATAGAAGCTTGTTCCATCTCATAGATGGATATCTGGATCATGTTATTCAGGCATATTCTAAACAGATATGGCTCATCCCAATAGTACATATGACTTTCACGAAAGAAACGCTTCCTCTGGACCGATGACAGGTCGTGAGGGACTATACCACAAGCTAGGTAGTTGGCAAAATCCGCATACCATGGTGCTTCTAGGTGGTTAGCTACGAGCAGTTGCTCGTCTGGAAAGGTTTCCAGAATGTTCTCAACCTCAATTATGTTTTCAGCTCCCTCAAGTCATGATAGACGATCAGCGACTTGGTTCTCGATGCCCTTTCGGTCACGTATCTCAAGGTCAAACTCTTGTAGCAACAACACCCAACGAATCAGGCGTGGCTTAGAGTCTTTCTTCTCTATCAAGTATCTAAGAGCTGCATGGTCAGTGTATACAATTACCTTTGATCCTATCAAGTAGGATCGGAACTTGTCGAATGCAAACACCACAATTAACATCTCCTTCTCGGTCGCTGTGTAATTCAGTTGGGCCCCACTCAGTGTTCTACTTGCATAGTAGATTGGGTGCATCAATTTGTCCTTCCGCTGGCCCAGCACCCGCCCCATTGCTTAGTCACTAGTATCACACATTAGCTCGAATGGTTGCTCCCAGTTGGGGGCAACAATGATTGGTGCTGTGACCAGCCTTTGTTTCAGCTCCTCAAAAGCGACCCTGCATGCGTCAGAAAATACAAATGGGTTATCTTTTTCTAGCAACTTACAGAGAGGGTTGGCGATTTTGGAGAAGTATTTAATGAACCGTCGGTAGAAACCGGCATGTCCAAGAAAGCTTCTGATTGCTTCGACCGAGGTTGGCGGAGGCAGCTTTGCGATGACATTAACTTTGGCTCTATCTACCTCTATTCCCTTGCTTGACACTTGGTGCCCCAAGACTATGCCTTTTTACACCATGAAATGGAACTTCTCCCAGCTCTGCACCAGATTAGTCTCGATGCACCTTTTCAACACACGTGTCAGATTCACAAGACACTCATCAAACGAATTCCCCACCACTGAGAAATCATCTATGAGAACCTCCATAATGTTTTCAACCATATCAGTGAAAATGGCCATCATGCACCATTGGAATGTGGCGGGTGCATTGCAAAGGCCAAAGGGCATCCTCCTGAAGGCATATATGCCATATGGGCAAGTGAATGAGGTCTTCTTTCGGTCCTCAGGGGCAATAGAGATCTAGTTGTACCTTGAGTACCTATCGAGAAAGCAAAAGTGCGACCTCCCAGCCAATCTGTCTAGCATCTGATCAATGAAGGGAAGTGGAAAGTGGTCTTTCCGGGTGGCAAAATTCAGCTTTCTATAATCCATGCATATCCTCCAGTCAGGACGGTTCTCATAGAGATTAGCTCTTTATTGTCATTCTTCACAACCGTCATGCCGCTCTTCTTAGGCACACACTGAACTGGGCTAACCTAGTTGCTGTCAGAGATGGGGAAGATGATCCCCGCATCTAACCACTTAATTACCTCCTTCTTTACCAATTCCTTCATTTTGGATTCAACCTCCTTTGATGTTCCCTGGAAGGTCTGTGTCCCTCTTCCAGCAGAATCTTATGCATACAATAGGCGGGGCTGATCCCCTTGATATCTGCCAGGGTCCATTCGATGGCAGTTTTGCAGTCCTTCAGTACCTGTAGAAGCTGTTGCACCTGCACATCTAGCAAACCAGATGAGATAATAACAGGTAAAGTGGAGTTTGGGCCCAGAAATTCATACCTGAGATGACATGGCAAAGGCTTTAGCTCCAACTTTGGTGGTTTTACAATGGACGATTTAGCTGGAGGACTCTCTCTTTTCTCCAAATGTAGGTGTTCAAATTCAAGCTTTCCATCCCAAAACCCCTTACCTTCCAACGCTAACACCCATTCCTCCAACTCCTCACCATTATCCTCCTCCCAATTTGACAGACATGCAGCCAAGGGATCCTCCACCGTTGATACATCATCATCAGACTGAACAATTATGTCCACAGCATCAATGAGGGAGCAATTAGCGAACTCACTTGGACGTCTCATCGATTTTTTCACATTAAAAATAATCTCTTCATCATTGAGCCTCATCTTAAGCTCCCCAGTTTCGCAATCAATCAAGGCTCTCCCATGGCTAAGAAGGGTATTCCTAAAATTATAGGAATTTTCTCATCTACTTTGCAATCCAAGATTACAAAATCTGCAGGGAACACGAACTTCCCCACTTGAATAAGGACATCATCGAGGATCCCAAATGGATGCTTTACAGTCCTGTTAGCCAGCTGCAATAACATAGATGTGGGTCTAGCTCTCCCGATGCCCAAACGCTTGTAAACAACCAGGGGCATAAGATTAATGCTGGCCCCTAAGTCGCTGAGTGCCTTTTCAAAGGCATAATTCCCAATAGTGCACGGGATGGTAAAACTCCTCGAATCAAAGAGCTTTTCAGCAACCGGTCTAGTTACCACTGCACTACAAGTCTACTGAGAGTCACTGTGGCCACGTCTTGAAGTCAAACTTCCGAGACATCAAATCTTCATCATCTTTGCATACCCATTTCCTTTAAAGCTTCGATCAATGAAATGTTTACCTGAATCTGCTTGAGCATGTCAAAGAACTTCTTGTATTGCTCTTCCTTTTGGTGCTTGGCCAATCTCTGTGGGAATGATGCAGGAGGTCTTTTCTTCCCAATGACTTGGGACTTTTCTTTCTCAACCATTATATCCTCCACTAGCTCTGCTACTATTTTAGCGATTTTCTCGCCCTCTTGCTGCACAATCTGATTTTCAGGAATAGGCTGGACTGTCACATCTGTTAGCCTTGCTGATTCATCTAGCTCAATAGGTACTTGAATGAGTGTCTCAGCCTGCCTATTCTCAGGAGATCTTTCCTGCTCAACATCAAGAATCTCTACCATTGCGGAGACTCATCGCCATTAGCTGCTTCGGGACATGATCTTTGGGGTTGGTTTGGGTATCTGCAGGTAATGTCCCTTGAGGACGGTTATTCAAAGACATAGCAATCTGGCCCACCTACACTTTAATATTTTTTATAGCTGCATCATGTGCATCTACCCTCTCATTTATCTTTGCATTGGACCCGATCATTTGTTGAATCATCACTTCCATCCTGGAGAACCCATCTTCTTGTCTCCCTCCATGCTGCTGTTGAGGTGGGTGGTACCCTTGCTGCTGATTATTATACACTTGCGGCCTAGGATAAGGTGCCATGTTGTTGGGGGATCTCATGCCTCCCATATTTCCGGCAGTGTAATGTGGTTGTGGTGGCCTGTACTGCTGCTAAGTCTGTTGGCCCCAATTTTGGTTTCCTTGCCTCTGACTCCCAGAATTCGCCACATAATTCATATCTTTAGGTTGCTGATGATGAAGGTCATGCTCCACATCCCATGGATTACTAATTGGCTGACTTATGGAAGATTTGCACAAGCCCCCATTGGTAGTATCAACTATATGTACCTTCTTCTTTTCTCCTGACTCCTCCACCTTCTTGGTAAGGATGCTCATCCGTGTCAAAAGAGTCGCCACATTCTCCGCCATAGTGTTGGAAGGATCAAGAGGCACTAAATGCACCACGCGAGTGATAGGTGTGTTTCTGGTTGTCCACTCTGAATTCCGAGCCATTTCATCCAGCAGGTTCTGTCCTTCTCTCCATGTCTTGCTCAAAAATGCCCCACCAGCTGTGGCATCCACAATATTCTTCATGCTGTCAAAAAGTCCCATGTAAAACTGTTGTGCCAACATCTGCTCTGGAATACCATGATGGGGACACATCACCAACATTCCTTTGAACCTTCCCTATGTCTCGTGCAAAGTTTCCATAGGTTTCTGTTTGAAGCTCACAATCTCATCAATCTGTTGTGCTGTTTTGTCGGGCGGATGGAACTTGTTGTGAAACTGTTTGACTAGCTCATTCAATGGAGTTTATGAGGAGTGAGTTTAGCCAAATCTCAACAGCTCCTATCCCAGAGAAAGGAAATAATAGCACCCTGATTGCTTCCAAAGTCACGTTGGACTGCCTCTGAGTTTGCATATAGACGGGAAATTCTTTAAGTGCTGTTGAGGGTCTTCTACCTGTGTTCCAGAGAACAATCCCTTTTTTTGCACAAGTGCATCATATTGTTTGTAATTTGGAATGATTCAGCTTGTATCGCTGGCACAACAATGGCAGTTGCCAAATTATCAAATGTCGGTTGTGCCCAGTCATAAAGTGCACCCTCCGGCACAAGAGGTGCCGCCACTCCAGCATTTACGTTGACTTGCTCGTGTCTGCCATCTCCGTTGGGGTCGATTACGCGTTCCATTTCAGTTTCGAGTTTGTCTGTCTGTTGATATGGTTGAAGTCTTCTATTAGCACGGTTTAAAGCCCGGAATATGTTTTCAGGGTCTGAGAGTCCTTCAAGTAATTCTAGAGTCCTTGTAGAGTTTCTAGGAATACACCTGTGCAACCAAGTCAACCGTCAAAAGTTTCAATCAAAATTGGGTGTAAAGAAACTAGATACACCAAGAATTCTTTTGCAACTCTAGCAATGGCAATTGATAATTCCGTTTACTCCCGGCACGTCGCCAAAATTTGATCACGCCCAAAGTATGCCCTCTAAACAGGACTCTGCGGACGTTGCAAATAAAACCCGAGTATTATGCCCACGGTCGAATCCACACAGAGTTATCCTATCAAATACCACCTTAAGACCCACTCAAATCCTCAAGACCAGCTTCCCAAAACTTTCGAATCACAGTTGGAGGTTTAATTACTAACTAATATTTGGAGTAAACTAACAAGATGAAATTAGACTAACTAAGGTTGTAAATAATATGAGAGAGAGATACTACTCTTCTGTTTATGCTCCATACAAATTTACCACCAGTTCTATATCAACAATGAACACTTAGCTTATTATGAATTTCTTCCGAATAATCACAATAAGATACTATTTCACTCTCCCGAGATACACTAGCTAGCTTTAATTAAAGAGTTCATTTAATATTGCACCAAGGCTTCGTTATTCTTAATCCCACCTTTAAACCCGCAGTTATATATTCCTCTTATTATTTTATGAGTGGTGTTATTCAACAACTACTAAAATATGCACACTTTTCCAAGTTATGCACACTAAATAAGCACAGCTAATTGAGGATCCTGTCAATTAACTACAACAAGAACATAGTTGAATAAATATAGAATAAAACCGACAAATTTGCATTAATATAAACTAGAAGTTCATCCTTCAATAGGTTCCATCAAGACCTTAGACAAAGGATTTAGCTACTCATAACTATGGGTAAACAAACAAAACTAAGATTCAACATAATAAAAATCAAAAGGAAAGAAGAATTAGGTTTGAGCTATTCTCACACACACTTGTTTTTCCTTCCAAGAACTCAAAATAATCAATACATGGATCTTTTGGGAGAAACCTAAGGACTAATATAGGTTTTAGGGCTTAATTTCACGTTTTCCCACATTTACCCCTTGATAGTCACACGCCTTCCGCGGTCGAGGCGTGGTGACGGTCAAACCGTGCTCGTGAAGCCTCTCTGAATCTCGATTTGTATGCAGCCCTATTTGCCCGCGTTCCATTCGTGGTCGCGGGTCGACCGCGGCCAAAGGCCTTCTCTGAACATTTGTTTTGTCTGAGACCATGTTTCACCGCGTTACATCCGCGGTCGCGGCTGGACCGCGGCCAACGGCTGCTTCAGAGGCCTGTTTCACGTGATTTGGTTGGGAGTTTGCATGGTTGGCCTTTTTTCTTCATTTTCTGGACTCCACAAGTACTTCTCGCCTTCCTAGGCGCGTATAGCCTGACAACACGAAAAAGCACTCATAAGAGCATTTTTGCTAACACTTTTATTATTAAAACAACACAAGAAGATGGTTATTTAGGGCCTGAATATAGTCAAATTTACCTATTATCGGTAAGGCTGTATCCGGTTCGGGTTCTGGGTCTATTTGGGTCTACGGTTCCGGTTCTGGCGGTTCCGGAGCCGGAACCGCTACCATACGGTTCCGGGTACCATCCGGTTCCGGTTTTAACGGTTCCGGTTCCGGCGATTCTGGCGGTTCCCGGCGGTTATGAATTTTTTTTTTAAATCAATATCTTGTATAGTAGTCATTAGTATATTGTAGAATATATTTTATATGGTGTACTATGTTAGTAGTATAGTATATATTGTGTTCGGTAATTAGTATATATTGTGTATAAGTAGTGTATATTTTGTATATAAGTAGTATATATTGTATGTAAGTAGTATATATTGTATATAAGTAGTGTATATTGTATTGTAGTTAGTAATTATTATAAATTGTATATAAGTAGTATATATTGATAAAGAAATATTGAGACAAAAGATATTCAAGGATATGATAAAAAGCATATTTATTGACCAAAATGGCATATCTTTCTTAGTCTTTCTTCCCCCAATGGAATGAGCACAACATGGTACTAATACCACCATTAAAAGGAAAAAAAACTAAAAGAAGACATGCCAATGTACAAGTTACATCATAATTTATGTATTATTTCTAACAAATCTCATAAAACCTTCAAGGTTTGGATGTGGTTGTGTTGGCGGTGGTGGAAATGAAGCTTGTTCATCACCACTTCCGGGTGAAGATGTTTCCTGAGCAAGTTCTGCTAGCATTTCTTCATAGCACTCATCTATTTCTGGTTGTGATTCAGCTAGGCCAAAGTTCCTTCTTTCTGCGCGGATCCAATCTCGAAAAGCACTAATTTTTCCAAGCTGTCCCGCATCGACGCTCTGTGATCACCTATTTGTAGTCTTGCTTGACTAAAAGCGCTCTCCGATGCAACAGTTGATGCTTGAATCGACAGAACATCCCGAGCCATCCTTGCAAGAACAGGAAAATGCTTTTCCCTTGTCTTCCACCAATCCAAAAGGTCGAAAGAGCCGTCTGGATTCTCATTCTCTAGTCCCTGCGACAAATAAACTTGAAGCTCATTTAGATGGAAAATTTCATCTAAATTTTCCCCTTGAGTACCCCTGAACCCCGTCCACGATTTACGAGCTGTTAAGCCAGCAGCTCTTTTAGACGCCTGTGTGTAGACGAAGTAGGGGTTGGAATATTAGGCCTAGCATGCTCTAACGCCTGTTTATAAGCATTATAAACAGTTTGAGCATTCACTTTAATTGATGCTTTCGCATCAGATAGTGTAGCAATTTCTACTTCTGAAAGATCTAAAGCTTGATAAATAGTAGAATACCAAAAGTGAGGACCTCCTAATTTCATAGTAGGATTTAACATAGCAGACACACCAAATATAGGAGGGATTGGAAAAAAATATTTTTTAAACTTCTTTTTCATTTCAGTTATTGCAATTTCATAAATTTCCTCCCTCGTTAAAATCAACAAACAAATTAGCAAGTGCGGCAATATAAACTAAACAGTTAGAAATAGTTGGATAATATTGGCCAGATAAAGCATTTGTAGCCACATTAAATTGTTCTAAAAAATCTAAAAGAATTTTAACGTTAGTCTAATCTTGTGTAGTTAGCATGTCATTATCTTCCTCCCCACAATCCCGAGAATTATACATAGCGTTAATTGGGTTTCTATATTCGTACGCTACTACTAAGCTTTCGTACATGTAGTTCCACCTAGTCGGGCAAGGTTTAGGAACCTTTCTTTCTCTAAGGCCATATTCGTCACACTTTATAAAATATTCTCTAAGTCTACTTCTACGGTTTGAATAAAATAGCCAATTAAGAGCCATTTTAACCTTTTCAATTTCTATGTTTAATATTCTCATACCATCACCAACAATTAAATGATAAATATGACAAATACATCTAATATGGAAAATATTAGTAAAAGCAGGATTAAGTGTTCTAGTTAGCATACCTATTGCACTAGTGTTGCTAGAAGCGTTATCCATGGAAATTGACATTATTTTATCACTAAAACAAAACTATCTGCATACATCTGAAACAATGTTAGCAATAAACCTACCTGTGTGCCGTGAATTAATTATCCTATATGCAATAATGCGTTTTTGCATTGTCTAGTCTTCGTCTATCCAATGACTGGTTACGGTTAGATAATCACAATCATTATTACTTCTACCAATATCAGTTGTAATAGACATACGATTAGTTATATGGGTAAATAAACAGCGTAAGTATTTTTCATATTCATGCTTGTATTTATAAATATCGGCCTTAACTGTGGCGCGAGGCCAATCTTTATACGTAGGATTAAATACTCTTCTAATATAATGAATCCATGCAGGATTAGAAGCAAAAGAATAAGGCAAACACATAACAGTAATCATTTTAGCTAATTCTTCACGATCCTTATTTGGATCGTAATATAATATACCTCCGGTGACTGTGTTTATTCCTGGCTGAACTAGATTTGAACCAGTACTTGGGTTAACTGTAGAATCAGCACTTGTCCTCCCCTCTTGTTGCGCTTTCAATTGCAAATATCTAGCCTTATCGCTAGGGTGTAATCTTATATGCTTAACTAAACTACCCGTGCCGCTACGATCTCCAGTATACCTATGAACAAGTAATTTCCCACAAGATTTACACTTAGCCTTATTTTGTTCTCTTAGTTGAATAAAGAATTGTCAAACTAATGATGTTTCTGAACGTTTAGGAGGTTGTCTACTAAAAGTGGGAGTTTGTATGGGTGGGTGTTCCGGTTCATCACCTAAGTTATGAGCAGGACTAGTAGGTGTATCATCTAAATCTACTGGAGCTTGGGTTTCGTCATCATCGTCATCCTCATTTCCCTCTAAGATAGGTGCATTAAGATAAAGAACATTCATAATATCATCGTCTATTCTATCACCAACTGCTACATCATGTAGAAAATCGATATCGCTAAATTGAAAACACGGGTGATCACTATCAAGGATTCCGAAGGGTTCATTAGGATTTCTAGGTTGGCTACTACTTTGAACTTGCTTATCTTTTCTAGGTCGGGGAGCCGGGGGAGGGGGTAGTATTTTGGCGACTACTTTCACCGGTTTTAGATTTTCCTTTACCGAAGATATTTTTCAACGAAAATGCCATAATAATTATAATTAAGCAAAATAACAACACACAAAAATATTCTTAGCACGTAAGAGTTGAAACGAGTTTACCGGATTGACGAACAACTTCTTGAAAATTGAAAATCGTTGAAATTGAACACTTTAAAACTTCAATTCAACAACTTCACAATGTTTCACGAATTTGCAACAATAAATTAAGCACTTTCACTAGAAAGATTGAAAGAGAGCTTGAGAGAGATTGAGAGAGATTGATGAATTGGTGAATAAAAATGAAAGAATGAGGGGGTATTTATAGTTGAGAAATGGGAAATAGTGTAATTATATAAAGTTTGGGGGCCAAATGGTTATTTTTTAAACTTCCAAACGGCTACTTTTGAAAAAGAGCCGTTTGGAAATTATTTAAAAAAAAATAAATTACCGTTACAGAACCGCCGGAACCGTTTGGAACCGCCAGAACCGGTCCGGTTCCGGTTCTGGTAGTTCCGACGGGTAGAACCGCCCCGCCACGGTTCCCGGGAATTGAAATCGTCGAAACCGGACCGTCGGAACCGGCAGAACCGCCAGGGCCGCAGTTCCGGTCCTATTCCGATTCGGAACCGCGAAAAAAACAGCTTTAATTATCGGTAGGTATCCCTTTATCGGTATACGTATGTTTTTGCCGACCCAAACCAAACAATCAAAAATTAACATAAAAAGCTACAACTAGTATCTCATCACCCACTGCCCTCCACTAACTGTCCAAAATACACCAAAGAGCACATCTCCTTTTAGATACTTCTCTCCCCTTTGCATAAATCCCAAACTCAACACACACACACTGAAACTTAGTTAATCTTTGCAAAAATGGCCACTTCAATTTTCCTCTCACATCCTTTTTTTCATTTCCCTCCTTTATCGTCAAAACACAATAAAATTCCAACTCCCAAACAAACCTCAGCCATAATATCATATCATCCCACCATCAAACACACCAAGAAACCATTTTTCAACTCCCATTTTCCGTTTCCTTACAAACCCAGAAAGGAAATTTGGTCTATTTCAGTGGGAAGAACACAAATTGATGATAAAGATGAAATCTTGGTGGGGGAAGATTCAGCTGAATTCCAGTTATCCAAACAAAAGATTACGTCTTGGATTTATTTTACTGGGATTCTTGGTGTTGTTCTTTATGTTCTTAATGTTATTTGGATTGACAATTCAACTGGTTTTGGAAAATCATTCATTGATGCTGTTTCAAGCATTTCAGATAGCCATGAGGTGGATATTTATTGCTTATTTGCTTTGGTTAATTCTGTTTGTATCTTCTATTTTTTTTTCTTTTTTTCTGAACTGGGTCTTGAAATATTTGCTTTTAGTTTTATTCTTTTCTTGGTTTTAGTTTAACCTGTTACTCCTTTCATATCATTCATTTCATTTGAAAAAGAAGCTTGTGGTCTTAAATATGCGTATAACATTTGTGTGGCTGTATAAACTTTTCGGTTATAAAAATATGAAGTTTAAGGTTAAACGTTTTTTCAGGTATTAAAATGTGTCATTTTTGAAGCGGATAATAAGGAAATAGTAATACCTAAACTGCAATTGAACTGAAATAGGAAAATCTTTTCTAGAAAAAGAAACTTTAAATGAAAAGGGTACTACTTAAGGGGAGTTACATTATTTTATTTTCTTTTTCTTTAACTTTACTTGATAGTGATCCTAAATTTTGTAGTTTTCTGACAGAGGACGGAGTTCCCACTTCTTCCTCATTTGCAGTCCTTGTTGCACCTCACTCAAACTTGGTATTTTGACAATCTCAATAAACATGCTTTGCCATGCTTGGTTATATTCTATATGCATATTTTTTTAACTATGATGTCGAGTAAGCTTTCGCGCACCTTTACTATTTTACCTGGTAATTATATCCTCCTGCTAGTATATGTATCGAGGAACTCTACCCACCAATCATTAGGCATTACCTAACTCCTTTTTCTTTTTCCTCTTCGAAATTTGAACCCTGGTCTAACAAGGTCCTTGTTCGAGTTTCTTTGACTGCTAGTTCACGCGCTTGGGTGCAATATCATCTACTAACTATTATTTGTCAAATTTGGTTTGAAAATGAAGTAGGGGTCAAGATTTTTAATTTCTGCTATCTAGACTTTAGCATATAAATAGAAGGACATTTCTGTTCAGGTGGGTGTTAAGGTTCTTGCTTGAGTTAATAAGTGCTAATAGCCAAATTTATTGCTCGTTTGAGCTTGACTAATGCTTGGGATAGTTCAGTTGGAATTGACATATGCGCTAACATGTTGCGGCCACAACTTTGGTGGTTAGGTTAATAACTACTGTTTTGTCTGACTTTTTCTTTTCTCATTGCTGCTCTTTTGTCTGCAACAACAACAACAACAACTACCCAGTACATTCCCACCAGGTGGGGTCTGGGGAGGGTAATATGTAGACGAGCCTTACCCCTGCCCGAAAGGGCAGAGAGGCTGTTTCCAATCGACCCTCGGCGTGTAGGATAAAAAGAAAAGCTGCATTAAGAAACAAAGGCAAAATTAGGAATACAAGCAAGACAAACAAATAATAAAGCATAAGTAATCCCGCAGAAATAACGTAAATAATTATGAAAACATAAGCAACATAAATACAGTCGCCTGCAATAATAACAAGCAGTAACTACCACATTAACAACCATATGGGAACATAAGCTAAAACACTAATCACCTATGGGTAAGCCTACTATCCCACACCCAACCCCGGGCGAGGTGTACGAAGAACTCTATGAGCCCCTAGCCTACAATCCTGATTCTAGACCTCCAGACTCCCCTATCAAGGGTCATGTCCTCGGTAACCTGCATTCTGGTCATGTCCTGCCTAATCACCTCTCCCCAATGCTTCTTAGGCCTCCCTCTCCCTCGACGACCACTAACAATCTCCAGCCGCTCGCAGCTCCTCACCGGGGCATCGGGGCCCCTCCTCCGAACACGCCCGAACCACCTCAAATATCATGTCATAAAATATCATGTCATAAAATGTGTGACTGGCAATTCTTTGTTTTATTCTCTGTTACATAAGTTGTACAAGATAGTTTCACTTATCTAGTGACCTAAATAGGATATTTTACAATCATGATTTGTTAAAAGAAGATAAAAGAAATATCAGGAACCAGTGGAATAATGTTATTCTTACAGTTCCAAAAATTTTTATTTTAAAATTTTAATTTCTAGTGAGTCTAGGACTAAATTTCAAGACAATAATATTTTTGCATAGGTTGTTAGACTGTTTTTTGACTCTATTGAGAGAAGTGCTCTTTCTTCATTTTCTTCCTTTTTAATTTTTTTATTGGTAGTGATACAGTTGGAGGTGTATCTACTGATACTTCACAGGTATTAAGGAACACATTGGAATTTTGGAATTAGGAACATATTTTTGGTTTCTTGAGCCGATGGTCTTTCGGAAACAACTTCTCTACTTCTTCGGGGTAGGGGTAAGATCCGAATACACACCACCCTCCCAGACCCCACTAGTGGGATTTTACTGGGTTTTTGTTGTTGTTGTATGATATGAAGAATGAGACTTAGGCGTAGTTGTTGTTGTGTACGAGGCAAGAGATGCATATGAGTTCTTGATGAATCATGTGGCGAACATACAGTTGTCTGAAGCTTCTATTCTGTTGTTTCTTTCTTCATATACTTTCTTCCTTTCCACTTTGGCTCTCTTGGTCACCAGCATAAATATTATTCTTTCGTTTTGCATAATTAAATTTCTGTTTGCTGAGTGTTTATCCAAATGTTTCCGCAGATTGTAATGCTTTCCCTCACCTTGATTTTCGCAATAGTCCACAGTGGTCTTGCTAGTCTTAGAGACAAAGGTGAGGAACTCATTGGAGAACGTGCCTTTCGTGTATTGTTTGCTGGGGTATCTTTGCCATTGGCAGTCAGCACAATTGTAAGTTTCTAATCTGCTGGCAGAAACTGAGAATTACTAGTATTTTTGGTAACTTCAATAATCTCCAGGTGCAATGCTTGATAGATGGAAATTTAACATAACCATTGTTCTTATGATGGTGTACAGGTGTATTTCATTAACCACAGATACGACGGAGTGCAGTTATGGCAATTACAGAGCATTGCTGGACTTCATGAACTAATTTGGTTTTCTAACTTTGTTTCCTTCTTCTTCCTATACCCATCGACATTCAATTTGCTAGAGGTAGCAGCTGTTGACAAGCCAAAGATGCATCTTTGGGAAACTGGGATTATGAGGATTACCAGGCACCCTCAGGTATATGCTCAGCATTTACTTAATGTTACTTACCATTTCGGAGAGTAATGGCTGCTGATATTATGAAGTGCCTTGTTTTCCAATATATACATTGTAGCTTCCAAAAGTTTTCTAAACCAACGTCCAATGGTGGTTCCGAATCACTTCACCTTGTACCTTGTGTTTTTTTCAATTATCCAACAGAAGATGTTCTATATATCATGATTTAGCAATATATTTTTGTTGACGGGTACACGACTAGTTTTTAAAGGTTTGTACAAAGTGTTAAGTTGAGTCTTACCTTGTATATAGTAGTAGTTTGCCAAAAGAGTCAAATAAGGCATGTCACAAAGGAAAGTTAGTTTGCCAAAGGAGTCAAATAAGGCATGTCACAAAGGAAAGTATCACATTAAATGGAGGACAAATATTACTCCATAGTGAGTCTATAGCGAGAAGGGGAGCCTTGGCGTAATCGGTAAAGTTGCTTCCATGTGACCAGGAGGTCATGGGTTTGAGCCGTGGAAACAGCCTCTTGCAAAAATGCAGGGTAAGGTTGTATATAATAGACTCTTGTGGTCCGGCAATGGTCCATCCCTTCCCTTCCCTGGACCCGCGCATACCGGAGCTTAGTGCACCGGGCTGCCCTTTTTAGTGAGTCTATAGCGAAAAGGAGGTGGAGTTTGTTGTAATCCAGTTCTGATAATACAAAGAGGAAGAAACCTGTCTATTGATGAAGGCTGTTCCATAATTAAGGTTTTCGTAAAGAGGAACCATTTCAAGTCCTGAAAACTTTTAGAAGTAATTTTCCTTTACATAATAATTATTCTTGTTTTCTGTGTATATATGTTACACGACTGTCCAGTAATTTTGCTTTTAGTCGCTGCCTCCTACGGTTGATAGCTAATAAGAGCCTCTTTTCTCCTTATTAGATGGTTGGGCAGGTAATATGGTGCTTAGCTCACACGCTGTGGATCGGGAACTCAGTTGCAGTGGCTGCCTCAGTAGGTTTGATAGGACATCATCTGTTTGGTGCTTGGAATGGAGACCGAAGGTTAGCCAAACGACATGGTGAGGCTTTTGAAGTCGTGAAGAACAGAACGAGTGTCATCCCCTTTGCAGCTATTCTTGATGGCCGCCAAAAGTTGCCCGAAGACTATTACAAGGAATTTATCAGATTGCCATATATATCAATAACCGCATTGACATTAGGTGCTTACTTTCTCCACCCCATTATGCAAGCTGCTAGTTATCGGCTACACTGGTAGTAGCCCTGATGTCACAAAACTCTTTTCCATACAAGAAATTGCGAGTCCAAGTTGTACATTTCAAGATATATATATATAGGTTGCTATTAACTATTTAAAGACAACTGTTGGAGCAACTATTACACTCCAAAGTTTGGCTAATGGAGTAGTAAAACAATGAAAGAAGAGGAATATGAATTATTCAGTTTAGTGCTCTTAGAAATATACAAGTTTCAACTTTGGTTTCCTTCGAATTCTATATTGTGTATTATTGTATATGTCCTTGTTCTGACTTTATTTTAAGCAACTATTAGAAAAGATATAATACAGGGATTATGATGGGGGATATTACAATACATATATTACTACTACTTGGAAAAGATTTCCATATTGTATGGTTGATCTTTTTATAGATGGGAGTATGGGAGGGGGGAATGAATCCAGTACGGTGTTTGGTTTGAGGTTCATATATGTGCAGGGTCCAAGGAAAAGCCGGACCACGAGGGTCTATTGGATAGAGCTTTATCCTGCATTTCGACAAGAGGCTGTTTTCACGGTTCGAAACCGTGACCTTCTGGTCACATGACATCAATTTTACCAGTTACGCTAAGACTCCCCTTCATCTTCAAAGACCATACGAAAGATATTAAAAAGTTGAAGACTTTTATTGTGTGAAAGTTTGAAAAAGGTAAGTACGGTAAAATATCATGAAGACACCGACTATAATGGTGTTCGGATTAGTTTGCATTAAACCTGTCTAACGGGCCAGGTCGGACCGGTTTCGAACCGGACGTGTGTAAATCGGGACCGGACCGGCCCGGTTACTAAGGGGCCGGGTGAGCTCGGTTCGTGGGGGGAGGGAGTTGGTCCGTTTGGTTTTTTTTAAGTTGTAACCGGACCGGACCGGCCAGGTCTGCATGCATAATGGACCGTACCGGGTAAACCGGTCGGGACCGGCCCGGTACAACGTTAATTTTTTTAAATTTTCTGACTTTGTAGGACCCATAAGACCATTGGCAATGGTCAAAATTGGTCCAGATCCGTTAGCCAACGGATTTCTTTGCAAAATTAGCCATCTTTTGTTTATGTTCTTGTATTTATTAATTTACAATATTAACATTTCTTAAAATCTATAAATACCTTCCCCCTCTTCTTCATTTCTTCACTCAAAATTCTTATCTCAATCTCAATTCTCAAATTCTCAATTTCTCTTCCATTTAATTTGCAAGATTTCATATTCTAATTTTATAATTTTTATTTGGCTCTCTTTTCTTGAGTTTAATATACCGAAAATTGTCATTTGGAAATTGAAATTCGAAGTTCGAAGTTCGAAGTTAATATACTTGGTTGATGTTTGTTCGTGGTAACACCGGAATTGCGTAATCAAGTGCTCAAATTATTGTCGATTCGGTGCACTCCCTCCAACTTTTTCTCTTATTTAATATTTTAATTGCATATTTAATTTTAGCTTATACTTTAATTTTTACAATACGTTTAGTGCTTCTAAAAGAGCGTGTAGAAAACTTACTGCTAGGGGTGGAAATAAAAAAAGAGGTAGTCTTGTAGCTTTCGGTAGTAATAGTAATGACCCAATAACACATGTTTCTGAATCATCGCCTAATGATAATGTAGAGATAGATTATGAACAATTACAAGAAGATTTTTAGAAGATAATAAAATTGGAATAGAAGACGAGATACCACCTACACCTACTAGTGGAAATGTTGGTAGTGTTGGAGTTGGAGTTGCTAGTGCTACAGGGATAGACCACCAGTGGCTCCGACTTCTAATCGTAAAAGAAGAAGTCAGGTATGAAATTTTTTAAAATAATAGAAGGTACTAATAGAGTTAAGTGCAAACTTTGTAATGAAACTTTCAAACATTTTGACAAGAGGAAATATAGGGGGGACTGGGACACTTAGTAGACATATGAGATTTGACCATCCCATAGAATAGGGCAATAATGGGGATGAAAGTCAAACAAATATTAACCCTATACTGAAGGTCTAGTAAAATATGATAAAATGAGGGATCGTGAGGAATTAACAAAAATGATTGCTTTGGGTTGTTTACCTTTTTCTTTTGCTTCTTCATCGTATCTTATTATGTATATTCAAAGGATTTACAATTCTTTATTTAAAGGTATCCCTAGAAGTACTTGTAGAGCATGTATCTTTAGACTTCATGGACAATATCAAACATACATACGTTATTTGTTTAGCCACCTTCATTCTAGAGTATGTCTAACTTTTGATATTGGCCATGCTATTAATGGAAATGATTATTTGACAATTACATGCCATTGGATAGATGATAATACTTGTATGCAAAAACGTATTATCGCTTTTAAATATGATGAATATCAGAGTCATACTGCTACATTCTTAAGTAGTACTATTGTTGAAGTTGTTGAATTTTTTAATCTAAACCAAAAAGTTTTGTGTATGTCTTTTGATAATGCTTAAAACAATAATGCTGCAATTTCAATTTTAAAATTGCATTTGAAATCACCTCTTGATGATATTTTTCATGTTAGGTGTGCATGTCATGTTTATAATATAATTGTTAAAAGTGGCCTTGATTTATTTTCAGTTGAGATTAGTCATGTTAGAAGAGCAATTGGTGTTATTCAAGGAAATAATTGACAATCTAGAATAAAAGAATTTAAGACTAAGTGTATCCAGTATAACCTTACACCTAGATTCATGCCAGACGAAATTGTTACTAGATGGAATTATACATATATTTTTAAAATGTTGCTATAAATATAGATTTCCAATAACTGAAGTTGCTAATGCACATTGTACTGATTCTAGACGTATGTTAACAAGTGATACTTGGGAGGTCATTAATGATGTTGTTAAATTTTTACATAAATTTTATACTGCTAGTGTTGTGTTTTCTGGCGCATATTACCCCACTGTTACAATGGCTTTAGTACATATAGCTGAAATTTCTTTTCCACTATATGAATTTAAGAAGAAAGAAAAATATAAGGATGTTGAAAAAATGCAAGCAAAATTCAAAAAATATTTCTTTTTAATTCCTCCGATTTACTTAATTCGTGCCGTTTTAAATCCTTCTATTAAAATGTCTGATTGTCACCAATTAATGAAATGCTTTATATACTTATATGGAGATTGGAGAAACTGAAACCCCAAATTTATATGATTCTATGAACAAGCTAAATGAATATTAATAACAACTATATAATTATTATGCAAATAAATTTGATAATACTGCTCGTGCTTCTGGCAATGTTAATCCCGCTATGCAATGTTGTAGTTCTGCTACTGTGATGAAGAAGGTCTTGATAGTTCTAATATTTTTTCTATATTTTTTAACACTCAAACCAGTAGCAGCAATATTGATGAACTTCAATTCTACTTGCAGAAGCAAACGGAGCCTCGCACAAAGGAATTTTCACCGTTGGGATGGTGACATGAAAATGAAAAACAATTTCCTGTTCTTTTCGCTATGACTCGGGACGTGCTGAATGTGTCAATTTCTACTATTGCATCGGAGAGTGCATTTAGCCAATCAAGCAACAACTTGGAGACACCCGCCACTCATTGGGAAGCAATGCTTTGGAAGTTTTAGTATGTTTCAGAGATTGGATTATATCGGAACGAAGAAATTAAGGAAAAGAAGATGTTGATCGCCTAGAAGACGAGGAACTTGGAGATATATTAACCCATGAAAATCCATCCAAATTTAACACGCCAGAAGAAGGTCAATCGGTTCATATTGATTATGATGAACTTGCTAGGGCGATGCAAAACATTTGAAATTACTACTTTACTAGTTTACTTGTTAGAAAAAATGTAAACATTTCATTTTCTACTTTTTCAATTTGAAAGTAAGAAATAGAGTAGCACTTGCAATAAGTGCAATTTTTTCCCATCTTACTTGTATTCATTCAATTATTACAAAGTATTAATATAACTTAATAGTTATACTATACATAATTCAGAAAAAAATATACTAAACCAGGCCCGGCCCGGCCCCCTCAACCCGTAACCCATATGGTTTAATTTTTATCCGAACTAACCCAGAACGCTACGAACCCGTTACTGTGCAACCCGGCCCGAAATCCGGACTGGTCAAAAAAATTGACCTGGACCGGTCAGCCCGTTAGACAGGTTTAGTTTGCATACATCTCTTTCACGAGTATGTTACTTCTCATCAACACAGATACTGAGAGTAAAAAGAATTTGTACATGCTAAAGTTAACACACAAAAATAATAAGACAAAGAAGATAAAACAGGGAGAATTACTGGGGATGTTGGCTATTATATGAAAGGCAAGAAGACAAGCAATAGAATGAAAATGGACACAAAAATGTTATAGCAAAAAAGAACACAAGATTTTATACTTGTCCATGGTTATGAGGCATGTCAATGGTCATCATTATGTACATGGAGCGGGTTGGTTCGATTTTTATCAAAATCAAACCAAACCATCTCAGTTTGGATTGATACGGGTTTTTCAGTTTTTCGGGTTTTTTCTGTTACATGAATATTATTATCTTACTTTGTTAAAATTATAGATAAAGTTTTGATAAGTGAATATATGTATATTGGGAAAAATCGAATTTATATATATTGAAGATTACGTATCATGACACGTGAACTGGTCAAATGGTCAAAACACGGTAATCAGCCAGGAGGCACAGACAACAACAGATACGGGAAGAAGAAATTTAAATAGGCATGAGTCGCTACTCAGATGGCAGGAGTCTCATACTTATACAAGTCATTTAAAATCCAAATATCGAAAGGGATTGAAGATATGAATCTGATGATGCAAAAGAGTCCAAATTCAGCATTAAATATCAAATACGTTAAAGAATTTGTATTTAATAGGAATGATCGTCTAACGTTTCTTTTAATATTGTTTATTGCTCATAATTGCCTCATTAAAACAAATGCATTACACATTCTCCTAGAATCAACTATAAAAGGAGAATGACTTAACATCTGCAAGGACACGAAAAACAATTGAGATTTTGCCAAACTACAAAACTATTTCTAGCTGATTATTAGTAACCCGAATTTCTCTTTATTTCTAGCTTTGACCAACAACTCAAATTTTTGGTTAAACAGATTAGTTCCGTTACCGGGAATATGATAATCTATTCTTTTTAATTTACATTCTACTTCTTATTATCATCATGTCAAACAACAACAACAAAAATAACAGTGGTAACATCTTGGGAAACCCAGAAAATAAAATGCAGCAAAATCGAGGAGATTTATAAAACATTAACGTGGTTCCTTCCCCCCAAGATTCGCCACGTCAATCTCGGAAAGGTTCTCCTGCTCCTGAATCTCGTGCTGATGAACATGAACAATCTGAACATTTTGAAGGGGCAGATGAAACCTTGCAAAAAGTAATTGATGCACGGGTTAACAAAGCTCTTCAATCTCTAGTTAGTCGTATCTGTTACACCACCCACAAATATGCCTAATAACAATACATTGGAGAATCCTCGTTCTGGACTTGTTAATTCTGGAAATGGAGGAACCCCAGTGAACCATAGGATGGAGAACCAGGTAATTTAAATAATTCTCATTCGTAAAATTTAGTACTAACTTTGCAGAAGCAACTTAAGGAACAAAATGAGCGCATCGAGCGAATCCCTGGAGTTCCCCTGTAATCAAAGGAGTGGATATGGATAAATACTCGCAACAACCTTGGAAACCAAGTGTTGCTCCCCTTCCAATCCCTAAAAAGTTCAAAATGTGTAACATCTAAAATATGATGGCACAACAGACCCACGTGATAACGTCATTGCATTTACTATCGGTGTAAAAGGTAAAGACTTGACCAAGCAAGAAATTGAATCAGTGTTGGTCAAGAAATTTGGAGGAACACTCACCAACGGTGCATTAACCTGGTATTCTCTTTTACCCAAAAATTCTATAAACTCTTTTGCTGAGCTTGCAGATTCTTTTATCAAAGCACACTCGGGAGCTCAAAAGGTTGAGAAAAGAATGGAAGATATTTTCAAAATCAAACAAGGGGATTCAGAGTTGCTCAGAGATTTTATTGATAGATTCTAACGTGAAAGGATGACTTTACCCCGTGTACCTGATAATTGGGATGCAATAGCTTTTGCAAGCAACTTAAACGATAAGAGTTCACAAGCCACGAGAAGACTTAAAGAAAGCCTTCGAGAATTCCCTGCAACCACGTGAAATGATGTTTATAACAGGTACAGTCGAAGTTGCGAATTGAGGAAGATACCGTACCTTAGTTTCATCATGAAGAAAGAAGCAATCCCAGGAGGTTAGAAATCGAAAAAGATCAAGTAAAAACAGGTAAAATCCATGTATGAGACCTGCAGGAAAAGACTCACGATCGAAGCAAGATAATCAACGATATGATCAAAGATCGAGGAACAAGGAATCTGGTTCTTCATCAAGGTTCAGAAATGATCGAAACACTCAAGAGTGTCGTGATGATGAAAGAAATTTAAAGGCAAGATTCGGTGGTTATAATTTCAATGTAAGTACTTCCGAGCTCGTGGCTATTTTAAGGAGCATGGGAGATAAGGTACGGTGGCCAAAGGAGATGCGATCAAATCCAAACAGGCACAATCCAGACCATTGGTGCGAATTCCACAATGATCACTGGCATAAAACTTCAGAATATAGGTTTCTTACACAGTGACGTAGACCATCTATTGAAATAAGGGTATCTCACTGAGTTATTTATTTAGAAAGGTAAGCAAGCCTATATGAAAAATAGGCAAGAGCCACCGAAGCCCCTATCACCCAAGAGAACCGTTAATGTTATAAGTGGGGGAGAAGATATTTACGGTGTAACATATACGGCTTCACATAAGGTTTCTAAAGTAACAATTACACACGAGAAATGGGTACAATATGTTTTAGAAGATGAAAGTATCACTTTTGATGATACAGATAAGGAGTACCGACCCCCCACAATGACGCATTGGTGATATGTTTATTTGTAAATGACAATAATGTAAAATGAGTTTTGATTGATCCAGGGAGTTCAGTAAATAATCCTACTAAGGGAATTACGTGAGATGCAAGCTGAAGGCAGAATGATACCAAATGTGCATACCTTATCCGGGTTTGACAACTCAAGTGTAGTAACGAAAAGAGAGGTAATGCTAATAGTTTTCGCTGAAGGTGTTGTTAAAGGAGTACCGATCGCCCACAATGACGCATTGGTAATATTTTTATTTGTAAATGACAATAATGTAAAATGAGTTTTGATTGATCCAGGGAGTTCAGTAAATATTATCCTACTAAGAGAATTACGTGAGATGCAAGCTGAAGGCAGAATGATACCAAATGTGCATACCTTATCCGGGTTTGACAACTCAAGTGTAGTAACGAAAGGAGAGGTAATGCTAACAGCTTTTGCTGAAGGTGTTGTTAAAGAAACCAATTTGAGGTAGTAGATATGTAAATGGCTTACAATATAATCATGGGGAGACCTTGGATCCATGATATGGATATTTTCCCGTCAACTCTACATCAAGTTATTAAATTCTCAACAACGTGGGGAATTTGCCAAATTCGTGGGGAGCAGCAGATAGTCAGGAGTATCAATGCTGTAACAGATACGAGCACTGTAAACAAAGAGAAATAGCAATTACAGGAAATAGTTGAAGGTATCAAGGTTCAAACCTCAGCTGATCAAGGACGGATAGATGTAGACTCAAGACCTCATACAATTCAAGAGCCTGAAGAGAATGAAAATATCAAAACAACAATTGAAGAACTCGAAGCTGTGATATTATTTGAGCAATGGCTTGAACAGAAGGTTTATGTTGGAGCCAGTATAAGCTCCGACATGCGCGGTATGTTAATTGAATTTCTGAAAGCTAACGTGGATTGTTTTGCTTGGTCCCATGCTGATATGACATGGATACCACCAGATGTGATGACTCACAAACTAAATGAAGACCCATCATTCACGCAAGTAAAGCAAAAGAAAAGAAAGCAATGAGCTTTCAAAAATCGGGTGATTCAAGATGAGGTCCAAAAGCTATTAAAAATTGGGTCTATCCGTGAAGTAAAGTATCCTAATTGGTTAGCTAATACAGTTGTAGTACCTAAAAAAATGGTAGTGGCGAGTTATTGTAGATTATACAAATCTTAACAAAGCTTGTCCAAAAAGACTCTTTCCCGTTACCGCATATAGATCAGCTAATTGATACAACTGCAGGGATTGGACTTTTAAGTTTTTTAGATGCATATTCAGGTTACAACCAAATCAACATGGATCCAAGTGATGAAGAGAAAATTTCTTTTATCACAGACAGGGGGACTTACGGTTATAAAGTAATGCCCTTTGGTCTCAAAAATGTTGGAGCAAGTTGTGAGCACGTGATTTTTGCCCTATAGATGAATTACTCCCAAAAAATTCAAAATAAAATAATTTTTAGCTTGTTTGCAATTGTTGTGAATTTTCTGTTATTTTCCTTGTATTATTTGCATCTTTTGCATGACATGCTTATTTGTTAAATTTATAAAAAATACAAAAAATATGTCGCATTTGCATTTAGGATTTAATTCTACAATTAGGAGTAATTAAGTTTGTTTTACAAAATGAAAATCACAAGAAGAAGCATCATTTGCATTTTAGCCTTTAATGTCCAAATTGCGTGATTGTTTGTTAATTGTTATTTAATTTTAGGTAATAATTGTTAATAGGAGTTAATTATTATTTTAAGATAATTTTGGTCTATATAATTTAATCTTAGCATTTTAGTTTTATTAATTAGGAAGTTGAATAAATAGAAAAGAACAAAAATGGTAAGAAAATCGGATTGGGCCTCTTATCCTAACTTGAATTCACCTGGCCCAAAACACCTCTACCCAACCCAAAACCCTTGACCCGGTCCATTTCCACCCCTCCCCTTTTGATTTTTCAGATTCTATTTTTAATTAACCAAATAACCAAACCCTAAACACACCCTAAACTCTCTCTAGCCGTCACACATAAGCACCCACACCCCTCTCTTCATCTTCTGCAAGCACACCCTCAAAACCTTAGCTGAAAACCACCATAACGTCGGAAACCCACCATTTCCGACCACCTCGATGCCCCCTCCGTTCGTTCTCATCTTCCTCACCACCCTATCACCCTCAGTTCGCCGGAAAACCACCCAACCAGCTTCTCACCATCGCACAGCCCGTCGACCAGCAGACCCCAGCGACGCCGCTGCTAGCCCGTCGACCTCCACGAGCGACCAAATTCCACAAAAACGCATCAACGTCCAGACCACCACTGCTTCCAGTGAGGCCTCCCTCCAGTCGCGCTAACCAGCAGCCTTTCCTCCATCGAACGCGCTGCTTCACTTCTACTCCTCACGTCCAGCCCAACGCCTGAAGCAGTCCAGTCGACCACTTCACTGCCCAACATCGTCACCCACGACCAGTGATGAACCAGTCTGCTTCACCCCTTATTCCAAACGACCACCCATGTCGCTAACCACTCAAATGACCAAAACAGCCCCCGTCGTTGTTCCGTCTAACATAACGCTTATGTCAGTTTGAGTACATACTTTTTCGTTGAGACCGTCGGTTCGTCGAGGTAATGTCGTTGTTTTCCGGTTCGAGCTCCATCCCGAGTTCAAAATTTTTGGGCAGATTCGAGTTATTATAGTTTCAAAGTTTTCAGGCAGATTTGTTTTTGTTTGAGTTCGTCTTTATTCCGATCCGGTTTGTTGGTTTAAGTTTCATTTCTGTCCGTATTTTGTTTGATATTTCTCGAATTTGAAATCAGTATATGTTTGATTCTTTTCTTGTTCATTGTTTATCATTTCTTGATTATTTCTTTAGTTTGTTTTTATTCATTTTAAAGAATTTAGTTTTGATATAAAAGTTTTTTAGTTTAATCACTTGAATCCTTCATCGTGGTTGTAATATTGTTAGATTTAGTTTGAGGTTCAATTGATTATTGAGTTTAATGATTTGAATCTTTTTATTTGTTCTGTTTAAGTTTAATTTGAATCTGAGCTGTGATTTGAATCTACTTGTTTTTTATTGTTGTTGAATCTGAAAGTATGTTTGTTGTTAAAAATGTTGTTCAGTTAAAATAATTTCAGTTGTTTCTTTGTTGTTCATCATATAGTTTGAATTTGTTTATTGAATTTGATTAGTAATTGGTTATAGCTGTTGTATCTTGGTTAATTGATTAGTTATAGCTGATAGGGGTAGAATAGTAATTTTTAGTAATTTTGAGGGTATTTTGGGAATTGATTAAATATGGGCCCATAACTTTTAATTAAAATAAGAGGGGACTAGGGTTAGTGTGAGAAAAGACATAATGATGTAAAGTAAAAAAGGGGGTAATAAGAAAAGGTCTTCTTTGGCCACTGAAAAGAGGTGGGCTTTGGTGTCCATGCTGACTGCTTTTACTTTATTGGAAATCATAAATAGTATAGGTAATAGTAAATGGGTAAAAGATAGATATAGAGAAGAATATTTTTGGGCTGGAAAGTGAAGAAAGGAAAAGAGGTAATAATAAAAGAGGGTAGTAATAATAATTAAATGGTATAGGAAAGAGTCTTGCTTGGGATATAAAAAAGGAGTCATTTTGACACTTAAAAAGGAAGGGATTTCAGAGATAAAAATTTCAGAACTTAAAGAGAAGACGAAAAAACAGAGAATAAAAAAAAGAATAGAGAGTTGAAAAATTAGAAAGCTGAAAACCCCATTGTTTATTTGAAGCTTCTCTTTTTGCTTCATTGATTTTATTTTCTCTTGATTCAAATACTCTAAGACCGATCTTAAGTAACTCCAGTGTATCTTTGAGTTCATTTGGCTTGTGTTGATATTGTAGTGAGTTAAATGCCATTTTTGTTGGTATTTTCTGGTTTGATTTTACTGGGTTTCTGGTCTGTTGCTATTGGTTTGCTGGGAATTCTGTTGGGTTTTGTTGAAATATGTTGCTGGTTTTAGCTACTGCTGTTGCTGTTTTGCTGTGTTGATTACTCCCTTGCTGATTTCTCACCTTCCTCTTCTTTTGTTTCCAATACCAGGTACACGACTGCAACATTGGTTATTGTAAGCTGAAAAATGTAGAAGCATGAATACAAATAAAAAATAGAAGTTTGAAGTTTTGATTTAACTTTTTCTTCTTTACATGATTTTATTTTAGAACATTTCTAATACTACTGTTATGTAGATTTCTGCCAGCTTTGTATAGTTGGACTGTATTCAGTTTGATTTGGATTAATTGAAGTTATAATTATAATGAACTCTTAGGATGTAGTTACCAGCTGTAGTAATATTCACTTGTAGAATAAGGCACGAAACAATTCTCATTTTTTACGAGCTCGAGTGCAATTTTCGTTCGCATTAATCTAATAACTAATAAAAGGCTTGAACTTATAAACATGTAATTAATCAGGACTTTTTCCTCTTTTATTTTAGAGACAAATTTAATAAAAATATAGTCACTTTAGAATTATTCTTTTAAAATAAACGAGATGAGCCTCGCCAAATAAAACGCACAAGTTGTGGGGCCCTCGATAATTGGATATAATAATTGTATTGACTTAGGGACATGCCGTCTTAGAAAATTTTACGGCATTCTAAAAAATAATAACGCGCTAGACTCTATTGGCGCGTACTTTAATAATATTATCTCCCTAAAATCGGGTGCATATTTATGTGACCCAAATCCAAATCTCAACGGAGTCATAATGTGCCGACGACCATGTGTACACTGGTTGTAACGTGGTTCGAGATGCATTTTCATGACGTTGAAATTCTCTGTAAAATAATTATAATAATGATAAAAGCGGCTAAAAATTAGAATTTGCACATAAGTTACAACATGTTTAAAAATCAGATAAATAAGCCGAATATAACAGTTGAGCGACCCGCTAGAATTCCTTATCCGAATTTCTGGTTCACGGACTGTTAAACAGAGTCAATCTTTTCTTCGATTCGGGATTCAACCGGTGACTCGGGACACCATAAATCTCCCAAGTGGCAACTCTGAATTAAATAAATAAATCATGTTTCGATTGTCCTTTAATTGGAAAAACTCCTTTGCGCCCCCGCGGGCGCGGGTAAAAAGGAGGTGCGATGCAACCTATCAAAGGTTGGTCACTAAAATGTTCCAGGAACATTTAGAAAAAACTATGGAGGTATATATAGACAATATGCTCGTCAAAGCCCAGCATTCTCATGATTTCATCTCTCTTTTATCCATCACATTTTAAATTTTATGAAAATTTCATATGAAACTCAATCTAGAAAAATGCGTATTTGGGGTAGCATCAAGTATGTTTTTGGGTTTTCTTGTTTCTAACCGTGGAATTGAGGTAAATCCTTCACAAATTAAAGCAATAGAGGAAATCCCTGATGTACTTACGAGTAAAAAAGAAGTCCAAAGACTAACTGGGAGAATTGCAGCTCTGGGGAGATTCATTTCCAAGTTTTCCGTAAAATGCTTCAAATTTTTTTCAGCTTTACAGAAGCAAGATCATTTTAAATGGAAGTAAGATTGTCAACAAGAACTTAGGAATCTAAAAGTGTATTTGTCAAATCCACCGTTGTTGGCAAAACCAAAGATAGGAGAGAAGTTGCTTATCTATCTTGTCGTATCAGAATTTGCGGTAAGTGTTGTTTTAGTTTTGGATGACCAAGGTAAACAATATCCTATCGATTACGTAAGCAAGTCTTTGTTAGATGCAGGAACACGGTACCCGCAGCTAGAAAAGTTAGCACTCGCTTTGATCATGGCATCTAGAAAATTAAGACCTTACTTTCAATGTCATCCTATTGCTGTAGTTACTGCTTTTTTATTACAAAACATTTTGCATAAACATGAATTATCAGAAAGATTAGCAAAATGGACTAAAGAATTAAGTGAATACGAAATCACTTATCAACCTAGGAATGCTATTAAATCTCAGGTATTAGCGTATTTCGTAGTTGATCTCGGTCAGGGGATACAATTAGAAGCAGAAAAAGAATTACAAGTTTTTAATGGTGCCAACCCCCTGGGTTTTATTCACTGACGGTTCATCTAACATAAAAGGTGCATGTTTAGGAATAGTTATCGTACCACCCACTGGTGAAACTATTAGACAAGCTATAAAGTGTCATTCAACAACTAACAGTGAAGCAGAGTATGAAGCTGTCATTGCAGGCTTGGAATTGGCTAGAGAACTTGGCATAACCCAGATTATAATGAAGAATGATTCACAACTCGTAGTTAATCAGATGATGGGGACTTACGCAACCAGGGAAACACGAATATAAGAGTAGTTAGAAAAAGTACGAGAATTAATAAAGCAGTTTCAGCCGTGGAAGGTTATGCAAATACCAAGAGATGAAAATGTTGAGGCACATGCTTTAGCAAATCTAGCATCTGCAGTAGACATGGAAAAAGATGGAAACGCTTGAGTTGTACATTTATTTTATTCCGTTTCTCGAACCTGATAAGAATGAGGTAAATTTAATAATTTAACATGGGAATGGAGAAATGAAATTGTTGCTTTTCTGCAGTACGGAACCGTACCTGATGAAAAAAGAAAGGCACACATGCTCCATAAAAAGGCTGCTCGCTACTGTTTATATCATGGAAATCTTATCGAAAGATGTTCGGTGGACCATTAGCAAGGTGTCTCGGACCTTCCCAAACAGAATATGTAAGGAGGGAAATACACCAAGTATATTGTGGAAATCATGCGGGAGGAAGGTCGTTGGTAAAAACATTGATTCGAGCAGGGTATTATTGGCCTAAGATGGAAGAGGAAGCAAATAGTTTTGTGTCTAAATGTGATAAGTGTCAAAGGTACATAAATAATATGCATAGACCAACTGAGCTACCGCACCCTGTCATAGCTCCGTGGCCCTTTATGAAATGGGGAATGGATATCGTGGGTCCATTACCACAGGCAAAAGGCAAGGTGAAGTTTTTTACTTGTACTTACTGATTATTTCACTAAATGAGTAGAAGAAGGGGCATTTAAACAGATACGGGAGAAGGAAGTTAAAGACTTCATTTGGAGGAATATAATATGCCTCTTTGGAGTGCCAAAGGAAATCGTATGTGATAATGGTGCACAATTCATAAGATCTCAAATCACAGAATTTTTTCAAAGTTCCAAATTAAAAGGATAACATCTACGCCATACCATCTAGTGGGTAATGGACAAGCGGAATCCACAAACAAGATCATTATAAACAACTTGAAGAAAAGGTTACAAGATTCAAAAGGTAATCGGCTTGAGGTACTACCTGGAGTATTATGGGCTTATCATACAACGACAAGACAAGCACGGGAGAAACACCATTTTCAATGGTTTATTGTGTGGAGGCCTTAATCTTAGTTGAAACAGGTGAACCGAGCACATGATATGTTGAAGCAACGGAAGAATCAAATGATGAAGAGATGCGGGTGAACATTTATTTGCTCGAAGGAAGAAGAGAAGCATCATTAATAAGGATGGCAGCACAAAAGCAAGTAATTGAACGTATTACAACAGGAAAGCACGCCTCAGATTTTTTAAAATTGGGGACTTCGTGCTTAAAAAGGTATTCCAATCTATAAAGGCTGCTAATTTAGGAAAGCTGAGTCCAACATGGGAAGGACCCTTCAGAGTTCATGATATTGCAGGAAAAAGGAGCATATGAGTTGGAGAAAATGGATGGGAAAATTCTACCCTCACATTGGAATGTTGTCCACCTAAAGAGATATTACTTATGAGAAAGTACTCACGGTTAGGTATCTCTATGTTAAAATTTTTCTTTGAATTGTTAAAATTTTACTAAGGAGTTTAGATGCTGGGCAAAAACCCTTACCCGTGCCAAATGATGAGTCACGACATGCATGAAAAACGGAATATTCTAAGACTCCCAGTCCAGGGTTACAATTAATCTGAAGGAAATTGTGACGACCCGGCCGGTCGTCTTTGAAATTTATTCCTCGTTTTTCTATTAACTGCTTTCTCTAAGTTCATTTATGCTATTTTGGTTTGCCGGGATGTTCGATAATAGAATTTGGAGTGTTTTGGGACACTTAGTCCCTAAACGAGAGCTTAAGTGTTGGAAAATGTTCCGTAATTAGAACTGTGTCAAGAGAACCTCGGAATGGAAAACCCATGGTTCCGTTAGCTCCATTAGGTGATTTCGGGGTTGGGAGCGTGTTCGGAATGTATTTTGGATGTCCGTAGCACATGTATTTTGAAGTTTCCGATCCGATAGTGAATTTTTTATCCGAGGGTCAGAACGGGATTCTGGAAGTTGCTGCAGCACCGTCATGTCATTTGGGACGTGCATGCAAAATTTCAAGTCATTCAGACATGTTTGGTAGGGTTTTTTTATCAAATGTGTGTTTTGAAGTTTCTAATGGAACTTAGGGTTGAAGTTGATGTAATTCGATGATTTTAGTGTTGGTCGAGGTATTTTGATGATTGGAAAATGTTTGCATAATATTTTAGGATCCGTTGGTACTTTTAATTAAGGTCCGGGGGGGGCTCGAGTGTATTTCGGGTGAGTTTTGAGCGAGTACGGACACCCCGGGACTTGAAAATGGAAGGGGCAGTCATTGGGGCACAAACTGCATTCCTTTTAATGTGGGGCGCACTGGCCTAGCGCCAGGCGCGGTCATCCCACGCGGTCCGCACAGGTTTGAAGTCTGCAGGTTTCTGGTCCTACTTCGGAAGCTCGTATCCTTTGATCCACAAGGAATTTGGGGTTGCTTCAACAACGAAAGTTGTAGAGCTTTGAATCTAGTTTTCAGAATCATATTATAATAGGTATTTGGACAATTGTAGAGTACGTTATGGCCAAAATAGTGAAACCTGTCACTACAGTAAAATTGATGCGTAGCCGCGACCATTTTTGTGCGGTCAGCTCTCCCTGGGCACGTACCTCGGTGATTTTTGTGCGGTCAACATTATCGGAATCCAAGGGGTACCCTATAAATACGAGGTTTTGAGTGTTATTTGATATTTTGACCTATAGAGCTCGGATTTTGGCGATTTTTCGAAGGTTCTTGAGGAAATTCATCGGGGTAGGTGATTCTAACTCAAATTTAGTTAGAATACATGAATATTCCATTAAATTTATCATTCAATTAGTGATGTGAGATGGGATTTGGGAAGAAAATTGTGGAATCTTTCAAATATATAAAATGAAGATTTGAAGGACCACCTAGTGTCGGAATTGGATAAATTTGATACAGTTAGACTTGTGAGAGTACGAGGTTTCTAGAAATGTAAATTTTATTTGATTCCGATACGTTGGGCTGAGGGGTATTTGGGTCATTTTACTTATTTTTGTGCCTTAACTTTAATTTTAATAGTGGAACTAGTTACTTGCGATGTTATTTACAGTATGTAATTGGTTTGAATAGATTTGGACCACTTGGAGTCGGATACTCGTGACAACGGCATTGTTTCTTAGCGGTTTTGTACCAATTCGAGGTAAGTGGCTTGTCTAACGTTGTGTGAGGGACCTCTCCCCTTAGGATATCTTTGTCATTGTTTAAGAGCCTTGTGCGCGAGGTGACGGGCGTGTACTCGTGCTAGTTGTTGGAAATTCACCTTACTTGGCTGATTTAGACTGTGTTTTCTTCCCATATTTAATTATTAAAAGTGAAACTTCACTTGTTTTGACTTAGGGAAAGCATGTTAGTAACATATTTGCTCTATTTGACTAAATTGAAATATCTGTCTTTCCTTGGAAAGCATGCTAGTGATTTATTTGCTCTATTTGACTAAATTGCCATATTTGTCTTTCTTGTGAAGCATGTTAGATTCTCGACTTTACTTGTTGTTCGCATTTGGCTTCCTTTCCGTTAAATATTGATTTGTTGTGGTGTATTTACTTTTGGGACTACGAGTTCAATTCCCGAGAGATCCTCTGATATTGACATGACGGACTACGGGTTCAATTCGCGGGAGATCCTCTGATATAGACATGACGGACTACGGGTTCATTTCCTGGAGATCCTCTGATATTGACACGACAAACTATGGGTTCAATTCTCGGGAGATCCTCTGACATTGATATGACGGACTGCGGGTTCGATTCCCGGAGATCCTTTGTAATAAGTATAAAGGACTGCGAGTTCAATTCCTGGAGATCCTCTATTATTGGTATGAAGGACTGCGGGTTCAATTCCCGGAGATACTTTGTTATTGGTATGTTGAATTACGGGTTCGATTCCCAGGAGATCCTCCGATATTGGTATAAATGGACTGTGGGTTCAATTCCCGGAGCTCCATGTGGAAATCCTGACTTTTGAGTGATTTGCCTTTTGTTCGTAGTGTGTACTTGTAGCCGTTTTGTTTTAATTACTGTCTTGTTAGATATTCGGGATTTACTTCATTATCTACTGATTATTTATTTTTAAATTATTTTCTTATGTTCGTCTAAGTAGGGCCTCGATCTTCCTCATCACTACTCCATCGAGGTTAGGCTTGGCACTTACTGAGTACCACTGTGGTGTACTCATGCTTTTCTTCTGCACATTTTTATTGTGCAGATCCAGGTACTTCCGGTAAGGCGCGCTATTAGAGTTTTCGTAGCTACATTTGGAGGCCTGTGGTATGTATCTTCCGCGTCCGCAGAGCCGAGGAGTCTCCCTCTATTCTACCTTTAGTTAGTATTTTTATTGATGTACTCTCTCATTGTAGACACTTCTGGATGTTAGAGCCATGTGTTATACTTTACTCTTAGCCTGTGTTGCCTGTGGGTTTCCACGTCTTGGAGGTTTTTCGGTATTTTTGATTCGACATGTATGTGTCAGGCGGCACTCTATACATCATCTTAAGCTATTTATGTTTTATTTATCGGTTCCGCAAAGATTGTTGAATTTACGCAATATGTCAGCTTACCTAGTCGCGAAGACTGGGTGTTGTCATGACATGTTCACGATTGGTGAACTAGGATCGTGACAAGTTGGTATCAAAGCTCTAGGTTCATAGGAGCCATGAGACACATGCCGATTATTCAGAGTCTTGCTAATCGGTACGGAGACGTCTATATTTATCTATTGGAGGCTATGTAACTGTTTAGGAAAAATTTTCACTTCATTTGAATTCTTGTCGTGCTATGTTTTTGACCTCGATTCTAATCTACTGTTTTCTATTCTCTCATAGATGGTGAGGACACGCACGACCCGCGACGATCAGGTACCCGCACCCCCTCCTGCAGCAGCTAGGGGTAGGGGCCGGGGAAGGGGTCGTGGACGTGCGCAGGGTGCGGCCAGAGCACTTGTGCGAGCAGCCATTATGGTGCCACCAGCAGACCCAGTCAGGACTCAGGCCCCAGAGATGCCCACAGCCACCACTACTCCAGCTGTTCAAGAGGCATTGGCGCAGTTTATGTGTATGTATACCATATTGTCTCAGACAGGGTTGCGTTCCACCTCCTGCAGCTACATCCTAGGCTGGGGGAGGATCCCAGACTCCAGCATCTCGCACTCCAAAGCAAAGGGTGCACATGGAACCGATTCCAGATATTATTCCTATCCAGCCTACAGTGTCGGTTCAGCTCGAGGATAGAGCACCTTCTTCAGAGGATTAGCAACGTAGATTGGAGCAGTTCAAGAAGTATAACCCTCTTTTTTTTAGCGGACTAGCTACAGACGATGCTTTGGGGTTTTTGGAGGATTGTCACCGCATTTTTTGCACCATGGGTATTACTACTTCGAGTGGGGTTTCCTTTGCAGCTTTCCAGCTTCGGGGAGCCGCCTATGACTGGTGGCACACTTTTGAGCTAGATAGTCCGGACGAGGCTGCCTCGCTGACTTGGACTCAGTGTTCAGAGATGTTTCAGAGGTAGTTTTTTCCCTACAGCCTCCGAGATGCATGGCGCGGAGTTTGAGCACTTGCGCTAGGGCTCTATGACTGTCTCTGAGTATACCATTTGTTATACTAGGTTGCCCAGGCATGTGCCTGCTTTGGTGGCTATTGTTCGTGATAGAGTTTGCAGGTTTATAGAGCGTCTAATTCCTTCTATCAGGTCTAGCATGGCGCGGAGTTGGAGATGGATATGCCCTATCAGCAGGTGGTGGGCATAGCTAGGAGGATAGAGGGTATGCATGCCAGAAAGCGGGAGGAGAGGGAGGCGAAGAGGTCTCGAGAGTCAGGTCATTTCTCTGGTCCCGTACTTCAGGAGCAGGACATCATGGTAGGGGCTATATGGGTCGCCCAGTTCACTCAGCTCTTCCTTTATCCAGCAGTACTCCAGCTCCTCCCAGGTTTCAGGAGCCTTATTATGCACCTCCGGTTGCTAGTGCACCTCATGCGTAGGGTACCTCTAGAGGTCAGTCTAGCAGGGTGGATCCAGTCAGTCACAGCCACTGTGCCCTCCCTGAGCTTGTTATGATTGCCGGGATACCCGCCACTTGGTTAGGGAGTGCTCTAGACGTAGGAGAGGTGTGCATTCTCAGACTCCACATCCTTAGCATGATCCACTAGGCAGCAGGCTATATTCCAGCTCTAGCTTCCACGCCACCTGCCCAGCCAGCCAGAGGCGGGGATCGGGGAGATAGAGGTCACCATCGAGGTAGGGGCTGAGCCAGATTTTATGACATTCTCGATCGTGCCAAGGCCGTCGCCTCCGATTCTGTTATCACATGTATTTTTTTGGTTAGTCACAGAGAGGCATCAGTTTTATTCGATCCAAGCTCTACTTATTCTTATGTGTCATCTTATTTTTGCTCCGCATTTAGATACAGCCCGAGAGACCTTGAGCTCTCCTGTTTATGTTTCTACTGCCGTGGGAGATTCCCTTGTTGTGGACCGTGTGTCGGTTGTGTTTGGTTACTATTTGTGGTTTTGAGACCAGGGTGGATCTTTTATTAATTGATATGGCTGAGTTAGATATTATCTTGGGCATGGACTGGTTGTCGCCCCATTATGTTATTCTTGATTGTCACGCTAATACCGTGACGTTGGCTATGCCAGGGATTCCTCGTATTGAGTAGAGTGGTACTTTTGATCACACTTCCAGCAGAGTTATATCCTTTCATAAAGCTCAGCGTATGGTTGAGAAAGGGTGCGCCGCGTATTTAGCCCATGTGAGAGATGTCAGTGCTGATACCCCTTCTGTTGACTTTGTTCCAGTAGTACGGGATTTCCCCGATGTGTTCCTAGTTGATCTTCCGGGCATGCCGCGCAATCGAGACATTAATTTTAGTATGATTTGTTGACGGGCACTCAGCCCATATCTATCCTCCTTACCTTATGGCTTCTCCTTAGTTGAAGGAGTTGAAGGATTAGTTATAGGAATTGCTTGATAAGGGTTTTATTCGACCCAGTGTTTCACCATGGTGTGCACTATATTATTGTGACGAAAAAAGATGATCCTATGCGCATGTGTATCAATTATCGTCAGTTGAACAAAGTTACAGTGAAGAACCGATATCCCTTGCCTCGTATTGATGATCTATTTGACCAGCTTCAGGGTGCACAGGTGTTTTCTAAGATTGATTTGTGCTCAGGTTATCACCAACTAAAGATTCAGGAACCGGATATCCTGAAGACTGCTTTCAGGACTCGGTATGGTCATTACGAGTTCCTTGTCATGTCATTTGGGTTGACCAATGCCCCAGCAGCTTTTATGCATTTGATGCACTGTGTATTCAGGCCCTATCTTGACTCAATTGTCATTGTTTTCATAGATGATATTATTGAATACTCCCGGAGCCAGGAAGATCATTAGTAGCACCTGAGGACAGTGCTTCAGACCGTGAGAGAAAAGAAATTATGTGTAAAGTTTTCGAAATGTGAGTTTTGGTTGAGTTCCGTGGCATTTCTAGGCCACGTGGTATCGAGTGAGTGCATTCGGGTAGATCTGAAGAAGGTGGAGGCCGTAAAGAGTTGGCCTAGGCCTCCTCAGCTACAGAGATTCGCAGTTTCCTTGGTCTGGCAGGGTATTACCGTCGTTTTGTGGAGGGGTTCTCGTCGATTGCAGCTCCTATGACTAGATTGACCTAGAAGGGTGCTCCTTTTCAGTGGTCGGACGAGTGTGAGGTGAGCTTCCAAAAGCTCTAGACGGATTTGACTTCAGCCCCTATTCTAATTTTTCCTACTAGTTCGGGGTCCTATACGGTATATTGTGATGCCTCACGAGTTGGACTTGGAGCGGTATTGATGCAGGACGGTAGCACGATTGCCTGCGCGTGCAGACGATTGAAGGTGCATGAAAAGAACTATCATGTCCATGACCTTGAGTTAGCTGCTATTGTTCATGCCTTAAAGATCTGGCGTCATTATTTGTATGGTGTGCCTTGTGAGATTTATATAGATCATCGGAGTTTGGAGCATTTGTTCAAGCAAAAGGATCTGAACTTGCGCTAGAAGAGATGGTTGGAGCTACTGAAGGATTATGATATTACTATTCATTATCACCAGGGCAAGGCTAATGTGGTAGCCGATGCCTTGAGTCGTCGGGCAGAGAGTTTGAGGAGTTTGGCATATTTACCATCTTCAGAGAGACCTATTGCGATGGATGTCCAAGCCTTAGCTAGTTAGTTCGTGAGATAGGACCTTTCGGAGCCCAGTCAGGTTCTAGCCTATGTGGTTTCTCAGTCTTCATTGTTTGATTGTATCAGGGAACAACAGTATGATGGCCCTCATTTGCTTGTCCTCAGGGACACAGTTCAGCACGACGCTGCTAAGGATGTGACTATTGGAGACGACGGGGTGTTGAGGATGCAGGGGCGGATCTGTGTGCCCGATGTTAATGATATTCGGGAGTTGATATTGACTAAGGCCCATAGCTCGCGGTACTCCATCCACCCGGGTGCTGCGAAGTTGTATGCGGATCTGAGATAGGATTATTGGTGGAGGCGGATAAAGAAGGGCATAGTAGAGTTTGTAGCTATATGTCTCAACTGTCAGCATGTGAAGGCTGAGCATCAGAGGCCGGGAGGGTTACTCCAGCAGATGGATATTCCGGAGTGGAAATGGGAGAATATCACTATGGATTTTGTGACTGGTCTCCCTCTGATGGCGAGGAACTTTGATTCTATTTGGCTTGTTGTGGATCGGTTGACCAAGTCCGCTTATTTCATTCCAGTGTGCATTTCTTACTCAGCGGAGCGGTTAGCAGGGATTTATATCAGGGAGATTGTCCGTCTGCATGGCATTCCAGTTTCTATCATCTCAGACAGGGTTTCAGTGTTTACATCACGGTTCTGGAGAGCCGTACATCATGAGTTGGGTGCCCAGATGACCATGATTACAGATTTTCACCCTAAGACAGACGGACAGTCCGATCGCACTATTCAGATTCTTGAGGATATGCTTCGTGCGTGAACGATTGAGTTTAGAGGGTCTTGGGATCAGTTCTTGCCACTAGATGAGATTGCATACAACAATAGTTATCAGTACAGTATTCAGATGGTACCTTATGAGGACTTATATGGTAGGAGATGCAGGTCCCCGGTGGGTTGGTTCGAGCGGGGCGAGGTCAGGTTATTGGGCACTAATTTGGTTCAGGATGAGGTTGAGAAGGTTAAGGTAATTTAGGATAGACTCCGTGCGGCCCCAGTCCAGACAGAAGAGTTATGCAGACCGGAAGGTTCGTGATGTTTCCTTTATGGTTGGTGAGGGGGTTTTTCTTCGGGTCTCGCCTATGAAAGGCGTCATGAGGTTTGGAAAGAAAGAAAAGTTGAGCCCGAGGTTCATTGGTCCATTTGAGATTTTGAAGCAGGTTGGGAAGGTTGCTTATGAGCTTGCTTTACCTCCCAGTTTTGCCGGGGTTCATCCAGTATTTCATGTTTCGATGCTTCGGAGGTATCATGGTGACCCGTCTCACGTGTTGGAGTTTATTTCAGCCCAGTTGGACAATGATTTGTCCTATGTTGAGGAGCTAGTGGCAATACTAGACAAGCATGTCCGAAAGCTCATGTCAAAGGATATAGCTTCAGTAAAGGTTCAGTGGCGGGGTCAGCAGGCAAATGAGGCGACTTAGGAGACCGAGCGGGATATGCGCAGGCGATACCCTCATCTTTTTGCTAGTTCAGGTATTTTCTCTATGGTCGTTCGAGGACGAACGAATGTTTAAGTGTAGGAGGATGTGATTACCAGGTCGGTTGTCTTTGAAATTTATGACCCGTTTCCCCATTAACTGCTTCCACTAAGTTCATTTCTACTATTTTGATTTGTCGGGATGTTCGGTAATAGAATTTGGAGTATTTTGGGACACTTAGTTCCCAATAGAGAGCTTAAGTGTTGGAAAATGGTCCGTAACCAGAACAGTGTGAAGGCGACCTCGGAATGGTAAATCGATGGTTCCTTTAGTTCCGTTAGGTGATTTCGGACTTAGGAGCGTATTCGGAATGTATTTTGGATGTCCGTAGCTCATTTAGGCTAGAAATGCCGAAATTTAGAATTTTGAAGTTTCCGGTCCGATAGTGAAATTTTTTATTCGAGGGTCGGAGCGGGATTCCGGAAGTTTCTGTATCACTGTCATGTCATTTGGGACGTGCGTGCAAAATTTCAAGTCATTCGGACATGTTTTGATCGGGTTTTTAATCAAATGTGTTTTTTGAAGTTCCTAAAGGAACCTACGCTTGAAGTTGATGTAATTCGATGATTTTAGTGTTGTTTGAGGTGTTTTGATGATTTGAACAAGTTTTCATAATGTTTAGGATGCGTTGGTACTTTTGGTTGAGGTCCGGGGGGGGGGGGGGGGCTCGGGTGTGTTTCGGGTGAGTTTTGAGCGTGTACGGACACCCTAGGACATAGAAAATGGAAGGGGCAGTCATTGGGGCACGGAACGCGGTCCTTTTAGTGCGGGGAGCTCTGGCCTAGCGCTGGGCGGGGTCATCCCACGCGGTCCGTGCAGATTTGAAGTCTGCAGGTTGATGGTCCTACTTCGGAAGCTCGTATCTTTTGATCCCTAAGGAATTTGGGGTTGATTTGTAAACAAAAGTTGTAGAGCTTTGAATCTAGTTTTCAGACACATATTACAATAGGTATTTGGACAGTGCAGTCAAATTGCTATGTGGCCGCGACCATTTTTGTGCGGTCAGCACTCCCTGGGCGCGTACCTCGGTCATTTTTGTGCGGTCAGCACTGTCGGAATCCGAGGGGTACCCTATAAATACGAGGTTTTGAGTTTTACTTTATATTTTGACCTATAGAGCTCGGATTTTGGCAATTTTTCGAAGGGTTTTCAAGAAATTCATCGGGGTAAGTGATTCTAATTTAAATTTGGTTAGAAATACATGAATATGCCATTAAATTCATCATTGAATTAGTGATTTGAGATGGAATTTGGGAAGAAAATTGTGGAATCTTTCAAAATATAAAATGAAGATTTGAAGGACCAAATGGTGTCGGAATTGGATAAATTTGGTATGGTTAGGCTCGTGAGAGTACGAGGTTTCTGGAAATGTAAATTTTATTTGATTCAGAGACGTTGGACTAAGGTGTATTTTGGTTATTTTACCTATTTTTGCGCCTTAGCTTTAAATTTTAATAGTGGAACTAGCTACTTGCAATGTTACTTACAATATGTAATTATAATAGATTTGGGCCACTCGGAGTCGGATACTCATGGTAAGGGCATTGTTTCTTAGCGATTCTGTACCAATTCGAGGTTTGTGGATTGTCTAACCTTGTGTGGGGAACCTCTCCCCTTACCATATCTTTGTCATTGTTTAAAAGCCTTGTGTGCAAGGTGACGGGTGTGTACTTGTGCTAGTTGTTGGAAATTCACCTTACTTTGCTTATTTGTACTGTGTTTTCTTCCCATATTTAATTGTTAAAAATGAAAATTCACTTGTTTTGACTTAGGGAAAGCATGTTAGTAACTTATTTTCTATATTTGACAAAATTGAAATATCCGTCTTTCCTTGGAAAGCATGCTAGTGATTTATTTGATCTATTTGACTAAATTGCCATATTTGTCTTTCTTGTGAAGCATGTTAGATTCTCGACTTTACTTGTTATTCGCATTTGTCTTCCTTTCCGTTAAATATTGATTTGTTGTAGTCTATTTACTTTTAGGACTACGGGTTTAATTCCCGGGAGATCCTCTGATATTGATATGACGGACTACATGTTCAATTCCTGGGAGATCCTCTGATATTGACATGACCGACTACGGGTTTAATTCCCGGGAGATCCTCTGATATTGACACGACGGACTACGGGTTCAATTCCCGGGAGATCCTCTGACATTGATATGATGGACTGCAGGTTCAATTCCCCGATATCCTCTGTTATTGGTGTAAAGGACTGCGGGTTCAATTCCCTGAGATCCTCTGTTATTGGTATAAAGGACTGTGGGTTCAATTCCCGGAGATCCTTTGCTATTGGTATGAAGGACTGCGGATTAAATTACCCGAGATCCTCTGTTAGGGATATGATGGACTATGGGTTCGATTCCCCGGAGATCCTCCGATATTGGCATAAATGGACTGGGGGTTCGATTGCCGGAGCTCCATGTGAAAATCCTGACTTTTTAGTGATTTTCCTTGTGTTCGTAGTCTGTACTTACAGCCGTTTTGTTTTAATTACTGTCATGTTATATATTCAGGATTTACTTCATGTTTATTTATTTTTACATTATTTTCTTATATTCGTCTTAGTAGGGCCTCGACCTTCCTCGTCACTACTCCATCGAGGTTAGGCTTGGCACTTACTCAGTACCGCTGTGGTGCACTCATGCTACTCTTCTGCACACTTTTGTTGTGCATATCCAGTTACTTCTGGTTACGCGAGCTATTAGAGTTTTTGGAGCTACATTTGGAGGCCTGAGGTATGCATCTGTCGTATCCGCAGAGCCGATGAGTCTCCCTCTATTCTACCTTTAGTTAGTAGTTTTATTCATGTACTCTATTGTTGTTGACACTTCTGGATGTTAGAGCCATGTGTTATACTTTACTCTTAGCCTGTGTTTCCCGTGGGTTTCCAAGTCTTGGAGGTTTTTACGTATTTTTGTGTCGACATGTATGTGCCAGGCGGCACTCTATACATCATCTTATGCTATTTATGTTTTATTTATCGTTTCCGCAAAGATCGTTGAATTTTCGCAATGTGTCAGGCTTACCTAGTCGCGAAGACTGGGTGCCATCATGACAGGCTCACGATTGGTGAACTAGGGTTGTCACAGAAATACACACGGTTTAGGTAGTCTTCATCTCTAATCGCACCCCCGAATCCCGTATGTTTTTTTTCTGTTCCAATAAAAGGACCAAAATTGCAAGAAACAAACAAGTGCTTGAGGCTTCATGCTTCACCACTCAAACACTTGGGGGACTACATATTATGCACAAATACATAAATCAAATGAAAATCGAACAAGATTGAGCAAGATTTAAGAGAAAAATCAAGCTACAAAGAGACAAGTGTTATGCAAAAGTTACGAAGTTTTCAGCATCCATCATTGTGTTCTTTCCCATTTGAAAAAAGGAAGACTTATATCATCATTGTGTTATTTTCCATTAGAAATCTATGAGAACAACAGAATCACTTTTCAAACCCTCCCTAATACATGAAGATAGGGTTATGAATATGTACTAAAATGGGTTATGAGGAAAAACCTTGTTTATTTTATATTTATTCTGTAAAAACCTGTTACAAAAAAAATAGTTACGAGAAAGTAATAGATGTGTTTTAATACATGTAATATTCAAAAGCTTGTGCAAGTACATAAGCAAAAACTTGTCAAAGCTGTTTCAAACAAAACATGTATGTTCCTATTTCTTTCATCGTATTGTAACACCAATATGAAGTTGAGACGTCTTCTTCATTAAGTGTCGATATATATAAAAGGGCCCTCTTTTATAAACCTCATGTTAATAATTCATGAAAAGAATCATAAAGAATTTTCAAAGGATAAAAATGATAAGTTACTCTATAAGTCCTAAATAAATAAAAAAAGGCAAGAATAGAACATATAGAAGTACTGAGAAAACTTCTCAATATAATTAAGAAGACTAAGTAAAAACTTAGTCAGCAAAATATTTTTACAAGTGCCCCATTATGATAACTGGGGACTTCTCCAAAAAATCCCTTAAAACCTCCAAGGGATAAACCATCAATCAACAAAACAAACAAAAACAAAGTCTGGAAACATAAACTGGTCAGTGAGGGGCTGGAATGTCAGAAGTTGCTATGTCAGCTTTAGGAACAACCATTGGTATGGTGGTAGCTTCTGAAGAAGCAGCAACAGGAACAGTTTCAACTGGGTTTGAAGTCTTAGGTTCAACGAGGGGAGATAGAGCCACGGAAGCTTTAGCTTCCATAGACTGAGTCATAGAAGTTTCACCCTCAGAAGATGGAATTGCAACATTTTCAACTTCAACTTCCACAGTAATGGCTTCATCATTTAAAGGTTCTTCAGTCACAGGAGCTTCAATTGCCAGAGAAGGAAAGTCAAGTGGTTGTTGGGTTGTTTCAATGGTCTCTAAAACTTTAGCCAACTCTGTGTTTAAATCAAAGTTTTCTTGGCTGGCTTCCATTAAAGCATCACGACGAGAGTTTAGAAAACCCAACTCATCTCTATGTTAAAATTCTCCTCAAGAAGTTCATACTCCTTTTCCCACATAGCAAGATCATTCTTTAACACTTGATTTTCAGCTAAAGAGGAATCAAAGGAAGCTTCAAGGGAGGCATGAGAACTCTCTACGGCACGTACCTTATCAGAAGAGAACTCTAAATCAGCTTGAGCTTGAGTCAAGTTCTGCACTAACTCATCTGCATACTCTTCTTTCTTGGCCAAGAGTGCCTTAAGTTCTCTGATTTCTTCACATTACTTTGAAAATTGTTCTGAAAATGAACATTCAAGGCGCTCCTTATCTTTTTCAAATTGGCTTGAAGAAGCTTTGGCAATTGCTAATTCGTAAATCAGACCTCACTTTTGCTGCTCCAGGTGATTTCTACTATCTTGCAATTCTTCTATAGTTCCCTGAGAATTCTCAAACTGTTCTTTCCAATTAGCTGCTTCTAGCTGGGCTCCCTCGGCTATTTCCTTAGCCTCGTGGATAGACTTTTTAGACTCACGGGTTTTCTTTTCCAGAAGGAAATTCTTCCCATTAATTCTGTACCAATAAGGTTAGCCTACAATGACAACTCATAGAAATAAGAATCTAGAGATAAAAAAAACTTGTTAGTAAGTATATATATATATATATATATATATATATATATATATATATATATATATATATATATATATATATATATATATATATATATATATATATATATATACCTTCAAAGTAGAATGAACTATGCCATTCATCGGAGTTAAGCAACTGTGACTGATCATCATCTTCTTCTCAATATCTCTAATCAAAGGCCCGAGCCAGGCATCTGCTCCACCAGATTTCCTTAAAAGACTGTTATTAGTAGGAACTTCAAGTGTAGCGCTCCTCATAGTCAAGATTCAGCTACCAGACCCCTCCTCTGCATATTGAACAGAGGAAGGGGAGCTATAGAAGGAGGCGCGGTAGAAGAAGTGAAAATAACATAAGTCGAAGGTCTTAAAGCAGGTAAGGGAGCATAAATAGTAAAAGAGCAGGAACAAATGAAATGGGCAAGGAAGCACTTGAAACCAAGGGAGGAATAGAAGAATGGGAACAGAAGAAGAAATAGGAACTTGATCTAGAACCGGACCAAGTTCTCCGCTTTCAAAACCACCAACAAAGAGACGTTGAATAGATTCATTGGTGTCTCTTGGAGTGTTTTCATCATCAGAAGGAATGTGAACATGTTTGGTAAGAGAGGCATGGGCAAGAGAAGCTTCAATTTCACCCTCAAAAGTAATGCATCTCCTGGCTCTTGGCCTAGCTACCAAAGAAGCATCTTCATCTTCATCATTCTCAGAATCTTCTTCAATAATCTTCCTTTTTGAAAGCATATCTTAAGTTCTCGCCAAAGAGAGTGGAGTTCTAGAAGAGGCTCGAAGTGCCATAGCTACTTTAGCTGTCATTCCTCGAATAGAAAATCCTGACAAAAAGAAGGATAAAAAGTTAGAAATAAGGAAGAATTTAATATACGAAAAATCATAAGAGATGCATACCGTGAGTTTTCACTTTCCAACCATGTAAATTGGAAACAGATTTCCAAGTTCTCGCCTCCATAGGCACGGTTTTCAATTGAATCTACCCAACCACGAAAAATAGGAACGAGCTCCACATCTCCCATGGTTGCTATAGAAAAGCAAAAAAGGATGAAATTAGAAAAGAAGTTGAAACTCTTAAAGATAGGTACCGTAAGTAAAAAAACTTACGTGCAAAGTTCCACTTCTCAGGGAAGGGGATATTTGATTCACCCACCAAATCAACTGTGCGTACCGCAACATAACGAGTGTACCACCCACGATCCTTGTCATCTTCAGGTCTTACCAAGAACTTTTTTACTTCTTGAAACTAAAGTAAAAACTCCAATGCGGAATAGCTTGGGGTGGTAAAGATGAATAAGGTGGGGAAAGGTAAAGTCGACATTAGCTTTGACAGATAAATACCTTAAACAAACCACTGCTCTCCATACAAGGGGACCAACTTGTCTCAAACAGATTTTGAAAAAGTGATAGAAATCAAGTATAATTGGGTCAATAGCAAGAATAAATCCCAAAGTGAAAGGATAAGTATAAACAAAAAGAAATTCAATCCTAAAAGAAGATAATCTCTGGTTTGATTAAGGATCACTATACGAAGATAACTTCTCTCGTTGAAATTTTTTCGAACAATAGAAACCAAAGGTTCAGTGATTAGAGAAGGAAAATGTCAGCTTTCTCCAAATTAACAACTTGTTCATAAAGAGACTTTCTGTCATTCTCAAAAGATAAGTCATTTGGCACTATCTCCTCAACCAAAGGTTCTTGTAGAGGCTCAGAAGGTTCTTTGCATTTAGAAGAGGATTTCTTAGTGATAGAACCTCTAGAATCGTGCCATAGCTAGAAGAAAGAGTGATGGAACCATAGGTACCACCACGAACGGACCCTAGGCTACAAAGCCTGCCTTCTCTGCCCCTTCTATGACTTACAGGGGCATTGGGGAAACTATCGAGGATTGGAATTCGCCTGGGGTTAGGGTTTGAAGACGACATTGTAGAAAAATTATGAATTAAAGGAGAACTGAATAGAAGTAAAGATTAAAGTATTTGCTAAAGGCTTATGGAGAAGAAGACAAAGGAAAAGGGTTAAATATGTATATAACAACAACCGTCAACGATCAAGAACTGTAATGATGGAAAGCCTATAGTAAAGGCAACTATCACTTCGTGAATAGAGGAGTTGAAGAAGCCTTGAAAAAAGGTTGCAAAATTGCAAAGCTAATAGGAGAATGACACGAGTACGGTGCATTAAATAGAAAAGACAACTTAAGCGTCAATGAGTTTTCATAGAATTGATTATGGCAAAAATTCTCTTTTAAATGAAGAATCCACTTCCCAAATATTTAATTGATAAACAAATAAAAAGTGGGGGGGGGGAGTCTATCTGTATAGAGAAAAATTGAATTTATATATATTGAAGATTACGCATCATGACACGTGGACTAGTCAAATGGTCAAAACACGATAATCATCCAGGAGGCACGGGCAACAACAGATACGGGAAGAAAAAAGTTAAATAGGCACGAGTCGCTACTCAGATGGCACGAGTCTCATACTTATACAAGTCATTTAAAACCCGAAGATCGTAAGGGATTGAAGATATGAATCTGATGATGCAAAAGACAAATTCAGCATTAAATATCAAATACGTTAAAGAATTTATATTTAATAGGAATGATTGTGTAACATTTATTTCTGATTCCAGATTATCTTCTTCTCTCCCCTCTCCCTCACGCCCACAAACGGTAATATTCACCCAGCAGTCCCCCAACCCCCTCCCCCTTCTGGTGACCCCCTCCCTCCGGCGACCCCCCCAAGCAAGTCTCTCTCCTCTCTCTATCATTTCTATTCACTACCCCAGTCCTCACCCCCTACCCTCCCCCTGCCATCCCCTAACCCAGGCGGCCCCCCTTCGGCGACCCTCCGTCTCCGGCGACCCTCCGTCTCCGGTGACCCCCCGCAGTAAGTTACCTCTCTCCTCTCTCCACATTATCTCCTTCCTATTCCCCCTTCTCTCACGCTCCCCTGCCCCTACCCCACCCTTTTTTTTATGATTTTTAGGCAACCCCTCCCCCTTTCACGAGCTACGCAGCCCCCCTCACTATTTTTTAGTATTTGTTGTGTGTGTGATTTTCAGGTACTAGACGCGGTGGACAAGGCGAGCTTGTGACGTTGGACGCGAAGAGCAAAGCAACACCGGACGAAATGTCTAAGAGCTAGCGGTAGTTGATATCGGGAGAATCAAAGCATACTTCTAGGTTTTTCCATCGGGAGTTGGTACCTCCCGACTTCTTGTTTACTTTGTACACCCTTTTACGTTTTCTAGCTAGACATCTTGTGGTGGTTTACTCTGTTGATTCCTAGCTTGCATTCTTTTGCGTATTCCGCTATAGTACGTGTGTGTGCCACTATTCTCTGTAATCGTTTGGAGGGATAGTGTCCACGGCGAGGGATGATAGTGTAAGGTCATGTCCTGGGGGGGTGGAGGCAGGGGTGAGCACGGGGTCGGGAGTGGTTCTGCGGGTAGGGCGGGAGGCAAGGGTGGGAAGAGGGTAGGGGACGCTCATATGTTAAGGATCGGGTCATGGAACGTAGGAACTCTAATGGGTAAGTCCATTGAGTTGGCAAAGGTTCTTCAGAAGAGGAGGGTCAACATAGCCTGTGTCCAGGAGACTAGGTGGAAATGGTCGAAGGCGAGGAATGCAGACGAGTTTAAGTTGTGATATTCTGGGGTCGTGAGAGGTAAGAATGGAGTGGGCATCTTGGTCGATAGGGATTTAAGGGAGTCCGTGGTTGAGGTTAGGTGAGTGAATGATAGGTTGATGTTTATTAAGTTGGTTATTGAGGGTTGCTTCCTCAACGTTATTATCGCTTACGCGCCGCAAACGGGCTTAGATGAGGAGGTTAAGAGGAGCTTTTGGGAGGGCTTAGATTATTTGGTGAGTAGTATTTCTCTATCTGAGAGGTTATTTATTGGAGGGGACTTTAATGGTCATATTAGGGATGATGCTGGTGGTTATGGTGAGGTGCACGGTGGTTTTGGCGTAGGTTTAGGAACGGAGGAGGCACGTCACTGCTTGATTTTGCCAGGGCTTCTGAGCTTCTAATTGCTAACTAAACATTTCAGAAGAGGGAGGAGCATTTGGTCACCTTCAAGAGTTCGACGACGAGGACTCAGATTCATTACCTCCTTCTCAGAAGGAGCGTTAGAGGTTTGTGCAAGGACTGCAAGGTTGTTCCGGGGGAGTCCCTATCGACTCTTCATAGACTCCTAGTGATGGATGTCAGTCTCTAGGTGAAGAGGAAGAGGAGGGGTTCTCGGGAACGACCACGGGTTAGATGGGGTGCTCTGACTAAGGAGAAAGCCCAGGAGTTGGAGAGGAGGTTATTTGATGGTGGAGTTTGCAGAAGTTCTAGGGAAGTGAATGCAATGTGATTAGAGATAGCGAACTTGGTTAGGGAGGTAGCATGGGATGTGCTCGGGGTAGCCAAGGGCTATTCAGGCAGAAATCAGGGTGACAGGTTGTGGAACGATGTAGTTCAAGAAAAAATTGAGGTGAAGAAGGCAGCGTTTGCTATGTTGGCAGGGAGCACAAGCAAGGAAACAATGACAGTGAACAGGGAGATCTACACGGTGGCGAGGAAGGAAGCGCAGCTGGTGCTTATGGAAGCTAGAAACGCGCCATTTGGTCACATGTACAAGGAATTAGGGGAGAAAGTCGGGGACAGGAAGTTATTCGGGTTAGCTAAAGCAAGGGAGAGAAGGCGCAAGATCTAGACCAAGTTCGGTGCATCAAGGACGAGGATGGTAGAGTTCTGGTGGGGGAGTCTCAAGTCAAGCAAAGGTGGCAGGCGTACTTTCGAGACCTACTTAATAAGGAGGGGGATCGAATTATTGAGCTAGGGGAGCTGGGGCATTCAGAGCATCATAGAGACCTTGGGTACTGCAGGCGCATTAGAGTGGATGAGGTCATGGGAGCTTTTCGTAGGATGAGTAGGGGTTGAGCGACCAGGCCTGAAGAGATCCCGGTGGAGTTCTGGAAATGCATGGGTAAGTCAAGAGTGGAGTGGCTCTCCAGGTTGTTCAATGCGATCTTCAGGACCAAAAGGATGCCAATAAGTGGATGTGGAGTACGGTGGTGCCCTTGTACAAGAACAAAGGGGATATCCAGTGCTGCAACAACTATAGGGGTATCAAATTAATAAGTCACACCATGAAGGTCTGGGAGCGGGTGATCGAGGTAAGGGTGAGGGAGATGACATCTATATTGGTGAACCAGTTTGGTTTGATACTGGGTTGCTCCACTACATAAGCCATCCATCTTGTCAGGAGATTGGTGGAACAGTTCAGGGATAAGAAAAAGGACCTGCACATGGTGTTTATCGATTTGGAGAAGGCGTATGACAAGGTCCCAAGGGAGGTGCCTAGAGGAGAAGAGCGTGCCGGAAGCCTACATCAGAGTAATTATGGACATGTACGATGGAGCTAAGACTAGGGTTAGGACGGTGGGCAGTGACTCAGACCATTTCCCGGTGGTTATGGAGCTCCATCAAGGATCGGTGCTTATCCCTCTCTTGTTTGCCTTTGTGATGGATGCTCTAACCCAACATATTCAAGGGGATGTGCATTGGTTTATGCTATTTGCTGATGACATAATATTGATAGACGAGACGAGGGCCAGTGTGAATGAGAGGCTACAAGTATGGATACAGACTCTCGAGTCTAAGGGTTTCAAAATAAGCATATCTAAGACTGAATACCTGGAGTGCTAGTTTAGCGGCGAGCGGAGTGAAGTAGGCAGGGACGTGAAGATTGGATCTCAGTCATTGCCAAGAGGGACATGTTCAAATATCTTGGGTCGGTGATTTAGGGGGGCAGAGAGATTGACGGGGATGTCACTCATCGTATAGGAACGGTGTGGCCGAAGTGGAGGCTTGCATCAGGAGTCCTGTGTGACAAGAAAGTGCCACAGAAACTCAAGGGGAAAATTTATAGAACTGTGGTTAGACCTGGCATGTTGTATGAGGCGGAATGTTGGCCGGTGAAGAACTCTCATGTTCAGAGAATGAAGGTTTCAGAGATGAGGATACTCAGGTGGATGTGCGGGCTCACCAGGTTAGATAAGATTAAGAATGAAGTTATTCGAGAGAAGGTGGGGGTGGCCCCAATGGATGAGAAGATGCGTGAAGCGAAGCTCGGGTGGCTCGGGCATGTGTGGAGGAGAAGTCCTAATGCCCCGGTGAAGAGTTGTGAGCGTCTGGCGATGGTCGGCGTGAGTCGAGGCAGAGGGAGGCCTAAGAGGTATTGGGAAGAGGTTATTAGGCATGACATGGCTAGAATGCAGATTTCCGAGGGCATGGCCCTTGATAGAAAAGTCTGGAGGTCTAGTATTAGGATTGTAGGATAGGGGCTCCTAGAATTTTACGTACTCCTTTACTGGAGTTGGGTGAGGCTTGACAGGGCTATCCATAGATGATTTGTACATTGGATTGTGTCCCCCTTTTGGTAGTTACTGTTTCATATTATTGCATGCCATTTTATTTATGGTTCTTATGTTTAGATAACTATTTACGCGATTTCTGCTGGAGTTACTAATGCTCTTTTATTTTAGTTTTCCCTTCCTTCCCTGAGCCAAGGGTCGATTGGAAATAGCCTATCTGCCCTTTCGGGTAGGGGTACTGACTACATATTACCCTCCCCAGACCCCACCTTGTGGGACTATACCGGGTAGTTGTTGTTGTTGTTGTTGTTGTTGTTGTTGTTATTGTGTAATATTTCTTTTAATGTTATTTATTGCTCATAATTGTCTCATTAAGACAATGGAATTACACATTCTCCTAGAATCAACTATAAAAGGAGAAAGGGCTCAACATATGTAAGGACACGAAAGACAATTGAGATTTTACTAAAATACAAAACTATTTACTGTTTTATAGTTGTTCTCAAAAGTCTTTATTATTTTCGTTCCTGATTATCAGTAACCCAAATTTCTCTTTATTTCTAGCTTTGACCAAAGACTCAAATTTTTGGTTAAACAATATGTTTAGTAAATATGGGAAAAATTTGACAAACATATGATCTATTAAAATATTCTAATAGGAGAATGTTTTTAGTAACACGTGATAGTTATTTTCTTAGTTATCTAATAATAATTTTTCGTTAATTTATGCTTTCAAGGTTAGTACATGAAAGGATCCCAAATATTTCTACATTTTACTAAAGAAAATTCACTATAAAGTCTAAAAAATATAACTAAAATTTATATATTTGTATGTCACTGGCGGGCAGATGTATAATGTACTACTTCGATCCAGCAACTTATTAGGAGTAGGTTTTGGCTTGGGAAAAACCTGTGGATGAGCGAGAATGTACGAATATTTTTGTTAGATGGTTTCTCCTTACAGTCTTTTTTGTTAAAATGAATGCGGAAGGGGGTCTGCTTTCTTTGAGAATTTGGATTGTACAACCAAGAATGTGGCTGAATTCTGGGTCGGGTATTTTTTACTCAATATCAAATCAAATCAAACCAAACATAATCGATTATGTTAATCGGTTTGATTTAGTATTTCGGTTTGGTGCGGTTTGAGCACACCTAGTTATCAGCGAGTCGATACAACGATCGATATAGGGATGAAACCAATAAATTTCACAGGTGGACTAAAATTCTCAAACCTTTCATACACTGTGACAAAGAAAAAAGATATTGGTGGAAAATGGCCAAACCATGAAGTGGATTTATTACACCAAATAACTGGCTATGCACCAAAAGGTTGTGTAACTGCAGTTATGGGTCCAAGTGGTGCTGGAAAATCAACATTCTTAGGATAGTTTAGCTGGTAATATATATATATATATATATAAGCGCTCATGCGTGTCAAAAGACTTTACCGAATTTAACGAGGTCCGGTGACTCCTACACTCAATACATAGGTCCGCCTTTGATCAAAATCGAAATCGTACCAAAGATTTCATGTTCAAGCTCCCGAAATGTAGATACTTTCAATAAGGAGCAGTTTACCTCATTTAATTAATAAGTTTATTTCGCACAAATTCAAATTAATCGAAACAATGAGCTTTAAATACCGAATGATTAAACAAGAAATAAATTTGGTGCAAATGACAATAGTTTAGATAGAAAAAGCCTACCTAAAAGGAGCAAAAGGAAGTGAAAAAGAGGGAAAATTAAAGAACACTCAATTCCACTTCTGGTGTTCAATGAGTATCAAAGTACACACTTTGACTTTCTTTACTTTTTGTGAAAATGAAGAAATACTCGTGGCTATTTTGAATCATATTATAATAAATTCCCTTTGGATTCACTCTTCCCATACAATGTGATCGGAAGAGAAACTAAAAAGAGAGATTGTACAAGTATCTTTAAGGATGACTTGATATGTCCCACTTAAACAAAACTCAATTAGTTCTCAATATTTTAAGATAATCTTTTTTTCATTCTGACTAATTCGAATTCACATACGAAGTCTAATTTTTAAGGGTACAATTTATCCTACCAACGATTTCATTTTAAAACTTTAACACAAAACTTCTAGTTAAGAATGGAAAAATATACCTACCACTTTATCGCGACTGCAAAATTTGATGGTTTAAGTTAACTATTTTGGTTCTTGATAGAAATATATATTTTTAAAATAGTACAACTATCTAAAGTCTTTTTAAAATATAAAAAAAATTGTAAATAAATTCTATAATGTTAGAGCAATCAAGTAAGTATATTAATTACCTTTTCATCTTTTTAATGTCTAAGTTTACTTTAATGGTCAAAATTGCCAATTATGGGATGATAGTTATCAAGAAAATTTAAGACTTAGAAGAAGAATACTAAAAACTTATTACACAAAAGACAAAAATAGAGTCAAATAATAAAAGTTTAGTTGCAGATTACCAATAAGATTTTAAAAATTATGGTCAAATTAGATAATATATTCAAAACACAAAGTAGTATACGGCTATAAGCCGATGACCAAAGTCTAGTTTGCGTTAGAAAAGTTGAAGATGTAACTAGGGTGACCGAGGTAATTAAAGTAATTTTAAAGAAATATCCATATGATTTAATTTCTATACGTTGGTAAAACTAATTAAAAAGAATTATACTATTAAGTTATTTAATTATAGGTAATTATCTATAATAAGTAGGAATACTAAGGCTGCTTACCTTACAACAAGTTAAATTACACTGATAACTTATAATTATTTATAATGGCACTAACCTCTATAACTTTAACTCTCTCTCTATATATATAAAAACTTTTGTTATATGAATGTTTTTATATGGCACGCAGTCCATTTTCTGTTGGTAGTAGGTTTTTATGACTAATTGTTGTTTTCTTTCATTATTGATCATCTTACTATCTTGTTGTTTTTATTCTTATTTTATATGACTTTTTATAATGTCCCTTCTTGTCTATATATTCATTAATGTGGTGCTTATGCTATCTTGAGCCGAGGTTGTATTGGAATCAATCTCTATGTCCTCACAAGGTAGGGATAATATCTACATATACATTATTCTCTCAAGACTCTGCGGTGTGAGATAATACTGAATATATTATTGTTACGAGGCATATTTACCATCATTAACAGAGCCATCTTTGCCTAAGGGGTGTCAATTTGACATGTCTTTGTCGGAAAATTACAGCATATAAATAGGTAAAAAAATAAAAGTTAAAATTTCCAGGGGGTGGAGGAGTTGGTCAGTGGGCTCTGGTTTATTTCTTAAATTGGACAAGTAATGAGCCAACATTAAGCTGAGTTGCACAGTTTAACCAACTTAAATATATCCACTCTTTTAAGTTTCTAACCCACTCCTCCATTCCATCATTTTTATATATTCTCTTTGCTTTTCTTTAATGCCACCAACCAAACCTGCTTTAATATTTGGTGTGTCTTACATTTCTATAACCTAAATCATTCTATCTTCTTCTTAAAGCCAAATTGCTAACACATTAACTCATTAATGTAACTCTCTCTCTTTATATCTCTTCCCATTTTTGTGATTTATATGCTATAATTCACTGTTGATAGAAATATGAAGGAAAGATCAATAGAGAAGTTTTTCATGTTGCCATTTTCTGTAGTGTGTGGTTCTGAGTCAAGTGTTGTAGGGAGCAGTAGCAGCAGCCAATCTGAGAAAACAAAGACTAATCCAGCTGAGAAAACAAGTATGGCTCTCGCTCTCTCCCTTGTGTCTCATATATATATTTTTATGTTTCGTGTCGAAAATATTGGGTTCGTATGAGTACTATTAAGAGATTAATCCTATAGTAAAACCATTCAAACCAAAAGGCCTGGTTTTGTCAGTTTATTGGTTCATTTACGAGTAAAAATGAGAAATAACTTGACTTACAACTACTAAAATTAGCCTCGGTTTCAAAAGAAATCGAAATTTAACCATTTTTTCATATAAAAATAAAATTTGAACAAAAACTTCTTTAAAAATTTGGAAAAATTCAAGCATAATATGTTGGAAGTCAAATCTTTTACATACGAGATTCCAACATAATATGATGGAATTTCATAGTGTATTTGAGATCTAACATAATATTCTGGAAGTTTACAGGCATGAGCTCTATAATATAGTATATTATGCTGGAACATCTCGTGTTTCAGCTAAGGTATTTTTGTCCAGATTTTTTTTCCGCATAAAATAGTAGTTATTGTTCAATAACATTACAAATGCTGACTATTTGTTAATTATCAATCCGAAAGCTGGCTAGCCCATACTATTTCTACTTCATTTACGGTAGGCTTTTGATGAATAGATAGTTCTCGTTTAAAATCACTTATATTGAACGGATAAAACTCAACCTGATTTTATATTAAATCATACTAATTTATCATGTTTAAGTCATAATTAAACCTGATGGTAAGCAACCCCCACTTCCAACCGAGAGGTTGTGAGTTCGAGTCTACCCAAGAGCAAGGTGGGAAGTTCTTGGAGGGAAGGATGCCGGGGGTCTATTTGGAAACAGTCTCTCTACCCAAGGGTAGGGGTAAGGTCTGCGTACACACTACCCTCCCAGACCCCACTAAGCGGGATTATACTGAGTTGTTGTTGTTGTGTGTTACTTTAACTATGATATAGTGATAAGAGGTTTTTAAAACATGCCATATATTCACTAAATGTGTAAACATCACGTGCAAATAAGTTTTTCTACGGTTAGATACAATATTTGGAATTGTTTTTGGTGTGCATCTGTATTGTTATTTTTTTCTGTATTTGACATTGTTAATTTGTGTGACTTATTCAAGAAAGACAAGAAGGAGAAGAGACTTCATCAAGTGTAAAAATGAAGAGCTTTGGGGGATTTTTGGCCATGACAAGACCAATATTTTCACAAAATATTCAAAGATTGAAAAGACATTTCAAAGGTTTCTCCCAATTATTTGGTAAGTAGCCATTGCACTCTTTACCTTGTATTTATAAGATTTCAATCTCATCAAACCATTTTCCTCTTTTATCTTTCCTCTCCTACCAGTCACAAATCCACATTCATATAAAATCAAAATTAAAAACATGGAGAATAACATACAATCTCTTTTCTTTGTGATCTCATAAAAAAATAATTAACATAGACTTAACCTCAAAATCTCTCGCTCCGTAGGTGAAGATAGTTTATCCCCACATTCTTTTGACCATTAAAGAATACCGTAACCTTAACCGAACCGAATCGAACAATGATTTATTGGCTAATTTATATTTATACTTTTACTCCTATGTATAAAGTATTATTGAAACCATAAATGACTAAATCCCTAATTTCTAATTCTCAATTGAATTCAGTCCGCAGTAGAGAGTGAGAAGTCGACCAGTCATCTCTCGTAAGTCCTAAACCCTTAATCAAAATTTCTCTCAATATGAATCTTCTTGTGCTCATCACTCGTCAGTCTCGTCTTTCTCTTGATGATCTTGGACACCAGCTCCATGAGGGCAACACATGTAAAAGACCAATTAAGAGTAATCTAATCACCAGACCAACTAAGTGAAACAAGAACAGTGGAGTCGGTAAAAGAGGAGGCTTATATGGAGTCAGTTTGGTCATTTGGCATTTATAAGACTAGGATTGTTTAAAAATTTTTTTATTTGATTTAGCCAATAAACTGCCCGATAACCACTTGATAATTGTTAATCCGATACCAGTCCACCTGTTATCTTAATGGGTAGTTAGCGAATTACTATATTTATATTCTGATAAGCGATAAGCCAACCGTAAAGCGTAGTTATCCGATTCGCCTGATAAGTATCCTAACATTAGAAATACTGCAACTAGAACGAGTCTGATATATTACCAAGAAAATGAATCTAAAGTTGATTCAACCTAAAATAATTATTAAAATCATCTAAAATCATATAAGGAGATAATAATTCGTTCTCTTTCGAAGCCGATTTTTTTTAAATTTTTAATCCTTATAATTTGCTTCTTTTTTCTTTTGTAGTGCACAAAGAGGAAGAAGAAGAAGTCGAAATGGAGATAGAAATAGGGTATCCAACAGATGTGAAGCATGTAACACACATAGGGTGGGATGGATCGACAATAATTAACCCTATAAAAGGATGGGAAAATTTGAAAACTCGTGAATTAATTTCTTTTCCTTCAATTTCCATTAAGCAATTTGAACTTGCTATGGCTGCCCAAGCTGGTGGACCTAGTGGTGTTAATAGCAACCATAATGCTTGACTTTTAATATTTTTGTAATTTCATCTTGTTTTCCATTCAAATTTTAATAATTTTGTAATTTCATCTTGTTTTTCATTCAAATTTTGTCAAGTTTATATTCTTTTGGGATTGGTGTGTGAAAATTATATTGTATAGATATTGTCAAAATTAGTAAAGATTTTTTTTTCCTTTTCTAAACACCAAACTTGTTCCTTAAAATGGTTCAGATTTGTCATTCACTAATACTCCCTACGGGTATACAAAGGAAACCGATAAACCGCATCAACTCGATAATCCGAATTAAACCGAGAAAAAAAACCCGACTATGGTTTGGTGTTGGAAAAAAAATCCGACCATAATTGATTTGGTTTGGTTTTAACTAAAGAAAGTCAAACCGAAACCAAACCAACCCGACATTAGATATATAGAAATTTTAGATATATTTAATATATAAATATACTTATTGTAATGTAATTAATAAATATTTCTTAAAAATTTCATAATTTTATCTTTTAATATATTATTTCAAGGTTGGACTTAGAACTTTTGAATGCTCCAATAAGTTTAATTTCCATTAATATTAGTAAATTAAATAATATTAATAATCAATACTAATACAAACAAAAGACATTCAATTCAATATTACGAACGGAAAAGCATTGGATATCTATTTTTTTTTTCAATAATTTAGATAAAAATACATAACCTATTTTTATTTTGCTTTTGCTTTTGGTCATGTAATTAATACTTCCTTATTAGTCTACTTATTTTAGCATGACTTAGTGCTTTTAGATTATGTTTATTTTATTATGACTTTTTAATTTAGCAATATTTATGTTACATAATTTTATTGTCTTTATTGTTGAATATTTAGGATAAGATCATGACACACCTCATATTTTGTATTATTTTCTTGAAAAATACTTTATATAGTTGTATCTTTGTCACAACCCAAAATCCCAACCCGGTTGTGATGGCGGCTCTCATGAAGACAAGGCCAACCAACATATTAACAATACCTCATCTAACAGTTACTTGTCACGAATAAGTCAAACTACAATATACATTGTCATAAATGCGGAAGGAAATGATAAAACAGGGAACCAGCCCAACTCAGCCCGAAATCGGGGTGTCACAAGTCACGAGCATATATAGAATCTAAACACTATTATAAGACCAGTAGTATACATAATAGAATGTGGAATCAAAGGAAGAGAGACGGTGCCTCTAGCTCTGATGGTCACCTTGCTCAGCTACGATAGCTAACTCTCCAATCAGCTCAAAACCCGCTACCGGGTAAATAATTGCTTGTAGTTGCACAAGAGGTGCAGGGAGTAAAGTGAGTAATCCAACTCAGTGAGTATAAATAATGACTGAAAGTAAGAAATCTCACAAAGGCACAAATAACGCTATCTCAAGCAGTAAAATCAGATACACAGTAAAACGGTAAGTATCACATAATTCTATTTTTAAAACAGTAAAGACAAATAATTTCCACACTAAGGATTAATCAAAGCTTGACCCTCGGGCGCAATATGTAAATCTCAGTATAGTATCAGCCCCACGAGCTCACTCCCAACTCACCAGCACACAACATCAGCCCCTCGGGCTCACTCCCAACTCACCGCACACAACATCAGCCCCTCGGGCTCACTCCCAACTCACCACACACAAACAACAGTCTCTCGGGCCCACTCCCAACTCACCTGGGTACCCTGCGCTCACTGGGTGTGTATACAGACTCCGGGGCTCCTACAGCCCAAGCGCAATATCAATAGGCCTGAAAGCATTCTCACATCACACACGAGGCCTGAAAGCCTCCTCACATAACACTCGAGGCCTGAAAGCCTCCTCACATCACTCAACATATCCTCACGTATAGCCCTCAGCCTCAATCAATCCAGAAAATAATCATAAGCCTCTTGGGCATCACTAAAACAATAGTGCTCAGCTCAACAACATTATAAATGTCATTAAATCTCGAGTTGAGTATAAATGTAGTTGAGTTCACAAAATAATATAATTCAATTGGACTGAGTTCAAATAATATTTCAATTCGTGAGGAAAATAGTGATGTAAATTCACAAAAGGTTTCAGATAAATTGGCACGAAGCCCAAATACTGCAATAAGCCCAAATCATGGTAAAATACAGTAAATCTATATCAAATACGCGGTAAAATATCAACTGGGATGGACCAAGTCACAATCCACAATAGTAAATGACCAGGGGCTCATCATACAACCCGTGTCTCATCTCAACATAGCAGTATGTTGTGCAATCCGGGGTTTCAAACCTCACTGCATCATTTAAAGTCATTACTCACCTCGAACCGGTGAAATCTCTAGCCCGCGATGTATTTTCCCCTCAAGCCGGCCACCACACGCGTCGAATCTATCCAAAATCACAGCGAATACATTATAATAGGCTAATGGAATATAACCCAATCGAAAAGACTCAAAAAATATCGAAAATCACGAAATTTGCAAAACCTAAGCCCCGAGACCACGTCTCAAAATTCAGAAATTTTTACATCGATACGATCCTTATCTTGCGACAAGTCTATACATACCAAATTCACAAAAATCGGAGTTCATTTGACCCCTCAAATCACCATTTCTATCCAAGAGGGTTTTCTACCCTTCTCAAGAAAAATTCTCAAATTAAACACCAAAACTTGCAATAGATTCGAGTTATACAACCAAAATTGAGTTAAGATCACTTATCCCGTTGTTTTCTAAGAAATATATCCAAAAAAATCGCCCAAATCGAGCTCCAAATTGCTAAAAATGGAAAATGGGAACGAAGTCCATTTTCACAAAATGAACATTCTGCCCAAAATTTCCGAGGTACTGTTCATCATGTGTACTGTTCACCCGTGTTACTGTTCACAGTACTTTTATGGGGTACAGTTCACAGATACTGTTACGGGAACTGTTCACTGCTGCAGAAAACACAGCAGCTATTTGAGAAATTTGCAGCACAACCATTTTTCACTAAAATGGTTCTAACTCCACCATACGAACTCAGAATTAGACGATTATTATTCCTATGAGTCAAAAATAATAATACAAACACAACTCTTCAATCAAAACTCAATTCGAAGCTCGTTTGCCCAATTTAATTCCCATTTCGCTCGTTAAATAATTAACTCATATTTTGCGTCAAAAACCCAATCGCGACTTGATGAAATTAAACCAAAATTTCAAGATCAGTCATATAATTCATGATTTAAATTCTGGAAGTCTCGAAATCAGATTTCAATCTCTAGAACTAAAAATCGACCTTTGGATCATTACGGGTTTATGCTCAAAACAACAAAAATCTTTCAAAAATGAATCGTTGGGCATCCGAAACACACCCGAGACACCCGGGACCTCAACCAAAAGTACAGCTATGTTTCAATACCTCATTCAAACTTGTTTGAACCATCAAAACACTATCGTTAACATCAAAATCACCAAATTTCATCAAATCAAAGCGTAAGTTAAACTAAAACTTCCAAAACATGCATTCAATCAAAAAACCGACCTAAGCACCTCCGAATCAACTGAAATTTTGTACACAAGTCTAAAATCACCTAAAGAAGCTATTGGAACCGTCACAATTTCATTCCAACTCCCGGATCTAAATTTTACCTATCAACCGAAAATCGCCAGAATACTAACTTCGCCAAAATAGGCTAATTTCTTCATCGGACCTCCCAAATTAATTTCAATTGCGCTCATAAGCCTTAAATCATCCCCCGAAACTAAACGAATCATCGGAATTCAATTCCGAGCCCTCTAACTTACAAGTCAACGTTTGGTTGACTTTTCCAAACTTATTCTCCCTTAAAGAGACTAATTGCTCTATTTCCTACCAAACTAGATCCGAATTGACTCAGTTTCACCAAGTACATATATTGAAACATGAATAATAATTAAAGGGGGAATACGGGACGAAAATACAGGAAATGACGGTTCGGGTCATTACAATCTTACTAGGATTAAAGAAATATTTTGAACATACGTTATATGTGTTACAAAGATTTTACTGGGAAAAAATCCGAAAAAAACTCGAATAACCCGAAAACCCGATATTGAAAAATCTGAGTTTTATTGGTTTGGTTTGGTCTTTATATTTAATAATCCGACACAATTAGTTTGGTTTGGTAATTATAAAATCCGAACCAACCCGACCTATGTACACCCTTAATACTCCCTATGTTCACTTTTACTTGTCCACTTTTGACTTTGCATATCCTTTAAGTAATAAATAAAGTGCATAATTCACTATAATACACATATTAATTGATGCATATTTTTAATGGATTTGAAAAAATAATTTGAAATGAATAATTAATACTATGGGTATAACAGGAAAAACGAAATTGTCTTCTCTTGATATGTTAGAAGTAACAAGTAAAAATGAAAGAGAAAATGCATAATTACCCCCCCTGACCTATACCGGAAATCCCAACTGCACACTTTTTCTTTGCGAGAATCCTATTAACCCCATAAACTTATTTTAAATATAATTATTCGCAGCCTTAACGCTGATGTGGCATAGTGTTTGTATTTCACTCTTCCAAAGGAGGGTGAGAAGCAAGAAAAAATAATTTTCATATTATTTTTTTATTCTTTTTTACCATTTTTTCTTAATTTTTTTCCTTTTACTTTTCCTTTTACTTTTTTTTTATTTCTTCTCTAATTCTGGTAGATTTTCATTCACCGACGACTTTGTCTAACCGTTTTTCTTTCATTTTTTTCTTTTCACACACAAATTAAACTCTCAAAAAGATCTATTCATAAGCAAAGAAAATACTCTCAGATTTGGGGGGGGGGGGGGAATTTATCATCGGAAAACCTTCCCACGCCGGAAAAAATAGTGTATTGAAATTTTAACTGAAATTTCTTTTCTCAACTTATTAGTTTTTATTTCTTTTGATCTTCGTGCCACACAGAAATTACACTTTCAAGAGAGTATATATATATATATATATATATATATATATATATATATATATATATATATATATATATATATATATATATATATATATATATATATATATAACAAAATACACTTAGATCAGGATAAAAATCTGTCGTCGGAAAAAACGGTATTTCTGAAATCCCGACGACCATCATTTTATGCCGCCGGTGGCCAAAACAAAAAGAAAGAGAATGAAATAACAAAAAAAATGAGAATAATAAGAAATAAGAAAAAGGATAAGAAAAAGAAGAAAGAATAAAAAAAAGTGCTAAAAATACATGGTGGAGCACGTGTAGCTCACAACTTGTTAAGAGTTTGATTATTAGCGTTAAAGGTACAAATAATTATATTTAAAATAAGTTTAGGGGAGTAATAGGATTCCCGCAAAGAAAAATACGTAGTTGAAATTTCGGGTATAAATAAGAAGAGTAATTATGCATTTTTCCAAAATGAAAATCTATTTTAGAATACTGGACAAGAAAAGTGAACCGGGTAGTAGGTGAGATCAAATCTATTTGTATCATTACATAAATTGACCAAATTTGCTTTGTTAACTTAATGTAAGTAGTATTTAACACATGAACCTTTTCTACAAGGAAAAAGATCAAATTTGATATTGGACAATGCCAATCTATACCCTCTGACTCTCTGTTTATATTTTCTGATTCTTCCACTAACATAACAATTTATTTTCTTCTTAGTCAGCAACTTTCTTTTTCCATTAGGCAATAAAACTAAAGGTCAAAAAATTTATAAAGATTTAAATTATACTTCTTCCGTTTTAATTTATGTAAACTTGTTTGATTGGGTACAGAATTAAGAAAAAATAAAGACTTTTGAAATTTGTGATTTTAAACAAAGTCAAAATGGGACCCAGAGTATTTTTGTAGTTATAAATGGTTCTCATTAAATGCAAAGTTGTAAGTTTAAACCAAAGTATTTTCAAATTTAGAAATGAGTCATTCTTTTTGGAACGGATCAAAAAGGAAATAGTTTCACATATACTGGAACGGAGGAGTATAGGTTAAATATAAATAATTTTTTGCACTATCAATTTATTTTAACATTCTACTCCAGTTTTAGTTTACTAGATCATATTTGTTATAAGCAATTATAAGTGCACATAGATTAAACTCAATTTCTATAAAGCATCCTCACATTTGTGAAATTGACATGTTTGCATAACCTTTATTCAGTCAAGTTAAGCAATGGATTAAACAATGGAGTAGAATTAAATAAAACAGAAATAAAATTAAAGAGTGCAAAAATTAATTCCCAAATCCCTTTTAATCAGATATAAGTATAGTAATAAGATTACTTTCAAGTTTGGTTACAAAAGTTTATAAAAAATAAAAGGAATGAATACAGGACCAAATATCCTTGAATATATCACTTGCTTCTACTGATTATTTATTTGTTGCTCTTTTGTGCTAAAATTTTCACAAAGACACTATCCTCATACATTATCATTCCCTTGCATAAAAATAAAAAATAAAAAAGCATTCCCTTGCATAATTATCCCATCACTTTCTTTCAAACTTAATCAAACACTAAAACTTATATTCCCAAACAATTATCATATCAGCTTTTACGCGGAATTTGTTTAAAATTTTCCAAAAAGTTTGAGTTTGCTAATCTACAACAACAATAGTAACTACCCAACATATTAAAAATTTAAACTCTATCAATTCATACTATTTCTGTAATGACCCGGTCAATCGTTCTGAGAGTTAATAGACTCATTTTCCTATTTATTCTTCTTTATGTATTGTTCAGCTGTGTTGAGTTGTATCGAGTTGGTAGGTTTGGGTTCTGAGTAGCTTTGGAGTGAAATGATTACTTGATCTCTTAGTTAGAAAGCTAAATTAGAAAAGTCAATCGCAAGTTGACTCATGAGTTAACAAATTCAGATTTGGAATTTTTATGATTCGGTTCGCTTCGTTGGATGAATTTAGACTTACGAGTGTGTCCGAAATGTTATTTGGAGGTCCGTGGTAGAATTATACTTGAATTGGTGTAAGTTGGAAGCTTAAAGTTCTTATGCTTGAATTCGAGGTTGATTTGGTATTTTGGTTGTTCCGAAGGTTTGAATAATTTTGGGTTGTGACAAGTTAGTATCAGAGCTTAGGTTACGTAGGTCTCACCAGTCATGAGCGGGTTAATAGAGTCTTGCGGATCTGTATGGAGACGTTTGTTCTTATCTTCGAGAGGCTACAGAACCTTTAGGAAAACTTTACCTTTTTGAATTCTTATCGTGCGGTATTGATTCAGCTTGAAGTAAAACTTTTTGAATTCTTTGCACGTATTTTTATGCGTACATGAGTGCTAGGTATCAGTTGTGTATCAACGGATTGTGATTCCCTAGATGAGGTGTGAGATATGATGTATGAGTGTTGATGCTGGGCCAGTCTGGAGGAATTGAGGCCGGAGTTTGACTGTAGATTGAGCACTAAGGTATTGATTGTGTGAGTGCGTGCTTGTGGACGTATACATTCGGTAGTGTCCCTATTAGTAAAAATAGTGGCTGGATGGATACGTGATAAGTATGATGTGATCGCGAGATGAGCTCATATGATTTGAATATGACAAGAAGGCATTGATGAAGTTTTCACCTATTTGAGACTCCAGGAATGTTTTTAGACTCGTTCGAGGACGAACTTTGTTAAAGAGTGGGAGGATGTAATGATCCGGTCAATTGTTCCGAGAGTTGTAGACTCGTTTCCCTATTTATGCTTCTTTATATATTGTTCATTTGTAATGATTTGTATTGAGTTGGTAGGTTTGGTTCGGAGTAGTTTTGGAGTGAAATGATCACTTAGTCTCTTAGTTAGAAAAGTCAATTGAAAGTTGACTTATGAGTTAACAAATTCGGATTTGGATTTTTATAATTCGGTTAGCTTCGTTTGATGATTTTAGACTTACGAGTATGTCAGGAATGTTATTTGGAGGTCCGTGATAGAATTAGACTTGAATTGGCGAAAGTTAGAAACTTAGAAGTTCTTATGCTTGAATTCGAGGTTGATTTGGTGTTTTGGTATTGTTTTGGTTGTTCCGAAGATTCGAATAATTTTGGGTCGTGAAAAGTTAATTCAAAAGCCTAACTTGACTAGAATTTCATAAGGAATCCATTGGAGGCATAAAATATGAGTTTTGGAATTATTTGGCACGCGAAACAAGGCAAAATAGCTGGCAAAAAATATATAAAATTACGGTTTGTTCATTCGGTCATATTTTGAGTTGGGGAGCTCGGATTTGGGCAATTTTGGAGGCGATTTTCACTATATGGATTGGTGTATGTGTTCTTTACTCGATTTTGATTGTATTTCATGAATCCATCTTCGTTTTTGGGTGATGATTTTAAAGTGAAATTGAGAGAGTTAGGGTTTTTGTTTTGGAGAGTTTTAACTGAGGATTTGAGGGATTAGATGGAGTCCGATTTTGATAAATTTTATATGGTTAGACTCGGGAGAGAATGAGGTTTATGATTCTGCCATTTTTACTGATTCCGAGACATGGTCCCTGGGCTAGGTTTTGGCCGATTTCGGGTTTTTCATATTATTTATAGTTTTTATTAAGGAATTCGATTCTTTAGTATATGTTGATGGTATTAATCTGATTATGGTTAGATTTGGAATGTTTGGAGACCCACTCCAGAGACAAGGGCATCCTGGAGTAGGATTTTACGCTTTTGAGGTAAGTAACAGTTTTAAATCTTGCTTTGAGGATATAAACCAGGAGAAAGTAATATCAGGTGATTGTTTGATGGCGATACCCATGCTAGGTGAGGGGCTGTGGGTTTGCACCGCAAGGGATTGAGACTTGGTCCATCCCGTGAGGCTATAAGGCCTAATGGTTATTATATGTGGTTATGTGTATACATATTGTTGAACTTGTTTGCCTTCATGTTAGAGAGCATGCTTAGGCTTTGTTCATGCTCACATTATTTGTACTTAGTCATAGGAATTATTGTACATGTTTATCCAAGTCTCTATTATTTGCTAATATGCTATGATACTTGATTTGAGTTGTGTCCCCTTGTTTGTTGATGATGGTGAGGCTAGTGAGTTACATGATTGAGTGAGGCAGATGGACTGGTTGTGAGGATATTAATACCATAGCGCGCGAGTTATCCGCATAGCACGTGAGTTGACCGTGCGGGTCCAAGTATTTATACCATAGCACGTGAGTTGTCCAAGTAGCACGTGACCGTGCAGATTCAGGTATTGATATGGTAGCACGTGAGTTGTTCGTGCTTAGTGCTTGGGCTTTAGGAGCCCCTCCAGAGTCTGACACACCCCTAGTAAGCGCAGAGTGTTGAGTGTATAAAGTGTTGAGTGTATTGAGTGCTGTGACGACCCGAACCGTCATCTCTTGTATTTTTGCCCCGAATTACCTGTTTTATGCTTTCCCGAGTTTCATTATATGTGATTGATGAATTTGAAGTATTTCGGACAGAATTTGGATAGAAATGACACAAATAGTTTCTTTAAGGAGAGCTTAAGTTGAAAAGTCAACCGGATGTTGACTTGTGTTTAAAAGGGCTCGGAATGGATTTCCAATGATTTGACTAGTTTTGGATGGTGATTTATGACTTGGGAGCGAAATCGAAATTTAATTTGGAGGTCCGGTGAAGAATTAGGCTTGAATTGGCTAAAGTTGAATTTCGGCGAATTTCGGTTGATAGGTGAGATTTAGATCCGGGGGTCGGAATGGAATTCCGAGAGTTGTACTAGCTTCGTTTGGTGATTTTTCATATGTCTGCAAATTTTCAAGTCATTCGGACGTCGTTTGGTTGAGTTTTGGATCGAAAGCGAATTTGGAATGTTATAGTTTATCTTAGAAAGAAATTCGAAGATTTTGGTGATTTTTTATGTTAAAGACAGTGTTTTTATAGCCCGAGCGAGTTTGAATGAGGTATTAGAGCATGTTAGTGTTTTTGGTTGAGGTCCTGAAGGCCTCGGGATGGTTTTAGGTGGTCGAACAGAGTGTTTGGAGTTGTTGTTGTGCTGCAGAAATGCAGCAGCTGTGCAGGCAAGGATTTGCCTTTCGCGTTCGCGTGAGGCCTTCGCGGTCGCATAGGCCTGGGAATTCCTGGTCTTCGTGTTCTCGGATTGGGCTCGCGTTCACGTAAGGTATTGCGCTTCGCGTTCGCGAAGAAGGAATTCTGGGCCTAGTTTTTGGATGGCCTTCGCGGACGCGTCTGGGCCTCGCGTTCGCGAAGAAGGGAGCGTCTGGGCAGTGTTTTAATTTAAGTGATTTCATCCGCGAGCAAGGGTTTGTTTTCCACCATTTTTACAAAACCTTGAGAGTTCATTGACGAATTTTGAAGGGGATTTCGACAGGAAGTGATTGGAGGTAAGTCTCGTGGTCTTATTTCATCATTTAATTGAAGATTCAACCATTAATTCTCTGAAATTGGGTGCAAAAGTTGATGAACTAGAGCTTGAAATTTCAAATGAAAATTGGGGATTTGGAGGAGCAATTGTACTCCGATTTTGATGAATTTTATATGTATGGACTCGTGGCGAGACGAGGATTCTAAAAATGTAAGTTTCGTAATTTTTTTCGAAAAGCGGGCCAAGGGCTCGGGTTTTGCTAGTTTCGAGATTTTGGCTATTTCTCGGTTGTTTTCGATTGGGTATTGTCCCATTTACCTAGTGTGATGTATTCTCTCTGTTTTTGTCTAGATTTGACACGCGAGGAGGCCGAATTGAGAGGCAAAGGCGTCGCGAGCTTGAGATATCGCCGGTTTGAGATGAGTAATGGGTGTAGATGATGACCCGAGGGATTGAAACCCCGGTATATCATATTGTGACGCTATTATGAGGATAGACACGTAATCCATGGCTAGTGCGGGGTCGTATATGTTTGAAATTGTGACTCAGTCCAATCCGAGGGGTATATTGTGCTATGTTGGCGATTGCTTTGCATACTATATTGATGTTATCTGGGCCTGATGCCATGATTGGGGCCTTGTGTCGACTTGTAGAATCCTTCAGGGATCGTTATTCTCAGAATTTTCATGATTTGCATATTATTTGAAATCAGCCCAGGTTTAAATACTATTTTTGCAAACTTAGCTGTATTTATACATTTTGAAAGCTCTAATGGTTTTTAAATGATATCTCAGGTTGTCGGTACTATCTCGTTATTTTTGGACTGTACATTATTTTTAATGGAAATGGTGGTAACTGAGGACACTGTGTATTTTAAATGGAAACGGTGGTAACTAAGGACACCGTGTATATTAAATGGAAACGGTGGTAACTAAGGACACCGTGTATTTTAAATAGAAACGGTGGTAACTAAGGGCACCGTGTATTTTAAATGGAAACAGTGGTAACTAAGGAAACCGTGTATATTAAATGGATATGGTAGTAATTAAGGACATCGCGTATTGTAATGAAAATGGTGGTAACAAAGGACACCGCATATTGTGATGAAAACAGTGGTAACTATTGGCACTGTATGATATGGCGCTTGGACTGTAGGAGCCCCTCCGGAGTCTGAACCCCCACAGTGAGCGCGGGTACCCTTATGGATCGGGCTGCACGTTCCGCAGCGTTCATACATTGCATTGCATCTCATACATTTATTTACTATTGCTTTATTTGGATATATTTGAGACTTGTACTGTATAGAACTGTTTAACTAGCTTTACTCTGTGCATTATTGTGGATTTTCAGCTTTCGGGTTTTTATACATGCTTATTACTCGCCGAGTTGGTAGACTCACCCCATACTCCCTGTACCTTCTGTGCAGATTCAAGTGCTCCAGAGACCTAGTGCTGCTGTTGTTGATTCCTCGAGCTATTCAGAGTATTGAGGTAGCTTCCCAGCGTCTGCAGGACCACTTACTCTGTTTCCATAAGTCATGTTCCTTTTTGCTATTTTGTCGGACTTTGTATCATTCCGTTCAGACTTGTATTTGGTATTGTTAGAGGCTCTGTACTTGTGACTCCTCGGTTTTGGGACGATTATTGTTCTTGCTCAGCTGTGTTATTTTAAATTGTTTCTTTTTGTCTGGGATGTCGTTCTTGATTGTGGTTTGGTCGGGCTTGTCCAGCCTCGCGGTCGGGCGCCATCACGACCGGGTTTGGGTCGTGACAAGTTGGTATCAGAGCCAAGTTTACTAGGCCCCACGAGTCATGAGCCGGTTTTAGTAGAGTCTTGTTTATGGGTGTGTCGTGCACCACACTTATAAGCAGGAGGCTACAGAAGCTTTAAGAAACACTCCACTTTCTTGGAATCTTATCGTGCGTCCTTGATTCAGGTTGAAAGAGTAACCCTTGAAATTCTTTCCTCACGCGTGTATGTGTCCGCGAGCATTCAGTGTTATATGTGACTTGATGGCTGGTGGTTCCCCGATTGAGGGGCGAATTATGATTCCTATGAGTTGATGTTGGGCCATTCTAGAGGACTTGAGGCTGAATCTCTATCTATGGCTTGAGCACCTAGGTGCTGATTGAGCGAGCTAGTGTTATGAGCTTATAAGTTCAGTATTGTCCCTAATTGTAGTGATGGCGGCTGGATAGCTACATGGTGTGTATGTTGGTGTCGTGTAATGTGTCCCTATGACTTGGAAGTGTTGAAGAAGGTCTGCTATGTGGTAGACGAACCATTAAATGTTTGATTCTCATTGAGAAATGAAGATGTGGCCCGAGTTATGGGGGCGTGAAGAATCTTTTCGAGTCTCCCAGCTGGGAGTGTGTGTGTTGCGGTATGATTCCGGACTCAGAAAGACCAATTGATCGCGTGAGGAGTATGACAGTGGATGATGTACCGAAATATTATTTTGAGGCAAGCAGGTGGGTATCTCATGCAGATTATTCTGAAGTGATATGATCATTAGGTGTATGTTAGAAGATCTTATATATAATTAAAAGGTATTTTCTATATGTTATGATTCGAACAGGTGCAGCGCATGTTCAGGTAGCAATTTTGATAATATAATACATGTAGCATTGGGATTTCTGTTATTGATGTACATTATGATGTTTTGTCGAGTTGTGAACGTGTTGTTAGAATGATTTTGGTGGTTCTCTGGCAGGTGGATAGACTCAATTACAAAGGAAACTCTACCAAAATTCTTGGAAATTTGAGGCTTAGCAGAAATTTTGACGCCTTAAGGGGCTTAACGGTTGTGTGAATGAATGCAAGAATTGGGGAAAAGTTAGAATTTCTGATGATTCGTGTTTCCACAAGCTTGTGAAAGAGTGAGTTTAATATCACCATGATATTACGATAGCAATAGAGCATATGTGTTGTGATGTAAATGGCTTCGAGCTAAGTTGGGGAGGTTGATGTGGATGCGCTGGTCGTATTGTTATGTACTGTGTTAATTCCGATTCGATGCATGTGAGTGAATCAGTTCTGGTTGCAGAAAGTGAGCCGAGGGTGGTAAAAGTGAAGCGAAATTTTGCCAAAGGTTATATGGTACTTCATATGTGTGGGGAAAAAAAGAGAATATCTTGATTTGACGATAAGGGATGCTTAGTGTTAAGAGAAGGAAGTTGCTTGGTTGTATCGAAATAAGATCGCGTCATGTGGTGCCGGAGTGCTGATAAGGCACGAGTGGTTCGAATCATTAAGTAAAGTGAATTGCAATGTGTATAAGAGTGGTCTACTTTTGGGAATGGTTTTTGATATGATCGAGATTCGATATGTATCACTCGGGTGTTTTGAGGCTGAGTATGTGACCAAGTCAGTGTTTCATTAGCGTAGGTCAAGACTTGTGGTATTTCTATGTTGATTAGGGGATTCTAGGTATCAGTATTTGGAAAGTAAGGGTAATCGATTCAGGGTTACAAAAAGTTCTTCGAGTAAAGTATTTCATAATGTGGTAATTCTGAGCATGTTTGAGAAAGTATTCAGTAGCCTATGGGTCTTAGATGGTGTGGTCTGGTGTTGGATCTCGTGTAGTGAGACTAGGTTGAGACATTGTGGTGCTACAACAAGAGAGTCTATCTAGTTAAAAATGAATCGGGTGGGAATCGAGACAAATAGAGTAACTTCTTAGGGGCCCGAATCGGTATGGTAATGATATGATCAATTGTGGTTTGTGTTTGAGGTAATGGGTTCTTACAAGCATTGAGCAGCGAAGCTCCTGAGTACTGAAAGTCTGCTTGGCTTGGTTCAGGTAGAGAGAATTTGTCATGGGCAGTTTAACTTGTGCAAATGGAATTGGGAGAGAATTCTTGTTGAGTTTCATCGTGGTATGGAGAGGTATATTTTCTATGGACATGCGGAGCATGGAGTGTATAATAGATTTTCTTCTAAAGGGATTCAATGAAAGTCCTAGACTATTTGAGTGCGTCAATGTCGGCGGCGCAGAAAGGAGATGGAATTTCTCATGTTATCCCTGGAGAATATTGGGTATGCGGTATGTTGTAAAGGACCGAGATGGGCGTGTGTGAGCCTTTGACTCAATTATGAAAGGTATGGTGAATTTGGCTATGTCTTAGGTGATGAGTAGCTTCGGGTAATCAAGGATTTGGTACTGTTAATTGGAAGTGATTTGGTGATGGCATAAGTTTCGGAAAGAGGGTAATTCCACAAAGGATACATCAGTAGTGTTACGACATTTCCTTATGGGATCGACTGCGGATATTTGAGTTGTTTGATAGCGCATGGGAGTTTTAAAATATCCCTGATGGGATAGTTGGGTACTTGAGGTGTAATCTGTATTTTGCATTGTGGAAATTTGGATCAGGCACGTTGATTCGTGTGCTATGAGTATTCGGAGACTGGGAGTTCTCCGATGCAGTTTATGCAGTGATTGAGGATCGTGTGTGTTGTATTAGTACTATCAGCGGCTATTGGGAATTCGGAAGTTGTGTGGATATTTCCTTGCTTAGTATATTAAATCTTGGATATGTTAGGGGGATGTAGAGTAATTGTCTCAATGTCGGATTATTCTAAACAATTGTACTATGAGTCATGTTGGGAAATGCCACAGGTAGCGTGGCGGGGTGTATCAGACTATGTTCTAGCTGGATGGTTGTGTTCCAGAGACTAGCGATAAGCTGGGAAGAATTGTGTTCCTTAATTGGGCCTTCGAGGTGGATGTCAGTATAGAGGATTCTACCATTGTTTTGGTTCCGGTGTTAAGGGTCTTTTCATATGCGTCCTTGTGGCCGGGCATGTCGCCAGGCGAGACTGCGGATTTCGGTAACTATTTGGTGTTGGGAACCATATCGTGCGGCTCCGTCATGAGTCATAATAGTGGAAGTGGAATCTTGTAGCTTACAATGCTTAATAGATATCTTTATGCACTCAGTTTGCTTGCGACCAATGTTGATATTTTGTTACTATGAGCAAATTTGGCTCGATGTGCACCTCCCTATGTGAGGTAGTTGTGTGGGTCGGGTGGCACGCCGCCACGAGTATGTTATCTGGGTCGGGTAGCGCCGCAATAGTGTAATGTCGAGAATAGTTTTCCATGTGTTGCTTTGTATTCCTTGCTTCCTGGCTTTCGAGGGAAGTCCGTATTGAGAATCGCTTGGCGGATAGTGTATCGATTGTGTCCTTTCAGGACTGAATGGTGTATATTACTTGTTTCACCGTGAGTGTGATGTGAGATTAGGTTTCAGGCATAGATCTGTGCATGGTTGTCTATTGTGAGCATGGTAACACGAGGCTTTTCATGTGTAACAATGTTGGGATAGGATCGCGTGTTGTGGCGAGGCTACGTGAAGTTATGACCTCTCGAGGAGGATTCAAGTACTCTATTCCTATGATGTGAGACGGGCTCTCAGTTTGGTCTTGTGAAAGTATTGATGAGCGTGAGGTATAACTCTTCCGGATGAATCATTTGCCCTGATTTGAGTATGTGTAGATTGTTCCTTATTGGCGCGTGTATTATGAAATTGTAGCTTAGGCCCATATTGAGGCACCATATCACCAAAAGTGGTGTGTTAGATTCGAGGTGATCATTGGGTTATTAATGAGTATGAGCAAATTTGATTTCAGCTGGTTAGAGGGGTAATAAAGAGATTTGGCCCGAATATCTGATGTGGTAATAGTCAACTTGGAAGCGACTTCATGAATGGTCGATCTAAAGAACTTCTACTATTCGTTGCGTGTTTTAGTTATCGCTGGCAATATGCAAAAGTGTTGGAATAAGACTTTAGCTATATAAGAGGTTTTCTAGTGGTAATTGAGCATTGTGGGTAACTGCTATGACTAGAGACTGTTGTTGCGGGTGTTGGAATGTGGTGTATATTGTATAAATTCACCTGAGGCTGGTGGCGTGGGTTGTTACAGCTGGTTCGGATTGATTCTGAGTATAGACATGAGGTTCTGATCTAGTGTATGATTTCGGGTAGTGCAGTGTGGTTCTACAGTTTATGGGTCAGATGGATTCTGAAATTTCAACTGTGTTATGTGAGTTAGGGTGACGTGAGATCACCCCGCTTATATGCTTGGTAAGGTCACTCGGTTATTGGGTTGCTTCTAGTACAACTCTTGGTACGCTCGAGGACGAGCGTTTGTTTAAGTTGGGGAGGATGTGACGACCCGAACCGTTGTCTCTTGTATTTTTTCCCCGAATTCCCTGTTATACTTCCCCGAGTTTCATTATATGTTATTGATGAATTTGAAGTGTTTCGGACAGAATTTGGATAGAAATAAAACAAATAGTCTCTTTAAGGAAAACTTAAGTTGAAAAAGTCAACCGGATGTTGACTTGTGTGTTAAAGGTCTCGAAATGGATTTCCGATGATTCGACTAGTTTTGGATGGTGATTTATGACTTGTGAGCGAAATCGTAATTTAATTTAGAGGTCAGGTGAAGAATTAGTCTTGAATTGGCTAAAGTTGAATTTCAGTGAATTTCGGTTGATAGGTGAGATTTTGATCCGGGGGTCGTAATGTAATTCCGAGAGTTGCAGTAGCTTCATAAGGTGATTTTCGATATGTCTGCAAATTTTCAAGTCATTCGGATGTCGTTTGGTTGGGTTTTGGATCGAAAGAGAATTTGGAAAGTAATAGTTTATCTTAGAATGAAATTCGAAGATTTTGGTGATTTTTTATGTTAAGACAACATTTTTATAGCCCGAGCGAGTTTGAATGAGGTATTAGAGCATGCTGGTGCTTTTGGTTGAGGTCCCGAGGGCCTCGGGATGGTTTCGGGTGGTCGAACGGAGTGTTTGGAGTTGTTGTTGTGCTGCCGAAATGCAGCTGCTGTGCAGGCAAGGATTTGCCCTTCGCGTTCGCGTGAGGCCTGGGAGTTCCTGGTCTTCGCGTTCGCGGACTGGGCTCACGTTCACGTAGGGTATTGGGCTTCGCGTTCGCGAAGAAGGAATTCTGGGCCTAGTTTTTGGATGGCCTTCGCGGACGCGTCTGGGCCTCGCGTTCGCGAAGAAGGGAGCATCTGGGCAGTGTTTTAATTTAAGTGATTTCATCCGCGAGCAAGGGTTTGTTTTCCACCATTTTTACAAAACCTTGAGAGTTCAATGACGGATTTTGAAGGGGATTTCGACGGGAAGTTATTGGAGGTAAGTCTCGTGGTCTTATTTCATCATTTTATTGAAGATTCAACCATTAATTCATCTGAAATTGGGTGTAAAAGTTGAGGAACTAGGGCTTGAAATTTCAAATGAAAATTGCGGATTTGGAGGAGCAATTGGCTCCGATTTTGATGAATTTTATATCGTGCTGAGATGGGGATTCTGAAAATGTAAGTTTTGTAATTTTTTCGAGAAGCGGGCCCGGGGCTCGGGTTTTGCTAGTTTCGAGATTTTGGCTATTTCTCGGTTTTTTCGATTGGGTATTGTCCCATTTTCCTGGTGTGATGTATTCTCTCTGTTTTGGTCTAGATTCGACGCGCGAGGAGGCCGAATTGAGAGGCAAAGGAGTCTCGAGCTTGAGATATCGCCGGTTTGAGGTGAGTAATGGGTGTAGATGATGACCCGAGGGTTTGAAACCCCGGTATATCATATTGTGACGCTATTACGAGGCTAGAAACGCACTCCATAGCTAGTGCAGGGTCGTATATGTTGGAAATTGTGACTCGGTCCAATCCGATGGGTATATTGTACTATGTTGGCGATTGCTTCGCATACTATATTGATGTTATCTGGGCTTGATGCCATGTTTGGGGCCTTGTGCCGACTTGTTGAATCCTTCAGGTATCGTTATTCTCAGAATTTTCATCATTTACATATCATATGAAATCAGTCCAGGTTTAAATACTATTTTTGCAAACTCAGCCGTATTTATACATTTTGAAAGCTCTAATGATTTTTAAATGATATCTCGGGATGCCGAGTACTATCTTGTTATTTTTGGACTGTACATTATTTTAAATAAGGCTGTATTTTGGGCGGTTCAAGAACCGGAACTGCGGTTCTGGCGGTTCCGGCGGTTCCGGTTCCGCGGTTTAGGGCCTAGCGGTTCCCCGGAACCGTGATGTCGCGGTTCCACCCATTAGAACCGTGGAACCGGAACCGCCAGAACCGGACCGGTTCAGGCGGTTCCATCCGGTTCCAAACGGTTCCGCCAACGGTCCGATATTTAAAAAAAAAAAAAATTTTAAATTCGGACCGTTGGCGGAACCGTTTGGAACCGGATGGAACCGCCTGAACCAGTTCCGGTTCCGGTTCTATCCGGTTCCCAACGGGCTGATTTTTAAAAAAAATAAATTTTTTTTTTAAAAACTCTGAAAATCAGAACGGCTCTCTTGCAGAAATAGCCGTTTGGCGTTTTTAAAATTTAGCCATTTGACCCCTCAAATTTAATTTAACCCCAAACTTTATATAATTACACAATTTTCCATTTCTCAACTATAAATACCCCCTCATTCTTTCATTTTAATTCACAATTTCATCAATCTCTCTCAATCTCTCTCAAGCTCTCTTTCAATCTTTCTAGTGCAAGTGCCTAAATTTTTGTTGCAAATTCGTGAAACATTGTGAAGTTGTTGAATTGAAGTTTTCAAGTGTTCAATTACAACGATTTTCAATTTTCAAGAAGTTGTTCGTCAATCCGGTAAACGCGTTTCAACTCTTACGTGCTAAGAATATTTGTTGTGCGTTGTTATTTTGCTTAATTATAATTATTATGGCATTTTCATTGAAAAACATGTTCAGAAAAGGTAAATCTAAATCCGGTGAAAGTAGTCGCCAAAATCCTACCCCTCCCCCGGCTCCCCGACCTAGAAAAGATAAACAAGTTGAAACTAGTAGCCAACCTAGAAATACTAATGAAAATTTCGGAATACTTGATAGTAATCACCCATGTTTTCAATATAGCGATGTTGATTTTCTACATGATGTAGCAGTAGGTGATAGAATAGACGATGATATTATGAATATGCTTTATCCTAATGCACCTATAATAGAGGGAAATGAGGATGATGATGATGACGAAACCCAAGCTCCCGTAGATTTAGATGATACACCTACTAGTCCTGCTACTAATGAATCGGAACACCGACCCGTACAAACTCCCACTTTTAGTAGACAACCTCCTAAACGTTCAGAAACTTCATTAGTTTTGCAATTTTTTATTCAACTAAGAGAACAAAATAAGGCTAAGTGTAAATCTTGTGGGAAATTACTTGTGCATAGGTATACTGGAGATCGTAGCGGCACAGGTAGTTTAGTTAAACATATAAAATTACACCCTAACGATAAGGCTAGATATATCCAATTGAAAACGCAACAAGAGGGGAGAGCAAGTCCTGATACTACAATTAACCAAAGTACTGGTTCTAACATGCTTCAACCAGGAATAAACACAGTCACCGGAGGTATATTGTATTACGATCCAAATAAGGATCGTGAAGAATTAGCTAAAATGATTACTGTTATGTGTTTACCTTATTCTTTTGCTTCTAATCCTGCTTGGATTCATTAAGACGAGTTTTTAATCCTACATATAAAGGTTGGCCTCGCGCCACAGTTAAGGCCGACATTTATAAATATAAACATGAATATGAACAATACTTGCGCTATTTATTTACTCATATAAGTAATCGTATGTCTATTACAACTGATATTGGTAGAAGTGGAAATGACTGTGATTATCTAACCGTGACCAGTCATTGGATAGACGAAGACTGGACCATGCAAAAACGCATTATAGCATATAAAATAATTAATTCACGGCACACAGGTAAGTTTATTGCTAGCACTGTTTCAGATGTATGTAGATATTTTTGTTTTAGTGATAAAATAATGTCAATTTCCATGGATAACGCTAGTAGCAACACTACTGTAATAGGTATTTTAACTAGAACACTTAATCCTGCTTTTACAAATATTTTCCATGTTAGATGTATATGCCATATTTATCATTTAATTGTTGGAGATGGTATGAGAATTTTAAACATAGAAATTGAAAAAGTTAAATTTGCTCTTAATTGGCTTTTTTATTCAAACCGTAGAAGTAGACTTAGAGAATATTATAAAAAATGTGACGAATATGGCCTTAGAGAAAGAAAGGTTCCTAAACCTTGCCCACTAGGTGGAACTACATGTATGAAAGCTTAGTAGTGGCGTACGAATATAGAAACCCAATAAACGCTACTTATAATTCTAGGGATTGTGAGGATGAAGATAATGACATGCTAACTAATCAAGATTGGAATAACGTTAAGATTCTTTTAGATTTTTTAGAACATTTTAGTGTGGCTACAACTGCTTTATCTGGCCAATATTATCCTACCATTTCAAACTGTTTAGTATATATTGCCGCACTTGCTAATTTATTTGCTGATTTTAACGAGGGAGGGGAAATTTATGAAAATGCAATATTTGAAATGAAAAATAAATTTAAAAAATATTTTTTTCCAATCCCTCCTATTTTTGGTGTGGCTGCTATGTTAAATCCTACTATGAAAGCAGGAGGTCCTAACTTTTGGTATAATAGTATTTATCAATCTTTAGATCTTTCACAGAAGAAATGGCAACACTATCTGATGCGAAAGCATCAATTACAGTGAATGCTCAAACTGTTTATAATGCTTATAAACAGGCGTTAGAGTATGCTAGGCCTACTATTCCAACCCCTACTTCGTCCACATCACAAGCGTCTAAAAGAGTTGCTGGCTTAACAGCTCTTAAATCATGGACGGAGTTCAGGGGTACTCAAGGTGAGAATTTAGATGATATTTCCCATCTAAACGAACTTCAAGTTTATTTGTCGCAGGGGCTAGAGAATGATAATCCAGACGGATCTTTCGACCTTTTGGATTGGTGGAAGACAAGCGAAAAGCATTTTCCCGTTCTTGCAAGGATGGCTCGGGATGTTCTATCCATTCAAGCGTCAACTGTTGCATCGAAGAGCGTATTTAGTCAAGCCATACTACAAATAGGAGATCATAGAGCGTCGATGCGGGACAGCTTGGAAAAATCAGTGCTCTTCCGAGATTAGATCCGCTCTGAAAGAAGGAACTTTGGGCTAGCTGAATCTCAACCCGAAATAGACGAGTGCTATGAAGAAATGCTAGCAGAACTTGTTCAGGAAGCAACTTCACCCGGAAGTGGTGATGAACAAGCTTCATTTCCACCACCGCCAACACAACCACCTCCAAACCTTGAAGGTTTTATGCGATTTGTTAGAAATAATACATAAATTATCATGTAACTTGTACATTGGCATGTCTTCTTTTAGTTTTTTTTCCTTTTAATGGTGGTATTAGTACCATGTTGTGCTCATTCCATTGGGGGAAGGAAGACTAACAAAGATATGCCATTTTGGTCAATAAATACGCTTTTTATCATATCCTTGAATATATTTGTCTCAATATTTATTTGTTTTTACTTCTATATCAATCCTTGAATATTTATATAACATATAATATATAACATACAACACATAATACTAACGACAACATTCTTTTATCAATATGTACTACTTATATAAAATTTATACTAATTACTAACTACTACACAATATACAAAATATACACTACTTATACACAATATATACTAATTTCCAAACACAATATATACTATACTAAGAACATAGTACACCATATAAAAATATATTGTACAATATACTAATCACTACTATACAAGATATTGATTTTAAAAAAAATAAAAAATTTAAGTCGGAACCGCCTAGAACCGCCAGACCCGCGGTTCCGGAACCGCCAGAACCGGAACCGGGCGGTTTCGGAACCGTATGGTAGCAGTTCCGGCTCTGGAACCGCCAGAACCGGAACCGCCAGAACCGCCAGAACCGCGGAACCGGAACCGCCAGAACCGGAACCGCCAGACCCAAATAGACCCAGAACCGGAACCGGATACAGCCTTAATTTTAAATAGAAATGGTGGTAACTAAGAACACCGTGTATTTGAAATGGAAACGGTGGTAACTAAGGATACCGTGTATATTAAATGGAAACGGTGATAACTAAGGACACCGTGTATTTTAAATGAAAACGGTGGTAACTAAGGACACTGTGTATTTTAAATGGAAACGGTGGTAACTAAGGACACCATGTATTTTAAATGGAAACGGTGGTAACTAAGAACACCGTATATATTAAATGGAAATGGTGGTAACTAAGGTCACCGCGTATTGTAATGAAAACTGTGGTAACAAAGGACACTGTGTATGTTAATGAAAACAGTGGTAACTATTGGCACTATATGATATGGCGCTTGGGCTGTAGGAGCCCCTCCGAAGTCTAAGCCCCCACAGTGAGCACGGGTACCTATATGGATCGGGCTACACGTTCCGCAGTGTTCATGCATTGCATTACATCTCATGCATTTTATTTACTATTGCTTTATTTGGATATATTTGATACTTGTACTGTAAAGAACTGTTTAACTAGCTTTACTCTATGCTTTATTGTGGATTTCCTGCTTTCGGGTTTTTATACATGCTTATTACTCGCCGAGTTGGTAGACTCACCCCATACTCACTGTACCTTGTGTGCAGATTCAGGTGCTCCAGAGACCTAGTTCTACTACTGTTAATTTCTCGAGCTATTCAGAGTACTGAGGTAGCTGCCCAGCGTCCGCATGACCACTTACTCTGTTTCCATAAGTCATGTTCCTTTTTGCTATTTTGTCAGACTTTGTATCATTCCGTTCAGACTTGTAATTGGTATTGTTAGAGGCTCTGTACTTATGACTCCTCGATTTTGGGACGATTATTCGTCTTGCTCACCTGTGTTATCTTAAAATGTTTCTTTTTGGCTGGGATGTCGTTCTTGGTTGTGGTTTGGTCGGGCTTTCCTAGCCTCGCGGCCGGGAGCCATCACGACCGGGTTTGGGGTCGTGACAAATGTTGAGTGGAGTGTTGAGTGCGAGTGTGAGTGTTGAGTAATGGAGTAACATTGTTTTGAGGTTGCATTTACTTTTGTTGTTGTTGTTGCATTACCTGATAACTTATTTGTGGTATTTGTTTGTTTTATAGAATTTACTTATTTATTCATGTTTATTGTAAACTATGAAAATAAATATTTTGACTGTTTTACTTAACTCGTCACTACTGCTCAGTTCCTTAGTTATTTCTTTTACTGCTGAGGTGGTTGTACTCATACTACACCCTGCACTTTATGTGCAATAGTGATCATTGTGCATTTATGTGCATTTAGGTGAGTTAAAGCGCGTAATCATTGAGTTCAAGCTGGCTATCTTTGGAAACTGCAAAGTAGCTGCTAGCGTCCACAGGGCCTTATTATTCCTTTTGTCATTTCTTTTTTTGGACAGTTAAACAATTTATATATCTTAGTTTATAGTTTTAGACGCTCATGACTTAATGACACCTGATGTTTGGGGCTAACTTCCTTATTTTTACACTAATTATATTTAGATTAGATTTAGTATATGCGAAATTTAAATGTTGGTATTGTTTTATTAAATTCTTAAAATTAATTAATAGTAATATTTGGAAAATAGGCTTGCCTTGTAATGCGATTGGCGTCATCACGGCCACTGTTAGATTTTGGGTCGTGACAATTTCAACAAATTATTACATGCTATTTTTACTTTACTTCGGTATCTCGAAAGTTACAAGTTCAATTGAATCTGTTATTAACATACTAAGTCCGCCTCTGCCCACTTTGTATCAACTCCTCTCCACTTTGTGGAGTATAATGAGAAATGTGCACCTTATCACCAGAGGCGGACCTAAAATTAGAGCATAACGGATGCATCATTGTATGCTATTTATTAGCGATAAAATTTTGCGAGCAACTCTTCGATAAATCAATGATTATAAAAGACTTATCATCCTAATACAAATAAAAAGAAGTTCTAAAGAAAAAGAAAGTATTGAACAAAGAGAGATTTCTTTACAAAATATGTACTACGGAAAGGGAAGATATTTGATTTAATACTTTTAAACTTTAAATTTTGAGCTTTTTCTTAATTAAAAAGGGGTCTGATCAAAAGAGTTTTCAAACTTCAAAAATTAATTAAAAACTTACTAAACAATTCAAGATTAAGGGTATACTAATAGATAAAGAACTGAAGAACAATCCAACTCTTAATTAGTTATCATTAACGAATCAGAGTTACAATTATCCACTACTTTGTCAAAGTGAATGTTGAAGAAAATTGTGGAAGAAAGATTTCTATACTTTTACTTCTGAAGGGCGCGAAAAATTGCAATTTCAAGCTTTTAAGTATAAGGAAGGGATTTGAAAAAGAATAAAATTAAGTTGACTATTATATTTTAAAACTAAACTATATTTGAATTGATAGAAGTAAAAAGTGAAGCACCCTGCTATTAAGTACAAACTAGTTGAATTAAAAAAAGTAAAATAAAAAGGAGAAGAGAAAGTGGTGAAAATGGGTTTTGAACACACGACCTAAACCAAAATTGAAAACTTAAAGTGCCCTACAAAACCATTCCTCCAATTTACCTTTTCATGTTTAGGGGCACACGAAATATATTTAATGGGTTCCAATTATATGCAGAGATACATATAAAATATATATGCCGGATTTTTGTCGAGGTTAACGGAATCTCATAACACCTCAATCATCAACGTAAGTCCACCCCTCCTTATCACTACCTTATGAAAATAAAAAAAACTATTCTTCGGATCAAGTAAAATAATTCTTAGCCGAGTTTGTAAATCTTAATAGAAATTAATGCAAAAAAGAAAATTGAACATTCAATTTTGTTTCGCAAATTCAAACAAAATCCAGATTTATAACCAAATTCCCTTAATAAGCATTTAAAAAAATTTCTTTTCATCAGCCAAATGAAATAAATTTGAAAAACAATAACAGAAATATAAGATAAAGTTCTAGTATGTGTGTGTATATGTAGGCACCATAGTGAGCCAAAAGCTGATTGAAAAGCAGAACAATGGATTTCTGAGATGCCTAGGTTTTTACTGTTAGGTCCTCTCTAAACGATATTTAGAAAGACAGACAGCACTTTCCGTGATATATTTCATGGTAGCTCAAAAGAGATATCATAATTCGCGGCCAATTCTATCTAAGGAGGATCTGTCTTTAGGATTTCTACTTTCCCATTAATTATATACCCACATAACTATTCTTTTATGTTATTTTATTTGGTGAGGAGAAAAGAATTGGACTAAAAGATTTTGGGGCTAGAAACTCCAGCAGGAAGTTCAAGTGTTAATTGGATTGTCCAACATGGAATTGTTGTCATTCTATGTAGAAATGATATTAATAGCCCGTTTGGCCAAACGTTAAAAATTAGTTTATTTTGAAAAATACATTTTTTCAAAAATGCTTTTCTAAAAAGTACTTTTGGTGAGAAGCGGCTTGTGTTTGGCTAATTAGTTTGAAAAACACTTCTGAGCAACAATTAGTGTTTGGCCAAGCTTTAAAAATTGCTTTTAAGTGTATTTTTCTCACAAGTGCTTCTCAAAAAAATACTTTTGGAGAGAATTTACTTTTTTTGCTTCTCAAAAACTGCTTCTGCTCTCCTCAGAAGCATTTTTTTTTTCTAAAAGCTTGGCCAAACACCTCAACTTTCGGCCAAAAGTGCTTTTGACAAAAAAAAAAACTTTTGGCAAAAAAGAAGCTTGGCCAAACAGGCTATAACTAGCCGCTCTGAATTACTAGTATTATTGCGTTCCTAGATTTCAGTTTTTCAGTTCAAATTTTCAGAACAAAAATGTCTTGAGTTGAGATTTTTAAGTTTAAAATCTCAGGACAAAATAAGTACTAGCTAATCTCTCAATAGCATTACTGAGATTGACGATTTGTCCACTTGCCCCAAGATTTAATAAATCTAGAAGAATTAACCTAAATACTCCCTTTGTTCCGATTTATGTGAACTTTTTTGACTGGGCACGGAGATTAAGAAAAAGTAAAAACTTTTATAATTTGTGATCCTAAACAAATCAAAAAGGGGTCCAGAGTTTTTGTGTAGTTATTAAAGCTTTTCATTAAGGGTAAAATCAGAAGTTTAAGCTAAATTATTTTAAAATTTAAAAATGGGTCATTCTTTTTGGAACAGACCAAAAAGAAAGTTTCACATAAATTGAAACAGATGGAGTAGTTGTCAAGCCAACATATATATATATATATAGCTAATTCCACCAGTTTAATATAAAATTTATCCTAAGACTAGGTAATACCCAGAACCAAATATAGAAATAAGATAATCTCATATTCTATCACGAAATTAATATCCTCATTTCCATGACAAACGATCCCTAACCGTATATATTATATCGGCTAGGTAAATAATGAATATGATTGGCTATTTGTGTAAAGACCCTAATTCTTTTAAAAAGTAGTAAGTACTTATTTTTTCATGAAATTTTAATCTAAAAATTCTAACTTCAAATGCAATCAAAAACATTTTTGTTCAAAAAATTAAATTGAAAAACTTAAATTCAGAATTAATCAGCTAATTCTTAAATAGCAGCCATTTAGTGTGGCTACCTGGTGTCATTTCTACCTCTTAAAATGCAAAGGAAGCCCAAGTGTTTATATAACTGGCCCAATCACAACTCTGTCCTGGCCCAAATCCAATTCTAGTTGGAGTCAAATCGATCTATCGTTAGATCAAGCAACTGTTATTAACAGAATTTCAACACAAAATATCCCCTTTTTTTGTAGAATTCAATCTCAAATCGCAATATCTACAGGTATTAATATTAATTTCAGCTCAAAAAGCCTTTTTTTTTAATTTTAATTTTCTCCATCGAACGACCAATTTTGACTTGAAATTATTGTTGCAGAATACAGAATTGTTTTTTCAGTGTGAGATCGGACGAACATGGGATTTCTAGTGACGACTCTAATTTTTGTTGCGATTGGAGTTATTGCATCTTTATGTGCCATAATTTGCTGCAATAGAGGACCTTCTACTAATCTGTACGGTCAATTTGTTCCCTTTGTCTTTGTTTCATTCGGATTTGCTTATCATAATTCCCTTAGGGCTCGTTGTGTTTATTGTGTAGAAAAAAAAAGAATTCTTTGCATAGCACTCTGAGTTATTAATACAAAATGCTTGAGTTTTTGTATCTCTGCCCCTCGGGTATGGGTAAGGTCTGCCCTACTTGTGGTATTATACTGGGTTGTTGTTGTTGTTGTCGGTGCTGCTGTTGTTGCTTATTTTTTGTATAATAACTCTGAATTATTGATGCAGCTTTGCATTACTAATATAGTTTTGGGTTCAACTTCATTGTATATTGTAATTCCTTCAGGCTTGTTTGGTCTGTTGTATGAGAAAATAGAAATTTGGCGTATATATAGCAAAGTTGTTGCAATCCTTTGATGGTGGTATCTTAGGGGGTGTTTGCGTATATAAACACTTTTTACCTTATCTACCGCATTTGGTAAACGCTAAAGTGCTTATAATCGAATCAGCCAAAAGCTTAAGTTGGCTGCTTACCAACTTATGGCTTTTTAGCTTATAACACTTTTGGTTTGAGTTTTGACAAAGCTTTTTACTATTTTATCCAAACACTCCAATTGTTTATTATCAATTTCAGCACTTTGTAAAATCATTTTCAGCACTTAAATGTGTTTCTCAACACTTAATACTTATCAACCACTTTTAATCAGCTAATCCAAATAGATTCTTAGAGGAAGTAGTGTTAGTTTTGTCCTTTGTGTTATGCTTCATTAGTACAATCAGCTATTCTCATTATCACTTCACTCTTTCGTTTATATACTTATACTAACTGTATGTCTTTAGTACAGGGCTTCTTTGTTTTCTAGTCTTTGATCCATATCCAGGTCATTGACTATGTCAGATGCTGGATAGTGATTATATTTTATCACTACTCTCTAGCATGAAGATTTTGATAGTTATTTTAGAAATTTATTAAATTGACTCGTATTGTATTTCACGATTCAGGCATTTCAGATAACAAAGTAAGCACGTGAAATTGAACTTGAAAATGCAAATTGTGATTTTTGTCCGGCCGCTGCTTATTTTTCTTGAGTTTATATTGAGCTCTCCAGGCTTCAATAGATGATGTATTAAATTTTATTCAAGCATCTTTTGATCTCTGTCTGTAGTAGCTAACTGCATTTTGTGATGCAGGTTACACATGACACTGATCATCACCGCTACAGTATGCTGCTGGATGATGTGAGTTTCTCTCTCTCTCTCTCTGTCTCACACACACACGCGCGCGCGCACATGCACACGCTCGCACGACCAAATGTGTACAATGTGAAGCAGAACAAGACATAATGTAGATACTTTATCTCTCAAAAGAACTTGTAAAAGAGTCTCTCTTTCAAAACACGGCAGCATGAGTTCATTTGTTTGACTTGAAGCCAGGTGTTAGTAAAATGTTTTCCTGAATTTGCTTCGTCATGTTTCCCATATTTAATCTTTTGATATCCAAGAGTTTGCATAAAATAGAGAATTACTTACCAATCAAAAAATAAAAATAAAAGATAAGAAATAGAGCAATTACATATGCAAAGTATGGGTATAACCTATAAGAATACCTTTTTGCTGAGGAATCCATGTTTTGCTCGGCTTGTTAAATGTATTGCTTGTACTGTCAAATCTGCTTGACTTCTGCATAAAGTATGAAATGGGCTGTCATTTGTCTGTTTCTCCACTGGAATATTAAATGAAGCTAATCCATTTGACGAATTGGCTGGCTCTGTGATAGAGCCAAATAATCAATAATCAGAACTTCAAAGTTAATGATTGTTGTCCCATAATCTTTGTGAGAGGATTTAGATGATGATCGACTTCCTAGGATGAACTTGGATGTTGTTTTTTGGGTATGTATGTGTATATATAAATATATATATATATATATATATATATATATATATATATATATATATATATATATATAAGCAATTGTGTGCTTAATATCTGAATCCACTAAAATCTAAAGATATTGCAGTTATTCCTTTCTTTGAATATTTTCCGAGGCTTAGCTGGGTTTGTTGTTGTTGTCGTTGTTAAGTTTTCCCTGATCAGGATGCTCGTAATAAAAGCTAAAGTTTGAAATTATCTATAGTTGATTTGACAAAATTCTTCATTTGTATTGTCAAACAATCATGGCCTTGTGAGTTCTTGCTTCACAAATCCCATAGATATTCTGTCCTAAATTAATTGGTAACTTCTTATAGATGAAACATAGAGTTGCTTCTTCTTGAAATCGCTGAGGTGTAGATTGCTATATCTGTTCCATACTTTTGAAGTTCCTCATTTTGGAAAGTAAGAAATGTGATGGAATTTCTTTGCATGTGAACTTATGTGACTAAGTGTTGAAGATCTCCCTCCTCGCAACATCATTATTTCCCTCTCTTAATTGACAGATGAAAGTGTTGGTAAGATTTTCAATGTTGTCTCTTGAGGGTTCATTATTGTAGTAATTTTCTTCTCAAGGATCATGGGGGTATCCACTACTTTTTCTTTATTCTGCTTTTCCTCTCTCTATGAACACGAATCAAGTTCAATGTTTCTTTCTGTTGTTTTGATGCTTGTCTCATGACTTAGCTAACTGGGAACTACCCTTCTACCTCTCGCTCGCCTGCTCCCTCCCTCTTTTCCTCCTGTTTTGTATGTGCGGATGGTGAGTGATAATGATCTGGTAGGGAAGCTGATGTGTGGCGTATCGTGGAGCGACTAGCATTCATTATTTATTGACTCTTTGTTGGAAGTTGGAGAAGTTATGCTTTCACTAATATTATTTTGGTTAAATCTACAGAACTCCATTTAGTATTCTCTGTGAAAATTCTTATAGTCTCTCTAAATGGACCCCTAACTTTTACTAAGCTTATTCCCTTTTTGTTATTAGGTAATTAACTTTATTAACATTTGTGGGGGAACCCCATGTACATGCCATATACCAAAAAAGAGAACCTACACCAAAATATGGTTCTCAACAAACGTGATACAAGTAGGGACTTTATGAGTACACCAAAAAGAAAGTAGAAAGAAAAGACTACTTTGCAATTTTGTAAACTCTTCTTCCACCCCTTCAAATGCCTTTCTATTTCTCTCTTTCCAAATAACGCTCATGACAGTATCGTCAAAGGCTCGCTTAAAACTCGCTTAAGCCTTGACGCAAGGCTCAAAACATGTTGAGCGCTTCGCCTCGCTTTGTTGGCGCTTTAATGTCACATCAAGGCTCTAAAGCATACTTTTCAGCGACACTAAACAATTTATATTTCACTTATCGTAATTTTTTTTTCAATTTCTTTGTCTATATATTTGTTATTTATGCTTATTATTATTAGTCTTGGACTACATATACATATTTTTACTTTTTCTCCGGTTGTGCCTTTTTTCATTAAAGCCCACGCTTTATTTGCGCTTTGCGCTTAAAGCCACAATGGACCTTAGAGCTTTTTTGCGCTTTTCGCCTTTGATAACACTGGTTCATGATTGCTAAGCTTATTCCTTAAAGAAATATTCATTCTCCTTCACGAATGCAATAGTTATTTGCCACGATATCTTCTTAATGCATAGAAACAACTGTGTGCTCCATCAATTGTCGTTGGCCAGAATATTACTTTGCATCCTCAGTCCTGCATTGTTTAAAAAGATTTATGTATTTTTGGACCATGTTCCTGCATTACACCAAAACGATTCTGTTGGTGTGTGATTGAATTATAAGAGAGAGAGAGTCATCACTTTGAGGATATGTTTGCTAGTTCTGCTGCCCTACAGGGAGCAGAGAGTGCTACTTTTGTTTTTGTCTTTGAAAAGCTTCCTTAGTTTTGCAGGCTTGCACCTAATTATCACTTGACAAGGAACTTGTTTATAGTTCCTACTTTGATTTGCCATCAATGATACTGGGTTGTCACTTAGATTAGTGTGATGTTGGAATAATAAAACTTACACCAATATTCCTGGATTGATGTGTAATAATAGTAGTAGTAGTAGATGTTGCAAGTAATTTTCTAGCCATTTTCGTTATTGAATTGGATCTATCAGTTGATACTGAGAAGAAAATCCACTGTTTTCTGTGTTTTTTTGTGGATAGGTGGGCAATCGTGTACCTTGCACAGTTGAACCCACTCATCGTTCCAGTTTTGAGTGAAGGAGAATAAGATGCTCTTGGAAACTCAGGTTTGTCGATTTGAGTGAAGCGAAATACTAGTGGCATGCTGAAGTCATATTTGTATCACTATTTATGTGCTTATCGTTGATGCAAGACAAATTTGATTTCATTTTTTTGTATAATATTCACAACTTATTTTGTAGTTCTATATCATCTTATAGTCTCTTGTCTGAGCTTTGACTGCATAAAGCATCTTGAAAGAACACTATAAGATGGCGATGTAACTGGCTATCTCTTTGCCTCATTTTGGCAAGAAACAATAAGCGTTGGGAAGCTATTGCTTTCCCTTTTCACCAACGCATTTGTCTGTGAGAATTCATATAGTCGAGCTCATCTTGTTTGGGTTTGAGGCGTTATTGTTGTTGTATTTGTTTAAACTCTTGGTCATGGATGGAGCATTTCAACTTTTACGTGCAAGATGTACTGCAATTTTATGGATGTGTTAAAATTAGAACTTTTCTTCGTTTTTTGGTCTTGCTCCCCGAGAACTTTTGTTTCTGTTAAACGATGACTATAATAGATTTGCCAGCCATTTGAAATCAAAGCTCAGCAGCTACTCATGACTGTTGAAAAGAAAATTCTGTCCAGATTTGTCACCCCACTACATGGGCTATCGTTTGTAAAATTATTGAAAAATAGCCACTATTTTATTGGAACTCGAAAAGTTCCAGCATAATATGTTGATGGAGCTTCTGCGTATAAACTCCAGCATATTATGTTGAAGAATGAGGAAGAGAAAGGATTCCTCGAAATGGTAAGTGGGCCTTCCTCAACCAATCCCCTAACATTCAACCTCTGTTCTCACGCGAGATTGATGGAAATAGTCACATAGGTAATCACAAACCTTATAGATTTACATTTTTAAGACACTTTAAAACTTATAGTATAATTTTTTAAGACAAAAGTGTTAAGAATGGAGTAGAAAGGACACTTTAATACCCCAAAGTTTTTTATTTACAAAAACGTTCCATTTCTCCTCATGCCGATGGATGTTTGAAACATCTCCCGTGTTTTTGATGGATATTTCAACTATCCCGAGAGATGTTTCAAACGTTCCAGAAATGTTTAAAACATCCCGAGAGAAATGTTTCAAATATCACGGGAGATTTTTAAAATTATCCACAAATTTTATTATTTTTAATTTGACCTCCGAACTTCTTGTGTCCTATATTCTTCCACAAGACTTAGAGGAGTCCCTTTTACCTCTTTTTTCCATTATTTTAGTGAAAGAGGAATTGACCTCTATTTCAAAAAAGAGAGGTCAATGGTCTATTGGGTCTCACACTCTCCCTTATCCATACACATAATTAATTAATAATCGTGTCTGTTATGTTCTGATTAATAACTCAAGCTAATTACTCCGGTCCAAAATAAGTGATTTTTTAGATGTTTTTTACACAAATTAAGAAATCTACCTTTTAGCATTAAATAACAATTGAATTGACCATATTAATCTTTACTATCTCACATAAATACTCCTAACACATATTCCAACACTATTTACTCCAAGGATAATGTAGAAATAAATAATTACTTCATTCTTAAAATTTAGAAAAGCACTTATTTTGGACCACAAATAAAAGACCAAAAAATCACTTATTTTGTACCGGAGGGAATAAATAAGCTTTCTGCCTTTAGATAGACGCACCATTCTGACCTACGTGCGACTATTCACAAAAACATATTCACTATTTCTCTTTGGTTTGTTAATTGCATCTCCCTTTATTCTTTTTTCTAAGGCTTCCTATATTTCAGTCTTCAAATATCTATTTACACTTTTTAAAACAAATCAATAAGATAAATATTTCTAACAATAAGTAAGATAACCAGTACTAAATGATTTGTTTATCCTTAAAATCGGATAACAATTGAATTTATAGATGGTTTTAAGGATACGTGTATTCATTTGACATAAAGCGATAAAGTAAATTGTAATTAAAGCGGACAATGATAAAATAAATTTAAACCGTGCGACTTGAACAGTTATAGCCTTGAAAGTGAGTCTCACTTGATTAACTGGCAATTCAAATGATATCAGACATAGAAGAACAATAGCCTACAGAAAAAAATAATATTATATTATAGTGGGATGCGTGCAACAATGTATTTTACAAATAATTAGACCCCCATTTATATAGTAGGGGAATCCTACTTTAGGTACAATTCTATAAAAGGTAAAATTTTCATGATTTGCTAATTAGCCAGTTTCTCATTGATATGTGCCGAGATTCACACCGTGACACCCGATCAGTTACGGTATTTCGCCTTCTGTTATTTGGTTTGGCAATGTTTCCCCGAGCTCATTCGGGGTTGGGGTAGATTCCGAGGTGATGGACCTGATGTTCTCGGGAACGGGCATTCTGACCTCGTATCTTGGTTCGATGAAATTGGGGGTCGATCTTCAACCCATCACGTTTCAATCCCGATCCGCCATGCCATAGACGAGCCCAAATTCGACCGTAAACATGATTAAATAAAGCATAATAATAATATAGTAATATATTATGTTTACCGTTAACCGAACCGAACAATGACTTATTGGCTAATTTATATTTACCATTTTACTCCTATGTATATAAAGTACTATTGAAACCATAAATGACTAAATCCCTAATTTCTAATTCTCAATTAAATTCAGTCCGCAGTAGAGAGTGAGAAGTCGACCAGTCATCTCTCATAAGTCCTAAATCCCTAATCAAAATTTCTCTCAATATGAATCTTCTTGGGCTCATCACTCGTAACTCGTCAGTCTCGTCTTTCTCTTTATGATCTTGGACACCAGCTGCATGAGGGCAACACATGTAAAGGACCAATTAAGAGTAATCTAATCACCAGACAAACTAGTTGAAACAAGAATAGTGGAGTCGCTAAAAGATGAGGCTTATATGGAGTCAGTTCGATCATTTGGCATTTATAAGACTAGGATTGTTTAAAATCTTTTTATTTGATTTAGCCGATAAACTGTCCAATAACCACTTGATAATCGTTAATCAGATACCAGTCCACCTGTTATCTTAATGGATAGTTTGCGAATTATTATATTTATGATCCGATAAGCGATAAGCCAACCGTTAAGCGTAATTATCCATCTGATTCGCCTGATAAGTACCCTAACATAAGAAATACTGCAACTAGAACGAGCCTGATATATAACCCAGAAAATGAATCTAAAGTTGATTCAACCTAAAATAATTATTAAAATCGTCTAAATCATATAAGGAGATAATAGTTCGTTCTCTTTCGGAGCCGATTTTTTAAAATTTTTAATCCTTATAATTTGCTTCTTTTTTCTTTTGTAGTGCACAAAGAGGAAGAAGAAGAAGAAGTGGAAATGGAGATAGAAATAGGGTATCCAACAGATGTGAAGCATGTAACACACATAAGGTCGGATGGATCAACAACAATTAACCCTATAACAGGATGGGAAAATTTGAAAATTCGTGAATGAATTTATTTTCCTTCTGTTAGAACATGCGCAGCGGAAGCAAGCATACAATACATGCATCAAATGCATGTAAACTAGACAACGTAATAAAACGAGTTTAGAAGTACTAACCTCTTGAAGCAGAACAAACCTTCCAAGTAGCAAGAATCCAGGGCTGCAGTCTTCTGCTATTTGCCTAGTAAAACCTTCTGACGTTTTGCTATTGAGTGGGCAAGAACAATTCAACTAAAAGGTAAGTAATTAGGTGAAACTAGTCTTCCTTTAATAGAGTTATTTTTGGCCGAAAATACTCCTCCAAAAACGTGTAGGATTCTTCTTCTACAAGTAGAATCTTACTCCAACTCTATTAGATGACTTTTCTCCCAAGTCACTTTTATCCCAAGTTTGTCAAGATTTTTAGTAAGTATAGCAGGGACCACAAAAATAATAAGAGGCTACTAATTATAGTATTAATTCGAAATTAGCATGAATTAATTCTTACTATAATTAATTGTAATTTATTCCACTAAAAAACTGCAATTGAACTCCTCAATATGAATTTTAAAAATTCATTAACACTTATATTAACTCCTCATATTAAGATTTCAAATACCAGTTAATTAAATTAAATCACTGAAAATTTAATTCAATTAACTAATTAAATCCTTTATAATTCCGCTTAAACTATTTCGTGTGACAGATACAAAATTCACCGGCCGGGTTTTCACATGAAAATTAATAAGCTTACATAAAAGGGTAACATCAAACTCGAAACCGAGCCATGAATTCTATCAACTAAATATTATTCACAAATGGTATTCGTTATTGTCCAATCTATTAGGCATATACTAACTCTAAATAGAGTATTACCTTTTGATAAATCAAAACAATAAACAAATTACATTGATCATAATAATTATATCAAGATTAGGAGTATAAGCTCATTTAATGAAATTAGAGAAAATGTATTATATATTCAGTACAAAAACATCTTTTCTCTACTTGGTTCGTTCAATATACACTGAGTATACTAGAACAAGAAGTTGGAGTAAAACTACTCCCATAATCAAGATAAATTATACAATAATGTTGTGCTACAATCATCAATATATTTTGTCCAATAATATCTTTGATTGTGAACATAGTTTATTAATTATGAGAACCAACAATTTAATCTTATGTGCATTAGCTAAGACTCCGTACACTAAATTGTCTACTACATAACTAAAAGGACACACATATAATAAATGTTATATTTAAAATGGTACTTTATTGAATTGAATAAATTAAATAAATAAGTGTTCCATAAAGAATAAAATATAATACTATATCTAAACCGCATGGTTAATAGTATATCCCAACAATCTCCCACTTAGACTCATAACCATGCATCTAGTACTCTAACACTCATTTCTTCTACATGCTTGTCGAAAACCTTCTGTGTCAAGCTCTTTGTAACGGGTCTGCCAAATTGTCCTCTGACGCAATTTTCAACACTCTTGCATCACCTCTCTGAGTTATGTCCCGAATTAAGTGATAGTTATGCTCAATATGCTTACTCCTTTTGTGGTTTCTTGGTTCCTTCGAGTGTGCTACTGCACCACTATTGTCACGATAAAGTACAATTGGTGCTTGAACGGAAGGAACCATATTAAGCTCTTTCAGAAAGTTCCCGATCCAAACAGCCTCTTTAGCTGCCTCAGATGCAGCCACATATTCGGCTTCCATGGTCGAATCAACAACACATGATTGCTTAATACTCCTCCAACTTATGGCTCCACCTCCTAAGGTATAAACATATCCTGAGGAAAATTTTCTAGAGTCTCTATCTGACTGGAAATCTGAATCAGTATAGCCAATGGGTGCTAAATCACCTGAGTGATACACCAACATATAATCCCTAGTCCTCTTCAAGTACTTGATTATATGCCTAACAACAGTCCAGTGTTCTCTACTAGGGTTATACTGAAATCTACTAACCATGCCAACAGCAAAGCAGATATCAGGTCTAGTACATAGCATGGAATACATAAGACGCCCTACAGCAGAAGCATAAGGGACCGCCTTCATCTTTTCTATATCATCAGTCATTTTTGGGGACTGCTTTTGATGGAGTGATTCCATGTCTAAAGGGGAGAAACCCTTTCTTGGAATCTTGCATGCTAAACCTGGTGAGAATAGTATCAATATAAAGTGCTTGGGACAAGCCTAATATCCTTTGCTTGCGATCTCGCATAAGCTTGATCCCAAGGATATGTGCTGCTTGTCCCAAGTCTTTCATATCAAAACGTAAGGACAATCATTCCTTTACTGAATACAACTTGCTCACATTATTTCCTATGAGCAAAATATCATCTACGTACAAAACCAAAAATGTAACTTTATCTCCAGCTCTAGGCAGTTGTTTCGAGTGTGGGGAGTTTGGTCATTTGAAGAGACATTGTCTTCGAATTCGTGGTGGTAGGTCCCAGAAGAGGGATCGGCCCTCCTCTTCTTCTCCATCTTCTTCAGCACCATCCAAGTCTAGTAGGGGTGGGGGACAATAATCTAGATGTCCCAGGAGCGTTGAGCATTCGAGCGGTGGTCAGGCTCGTTTCTATGAACTTCCAGATAGGAGAGATGTTGTTGCTTCAGACGTAATGATCAGAGGTATTATCTCAGTTTTCCACAGGGATGCCTCAGTTTTATTTGATCCCGGATCCATATATTCTTCTGTATCTACTTACTTTGCTCATCATTTATTGTGGACCACGTGTATTGGTCATGTCTTGTTACTATTGATGGTGTGGAGACCCGAGCTGATTTGCTGCTATTAAGCATGGTAAATTTTGATGTTATTATGGGAATGGATTGGCTATCACCGTGCCATGCTATTGTGGACTGTCACGCCAAGACAGTCACTTTGGCTATGCCGGTATCCCGAGGATTGTTTGGCGTGGTTCGACGGATTATGTACCCAGTAGGGTAATCTTGAGGCTCTTAGTCTTGATTCGGTTCCCGTGGTGAGGGAGTTTCCTGATGTATTTCCAGCAGACCTACCGGGCATGCCACCGGACAGAGATATTGATTTCGGTATTGATTTGGTGCTGGGCACTCAGCCCATCTCTATTCCTCCTTATTGTATGGCACCAGCAGAGTTAAAGGAGTTGAAGAAGCAGCTGTAGGAACTCCTAGATAAGGGTTTCATTCGTCCGAGTGTGTCACCGTGGGACGCACCGGTGTTATTTGTTAAGAAGAAGGATGGCACAATGAGAATGCGCATTGATTACACATAGTTGAACAAAGTGACAGTAAAGAACAAGTATCCACTGCCTCGTACTGAGGATTTGTTCGACCAACTTCAGGGAGCGAAGGCATTCTCCAAGATTGATCTCCATTTAGGCTATCATCAGTTGAAGATTAGAGATTTTGATATCATGAAGACAACATTCAGGACGAGATATGGGCATTATGAGTTTCTGCTTATGTCATTTGGGCTGACTAATGCCCCAGCAGCATTCATGCACCTGATGAGCAGTGTATTTCGACCGTATCTGGATTCTTTTGTGATCGTGTTTATTGATGATATTCTTGTGTACTCGCGCAACCAGGAGGAAAATGTGTAGCATTTGAGGGTGGTATTGCAGAGGTTGAGAGAGGAGAAGTTGTATGCAAAGTTCTCTAAGTGTGAGTTCTGGCTCAGTTCTGTGGCTTTTCTGGGACACGTGGTGTCCAATGATGGTATTTAGGTGGACCCAAAGAAGATCGAGGCGATGTAGACCCAGACCGACCTCAGCTTTTGAGATTCGGAGTTTCCTCAGTTTGGCGGGTTATTACCGTAGGTTCGTTCATGGTTTTTCATCTATTGCTTTGCCTTTGACGAAGTTAACACAGAAGAATGCACCACTTGTGTGGTTTGATGAGTGCGAGGAGAGCTTCCAAAAGCTCAAGTCAGCATTGACTACGGCTCCAGTGTTAGTATTGCCAACAACTTCAGGTTCTTATACGGTATATTGCGATTCTTCGAGGATTGGTATTGGATGTGTCCTGATGCAGGAGGGTAGAGTGATTGCATATGCTTCTCAGAAATTGAATCCCCATGAGAAAAACTGCCATGTTCATGACTTGGAGTTGGCTGGTATAGTTCATGCTTTGAAGATTTGGAGGCACTATCCATATGGCGTATCTTGTGAGGTGTATTCGGATCATCGTAGCCTTCAACACTTGTTCAAGCAGAAAGATATGAATTTGAGACAACAAAGATGGCTTGAGTTACATAAGGATTATGATATTACCATATTGTATCATCCGGGAAGGCCAATATAATGGTCAATGCTTTGAGCCTTAAGGCGGTGAGTATGGGTAGTTTGGCGTACATTCCAGTTGGGGAGAGGCCTCTTGCAGTTGATGTTCAGGCCTTGGCCAATCGGATGGTGAGTTTAGATATTTCAGAGCCCAGCAAGATGTTGGCTTGTGCGGTTTCCCGGTCTTCTTTGTATAGTCGCATCAAGGAGCACCAGTATGATGACCAACATTTGCTTGTCCTGAAGGACAGGGTCCAGCGTGATGATGCCAGAGATATGACTATTGGTAGTGATGGAGTGTTGCGGATGCATGGCCGGATTTTCGTGCCCAGCATGGATGGGCTCCGAGAGATGATATTAGAGGAGGCCCACAGATCGTGGTATTCCATTCATTCGGGTGCCGCGAAGATGTACCAGGACTTGAGCTAGCATTATTGGTGGAGGAGAATGAAAAAGGACATTGTGAGTTATGTGGCTAGGTGCCTCAATTGTCAGTAGGTCAAATATGAACATCAGAGACACGGTGGGGTACTTCAGCAGATGGATATTACGGAGTGAAATAGGAGAATATTACTATGGACATTGTGAGTGGTCTCCCTCGCACCTCGAGGAACTTTGATTCTATTTGGGTGGTTGTGGATAGACTGACCAAGTCTGCACATTTCATTCCTGTGTGTACCACCTATTCTTCTGAGCGATTGGCAGATATTTTCATCCGTGAGATTGTGCGGTTGCATGTGGTTCCAGTTTCTATTGTCTCAGACAGGGGTACTCAGTTTTCTTCCCAGTTCTCGAAGACTTTTCATCGGGAGTTGGGCACTTAAATTCATATGAGCACAGCTTTTCATTCTCAGACGGACGGAAAGTCCGAGCGTACTATTAAGATATTGGAGGACATGCTGCGTGGTCATGTTATTGATTTCGGAGGTTCTTGGGTTGAGTTCTTGCCGCTTGTGGAGTTTGCTTATAATAATAGTTATCAATCCAGCATTCAGATGGCGTCGTATGAGGCTTTATATGGGTGACGGTGTAGATCTCCAGTTGGTTGGTTTAAGCCCGACGAGGCTAGACTATTGGGGACAGAGTTAGTTCAGGATGCCTTAGAGAAAGTGAAAGTTATCCAGGAGAGACTTCGTACGGCCCAGTCACGTCACAAGAGTTATACGGACCGGAAGGTTCGGGATGTATCTTATATGGTGGGCGAGAGGGTTTTGTTGAAGGTTTCGCCTATGAAAGGCGTGATGAGGTTTGGAAAGAAAGGGAAGCTGATTCCACGGTTTATTAGACCTTTTAAGATACTCAGGAGGATTGGGGAGGTGGCCTATATGCTTGCTTTACCGCCCAGCTTTTCGAGGTTTCACCCGGTGTTTCATGTTTCTATGCTAAGGAAGTATGTTGGGGACCGGTCTCTTGTATTAGACTTCAGCACGATTCAGTTGGATGAGGACTTGACCTATGATGTGGAGCCAGTGGCTATTATGGGTCACCAGGTTCGAAAGTTGAGATCAAAGGACATAGCCTCGGTGAAGGTGCATTGGAGAGGTCGGCCCGTAGAGGAGGCCACTTGGGAGACCGAGCAGGATATACAAAGCAGATATCCTCCATTTTGTTTGAGGCTCCAGGTACGTTTCTTGCCCCGCTCGAGGACGAGCGCTTGTTTTAGTTGGGGAGGATGTGACGACCCGACCCGACCCGTCGTCACGTGAGTTACTGCCCATTTTCTCTGTCTTGTGCTTCTATATGTTCATTTTTATGCGTTTGTGAAGTATGAGGTGATTTGGATAGTGTTTGGTTGAAATTCAGAGGACTAGTCTCTTTAAGAGAAGGCTAGTTTGGAAAAGTCAACCGAATGTTGACATACGCGTTATAGGGCTCAGAATGGATTTTCGATAATTCGGCTAGTTTCGGGTGGTGATTTATGACTTGGGAAGAGAGAACGGAATTGAATTTCGAGGTCAGGGTAGAATTAGGCTTGAATTGGCTAAGTTGAATTTCGGCGAATTCCGGTTGATAGGTGATATTTTGATCCGAGAGATGGAATGGAATTCCAAGAGTTGTAGTAGCTTCGTTAGGTGATTTTGGATATGTCTGCAAATTTTCAGGTCATTCGGACGTCGTTTGGTTGGGTATTGATCGAATGTTAGTTTCGGAAGTTATAGTTGAAACTTAGGCTTGAATCCATCAGGATTTGATGATTTTTGGTGTTAATGTTGGTGTTTTCAGGCTTGAGCAAGTTTGAATCAGGTATTTTGTCATATTTGTGTTTTTGGTTTGGACCCCGGGGGCCTCGGGGTGATTCCGGATGGTTAAGCAAGAATTTTTTGAGTTTGCTTCAGGTTTGGGTTTCAGTCTTCTGGTATTTCCGCGTTTGCGGATGATATACCGCTTAGGCGGTATCTGCTGAAGCGGAAGCTGAGCCGCAGAAGCGGCCAAGGGGAATATGGCTGGGACCGCAGAAGCGGAAATGCGACCGCAGAAGCGAAGGTCGCGGAAGCGTTCAAACCGCAGAAGCGGTTTCTTAGGATTTAAGTTAGACCGCAGAAGCGGTAAAATGAACGCAGAAGCGGGAGTCCCTGAAGCGGAAAAAGGACCGCTGGAGCAGAAATCGACATGGTTTAATGAAACAGTAGGGTTTCAAAATTTTTAAAAGAGAAGAACATTTGGACCTCGAACTAAGGCGAATTTGGGAGCGACTTTGACGAGGATTTTGGGGGAAACATTAGGTATGGATTCTTGGACCTAGAATATATCATTATTGTGTAAAAACATGGATTAAACACAAAGAATCCAAGGTTTTTGAAGTTAAATGGTGGTTAGGGCTTGAAACCCAAGTGAGCTTAAAGTGTTGATTTGAAGGGTCAAATGGACTCCGATCCTTGTAAATTTGATATGTATGTGTTAGAAACTATGCTTAACGCTAGAGGGGGGGGGGTGAATAGCGTTTTAATGAAATTTAGCGTTTTCTTGCGGAATTTAAATTTTACAGGAAGTAAATAAGTGCAATAAAAATAACTTACACAAGGATATATCCTGGTTGGCCACAACAGTGGTTAGTCCAGTCCCCGAGAGACTCTCTCGAGATTTTCTACTAACTTGTTAAGCTTACGGGTGCTTAACAAACCTTTACAGTTGCTCGGAGATACAATCTCAAAGACTTCACTTGCTCGGAGGTTCCTCACCTCAAAGACTTCACTTGCTCGGGGATACAATCCCAAAGACTTCACTTGCTCGGGGATACAATCCCAAAGACTTCACTTGCTCGGGGATACAATCCCAAAGACTTCAACAGAGGAAGCACAGGTTCCTCAACACAAGAGAATCAAAATTCTCTTACAAGTATTTGAAATACTTGAACACTCACGTAACAAAGGTACTCCTTGATGAGTAGATATGAGTAAAATAATACGCTCAAGATCACAACAACTTTGAACAATAATATGGCTCTCAAAAGCTTTATGAAATGAGTAGAAAATGATGAACAATTGAATGAAAGCTTAAAGCAATGTAATGATCAGTTAGTGTATGTTGTTGTGTTTAAAACACTGAGTTGAAGCTGTATTTATAGGTGCAAAACTTGGTCTTACCGTTGTCTAATTGCCAATTAAGAATTGCTGAATTTACTCAGTGACAATCGATTGTCAAGACCAAACAATCGATTATCTGCCAGTCAGATCAAAAATCAATCCAGATTTTACGCTTAATAATCGATTACTTACAATCCATAATCGATTACTGGCAAAATTCAAATTCAGATAATCGATTATACCAAATCCATAATCGATTACTTCAGCAACGTTCCAAAAATCATTTACAGATTTTAATCAAAAAACATCGATAATAGCAAATCAATAATCGATTACCTCATTAACGTTTAAAAATTATTTTCGGATTTTGAGCAAAACATCGATTACAGAAAACCAATAATCGATTACTTTGAGGTATTTGAAAATCATTTGACAACAGTCAGCTTCAACAATCGATTGTCCCTTGCAACAATCGATTACTTGTCATTTTCTGAAAATCTCAAATCACACTGTTTCAAGCCAAAGTTTTTGCGACTAAGTATAAACTTTGACAATCGATTGTTGGACATAGACAATCGATTGTTAAACCCAGTTAACTCAACATAATCGATTACTATTAGTTACTAATCGATTACTTAAGTAATTTTAAAATCACTGGGAGACATCAACTCAACATAATCGATTACCATTAGTTCATAATCGATTATTCTGAGTATTGGAAAACTTTACCTCATCAATAATCGATTGTCATTAGTTCACAATCGATTATCTTGCAGATTTGGAAAAACCTGATGTTAACTGTCTTATTCACAATCGATTATCATTAGTTCATAATCGATTGTTATGCAGTCTTGGCTTATCAACAATCGATTATCATAAATACATAATCGATTATTCTTAGCCCAGATTTCTGAGGTATGTTTAGAAAACATTTTGTCTAATGTAAATATGCATCATTTGAAATCATTTGATACAGAAATAAGTATGCATGATTTTGGAAAATAGTTTTATGAGAGAAGCCATGTTATGGAGTCAAGTTATAGGATCAAGATCACATTTAAGAATAACTCAATAATAACAATTAAAAACAACGTCTTGAGCTTCAATCTCAACATTTGTGCTCTTGTACTTGAACTCCGTCATATATCAATTTGTGCTTTGTTTGTCATTCATCAAAACCTACAAAAGAATACACGTTTAGTATATCGCATTGAGAACGTGTTTCCAACAATTTCCCCCTTTTTGATAATGGCAAACATTAAGCGGGATATGCAATTTTGACAAATAATATTGACGATTCAAGACAAGTAACAAGTATGCATATTTGTTCTTGTTCCCCCTTAATTTAAGAATTCCCCCTCAATTTAAGCTTATAAGCAATTAAGCAATTTAGAGGTGGTGCATACCCGTTATCCCGTTATCTTCCCCCTTTTGCCATTAGCAAAAAAATAGTAAGGAAAGATACACAAAGACGAAATAAAACAAGGTTTATTTATTGAAAATTAAAGGGGTACAGCAGAGGGACATCCAACAATACAATTAAAACAGAAAAAAAACAATACAATATCAATTATCTCCGTCACGATCCGCCTCGTCATCCGGCGCAGCTTCAAAGGGAACGAGACCCGCATAGGGATAATGGACATGGTCAAAATAACCATGGATCTCGTGTGTCAACTGAGAGAGCTGGTCGGATATAGTTTGGAGGGTGGGCTCCTGAGATGGACGAGCACGACGGGCAGGACGGGTAGGAGGAGGAGCTGGAGCATGATCACCATCATGATGGAAGGATGATTCCGAGATTTTCCAGATTTTGGTACTCCTTTTGAGAGGACCATTTTCAGTGACAAATCCGGATGCTTCAAGAAAATTCATGATGAGGAGAGAATAAGGAAGGGGCATGTTATCGGCGACGGCATCGAGCATGTGCATTTTAATGAGCCGACACCAATTGATCTTGGCTCCAGTGACAATGGCATGTAAGAGCTTGGAGTCCTCTTGGGATATGGTGGTATGATTGTGCCTACGAGGTCTTAGGACACGGGTGATGAAGTAGAGGAGAAATCGATAATTTGGGTCCATGCCCGAGATGGTAGGACGACGAGAAGAAGCTTGATCATAAGAGATTCCGGCTTGGCGAAAAAGAATGGATTCATCAAAGAGAGAGCCGGCCTTATCAATATACCGGATAAGATCTTCACCATCGTTTGGAATGCGGGCGATGGCGTGAAGGTTCTCGTCAGAGAGGAGAATGTGAATGCCATTGATGGAGGTGACCACCTCACCATCTTCATCTTTGTGAAGATCTGAATAGAATGCTTCAACTAAAGTTGTGTTAATATGAGGATGGGTAAGGAGCAAGAAATCATAGAGTTGACACTCTTTGAGCATGTTGGCGGCAGGGGCGAAAGGTTCAAGGAGCTTGCTTGTTGAATAAATCGCTTCTCAAACTTGGAGAGAAACCTAGAAAGTTCAGCTTGAGTTTCGAAGAACAAAACGGACCCGTCTTCATATGGGAAGTTTAGAGGAGGAGGGACTGTTGAGGCTGAGGCACCTTGCCTGGAACGAGAACGTTTGGAGGAGCGTCCAGACATATTGGAAAATTTTTACTGCTGAATTTTTTAGACTAAGATGCAAGGAATTGACCTTTGATTTTTAGAAATGGTGCTTGAGCGAGTGAGAATGATCCTATATGAGGGCTATTTATAGGAGAAGGAGTGATCAGCCATTTACTAAAGATACCTGCTGAAAATTGAAAGTTGGAACAGTCAAAAACGGTAAGAAATAAATTTACTGACCGTTAGATAATCGATTATTTGGCAGAGATAATCGATTGTATTTACTGTTGGATTGAATTTTGAAACTGACAAATCGATTTAAGAGACAAACGGTAAAAAAATTTGAATGAGATAATCGATTATCCACACAAAATAATCGATTATGGAGCATTTATGTCCTGATAGCAATCGATGTTGGAGCCAAACGGTAATAAAGTTTAAACAAGAAATAATCGATTGTCAATTTTGGTAATCGATTATTATTGAAATATGGTTGATACAGAGAACTCGGAGAATTTCTGAATATGACAACTAATCGATTATAGGAAGAAATAATCGATTGTCTGGAAAAGTATTGCTGAATGACAGACGGAAATCGATTATGCAATATAAGGAGTTAACAAATTAAACACATTTGCATAATAAAACTAATCAGTCAAAACAATCGATTATTGATACTGATAATCGATGTACTGCACAGTAGATAATCGATTATTTTCTTGGGATAATCGATTGCGGTGTGCTAAGACCATAATTTATCTTACCTTTGGGGAAGTACCTGCAAAATGGAATTAAACGTCTCCGACGCTCAAGTCAGTAATTTATAGTGACGTGAATAAATTACACTAGTGTTATCAAGTGATATCGTGAACTCTTAAGAATTGTGTCCTAGAGTGTTCTTAAGAGAGTTTCAGGTACTTACCTTTCCTCCGACGTCGCCAATTACCTGATCAAGAGGGTGATCTTTGATCGTCCTCCATTCATTTTGTTCTTTTGTTTCACTCCCCAAATGTGGAGCTTCTTCCGTTGATTGTTCCACAATTTCATCATTGATTTCCTTCGATGCCTTTTCTTGTATTTTGTTTTTCAAATTGCTTAAAATATCAACCGATCTGAATATGATTGTTTCCAAATATGACTCTTCCTCCTTCTTTGTGCTCTAGTTGAAGGGATTTGGATTCATCTCCCGTCATGTGTTTGGAGCATCCACTATCAAGGTACCATAGTATGCTTGATCCCTTCAAGCACACCTACAAAACAAATTAATTTTCTTTGGGTACCCATGCCATCTTGGGTCCTTGAGGGTTAGGCATATTGTAATAATATGTTTGAGTAGCATGTCTATGACGAGTAAAACATGCGGGAGCAATATGACCAATGCGTCTACAATAATGACATGTCACATTCGGATTATGCATTCGTCTAGGTTCATAGTAGCTAGATGAATGAAGGTTGCTTACCTTATTTTGAACGCTATCATTTCTCCTACTTTGATCTCTAGGATGGGTAGTGTTTCTAGAGTGATGATATCTAGGTTGAGGACCATTTTGGGGTCTTCTAGGAGGTTCACAATTTTGCCTAAAATATGCATCATGTCTATGGTGACTATTTCTAGGCGGAGGGTCATTTCTTGGTCTAGCATGCAAATTTGTTCTAGGATAGCTATTTCTAGGATACACATTTTTGTTGTTGTTCCTAGGTTGAGCTCTAGGTTTTTGAGGTTTAGCATCAACCTTTTCTTCATTTTTAAAACCTATTCCGTGCTTAGTTGATTTTAGGTTACCAAGAACAACATTCAAGTTTTTATGCGAGGAATTAAACTTATCTAGTGTGCCTTTAAGTCTACCTACTTCATTCTTAAGGTTCACACAAGAAACACAACCTTTAGTAGAACTTTCAGGTTTGTCGGCACTTCTCTTTCCATAAAACTTGTTTTGTTCGTGTAGCTTCTCATTTTCCAAAACCAGTTTTTCTAATTCCTTTTCTTTTAAAGAATTCTGTTTTTGAAAATCCGTTTCTTTTAGAGAAGCGTTTTCTCTTAAGCTAGTGACAGTTTTTGAAGCCTTTAAAAATTCAGTATATAACTCATCAAAAGCATTACGCATTTCATCAAGTGAAAAGTTTTCAGACGAAATTTGACGTACCTCATTTTGGTTGTCTTCTTGTGCCATGAGACAAAGGTTTGCAGCTTCGTCGTTTTCTTCTTCACTTGATTCATCTCCGGAGTCGCCTCCCCACGAGATATATGCCCGTTGCTTTTTAAAGAATTTCTTCTCCTTTTTGATGTTTGGGCAATTTGTTTTGATGTGTCCAGTTTCTCCACATTCATAGCATTTTATTTGCTCACCTTGTTTTTTCCCTTTGCGCTCATATTCCTTGCGCATAAACTTTTGGAATCTTTTAATGACTAATCCAAACTCGTTGTCTTCTTCCTCTTCAATCTTTGGTTGGCTTGTGCTTGCTTTTAGAGCAATCTTTTGCCTTCTTTGATCATCAACAAACGGGTTAAGAATAGTAGATTCATAGGTTTTAAGATTACCTCTTAGTGCGTCGATGGTGACGTTTGAGACTCCAATTGATTCTTGGATAGCATCGGCTTTGGATCGCCATGCCGGTGTGAGGCTTCTAAGAACTTTTCGAACAAGTTCTCTATCCGTGAACGTCTTCTTGAGGACGTGTAGATCATTTACTATTGTTGAAAAGCGCTCAAACATCTCATCTACTTTTTCTCCTTCCTTCATATGAAACAATTCGTAAGCATGAGTAAGAAAATCAACTTTTGCTTCTCTTACCTGGTCAGTCCCTTCGTAAGTGACTTCTAATTTGTCCCACATTTCTTTTGCAACATGAAAGTTTCCTGTAATCGTTAGCGTTAATAGCACAATACAATAAATTTACAGCTTTATAATTATTTTGAATCATTCTATTGTCCTCTGTGGTGTACTCCTCTTCGGATTTGGGAATCCATTCGCCTTCCACTTTCTTGACTGGAATTTCATTTCCCTTTGTGTACACCTTCCAAAGGTAGGGACAATTTGACCGAATGAAGATTTTCATCCTCTCCTTCCAGTATGAGTAATTTGTGCCATTGAATAGAGGAGGTCGTGTAGGGCATTGTCCTTCTTCAATTCCTGCAAAAGAATCTAGAGTAGAAGCCAGGGATGGTTCTCTCAAACTGTTAAGTTTTTCAGAGAGTTGGGCTCTGATACCAATTGTTAGAAACTACGCTTAACGCTAGAGGGGGGGGTGAATAGCGTTTTAATGAAATTTAGCGTTTTCTTGCGGAATTTAAATTTTACAGGAAGTAAATAAGTGCAATAAAAATAACTTACACAAGGATATATCCTGGTTGGCCACAACAGTGGTTAGTCCAGTCCCCGAGAGACTCTCTCGAGATTTTCTACTAACTTGTTAAGCTTACGGGTGCTTAACAAACCTTTACAGTTGCTCGGAGATACAATCTCAAAGACTTCACTTGCTCGGAGGTTCCTCACCTCAAAGACTTCACTTGCTCGGGGATACAATCCCAAAGACTTCACTTGCTCGGGGATACAATCCCAAAGACTTCAACAGAGGAAGCACAGGTTCCTCAACACAAGAGAATCAAAATTCTCTTACAAGTATTTGAAATACTTGAACACTCACGTAACAAAGGTACTCCTTGATGAGTAGATATGAGTAAAATAATACGCTCAAGATCACAACAACTTTGAACAATAATATGGCTCTCAAAAGCTTTATGAAATGAGTAGAAAATGATGAACAATTGAATGAAAGCTTAAAGCAATGTAATGATCAGTTAGTGTATGTTGTTGTGTTTAAAACACTGAGTTGAAGCTGTATTTATAGGTGCAAAACTTGGTCTTACCGTTGTCTAATTGCCAATCAAGAATTGCTGAATTTACTCAGTGACAATCGATTGTCAAGACCAAACAATCGATTATCTGCCAGTCAGATCAAAAATCAATCCCAGATTTTACGCTTAATAATCGATTACTTACAATCCATAATCGATTACTGGCAAAATTCAAATTCAGATAATCGATTATACCAAATCCATAATCGATTACTTCAGCAACGTTCCAAAAATCATTTACAGATTTTAATCAAAAAACATCGATAATAGCAAATCAATAATCGATTACCTCATTAACGTTTAAAAATTATTTTCGGATTTTGAGCAAAACATCGATTACAGAAAACCAATAATCGATTACTTTGAGGTATTTGAAAATCATTTGACAACAGTCAGCTTCAACAATCGATTGTCCCTTGCAACAATCGATTACTTGTCATTTTCTGAAAATCTCAAATCACACTGTTTCAAGCCAAAGTTTTTGCGACTAAGTATAAACTTTGACAATCGATTGTTGGACATAGACAATCGATTGTTAAACCCAGTTAACTCAACATAATCGATTACTATTAGTTACTAATCGATTACTTAAGTAATTTTAAAATCACTGGGAGACATCAACTCAACATAATCGATTACCATTAGTTCATAATCGATTATTCTGAGTATTGGAAAACTTTACCTCATCAATAATCGATTGTCATTAGTTCACAATCGATTATCTTGCAGATTTGGAAAAACCTGATGTTAACTGTCTTATTCACAATCGATTATCATTAGTTCATAATCGATTGTTATGCAGTCTTGGCTTATCAACAATCGATTATCATAAGTACATAATCGATTATTCTTAGCCCAGATTTCTGAGGTATGTTTAGAAAACATTTTGTCTAATGTAAATATGCATCATTTGAAATCATTTGATACAGAAATAAGTATGCATGATTTTGGAAAATAGTTTTATGAGAGAAGCCATGTTATGGAGTCAAGTTATAGGATCAAGATCACATTTAAGAATAACTCAATAATAACAATTAAAAACAACGTCTTGAGCTTCAATCTCAACATTTGTGCTCTTGTACTTGAACTCCGTCATATATCAATTTGTGCTTTGTTTGTCATTCATCAAAACCTACAAAAGAATACACGTTTAGTATATCGCATTGAGAACGTGTTTCCAACAGTATGGACTCGTGGCGAGACGAGGATTCTGAAAATGTAAATTTTGTAATTTGTCGAGAAGTGAACCCGAGGCTCGGGTTTTGCCGACTTCGTGTTTTTGGGTGTATTTCGAGTTATTTCGATTGGGTTATGTTCCATTGGCCTATTTTGATGTATTCCTATTGGTTTTGATCAGATTTGGAATCCGTGGAGGTTGATTCTCGAGGGAATGGTATTGCGAGCTAGTTTGCGGCTGGCTTGAGGTGAGTAATAGGTGTAGATGATGACCTGAGGGTTTGAAACCTCGGTATCTCACATTTTGACGCTATTATGAGGCTAGACACACACTCCATAGCTAGTGCGCGGTCGTATATTTTGGAAATTGTGACTCGGTCCAATCCGAGGGATAAATTGTGCTATGTAGGCGATTTCTTCGCATACTATATTGATGATATCTGGGTTTGATACCATGTTTGGGGCCTTATGCGGACTTGTAGAATCCTTCAGGGATCGTTCTTTCAGAATTCTCATGATTTGCAAATTATTTGAATTCAGTCCAGGGTTTTAAACACTATTTTTGCAACTCTCCCATATTTATACGTTTTGAAAACTCAAATGATTCTTCAATGATATTTCGGGATGACGATCACTATCTCACTATTTTCTGGACTGTATATTGTTCTTGAAACGGTGGTAATTATTGGCACCGTATATTCTCATGGAAATAGTGGTAACTATTGGCACTGTATGATATGGCGTTTGGGCTGTAGGAGCCCCTCCGGAGTCTGAACCCCCACAGTGAGCGCGGGTACCATAATGGATCAGGTTGCACGACCCGCAGTGTTCATGCATTGTATTGCATCTCATGCATTTATTACATGATGCTTTATATGTATATCTCTGAGGCTTGTACTGTAAAGAACTACTAGATAGCTTAATTCTGTGTTATTTCGTGTTCTCTTATCTTCGGGTTTTTATACATGCTTATTACTCGCTGAGTTGGTAGACGCACCCCATAATCCTTGTACCTTGTGTGCAGATCCAGGTGCTCCAGAGATCTAGTATTGCTGTTGTTTCTTATCCGAGCTATCAGAGTATTGAGGTAGCTGCCCAGCGTCCACATGACCGCTTACTCTGTTTCTATCATCTGTTCACTTATAGTTTTTGTCAGACATTTGTATCATTTCCATTCAGACTTGTATTCAGTATTGTTAGAGGATATATACTTGTATCTGTGTTTTCATCCGTATTTCTTATCCCTGGCTGGGAGTTTATATTTCAAAATTTGTTGTTTTACCTTAAATTTGTATTTCTTGGGGCTGGAATATTGTTCTTTGGAAGATGTTTGGTCGGGCTTCCCTAGCCTTGCGGCCGGGCGTCATCACGACCGGGTCTGGGGTCGTGACATGAGTGCTAGGTATCAGTTGTGTATCGACGGATTGTGATTCCCTTGATGATGTGTAAGATATGATGATTGTGTGTTGATGTTGGGCCAGTCTGGAGGATTTGAGGCCGGAGTTTGACTGTAGATTGAGCACAAAGGTATTGATTGTGTAAGCGCGTTCTTGTGGACGCATATGTTCGGTAGTGTCCCTATTAGTGAAAACAGTGGCTTGATGGATACGTGATGAGTATTATGTGATAGCGAGATGAGTTCATATGATTTGAGTGTGACAAGAAGGAATTGATGAAGTTTTCACCTATTTGAGACTCTAGGAATGTTTTTTGACTCGTTCGAGGAAGAACGTTTATTTAAGAGAGGGAGGATGCAATGTCCCGGTCAATCGTTCAGATAGTTATAGACTCGTTTCCCTATTTATGCTTCTTTATATGTTGTTCAGCTGTATTGAGTTGTATCGAGTTGGTAGGTTTGGGTTCGGAGTAGTTTTGGAGTGAAATGATCACTTATTCTCTTAGGTAGAAAAGTTAATCGGAAGTTGACTTATAGGTTAACGAATTCGGATTTGGATTTATGATTCGGCTAGCTTCGTTGGATGATTTTAGACTTACGACTGTGTCCGGAATGTTATTTGGAGGCCCGTGATAAAATTAGACTTGAATTGGCGACAGTTGGAAGCTTAGAAGTTCTTATGCTTGAATTCAAGGTTGATTTGGTGTTTTGGTATTGTTTTGTTGTTCCGAAGGTTCGAATAATTTTGGGTTGTGACAAATTGATTCAAAAGCCTCACTTGACAAGAATTTCATAAGGAATCCATTGGAGGCATAAAATATGAGTTTTGGAATTGTCTGGCACGAGAAACGAGGCAGAATAGCTGGCAAAAAATATATAAAATTAGGGTTTGTTCATTCGATCATATTTTGAGTTGGGGAGCTCGGATTTGGGCAATTTTGGAGGCGATTTTCACCATATGGATTGGTGTAAGTGTTCTATACTCGATTTTGATTGTATTTCATGAATTCATCTTCGTTTTTGGGATTTGATTGATGATTTTAAAGAGAAACTGAGGGAGTTAGGGTATGTGTTTTGGAGAGTTTTAAGTGAGGATTTGAGGGATCAGATGGAGTCCGATTTTGATAAATTTTATATGGTTAGACTCGGGAGAGAATGAGGTTTATGATTCTGCCATTTTTGACTGATACGGGACATGGGCCCTGGGGCTAGGTTTTGGCCGACTTCGGATTTTTGGTATACTTTATAGTTTTCATAGGCCCTGGGGCTAGCCCTTTCGGGTATGGGTAAGGCTTGTCTACATATTACCCTTCCCAGACCCCACCTGTAGGAGTATACTGGGTAGTTGTTGTTGTTGTTTATAGTTTTCATTAAGAAATTCGACTCTTTAGTATATGTTGATGGCATTAGTTTGATTATTGTTAGATTTGGAATGTTTGGAGACCCACTCTAGAGACAAGGGCATCCCGGAGTAGGATTTTACGTTGTTGAGGTAAGTAACACTTTTAAATCTGGCTTTGAAGGTATAAACCAGGAGAAAGTAATATCATGTGATTGTTTGGTGGTGATACCTATACTAGGTGAGGGGTTGTGGGTTTGCATAGCGGGGGAATGAGACTTGGTCCGTCCCGTGAAGCTGTAAGGCCTAATGGATGTTATCTGTGGTTATGTGTATACTTATTGTTGAACTTGTTTGCCTTCATGTTAGAGAGCATGCTTAGGCTTTGTTCATGCTCACATTATTTGTACTTGTCATATGAATTATTGTACATGTTTGTCCGAGTCTCTATTATTTGCTAATATGCTATGATACTTGATTTGAGTTGTGTCCCCTTGTTTGTTGATGATGGTGAGGCTAGTGAGATATATGATTGAGTGAGGCCGATGGCCTGGTTGTGAGGATATTAATACCATAGCGCGTGAGTTATCTGCATAGCACGTGAGTTGACCGTGCGGGTCCAAGTATTTATACCATAGCACGTGAGTTTTCCAAGTAGCACGTGAGTTGTCCGTGCTTAGCTCTTGGGCTTTAGGAGCCCCTACAGAGTCTGTACACACCCCTAGTGAGCGCAGAGTGTTGAGTTTTTAAAGTGTTGAGTGTATTGAGTGTTGAGTGTTGAGTGCCAGTGTGAGTGTTGTGTAATGGAGTGACATTGTTTTGAGGTTGCATTTACTTTTGTTGTTGTTGCATTTACCTGATAACTTCTTTGTGGTATTTGTTGGTTTTATAGAATTTACTTATTTATTCATGTTTATTGTAAACTATACAAATAAATAATTAGACTGTTTTACTTAACTCGTCACTACTGCTCAGTTCCTTAGTTATTTCTGTTACTGCTGAGGTGGTTGTACTCATACTACACCGTGCACTTTATGTGCAGTAGTTATCGTTGTGCATTTAGGTGAGTTCAGGCTGGCTACCTTTGGAAACTCCAAAGTAGATGCTAGCACTCGCAAGGCCTTGTTATTCCTTTTGTCATTTCTTATTTTGGACAGTTATACAATTTATATATCTTAGTTTATAGTTTTAGGTGCTCATGACTTAGTGACACCTGATGTTTGGGGCTAGCTTCCATAGTTTTATACTAATTATATTTAGATTTGATTTAGTATATGAGAAATTTGAATGCTGGTGTTATTTTATTAACTTCTTAAAATTAATTAATAATAATATTTTGGAAAATAGGTTTGTCTTGTAACACGATAGGCGTCATCACGACCACAATTAGATTTTGGATTGTGACAATTTTAACAAATTATTACATACTATTTTTACTTTACTCGGTATCTCGAAAGTTACAAGTTCAATTGAATCTGTTATTAACATACTAAGTCCACCTCTGCCCACTTTTTATCCACTCCTGTCTACTTTGTGGAGTATAATGAGAAATGTGTACCTTATCACCAGATGCGGACCTAAAATTTGAGCATAATGGATGCATCATTGTATGCTATTTATAGCTATAAAATTTGGTGGGCAACTCTTTGAAAATTCAATGATTATAGTGACTTATCATCCAAGCACAAACAAAAATAAGTTCTAAAGAAAAAAAAATATCGAACAAAGAGAGATTTCTTTACAACATATATACTACGGAAAGGGAAGATATTTGATTTAAGACTTTTAAACTTTAAATTTTGAGCTTTTTCATAATTAAAAGGGGTCTGATCAAAAGGGTGTTCAAACTTCAAAAATTATTAAAAACCTTACTAAACAATTCAAGATTAAGGGTGTACTAATAGTTAAAGAATTGAAGAAAAATCCAACTCTTAATTAGTTATCATTGGCGAATCAGAGTTACAGTTATCCACTACTTTGTCAAAGTGATTGTTCAAGAAAATTGTGGAAGAAGGATTTGTATATTTTTACTTCTGAAGCGTGGAAAATTACAATTTGAGGCTTTTAAGTTTAAGGAAGGGATTTGAAAAAGAATAAAATTAAGTTGACTATTATATGTTAAAACTAAACGATATTTGAATTGATAGAAGTAAAAAGTGAAGCACTTTCCTATTAAGAACAAACTAGTTGAATTTAAAAAAAGTAAAATAAAAAGGAGAAGAGAAAGTGGTAAAAATGGGTTTTGAACACACGACCTCAACCAAAATTGAAAACTTAAAGTGCCCTACAAAATCATTCCTCCAATTCACCTTTTCATGTCTAGGGGCACACGAAATATATTTAAGGGGTTCCAATTATATGCATTTTTGCCGAGGTTAACAGAATCCCGTGACCCCTCAATCATCAACATACGTCCACCCCTGCTTATCACTACCTTATGAAAACAAAAAAAGCTATTCTTCGGATCAAGTATAATAATTCTCAGCCGAGTTTGCAAATCTTTATAGAAATTAATGTCAAAAATAAAATTAAACATTCAATTTTGTTTCGCAAACTCAAACAAAAATCATCCTCAACACCAAATTCCCTTAATAAGCATTTAAAAAAACTTCTTTTCACCAGCCAAATGAAATAAACTTGAAAAACAATAACAGAAATAGAAGATAAAGTTCTAGTATGTGTGTGTATATGTAGGCACCATAGCGAGCCAAAAGCTTATTGAAAAGCAGAACAATGGCTTTCTGAGATGCCTAGGTTTTTACTGTTAGGTCCTCTCTAAACGATATTTAGAAAGACAGACAGGACTTTCCGTGATATATTTCATGGTAGCTCAAAAGAGATATCATAATTCACGGCCAATTCTATCTAAGGAGGATCTGTCTTTAGGATTTCTACTTTCCTATTACTTATATACCCACATAACTATTCTTTTATGTTATTTTATTTGGTGAAGAGAAAAGAATTGGACTAAAAGATTTTGGGGCTAGAAACTCCAGTTCAAGTGTTAATTGGATTGTCCAACATGGAATTGTTGTCATTCTATGTAGAAATGATATTAATATTCCGTTTGGCCAAACGTTAAAAATTAGCTTATTTTGAAAAATACATTTTTTCAAAAATGCTTTTATAAAAGGTACTTTTGGTGAGAAGAAGTTTGTGTTTGGCTAATTAGTTTGAAAAACACTTCTGAGCAACAATTAGTGTTTGGCCAAGCTTTAAAAATTGCTTCTAAGTGTATTTTTCTCACAAGTGCTTCTCAAAAAAATACTTTTGGAGAGAAGTTACTTTTTCTGCTTCTCAAAAACTGCTTCTGCTCTCCTCAGAAGCACTTTTTTTTTTTCTAAAAGCTTGGCCAAACACCTCAACTTTCGGCCAAAAGTACTTTTGACAAAAAAAAACTTTTGGCAAAAAAGAAGCTTGGCCAAACAGGCTATAACTAGCCGCTCTGAATTACTAGTGTTATTGCGTTCCTAGATTTCAGTTTTTCAGAACAAAAATGTCTTGAGTTGAGATTTTTAAGTTTAAAATCTCAGGACAAAATAAGTACTAGCTAATCTCTCAATAGCATCACTGAGATTGACGATTTGTGCAGAAGAATTAACCTAAATACTCCCTTTTTCCGATTTATGTGAACCTTTTTGACTGGGCACGGAGATTAAGAAAAAATAAAAACTTTTATAATTTGTGATCCTAAACAAATCAAAAAGGGGCCCAGAGTTTTTGTGTAGTTATTAAAGCTTTTCATTGAGGGTAAAATCAGAAGTTTAAGCTAAATTATTTTAAAATTTAAAAATGGATCATTCTTTTTGGAACAGACCAAAAAGAAAATAGTTTCACATAAATTGAAACAAATGAAGTAGTTGTCAAGCCAACATATATATATATATATATATATATATATATATATATATATATGGATATTAATTGACTTGGCACTGAGATATCCCATGTGATAGCTAATTCCACCAGTTTAATATAAAATTTATCCTAAGACTAGGTAATACCCAGAACCAAATATAGAAATAAGATAATCTCATATTCTATCACGAAATTAATATCCTCATTTCCATGACAAACGATCCCTAACCGTATATATTATATCGGCTAGGTAAATAATGAATATGATTGACTATTTGTGTAAAGACCCTAATTCTTTTAAAAAGTAGCAAGTACTTATTTTTTCATGAAATTTTAATCTAAAAATTCTAACTTCAAATGCAATCAAAAACATTTTTGTTCAAAAAATTAAATTGAAAAACTTAAATTCAGAATTAATCAGCTAATTCTTAAATAGCAGCCATTTAGTGTGGCTACCTGGTGTCATTTCTACCTCTTAAAATGCAAAGGAAGCCCAAGTGTTTATATAACTGGCCCAATCACAACTCTGTCCTGGCCCAAATCCAATTCTAGTTGGAGTCAAATCGATCTATCGTTAGATCAAGCAACTGTTATTAACAGAATTTCAACACAAAATATCCCCTTTTTTTGTAGAATTCAATCTCAAATCGCAATATCTACAGGTATTAATATTAATTTCAGCTCAAAAAGCCTTTTTTTTTAATTTTAATTTTCTCCATCGAACGACCAATTTTGACTTGAAATTATTGTTGCAGAATACAGAATTGTTTTTTCAGTGTGAGATCGGACGAACATGGGATTTCTAGTGACGACTCTAATTTTTGTTGCGATTGGAGTTATTGCATCTTTATGTGCCATAATTTGCTGCAATAGAGGACCTTCTACTAATCTGTACGGTCAATTTGTTCCCTTTGTCTTTGTTTCATTCGGATTTGCTTATCATAATTCCCTTAGGGCTCGTTGTGTTTATTGTGTAGAAAAAAAAAGAATTCTTTGCATAGCACTCTGAGTTATTAATACAAAATGCTTGAGTTTTTGTATCTCTGCCCCTCGGGTATGGGTAAGGTCTGCCCTACTTGTGGTATTATACTGGGTTGTTGTTGTTGTTGTCGGTGCTGCTGTTGTTGCTTATTTTTTGTATAATAACTCTGAATTATTGATGCAGCTTTGCATTACTAATATAGTTTTGGGTTCAACTTCATTGTATATTGTAATTCCTTCAGGCTTGTTTGGTCTGTTGTATGAGAAAATAGAAATTTGGCGTATATATAGCAAAGTTGTTGCAATCCTTTGATGGTGGTATCTTAGGGGGTGTTTGCGTATATAAACACTTTTTACCTTATCTACCGCATTTGGTAAACGCTAAAGTGCTTATAATCGAATCAGCCAAAAGCTTAAGTTGGCTGCTTACCAACTTATGGCTTTTTAGCTTATAACACTTTTGGTTTGAGTTTTGACAAAGCTTTTTACTATTTTATCCAAACACTCCAATTGTTTATTATCAATTTCAGCACTTTGTAAAATCATTTTCAGCACTTAAATGTGTTTCTCAACACTTAATACTTATCAACCACTTTTAATCAGCTAATCCAAATAGATTCTTAGAGGAAGTAGTGTTAGTTTTGTCCTTTGTGTTATGCTTCATTAGTACAATCAGCTATTCTCATTATCACTTCACTCTTTCGTTTATATACTTATACTAACTGTATGTCTTTAGTACAGGGCTTCTTTGTTTTCTAGTCTTTGATCCATATCCAGGTCATTGACTATGTCAGATGCTGGATAGTGATTATATTTTATCACTACTCTCTAGCATGAAGATTTTGATAGTTATTTTAGAAATTTATTAAATTGACTCGTATTGTATTTCACGATTCAGGCATTTCAGATAACAAAGTAAGCACGTGAAATTGAACTTGAAAATGCAAATTGTGATTTTTGTCCGGCCGCTGCTTATTTTTCTTGAGTTTATATTGAGCTCTCCAGGCTTCAATAGATGATGTATTAAATTTTATTCAAGCATCTTTTGATCTCTGTCTGTAGTAGCTAACTGCATTTTGTGATGCAGGTTACACATGACACTGATCATCACCGCTACAGTATGCTGCTGGATGATGTGAGTTTCTCTCTCTCTCTCTCTGTCTCACACACACACGCGCGCGCGCGCACATGCACACGCTCGCACGACCAAATGTGTACAATGTGAAGCAGAACAAGACATAATATAGATACTTTATCTCTCAAAAGAACTTGTAAAAGAAACTCTCTTTCAAAACACGGCAGCATGAGTTCATTTGTTTGACTTGAAGCCAGGTGTTAGTAAAATGTTTTCCTAAATTTGCTTCGTCATGTTTCCCATATTTAATCTTTTGATGTCCAAGAGTTTGCATAAAATAGATAATTACTTACCAATCAAAAAATAAAAATAAAAGATAAGAAATAGAGCAATTACATATGCAAAGTATGGGTATAACCTATAAGAATACCTTTTTGCTGAGGAATCCATGTTTTGCTCGGCTTGTTGAATGTATTGCTTGTGCTGTCAAATCTGCTTGACTTCTGCATAAAGTATGAAATGGGCTGTCATTTGTCAGTTTCTCCACTGGAATATTAATTGAAGCTAATCCATTTGAAGAATTGGCTGGCTCTGTGATAGAGCCAAATAATCAATAATCAGAACTTCGAAGTTAATGATTGTTTTCCCATAATCTTTGTGAGAGGATTTAGATGATGATCGACTTCCTAGGATGAACTTGGATGTTGTTTTTTGGGTATGTATGTATATATATATATATATAAGCAATTGTGTGCTTGATATCTGAATCCACTAAAATCTAAAGATATTGCAGTTATTCCTTTCTTTGAATATTTTCGAGGCTTAGCTAGGTTGCTGTTGTTGTTGTTAAGTTTTCCCTGATCAGGATGCTCGTAATAAAAGCTAAAGTTTGAAATTATCTAGTTGATTTGACAAAATTCTTCATTTGTATTGTCAAACTATCATGGTCTTGTGAGTTCTTGCTTCACAAATCCCATAGATATTCTGTCCTAAATTAATTGGTAACTTCTTATAGATGAAACATAGAGTCGCTTCTTCTTGAAATCGCTAAGGTGTAGATTGCTATATCTGTTCCATACTTTTGAAGTTCCTCTTTTTGGAAAGTAAGAAATGTGATGGAATTTCTTTGCATGTGAACTTATGTGACTAAGTGTTGAAGATCTCCCTCCTCGCAACATCATTATTTCCCTCTCTTAATTGACAGATGAAAGTGTTGGTAAGATTTTCAATGTTGTCTCTTGAGGGTTCATTATTGTAGTAATTTTCTTCTCAAGGATCATGGGGGTATCCACTACTTTTTCTTTATTCTGCTTTGCCTCTCTCTATGAACACGAATCAAGTTCAATGTTTCTTTCTGTTGTTTTGATGCTTGTCTCATGACTTAGCTAACTGGGAACTACCCTTATACCCCTCCCTCGCCTGCTCCCTCCCTCCTCTCCTCCTGTTTTGTATGTGGGGATAGTGAGTGATAATGATCTGGTAGGGAAGCTGATGTGTGGCGTATCGTGGAGCGACTAGCATTCATTATTTATTTACTCTTTGTTGGAAGTTGGAGAAGTTATGCTTTCACTAATATTATTTTGGTTAAATCTACAGAACTCCATTTAGTATTCTCTTTGAAAATCCTTATAGTCTCTCTAAATGGACCCCTAACTTTTACTAAGCTTATTCCTTTTTTTTTGATAAGGTAATTAACTTTATTAACATTTGTGGGGGAACCCCATGTACATGCCATATACCAAAAAAGAGAACCTACACCAAAATATGGTTCTAAACAAACGTGATACAAGTAGGGACTTTATGAGTACACCAAAAAGAAACTTGAAAGAGAAGACTACTTTGCAATTTTATAATCTCTTCTTCCACTCCTTCAAATTCCTTTTTATTTCTCTCTTTCCAAATAACGCTCATGACAGTATCGTCAAAGGCGCGCTTAAAACGCGCTTAAGCCTTGAAGCAAGGTTCAAAACATGTTGAGCGCTTCGCCTGCTTTGTTGGCGCTTCAATATCACATCAAGGCTCTAAGGCATACTTTTCCTTACCAATGAGTGGGATCCTGAAAAAGCGACACTAAACAATTGATATTTCACTTTATCGTAATTCTTTTTTCAATTTTTTTGTCCTTTATTTATGGTTATAATTATTGGTCTTGGACTACATATACATATTTTTACTTTTTCTGCGGTTGCGTCTTTTTTCATTAAAGCCCACGCTTTATTTGCGCTTTGCGCTTAAAGCCCCAATGGACCTTAGAGTTTTTTTGCGCTTTTCGTCTTTGATAACACTATCTCATGATTGCTAAGCTTATTCCTTAAAGAAATATTCATTCTCCTTCACAAATGCATATTTGCCACGTTATCTTCTTAATGCATAGAAACAACTGTGTGCTCCATCAATTGTCATTGGCCAGAATATTACTTTGCATCCTCAGTCCTGCATTGTTAAAAAAGATTTATGTATTTTTGGACCATGTTCCTGCATTAAACCAATACGATTCTGTTGGTGTGTGATTGAATTATAAGAGAGAGTCATCACTTTGAGGATATGTTTGCTAGTTCTGCTGCCCTACAGGGAGCAGAGAGTGCTAGTTTTTTTTTTTTGTCTTTGAAAGGCTTCCTTAGTTTTGCAGGCTTGCACCTAATTATCACTTGACAAGGAACTTGTTTATAGTTCCTATTTTGATTTGCCATCAATGATACTGGGTTGTCACTTAAATTAGTGTGATGTTGGAATAATAAAACTTACACCAATATTCCTGGATTGATGTGTAATAATAGTAGTAGTAGTAGTAGTAGTAGTAGTAGTAGTAGATGTTGCAAGTAATTTTCTAGCCATTTTCGTTATTAAATTGGATCTATCAGTTGATACTGAGAGGAAAATCCACTGTTTTCTGTGTTTTTTTGTGGATAGGTGGGCAATCGTGTACCTTGCACAGTTGAAACCACTCATCGTTCCAGTTTTGAGTGAAGGAGAATAAGATGCTCTTGGAAACTCAGGTTTGTCGATTTGAGTGAAGCGAAATACTAGTGGCATGCTGAAGTCATATTTGTATCACTATTTATGTGCTTATCGTTGATGCAAGACAAATTTGATTTCATTTTTTTGTATAATATTCACAACTTATTTTCTAGTTCTATATCATCTTAGAGTGTCTTGTCTGAGCTTTGACTGCATAAAGCATCTTGAAAGAACACTATAAGATGGCGATGTAACTGGCTATCTCTTTGCCTCATTTTGGCAAGAAACAATAAGCGTTGGGAAGCTATTGCTTTCCCTTTTTACCAACGCATTTGTCTGTGAGAATTCATATAGTCGAGCTCATCTTGTTTGGGTTTGAGGCGTTATTGTTGTTGTATTTGTTTAAACTCTTGGTCATGGATGGAGCATTTCAACTTTTACGTGCAAGATGTACTGCAATTTTATGGATGTGTTAAAATTAGAACTTTTCTTCTTTTTTTAGTCTTGCTCCCCGAGAACTTTTGTTTCTGTTAAACGATGACTATAATAGTTTAAGAGAATGAATAAACGAACAGGAGTGGTCCATTTGTTGTAACTTTTTAGTACACAAATGATCTGCTAGTATTAAAATAAGTTATATGTATGCTCTCTTTAAAGAAGACAAAACCGAAAAAAATTAAAATTGGACCATACAGTTGAAAACAATGTTGGGGACAGGTGAGAATCCTGAGAAATTTATGTGAAAATGGCACGGACTAGTCAGTTTTCGGACTGGTAATTGAAAAATAGCTACCATTTGTAAAGTTATTGAAAAATAGCCACTATTTTACTGGAACTCGAAAAGTTTTAGCATGATATGCTGATGGAGCTTCTGCGTATAAATTCCAGCATATTATGTTGAAGAATAGGAAGAGAAAGGACTCCTCGAAATGGTAAGTGGACCTTCCTCAACCAATCCCCTACGATTCAACCTTCGTTCTTACGCGAGATTGATGGAAATAGTCATATAGGTAATCACAAACCTTATCGATTTACATTTTTAAGACACTTTAAAACTTATAGTATAAATTTTTAAGACAAAAGTGTTAAGAATAGGGTAGAAGAGACACTTTAAAACCCCAAAATTTTCTTATTTACAAAAATGTTCCATTTCTCCTCATGCCGATAGATGTTTGAAACATCTCCCATGATTTTGATGGATATTTCAACTATCCCGAGAGATGTTTCAAACGTTCCAGGAATGTTTGAAACATCCCGAGAGAAATGTTTCAAATATCACGGGAGATTTTTAAAATTACCCACAAATTTTATTATTTTTAATTTGACCTCCGAAATTCTTGTGTCCTATATTCTTCCACAAGTTTTAGAGAAGTCTTTTTTTACCTCTTTTTTCCATTATTTTAGTGAAAGAGGAATTGACCTTGTCAGGACCTTAGTTCATCAATCGTGAACCTGTCATGACGGCACCCAATCTCCGCGACTAGGTAAGCCTGACACACTGCAGAAATTCAACAACCTTGCGGAAATGATAAATAAAACATAAATAGCATAAGATAATGTATAGAGTGCTGCCTGGCACATACATGTCGACTCAAAATAATATAAAATCCTCCAAGACCCGGAAACCCTTGGGCAACAGGCTAAGAATAAACATCACACAATGCTCTAACATCCCGAAGTGTCTATAACAACTGAGTGTATGAAAAAAGCTATCAACTAAAGGTAGAATAGAGGAAGACTCTTTGGCTCTGCGGGCGTGGCAGATGCATACCTCAAGCCTCCAAATGCAGCTCCGAACCCCTAATAGCACGCCTGACCAGATGTACCTGGATCTGCACAACAAAAGTGTGCAGAAGAGTAGCATGACTACACCACAACGGTACTCAGTAAGTGCCAGGCCTAACGTCGATGGAGTAGTGACGAGGAAGGCCGAGACCCTACTGAGAAGAACATAAGAAATAGCGCAAAAATAAATAAACAGTAGATAATGAAGTAAATCCCGGATATCTAGTAAGATAGTAATTAAAACAGAACGGCTACAAGTACAGACTACGAACACAAGGCAAATCACTCAAAAGTCAGGATTTCCACATGGAGCTCTGGGAATCGAACCCGCAGTCCATTTATACCAATATCGGAGGATCTCACGGGAATCAAACCCGTAGTCCCTCATATCTCTAACAGAGGATCTCCGTGAATTGAACCCGCAGTCCTTCATACCAATAACAGAGGAATCTCCGGGAATTGAACTCGCAGTCCTTTATACCAATAACATAGGATCTCCCGGGAATTGAACCCGCAGTCCGTCATATCAATATCAGAGGATCTTCCGGGAATTGAACCTGTAGTCCGTCATGCCAAATTCAGAGTATCTCCCGAGAATTGAACCCGTCGTCTCCAACATACAAGTAACAGAGGACCTCCGGGAATTGAACCCGCAGTCCCAAAAGTAAAATACACCACAACAATTCAATATTTAACGGAAAGGAAGCCAAATACGAACAACAAGTAAAGTTGAGAATCTATATGGTTCGCAAGAAAGACAAATATGGAAATTTAGTCAAAAAGAGCAAATAAGTTACTAACATGCTGTCCTAAGTCAAAACAAGCGAAATTTCATTTTTAACAATTAAATATGGGAAAACACGGTCTAAATAAGCCAAGTAAGGTTAATTTCCAACAACTAGCACAAGTACACGCCTGTCACCTCGCGTACCAGGCTTTTAAGTGACAAAGATATCTTAAGGGGAGAGGTCCCCCTCACAAGGTTAGACAAGCCACTTACCTCGAATTGGTACAAAATCGCTAAGAAACAATGCCCTTGCCACGAGTATCCGACTCCAGGTGGCTCAAATCTATTCAAGCCAATTACATATTGTAAATAACATCGCAAGTAACTAATTACATTATTAAAATTAAAGCTAAGGCGCGAAAATAGGTGAAATGACCAAAATGCCCCTCAGGACAACATCTCGGAATCGAATAATTTTTATATTTTTAGAAACCTAGTACTCTTACGAGTCTAACCATATAAAAATCTGCCAAATCGGAGGTCAAATGCCCCTTCAAATCATCAAAATTGTCTAAGAATTGTACCCCAAATTTGATTCAATAATCCGAAATTAAAGCTTGAATTCGAGATTAGACTAGCGGGTAATAATCATAAAGGAGCAAGGAATTGTTACCCAATGTTTTCCTCTGAAAATCCCTTGAAAAATCTCCCAAAACCGAGCTCTCTAGCTTGAGTTTGATGAAAATGGAAGAAACCTCGTTTTTGAAATATTAATGTCTGCCCAGGTATTTAGTGAATCGCGATTGCGAAGAGTAAAATAGAGGCTTCCAGGAAAAGCCCTACGCGATCGCGGAAAGAGAATGTGATCACGGACGAGGATGAAATGGCCTTACGCGATCGCGTAAGAGGGAACACAAACACGAAGAGGGGAGAGGTAGAGTTCCGCGATCGCAAACCAATCCTTGCGATCACGATTAAGGAATTTGGTACCCTACCAGATTGGCCTATGCGATCACGTGAAATGGGACGCGATCACGAAGAAGGAAAAATAGACTTGCAAGAGCTGAAGAATTCTGCAATGTTTTCAACTCCAAAAATGCTCCGTTGAGCATTCGAAACACACCCGAGGCCTCCGGGACCTCAACCAAACCTACGAACATATCCCGTAACACCATTCAAACTTGTACCAATCTTTACGCCACCTAAAACAACGCCGGAAACTCGAATTAATCAATGATTTTAACTTAAAAACTTCAAAACTTAACCAAACTCACTTTCGATTTAAAACCTAACTAAAACAAGTCCGATTGACCTGAAAGTTTGCACGCACGTCCCAAAATGACATGACGGTGCTACAAAAACTTTCGGAATCCTGTTCCGACCCTCGGATAAAAAATTCACTATCGGACAGGAAACTTTAAAATTCTAACTTTCGGCATTTATAGTTTAAATAAGCTACAGGCACCCAAAATACATTCCGAACATACTCCCAACCCCGAAATCACCTAACGGAGCTAACGGAACCCTCAGATTTCCATTCCGAGGTCGTCTTGACACTGTTCTGATTACGGATCATTTTCCAACACTTAAGCTCTCATTTTGAGACTAAGTGTCCCAAAGTACTCCGAATTCTATTACCGAAAATCCTGGCAAACCAAAATAGCAGAAATGAACTTAGGGGAAGAAATTAATGGGGAAACTGGGCATTAATTCCAAAGACAACCGGCCGTGTCGTCACATCTTCCTACACTTAAACATTCGTTCGTCCTCGAACGAGCACAGAGAACATACCTGAAGTAGCAAAAAGAACAGGGTATCGCCTGCGCATATCCCGCTCGGTCTCCCAAGTCACCTCCTTGGTCGGCTGACCCCGCCACTGCACCTTTACTGAAGCTATATCCTTTGACCTGAGCTTTCGAACCTGTCTATCCAATATTGCCACTGGCTCCTCAATATAGGACAAATCATTGTCCAACTAGACTGAAGTGAACTCCAACATGTGAGACGGGTCACCATGATACCTTTGAAGTATCGAAACATGAAATACGGGATGAACCCCGGCCAAACTGGGAGGTAAAGCAAGCTCATAAGCAACCTTCCCAACCTGCTTCAAAATATCAAATGGACCAATGAACCTCGGGCTCAACTTTCCCTTCTTCCCAAACCTCATGACGCCTTTCATAGGCGAGACCCGAAGCAAAACCCGTTCACCAACCATAAATGAAACATCTCGAACCTTCCGGTCCGTATAACTCTTATGTCTGGATTGGGTCGCACGGAGTCTATCCTGAATTACCTTAACCTTCTCTACCTCATCCTGAACCAAATCAGTGCCCAATAATCTGGCCTCGCCCGGCTCGAACCAACCCACTGGGGATCTGCATCTCCTACCATATAAGACCTCATAAGGCGCCATCTAAATACTGGACTGGTAACTGTTGTTGTATGCAAACTCAGCCAATGGCAAGAACTGATCCCAAGACCCTCTAAACTCAATCACGCACGCACGGAGCATATCCTCAAGAATCTGAATAGTGCGCTCGGGCTGTCCGTCCGTCTGAGGGTGAAAATCTATGCTCATGGTCACTCTGGTACCCAACTCATGTTGGACGGCTCTCCAGAACCATGATGTAAACACTGAATCCATGTCTGAGATGATAGAAACTGGAATGCCATGCAGACGGACAATCTCCCTGATATAAATCCCTGCTAGCCGCTCCGCTGAGTAAGAAGTGCACACTGGAATGAAATGAGCAGACTTGGTCAGCCGATCCACAACAACCCAAATAGAATCGAACTTCCGCGTCGTCAGAAGGAGACCAGTCGCAAAATCCATAGTGATATTCTCCCATTTCCACTCCGGAATCTCCATCTGCTGTAGTAACTCTCGTGGTCTCTGATGCTCAGCCTTCAGTTGCTGACACTTGAGACATCTAACTACAAACTCTACTATGTCCGTCTTCATCTGCCTCCACCAATAATGATGTCTCAGATACTGATACATCTTTGCGGCACCCGGGTGGATGGAGTACCGCTCTCGAATATCATCAACATCGGGCACACAAATCCGCCCCTGCATCCTCAACACCCTGTTATCTCCAGAAGTCACATCCTTAGCATCGCCATGCTGAACTGTGTCCTTGAGGACAAGCAAAAGAGGATCATCATAGTGACGCTCCCTGATACGATTAAACAATAAAGACCGAGAAACCACACAGGCTAGAACCCGACTGGGCTCCGAAAGGTCCAACCTCACGAACTGACTGGCTAAAGCATGTACATCCATCGCCATAGGCCTCTCTGAAGCTGTTAAGTATGCAAACTCCCCAAACTCTCCGCCTGGCGACTCAAGGCATCAGCTACCATATTGGCCTTGCCCGGGTGATAAAGAATAGTAATATCATAATCCTTCAGTAGCTCCAACCATCTCCTCTGGCGCAAGTTGAGATCATTTTGCTTGAACAAATGCTGCAAACCCTGATAGTCCGTATAAATATCACAAGGCACACGATATAAATAATGACGCCAGATCTTTAAGGCATGAATAATAGCAGCTAACTCAAGGTCATGGACATGATAGTTCTTTTCATGCACCTTCAAATGTCTGGACGCGTAGGCAATCACCCTACCGTCCTGCATCAAACCGCTCCAAGTCCAACTCGTGAGGAATCACAATATACTGTATAGGACCCTGGACCAGTAGGCAAAATCAGAATAAGGGCTGAAGTCAAAGCCGTCTTGAGCTTTTGGAAGCTCACCTCACACTCATCCGACCACTGAAAAGGAGCACCCTTCTGGGTTAATCTAGTCATATGGGCTGCAATCGATGAGAACCCCTCCACAACGACGGTAATACCCTGCCAGGCCAAGGAAATTCCCGATCTCTGTAGCTGAGGAGGGCTTGGGCCAACTCTGCACGGCCTCCACCTTCTTCGGATCCACCCGAATGCCCTCACTCGATGCCACGTGGCCTAGAAATGCCACGTAACTCAACCAAAACTCACATTTTGAAAACTTTGCATATAATTGCTTTTCTCTCAGGGTCAAAAGCATTGTCCTCAGGTGCTGCTCATGATCCTCTCGGCTACGGGAGTATACAAGATTATTTTCTATTAAAACAATGACAAATGAGTCGAGATAGGGCCTGAATACACTGTGCATCAAATGCATAAAAGCTTCTGGGGCTTTGGTCAGCCCAAATGACATGACAAGGAACTCGTAATGACCATACCGAGTCCTGAAAGCAGTCTTCGGGATATCCGGCTCCCAAATCTTTAGCTGGTGTTAACCTGAGCGCAGATCAATCTTAGAAAACACATGTGCGCCCTGAAGCTGGTCAAATGGATCATCAATACGAGGCAAAGACATGCACATAGAACCATCCTTTTTCTTTACAAACAAGATAGGAGCACCCCATGGTGAAACACTGGGTCGAATGAAACCCTTATCAAGCAATTCCTGTAACTGATCCTTCAACTCCTTCAATTTAGGAGGAGCCATACAGTAAGGAGGAATAAATATGGGCTGAGTGCTCGGCAACAAATCAATACCAAAATCAATGTCCCGATCGGGCGGCATGCCCGAAAGATCAGCTGGGAACACATCGGGGAAATCCCGTACTACTGGGACAGAGTCAACAGAAGGGGTATCATCACTGACCTCTCTCACATAGGCTAAATACGCGGCACACCCCTTCTCAACCATACGCTGAGCTTTAAGAAAAGATATAACTCTACTAGGAGTGTGATCAAAAGTACCACTCCACTCAATACGAGGAATGCTTGGCATAGCCAGCGTCACGGTCTTAGCGTGACAATCAAGACTAGCATAATGGGGCGACAACCAGCCCATGCCCAAGATAATATCAAAATCGACCATATCAAGTAATAAAGATCTGTCCTGGTCTCAAAACCACGAATAGTAACCAAACATGACCGATACACACGGATCAACAAGAAAATCTCCCACGGGAGTGGAAACATAAACATGAGAGCTCAAGGTCTCTCGAACTGTACCCAAATGCGGAGCAAAATAAGATGACACATGAGAATAAGTAGATCCTGGATCAAATAGAACCGATGCCTCTCTGTGACTAACCAAAATAATACCTGTGATAATAGAATCAGAGGCGATAGACTCGGCACGATCAGGAATGGCATTAAATCTAGCTCGGTCCCTACCTCGAGGGCGACCTCTATCTCCCGGATCCCCACCTCTGGCTGGCTGGGCAGGTGGGGTGGCAGCTGGAGCTGGAATAATGGCCTGCTGACCCTGTGGAGCATGCTGGGGATGTGGAGTCTGAGAAGGCACACCCCTGCCACGTATGGGGCACTCTCTAACCAAGTGGCGGGTATCTCGGCACTCATAACAAGCTCTAGGAGGGCGCGGAGGCTGTGACTGACTAGACCCACCCATGCTAGACTGACCTCTGGAGGTGCCCTGTGCAGGAGGCACACTAGAAACCGGGGATGCATAATAAGGCTACTGAGATCTAGGAGGAGCTGGAGTACTGCTGGATGAAGGAAGGGATGAGTGAACTGGGCAATCCGTATAGCTCCTACCATGACGTCATGCTCCTGAAGTACGGGTACCAGAGAAATGACCAGACTCTCAAGACCTCTTGGCCTCTCTCTCCTGTCGCTCTCTGGCATGCATACCCTCTATCCTCCTGGCTATACTCACCACCTGCTGATAGGGTATATCCATCTCCAACTCTCGCGCCATGCCAGACCTGATGGAAGGAATAAGACCCTCGATAAACCTGCAAACCTTCCCACGAACAGTAGCCAGCAAAGCAGGCGCATGCCTGGCCAACCTAGTGTAATGGATGGCATACTCAGAGACAGTCATAGGGCCCTGGCACAAGTGCTCAAACTCCGCGCGCCATGCATCTCGAAGGCTCTGGGGAACAAACTCCCTCTGAAAAATATCTGAAAACTGAGTCCAAGTCAGGGAGGCAGCCTCATCCGGACTGTTTAGCTCAAAGGTGCGCCACCAGTCATAGGCGGCTCCCCGAAGCTGGAAAGCTGCAAAGGAACCCCCAATCGAAGAAGCAATACCCATGGTGAAAAAAATACGGTGACAATCCTCCAAAAACCCCAAGGCTTCGTCTGTAGCTAGTCCGCTAAAAATAAGAGGGTCATACTTCTTGAACCGCTCCAATCTACGCTTCTCATCCTCCGAAGCAGGTGACCCATCCTTGGGCTGAACCGGCACTGTAGGCTAGACATGAATAATATCTGGAATCGGCCCCTTGTGCACCCTCTGCTCTGGAGTGCGGGCTTCGGGAGTTTGGGCTCCTCCCCGTCCTGGGAAGTAGCTGCAAGAGGTGGAAGCAACCCTGCCTGCGACAGCGTCGTATACATACTCATAAACTGCGTCAATGCCTCCTGAACAGTTGGAGTAGTGGTGGTTGTGAGCGTCTCTGGTGGCTCAGTCCTGACTGGGTCTACTGGTGGCACCTTGGCGGCTCGCGCAGGTGCCATGGCTGCATCCCGTGCACATCCACGACCCCTACCCCGGCCCCTGCCTCTAGCGGCTGTAGGAGGGGTGCTGGTGCCTGATCGTCCCGGGTCGTGCATGTCCTCATAATCTGTGAGAGAAGAGGAAATAATATTTTGGAATCGAGATAAAAAACATAGCACGACAAGAATTCAAATGAAGTGAAGATTTTCCTTAACAGTTACATAGCCTCCCGTAGATAAGTACAGACGTCTCTGTATCGATCAGCGAGACTCTAAATAACCGGCCTGTGTCCCGTGACTCCTATGAACCTAGAGCTCTGATACCAACTTGTCACGATCCTAGTTCACCAATCGTGAACCTGTCTTGACGGCACCCAGTCTTCACGACTAGGTAAGCTTGACACACTGCAGAAATTCAACAACTTTGCGGAAACAATAAATAAAACATAAATAGCATAAGATAATGTATAGAGTATCGCCTGGCACATACATGTCGACTCAAAATAACGCAACAACCTCCAAGATACGGAAACACACGGGCAACACAGGCTAAGAGTAAACATAACACAATGCTTTAACATCCTGAAGTGTCTATAATAACTAAGTGTATGAAAGAAACTATAAACTAAAGGTAAAATAGAGGAAGGCTCTTCGGCTCTACGGACACGGCAGATGCATACCTCAAGCCTCCAAATGCACCTCCGAACCCCTAATAGCACGTCTGACCAGATGTACCTGGATCTGCACAATAAAAATGTGCAGAAGAGTAGCATGAGTACACCACAGCGGTAGATCGAGGCCCTACTGAGAAGAATATAAGAAATAATGCAAAAATAAATAAACAGTAGATAATGAAGTAAATCGCGGATATCTAGTAAGACAGTAATTAAAACAAAACGGCTACAAGTACAGACTACGAACACAAGGCAAATCACTCAAAAGTCAGGATTTCCACATGGAGCTCCAGAAACGAACCCGCAGTCAATTTATACCAATATCGGAGGATCTCTCGGGAATCGAACCCGTAGTCCATCATATCTCTAATAGAGGATCTCCGGGAATTGAACCCGCAGTCCTTCATACCAATAGAGGAATCTCCGGGAATTGAACCTGCGGTCCTTTATACCAATAATAGAAGATCTCCTGGGAATTGAACCCGTAGTCCAACATACCAGTAACAGAGGACCTCCGGGAATTGAACCCACAGTCCAAAAAGTAAAATACACAACAACAATTCAATATTTAACAGAAAGGAAGCCAAATGCGAACAACAAGTAAAGTCGAGAATCTAACATACTTCGTAAGAAAGAAAAATATGGAAATTTAGTCAAATAGAGCAAATAAGTTACTAACATGTTGTCCTAAGTCAAAGCAAAGTTTCATTTTTAACATTTAAATATGGGAAGAAAACACGGTCTAAATAAGCCAAGTAAGGTGAATTTCCAAAAACTAGCACAAGTACACGCCCGTTGCCTCACGCACCAGGCTTTTAAACAAAGACAAAGATATCTTAAGGGGAGAGGTCCCCCACACAAGGTTAGACAAGCCACTTACCTCGAATTGGTACAAAACCGCTAAGAAACAATGTCATTTCCATGAGTATCCGTTTCCGAGTGCCCCAAATCTATTCAAACCAATTACATATTGTAAATAACATCGCAAGTAACTAATTACAGTGTTAAAATTAAAGCTAAGGCGCGAAAATAGGTGAAATGACCAAAATGCCCCTTAGGCCAACGTCTAAGAATAGAATAATTTTTATATTTTAAAAAACATAGTACTCTCACGAGTCTAACCATATAAAAATCTCCCAAATCGGAGGTCAAATGCCCCTTCAAATTATCAAAGTTAGGTCTAAGAACTTTACCCTAATTTTGATTCAAAAATCTGAAATTAAAGCTTGAATTCGAGATTAGATTAGCGCGTAATAATCATAAAGGAGCAAGGAATCGTTACCCAATGTTTGCCACTGAAAATCCCTCGAATAATCTCCCAAAACCGAGCTTTCTAGCTTGAGTTTGACGAAAATGGAAGAAACCACATTTTTGAAATATTAATGTCTGCCCAGGTATTTAGTGAATCGCGATTGCGAAGAGAGATACGCGATCGCGAAGAGTAGAATAGAGGCTTCCAAGAAAAGCCCTACGCAATCGCGAAAAAGAGCATGCGATCGAGGATGAAATGGCCTTACGTGATCGCGCAAGAGGGAATGCGAACTCGAAGAGGGAGAGGTAGTGTTACGCGATCGCGAACCAATCCCTGCGATCGCGATTAAGGAATTTGGGACCCTACCAGATTGGCGTATGTGATCGCGTGAAATGGGACGCGATCGCGAGGAAGGAAAAATAGACTTGCAATAGCTGAAGAATTCTCCAATTTTTTCAACTCCAAAAATGCTTCGTTGAGCATCTGGAACACACCCGAGGCCCCCCTGACCTCAACCAAACCTACAGACATATCCCATAACACTATTCAAACTTGTACCAATCCTTAAACCACCTAAAACAACGCCGGAAACTCGAATTAATCATTGATTTGATTTTAAAAACTTAACTAAACTCGCTTTGTATTCAAAACCTAACTAAAACACGTCCGGTTGACCTGAAATTTTGCGCGCACGTCCCAAATGACATGACGGTTCTACAGAAACTTCTGGAATCCCGTTTCAACCCTTGGATCAAAAATTCACTATCGGACCGGAAACTTTAAAATTCTAACTTTCAGCATTTATAGTCTAAATGAGCTACGGGCACCCAAAATACATTCCGAACACACTCTTAACCCCGAAATCACCTAAAGGAGCTAACAAAACCCTTGGATTCCCATTCTGAGGTCGTCTTGCCACTGTTATGATTACAGACCATTTTCTAACGTTTAAGCTCTCATTTAGGGACTAAGTGTCCCAAAACAATCCGAATTCTATTACCGAACATCCCGGCAAACCAAAATAGCAGAAATGAACTTAGGGGAAGTAGTTAATGAGGAAACTGTGCATAAATTTCAAAGACAGCCGGCCGGGTCGTCACATACCTCTATTTCAAAAAAGAGAGGTCAATGGTTTATTGGGTCTCACACTCTCCCTTATCCATACACATAATTAATTAATAATCGTGTCATTTATGTTCTAATTAATAACTCAAGCTAATTACTCCGGTCCAAAATGAGATATTTTTTAGATGTTTTCAGACAAATTAAAAATCCACCTTTTAGCATTAAATAACAATTGAATTGACCATATTAACCTTTATTATCTCACAAAAATATTCCTAACATATATTCAAACACTATTTACTCCAAGGATAATATAGGAAACAAATAATTAATTCAATCTTAAAATTTGGAAAAATCACTTATTTTGGACCACAAGAAAAAGACCAAATTTTGGAAAAATCACTTATTTGCTAATTAGCCAGTTTCTCATTGATATGTGCCGAGATTCACGCCGTGACACCCGATCAGTTACGGATATTTCGCTTCTGTTATTAGGTGTGGCTATTTTCTCGAGCTCATTCGGGGTTGGGGTCGATTCCGAGGTCATGGACCTGATGTTCTCGGGAACGGGAATTATGACCTCGTATCTTGGTTCGATGAAATTCGGGGTCGATCTTCAATCCATTACGTTTCAATCTCGATCTGTCATGCCATAGACGAGCCCAAATTCGACCGTAAACATGATTAAATAAAGTAAAATAATAATATAGTAATATATTATGTTTACCGTTAACCGAACCAAACAATGACTTATTGGATAATTTATATTTACACTTGTACTCCTATGTGTATAAAGTACTATTGAAACCATAAATGACTAAATCCCTAATTTCTAATTCTCAATTAAATTCAGTCCGCAGTAGAGCGTGAGAAGTCGACCAGTCATCTCTTGTAAGTCCTAAATCCCTAATCAAAAATTCTCTCAATATGAATCTTCTTGTGCTCATCACTCGTCACTCGTCAGTCTCGTCTTTCTCTTGATGATCTTTGACACCAGCTGCATGAGAGCAACACATGTAAAGGAGCAATTAGGAGTAATTGTGACGACCCGGCCGTCGTCTTACGTGTTACTGCTCCGTTTCCCCTTATTATGTTGCTTCATGTTTCAATATCAGTATTAGAGTCGATCGGGTATAATTGAATTGGTTTTGGTTGAAAATAAGGCACATGGCCTCTTAGAAGGAAGCTTGTTTTGGAAAAGTCAATCGGAAGATTACTTATGAGTTAGAAGAATCGGATGTGATTTTCGATGATTCGGTTAGCTTCGAGAGATGATGCGTGACTTAGGAGAGCAATTAGAATTAAATTTGGAGGTCCGGTGTAGAATTAGGCTTGAATTGGCGAAGTTTGAATTTGGCGGATTCTGGTTGGTAGGTGAGATTTTGATACGAGGGTCGGAATGGAATTTTGAGAGTTATTGTAGCTTAGTTAGGTGATTTTTGATATGTGTGTAAAATTTCAGGTCATTTGGACGTCGTTCGATCGGGTTTTTGATCAAATATGAGTTTCGGAAATTTTACGAAAAATTAGGCTTGAATCCGTGGTAATTTGATGATTCTTGTGTCGTTGTATGTGTTTTAATGATTGGAAAAAGTTTGAATAATGTTTTAGAATAAGTTAGTGCTTCTGGTTGAGGTCCCGAGGGCCTCAGGGTGAGTTCGGGTGGTTAAACGGAGAGTTTGGAGTTTGTTGCATGTTTTGGAATTTCTGGTTCTGTCATTTTCGCAGAAGCAGACAAGAGTCCGCGTAAGCGATCTTGCTGAAGCGGCTGGAAGATGCGCTGAAGCGGAAGCCTTGGCCTTGCCAGGTTCCGCAGGAGCGGAAAGAGGACCGCGTATGTGGTCTCGCGGAAGCGAGCTAGGCATCGCAGAAGCGGAACCTGCCTCAAGTATAAGGACCGCAAAAGCGGACGTTGACCGCATAGGCGGAAGTCACAGAGGTGGTTGTGGATCCGCAGAAGCGGAAATTGAGCTGGGCAGAAGGGTTAAATTATCATTTTTTTCATCCGCGAGGGTTATGTATTTTCTTCCATTATTGAGCATTTTTGGAGCTTCTTGAGAACAATTGAAGAGGAATTCGAAGAGGAGTGATTGGAGGTAAGTCTCGTGGTCTAGAAACGTTATTTTATCGAAGAATCATCCATTAATTCTCTGCATTTGGGTATAAAATTGAAGAAACTAGGGCTTGAGTGTTGATATTTCAAATTGGGATTTGATAGGTCATTTGAGCTCGGATTTGGGAGTTCTTGGTACGTATGAACTCGTGGCGAGACGAGGATACCAGAAATGTAAGTTTCGTAATTTTTTTGAGAAGCAGACCCGAGGCTCGGTTTTGCTAGTTTCGAGGTTCTTGCTATGTTTCGATTGTTTTCGATTGGGTGTTGTCCCATTTGCATATTATGATATATTTGTTTTGATTTTGGTTAGATTTGACGCGCGTGGAGGCAAATTTGAGGGGCAAAGGCTTCGTGAGCGAGGAATTCACCGGTTCGAGGTGAGTAATACTTGTGAATGATATCCTGAGGGTTTGAAACCACAGATTTGCACATCCTAGTGTTGTATTGTGGTGACTTGCACACTGGACCTGAGCGTGGGGTAGAGCACCGTTGAGGATTGTGACTTGGTCCGTCCCGGTTGATGGTTTCTACCGCGAAATTTTAAATGATTTGTTGTTATCACTATGACTTGGGCTCATTTTCATACTTGGGGCTTATTGCCAATTATTTGAACTCTTTGTGAACTACCATCACTTTTTTCCTCACCGTTTGAAATATTATTTGAACTCAGTCCACATGATTTGCACTATTTCATGAACTCAGCTATATTTTTCTCATACTTGGAGTTTTAACGGATATTTGAACTATTGTTTGAGCCGAGTATTATTGTTTTATGGATACCCGAGGGGCTTTGACTATTTTGGACTGATTGAGGTTGAGGACCATATGTGAGGGAATGAAGATTGATGTAAGGAGGCTTTTAGGCCTCGAGTGTTATGTGTGCATATGCATATACATGTATGGGTGGGGATGCACGCTGCAGCGATGTGATATTGATATTGTGCTTGGGATATAGGAGCCCCTTCGGAGTTTGAACCCCCATAGTGAGTGCGGGTACCCAAATGGATAGGGTTGCACGCTGCAGCGGTCATGTGCATTGCATTGCATTCCTGCATTCATGCGTTCACTCCTGTTTGTACTACGTGGCACGACATTTAGCACTCATATATCATTGGCATGCATACTGTTACTTGCCTTGTTGACCAGATACCCTGGTGTTATATATAAAGGAGTGCTGAGCCTGAGAGGCTAATGTTGTACGTTGTGAGTTGGGAGTGAGCCCGCGGGGATGATACTGTACTGAGAGGTTGATACTAATCTCGAGGGGCAGGTTTCTGATTACTTCCTACTTGTTGAAATTATCTTTGCAACTGTTGGAAAGAGCATACTTTCAAAAGAGATTTCGAACTGATCTTGAGATTTTCTAAATGGATTTTCACAGTATTTCGATTTTTCTCAAAACGGGTTATTCTGTCTTTTATAGCAGTTTGGTGTGCTCATACGTGTTTTCTTATCGCTCAGATATTATTCTCTCTTACTACCACTGAGTTGGAAGTACTCACTTTACTCCATGCACCTTGCGTACAATTGCACTTATCGTTCATCCGGTAACGGGTTATTAGCAGGACCGAAGGCCATATTTTGGTAGTTGAGAAAGGTGACCGCCAGCGTTCGCGGCACCGCATTCCGACTTTGAGTTCCAATTTTACCTTGTATTTACATTTTTTTGGCCCAATAGTAGTGTCCCTACTGATTAGATGCTCGTGACTTGTGACACCCCGGTCGAGTTGTATTGGAATGAAATTTCATAGTTAAATGCCATTAAGTAGCAGTTCTATTCATTTATGTTTAATAGCTGCTTAAAGAGGATTTGGGGTTGTTGGCAGGCCTTGTCTTCACGATAGGCGCCATCACGACCGGGTATGGAATTTGGGTCGTGACAAGGTGGTATCAGAGCCTAGGTTACTAGGTCTCACGAGTCATGAGCATGGTTAGTAGAGTCTCGAGGATCGGTACAGAGACGTATGTATTTATCCTCGAGAGGCTGTAGAACCTTTAGGAAAACTTCCCATTCTTGGAATTCTTATCGTGCGTACTTGATTCAGTTTGAGATAACTATTGAATATTCATTACACACGTCTGTATGCGCACGTGAGCGCTCAGTAGTATATGTGCCTTGATGGCTTGTGGTTCCCCAATCAAGGGGTGAGAGGTAATCTTCGTGAGTTCATGTTGGGCCTGTCTGGAGGACTTGAGGCCGGATATTTGACTATGGCTTGAGCACCGAGGTGCTGATTCTGTGAGCAAGTGTTTTGAACTTATATGCTCAGTGTTTTTCTTATTAGTCGGAATGGAGGCCGGATATCCATATGATGAGTATGTTAGTACTGCGAGGTGTATCTATATAATTTTGGTAGTGACGAAGAAGTCTGATGGATATTAGATGAGCTGTTAAGTGTTTGTTTCCTATTGCGGTCTGTTGTATAGCCCGAGGCATGGACGCGTGAAGAATATTTTCTTATCCCCTAGCTGGTAAGTGATGTGCAATACATGTTGTGGTATGAGTTCAGACTCAGAAATACTAAATGGTTGTGTATTACATATATGATGGTGGAAGGTATGTGGAAATATTGAAATGAGGTGAAGAAGGTGGGTTATCTCCTGCAAAGGGTTTTGAGTGGTATGATCCTTATATATATGTAAAATATCTCATGTGTAATTGAAGGGTATGTGTTGTATTTTGAAAAAGTGGGACACTTAAGAAAGTGGACTTAGCTGATGTGGAAATGAATGCGAGGTTTGCAGAGAATGTCAGTGCTAGATGGTCTGTGTATTCACAAAACTTGTAGATGATTTGAGTTTGATCTCATTGTGGCATCATTAGAGTAAAAGTGTTATGAGTTCTTAAGAGTGCCTTAATATATGGCTTCGAGCCAAGTTGGGGAGGTTGTTGTTGGTCAGCTGATTTCATGGTTATGTGCTATGTTGGTTCCGTTTTGAGGTATGATGGCAGATCAGCTCTGGTTACAGAAATTGAGCCGAGGATGGCATGTGTGAAGGAAAATTTCTACAAAGGTTATATGGTGCTTTCGTAAATGTAAGAAAATACAAGGATGTTTTGAGCTGTTGTTGATAAATAATGCTTAATGTATAGAGAAGAAAGATGGTTGTTGTATCTGTATGAAATCATGTTCTGCGGTGTCTGAGTACTAATAAGGCACGAGTGGTTATGTTCATTTGTGGCAGGTGAATTACAGCTGAATAAGAGTGAATGAATCTCGAGAATGGTTTTACTATGTTCAATATTTTTCATGAAACAATCAGGTGTCTTAAGTTTGTGTGTGCGGCTAGAGACTGTGTTTTCATTAGAAAAGATCAAGACTTGTGGCATTTTGTGTTAATCATGGGATTCTACGTATCCGCATTTGGAAAGTAATGGTAAATGAATTCAGAATCGCAGGAAGTTCTTCAAAGTGAAGCATTCTAGAATGTGGTATTTCTGGGAAATGTTTGAGAGGGTATTCAGTGGCCTATGGGCCTTAGACAGTGTGGCTTTTTGTGCGAGTCTCGTGTGGTAACTGGGTCGAGGTATTGTGGTGCTACAACAGGGGAGAATATCAAATTAAAGATGAATCGGGGAGGAAATTGGATAAATAGAATAGCTTGACAATGAACCTAATCGGTATGTTAAGGATATGATTAATTATTGTATGTGTTCGAGATAATGAGCCTAACAGGAATTGTGCAGCAAAGCTTTTAAGTGCTGGAAGTTTGCTTAACTTGGTTTGGGTAGAAGGATTCAGTCCTGTTAGTTTAGCATGTGCAATAGAATTGGGAGAAAGAGTTCTTGATGTGTTTTACCGTGTGTTGAAAATGAATATATTCCTATGGGTATGCGAAGCATGAAGTGTGTAATGATTTTTCTCCTATATGGGATCATGAAAGTTCTTGACTAGTTGAGTGCATCGATGTCTGCAGCGTAGAAGGGAGATAGAAGTCTTCATGTTATCATAGTGTGGTATGATCTATATGTTATGATATGGAGAATTGAGGATTGTGTTTTCAAGGTTTTGGTTCAGTTCATAATGGGAAATCATTAAATTCTTGAGCAGCACGGACAGCTACATGTGAGTAAAGAATCGGTCTTCAGATGATTAAGGTGATGTAAATTGATGATACGTTAGTAGTATTACGACATTTTCTTGATGGATCGACTGGGGGATATTTGAGTTTATTGATGGCGCAGGAAATATTGAATATCTTTCATGGTATGAATGTTTACTTGATGTGTGCTATGTATTCATACGGCGGGGTGCGGGATTAGGCATAGTGATTCATGTGTTATATGGGTTGGAGACTAGAAGTTCTAGTGATCCGACCATGCGGTGGTTGTGGGTCATGTGTATCGACATCGTCTAGCAGTTGTTGGAAATTGGAGGTCCGAGTGGATCTTTCTTTGCTTGGTATGTTAAATTTGGGTTATGATATTAGACTGTAGACTGGTTGTCCCAATGTCAGCTTGTCTAGACTAATGTATTATGGGCTATGTCGGAAAAAGCCATAGGTTTCATGGTAAGGTGCATCGAATTATTGTTCTAGCAGAGTAGTTTATATTCCCAAGACCAGCGGACGGTTGGCAAGTATTGCCTTGTTAATTGGGCCTTCATGGCGGATGTCAGTGTAGAGGTTTCTACCATTGATTCAGTTCCAGTATTGAGAGACTTTTCGAATGCATTTCTTGTGGCCGGGCATGAGGCTATATGTGTTTATTGTAATGAGAAAATTTGACTCGATGTGCATCTCCTTTTGTGAGATATATGTGCGGATCGGGTGGCACGCCGCAACGGGTATGTTATCTGGAGCGTGTTGCACGCCGCAACAGTGTGATATTGAGAATAGTTTTCTATATGCTACTTTGAATGCCGTACTTCTTGGTTTCTGAGGAAAGTCCGTATTGGGTGTTGCTCGACGAATAGCGCATCGGTTGTGTCCTTTCAGGATTAAATAGTGTATAATACTTGCTTCACCGTGGGTGTGATGGATTGCTTGGTGTCAGACCTCAATCTGTGCCTGGCTGTTTGTGTTGAGCATGGTGAGTTGAGGTGCTTCATGGGTAATAGTGTTTGGATGGAATCGCGCGTTGTGGCAAGGCCATGTGATGTTATGACCTTTAGAGGAGGATTCAGTTACTCTATTTTTATGATGTAAGATGGGATATCAGTTCTGGGTTGTGATCGTACGGAGGAATTTGAATTACGGCTCTTTTGTTTGAGTCAGTTGTCATGATTGGAGTGTGTTCACATATTTTCTTATTGGTGCATGTGTTGAGCATGTTGTGGCTTAGGCCGGTGTTGATGTGTCATATCACTAGATTGGCGTGTTGTATTTAAGATGATCATTGGAGTCATTAATGAGTACGAGCATATTTGATTTCAGCTTGTTAGAAAGGTAATATCGAGGTTTGGCTCCGAAATCTGTTGTAGTATCAGTCAGAAAGGAAATGGACTCATGAATGGGTGATCTGAGAGATGGGTTCGATTTATCCCGTGTTTCAGTTGCCGTTGGTAGTATATGAAGGTGTTGGGATAAGAATTTATCTAACAAAAAGGTTTTCTACCGGTGTTCGGTTATCATGGGAAATTGCTGTGGATGGAGGTTATCATTGCATGTGTTTGAGTTATGTGGGATATCATATGATTGCAGCCGAAGTTGCATGTATAGGAAATCAAGGCGCATCCACTTCGTCATCTCAATCTCTTTTTGTGCAAAGAGGTAGAAAAGATTCCGCCCTTCTAGCCTTGAGTAGTGGACAATGTATTATTTATAGCGGTGCTATTGATCACTACTGTGGTATTACAGTTGGTTCAGGTTTATTCAGAGTATAAACGTGGGGTTCTGATCTGGTGCATGATTTCGGGAAGTGCAATGTGGTCTATGGTTTAGATGGATTGTGAAATTCTGGCTATATTGTGTTATCGGACCTACGTGAGATAGGGTGACGTGGGATCACCCCGAGTATATGCTTGGTAAAGTCATTCAGCTATTGACTTGCTTCTAGTACATCTCTAGGTACGCTCGAGGACGAGCGTTTGTTTAAGTTGGGGAGGATGCTACGACCCGACTTGTCGTATTATGTGTTACTGCTCCGTTTCCCCTTATTATGTTGATTCATGTTTCAATATCAGTATTAGAGTCGATCGGGTGTAATTGAATTGGTTTTGGTTGAAAATAAGGCACATGGCCTCTTAGAAGGAAGCTTGTTTTGGAAACATCAACCTTAAGATGACTTGTGAGTTAGAAGGCTCGGATGTGATTTTCGATGATTCGGTTAGCTTCGAGAGATGATGTGTGACTTAGGAGAGCAATCAGAATTTAATTTGGAGGTCCGGTGTAGAATTAGGCTTGATTGGCGAAGTTTGAATTTGGCTGATTCCGGTTGGTAGGTGAGATTTTGATCCGAGGGTCGGAGTGGAATTCTGAGAGTTACTGTAGTTTCGTTAGGTCATTTTGGATATGTGTGCAAAATTTCAGGTCATTTGGACGCGTACGGTCGGGTTTATGATCGAATATGAGTTTCAAAAGTTTAAAGAAAATTTAGGCTTGAATTCGTGGTAATTTGATGATTCTTGTGTCGTTGTATGTGTTTTCATGATTAGAACAAGTTTGAATAATGTTTTAGAATGAGTTGGTGCTTTTGGTTGAGGTCTCGGGGGCCACGGGATGAGTTCGGGTGGTTAAACGAAGAGTTTGGAGTTTGTTGCATGTCTTGGAATTTCTGCTTCTGTCATTTTCGCATAAGCGGACAAGAGTCCGCATAAGCGGTCTTGCTAAAGCGGCTGGAAGATGTGCATAAGCGGAAGCCTTGGACTTGCCAGGTTCCGCAGGAGCGGAAAGAGGACCGCGTATGCGGTCTCACAGAAGCGAGCTAGGCATCGCAGAAGCGGAACCCGCCTCAAGTATAAGGACCGCAAAAGCGAACGTTGACCGCATAGGCGGAAGTCGTAGAGGCTGCTATGGATCTGCAGAAGCGGAAATCGAGCTAGGCAGAAGGGTTAAATAAAAAAAAATTTCATCCGCGAGGGCAATGTATTTTCTTCCATTGTTGAGCATTTTTGGAGCTTCTTGAGAACAATTGAAGAGGAATTCGAAGAGGAGATATTGGAGGTAAGTCTCGTGGTCTAGAAACGTTATTTAGTCGAAGAATCATCCATTAATTCTCTGAATTTAAGTATAAAATTAAAGAAACTAGGGCTTGAATTTTGATATTTCAAATTGGGATTTGATAGGTCATTTGAGCTCGGATTTGGGGGTTCTTGGTACGTATGAACTCGTGGCGAGACGAGGATTCCGGAAATGTAAGTTTTGTAATTTTTTGAGAAGTGGGTCCGGGGCTCGGGTTTTGCTAGTTTTGAGGTTCTTGCTATATTTTGATTGTTTACGATTGGGTGTTGTCCCATTAGCATATTATGATATATTTGTACTGATTTTTGTTAGACTTGACGCGCGGCCAATTTGAGGGGCAAAGGCATCGCGAGTGAGGAATTTCACCGGTTCGAGGTGAGTAATACTTAGGAATGATATCGTGAGAGTTTGAAACCCCGGATTTGCACATCCTAGTGCTGTATTGTGGTGACTTGCACGCTGGACCTGAACGTGGGGTATAACACCATTGAGGATTGTGACTTGGTCCGTCCCGGTTGTTGGTTTTACCCGAGAAATTTTAAATGATTTGTTGTTATCACTATGACTTGGGCTCATTGCCATACTTGGGGCTTATTTCCGATTATTTAAACTCTTTATGAAATATCATCACTATTTTCCTCACTGTTTGAAATATTATTTGAACTCAGTCCACGTGATTTGCACTATTTCATGAACTCGGCTATATTTTTCTCAAACTTGGAGTTTTAACGGATATTTGAACTACTGTTTGAGTTGAGTATTATTGTTTTATGGATGCCCGATGGGCTTTGACTATTTTGGACTAATTGAGAGTGAGGGCCATATGTGAAGGCATGAAGAGTGATGTGAGAAGGCTTTCAGGCCTCGAGTGTTATGTGTGCATATGCATATACATGCATGCGTCGGGCTGCACGCCGTAGCGGTTGATATTGATATTGCGGAGTCCCTCCGGAGAGTGCGGGTAACCAAATGGATCGGGCTGCCCGTCGCAGCGGTCATAGTCATTGCATTGCATTCATGCATTCACTCCTGTTTGTACTACGTGGCACGATATTTAGCATTCATATATCATTGGCATGCATACTGCCACTTGCCTTGTTGACCAAATACCCTGGTGTTATATGTTAAGGAGTAATGAGCCCGAGAGGCTAATGTTGTACGTTGTGAGTTGGGAGTCAGCCCGTGGGGCTGATATTGTACTGAGAGGTTGATACTGAGCCCGAGGGGCAGGTTTTTAATTACTTCCTACTTGTTGAAATTATCTTTGCAACTGTTGGAAAAAGCATACTTTCAAATGAGATTTTGAACTAATCTTGAGATTTTCTAAAGGGATTTTCGCAGTATTTCGGTTTTTCTCAAAAAGGGTTGTTTTGTTTTTTATAGCTGTTTGGTGTGCTAATACATGTTTTCTTATCGCTCAGATATTATTCTCTCTTATTACCACTGAGTTGGAAGTACTCACTTTACTCCCTGCACCTTGCGTGCAGTTGCAAGTATTGTTCACCCGGTAACGGGTTATTAGCAGGACGGAAGGCCATATTTTGGTAGTTGAGCAAGGTGACCGCCAGCGTTCGTGGCACCGCATTCCGACTTTGTGTTCCAGTTTTACCTTGTATTTATATTGTGTTGGCCCAATAGTAGTGTCCCTACTCATTAGATTCTCGTGACTTGTGACACCCCGGTCGGGTTGTATTAGAATGAATTTTCATAGTTAAATGCCATTAAATAGTATCTCTATTCATTTATGTTTAATAGCTGCTTAAAGAGGATTTGGGGTCGTTGACGGGCCTTGTCTTCACGTGAAGCGCCATCACGACCGGGTATGGAATTTGGGTCGTGACAATAATCTAATCACCAGACCAAATAGTTGAAACAAGAACAGTGGAGTCGCTAAAAGAGGAGGCTTATATGGAGTCAGTTTGGTCATTTGGCATTTTTAAGACTAGGATTGGATAAATTTTTTTTATTTGATTTAGCCGATAAGTTGCCCGATAACCACTTGATAATCGTTAATCCGATACCAGTCCACCTGTTATCTTAATGGATAGTTAGCGAATTACTATATTTATAATCCGATAAGCGATAAGCCAACCGTTAAGCATAATTATCCATCCGATTCGCCTGATAAGTACCCTAACATCAGAAATACTGCAACTAGAACGAGTTTGATATATTACCAAAAAAATGAATTTAAAGTTGATTCAACCTAAAATAATTATTAAAATTGTCTGAAATCATATAAGGAGATAATAGTTCGTTCTCTTTCGAAGCCGATTTTTTAAAATTTTTAATCCTTATAATTTGCTCCTTTTTTCTTTTGTAGTGCACAAAGAGGAAGAAGAAGAAAAATTGGAAATGGAGATAGAAATAGGATATCCAACAGATGTGAAGCATGTAACACACATAAAGTGGGATGGATCAACAACAATTAACCCTATAAAAGGATGGAAAATTTTGAAAACTCGTGAATTAAGTTCTTTTCCTTCAATTTCCATTAAGCAATTTGAACTTGCTATGGCTGCCCAAGCTGGTGGACCTAGAGGTGTTAATAGCAACCATAATGCTTGACTTTTAATATTTTTGTAATTTCATCTTGTTTTTCATTCAAATTTTGTCAAGTTTATATTCTTTTGGGATTGGTGTGTGAAAATTATATTGTATAGATATTGTTAAAATTAGTAAAGATTTTTTTTCTTCCTTTTCTAAAAACCAAACTTGTTCCTTAAAATGGTTCAGATTTGTCATTCACTAATACTCCCTACGGGTGTACAAAGGAAACCGACAAATCGCATCAATCCGATAATCCGAATTAAACCGAGAAAAAAAACCCGACTATGATTTGGTTTGACTTGGTTTGGTGTTGGAAAAAAGATCCGACCATAATTGATTTGGTTTGGTTTTAACTAAAGAAAGTCAAACCGAAACCAAACCAACCTGACATTAGATATATAGAAATTTTAGATATATTTAATATATAAATATACTTATTGTAATGTAATTTATAAAAATTTCTTAAAAAATTTCATAATTTTATCTTTTAATATATTATTTCAAGGTTGGACTTAGAACTTTTGAATGCTCCAATAAGTTTAATTTCCATTAATATAGTAAATTAAATAATGTTAATAATCAATACTAATACTAACAAAAGACATTCAATTCAATATTACGAACGGAAAAGCATTGGATATCTATTTTTGTTTTGCAATAATTTAGATAAAAATACATAACCTATTTTTATTTTGCTTTAGCTTTTGGTCATGTAATTAATACTTCCTTATTAGTCTACTTATTTTAGCATGACTTAGTGCTTTTAGATTATGTTTATTTTTATTGTGACTTTTTAATTTAGCAATATTTATATTACATAATTTTATTGTCTTTATTGTTCAATATTTTAGGATAATATCATGACACACCTCATATTTTGTATTATTTTCTTGAAAAATACTTTATATAGTTGTATCTTTGTCACAACCCAAAATCCCAACCCGGTTGTGATGGTGGCTCTCATGAAGACAAGGACAACCAACATAATAACAATACCTCATCTAACAGTTACTTGTGACGAATAAGTCAAACTATAATATACATTGTCATTAATTCGGAAGGAAATGATAAAACAAGGAACCAGCCCAACTCAGCCCGAAATCGGGGTGTCACATGTCACGAGCATATATAGAATTTAAACACTATTATAAGACCAGTAATATACATAATAGAATGTGGAATCAAAGGAAGAGATACGGTGCCTCTAGCGCTGATGGTCACCTTGCTCAGCTACGATAGCTAACTCTCCAATCAGCTCAAAACCCGCTACCAGATAAATAATTGCTTGTAGTTGCACAAGAGGTGCAGGGAGTAAAGTGAGTAATCCAACTCAGTGAGTAATAAAAATAAATAATGACTGAAAGTAAGAAATCTCATAAAGGCACAAATAACGGTATCTCAAGCAGTAAAATCAGATACACAGTAAAACGGTAAGTATCAGATAATTCTATTTTTAAAACAGTAAAGACAAATAATTTCCACACTAAGGATTAATCAAAGCTTGACCCTCGGGCTCAATATGTAAATCTCAGTATAGTATCAGCCCCACGAGCTCACTCCCAACTCACCAGCACACAACATCAGCCCCTCGGGCTCACTCCCAACTCACCGCACACAACATCAGCCCCTCGGACTCACTCCCAACTCACCACACACAAACAACAGCCTCTCGGGCCCACTCCCAACTCACCTGGGTACCCTACGCTCACTGGGGGTGTGTACAGACTCCGGGGCTCCTACAGCCCAAGCGCAATATCAATAGGCCTGAAAGCATTCACACATAACACACGAGGCCTGAAAGCCTCCTCACATAACACTCGAGGCCTGAAAGCCTCCTCACATAGTACTCGAGGCCTGAAAGCCTCCTCACATCACTCAACACATCCTCACGTATAGCCCTCAGCCTCAATCAATCCAGAAAATAATCATAAGCCTCTTGGGCATCACTAAAACAATGGTGCTCAGCTCAACGACATTATAAATGTCATTAAATCTCGAGTTGAGCATAAATGTATTTGAGTTCACAAAATAATATAATTCAATTGGACTGAGTTCAAATAATATTTCAGTTCGTGAGGAAAATAGTGATGTAAATTCAGAAAAGGTTTCAGATAAATTGGCACGAAGCCCAAATACTGCAATAAGCCCAAATCATGGTAAATACAGTAAATCTTTATCAAATACGCGGTAAAAAATCAACTGGAATGGACCAAGTCACAATCCACAATAGTAAATGACCCCGCGCTCGTCATACAACCCGTGTCTCATCTCAACATAGCAGTATGTTGTGCAATCCGGGGTTTCAAACCTCACTGCATCATTTAAAGTCATTACTCACCTCGAACCGGTGAAATCTCAAGCCCGCGATGTATTTTCCCCTCAAGCCGGCCACCACACGCGTCGAATCTATCCAAAATCACAACGAATACATTACAATAGGCTAACGGAATATAACCCAATCGAAAAGACTCAAAAAATATTGAAAATCACGAAATTTGCAAAACCCAAGCCCCGGGACCACGTCTCAAAATTCAGAAATTTTTACATCGATACGATCCTTATCTCGCCACAAGTCTATACATACCAAATTCACAAAAATCGGAGTTCATTTGACCCCTCAAATCACCATTTCTATCCAAGAGGGTTTTCTACCCTTCTCAAGAAAAATTCTCAAATTAAACACCAAAACTTGCAATAGATTCGAGTTATACAACCAAAATTGAGTTAAGATCACTTACCCCGTTGTTTTATAAGAAATATATCCAAAAAAATCGCCCAAACCGAGCTCTAAATTGCTAAAAATGGAAAATGGGAACGAAGTCCCATTTTCACAAAATGAACATTCCGCCCAAAATTTCCGAGGTACTGTATATCATGTGTACCCTTCACCCGTGTTACTGTTCACAGTACTTTTATGGGGTACAGTTCACAGATACTGTTACGGGGTACTGTTCACTGCTGCAAAAAATACAGCAGCTTTTTGAGAAATTTGCAGCACAGCCATTTTTCACTAAAATGGCTCTAACTCCATCATACAAACTCAGAATTAGACGATTCTTGTTCCTATGAGTCACAAATAATAATACAAACACAAATCTTCAATCGAAACTCAATTCGGAGCTTGTTTGCGTAGTTTAATACCTATTTTGCTTGTTAAACAATTAACTCATATTTCGCGTCAAAAACCCAATCGCGACTTGATGAAATTAAACCAAAATTTCAAGATCAGTCATATAATTCATGATTTAAATTCTAAAAGTCTCAAAATCAGATTTCGATCTCTAGAACTAAAAATGGACCTTTGGATCATTACGGGTTTATGCTCAAAACAACAAAAATCTTTCAAAAATGAGTCGTTGGGCATCCGAAACACACCCGAGACACCCGGGACCTCAACCAAAAGTACAGCGATGTTTCAATACCTCATTCAAACTTGCTCGAACCATCAAAACACTATCGTTAACATCCAAAATCACCAAATTTCATCAAATCAAAGCTTAAGTTAAACTAAAACTTCCAAAACATGCATTCAATCAAAAAACCGACCTAAACACCTCCGAATCAACTGAAATTTTGCACACAAGTCTAAAATCACCTAAAGAAGCTATTGGAACCATCACAATTCCATTCCCGGATCAAAATTTCACCTATCACCGAAAATCGCCAGAATACTAACTTCGCCAAAATTGGCTAATTTCTTCATCGGACCTCCGAAATTAATTTCGATTGCGCTCATAAGCCTTAAATCATCCCCCGAAACTAACCGAATCATCGGAATTTAATTCCGAGCCTTCTAACTTACAAGTCAACATTTGGTTGACTTTTCCAAACTTATTCTCCCTTAAAGAGATTAATTGCTCTATTTCCTACCAAACTAGATCCGAATTGACTCAATTTCACCAAGTACATATATTGAAACATGAATAAGCATTTAACGGGGAATACGGGACGAAAATACAGGAAATGACGGTTCGGGTCGTTACAATCTTACTAGGATTAAAGAAATATTTTGAACATACGTTATATGTGTTTTTCTACGAAGATTTTACTGGAAAAAAATCCGAAAAAAAACTCGAATAACCCGAAAACTCGATAAAATCCGATATTGAAAAATCCGAGTTTTATTGATTTGGTTTGGTCTTTGTATTTAATAATCCGACACAATTAGTTTGGTTTGGTAATTGTAAAATCCGAACCAACCCGGCCTATGTACACCCTTAATACTCCCTATGTTCACTTTTACTTGTCCACTTTTGACTTTGCATATCCTTTAAGTAATAAATAAAGTGCATAATTCACTATAATACACATATTAATTGATGCATATTTTAATGGATTTGAAAAAAATGATTTGAAATGAATAATTAATACTATAGGTATAACTGGAAAAACGAAATTGTCTTCTCTTGATATGTTAGAAGTAACAAGTAAAAATGAAAGAGAAAATGCATAATTACCCCCCTGACCTATACTGGAAATCCCAACTGCACACTTTTTCTTTGCGGAAATCCTATTAACCCCATAAACTTATTTTTAATATAATTATTCGCAGCCTTAACGCTGATGTGGCATAGTGTTTGTATTTCGCTCTTCCAAAGGCGAGTGAGAAGCAAGAAAAAATAATTTTCATATTACTTTTTTATTCTTTTTTACCATTTTTTCTTACTTTTTTTCCTTTTCATTTTACTTTTTTTATTTCTTCTCTAATTCTGGTAGATATTCATTCACCGACGACTTTGTCTAACCGTTTTTCTTTCATTTTTTTCTTTTCGCACACAAATTAAACTCTCAAAAAGATCTATTCATAAGCAAAGAAAATACTCTCAGATTTTTTTTTGGGGGGGGAGGGGGAATTTATCATCGAAAAACCTTCCCACGCCGGAAAAATACTGTATTGAAATTTTAACTGAAATTTTTTTTCTCAACGTATTAGCTTTTATTTCTTTTGATCTTCCTGCCACAGAGAAATTACACTTTCAAGAGATTATATATATATATATATATATATATATATATATATATATATATATATATATATATATATATATAAAACAAAATACACTTAGATCGGGATAAAAATCTGTCGTCGGAAAAAAATATTACCGGAAAAAATGGTATTTCTGAAATCCCGACGACCATCATTTTATGCCGTCGGTGACCAAAACAAAAAGAAAGAGAATGAAATAACAAAAAAAATGAGAATAATAAGAAATAAGAAAAAGGATAAGAAAAAAAAGAAAGAATAAAAAAAAGTGCTAAAAATACATGATGGAGCACGTGTAGCTCACCACTTGCTAAGAGTTTGATTATCAGCGTTAAAGGTGCAAATAATTATATTTAAAATAAATTTAGGGAAGTAATAAGATTTCCTCAAAAAAAAATGCGTAGTTGAAATTTCGGGTATAAATAAGAAGAGTAATTATGCATTTTTCCAAAATGAAAATCTATTTTAGAATACTAGACAAGAAAAGTGAACTGGGTAGTAGGTGAGATCAAATCTATTTGTATCATTACATAAATTGACTAAATTTGCTTTGTTAACTTAATGTAAGTAGTATTTAACACATGAACCTTTTCTACAAAGAAAAAGATCAAATTTGATATTGGACAATGCCAATCTATACCCTCTGACTCTCTGTTTATATTTTCTGATTCTTCCACCAACATAACAATTTATTTTCTTCTTAGTCAGCAACTTTCTTTTTCCATTAGGCAATAAAACTAAAGGTCAAAAAATTTATAAAGATTTAAATTATACTTCTTCCGTTTTAATTTATGTAAACTTGTTTGATTGGGTACAGAATTAAGAAAAAATGAAGACTTTTGAAATTTGTGGTTTTAAACAAAGTCAAAATGGGACCCAGAGTATTTTTGTAGTTATAAATGGTTCTCATTAAATGTAAAGTTGTAAGTTTAAACTAAAGTATTTTCAAATTTAGAAATGAGTCATTCTTTTTGGAACGGACCAAAAAGGAAATAGTTTCACATATACTGAAACGGAGGAGTATATGTTAAATATAAATAATTTTTTGCACTATCAATTTATTTTAACATTATCTACTCTAGTTTTAGTTTACTAGATCATATTTGTTATAAGCAATTATAAGTGCACATAGATTAAACTCAATTTCTATAAAGCATCCTCACATTTGTGAAATGACATGTTTGCATAACCTTTATTCAATCAAGTTAAGCAATGGATTAAACAATGGAGTAGAATTAAATAAAACAGAAATAAAATTAAAGAGTGCAAAAATTAATTCCCAAATCCCTTTTAATCAGATATAAGTATAGTAATAAGATTACTTTCAAGTTTGGTTACAAAAGTTTATAAAAAATAAAAGGAATGAATACAGGACCAAATATCCTTGAATATATCACTTGCTTCTACTGATTATTTATTTGTTGCTCTTTTGTGCTAAAATTTTCACAAAGACACTATCCTCATACATTATCATTCCCTTGCATAAAAATAAAAAATAAAAAAGCATTCCCTTGCATAATTATCCCATCACTTTCTTTCAAACTTAATCAAACACTAAAACATATATTCCCAAACAATTATCATATCAGCTTTTACGCGGAATTTGTTTAAAATTTTGCAAAAAGTTTGAGTTTGCAAATCTACAACAACAATAGTAACTGCCCAACATATTCAAAATTTAAACTCTATCAATTCATATCTACTATTTCTATAATGACCCGGTCAATCGTTCTGATAGTTAATAGACTCATTTCCTTATTTATGCTTCTTTATCTATTGTTCAGCTGTGTTGAATTGTATCGAGTTGGTAGGTTTGAGTTCAGAGTAGCTTTGGAGTGAAATGATTACTTAGTCCCTTAGTTAGAAACCTAAGTTAGAAAAGCCAATCGCGAGTTGACTTATGAGTTAACGAATTCAGATTTGGAATTTTTATGATTCGGTTAGCTTCGTTGGATGAATTTAGACTTACGAGTGTGTCCGGAATGTTATTTGGAGGTCCGTGGTAGAATTACACTTGAATTGGTAAAAGTTGGAAGCTTAAAGTTCTTGTGCTTGAATTCGAGGTTGATTTGGTGTTTTGGTTGTTCCGAAGGTTCGAATAATTATGGGTCGTGAAAAGTTGGTATCAGGGCTTAGGTTACATAGGTCTCACCAGTCATGAGCGGGTTTAGTAGAGTCTTGCGAATCTGTACGGAGACGTTTGTTCTTATCTTGGAGAGGCTATAAAACCTTTAGGAAAACTTTACCTTCTAGAATTCTTATCGTGCGATATTGATTCAGCTTGAAGTGTAACTCTTTAAATTCCTTCCACGCATTTGTATGCGTACATGAATGATAGGTATCAGTTGTGTATCGACGGATTTTGATTCGGTAGTGCCCCTATTAGTAAAAATAGTAACTGGATGGATACGTGATGAGTATGATGTGATCGCGAGATGAGTTCATATGATTTGAATGTGATAAGAAGGCATTGATGGAGTTTTCACCTATTTGAGACTCCGGGAATGTTTTTAGACTTGTTCGAGGACGAACGTTTGTTTAAGAGGGGGAGGATGTAATGACCTGGTCAATCGTTCTGAGAGTTATAGACTCGCTTCCCTATTTATGCTTCTTTATATATTGTTCAGCTGTATTGAGTTACATCGAGTTGGTAGGTTTGGGTTCGGAGTAGTTTTGGAGTGAAATGATCACTTAGTCTCTTAGTTGGAAAAGTCAATCGGAAGTTGACTTATGAGTTAACGAATTCAGATTTGGATTTTTATGATTCAGTTAGCTTCGTTGGATGATTTTACACTTACGAGTGTGTCCGAAATGTTATTTGGAGGTCCGTGATTGTAACGACCTGACCTGTCGTCTCGTGAATTATTGCCCCGTTTTCCCCGTTTTATGTTCCCATATGCCCCATTTTATGTGTTTGGAGAGTTTTAGGTAATTCAGATGGAGTTTGGGTAGAAATGAGTCAATTAGTCTCTTTATGAGAAGGTTAATTTGGAAATGTCAATCGAGCGTTGACTTACGAGTTAGAGGACTCAGAATGAATTTTCGACGATTCGACTAGTTTCAGGTGGTTATTTATGACTTAGGAGTGCAATCGAAACTCAATTGTGAGGTCTGATGTAGATATAGGCTTGAATTAGCTAAGTTAGAATTTTGGCGAAGTCCGGTTGATAGGTGAGATTTTGATACGGGGGTCGGAATGAAATTCTGACGGTTTCAGTAGCTCCATTAGGTGATTTTGTATATGCGTGCAAATTTTCAGATCATTCGGAGGTGTTTAGGTCGGGCTTTGGATCAAATGTGTGTTTTGAAAGTTTTTGAAGAACTTAAGCTTCAATCCGATGTAAATTTGGTGTTTGATGTTAGTTTTGGTATTTTGAGAGTGCAACTAAGTTTGAATGATCATATGTGATGTTTTAGTATGTTGGTATGCGGTCCAGAGGAGTTCAGGTGAGTTTCAGATAGGCTTGGGCTGCGTTGTGCTCGTTTTTCTTATGCTTCGACGTCGTTTCGTCAAGCAGAAATAATATCATATTGAACAAATAAGCTCCGATGACTGCTTTGAATGAAGCACTAGATCCGTATCCTAATTATGGACCCGTATAACAAAGAATCGTCGAATTTGTACATCGTATGAGCATTTTATGGCCGTTTTACCAAGGTTTGCCCATATTTTTCAAGTTAATGACGAAATTGCACCTGACGGCACATTAAAAACCCGCACTATTTTAAAATCTTAAAACCTACATATCTCCTTCTTTATAAGGTCAAATTGAGTGCTTCAAAAGCCTAAATTCATTAGAATTTCACAAAAATCCTTTGGGAGCATCAAAACACGTGAATAGTATACTTATAATGAGAAGGTCGAGTTTTCTTCCAATTTTTGAACAGGAACAAGCTTATGAGGTAATGTTTAAGAGACAAAATCAGTGGGTATCGTAGAGTTAAGTTATTTAAAACTCGTTTATAGGTGATTATAAACCATAATCCCAGACTTTAATTCATGAAAAATAGTAGAAAAATAGGATTTTGGGGCTTGAGATTGTAAGAGACCTTTAGAGGTAGATTTGAGGGGTCAAACGGACTCCGATTTTGGTGTTCTTTATATGTACGGACTCGTGGCGAGACGATAAATCCAAAGATATGATTTTTAGAATTTTTTGAGAAGTGGACCCGGGCTAGGGTTTTGCCAACTTCGTGATTTTTAGTGTTTTTTGAATAATTTCAGTTGTGTTATGTTTATTTAGCCCATATTTATGTATTCGTGATGATTTTGACTAGATTCGGCCTGCGAAGAGGTCGATACAGGAGGGAAGGGCATCGCGGGCTAGTCTACGGCCGGTTAGAGGTGAGTAGTTTGTATAGATGATGGCCTAAGGATTTGAAACCCCGATTTATCACATCGTGATTCTATGTTAGGGCGTGACTTTCACCCATGGCAGGTATGGGGTTGTAAATGATTGGGGATTGTGACTTGGTCTATCCCGAGAGATGAATATAAATTATTGGCATCTGATACGCACATTGTGTTGTTGATAATTGGGCTTAATGCCATGTTTGAGGCCTTGTGCTGATCTGTAGTACCCGTCTAGGGTTAATATCTGTGTGATAACATGATATGCATAATCATTGATCTCAGTCCTGTGTTTAATCACCGTAATGAAATGCTAAGTCATTTTTCCTGAAAATAAATAATTAAATTATATTATTCCTAAGAATTGGAAACTGGAAAATAAGTTGAATCTATTATGTGACTCCTATGCATATTGTGGACTGAGCATGGGTCGCGCTACACACTGTAGCGATTACATACATTGGATCGAGCTACACGCCGTAGCGATTATATACATTGATATTGAGGTCGAGAGCCTGTTTTATGCCAATATCTGGCTGATATTGCGCTTGGGCTGAAGGAGTCCCTCCGAAGTCTGTACACACCCCCAGTGAGCATCGTCGCCGACAAATAAATATGGATGGCTCGGGCTGCACGCCACAACGTATTCATGTGCATTGCATTGCATTTTTATATGATACTTAACTGTTATATTTGATATTGAGGTAGTTGTTTGACGTTCGCAGGACCTGGCTGGTCTTCATATTTCAGCTTATTATTATTATTATTACTATATACACCTCTACACTTTTATATTTTAATTCAGATATGATTTTCCAATTTTGTTTAGAGGCTATAGACTCGTGACCCCAAATCTTATGAGAGTTTATCGATTTTCCATATTTATCTTTATTACTATGTTAGTAATTTTGGATTATTATTCTTAAATTGTCAGTTTTGAGACTTAGTATTAAATTGAAAGCGATTGTTGGTCAGGCTTAACTAGCTTTAGGACTGGGTGCTCACGACCGGGTTTGGGTCGTGACAACTTGGTATCAGAGCCTAGGTTACTAGGACTTACGATCCATGAGCCGGTTTAGTAGAGTCTTGTTTATGGGTGTGTCGTGCACCACACTTATTGCAGGAGGCTACAGAACTTTTAGGAAACACCTCACTTTCTTGAAATCTTATCGTGCGTCCTTGATTCAACTTGAAACTGTAACTCTTGAAGTTCCTTCCACGTGTTCTCCTTCACGCATGAACGCTCAGTATTATATGTACTTCGATGGCATGCAATTCCCCGATCGAGGGGTGAGATGTAATCTTCATGAGGTTGATGTTGGACCAGTCTGGAGGACTTGAGGTCGAATATTTCCTAGGGCTTAAGCACTGAGGTGATGATCGTATGAGCAAGTGTTTTAAACTTAGATGTTCGATATTGTTGCTAATAGCCGGAATGGCAGTTTGGTATCTGTGCGATGAGTATGCTAGTGCTGTGAGATGCAATTATATGACTTGGTAGTGACGAAGAAGTCTGTAGATGATGGATGAATTGTTAATTGATTCATTTCCTGTTGTGGTTCGATGTGTAGTCCGAATATAGGCGCATGAAGAATCTTTTCAAGTCTCCTAGTGGAGTGAAGTAAATTGCATGATACAATATGAGTTTAGACTCAGGAAGACTAAGTAGCTGTGTAATGTGTCTGACGATGAAGGTTATGCAGAGATGTTATATTGAGGTGAAGCAGGTAGGTTATCTCCTACGGAGTGTTATGAACTGATGTGATTCTTATGTATATCGTGAGAAGATTTCATGTGTAACTAGAAGGTATTTTCCATGTGTTAGGATTCTACTAGGTACAATGCATGCCCATGTATCAATTGTTGATGATATAAGACATGTGGTATTGAGATTAATGTTGTTGATATACATTGTGATGCTTTGTCAAGTTGTGGATGTGTTGTTAGGATGGTCTTGGTGATTCACTGGCAGGTGGATGGGCTCAATTCCAAAGGAAATTCTGCCAAAAGTTTTTGAAAAAAAAATTGGGACTTAGTAAAAAAATTTTGTTGCCTACAGAGTGGGCTTAACTATTATGTAAATGAATACAAGAATTGTAGAAGGGTTAACAAATTTCTGATGATTCGTGTTTCCACAAGCTTATGAAAGAGTGAGTTTAGTCTCACCATGATATTACGACAACAATAGAGTATATGTGTTGTGACATATGTGGCTTTAAGCCAAGTTGGAGATGTTGTTGTTGATTAGGTGATCGCACGGTTATGTGCTATGTTGTTTCCATTTCGAGGTATGCTGACGAATCAGTCCCGGTTGCAGAAATTGAGTCGAGCATGGCACAAGTGAAGCAAAATTTCGACAAAGGTTATATGGTGCTTCGTAGAAATGAGAAGGTAGTAGGATGTTTTGACTTGTGGATAAGGAAAGCATAGTGTAAAGAGTAAGTTGTTTGGTTGTATCAAAATGAGATCATGTCCTGAGGTGTCAGAGTGCTGATAAGGCACGAGTGGTTCGATTCGTTAAGTCAAGTAATTTGCAGTGGGTATAAGAGTGGATGACTCCTGAGAATGATTTTGATATGTTGAAGATTCTATATGTAGCACTCAGATATTATAAGGTTGGGTAGATGACCAAGTTAGTGTTTTCATTAGAACAGGTCTAGACTTGTGGTATTTTACGTCAATTACAGGATTCTATGCATCAGTATCTAGGAACCAAAGGTAGCGGACTTAGATTCGCAGGAAGTTCTTCAAAGTAGGGTATTTTAGAAGTGGTATTTTTGGGAACGTTTGAGAGAGTGTGTAGTGGCCTATTGGTGTTAGACAGTGTGGTCTTACATTCGAGTCTCGTATGGTAAGACTGGGTTGAGGCGTTGTGGCGCTACAGCAAGAGAGTATATCAGGTTGAAAATGAATCGGAAGGAAATCTAGACAAATGAAGTAGCTTGTTAGCGGACTGAATCGATATGGTAAAGATATGATCAACTCCTTGTTTATGTTCGAGGTAATGAGCCCTTGGACAACTTGCTTAGGCTGAAGTGGATAGAGGGATTTAGTCCTGGTAGTTAGCTTATGGTTAGGAAAAAAGAGATGGAGTCCTTAGGTTATTCTAGTATGGTATGGTATGTACGGTCTGTTGTGGAGGATTTGGAATTGTGCGTGAAGTACGGTTCAGTTACGAATGGAAAATAATTAAATTCTTAAGCCGTACGGGCAGTTGCAGGTGGTTTAAGAATCGACCCTCAGATGATTAAGGAAAATGGTATTACTATTCTAGTGATTTGACGGGAGTATACGTTCAGTAAGAGGTGAAGATGATGTAAACTGATAATACTTCGGTGGGATTGCGGCAGTTTCCTATTGGACCGACTATTGGCAACGTAAGCGGCTATTCGGTTGATGTGTTAGATTATGGACATGATGTTGGGGGTAGACTGGTTGTCTCAGTATTGGGTTATTCTAGACTATTGTGCTATGGGATACGTCAAAAAAAATACCATAGGTTGCGTGGCTAGGTGCATCGAACTATGTTCTAGCTGAATGGTTGTGTTCCAAGGACCAGTAGAAGGCTGGTAGGAGTTGCTTTCCTTAATTTGGCCTTTGAGGCGGGAGGTAGTGTAGAGGTTTCTACCAGTGATTCAGTTTCGGCATTAAGGGACTTGTCGGATGCGTGTTTCAGTATAAGTCGACTCATTGGCTCTGAATTTAATGTCGAAGGATAAGTTGACTCGACCATTGCTGAGCTTATCAATGATCTGGAGAGATCTATGAGTTATTTTCTATGTTGCGAGACGTTATAATTTACAGGCTATGGGCACATATGGTGCAGCACTATCGAAATTCATAGTGGAAGTTCAGTTTTGTAGCTTACACCGCCATAAGTAGATATGATTATTCAATGTGCTTGCGACCGATACACGGTACTTTGTGATTATGAGCAAATTCGACTCGATATGCATCTCCCTACGTGAGATAGATGAGTGGATCGGGTGGCACGCCGCCACAGGGTATGTTATCTGGATCGGGTTGCGCACCGCAACAGTGTGACGTTGAGAATAGTTTTCGTGTGTTACTTTGTATACCTTGTTTCCTAGTTTCTGAGAAAAGTCCATATTGGGAGTTGCTCGGCGAATAGCGCATCGACTGGGTTCTTTCAGGATTTAATTGTGTATATTACTCGCTTCATCGTGGGTGTGCTGGATTGCTTGGGTTCGGACATCAATCTATGCGCGGTTGTCAAGTTCGAGTATAACGACTCGAGGTTCTTCATGTGAAACTGTGTTTGGATGAGATCGCGCATTATAGCGAGGCTACGTGGAGATTAGACCCTTAGGGAAAGGTTCAGGTGTTCTATTCCTATGATATGAGACGGGGTCTCAGCCTTGTGTTGTAACGGTATTGATGAGCTTAAGGTGCAACTCTTTCGTTTGAGTTATTTTCATGACTTGATTATGTTCAGACCATCTCTTATTGGTGTGTGCGTTATGTAAGTTGGGGCTTAGGCCGTATTGAAGTGTCATGCTACCAGGATGGTGTGTTTGGTCAGAAGAGACCGTTAGGGTCATTAATGGGTACGAACGGATTTGGTTTCAGCTTGTTGGAAGGTTCATATCGTGTTTCGGCTCAGAGATATGTTGTGGTATTAGTCAAAGGGGAAGAAATGTCTTCGTGAATGGTTGATTTGAGAAATGGCTATGGTCTACTGCGTGTTCATTATCATCGATAGAGTATAGTAGTGTTGAATAAGACTCCGGATAATAAGGGGTAATACAGCCGGTTCAGGCTTATTCTGAGTACAAATGTGAGGTTCTGATCTTGTGTATGGATTCGGAGATGCAATGCAGTTCTACGGTTATGGTCTGGATGGACTGTGAAATTTTAGGTGTGTTGTATTATCGGGCTTATGCGAGTTAGGGTGACGTGGGATCACCCCAGGTATATGATTAGTAAGGTCATTCGGAGATTGGTTGGATCCTAGTGCAACTCTGAGCACGCTCGAGGACGAGAGTTTGTTTAAGTCGGGGAGGATGTAACAACCTGACCCATCGTCCCGTGAATTATTGCCCCGTTTTCCCCATTTTATGTTTCCATATGTCCCTTTATATGTGTTTGGAGAGTTTGAGGTAATTCAGATGGAGTTTGAGTAGAAATGAGACAACTAGTCTCTTTATGAGAAGGTTAGTTTGGAAATGTAAACCGAGCGTTGACTTACGAGTTAGAGGACTCGGAATGGATTTCCAAAAATTTGACTAGTTTCGGGTGGTTATTTATGACTTAGGAGCGCAATCTGAACTAAATTTGGAGGTCTGGACTAGATATAGGCTTGAATTGGCTAAGTTAGAATTTGCCGAAGTCCGGTTGATAGGTGAGATTTTGATTCGGGGTTCGGAATGGAATTCTGCGGTTGCAGTATGTCCATTAGGAGATTTTGGATATGCGTACAAATTTCAGCTCATTCGGAGGTGTTTAGGTCGGGTTTTGGATCAAATGTGTGTTTCGAAAGCTTTAGAAGAACTTATGCTTAAATCCGATGTAAATTTGGTGTTTCATCTTAGTTTTGGTGTTTTGAGAGTGCAACTAAGTTTGAATGATCATATGTGATGTTTTAGTATGTTGGTATGCGGTCACGAGGAGTTCAGGTGAGTTTCAGATAGGTTTGGGCTGCGTTGTGCTCGTTTTTCTTATGCTTCGACGTCGTTTCTTCAAGCATAAATAATATCATGTTGAACAAATAAGCTCCGATGACTGTTTTGAATGAAGCACTAGATCCGTAACGTAATTATGGACCCGTAGCAAAACCAATCGTTGAATTTGAACATCGTATGAGCATTTTATGGCCGTTTTACCAAGGTTTGCCCAGATTTTTCAAGTTAATGACGACATTGCCCCTGACGGCGCATTAAAAACCTACACTATTTGCAAATCTTAAAACCTACACATCTCCTTCATTATAAGGTAAAATTGAGTGATTCAAAAGCCTAAATTTATTAGAATTTTACAAGAAATCCATTTGGAGTAGCAAAACGCGTGAAAAATATACCTATATTGAGCAGGTCGAGCTTTCTTCCAATTTTGGAACGGGAAGAAGCTTCTGAGGCGATTTTTAAGAGAAAAAATCAGTGGGTATCGCAGAGGTAAGTTATTTTATTATTAAAACTCATTTATAGGTGATTATAAACCATAATCCCAGTCTTTAATTCATGAAAAACAGTAGAAAAATAGGATTTTGGGGCCTGAGATTGTGAGACTTTTAGGGGTCGATCTGAGGGGTCAAACGGACTCCGATTTTGGTGTTCTTTATATGTACGGACTCGTTGTGAGACGAGGAATCCAAAGATGTAATCTTCAGAATTTTTTGAGAAGTGGGCTCGGGGCTCGGGTTTTGCCAACTTCGTGGTTTTTAGTGTTTTTCGAATAATTTCAATTGAGTTATGTTTATTTATCCCATATTTATGTATTTGTTGTGATTTTGACTAGATTCGACGCGCGAAGAGGTCAATACAGGAGGGAAGGGAATCGCGGGCTAGTTTACGGCTGGTTAGAGGTGAGTAGTTTGTATAGATGATGTCCTGAGGGTTTGAAACCCCGGTTTATCACATCGTGATTCTATGTTAGGGCGTGACTCGCACCACATGGCAGGTGCTGGGGTGTAAATGATTAGGGATTGTGACTTGGTCTATTCCTAGAGCTGAATATAAATTATTGGCGTCTGATACGAACATTGTGTTGTTGATAATTGGACTTAATGCCATGTTTGGGGCCTTATGCCGATCTGTAGAACCGTCTAGGGTGAATATCTGTGTGATAACATGATTTGCATAATCATTGATCTCAGTCTCGTGTTTAATCACCGTAATGAAATGCTAAATCATTTTTCCTGAAATTAAATAATTAAATTATATTCTTTCTATGAATTGGAAACTGGAAAATAAGTTGAATCTGTTATGTGACTCCTATGCATACTGTGGACTTAACATGGATCGGGCTACACGGCGTAGCGATTACATACATTGGATCGGGCTACACGACGTAGCGATTATATACATTGATATTGAGGTCGAGAGCCTGTTTATGCCAATACCTGGCTAATATTGCGCTTGGGCTGAAGGAGACCCTCCGGAGTCTGTACACACCCCAGTAAGCGCCATCAACGACAAATAAATATGGATGGCTCGGGCTGCACGCCGCAACGTATTCATGTGCATTGCATTCCATTTTTATCTGATACTTAACTGTTATATTTGATATTGTTTTGTTGTTAGTTCGTAGCTAAGGAATAGGATTGTTAGATTTAGTTTGCTTTGTGGCATTTCGTGAATTTCTTGCTTTCAGACATTTTCTATGCTTATTATTCACTGAGTCGGTAGTACTCACCCCTATCTTCTGCACCTTGCGTGCAGATTCAAGTACACCGGAGGCTTAGCTAACATTCGTAATCTCCAGATATTTTCCAAAGTCATTGAGGTAGCTGCTTGACGTTCGCAGGACCTGGCTGCTCTTCATATTTCAGCTTATTATTATTATTATATACACTTCTAGACTTTTATATTTTCATTCAGATATGATTTTCCAGTTTTGTTTAGAGGCTCTAGACTCGTGACCCCAGATCTCATGAGAGTTTATCGATTTTTCGTATTTGTCCTTATTACTATATTAATAGGTTTGGAGTATTATTCTTAAATTGTCAGTTGTGAGACTTAGTATTAACTTGAAAGCTATTGTTGGTCAGGCTTACCTAGCTGTAGGGTTGGGTGCCATCACGACCGGGTTTAGGTTGTGACAGTGATTCAGTTAGACTTGAATTGGCGAAAGTTGGAAGCTTAGAAGTTCTTATGCTTGAATTCGAGGTTGATTTGGTGTTTTGGTGTTGTTTTGGTTGTTCCAAAGGTTCGAATAGTTTTGGGTCGTGACAAGTTGATTCAAAAGCCTAACTTGACAAGAATTTCATAAGGAATCCATTGGAAGCATAAAATATGAGTTTTGGAATTGTCTGGCACGAGAAACGAGGCAAAATAGCTGGGCAAAAAATATATATAATTTAGGTTTGTTCATTCAATCATATTTTGAGTTGGGGAGCTCGGATTTGGGCAATTTTGGAGGCGATTTTTACCATATGGATTGGTGTAAGTTTTCTTTATTCGATTTTGATTGTATTTCATGAATTCATCTTCGGTTTTGGGATTTGATTGATGATTTTTAAAGTGAAATTGCGGGAGTTAGGGTTTGAGTTTTAGAGAGTTTTAATTGAGGATTTGAGGGATACGTTCGATTTTGATAAATTTTATATGAATAGACTCGCGAGAGAATGAGGTTTATGATTCTGACATTTCTGACTGATTCTGAGACATGGTCCGATTTTATATTTTTGGTATATTTTATAGTTTTTATTATGGAATTCGATTCTTTAGTATATGTTGATGGTATTAATCTGATTATGGTTAGATTTGAAATGTTTGGAGACCGAGTCCAAAGACAAGGGCATCCTAGAGTAGGATTTTACGCTGTTGAGGTAAGTAACAATTTTAACTCTGGCTTTGAGGGTATAAACCAGGGGAAAGTAATATCATGTGATTGTTTGGTGGTGATACCCATGCTAGGTGAGGGGCTGTGGGTTTTGCACCGCGAGGGATTGAGACTTGGTCCGTCCCGTGAGGCTGTAAGTCCTAATGGTTGTTATCTGTGGTTATGTGTTTACTTATTGTTGAACTTGTTTGCCTTTATGTTAGAGAGCATGCTTAGGCTTTGTTCATGCTCACATTATTTGTACTTAGTCTTTGGAATTATTGTACATGTTTGTCCGAGTCTCTATTATTTGCTAATATGCTATGATACTTGATTTGAGTTGTGTCCCCTTGTTTGTTGATGATGGTGAGGCTAGTGAGATGCATGATTGAGTGAGGCTGATGGCCTGCTTGTGAGGATATTAATATCATAGCGTGTGAGTTACCCGCATAGTACGTGAGTTGACCGTGTGGGTACAAGTATTTATACCACAGCATGTGAGTTGTCCAAGTAGCACGTGAGTTGACCGTGCAGATTCAGGTATTGACATGGTAGCACGTGAGTTGTCTGTGCTTAGCGCTTGGGCTTTAGGAGCCCCTCCAGAGTCTGTACACACCCCTAGTAAGCCCAAAGTGTTGAGTGTATTGAGTGTTGAGTGTTAAGTGCGAGTGTGAGTGCTGAGTAATGGAGTGACATTGTTTTGAAATTGCATTTACTTTTGTTGCTACATTTACCTGATAACTTCTTTGTGGTATTTGTTGGTTTTATAGAATTTACTTATATTTTCATGTTTATTGTAAACCATAAAAATAAATAATTGGACTGTTTTACATAACTCGTCACTACTGCTCAGTTCCTTAGTTATTTTTGCTACTGCTGAGATGGTTGTACTCATACTACACCCTGCACTTTATGTGCTGCACTTTATGTGCAGTAGTGATCGTTGTGCATTTAGGTGAGATAAAGAGCACAATCGTTGAGTTCAGGTTGGCTATCTTTGGAAACTGCAAAATAGTTGCTAGTGTCCGTAGGGCCTTGTTATTCCTTTTGTCATTTCTTCTTTTGGACAGTTAGACAATTTATATATCTTAGTTTATAGTTTTAGACGCTCATGACTTAGTGACACCTGATGTTTGGGGATAGCTTCCTTATTTTTATACTAATTATATTTAGATTTGATTTAGTATATGATAAATTTGAATGTTGGTATTGTTTATTAAATCCTTAAAATTAATTAATAGTAATATTTTGGAAAATAGGCTTGTCTTGTAATACAATAGGCGTCATCACGACCACAGTTAGATTTTAGGTAGTGACAATTTCAACAAATTATTACATACTATTTTTACTTTACTCGGTATCTCGTAAGTTACATGTTCAATTGAATCTGTTATTAACATACTAAGTCTGCTTCTTGTCACGACCCAAAATACCCACTCGGTCGTGACGGCGCCTCTCGTGAAGACAAGGCCAACCAACAACCAAACAATAGATATTTTTATAAATTCTTAGCAGGAATAAGTCCAATTCACAGATAATATGATCATGAGTGCAAAATAAACGTGATAGTACAATTAAAACCATCCCGACTCAGCCCGAAATCGGGGTGTCACTAGTCATGAACTACTACAGAATTCACTAAAGAACTAGATGTCGGGAAATGGGAAACAAGGTCTGAAATTAATATCAACTAAATAAAATAAGGGAGATGTTCCGGTGCCGCGGACGCTAGCGGTCACCTGACTCAGCCCCGATAAAAAATCTTCAATCTGCTAATAACCCGCTACCGGGCGAACAATACCTGCAACTGCACACAAGGTGCAGAGAGTAAAGTGAGTACTTCCAATTCAGTGGTAATAAAAATAAATAACGACTGAGACCATGAAATACCATAAAAGTCACAATATAGCACTATCCCAAGCAGTAAAATCAGTTATACCGTAAAACAGTGAGTATCAGATAATTCTCTCTTTTAAAACAGTAAAGACAAATGATTTCAACAGTAAGGATTAATCAAAAATTTGCCCCTCGGTCTCAAAATGTAAATCTCAGTATAGTATCAGCCCCATGGGCTCTCTCCCAACTCACCAGCACACAACATCAGCCCATCGAGATCACTCCCAACTCATAACACACAAACAACGGCCTCTCGATCCCACTCCCAACTCACCTGGGTACCCTGCGCTCATTGGGGGTGTATATAGACTCCGGAGGGGCTCCTACAGCCCAAAAGCAATATCATTAGGCCTGAAAGCCTTCACATATCACACACGATGCCAGAAAGCCTCCTCACAAACACTCGAGGCCTGAAAGCCTCTTCACATCACTCAACATATCCTAACGTATGGCCCTCGATCATAATCAGTCCAGAAAATAATCATAAGCCCCTTGGGCATCAGTAAAACAATAGTGCTCAGCTCAATAACATTGTAAATATCATTAAACCTCGAGTTGAGTATAAATGTAGCTGAGTTCACGAATAATATATTGCAATTGGAGTGAGTTCAAATAATATTTAAATTAGTGAGGAAAATAGTGATGCAATTCACAAAATATTTCAAATAATTGGCACGAGGCCCAGGTATGGCAATAAACCCAAATCAAGGTGAAGGACAGTAATTATTTATTAAACACGCAGTAAAATATCAACTGGGATGGACCAATTCACAATCCCCAATAGTAAATGACCACGCGCTCGTCATACAACGCGTGTCTCATCTGAACAAAGTAGTATGTTGTGCAATCGGGGGTTTCAAACCCTTCGGACGTCATTTAAAATCACTATTCACCTCGAACCGGTGAAAAATCTAGCTTGCTATTCCCTTGCCTCTCAAATTGGCCTCTTCGTGCATCAAATCTGACCAACATCACAACGAATACATCACAATATGCTAAGGGAACAATTCCCAATCGAAAAGACTCGAGAAATATCAAAATTACGAAATTTGCAAAACCTGAGCCCCGGTCCCATGTCTCGAAATCCATAAATGTTTGCCTCAAAATGTTCCTTATCTCGCCACGAGTCCGTACATACCAAACTCACAAAAATCGGAATTCATTTGACCCCTCAAAGCATCATTTCTTATTTTCAAATACGTAGACTCAAACCTTTGGATTTCACCCCAAAATGAGTAATCTAGTGAGGATATTCGATGATAATCCCATAGTATTGTCTAACAATGACCACAAGTGACTTATCTCTAGTTTTCCCATGAATTCTTACTCAACAATCACCCAAAAACGAGATTGAAGACTAGGGTATAGAACCTTACCTCTTTGATGAAGAACTTGTGATTGGGTTCTTTGATTCTTGAAGATTGATGCAATATTGGATGATTTAAAAGGTGAGTTCCCCCTTATATCTCTAAAATGCTCTCACTCTCTCTAGAATGCTCAGAAAATCACCCCAAAATGAACCCCAAAGCATATATATTGAAATGGGGTCGGGTTATAAAAAGTGGGAAGTTGACCCTCCGAAGTCGGGTCTGCTGTAGCAGAACGGACCGCAGAACAAACATGCGGTCCGCAGAATGCACAGCAGAATCGAAACCCAAAAATGGGCTACACTGGCCCAATCTGCGGTCAAAATGTGACCGCAAAGTGCACTCTGCGATGTGTTCTGCGGTCGCAGAATTGACACAGGTTCACATTTTTCCAGCCTTTGGTAATTTGATCATAATTTTGTGTAGGAATGTCTAAATGACAAACGGTTTGAAGCGTTGGAAACTAGACTCAGAGATCTTTAATTTGATAGGTTGTTCATCACCCAGACCCTTGTATAACCAGAGATAGGATTGTTTAAAGTTAGGTCTTGTGCGCACTCATTTACAACTTCATCGATTATGAAACTTTCCAACTTCAAAAGTTCCCGTTAGCCATCCGAAATCACCCCGAGGTCCGCGGGACCTCAAACAGAGGTGCAAAACAATTCTAAAACATCATATGAACTTGTTCCAATCATAAAAACACATCCAACAACACAGAAATCACCAATTCTCAACGGATTCAAGCCTAAGAACTTTGAAACTTCTAACTTCCACATCCGATGCCGAAACACGTCAAAACTAGTCCGAATGACCTCAAATTTTGTATACAAGTCCAAAATGACATAACAAAGCTACAGAAACTCTTGGTATTCCATTCCGACCCTCGGATCAAAATCTTGCGTACCAACAGGATTTTGCTAAAATCCTAACTTCGCCAAAATAGGCTAACTTCTACACTGAACCTGCAAATTTACTTTCGATTACTCTCATAAGCCTTAAATCATCCCCAGAAACTAACTAAATTATCTGAAATAATTCCGAGCCTTCTAACTCAAAAGTCAACTTCTGGTTGACTTTTTTCCAAACTAATATTTCCTTAAAGTGACTAATTGTCTCATTTCTTATAAAAAAATCACTCCAAATCAATTCTAAAGCACCCCATAGTGGTAATGAAACATAAGAAAGCATAAAAATGGGACTAACGGAGCAGTAACTCACGAGAAGACAGGTCGGGTCATCGCATTCTCCCCAACTTAAATAAATGCTCGTCCTCGAGCGTACCCAGAGTTGTCCTAGAATCCAACCAAAAACTGAATGAACTTATCAAGCATAAACCCGGGGATGATCCAACGTCGCCCTTTCTCATATAGGTCTGATAACACATTTAAATCTAATTTACACATTCCCGTCTAGCCCATAAATCATAGAACTACCTTTTTACTTCTGAAACCATCATTATGAATAAAACCTCACACCTATACTTGAATAGTTTCGAACCAGCTGTAATAACCCATATCTTCACCCTCGGGTGAAATCATATGATATACCACATAATCCAAGCACTCGAATGATAACTTCTATTCACATTAGTTTCCTACAACAACCAAATACCAACAAAAAATCCTTTATTAGCTAAAGTCTTATTCATATACTGCCAACAATAAATGAGACACGCAATAAACCGTAACCATTTTTCATAGCTACCACTTATGGAGTCGCTTCCCTTTTGACTAATAACACAACAAATTTCCGAGCCAAACCTCGATATTATCCTTCTAACAAGCCGAAATCAAATCTGTTCGTATTCACCACTGCCCCAACAATCACCTCGAATCCAACACACAATTCTAGTGATATAATACCCCAGTACAGGCCTAAGCCACAACTTGCATAATACGCGCACCAATAAGAAATGGTTCGAACATACTCAAATCATGAAAATAACTCAATTGAGAGAGTTGTACCTCAAATTCACTAGTACTACCACAACACAAGGCTGAGACCCTGTCTCACATCATAGAAATAGGACACACAATTTTGATCTACAGGGTCATGTTTCCACACAGCGTTGTTGCAATGCGCAATCTTATCCAAATACTACTCTACATGAAACACCTCAACTCCCTATGCTTGAAATCGACAACCATGCTCAATTGATGGTTGGAGCCATAGCAAATCATTACACCTACGGTGAAACAAATAACACATACCACGCAAACCTGATAGAACATAATCTAACTCACCTTGCCGCTCAACCCGTGGCATTTCCGGCATAGCCCATGACACAATAGTTCAGAATTTCTTCACGCTAAGATAACCAGTCTAAATCCTGACATCACATACAAAATCTGACCTACCAGCAAGTATTGATCAACTCGAGCCTCCAAATCCTAATAGTCGTTAAACAATACCGACGCACACGATTCATAACCACAATATAGCCTATACATGAGAACTCCCAGTCTCCAACTCCATATAGCACGTGCATCATCATACCTGACCCCAATTTCCACTATGTGAATACATGCACAAATTCAATACCTATTCATTCCACGATAATTAATCTAAGATTTCCATGTACCATACAAGCAACTTGAATATCAGCAGTTGATCCAGCCTTAAAAGTGCCGCAGTACTATTGAAGTGCCATCAACTAATCACATTGCCCTTTTTCTGAAACATGCACCCTCTACAAATTACTATGATTAGAAATACAATCTCCCTAATCATCTGAAGATCATTCACCCTAATTATCTGAAGCTCATTTCTCTAATAACCAAAAGTTTCCCGTACCGCCTAAGAATTTCGTGAACTCCCTTTTAGAACTGAATTGAACCCTACACACACTAATCTAGATCTTCCACTACATATCACACATACCATACAATTCTAGTATAACGTGAGAGCTTCATCTACCTTCCGATCCGCAGACATCTATGTACTCAACTAGTCAAGAACTTCTATTGACCCCATTTAGAAGAAATATTATTACACATCCAATGCTTTGCATGACGTACATATGCCATGTTCAATTACAATAACGACACGACGGATGAGATCTGTATAAATTCATAACACTGCCGAATTAAATATTCATTGGGCCTATACTTCTAGCAAGAACTGTCACCTCATTCTGAAACAAATAATGGTCCTAGCCCCTTAATTTTTTTCATACACTCAGATTGCACTGATCTCGAATTCAATGATCTTGCCTCACCCATTACGAACTGCTCAAGAAATAACCATATCTAAAGTCACACATGATGCCTCAATATGCCAGTAGGCTACCAATTCGAACGCAGTACAAAAAGAAAACAAACTCTAGAAGGAATTACCAATCCCATGCACTACTACGGCTTTCCTTAGAAAACAGGAAGCAAGGCATACAGAATAGTATATAGAAAACCATTTTCAACATCACACTATTGCGGCGTGCAACCCGATCCAGATAACATACTCGTGGCGGCGTGCCATCCGATCCACACATAGATCTCACATAAGGAGATGCACATCAAGCCAAATTTGCTCATTACAGCAAAATATCGAGTATCGGTTATAAGCATGCTAAGTGCATAATAATATCTCTGTGGGACATATAGCATAATAAGCTACAAAAATCATGCACAACTGAGGTGCGATGTACAAATCTGAATTTCAAGAGCCAATATGCTCTTATAACGTCATTCCTACAAGGATTCTCAAGACATAGCAATTTCTCAAGTCGTCTCACAACTTACACTGCGCAATGTATCATTACGCGAAATATCTAACAATGAGACATCAACCTAACTACTCCTCCATGAGGACCGCATTAATAAAATGCACACATCTGGCCTGGTATAGAGCCATTATTCATATTAAATCTATCTATCGACTTCAAGCTGATTCTGATCAAACTAAACTAGTCTGATAACCTTTCAAAGGTCCATAATAACTCCCATTTTCCTCATAACACACAAGTACAACCATCATAATCGAAGTAATCCTCCCTAGTTCACAACACAATATGCAAAGTGCCCTCTAGTCATGAATCTTCAATATAACAACACCATCACAAACTTCATACTTGGTTTACATCATTAATCAATCAAGTGATCACATGCCGCATTTATATTATTTTCTCGTGGGCACACTCCCATAACCTAGCATACCAATATCTGGAGCGTACCTCCAAACACCTGTCGTACTAACGCTGAAGAGCAATCAAGAATCATTAGCCAGGACGCAAAATCCTTTTTACAAAACACCAATCTTGGGTGACGCTGAAAACAATACCAATTTACCTTAACAATTGAAATTTCTTTCCTGCTCATCCGAGCTCATGACATCTTTGTCAAAATTCTCCTTCACTCGTTCCATTCTCAGCCCAATTTCCACAACCAAAACTGACTCACCAGCATGCATCAAATCGGAACTAACATAGTACATAACCGTACAATCCGCTAACTAATAGAAAGCTCCCCAACTTGGTTCAAAGCCATAGATCGCAACACGTATACTCTATTACTGTCGTAATACCATAGTGAGATTAAACTTACTCCTTCATAAGCTCGTGGAAACACAAATCATCTGGAATTTTAACTTTTTTGCAATTCTTGCATTTACTCACACAACAGTTAAGCCCACTCTTTAGGCGACAAATTTTTTTTTACTAAGTCCCAAATTTTTCAAAAATTTCGGCAGAGTTTCCTTTGCAATTGGGCATATCCACCTACCAGAGAATCACCAAAACCATCCTAACAACACATCCACAACTTGACTAAGCATCACAATGCATATCAATTACATAAATCTCAATACTACATGTATTATACTATCAAAATTGATACATGGATATATGTTGCACCTATTTGAATCATAACACATAGAAAATACCTTTCAATCCCCCATTATTGGGCTATTCAACCGAGTAAGAAAATATTCCTTCTTTAAATGTTTTCGACCTTCAAGGTGGTCTCCTTGACCCAATGATTTCGTCATAATACATTTACAGAAGCGATCTCAGCTCTCAAACATATCTAACTAGTATGCAAATAGATTCCCCTCATAAGTCAATTACCCACTAGCTTTACCTTTAGTTAATATTTTTGTATACCTCCCGCTGCCATACACATTACACAATCACTTACCCTTCCTGAGTCTAATCACATACCGTAACATGAAATTTACTTCACTCCAAACAGGAGACATGAAAAGATCTTCATGTGCCCATAACATGGGGCTACACATCCTATCATAATAGAAATCATACACCAGTAGTCCATCTATCATCCAGTAGACCTTCCTCGACACTTCCAAGACATATAGACACATCACATGGCCAACATACTCATCACGTGGCTATCTAGCTGCCATTCTCACAATTAGAGACAATACCGAACATATAAGCTCATAATACCAGTTCGCAAAATCAGCACCTCGGTGCTCAAGCTATAGACGAATATTCGGCCTCAAGTCCTCCAGACTGGCCCAACATCAACTCACAGCAATCACATATCACCCCTCGATCGGGAATTACAAGCCATCAAGGCATAATATTAAGCACTCATGTGCGCATACAAATGCGAGGAAGGAATTTTAATAGTTATATTCCAATCTGAATTAAGTACGCACGATAAGAATTCCAAGAATGTAAAGTTTTCCTAAAGGTTCTGCAGCCTCCCAAGGATAAATACAGACGTCTCCGTACCGATCCGCGAGACTCTACTAAACCTGCTCATGACTCGTGAGACTTAGTAACCTAGGATCTGATACCAACTTATCACGACCCAAAATCCCCACCCAGTCGTGATGGCACCTCTCGTGAAGACAAGGCCAGCCAACAACCAATTTATAAATTCTTAGCAGGAATAAGTCCAATTCACAGATAATATGATCACGAGTGCAAAATAAATGTGATAGTACAATTAACACCATCCCGACTCAGCCCGAAATTGGGGTGTTACAAGTCATGAACTATTACAGAATTCGCTAAAGAAATGCATGTCCGGAAATGGGAAACAAGGTCTGAAATTAATATCAACAAAATAAAATAAGGGAGATGATCCGGTGCCGCGGACGCTAGCGGTCACCTGACTCAGCCCCGATAACAAATCTTTAATCTGCTAATAACCCGTAACCGGGCGAACAATACCTGCAATTGTACAAAATATGCATGGAGTAAAGTGAGTACTTCCAGCTCAGTGGCAATAAAAATAATTAACGACTGAGAGCATGAAATCCCTTAAAAGTCAAAATATAGCGCTATCCTAAGTAGTAAAATCAGTTATACAGTAGAACAGTGAGTATCAGATAATTCTGCCTTTTAATACAGTAAAGACAAATAATTTCAACAGTAAGGATTAATCAAAAATTTTACCCTCGGGCTCAATATGTAAATCTCAGTATAGTATCAGCTCCATGAGCTCTCTCCCAACTCACCAGCACACAACATCAGCCCCTCGGGATCACTCCCAACTCACCACTCACAAACAACGGTCTCTCGATCCCACTCCCAACTCACATGGGTACCCTGCGCTCATTGGGGGTGTGTACAGACTCCGGAGGGGCTCCTACAGCCCAAGCTCTATATCATTAGGCCTGAAAGCCTTCACACATTACACACGAGGCCTAAAAACCTCCTCACATAACACTCGAGGCCTGAAAGCCTCCTCACATCACTCAACATACCCTCACGTATGGCTCACGGACACAATCAGTCCAGAAAATAATCGTAAGCCCCTTGGGCATCAGTAAAACAATAGTGCTCAGCTCAATAACATTGTAAATATCATTAAACCTTGAGTTGAGTATAAATGTAGCTGGGTTCACGAATAATATAATTCAATTGGACTGAGTTCAAATAATATTTTAATTGGTGAGGAAAATAGTGATGTAATTCACAAAATATTTCAAATAATTGGCACGAGGCCCTAATATGGCAATAAGCCCAAATCATGGTGAAGGTACAGTAATTCTTTATTAAATGCGCGGTAAAATATCAACTGGGATGTACCAAATCACAATCCCCAATAGTAAATAACCATGCGCTCATCATACAACGTGTGTCTCATCTCAACATAGCAGTATGTTGTGCAATCCGGGGTTTCAAACCCTTCGGACGTCATTGAAAATCATTACTCACCTTGAACCGGTGAAAAATCTAGCTTGCTATTCCCTTGCCTATCAAATTGGCCTCTTCGTGCATCGAATCTGACCAACATCACAGCGAATACATCACAACATGCTAAGGGAACAATTCCTAATCGAAAAGACTCTAGAAATATAAAAAATTACGAAATTTGCAAAACCCGAGCCCCGGGCCCACGTCTCGAAATCCAGAAATTTTTGCACCAAAATGTTCCTTATCTTGCCACGAGTCCGTACATACACAACTCACCAAAATCGGAGTTCATTTGACCCCTCAAATCATCATTTCTTATTTCAAACCCCTAGGCTCAAACCTTTGGTTTCACCCCAAAATGAGTAATCTAGTGAGGATATTCGATGACAATCCCATAGTATTGTCTAACAATGACCACAAGTGACTTATCTCTAATTTTCCCATGAATTCTTACTCAACAATCACCAGAAAACGAGATTGAAGACTAGGGTATAGAACCTTACCTCTTTGATGAAGAACTTGTGATTGAGTTCTTTGATTCTTGAAGATTGATGCAAGATTGGATGATTTAAATGGTGAGTTCCCCCTTATCTCTCTAACACCTCTCTCTAGAATTCTCAAAAAATCACCCCAAAATGAACCCCAAAACATATATATTTAAATGGGGTTGGGTTATAAAAAGTGGGAATGAACATGCGGTCCGCAGAATGCACAGTAGAAACTCCAGCAGGAAGTTCAAGTGTTAATTGGGCTGTCCAACATGGAATTTGTCATTCTATGTGGAAATGATATTAATAGCCCGTTTGGCCAAACGTTAAAAATTAGCTTATTTTGAAAAGTATTTTTTTTCAAAAGTGTTTTTCTCAAAAGTACTTTTGGTGAGAAGCAGTTTATGTTTGGCTAATTAGTTTGAAAAACACTTCTGAGCAGCAATTAGTGTTTGGCCAAGCTTTAAAAACTGCTTTTAAGTGTATTTTTCTCAAAAGTGCTTCTCAAGAAAATACTTTTGGAGATAATTTACTTTTTTCTGCTTCTCAAAAACTGCTTTTGCTTCTCCTCAAAAGCACTTTTTTTTCATTCTAAAATCATTTCCAAACACCTCAATTTTTGGTCAAAAGTGCTTTTGACAAAAAAAAAACTTTTGTCCAAAAAGAAGCTTCGCCAAACAGGCTATAACTAGCCACTCTGAAGTACTAGTATCAGTGCGTTCCTAGATTTCAGTTTTTCAGTTTTTCAGTTCAAATTTTAAGAACAAAAATTCCTTCAGTTGAGATTTTTAAGTTTAAAATCTCAGGACAAAACAAGTACTAGCTTATCTCTCAATAGCATCACTTAGATCGACTATTTGTGCACTTGCCCCAAGATTAAATAAATCTAGAAGAATTAACCTAAATACTCCCTTTGTTCCGATGTGTGTGAATCTTTTTGATTGGGCATGGAGATTAAGAAAAAATAAAGACTTATAGAATTTGTGATCCTAAACCAATCAAAAAGGGGTCCGGAGTATTTGTGTAGTTATTAAAGCTTTTCATTAAGCGTAAAATCGAAAGTTTAAGCTAAACTATTTTTAAATTTAAAAAGGGGTCATTCTTTTTGGGACAAACCAAAAAGAAAATAGTTTCACATAAACTGAAACGGATGGAGTAGTTGTCAAGCCAACATATATATATATATATATATATATATATATATATATATAATGAGGTTAGGGGTCGTTTTGTCATGGAAATGAGGATATTAATTGACTGGGCACTGAGATATCCCATGTGATAGCTAATTCCACCAGTTTAATATAAAATTTATCCTAAGGCTAGGTAATACCCACAACCAAATGTCACACTTCCTTTTTACACACTATACACCCCCGCAAAAGGGCGTAAAGGAGTTTTTCCAATTAAAGGACAATCGAAACGGGATTATTTATTTAATTCATAGTCGCCACTTGGGAGATTTATGGTGTCCCAAGTCACCGGTTGAATTCCGAATCGAGGAAAAGATTGACTCTATTTAATAGTCCGCGATCCAAAAATTCGGATAAGGAATTGTGTTAACCCGGGAGAAGGTGTTAGGCATTCTCGAGTTCCGTAGTTCTAGCACGGTCGCTCAACTGTTATATTCGGCTTATTTATATGATTTTAAATCATGTTGTAACTTATGTGCAAATTCTAATTTGTAGCCGCTTTTTTCATTATTATAATTATTTTACAGAGAATTGCAACGTCATGGAAATGCATCTCGAACCACGTTACAACCAGTGTACACGTGGTGGCCGGCACATTTCGACTCCGTTGAGATTTGGATTTGGGTCACATAAATGTGCACCCGAGATTAGGGAGATAATATTATTAAAGTACGCGCCTATAGAGTCTAGCGCGTTATTATTTTTGAGAATGCCGCGAAATTTTCTAAGACGGCATGTCCCGAAGTCTATATAATTATTATATCCAATTATCGAGGGTCCCGCAACTTGTGCATTTTATTTGGCGAGGCTCATTTCATTTATTTTAAAAGGATAATCCTAAAGTGACTATATTTTTTTTATTAAAATAGTCTCTAAAATAAAGAAGAAAAATCCTAATTAATTACATGCTTAAAAACGTAACATATTAATTGCTAGATTAAGACAAATATTAGCGGAAAGAATATAGAAAAAAAGAGAAATTCGAAATACAAATAAAAAAATAAAAAAATTTGAAATTATAAATAAACTACGAAATTCGACAACTAATATTCAAAAGAAATCAATTATAGCTAAATTAAAAATCACATTGTTATATAAAAACTATTGAGATTAATTATTCACAACTATTTGCAACTAGCTTTAACCATAAGTACTAAAGCTTAAAAAAATATTAAACTTAAATGTTAACTCATATTGCTCAAATTCGCACCTATGGATTAATGTTCCTAGCCTTGCTACGTAAAATCATATTTCAACTACATCAAATCTACTGATTCTATTATTAACCAAATACGTTTCTCTGAAATTCGCGGATCTTCGTTACTAACAAGATTCAAAGATCACCCACCTCAAGTTGTTTCTATTCCAATTTTTGCAAATTCAAAATCCGAATTTTTATCTATCAATTAAATTAATTTGAAAAGAAAGAGATCACAAATTAACTCTCTAACAAAAGAAACGATAAAATAAAAACCTATCAAATGCAGATACCGACTCTAATGGTCATGACATGCGCATGTGGCCTATCTTCCGTCGTCAATCGTCTTTCAAGATCTTCGGTTGGTAATTGCCCATCTGATTCTCAGTCCTATTCGACTTGTAGTGCCCGAAGGTTTTCACTATCAAGCCCCTCTCATTTTGGTTTTTCTCTCAACTTTCATCGCCTTATAGTATCTGTGAAGGTTTTTCACCAATAAGACTCTCTCATTTGTATTACTTTCGAGCTGGAGATTGGGATTTTACCGATAAGACTCTCCTTTCTATTTCTTTTCTGCAGGGGACAAGAGTCTTTTCTACTAGGGATCAGAGTGTTATGTTCTGATAAAACTCTCTCATTCGTCTGACTGGGCATATTTTGAAGACTGATCAGTCGGTCTTTCTTTGGACCGTAATGTGGGATTTTGGATGAGGCTTGAAATAAATGGTACTAAAAGGCTCAAAGTAAATTAACATTAGGTTCAAAATTACAACCTTCGGAACCAGATTTCTTTAAAACAAACCACAACTTCTGCCCTAATTTCTTGCTTGGGGATTTTTCTTTCTTTTTTTGTTACACTATAACCGAGCCGTGAGGCGCCTATGTATCCTATTTGAGGAATCAGGTCGAACGTAGTTCACAAATCCTTTGTTTTCTCTCGACTTTCTTTTATTCTTGTTATCAGTTTTTTTATTTTGTTGTTGATTTTTCGTTGCTTTCTTTTCTTTTTTTTATTTTTCTTTTTTCTTCCACGTTTGTATTTCTAACCTTTTCTACTGATTCCGAAAGAGGGGTATGAAAGGCTCAAAAGGAGTAACGAAGGATAAAGTATTTAGGTAGCAGAACAAAATGCCTTCGTCATTCCAATATTCAAAACATGCCAAGTGCAAACAACACAATTAAACAAAGATTTGTAGCTTCTTCTGATGGTGCTAGACTTGACATTATATTCACACATTTGCTTTTTCATTTTTCAAATACCAAGCGTCATTTGGGCAACACTTCATTTTCATTTACGTGACTGACCCCCATGTCAACATGGCCAACTTGCCTTTAAAGGATTTTTCTCTTAGATGAGCCTCGCCAAATAACACGCACAAGCTGCACGAACCTCGATAATTGGATATAATAATTGTATAGACTTCGGGACATGCCGTCTTAGAAAATTTCGTGCCATTCTCAAAAATAATAACGCGCTAGACTCTATAGGCGCGTACTTTAATAATATTATCTCCCTAAACTCGGGTGCACATTTATGTGACCCAAATCCAAATCTCAACGGAGTCAAAATGTGGCGACCACCACGTGTACACTGGTTGTAACGTGGTTTGAGATGCATTTCCATGACGTTGCAATTCTCTGTAAAATAATTATAATAATGAAAAAAGCGGCTACAAATTAGAATTTGCACATAAGTTACAACATGATTTAAAATTATATAAATAAGCCGAATATAACAGTTGAGCGACCGTGCTAGAACCACGGAACTCGAGAATGCCTAACACCTTCTCCCGGGTTAACACAATTCCTTATCCGGATTTTTGGATCGCGCACTATTAAATAGAGTCAATCTTTTCCTCGATTCAGGATTCAACCGGTGACTTGGGACACCATAAATCTCCTAAGTGGCGACTCTGAATTAAATAAATCAATCCCGTTTCGATTGTCCTTTAATTAGAAAAACTCCTTTACACCCTTTTGCGGGGGTGTATAGTGCGTAAAAAGGAGGTGTGACATTTGGTTGTGGGTATTACCTAGTCTTAGGATAAATTTTATATTAAACTGGTGGAATTAGCTATCACATGGGATATCTCAGTGCCCAGTCAATTAATATCCTCATTTCCATGACAAACGACCCCTAACCGTATTACACACACACACACACACATATATATATATATATATATATGTGTGTGTGTGTGTGTGTGTGTTTGTGTATTGGCTTGACAATTACTCCATCCGTTTCAGTTTATGTGAAACTATTTCTTTTTGGTCTGTTCCGAAAAGAATGACCCTTTTTAAATTAAAAATAGTTTAGCTTAAACTTCCGATTTTACTCTTAATGAAAAGCTTTAATAACTACACAAATACTGTGGACCCTTTCTGATTGGTTTAGGATCACAAATTCTATAAGTCTTTATTTTTTTGTTAATCTCCATGCCCAATAAAAAAGGTTCACACAAATCGGAACAATGGGAGTATTTAGGTTAATTCTTCTAGATTTATTTAATCTTGGGGCAAGTGCACAAATAGTCAATCTCAGTGTTGCTATTGAGAGATTAGCTAGTACTTATTTTGTCCTTAGATTTTAAACTTAAAAATTTTAACTCAAGAAATTTTTATTCTGAAAATTTGAACTGAAAAACTTAAATCTAGGAACGCACTGATACTAGTACTTCAGAGTGGCTAGTTATTGCCTGTTTGGCCAATTATTTTTTGTCAAAAGCACTTTTGGCCAAAATTGAGGTGTTGGCCACTTTTAGAAAGAAAAAAAATGCTTTTGAGGAGAAGTAGAAGCAGTTTCTGAGAAGCAAAAAAAAGTAACTTCTCTCCAAAAGTATTTTTGTGAGAAGCACTTTTGAGAAAAATACACTGAAAAACAGTTTTTGAAGCTTGGCCAAACACTAATTGCTGCTCAGAAGTGTTTTTCCAACTAATTAGCCAAACACAAACTGCTTCTCACCAAAAGTACTTTTGAGAAAAATACTTTTCAAAATAAACTAATTTTTAACGTTTGGCCAAACGAGCTATTAATATCATTTTTACATAGAATGACAATAATTCCATCTTGGACAACCCAATTAACATTTGAATTTCCTGCTGGAGTTTCTAGCCCCAAAACCCTTTAGTCTAATTTTTTTCTCTTCACTAAATAAAATAACATAAAAAATTAGTACATATGGGTATATAAATAATGGGAAAGTAGAAACCCTAAAGGCAGATCCTCCTCAGACAGAATTGGCCGCAAATTATGATATCTCTTTTGAGGTACCATGGAATGTGTCACGGAAAGTGCTGTCTGTCTTTCTAAATATAGTTTAGAGAGGATCTAACAATAAAAACCTAGGCATCTCAGAAAGCCATTGTTCTGCTTTTCAATCAGCTTTTGGCTCGCTATGGTGCCTACATATACACACGCTAGATCTCTAATTTTAATTTTCTCCATCGAACGACCAATTTTGACTTGAAATTATTGTTGCAGAATACAGAATTGTTTTTTCAGTGTGAGATCGGACGAACATGGGATTTCTAGTGACGACTCTAATTTTTGTTGCGATTGGAGTTATTGCATCTTTATGTGCCATAATTTGCTGCAATAGAGGACCTTCTACTAATCTGTACGGTCAATTTGTTCCCTTTGTCTTTGTTTCATTCGGATTTGCTTATCATAATTCCCTTAGGGCTCGTTGTGTTTATTGTGTATGAAAAAAAGGGAAAATCTTTGCATAGCACTCTGAGTTATTAATAAAAAATGCTTGAGTTTTTGTATCTCTGCCCCTCGGGGTATGAGTAAGGTCTGCCCTACTTCTGGGATTATACTGGGTTGTTGTTGTTGTCGGTGCTGCTGTAGTTGCTTATTTTTTGTATAAAACTCTGAATTATTGATGCAGCTTTGCATTACTAATATAGTTTTGGGTTCAACTTCATTGTATATTGTAATTCCTTCAGGGCTTGTTTGGTTTGTTGTATGAGAAAATAGAAATTTGGCGTATATATAGCAAAGTTGTTGCAATCCTTTGATGGTGGTATCTTAGAGGGTGTTTGCGTATATAAACACTTTTTACCTTATCTACCGCATTTGGTAAATGCTAAAGTGCTTATAATCGAATCAGCCAAAAGCTTAAGTTGGCTGCTTACCAACTTATGGCTTTTTAGCTTATAACACTTTTGGTTTGAGTTTTGACAAAGCTTTTTACTATTTTATCCAAACACTCCAATTGTTTATTATCAATTTCAGCACTTTATAAAATCATTTTCAGCACTTAAATGTGTTTCTCAACACTTAATACTTATCAACTACTTTTAATCAGCTAATCCAAATAGATTCTTAGAGGAAGTAGTGTTAGTTTTGTCCTTTGTGTTATGCTTCATTAGTACAATCAGCTATTCTCATTATCACTTCACTCTTATATACTTATACTAACTGTATGTCTTTAGTACAGGGCTTCTTTGTTTTCTAGTCTTTGATCCATATCCAGGTCATTGACTATGTCAGATGATGGATAGTGATTATATTTTATCACTACTCTCTAGCATGAAGATTTTGATAGTTATTTTAGAAATTTTATTAAATTGACTCGTATTGTATTTCACGATTCAGGCATTTCAGATAACAAAGTAAGCACGTAAATTGAACTTGAAAATGCAAATTGTGATTTTTGTCCGGCCGCTGCTTATTTTTCTTGAGTTTATATTGAGCTATCCAGGCTTCAATAGATGATGTATTAAATTTTATTCAAGCATCTTTTGATCTCTGTCTGTAGTAGCTAACTGAATTTTGTGATGCAGGTTACACATGATACTGATCATCACCGCTTGCACACTTTCGCACGACCAAATGTGTACAATGTGAAGCAAAACAAGACATAATGTAGATACTTATCTCTCAAAAGAACTTGTAAAAGAAACTATCTCTTTCAAAACACGGCAGCATGAGTTCATTTGTTTGACTTGAAGCCATGTGTTAGTAAAATGTTTTCCTGAATTTGCTTCTTCATGTTTCCCACATTTAATCTTTTGATGTCCAAGAGTTTGCATAAAATAGAGAATTACTTACCAATCAAAAAATAAAAATAAAAGATAAGAAATAGAGCAATTACACATGCAAAGTATGGGTATAACCTATAAGAATACCTTTTTGCTGAGGAATCCATGTTTTGCTCGGCTTGTTGAATGTATTGCTTGTGCTGTTAAATCTGCTTGACTTCTGCATAAAGTATGAAATGGGCTGTCATTTGTCAGTTTCTCCACTGGAATATTAAATGAAGCTAATCCATTTGAAGAATTGGCTGGCTCTGTGATAGAGCCAAATAATCAATAATAAGAACTTCGAAGTTAATGATTGTTGTCCCATAATCTTTGTGAGAGGATTTAGATGACGATCGACTTCCTAGGATGAACTTGGATGTTGTTTTTTGGGTGTGTGTGTGTATATATATATAAGCAATTGTGTGCTTAATATCTGAATTCACTAAAATCTAAAGATATTGCAGTTATTCCTTTCTTTGTATATTTCCGAGGCTTAGCTGGGTTTGTTGTTGTTGTTGTTGTTGTTGTTAAGTTTTCCCTGATAAGGATGCTCGTAATAAAAGCTAAAGTTTGAAATTATCTAGTTGATTTGACAACATTCTTCATTTGTATTGTCAAACAATCATGGTCTTGTGAGTTCTTACTTCACAAATCCCATAGATATTCTGTCCTAAATTAATTGGTAACTTCTTATAGATGAAACATAGAGTCGCTTCTTCTTGAAATCGCTGAGGTGTAGATTGCTATATCTGTTCCATACTTTTGAAGTTCCTCATTTTGGAAGTAAGAAATGTGATGGAATTTCTTTACATGTGAACTTATGTGACTAAGTGTTGAAGATCTCCCTTCTCGCAACATCATTATTTCCCTCTCTTAATTGACAGATGAAAGTATTGGTAATATTTTCAATGTTGTCTCTTGAGGGTTCATTATTGTAGTAATTTTCTTCTCAAGGATCATGGGGGTATCCACTACGTTTTCTTTATTCTGCTTTGCCTATCTCTATGAACACGAATCAAGTTCAATGTTTCTTTCTGTTGTTTTGATGCTTGTCTCATGACTTAGCTAACTGGGAACTACCCTTCTACCTCTCGTTCGCCTGCTCCCTTCCTCCTCTCCCCCTGTTTTGTATGTGGGGATAGTGAGTGGTAATGATCTGGTAGGGAGGCTGATGTGTGGCGTATCGTGGAGCGACTAGCATTCATTATTTATTTACTCTTTGTTGGAAGTTGGAGAAGTTATGCTTTCACTAATATTATTTTGGTTAAATGTACAGAACTCCATTTAGTGTTCTCTGTGAAAATCCTTAGTGTCTCTAAATGGACCCCTAACTTTTACGAAGCTTATTCCTTTTTTTTTGATAAGGTAATTAACTTTATTATCATTTGTGGGGGAACCCCATGTACATGCCATATACCAAAAAAGAGAACCATACACCAAAATATGGTTCTCAACAAACGTGATACAAGTAGGGACTTTATGAGTATACCAAAAAGAAACTAGAAAGAAAAGACTACTTTGCAGTTTTATAAACTCTTCTTTCACCGCTTCAAATGCCTTTCTATTTCTCTCTTTCCAAATAAGGCTCATGACAGTATCGTCAAAGGCGCGCTTAAAATGCGCTTAAGCCTTGAAGCAAGGCTCAAAACATGTTGAGCGCTTCGCCTCACTTTTTGGCGCTTCAATGTCACAGCAGGGCTCTAAGGTATACTTTTCCTTACCAATGAGTGTGATCCTGAAAAAGCGACACTAAATAATGGATATTTCGGTTTATCGTAATTTTGTTTTCAATTTCTTTGTCCATATATTTGTGATTTATGCTTATAATTATTGGTCTTGGACTACATATACATGTTTTTACTTTTTCTCCGGTTGCGCCTTTTTTCATTAAAGCCCACTCTTTATTTGTGCTTTGCGCTTAAAGCCCCAATGGACCTTAGAGTTTTTTTGCGCTTTTCGCCTTTGATAACACCGGCTCATGATTGCTAAGCTTATTCCTTAAAGAAATATTCACTCTCCTTCATGAATGCAATAGTTATTTGCCACGTTATCTTCTTAATGCATAGAAACAACTGTGTGCTCCATCAATTGTCATTGGCCAGAATATTACTTTGCATCCTCAGTACTGCATTGTTAAAAAAGATTTATGTATTTTTAGACCATGTTCCTGCATTAAACCAAAACGATTCTGTTGGTGTGTGATTGAATTATAAGAGAGTCATCACTTTGAGGATATGTTTGCTAGTTCTGCTGACCTACAGGGAGCAGAGAGTGCTACTTCTGTTTTTGTCTTTGAAAAGCTTCCTTAGTTTTGCAGGCTTGCACCTAATTATCACTTGACAAGGAACTTGTTTATAGTTCCTATTTTGATTTGCCATCAATGATACTGGGTTGTCACTTAGATTAGTGTATTGTTGGAATAATAAAACTTACACCAATATTCCTGGATTGATGTGTAATAATAGTAGTAGTAGTAGATGTTGCAAGTAATTTTCTAGCCATTTTCGTTATTGAATTGGATCTATCAGTTGATACTGAGAAGAAAATCCACTGTTTTCTGTGTTTTTTTGTGGATAGGTGGGCAATCGTGTACCTTGCACAGTTGAACCCACTCATCGTTCCAGTTTTGAGTGAAGGAGAATAAGATGCTCTTGGAAACTCAGGTTTGTCGATTTGAGTGAAGCGAAATACTAGTGGCATGCTGAAGTCATATTTGTATCACTATTTATGTGCTTATCGTTGATGCAAGACAAATTTGATTTCTTTTTTTTGTATAATATTCACAACTTATTTCTAGTTCTATATCATCTTATAGTCTCTTGTCTGAGCTTTGACTGCATAAAGCATCTTGAAAGAACACTATAAGATGGCGATGTAACTGGCTATCTCTTTGCCTCATTTTGGCAAGAAACAATAAGCGTTGGGAAGCTATTGCTTTCCCTTTTTACCAACGCCTTTGTCTGTGAGAATTCATATAGTCGAGCTCATCTTGTTTGGGTTTGAGGCGTTATTGTTGTTGTATTTGTTTAAACTCTTGGTCATGGATGGAGCATTTCAACTTTTACGTGCAAGATGTACTGCAATTTTATGGATGTGTTAAAATTAGAACTTCTCTTCTTTTTTTAGTCTTGCTCCCCGAGAACTTTTGTTTCTTTTAAACGATGACTATAATAGTTTAAGAGAATGAATAAACGAACAGGAGGGTCCATTTGTTGTAACTTTTTAGTACACAAATGATCTGCTAGTATTAAAATAATTTATATGTATGCTCTCTTTAAAGGAGACGAGGGGTTGCTCTGATGGTAAGCAACCCCCACTTCCAACCGAGAGGTTGTGAGTTCGAGTCTCCCCAAGAGCAAGGTGGGAAGTTATTGGAGGGAAGGATGTCGGGGGTCTATTTGGAAACAGCCTCTCTACCCCAGGGTAGGGGTAAGGTCTGCGTACATACTACCTTCCCCAGACCCACTTGTTGTTGTTGTTGTATGCTCTCTTTAAAGAAGACAAAACCGAAAAAAATTAAATTTGGTCGTCTGTTCAAACTAGAACTCCTAAGAAAGTTAAAAAACGAGTGAAAACAGCTGCAACCTAAAATCTTTTTTTATAGTTTTTCATTAATTAGCTTGTCTAGTTTACACACAAAGTTGATGGCTTGAGATTGAAAACATGTGAATTAGATAAGGAGATTTGCCAGCCATTTGAAATCAAAGCTCAGCAGCTACTCATGACTGTTGAAAATAAAATTCTGTCCAGATTTGTCGCCCCATTACATGGGCTTCAAAGCTGGTATCAGGAGTTTCCAGGGACCATACAGTTGAAAACAATGTTGGGGACAGGTGAGAATCCTGAGAAATTTATGTGAAAATGGCACGGACTAGTCAGTTTTCGGACTGGTAATTGAAAAATAGCTACCGTTTGTAAAGTTATTGAAAAATAGCCACTATTTTACTGGAACTCGAAAAGTTTTAGCATGATATGCTGATGGAGCTTCTGCGTATAAATTCCAGCATATTATGTTGAAGAATAGGAAGAGAAAGGACTCCTCGAAATGGTAAGTGGACCTTCCTCAACCAATCCCCTAAGATTCAACCTTCGTTCTTACGCGAGATTGATGGAAATAGTCATATAGGTAATTACAAACCTTATCGATTTACATTTTTAAGACACTTTAAAACTTATAGTATAAATTTTTAAGACAATAGTGTTAAGAATGGGTTAGAAGGGACACTTCAAAACCCCAAAGTTTTTTATTTACAAAAACGTTCCATTTCTCCTCATGCCGATGGATGTTTGAAACATCTTTCGAGATTTTGATAGATATTTCAACTATCCCGAGAGATGTTTCAAACGTTCCAGGAATGTTTGAAATATCCCGAGAGAAATGTTTCAAATATCATGGGAGATTTTTAAAATTACCCACAAATTTTATTATTTTTAATTTGACCTCCGAATTTCTTGTGTCCTATATTCTTCCACAAGACTTAGAGGAGTCTTTTTTTACCTCTTTTTTCCATTATTTTAGTGAAAGAGGAATTGACCTCTATTTCAAAAAAGAGAGGTCAATGGTCTATTGGGTTTCACACTCTCCCTTATCCATACACAAATTAATTAATAATCGTGTCTGTTATGTTCTGATTAATAACTCAAGTTAATTACTTCGGTTCAAAGTAAGTAATTTTGTAGATGTTTTACACAAATTAAGAAATTCACGTTTTAGCATTAAATAACAATTGAATTGACCATATTAACCTTTAATATATCACATAAATACTCTCAACACATATTCCAACACTATTTATTTCAAGAATGTAGGAAAAAATAATTAATTCATTCTTAAAATTTGGAAAAATCACTTATTCTGAACTAAAAAAAAGATTAAAAAATCACTTATTTTGAACCGGAGAAAATAAATAAGCTTTCTGCCTTTAGATAGACGCACCACTCTGACCTACGTGTGACTATGCACAAAAACTTATCCACTATTTCTCTTTGGTTTGTTTATTGTATCTCCCTTTATTCTTTTTCTAAGGCTTCCTATATTTCAGTCTTCAAATATTTATTTACACTTTTTAGACACTTTTTAAAACAAATCAATAAGACAAATATTTCTAACAATAAATAAGATAACCAGTACTAAATAATTTGTTTACCCTTAAAATCGGATAATAATTGAATTTATAGGTGGTTTTAAGGATACATGAGTTTATTTTGCATAAAGCGATAAATTGAATTGTAATTAAAGCGAACAAAGATAAAATAAATTTAAACCGTGTGACTTGAACAATTATAGCCTTGAAAAGTGAGTTTCGCGTGATTTACTGACAATTTCAAACGAAATCATATATAGAAGAACAATACCTTACAGAAAAAAATAATATTATATTATTGTGGGATGCGTGTAACAATGTATTTTACAAATAATTAGACCCCCTTTATATAATAGGGGAATCTTACTTTAGGTACAATTCTATGAAAGGTAAAAATTCCGTGATTTACTAATTAGCCAGTTTCTCATTGATATGTGCCTAGATTCACGCCGTGACACCCGATCAGTTACGAATATTTCGCCTGCCGTTATTTGGTCTGACAATGTTTCCTCGAGCTCATTCGGGTCGGGGTCGATTCCGAGGTCATGGACCGGATGTTCTCGGGAACGGGCATTCGGACCTCGTATCTTGGTTCGATGAAATCCGGGGTCGATCTTCAACCCATCATATTTCAATCCCGATCTGTCATGCCATAGACGAGCCCAAATTTGACCGTAAACATGATTAAATAAAATAAAATAATAATATAGTAATATATTATGTTTTTATCATGACTGTTTTGGAATAATGTGTTCTGAATTAATACGTGCATTTTTTATTCACACTAAATTCGGAGTGAAATAATACATACATCGCTGCATTACGTGTGCATTGTTTATGTTGGAAACATATATGGGTAACTAAATGCTTGACTACCTTAATTAAATGCTTTTTGTTCAAATCTCAGGTATGGAAAAATTCTATAGGAATGCTTTTCACTTTTAATAATAAGCCTCACGCGACACTAATTTAAATTAATCGAGCCCCAATACCAGACAATACGTAAAGGTGTACAAATGAAACCGATAAACTGTACCAACCCGATAATTCGAATCAAGCCGAGAAAAAAAAATCCGACTATGGTTTGGTGTTGAAAAAAAAAATCTAACCATAATTGGTTTGGTTTGATTTTAACCAAAGAAAGTCAAACCAAAACCAAACCAACCCGACATTACATAATTTAGGTAAAAGTGCATAACCTATTTTTATTTTTTCTTTAGCGTTTAGTCATGTAATGAATATCTCCTTATTAGTCTACTTTTTTTTAGCATGACTTAGTTCTTTTAGATTATGTTTATTTTTATTATGGCTTTTTAGTTGCCAATATTTATATTACATAGTTTTATCATCTTTATTGTTGAATATTTTAGGATAATGTCATAACACATCTCATATTATATTATTTTCTTCGAAAATACTTTTTATAATTATATCTTACAAGGATTAAAGAAATATTTTGAGCTCAAGTTATATGTTTTGTACTACAAAGATTTTATTAGGAAAAAACCTGAAAACCTGAGAAAAATTAAGATTGAAAAACTCGAGCTTTATTAATTTGCTCTTTAGATTTAATAACCCGACATAATTAATTTAATTTAGTAATTATAAAATTCGAACTAACCTGACCTATGTACATTATTAAATACTATTTGGATGTTCCGTTACTTGAAAATATATGAGAGGATCGATGTTGAACGGAAATGAGGTTAAAGCAGCCAACAGCTCATCCCTTTTACTTGGTATTGCTTGAAAGGCTGGTCAATTTGTTTTTCTTTCCTGTGGAAAATTACAGGCTAATATTGTCAACACGTGTCCACAATTTATGTCTCCCTAAACCTTTTTTCTTTACTCCCTTTGAGAAATAAATAATTATTAAAGGATGAAAAGGAAAGATCCATAAAATCTGTTATGGAAAAGAGCAAGTGTACATTTGTCCCATAGAAAGTTCACAAAAGATTAGAAACGTCCAGATTATATTTCAACATGGAATCTGGAAAAAGAATTTCTCATTAAAGCCATCTATTCATGGAATCGATATAGAACTGATATATTACCAGTAAAGATGTATAATTGTGGTGCGTGGAGTGATAATTATTTCTCCATCCTTAACTAGAAGAATTAGGTTCGAGCCTTGAGTATTTAGTCGTTTTAGTTAGGCAACGCTTTACCTTTTATTGTAAAATTTTCCGACACAAATTCAAATTTAGTCATGCCTCAATGCGAGAACCCGGATACTATATAAGAAATCGAAAAAAAATTAAGTTTTCTGTATTCTTGTATAAAGATGGTAGCGTAACTAACCTGTTATCATATTACTATTATAAGTTAGAATTCAGTAATAATGTACAAATGTTTACACTGTCGTGTCTATAACTTGAATTCAAAAAGAAAAAGAAAAAGTGTGACACGTTTGCAACTCCATGTCCGCAATTGATGGAATAAAGTAGGAATTAATCAAAGAAAAGAAGAAAGGTGTTAAAAAAAACAAGAAGGGATTGTTTATAGTGTCATCTAGCACTTTCCAATCATTCGACTCCACCATTTGTGAAATGTTTTTTTTTGGAGCAATTTACATTAATTGTCTGTTTTACACTTGTATAGGTCAAAATATGACCTTGAAATTAATTATATCCTAAGTTTACTCGAAGTTAATAAGTGATATGATCACTTACTAATCGCCATGCTCGACCATTGGGCGACTCATTTATTAAGGCTATGGCCTATTCACCGTCATAGGGACGGGATCTCAGCGTAGTCATGGCTATCACTGCCAGCTTATACGACTTGTATCTATAAATACAAAGAGAAAGAACCTTGGAAGAGGGGGACTATTTTTGTTCTTCATCACTATTTCTAAGGAAAGAGAATATCATTGTAAGGCTCTGAACCTCTCCATGGAGAGACAGACCAAAACAATATTATAATTAAAAGATTTCTACCTTCCGCTCCTTAATAAATAACATTAGTCTCGTGCATCTTCCATTTGGTCTTTTGATTATTACGATCTGCTATGATTGATCCTTGATTTATTTCGATTGTTTTTAGGCTTGCAAAGTGTATGATAACTTTGGGCAAAACAATCTGGCGCCGTCTGTGGGGATTTCATAGCAAAATCACGTAGTTCTTCCCGGGACCAAAAGGAAAGAAACACCAAAGAACAACCCTGCTCAAACAAGCTGAAGCGATATATCGGACAAAGGAAACTTGAAGATCTCGAGTCGAGATCCAACTCCTCTGCCACTCCTCTCTCGGATAGTAAAGCAAGAAGAAGAAGCAGCCCCCCCGGGGGAAAGCGCATCTAAGGTACTCCCGCGTCCCCGATGCAAGAACCTGCCGGGAAAAGGCGCAAAGACGTCTCAAAACTGAGATCTACAACGGGGCAACCCACACGAACTAATCTAGGGGACTGCACAAAAACCGTGCGAAATCTAAAACCAAAACTGAACGCTAACGCCCTATACGCATAACGATGGGTCATGCGGGAGAAAACGTTCAACAAAAAATTACAATGTTCAACTGCGGTTGAACAACAACTCAGGCTACGTGCCCTCGCTAAAAAGTTCAACTACAAGTTGAACTGGGACACAGGCTATGCGCCTTCGCCAACAAAAAATTGCAATGTTCAACTGCGGTTGAACAAAAACTCAGGCTACGTGCCGTCGCCAAAAAGTTCAACTACAAGTTGAACTCGAACTCAGGCTATGCGCCTTTGCCAACAAAAAATTGCAACGTTCAGCTACGGTTGAACAACAACATATGCTACGCGACTTCGCCAAAAAGTTCAACTACAAGTTGAACTGGGACTCAGGCTATGCGTCTTCGCCAATAAAAAATTGCAATGTTCAACTACGTTTGAACAACAACTCAAGCTACGCGCCTTCGCCGGAATGTTCAGCTACAAGTTGAACTAAGACTCAGGCTATGTGCCTTCTCCAACAAAAATTGCAACGTTCAACTACGGTTGAACAACAACTCAAGCTACGCGCTTTCGCCAAAAAGTTCAACTACAAGTTGAACTGGGACTCAGGCTATGCGCCTTCGCCAACCAAAAATTTCAACGTTCAACTGCAGTTGAACAACAACTCATGCTATGTGCCCTTTCCAAAACGTTCAACTACAAGTTGAGCTGGGACTCAGACTATGCGCCTTCGCCAACAAAAAATTGAAACGTTCAAATACGGTTGAATAACAACTCAGGCTACGCGCCATCACAAAAGATTTTAACTACAAGTTGAACCGGGACTCAGGCTATGCGCTTTCGCCAACAAAAAATTGAAAGGTTCAAATACGGTTGAACAACAACTCAGGGTACGTGCATTCGCCAAAAAAGTTCAAATACAAGTTGAACTAGGACTCAGGCTATGCGCCTTCGCTAACAAAAAATTGCAACGTTCAACTATGGTTGAAAAAAATAAAGGCTACGCGCCTTCATCAAAAAGTTCAGCCAAGTTGAACTAGGACTCAGGCTATGCGTGTTCGCCAACAAAAATTGCAACGTTCAACTACGGTTGAAAAACAACTCATCCTATGCGCCTTCGCAAAAAAGTTCAACAATAAGTTGAACTGGGGCTCAGGCTATGCACCTTCGCCAACAAAATTTGCAAGGTTCAATTACGGTTGAACAACAACTCATGCTACGTGCCCTCGCCAAAAATTTCAACTACAAGTTGAACTGGGACTCAGGCTATGCGCCTTCGCCAACAAAAAATTACAATGTTCAATTGCGGATCAATAACAACTCAAGCTACGTGCCCTCGTCAAAAAGTTCAACTACAAGTTAAACTGGAACTCAGGCTATGCGCCTTCACCAACAAAAAATTACAATGTTCAAATACGATTGAACAACAACTCAGGCTACGCGCCTTTGCCAAAGTTCAACTACAAGTTGAACTGGAACTCAGGCTATGCGCCTTCACCAACAAAGATTTGCAACATTCAACTACGGTTGAACAACAACTCAGGCTACGATCCTTCGCCAAAATGTTCATCTACAAGTTAAACCGGGGTCTCAGGCTTTGCCTTCGCCAACAAAAATTGCAACGTTCAACTACGGTTGAACAACAACTCCGGCTACGCGCCTTCGCCAAAAAGTTCAACTACAAGTTCAACTGGGACTCAGGCTATGTGCCTCCGCCAACAAATATTTGCAAGGTTCAACTACGGTTGAACAACAACTCAGGCTACGTGCCCTTGCCAAAAAGTTCAACTACAAGTTGAACTAGGATTCAGGCTAGGCGCCCTCGCCAACAAAAAATTGCAAGGTTCAACTACGATTGAAAAATAGCTCAGGCTACGTGCCCTCGCCAAAAATTTCAAATACAAGTTGAACTGGGACTCAGGCTATGCGCCTTCACAAACAAAAAATTGCAATGTTCAACTACAATTGAACAACAACTCAGGCTATGTGGATGCGCCAAAAAATTCAATTACAAGGTGAACTGGGATTCAGGCTATGCGCCTTCGCCAACAAAAATTTGCAAGGTTCAACTACGGTTGAATAGCGATTCAGGCTATGCGCCTTCACCAAAAAGATCAACTACAAGTCGAACTTAGACCAGGCCATATGCCTTCACCATCACAAAACCAATCTCGCTCAAACAACGGAGCCGAATGCTTTCATCCTCAAAACTAAAAAGCAACTGGTGAAGAAACATATGAAACCTCCCTCGCTAAACTTGGCCATTCAAGTAAGTACGCCCAACTCGAGTTAAAATTCGGGCCGTGTAATTGGCGCCGGTCGAAATACAAGGCCGCGTTTCTTACCATCGCGGCCAGTAGTTCGACCACGTCCGAACTGGGACTGAGGCTAAGTGCCACTATCGCCAAATATCGGCCAAAACTTGTTTACACCAAGTAAAAGAGAAGCAATAAACAAAAAGTGCTTAATCACGGCCAAGGCCGTGACTGCCAAACAGCTGAACTAGTCTACGACTAAGGCAAGCAAACGATTCGACGACGGTCGAAGGCACTAGAGCCAACATTACCATGGTCAAGAACATCGCCACCATTACAGTCAAAGACATGGGAAAGGTACAAAACAAACACCTGGCAGAACAAAGGAAAATAAAATCGCGTATATTTACATCTTCAATTACAATGGGTTATCCACGCTTACACCGGGCCAAGGCCGCTAAGTAAAAAAAAGAAGATAGCCAAATGGCAATGAAAACTAGAAAAAAAAATAAAACCAACATTATACCCGCACCACCATCAACACCGCACCGCCCTTGATGCCATTTTCAGATCCTGGAGTGGACGGGTTAAAGTCACAATCGATACGGGCTTCACGAGCCTTTTGACGGGATTCTTCATAAGAGGTCTCAGACATATTGCCGGCCTCCCACAATATCTTGTACACGTCGAGCAGATCCTCGGCAAACTTCCTAAGGTCGCGAGCCGGGTCGAAAGAGGCAGCTTGATCCCTCAAATGCTGTTTCTCGACCTCTAAGGTCGTAATCTGGTATGCCGTAGTCTGGCATCCTGTTCATATATGCCAATGCGTTCCTCCACTTCTCCTTCTCGAAAGGCTCCATCGGCCCTCTCCAGCTCCCTTTCCCGTTCGCGTACATGGTCCGGCGTCTCCAACGTTCTGACCCTCGATACGATATCCCTTGCCTGGAGCCTCAAGGCAGTGGCCTCGGTTTCTAAAGCGGCCACCTGCATGGTCAAAGATTCAAAGGCCTCTACCGCCCTGGTCTGATCTTGGCATACCTTCTCAGTAGCGGCCCGCCTTTCGGCCTCCATCTTCTCGTCTTTACAATGAAGCTGCTCCTCAAGAGTGTTGACCCTACCAAGGGCCTGCTGCGTTTGAAGTTCCCACCTCACCAGCTCTTCAACAAGGTCCTAGTTCTAGGGGTCGTTCCTCATGCGCTCACGTATCTCGTGGCACCGGTCCTGTAATGACGGTACTTCTCCAGCACCCGCAATGAAATTACTGAATGGATGTTAGCTCGACGATGCTCTCCACCTCCAACAAAAAGAGCTATAAGAACGAAGCAGTAATAGGAACAGAAAAATAGGCAAAGTAAGTCAAAGAAAAAGATGAACCAATAGTCACTACACGTACCTTCAAGCTCTGCACGGCCACCTCGCCCATCAACCTGACGTCTAAGATGCCCCTCAGTGACGTACTCTCCGCCTCCAAGCACAATACCTCGAACAACAACACCAGATTCTCCTCTTGAAGCAGCAAGTTCTGCTCCGTCGGAATCTCGACGTAATGGAACTGCCATTCAGCACACACCGTTGTACGGGTGTGGCTGTCTTGAAGCATTCGGGCGTCGTTAGGGTCCACGTCAGGCTCAGAGTCAGAACCTTTGCCCACGGTGCCCCTCCCTCCGCCCGCCGACTAGGAAGTCAAGGCTCCCACCCCCGCCAACACCATGGCGCCTGATTCCCCAACCAATGCAGTTGTTGAGGAACCACCTCCCTTCTCAGCAACCGAAACTGACAATTGAACCGCCGAAGCGGTAGTGTAACCTTGGCCTGATCCAACTGGGGCAGCCCCCACTGAATGCCTGCCTTCAAAAGCAGGCATCGCCGCTGGACTCTGCTCCACGCCCGATGGCGGGGAATCCAAGTTTATCACCACCGGAGCCAGCATAAATGCGACCCTACGCCTAAATAGTGGCCTCTGCTCTTCCTCCTCATCATCGCTCAGAGACAACTCCTCCCCGGGGCGTATGATCCCCGAAGGCTCCTCGACTCGAGGTGCAGATCATGTTGGGGAAGGGGCCACCGAGGCTAACCTCGGCACTGGAGGAGGTGCCGGCATTGTTACAAGTCGCGCAGTCATGCACGACCTGCGAAAAGATAATTGAGGCGCCCTCACGCGGCGTGCCCTCCCTAATCAGAGGAAAAACAAAAGTTAAGAAGAATCAAACAGGAATAAAACAAAGACAGAACGAAGCTAGAATTCTCACCCAAAGCAGGTTTGCTACCGTGCCTTTCCCAGAAATACGGCCACGTGCGAATCCCCGCTGTGTGAGGGAGCACGGCCTCGGCCCATTCGCGAATGCCGGGCAGTGGAGCTAGTGGCAGTCGTTTAGCTACATACAAGAGGCAAGGTTAGCACTTATCAGAAAAGGACTAAAAAAGACGAAATAAAGAAACTGACGAAGACAAAGACTTACGTGCATGGTTCCACATCTCTGGGAATCCAATGGCACACGTCACCAGATGTTCAGTCCTGATGTAGAAGAAATTTTCATAAGTATAAGGCTCGACCGCATGATCCAACTCCGCAGTCAAGCCCCGCCCCACGAGGGACGGCCCGAATCATCGTACCACGGACCCTATGAGGAGTGTAGAGGGTCAACACGTGCCGCAACATGATATATCTCCAGGCCAGATCAACATATTTTATGAGCATGGCAAAAAACATGTAAAAGGAAGGAACGAGTTGGCCAGGACATACTCTGTAGTGATTGCAAAAGTTCACCACCAACATCAGTAGAGGCATCCTAAACCCCAACCTAAAAGGATAAACATAGAAAACGCAATATCCCCTACGGTCGGTATGGACCATCTCCTCATGATTCTCAAGGGATATCGGCAAATTGGGGAATGCATCACTACACCCGTAGCTGGCCAAACACACTTCCCCCAATCAGTGGGGCCTCATCCACCTGATCATCCCCTAATCGACGGTGAAATCAGTCGTCGGGACTCCGGACAAGGATAGAATATCAGCCACCGACGGGATATCCCCGATCTCTGCCGATTTAGTGGCTCCTATGGCGGTAGATGATCCTTCAACCGCCGGAATAGTCGCCAGAGCAAGGGTAGCATGAGAACTGCTTGCCGTTTTTCGATAGATAAATGGGAACCGAATGAGATTCACTGAAGGAAAGCGAATATGATGTCGAACGAAGAACAACGATGAACAAGAGAGTAGATGAACTGATAAACAGGAAGCTTCTTTAGAAATCTCACTCAGATAATAGATGGAAATGTAAGGGATGAATGACACAACCCAATATTTATAGGCAACACCAATGGCGTTTACGAATTCAATAACTGTCATTAACTACATGACCAACCGCAAAACAATTCGGTTCTACAGGAGCGTGTGTCATTATGATGACCACCACAAAATGGATTTTCACTCGCAAACTGACGCTTTACCTTCGAGACGGTTACAACGACTTGAGGTTACCGAAAAAACGTTACATACGCCTGCGAACTTCGGACGCCGCTAAGTTATGCGCCAAGCGCATCCGTACTCTTTTCGGCCACACGGCATATGTATCTACCACCTGAGATAAGGTTAACACCTTAGAAGGTCGGAGGTTGTCAAAATGAATATGCCACCCCGACCTAAAACGGTAATAACCACTCCACACACACATATATATATATATATATGTATGTATGTATGTATGTAAGGTGTGGTAGTGAAATGAATAAGATTTCTTGTTGCTAATCACTATTAAGAGATATCAAATTTAATGTTAGGCAACATTTATCCTTTAATGGGCCTTACGGTAATAGGCGACCAGTAAATTTGACTTACGTATAATTATTAAAAGAAAAAAAGAAGAGTTTTTGATTAATATTGTTCCTTATCTTTGAGAGTAGGTCCATTTTGGTCTCTCAAATATAACCCTGGGTAGATTTAGTTCCTTACGTATGCTAAAGTGGAACACCTTTAGTCTCACTGACATAATGTATTAAAAAACTAACGGTATTAACCAACTCAAGCAAATCTTCTGCTCCGAAGCTAAACATTTCCTCTCCTTTTATTGAATAACGCAAATTATCATTTTAATTCCTCATTTTTAGATAATACCTTTTAAAATCGTAACTTTGAAAATATCCCCTTTTTGCTTGTTTTCAATGAGAAAATACATTGTATAGCTGTTGTAAAAATAATTGCTGAAAGAAGTATAAAATTTGTATATTATTTTGTATATATATATACACACACACACACACACACATTTTGTACATATACAAAGATTATACAAATTTTATGTACCTTTTTGGCTACCAAATGTAAATAGTTTCTTGCGCGGGTAAAAAGTGATAATACAATCTGGTTATTCATTTTCTTCAATAATATCCTTAGAAATGATCTTGGCAGCTCTATTTTTTTCAAATATAACTTTTCTTTTTGGAAAGATCAACCGAAATTTTTAAAAGTAAAAGTTTCAACGTTAAAATCTTAAATTTATCAGCTTTGTACTATTAGTGGGTGTTGGTTTATAAAATATTTTTGATAAGTAAATAATATAGACGGCAAATGCCAAAATCAACCTGTAATTAATCTTGGATAGATTCTGTAGTGAGAATAGAGGTGCTCCGTTTTAGCATACTTAAGGGACTAAATATACTCAGGGTTATATTTGAGGATCAAAATAGACCTTCTTGGTTATGAATCACCAATCAATAGAGCTCGTAAGCTGTTCACATCAGACGTGTTTCCCGTGGGCAATAACGTGCTGCAAATAATGGTGAACCAGCACTTAGCCTCATGTGTGAACTACTTGGAATGAAGGGCTATGTACTCATGTATCCACACTAGCCATCCCCCTAAGCATATTATCTCAATCAGAGTGTCCCAATTGACCCCTGGGGGGTTGTGGTAATAATTAGTTTACCAGTGAACGGAGGCAGCTGAAGCCCTAGCGATTAGTATTGAGGCATCTACCACTTTGCCCCGCACAATCACAGAACAACATATATGTTCCAGGCAGTTCGCATAGAACTCCGGACTATCATTGGGTTGGCCGTTTCAGGTTCCTCGAACAAGAACTCTCCCCCTCCGTCTGATTTCCTCTTACATGTCCGGTTTTTCAACACGGAGGGTAGCCCTGTCAATATCAATCTCAGGGACAAAGCTTTTTGTAGTTTTAGCATGAAACATGTCCTCTGCCTCCTGTGACTGGAACCGGGTGGCATTATACGTCGATAATTTGAAAATGCTTGTCGTGTTCCTACGCTTCTTACGGGCCATAGTACCTTCAATCAATTCAGTATGTCGATCAGGTGTAGCTTAACATGTGGCAGTCGGATGGGTACTCAGACTTTGCCACCTGCTTGCACCAAACAGTTCCCTTTTATCAAACATGGCCAATATAATCATCTAGTAAGGTGCCAAAGTTGACAACATCCACTATTGCTCTCACACTAGTATCAATGCTACAATTCCGCCTTATAAGTCCCCACACAAGCTTCCATAACCCACATGACCTTCCACAGTCGAGTTATTTGACAAAATAGACAAGTCTCAAGCCACATGCTGCACTTCACCCCCACAAAATTTGTCAACAAAGAAGCTGCATGACAAACATATTATGGACAAAGATTTCAAACCCAGTTACAAGGTATTACTGTATAATTCAAGGTTGAGATTATTTCTGGATAAGTTAAAGTCCCGACGGTCAGGACCATTTAGAGTGATGCAAATGTTCGCAAGTGGAGTTGTTGAGATCGAATATGAGGATGGGACAAACAAGTTCTCCGTGAATGAGCAAAGGTTGAAAGATTAACTTGGAATGGCGGAAAAAAAGGGATGCAGTGGTGATCAATTTGAAAGAACCCCAATACACGAATAAGGAGTGATGGCTCAATCAATTGTGTCATGCCGCGATGTTAAATCAGGCGCTGCGTGGGAGGCAACCCACGAATGTGTTGTAAGTGTAATGTGTAACTAAAAAAATGGTCCGATTTGTATATATGCAGGATAGTGCGGAGGATTGTGCATCACAAGTATGGGCATAACATGGGTAAGGTAGGCATTAAAAGAGGTAAAAATATTGCCTAAGGGGCAAAACAATGAAAAGAACCCCGAAATTGGCATCCAGGAACAGGCCCAGACTGCGGTCACGGCGTAACCGCGGTAGGACCGTGGTCATAGACCCTCTCTGATAAAAGTCCACCGCGGTCACGGCATAATCGCGGTAGGACTGCGGTCAAAGACCTTCTCTGACAAAAGGTTCACCGCGGTCACGGCATAACCGCGGTAGGTTAGAACGGGCCCATGTACTTTTGCAATTTTTTTTAAATTTTTTAATTTTACTCAATTAATTAACCTAACCTAACCCCACCCTACCCATAAAACCCGCCTCTCTCCCCTTTTCTCTCCACTTCTCTCCTCTCTCCTCTTTCTTTTTCTTCCAAAACCCTAAACCCCCATTTTTATCCCTTCTTTTTCTTCCTTTCCTCCAACCAAACCCACTACCCCACTGACCCATACACAACCCCTACCTCTCCAAACCGCTTCATACCCCTCCAAAGTAAACCCAAATATGTCCCTCTCTTTTATTTTTTTTCTATTCCTTAGACTCTGCTGTAATTTTCAAGTAAGTTGTTCTACTTTTTCTTTAGTTTTGTGTACCTTGCGTTATGTAGTAGTTAATGTGTAGAATTATTAATTTTGGTTGTAATGGTGTCTTAGATTCCAAGTTTGGTGTTGTAGATGGTGTTGGGCTTGATTTGTGTAGAAGTGGGGGTGTGTTTTTTGTTGACAAATTTTGTGGGGGGTAAAGTGCAACATGTGGCTTGAGACTTGTCTATTTTATCAAATTACTGGACTATGGAAGGCCATGTGGTAGGGTGGTGGTAACTCTTAATAGTTATTAATTTATGGAAGCTTGTGTGGGGTCTTATAAGGCGGAATTGTAGCATCGATAGTGGTGTGAGGGCAGTAGTGGATGTTGTTATGGCACCTTACTAGATGGTTATACTGGCCATGTTTGACAAAAGGGCACTGTTTGGTGCCAGCGGGTGGCGAAGTATGAGTATCCATCCGACTGGCACTTGTTAGGCTGCACCTGATCATAATATTGAATTGATTGAATGTACTATGGCCCGAAAGAAGCATAGGAACACGACAAGCACTTCCAAATTGCCGACATATGATGCCACCCGGTTATATCACTGGAGGCAGAGGACACGTTTCATGCTAAAGCTAAAAAAAGCTTTCTCCCTGAGATTCCTACTGACATGACTGCCCTCCGTGTAGAAAAATCGGACGTATACGAGGAAATCATACGGAGAGGGATGGACTTCTTGTTCGAGGAACCTGAAACGACCAACCCAATGATAGTCCAGGAGTTCTATGCGAACTGTGGGGAACATATGTGCCGTTTTGTGATTGTGCGGGGCAAAGTGATAGATGCCTCAGTACTGAAGATTCGCCAGGTCTTGCAGCTGCCTCCGTTCTCCGGTGAAGCTAATTATCATCACAACTCCCCAGGGGTCGATTGGGACTCTCTGATTGAGACAATATGTTTAGGGGGACAACCAATGTGGATAGAGGAGTACATGACCCTTCATTCCAGGTTGTTCACACATGAGGCTAAGTCCTGGTTCACCATTATTTGCAGCAGGTTATTGCCCACGAGCAACACGTCTGATGTGAACAACTTACGGTCTCTATTGGTTTTGTGCTTCGTAACCAAGAAGTTTTGGTGGTACCTATCTGACTATTTCCATCAATCATAAGAACAAATTACAAAAATGTTCACATCAATGAGAATAGAGGTGCTCCACTTTAGCATACTTAAGGGACTAGATATACTCAGGGTTATATTTGAGGGTTATTGCCCAGGGGCAACACGTCTGATGTGAACAACTTACGGGCTCTATTGGTTTGGTGCTTCAAAACCAAGAATGCTTTATGATTACCTATCTGACTATTTCCATCAATCTCGTGTAAGAACAAACCACAAAAGTGTTCACATCACTGAGAATAGAGGTGCTCCACTTTAGCATACTTAAGGGACTAATTATACTCTAGGTTATATTTTGAGGGATCAAAATAGACCTACCCTCAAAGATAAGGGACAATATTGGCCAAAAACTAAAAAAGGAACGTCAAAATTAAGCAAATTTTCTTCCATTGTTGTGAAGTGCCTATAATCCGTTTTCTACAGCGCGATTACGTTTAGTATGGCAAATAAACCCCGTTGTTATTCGGCTTACATATGTATATTTATGTGCAGATTACCTTGAATTTTACTCATATTTCTTAGATTTCGAATGTGTAATGTAATAATTTGTATTAATTCGTGGTATTCTTATGTATAGGAGTCATCCGTAGGCAATGTAGGACGAAGGTGCACAAGTTGAAGCAAAAAGGCAATAAAATGAAAAATTGGGATAGTGTAGCGCCCAGTCTAGCGTAGGGCGCTATCACTGGCGCAATATCCAGAAGCACCAACATTCCGGGCGACAGGGCCAGTGCCCCACACTACTCTGGGTACTGCGTGATCGTCCGAGACAAGTTTATTTCGACCCAAACGCCCCCAATTTGTTTAAAAGTAAGTCTAAACCTATTTTGGAGGGGGAGACGCCACTTTTATAGAAAAACACAAGTACGGAACACTCGGGAGCACGTAATTCATCGATTCTTCCATCCTTCCTCTAGTATTCATAGCTTTTATGTTTAAAAGCAATATTTTGATTATTTTTATGAACATGAGCGGATAAGAGCCTCATTATTCTGGGGTTATGGGTTGTAATTGGCTATTGTAATTTGACAGTTGATTGTTTTGTTTGGTTTATCATATTAATTTTTTTATTCAGTCTTGCACTTAATTATTCTATTGCTTAGCTAACAATAGAGTATTATCAACAAATTTATAGTTAAACTCGAAAGTGGGAGCTATAGATTGCATATAGGATTGAATAGAGTAAGTTCTTGTGTCCGGGCATCGGATAATAGACTCGCGATTAAGATAGACATATTTTAGTTGTCTTACTTGGTTATTTTTGCAGGAAATACATATGTGTTCTGGTTAATTTTGATTCTACAGACATATAGTCTTAGATTGACTTGAATAGGTGAGCAAAGCATCGAAAGAATTTTGCGAGCATAATAAACCATGCTAATCAACAAATTAACAAGAGAGAAAATCAGCCGAAAAAATGCAATAGGAGAGACATTAATCTCATAATCCCGGAACAATCTCATCTCATTGAATTCTTTCTAAGTGTTTATTTACTCTACTTACAATCTTATTTTCTTGTTTGCTTATTGGTTTCGTAATAATTAAATTAATAAAAATCACATTCATTTTCTTCCGACTCACTTGACCATTAAATTTCTAAATTGTTTAGATTGGAGAACAGTTGATCATAAATTCTCGTGAGAACGATACTTTCTCATTACTTTATACTTATCGATCGCGTATCCTTACATGTGTGTTTGGACCCAACATCCGTACATAAAATAATAAATGATTAAAGAAATAAAATAAATAAAAAAAGGAAATCCTACGCGTTGAATTGCTCATGTGTCGATGGAACAAATCCTATCTCTTTTAAAAATTTCAAAGCATTTGTAGCCTAAACATTCTCTCAACTAAGGGTGTACATAGACCGGGTTGGTTCGAATTTTACAATTACCAAACCAAACCAATTGTGTCGGGTTATTAAATCTAAAGACCAAACCAAACCAATAAATTCGGGGTTTTCAATATCGGTTTTTCTCGGGTTTTTTCAGGTTTTTGGGTTTTTTCGGATTTTTTTCCCGGTAAAATCTTCGTAGAACAAAATATATACCGTATGCTCAAAATATTTCTTTAATCCTAGTAAGATACAACTATATAAAGTATTTTTCAAGAAAATAATACAAAATATGAGATATGTCATGACTCATGACATTATCCTAAAATATTCAACAATAAAAAACAATAAAATTATGTACTATAAATATTGCTAATTAAAAAGTCATAATAAAAATAAACATAATCTAAAAGCACTAATTCATGCTAAACTAGATAGACTAATAAGGGAGTATTAATTATATGCCTAAATGCTAAAGAAAAATAGAAATAGGTTATGTATTTTATCTAGATTATTGCAAAATAAAAAATAGACATTTAATACATTCCGGTTCGTAATATTGAATTTAATGTCTTTTGTTAGCATTAGTATTGATTGCTAGTATTATTTAATTTACTAATATTAATGGCTATAAAACTTATTGGAGTATTTAAAAGTTCTAAATCAAACCATGAAATAATACCTTAAAAGATAAAATTATGAAATTTTTTAAGAAATACTTATAAATTACATTACAATAAGTATATTTATATATTAAATATATCTAAAATTGCTATATATGTAATGTCGGGTTGGTTTGGTTTCGGTTTGACTTTCTTTAGTTAAAACCAAACCAATTATGGTCGGGGTTTTTTTTTCCAACACCAAACCAAGTCAAAACCAAACCATAGTCGGAATTTTTTTTCGGTTTGACTCGGATTATCAAGTTGATGCGGTTTATCGGTTTTCTTTGTACACTCCTACTCTCAACCATGTTAAATTCTCTAAATAGAGACACAAATTAACTAATTCGTTATTTCCTCCAAATAATAGTTTACGTTCTTATTGAAGTAAACAATAACAAGCTCTATTCTCCATAAAAAATCAAATCATGGGTTCTTATTTCTTGGTAAACTTTCAAGTTATTTTAAACACACAACAAGCAATTATCAAATACATTTACCAAATTTTATGTGGTCCTCTCCCCTTAATTAAAGGTTATCCAATAGAATAATAGTTACAAAGAGTTGTACTACAAGCTAATTAAAACTTCTAATAGTAGAAATATATTTCTTTAAAGTTATGTGAACTAGGCACTGTTCATGTTCTCTCTTCAAAATTAGTTAATAAATCTACAGAATTACACACTAAAGAAAGATGAACCCTTAATAAAATTTGATAATACATGCTAAGTTTTTGTTTCGGGTCGCTATTAATATTTTGAGTTTAGTTTGCTAACCAACTAATTGATGCGAAAATGACATTGTACAATCACTTTTAAATAATAGTCGAAAATATTATACACACATGCACATTTTTGCATATTATATATACAAAAAATATACAAATTTTATATATTTTTACATGTATCATATATAAATAATTTCGGCCGCGGACAAACAGTGATCTTTGCCCTTAAGCTATTTTACTGAGAAATCTCATATGTTATCTATATATAACTGCATTAGATGCATGTCTTAATCTGTAAGAATTTTTATATCATCATATCGCCTTTTATTACCAGTTGCAATAGGTAATTTATCCTATTTTCAAGAATATAAATTACATATACGAAGGAGACTTATCTATAAATATACTCTAAGTGACCTTTTATACTGACGGTATATATAACTTGAACTCAGTCATATATATATATATATATATATATATATATATATATATATATATATTCCTTAGCTCAAACATATGTAAGTCTCACCTTCCTTTATTATTTTTTTATTTGATAGTAGATCTGCCAAAACAGAATATATACTGTTATTCGAGTTAAGCCATTACATCTATTATATATGATTATGCAATTTATATATGTATGACCTACTTTTATTCATATGGGATCTCATGTCTTTATAATCTAAACTCTTAAGTCTTAATTAACTATCTTTAGAATCTAACAACCTCTGCTTAAGATGCTACTTAATCTGCATGACCGTCCAAATCAAGATTATGAAATTGGATCATGTAAATTATAGAAAATTTTTAATTAGAAAAGGCTCTTTAAATTTGCCCTTTCAAATATTAGCATATAGATATTAAGATACTTAATGATAAAGATTTAGTAGGGGAAAAATAGGAATGATAATTGGAGTATAGTCTAAACAGCTGTGCTAACAAACAATTTTTTAAATTGATTAACTTTCCTTCATTACGTTACGAAAATCGAAAGATCTTTTACTTCACCATAACAGAACCTCTCGCTAAATTTTGCAGTCGATTAATCTAACCATGAATTCTATTATATTTATCCACCCATCATAAACGATAACTAGCACGCGAACTTGGAGAAAAGGAATAACCTACATGGCGAGTGAAAGTTTTGTCCCACTCACACTATACAGTCACATATCTCGATAATAGTATATTTATATAATAACACTTCACCATAAAATTCAAGCTTTTTTCATAATCAATTTTTATGTTATGTTATAATTTATGTTCTTTATAACATTACTTCACTATAACATCCAAAAACATCACGAAAAAAACGAGATTGTTGTTTAGCTCAAAAATTATACTCGTACTTTATGAGCTTAAAAACAATCGAAAATATATAAGAGTAAATCGTAATCAAATATAATAAGCCCAAGAGATGATTATCGCTTTGAAATGTTAGCAGATTCGAAAGTGTGTAGAAAAATAGGCTTAGCTTAAGAGAGAAGCAATGGTTGGAAAACCAAGAAAGAGATAGAGATAGAGAGAGAAGTTATATTATCCGAGAATAACAATGATGCCTATTACAATGTGGAAGTCTCCTTTATATAGTTGGAGATCTTCCTCGAAATAATCAAAATGTACAAAAGTTGGTGGCTTCCACCCAGTAAAAAGGTCAGACACTAAGCGACGTCACTTCTTCTTCACCAACTTGGGTCGTGCCCTCACTTGGGTCGTCCTTATTATAAGGGATGTGCCCACTTGGCTTGGGGGAGTTATGAGCCAAATTTAACCCTGTAGAGTTAGTCCCTCTGTTCGTTGGAGACGTACTCGATGACCGTCTTCAATAGACGGACATGCACGATTCACTTTTTACGAAAATTTGGCCGCACCCATAGGCGCCTCTTTCAAAGAGCATGAGCGTGGATAATATTTGTTGGGCCGTTGACATGTGACCCCCTTTTTTAAGGTGACGTCACTGATCACATGCGTCATCATTATACTTGTTCTCAAAACTTTTCAGAACATGACATGACGTTTTGGTTTCCCGCGCCAGTTTTAAAATTGTGCCACTTCGATTTCTGTGTACCTTATTCCTATAAATAGAGGAGTGGTCCAATTAGATTCATCTTTTGAATCTTTAGAGAGTTTCCCTTTGTTTCTTTCTTCATCTTTCCTTCTTGTAACCGTTGCATTGCTTTCAGAGAAATACCATTTCTGATGATCGTTTCTCTTATTACTAACATCTTCTTTCTTATAAATCATATCATGGTAAAACTCCATCAAGGAAGACAAAGGACTAAGGACAACGCTCCTTCTAGGGTTCCTCCCTCTTCCGATGGTGAAGGGGAAGGAGCGAAGAAAACCCTCGTTCATTTAACGGTGGATAATGTTTTACCGAAGGATTTGAGTGTTCCAAAAGACTTCAATTCGACATGCCCTTCTTATCCCTGGAAGCATAGTGAGTTACTTCAGTCTCACATGGACGCTATCAGAACCAGATACAACATTCTCGGACATGTTAAAATGGCCCCGGCCGGGACAGACTATGCCAATGTTCATAGGCCGGGTTTTGTATGTTCTATGAGTACGCGCTCAAGATCGGATATAGCTTTACGCTTAACCCCTGGTGGAAGATCTTTGCCGCTTTTATCATGTATTCCCGGCTTAGCTCACACCTTACGCCCTGAAGGTGTGTCGAATTCTTACCACGCTTGCGGGTGAGGCCGGGACCGTCGTTTTCATTCACCACCTGCTGCAGATGTTCAGCCCTAGTTATATGAGAGGTACCATGCTTCAATTGAGGAGCCGTGGTAAGAAGAGCTTTGTGGTAAGGGCTGACGACAGAGCTAACCATGAGTTCTAGCGTAAATTCTTTTACATTAGGACGAGCCATCTGGTGTCCAATCCCGAAGGGCTTCTAGAGATGTGGAATGCGGGGTGTAAGTATCTCTGCATGTAATTTTGCGACCCCTTGTTTTGACTGATCAATCATTCTGACTTTCTTTCCGTTTGTCTTGGTGGCTCGCTCACCCCCTCCCGTTGATGACATTAGGCCGTGGGTGGCGGGGTTGATACCGCATGCGGAGAGATGATGTACTTGGGATGAGTTCCATAGATTGTGCAACCCAACTGGTAACAAGCTTCCTTATTTTCTTCCTTTTGTTTTGGCTTGGAGACCTTTTTACTGATGTGCTTTTGTTTGGTAGGTCGGGGTGCTTCTACAAACACGAAGAAGAAGAAAACCAACGTCGGCCCATCTAGGGTAGAGTCCGACTCCGATGGGGGAGATATATTTGTGGGAGGCTTGCCTAGAGATAGCCCCCTTTCGGCTCCTCAGCAGGGGGCTACACCGGTGGCCGCATCGGAGGCGGTGCCTGAGGCTGCTTCCGTAGAGATACCTGAGGCCGTACAGATAAAAGCACCTGAATTCGTTCCTGTGCCGTCATCTGAAGTCTCTCCAGTAGAGGCGGCTTCCGAAGAAGAGGAGCTGCCGGAGAGAAAGAGGCAACGACTGATTACTGATAAAGGAATTGCAACTGAGGGTGCGAGGCCTAGTGAACCTCGCTAGGAGCCGAGACCAGTTTTTATGGCCGAGGCCAATCGTTCTGGGAGAATGGCTCCTCAGAGAACAACTGCTGCCGCCCGCGCGGCCTGTGCCTCAAGAGGAGGGTTATTTTCCACTGTTAGGGGAGCGATCGTGGAGATTGAGAGGACGGGCTCTGAAGCCGCTCTTGGAGAAGCACCGGGTAGCTCGACCCACGTGGAGATGAGGGAGGGCAGGACTACTCGTCGTATCGTGATCTCTAGTGGGTATAATTTATTGGAAGACAACGAGTAGGCCGCAGTGGACATGAACTTGTTGTGTGCGACTCCGGAGCACGAGACGCTGAGAAGTATTAGCAACAGGGATCTGTCTAGTTGGATAGTCGGCTCAGCTTTGCAGGTAGCTTTTAGTTTTTATTTTGTTTTGTTGTAAAAGACGAGTGTGGTACATACTGACGCATTTCTTCTCTTCCTTTCGACCCTCATCTTGGAGGTGGAGAGGACGTGGCGTGAACATAAGAAGGCGGCCCACCTTCACTAAAATGGCGAAGAAGTATAAAGAGGTTCGTGCCAAGCATCAGGTGTTGGCAGACGTACTTAAGCAGAACCCCCAGTTCCGGACTTTCCGTGAGGGCCTTAAGGAATCAGAGGCTCTTCTGAAGAAGAGAACGGTCGAGCTGAAGGAGATTGATGAGCAGCTGATGGCTGCTTTGGCTCGAAATATCGAGCTGGAGACCCTCCTTCAGTCAAAAGAGGAGGACTTGGAGATAAGTCGTGTGGTGTCGGCGAAGGCTGTGGAACTGCGGGCACAAGTCACGGCCCTTACATCTGAGCTTGATGCTAGGACGATCAAAGTTGAAGTTCTCACGGTAACCGCCCCCACAAGATGCCGTGCATTGTGATGCACACGATATGTGGGTGTATCATGACGCCAGGTTGGTCGTTTTTGAGGAGTTTTTGGCTGCAGGACGAGCTTCTGAGGTGGAAGATGAAAGGCAACGACACTTAACCCGTGTTGCCTGTGAAGCGGCTCGTTATTACTCCGACTCACCTATTAGGGAAGGCTATAACTCTGAGGACGGCAACCTTTTGGACTCTAGCTCGAGGATTTCTAAGGCTTATCAGCCTGGAGAAGACGACATACCGGACGACGACCAGGTGGGTCGTGATGGGAGGAGCGGTGAAGGATCTTAGAGTTTTTATGTATATACATTTTTTATGTATATGGGGCCTTTTCTAAGGCCATATGTATGTATACCTTTTGGAGAAAATGAAATATGACTTTTTTTGTCGCTATTTTACTTTCGTTTTAGAGCTTTTATTGCGCTTTTTGTTGACCATCGGCGTCGGTGGCCCTAGCTATAATAGAATTGATGGCCTTCGCCCTGATAGAATTGATGGACTTAGCCATGTAGGCGACTTTGACTGTCGTCGAGTCGTTTACTTACCGTAGTCGGGTCTAGGTCGACCGTTGGCGGTGATGGCCTCCGCCATAGTCAAACTGATGGCTTTAGCCATGATAGAATTGATGGCCTTAGCCATGATAGAATTGATGGCGTTAGCCATGTAGGTGACTTCGAGTGTCGTCGAGTCATTTACTCACTGTAGTCGAATCTAGGTCGTCCGTTAGCGGTGATGTCCTTATCCATAATAGAAGTGATGGCCTTAGCCATGATAGAATTGATGGCCTTAGCTATATAGGTGACTTCGAATATCGTCGAGTCATTTACTCACCGTAGTCGAATCTAGGTCGACCATTGACGGTGATGGCCTTAACCATAATGTAACTAATGGCCTTAGCCATGATAGAATTGATGGCCTTAGCCATGTAGGTGACTTCGACTGTGGTCGAGTCATTTACTCACCGTAGTCAAATCTATGTCGTCCGTTGGGGGTGATGGACTTAGCCATAATAGAACTGATGGCCTTAGCCATGATAAAATTGATGGCCTAAGCCACGTAGGTGACTTCGACTGTCGTCGAGTTGTTTACTCACCGTAGTCGAATCTAGGTCGACAGTTGGCGGTGATGGCCTTAGCCATAAGAGAACTGATAGCCTTAGCAATGATAGAATTGATGGCCTTAGCCATTTAGGTGACTTCAACGGTCCTCGAGTCGTTTACTCACCGTAGTCGAATCTAGGTCGACCGTTGGCGGTGATGGGCTAAGCCATACTAGAACTAATGCCTTAGCCATGATAGAATTGATGGCCTTATCCATGTAGGTGACTTCAACTGTCGTCGAACCGTTTACTCATCGTAGTCGAATCTAGGTCGACCGTTGGCGGTGATGGCCTTAGCCATAATAGAACTAGTGGTCTTAGTCGTGATTGAATGGATATCCTTAGCCATGTATGTAACTTCGACAGGCGTGAGTCGTTTACTCACCATAGTTGAATCTAGGTCGACCATTGGCGGTGATGGCCTTAGCCATAATAGAGCCGATGGCCTTCGCCATGATAGAATTGATGACCTTAGCCATGTAGTGACTTCGACTATCGTCGATTCGTTTACTCACCGTAGTCGAATCTAGGTCGACCGTTGGGGGTGATGCCTTAGACATAATAGAACTGATAGCCTTAGCCATGATAGAATTGATGGCCTTAGCCATATTGGTGACTTCGACTATTGTCGAGTCGTTTACTCACCGTAGTCGAATCTAGATCGACCGTTGGTGGTGATGGCCTTAGACATAATAGAACTGATGGCCTTAGCCATGATAGAAATGATGGCCTTAGACATGTAGGTGACTTCGACTGTCGTCGAGTCGTTTACTTACCGTAGCCGGGTCTAGGTCGACCGTTAGCGGTGATGGCCTCCGCCATAATCAAACTGATGGCCTTAGCCATGATAGAATTGATGGCCTTAGCCATGTAAGTGACTTCGTCATTGAGTCGTTTACTCACCGTAGTCGAATCTAGGTCGATCGTTCGTGGTCATGGCCTGAGCCATAATAGAACTGATGGCCTTAGCCATGTTAGAATTTGTGGCCTTAGCCATGTAAGTGACTTCGACTGTCGTTGAGTCGTTTACTCACCGTAGTCGAATCTAGGTCGACCGTTCATGGTGATGGCCTTAGCCATAGTAGAACTGATGGCCTTAGACTTTCATACATTGGAGATGGCCGTAGCCTCTCATACATTGGCAATGGCCGTAGCCTTTCATGTATTGGAGATGGTCGTATCCTTTCATACATTGGAGATGGTCGTAGCCTTTCATACATTGAAGATGGTCATACCCTTTCATATATTGAAGATGGTCGTAGCCTTTCACACATTGGAGATAACTGTAGCCTTTCATATATTGGAGATGGCCGTAGCCTTTCATACATTGGAGATGGCCGTAGCCCTTCATACATTGGAGATTAATCTAGTCCAGTCCCTTTATCAGGTCAGCCTGGAGGTCGTAAGGAGAGGTTGATATGATAAACTTGTTCCGCAAATATCTCCAGGTGTCTCCTCCGCCGCCTCGTTAAAAACCTCCTTGAGAAAACCCAATTGGGACAAAACTCGGGCAAGGGAAAAAAATTATGACTCGGGAGACGCCTTTCAGAAGTGGAAATACTTGAGGTGGGCAACGTTTCGGTTATTTTGGAGCGTTTTCCCTTTCATTGTTTCCAATTGGAATGACCCTTTGCTGGCTACTGTTGTGATTTTGTAGGGTCCTTCCCAGTTGGTGCCCAGTTTCCCTTCACTTGGGTTTTTGGATGCCAATGTCTTGGCTTTGAGGACATAGTCTCCCACCTTGAGTGGTCTTATGTTGGCCTTCTTGTTGTAGTATCTTTCGACATGTTATTTTTGGGCCACCATTCTGATATGGGCCATTTCTCTCCTTTTCTCAGCTTCGTCGAGGTCTTGGAGCCTGTTTGTGTCATTTTCTGTTCCACTGGTGTGTGAATATCTTAGGCTTTGTTTGCCGACCTCGACGGGTATGACCGCGTCTGTTTCGTATACCAGTGAGTACGGTGTTTTCCCCGTGCTGGATTTGGGTGTGGTCCTGTGTGCCCACATCCCTTTGGGTAGCAGCTTGGGCCATAGCCCTTTGACGTCCTCGAGCTTCTTCTTCTTCAGTATGCTTAATATTGTTTTGTTGGAGGATTCTGCTTGGCCGTTGGCAGAAGAGTATTATGGCGTGGAAAGTATCCTCTGTATGAGCTTAAAAACAATAAAAAATATATAAGGATAAATTGTAATCAAATATAATAAGTCCAAGAGAGGATTATCGCTTTGAAATGTTAGTGATCCGAAAGTGTGTAGAAAAATGGGCTTAGCTTAAGAGAGAAGCAATGGTTGGAAAACCAAGAAAGAGATAGAGATTGAGAGAGAAGTTGTATTATCCAAGAATAACAATAATGCCTATTCCATTGTGAAGGTCTCCTTCATATAGTAGGAGACCTTCCTCGAAATAATCAAAAAGTACAAAAGTTGGTCGTTTCCACTCAGTAAAATGGTCAAGCACTACGCGACGTCACTTCTTCTTCACCAACTTGGGTCGTGCCCTCACTTGGGTCGTCTTATTATAAGGGACGTGCCCACTTGGCGTGAGGGAGGGGGGGGGGGGGCGTTATGAGCCAAATTTAATCCTATACAGTTGTTATAGAGAGGTTTGACTGTTTATTTAGAGCAGGGATATTAGGCAACAACTAAACTCCTTGAAATGAAGCATTGTAAGTCATCGTTCGTAAGACAAGGCCCGTGTATTGTGCATCTCTGACGTTCTGCTCGCGCGTGACAAGCACAATTATATATGTAATATCTGATTTTTTAGTATATATATATATATATATATATATATATATATATATATATATATATATATATATATATATATATATATATATATATATATATATATATATATATATATATGCTAGTAATAATCTTTTATATACATAACACCAAAAGTCAACCGTACAGGTGATGAGTTAAGGAAAGAGCAAACCATCTTATCACTACATAATATATGTTCCTGCTCAAAACTGTTATTTTGCAGCATTAATAATAATTAAACAAATAAATTACTAACTACTTGAGGCCAACCGTCCACTTTCATACTATATAATTCTGAATATTTTTTCAGTCAAAATCCCTCACCAAAAATTCCCTTTATTCCCCTTCCCTTATCTACACCGTCCGTGGCATCCCAGTCCAAATAAAATATATATACACACATATCATAAATCAAAATTCCATATACTCCTCTCTCTATCTCTCTCACTCTTATCCTTTCTTTCTAATCATTCGGTATTCGAAACTCACTAATATTTTTCATGGCGTCCACATTAATGCTTAAATTGCCGGATCCAAATATAAAATTTTCAACATTTTCAGGTGAGTTTCCAGCAAAATTATCATCTTCCTTATCGTCAAAATTGTTACCAATTATGGCTTCTTCTTCTGTGCATGAACCACTTGTAATATCAAGAAAAAATATTACTACCACTAACATTGGTCATAATATTATGGCAACAACAGTTAGTCGTAGTAATATTAGTAATAATACTACTACTACTACTACTACTAATACATTGGCTTCCATGTGGAGAGAAATTCAAGGGTCAAAAAATTGGGAAAATTTAGTGAATCCATTGGATAATCTTCTACAAAATGAGATTATTAGGTATGGAGAGTTTGTGGCTGCATGTTACAATGCTTTTGATCTTGATCCAAATTCAAAAAGATACTTGAATTGCAAGTATGGAAAAAATAGTATGTTGAATGAAGTTGGCTTGGAAAATTCAGGATATAATGTAACAAAGTACATTTATGCTACTACAGATATCAATGTTTTATCAATTGGTCAAAAATGCTCTAGTGGAAGATGGATTGGTTATGTTGCAGTTTCAAATAATGAAGAATCTAAGAGACTGGGTAGGAGAGATGTGCTCATCACGTTCCGAGGAACAGTCACTAATCCTGAATGGATAGCAAATTTGATGAGCACATTAACTCCTGCTCATCTCGATCCGAGTAATACCAGGCCTGAAGTTAAGGTTGAAGCTGGATTTTTGAGTTTGTACACCTCGAACGAGGGTGAAAAGTTTGGTCTTGGAAGTTGTCGCGAACAATTACTTTCTGAGATAAGGAGAGTAATAAATATGTATAAAGGTGAGGAAATGAGCATAACAATTGCAGGACATAGTATGGGAAGTGCATTAGCCCTTTTATTAGCTTATGACATTGCGGAGCTGGGATTGAACACACCAATTGTGCCTGAATCCCAAGTACGTCATCAGAATCGACTATATGAATCATCACTATCAGTATCAGAAAATAACATCATACCGGTTACGGTTTTTTCCTTTGGAGGTCCTAGGGTTGGAAATCTTGGCTTCAAAGAGAGATGTGAAGAATTAGGTATAAAAGTATTGAGAATAGTGAATGTGAATGATCCCATCACTAAACTTCCTGGGGTTTTTATGAATGAAAATTTTAGGGTTTTATTGGGCGGTAAATATGAGTTTCCTTGGAGTTGTTCATGTTATGCTCATGTTGGAGTTGAAATCTTGCTAGATTTCTTCAACATGCAAAACCCTACTTGTGTACATGACTTAGGAACTTATCTTAATTTGCTCAAAATTCCTAAGAGTAATTTGCAAGTTTATAGAGAAGACGGCATTGATTTCTTGAATAGAGCAAAGTTGTTTTTCCTTTGGGGGCTCAATATTTCAATGCTTTACAATGGAGAAATAATGCTACCATCCATATGGTGAAGTTAGTATAACTAGCTTTCATTAACATGGTAAATATATACTTTTGGAAATATCATAGGTTGTAGTTTGCAAATATATGAGTATATTTTTTGTACAATTATTATAATTGTAACTAGGGACTATTGCGGGAAGTGTGACTTTTTACATTTTCCTTTATTTAGCATTTGATGATGTTATATCCGTAACAAAATTCCTAGAGCATCGACTCTTTGACTAATAAAAATTTAAGGACGTCAAGCGAGTACTTCTAATTGCTTCGCAAGCATCTTATTATGTTGGTTATGTTTGTTTTGTAAGATATATGGATTTATATCTAGATATATGGACTTATATCTACACACATATGAACAATATATGGATAATTATATATTATGTGCTATCTTTTGGTTTGGCCTAATTATCTGGTCTTATGGACATTATGTTAAGGGGGCCAATGTGTTGTCATACTAAAGTGTAGGACTAATGTGTAAATACCCAAAAGGGTAACCTTAGTTTATGATGGGCTAACTAAGGTTACATATGTAACTATTGTTACATGCTTGTGACTCTTGAGTTATGTAACTCTTGCAAGACATAACTCTTGTAACTCTTGTCTCTTGGGTTATGTAACTCATAGAGTTATAAAGTGGGGGTTATGGTTCCCACATTAGTGCAAGACAAGTTCTTCTTCCTCCCATTGAATCAAGAACCAAACAATCCATTGTCTTGCAAATAGTGTGGAAAACCATAAGCCAAATTTTGATTATTGTCATAACACTATTATTGTGAACCTTTCATATATTGTTTTAGTATTGTGGATTCATTCTTGTGGTGACAATCATACTTCAAGAAAACTTGAAAGAAGGCTAAAGGAGTTCACAACAACTCAAGGACAATCATCAAAAGGAGGTTCATCAAATTCCACGTATGGATTCAGGTTAGCTTCCGCTCATGTAGTTGTAATTCCGGATTATTCAATATGAAGGTTATTGTCTTTAGTAGGAATCATAATCCTATCAATTGGTATCAGAGCCACCCTTCATTTTGGATAATTTGGATGATCATAAGGTTCATGTTATGTTAGAAATCATGTTTAAGTTTAATTAGAATTTTGTTTATAAAATTCTACCATGAAATAGCATGATCTTATGATTGTTATGTTTTAATGTATTTGATGTTAAAACATTGTATGATTCAACATGATTTTAGTTGGTTAACAACATATTTTTTATGTTTAAAATCCATGTTGAAAATCATGTGTTATTCTGGAAATTATTTTTTGGTCACTGCCAGTCAGACAATCGATTGTTGCCTTAAACAATCGATTGTCTGAGACGTTTTCTGGCAGTTATTTTGGAACACCAGACAATCGATTGTTAAAGACTGACAATCGATTGTTCTGGTCCAGTGAGGTTTTTTAATTATACCATACAATCGATTATCTATTGTAGACAATCGATTGTGATGGTCTAGAAACAAATTTTTTCATAAAACCACAACAATCGATTGTCTGGTTTTGACAAATTGTCATGGTCCAGTAACTTAAAATTTTTTTCATAAAACCAAACAATCGATTGTCTGGCTTTGACAATCGATTGTGGATGGTCAAACTTTTTCAGAAAACCAAACAATCGATTGTCTGGTTTTGACAATCGATTGTGTTGGTCCAGTAAGGTTAAAAACGTTTCAACTCTCTTAAGTTTCATTGAATGTTAATTGTTTTAAAGTCCATCAATTCTTATAATATAAAGAATTGTCCGATTCAGTAAACAACGATTAATATTCAAGTGTTACACATCAAAATATGTAACACATTAAGTTGAGATTCATAAAATGGCTTAAGGAACTAAAGTTTATAGCATCCAATATTTTAGTTATTCAATTGAAGCACTATGTTGCCAAAGTAACCTCTATTGTGTAGATTGATTAATTTTAAAATATAAGATGACTGTGGATGTTAGTCTTCCATGCGTTTAACACCGGCCCAAAGGAAGGTGTTATTTGGCAGGAATTCGAACATTCTTGTGGTGGTAAATATGAGACGATTATTTGGTTTTCCATGTGAATATTAAATCGGCCCAAAGGAAGGTTTAATATTTGATATGAGTTTATTGTCTATGTTTGATCACTACACCAAGAGTACCACTTACAAGTTGTTTTTCTGTCCAAAGACTAAAATCAATGTTGTGCTAGGTATCTTGTAATGGGAATTGCCTAATTTTGAATCTATAAAGTTAAAGTTCAAGTTTATGTAAGCATGTATTCAGTAATCCTTTTGTTCTATTTTCAGTAAATTCTTCTGCTTCTACGATCTCTGCCAACATCAATAGCATCCATGTGCTTAACGGCACTAACTTTAAGGAATGGAAAGAGAACGTCATGATCGTTCTCGGTTGCATGGATCTTGACTTATCACTTCGGACCGAGCAACCTACTCCTCTTGAGGATACATCCTCTCCTGATGACAGGAGGGTGATGGAGAAGTGGGAACGCTCGAATCGCATGAGTCTCATGATCATGAAGCGTGCAATCCCAGAATCATTCAGGGGCACTATGAATGATGAACCTTATGCCAAAGTTTTCCTTGAAAACCTCGAACAGCATTTTATTCAAAACGAAAAGGCGGAAACAAGTACACTATTGAGTAAACTTGTTTCCATGAGGTATAAGGGCAAGGGAAACATTCGGGAGTACATTTTGGAAATGTCTCATCTTGCTTCGAAACTTATGTCACTCAAGCTGGATTTACCTGAGGAACTGCTTGTGTACTTTGTTTTGATATCTCTTCCTGCACACTTTAATCAGTTTAAGGTCAGTTATAACTGCCTGAAGGAGAAATGGTCTCTTAACGAGCTCATTTCACACTGTGTGCAAGAAGAGGAAAGGATAAAGCTAGATAAGACAGAAAGTGCTCATTTGGCATCCTCTTCTAAGGAAACTAAGAAGAGGAAGGGTAAGGAAGTTGCGGTTGCAAAGCCCAAGAATAAGCAACATAAGGAACCTAAGGTTGAAATCACTGCATTAGGTTGCTTCTTCTGTAAGGGGACTAATCATGTGAAGAATGATTGTACCAAGTACCATGCCTGGCGTGCGAAAAAAGGTACACTTCTTTCTCTTGTTTGTTCTGAAGTTAATTTAATTTCAGTACCTAAGGATACTTGGTGGGTAGATTCTGCTGCTACTACTCATATAAGTATATCAATGCAGGGTTGCCTGAACTGCCGAAAACCAAATGATGGTGAAAGATACATCTATGTGGGTGACGGCAAGAAGGTGCCGGTTGAAGCTATTGGCAAATTTAGGCTGTTGTTTAAAACTGGTTTTCATTTAGATTTGGATGAGACTTTTATTGTACCGTCTTTTAGACGGAACTTAATTTCGGTTCCCCAATTGGACATATCTGGTTATAAATGTACATTTGGGGATAATAAAGTTAGTCTCTTTCAGTGTTCAAATCTTATTGGTACTGGTGTTTTATCAACATATCACTCTGGCATAAACGTTTGGGTCACATATCCATTCAAAGAATTTAGAAACTCGTGTCAGATGGAATTCTTGATTCTCTTGATACCTCAAATTCGGAAATTTATATTGAGTGTATCAAGGGAAAACAAACAAACAAGACTAGATTAGGTGCCAAGAAAGCTTCGGACGTCTTAGAATTGATACATACGGATATCTGCGGGCCATTTCCTACTCCTTGTCGGAATGGTCAACAATACTTTATCACATTCATAGACGATTACTCTCGTTATGGGTACCTATATCTTATTCACGAAAAGTCCCAATCCATAGACGTGTTCAAATCATTGAAGGCTGAAGTTGAAAATCAACTAAGCAAAAGAATTAAATTCGTTAGATCTGACCGTGGTGGTGAATACTATGGTCGATATGATGGTTCCGGTGAACAACGTCCAGGGCCTTTTGCTAAATTCCTAGATGAGTGTGGGATCGTCCCTCAATATACTATGCCAGGAAGTCCTACGATGAATGGTGTAGCTGAGAGACGAAATAGGACCCTTAAGGATATGGTAAGAAGTATGATTTCTCGTACTTCTCTGCCAGACTCACTCTGGGGTGAAGCATTAAAAACTGCAACTTATATTCTAAATAGAGTTCCAACTAAAGCTACAATCAGAACCCCTTATGAACTTTGGACTGGGCATAAACCCAGTATTCGACATTTACACATTTGGGGTTGTCCAGCTGAGGCAAGGCCTTATAGGCCGAATGAAAAGAAACTGGACGCTAAGACGGTTAGTAGCTATTTTGTTGGATACTCTGAAAAATCCAGGGGTTTTAAGTTTTATGATCCCACATCACGAACTATTTTTGAGACGGGAAATGCTAGGTTCTTTGAGGATATTGAGTTTGAGGGGTGGGGAGATAAAGTTGTTAGAGATTTTGTCTTTGAGGAAGAACATGTGTCTTTCCCTCAAATTGTTGATCTTGGTCTTACTGATTCGGATCACACAACTCCGGTTCAAGACAATCTCGAAAATCTCCCCCATCAGGAACCTGATATAACTAATGAAAATCAAACTCAACAACCTCAAGTAACTGAAATGCCATTAAGGAGATCCACTAGAGAGAGGAGAAATGCAATTTCGGATGATTATTATGTATTTCTCCAAGAACAAGAAAGTGATATTGGACTTGAGGAAGATGATCCAATCAACTTCCGTCAAGTCATTAAGTGTTCTAACTCTCAAAAGTGGATTGATGCCATGAATGATGAGATGAAGTCTATGAGCGATAATGACGTTTGGGAGCTTGTTACGTTGCCCGAAGGTACGAAACCTATTGGTTGTAAATGGATTTTTAAAACCAAAAGGGATTCAGGGGGCAATGTTATTAAGTACAAAGCTCGTCTTGTCGCAAAAGGCTACACTCAGAAAGAAGGCATTGACTATAAAGAGACTTTCTCTCCAGTTTCATCGAAAGACTCTTTCAGGACTATAATGGCATTAGTAGCACATTTTGATCTTGAGCTTCATCAAATGGATGTTAAAACTGCTTTTCTCAATGGTGACATTGAGGAAACAATTTATATGGTGCAACCTGAAAACTTTGTTTCAGATGAATCAGAGAAGAAGGTTTGCAAATTAAAGAAATCCATCTATGGGCTCAAGCAAGCTTCTCGTCAATGGTATTATAAGTTTCATGCAGTCATTACATCTTTTGGTTTTGAACCGAATATTGCTGATGACTGTATATACCATAAGTTCAGTGGGAGTAAGTATATTTTTCTGGTTTTATATGTCGATGACATACTGCTTGCCTGTAACGATATAGCATTATTACTTGAAACTAAGAAATTTCTTTCAAAGAAATTTGAAATGAAAGATCTTGGTGAAGCTTCTTTTGTATTAGGAATTCAGATTCTGAGAGATCGCTCCAAAGGCGTTCTCGGTCTGTCACAAAAGGGCTATATCGATAAGGTTCTGAAAAGATTTGGCATGCAGGATTGTAAACCAGGCGACACCCCTGTTGCTAAGGGAGACAAATTTAGTCTCAAACAGTGCCCAAACAATTCTTATGAAATTTCGGAAATGCAGAAGACACCTTATGCTTCGGCGGTAGGTAGTCTGATGTATGCTCAGGTATGTACACGACCTGATATAGCATACATTGTTGGGATGTTAGGCATATATCTAAGCAATCCGGGAATGGACCATTGGAAGGCAGCCAAACGGGTCATGAGGTACTTACAGAGAACAAAGGATTACATGCTTACATACCGGAAATCGGACCAGCTTGAGATCATTGGGTATACCGATTCCGATTTTGCTGGATGTCAGGATAGTTTGAAGTCTACTTCAGGCTATATTTACATGCTTGCGGGTGGTGCTATCTCTTGGAGAAGCATTAAGCAAACTCTTACAGCCACTTCCACCATGGAAGCGGAGTTTATGGCATGTTATGAAGCATCCAATGAGGCACTATGGCTGCGGAATTTTGTTGGTGGACTGCGTATTGTTGATACTATTCAGAAGCCTCTTAGGCTATTATGTGACAACAGATCAGCAGTCCTTTATGCTAATAACAACAGCAGTTTGACGAAAGCAAAACATATGGACGTCAAATTTCGGGTTGTTAAAGAAAGAGTACAAAATGGACAATTGTGCATTGAGTACATTAGTACAAACTCCATGCTTGCGGATCCGCTAACTAAGGGATTGGCACCAAAAGTATTTCATGAGCATATTGCTTGTATGGGTGTCAAATCAGATAAGGATTATGTATTTTAGTGGGAGTTTGTATTGCACATTTATGTAATTGTTCATTATATTCAGAAATTCAGTAATTCAGTTATATCTGCAGATATTCAGTTATATCTGCAGATATTCAGTTTTAAAGTTTTTGTACTCTTACAGTTTATGTTTGATCTCAATAAAGAGAACCAGTTGGAAATAGACATTCTATTGACCACACTTTATGTTATTTCCATGCTACATACCTACACTTGATCCATGTCGTTGGTTATATTGATATACGTGATCTATGATTGGTTCTAGTTACGAATGAGTAACGACGAGCACTTAGTTCCTATGTTGGTATGATTGATGGACCGGATTGTTCATGACAATTTTATTGTGATAGCAATTTTGTGCACCTAAGGTTTGTAACATATAATATTAAGGTTTGTACATATGTATGTATATCTCGTCCAAGTGGGAGATTGTAAGATATATGAATTTATATCTAGATATATGGACTTATTATCTACACACATATGAACAATATATGGATAATTATATGTTATGTGCTATCTTTTGGTTTGGCCTAATTATGTGGTCTTATGGACATTATGTTAAGGGGGCCAATGTGTTGTCATACTAAAGTGTAGGACTAATGTGTAGATACCCAAAAGGGTAACCTTAGTTTATGATGGGCTAACTAAGGTTACATATGTAACTATGGTTACATGCTTGTGACTCTTGAGTTATGTAACTCTTGCAAGACATAACTCTTGTCTCTTGGGTTATGTAACTCATAGAGTTATAAAGTGGGGGTTATGGTTCCCACATTAGTGCAAGACAAGTTCTTCTTCCTCCCATTGAATCAAGAACCAAACAATCCATTGACTTGCAAATAGTGTGGAAAACCATAAGCCAAATTTTGATTATTGTCATAACACTATTATTGTGAACCTTTCATATATTGTTTTAGTATTGTGGATTCATTCTTGTGGTGACAATCATACTTCAAGAAAACTTGAAGGAAGGCTAAAGGAGTTCACAACAACTCAAGGACAATCATCAAAAGGAGGTTCATCAAATTCCACATATGGATTCAGGTTAGCTTCCGCTCATGTAATTGTAATTCCGGATTATTCAATATGAAGGTTTTTGTCTTTAGTAGAAATCATAATCCTATCATGTTTTCGTAACGAAAATGAATAACAAAGAGCAAAATAAGTATGCCATTTTCAGATTGATTAATTAATAGATAGCCTAATCTAATTCTGCAGGAACTTATTACTTTGTAGTGATGCACATTTTGCTCTAATATATTTCATCGCTTTAATTTCTACCCCAAAAAAAAGGATTTTGAAGGATGCATGTGTGTATATTTAATCGCTCTTAATAATTTATATATATTTAATAGATTTTTAAAAATATAAATATAATATTTTTACTAAAATTACTAAGTTCGGCTAAACCAGCAATCGTAATCAAATCTATTAAGCTGTGTCGTACAGAAGTACTATTATTTCTTACTAAATCCAATTGTCAAGAGATCTACGTGCATTCTGTTGCAGCAATTTGTACAGAAGTTTGAAACTAAAGATTCTAATTTGGACAGAATCATAGAGTCAAAAAATACATAATATAATAAGATTCATTGTGTTGGATGAAGTTTAGTATACTACAAATTGTTTATGAGATTAAGGTGTTATTTATGATATTAATGTAAAAAAATACATAATATAATAAGATCATTTATAAGATAATTATATGTAAATAATTTATAATTAACTTGATAAAATAGTAATCGACCTATTATTTAATAAGTTAGATACAGTAACAAATTTTCCTTTTGTCATGTGAATATGTGATTAGTTAACACACATACGTAATTATTTTTTGTCAATGAATGAAATTCTGCAGTCAAATGGCCATGCAAAGTTATTAAAAAAAATGGAAGACGTGTTATTCTCCACTAAGTTTGCCTGTGCGAGCTTGTCATATTGCCGGACCAAGTTCGAAGAAAGGACAAGGATTGTGATAAGGTGTTTACAGCCAGCATAAAACTTACCAATTCATAATAACAGATGACCCAATTTATTTGGGATTGAGGTATGATTGTTAGTGTTTGTACATATACTAGTTGTTACTGCTATATTCTGTTTGGCTTAGGTCATAATAGTTTTTTTTCTCCTCTTAATACATATCAAACATTAGCCGGAAAGAAATAACATTAATTAGTGTTGATTTAATAATGAACTCTTATCTTTTTCAATTAAAAATGCTGATATTGTGTGCTGCTCCTATGGTTTATCTTGAGGAAGAAGAAAAAGATAATTCGATACACTAAGCTTTTGCTGTAAGTGAGGTTCAAAAACGAGCCGGACTGCAAAAATTTACCTTAGAGGAAGAAATGCAGAGAAAACAAGCTGAAGCAAACCCAAACTTTAGAAAGTTTTATCTGAAGTTGGGTACTGTCATGCCAAGTTTCTCATTAAAAAGTCAAAAGTTGGATAATGTTAGTATTTTAGCATTTTAATATTAAAATAAATTATGTCATAACTCCCATTAATCCATAATGTAGAAAATGAGCATAATTATCTGTGATGATCCAAAAGGTTCACTTGCTTCTGAATTGAATTTTGTATTTTGAGGTCTTGAAAACCTCATTTAGCGTCACCCATATTTGCGTGCGCAGTTCGGGTGCGTAGCCGGAAAGCCTAAATGCGAAAAATCAATGAAAAATAGTAAGTTTTGATTGTAAAATAAATAAATTCGACTTCGGTCAACGTTTCTGGAAAACGGATCCGGACCCGTGATATGACGATCCCGGAGGGTCTGTAGGAAAATATGGGACTTGGACGTATGCTCGGAATCGGATTCCGAGGTCCCAAGCCTGAGAAATAATTTTAAAAAAAATTTATTTTCTGAAATTATTTACAAGAATTTAAAATGAAATTTGATTAGCATGATGGTATCGGGCCCGTATTTTGGTTCCGGCGTCCGGTACAGGCCTTATATATCATTTTAGATATTTTTGTGAAATTTGGTAAAAAAACGGATGGCATTTGACGTGATTCATACCTAAATTTCTAAAATTGATATTTTAAGAAGTTTGAGAAAATTCTTTGATTTTGAGGTTTAATTTGTTGTTATTGATGTTATTTTGGTGATTTGAGTGCATGAATAAGTCCGTAGAATATTTTTGAGGTTGTGTGTATATTTGGTTTGGAGCCCCTGGGGCTCGATTGAGTTTCGGATAGGCGTCGAAGTGTTTTTGGACTTAGGAAATTGCAAAATATGTTGTCTACTGGTGTCCAGATATTTGTGCTATGCGATCGCATGGCTAAGTAACCTAAGAGGTCCATTTTTATTTTATGCGATGCCACTGTTTCCTCCGCGATCGCAATGTGTTAGCCCACAACCTTCATTTTCTTCTATGCTATCGCATGGTATTGTCTGTGATCGCAGTGCTTAGCCTCATTTACTCTATGCGATCACATCCCTTTGTTTGCGATCGCGTAGGCCAAATCGGCCCTGTTATTTTAAATGTTCTGAAACAGTAACATTATGGGACTTAACCCAAATTTCATAACTTCTTCTCCTCCATACCTCTTGGGGTGATTTTTGAAGAGCTTCTTCACCACAACCTCTTAGGTAAGTAATCTTTGACTTGTTTCCTTCCATTTTTATCATCAACCATTAAATTTCTAGGTTTAAAATATGAAATTAAGGGTAGAAATTTGGGGATTTAAGTAGAGTTAGGTTTTTTTATAGGAATTTGACCTTGTTTTGGGGTCGGATTTCAAAATAAATTATATATTCGGGCTCGTGGATGAATGGGTGATCGGATTTTGGTTCGAACCTCATATTTTGACCAAGTGGACATGGTGTTAATTTTTGACTTTTTGGGAAGAATGATTAGAAAGCTATAATTAAGCATTAGAATTGGATTGTTTAGAGTTTATTGATGTTATTAAGTCGATTATGTCTAGATATAATTGATTTGGAGCTAAAGTCAAAAGGGAAAGCGGTGTTTGAGGCTTGAGTTGGTCGTGGAAGTTCGAGGTAAGTGTTTAGTCTAACCTTAGCTTGAGGGATTAGGAGTCAAGTCCTATTTTCTATGTAATAATTGTTGAGTACGACGTATAGGCCTGGTAACGAGTATCTATATGTCGAAGTCAAACATGCCTGTGAATATTATATTGTGATTTTCATGACATCGTTGTATTATCTATGCTTTAGAGGTGATTTTTATTTGTTGTGACAAGTTTGTGGAAGTAGTTGTGACCTTTGAACATCGAGGAGCATTCAAGCTATAATATGAATGGTGAAAGTATATGAGTTGATTGAACCCTTTGGAGCATTGGCTCAAGTGGTAAGTGAATTGTGAAGTAAAAGTGAAAAAGAGAAAGAAGTTATTTAATTGTTCCCTTGCGGGGATATTGTTGCCTTATTGGTTATCTCCCTTGTCGGGACATTAATATTATTGATGTTGTTACCTTGCCAGAATTAAATTATTTAATTAGTGTTCCTTTGCCGGGGTTCCTATTATAATCTTGTTTATTCCCTTGCTCAATTGTTTATGATTGCTGTTTGGGTGTGGAAGAGTGTTAAATCTCGAAGGGTGATGCCGTGTATTATTTGTTTTGTGAGAAAAAAGTATAAAGCACGAAGGGTGATGCCGTGTATGATTGTGTGGAAAGAGTGTAAAGAACGAAGGGCGATGGTGTGCCGCACGATATACCATTCCGTGCCAATTTTATTGATTATATGACGAGGAAAGAGAGCAAAAGCACGAGTGGTGATGTCGTGCACATTTTTATTATATAATTGCTTTGGTGAGGACGAGTAAAAGCACGAAGGGTGATGCCATGTATTTATTGATTTCTGATTCTCTATTGATATCCGAGATATGTTGTTTCCTTCGTTACTTGTTTCTAATTGGAATTGTTATCTCCCCCACATCATGCTTCCCCTCCCATATTGATTGGTTATCTCTGTATTTCTTTTCCCGCTGTATATATGTATTTGAACTGTATAGGTTTATTTGGTAGTCTGATCCTAGCCTCGTCACTACTTCGCCGAGGTTAGGCTAGGCACTTATAGCACATGGGGTCGGTTGTGCTGATACTACATTGTGCACTATGTGTAGATCTTGGAGCAGCTTTTGGACAGTTGTTGGAGGCTTCCTTTTGTCCACCCAGAGACCCAAGGTAGACCTGCAGGCGTACGCAGGCCTCCCTCCATCTCTATTTCCTGTTTCATTTTCCCCTTTGTTCAGAAACAGAGTATTGTTATTTCTTCAGACTTTTTATGTAGCAATCTTAGATAGTCTGTGACACCAGGTTTTGGTTGTTTGAGGTTTTAAGCATTGTAATAGATGCAGATTTCAAATATTTAGTTGGCACCTTCCTCTTGATTATTTAAAGGTCCGTTGTTTTCATGCTATCGCCTTATATTTGTTAAAAAGAAGAAATTGGATAATGAAGTAAGTAGTTAAGGAAATGTTTGCCTAGATCTCATTAGTATGAGCCATCATGACTCCCGAGGGTGAAAAATCCAGATCGTGATAAGTTGGTATCAGAGTTCTAGGCTACATGGTCTCACTGTTCATAGACAAGCTTAGTAGAGTCTGAGGGATCGGTACAGAGACGTCTGTATTTATCCCTCAGAGGCTACAAAGTTAGGAAAAACTTCACATTCATTCATTTATGTCGTGCGATTTTGTTCTCTTAGTGCTAAATTGAAACCCTTACTCTTGTCCTTTCGTGCATGGCGAGGTCACCTACCGCTTCTTCAGCCGAACGACAACTTAGACCGGTGAAAGGTCAGCTACGTCTTCGGAGGCTTTGTGGAGGTTGGTTGGGTTTCACCAAGCTCTTCACTACTACTTCAGCGGTGCATCTTCTAAGGATCCCCAAGATTATCTAGACAATTGTCACGAGGTTCTCAGGAACATGGGGATAGTTGAAACCAATGAGGTCGATTTTGACACTTTTCGCTTGTTTGGATTTGTCAAGACTTGGTGGACTGATTATTGTTTGGATAGACAACCCAGATTGCTAGCTTTGACTTGGGAGCAGCTTACTCAGCTATTTCTGGAGGAGTTTCTCCCCATCACTCAAAGAGAGGCATGTCGAAGGCAGTTCGAGCGTCTCCGACAAGGTTCTATGACTGTTACTCAGTATGAGATCAGACTTATCGACTTGGCTGGTCATGCTCTTATCATACTTCCCACTAAAAGAGAGGGTGGGAAGGTTTATTGACGGTCTTATTTAGATGATTCGTCTTCAGATGGCTAGGGAGGCTGGGAGTGAGATTATTTTTAAGGAGGCGGCCAATGTGGCCATGAGAGTGGAGATGGTTCTATCGTAGGGAGGTGGTCATGGTTCAGATAAGAGGCCCCATCATTCAGGCCGATTCAATGGTACTTCATCTGGAGGTAGGGATTCATATGGTAGAGGAAATCCTCATAGGCCTTTTCAGTGAACTCTTCAGGTTTCTCACTATGCTTCAGGTGGTCGTGGTTCTCATATGCACTATTCTGATCAGTAGTCCTGCAATGCACCACCAGCTCTTATCAGTGTACCGCCACTTCAGAGTTTCTGAGATGGTCATTCAGGTTGACAGGGTCAGCAGTCTCAGCAACCAAGGGCTTGTTACACTTGTAGTGACGTGGATCACATTGCTAGATTTTTCCCTCGAGCACCGAGTTGCTCTCAACATCATGGTCCGTTCCATGGTTCGGGCACCAGGTATTCCATAGCCAGCCCAACCAGCTATAGGTGGGGGTAGAGGTGATAGAGGTGGAGGTAGAGGTATTAGAGTTGGAGCTCAGGGCGCTAGAGGTGGAGGCCAGCCAGCTGCAGGTCGTCCCAGAGATGTGGTTCTGGGTGGTGGGCCCAACCCCGATGTTATGCTCTTCCAGCCATGCCCTAGGCTGAGGCTTCAGATGCTGTTATTACAGGTATGGTTCTGGTTTGTGATAGAGATGCTTCAGTGTTATTTGATCAGGGTCTACATACTTGTATATGTTATCTTATTTTGCACCATATCTGGTCATGCCTAGTGGTTCATTGACTGTTCCTGTTTATGTGTCTACACTGATGGGTGATTCTATTGTGGTAGATCGAGTCCATTGTTCTTGCATAGTTGTGACTGGGGGTCTTGATACTCGAGTAGATTTGTTGCTTCTGGACATGGTCGATTTCGATGTTATATTGGGGATGGACTGGTTATCACCTTACCACTCTATCTTGGACTATCATGCCAAGATTGTAACCTTAACTTTACCAGGTTTGCATCGTTTAGAGTGGATAGGGACTCCTGGACAGTCTAGCCATAGCGTTATCTCTTATATGAAGGCTCGGCGCATGATCGAGAAGGGGTATTTGGCCTATTTGGCATATGTTTGTGATTCTAGTGCATAGGTTGTTCGTGAATTCCCTGAGGTTTTCCCTTCAGACCTGCCGGGTATGTGTCACGACCCCCGATCGTGATGGAGCCTCTCGTGAAGGCAAGGCCAGCCAGCAATATTAACGTTTCCTTTTAACAGCTAATTAACATTTATAAAGCTAAAACATGATTAATACTAATAAAAGCGCGGGAAACAATGATAACAACAGGGAACCATCCCGTCACAACCTGACATCGGGGTATCACTAGTCATAAGCTACTACAGGGTCCACTAAGGTACTACAAGTCAAAAAACGGGAACAAAACCTGAATATAACATGAACATCATAAAATAAGGGAGAAACTTCGATGCCACGGACGCTAGCGCTCACCTGGCTCAGCTATGATAACATATCTTCAATCCGCTAATAACCCACTACCGGGCTAACAATACCTGCAACTGCATGCGAGGTGCCGGGAGTAAAGTCAGTACTTCCAACTCAGTGGTAATAAGAGTAAATAATAACTGAAGGAAAGAAATCACGTAAGAGCACTCCACCATGCAATATGGGACAACACAACCATTTGAGAAAACAGCAAGTCCGGGAAAATCCTTTAGAAAATATCTGCCTAAGTTTAAAATCATTTCCAAAATTATCATTTCCAACAACTTAAGCAAGTAAATGCAGGACAAGTAGTGCAAGTCGGCACAAAAGTCATCCCCTCAGGCACAAACGAAATGCACAATCTAACTTATAACTCGCCCTTCAGGCCATATTCCTATCTCTGGTCAGCCACTGTTACCTGACCCATTTACATCATACAGTGTCACTGTTACCACTGTCCCAACTTTATCCACTTTGAAAGTGATCATACAATATCAAAAAAACAAATAAATGTCTCAAGAAATGACACAAACAACAAGTAGTTCACAAATGAATGAATGCAATGTAATGCATATGACGGTACACTCCGGTACCCGCTGCGACATGCAGCCCGATCCATTTAACATCGACGGTGCTCACTGGGGGGTGTGTACAGACTTCGAAGGGGCTCCTACAACCCAAGCATAATATTAGCCAGGTATTTGTATAAAACAGGACCTCAGCCTCAAAATCAATATATATATATATATATATATATATATATATATATATATATATATATATATATATCCTACAATATATATATATATATATATATATATATATATATATATATATATATATATATATATATATATATATATATATATCATCTCTGCGGCGTGCAGCCCGAGCCATCCATATATTCAAAATTCACTATAGCACTGCTGCAGTGCGCAGCTCGATCTAGACTCAGTGCAGAAATGCATATAAGCCACTTGGGCAATATTAACATGATAATCCTCAACTCAATATGTCAATAAAATGTTGTTTAAGTTTTCAAGTATTAGAAAAATGGCTGAGTTTGCAAAACAGTATTAAATAATATGCAAGTAATGCAAAAATAGTAGTATCATTCCACAAAGGGTTCATATGGTTGGCAATCAGCCCAAACATGGCAATCAGCCCAAATTATGATAATAACAAATAATTTCAGTCAAACACGCAGTAAAATCAATAACCGAGACGGACCAATTCACGACCCCAATGGTGCTCTACTCCACGCTCATATCCGATGTGCAAGTCACCTCAATACAGCACTATGATGTGCACATCCGGGATTTCAAACCCTCAGGATATCATTTACAAGTATTACCTACCTCGAACCGGCGAAATATCAAGCTCGCGATGCCTCTGCTCCTCAGCTTGGCCTCCAAGCGCGTCGAATCTATCCAAATTCAGAGCGAATACATCACAATATGCTAAGGGAATAATACCCAATCGAAAACAATTGAGATATAACACAAATCTCGAAACTAGCAAAACCCGAGCCCCAAGCCCGCTTCTCGAAAAATTACAAAACTCACATTACCAGATTTCTCGTCTCCCCACGAGTCCATACATACCAAGAACTCCAAAATTCGAGCTCAAATGACCTATCAAATCCCAATTTGAAATATCAAAAACCCAAGCCCTAATTTCATCAATTTAGGCTAAATTTCCATGAATTCCTAGACCAATTTCACAATATAATCGAATTTCGAGTTCAAAAATCTTACCTAAAGTCAATCCTCTTCGAAACCCTCTTCATTTTCTCCCAAAAAACTCTCAAAATCCTCAACATTGGTGGAACAATGACATTAACTCGCGGATAAAATATTTAAAACCCTTGTGCCTGCTACAGTACTTTCCTTCTACACGATCGCGACCCAAGCCTTGCGATCGCAATGAACCAAATTGTACAACCTCAAAAATGCACTATGCGAACGCACCATAGCCCATGCGAACGCAATGAATGACTACCCAGATCTATGCGATCGCGGGCCACCTGATGCAATCGCATAGGGAAACTCAGCTGGGTCCTCACTTTCCCTTATACGATCGCGTTCCTGCTAGTGCGAAAGCACAGAAAAAAATCCACCCGCGCCAATTTCCACTATGCGATCGAAACATCACCTATGCGATTGAAACATCACCTATGCGATCTTATTGAACAATTTCTCTACAACACCAAGCTGGAAAAATCTGCCACATTTAAGAGACAAATTGGTCCGATTGACCAACCGAAGCTCTCTCGAGGCAACCGAGACTTCAACCAAAAACACAGACATGATCTAATACATCATTCAAACTTGCTCGAATCATCAATACGCTAATGTTGGCTTCAAAATTCTCAATTATGATCAAATCAAAATCTAAATTTCTTAAAAACTCCGAATTGCATATTTGATCAAAAACCCGACCTAAACACCTCCGAATGACCTGAAACTTTTCACACATACCCAAAATCACCTAAGAGAGCTACAAAAACTCTCATAATTGCATTTCAACCCTCGGGTGAAAATCTCACCCATCAACCGGATTTTTTCAAAATACTAACTTCGCCAAAATTGGCTAACTTCTACACCGAGGCTCCAAATTTACTTCTGATTGCACTCCTAAGCCTTAAATCATCTCCAAAACTAACTGAATCTCAGAAATCCATTCCGAGCCCTCTAACTCACAAGTCAACTTCTGGTTGACTTTTCCAAACTAGCCTTCCCTTAAAGAGACTAAGTGTCTCATTTTCCACCAATACTAATCCAACTCAACTCTAGCACATTGTGCACTAATAATGCAACAAGTAGAAACTTGAAATGGGGAAAATAGAGCAAAAACACATGAGTCGACGGGTTGGGTCGTCACAATATGCCACCCGATAGGGATATTAACTTTTGCATTAATTTGGCTCCGGGCACTCAGCCCATTTCTATTCCGCCATATCATATGGCCCCGCTTGAGTTGAAAGAGTTGAAGGAGCAGGGTCAGGACTTGCTTGAGAAGGGTTTCATTAGACCTAGTGTTTCTTCTTAGGGTGCGCCGGTATTGTTTGTTTAGAAAAAGGGTGGATCGATGAGAATGTGCATTGATTACAGGCAGTTGAACACGGTTACAATTAAGAACAAGTATCCATTGCTGAGGATTGATGATTTGTTTTATCAGATTCAGGGTTCAAGGTATTTTCAAAGATTGATGTGAGATCTGGCTACCATCAGTTAAGGATTAGGGCATCTGATGCCCCTAAGACGTCTTTCCGCACTCAGTACGAGCATTATAAGTTCTTGGTTATGTCATTCAGGTTGACAAATGCCCCAACAACTTCTATGGATTTGATAAACCGAGTGTTCAGGCCTTATTTGGATTCGTTCGTGATAGTCTTCATTGATAATATTTTGATATATTCCCGCGGCCGGGAGGAGCATGAGCAGCATCTCAGAATGGTCCTTCAAAATCTAAGGGATAGTCAGTTATATGCTAAGTTCTCAAAGTCTAAATTCTGGTTGATTTCAGTTGCATTCCTAGGTCATGTTGTATCAACAGAGGGTATTTAGGTTGATTTGAAGAAGATTGAGACAATCAAGAACTGGCCTAGACCATCATCATCTATAGAGATTTGGAGTTTTTTGGGATTGGCAGGCTACTATCGTCGGTTCGTGGAGGGGTTTTCATCCGTTGTAGCCCCGATGACCAGGTTGACCCAGAAGGGTGCCCAGTTTATATGGTGGAACGAGTGTGAGGCAAGCTTTCAGGAGCTCAAGACAGCTTTGACTACGGCACCGGTGTTGGTTTTTCCCACAGGTTCATGGCCTTATACAGTTTATTGTGATGCATCTCGTATTGGGCTTGGTGCAGTGTTGATGCAGGATGGCAAGGTCATTGCCTATTCTTCGCGGCGGTTGAAGATTCATGCGAAGAACTATCTGGTTCATGATTTGGAGTTGACAGTTATTGTTCACACAATGAAGATTTGGAGGCATTATCTGTATGGCGTGGCATGTAAGGTGTTCACGAATCACAAGAGTCTTCTGTATTGCTTCAAGCAAAAGGAGTTGAATTTGAGGCAGAGGGGGTAGTTGGAGTTGTTGAAAGACCATGATATCACTATCTTATATAACTGGGAAAGGTCAATATGGTGGCCGATGCTTTGAGTAGGAAGCCATGCAGTATGTGCAGTCTTGCTTATATTTCGGTCAGTGAGAGACCGCTAGCTTTGGATATTCAGGCTTTTGACAATCAGTTCGTGAGGTTGGATTTTCTGAGCCAAGTCGTATATTAGCTTGCACGGTCACTCGTTCTTATTTATTGGAGCATATCCGTGATGAGCAGTATGATGATCCCCATTTATGTGTCCTTTGAGGCACGGCGCAGCGCGAAGGTGCCAAGCAGGTTATCTTAGATGTTGATGGAGTTTTGATATTGCAGGGTCGAGTTCGTGTGCCTAATGTGGATGGGCTCCGAGAGTTGATTTTCGAAGAGGCCCATAGTTCCCAGTCACTACAAGAAGAAGTCCTTTTAGCGGCAATTATTTAGCGACAATAAATTAATGTTACTAATATATTCTCTTAAATGACATATTACCGACAAATTAAGATTAACCAGGATAGATATCTTTTTAATGACAATAAAAATTAATGGTAGCTAAATAAGTAAAGATTGAAAATAATGTGAATTATTTTGAATTTCCCTCCAATTCGCTTTTATAATATTAGCCTATTCCCTCCAATATTTTAGCTATATTTTACACAGATTCAAGCACCTAAACTGATAGTTAAGGAAAAGCAAAAAAAGGTTTCATCTCTGAAAAATTGTGACCTACCGTTCCCGGCCAACAACCCCAAAGACTTGGATCTAATTCTCCATTGTTGTCGAGCCAATCAGTCTTTCACAGTCCCCGGCCACCATCCATAGGTAACCCAGATCATCTCTCTCTGTGTGTATGTGTGCTCACTTATCGCTGATGATGCATACCTTATCCCCAAAGACTTGGGATTTGAGAAGTGGTCACTCAAGATTTTAGTCTAACTGAAAGCATACATCAAAATCAAAAAATCAACCTCCAAAACTCATGATTTTCATTTCAAAGTTCAAAACTTATAAATTTTTTATTTTTAGTCTGAAACACGTCAAATGATATCCATTTTCAACCAATCTTTACAGATAGTGCTTAACACTCATTTAAGACTCGTACCGAGCGTCGGAACTAAAATACGAGCCCGATACCATTACTTTTGATAAATTTTCATTTTCATTTTTCAATAAGCATTTTCATATAATAATTTCACAGAAAAGCATACTCGTGACTGGGACCCCGGATTTCGATTCCGGGAATACGTTCGGGTCCCAAATTTCCTTCAGCGATTTAATTTAGTCCAGAACATTGTTTTTTCGGATTTATTTAAAATTTCTCTCACGAGCTCTCCTCCTACACTCTCCATTGACAAACTTCAAGCCTCTACTTTACCATAACTCTTTGGATAAGTAATTCCAACATCATTCTTCCATTATTTCTTCATCTATCATCAATTTTCTGGCCCTAAATTATAGAATCATGGTAGAAATTAGGGCTTTTAGGTAGATTTAGGTTTTGAGAATTTTGGGCGATTCAACCTAAATTTGGGGTCGAATCTTAAAACAAATTATATATTTGGACTCGTGGGGTTATGGGTAATTGGAATTTGGTCCGAGTCTCGAGTTTGGACCATGTAGGCTCGGTGTCGGATTTTGGTATTTTTGGAAGAAAAATTAGAGATGATTTTTAAGCTAGAAAATTGTATCCTTATGCTATTATTGATAATATTGAATCGATTTATGTTAGATATCGTTGGTTCGGGGTCGAGTTCTAGAGGAAAGGCGATTGTTGAGCTTTGAGTTGCTATTTTCGGATTCGAGGTAAGTGTTTGATCTAACTTTGTCTTGAGGGAATAACATTAGGTTAATATTTGATATGTGCTATGTGGAGTCGGTGTATAGGTATGGTGACGATTACCTATGCGCCCGAGTCTAGCATGACCGTGAGTCATAATTGCTATTAAAATTTCAAAAAACGTAAACAATTGTGATAATTAGTTATTAAATGAACTATGAAGTGATAGTTGAGAAGCAAATGAACTAAAAAGGAATTTTTGGTACTTTTCCCTTGCCAGGACTTATTGTTGAGCTATTTCCCTTGCCTGGACTTATTGTTGAGATGTTTTCCCTTGCCGGGACTTATTGTTTAACTGTATTTCCCTTGTCGGGATTTATTGTTGAGTTATTCTCCCTTGCCGGGACATTTTGTCTTGTTATATATTTCTTTCCCGTTTGGTTGTGACCATTGATAGTGTGAGGAAGAGAGAGTAAAAGCACGAAGGGTGATGTCGTGACTATGTATTGAGAGTAAAAGCACGAAGGGTGCCATGCATTGTATATTGAGAGTAAAAGCACGAAGGGTGATGCGGGCATTATATTTGACAGTCTTGGTGAGAAATGAGAGTATAAGCACGAAGGGTGATGCCGTGCATTATATTTGACAGATTTGGTGAGAAATGAGAGTAAAAGCACGAAGGGTGGTGCTGTGCAGTTGTTGAATCACTGGCTTTCTCTATTTAATATTATATATTCAGTTCCATTTCTTGTTTGTCGAAGTTATAACCGTTACACCTCCAGCATGCCCCCTCCCCATTATCTGTTTAAGTTCTTGTTCTCTTTCTGTTATTGCACATATATCTGTACAGGTTGTTTATGGTAGGTCCGGTTTATACTCGTCACTACCTCGCCGAGGTAAGGCCGGGCACTTACCAGCACGTGGGGTCGGTTGTGCTGATACTACACTTCTGTGCCTTTTTTGTGCACAGGTCAGGATATAGCTTACGGACCGCAGCAGTAGTTAGGGAGCAATCCTTCAGTCCATAGACACCGAGGTAGTTCGCTGGCGTTCGCGGGCCCTAAGTCTCCTCTATCTCTTCCAGTTTGTTTTTATTGTATCAAAACAGACATGTTATGTATTTCTTTCAGACTGTTGTTTTTAGTACTCTTTTAGTCGTCCGTGAGTAGTGACACCAGATACAGGCTAGCGGCATGTTACTAATTTCCGTACTTTATCTTTGCTATTGTTGCTAAAAGTCTTCTGCATGGTTTTAATTAATTATGGTCTTGTGAGTTGGTCTGGAGTTCCTAGTGACATGCGAACTACTTTAGTTTAAGTCTCTAGTTCACTATTCCCCAAATATTTTTTAAGCTTCTACTTTATATTTATTTGAACATATGTATAAAAAAATGGTGTTATGGGGTAGTAATTTATGTGAGTACACTTTCTACAACTCCTCTGGATGAAAGTTAAGGTAATTTTGATGGAGGAAATTACATTTAAAAGTTATCCAAATTTTATTAAAGTTGTTATTTTCATTTGTTATTTTATATTATCTCCATGTTTTACTTACTCTTTACTCTAGTCTTTTATGTGTTATTAACTTAAAGAATAAACACTTTATTAAGTTTTTGCTTATGTAGTGATGGACACTTCGGCAACGCAATATTCTCCGAGTTATTTAGGTCACAGGGCTCACCAATCATAACGAAGTCTTCCTTCGCATTACTGCCTTATGAAACCTTTGTCATAAGTACTATTGCAGTTTTTTTTTTCTATGAATGTTGTAACACAGTCATGCATACATATATAATTTTTTATCGAAATTATAGGTTGTCTGTTAAAGGCAGAAGGGATTTTCTTCTTCATTTTTGTATATCTCGTCATATCTCTGGTTCAAAAGGTCTCTAAGGAAAGTGATGCAGCTACTCTGACTCGATCTCAATGAATTCTTATTACATAATATTTGTTTTAAGTTAAGAAGTTTATAATTATAAAGTGATTTCTAGTAGTGGACCTCATGATTGTTATGTACGTTAAAGGGCGTTATTTTTATTATTTTCAAATCTCTTATTTTTTGGAGCGTTTAACCAGATAGGGGAACACTACAACTATTCATATTCATGAAAAATTTGAGCTGGCAATTAACTAGCTTATTGACACGTCCCGCACCGAGTTCAAACGGATGCAGTATGCGCCGAGGTTGTCGCATCATCAGGCGGGGGAGCATGACACGTCCCGCGTTCATTCCGCCCCAAATCTGCACACAGGCCTGCCCAGCACGCGCCCAGCGCCCCAACACACGCCAGTGCCAGCGCCCAGCACGTGCCCAGCGCCCGCGACCAGCACGCGCGCGCCCTGTCGGCCCGCCCTTTCGGCCAACATCTATAATCTGCTAGCCATGCCCAACGGCTAGGCAGACAGTTGTGCCCCAACGGCTAGTCTGCCGGCAACGGTCCAGACTGCCTCAACAGCCATAAACGGCTAAGTGCCCCTCTTGTGAATATTAGGGACTTGTATAAATAGCTTAGCACTTAGCATTGTTAGGCATCCTCATATATTCAGGCCTATATTCAGCCGGGCATTCATATACATTGTATAGCATTCTCAAAGGCAATACAAGCTCATTTCCCTCTGATACTTTCTTTGTTCACTAACCAACATCCCTTAGTCCGATTTTAGGCAACAAGGCTTACTAGACTGCCATAATTCCGCAGGCAGAATCATCTAGCGCCGTACGACACTTAGCTTGAGTTCTAAGGCCGTAACAACGTGGTATCATAGCAGGTTCTAAGGATAAACAATGGACAGCGACGGAGAAGTTTTTGCATCCTGCAGTGCCGAAGTCCTTGCAAACGTTACTAGAAGGTCCAAAAGTAAAAAGACAACCAAGAAGGCAGGAAAAATGCCAGCAGATCTTGTCCCAAGCGATGCTGCCAACCTTCCAACAACAGAAGTGAGTGATTGGGAACGAGAAGAGTTGCCCACTCCAGAGTTGGAATTGGTTACCAGGGTCGAGAGTGCCCACAGAACAAACGAGTTGCTGGGCCATCGCTTCAACAAGTTCGAAGGCGAATATGAATCCTTCAAAGAGTCTTTGCTCGAGGAAAACAAAAACATCCGCAAAGACATCGACGAGCAGCAGGAAGCACAGGAAGGAGCGCAAGCTTCCATAGAAAAGCTCACAAATCTGGTAGAAGCCTTGAGCGCCAGATTGAATAAGCTCGAGGAAGCTGCACGCCAAGAGAAACATGCTGCTCTGATCATAGAGCGCGAAGTAAGGATCGACGCTCCCAAGCCACCCATCTTTAAAGGCGTCCGTGATGCCTAAGAAGTTGAGAGTTTCCTGTGGCACCTTGAAAATTATTTCAAGTTCAGCAGGATAGGCAGCGACGAGATGAAGATCCAAACAGTCGTGATCTATTTGATGGAGAACGCAATGCTGTGGTGGAGACGTATGGATGCGAACATCGGTAAGGGACTTTGCACGATAAGCACATGGGAGCAGTTCAAAGCAGAGTTCAAGAAGATGTTCTTTCCTAGCAATGTCTTCGATAAATCCATGAGGAGGTTACGAGAATTGAAGCATACGAGCTCCATAAAGGCCTACATAAGGGAATTCACTACCCTTACACTTCAAATTCCCGAACTCACCCCAAAGACTTGTTGTTCTATTTCAAAGATGGACTAAAAGGCTGGGCCAAAACTGAGTTGGAACGCCGGCAAGTTTCCACTCTTAATGAGGCAATCTCACAAGTTGAGAGTCTAACTGACTTCAAGCAGGACCGCACCACAGTGAAGGAGATACGAAGTAACCGTGCAAATAGCAAGGGAGAACGCGGATGGAGCAGAGACTCCCGCACTCCCAGAAAGTAACTTAGACAAGGGCTTGCCGAGAAGGCAAGTCAGCCACACCAGCAGCGCAAGGAGACAAAGTGCTACATTGCGGAGGGTCGCATTGGTACACAAAATGCCCTTAGATGAAGAGCATTGGTGCCAACATAAAGGACCACCAGCAGAAAGAGGTCAAGGAACAAGGTAACAGTTCCGGGAGCTCCGCACATGTAGGCATGATCAGGCTTTGCGCTACTACCACTCATCCTGCCGGACAACTGAAGGTTTTCTCCACGCAATACGTGGACATGACCATCAAATTACAGAGTTGGAGAGTTGGTGTTGGTGAAATTCCACTCGAGGCAGTTCAAGGCACTAAGGGGCTTAAATCCTAATCTAGTGCGCAAGTACGAGGGACTTTTCTGAATTCTTGCTCAGGTTGGCAAGATCTCTTATCGGTTAAAGCTACCTCCAGTTCTCAAGATTTGTCTGGTCTTCCATGCAAGTGTTCTCAAGCAGTATTTTGAGGACAAGGAGGATCCGACTAGGTACGAAGACCTATGGCAGTTTCGGGACAAACTAAAGGAGCCCAAACGGATGCAGAATGCGCCGAGGTCGTCGCATCATCAGGCGGAGGAGCATGACACGTCCCGTGCCGAGTTCAGACGGATGCAGTATGCGCCGAGGTCGTCGCATCATCAGGCGGGGGAGCATGACACGTCCCGCGTCTATTTCGCCCCAAATCTGCGCACAGCCAGTCCAGCACGCGCCCACCGCCCGCGACCAGCACGCGCGCGCCCTGTCGGCCCGCCCAGTCGGCCAACGGCTTTATTCTGCCAGCCATGCCCAACGGCTAGGCAGACAGCTGTGCCCCAACGGCTAGTCTGCCAGCAACGGTCCAGACTGCCCCAACAGCCATAAACGGATAGCCAAACGGCTAAGTGCCACTCTTGTGAATATTAGGGACTTATATAAATAACTTAACACTTAGCATTTGTTAGGCATCCTCATATATTCAGGCATATATTCAGCCAGGCATTCATATACATTGTATAGCATTCTCAAAGGCAATACAAGCTCATTTCCCTCTAATACTTTCTTTGTTCACTAGCCAACGTCCCTTAGTCCGATTTTAGGCAGCAAGGCTTACTAGACTGCCAAAATTCCGCAGGCAGAATCATCTAGCGCCGTACGACACTTAGCTTGAGTTCTAAGGCCGTAACATTATGCTATGTTTGCATTGTGGAGGGCTAGCATACTTGTTCCATATGTTGCGATTAGAACAATTTTTGAATATTGTGGATTCCAAGGAAGCGTATTCTTTTTTCAGATGAAAAATGCCTTCCATTAGTTTGTTGATTTTTTTATGGATTAGCTATCAGCATAATTCCATGGATTTAGTCATGTTCGTGATAACAATAAATGCTTTAGAAATTAGAAGAGGACAAACAACAAACCCATTTTTATCATAACATGTGGGGTCTGGAAAGGGTAGTCTGTATGTAAATCGTATCTCTACCTAATGCAGGTAGAGAGATTATTTACAATAGACCCTCGGTTCAGGAAGGATAAGAAGAAGTGGAAAGTAAGGAAGAAAGAGAAAATAAAAAGGGTGATAAAGGATAAGTAGTACCAAATAATAGCGGCAGGGAATACAATACCTGAGGCAAACACAATGTGACGACTCAAAGGGTCATCGCCTGTTTTCTTAGTCATTTCATGCTTCCGAGGCCTTGAAAACCTCACTTTTAGTCGGCTCAATTTGCGTGCACAATTCGGGCGTGTAGCCAAAAAGACTAAATGTAAAATTCTGTGAAAATACTAAAATTTTGTATTAAAATGAATAAGTTTGACTTTGGTAAACATTTTGGATAAACGGACCCGGAACCGTGATTTAACAGTCCCGGAGGGTCAGTAGAAAAATATGGAACTTGGGCGTATGCCCGGAATCGAATTCCGAGGTCCCAAGCCCGAGAAATAATTTTGAGTAAAATTATTTTTCTAAAATTATTAAGAAAAATTGAAATAAAAATTAATTAGAACGTATTGGTATCGGGCCCGTATTTTGGTTCCGGCGACCGTTAAGGTCTTATATGTGGTGTAACATATTTCTGTGAAGTTTGGTTGAAATCGAACGTCGTTTAACGTGTTTCAGACTTAAAACTCTAAATTTGAATGTTTATGAAGTTTGAAGAAATACTAATGATTTTGAGGTTTGATTCATTGTTTTTGATGTTATTTTGGCGATTTGATCGCACAGTTAAATTTGTAGGATGTTGTTGAGTTAGTGTATGTATTTGGTTAGGAGTCGCGAGGGCTCGGAAGTGTTTTGAAGGTGTGTCGGAGTAATTTCGGACTTAGGAAAGTTGCAGAAAATGGGTTCAGCTGTTGTAGACAATTTCTTCTCCGTGTTCGTGATGCCTCGCCCCCGCTCGTGAAGCTTTGAGTTTGTCCTTCATCGCGTTCGCATTACTGCCTCGCGTTCGCATAGAGTTATTGGACCTTGAGGGCTCAGCGCTCTTTCCTTCTTCACGTTCAAATACACTTAACCGTGTTCGTATAGCTTCCCAGCCATCCTTATCGCATGTGGTTCCACGCGTTTGCATAGACCAAATTCCTGGACCCCAGCATTTGATTCTACGTGTTCGCAATGCCCTGCCAAGTTTACCTTCACGAACGCGACCCTTCTTCCGTGAACGCGAAGGGCAATTTTGCTCAGTTATTTAAAATTTTCAAAAAAGAACCAGTGACGGGAGTAACATAGCACTTCATGCACTCCTTCTTCTCCAAGGTTCTAGGGCAACTTTTAGAGCATTTATTCATCAAAACTTCTTGAGTAAGTATTGTTTAACTCGTTTTCTTCATTTTACATCTTGGGTAAGTATCTCCCATGCTTAATTGATGACTTCTATATGATATAAAGAGCACGTGAATGAAATTGTGATCTATGGACTTCGAGGAGCATTGGATCGAGTTGTGAAGTAAAAGTGAGAAAGAGAAGAAATCATTATGTTTCCCCTTTGTCGGGCTATTGTTGAATTGTGGTTCTCTTGTATTGTGTTCTTAATTGATACGGATGTTTAGGTTGATGATTATTTGCGTTGGGTAAATATTATGGTTATAGCTGAGGTAGTTGGGTGTTGTAACAAGTTAGGTTATAGCTGTTTCTTCCTTGTCGGTGCTCTTGTTATGGTTGCTGTTAATATTATATGCGGGCCGGGTTGCACGCCGCAACAATGCTAAATTATATGGATCGGGTTGCACGCCGCAATAATGCTAAATGATATGGATCGGGTTGTGAGCCGCAACAATTATTAATACAATTGTGTTTATTTTGGATATTAGTTTTCTTTTTGCTGTAAATTCTAAGTTGGCCTTAGACTGTTACTTTGGATTTACTGTTAAAACTGGTATAACCCCGCAGCATGTTTCCCCCTCCCATCTTTACTTGTTTATTCCTGCTTTACTTTCCGCTGTATATGATATGACTGCACTGGTTAACAGGTAGTCCGGTCCTAGCCTCGTCACTACTTTGCCAAGGTTAGGCTGGGAACTTACCAGCACATGGGGTCGGTTGTGCTGATATTAATCTCTGTGCTATTTTGCACAAATCCAGGTTTTGAACAGCAACAGTAGTAGCGTGGGAGCAAGCTTTCAGTCTAGTGAGACGCCGAGGTGGCCTTGCAGGAGTCCGCGGCCCAAGCATCTTCTTTATCTTTCTTTTCAATCTGTTATCTATGTATTCGGGACAAACTGTTACATTTCTTTTAGACATTGTGTTTAGTAAATCTTAGTAGTTCGTGAGTATTGTGACACAAGTCTTGAGTAGAGGCTTATGTTGAATTTACTGCATTTCTATTCAGTTTTCTATAATTAAAGACTTTCACTTATTATTTAATTTTGTTGCTTTTATATTATTCCTGCTAATTGTTAAAAAGGATTATGTCATTAATGGAAAAAGTAATTAAGGTTGGCTTGCCTAGCCTCTATTAGTAGGCGCCATCACGACCCCGAGGGTGGGAAACTCGGGTCATGACAAGTAGGTATCAGAGCACTAGGTTACATAGGTCTCACAACTGACAAACAAGATTAGTAGAATCTGAGGGATCGGTACGGACACGTCTGTATTTATCCCCGAGAGGCTATAGAGTTAGAAAACTTCACATTTGTTCTTTCCTGTCATGCGGTTTTGTTTCTCAAATACTGATTGAATTTCAACTATGTTCTTTCTTAGATGGAGAGAACACGTGCTTCCTCATCTACGACTCAGCAGCTCCCGCTAGGGGCAGAGGGCGAGGTTGAGTCCATGCTAGAGGCCGAGGTAGGGGCAGAGTTCAACCCCGAGCAGCAGCACTAGTGGCGGAGCCTCAGGTTGATTTTAAGGAGGAGGTTCCAACACCAATAGCTTCGGTGGTCCTAGCTCAGGTCCTAGAGGGGTTCAATTCCACCCAGTTCTTCAAGACGCTCAAGTATGATAGGTAGGACTCAGAGAGAGTGTCACCCGAGCGAGTTTGCTACCAGTAGCACCAGACACTTCTTAGACTGGAGGAGGGGCTCAGACTTCTGCTACACGCACTCCGGAGCAAATAGCTCCCCAGGTTCAGGTTCTAGTGGTTCAACCAGCTGTGGTAGTTCAGCCAGGTATAGTGGCTCAGGTCGAAGATGGAGTGGCGACGTCCCCCGATGCTTTGTGGTGGTTGGACAGGTTCACCAAGCTCTTCACTACTACATTCAGCGGCACTTCTCTGAGGATTCCCAGGATTTCGTATATAGCTGCCATGAGGTTCTTATAACATGGGTATTGTTGAGACCAATGAGGTTGATTTTGCCGCCTTTCACCTATTTCGATTCGCCTAGACTTGGTGGAGAGATTAATTCTTAGCCAGACCAGCAGGGTCGCCGTCTTTGACTTGGGAGCAGTTTTCAAAGTGATTTTTGGAGAAGTTTCTCCCCGTTACTCAGATAGAGGCTCTTTCGTGGCAGTTCGAGCGCCTCCAGTTGGGTTCCATGACGGTCACTCAGTATGAGACTAGTTTCATTGTTCTAGCTCGCCATGCTCTTGTTATACTCCCCACCGAGAGAGAGAAGGTGCGGAGGTTTATTAATGGTTTGATCCAGTCAATTCGTCTCTAGATGGCTAGGGAGATTGGGAGTGATATTAGCTTTCAGGAGGCGCCCAATGTGGCCCGTAGAGTTGAGATGGTTCTATCATTTAAGCAGATTCAGTGGTACCTCATCTGGAGGTAGAGATTCTTATGGAAGAGTCCATCCTCCTAGGCCCTTTCACTTAGCTCTCAAGGTCTCTTATAGTTTTCAGGCGGTCGAGGTTCTCAGATGCACTATTCTGATCTGCAGCCTTACAGTGCACCACTAGCTCCCATCAGTGCACCGCCACTTCAGAGTTTTTGAGGTGGTCATTCAGGCCACCAGAGTCAGCCTCAGTTTCCTCAACTACAACATTTGGGTGGATGTTATGATTATGGTGAGTATGGTCATATCAGATGGGTTTGCCCGAGGTTGAGGGGTGCTCAGTCGCAGCAGCAAGGTCCCTATCCTATGATTCTGGCACTAGATCAGCCGGAGGCGGGGGTAGAGGCGCTAGAGGTGGAGGTAGAGTTCATAGAGGTGGAGCTCAGGCCACCAGAGGTGGAGGCTAGCTAGTAGCCGGGCGTCCCAGAGATGTGGTTTAGGGTGGTGGGTTCCAGCCCGGATATTATGCTCTTCCAGCCAGGCCAGAGGCTGAGTCTTCAGATGCAATCATTACAGGTACTATTTTGGTCTGTGATAGAGATGCTTGAGTGCTATTTGATCCAGGGTCTACGTATTCATATGTGTCCTCTTATTTTGCACCGTACCTGGTCATGCCTAGTCATCCACTGAGTATTCCTTTTTATGTATCTACACGGGTAAGTGATTCTATCGTGGTCGATCGAGCCAATCATTCTTGTGTTTCGCTGATTGGGAGTCTTGAGACCCGTGTTGACTTGTTGCCTTTTGATATGGTCGACTTCGATGTCATATTGGGGATGGATTTGTTATCCCCGTACCATGCTATCTTGGATTGCCATGCCAAGACCGTGACCTTAGCCTTACAAGATTTTTCCTGTTTAGAGTGGAGAGGGACTCTAGGTCACTCTACCCGCGGTGTTATTTTGTACGTGAAGTCTTGGCGTATAGTCGAGAAGGGGTATGTGGCTTATTTAGATTATGTGCGCGATTCCAGTATCGAGGTTCCCTGTATTGATTCGGTACCCGTGGTTTGTGAGTTTCTTGAGGTCTTTCCTTCAGACTTGTAAGGGATTCCATCCGATAAGGACATTGATTTCTGCATTGATCTGGCTCCGGACACCCAGCTCATTTCTATTCAGCCGTATCGCATGGCCCCGCCAGAGTTGAAAGAGTTAAAGGAGCAGTTGCAGGATTTTCTTGGTAAGGGTTTCATTAGATGCAGCGTTTTGCCTTGGGGTTCGCCGGTGTTGTTTATGAATAAAAAGGATTGTTCAATGAGGATGTGCATTGATTATTGGCAATTGAACAAAGTTACAATCAAGAATAAGTATCCACTGCCGAGGATTGATGATTTTATTGACCAGCTTCAGGGTGCCAGGGTGTTATCAAAGATAGACTTGAGATCTGGCTACCATCAGTTGAGGATTAGCGCATCTGATGTCCTTAAGACAGCTTTCCGCACTCGATACGGGCCGTATGAGTTCTTCGTCATGTCATTTGGGTTGACAAATGCCCCAGCAACTTATATGGACATGATGAACTGAGTGTTCAGGCTTTATTTGGACCCGTTCATGATAGTCTTCATTGATGATATATTGATATACTCCCACAGGGAGGAGTACAAGCAACATCTCAGAGTGGTTCTTCAGACTCTGAAGGATAGTCAACTATATGCAAAAAATTTAAAGTGTGAGTTTTGGTTGAGTTCAGTTGCATTCCTAGGTAATGTTGTATTAGCAGAAGGTAAGGTTGACTTTAAGAAGATTGAGGAAGTCAAGAACTGGCCTCGACCAGCATCGCCTACAGAGATTTGTAGTTTCTTGGGGTTGGTAGGCTACTATCGTTGGTTCGTTGAGGGGTTCTTATCTATTATAGCCCCGATGACCAGGTTGACCTAGAAGGGTGCCCAATTCAGATGGTCGGATAAGTGTGAGGTGAGCTTTCAGAGGCTCAAGACAGCTCTGACTACGGCATCGGTATTGGTTTTGCCCACAGGTTCATGGCCTTATACTGTCTATTGTGATGCTTCCTATATTGGGCTTGGTATAGTGTTGATGCAGGATGGCAAGGTCATTGACCATGCTTCGAATCAGTTAAAGATCCACGAGAATAATTATCCAGTTCATGATCTAGAGTTGGCAGCCATTGTTTATGCATTGAATATTTGGAGGCATTATCTACATGGTGTGACGTGTGAGGTGTATACCGATCACAAGAGTCTCCAATACTTGTTCAAGCAAAAGGAGTTGAATTTGAGGTAGAGGAGGTGGTTGGAGTTGTTGAAGGATTATGATGTCACTATCTTATATCACCTGGGGAAGGCTAATGTAATGGCCGATGCTTTGAGTAGAAAGTCAGCCAACATGGGCAATCTTGCTAGGGTGCTTGCTTTGGATGTTCAGACTTTGGCCAATCGATTTGTGAGGTTGGACATTTCTGATCTTAGTCGAGTATTAGCTTGCACGATCGCTCGTTCTTCATTATTGGAGTGTATCCGTAATTGGCAATCTGATGATCCCCATTTGTGTGTCCTTAGAGACACGGTGCAGCAAGGAGGTGCCAAGTAGGTGACCTTAGATGATGAGGGTGTTTTGAGATTGCAAAGGCGAGTCAGTGCATTTCATTCCTGCATCCGAGAGGTTAGCTGAGATCTATATCCGGGAGATTGTTCGCCTTCATAGTGTGCCGGTATCTATCATTTTAGATCGGGGTACGCAGTTTGCCTCGCATTTCTGGGGAGAAGTTTAGTGAGAGTTAGGCACCTAGGTGGAGTTGGGTACCGCATTTCATCCTCAGAAGGACGGGCAGTCAGAGCGGACTATTCAGATATTGAAGGACATGCTCCGAGCTTGTGTCATTGACTATGGATGTTCCTGGGATCAGTTCTTGCCTTTAGCAGAGTTTTCCTACAACAACAGCTTCCAGTCTAGTATCCAGATGGCTTATTATGAGGCTTTATATAGTAGGCGGTGTCGATCTCTGGTTGGATGATTTGAGCTGCGAGAGGCTCGATTGTTAGGTACAGATTTGGTCTAGGAGGCCTTGGACAAGGTCAGGATCATTCAGGATAGGCTTCGTACAACTCATTCTGCACGGAGGGCTGCCTTGTCAACCGGAATCTCAGGGATGAAGCTCTTTGAGGCCTTGGCATGAGAGTCGTCCTATACCAATTCTGATTCGAACCTTGAGGCGTCATATGTAGGCTGTTAGGACGTGACTGCTGATCTCTTTTGCTTCTTACGAGCTCTATGACCTACAAATAATATAAGAGAACCATCAAATATATCCTACATGAGCCAGTCGAATGGGTACTCAGACTTTACCACCCCATGGCACCAAACAATATCCCCTATTTATTTCATTCATACACGATGCCAAACCCCCAACTAGTAAGGTGTTCAAGGTTACAACCTCCACAATGGCCCCACAACTTTCTTACAAATTATGGCATACAACACCCCACACTTACTCCCTCAAGTGGTTTATGTCAAATACAACACCACCATTCATCAAATACAACACCACCACAACCTAGGATAGGCACAAAATGCCTCAAAATATAACAACAAGCCCCAAATATTTGGCCAAAAGGGGCCCTCCACCAAACTATATCATAAAAAATTATTTCCAGGCCTCCAAATCATCTAAACAACCACCAAAATTGAAGCACCATTAAGACCCACTTAATTAAACATCACACAAGTCCACAAGAGCAAATACAACAACAAAAAAGACAAAAAAAAACAAAATTTGAAAGAAAGTTAAACTATTCCTACCTAGGGTTTAATTAATCTACTTTATGCTAATTAAGATGAGAAAATAGAAAAAGAAGACGAAAACACTTACTTGATGAAGGTTGGAATGGGTGGTTATTAGTGAGATGAGGTTGGGGAAGATGATAATGGAGTTTGGGTGAGAGAGGGGGGTGGTTTTAAGAGAGAAAAGAGAAAGATAGAGAAAGGGATTGGGGGGATTCTATTGGGTTACTGATTGGGGGGATGGGAAATAAGGGTTTAGGGTGGGTGAGGGTTAATTAAAAGGGTGGGGGAATAAAAAATAAAAAATTTCCATACCTGGAGCTGTAACAACTATAGAGGTATCAAATTATTGAGTCATACCATGAAAGTCTGGGAGAGAGTGGTAGAGATGAGAGTGCGAAGGATGATGTCTATCTCAGACAACCAGTTCGGGTTTATGCCGAGGCGATCTACCACAGAAGTTATCAATCTTATTAGGAGGATGGCAGAACAGTACATGGATAAGAAGAAGGATCTCTACATGATGTTTATTGATCTAGAAAAAGCGTACGACAAGGTTCCTAGGGAGGTCTTATGGAGATTCTTAGAGGTTAAAGAGGTTCTGGTAGCCTACATTAGGGTGATCAGAGACATGTATGCAGGAGCTAAGACTCGGGTTAGGACATTAGGAGGCATTATGAGCATTTTCCGATTGCTACGGGGTTTCATCAAGGGTCTGCACTCAGTCCTTTCCTATTTCCCTTGGTGATGGATGCCATAACGCATCATATTCAAGGGGAGGTTCCATGATCCATGCTATTTGCTGATGATATGGTACTAATTGATGAAACACGACACGACATCAACGAAAGGATAGAGGTTTGGCGACATGTCCTTGAGTCTAAAGGTTTCAGGATGAGCATGACAAAGACGAAATACCTCGAGTGCAAATTTGGGGTTGAGTAGACGAAAGCGGGAGTAGAAGTGAGGCTTGACTCAAAAATCATCCCTGAGAAGAGTAGTTTCAAGTACCTTAGGTCAGTTATTCAGGGGATGGGGGAGATCGACGAAAATTTCACACACCGTATAGGGGTGGGTAGGATGAAGTGGAGGTTAGCGATGGGAGTTCTGCGTGACAAGAAAGTTCCACCGTTTCTAAAAGGTATGTTTTATAAAGCAGTAGTTAGGCATGTAATGCTGTATGGGACCGAGTGTTGGCTGGTTAAGAACTCGCATACCCAAAAGATGAAAATAGCAGAGATGAAGATGTTAAGGTGGATGTGCAAGCATACAAGGATGGATAAAATTAGGAATGAACATATTCGAGAGAAGGTGGGTGTGGCATCCATAGAGGACAAGATGTGGGAATCAAGACTCAGATGGTTCGGGCACATTCAGAGGAGGAGCACTGATGCACCGGTGAGAAGGTGTGAGCGATTGGCTGTGGTGGGCATGAGGAGAGGTAGAGGTAGAGCTAAGAAGTATTGGGGAGAGGTGATAATGCTGGACTTAGCGCGTCTTAGGATTACTGAGGACATGGCCCTTGATAGGGGATTGTGGAGGTCAAGCATTAAAGTTGTAGGTTAGGGGGAAGTTGTGGATATTTCCACAGTGCATTAGAGTGAGACTAGCTAGTTATGAGGTAATCTTAGGATGTTAATGATCAACATCAAATACATGGAGTTATCAGTTGGATATTAGTATACCTGTCATATATTTCGTATTTCCTATATTTCTTATATTGATGCTATTTTGTTATTTTATGTTATGTTGGGTATTTTAGATTATTTTTAGTGTGAGTCTATTGGTAGTACTAACTTATCGTCTCTTGTTGATGTCTTGAGCCGAGGATCTCCTAGAAACAGCCTCTCTGCCTCCCCCCCCCCCCGGGGGTAGGGGTAAGGTCTGCGTACATATTACCCTCCCCAGATCTCACTTGTGGGATTATACTGGGTTGTTGTTGTTGTTGGGCCCATCTGGATCTTTCGCGGTTCTGTCGCGATCGCGGTTAAACCGCAGTAGATGAAGTTCAGAGGGGGTTCCCGCCGTGGTCACGGTGAACGAAGTTTAGAGGGGGGTTCTGACCGCGGTTGCGGTGGAAACGTGGCCTAGGCAGTTGTCTGATTATGCGTGTTTTTTTCTGAAGTGCTACACTTATAACAATTTTGTAGGTTGTCTACCACGCAGTGCCTGATTTAACGTCGCGGCACGACACAGGATGAGAGCATTTAAGGCTCGCTCGACCACTATGGTCTAGTCAGGTGCAGCTCAAACACTTCCTTTTTCTTGTTCATGCCCACATATGGCTTCAATCGTTGACCATTGGCTCTGAATGTACGAGAGTCATTATCTATGGCAATCTCAACATCCCCTGAAGGGAAAACTTCAACTACTCGAAATAGTCTTGAGTTGTAGAGCAATACCATGTCCCCGGGTTTGAAATTTCTCTCAACAATATTCTGGTCGTGCAGCCTCTTCATTCTCTCCTTGTACAATTTTGTGCTCTCGAAAGCAAGATATCTGAACTCCTCGAGATCATGCAATTCAGTGACTCTTGACGCGCCCGCAGCTTCTATGTCTAAGTTTAGCTATTTTAATGCCCACCACATTTATGTTCAAGTTCCACTGGCAAGTGGCATGCCTTCCCAAACACCAACTTGTATAATGACATACCAATTGGAGTTTTGAAGGCAGTTTTATAAGCCCAGAGTGCATCATCTAACTTCCTCGCCCAATAAGTTCTTGTGGCGTTCACAGTTTTGGTTAACACACTCTTGATTTCTCTGTTAGACACTTCAAACTTTCCACTAGTTTGCTGGTGGTAAAGAGTAGCCACCTTGTGGCGCACATCGTACTTAGCAAGAACTTTTCAAAGGATTTGTTGCAGAAATGAGTGCCTTTATCACTGATAATTGCTCGTTGTGTCCCAAAGCGGGTGAATATATTCTTCTTTAGAAATCCCACCACCACTTTTGCATCATTGGTGGGTAACGCCGCAACTTCCACCCATTTGGACACGTAGTCTACAGCAACAAGAATGTACTTATTGCCATATGAGCTGACAAAGTGACCCATGAAGTCAATCCCCCAGACATCAAACACTTCTACCTCTCGAAATGTGTTCATGGGCATCTTGTGGAACCAGGAAATGTTCCCGGTGCCTAACATTCATTGCAGCCCTTCACCCATAAGTGAGCATCTGTAATCATTGTTGGCCTGAAGAATCCAGCCTCTATCACCTTTGCCGATGTCCTAACCCTTCGAAAGTGTCCACCATATGCCGATCCATGACAAGCCTAAAAAACAGAAAATTGCTCTATCTCGAGGACGCATCTCCAGATCATATTATCAAGGCATATTCTAAACAGATAAGGTTCATCTGAGTTATACTGGATGCTTTCACGAAAAAATATTTTCCTTTGGACCGATGAAAGGTCGTGAGGAACTATACCGCTAGCCAGGTAATGCGCAAAGTCTGCATACCATGGCGCTTCCTGATGAGTGCTGGCGAGTAGCTGCTCGTCTGGAAAAGTTTCCAGGATTTCCTCAACCTCTACTACATTTTTAGCTCCCTCAAGTAGTGATAGATGATCAGCGACTTGATTCTTAGTGCCCTTACGGTCACGAATCTCAAGATCGAACTCTTACAATAGCAACACCCAATGAATCAGGCGTGGCTTAGATTCTTTCTTTTATATTATGTACCTGAGAGCTGCATGGTCAATATATATAATTACCTTGTACCCTATCAGGTAGGATCGGAACTTGTCAAATGCGAACACTACAACCAACATATCTTTTTCAGTAACCATTGTCGACACCACCTTTTTCTCAAGGGAAAAGAAATCGGGTTTACGACATTATGGGTGGAATGACTCATTTATTCCCCCTTTGGGGGGAATTTGGGCTATGGAGTTTGGAGAGTCACCACCTAATGATTATAGTGCATTAGGACACTTTTAGAGAAAAGAAGAAGGATTTGAATGACAACCAGAGTTTGGGTAAGGGCTTGAGATTATCTCGAGGGGAAGGTGTTAGGCACCCCTCAAGATCCACTTGTGTGGTTCCCGGCCTTGCTTAGTTGTGACTTTAAGAAGAATAGGAGTAGACAAGCAAAGCTGCACATAAGAAATACAAGCAAGTTGACAATTTTGAAAGAAGAAAGTAACAAGCAAAAAAGAGAGCTTAGTTTGAAGAAAACATTAATTTTAAATAAAGGAAAAGCAGAGGGAAAATGGGTCCTAGCTTTATCTATAATATGGATCATTCGGTGCAATACCCAGCAATCATTCTCACACGAGATATTAGAACGCTGTCATCATCTCCATATTCTACCCTTCCCACCCCATTAAGGTATTCAAGCACGAACAGTCTCGTTTACCTATGCATGCTAATACCCGTCCCGACCTATCAGTCACGGGGTATTTGGACTTCTAATCCTAAAGGGGAGAAAGGGATGGGGCATATATAGAGCTTAAAAGGACAAAATACTAAGATGTCAATTAAAACAAATAGCAAATAAGTGGGGTACAGATCAAACACTCAAAGGCTCATACAAACCCCGTAAATCACAACAGCAATTAGTTTAGTATGACTTGCATGTACTGAATTGGTCTTGAAATTAAAATTAACGGTGGACAAATTAGTTTAACACATAAAGTTAGATAACAAGTCTGCATTAGGCAACCCAGATCCAATTGTAAGAACTTAAGTTATTTTAAAACAAGTGATTCAGAAAGCACTAATTTTAGACAAGAGCCTGTACAGAAGAGTTTTGAAACAGAAAATTGAAAATTGTAGAAGTTCAGAGATGGCTTGAAAATTAGCCTAATTGCTTAAGTAAAAGTATAGTAAAGTTGTAAAGAGGCATTTTTCGAAAAAAAAATTGAAGTAAAAATTTTGGCAGACAACTAAGGGGTTGGTTTCAGAATGAAGATGTAAGTTTGGAATTTTAAGGACACTACAGATCTATAGAAATGTTAAAATAGACGGACTTGGATGGGTTTCAAAAGCAAATAGGTTTGGACAAATTTTTTGCTGAAAGCGTTTGAGGCTAATTGACAAATTATCAGTCATATAAGGTGACTTTGAACTCCTATAGGCATGATATCTATATCTTGATTCTTTTAAGACTCGTTACTGTCATTGAACTGAGAAGGGATGAATATTTGATTACAACTATAGTTTGCATAGCCTTTATGCATTTCCTATAGACATGGTCTCTATATGCAACTTGTTATAAGGGTATTAAGTCCTACAGGCTGAATTTCTAAATGACTTGCAATGTGACTAAATATTAAACCCTATAAGCATGGTATCTAAATGATTGTCTTATGAAATGTTAAAAAACTATAGACATTATCTCCAGGTGGTTTAAAGCATTAAACTTATATGCATAATATCTAGGTGATTGAATAACAACATTAATCTTATAGGCATGGCATATACCCTTTAGCTTATGCGAATAAATATAAACCCCTCCCACACCCTTTATCTAATATTTCCCAAATCCTTTTTACAAGATTATTACAGAACCAAAAAGAAAGTAAACACAAAATACATCACAGCCTACAGCTAGATTCAGGAATCCTAATTCAATCTTAATATCCAATAACATGTGTTTCACCAGATCCGGCTTCCAGATTCCAGGGCTTTCTCTTAGAGTGTTTCAAAGTTTCAAGAGGTTTCAGGAAGCCCAGGCAATGCTTACACCCTAAAGGTTGAATGTGGTAACAGAGTAGTGCAATGTGTGAAATTACCAGCCCTTAGGCATCCAAGTTCAGAGGGAACTCTAGGGTCCCTAAGCATGACTTACCATAGGGGGCAGAACTTAAAGAATAAGAATAAATGTAAAGTGGGGGGAATAGAGGAAACCAAAGCAATGGGTGGTCATACCCAGCCATGGGTAAGACTGGCACACCACTGACCCTTTACTTGATTTTAAACAGATAAACTTTAGAAGTCAGACAGGGGTCTGGGTGGTGATTAGGACACCACCAGACCCTAGCTAAGGCTCAACACATAAAGGGGGTTAAGGGAATGGGACTGATTTGAGTAAAGGTTCAACAGAACCTGGTCCCAGGTCATGGATAACAATAGGGTGCTACCCCCAGCCTAGAGCCAATACTCACACATAAAAGGGGGTTAAAGGGAATGGGATCCCATGAAAGCACTTATATAACATCAAGGGAGAACAAAAAAATCATAACAGCACTTTAAAGATGCAGAAGCGTGAAGAAAGTCATAAGAGACTAATGTATAGTCGTATAATGCAAGAAAACATGTAGTGAGAGGTTATGTAAAGGAAGAAGTGAACACATAGTTTTAGTGAATAGTATTTAAATTATAGAGACATACCAGTTTCAAGTTCAAATAGTAGAATAAATAAAGAGGGAAATCAGCCAGAGAATTCACTCAATCTTAAGCAGATACTTGAGAAAACAAGCAGGATTCTATAGTCCAGCCTTGGCTTTCAGCCGGCTAGACACAAAGAGTAGTGCATGTAGCAGAGAAATAAAAACAATGGGGATTATGGTAAATATGGGGGGTTATTCATGTTTAATTAAGGGAATGGGTAGAAAACATGTCCATATGTCTTATTTACTTGCTTGTGCAATAGATTTCACGCTTTAGGACATGCATCGCTGCATATAGAAATCATGTTTCTTGGCATTTCCCTCCTAATTGTTATTCTGTACATTTTTTCATCATCGTAACCAATCAATAATGAATAAGTCATCACCATCACATTTAGATACCATGCTTATAGGACTTCTTGTGCATTAGATATCATGCCATTAGGATTTTATTTGCAGCTGTTAAAACGCCTCGCTAATTTGGATAAAACTGGCAAAGAGAGTTTAGAGTGTGTGTGTTTTTGAACTTTAATTGTTCGTGAGTTTAAAGAAGAGGAGTAGGGTATTTATAGTTTAAAACAGGTGGTAAGTAAGGCAAAATATAATTCAGTATCAAATCAGAATCAATCAAGAGAAGGGAACCCCTTTAATTAAGGAGTTCGAACTTAGAATAGTAAAGGGCAGAGTTTATTTAAGGAAAGAAGATCAGGAACACATGGTGCAATCAAGGGTAAATAAATAAGGGACGTTTTAAAATACTCGGTTTAGGAAAATAAGGTAAGAGTAAAATGAATTAACACATAGTAAATCAAGGAATTAGGGATTCGAACTCGTAATGAATTAATTCAGAAAACAGGTCCAAATTAGACAAGGGCAGAATCAAATAAGCTTACATAGAAATCAATCCCCAAAACAATTAGAGCTAAAAAGGTTTGACTATAAAAGATGCATAAACTCGAACATGCAGAGCTAAGATTAAACAAACAGTGTAGTAATGTAATCAAAAATAGAAAAACATAGATATGTGAGAAATCAAAGGTCTTGAAAAGCTTATCGAGAATCAGAAATATGAGACGAGTTTAGAGAACTAAGTTTTGAAATCAAGGAGGAAGCAAAATAATCGCACACAAGTAGTTTGAAAAAACCCCAAAATCTAGGGTTCCTACCACAAGTCAAGTGTAGAGTCGAAAGCATATAAAATCAGGCTAAACAAATAAACTCAAGAAGTCCAAAGAATCCAAACATTCATGGGAACCTAAGTAAAGAAAAAGGCAGTAAAGAAATTACTCGGAAATCCTAGGAAGCAACACAATAAAGAAAATACCTAAAATTATAGTGAAAACACTTACGATTATAGCAAAGTCAAATAAAGTAAGGAATCACATTGGAACAGGTAAAAAATCACGGAAACCCTAAGTTTGAAGAAGATGAACAGTTTTGAAAACAAAAAAAAATCGAAAAGATGTGAAAAATACTTTAAAAATCCTAAAAAATAGCACGGATATGACATAAATCTTAGAGATAAATAAAGAAAACCTCGAAGACTTAGGGTTTCATAGAAAACCCTAGAAAATGAGAAAGACCTGGAACGGGCTGGTTCTGAGTCAGCAACGGACTCATAGGGCTAGGACTCACCGGAGATGAGCCGGAACGGGCCATAGAACTTGAATCAGAAAGATTCTGAGTCAAGGTCTTCAAGGTCGGACCCTGAAACCTCGAGCAAGAGGAGTGTAGAGGTATGTGGGGGTAGGTACAGGCTACTCAGGGTCTGAGAAGCCATAGTTTCCGGTGAAATAAGGTCGGAGATCGGTGAAATGGGCTAGGGTTTCAAAGAGAGGTTGGGAGAATTTGAGAGACGAAGGGGATACAAGGGCGGCTCATTTGATGTAAAATGATTAGGGTTAGGGGTCTTGTTGGTTTAATTAAGGAAGGGGGGATATGGGTCGTTGATTAGAATAATCAACTGCCACGATTAAAAATGGGGATCCGGGCTGGTCATATAACTTGGGTCTGGGTCGGGTAATTATTGAAATTGGATAGTGTAATTGAAGGGTTAGAATGGGGTCGAAATTAGGCTAAAATTGAAAGTAAAATGTGCTGCAATTGAAATAGTCACTTTTTTCCCTTTTGAATATACGAAAATAGTAAATGATGTTTAAAATCAAATTAAAATAATGAATTAATAAACAATGCATAAGCATTAATTTAAAAATAATGAGAAATGATTTTGTGATTAAAAATTCTATTAAATATAGAAATATGCTAAAATTGCAATTTTAGTTTAAAAATACCAAATGGACTTTTAAAATTATGAAAATTATATTTTAGCGTAAATGTGATAATAAAATAAATTATTCACCAAAATGACAAGTTCTGGGAATAATTATTGGATTTTACAGTGCAAAATAGGCCATAAATTAGTTTTAAAAATCATAAAATATTTGAAAAAAATATCAGAACATTTGAGGATGCTTATATATGCATATACATGCTATTTTGAAAGTATTTTGTGTATAAAAATACATAGGGAAAAATTGGGTATCAACAACCGTGCAGTTCAATTGGGCTTCACTCAGTGTTTTCAACTAGCATAGTAGATTGGGTGCATCAATTTGTCTTTGTGCTGGCCCAGCACTGCCCCCACTGCACATTCACTGGCATAACACATTAGATCGAACAATTTCTCCAGTTGGGGGAAACAATGATGGGTGTTGTGACCAGTCTCTTTTTCAACTCCTCTAATGCTACCCTGCAATCATCAGAAAATAAAAACGGGTGATCTTTTTCTAACAACTTACAGGGAGGGTTGGCAATTTTGGAGAAGTCTTTTATGAACCTCATGTAGAAAACGGCATGTCCAAGGAAGCTTCTGATGGCTTTGACTGAAGTTGGGGGAGGTAGCTTTGCTATCACATCAACTTTCACGCTATCAACTTCTATTCCCTTAGTCGACACCCCGTGCCCCAAGACTATGCCTTCTTGTACCATGAAATGGCACTTCTTCCAGCTCAGAACCAAGTTAGTCTCGATGCACAGTTTTAGCACACGCGTCAAATTTATCAGGCACTCATCAAATAAATTCCCCACCACCGAGAAGTCATCCATGAACACCTCCATTATGTCCTCAACCATGTCAGAGAACATGGCCATCATACACCATTGGAATGTGGCAGGTGCATTGCATAGACCAAAGGGCATCCGTCTAAAAGCATAAATGCCATCGGGGCATGTGAAGGAGTTCTTCTCTCTGTCCTCCGGTGCAATGGAGATCTGATTGTACCCTGAGTACCCATCTAGAAAACAGAAGTGTGACCTCCCTGCCAATCTATCCAACATTTGATCAATGAAGGAAAGTGGGAAGTGGTCTTTCCGGGTAGATAGATTCAACGTTCGATAGTCCATACAAATTCTCCAGCCTGCGACGATTCTTGTTGAGATCAATTCATTGTTGTCATTTTCCATAACCGTCATGCCACCCTTTTTAGGAACACATTGAACTGGGTTTAATCAGTTGCTGTCAGAGATTGGGAAAATAATTCCCACATCTAACCACTTTATCACCTCCTTCTTCACCACTTCCTTCATGTTGGGGTTCAACCTCCTCTGGTGTTCCCTGGAAGGTTTGTGCCCCTCTTCTAGCAGATTTTTTGCTTGTAGTAGGTGGGGCTGATCCCCTTAATATCTGCCATGGTCCACCCAATGGCAGTTTTGACTCCTTCAGTACCTGTAAAAGAATTTGAACCTGCACATCTAACAAACTAGATGAGATAATAACAGGTAATGTGGAGTCAGGTCCCACAAATTCATACCTGAGGTGGGCTGGCAATGGCTTTAACTCTAGCTTTGGTGGTTTTTCAATGGATGGCTTAGCTAGAGGAGTTTCTCTCTTTTCTAAGTGCAAGGGCTCAAACTCTAGATTTCTCTCCTAGAACCCTCTACCTTCTAATGCCAACACCCATTTCTCTAGATCTTCACCACTCACTTCATGTAAGTTCATCAAACATGCAGAAAGGGGGTCCTTAATTGACAACACCTACTCATCATTGAGTCTCATCTTGAGCTCCCCAGTCTGACAGTCAATCAGAGCTCTCCCCGTGGCCAAGAATGGTCTTCCTAATATTATAGGAATCTCTTCATCCACTTTGCAATCCAAGATCACAAAATCTGCAGGGAACACAAAATTCCCCACCTGAATAAGGATATCATCAAGGATACCAAATGGACGCTTCACAATCCTGTCGGCCAGCTGCAACAACATGGAGGTGGGTCTAGCTCTCCCAATGCCCAACCACATGTAGATAGCAGGGGCATAAGATTAAAGGTGAAATTTCAATAGTGCATGGAATTGTAAAGCTACCTGGATCAGATAGCTTTTCAGCAATAGGTCTAGTCACCACAGCATTAAAAGTTTGAGTAAGTGTAACAGTGGGCAAGTCTTGAAAATCAAAATTTTGGGACATCAAGTCATTCATCATTTTTGCATATCCAGGCATCTCCTTTAAAGCTTCAATCAGTGAAATATTTACCTGGATTTGTTTGATCATTTCAAAGAACTTTTTATACTGCTCCTCCTTTTGATGCTTGACCAGCCTCTGTGGAAAGGGTGCAGGAGGTCTCTTCTTCCCAATCACTTGGGACTTCTCTTTATCAGCTAATATTTCAACTACAGGCTCTTCAAAAGGCTCAGCTACTTTCTCGGTCTCCTACTGAATGTTCTTTTCTTCCTGAGCAGGCTGGACTGTCACCTTTGCCAGTATCGTAGACTCATCCAGCTCAATGAGCATTGGAGTGAGTGTCTCAGCTTGTACATTTTCTCGAGCTCTCTCTTGTTATACATCTAGATCCGTGCCAGTACGGAGAATCACCGCCATTAGCTGCTTTGGTCCTTGATCCTTTCGATTAATCTGGGTGTCTGCAGGTAATGTCCCCTGAGGTCAACTGTATAGAGACATTGAAATTTGGCCCAATTGCACTTTAATGTTTTTCATTGTTGCGTCATGTGCATCTAATCTATCATTTATTTTTGCATTGGACCCAATAACCTGTTGCATCATTGATTCAAGTCTAGTGAACCCATCTTCTTGCCTTCCACCATGCTGCTGCTGAGGTGGGGGATACCCTTGTTGCTGATTGTAGTACCCATGTGGCCTTGGATAAGGTGCCATATTGTTAGTGGGTCTCATACCTCCCATGCTTCCAGCATTGTACTGTGGTTGAGGTGGTCTGTATGGCTGCTGACCCCGGTTCTGATTGCCCTATCTACGGCCTCCATAGTTTGACACATAGTTCATGTCTTCAGGGTGCTACTGATGATGATCATGTTCTCCATTCCAAGGATTACCAATCAGCTGGCTAATGTAAGATGTGCACAAGCCCCCATTGGTAGTGTCTACAATATGCACTTACTGTTTCTGACATGATTCCTCCGCCTTTTTGGTGAGTACGCTCATCTGTGTCAGTAAGGTTGCCACATTTTCAGCCATGGAATTTGATGGATTAAAAGGCACTAGGTGCACCACTGGAATGATCGAGCATTCCTAGTCGTCCACCCCAAATTCTGAGCCATTTTGTCAAGCAGACTCTGACCTTCTCTCCAAGTTTTGCTCAAAAATACCCACCAGCTGAGGCATCTACAATGTTCTTCATGCTATCTGACAATCCCATGTAAAGCCGTTGTCCCAACATCTCATCTGCAAAACCATGGTGTGGACATATAACCAACATTCCTTTAAATTAGCTCCATGTCTCATGCAGTGTCTCCATTGGTTTCTGTTTAAAGCTCACAATCTCATCAATTTGTTGAGCTGTTTTGTTGGGAAGATGAAACTTGATGTGAAATTGCTTGACTAACTCACCCCAAGTTTCTATAGAGTTTATGGGGAGTGAGTTTAGCCAAACCTGAGCAGCTCTTGTCAGCGAGAATGGAAACAATTACAGCCTGATTGCTTTCGGAGTTACGTTGGGTTGCCTTTGGGTTTTGTAAATCGACAGGAAGTTCTTTAAGTGATGCTGAGGATCTTCGGTCGGTGTCTCAGAAAATAGTCTCCTGTTTTGCAACAAGTGAAGCATATTATTCGTATTCTGGAACGATTCAGCTTTTATCGCGGGCACAACATTGGCAGTGGCCAGATTATCAGTTGTGGGTTGTGCACAATCATATAGTGCATCCTCAGGCACAGGAGGTGCCATTTCTCTGACGTTTCCGTTGACGTTGTCTACGTCACCCATGTCAATTTCGAGTTTGTGTGTTTGTTGAAGTTGTTGAAGTCTTTTGTCAGCACGTTTCAATATCCAAAATGTTTTCTCGAGGTCTGGGAGTCCTTCAAGTAGTTCTCCAGTCCTTGTAGAATCTCTGGTCATACACCTGTGCAACCAAGTAACAATCGTTAATAATTTTAATCAAAAATTGGGTGTAGAGAAAACTGACTACACTAAGAATTTTTGTATTTCTATCAATTGTAATTGATAACTCCGCTAACTTCCTCAGCAACGGCGCCAAAATTTGGTCACGCCCAACTATGACTTATATAAAGGACACTGCGGATGTTGCAAATATAACCTGAGTATTCTGGCCAGAGTCGAATCCATAGAGAGTTAACCTATCAATCACTATCTTTACACCCACTAAACTCTTGAGAACCAATTTTCCCAAATATTTGAATCATAGTTGATGGTTTCTGTAATAACTAAAATTTCAAGTAAATAAATAGCTGTAAACTAAGGATGCTAAGGTTATAAACAATAATGAGAAAGCACTAAGGTAATGATTTCCCCTATTGATGGAATTCCTTCTGTTTATGTCTCATAAACATTTACCAACACATTCTCTATCAATCATGAACGCTCTTCTTACCATAAATATCTCTCGAGTAATCACAGTAATATACTAAATGTACTCTCCCGAGATACACTACCTTGCTTTATTTAACACAATTCACTTTAGATTATACCCAAGGCTTCGTTATCTCTAATCCCGCCTTTAAACCCTCGGTTACTGATTCCTCATATACTTTGGGAGTGGTGTTTTTCAACAATTACCTAAATATGCACTCTCTCTAAAGTTATGCATACTAAATAGGCACAACTAATTGAGAATCGTGTCAATTAACTACAACAAATACATAGTTGAAAAAATAGAAATTGAAGCTAGCAATATGAATTCACATAAACAAGAAGTTCATCCCTCAATAGGTTCCATCAAAACCTTAGACAAAGGATTTAGCTACTCCTAACTATGGGTAAATAAACTAAAACAATATTCATCATAAACTTGCAAGAAAAATCAAAGAAAAGAAGAAAGATATTTTGGGTGATCTCTCACAATTGTTTTCCTTGCCAAAATACTCTCCAAATCAATACATGCCTCTCTTGGGAAAAGTCTAGTGTTTAAAATAGGGTTTTAGGCTAAAAATCTCATGTTTAGCACTTTAGTCCCTGAAGTTTTCCGCCTCCACCGCGGTTCTGCCGCGTTCGCGGTCAAACCGCAGCCAAACATGCTCTATGATTCTCAATCTGTCTCCGAGTACACTCTGCCGCGGTTCTGCCGCAGTCGCGGTCAAGCAGCGGCCAAACACCTTCTCTGAATCTCCAGTTATCCGCGATCATCTTCTGCCGCGGTCGCGGTGGAACCGCGACAGTCCCTCTTTAGGCCTAATTTGAGCTGTTCGCGTGGTTCACTTGGCGGAATTTTACGATTGCCCTCTTTTTTCTTCATATTTGATCCCAAAAGTACTTCATAGCCTTCTCTTGTCATATATAACCTGCAAAGCATGAAAAGTGCTAATCAGAGCATTTTTTATCACTTTTATCATTAAAATTACATAAGAAAATAGTTATTTAAGGCCTAATTATAATTAAATTCACCTATTATCACTTTGCTATGGGTTGGTCTTGCCATGTTTTTCAACGTATCTGTAATGTCTAAGAAACATTGATTCCTTATTAATTGACCCTAGAAGAAACAAATCAACCAAACTGTAGTAGAAACTTTGAAACATAAAGTACGTTCCTTTATGTTGTCGGAATAGTGTCGCAAAGTAGGTTCACTTATTTGGTGTACAAACGATAGTTGGTTCCAAGTATTTTCTTTTAATATTTTTATACTACTTCACATGTTGGAAAACTCTAGACATTAGCTAGTAACGTTACTGTTGGAAGCTACTTTAATAATATATTAAGATGTAGGCTTACACATTTTTTACATTTAATTTCAATCTTTTGACGTCCACTTACATAATTATTTCATGTCATATAATATGATGTTCAAGCTCATAGCATGTCGAAGACTTCAATAAAATGAAGAGTTGTTGAAGTTGTTTAAGTCCTTTGTATTTATTGTTTTATTAGTGTTAGGTATTCAAGTAGGATTAGTCATAATGATATTAGTTGTTTAGTTGAAAAAATATAATTTATCATTTATGTTGTTGATACATTAATATTATTATGAATAAGTACTAGGTTTTGTTTCTCAAAATTTACGAAATATATTATGTTGTTATGAATATAGGTATGTTTTGTTATAATATACCAATTGGAAGAGAGTTTTACGACAAAAAATTGTACTTTTATTTGCCTTTAAAAGAATGGTTTTTATTGATAATTTAATTGGATTTACCAACAATCATTTTTTAGGCGGATTTAGTAGCCATTATAATTGCGGCAAAACAATTATTGTTAGAGCTTGTAATTTTTGCAGCAATTAATTGAATTTACCAGCAATAAAGATTAAGACAAAAGTGTATATTAAGTTTTTCTTGGAATGGATTTAGTAGCCATTTTAATTACCATTAAAACAAGTGACCTTTAGCGGCAATAAAAGATACCTTTACCAGCACTTCGGTGAATGGATGCTAAAAGGCTTTAACGAACCTAGTTATAACGGCTAAAACATAATGGCCAGTAAATGTTTTAGCGGCAATAAATACTGCCGCTAAAGGGTTTTTCCATTGCTGCGAAAGAAACTTTTTGTTGTAGGGAGTACTCTATTCATCCGGGCCTCGCGAAGAAGTATCAGGATTTGCGTCAACATTATTGGTAGCGGAGAATGAAGAAGGATATTGTTGCATATGTGACTCAATGTTTGAATTCTCAGCAGGTTAAGTATGAGCATCAGAAGCTTGGTGGTTTGTTTTAAATGATAGAGCTTCCCGAATGGAAGTGAGAGCGGGTCACTATGAATTTCGTTGTTGGACTCCCCAGACTCGGATGAAGTTCCACGCAGTATAGGTCATTGTTGATAGGATGACCAAGTCAGCGCATTTTATTCCTCTAGCACTCTCCTATTCATTGGAGAGGTTAGCTGAGATCTATATCCAATAGATTATTCATCATCATGGTGTGCTTGTGTCTATCATCTTGGATCAAGGTACGCAGTTTAACTCACGTTTTTGGAAAGCAGTTCAGTGGGAGTTGGGCACACGGGTTGAGGTGAGCACAATATTTCATCCTCAGACGGACGGGCAGTTCGAGCGGGCTATTCAGATTTTGGAGCATATGTTCTGAGCTTGTCATTAAATTTGGAGGCTCGTGGGATCAGTTTTTGCCTTTAGCAGAGTTTACTTACAATAACAGCTACCAATCGTGTATTCAGATGGCTTCTTATGGGGATTTATATGGTAGGCGGTGTCGGTCTCCAGTTGGATGGTTTGAGCTGGGAGAGGCTCGGTTGTTGGGTACAGATCTGGTTCAGGAGGCCTTGGACAAGGTCAGGAATATTCAGGATAGGCTTCGTACAGCTCAGTTCAGGCAAAGGAGTTATGCTGACAGCGAGGTTCGAGATTTGGCTTTCATAGTTGGTGAGCGGGTATTGCATCGAGTGTCTCCTATGAAGGGCGTGATGAGATTTGGGAAGAAGGGCAAGCTTAGGTGTAGGTTTATTGGCCCGTTTGAGATTCTTGGTCGATTGGGATAGGTGGCTTAAAGACTTGCAATGCCGCCGAGCTTATCAGCTGTGCATCCAATGTTTTAGGTGTTCGTGCTCCGGAAGTACCACGACGATCCATCCCATGTGTTAGATTTCAGCAATGTCCAGTTGGACAAGGACTTGTCTTATGAGGAGGAGCCGGTAGGTATTCTAGATCGACAGGTTCGTCACTTGAGATTGAAGAGTTTTCCTTCTGTTCGTGTTCAGTGGAGAGGTTATCCTCCTAAGGCATCGACCTGGGAGTCCGAGTACGATATGCGGAGCCGTTTTCCCCATTTCTTCCCCGACTCAGGTACTTCTTTCTTCTGTCTGTTAGAGGACAAACTGCTATTTTAGAGGTGGAGAATATGATGACCCTTTGGGCCATCACTTGATTTTAAATTAAATTATGTATTTCTGAGGCCTTGAAAACCTTATTTAGCGTTACCTCAATTTGCATGCGTTGTCCGGATGTGTAGCCGGAAAACATAAATGTGAAAATCTGTAAAACAAATGATAGATTTTAATTGTAAAATGAATAAATTTGACTTCGCTCAATATTTTACGTAAAAGGACCCGAACCTGTGATTTGACGGTCTTAGGGTCTGTAGGAAAATATGGGACTTGGGCGTATGCCCAGAATTGGATTCCGAGGTCCCAAGTCCGAGAAATGAATTTTTTAAAGAAAATTATTTTCTGAAATTATTTAAAGCAATATGAAATGAAATTTGATTAGAACATAATGATACCAGGCTCGTATTTTTATTCCGGAGTCCGGTACAGGTCTTATATATGATTTTAGACATTTTTGTGAAATTTGATGAAAACGGATGTCATTTGACGTGATTCAGACCTAAATTGCTAAAATTGATCTTTTAAGAAGTTTGAGAAAATTCTTTGATTTTGAGGTTTAATTTGTTGTTATTAATGTTATTTTGGTAAGTGCACGAATAAGTCCGTAGGATATTTTTGTGGTTGTGTGTATATTTGGTTTGGAGCCCTGGGATCTCGGGTGAGTTTCGGATAGGCGGCAGAGTATTTTTTGACTTAGAAAATTGCAGAAATATGTTGTCTGCTAGTGTCCAGATATTTGTGCTATGTGATCGCATAGCTAAGTTCGCGATCGCATAATGTATACTTCAGGGGTTCTTTTTTGTTCTATGCGATCGCATAGTACCTTCCGCGATCGTGTACAGTTAACCCCGAGAAGTCCATTTTTGTTCTATGCGATCGCACTTTTTCCTCCGCGATCGCAATGTGTTAGCCCTCAACCTTCATTTTCTTCTATGCAATCGCATGGTATTGTCTGTGATCGCGGTGCTCAGCCGCATTTACTCTGTATGATCGCATCTCTTTGTCCGCGATCGTGTAGGCCAAATCCGCCCAGTTATATTAAATGTTCTGAAATAGTAGCATTATTGGACTTAACCCAAATTTCATAACTTCTTCTTCTCCACACCTCTTGGGGCAATTTTTGAAGAGCTTCTTCACCATAACCTCTTAGGTAAGTAATCTTTGACTTGTTTCCTTCCATTTTTATCATCAACCATTAGATTTCTAGGCTTTAAATATGAAATTAAGGGTAGAAAATTAGGAATTTGGGTAGAGTTAGGGCTTTTTGATTATTTGGGAATTTAACCTCGCTTTAGGGTCAAATTTCAAAACAAATTATATATTCGGGCTCGTGGGTGAATGGATGATCGGGTTTTGGTCTGAACCTCGTATTTTGACCAAGCGGGCTCGAGGTCAATTTTTGACTTTTTGGGAAGAATGATTAAAATCTATAATTAAGCATTGAAATTGGATTGTTTAGAGTTTATTGATGTTATTAAGTCGATTATGTCTTGATACAATTGAATTGGAGCTAAATTCAAAAGGGAAAGCGGTGTTTGAGGCTTGAGTTGGCCGTGGATGTTCGAGTAAAGTGTTTGGTCTAACCTTAGCTTGAGGGATTAGGGGTCGAGTCCCATTTGCAATGTAATAATTTTTGAGTACGACGTATAGGCATGGTGACGAGTATCTATAAGTCGGAGTCAAGCATGCCCGTGAGTCTTGTATTGTGATTTTCATGGCTTCATTGTATTATCTATGTTTTAGAGGTGATTTTTATTTGTTGTGAAAAGTTTGTGGAAGTAATTGTGACCTTTCAAAATCGAGGAGCATTGGATCAAGCTATATTATGAATGGTGAAAAAATATGAGTTGATTGAACCCTTTGGAGAATTGGCTCAAGTGGTAAGTGAGTTGTGAAGTAAAAGTGAAAAAGAGAAAGAAGCCATTTAATTGTTCCCTTGCTGGGATATTGCTGCCTTATTGGTTATCTCCATTGCCGGGGCATTGATATTATTGATGTTGTTCTCTTACCGTGATTTAATTGTTTAATTGTTGTTCCCTTGCCGATATTGCTATTATAATCTTGTTTATTCCCTTTCTCTGTTGTTTGTAATTGTTTTTTGGGTGAGGAAGAGTGTTAAAGCACGAAGGGTAATGTCGGGTATTATTTGTTTTGTGAGGAAAGAGTGTAAATTGCGAAGGGTGCCGTGTATGATTGTTATGAAAGAGTGTAACGCATGAAGGGTGATGATGTGTCGCACGATGTACCATTCCATTCCCATTTTATTGATTATATGGTGAGAAAAGAGAGCAAAAGCACGAAGGATGATGTCGTGCATTTATTGATTACTGATTCTCTATTGATATCTGAGCTATCGTTACGTGATGTCTTTCTAATTGGAATTTTTATCTCCCCCACAGTATGATCCCCTCCCATATTGACTGGTTATCTCTGCATTTCTTTTCCCGTTGTACATATATTTGAACTGTGACCATTGAATAAGTTTCTTTCGCTTGAGTTAGGTTAAAAGCACGAAATGTACTGCACAGTTTTATTTGGTAATTTGGTCCTAGCCTCATCACTACTTCGCCGAGGTTAGGATAGGCACTTTCCATAACATGGGGTTGGTTGTGCTGATACTACACTCAACGCTATGTGCAGATCCTAAAGCATCTTTTGGACAGTAGTTGGAGGCTTCTTCCAGTCCACCCGAAGACCCAAGGTAGACCTGCATGCGTTCGCAGGCCCTAGCGTCTCCCTCCATCTCTATTTCTTGTTTCATTTTCCCTTTTGTTCATAAACAGAGTATTCTTATTTCTTCAGACTTTGTATGTAGAAATATTAGATAGTGTGTGACACCAGGTTTTTGGTGTTTAAGATTTTAAGAGTTGTAATAGATGCAGTTTCAGATATTTAATTGTCATCTTCCACTTAGTTATTTAAGGTTCCGTTGTTTTCATGTTATCGCATTATATTTGTTAAAAAGAAGAAACTGGATAATGAAGTAAGTTAAGGATTGACTTACCTAGCTCTCATTAGTAGGCGCCATCACGACTTCCGAGGATAGAAAATTCGGGTCGTGACACTCCCATATCTCCCAATATTCTATGATGTTGAAAATGGCCATAACTCTTTTGTAACTCTTCTCCCATGTTCAACATGATTTCATAACTTACTGTCCCACTTTCTTCCAATTTAATTCAAGGAAGAATTTCTACACCTATAAATAGGAGTCTTTCTTTCATAATGTGGGATGTGAAAAATAATTGAAAGTGTTATTAATAAAGTGAGGTTAAAGTTGTGTAAAAAAAAGAAGAAGAGAATTTTTACTTTTGTTGAAGGAATGTGTCCATCTTGGTGGAACTTTGTACTCGACAATTTGTCCACTCTTTGTTCGAGTCATATGACATGATCTGGTTGTTGTATGCTGGGGGAGACAAGTCAAGAAGATTACTGCTTGACCAGTGAAGACATTGTTGCAGTGGGCTTGAATCTCCTTAAAGAGAGCGAGATATTTATACCTCAGCCTGAAGATATTTTATTTTCTTCATTTTAGTTTTCAACTGTAATTGTATTTTCACCAACAATTTTAAATAGATTTAAATGGCTACAGTTGAAAAATCCACGGATACCAAGGTGGGAGATCTCAACAAGCCATTCGATTTCAACTGTACTCATTTCAAGAGATGGAAGGGTAAAGTATTTTTTTATTTGAGTCTTCTCAATATTTTTTATATTTTAACTGAGAAGAATCCAAGCAAAGTAAATAACTCCTCCACGAATGATGATGAGCTAATGCCCTTCAAGAAAAAATGCAAAAAATATTACGATGATTCATACAAGTGTAGGTATTATCTTCTTAATTGTCTATCTGATAATTTTTATGATTATTATGATAGAACTTACTTTACTACAAAGAAAATTTGGAAAGCATTGCAAAGTAAGTATGATACCGAGGAGTGGTGCGAAAAAATATGTTGCTAGTAGATTTTTCGGCGGACAACAAATCTGTAGTAGACAAGCTCAAGACATCATAATGATAGTTGGGGAGCACAGGTCCGAAGATATTAAAATTAGAGATAATTTTATTGTTTGTGGCATAATAGATAAACTTCCACCTTCATGGAAGGAATTTCAAAAAACTATGAGCCACAAACAAAAGGAAACTTCACTTGAGACGTTGATAATGTGGAATCATATGGAAGAAGAGGCAAGAGGCCAAGACACACTTATGTAATCGGAAGAGAGCACTCTACAACCTATCATTACAAAGGAAAATTTAATTACTTCAAATAATATTACTTCTGAAACTCATAAAAATACCTCTTTGAAGCAGAAGAAGAAGACTTTTAAGAAAAATTATGGTAGACCTCCCAAGAAGAATAATGGTGCAAATAACCAAGCGCAGAATCAACAAGTTCAAATTGCGAAGCCATGCTTTGTCTATGGAAAGAGTGGCCATATTGCTCGATTTTGCAAATTTCGAAAACGTGGTCCTACACTACAGGCAGACGTTACCAAGAGCCACTTGTGACAGTGATAACAGACATTAACATGGTAAAAAATATTAATGGATAGTGGGTTGATTCTGGAGCAAACTGTCATGTTTGCTATGATAGAGATTGGTTTAAAGTTTATAATCTGTTTGAGGAGCCCAAAACCATCATGCTTGGTGATTCTCACACAATCCAGGTGCTTAGAAAGGGAGAGGTCGAGTTGAAGTTCACTTCAGGAAGAGCATTAACGTTGAAAGACGTACTTTATATTCCTTCAATGAGAAAAATTTTGATGTCTAATTTTCTTCTTAACAAGGTAGGCTTCAAATAAATTATTGAGAGTGATCAATATATAATAGTGAAAAAAAAGTATTTTTGTGGGTAAGGGGTATGCATGTGATGGGATGTTCAAGTTGAATGTTGAGATGAACAAAACTTCTTCTAGTTCTACTTATATGCTTTCTTTTACTACTTTTTGGGATGCTTGTTTATGTCATATTAATCGTTATATGGGAATCATGATTAATTTAGGATTAATTCCAATGATTAAAAATAATTTTGAAAAATGTGAGGCTTGTAGTAAAGCTAAAATAACTAAAAGGCCTCATTTTCAAGTTGAAAGAAAAACTGAATTGTCGGAATTAGTTCACACTGATGTTTGTGAAGTTGGAGAAATTTTAACTCATGGAGAAAATAGATATTTTATCACTTTTATTGATAATTTATGTGCGTACACATATATTTACTTGATGAAAAATAAAAGTGATACGTTTAAAATTTTTAAAAATTATCTCCATGAGGTTGAAAATCAATTCGGTAGCAAAATAAAATGAATTAGAAGCGATAGAGGCTGTGAATATGAGTCTAATAAATTTAATTACTTTGTTAGATCATTGGGAATAATTTATGAAACTACTCCACCTTATTCACCTGCATCAAACGATATGACTGAAAGAAAAAAATAGAACCTTAGTCGAATTAACTAATGTCACTTATTAAGTCAAATGCACCTTTAAATTTGTGGGGTGAAGCTATTTTGACTGCATGTTATGTATTGAATAGGGTGCCTCATAAGAAAATAAAACTGACACCATTTGATTTGTGAAAAAATCACAAGCCAAATTTGGGTTATTTGAGAGTTTGGGGTTGTTTAGCCTATGTTAGGCTAACGGATCCTAAAATTATAAAATTGGGTAAAAAAGTTATCACTTGTGCTTTTCTTGGTTATGCTTCTAATAGTACAACCAATAGAATTTAAATCATGACGAGAATATAATTATAGAATCAAGTGATGCTTATTTCATGAAAATAAATTTCCATTTGAGTCTAAAAATAGTGGGGGTCAAAGAGATAAAGATAATTTTTTGTCTATGCCTAGTTCTTCTAATTCTATTTTGCAAAATAAAGAAAATGATATTTTTGAGTTAAGAAGAAGTAAAAGAGCTAGAATAGAAAAATATTTTGGTCCTGATTTTTATGTTTTTAATATTGAAAATGACCCTCTTACTTTACAAGAAGCTTTATTATCACATGATACTATTTTTTTGGAAAGAGGCTGTGAATGATAAAATCGAATCACTAATTTCTAATAAAACTTGGAAGTTCGTGGATTTACCACCAGGTTGTAAAATAATTGGGTGCAAATGTGTCCTGAGGGAAAAATTAAAACCGGATAGATCTGTTGATAAGTATAAAATAATGTTAGTTGCTAAATATTTTAAGCAATTAGAAGACTTAGAATCTTTTGATACTTTTATCGGATTACTAGAATTATATCCATTGGACTTTTAATTGTTATTACTGTAATTTTTGATTTTCATATTCATCAAATGAATGTAAAAATTATTTTTTTTAAATGTGGATCTAAATGAAAAAATTTATATGGATGAACCTAAGGGTTTTATAGAAGCGGGCCAAGAAAGTAAAGTGTGTAAACTTAATGAATCGTTATATGGCTTGAAATAGGCACCTAAGCAATGACATGAAAAGTTTGATTCCTGCATAATTAAAAATGATTTTAAATCAAATGAGTGTGATAAGTGCTATCATAAGTCTTGAAAATTCACATGTAATTATTTGCTCTATGTTGATGATTTGTTAATATTTGGCTCTAACATGAATGTTATTGGGGATATTAAAAGCATTCTTAGTAGCCATTTTGACATGAAAGATTTGGGTGGGGCAAATTTCATTCTTTGAATGAAAATTACTAGAACATGTGATGGAATTTTCCTTGACCAGTCACATTATGTTGAGAAAATTTTGAAAAAAAATATAATTTTATTGATTGTAAGCATGTTTTAATCCCTTAAGATTCAAGTGTTCACTTATTTTCTGTACAAAGTGACAATGATTTGATAAATTAAAAGGAATATGCTAGCTTAATCAGAAGCTTGAGATATATGACTGATTTTACTCGGCATGATATTGCATATGCAGTAGGAGTATTTAGCATGTTTACAACTAGGCAAGGTAGTGAACATTAGCATGCCATAACAAGAGTTATGAGGTATTTACTTAGTACAAAAACATATGGCTTATTTTATAAAAAACTATCCTGCTATACTCGAAGGCTTTTCTGATGCAGATTGGAACACTTTATCTGGTGATTCCTGTTCTACTATAGGTTATAATTTTACTTTGGGAGATGGTGCTATTTGTTGGAAATCGAAAAGGCAAACAATAACTGCTAACTCTACCTTGGAGGCTGAGCTAATTGATTAAACTTCAGCTAGTGAGTTAACGTATTGGCTCAGAGATTTATTATTTCAAATTTCTTATTTTAAAAAACTAACTCCTCCTATTTTAATTCATTATGATAGTAGTGTTGTAATTGGTAGAGTACAAAACTATTATTACAATGGTAAATCCGGACCTATAAGGAGAAAATATAGTACTATGAGATCATATTTGTTAAGTGGTACCAATAATATTGATTATGTTAAATTTTGTGATAATCTTGCAGATCATCTGACCAAGGCCTTAGCAAGAGAAAGGGTTTGGAGCACATCGAGGGAGATGGGATTGAAGCCTACAAGCTCATAAGTCATATATGAGGAACCCAACCTGGGGATTAGAGATCCTACAAACAGGTTCAATGGGAAGAACGAATCATATGATGGCTTGGTTTGAAATGCACATTTTTTATTATTGTTTCATCCCTATGGTGTGAGTGCATTTATACTGTAATGATTTGCGAGGTTGAGTTTCATTAACTCTTAATGAAAATCTATAGCTCGTATGAGTAGGGTGTTATAGCTACAAGAGCACCCTTGACAGATTTCACCTATGTGAGTGTGAAAGTAGGCTGCTTCTAATGAGAATTGGGCTTTTCCTTAAAAATACTTATGAAAACCGGGATAGCACAAAACAATAGTATGATGGCTAATAAAGCTCATTTAAACACCTTGATTATTATGTGTAAGCAGTGATAATTTATTTCCCTGAAGCAGTCATAGTTCAAGTCTGAAACCCCTACTGACTCTGGAGTAAAGATCGATGTTTTGCTACTTATATATCTAATATTAAAATGAGTGGGGAAATGTTACTATTTTAGAATTTTAATATTAAAAAAATATGTCATAAATCCCACTACTCCATAATTGTCACGACCCAACCCGGTTGTGATGGTGCCCAACCCTAAAGCTAGGCAAGCCTGACCAACAATCTCACTCAATTTAACAATAACTCTCAAAACCAACAAATTAAGAAAAATATAATAGTTTTAGAATAATAATCCGGTATTTATAGAAATAATACTGAGAAATACGAATAACTTATAAGACACTCACAAAAGATCTGGGGTTACGAGTCTAGAGACTCTAAAACAAACTGGATAATAATATCTGAATGAAAATATATAAGTCTGAAAATGTATATAATAATGAAACTGAAATAGGAAAAGTAGCCAGGTCCTGCGAACGTCAAGCAGCTACCTCAACAACTTTGAAAAATCTCTGGAGACAATGACTGCTCAGCTAAGCCTCTGGAGTACCTGAATCTGCACACAAGGTGCATGGAATAGGGATGAGTACTACCGACTCAGTGAATAATAAGCATAGAAAATGTCTGAAAATAAGAAATCCACGAAATGCCACGAAGCAAAGCTAAAACTAACAGCCCGATACCTTAACTACGAACTAACAGCTAAACATATCAAGTATATCAATCAAGTATAATGCAAATATGCAATTCAATGCACATGATCCCGCTGCGGCGTAGAGCCCGATCCATTTAACGTCGACGACGCTCACTAGGGGAGTGTACAGACTCCGGATGGGTTCCTATAGCCCAAGCGCAATATCATCCAGGTATTGGCATAAAACAGGCTTTCGGCCTCAATATCAATATATAATAATCGCTACGGCGTGTAGCCTGATCCATACTCAGTTCACAGTATGCAAACGAGTCACATAATAGATTCAATTAACTTCTCAGCTTCCAATTATTAAGGAAATATAACTTAGTTATTTATTTTTCGGAAAAGTTGACTTAGCATTGTATAACAGTGATTAATCATAGGACTGAGATTAATGATTATACAAATCATGCTATCACAATGCTATCCATCCTCTGTGGATGCTACAGATCGGCACAAGGCCCCAAACATGGCAATAAGTCCAGCTATATTCAATACAAGATGTGTATCAGTCGCCAATATAAGATAACTCTTGTTCGGGATGGACCAAGTCACAATCCCCAGTCATAAACAATCATGCACCTGCCATGGGGTGTGAATCAAGCTCTAACATAGCATCACAATGTGATAAACCATGGTTTCAAACCCTTAGGCCATCATCTATACAAACTATTCAACTCTAGCCGACCGTAGACTGGTCCGCAAAGCCTTTTCCTTTCGTATCGACCTCCTCACGTGTCGAATCTAGTCAAAATCACAATGAATATATAAATATGGGCTAAAGAAACATAACCCAATCAAAAATAATACTCGAAAAGTACTAAAATTCACAAAGTTGGTAAAATCCGAGCCCCGAGTCCACTTCTCAAAAAAAGTATGAAAGTCGCATCAACGGATTCCTCGTCTCAACCACGATTCCGTACATATAAAATTTATCGAAAACGGAGTTCAAATGGCCTTTCAAATCCCCAAAATTCATTTTCAAAACCAAGCCCTAGTTCTTCACAATTTCAACCCACTTTCATGAATCTCAGTATTGATTCTTCAATAAAATGGTATTTCTAGGTCAAGAGACTTACCTCCAGTCAATACCCGTCAAAAACCCTTCAATTTTACCAAAAAGATATCTTGGCAGAGAAAAAATGGTGGAAGTAATAAATGGGTCGCGGATAAAATAACCCTTAAAACCATTCTGCCCAGATCCATTTTCCTCTATGCGATCGCGTCCCAAGTCATGCGATCGCGGAGAACAAATTCCAGTCACTAAATTTCACTCTTACGCGATTCCAGAACATTGACTTTCGCTCCTACGCGATCGCAAGAAACATCACGTGACCGCAGAGAACTGCCACTCGACCTTCCGCGTCGCGAACGCCCTCATGCGATCGCACTGGCCAATAACCCAGACCTATGCGATCGCAGCCCCCTTTGTCGCGATCGCATAGAGAAAATCCGAGACCCTCTCCAAGGCTTCTATGTGATCACAGCCCCAGGCTCGTGATCGCAGAGAGCAATTTGTGCTCTGCAATTTCTGCTGCACTTTTAATATTGAAAATTCCCCGTTAGCCATCCGGAATCACCCCAAGGCCCTCGAGACCTTAACCAATCGCACAGATATATTCTATTACTTCATTCAAACTTTCTCCTAGCATAAAAACACTATCATAAACATCAAAATCAACAAATTACCACGGATTCAAGCCTAAGTCAAATTAAAACTTCCGAAACTTGCATTTGATCAAAAATCCGATCTAAACACCTCCGAATGACCTGAAACTTTGCACGCATATCCAAAATAACCTAACGGAGCTACTATAACTATCTAAATTCCATTCCGACTCCTGGATTAAAATCTCACATATCAACCGGAATTCGCCAAAATTCAAACATAGTCAATTCAAACCTAACTCTACACCGGTCCTCCAAATTTAATTCCAATTGCGCTCCTAAATCAAAAATCATCACCCGAAACTAGTCGAATCATCAAAAATCCATTACGAGCCCTCTAACTCATAAGTCAACATTCGGTTGACTTTTCTAAACTAACCTTCTCATAAAGAGACTAATTGCCTCTTTTCTAACCGAATTCTATCTGAATTACTTCAAATTCTTCAAATTAATATAATGAAACATAATGAAGCATAAAACGGAGAAAATGGGGCAAAGATACCTGAGACGGCGGGTCGGATCATTACAATAATATAGAAAATGGACATAACTCTCACTACTCCATGATATAGAAAATGACCAAAACTCCTTAGTAACTCTTTTTCCATGTTCTCCATGATTTCATAAGTTACTAAGAAGAATTTCTACACCTACAAATAGGAGTTTTTCTTCCATAATGTGGGATGTGAAAAATAATTGAGAGTGTTTTAACAAAGTAAGGTTAAAGTTGTGAAAAAAAGAAGAAAGTTTTTACTTTTGTTGCAGAAAATTGTTCATCTTCATGGAGCTTTGGACTCAACTATTTGTCCAGAGTTTATTCGAGTCATACGATGCGATCGGGATGTTATATCCTGGGGGAAACAAGTAAAAAATATTACTGCTACCGTGAGGATTCAGCTGCCAAAAGAGATTATCCTCCTATGGGATGGAAGAGAACATTTATGCATTCCATAGAAAAATAAAAAGAATAAAGTATTCTGAAGCCAAATACTGGACCAGTGAAGACTTTGCTGCAGTGGGCTTGAATCTCCTTAAGAGAGCGACATATCTGCACCTCATCCTAAAGATATTTTATTTTCTTTATTTTAGTTTTCAACTGTAATTGTATTTTCACCAACAGATATTACCAGACCAAACTTCACATAGAAATATGTTAGAAGTTTGCCTGCACAGGTTATATGCCAAGGTTAACTTTAGACACTTTTATATCTGAATTTTGTAACTTCAGATGCAATTTTTTCTACTTCAGTAACGTATGTGTAAAGTTGGTTTCGAAGTGGGTAAATTTGCACAAAAATTTAAACTAAGCGCAGCTTAAATGGTGGCCCCAAAATGGAGTATTGTGCACTTCCCCCGTTTTTTGTCTGACTATCATATGATAGATTGATGGGCTTTTGGCATGGTATAACAACGTACTCATATAATTGACATAAAATAGCCCTAGTTACAGATATTGACATCAAATAGCCAATAAATGTATATCACAATAATAATATGTATATTATAACTTTTTTTCTTTTTCTTTATCTATATGAACATGTATATTAAAATTTTATTTTCATTCTTTGTATATAAATAATATTATTCTTTATATGTCAATAATATAAAATTATATATATAGTTATCGTTGCCTTTGTATAAATGTATATCACAATAAAAAAAATTATATTATTTTTATATCACAGTATATAGCACATCGTACATGTGTATACAAAGTTATAACCACTGTATATCGCTATGTACATTAGTGATATCTCATGTATATCATATGTGTCTGTGTATATCCATAAAAATTTGTGTTAAATGTACGATATACAATGTGATATACATAGGCATCCATACAAAAATTATGTTGTATACACGATATACAAAGTGGTATGCATAGACGTCCTTAAAACCTGTGTGTGATATGCATTGATGTACACGATATACAATGTGATATACATATATTGTAGTTGAATTTTTAGGTCTGATTATTTACTTGAAACCAATCTATATCGGTTCTAATCTTTCTCAAATTTTGTAATATAGCCTCGTCTATGTATTTTCAACCAATTTCAATCACACCCACTCAATAAATCTAACCAAAAAAAGGAAGAGAGAAGAGAAACAAAGTTGGAATATAATTTTTCTACAAAGTTGAAATATATTTTTTCTCTCTTAGTTTTTGCTAATCTTGCTCCAATTTTGTATATAGCCTCGTTTAGGTATTTTCAACCAATTTCAATCACACTCACTCATTTAATCCAACCAAAAGAAAAATAAGAGAGAAGAAAAACAAAGTTAAAATTTATTTTTTTCTCTCTTAGTTTTTGTTTATGATTTTTCTGATGTGAGATCAACGTTACCTTTTCATTCCACTAATATTTTTTGCATAATTTGCAAGAATTTTTGCTAAACTATGAGAGCAAAAGGGAGAAGAATACCAAAATAAACGTATACTTTTTCTTGAGAGAGAATATAAAAGAGAGTAGTTCTTTTTTTTAATATTTGGCTATATAATCCAATTGTTTGGGGCTATTTTTGTCAAACCTAATATAAGGCTAACAAAATTGCCAATTCCTATTATGTGTTGTTATATGATACCAATTTTTCTAGATGGAGATGGATGGAACCCAATTTAAAGGTAAAAATTTGGTCAAGTTTTTAGCTTAAAAGCCTAGCATGCACTATGCTCTAGACAGCCCAATTCCCAATTGGCCGAACAATATGTTTTGGAGAAATCTTAGTACAACTTATAGGAATATTTTTTTTGGTTTCTCATATGATGTTCGATACCCGTATTGGAGCCTTACTATATTTAGATTCGAGCCGTGTAGGATCTCATTCGGTTGGAAGCGCTTCCTACCAAAAAATTTTCTATACCCAAGACTCGAACTCGAAATCTTTGGTTAAAGGAAGAGTAGCCCCATCCGCGGCACCACATTCTTTGATGGTCAGCCTATAGGAATATCAATTAATAGTAAGAAGAAGAAAAATCCACTTATCCTCAAAAGTAAGTGAATTTTTAGAGCAATTAAGTTCTCCAATTTTTGTCTCTTGAATCTGAAATTAACTTTCCTGTGAAGATGAAGCAAGATATGATAAAAGAAATGTTGATCTTCAGATTAAAGACCCTCTTCTTCTGGACTGGGAACAATGCCTTGATCTTGAAGTAACTTACTACTAAATTAACTATTTTTTCTATCAGTATATCTTAATATGTTATAGTTGGTAATATAACATATTATGGGGCTCCATCAAGGATCGGCGCTTAGCCCTTTCTTGTTTGCCTTGGTGATGGATGCTCTTACCCGACATATTCAAGGGAATGTGCCTTGGTGTATGCTATTTGTTGATGACATAGTCTTGATAGACGAGACGAGGGTCGGTGTTAATGAGAGGTTAGAGGTATGGAGACAGGCTCTCGTGTCTAAGTGTTTCAAAATAAGCAGATTTAAGACAGTATACCTGGAGTGCAAGTTTAGCTCCGAGCCGAGCGAAGTAGGCAGGGACGTGATGATTGGATCTCAGGTCATCGCCAAGAGGGACAGTGTCAGATATCTTGGGTCTGTGATTCAGGGGGACGGAGAGATTGATGGGGACGTCACTCATCGTATAGGAGCGGGATGGTCAAAGTGGAGGCTTGCATCAGGAATCCTGTGTGACAAGAAATTTCCACAGAAACCCAAGGGGAAATTTCATAGAGCTGTGGTTAGACCGGCCATGTTGTATGGGGCGGAGTGCTGGCCAGTGAAGAACTCTCATGTTCAGAGGATGAAGGTTGCGGAAATGAGGATGCTCAGGTGGATGTGCGGGCTCACCAGGTTATATAACATTAAGAATGAAGTTATTCGAGAGAAGGTGGGGGTAGCCCCGGTGGATGAGAAGATGCGAGAAGCGAGGCTGAGGTGGTTCGGGCATGTACGGAGGAGAAGTCCTGATGCCCCAGTGAGTAGTTGTGAGCGGCTGGCGATGGTCGGCGCACGGCGAGGCAGATGGAGGCCTAAGAGGTATTGGGGAGAGGTGATTAGGCATGGCATGGCTAGAATACGGGTTTCTGATGACATGGTCCTTGATAGGAAAGTCTGGAGGTCTAGTATCAGGGTTGTAGGATAGGGGCCCCTAGAGTTTTTCGTACTCCTCATCCGGGGTTGGGTGAGGCTTGGTAGGGCTATCCATAGATGATTTCTGTATTGGATTGTGTCTCCCTTATTGTAGTTATTTATGATAGTTACTGTCTGATATTATTGCATGCTATTTTATTTATGGTTATTATGTTTAGATAATTATAAATGCTATTTCTGCTGAAGCTACTAATGTTCTTTTGTTATTATTTTTGTTTTTGTTGTTCCTTTCCTTCACTGAGCCGAGGGTCGATTGGAAACAGTCTCTCTGCCCTTTCGGGTAGGGGTAAGGCCCGTCTACATATTACCCTCCCCAGACCCCACCTTGTGGGACTATACTGGATAGTTGTTATTGTTGTTGTATAGTTGGTAATATACCTTATTTTCCAGTTCAATTTTTTCTTTGTCTAGTACTAGTAAATTATCATTTTCTTTGTCTGGTACTAGTAAATCAGAACAAAATCAGATTTCGTTTCGAAAACGAATTAACTAGTCGGCATGCGATGTTCAAGAGACAATGATTAGTGTACATGGCCCATTGGATTAATGCATGAATTAGTACTAATTTTTCGACGTCAATATGCCCGATTGAACGGTAGCTTACAACATAGTAAAAATTAGAACTAGATATTACCAAATACGATTTTTAATTGAAATTAAATGATACATTGAGTATTCTTTTACAGTCTAAATATGCACATTTTCATTTGAAATTATTAACATCATATTAAAATAGGAAATATGTAGTAACATAAAACGACATATTTTGACTTGAGATTTTCTAAATATTTTATTGCCAAGAAAACTCATATATAAAAAGGAGTATATATTCGAAATGAGTAGTGGTCTGTATATAAAAATCAATGCACAGTCAGGGAGAATAAAGAAGTACGTAATTTAGCAACACACACAACAACAAAAAAGTAAGCAATTGGCACCAATTTGCTGGGAATGAAGGCATAAGTATGGTCGTTAGTGTAGCAGAAATATTATTACAAACTTTATAGACTATTAATTAAAGGTTGGTAGGCGTTTTTCCATGAGTTGTTAAAGTCTTGAAATAGAAGAATTGGGTTGGTTGCTACTTACTCCTTACAGAAAACGATGGAATTTGAGAAATTTTAGGAGAGAAAAAATATGGTCACCCTCGGCCTCTTATTAGTGGTGTGAATGGTTCTGTTCGACTGGTTTTTTCGTAAAATACGTATCATACTAATTTTTAATTATTTTATTATGCATAATCAAAATTGAATTTTCTAAAGACGTCCTTATAGTTTCTCTTCGGTAACCGTTAGGTTCGATTAATTTTCGATAAATTTTTAAATATCATGTAAAAGTCACTAGTAAAAGTAGAAGGAAGAATAGCCTGAGAGACACTTGTACTTGTTCCGGTTTGTCACCCCGGTCCCTACACTCTATAAAGTTTCATGTGAACACTTCAACTTTATCAAAACAAGACTTTTGGACCCTTCTCACAGTTGACCGAGCTTATGTGGCATTGATATAGCTGAGTTGGACAAAATAAGTGATTTACACGCACATTAGGTGTGTGAGCTGATGATTTTTCTTTAAATAAAAATTAAAAAATAAATAAAAAAAGAATACTCCAGCCCCTACCCCACTTCGTTCTAACTCCTTCTTCTTCTTCAAGCCCCTCCCCTCGTTCTGCCCCTCCCCACCTCTATTCTTCTTCTTCTTTAGCCCCTAGCCCCCTTCGTTTTGCCCCCTCCCCCCTCGCTTCTTCTTCTTCTTCACCCCCCTCCAACCCCACCCCACCCCACCTTAGACAATCTTGAAAAAACCTTAGGCAAAACCCTAGAAGAGAACTTGAAAGAAAAACATGGCTTCCATCTTCATCAACAAACCAAGAAACAAAAGTCCTAACTAAACCCTAATACCCTAAGCCGCCGCCGTCCTCACCTCACAGCCAGCCGTCAATCCGACCAGCCACACCAGCCAGCGTTTCTATTTCGCTGGCTAGCCTCACCGCCAAACGACCACCATGACTGCCTGAAACGGGCTAAGACCCCTTGAAATTCGTCTTCTTCCACCCCAAACGACCCCTTCTACTTAACAGCCGAGAGCAGCAGCGTCTGAACAATAACGATCCCACGCCCGGCGGTCTTCTTCTTCGTCCTTACGTCCATCGTTCCATCCTTGATTTACTAACCATTTTCTTGTATCAGAAGCCATGGAAGGTGGAGAAGCCATGGCAGGTGGATTTGAAGAAGGGAGGAGGGGTTTTCTTTAATTTTATTTGTTTGCTTATTTTATTTTATTTTTTGTTTAAGAAATTAAAATTTTGTTAAATAATATTATTTTGGCATAAAATCTTATGTGGATGATGATTTGCCATTCACGTCAAGCAAGTGAGTATCACGTTATTCCGGAGGGTTTAAAAGTCTTGTTTTAATTGAGTTGAAGTGTCCAGATGAAACTTTATGGAGTGTAGAGACCGGGATGACAAACCAGAATAAGTACAAGTGTCTCACAGGCTATTCTGTCAAAGTAGAATGCAATAACATATGTAAAACTCTCTATACATTTTTACACTTTAAAAGGTGATGAATTAATAAAATATGAAATATGGCTAGAGTATAGATGCATCAACTATTCTACCACAACGTAAAAGAAACTAAGCAACTACAAAGAAAATATAGATCAAACGAGTAGAAAGATATTAACCAAGTTGGGATTCAAGAATAAAGTCTATAGAAGATTGAACATTCAAAAAGATAAATCTAAATTATACGAAAGGAAACATATTCGATACATTATAATTTGCTACAGATAATCGCTACAATACCCTATGTCTTGCTAGTGAATATGCTGGAAATAATTTAGTTTCAATAGAAATAGCATAATAGGTTTGGGAATTAGGATTTTGAGTTTAGTTACTTGTTGGCTTGTAACTGTTTCATAATTCCAAGGCCCAAGAACAAATTTAATACTTTATTATTTTTAAACTCAACATATAAATATATTTTTTGCGTTGTAAATTTATCCGATACGATATGGTATTTTTTGATTTATTTTTATAAAATAAAGAACCTACCCTAATTATCGGTACAGTCATAGATTTATATAAAAACCTACGATTTTATTAAATGAAATCTAAAAATCTGTTCGGCACGGTACGTTCAACCAGTTTAGTCGATTTTTAAATATCCATTAACACCCCTACCTCTTACATCAAAGGAAAGGGCTAAATAGGGGCGGAACTAAGACATAAGTTATGGCAGAATACAGTAATTTCAGCTCAAACACTATAATCGTATTAAACATTCACAAAATATACCATCAAGTAATATGGTGCAGTTGATGAGGCTGCACCTCTCTTAACCAGAGGTCTAGAATTCGAGGCTTGGATATGAATCCTTGGTAGGGAGCTCTACCCTCCGAATGGGACCTTACCCGGCGTGAATCCGGATATAGTCGAGCTCCAATACGGATACGGAATACCGGATGAGAAACCGAAAAAAAAAATCCACAAAATATGGAAAAACACTCTTACAGTGGCTATACCTATATTTACATCAAATTATATTCATTTATCATTGTTAAGCAAAAAATAGATGAGTAGTATATTGATTAACTACTCACAACTTTAAGAGCTAATACTAAACAATAAAAAAGAAGTTACTTTTATGGATAATGTTAATTAGTAACTAAAACATTATTCCTATACAAGTTAATGTATTGTTAATTTCCAGCAGTTATAAATTTTATTAGACTTGTTTTTACCCCAATAAGGTTACATGATAAATATTTCTATGAAAAATTATTAAATCTTTTCACAATAATAGTAATCAACTGAGATTTTTTGGGACTACAAAGCGAATATTGGATTATTAAAATAAAAAAATTGGAAAAAGAGCGCCCGACGTGACTCTATTCCTCTCTAGCTCATTCTGTCATTCAATAACAGAAATAAAAATCCACCGACAAAACACAAATGCTTTCTATAACATCGTCCGATATGGTCGGTCAAAGGATGAATTTTAAAATTTTAATTTCATAAATTTTGAATCACACTTATTTTTTGTTTACTAAGTTTGGTAAAGATTTTAGAGATAATACATAAATTACTCATTAAACTTGTCCGAAAAAGTTATTTATACAATTTAATTTTACTAACGACCTATGTCCCCCTTATTCTTGTTTGGGGTGAATCTAAGATCACCCTAAATGGTCAAATGGCAAAAAAGTAACTTCACTCTCTCAATCTCGCGTGTAAGAGGGAAAATTTTTCACTGTATCGGTCCCTTTTTCGTATACTTCTTCTTTTCTTATTTTTTGTAAAAACATAATTTTTTTTCCAGATTTTAATAAAATATGTTCGTATTATAAAAGCTGAAAAAATTATTTTCAACAAAATATTTTCATCTTCATTCTTTCAGTTTTTTAAAGATTTTTTTTTGTAAAAACTGGGAAAACAAACTTGTAAAAACTAATTTTTTTTTGTAAAAACAGAAAAAATCATTTTTAACAAAATATCTTGTTTTTAAAAAACTAAAAAGATTATTTTTAACGAAATATTTTCGTTATTGAAAAATATTATTTTATTTTTTCAGTTTTTTAAAAGAATTTTATTTTGTAAAAACTAAAAAAACAAAAATGTAAAAATTAGGCAGAATAGTCTGGTAGGCATTTGTACTTGTTTGCTTTTGTCATCCCTGTACCTGTACTCAACGATTATTCAAAGTCTCTATTTGAAACCCCTTTCGCCTTGTGTGTTCTTCAAATCCCTGACATGGATAACACATCAGTGTCCACGTCAGATTTTCTGTAGCACATCAGTGTCCCCGTTAGATTTTTTATAACACATTATTATTAGTTTATTTTTACATTATTTTAGTATTTTTAATTTTCTTTTTCATTCCACCTTCCCCTCCACCACCCTCCCTCATATCTTTATTCTTCACCATTTTGCTGAACCTTGACCAAAACCTTCGAAACAACCCACAAATAATAATTTTACAATGCATATAATCAAGAGAATAAATTCATCATTTTTTTGAAATTAACCATAGATCTTAAAAATCGTGTAACCATCAACACCTACGTCAGTCTCTGATCACTCTTCACTGAGAAAGCTTCTTCACAACAAACACTTCACCATAGTACCACCAATCAACCACCAAAAAGAACTTGCTATTGGAAACCAACCAAACGACCATCATCAACAAAAACTTCATCCAAAACCTTTTAAAATTTTGCTACCAGAAAATTTAACGGAAATAGTTTTCAGGGGCGATCTTCTTCACTATTTTTATTTTTTCTTTGTAAAGGATCATCTTCAAAAGTTGGAGAATAAAAGTGTGGGAAAGAAATTTATCTAACAATTACTGCTACTTTGGCGTTGGTTTCAGATATGTGGTAGTAAGGGATGGTACTAGTGGATAAAGAGGTGCCGGAGGAGGGCTATGTAGTAGTGAGTTTTGGGCTAAAATGGAGGAGGAGAAAAAGGAAGAAGGAGAGAGAAAAATGGGGTGGAACGGGGCAGACTGTGGATGAGTGATGCTCTTTCTTTCTTATTTAATTTTTGTTGTTGTATTTTCTTTTTTAATTATTTTTGGTTTAAATACTTATATTCACGCTCTTTATACGTGTGAAATACACGTACTTTGTCTAGTTCAGCCATCAAAAAGCCACATAGACTTGGTCAACGGTCATTATATAGGGATCGGGATGACAAACACGAACAAGTACAAGTGCCTACCAGGCTATTCTGCCTAAAAATTATTTTGTTTTTGAAAAAATTGAAAAAAATCATTTTTAACAAAATATTTTTTTTTAAACTGAAAAAAATATTTTCAACAAAATACTTTTAAAAAAATATTATTAATATTTTTAGTTTTTTAAAAGAATTTTATTTTGTAAAAACTGGAAAAACAAATTTGTAAAAACTATTTTTTTAAAAAAAACTGAAAAAAAAATATTTTTAACAAAATATCTTCGTTTTTTAAAAACTGAAAAAATTATTTTCAATTTTTATTTTTTTATTTTTTTTAAAAAAATCTTTGTAAAAACTTGAAAACCAAATTTGTAAAAGCTATTCTTTTTGTAAAAACATAAAAAATTTATTTTGAGCAGATATTGACACGTGGCGTACGTGTACTACACCCCCCTCCCCCTACAAGACTGACTAAGTAGTACCAATGTGGTATTAAATTCACTCCAAACAAGAATAGGGAAAAATAGGTCGCCCGTGAAGTTAAGGTGTGTAAATGATTTTTTCGTACAAATTTAATAGGTAATTTACATATACATCCCATATAACAAATCTTATAACTACTTATGTTTAAGGTTAGTATTTATTACATTTAAGTATACCATATTTCAATATATGTACCAAGATTGAATTTTAAGTTTTAATTACCAATCATTAATTAGGGGATTTATTTGTGGAACAAAATAATATTTCCATATCTTCTTTCCCCAATTATATACTTATTAATTGTAATTGATTATCCCTTAATTATAGCTAGGTAATTCCATTACAATTAAGCAAGAAGACCACTCCCGGCCATAGATAACTAATACTCCTATGATTCAATCAAAAACTAAAGAGGCCATTCACCAGGCATCAAATCCTTAAGCAACAGAAGCCATATGGCAGATCAAATCAATCACACGAGAGCTGTAACCCCATTCATTGTTCATACCACGACACAAGTTTCACAAAGTTCTTGCTCAAGGCAATTTCAGCCCACCGTCCGGCACCGGAGTTGAAGCATCCCAGAGAAGCTCACGCCCTTCCCAATCAGTAACAACGCCGCCGGCGCCCTCAACCACCGGAACAAACGCGAGAAAATCGTACGGATCGAGAGCACAATCAACCACAACATCAACAAATTCTATTTTATGAATTACACCATTATTTTGACCTTTGAGATTTTATTTCTTTATGGTAGCCTTTTAAATATCTATTAATCCTTTCATTCATTTGTATAGAAATGTATTTTTGGTATCACGCCAAGCATAAACTGATGACGAGACTTCTACAATATTACAGTCCCTTGGTGAAACTACATAACATACATGTATAATATCTAATTCACCATAATATACTTAATTCTATAATAATTTTTGTTATGAAGTTTTGCATCTCTGTGGAAGTCAACGGACCTGATGTATGGGTTTACGTTAGGATTTTGTTTGTAAAAGGCTGTCTTTGTTCAGGAGGTTGTTGATAGAAATATAGTTGGAGATAACGATGTCTTTATCTCATGAATATGAACTACAATGTTTTGTCTTTATCTATAACCTTTTGTCTTTATCTATTATGAACTACATTTACCTATATTTGACTACATTTTAAAAATTCACTAGAAACACTTCATATAACCTTAACTACATTTAACTACAATTGTCTACATTTTTAAAACTCTCTGGAAATACTTCATATAACATTAACTACATTTAACTACAATTATCTACATTTTTAAAACTCTCTGGAAATACTTCATAAAATATTAACTACATTTAACTACAATTGTCTACATTTTTAAAACTCTCTGGAAACATTTCATATAACATTAACTACATTTAACTACATTTGGCTACATTTTTAAAACTCTATGGAAATACTTCGTATAACATTAACTACATTTAACTACAATTATCTACATAAATTCACTATTTAGGAATAGAACTATACTTCCGCCTGTCCATCTATTTTATATGTTTGTCGAAAATAAGTTTTCCAATATATTCTTGTCGTTTTAGAAAACAACGAAAATATTAATGAATTTCTTCAATTTCACTCTTCGCAATAAAGAATAATATTCAGTGGAGAGATTGATGCGCTGAAAGATGAAACAGTAAATTAATCAAATAACATTTATTATTAATATTTTTTATAAAATACGTGTAAATAAAAATATGACAAGTAACATAAAAGAAACATCATTTCATTAAAGCCACTCCAGGTCTCTTCAACGATTTTTTGGTTTTATGATTTGGAGTGATTAATATATTCGAGAAAAATCTACTTTTACGTTTGTTTGTATATATAGAATTCATATGGAGTGATTAACACTGCCAAATTTAGTTTACAGGAGATATTTTGAGCATCACATATGTTACCTTACTTGATTTACAATTTAAATGGTAGAAAATCAAACATTAATTATCAACCATAATGATAGGCGTTATTTTTTGTGTCTCTTTATTAAGTTTCGGATTTTGCCTTAATTGTCTAGTGTTAATTTTGGATGGAAAATCAGCAAATATCTTGTTTGGTATATATTATGTAACAAAAACATGGGATATGGGGGTAATAAACAAACAATGCACAATAATGGTAGTAAAATTTGTTATATGGGATGTATAGGTAAAAATCTCTTTTCTTATTTGCATCCTATCTTTACTACCTTTCATGTCTACAATAAGTGATCAATTTATTTGTTTTATTTGGTCAAAAATAAGTATCCATTTATATAATTAAAAAATAATAATTTATTTTCAAAAATTACCTTTATGTACGTATCCCTAAAAAGTTATTTATTCCTTGCATTAGAGAAAAAAGTAAGCGCTACTCCCTCCGGTCCACAATAAGTGACCAATTTACTTTTGGCACGCCATTAAAAAAATACTAAATTCTATACAAAATACCTAATATGACTAAATTACCCTTAATTAATTTAATATGAGGAGTAAGAAAACTTTTTAGGAATATGTACATAAGGTAATTTTGTAAAAACAAAGTAAACTATTTCTTGACTATATAAATGGACATTTATTTTGGACTAACATAAACAAATAAATTGGTCACTTATTGTGGACCGAAGATAGTACTATAACTATGGTGCAACAGTTAATGAAGGGTAGTTTAGTCATGCTAACTATTTTAGTCTAGAATTTAATATTTTCTTAATAGATATGCATAAAGTAAATTGATCACTTATTGTAGACCGGAAAGAGCTAGTAATTTTTACGATAAGCCACTCAATCTATTCCTTTTGTCTTTCTAATTGCAAAAATATTTTACTTTATGAGCAAGATAAATCCATTCCACTCGTCCAGATTTGATCTTTTTCTCATTATCATCTACCGTCATTTACTGTATATTATTTAAAATTTAAAAAAAAATAGAGGCAAAGATATTACGATCGAAGGTTAATTATGGGTTTTGATCTTGACATAGAACGCTAGCCCGTTTTAGTTATTGGATTGACAATCGATTTTTCTTAACATATTTAATAAATTTTAAATATGAATATAAAATTTAAATAAAATTTATTGAATTTGTCTAAACACGTAGCGACTACACTACCTCCGCCCCTGCAAACAAATAAAAAGAAATTGGAAGGAAGAGAATGGCAAAGGACAGATGTACAAGGAATACAATGCTACAAAACTGCAAGTTCAAAAGCATACATAATAAAGGCTTTTTTCTCAATCATATACAATAAAGTTAGCAAGTTATGACCTCTTGATTCTCAAGTGGTTGGAATCTTTCTTTTCCACAATTTTTCATTTATAAATCTACTTTTTTTTTAAAAAGAACAAATAAACAATTTTTCCTTAAAAGCTTTCAGCTTGAATCTTTGAGTAAAGACAATATAGAAAAGGCATTAAGGAGAATGATGCCAACATAAACATCCTTTACATCACTTTCCTTCCATATTAAGTTTCTTTGTCTTCATCTTTTCTTTTTTGAAAAAAATTTAACCATAACTTATGGTAGGATTATAATTTTTCACGACGATTTAGAGTATAAAAAAATAAATACATGAAGAGGTCACAAAAATTCAATATTTACTATATATGCGTAAAAGAATAAGATAATTTTAATCTTGCACATACAATAGGAAATTCAGATGAACCCTTAGCTCTGCCAATGACCACCATAATTTACTATCTTTTCTACCTAACTGCCTAAGTGGGCGTTTGGACATAAGAATTGTGAAATTCCAAAAAAGAAATGATTTTTTTCCAAGTGAGAATGATATTTGAAAATTATAGTTGTGTTTAGACATAAATATTATTTGAAGCTGTTTTTTAGCTTATATGAGTGATTTGAAGTGAAAATCTTAAATAACAAATTTTTGGAGTTTTTCAAATTCAACTTTAAGTGAAATTTGAAAATTTCATTGTGAATATGATTTCGGGAAAAAAAAATCTTAAAAAAAATGAAATATTTTCTATGACCAAATGGGACCAGAGTTTCTCTTTAAAATAGAAAACTGTTGCAGCTTATACAAAGAAATTCAAAAATAGTCGGATTTACAAGTGGTCGTTCAAAAATAGCCCAGTTTCAAAAGTAATCGAAGTTTAGCCACTTTTCACGTAAAGATAAATTTGAACGAAAATAGTATTCAAAATCATAAAAATACTCCAGCATAATATGCTGAAGTATACTGGAACTGCAGTCTAATATACTGGAGTTCCAGTATATGTTATCAAAATTTATAAGTGATGAAACCAGAAAAATAAATAAACAGAAATTGGCAGAATTATGTTTTGAGCCCACAAATACCTTGTGTGTCCTTAAAGAATCATATCCCATCACTGTTGCCCAAGGTTACCGGATAAATTCTTTCCAGGATAGAACGGAACTTCCAACTTAGCGGTAGCGGCACTTCAAACCACTAAGTTATCGGCGAACTCAAAAGTAATGGAGCAAACCACACGACGAACTTACTTTGAAAGTAATGCTGCAGAAAGAAGAAGAAGAAGAAGAAGAAGAAGAAGAAGAAGAAGAAGAAGAAGAAGAAGAAGAAGAAGAAGAAGAAGAAGAAGAAGAAGAAGAAGAAGAAGAAGAAGAAGAAGATGATGATGATGATGATGATGAAGCAGAAAATTTCAAAGTGAAAAATTCTGAAAGAATGACTGTTTATTTATAGCCAACGAATTCAGGAATGAAAGGGTCCGAATCCAAATCCGAAGCCGAGTCGAGCGAGCGACGACGACGAAGACGCAAGGCCCCTTCCTCTTATCTCCTTTAAGAGCTTAAGGAAGTGCTTCTATATGAACCCAACAAAATACTTGTCATTATCCAATAAGGGACAAAGTGCAAAAGCTAAAGTTATCTTTTCACCTTCTTCCCTCATTTCACATTCACACCACCACGTTAACCCCAACAATCCCCCGCATGAATGGGGAATAATGAACATGCATGAAAAATTTTGTGTGATTTGCAACTAAGGATTAATTGCGTCGAGATAAGTAGGTTTCCCTTTGAACTTTCCGTAGTGATCATATATCGGTATACTCCATCAATCGGTAGATTTGATATCTTTGAACCGTCGAGCTTTAGTGTATACCTAGACAATATATGTCACACAAATAATCCTTATCCATCTTTTGGTTCTCATTGTTGTATTCGTTTTAGCCATGAACATCGCCTGGTTTCATAAATGCATAGATAGCTGACCTTGCTACATTCTCTTTGAAGTGGCTTACACTTTACACTCATATAGGTGATTCCTAAATGTGTTATCCCATAGATATACTATTTGATATACCCTATATCAAACTTAGAAATCATTAAAAAGTCTTAACGTTTTATCATTGGTAATGAACATTGTTTGTATTCAAGAATGGAACAAAATTTTATTTGATAATGTTAGACCGTCACTAATGACTTTGTTTGATCTCCTTGAACCTAGATCGTGGGATCTCCAACCTTCTAGGTAGAGTTACCGCCATAGTGACTTGTCATCGACCATAGTCCCATTTCCTTTGATGACTTTTTAACCTCCTCTCTAGGTAAGTCTTTTGTGAGCGGATCTGATACATTATTTTTTGACTTACGTAGTCAATTGTGATAATTCCACTAGTGAGTAGTTGTCTGACGGTATTGTGTCTTCGTTGAATGTGACAAGATTTTCCGCTATACATAACGCTCCCTGCTCTTCCTATTGCTACTTGACTGTCGCAATGTATGCATACAGGTTCTAAAGGTTTGAGACAAAAAGGAATGTCTTCTAAGAAATTCCGGAGCCATTCAGCTTCTTCACCTGCCTTGTCTAAAGCTATAAACTCAGACTCTATTGTAGGACGAGTGATGCATGTCTGTTTAGACGGCTTCCAAGACACTGCTTCTCCACCAAAAGTAAAAGTGTATCCACTTGTGGATTTTGTTTCAGTTGATCCGGTGATCCAATTTGCATCACTATGTCCCTCAATTACTGCGGGATAATTATTGTAATGCAATGCATAGTTTCGAGTATATTTAAAATATCCCAATAATCATTTCATTGCTATCCCATGAGCATGGTTGGGATTACTTGTGTATCGACTAATCTTGCTTATTGCACAAGCTATATCTGGTCGTGCACAAATCATAATGTATGTCAAACTACCAAACACTAGAGCATATTCCAATTGACATTTGCTTTTGCCTTTGTTCTTTACAAGAATATGGTTTAAATCAATTGGCGTTTTTGCTTCTTTAAAGTCCAAATATTTGAACTTTTCAAGAACCATTTTAATATAATGAGATTGAGACAAAGCTAGACCTTGAGAAGTCTGTAGGATTTTAATTCCCAAAATTAAATCGGCAACTCCTTAGTTTTTCATATCAAAATTGATAGTAAGCATGCTCTTAGTAGCATTTATGTTAGCAATATTGTTACTTATTATCAACATATCATCCATATATAAACAAACAATGACTATTTGATTTAAAGTATTCTTAATGTAAACACATTTATCACACTCGTTGATTTGAAACCATTTTACAATGTTGTTTGGTCAAATTTTGCATGCCATTATTTTAGTGCTTGTTTTAATCCGTATAGTGACTTCATACGTCGACAAAGCTTCTTTTCTTTTCTGGGAACTACAAATCCTTCAGGTTGTTCCATATAGATTTTCCTCCAAATACCCATTTAAGAATGTTGTCTTTACATCCATCTGATGGATTTGAAGGCCATATATGGCGGCTAACGCTATTAATACCCGAATATATGTAATCCTTGTTACCGGCGAGTATGTGTCAAAGTAATCAAGCCTTCTCGTTGTCTAAATTTTTTAACAATTAATCTTTCCTTGTATTTGTCAATAATACCACCAGCTTTCGTTTTCCTTTTAAAAATCTATTTAGAACCCAAAGGTTTATTTCCTGGAGGAAGATCAACTAATTCCCAAGTATGATTACTTAATATGGATTCTATTTTACTATTGACTGCATCTTTCCAATATTGTGCTTCCGAGGAAGACACTACTTCTTTGAAGGTTTTAGGCTCATCTTCCAATAAGAAAGCCAGAAAATCTGGTCCAAAGGAAGTAGTTGTCCTTTGACGTTTACTACGTCTTTAATTTTCCTCATTAAATGCATTTTCCTTTGCTTCTTCCCGAGGTCGCTTAGATTTTTCATTAGACGATTCATATTCTATTTTATACGGATAAATATTCTAAAAGAATCTGCATTATCCAGTTCAATACTGTATTAATATGAAATTCGGGATTTTCTGATTTATAAACCAAAAATCGATATGCCTTACTATTTATTGCATATCCTATGAAAACGCAATCAACGGCTTTTGGTCCAATTTTTACCCTTTTGGGTTTAGGAACTTGCACTTTAGCTAAGCACCCTGTGACGACCCGGCCCATCGTCACGTGAGTTACCACCCCATTTCTCTCATATTATGCTTCACTATGTTTCAATATCAGTATTTGAATTGATCGGGTAGAATTGAATTTGTTTTAGTTGGAAATGAGACACTTAGTCTCTTAAAAGGAAGCTTGTTTTGGAAAAGTCAACTGGAAGTTGGCTATTTAGTTAGAGGGCTCGGATGTGAATTCTGATGATTCGGTTAGCTTCGGGGGATGATCTATGACTTAGAAGTGCGATCGGAATTGAATTTGGAGGTCCGGTGTAGAATTAGGCTTGAATAGGCTAAGTTTGAATTTTGGCGAAGTCCGGTTGATAGGCTGAGATTTTTATCCGAGGGTCGGAATGGAATTCTGAGAGTTGCAGTAGCTTCGATAGGGGATTTTGGGTATGTCTGCAAATTTTCAATCATTCGACGTCGTTTGGTTAGGTTTTTGATTAAATGCGCATTTCGGAAGATTTGATGAAAAATAGGCTTGAATCCGATGCGTTTTACTGGTTTTAGCGTTGTTTGACGTGTTTTGAGGATTGGAACAAGTTTGAATAAGGCTGTTGGATGTGTTGGTATTTTTGGTTGAAGTTTCGGGGTCATCGGGGTGAAATCAGATGGTTAAACGGGAGTTCGAAGCCTTTGTTACAGTCAGGTTCTTCTATCTTATGGTATTTCCCCATCTGCAGAAAAGGAGCCACTTAAGCAGTTCCGTAGATGCGGAGGGGGAGTCGCAGAAGCGATCGTCAGTGGTCCAGGAGAGTTCCGCATAAGCGGAGTTTAGACCGCAGAAGCGGTCGAGGGGAAACCGCATAAGCGGTGTTTGGATCGCAAAAGCAGTCCCAGCGGTTTTAAGTGAGACCGCATACGCGGTCGATTTTGTCGCGTATGCGGTACTGCATGTGCGAAAAAAGGGCTGCAGAAGCGGAAAACGGTCCTGTGTTATAGTGAACAGTGTTCACGAACTTGGAAAAGAAGATAAAATATTTGGGACTTCGACTAGGGTTGTTCTTGGGCGATTTTTACGAGAAATCGAAGGAGCTTCATCAAGTATGAACTATCAGCCTCGAAATATGTTATTTGGTGTAAACATTGATTAATCGCTGAACTTCAAGGGTTTAAGGGCTAAAAATGGAGGTTAGGGCTTAAAACTCGAGAGAGCTTAAATGTGAGTTTCGGAGGGGCAAACGAACTTCGATTTTGATAAAAATTATATGTACGGACTCATGGCAAGACGAGGAATTGTGATGTAAATTATAGAATTTTTCTAGAAGTGGTCCCGGGGATCGGGTTTTGCCAACTTCATAATTTGTATTATTTTTCGAGTATTTCGATTAGGTTATGTTTCATTAGCATATAGTAATGTATTCATTGTGGTTTTGACTAGGTTCAATGCGCGAGGAAGTCGATTCAAGAGGAAAGGACATTGCGGACTAATCTATGGCCGCCTTGAAGTGGGTAATAGATGTAGATGATGACCTGAGGGTTTGAAACCCCGGTGTCTCACATTGTGACACTGTATTGAGGCGATACACGTACTCTACTTTGAGTGCAGGGTCGTTTGTGGATATGACTATGGCTTAGTCCATCCGAGCAATGTCTTTACTGTGTTATTTTCCTAAAAATTGGCTAGTGAACATCCTACTTGGATTGTTATGAGCACAATTGGTTGCGAGCCAACTATTTGGATCCCTTAGGGATTATTAAATATCATTGTTTCCATGATATCAGTCCTGAGTTAAATACTGCATAGAAATAATTTGTAATCTTCTAAGGTTTTAATCACTTAAAATATAATACCTGTTAAATGGAACAAAAAATGATAAACTTGAGTGTGCCCATGTGGCTTACTTGCATATATAATTGGACTGATTGTGGACCGGGATGCACGCCACAACGAATGCTACTATGTCATTGCGCTTTGGCTGTAGGAGCCCCTCCGGAGTCTGAACCCCCACAGTGAGCGCGGGTACCCAATGGATCGGGTGTACGCCGCAGTGGTCATTTGCATTACATTGCATTCATACATTGATATCTATTTGCCTATCTGTCATTGATTTACTATTGTTTCATCGTTAATTGTGCTAAGTGGTTAGTTTCAACTTTGCATTGTAGTGTTTCGGGATTTCTTACTTTCAAGTCATTATACATGTCTATTACCGCTGAGTTGGTAGTACTTACTTTACTCCTTTCACCTTGTGTGCAGATTCAGGTGTTCCAGAGACTTAGCTGAGCAGTCGCTGTTTTACAGAGTTTTATCAGAGTTATAGAGGTAGCTGCGTTCGCAGGACCTGACTTCTCCCCTTTATTCAATTTTATTTCTGCTTTCTAGACTTAGGTATTTTCGAATATTGTTGCTCAGTTGTTTAGAGGCTCTAGACTCGCGACCCAGATTCTGTTGGGAGTATTTTCTCAGATATTTCGGTCTGATCCGTATTTTTTTATTATAAACATCGGCTTATTATATTTAAACTGTTAAATTCCCTTAAATTGTCAGTAATGAGTTATCAGGTTGGGTTCATGAGTGATAATTGGTCAGGCTTTCCTAGCTGTATGGTTTGGCGCCATCACGATCGGGTTTGGGTCGTGATAAGTTGGTATCAGAGCCTAGGTTACTAGGCCTCACGAGTCATGAGCCGGCTAGTAGAGTCTCGCGGATCGGTACTTAGACGTCTGTATCTATCCTCGGGAGGCTACAGAACCTTAGGAAATACTTCACTTTCTTGAAATTCTTGTCGTACGACTTTATTGGTCTGAGAACTAAATTTTTGTATTCTATTCTCTCGCAGATGGCGAGACCCGCTACTGGATGTGGCGGACGACCACCTTTTGGCACTCGCTAGGGGCCGTGATCGAGGCGGACCGTATCAGCCACTATTGCAGCAGCTACTTCCCAGACTGGGGGTGGTCAGCAGACCCCTGCTGCTTGCACATCGAGTAGGGTGTCCAGGGATTGCAGATACCGGGAGTTGCCCCAGTTGCGCCAGCTGCACCAGTTGCTCCAGTTGCACCAGTTGCCCCAGTTGCGGCAGTCGCACCAGCTCCAGCTTTTGTGGTTTTGGCTATGCCTGATGAAGAGCAGCGTTATCTGGAGAGGTTCGGTAGGCTTCAGCTTCCAACGTTCAGTGGTACAAAGGGTGAGGATGCCAACGTATTTCTAGAAAAGTGTCAGCTTATGCTTCGCACTGCAGGGATATTAGAGTCGAGTGGAGTGGCTTTTACTACTTTCTAGTTCTCAGGACCTGCATTTACTTGGTGGGAGGAGTTTGAGAGGCGTAGGCCTGTTGGAGCAGCGCCTTACTTGGAAGCAGTTCTCCGCTCTCTTTCTAGAGAAGTATGTATCGCAGTCTCGCATGAAGGAGCCGCATCGTCAGTTTGAGTGGTTGGTTCATGGTGACATGACTGTGACCTAGTATGAGTTGAGGTTTACGGAGCTAGCTCGGCATGCTAGTTGGATGATCCTGACTGATCGGTTATTAGGAGGTTCGTGGATGGCCTCAACTATCCCATTCGCATTTTGATGACTAGAGAGAGAGTTGTGTTGTGGCTGCCTCGTTTGAGGAGGTAGTTGATATGGCTCGTCAGATTGAGACAGATTACCGTCAGGAGCGTGAGAAGAGGGTGGCTAAGAGGCCTCGAGGTTCAGGTAGTTTTAGTTGTGCTCCGTCACGGGGCCAGTTCCAGCACAGCAGAGGTCGTTCCTTTAGACCTCCTCATTCAGGTCGTACAGAGTCCAGCGGGGCTTCTTCAGGTTGTGGTCATTAGGGTTATCAGCAGGGCGAGTCTTCAGTTAGCGACTTTCCAGCTCAGAGTGCTACTCCTGCCTCTTCAGTCTAGGGTTCATCTGCAGCAAGGGGTTCCCTTCAGTCCCATTCTCCAGCTCCAGGTTGTTGCTACAAGTGTGGTGAGTTGGGTCATATAAGGAGACAGTGTCCTCGGCTCCGTGGTATACAGTCTCAGCAGAGGGATCAACCCTCGTCATCTGCTCCTATTTCTTTAGCACCCACTTAGTCAGATAGGAGTGGAGGTCAGGTAGCCAGAGGTCGCCCAGGGGTGAAGATCGTACTGGCGGTGGTCAGGCTCGATTCTATGCTCTTCAAGATAGGAGGGACGCCATTGCATCAGATGTTGTCATCATAGGTATTATCCCAGTCTGCCACAGGGATGCTTCTGTCTTATTTGATCCCGAATCTACCTATTCCTATGTATTTTCATATTTTGCTCATCATTTGGGTATGAACCGTGGTTGTCTTGCCTTGGTTGTGCACGTATCTACCCGGATGGGTGATATTATTATTGTAGATCATATATATCGATCGTGTCTAGTGATTATTGGGGGTCTGGAGACCCGAGTTGACTTGTTATTATTGGGTATGGCTGATTTCGACGTGATTCTGGGTATGAATTGGCTATATCTGTACCATTCTATTATGGAATGTCATGCCAAGACAGTTATGTTGGCTATTTCGGCTATTCCGAGGATCGAGTGGCAAGGCGTGACTGATTATGTGCCCAGTACGCTGATTTCCTTCTTAAAGGCCCAGCAGATGGTTGGATGTCAATCTTACTTGGCTTTATTTAGAGATGTTGGAGCTGAGACTCCTAGTCTTAATTCAGTTCCCATTGTGAGGGATATCCCTGATGTGTTTTCGGTGGACCTGCCGGGCATGCAGCCGGACAGGTACATTGATTTCGGTATTGATCTGGTGCCGGGTACTCAGTCCATCTCTATTCCTCCCTATCGTATGGCACCAGCAGAGCTAAAGGAGTTGAAGGAACATCTTCAGGAACTCCTAGATAAGGAGTTCATTCACCCGAGTGTGTCACTATGGGGTGCACCAGTCTTATTTGTAAATAAGAAGGACGACATCATGAGAATGTGCATCGACTACATACAGTTGAAAAAGGTCACAGTGGAAAACAAGTATCCACTACCCCGTATTGAGGATTTGTTTGATCATCTTCAGGGAGCAAAGGTATTCTCTAAGATTGACCTTCGATCAGGTTATCACCAGCTGAAGATTAGGGATTCAACATTATGAAGACGACTTTCAGGAAGAGATATAGGCACTATGAGTTTCTAGTGATGTCATTCGGGCTGACTAATGCCCCAGTCGCGTTCATGCACTTGATGAACACTGTATTTCGGTCATATCTGGATTCATTTGTGATCGTCTTTATTGACGGTATTCTTGTGTACTCGCATAGCTAGGAGGAGCACGCGCAACACTTGATGGTGGTATTGCAGAGATTGAGAGAGGAGAAGCTTTATGCAAAGTTCTCCAAGTGTGAGTTTTGGCTTAGTTATGTGGCTTTTCTGAGACACGTGGTGTCTTGTGATGGTATTCAGGTGGATCCAAAAAATATTAAGGCGGTGCAGAGTTGGCCTAGACCGTCCTCAGCTACTCAGATTCGGAGTTTCCTCGGTTTGGCGGGTTATTATTGCAGGTTCATTCAGGGGTTTTCATTTACTGCTTCGCCTTTGACAAAGTTAACGCAGAAGAATGCTCCATTTGTGTGGTCTGATGAGTGCGAGGAGAGCTTTCAGAAGCTCAAGTCAGCATTGAACACAGCTCTTGTACTAATATTGCCATCAGCTTCAGGTTCTTACATGGTGTATTGTGATTCTTTAAGAGTTGGAATCAGTTGTGTATTGATTCAGGAGGTTAGAGTTATTGCGTATGCTTCTCGTCAGTTAAAGCCCCATGAGAAGAACTACCCTGTTCATGACTTAGAGTTGGCTACTATAGTTCATGCCTTGAAGATTTGGAGGCACTATCTATATAGCGTATCTTGTGAGGTGTTCACGGACAATCGCAGTCTTCAGCACTTGTTTAAGCAGAAGGATCTTAATTTGATTCAGCGGAGGTGGCTTGAGCTACTCAATGATTATGACATTACCATTCTGTATCATCTGGGGAAGGCCAATATAGTGGCCGATGCTTTGAGCCAAAAGGCAGTCAGTATGGGCAGTTTGGCGTACATTCCAGTTGGGGAGAGGCCCCTTGCAGTTGATGTTCAGGCCTTGGCCAATCGGATGGTGAGATTAGATATTTCTGAGCCTAGTCGGGTGTTGGCTTGTGTGGTTTCCCAATATTCTTTGTATGACCGCCTTAGAGAGCGGCAGTATGATGACCCGCATTTGCTTGTCCTGAAGGACAGGGCCCAACATGATGATGCCAGAGATGTGACTATTAGTGATGATGGTGTGTTGCCGATGTAGGGCCAAATTTGCGTGCCCAATGTTGATGGGCTCTGAGAGTTGATAATAGAGGAGGCCCACAGCTCGCGGTATTCCATTCATCCGGGTGCCGCAAAGATGTACCAGGATTTGAGACAGCATTGCTGGTGGAGGAGAATGAAAAAGGATATTGTGAGTTATGTGGCTCGGTGTCTCAACTGTCAGCAGGTCAAATATGAGCATCAGAGACCCGGTGGTGTACTTTAGCGGATGGATATTCTGGAGTGGAAATGGGAGAGGATTACTATGGATTTTGTGAGTGGTCTCCCTCGTACCTCGAAGAAGTTTGATTCGATTTAGGTGATTGTGGATAGGCTGACCAAGTTCGCGCACTTAATTTTGGTGTGTACTACCTATTCTTCGAAGCGGTTAGCGGAGATTTTCATCAGGGAGATTGTACGGCTGCATGGGGTCCCAGTTTCCATTATCTCATATAGGGGTACTCAGTTTACATCCCAGTTCTGGAGGACTTTTCATCAGGAGTTTGGCACACAGGTACAGTTGAGCACAACATTTCATACCCAGACGGACAGACAATCCGAGCGTACTATCCAGATATTGGAGGACATGTTGCGTGCTTGTGTTATTTGTTTTGGAGGTTCTTGGGCTAAATGCTTACCAATTGCAGAGTTTGCTTATAAAAACAACTATCAATCTAGTATTCATATGGCGCCGTACGAGGCCTTATATGGGAGACGGTGTAGGTCTCCGGTTGGTTGGTTTGAGCCCGGCGAGGCTAGATTATTAGGGACAGAGTTAGTTCAGGTTGACTTAGAGAAGGTGAAAGTGATCCAGGAGAGAATCCGTACAACTCAATAGCGTCAGAAGAGTTACACGGATCGGAAGGTTCGAGATGTGTCTTATATGGTGGGCGAGAAGGTCTTGCTGAAGGTTTCACCTATGAAAGGCATTATGAGGTTTGGAAAGAAAGGGAAGCCGAGTCCACGATTCATTGGACCTTTTGAAATACTTAGGAAGATTGGGGAGGTGGCTTATATGATTTCTTTGCCACCCAGCTTGTCGGTAGTTCATCCGGTGTTCCATGTTTCTATGCTTTGAAAGTACGTTGGGGACTCGTATCATGTATTAGACTTCAGCACGATCCAGTTGGATGAAGACTTGACCTATGACGTGGAGCCAGTGGCTATTTTGGTTCGTCAAGTTCGAAAGTTGATATCAAAGGACATAGCTTCGGTGAAGGTGCAGTGGAGATGTCGGCCCGTGGAGGAGTCCACTTGGGAGACCGAGCAGGAGATGCGGAGCAGATCTCCTCACTTATTTGAGACTCGGGGTATGATTCTTGACCCGCTCGAGGACGAGCGCTTGTTTTAGTTGGGGAGGATGTGATGACCCAGCCCATCGTCACGTGAGTTATAACCCCGTTTCCCTCATATTATGCTTCACTATGCTTCAATATCAGTATTTGAGTTTATCGGGTATAATTGAATTGGTTTTAGTTAGAAATAAGCCACTTAGTCTATTAAAGGGAAGCTTGTTTTGGAAAAGTCAATAGGAAGTTGACTATTTAGTTAGAGGGCTCGGATGTGAATTTTGATGATTCTGTTAGCTTTGGGGGATTATTTGTTACTTAGGAGTACAATCGGAATTCAATTTGGAGGTCCGGTTTAGAAATAGGCTTGAATTGGCTAAGTTTGAATTTTGGCGAAGTCCGGTTGATAGGTGAGATTTTGATACGAGGTTTGGAATGGAATTCCGAGAGTTGCAATAGCTTTGTAGGTGATTTTGGGTATGTCTGCAAATTTTCATGTCATTCTGACGCCGTTCGGTCGGGTTTTTGATTAAATGCGCATTTCAAAAGTTTTGATTAAAAATAGGATTTAATCTGATGTGTTTGACTGGTTTTAGCATTGTTTGACGTGTTTTGAGGATTGGAACAAGTTTGAATAAGGTTGTTGGATGTGTTGATGTTTTTAGTTGAAGTTCTGGGGACCTCGGGGTGATATCGGATGGTTAAACGGGAGTTCGGAGCCATTGTTGCAGACATGTTTTCTATCTTTTGGTATTTCCGCATCTGCGGAAAAGGAGCTACTTAAGCAGTTCCACAGATGTGGAGGGGGAGCCGCAGAAATGATCGTCATCGGCCCAAGGGAGCTCTGCATAAGCGGAAGGTTGGACGCATAAGCGGGTCGGCAAAAGCGAAATTTAGACCATCTAAGCGGTCGAGGGGAAACCGCATAAGCGGTGTTTGGATCGCAAAAGTGGTCCCACCGCTTTTAAGTGAGACCGCATAAGCAGTCAATTTTGTCGCGTAAGCGGTACCGCAGGTGCGGAAGAAGGGTCGTAGAAGCGGAAAACGGGCATGTGTTATAGTGAACAGTGTTTCACGAACTTGGAAAAGAAGAGAAAACATTTGGGACTTCGACTAGGGTTGTTCTTAGGCGATTTATAGGAAAAATCGAAGGAGCTTCATCAGGAACTACTAGCCTCTGAATATGTTATTTGGTGTATAAACATTGATTAATCAAAGAACTTCAAGGGTTTAAGGACTAAAAATGGAGGTTAGGGCTTGAAACTCGAGAGAGTTTAAATGTGAGTTTCGGAAGGGAAAACGAACTCCGATTTTGATAAAAATTATATGTGCGGACTAGTGGCGAGACGATAAATCCGGTGACGTAAATTTTAGATTTTTTCGAGAAGTGGGTTCGGGGATCGGGTTTTGCCAACTTCATGATTTTTAGTATTTTTTAAGTAATATCGATTGGGTTATGATTCTTTAGCATATAGTAATGTATTCGTTGTCATTTTGACTAGGTTTGACACGTGAGGAGGTCGATTTAAGAGGAAAGGGCATTGCGGACTAGTCTACGGCCGGCTTGAGGTGGGTAATAGATGTAGATGATGACCTGAGGGTTTGAAACCCCGGTGTCTCACATTGTGACGCTGTATTGAGGCGAGACACGTACTTTACTGTGAGTTCGAGGTCGTTTATGGACGGGACTATAGCTTAGTCCGTCCGAGCGATGTCTTTACTGTGTTATTTTCCTAGAAATTGGCTAGTAAACATCCTACTTGGATTGTTATGAGCATAATTGGCTGTGAGCCAACTATTTGGATCCCTTAGGGATTATTATCCCTGTTTCCATGATATCAGTCCTTAGTTAAATACTACCTAGAAATAATCTGTAATCTTCTAAGGTTTTAATCACTTAAACTATAATGCCTGTTAAATGGAACCGAAAATGATTAACTTGAGTGTGCCCATGTGGTTTGCTTGCATATATAATTGGACTGATTGTGGATCGGGATGCACACCGCAGCGAATGCTACTATGGCATTGCGCTTGGGCTGTAGGAGCCCCTCCGGAGTCTGAAACCCCATAGTGAGCGCGAATACTCAATGGATCGGGCTGCACGCCGCAGCGATCATTTGCATATATGTATTTGCCTATCTATCATTGATTTACTATTGTTTCATTGATAAATATGCTAAGTTGTTAGTTTCAGCTTTGCATTGTGGTATTTCGGGATTTCTTACTTTCAAGTCATTATACATGTCTATTACCGCTGAGTTGGAAGTACTCACTTTACTCCCTGCTGGTGTTCCGGAGACTTAGCTGAGCAGTCGCTGTTTTACAGAGTTTTATCAGAGTTGTCGAGGTAGCTGCCTGACGTTCGCAGGACCCGACTTCTCCCCTTTATTCAGCTTTATTTCTGCTTTCTAAACTTATATATTTTCGATTACTATTACTCAGTTATTTAGAGGCTCTAGACTCATGACCCCCAGATTCTGTTGGGAGTGTTTTGTCGGATATTTCGGTCTGTTCCGTATTGTTTTTATTATAAACATCGGCTTATTATATTTAAGCTGTTAAATTATCTTAAATTATCGGTAATGAGTTACCAGATTGGGTTCATGAGTGATAATTGGTCAGGCTTGGCTAGCTGTATGGTTGCGTGCCGTCAAGATGGGGTTTGAGTCGTGGCACACCCCCACACTTTAAAATATTTTAAGTTGGGTTTCCTTCATTTCCATTTTTCATATGGAATGAATTGTGTTTTTCTATGGGGAACTCAATTCAATATTTGATTAGCTGTAAAAATAACTCCCCCCACAAGTTCTGAGGCAAACCAGAGCTTATTAATAGGGCATTCATCATTTCCTTTAATGATCTATTCTTCCTTTCCACAATTTCATTAGATTGCGGTGAGTAAGAGACAATCGTTTGGTGAATAATGCCATTTTCCAAACATATTTCTTCAAAAGGAAATTCATATTCGCTGCCTCTATCACTTCTTATTATTTTGTTCTTTTTGTTTAATTGCGTTTCAACTTCATTTTTGTAGTGATTGAATGAGTCTATGCTTCATCTTTACTATTAAGTAAGTAAATGTAACAATATCTAGTACTGTCGTCAATAAAAGTTATAAAATACTTTTTCCCACTTCGAGATGGTATTGACTTCATATTGCAAATATCCGTGTGAATTAAGTCTATAGAATTTGAATTCCTTACAACTGACTTATAAGGATACTTATCATACTTTGATTTCACACATATTTGACATTTCGTGTTATTTCATTCAAACTTAGGTAGTACTTCCATATTAATCATTTTCGCAAAGTTTTGAAATTGACGTGACCTAAACATTCATGCCATAAATTATTTGACTCAAACACGTAAGAAGAAGCAGAAACTTTATTCATATCAATGGCAATTACATTGAGCTTAAAAGTCCCACTGTCAGGTAACCTTTTCCTACGTACATTTCATTCTTACTAAGTACAACCTTGTCAGAAAATAAAACACACTTAAATCCATTCTTGACTAGAAGTGATGTTGAAACTAAATTCTTCCGTATTTCAGGAATATGAAGAACATCTTTTAAGGTCACAATCTTTCCCCAAGTCATCTTCAAAGCCACTTTGTCTGTTCCTTCGTTCTTGCAGTAGCGGAATTTGCCATAAGCACTGTCTCGTTGGGTCCAGCGGGCGCATAAGAAGTAAACAACTCCTTGTTAGCACAAAATGTCGAGTTGCTCCTGAGTCAATCCACCATTCTCGAGGATTTCCGACTAGGTTGCATTCTGAAAAAAGAGCACATAGGTCATCTATTTCATCATTCTTCTCAATCATGTTCGCTTGACTTTTCTTTTTGTCCTTCTTTGGTGCACGACATTCATTAGCCTTATGTCTAACCTTTCCACAGTTATGGCATTTACCTTTGAATCTCTTCTTGCTCGGATAAGTCTTTGATCTAGACGGCTTCTTCCTCTTTTTACTCGTTGAAGCTTCCTCAATAATATTAGCACCCATTATTATTGAATTTACACGAGATTTATTTTCAGCAGCCTTGTTTTCTTCTTCAATCAGTAGACAAACAATAAGGTCTTCAAGCGCCATTTCCTTGCACATATGTTTCAAGTAATTTTTAAAGTCCTTCCACAGCAGAGGCAACTTTTCAATAAATGCCGCAACTTGAAATGCCTCATTATGACCATACCTTCAAGCATAAATTTATAATTAGTACAATAATTAATATCTTTAATAAAAATATTAACTTGTTTTGTAGCTTCAGCAAGGAGGTCATGAACAATAACTTGCAATTCTTGGACTTGCGTTATGATAGATTTACCATCAATCAGTTTGAAATCCAGAAATTTGGCGGCCACAAACTTTTTTAGTCCAGCATCTTCTGTCTTGTATTTCTTTTCAAGAGCATTCCATATATTCTTTTGATGTTTTCATGACGCTATAAACGTTGTACAAGCCCTCTTCTAGCCCACTTAAAATGTAATTTTGCAAAGAAAATCAGAGTGCTTCCAAGCCTCAATAACAAGGAAGTGCTCATTGTCAGGGGTTCCTTCAGGCACGACTGGAATATCCTCTTGAATGGACCTTTGTAGACTTAGAGTAGTCAGATAAAAGAATATCTTTTGCTTCTATCTCTTAAAGTCTACACGAGAAAATTTTCCCGATTTTTCCGCTAGTGGCATAGCCGTTGCAGGTGTAGTAGGACGGCTAGAAACAGTAACAGTCGCAGTTGAATCACTTTGTTCCTCTCCGTTAGTCATTTCTGTCAACATGACACAAATAGATTCAGTAAATGATGAAGTATTTAATTCTTCAACCCAAGACAACACAGTGAAGAGATTATTCTTCAAACTGTTCAGAAAACCACGAAGGTTTCAGACACTTCGAAAATCAGAATAACAATGATATATATAAATAAGATTCTTTAAGATTGTTATCAAAATTTATAAGTGACGAAACCAGAAAATAAATAAACAGAAATTGGCAGAATTATGTTCTGAGCTCACAAATTCCTTGTGTGTCCTTAAAGAATCTTATCCCCTCACTGTTGCCCAAGGTCAACGGATAAATTCTTCCTGGGATATAACGGAACTTCCAACTTAGCGGTAACGGCACTTTAAACCACTAAATTATCGGCGAACTCAAAAATAATGGAAAAAACAACACGCCGAACTCACTTTTTTTGAAAGTAATGATGCAGAAAGAAGAAGGAGATGAAGCAAAATAATTCAGAGTGAAAAATTCTAAAGGAATAATTCAAGATTGAAAGGTTATGAAAGTGGCTTTTCACTAAAATATTAATATTTAATTAATTAATTTTATTTACTGGTCTAAAAAATCAAGTCAATCAATCATATCAATTGTCCGAATCCGAATCTGAAGCCGAGCAAGCGACGACGACGAAGCGGCGAGGCCCCTTCCTCTTATCTCCTTTTAAGAGATTAAAGAAGTGCTTCTATATTTAAATCCAACAAAATACTTGTTTTTGACTAACGAGGGACAAAGTGCAAAAGCTAAAGTTGCGTTTTCACCTTCTTCCCTCATTTCCCATTTACACCACCACTTTAACCCAACAGTACAGTATGTCGGTTCAGCATAATGTCTGGAGTTTAAGTACCGACGCTCCAGTTTCCAGTATATTATACTTGAGTCAGCAAAGTATTACCGGTCCAACATAATATGCTGGAAGTTCATACACATGTGCACCGAACTCTAGTATATTATTATGCTGGACGGGTCTCTGTTGCAGCAAATAATGGCTATTTTTCATTGACTTGGCAAACGCTGACTATTTTTTAATTATCAATCCGAAAACTGGCTAAACGGTGTTATTTTCACCGGCTTATAGCATTGAAATTTCGCATATATGATAATTAAACCAAATTAATGTTGTAACTCACGACTTAGTGCTATGTAGTAGCCAGTAGTTAAAGAAGCATAGAATTAAACCATAGTAAATATTTGTAGTATTTAATATTAGTAATTGTGCATTGATATTTGCAAATTGTCAAGACATGGGTAGAAAGAAAAACGGAGTATTTTCCTAGCTTGAAAAGCGCAACTAATGTACAATATTTTTTTTTTATTCATATAGGTTCTACCTTTTTATATTACAGAAAAGTAACACTGATCATTCAACTAGTATTTATTTGGAATGAATAATGTAAGTATAGAGTTATTTAGTTTAATTTAAAGTATATCTTAGTTACTATCTGCTTTACACCCAATAGCCCTTTATGTACATTAATTTCTTACTAATAAACTAAAGTAAAATAGTAAAAACATCAAAACAAATATCAGAAAATGAGAAAAGAAAAGAATAAAAACACGGGAAAAAAGAACATCTATTTACGCAATTCAAATGAGATGATATATATTTACCTACGTGAAAACAAATACTATTAAAGAGATGACTTGGTTTAGCTCGATTGTGTTCAAGTTTGATGTGCCACAATAAAGCTCGATCGGCCTTCACTTGGTTCGTACCCAACATATAGTACTAATAAAGCTTGATATGATCTCAAGCTTGGCTTTACTCAATATTGTAGCGAGCTTAGCCGGTATTTATTGAGCTCGGCGTCTAAACCTACTTAGATTGTATGCTCTAGCTTAATTTAGTAGTATTGAGCTTGGTAAATAAGATCATACAAGTTATTCTTTTTTAGCCTTTAAGTAGTAGGGAAATTATATATATATATATAGATAGATATATAATAAGGTCGAACTGTTATAAAATGAAAGCAATTTAGTAAAACATGAACAAGAAATATAAGCAACTTAGTGAAACATGAACAAGAAATATAGATAGAGAGAAGGAAGAGATTTTCTTCTTCAATATTCCTATCTATTACAAGGCCTTTATATATGCATAAAAAGAGAAGAAAATATGTCATGGAATATGTCATTCAACATACAAAATATGTCATTGAATATGTCATTCAACATACAAAATATGTCATTGAATATGTCATAAACCATTTGAGGTGAAGATCATGGAAGAAGAGTAGACATCCACCATAAATTGCTATTTATCATAACACTCCCCCTTGTATGTCCATAGATAATGTGCCACGTTAAACCTTACAAGGAAAAAACCCTATGGGAAAAAAATTCTAGTGAAGGAAAAAGAGTACACATGTATAGAAATATGCCTTTTTGTTGCCTCGTTAAAAACCTTGTAAGGAAAACCAAGTGGGACAAAATCTTGTAAGGAAAAAAGAGTGTAACGCGCATTAACTCCCCCTGAAGAGAGCATCAATTCACCTCCTTGAGCCTTCGCATCCCAATCTTGTGCACTAGCTTCTTTAAGGTTGACGTCGGTAGAGATTTTGTGAACAAATCAGTCATATTATCACTTGAACGAATCCGTTGCACATTGATATCACCATTCTTTTGAAGATCATGTGTGAAAAATAACTTTGGTGAAATATGCTTTGTCCTATCTCCTTTTATGAATCCTCCCTTCAATAGAGCTATGCATGCTGCATTGTCTTCATACAAAATCATGGGTAGTTTGTCACATTTGAAACCACATTTGTCTCGAATATGATGTATTATAGACCTCAACCACACACACTCTCGACTTGCTTCATGAATAGCAATTGTCTCAGCATGATTAGATGAAGTGCCACAATTGATTGCTTAGTCGATCGCCAAGATATGGTAGCGCCTCCACAGATAAACACATAACCTGTTTGAGATCAAGCCTTGTGTGGGTCAGATAAATATCTAGCAACAGCATAACCAACAAGATGAGGACTGCAGTTATTGCTATAAAATAAGCCCATATCGATAGTCCCTTACCGCAATATATGTTTGATTCCATTCCAATATCTCCTTGTAAGAGCAGAGCTATATCTTGCTAAGACATTAACTGAAAAAGTTATGTCAGGCCTTGTAGAATTTGCAAGATACATTAGTGCGCCAATTGCACTAAGATTTGGTACTTCAGGACCAAGTAGCTCTTCATTCTTTTCTTGAGGTCGGAATGGATCCTTATTCGCATCAAGTGATCGAACAACCATCGGAGTACTTAAAAAGGATATGTTCCATCCATGTAAAACCGTTTCGATACCTTTTCTATATAGGCAGATTGATGAACAAAAATTTCGTTTCCCAAATGTTCAATTTGCAAACCAAGAAATAATTTTGTCTTTCCGAGATCTTTCATCTCGAATTCCTTCTTTAAATAATCAATTGCCTTTTGGAGTTCTATGGGAGTTCCAATAAGGTTTATGTCATCAACATATACGGCAAGTACACAAATTCCGATGTTGTTTTCTTTATAAAAACACATGGGCAAATGGCATTATTTATATATCCTTCCTTTAATAAATACTCACTAAGACGATTATACCACATTCGTCCTTATTGCTTTAGACCATACAAAGATCTTTGCAATTTGATTGAAAACATTTCCCGGGACTTTGAATTATGTGTCTTTGGCATTTTGAATCCATCGGGAATTTTCATGTATATCTCATTATCAAGTGAGCCATAAAGATAGGCGGTAACCACATCCATTAAATGCATGTCAAGCTTTTCAAGGACAGCAAAACTAATGAGATAACGGAAAGTTATGGCATCCATAACGGGTGAATATGTCTCTTCATGATCGACACTAGACCTTTGTGAAAATCCTTGTGCAACAAGGCGTGCCTTATATCTTTGTACCTCATTTTTCTCATTTCTCTTGCGTACAAAGACTCATTTATATCTAACAGGCTTAACACCATTATGTGTTTGAACTATAGGCCCAAAAACTTCATGTTTTGCAAGTGAATTTAATTCTGATTGGATTACTTCTTGCCATTTTGGCCAATCAAGTCTTTGTCGGCATTCTCTAATAGATTGAGGTTCAAGATCCTCACTTTATTGCATAATGCTAGATGCAACATTATATGCAAAGACATAATCCACCACTATATCCACTCGATTAAAATTTGTCTCAATATCGATTGGATTTATTGATAGTTCATTATTTTCTTGAGTCTCTGGCTCAATGGATTCTTCATGAATCTCAGAATTTATTGAATCGTGAATTTCCTCATGAAGTTCTTTCGTAGTGTCATTTTGATCATTTGCTTTCCTTTTTCTAGGATTTCGATCTTTGAAACCTAATGGTCTGCCACGTTTTAGGCGTGATTTCGACTCATTAGCTATGACACTAGAAGATTGTCCAATTGGGACATCAATACGGGTTGGAATATTCTCTGCGGGGATATGTGATTTTGTTATCCTTTTCAAGTCCGTAAATGCGTCTAGCATTTTATTTGCTATTCTTTGCAAATGGATAATCTTTTGCACCTCTTTTTCACAAATAGAGGCACGTGGATCAAGATGAGATAATGGTAGATTTTTTCACAAAATTTCTCGTTTGGTTTCACCAACTTCTCCCCCTAATTTTGGAAAAAGTGTCTCATCGAATCGACGGTCTGCAAATCGTGCAGTGAACAAATACCCTGTCAATGTTTCAAGGTAGTGAATGATAGAGGGCGATTCAAACCCAACATATATTCATAACCTTCTTTGCGGACCCATTTTGGTGCGATATGGTGGTGCTACATGCGCATATACTGCACATCCAAAAACTATTAAATGGGATATATTAGGTTCATGATCCAAAACTACGGTCTGAGACGAACTAGCATTGCTGCATGCAAAATGGTGTGACCCCAAAGCGAAGTGGGCAACCTCGTTTTCATGAGTAACGGTCTTTCTAAATCAACTGCAGACGTTTAGTTAAAGTATCTGCAAGACCATTTTAAGTGTGAACATGAGTTACAGGATGTTCCACTTTTATCCCAATTGATAAAAAATAATCATTAAATGCTTGGAATGAAAACTCAGCAGCATTATATAGTCTAATAGACTTAATTGGATTATCGAAAAATTGTGCCTGTAATCGAATTATTTGTGCCATTAATTTTGCAAACGCAAGGTTGCGATATGACAATAGGCACACATGAGACCATCTAGAAGATGTGTCTATTAAGACCATGAAATATCTAAACGACCCACTAGGTGGGTGAATAGGTCTACAAATGTCCCCTTGTATACGTTCCAAAAACGCAGGTGACTCAATTCCAACCTTTGTTGGTGATTGTCTAATAATTAACTTGCCTTGATAACAAGAAGTGCAAGAAAATTCATTATTTAAAAGAATCTTTAAATTCTTTAATGGATGCCCATTTGAGTTTTTTATAATCCGTCTCATCATAATTGATCCAGGATGTCCCAATCGGTTATGCCAAAGTACGAAAGTATTGGAATCAGTAACCCTTTAGTTTTCGGTAGAATGTGCCTCAATTGCACTAATTCTTGTCCAATACAGGCCACAAGATAAAGATGAGAACTTCTCAATAACCCTCTTTTGGCCAAAGACATTCTTTGTAATGATGAGATATTCAAGATTATTCTCATCTATTGTCTCAATATGATATCCATTTTGACGGATGTCTTTAAAACTCAACAAGTTCCTCTTGGACTTGGAGGAGAACATTGCATTCTCTATGATAAATATTGTTCCTTTAGGCAGAGTTATAGCAGCTCTTCCTGAGTCTTCAATTAATTTACTACTACCAGAAATTGTAGTAACATCTGCCTTACACATACTTAAATGAGAGAAATATTTCTTCTCATTGAATATTGTATGTGTGGTACATGAATCAATTAAACAAATATTTTTACAATTGAATTTTGATCCAAGTTTGTTTTATGAGATATCCATACTTAATCTTGTATGTCTAGTTAGTGCATGCATCATTAAATTATTCAAATTAATTAGCATGATTTAAAGTGTACTAAATACGTGTAGGACAATACCGGCTAATATGAATACCCTTATTGCACTAAGATCTTTATCAAGCAATTTTAGTAATAATTTGGCTAAGTGATTTGACATGCTACATAACTAACATATTTTATTTCTACACAGAAGAGGATGAATAATCAATAAAAATTTCTTGGATTTAGTCAAAGTAGGATGTAATATTTGAATGATGCAAACACTATTTATATTCATATTTTGGATACGTACTACTATCAAGAAAATATTATTGTTATATAAGTCTATTGTTAATTACTTCTATTTATATTTTAATAATGCAAATCAATTAAGAAGCAGTTCATTAAAATCATTACATCTTTATTCATAAATAAAGAGATCATGGTAAAGTATGAGTATCTTTCTCTTTCTATTTTTTGTTTTTAAACATAATTGAGAAAAACTAAGTATCCAACAAAACATATCATTATTCTTATAAAAGAGAGAAACATGTTGTACCTGATATTTTTAAATCAGAGTCGAAAACTTTAAAAGAAGATAACCTACCGTGATGGTTAGAGACTCGTGCTGATAACGTGTTATAAAATGACAGCAATTTAGTAAAACATGAACAAGAAATATAAGCAACTTAGTAAAACATGAACAAGAAATGTAGATAGAGAAAAGGAAGAGATTTTCTTCTTCAATTGTATGTATTCCTATCTATTACAAGACATTTATATAGGCATAAAAAGTGAAGAAAATATGTCATGGAATATGCCATTCAACATACAAAATATGTCATAAACCATTTGAGATGAAGATCATGTAAGAAGAGTAGACATCCACCATAAATTGCTATTTATCATCACACAAATAAAATTATTCTTTTTAGCCTTTAAGTGGTAGAAAAATCGCTTTTTCATTTTCTTTTTTGGGTATATCAATCTCGCTACTATTTATATATCTAACTCCCGGTGCCACTGCTTTAGCTTATAATAAAAATTTACTAATTCCCTTTTAATATTCTGTATCTCAAGTTATAATACTCTTTTTTCAATATATATACATTGAATTTGGCAAAAAAGATAGCCCAATCTCACTCCTTGTCTTTAATTCTTCTATAAAAAATATAAAAGCAAATAAATACAACTTAAATTCGACAGTTAGTTGAAATCTATTCACAAAACACAAATACAAAGAACAAAAATAAAGTAGAGAACCGAAAAATAAAAATAAAAAGAAAAGAAAAGAAAAGAAAAAGAAATATAAAAAAATCAAATAATTTGTCCCAAATATATTATTCCCTCCTGCGTGTGAGGTGCGCTGTCTTATTTCTCCCTTTCCTCTGTCTTCAACAATAGCCAGCTCTCTGTTTCACAATTTTCCTCTGTATATCTCTTACCATTATTCCCTTCTCTCTCTCTAACTACTATTCAAGCATTTCTCTCTCTAAAAACCATTCTACATTTCTCTCTTCACATCTCAGATCTGAATCAGGTTCGATCTCATGTTCAATCAATTAGATCTCTTTTATTTGTTATTTTGGATCAATTTTGTGAATTTCGATAATCAATTTTATGTTTTTTTAATGTGAATTTAGATCTATAATTTTAGCTGTTAATTTGTATTATTGAGTTTTGTTCAGCTCCCATGATCTTGATAGGTTTTGCTTTTTCGCAATTTGATTCGTTATGGAAATGAAGTGAATAGCGTGATTCTGTTATCGCATGAGTTATTGTTTTTTTTAAATGTATTTATTTTGTTGCTGAGTTTATGATTTTACGCGAGGAACCGTTGAAAATCGCTGCAATTGTTAATTTCTGGAATTAAATGTAGACTAAACGAGCATTCGTATGACTGATTCCTGTCTAATTTGAGATTGAGGAGAAGTTGGCTAATTGATTGATAATACTAAACTAATTACTTCCCCCTGTCCCATTTTATGTGGCTGTATTTGTCTGGATAGAGAGTTTAAGAAGGAAAGACAGACTTTTGGTGGGTAGAGGCATCCAGTACTAGGTGATTATTTCGTCTCATTTGCCCAACCTTGGTAGGCAGAGTTACACGGTAGCTGTGCTGGTAGGAGGCAGCACGTACTTGATGGAATTAGTCGAGGTGTGCGCAAGCTGGTTCGCATTACCATTGTCATAAAAAAGAAGAAAGACTTTTGAAATTTGCGGTAAAAAGAAGCCATAGACATTTATGTAGGCTATATATCATCTCATTAAGGATAAAATGAAAATTTTACAGGTAAATTGTGGACAAACTAAAAAGGAAAGCGCGCCACATAATTGGGACGGAGGGAGTAATACAAAACATGTCAATATAAGGGTTCATTTGGCCTTGGGTAGGCTGGAAACTGGAATCAGTGAAGTTGTTCGGTGGTAGGATAAAGGGCCCGTGTGGATGTAATTGGTTTTGTTCTGTTTCTGCAGACAACATTTGAGGGGTGCAGAATTTACAGAGTATCGGGCTGCTAAGTACACAATATCAGAATGAAGAAAGCATTTGATCAAACTGTGCGGGACATGTAAGTCTGCTAATTCAAATCCTACACTTCTCAACAAAACAGACATAGCAATATCTCTGTCAGGCCAGTTATACTTGGCATATTTCATCTCTATTGCCGAACTTTCATTATGGATGGAGAAAATAGCATTTGATATGATCTTGTGGATGTTTAGTCTTTAATTTGTTTATTTGGATCTTTTTTTTGATGTCATTTGTTGCTTTCACTCTTTGCTTGCAGCAAGAGAGAGGTGAATAAAAAGGTTCTTAAGGTCCCTTCAATAGAACAAAAAGTAAGTCCTTTTTCCTCGTTTCTTTCTTACTCTTGTATCCTTTTTCTCAGTGCAATGCATTTATATTCCTGTAGTACCACTAAAACGTTTTTTAAGAAAAATGTTAAGAGACTTTATTTTACTTAGATCAATATAGGCTAAGGATAGACCTACGCCAAGTCGCCAACATATCCCCACTTTTGAAACACTTTGGTACGTGCATATACATTAATGTAATATCGATGGTGGTCATTGATTAAAATACTTCAAATCTTTGTTTGAGGCGTGGGGTTGCAATTAACTTCTTTGAAGGCGAGAGTGCAAAATCGACATGTCGAAGAGGTGCATTTTAATTCTGATCCTTTAAGCAACATAGTAAGCTTCTCGAAATGTAAAATAATTCATGGTAAATAACTACAATTAAGAGATGGTCAAATCCATTATTTCTGTTATACAGAAATATGATATCAAGGAGATGTTCCAAGATGAAGAACTAATATGGATAGTCCTGTTGGCCGCTTGTACATACAGACTTTGAGTTTGCTTTATTGATTCATGGAATAGAGGTTCTCCGATTTTTGCTATGAAAGAGAACATAAGTAATTTAGACGAAAAACTGCCTTCTCCTTGGATACTCCAATCATCCATGAGTTTTAATGGCCACATGAGAGACACTCTTATGTTTGATGAGGCATGTTGCCTGGAGCTGAGGGTCATACCTTGATTCAAGTAGATCATATTGTTTTCAAAGTGCTTGTTCAAGTTACATACCAAACATACCTAGTCACCTTAGCTAGCCCCCCCCCCTCCCTTTTCTTGGTTTCTCGTGAGGTGATTCTCTTTTAGGTCGCTTTAGAAATGTAAATAGCTTTAACAGTACTAAAACCATTAGTGCTTGCTCTATTCTTGCCAAAAGTAGAAAAGATGCAATATCAAATCTGTTTTGGGTTCATGGAATACATATTGATATAATGATAAGATATAAGCAGTTTTTTTTGTAGTTTGTGTTTTCTGCAATAATGATTCTTCCTTCTTGTTCCGGCATTGGAAGCCGTTATAGCTGGTAGTTTTTATTCGCTTTTCTTACTTTTGTGGTATGACCTGTTATTCTACTGCTGCTCCAAGGCCCCCGACAAGTTAAATTGTTTGCACAATTCTTTTGTTAGCTGGTAGAGAGGGGGGGGGGGGGGGGTTAAAATAAGTACCTAGAAGATCTTGATACTGTTTTCAGTGATTTGATTATCTTTTTGTTTGGTTTCTCTCAAGGTTCTAGATGCGACTAGCAATGAGCCCTGGGGTCCTCATGGATCACTACTTGCAGATATTGCTCAGGCTACACGGAACTAGTAAGCTTAAGTCACTGATTTGAGTATTTTGGTCGTGTCATTTATATCCTTTTCTATATGTGAGATTCATTTTCAAAATTTTGCAGTCATGAGTACCAAATGATTATGTCTGTGATCTGGAAGCGTATCAATGATACTGGAAAAAATTGGCGGCATGTTTACAAGGTTTGTCCTGCTTGAATTTGCTTATTCTGTCTAGCCAAGTTGCACTTATAATATCAGATCACATTTCCTGAATCTTGCATTATTCAAGGTTACCAACTGCCTTCTTCGTAAGATGAAGATACATACAACATACTTGCTTGCTTTTAATGAATAGTATTACTATATATAAAAGTGCTTCACTAAAAAACTATATCTAATGTTTGACGATGAATTTCAGGGTTTAACTGTTTTGGAATATTTGGTAGCCCATGGGTCTGAACGTGTCATTGATGACATAAGGGAGCATGCTTACCAAATATCTGTAAGTTTATTCTTTCTTGTTAAATTTGTTACTCTTATGAGATTGCCAACTTGTGGAATCTGGGGAAAACAACTAAGTATTGTTTTCATCTTCTCTTTGCCCAGACACTGTCCGATTTTCAATATATCGACTCCAGTGGGAGAGACCAGGGAAGCAATGTCAGAAAGAAATCTCAGAGCCTTGTGGTTCTTGTTAATGATAAGGAAAGAATTCAGGAAGTTCGCCAAAAGGCAGCTGCTAATAGGGACAAGTAAGTATAACTCAATCCAGTTGGTTCTGCTTCAGTTGTATCCACCTCTTCTGCTTCCGGTCAGTATATAGTTCTGCCACAAGTCACAACTATGAACTCTAAACTTCCCACTGCTCCCCCCCCCTCCCATGCGGTGTTGTCAATATGGCTGCTTGAGATTTTCTTAAGCCCTGTACTTGAGATGCAGCTAAGGCTGGGAGCCTTCCTCGACAAAAACCTTCAAGATGGGCTCATGATCTCCCTCTTGAAGGGGAGCAATAATAGATATCGCCCATCAAAATGATGTGTTAATTGTTAAGGAATCAGATTACACAAAAAGAATGTGGAATAAGTGATTCTAAAAAGACCCATCAGACCAATGAGAACGGGTATGTTATGGATGTATGGATCAGAAATTAGAATATTTGTATCTGAACTCTAATCTCTAAATCGAACTGAAAATTTAGAAGTGTATCTTTGCATGTGAATTTGACATTTTACAAGTGGTTTTAAACTTGATTTACATGCTTTATTATATATTAAGTATTTCCAATTCACGTATGCATATCATCGTTGTTTTTTTACTTTTGCCTCCTGTATAAAATCTTTTTTTTTTTCCGCTAAGGTGTGTGCTTTCATTGCATTTTCTGCATAAAGCCACAGCAATCATATGTGCCTTTTGCCTTTTCGCCTTTGACAAGCCATAACTCTCTCCCCAATAATAAATTAAAGCAAAAAAGGGAGTTGTTCTTCAGCCCCTTTATAAGCATTGTTTTAAATTTTTTTAAGACTATTTTTTACTCTTTTTTTTGCCTAGCATTATATCTCTACCAATGTGTTTTTTGCTATTTGCCTTTGACAAACCTCATTAACCTCTTTGATTAATTATTGTTTATCTACTTAAATTTACTGGCTACGTACCAATGAGTTCCGTAGTTCAAGTGAGAATTGTCACGGCATAAAAGAGTGTATGAGAATATCTGAATTTCCCATGGTGTCTTAATTCAAACCAACATATATTACTAAGATAAGGTTTTGTCAATCTGCTGTATTTGAGGGGAAACATCTGTCTAGTGTCTGCATGATATTTATGCTCAAGCATGTGAGTATTTGTGAATTATTAATTCAAGTCAGCCATTATCCAAACATTAAGATTTTTTCTCATGCTACTTGCACATCCAGCTATCTGTACCCTATATATGTCTATCTGTGGTATCCTTTTTTTTTGTTCTGACGTACCCATGAAAGGTATCTGTATGACTATGCTCTGATGACGACTATAGCCATATAACTTCTAATTTCATTGGTACTGTCTACAAAGGTAATGTTCTCTGACAAATTTTATCATCTTGATAGATTCCGCAACACGTCAACGGGTGGTATGTATCGCCCTGGTTCATATTCAGGTTCAGGAGGGTATGGTGACAGATTTGATGAAGATCGTTATGGAGGAAGAGATGAAGAAAGAAATGGTTATGGGAGGGAAAGGGAATACTACAAAGATGAGGACAAATATGGCAGATATGGAGACTCAAACAGCCGTGATGGGGATCGCTACGGTAGAGATTACGATGACCGCAGCCGAGATGGATACAAGGATGATGATTATCGTGGAAGAAGTCGGAGCACTGATGATTTTAATTATGGATCAAGAAGCAGAAGTTCTGACAGGTACAAGGATCGTGGCAATGATGACAACGGTCAATATTCTTCTAGGTTTGTCTTCTCATCTTTTTGTTTAAATAAGGTCAGGACTTTTGTAATTTGATATTAGTTAGATCATTCTAATAGGTAAAGGAATAAAATTTAGCGACCAGGTTCTGGTGCCATTACTCTGAAATTGATGTTTTATCTATGCACATTCATAAATCTTTTATCCTTTCCCATGATGCATTTCCTTAGCCGGGGGTCTTTCAGAAATAGTCTGTGTACCTCACACAAGGTAGGGGTAAGGTCTGCGTACACTCTACCTTTCTCAAACCCAACTTGTGGGATCACACTGGGTATGTTGTTGTTTTGCGCATAATGCATTAATTTAATCTTCATGACTAACAGAGGAAATGGTGCTAGAGCTGATGATGCACTCTCAGGATGGATGGTGTTAATAGTGTGCCTTTTAGTTATCCTAATATATTTTTGTCATTAAGTATTGGTTTAATTAAGAAATGGTGTTATTTATTTGATAAGATTTAAATTTTCGATACACTGTTTATGTAGGCCGCTTGAAAGGAGGTTTTCTGAACAAAACCTTAGTGCACCTCCTAGTTATGAGGAAGCTGTTGGTGCTTCACGTAGCCCAGCACATAGTGAAAGGTAATAGTTGTGAAAAGGATCCTTTTTCCCGTTTGTTTCCTTGAAAATTTTATATTGATCTATTTTATTATTTGTCAAAAGGGATGTAGACACTTCTTCAGCATCTGCTCCCAAATCTTCTCCTCCTCATGCAAGTGCCAGTCCTAGCCCAGCTAATATGCCTTATCCAGCACCAGCTACTGCCCCACCACCAGCTCCAGCAGCAGCTACTGCTTCACCACCAGCTCCAGCAGCAGCTACTGCTCCACCACCAGACAACAAGGTTGTTGAGAGTTTTGATGAATTTGATCCCCGTGCATCTTTTTCAGGTAAAACGACCCCCACTAAAGAACAATGGCCAAATTAGTGCTTAATGTTTTAAGTATATTACTGGCAGTAAACATTTCCAAAATATTTGGTGGTAATGAGGAGCTACTAGTTTCCTATTTTGTCTTTAGTAACTAGACTTCCTTCAGTGTGGTACTTTGAGAAAGTAACTTGCATTGTATGTCTGTCTGTCAAAGACGTTTAACCGTATAGCATGCTGCTGGAAATGTTGCTCAATTAAATAAACAATTGGGACCAACCAAACTCCAAAATTTACGATTTTGTTACAAGTATTAGCAAATTCGGATGTGTTAAAAATTTATTTGGTAAAGGTGGGTGAAGTTGGGAAGTATGTGTTTGTTATAGAGAGGACAATCAAAATGCACAGGACATTTTATGACCCATGCTGTGTTGGTAAAGGTGTAACTTGTGTGTACTATATAATGTGAATGTGAACCGTCCCTTTCTTTTTTCTGTTAAAAATTGAAATAATCCCTCTTTGGCATCGCATAAAGAGAATTATTACAACATACATCTTTTAAGACCCACCTTTTCGCTAATTTATGTTCCTAAGAAATCAAAATCAACGTGTGCCCTCTCAATTTACTTGCAGCTTTTATCTTCTCATCTTAATAAATTGCCCAATCAGTCTTTACTTCAGTTCTGGTAGCAGTAAAAGCATCTTAGTTGAGGATGGTCACTGCAAAGAGCCTCAATGTGTCATTTATTGCTCTAAATACCAAAAACAAATTTGCGCTGGGTTGTGTATATAAACTAATTTCATAAGTACTGAGAACAAGAGTGTAAGGTGTTACGAGCAATTTGATAAAAGATTCTCAGATTTCCTTAATGTCGCACAAACAAATTACTGAAGCTTTGCTTATATTATATGGGTTTTGTGCAATAAAAGAAGGAACTCCATGGGTGGCCTGCAAATTCTATATGGAAAAGGCCTTCAATCATGTTAACGGCAACTTTTTGTTCACAATATTCAAGGAAATGAATTAGGGAGAAAAATGAATTGCATGGATAAAATGGTGCATATCCACAGCTAAATGTTCAGCCCGAAGTTCCAAAATAACGAAAATGACTCCCTCTAGCCCATCTTATACACCATTAATATGGAAGCTTAAGAGATGCAAAATCAGAGGATAAGGGGCTGCATAAAGTGGTTAATAGTTGGCAGTAATTTCAGCAGTAAATTATGATATCCAGGGTGCTATTTGCTGATGATACTACCTGTACTATGAAGCGAGTGAAATTCTGAAATAAATTAAGGGTAATTGAGAATTCCAAGCACAGAAATGAGGGTTTAATACACAATGTGATATATTAGTAGAGCTGAGGAGTCCCGTAATATCACATTGATGGAACCTCATATTTTTTGTCTGCTCTGCTAATGCTGGTATCATATTGATTACAGGCTCCTTATACACCAGATTAATCTTTATTTATTGAGCGTTGATTCCCAAGTGCTTCTCAAATGGTTTTGTAAATGATTTGTTACTTTACCATTCTAATGCAAGTAATTTTTCACCTGTATGAGCAGCGGCCCCAGCTCCATCAAATGTTCCTGTGCCAACTACTTCTGGTGGCGAAATGGATTTACTTGGCGCCTTGTCTGAGCCGTTTTCCTCCAACTCATTAGCCCTTGTACCTGCAGCTTCGGGTGCCTCTGAGGTTAATCCTTCTGGGACCACTGGCACCGGCACTGAGACCATGTTTGGGGAAGCATCATCAGGATCTACCATCTCTAACCAGGTGGATAAACCAAAACCATTGCAAGGGCATTTAATGAGTTAACCATATGTGTTGTATTGCACACATTTACGATTCTGTAATTCTACAATTTACTTACTGAAGAGATATTTGCTTTTCTTGCAGATGTTTGAGGATCCTTTTGGTGATGGTCCTTTCAGGGCTATGACCTCGAATAGCATACAAACTTATCTGCAGAACTCTACATCTTTCCATCCTAATATAAATCAAAGCCCTGAGCTTCCTCAATCGGTCCCTCAGGGTGCTGAGATCTCAGGTGCAACATGTAGTCAGGTTACTCCAACTAATATGCAATACGCTCAGCAGGAGCTGTCCACCTCCAACCAGGAGATCGATATATTGGCTGATATTCTCCCACCATCTGGTCCTCCACCTCCAAGTGTCCAACCTGCTACACAGGCAGGTTTTGAATCTCATGGTGGGGAAACTACACAACATACAGGTTATCTGGCACTTACGGGCCCAGCTGTGCCTCCCACAGGTTTTGCAGCTCAACCTGGCCAACAGTCACCACATACCAGTTTTCCAAGTCAAGGACAAACAATATCTCCAGCGGGCTTTTCTGGTCAAGCTAACAATTCTCCACCTTTTGGAGGTTTTCCAGCTCAACCTGGTCAAGCATCACAGACTGGTTTTGGACCCCAAGGTGGTCAACCTGCATCTCTTGCTGGTTTCCACTCTGCAACAGGTTTCTATCCACAGTCTGGTTTTGGGGGTCCTGGTGGCTCCTCTATGCAGAACAATGCAAATGCTGGAGGTTACAACACGGGATTAGGAGCTACAGGTCCATTTGGTCCCCAAATGGGTCAAACATCTGGTGGACAACCATACCTTTCACAGCCAACTGCTGCATCCCACATGCCTTCCCAAATGCCTCTTCAATATTCACAAACTCAAACAAGTAATGCCCTAGTGCTAATACAAACTACTCCAGCTTCAACAGCTCCCATCAGCAGCACCCAACCAGCCAAAGACAAATTCGAGACAAAGTCTACTGTTTGGGCAGATACATTGAGTCGTGGACTGGTCAATTTGAACATTTCTGGATGTAGGTGTTTTCTTTTGGGATTATGTAAATTTCCTTTCTTTTTCCCTTGTTATGACATTTGCAATTTTTGTTATGCAGCTAAAACAAATCCATTAGCTGATATTGGGGTTGATTTTGATGCTATTAATCGCAAGGAGAAAAGGATGGAGAAACCCAGTACAGCCCCCGTGATATCAACTGTTAACATGGGCAAAGCAATGGGTTCAGGTTCCGGAGTTGGACGCGCTGGTGCTGGCGCGCTAAGGCCTCCTCCATCACACTCAATGGTAGGTTCTGGTATGGGCATGGGCATGGGTATGGGTGCTGGTGGCCCTGCAGGGGTACCTGGCATGGGAGCATATGGAGGAGTAAACCAGCCTTATGGCATGGGAATGAATAGACCTATGAACATGGGCATGGGAATGAATATGGGTCAAGGAGTTCAGATGCAACAGCCTACTGGATTTCCTCCTGGAGCTTCTATGCCAGGAGGTTACAATCCCCGGATGGGCATGGGTCCCTATGGCCAACACCCATATGGTGGAGGATACCAATGAACTTTGCCCAATTCTGAACGTAAGTAATGTTTAAAGATGTGCCTCATTGTGTCATAGTATCCAGAATGTCTTCTGGTCTGTAAGTCTGTTGTAGAGTTATTGCTTTTTGGGTGCATGTAGTTTTCAAGGAAAACAGTTATATAGGGAGTATATGTTGATTCCTTCTTTTTGAGGGTTTTGCAATTGCATTACCATTTATCAGTCATTTGGGGTCAAAGATTGCTTGCATAGACCCCTCATATTGTTTACTGTTGTGCTTTATATACACCCGAGGATCATCTGTCTCCAGTATTCCTCTTTTTGCCACTCGATCCATATATACACGTGTAGATTTTTTTGGACTCGTGATTATTGAAATTGTACACCAGACTTGCTGAACTCGTGAATTTGATCATTCTTCTTATATCTCCTATTTGCTGGTTCTTTTACCCCAGACCCCACGTGTGAGGCTACACAAGAATTTTTTTTTTGTTGTTGCTGGTTCTCTTTACGTAGTCGTAAGGGATGCAAGGTTTTTTTGGTTTCTTTTCAACTTTTTATCTTGTTTTTCTGTTTGAAATGAACAATATATTGAAAGGTCTTGTGGATTCAGTTTCAATTTTTGGAAACTGTTGTAGACTCTTACTTTCACATTAAGTTGCTTATACAAATAATGGCAACAATATAAAAGGAAACTTGAAATCAAAAGCTCACGGATAATGATAAAGCTCAGTTTAGAGGGTAGTATAGTTTAACTTTTAAACATATACTGTACATATTTTGCGCAAACATCACGGAAGTATCGTTGGAGTATATAAGTATGATCTAAAATTCGATAACTAGATAGGGTTTTCTTTTTTGAGGTATTATCACTTTTTGCCCGTGTCAAAAATTATTTATATTTGATAGTCGAAAAAGTGTATAAAATTTGTATATAACATACAGAATGGGTGTGTACACACACTAGAGTGGATACCCGTGCGATGCACGGGCCCAAGTTTTGCTTTTTTTTTTTTGAAAAAAATGCCGTTGAATATAATTTTGGCGCTAGCTAAAAATTAAAAAAGCCCCTCATTTTTCTTGTTTTCTTACTTTTAATATTTTTTGATCCATTTCTAATTATACACTCTATTCATCTTTAAGGAAAGAAGAAAGTTTAGCTCTAAAATGGCTCAATCAACTGAATTGAAGAGTAAAATGCCCAAAGAAGACAGTGGAAAGAACAAAAGTCTGGATGCATGCTTAGCTTCAACTTCGAGTTTATCACCTACGGTTTAAATCCGCAGAAATTGAAAGTTAACAAGGATGTAACTGCTCCAGAGTGGGTCAATCTGTTTGCTAACAATCGAATAGCATCCAATGTCCTTGCTTTATCCTACATAGCACTGGCGATTGTGGATGGTAATGTGGTTATTCAACTTGATCCAGTGGAGACTGCGAAGGAATTTGAAAAATGGAAACGTTCGTTGATCGTTGCAATATTAGGTGAAATCCCAGGTTATAAACAGATGAAACGATATATAGGTCATAATTGGTCAAAAGCCTATGAGATGTTTAGCATGAAAAAGGCTATTTCATAGCCAAATTCAAAGAAGAAGATGATCTCAAGGAGGTTCTGTATGGAGGCCCTTACACGATCAATAATCGACCTATCATCCTGAAGAAATGGTCGCTTGATGTTGACTTCGATACAACTTTTCTCAAAGAAATTCCCCTACGGGTCTCCTTTCCCAATTTGCCTATGGCTTACTGGGGACAAGACTCTCTAAGCAGGGTGGGAAGTGCCATTGGAGTGCCACTATTTGCTGACGAGTGTACAGCTAATCAATCGAGAATCTTATTTGCGAGGATGTTGATTGAAGTAAACATTACTAAGCCATTACCAACTGGAGTCACAATACAAGATCCGTCTGGAAAGATGTATAAGCAAGGGTTCGATTTGAATGGCAACTAGAATTTTGCTCAGACTGTCAACAGCTGGGACGTAGATGCAAAAACCATGAGGAAATCCAAGGGAGGACTCAAAAGCCTCATAATGTTATCAGCAAACCTCATCAGCCAGCAAAGGAGTGTAGAACCAAAGACAGTATAATACAGAACACAAGTAAGCCCCCAAAGCCAACTGAATCTAAGTCTAATAGTGTTAAAATAGTACCTCCCATAAAGCAAATTGCTCCTTCAGTTGTTCCTATTGTAATGGCTGAAAAGTCTGTGGATATTGCCAAAAGCATGATACAAGGTAAAAGTCACGAGAATAGTAAAATCGGAGACAAAAATAGTGTTCTAACTCCTAAAATAAATCTATGTGGTACTGATTGTCCAATTATCATGCATAATACATTTGAGGTGTTATCAGGAGACCAATGGGATAGACAACCACCAGATAGAGGTAGTACATCAGGGGTATCTAAATGAATGCTCTCATATGGAATGTGGGGGGGAGGGGGGGGGGGTCAAACCAAAGGTATAAACAGAAGGAGTTGGCTAGATACCTCAAAGAGCATCATATCTCTTTAGCTACTTTAGTAGAGACAAGAGTCAAACAACAAAAAGCTCTTATTATTGCCCCTAAGATTGCAACAAATTGGGTCCTAATTCATAATTATGATCATGCAGTAAATGAGAGAATATGGACACTAGTAGACAGTAATGTATGGCAAGTAGATGTAATTCAAACAGATGCTCAATTCATTCACTGCATCATCAGTAATTTTACTATCAGATGTGCTATGACTGTGATGTATGTGTTTAATAGTTTAGAAAAAAGGAATGACATATGGCAGAAACTTAAAAGTCATGCACAAACTATTACTTTTCCATGGCTGATGTGGGGAGATTTTAATACTATTATATCTACCCAAGATAGAGTTTCAAGGGTTGTTCCTACTCTAGCTAACATTCAAAATTTTACAAAGTTTTGCTCTGGCACAGTGTTGTCTGAAATAACTTGGAGAGGAGAATACTTTACATGGGCAAATGGGAGGAAACAGAGTAACTAGCTGGTTAGATAGAGCTTTGGGGAATGATGAACGAATGATGAAATTTGATCATTTAATAGTTGAGGTAGGAGATCCATTTATATCAGACCACTCACCCCTCACAATAAAATTCCAGAGGAGAAATAATAACATAAGAGTACCATTCAGATTTCTTAATGTTTGGGCAGAACATACAAACTTTCAGAATATTATAAGAGAAAGATGACTAAGAGGGAATAAGGGCAGTAAACTAGCTACTATCTGGTACAGGCAGAAGGCTTTGAAACCTGCTTTTAAGGATCTAAACAATAGAAACTTCAGAAATATTACAGAAAGGATAGACCAAGCAAGAAGAGATTTAGTTGAATGCCAGGAAAAAATGAGTAGAAACTACTCTGATCAGGTAAGAATGAAAGAGACAAAAACCAGATTTCAATTAGAAAATTGGTCTAGTATTGAAGAGAAGATTTTGCAGCAGAAATCCAGAACTCATTGGATCAAAGTTGGAGACAAAAATAACAAATATTTCTTTGCAATGATGAAAGACGGAACTAGCAGGAAAAATATTCACACTCTAATAGCTCTGAATGGTGAAGTAATAACAGATCCTACAAGAATCAAAAAAGAGATAACGGACTTCTATAAAGCTCTTATAGGAACTGCAGCTACTACTCTTCCAACTGTCAATATACAAATTCTGAAAAAGGGGGCCTCAATTAACTCATTAGCAGATAATGGAACTGACCAAAGAGCTATCCGAACATGAAGTAAATGAATGTATGCATGATATTGGTAATGACAAAGCTCCTGCGATTGATGGTTATAATGCAGTCTTCTTCAAAAAGCATGAGAAGTTATTAAGGATGATGTATATGAGGCAGTAATGGAGATTTTTTACAACTGGGGTGATGCCTAAGGCCATGAACTGTACAACAGTTACCTTACTACTCAAACTCACCAACCCTTCTACCATAAAAGACTACATACCCATCTCTTACTGTTCTATGTAGTATAATATTGTCTCCAAAATCTTAACATCATAGCTGCAGAAAGAGATGGACTATTTGATTGAGAGATCTCAAGATAGATTCATTCCGCGAAGAAAGGGTGTTGATAACATCATCTTAGCTCATGAACTGATTAAAGCCTACTCTAGTAAGCATACATCTCCTAGATATATGATTAAGGTTGATTTACAAAAGGCTTATGATAGTGTGGAATGGGTTTATGTGATACAAGTCATGGAAGGTTTGGGTTTCCCTCATAAATTCACTCAATGGGTATCATCTTGTATGTATAGTGTGAGCTACTTTATCCTGATAAATGGTGAACTTACAGAACCTTTTCCAGCTGCTAAGGGACTTAGAAAAGGGGATACAATATCGCCATTTCTATTTGCTCTAGCAATGGAATACTTAAGTAGAGTCCTCACAGGCTTGAAGAAGGAAAAATAATTTTATTTTCACCCAAAGTGCAAGAAACTGGGCATTACTCACTTGTCTTTTGCAGATGACCTGCTACTGTTTGGTAGAGGTGATAGACAATAAGTTGCACTACTGAAGCACTGCTTTGATCAATTCTCCACATTATCTGGGCTAAAAGCCAATCTTAGCAAGAGTTCAGTTTACTTTGGTAGAGTATGCAAGGTGGATCAAGATGCTATCATCCAACAACTGGGGTATGTACAAGGAGATCTACCATTTAGGTACTTGGGGTCCCTCTTACTACAAAGAAGATGAAGATGATACAATAGCAATCATTGATTGATAAAATAGTGGCAAAAATATCATCATGGACTACTCGAAAAATGTCCTATGCTGGTGGAGTTTAGCTTATTAAAATTGTCCTCTTTGGAGTTCAATCATATTGGTCTCAAATATTCTTGATGCCCTCCAAGGTGATCAAGCTTATTGAGTCCTACTGTAGAAGCTTCATGTGGTCATGAACAAATGTCATTACCAAACATGCATTAATATCGTGGGACAAAGTCTGCCGATGTAATGACCCGACCCATCGTCTCATGTATTTCCGCCCCGTTTTTTCCATTATATGCTTCTATATGGTTCATTATAAGTGTTTGGTGAATTTGAAGTAATTCGGATAGAGTTCGGCTAGAAATGAGACAATTAGTCTCTTTATGAGAAGGTTATTTTGGAAAAGTCAATCGAATATTAACTTATGAGTTAGAGAGATCGGAATGGATTTTCGATGATTCGACTAGTTCCGGGTGGTAATTTATGACTTACGAGCGCAATCAAAACTAAATTTGGAGGTCCGGTATAGAATTAGGTTTGAATTGGCTAAGTTTGAATTTTGGCGAATTCCGGTTGATAGGTGAGATTTTGATCCGGCGGTCGGAATGGAATTCCAAAGGTTGCAGTAGCTCCGTTAGGTGATTTTGGATATGAGTGAAAATTTTTCAGATCATTCGGAGGTGTTTAGGTCGGGTTTTGGATCAAATGTGTGTTTCGAAAGTTTTAGAAGAACTTAGGCTTGAATCCGATGGAAATTTGGTGTTTGATGTAAGTTTTGGTGTTTTGAGAGTGCATATAAGTTTGAATGATCATATGTGATGTTTTAGTCGTATGCGGTCCCGAGAAGTTCCGGTGAGTTTCGGATAGGTTTGGGTTGCGTTGTGCTCGTTTTTCTTATGCTTCGACGTTGTTTCTTCAAGTATAAATGATATCATATTGAACAAATAAGCTCCTATTACTGTTTTGAATGAAGCACTAGATCCGTATCGTAATTATAGTCCCGTAGCAACAAGAATCATCGAATTTGGACATCGTATGAGGATTTTATGGCTGTTTTACCAAGGTTGCCCAGATTTTCAAGTTAATGACGAAAATTCCCCCGGACGTCGTATTAAAAACCTGCACTATTTGCAAAGCTTAAAACCAACATACCTCCTTCATTATAAGGTCAAATTGAGTGATTCAAAAGCCTAAATTCATTAGAATTTCACAAAGAATCCATTGGGATCAGTAAAATGCGTGAAAAAATATACCTATAATGGGATGGTCGAGTTTTCTTCCAATTTTTGAACGGGAAGAAGCTTCCGAGGTGATTTTTTAAGAGAAAAAATCAGTGGGTATCGCAGAGGTAAGTTATTTGATTATTAATACTCATTTATAGGTGATTATAAACCATGATTCCAGCCTTTAATTCATGAAAAATAGTAGAAAAATAGGATTTTGTGGCCTGAGATTATGAGACCTTTAGGAGTCGATTTGAGGGGTCAAACGGACTCCGATTTTGGTTTTGTCTATATGTACGGAATCTAGAGAAGATGAAGAACACTTCTCTGTAAAAATTTTTGAGTTTCGAGAATTGGGCCGGGGCTCGGGTTTTGTCAATTTTGGGATTATTGATGCTTTTCGATTATTTTCGATTGGGTATTGATCCTATAGCATAATGTGATGTATCCGTTGTGGTTTTGGCTAGATTCGACGCACAAGGAGGTCAATTCAAGAGGAAAGGGCATCGCGGGCTAGTCTACGACCAGTTATAGGTGAGTAGTTTGTATAGATGATGGCCTGAGGGTTTGAAAACCCGGTTTATCACATCATGATGCTATGTTAGGGCATAACCCGCACCCCATGGCAGGTGAGGGATGGTATATGATTGGGAATTGTGACTTGATACATTCCGAGAGCTAAATATAAATTATTGGCAGCTGATACGCACATTGTGTTGTTGATAATTGGGCTTAATGCCATGTTTGGGGCCTTGTGCTGATCTGTAGTACCCGTCTAGGGTGAATATCTGTGTGATAACATGATTTGCATAATCATTGATGTGCTTAATTACTATTATTAAATGCTAAGTCACCTTATTCCCGAAATTGATTAATTAAATTACATTCACCTTAAAAATTGGAAAAAAGAAAAATTAGATTAAATCTGTTATGTGGCTCATATGCATGCTGTGGACTGAGAACGAGTCGAGCTGCACGCCGCATCAGTGATATAATGATATTGCGCTTGGGCTGAAGAAGCTCCTCCGGAGTCTGTACATACTGGGAGCGCCATCGACGTTAAGCGGATTGGGCTGCACGCCACAGTGGTTTCATGTGCATTGCATTGCATCTTTATCTGATACTTGACTGTTATATTTGATGTTGCTTTGCCGTAAGTTCGTAGCTAAGGTATAGGACTGTTAGTTTTAGCTTTACTTTGTGGAATTTCGTGGATTCTTACTTTCAGACATTATATATGCTTATTACTCACTGAGTCGGTAGTACTCACCCCTACTAACTTGCACCTTCTGTGCAGATTCAGGTAAACCGAAGGCTTAGCTGTCACTCGTAGTCTCGAGATATTTTCCATAGTCGTTGAGGTAGCAGCTTGACGTTCGGAGGACCTGACTGCTCTTCATATTCCAGTTCATTATTATTATTATATACTTTTTCAGACTTTTATATTTTAGTTTAGATATTATTATCCAGCTTTGTTTAGAGGCTCTAGACTCGTGACCCCAGACCTTATGGGTGTGTTTATCGATTTTTCGTATTTATCCATATTACTATATTAATATTTTTGGATTATTATTTTAAAATTACTATCATATTCTTAAATTGTCAGTTTTGAAACTTAATGTTAAATTGAAAGTGATTGTTGGCCAGGCTTGCCTAGCTTTAGGGTTTGGCGCCATCACGATCCGGTTTGGATCGTGACAGCCAACCTAAGAGTGCGAGGAGGACTAAATATTCTAAATCTCAAAATCTGGAACAAAGCTGCCATTCTCAAGCTGCAATGGGATTTGGAAACAAAGGAAGATAAATTGTGGATCAAATGGATTCATATATACTATATAAAAGGGCACTCTTTAGCTGTAGCTAAAGTACCAAAGCAAGCGAGTTGGATGGTTCAAAAGATCATTACTGTTGCTGGGCTAAATACACAAATGAAGGGGATAATATCAAATGCACAATCAAGCAGATATACTTGTAGAAACTTGGAGCATTACCTAAAGTTGAATGAAAGCAATCATGTTTAGTAATCCAGCTAGACCTAAAGCATTGTTCTCTATGTGGCTGATCATACAAGAAAGAATGGTGACAATCGATAGACTGATCACGTGGAATATTAACATCGATCCAATATGTGCTATGTGTGGAAAACAGCCAGAAACTCATCCTCACCTATTCTGGGAATGTACCACCACTGCTGAGCTATAGACAGGAATTTTCAAATGGCTGCATATTGAGGTGCAAATAAAAACGTGGGATCAGTTAATAGCATGGTTTGTGGAGAAAGCAAAGAAGAAAACTATTGAAGGAAAGCTCTTACGACTGGTGCTAGCTGAAACTTTGTATAGTATATGGATTGAAAGAAATTATAAAGTGTCTGAAAAAGTACATGGAGATACTAAGAACATTATTAGAGAGATAGCATATACATGTAATGTACGGGCGGAAGGAAAACTTAAAGAAGTCTTGCAACAAATGCTCTTATAGGATATGTGTACCGGAGAAATCAGATGGTTAGAGATAGGAGAATAGGATATAATTATGTACAGACTGTGATAGCCACTACACGATGTAATTTGATTCTTTGGAGATTAATAATATTGAAAATTATCCAAAAAAGGAAAGAAGAAAGAAAATAAACTTTTGCGTGATAACGTATAGAATCATACTTACATATATTATTTTATCTGTTGCGGTATGTGATTTTTAATTTTCTGAAATCGTAGTACTACAATAACTTTGTAATACTTGTCGAAGTCCGAACTTTATTGTAATAGAGATTATACAATACTTCAAGTAGCTAGAGTATTTCTACATAGGTTCTACACTTTTTTATTTAAAAGAATAGTCCCGCGCCATCAAACTTAAAATTGATTAAAAAGTTAGATGAAAAATAAGTCGTTGTTTAAATTGAATTATATATAGTTGTAACCTTTTAGTATTTTCAATTGTGTTAATATATTGCTTTTCTTTTTTATTAAACAAAATTTGAATAATAAAATATACTCATTTTATTTCCAAATAGATAATGCAAAAATGTTTTTTTGTTCTTTGAAATGATAATTGTGATTTTGAATTAAATAATAATGACAAGTAAATGTGTGTTTTAATCTAGTTTAAAGACATATTTGGATAATTCGTCATTAAAAATAAATGAAGTTTTCGATCACAGTTTTTGTCTAGTGTCATTTGATATGATTGAGATAGTCTACGGTGTAGTACCATCTTCTTTACTATAATTATGCGTTGAGCTTTTTTTTTTTAAAAATACGTTAATTTTATATTTGTTAAGAATAGAATTCTAATTAGAGTGAATGTCTATCTTGTAGAGAGTTTTACTTTGAGGCTAAGTTATTTCCTCCAATAAATAGAGGGGTCTTACCCCATTGTAAACCACCCCAAAATTCAATAAGAATTTCTCTCTCTTTCTCTGCAATATTATTCTTGTTCTTTTATTGTTTTATAACACGTTATCAGCACGAAGCTCTACTATCTCAAGAATCTCTTTGAGAAAATTAAGGTATTTTTTCTCCTCCTAATTTTGTTTTAATTATGTCTGACATTATGAAAAGAAAGTTCGTTGCCCTTGAAATTTCGGGCAAGAACTACATGACATGGGTGTTTGATGCTGAAATCCATTTGGATGCAATGGGTCTTGGAGACGCCATTAAAGACAGAAATAATGCATCCACCCAAGACTGTGCTAAGGCCTTGATTTTCTTGCTCCATCACCTTGATGAAGGTTTGAAAATTGAATATCTCACAGTCAAAGATCCACTTATCTTGTGGAATGGCTTAAAGGAGAGATATGACAACTTAAAGTTGGTCACTCTGCCATAAGCACGATATGATTGGCCTCATCTGAGGCTCCAAGACTTTAAGTCTGTTTCTGAATATAATTCTGCAATGTTTAGAATTACTTCTAAATTGAAACTCTGTGGAGATACTATAACTGATTATGATATGCTTGAAAAAATGTTTACAACGTTTCATGCCTCCAATATGGTTCTGCAACAACAGTACAGGGAGAAAGGTTTCAAAAAGTACTCTGAGCTGATTTCTCTTCTCCTTGTGGCTGAGCGAAACAATGACCTTCTCATGAGAAATCACGAAAATCGACCCACTGGGTCTACACCATTGCCTGGAGTAGATAAGGTGTATTCCCATTATGCTAAGCGTGGAAAAGGCTATGGCTTTAATCATGGTCGTGGTCGTGGTCGGGGTCATGGCCGTGGACGTGGACAAGGAAGAAATTTTCCTGGTGTTAGTCACCCCCCAAAGAGATATAACCACCAAAAGCGGAAAAGGAATTATGAGAATCCAAAAGCAAATAGTTCAGAAACTATATGTTATCGTTGCGGTGGAAAAGGGCACTGGGCAAAAATTTGCCGTGTACCAAGACATTTGGCTTGAGCTTTATCAAGCATCTCTAAAGAGTAAAGGCCCTGAAACCAATTTTGTCTTGACAATAATTTTGACATCACCCACTTGGATGTGGTAGACTTCTTTGAGCACCCTGAGGGGAAAATAGATCACTTGATCGGTGTTGGATCCATGGTTAAAGAAGATTGAGCAGTTTGATATTTTTATTTTTACTTATTCGTAGTAGTTAATGAATAAACAATTATCATAGTTTACATAAGTTATCTATTATTGTGATATGGTTCAAATTTTATATAACTTTAGATTACACATTCATCTTATGCTTTATTTGTAATGATTTTTCAGTAAGTTAATCGATTAACATAACAGATAATCGATTAACTAATATATTCTATTAAACTGGACCTTTTCAGCAAGGCATGTTAGTCGACTATCCGATTTAGTTAATCGACTAACCTAGTGACCGTTACCTAAGTTAATCGATTATCACTTTAGTTAATCGATTAACCTTATGTCCGTTGCCTGTTCATCGACTAGTTTTTTTTTAAACGTTGAAACAGGTTAGTCGATTATCTATTTGGTTAATCAACTAACCTCAGCAGATTTTGAAAATATTGTTTAATTATTAAGCAACGGATACAAGAGTATTAAAAGGAGAATAACTATGATAAAAAATACTAATATTTTTCGTATATTTCTTTTGTATGTCAAACCATGGGAAGCAAATATGGATATCTCACAAAGCAAACTTGGATCAACGTCCAATTGTAAAAATATTTGTTTAATTGATTCATGTACCACACATACGATATTCAAAGAGAAGAAATATTTCTCTCATTTAAGTATGTGTAAGGCAGATGTTACTACAATTTCTGGTAGTAGTAAATTGATTGAAGGCTCCGGAAGAGCAACTATAACTCTGCCTAAAGGAACAATATTCATCATAGAGAATGCAATGTTCTCTTCCAAGTTCAAGAGGAACTTGTTGGGTTTTAAAGATATCCGTCAAAATGGATATCATATTGAGACAATAGATGAGAATAATCTTGAATACCTCATCATTACAAAGAATGTCTCTGGCCAAAAGAGGGTTATTGAGAAGTTCCCATCTTTATCTTGTGGCCTGTATTGGACAAAAATTAGTGCAATTGAGGCACATTCCACAGTAAACCAAAAGGTTACTGATTCCAATACTTTTGTACTTTGGCATGATCGATTGGGACATCCTGGATCAATTATGATGAGACGGATTATAGAAAACTCATATGGGCATCCATTAAAGAATTTAAAGATTCTTTTAAATAATGAATTTTCTTACACTTCTTGTTATCAAGGCAAGTTAATTATTAGACCATCACCAACAAAGGTTGGAACTGAGTCACCTACGTTTTTGGAACGTATACAAGGGGATTTTTGTGGACCTATTCACCCACCTAGTGGGTCCTTTCGATATTTTATGGTCTTAATAGACGCATCCTCTAGATGGTCTCATGTGTGCCTATTGTCATCACGCAACCTTGCGTTTGCAAAATTAATGGCACAAATAATTCGATTACGAGCACAATTTCCTGATAATCCAACTAAGTCTATTAGACTAGATAATGCTGCTGAGTTTTCATCCCAAGCATTTAATGATTATTGCTTATCAATTGGGATATAAGTGGAACATCCTGTAGCTCATGTTCACACTCAAAATGGTCTTGCAGAATCTTTAATTAAACGTCTGCAGTTGATTGCAAGACCATTACTCATGAAAACGAGGCTGCCCACTTCGGTTTGGGGTCACGCCATTTTGCATGCAGCAATGCTAGTTCGTCTCAGACCGACGAATTATCACAAATATTCCCCGTTGCAATTAGTTTGGGTCATGAACCTAATATATCCCATTTAAGAATTTTTGGATGCGCAGTATATGTGCCTGTAGCACCGCCATACCGCACCAAAATGGGTCCGCAAAGAAGGTTTGGAATATATGTTGGGTTTGAATCGCCCTCCATTATTCGCTACCTCAAAACATTGACAGGGGATTTGTTCACTGCACGATTTGCAGACTGTCAATTCGATGAGACACTTTTCCCAAAATTAGGGGGAGAAGTTGGTGAAACCAAACGGGAAATTTTGTGGAAAAATCCATCATTATTTCATCTTGATCCACATACCTCTATTTGTGAAAAAGAGGTGCAAAATATTATCCATTTGCAAAGAATAGCAAATCAAATGCCTGACGCATTCACGGACTTGAAAAGGATAACAAAATCTCACATCCCCCCAGAGAATGTTCCAATCCGTATTGATGTCCCTATTGGACAATCTTCTAGTGTCATATCTAATGAGTCGAAAGCACGCCTAAAACCTGGCAGGCCATTAGGTTCCAAAGATCGAAATCCTAGAAAAAGGAAAGAAAATGATCAAAATGATACTACGAAAGAATCTCATGAGGAAATTCACGATTTAATAAATTCTGAGATTCATGAAGAATCCATTGAGCCCGAGACTCAGGAAAATAAGGAACTATCAATAAATTCAATCGATATTGAGACAAATTTTAATCGAGTGGATATAGTGGTGGATTATATCTTTGCATATAATGTTGCATCTAGCATTATGCAAGAAAGTGAGGATCTTGAACCTCAATCTGTTGGAGAATGTCGACAAAGACTTGATTGGCCAAAATGGCAAGAAGTAATCCAATCAGAATTGAATTCACTTGCAAAACATGAAGTTTTTGGGCTTATAGTTGAAACACCTAATGGTGTTAAGCCTGTTGGCTATATATGGGTCTTTGTACGCAAGAGAAATGAGAAAAACAAGGTACAAAGATATAAGGCACGCCTTGTTGCACAAGGATTTTCTCAAAGGCCTGGTGTCGATTATGAAGAGACATATTCACCCGTAATGGATGCTATAACTTTCCGTTATCTCATTAGTTTTGCTGTCCTTGAAAAGCTTGACATGCATTTAATGGATGTGGTTACTGCCTATCTTTATGGCTCACTTGATAATGAGATATACATGAAAATTTCCGATGGATTCAAAATGCCAAACACTCATAATTCAAAGTCCTGGGAAATGTTTTCAATCAAATTGCAAAGATCTTTGTATGGTCTAAAGCAATCAGGACGAATGTGGTATAATCGTCTTAGTGAGTATTTATTAAAGGAAGGCTATATAAATGATGCCATTTTCCCATGTGTTTTTATAAAGAAAACAACATCGGAATTTGTTGTACTTGCCGTATATGTTGATGACATAAACCTTATTGGAACTCCCATAGAACTCCAAAAGGCAATTGATTATTTAAAGAAGGAATTCGAGATGAAAGATCTCGGAAAGAAAAAATTATGTCTTGGTTTGCAAATTGAATATTTGGCAAACGGAATTTTTGTTCATCAATCTGCCTATATAGAAAAGGTATTGAAACGGTTTTACATGGATGGAGCATATCCTTTAAGTACTCCGATGGTTGTTCGATCACTTGATGTGAATAAGGATCCATTCCGACCGCAAGAAAAGAATGAAGAGCTACTTGGTCCTGAAGTACCATATCTTAGTGCAATTGGCGCACTAATGTATCTTGCAAATACTACAAGGCCTGACATAACTTTTTCAGTTAATGTCTTAGCAAGATATAGCTCTGCTCCCACAAGGAGACATTGGAATGGAATCAAACATATATTGCGGTATCTAAAAGGGACTACCGATATGGGCATATTTTATAGCAATAATTGCAGTCCTGATCTTGTTGGTTATGCTGATGCTGGGTATTTATCTGACCTACACAAGGCTCGATCTCAAACATGTTATGTGTTTACCTGTGGAGGCACTGCCATTTCTTGGCGATCGACTAAGCAATTAATTGTGGCTACTTCATCTAATCATGTTGAGATAATTGCTATTCATGAAGTAAGTCGAGAGTGTGTGTGGTTGAGGTCTATAATACATCTTATTCGAGATAAATGTGGTTTGAAATATGACAAACTACCTACGATTTTGTATGAAGACAATGCAGCATGCATAGCTCATTTAAAGGGAGGATTCATAAAAGGAGACAGAACAAAGCATATTTCACCAAAGTTATTTTTCACACATGATCCTCAAAAGAATAGTGATATCAATGTGCAACAGATTCGTTCAAGTGATAATATGGCTGATTTGTTCACAAAATCTCTACCAACGTCAACCTTCAAGAAGCTGGTACACAAGATTGGAATGCGAAGGCTCAAAGATGTGAATTGATGCTCTTTTTAGAGGGAGTTAATGCACGTTCCACTCTTTTTCCCTTACAAGGTTTTGTCCCACTGGGTTTTCCTTGCAAGGTTTTTAACGAGGCAACCAATAGGCGCATTACTAAATATGTGTACTCTTTTTCCTTTTCTAGAATTTTTTTTTCCCATTGGATTTTATTTTAGTTATGGTTTTTAATGAGGCACATTACTTATTGAGTAGACATTCAAGGGGGAGTGTTAAGAATAGAATTCTAATTAGAGTGAATGTCTATCTTGTAGAGAGTTTTACTTTGAGGCTAAGTTGTTTTTCCTCCTACAAAAAGAGGGGTCTTACCCCATTGTAAACCACCCCAAAATTCAATAAGAATTTCTCTCTCTTTCTCTGCAATATTGCTCTTGTTCTTTTATTGTTTTATAACAATATTTATGTATTTTGAAATTTATATAATGTTGAATTCTTTATAAAAAACGGAGGAAGTACCCAACTAACTTTTTTTTTGAATAAACAGCTTTCTTTCCATTTCATCAAAAAAATTGCCAATTACAAAGCAATAGCAGCTGACCAACTACTCGACCTCTGATTTTGTATCCTAAATGAGTCTCTACTTAGACTATGTATATACAACAATTCTATACAAAGCTCATAGAACAAAATTGAAACAGATTCCATATCCTAAGGGTAGCTATTTGTCCTCTGCAAAGCATCCTTCCAGTTATGAATTGAGGATCCCTTTATGTGTATGTGGACTGCTATTTCCTTAGATATGTTGCTGATGATCATTCTACCTCTTTGAAACCTAAGCTTGTTCCTTTCTCTCCATATAACATATACTAGCATCCCAAATATACATGTGTTTATTGAAGCTTGACTATTTCTCCTTTTTGCATTCTTGCTAACCCATTCAACCTCCCTATTCCAATTACAAATGGTTCTCTGGTATCCCATCCATCTTAGCAATCTATTCCATAGTTCCCATGATATCGGGTAAGCAAAAAATAGGTGATCAAATGATTTATCTGCTTGCCCGCAAAAAAACACACTGCTGTGGAGTCTATATACCAAACTTCATTAATCTCTCCACTGTTGCCAGGCTTCTATGCAATGCAAGCCATAGAATGAATTTGAATCTTGGATGCAACAGTGCCTGCAATATGATGCTTTTCCAATGGACTTTATGGAGTTGGGGAAATTGCAGTCTATAGAGCTTTTTGATACTGAATAGATCTCCCCTCTGTAGTTGTTTTAATCTGCACTCCAGACTACCTTGGATACCCTGAAGATCTGTTATCAGTTTTCTTGTCTCAAAAATTTTCCTCACAACCCAGGCAGCATTCTTAGGAGTAGGCATATCTTCAATAGTCTTGTTCTTTATATAATAAGTGTGTAACCATTTGATCCATAAGTTGTCTTTCTTCATTGTCACTACCCATAAGTGCTTTGCAACAACAGCTTTTTTCCAATATAGCAAACTCATTGCATTAAGACCCCCTGCACTATATGGCAAACATATTGTTTCCCAAGCAACTAATGCTTTCTTTGACGCTATAGTTGTGCCAGTCCACAAGAATGATCTGCATATTACCTCAATCATCTTCATTACCTTCTTAGGCAACAAGAAAATATGAGACCAATAAGATTGCACTCCAAATAATACAGACTTTATCAGTTTAAGTCTACTTGCATATGATAGTATTCTTGATGTCCAACAGTTTATTTTCTGAGTTACCTTCTCCACTAGTGGCCATCATTGTCTAATAGATAGCTTTTTGGAATCCAAAGGTACACCAAGATATTTGAAAGGAATGGTACCTTCAGGGAATCCCAACTCTTGCATGATTTCCTCATTGAGCCAATTGGGAACCCCAACGATGTAGACTGCACTCTTATCTGCATTTGCCTGAAGACCTGATGTTGCAGCAAACTTCTGGAGAGTCTATTTTAATAGTCTAACAGACTGAATATCAGCTTTATAGAACATTAGTAGGTCATCAGCAAAGCAAATATGAATCACCCCCAACTTCTTGCATCTACGATGAAACTTGAAGTCATTCCTTTTCATCATCTGCATAAATTCCCATATGCAAATATTCCATAGCTATGACAAAGAGGTATGGGGACATTGGGTCCCCCTGCCTTGTGCCTCTTTTTCCTTTAAATGGTGTTGTGAGACCACCATTTTGAAATTAAGGAATATGTAACAGATTATATGCATTCCATTATCCAGCTTGTGAATTTGTAAGGAAATCCCATGTCCAGCAGTAGTCTTTCTATAAAACACTACTCTACTGTGTCATAGGCCTTCCTCAGGTCGACTTTTAGCACACATCTTGGGGAACTTCCTTTCCTATTATACCCTTTAGATAGCTCATGGGTAAATAGGATGTTATCTATTATGCTCCTACCTTTAATGAAAGTTGAATGTGAACCTCCTATTAAATCACCAATGACTGTTTTGAGCCTTGCTGTGAGGACTTTTGTGATTATTTTATATCGAGTTGTGCAACAAGCTATGGGCCTATAATCCTTTACTTGGCTAGGATTTTGCACTTTTGGTATCAATGTTACAGCTGTACTACTCACTCCTTTGTGCAGCTTGCCAGTCTCAAAAAATTCCTTCACAGCCTCAAATATGTCATCACCAACTGCTTGCCAATGCCTTGTGAAAAACTCAATTGGGAACCCATCTACTCCTGGTGCCTTATCATGGGGCATATCTTTGATTGCCTGATGAACTTCCTCCCTTGTGACTGGCCTGATTAGTGATTGTTTCTGCTGCATGCTAAGACAAGGTCCCTTTTGAATGATTTCAGTATGTGGACATTGATATATGGATTTAATTTCCCCCAAAATCTTGTTGAAAGACTTTATAAACTCTTCCTCTACTAGTTTGGGATCAAACAATCTATCCCCTATATCAGTGTAGATAGAGTTGATAGTATTTATATTTGTCCTCATCTTCAGTTGTGCATGGAAATACTTGGAATTTGAATCTCCACAAGAGATCCACTGTGCCCTTGATTTTTGATGAAGAATCTGTTCCTCTATGTTGCTCCATTTCTCAACTTCTATCAAAGTCACCTTTTCTTGATCTATCAGCTCCTGATCCATATTGTTGCTTCTCAGTTCAATCTGAATGGCTTCAAGTTTCTGTCTAGATTTATTGAGATGAATTTTATAGGATGCCATATAAGTGTTCAACTCCTTGAATTCCCATTTCAAAGCTTTGATTTTATTCCATACCCTATGCATATTACCACCATTTCCACCATTCACCTCTTGTTTTCAAACCCTTTCCACTATACCAGCAAAGTATGCATGCTCATCACAGAATTGTACATTTTAAAAGGTTTAGGGTGCAAGTTCCTTCTCTGATTCACAACTTTGCATTACATTAAAATAGGGGAATGATCTGATACATCAGGATTTAGAAAATCGGCTTCAATGTGGCTATAATTCTGCATCCGTTCCACATTTCCAAGTGCCCAGTTTGTCCTGCTATACACTCTTCTTCCAGGTTGTTGTTTGTTGCACCAAGAATAGTACCATCCCAAGCTCTTCAACTGAGTAAGTTGAAGTGAGTTTATTTCTTCCTGGAAACCTTTAATCTCACTCTGAGTGACTGGTGATCCAATCATGTCATCTGTGTGAAGGACATTATTGAAATCCCCACTAAGCAACCAACTCTCCTGAATAGATGCTCCTATATGCACCAGCCTATCTCATAACTGCTGTATCTTATTTGCCTCATTGCTTGCATATACCACTGTAATTAGAGTCTTGAACGTGGTACCTCTTTCCTGAACTTCACAGTGAATAAATTTTTCACCAGTCATCAATATTTTCACCTCAATGTTTGGTTTCCATATTATCCAAATTCTCCCATTGGAATGTTCATTATAATTGCAGTGGTTTCTCCAATCACAGCAGACTTTATTTAGTATCCTTCTATCCTTCCTTTCCTTTACTCTAGTTTCTAAACAACCCATAAAATTCACCTTTTGTTTCCTCAGAAAGATTTTTAACTCTTTCTGCTTGTGGGCCTTATTCAGGCCCCTGATGTTCCAGATGCATAGATTCATTTGGGGGTGAAGCTGGATGGGCCAGCGTCCCCAGGATCATCTTCCATTTGTAATATAGAGAATCTGTTGTTTGAGTTCAGGATACCAGCTACATTTTGTTGTACACTTTTACCTTTCACTTTCCTATTGTCCATAGGTTTATCAATGTCATTGTCATCTGGTTTTTTGTATCCCCTACCTTCTTTTCCTGTTGAGCTGCCTCATCCTTACTCTTTGCTTTTGGAATCCATTTCATGGTTCCCTGTGCATCTGTTTCTTCTTTTCTGTATCTTTTGGTGATATCTGTCTTCCCTTGGTTTATCTTGCATTTCCTTATGCCAGCACTCATTAGAATTGTGCCCAAATCTAATGCAATTACCACAATATTTTGGTTTCCATTCATAGTCTATATGTTGGACTATGATACCCCTCTTTGTTTGAAGCTCAAACCTATCTGGTAATGGCTTAGATATATCAGTCTCAACCATCACTCTAGCATAGGACACATTTCCTAATTCTACTGTAAACTTATCAGTATACAAAGGTTTTTCAACCACACTAGCTAACTTGTTTAAGGCTTCAGTAGACCAAAAACCCAGAGGTAATCTTGGGAATGTGATCCAGAAGGGAATCACACTTATTCTCCCCGGATCAAACTTGAAGCCATTCTCCATTATTGCAACACAAGTGGCTTATTGTGTAATGTGTAAGGACATGTTTGTAATACAAGGTCCCTATCCTCAGCATTCTCAAATCTGAAAATATAGTACCCATCCTCATAGTACATGATTTGAGGCTTTTCAACAAAGTTCCACATGTTAGTGACATAATTTTCCATTGTTTTCTCGTACGGATCCTCCCCCAGCACAAACCCAATCAGAGCATTGCTCCAATAAGCCTTCAGTTCCTTTGTATCCTCATCATCAATTTGCACTAGAAAGGTTCATACCCAACTAACTTTGATCATAGAGGGAGAAGTATAATCATACATAATGATACTTCTCATGCCGCCAATCATATTATAACAACAACAACAATAACAACAACAACAACAACAACAACCCAGTATAATCTCACTTAGTGGGGTCTGGGGAGGGTAGTATGTACACAGACCTTACCCCTACCCTGGGGTAGAGAGGCTGTTTCCAAATAGACCCTCGACATCCTTCCCTCCAAGAACTTCCCACCTTGCTCTTGGGGAGACTCGAACTCACAACCTCTCGGTTGGAAGTGGGGGTTGCTTACCATCAGAGCAACCCCTCCAAACATATTATAAAGAAAAGTAAATTCAAATTATTTTTCTTAATTATTTCTTTAGATTATTCTCTTATCATGTTTTATAAAAGGAATTATTTTTATATAATTTGAACAAATTTCAATATCCTTTAATATAAAAGGTACTTGAAACTAAGAAAATTTAATAAAAATCTACATAAATGATTTCCACTTTTTTAAGTATTCTTTACTAAAAATATTTCAGTAAATAAAACAAATGAAATAATTTTTGTTAAGGAGATAATAGAACTATTATGTATAAATGTATGTTACCATCAGATAATTTTTCTAGTTAAAAATACTTATTGGAAAAAATAGTTTTTAAGTAGTGAAAGTGAGAATAGAGAAGTAATCTACTTTCAAACAAGGCAGAATAGTTTAAATGACACTTATACTTGTGCCACTTTGTCATTCCGATCCCCAAACTTAATGAAGTTTCATCTAGACATCTCTATTCGTTCAAAAATAATATTTTAAACCCCTATGACAGTGTGTGTTCCTCAATCGCCTCAATGTATTATCCACATCAAATAAAAATATTCCTTAACATTATTTTTATTCACAAAACTATTTTTGGAAAAGAAAAAAGTTGAATCCCAAAATTTTCTCTAACAAACACATTCATGTCTTTCTCTCTCTGAAACAACCATTAGATTGGACTCTTATATTATTTTTCGTCAAAAAACATTTTTAGCGACGATTGTAAACACAATTACAGAAATTTCACCTTGAAGGTACATAACAGGTCCATACTTTTTGGCTAAATCTCTAAGGACATGGTGCGGTTCTCCACCAATCATATGAAGCATAATTCCTAGTATTGATTTTTTTTGGTGGCAATTGTTTGCTTTGGCTATTGGAGTTCTTCCATTTCCTCAGCAAAAATAGGAAAGATAGAAATAGGAAAATGGAAACCAAGCTGAAGAATATATATATTTTGTCCAACTCATTTTTAATTATTTTTGGTTTAGATATTTACCTCCACGCTCCTTCGATGCGTGAAATACATATATTTTGTCCAACTCAGCTGTCAAGTTGCCACATAGACATGATCAACGGTCAGAGGAGTTTAAAATATTATTTTTGAACGAGTGGAGATGTCTAGATAAAATTTTATTAAGTTTGAAGACCGGGGATAATAAAGTGACACAAATATAAATATTATTTAGGTTATTCTGTCTTCAAACAAACTAAAAAGTGATACTAGGAGTCAAGTAGTGTATTTAAAGAAGCAAGTTAGGGTTGAATGGGAAGTGGGTCCACGTGAAGGATTCAATAGCTTAGGGTCACAGTGTTGCTTTTGTTTTTTTGGTCATTAGGAACCCATAGGCTGCAACAAAGCTTTTGAGCCTAATGTACAAGCAAACAATGCAATTATATTTTTAAAATAACTATAATGCCCTTGATCGACCTCCTCTTCTCCCTTCTATATAATAGAAAGAATATATATATATATATATATATATATATATATATATATATATATATATATATATATATATATATATATATATATATATTTTCAGCTATTATTTGAGAACGACTATATAGTGTCATTTTCGTTCCTTTTGTAATTTGAAAACTAGTAAGAGTTGCGTCGCTGAGTGATGGTCGACTTAATTAACACTTAAATTTAATTAACGAGTAATTAGTTTACGTTAAACCCATATGTCAACTTTACCTGCAAGTAATATAAATCAAAAGTATTTGAATAAAGGGACTATTATGGAAGTAGATTGACTCAAAGCACTAGCATTTAGAAAATTAAAGTTGTTTTTCTCACTCAATTACATGGGTTGAAGTGTCACTCACCTCTTTGTTTCTTGTCTTTTTTCTTTCTTCTTTCCTCCCAAATGGTTGGACTAATCAAAAAAACAATATACTCATATATTATGAAAAAAAAATGTAAATATATTATTCATTATACTTTGAATCTAAATACTCGGCTTTAGTATTTATTGGTTCAAATATAACCTTCTTCTGTTAAGTTTGTTCAAGGTGAACATCTAATCTTATGTGGCACTAATATTTGATGAGGTGGATGCCACATGCATGCCATCTCACCGCCCCTAATCCATCTGGTGTAACGAGGTGTAACGAGGAGTACATTAAAATCTTTTCTAATAATATAGGAGTATATTTGGTCATTTTCCGATCAAAAAACTGTTGATCAAGTTAAAAGATAGTGATAATTATGAGACCAAAGTGAAAAATGTTAAACCTCAGAGTTCTTGCACTAATTATGTAGAAAGAAAATAATCCAATACATTCGTAATAAGTTTCCAATTAAAGTTCGTTATTTTAAGTTTGGCCTTGAGCTCTAATGGATTAAATTGCTGATTAATTTCTTTCTCCACACTATTCTTTGGTATTTTGGGTCACATAGTTGAATGACTATTTGATAATGGAATCAACATATGATTAATTAACTCGTCAAACATATAACTTCACATATTTTATGAGAAGACTTGTAATTTTCTTATATTTTCCTTGTAAATGTATTTGAAGTTTCGAATTATGAGATCAACGGCACATCGAGGCAACCCCTCTTTTTATCTTTATTTTTTTCTTTTTCTTTGAGTTGATCTAGTGTTAAACAATAAAGGGACACTAAAAGCATAAAACAAAATGGAAATGGCTTTTCTTTCTTTTGGTAATTGAGTTTAACTGTATACACAGAGGAGATGCATAAATTTTTACACTATCCGACCATTCAAAATTTATCTACATACATATATATCCTTTAATGGGCAAGTTTGAGACTACGTACCAACAAGGATTGTGGTGGAGTGGTAGTTACTCTCTTTTCCTTAACGAGAGATCTCGAGTTCGAGCCCTGAGAATGGAGTCGCCTTTGTTAGGGAGCGTTTTACCCCCAATGTGAGACTTTCCGGTGCAAATCCGGATTTAATCGGGCCCCAATGTAAAACCGGACACGCCAAAAAAAATGTTTGAGACGATTTTTTAACGACAATCCTATGATGGAAGACCAAATATGTATGGGAAAGTAAAATTATATTGAGAATTTTAAATAGTACAAGACCAATTTGGACCTTTTATAGATACTAAGATCCAAATAAAATAGAAACATTTATGAATTCTGATAAGAACGTAACAGATAAAGTATCAAAAAAGAAAAATATATGGTTAAATAAATTAATGATGAAATATTAAAAGAACATAAAATAAAAAAAATTGAGGGCGTGGCATATTGGTTGAGGTGTTTTTTTTTACATGACATTTCAATACTTTTTATACTGTTTCTAACGCACCTTAGGGCTTAGCAATGACTATTAATAAATTGTATTAATCTCCGTCTTATTTTTACTAGCTTGAGTTCACGATGCTATTATACTTCATTAAACGTAAAATATATATCGAACTCGTTATAGATCACCCGCTAAAATAGCACGGGCTAGCTAGTTTTCGAACTGATAATTAAAAATAATTATCTTTGCAATTTTAGGCAGCAAATCAGAAAGAACACAAGCCAATACATGAAATCCCAACCCTTGTATTAATTTCGAAAATATACAAAGGATCCCTCACTTTGCTATGAACACAAGTCGTTCACAGCCCACATTTGACAAAGAACACAAGTCGTTCTTAGCCAACACTAAGACGTGCCCAAGCCTAGCCTTAGCCCCTTTTGAAATACTTTGAAACCCTCATGTTTCACTCTTGTTTTTCACTTATAATTCCACACGAAATTTTTCACACAAATCTGACTATGTCCAAAGACCCTATTTATAGCACATAGGCAGCCTTTAGGACTTGACAGCATATTGACACTTGTTGTCTACTGCTTTTGCCACTTGTCGGGCTAATGCTAAATCAGTTCCTAACTTGAGGTTGACATCCCCAACTACTTAGGTCATGTTGTGCACAAAATTATGACGGATACAAGCATAAATCATTTATGGGTACAAGAGGTTATGAAAAGGTAACCGCCAAACGACTTTGGCATGTACCTTGCATGTGCCATTTTGTCTTGGCTAGCTGATTCATGCCCAAAGCTGCCATTGCGCCCAGCCTTGGCTCATTTTGACGTTGCCCCACACCAATGCCTTGCCCGCAATTCGTCGCCCATGATTTTGCCTCACACGCTCGACGCCGCTGCCGCCCGCACATGTCTTGGTCGAGTTTCTGCCTTGTCCATGTCAACCTTTGTTTCTCTCGTGCCATTGTTTGTATTTTCCTTCACCTAGCCTTACCTTAACTATTGAAAGCCTTTGCCATTATTCCGCACAGCCGCATTTTAGCTTGGGCCACATTTGTTGCTGCCACAACCCGAAGTGCCCGTACCACTGACTTTAGCACGCATACCATGCCATGCCGCCCCAACACTGCTCACACTCCCATGTCAAGCCTTTGCCAAGCAAGTCTTGCCTGTCCCAAGACCTTGGCCAATACTTGTCCACAACAGCCCTCATGACAATGTCTTGCCAGTTGTCCGCATGATTATTTTACCTGCACATAGGTCAATGACAAGTCCATCATGCCCAATCCTTTCCATAGCCGTGCCACTCCCGATATCAAAGAGTCAAGACCCAAACAAAACCACCCGCACCCTTTGAAATCGACGTCCTCGTCGAGCCAACTCAATTAATCAGCCCCAAGGGGTTGTTGACATACAATGCCCCTGGTCGTCCATTTACATCTGCCACAACTGCATTTGCCTCCGCCACTTGTTCCTATATTTCCGCAACCAGCTTACAATTCACCTTAGCCTGCACCAGACAGTCATTCTTTAAGTGCGGTCCACCACAAGTAAAGTAGCCTTTGAACTTGCTTACTCCTATCCTTGCTGTTGTGAATCTCCTGTCTTACATTCTTGTCAAGTCCCTCATCTTCGGCAACTTGGCCTTTGCCACTTTTTTTTTCCATTCCTATGCTTTGTCTTTCTTTCTGCCAGACTTTGAATGCGAAGTTTCAGCAAGGTCATCACTGTCACACCTCCTATTTGCGGGACCCGCGAGGGTACACATGATTTTTTCCAATTAAAGAACAATCGAAACGAGATTATTATTAAAGAATCAGAGTCGCCACTTGGGAGATTTATGGTGTCCCAAGTCACCGGTCGTAATTCCGAATCGAGGAAAAGAATGACTCTGATTAACAGTCCGCGAACTAGAAATCCGGATAAGGAATTCTGTTAACCTGAGAGAAGGTGTTAGGCATTCCCGGGATCCGTGGTTCTAGCACGGTAGCTTAACTGTTGCATTTAGCTTTTTATACGATTTAATTACATGAAGAGCCTATGTGCCAATTTTGCTTTTAACCGCTTTTATTCAATATGTATTTTTTTTAAAACGAAAGGTGAACGTCTTTTAAAGCATGCCTTCAGATTACGTAGCATGAAATGCACCCACAATTCTAAACACACTCTATTCAACATTTTGGAAGTTGATTTGGGTCGCATGAAATGCACACCCGAGTTTAAGGAGGTAATTTTATTAGAATCGTGTCTAAAAGAGTAACGCGTTATTATCTTTTGGGAGGGCCGTGAAATTTACTAAACAGCCCTTTCCGATTTTTAAAATATTTTAATACCTTTATTGAGGGCCCCACACTCTTGTATTTTACTGGGTGAGGCTCATCTTATTTATTTTAAAAGGAAAATCCTAAAGTGACTACATTTTCCTTATGAAGTTTGTCTCTAAATATAAAAGAGTAAAATTCCTAAATAATTACATATTTATAAGTTCAGGCCTCTTATTAGTTATTATATTAATGCGAACGAAAATTGCACTAGAGCCCGTAAAATGGGGAATTGTTTCGTGTCTTTATTCTATAAGCGAACTACTAAAGCTAAAATTACAAAATGCATACGAGATTGTCAACATATTAAAATCGAACTAACCATTCTCCCAAATTGATTTAAACTAACATTTCTAAAATTGACTTAAACTATTGGAATTAACGGCTAGGGAATGTTATCAGCATGGATTCGAATATTGGCATGTATGTTGCCTAACGGAATCAAACCATGCCTATTTAAAATATGCCTCAAATATAAGGAGCCAATTAGAAATGAAATCTAGCAACTAATCCACTAACTATTACATTTTTATTACTAAGGAAGCTTATACTTACTAATTTCAATCTAACAACATGCTTAAACTATTTATGACTTTTAACTTCAAAGAAAAAAAATATTATCATGCAAACAACTAACTACAGCTATAAATACCACCTAACAATTCATTGTAACTATAACTTCAATTGATACCACTCAAACGGAAAAACAGTCCAGCCTTCAGATTTTAAGATGCATAACAGTAATATATGAGAATACTCTAAATACAACTAGTAAAAAAGAAACAATCTAATCAAACTTCCAACTTCAATTTCATATGCATTCATGCCTTCATATTTTCAGCTTACATAGTGTTACAGCCGTGTACCTGATATTGGAAACCAGAGAAGAGGAAGCTGAGAAATAAGCGAGGTAGTAATCAACACCTCAAAGCAGCAATAGCAATAGCTAAACCCAGCAACAGATTTCAACAACACCCAGTAAAATCAAACATAGAAAATACCAACAGAAATGGACTTTGACCCACAACAATAGCCACACGAGCCAAATAAGCTCAAAGACACAATAGAGTTATTTAAGATCAGTCTTAGTGTATTTGAATCAAGAGAAATGAAATCAATGAAGCAAAAAGAGAAGCTTCAAATAAACAGTGGGATTTTCAGCTCTCTAATTTTTTCAACTCTCAATTCTTTTTCTTATTCTCTATTTTCCTCCCCCTAATGACTCTCTTAATCGCTATATTTAATCCCCAAATGTATTTCCTTTTCAGCCCTTTTTTTACAGTTGTAAAGGGAAAAACCTTTATATTACCCCCTCCTCCTTTTACTTTCCAGCTTCTACTATGTGAACACCATTAACTTTTTTATTATTATTCCCCTTCTTTTACTTTTCAAACCCCTTTTTCTTTTACATCATTACATCTTGTTCCCTACTATTTTATTTTAATATTATTAGTGCAGAGCACCCAAATAAAACAATTGTTCAAAATTTCAATTCCAAAAATACTCCCGAAATTACTGAAAATTATACCCCAATCCTCCAATCTGTAACAAACTAACAACTGACCAAAAATGATTCCTAATTAATCACCAAATCACTATAGCTATAACCAATTCACCTAATAGATTTAAATAATTAATCTCACCAAACAAACTCCTAATCAAAGAACAAAGTAAGATTTATATCAACATTCAAGATCGGATTCATATCTGAAACAGAACAATCTAGTAGATTTAAATTACCAAGCTCAACATTAGTTGAACTTTAAATTAAATACAACAACAGTACAACCAAGATGACGGATTCAAAGATTCTGAGCAAATCACAATTCTAAATTAAACTTAGACAAAATATGAATGGGTGCTAAAAATTCAATGAATCAAAAACAAACTGAACTCATATGCAAAAATGATAAGCAACGAACAAGAAAAGAATCAAACGTCACACAACAATGAAGCAATTTGAACCAGCAAGCAATCATGAGATGTTATCACATAAGCAACAAATAAAGAAGCAACAAATAAAGAAGCAGCAAATCAACAAATAGATCAAACATGTACATGGATTTCAGATTCAACAAAAAGAACAAACTAAACTGAAACAAGGAAAAAAGAAATGAAACAAACTGACTGGATCAGAGCATCAACGAACTCGATTTCCTACAAAATCTATCCGGAAAAAGAAAAGAAATCTTGATGGTTGTCGATGGGGAATGCAACAGACAGAACATCTTTCAAACCTCCGGTGGACACAACAAAAGCTGAAACAAATTACCCCTCGTCTTCCCTTCAGCTGTTTTTCGGCGAGAATGAGTCGCCGCTTCTGTTTTTTCTGAGTGTGGCTGGAGGTTCGCTGGACAGGATGGTCGTTTGGACGTGAGGGACGAAGAGTTGTTGCTGGAGGTGGTTATCGACGGACATGGTCATGACGGGGCTGGCTGGAACGGTTGATCACTGGAGTGGTCAGCGATGGAGGTTGACGAAGTGGTATGGTCATTTGGTTTCCGATGATGGACAACGATAGGTTGGCGCTGGGACGAAACAGGCTATTGACGAGGAGGTAAAGAGAGTAGGGTTGCTCGTCGACGACATAAGGGTGGTTGGAGATGCGTCTATGAAGTGGTCGTCGTCGCTATTGGTTTAGGGTTGGGGCGATGGAGTTTTTAGGGTGGTCGTTTGGCGGGGACGGAAAAGTGGTAGGGTTGACGAGTGGTGGTTTGGACGGAGAAGACGAACGGAAGGGGGTGCATGGGTTCGGTGGCTAGAGATAAAACGATGTAGGGGTTCTTTTGATTTAGGGTTGATTTTGAGATATGGAGATAGGGGGTGTTTGGTCAGATGGGGGGATTGGGCTTGGGTCAAGGGGTTTTGGGTTGAGTAGAGGTGTTTTGGGCCTGGTTTAATTTGCAAGGTGGCACGATCCGAATTTCCTTCTATTTTTGTTCTCTGTTTTTAAACTAATTTTCAAAATTAAAACCTAAAATCCTAAATTAAAATCACAAGCCAAATTAACTTAAAACACTAATTAACTTCTAATAATAATTATCACACACACATAAAATAAAAGAAAATCACACAATTTGACATTAAATGCTAAAAAATTCAAAGTACATTACTTTTTTGTGATTTTTTATGGATGGCTCGGGCTGCACGCCGCAGCATATTCATGTGCAATGCATTGCATCTTTATCTGATACTTGACTGTTATATTTGATATTGTTTTGATATTAGTTCATAACTAAGGAATAGGAATGTTAGATTTAGCTTTGCTTTGTGGAATTTCATGGATTTCTTACTTTCAGATATTTTCTATGCTTATTATTCACTGATTCAGCAGTACTCACCCCTACTCCTGCACCTTGTGTACAGATTTAAGTACACCGGAGGCTTAGCTGACACTCATAGTCTCTAGAAATTTCAAGAGTCGTTGAGGTAGCTGCATGACATTCACAGGACCTGACTGCGCTTCTTTTTCCCCGTTTATTACTATTACACACATTCCAGATTTTTATTATTTCCATTCAGATATTATTATCCAGTTTTGTTCAGGCTCTAGACTCGTGACCCTAGATCTTATGGGTGTTTATCGGTTTTCCGTATTTGTCCTTATTACTATATTAATATTTTTGGATTATTATTCTAAAATTTCTATAATTTTCTTACATTGACAGTTTTGAGACTTAATGTTAAATTGGAAGCGATTGTTGGTCAGGCTTACCTAAATTTTGGATTGGGTGCCATCACGACCGGGTTTGGGTCGTAACACATGGATACGGCTTCATGCTTTTCTGAACACAAGTTTCATCATTTTGTTCCGTCCGTTGAGGATACGATTTCCTTCCTTATGAAATGGATTTTTTGATGTAAACTTCTTCCTTCCGGTGGGTTGATGATTTGGAGACATAAAAATGTAAAACAAAAATGTATTCCCTAATTATACAGGTGGACGCCTAAATGCAAAAAATGAAATGTATTCCCTAGTTATACAGGTGGGCGCCTAACTGCAAAATTTGAAATGTATTCCCTAGTTATACAGGTAGGCGCCTAACTGCAAAATATTAAATGTATTCCCTTGTTATACAGGTGGGCGCCTAACTGCAAAATATGAAATGTATTCCCTAGTTATATAGGTGGGCACCTAAAACATGAAATGTATTCCCTAGTTACATAGGTGGGCGCCTAAATGCAGAACATGAAATGTATTCCCTAGTTATACAGGTGGGCGCCTAAAACATGAAATGTATTCCCAAGTTATACAGGTAGGCGCCTAATCCAACAACAACTTTGAAATAAAATCGCCTCTTATCTCTTTTGGCGGGCTCCGGACTTCATCAACAACTTTGGAAATAAAATACATTTGCCGATGATTTATGAAACATATATTTTGGCAATGTTTATATAAGCAGGACCACTCGGTCGAAATAAACTAAATGTCCTTTTGAGAAAGGATTAAATTCAATATCCTATTTGAGGGCAGATAGAACCAAGTATATCTTATTTAAGGGTGGATAGAACCAAGTATATCCTATTTGAGGGCGGATACAACCAAGTATATCCTATTTGAGGGAAGATATAACCAAGTATATCCTATTTGAGGGCGGATAGACCCAAGTATATCCTATTTGAGGGTGGATAGAACCAATATATCCTATTTGAGGGCGGATAGAACATATATATCCTATTTGAGGGCGGATAGACCCAAGTATATCCTATTCGAGGGCGGATAAAACCAAGTATATCCTATTCGAGGGCGGATAGAACAAAGTATATCCTATCAGAGGGCGGATAGAACCAATATATCCCACTCGAGGGTGGATGAACGCAAAATATCATATTCGAGGGCGGATGAACCCAAAATATCCTATTCGAGGGCGGATAGAGCTAAGTATATCCTATTTGAGGGCGAATAGAAACAATATATCCTATTTGAGGGCGGATAGAACCAAGTATATCCTATTTGAGGGAGGATAGAACCAAGTATATCCTATTCGAGGGCGGATAGAACCAAGTATATCCTATTCGAAGGCAGATAGAACCAAGAATATCCTATTCGATGGCGGATAGAACCAAGTATATCTTATTCGAGGGCGGATAGAACCAAGTATATCCTATTTGAGGGCAGATAGAACCAAGTATATCCTATTTGGGGGCGGATAGAACCAATATATCCCATTTGAGGGCGGATAGAACCAGTGTATCCTATTTGAGGGAGGGTAGAACCAAGTGTATCCTATTTGAGGGCGGATAGAACCAAGTGTATCCTATTTGAGGGCGGATAGAAACAAGTGTATCCTATTTGAGGGCGGATAGAACCAAGTATATCTTATTTGATGGCGGATAGAACCAAGTATATCCTATTTGAGGGCGGATAGAACCCAAAATATCCTATTCGAGGGCGGATGAACCCAAAATATCCTATTCGAGGGAGGATGAACATAAAATATCCTATTCGAGGGCGGATGAACCCAAATATCCTATTCGAGGGCGGATGAACCCATCATGTCCTATTCGAGGGTGGATAGACCCAACATATCCTATTTGTGGGCGGATAGACCCAACATATCCTATTTGTTGACGGATAGTCCCAATTTCAAATCTTGAAATTTACAGACAAAAATGTATCTATTATACGGGTGGGCTCCCGACTTCGAGACTTAAAAATTATCTTACCTCCGACTGTTTTTCTTAAAATTGTGTTGTCTTGCTATCCCTAAAAACTTGAATTGATTTCCTCGTTCCTCCGAGAAAATTTTCAAAAATGACAGAAAATATTTTGCCCTTGTTTTTGTAATCTTCCTTGTGGCGTGTCTTTCTGCCATTAATAATATTTCCTTTCCTTGCTTCAAATCAAACATAATTTTGTTAGTTTAAAGTGCGGAGGATGGTTGTGGTACTCCTGTTGGGGATGGTCTTCCCCTTTCTCCCTTTTTTGCTCTGCGTTCCGCCATGTTATCCAAACTTGCTGGGGATGATATTATTTGGTGGAGATGACATTGCTGAGGAATCACTTTTCTTCCCCTCCTTTTCCACTTCCTTCAAAAAATTTATTTTCTCTCAACATCGCTGGGGATAAAAGTGTTATCATCTGGGGATAACATTGTTGAGGATAACGCTGCTGGGGGGAATTTTATTCCTTCAAAATCGATGCTTCATTCTGTCTGCTGGGGATACAACTTCCTTCATTAAAACTTGTTATTCTGGGGATAACACTTGTTCAAAGACCATTGTCCTTAAGGCTTGTCTTATCTTCCTTCTTCCCCAAGTGGATACCTGATTTCCAGAAAATTTTCAAAATGAAAGAAAAATTTTCTTCCCCAGTTTGATGATCTTTCTTAACGCATTTCCGCCATCAACGCCATTTTCTCTACCTGCTTCAAATCAAATAATTCCTGACTCATAACACTTGGATGTTCTAGTCAGATCTCATATTACATAATTGGAAAGTTGATGGCAGATTTTGAAGTCATTTCTCACTTGTTCTGACGAAACAGACTCTATTGGGAATTTTTCTATGAAAAGAGAAAGATAAAAGGAAATAGAATAAAAGACAAAGGGAAGAGATGACTCTCTAACAAGAGAAACTAAAAATAAAACCCTATCAAACGCGGATACCGACTCTAATGGTCATGGCATGCACATGTGGCCTATCCTCTGCCGTCAATCATCTTTCAAGATCCTCATTTGGTGATTCCCAATATGATTCTCAATCTTATTTGACTTGTAATGCCCAAAGGGTTTTCACTATCAAGCCTCTCTGGTTTTGGTTTTTCTCTCAGCTTTCATCGCCTTATAGCCCGTGAAGGTTTTCACCGATGAGACTCTCTCATTTGTATTACTTTCCATATGGAGATTGGGGTGTTACCGATAAGACTCACTTTGGGGATCAGAGTCTTCCCTGCATGGGGATCAGAGTCTTTTCTGCAGGAGATCACACTGTAATGTTCTGATAAGACTCTCTAATTTGTCTGACTTGTCATCTTTTAAAGAATGATCAGAAGGTATTTCTTTTGACCGTAATGTGAGATTTGGACGGGGCTATAAAGAAAAGTATTAAAAGACTCAAAGTAAATTAACTTTGGGTTCAAAATTACAACCTTCGGAACCAGATTTCTTTAAAACAAACCACAACTTCTGCCCCAGTTTCTTGCTTGAGGATTTTTTGATTTTTTGTTACACTATGACCGAGCCGTGAGACACCTACGTATCCTCTTTGAGGAATCAGGTCGAACGTAGTTCACAGCTCCTTTGTTTTCTTATGACTTTCTTTTGTTTTTGTTATCATTTTTTTCTCTTTTGTTGTTTTTGTTGCTTTCTTTTCTTTTTTTTCTTTTTCTTTTTCTTCCACATTTGTGTTTCTTACCTTTGCTACTGATTCCAGATGAGGGGTATGAAAGAAAATAAATAAGACTCAAAAGGGGTAACGAAGGATAAAGTGTTTAGGTAGCAGAACAAAATGCCTTCATCATTCCAGTCTTCAAAACATGCCAAGTAAAAACAACACAATTAAACAAAGATTTGTAGCCTCTTCTGATGGTTTTGTACTTGACAATTATATTCACACATTTGCTTTTTCATCTGTTAAATACCAAGTGCCATTTGGGCAACGCTTTCATTTTCATTAACGCGACTGACCCTCATGTCAACATGGCCAACTTAACTTTAACAGTTTTCTTTTTACTTGCCCCAGTTTCATATGACTCGGGCTCCAAATAATCTCAAACCGTTCGTATTTCCTCTAAATATCCCGACCACCTCCCAATGGCTTTACGAATAACTTTTTAGATTGGGCTAAGATTATGTGCGCATGTCATGTCACTAATGTTGATACAAAAAAGGACTACAAATAGGAAAGACTTATACCAAAGAAAAATAACTAGAAATAATGGAAGATAGAGAATTGCATTAGACAGACGGGGGAAGAGTTTGTATAAAAAACAAGCACCATAAACTGGGTTACAACCTTTAGAACTAACCTAGACAACACTAAATGAGGTACTACTACTAAACAAATGAGACAAAATGAACAGATAGTAGGGTTTGAGTCAAAAGACAATATCCGGATTACAACCCTGAAAATAACCCGGACAAAAGAAATGATAACAAAATAAACCATCAAAGCTCCTCTCCGGTTGTTCCAAAAAATGAAACGTATTTCCAACTACCAAGCATGACATCTTTGCTACTGAGTTCTGCATGAACAATGGCAGGAACTTCACAAGTCTTCATCACATCATTCTTAATAAATTACTTTGGGGTTCCTTTTGTTGACCCGTTCTCAAGATCATCCTCTGATAGCACAGAAAAATTAGCACCATGTGGGCCTTAGTGTTAGCAGCAGGAAGAGTTGCCACTTTATAACCACAAACCAGCCACCTTAATTTCTTTGCGATTCAAAACAAAACATGTTAGAATGGACTCAGTCGGTCCTCAACATCTTTTTTTTATTCATTTTTCTTTCTTTTTCGATTTCATTTTTCATTTTTTTGTTGTGGTTGAATCTTATGGAGATTGCCTACGTATCATGACCCACATGAATCAGACCTTGCGTAGTTCGGACAAATTAAAAGGTAATCAACAATAAAACATTTTTCTGGAATTTTCAACTTTCATAATAAAACAAACTTTAATTATAATGAATTAAAAACTAACCAAACTATAAAAATTTGGCGAAAAGACAACATACAAACTCAAAAATCAAACAACCTGCATATTCTATCAAAAGAATTACAAACTCAAAAGCCGGACAGATTCATTTCCCTATTTTCCACTTTCAGACAAATGGCTATTTTTGCAAACATGGCCCCTTCTCAATTTCACATGAATTTTGAGGCCGGGAAGGATTATTTTACAATTTCCGTTATTTTATGATATTAGGCTTTCGACAACTGAAAGATACTCTACGACTATCTCGGCAAGAACGATTTAAGACATTGCCGAAGCTGGATCGACTTATTTTGACCAAAAATCCAAAACGACATTCACTTGCCCACTAACTCTTTTTTTATTTTTCCAAATAAAAATAAAAGCCTGGTTTTTAAAACACTACCTTTCAGCATTTCGGCGATGAAGATTTTAAGGTTGTGCGGGTCAACCGGCCAAAATCTAAAAAATGACCCAAATGTGGTTGTTTATGCAAAGTCAGCCTTCCGGCGCCCCTTTCAGGAATATTCAGCTATTTTTGACAAAAATAGCATCACCCGACTTATTTATGACTTTTGTTTTTCAAAATAGAAGACCCGACATTGAAAACGCGGCCTTTTAGCGCCTCGGGGACGAAGATTTTTAAGGATGTGTGGATCAACCGGTCAAAATCAAAAAATGACCCAATGTTGCTATTTATGCAAAGTCAGCGTTCCGGCGTCCCTTTCGGTAACATTCGGCTATATTTTGACAAGAGCGGCATCACCCGACTTATTTACAACGAAATTAAAATTTGACAATTTTTGCTATTTTTGCAAAGGGGAGGTTGGACCCGATGATGGTTGCCTACGTATCTCACATCCGGTGAGAATCAAACCAGCGTAGTTCGCCAATAGAACAAGTTATTTTTTGAAAACAATATTATTTTTCTTTTCCCTTTTTATTTTATTTTATTTTATTTGGTAAACAAAGACAAACTAAATTCGATAGAGTTTTGACACTATATGGACATTGGTATTTTTCAAAACAAATGATTAACCCTCTAAACTGTTATTTTTCAGAAGTCGATCAGCAAGCTAATTTGAAGCAAATAAATGAGTAAAACAAATAGGATGCAACATGATGGTCTTTCCATTTCAGGTTGATTCTCCTAGACGGACCCAACCCCTGTGTTGAGCCCCCTAAGTCAAATGCAACGTGATGCAAATAAACATTCCTACAAGGGTTCCAACATGAAATTTTGTCATACTAGGTTTCAAATCTGGGTTTTTGTTCTAGACCTGGCTTACCCGAGCAGACAGCTCGAGCCGAGGGGGTGTAGTGTACCAGGGATACTGAAGCTCAATCCGGCTTTGCAACTTATCCGAACCTCGTTCTAAAAATGGGATTGACTCTAAATAGAAAAGAAGTCACACGAAGAGCCCCCTTCTTCATGATTTAGAAGACTCAGAGAGGAGATGAGTTTCGGCACAGTTTATATACAGTTCACTAAATATCAAAGCGAAAAAAGCAGTCAATTAGTACATTAAGCACAGATCATGTAGCAAAAATCAAACAAAGCTAAACACAACAATTTATTCTAAGCTCGAATTCAAACCCTGAATCAGAGATTCTGGGTTCGGTCCCCAGCAGAGTCGCCTGAGCTGTCAAACCTCCTTTTTGCGGCACCCGCGAGGGTACACGAGAGTTTTTCCAATTAAAGAACAATCGAAACGGGATTATTATTAAAGAATCAGAGTCTCCACTTGGGATATTTATGGTGTCTCAAGTCACCGGTTTTAATCCCGAATCGAGGAAAAGAATGACTCTATTTAACAGTCCACGAACCAGAAATTCGGATAAGGAATTTTGTTAATCTGAGAGAAGGTGTTAGGCATTCCCGCGATCCGTGGTTCTAGCACGGTCGCTCAACTGTTGCATTTAGCTTTTTACCTAATTTAATTACATGAAGAGCCTATGTGCCAATTTTTCTTTTAACCGTTTTTGTGCAATATGTTTTTTTTTTAAAAAAAATGAAAGGTGAATGTCGTTTAAAGCATGCCTTCAGATTGCGTCACATGAAATGCACCAGAAATCCTAAACACACTCGATTCAACGTTTTGGGAGTTGATTTGGGTCGCATGAAATGCACACCCGAGTTTAAGGAGGTAATTTTTTTAGAATCGCGTCTAAAAGAGTCTAACGCATTATTATCTTTTGGGAGGGCCGTGAAATTCAATAAACGTCCCTTCCCGATTTTTTAAATAATTTTAAACTTTTATTTAGGGCCCCGCAATCTTGTATTTTATTGGGCGAGACTCATCTCATTTATTTTAAAAGGATAATTCTAATGTGACTACATTTTCCCTATTAAGTTTGTCTCTAAAAATAAAAGACAAAAAGTCCTAATATAATTACATATTTATAAGTCCAGGCCTCCTATTAGTTATTAGATTAATATGAACGAAAATTGCACTAGAGCTCGTAAAATGGAGAATTGTTTTGTGCCTTTATTCTATAAGCGAACTACTAAAGCTGAATTACAAAATGCATACGAGATTGTCCAACATATTAAAATCAAACTAATCATTCTCCCAAATTGATTTCAAATAATATTCCTAAAATTTATTTAAACTATTGGAATTAACGGCTAGGGAATGTTATCAACATGGATTCGAATATTGGCCTATATGTTGCCTGACAGAATCAAACCCTGCCTATTTAAAATCTGCCTCAAATACAACGAGCCACTTTGAAATGAAATCTAGAAACTAATCCATTAACTATTATATTTTTATTACTAAGGAAGCTTATACTTACTAATTTCAATCTAACAATATGCTTAAACTATTTCTGACTTTTAACTTCAAAGAAAAAAAATTATAATACAAACAACTAACGACAGCTATAAATACCATCTAACAATTCATTGTAGCTATAACTTCAATTGATACCGCTCAAATTGAAAAACAGTCCAAACTTCAGTTTTTAAGATGCATAACAGTAACATATGAGAATACTCTAGATACAACTAGTAAAGAAGACACAATCTAATCAAACTTCCAACATCAATTTCATATGGATTCATGCCTTCATATTTTCAGCTTACACAGTGCTACAATCGTATACCTGATATTGGAAACCAGCGAAGAGGAAGGCGAGAAATCAGCGAGGCAGTAATCAACACAGCAAAGCAGCAACAGCAATAGCTAAAACCAGCAACAGATTTCAACAACACCCAGTAAAATCAAACTCAGAAAACACCAATAGAAATGAACTTTAACTCACAGCAATATTCACACGAGCCAAATGAGCTCAAAGACACATTAAAGTTATTTAAGATCAGTCTTAGTGTATTGAATCAAGTGAAATGAAATCAATAAAGCAAAAAGAGAAGGTTCAAATAAATAGTGGGGTTTTCAGCTCTCTAATTTTTTTCAACTCTCAATTCTTTTTTTTTATTCTCTATTTTTCCTCCCCCTAATGACTCTCCAAATCACTATATTTAAACCCAATTTTTTTCCTTTTCAGCCCTTTTTTGCAATTGTAAAGGAAAAAACCTTTATTATTCCTCCTTTTACTTTCTACGCGAACACCTTTAAATTTTTCATTATTATTCCCCTTCTTTTACTTTTCAAAACGCTTTCTCATTTACATCATTACGTCTTTTTTTCCACTATATTATTTTAATATTATTAGTGCAGAGCACCCAAATTAAATAATTCCCCCAAAATTACTGAAAATTATACCCCAATCGTCCAATCTGCAACAAATTAACAACTGACCAAAAATGATTCCTAATTAATCAGCAAATCACTATAGCTATAACCAATTCACCGAATCGATTTTAATAATTAATCTCACCAAACAAACTCATAATCAAAGAACATAGTAAGATTTATATCAACATTCAAGATCAGATTCATATCTGAAACAGAATAATCTAGTAGATTTAAATTACTAAGCTCAACGTTAGTTGAACTTTTAATTAAATCCAACAACAGTACAACCAAGATGACGGATTCAAAGATTCTGAGCAAATCACAATTTTAAATTAAACTTAGACAAAATATGAATAGGTGCTAAAAATTCACTGAATCGAAAACAAACTGAACGCATATGCAAAAATGATAAACAACGAACAAGAAAAGAATCAAACATCACACAACAATGAAGCAATTCGAACCAGCAAACAATCATGAGATGTTATCACATAAGCAACAAGTAAAAAAGGAGCAATTCAACAAATAGATCAAACATGTACATGGATTTCAGATTCAATAAAAAGAATCGAATAAATTGAAACAAGGACAAAAGAAATGAAACAAACTTACAGGATCGGAGCTACGACGAACTTGATTTCCTAAAAAATCTGTCCGAAAAAAAGGAAAAGAAATATGGATGGTTGTCGACGGGGAATGCAACGGACAGAACATCTTTCGAACCTCCAGTGGACACAGCAAAAGCTGAAACAAACGACCCCCGTCCACCCTTCAGATGTTTTCCGACGAGAATGAGTCGCCGCTGCTGTTTTTTCCGACGGTGGCTGGAGGTTCGCTGGATAGGATGGTCATTTGGACGTGAGGGACGAAGGGCTGTTGCTGGAGGTGGTTGTCGACGGACATGGTCATGACAGGGCTAGCTGGAATGACTGATCGCTGGAATGGTCAGTGATAGAGGTTGACGGAGTGGTCTGGTCATTTGGTTTCCGATGACAGAGAGCGATGGGTTGACGCTGGGATGAAACAGGCTGTTGATGATGAGGTGAAGAGAGTAGGGCTGCTCGTCGATGATGTGAGGGTGGTTGCAGACGTGTCTGTGAAGTGGTCGTCGTCGCTGTTGATATAGGGCTGGGGCAATGGAGTTTTTAGGTTGGTCGTTTGGTTGAGAAGAAAGGGTGGTGGGGTTGACGAGTGGTGGTTTGGACGGAAAATAAGAACGGATGGGGGGTGCATATGTCCGACAGCTAGAGAGAAAAAAATGTAGGGGTTCTTTTGATTTATGGTTGATTTTGAGATTGGGAGATAGGGGGTGTTTGGTCAGATGGGGGGCTTGGGCTTGGGTCAAGGATTTTTGGGTTGAGTAGAGGTGTTTTGGACCTGGTTTAATTTACAAGATGGCCCAATTCAAATTTTCTTCTATTTTTTGTTCTCTTTTTTTTAAAACTAATTTTCAAAATTAAAACCTAAAATCCTAATTTAAAATCACAATCCAAATTAACTTAAAACACTAATTAACTTCTAATAATAATTATCACACACACTTAAAATCAAAGAAAATCACACAATTTGACATTAAATGCTAAAAAATGCAAAGTACATTACTTTTTTGTGATTTTTTATTTTCGTCAAAACAAACTTAATTACTCTTATAAACTTAAATTTTAAATACAAATGCTACATCTGTTTATATTTTATTTATTTGAATAAATAAACATGCACAAACAATATAAATAATATAAGAAAATAACACAAAATTTACAACAATTGCAAACAAATAAAAATTATTTTATTTTGAATTTTTTGGGAATAATTAATATACAGGGCAAAAATCACGTGCTCACAATCACCTATGTTTAAGTCAGCCAGCGCATCTGTCGTTGCAATAGCAGTAGAAAGGCTTTGAACATTTTGCCTTCTCAACTCCAATTGCGTCCAGCCCTTCAATCCGCTCATAAAGTAACGCAGCTTGCAATCATCTGCCATATTACTTACATTCAGCATCAAGGAAAAGAATTACTTGGCATACTCCCTCACCGTGCCACTTTGTTTCAAGCGACGCGGTCCATCTCTTGCAACCCATGATGAGTTAGTTGGAAGGAATTATGATTTTAATTCCTTTTTCAGTGTCTCCTATGTTTTAATCTTGGGCAGTCCAGCACTTTACACTTCTACCACCCGTGTACGCCACCACATTTTATCATCAGCCAAATACATAGGTGTGATTTTTACCTTTTCCTCATCTGGCACACGAGCAGCCTGAAAATACTGGTTAATATCCCACAAGACATTTTCAAGTTTTTTGGCACTTCTTGCACCACAATAAGCCTTTGGTTCCGGAATCCTCAACTTTGTGCGTTCATCACTTCTAAGGGCAGTAGTTTATAATGCCCTTCGAAGTTGAACCATTTCCTCGCATAGTTCTTCCTTTTCCTTGCATACCAAGGCCATTTCTGCCAACTTAGTTTCATGCCTCGCCACATAATCTGCCATCAAACGTACCATTCTTGCAGGTTCAGAAGAATCACCATCTACATCAAGAGCCTGCATGACGAGTGTTTCGAACTGCTCCACCATTTGATGGAGTTCAACATTTGCGCCACCAACCATGTTCTCTATGGAGTATTGGGCATCAAAATTTGGATATTTCTAGACGAGGAATAATTTTACTACTTGTCTTTCCCTTCTATCCAATGATTGAACAAAAAAAGACAAATTCAACCATGTTCTCGAATAACACCACAAAATCTGCCACCAGTCATTTTTCCACTACCACAAACATGCTCCGCTCTGATACCAGTTGTCACGGGGGCATTTTTGGTCAGTCCAAAGTCACACCCGCACGATAGTCAAGTTGCGCACTTGACTCATCCTTTTCTAACACTTAGCCAATTTTTAGCAAGTTTGGCCTTAATCAAATTATATGCAGCAAATTAGAAAGAACACAAGACAATACGGTAAAATCCCAAACCTTGTATTAATTTCGAAAATATACAAAGGATCCCTCACTTTGATATGAACACAAGTTGTTGACAGCCCTCTTTTGACAAAGAACACAAGTTGTTCACAACCCACTTTTGACAAAGACCTGCCCAAGACTAGCCTTAGTCCCTTTTGAAATACTTTAAAACCCTCACGTTTCACTCTTGTTTCCCCCACTTATATGTCATACTAAATTTGCCACACAAATCTGACCAAGTCCAAAGGCCCTATTTATAGCACATAGGTAGCTTTCACGACTTGAGAACACATTGACACTTGTTGTCTACACCTTTTGCCACGTGTCGTGCTAATGCTAATTAGTTCCTAACTTGTAGTTGACATCCCCAACTACTTAGTCCATGCATTGCATGAAATTATAATGGATACAAGCATAAATCAGTCATGGGTACAAGAGGTTATGAAAAGGTAATCACCAAATTGCTTTGGCATGTGCCTTGCATGTGCCATTTTGACTTGGCAATTAATTCGCGCCCAAGGTTGGCATTGCGCCCAGCATTGGCTCATTTTAACATTTCTCCGCACCAATGCCTTGCCCAGAATCCTCCGCCCATGATTTTGTCGCAACGCCCGACGCCGCTGCCGCCCACACATGTCTTGGCGGAGTTTCTGACTTGTCCATGTCAACCTTTGTTTCCCTCGTAAAATTGCTAGTATTTTTCTTCACCTAGCATTGCCTTAGCTATTGAAAGCCTTTGTCATCATTCCGCACTGCGGCATTTTAGCTTAGCCAACATTTGTTGCTACCACAATCCGAAGTGCCCGTGCCACTGACATTGGCGCGCATGCCATGCCATGTCGCCCCAACACTGCCCACACTATCTTGTCAAGCCTTTGCCAAGCATGTCTTGCCTGTCCCAAGACCTTGCCAATACTTGTTCATAACAACACTCATGACGATGTTTTGTCTGTCGCCCGCATGATTGTTTTGCCCGCACATAAGCCAATGACAAGGTCATCACGCCCAATCCTTGTCACAGCCGCGCCACACCCGATGTTAAAGAGTCAAGCCCCTAATATTGTGTTAGAACTCCAACACATGAAAAGTTACAATATAATATATTGGATTATGGAGCTCCTACTTATAAATTTTCAGCATATTATGTTAGAACTCCAACATATTATGAAATTCCAGCACATTATGCTGGAATCTCATATGTAAAAAATTTGAATTCTAGCATATTATGCTGAAATTTTTATGAATTTTAAGGGTATTTTTGTTTAAATTATATCTTTACATGAAAAAATAACAGAATTTAGATCATTTTTAAAACTGTGGCTATTTTTCAATTATTAGGTGTAAATCTGGTTATTTTTTATTTTTTTCTCAGATCAACGGGCAAGTAAAGAGGGAGAAGAAATATTAATTACTTTGTGAAGTAAGTCAAAGTTACTGTAATTAACTATTTTTTCTGGAAATTATCAACCTTCTAGTTTTTGTTCGATGATGCAAAGGAAAGATTATCAACCCGTGAGCAGTGGCGTACGTAGGATTTTTTATAAGCGATATCACTATTTCTAGCAATATGCCCGTAACAGTCAAATAATAGTTTGTGGAGCCAAAGGTGTTCGAATCCAAGACCTCCCATAGCAAACTTGAAGCTCTAAACTACTAGCCTATTGACCTATTTCATGCAAGTAGTGTCGCTTTTAATTATTTTATCTTGTATTTCTGTTTTATTTATATATATATATATATATATATATATATATATATATATATATATATATATATATATATATATATATATATATATATATTCACGCTATAAGAATTTTTGACGAAACGGTGTCCCGTGACACCGTTGAGTCCATGTAAATCCACCCCTGCCAGTGAGCCCACTATCCTGTTTAGTAAGGGCGAAGCAAAAATATCGTTACGAGTTCCGCTGGACTTACTAGCTTTAAAATAAATTTTGTATTTGCTTTCAGAAATACATTAAATATGTATAAATTATTAACTCGACAACTTAAAAGTACTAAAATTTTGAATTTATAAGCTCCAATTTTTGGTTTCGACTATGATGTTTAGTAGTGATGGAGCCACATTCAATCTAGGGGTGTTAATCTACACTTTATCGCCAGAAAATTATATTATATTACTAGATGTTTTTTTCTATCTTATATATATTTACTATATGTTGATTTCCCTATAATCGTTCGTGTATTTAGTTTTTATATTTTGACACCTTTTAAAAAAAATTCTGGCCCCGTCATTACAGTTCAGGCTTCCAAATGCAACACAAAGAAATCAAAACGGGAAGAGGGAGGAAGTATTTAAAATTAGCACTGTAAACAAATAGATGACATGTGTTTCTGTACACATTCACATGTTGTGTTCTCACTGTCTGGCTAGATAGTAAATACTAGTTAAAGAAGTGCAACTTCTGTTTTTTTTAAGTCTTGAGCATCAGTCAGACTAATAAAATTTCTCCCTATCTAATTGACAACTCATATTACTTCTCAGGATTGCATCTATAAATAATTTGACAACTGAATCCCAGTCATGACCTTTGTTCTATAAGATTTGTTCAGCCACATTAAAGAGCTGACAGTGAAATTTTCCGGCAAAGATGAAATTTCGAGGCAATGACAACCCCGCCAAGAGTTGTCACTTACCACGAATGTTGGTGACGATATTGGCCACAGTAACGATCGCTAATGTTGTTTCAGCGGATCCTTATGTATATTCTTTTCTTCTTTCATCGCTATCTCTACCTCCACCATATGTGTATGCATCTCTGCCTCCGCCTCTGCCTCCCCCGCCGCCTTCTTTACCTCCAGCACCCTATGGTCCACGTCATCACTTGGTGGTTAAGGTTGTTGGAAAAATCTACTGTATAAAATGCTACAATTGGAAATACCCAAAAATGTCTCATGGCAAGAAACACCTCAAAGGTACAATAATCCTGATTCCACACCCTCTATTTCTTCTATTTTCTGTTTATATTTCATCATCTATTCCCTTAAACTAAATTTTCTTTTTGATGGGATATGTATTTCATCGTCTATTTTTGACATTAGTTCTTGGAGTATTATTTGTTAGATGTGTCTTCTTGATATTTGGATCTTAGGATCCATCATATTCTGTGTTTTGGAGTAACATTTGTCATTTTGTAATGAACGTTGGTAAGCTTTTGTATATAGTTCTTCTATATAAAGTGAACGAGAAATGATTAAGAAAGAAAATGATAAATAAGTACTCCCTCCGTTTGCTTTTATTCTTACACTATACTACAAATATATTTTTACTTTTACTTATCTATTTTACCAAAAATCGAGATAAAGACAAAAAAAAACCCACGTTCTACCCTTATTATTAAAAAATATATTTTGCCTTAGAATAATTTTTTGTGGAAGGGTGAATCCCCTTCTGCCCCGCTAAATTCGCCGTTGGTTATGTTAGCAGATCCAGAATTTTAAGCTTATGAGTTCCTATACGATTTCAAATTAATATACAATAATAATTGGACCAAGAAACTGGGTTCCAAACTACATATTTTTATAAAATTAATAAATTTCTAATATAAAAACATATTCTTGACAAAAGTTACTGGATTTACGTGAACCCGTACCTATTACACTAGATCCGCCCATGGTTACGTGCAACTAGTTCTATAGTATGTTGAGTAGGAAAATAAATTAGGAAAATTCATGTATATAATATTTGTTAACCATTCAATTATTTTAATGTTGATTAAAGTATTATTTCTTGTTCACATGGATTAGGTGCTGTTGTTCAAGTGACTTGCAATGTTGGTGGCAAGAAAATTGTGAGTTATGGTAACACTAAGATTAATGGCAAATTTAGCATTACTCTTAAAGGATTTGATTATCACAAATATGGAGCAAAGGCTTGTAAAATTAAACTGCACAAGGCACCAAAAGATTCAAAATGTATCATTCCAACAAATCTTGATTGGGGAATTAATGGTGCTAATCTCAAAGTGAAATCAAAGACTAATTATGAAGTTGTACTTTATGCATTACCATTTGCTTATGCTCCTAAGATACCCTATAAGGTATGCAAGATGCTCAAGCCTACATTTGCGCGCGATACCACTTCAAATCTCCTCCAAATGAATCACCGACTGATGTTTATTAGTTACCTCCGCCTTCATCACCAACATATGTTTACAAGTTACCTTCTTCTCCAACCTCGATATACGTTTATAAATTTCATCACCATCTTCTCACAAAACTCGGCCACCGCCAACTAAGTCTGAATTGTCTCTTTATTATATTAGTTTCAACCATCACCCGCACCTGCACCTATGTTGTATTATAAGTCATCTTCTCCTCCAAGCGCGACATACGTTTACAAATTACATCACCACCTTAGCTTATTACAAAACTCGGCCACCACCAACTAAGTATCAGTCGTCTCCTTATTATTACAAGTCTCCACGTCCGCCTTCACCAAAACGTGCATCTATATATATGTATGTATATATATATATATATATATATATATATATATATATATATATATATATATATATATATATATATATATATATATACTACTATAAATCACCTCCTCCAATCTATTTCTAAGATTTTCAAGGAGCTCAGCCACCATCCACACAGTCAACAGAGTAAGTAATTTTTTTGAATTTTGAATTCTTCGTTATAAACTCTGTGTTGTTCTTATCATTGATCTAAGATTCAATTATTAAATTTCTTTGGCCCGTTTTCCAGATTTTAATTTAAAGAACAAAATAAGTGGTGGTTCAAGAAGGGAGAATTTGAATATCAAAGGTACATAGCACTAAGTAATTAATCAAATGAGTTCGTCAATTTTGTTTAAGGAAAAATTGATCTTTTGTGTCGTAATTTATTGTTGCATAGAAGATGTCCTCTTTTTTCAATCCATTTTTCCTACTATTAGCTATTATGAGTTGTTTCATTGTACCTTTTTGTGCTATGGCACCAAATCAATAAAAAGATTATCTTTTTGTTCTATTCGCTGTTTCTTTGTCATTCGCTATATATGAATATATACATGTTTCCAACAAATACATGTGCTAATCTTCAATATTATCACTCTGTTTTTTTTTGCTTTTTCGTTTGTTGTTCGGTATTCATATTGAAACTCGACTATATTCGGATTCGCGTCGGGTAACGCCCCATTCAGGAAGTAGCTCTCTTTATCAAGAATTTTTCCATACCTAGAGCTCGAATTCGAGACTTCTGGTTAAGGGGGAGCAGCTCCATCTACTGCACCACATCACTTGATGGTAATATTGTCACTCTGTTTCTATTTTTCTATTTTGGTTTCAATATTATACAACATTATTACTAATATTAAAAACTTCTTTAAAAGAGACGGGACAATATAGAAGCAAAGTCAACTAAAAAAAATGAATTTAATTATGTCCGCTTGTAATACCGACAACCCATTTTCATTGTTATTATACAAAGAATTTAAGTTTCATATTCTAAACCGATTAAACTATATTGATTTAAGAGATATCTACAATCTGCATGTATAACTTAAATTCACTCCAAAAATGGCTACAATATTTTGAAGAAAGTTTCTTATACGCACAATGATCTGCAAATATGTTTTAAGAAAAAAGGAAAACCTAAAACACGGATTTGTACTTTCTGAATTATTAGTAATATGCATACCAAGTCATAACAAACAAACAAACAAACAAACAAACTTTTCCTAATCATTTGTGTTATTAATCAAAAATGACAGAAATAAGTTTTAATTAATTCATATTAGATTGGGCAAATTTGGTTCCCTATGTTCGTAGGTTACATATATGCACGCCTAGGACGTAGATAACAGCTTAATCGGGGCCGACTCGAGTAAGGGCGACCTTAGCAAGCGGACGGACCGAGCGACGTGACTCAAGACGACGTCACTTAAAGTTCTGACTTTCCCGTACACTGAGACCACCAACCCCTTATACTTTTTTGTTTATTTCGTGGAAGATCCCTTAGTATATAAAGGGGACCTTTCCTTTGTAAATGACTCGTGTATATCTTATTATTGAGAATATACAACTCTCTTTCTCTCTCTTTTTTCTAGTGCAACAACTCTCTCTTACTTTATTGTTCTTATCTATCAAGCTATCTACAATATTATCTCAGATTTTAACGAAGTAGTTTCCTCTAGTTCATATTACGCTTGATTCCGATTAACCCATATTATTCTTTCGATTGTTTTCGAGCTTAACAAAGGACTTAACTTTTTAGCCAAACAATTTGGCGCCGTCTGTGGGCAAAGTTGTAGTTTATTTCTAGAGATCTTTCAAAAAATCATCTCCTACAATCCAGAATGGCTGAAAACGACACAAGAATGAAAGCTATCACAGATGCTAGAGCCGATCTCATGGGTCCTTTCAACGCAGTTACTGAAAGAGATGCTCCACACGCAACCTCTAGCACCTTGATAAGCGTGGAAAACCTACCTTCCTCCTCTGAAGATCTGGTGGTTCCACGGAAAAAAGAGGCATCTACATCCACAACCAAAGAAGCACCCATAGAGGTAAAGAGGCTATTAGAAGAACGGTTGACAAGTACTCTAATCAGCCTAGCCGGAAAACCATCCAACACTAGATGCACACCAACACCAGTGACGGACCACGCCATAACTGAAAGTGAGATCGAGGTCACACGAACAAATAACGTGCCCGCCGATGCACCACCTCACGAGGGGACGCTCACAGCCATCCTCAAAAAGATGGAAGAAATGGAAAACGAAAACAGGTCGCTTTGCGATTAGATGAAGGAACACCAAGAAAGAGTGGACAAGATCCTGGGGGCACCTAAAATGCTGCCAAAGCGAGATGTGGGGACGTTCGTTGAACAATCCTACACAGAAGGAGCTGCACCTTATCCCATCCCAATAACCTTCAAAATGCCCCTATATTTTAAGGTGTATGATGGGACATCAGATCCCCAGGACCACCTAATCCACTACGTTACGGCGGTCAAAGGTAATGATTTGTTAAAAGAACAGGTACCATCCGTACTTCTGAAGAAGTTCGGCGAGACATTAATAGGAGGGGCCCTAACATGGTATTCCCAGTTGCCAGCCAAAAGCATCTCCACGTTCGAGGAAATGGCCGACAAATTTGTCACCGCCTACGCAGGAGCCAAGAAAGAAGAAACTCGTGTCAACGACATCTTCGCTATCCGACCGGTCTCAGGAGAAGGGCTTAGAGAATTCTTAGCCAGGTTCAACAGGGTCAGGATGAGCTAGGGGTGTTCATTGGGCGGATTGGGCGGCTTTTTACTCTAACGGTTTGGCTTAACGGTTTTCGGCTTTTAAATGTATTAATCCGTTAGCCACCCGATAAGATATCGGGCGGATTGGTATCGGGTTAGCTCTTATCGGGGGTTACTGGGCGGTTTATCGGTTTAATACTTTAATTGATCTATGTACTCCTTTAACAATTACTTGATTCGCTGTCATTGCTGTATACTTGTATATACTTCTCGTTCTTCATTGATATACTTGATTGAGCTTCACAAGTATATTGTGCTAGCAGATGTATGGCCAACTTTTCCCCTGTTTGTCCAATGCAGTCCTCAAAATTGGACCACTATGACACCAAAATGAACCATACAAATATCTAATAACTCTCAAACACAAAATTGAACAGTTACAAGTCGAAAATGGTCCTAAGCAAATGCAGCATACTGCTCTCTATCAGTGATGTGCATTAGCTTCAGCCTTCTGGTGACCTTCGCCTGAAATAAATAAGATGGAAATGTGGCAATACGCATTAGTCTATGCGGAATGAAAGGGAAATTAGCTAGTAAAGAAACAAATGTAAACATCCTTAGGGTGAAATAAAACCAAATATTTACAGCTGATACAAGGAGATTCACAAAACAATTAACAAGGGAAACGAAAATTCCAAACACACCCTGACTCTCATTTCTCAATTTGGATGGAAGCAGGATTTCATTTCACAGTGCTCAACTGCTCATCACACACTCGTTGATCCCAAGAAAAGCACATTCACAAACAGATGCATAAGTGTAATTTTGATAGCAATTTTGATACTTCCTGGGACATAAGGAACTTAAACAGTATAGAAAAACATGTGCAAGAAGTTGTAACTGCAGAAAGGTGACAAATATTTTCTTTTTCTTTTATTCTGCAAAAGCTGACACAACCTTAAAACATATCAGGGATCTTAATCAAGGAAAAAACATCTCAGAAGGAAGCAAGATCAATATGTTTGGACGTAGCAAGCAACCAATTAACTATAAATCCCATATTTTGCCCTACAAAGTGCTTAAGGGTCAAACTCTGTCCAAAGCAAGCAACTCATATAAAGAAAATATGTCATAAGATTGAAAGACTAAAGTTGATTGTTTTTTATCAACAATATCAGGGCGCTTAGGACACTTAAGCACATGAGAAAGAAGTGTCGACGTACGTCTTTGGTCTTAAATACATACTCAGTAAAGCAATAGTCACATTTTGCTTTTGCATTCCCTTCCGAACTAATAAATTCTGTAAAATGATCCCACACAACAGACCTTTTTCTTCTTTTTTTGGATATATTTGATTAAGCTTCACTTGTTGCATTTGAATTAGAAGCCCCACTTCACCCATGATCACCTTATCACTTTGTATATTTTCAGCCATGTATGAATCACTGCAACAACAAAAGAAAACGAATGCGAATAAAAAATTAGTTATTAAAGACAGGTGGAATACAGTCACACACATATATAGGAGCTGAAATGGCTATTGGAAGAAAAAAAACTGTTGTAATCAGTATTTGATTAGTTTGACGTTTGAATGTATCTTACCACTATTTAATTTCTTTTGAAAGAACCACCCCTCAAAAAGACAACATTAATTAAAAAGAAAACAAAAATTATCAGTTAATTAATTAGGAGTTTGAATCACGAAATATATTCACAAAATCTTTTATTCTCCTAAAAAGGGTACTCCAAGTCTCCAACTCATGACGGAAAAAGAAGGAAAATAAAATATTCGCCAACTGGAAACTCTATCAGATGAAGGAAATCTCAGTTACTTCAAGCCAAAGCCAGCTGATAATTATAAAATATTATATGTTCAATTAGTATAGATAATATCCATAAATTAAAGCAAGTAAAGATAAAAAGAAGAGTACCTGGAGAAGTGAAGAGACGAATGGCGAGAGGAGGGAGACCTTGCTTGAAGTATACGAGCGGCGGCGGCTGCTAAGTGTTAGGGTTGCTGCTGCTAAGGAGGGTTTTTGTCTGAATGAGGAAAACTGGAAAAGGAATGAGGAAAAGGAATAGGCAAACGAAAAGATAATTTAGGATTCTAGGGTTTTTACTTTACTATTTGGAAATTAGATAGTGGAAACAGGCTGTACATCACTCACAGACACTCAGCACAGCAGTGACTGTGAGCACATACGGATACGGGGGGGCTGGGGTATTTCTTATATTATTTTTGTAATTTGGTTTTTATTTTTTATATTTAATATATATAATTTTATAAATAAAAATAAATTATATATATTCTTAACGGCTTAACGGATTACCCGTTAAGAAAATTGAATAATCCGCCCCCAATCCGATAAGCCGTTAATAAAAAAAAATTAATCTGTTCCCCGTCCGTTAAGCCGTTAAGCCGTTACCATTAAGCCATTAAACTTCGGATCGGTTCGGTTTTCGGTTTCGGATCGGTTTTGAACACCCCTAGGATGAGCCTGCCCAACGTGTCCGAGGGCAAGACAGTCGCGGCCTTTCCGAACGGACTCAGCAGGGACGGCTCACGGGCGGCCAAAAAATTGCTTAGTTGTCTTATGAAATACCCCCACCACCTGGGAAGAAATCCAAAATGCTTACTGTGCCGAGGTACATGGGGATGACGACGACCTCAATAGCCCGACCAGGCGGCTAATAGCGGTAAACCCAGAAATCCGAAGGGACCGACGCAATGAGGGACGATGGGAACAAGTCCCACGCCTCAACAGGGAGAGACATCAACCCTACATCAGATCTTCACAACCACCAAGACACGCGGATGCCTTGCAACGACATGTCTCCCCATTAAGGAACGAAAGAGGTACGCCTCCTTCATTATCTGCACATAACTTTTGTGTGTCTCCGTCACAAGTAGTGTACGCACTGGAGAAGCTGGCAATAAAGTGCAATGGACGGCGAAGATGAAGTTCGACCCTGCAACTGAAAATCAAATTCCCTATGTGAGTTCCACCAGGAACGGGGGCACAAGACTGAAGATTGCATAGTCCTCCGACAGGAGGTGGTCCGGTTGCTGAACCAAGGGTTCTTGAAAGAGCTGCTCAGCGACAATGGAGGGCTCAACTTCACACGCGGGCGAGAACAACCTCATGGTCCACCAAGGCCTCCCTCACCAACGCGCACCATCAACATGATCATTAGGGACGGCAATGACTCAGTGATCAACCATGTCAAATTCACCACCACTCACAAATTGAAGTGAACTATCGCTCACGAATGGTATGACGACTTCGAAGATAGTATCACCTTCGATAAGTCTGATACCGAAGGTTGTCTTTCTCTCACTATGATACCTTAGTTATTACTTAACACATAGTAGATACTGATGTAAAAAGGATCATGGTCGATGATGGAAGCGGCCCGTGTATCATCCATCCAAGAGTCCTTGCATTAATGGGACTCGTGTATAAAATAATTCCGCGTTGCATAACACTAACTGGTTTTAACAATGTAGTTAAAAGAACCTCTGGTGAAGTAACACAGCCCGTCTTGACAGGAGGAGTTACAATGGAAACCACATTCCATGTAATGAATCAAGAAACGGCATACAACGCCATCATAGGACGCCCATGGATACATGCTATGAGGGCAGTCCCCTCCATCTTCTATCAAGTGATCAAATTCCCAACTCCATGGGGAGTGTACAGTATACGGGGCGAGCCACGCATCACCCAAGAATGTTACAAAATATCCCAAGATTACACTCACACCAAGCAGCTTAAAGGAGCGAGCGCGGAAGCATAGCAATCAGCCCTGTCGGGGACTAAGGTCCATCCGACAGAAGATGCCATCAAAGATCCCGACGATGTCAAAGCTAGTAAGGCCACGGTCGAAGGCCTCGACCCCGTCCAGCTGAGCAACATCGACTCCACCAAGAAAGCATACATAGGCCACGGTCTTTCAAATACAAGTAAGTATCGTGAATTTCTATCTAACCACGCAGACCTATTTGCTTTTTCCCATGCAGATATTCCAGGAATCCTGCCAGAAATTGCCTCCCACAAGCTGAATGTCGACCCGTTTTGCCTACTAGTGCGACAGGCGAGGAGAAAATTCAATGCCGCCATCGATGAAGCGGTGAGCGAAAAGGTAGACAAGCTGCTGGCTAATGGCTCCATAAGGGAACCCAAGTATCCAGAGTGGGTCTCCAATGTTGTAATGGTCAAAAAGAAAAATGGGAAGTGGCAGATGTGCGTTGATTTCACCGACTTGAACAAAGCATGTCCAAAGGACTCATTCCCACTACCCACATCGACCAATTGATAGATGCCACAGCGGGACATGAGCTGCTGAGCTTCCTCGATGCATATTCCGGTTACAATCAGATCATGATGGCCGAAGAAGATCAAGAGAAGACGACCTTCATCACTCACCATGGGACTTACTGCTACAGGGTAATGCCCTTCAGGATCAATAATGCAGGGGCTACATACAAAGGCTGGTGACTACCATGTTCAAAGAGCAACTTGGCAAGACAATGGAGGCTTATATCGACCACATGCTAGTAAAGTCGTCGAAGAAAGAGGATCACCTCGACCACCAGAGGGAAGCTTTCGAAATACTAAGAAGATATGACATGAAGCTGAATCCCGAAAAATGCGCCTTCGGTGTAGCCTTGGGAAAATTCCTGGGGTTTCTGGAATCACAAAGGGGCATAGAAGTCAATCTAGACCAGATCAAGGCCATAGAAGCCATCCCAAAAATACTCAGTAGCAAAAAGCAAGTGCAGAAGCTGATAGGTCGAATAGCCGCCCTCTCCAGGTTCATCTCGCGCTCCTCCGATAGGTGCCACAATTCTTTGGTGTATTGAAAAGGTACCAAGGACTATTGTGGAATGAGGAATGCGTCAACGCCTTAAGGAGTCTGAAGGCATACCTGTCATCGCCACCCCAGCTGGTCAAAGCTAACCCTTGCGAGCCACTGTTGGTTTATTTGGCTGTGTCGGAAGTTGCGGTCAGCTCCGTCCTGGTGCGTGAAAATAAAGATACGCAATCTACTATCTATTACATTAGCAAAACCTTGGTGGATGCCTAAACTCGGTACCCACACCTTGAGAGGCTGGCATTGGCGCTCGTAGTAGCTTCACGGAAGCTTCGGCCCTATTTCCAGTGCCACCCTATAAGGGTAGTAACGACCTTCCATTTAAAGAGCGTCTTACACAAATCCGAACTCTCAGGACGACTGGCCAAATGGGTCGTTGAGCTCAGAGGGCATAATATCACATACCTCCCAAGGACCGTCATCAAGTCGCAAGTCCTTGCCGACTTTCGCGCGGAAGTCCTGCCAAAAGCGGAACTCGAGGCGCAACGCGTATTCTCCAAAATTGACCTATGCATCCTATATACGGATGGCGGCCGCCAATGCATCAGGATCGGGACTCATTCTCGAGGTCCCCACGGGTGAAATAATTCGCCAGTCCATACGATGCCCAAAAATGACCAACAACGAGGCCGAGTACGAGGCCGTTATTGCAGGCATAAAACTGGCAACCAAATACGGGGCTCGCCGAATCCTCCTCCACTGTGACTCCCAACTTGTAGTAAACCAGGTCACAGGGACTTATCAAGTCAAAGAGCAGAGGCTGCAAAAGTACCAGGCAATAATCCACAAACTAATGGCTACGTTCGACGAATGCCGCTTCGAAAAAATTCCCCTAGCATGGAACGTCGAAGCGGACGTCCTGGCAAAATTGGTTGCGGCCACCAAAAATTTCAAAAAAGACAGCGTGGTCACGCTTCTCCACTCACCCATTGATCACACCGAGGTACTCTACTTAAACCTGACTTCGGACTGGTGCAACCAATTCATATCTTATTTGCAGGATGGGACATTGCCCCCCGCTAAAAAGGAGGCAAAAAAGCTTCGCGTACAGGCCGCCCGATACTGCATGATCAACAACGACCTTTATAAGAGGACATTCCGTGGCACCCTAGCCAAGTGCTTAGGTCCACATCAAACGAGGACAGTACTTGAGGAAGTACACGAAGGTCACTGCGGCGCTCACACCAGTAATTGCGCCCTCGTGCGGTGCATCAGACATGCTGGCTACTACTGGCCCACTATGAAAAAAGAGGCGGCTGAATATGTCCGCCGATGGAAAAAATGCCAAAAGTATGCCCCAATGATACGTCAACCTGGGGAACCCCTCCATTCCGTCATTTCATCTTGGCCATTCATCAAATGGGGGATGGATATAGTCGGCCCACTGCCAACAGGACGAGGAAAGGTACGATTCTTACTTGTTTTTACTGACTATTTCTCTAAGTGGGTAGAAGCAGGTGCTTACGCAAAAATACGCGAACAAGAGGTCATCACTTTCATATAGAAGAAAATCATATGCCGCTTCGGCATCCCCAAAGAAATAAGTTGTGACAACGGGCGTCAATTCATCGGTCAGAAAAAGATAGAGTTCTTCGAGAAATGGCGCATCAAAAGGATACTATCCATACCATACCACCCAGCCGCCAACGGCCAAGCAGAATCCTCCAACAAAACAATCCTAAGCATACTGAAGAAAAAGCTGGAAGACGCCAAAGGGTTATTGCCCGAACTGCTAACTGAAGTCTTGTGGGCACACAAAACTACACCCAAGTCTAGCATCGGGGAAACCCCATACTCACTGGTTTATAGAACCGAGGTTGTCATACCTGTCGAAGTAGGCGAACCCAGCCTAAGGTATTTGCACACCAGTGGAACAGAAAACGACGCCAACAGACTCTAAGACCTTGACGAAGCCTACGAAAGAAGGGAAATGGCCCACATCAAGATGGTAGCCCAAAAACAACAAATTGAGAGGTATTACAACTAAAAGGCGAGAATAAGACCACTCGAAGTAGGAGACTACGTCCTCAAAGCCAAGATATTGGCCTCCAAAGACCCAAATGAAGGAAAATTGGGCACAAACTGGGAAGGACCCTACAAAATCACAGTGGCAGCCGGGAAGGGAGCATTCAGCTCGAGACAATGGAGGAAAAATGCTCCAAAATAACTGGAACGTGCTCACCTCAAACATTTTCACTTCTAAAAGGCGTCTCCCGAGTCGTACTCTTTTCCCTTACCCGAGTTTTGTCCCAATTGGGTTTTCTCTGGAAGGTTTTTAACAAGGCTGCAAAGGGGACACCTGGAGATGTTTGCAGTACAAGTGTATGACATCGGCCCCACTGTGTACTCTCCAAGCCCTACATGATATAGGGACTAGATTAGTACCATCTCGAGATGTATAAAAAGGCTACGGCCATCTCCAGATGTATAGAAAGGCTACGTCCATCTCCAGATGTACTGAAAGGCTATGGCCATCTCCAAATGAATGAAAAGGCTACGGCTATCTCCAAATGAATGAAAAGGCTACGGCCCTCTCCAAGTGAATGAAAAGGCTACAGCCATCTCCAAGTGAATGAAAAGGCTACAACCATCTCCAAGTGAAGGAAAAGTCTACGACCATCTCCAAGTGAGTGAAAAGGCTACGGCCAACTCCAAACGCACGAAGTGGCTAAGGCCATTATTTTAACACGGTTAAGGCCGTCAGGCTTTACATGGCTAAGGCCATTATTTTAACACGGTTAAGTCCGTTATGGCTGAGGCCATTATTTTAACATGGTTAAGGCCGTCGAGCTTTACATGGCTAAGGCCATTATTTTAACACGGTTATGGCTGCCAAACCTTATTTGGCTATGACCATCACTTCCACGCGGTCAGGACCGCCAAACAGTCCACTTGGCTTTAACTACAGCAAGGGGAAAATAAAAAGAAGGGAAGTATAGAATGCTCCAAAAAACAGAAAGAATTAACTACGACAAAAAATGTATATCTTTATACACAAAAGGGTCAATGCCCACTTTACAAAAAATCAGTATTTACAATCATATTTATAAAGGCCCTAAAGGCCTCCGCCTCCGTGGTTGTCCTGCCCCACCTGACCTCCATGCGGCTCATCTTCGTTCCCAGGGGGATACGCATTGGAAATCTAAGAACTAGACTCCAAACGGTTTACGCCTACAGAGTTACCCTCCTCCCGGGTTGGCGATTCTGGACTTTAGTCGGCCGCTTCACGGGAAGCTCTAACAAGTTGGCGTTGGCTCTCAACTTCAGCCTCAAATGCTCGCCCAGCCGCCAAAAACTCTTCGAGCACGACCAGCCGGGCCTCTGCGTAATCCCACAACTTGTGTGCCTCACGAGACGCATCGGCATGTGCTAGGGTCCGCTTGAGGTCCTCAACCTGGGATTTTTGGTCGTAACCTGAGTGCGCAACTCTGATTCCTCCTTTGAAAATACGCGACCAAGCTGCAACTCTTCATCCTTAGCCTGAATGAGGACCTCCATCTCCAAAGCCCGAGAAACGGCGGCAATAAGTTGTTCGTCAACTTTCTCTAGCTCGGCCATCCTTTTCTTCAGCTGCTCCTCGGACTGCACAAGGCCCTTACGAACCACCCTGAAGTTAGGGTCTTGCCTGTACATGTCGGCCAAAGTCTGGTGCGCCTCACGTGTTCTATTATAGTTTTACACCAACCTATTGTATTTGGCCACCTTCTTCTTCAGGCGTCGACCCCTTTCCGCCTCCAAGATAAGAGTCTAAACAAAAAAAATGAGCGAAAGGTGAGTACAAGGGAAATCTCCCTCCAGTAACACAAAAGAAAAATCACCAATTAAGGCAAAAGACGTACCTGCAAGGCCGCGCCCGCCGCTCTTCGGGCCAGGCCCTTGTCACTGAGCTTTGCCAAGGCCGCTCTCTCACCGCCGACACAAAGGAGCATCATGCTGGTGGCTGCCTCCTCGCAGTTCTGCAACAAATTACAGTGACTAGGAATCACTATGTGACGGGAGGACCGGCCAGCAACCATCTCCACTTGGTCCATGGACCGGCCTTCTTTGCCTGCATCCCCCACAGTGATCTCCAGGCCGGCTGCTTCCACACTTTCAATTATTCTTTTCGAAGCCCCCCTCCTCAAAGCAGACCTCCCCGAACGAATGGCCTCGGCCGTAAAAACCGGCCTAGATTCAGGATGGGGTGGTTTAACCTTCTCCGCCTGAGTAACCTAGGCGTCGCGGATCAAAATCCGACATCTCCTTCTCTCCAATGTCTCTTCCTATTCAGCATCCCCCCTCAACGAGATGTGAGACGGGCTTAGATGGGGATGGTTCGACAACTGGCGTTCTTGTGAGGCCAACCCCAAAGATGGTTCCAGCCATATCCGCCGTTATCTCTTCGGGCGCTGCTTCAGGTACGACCCATGGCACAGTCTCATATTTCGGAGCCGCCTCTGATGTGATCTCCTGCCTTGAGAGGGGAGAAACACTTCCGTTGGATGTGCCTACGAGGATCATATCCTCCTCACCAAGGCTTGGTGCCGCCATAGAAGGGTCGGCCACATCTCTCTTCTTCTTCTTCTTCTTTTGCGCCTTCTTGAAGGCACCTTGACCTACCAAAACATGTATGAGATAGGTAAGAAAATTATGGGAAACCCCCAAGTCAAAACATAAAGGAAAAATCAAGCAAGACTGTTACTTGACGGGCCGTAGAGCCTGAGGAATTTCGGCCAGGTACGCCATTCCTCCGCAAATGGTATTAACGCTTGCACCCACGACCTAATGTCGTCAACCCTTCGAGGAGGGTGAGCTATCACTGAATGAAGCCGAAGGGAAATTTACAATTGTGCAAACAATCAAAATAAGATTGTCGTAGTAAAAGCTACGTACAATAATACTTACATGCATCGTTTTCAACACCTCCGGGAACCATCCGGGGTTGGACACCAGGTGCTCGGTGCGCATATAGAAAAATCTCTTCCATTACTTGTGTTTGTCATTATCGGCCGCTTGCGACACAAAGCTTTTCTTGCCCCGGCGTACTAACTGGAGTATTGAGCCTCTCATAAAGCTCACGCCGAACATTTACAAGAGGTGATGAACAATAACCTCTTTCTCAGCCATCGCCGCATAGGTAGTGAGAATCCTACACACCTTTAATACGTACGGAGTAAGTTGGGCCGGGCACGCCCCGTACCAGCGACAAAGCTCCTCCGCCAAAGGGTGAAGCGGGAGACTATACCCGATGCGAAAATCATATTTGTAGAACGTGCAATATCCGGACCTGTGTACGTTAGCATAGTCTGTCCCGATGGGAACCAACTCGATATAGTCAGGGATAATGTATGAATCCTTGAGAGTAGCCAAAAGAGATAGCGTCAGTTTGCTAAGTTTCCAAAGGGGAAGCTTACACTTGTTCTTAAAGTCTTTCCTTGCGGCCATATCCAGTGAAAGAATATTAGCCGCTAATAAGGGAGCAAGAACCTCCTTGGCTTCCCTATCGTCGGAGGATGATGAGGCCCTAGAGGGTGCGTCACCCTCAGTCCTGATACTGTCGTGACGACGTTTAGTCATAATGGATGTTGTGATAGAAGGGCGTTTTAGATAAACAAGGTTCGATTCTCAGGAACGAATATTTTAAAGGAAAAGATCAGCGCATGCCAGAGAAAGATGAGATAAAGGTTGAGAAAGTGCTCTCCAAAAGTTTGAAAGATGATTTGGGTCCCATATTTATAAGGAAAGCTGCACGGAAATCGAAAGGGCTTGGTTCAAAAACCGTCGCGGGAAACCAAAACGTCACATCATGTCCTGAACCACCTAGGGAGAAAAAGTAATGATCACGCACGTGATTGATGATGTCGTCTTAAAAAAGGAGCCCTAAAAAAGAGGTTTTTGAGTCAACGTCTTAGCCCTTCCACATATGGTCACGCCCCCTCTTCTACAGTATCAACGGGAACGGCCAAGTTTGTAGAAAGGACGAGCATGCATGTCCGTTCGTTGAAGACGTCTCTTGGCTACATATCCAAAAAACGGAGGGACTATCTGTATTGGGAAAATTTGGTTCCTTACGTTCTTTGGTTACATATATGCATGCTTACGACGTAGATAACGGCCTAATCAGGGCCGACTCGAGTAAGGGCGGCCTTAGCAAGCGGATGGACCGAGCGACATGACTCAAGACGACGTCGCTTAAAGTTCTAACTTTCCCCTACACTGAGACCACCAACCCCTTGTACTTTTTTATTTATTTCGAGGAAGGTCCCTTAGTATATAAAGGGGACCTTCCCTTTGTAAATGATTCATGTATATCTTATTATTGAGAATATACAACTCTCTTTCTCTCTCTTATTTCTAGTGCAACAACTCTCTCTTACTTTATTGTTCTTATCTATCGAGCTATCTTCAATATTATCTCATATCTTAACAAAGTAGTTTCCTCTAGTTCATATTGCGCTTGATTCTAATTAACCCATATTATTCTTTCGATTGTTTTCAAGTTTAACAAAGTACTTAACTTTTTAGCCAAACACATATGACAAGGAAGATTTTGGCTCAGTTAAATTTGTAATTTTCTTTTAGCATATGTGGTTAAATGAGGAATTTCCATGTCCAACAATGTAAAACTTTTTAATGGCCAGCAAATTTACGACATAAAAATTTTAAGCAAATTAAATGCGTAGTTAGGATTATCAAATTAGGGGAGAAATTAAAAAATAGCCAGATTTATAAGTGGTCATTCAAAAATAGTAATAGTTTCAAAAGTAATCGATTTAGCCACTTTTCGTGTAAAGATAATCTGAACGAAAACACTGTCCAAAATTTGAAAAATAATCCAGCATAATATACCAAAATTTTATTATAATATATTGGTCCAGCATAATATGTTGGAATTTCATATACAAGTGCTCAAATCTCCAATATATTATGTTGAAACTTTTTGCGTGTTGGAGTTCCAACATAATAGGCTGGAAGTTCATACATAGGTGCACCGATCTCCAGTATATTTTGCTGGAACTTTCCGTGTTGCAGCAAAATAATGGTTTTTTCATTGAATGACCAGTCCAAAAACTGACTAGCGCGTGCAATATTTACTCAAATTAGACATAATGGCTAGTTTTACATATTTCCTCCGGTCCACTTTAAGTGATTTTTTGACCTTTTTTTGGTCCATAATATTTAACTTTTCAGATATCAAGAAAGATTTTTCTTAAAAATTTGTCCTTGGAGCAAAAAGTCTAGGAGTAGTTTGTTATATTTTTAATGAGCAAATTAAGATTAATATGGTCAATTTCTTCGTTAATTAATGCTAAAAGATAAATTTCTTAATATGTGTGAAAAGAGCTAAAAGAAATCGCTTAAGGTGGACCCGGAAGAGTATTAAAAACTAATCAACCTCCTTGGAAGTTGGAAGTGATAAGGGAAAAAAGACATTAGCTCTTACGTGACATCTACTAATTGATAGGACTGCTTATCGGACAGATTGAGCGGTTATTTATTCTTAAGGGTTTGGCTTATCGGTTATCGGCTTTTAAATATATTAATCTGCTAGCCACCTGATAAGATATCGGACGGATTGGTATCAGTTTAGCCCTTATCAGTTAGTTATCATGCGGTTTATCGGCCTAATTCAATCAAAATAAAGTGAAATTTTATAACGACCCGACCGGTCGTCTTGAGGAATTAAACTCCGCTCAGTTACATAAGGTATGGAACATCTTCGAAAAATGAGTATCGACTTGCGTGCATGGTAGAATTCGGCTTTCGGATGGTTTGGAGTCAATCCCGGAGAAGAAACCCTGTTTTGGAAGTTAGAACGGTGAAAATTTGATCGAAACTGAACTTTTGGGTAAATGACTCTGGAATGGGTCGTGGAAGATCTCAACAGCTTCGTATGGTGATTTTGGACTCAAGCACGTGTCCGAAATCAGATTTGGAGGTCCGTAGAGTAAATTGAGGCGTTTCGGCGAAGTTGAAGTTAGAAAATGAATAAGTTTGACCCGCAGTTGACCTTCAGGAAATCGGGGTCGGAATGTGATTCCGAGAGTCGGAACAGCTGTGTTGTGTTATTTTGGACTTGTCTGCAAAATTTGGCGTCATTCCGAGTTGAATTGATAGGTTTTGGCATGGGTTTTGTTATTAGAAGATTTAGAAGTTCATAAACTTGATTTTTGGTTTGATTCGTTGTTTCGATTGTGTTATATGATTTGGAACTTCAAGCGAGTCCGTGTTAGGTTATATGACTTGTGTGTGTGGTTGGTTGATGTCCAGGAGGCCTCGTGTGTGTTTCAGTTGTTCAACGGACAAGTTTTTGGAGTTGGAAGAAAATTGCAGCTACTCTTATGATATTTTTGCTTCTGCGGTTTGGGAATCGCAGGAGCGGCCAGGCTTACCGCAGAAGCGATTTTGGCATATTCTTCAGAGACAACAGAAGCGGTATAGTTTCAGCAAAGGCAGAATTGCAGAGGCGGTTCTTGTGACCACATAAGCGGAACTTGTGATTTAAGTGAGGAGTCGCAGAATTGGCTCGTGGTCTGCATGTGCGGGACCACAGAAGCGGTCCCTTGTCTGAAGAAGCGGAAAGCACTGTTCTGAAAAGGAAAAATCCGAAATTTATTTCAAAAGTTAGAGAAATCGAAATTTAGCTCGAGAGAAGGAAATTTTGGGTGGATTTCGAAGAGGAGATCACTGGGTAATGTTTCTTAAACCTCAGTTAGTTGTTTTCTATCAATATCTAGTTAAATCCACCATTTGAATTCGAACTTCTAGGTCAAAATTCGGGAAAATTGGATGAAACTCTTAGACTTAATTATTGTGTTTTGAGAGAGCATTTGACCTCCGATTTGGGAGATTATTATGTGGTTGGAGTCATGAGAGTACGAGGATTCTGAAAATGTAAAAATTATTCGATTCCGAGACGTTGGCCTGAGGGGCATTTTGGTCATTTTATCTAATTTTGCGCTTTATCTTTGAATTAAATTGTAGAATCAGTTGCTTGAGATATTATTTACAACATAGGATTTAATTAAATAGATTTGGGCTATTTTGAGTCGAGAACTCGTGGCAAGAATGTGATTGCAAGTTGATTTTAGCTGGTTTGAGGTAAGTATCTTGCGTAACCTTGTGTGGGGGACTTCCTCTTAGGATTTGAGTCTTCTCTGTTGATTGCATTCTGTTACACGAGGTGACAAGTGCATGCTCGTATTTGTGGTAAATTATCCCTTTTAGGCTCTTAGACTCTTGAAATCACCGAGTTTGAAGATGATATTGATACGATTGAGTTTCCTGCTATTAGTTTTACCTCTATATGTCTTACTTGGTATTGTTTGCTCTAATTGATTTATTCTTGATGTTTAACTGACTTTTTACGTGTTTAACTGAAGACAATCACCCTTCTATAGTTATATTATCAGTCCTAACTTCTCGCCTTTAATTGGAAATCATAAATGTTATATCTCATGTAATTAATCAGTCTTAATTGGAAAGAAGATAGATATCTTATAATTAGTTGATATTTCATTAAATTGTAATTATTTGATTCACGTTTACTTCCTTACTATTTGGATACTCCTTGATTGCAAGTTCATCTGTGACTTCGTGCAAATACATTATATGTCCAACTGTTGTGGTATCTGTTTAGTTATTATGCCCTTACTATGTCTTGTTTTTGTCGTTGAGGTTATTGTGTTTTTCCTTGGTGTTCCGTGACCTTATTAGGTATTGTTGATTTCCTTGCCAGGACATTATTGTTTCTATTGTTGATTCCCTTGCGGGGACGTTATTGTTTCTATTATTGATTCCCTTATCGGGACGTTATTGTATCTATTTTGCCGGGACGTTATTGTTTCTATTGTTGATTCCTTTGCCGGGACGTTATTGTTTCTGGCGTTGACTCCCTTGCCGGGATATTGCTATTCTATTATTTGGGATGTACATCTATGTTGATTGTACTGTAGTGTGGGATACCAGGAGATCCCCAGCACATATATGGAGGATACCAAGAGATCCTCGCGATACCAAGAGATCCCCGGTACATCTATTGAGGATACCAAGAGATCCACGGGATACCAAGAGATCCCTAGTATATATATTGAGGATACCAAGAGATCCTCGGGATACCAAGAGATCCCTAGTACATCTATTGAGGATACCAAGAGATCCTCGGGATACCAAGATATCCCTAACACACATATTTATGTTTGAGACTACGGGACGATATCTTGGGAGATCTGCTTTAAACTCATTGTGTTCCGAATTGATATTTTCATTGATTCTATCTGGGTGCGAGTAGTTTGGGTGCTGGTCGTTCCATTTATTATACCTACTAGTTGGTAAAATTCTTGTTAGGTGCACTTGAACAAGCATACAAGTAGTTGGACCCTCCTATTAGAGATGAATCCATCCTGATTTTACTAGGGGTGGAGATACGCCCTCGTTTACCTATTGTATATTTCAGAGTGGCCCTAGTTGACTAGTTAGTTGTCAGCATGACCGTGAGGTTAATGGGGCACAAGATGCAAACTGTTAGACTTCAGATGCTGGGTTTCCATGAGTTGTGGCGGGTCCGAGATTTATGGTAAAATTCTGGAAAGAGTTGAAAAGACCTTATGTAAGCATCATTGCAGAATAATGAGTTAGTGACTTGTTTGTCCTTGTTGTGTTGTGAGCATAGGATTTGGATTATGATTCTGCAGTCATTTCGCATCATCATTTATTATATTCTCATTGTTACTTGTTGCCATTTTCCTTTATTGTGAGTTGTAGCATTTAGTCATTCATGCAGTCTTTACATAATTATATATCGTTTCTATTATCCATATGATTATACTGTTTATGGACCAGTAGGTGTCTTGACTGTCACTCGTCACTACTCCATCGAGGTAAGTCTTTATACTTACTGGGCACCGCTGTAGTGTACTCATGCTACTCTTCTACACACTTTTATTATGCAGGTACAGGTACCCCCATTCAGTTGTGTCAGCCTTGGAGGGTGGCGTACCGCTAGAGACTTAGAACTATATCTGTTGCATTCGCAGGTCGAGGAGTCCCTTTCCAGCTTTCTGTAATAGGTGTAGTCCTTCCAGTATTTCTCCTTGTATAGACATTCTTGAGTCAGAGCTTCTTATGCATCCCTTAGCTTGTGATTTGTGAGATTCTGGGTTTTGGGAACTTTGTTTAGCTATGATAGTTGATATTGTATGTGCCAGGTGGCACCTTGATCATTGATTTATTTATTTGATTCAGTTTAAATGTTTTCTTCTGCAATTGATTAAATTTCTGCATTGTTAGGCTTACATAGTCGTAGCGACTAGGTGCCATCACGACATGTTCACGGAGGGAGAACTGGGGTCGTTACAAGTTGGTATCAGAGCCCTAGGTTCATAGGAGTCACAGATCACAAGCCAGTTTATTAGAGTCTCGCGGATCGGTACGGAGACGACTGTACATATCCGTGAGAGGCTATGTAACCGCTAGGAAAAACTTCACTTCATTTGATTTCCTTATCGTGCGAGATTTTGGCATTCACAATCCTAAACCTCCGCCTTCCACTCTCTCACCGATGGATAGGACACGTACTGCCCGAGGTGATCAGGCACCCTTGACCCTTGCTGCAGCCGTCGGAGGTCGAGGCCGGGCTAGAGTTCGAAGATGCACACGTGGTGCAGCAAGAGCACCTGGGCGAATGGCCGCCGAGGTACCACCAGCAGATCCAGCCGGAGTCTGAGCATCTGACAAGCATACAGCGGCTACTATTAAAGCCCTTCAGGAGATTTTGGCACAGTTTATGAGTATGTACACCATTTGGCTCAGGCAGGACTGCTTCCAGTTACTGCAGCTACACCCCATAAGGTATGCAAGAAGCTCAACCCTACATTTTCGTGCGATACCACTTCAAATCTCCTCCAAATGAATCACCGACATATGTATATAAGTCACCTCCTCCTCCATCACCAACATATGTTTACAAGTTACCTTCTCCTCCAGCCTTGATATACGTTTATAAATTTCATCACCACCTTCTTATAAAACTCGGCCACCACCAACTAAGTTTGAATCGTCTCTTTATTATTATTAGTTTCCACCATCACTAGCACCTGTAACTATATTGTATTATAAGTCTTCTTCTCCTCCAAGCGACATACATTTACAAATTACATTACCACCTTAGCTTATTACAAAAATCGGCCATCACCAACTAAGTATCAGTCATCTCCTAATTGTTATTACAAGTCTCCATCTCCGCCATCATCAACACCTGCACTTATATAGTAATATAAGTCACCTCCTCCAATTAATTACTCTTTCAAGAAGGGAAGATTCGAATCATAGAAGTAAGTAATTAATCAAATGAGTTCTTCAATTTTGCTTAAGGGAAAATTGATCTTTGTCGTAATTTATTGTTGCATAGAAAATGTCCTCTTTTTTCGATCCATTTTTCCTACTATTAGCTATTATGATTTGTTTCATTGTACCTTTATGTGCTATGGCACCAAATCAATAAAAGATTTTCTTTTTGTTCTATTCGATGTTTCTTTGTTATTCCCTATACATACGCATATATACATGTTTCCAACGAATACATGTGCTAATTTTCAATATTATTGTTTTTTTTTTATTTGTTGTCTGGTACCTATATTAAAGTCCGATTATATTTGAATTCGCGTCGAGTAAGGCCCCATTTGGGGAATAGTGCTCCTTACCAAGAATTTTTCCATAACTAGAGCTCGAACTCGAGAACTCTGGTTAAGGGAGGAGCAGGCACATCTAATGCACCACATCACTTGATGGTAATATTATCACACTATTTTTTTGGTTTTCCGTTCGGTGCCCGATACCTATATTGAAGCCCGAGTATATCCGGATTCGCGCTGGATAAGGCCCCATTCGGAGATTAGCACTCCTTACCAAGAAATTTTCCATATCAAGGGCTCGAACTCGAAATTTCTGGTTAAGGAAAAAATAGCCCCATCTACTACACCATATCACTTGATGGTAATATTATCACTCTGTGTCTATTTTGGTTTCAATATTATACAACATTACTGCAATATTAAAAACTTCTTTCAAAGAGATGGGACAATATAGAAGCAAAGTCAACTGAAAAAAAATGAATTTAATTATGTCCACTTGTAATACCGACAACCCATTTTCATTGTTATTATACAAAGAATTTAAGTTTCATATTCTAACCGATTAAACTATATTGATTTAAGAGATATACTACAATATTTTGAAGAAAGTTTCTGTATGAGGCAAAATGTTGTTCGCCCCGCCACCATTCAAGTGAGCACGCCTCATATATCGAAGTCTCTCTTAGAACCTTGCTAATCAAATGAGGACGACTCGATCAAGGACGTCCTAATCTATTAAATGAAGGAACGACATTGTTGGAGCCAAGCTACTACCGTACTAAAATCTACCAATCTTGTACATTACTTCTGCGGGTGTTTAGAGAAGGGGTCCCCTAGTATATAAAGGGGGCCTTAACCTTGTAATGGGGTAGATCTTTTTTACTCTGAATATACTAACTCTCTCTCTATCTCTCTATCTCTCTCCTCTCTCTACTGTCATCAAGCAAACATCTTTACAATCTTTTGTCTCTTACTAATAGCAAGAGCTCTCCATTATCTTATTTATTTCAAGGATCTACGATGATCCTAATATTGTAACCATTTCTAGGGCTTATTATTCTTGATTACGATTTACCCCATATCTTTTTGAGTATTTTTTCTAGCTTGTAAGGTCCATAGATCTTTTGAGCAAAACAATTTGGCGCCGTCTGTGGGGAATTCGAGAATCAAAGTTATAGTTTGTGTCTAGAAACCTACCGACAACTATCCCTTACATCACATAAACAACTATGGCTGACAACTGCGCTAAACCGAAAGCGATAGATGGAGTTGGGATCAACCTCATGGATTTGCTCAACGAGGTAGGTGAAAACTATCTCTTGAACGCAACCCCCAGTACCATGATGAGCGGAGGAACCCCACTTCTTCCACCCGTAGATCCGACGGAACCATGAGAAAGGGGAGCTTCCACGTCTACATCTAAGGAAGCACCCCCAGAAGTCAAGAAACTACTAAAAGAATGGCTCGCGAGCACTTTAAAATTTTTTGTCAAAAAGCCACCGCAACGTGGCGTAAGATGCACACTAGTGATGGATCTCACCGTGACAGAAGATAAACCCGGTCGTGCGAGCGAACAATGTGCTCACCGATAGTCAGACCAGCAACAATTCGCTCACAACAATCCTCAAAAAAATGGAGGAAATGGAGCAAGAAAACAAGTCGCTCCGCGATCAGATGAAGGAGCATCAAGAAAGAGTGGACAAGATCCCCGGCGCTCCTAAGCTACTACCAAGAAGGTTCGTGGAACAACCTTACACAGAGGAGGTCGCACCATACCCCATCCCAAAGACCTTCAAAATGCCTCCCTATTTGATGGTGTATGACGGGACCACCGATCCTGAGGACCATTTGATCCACTATGTCATGGCCGTGAAAGGAAACGATCTGGTGAAGGAATAGGTACCATCAGTGCTTCTAAAGAAGTTCGCTCAGACGCTGACTGGCAGGGCGTTGGTTTGGTACTCCGAACTACCGGCCAAGTGTATCTCCACATTCAAGGAAAGGGTACACAAGTTCGTCACAGCACATGCGGGAGCGAAGAAAGCAGAGGGAAGGGTCAACAACATCTTCGCCTTCTGGCACACTGTGGGAGAAGGGCTCAGGGACTTCCTGGCTAGATTCAACGGAGTCCGAATGAGCCTGTTGAATGTATCGGAAGGCATGGCAGTTGCCACTTTCCAGAATGGACTGAACATGGACGGCTCAAGGGCGACCAAGAAGCTGCCAAGTCGCCTCATGAAATATCTCCCAACCACATCGGAAGAAATTCACAACGCATACTGAGCCTAGGTACGTGCAGATGAGGACGATCTCAACGGCCCTGCCCGGTGGCTAACGATAATACTTCCGGAGACCAGGAGGGACCGACGCAATGAGGAGCGACGAGAGCAAATCTCATGTTCCAACAGGGAAAGGCATCAACCGTATATCAGATCATCCCATCCACCGCCGCCCAGGCACACAGATGCACTACAGCGACACGTCGCCCCTTTACGAAACGAACGAGGTATGCCCTTTTTACTGCCTGCACATAACTTTTGTGTTTCTTCTTCAGAGATAGTGTACGCACTGGAAAAGCTGGGCAGCAAGGTAAAATGACCGGCAAAGATGAAGTCGGACCCTACCACCGGAAGTCAAACGCCCTGTGCGAGTTCCACCAGGAACGAGGGCACAAGACCGAAGACTGCATAGGCTTACGGCAGGAGGTGGTCAGGATGCTGAACCATGGATTCCTAAGGGAACTGCTTAGCGACAAAGGGAAGCTCAACTTCGCATGAGGGCGGGATTAAACCAGCGGGCCACCAAGGCCACCCTCACCAACGGGCACGATCAATATGATCATCGGCGATGGTAATGACTCGGAGATCAATCACGTCAAATTTACCACCACCCACAAGTTGAAGCGAACCATCGCCCACGAATGGTATGACGACTTCGAAGATAGTATCACCGTCGATAAGTCTGATACCGATGGTTTGTCTTTGCCTCACTACAATGCCCAAGTTATTACTTTATGGATCATAGATACGGATGTTAGGACAATTATGATTGATAACGGAAGCAGCGCTTGTATTATCCATCCGAGGGTCCTCGCATTCATGGCACTTAAGGATAAGATAATACCGCGTTGTATAACGCTGACCGGTTTTAACAATGCAGTGGAAAGTCCAGAGAGATAATGCTGCCATTCCTGGAGGGCGAAGTCACACTGGAAACCACCTTCCACGGGATGAACCAGGAAACAGCGTACAACGCCATCATCGGACGGTCGTGGATACATGCCATGAGAGCAGTTCCCTCCAGCTTCTATCAGATGATCAAATTTGCCACCCTATGGGGAATATTCAGCATACAGCGTGAACCCCACACCGCCCAAGAATGTTACTAAATAGCTCGGGACTATGCCCATACCAAGCAACTCTAAGGAGCGAGCGCAGAAGCATAGCAATCAGCTCTGTCGGGGAGTAAGGTTCCCCCGACAAAGGATGCCATCAAAGATCCAGATATCATGGAGGTCACCAAAGCTACCGTCGGAGATCTCGATCCTGTACAGCAAGCCGACTACGACCCCACAAAAAAAGCCTATATCGGGCACGGCCTTTCGGACCCAAGTCAGTATCGTGAATTTTTATCTAACCATGTGGACTTGTTTGCTTTTTCCCATTCAGATATGCCAGGAATACCACGATACATCGCCACTCACAAATTAAACGTTGACCCGTTGTACCCGCATGTGAGGCAGATGAGGATAAAGTTCAATGCCGCCATCAACGAAGCCGTACGTGAAGAAGTATACAAGCTATTGGCAAACGGTTCCATCAGAAAGGCAAAGTACCCCGAGTGGGTTACCAATGTTGTCATGGTTAAGAAGAAGAACAGGAAGTGGCGGATGTGTGTGAATTTCACAGACTTAAACAAATCATTCCCAAAAGATTTATTCCCACTCCCCCACATCGGTCAGCTGATAGACGCAACTGCCGGGCACGAACTCTTAAGCTTCCTAGATGCATATTCCAGCTACAATCAGATTATGATGGTCGAAGAAGACCAAGAGAAGACGACCTTCATCACCCACTGTGGAACATACTTCTACAAAGTGATGCCATTTGGACTCAAGAAAGCGGGGGCAACGTACTGGAGATTGGTGACCGAGATGTTCAAGGAAAAACTTGGCAAAACTATGGAAGTTTACATCAACGACATGTTGTGAAGTCGGCCAGAAGGGAGGATCACCTCGACCATATGAAGGAGGCCTTCGAAATATTGAGAATATATGGGATGAAACTGAACCCGAAAAATGCGCCTTCGTCGTGGCCTCGGGAAAATTCTTGGGATACCTCGTATCTCATAGGGGTGTAGAAGTCAATCTGGATCAGATCAAAGCAACAGACGCGATCCTGGAAGTACTGAGCAGAAAAAAAACAAGTAGAGAAGCTCACAGGTCAGATAGCAACCCTCTCCAGGTTCATCTCGCGATCCTCCAACAGGTGCCATAAATTCTTCATCGTGTTGAAGAAAGGTCCAAGACCAAAAGAATATGAAGGCGTACCTATCTTCGCTGTCCTAGAGCACAAAATTAAAGGTACGCAATCTCCTATTTACTATGTTAGCAAAACACTGGTGGACGCTGAAATCCGGTACCCGCACCTCGAAAACCTGGCGTTAGCCTGGTCATAGCTTCACGAAAGTTGCGACCTTACTTTCAATGCAACCCCATGAGAGTAGTGACGACCTTCCCACTAAGGAGCGTCCTACATAGGCCTGAGCTATCGGGACGACTCAAAAAACGGGCCATCGAGCTCAGTGAGCATGAAATCTCGTACCTTCCAAGAAACTCCATCAATTCGCAAGTCCTAGCCGACTTCAGAGTCGACTTCAGTGCAGAAATCCTGCCGAAAGCAAAACTAGAGGCCCGACATGACCTCTCCTCCGGCGAAATATGGGTCCTCCACACTGATGGTGCTGCCAACGCTTCTGGGTCGGGACTGGGACTCGTCCTTGAGGTCCCCATGGGTGAAACAATTTTCCAGTCCATACGGTGCTCTGAGATGACTAACAACAAGGCCGAGTACGAGGCCGCTATTACGAGTATGAAACTAGCCATCAAATACGGAGCTCGGCGGGTCCTTCTCCATTGCGACCCGCAACTCATGGTAAACCAGGTCGCTGGGACTTACCGGATCAAAGAGTAGAGGCTGCAAAAGTACCAGGCATAAATCCACAGACTAATGGCAGAGTTCGACGAGTGTCGTTTTGAACAAATGTCGAGAGCACGGAACATCGAAGCAGACGGCCTAGCAAAACTAGCCGCAGCCACCAAAAACATCAGCAAGGAAAGCGTGGTCACCCTCCTCCATTCAGCCATCGATCACACCAAGGTATTTTCATTAAATCTAACCTTGGACTGGCGCAACCAGCTCGTATCCTATCTAGATGACAGAATGTTGCCAAGCGACAAAAAAGAAGCAAAGAAACTCTGCATGAAAGCCGCTCGGTACTGCTTGATCAACAACGACCTCTACAAGAGAACATTCGTGGGGCCGATAGACAAGTGCCTAGGACCGCACCAGACAAGGTCAGTACTCAAGGGTGCACGAGGGTCATTGCGCACCCATACAGGTAACCGCTCCCTCGTACGATACAACATCCGCGCAGGTTACTACTGGCCTACCATGAAGAAAGAAGCAGCAAAATACGCCTGCCGATGCAACAATGCCAAAAGTACGCCCCCATGATCCACCAGCCAGGGGAACCCTTACACTCAGTCACCTCTCCATGGCCCTTCATCAAATGGGGAATGGAGATAGTCGACCCCATCCCCGCAAGACCAGGGAAGTTACGATTTTTACTTGTTTTGAATGACTATTTTTCGAAGTGGGTGGAAGCTGGTGCATACGCACAGATACGTGAACATGAAGTCATCGCCTTCATATGGAAAAACATCATATGCTACTTCGGCATCCCTAAGGAAATCAGCTGCGACAACGGACGACAGTTCATCGGCCAAAAAATGATCGAGTTCTTTGAGAAATGGCGCATCAAGAGAATCATCTCCATGCCATACCACCCTGCCGCCAACGGACAAGCCGAACCCTCTAACAAAACCATAATAAACATACTGAAGAAAAAGCTCGAAGACGCCAAAGGGCTGTGGCTTGAACTGTTGCCCGAAGTGTTGTGGGCGCACAGGACCACACCCAAATCCAGTACAGGAGAAACCCCGTACCCGTTGGTCTATGGAACCGATGCCATACCCATCGAAGCAGGCGAACCAAGCCTGAGGTATTCACACACCAGCGGAATGGAAAACGAACCAAGGAAAGAAGAGAAATGGCCCACATAAGAATGGTGGCCCAAAAGAAGCAATTTGAAAGGTACTACAACAAAAAGGAAAAAATAAGGCGGCTCAAAGTAGGAGATCACGTCCTCAAAGCCAAGACATTGGCCTCCAAAGACCCAAGTGAAGGAAAGTTAGGATCAAACTGGGACGGACCTTACAAAATCACAGCAATGGCAAACAAAGGGGCATTCCAGCCGGAACCAATGGAAGGAAAAACACTCCAGAACAACTGGAATATCGCTCACCTCAAATATTTCCATTTCTAAAAGTCATCCCCCAAGTTGCACTCTTTTTCCCTCGCCTAAGTTTTGTCCCAATTGGGTTTTGTCGGGGAGGTTTTTAACGAGGCAATGAAGAGGACACCTGGAGATATTTGTAGGATAAGTGTATCACGCCCGCCTCTCCAAGCGCTCTCCAGCCGGACCTGATACATGGACTGCACCAGAGACACCTCTAATATGTAAAAGTCTACGGCCACCTCCAACTTGTAAAAGGCTACGACCGCCTTCAATAAATAAAAAGGCTACGACCATTTCCAGTGAATGAAAAGGCTACGGCTGTCTCCAGTGAATGAAAAGGCTACGGCCGTCTCCAGTAAATAAAAAGGCTACGGTCGTCTCCACTGAATGAAAAGGCTATGGGTGTCTCCAGTAAGTGAAAAGGCTACGGCCGTCTCCACTGAATGGAAAGGCTACCGCCGTCTCCAATGAATGAAAAGTCCACGGCCATCCCCAATGAAGGGAAAGTCTACGTCCATCTCCAATAAAGGAAGAGGCTATGGCCGTCTCCAATAAGTGAAAAGGCTAAGGTCATCACTGCTAATAGTCGACCTAACGTCGACTATGGCAGAATGAAGGACTCGACGACAGTCAAAGTCAACCACCCGACTAAGGCCATTCAATTCCACATGGATAAGGCCATCGATTTAAAAAGGCTAAGGCCATCACTGCTAAAAATCGACCCAACATCGACTACGGCAGAACGAAGGACTCGACGACACTTGAAGACAACCACTCGGCTAAGGCCATTCAATTCCATATGGCTAAGGCCATCGATTCAAAAAGGCTAAGGCCATCACTGCTAACAGTCAACCCAACATTGACTACGTCAGAACGAAGGACTCGACGACAGTTGAAGTCAACCACCCGACTAAGGCCGTTAAATTCCACAAGGCTAAGGCCATCGATTTAAATAGGCTAAGGCCATCACTGCTAATAGTCGACCCAACGTCGACTACGGCAAAATGAAGGACTCGATGACAGTCGAAGTCAACCACATGGTTAAGTCCATTCGATTCCACACGTCTAAGACCATCAATTTAAAATGGCTAAGGCCATCGCAGCAAACAATCGACCTAACGTCGAACGAAAAAACAAAGGACTGCACGAAGGGCGAGTCAAGCAAAAAACTACAAGTTACAAACACGACAGAAGTCCCAAGAAACAAAGAAAGAATAACAACGAAAAAGGTATGTACTGACATATTCAAAAAAGATATATATGATTAGCCCCAGAAAAGGGGCCGTTTACAACAATAGGGTAAAAAAAGCAAACCATAGGCACCCCCGTCACCCTGGCCGACACCATCAACAAACGGACCTTCACCGCCCCTTGGCGGGTAATCCCTAGAGATCCAAGAATCAAACGCCAAGCGGTTAAGATCTTTCAAATTATACCCTTCCCTAGCCGGCGAATAGGAAAGGTAACCTGCCGCTTCGCCAGCAACCCGAGTCAGGCCCCACTTCATATCCACGTCCTCGTCAATCACCAGGTCGGCAGTTAATAATTCTTCAAGCACGACCAGCCGGGCATCATGGTATACCCACATGTCGTGAGCTTCCCGATGCTCGGTTTCCTAATAAGCGGCCTGAGCAAGGGCCTCGACCTTGTCCTCATTGGCTTTAAGCTTAGCAGTTAAGGCCGCAACTCTGGCTCGAAGCTCAGCAGCCTCCGCCGCTACGGCACGGCCCAACTCTAACTCGCCATCCTTCTCTCGAAGGAAAGCCTCCAACTCGGTGTTCTGGGCGACCACGTCCACAAACTGCTCGTTCGCCCTCTCCAATTCGGCCAACCGCTTCTTCAGTTGCTCTTCCAACTAGGTAAGACCCTTGCGGAACAGCCTAAACTTGGGGTCCTGCTTATACATGTCGGCCAAAGTTTGGTGTGCGTCGCGGACTCGCTTGTACTTCTGCCACAAATTCTTGTGGGCATCCACCCTCTTCGCATGGCGTCGACACCTCTCCACTTCCAAAACGAGAACCTGAAAAACATCAAAAAGAGAGTTAGCAAACAAGCAAACCGCCCCTAAGACTTCAAAAGAATGAAATCCAAAATCACCTGCAAGGCGGCACCCGCTACCCTTCTTGACAAGCCCCTATAACTGATTTCCGCCTGCGCTCACCCTCGGCGCCCGCGCAGAGAAGGATCATGTCCGAGGCCGCCTCCTCACCATTCTCCAAAAGGTTGTAGCCGATGGGCATCAAGATACGGCGTGTGGACCTACCATCCATCATCTCGACATGAGCTGGAGAATCCCTTCCTTCGGCCACTCTTTCCAAAGGTACACTCGCCCCCGCCGCTGCAGCCGACGAACCGTCTTCCCTGGCAGGGGACGGGTCGACCTCAACATCAACCATCCTCCGAGGGACGGGCGGCCTCAACATCAACCCTCCTCCGAGGGGCGGTCCTCCATGAGTGAATCGCGTCATCCATAAACGATTGCCCCGGCTTGCGACGAGGCAACTCCACCATTTCCCCTTCAACGGCCACTCCTTTTCCAGTAATCAACCTCCGCCTTCTGCTCGCGAGGGAGTCCTGGTCATCAAGGGCCGCCTCCATTGGCTGAGGGGACGACTCAAGAGACGCTCCATTGTCGGACGCAGCTTTGGCCCCCATCTCAGGCATGGCTTCAGGAACCATTGTAACCTCCCCCTCCACTGTCGTCTCGGCCACCGCATGAGGAGCAGCCCCCGGCACAATTTCCTACTGAGGAGTCGAGAGCACACTACCTTCGGGCGAGCCCTCCACATGCACATACTCCCCCTTGGAGTCCGGCTCCGCCCTAGATGGGCCAGCCTCAGTTCTCCATATCTTGAGCCTCTTGGAGACGCCCCGGCCTGCCAAAGAAAAAGGCACGTCAAAACAGAAAGCTCCTTAGTTAAGGTAAGGGAACAGGAAAGGAGCAAGGAAAAGACCGTTACTAGTCGGGTCGTATGTGCTACAAAACTGAGTCTATGTACGGCATTCCTCCACATACGGAATCATCCTATCCACCCACGACCTGATTTCGTCCGCGCATGAAAGAGAAGAGGAGTCCCTAGGCATACGGGCTGCCACTGCAAACAACGGATAAAAAGAGTCGTGAGAAGTTAGACCGCCACTGCAAACAACGGATAAAAAGAGTCGTGAGAAGTTAGACCTCCACAGCAAAGAGCAGCGAATAAGAGTGAATACATACAATTCAGGTTCCACGCCTCCGGGAACCCTTCGGGGTTGGACACCAGGTGCTTCGTCTGGACATATAAAAACTTCTTCCAGTAGCCACGGTTGGCCTTATCATCAGACTGCACAATGAAGCTTTTCTTTCCACGGCGTGTCAAATGCAACATCGAGCCACACCAATAATTCACATTGAACATCTGCAGAAGGTGGTATATTGTAACCGCACACCCAGCTCTCTCCGCATGAGTAGTAAGTATTCTGCATACCTTCAGTATATAGGGAGTAAGTTGAGCCGGGCACACCCTGAAGAAACCGACAAAGTTCCTCCGCCAGAGGGTTAAGCGGGAAACTGTAACCAATCCGGAATGTGTACTCATAGAAGGTACAGAATCCGAGCCCGTGTACGTTGGCATGATTTACCGCAGCAGGCGCTATGTCGACATGGGCCGGAAACCCATACGTCATCCTAAGAGCCTCAAGGTGGGAAGGCTTCAACTCGCTACGCTCCCAGGGTGGAGATAAATCCTTGTTTTGAAAATCGCCCCTCTTCCTCATGTTCTTCGGAAGAACATTTGCCGCCGATAGAGGAACTAGGACCTCTTCGGCCACCTCCACCTCACCGTCGGAGGGAGGCGAAAACCTAGTAGGAGCATCACTTCAGGGCCTATTGCTGCCTTGAGATCATTTTACCATGGTTAAAGCTTACTAAAAAAATGTTTCAAGATAGACGCAAAGCTTGATGCGTGGAAGCGACGGTTCTCGAAGAAAGCAGAAATCGCCAGGAAATGGAACGAGGAAAAGTGAGAAACGTCTTTCAAGGCATCAAAATGATGAACCGCTTTTAAATTGTTCCGTTGTTTATAGGAGTGGGATGCATGGAAATCGAAGCGGCAGCATTCAAAAGCTAGTGCGGGAAACCAAAAAGCCATGTCAAGATCTGAACCGCCATGGGAGTAAAAGTAATGATGATGCACCTGATTGATGACGCCATCTCGAAGAGGGAGTCAAGCATCGACGACCTTGTATTGTCGCATAAGAAATCATATCTGTCTATTGAAGACGCCCCTCGAGGACGCCTCCAACAGACGAAGGGACTAACTGTATGAGGCAAAATGTTGTTCGCCCCACTGCCGTCCAAGTGAGCACGCCCCATACATCGAGGCCGCCCTCAGAGCCTTGCTAATAAGATGAGGACGACTCGACCAAGGACGTTCTGATCTATTAAACAAATGAACGATACTGTTTGAACCAAGCTACTACCGTACTAAAATTCACCAACCCTTGTACTTTACTTCTGCGGGTATTTCGAGAAAGGGTTCCCTAGTATATAAAGGGGGCCTTAACCTTGTAATAGGTTAGATCTTTTTTACTCTGAATATACTAGCTCTATCTCTCTCTATCTCTCTCTACTATCGTCAAGCAAACATCTTTACAATTTTTTGTCTCTTACTAACAGCGAGAGCTCTCTATTATCTTGTTTATTTTAAGGATCCATGACGATTCTAATATTGTAACCATTTCTAGGGCTTATTATTATTGATTACGATATACCCATATCTTATTGATTGTTTTTTGTAGCTTGTAAGGTGCATAGACTTTTGAGCAAAATAGTTTCTTATACGCACAATGATCTGCAAACATGTTTTAAAAAAAAGGAAAACCTAAAACACGGATTTGTACTTTCCGAATTATTAGTAATATGCATACCAAGTCATAACAAACAAAGAAAGTTTTCCTAATCTTTTGTGTTATTAATCGAAAATGGCAGAAACAAGTTTTAATTAATTCATATGACCAATGAAGATTTTGTTTCGGTTAAATGACTAATTTGCTTTTAGCATATGTGGTTCCGTCTCCAACAATGTGACACTTTTAAATGGCCAGCAAATTTACGACATAAAAATTTTAAGCAAATTAAATGCGTAGTTAGGATTATCAAATTAGGGGAGAAATTTAAAAATAGCTAGATTTACAAGTGGTCATTTAAAAATAGCCATTGTTTCAAAAGTAATTGATTTAGCCACTTTTCATGTAAAGATAAATCTGAACGAAAACATTGTTCAAAATCTGAAAAATAATCCAGCATGATATACTGGAATTTCAGTATAATATATTGGTCCAACATAATATGTTGGAAGTTCATATACAAGTGCTCCATTCTCCAATATATTATGCTGGAACTTTTTGCGTGTTGAAGTTCCAACATAATATGGTGGAAGTTCATACATAGGTGCACTGATCTCCAGTATATTATGCTGGAACTTTTCGTGTTGCAGCAAAATAGTGGCTATTTTTCAAAGACTTTGCAAACTCTAGCTATTTTTGAATGACCAGTCCGAAAACTGGCTAGCACGTGCTATATTTACTCAAATTAGACGTAATGGCTAGTTTTACATATTCCCTCCGGTCTACTTTAAGTGAACTTTTGGCCTTTTTTGTGGTTAATAATATTTGATTTTTCAAATATCAAGAAAGAATTTTCTTTTAAAAGTTGCCTTTGAAGCAAAGAGTCTAGGAGTAATTTGTTATATTTTTAATGAGCAAATTAAAATTAATGTGGTCAATTTCATTGTTAATTAATGGTAAAAAATAAATTCCTTAATATGTGTTAAAAGAGCTAAAACAAGTTCACTTAAAATAGACAGGAGGGAGTATTAAAACTAATCAATCTCCTTGGAAGTTGGAAGTAATGAGGGGCAAAACAATTAGCTCTTACGTGACATCTACTTATAGATAGGGTTGTTTATTAGGCAGATTGGACGGTTGTTTACTCTTAACGGTTATCGATTTTAAAATATATTAATCCGCTAGCCACCTGATAAGATATTCGGCGGATTGGTATCAGTTTAGCTCTTATCGGGCGGTTTATCGGTCTAATTCAATCAAAATAAAATAAAATTTAGTCTTTGTATGTTTAAATAGGTGGTCGACGTACTAAGAGGGACGAAGCAGAAGAGACACCGTGATGGGTAAATCATCTATCAAGAATCTTTTTTATGTTTATGCACATTGGCCTTAGTCCATGTGAAAGATTTTCAATTGGCCGTTGTTAAAACCAATGTTCGTCATGCTTAGAATTCTAGGATGCCTTAAAACCCAGGCAAAGTTAATGAAGTAGTGGTGTAACTGGTGTTGTTATCTTGTTTCAGACAACAAATTATGTCTTTTGTCATGGTTAGATGACTCTTCTATATTTGGGTTTCTTTTATTCTAATTTACTATGATAGAGTACTGGAGGAATGAGAGTTTTTAATTATTTAATATATATATATATATATATATATATATATATATATATATATATGTATGTATATATATATGTATGTATATATGTGTGTGTGTGTGTTTGTGTGTGTGCGAATTAAATTAAATTTTATATGGATATATATATATATATATATATATATATATATATATATATATATATATATATATATATATATATATATATGTATATATATATATATATATACATATATATGTATATATATACATATATATATATATATATACATATATATATATATATATATATTCTCAATGGGTTAACGGATTATCCGTTAAGAAAATTGAATAATCCTCCCCCAAATCGATAAGCCGTTAATAAAAAAAATTCAATTTTCGTTCCTCGTCCGTTAAATCGTTAATCCGATACCAATAGGCCATTAAATTTTGATTTCGGTTCGATTTTAACTTATTGATGCACTACGTGTAAAAATTGATCAAATCATTTATTGAATTCCAACTCTTAAGTCTCTCATTGAAGTATCCAATGGAATCTCCTAATTGACGGATTGGATTAGTGCTCATCAATTTGAACTTTTCACAGTGCGTGTATACAAAGCAACTTCCACACTCGTTTTTATTCTCAGTGTGACTTTAAATTATATACCTTGTCGTTGTAAATAACTTTTTAGATTATGGGTTATTCAAAGAGTATTATAGGCAAGCTTCCTTAAAAAGCGGCATTTTATAATTTAAAAATTAAGACAAATTACGTGAATAACTTGATAACATAAAAACTTTTTAATTGTGGTGTGTATAACTTTAAAGTCTTTGTGTATTAGAAAAAGTTCACAGATACTCGATTTTCGGGCCATCGTTGATTTTGGGGTCATCATTAAAGTTATATTTGTACTGCACAAAAATTTATAAAATTTACCAAGACGTTCTTTTATCTCTTCAATGCAATTTTAGAAACAAATATGAAGTTCTTCTCTCTTTTTAATACAACTTTAGAAAATCGGATCATAAGTAGTTTCATCTTCAATGCAACTTCTGAAACCTTCTATCCTTCCAATGCAACTTTAGAAATTTTGAATTTAAGTAATTTTACTCTCTAATGCAATTTTGGAAGTCGGATCTTAAGTTCTGAAACATAAATTTGTTCTTTAACTTTTAACAATGCAACACACAATTCAATGTCTAGATCTACTTTAAATGAGCTCAAATTTGAAATATGACTTTTAAATATCATAAATAACAAATCTCAATAATTATTATCAATACAATAATAAATCTAAAAAATTCATTTTGCAACTAAGAAGACGAGGAAGAAATCCTATGCACAATCTACAATAGTATTTTGCAACTAAGGAGAAGAGCAAAGAAATCAAACGGCACCTGGATATATGAGACATGAATAGAAGATGAAGAAAGCAACAGTGAAGCTTCTGGATACATGGGACATAAATACATTGAAGAAGAAAGTAGCAACGAAGAACAAGAAAAGTACGTATTGTTTGACTCAAAAGATTTTTAACTCTTTTTAAGCAAATCAATCAAAGATAAAGGAGTAAATCATAGTAGAAGATAAAAAACTCTATGATGGTTATAGCAAAGAGTAACAAAGATATATAGAGAGAGATTGATAGAGAGATCATAAAAGTAGAGAGAGAGAAGATAATAATCTCGTATATTTAGAGCCTTCCCTGTTTCAAGGCTTGAATCACTCTTATATACTACGGGGTTTCCCTTCATCATGGGGACGACGAATTAAGGAATATCTACTATGACAAATCCAACGATAATGCGAGGACGTCTCTCCTTCCACCTCTAGGTCATACCCTTATATCGACTCATGGGTTTGCGATTGCCTGTCGTGCTAGCTATAGGCTGTGGTCGATCAAATTCGGACCCATACACGTATATGAAGTTACCCAAAAATCAGGTATCGATTAATTTTTTAAAAAAAGTGAATACAATATCGGGGAGCCTCATGTAGAGGCGGACGGGTCGGGTTCCGACATCGCCCCGGAAAACATTAATAAGTATTTGGGTTGCCACACCCATGTGGAAGTGAAGACAGATAGGTCTGACCGTTACGTAATAATTCCGGCGGGTTACAACTTGTTGCTGAATAGCGAGTAGGTTGAATCGGCCCTTGATCCTTTGTGTGCCGCTCCTGAGAACGAGACGCTTGGGACGATGAGTGAAGCGGTACTATCTCGGAAGGTCGCTGGCATGGCCTTACAGGTAGGTTCCCTTTTTTTTCTTTGTGTCATGGGAATGGTATGGAAATGGCGTGTTTAACTCTTATTTTCTTTTGTCAAACCCTCATCCTGGAGGTGGAGAGAGATCATCCTAAGTGAAAGAGAATGGGCCTCTACAAGAAGATGTCGATGAAATACCAACAGTACCGTGCTAAGCACCAGGTGATGTCTGCCATCTACAATCAAGATCCCGAGTTCCAGGTGTTCCACGAGGGGCTTAAGCAGCGGGATGACCAATTGGAGCGTAGGGTTGCAAAGCTAGAGGAAAGGGACGAGAAGCTTATGAGGGCTATCATCCATAACAGTGAATTAGAGGCCCTTCTTAAGCCGAGGGAGGATGAACTTGAACTGAGTCAACGGGTGATGGCGGAGCATGCCGACCTATAGCTGAAGGTAGCCGGCTTGAACGCTGAGCTGAGTGCCAAGACAATAGAGATCGACGTACTTAAGGGCAAGTTGAATGCTTATGCTAGTAGGTTGGCTGCCGGCATTTTCGAGACGGTGTCAATAGAAGATGCCCTCCGCAAATCCAGATTGAAACTCGCCAGGGAAAGGGAAGCCTCCGATCATCAGGTCTTGGAGTTTGAAAGGCGTATTGGGGAGCTAGGGACGGAGCTGGTCGCATTGAAAGAGCGAGTGGTTTTGCCTAGGGAAGATGAAACAGATCGCAGTTCTAGGCCATCCATATCTCGTCCTCCAGCTGGTCAGGTATTTCCTCGTCGCTTGTACGAGATGTGGTCCTATGCACAAGCTCAGGTTGATGTATATAGAGTGTTGCATGCTGAGGGTCAGGCGATGGAGGTTGAGGTTCAGGTGGTACGTGCTGAAGCACGTGCAGCTCGCGAGTTATATGGGTACGACCCTAACACCCCTGATAGGGAGGTGTCACCTCTGATGACGTGAATCGCCTTGACACAGATTCGTGGTATGAAGACGCCTACCCTGCTAGAGACAACGATTAGTTTTAGCTTGTACATTTTTGTTTGGGAATTTTTGGACGTGGGTCATACTAGGGCCTGTACATAGAGACGAATGTAAATAGTATTTTTGTTGTAATATAAACTTTACTTTTTTGCTTTGTCAGTTCGCCATTTTTTCTTTTTGGTTTATTGCATGACACTTAGTTTCCACATGGATATTGTTTTGATTATTGTTAAAAAGAAATCTCATCATCGTTCGAATGAGGTCAAACTAATGTCAATGTCTTTGGTTATTAGGATGTTGCTTCGACTGTCGTCTAAGTAATATCACGTCGTGATTCGAACTAATGTCGATGGACTTGGCGATTAGGATGTTGCTTCGACTTTCATCAAAGTATTACCCCGTCGTCGTTCGAACGAGGTCGAACTAATGTCGATGGCCTTGGACATTGGGATGTTGCTTCGACTGTCATTGAAGTAGTATCCCTCATGGTTCGAACGAGGTCGAACTAATGTCAATGGCCTTAGCCATTAGGATATTACTTCGATTGTTATCGAAGTAGTATCCTATCGTGGTTAGAAAAAGGTCTAACTAATATCGATAGGATGTTGCTTCGATGGTTATCGAAGTAGTATTCCGTCGTAGTTCGAACGAGGTCGAACTAATATTGATGGCCTTGGCCATTAGGATGTTTCTTCGACTGTCGTCAAAGTAGTATCCCGTCGTGGTTTGAACGGGGTCGAACTAATGTCAATAGCCTTGGCCATTAGCATGTTGCTTCGGCTGTCATTGAAGTAGTATCCTGTCGTGCTTCGAACGAGTTCAAACTAATATCAATGGCCTTGGACATTAGGATGTTGCTTCGATTGTTGTCGAAGTAGTGTCCCGTCGTGGTTTGAACGAGGTCAAACTAATATCGATAGCCTTGGCCATTAGGATGTTGCTTCGACTGTCTTCAAAGTAGTATCTCGTTGTGGTTCGAACGAGGTCGAACTAATCTCGATGTCCTTGTCCATTAGGATGTTGCTTCGACTGTCATCGAGGTAGTATTCCGTCATTGTTCAAACAAGGTCAAACTACTGTCGATGGACTTCGCCATGAGGATATTTTCATTTCATATAATGGAGATTTCTGTTCATACAATGGAGAATTCTGTTCATACAATGGAGAACTATTCACACAATGGAGACTGAATTCCGTTCGTACAATGGAGATTGAATTGTGTAGTCCCTTCATTACTTCGGCCTAGGTATCGTGTCGATGGGCCGAAGTGATGAATAATGCTCCGATCCATAGGGTATTCCCCTTGCCGCCTCATTAAAAACCTCCCCATGAAAACCCGATTGGGACAAAACTCAGGTAAGGGAAAAAGAGTACGACTCAGGTGACGCCTTTTAGAAGTGGAAGTACTTGAGATGTGCGACGTTCTAGTTGTTTTGGAGCATTTTTCCCTCCATTGTTCCAGTTAATTCCTAACTTTCCCTCATTTGGGTCTTTTGATGCCAATGTTTTGGCCTTAAGGACATAGTCACCAACTTTAAGTGATCTTACCTTGGCCTTTTTGTTGTAGTATCTCTATACTTGCCGCTTCTAGGCTATCATTCTCACGTGGGCCATATCTCTCTGTTCTTCAACTTCATCTAGGTCTTGCAACCTACTTTTGTCATTATCTGCTCCGTTTATATGGGAGTATCTCAGACTGGGTTCCCCGACCTCGATGGGTATGACTGCGTCGGTCCCATAGTCAAGTGAGTATGGTGTTTCTCCCGTTCTAGACTTTGGTGTAGTTCGGTATTCCCATAATGCTTCAGATAGTAATTCGGGCCATAGGCCATTAGCTTCTTAGAACTTTTTTTTCAATATGTTAAATATCACTTTGTTGGAGGATTCGTCTTGGCCGTTGGCAGCCAGATGATATGGCGGAGAGAGTGTCCGCTAGATGTTCCATTTTTTGAAGAACTCAGTCGTTCTCTTTCTGATGAACTGGGATCCGTTATCGCAACTGATTTCTTTGGGGACGCTGAAACGACATATAATATTTTTTCATATAAAGGCGATGACCTCTTTTCCGCATACTTGAGCGTACACACCTGCCTCCACCCATTTAGAGAAATAGTCAGTTAAAACCAAAAGAAAACGTACCTTTCCTCACCCAACTGGCAAAGGACCGACTATGTCCATCCCCCACTTTATGAAAGGCCATGGAGAGGTGTTGGAATAGAGGAATTATCCTACTTGATGTATCATAGGGACATACTTTTGACATTGCTCGCATCTCCAGACATAGTCCGTACTTCTTTATTTATAGTAGGCCAGTAATAGCCAGCGCGATGAGGCATTGAACGAGGCCGTGATTCCCTGTATGGGCGCCGCAGTGACACTCGTATACTTGCTCTAGTACTTGACTTATTTGGTGAGGCCCGAGACATTAGGCTGGGGGCCTCCGAATGTTCTCTTGTAGAGGTCATGATTTACCATGTTGTATCGAGCTGCTTATGTCCAGAGTTTCTTCGCTTCTTTTTTGTCTTGTGGGAGTGTTCCATCCTGTAAATAGGACACAAGGCGACTACGACTGTCCCAAGTTATATTCAGAGAGAGTACCTCGCGGTGGTCTATGGTTTAATGAAGGAGAGTGACCATGTTTTCCTTGCTAATATTCTTGGTGGCCGCAGATAATTTGGCGAGGCCATCTGCTTCAATATTTTGTGCCCTAGGAATTTGATCGAAGCGGCATTCGTCGAACTTCGACACTAGTTTGTGGATTTTTTGACTGATATCTCTGCAGTCTCTGCTCTTTGATTTGGAATGTCCCGATGACTTGATTTATGACGAGTTGAGAGTCGCAATGGAGGATAATGTTGGAAACACGTTTCAAATGCAATATACTAAACGTGTGTTCTTTTGTAGGTTTTGATGAATGTCAAACAAAGCAAAAAGCGATATATAGCAGTGCTCAAGGACAAGCACAAAATGGATGCATTACAAGAAGCTCAAGACAAAGTTTAGAAATGTTATAATTGAGTCAATATTAATTGTGATCTTGATTCCTCAACTTGGCTCATAACATGGCTTCTCTACTAAAATTATTTTTCCAAAATCATGCATATTTAAATTAAGTGTCAAATGATTTTAAACTATGCATATTTACATTTGTTAAAATGTTTTCCAAACATGCCTCAAAAAATCTGGGCTAAGATAATCGATTATGTACTTATGATAATCGAGTATCTCTAAGCCAAGACTGCATGACAATCGATTATGAATTAATGATAATCGATTGTGAGTAAGTCAGTTAACATCAGGTTTTTGCAAACTGCATAACAATCGATTGTGTACTTATGATAATCGATTGTTAACTGAGGCAAAGTTTTCAAAACTCATAAAAATCGATTATGAACTAATGGTAATCGATTAGAATGAGAAAAATGTCTCCCAGTGATTTTAAATAAAATGATAATCGATTGTGGCTTTTGATAATCGATTATATATGAGACAGAGAGTTTTGAAATTAATTAATAATCGATTATTCCATTTGATAATCGATTGTTGAAGCTGACCGTTATATATTTTCAATTACCTTCAGGTAATCGATTGTTGATATTTAACAATCGATGTTTTGCTTAAAATCTGGAAAAGATTTTCTGAACGTTGTTAAAATAATCGATTGTTGATTTCCGGACAATCGATGTTTTATGCCAAAAATTGGAAAGGATTTCTTAACGTTATAAATAATCGATTATTGATTTGAAGTAATCGATTGTTGACGTAAAATCTGGGATTGAATTTTTAATCTGATAGGCAAACAATCGATTGTTTAGTCTTGACAATCGATTGTCACTGAGTAATTTCAGCAATCCTTAATTGGCAATTAGACAACGGTAAGACTGAGTTTTTCACCTATAAATACAGCTTCAACTCAGTGTTTTCACAACAACAACATATACAATTTGAGTATTTTCATTGCTAAAAGCTTTCTTACATTGATCATCATTTTCCATTCATCCATAAAGCTTTTTGAAGAGCCATTCTATTGAGCTAAGTTGTTGTGATCTTGAGCGTACTATTTCTACTCATATCTACTCATTAAGGAGTGCTTTGTAAAGTGAGTGTGTTTTGTGTTTGTAAGAGAATTGCGATTCTCGTTTGTTGAGGAACTTGTGATTCCTCGGTTGAAGTCTTTGGGATTGTTATCCCCGAGCAGTTGAAGTCTTTGGGATTGTTATCCCCGAGCAGTTGAAGTCTTTGGGATTGTTATCCCCGAGCAGTTGAAGTCTTTGGGATTGTTATCCCCGAGCAATTGAAGTCTTTGGGATTGGTATCCCCGAGCAATTGAAGTCTTTGGGATTGTGATCCCCGAGCACCTAGGTGAGGCTTGTGTCCTCAGCTGTAACGGTTTGTTAAGCACCCGCAAGCTTGACAAGGTTAGTGGAAATCTCGAGAGAGTCTCTCGGGGACTGGACTAACCACGTTTGTGGCCAACCAGGATACATCATTGTGTAAGTTTATTCTACTGCACTTGTTTTAATTTCTGCAAAGTTTTTAAATTCCGCACTAAAACGCTTAATAATTTTAAAACGCTATTCACCCCCCCCCCTCTAGCGTAAAGCGTATTGTCCAACAATTGGTATCAGAGCCATACTCTCTGAAAGACTTAACCGTTTGAGAGAATCTTTCCATGGCTTCTACTCTAGACTCTTTTGCAGGTATTGATGAAGGACAGTGCCCCACAAGACCTCCTTTGTTTAACGGGACTAATTATTCATATTGGAAAGAAAGGATGCAGATATTCGTCAGATCAAACAGCCCTTACTTGTGGAAGGTGTACACCAAAGGAAATGAGGTTCCTGTCAAAAAGGTGGAAGAAGAATGGGTGCCAAAATCAGAAGAGGAATTCAACGCCGAGGATAATCGAATGGTCCAAAATAATTTTAAAGCTATTAATTTATTACTTTGTGCTGTTAATGCTAATGATTACAGGAAAATCTCCTGCTGCAAAACAGCGAAAGAAATGTGGGACAAGCTTGAGGTCACTTACGAAGGGACTGACCAGGTAAGAGAAGCTAAAATTGACTTTTTAACTCATGCTTACGAATTGTTCCATATGAAGGAAGGCGAAAAGGTAGACGAGATGTTTGAGCGGTTCTCATCAATAGTGAATGATCTCCACGCGCTCAAGAAGACGTTCACAGACAAAGAACTAGTTCGAAAAATCCTTAGGAGTCTAACACCGGCATGGCGATCAAAGGCCGATGCGATTCAAGAGTCAATTGGAATCACGAACGTCACCATAGACGCTCTTAGAGGTAATCTTAAGACTTATGAATCCACTATTCTTAACCCTGTTATTGATGAACAAAGAAGGCAAAAGATTGCTCTAAAGGCGAGCACAAGTCAATCACCAATTGAAGAGGATGGAGATAGCGAATTTGGACTCATCATCAAAAAGTTCCAAAAATTCATGCGAAAAGAATATGACCGCAAAGGGAAAAAGCAAGGTGAGCAAGTTAAATGTTATGAATGTGGTGAAACAGGGCATATCAAAACAAACTGCCCAAATCTTAAAAAGGAGAAGAAACCCTTCAAGAAGCAACGAGCATACATATCTTGGGGAGGAGATTCCGGAGACGAATCCAGTGAAGAAGAAAATGAAGAAGCGGCAAATCTCTGCCTCATGACACAGGAAGAAAATCAAAGTGAGGTAAGTCAAATCTCTTCTCAAAATTTTTATACTCTTGATGACATGAGAAATGCCTTTGATGAATTGTATGCTGAATTTCTCAAAGTTACAAAAACCGTCACTAGCTTAAGAGAAAGTGCTTCTCTAAAAGAACAAGATTTTCAAAAACAGTTTTCATTAAAAGAAAAAGAATTAGAAAAATTGGTTTTGGAAAATGAAAAGCTACTAGAACAAAACAAGTTTTATGGGAAAAGAAGTTCTGACAAGCCCGAGAGTTCTACAAAAAATTGTGCTTCTTGTGTAGACCTTAAGAATGAAGTAGGTAGATTAAAAGGCACACTAGATAAATTCAACTCCTCTCATAAAAACTTGAATGTGGTGCTTGATAACTTGAAATCAACCAAGCATGGAATAGGCTTCATAAATGAAGAAGAGGTTGATGCAAAAACCCAACCACCTAGAGCTCAATCTAGGATTAATAACAAAAATGCCTTTCCTAAAACAAACATGCATGCTAGACAAAATATTAGGGGACCTAGACATGACCTTCCGCCTAGCAATCGTCACCATAGACATGATGCATATTTTAGGCACAACAGTGATCATGCTAGAAGATCCCGAAATGTTCAACCTAGAAATGATTATGGTGCTCAAATTAGGAGAAATGAAAATAGAGTAAACAATGTGCATTATTCTAGCTACTATGAGCCTAGACGCATGCATAATCCAAATGTGACATGTCATTATTGTAGACGAATTGGTCATATTGCTCCCGCATGCTTTACTAGACATAGACATGCTACTCAAACATATCATTATAGTATGCATAACCCTCAAGGACCCAAAATGGCATGGGTACCAAAAGAGCATTGATTTGTTTTGCAGGTGTGCTTGAAGGAATCAAGTGTAGTGGATGCTCCAAACACTTGACGGGAGACGAATTCAAAATTCCTTCAATTAAAGCACAAAGAAGGAGGAAGAGACGGAAAAGTCGATTTAGGCATTTTTTTCAAAATCGGAAGTATTTTCGAAAAATTTAAAAGACAAAATACAAGGAAGACAAAGGCAAAATTGTGGAAGAAGCTTCTTAAATTGAAGAATGAGCCAAAAGACCAAAATGAACGGAGGATGTTCAAAATCAGGTAATTGGCAAAGTCGAAGGGAAGGTAAGTACCCTAAACCCTCTTAAGAACATCCTAGGACAAAATTCTTAAGAGTTCACGTTTTTCACCCGACTACACTAGTTTCAAAGTTATTATTTCATTTATAGATTACTGACTTGAGCGTCGGAGATGTTTAATTCTATTTTGCAGGTATCCCCCAAAAGGTAAGAGGAAAGTATAAATTGTCTTGATACAAGAAAAATCGATCATAATCGATTATTTATGCTTACAATCGATTATCAGTATCAATAATCGATTATTTGTTGATTCAATTTTTTTTGTCATGAAATCTTGTTGAATGTTTACATTGCTTGATAGAATTAAGTCTCATCATTTTAGCATCCCCCTTCCAAACAATCGATTATTTGTTCTGCCAATCGATTATTTGCCAAAATCCAAACTCTCTGTGAGTGAAACAATCGATTACTATATATTGACAATCGATTATCTGTTTTAAACTTATGTTACCGTTTTGGCTCTACAATCGATTCCTGTCAGGTCATAAATATGAAAAACAAGTTTGACAATCGACTATCTTTTTCAAATTTTTTTTACCGTTCTGGCGTGTAATCGATGTGTCAGATCATTTTCATTAATGACAATCGATTATTCTATTCAAACAATCGATTGTTTAACGGTCAGTGAATTTATTTTTACCGTTTCAGACTTCAAAACTCTTCAAATCTCTTCAAATCTTTTCCAATAAGTGTAAGATTCATTCCTTCTCTATATATAGGCTGCACATATGCTCTTGTATACTCACTCAAGCCTCCCAAGCATCAAATTATCTTGTTATCTTTGAAAAATCCTAGCACATCTTTTTCAAAAATGTCAAGCCGCAACTCCAAACGTGCTCGTTCCAAACAAGGTGCTTCTTCTTCTCGCCATCCATATCAAGATGGATCGGTTCTATTCTTTGAATCCGATGAAGAGCTCACCCGTTTCTTAACCAAATTTGAGAAACGCCTTATTCTCCCTCCTCGCTTTTCAACAAACGCTCTTGTTGCACCATTCATTCCAGCCGCGAATATGCTAAGAGAGTGCCAACTTTTCAATTTTCTACTCCTTACTCCCTACTACAACATTACTTTGGTTGAAGCTTTTTACTCCAACCTTCACAAAGATGATGAGGGTGAACTCGTTACCAATGTTAACGGCATTTCCATTCTAATTTCTGAAGATAACCTCCACCTCATTGCCGGCATTCCGCATGATGGTGAAGACATCTACCAGTACATAAATGATGCCGGGGACATGATTGATGAAGCTAATCTCTTCCGCCAAGCCGGAGTCGCCTATGATGAGTCTTCTTCCCGTCGTCCCACCATAAAGGGTATGGACCCGAATTATCGTTTCATTCTCTATTTCATCACTCGTGTTCTCAAACCCCGTAAACTCAATCACACCACCATTTCCCAAGAGGATGCCAAATTTCTTCATGCCATTATCACCGGTGTTAAAATCAATTGGTGCAAGCTTATTCAATCTCATATGTTCAATGCCACCAGAGATGACATACCTCTCCCCTATGCCCTCTTAATAATGAAATTTCTTGAAGCTTCCGGGGTCAATATTGCTAATGGTCCTCTCAAAAAGAGCACCAAAATCTGGGAAATTTCGGAGTCTTCCTTTCATCATGATGGTGATCATGCTCCCGCTCCTCCTCAAAATCGACAAGCCCGTCGTGCTCATCCTCCTCAGGAGCCTACCCTCCGGACTATCTCTGACCAAATTACTCAATTAACCCGTGAGGTCCATGGTTACTTTGATCACGTGCATTATGCCTATGCTCAGGTGGTGCCATATCAAGCGCCTCCCAATGATGATGAAGGGGATGGGGGTGATGAATGATGAAATTGTTGTTTTTGATGATGTGAAATTGTTGTTTTTGATTTGTTTTTCCTTGGTTGGTTAGTTGTTGTTCGTTTTATTGTGTTTGGCTCCACCCATGTAATGTTATTTTCCAATAAATAAACTTTTGTTTATTTCATATGTTTTTTTTGCATATTCTTCCCTTGTATATATTTTTGCTAATGGCAAAAGGGGGAAGAAACGGGATATCAAGAAGTATGCTATATCACTCTCAACTTCATTCATGCTTAAAGTGAGGGGGAACATGAATTGAGGGGGAACATCAAATTGCATACTTTACACTTGTCTTGGATTATCAAAATAATTATTGCATATATCCCGCTTATGTTTGCCATTATCAAAAAGGGGGAAATTATTGGAAACACGTTTCAAATGCAATATACTAAACGTGTGTTCTTTTGTAGGTTTTGATGAATGTCAAACAAAGCAAAAAGCGATATATAGCAGTGCTCAAGGACAAGCACAAAATGGATGCATTACAAGAAGCTCAAGACAAAGTTTAGAAATGTTATAATTGAGTCAATATTAATTGTGATCTTGATTCCTCAACTTGGCTCATAACATGGCTTCTCTACTAAAATTATTTTTCCAAAATCATGCATATTTAAATTAAGTGTCAAATGATTTTAAACTATGCATATTTACATTTGTTAAAATGTTTTCCAAACATGCCTCAAAAAATCTGGGCTAAGATAATCGATTATGTACTTATGATAATCGAGTATCTCTAAGCCAAGACTGCATGACAATCGATTATGAATTAATGATAATCGATTGTGAGTAAGTCAGTTAACATCAGGTTTTTGCAAACTGCATAACAATCGATTGTGTACTTATGATAATCGATTGTTAACTGAGGCAAAGTTTTCAAAACTCATAAAAATCGATTATGAACTAATGGTAATCGATTAGAATGAGAAAAATGTCTCCCAGTGATTTTAAATAAAATGATAATCGATTGTGGCTTTTGATAATCGATTATATATGAGACAGAGAGTTTTGAAATTAATTAATAATCGATTATTCCATTTGATAATCGATTGTTGAAGCTGACCGTTATATATTTTCAATTACCTTCAGGTAATCGATTGTTGATATTTAACAATCGATGTTTTGCTTAAAATCTGGAAAAGATTTTCTGAACGTTGTTAAAATAATCGATTGTTGATTTCCGGACAATCGATGTTTTATGCCAAAAATTGGAAAGGATTTCTTAACGTTATAAATAATCGATTATTGATTTGAAGTAATCGATTGTTGACGTAAAATCTGGGATTGAATTTTTAATCTGATAGGCAAACAATCGATTGTTTAGTCTTGACAATCGATTGTCACTGAGTAATTTCAGCAATCCTTAATTGGCAATTAGACAACGGTAAGACTGAGTTTTTCACCTATAAATACAGCTTCAACTCAGTGTTTTCACAACAACAACATATACAATTTGAGTATTTTCATTGCTAAAAGCTTTCTTACATTGATCATCATTTTCCATTCATCCATAAAGCTTTTTGAAGAGCCATTCTATTGAGCTAAGTTGTTGTGATCTTGAGCGTACTATTTCTACTCATATCTACTCATTAAGGAGTGCTTTGTAAAGTGAGTGTGTTTTGTGTTTGTAAGAGAATTGCGATTCTCGTTTGTTGAGGAACTTGTGATTCCTCGGTTGAAGTCTTTGGGATTGTTATCCCCGAGCAGTTGAAGTCTTTGGGATTGTTATCCCCGAGCAGTTGAAGTCTTTGGGATTGTTATCCCCGAGCAATTGAAGTCTTTGGGATTGGTATCCCCGAGCAATTGAAGTCTTTGGGATTGTGATCCCCGAGCACCTAGGTGAGGCTTGTGTCCTCAGCTGTAACGGTTTGTTAAGCACCCGCAAGCTTGACAAGGTTAGTGGAAATCTCGAGAGAGTCTCTCGGGGACTGGACTAACCACGTTTGTGGCCAACCAGGATACATCATTGTGTAAGTTTATTCTACTGCACTTGTTTTAATTTCTGCAAAGTTTTTAAATTCCGCACTAAAACGCTTAATAATTTTAAAACGCTATTCACCCCCCCCCTCTAGCGTAAAGCGTATTGTCCAACAGATAACTCGTCGGGCATCGTATTTGAGGGATAACTTCAGACCTGCAATCACAACCTCATACTCGACCTCATTGTTAGTCATCTCGAGGCATCATATGGACTGGCGAATTACTTCGCCCGTAGGGACTGCGAGGACTAGTCCCACTCTCTAGGCGTTCAAAGCACTCTAGGCGTTCAAAGCACCATCAGTGTAGAGCATCTAGAGGTAGGTACATGCAGAAGCGCGAAGCGCTTCTTGTTCCACCTCTGGCAATATCTCTACGTTGAAGTTGGCGACAAAATCGGCGAGCACCTGCGACTTAATGATAGTTCGCGGTTGGTAAGTTATGTCGTGCTCGCTGAGTTTTATTGCCCATTTGGCGAGCTTGCCTGAGAGCTCGGGCTCATGCATGATACCTCTTAGAGGGAAGGTTGTTATTACTTTTATAGAGTGACATTAAAAATATGGTCTAAGCTTTCATGAAGCTATGACTAGTGCCAGAGCTAGTTTTTCAAGGTGAAGGTACCTTGTCTCGGTATCTATTAAGTTCTTCTGACATAGTAAATAGGAGATTACGTACCTTTATTTTTGCGAACCAAGGCTGCACTAACAGCAACTTAGGATACTGCCAAATATACGAGCAAACACTCAACTGGGTCCGCTTTGACGAGTAGTGGTGGTGAGAACAGGTACGTTTAAGTTTCCTCAGGACATCAATGCATTACTTGTTCCATTGCAGCCCATGGTCTTTTCTTACTACGTAAAACATGAAGTTGTAGTCCTTTTAGTTAGCTTTTCAAACATATATTGTGGAGCCCAAATGGAATTCTGTGCAAAGCGTTATGTGCATTTTACTAGACAATGCACAATATGCCTACTCGATTCTTCGTTTTGTTGCTCTATCATCCGTTGATCCTCGAATATGATCCCGGCTTAATTCCTTAGGCTTTTACTCAGAATTCAAAACTCCAAATGACTTAAATTCATTCTATAACATGGCATAAAATACACCGTTAATACAAAACACTAGCGATTAAAGTGCAAACTCAATTAAAGTACAGTAAATTAGAATGTAATTATCGATTAAAATTTATATTTATAGCTTATCATCATTATTAATCTTGTTTCTCTAGCAATACAGATTATGCAAGTTTTTCGACAGACTTCAATTTTGTTCCTGACCATTTGACACGTTTGTTTTTAATTTGAAGAACTTATGCTTATATGGATATGGTGCTATATTCAACTTTTTTGTCATTCTTGGAATGGCTATATTCAAAGGTAATGACTCTTTGAATCTTAGTTTTCTCTTTCAACTTAACTTTTTTTGCAAATAAAAAAGGATAAATAGTAAACAGGTGAATAATTAGTGGCAGTATACGAGATTTAAGGTTCAAATACTTCCTATATTTTTTCGGATGGACATATTGCTAATATATCAGTCCGAGTAGCTTTGATATATTGCACGGGCAGTCAAAAGAAGCCATGCCCATGCTTCTGATATTTATTAGTGCAGCTCATGGAAATCTGTCCTCTTTTTTCTACAAATATGCTGGTGAGGTTTTTTTGTCACATGTCAGCAGGAGGTTACGGTTTCAAACCGTGAAAATAATCCCTTGCAGAAATGTAGAAGAAGACTGCCTACAATAGACCCTTGTGATCTGACCCTTCCCCGAACCCGCACACAGGGGGAGTGCACCAGGCTGCACTTTTAGGTCTTTATGTAATTCTTTGGTATTAACAAGTCAAGATCTGTTTTCCTTCGCCACATTCTACTGTATATTTTACTAACATTATTTCCCTATATGTACCAGATACAATTTTGAAGAAGTATTCGGCGATTATTGCAACATTATTTACAGGCATAACATCTGCTTTGTTGATTGGTCAAACGCTGTCGATAAACTTCATTCTGGGAATCTCTGTTGTGTTCATTTCAATGCACCTGGTACTGAAATTCAGATTTTAATCCTTCAGTTATTGCTTTTTTTTATATATTCTTCATGTTGACTTTAAACTTTGTTTTATTCTTTAGTACATTTCACCTCTTTCACAAGTTAAAGACGACGAACAACAGGGGACATCGAAGCTAACGGATGTCCAAGATAGCCATAGGTATTATCTTCGACATATTTCAGTATATAAAAATCTTCACATTGTCACCCGGAGGAGAGCTTGGATGTTTGACTCAGAAGATACTAAATACTTATGATTGAAAACAATTAAAATAAATCATAGCGAACTATAATAAATCGTTGGACCAAAGGATGAAGCTAAAACATGAATATCAAAGATTAAAGTGTTAGGGATATAGCATATATGCCCTAGATTCAATCTCATATTTGATGATTTGAACATATTTTTTGTGAATATTATTTGATATAAAAATATATGGCATCTAATATTCTTTTATCATAATTATTATTAATTGTTTGATTAATTTTATAAGGCCCTTGATTAAATATTGAGATTTGTCATCGTGATAGAGATCTTGATAATGAAAGCAAAATCTCTTATAATTTAATCTAAATTTGTTCTTGATCATAGGATTATTAATTTGGACATTAGTAATCCGGTTAGATCAATATTTATGTGATCGTCTTTATCGGAAAAAAATGAGTTGATCTCATTAACTAAATCACATAGATAGATGATGCATATAGAGATATGATCATTGAACGGACTCATCGGATAATTCCTAATGGTTAGAATTACCATAAACTGTCAATAGGATATTCTCTTGGAGAATGTGATGTACGAATTTTCTTAGACCTGAGATCGTCATAGTAATTGACATGTTATTTATTGTGCTTTGATACTACACACTTATGGCCCTAGAGCAATAGTTGAAAGGATATTGGGTACGATTAAATACTTGTAGAATTAGTGATGGATAAAGATGGAATCTATCAGCTCTTGGTAATGAGTTTAAGCTCCATGTTGTCATGATTTATAAACGACCAAATTAAGACATTGGCTAGGGCAATTGAATGAAAGAAGAAATGAGTTTATTAGGTCATTCAATGGTTGATTATGTTTGACATGAACACATAGTTGGTCGCCTTTTATAATTTGGCTGTTAAACCATATCCTAGGGTGATCCAGAGCTATAAGGACAGAAGGAATTACTACATTATTCTTTTATTGGTTCTTGAGAGTATAATTGTATAATTCATGCTATCTGGTCGTTAAGGAAAGTTGCTAAATGCCACCCTTGATTAGTACATTGATGTGATCAATTTACTACCGGTTTAGTATTGAACCTATGGGGTCGCACACTAACGAGTGTTCTGATCTTTGCTAAAGTATTAATTAACTTATTATTTGATAATTAAATTAAAAAATTTAATTAGTCAAATATATAAAGTTGTTGGTACAAATGAAATATTATTATACTCTTTGCTAGCACAAAGATTATAATTAATGTTGTGAATAAATTGAAGTTTTTTATTTGGAATAGAAAATTAAATTATGTCTCTTAGTTAAGATATATATATATATATATATATATATATATATATATATATATATATATATATATATATATATATATATATATATATATAATTAGAATTTATTTTATATGTGTATAAGATATATATAAAATAATATTAATAAATGGCTTCTCAATTGATTCCAATTTGGAATTGGATTGATTCACGTGCAATTTCATCCCATTTAAATGGGATTAGTATACTATTAATTTATGGAAGGAAAATCCAATTTTTCCAAAAGTTCAATTTTTCCATTGAAAATTAGGAAAGAAAAGTCCAATTTTCCATTGAAAATTATGAAAGAAAAGTCTAATTGGAATTTGACTAACTAAGAATGAAAAGTCACGTTTGTTTATTCTGTTTGAACAAAATAAAGAGTTGGTAACTGAGTATATATTACTGAAAATAACTCGAGGAGGAGAATCTGGTGATGTTATTCGGGGTTCTGTGCTCGGAGGCGGAGAGTGCGTCCTTGAGGGGCATCTCATACGTCAGGTTGATGGGTGAGGTGGCCGCTCTGAGTGTAAAGGTACGTGTGAAGTCTTAGTCAATCTCTTTTTTAGAGTATCTTCTCGTATTAACTGTTGTCCTGCTTGCCACAATCACTCTTGTTGGAAGTGGAGAATATTCGCCGGGCCAACGTTCGCTCGGCTGTCTTTGTGCGGTTGTTGGAGAATATCGCCGCTACCAAAATCGGTATCGTGACCTGCGGGAACAATTAAGGAACGACCCGCGGAACCAGGAGCTGGTAGAAGAGCCGGCGAGGCGGGATCTTCATATGCAGCAGACCCTTAACACGGTAAGCGCTCTTGAGGGGCAGCTTCGTCAAAGAAATGAGGAGATGAACACTGAAAGGAGGACGACCGCAGAGAGAGAGAGAGCGCCAAAATCGGGCTACCGCAGCAGAGGCCGATGAGCCTTGACTAGGCAGGTGGCTACCCTAGAGACGGAGACTACTGCCTTGAGGAAGCGGGCAGAGGACGCCTTGGCGAGGGTCGAGACATTGCAGGCGACCAACCTCGCCCAAGAAAGAGAACGCGGACTGGAGAGGGCCGCCACTGCTTTCCGAGAGAGGGTGTTGGAGGGGAACATTGCTGTCTGTGAGCAGGACGCCCGCACTGTGGCGGACCGGATTGCGACCTTGGAGGCTGAGAATCAGCGCCTGAGCAATCAGGCCGCTTCTTTCGGTCCTGCTCGTGAGCTTTGGACGTACGTCGAGGCCCAGCTCGACATGTAAGGTGGTTATGGAAAGCAGGTGTTGTGCCTGAGGCTACCTATGAGGAAGCACACCAAAAGGCTCGTGATGCTCGCCTCGACTGTGGTTTTGATCTGTCCACGCCCGGGGGTGATGATGGCGTTGAGGGTGCTGACAATGTTGAAGAGGGAGCTGGTGGCGCCGAGTAAACAAAAAGAAAGTTTGTAATATTTGTTTAGTTTCCATTCTCTTTTTTAAATTATTTTTCTTTGTTGCTAGCCCTGGACCGATGTAATTGGGGTTAACCCCTTGTGAATATTGTAAATATATGTGGTTTTCTTCCTTTCTATTTTGTATTGATTTCGTGTGTTTCTTCTTTGTGCTCGTTTGAGAGGGTCTTGCCCTAGAGTTTATCTAACATGCATGTTAGTGGTTCCAACCGGTTAGGCGGTTTCGACCATTGTCGAATTAACTCCTTGCCTTGAGAGAAAGTTGGTGTAGATGGTTTTGGCCATGGATAGACGTTGTTGGTCGTCTCCTTCCTTCACTCGATGGGAGTGGGTTGTGTTGAAACACGTTCTCAAGGCACTAAACTAAACGTGTGTTCATATTTGTAGGTTTTGATAAATGACAAACGACGCGCAATTGACATATGACGAGGTCCAAGCACAAGCGCGCAATTGTCACATAACGAGGTTCAAGCACAAGATGAACAAAGATCATGATCAAGCAAAGAAATAAAGTTATACATGAGTCGTTCTTTAATTGTGATCTTGATCCGACAAATTAACTCAAGACTTGGCTTCTCTCGTAAAATCATTTTTATCAAATCATGCATATTTAATTTAAAGCAAAATGATTTTCAAATATTTTATTTTAGCCAAAATAATTTTTAAACATGCCTCTCAAATCTGGACAAAGATAATCGATTATGTACTTTATGATAATCGATTATGTTAAGACAATGTACACCAGATTTACAAAGCTGAACAATAATCGATTATGTACCTTATGATAATCGATTATGTTAAGGCAGTGTACATTAGATTTTTCAAAGCTACAAGATAATCGATTATGTACCTTATGATAATCGATTATGTTGAGGCAGTGTCCATCAGATTTTTCAAAGCTATAAAATAATCGATTATGCACATTATGATAATCGATTATGTTGAGGCAGTGCCTATCAAATTTTACAAGACTGTAAAATAATCGATTATGTACTTTATGATAATCGATTATGTTAAGACAGTGTAGTCCGAAGTTTTTCCGAAGTTTTCAAAATATAAACGATAATCGATTATCCTTATATCATAATCGATTATGCAAATGACCGTTGCCAAAGTATTTTTAAACTCTGAAAGATAATCGATTATACACAATCTGATAATCGATTATGCTAAGTAAAATCTGCATATGATTTTTTAAACGTTGTCAGGTAATCGATTATACACAATCTGATAATCGATTATGCTAAGTAAAATCTGAATATGATTTTTTGAACGTTGTCAGGTAATCGATTATACGATTTGGATAATCGATTATTCTGCTTAAAATCTGGGAATGATTTTTGAACGATTGGAAAATAATCGATTATGCAAATCAGATAATCGATTATCTTAGCACAAAATCAGCAATTCTTGATTGGCAATTAGGCAACGGTTGTGGGGGTTTTGAACACTATAAATACAACTCAAAATTAGTCTTCTAAGTACAACAACTGATTATATTCTTGCTAAAGCTTGCATACTCTCATATTCATCATTTTCTATTCATTCAATAAGTTTTTGAGAGCCAAACTCTTGATGAAAGTTGTTGTGTTCTTGAGCGTATTTATTTTACTCATATCTACTCTTAAAGAGAGTCTTGTCATTGAGTGCTAAGTGTTTGTATACACTTGAAGGGAAGTGTTAATCCCTTGTGGTTGTAAGAAGGAACGTTTTCATTCCTTCGGTTGAAGTCTCGAAGTGTGGTATCTTCGAGCAAAGGTTGTTGAGGCTTGTGTGACTCAAGTTCTCAGTTTGTAACGGTTTGCTAAGCACAGGTAAGCTTAACGAAGTTACTGGAATCTCAAGAGAGTCTCTCGGGGACTGGACTAGCCACAGGTTGTGGTGAACCAGGATAATTTCGGTGCGTTCGTTCCTTATTATTTACTTACCGCACTTATTTCAATCCTGCAATTTTCAATTCCGCAAGTTTATATTGTTTTTTATTATAACGCTATTCACCCCCCCCCCCCCTAGCGTTAAGCGTATATTCTAACAGGTTGTAGCCGTGTTTGGGCAATGGCGGCACATGGCTTTAGTCCCAGTTCGGGCTCAGTCGGACTACTGACCGCAGTAATGAAAAGCACGACCATGTAGTTCGACTTGGGCCGAACGCTACATGGGTCGAAACTGCACATGGCCTTAGTCCCAGTTCGGGCTCAGTCGGACTACTGGCCGTGGTAATGAACAGCATGGCCTTGTAGTTCGACTTGGGCCGAACTCTACATGGGTCAAAACTTTAGTTTTGAGTCAGTCGTACTTACTTGAATGGCGGGGGCGCTTGGCCTCGCCTAATAGCGGACCGGCTCATGGCCGCGGGGACGTATGTTCTTGGCTTTGATTCGTCCGAGGTTGACTTTGTGACTTTTGTGACGAAGGTGTGTAGCTTGAGTCTTAGTTCACCCGTAGTTGAACCTTTGTAACTTTTGAAGTCGAAGGTTGAAGGCGCATATCCTGAGTCCCAATTCAACCGTAGTTAAACTTTTGTAATTTTAAAGTCGAAGGCGCATAGCCTAAGTCCCAGTTCAACCGTAGTTGAACGTTTTGGTGAAGGCACGTAGCCTGAACTGCTGTTCAACCGTAGTTGAACCTTTGTAATTTTTTTGAAGTCGAAGGCGCATAGCCTGAGTCTCAATTCAACTGTAGTTGAACTTTTGTAATTTTTGAAGTCGAAGGCGCATAGCCTGAGTCCCAGTTCAACCGTAGTTGAACTTTTTGGTGAAGGCACGTAGCCTGAACTGTTGTTCAACCGTAGTTGAACCTTTGTAATTTTTTTTGAAGTCGAAGGCACATAGCCTGAGTCCCAATTCAACCGTAGTTGAACTTTTTTGGTGAAGCCACGTAGCATGAACTGTTGTTCAACCGTAGTTGAACCTTTATAATTTTTTGAAGTCGAAGGTGCATAGCTCGAGTCCCAGTTCAACCGTAGTTGAACTTTTTGGTGAAGGCACGTAGCTAGAACAGCTGTTCAACCGTAGTTGAACCTAAGGCGCATAGCCCGAGTCTAGTTCAACCGTAGTGGAAATTTTTGGTGAAGGCATGTAGCCTGAACTGCTGCTCAATCGCAGTTGAACATTTGTAATTTATTTTTTGAAGTCGAAGGCGCATAGCCTGAGTCTTAATTCCACCGTAGTTGAACTTTAGTAATTTTCGAAGTCGAAGGCGCATACTGAGTCCCAGTTCAACCGTAGTTGAACTTCTTGGTGAAGGCACGTAGCCTGAACTGTTGTTCAACCGTAGTTGAACCTTTGTTAGTTTTTGAAGTCGAAGGCACATAGCCTGAGTCCAAGTTCAACCGTAGTTGAACCTTTTGGTGAAGGCACGTAGCCTGAACTTTTTTTCAACCATAGTTGAACCTTTGTAATTTTTTTTGAAGTTGAAGGCGCATAGCCTAAGTCTCAATTCAACCGTAGTTGAACTTGTGTAATTTTTGAAGTTGAAGGCGCATAGCCTGAGTCCTAGTTCAACCGTAGTTGAACCTTTTGGTGAAGGCACGTAGCATGAACTGTTGTTCAATCGTAGTTGAACCTTTGTAATTATTTGAAGTCAAAGGCACATAGCATGAGTCCCAGTTCAACCGTAGTTGAACGTTTTGGTGAAGGCACGTAGCCTGAACTGTTGTTCAATCGTAGTTGAACCTTTGTAATTTTTTTTGAAGTCGAAGGCGCATAGAATGAGTCCCAGTTCAACCGTGGTTGAAATTTTTGGTGAAGGCACGTAGCCTGAACTGTTGTTCAATCATTGTTGAACCTTTGTAATTTTTTTGGCGTCGAAGGTGTATAGCCCGAGTCCCAGTTCAACCATAATTGAACTTTTTGGTGAAGGCATGTAGCCTGAACTGCTGTTCAACCGTAGTTGAACCTTTGTAATTTTTTGAAGTTGAAGGCACATAGCCTGAGTCCCAGTTCAACCGTAGTTGAACTTTTTGGTGAAGGCACGTAGCCTGAACTGCTGTTCAACCGTAGTTGAACCTTTGTAATTTTTTTTTTAAGTCGAAGGCGCATAGCCTGAGTCCCAGTTCAACAGTAGTTGAACTTTTTGGTGAAGGCGGGTAGCCTGAACTGCTGTTTAACCGTAGTTGAACCTTTGTAATTTTTTTGAAGTCGAAGGCGAATAGCCCGAGTCCCAGTTCAACCGTAGTTGAACTTTTTGGTGAAGACACGTAGCCTGAACTGATGTTCAACCGTAGTTGAACCTTTGTAATTTTTTTGAAGTCTAAGGCGCATAGCCTGAGTCTCAATTCAACTGTAGTCGATTTTTTATAATTTTTGAAGTCGAAGGCGCATAGCCTGAGTCCCAGTTCAATCGTAGTTGAACCTTTGGTATTCCACACAACCCGCTTCGTGTTGGGCGTTGAGATTTGCTTCTGCTTTCGGATCTTGCCTAACTCGTGCTTGTAGTCTTCTCGATTGGTTCGCACAGGTCACCCCGTTACAGATCTTGGTTCAAGATGCTTTTGTACTTTCCTCCTTTTTGGCATGATCCCGTGTGAAAATGGGTCGAGGTACCTTATGCGCATTTTTCCCATAGGGAAGGGGGATCAACTTCTTCTTCTTCTTCTTCTTTCCCTTGCAAGGAAACACGGGATGTGGATGCAAGCTCCTCTCGAGGCTTTTGACTTCCTTTGATCTGACGTGCCCCTTTGGTTTGCTCGAGCTGGGTTGTTTTCTTTCCTTTTTTGGTCTAAGGATAAACTACGCGATTCTGCTATGAAATCCCACAGACGGCGCCAAATTGTTTAGCTCAAAGTTCTCATACACTTTATAAGCGTAAATCAACTAAAATCGATGGAGAGCCAATCATAGCATATCGTAATAAATCAATAAACCAAAAGAATAAAATGTAAGAGACAGCAGTTAATGATTAAGGGGAAGAGGATGAAGACCTTTTATTAATGATATCGGTAGGTCTGCCTCTCCATGGAGAGGTTCAGAGCCTTACAATGATGTATATTCTCTTCTCTTAGAAGTATGTGTGAAGAGGGAGAAGAAGCTGCCCTCCTTTGGAGTTCTTTCTCTTAATATTTATAGCTTTGACCTTTACAGCTGGCGAGGAACGGTCGTCGTGAGCACTGAGTGGGCCATGGTCTCGTTAATTGGGTTGAGTAACCTCAAAGTGCCTTAACCAGCGAGTGATCATATATTTTATTAATCCGAACAAGCTTAAGAGATTGTTTGACGCGTTAATTATCACAGATCTAATTCTCGCCCATACTGATTGTTTTCTTCAATTTGTTTTTTGGATAATCCAAATATTGGTTAGCGCATTTTGGCTTGTTACAAGAAACGACAAAAAGTTTGGTGATTTGTTAAATTTGGAGAAAATGACAGGAAGTTAATATTTCATTTCTGCATCATATATTTTGGGTCTTGCAAGTAATCTGGCGAAATCTAGATGCTTCTACGAAGCATTTAAACAATATGAAAAAAAAAAATAAGCCGAACCGACGAAAATAGAACAAAATCAAATCGAACCTAATCAAAGTACTAAAGTGACAAACAGCGATTGATTTGTTGGTTTGATTTGATTTGGTACGAGAAATTATATTTGAGTTGGTTGATATTAATAAAGTCAAATCAAAACCAAAAGAATCTTACTAGAGGAAGTTTTTTTTTTTTTTTATGGCATGAACCTTGGATTTTTAGTTAAGGACAGAAATATTTTGTGAAAATAGCCTAGAGTTATTTAAAATCGAACCGAAATTATTAATTGAACCAAATTGATGGTTTATTAGTTTATTAGTATCGGATTATCGGGATAATGAATGGTAAAACAGATTCAAATTTTATAATTAACGGCCTAACGGTTTGAGGGCAAATTATTTAATTTTCTTATCGGATAAACCGTTAACCCATTAAGAATTTTTATATTTACACTTTTACCTCTATGTATATAAAGTACTATTGAAATCATAAATAGCTAAATCCATATTCTTTATTTTCTAATTCTCAATTGTCTGCAACCATCAGAGGCAGAGAAGTCGTCAGTCTCGTCTCTCTCTTGAACTAAGAACTGAGTAGTCGAAAAATCGAAATCTGAATAATTAATACGTGTATGTCTGTATGAGTAGTCTTGATGATATTAAAAATCTGGTTTATACATGTATAACAGTATGAGTAGTCTTGAAGATTCTTCAATTCAAAAATATCATTTGCTTAGAGCTTAAATGGTATTAAAAATTTGATTTTGATTTGAAACTGTTTGGTATTGAATGAATGATTGTTCAAAAAAAATTTATTTAGTTTAGCTGCATCCAATAAATGTCCTATAATTGTTAGTTCGATATCAATCCACCTGTTGTCTTATTGGATGGCTAGCGGATTACTATATTTATAATCCGACAATCGTTAAGTCGAACCGTTAAGCATAATTATCTACCTGATAAGCACCCCTAAAAATAGCATGGCCTAGCCAGTTTTCGAACTGATAATTAAGAAATAGCTATCATTTGCAAAGTCATTGAACACTAGCCAATATTTTGCAGCAACACGGAAAGTTTCAGAATAGTATACTGGAGATTGGTGCACCTGTGTATGAACTTCCAGCATAATATGCTGGAAGTTCACAAGTAAAAAATTTGAACTCCAATATATTATGCCGGAATATTTTTCGGATTTGAACAATATTTTTATTCAAATTTATCTTCACGTGAAAAGTGAGTAAATTTTGATTATTTTATTTGCGCCTTATTTCTTGATAACACGCGTATGGACAGGTCAGCAGCGTAAAAAAAAATTGTTGTGGCACCAAATATGAAATGGTGAGCTGTCATGTAGGTAAAGAGGAGTTGGTATTAAGTGATCTCAGCTTGGCTTTGCTTTATTCCAAGTCTAGAACGTCCCTCCTTAAAGAAAAATAAGCTTTTTTTTCCTTATTGAAAGCAAATATACTTCCTAATTGTTATAAAATAATATAAAAACAAGAAGAATAATACAAGAACAATAACAATAGAGAGAAAAGTAGAAAGAGGAGTATTCTTATTGATATTTAGGGATGGTTTACTATGGTATAGAACCCTTATATTTATAGGGAGGTGGTGACTTAGCCACCAAGTAGCAAACCCTAGAATCTCTCTAAATATAGACATTCACCTTAAATAGAGTTCTATTTATAACACTCCCCCTTGAATGTCTATTCAATAATGTGCCTCGTTAAAACCTTAACTAAAACAAAACCCAATGGGAAAAAATTTAAAGAAAAGGAAAAAGAGTACACATGTTTGAATATGCGCCTATTGGTTGCCTCGTTAAAAACCTCGCAAGGAAAATCCAGTTGGGACAAAACCTTGTAAGGGAAAAAGAGTGCAACGCGCATTAACTCCCCCTGATAAGAACATCAATTTATATCCTTGAGCATTTGCATTCCAATCTTGTGCACCATCTTCAAAACAATCTTTAGTAGATGTTTGATAAATAAATCAACCATATTGACTTGTATAAATATTCCGCACCTTGAAATCATCATTCTTGATAGATATGAACATCTTCATATAACGTCGTGGAATGACTCTTCAATATCTTCATAGAGGTATTCTCGATGCCATCATGCTTATAGTTATAGCAAGATACATATGTACACAAATTGTACTTAGGATGTGGTACTTCAGGACCAAGAATTGTGTATGCTTTAAGCAACTTAAATCTTTCAAGTTAAGTCATATAAATCACATAATAGACTTTAGATGCATATCAAGTTTTCATGTCATGCTAAACAAATAAGATATCGAAAACTGATTATACATACCTTGACTTTATACTTTCAAGTATTTGAACTATATGTCCAAATCTACATGTCTTTCATATGGAATCAAGTATTTGTCTATACGTTTTAAGCGTATCCAAGACTTTGTCCTTCAGGGACTTAATATGAGCATTTGTAGTGAGAATATAGTTACATTCTTTGGGTCAGCAAATGCGTATAGCGTACTTTGCAATATGTTGCAATTGAATTATCCCTTTTATGAACTTCAGGTTCATGATATTCGGGGATTTACATATACAAATGATAATTCATCCCATGTAACATTTTCTCAAGTGTTTATCATGTCTCCCCCTCATGTTAGAAAAGCTAACTTGTTTCCTCAACTTTGGGAAATCATCTTTGTACATTATCATGTCAATATACACAGCACATTAATAATAAGATGAAATTATTTGGTTCCTGACCCTGAACCACTTGTGAGGGGAGAAACTCTCGTATACAACGTATATCAAACTGATATATATAACTTTGTTCTCATAAGAAACAGTTTAGCTATTAAGTGGAGGCACTCAATAATTATCTTGCTAAACCAACTTTGATATAAACCAACTTATCAAGATGAACTATCTTGAATAGAAAATCTGGAAATTATGCTCGAAGTTATATTACTGAGCAATTTACCTCGCAAGCACCGGCCAGGCTGCGGGTCAATAACAATCGCACATGTAACCATATCATAGATGCATCATATGTGGTATACATGGCAGGTGAATGGGCCCATATTCACCTTTGATATTTCCAAAATTTATGGGCTTCAACCCGAATTCTTTAGTTGGTCAGTTCATTAATGAGAACAAGTGATACAAGAGAATTCGTAAAGAACTTTCTAGTTCTTTAATATTCACCCATGTGAATTCTCTATTATTGCACATCATACTTAAAATGAGATGGCTAACCTGAATGCCAACTGAATAAATTATCAATATTGGTAAACTTCAAATTTACACCATGACATGTGCACTTATCAATAAACTTCAGGTTTATTATGACATGGGTTTTTATACCAATAGATATCCACTTTATTGTGGCATTCTTTTGTTTGTGTAGTACAAACTGGAGAATGAAGCGGGTAGCTTTTCATATACAAATTATCCCGCTACAAGTTGTAGTAATAGGAGATATCAAATCTTTCCTTCATTTTATAGTCTCAATATAATCAATCGCTTTCGCGTGTACTTTGGAAACTGAATAAGTTTCTTTGAGGCTTACTACAGCACAATACTCAATTGTGTTTCTCCAGCATAGTAATTGGCTCTTCTAGAGCTCTCAATTAATTTTGTACTACCACAGATTTATCAACATCCATGTGGTGAATATCTCTTTTAAAGAGAAAGTTATACCATTATGGTCATGGTCAAAATTATATGCAAGATATGTTTCTTGCATTATCGTTGTCCTTTAATAGTCATATTTCCAAAATACTTTGGCGTACAATAGGTACGTGACCAACGATCATTCATGCCATATATCATCTCAAACCTCCTTCTAGGGGTGAGTGTGGTATCATCTCAAATCTCCTTCTAGAGGTGAGGGTGGTATATTCAATACCAACTTCATGTTCATATTCTTCCGATAATGAATATGTATTCGTGAGTCAGATGTTGTCACATTCACTGCGGGGATATGTGATTTTGTTATCCTTTTCAAATCTGTAAATGCGTCTGGCATTCGATTTGCTATTCTTTGCAAATGGATAATATTTTGCGCCTCTTTTTCACAAATAGAGGTATGTGGATCAAGATGAGATAATGATGCATTTTTCCACAAAATTTCCCGTTTGGTTTCACCAACTTCTCCCCCTAATTTTGGGAAAAGTGTCTCATCAAATTGACAGTCTGCAAATCGTGCAGTGTAAAAATCCCCTGTCAATGTTTCGAGGTAGCGAATAATGGAGGACGATTCAAACTCAACATATATTCCTAACCTTCTTTGCGGACCCATTTTGGTGCGGGATGGCGGTGCTATAGGCACACATACTGCGCATCCAAAGATTCTTAAATGGGATATATTAGGTTCATGATCCAAAACCAATTGCAACGGGGAATATTTGTGTCAATTCGTCAGTCAGAGACGAACTAGCATTGCTGCATGCAAAATGGCGTGACCCCAAGCCGAAGTGGGCAGCCTCGTTTTCATGAGTAAATAAGGTATTCAAGATTATACTCATGTATTGTCTCAATCTGATATCCATTTTGAATGATATCTTTAAAACTCAACAAGTTCCTTTTAGACTTGGAGGAGAACATTTTGACTGATATCATTAAAACTCAACAAGTTCTTCTTAGACTTGGAGGAGAACATTGCATTCTCTAAAATATCGTTCCTTTAGGCAGAGTTATAGTTGCTCTTCAGGAGCCTTCAATCAATTTTATTCCCATGGTTTGCCATACAAAAGAAAATATACGAACATGAGAATAAACAAATTCAATCCGTTTGTTTCATACTTAAACAATATTTTCGAAATCTGCTGAGGTTATTCGACTAACTAAATCAGATAGTCGATTATATGTTTTCCATAATCGATTACTTTGCAGTTTGAAATCATTTTAAGCATTTTCTTAAAACAATCGATTGTTAAACATACACAATCGATTGTTGAACATTCACAATCGATTGTTAAACATACACAATCGATTATTTGCTATTTTGAAAAACTTCAGATCACACTGTCTTAAGACAATCGATTGTTAAACATACACAATCGATTGTTGAGCATACACAATCGATTATTTGCTATTTTGAAAAACTTCAGATCACACTGTCTTAAGGCAATCGATTGTTAAACATACACAATCGATTGTTGAACATACACAATCGATTGTTAAACATACACAATCGATTATTTGCTATTTTGAAAAACTTCATATCACACTGTCTTAAGACAATCTTGTTAAACATACACAATCGATTGTTGAACATACACAATCGATTGTTTTGCAGTTTTAATGCGAAATATTAGATAATCGATTAACTGTTAGGTTAGTCGATTACCTCTACTGAAAAATAAAAATATTATTGAAATCTGAGCATATTGAAACATTATAAAGAACTAATACTAACATTATATCATAAACTAACTAATACGAGCTGATACTAATGACTATTAGTTTATTCACTAACTATTACAAATAAGTGAAATAAAATCAAACAATTCCATCTTCTTTCATTACAGATCCATCACCGATTAGGTGGTCTATTTTCCCCTCAGGGTGCTCAAAGAAGTCTGCCACATTCAAGTGGGTGATGTCAAAATTGTCGTCGGAGACAAAATTTGTTTCAGGGCATTTACTCTTTAGAGATGCTTGACAAGGCTCAACCAAATGTCTTGGTACACGGCAAATTTTCGCCTAATGCCCTTTTCCACCGCAACGATAACATATAGTTTATGAACTATTTGTTTTTGGATTCTCATCGTATCGTGCTTGTGGCAGAGTGACCAACTTCAGGTTGTTATATCTCTCCTTTAAGCCATTCCACAAGATAGGTGGATCTTTGACTGTGATATATTCAATTTTCAAACCTTCATCAAGGTGATGGCGCAAGTAAATCAAGGCCTTAGCACAGTTTCAAACCTTCATCAAGGCGATGGCGCAAGAAAATCAAGGCCTTAGCACAGTTTCAAACCTTCATCAAGGCGATGGCGCAAGAAAATCAAGGCCTTAGCATAGTCTTGGGTGGATGCATTATTTCTGTATTTAATGGCGTCTCCAAGACCCATAGCATCTAAGTGGATTTCAGCATCCAACACCCATGCCATATAGTTCTTGCCCGAAATTTCAAGGGCAACGAACTTTCTTTTCATAATGTCAGACATAAGACACAATTACATCAAGAGTGTGTTCATACTTACAGGCTTTATTACAATATCACATTCACTTCAGGGAATGGATCATAATGATGATTATAATTCCGTCTATTGCCACGTCCACATTCATTGATACCATCATGGTAATAATTTTGTCTTCTTTCAGACTTATCACATACTGCTACCACATTCTCTAAAGGGAATGGAGCAAATTCAATGGGACGGAATTTTAATTCTTTGCCCACAATCATACATGAATTTGATCATGGCAAGGCATAGAAATTTTACCACTTCATGTGAGTGTAATTTCTTACGAACTCCATTAGAGTTATAATCAAACTTTGTTGTCTTTGTTTGTATATAAAATCAAATCGTAGAATTTCAAGAATTTGAAAGGGAAAAGTAAATTACTTACCTTTAAGGTATACCAATAAATGTTGTGATATCAAATATACCTCTTGAGTTTCCTTCCCGTTGCATTACATTATGATGATACCATCTCTTCTATTTTTCCGTATAGAAATTAGAAAAAGGTGGCGATTGAGTTGAGAGAGCCGAATCGGCTATGAAGCAAAAACCCTACACAAACAAAAGTTAAAATAATCGAAAATTTCAATTGGTTAGAGACTCGTGCTGATAACGTGTTATAAAATAATATAAGAACAAGAACAATAATACAAGAACAATAACAATAGAGAGAAAAGTAGAGAGAGGAGTATTCTTATTGATACTTAGGGATGGTTTACAATGGTATAGAACCCCTATATTTATAGGGAGGTGGTGACTTAGCCACCAAATAGCAAACCCTAGAATCTCTCTAAATATAGACATTCACCTTAAATAGAGTTCTATTTATAACACTAATATTATTATAAAAAAAGTAGTTTTTTGGATATTCTAGTTTCTATACATTCTTGCTTCGGTTAAAATTAAGATTGTCAATTTATTACTAAACTTTGATATTAAAAAATAATATTTGCCTTCATTTTTCTGCATTATTATTAATTCGTGAGAAAAATAGAACATAAGGGAAACAAAATATTCATACAACCCCATGTTTTTTATTAGATTAAGACTTAGGTATGTTGTTATGTATATTTTGAGCTCTTATTAGTAATTACAAATTATTAGAGATTTGTATGTTAATAAAATAAAAAGTATTACCTTTAGGGGCGGAGTTAGTATGCGGGATACGTGTTTGTTTCAACCCAACATCTTTGGTTCAAATTATGTATTTATCTTAATAAATTTATTAAATATATATAAATTATTCAGTAACTTAAGTGAACTATAATCCTGAACCAATAAACTTTAAATTCTAGTTTCGTCTCTAATTACTATCAAAGATTATGGTGGGGTTATAATTCATCCTTAACTAGAGATTTCAAGTTTGAGTTCTGAATAAAGTCTTTTGTTGGGAGCGTGTTAGCTTTATGGCGGGATTTTACGGTATGGATTTGGATTAATCAAACCCCAAAGCAAACAAAGTAATGGAATATGGAGAAATTATTGAATATTGAAATAAAATAATTTAAAATAAAGCAAAATAAATACTTTCTTCGTCTCATATTATCAGTCGTGGTTACTAAAATAGTTATTTCAAATTATTTATTATTTTAGAAGTTCAAGACAAAATTAAATTTTTTTACCCTTAATAATAATTATTTTTGAAGATGAATATAACATATAAATAGAATAAATATTCAACGAGGAGATTTTATCTTAGAATATAAATAAGAATAAAGTAGTTTAATTTTTTCCTAATTAATATTTTTTTAAAGAGCGTGTAAAAGAGAAATCCGCCACTAAGTAATATTGAAGAAAACTGTCCTAACTTGGAAATTGGAATTGATGTTTTTTTTTTTGGTAATTAAAGATTTTATTAATCACCAAATTGTTCCGCGTAAATCCCATAGGTCAGTTTTATACTCAAACTGCCTATCAAAATTTCAGGTAAGCTAACTATCTAGACTATAACTAGAGTTCTCTATTTACAGAAAGAGTTGTTGAAGATATGTCCTAACTCTAGGGGTTGCTCTAACATTACAAATATAAACAATGCTCCTAACTAGAACTTCACTGGGACAATAAGTGCTTCTGAAGATACGTGCATTCCTCTCCAACCAAATGGCATAGAACATCTCTGCAACTACCATTTTGAACACTTGAGCTTGGGGAGATTTGCCTTTAGATTTCTCTGTGATCCAGCTAACATATTGCAGCCAAAACTGTCCGGGAGGTTGAGACATGCCAATCCATTGCAAAATGAGATGTCTCAATTGTTCAGCAAAAGGACAGTACATGAACAAATGTTCTCTTATCTCCATTGTGTGTTGACACATAAGACAGCTACCATCAACACTCAAGTACCATTTGATCAACCTCTCTTTGGTAGGGAGTCTGTCTTGGAGCAGTAACCAGAAGTTGAAAATAGCTTTAGGTCGGGCTGCATTCTGCATGATTAGATTATTCCATGGAACTCTAGGCAATTGGCCAATTTGTTGAAGATAGATTAGTTTGATAGAACATGTATTGGTATACAGCAGCTGGTGTTGTTGTAGAAGCCTAGCACTCTCAATGATCTTCCAGACTATCCAACTTGCTTGTGCAGGAATATTCATGTCCTCCAGATGTTGCTGTTTGATGTACACTGTGAATCCACTTTACCCATAGTAAGTCTTTCTTATGAGCCAAGTCCCGGGCTAGTTTTGCAACAGCAGACTTATTCCACAGCAGAAGGTTGATTAGGTTCAGACCTCCAGTAGACTTTGGCTGACAGATCTTGTCCCATGCTACATATGTTTTCCTGGTAATATTAGCTGAAGCAGGCCATATGAATGATCTACACATTGCCTCTATCAATTTCATGACCTTGGATGGAAAGAGAAATAACTGAGCCCAATAAGATTGGATACCAAAACTAACTGCTTTTACTAACTGCATTCGACCAGCATAGGACAACTGTTTAGCAGTCCAGGATGTAATCTTAGCTGTGATCTTATCAATGAGTGGTTGTCACTGGAGAACAGATAGTTTCTTGGTTGATAGTGGAACCCCTAAGTATTTAAAAGGAAGCTCCCCACGTATATAACCAAGAAGACTAAGGATTTGTTGTTGCTGATCAGGCTTTACTCCTCCAAAATATACAGCACTCTTCTGCATATTAGCTTTCATTCCAGATGCTGCAGTGAAGTGGGCAAAATATGTAAACATGATTTGCACAGCTTGGCTATCTCCTTTAGCAAATAATAAGAGGTCATCAGCAAAACTAAGGTGTGTGATTCCCAGCTTCTTGCATCCAGGATGAAAGGAGAATCCCTTAGTTTTATTCAGCTCTGCCAGAGATCGACTTAAGTATTCCATCACTATAGTAAATAAGAAAGGTGATATAGGATCACCTTGTCTCAAACCTTTGGCTGCTTGGAAGGGTTCTGTAGTTTCTCCATTAACTATCACTGTATAGCTAACAGTTTGCACACATTCCATGATCCATTTTGTATATCTGGTTGGAAAATCTAGTGCCTCCAATACCTGTTGTAGGAAGCACCATTCAACTGAATCATAAGCCTTCTGGAGATCAATCTTGACCATACATCTAGGTGATATATGGGATCTTGTATAGTGTTTAATGAGCTCATGAGCCAAAATGACATTGTCAGCAATTCTTCTCCCTGGAATGAAACCAGCTTGTGCATTGCATATGATGCTGGCTATAACTCTTTGCATTCTGTTGGCCAGCAATTTGGAAATAATTTTATAGACAACTGAACAGCAGGCTATTGGTCTAAATTCCTTTGCTGTTTGTGGGTTGGGAACTTTAGGAATCAGAGTAAGGGAGGCACAGTTTGTTGGTCTATGCATTTTGGTGGATGCAAAGAAATTTCTAACTGGTTGCATTACCTGTGGCCCTGTAGTCTGCCAAGTTTGTTTAAAGAATAGTGCATTAAAACCTCAATACCTGGGGCTTTATCACTGTCAATTGCTTTTAAGCTTTCCAAGATCTCTGTGTCACTAATATCAGCAGCCAAATCCAGTTTCTGTTGGTGAGATAATGTAGGACCATTTGCCATATACATTCTATTGACAGCTGGGAGAGAATGAGCTGAAGTCCCCATAAGGGATTTGTAGAAAGCAGTGATTTCCTTCTTCAGATCATCTAGCTGTGTAATCCTCAAGCCTTCCTCTGTGATCAATTCAGTTATCTTCTTGTGTTGGTTTCTCTCTTTCATTACAGCAGAAAAGTATTTGTTGTTACCATCCCCTAGCTGAATCCATTTGGCTCGAGCTTTCTGTTGTAATATTGATTCTTCCAGCAAAGACTATTTTTCCAGTTGGAGTATCAGTTCTTTTTCTCTTAGTTGTAGTGAATCAGAATATGCACTAGACATCTGGTGTTGTAAGGCTTCCAGTTCTTTACGGCTGACCTCAATTTTCTGTGAGATTGTCTTAAATTCTCTGGTATTTAGAGATTTCAAGACTGGTTTAAGAGACTTGAGGTTGTTCCACACTCCTCGAAGGGTAGGCTGAGCATTGGCATTCCAGGAAGCTTTGACTAATTGCTGGAAATCCTGATGCTGTATCCATGCATTAAAGAATCTAAAAGGTGTTCTCCTAATTGAAACATCCTCTGTCAAGGTCAGTATCATGGGGTTGTGATCAGATACTAGTGGGGCTCCATATACTGTATGCACATGGCTCCATTTTAGCATCCACTCACAGTTACCAAAACATCTATCCAGACGACTGCATACTCTATCATCTCCACCTTGCTTATTAGACCAGGTAAAAAAGTCTCCCTTCCAAGGCAGTTCAGTCAGGCCAGTATGCTACACACATTGAATAAAATCAGTAACTTCAGCTAATCTAACTTGATGACAAGATTCTCTATCAGTCCTGGACATAATAGCATTAAAATCCCCTACTATCAACCAGGGGCCAGTGATACTAGTAGCAAGGTTCTGAAGGGCTGTCCACAGTGACTTCCTTTGTACAATGTCATTGTGGCCATATACCACTGTGAGGCCACAGATTAAATCATCAGTGAGCTTCTTAACAGTGCAATGGATGTATTGTGCTTCTTCCTGAACACCAGTGACCAAGAGCTTGGTTGAATCCCATAAGATCCAAATTCGACCATTTATGGCACTGCTATAGTTAGCAAGCATACCCCAGTTAGGCAGTAAAACTTCAGATATTTTTGCTGCATTATTCTGTTTAACTTTAGTTTCTACTAGACCAACAAGGTCAAATTTATTGACTCTAAAGTATTCTTTAACTTCCTTCTGTTTGAATCTTTTATTTACACCCCTAATGTTCCAAAATATCCACTTCATTGGGTATGACTTGTTCCCCCTTCTTCTAAGGGGTGATCTGCCCAACTTACTGACCCTATTTCAAATCGATTTGACATCACAATAGGAGACAAGGGTGGAAAGTTTTTGGCGTTAAAAACTAGGGCTGAATTAATATCAATACCCTTCTGTTTTCTCACTTCCTCAAATGTTGTCACAGTGGTGCATTGTTCTTTCTGCTTTGGCTGCTGGTGCTTGTCATGAGTTGGAGCTGCAGGTGTACCACTATCCTCAAAAGTAGCCTCAGTAGTAAACTGATCCTTCTGAGCTGGCTGCTTATCCTGACTAGGCTGAATTGGTCCCTTTGCTCTCCATTCCTGAATTACCTTTGGCTTCTGTATGTTGTTAGACTGGATAGGTTTAGCAAGATAATTGTGCCCAACTGTAAGGCACTTCCCACAATAGGAAGGCTTCCAGTCATAGGTAACATCCTGCAGAAAAATCTTCCCATCTGGATCCATTATCTCAATTTCAGTAGGTAACTCTTTAGAAACATTCACCTCAACAAGGATCCGAGCATATGAAATTCTAGTTTGTTTAGTCGTGCATTCATCAGCAAAGATGGGCTTACCCAACACACTAGCAATTCGACTAAGGGTCCTATTACCCCAGCAAGACATAGGCAGATTGGGAAATTTAATCCAAAGAGGAATCTCTGATGGGAAAGCAGCCTTAAAGTCAAAATCAGCTGACCATTGTTTCAAAATTATCGGTCTATTTGCAATAGTATATGGTCCTGAACATAATACTTCCTTAGCATCATCAAGAGATTGAAATTTTGCAATGTAATAACCTTCTTCATGATAATAGAGATCTGGATCTGACACATGGGACCAATGGAGATTATAAATCTTTTCATAGCATTGTATCCAGGAGTATTTCCTAATACAAACACAACTAAAGCACATTTCCATTTTTGTTCCTCTTCCACAACCTCTTCTTTGAGCAACTGACCTACTGGTTTGCCATTGATAACCGTCGGTGGGATATACTCTAGAGACATGCCATTAGTAGCAAGTCTATTTTTCTGGAACAAATTTGCCCATACCTTTGGTTCCTCTGTGATATCCTTCTCTAGATCTGCACGAATTGGTTGTGGATGTTGGTGCATGTGCACATTTTCACTATTAGCTTGTACCATCGAAACCAATGGTGCATCTGGTCCAGATTGAGGTCCTTGATTTCTAGATAAACTTTGAGGGATGGAAGGATCTGCAGGTGGAATCACTGGTCCAGACTGAGGCTCTGAGTTATTATCAACCTTATCAGCTACTGTTGGAAGTACTGGAACTCCAGATGGCTGTGAATCAACAGTTGCATGAAGCAATGAGACAGTTTCTTCCATAGGCTTCAATGGAACAGTATTAACTGCCTGTGGAACAGTATTAACAGATTTGGGAGAAACAGTGTTGTTTGCATAAATTGACACCAAAACCTTCTTAGGTCGACCTCTCCCTCTTACCATAGCACCCTCAATATAGGTTGACCTACATACACAGAGGAAGCAGAGAAGAAGAAGATGAAAAGTTAGAGAGAAGGCACAGCTTCTCTCTCTTTCCAGCTCAGGTGGACCAGTTGTTGGAATTGATGTTGTTAGTACTGTTTCTTTCCTGATAGAGATCTAACAGCTTTCTCTTCCCTTGCATTAGATCCAAAGAAAAAACTTCACCAAAAACCCAAGAAAATATATAAATACCCCAAAAGTTCCAATTTTGAATCACACCCACATCTCAAAATTCAATTAACTTGCACTTAAAATTCTCTTCCTCATTTCCCTATTTTCAATTTCCTTTAAAAATCCCACCATTTTCTTATCCTAAGTCGTAAAAATGGTAGCTTTAAAAATGAAGGTTTTAGGATTTATGTCAATAATGCTATCAATTTCTGCATTTGCAAATGGGGATGAGAATGAATCATCTAAGCCGCCAACAATAGTAAAAATAGTGAAGGGTAAAAAAATGAGTGTTAAAGATTGGGAGTGTAATAAGTTATCAAGATTTTGTTGTAATTTGACAATTTCAGATTATTTTGAGACTTACCAATTTGAGAATTTGTTTGCTAAGAGGAATTCACCTGTAGCTCATGCTGTTGGTTTTTGGGATTATAAATCTTTTATTACTGCTTAAGCTCTTTATCAGCCTCTTGGATTTGGTACTACTGGTGGTAAGCAAATGCAGATGAAAGAAATTGCTGCTTTTCTTGGCCATGTTGGTAGCAAAACTTCTTGTAAGTTCTCCTTTTTCTTTTTAAAAAATTAAGCTCAAAGTATATCTTCTTTTCTCTTCAATCATCCAGTTTTCAGTGTGTGTGTGTGTGTATTGCATAATATGGGCAGGAGATGAGTTTAAATGGAGGAATGTTGACAGTTAAAATTCATAAGCCGGCCGCAACTTGTTTGGGACTGAGGTATAGTTGTTGTTGTTGAAGCATCTAGTTCTCACTTGCTAGGCTAAATTGTTGTTGTTGAAGCATCTAGTTCTCACTTGCTAGGCTAATCCGGATTCGTGCCATAGAAAGCATGCGACGGAGTTTCTAGTCGCCCCGACCAAATAGAACTCCATTCACAAGGCTTGAAACCAGAGGCCTTTTGTTAAGAGTGAAAACAAAATTATCATCCCACCACACCCTTCGATTATGAGCTCAAAATATGTTAGTGCATGGATAAACATCAGATTTAGAGAATCTCTAATTTTATGGAACCTCTAATTTGTTTCAAAAGACAAAATTTTGAGTATTATCATGAAGCGCGCCAGATTGAGTGGAATGGATATAGAGGATTCATCTAACTAACCACGACTAGTATGGGATTGAGGCATATTTGTTGTTTCTAGTTTGTTGTTAGTCTAATTTATTCATTTCTATCATATTTTATAGATCTGTGTTTTCCCCTTTGTTATTCTTTAATGTCTCATGCGGTGCTTTGTTGCTCAGAAAATGGTAAAAAAATTAATGGAGAAATGTTTAGCCAATGGAGATATTTGATTACCTTCAGATTTGAAAGTAATATACTAATATTAAGAGGTTTTCTTTAGGAAAACTCAAGGAATTGAGAATGATTTTTGAAAATTAGAGAGGCTCGTGAATAATTTGATCTTGTAAGGATTAAAATGTGTATATGAGTCACGATTAAAACTTAATTGGATCAAACGTAACAGTACTTAGAAAAGATCAATAGCTTGTGGAAAATCACTGGTTTAATTCGTTCTTGTTTGAGATTATGTTTGGGTCTTGGGTCTCCATCTGGTGCAATATACTTATGTTGAGCTAATTCTAGAGATGTTTGAGCAGTTAGTTGGCCGACTTCAGATAATGAGAATAACCAAAAAAGGGCTAACAATTCCTTTGCTGTTCGAGCAGAGTAACCCTGTTTTGATGATCTGACTAGTGTATGTTCCATTTGAGACAGTCACTTAAGATTGTCTCCATCTGAAAATCACTTAGCTTGTTGCTTGATCTGTATCTCTCTCTGTATTAGGATGGGGGTAAAAGCAATTCTCGAGATGTGCAAGTGATATGGTTCATTAGCAAACCAGATGATCTTTGGATTTACTTCTTGGTCAATTATTTAAGTTGTTTTCAGGGGTATGTTCTATGGTTTTTCAGTCATATCACCGTTCATAACTTCTAGGGTGTTCAACATTAAATTAAGTTTTTAATAATCCTCTGGTTTCTTCAGCTGTGCTTGTCTGTGTATTCAACTCTCTTCTCTTTCTGCCAATTTACGGACTTTATGTAAACAGGTGGTTATGGAGTAGCCACCGGGGGACCATTCGCTTGGGGCCTTTGCTATAACAAGGAAATGAGTCCTAGCCAAGATTACTGTGATGACTTCTTCAAATTAACCTACCCATGCTCTCCTGGAGTCCAATATTATGGCCGTGGTGCCCTGCCTATATACTGGTAATATTGCATTACCTTTAGATTACCTATTATTTCTTCTTTGTTATCAACACACCACTCAATCTCATTGGGTTCTCTTCTCCGCTATGGTGTTGTTCTTGTTTTGCGATTTCACATCAACTTCAGCTGATCTACCAACATAGAACTTAGTTACAGGATAAAGAAAAAGCCATTTAGCTCATCTAGTCCTCGTCGCAGTATCTGCTTGAGCTGATGCCTGTTTCTTTATTTGATTAGGAATTTATTTCATTCGTCTAGCATATACAAGCACTAATGATATGTTTTTCCTTGGGTGCTTCTACCTAGGAACTACAACTACTGAACTATAGGTGAAGCACTGAAGATAGATCTGTTGAATCATCCCGAGTACATTGAACAAACGCGACCTTGGCATTCCAAGCTGCGATTTGGCAGTGGATGAATCCAGTTAAAAAGGGTCAGCCTTCAGCTCATCATGCCTTTGTTGGCAATTGGAAGCCTACTAAGAATGATACTTTGTCTAAACGAGTGCCTGGTTTTGGCACCACCATGAACATCCTATATGGTGACAATGTCTGTAACCAAGGTGATGTCGACTCCATGAACAACATCATATCCCACTACCTCTATTACCTCGATTTGATGGGCGTTGGTCGGGAGGAAGCAGGGCCTCATGATATACTCACCTGCGCAGAACAAAAATCTTTCAATCCATCCTCCACCTCAACTGCTTCTTCTTGAGACTTAACTTGGATTTTCGACAGTCTGCATTTGCTGCTTTATCCTCAAAGATTTTCGCAAAAGAAGCATTATCCAATAAGTGGAGCGAGATCGGCTTTGTCCTGCTCATGGTGTAAACTGTGTATTTGGGAGTCATTATATAAGGATTAAGGATCTCGCGCTTTCTTGTTGTGTCTTATTGAAGTGAATTTTGATCATGTAATTTGTGCAGTGTTCGGGGCGAGGGTCTATCGGAAATAGCCTCTCTATGATGGGTAGAGATAAGGTCTGCGTACACACCACCTCCCAGACCCCACTTACAAGATTATACTGAGTTATTACTGTTGTAGCAGTATGTGGAATGTACTTCTAACAGTCTTGATATATACTTATATGCAATGTGAAAACTTACTCTTTTCTCTTTTGAACTGTTAAAATGAACATGCAAACAACAAAAGGAAAAGAAGAAAAGGAAAAAGAGAAGTTTTTTTTTTCAAACCCGGTGTTCGGTACCTATATTGGGGTCCGATTAAATCTGGATTCGCGCACATTGGGGGGTAAAACGCTCCTTAATAAAGGCGATTCTATAGCTCGGACTCGAATCCGAAACCTCTGGTTAAGGATGAACAAATAGTTACCACTGCATCACTAACTCTTGCAATAACATACGAGTGTCCCTTTCTTTTACCAAGTTAAGACAACAACAATCTAATATAATTTCACTTAGTGGGGTTTGAGGAGGATAGTGTGTACGCAGACTTTACCTTTACCCTGGGATAGAGAGACTGTTTTCAGATAGATCCCGACATCTTTCCCTTCAAGAACTTTCTACCTTACTTTTGGGGAGACTCGAACTCACCAAGTTAAGACAGTTTTAAAAATATTGTGAAGACATTTTATCCACTCCTTACGAGACTGTCCTTTTCTTTTACCAAGTTAAGACATTCAAAAAGGTTGTCAAGACATTTCTTCCACTCTCGATGAGTTTTAATTGTTTATGCCACTTTAGTAACGACTATGTTTGTGTTCCCGTCAACTTGTACACACCCTTTTATACTCTATTTACTATCTTTAATTTTTCTTTGATTATTTCACCTCTTTTTCTCGGACATTTCATTTTTATATTGTTATTATTTTCGTATAGAACGTGTTAAAATTTTTGCTCATTCTATGTCACGGACAATGAGATCATCCCCCTAGAGATTAGTTCAGAGTAACTAGTGTCCCGAGTTGGAATTCCAATTGGAAAAATAACACGGTATTGCCGCTATAAAAATAATAGCCGAACACACACACACATATATATATATATATATATATATATATATATATATATATATATATATATATATATATATATATATATATATATATATATATATATATATTCTGTATCTTATATACAAAAATTATATAAATTTTATATACTTTTTCGGCTACCAAATATAAATAATTTCTGGCGCGGGCTAAAAGTGATAATATCTAATTCCAATTGCTTCGCCAAATTGAGTCATTCTTCCTTATTAACTACAAAAAAGCTCCTATGTTTTAATTATGCGCCTTAATTTTTCCTTTTATATTTTTTCAAAAAGAATATCACAGGATTATTCATCTCTTTTTAATAATATATTGGTATCGGATCAGTGCACACACTTAAGACCACGTAATTATCTTGTCAAACTAAGACACATAAAATAAAACTGAATAGTATATCGTATCATAATAATAATAATAATAATAATAATAATAATAATAATAATAATAATAATAATAATAATAATAATAATAATAATAGAAATAATAAAAAGATGGTTTAAGCAGATGCAGAGTCAGAATTTTAATCTTATGGGTTCTAAATTTTAGTATACAACTTCAAGTATTAGCTATTGGATTCTAAATCCATAGTTTGGCTTGTATCTCCGCCCCTGGATTTAAGGAATACCTTCAACGACAGTTATAAACATAAATGTAAACAAATTGTGTCTTTATATTCTTAAACTTCACCTAGTCAAATTAAGACACATACAATAAAATCGATAAACTATATCATAATAGATAGTTTATGCTATAAAAAAAGAGATATCTAATAACATAGTCGAGCTGCAAGTAAGTTGGCTCGACGCCATCATTATCATCAACGACAATGATAATAATTAAGCTTCAATTCTAAATAAGTTTACCCGAAACCACCATCATAATAAAAATATGTCCGATAAAATAAGAAATAAATATCTGATAAAATACGTCTGTTGCACGTAAGCTGGCTCGACACTACAACAAGAATAATTACTAATCCTTAATTCCAAATAAGTTTACTCGATACCACCATCATAATAAAAATATGTCCAATAAAATAAGAAATATATATCTGATAAAATAATCAAGTTGCACGTAAGGTGGATCGACACCACCACTATAATCAATGACAACAATAATAACGAAGTCTCAGTTCCAAATAAGTTTACCCGATACATCATCATAATAAAAATGTCTTTAATATCACATTTAACGCGCACCAAAAACTATTTATATTTAGTAGCTAAAAAATATATAATTTTTGTATATAATATAAAGAATATATATATACACACATATAAATATAATATATTTTTTAGTTATTATTTTTATATCGGCTATATAATATTATTTTAAGAAATAAGTATTCGCGCATACGACACCACCGTCATTAATAAAATAAAAAAAAGAGAGAGAATAATAAAATAACCTTCACTGACAGCTAAATATACACAGATATTTCTTATATTCTCAATCATAACCCTCGGCCCCCTGGAGCACCCTTTCCTCAATCCTCATTCTCAACGTAACAAAACAGACAACAGAGAACAGACTCAAACAATTCTCTCTCTCTCTCTCTCACACACACACACACATTGTTCTCTGTCATTACCTGTCTGCTTAACTGTTTCTTCACTGTATTTCCTCATTACTCAAGAAGAAGAAGAAAGAAGCCGAAGAAATTTTCTTTATTTATTTATCAGGTATATGGAATAAATAAAATATGCCCTTTAATTTCGGTTGGTTTCTATGGCTATAACTATTCCTAATGAGTTGTTTTGTACCTCACCCTTTTGCCCTCTTTTCAATTCTCAGGGTTTCATTTTTTGTTTTTTGAGGGATCAGTTTGAATTTGACTAAATTTCATTTTTATTTTTTCTCTCATTTTCAACTTTCCCATTTCATTTTTGGACCCTCTGGATCTAACCCTTGTCTGGGAAATTTTCAAGATTTGATTCTTTTATTCATTTGGTATTGTGGATTGTAATTGTTGATTAATTTGATTGCTATGGATGATAATTTTCACAGGCAAGGGCTAGTGGTAAGATTATATAAATTCCCTTTTTGGGTTTCTTGAAAATATCTGTTTATCTAATTTATAAAGGGATTTTTACCTATACATCCCATATAACAAATCTTACTACCATTATTGTGCATTGTTTGTTTATTACCCTCATATCTCATGTTTTTGTTACACAATATGTACCAAACGGAATCTTTCCAGATGTTGCCTCCTAAAATAACGCCTTTATTAATGCTCAAATCTATGTTAAATGAATTGTATCCTAAAATAACTCATGTATTTATGGCTCCTAATTACTCTTTGATTTTGTACCAAATAAATGCTAAATGATATTAGGAATAATTATTCCTTATATACAATTTCTTCGTCATATTCTTTTCCTTTGTACATTGAAAGACCAAGGAAAATTCTTTAAAAAACTCATAAGCCACAGGTTCAAATTTTACGGATGAAGAAACTTGATTTTCTTTAGTGCATATTCCTAGATTATCAGATTTTCTTCATATATGTGATCTTCATTCGCCAGAAAGTCTGCATATTGGTTCGTCCCCTTAAAATATGGGGATTTTTACCTATACATCCTATATAACAAGCCTTACTATCATTATTGTGCATTGTTTGTTTATTACCCTCATATCCCATATTTTTGTTACACAATATGTACCAAACGGAATCTTTCCCGATGTTGCCTCCTAAAATAACGCCTTTTATTAAGGCTCAAATCTATGTTAAATGAATTGTATCCTAAAATAACTCATGTATTTATGGCTCCTAATTACTCTTTGATTTTGTACCAAATATATGTGATTTTGTCCATGATTAACTACAATTAACTACATTTACCTACATTTGACTACATTTTAAAAATTCACTGGAAACACTTCATATAACCTTAACTACATTTAACTACAATTGACTACATTTGACTACATTTTAAAAACTCACTGGAAATACTGCATATAACCTTAACTACATTTACCTACATTTGACTACATTTTAAAAATTCACTGGAAACACTTCATATAACCTTAACTACATTTAACTACAATTGACTACATTTGACTACGTTTGACTACATTTGTGCTAAGGAACCAAGGATTAATTGATAAGACTCTCCTGTTTGACATTGAGCTCCTCAAAATCGTACCAAAATGAAGTTGCTTGTTCAATGTTTTAATATATAAGTGGCGTACCTTTGTGTGAGCAAATTTTGTTTCGTTGTTTCATCTTATGTAACAAAATTCATTTTTTATTTTATTGTATCATGAATTTGATCTTCATGTACCATGCCACTCATCTGCTCCTAATAACTTTGGATTAAAAAGGAGAAGATAAAATGACTATATAGATAGACAAAGTTGATCTAAGAAGAGAACCAACTGGGAAACATAAAGCAAGCTTTCTTGAACAGAACGGATAAACTACAGCTTTTGTACGAGGACAAATATAGGGTAGCTCTTGGCAGGAAGGTAGTAAAAAAGTTTGGAGAGAAAGAGAGAAATTGATAGGGTATCAATTATTATCTATTTAACTGTCTATAATTAAGGGATAATCATTTATAATTAATAAGTATATAATTGGGGAAAGAAGATATGGAAATATTTTGTTCCACAAATCAAGCCCCTAATAAATCATTGATAATTAAATCTTAAAAGTAAATTTTGGTACATAAATTGAAACATGGTATACTTAAATGTAATAAATACTAACCTTAAACATGAGTGGTTATAAGGTTTGTTATATGGGATGTATATGTAAAAATCCCATTTATAAAAGAGGAATTTTATTTTGTATTGGGATCGAGGCGTTGTTGATTGATTGTGTGGTTGATCTCTGGCTATGTGTGAGTTTGTCTTGAAATGTGAATTGTATGTTTGATTTGATGGAAATGGAATTAATTTCAAGATTCTATTTTTAGTGCTTTGATTTAATGATGGTTTTTTCTAGTTTAAATTTTGTTTCCTTTTTGCTCAATGTGGAGGAATGTACCATTTAAGAGGATTCCTTAGAAGATAAATGAAATTGGAATCATTAAATTTTGATGTATATAGTAGTCTTGCATTGATATCTTGTATCTTTTGATATTAACTTCTGTATCTTTTGCTATTAATTTCATAGTTTATTGGTGGAGAGAGGTAGTATTTCTGTTTTCTCTGCTTTTAACTTGTTTTCCTTTTTTCCTAGAGGAGCTTTTACTTAAGATATTCTTTGTTGGCAAGTCTAGACATTTCCCCCTTTTTGCTTTTTGATGAATATAAATGGAGCTCCTCGTGATATATTTCTGTTAAAATTGATTTTTGGCATCCAGCAGATTGTGTTATTGACGGGTTCATTTGTCTAATACAATTTTTGTCATTTAGATTTCAAAAATATTGCAAGTACCTTGTAAATTACCCTCCGAACAAGGAGAGAGCTGTATGCCATTTCCATCAAATTATTTAGGAAATAAAGTGGTAGTACGTGTATAAATGAAGTATGTTCATTCTTACATTTGAGTTACTGAACAGGCACATGCTCCTCCTCCTGGTCACTTTTCACGGTTGGAAAACAGAAGGGCTGAAGACGATCTTTATTTGCGAAAGAGAGTGAGAATGAGAAGGTGGCTGTGCTGCACCTGTCAAGTAGAGGAGTCCTACCCATCAAATGAAACCGAGCACCTTAAAAACCCTGCAACTCATGCTGATGGTACATTATTGCATTTTGTGCTTGAGCTATCTTTATTGGAAAAACCAAATTGCTTTCTCCTTTGTTGTCTGAAGATGAGTCTTTGCCTCGTCGCTGCCATTTGATTTAGCTGATTGATGTGATCATTTTGTCATTGCATCCCCGATTCCCCGTCACACACTAGAGTACAAATTTAGGACACTTTGGAAATTTTAAGAAGAAATTGAACTTCTCATGGTGATCTAATTGTGCCCTCCGTTTATATATATGTATATGTTATATTGTCTTACAAATCTTTTCTGAGGCATTACGTTTGCCTATTATATAAAAGGGTTGAATCAATCTTAGTTCGGCTTCCAGAATTTTTGTTTGCATTCAATTTTGAGTGAGTGGAGCTAATGAGGATCCTCTTAAATTCAAATCCAACTATGCTAGCGTAAAGGGTACTGTAGATTATTGCTTCATTAAATTACCTAACTACCGCTTTCAATATTCATAAGTTTTGTCCCACGACAAAAATACAAAATCTTGAAATGATACCAGACTGGCTATACTACGATATGCTTAAATTAAGATCTACTCAAAATTTTAATGAAAAAGGAGTAGCCGAAGATTCTGATTACAGCTAAATCCTGATGTTTCCTAGCAAGATTAAAAATTTGATCAGATCAGCTTTGATCCAACTTTTGTAATTTGTCCTAAGTAACCTTGTTTATTTATTTTATTGATATTCCAAATTGTGGTATCAGAAACATTTGCTAGAGAATTGTTTATAATGGATATCAGTGGTAGGCCTCTTGATTTGCTTTGTTAATCCCTCTCTCTGAGGAAGTCAGAGAGGATATGCTCGCAATGCAGAAGGAAGATTTCATCGCTTTCCTAACAGATTTAATTTTAAAAAAAAAATAAAAATCTAAAGGACCTAGTGTCGACTTCAAATATGAAATTTCACTCTATGTGCGCGTCTATTTTGGATTCTTTTTGGTTATAAAATACTTTCTTCATAACCTTGGAAAGTATTTCGGACGGTTCCCATGTGCTTGTTTGCTCAGGAAATATCATGTCAAAAGTGTATGCATCCTTACAAGGAACATTTCCCAACTGTTCTATTTTAACTTTCTAGTTTATGACACATAGTCCCAGATGAAACTTGTGATTAACAACAACAATATTTCTTTTAGAACACTCAAAAAGAAAAGAAGTATGGCATATCTTCCTTCAGTTGAGTACATATATGTTCATGCCACATTGAATCTATTTGTCTGGATAGTTTTAGGACTATTATTTATGGCATGTTTGGCTGTGCTAAATTTCTAGTGCTTCTTAGACAAGTCTCAATTTTTCGATTGGCGAGATAGTTTTGGTTTTAATTAGTTTCCTTTGGTATCTGTTACCAGGATATCAGAACGGGTCAAGAGTACCAGGTCCTGCCAAGGCTGAAGCAGAAAAAGCAATACCAACTATAGAGGTCCCAGCATTGTCTTTGGATGAACTGAAAGAGGAAACTGACAATTTTGGATCAAAAGCATTAATTGGTGAAGGTTCTTACGGGAGAGTATACTATGCTAATCTAAGCAATGAAAAAGCTGTTGCCGTGAAAAAGCTTGATGTTTCATCTGAGCCTGAGACTAATGTTGACTTCTTGACTCAGGTAAAAGTGTATTTTCTTATGTAATTCTTTTTGGCTGTGTTACATGTAAATCCCTCTGATATCTGTTTCCTCTTTTCACCGTAAGCTTGCTAGAGTTTCAAGATTGAAGCATGACAATCTTGTTGAGTTGCTTGGTTACTGTGTTGAAGGAAATATTCGTGTATTAGCGTATGAATTTGCTACGATGGGGTCCTTGCATGATATTTTGCACGGTATGAAAAAAACTTCATGTCTTTGAAATTTGAATGCAAGAGAATTTATTAGCTTGATAGATAATATATTCTCTCCGTATTTTGTACGTTCTTGCTTACAGGAAGGAAAGGAGTACAAGGGGCGCAGCCGGGGCCAACACTTGATTGGATGCAGCGGGTAAAGATTGCTGTTGATGCCGCAAGGGGACTCGAGTATTTGCATGAGAAGGTCCAACCTTTAATAATACATAGGGATATAAGATCAAGCAATGTACTCCTATTCGAAGACTACAAAGCAAAGATTGCAGATTTTAACCTGTCAAATCAGGCTCCTGATATGGCTGCTCGCCTTCATTCTACTCGAGTTTTAGGAACATTTGGCTATCATGCACCGGAGTAATGTCTCCCACCTTTCTCTTCTGACTAACCTTTTATATTTGTTGTATTGGTACTCTGTTTCTTCTTTAAATGTTGTACACATGTTTTGCGCTTTTGAGTTTTTCTGAACTCCTCGCTTCTGGTAACATATTGCTGAATCTTATTTTCTATCTAGCCACTTGATTAACTTCCTTTTTGGTATGATACATTTCGAACTAGGAATATACAACTTAAGTGTAGAAGTGGGGAAATTGAAGCTACTAGGAATAGGTGTGATCTGCGGTAAAAGTTGGCAATAGGTTATGTAAATGACTATACAGTAACATTGAGTCTCTGATGCATCTAACTGATGTTAAAGCATATTTGGTAGAAATTATTGGTGAGATTTAATGCTGTTGAAAGTTTTCTAGAAGAAGGGCCCGATGAGACAAAGCATCAGTAAGAAAAAGTAAGTTTTAGCCACTGAAATAATATTTGTAGTTGCTAAATGACAAATATACCACTCCTCAACAGGCATAGGAAAATGGTAATGCAGCAGATTTTCCGGGTTTCTTCACTTTATGTGACAAAAGAGTCTACTGGGGCTAAGGAAAGATTTAAATAAGTAAGGTGCTTCTTCGCTTCTGGGCAAAAGGCTAATACAACTCAAAAAGGCCAAAGATACTTTGAAATTAAGTTTTGAATATTAAGGTGTAAAAGGCGGAGAGGCTTTCTTGGAAATCCGAAAGCTCATCTTTGCTTTTGTGTTGGTTTCCCTTTTTTAATGTGGATGTTATATTTTACGTCTATCAAGAGATAATTTGCCACTAAGTTAGCTTGTTATGGGGAAGGAGCTGGTGAAGACAACAGTGTAGCTGATATTTTGAAGTTTTCCAAATATAAACTACTTGCACTGGTGAATTTCATTTTCATGAATTATGGCATCTTTTCTTCCCCACTATACCTATAGTAACATTTAGCATTTGGATATGTTTGGATGAAAAAAACAACTAACCACTTTTGTATATGGGATGGAATGGTAGGATCTCTTGTTATAAAATGTACAAAGAGTTTACTGATTTGCTCCTTTACATACTTTCATTTATTGGTATAAATTATAGAACCAGTTATCTACTCAAGGTTTTGTCTTCTCGCGAATAACCAAATGTTTAAGCTTTTGAGTGAAGGTAGTTTTGTGCTCTATGAGTGATTCTAGTTGATAATTAAGCTCTTTCTACAAAGTTAGATAACAAAGTTGTGAGATATTTGCTGGAGTTGTTTCTCTGCCAGTCGTTTTACCCGTTGGCATCTCCGTCACCTGCTTTGCTCCTTTATTGGTGTAAAATGCTCCAAAAAAGTTGTTTTGTTTCAGGAGTATTATCTAACCCAAGTATCGTAAAAATAATTACAGATACGCTATGACTGGACAACTGACACAGAAGAGTGATGTGTATAGCTTTGGGGTGGTCTTGCTTGAACTTTTGACCGGAAGAAAACCCGTAGACCATACAATGCCTCGAGGACAGCAGAGCCTTGTTACTTGGGTGAGCATAGCTTCACATTTTTTTCGTGCATTTTTATTCCTTATGTGCTCTTCTCTGCTATATCTTTAGATCCTATCCTTGATGTATAATTTGCTTCTTTAAATTTGTAGGCTACCCCGAGACTGAGCGAAGATAAAGTCCAGCAATGTGTCGATCCAAAGCTGAAAGGATATCCTCAGAAAGCAGTGGCTAAGGTCTCTTCTTCTCCCCTTCTCCAATATCTGCTTCTCCTCCACCCCCCCCCCCCCTCACAACACACAAAAAAAAAAGAAGGCCCCCCAACACAACCAAAAAGAGGAAAAACTGTGACTAACTAGTCTTGATTGGAAAAAGGTGCTACAGAAGTTCCTTACAATTTCTGATTGGCGATGTTGTTTTTCTTATTTTCCGGCTCATTCAGATGGCAGCTGTGGCAGCGCTGTGCGTGCAATACGAGTCTGAGTTCCGTCCGAATATGAGTATTGTTGTCAAAGCTCTCCAACCACTGTTGAAGGCTCCTCCTGCACCTGCTCCAGAAATATAGGGAGCGTATTGTCACTTGGCTTGTTTTGGATTCTCTATTGATAATTTGCACTGTTTTGGTATATCATGCCAGGATTTCATTTGTAACATGACAAAAAAATAAGACTTCTCTAAAATTTTCCCCGTGTTTGAACGTGGCGTGTATGATTGATGCTTAACTTCCATGGTGAGATTGTTGCCCGAGACTGAGGGTTGTCTATAATTTTTTTATTAAAAAAACCGGATTCTGTCCTCTCAATTTGTGTATTATATTTGTGCTCTTTTGTATTGTATTGTATTTTATAACGATATGATTTATACTATTCAGATTGGACCTCTAATTTTGACACATTATCATTGTGAAGACTAATTACACACGCACACAATCGCTGTTTGACATAACCTGTCTACCGCCATGTTTATCCTTCCATGTTAGTTTATACTCCGTCCGCATGTGAAATTATTTGACTGTGTACGAAGTTTAAGAAAAAAGAGAATACTTTCTAACTTGTGGTATAAAATGAGGTACATAAGTTGTTTCTAAATAAGGAAAGGGGTTATTCTTTTTCGCACGGATTAAAAGAAATAAGTTTGCATAAATTGAAACAGAGGGAGTAACAAATAACATTTCTTATCGGCTTTCACATCTATGATTTGTCAAACTATATGGATACAAGAGCAAGAAAATGAATTAAACAACAAAGGTCTGTTAAGAAAGGGGTTGCTATTCTAGTAAGGTGGAGCTGGTAAAGTAAGATACCATCATTTTGGATGTTCACAGTAAGAGATTAAACCCTCTGTCTCAGAATTACTGCTTTACTTAATTCAAAGATAGTAGGATAATCCAAGATCTTGACTGCAATTACCAGACAGAAATCACTTGACTTCTACTCCAGAGTCGTAAAGATAGCTGAGTTTGCTCAATCATTAAACTGGTCTTTGTGGAGGGGATGACACAATTAATCCTGTTGTCTAAGACACTACAACTCATTTAACTAATCTAAGTCTAGCATCAGCGGACAACTTTAGCCACCTATGCTGGATGGATTTGGATTATAATCATCCTCAGGGCTTGGAATTGGTAGGCTTTACTGGCACACTCGACTAATCCGCAAACAGACACTTTCCTCTGCAGATAGAGGAATGAATTTAGAAAGATAACCAAAATCACACAAACTCTTGCGAACAGAAAGGATCCATGGCTCGGGAGATATACTGCTGCACATCTTGGAAGCCTATTAAAGGCTGGCTCATTACAACCAAAAAAAAAAAAAAAAAAAAAAAGACCAATGTTATCCCATAAATGGGGTCTGGGGAGGGTAGTGTGTACGCGGATCTTACCTCCTAACTTATAGAGATAGAGAGATAGTTTCCGATAGACCCTCGGCTCAAGGAACATCTGAGATAAAGCACCCAAGCAGCAAACAATAATAACAACAATGTAATATGGTAAAGACTGGCTCATTGCATCTGAAATTAACCAGAGTAAAACCTCCACCACTAATTTAACAGAAAAAGGTGGAGTTTTTTTTTTTTGGGGTGGGGGGGTGGGGGGGGGGGGGTTTCCATAACTCCATGCTGTTCCATAATATCCAACAAAGTCGCCATATATCAATATAAAATCTGGCAAGTTCTCAAATCCAAAAAGTCTTCTGAATAGTAAAAACAGATGCAGTGAAAATGTCAAAGAGAGCTACATTTCACTAAAACATAAATCAATACAATGAACTGGCAGAACGGATTTGATGACTTAGGTTTTTCTAGTGATTATTATGAACTGTCTCAGTTGTTTACTTGTACAATAATATAGCTATGCCATTGGATAGCAGATACTGGATTCCTGCAACAGCAAGTTGAAGCAGGTGTGGGGTTGGAGTACAAGGGTGGAGGAGAGACGATGCAAATTTAACATCTAATATACAACAATGAGAACTAGCCATAGAACTACAATGAGATTCCACCACTCCTGTTAATTATCACGCCGTAGATGGTCAAATGTGTATGAATCATGGGCGAGATTCTGCATGAAGAAAGAAGTATATTAGAAGAGAGAAAATGTTGGTCTAAATGTCAAGAGACTACAGTGATTAGCAGAGAATACTCAATCCGAACTGTAACCAGAAGCTCACTGTTCAACAAACAAGAAAAGATTGAAAAGAAAAAGCTACTAAATGGAGCTAGAGCTGCCACAAATGGAAGATGCGGTTAAATTTACAGAACAATATTAGTGCTGCTCGATGAAATAGTCCAGCCATTAACTCAAGGGATTGGTTTTTTCAAGAACTAGCTATGTTGCAGGCATTCTATTACACCAGAACTTCAAAAAGGTTATTTTTATTTTTTTGGTAAAGTAAAGAGCTTACCTTCAAAGAGAGTAATTTTATCCATCAAAAAATAAATTCTGTAACTTATATTGTGTCTATCATTATATCAAAGAAAAGAAAACACATCTCAAAAAGCAACAACTATCCAAAATTTCTGGGTGAGAAGACGTAGAGAAACAGGAAATGCAAACTCTCATACAAGTGAGCCTTTACTACAGTCCATAGACCACTAGAAGGCCAGGGTTTTGTTGGACAACTCTGGATTACCCCTGGATCAATTCTTCTGAGGCATGACCAAGGATTGGAAATAGATAAATACAACCAGCCAACTAGATGTAAGCATTTTGAAAGCAAACTAGGACTTGATATAAGGGACAACCACTTATTATTTAAAATATAGATTTCCTAGCATGAATGAGACGTGCTCTAGGAAAGCAGAAAAAAGTTTCACCTCAAACCCAATCTTTTTGTGGGGTGTGTGTGTGTTGTGGTGGTGGTAGGGGGAGGGGGACAAACCCCGAGGGCTAGTGGCGTACGGTTCAAAACTCGGAAGATAATGGGTCAGTCCCTCTACCATACAAGTTTCCTTTTACCACTAGACCATACCTCAAGCCCAATTTTAGTACTAAAATTTTGCCAACACTGACCTTCACTATTCCCGGAGATGGAATGGTTTCAAATATTCATGAACATTCCAAAACGGAGGGAGTGTCGTATTAATTCGGGCCGGAGGGAGTAATAGGTTTCGAAAGAAATCAATCTTGCTTGATGTTATTTACTAGAGAGCACTCATAATTTCATGCACAGTTACCAGCAACCCTTGAATACCTGTTCTTGTGCACGGAAATACATGAAAGGTGTATAGTGGAGGAAGTTTGAAACTCTGGAAGTATAAATATCAGCATATCTGCAGTTTCAAGTTAAAAAGATGTAAAAACAGTTCAGATAATTACAAAAATATCTTACCATCAATTAATAGGGGAAATGACATAAATTTTCACAACACATTGACATACTTCTCAATTTGACGCATCAAGTGGCTTTTATCCCACAGACCTGCACGAGAAAGATAACCCCACCTGAAAGGGAAAATAAGGCAGATAGATTACCCTCAAGTCCAAATTCGTAAACTGAAAAAGAAACCATTCTTGTGAGCTCATCGAGAAAACATGCAGATATGCAAGTAAACATTCCTTCAACCTTTATACGTTAAACTTGGTCGAGGTGATGTTGACTCACTCTGAACATTAAAATATCAACTAAGAGCTAATGAAACAATAAATAAAACTACTGTAAGAAATCTGAGGCTGAATTGAAGAGACAGGTAACTCCTAAAGAAAAATCTCCAAATCACCTTTTATTGAAAAGCTCTCCGTCCTCATGCAACATTGGACCAATTTTCTGGTCTAGCCTCTGCATAACGACAAGTAGCTTTTGCATGCTTTCTGTGAGTTCATTATCTTCCATGTGTGTGGCAGCAAGGGTCTGATGCATAATAAGACATACATCTTTAAATTGGTTACATCAAGTAACAAAATGATCGTACAAAGGAACCTACATAAGTCACTAAGACATTGCAAATAGCCTTGATAGAGAGCCAGACCTTTTTCTTCCTTTCTTATCTTTTTCCAGATACTGGTTAAAGACTATAGCAAAAGAGAACTATGACAATAGCATACCCAGTATATTCCCACACAACCTACATCCAGTTCAATATTTCCCCCCCTAAGAATAATCCACCGGAAAAGTGAGGAAGAACTACAACAACAACAACAACAACTACCCAGTATATTCCCACCAGGTGGGAGTCTGGGGAGGGTAATATGTAGACAAGCCTTACCCCTACCCGAAAGGGCAGGGAGGCTGTTTCCAATCGACCCTCGGCACATAGGACAAAAGGAAAAACAGCTGTAAAACAAAACAAAAAAAGAAAGCATTAGTGACTCCCGCAGAAAATAGTGAAAATAATTAACTAAAAATAAGAAACATATATACAATCGCAGGCAATAAAATCGTGCAGTAACTACCATAACTAACAGCCACAGGAGGGCACACGCTAACACACAAATCGTCTATGAGAAAACCTACTGACATGCGAAGGACTCTAGTAGCCCCTAACCTACAACCCTGATTCTGGACCTCCAGACGCTCCTATAGAATGGAAATTCTCAAACAAACTGCTTATGATCTGACAGAGTGCTGTACTCTGTTTCAAAGCTACATTGTAATACAATTTGCAGACATCCATGTTCCTTTCAATGGTTTCAAGAAAAATAAGGATTAACTCTTTCAACCAACTTGTAATCCTGTAGGTTCAGCTTGCCATTGCAGTAAACACCTTCAATGAGATACGTAATACAATATCAAGAGTTAACAGGTGATACTTTGCATTTGATTTGCATAGTTTCAAACAACATGTAAGATTGAACTTTGAAGACACTACTAGCAAACATGAAACGTGTGAGAAAGCACGGGAGAAAATATGATTGATATTCTGTTAAACATGATACAATGAGCCCTATATATATACATAACCTATCCTACTCCTGATACATATTGGATTAGGGTTATTTTTCTACTATTTACATATTCTAACACTCCCCCTCAAGCTGGTGCATATAAATCATATGTATCGAGCTTGTTACATATGTAGTTAATACGAGGACCAATAAGGGACTTGGTGAAAATGTCTGCAAGCTGATCATTTGACTTCACAAACTTTGTAGCAATATCTTCCGAGAGTATCTTTTCTCTGACAAAGTGACAGTCAATCTCAACGTGTTTAGTTCTCTCATGGAACACTGGATTTAACGCAATATGAAGAGCAGCTTCATTATCACACACAAGTCTCATCTGACTAACATCACCAAATTCCAACTCTTTGAGCAACCGTTTGATCCAAATTAGCACACATGTCGCCATAGTCATTGCTCGATATTCTGCTTTTGCACTAGACCGAGCAACCACATTATGTTTCTTGCTTTTCCAAGATACCAAATTTCCTCCTACTAAGACACAATATCCAAAAGTAGAACGTCTGTCAGAAGGTGATCTTGCCCAATCAGCATCGGAGTATCCAACGATCTGCTCATGGCCTCGATCCTCAAACAATAAACCTTTACCTGGAGTAGATTTTATATACCGAAGAATGCGAACAACTGCATCCCAATGACTATCACACGGAGAACCCATAAACTGGCTCACAACACTCACAGGAAAGGAAATGCCAGGTCTTGTCAGCGTAAGGTAATTTAATTTACCAACCAACCGCCTATATCTTGCTGGATCGTTAAGAGGCTCCCCCTGTCTTGGCAGAAGTTTAGAATTCGGATCCATCAGAGTGTCAACAGGTCTACAACTTGTCATTCCTATCTCATCAAGAATATCTAAGGCATACTTCCGTTGTGAGATCACAATACCTGAGCTAGACTGAGCGACCTCAATACCCAAAAAATACTTTAGTTTGCCCAGATCCTTAGTCTGAAAGTATTGAAAGAGATGTTGCTTCAATTTACTAATACCATCCTAGTCATTGCCGGTAATAACAATATCGTCAATATAGACCACCAGATAAATACAGAGACTCGAATCAGAATGTCGATAGAATACAAAGTGATCAGCTTCACTCCGAGTCATGCCAAATTCCTGGATAACAGTGCTAAACTTACCAAACCAGGCTCGAGTAGACTGCTTTAGACCATAAAGTGACTGGCGGAAGCGACATACAAGGTCACGAGACTCCCCCTGAGCAACAAACGCAGGTGGTTGCTCCGTATAAACTTCATCCTTAAGGTCGCCGTGTAAAAACGCATTCTTAATGTTCATCTGATAGAGGGGCCAATGGCGAACAGCAGCCATAGATAGAAAAAGGCAGACTGATGCTATCTTAGCCACGGGAGAGAAGGTATCACTGTAATCAAGCCAAAATATCTGAGTATATCCCTTGGCAACAAGACGAGCCTTAAGACGATCAACCTTACCATCTGGACCAACCTTGACTGCATACACTCAACGACAACCAACAATAGATTTTCCTGAAGGAAGAGGGACGAGCTCCCAAGTACCACTCGTATGTAAAGCAGACATTTCGTCATTCATAGTCTGTCGCCGCCCTGGATGAGACAGTGCTTCACCTGTAGACTTAGGGATGGAAACAGAAGACAAGGAAGATAGAAAATCATAATAGGGTGATGACAAACGATGATAACTCAAACCGATATAATGGGAATTAGGATTAAGGGTGGTCCGTATACCTTTCCGAAGTGCAATCGGAAGAGACAAGTCCGCAGTAGGAGCAGGGTCAGGTGCAGGACGTGAATCAGCTGGGCCAGATGCTGGGCGAGGACGACGATAATATGTCAAGAGTGGAGTTTCTGTGGCAGGGAGTCTAGGAGGAGCACACTAGACTCCAACGGTTGGAATGGGTAAGACTTCTGTAGCGGAAGATGAAGGAGGAGCTATAATAGACTCGAGTAAGACTTCTGTGGCGGAAGGTGAAGGAGGAGCTATAGTAGACTCCCTAAAGGCCGGCATAGGTAAAACCTCAAATATATCAAGATGGTCAGAATGGTCAGAAGAGGTAAAGAAAGGTTTAGACTCAAAAAATGTGACATCAACTGACATAAGGTACCTACGAAAATCAGGTGAATAACAACGATATCCCTTCTGAACACGAGAATAACCAAGGAAGACACACTTGAGAGCACGAGGAGCTAACTTATCTTTCCAAGGGGCTAAGTTATGAACGAAAAAGTGCTCCCAAAACACGAGGGGGAACAGAGTATAAGGGTGACTGGGAAAACAATACCTCATACGGAATCTGATTCTGGATGGGAGATGAAGGAATCCGATTAACCAAATAACAAGATGTGAGAATTGCATCGCCCCAAAAACGCAGCGGAACATGAGATTCAATGAGAAGTGCGCGAGCAGTCTCAATAATGTACCTACTCTTTCTCTCTGCAACCCCATTTTGCTGAGGGGTATAAGGACAAGAGGTCTGATGAATAATTCCTTGAGAAGTCATAAACTGCTGAAATTGAGTGGATAAATATTCCAAGGCATTATCACTGCAAAAAGTGCGAATAGAAACACCAAATTGATTTTTAATTTCAGCACAAAAATTTTGGAATATATAAAACAACTCAGAACGATCTTTCATTAAGAAAATTCAAGTACATCTTGAATGATCATCAATGAAACTAACAAAATAACGAAATCCCAATGTTGAATTGACTCTACTAAGACCCCATATATCCGAATGAACTAAAGAAAAAACAGACACTGCACGACTCTCAATACTACGAGGAAATGAGGCCGGGTATGTTTCCCGAGCTGACATGACTCACACTCTAATGCGGATAACCTAGACAAACTAGGCACCATCTTCTGAAGCTTGGATAAGCTAGGATGTCCTAAACGTCTGTGAAGCAGGTTTGGAGGATCTGCAACTAGACATGCCTTGGAGGATTTTAGTGAGTTAAGGTAGTAAAGTCCTTCTGATTCAAGTCTTGTTCCAATCGTCTGTCCTATATTGTGGTCCTGCATAATAAAAGAATCCTCAATAAAATATATACCACAATGGAAGGCACGAGTCAAACGACTAACAGATGCAAGATTAAAAGGACAGTTAGGGACATAAAGACCGAAATCTAGAGTGACAGAGGGTAGGGGATTCGCTTGTCCAACTCTTTTTGCTTTAGTTTAAGACCCATTGGCTAAAGTAACATTGGGAAGAAACTGTGAATACGCAATATTTGACAAAAGGGATTTATTACCAGAGATATGATCAGAAGCAGCTGAGTCCACAACCCATTGTTCAAGAGGACTAGACTGGGAAACACAAGCAAAAGAATTACCAGCAACAGAAGTATCAGTCTGAGCAAGAGAGGCTACTTGTGGAGATGTCTGCTTGCTCGATATTTAAGGAACTCATTATACTCCCCTTCAGATACAAAAAATCCCTGGTTACCTGTAGTCTCGGTCTGAGCAACATAAGCATTTTTGGGTGGTCGACCATGTAAAGAATAGTACACGTCACGAGTGTGACCAAGTTTATGACAATAAGAACACTTGGGTCTAGATCTTCCAAAACGGCCTCCTCCTCGTCTATTCTCCATAGTATGAGATGCCCGATTGTCCACTGATTGGGATACGATGACAGATGAGTTAAGTGTCTGTGATGAGCTCACTGGGTGACTTGGTGCTGCAGCAAGGCGAAGTAATCGAGAGAATAATTCATCAACTGTGGGGACAGTCGGACTAGCCAAAATCTGATCGCGTACTGAGTCGAGATCATTAGGAATCCCAGCAAGAGTAAGAACTAGAAACATCTTTTGTCGATGCTCTTGCTGCTTTGCAACATTAGCAGAAACTGGCATCAACCTCTCAAATTCCTCCATAGCTGCCTGTACTTGTCCCAAGTAAGTAGACATATCTAATTCCTGTTTCTTTAAATTTGTCATCCGCAATATCAAATCATAGAAACGAGATATGTCATTAGCATATAAAGTACGAGCCTTTTCCCAAACCAAATAACATGTCTGGAATGGACGAAACAAGGGCATCAACTTGGAATCAATAGATCGCCACAGAATACTGCATAATTGAGCATCGATCTTCTCCAGATGTGCTTTGGCCTTTTCATCTCCTTCACTAGACTTCTTGATTAGATGATCTTGAACACCTTTACCTGTACACCACAACTCGACACACGAAGCCCAAGCTAAGTAGTTGGAAGCTCCCATTAAAGGTTTTGAGGTAATCATAACACCGAAATTGCTAGAAGCCGGATTTTTAGACCCGAACGTATCGACTCCCAAAGACATAGTTGGATTATTACCAAATAATAAGAAGAATCAACTGACAAATTCGCTGAAAGAACTGTATTTGTCGGAAAAATTACAGTAGTTGCCGGAAAAAATCATTGTAGATGCCGGAAAAAATTCAAAGTGGTCGGAATTGAAAAGTAAAAATATGGGTACGCTCGGAAAAATACGGCGATCCAACTGTCCAAAAGAAAAGTTTTGAAAATCTGGTCGGAACAGCCCACACGCGCCGGCGCATGGGACAGACGCGCCGCCAGCGACAGAACTCCGGCAGGCACGTGGGGGCGTGTGGCTGGATTTTTTCAGGTGACGTTTTCTGGGGTTTGGTCGGAATTCTTTCGCGGACCTTATGGTGGTGCTGGATTTTGCACAACACGGATAAATAATGACTTTGATGTAAAAAGTCACTTAGGTCACCGAAAAATTGCACGGTGACGACTGATTTCTTCCCGGATGTCGTTGGAATGAAGCACAACGATAATTATCTCACCAATGCTCTGATACCATGTGAGAAATCACGGGAGAAAATATGATTGACATTCTGTTAAACATGATACAATGAGCCTTATATATATACATAACCTATCCTACTCCTAATACATATCGTATTAGGGTTATTTTTCTACTATTTACATATTCTAACAAAACGGGAGAAAGACTATTTAAGGTTAATCTACAAAAGAATAAGAATATATATATGGTAGATATAGCAAACTTACCTGTGCAGGACGTCCCATGGTTCTCCTTTGAAGAGAAAGCCTAAGTTGGTTAAAAAGATCACCTAGAACCTCCTTTTGATTGATAAGATCAATCAAAGTAGCTCGATGTTGTTGACTATGAATTAAGGCATTATACTGCAGAAAAAGAATTAAAAGCAAATATGCAGAAGTTTTACCAGACAAAATCATAACATACGCACAGAGATGAAAAGAAGAACTAGATAACACCGAAATAGAAAGCAAGTAAGATACTAAACTCCAAAAGATTCCACCAAATCGAACCCCCAAATCCAACTAATGGAGCCAAAAGGGAAAGACCCAATCCCAAAGATCTAACGAAGATTAACTAACCTCCTCTTCTAGTTCTCGACAAATCAAAGCAGTTCTCCACCGGAGATGGACCTTGGATACGCTCACATCCGTATATATATGATCACCAACATATAAGATTTCATCTCCATGGACATTGAGCGAACTCTCAATCATCTGGGCGCTTCCTCCAGAGTACAACCCACCTATAAGAAAATTATTAGCTCCAGCAATAGATGCAGCTCGTAGGAAGGACAAGTCCTGTCCATGTTCAATAGCAAATATGAACTATTATCAATGGCCAAATGTTATGGTGATCGCTGGAGAAAACTCCTGACAAGTGAAAACTCAAAGAAGCCTAACACCTACAAAATTAAGATCCTAAATCAAAAGCAAGAAACTTTTAGAGGTATTTCAAGCACAAAGAGAATCCTACATCCAGAAATAACATCATTTTTGCATGACGAGGTAGGAGGATAATCCATTTCTATTTTTTTCCTACCCTTTTTTTGGGGTCAAAATACATTGTTAGGCTCATGCTATTGGGCTACTGTGCCAGTTCTTATGGGCCCTACACGGTCCTTTAGTAGTTTTAATGATAGCCCATTATTGAAAACTCGGTCAGCTGTCACCATGCTTCTCCCACAGCAGGATAACTACACTAGGAACATGGCTTAATCTCCAAGCGAATCTTTAGCAGCAGAATTTCTCTAACTCAAAGTTTCCCAAGGCAATTAAGTTTCCGTCATCTGCAAACAGCTTTATTTCATCGCCGTAAAAGCAGTATGTACTCCTCAGGTATAAACAGATAAATATGAAGAATAATTTCAACAATGAGATTATCCATTCCCCTTTCGGCCTTTCCTTCTCTAAATATCCATCTTCTCTTTCTCTTTAAATAATATATGTAACAGTTACATTTAAGCATTGTTAAAATTAGCTACCACCCCATTAATCAGTTAGCTTGTTTCATCCTTCTTTTTCTTTTTGTTTCGGATACGTACTCCTTGAAAATACTGAAGCCCTGAACTAAGCTAAGATGTTTGTAGGCTTTACTGGAACTTAAGAAACTAAATTTGACAAGTCTAATCCAATTATTCAAGTCTTACTCCATGGTATGCCATCCAAGGATATGGTGACCTTTAAAATCTAACTACTTTCATAATTGAAATGTATCAATAAGAAGCAAATATCATTGCGAAATAAAACAAAAGTTACACATTAAACCAACCATATACAACAACAAATCTAGTGTAATCCCACAAGTGGAGTATGTGGAGTATAATATGTATGCAGACCTTACCCCAACCTTATGAAGGTAGAGAGGCAGTTACCGATAGACCCTCGGCTCGAGGAATAGTGAAAAGGAAGTAACAAACCATAGCAACAACAAATTAAAAAGATAACGGAAGTGAACGACAAAACGAGTAACAATAAAGATCTAAGAATAAGAAAATACAAAAATAGTACTAATACTACATGTAAAACTATGAGAAACTCTTGACTACCTATCAACCTGCAACCCTAATACTCGACCATTACACCTTCCTATCGAGGGTCAACCCTCGGTAAGCTGAAGCAATGACATGTCCTGCCTAATCACCTATCCCAAGAACTTCTTCGACCCTACCTCTACCTTTACTCAACCCGCCATGGTCAACCTCTCGTACCTCCTAACCGGGGCATCTACATCTATTATTGTCACATGCCCGAACCATCTCACCCTTGATTCCCGCAATTTGTCCTCCATAGGTGCCACTTTCACCCGGTCCCTAATAACTTCATTCATATTCCTATCTTTCCTTGTATGCCACGCATCCATCTCAACATCCTTATTTCTGCTACTTTCATCTTCTGGATATGGGATTTCTTGATTGGTCAACACTCAGTGCCATACAACATGGTCGGTCTAACCACCACTCTGCAGAACTTTCCTTTTAAGTTGATAAGAATGAACCTTGGGCCTAACACAACCCAAAAGCTAGCTTATGAGCCCAGGCCATATAAGGAGACTAAGATACCAATAACCCACCGATGTGGGATACAACTCAACACCCTTCCCCCTCACGCCCAGCCCTGTAACTGGAGCGCGGACAATATAAATGGGGGCCCAACATCGGTAACAATAAATAGGAATAGGCCTGGCTCTGATACCATGATAAGAATGGACCTTGGGCCTAACTCAACCCCACACTAGCTTTTGGGTTGAGTTAGGCCCAAGGTCCATTCTTATCATAAGTCTTGGTGGTACATCTTATTACACAAAACACCATAAACGAGCATACATTTCATCCACCCTGCTCCAATACGATGTGTAATATTCTCGTCAATCTCCCGGTTGCCTTGGAATACAAACCCAAGATATTTGAAACTATCTCTCTTGGGGATGACTAGTATATCAAGCTTCACTTCCATTTCGGCGTCATGCATCCCATCATTGAACTTGCACTCCAATACTCTGTTTTCTTCCCGCTCAACTAGAAACCTTTTAACTCCGGACTTTGTCTCCAAACCTCCAGCCTACCGTTAACCCTGCCTCACGTCTCGTCAATCAACACTATTCATCTGCAAATAGCATACACCATGATACCTTCCCTTGAAAGTGTCACATCAGCACATCCATCGCTAGGGCGAATAAAAATGGGCTAAGAGCAGATCTCTGATGCAACCCTATCACCAGTGGAAAATGTTCATAGTCTCCTCCCACAGTCCACACTCGGTCATAGGCTCTTAGGTCTATCGTACCTATCCTTAATCACTCTAGTGTATGTTACCGGAACACCGCTAACCTCCAAATATGAAATATCTTCATAGAACCTCCCTCGTAACTTTTTCATAAGTTCTTTCTAGGTCAATGAACACCATATGCAAGTCTTTCTTCCTCGTAGTGCTCCGTCAATCCCTCACAAGATGAATGGCTTATGTAGTCGACCGCCCCGGCATGAATCCGAACTAGTTCTCAGAAATAAACACTCTCCTCCCCACCCTCCTCTCTACCACCCTCTTCCAAATTTTCATAGTATGACTCAGCAACTTGATACCCCTAAAGTTGTTGCAATTCTCGACTTCACCTTTGTTCTTGTACAACGGAATCATCAAGTTCCACTTATTCTTTGGGCATCCTCTTTGTCCTAAAAATGATATAAACAATCCAGTAAGCCACTCCAAGGCTGTTCCGGCCGCGTCCTTTCAAAATTCCACTGGGATCTCCTCTGGCCCATTTGCCAACCATATAGAGAGATGGCGAAAAATGTTAGAAAAAGAAATTGTGCTAAAATGAGACATAAGGAGGAGATGATTACATTTACTTATCAAAATAAGGGATGACTTTCGTATCATTAATTAGAAGAATTAATCACCTGGGCGAGCCTTAAAACAAGGACGCATTAGACCTTCACTAGTCACAACTTCATACATTGGGTGAGACATTTGGAAGAATTCCGGCTTCCTAGATGAGACTATAACCTGCAAAGGATAAAGAAGGAAATAGATTTAGTTACAGAACCATTTAACGTTTCAATAAATTAATCACTGGATAGAGAAAACAAGACCTCATAAATGCAATATTACCAGACTAGAAAAATTCTTATTAATAAAAGGATTTCAAATAAAGACTAGCTCCAACCCCACACAATTTTTGACATTTTTTCCTTCTAGAGTTTCGTTCAGTGATAACAATCATTCTGCTAACTGTCCTCAAGAATCAATCCATAAGGACCATCCAACTTGTGGACTGTTATTTTCTACCGAAACAAATATCTAGGCCACCAAGTGTTATTAAAACAATTGGTTCGTCACTTAAAAAGATGAAAGCGAGGGGTAATTGGCTTATCGCTTCATGGGTGAAGCCATGCGCTTCAGAGAAGTGTGCCCACCAAACAATGATGCGAAACGTGATCCAAACGAGATTGTTTGGTTCTTTTTGTTGAATCTCAATGTTAGGAGGTCGGTTTAATAATAAAGCCCCCCCTCCGAACAAAGAGGAAAAAGGAAAGGCAGTTAAGCAAGTACTTTCTATGACTTATTACAGAGATGAAGGGGGAACGAAAAAAAAAACTTTTGCCAAACTGTTAAGTGTCCAACATAGGATAAGCGAATGAGTTATTGTCTCCTTACATACTATTGGACAATCCTCGTCCATGAACTAGTTTTGTGGATAAGTTAGACCCAGGTCCAAAAGAATAGCTGCTAAGAAATATTTTGTACTTGCCCATCGCCAAAGAAAAAATTACTGAAAACGAAAATAAAAATACAAATAAAGGTGATCGTTCTCTCCTTTATGTCAGAGGTACATGGTTTCCTTTTTTTGTACTTTCTTTCTCTTTCCTTGTAATTTGCAAGTTGCAACACCATTCTTTCCAAGTAGGATATGGTAAGAGTTATAATAATCATTTAGTTTATGTCATCCAATTTAATTGTTCAGTATCCCAAATTCAATGAAGAAACAAGTAGTCGTCTCCTTATGGTCTTGGACAATCCTTACTTTGCGGTCAGCTTATGCCCCTACTACATTTTCATAACGTGACATCAGAGCCAGACCCATCCTTATTCTTGATGTATGATATGTTGGGTCTGTATGCCATGTTGTCCACGCTCTGGATTGTCAACACTAGGCGTGCGTGGTATTGGAGTGGCCTATATTGGTTGAAGGAACGGATTGAATACGGGGTAATCCTCATGTCATCAGTTAAATTTTGAGTTGGGTTAGACCAAAGTTCTTTTTTTAAAATTAACAACATAAGAGGAGCTCAACAACAAAAAGAACCTATGCATTGATTGTCCAGAACTCAATATGAGCGGAACGATTGGGACATGGAAAAAGGACTTCAATTTTAGCACACAATAAAGGAGTCAAAATAGTTAGCCCTCAAATTCTAACTATGACTGTGAGAAGGCACGGGAGAAAATATGATATGTATCAACATGTGTGTTCAATACAATACAAGAGTTCCTTATTTATAGCTATACTATACAAGGATATTCTACTCCTATTCCAATGTGGGACAAGACAACATATCTAACACTCCCCCTCAAGCCGGTGCATACACATCATACGCACCGAGCTTGTTACACATGTAACTAATACGAGAACCAGTAAGAGACTTAGTGAAAATATCTACTAGTTGATCATTCGACTTTACAAACTTTGTAAGAATATCTCCTAAAAGTATTTTTTCTATGACAAGTGACATTCGATCTCAATGTGTTTAGTCCTCTCATGGAACACCGGATTTGACGCAATATGAAGAGCAGCTTGGTTATCACACACTAGTTCCATCCTACTGATTTCTCTGAACTTTAACTCCTTGAGCAACTGCTTCACCCAAACTAACTCACACGTTGCCATAGCCATGGCCCGATATTCCACTTCGGTGCTAGATCGAGCAACTACATTTTGTTTCTTGCTCTTCCACGAGACCAAATTACCTCCTACTAGAAGACAATATCCGGATGTAGATCGTCTATCAGAAGGTGATCCAGCCCAATCAGCATCTGTGTACCCAATAATCTACTCGTGGCCTCGATCCTCGAATAGTAATCCTTTGCCTGGAGCTGACTTTATATACCGAAGAATACGAACAACTACAACCCAGTGACTATCACAGGGAGAATCCATAAACTGACTTACAACATTCACCGGAAAATAAATATCAGGTCTAGTCACCGTGAGATAATTCAATTTTCCAACCAACCTCCTATATCTCGTAGGGTCTCTAAGAGGCTCCCCTGTCCAGGCAGAAGCTTGGCCTTCGGATCCATAGGAGAGTCAATAGGTCTGCAACCCATCATTCCAGTCTCCTCAAGAATGTCTAAGGCATACTTCCGCTGTGAAATAACAGTTCCTTAGCTAGATTGAGCGACCTCAATACCTAGAAAATACTTCAGTCTGCCCAAATCCTTAGTTCGGAAGTGCTGAAGGAGATGTTGCTTCAGATTAGTAATACCATCCTGATCGTTGCCAGTAACAACAATATCATCAACACAAACCACCAGATAAATACATAGATTCGGAGCAGAATGTTGATAAAACACAGAGTGATCAGCCTCACTACGAGTCATGCCGAACTCCTGAATAATTGTGCTGAACTTACCAAACCATGCTCGAGGGACTGTTTCAAACCATATAGTGACCTACGCAATCTGCATACACACCCACTAAACTCCCCCTAAGCAACAAAACCAAGTGGTTGCTCCATATAAACTTCCTCGTCAAGATCACCGTGGAGAAAAGCATTCTTAATGTCTAACTGATAAAGAGGCCAATGACGTACAGCATACATGGACAAAAAAAACGAACAGATGCTACTTTAGCAAGAAAGTATCACTATAATCAAGCCCAAAAATTTGAGTATATCCTTTTGCAACAAAACGAGCCTTAAGCCGATCAACCTGGCCATCCGGGCCGACTTTGACTGCATAAACCCAACGACAACCAACAGTAGACTTACATGCAGGAAGAGGAACAAGCTCCCAAGTGTCACTTGCATGAAAAGCAGACATCTCGTCAATCATAGCCTGTCGTCATCCAGGATGAGATAGTGCCTCACCTGTAGACTTAGAAATAGAAACAATGGACAAAGAAGATATAAAAGCATAATGAGGTGACGACAGATGATGATAACTTAGGCCAACATAGTGGGGATTAGGATTAAGTATGGACCGTACACCTTTGCAGAGTGCAATTGGTTGACTACGAGGAGACAAGTCCACAGTAGGTGCAGAATCTGATGCGGGACATGAATCATCTAGGCGTGATACTGGATGTGGACGATGATGGTAAGTCAAGAGTGGCGGAGCTGCAGAAGGTTTAACCGGATTATGTGAAGCAATTGGACCTGGAGCTATAGATGGTGGAACGAGAGTTATAGGTGGTGGATCCGGAGATGTAGAGGAAGATGGATGGGAGATAGTGAATGAATCTCCAAAAGAAGGGACCGATAGTACCTCAGAAATATCTAAGAAATTACCTGGACCTGTGAAATATGATTGGATTTCAAAGAAGGTAACATCAGCAGACATAAGGTATCGTTGGAGGTCAGGAGAATAACATCGATACCCCTTTTGCATTCTCGAGAAACCAAGAAATACGCACTTAAGAGCACGGGAAGCTAACTTATCTGTTTCTGGAGTAAGGTTATGGACAAAACAAGTGCTTCCAAAGACACGAGCTGGAAGAGAGAACAAAGGTAAGTGGGGAAACATAACAGAGAATGGAACTTGGTTCTGGACAGCCGAAGATGGCATACGATTAATAAGATAGCAAGATGTAAGAACTGCATCCCCCAAAAATGCAACGGAGCATGAGATTGTATGAGTAGGGTACGAGCAGTTTCAATAAGATGTTTATTCTTTCTTTCAGCTACCCCATTTTGTTGAGATGTGTACGGACAAGATGTTTGATGAATAATCCCATGAGATTTCATAAACTGCTGAAATGGGAAAGACAAATACTCTCGGGCACTATCACTATGAAATGTGCAAATAGAAACCCCAAATTGATTTTGAATTTCAGCGTGAAAGGTCTGAAACATAGAAAACAACTCAGATCGATTTTTTATCAAAAATATCCAGGTACACCTAGAATAGTCATCAATGAAACTAACAAAGTAGCGGAATCCTAAGGAAGAACTGACCCGACTAGGAACCCAAACATCTGAATGGATTAAAGTAAAAGGTGAATAAGAGCGAGTATGCTTACCGAGCTGAAAAGACTCACACTCTAGAGATGACAAGTGAGACAAACCAGGTACCATTTTCTGAAATTTTGACAAACTAGGATGTCTCAACCGTTTATGTAATAAATCTGGTGAATCGGTAACATGACAAGTTGTTGAAGGAAGACAAGATGTGAGTCCATGTGATTTAGCGAGGATAAGGTGATAAAGTACATTTGATTCACGCCCGGTACCAATGATCCGCCCTGTACTACGTTCATGTATAAAAACATGGTCATCAAGAAATAAAACGGCACATTTAAGTGATTTGGCTAGGCGACTAACAGCTATGAGATTAAAAGGACTATTAGGGACATAAAGAACTGAATCTACAGGTAAGGAAGGAATTGGGCATGCTTGACCTATTGCAGTTGCCATGGTTTGAGACCCATTGGCCATTGTGACTCTTGGAAGAGATTGAGAATACGAAATAGTAGTGAAAAGAGATTTGTTACCAGAAATATGATCCGATGCACCTGAATCAATGACCCAAGACTCAGAGGATGAAGATTGAGAGACACAAGTCACGCTATTACCTGTCCGAACAACGGAAGCTATCTCAGAAGATGTCTGTTTACCTGCTTTGTACTGAAGAAACTCAAAACAATCCACTAAAGAAACCATCCGACTATTTGAAGCATCATTTCCCATGTCGCTACAATTAATAGTAGTAGGGTTAACTTGAAATAGTGAAAATTAGTAACTCTTTTGGGAAACCTGAAGAAATCGCTGAGAAAACACTTTTTATAGCAGGAAAACAGAACATTGTTCTGCACCGAAAAATACTGTTCACTTCAGAAATACTGTAGCTCTTGGATTATTACTGTAGCAGCCGGAAAAAATTCAAAGTGGTCGGAATGAAACATAAACAGTAGGGGTAGGATCGGAATTAACAGACGACCCAACTGTTCTGAAGGAACTTTTTCAAAAAATGGCTGGAAGTCCACTTTTGAAATCACTATTCATGCCGGAAAAATATAAAAGTGGCCGGAATTTGGTGTAACCTGGATGGGTAGGCTCGGTATTGCAAGGGGAACAATCTGTCCTGAAGAGTCGTCGCCAAAAAAATGGCCGGAAGGTGGCCCACGCGATGTCGGAACTTCGCCGGAAAATTTTCTTCGGACAACTACAATACCGCCGGATATCTTCGCTGGGTTTGGTCGCCGGACAGTGACTACTCTTGTGGTAGTATTGGATTTTTTACACAACACTGACAGAGACAAAGCAGACGCAAAACAACTTTGAAAGTCGCCGGAAAAAGGGTTCTGGTGACTGATTTCACTTCCCGGAATCGCTGGAATTTATGCACAGCGATAAATCTCTCACGATAGCTCTAATACCATGTGAGAAGGCACGGGAGAAAATATGATATGTATTAATATGTTGTGTGTTCAATACAATACAAGAGGTCCTTATTTATAGCTATGGATATTCTACTCCTATTCCAATGTGGGACAAGACATATCTAACAATGACATTTGGCAAGACAAAATTATCTTTTATATAATCTTCTCTTCAATGCATTAATACTATGAGATCAAGACTTAAGTGGCTAATTGTTGGAGATAAAGTAAATTAGCTATTATCGTGATCTGCTCACCATCTCAAATAGATCTCGCCAGCTCATATCATTGGGAAGATACCGATTGAACGAATGCTGCATCATTTTGTCTGTGTAATGATAATCTGAATTTGTAATCAGCAAGAGCCTCTTTCCAGCCTGACGAAACATGAAATGTTAGATGCTAAATGGACCATCTTTTTTTGTTAGGAGCTCAAATAAATATTAAATATGAAATTGGACAACTTAATCTCACCCTTGATTGTCTTATTGTACCTTTACAGACTTGCTAGGCTAAAATCATTAAGTTTATTCATGCAAGTCTCTAAAATAGAACAATGATATTTAATTCAAATGGATAGAGTTACCTACCTCCTTTTGATCCAATAATGCCAAAGGTAGCTCAGGATCAGGCTCTACAAATAGTTCAGGTTTGGACATTATCTCACTCTGCATGAGTGACACAGACTAGAGCATTATTTCCAGCTCCCAACATGTGAAGCTATGGATCAACGAAACACATACCTTCAGTTGACCTTCTACATGTGCCCTGAAGAGTGCCTTACCAACAGCCTAAATAGAATACAGAAGAGTTGGCAAACTCAAGGTTCAGATCGCAATCCATTCACGCACAGCATCCAAATCATACCTTGTAAAGCCCTTTATAATCAAGTGGACAGAGATCTGGTCCTATAACTCCTTCATCCAGCCTATCTACCATCTGCAAAAGAGACGTGTCTAGGACATAGGGCTAAAGTGCTGAAGAAGCAATACTTAGAGCAAGATACATTCTTCTTTGTTAAAACCCCTGATGTTCAAGAAATATATGCAATTCCAATATAACGTCGTTAAGCAGAAACAAGCAACTGGATGAAACTTTACCCAAATATAGCTTAGCAAAATATCAGCCTCTACCGAAAGGAGTAGCACTACGACTATCGTAGAATTTGTTTATCAAAAGAGAACCATTTTCAGTAAACATTACTTATTAGACTGATCTCATCTTTTGCAGGTTCAACAACAAATTAACTGAATGTGGAACAAAAACTTAAAATGAAGATTTAAAGCAACCATTTGCGAACAATCAAATTTCAGCATACATATCTAGCATCTTATGGAGCAAAACTTTGCAAGATTCTCTTTCCAGCTTGTTTTAAACTTGTTTAACAAAGGAAAATACTCTTTCTGTAGGAGAGGGGATGAGAAATGAATATTCTTTGAAGACGGAGTTCGCTTCTTTGATCAATTTGGGCAATGCCAAAGACCAAAAGCTTTTGCAAACTATATTAAGGCACCTCTAAGAGACTGCAATTGACCTTCTCTTCACTTCTGCATAGGTTGCCCTCTCGAGCCTGAGAAGCTTATAAGTAGGATGAGTAATAGTTTAGGTCAAACAGAGATTTTTATCCTCTTACCACAGTTTGTGGAGACGTCCTTTTTATCTAGGTATCAATCTCTTTGGCAAATACGTGGTAGATGAGTGTATTTCATTTCTATAAAAAAGGAAATATAACTACAGAAAGGATAAACCATCTTTTAGGAGAAGTTCTCCTCTATGAAAGGATTAAAAACAAGTAGCTTCGTGAACAAAGCTAGAAAAATACTTTGCAAATCACATATGAATAAACCAATAAACAATCAAAATCCATACCCTATGCTGCCTCCAGGGCTTTGGTTTAACAGTAGAGCGCAACACATGATGTGTTGATTAGGCGTACGACACGGGTTCGAACCTTGCCGTAACAAAAGCCCAGTCTTTTAGTGGAGAAGGATAAAGGGGCGAGCCCGTCATCATTCGAGTTTCGGACTGTGCGAAACTAGCCCTCGAGAGTTATTGGAAAAAAAATATCCATGCCATGCCAACTATAAAATATCCACTTTTGAACTACAAAAGCACCAATAACAAACCTCGTGTTCACCACAATCTGACGCCCAAAGTCAAGAGATCATCTAAAGTAAGCACCTACTTAAGGAAGATATTCCACAATACCTAAATCAGCCTCCGGCTCAACCAGGCACCTATAGTCCACAAGCCCACGGTTGTGCTTATTCCAACAATCATTTTCCAAGGATTGCAAGCCTGAGGAGACAAGCTACACATGGAATTAATCATGAGACTATCTTAGGTCCTTTCCTTAATCTTTCTCTCTCATCAATCGCATTACAGCTTTTCAAACTAAACATTCTCTGAACATGTCCCTACATAGTATTGCCAACACTAGCCTACAACTTTACAGGCTCCTACTCCTCCAGAAATGCATTATGCACTACTCTTGGAAAAAGAATAAAGAGCTTTATTATAGAAAATCATTATCGTATCTTCTTCCTAATAACTTACCCGCCCACTTTCACCATATTTTACTATAATTCACCACCATACTTAGCTGCCGCTTCCTTAAGAAGCTTTGTCTTGGCATCCCTCGTCTTTCAATCTTTTTTTAAAATCAAGAAATCTCATAAATCTTTGCTTGATTCAGAAGTTTCTAAGGCGGTGGAATGACAGAAATACCTTCAAGAAAAATTGGTTTAAGAAAGTTCCTAAAAATAACTCAAGGATCAATGACACTTTCGTTAATAAGTTGTTGGAACAGAGCTAGCTGGAATCCTCTGTGGAGAAGGAAACGTAAAACAGAGAGCAGTAACGAAGCGACCTTTCAGGAGTGAAGAGTGCCCATCCCCTTCATGGTCAAGCGTTTATAGAGGACACCAAGATATAAACCAGGGCAATAAAACAGGCCACACAACCTCTGATCCTAGCAAACTAGAACCTTAAATTATTATCAATCAATAAATGGCTTAAGAAGAAACCAAACTCAAGAAGATCCCTAAAACAATTACAAAACAGATAATCAAAACACCTCAACCAAAAGGAAAGAAACATAACAAATAAAACAATGATTAATGAAAACCCTCAACCTACAACGATATTTTTTTAAAAAGGAAAGTAACTGCATAAAGAACAGATGGAAGTCATACAAATCCTTTCACAATAAAAAACCTAACAAATGTATATGACTAACATGAAAAAATAAAGTCATTTAGTAGGCAGTCATGGCATGGTATATTGAAGGAGGCCAAGTGATCTACCTGCATATAAGCCACTGCTTCTGAAACTGAGAATAGTGTATTGAGGAACTCCCATTTGCTCTCCTTACGCAGATCAACCAGTTCTCTCCCGTAAATCTCACTTCCATACATAGAAAATATGAGATGCTACCCAAAATGTTACCCAATTTTCCACAGAGCACATAAAATGTGGAACATTCATTCAGATTTTCAAGGAGCAAATAAATTTGAAACTTTCCCAATTTGCGAAATAACATTTGCTATAAAAATGGATATATGGATCAATATTTGGAACTGATTAGCAGGCACAGAAGCCCAAGCCATACCTCACTTCTCGAGTTGAGAGCATTCTCGTTCCATGCATTGCCCTCTTAACATACCCAAATCTATCTGCTTTAACCAGGTTACCTTTCTCTTTATCTATTACAAGACCTCTAATCACCTGTTTTCCAATGAAATGTCCTCAAATGGGTATTAAAGACAAACCATTAACATGATCACATGGTCAGACTTTACCAGTTCAGGGTCAAATGCAAGCCCATCCACAGGGAAACCCACACTTCTCAGATTTTCCATGCAGTAATCATAAGCCCTTCCTTCCCAGGCCTGTACATTATTGAACTTCGTCATACTATACCAGTAACCAATGACAAACAACAACAACAACAACAATAACTACCCAGTATAGTCCCACAAAGTGGGGTCTGGGGAGGGCAATATGTAGACGAGCTTACCCCTACCCGAAAGGGCAGAGAGGTTGTTTCCAATCGACCCTCGGCTCAGTGAAGGAAAGGAAAAACAAAAACAAAGACAAAGAGCATTAGTAACTCCAGCAGAAATAGCGTAAATAATTATCTAAACATAAGAACCATAAATAAAGTAGCATGCAATAATATCAGAAAGTAACTACCATAAATAACTACCATAAGGGAGACACAATCCAATATACAAATCATCTATGGATAGCCCTGCCAAGCCTCACCCAACCCCGGGTGAGGAGTACGAAAAAATCTAGGAGCCCCTATACTACGACCCTGATACTAGACCTCCAGACTTTCCTATCAAGAGTCATGTCCTCGGAAACCCGCATTCTAGCCATGTCATGCCTAATCACCTCTCCCCAATACCTCTTAGGCCTCCCTCTGCCTCGCGGAACGCCGACCATCGTCATCCGCTCACAACTCCTCACCGGGGCATAAGAACTTCTCCTTCGCACATGCCCGAACCACCTCAGTCTCGCTTCTCGCATCTTCTCATCCACCGGGGCCACCCCCGCCGTCTCTCGAATAACTTCATTCTTAATCTTATCTAACCTGGTGAGCCCGCACATCCACCTGAGCATCCCCATCTCCGCAACCTTCATTCTCTGAAAATGAGAGTTTTTCACTGGCCAGCACTCCGCCCCATACAACATGGCAGGTCTAACCACAGCTCTATAAAATTTCCCCTTGAGTTTCTATGGAACTTTCTTGTCACACAAGACTCCTGATGCAAGCCTCCACTTTGACCACCCCGCTCCTATACGATGAGTGACGTCCCTGTCAATCTCTCTGTCCCCCTGAATCACCGACCCAAGATATCTAACACTGTCCCTCTTGGCGATGACCTGAGATCCAATCATCACGTCCCTGCCTCCTTCGCTCGGCTCGGCGCTAAACTTGCACTCCAGGTATTCTGTCTTAAATCTGCTTATTTTGAAACCCTTAGACTCGAGAGTCTGTCGCCATACCTCTAACCTCTCAATAACACCGACCCTCGTCTCGTCTATCAAGACTATGTCATCAGCAAATAGCATACACCAAGGCACATCCCCTTGAATATGTCGGGTTAGAGAATTCATCACCAAGGCAAACAAGAGAGGGCTAAGCGCCGATCCTCGATGGAGCCCCATAACCACTGGAAAATGGTCTGAGTCGCCACCCACCGTCCTAAACCTAGTCTTAGTTTCATCGTACATGTCCTTGATTACTCTGATGTAGGCTTCCGGCACGCTCTTCGCCTCCAAGCACCTCCATAGCACCTCCCTTGGGACCTTGTCATACGCATTCTCCTAGTCGATAAGCACCATGTGCAGGTCCTTCTTCTTATCCCTGAACTGCTCCACCAGCCTCCTGACAAGGTAGATAGCTTTTGTAGTGGAGCGACCCGGCATGAAACCGAACTGGTTCACAGATATAGATGTCATCTCCCTCACCCTCGCCTCGATCACCCGCTCCCCGACCTTCATGGTGTGACTTATTAATTTGATACCCCTATAGTTGTTGCAGCACTGGATGTCCCCTTTGTTCTTGTACAAGGGCACCACTGTACTCCACCTCCACTCCTCCGGCATCCTTTTGGTCCTAAAGATCGCATTGAACAACCTGGAGAGCCACTCCACTCCTGACCTACCCATGCATTTCCAGAACTCCACCGGGATCTCGTCAGGCCCGGTCGCTCGACCCCTACTCATCCTACGCAAAGCCCCCATGACCTCCTTCGCCCTAATGCGTCTGCGGTACCCAAGGTCTCTATGTTGCTCTGAATGCCCCAACTCCCCTAGCTCTATGTTACGATCCCCTCCTCCTTAAGTAAGTCTCGAAAGTACGCCTGCCACCTCTGCTTGAACAGATATCTGACACTGTCCCTCTGTCAGTAACCAATGACAAAAACAAGACAATTTAGAGCTCCTCAAGGGACCAAAAAAAAAGAATATACATGACAGCAATGTATTAAAAAATTTATAGTCTAAATAAAAATCAATGGCACTTCCAACAACAACCTAAGAGAATAAAATTGAAAAAAGGTGCAACTCAAACAAGCAACGTCAATGAAATTAGGACAAATAGAGCACTTTTTCTTTTTTTTTTATAACACACTAAGCATTTTTTCCTTTTAGTCAGAATTCAATAGCCTCTAAAACCTAAAAGAAGTATAAACCTCATAAGGCACCAAGATAAAAGAATTAGTAACAAATAAAACAGATATATGGATAAAAACTGCCTACGATGCCTTATAGGACTAGTTCCCTGCATAGCATTGGCATATCATTGTCCTATGCAAGTCAGAAATCAAGAAAATGATAAATGTGGGGGGTAAATGAAAGAAATAAATGTATATGCAATGACACATTTGCCTGAATTTGTAAAAAGGAAACCACAAACTAATACGTCACACGGAACAAGAACTTACCATCACGTTATAGTGCATCAGTGTATAGTCCATATCGTAACCAATTACACTTATCGACCGCAGATTTAATGTGCGTGTGCAGAATATGCCACGGGGGGAATGTCGAGCAGAATGCGGAACCTGCACCATCATATGAGTCAGATGTTGAAAAGATAAACATGCCAATGCTACATCTGCTTCCAAAATAAGAGGTGACAAATCTTCAGTGGATTTAAACATCAGAGATGTCACGTAAACACTGCAAGCAGTTAGCAAAATAAGATGCTAGGATACAATGCCTTTTCTTAGTTCATGCTGTAAAAGCATTTCAATGAATATAACATGCAGAAAAGCCCGCAAGAATCACATGTCCCTCTCTCAACATTGAGATATACATAAGCTTAATTTTTTCCCTAGTTGAGAGGGGGAAAAGCTAAATCGCATATTCAACAATAAGATAAGAAACATAAGAATCTACTACTATAGCTTCAGCCAATTAAGAGACTAAATCGGTCATTCACTCAAAAAAAAACTTCAAGTAATTATATGATTATCACAAGATGAAGCTTTGTGCATAATCATACAAGATCATTTACACACAAAAAATTGATTAGCATATAAATTTTGAGCGCAGTTAAATGGACCATTGTCTAGTTGCAATTTCACATCCAGTTAACATCCAAAAAAAAGAACGGTACTTTTCATAGCAAACAGTAAGCACATGACACGGAGCAAAAGTGTTTGCTCATTGTAAGAAATTTCAGCAAGTGATACGCACAACAAAATGCTAACTTGATAAATGCAATACAAAGACAAGGTCAGTATTACAGCACCGGAATGCCCAAGTGTTTAAGCAGGTTCTCGGCTTCTTGAGCTTCCATTTTTGCCACCTCCTCAATAGGGCCTTGCAGTGTCTGGCCATCAATTCCTGCATCATTCGAAGGTAAAATGATAAGGAAAACACCCTACTATATACATCAAAAGTTGTATCTTCTTTTCTTTTGCTTTTCTATTTAAAGCTCTGTTTAATTTGAATAATCAATTTCATTCATTATAATTAAAACTTCAGTTATCATTACAAAGCCACCTTTATTATTATTATTGTTATCAAATGCAAGTGATCAATAAAACTTTTATTTTCCCGATGCAGGTCATTACAAAATCTTCCATCTTATGATGCTTTTGGATCGACACAAAGTTTGGACTGTTAATTTGACTTGCGCATTATATAAGTGTGTTAGTGAAATAGTGGTTAAAACATTAGTTCGATCAAAAAAACCGAAATCAAACTTAGAATTTGAATAGTTCATTGAAGTTAAATTCTTGAAAGTCACCTTTATTATAATTAGCGGAAACAAAAATACCAAGAGTATCATATAAACTGGAACAAAGGGCTAAAGGAGGATTTGAATAACCATAAGCAATTTAAAAGCTACAACATTTTTGTGAATTAAGCGATTAATAGAAGGGGAACCTTGGGACAACACTTGTTGAGTGTGTGTGAACAAAGTCCCACGTGGAAAGCAGCAAAGAAAAATGATCTACTTTTAAGGAATTGGATAGTATTAATGGTGTAAGGACTTTTAGAGAAAACCGTGCGGGCTTTGCGCAAAACAGACAATATCACACCATATTAACAGTATCTTTGAGCGGTTTAGTCCAATAACTGGTATAAGAGTCAACGGTTTGGTGGGACTATGGAGATGGCGGAGTGTGGCGTGTGGCCCGACTTAGTACCTTTTCCCATCTATGAGGTTTACGACTTTGAAGATGCATATACAGCCTGTGGGTTTCGATGACCGTAAATACTTAAGATCATCTGGGTGACACACAATTACTTCCAAATTAGCCCATGAATGGTGATGACTCATGTGTAACTTACAAGATTGTTGGGTGTGTGAACAAAGTACCACACGGAAGTAAAAAAGAAAAGAAAAGTGGTTTACTTATATGAAGTTGGATACTCTTAATAGTATAAGACCTTTTGGGACAATATTACATCGTGTTGAGTATTTTTGGACCGTTGCATACAAGACCCAATGTATGGTCCAATCCCCACCCCCACCCCCACCCCAAAAAAAATATGGAAGCTTAGTGCACCAAACTAGCTTTTTCAAGCAATTAGCAACACATACTTAACTAATCAGAATCAATTCAAAAGCTCAACCAAAGAGGCCAAAATCCTCTTCTTTTTTTGAGCTTGCTTGCAGAGATGTATGGAATAGTACCAAAGTTGAGGTTCAAATCGCCTTTGGTGCTTTGACCAAGGTAATCCACTTCAGACTTCGTGTTAGAAGTAACAACTGAGAACACATCTTCGCCAGATGGAACCGACGTAGTGGCGCAGCGGCGAGAGAACCCATTTACATGAGCATACGAACTAGGCGAGCGTAACACCACTGCACTGTTAGAAAATTTAACGGGTTTGGGCAGAAGATAAGGACTTCCAGTAGTACTATTTGGTATATTCATGCAGCTTGCTACAGATTGGCAAACTGTCGAACACCTCATGTGCATAATTTTGAGGCTCAATTCTAACACCCACAACCGAAAAAAGAGGTATTCGATTGGGTGTAGTTAGGATTTGGAAGTACGCGCTACTTCAAAAATGGAGAGTGACGTTTATACTTTACTAATTTCGTAGTGCCAATGCTACGACCAATGATCGTGAAAGTTGGTACTTTTTCCCCTTTCTCTACTTGTCATCTATTTTAAGGAAGTTGACACTATTTTTTTATACTCTATTTTAAAATACAATATATTTGTAAAATAAAAAAGTAGACAAAGCAAAATAACCTAGGGTTTGAATTCGATTTTGTATTATTTGATGGGATAATAGCATTTCCTGGATTATTGGTAAATTCTAATTGAGGTCCTTATGATATATGAGTCTAACACATTTAATCTTTAGTTCATTGACAAGTGTGATTTTGCTCCCTTTATGTAGGAAAGGCAAAATACATAAAATACCATTTCACTTTGTCCCTTAATTTCTGTTACATATTTGTTGATTACGAGAATAATTTTACACACAATCTTAAAAAGTATCTATGACACGCTTTTTTGATTATGTGGCAAGCGCGTATTTTACACACAAATAAGGCACGTGAACTGTAAATTTTTTGTATCTAAAGCCTCATTTGGACGCCACATGTCCAGTTTTTTCACTGTTTTATTTGTTTCAGTTTTAGTCATCTTCTTCATTTTTATGAATCAAGTTTCAGTCAGCTCCTACATTGATGCTTATAAAGAATACTTCTAATAACTTCAACAGGTCCTTCTCTAACTCATGAACCTGAATCTCACCTCAAACCCATTATAAAGCATTTTTTCTCAAATATTGCCCTTCAACCTTGCTTCAACCCTAGCCCGTTGCAATCCTAGACCCCTTACCCTTTTTGCGCACCTATCTATAGTCATTGCTCTTTTTTGGCAGGGAGTTTTGTTTTTCCAACATAAAATCCTTGAGATTTTTTGTTTTCATATGTTCTCATCCGCGTTGCTTCTACAAATTGCGCAGGACCTAGAAATTGATTATTTAAAATTGTTGTTATTTGTTGAAATTGGTGTTTAGGGATTGAACTAGTTATATATTAAAAGCTCCATTTCAATTGAAACTCATTTAGAGATGAACTAAGAGTTGGATCGAAATTTGTTTAAGAAGGCCGAATAAGAGTACTTTGAATTTTGAGTTGGGTTAAACTTGAAGAAATCTAAGGTTGATGTTGAAAACTTCGGTTATTAATTTGTATTCATGTTCTCTGATCTTGAAACTGAGATGAACGTTGTAGCAGCCATGGTGGATGGTTTTCATCGAGGAAGAAGATGAATATTTTTTTAACTTCATGACACGTGTCACGATTTAATTGGTGTGTGATATATCATATTTAAAAAAAGTAGTCAAATACAAAAGTGGTGTGTCATAAACATATTTTTAAATAATTAAATATATAAAATTATTCACTTAATTTACAGGTATGTAACAGAGATTTGATTTGGGGACAAGCTTAAGTAGTAATCTATGTATTTCACCTATAGGAAAAATGTATTTGAATTATTTTTTGAAGTATAATATCCTCAAATGGAAAGTAACAGTACAAGATTAGCATAACAAATGGGAAATTAAATGGTTACAGTTAATAATTCTAGATAAGTTATCAAAAGTGTACAAGACAAGTAATTGAGAATATGTACTAGTCAAATATCACAAGGACTAAAATCGGAATACACTAATAATTGAGCTACAAAACTATTAGTGTTATAAATAGAACTCTAATTAGAGTGAATGTCTATCTTATAGAAGAGTTTTACTTTGAGCTAAGTCTTTTCTCTTCCTATAAATATAGGGGTCTTACCCCATTGTAAATCATCCCAAAGTATCAATAAGAATTCTCTCTCTCCCTATTCTCTCTATATTGTTCTTGTCTTTTATATTATTTCATAACACGTTATCAGCACGAGACTCTACCGTCTCAAGAATCATTCTTGAGAAAAACTAAGGTATTTCTCTCTTTCTAATTTGATTTTCGATTATGTCTGACATTACGAAAAGAAAGTTCGTTGCCCTTGAAATTTCGGGCAAGAACTATATGACATGGGTGTTGGATGCTGAAATCCACTTAGATGCTATGGGTCTTGGAGACGCCATTAAAGATAGAGATAAAACATCCACCCAAGACTGTGCTAAGGCCTTGATTTTCTTGCGCCGTCACCTTGATGAAGGTTTGAAGATTGAATATCTCACCGTTAAGGATCCACTCATCTTGTGGAAAGGCGTAAAGGAGAGATATGACAACTTGATGTTGGTCACTCTGCCACAAGCACGATATGATTGGGCTCATCTGAGGCTCCAAGACTTTAAGTCTGTTTCTGAATATAATTCTGCAATGTTCAGAATTACTTCTAAATTGAAGCTATGTGGAGATAAAATCTCCGATTATGATATGCTTGAGAAAACGTTTACAACGTTTCATGCCTCCAATATGGTACTGCAACAACAGTACAGAGAAAAGGCTTCACAAAGTACTCTGAACTGATTTCTCTTCTACTTGTGGCTGATAGAAATAATGACCTGCTCATGAGAAATCACGAAAGTCGACCCACTGGGTCTACACCACTGCCTGTAGCAGATAAGGTGTATTCTCATTATGCCAATCCTGAAAAGGGCCATGGATCTAACCATGGTCGTGGTCGTAATCGGGGTCATAGCCGTGGACGTAGACAAGGAAGCAATATCCATGATGTCCGTCACCCCCCGAGGAGAGATAACCGCCGAAAGCAGAAACGAGATTATGGGGATCCTAAGGCAAAAAGTTCAGAAACTATATGTTATCGTTGCGGTGGAAAAGGGCACTGGTCAAAAGCTTGCCGTGTACCAAGACATTTGGTTGATCTTTATCAAGCTTCTCTAAAGAATAAAGGCCCTGAAACAAATTTTGTCTCTGACGACAATTTTGACATCACCCACCTGGATGTGGCAAACTTCTTTGAGCAACCCGATGGGAAAATAGACCACCTAATCGGTGATGGATCTGTGATGAAAGAAGATGGAGTTGTTTGATTTTATTTCACTTATTTGTAATAGTTAGTGAATAAACTAATAGTCATTAGTATCAGCTCGTATTAGTTAGTTTATGATATAATGTTAGTATTAGTTCTTTAGAATGTTTCAATATGCTCAGATTTCAATAATATTTTTATTTTCCAGTAGCGGTAATCGACTAACCTAACAGTTAGTCGATTATCTAATATTTCGCATTAAAACTGCAAAACAATCGATTGTCAATGTTCAACAATCGATTGTCAATGTTCAACAATCGATTGTCTATGTTTAACAATCGATTGTCTTAAGACAGTGATCTGAAATTTTTCAAAATAGCCAACAATCGATTGTCTATATTTAACAATCGATTGTCTTAAGACAGTGTGATCTGGAATTTTTTAAAATAGCCAACAATCGATTGTCTATACTTAACAATCGATTGTCTTAAGACAGTGTGCTCTGGAATTTTTCAAAATAGCCAACAATCGATTGTCTATATTTAACAAACGATTGTCTTAAGACTGTGCTCTGGAATTTTTCAAAATAGTCAACAATCGATTGTCTATATTTAACAATCGATTGTCTTAAGACAGTGATCTGAAGTTTTTCAAAATAGCAAATAATCGATTGTGTGTGTTTAACAATCGATTGTCAATGTTCAACAATCGATTGTGTGTGTTTAACAATCGATTGTTTTAAGAAAATGCTTAAACTGAAATTTTCAAACTGCATAGTAATCGATTATGGAAAACATATAATCGACTATCTGATTTAGTTAGTCAACTGACCTCAGCAGATTTTGAAAATATTGTTTAAATGTGAAACAAACGAATTGAACTTGTTTATTCTCATATTCGTATATTTTCTTTTGTATGGCAAACTATGGGAATTAAATTGATTGAAGGCTCCTGAAGAGCAACTATAACTCTGCCTAAAGGAACGATATTTTAGAGAATGCAATGTTCCTCCAAGTCTAAGAAGAACTTGTTGAGTTTTAATGATATCAGTCAAAATGTTCTCCTCCAAGTCTAAAAGGAACTTGTTGAGTTTTAAAGATATCATTCAAAATGGATATCAGATTGAGACAATACATGAGTATAATCTTGAATACCTCATTTACTCATGAAAACGAGGCTGCCCACTTCGGCTTGGGGTCACGCCATTTTGCATGCAGCAATGCTATCGTCTCTGACTGACGAATTGACACAAATATTCCCCGTTGCAATGAGTTTTGGGTCATGAACCCAATATATCCCATTTAAGAATCTTTGGATACGCAGTATATGTGCCTATAGCACCGCCATCCCGCACCAAAATGGGTCCGCAAAGAAGGTTAGGAATATATGTTGAGTTTGAATCGCCCTCCATTAATTCGCTACCTCGAAACATTGACAGGAGATTTGCACGATTTGCAGACTGTCAATTTGATGAGACACTTTTCCCAAAATTAGGGGGAGAAGTTGGTGAAACCAAACGGGAAATTTTGTGGAAAAATGCATCACTATCTCATCTTGATCCACATACCTCTACTTGTGAAAGAGAGATACAAAAGATTATCCATTTGCAAAGAATAGCAAATCAAATGCCAGACGCATTTACAGATTTGAAAAGGATAACAAAATCACATATCCCCGCAGTGAATGTGACAACATCTGATACATATTCATTATTGGAAGAATATGAACATGAAATTGGTATTGAATATACCACACTCACCCCTAGAAGGAGGTTTGAGATGATATATGAAAATAATGTCATTATTATGGCATGAATGATCGTTGGTCACGTACCTATTGTACGCCAAAGTATTTTGGAAATATGACTATTAAAGGACAACGATAATGCAAGAAACATATCTTGCATATAAGTTTGACATGACCATAATGGTATTTCTCTTTAAGACAGATATTCACCACATGGATGTTGATGAATCTGTGGTAGTACAAAATTAATTGAGAGCTCTAGAAGAGCAAATTATTACTATGTTGGAAAAACACAATTGAGTATTGTGCTGTAGTAAGTCTCAAAGAAACTTATTTAGTTTCCAAAGTACACGCGAAAGCGATTGATTATATTGAGACTATAAATAAAGGAAGGATTTGATATCTCCTATTACTACAACTTGTAGCGGGGTAATTTGTATATGAAAAGCTACCCGCTTTGTTCTCCAGTTTGTACTACACAAATGAAAGAATGCCACAATAAAGTGGATATCTATTGGTATAAAAACTCATGTCATAATAAACCTGAAGTTTATTGATAAGTGCACATGTCATGGTGTAAATTTGAAGTTTACCAATATTGATAATTTATTCAGTTGGCATTCGTGTTAGCCATCTCATTTTAAGTGTGATGTGCAAATTCACATAGGTGAATATTAAAGAACTAGAAAGTTCTTTACGAATTCTCTTATATTACTTGTTCTCATTAATTGATTGACCAATTAAAGAGTTCGTGTTGAATCCCATAAATTCTGGAAATATCAAAGGTGAATATGGGCCCATTCACCTGCCATGTATACCACAAATGATGCATCTATGATATGGTTACATGCGCGATTGTTATTAACCCGCAGCCTGGCCGGTGCTTGCGAGGTAAATTGCTCAGTAATCTAACTTCGAGCATAATTTCCAGATTTTCTATTCAAGATAGTTCATCTTGATAGTTGGTTTGTATCATAGTTGGTTTAGCAAGATAATTATTGAGTGCCTCCACTTAATAGCTAAACTGTTTTTCATGAGAACAAAGTTATACATATCAGTTTGATATACGAGAGTACATTATATTCTCCCCTCACAAGTGGTTCAGGGTCAGGAACCAAATAACTCCATATTATTATTGATGTGCGGTGTATATTTTCATTAACACCATAATGCACAAAGATGGACTCTCAAAGTTGAGGAAACAAGTTAGCTTTTCTAACATGAGGGGGAGACATGATAAACACTTGAGAAAAGGTTACATGGGATGAATTATCATTTGTATATGTAAATCCCCGAATATCATGATATGAACCTGCAGTTCATAAAAGGGATAATTCAATTGCAACATATTGCAAAGCATGCTATACGCATTTGCTGACCCAAAGAAAGTGACTATATTCTCACTACAAATGCTCATATTAAGTCACAAAAGGACAAAGTCTTTGATACGCTTAAAGCGTATAGACAAATACTTGATTCCATGTAGATTTGGACATATAGTTCAAATACTTGAAAGTATAAAGTCAAAGGTATGTATAATCAGTTTTCGATATCTTATTTGTTTAGCATGACATGAAAACTTGATATGCATCTAAAGTCTATTATATGGCTTATATGACTTAACTTATATGTCAATCCATGAAAGATTGAAGTTGCTTGAAGCATATACAATTCTTGGTCCTGAAGTACCACATCCTAAGTGCAACTTGTGTACATATGTATCTTGCTATAACTATAAGTATGATGGCATCGAGAATACCTCTATGGAGATATTGAAGAGTCATTCCACGACATTATATGAAGATGTTCATATCTATCAAGAATGATAATTTCAAGGTGCGGAATATTTATTCAAATCAATATGGCTGATTTATTTATCAAATCTCTACAAAAGATCGTTTTGAAGATGGTGCACAAGATTGGAATGCAAATGCTCAAGGATGTGAATTGATGCTCTTTTTAGGGGGAGTTAACGCACGTTGCACTCTTTTTTCCTTACAAGGTTTTGTCCCACTGGGTTTTCCTTGCAAGGTTTTTAACGAGGCAACCAATAGGCGCATATTCAAACATGTGTACTCTTTTTCCTTTTCTTTAATTTTTTCCCATTGGGTTTTGTTTTAGTTAAGGTTTTAACGAGGCACATTATTGAATAGACATTCAAGGGGGAGTGTTATAAATAGAACTCTAATTAGAGTGAATATCTATCTTATAGAAGAGTTTTACTTTGAGCTAAGTCTTTTCTCTTCCTATAAATAGAGGGGTCTTACCCCATTGTAAATCATCCCAAAGTATCAATAAGAATACTCCTCTCCCTATTCTCTCTATATCGTTCTTGTCTTTTATATTATTTCAAAACAACTAGTAACTTTTACTTGATTAAAGGGGCTGTTTAATTCATGGAATAACCGATAATAATCTCGAAATAAATGTGGGATTATCTAATCCCGTATTGGGTTGAATTTATTTCTTGTATAAACAATTTCGAGATTAATTATACCATAATTCTGATATTATTTTATGCATAATCAATGTGATATAATAATTTCGGGATAAAACAACCAAAACAAAAGTGCCCTTATCCAAAACACTTCATCTACAGTTCAAACATCCACTAAAAGTAATTCATTAAATAATCTTGGTTTTATTTAATTTTCATGTTATAATCCAAATTAACTTGTTTGAAGAACAAACAACCCCCATAGTTTATAGTAGTATCTTTACTTGCAAATAAAACTAGGCATCAATCTAGTTAAACGGGTTGATAGGACGGGTTAAATAGTAGAATTCCTTTTTCAATACAAACGATATCGACAAATCGCATCAACCCGATAATTCAAATCAAAACCGAGAAAAAATTTGATTATGGTTTGGTTTTGATTTGATTTTGTGTTGGAAAAAGAAACTACCATAAGTGGTTTGGTTTGGTTTTAGCTAAAGAATGTTAAACCGAAACCAAACCAACCCAACATTACATATATATAGAAATTTAAGATATATTTAATATATAAATATACTTATTGTGATGTAATCTATAAATATTTCTTAAACTTTTTCATAATTTTATCTTTTAAGGTATTATTATTTTATGGTTGGACTTAGAACTTTTGAATATTCCAACGAGTTTTATAACCATTAATATTAGTAACTTAAATAATGCCAACAATAGCCCAAACCAAAATCAAATCAATACTAATGCTAACAAAAGACATTCAACTCAATACTAAGAACGACAATGTATTGAATGTCTATTTTTTGTTTTGCAATGACTTAGATAAAAATGCATAACCTATTTTTATTTTTCTTTAGCGTTTAGTCGTGTAATTAATACTCCTTTATTAGTCTACTTATTTTAGCATGACTTAGTACTTTTAGATTATGTTTATTTTTATTATAAATTCTTAATCTTAATTAGTACTAATATTTATATTACATAGTTTTGTTGTTTTTATTGTTGAATAGTTTAGGATAGCGCCATGGCGCATCTCTTATTTTGTATTATTTCTTGAAAAATGTCTTATATAGTTGTATCTTACTATGATTAAAGAAATATTTTAACCACAAGTTATATGTTTTGTGCTACGAAGATTTTACCCAAAGAAAAACTCTGAATAACCCGAAACCCCGAGAAAATCCGAAATTGAAAAACGCGAGTTTATTTATTTGATTTGGTCTTTATATTTAATGACCCGACATAATTGATTTGATTTGGTAATTGTTAAACCCGAACCAACCAGACTTATGTACACTCCTATCTATACATCAATATAAAAGCTGGGAATAGTAAAGATGATGTGGCGTACCTCTAAGCTCAGTAAATGTATTTTTCTTTAATCTTTTTTTTTGTGGTATTTTTCCTTTCTTCTTTTTTCCAGTTATGCCATATTGGAAGAAGTAGCGTTGCGTTTTCAATTCATTTTGTGCATTTACTTGCCCACTAATTTTATATATTTACGTTTGAAAGAAGTTATGTTGTCGTTTTACTTCCATTTAGCATATTTACTTGCTTGTTAAATTCTGCATATTTAACTGCCCATTAAACTTTCATTTACACACTCCCTCAAATGTAACTTATGTCGTGCCTTTAAATGATTTTCTCGAAATTAAAAGGTTTTATGATCCTTTTCAATTCCAATTTTACATATTCTCCTTCATTTACCCAATAATATTCTTGCTATGAATTATCAGGATATCATTTTATTGAATTTTGTCAATTGCTAAAGCAGAACAATACAAGTTCAGGCCTTAAGAAAAAACTCTTCTTTTGAGGATGACGACAAGATGAAGAATGTCAGTATGAGAAAGCTTTTGGTTAATATTTTGTCACGAATAAATATTTGTATTTTAAATAGTTTCTTTGTGTTGATTGTTTATGATAATGGAATGTGGATGTTGTTCCTAGATTCTCGTACTTTCTTCATAAAATAAATTTTCTTATTTAAGTTCTTGAAATATTTTTATCACTCTATAATAATTTCATGTGAGAAGAGTTGGTTTAAATTTCACTAGAACCTCTTTCAATAATTTTCTGGTTAGGTATATCAGATACCATCATGTATGTAATGTGATTGACTCGTTAGCAACATTATTCTGTTATTAATCGGTTGCAAAAAATACAACAAATTCTAGGTGATTTAGAAAAAAATTAACAGCAAAAGCTGCATTAGAATTAGGATTTGGGGGTCACTATTTTCTACAGATCCTTATCCTAAATGTAGTCGTGTTATGCCTTGTATTATCTTAAGAAAATATTCAACTGTGAAATCTTTGATACACATGTCCCTATCTAAATCATATTGTACTAACTAAGTAAAACTCAAAAGTACTATATTTTGTTATGTTAAAAATCAAAGAAAAAGGCCGTAGCACCAGAAACAATTCAAGAAGGAGGTGGTAGCAGCAACCAATGGAGCAGTGATATACCACGCCTGTAGAGTTTGAAATATTAAAATCATTCAAGGAAGAATCTATATCTATATAAATATATAAATTTGGAAAAATAGGAGATGAGTTGGCACTTTTCTTTAGCTAATGATCACATTTATCTATTATTTCAAATTTTTGATTTTTTTGTCCTCTTATCTATGTAACTACATTAATTAAATAATTGCAACAGTAATTAAGGTAATGGAGAGTAACAAAATTTAAAGTACATAAAGTGTCTATTAAATAAAAACTTAAACAATATACATCTGTTTGCATTTTTCTAAAAAAGCTAAAAAAATGTCTCTTCCTCTCCTTATCATTAATTTACTTAATTATTATTCTTTATTTATCTTCTTTCCCACAAACAAGGACACGTCGAATGAAAATTTCCAAAAACAATGAGGGAAATCCAATCGAGATTGATTGAAAAGAACGTCTCTTCCTCTTCTTCTCATTAATTTTCTTTAGTACTTTTCTTTTATTTATCTTCTTCCTAGATATATTAATTTTTATTCGAAAACATTTTGTGATTTAAATATTGATCTTATTCTTTGCTGTGGTGTTTCTCTGTTCATGACTTTTATCACGTGGTCCGATGATAGGCATGCTCACCTTTAGGTTTTGCTTTTTTTTTTTTCTCAATTTCTCCATGCATGGCTTTTAGTTTATTTGTATATTTCTAAATTGCAAAATTATCTTTTGCACATGCATATGTAATTTTGATACAACAACAACAACTACTACCCAGTATACTCTCACCAGGTGGGGTCTGGGGAGAGTAATATGTAGACGAGCCTTACCCCTACTCAAAAGGGCAGAGAGGCTGTTTCCAATATCTACAGGATATGAAGGTCTATCATCAATAAAATAGAAGCATAAATGTATTCAAGAGTTCTAGGCGTGTAATAATCTCTGTTCACTATTTATCTTCTGGAATTGTTGCACAGTGACTTTGACGTAGTGAAGTTTTAACATTATTTGATACTTAAAGAAAGTTCAAAAGTATTTAATATTTTGATTCTTTTTTTTTTCCATGCCTTTACATATTCCATGTTTGAAGGAGGTGGAAACTCTTTACTTCACTCACGCTACATCACTCCTAAATCTATTCTTCTTAAAATTGCTTATTGTAAATCTACTCATGCTTCTTAAGGCCGCGATGCGCGGATAAATTTACTAGTTTATATAATAACCAAGTACTTACTGTAATGAAGCTGCAATTACTCTAGTTCAACAAAAATAAAAACAAAATATATAATTAAACTTAGTAATTAGTCTAGTTCGAGTCTATGTGATTAGTATGCTTGCATATGTTTGAAAAAATAAGTCATATATATATATCCTTCGCAGTGAAAATAAAGTAGTTTTGAGTTTTGACACAATAAATAAGGGAAACAATTCTTAATTGTTGGTACCAAAAATAAAACAGTTCATTCAGTATATTAGACTACAATAAGAAAACGGAAAAGGGTCAAACATACCTCTCTACTTTCAAATAGTATTTATATGTACCATTCGTTATACTATTGTGTTATACATACCATACCGTTATACAATTGGGTTATCTATACTCCTACTATCATACTTTGAAACCAAAATACCCTTATTTTTGGATGGAGTGTCACGTGTCACCACTAAATTAAAACGACATGTTTCCTATTTTTTTTACCCTACCCGTTTTAAAAAACCCACAACCCGACCCCCTATTTTTGGTTTTTCTATTTTCTTTTTAAATTTCGGTTTTAGAAAAACAAAATATTATGTTAAAATAATTCTTTTTTCTATTTTTATAAATTTGTTTTTCCAGTTTTTTTCAATTTTTTTAAAAAAATCTTTCTTAACAAAATAAAAAAAATCGTAAAAACATGTTCGCCTTTTAACTAAAAAAATATTTGTTTTGCAAAACAAATCGTAAAAACTAAAAAATTTGTTTTTTAACAAAATATTTTTTTGGAAAAACCAAAAATATTGGAAAACAAAATCAGTTTTAACAAAATATTTTCATTTTATAAAAACAAATAAAAGTATTTCCAACAAATATTTTCGTTTTTGAAAAATATATTTTTTAATTTATAAAAATATTTTCTTTGTATAAAAACTGAAAAATAATTTGTATAAACTGAAATTTGTATAAAATATTTTCATTTTTGAAAAATGTTTTTTTTCATTTTTTTAGTTTTTTAAAAGTATTTTGTTTTGTAAAACAGAAGAAAAAAATATTTTTTAACATAATATTTTTTTTTTAACTAATTTTTTTTTAAAAAAAACTGGAAAAAACGAAAATAGAGGTCGGGTTGTGGGTTTTTAAAAAAACGGGTCGGGTAAAAAAAAAAGGAAATGAGTCGTTTTTGTTAGGATTTATGCCCATCACTAGAGGGGGGATGAATAGTGCGGCACGAGAATATTGATAAATATTGCGGAATTAAAATTGCAGGAATAAAATAAATTCGGTAATTAAAATAGTATGTAAAGAACACACCGAGTTTATCCTGGTTCACCACAACTTGTGGTTAGTCCAGTCCCCGAGAGACTCTCTCGAGATTCCACTAACTCCGTTAAGCTTACGGGTGCCTAACAAACCGTTACACTTGCTCGTAGATGTACACTCTACAAGACTTCAGCTTGCTCGAGGATACCGCACCTCAAGACTTCACCTTGCTCGTGGATACCGCACCACAAGACTTCAACCACTAAGATTGAGGGTACTTAGCAAACCGACAATCAATGAGAAGATATGGTCTTCTCAAACACCTTTCTCTTTTACAACAAGAACTCTCTCAAAAGAGTAGATAAAGAGATACAATATTAGCTCTATGAACAACTCAAAGTTGTCTCTCAAATGGCTCAACAAAAGCTCTATATTTGATGCACAAATGTTATCAATATGTATATGAATAATGAGAGGTGTTATGTGTTTAAAATCAGCTCAAAAGACCTCTATTTATAGGGGTTAAAGGGTGTATGTTGCTTAATTGACAATCAATTATGCTGATTTTATGCAAGGATAATCGATTATTGGATTTAGATAATCGATTATTTGCTCTAACGTTCAAAAATCAGAAGCTGATTTTATGCAGGATAATCGATTATCTGAAGTGCATAATCGATTATTTTGTTACAGTGTTCAAAACTTTGGCAACGGTTACAAGATAATCGATTATGCTATACATGATAATCGATTATTGTGCTGTTTTACAAATTCCGGTTTACACTGTCTTAACATAATCGATTATCACAATAAGCATAATCGATTATTTCTGTCCAGCTTTGAAAGACATGTTTAAAATTCATTTTGGCTAAAATGAAAATGTTTGAAATCATTTTGTTTGAAGTATTTGAAATATGATTTGATAAAATGATTTTATGCATATTTATGATGACCTATTCTTGAGCCAAAAGACGAGATAACTTTAAACGTTGCTCTTACATTTGTTCTACCTAACGACCTACGCCTTGGGTCTTCGGTCTTGAACTTTTGAGCTCGTCTTTGGCTTGTCTATACAATTCCGTCATCAATATGCTTCTCGGCATTCAATCTTGATTGTTTGTCATATAATAACTTTGTTCGACACTTGACTTCATTGTTTGTCATTTATCGACTTTGTTGTTTGTCATTCATCAAAACCTATACCTGAAAATCATGCTAATACAACCAAAGCACACATATCATGGATAGAATGATTTTCTACAATTTCTCCCTTTTTGATAATGACAAAAAACAGGAGATATGCATATCGGATTCCCCCTAAATTCATGCTATATCTCAACATACAATTCATGCAAACAATTCCCCTTAATGATAATTCCCCCTCAAATAAGGCATACTATAACGTAGATACATTCCCCCTTATTTGATGCATATCGTCTAAACTCTTCCCCCTTTTGGCATTAGCAAAAAGAGAGGATACACAGCCTATTATCCTCTTTCGACACTTTCCCCTTTTTGGGTATATCAATTGTTAGTGTCAAATATAAGATAGGAAATACAATGAGGAATATACATTGACGATATTTAAAAAATCATACCAACATGAAATAATACCAAATATTAGTAAAAATATAACAACCATATCAAAGGTTATTTTTAGCGAATATACCAACTGTTATTCAAACTAGAGAGATATTCATCAAAACATCAATCATTATTTTTAACAAAAATAATTGATACCAATTGTTATTCAAGATAAAAGTTATCAAAAAATGAATCAACAAAAATAATTAATACCAATTGTTAACAAAGATGTATTAATCGTTAACACATATCAACTATTACGTTTTTATCAAAAATTTGATAACTAACCGAAGTTCCCCCTTGATGCAATAAGGTTTCGTGCTTGGTGCATCTACTACGATATTGTAGTCTTCAAGCATACCTGCAAACGTACCTAAAAATAGGTTTTCGGTACCCAAATGCTTTTGGGTCCTTGGGGGTTAGGCAAATAATAATCATAGCCAAATGATAAATCTCTATGTTTTGCAAAACATACGGGTGCTATGTGTCCTACCCGATTGCAATAATGACATATAACATTCGGGTTGTGCATATGTCTTGGTTGAGCCAAAAACGTTCTAGGTGATCTAAAGTCGTTATTCCTAGAAGCGTTGAAATTTCTAGAGTCATTTCTAGGTGGTCTAAAATTATTAATTTTAGACTCATTAACAAAAATCCTAGAATCATTTCTAGGTGGCCTAAAATGATTAATTTTAGACTCATTAGTGAAGTTCCTAGAATTATTTCTAGGTGGTCTAACTTCATTTCTATCATCCTTTTTAATTTCTTCAATTGTTTTAGGATTATCAACACTACGTTTTTCTAGTGTGTTCCTGAGTTCTATGTTCTCTATTTTCAAAGACTTACAAGAAGAACAATTTGAACTTTGATCAATTGAAGAGGCTTCATTCATCTCCTTAACTTTATTTCTAAGATCAATATTGCTATTTTTCAAAAATTTATTTTTCTCTTTTAAAACTTTAATTTTAGCCTTGGCCTCTTTGGAGATTTTTGAAGTCTTTTTCAATTCACCATATAAGTCATGAAAAGCTTCTTGTAATTCTTCAAAAGAATAAGAGTTAGAATTACTTACCTCTTCTTCCTCGTTGGCCATGAGGCATAATGCGGCAGTTTCATCGTCCGAGCTGTCCGAATCCCATGTCACACGCCTTTGGTGTTTGTTCTTCTTCTTTTCCTTGGATTTTGGACAATGTGATTTGGTGTGGCCAAGCTTTCCACACTTTTGGCATGAAGGACTTGGTTCTTCCTTCTTTATTTCCTTTTTCATAAGCTTATAAAACTTTTCAATTATATCATTGGAAATAATATCATCATCGCTGTCTGAATCACTTACCTCTTCTCTTTTAGAGGATGAGGCTTTGAAGGCAATATTCGAACTTTTACTTCTAAGATAGGGATTAAGAATTGTGCTTTCATAAGTTTCGAGGTTACCTCTTAGTCCATCAATTGTGACATCCGTGATTCCTATCGACTCTTGGATGGCATTGGCTTTGGAGCGCCATTTGGGAGTGAGACTCTGTAGGATTTTTCGAACTAGATCTTTGTTCGAGTATACTTTTTCGAGAGCATGAAGATCGTTGACGATTTTTGAGAATCGTTCGAACATAATACCGATGGGTTCTTTCTCCCTCATTTTAAAGAGTTTATATTCATGTGTTAGAAAATCAACTTTAGATTCTCGGATTTGAGGCGTACCTTCATAAGTGATCTCGAGTTTATCCCACATCTCCTTGGCGGTTGTGCAGCAAGAAATCTTCCGATAGTCATCCGGATTCACCGCACAATATAATAAGTTGACGGCCTTTGCGTTATTTTCAACTTTCTTGATGTCCTCGGCATCATATTCATCTTCCTCCTTTGGAACCGTGGTTTCCCCAACTTTCTTTTTTGGCATTTGTTCACCGTTCTTGATGATTTGCCACAAGCGAAAGTTATTTGATTGGATGAAGATTTTCATCCGCTCTTTCCAATATGTGTAATTTGTTCCGTCAAATGGTGGAGGCCTATAGGTGGAGTGTCCTTCGCTCATCATTCCTGCGTTCAATATTCTCAACAAAAAAATATATATCGTTCTCTCAACCGGTTAAGGCTTTCAGAGAGTTAGGCTCTGATACCAATTGTTAGGATTTATGCCCGTCACTAGAGGGGGGTTGAATAGTGCGGCACGAGAATATTGATAAAAATTGCAGAATTAAAATTGCAGGAATAAAATAAATTCGGTAATTAAAATAGTAAGGAAAGAACACACCGAATTTATCCTGGTTCACCACAACTTGTGGTTAGTCCAGTCCCCGAGAGACTCTCTCGAGATTTTACTAACTCCGTTAAGCTTACGGGTGCCTAACAAACCGTTACACTTGCTCGTAGATGTACACTCTACAAGACTTCAACTTGCTCGAGGATACCGCACCTCAAGACTTCACCTTGCTCGTGGATACCGCACCACAAGACTTCAACCATTAAGATTGAGGGTACTTAGCAAACCCGACAATCAATGAGAAGATATGGTCTTCTCAAACACCTTTCTCTTTTACAACAAGAACTCTCTCAAAAGAGTAGATAAAGAGATACAATATTAGCTCTATGAACAACTCAAAGTTGTCTCTCAAATAGCCCAACAAAAGCTCTATATTTGATGCACAAATGTTATCAATATGTATATGAATAATGAGAGGTGTTGTGTGTTTAAAATCAGCTCAAAAGACCTCTATTTATAGGGGTTAAAGGGTGTATGTCCGTTGCTTGATTGACAATCAATTATGCTGATTTTATGCGAGGATAATCGATTATTGGATTTAGATAATCGATTATTTGCTCTAACGTTCAAAAATCAGAAGCTGATTTTATGCAGGATAATCGATTATCTGAAGTGCATAATCGATTATTTTGTTACAATGTTCAAAACTTTGGCAACGGTTACAAGATAATCGATTATGCTATACATGATAATCGATTATTGTGCTTTTTTGCAAATTCCGGTTTACACTGTCTTAACATAATCGATTATCACAATAAGCACAATCGATTATTTCTGTCCAGCTTTGAAATACATGTTTAAAATTCATTTTGGCTAAAATGAAAATGTTTGAAATCATTTTGTTTGAAGTATTTGAAATATGATTTGATAAATGATTTTATGCATATTTATGATGACCTATTGTTGAGCCAAAAGACGAGATAACTTTAAACGTTGCTCTTACATTTGTTCTACCTAACGACCTATGCCTTGGGTCTTCGGTCTTGAACTTTTGAGCTCGTCTTTGGCTTGTCTATGCAATTCCGTCATCAATATGCTTCTCGGCATTCAATCTTGACTGTTTGTCATATAATAACTTTGTTCGACACTTGACTCTATTGTTTGTCATTCATCGACTTCGTTGTTTGTCATTCATCAAAACCTATACCTGAAAATCATGCTAATACAACCAAAGCACACATATCATGGATAGAATGATTTTCTATAGTTTTAATCTGGTGCTGACACGTGGCACTCCATCCAAAATTAAGGGTATTTTTGTTTCAAAGTATGATAGTAGGGGTATAGATAACCCAATAGTATAACGATAGGGTATGGATAGCCCAATAGTATAACGAAGGGTACAGATAAACGATATTTAAAAGTAAAGGGATATATTTGGTTCTTTTCCGACAAAAATTTAGGAATCGGGCAGAATTCCAGTTTTATGGCCCTAAAATGCCAAAATGAGTAACGGTCACAGTGAGTGGGTGATTATTGTTACTTAGGTCATTTTCTATGGACCGATAAAAATTTAGACGATTCGGGTCCGGGCGCCCAGGTCCATGAAGGAGGCGTAGGCTATAGCACGCGAAAATCTGGGAATCAGACGGAATTCAATTTTACGGCCCTAAAATGCCAAAAACCAAGTAACGATAATGGCGAGACAGTGACTATTATTCCTTAGGCCGATTATAATGGGCCGAAATATTTTTACGTTTTTTCGACCCATCAAAAACGACCTAAGGAACAATAGTCACCATCCCATCATGGTCGTTACCCATTTTTAGTATTTTAAGGCCGTACAACTGGAATTTCACATGATTTCTAAATTCTTGTGTTTTATAGCCCCGGGCGCGTTAAAATACTAATTTTATGGCCCAAAAATGCTAAAAATAGAGTAACAGTCAAGGTGAGGCGGTGACATTGTTCCTTAGGTCGTGTTTTATGGGCTTAAAAAATATTAGGTGATCCGATTCCGGGAGTCCGGACCCATGTAGGAAGCGTGGGTTATAACGCACAAAAATCTAGGAATCGGGCAGAATTCCAGTTTTATGGCCCTAAAATGCCAAAATGAGTAACGGTCACGGCGAGTGGGTGATTATTGTTACTTAGGTCATTTTTTATGGACCGATAAAAATTTAGACGATTCGGGTCCGGGCGCCCAGGTCCATGAAGGAGGCGTAGGCTATAGCACACGAAAATTTGGGAATCAGACGGAATTGAATTTTACGGCCCTAAAATGCCAAAAACCAAGTAACGGTAATGGCGAGGCAGTGACTATTGTTCTTTAGGCCGATTAATGGGCCGAAATATTTTTACGTAATCTGGGTCAGAGCGTCCAAGCCAATGTCTGTAGTTTTGTTTGTAGTTTTCTTTTACGGACTTTGATTGGCCCGATTTCTTTTAGATCCATAAGAAATGAAATAGTGATCAATACTCATTGCTTTGTCCTAATTTTTAAGTTTACTTTTTGGTATTTTAGGATTAAACAACACTAATTTATCATTATATCTATTTTTTCGTATGTATTAATTAATGTAGAGTTTTTGGGTCATATGCCCACTGGATTTAGATATTTTTGCATGTGTCTCCATCTACCAAACATGTGATAGTATTTTGACTTGGAGCTTGAGACCTGAAAATGATTCTAAATCCCCCTTTTGTTTAACAATGGTTAGTTGTCTCCGCCAATCTTTGCACGTGAAATAGCTACACGATACTCTTATTAGCAACTTGTTTCTTATGGATCTCTTTGTCTTTTAGGTTTTAGCTTTTGGCCAACTAAAAAGGATATACATATAAATTAGTGAGACTCCTGGATGGAGACAACTAGAGATAAAATGGTTTTATAATTGAACATTTGAAGGTGTGTGGGCTAATAATCAATAAAATGATAAATTAAACTATCTTGATATCATACATCAAAGATAAAAGTCATAGAATATTATGATTTTTTAGTTAATAAAGTGAGTGAAAATACTAAGTTTAAATCTTGAAAGATATGACAAGACGCTAGATAATTTCTTTTCATTTACCTAATTTTTGGTTAGCAAAGTTATAACAAATATAGATAAAATAGTCGTGGTACGAACAAACTAGGTCATCTACTGTTATTGTAAAAGATTAGTTCCATATCCACTACCAAAAATATATTTATGGTATTTTTGTACAAATATGGGCGGACCTATGCTATATAAATAAGGGTCACCGGCACTTGTAAAGTTCAGCAAAAACTCCATATATATATATACATGTATGTTTTTAGAAAATAGAGATATATTCGTAGTAATGTCCACCTATATGCAAAGTAAATTTTGATTGAATTCAAAAATGCACCTACAAGCTTCAAATTCCGGTCCACCTCAATGTACGGACAAGTCCTATAACTACTGCTGAAGCCATGCATAAAGTCAGGGATGCTCCATCATTCTCAATCAAAATCCAACAATTTTTTATTGGAAAATACTTAAAATTGTTTCAACTCATAATAAGAAGCACAATGAATAAATAAATAAATAAATAATATTAACTCCTTTTCATTTGGGAATTTCTCCCTTCAAAAATACAAAGGCCTTGCATCCAACAACAGAAAAATCTCCAACCAAAGCAATTCAATTGACAGCAAAATCGTCAGGACTCAACATCAACCTTACAACAGGACAAAAAAGAGTTCTAATAACAAAGAATTTAGTTAATATAATCTGATAAACAAACAGAGTTTCTAGACAAGAATAATGCAAATTTGTGTAATAATATCAGTAGTTACTCAAGTGAAAATCTAAGTTACTCCAATTCTCCGAAAGTGTCGTTGTATGCATGTCGAACCTTGCAAAAGTAGTGTATTTCTGGAGGATCCAATATGAATGCATCAATATTTGGAAAATCTATGTTACTCGGACTCTACAAAAATGTTGCTGGATGCGTGAAGAATCCTGTAAAGTGGTGTATTTTTTAAAGATCCAATACGAGGGCGGCAACATTTTGGAGAGTCCATACAACATAAGTAAAAATAGTCTTTTGTGAGCATTTTGGAGGATCCGACACAGGTGCGACAGCATTTTAGCTGCTCACAGTCAACAAAGAAGGAATTGAAGCCAAATTAGGAGTAGCATTCTTGTTTGAATCTTCTCTTTTTCCACTTGATGATGTTTTACTAAACGCTCTCATTGGACTTGCTAATGCCCAACCCCAATTCTTACTTCTTCCATTAGTAATATTATGAGATTTTCCATGCAAATTTTCTTCAGAAGAAACCAAATAAGATAATATTCCTCCACAATTAACTCTTTCTTTATGATTAACAGATGAAAATCTTGGTTTTCCTTCTCTTTGTGATTCAATTCTTCTTAAAGTACAATCTCCAAAACCAGTTGAGATTTTCTCAAATAAATCACCTGAAAAACTTCTGCTTCCACACCCAACAGATCTTGATCTTGCTACTTTTCTGTCAGTTGATTCATTAGGACTCTCATTTTCCTCTACTGCTACAATTTCATCTTTCTTTTTCTCCCTTGATTTTATGGATCCATTTTGAGATGAACCTGTTGAAAAACATAACTAAATAAATAAAAGCGTAAACAATAGACTCCTGTGGTTCAGTCCTTCCCTGGACCCCTCGCAAAGCGGGAACTTAATATATCGAGCTGCTCTTTTTTCCTTGTAAGCTTTTAGATGAGATCAGCGCACAATTCGATATGATACCAGAACAGATAAAAGTTCTAGGTTAAGTCTCATCGCCACCTTTTATTAAAATATTTCCACATCACTGGACCATGGCAAAGAAAAACAAACCGAGCCTGAGTAACATGTTGAAGACATAATTAAAGGTATTGTTACGCAAATAGCCGTTTGGTTTCACTATTTACTTTTTTAGGTGGTATATATAAATTATACACTGATATACACATATACATTGATTATACATGGATTATACATAAATCATATCACTAGCTTAGTGACGGATGTAGGATTATCGCGAAGGGGGTTCAAAAAGGAAAAAGTTAAAAACATTGTAGCTAGTGAGAATAGAACCAATGACCTTACAAAAGTTTTGAACCTCCTTGACCACTAAGCTATGCTTTTGGGCTGTATCAAGGGGATTCAAAACATAATATATATAAGGTAAAAATAAAATTTGTCTTATATATACAGTATAATTTTCCGGCGAAGGGGATGTGGTGAATACCTTTCCGCCACTCCTAAATCCGCCCCTGCACCAGCTATTTTAAGTTCAAGCGATTGGGTAGAGCGCTATTTAGGTTAATTATTCGATAAAATGCAAATGGATTCAACATATCCTTGAAGGTATATGCCAACAACAACAACAACAACAGCTACCCAGTATACTCTCACCAGGTGGGGTCTGGGGAGGGTAATATGTAGACGAGCCTTACCCCTGCCCGAAAGGCAGAGAGGCTGCTTCCAATCGACCCTCGGCGAGTAGAGTAAAAATGGGAAAGCTGCATTAACAAACACCCAGATGAATCGATTGGATTCAAGTCTCACCGCCATACATTTATAGAAAAAGAAATTTCCACATGCTTGGCCATGAAAAAGAGCAAACTCCAATGTTAAGATATACTCAAAGTAACTAATAATTTACTGTCTCTAACATTTTTAATAGATAAGATAGTATTTAAACAGGATTAAGTTTTTTCTTACCTGAGGAAGAATAATGCTTTGAGGATGAATAATGAAGAAATGACCAAAACCCTTTTCTATGAATACCATAATCTTCAGCTTCCAAGAAATGCATATGATTTCTAGGGTTTGTAGTAGACTTACTTCTCTTAAAAACAATACCAGAATCTGAACCAGAACTTGCCATATTAACACTACCATGACCATTACTATTACTCTTCTTTTTCTGACTCAACAAAAACTGAATTCTTGATTTCCTCATATTGTTGTTGTCGTATGGATGATAGTTAGGATTACAATCAGTGGTATTTTTGTTATTTGTTGGGTTTTGTAGGGTTGAAGTTGTAGTAGAAGTGACACTAAAACCAGATCTAAAAGGAGTTGAAATAGTAGAAGTAGAAGAAGGAAAAATGGTAGAGGAAAAAGAGGAAGAAACAAGTTTTCCTAGTTTTTCTTGAAGGCAAAAAGCACAGATTCCACCTGGTGAACTGTTTTTATAAGGATGATTTATACATTGTATATTTCCTTCAATTATATCTTCTTGAATTCCTTCCATTACCATCTTTTCACACCAAAAATGAAGGAAAAGAACACACTTGTTATATGCTTTAATTTCTGTCTTATATGATGTTGAAGACAACTACTAGAGCTTAAGTTGAATGGTTTGAAGAAGAAAAGATGGAGAAGCAGTAAGGTAGGCAAAAATGGTCAAAGGGGCAAAGGTGGTGTAAAATGAATAGAGAGTTTGTGGTATTGAAGTAAGGAGAAATTTGTTGTCCCCTAGGAGCACGTGCAAACCTGACTAAGCTATACGTTGTATAATTTTAAAATGATTTTTTATAGGTATTTGGTGTTTATTGGTCCGAATAATGTGAATTTGCATTGTATAAAGTCTATTAAAAAAGAAACGGAGAAGGGTCAGATATGTTCATGCACTATATATTTTGGATCAATAATGTCCTTCATCCATTTATTGGGCCAAATATATCCTTTCGTTAATGTTTTTTGCTCACAAATGTCATTTGAGTTAACGGATGGACACGTGTCATCGTCTTGTTGGTCCATTCTAAATATTTCGTAATTAATTAAAAAGACTCATTATTCATAACCAAAAAATAATTTTCGAAAGCAATACTTCTAAAACTTGTTTTTACTAAAAACTGAAGAAGAAAAAAAGATTTTGTTTCCAGTTTTTACGAAAAAAGAGATTTTTTTTACTAAACTAATATTTTTGTAAAAACAAAAAACAAAATCTACAAATTAATATTTTTGTAAAAACTGAAGAAAAAAAAGTAAATATTTTTTGCTAAAATTTTCAGATTTTTTCAGTTTTTACAAAAGACCCATTTTTTATTCTAGATTTTTTTTCTAGTTTTTTTTTTGCTAAACTGGAAAACAATTTAAAACAAATGCTAGAAAAATATGATGTGATGATGTAAAAATTTCATGACACGTGTCCAACTTAAACTCTATATTATAATACAATAATACACATATATCTTCGTTGTAAAAATGGGAAAAAACTAGATTTTAGTAAAAATGGGAAAAAAAGCATCTACTTTTTTTTTAGTTTTTACAAAAATATTGCTTTTTAGATTTTATTTTTGTTTTTACAAAAACATTGTTTTAGTAAAAAAAAGTTATTTTTTTTGTAAAAACTGGAAAAATAATACATTTTTCTTCAGTTTTAAGTAAAAAAAGTTTTAGAAGAATTGCTTTCGAAAATTATTTTTTGGGTATGAATAATGCGTTCTTTTTAATTAATTACGAAATATTTAGAATGGACCAACATGACGATGACACGTGCCCTTCCGTTAACTCAAATGGCATTTGTGAGCCAAAAACATTAATGAAAGGACATATTTGGCCCAATAGGTGGATGAAGGGCATTATTGATCCAAAACGTATAGTTCAGGGGCATATCTTGACCCTTTTCCAAAAAAGAAATGCTGCAACCCTAAGGATGACCGAGTTGGTTGAACGAGAGATTCGCACACGGGAGCTGCAGGTTCAAATCCTCATGTATGCTTTATTGATTAAGCTTGTCACACGGAGTTTGCCTAGTGTGATTTACCTTTTCAGTGTGCTTCGCGAACCATTGAGTATATTATACTTTATGGCCACACTTGTACACCTCTTCTGATTTATCTCTACGCACTATATAGTCAACTAGTATTAAATTAATCCAGTTTTTTGAATAATAAGTATTATTGCATATTTTTACTTCTCGAGATTCAAAAGAATACATTTCTTACAAAAATGTTTGATTTCTAGTTTTAAAATGCAAACCTCAATCTATGTAGTACTTTCTTAAGTAATTTAAGTTTTTAGGAAGGAGGATTAAGGGTGGGCCGAATTGGATTGAAAGAATTAGTAACCATACGAGTTGGGGTCCAGGCCGGTTACTGGTTGGGACTTACCAGATTTAACAAATTTGGATTTATCCGGATAAAAAATGAACCGTACGGGTTACGGGTACAAGAAGCCGGGCCGGGCCAGATTATTATAATTTTTAATTTTTTTTTGTATTTTGTATATATGTTGTAAGTTATATTAATATAAAGTAAAAATATAAAGAATACAATAAAGATGGGGAAAATTACACTTACAAAATTGCAAGTGCTACATTTTTTGAAATTCAAACTTACAAATTTTCATTTAACAAGTAAATTAACGAAGAAAGAGTAAAATTAAATTTTCATGCATAATAATACTTCAAATTAATCTAACAAACTAAAATATTAAGCATACTTACGTCTAATAATTTTAAAATAACACAAATTGTCTCAAATAAACTTAAATACGAATTTTTGGAGGACGCTCAAGACAACTCTTTATATGCCTCCTTAAACTGCCTGTTGCACACTTTTGGACGAAGATTTAAGACTCTACCACAGTTTTTGTACTTTATTTTCTGAACTTCTTCATTTTCTTCTACTACCTCAAAGTGTTCCCAAACATATGAGCGCACTCTAGAAATACGGGGCATAATTTAACTTAAATTGAGAATTGAGATTAAGAAATGAGAGATGAGTGAAGAAATAAAGAAAATAGGGGGAGGGAGTGTATTTATAATTTTACAAAGGATTAAATTTGTAATTATAAAAAGTGTTAATTTAAAAAAAAAAAAAAAAGACCCAACAAGAGCTAATTGTGCAAATCAGCCGTTGGGCAATGGCTCCTTGGCAAGTGACCGTTGCCAACGGTACGCGCAAATAAGCGAATCAACAATATAAAAAAATAAAAAACACTAGCCTTTAACCAGTCTGGGCCGGGCCAGTTTAACTGTTTTACCGTATTTCTGTTGATCGGATTTAATCGGTCCAGATAGCCGGTTGAAAATAAATGAACGAACCAACCATCCTACCCTTTTAACTCAGCCCCACTCGGCTCCCTTGTACCGATCCGAGCCGGTTTCGATTTTAACCAATCTGAACCGGGCAAACAAGCTGACCCGACCCATAGACACACATAGGAAGGATATGACCTATGTCTATAATTTCAAAAGTTAGCTAAATTAAAACTTGAAAAGCTCAATATGGGTATCTTTTACAAAAAATACTCCTTATGTTCACTTTTAATTGTCAAGTATTTTAAAAATAAATTTTTATTTTTACTTGTTACTTTTTGCATCAAGAGAAAATAATTTTAATTTTTTCTTTTATGCCCTTAGCATTAATTACTCATTTTAAATCATGTTTCAAATTCTTTAAGACTATGCATTAATTAATATATGAATTATAGTAAATTATGTACTTTATTTATTATTTTTTAAGGGACGTGCAAAATCCAAAGTGAACAAGTAAAATTGAGGAGTATGAAATTATAACAAATTTTCAAATTAAAGCACTACATTGTCATAGACTCACAGCTATTGCTAACAAATCGCAAAGTTATCCAGGATTAAAGCAAATAGCTACTACTATTAAGCTACACGAAGATTGAGAGAAATAGCATAAGTAGCCAATAAATTTTGTGGCACAGATTTGTGTGCACACCTATTTATTATCTGTGAAAATGCAGCCAGCAATATAATGGCAGATAGAAAAAGAAAAAAAGAATCTTTGTGTATTGACTTTGGAAAAAATATATGTGTACACGAAGGGAGCGTTTACGGGATTAAGATGTAAAAATAATCTCTTACAAAAATGTAAAGGTAAGATTGCGTATAATAGACGAGGGGAGCCTTGGTATAACACACGAAGGGGAGCATTTACGAGATCAAGCTGTGAAAACAACCTCTTACAAAAATGTAAAAATAAAACTGCATAAAATAGACGAGGAGAGTCTTTAGCGTAACCGATAATATTATTTTCATATAACGAGGGAAGTTCTTGGAGGGAAGGATGCCGGGGGTCTATTTGGAAACAGCCTCTCTATCCTAAGGTAGGGGTAAGGTCTGCGTACACACTACCCTCCCCAGACCCCACTAAGTGGGATTATACTGGGTTGTTGTTGTTGTTGAGGGGAGCCTTGTTGCAGTGAGCAGATCATATATGTTCATATTTTTCTCTGCAATATAATACCTACACTTTTCGTTAAGCCATATTAAAAATATACTGTTCGAAATTGTTAAATTTATCTTCCATTTATATATAGACCATTCATATTCTTTCTATTAGCAAATTATTTTAAATTTGTCCTTATTATTAGTAAAATTCTAAGGCATTTTTCGGGGTATAGCTCTGTTAAGTATCGAAAACAAAAACAAGACTTTTTTCGAGGGATGAGATAATATTAGACCAATAGCCTAATAGAAGGCAAACGTTTTTAATCGGAAAAATGACATTGTATAGCTGCTGTAAAAATAATATTCGAAAAAATATATGAAATTTGTATATTTTTTTGTATATATATACATTATGTTCGTTATATACAAAAAGTTTTATACACTTTTCAATTACCGAATATAAATAATTTCTGACATAGGTTAAAAGTTAAAATATCCCTTTTTGATTTCAAATAGTGAAAAGGTAAATTAAAGCCTAATTTTTTTTAAAATATATGAAGATTGAAATACGTGGATTAAAGTACCTAATTTTTTTATTAAATATATGAAGATTGCTTTATTAAGTTTTCAAATAAAATAAAAGTAATACGTATAACTTATAATTATTAGGATTAAAATAATTAATATTTGAAAAAATCTAGTTCAAGAAAAAACTACTACTACTATATACATGTGATTCCATAAATAGCAATAGCATAAAAATATTGGAAAGAGCATATAATAACTATGAAACCCAGAGGCGGATCCATGATGAACGGATTGAGTTCCAAACGAAATATTCTTATATATTTAACGGATCTTTCAATACAAATATAGGTTTTAGATAAACGTTTCCGGGTTCACGAGAACCCGTAGCTATTGAGCTAAATCCGCCCCTGATGAAACCATAGAATCCATTTATTTTTTGGTTCACTATATGGTATAAATTGATTCGTTTTTACTCTATATTAACTATCTAGAGCAAGAAAGTGTTTTATTTTTTCATGAAATAACTCTTTATTGAAAAAGAAAAGTCTTAACTTCTATACAATGCAAAAATATCTTTTACAATAACAACTCATATAAATAGTAATTATAAGTAATCGTCCATAAATAACAAAATTAGTGATATATATAAAAATAAAATATATTACCTCCTAATATACCGGTATGGTTTTAAAAAAATTAAGTATACAAATGTATAGTATAAGCTAAATTCACAAAGAGAAACTGCATCATGTAGGATCAATTTTCCGGCCGTGTGAATCGAATTCAGGATTTAGATTTTATGGGTTTAATTTTAATATTTTTAGTAATGAACCCATTATATTTTTAAAGTTATGAATTTATATATATTATTTTTGTAATTTTAATGAATTTTTACATATAAATTTTTACTCCACGTCAAAAATTATTAGTTCAATTATATTGAACTTGTAGTCATTACACTACATCCGCCTCTGCCTCTACGATATTCCTGGTTCAGAGTTTAGTGACCTGTTTGTAATTAATTAAAATTAAGTGCATCAGATTGGTCTTAATTAGTATATTATGAAACCTAGCTTGGAAGCATGTGCTCACAGGAACATTTGGCTGCTTCAGAATGCACCACTTCTATGGACCACTTTCTTCTATCATAACGTGTATGTACATATAAAGAGGAGTGTTCGAGTAACTATAAAATTATCTTCGTATTGCCTACGTTACCAGAGACGGATGCAAATGGGAGGGGTAAGTTCACGTGAACCCATCCTCCTCTCCCTAAATCATGTATTATAGCAGTAATAGATTTCAGCTCTAATACTTAAATTAACACGGGTGAACCCAAGCTCAAACGAGCACTTTAATGCATCGGTAAGGATTTGATCCCCCTCCTCTTTCTTCTTTAAATTATATTTTAATTAATAAATAGGCTTAAACCCCCATGCCTCGTCATTTTTTCTAATTAAACACACTTTTTTGTTTCTTTTTTTTTTTCCTTTTTTTATTGGTTACACATTTTTATTTTTTATCCTTCTCTTTTTAGTCATTATTTTGACTTTTCAAATTTCTAAACCAAAAATATATCTCTTAGACACCATCTCTGAAACTCGGGTCTTTAGCGCTTATGGTGTACTCATGCTTTTTAAATTCTGGATATGCCTTCGTACATCATCCTCTGAGCAGTGGCGAAGGCAGGAATTTCCTCAAGGGTGTTCAAACTTGAAATAAGTAAAACAAATTCTGACAAAGGGTGTTCAATATATGTTATGTACCTCTAAAACCTAATATTTTGGCTATATACGCAATATAATTTTCCGTTAAAGGATGGTCAATAAGGTGTGGCTTCGCACATGCCCCTGAGTGAATGTAGGATACTTTGTGTACCGTACTGTCTTTTTTTAATGTGTATATAACAACAACAATAACAATAACAATAACAACAACAACAACAACTATCCAGACCTTCTCCCTGTCCCGATAGGGGCAACTTTTTTAACGTGTACATAAAACTATTTTTTTAATCATCTTGTTTGTCCTATATGTTTAATTACACTAGTATAATATGACGTGAATCTGACACTCAAAACAACAGCTAGCTGTTTCATACGAGCATGGACCATCTAAATATCGTTCTTAATAGTTGGCGCGATTGCAGTATTTCGCCGGTTGTTTCCTGCACTAATCACTCTCACATGCACGTGCATACACAGTAGCGTACACGAATTTTGTGCAAGTACTGTCGTTGCCTGTTATCACAATTCGACCTGTATGTGAATTTGGCTTTAGAAAATTATCAAACTATTTTATATTTATCCTTTATGTTGCTCGGACTCTCAGAAAATATCGCTAGATGCGTGTCGGATACTTCAAAAATAGTATATTTTTGGAGTATCCGATACAGGCACGACAATATTTTGAAGCGCAACATAGTTTGACGTAGCTTGCTGCTGAAAAACGTTGTTAGGCTAACGCGGCTTGCTTCGCTCTTCAAGCTTCGCCCCCCTTACTCAACCTCAATTCCCCGAAACATTTGGTCGATCACTAAGCCCTTCCTCCTCTATGGGTGCTTAGGTATCCACCCTAAAACTTTCCTCCTTTGAACCTTGCTCTCTCGTCACGCTTGCCGACAACCTGCTTTTTATCCCCCGAGCACTCAGTAGAAGAAGAGGTATCAAATCATGCAGTCGGAAATCCTTGCTCCCGCAGTATCTACTTACGATTTTAGAAAAAGAAATTAATGAAATGGTAAAAGACATCCTTTTTACCAAGCTATCTCCGCCCTTGCTGCACCCAGAGGCTGACTCGGGGTTCGGCAATCGGGGGAGCACTATAAAAATTCAATATAAATGTATCACTGCTCGTAAAGATTGGTAAGGGACCTATGCTAATACTGAAGACTGTATGGGTCCAAATTTGATCGACCACGACCTATGGCAATCACGACAAACGAACGAGTACCCACGAGTCTACGCCTAGATGAATACGACCGCGGTAAAAGGAAAGACATCACGACATGGACACTAGAATCAGCACATTAGAGACTTAGCGAATATTCCTAGGATATTTCTTCAGCTGTCATTCCTGCGATTGGAGGAAATTCCTCAGTATATAAGAGGGAAGAAAGCCTTGTAAAGGGTAGGCACATTTTTGTAAAGGACACTAACCTTGAATGAAAAAGATTTATTCTCTTCTCTCGACTGCCATTATCCCACTACTGTTATCATCCTAGAGTTTATTATATTCGGCTACGATTTACCCCTTCATTTTTGATTGATTTGTTCAAAAAGGTTTTAATATCTTTTGAGTCAAACAAAGACACCTGCAAGTAGACATGAAGTTTTTATCGAAGTTTTTGGGTACCAATGACACCTCTCCTTATAGTGTGTGTCCACCTCTGACTGCACCCACACACGCCACGAAACCGGTTTACGACAAATCGTAGATCTAACCTTTGCATGAAACCGCATATAATTAAGTGAGATTTCGACCACCGAGGATAGTTATTGGATGGATAGGATCTATCCATCTGAGTTCGAGTTTCCGAAATGAAAAAATTCTTGGTACGGAACATATTTCCCTTTAATGAGACTAATGTTAAGCGAATCTGAATTAATTGGAGCTCCAATACAGGTACTAATGAAATTTCTATACCTTAGTTAAGTCAAGAATGCGAACCTGTCCTCTGTCGCAATGTTTCCACAGGACTGGGAACCATACAGACAATAAAGAGTTTAAGATTAAATTTCAAACATGAAAATAGACGTGCAAAGACCAAAGACAGAAATATAACATTTGTCTAATTGGATACATGACAGAAAAGGAACAAATGGAAGAAAGAAGAAAATTCTTTGCTGGCACCTGTTTGATTCCTCCTGTTGGCCATTTATGCCAATTCATTTCTACGATTTGTCTCTTAAGGTAGGCAACCCCCACCGAGAGGTTGTGAGTTCGAGTCTCTCCAAGAGCAAGATGGAAAATTCTTAAAGGGAAGGATGATGAAAAATTCTTAAAGGGAAGGATGCCGGGAGTCTATTTGGAAATAGCCTCTCTATCCAAGGGTAGGGGTAAGGTCTGCGTACATACTACCATCCCCAGACCCCACTAAGTGGGATTATACTGGATTGTTGTTATTGATTTGTCACTTAAGGAAAATATCACAATTTGGATCGCAATTTCACGAGTTTAGATCTCAATGTATGATAGGTCAAAGAATCACTATTCGAATCACGATTTCTTGATTTCAGATTAGCTCTTGTTAAATAACTGAGAAAAGAGGAGTAAAATAACTTTCTATGACCATAAATTATCTGGACTTTTTGGCAATGACGCATTGACAACCTAGCCCACCCACTTGACATTCCTAGGTGAAGCTAATTTTCCTAAACATAAAGAACAAAAGACAGCGCGATGCACTAAGCTCCAACGATACGCGTAGGCTGGTGAAGAAAGGGACTACTAGAAATTAATCTCTTTTTTCTCACCTTCCAATACAAACACACAAGTATAAAGAGAGACAGTAATAGCGTAAATAATGAGATTTGCTTTAACTCGAATTAGTTAACAAAAGTAAATTCATGTGTTTTAAGAATTTCGAACAATCTGATAATTTGTTAGCAGCAGAACAATACAAAATTAATCATTGAAACATCAAAATTCAACAGTTCCGCCCCATCGACTCGTCTCGGATGCAAGCATTCCAGACATAGAATTTTCTAAAACTTTCAGGTGAGATGAGTATGGAAGCAACAAATAATAACTGTTCGACTACCATGAGAACTGAATAGACCATCAAAAGAGCCCCAGTTCAGAAGCAATACATAAACCATTTGGTTCACTATCTTAGGCATAAAAACAAACGGAGGGTGGTCTGATAATCGTCTCATAATTTCACTTCGCTCTCATTTTATTTTCAGACAGACTACACTTTTACGTTACATAATAATCTAGCTCTTCATTTTCATTTCTACATTATTGACTTTTCCTTATCCACTCTGCTTTAACTGTAAGGAGATAACGGAACAACAAACTAGATGAACGCCCAATAGCATTGCTGAGCTTACAAGCGCGACTTTGATGGATCCATCGTAGAACTCTGCAATAACCACAAAGAAATATCATTTGCCTTAACTTATCAGTACATATATTTAAGGGGCGTGAATAGGGGAAGGGCTTAAGTTAAGATAAGATGACAAGTTGTTGTTCGCTCTTTTTCTAACAAGGGTTCCCTTTTCATCCCATAAATATTGATATATGGAAAACTTTGCACCCAGGAGCCCAACTGTCCCTTTTCCACTTTATGTTATTGACCCGACCTCCCTACCTTGTGTTTATAGATGGAGGGTTTTACTATAAGCTATCTCTCTCTTGTCTAATGATGAGATGTTTTTTCGTACTCCGCATTTGACGCATCGGGTTACTAACTACCAGTCACATTAATCAGGATCATTTAGTGGCAATATGTTAGTGCTTTTACGTGACTACTAATGTGACCTTGCATCGAACAGTGGAGGATGTGTGCAGGGGCTGATTTAGGGGGGGGCAAGGGGGTTTACCCGAATCCCCTTCGCCGAAAAATTACACCATGTATATAAGGTAAAATCTGTTTTTTACCTCTATATATTAAGTTTTGAACTCCCTTAAAACAATCCAAAAGTGTAGTTTAGTGGTCAAGGGGGTTCATAATCTACATAAGGTCATGGGTTCAATTCCCACTAGCTACAAAAATTTATGTTTTACCGACATGAGATTGTCCCAAACAATTCACAACCTATATGGATACCGGATCATATAACGATAATAAAACTCAAAATACTCACCAGCGGAGCCCCCTTGGCAGCTCTTTCAGCTAGGTAGGAGCAAGGCTTGAAAAAGTCTCCATACATTCTTGACCACTCATCCAACCTTGAACAGATGTATTTGGAACCAAGTGTGTCTGCCCAGAATATGATCCCTCCCCTGGCAAAGAAAGTAACAAATCTTTAGAATTACCAAAGAATACTTATTTCATAAAATTTAAATCTGTTTTAGCATGTTCTTGTGACAGAATTTTTTTTTGGGGGGGGGGGGGGGGAAGGGGGGGGGGGGATTAGAAAATGTATCTGAATTCTGAAACAAACCTGTAAGGGGGGAAACCCATGCCCATAACAGCAGAAATGTCAAGATCGGAAGCTTTGACTGCAATGCCTTCTGCAAGCACTCTGCAGGCTTCATTTACCACAGGGAAGAAAATCATCTCTATAATGTCCTTGTCCGAGTGTTTTGCCAGCTGGATCAAGTAAAAAACAGTTGAATAGGAGCAGAATATAGTTACTGAAAAAACCTCAAAAGTAGCATTCATCAACAACCGTGCAGGGCGGCAGATGAGAGAGAGAGAGAGACCTTAGGGTCAATGGTAACACCAGACATCTCCCTTGCCTTCTCAATATATTTCTTTATTTCTGGATCTGGGCTCGCTTTACGTCTATCGTCGTATACATAAAACCCTTTCCGAGTAGTTTCACCTACACAAAGTGTAATAAATGCCCATTCATAAATGTTTCAAATTGCATTTTTCACTAAATAATCTGCCCGGTGTTTCAGAATATAGGAATTATACCAGCTCTTTTATCTTCTTGCATGAGCGGTATCAACATTGATTTGTAAGTTCTCTCCGGGAAATTCATCACAAATTGCCCACCAGTGGCAATTGCAACACCAAAACCAACAAGATCACATAATCTGCATTTAGGAACCAAACCTTTAAAATGTGGCCACCAACACAGATAGGCATATCTAACCCAATAGCACTGTCATCTTTTACCTGAAGGGACCCATTGGCATACCAAATTTAGTGATGGCCTTATCGATGCGGTAGACATCTGTTCCACGTTCAACAAGCAAAAGAGCAGCTTGGGTGTAAGGAAAGAACATTCTGTTGACAGCAAACCCTGTGCAGTTCCCAACTACCACAGGGGTTTTCCTTATCTTCTTGCCAACATCAAGCAAGTCTACAATTACTTGGGGCGATGTCTTCTGGGTGCGGACAATTTCCAAGAGTGGCATCACATGAGCCGGACTGCACCAACCAATCAATCAATTTGACAGAATAACAAGAAAAATGCAATAAGACTTTTTCACGGTTTCAGAAAACATTACCTGAAAAAGTGAGCTCCGATAATACGATCTTGAGATCTGGTCTTTTCCCCAATCAAATTCAAGTCAATCGTAGAAGTGTTGCTTGCTAGAATGCAATGAGAAGGGCAATACTTCTCAAGATCAGCAAATATTTGCTGCTTTAAAGATACATTCTCGATGACAGCCTGTTATACATATTAAGACCGGGCACAGTAAGATACCAACAAGAATCACAGAATGTCCCCAATAATGAGAATACCGACCTCAATGACCATGTCCACATCCCTAAAACTTTCATAATCGAGAGAACCCTTGAGCAGGGAGAGAGTCTTTTCAAACTTCTCTGGACTCATTTTCCCTTTCTTGACGCTGCTTTGGAAATTGGCTGAGAAATTAATGTATTAGTCGCTTGGCATACCAAGTATGAGTTATCATATAAATGCAAGATAATGGCTTTACCTTTAACTCTACCCATCCCGGCCTGTAGGAATTTGTCATTAACCTCTTTCAAGATCACTGGATAGCCACTAAGCAGCAGTGCAGTTGCAATTCCAGAACCCATTAAACCACCTCCAAGAATTGCAACCTTTTTTATGCGTCGTGGTACTAATCCTAAGTCAGTCACCCCAGGTACCTGTTTGTGTGAGAAAAAAGAGTTCGCAGAATCAAGAGGTCAGGGTTTAAGAAGAAGAGGATGAACAATATCACAAACTGTCTGGCATGCAAATCGTCAGATTCATTGTTTAATGTTATAAGTATCAAATTATGCGGTAATCAATAATCATAGCCTAACATATTCGACCAACAACACAACTGTTGCACATGTCATGTACTATAAGCTATGCCACTGAAAAGTCTAGTAAGCAAAAACATAGCTTCAATTAGGTTTGGTATTGCAGTCATACAACGTCATCTAGTGTTGAATAAGCTTAGCATTATCAAACATTGGGTCCATTACAGCATTACTCAGATTACAAGTTTCTCCGCAGATCCATACTTTGCAGGAACATCCTAACTCTCTATTAATTGATTGCCCTTTCTACATTAACCAAGTGGAATACAAAAGTAATATTTACTTTTCTAAAAGAGTTCAGATATCAAAGAAGTGACCCTGAATTGGTATCAATATTAACTCAACGTGAACATTCAGTTCCGTTTAATAAGGAATACAAAAACAAATTAGAATTAAACCGCTATTCATAACCAGGTTGAAATATGTGCAATAATTTTAATGTAAAGAATTAACTCATTAACCTTTGTGGTTCCACGCTGAGCAAAGAAAATGTTGACCAAGGCCTTGCAAGTGTCTGCATGTAGAAGACCTTGGAATGCTTCAGCCTCCTGAAAATACCAACAAGTTTTTAGATTAGATAAGTTAGGTAATTAGACTAAAAGCACAAGAGAATTAGTGCCAGAACTAAACCTTCCAAAGCCCAGCACGTGGACCAGACACTATACCCTCTTCAACAACATCAATGCAGACTAACGGATGCTGGAGATTTGGAGCCTGTCTGCGCGTTTGAACTCTTGCAAACTTTAATATTTCCCTTGCCTCACCAAGAGGCTCTATCTTATCAGTTTTATGAAGACTGGCAACCCAAGGTTTTCTGCGCTCCAAAATATCAAGCGCCCACTTACGAGCAGTATCCAATAATTGGTTTGACGAAACTACAGCATCAACAAGGCCCACATTAAGAGCTTCCTCTCCTTTAACGGGCTTCGATGTCTACATTGATATATGAGAGGGAGAGGGTCAAGCAACTATAGTGCCAAAACATATGATTCATAACTTAAGGCAAATTGCAGCTTACAAGCATCATTTCGAGGGACTTAGCAAGACCCACGAGGCGTGGAAGCCGCTGAGTACCTAAAAAATAGTGCAGATAAAATGAGACAAAGGAAGAAATGTGGTGTTTGAGAAAAAAGCACAGTGGTAGCAGTATTGCTTATGATTGCAATATATGTTTTGGATCCAAGGATAAACAATAAATGAAGAAAGAGAATTCCAAGCTGTTCCATTCAAATTTCTAGGATTTTACAAGTGTGTCTATGAGGACACATCTTGCTCTAAAGCTAGAATCATATGCACTAGTCTACGAAGAAACCACACCATATTCTAGACCACCTACATGTGTCATACTAGTATCTGATAAAGTATGCTTGGATAAGCTGGGTATGTATTTTTAATTTCATGAAACATTTTTTTAGACAAGAGGGGTTGCTCTGATGGTAAGCAACCTCCACTTCCAACCGAGAGGTGGTGAGTTCGCGTCTCCCCAAGAGCAAAATGGGAAGTTCTTGAAGGGAAGGATGCCGGAGGTCTATTTGGAAACAGCCTCTCTACTCTATGGTAGGGATAAGGTCTGCGTACACACTACCCTCCCCAGACCCCACTAAGTGAGATTATACTGGGTTGTTGTTGTTTTTTCACCAGCTTAGCTTTTTCTTGAGGGTCACCAGACGAACTTCTTTTAATGGCCACAATAAAGATTTTGAGAGATAATTATCCAGTAATTTTGATAAGGAGAGATACATATCCTGCCATACGAAGAAGTTTTAGAAATTAAACACTCCAAGGTGTATTCTCCAAATTCTAGTAGTGATCAAGAAGTCGAAGCTACGGCTTAGATGGTTAAATTTCCATTTATGTAATGTTAAGCTAGAGTTGGACATTAAAGTTAGGTTATGGCTTGATATCCTGAACATACTTGACTTCACAGTTACTGATATTTTGAAAAAGAATAAAAATTCACAGTTGTGAAACTGGAATTGGTAAAACTATAACGCTCGTGATTTTTTCAAATTTTTATAATAAAGATCTGTAAGTGCTTCTCGAAATATTAGTTTTACTTTAGGCTATCTTAGACAAAGTTTTAACCGAAAAAAGGCTGTATAACTTTGTATAGTCCCCCCCCCCTCCTAATTTTAGAAGAAAATAAGAGTGGAAGAAGTATAAGATACAACGCACATACAGGAGCTAACTACGCGCTCGTTCACTAAAATAGAAGAAGAGTTGTACAAGCTTGATTTTAAGAAGGAGAAAAACCATAACCATATTAGCATTTATGTCACCGAAGCTGATTGTAGATTCAGGAAAAAATGAAGATAAAATAACTGCTCAAGCATAGAGTGCTTACCTCCGAATCCAGGAAGTACTCCAAGTTGAAGTTCTGGCAATCCAAGTTGTGCATTGGGAGTAGAAATACGTGCATGACAAGCCTGATATTGAAACACAAGAAGTCAGAAAATCACCAACAGAAGTTTCCGCAGAGAAATATAACTTTATATGTACCATTGCAACTTCTAGTCCTCCACCTAGAGCGAGACCATCAATCGCCGCCACGGAAGGTTTTCTTGCAGCTAACATCAAGGATAAATCAGAAAATATAAAACAACGTATAAACTGCACCCAGTTGTTTACTTCAAGGAGGAAAATCAAAAGCCTAAGACTTACCTTCCACAGTGTCAGTGAGAATCTCCACAGATATAAAACCAGGTTTTGGTGATTCGACTGTCAGCAGACTGAAGTTAGCTTAAAAACTCCTGCAGCACCAGAATAGAGAATAATCAAATCGGAAAGCATACCTGTTCCTCCTTGCAGTTTACCGAACGCACTGATATCAAAACCACCAGAGAACTTGCCCTTTGCACCTGTCAAAGATTAGATATTCAAGCTTAACATACCAGCCAATCGGATATATAAAGAGACTGATTTCTCGACATTTACCTGTCACAACAATTGCTTTCACATCATCCCTTTTTAATGCCTGCTCATAGCTCTCTTTCAAGCTGTACAGCACTGGAAAGAAATTGCAATAGTATAAAGGTCAATTACTGGTTCAAACTATTGAGCATCGGATTTGGAAAACCATGAAAGTATAATTTATTTTCCTTTTTAGTAAGAAGAAAAGGAAAAGGCAAGCTTTTCTTATACAGTTCTTCTGACCTCTCTTACAAAATTTAACTCGAGAAAGAAGTACTCCCTCCGTCCCCATTTATGAGGCAATGTGAAAGACAGGAACACTTTCAAAATTTGTGGTCTAAAAAAAGCCTTAAATATCTGTGTGGCTAGAAATCATCTCATTTAGGGCAAAGGGGAACTTTTATTTTTCAATTTTTTTCTAAATATAGAATGGTAACATTCTTCTGTGATAGACTAAAAAGGAAAGATTGTCGCATAAATTGAAACGGAGGGAGTAAGTTTTATTATCTCTCTCTTAGTTACATTTATCGTATATTGTCGTATAACAGAATGTCAATCAACTCACTTCAATCCAAAATTAATTGGATTGGCTATAAGAATCATTTATATTCATTTCCCTCTAAAACACATACCTTATAACACAGGCATTAGATCATCACAAACCTTCAGGTATACTTGTACAAAAAGAACTTCCACAATCAACAAAAGAAGTGGCAGCGAAGCTCAAAGGAAACTACCAAGTGTGTGCGGATCGTATAGCATATATATCTAAAAGCTCCATAAGAATTGTAAGCTATATGCGGGAGGGGCACATTTTCGTCTATGAAATGTTCATAATAGAGTCGTCAATTCCTTACTCGCTTCACTATATCACATTTCAAATATCCTACGATTCTTGCCAGACGATGTTCATTGTTTGTCCTTTACAACTCCTCCTTTTACAAATTATAGTCCTAATTGCCCCAATTCTCTTAGTTATGTCTCTCAAAAAATCCACCAAATAGATTACAGTAGCTAACAGTGACACACTAGCTTGATCTTAAACATCGAAGTAAGATTTGCCTCAAAATATGCCAAACCAAAGCAATGGGAGTGATAAGATTCGTTTGCACCGAGCTTTACTCGCACTGAAATTTAAAAACTAAACACCAAAAAGAAAATACTAACACACACCCCGGAGAGCACATGCCAAAGACAAAGTAGTTTGCACATCAAAAAGTGAAAACCTAACAAAAAGCAAACTGAATTGAGAATCTCTGTTAAGAAAAAAAAATGATTTTGAAGTAGAATTAGAATAAAGTCTCCGAAAAAGAAAAAAGAGTAAGAACTTTCCTACTTTAAAATGCTAACTTTTCCCGCAAAATAAAAGAAACCACACAAGTTTAAATTTTGGAATAGTTCCTGATCATACTAACCTCCTTCTATACAAGTTTTGCATAGCCTGTTGTTAAAATAGTGTAACAAATCCTCTAAGCCCGAATACAGCTGATTGAATCCAAATTATTCCTATAACTGGGCCCAACTTTTTTTTTTAAAAAAACACTGATAGTACATATAATATCCATATTTTCTACACATTTTGGCTAGCGAATGCAATAAGTTTTGGCGGACCGGCCAATTTTTAATCTTTCCCCAGGTGCCGGTGAGAGGTTAGCAGGTACATGGTGCACTAGTTGAGATGCGTGTACGGAAAGAAACATAACGAGAAAATATTGGTGATCATTTGAAGAAAGAGGAAACATAACAATCATTCAAAACAATCGATCAAAATAACGCCTCAATCGCAAACAAGTTAAATTCAAATGTCATAAATCTGCTGTGTTTTTTCGCTCTAGCTCAAGGAAATTAGTAAACAGAATATTGATCAAAGGTTCGACTATTTTATCAATAATTGTAAAAAATGATAATTTTTGAAAATTAAAAAAAAAGGCTTAGTGAGATCTATGGAGTGATTTAACGTACCGTCTAAGGAAAGGGAATTGACAGGAGGATTAATAATTGTAATAACAGCAACTCCATCAGCTCCTACTTCAATTGTTGTTCTTCCTTTTGGATTGCTACTCATTTTCTGCTATGAAACTGAAAAATTCCGATGAATTTTTAACACAGAAAATCGGAGAAGATGATTGAGAAGGTTTTAGTGAAGACAGAAAGTGGTATTTATGGAAAGAGTAATGTCGTGACGTAAGTCTGCGTTTGGATGCAAATCCCATAAGTAACAAAGATAAGGATTGTGACAGATAATTTTACATAAATTTTCAAAGAAATATTTCCACATTTGACCCCTATATTTATGGATTGCTCAATTTTGCTATTATTTTTAACTAAAATAAAGATTTTTATTAAGCTCAAAATCAGAACAAGTTTATAATAAATTAGAAGCATACCCCGATAAAAAAAATTAGCATAATTTTATATCTTCTTGTTGCACTTAATTATGCAATTCCCTTGTATCATATCATTAACAAATCTTTTAGTATTTTATCTTCTTAGAAGAATTAATCTAATTAGCCGCTTACCCAATCCTATAAATTAAAAATAACCAATGAATATATAATATATTTACAATTCATATATAATATGTGTAATTATGTATAATTAATATATAATTTATATATTCAGTTAATATCCCTTTATCTTATTATTAACGAGCCCGAGCGTGAAATTAATAGACTATTTTAATTTTTCTAAATAAATATAAATTAACTTCTGACCGTTAGTTAAAATAACTCTCAAATTAAAGTTCAATTAGGGATCAAAAAATAAAAATGAGATTGTTTTCTGATGATATAATATTGATTAGATATTATAAGTTTAACGAACTATAAAATTGCTCGATTATAAGTATTATATATCAGTAAATTTGACAATTTTTACTGTATTAAGACTGCCAAAGTTGATTATAAATGTATTTAACTTGCTTGTAGGATATAACCTTAATCTACCAAAATCTAAAAATATTTACTTATTTATTTTTATTTGTTATAAAAATTATAGTTTGGTCCAAAGGTCCAACCAAAGAGATAGATTAATTAGAAGATAGAGTATGGGAGTCCACGGGCGATAGTCCCAACGCTCACACATTCCTAGGCAATCGTATGCCATTATTTATTTTATTTAATAATTCCTATTGGTTATTAGTATCTACATTTCGACAATTTAGCACTCATACTATCAACAAGTGTTAAATTGGGTCCGAAAAGGGATGATGCTCGAATTTTGTTTATAGCATGTTTAGTCGGGCTTTCAGAAAAGTGCTTTTCGTGAAATATGAGGGTGAAAATCACAAAAGCAATCTGATGCACGAGGAAGTTTGTTACATTAAGCTTTTGTTATATATGTGATTTGAGAAAAGGATTAGACAATAAAAATTTATTATATATAATGTTATCCTATATTTTTATAATAAGTTGTTTCAGCGATTCGAACTCGTAATATCCTGATAATGTAAAGTGTGACCACCACGATCAGGTTACCAGATACCCCGCCTTGGTAACTAGCCAGTGAAAGTCAATAGAGCCCGCTCAATTTCTCCTCTAATACATCCGATGAATCGAAAAGGGTAACATCTAAATCACGATCAGGATACATAAGTGACAAGAAAACGTCGAGACAAGCAAAGGGCAAAGGGACTTTGACTGTTTATAGCCAAGAAAATCTCTCAATTAGGGGGGCTTCTCCATTCTCTCGAAAAAAAGATGACAAAAAGCTCCTTTCTTGTATCCTAGAAACGGGAAAATGACCTCAAAGAATACATGTTAATCTCATTTCTCATCAATTGATGAGAAAAATAATGTTGAATCTTATTAAGATCAATCATGCCTCTTTCGTCAAATATGCAATCATTATCATTAACGTTTTGATCCGGAATTAATTATATTTGGTTAGGATTTACCCCTTCATCTTCGATTGATTTGTTCAAAAAGGTTTTAGTATCTTTTGAGTCAAAAATTTGGCGCCTGTAAGCATTTAAATTTGATACCACTTCTTTCACGACCCAAACCGGATGGGCCGCGACGAGCACCCGGTGTCTTGCTCAACCGAACACCAACATAAAATATCTTTTTTATCACAATATCATGGGTAAATGATCCAGAAAACTTGTCATGGGATAACAAGAATGAAACATAGGGGAATACTCAATATATGACGACCCACCATGATATGCAAACTTATACATGTGATTTACGGGCCTATAAGGCCGACATGACCATTTGTAAACTCAAAACATAAGCCGAAAAGGCCATACAAGTATCCATACACCTGACATCTGTCTACAAGCCTCTAAGAGTACCTAATATCATAAAGTTCGGAACAAGGCCCCGCCATACCAATCAATGCATATCCAAAGCATACTGACCAAATAGGCAACTCCGGAGCAAGTGGAGTGCACCAGTACCTTCCGCTGAACTGATAGCCTACTTGGAGGAATGTCACCCTGTTTATTGGGACCTACGGGCATGAAACGCAGTGTCCCCAGGCAAAAGGGATGTCAGTATGAATAAAGTACCTAGTATGTAAGGGAGAAAAACATAAATAAAAATATTAATGTAAAGAGAGATAGATGAGATACAACCTGTAACATCTGAGTGCCTCTGGGGCTACTAACATGAAATGCACAATATATATATATATATATAAACTTTTATATATAAACTTTTATAAAGCATACGCCTCTATGTGCGTCATCATCATCATATCGTGCCCGGCCTCAAAGAGGACTCGGTAATCCGAACTGATCAGTGGTTGCACAATAGGTGCCATACCCAGCCAACTATAGCGCGGCTCGGTAGAGTAAAGTAGATACATATATATAATGCATGTTCGAATCATGTAATCACGTTCTAACCCTTTGGAGTGATGTAAGGTCATTGCACCTTCAATTAACATTATCGACATCCCTACCATCAACATGAACCTTAGTAGGATTTAAGGATAGTACACACTTCTTTAGAATTACTTTATAAGGAATGACAACATGGACAACCTTAGTTTCTAGGAGTGGATCTGTTACGAATTAGCGTACCATTTATGTTCATGTCACTTTAGATCATGCCAAAAGAAAGAAGTAAGTGCCTTAACATACCTTGTATATTCTTCCCAACCTCAAGCTATGCAATTTCATAGCTCCTTAGTCTACGATAAGAGAAATGACACTCTCGTTATCATTTAAGCACCGTAACAATTATGTATGATCACAACCTATTTACAATGAAATAGATAGCACCTCCCCTATGTATACGACTTCACACTAGTCAAAACAATCATAAACAGCCCAGCATACCCCTATCGCTTCATATACAACACGACAACCATAATAGTGTCAAACAATCAGAAAATGTTACACGAATGACCAACAAACAACCTTGCCATTATGTGGTGTTTCTCCACACCCTTCCTTCTCTAAACTCCATAAAAATAGTAGTAAAAGATACCCAATGCCAGCACGAAACATCCCAAAAAAATAGTCCCACAAGTTCATCAACTCAAAAATAATTTTACAGTTTACTTAAATATGTTTCGACTTGTCTTTTCCTTCAAATTGAGAAATACAACCAAAAGTACATCATTATACCTCTTATACAATAAACCAACCATGAATTCAACTTAGAAATAAATTCACTACCAGCCAACCATTACATAAGAACAAACAACATACTATTCTTTCTAAACTAGCTAGGTCTATTCTTTACGATCGAGTTACAACTATCAAAAACATTTCCTTTTAAGGAACGGTCACACTACTTGACAAGATAATCTCCATAGGTTCCAACACTATTACAAGTTTCAACGAAGTGTGCAATGTGTTGCTTTGGATTTCATTTACCATCAAATTGTTGAAACTTTGGGGGTTGATAACCTGCAGGAATTTTCAAACTATCAATTCTTGCAGTGTATGGTTTTGCATACGCAAGAAAAGACTTGGCAACAACATCGTACTTATCTTTGATGGTTCCCGGAATGAAGTCTTTTAATTGGTCAATGGGAATAACCCCATCAGATGAAATCTGAAATTCTTTAAGAGCCGTTGTCTGCCTTGCAGATTACTCTCCCTTATGTTGCATCATTGGGAGTTTTCCAGGTGCATGACTTGAATCTCCCTCCATCATGCTTTAAACTCTATCTGTCAGCTTGACAATTTGATTTTCTTGATCTTGTATATACTTCGTTAACCCTTCAATTGCCTTTGCTAAATTTGCGAGGTGTTCTTTAATAGTTGAGGTATTAGTCACCATTGCTTAGATAACCGTCGGGGATGGTGGAGCAAAGCACATATTTTCTCTTACACCATACTTTGAGTGGAACAACTCACGTGGAGTTCTTAGAGTTGATCCAGTGATCAAGACATCATCATCACCCTGTGTGATAATGTTCTTAGATCTAGAAGGGCTAAGTAGAACCTATGTCTTTTCAACAATTTCAGCAATGTTCGCTGCTTCTTCCAATTCAGTTGGAAAGGATCTTGCCCCCTTTGAGGATTGAAAATCAAAGATAGGAACCGATGCAAACTGTATTTGAAATGCTTTTTGTCCCAGCAAGTTTGCTTTGTTCCTAGTGACAGGTCCGACGCTTTCTACAGTAGCATCCAACAAGTTTTCCACATCAGATGAAAACTTGGAATCTGTAGCCTTAGCAGTAGTGAATTTCCAATTGATCTTCTTAGGAGCCATTTCTGTGCTCTTGAAATCTGGTAGTTTGAAGAGATGGGAGGTAGAGATTGTCCCACTGGGCGTGCCCCAAATTTAAAACAACAAATTTTCGCATCGAGAAGAATAAATAATCAAGATTGGAAAATTGCATAACAAATATAGTATTTGATGTCAATAAATGAAAGTGTTACAATCTATATGGTATTCCTATGATTCTTCAAGAATGTCAAGTATCTTGATGAACTTGATTTTGATTTGATTTAAGGGCTTGTAAAGCTTGATCATGAATTTGTGTTTGATCACGAGCAAGTAATTTGATCTTGAACGGCTTGTATTTGATTTGGCTTCGTTCTTGAACTTGTAGCTTGAGTGCTTAACTTATAGCTTGTGGAGAAATATGCGATGTTTGATCCACGAGCTCTCTACTTGCTTCTTGTTATCACTTCTGGTCCCTTCTAGCTTTATGAAGACCTCTATTTATAGTTGTAGGGAGTGAAGTGGCTCTGCGATTTGATTGGTCCGTTTGAACTGACCACTACCATCTAGACACTTGACATGATTTAATTGGCTCATTTATTTGTCTTGGATTGCCATATCACTTGATACATGGCACGATCTCATTGGCTCATTTATTTATCTTGGATCGCCATGTCATTTGGCATGTGTCTTAATTTTATTGGCTCGTTCTTTTGTATTGGATTGCCACATCACTTGATACGTGGCATGAGCATGGGCTTTAAGACGGGCTAATAGTCATCTAGACCTTGGGATAATGGAGTGTGCTTATCATTTAATTTATATTCTACTTAAATGGATTATCCCAACACATATATAATTAACCCAATTTATTAGCCACAATATTTGTTTGGACCAATGTCTTGAATTTTATATGGTCCAAAGTATTTTATGAATTTAAATTACCGATGCCCTTAGATTTATTTATGGAATAGTTTTCTAGACGCCAAGGACAATATTAAAGTATTTGTAAGAGATATAGGTATGAAACTTATAAGTGCATTAGTCAACATTCGAGGACGAATGTTCAAAAGGGGAGAATGATGTTACACCCCGTGTTTTCGTTATGTAAGAGTACTTCATAAGTCAATTAATGTAAGCTCAGAAATGGAATCATCTTTCAAAAGTTTACAAAGTTAGTTCATCGTGTTAACGTGGACAAATATTTAAGATCATTGATACCAAGTAGCAAGAGAGTTTGAAGGCTTAGAAGCTAAAAAATTGAATAAAATAAGTTTCGTAGAAAGTTGACAAGTTGCAATATTTTACCATGTACTTTTGGGGTGAAACTAGGGTGATTAACATTATAAGGAGATTATAATATGAGTTATTTTGGTCCTATGATAGTTGGTGTTATGTTTTGAAGTCAAGCAAGTTGTGGAACAAAAGTTGAAAAAGGTCATCACAAGTTCCATTCATAAATGTGCTGAAAATTAGGTCAAATGTAACTGATCTTTTCTAAAAATATACTTGGAATTAGGGGATGATCTACCTACCAAATTAAAGATATATGAGCCTAGTTTCCAATGCAATAAACCGTTTGTTATACGGTATTGGAGTAGAGAGATATTTGTATTTCGTAAGACTGGCCAAGAGGGGTCTTTTAAGGGACTATAAACTCATTTATTTCACCTGTCTTTCAGACCAAGAAAACCTAATTGAACCCCTGCAACTCCTCCATAAAAATTCCACACAAACCCTAGTGTATTTCGGGTGTTACAACGCGATTCTAGTGCTGAAAAGTCCAGACATCTTACTAGTTTCTATTTCTCCTTCTTGTAGCTGTGTTGAGGAACTTAGTTTTGATGAAGAAGGACCAGTTTTCGTGGTTTATACTCAGTACAAGGTAAGTTATGCTTCTCCTTCCATTATCAGCATCAGTTCTTGAAATACTGCGAATGTGGGGTCGAAAAGAAGATAGTTGCTGATGATAAGACCTTTACCGAGGCTGAATCATACTTTGCCGATGCAAAATTCTACTTAAAGAATTACATCTCAAAGGAGGTTAAGGTTGATGATGTGATGTTGACCAAAAGTGTTGTAAAGAATGTTGATGTCACAACTAGCAAGGAGAAGATTACAATTGAAAAGGACCATGTGCTTCATGATAGGAACATGATGAATGAGGCATCTTCAAGTAAGAAAGTGACTCATGTCCTTCATTACGTCCCAAAGGCAAGTAAGGTCGAAGATCCATCTTCTGAGCTACAAGTTAAGGTGTTAGGAGACTTGGCCCTTCCTATCAAGCGAATGGATGCAATTAAGTCGTCAAAAAGGTTGCTTAAATGGTTTGTCAAATCATCAAGCCACAATTCGCTTCTACATCTAGCACTTCATACAAAGCGCACAGATGAGGCTTTAACCCAAATGCCTACAAGTTGTTAGCAAAATCTGGATATGATCCCGATGAACTATCCAAGTTGGGAAAGCTCCCGCCTGAAGCTTCAAACCCTACTCAAAAGATCATAATGGAGAAAGGGTACTCACTGAAGCAACTCATGTAAAGGATTGGGTTACAAACAACCCCCGCCAATCCATATCTCTATAAAAAGGGCAAGTTGTAACTACATTACTGCTAAAGAAGTGTCTACGACGCTTAATAACAAGCCTTCTATGTTTGACCGACTTACGAAACCAAGGACCTCAGTCTTTAATAGGTTGGGACTGCTGAAGAAGGAAAACGAGCGCCATGGAAGTAATGGAAGGATTGGAGCACCTATCACCCTTAAAAGGAGACTTTGACCACATACTACCCAAGTCTGATTCCTTCTAGAATGAGGCGAGAGACAAAAATTGTAGTTTCGTGTAAAAAGGTCCTCAAAGCAAAGGCTCACACTATAGTCCATACTAAGGAACGGGAGGAAGATGAAGAAAGTGTGGGGTCATCATATCATATCAGCATTCGTGATTAATAAAATGCTTCTCCCTACACGAAAATCGAGGAAAAGTGCCTTGCTATTCATATATGTTATCGCATATCTTTTAATGATGGTGATCCTCAAGAGGATAAAGACGCTAAAGATGCAGCACCAGAGCTTGAATAAGGGGAGAAGACAATGGTTGATGCACTAAAAAAAGTCAATCTCGGAGCAGTTGAAGATCCAAAGCCCACATATATAAGTGCCTCTCTAACTGGTGATGAAGAGAGCAAAATATTAAGCTACTTAAGGAGTTCAAAGACGTATTTGCTTGGAGCTACAAAGAAATTTCGGGTTTAGACCCCAAGGTGGTTGTTCATCATCTTGCTGTAAAACGAGGTGCTCGTCCTGTGAAGCAAGCACAATGTCACTTCTAGACTGAATTGGTTCCCATGATTGAAACCGAAGTTAACAAACTTATAGAGGCTTTCGTAAAGTTAAATATCCTACATGGATTTCAAGCATCGTCCCTGTAAGAAAGAAGAATGGACAAATCCGAGTTTCTGTTGACTTTAGGGACCTAAATAATGCTTGTCCTAAGGATGAATTTACTCTTCCTATCCCTGAGCTCATGATTGATGCAACAACTGGATACGAGGCGATGTATTTCATGGATGGGTCATCAGGATATAATCAAATTCTCATGGCACCGAAGGACAAAAAACTTACTGCCTTTCACACTCCTAAAGGTATATACTGCTACAAGGTAATGCCTTTCGATTTGAAGAATGCTGGTGCTACATATCAATGTTCCATGCAAAATATTTTTGATAACATGCTTCATAAAAATATAATGTGTTATGTTGACGACTTGGTAGTAAAGGCAAGGAAGAAATATGATCACTTGCAAGATTTGAGGATGGTATTTGAACGGTTTCGGAGATACCAACTCGAAATGAATCTGTTGAAGTGCTCTTTTAGAGTTACTTCTGGGAAGTTCCTCGATTTTATTATTCGACATCGAGGTATTAAAATTGATCAAACTAAGGTGGATGCTATATTAAAAATTCCCGAGCCTGAAGATATTCATGAATTAAAAAGCTTGCAAGGTGCTGGCATATCGTAGAAGATTTTTTTTGAATCTGGCTGGAAGATGTCAACCATTTAGTCGCCTCATGAAGAAATGGTTTCCTTTTGAATGGGACCATGCTTGCAGAAATTATTTTGAAAGCATTAAGTCTTATCTGATAAAACCTCTAATACTGGCAGTCCCCATACCTGGAAAGCCATTAATAATATACATTTCAGCACATGAAAGGTCATTAGGAGCGCTTCTTGCTCAAGGAAACAATGAAGGCAAAGAAAATGCGCTTTATTACTTGAGTAGGATGATGACGCAAAATGAGCTCAAGTATTCGCATATGAGAAGTTATGTTTGGCACTTGTCTTCTATATCCAAAAGCTAAAGCATTACTTCCAATATAATGTTGTGCGACTCATCTCAAGAGCGAACCCTATCAAGTTTGTTATGTCTAAACTAGTCCTAAGCGGCCGATTAGCGAGGTGGTACCTCCAGTTTCAACAATTTGAAATTGTGTATGTTCCTCAAAAGGAAATAAAAGGACAAGCATTAGTAGACTTCCTAGCTGACCATCTGATTCCAGAAGATTGGGAGTTGTCTGATGAATTGCCTGATGAAGATGCAATGGTCATAGAAATTCAGCCTCCTTGGAAGATGTATTTTGATGGCGCTGCACATCGTGAAGGAGCTGGTGTTGGAATAGTGTTTATCACTTCTCAAGGAGAAGTTTGCCCTATTATTTCACTCTAACACAACGGTGCTCCAATAATGTTGATGAATATCAAGCGCTCATACTTGGGCTTGAAATGGTTGTGGATATCAAACAATTGCAGTTACAAGTTTTTGGAGACTCCAAGTTAGCGATCAATCAGATTTTGGGTAGCTATGAGGTCAAGAAGCCAGAATTGGTGCCATATCACAAGTATGCTCAAAGATTGGTAAGTTTGCTTGGAGAGATAACTATTCAAAATGTGCCGAAAAAGAAAAATAAGAGAGTTGAAGCACTAGTAGCCTTATCTTCTACATTATCTTTGCATGATAAGACATAAGCTATTATTTGCCAAAGATGGGCAGTTTCTCCACCAAATGACTATGAGGAAGAAGAAAGTGAAGTTGAGCATATTGCTTCCGTTCTTGAGGTTGAAATTGAAGACTTGCGACAACCATTAATGGATTATATTTGTTACGGTATATTTCCAGAAAATCCTCGAAGGAAAATGGAAATCTGGAGGAGAGCCCCTCGTTTTCTTTATTACAATAATACATTCTACAGACGATCATTTGCTGGAGTGCACCTAAGTTGTTTGGGGACTGACGAATCCCTTCAAGCCTTGCAAGAAGCACACTCTGGAGTATGTGGCGCGCATCAATATGGGGCAAAACTTCATTTCCACATAAAAATAATAGATTATTATTGGCCAACCATGGTGAAAGATTATTTGGATTATGCTCAAAGGTGTAAAGCTTTCCAATTCCATGCTAACTACATACATCAACCACCTGAAGTATTACATCCAACTGTTGCTTCTTGGTCATTTGATGATTGGGGTTTGGATGTTGTTGGTCCATTGCCAAATTCTTCTGGTGGACATCTATAAATTTTGGCCGCAACTAATTACTTTTCGAAGTGGGCAGAAGCTATTTCTCTTAAGGAAGTAAAGAAGGAAATGTAGCTAACTTCATCCGAGTCAATATTATCTATTAATTTGGCATTCTGCAATCTATATTGACGGATAATGGTAAGCCATTTGATAACAAGTTGATGAATGAAATATGTGCTCTTGTTGGATTCAAGCAACGCAATTCCTCCATGTATTATTCTGCTGCCAATGGACTTGTTGAAGCATTTAACAAGATGTTCTGCAACTTGTTGAAAAAGGTTGTATCTAAGTCTAAGTGATTTTGGCATGGAAGGATGGAAGAAGCTTTTTGGGCATATAGGAACACATATCACACACCAATGCAAGTGACCGCATATTTGCTTGTTTACGGAGTTGAACCAGTCCTCCCACTTGAGCGTCAAATCCCGTTGTTGCGACTTGTCATTCAAGAATGACTCACCGATGAAGAAATTGCTCGGATACGCCTTGAAGAATAGGAGGCTCTTGATGAAAAGAGGCTAGAAGCTCAACAAAGCCTTGAATGTTATCAAGCTCGCATGTCTCGATCTTCTAAAAAAAAGGGTACACCTTAGATCTTTTCAAGTGGGTGACCAAGTTCTTATGGTCAAAAGGCCTATTATTACCTCTCGTCAATCTGGGGGAAAATTCTCTGCTAAGTGGGATGGACCATATATCGTACAAGAGGTATATTGAAGTGGCGCTTACAAGATAGTTGACTCGGAAGGTTTGCGGAATGGCCCCATCAACGAAAAATTCATGAAGAGATACTATCCTTAAAGAAAACAAATACGCTCCTTAACACATGAGCATAAGCTTCATGTTACTTCTGGCCCGCAAGAGTATAAACTGTGCACGATCCGAAAAAAAGTCCGCTAGGTTGAAAACCTCGAAGAGGTGGCTTAGGAAAAAGTTAGGACATCCAAAAAAAATCACCGATTTCGAACTACGGAATGACTTGATCCTCTTCACCGAGGTACGTAGACAGCTTAGAGTTTCATTCTATGTTCAGTCATATGAGTTCAAAAATACATATTACCTAAGTCATTTTTCAAGTGAAATGTGATGGAATATGATTCACTTGATTGACACTTGAAATTTGGGTATACATGTATTCTTTCGTTGAACTCTCTGTCATATGTTGATGGATCAGCGGGAGCAAGTCCTCTATGTCAAGTTGAGGTCTTTGATGGAATGATTATAGTTTCTTTAATAAGAAGTCTCCGATTTTAAGTCAAGTTGATATTTTTTCCAGGTTTGTTACATCATAAATTTGAAGTGTTCAAACCGGCTAAATCTTTAAATTAAAGTCTACAAGCATGTCAAGGCTTCAAATCCATAAAGCACTAAAAAAAAAGTCAAGAACAAAGGGGAACATTAATGAGAACGTACAATATAAAGTGAAGCAAAAGAAGTTTTATTACTGTTGAGAACATCTACTAAACAATCAAATGCAAGAAGAAAAAACAACAACAAATAAAGCAGTGTTTATAGCTTAATCTAGGCACAACTTGTAGTTGGCCAACTTTGAGCATAGCTTCCAATTATTTATTCTTCTTCTCCAAATCGGCCAAGTCATCAGCAGTCAACGAGGCAGTGCAGCATGCATCATACTCCTTTCTAATAGTTGAGGCTCCTAACTTGGCTTCTTCAACTTCTTTCTCAGCAACTTCCAAAAGGGATCCTAAGTTTTTCTCTTTTTCACGGAGCTTTTCTATCTTCTCTTTCACTGTAACTAGGGACTGGCGGATAGATGAAACTTATTTAACCTTCTCGTCTTCTTCAATCATGGCTTATAAGGTGTACCTCGACATCTGATATTGCATTCTCTTCAACCTTCTCAGATAAATCCGAGCATGTCTTGTTATATGAAGCATCAAGCTCAAAAGGGACTCAAATAGGTTTCTCAAAGGGGAAATATCCGCATCATCCCCACCCATTGCCTCAAGGATCACTTTAGTATTTTCTTCAAGATGAGAGACATTGTCTACAATGCTGCCTTTCAGCTTACGCTGGATCGAAATCCAAAGCTTCAAGGTAAACTACTTTTGAATATCCAAGACAACCTTCTTTCCATCAAAAATTAAAGTTGCGATTGTTGGTCGTTCATGCAAATCAGAGCCCAACTTTTCCCTAATTCCATCATGAGAAATAGAAGTTGCCTCTTGATCTGCCTTAGCTGTGGAAGATGATTTTTGTGGGTTTGGTCCTCTACAAACTCACCACTATCTTGTGGCCTTACTCGTTGCAATACTCCAATGCTATTAGCCTGGAAAAAAAAAGAATAAATAAATATAAGAACACTTTAGCAAAGTCATTTGGCCATGGATAACAAAAAAAAAGTTTATGTTTTCTTTTACCTCTTGTTCTGAGTTGTTAGTATTCTCGAAGGACTATCAACGCTTTGGACCTCTATAACCCCTTCTGGGTCTATTCTTTTCTTTTTCGAATATTGATCTCTTTTGCTGCTATCACTCTCCTTTTGGGATAGGCGTTTGTTAGAGGCATCAACAACATCACCAAATAAATAAGACTTTTGTCAATTGGAGTATGGATCTCTTCTCTTTGAACTTCTTTGTGTAGCATGGATCCGTTGTGTTACACCCCATAATTTTTTTACGTGAAAGTACACCATAAATAAATTGATAAAAGCTCAGAAAATATTACACCCCGTATTTTTTTGCGTTAAAATTTCGTCGTATGTTAATCAACGTAAGCTCGGGAATGAGATTATTTTAAGATTATTGGTATTATGCTATTTCAAACAATGGATAAGTAAACTCGTGAAGGTGAGAGGATAAACAAAAAGAAGAAAATAAGTATCGTCGAAGTTTGACAATTTGGGATAAAATACGCTCCAAGCTATAATACTCTGTATTTATGAACTAGTGTCACACAAAATACTACATGACCAATAGGATGTATAAAGTATATTAAAAGTAGTATTTTAAATAATTTGAAATAATTCTTAATTATGTGAATAATTAATTAATGATGGAGATAATTATTGTACTAAGTGGATAAGGGTCTTTTTGGGACTGCCACATGGCATGAGCTAAGCCATAGTGACAAATTATACAAAATGAGTCATAAGACATTGATACCTTGTTTACACGTAATATTCTTGGTCTCTTTATTGGTAAGGTATCAAAAGGAATAACCAAGTGGAAGGACTTTCTGAAGCATGTAGTAAAACCCTTACTACAAAAGACTAGGAAAACTATTGTCAATTATTACTATAATGTTTTCATCCCCCCCAATTGAGCGTACAGAATAGGTCATCCAATAACTTAGTCAATATTAGTGATTATTTTGCTGATAACATTAAGGACACAGACATGCATAAAGGAAGTGAAGGCTAGAGACCTGAGGGTTCGAAAAGTCGATACCTATGTTGGCAAATTTAGTCCCTGGCAGTAGATAATCTAAAAGGTTATTTTCCTCCTTTCGATACAAGTTTGATACTTTGACCATATTAATATCGGTTCAGTGAAAATCATTTGTTCAGAACAAAAATATCCAAACGTAAAAGGCCAATTCAAAGAAAGCCCGGTACAATCTTTTCAAAAATGTCGTACATATTTGTTCGTATTCCAAATATGTTAAGGCTAAGTTCTTCTTTCATTTGGCATGATTTCGTTATTATATTCATATCCCGGAATTTACGTATATTTTGCTAGTCTCGCAAATTACGTATATTTTTCTAGTATTGTAAGTTATAATATTCCCTTATCGGGACTTCATATTCAGTTGAGTTTTTCTTTCTTTCAGTCAAGAGAGCAAAGAGTTTATATATACACTGTATTACCATCGAGCTATAATCGATGGGCAGGCCGCTATTGGGCAACCTCTAATCAGATGGTAAGTTATATATCGATCCTACTGTGGTTGAGCGCTTATGAGCGAGCTCAGTTGGTCTAGATACAGAGCCTAGTATGTCGAGCGCTTATGAGCGAGCATACTACTGTATATATATATGCCTTATAGGGTCGAACAGCTATTTTACTTACTATATTGAGAGAATTGAGTCGGTATCAGCAGGTGAGGATATCTTCAGATTATCTTTGACTTCCAGCTAATTAAGGTTATTATATTATCTGTTCAGTTTCAACTTTCAGTATATTGTCTTACATACTCAGTACATTATTTCGTACTGACTCCCTTTTCTGGGGGCGCTGCATTTCATGCGTGCAGGTCAGACAGACAGACGAGTAGGCATTTTCAATAAGTATTGCCCGAGTTCAGCTTGATCGGTAAGCTCCATGCCTTTCGGAGTTTCCAGGTCTAGAGACTTATGTATATGTTGTATATATACGTATATATGTCATAAGTAGGTCGGAGGGCCGTTCCGATCGCAGTATATCCATCAGCAAAGGCTTGTAGACATATATTGCCAGTTAGTGCAGTATGTTGGGTTTTCAGGCCTTGTATGTGTATTTGGTTGGTTTGTCAGCTGTAATAAATATGACGGCCTTGTCGGACTATGTTTGAGTTTATAAATGATTATGTTGGCCTACTAGTCCCGTATGTCATGTGTATCTAATGATGTAATAAGAAAGATACGTTACATTGGTACTCGGTTGAGCAAGGTACCGGGTGCCAGTCGCGCCCCCAGGTTCGGGGCGTGACACGTTACCTGCGCGCATCTCAACTACCTTAGACTGTAAAGCAGAAAGCTTATCAATCACTAAGACATCCTCGTTGCGGTTTTGAATGGTATTTGTGATTGGCTCAATAGTATTCATCAAAAATTGTAAGTGGTCTTCAAGAAGGCTTCCATGCGTCCTTGCCCACCAGGGTCTATAGTTAGATGATGTAAACTTCTTATGTTGGACCCAAAAGGAGGAAATACTTTTCTCGACTTAGATCTAGTCAACACACAAATTCGTGAGTCTTAACCCTTCTTCTAATGAGGCCTCACGAAAATCTTGCTCCAAGCGACCAGGGGTTTCTTGATAAAAATCAAATTGGGCCCGAATCAATCAGGGTTATAAGGTTCAATAATAAAGGTTACTTCATCCCTCAAAGGAAGATAATTCGAGCGAATACTCATAAAGAAATTTAACTCAGACTCATCTGCCTTACCATCATCATAGTAGTGGTGCGGACCAGATCTACGGGAAATTATCGAAGTCCAAATGATATTTTCTCCATTATGAACACGCTTCCTTGCTTCCTCTTTCCCAAAATATCTAGCAGCACCTTCACCAAAAATGCGGCCATAAGAGGAACACCTGGACCCTTCGCATATGGAAAATGAGTCTTAAATTATTGGGCTAACCAACCATACACAAAATGAGCAGGAACGCAAGTTTGAGCAGGATCAAGCAACGAGAACTTTGAAATCTTGTTCAAACCCTTATATATTCTGGCTAAGACTGGGACTGCAAGGCTGACTCTTCATTTACAAGCAAGATGACACACGATCTTAAAGGTCGCAGGACGAATGAAGTTACCATCTTTTGAAGGGAGCACAAAAACGCATAACCAACAAGATAGAAAAGCAGTCAAGTATGTCTCGTCTTTCTTGTCATCCATAACTCTTAGCTTATGGAATAAAGCTTCTTCAACAGTCGAGCAATTAACTGCGTCCTTTATGACCAAGGTAGGATTGTGCGTCGATTTCAAATGAGCAGACTTCTTTTCTTTCCTTAAAGGAGGTTGAGCATACTTCATTGTCTTCCTGCAACATAACTCTACCCATTTTCTCGCAGAAACCTTTGGATCGTTCCCTCTCGGAACCGATGGAAAGCATCAAACAAATGCTCATAAGTCTGGGGAAGAAATCCTGTTAGAGGCAAACCACCGATATTATACAAATACCAAAGTGATATAGATAGTTTTCCAGCAGAGGTAAGAAATGTGTTCGTAACAGGGCACTATGCCTCTCAGGAAGCATGCATAATATTTATATTACGATCATATGTGAATAGTGAAGCATATACGGCGTCATAAATTCTTGCACCCTCATGTGACAGGCGATGCCTACTTAAGATGTCTTCTGCCCATTCCCAATAGCTAGGAACGTAATGAAATTCACCGCCAAACGACAAATCATTGCCCCAATAATTTTCCTTGTTCGACGCCCAGACATGGTAAGGTACTCGCAACATTCCGAGCATGATGAGTAGTGGTGCAAAGCATCCATGCCTTGGGAGGACGACTATTGTATTCAAGCGTCTAGTCTGCCAAATAAGGTGGATCCCTCAAAGGTACCCATGATGCTGCAACATATTGGCCGATTAGTGACCTATCAAGTGGTAACCTTGTCCCCTCCTTGCTTCCCTTATGGTCCGAAATAATAAGGCACCGCGAATTAGAGGAAGAAACTCTTGACTCTTTAAAGTAAACCATGTTTACACTGCAAGAAAAAAAGAGAAAAGTGTTTATTAGCACTTAAATTAGAAATGTGATATTCATGGCCTTAAATTCATTATATAATGTGTCTTAAGAACTAATCCTACTAAGCATGGAAAAGGCAAAGTCTTTGGCTTGGATGGTGTAATGGTCTTTGCTATAGATAAAGAAAGTCAAGTTTTCAAATAAAGTAAAGTCTTTGGCTTAGACAATGTAATGGTCTATGCCTCAGATAAAATGAAGTTAAATCTTTAAACGAGATGAAGTCATTAGCTTAGACGGTGTAATGGTCTTCTCTTCAGACAATAAATCTTTGGCTTATACGGTGTAATGATCTTTGCCTAAGATAAAGGAAATATTTGGCTTAGACGGTGTAATAGTTTATGCTTCAGATAAAATGAAGTTAAATATTCAAACAAGATAAAGTTTTTAGCTCAGACGGTGTAATGTTCTTTGCTTCAGACAAAGTAAAATCTTTGGCTCAAACTGTGTAATGGTTTTTGCCTCAGATAAAGTAAAATCAAATCTTCAGAAAAAAATATCTTTGGCTTAGACGGTGTAATGGTCTATGCCACAAATAAAGTAAAGCCAAATCTTCAAACAAAGTAGAGCCTTAAGCTTAGACAGTATAATTATCTTCGCTTCAGATAAAGTTAAATCTTTGGCTCAAATGGTGTGATGATCTTCGACTCAGATAAAATATAATTAAATCTTCAACAAAAAATTATCTTTAGCTTAGCGGTGTAATGATCTTCGTCTAAAAATAAATGCATGTATATAATTGAAGAAAATATGGAAGATTAATTATGTGGAGAGAAAAATAGTTGTGTGCAGAAGAAGACAAATAAAAGGCCAAATAAGTGATAATTCTTAAATTATCAGTTGGATTTACATAACAAAGTTAAATTAAGTTCAAAATTCAAAGTGTTATCATAAGATAAAAGTTTTATGATTCTATCTTTTGAATTTTCTTGAATTCACAAGAAAGATTTTTTTTATAAATTTGATGAACATCTCAATTATCATATGGGATTAGAAGAGAAAATATTTAAAAGTTACGGTCTTTACTTATCTTTTCCCTAATTTTAATCTAATGGGACAGATATGCATTGGATATTATAGGAACTAAAAGCACAAAAGGACATAACTTTAAATGTAAGGGAGAAGATAAAAAAAAAAAGACTAAGTAAAGTTGGCATGTACCTATTGTACTATTTAAAAACAATGTGCCTTGAAACAAAGTTTGTGATAGAAGACTCAAGACTCAAGAATGTCTTCACATATGGGAAAAGGTGAATAGTACCAAAACAAAAGACATTGTACTTGATATTTCACATATGAAAAGAGAAATTGAATAATACAAATAAATGTCATAGTACTTGATATTGAAAATGACATAAAGCAAAAACTTTCATGTAAAAAGACATGACTACCTTTCTAAAGAAAAATAAACGGTTAAGGGTCAAAACTGCCCTCAACCTATCGATTCCGGAACAAAATTATCCTCCGTTTACCTTTGGCGAAGAAAATGCCCCCACCGTTAACTTTGTGGCCTATTTCTACCCCTAAAATCTAACAGAATCTTGAATTTCATTTTTAATTTTTTTTAATGCCACGTGTCACGTTTTGATTGGGACATATAAAGAACGGAACATTGGGACATATAAAGAACAGAAAAAGGGTCAAAACTGCCCTCAACGTATTGACTCCGGAACAAAATTGCCCTCCGTTAACCTTTTTGGGTCGGGTCGGTCCGGTTGAAGTGTATTGTGATTTTCCGCTTTCCAACAAATGTAAAGAGCTTGATATATCACATATATTCATCTTCAGTTAAAGTGGATTGGTCATTCCTATCCAATGGGGGGCTGGTTTCTCATGGCTTGGTTATGGGGGACGGGTTGGACGCCTGGTTCGTAATGGAGGGGGGTTGTTTGGTTATGAAGTTTTCCGGCGATGTGAAGGTGACGGGCTGGACGGGGAAGATGAAGCAACGGGGTAGCCATGAGAGGTCGTTTGGTGGTTTAGGGTTAGAGAGAGTGTGTTGTGAGGAAGATGAAGAGAGGGTTTGGTGTTTTTGGGTCGGGTCGGTCGGGATGCTTGTATTTAATTTTTAATTTTTTTTTAATTCCACGTGTCACGTTTTGATTGGCCATTAAATAAACTTGACCCAAATCAATTCTCACCCAAATTCCGACACAACCCGACCGACCCAACCCAAAAAAGGTTAACGGAGGGCAATTTTGTTCCGGAGTCAATACGTTGAGGGCAGTTTTGACCCTTTTCCGTTCTTTATATGTCCCAATTTTCCGTTCTTTATATGTCCCAATCAAAACGTGACACGTGGCATTAATAAAAATTAAAAATGAAATTCAAGATTCTGTTAGATTTTAGTAATATGCCACAAAGTTAATGGTGGGGGCATTTTCTTCGCCAAAAGTAAACGGAGGACAATTTTATTCCGGAGTCGATAGATTGAGGACAGTTTTGACCCTTAACCGAAAAAAAATGCAGAGAACTTCTTACTCTTCCCTAGTTTGCAAAAGGCACTGTATTAAATGATAGTAATAATCATTGTACTAATTAAAAGTGACATGAAAGAAGGAGAAAATTACCCAGTGGAAAATACAAAGAGCTCCCCAACTTTCTGAGTTGCTGAGAGGAAATTTGCATGGTACAAAAAAAATACTAATATGCACCCCTATTTAATGGAGAAGTATGAGGCTCTTTTTTATCTCACAAAATTATGGACCCTTGCCCGGATATTGGCCCTGCGAATGCTTTCCACTTCCACCATGTACGTCTGGAAAGTGTAACGACAGGGTTAAACTAGTACTTTCGAAAAGGGCGAAAGCATAAAGTAAAAACAAAATGTAACGTACCCTTAAGCCCATGACAGCCACCTCGTCCCTCAACTCAGCATCGGGAACATCCCGAAGGGACTCATTCTCAGCTTCGGAGCACAACAGGCTGAATTGCGGTACCAGATCTTCCCCCTCCACCAACAGATTAACGCTGGAAGGGATCTGAAGAGTACGGGCCTAGCCCCCCGCATTAACTACCGAATGAGAGAGACTCTCCTAAAACATCCTAACATCGTCGAGGTCCAGGTCTAACTCAGATTCATAGTCATCAATCACCACGCCTTTTCCCCTCTCTGCTGCTGACGAGGAAGCACGACCCACTGCAGAAGATGAGGGCACGTCTGAAATCACAACAGCAGCCTCATAGGTCTAGTTCTCTACTGCGATAAGGTGTTGATAATCAATAAGGGCAGGGACTTCTGATTGAGCCAAGACGGCGGCACGAGTTTTTGATTGCTGATCGCGGGCACCGACAACTCCAACGGTTTGCTCTGCCCCTATGGGAGGAGCCGCAATAGCACTCTCTCCGAAACTTATCGGAGAAAAGTCGTCTAGATGAATTATTGTTGGGGGCGTCGTCTCGAAATCTACTCTCCATCTCTTCGATGGCCCCTCTTCCTCTTCAATAGATGGTGATCGTCCGTTGGGCGAAAGACATTGGTCGGGATCTCATCCTGGGAAGCAGCCCTCGACGAAGGTCGTACAGTGGATACTGCGATAAGGCGAGCAGATGCGGCTTGCTGGCAAAAATCTAGCTGAGGGGCCCTTGCTCTCCCCACTCTCCCTGGCAACGTCGAACAATGTATAAAAGGCTAAACAAAAAAAAGGAACGGTAGATAAAGGCGTCATTTCACCAGTAAGGGGCCTGGTCCGAACCTTTCATGAAAGGTCGACCATGTGCAAATTCCCACTGTATGGGGAAGAATGGCCTCCACTCATTCCCGAAGCCCTTCGACAGGCGGCAGGGGCAGTCTCTCGGCTGCAAAGACGAGACAGTTTAGTGCTCGCAGAAAACGGTCGAACATTTCACTAACTAAAGATGCAAACTTACGTGCGAAGTTCCATCTCTCAGGGAATCTTGTTAGGTCCGCCACAATGTGTTCGCTCCGCACATAAAAGTAGTTCTCGTAGAAACGACAGTTGGTCTTGTCGTCCATCTTCACCACTAGATTCCTCGACCCCCAATGACGCATGTGAATCATCGAACTACGAATCAGTTGAGGAGCAAAAATGCTGAGCATATGGTCCAAAGCGACCTCATGACCGCGAGTTCCGCATACTTTAGAAGCATAAGGAATAACTTGTACAAATAAGGCAAAAGCTGGGTGGGGCACACTTCGTATAAATAGCAAAAATCCACCACCAACATGGGAAGAGGAAGTGTGTACCCTACAATGAAGGGTTAAGCATAGAACAGGCAGTACCCGGGACGGTCAAAGTGAACTATGTCGTCCCCCTCCACCGGCCTCATATCGACATAATTGGGATCCCCTGCCTTTCTTTCAACTCTACAATCCTCCTTTCCCTCACGACGGAGGGGACAGGTTCCGGATCCGCTCCGCCGCTAAAGCTGAAGTCAGTCGCCTCTCTCCCCGGACGAGGCAAGATCTCAATCACTGAGGGAATCTCCTCATCCTCCGCCGCATCCGCCGCATCCGCCGCATCCGCCCCTCCGGTGACCTAAACAGAACTCTCCGATACATGATTAGCGGCAGGAAGATTGTCGCGAGAAGAATCACCATCCACTTTTTAGCAGAAAACGCGCCAAAAGAAGTAATAATAAAAGAGATGAAATATTTCAATGAGCAAGAAGGTAAGCAGAAATTCGAGGTATAAGAAAAAGCTATATCTGAAGAACTCTCTCAGCAAGAGATGAAGTGAATCAATCAAATGACAAGTTTCCTCTATTTATAAGAGGCATAAATTCCCCAGCACGAAACCCAAGAGTCTCCATTTGAATATGATTGGGCACCTCCCAGAAATGTGTGTCATAATGGTGGTAACCACGAACCAACGCTTCAGTGCCAACCGACGTTTTGATTCACAAACCGCCGCAACGGTCCACGAGGATCGAAAGAACACCACCACTCCTTCAAAAACCCACAGAATGAAACTATGGAATGGAAAGTTGTAGGTTAGATTTCTCTCGACTTCGTAACAAACTTGATCCGTCTACCGAGTTCGACATAGGACGACCCCGACAGACGGAGGGACTAACTGTATTAGTCAAAATCTGACCACCACGACCAGGTTTCCTGACACCCCGCCTCGGTAACTGGGCAGTGAAAGTCAATAGAGCTCACTCTATTTCTCCTCTGAGACACTCGAAGAATCAAAAAGGGTAACACCTAAAATCACGACCAGGATACATTAGTGACAAGAAAGCGTCGAGTCAAGCAAAGGGCAAAGAGACTTCGACTATATATAGCCAAGAAAAGCTCTCAATTAGGAGGCTTCTCTATTCTCTCGAGAAAAGATGACAAAAAGCTCCTTTCTTGTATCCTAGAAAACGGGAAATGACCTCGAAGAATATATGTAAATTTGCTTCTCTTCAATTGATAAGAAAGACAATGTTGAATCTTAATAAGATTAATCATGCCTTTTTCGTACCATATGCAATCATTATCATTAATGTTTCGACTCGGAATTAATTATATTTGGCTATGATCATGGAGGCGGTAATGGTAGCAATGGTGGTAGGGGAAAAATTTAGTGGTGAAAAAACAAATAGAAATGAGAGATAAAATGGGTTAGGGGTGTTAAGACGGCATGCCACGTGGCTTTTACCTCATCCAATGCTAGTGTAACGTAGGATTGGATGTCCACCTTGGACAATCTTAACAGTATATTTTAATCAATAGTATAATGACGGAGATATATTTAGGCTGAAAGTAGAATGATGGCTATAATTAAATCTTTTTTCATAGTACAAGTATATATTTGATATTTTCCAAAAATTCGATATGACTGATAAGAATGCAGATAACCAAGCTAACATAACACCTCAAGATATGGAAAACGCCAGTCACGGCCCCTTACCCACACGTATTAGTGCTTAAATTGACATAATTAATTGCCTAATTTGGTTGATATCTCCACAATGGTCTTAATTCTCCAATACCCATTACCAGTCTAAGGATATTTTTTACATGAAGAATCACTCGGATAACGGTTTTATCTTTCTTAGCCGGTAAAAATAGACTATACACTATTTATACACGTTTATACACACAGTGTGCGCGCGTGTATATATATATTATACATCCACCGCTATTTTTAATTAAAGCAATTGAGTAGGCAGCTATTTAAATTAATTCTTCATCAAAAATTTCCCAATTAATATTAACTCTCCCACGTTCAGTTGAGGTGAAACTCGGTGCATACTGCAATTTCAGAGTTGAAGCCCAACTGCATTGAGCAGTAGGTACATTAAAAGCCTCTTCTCAAGCACATTGGACTGTCTCACACTGAATTTAGTACAATTAGAACCAGAGTCACTAAAGTTAGGGCAAAAGTTCCTGCAATCTACAAATTTTGTTGTTTTAATACAATTTAATTTAGTTCACAATAGTAATTGTTCAATTGGGAAGTAAAACACTACAAAATCCTAGCAGTTATGCACCACATAAGCACCTTATAACCTATGTTGTAAGGACTATGCGGAAATATCATTGAGTGCATGTCAAATCCTCCAAAATTGGTGTTTTTTGAAGGATCGGACATGAGTGCGGCAGCATTTTGGAGAGTCTGTGCAACATAGCTTATAACAGCAATGTGACAAAAATTCCTACCAACAAGTTCAACTTAGACTCTTGAGACCAAAGCTTGGATTTTAGAGTACACAACTATCGAAGGATACAAGTCCCACTGGAGACATCCAACAAAATTGGAATGATGCCGAGAAGATCATCATGGACCTTGCGCAAAGGATGACATGCACAAATCGAGAAATTATCCCGGAAAATTATTGAAAGATACAGTTGTGCTAAACCATTTTAGTCTTCTCTCCAATTGTTGCCACACATCTTATTCTTGCATTTGTAAAATGTAGTCATGGGCTCATCTGCTGACCTTATTTGCACTTGATAATATGCTGCTTGCCTGTAACCACACGCTGGACATGGTACTGCCAAGACCAAATAAAACAACAAAAAGACGAGAAAAAGATGCACATCAGCCCTAAGTTGTAGCCTGGTGTCAAACAAAAATAATCTCAACATATGTATTTGGTAACAACGTTAACGCCTCCAGCACATAAGAGTTCAAGCATCACAACAATTACTACGACCATTTACAAGAACTGTTGGACTTGTTTACAAGTCCCAATTAAAATAGTGAATCACGTGAATCACACAAATACACAAACACATATTCAAAGAGATGTTTATCTCCTCAAAAAACACTAAGAATCTTCTTTTAGCTGCTCAAGATCGCCATCGTTACAAATACCAAACGACCAATTCAAAATGTTCCCCTTCACTTTATTTGGTTTGAGTTGATCTTCAAATATTAAAAGAGAAATTTGAATGTTTTGTAATATTTGAATGTGCTAGATACTCTGTTTATTCCTATCTAATCAGAGTAAAGGGAGTTGATACTCTGTACGGGAGCCTTGGAGCAATAGTAAAGTTGTCTCTGTGTGATCTATAGGTCAGGGTTCAAACCGTGGAATCTGTCACTGATGCTTGCATCATGGTAGGCTGCCTGCATCACACACCCTTTGGGGTGGGGCGCTTCCCGAACCTTGCATGAATGCGGGATGCTATGTGCACCAGACTGCCCTTTACTATGTTTATTCCTATCTAAGTGTCTTTCTTTTTGGAGCAGCACCATTACTAAAGAAGAGTTGGGAGTTCATTTATTAACTTAAATAGAAATGAGTCCCAAATTAGAAAGATTTGATGAAGGTGGTAAACTTTTTCATAGGTTCATGGTGCTCTTTTGATCGTAGAATAGCAGTAAGTGTTGAAAACTATAACGAAACACTTATAGGTAGGAAGTGAAACACAACTTTGAGACAACCTAAAAAAGGATCATAGTTAATTTGGATAGAGGGTGTTATTACATACTATTTTATGTAATCTGCCAATATGACTTAAAATAACCACTAAGCAGACAGCTATCCATTCAAGGCTGAAATTTATGTTGGAAAATAAACTTTGGCACACTATCTGTATTCATATGCAATATACAGCATGACAAATACCTGAATAAAGGCAACAGCATATTGATGCCAAAGTTGCATCTGTATACAGAGGAAGGCAAAGAAGGGACACAAAGGAGTCAACTCAAGCATTAAGGTGGATTCTTTTGACCGAAAAACCTTATGATATTACATCGAACCAAGTATTACAATCACAATTTCATACCGACATTCTTTAATTTTAAACTGTCGAAGTGATTTTATCAAAATTAACTTAATCTATGTATATGCACACACGTACATAAGAATCAACTAAAACTAATTGAGAGAATAAATCTCTGTAAAAAAAAAAATCAAATATATGGCGCCAAGGAGACAAGTTACTGAATCTAATCAATTCATTTGTCTCAACAACATAGAACAAAAAATCCAAGACGGCATAATTTATACTCAAGTCTTCTAGAATTATGGACACCAAACAAGCGACATGAAAGAATTGATAGAAGAAGAAGAATAATAATTTTTTTTTGTGACCAATCAATAAAACAACAAATGGATACAAAAAGAATGCGATTGCAAAAATCAAAAGTGCGCTTCACAGACATTCAACCACACAACCAACAAATATCAGCTGTCAATATACAAAGTTATTAGTTTATTTTTTTTATTAGTTATTACTCCAGTAATATATAATCTTATCAGAGCATTCAAGCCATTACAAGAACTTAGAAGAGGGGCCTATATTAAGAAAGTGTTTTTTCAGCGGAAATAGCTTTTAGGACAAAAAACAATAAGTTGGGGTTGCCAGCTTATTGCTTTTGGCTTGTTTTAAGCAGTTTTTATCTTATTTTTCAGGACTTTCTAACTTTGCCAAACACGGAAAAGAGCTTAAAAGCTGATTTGACCAACTTAAAAGCCAACTCAAACACCCTCTACAATTTGTTTATCCTTATAAAACAAGCAGTCAAGAGCCAGTTATACCCTATGTTCTAAAGCCCATTAACTCAATGGACAACCAATTATAAGACCATAAAACATTCAAATATTATATATGCACGTCTTTCTTCTCTAACTGTAAGTACTCCAGAGGTTTTTCGAAATAATCAGCAATAATTTGGTTATTACAATTAATTTTAGATGAGGAAAAGTTGGTCAAGACATATTCTATTAGTCAGAGGACAACACTAAGTCATCGAACAACTAATTCTTAGAACAAAAAGAGAAAGCAATGGCAGCAAAACTCATGAAAATACCAAGAGGCTATACGAATAGAAAGTGCTAAGACCTTCAGCTGTTGAAGCATTCTCCATGTCATCTGTCGAAATCACTGGATCCATTTGTTTCTTTACTAAAGCTTGCTTTTTCTTCAACTTAAGCTATCAAAAAAGGTGTAATTAAAAAAAAGTAAACTAACTGAACAGATAATCAAAGGAACTAAAAGCTATCAAGCACTATCAATTATGACAAATTTTTCTAGTTATCTTACCCGGGTCTCTATGTTACATACAAAAGGGCACGAAGGGCAAAAGAATCTGGCTGGACGTTCCATATGAGGTAACTCATATTGCAGTAACATTGAACAGTCTGGGCAAAATTCCATTTGCAGCTAGTTTTCTTTTGTTGCAAAGACCTAAATTAAATAAACAAAAGGTGTTCTGCCTTTTAGATGACGGTGTAATAAGTTCAACATGGTATCAAAGTAGGCAGATGTTCAAAGATCGCCTAAAATAATTTAAGATGTTCCGCAATACTTGAACAAATCTTTTTATTTATAACTTTCACAACTTTCAAGAAGTCAGTGTTTTGAATTTTAAACTTTGATGTGATGTTCTCTTTGTCAAATAACTTTTCAACCATTACTAGTTAGTTTTACTATCACTAACATAATATAAAAGTGAACTTAATATCCCAAGCTTTGCCTCCAATCAAAAAACCATCATATAAAATGAAAAGATCAAGCAAATACAAGTGTCACGTCTCTGACTATTTAAGCTTTTTAGATGAGACAATCACACATTTCAACACAGTTTTATCAAAGGCAAAAAGCGCAAAAAGCTCTAAGGTCCATTGGGGCTTTAAGCGCAAAGCAAAAATAAAGTGTGTGCTTTAACGAAAAAAGGCGCAATTGGAGAAAAAGTAAAAATATGTATATATAGTCCAATACCAATAATTATAAGCATAAATAACAAATATATGGACAAAGAAATTGAAAAACAATTATGATAAAGTGAAATATCAATTGTTTAGTGTCGCCTTTTCAGGATCACACCCATTGGAAAGGAAAAGTATGCCTTAGAGCCTAAATGCGACACTGAAGTACCCACAAAGCGAGGCGAAGCGCTCAACATGTTTTGAGCCTCGCTTCAGGGCTTAACCGCGCTTTAAGCGCACCTTAGACAACACTGCTTCAACACGAATCACTTTTACTTTATAAATTCAAAAATCAGCATACATTGTTGGAAGATGAGTTGAAAATGTAAGGATTAAAGAAAAGAGAAAAGTTTTGAGCGTTGTTCATCACCCACCTAAATCCAGCCCAGTGACTACCTTACCTAAAGGGGAAAAAATCAGTTCTTGATTCACAAGACCAAGAAAATCTTCTAATTCTTGTGGTGAATTGTTCAGAATATTACCATCTGTCAAAAAGGAAGCAGTGAAATAAACAACAGTTCAAATTTTTAAACGACATGGTACACAAAGTAGTTCATCGAATTTCAGCATATGGGCTTTTGAAATTCGGGTTAAACAAGAGAAGAAAACAGAAAAGATTCAGCTTTTCTCACACATTCGTGATTTTAGCACTGTGGCCATTAATAATATGAACAAAAATCAATTCTTTATCAGAGGACCAACAATTTGGTACCTAACAACTGAAAATCCCTTAGTTTCATCAGCATATGGGGTTAGGAATTTGCATTAAACAATAAGAGGAAACAGAAAAAGATTCAGGCTTTGTTAATCATATACGTGATTTTAGCAGTATGACCACCAACATGGGAGTATAAGCAATTCTTGATTCAGAGAACTAAGAAAAAATTCCTCAATTTGGTGAACTGATTGAAATGCAGAATTTGAAAAGGGAATCCATGTCTATGTATGCCTATGTTGGAAACTTCAAGTACTTGCGAGACTCTCTCCTTGCTGTTGGTGTTTCTCGAACAAATGATGAATTTGTGCAACAATTTTTGAATAACCTTCCAGCTGAAGATGATCCTTTGGTGGCTAATGTTCTTTCTCAATCACCATTGCTTTCTTTGAGAGGACTAGAGCTCTACTTCTAGCTCATGAAATTCGCATCACCTCTCGCAGCACTACAGATGGTGCACTTCAGTCTAATGCTCTAGTCTCTCATCGTGGTTCTTTTAAAGGTTGTGGTCGTGGTCGCAATTTTTTTGATGGTCGTGGCTCTTAGCTAGACCTGTTAAACGGGCGGATAAGCTCACTGACAACCCAATTCGACCGAGGTCAGCCCGGTCCGCTAGGAGGGTGGGACCGGTTGGAGAGGGTTAGGGGTGTAGCCGGATGAGGGTGAGACTTTTTTGGTAATCGGTGCCCCATAACCTCGTTAGCCTGGTTACCCACTACCGAGTTTTTATCAAGCTACAGCCTGGTCCAGCGCGGTTACCATTATAAAAGAATTATTTATTTATTTTTGACCGTTGCCAACAATCAAATTCAAAAATGACCGTTGGGCAACGGTCATTTTTTGTATTTTTGGCAATTTCGGCCTCCCCGAAGAAAATATCCCCCACCCCACCCCTGCCCCTAATAACTGATAACTTACAATTTCTCACAATTTGCTCTGATGCTCTCTTACTGCTCTAATTCTCTTTCAATTCTCTCATGATAATATTGCTTATTACTCTCAAGTTTTCAATTATTTATTATTTCAAGTTTCAACAGATATTTACTTTAGCCACTGCAAAATTATAGTTATCAAGTATTCAAGTGAAGTGTGATTTCAATATCATCAAATATCAATTGAAGTATGATATCAAATTTAGTGTGGCATCCGGACTGGCGGACTCCCGGTACACTCATTCCTTCTCTTTCTCTTCTTTGGTGTATATTTTTATTTTAATATTTAGAATTATCAATTTAATTTACATAATGGATACATTTAGAGCATCCAAAAAAGTGTGTATTAGTAGGGGTGGTAGTAATAAGATTTGTCACACCTCCTTTTTTCCGAAGATAGGGAGTTTTTCCAATTAAAGTGACATTATTCGAAATGGAATTAAATATTTAATTCAGAGTTGCTACTTGAGATAATTATTATGATGTCCCAAGTCAGCGATTCATTTTAATCCTAAATGAAATTGATTCTATTTATGGTCTGCGAACACAGACGACTAGGTAAGGAATTCTGTTAAACCGGAAGAAGGTGTAAGACATTCCCGAATTACGCAGTGTTAGCACGATTGCTTAATAATTAATACTTGGCCAAATTATATGATTTATTACATATTTTAAGACTTATGTGCATTGTTTACCTTCTAACTGGTTAATTTTAAATAATTACGGAGTATTTGAAGCAAGTCACTATTTTGTACACCTGTTGTTTAGTAGACATTACAAATCACGCCACGTGGAACATACCCACGATTTACAACATGTTTATTATTAATTTATTTGAAGTTGTGTTCAAGTCGCGTGAAATACGCACTTGAGTTGGGATTTACGTATCGTGACCATGCCACGGAAACCGTACCCATAGCCACAATGATTTATTTATCGCGCCTAAAGCAAGCTACGATATTTATAAGTTAATCAATTTTCCTAAGCTTTGGGATTATTGTCACAAGCCCGAAGTTATGGAAACCGTGTATGATAAACGTGTGATTTTGGCCTTCCTCAATCATCTTGTCTTTGGGAATACTGCAGGGTTGTTCAGTAGAAAGGGGCATCGTTCATTTTTAATAGCAGAAAGATTTACTTAGCTTGGTTGTTTAACAATAAAATTAATGGGTTCTGGTTTGGATCAATCTGCCTTTCAGTCCTAAGTAACTCATGTGGGAGATTATACGAATTGTCATTTCTGAAGAAACACAGAAGTTTCAGCAATGATTTTTTCAGAATAATATTTATACATAGTTCTATATTGTACTTCACATATAGAGGTAATTGAGACCAAATCAAGTTTGCATTTAACGTTGAAGCATTTTACACATAGAGATGACTGATTACAGCAAACCTAACAATATTATAGCAAAATAGCAGATATATTATTTGAAACCAGAATTCGTACCTTAACAGCAGGTAAACAGGAAATCAAAAACCAAACAAGGTCTCAGCAAAACAAGCTTAGCAAAGAGCGGCTTCAATTCCCAGACAAAAAAAACAGCTCGAAACCCCAGAAATTGCGAGGTATTGCAGCAGAAATCAAAACAGCTCTTGTGACCTTCTTTTCTATGATTTTCCCTTCGTTTTTTTTCTGTTTCTCTTCTTCTTCTTCTTCTGTTTTTTTTTTTTTTTTTGTATTTTCCGGATCTGAAATCCAAAGTTTGAACCCAGAAATTTTCAGCTATCTTTTGATTGCGAGTTTTCTTGTGTGTGAGGAGAGGAGAGGGGGGTGTGAGCTTTTGAATCGTGAGGCGGCTAGAGTTTCTTGGGGTCAAGGGGAAGATAGGGTTCGGTTCTTCTTCAGAAAAAAATGAGAATTAGGGGGCGGTGGCTAGGGTTAGTAAAAATTGGGCCATTAGCTTCAAGCCCAATTTTGGCAAACATTCTGCCCAGCCCAATCCCAACACCCGATCCAAATCAACTTACTAAAATACCCCATATATACACAGAGAAGAACGGATAACACTTTAGAACTTAAATTGCAAAATTAATTCTTTACCTGAATTATCTACTTAAACTAATTAATTCGTGGATTTTCAATTTAACTAATTAGTTGAACCCGAGAAGAAAAGAAAAATTACATATATTTTTTGGTGATTTTTATATTTTAATAATATTTTTAATACATAATTAAATCTTAACATGTAATTAAAATCGTACACTACACTAAATGAAATATAAAAATAGTTTTTGGTAACTTTTATGATTTAAAGCATTTACTAATGAAGAAAATTTCCTAAATTTCTATAAGAAAATACTAAAATCTATTTTGGGTTATTTTAGGAGCAATTTGCATTAGAGAAAAAATTACGTGCTCATAAGAGTAAAAAATTACGTGTTTTTGACGTTATTTTGGCGATTTGATCGCACAGTTAAGTTAGTAGGATGTTGTTGAGTTAGTGCGTGTGTTTAGTTAGGAGCCCGAAAGCTCAATAGTGTTTCAGAGTGATTTCGAACTTATAAAAGTTGCAGATTTGCTTCAGCTGTTGCTGACTCCACTTCTTCTACGTGTTTGCATTGTTCTTCTCGCGTTCGCGATGCTCTAATTTTCCTCCCTCGCGATCGCGTAGGGTTATTTGACTCTGAGGGCTGAGTCTCCTTTTCTTCATCGCATTCGCGTGCCTATACACGCGATCGCGTAGCATTACAGGACCCATTTCATCGCGTTCGCGTGATGACCCACGCGTTCATATAGGTTAATTTATGGGCCACAACCTTTTGCTCTCCGTGTTCGCGTTCACTCTTCCGCGATCGCGATGGTCTGCTGAGTGTTACTCATCGCGAAAGCGACCAGCCTGTCGCGAACGCAAAGAGTAAATTTCGCCCAGTTATATTTTAATTTCCAGAACAGCGTTGTTGCGGGATTTCTCTAAGTTTTCACGAACTCTTTCTCCTCCAAGGTCCTTAGGCGTCCATTGATGCAATCCTTCATCAAAACTTCTTGGGTTAGTAATCTTTTGTTTGTTTCCTTCCATTTTCTTCAATGTCTAATGAATTTCTAAGCCTAAAACATGTAATTAAAGGTAGAAATTGGGAAATTGGGTAGAGTTAGGGCTTTTTGATTTTTCTTGATTTAGACCTTGTTTTGGGGTCAAATTTGAAAATAAATTATATATTCGGCTCGTGGGTGAAATGAATTTGGTCTGAACCTCGTGTTTTGACCAAGCGGGCCGAGATCAATTTTTGGATTTTTAGAAAGAATGATGAAAAAGCTATAATTACACATTGGAATTGATTTATTTAGCATTTATTGATGCGTTGGAGTCATTATTGTATAGATTTGATTGGTTTGGAGCCAAATTCGAGCGGAAAAGTTGTGATTGTGGATTGATTTGGCGGTGGAAGTTAGAGGTAAGTGTTTGGTCTAACTTTAGCTTGAGGGAATAAGAGTTGAGTCTTATTTACTACTTGCTAATTATCAAGTACAACGTATAGGCATGGTGACTAGTATCTATACGTTGGTATCTAGCATGACCGTAAGTTGTTATATTGCGAATATTCTGATTTTGTTGTATTTTCCATGCTTAAATGATGTTTTCTATATGTTTTAAAGAGCATGTGAAAGAAATTGGAATCTTTGAACTTCTAGGGGCGTTGGCTCGTGTGGTAGTACGAATTATGAAAGTACATGAAATGATTGAACCCTTTGGAGCAATGGCTCAAGTGGTAGAGTGAGTTATGAAAAGAAAGTGAAAAGAAAGATAAAGAATTACAAAAAATGTACCCTTGCTGAGACGTCGAGATTATTGATGTTGTTCCCTTGTCGGGATTTAATTGTTTACTTGTTGCTCCCTTGGCGGAATTTAAATTTTTAATTATTGTTCCCTTGTTGGGATTTAATTGTTTAACTATTGTTCCTTTTCCGGGAATTCTATGTTGGAAATCATGTATATCTATGATGTGTGCGCTTTGGTTGTATGAGCATGATTTTCAGGTATAGGTTTTGATGAATGACAAACAATGAAGTCAAGCGTCAAACAACGATATAATATGACAAACTATCAAATGGCGAGAAGCATATTGATGACGGGATTGCATAGACAAGCCAAGTCGAGCCAAAGAGTTCAAGACCGAAGACCCAAGACGTAGGTCGTTAGGTAGAACCAATGTAAGAACAACGTTTAAGTTATCTTATCTTTTGGCTCAACATTAGGTCATCATAAATATGCATAAAATTATTTTATTAAAGTAAATCATTTTATTAAATCATATATATCATAAATATTTTTAATATACTTCAAACAAAATGATTTTAACGTTTTCATTTTTAACCAAAATGGGTTTTGAAGTAAGTTTTCAATTCTGGTATACACAGTGTATATCAATGGTATATAATCAATCCATTGCCAGTTTTGAACACTGGAACAACATAATCGATTATATGAAGTACACAATCGATTATATGAAGTCAACAATCGATTGTCTACTTTTAACAATCGATTATTTTGAGACAGTGTGCAACCGAAGTTTTTAAACATCAAAAAATCGATTGTCTTGTCATACAATCAATTACCAACAATCGATTGTCACCTTCATACAATCGATTATATATGACCGTTCCCACAGAATCCTAAATTGATTTTTGAACGTTGAAGAACAATCGATTATTCAGGTTTAACAATCGATTGTTTAGCCTAAAATCAGGAATCTGTTTTTTGAACGTTGGTCAGACAATCGATTGTCACCTCCAAACAATCGATTGTTTGAGCACAGAATCAGGGATTTTAATTGTCAATTAAGCAACGGTCAGCACTACTTTTTCACCTATAAAAAGAGGTCTTTTGAGCTGATTTTAAACACACAACTCTTGCATATATTGATATACATATTGATCATTTTCAAGCATCATTTTAGAGCTTTTGTTGAGCCATTTGATAGACAACTTTGTGTTGTTCATAGAGCTTATTTTGTTTCTCTTTATCCACTCTATTGAGCGAGTATTTGTTGTAAAAGAGAGTTGTTTGAGAAGAACATATCTTCTCATTTGTCGGGTTTGCTAAGTACCCAAAGTCTTAGTGGTTGAAGTCTTGGGGTGAGGTATCCTCAAGCAAGTGAAGTCTTAAGGTGTGGTATCCTTGAGCAACTGTAACGGTTTGTTAAGCACCCGTAAGCTTGACGAAGATAGTGGAAATCTCGAGAGAGTCTCTCGGGGACTGGACTAGCCACGGGTTGTGGTGAACCAGGATACATCGTTGCGTTCGTTCCTATTTATTTACTTATCGCACTTATTTATTTCCTGCTATTTTTAAATTCCACAAGTTTACGCTAATTTTTATTATAACGCTATTCACCCCCACCCCCCCTCTAGTGTTAAGCGTATTATCTAACAATTGGTATCAGAGCCTAACTCTCTGAAAGCCTTAACCGGTTGAGAGCAATATATATTTTTATGTTGAGAATATTGAACGCAGGAACGATGGATGAAGGACAATCCACCACTTGCCCTCCACTATTTGACGGAATTGGAAAAATCGGATGAGTATCTTCCTCAAAGCAAACGGTTTTCGTTTGTGGCAAATCATCAAAAACGGTGAACCAATGCCGACAAAGAAAGTTGGAGAAACCACGGTTCCAAAGGAGGAAAATGAATATGATGCCGAGGACATCAAGAAAGTTGAAAATAATGCAAGGGCCATCCATTTATTGTATTGTGTGATCAATGCGGATGACTATAGGAAAATCTCGTGCTACACAACCACCAAGGAGATGTGGGATAAACTCGAGATCATCTATGAAGGTACGCCTCAAGTCCGAGAATCTAAAATTGACTTTCTAACTCATAAATATGAAATCTTTAAAATGGAGAAGGAACCCATTGGTGTTATGTTTGAACTATTTTTAAAAATCGTCAACGATCTACATGCTCTCGGGAAAGTTTACACGAACAAAGATCTTATTCGAAAAGTCCTACGGAGCCTCACTCCCGAATGGCGTTCCAAAGCCAATTCCATCCAAGAGTCGATGGAATTCACGAATATCACAATTGATGGACTAAGAGGTAACCTCGAAACTTATGATAGCACAATTCTTAATCCTTATCTTAGAAGTAATTCGAATTTTGCCTTCAAAGCCTCATCCTCTAAAAGAGAAGAGGTAAGTGATTCGGAAAGGGATGATGATAATATTTCCAATGATATAATTGAAAAGTTTTGTAAGTCTATGAAGAAGGACAAGAAAAAGAAGAAACACCATAGGCGCGTATCACGGGATTCGGACAGCTCAGGCGATGGAACCGCCGCATTGTGTCTCGTGGCAAACGAAGAAGAGGTAAGTACATCTAACTCTCACTCGTTTGAAGAATTACAAAATGCCTATAATGAATTGTATGGTGAATTTGTTAATGCTTCCAAAATGATAAAAGATTTGAAGAAAACACTTTCTTTGCAGAAAACACTTTCTTTGCAAGAAACAGATTTTCAGAAAACACTTTCTTTACAAGAAAAAGATTATGAAAAATCCTCTTCTTTGAAAGAAATAGATCTTGAAAAATTGACTAATGAAAATGGTGTTCTTAAAAATAAAATTGAAGTTCTAGAAAAAGAAAATAAATTTTTGGAAAATGACATTGTTGATTTCAAAAATAAAATCAAGGAATTGAATGAAGCCTCTTCTATTGATAAATGTTCTAATTGTTCTTCTTGTAGTTCCTTAAAATTAGAGAACATAGAACTTAGGAAAGCACTAGAAAAACGTAGTGTTGATAGTCCTAACATTGAAGAGAATAAAAAGGACATAAGTAATGAGGTTGTCCATCTAGAAAGAATTCTAGGAACCTCACAAATGAGTCTAAGATTAATTATTTTAGACCACCTAGACACAATTCTAGGAATTTTGTAAATGAGTCTAGAATGAATAATTTTAGACCACTTAGACATGACTCTAGGAAATTCAACGCTTCTAGGGGGAACAACTTTAGATCACCTAGAACGCATTTGGCTCAACCTAGACATATGCACAATCCTAATGTTATATGTCACTATTGTAATCGGGTAGGACACATTGCACCCGTTTGTTTTGCGAAACATAGAGATTTATGTATTGATTATGATTATTATTATCCTAACCCCCAAGGACCCAAAAGAAGTTGGGTACCAAAAACCTATTTTTAGGTTCTTTTTGCAGGTGTGCTTGAAGACTACAATATTGTAGTGGATGCACCAAGCACTAAACCTTAATGCATTAAGGGGGAACGTCGATTAGTTATCGTATTTTGAATAAAAACGCAATAAGTTGATATATGCTAATAATCATTAATTATTTTTGGGTGATACATGTTTTAATAAGTTTTATTATTGAAAAACAATTAGTATCAATTAGTTTTATAATAAGTGATTGATTCATGTTTTGATGAATATTTTTAGGTTAAATAACAATTGGTGAATTTGCGAAAAATGACCGTTATTATGGTGTTACTAATATTTGGAATTATTTGATTTTGTTTATAACAATTGATATCGTCAATGGTTTAAATAACTTTTGGTATACTCTTTTTGCTAATGCCAAAAGGGGGAAGAATATGGGCGATATGCATGCCTTAATTGAGGGGGAATATACAATTAAGGGGGAATTATATTGAATTGATTATATTGAATTGGTTGCATAAATTGTATGTTGAGATATAGCATGAATTTAGGGGGAATTCAATATGCATATCTTCCGTTGTTTATCATTCTCAAAAAGGGAAAAATTGTTGGAAATCATGTATATCTATGATGTGTGCGCTTTGGTTGTATGAGCATGATGTTCAGGTATAGGTTTTGATGAATGACAAACAATGAAGTCAAGCGTCAAACAACGATATAATATGACAAACTATCAAATGGCGAGAAGCTTATTGATGACGGGATTGCATAGACAAGCCAAGTCGAGCCAAAGAGTTCAAGACCGAAGACCCAAGACGTAGGTCGTTAGGTAGAACCAATGTAAGAACAACGTTTAAGTTATCTTATCTTTTGGCTCAACATTAGGTCATCATAAATATGCATAAAATCATTTTATTAAAGTAAATCATTTTATTAAATCATATATATCATAAACATTTTTAATATACTTCAAACAAAATGATTTTAATGTTTTCATTTTTAACCAAAATGGGTTTTGAAGTAAGTTTTCAATTCTGGTATACGCAGTGTATATCAATGGTATATAATCGATCCGTTGACAAAGTTTTGAACTTTGGAACAACATAATCGATTATATGAAGTACACAATCGATTATATGAAGTCATACAATCGATTACCAACAATCGATTGTCACCTTCATACAATCGATTATATTTTGACCGTTCCCACAGAATCCTAAATTGATTTTTGAACGTTGAAGAACAATCGATTATTCAGGTTTAACAATCGATTGTTTAGCCTAAAATCAGGAATCTGTTTTTTGAATGTTGGTCAGACAATCGATTGTCACCTCCAAACAATCGATTGTTTGAGCACAGAATCAGGAATTTTATTTGTCAATTAAGCAACGGTCAGCACTACTTTTTCACCTATAAAAAGAGGTCTTTTGAGCTGATTTTAAACACACAACTCTTGCATATATTGATATACATATTGATCATTTTCAAGCATCATTTTAGAGCTTTTGTTGAGCCATTTGATAGACAACTTTGTGTTGTTCATAGAGCTTATTTTGTTTCTCTTTATCCACTCTATTGAGAGAGTATTTGTTGTAAAAGAGAGTTGTTTGAGAAGAACATATCTTCTCATTTGTCGGGTTTGCTAAGTACCCAAAGTCTTAGTGGTTGAAGTCTTGGGGTGAGGTATCCTCAAGTAAGTGAAGTCTTAAGGTGTGGTATCCTTGAGCAACTGTAACGGTTTGTTAAGCACCCGTAAGCTTGACGAAGATAGTGGAAATCTCGAGAGAGTCTCTCGGGGACTGGACTAGCCACGGGTTGTGGTGAACCAGGATACATCGGTGCGTTCGTTCCTATTTATTTACTTATCGCACTTATTTATTTCCTGCTATTTTTAAATTCCGCAAGTTTACGCTAATTTTTATTATAACGCTATTCACCCCCCCCTCTCTCTAGCATTAAGCGTATTATCTAACATTCTATTATTATTTTGTTTACTCTATTGCCCTTGTTTGTGAGTGTTGTTTAGGTGAGAAAGAGTGTTAAAGCACGAAAAGTGATATTGTGCACTATTTTGCTATTGTGAGAAAATAGTGTAAAGCACGAAGGGTGATGCCGTGCCGTACGATATACCATTTCATACCGATATTCATTGACTATATTGTGAGGAAAGAGAGTAAAAGCACAAAGGGTGATGCCGTGCACATTATAATGATATGATTGATTTGGTAAGAACGAGAATAAAAGCATGAAGGGTGATGTCGTGCACATTTTTATTATAACTATTATTTGGGTGAGGACGAGAGTAAAGCACGACGGGTGATGCCATGCAACTTGTTGATTTCTTAATCTTGTTGATAATCTAGCTTTGTTGTTTCTTTCCTTATTTGATGTTTCTATTCATGACCGTTACCTCTCCCCACAGAATATTTCCCCCTCCCACATTGACTGGTTATTTTTTGTACTTCTTTTTCGATATATATTTATATATATGTATATATATATATATGTGTGTGTGTCTGTCTGTCTGTCTATGTGTCTCTGTGTGTGTGTGTGTGAACTGCACGGGTTTATTTGGTAGTCTGGTCCTCGTCTCGTCACTACTTCGCCGAGGTTAGACTAGGCTCTTACCAGCGTATTGTTAGAAAATACGCTTAACGCTAGAGGGGGGGTGAATAGCGTTATAATAAAATTTAGTGTAAACTTGCGGAAATTAAAATTTGCAGGAAATAAATAAGTGCGTTAAATAAACAAAAAGGAAAGAACGCATCGATATATTCTGGTTCACCACAACACGTGGCTAGTCCAGTCCTCGAGAGACTCTCTCGAGATTTTCCACTAACTTGTTAAGCTTACGATAGCTCAACAAACCTTTAACACTTAAGGACACAAGCCTTAACACCTTTGCTCGGAGATACAACACTCCAAGACTTCAACCAAGGAAAACACAAGTTCCTTACAACAAGAGAATCACAATTCTCTTACAAGTGTATAAAACACTAAACACTCAAACAAAATACTCCTTAATAAGTAGATATAAGTAAAAGAAGTAAGCTCTAGATCACAACAACTTTGGACAAGAATATGGCTCTCAAAAGCTTTATGAAATTGAATATAAAATGATAAACAAAAGTATGCAAGCTTATAGCAATATAATGATCAGTTGTAGTATGTTGTTGTGTTTAAAACACTGAAATGAAGCTGTATTTATAGTTGAAAAACTTGGCATTACCGTTGCCTAATTGCCAATTAGGAGTTGCTGATTTTACTCACTGACAATCGATTGTCAAACCCCAACAATCGATTGTCTGCCAGTCAGATCAAAATTCAATCCCAGATTTTACGCTTGATAATCGATTACTTACAATCCATAATCGATTACTGGCAACATTCAAAAAATCCTTTCCAGATTTTACCACAAACAATCGATTGTCCAGAATCAACAATCGATTACTCAGCAACGTTCAAAAAATCTTTTCCGGATTTTAATCAAAACAATCGATTATACAAAATCAATAATCGATTACCCAATAACGTTCAAAAAATCTTTTCCGGATTTTAATCAAAACAATCGATTATACAGAATCAATAATCGATTACCTGACGGTATTTGAAAACTTTACGACAACGGTCAGCTTCACAATCGATTGCACAAAGTCAACAATCGATTACTTATCAGTTTTTGAAAAACATTTTAGACACTGTCTCTTTGACAATCGATTGTCCAATGTAACAATCGATTATTTAATAAATTTGAAAATCACTGGAAGACACTGTCTCAACATAATCGATTACCATTAGTTCATAATCGATTATTCTGAGTTTTGAAAAACTTTGATGGACACTGCCTCAGTCACAATCGATTGTCATTAGTTCACAATCGATTGTCATGCAGGTTTGAAAAACCTAATGCTCACTGTCTTACTCACAATCGATTGTCATTAGTTCACAATCGATTGTCATGCAGTCTTGGCTTAAAACAATCGATTATCATAAGTACATAATCGATTATCTTAGTCCAGATTTTTAAGGCATGTCTAAAAATTATTTTGACTACTGTAAATATGCATGATTTAAAATCATTTGACATTAAATTAAATATGCATGATTTTGGAAAATAGTTTTATGAGAGAAGCCATGTTACGAGTCAAGTTGTAGGATCAAGATCACAATTAAGAATGACTCAATTAAACTATAAAACTTTGTCCTGAGCTTGAATCTCGTTGTATATCAATTGTGCGCTTGTTTATTGAACTTCGTCATATATCAATTTTCGCTTCGTTTGTCATTCATCAAAACCTATACAAAAGAACACACGTTTTAGTATATTGCATTGAGAACGTGTTTCCAACAATTTCCCCCTTTTTGATAATGGCAAACATTAAGCGGGATATGCAAGACAAGAAATTTATAATGACGATTCAAGACAAGTATATACATGCAACAAGTATGCAATTTGTTCCCCCTCAATTTGAGAATTCCCCCTCAATTTAAGCATATAACTTGCGAGTGCATCATACCCGTTACCTTCCCCCTTTTGCTATTAGCAAAAAATAATAATAAGATGCCAAAGATGAAATAAACCTTGTTTATTTATTGGAAAGAAAAAAGTACAGCAACAGGGAAGACAATACAACATATAAAAACAAACTTTAAAAAAACAATTATTCATTCATCATCTTCCGCCTCATCATCCGGCGCTGCTTCATATGGAACAAAACCCGCATATGGATAATGAACGTGGTCAAAATATCCATGGATCTCGTGAGTTAATTAACCGAAAGAAGAGGTCAATGAAGCAATTTGGTCGGAAATGAATTGGAGGGAAGGCTCTTGAGGCGGAGGAGCACGACGGGTTGGAGGAGGAGCAGGCGCTACATGATCACCGTCATGATGAAAGGAGGATTCCGAAATTTCCCACTTTTTGGTACTCTTTTTGAGAGGACCATTTCCAGTGACGAATCCGGTGGCTTCAAGAAAGTTCATGATGAGGAGAGCATAAGGAAGAGGCCTATCATCTCCGATAGCGTCACGCATGTGAATTTTGATAAGCCGACACCAATTGATGTTAGCTCCGGTAACTATGGCATGCATGAGCTTGGTGTCCTCTTGGGAAAAGGTAGTATGGTTATGCTTACGAGGCTTGAGGACTCGGGTGATGAAATAGAAAATCAACCGATAATTGGGATCCATTCCCGTAATTGTAGGACGACGGGAAGAAAGATTTGGATCATAAGAAGTTAGACCGATTTGGTGTAAGAGGGCTGTTTCATCAAAAAGGGCTCCGGCCTCTCCGGTGTACCGAAAAATGTCTTCACCATTACGAGGAATACGGGCAATGGTATGAAGATCTCCATCGGAAAGAAGAATTTGAACACCATTAATGTTGGTGACAAGCTCACCATCATCATCCTCATGGAGGTTGGAATAAAATGCTTGAACCAATGTAGTATTGATATAAGGATGGGTAAGGAGTAAAAAGTCAAGAAGTTGAGAATTTTTGAGCATATTTGCAGCAGGCCCAAATGATTCAAGATACTTGTGGGTTGAAAAGCGGGGTGGAAGAATGTCGCGCTTTTCAAATTTGGTTGAGAATCGAGTAAGCTCGATGTCGGAATTAAAATATAGAACGGAACCATCTTGATAGGGATAGTTCGGACGAGGAGGGGCAGCAGAGGCGGATGCGCCGTGCCTAGCAGAACGGGAACGTTTTGAGTGACGGCCCGACATTTTTAATGAAAGATGCTGGATTTTGCAAAGGATTAGAGGGAATTTGATATTTTGAAAGCTAAAATTGATGCTTGAGTGAATGACTATGAACATATATGAAGCCTATTTATAGAGGGAAGAGTGGCTTATCATTTATGCAAGAAATCTGCTGAGAATTTAAAGCCAAATCAGTCAGAAACGGTAAAATAAATTCACTGACCGTTAGACAATCGATTGTTGAGATGCAATAATCGATTGTTGAAGAGTTATTGACCTGACTTGGAACTGACACAAATCGATTGAGGAGCCAAACGGTAACAAAAGTTTAAATTTCTGACATGAAATAATCGATTGTCAAATGTGGAATAATCAATTGTTTTGGAAAAGCATTGCTGAATGGCTGAGACAGAAATCGATTATGCAATTTAAGGAATCAATTATTAAACAAAACTGCATAATGAACATAAACCATAAACAATCGATTAGTGATACTGCTAATCGATTTTCAGCACAGTAAAATAATCGATCATTTTCTTGGAACAATCGATTGTTCTGTGCCAAAACTTTATAATTCCCCCTATCTTTAGGGCGATACCTGCAAAATAGAATTAAACGTCTCCGACGCTCAAGTCAGTAATTTGTAAAGAAGTAATAACTTAAACTAGTGTTGCCAAGTGAGAACGTGAGTTCTTAAGAAGTGTGTCCTAAAGTGTTCTCAAGAGAGTTTAGGGTACTTACCTTTCCTCCGATGTCTCCAATTACCTGTTCAAGAGGGTGATCTTTGATCGTCCTCCACTCATTTGGCACTTTTGTTTCTTTTTTCATCGTGGCGCTTCTTCCGTTGGTTGTTCCTCAGTTTCATCTTTATTTTCCTCGGGTGGTTCCTCTTGTATTTTGTCTTTCAAGCTATCTAAGATACCTGCAAGATCAAAACTGGAATCCTTTCTCGCCAAGCGAGCAATATTTTCGGAAAATACAACATGAGGGGATTCCTCCATAATTTGGGTTCTTTTATTAAAGACCCTATATGCTTTACTACGTGTGGAATATCCAATGAAAATACCTTCATCCGACTTAGCATCAAATTTACCCAATTGGTCTTTTCCATTGTTATGAACAAAACATTTGCAACCAAAAACTCTAAAATAGGAAATATTTGGTTTTCTACCCTTATAAAGTTCATAGGGGGTTTTCATGAGTATCGGCCGAATTACTGCTCTATTTAGAACATAGCAAGCGGTACTCACGGCGTCCGCCCAAAAATATTTGGGTATCTTAGCTTCTTCGAGCATGGTTCTAGCCATCTCTTCGAGACACCTATTTTTCCTTTCCACCACCCCATTTTGTTGTGGTGTACGTGGAGCGGAAAAGGTATGCTCGATTCCGAGTTCGTCACAAAAGTCCGCAAAGAGATTGTGATCAAACTCTCCCCCATGATCACTTCTAATTGAAGTGACAGTTGTTTCTTTCTCATTTTGAACACGCTTAAGAAAATATTTAAAATTTTGAAAAGCATCACTTTTATTGGCAAGAAATAAAGTCCAAGTAAATCTCGAGTAATCATCAACAATCACAAAAGCATATTTATTTCTTCCTAGACTTTGAATGCGAGAGGGACCAAATAAATCCATATGAAGCAATTGCAATGGTCTAGAAGTTGAAACAATGTTTTTAGATTTGAAAGATGCTTTTGTTTGCTTCCCCTTTTGACACGAGTCATAAATAGAGTCATTTTCAAATTTTAAATTGGGAAGACCAACAACTAAGTTTTGAGAAATCAATTTGTTCAAAAGATGCATATTGATATGTGCTACTCTACGATGCCATAGCCAAGTATCATCCTCTTTACTCATTAGACAATCAACATAATCGGGTGAGGAATTAGCAAGATCAACCATATAAATATTATCCACTCTAAAACCACGGAGGATAATTTTGAAATCACTATGTCTGAACACTAAGCATTCATCCGAATCAAATAAAGCAAGATTTCCCTTGTCACACAATTGGCTTATGCTCAACAGATTATGCTTTAATCCTTTAACAAGTAATATATGCTTAATAGAGGAATTTTCATCCTTACCGCCCGAGCCGATGCCGATGATCTTTCCTTTATTGTTATCACCGAAGATAACACTTCCTCCTTCTTTGTGCTCTAATTGAAGGAATTTGGATTCATCTCCCGTCATATGCTTGGAGCATCCACTATCAAGGTACCATAGTACACTTGATCCCTTCAAGCACACCTACAAAACAAATTAATGTTCATTAGGTACCCATGCCATCTTGGGTCCTTGGGGGTTAGGCATATTATAATGATGCGATTGAGTAATATGTCTATGACGTGTAAAGCATGCAGGAGCAATATGACCAATACGTCTATAATAAAGACAAGTCACATTTGGGTTATGCATCCTTCTAGGTTCATAGTAACTAGACGGATGAAAATTTCTTACTCTATTTTGAACACTATGACTATTTCGCATTTCATGAGAGTTATTTCTCCTACTATGAGCTCTAGGATGGGCAGCATTTCTAGAGTGATTGTTTCTAGGTTGAAGGCCATTTCTAGGTCTTCTCAAAGGTTCAACATTTGGCCTAAAATATGCATCATTTCTAGGGTAACTATTTCTAGGTGGTAAGTCATTTCTAGGTCTCCTAAAATGTTCAACATTTTGTCTAGCATGCATATTGGTTCTAGGATTGCTATTTCTAGGATAAGCATTTGTTTTATTAGTCCTAGGTTGAGCCTTAGGTGGTTGGGGTTTGGCTTCAACCTTTTCTTTAACCTAATTCTTAAATCCTATGCCATGCTTGGTTGATTTCAAATTTACAAGGACCTCATTCAAATTCTTGTGGGAAGAATTAAACTTATCTAAGGTATCTTTGAGTTTATCTACCTCATTTTTGAGATGCAAGCAAGAAGAACAATTTTTTGTAGAACTTTCGGGCTTATCGGCGCTTCTTTTTCCAAAAAACTTGTTTTCCTCTTTCAGCTTTTCATTTTCTAAAACCAGTTTTTCTAAATCCTTTTCTTTCAAAGAAAGCTGTTTTTGAAAATCCTTTTCTTTTAATGAAGCATTTTCTTTTATGCCCTAAACAGTTTTTGAAGCCTTAATAAACTCAGCATATAATTCATCAAAAGCAGTTCGCATTTCTTCAAGAGTAAAGAAGTTTTTAGACGAAATTTGACATATCTCATCTTTGTTGTCTTCTTGTGCCATAAGGCAAAGATTTGCTGCTTCGTCTTCTTCTCCTTCGCTTGACTCATCTCCGGAGTCGCCTCCCCAAGAAATGTATGCACGTTGCTTTTTAAAAGGTTTCTTCTCCTTTTTGATGTTTGGGCAATTTGATTTGATGTGCCCGGTTTCACCACATTCATAGCACTTGATTTGTTCGCCTTGATTTTTGCCCTTGCGTTCATACTCCTTGCGCATGAACTTTTGAAATCTTTTGATAACGAGTCCAAACTCGTTGTCTCCTTCCTCATCAATTTGCGGTTGGCTTGTGCTCGCCTTTAGAGCTATTCTTTGCCTCCTTTGATCATCAACAAAAGGGTTAAGAATAGTAGATTCATAGGTCTTAAGGTTACCTCTTAGTGCGTCGATGGTGACGTTTGAAACGCCAATGGATTCTTGAATTGCATCGGCCTTTGATCTCCATGCCGGTGTGAGACTTCTAAGAATTTTTTGAACGAGCTCTCTATCCGTGAATGTTTTCTTGAGAGCATGTAGGTCATTTACGATTATTGAAAATCGCTCAAACATTTCGTCCACCTTTTCACCTTCCTTCATGTGAAATAATTCATAAGAATGGGTTAGGAAATCAATTTTTGCTTCCCTTACCTGGTCCGTACCTTCGTACGTAACTTCTAGCTTGTCCCACATCTCCTTTGCCGTTGTGCAACACGATATTTTCCTGTAATCGTCAGCATTAACAGCACAATATAATAAATTAATTGCTTTAGCATTATTTTGAACCTTTCGGATGTCATCCGCGTCATACTCATCCTCGGACTTGGGAACCCATTCGTTTTCCACCTTCTTTGTTGGAATTTGGTTTCCCTTCATTATCACCTTCCAAAGGTGAAAGATGTTGGACTGAACGAAGATCTTCATCCTCTCCTTCCCGTACGTGTAATTTGTACCGTTGAATAGAGGTGGTCGTGTGGAGCACTGTCCTTCATCAATTCCTGCAAAAGAATCACGAGTAGAAGCCATGGATGGTTCTCTCAAACTGTTAAGTTTTTAGAGAGTTGCGCTCTGATACCAATTGTTAGAAAATACGCTTAACGCTAGAGGGGGGTGAATAGCGTAATAATAAAATTTAGCGTAAACTTGCGGAAATTAAAATTTGCAGGAAATAAATAAGTGCGTTAAATAAACAAAAAGGAAAGAACGCACCGATATATTCTGGTTCACCACAACACGTGGCTAGTCCAGTCCCCAAGAGATTCTCTCGAGATTTTCCACTAACTTGTTAAGCTTACGGGTGCTCAACAAACCTTTACAACTTAAGGACACAAGCCTTAACACCTTTTCTCGGAGATACAACACTCCAAGACTTCAACCAAGGAAACACAAGTTCCTTACAACAAGAGAATCACAATTCTCTTACAAGTGTATAAAACACTAAACACTCAAACAAAATACTCCTTAATGAGTAGATATGAGTAAAAGAAGTAAGCTCTAGATCACAACAACTTTGTACAAGAATATGGCTCTCAAAAGCTTTATGAAATTGAATATAAAATGATAAACAAAAGTATGCAAGCTTATAGCAATGTAATGATCAGTTGTAGTATGTTGTTGTGTTTAAAAAACTGCAATGAAGCTGTATTTATAGTAGAAAAACTTGGCATTACCGTTGCCTAATTGCCAATTAAGAGTTGCTGATTTTACTCACTGACAATCGATTGTCAAACCCCAACAATCGATTGTCTGCCAGTCAGATCAAAATTCAATCCCAGATTTTACGCTTGATAATCGATTACTACAATCCATAATCGATTACTGGCAACGTTCAAAAAATCCTTTCCAGATTTTACCACAAACAATCGATTGTCCAGAATCAACAATCGATTACTCAGCAACGTTCAAAAAATCTTTTCCGGATTTTATTCAAAACAATCGATTATACAAAATCAATAATCGATTACCCAATAACGTTCAAAAAATCTTTTTCGGATTTTACAATCGATTATACAGAATCAATAATCGATTACCTGACGGTATTTGAAAACTTTACGACAACGGTCAGCTTCACAATCGATTGCACAAAGTCAACAATCGATTACTTATCAGTTTTTGAAAAACATTTTAGACACTGTCTCTTTGACAATCGATTGTCCAATGTAACAATCGATTATTTAATAAATTTGAAAATCACTGGAAGACACTGTCTCAACATAATCGATTACCATTAGTTCATAATCGATTATTCTGAGTTTTGAAAAACTTTGATGGACACTGCCTCAGTCACAATCGATTGTCATTAGTTCACAATCGATTGTCATGCAGGTTTGAAAAACCTAATGCTCACTGTCTTACTCACAATCGATTGTCATTAGTTCACAATCGATTGTCATGCAGTCTTGGCTTAAAACAATCGATTATCATAAGTACATAATCGATTATCTTAGTCCAGATTTTTAAGGCATGTCTAAAAATTATTTTGACTACTGTAAATATGCATGATTTAAAATCATTTGACATTAAATTAAATATGCATGATTTTGGAAAATAGTTTTATGAGAGAAGCCATGTTACGAGTCAAGTTGTAGGATCAAGATCACAATTAAGAATGACTCAATTAAACTATAAAACTTTGTCCTGAGCTTGAATCTCGTTGTATATCAATTGTGCGCTTGTTTATTGAACTTCGTCATATATCAATTTTCGCTTCGTTTGTCATTCATCAAAACCTATACAAAAGAACACACGTTTTAGTATATTGCATTGAGAACGTGTTTCCAACAATTTCCCCCTTTTTGATAATGGCAAACATTAAGCGGGATATGCAAGACAAGAAATTTATAATGACGATTCAAGACAAGTATATACATGCAACAAGTATGCAATTTGTTCCCCCTCAATTTGAGAATTCCCCCTCAATTTAAGCATATAACTTGCGAGTGCATCATACCCGTTACCTCCCCCTTTTGCTATTAGCAAAAAATAATAATAAGATGCCAAAGATGAAATAAACCTTGTTTATTTATTGGAAAGAAAAAAGTACAGCAACAGGGAAGACAATACAACATATAAAAACAAACTTTAAAAAAACAATTATTCATTCATCATCTTCCGCCTCATCATCCGGCGCTGCTTCATATGGAACAAGACCCGCATATGGATAATGAACGTGGTCAAAATATCCATGGATCTCGTGAGTTAATTGACCGAAAGAAGAGGTCAATGAAGCAATTTGGTCGGAAATGAATTGGAGGGAAGGCTCTTGAGGCGGAGGAGCACGACGGGTTGGAGGAGGAGCAGGCGCTACATGATCACCGTCATGATGATAGGAGGATTCCGAAATTTCCCACTTTTTGGTACTCTTTTTGAGAGGACCATTTCCAGTGACGAATCCGGTGGCTTCAAGAAAGTTCATGATGAGGAGAGCATAAGGAAGAGGCCTATCATCTCCGATAGCGTCACGCATGTGAATTTTGATAAGCCGACACCAATTGATGTTAGCTCCGGTAACTATGGCATGCATGAGCTTGGTGTCCTCTTGGGAAATGGTAGTATGGTTATGCTTACGAGGCTTGAGGACTCGGGTGATGAAATAGAAAATCAACCGATAATTGGGATCCATTCCCGTAATTGTAGGACGACGGGAAGAAAGATTTGGATCATAAGAAGTTAGACCGATTTGGTGTAAGAGGGCTGTTTCATCAAAAAGGGCTCCGGCCTCTCCGGTGTACCGAAAAATGTCTTCACCATTACGAGGAATACGGGCAATGGTATGAAGATCTCCATCGGAAAGAAGAATTTGAACACCATTAATGTTGGTGACAAGCTCACCATCATCATCCTCATGGAGGTTGGAATAAAATGCTTGAACCAATGTAGTATTGATATAAGGATGGGTAAGGAGTAAAAAGTCAAGAAGTTGAGAATTTTTGAGCATATTTGCAGCAGGCCCAAATGATTCAAGATACTTGTGGGTTGAAAAGCGGGGTGGAAGAATGTCGCGCTTTTCAAATTTGGTTGAGAATCGAGTAAGCTCGATGTCGGAATTAAAATATAGAACGGAACCATCTTGATAGGGATAGTTCGGACGAGGAGGGGCAGCAGAGGCGGATGCGCCGTGCCTAGCAGAACGGGAACGTTTTGAGTGACGGCCCGACATTTTTAATGAAAGATGCTGGATTTTGCAAAGGATTAGAGGGAATTTGATATTTTGAAAGCTAAAATTGATGCTTGAGTGAATGACTATGAACATATATGAAGCCTATTTATAGAGGGAAGAGTGGCTTATCATTTATGCAAGAAATCTGCTGAGAATTTAAAGCCAAATCAGTCAGAAACGGTAAAATAAATTCACTGACCGTTAGACAATCGATTGTTGAGATGCAATAATCGATTGTTGAAGAGTTATTGACCTGACTTGGAACTGACACAAATCGATTGAGGAGCCAAACGGTAACAAAAGTTTAAATTTCTGACATGAAATAATCGATTGTCAAATGTGGAATAAACGATTGTTTTGGAAAAGCATTGCTGAATGGCTGAGACAGAAATCGATTATGCAATTTAAGGAATCAATTATTAAACAAAACTGCATAATGAACATAAACCATAAACAATCGATTAGTGATACTGTTAATCGATTTTCAGCACAGTAAAATAATCGATTATTTTCTTGGAACAATCGATTGTTCTGTGCCAAAACTTTATAATTCCCCCTATCTTTTAGGGCGATACCTGCAAAATAGAATTAAACGTCTCCGACGCTCAAGTCAGTAATTTGTAAAGAAGTAATAACGTATACTAGTGTTGCCAAGTGAGAACGTGAGTTCTTAAGAAGTGTGTCCTAATGTGTTCTTAAGAGAGTTTCGGGTACTTACCTTTCCTCTGACGTCTCCAATTACCTGTTCAAGAGGGTGATCTTTGATCGTCCTCCACTCATTTGGCACTTTTGTTTCTTTTTCCAATCGTGGCGCTTCTTCCGTTGGTTGTTCCTCAGTTTCATCTTTATTTTCCTCGGGTGGTTCCTCTTGTATTTTGTCTTTCAAGCTATCTAAGATACCTGCAAGATCAAAACTGGAATCCTTTCTCGCCAAGCGAGTATTATTTTCGGAAAATACAACATGAGGGGATTCCTCCACAATTTGGGTTCTTTTAATAAAGACCCTATATGCTTTACTACGTGAGGAATATCCAATGAAAATACCTTCATCCGACTTAGCATCAAATTTACCCAATTGGTCTTTTCCATTGTTATGAACAAAACATTTGCAACCAAAAACTCTAAAATAGGAAATATTTGGTTTTCTACCCTTATAAAGTTCATAGGGGGTTTTCATGAGTATCGGCCGAATTACTGCTCTATTTAGAACATAGCAAGCGGTACTCACGGCGTCCGCCCAAAAATATTTGGGTATCTTAGCTTCTTCGAGCATGGTTCTAGCCATCTCTTCGAGACACCTATTTTTCCTTTCCACCACCCCATTTTGTTGTGGTGTACGTGGAGCGGAAAAGGTATGCTCGATTCCGAGTTCGTCACAAAAGTCCGCAAAGAGATTGTGATCAAACTCTCCCCCGTGATCACTTCTAATTGAAGTGACGGTTATTTCTTTCTCATTTTGAACACGCTTAAGAAAATATTTAAAATTTTGAAAAGCATCACTTTTATTGGCAAGAAATAAAGTCCAAGTAAATCTCGAGTAATCATCAACAATCACAAAAGCATATTTATTTCTTCCTAGACTTTCAATGCGAGAGGGACCAAATAAATCCATATGAAGCAATTGCAATGGTCTAGAAGTTGAAACAATGTTTTTAGATTTGAAAGATGCTTTTGTTTGCTTCCCCTTTTGACACGAGTCACAAATAGAGTCATTTTCAAATTTTAAATTGGGAAGACCAACAACTAAGTTTTGAGAAATCAATTTGTTCAAAAGATGCATATTGATATGTGCTACTCTACGATGCCATAGCCAAGTATCATCCTCTTTACTCATTAGACAATCAACATAATCGGGTGAGGAATTAGCAAGATCAATCATATAAATATTATCCACTCTAAAACCACGGAGGATAATTTTGAAATCACTACGTCTGAACACTAAGCATTCATCCGAATCAAATAAAGCAAGATTTCCCTTGTCACACAATTGGCTTATGCTCAACAGATTATGCTTTAATCCTTTAACAAGTAATATATGCTTAATAGAGGAATTTTCATCCTTACCGCCCGAGCCGATGCCGATGATCTTTCCTTTATTGTTATCATCGAAGATAACACTTCCTCCTTCTTTGTGCTCTAATTGAAGGAATTTGGATTCATCTCCCGTCATATGCTTGGAGCATCCACTATCAAGGTACCATAGTACACTTGATCCCTTCAAGCACACCTACAAAACAAATTAATGTTCATTAGGTACCCATGCCATCTTGGGTCCTTGGGGGTTAGGCATATTATAATGATGCGATTGAGTAATATGTCTATGACGTGTAAAGCATGCAGGAGCAATATGACCAATACGTCTAAAATAATGACAAGTCACATTTGGGTTATGCATCCTTCTAGGTTCATAGTAACTAGACGGATGAAAATTTCTTACTCTATTTTGAACACTATGACTATTTCGCATTTCATGAGAGTTATTTCTCCTACTGTGAGCTCTAGGATGGGCAGCATTTCTAGAGTGATTGTTTCTATGTTGAAGGCCATTTCTAGGTCTTCTCAAAGGTTCAACATTTGGCCTAAAATATGCATCATTTCTAGGGTAACTATTTCTAGGTGGTAAGTCATTTCTAGGTCTCCTAAAATGTTCAACATTTTGTCTAGCATGCATATTGGTTCTAGGATTGCTATTTCTAGGATAGGCATTTGTTTTATTAGTCCTAGGTTGAGCCTTAGGTGGTTGGGGTTTGGCTTCAACCTTTTCTTTAACCTAATTCTTAAATCCTATGCCATGCTTGGTTGATTTCAAATTTACAAGGACCTCATTCAAATTCTTGTGGGAAGAATTAAACTTATCTAAGGTATCTTTGAGTCTATCTACCTCATTTTTGAGATGCAAGCAAGAAGAACAATTTTTTGTAGAACTTTCGGGCTTATCGGCGCTTCTTTTCCCAAAAAACTTGTTTTCCTCTTTCAGCTTTTCATTTTCTAAATCCTTTTCTTTCAAAGAAAGCTGTTTTTGAAAATCCTTTTCTTTTAATAAAGCATTTTCTTTTATGCCCTTAATAGTTTTTGAAGCCTTAATAAACTCAGCATATAATTCATCAAAAGTAGTTCGCATTTCTTCAAGAGTAAAGAAGTTTTTAGACGAAATTTGGCATACCTCATCTTTGTTGTCTTCTTGTGCCATAAGGCAAAGATTTGCTGCTTCGTCTTCTTCTCCTTCGCTTGACTCATCTCCGGAGTCGCCTCCCCAAGAAATGTATGCACGTTGCTTTTTAAAAGGTTTCTTCTCCTTTTTGATGTTTGGGCAATTTGATTTGATGTGCCCGGTTTCACCATATTCATAGCACTTGATTTATTCGCCTTGCTTTTTGCCCTTGCGTTCATACTCCTTGCGCATGAACTTTTGAAATCTTTTGATAACGAGTCCAAACTCGTTGTCTCCTTCCTCATCAATTTGCGGTTGGCTTGTGCTCGCCTTTAGAGCTATTCTTTGCCTCCTTTGATCATCAACAAAAGGGTTAAGAATAGTAGATTCATAGGTCTTAAGGTTACCTCTTAGTGCGTCGATGGTGACGTTTGAAACGCCAATGGATTCTTGAATTGCATCGGCCTTTGATCTCCATGCCGGTGTGAGACTTCTAAGAATTTTTCGAACGAGCTCTCTATCCGTGAATGTTTTCTTGAGAGCATGTAGGTCATTTACGATTATTGAAAATCGCTCAAACATTTCGTCCACCTTTTCACCTTCCTTCATGTGAAATAATTCATAAGAATGGGTTAGGAAATCAATTTTTGCTTCCCTTACCTGGTCCGTACCTTCGTACGTAACTTCTAGCTTGTCCCACATCTCATTTGCCGTTGTGCAACACGATATTTTCCTGTAATCGTCAGCATTAACAGCACAATATAATAAATTAATTGCTTTAGCATTATATTGAACCTTTCGGATGTCATCCGCGTCATACTCATCCTCGGACTTGGGAACCCATTCGTTTCCACCTTCTTTGTTGGAATTTGGTTTCCCTTCATTATCACCTTCCAAAGGTGAAAGCTGTTGGACTGAACGAAGATCTTCATCCTCTTCTTCCCGTACGTGTAATTTGTACCGTTGAATAGAGGTGGTCGTGTGGAGCACTGTCCTTCATCAATTCCTGCAAAAGAATCACGAGTAGAAGCCATGGATGGTTCTCTCAAACTGTTAAGTTTTCAGAGAGTTGCGCTCTGATACCAATTGTTAGAAAATACGCTTAACGCTAGAGGGGGGTGAATAGCGTTATAATAAAATTTAGTGGAAACTTGCGGAAATTAAAATTTGCAGGAAATAAATAAGTGCGTTAAATAAACAAAAAGGAAAGAACGCACCGATATATTCTGGTTCACCACAACACGTGGCTAGTCCAGTCCCCAAGAGACTCTCTCGAGATTTTCCACTAACTTGTTAAGCTTACGGGTGCTCAACAAACCTTTACAACTTAAGGACACAAGCCTTAACACCTTTTCTCGGAGATACAACACTCCAAGACTTCAACCAAGGAAACACAAGTTCCTTACAACAAGAGAATCACAATTCTCTTACAAGTGTATAAAACACTAAACACTCAAACAAAATACTCCTTAATGAGTAGATATGAGTAAAAGAAGTAAGCTCTAGATCACAACAACTTTGGACAAGAATATGGCTCTCAAAAGCTTTATGAAATTGAATATAAAATGATAAACAAAAGTATGCAAGATTATAGCAATGTAATGATCAGTTGTAGTATGTTGTTGTGTTTAAAAAACTGCAATGAAGCTGTATTTATAGTAGAAAAACTTGGCATTACCGTTGCCTAATTGCCAATTAAGAGTTGCTGATTTTACTCACTGACAATCGATTGTCAAACCCCAACAATCGATTGTCTGCCAGTCAGATCAAAATTCAATCCCAGATTTTACGCTTGATAATCGATTACTACAATCCATAATCGATTACTGGCAATGTTCAAAAAATCCTTTCCAGATTTTACCACAAACAATCGATTGTCCAGAATCAACAATCGATTACTCAGCAACGTTCAAAAAATCTTTTCCGGATTTTACTCAAAACAATCGATTATACAAAATCAATAATCGATTACCCAATAACGTTCAAAAAATCTTTTCCGGATTTTACAATCGATTATACAGAATCAATAATCGATTACCTGACGGTGTTGAAAACTTTACGACAACGGTCAGCTTCACAATCGATTGCACAAAGTCAACAATCGATTATTTATCAGTTTTTGAAAAACATTTTAGACACTGTCTCTTTGACAATCGATTGTCCAATGTAACAATCGATTATTTAATAAATTTGAAAATCACTGGAAGACACTGTCTCAACATAATCGATTACCATTAGTTCATAATCGATTATTCTGAGTTTTGAAAAACTTTGATGGACACTGCCTCAGTCACAATCGATTGTCATTAGTTCACAATCGATTGTCATGCAGGTTTGAAAAACCTAATGCTCACTGTCTTACTCACAATCGATTGTCATTAGTTCACAATCGATTGTCATGAAGTCTTGGCTTAAAACAATCGATTATCATAAGTACATAATCGATTAACTTAGTCCAGATTTTTAAGGCATGTCTAAAAATTATTTTGACTACTGTAAATATGCATGATTTAAAATCATTTGACATTAAATTAAATATGCATGATTTTGGAAAATAGTTTTATGAGAGAAGCCATGTTACGAGTCAAGTTGTAGGATCAAGATCACAATTAAGAATGACTCAATTAAACTATAAAACTTTGTCCTGAGCTTGAATCTCGTTGTATATCAATTGTGCGCTTGTTTATTGAACTTCGTCATATATCAATTTTCGCTTCGTTTGTCATTCATCAAAACCTATACAAAAGAACACACGTTTTAGTATATTGCATTGAGAACGTGTTTCCAACACGTATGGGGTCGGTTGTGCTGATACTACACTCTGTGCTCTTTTGCACATATCCAGGTATTGGCCAGCAACTGCAGTAGTTGGAGGGCTTCCTTCTGTCCACCCGAAGACCCAAGGTAGACCTGCAAGCATTCGCGGGCACTGGCGTCTCCCTCTATCTTTATTCCCTGTTTCATTTTACCTTATTCAGAAATAGCTTATTGTATTTTCTTCGGGCTTTGGTTGTAGTGACTCTTAGATAGCCTATGACACTGTGACACCAGGTTTTGGGTATTGGGGTTTGAAAGTAGTAATAGATATAGTATTGAGGTTTGAAAGTAGTAATAGACATAGTATTGAGTTTTAAACATTGTTGACTTCCACTTCTTATTTAATTTCATTGTTTTCCATGCTATTACTGATAATTGTTAACAGAAGTAATTAGTTAATGAAAAAGGCAGTTAAGGGTTGGCTTGCCTAGATCTCATTAGTAGGCGCCATCACGACTCCCGAGGGTGGAAAATCCGGATCGTGACAAGTTGGTATCAGAGCTCTAGGTTGCATAGATCTCACAGTTCACAACAAGCTTAGTAGAGTATGAGGGATCGGTATGAAGACGTATGTATTTATCCCCCAGAGGCTACAGAGTTTGGAAAATCTCACATTTATTCTTCCTAGTCGCGAATTTGTTCCTCAAATGCTAATTGAATTGCTACTATGTTCTTTCGTAGATCGCGAGAACACGTGATTCCTCATCTACCGCTCAGAAGCCCGAGCCCCCAGAAGCAGCTCCCATCAGGAAGAGGACGAGGCCGCGCCAGAGGTCGAGGTAGGGGCAAAGCTCAGCCCCGAGCAGCAACACCAGTGGCGGAGCCTCGGGTCGATTTTGAGAAGGAGGTTCCTGCCCCAGCAGTTCTGGTGGGCCCAGCTCAGGTCCCAGAGGGGTTCGTAGCCATCCTAGTTCTTTAGGACGTTCTAGTCCGATTGGTGGGCCTTATGGAGAGTGTGAATATGTAGTTTTCTTATGTATATAACATTTAGGCGAAAATGATGTACGACCACCTAAACTTGTCCGGATTTTCCTCTAGGTCACCTTATTTAAGGTATGTTCCGATTGAACACGTCACGTAACACAGATTTGTTCCAAATAAATACTTTTGCGTGACATGGAACATTAAGTGTAATGCACCTCTGTTGGGCATGTGAGGGGATAAATTCTTGTTGATTGTTGACTCCCCCAACGTTAAAATGTTAACGTCAACTAGCCCAATGGATCTATCCATTCCCAAATTAAATTAGAACCCTTATTTCTCCATCTGAGACCTGTTTCTCTCTTGTTCATTTCTTTCTTCCTCTGTTCTGTACTCTTCTTCCTTTGTTGTGTACATATTGTTTCATTTTCTTATGTTTTTTTTCTCATAACTAAATCTTCTCTATCTTGTTTTCTTCTTTTTCCTCCTATTTGAAACACATTCAAATGTCGCAAATTCGCATAATTCAGTGTACGAAGAGGACCCTGATTTATGATGTTGTGGTGATTATGCTATGTTGATGAACTCGACCACCTCAGCAATCCCAGGCCGCTGATTTTATGGTTGTAGAATTTCAAGAGTGAGTAACTAGTTTTATTGATTATGAATTTTTTTGCATAAAATGTTACATACGTCACTGCAATCTGGTAACAGTAGAGCATAAACAAAATAAAGAAACAAACGAAGTATCTGTGATCATAAGTTATTGTATCCCCCAAAATCAAACTTAATTAAGTAGATGAAGAAAAGCCATGAATATATTTGTTAATTTCATCAGGTTTTTCTTCTTGCAGAAAATGGCCAACATTTTCCAATATAACCACTTCTTCTAGCAAAGGTACATCTTTCTTCATCCCACCTTTGTCTACATAGTCTGACTCCTGGGGCATTGTTAGTTAAGTCCAAATCTCCCACAATAAATTTTACTGGTACTTTCACTGTACCACCAGTCCATGCTGCTGTCAATTCCCAATTTCTGCATTTCAAAACCAAATAAACTTTTTTTATTAAAGCGCAAAAAAAAAACATTTTTCCGACTCAAATAAAGACAGATATGAATGTACTTATTATATTTAAAAATGGTAAGCAACCCCCACTTCTAACCGAGAGGTTGTGAGTTCGAGTCTCCCCAAGAGCAAGGTGAGAAGTTCTTGGAGGGGGATGCCGGGGGTCTATTTGGAAACAGTCTCTCTACCCAAGGGTAGGGGTAAGGTCTGTGTACACACTACCCTCCCCATACCCCACTAAGTGAGATTATACCGGGTTGTTGTTGTTGCACTCTCAATAATATGGAATGTCTAAAAGATACTATTTAGCAAAGATATGAATTAATTATACATGGTTGAAACCTTAAAATGGTTATTTCATATAAACAAAGAAGAAGAATTAAACTAAATAGTCGCTCATCCAACCAGTTAAACTAAATATAATCGATGGATATATATAAAATATGTATAGAACATTGTAAATAAGTGTACCTCCGGTGCACTAAGCTCCCGCTATGCACGGGATTCGGGGAAGGGCCGGACCACAAGGATCTATTGTACAGAGTCTTACCCTGTATTTTAGCAAGAGGTTGTTTCCACGGCTCGAACCATGGCAGCAACTTTACCGGTTTGGCCAAGGCTCACCTTGTATAACAAGTTTATAACTATGTATAACCTATGTATACCGACTAGAAAAAATATGTATTATTCATGTATAATAAGTATGTAAAGGCCAGCAGTGTACTAAGCTCCTGCTAAGCGCGGAGTGCAGGGAAGGGCCGCACCACAAGGGCCTATTGTACACAACTTTGCCCTGTATTTCTGCAAGAGGGTGTTTCCATGGCTCAAACGTGTAACCTCCTGGTCACATGACATCAACCTTACCGGTTACTCTAAGGTTCCCCTTCTATACTAAGTATATAACTTTATATAACCTATGTATACCGACTAGGAAAAAATATGTATAATTCATGTATAATAAGTACGTAAAGGTCAGCCCGGTGTACTAAGCTCCTGCCATGCACGGAGTCCGGGAAAGAGCCAAACCACAAGGGTCTACAATACGCGGTTTTACCCGTAAGAGGCTGTTTCTACAACTCAAACTCGTAACCTCCTGAACTTTACTAGTTACGTTAAGGCTCCCCTTCTATAATAAGTATATAACTATGTATAATCTATATCTACTAACTAGAAGAAGTGAACAATTCGACCGACTATTTATGTAAAGATAAGAAGGTGGAATAACTTACGGGTCAATTGCTCTGTAATAATTCACTCCTCCAGTGAAGCCAGATTTTTCATATTTGCTAGCAATATAATCAACATCTTTTTCTGGTAGCCAAGAGGGCAAAGTAACTGGATTGTCATCAAATGGCTTTCCCTTAGGCATAAAGGTCCATGGTTACGATAACTCGAGAACTTTTCCAGTACTATTTTTTTGTGCCTATTTTTGCAAACTCTGCTTCTATTTCTCCAGGCTCCTAAACAATCAACATTAATGAATATTTAGACATTAGATTTAAGTTATATACAAAGAAATACAAAGAACTTTTACACTGTTAATGTACTTTAAATGTAATAAAAGAACAGTCTGGTGTACTAAACTCCCGCTATGCACATGATATGCGGGGAAGGGCCGGACCACAAGGGTAGAATATCAAAAAAAAAAAAAAAAAGAGGAGGGAAGCAAAGGGAATGACTATTTCTATTTCTCCAACTCCTAGATTTTTTTCCTTTCTTTTTGGCTTTAAACATGTAGCTCAACGGTCGACTTATTTGAATTCGTGCGGAGAAAATGCATTATGGGTTTCTATGATCTTAACAACAACAGACCTAGTGTAATCCCACAAGTGAGGTCCGGAAAAGATAGTATGTAAGTAGACCTTACCACTACTTTTAAAGGTTTCTATGATCTTAGATGAAACAAAATATAGTACTCTTCATTTGTGCGTTTGGACGAATGTCAAAGGCGGATGTTGGGTTCAACTAAACCCAATATTTTTTAGGCAAAGCATAGAAATATATTTAAAAAGATCACTAAAATTTCAAAAATAAAAATACATACAGCGGGTTTAGGGATGAGAACATAAAGATTGAACCTATCAAATTATCATCTTTATAGTATGCCCAGGAAGCAAAGGTTCGGCAAGATTTGGAAGTTTATGGATTTAGAATTCTAGTTCTTTTAAGTTATCGGATTATAATTTATACATATTCAATGACTTTATTTAGATAAATATAGGTTTTTAGACCAAAATTACGGAGTTCAACCGAACTCGTAACCGAAAGGATGATTGCATTCCGCAAAGGAGTACACACTGATTTATTTAAATCTTGAAGCCGTCTCTATCTACATGTCAAAAAAACATGAAATGATGAAACACCAAATGAGAGAAGAGTGTAAAGAGAACCTGAAATCTAACAATATAATAGTCTTCTCCATAAACAGCACACAGTGTTTCAAGTGGTTTTCTCTTAGGATTTCTAGGAGAAAATGCCACACTTAAATTAACCAAAGCCTTGACTTTGTCTGGCCTAAACAAACATAGACCCCAAGCAATACCAGATGCAGATTTAGAATTTAAATTATATTAAATTCAATATTTTAAGCTCTTTCACAATTATGAGTTGAAAATTTACTAGTAACATTTAAGGAAATGGGTAAGCAGAAATATTCGGTACTAATTTTTATCCTCTGTCATACTTTGGATCATTCATTCCCTTGCTAATAGCAAATCCTGTGACGATTTTGCCTTGATCTTAATAAACACAACTTTAACATCAAATGCGAATCCATAATTTAAACTTTATAAGTTCAGATTCGCAAATTTATCGCATCTCATCTAATTTAATATGTTCAAAATTTATTATTTGTATATATTTAATGATTTTTTGGAGCAAATATATTAGGTATGAGCAAAAGCTATGAACTCAGTTGAACACAAAATGTTTACGCGGCATATGCCTATGTACTGAACCCATAGCTTTTACACTACATATGCCTCTGTTTAGCATGATGGGTGAATCTCGTGGGTCAAACCACTTCGGAAAAATGGTCTTCTAATTATACTTCGGTTAGGGTCCATGCTAGAGCTACATTAGGCTCTAAGGACTAATACAATTCGATATAACTGCAAGGATATGAATAATCCTAAAGTATAACGAAGAATAAAATTAAGATATTTCATACAATGCAAGGTCCACTATCTACTTTTGATATGGTTTAGAATTACCTTCCGTTATACTTCAATTAGGGTTCATGTCGGAACTCCATTAATTAGGCTCAAAGACACAATACAAATTCATATGATGACAAGATATGAATAACCCTAAAGTACAATGAAGAGTAAAATTAAGATATCTCGTTCAACGGTAGATCCCTTATCTACTTCTGATATAATTTAAAATTACCTTCCGCTATACTTCGGTCAAGGTCTAGGTTAGAACTCAATTAATTAGGCTCAAAGACAAAAACAGTTTCATATGACCGCAAGGAAATAAATGACCCTGAAATATAATAAACGGGTAGCCCGATGTATTAAGCTCACGCTATAAATCTGGGGAAGGGCCGGATCACAAGGGTTTATTTTACGCAGCCTTACCCTGCTTTTCTATAAGAAACTGTTTTCACGGCTCGAAACCGTGACATTCTGGTCATGGTCATATGCCAACAACTTTACTAGCTCCGCCAAGGCTTCCCTCAAAGTATAATGAAGAATAAATTTAAGATATTTCGTACACTGGCCCTGTATACTTATGACATGATCTAGAATTACCCTTCGTTATACTTTACTTCGGTTAAGGGTCCATACCGAAACTCCATTAAAATGAAGAGTAAAATTAAGACATTTCGTACCAGTGGTGTCTCCAAAGCCACGTAGGTCAGGAGCGACAGCGCGATAGCCATGTTTAGCCACGAAAGAAATTTGGTGCCTCCATGAATACCATAATCCAGGGAAGCCATGGATGAAGAGAATTACTGGACCTTTGCCTGCTTCTACCACATGCATGTTTATGCCATTCACTGGCACTGTTTTGTGCTCAAAACAATCCTCCATTTCTTAATCTTTTATGGTTGTTATGATATGATCAAATTGATATTTAGTGTGGAAAGAGATTTTTTGTGTTGAGGATGTTCAATATCTTTGATCTTTCGGGCTATATTTGTACCTCATAAAGGTTAAATAGTAGGGATTTTTACATATACATCTCATATAGCAAACCTTATAACCACTTATGTTTAAGGTTAGTATTTATTACATTTTAGTATACCACCTTTCAATTTATGTACCAAAACTTATCTTTAAGGTTTAAGGATCAACTATTAATTAGAGGCTTGATTTGTGGAACAAAATCTTTTCATATTAGAGGCTTGATTTGTGGAACAAAATCTTTTCATATTAGAGGCTTGATTTGTGTTCTATCTTTTCCTTATATTTTAGAACATTCTTCCCTCATATGCAACATCGAATCCATTTTATCATTGACATTTCCGGTGCCTCTATTTTGAATGATTTTTTATTTTTTTTACTTGGACGGCTTCCCTATAGTTAAATTATATTTTATTTTATTATTATAATTTTAGTTCATTAATATTATAAATGGTATAATTCTTTTATGCTTGTAAAAAGATCTACTGTTATTTTCATGATTATTATTTTAAGTATGTTTTTAAGTCTCACCTTTGCTTATTCTCTGCTGTGATTATCATTAATAAAATACTTTCTAATATAAATATACAATTTATTGAAAGTATAAATGGATAATCTTTAATATTATTAGGTTATAAAAATAACAATTTTTCATAGATATACCGACAAAAATTTTGAGAAATCAACATAAGACATATGACTGCTATCGAATTGGGAATCGTAGGTGCGATGATCGCAAAAGGGGAAAGAGATTGCAAATGTTGTTCCTGGCTCGCAGAAGCGGAAGATGAGTCACAATTGCGAGCTCTCAGATGCTGTGGTCTAACCGTAGGTGCGGGAAGAGATTTAAGTAAAATTCCAAAGATGCGGATGTTTTGTTGACTCAAATTTGATCACAGTTACCATATGCTCTTCCCATTCTAAGAAAAGTAATTTTTTTTAGAGTTTATGATCACAGTTGACTCAAATTTGATTGGCAAATTATACTGTTGAATTAAATTTGTAGTTAATTGTAATTTTTTGTAGTTTAATGTAGTTTCATGTAATTTTTATTTGGAACTGTCACTGTTGACTCAAATTTGATTGGCAAATTATACTGTTGAATCAAATTTGTAGTTAATTGTAGTTTTTTGTATTTTAATGTAGTTTCATGTAATTTTTATTTGGAACTGTCACTGTTGACTCAATTTTGTAGTTAATTATAGTTTTTGTAGTTTAAACATACAATGTGCCGCTTCACACAATCTAACACAGTGTGTATATGATCTGTTGAAGCCCTCACCTACAATTCAAGACCAAAAAGAAAATAATAAGGTGTCAATAAGTTTCAACAATCAGTTAACTACAAATCAGCTACAAAAAAACTGCATATAAACATTAACTACATTTACCCATATTTGACTATATTTTAAAAACACACTGGAAACACTGCATATAACCTTAACTACATTTACCTACATTTGACTACATTTTAAAAACACATTGGAAACACTGCATATAACCTTAACTACATGTACCTACATTTGACTACATTTTAAAAACACACTGGAAACACTGCATATAACCTTAACTACATTTACCCATATTTGACTATATTTTAAAAACACACTGGAAACACTGCATATAACCTTAACTACATTTACCTACATTTGACTACATTTTAAAAACACTGCATATAACCTTAACTATATTTACCAACATTTGACTACATTTTAAAAACACACTGGAAACACTGGATACGAACCTAAGTTTTTATTCTCTTTTTTCGTTTCCATATATACACGAACGCCCATATCGTTCCTAATCTGCAACGGAGGACAATTATCATTCACAACGTATTTTATTTCTACAATTTTATCCGATGTATCAATCGATAATTGTTCTGCAATTGTAGACTAGAGAATTCCGTAGCTTGCATTATCATCAACCAAAATGGCATCAACTTCAAAATCTCGGAATCTGCCATAGTTATAGGATTAATTAATGTTCGAGACAAACTCCCGTTCCTTCGTCTTAAACTATGATCCTATATTGCTAACCCACGATTAACTATAATCTAATTGGGTAAACATACAATATGTGCTGGGAAATATGATAAAATTTGATCATTCAGTACACATCCGATTGTAATAGGGGCACTAATATTATGGTTATTGCAACTATGATCAAGTGCTTTTAGTTTTTATCGTATGGCCACTCAAAAGGAAAAGAGTTTCATCAACGTTGGATTATTTTATCTTACAGGCTTTTCGCTATAAACAGAAAGCACATATCTGTCAGCAATAGTGGTCGGATATAAATAAATAACGTTATAAGAGTTCTAATTCATGTTCCTGTCGAGGTGATTAGAAAAGAAAATAGAAAGCATAATAGAATGAAACTTTTGCAATTATCAATGTAAAAAATAAAAAGTTCACCCCAGAAAGATCTTGACTGACGTTGAAGCTTATTCAAAACTGATTTAGCATTTATTTGGTACAAAATCAAAGATTAATTAGGAGCCATAAATACAGGCGTTATTTTAGGCTAAGAATTATTTAACATAGATTTGAGCCTTAATAAATGGCGTTATTTTAGGGTGCAACATCAGCAAGATTTCGTTTGGTATATATTTTGTAACAAAAACATGAGATATGAGGGTAATAATCAAACAAGGCAGAATAATAGTAATAAAGTTTGCTATATGTGATGTATAGGTAAAAATCCCTAAATAGTAATGGGTTAGTGGCGGAGCCGTTGAAGAAAGGGGTGTCAAGCGACACCCTTTGCTGGAAAATTACACTATTTTGTTGCATATTTTAGTTTCCGAATATTTGCTACGTTGATTTTCCTTGATTTTTGATATATTTAATTATTTATATTTTGACACCTTTTGATGAAAATTCTAGATCCGACACTGTAAAGGGCAGTTCTGTATAATAAGTTTCCGCTATGCGCGGGAAGGACCGAACTATAAGGGTCCACTGTAGAAAAAATGTAGCCAAAAATATATATATAATTTTTTTAAATATTATATATATATATATATATATATATATATATATATATATATATATATATATATATATATATGTTATATACAAAAATTATATAAATTTATACATTTTTTCGACTATTTAATATAAATAATTGCTGATATGGACTAAAATAATAATACTCTTTTATTATACGTCACCTTACCTTACATTCGCAAAAAGGTTAAATTGTATTGTTAGAAAATAGAAATATTCGTCTTAATCATCTGCCCATGTGAAAACGTACGATTCTATCTTCATGATGATTTTTCTCTATTTCCCTTGGTAGTTATAAGAGTGACCTTTTTTCTAGGCTTATCTTTCTATTTTGATATATTTTTCAGTAATTGTACGTCAATTAAATAGCTTTTGGAGTCAAAAAAGTACTTATTATTTTATTTTTAATTTAAATATATGTATTTAAGACTTCAACCGAAAGCATTAATATTAATAAAGTCAAAATTAATTAGTTTTAATCTCGTGAAGGAATTGCTGTTGCTAGAAAATGAATAAGAGGAGATCTAATTCAATTTTAAAAATAAAAATAAGTAGCATGGTTTCTTAAACTAGATGATAAAATTGATACGTGTACCTAGATTAGAAAGGACGTAAATTATTTTGAAGGGAAGTAATTATAACTTATCCATTTATGCCAAATATATTCACCTAACCCTTTAATAGAAAGGGATTAGGATGTGGTGCAATGAATGAGGTTGTTTCTCACTTGATCAGAGGGCTCGAGTTCAAGCTCTGAGATTAAAAAATCGTTGATAGGGAGCGTTATACTTGAATAGAGTTTTACCCGGCGCAAATTCAAATATAGCCGGACTCAAAAATATCGGATAGCGAATAAGAAATTTTAAAAAAAAGGAGTGGAATCAAAATTATTGGACTGAGAATTTACTTTAAAAGGTAGAAACATCAAGAGATATTAAAGAGGTCCCATTTTTATTTCTGTGATATATCAAGAGAATGGCACAAATGTTATTCTGAAGTATACGGAATCTGGACACGTGGAACCAATATGTCCAAAATTTGCAATTACCATGATAAAATTCATCAGCAGCTACAAATCTTGTCTATCACTTCTTTGGAAAAGTTCAATTGCTCCAAAAAATAATCAGCTAAAATTAGGGATGTGAAATTTCGCGTACAAAAACTATCCAATATTGCTGAGCTTTCTAACAGCTAAAGCTGCCGTAGGGAGCGCTTTCTCTCAAATGGAGTCAACATAGCGGGAATTCGAATATAGTCGAGCTTCAACACAAGTACCGAACATTGGGTATGAAACCAAAAAAAATAAGGCTGCCAATGGGGTTGGGGTACGTGGCCTTGGGAACCGATCCTCCAGATGGCAACCTAAACAGCCGATATGCTTTTCAGCTCAAACGGGCACGGCTATCTATTTGTTTGTAATGCCGGTTATTCGCCTTTAGTTAGAAGTAAAAGCAGTTCGCCCCACTTGAAAAAAGGTAAAAAAGTATGGTTAAAGTTTAACAAAAAAGTACATGAGAAGCTAGAAAGAAAAACATGGTTACGAGACTCGAAGGTTAGATCGATTTTCTTTTCTTTTTTTTGAAAGCTTAAGGTTAGATCGAATTTAGTGTGCCCAGAGAGTCGTGTTAGGGGGCCTTTAGCTCTAGGTGGGTTTAGTGGTTTGTCCACACTGGTCCGAGGGGCCTGCAAGTGTCCTTTAGTGGGCCGGTAAGTTATTGCCTTACCAACTAGCTAATTAGATACGAATTCAAAGGCGGATTCAGGATTCATACTCTATGAGTTTAATTTTTTAGATTTTTAACATTAAACCCATTATATTTTTAAGTTATGGGTTCATATCTACTATTTATAATAATTTCAATGAATTTTTACATACAAATTTATACACCGCATTGAAAGTATACTAATTAGATGCATCCACCCCTGCACGAGTCACTCCTCAGGCGAATTTCTCCTTTTGCTCCTCAACCTATGGTGTATTAGCAATTGCACCAGCCCGTCTGACTTTCCCGTTCATCTTGAGCCAGGATCAAACTATTCGGGCCGATCCACTAGGACCGACCCATGCATGATCGCCCCTTCCCTTGTATCAATCCAGTTTTGTCTCGGTCTCAAATTGGTTCGGGTCAGTTTCGGGCCAACCCGATCCGTATGACAGCCCTACTATATGCAAACGAGTTTCAAAAGAAATAATAGTAAATGTCACATTCACTTCAAAATCGAGCGTCAAGATCTTGGATTATCCTACTATCTTTGAATTAAGTAAAGCAGTAATTCTGAGACAGAGGGTTTAATCTCTTACTGTGAACATCCAAAATGATGGTATCTTACTTTACCAGCTCCACCTTACTAGAATAGCAACCCCTTTCTTAACAGACCTTTGTTGTTTAATTCATTTTCTTGCTCTTGTATCCATATAGTTTGACAAATCATAGATGTGAAAGCCGATAAGAAATGTTATTTGTTACTCCCTCTGTTTCAATTTATGCAAACTTATTTCTTTTAATCCGTGCGAAAAAGAATAACCCCTTTCCTTATTTAGAAACAACTTATGTACCTCATTTTATACCACAAGTTAGAAAGTATTCTCTTTTTTCTTAAACTTCGTACACAGTCAAATAATTTCACATGCGGACGGAGTATAAACTAACATGGAAGGATAAACATGGCGGTAGACAGGTTATGTCAAACAGCGATTGTGTGCGTGTGTAATTAGTCTTCACAATGATAATGTGTCAAAATTAGAGGTCCAATCTGAATAGTATAAATCATATCGTTATAAAATACAATACAATACAAAAGAGCACAAATATAATACACAAATTGAGAGGACAGAATCCGGTTTTTTTAATAAAAAAATTATAGACAACCCTCAGTCTCGGGCAACAATCTCACCATGGAAGTTAAGCATCAATCATACACGCCACGTTCAAACACGGGGAAAATTTTAGAGAAGTCTTATTTTTTTGTCATGTTACAAATGAAATCCTGGCATGATATACCAAAACAGTGCAAATTATCAATAGAGAATCCAAAACAAGCCAAGTGACAATACGCTCCCTATATTTCTGGAGCAGGTGCAGGAGGAGCCTTCAACAGTGGTTGGAGAGCTTTGACAACAATACTCATATTCGGACGGAACTCAGACTCGTATTGCACGCACAGCGCTGCCACAGCTGCCATCTGAATGAGCCGGAAAATAAGAAAAACAACATCGCCAATCAGAAATTGTAAGGAACTTCTGTAGCACCTTTTTCCAATCAAGACTAGTTAGTCACAGTTTTTCCTCTTTTTGGTTGTGTTGGGGGGCCTTCTTTTTTTTTTTGTGTGTTGTGAGGGGGGGGGGGGGGGGGGTGGAGGAGAAGCAGATATTGGAGAAGGGGAGAAGAAGAGACCTTAGCCACTGCTTTCTGAGGATATCCTTTCAGCTTTGGATCGACACATTGCTGGACTTTATCTTCGCTCAGTCTCGGGGTAGCCTACAAATTTAAAGAAGCAAATTATACATCAAGGATAGGATCTAAAGATATAGCAGAGAAGAGCACATAAGGAATAAAAATGCACGAAAAAAATGTGAAGCTATGCTCACCCAAGTAACAAGGCTCTGCTGTCCTCGAGGCATTGTATGGTCTACGGGTTTTCTTCCGGTCAAAAGTTCAAGCAAGACCACCCCAAAGCTATACACATCACTCTTCTGTGTCAGTTGTCCAGTCATAGCGTATCTGTAATTATTTTTACGATACTTGGGTTAGATAATACTCCTGAAACAAAACAACTTTTTTGGAGCATTTTACACCAATAAAGGAGCAAAGCAGGTGACGGAGATGCCAACGGGTAAAACGACTGGCAGAGAAACAACTCCAGCAAATATCTCACAACTTTGTTATCTAACTTTGTAGAAAGAGCTTAATTATCAACTAGAATCACTCATAGAGCACAAAACTACCTTCACTCAAAAGCTTAAACATTTGGTTATTCGCGAGAAGACAAAACCTTGAGTAGATAACTGGTTCTATAATTTATACCAATAAATGAAAGTATGTAAAGGAGCAAATCAGTAAACTCTTTGTACATTTTATAACAAGAGATCCTACCATTCCATCCCATATACAAAAGTGGTTAGTTGTTTTTTTCATCCAAACATATCCAAATGCTAAATGTTACTATAGGTATAGTGGGGAAGAAAAGATGCCATAATTCATGAAAATGAAATTCACCAGTGCAAGTAGTTTATATTTGGAAAACTTCAAAATATCAGCTACACTGTTGTCTTCACCAGCTCCTTCCCCATAACAAGCTAACTTAGTGGCAAATTATCTCTTGATAGACGTAAAATATAACATCCACATTAAAAAAGGGAAACCAACACAAAAGCAAAGATGAGCTTTCGGATTTCCAAGAAAGCCTCTCCGCCTTTTACACCTTAATATTCAAAACTTAATTTCAAAGTATCTTTGGCCTTTTTGAGTTGTATTAGCCTTTTGCCCAGAAGCGAAGAAGCACCTTACTTATTTAAATCTTTCCTTAGCCCCAGTAGACTCTTTTGTCACATAAAGTGAAGAAACCCGGAAAATCTGCTGCATTACCATTTTCCTATGCCTGTTGAGGAGTGGTATATTTGTCATTTAGCAACTACAAATATTATTTCAGTGGCTAAAACTTACTTTTTCTTACTGATGCTTTGTCTCATCGGGCCCTTCTTCTAGAAAACTTTCAACAGCATTAAATCTCACCAATAATTTCTACCAAATATGCTTTAACATCAGTTAGATGCATCAGAGACTCAATGTTACTGTATAGTCATTTACATAACCTATTGCCAACTTTTACCGCAGATCACACCTATTCCTAGTAGCTTCAATTTCCCCACTTCTACACTTAAGTTGTATATTCCTAGTTCGAAATGTATCATACCAAAAAGGAAGTTAATCAAGTGGCTAGATAGAAAATAAGATTCAGCAATATGTTACCAGAAGCGAGGAGTTCAGAAAAACTCAAAAGCGCAAAACATGTGTACAACATTTAAAGAAGAAACAGAGTACCAATACAACAAATATAAAAGGTTAGTCAGAAGAGAAAGGTGGGAGACATTACTCCGGTGCATGATAGCCAAATGTTCCTAAAACTCGAGTAGAATGAAGGCGAGCAGCCATATCAGGAGCCTGATTTGACAGGTTAAAATCTGCAATCTTTGCTTTGTAGTCTTCGAATAGGAGTACATTGCTTGATCTTATATCCCTATGTATTATTAAAGGTTGGACCTTCTCATGCAAATACTCGAGTCCCCTTGCGGCATCAACAGCAATCTTTACCCGCTGCATCCAATCAAGTGTTGGCCCCGGCTGCGCCCCTTGTACTCCTTTCCTTCCTGTAAGCAAGAACGTACAAAATACGGAGAGAATATATTATCTATCAAGCTAATAAATTCTCTTGCATTCAAATTTCAAAGACATGAAGTTTTTTTCATACCGTGCAAAATATCATGCAAGGACCCCATCGTAGCAAATTCATACGCTAATACACGAATATTTCCTTCAACACAGTAACCAAGCAACTCAACAAGATTGTCATGCTTCAATCTTGAAACTCTAGCAAGCTTACGGTGAAAAGAGGAAACAGATATCAGAGGGATTTACATGTAACACAGCCAAAAAGAATTACATAAGAAAATACACTTTTACCTGAGTCAAGAAGTCAACATTAGTCTCAGGCTCAGATGAAACATCAAGCTTTTTCACGGCAACAGCTTTTTCATTGCTTAGATTAGCATAGTATACTCTCCCGTAAGAACCTTCACCAATTAATGCTTTTGATCCAAAATTGTCAGTTTCCTCTTTCAGTTCATCCAAAGACAATGCTGGGACCTCTATAGTTGGTATTGCTTTTTCTGCTTCAGCCTTGGCAGGACCTGGTACTCTTGACCCGTTCTGATATCCTGGTAACAGATACCAAAGGAAACTAATTAAAACCAAAACTATCTCGCCAATCGAAAAATTGAGACTTGTCTAAGAAGCACTAGAAATTTAGCACAGCCAAACATGCCATAAATAATAGTCCTAAAACTATCCAGACAAATAGATTCAATGTGGCATGAACATATATGTACTCAACTGAAGGAAGATATGCCATACTTCTTTTCTTTTTGAGTGTTCTAAAAGAAATATTGTTGTTGTTAATCACAAGTTTCATCTGGGACTATGTGTCATAAACTAGAAAGTTAAAATAGAACAGTTGGGAAATGTTCCTTGTAAGGATGCATACACTTTTGACATGATATTTCCTGAGCAAACAAGCACATGGGAACCGTCCGAAATACTTTCCAAGGTTATGAAGAAAGTATTTTATAACCAAAAAGAATCCAAAATAGACGCGCACATAGAGTGAAATTTCATATTTGAAGTCGACACTAGGTCCTTTAGATTTTTATTTTTTTTTTAAAATTAAATCTGTTAGGAAAGCGATGAAATCTTCCTTCTGCATTGCGAGCATATCCTCTCTGACTTCCTCAGAGAGAGGGATTAACAAAGCAAATCAAGAGGCCTACCACTGATATCCATTATAAACAATTCTCTAGCAAATGTTTCTGATACCACAATTTGGAATATCAATAAAATAAATAAACAAGGTTACTTAGGACAAATTACAAAAGTTGGATCAAAGCTGATCTGATCAAATTTTTAATCTTGCTAGGAAACATCAGGATTTAGCTGTAATCAGAATCTTCGGCTACTCCTTTTTCATTAAAATTTTGAGTAGATCTTAATTTAAGCATATCGTAGTATAGCCAGTCTGGTATCATTTCAAGATTTTGTATTTTTGTCGTGGGACAAAACTTATGAATATTGAAAGCGGTAGTTAGGTAATTTAATGAAGCAATAATCTACAGTACCCTTTACGCTAGCATAGTTGGATTTGAATTTAAGAGGATCCTCATTAGCTCCACTCACTCAAAATTGAATGCAAACAAAAATTCTGGAAGCCGAACTAAGATTGATTCAACCCTTTTATATAATAGGCAAACGTAATGCCTCAGAAAAGATTTGTAAGACAATATAACATATACATATATATAAACGGAGGGCACAATTAGATCACCATGAGAAGTTCAATTTCTTCTTAAAATTTCCAAAGTGTCCTAAATTTGTACTCTAGTGTGTGACGGGGAATCGGGGATGCAATGACAAAATGATCACATCAATCAGCTAAATCAAATGGCAGCGACGAGGCAAAGACTCATCTTCAGACAACAAAGGAGAAAGCAATTTGGTTTTTCCAATAAAGATAGCTCAAGCACAAAATGCAATAATGTACCATCAGCATGAGTTGCAGGGTTTTTAAGGTGCTCGGTTTCATTTGATGGGTAGGACTCCTCTACTTGACAGGTGCAGCACAGCCACCTTCTCATTCTCACTCTCTTTCGCAAATAAAGATCGTCTTCAGCCCTTCTGTTTTCCAACCGTGAAAAGTGACCAGGAGGAGGAGCATGTGCCTGTTCAGTAACTCAAATGTAAGAATGAACATACTTCATTTATACACGTACTACCACTTTATTTCCTAAATAATTTGATGGAAATGGCATACAGCTCTCTCCTTGTTCGGAGGGTAATTTACAAGGTACTTGCAATATTTTTGAAATCTAAATGACAAAAATTGTATTAGACAAATGAACCCGTCAATAACACAATCTGCTGGATGCCAAAAATCAATTTTAACAGAAATATATCACGAGGAGCTCCATTTATATTCATCAAAAAGCAAAAAGGGGGAAATGTCTAGACTTGCCAACAAAGAATATCTTAAGTAAAAGCTCCTCTAGGAAAAAAGGAAAACAAGTTAAAAGCAGAGAAAACAGAAATACTACCTCTCTCCACCAATAAACTATGAAATTAATAGCAAAAGATACAGAAGTTAATATCAAAAGATACAAGATATCAATGCAAGACTACTATATACATCAAAATTTAATGATTCCAATTTCATTTATCTTCTAAGGAATCCTCTTAAATGGTACATTCCTCCACATTGAGCAAAAAGGAAACAAAATTTAAACTAGAAAAAACCATCATTAAATCAAAGCACTAAAAATAGAATCTTGAAATTAATTCCATTTCCATCAAATCAAACATACAATTCACATTTCAAGACAAACTCACACATAGCCAGAGATCAACCACACAATCAATCAACAACGCCTCGATCCCAATACAAAATAAAATTCCTCTTTTATAAATGGGATTTTTACATATACATCCCATATAACAAACCTTATAACCACTCATGTTTAAGGTTAGTATTTATTACATTTAAGTATACCATGTTTCAATTTATGTACCAAAATTTACTTTTAAGATTTAATTATCAATGATTTATTAGGGGCTTGATTTGTGGAACAAAATATTTCCATATCTTCTTTCCCCAATTATATACTTATTAATTATAAATGATTATCCCTTAATTATAGACAGTTAAATAGATAATAATTGATACCCTATCAATTTCTCTCTTTCTCTCCAAACTTTTTTACTACCTTCCTGCCAAGAGCTACCCTATATTTGTCCTCGTACAAAAGCTGTAGTTTATCCGTTCTGTTCAAGAAAGCTTGCTTTATGTTTCCCAGTTGGTTCTCTTCTTAGATCAACTTTGTCTATCTATATAGTCATTTTATCTTCTCCTTTTTAATCCAAAGTTATTAGGAGCAGATGAGTGGCATGGTACATGAAGATCAAATTCATGATACAATAAAATAAAAAATGAATTTTGTTACATAAGATGAAACAACGAAACAAAATTTGCTCACACAAAGGTACGCCACTTATATATTAAAACATTGAACAAGCAACTTCATTTTGGTACGATTTTGAGGAGCTCAATGTCAAACAGGAGAGTCTTATCAATTAATCCTTGGTTCCTTAGCACAAATGTAGTCAAACGTAGTCAAATGTAGTCAATTGTAGTTAAATGTAGTTAAGGTTATATGAAGTGTTTCCAGTGAATTTTTAAAATGTAGTCAAATGTAGGTAAATGTAGTTAAGGTTATATGCAGTATTTCCAGTGAGTTTTTAAAATGTAGTCAAATGTAGTCAATTGTAGTTAAATGTAGTTAAGGTTATATGAAGTGTTTCCAGTGAATTTTTAAAATGTAGTCAAATGTAGGTAAATGTAGTTAATTGTAGTTAATCATGGACAAAATCACATATATTTGGTACAAAATCAAAGAGTAATTAGGAGCCATAAATACATGAGTTATTTTAGGATACAATTCATTTAACATAGATTTGAGCCTTAATAAAAGGCGTTATTTTAGGAGGCAACATCGGGAAAGATTCCGTTTGGTACATATTGTGTAACAAAAATATGGGATATGAGGGTAATAAACAAACAATGCACAATAATGATAGTAAGGCTTGTTATATAGGATGTATAGGTAAAAATCCCCATATTTTAAGGGGACGAACCAATATGCAGACTTTCTGGCGAATGAAGATCACATATATGAAGAAAATCTGATAATCTAGGAATATGCACTAAAGAAAATCAAGTTTCTTCATCCGTAAAATTTGAACCTGTGGCTTATGAGTTTTTTAAAGAATTTTCCTTGGTCTTTCAATGTACAAAGGAAAAGAATATGACGAAGAAATTGTATATAAGGAATAATTATTCCTAATATCATTTAGCATTTATTTGGTACAAAATCAAAGAGTAATTAGGAGCCATAAATACATGAGTTATTTTAGGATACAATTCATTTAACATAGATTTGAGCATTAATAAAGGCGTTATTTTAGGAGGCAACATCTGGAAAGATTCCGTTTGGTACATATTGTGTAACAAAAACATGAGATATGAGGGTAATAAACAAACAATGCACAATAATGGTAGTAAGATTTGTTATATGGGATGTATAGGTAAAAATCCCTTAAAACTAATTAATTTTGACTTTATTAATATTAATGCTTTCGGTTGAAGTCTTAAATACATATATTTAAATTAAAAATAAAATAATAAGTACTTTTTTGACTCCAAAAGCTATTTAATTGACGTACAATTACTGAAAAATATATCAAAATAGAAAGATAAGCCTAGAAAAAAGGTCACTCTTATAACTACCAAGGGAAATAGAGAAAAATCATCATGAAGATAGAATCGTACGTTTTCACATGGGCAGATGATTAAGACGAATATTTCTATTTTCTAACAATACAATTTAACCTTTTTGCGAATGTAAGGTAAGGTGACGTATAATAAAAGGGTATTATTATTTTAGTCCATATCAGCAATTATTTATATTAAATAGTCGAAAAAATGTATAAATTTATATAATTTTTGTATATAACATATATATATATATATATATATACATATATATATATATATATAATATTTAAAAAAATTATATATATATTTTTGGCTACATTTTTTCTACAGTGGACCCTTATAGTTCGGTCCTTCCCGCGCATAGCGGAAACTTATTATACAGAACTGCCCTTTACAGTGTCGGATCTAGAATTTTCATCAAAAGGTGTCAAAATATAAATAATTAAATATATCAAAAATCAAGGAAAATCAACGTAGCAAATATTCGGAAACTAAAATATGCAACAAAATAGTGTAATTTTCCAGCAAAGGGTGTCGCTTGACACCCCTTTCTTCAACGGCTCCGCCACTAACCCATTACTATTTAGGGATTTTTACCTATACATCACATATAGCAAACTTTATTACTATTATTCTGCCTTGTTTGATTATTACCCTCATATCTCATGTTTTTGTTACAAAATATATACCAAACGAAATCTTGCTGATGTTGCACCCTAAAATAACGCCATTTATTAAGGCTCAAATCTATGTTAAATAATTTTTAGCCTAAAATAACGCCTGTATTTATGGCTCCTAATTAATCTTTGATTTTGTACCAAATAAATGCTAAATCAGTTTTGAATAAGCTTCAACGTCAGTCAAGATCTTTCTGGGGTGAACTTTTTATTTTTTACATTGATAATTGCAAAAGTTTCATTCTATTATGCTTTCTATTTTCTTTTCTAATCACCTCGACAGGAACATGAATTAGAACTCTTATAACGTTATTTATTTATATCCGACCACTATTGCTGACAGATATGTGCTTTCTGTTTATAGCGAAAAGCCTGTAAGATAAAATAATCCAACGTTGATGAAACTCTTTTCCTTTTGAGTGGCCATACGATAAAAACTAAAAGCACTTGATCATAGTTGCAATAACCATAATATTAGTGCCCCTATTACAATCGGATGTGTACTGAATGATCAAATTTTATCATATTTCCCAGCACATATTGTATGTTTACCCAATTAGATTATAGTTAATCGTGGGTTAGCAATATAGGATCATAGTTTAAGACGAAGGAACGGGAGTTTGTCTCGAACATTAATTAATCCTATAACTATGGCAGATTCCGAGATTTTGAAGTTGATGCCATTTTGGTTGATGATAATGCAAGCTACGGAATTCTCTAGTCTACAATTGCAGAACAATTATCGATTGATACATCGGATAAAATTGTAGAAATAAAATACGTTGTGAATGATAATTGTCCTCCGTTGCAGATTAGGAACGATATGGGCGTTCGTGTATATATGGAAACGAAAAAAGAGAATAAAAACTTAGGTTCGTATCCAGTGTTTCCAGTGTGTTTTTAAAATGTAGTCAAATGTTGGTAAATATAGTTAAGGTTATATGCAGTGTTTTTAAAATGTAGTCAAATGTAGGTAAATGTAGTTAAGGTTATATGCAGTGTTTCCAGTGTGTTTTTAAAATATAGTCAAATATGGGTAAATGTAGTTAAGGTTATATGCAGTGTTTCCAGTGTGTTTTTAAAATGTAGTCAAATGTAGGTACATGTAGTTAAGGTTATATGCAGTGTTTCCAATGTGTTTTTAAAATGTAGTCAAATGTAGGTAAATGTAGTTAAGGTTATATGCAGTGTTTCCAGTGTGTTTTTAAAATATAGTCAAATATGGGTAAATGTAGTTAATGTTTATATGCAGTTTTTTTGTAGCTGATTTGTAGTTAACTGATTGTTGAAACTTATTGACACCTTATTATTTTCTTTTTGGTCTTGAATTGTAGGTGAGGGCTTCAACAGATCATATACACACTGTGTTAGATTGTGTGAAGCGGCACATTGTATGTTTAAACTACAAAAACTATAATTAACTACAAAATTGAGTCAACAGTGACAGTTCCAAATAAAAATTACATGAAACTACATTAAAATACAAAAAACTACAATTAACTACAAATTTGATTCAACAGTATAATTTGCCAATCAAATTTGAGTCAACAGTGACAGTTCCAAATAAAAATTACATGAAACTACATTAAACTACAAAAAATTACAATTAACTACAAATTTAATTCAACAGTATAATTTGCCAATCAAATTTGAGTCAACTGTGATCATAAACTCTAAAAAAAATTACTTTTCTTAGAATGGGAAGAGCATATGGTAACTGTGATCAAATTTGAGTCAACAAAACATCCGCATCTTTGGAATTTTACTTAAATCTCTTCCCGCACCTACGGTTAGACCACAGCATCTGAGAGCTCGCAATTGTGACTCATCTTCCGCTTCTGCGAGCCAGGAACAACATTTGCAATCTCTTTCCCCTTTTGCGATCATCGCACCTACGATTCCCAATTCGATAGCAGTCATATGTCTTATGTTGATTTCTCAAAATTTTTGTCGGTATATCTATGAAAAATTGTTATTTTTATAACCTAATAATATTAAAGATTATCCATTTATACTTTCAATAAATTGTATATTTATATTAGAAAGTATTTTATTAATGATAATCACAGCAGAGAATAAGCAAAGGTGAGACTTAAAAACATACTTAAAATAATAATCATGAAAATAACAGTAGATCTTTTTACAAGCATAAAAGAATTATACCATTTATAATATTAATGAACTAAAATTATAATAATAAAATAAAATATAATTTAACTATAGGGAAGCCGTCCAAGTAAAAAAAATAAAAAATCATTCAAAATAGAGGCACCGGAAATGTCAATGATAAAATGGATTCGATGTTGCATATGAGGGAAGAATGTTCTAAAATATAAGGAAAAGATAGAACACAAATCAAGCCTCTAATATGAAAAGATTTTGTTCCACAAATCAAGCCTCTAATATGAAAAGATTTTGTTCCACAAATCAAGCCTCTAATTAATAGTTGATCCTTAAACCTTAAAGATAAGTTTTGGTACATAAATTGAAAGGTGGTATACTAAAATGTAATAAATACTAACCTTAAACATAAGTGGTTATAAGGTTTGCTATATGAGATGTATATGTAAAAATCCCTAGTTTTAATCTCGTGAAGGAATTGCTGTTGCTAGAAAATGAATAAGAGGAGATCTAATTCAATTTTAAAAATAAAAATAAGTAGCATGGTTTCTTAAACTAGATGATAAAATTGATACGTGTACCTAGATTAGAAAGGACGTAAATTATTTTGAAGGGAAGTAATTATAACTTATCCATTTATGCCAAATATATTCACCTAACCCTTTAATAGAAAGGGATTAGGATGTGGTGCAATGAATGAGGTTGTTTCTCACTTGATCAGAGGGCTCGAGTTCAAGCTCTGAGATTAAAAAATCGTTGATAGGGAGCGTTATACTTGAATAGAGTTTTACCCGGCGCAAATTCAAATATAGCCGGACTCAAAAATATCGGATAGCGAATAAGAAATTTTAAAAAAAAGGAGTGGAATCAAAATTATTGGACTGAGAATTTACTTTAAAAGGTAGAAACATCAAGAGATATTAAAGAGGTCCCATTTTTATTTCTGTGATATATCAAGAGAATGGCACAAATGTTATTCTGAAGTATACGGAATCTGGACACGTGGAACCAATATGTCCAAAATTTGCAATTACCATGATAAAATTCATCAGCAGCTACAAATCTTGTCTATCACTTCTTTGGAAAAGTTCAATTGCTCCAAAAAATAATCAGCTAAAATTAGGGATGTGAAATTTCGCGTACAAAAACTATCCAATATTGCTGAGCTTTCTAACAGCTAAAGCTGCCGTAGGGAGCGCTTTCTCTCAAATGGAGTCAACATAGCGGGAATTCGAATATAGTCGAGCTTCAACACAAGTACCGAACATTGGGTATGAAACCAAAAAAAATAAGGCTGCCAATGGGGTTGGGGTACGTGGCCTTGGGAACCGATCCTCCAGATGGCAACCTAAACAGCCGATATGCTTTTCAGCTCAAACGGGCACGGCTATCTATTTGTTTGTAATGCCGGTTATTCGCCTTTAGTTAGAAGTAAAAGCAGTTCGCCCCACTTGAAAAAAGGTAAAAAAGTATGGTTAAAGTTTAACAAAAAAGTACATGAGAAGCTAGAAAGAAAAACATGGTTACGAGACTCGAAGGTTAGATCGATTTTCTTTTCTTTTTTTTGAAAGCTTAAGGTTAGATCGAATTTAGTGTGCCCAGAGAGTCGTGTTAGGGGGCCTTTAGCTCTAGGTGGGTTTAGTGGTTTGTCCACACTGGTCCGAGGGGCCTGCAAGTGTCCTTTAGTGGGCCGGTAAGTTATTGCCTTACCAACTAGCTAATTAGATACGAATTCAAAGGCGGATTCAGGATTCATACTCTATGAGTTTAATTTTTTAGATTTTTAACATTAAACCCATTATATTTTTAAGTTATGGGTTCATATCTACTATTTATAATAATTTCAATGAATTTTTACATACAAATTTATACACCGCATTGAAAGTATACTAATTAGATGCATCCACCCCTGCACGAGTCACTCCTCAGGCGAATTTCTCCTTTTGCTCCTCAACCTATGGTGTATTAGCAATTGCACCAGCCCGTCTGACTTTCCCGTTCATCTTGAGCCAGGATCAAACTATTCGGGCCGATCCACTAGGACCGACCCATGCATGATCGCCCCTTCCCTTGTATCAATCCAGTTTTGTCTCGGTCTCAAATTGGTTCGGGTCAGTTTCGGGCCAACCCGATCCGTATGACAGCCCTACTATATGCAAACGAGTTTCAAAAGAAATAATAGTAAATGTCACATTCACTTCAAAATCGAGCGTCAAATTTAAAACAAAAGTGAACTTCATAATGCCTTTACAACAACAAACCTAATGTAATTTTAAAAGTAGAGTCTGGAAAAGGTAGCGTCTCCTACCTTATGAAGGTAGAGAGGCTGTTTCCGACTTTTCTTCTTTGAAATCAAAAGATCATCTGACATCCAATTTGAGAGCTAATTTATTTGGTTATATTAAAGCTTGAAAACATTGACCACAAAATCTTCTGTTGCTGTTTCACATTATAATTTTCAATTACACAATCTTCAAGATGTGAACCTTACCATGTCAAAAACAAACTAACTGTCGAAGTCTAGCTACATTTACTGGTTTGATGTAGTAGCTCAACAAACAAATATATACACTTGAAACATTAAAGGCAGTGATTATTAACATTTTGTCTACAGAAGAGACAAATGAAGAGTAAGCTCTGCATATGTCAAAATATTGTTACATCCTCCTTGCTAAGTACTACACTAAGTCCTAATTTAAGTAAAGAATAAACACATCTTACAAATTTCTGCAGACAACAGGCTGTTGGTTTCTGATAAGAATTACAGTGGCCGTGCCGGGGTTAATTTTCTGTCTTACTACAATCAAACATAATTACTACCTTGAGTATCACATACAACAGTATAGTGAGAACAAATAGCGGGAGAGGAGAGGCTTACTTGAAAACTAGAGCAAAATATATATCACAATGCAGTACGTATATTTGGTGGTACAACTAATCTGGATTTCCTTCTTTTCTTACTTTCAGGCGTGCAATGATTTCCATTAACCTTTCCCAGCTTCAGGGCAAATCTGCAAGCTGAATTGGGTTCTGAAGGTGAGGAACCGAAAGCAGCCTGAATTTCTTTACCTTTGTTTTTTTCCGTTCTAAAGCCCTGATTGGATATTGGAGATTTTGCTCTCTTTTTTGATGATCGAATTTGAAGTTTCTCCCTACCATTATCATTCTTAAGGAGTCGTACATAGAAGGGATTTGCAGCTGTGTAACAAGTGGACTCACGTATTTCACCTCTTTCCAAACGAACATCTCCGTTGTTTACCTATTGTTTTAACAAAAGGAAACAGAGAGGTGAGTACTGCTTTAGTCGGAGATAAAATTTCAACGGCGAAGAAATAATCATAGTACTAGATCTTCCAAAGTAGGTAACAATGTCACAAAAACTCATATAGAAAGGGTTTTTACCAATTGCAGAAGCGCAGAAAATGTTCGAGCAATATCATGCTTCTCTTGACCCTTAACAACATCAGAAAAAGACTTGGTGCTTTGACCATTTTCTTCCAGGGATAACTTGCACAAAATCCTAGCCCCATATTCATGAATGTCAAAGGGGGGATGTGAGTCCTGTGGGTAAACACTAGTACGATAAACAATCTAAACTTGACAGGTAACTAAAGGAAAAAAGAGAGAGGAGATATTAGGAATTGCAAACGAACTTGTTCCTCCAAGTTAAGCTCAATTCTCTGTTTCCACGTTGAAACCCGAGCAGCCAATTCACTCTGCTTTTCACTTTCAGCAAAGCTAGCAAGAAGAGAATCCTATAAATAGAAAAAAGGTCACCAAAACAATCGTGGAAGACTAACAAAATCTAAGCAACAGATAAGTTTGCCGAGAGTCCACGTTACAGAAACCCCTTCTAATGCCATTTAGGAAAGAAAAAAAGGCCTAGTGCCAGTTCAACAACAAAAACAACTATTATAGTCCCACAGGGTGGGGTCTGGGGAGGGTAATACGTACGCAGACCTTACCCCTACCCGAAAGGGCAGAGAGGCTGTTTCCAATCGACCCTCGGCTCAGGAAAAGGAAAAGAAAAGAACAAAAACAAAATCCATGAGCATGAATAAAACATCCCCGACATATACCAAACTGTATGAAGAATGAAGATTATGATTTATATTCTTACCAAGTGGGAGCGACAAAGATCTTCAAGGTTGGCATGAGCATTTGAATCTTCATGAGCTTCACTGTCAAAAAATGGACTACATTTATCATGCTGCAAAAACAAATATATTAGCATTGTAACTCGCCCAAGCCAGATTGAACCAGCTTCAGAGAAACATAATCATTAAGTAAGGGAAAACATCCATGTCTAGTTTACTAACCTTTTCACCATATGGAGTTGCATTGCTGTTCATGTCTGCATTTTCTGGCATGTCAAAGTCAGAAGGCCCAAAATCGTGATCTGCACTATCATAGTAATCATTTTCATTTTTTTCCGTTGGACTATTCAAACCATCATAATCGTTGTTCTCCCAATGAAGAAGTGATTCCCGTAGCTGCAAACAGAAGCTTCACACAATGAAACAATTCAGACACACAAAAGAAGGTACAATAAACTGTCAATAAACAAAACCTTCTCATATGGTGGAGGAGATTGCGAGTCGCCTTGTTTTGTCATGGCACAACATTTTCTCTCCCACAGGTCGTTGAGGTCTGCACTAGTGGTACCATGTAATCTCGCAACTGGAAATTCTGTAGCCAAAGATGAATCTTTTTTGGACACCACACCCTGCCTTCTATTAGATTTAACTGCTTGAAAGCATGAAACCTACATTAGATAATAAAAATGCTAGCATACAGAAGGAATAAAGAGAAGGAAGGTTAAGAAACCTTTTTTGTATGGTTTTACTTTCAAAGTGCCAGGTTCATGCGGGTTCAACAGATTCCATGGGTCTTCATCATCTGAGTCGTCTGAATCTCTAGGTTCCGAATATCCATCTTCAAATCGATGTGCATCATCAATGTTATCAGGCATATCAGATGTGAAGTGATCATTGTTAAAATTGCCTGGACCAAACTCATGAAACACTGGAGACTGATATAAATTAGCATCCCGATTCTTTTGAGCTGAAGACTTATTGCCAGTTCCCTCAAAACGTCTTGTGGGAGAGAAAAAGCTCTTGTGGCACTTGGAGTCCAAAGAACGGCCCTCTGCAATGCAGCTATTGTTCAGCCCCTTTCCAGCTATATTCTCATTATTCATAAACTCATCTACTGTTACGGCATCGCATGCGTCCAACAGAATAAAATCTCGGTAAAGATCACATGTGGCTAGCTGCAAGTATTAATAGAACAATCAAATAACTGCAAACATACTGAAATTGAACACAAAAAAGGCATTAACATACCAGGTAAGACTCTAGTTCTCCAGTATCTCCAGTAACATCCAAGCAGTCAGCCTCGCGCACGACCAGATTTGCAGGGGCCTTCACAAACTGGGTAAATGAAGAATCCCTGCATGTCGTATTATCCAACATGTTCTTTGTTTCCACTGCAAAAAGAACAATATAAATCCAGTTATTTGAAGTCTAGGAAACTTACAAAATTAACAGGCGCGTAAGGATGCTACCTGAGGTTTCCTCTAAAACCCAGTATGGATCATTCTCTTCATTATCGGCAGCAGGCAACCCGTTTTCATCTGCTTGGGCTGATACACTTGCTGGTAGATATGGTTCACTGATTTGACAGGAAATGGAGAATCTCAGTATGTAACATTATTGGATTATGATGCTTAGCAATATTAAGAACTTAATTAGTATTATTTGGTGCACTGCAATACTGATAGCAATGAAAAATGTATCAACAGCCAGTTAATATGAATTACTTACTTCCATTCGTCAGAACAAGCAAATACGCAATGTTAGTAAAAGGCTTGATTGCAGAAGAAATAAGAATCTATCCTTTATAAGTAGCTACATAATAAGAATCTCATGACCGATATAATATTGATGAGAAGATTTTTGTTGGATAAAATGAGAAAAATAACTTTTAAATTGGCAAAGATTAGTACTCGGGGTCAGGGAGTATACCTTGTTTAACCTTCATTCCAAATAACATATGTTTAATAAATATGCCAACTAGACTCTTTCCAATAATCCCTCTCCCTTTCATCTCAAGCAAATACAGCACCTTCAACAGTAGAAATAGTCAAGGCACAAATTTGTGTGACACCTACTAGACTCATTTAGCTCCAGTACATTGTTGAATGAAAATAAGAAAGTGTGAAGCAGAGCACCACACTCTACAGTATGTTAACCAAGGTATTAAATCATTGCTTGAAGCAACGATCACCCACCTTAACCATAAGGCCACGATGACAAGACCAAACAAGTTGCTTTTCAAAAAGAAAGAGGATAACTACCTCCCTACAAAAACCCCTGGTCAATCAGAAATCATTGACAGTGTAAAGGCCCTTGCTCACCATGCTTATATCGCTAAAATTTACAAGTAGTATTTAACTTTGAAAAGGCAGTTCAATATCAATGGATAAAGGGATTCAGTGTTGGCAAAAGGACAGGGGACACAATCACAGTGTCACCACTTCTTTTTGCTGATGACACTTTGGTGTTCTGTGGTGCTGAGGGTAGGCAGCTGAGATATCCCAAGTTGCTACTTATTATATTCGAGACTATTTCTGGATTGCACATTAATCACTTCATAAATCAGTTATGTATCCAGTCAATACAGTGGATAACATGCAAGGTATACCATACATTTTGGGTTGCAACATAGGCTCGCTCCCTACTGCATATCTTGGGTTGCCTCTGGGTATCAGATATAAGAACACTACAATGTGGCAGTGAGTAGCCGAAAATTTGAGAAGAGGCTAGATACCTGGCAGACACAATACCTATCTCACGGGGGAGAGTTACATTGATTAATAGTGTGTTGGATAGTATTCCAACATATTTTATCTCTATTCCCTATTCCAGGCAAGGTGTTGTCACAGTTGGATTTAGAAAAGGAGAAGATTTTTTGGGAGGGCAAGAGTGATCAGCATAAGTTTCACTTGGTGAGATGGAACAGAGTCACTATGCCTCAGGAAATCGGAGGAATGAGCATCAGAAACTTACAGATACATAATAAAAGTCTATTGATGAAGTGGTTATGGAGGTACAACAATGAGGAGAGGGCTTTATGGAGAAGAGTTGTAAAAGTTAAGCAGGGACCAGATACACATTGGCACCCGCAATTTAGAATAACTTCTACTACTCATGCAATAGGGCCTTTGAAACACATCAGTAAATTATGGCAGAAATTCAAGGAAAACACTCAGATACGGGTTGGCAACGGAGAGCATGCTATGTTTTGGCTTTATAAGTGGACTGGAAATAGGTCCTTAAAGGAGGAATTCTCAAATGTCTTCAGCTTTGTTAATAACCCTAAAGCTACTGTGGAACAGCTTAGGGAAAATGACACCTGGAATGTCACTTTCAGAAGACAATGCCATGACTGGAAATTGAAGAGATGCTGGAATTTTGGGCAAGACTGCAAGAACATAAGGTGCATATACAGGAAAAGGACAGTATGATATGGGGGAGTAGAGGCATTAAGAAGTTTACAGTTAAAGATTGCTACGCGGAGATGATAGGCAGAGGCAGCATCATTGAGAATAGCCTTAGAAGCATGTATGGAGGACAAAAATACCTACTAAAGTGGCCTGCTTTAGCTGGTTGGCAGTATTAGGTGCAATTTTAACACAAGATGGTTTTCAAAAGAAAGGATTCCCTCTATGCAACAGAAGATATATGTGTGAACGAAATACTGAGAGTGTAGATCACCTGTTTGTGCATTTTACAGTGGCTAGAAATATATGGGTTTTATTAGCAATAATTTGGTTTAAGGGCATTGCCGAGAAGCTTAAAGGAATTTTTTGTCATTTGGAGCAGTTTTACAGTTAAGTCTATCAGAAGCACTTGGAAGATATAATCTGGACCATCTGGACGGAGAGGAACCAGAGATGCTTTGAAGAAAGATCAACTCCCAAATATACACTAAAAGCTAGATGTATACTAAAAGCTAGGTGTTTAGCAAAATCTTTTTGCTTGGAGTAACCATTTTGATGTAAATAGCTCATAGATCTCTTAGATTTTGTAAGCTCCCTGAGCAGTTAGGAGGGTTTTGCTTATCAGGAGACCTGACTTTTTTGTAATCAATTACATCCTCTGGATGAATGATTTAACCAAATGTTTCCAGGACATTGTCAACATCAACATGTCATTGTGGACACTATCAATACAACATGTTCCAACGGATTATCTTCCAATTCGGGAGTCAAATCCAACTTACCAGAGGTGTTCCTAGTGCTCAATTAAGTGGGTTGAAAACCATAAGATCTTAGGTTCAAATCCCACCGAAAGCAAAAACACTAGGTGATTTCTTCCCATTTGTCCAGTCTTGATGGACAGAGTTACTCGGTACCATGTGCTGGTGAGTGGTGAGAGGAAGCAGATATCTCATGGAATTAGTCAAGGTGCGCAAGCTAGCTCGGACACCGTGGTTATAAAAAAAGTATTAATCTCCAAAATATGTTAGCTCTAGCTGGTATTGTCAGAATAGTGTTCACATCATTACAGCTCTATCATTTAACTAGGGTGAAGACAGAGACAAGCAGGGGCCAGATAGAACAAACAACTGCTTGTTAATCTATACAAACTCATTCAACAAAGTGCAACAGTAAACAAGCTATACATACAAGCTTTCATCTAACAGTAAGCTGCAATTTCTCTAACTTAGCTGCATCATGTCAGTAGAGGGCCAAAAGTTCACAAAACCCATGTTCACAGGTAGAGGTGGCAAAATGGTTCAAAAAAAACATTTATCCACCCATATTATTCATTGAAAAATGGGTTGGATAACGAACGTTTTGAAAACGGGTCGAATATGGGTAAGAACCATATTATCCACTTAGAAAATGGTTAACCAAATGGATAACTAATATGTTTAACTATTACATTTAAAGCCTCAAATTGAGGGTTACTCAAGTTTGGAAGATTAGGAACTTTCCCAAAAGTGATCATATTCAAGAAGCCATAGATAATATGGATGTCCATATTATCCGTCGGATAACCCATTTTTATCCGTCTCAAATACGGCCAGGTCGGATAATTTATCCGCTTTTTGAATTACCTGTTTTTGACATGCTCATATCTGACCCCAACCGCCCGTTTCCCACCCCTACTCACGGGCTAGTGCACTCAACAAATTTAGAGTAAAACCAACAAAACAAAAAAGAACAGAACTTTTGCAAGACAAGAGAGAAGCTTTAGAAGTAGTTTCCAGGCAAAAGAATCTATGCAAACCTTGTACTATGGCTCGTGTCAAATTTGCAATATTAGGACATCCTTGTCTAATTTCAGGCTTCTTACGTGTTACTCAAAGGTGAAGGCCTAAAATGTACAGCTCCTATACCTTAATACTGCTGAACGCAAGCAGATGTACTATTACTAAACAGCAGACATAGTTTCAACCATCTACAGAACAAGAGAAAGTTGAATAACTTGTAATCTAGCGTCTGATTATGTAAACACTTAAACTTTATCCAATCAGAGAAAACTATACAATCTACTCACGTCTGATTATATAAACACTTAAACTTTATCCAATTAGAGAAAACTATACAATCTACTCAAGGAATCAAGAAAAATAAAGACAAAAAATTCAAATAGCAAAAGTTGTAAAGCACCTCTTCTTGGTAATGAATTCCAAACAATGCACTACCAGAGAATAAAGATATTCCACCTTCCTGCTGTACACCTGAACTGACCCCTGAAGCAGCAATGCAGCTACAAATCCCGAAACATCTCATTAAAAGAATTACAAAAATATCCTTTTCAGAACAGTACAAACCCAACGCGTCCTTTTTCAAAAATCAAGAATATATCTGGCAGGGAGGAAAATATTTTCATGAAAAATAGTTTAATAAAAGACATTTTCAGATTATTTTCCAGCATTTCGCCGTGTATAAAGTAGGTGAAACAAGATCTGAGACGGGCCCAAGATTTGAACTTTATGGTTCAAGTTCAAAATTCAACAACAACCCATTTATTACTGAGTTCAAGATCTATTATGTATTAGGTAGGGGTAAGTTCTGCGTACAGACTAACCTCCCCAGACCCCACATATTGGGATCAAACTGGGTTTCTTGTTGTTGTAGTTCAAGATCTATTATCTGTACTTAATGTAGTATATTTATTAACACATCTACAGGGTTTGAGCCAATATTACTACGACCAAATTAACTCATTTGTATGCTAGGTCCGCCCCTACACAAGATTATATACAAAGTAGAGCATAGAGTATAAAGATAGTGAATTTACATACATGAGAAAATAATATGAAAATCATTTTTCGGGTAAAATATGAGCATTTTGCCCAAGTGGAGGATAATGTACAAGGACAGTGTCGTAGCAGACAAAAAAAGATAAAAAATATTTCATGGAAATGTTTAATTTTCTGCTCCAAACACACACTAAAGCTGAAAATGTTACAAACCTTCAGCAAAATTCACATGACCGTCATCATAATTATCTCTAGTAATTTCACCAGAGCAAATTTTGAGCAAATATTCTTCAAGATTTTTGGCTAAATCAACACCCCAATTTGATTCTAAATCCCTAAGTGGCTGTACAACACTGTGAAATTTTACGTTTTCCTCTTCTGCTGCGCCGCGGCCGCTCGCATCTTCTTTAATGTTTATCATCTTATGGGACTACAAATCCCACCTTCCATTAGTGAAAATAGAACCCTAAATTCTACAATTTGGGAATTTTTCAATTGAATTTACAGAGCCCAAAAATTTGGGGAAAGGATAGATGAAAGTGACGTCGTTTAGTTGCTGTTTCTGGAGGAGCGGAGATCTTTTAAATTTTTGGAGTAATGTTTTTCCCGCTTCGAGGTGTATATATAGGTATGATTTTATGTCGGAAAATTGAGATGGGCCGAGAGAGTCCATTAAAGTTTATTGGACAAATTTAATTTGTAGCCGGCAGGTTAAACTATTATCACTCGCTAGCCATAAATTGATCCACACAATTTATAGCCCCAAGCAAATTGTATTGGCTAGTCTAAATTGGTCTTCTCCATGTATCGTGTAAAGCCTAGATCGACATCCACTTCTTATTGAAGCTGGCGTATGTTCCTTAGGCTACTGTTGGTTTAATCCAAACTAACTTCATCTTCCATCTAATTTTTTATTTTTCTTTTTGAACAAACATCTCCTGTTGGTTCTCATTAAATAATTGTAAAGCCTAAATTGTTTACTAGTAGAAAAAATATAACTTGGCCATGATTAATTTTTGTCCTAATCTCATCATGTTTGGTTTTTGCTTCTGTGCATGCTAAAATAAATTAAGAAGAAGAAGAAGAAGAAGAAGAAGAAGCACAAAAATTAACACGTCCACCAATATACACCATTAACAACAAGCAGATCATGACCAAAAAATCTCACACATTCTACTTTTACTCCCAATATCATTCACGTAACATTAATAGAAAAATTTATTTAAGACTTAAATTGAAAGTTAGGTAATATTTTCAGGAACTTAAACAAAATTTCCAAAAAATGCTCGCACAATAAATGGGGAGAGACTAAATAATAGCTAAATACAAATATAACCATAAAGAAAAAAGAGAAAATGATGAGATCAGAAGTGATGATGGATAAATATTGTCTTAGTCTAGACAAGTGGTTGTGTAAAACCACGTGTTATGCTAGGAAAATATAAGAGATAAATTATAAAAAGTATTAATTAAAAAATTAAAGGGTGGGAAAAGTAATATTGGAGTAAATAAAATTGAAAAAGATAAAATACATAGAAAGTGTAAAATGTTGAGTGCAAAAACGGCCAGAAGAGAAAATGAGTAGTATTGGAAAATCAAAAATATCTAGGAAAGACAACAACAAAAAATAAATTGTACCAATTTGATTTTGTCTTAGTTTATCCGATGGGCTATAGTTTGATATAAATTCTCTACATGATTCATATACAATAAATTGTCACTATACAATATATATATATATATATATATATATATATATATATATATATATATATATATATATATATATATATATATATATATATATATATATATATATATATATATATATATATATATATATATATATAATAGACTATCATTATATAAAATTTATACAAAATAGACTGTCATTATACAATTTATATATATTAAACTAACACTATACAAAAAATATACAAAATAGACTGTCACTATACAAAAAATATAGAAATAGATTGTTACTATATAAAAAATATACAAAATAAACGTAACTATACAAAATAGATGTAACTATACAAAATATAAAAAAAATTATCACTATACAAAAATACATGATACACTCCAAAATACTAGAAAATATGCATTATATACAATTTTGATATTTGTTTAGATGGATTATACATTCACGATACAAAATATATTTGGGGTACACAAATATATACACTTTAGATACACAAGCACAGTTGAGATAAGCTCAATATATGCTATCGAACTTAGGATACAATATTTATACATTGCAAAAACTGTAGCTTTGTAGCGCCAGGTAGGGGTCGAACCTGCGACCTTTAGCTTAAGAAATAGGCGCCGTATCCACTGAGCTACAGGCACTTGTTTTGTCATACTCATTCCGTTCGGCTGGTATATGTAATATATTTGGGCCGATGGGCCATATTTTGAAAGTGATACAAAACATTGGCTATTAAAATTTTGAGGGGCTATAGAGGGTAGTTTTTCCAAGTTTATTGGATCTTGTTATTAGCCCAAACTCTTTGAGAAACCCAAAATTAGGGAATCTACAAAGATAAACAATGTATATTTTTAGTCGCTTTAGAAAATAATAGCCGACAAAAGATATATTTTTTGTTTGTATGCATGTGTGTGCGCGCTAGCAAATGCAATTATTTTGGTGACCAACCAATTTTGTATTTTTCTAAAAATAGTTGATAAAGTTTTTTTTATGGAATAAAACATAAATTGCACTTCAAAAGAGTCTACAAAAGTTTATTGTACACTCTAACTTAGCAAGTGTCTCTTTTACCTTCTATTTTTATTTTAAGTGAGTCTAATACTCCCTTAAAATACACATTAGATTCCATAGCGGAACGACGAAATCAAGGCATAGAAGACCTTAGGATTCTGCCCTCAATCGACAAGCCTGCGTGGTTGTGCTACATTACAAGTTTTACCATTGATTTGTTGTTTTGAATAATTTTGCTCCCAATCAAAAATGCTACTTATTGTTTGACCAAAAGTATGAAACTCTTTGTTAAAGTAATTAAGTAAAAGGATAAGGGATTAATCTTAGTTAAAGATAACAACCCTAGATCTAAAATTAATTTTATGTGGATAATGTGGGACCATGTTGAAGTGGATTTAATGCAATGTGTAATAAATGTTGTTGTTATTTAATGAGATGAGAATAAGCAATAAATAACAATGAATGACATTAAATGTAAATAAGGAAGAAGAAGATATTAATGATTCTTTCTTCTAACGATGATGAATGACAAGAATATGAGAAAATATTATATACTTTCTCGGATCTGGAGGAAATGATAATGGATGGAACATAAAGATCGAATCTCTCTCGGAAAGTTGTTCTTTGTATTTATCTAGAGAGCTTACTTTTCAAAGTATTCTTATCAAATGGAATATTACATGCCTTATGCTTTATCTTTCCTACTATTTATACAGGATATTCCCAAAGTACCCTAAAAGGTACAACAGAAAGAATATTCACTAGAATACTCCCTTCAAGCATTCCAAAGCTATATTAGTCGTTATTTCTGTCCATGATGCTCGACCTCGGCCCTAATGAGCAACTCAACGGCTTGTTTTTTCAATCACTGGTCGACCTCAGCCAAACTGCCCATGATAAGTTACAATTCTCACAATAATTAGTTCTTCGTGTCGAATTTCCTAGATCGAATTTTGACCTATACAGTTAGTCCCTCCGCTTATCGAAGTCGTCTTTTGGTCGACCTCAATAAGCGGACTTCATTAGTCACGGTTTTTAGACATTCGGGTGGGGAGATCGAGTAGTGAGAATCGCGACCGAGATGGTAACGTGGCGCTTTGAGAGCCACATTTAATGACACTGGTTCATAATGATGTCACAACCTCAAGCGTCATCATTATGCACTTTCCATATATGTTGCACCATTTTATGTGTCCCTGTCATTTTGATCCCAGTACATTTGACGATTATTTGTCTCGACCCGAGCGCTGGTGTTCTCTATAAATAAAAAGGGGGAAGCCTCTTTAAAGAAACCTTTGCATTTTCTGATCTTTCGAACATGCACCTTTTCTCTTCTTTTTCTTCTTTATGTGTTCCTACTTCCAACAACTCCCACCATTACTGCTTCTTCTATTCTTCTGATTCCTTCACATACACAACAAAAAATGGCTAGTGCTTGCAATCCTGAGGGGACCTCTGACCCAGTGCCATTGTCGGTGGACATGCCTCTCCCGATGAAGGGGAAACCATAGTTGTAGAGGATAAAAGCTTCCCTACTGTTGAGGAAATCATTCCTCGTAATTCAGGCTCCAGGTAGGACTTTTCTAAGTCATCCACGGGCAAACCCGAGCTGGAAAATCTGAGATGAAGCAGCCCATCTTGATGTGCTTAGGACTAAGTACAACATCCCCGCTCACATCGATCTTTTCCTAGCTGGGAACGACGTGATCCAGATTCATCGTCCTGGGTAATACGAGTTTTACACGTACCCGTTCCAATTGGGATATTCTCTTTTTTTTCCCCCATTGGCGAAGGAATTCTGCCACTATTACGGCATCTGTCTATCCCAGCTCTCCGCCTATATTTACCAACTCTTTCTTATGTTAACAAAGTACGCTGAGCTGGCCAATCGTGAGATTTCCACCCGCTATCTATTGCATCTTTTCGCTCCAGGCTTCCACATGGGTGCGATGATACATATCTGCCATCGTGGGACCAAGGGACCGGTGGTGAAAATGGATGATAAGACAAATCATCGATTTTGGTTCAACTTTTTCTATATCAAAACCAATCACGTGGTGGCAAACCCTAATGGATTCCCTGATGCATGGAACTTTGCCCGTAAGTATTTGCCCGTAAGTATTTTTGCTAATTGATTGTTTGTTCTCTCTTCGGTGACTTAATCATTCTTTTTCCTTTTTGTGCATCCGAGAAGGATCCTCCCACGTTTATCACTGACATTCGCAACTAGGTGGCTCAAATTTTTCCCCACATGGTGGAAATCCTTGAATGGTCGTCATTCAACAAGAAGTTTGGACGTAAACCTTCTTCGACTGGTAAGTCAAGTTTCTATCTTCAGTTACTTCGAACTTAATACCATCCTCTTTTTCACTTATGTAGTTTTTCTTCATTGTTATTTTGGAGGGTTCCAAGGAAAGTGAATGCTCCCACCTTTGCTTTTCTCCAATCGGGCTCCTCGACCGGGTATATGCTCAATGTGGTTGTAGACAAGTCCATATAGATTGTTGCTTCTTCTTAGGCCCTGGCCCTACGTAGGCTATATGGTCGAGTGGCTGCCCCATCAGGAGAGACTCCTACTTCTCCTCTTCTACAATTGGTGACGAGACACCATTGATCAAGGAGGAAGTAGTTCCGTTAAAAAGGCTGAGATTAGAGGTTGGCGGTGAGGCGGTAGGGAATGAGTGGTGATCCCTAGCCGACCGCGGTCATACCTAAGGTTGGCATAGGTTTGGACGTAGGGACCGCATCGCATTCAGATTATGGAGATTTCTCCCTTATCAGAGGTCACCATGGAAGTAGGAGGGCGATTAGAGTCTGCGGAGGTCGTTCTGAGGAGTGATCTTTCAACGCTTGAGTGGGATGACATTCCTTCATTTGCCGAGAAGAAGGAAAAATGTGTGGTCATATATGACTATGAGTCTAGTTCCAACGTCGACCTCGAAGAGGAAAGGATGTTCGATGAGGGGTTTACACGGGTGGAGGTGCAAACGGAGGGATCTACTCGTTCTATTGACATTCTTGGACTGCGTCCTATTGATGAACATAAAGAGCATAGTTCCTTCTTTGTTACCTCTTTGCTCTGGCTGAGAATAGGACCTTATGATCATTTCAAGATGCCTATCTATCTTTAGGCCTATCAGAAATGGCTTTGAGGGTGAGTTTGTTTTTTGTTTTTGTGGTGCTTGCACCTTACATCATTTCTTCTTTTATTTTTACTGAATCTTTTCGTCTCTTCCTTATTCCCGTAAACTCTCATTTTGGAGATCGAGATCACTCGCTGAGAGTAAAAACGGAAGGTTGTTTCCAAGAAAATGGTTTTGAAGTATCGTGAAAAGTATTGTGAATGCATGCTCAATTCAGTACAGGCGGTAATTTCCAGTTCCTTAAAGATGAGTTGAGGCAGAAGGACGATGAGCTTGTGAGGGTTATCGTCTATACAGCAAACTCGAAGGAGCACTTAGAGCTAGGGAGGACGAGCTCAAAGTGAGCAAGGGGGTCGTGGCTGAGTATATCGACCTTTAGGCTCAAGTGTTATCCTTGTCGACTGAGCTAGAGCAGATCTCGATCATAGATAACATCCTAAGTGATGAGTTGACTGAAAAAGTGGCAAAGTCGGAGAGGACCGAGGAGGCCAGGGCGGCTGCTTTGGCGAAGATGGCAGCATTAGAGGATACCATTTGTGTGTGGGCGAATGATGCGAAGATGGCCGCACTTAGGGATGCGAGGTTTGACGAACGGATTGGTGGTATTGAGAAAGGGATTTCGGACCTAAATAAGCAGATCGCCATTCTTGAGGCTGAAAAGGCACGATTACTTGCTCAGCCAACTTCATCTTGTGCTTCCACTTATTACATTTTTCACGGGATTTTACGAGAAATGTATTTATGTCGAGGCTCTACTGGATATATTCAGGAGCTTGATGTCAGCGGGGTGGGTTTTTGAGGTTGAGGTTGAAGATGTCCGTGCTAAGGCACGCAGGTCGGGCCGCATATGGTTACGATCCTGCTACATTGGGGCCCGGTGGTGGTGAAGATAATTTGTACGGGCTTAAGCCAGGTTCCTGGTATGATACGAATACTCCGATGGCAAGGATGATGGTGGGGGCGATCCTACCGAGTAGTATTTTTTGTAATCTTTGTTTTTATTGATGTAGGTGTCTCTTCGACCCTTATAAGATACCTTTTGGAATGCTACTTTTGTTATTTATTTTTGAATCTCCTATTTTTTCCTTGAATATTTTCTTCAATTGATTTCCTTGATCAAAAGGATTATGTTGGTAGGCATTAGCTCAATCGTGATCGAGTGTCCTTCATTACTTTGCGTAAAGTTGAACTTTGACGTAATTGACTCGAATGAGGTTATTCTGTGAATCAAGTTCTAGTTAGGCCGAATGTAAGTTGAATTCAAGCGAGGTCGAACATCGCCCTAAACTAATTCAAACTATGTCGAATGTGAGTGTCAATTAATTCAAACGAGGTCGAATATGAGTTGATTCGAGCGAGATCAAATATTACTCTTAGTTAATTCAAACAAGGTTGAATGTCAATCGATTCGAGCGAGGTCCGATGTTAACTCATAATTAATTCGAACAAGAACAATGTGAGTCAATTAGAGTGAGCTCGAATGTGGGTTGATTCGAGCGAGATTGAATGTTGACTCTTAATTAATTCGAACGAGGTTGAATGTGAGTCGATTCGAGCGAAATCGAATGTTGACTCTTAATTAATTCGAACAATGTCAAATGTGAGTCGATTCGAGCGAGGTCGAGTGTTATCTCTTAATTAATTCAAACGTGGTTGAATATGAGTTGATTCGAGCGAGGTTGAATGTTGACTGTTAATCAATTTGAACGAGGTCTAATGTGAGTCGATTCGAGCGAGGTCAAATGTTGACTCTTATTTAATTTGATCGAGGTCGGATGCTAGTGCATTTATTGGTTCAGAGTTAAAACTTGGTGGAGACATAGGCGAAAATCATGTGTTTGTATGCTTTGCATTGCATATATACATTGGAGAAGTTTACATGTTTTTTCAATCTATCTAGTCCCTTTATTGTTCGGCTCGGAGAAGTATTCGAGGGGTAGAGTAATGAACTTACCAACTTCTAATCTTACCTACTCGTGATTTAACTTCGAAATTTCCTCCTTGTCACCTCGTTAAAAACCTTTCCGAGAAAACCCGATTGGGACAAAACACAGGTGAGGGAAAAAGAGTACGTCTAGGAGAACATTTTTCCTTAGAAGCTGAAGTACTTGAGGTGGGAAATGTTCCAATTGGTTGATAATAGTTTCCACTCCATTGCTTCTAGTTGGAACGACCATTTGCTTGCCGCCGCGGTGATTTTGTATGGGCCGTCCCAATTAGTTTCTAGCTTTCTGTAATGACCCGACCGATCGTTTTGAATCTTTGCACTTTGATCGCCAGTTCTCGGACATGACTTGCCCCGTGCTATGCATTATGACTTATGTGAATCGTCGGTTTTGATATTTAGGCTCTTCGAAATCGATTTGGAAGAATGAATTTAATGATTAAGCTTTAATATTTGAAGAGTTAAACCTATTTTTTTCCCATGTTATTTCGTTTTTTGGAGGAGCTCTCTAAAAGAGAAAATGGGCAGTCGCCAGTCTTTCTAAGTTTCCGTCTCTCTCATCTTGAAAGAACAGTTGTCTCCTCCTCCTTTTTCCCACCATCTCCTAAGCCGGAACCCCCACTGCTCCCCACATCTTTTCCCAGTCCTCTCCCCGCTGTTGTATTAGCCTGATATTCAATGTTTGGCAGATATATTTTCCAGCGGCCTCCATTGTTTTTCCGATGACCATACGTGGTTTTGAGTCTGCTATGTTTCAAAACACGCCAGCAAGTTCTTGTTGCTAGTTTTTAGGTTATTTTAATATTTTCAACGATTACGGTGTGGTATTCTGTTGTGATTGGCTTGGTACTTTTGGAGACTTCTATTGTCTGATTATACTAGTCCGATTATTAGTATCTTGCCAGAATTTTCAAAAAATCTGGTGACTCGTTCGTTTCCGGCGACTTATGTTTGGGCCACTATAATTTCATTTGTTCTTGGATGCCGATCATATTTGGGTGGTTACTTTTATTGTTTCATGTTGTTGGCCATTTATGAAGTTGCTTAGTTTTGGGTGCAATTGATCAGATTGTGTAAAGGACAAATGACATCAGTTAAGGTTTTTAGAGATTGGTTGTTGATGAATTATTGGACACATTGATATTTGTGGAACATTTACTGAAGTTTGAAATGATGACCTTACTACTAGGCATTATCTTGGACTCGTAACTAAAGGGTTTTATGAAACAGCGTTTGCGAAATTTCGAAAGTTAAAGAAAATATTTTAGACTTTGGGAATAGGTGATTTTGGGCGATTTTTAGGAGAAATCGAAGGAACTTCATCAGGTATGAACTATTATCCTCGGAATATATTATTTTGGTGTAACAACGTTGATTAATCACAGAACATCAAGGATTTGAGGGCTAAAAATGGGATAAGTTAGGGCTTGAGAAATTGTGATGTAAAAATGAAATTTGAAGGAGCATTTGAACTCCATTTTTTGATAAATTTTGTATGTACGGACTTGTGGCGAGACGAGAAATCAGTTAATGTGACTTTCATAATTTTTCGAGAAGTGGGCCCAGGGCTCGGGTTTTACCAACTTCGTGAATTTAGTCTGTTGCCCAGGGAGGGGTTCATTTGGTAGATTAATCCTATGGATGGGTCGCCATGTGGTCTCCTTTTGGGATTCCTCGGTTATCAGTCGAGGAGATTGTCCCTTTCTTAAGTATTATGCGCTTTTCGGTTTACATAAGTATTCACTTTCCGGAGAAGTTAGCATTTTTCGAGTATTTTTTATTGGGTTATGTTTCTTTAGCCCATATTTATGTATTCATTATGGTTTTGACTAGATTCGACAAGCGTAGAGGAAGATTCAAGAGCAAAAAGCATTGCGGACCAGTCTACGGCCGGTTAGAGGTGAGTAGTTTGTATAGATGATGACCGAGGGGGTTTGAAACCCCGGTTTATCTCATCGTGAAGCTATGTTAGGCGTGACGCGCACCCCATGGCAGGTGCTGGATCATATATGATTGGGGATTGTGACTTGGTCCATCCCGAGAGCTATATATAATTATTGGTGGCTCATACGCACCCTGTAGTGAATATATTTGGGCTTATTGTCATGTTTGGGGCCTTGTGTCGATCGGTAGCATCCATCTAGGATGAATATCTTTGTGATAAAATGATTTGCATAATCATTGATCTCAGTCATGTGCTTAATCACTATTATTAAATGCTAAGACCTTTTTCCTGAAATTAAATAACTAAATTGTATTCGCCTTAATAATTGGAATCAGAAATTAGATTGAATCTGATATGTGACATACATGCATACTGTGGACTGAGTATGGGTTGGGCTGCACGCCGCAGCAGTGATATGATAATATTGCGCTTGGGCTGTAGGAGCCCATCCGGAATCTATACACACCCCGAGTGAGCGCCGTCGACGTTAAACGAATCGGGTTGGACGCCGCAGCGGATTCATGTGCATGGCATTGCATATTTGCATGATACTTGACTGATATATTTGATATTGCTTTGATGTTAGTTCGTATATAAGGTGTCAGACTTTTAGTTTTAGCTTTGCTTTGTGGCATTTCGTGGATTTCTTACCCTCAGACATTTTATATGCTTATTACTCACTGAGTCGGTAGTACTCACCCCTACTCCCTGCACCTTATGTGCATATTCAGGTACACCGGAGGCTTAGCTGATCAGTCGTCTCCGCAGATTGTTCAGAGTAGTTCAGGTAATTGCTTGACGTTTGCAGGACCTGGATACTCTTCCTATTTCAGATTATTATTATTATATACATTTCCAAACTTATATATTTTTATCATGTATTATTATCCAGATTGTTTTAGAGGCTCTAGACTCGTGACCCCAGATCTTATGGTAGTGTTTATCGGGTTTCGCATCTTTCCGTATTATTTTACCAATATTATTGGATTATTAGTCTAAAAGTATTTCAGTTCTCCTTTAATTGTCGGTTTTGAGACTTAACGTTGGGAGCGATTATTGGTCAGGCTTGCCTAGCTTTAAGGTTGGGCGCCATCACGAACGGGTTTGGGTCGTGACAAGTTTGTATCAGAGCCGAGGTTACAAGGCCTTGCGAGTCATGAGCAGTTTTAGTAGAGTCTCACGGATCGGTACGTAGGCGTCCGTATCTATCCTCGGGAGGCTACAAAACCTTTAGGAAACACCCCATTTTCTTGAAATCTTATCGTGCGTCCTTGGTTCAGCTTGAAAGAGTAACTATTTAAATTCCTTCCACGTGTTCGCCTGCGCGCATAAGCTCTCTGTATTATATGTGCTTCGATGGCTTGATATTCCTCGATCGAGGGGCGAGATGTAATCTTCGTGAGGTTGTTGTTGGACCAATCCGGAGGACTTGAGGCCGAGTTTCGGCATATGGCGTGAGCACTGGAGTGCTAATTCTATGAGATTGTGCTATGAACTCATATGTTCGATATTGTCGCTATTAGCCGAAATGGCAGTTTGGTATTCGTGATTGAGTATGTTAGTACTGCGAGATGCAATTATATGACATGGTAGCAACGAATAAGTCTGCTGGATAATAGACGAGCTGTTAAGTGATTCATTTCCTATTGTGGTTCGATGTGTAGCCCGAATATATGCGCATGAAGAATCTTTTCAAGTATCCTAGTGGAGTGAAGTAAATTGCATGATGCAATATTAGTTCAAACTCAGGAAGACCAAGTAGTTGTGTAATGTGTATGAAGATGGAATGTATACAGAAATGTTATATTGAGGCGAAACAAGTGGGTTATCTCCTGCGGAGTGATTTGAAGTGATGCGATTCTTATATGTGTATGTTAGAAGATCTCATGTATAATTGAAAGGTATTTTCCATGTGTTATGATTCAAATAGGTGCAACGCATGTCCATGTATTAATTTTGATAATATAATACATGTAGTATTGAGATTAATGTTATTGATATACATTGTGATGCTTTATCAAGTTGTGGACGCGTCGTTCGGATGGTTTTGGTGATTCTCTGGCAGGTGGATAGGGTCAATTACAAAGGAAACTCTGCCAAAATTTTTGAAAAAATTTGGGACTTAGTAAAAGCTTTGTCGCCTACAAAGTGGGCTTAACTGTTGTGTGAATGAATGCAAGAATTGCAGAGGAGCTAAAAATTTCTGTGGATTTGTGTTTCCACAAGCTTATGAAAGAGTGAGTTTAATCTCACAATGATATTACGATATCAATAGAGTATGTGTGTTGTGATATATATATATGGATTCGAGCTAAATTGGGGAGGTTGTTGTTGTTTAGTTGGTTGTACAGTTATATACTATGTTAGTTCCAATTTGATGCATGCGGGTGAATCAGTTCTGGTTGCAGAAATTGAGTCGAGGGTGTCACAAGTGAAGCAAAATTTCGACAAAGGTTATATGGTGCTTAGTAGATGTGAGAAAAATAATAAGATGTCTTGAGTTGTTGATAAGGAATGCTTAGTGTAAAGAGAAGGAAGTGGTTTTGGTTGTATCGGAATGAGATCATGTCCTGAGGTGTCAGAGTGCTGATAAGGCACGAGTGGTTCGATTCACTAAGTCAAGTAATTTGCAGTGGGTATAAGAGTGGATGACTCTTGAGAATGGTTTTAATGTGGTCAAGATTGTATATGTAGTACTCAGGTGTTTTAAGGTTAAGTATGTGACCAAGTCAGTGTTTTCATTAGAACAAGTTAAGACGTGTGGTATTTTTATGTTAATTACGGTATGTATCAGTATCCGGGAAGTAAAGGTAGCAGACTTAGATTCGCAAGAAGTTCTTCAAAGTAGGGTATTTTAGAAGGTGGTATTTTTGGGAACACTTGAGAGAGTATATAATGGACTATTGGTCTTAGACAGTGTGGTCTTACGTTCGAGTCTCGTGTGGTGAGCTTGGATTGAGGCATTGTGGTGCTACAGTAGGAGAGTATATCAAGTTGAAAATGAATCAGAAGGAAATCTAGACAAGAAGTAGCTTGTTAGTGGACCGAGTCGGTATGGTAAAGATATGATCAATTCCTTGTTTATGTTCGAGGTATTGAGCCCTTACGGATATTGGGCGGCAGAGCTTTTGAGTTCCGACAACTTGCTTATACTGGTGTGGGTAGAAGGATTTAGTCCTGGCAGTTTAGCTTGTGGTTAGGAAAAAGGAGATGGAGTTCTCAGGTTATCCTAGTATGGTATGGTATGTGTGGTCTGTCGTGGAGGATTGGGATTTGTGTGTGCAATGTACAGTCCAGTCCAAATGGATTTTAAGCAGCACGGACAGTTGCAGGTGATTTAAGAATCGACCCTCAGATGATTTAAAAATGGTATTACTATTCTAGTGATTTGACGGGAGTATATGTTCAGTAAGAGCGAAAGGTGATGTAAACTAATAACATTGCGGTGGGATTTCAGTAGTTTCCTGTTGGACCGACAGTTAGTGTTTGAGTTTGTTGATGGCACAGGGAAAAATTTTAGAATATCTTTCATGGAAAATGAATGGTACTTGATGTGTAATATGTATTCATACGGCTGAATGTGGGACCATGTATAGTGATTTCTGTGTTATATGGAGTTGGAGACTGGGAGTTCTTCGATACAGTCTATGTCGCAGCTGGGATCATGAGTATTCGGCACCGTTTAGTGGCAATTAGGATTTGGAGGCTCGAGTGGATCTTTATTTGTTGACGCAATAGATTTTGGATGTGATATTGGGTGTAGACTGGTTGCCTCAGTGTTGGGTTATTTCAGATTATTGTGCTATGGGTTAGGTTGAAAAATGCCATAGGTTGCGTGGTGAGGTGCATCAGATTATGTTATAGCAAGAGTGGTTTGTATTCCAAAGATCAGCGGACGGCTGGGAAGGATTTATTTTCTTTATTAGGCCTTCGTGGCGGATGTTAGTGCAGAGGGTGTTACCGTTGATTTAGTTCAGGTATTGAGGGACCTTTCGGATGCGTTTCTTGGTGCCGGACGTCGTATCATACGACTTCGGCATGAGTTAATGTAGTGGAAGGAGCAGCTTCAGGCTTCTTTGTAATGAGTTTTTTTGGTAAGCTAATTGAATACGTGCTTAGCTTGAGTTGGCTTGGTTAGTCCTGAATTGTATAATAAAGGATGGGTTGATTCAATCATTATTGGACGTACTAGTGATTTTGGAAGATCTATGAGTAGTTTTTTTTTGCTGCGAGGCATTATGATTTTTGGGTAGTGAAACATATATCGCGGTGCTATCGAGATTCATAGTAGAAGCTGAGTTTTGTAGCTAATAACGCTATAGGTAGATATAATTATGCACTTAGTGTGCTTACGACCGATACTCAGTATTATGTGATTATGAGCAAATTTGGCTCGATGAGCATCTCCCTATGTGAGATATTTGTGTGGATTGGGTGGCACGCCACCACGGGTATGTTATCTGGATCGGCTTGTACGTCGCAACAATGTGAGGTTGAGGATTGTTTCTGTATGTTACTTGGTATGCCTTGCTTCATGGTTTCTGAGGAAGTCCGTATTGGGAGTTGCTCGGCAAATAGCGCATCAGTTGCGTCCTTTCAGGATTGAATGGTGTATGTAACTTGCTTCACCGTGTGTATGATGGATTGCTTGGTTTCAGACATCAATATGTGCGTGGCTGTCTATTTTGAGCATGGTAACTCGAGGTACGTCATGTGTAACAGTGTTTGGATAGGATCGCGCATTGTGGCGAGGCCACGTGAAGTTATGGCCTTTCAAGGAGGATTCAGGTATTCTATTCATATGATGTGAGACGGGGTCTCCACCTTGTGTTGTGATTGTACTGATGAGCTTGAGAAACAGCTCTTTCGTTGAGTCAATATCATGATTTAATTATATTCAAATCGTTCCTTATTGGTGTGCATGTTATGCAAGTGTCACTTAGTCCGGTGATAAGGTGTCATATCACCAAAATGGTATGTATGATTTGAGGTGATTGTTGGATTCATTAATGAATACGAATGGATATGGTTGCAGCTTGTTGGAAGGTTAATACCGAGGTTCGACTCGGAAATCTGTTGCGATAGTAGTTTAAAGGGAAGTGACTTCATGAATGGTTGATCTGAGAGATTGTTACAGTATTGCGTGTTTGATTTATTGTTGGCAGTATACAAAAGTGTTGGAATACGACCTTGGTTAATAAGAGGTTTCCACTAGTATTAGGGTGTTGTGGGAAAATGTTGTGAATAGAGGCTATTGTTTCGAGTGTTGGATTATGTGGTTTGTTGCATGGGTTCACATGGGGTTACAGGTATGGGTTGTTACAGCTGGTTCGGGCTTATTCTAAGTATAAATGTGAGGTTTTGATCGTATTGATGGTTTCAAAATTGAAAAATGTGAATTCTATGGCTTATAGGCTAGACCAGATTGTGTAATTTCAGTTGCAATGTGCTATCGGACCTATAGGAGATTGGGTGACGTGGGATCACCACCGGGTTTATGATTGGTAAGTTTATTCAACTATTGGTTGGCTTCTAGAACAACGCCAAGTACGTTTGAGGACGAACGTGTGTTTAAGTGGGGGAGGATGTAACGACCCGACCAGTCGTTTTGAACCTTTGCACTTTGATCGCAAGTTCTTGGGCATGACTTGCCCCGTGCTATGCATTATGATTTATGTGAATCGTCGATTTTGGTATTCAGGCTCTTCGAAATCGATTTGGAAGAATGAATTTCATGGTTTAAGCTTTAAGTTTGAAGAGTTAGCTTATGTTTTCCCCATGTTATTTCGTATTTTTGGGAGCTCTCTAAGAGAAAAAGGGAAGTCGCCAGTCTTTCTAAGTTTTCGTCTCTCCCATCTTAAAAGAACAGTTGTCTCCTCCTTTGTTTTTCCACCATCTCCCAAGCCGGAACCCCCACTACTCCCCACATCTTTTCCCAGTCCTCTCTCCGCTGTTGTATTAGCCTGATATTCAATGTTTGGCCGATATATTTTCCAGCGGCCTCCATTGTATTTCCGATGACCATACGTGGTTTTGAGTTTGCTATGTTTCAAAAAACGCCAGCAAGTTCTTGTTGCTAGTTTTTCGATTATTTTAATATTTCAGGCGACTACGGTGTGGTATTTCCACTGCACGCCGCAACAATGATTTGATAATATTGCGCTTCGGCTGTAGGAGCCCCTCCGGAGTCTGTACACACCCCTAGTGAGCGCCGTCGACGTTAAAAGGATCAGGATGTACGCCACAATGGATTCATGTACATTTTATTGCATCTTTGCATGATACTTGACTGATATATTTGATATTGCTTTGCTATTAATTCGTAGTTAAGGTGTCGGACTTTTAGTTTTAGCTTTGCTTTGTGGCATTTTATGGATTTCTTACCTTTAGACATTTTATATGCTTATTACTCACTGAGTCGGTAGTACTCACCCCTACTCCCTACACCTTATGTGCAGATTCAGGTACACTGGAGGCTTAGCTAATCAGTTGTTGTCTCCGCATATTGTTCAGAGTGGTTGAGGTAGCTGCTTGACGTTTGCAGGACCTGGATACTCTTCCTATTTCAGATTATTATTTATACATTTCCAAACTTATATATTTTTATTTAGGTATTATTATTAAGATTGTTTTAGAGGCTCTAGACTCGTGACCCAAGATCTTATGGTAGTGTTTATCGGTTTTCGCATCCTTTCGTATTGTTTTACCAATATTATTGGATTATTAGTCTAAAAGTATTTCAGTTCTCCTTAAATTGTTGGTTTTGGGACTTAATGTTAAATTCGGAGCAATTGTTGGTCAGACTTTCCTAGCTTTAAGGTTGGGTGCCATCGCAACCGGGTTTGGGTCGTGACACTTTCCTTCTCGTGGATCCTTGCTTTCCTATGTTTTGGATTTGATACGTAGTCTCCGACTTTGAGTGGTCTGATTCTGGATTTCTTGTTTTAGTATCTCTCTGCCTATTGTTTCTGAACGACCATTCTTATATAATGCATATCTCTTCGTTCTTCAGCCTCGTCGAGGTCTTGCCTCCTGTTTTCGTTGTTTCTTGTCCTGATCTCGTGTGCATACCTTAGACTTGGTTATCCAACCTCGACCGATATTACTGCTCAGTCCCATGGACTAGTGAGTACGGTGTTTCTCTTATGCTTGTTTTCAGCGTTGCGCAGTATGCCCATAGCACTTTCGGCAATAACTCCGGCCACAATCTCTAAGCGTTTTCGAGAATTTTCTTTGTGACATTCAATATTGACTTGTTGGAGGACTGCGCTTGCCCATGGGATGATATGGCGTGAAGAGTATTTTTTGATATGCCATTTCTCTAAGAACTCGACAATCTTTTTTCCAGTGAATTGAGGCCCGTCGTAACAACTGATTTCTTTGGGGAGGCCAAAACAGCACACGATATTCGTCCATATGAAGGTGATCACTTCTTGCTCGCTTAATTGGGCGACTGCACCTGCTTCTACCCATTTGGAAAAATAGTCAGTTAAAACCAAAAGAAATCGTACATTACCTCATCCCGCTGGGAGGGGTCCAACGATGTCCATTCCCCAATTGAAAGGCCAGGGCAGGTGACTGAGTGGAGGTGCTTGCCCTCTTGGTGAATCACTAGGGTGTATTTTTGGCATTGCTTGCATTTTTTTTACGATGCCGGCAACATCTTTTTTGTTAGTTTCATTGTATGAATAGTAGTAAATAATCCTAATCTCATACGTATTAGGAGTACAACATGTATTGTATATATAGGGCTCATTGTGTCATCGTCAATTAATTAATTAATGATATATTTTCTCCCGTGCATTCTCATACGGTATTAGAGCATTTGTGAGATAATTATCATTGTGTGTCATTCCAACGACATCCGGGAAGAAATCAATCGTCACCGTGCAATTTTCAGTGACCTAAGTGACTGTTTACATCAAAGTAATTATTTATCAGTGTTGTGAACAAACACCACCACCACAAGGTCCGTTGTAGCCTCGCGACCAAATCCCAACAAAACCCGGCGGAAAACTCACTGCCATGCACCGAGTAGATTAAAAATTTCCTAGCGAGATATGTGCATGCACTGGGCACGTGAGGCCCCTTCCAGCCATTTTTCGATGAACTTCCTTCTAGAAAGGTCACTCACACCTCAATTCCGAGTCGACCAGTTGTATTCGTGAAAAATTCCTACAACTTTGGAATTTTCCGACGAGCTATAGTGTTTCTGGTCAGATTTTGGAGAAAGTTTCTTTTGAACAGTGTAATCGTCTTGCTTTTCCGAGCCTACCTATCAAGTTTACATCAGATTTCGATGATTTTTTTTTATTTTCTGAAGAGCTATAATGTTTTCGATCAACAGTAACAGTGAAACATGGACTTCCAAATAATTTTCTGACCTTTTTCGGTGTAATAATTATAATGTCATTCTCATTAGAAGCCCTGTACACACAACCCGTTTAGTTGAATGCATTAAATCCAATCTAGATGGTTTCTTTTCCAGATTATATTGAGTTCCTTCAGTACAAAGCACGTAAAATATACATCTTCAGGATTAGCATTCGTTGTTTCAACAAATAGCAGCATGTCTGGTGTCTTCCAATCTTCACCTTCCGAGTCTTGGGTCATTATTCAGGTGCATCTGATCATATTTCTGGTAACAAATCTCTTTTTACTAGTATCTCATATTCTCAATCTCTTCCAACAGTCACAACGGCCATTGAGTCTCAAACCATGACAAGTGCAATAGGTCAAGAAAGTCCACTTCCTTCCTACCTTTAGACTCAGTTCTTTATGTTCTTGGTAGTCCTTTTAATCTCATGGCCGTTAGTCGTTTAGCCAAATCACTCAAATCTATTGTTCTATTTCTTAATGACCTTGTTTTTATACAGAAACGTAGTACAGAGCGGATCATTGGGACCGGACGTGAATAAGATGGACTTTATTACCTTATCCTTGCAAAATCACATGGACTCGCATCTTGTCTTCGTCCAATAAATTGTCCCTTTACAGATTCACCAGATTTATTACATAAAAGGTTAGGACATCTAGTTAGCCAAAACTTCAGAAAATGGTACCTGGCTTATCTCACTTGTCTACTCCAGAGTGTGAGTCGTGTCATCTCGGTAAGCATACCCACTTCCACTTCCTGTGGCGTCTTGATAATCGAGCAGAGTCACCTTTTACTTTAGTCCATTCAGATGTTTGGGGTCCTAGTCGGGTTAGTTCTACCTTAGTATTCCGCTACTTTGTCAATTTCATTGATGATTATTGCTGGTGCACTTGGATATTTTTGATAAAAAATCTATCTGAGTTGTTTTCTATTTTCCAGACCTTCTACGCTGAAATTCAAAATCAATTTGGGTTTCTATCTGCACATTTCATAGTGATAGCGCCTTTGAGTATTTGTCTTTCACATTTCAGCAGTTTATGAACTCCCATGAGATTATTCATCAAACATTTTGTCCGTACACATCGCAACAAAATGGGGTAGATGAAAGAAAGAATAGATATCTTATTGAAACTGCTCGTACCCTACTCATATAATCTTATATTTCGCTGCATTTTTTTTGGGGATGCAGTTCTTACATCTTGTTATCTTATTAACCGTATGCCATCTTCAGCTATCCAAAATCAAGTTCCATTCTCTGTCATGTTTCCCCACTTACCTTTGTTCTCTCTTCCACTCCGTGTCTTTGGGAGTACGTGCTTTGTTCATGACCTTACTCTAGGAAAAGATAAGTTAGATTCTCGTGCTCTTAAGTGTATATTGTTGGGTTATTCGAGAATGCAAAAGGGATATCGGTGTTATTCTCCCGACCTTCAGCGATTTCTTATGTCTACTGATGTTACCTTCTTTGAAACCCAATCATACTTCACAAGTCCAGTTAATCACTTAGATATTTTTGAGGTGCTACATGTTCCTTCTTTTGGAGATTCAGTCCCTATCTCCCATGCATATTCCTCCATAGCTCCACCGCCTACAGTTCCAGTTACAGCACCACCTATAGCTCCAGTGTCACTACCGAGGCCAGTGCCACCACCTAGTCCAGTTCCACCAGTTATTGATCCAATGCCACCACCTAGTCCAGTTCCACCAACTATAGCTCTAGTGCCACCGCCTAGTCCAGTTCAACCTTCTATAGCTTCAACACTCTTGACTTATCATCGTCGTCTGCCCCTAGCATCATGCCTAGCTGATTTACGTCCTGCACCTGACCCTGCTAATACCGCGGACTTGGCCCCTCTTAATCAACCTATTGCACTATGAAAAAGTATAGGGTCCACACTTAATCCTAATCCTCATTATATCGGTTTAAGTTACCATCATCTCTCATCATCCCATTGTGAATTTGTGTCATCTTTGTCCTCTATTTTCATCCCTAAGTCTACAGGTGAAGCACTGTCTTATCTCAGATGGAGACATGATATGATTGACGATATGTCTGCTTTACATATGAGTGGTACCTGGGAGCTTATTCCTCTTCCTTCGGGTAAATCGACTGTTGGTTGTCATTGGGTATATGCAGTTAAAGTTGGTCCAGATGGCCAAGTTGATCGACTTAAGGCTCGTCTTGTTGCCAAAGTATGTACTCAAATATTCTGACTCGATTACAGTGATACTTTATCTCCCATGGCTAAAATTGCATCAGTTTGTCTTTTTCTATCCATGGCTGTTTTTTGCCATTGGTTTCTCTATCAGTTGGACATTAAGGACATGGTGACCTTGAGGATGAGGTTTATATGGAGCAACCACCTGGTTTTGTTGCTCAGGGGGAATCTAGTAGCCTTGTAGGTCGGTTGTCGGTCCCTCTATGGTCTAAAGCAGTCTCCTCGAGCCTGGTTTGGTAAATTCAGCATAGTTATTCAGGAGTATGGCATGACTCGTAGTGAAGCTGATCACTCTGTATATCGACATTCTGCTTCAAATATTTATATTTATCTGGTCATTTATGTTGACGATATTTTTATTACCGGCAATGATCATGATGGTATTAGTAAGTTGAAGCAACATATCTTTCAGAACTTTAAGACTAAGGATCTGGGTAGATTAAAGTATTTTTTGGGTATTGAGGTTGCTCAGTCTAGCTCATGTATTGTGATCTCACAATGGAAGTATGCCTTAGATATTCTTAAGGAGACAGGTTGTAGACCTGTTGACACTTTGATGGATCCGAATTCTAAACTTCTGCCAGGACAGGGAAAGCCTCTTAGCGATCCTGCAAGATATAGGCAGTTGGTTGGTAAATTAAATTACCTCACAGTGAATAGACCTGACATTTCCATTCATATGAGCATTGTGAGTCAGTTTATGTATTCTCCATATGATAGTCATTGGGATGCAGTTGTCTGCATTCTTCGGTATATAAAACAAGCACCAGGAAAAGGCTTATTGTTTGAGCATCGAGGCCATGAGTAGATTGTTGGACACTCAAATGCTAATTGGGCAGGATCATCTTCTGATAGACGTTATACGTATAGGTATTATGTCTTAGTAGGAGGAAATTTGGTGTCTTGGAAGAGCAAGAAACAGAATATGATTGCTCGATCTGGTACAGAAGCAGAATATCGAGCAATGGCTATGGCCACATGTGAGTTAAGTTGGATCAAACAGTTGCTCAAGGAGTTGAAATTTGGTGAGATTAGTCAGATGAGACTTGTGTGTAATAATCAACATGCTCTTCATATTGCATCAAATCCTGTATTCCATGAGAGAACTAAACATATCGAGATTGACTATCACTTTGTTAGAGAAAAGATATTCTCTGGGGATATTGCTACAAAATTTGTGAAGTTAAATGATCAACGTGCTGATATTTTCACCAGGTCCCTCACCGACCCTCGTATTAGTTATATATGTAACAAGCTCGGTACATATGATTTATATGCACCAACATGAGGGGGAGTATTAGTTTTATTATATGAATAGTAGTAAATAACCCTAATCCCATACGTATTAGGAGTAGGACATGTATTTTTTATATAGGCTCATTGTATTATTGTCAATTAATTAATCAATAATATATTTTCTCCCGTGCATTCTCACATCATTTTGGGCTAGTAGTAGCCTGCTCGTATGAGGCATCTGACAAGAGCTTGATTGCCGATATGAGCTTCAAAGTGACTTTCATGAATTTCCTCAAGGACGCACCTAGTCTGGTTTGGGCCTAAGCATTTTGCTAGGGGCGCCCTATGTTCTTCTGTATAAGTCATTGTTGATGACGTTGTACCTATCCGCCTATATTAGAAGCTTCTTGGCTTCTTTTTTATCGTCTGGGAGCACCCCGTCCTGCAAATATGTGACAATACGATTGCACCAGTCCCAAGTTAGGTTTATAGTTCGTACCTTGATTTGGTCCAATTGACGAGTGGAGGAGAGTGACTACGTTCCCTTATCCAGTTATGATTTTCGTGGCTTCCAATTTATCAAGGCCGTCTACTTTGATATTTTGTGCTCGATGGTTTTGATCGAGCTGGCATTCATCAAACTTAGGTAACAGCTTGCAGATCTCAGCCGAGTATTTTTGCAGCCTTTGTTCTTTGATTTGTAAAGTCCCTGTAACTTGATTTACGACGAGTTGAGAGTCGAACAACAGGACGAATAACTTTGCTCCATACTTGAGTGCTAACTTTAGCCCTGCAATCACGGACTCGTACTCGGCTTCATTGTTAGTCATATATGGTCATCTTGGGGACTAGTAAATTACTTTGCTTGTTGGGACATCAAACACGAGTTCCAGTCTCGGTCCCGACGCGCTAGAGGCGCTATCTGTATACAACACCCATTGGTCCTGTATTTTAGGGGAAGTATGGGCAGCTTCATTTTTGACTTCAGGCATTACTTCTTTTGCCGAAGTCGGCGACGAAGTCAGCGAGCACTTACGACTTTATCGTCGCTCATGCCTGATAGGTTATATCGTGCTTGCTCAATTCTATGGGACATTTGGACAATCTGTCTGAGAGCTCGGGTTTGTGCAAAATACTTCTCACGGGAAAGGTTGTTACTACCAAGATGGGATGGCACTAGAAATAGGTTCTAAGCTTTCATGAAGCTACGACCAAAGCCAAGTCCAGCTTCTCCATGTGTGGATACTTCGTCTCGGCATCAACCTAAGTTTTAATAACATAATAAATAGGATATCCCATACCTTTATTTTTACAAATTAGGACCGCAATCACGTCCATGTCAGACACGGCCAAATAGTCGAGGAGGCGCTCACCAAGTTTTGCCTTGGCGAGTAGTGGAGGAGAAGATAATATACCTTTAATTATTTCAAGGCGTTGACGCACTCATAGTTCTATTAGATTCTATTATCTCTCTTGAATACTCCAACAAATTTACAGCATCTATCGGAGGAATTTGAGATAAACCTCGATTGGACAGCTATGCGGCCGGTCAGTTTTTGTACTTGTTTCTTACTAGTCAGGTTCTTTGGTATTCCATATATAGTTTGATTTGGTCGGGTTTTACCTCATTGCCTCATTGTGATACCAAGAAATTGAGGAACTTTCTCGAGGTTACTCTGAAGGAACACTTTTTGGGGTTCAATTTCATATCGTATCGTCTAAGTATGCCGAAGGCCTCTTTCAGGTGGTCGATGTGATCCTCCTTTCTTTTTGACTTGACCAAAATATTGTTAATGTAGACGTCCATTGTTTTGCCAAACTGGTCTTTGAGCATTCTCGTCACCAACCTCTGATATGTCGCCTCTGCGTTTTTAGTCCAAAAGGCATCGATCTGTAGCAGTACGTTCCCTGATGAGTAATGAAAGTGGTCTTCTCCTGGTATTCCTCTTCCATAAGGATCTAGTTATAGCTCGAGTACACATCTAGGAAGTTGAGCAGTCTGTGCCTTACCATTGCGTCAATGAGTTGGTCGACATGCGAAAGTGGAAACAAATCTTTCGGGCATGCTTTTTTTAGGTCTGTGAAGTCCATGAACATCCGTCACTTCCCATTCTTCTTTCTTAGCATGGCCACATTGCCGTCCCATTGAAGATATGTTGACTCCCTGTTGGAGTCATTTTCCAACAACATCTCTACCTCTTTGCGAACTGCATCATTTATGGCCGCGTTGAATTTTTGGTTGATTTGTCTCACTGGGGGTGGAATGGGCTGACATTCAGCTTTTTGTTGCTATCTCCTTTGAGATACATGGCATGTCTGCATGGGAAAAGGCAAACAGTTCTACGTTATCTTTTAAAAATTGATGGAATTTACCTGGTTCTTGGAGATTGCGACTGATGAAAGCTTTCTTGATATGGTCGTTATCATCCAGTTTGGCGGGGTCAAGGTCTTCTACGGTTGATCCTATGGATTCTATGACTTCGGGGTATTTGATCACATCCTTATCGTCCTCGCTCGACCTCGGCCCTATTGATCGATATGCTTCTTTAGCTTTACCCTTCATTTGTTGGGTGTGTGTTTAGTCTTGGGCGATGCGGTAACATTCTCGGGAAGTGCCTTGTTCTCCTCGAATGCTTAATACCCCCAAGGGGTGGGAATTTTGACGACCTGATATAAGCTGGCGGGGACAACGTTCATGGCGTGTATCCAAGGTCGACCTATGATGGAGTTGTACGCCGTATACTGGTCCATAATATGGAATGTGATCTCCAAATTGACTCCGCTGGCCAAGATGGCAGCATGATTTCTCTGGATGTCTACTAATTGCATTGTTAAATCTCATTTATGTTATACAGCATGGCACTATCCTATCCTCGAGCTTCATTTGTGCTAGAACTCAAGGGTAAAGGATACACGCACCACTCCCATCATCAACCCTAATACATTTTACATCGGTATCTAAAATGTATAAAGTAACGATAAGGGCGTCATAGTGAGGAAAGACCAAACCGTAGGTATCCAACTTATCAAAGATGACACTTTCTTCAAGTTCGTTGTACCGTTCATAAGTGATCGATTGTTTGAGTTTGTGGGTGGTGGTGAACTCACATTGTTGATCGATGCGTTATCGCCCCCTCCAATGATCATTTGAATGGTTCGAACTAGGGAAGGTTGTTTGGGTGGTCCCTATTTTTGTTCATGTCCTCGAGAAAAGTTGGCTCTCTCTCGGTCGCTCATAAGTTCTTTCAAGTGCCCTTGGTGAAGCATGTTCACAACCTCTTGTCTTAGGGCGATGCAGTCCTCGATTTTGTGACCCTGTTCCTGGTGGAATTCGTAGAGCGCATTTGATTTTCTGGTGCTCGGGTCGGACCTCATCTTCTACAACAACTTCACTTTTGAGCCAAGCTTCCTTAGTGCGTAGACTATGAAAACACAAAAATTGTAAGCAGATAATAAAGATGGCATACCTCTCTCACTTCGGTAAGTTCTTGTTCGTGACCTAGACAGGACTTCGTCGAAGCGGGGAGGCGATATGAGGGTGCCTCTGACATAAGGCTGATATCTTTCCTAATTAGGTCGGGGTCCTACTAGATCTCTCCTATTGTCATTTCTCCGGTCCTTCCTGAACTCAGCTTGTACCGAAGTTAGCCATTGGTTCGGCCTATTTAGATCATCTTCGTCAGCTCAAACCTCGATGTAATAAGCATTGTGTATTTCGTTCCAAGTGGTCGGGGGATATTTCATGAGGTGGCTTATTAAATTTTTGGTCACCCTCGAGCCGCTCCTGCTCAGCCTATTTTGGAAGGCTGCCACGACCATTCCTTCCGATATGTTTTGTAAGGTTATCCTTACTCTGTTAAATCAAGCAAGGAAGTCTCGTAGCTCATCTCTTGGTGATTATTTGATGGAAAATATGTCATTTACTCTTGCTTCTACCCTTTTTTCTCCAACATGGGCCGTTACAAACTTATCGGCCATCTCCTCGAATGTTTTAATCAAGCGTGCGAGCAGCCGTGAATACCAAGTCAACGCGCCCCCGGAGAGGGTTTCGCCGAAATTTTTCAATAAGATAGAGGATACTTGCTCTTTGTCGAGGCTGTTTCCTTTTACTGCAATGACGTAATGAGTCACATGATCTTCATTGTCCGTTGTGTCATTGTATATTTTTAGGTACGACGACATTTTGAACGTTTTGGGTATTGCGTGTGGTGCACCTTCGTCGATGTATGGTTGCTCAACCAACCTACATGCGTCCCTTTTTGGCATGAGTTTTGGGGCGCCCGGTATTTTGTCTACCCTTTCTTGATGTTCTTTCATTTGGTCGCGAAGGATTTTGTTCTTGTTCTCCATTTTTCCTCAGAATGGCTATGAGAGTGTCATTACCTACATCACTAATATTGTGAGTAATACATATTACAAAGGGGCGTTTTGCTCGTCTATCGCTGACGTAACACGCACTCTTGCATCTTCTCTGTTCGGCCTTTGAGCGGGCTTATCGAGAATGCTGATCACCGTGTTTGTCAACCACGCATCGAGTAGCTTTTCACTGCCAGTAGTGCCTCTTCCGTTGTGGATGTAGAGGCCCCTTTACCGTGTGAGGCCGTAATGCTGCCGTGAGGAGGGGCGAGTTGTTTCGCATTGGAGAGGTGTTTGGTGTTATGTCTTCTCCCCATTTCATCGACTTCGTTGATGGTGTGAAAGAGATTAGTGGTGGGGTCGGCTATTTCTTTCCTCTTTTCTTCTCCGTTGCCTCCCATGTTAGATTTGTGCACACATGGAAGTATAGGTTTTTTGCGTCTTTTTTTAGATCTAGAAGAAACTAAAACTTTAACTAGAATATCCCTATAGATGGTGCCAAATTATTTGACCAAAAAGTATGAAACTCTTTGTTAAACTAAATAAGTAAAGGACAAGGGATTAGTCTTAGTTAAAGATAATAACTCTATATCTAAGATTAGTTTTATGTGGATAATGTGGGACCACGTTGAAATGGATTTAATACAATGTGTAATAAATGTTGTTATTTAATGAGACGAGAATAAGCAATAAATAACAATAAACGACACTAAATGTAAATAAGGAAGAAGATTCGCCCAATAATGAAAAAGGTAAATGATTCTTTTTTCAATGATGAATGGCAAGAATATGAGAGAATATTATACACTTTCTCGGACTTGGTGGAAATGGATAGAATATAAAGATCGAACCTCTCTCAGAAAGTTATTCTTTGTATTTATCTAAAGAGCTTACTTTTCAAAAGTCTTCTCATGAAAAGGAGTATTACATGCTTTTGGCCTTACCTCTCCTACTATTTATATAATATATTTCCAAAGAACCCTAAAAGGTACAATAAAAAGAATATTCGACGGAGTATTCCCTCGAAAGTTCCAAAGCCATACTAATTGTTACTTCTGTCCTCGCTGGTCGACCTCGACTTTGAAGAGCCACTCAATGGCTTGTTTTTGTTAACCGCTGATCGACCTCGGTCATACTACCCATGATAAGTTACAATAATCAATTCTCCTTATCGAATTTACTCGGTCGGACTTTGACCCATACAACTATGTTAAGTAGAAAAATGATGATTTTCATAGTACATTATTTTAGTAGTCCAGTAAAGTTTCTAATTGAAGAGCATTTTAATTTTATTTAAAATGAGAGGTACAACGATGCAGAAAGATATTGTAAATAAATAAATTATGTGTTGTTCATTAACATCTCTTAAAAAAAACTTGTATTGTTAGTACAGTCAATTCAACTCACTGTACGAATTTCGATTATTCATTCATCTCACTATAAACTAAGGTCAATTTTGATTCTGCGATATTTTTTTTCTTGAAAAAACTACTTTAAAGAAGCATAGACCGAACCAAACGCCTTTATTTTATTTTGTATGCCCGAAAGTTTTGCACGAGAGACATAAAACAAAATAGAAAAAAGAAAATATTTTTTTAAAATTTATTGAAGATAACAACTTATTACAAAGTCATCATCAAAAGATTTACACCTTCATCATCCCTGATTCATATGGGACACCAGTTTTAGTAACCCAAGTATCAGTATTATCACCACCTCTAAGCACAACTCCAGGCGTAAATTTAGCAATAACATCTGGCGCTGGATTCTTGATATAATTCTTCCAATTTACTCTCTTATCTGTATTTGCACTTGGACCTCTATTTTGATATTCAACAAAATATAGTGTGTCAAGGGCAAAAGTACCAGCCCATGGTGTCCATCCTTCAGGATCAATGAATCCATCAATCTGAGATTGCATAACTATTGTCCTTGAGTACAACTTCCATGGACGTCCGAGGTATGCCTTGTTACGTGGCGGGTTGATAGCGAGCAGAGCTGGCTCAGCAGTGATCGTACAGTTCTGTATAATGATTGCACCTGTTCCATGGGCGAAATCAGAAATTCTAACAAGTAAATTTGAACATAAGGGTGCACTTTTACATGTTTGAAGATTGTGGGTGCAATTTTATATTCAACCAAAATCTGTTTTGTATATAGGGTGCACACTACTGATATATTACTATTTTCTAAAGACTTATACATGTATAGATGGAGTTTTTGCTAAACTTTACGGGCATCGGTGACCCCTTTCAGTATAGAATAGGTCCGTCTCTGAATGCAAGAATGTTATATCTAAGATTCAAACTCGTGACATATTTACCACAACAACAACAACCCAGTGTATTCCCACAAGTGGGGTCTGAGGAGGATAATATGTACGCAGACCTTACCCTTACCTATAGCGATGGGCAGAGAGGATGTTTCAACTGCATTAAAAAAATGTACTCTTGTCGTTTCGGCTTATACAACATAATTTGATTAGGCACGAAATAAAGAATGGCAATTGAACTGTAGTGTCCAATGTCAGCAATATTTATGCGTCTATAAAACTTATAAAATTTGTGATTTTAAACGTATATAAACATTTGTGTACCTGTAAAAACTTGTCATTCTAGGCACATATGGGATGTTCAAGTTAAATTGGTTCAGAATTTAGAAATGCATCATTCCTTTTATAACGAAAGGAGCAAATATATAAGAAAATTTCTTATTATTTTTCTTGCATGAGCAACGAAGAGTATTCAACTGAACCACTGACCTGTACCATATTGTTGGTTCCTTCCCTGAGCCGCGATAGTGATAGCCTGCGTCTGCATTTCCTCGGGCTTTCTCGCGATCAATTTGCAGTTCTGGAACACAGCTACCGCGTCTCCGAAGATGAAATCGATGGTTCCGGTGATGGTGCAGTCACGGTAGAATTGTCTACCAACATGAGTCATAAGAGTGTATTGGTAGCCATCAATTTGACAGTTATGAAACACTGCCATTTCAGCTGAAACACGGAGTGCAACAGCATGATGTTTTAATGGTCCTGCTGAGTTCTCGAATCCGATATCCTTCGCCACGAATCCTTGTCCCGAGATGGCTACATAATATCGATATTTAAAGAAGTGAACAAATGAACAAAACTCATAATAAAAAATATTTTTTTTTGCAATTTTAACCTGATCATGAACTAATTTTTGGGGTTTAGTTAATTAAGATGAGCATTTCCTTAGCTAACATTTGGCCATAGATTTTCAAATTTGTTTTAAAAAATTATTTTGGGTGAAGTTTAGTTTGAAGATGAAAATTTGTTTGGACATAATTTTTAAAATATATTTCACTTTTTTTTTGAAAAAATATGAAATGTGGCTTATACACATAAACTTTAAAAACTATCAAAAATACCCAACAACTCTGAAAAAAATTCATACAAAATAATCGAAACAAATCCGAAGAGAATTCATACAAAATAAGTGAAACAAATCTATAGAGAAAGGCAAAACTGTATGAGTTTAATGAGGAAAAATTTGGGTAGATATGGATTAATTTGGTCATAATAACAAAAAATAGTTTTTTTATAAAATACAAAAGTTTGGGACAATTTTTGAAATTTTTAAAAAAATCAAACGGCAGTATTTTGGGCCAAAAACACCTCTTGAGCTGGTTCTGGGATTTAAAAATTTACTAAAATATGGATAAAATCTGTATACTAACAGATATTTGCCAAAAGAAATTTGGAAAAAATGGGCAAGATCTACGGCCAAACGGGTCTTAATAATTTGGAATAAGAGGTTGGTATTATTTGCAATGTGGTATGTAATGACAGAAATATGTGCTTACCAACAGTGGCAGTACTAAAAACTGGGAGACCATCAAGGTAATTTTTGTTGCCAGTTATCTTGGTCTTGGTTGGGCCTTCACCAATAAATACAACATTGGTCATTGTATTTGCAACTTGAACATACTCATTGTAAATACCAGCCTTAATAAAAATGACATATGGTTGTGCATTATTTGGGGGCACAGTTTTAAGAGCCTCATTGATTGATTTGTGTTGTCCACTTCCATCTTGTGCAACGACGACGTTTGGCTTGAGGGGCGCGACTTGAAGAAGCCTACGGTTACCTGTAGAAGCAGATTCAAAATTTAAATATAATGGGTTATAAAAGAATAGCGAGATGTATAAAGTATTCCGCATTCAAGCAGGATTCGAGATGGACCGTACCCCAAGGGATGAGATGTAAGCAGTCTACCCTGACTCAAACATCAATGGTTGATTCCTCGGTTCGAATCCATAACTTATAGGTCATGCGGAGACAATTCAATCGTTGCCCCAAGGTTCTCCTTCGTGGGCGTTTGGACATAAGAATTGTAAAACTCCAAAAAAATAAGGTGAAAAAAAATTTTCAAGTGAAAATAGTATTTAAAATTTAGCTAACGTTTGGCCATAAAGTCCTAAATTTGTTTTGAAAAATTTGATTTGGGTAAAGTTTGGTTTGAAGATGAAAATGTGTTAAAATATATATTCCCCAAATGTATTTTGGAAAAACATGTGTATTATGAGGAATTTGGCCCAAAACCAACTCAATAGCTGATTTTGGGATTTTGCCAAAATATAGGCAAAATCTACAGCCAAATATGTGTTTGCCAAATAAAACCCAAGTTTATTTTGGCAAATCTATGGCTAAACGGGTCCTTAGAATCATGTTTTGACACGAATATAATTTTGGGTTGTTTTTGAAGTTTAGTGGGTGAAAATTTTGAAAATAAGTTTTTGGAGTTTTACAAATTTTTGAAAATTTTCAAAATATATTTTCAAGTGAAAATTAAAAATTTCATGAACAAATACTGATTTCGGGAAAAGATAAAAAAATTTGAAAAAAAAAAGAATTTCTTACGTCCAAACGGGCTCTTAAACTTGACGAGTACACTTTTAATGAATCATTTAACTTTTAAAAGGAAGGTATGGTTACCTGCTTCAACGGTTAACAGTCGTCTGTTATTAATGCCGAGGATTTGCAAATCTTCCACCTGTTCCTCGAAGCGACTAACTATATCAAGGGCATTAGTGGAAAGCTCATGAGCATTTTTCAAAAGGTTCTTCATTTTCTCACCGGTATCACCGGTCGTATTCGCGAACGCGTCAATACAAGTTGTCTCAAAAGTAACAGCAGAGCTAAGCCATGACCTAAGATCATAAATATAATCCTTGACCAAGCTTTTAACGTCGGAACTATCAAATTTATTAAAAGACCTCTTAATTTCTTCGATTGAACGATCAAGTACCTCATCACAAACTTTTAATGCATCTTTAGTCCTTGGATCATTTGCAGCTTCTTTAAATGGAGCAGAATTCTTGATTGAACTAGCAATTTCATTAATAGTACTATAAAATGCTGTTTTAATTAATTCTTTTGGATCACTTGTATTTTTGGCTGAAGAAAGACTTTTTTCACAAGTTTCTTTATATTGTGTTGGTTGACACATGGCTTGTACATTTTTGGTTGAGGTTGAAACTTGAGAATTTGATGAATCATCATTTCCTTTTTTGGTAAGTGTAACAGCAGCACCAACAACACAAGCTATTAAAAGAATTGAAGCAATTCCAGCAATTGCTATTTTCTTTTTTCCAGCATCCGCCATATTTATTTATTTTATTTTATTTTTTCGGGGATTTTTTTTTGAAAAATGGATAAATGTTTCTTCAATTATAATTTTGGTTATTTTTATTGCAGAGCATTTGGGGATTGTTGACAAACTTTTTTGCTTCCCCTGGGCTCTGCCAGTGTAAAGAAATTAAACTCGTTTGAAAAAATAGAGTAAGTATTTATGCATGTGGAGATAGAAGAAATAAGGGAATTATTAGTTGGTTCTGTTAAGAAATTTGTGGAGAATATTATGTTTGTTTATTTGGTTGTGATACAATTAAGGTTTACCACTAACTTATGAGTATGTTCAGTTTTCAACTAATTGCTTTTTCTTGCTCCATTCATTTTCCTTTTTCTTTTATCCACCATAAAACCCTATTTATAATTACACTAATAATCATTTCTATCTTATAATTAATTGGCATTTCTTAAAAACTTTCTTTTTGTTATGAAATATTAGATTATGGTGGATGTCCATAACTCCTATAAAACCCACTACTTTTATTCATTATCTCCATAACTCCCACTACTCCAATACTTATGGTTGTAACTCCCACACCTCCATGATCTCCCCCATGATCTTTCTCCATGATCTCAAAAGCTTAATGACATATTTATGAAATTCTTTTAGTATACCTCTATGTAGTACTATAAATAGATGATGAGAAATCATTTTGTAATGCACTTGGATACATAGAAGAAATATATTCTCTTCTCTATTTCTCTCTACTTTGTTGTCTATCTTTTTGTTTATTACTTTGAGCTAAGTTTTGTAACACGTTATCAGCACGAAGCTCTACTATCTCAAGAATCTCTTTGAGAAAATTAAGGTATTTTTTCTCCTCCTAATTTTGTTTTAATTATGTCTGACATTATGAAAGAAAGTTTGTTGCCCTTGAAATTTCGGGCAAGAACTACATGACATGGGTGTTGGATGCTGAAATCCATTTGGATGCAATGGGTCTTGGAGACGCCATTAAAGACAGAAATAATACATCCACCCAAGACTGTGCTAAGGCCTTGATTTTCTTGCGCCATCACCTTGATGAAGGTTTGAAAATTGAATATCTCACAGTCAAAGATCCACTTATCTTGTGGAATGGCTTAAAGGAGAGATATGACAACTTAAAGTTGGTCACTCTGCCACAAGCACGATATGATTGGGCTCATCTGAGGCTCCAAGACTTTAAGTCTGTTTCTGAATATAATTCTGCAATGTTTAGAATTACTTCTAAATTGAAACTCTGTGGAGATTTATGGCTTTAGTCATGGCCGTGGACGTGGGCAAGGAAGAAATTTTCCTGGTGTTAGTCACCCCCCAAAGAAATATAACCACCAAAAGCGGAAATGGAATTATGAGAATCCAAAAGCAAATAGTTCAGAAACTATATGTTATTGTTGCGGTGGAAAAGGGCACTGGGCAAAAATTTGCCGTGTACCAAGACATTTGGTTGAGCTTTATCAAGCATCTCTAAAGAGTAAAGGCCCTGAAACCAATTTTGTCTCTGACAATAATTTTGACATCACCCACTTGGATGTGGCAGACTTCTTTGAGCACCCTGGGGGGAAAATAGATCACTTGATCGGTGATGGATCCATGGTTAAAGAAGATTGAGCAGTTTGATATTTTTATTTTTACTTATTCGTAGTAGTTAATGAATAAACTATTATCATAGTTTACATAAGTTATCTATTATTGTGATATGGTTCAAATTTTATATTTTCTGCTTTATCAATATCGATATGTACCTTAAGAGTTTTATCAACTTGATAAATAATCTGTATTATGGTTTTAAAATATATAACTTTAGATTACACATTCATCTTATGCTTTATTTGTAATGATTTTTCAGTAAGTTAATCGATTAACATAACAGATAATCGATTAACCAATATATTCTAAACTGGACCTTTTCCGCAAGGCATGTTAGTCGACTATCCGATTTAGTTAATCGACTAACCTCAGCAGATTTTGAAAATATTGTTTAATTATTAAGCAACGGATACAAGAGTATTAAAAGGAGAATAACTATGATAAAAGATTTTTTTTTTATAATGACCGCACTGAAACTATTATGTTGAATCATAGACTTAAATTTGTTTATTCTCATATCTATAAAAAAAAAACTAATATTTTTCGTATACTTCTTTTGTATGTCAAACCATGGGAAGCAAATATGGATATCTCACAAAGCAAACTTGGATCAACGTCCAATTGTAAAAATATTTGTTTAATTGATTCATGTACCACACATACGATATTCAAAGAGAAGAAATATTTCTCTCATTTAAGTATGTGTAAGGCAGATGTTACTACAATTTCTGGTAGTAGTAAATTGATTGAAGGCTCCGGAAGAGCAACTATAACTCTGCCTAAAGGAACAATATTTATCATAGAGAATGCAATGTTCTCTTCCAAGTCCAAGAGGAACTTGTTGAGTTTTAACGATATCATATTGAGACAATAGATGAGAATAATCTTGAATACCTCATCATTACAAAGAATGTCTCTGGCCAAAAGAGGGTTATTGAGAAGTTCCCATCTTTATCTTGTGGCCTGTATTGGACAAAAATTAGTGCAATTGAGGCACATTCCACAGTAAACCAAAAGGTTACTGATTCCAATACTTTTGTACTTTGGCATGATCGATTGGGACATCCTGGATCAATTATGATGAGACGGATTATAGAAAACTCATATGGGCATCCATTAAAGTATTTAAAGATTCTTTTAAATAATGAATTTTCTTGCACTTCTTGTTATCAAGGCAAGTTAATTATTAGACCATCACCAACAAAGGTTGGAACTGAGTCACCTACGTTTTTGAAACGTATACAAGGGGATATTTGTGGACCTATTCACTCACATAGTGAGTCCTTTAGATATTTTATGGTCTTAATAGACGCATCCTCTAGATGGTCTCATGTGTGCCTATTGTCATCACGCAACCTTACGTTTGCAAAAATAATGGCACAAATAATTCGATTACGAGCACAATTTCCTGATAATCCAATTAAGTCTATTAGACTAGATAATGCTGCTGAGTTTTCATCCCCAAGCATTTAATGATTATTGCTTATCAATTGGGATAAAAGTGGAACATCCTGTAGCTCATGTTCACACTCAAAATGGTCTTGCAGAATCTTTAATTAAACGTCTGCAGTTGATTGCAAGACCATTACTCATGAAAACGAGGCTGCCCACTTCGGTTTGGGGTCACGCCATTTTGCATGCAGCAATGCTAGTTCGTCTCATACCGACGAATTATCACAAATATTCCCCGTTGCAATTAGTTTTGGGTCATGAAACTAATATATCCCATTTAAGAATTTTTGGATGCGCAGTATATGTGCCTGTAGCACCGCCATACCGCACCAAAATGGGTCCGCAAAGAAGGTTAGGAATATATGTTGGGTTTGAATCGCCCTCCATTATTCGCTACCTCGAAACATTGACAGGGGATTTGTTCACTGCACGATTTGCAGACTGTCGATTCGATGAGACACTTTTCCCAAAATTAGGGGGAGAAGTTGGTGAAACCAAACGGAAAATTTTGTGGAAAAATCCATCATTATCTCATCTTGATTCACATACCTCTATTTGTGAAAAAGAGGTGCAAAATATTATCCATTTGCAAAGAATAGCAAATCAAATGCCTGATGCATTCACGGACTTGAAAAGGATAACAAAATCTCACATCCCCGCAGAGAATGTTCCAATCCGTATTGATGTCCCTATTGGACAATCTTCTAGTGTCATATCTAATGAGTCGAAAGCACGCCTAAAACGTGGCAGGCCATTAGGTTCCAAAGATCGAAATCCTAGAAAAAGGAAAGCAAATGATCAAAATGACACTACGAAAGAATCTCATGAGGAAATTCACGATTTAATAAATTCTGAGATTCATGAAGAATCCAATTGAGCCCGAGACTCAGGAAAATAAGGAACTATCAATAAATCCAATCGATATTGAGACAAATTTTAATCGAGTGGATATAGTGGTGGATTATGTCTTTCCATATAATGTTGCATCTAACATTATGCAAGAAAGTGAGGATCTTGAACCTCAATCTGTTGGAGAATGTTGACAAAGACTTGATTGGCCAAAATGGCAAGAAGCAATCCAATCAGAATTGAATTCACTTGCAAAATGTGAAGTTTTTGGGCCTATAGTTAAAGTTTTTGGGCCTATAGTCGAAACACCTAATAGTGTTAAGCCTGTTGGCTATAGATGGGTCTTTGTACGCAAGAGAAATGAGAAAAACAAGGTACAAAGATATAAGGCACGCCTTGTTGCACAAGGATTTTCTCAAAGGCCTGGTGTCGATTATGAAGAGACATATTCACCCGTAATGGATGCTATAACTTTCCGTTATCTCATTAGTTTTGCTGTCCTTGAAAAGCTTGACATGCATTTAATGGATGTGGTTACTGCCTATCTTTATGGCTCACTTGATAATGAGATATACATGAAAATTCCCGATGGATTCAAAATGCCAAACACTCATAATTCAAAGTCCCGGGAAATATTTTCAATCAAATTGCAAAGATCTTTGTATGGTCTAAAGCAATCAGGACGAATGTGGTATAATCGTCTTAGTGAGTATTTATTAAAGGAAGGATATATTAATGATGCCATTTGTCCATGTGTTTTTATAAAGAAACAACATTGGAATTTGTTGTACTTGCCGTATATGTCGATGACATAAACCTTATTGAACTCCCATAGAACTCCAAAAGGCAATTGATTATTTAAAGAAGGAATTCGAGATGAAAGATCTCGGAAAGACAAAATTATGTCTTGGTTTGCAAATTGAATATTTGGCAAACGGAATTTTTGTTCATCAATCTGCCTATATAGAAAAGGTATTGAAACGGTTTTACATGGATGGAGCATATCCTTTAAGTACTCCGATGGTTGTTCAATCACTTGATGTGAATAAGGATCCATTCCGACCGCAAGAAAAGAATGAAGAGCCACTTGGTCCTGAAGTACCATATCTTAGTGCAATTGGCGCACTAATGTATCTTGCAAATACTACAAGGCCTGACATATGTCTTAGCAAGATATAGCTCTGCTCCCACAAGGAGACATTGGAATGGAATCAAACATATATTGCGGTATCTAAAAGGGACTATCGATATGGGCTTATTTTATAGCAATAATTGCAGTCCTGATCTTGTTGGTTATGCTGATGCTGGATATTTATCTAACCCACACAAGGCTCGATCTCAAACAAGTTATGTGTTTATCTTTGGAGGCACTGCCATATCTTGGCGATCGACTAAGCAATCAATTGTGACAACTTCATCTAATCATGCTGAGATAATCGTTATTCATGAAGCAAGTCGAGAGTGTGTGGTTGAGGTCTATAATACATCATATTCGAGACAAATGTGGTTTGAAATGTGACAAACTACCCACGATTTTGTATGAAGACAATGCAGCATGCATACCCAATTGAAGGGAGGATTCATAAAAGGAGATAGAACAAAGCATATTTCACCAAAGTTATTTTTCACACATGATCTTCAAAAGAATGGTGATATCAATGTGCAACAGATTCGTTCAAGTGATAATATGGCTGATTTGTTCACAAAATCTCTACCAACGTCAACCTTCAAGAAGCTGGTACACAAGATTGGAATGCGAAGGCTCAATGATGTGAATTGATGCTCTTTTCAGGGGGAGTTAATGCGCGTTGCACTCTTTTTCCCTTACAAGGTTTTGTCCCACTGGGTTTTCCTTGCAAGGTTTTTAACGAGGCAACAAAAATACATTTTGTTAGATATGTGTACTCTTTTTCCTTTTCTAGAATTTTCTTTTCCCATTGGGTTTTATTTTAGTTAAGGTTTAACGAGGCACATTATCTTTGGACATCCAAGGGGGAGTGTTATGAAATATTAGATTATGGTGGATGTCCATAACTACTATAACACCCACTACTTTTATCCATTATCTCCATAACTCCCACTACTCCAATATTTATGGTTGTAACTCCCACACCTCCATGATCTCCCCCATGATCTTCCTCCATGATCTCAAAAGCTTAATGACATATTTATGGAATTCTTTTAGTATACCTCTATGTAGTACTATAAATAGAGGATGAGAAATCATTTTGTAATACACTTGGATACATAGAAGAAATATATTCTCTTCTCTATTTCTCTCTACTTTGTTGTCTATCTTTTTGTTTATTACTTTGAGCTAAGTTTTGTAACAGTTTTAGATTAAAGAAAATACCAACTAAATAAAAGGAAAGTTTTATTAACAAACTATATCTAGTGAAATCACATAATACATATCTTAAAGAACATATCTTAAAGTTACTACTGAGGAGGGCAATAGCTATATTTTCATCTATCTTTTATTAAGTTTTAATAAAATTTTACATTAACGATTGATCTATCAAAATGTACATTTAAATACTGTATTTAACAAGAAAAGTGAAAAATAAGATGCTTGTATCGAATAAAAAAGGTGACTTGGCACCTCTCTTTGGCGAAGGATCCTATTTATCTTTTTTTTTTTGAGTTTTTCTTCCCTTTATATGTTATATTATATACATTAAAATACCCAGAAGACATTGCTCTTCATTAAACATTATCATTTCATATCAGTTACATACCTTATCATTTTATATCAGTTGCAAAACTTTGTGTGCTATATTAAAAAACTGAAAAAAAACGTACTAACTCTTAATAAACATTATAATTACATTTCAGTTACAAACTCTATTTGGTAATGAATTTCTTTATTTACAGAAAAAGGGATTGGGTTGGTTGAGGTTGTACCAAATAGCAACCTTTATTTATCTTTTTAAGCTTTCTCATTTCTCCTCTTGCTTTTTTTTAAAAATAAAATATTGTGGCATGTTTTTTATAGGAGAAAGCTGTAAAAGTAGAAAGTTTCGACTTTTTAAGGATTTTTTTTGAAAATATGTACCTACTTAAATTAAAGAATGATATGTATGTCAATAAGTGTAGACACTTATACTATACAAAGAAATAATCCAAATAATTAATTATATGAGAAATACAAATATGAAATTTTAATAAAATAAAGATAGATTCTAAAAAATCATGTAAAAATATTAAAATCAAAAGGGGAAAATGTTTTAGTAATTTTTCTCAAAACAAAATAAAATATTGATAGTGTATTTGCAACTAAAGGTCACAAATTTTTTTTAAAGAATATTGTTCATATATTCAGACAATAGAAAAAGATGATCGTTTCATAATTTAATAAATTGACTCGTACACTATTCTATAATGATAAGCGTTTTTGTACAATTTGCTTAACCATATACACTTTTGATATAAGAAATGTGTAAAAAAAAATTATTTCTTAAAAAAAATATCGTTAAGGTTTACAGACGGTAATATTTATAAAACGTTGTCTTTGAAAATGTTATTTTGTACAACCGCGCGGAGTGCGATCAATTCACTAGTCAAAAATATAATTATTGGAAATATTTTCCGTTAGTAAAACCAAAAAATAAGTAAGAAATCAACATGTTTTACTAAAAAAAATTCTAAAAAAATTTAGCTTCCGTTCGTACAAAATACTAGTGTACTTCTATAGATGGATATCATTTGAAATCATGCGTGGACTTTCCAGCGTCGAGGGTCTGATGGAAACAATCTCTATCCTCACAAGGTATGTGTTAAGGATATAGTTACAGTTAGTAGTTAATCATAATTAGTTAAGTTAATTTAGTGGTAATTAGTTGTATAGTTGGGCCCCACTAGTTGGTTAGAAGTAGTTAAATACAGATTTTCCATTATACTGTTTAGTCGTTTTCATTATCTGTAATTGAAAGAGCGGAGTTCTTCTTCTTTTCAAAATTCTCTCTCTAAATTATTCTCTTCATAACCTTCGATTCTTAGTTGCATGCCATTGATAAATTCATCATGGTATCAGAGCAGTATTAACGAGTGCTTCTAGGGAATTTTTCGAGCAATTGAAGAAAAATTTGAGATGATCTTCTCAAATTCAAAGCTTAAACCCTAATTTTTCGTACTTCAATGGCGATTCCTGAAGATTCAACTGTGAATGCGAATGCTGGAACTCGATCTGGAACTGGAGTAACCGGAAGCACGACTATAATGGATCATAATCATCCTATTTACCTTCATCCTTTAGACGGTCCCGAATCTATGTCGGTTGGATTTATTCTGATAGGAATGGAAAACTATTCCTTGTGGAGTCGTGCGACGAAGGTCGCATTGCTAGGGAAGACGGATCGATATCAAGGGAAGATTTTGGTGCAGAATTGGGAAGTCAATGGGATTGATGTAATGCCATCGTCACTTCATGGCTTATGAGCAATGTAAGTTGAGAACTAGTTACAGAGTATTATTTTCTTCTAATGCTCAGAAGATATGGGCAGATTTTAAGGAGTGATTTGACAAAGTGAATGGATCGAGACTATACTACTTGCACAAGAATATTTTCACTCTAACACATGGAATCTCAATTGTTTTAACATATTTTACTAGATTGAAGGACCTTTGGGTAGAATATGATTCAATATTACCATCTCCTTCATCTGCTACTGAATACATTGAACAAATGGAATATTAATGTCTGTTGTAATTTTTAATTGGCTTAAATAATGGTTTTGAACAAGCAAGAAGTCAAATCTTATTGATGTCAACACTAGATATTGCTTATGTATGGTAGTGCAGGATGAATTTAGGAAGATAATTGCTGGAAATGCATATGGGCAAGCAGGGGATACTGATCCTATAACTCTTTTTACTGCTCGACCAAGAAGAAATCTCAACTTAGAATGTGAATTCTGTCATTTAAAAGGTCATACTAAGATTTATTTCTATAAACAAATAAAATGTGAGTTTTGTAATAAGACAGGATATCGCAAGGAGAATTGTTACAAAATTGTTGGATATCCAACTGACTTCAGGCAGAAGAAGAAAGCTAATGTAGTGATGGTTGAGTCAACTGGACAGCAGAACTTGTGAAGTCCACAGACTACTTGTAACGACTCGGCCGATCGTTTTTCAAATTTACGCCCCAATCCCCTATTAATTACTTCCCTTAAGTTTATTTCTGCTATTTTGGTTTGTCGGGACGTTCGGCGTCGAGTTTCGGATAGTTTTGGGACGCTTAGTCCCTAAATAAGAGTTTAAGTGTTGGAAAGTAGTCTGTAGTCGGAACAATATGAAGACGAACTCGACATGGAAATTTGATAGTTCCGTTAGATCCGTTAGGCGATTTCAGGGTTGGGAACATGTTCGGAATGAATTTTGGAGGTCCGTAGCTAATTTAGGCTTGAAATGCCGAAATTTGAAGTTTTGAAGTTTCCGGTCCGATAGTGAGATTTTGATCCGAGGGTCGGAATGGAATTCCAGAAGTTGCAGTAGCTCTGTCATATTATTTTGTATATGTGTGCAAAATTTCAGGTCATTCGAACATGTTTTGGTTGGGTTTTTGATCGAAAGAGTGATTGGATGAAATTTGAAATTCTTAAGCTTAAATCGTTGATTAATTCAAGTTTCTGGCATTGTGTTAGGTAGATTAAGGGTTGGTACAAGTTTGGATAATATTATGAGATATGTCCATAGGTTTGGTTGAGGTTCCGGGGGCCTCGGGTGTGTTTCGGATATTCAGCAGAGCATTTCAGAGTTGTGAGAAGTTGCAAAAAATTCTTCAGTTCTGTTGCAGGTTTTCCTTCTATGCGATCGCAGCTTCCCCTCCATGATTGCAAAGTGTAATTTCAGAGGGGATTATTTTTCTCTACACGGTCGCATCCGCTTGTCTACGATCACAGACTTCAGCCTTCCCCTTCTTCGCAACCGCATTCCCCTTCCGCGCGTTTGCATTGCACAAGTTGAGCTGGTGACTCAGTGGCCAAATCCTTCTACGCGATCGCGTAAGGCTACTTCCTCCTCTTCTGCGATTGCAGGACCTCAGTTGCATTCGCATAGGCCACTTCTGGGGCTTCAAATTTTACTCTCCGCGATCGCATGCCTACTCCTGCGATCGCATAGAACAAAATGTCTGGGCAGACAAATTTAATCCCAAATTCGAGGGTTCACCAATTTATTCATAATTTGACTTCTAGATCTCGGTTTTGGGAGAAATTTCGAACGGGTTTTCGCGGGCAACAATTGGGTAAGGATTCTCTACTCTCTTATGCTTAATATCTACTAATCTAATCGTGATTTCCTCTTTATTTTCGGATTTTTGGATAAAAAATGGGTCAAACTTCATGGATCAAATTATTGAATTTTGAGAGGGTATTTGACCTTTGATTTGAGATATTTTTATATGGTTAGACTCGTGAGAATGCTAGGGTTCTGAAAATATAAAATTTATCCGATTTCTAGACGTGGGCCCGAGGGGAATTTTGGTCATATTACATAATTTTTTGCCTTAGCTTCAAAATTAATAGTAGAATCAGTTGGTTCAGACGTTATTTACGAAATGTAATTTAATTGAATAGATTTGAGCCATTTGGAGACATATACTCATGACAAAGGCGTGGTTTCTAGTTGAATTTGAACCAATTTGAGGTAAGTATCTTGCCTTACTTTGTGTGGGGGACTTCCCATTAGGATTTGAGTCTTCTTTGCTTGTTGTATTCCTTGTACGCGAGGTAACGAGTGCGTGCTCGGATTTATTTGTGGAAAATTATCCCTTTTAGGCTCTTAGGTCCTTGAAAGCATCGAATATGAAGTTGTTCTTAATACGATTGAGTTCCTTGTTATTAGATTCGCCTCTATATGTCTTACTTAGAATTTATTTGCCTTTTGGTGTATTCTTGATGCCTAATTGATTTTTACTTGTTTAACTGTAGACTTTGCCCTTCTATAGTCACATTATCCTTCCTGACTGTTTGTCTTTATTCGGAAAATATTATTTCCACTCTCTTGTAATTAATTGGTCTGAATTTGGTTAGATATCCTGTGTTTAGTCAATATTTTTCCTTAAATGTAATTATTTATTTTATGTTATTTCCTTGTTGTTGAACTGAGAATTTTGGGATCGTTGTTTCGTATTATTTCTTTCTTGTTGAGTTATTCTTATTTCGCTTAGTCTTTCTCCGTTATAGTTATTCCTTGTGAGTTAGTTGTACCATCTTTTGGTAGACGGAAATACCTGAGTTGATTCCCTTGCTTGTCATTATTGTGTCGTACTTGAGACGGTGATGCACGAGGTTTTTGCCGTGTAGTTGTTGATATTGTGATGCACGAGGTTTCTTCCGTGCGGCTGTAGGTACTGTGATGCACGAGATCTTTGACGTGTTATTGTTGTTATTGATGTTTTGCACATGCTGCGTAATAAGGTGGGATATTTTATATGCTTATATATGGGTTGCGCATGTGGCTGAATAAGGTGAGAATATTATGATGCACGTGCGCGAAATAAGGTGGCACTTCTTATAGTATTATTTGCACACGTGGTGAAAAAAGGTGCGCTATATCAGGGGTTGATTGTAAAGAGTTCTGATGGCTTGTGAAGGAATTCCTAATTGTTTAATATTGTGAAGGCGGGTTGCTTACTAGTATGAGGATTACTACTTGGTGGTTGTGAGGAAACATCGTAAGTGCGGTCCATCCCCTTTTTATGTTTACTAGTTGGTAGGATCCTTGTTAAAGACGCTTTCACAAGCATACACATAATTGGATATTCCCATTAGAAGTGGACTCCTTCCGATTTTGTTAAGCGTGGAGGTACACCTTCGTTTATCCATTATATATGTGATAGTGGTCTTAGTTAGCCAGCTAGTTGTCAATAAGACCGTGAGATTAATGGGGCACATGATGCCAAGTGCTATATTCAGATGTTGAGTTCTTGTGAGTTGTGGTTTGTCCGAGATCTTGGTAAAATTGTGGAAAAAGTTGGATAAGACCTTATGTGATCATTATTGTAGGATATGAGTTGTTGATTGTGTTCCCTTTTGCCGTGTTGTGACCTTAGGATTTGAATTATGACTCTACGGTCATTTTGTATCATCATTTATTATAATCTCGTTGTTAATGTTTTCCCTTTCCCTTATGTGAATTGTAGCATTTTATTCATTCATGCAGTCTTTACATGTTTATATATTGTTTCCATTATTCATATGATTATACTGTTTATTTGACCGATGTGTGCCTTCACTGTTCCTCATCACTACTCCACCAAGGTTAGTCTTGGTACTTACTGGGCACCGCCGATGTGTGCTCATGCTACTCTTCTGCACATTTTTGTTGTGCAGATATAGGTACTCCTACTCAGTTCTGCCAGCCTTGGAAGGAGACGTATCGGTAGAGACTTCGAGGTATATCTGCTACGTCCGCATACCGAGGAGTCCCTTTCCAGCTATCTATAATAAGTATAGTTTCTTTTAGTACTTCTCCTTTGTAGATATTCTTGAGTTAGAGCTTCTTATGTATCCCTTAGCTTGTGATTTGTGAGATTTCGGATTTTGGGGGTTGTTTTGAATATCTGTGATTTTGGGTTGTATATTCCAAGTGGCACTTATATACTATTTTCTCTTAATAGTATAATTCCAAGTTATTTATTTTTGCAAGTTAGTTTGGCTCCACTTCATTAGGCTTACCTAGTCATAGTGACTAGGTGCCATCGCGACATATTCACAGAGGGAGAACTGGGATCGTGACCCTACTTATCAGCCAAGAAGCAGTGTTGAGACAGGTCAATCCTTCACCAAAGAGCACTACAATCAATTATTGCAATTTTTGAACAAGAACTTCATTGGAGAAGCAAGTGTCAACATGACAGGTAAATATTTTTGTCGCAATATAGCACTCTGTGAAACTTTAAAGCTATACAAATAGATAATTGATATTGTTGCTACTAGTCACACGACTGGTGATAAAAGTTTGTTAAAAATGAAACTTCAGTATGGAACTCAAGGCAAGTTCAACTACCTACAAGGGATTTAGCCACTATTTCTCATATAGGAGAATGTTAGCTTACATGAGGTGATGTATTCAAGGATGTGTTGTGTGTACCATCTTTCAAGTTCAATCTTATGTCAGTCTCAAAAGTAACAGAAGATCTTAAGTGTAGTGTTACCTTTTTCCTCAATGTTATGTATTTCATGACCTCTTGTCTGGGAGGGTGAAGGAGATTGGTAAAAGAGAGGAAGACCTATACATTTTGTCAGCTGCACTAGGAAAGAAAGTGAATAAAGCCTTTTCAGTGACTAATAAGGGAAGCATGGATATATGGCACAAAAGAACAAGATATGTACCAGTTCAAGTTCTTAGAAGAATTTCCAATCTACAAGAATATAGTAGCAACACACACAGTAGTACATTGTCTAAAGCAGAATGACCTTTATGTCACCTATACTTGTACCACCTTGTCATGCCGATCTTCCTACTTCATTTTTTTTCCAGACACTTTAACTTATTCAAAATCTATAGTTTAAACCCCTCTGACTGTGTGTGTATCTCACTTGCTTGACGTGGATGCCACATCATATTTCACGTCATTTTTTATATTGTATCTACTAAAAATAACATTTTCATAGAGAAAAAGAAAATTAATACATCCATCTAATCTCCCTTCTCTCAAATTAGGGTTGCCTTGTGCTTAGCAGTGCCCAAATTTTTTCTTCCCTATCCGCCTCATAGCACTTATTCCTCAAAGATTTTTATCCGTTTATTAGATGATGAAGCAATTTATATTGATTTTTGGCTACTGACCCAATGATTTAACTGGAGAAGTTGCAACTTGCCAAAGAAAAACTGAATGATTGCGTATGATATAATTGATGATTGTTGGCCCAAAATATCTGGGCAGAAAAAAACTTTTGCACATCCTATCCAAGCACAAGAACTTCTGTTGAGCTGCAGATGGGAGAGAGAGAAAATGAGGAGTGGGGTTGTTTTAGACGGCTAGTTTTGCAATTCCATCAATTATATCACCTTCTGTCATGAAGAATCAATCTTTGTTTTTACGATGTTCAATTGAGACGTATTGGTGGCTATGCTTTTATTTATAATTAGGGGCGAGAAGAAGAAAAGCGTACAAGGAAATGGGAGATGGGTTTGGAAGAATAAGAAAAACTACAGGGAAAAGGAGATGTGGGTGGGGGTGGGGTGGAAGAAGAAGAAACGTAAAAAATGTCTTTTTGCTTTTTCTTTTTCATTTATAACTTATTTTATTTTTTACTCTTATTTTGATGATTTTTATCCTTATTTTAGTTATTTCTTCAAAATCTTCATATGCACGCTCCTTAGTCGCGTGAATTAAACACACTTTGTCCAGCTCAACCATTTTGTTGCCACATGTGCTTGGTCAACGGTCAGATGGGTTTAAAATATAGATTTTGAACGAGTTAAAGTGTATTGATGAAAAAAATAAAGTATGATGACCGGCATGACACAGTGGTACAAGTATAGGTGTCATTTAGGCCATTCTGCCTTGTCTAAATGCAAAATCTGTCCCTTAGCTAGACAGACTAGAGTACAATTTCAACCTAGTACTAGCAGAAGTATGTGCAGTTTTGACTTGATTCATATGGATGTATGGGGACCTTATAAGGTTACTACTCATAATGGAATGAGATACTTTCTTACACTAGTTGATGATTATACTAGGTGGACTTGGGTATTTTTCATGAGACTTAAGACTGATGTTATTTTCTTGCTAAAGAATTTCATTGCTATGATAAATACTCAGTTTAACAAGCAGATCAAGGCCTTCAGGTCAGATAATGGTGGTGAATTCTTTAATCATGCTTGTAAAGATTTGTTTCAATAACATGGAATTATTCATCAAATCTCATTCCCCTATACTCCTCATCAGAATAGAGTTGTGGAAAGCAGACGTAGACGCATACTTGAAACTGCTCGAGCAATAAGATTTCAAGGACATTACCTGTCAGGTATTGATGACATTGTATTGACTGTGATGTATATATCATCAATAGGATTCCTTCATCTGTATTGGGGCATAAGTCACCCTATGAGCTATTTTTTGTAAACCGCCTTCACTAATACATCTCAAAGTTATTGGATGTCTATGTTTTGCTACTAACCTGGTAAACACTGATAAATTTGCACCAAGAGCTATGGGGTCAGATATATTGGGATATACTGCACATCATAAGGGATATAGATTGTTGGATTTGGAGAATAGAGTATTTTTCATCAGTAGAGATGTGGTGTTCTATGAAGACATGTTTCTTTTTCAGGGAGCTGAAAGCACATCCAACTCATTTTTCTTAGACATGTGTCCAGTGGCTAGGAAGGATTTCAGTGAAGAACCAATGTTAGTGGACTGTTCTGCTACAGATAGCTCTTATGGCACACCTAATGTTCCAAGCCCTTCAGATACGGTTTCTGTTCATTTAACTGAACAAGACACTCCTTCTAACGCTATTCATAGCAATGCTGAAGCTCAACCTAATCCTCTTGTAGCCCCAATTACTTCTTCAGATGTTCCCATTAAAGTGGGATTAAGAAAATCAACTAGGGTATCCAAGCCCTCTATATGGCTTAAAGATTATGTTAGACCAGACAAGATAGGTTCTGGGGGTTGTTGCAAATATCCTATCTCAGAAATCATTAGATATGAAATGATCTCCTCAAAGTATCGGAGTTATTTAGCTAGATTCTATTTTGAGGTGGAGTCTGCAACATATTCTGAAGCAATCAAGGATAAAAAAGTGGGTGGAAGCAAAGCATGCAGAGATCAAAGCATTGGAATACAATAAAACTTGGACATTGGTTCCTTTGCCACAAGGACAGAAGGTTATAAGGTGCAGATGGGTCTATAAGATCAAGTATAAAGCAACAGGAGAAGTAGAAAGATTCAAGGCTAGTCTAGTAGCCAAAAGGTATAATTAGAGGGAAGGGCCGAATTATCAAGAGACCTCTTCACCCGTAGTGAAAATGGTCAATGTTAGGAGTGTACTGGATCTTGCAGCATCAAGGCATTGGTTCATCCATCAAATGGATGTCTACAATGCCTTCTTGCAAGGTGATATTACCTAAGAATATATATGACTATTCCTTAAGGTTTTCATGGTTCACACAACAAGTCCACAGTTTATAGGTCAATGAAGTCTCTTTATGGACTCAAGCAAGCATCCAAGCAGTGAAATATCAAGTTAACTTCATCTTTAAGGGAAGCTGGTTTTCAACAAAGTCATTTGGATTATTCTCTTTTCATTATAAAGACAGAAGCTCACATAGTTATTGTGTTGGTCTATGTTAACAACCTCCTTATTACTGGAGATGATCCAGCACTGCTTCAACAAACCAAAGATGAACTACAATCTTCTTTCAAGATCAAGGATATGGGAGAGCTGAAATATTTCCTAGGCCTAGAATTTGCCAGAAGAGGTGATGGATTATTGATGCATCTACGAAATATGCTTGGAGCTTATTTCTGAGTTAGGACTCTCGGGTGCAAAGCTTGTGGGATGTCCAATGGAGCCTAATCTAATACTTATCACTTCTGAACTTGACAACCATGTAGCAATATCTGATGATGTATTGTTGACTGATTTCTGTACCTTATCAAAGATTATTAGGTAAACTATTCTATTTGACCATTATGAGGCCTGGTATTTCCTTTGCCGTCCAAAGTCTCAGTCAGTTCATGCATAATCCCAAAGTTTCACACATGGAAGTAACACTTAAAGTGGTGAGATAAATCAAAACCAGTCCAGGACTAGGAGTTTTTCTGGGGGCGAAATGTTCAGAGTCATTATCAGCATATTCTGATGCTGATTGGGCTGCATGCCCCAATAGACGCAAGTCAGTGACTGGTTATTTTGTCAAGCTTGGTAGTCTCTCATTTCTTGGAAATCAAAGAAACAGACTACCATATCTAGGAGTTCAATTGAGGCTGAATAATATCGCAGCCTTGCCTCTACTGTTGCTGAAATTGTATGGATTTTAGGTTTACTCAAAGAACGGGAATTGAGCATCACTCTCCTATACCAGTTTATTGTGACAACAAATCAGCTCTTGCAATTACCGCCAATCCAGTTTTTCATGAGCGCACGAAGCATATTGACATTGATTGTCACTTCATCTGTAAAAAGATTCAATAAGGCCCCGTCACTACTCACTATTGTGCTACACAAGAACAAGCATCTGTTCTCCTCACCAAAGGGCTGAGTCGACCACAACATACATATTTGCTACCCAAGCTAGGACTTCTGAACATTCTTCCCAGTCCTAGCCGGGGGGGGGGGGGATGGGGTGTTAAGGATATAGTTACAGTTAGTAGTTAACCGTAGTTAGTTAAGTTAATTTAGTGATAATTAGTTGTATAGCTGGGTCCCACTAGTTGGTTAGAAGTAGTTAAATACAACTTTTTCATTTACACTGTTTAGTCGTCTTCATCTCTGTAATTGAAAGAGCAAAGTTCTTCTTCTTCTTCTCAAAATTCTCTCTTCATAACCTTCCATCCTTAGTTGCATGCCATTAATAAATTCATCAGTATGGATAAATTTTGCGTATACACTACCCTTCTCAGACTCCACAGTGTGAAATAATATTGGGTATATTGTTGTTGCTGCATTTGAAATCATGTGTGAGCAGAGGTAGGGGACAAATTTCCCAATTACTTATTATTTATTTTCTCCATAGTAAAAAATAGATTGGGCGTTATTCCCACTAGATATAAGAAATTTTTGTTTAAAGAAGGTCAAGAGTTCAAATCCTGCTCAACTTTTTTCCAAACAAAATAAGCTTCAAAAATAGCCAAAAATGAGTTACTAAAGAGAATCGATCCCTAGTCCTTAGACCTAGAAGAAATAAGGCAGGAGCTATACCACTGGATGAAGAACAAAGTTCTTGTAAGTTGTCACCCCAGTCTATATATGGATATTTGATTAACTTTTTGTATTATTTGTATGACATTTGATAAAATATTTTGACGGAATCCGCCCCTGAGCGGAGGCAAAGTTAGATTTTAGAACTACGACTTCAAGATCTAATAATTGAATTTTAAATTTAATATTTATTCACATTTAATGAATTGCTTAACACAAACACATTATTAAAGAACAATTACTGAATTCGACAAATTTGTGTTCGAACTTCTAACTCAACCCCTGTACATGAGATTATTGTAATAAAGAAGGGCGGAGAACTGGGAATTATAGAGTACCACCAGCTAGGAGTGTACATAGACCGGGTTGGTTCGGATTTTACAATTACCAAACCAAACCAATTGTGTCGGGTTATTAAATCTAAAGACCAAACCAAACCAATAAATTCGGGTTTTTCAATATCGGTTTTTCTCGGGTGTTTTCGGGTTATTCAGGTTTTTTCGAATTTTTTTCTGATAAAATCTTCGTAGAACAAAATATATAACGTATGCTCAAAATATTTCTTTAATTCTAGTAAGATACAACTATATAAAGTATTTTTCAAGAAAATAATACAGAATATGAGATATGTCATGACTCATGACATTATCCTAAATATTCAACAGTAAAAATTATTAAAATTATGTACTATAAATATTGCTAATTAAAAAGTCATAATAAAAATAAACATAATCTAAAAGCACTAATTCATTCTAAACTAGATAGACTAATGAGGGAGTATTAGTTATATGCCTAAAAGCTAAAGAAAAAAAAAAAAGGTTATGTATTTTTATCTAAATTATTGCAAAATAAAAAACAGACATTTAGTACATTCCCGTTCGTAATATTGAATTGAATGTCTTTTGTTAGCATTAGTATTATATGCAAGCATTATTTTAATTTACTAATATTAATGACTATAAAACTTATTGGAGCATTCAAAAGTTCTAAATCAAACCTTGAAATAATACCTTAAAAGATAAAATTATGAAAATTTTTAAGAAATATTTATAAATTACATTACAATAACTTTATTTATATATTAAATATATCTAAAATTTTTATATATGTAATGTCGGGTTGGTTTGGTTTCGGTTTGACTTTCTTTAGTTAAAACCAAACCAAACCAATTATGGTCGGGTTTTTTTTCAACACCAAACCAAGTCAAACCAAACCATAGTCGGGTTTTTTTTCTCGATTTGACTCGGATTATCGGGTTGGTGCAGTTTATCGGTTTTCTTTGTACACCCCTACCACCAGCAAACTTATGGATAGTAGTGTCTTGATAGTCTATTAAAAAATAGAAACTTTAAAAAACATTTTAAAAGAAATATTTTCTGAAAATTAAAACGTGCTAATATGTGTAAAAATATTATATAGATATCGATTGTAATTGGTCAATTACAGAAAAATCTTCAAATTCAAGCTTTGAGTATAAAAAAAGTCTTGGCTAATAGCGTTTTCTTATTTGATGGGCTTTATGCAACATGAATACAAATTAGTCGAGCCAGTATGAATACCGAACACTAATAAAAACCAATTCTTTTTTAATTTTTAAAATAATTTTCACTTTCTCTATTTTCCAAGTCCTTGGCTACCTGCCTCCACGCAACAAAGTCAAGTCTTCTCTCAAATTTTACACGTTTATGTAAAGGTTGTACCTTTCTCTGTCCTTCTTTTCTTTCAAGTTGTGGCCTCTTTGACTGGTTTCCTTCCACGTTTATATTTATATTTAATTAGTAGTTAAAAAATTGCTTATGTAAATTAAATTAAGTATTAATATCCAAAGTTACATCATACATGTCACACGCCGGGATTCTCACGTTGTTAAGCAGGCTGAAATACGTGAGGAAAGGGGCAAAAACGACTGATTTTGAAAGCACGAACCTAATTTCACTATTTTATGAGTTATGTACTTTTTAGAATAAGAAAAAAGATTGTCTACTATGTGAGTTTTTTGTGTGTGTAAATTTAATTATCTTAATTCATGTGCTATTAATATTGTTCTATCTTCTATTTTATATAACCCTCGGTCTCCGCGTATAAAGAAAGCTTAGCGCATAAAGGAAGCTTATTGCACTACTGTGCTCCTTCTATTCGACATAACATAATATATAAACTTTTTAATTCTTTATGTTAATAACATTTGGATGTAAGGGCGGATCTAGCATGTAGTATGTGGGTTCTCAAGAACTCAATAATTTTTGCGTAGATCCTGTATTTTTGTTAAAAAATTATTAAATATTTATTTGTGAATCCAGTTATTATTATATATTAATTTAAAATTGCGACAGGAACCCATAAATTTAAAATTCTGGATTCGCCTATGTTTGGATTAAAGTAATGAAAAGTATAATCTCCACGTTAAATTACTTATGAAATTAAATCAAAGGAGTGCAGCATTTAATACATTTGGAAACTATTTCAAATGAATTAATGGAGAAAAACATAAAGATAAAAATGTAACTTTCCCCTTTTTTATTGGAAAATTATTTCCAGAAGTATTTTTGAGTGTTAGACGGCAACAATATCGATATCATACCGAATGAAATTTCACATAGAGGATTCTAGGGATATGTATACACACCTTATTTTTATTTAGTGAAGATAAAGAATCTCTTTCCAATAAACCTTCTGCTCAACGAAATACGATAGAAGCCATGCAATAGATGTAGTAATAACAATCAAGATAATAAAATGACCGAAGCAAAAAAAAAAAAAGAATCTTAACAAGAATCTAAGAAAAAAAATAGGGGAATATGCCCTAATACTATTAATATAAAAAAAAGAAACGCTCGGCTAATTACTAACGTTTTACGCGGGAGAAATTTAAAAGTAGTCAGATTTACAACTAGTCATTCAAAAATAGTCCAATTTTAAAAGTAATCGAAATTTAGCCACTTTTCATGTAAAGATAAATCTGAGCGAAAACACTGTCACTGTTCAAAATCCGAAAAATACATCAGTAGATTATACTGGAATTCCAGCATAAGTATGTTTGAACTCCAGCATAATATGTTAGAGTTCCAGCATAAGTACAATAGAACTCCAGCATAATATACTGGAGTTCCAACAAGTATAAATGTCCAGTATAATATATTGGAGTTTGGAGCACCGGTACTTCAATCTCCCATATATTATACAAGAGTCAACAAAGTATACCGGTCCATCATAATATGCTGGAGTTCGTACACAGATGCAACAAACTACCGTACATTATACGGGACCGAGTTTTGTTACAGCAAAATAATGACTATTTTTTATTAACTTCGTAAATACTGACTAGTTTTGAATGACTTGTCCGAAAACTAGTAATACGGTGCTATTTTAATGTTTTACGGTAATGAGGCCCTCCTATCAAGGGTGTTAGATTGACTAAAATGACTTATTGGTGGTGTAGGTGTGTGTCTCTTTCTGGTTTAGCTTTCGGCATTCGTTCGTCTTTCCCAATCAACAGACAGAATCACATTCTCCCACCCAAACTCATCTTTCTCACACTCTTCACGTGTTACATATGACCACTTACACCTACACTCCTCCTGTAGTAGGCGTAGGACCTCCATTTCTGTCACACATCCGTGTTCCCACGCGCTTACCACCTTCTTATTATGCCTTCACTACCTCCGCCGCTCCTTCTCCTCGTTCCCTCAATTTCTCTTTTCCTCGCCGGAGATATTTTTCCCGCCAAAATTCACCATGCCTTCCGCCGCCGCTGCTGCAGCCGATGATGAAATTAATTTTCCTTTGGAACTCTCTAATGAGTCCGACCTTGATCGAATTGTCTCTTCCGATGGACTTATCTCCATTTGCGGCTTCGGTTCTCTCCTCTCAGGTAAATTAATATATTCATATTTCCTCTGATCCTACAACATGTGAACTTTGACTAGTATCTTTTAGGAAGTTACATTTTCTGTATTTTCGATACTTTTATGTACCTTCAGAATAGTTAAATTTAGTAGTAATTTTTAACAATTGTTGTATTAATTTTCTCCGTATGTTGCTTTGGTTCCCTCCTCTCAGGTAATCATATACTTAACTTTGATTTTGGAGAATATTTCCGTACTTGTGTGTTTGGGTATGTTTCAACTACTAACTGAACTTCGGTCAGTATGATACAATATATTTTTTCAACACTTTAATATAACTGAATTGCAATTTATTATACTTTTTGGATATCTAAACTTTAGTTCATAACAAATACTAGTGTACCACTCTTAATCAAACTAACATGGAAAACATGTAGCCGCCTATTTATAAAATTGGTTTTAGTACTAAAAGGTGTTTTTAGCATATAATGCTTATGAACTAGTTTTAATCAGCTAACCTAAAACGGGAGCGGAGATAATGTGAAGATTAACGATTGCCATGCATGAACGGTGTTGATTTTCAGATTATTGAGAGAGAAAGAAGAAAAGTTCTTCATTATTACACAGAGAGAAAAACGAGACTGAGTCTCTGTAACTGCCCAGAAGCTTCCGGAAGAAAAAACCATCTAATCTATCTGTACATATACAAAATCTACTATATTATTTCTTTTACAATACATTGGGCCATTGGGCCAGAATTAAATAAAGGTGCAGCTTGGGCTTGGTTTGGGCTGCTGCTTTGTTGTTGAGGCTAATTCACTGGATTGGGCTGCATGCCCAATGTAACTCCAACACCCCCCTGCAAGTTGGAGGGTGACTAAACTCCCAACTTGAGCATGATAGAATGATGCAAAATACCAGTAAGGGGTTTGGTAAAGATATCCGCAAGCTGAGAGGTAGTAGCGACATGGTGCAATCAACTAGTCCTTCATGAAGTTTGCTTCTCATGAAATGACAATCCACTTCTATGTTTGGTGCGTTCATGAAAAACTGGATTCTTTGCAATGTGAAGTGCTACTTGGTTATCACAAAAGATTGGGACAGAGGAGGTAACAGGAACCCCAAAATCAGACAGCAATCGAATGAGCCAGGTCAGTTCACCAACAACCTTGCTGATGGCTCTATACTCAGCCTCAGCAGAAGACAGAGATACCACATGCTGTTTCTTAGCTTTCCAACCAATGAGAGAACCACCTAACAAAACACAGAAGCCAGAAACAAACCTCCTGGTGTTTGGCAAAGAAGCCCAGTCACTATCACAATAAGCAGATAAGGAGAGACCAGGAGAGTTGCTGAGAAAAATGCCAATCTCAGAAGTGTCTCTAAGGTATCTCAGGGTATGCAAAGCAGCAAGCATGTGAGAGGATGTAGGTTTCTGAAGATACTGACTCAAATGCTGTACAGCAAAGGCCAAGTCAGGCCTAGTGTGGGTGAGAAAATTGAGTTTCCCCACTAGACACCTATAGGATTTAGGAGAGGGAAGGGGATCACCCATATCAAGCTTGAGTTTAACAGAGAGGTCAAGAGGGCAAGTAACAGGGGAGACATCCTCACAGTGATAAGATTTGAGTAGGTCAGTGATAAACTTCTTTTGGTGGAGAAGAATCCCATTAGGAAGATAACTGACTTCAATACCCAAAAAGTAGTTAAGCACCCCAAGTCCTTGATTTTAAACTCATTATCCAGAAAACATTTCAAGGCAGTGATCTCCTCCAGATTATTACCAGTAAGAATGATGTCATCAACATATACAGCCAACAGAACAATAGAAGAGCCAGATTTTTTAAGGAAATGAGAATAATCATTGAGAGAAGAATAAAAACCTTTAGAACATAAGGCCTGGGACAGCTTGGCATACCATTGCCTAGAAGCTTGCCTTAAACCATATAAAGATTTCTGAAGTACACAAACCAAAGGAGAAGAAGAGGTAGCACAGTCAACTTCCAGACCAGGAAGCAATTTCATATAGACTTCCTCATCTAAGTCACCATGTAGGAAGGCATTATTGACATCAAGTCGGAAAAGGGACAAATGTTGGTTGACAGCCACATGAATGAGGGATTTAATAGTTGAAAATTTGACAACAGGAGAGAATGTCTCAGTAAAGTCTACCCCCTCAATCTGGGTGTCAACCCTAACAACCAGCCTGGCCTTATGCCTCTCCATAGATCCATCAGCCCTATATTTTATCTTATAAACCCACTTGCAACCAATAAGTTTCTTGTCAGGGGGAAGGGGAACCAGAGACCAGGTATGATTGGCCTCCAAGGCTGCAAATTCCTTGGCCATTGCCTCCTGCCAAGCAGGAATGGAGGCTGCCTGCTTATAGGAGGAAGTTTCAGTCTCTGTAATGCTAACTAAACTATGAAGACAAGTGGAAGAAGAAATGGGGCCAGAGATAGAAGGGGGAAGATTGCAAACATACTGCTGCAGGTGAGCAGGAAGAACATGTGTCCTAGTGGATCTTCTGGAACAGATAAGGTAGGCACTGAAAGATTGTGTGAAGGGGAAGAGCAAGGGGAAGCTGAAGCAAGAGGTTGCTGGGTGAGAGATAAGGGAGGATTGGGTAAGAAGTCATCAACAGGAGGAATACAGGCAGAAGAAGGAGTAGGAGGAGGAAAGGAACCATGGAAAGAGTTCCCTGTAGAGGCAAAAGGAAAGACATCTTCATGAAAAATGACATCCCTGGAGATTAGAGTAATTTTAGACTTCAAGTTATACAGTTTGTAATCCTTTTTACCCAAAGGATAGCCCAGAAAAACACAGGGATCAGCTCTAGGTTGGAATTGTCCCTATTCTATTTAGGGACTGAGGCAAAACAGAGGCAACCAAAAGTTTTAAGAAGGTTATAGGATGGAAGCTGTCCAAACAGCAACTCAAAAGAGGACTTATTGTGAAGAATTTTGGAAGGAAACCTGTTAATGAGGTAGGTTGCACTAAGTACACAGTCACCCCAGAATCTAATAGGGAGCTGGGAATGGAAAAGTAAAGCCCTGGAGGTTTCTAACAGATATCTATGCTTTCTCTCAACTACACCATTTTGTTGTGGTGTGTGAGAGCAGGAAGTTTGATGCAGTATACCATTTTCAGCAAAGAAATTGCTGCCACAGCTACTAGAGCCAAGTTCAAAGGCATTATCACTCCTAATGGTTTGTACCATAGACTGAAATTGAGTTTTAATCATGGCAATGAAGGCTTTGATAAGAGGAAAGGCATTGCTCTTGGATCCCATAAGGTGGGTCCAAGTTGCTCTGGTAAAATCATCAACAATTGTGAGAAAGTATCTACAACCATTATGAATAGGAGTGGCATAGGGACCCCATGTATCAACATGAATCAGTTGAAAAGGATGTGTTGTTTTAATGGAGCTATCAGGAAAAGGTAGTCTGGATTGCCTGGCAAGAGGGCATATAGGGCAAAGGAAGGGCTGCTTTGTGGAAAATGTACATGGTATAGAAGACATGTCTTTCATCCTAACAAAAGGTATATGCCCTAGTCTATTGTGCCGTGAAATCTCCATTTTATTAGATTCAGAATGATATGAACAATGAGAGGTAGAAACAGAACCAACAGTTAATGGAGAATGAGATTTACAATGATCAACAGACTGAAGAGAAGAAGATTGAACAAGCCTGTAGAGACCATCATCCAATTTACCAATCTCTAGTGGCCTCTTCAGAGAAGGGGCCTGTATTAAATAAGAGAATTTAGTAAATAGGACAGTAGAATTCAACTGGCACACAAGTTTAGACACAGAGATGAGATTGTATTGAAAACTGGGAATATAAATGACATGATGTAGAGTGAAACAAAGAAACTGAATTGACCTAGTGCAGGTTACTTAACCTTATAACCATTGGGTAAGGTAACTAGATAAGGTATAGTTAAAGGCTTAATGTCAAACAGAAGGTCTTTATTGGAGGTCATGTGATCAGTGGCACAAGAATCTATAATCCAAATGCAGTCACTTAATTTAGTTAACATGCAGGCACCATAGGATACATTCTTTAAGTGAGTGGTGGAAGAAAGGTTACCAGCAAAGTTGGATGATGCCATAGATTCTGAAATTTGTGTCTGTTGAAGAAGCAACATAAGCTGTGAGTATTGATCTTTGGTTAAACCAGGTATGAGAGAATCTGATTCAGAAACCCCCTGAGCATTGGCATTGCTGTTCTGAGTACCAGCAGAGTTTGGATTCCCCTGCAGTTCAACATGTGCTGCACTCCTTCTTCCTTTTGTGAACTTGGAATCTGATGGAATACCCTTTGTGAATTTGAAGTCTGATGGAAATCCGTGAAGTTTGTAGCACTTGTCAATGAGGTGTCCAGGTTTCTTACAATACCTACATACTAAGTTTGCCCTGTTGAGGTCAAAATTGATTCTCTGATTGAATTGCTTAGGGTACCCAGCTGTGGGAGGAAATTTGGTGATATGAGAAGATTTGTTGCTGAAGTGAGTGTTGAAAGCACTCGAATCATGGCGAAACTGGGAAGGTGATGAAACTTGTCTTTGTCTCTCATCTTAGAGTAAAATGTTGTATGCACAATCCAGAGTTGGTGGAGGCTGTAACATGAGAATGTTGCTCCTGACTCCTACATAGATGTCATTGAGCCCCATAAGAAACTGATGCAATTTGTTTTCATCATCCTCCCTTTTTTTAGCTCGGATCTGGCATTGCATGTGCAAGTGTTACCACGAGATGCACGCATGAAACCCAGCTCATCCCACAGTTTCTTCAACCTGTTGAAATACGATGCTATATCCAAAGACCCCTAATTTGTTGATGCCAATTCCTGCTTAATCTCAAATATCCTGGTGCCATTAACAGTCCCATTTCGACTATTCAGCTGGTTCCATATGCTTTGAGCAGTGTCAGAATATTGAACACTCTCTGCTATCTCTGGGGCAAGGGAATTGGTAAGCCAAGATATAACCATGTTGTTGCACCTATCCCATTGTCTAGATTGAGGAGAGTTATCTGGAGGTTTGGGAAGTGTTCCGTTAATGAAACCTATCTTATTTCTAGCGGATAATGAGACGATTATGTTACGTCTCCAACCCCCAAAACCAATCCCTGAAAAATGATTGCTTACCAAAGAGATTCCCGGAACATCAGAAGACAACAGAAACAAAGGATTCGAAGGGTCAATTACAAAATTATCAGTCCTAGACTCAGAGGTATCACCAGTATTAACCATTTTGACTGAGAAAGGGCTTGGAATTTGTAAGATAGAATAAACCTAAATGGTCCTAGGTACACAAAAAATTCCAAAAATCGGCTGAAACTGAGGAAAGAAAGTATGAAGCGTAGAAAACTCAGAAAACTCAGAGAAAATCAACAAACACCGAGGATTATCCAAAAAAAAAATAGAGAAATGGAGAAAAACCTAGATTTGTCGGAGAACACAGAAACTTTGATGGAAAATGATGAGAGTAACATCGTGACGGAGTGCGTGAGAAGCGGAATCGTAATCCATGCTCTGATACCATGTGAAGATTAACGATTGCCATGCATGAACGGTGTTGATTTTCAGATTATTGAGAGAGAAAGAAGAAAAGTTCTTCATTATTACACAGAGAGAAAAACGAGACTGAGTCTCTGTAACTTCCCAGAAGCTTCCGGAAGAAAAAACCATCTAATCTATCTGTACATATACAAAATATCTACTATATTGTTTCTTTTACAATACATTGGGCCATTGGTCCAGAATTAAATAAAGGTGCAGCTTGGGCTTGGTTTGGGCTGCTGCTGCTTTGTTGTTGAGGCTGATTCACTGGATTGGGCTGCAGGCCCAATGTAACTCCAATAGATAAAACGAGAAAAAATGAAGTCTTTTATCTCATCATTGTGGTATATACTCTGTCTCTGTCACATTTTGATGTTGTGTTGTTGGTAGAGCATAGAGGAGTGCTCGGTGTACATTTCCTGATCTGATCAACTTCAGAGTGGCGAAATTGAGTGGATTTCGGAGAGTATTTGCTCATGCGGCACCTATTTTCATCGAGCGTGGCATTGCTAATCCTGAGAGAGAGGAGAAAGGTACCTTACTGGGGGTCGCCGGAGAAGGGGGGTCGCCGGAGTTAGGGTTGGCAGGGGGTAGGGGTGGGGATAGGGGGTAAGGGCTGGGTAGTGGAAATAGAGGAGAGAGAGAGGAGAGAGACAGAAGAGAGAGAACTTACTTAGGGGGTCACCGGAGGAGGAGGGGGGTCGCCGGAGGAAGGGGGCCTCATTAATATGCATGCTTGTGTAAAATAGATATGGACATCATTTATATGTTGTGTATGTAAAATAAATATAACACCAGTAGTGCACATAAAATAGAATTGAACATTAAGTAAAAACAACAGTTGCTCAGTATAATTGTATTGGACTGATCATTTGAACGGAATTGAAGGGGCAAGTGCACATATAACCATTCACAAAGATGTTATTTAGAGATTAGCTAATATTTATTTTCTCTGAAATTTTTAACTAAAAATTTTAACTTCAGGACTATTTAGGACATTTTTATCCTGAAAAATTAAACTGAAAAACTAAAATCCAGAACGCACCGACCTAAATAGCAGCCCTTTAGAGTTGCTACCTGATGTCATTTCTACAGAAATTTATAGAACATGAACCTCATTAATAAGCTTGTGTAAAATATGTTAAAGCTAGTTAATGATTAAAGCTAGCTAAGTTGGTGTGAATGAGAAATGGAGGGAAGAAGACAATAGAAGGAAAATGAAGTTTCAAAGCAAAGTTCCTTTGAAAAGGAGCTTTGTACCACATCGGTGGTAGAAAGGGAAAGTTATGTGCTTATATTAGAAAGCACTTCTTCTAGCTCTTAAAGGGTTAAGAAGAGGGACTCCCCTCGCGCCGTCGTCGTCGCTCGGCTCGGCTTCGGCTTTGGCTTTGGATTTGGATTTGGATTTGGTCAAATGATCTGATTGATTGATAATCTTTTTGGACCAAATTTATTTAAAATTCAATCTTCATTTTCTGAAATTATTTTTAATTCCCGCGGGAAAAAAAAAAAAATATAATTCGTTAAAAACCTTCCCAACGTTCTTATTTTTCAGGAAAAGGCATGGCCTTTCCCGAACAGGCACCAAGCCTTTCCGAACAGTCTCAATTCAAGGCTATATAAACTGAGGCAATGCCTCATTTTCGAATACTGGAAGCATTAAAAATTCTGCATTGTTTTTTCTTCAAACTAAAAACATATCGAGTCATAGTGTGATTTCGTTCCCGAATTTGAGTTCGTCGAAGTCGTAGGCGTTTGAGGTACCGCCACTCCTACGACAAGTATATCCGTTATATCCTGGGAGGAAATAATCCACAACCTCGGGTACAGTGAGGGGGTTAAATTCCTTAAGGACACACAGTGAATTCTGTGGTCTCGGATTTCTTCATTTCTGTGATTATTTTTTTTTTTAACGTTACATACGTTCTGTTTGTGTTTCTTCTTATTACTGGTTTCCAGTTTCTCGTTGCTTTGAACACGGACAGTGGTTAACAAGCTTAAGGAATTTAATTTATTATTTCCGTGTTCATCTGTTGTTAACGAACTTGTATGTTGTTTGGAGACTAAATCTTCGGATTTTCTACTCCGGTTGAGATTAAAGTTTTCAGAACTTTCTACTCATTTGGGTACTTGATTTGAAGATATAAAAACTTCATCAAGTATACTACATACAGTATATTACATTCTATTTGAAGTTTGTTTTAATTCTGTTTGTGTAAATTTGATTCGGTTTGAAGAAATAAAAACTTCACCGATTATTAAAGTGTTCTGTTATTTCCTATGACAGAAATGGGAGACCAAACTCCAAATTTGAATGCTACTGCTACTGTTACTGCCACACCAGCCCCCGTGGTTGGTTCTACGAGCAATGCTGCGTCCTCCAGTCGTACTGCACCAGCACCGGCTCCGGCAGAGAAGCCCGGAAAATTCACCGGGATTGATTTCAAACGATGGCAACAAAAGATGTTCTTCTATCTAACTACTTTAAGCCTTCAAAAGTTTATTAAGGAGGATATTCCGGTTCCGCCGGAATCAACACCTGAAAATGAACGATTTGTTGTAATTGAGGCGTGGAAGCACTCAGATTTTTTGTGCAAGAATTACATTCTTAGCGGACTGGAGGATGATCTTTACAACGTCTATAGTAATGTGGGAACATCAAAAGAACTATGGGATGCGTTGGAAAAGAAATATAAAACAGAAGATGCTGGCTTAAAGAAGTTTATCGCTGCCAAGTTTTTGGACTACAAAATGGTAGATGGCAAGTCTGTTGTCACTCAAGTTCAAGAGTTGCAGGTTATCATCCATGATCTCCTCGCTGAAGGTATAAATTTAATTAATGCCTTTGTCAAAAGTATTCAGTTCCCCGTCACTTACATGTTGTTTGTTGTAGGTTTGGTGATTAGTGGGGCATTTCAAGTTGCGGCAGTGATAGAGAAGTTGCCTCCTTCATGGAAGGACTTCAAAAATTACTTGAAACATAAGCGAAAGGAGATGACATTGGAAGATCTCATCGTTCGGTTGAGAATCGAGGAAGATAACAAGGCAGCGGAGAAAAAGGCAAATGGGAGATCAACCATAGGGGGAGCACATATAGTTGAAACTGCCCCAACTAATATGAAAAAGAGGAAAAAGGCATCAGGACCAAGGAACTATCCCAACAAGAAGAAATTCAAGGGAAACTGCCATAATTGTGGAAAAATCGGACACAAAGCTGCAGACTGTCGTGCTCCGAAAAAGGAAAAGAAGAAGGGTCAGGCTAATATGGTTGAAACAAACGAGGAGGTTGATGACTTGTGCGCTATGTTGTCCGAGTGCAACCTAGTGGGAAGTCCGAAAGAGTGGTGGATTGACTCTGGCGCCACTCGCCACATTTGTGCTGTTAGAGAAGCCTTTGCTTCATATGCTCCCGCCGGGCCCGACGAAACAATATATATGGGAAATTCTGCAATGGCCAAGATTGAAGGTTATGGAAAGATACTGCTGAAGATGACCTCTGGCAAGGTGGTGACTCTCAACAACGTCTGTCATGTTCCTGAAATTAGGAAAAATCTTGTGTCTACCGGACTTCTAGTGAAGAACGGTTTTAAATGTGTTTATGTTTCTGACAAGGTTGTAATAAGTAAGAACGAAATGTACATAGGAAAAGGCTACCTCACAGAGGGCCTTTTCAAACTGAATGTAATGGTTGTTGCTAATAATAATAAAGTTTCTGCTTCGTCTTACTTGCTTGAGTCAAATGATTTATGGCATTCACGTTTAGGACATGTCAATTATAGAACCTTGCGAAAAATGATTAGTTTGGAAGTATTGCCTAAGTTTGAATGCAATCAATCAAAATGTCAAATCTGTGTTGAATCTAAGTATGCTAAACATCCTTATAAGTCAGTTGAAAGGAATTCAAGTCCTTTAGACTTAATCCATACAGATATTTGTGACATGAAGTCAATTCCATCTCGCGGTGGAAAGAAGTATTTCATAACTTTTATTGACGATAGTACGCGGTATTGCTACGTTTATTTACTTAATAGTAAAGATGAAGCAATTGAAGCGTTCAGGCAATACAAAACTGAAGTTGAGACTCAACTTAACAAAAAGATTAAAATGATAAGGAGTGATAGGGGCGGTGAATATGAATCTCCTTTTGAACAAATATGTTTGGAATATGGCATTATTCATCAAACAACTGCTCCTTACTCGCCACAATCAAACGGAATTGCGGAAAGAAAAAATAGAACACTGAAAGAAATGATGAATGCCCTGTTAATAAGTTCTGGTTTACCCCAGAACTTGTGGGGGGAAGCCATTCTAACAGCTAGCCGAATACTCAATCGAGTGCCCCATAGCAAAACAAAATCTATTCCATACGAAAAGTGGAAAGGAAGGAAGCCCAATTTGGAATACTTCAAAGTGTGGGGGTGTTTGGCCAAGGTGCAAGTTCCTAAACCCAAAAGGGTAAAAATAGGACCTAAAACCGTTGATTGTGTTTTCATAGGATATGCCACAAATAGTAAGGCATATAGATTTCTGGTTCACAAATCAGAAAATCCCGACATTCAGGTGAATACGGTAATTGAATCAGATAATGCTGACTTCTTTGAAACCATATATCCGTATAAAAAGGAATGTGAGTCGTCTAGCAAAGAATCTAAACGACCTCGGGAAGAAATAAAGGAAAACATTCCTGATGAGGAAAATCCAAGACGTAGCAAACGTCAAAGGACGACTACTTCCTTTGGACCAGAATTTTTAACATTTTTGTTGGAAAATGAGCCTCGAACGTTCAACGAAGCTACGTCTTCATCGGAAGCTCAATTTTGGAAAGAGGCAATCAATAGTGAGATAGAATCCATATTGAACAACCATACTTGGGAATTGGTTGATCTTCCTCCAGGGAATAAACCTTTAGGTTCCAAATGGATTTTCAAGCGGAAAATGAAAGCTGATGGCACTATTGAAAAATATAAGGCAAGACTAGTTGTTAAAGGGTTTAGACAACGAGAAGGTCTTGATTACTTTGATACATACTCGCCGGTAACGAGGATTACATCTATTCGGGTGTTAGTAGCATTAGCCGCCGTGTACGGTCTTGAAATCCATCAAATGGATGTGAAAACAGCCTTCTTAAATGGAGAGTTGGAGGAAGAAATTTACATGGAACAACCCGAAGGGTTTGTAGTTCCAGGGAAAGAGAAGAAGGTATGTAGACTTGTTAAGTCTCTTTATGGACTAAAACAAGCACCAAAACAGTGGCATGCAAAATTTGACCATACGATGCTGTCAAATGGATTCAAGATAAATGAATGTGATAAATGTGTCTACATTAAGAACACTCCGAACCACGTCGTCATTGTTTGTTTATATGTGGATGATATGTTAATAATGAGTAACAACATTGCTAACATAAATGCTACTAAGCGCATGCTTGCTAGTAAGTTTGATATGAAAGACTTAGGAGTTGCCGATTTAATTCTGGGAATTAAAATCCATAAGACTCCTCAAGGTCTAGCATTGTCTCAATCTCATTATATTGAAAAAGTACTTGAAAAGTTCAAGTATTTGGACTTTAAAGTTGCAAAGACGCCAATTGATATGAACCTTGCTCTTGCAAAGAATAAAGGTGAAAGTCATTCTCAATTGGATTATGCCAGAGTGTTGGGAAGTTTGATGTATATTATGAACTGTACGCGACCTGATATTGCGTGTGCTATAAGTAAACTAAGTCGCTACACGAGTAATCCCGACCAAAATCATTGGCTGGCAATGAAACGAGTTTTGGGATATTTGAAACATACTCAAAACTTTGCTTTGCATTATAACAGGTATCCTGCAGTTATTGAAGGATACAGTGATGCAAATTGGATCACCGGTTCAACTGAAACTAAATCCACAAGTGGATACGTTTTTACTATAGGTGGAGGAGCAGTGTCTTGGAAGTCATCCAAACAGACATGCATCGCCCGCTCTACAATGGAATCTGAGTTCATAGCTCTAGACAAAGCCGGTGAAGAAGCTGAATGGCTCCGGAATTTCTTAGAAGATATTCCATTTTGGCCCAAACCGTTGGCTCCTATATGCATACATTGCGATAGCCAAGCGGCAATAGGAAGAGCCGGAAGCGTTATGTACAACGGAAAGTCTCGTCACATACGACGAAGACATAATACCGTAAGACAACTACTCTCTAGTGGAATTATCACAATTGACTATGTTAAGTCAAGAGATAATGTGTCGGATCCACTAACTAAAGGCCTAACTAGAGAAGTGGTTGAAAGATCATCGAGGGGAATGGGACTATGGCCGAGGACAAGTCATCGTGGCGGTAACTCTACCTAGAAGACATGAGATCCCAAGATCTAGGTTCAAAGAGATCAAACAAAGTCATTGATGACGGTTCAACATTGTCACAATAACTTTTTGGTCCATTCTCGTGATGAGACAATGTTCAGTACCAGGATAAAGCATTAAGGCTTTTTAATGGTTTCTAAGTTTGATACGGGGTATATCAAATAGTGTATCTATGGGATGACACATTTAGGAATCACCTATGTAAGTGTGAAGTGTAAGCCGCTTCAAGGAGAACTCTGTAAGGCCAGCTCTCTACGCACTTATGAACCAGGAAGTGTTCATGGCTGAAACGAACAAAACAATGAGAACCAAAAACGGTTAAAGGGTTAATTGTGTGACATGTGGTTGTCTAGGTATACACCAAAGCTCGACGGTTCAAAGATATCAAATCTACCGATTGACCGAGTATATCCGACATATGCTCACTACGGAAAGTTCAAAGAGAAATCTACTTATCCAGATGCAATTAATCCTTGCTTACGAATCACACAGTTTTTTGTCATGCATGTTTTTCATCATATAGCCATTCCCCATTCATGTGGGGGATTGTTAAAGCTAGTTAATGATTAAAGCTAGCTAAGTTGGTGTGAATGAGAAATGGAGGGAAGAAGACAATAGAAGGAAAATGAAGTTTCAAAGCAAAGTTCCTTTGAAAAGGAGCTTTGTACCACATCGGTGGTAGAAAGGGAAAGTTATGTGCTTATATTAGAAAGCACTTCTTCTAGCTCTTAAAGGGTTAAGAAGAGGGACTCCCCTCGCGCCGTCGTCGTCGCTCGGCTCGGCTTCGGCTTTGGCTTTGGCTTTGGATTTGGATTTGGATTTGGTCAAATGATCTGATTGATTGATAATCTTTTTGGACCAAATTTATTTAAAATTCAATCTTCATTTTCTGAAATTATTTTTAATTCCCGCGGGAAAAAAAAAAAATATAATTCGTTAAAAACCTTCCCAACGTTCTTATTTTTCAGGAAAAGGCATGGCCTTTCCCGAACAGGCACCAAGCCTTTCCGAACAGTCTCAATTCAAGGCTATATAAACTGAGGCAATGCCTCATTTTCGAATACTGGAAGCATTAAAAATTCTGCATTGTTTTTTCTTCAAACTAAAAACATATCGAGTCATAGTGTGATTTCGTTCCCGAATTTGAGTTCGTCGAAGTCGTAGGCGTTTGAGGTACCGCCACTCCTACGACAAGTATATCCGTTATATCCTGGGAGGAAATAATCCACAACCTCGGGTACAGTGAGGGGGTTAAATTCCTTAAGGACACACAGTGAATTCTGTGGTCTCGGATTTCTTCATTTCTGTGATTATTTTTTTTTTAACGTTACATACGTTCTGTTTGTGTTTCTTCTTATTACTGGTTTCCAGTTTCTCGTTGCTTTGAACACGGACAGTGGTTAACAAAATAAACATTAAATCATAAGTCGAGCATATAAAATGAATCGAAAAAAAACCCTCAATACAATTTGATAGTACTCTTGTGGTATAGAAATGCTTTCTCACACCAATCACAAGTTTTATTAACCAACAAAACTAGTAAATTAAACAAAGGAGAAACAAAGTGAATACTAGACAGCTAGTATTCAAACCGGAGCATACATCAACAACAACAATTACGACACCTCAACCTCAGTTCCGGCTAATTAAACGTATTCATTCGGGTTTGCCACGAGGTAGGCCTCAACAGCCTTGACAATACCAGCAGCCATCTCTTTGCCTGCCTTAATTTCCTCTTCTTTAATCTCAACACCAGGTTTTGTATTGTATTTGCTAGTGTTTTTACCTTTACATCCTCCATCAGGCATGGACTCAAACTTTACCTCATATGAAATTGAGTCAATCTTGTCCATCAAAGTATCACCTTCTATCAATGTATAAGCATAGGTCATCTTTTCCTTTTCAATAGCATCAACCCTATGCTTCACAAACTTGATTTCACTACCTGCATGCATAGAAAATCAATTTAATTTAGAGTGCTTTTTGTATGAAGGAAGTTATTGTCCATGAAAATATGAAATATACAACAACGATCCAGTAGAATTTCATAAGTGGGGTCTGGGGAGGATAATGAGTATACAGACTTTACCCCTACCCGATGGGGCAGAGAGACTATTTTTCATAAACTCTCGGCTCAAGAAGACGAAAATATAAAATATATTTTCTTGAAAAAAGATATATTGAAGATAAATAATTATATTAGCAAATAGAAGAGTTTTTGATGAAATTTTTAATTGTAAAGAGTGGATTTGCTTTTGCACAGCTCGAGACTAATAATACTATCTGAGTCTTAGTTGACAAGAGGAGTTGCTCTGATGGTAAGCAACCCCCACTTCCAACCGAGAGGTTGTGAGTTCGAGTCTCCCCAAGAGCAAGGTGGGAAGTTCTTGGAAGGAAGGATGCTGGGGGTCTATTTGAAAACAGCCTCTCTACCCAAGGGTAGGGGCAAGGTCTGCGTACACACTACCCTCTCCAGACCCCACTAAGTGGGATTATACTGGGTTGTTGTTGTTGTTGTTGTAAGTGTTAGTTGAAGCAAGTATATATGTGAAGTTGAAGTTCACATATTAGCAAGTAAAATAACTTCTAACTGTGTAACGAGACGTCATATATATATATATATATATATATATATAAGTTGAAGTTCACATATAAGCAAGTAAAATAACTTCTAACTGTGTAACGAGACGTCATATATATATATAGAGAGACTGTTTTTAGTTATTTTTAATTTTTTTCCTGGGGTCTAATATGAGTGGTTCCTTTCGAGCGGTTTCTTCTTCTTTTTTTCTCTCCATGATTTAAAGGCGATAACTCTTTTCACCAAGGAATTGAAGCTTAGACCGCTGCGCTAAATAACTCGACTCAGGATTTCTGCTCGAAATTAGGTTTTAAAGGCACCATTCCCCCTACGAGAAATTAAAATTTCCTCTTTTGATGGACGAGGAACATTTTATGATAACAAAAAAACAAATAATGACCTCCTCACGGGAAATATTTTCTAGAAAATAACTTCCGCTATATGCAAGCACACCCCTGCCAAGATCGATCTAAATACTCGAGAGAAGTGTGGTTTTAAAATAATTTTTAAAAAAAGAGAGAAAAAGGAGAAATATATTGCCTTCAGCAAAGTTCATTTGCTTGATGGTTCCAGGGCCTCCATCTCCTTGAATTGTCTCAATATTTTTGAAAACTTGAGGTGCAATTTTAGGAAGAAAATTGTCTCCATCAAGAATGAAAGCCTTAAACATTCTTGGGGCTGAAATTGGGCTAGTAAACTCATCAGTAATTGTGACAATTCCCATTTTTTATTTCCTCTAAAAAAACTTAGAATATATTAATTGTAGTATACAACTTGATCTGAAGAAATTGTGTTGTTTCATGATGGTATTTATAGCTTGAGAAATGAAGTTGATTTTAATGCTTAAGCATTCTTGTTTATTAAAGTGAAGCATACAACCTACCACAGAAGGTTGTGGTGGAGTGGTAGGGAGGCAGAATCAGGATTTGAAATTTGTGGGTTCGAGATTTTAGTTCGATTATATTACTGAGTTCTAAATTAACAATTTATATATATTCAATAAATTTTTCAAGACAAATACAGATTTTCGACTAGAGTTAGTGGTGTATTCAGGATTTTATAGTTATGGGCGCTCGCCGATAAAAATTTCAAAAGAAGAGGGTGCTCACTCAATATTTATCTAAATATTTTTACTGTTGCCTATATATATTTATTAATATGGTCAAAGTTAATGGGTGCTTAAGCACCCATAACTCTCTATGTGCATCCGCCACTGACTAGAGTTACTGAATTCGGCCGAACTTGCAAGTCCTATGCTAGCTCCGCCCCTAGAGTGGTTAGTATTTCTCTATCTTTAATTAGAAGTCCCGGTTCCGAGATTTGGGTATAAAATTATCTTTGATATGGAGCGTTTTACCCTTCAAAATGGATTTTCCCACCTTAATTCGGATTAGTGGAACTCCAAAGCGGGATATCAGACACAAAATGGGGCATAGCCCGATGCACGAAGTATCCGGCGTTCACGTAGGGCCCGAGAAAGGGTCGCACTCCAAAGGGCTATGATGTAAGCAGCCTACTCTAATATAAGTATAATTTCACTGCTCGAATTCGTGACCTACACAAACATATTTTTACTGTTACTCTAAGGCTCCTATTCAAAATTGAAAATCAAAAAAATTGTAGCGTACAATCTTTTAATGAAGTGCGGCGTTTACATGCATGCATTCCCTACTAAACCAAAATTTTCAGCTAGCTAGGACCAAAATTTATTACTATAAATACGATCTTGAATATGTGCCACACAAAATAACAGTACAGATTCTTTTCAATTGAATATGCCGACATTTTCCTTCCTTTTCCACCGGTCAGGAGGAAATTAAAGGGGTCGAGTAGAAATCTCTTAAATACAAGTGAAATTATGGATTAAAGTATAGCCTAACCGTCAATAAAGTAAAATGAAAATTATGAAATATTTACTACTTAGCTAAGGTAGTTAATTTTTTTCCATTTGCTTAAATTTGGTGGTGAGAATAGCCACGCTTATACTTGTGTCACTTTATCATCACAGTTCCAAAACTTAATGAAATTTCATTTATATATTTATACTCATTCAAAAGTAATATTTTAAAGTTTTCTGACCATTGACCAAGCTTATGTGGCATTTGCTTTGCTGAGTTGGATAAAATGCGTGACTACACGCCTTAAGAAGTGAGTAAAAGTTGATAATTCTAATTAAAAATACCAAAAAATAAAAAAGAAAAGAAAAAAATAAAGGGGGGTCTAACGCCCAGAAGCATTCAAGCGTCTTCCACCCTCCGGTTTTCTTTTCCTCTACCCCTTTCTCCTCTCATTTTTCCCATTATTTTTGACTCAGTGCTCAAAGGTGGTATGGACGATTGTATCTTTTTTTTTTGCTTGTTATAATGGTTTTGGTAGTGGTTGTGCTTAAACCCTAAACAACAGCCTCTAGATTGTGAATTTTCATATGCTGTAATATTTCTTTGGTATCTTTGGGATCTTTCTTTTCTTTTTCCTTTTATTTGTATGTCGTTGTTTTATTGGAGGAAAGAGCACTTAGTTGCAGTGTTTCTTGAGAGTAATATATTCTCCTCAGATAAAAATGAATGGTGGAGCTTATAGCTTCAGTTTTTGAAAACATGCACAATATCGAAGAAACTTAGAGAGAGAAAGTAGAGAGAAGCGAGAGCATCGAAGAGTCTCGAAGAAGACTCAGAATTCATTTCTGAAAATGACGCCTCGGTGTTTACAAACGACCCCTGACCCTTATATCAAAAACAACAACTTTTACATATATAGCCTATTTACATGACTGGCCTAATTGCAAGTATAGCCTATTTACACAACTAGTCTAATTACAGACATAGACAAACAAATTACAAAAATAGCCTAATTGTAGAGGTAGCCTATTTGGCTCAGATATGATATCATCATTGCCTATGTACATATCTCAACACCCCCCCTCAAGTTGAAGGGGGAAACCACCTTTAACTTGGACAATAGAGGAGAAAGAGCAGTCCCAGATAATGCCTTGGTCAACGGATCAGCCAGCTGCTGAGAAGTTGAAACATGGGAAAGCTTTAGGAAACCATTGTGTAGCAAAGTGCGAACATAATGACAGTCCACCTCAATATGCTTAGTACGTTCATGGAAAACTGGATTATTAGCAATGTGGACAGCAGCCTGACTATCACAAAATACAGAAATAGGAGAAGGAACAGATACCCCAAGATCAGCAAGTAAACGAGAGAGCCAAGTGAGTTCAGCAGTAACCTTGCTCAAAGCCCTGTACTCAGCTTCATCAGAAGAAAGAGAGACAACTGGTTGCTTTTTCGATTTCCAACTTATAAGACTGCCACCCAACAATACACAAAACCAGTAACAGATCTTCTAGTGTCAGGACAGGCTGCCCAGTCACTATCAGAGTACCCAGTCACAGAGTAATCAGGAACATCAGAGTAAAAGAGACCCAAAGAAGAAGTGCCTTTAAGATACCTCAAAACATGCATAGCAGCAGACATATGGGGAACCCTTGGGCATTTAAGATATTGACTCAGATGTTGCACGGCAAAGCATATATCAGGGCGAGTATGGGTTAAGAACAACAATTTGCCAACAAGACTCCTGAACTGGTCAGGAGCGGGCAAAAGGTCACTAGAATCAGCAGTCAGTTTGGAAGAAATGTCCAGAGGGGAAACAACAGGAGAAACAGATACACAGTCAAAAGCATGCAACAAGTCATTAACATACTTATGCTGATTCAGATGTATCCCACCAGGGACATGTTTAACCTCAAGACCCAGAAAATAATGCAATGACCCCAAATCCTTGATTTTGAAAGTATCATCCAAGAAGGCTTTTAACCCAGCAATCTCATCACAGTCATGCCCAGTTACTATAATGTCATCAACATACACAGCCACTACAACAAGGGAATCAGAGGTACCTTTTAAGAACAGGGAATAATCATTCAAAGAGTGCCTGTAACCTCTTGAATGAAGAGCAGATGACAGCTTAGCATACCACTGCCTGGAGGCCTGCCTGAGCCCATATAAAGATTTCTTTAGTTTACAAACCAGAGGAAGAGAAGAAGAAGAAGAGGTAGAAGAAGAAGAAGGAGAAGCAGAATCAGATACCACCAAACCTGGAGGAAGTTTCATATACACTTCCTCATCCAAATCACCATGGAGGAAGGCATTGTTAACATCAAGCTGAAATAATGGCCAGTGGTTTTTAACAGCCACTGCAATAATGCATTTCACTGAAGTCATCTTAACAACAGGAGAAAATGTGTCTGTAAAGTCCACACCCTCAACCTGTGTATCACCTCTAATAACCAACCTTGCCTTGTATCTTTCAATAGAGCCATCAGATTTATATTTGATCTTGTAAACCCACTTGCAGCCAATAGGTTTCTTGCCTGGAGGAAGATGCACAATGTCCCAAGTATGGTTAGCATCCAATGCATCAAATTCCTTCCTCATGGCATCCTGCCAAGCTGGTACAGAGGCATCTTGAGAGTAAAACATAGGTTCAGATTCCAAGTTGGAGGAAGAGGAACCAGAGAAGGCTGGATGTTGGCAAACATAGTCTTTGAGGTAAGGAGGGGGAATATGTTATCTGGTGGATTTTCTGGGCAAGGAAACAGGCTGAGAGACAGGTAAAGTAGGAGGAGTAGTATCATGATTGAAAAGGGGAGAAGGAATGGATACAGGAGAGGCAGGAGAAGAACTAAGAGGAGAAGAAGGGGAAGAATCACTGAAAGTTGGTAGCAGTAAAGAATGTTCAAGAATGTCATCAGAAAAGGGAACAGGAGGAGGAGGAGAGGAAGATGGAGGTGCAGTTTTAAAGGGAAAGTGAGTTTCATGAAAGACAACATCTCTAGAAACAAAACATTTCTTAGAATTCAAATCATACAATTTGTAGCCTTTCTTACCAAAAGGGTAACCAATAAAAACACAAGAATGAGCTCTGGACTTCAGTTTATCCCTTTGAGTGATAGGGACAGCAGCATAAGCCAAACAACCAAAAGTTCTTAGGTGAGAGTAGGAAGGGGGAGAACCATGCAATAATTCATGAGGTGATTTGTAATGAAGTATTCTGGATGGCAATCTATTAAGGATGTATGTTGCAGTTAACAAACAATCACCCCAAAATGATATAGGCAAACCAGACTGAAAAAGAAGAGCCCTACAAGTTTCAAGTAAGGATCTGTGTTTTCTCTCAACAACCCCATTCTGTTGAGGAGAATGAGGACAAGTTGTTTGATGCACAATCCCAAGTTTACTGAAAAAGGAAATCCCTTCTGCACTGGAACCCAGTTCCAGGGCATTATCACTCCTGACAACCTGGACCATGGAATTGAACTGAGTTTGAACATAGGAAATGAAAGATTTTAATAGAGGGAAGGCATTACTTTTAGAACCCATCAAATGTGTCCAGGTGGCCCTAGAAAAGTCATCAACTATGGTGAGAAAGTATTTACTACCAAGGGAAGTAGGGGTATGGTAAGGGCCCCAAGTATCTACATGTATAAGTTGAAATGGTTTAATAGTACTGATGATACTATCAGGGAAAGGCAGTCTGGTTTGTTTAGCCATAGGACAAATAGAGCAAGGAAAAGGTTGTTTAGCAGCAAAAGAAAAAGGTAAGCCAGAAACATGTTTCATATTAGCAAAGGAAGTGTGTGCTAATCTCAAATGCCAAATATAGTTCATATCAGCAGTAGCAACATTATTACAACTGGGAGATTGTACAATTGAGCTAAAATGTTTGCCATCAGAAACAACATCATCATTACAAACATGTGAAACAGTATGCTCAGGAGTAGAAGAAGACTTGGAAGAGGCAAAAGAGGAAGGAGGTGACCAAGAGTACTTGTACAAACCAGCCTCCTCTTTACCAAGATCCAGAAGCCTCTTCAGAGAAAGGTCCTGTAACAGGTAAAGAAGACATGAGGTTGGTGTAAACAAAACTAAACAATTCAATTGTTTCATCAATTTATGAACAGAAATCAAATTATGTTTGAAAGAAGGAACCAAGAGTACATTGTGAAGAGTAAGAGAAGGAGTCAATGCAAATGATCCTGTACAAGTGACCTTTACTTTATAACCATTGGGAAGGGAAACAAGGTAAGGGATAGTTAAGGGTATAATATCAAAAAGTAGATTTTTATCATAAGTCATGTGATTGGAAGCCCCTGAATCAATGATCCAGGTAGCAGAATTTATGTTTGTAAGCATGCACAACTTGGAATCAGAAACAAGACTCTCAGACATCAAAGTACCAGCAAAATTAGCAGAACTCATGGGAGAAGGAGCTTGATCACTAGTAGAAAAAGTCTGTCAAATTAAGCTCATAATCTGATCACATTGCTGTCTGCTCAACCCTGGTATCACAGGTTGACTGGCAATAGGATCCCCTAGAGGAACAGACAGACCTGAATTTCCTGTATCAGCAGACACACAGTCAGTACTAGTGGAAAGATGAGCAGCAGATTTCCTTCTCTTGGTGTAAGAATTGCTTTGAGGAAAACCATGCAGCTTGAAACACTTATCAATTAAGTGTCCAGACTTCTTGCAATATCTGCAAAATAAGTTTCCTCTATTTTGTTCAAAATTGACTTTAGGTCTGAAGTTAGACCCAGACAATTTACCCTGGTTGAACCCAGCAGAGGGCCTGTCAGTGTGAACATTAAAAGACATAGAGTCTGGGCTCATATGGGAGACAGACTTGACTTCTCTTTGTTTTTCATCATTGAGTACAATATTATAAACACTGTCAAGGGAAGGAAATTGCTGCATCATTAACAAATTACTTCTTACACCCAAATATGTCTCATTCAGTCCCATAAGGAACTGATAAATCTTGTTTTCATCATCTTCCTCGATAATACCACTCTTAGCAGCACAAGTGCACTTCTGTCCATGGTTTGGGACCATTGTCCCCAATTCATCCCATAAACTCTTGAGTTTATTAAAGTATGAGGCTACATCGAGGGAACCTTGGGATGTCTGAGAGAGTTCCCGTTTAAGCTCAAATATTTTTGTTTTATTGGGGGTACCATATCTCTTCTCAAGTTGAGACCACATGCTTTGAGCAGTGTCAGAATATTGTACACTATCAGCTATTTGAGATGACACAGAAGAAGTTAACCATGACATAACGAGCATGTTACATCTATCCCACAACCTCTGTAAGCTCACATTATTACTAGGTCGGGAAAAAGAACCATCAATGAAACAAATTTTATTTTTAGCAGATAAAGCCATTGTCATCTTCCGTTTCCACCCTCCATAACCACTACCTGAAAAAGGAGTGGGAACAAGGCATGCACCAGGCACATCAGAAGAATGTACAAACAAAGGATTAGAAGGATCGATAGGACCAGAGTTGCCACCAGAACCATTACCACTCGTGTTACCAGCCATGTTCAAATGAATGAAATCTTTTACAAATATCACCAAAAATCAATATTCACAATCTAAACAACCAGTATTCACAACTCAAACAGGTTATTCACAGATAGAAGCAAATAATCGCACAAGCAGTCAAAGAATCACAACCAAAGAATAGGAACGATGTTACCGTCCTTCTTCGCAACCGGAGAAGATCGGCCTTTAACAACAAATGAAACCCTAGGTATGAACCCTAGAAGTAACCGTCAAAACTGTACCGCAAATACCGTCAATGATGTCGCAACAGTAGTGACGACAACCAAAACCTCAGCAAAATGAGTATCAAACTACCGGAAGGCAATCAAACGGTCGTTTTGACCACCAGAAAACCCTAGAGGTTGAAAACTCACCGGAAAATCTCCGAAAACTTCACAATAAATGATTGAACCGTTCAATAGAGAAGGAACGGTCACAAATCGTGAAGATAGAAACTCGAAGGAACCTTATCAGAACCAAAAAAAATCATCGATCTTTCGATCTCAGAAAACCTCGAATTTTTATCAGAGAATGGTTCAAATGAATCATTGATTCACACAAGAGCATCATCGGATCACTATGCAAGGCTCTGATACCATGAAAACATGCACAATATCGAAGAAACTTAGAGAGAGAAAGTAGAGAGAAGGGAGAGCATCGAAGAGTCTCGAAGAAGACTCAGAATTCATTTCTGAAAATGACGCCTCGGTGTTTACAAACGACCCCTGACCCTTATATCAAAAACAACCACTTTTACATATATAGCCTATTTACATGACTGGCCTAATTGCAAGTATAGCCTATTTACACAACTAGTCTAATTACAGACATAGACAAACAAATTACAAAAATAGCCTAATTGTAGAGGTAGCCTATTTGGCTCAGATATGATATCATCATTGCCTATGTACATATCTCAACAGTTTTTGCTTCCACTTCTGATCTTTTAAAAATCATGGGTTAGACTTGGCTGTTTATTTCAGATTTACAGCTAAGTCTTTATGCAACAAGTTACTCTGTCAATTCGTATCTTGTACTTTTATTCTAGAGAATGGATTTTGGGAATCTTTTAGTATTAATCATCTCATAAATCTATGTCGTGCTTAGCTCTGTGTATTCATGACATCACTTACCACAAAAAGATAAAATAAATGCATGAAACAATGACTGGAAATTCAATGAAAGAATACAAAGGAGAGATTGAGCGGAGAAGAGGATGAAAGAGAAATAGTCTGTGTAAAAACTAAAAAGAGGAAAATCGGGCTTGAATCAAGAAAATCCAGTCCCTGCTGATAGCTGATTTTTAGAGAGAGAAAGGCATGAACGTGTTTGTGAGAGAAAATTTTAGGATTCAACTTTTTCCTTTTTACACCCCCGCGAGGGTAAATGAGTTTTTCCAATTAAAGGATATTCAGAACGGGATTTATTTATTATTTTCAGAGTCGCCACTTGGGAGATTTAGGGTGTCCCAAGTCACCGATCTAATCACGAATCGAGGAAAAGAATGACTCTGTATTACAGTCCACGAACCACAAATCCAGATAAGGAATTCTGTTAACCCGGGAGAAGGTGTTAGGCATTTTCGAATTTCGTGGTTCTATCACGGTCGCTCAATTGTCATATTCGGCTTAATCTGATTTTATACAATTGTGAACTTATGTGCATTTTAACTTTGAACCGCTTTTATTATTATTTACAGAGAATTACAACGTCGTGAAAACGCATCTTGAGCCACGTCACAACCAGTGCACACGTAGTCGTCAACACATTTTGACCCCGACGAGATTTGGATTTGGGTCACATAAATGTGCACCCGAGTTTAGGGAGATAATATTTAAAATACGCGCCTAAAGAGTCTAGCACGTTATTATTTTGGGCAAGGCCGTGCATTCGCTAAACGGCTACTCCCGAATTCTAAGTATCTAAAACATACATTTATTTTTAAAAGGATAATCCTAAAGTGATTACATTTTTCTAATTAAATTTGTCTCTAAAAATAAAAGAGAAAAGGCCTAATTAATTACATACTAAAGAAACCATAACTTTTTTATCGGATTAAAATTAGTGTGACCAAAAAATTGTAATCAAACTTGTGCAAAAGGAGATTATGTCATGCCTTATTCAATAAACCAATATTACCCCCAAAAAACTGGAATTTATAAATGGAACATGAAATTTATAAGTAATATCGTCAAAATAAACCAATTATTCTTTAACTAAGTTAAACTCACATTGTTATAGGAATTACACCGTTGGAATTACTTGTTTATAACTATTAAAAATAAAAACCAACCCTAATTATCAACGTTGTAAAAGTTTGTTAAAAACTTAATAGACACTTGGAGAGTCTATTATCGTTAATATTCAAAGAAATGTTAACACGTCATGTTCAACCCAACTCATGCCTAGTGGTAAAATATTAGCACGAACTGATAAATTGATGACTAATCAACTCGAATTCTAACACTACTTTAATTAGTAATTAAGGGCCGAGTTATTTCTACTTATATGCAATTTCTGATTTAAAATAGAAAATTGGTCTGTTCAAATTAGCATTGAAACTAGAACTCTTTTTCACCCTTATTGAAATTTGGATCTTCATTACACTATACTATACTGTACTAGTAACGCATTAAACCGAATAAGATCACGTACCGGAGAATTCACATATTCATAGAAACAAATTGAGCTAATTGAATAGTCTATGAAAGTCCATTACAAGTTTAAACAATAGAAACAGTACTAGTTAAATAGTCTAAGTTTAAACAGTTCTTATGCACTGAAATTAAATAACTATCCATTTATAAACTAATTGCATCCACAAGCATTCATACTAAACATAGACTCGAAACAACCCTTCATTTCATTCTCAAGTGAAGATTACATCAATCATGAGGTCAAATATGTGTACCTCGTGTTGAAAATAATAGAAAGGAAGATGAGAAGCAGCAACAGTAGCAAGCAACACAGCAACATCAGTTAACAATAATCGGTCCAGAAATAACACCAATCGAACCCAGTAGATGATCAAACTCCAATTGAACAAGAAGCCAATCAAAATAAATTGAACAACCCAAATTGATTTGAAAAACTGAGCTCAAAAACTTCACCAGACCCTTCGGCACTTAACAATACCAACAACAACTCGAATAACCATAAATTGCCTAGAAAAGACTTGAGGTTCCAAACTCATATTCTAAGACTCTCGAACTCTAAATTCTTCAGTTTTTCTTAGACTATTTCAAATTATTTCTTAATGAAATTGCCTTTCTCTATCTCTGTTAAACCCTTTTTCTTCTCAATTCTTACTTAACATGTTCTTTTTCTTAACTTAAAATTTCAACAGATTGTTCTACTTCAATTCTCTCTTATCTCTTAAACTCTTCAGCTCTCCCTGCCTTCCCCCTCTCTGATTCTGATTTACAGTCTTTTATAGGTATATAATTTAGTGTATCTTCCACTTTCAATTCTACTTTTCTATTTTAAAATCCTCACTAGCTGAATTAGTACTAGACTAACCTAGTGCTCCTTTTAAAAAATAGTTAGTGCACCACTATCTTTGTTAGCAGCCAGTAATCTAGTTATTGAAGATTCAAGTTCTCAATCTCATTAATTAATCCAATAGAAAATTTTCTGAAATTATACTTGAAAATCAGCCTCTATAATTTTTTCAGGCATATTTCAATGACAACACTTATTGAATCAATTATAAATAACAGTTAACACTAAATTCACTTACATAGACATACATGTAATTCATTAGCATTTGTCAAAATTCATGAAATTAATATGAAACCTAAACTACAACATCAATCAACTTGAATACGCATTTTAATACGACTATAATTAACAACAAACATGAGAAATGATTGACAAATACAAGGTCCGATGAAGAAGAGGCAGAACAGTTGACAGAAAACCGGGACAAATCAAAAATAAAATAAACAACATATGTGAATAATTAAAATAGAACAAAGGAAGAAGTATTACCTCAGAAGAAAATCAGAGAACAAAAAATAGACTTGAGCCAATTTTGGACTTGGAAATTTTTTGAGGTCAAACAGACCTTAATCGAGTGTTTTCAATTGAAAACACTTCGACTAAGGTCCCTTAGACACCCAAATTCTTTAATTTGGACAGAAATCTGTCTTGAATTTTTCTAGGGTTCTTGGGCTCGGATTTGGGGCTCGAGTGTTTCTAGCCAGATTTGACCCAAACCAATGATGGTTTGGGGAAGAGGGAGGTCAGAGGGTGCTAGGGTATGAATTTGGGCTTGGTTGGGATGGGTTCGAGTTCTGCTCGAATCTTCTAATGAAGATTCGAGAAGTTCAATGTTGATTCGAGGTGAACCATTAATGGAATCATATTGGGGGTGGTCAGATGGCTTATCGGTGTGAATTTCATGGCCGGCGGCGTTGTTTCCGCCGGGTTACAGGCGGAAGTGCAGGGTGGCGGCTAGGGTTTGGGTAATGTGATCGTCTTTGATAGAGATGATGATGAACAGGGAAGAGATGGGGTGTTTGGATTAGGGGGCTGGGTGTTGGTTTTAGGTTATATATTATGGGGGTGGGGTGGGGGGGGGGAGGATCCAAGCCGTTGGATTATTTAAGATCGACGGCTTGGATCAACCTATTTAATAAAACGACGTTGTTTGCATAGGCTTGAGACCAGGTGAGTTTTTGGTGGATATGGGTTCGGGTATAGGGGTGATCGGCGACCATTGGATCAAATGGAATGAATGGCTTGGATTATCATGCCTAAAATGGCATCGTTTTGATGATGCTGGGGACATACTGGACCGTATGATCTAATAGAATCAACGGTACAGATCGAGTGTGACTAAAACGATGTCGTTTAGATGTATGCGAAGCTTGATTAGTTCGACCGGGTTAATGCCTTGTTTTGGGCTTGGAATTTGGTCAATAAAAAACGGCCCAATCCGATTGTTTTCCTATTTTTTATTCTTTTTATTTTCTTCTTTTAATTAATAATTAACAAAATTCTAAAATTAAATGTAAAATTAAAATTAACTTAAAACATACTACTTAACCCTCAATAATAATTAACACACATGACTAAAATAAAATCACCAAATGCTGTACTTTAAATGACAAAATAGTTAAACACACTTTTTTTGTGACTTTCTTCTTTTATAACAAAATTATGGTGTAGATAATTCCAAATTTGGACAAAATAAAATTCTAAGTGCATATGAAACATATTTTTGGTATTTTAATTAATAAAAAAAAGATAAACATCCCCAAGTAGAAATATAATTAATTATCCTAAAATGTCATGCAAGAATTCTAAAATTATACGCCAAAGAAATTTATTTTATTTTGATTTCTTTTGTAGTAGTTTTCGCGAAACAAACATCATGTCCTCACAACTGCCCCTCTTTGTTCGAGAACACGAAGGGTTCTCCTGCAAAGATAAAGTGAGCGGATATAGGTGATTTTTACCCGTTGGAGTACTCCGCGTGAAGCTTTTTTTTTTTGGAAAGATGTAACCGAACCTTTGCTTCGAAGGTTTCCTACATATCCCTGGCTAAAAGGGGATCAGATTAATGTAGTTCGGGAAGTTTTGGTAGCCGGGACTACCATGGGACTGCGATTTGGCTATTACAGCTGCTACATGCTGTTACTGCCGCTTACCGATATCCTTATTACACCGTGCTAAAATAAAATGAGAAGTTAGGCTAGACTATGGATCATAAGATCTTATCTATCTTTCACTCGTCGTTGTCACCATGATTTCTTGTAGGCGTGTGTTTCATCCGGTGCTTCTTTCCTCCGCAAACTGCTGGGGTTGACACTGGCTTTTACTTTTTCTGAACATAAGTTCCATCATTTCGTTTTGTCTACTGGGGATATTGCTTCCTTCATTTAAGCTTGTTATGCTTGGGATTCTTGTTGTAACCCTCGGTATTATTGACTTCTGATTTGATCTTAAAATGTATTCCTCTGTTTTGCAGGCGGGCTCCTGACTCCAACTCGACTTTTAAAAGATGACACAACCTCCATTCTCCAGGAGGGCTCCTAATCCAATAACTTGAAATTAAACCTTTGTTCAATGGGCAGGCTCCCGACTGCGATAGCTTGAAATTAACACCTCCATTCTTCGGGCGGGCTCCCGACTGCAATAACTTAAAATTAACACCTCCATTTTATGGGCGGGCTCCCGACTGTAATAACTTAAAATTAACACCTCCATTCTACGGGCGGGCTCCCGAATGCAAGAACTTGAAATTAACACCTCCGTTTTACGAGCGGGCTCCTGACTGCAATAACCTGAAATTAACACCTCCGTTCTACGGGCGTGCCCCCGACTGCAATAGCTTGAAATTAACACCTCCGTTCTACGGGCGGGCTCCCGACTTCAACCACTTATAAAGTAACACCTCTGTTCTACGGGCGGGCTCCCGACTTCAACAGTTTAAAATAGCAACAACCTCTGTTCCAACAGGCGGGCTCCTGACTTCTTCAATCTAAAAATAACAACGACCTCCGTTCTAACAGGCGGGCTCTTGACATCTCCAATTTAAAATAGCAACGACCTCCGTTCTAACAGGCGGGTTCCTGATCTATTCAATAACTTAAAAATATTACAACCTCCTTTCTACAGGCGGGTTCCTGAACTCTTGCTTAACTTAAATATAACAACCTCCGTTCTACAGGCGGGCTCCTGATATCTCCAATTTAAAATATCATAACCTCCATTCTACAGGCGGGCTCCTGACCGCAATGACTTGAAATTAACACCTCCGTTCTACGGGCGGGCTCCCGACCGCAACATTTTTTTTAATAATACAACAATATCCATTCTACAGGCAGGCTCCTGACTTCTTCAACTTAATATTTAACAACCTCCATTCTACAGGCGGGCTCCTGACTTCTTCAACTTAAAATTTAACAACCTCCATTCTACAGGCGAGCTCCTGACCCTTCAACTTAAAATTAAACAACCTCCATTCCACAGGCAAGCTCCTGACTTCTTCAATTAAAAAATAATAACAAACCTCTGTTCTAACAGGCTGGCTCCTGACTTCTTCAACTTTTCCTCAAACTGGTTCTTCTTTTCTCTGAAGTCTGCTGGGGATAATGCTGTTGGGTAATTATCCTCCTTCTTTAAAACTGCTTATTTTCCTTCTTTCAACAATGGCAGGCATGATACTGATTCCAAGGACCAATACCCTCAAAACTTGGTTATCTGGCTTATTCCAAGATTGATTTCTTGTATTGTCTTCTCCCATTAACTACTGGGAATTCCACTTCCTTCAAAATTGTTTTCCTTTATAACTTGCATTGATTTCTTTGTTTCTCCAAGAAAATTTTCGACTGCGGGAAAAAATTTTCTACCCCAGTTCTGGAGCTTTTCTTTCCTCCAACATCATCATTTTATTTTCCTGTTCCAAATCAAAGAAAAATTTGTTAGTTTAAAAATGTGGTGAGCTGTTATGTCGCTCCTGCTTTAAATGATTGTTCCTTTCCCTTGTCCTATTTTGCGTTCCTACAACTTGCTGGGGATGATGTCATTTACTAGGGATGACATTTCTGCTGGGGATGGTTTGTCCATTTATCCCTTCCCAGTTCCGTGTTTCAAAACTTGCTGGGGAATATTTTGTTGAAGATGTGTTTCCCTTTCTTCCTTCCTTATTCTATGTGGTCCGTCCACCTCGAAATTGGTCGATAATCGATCGGAGTTCTGCTGGGGATACTCTTGGAAATTGGACCATAATTTCCTCAACCTTCCATTTTCCGGCTCTTCTCCATATTCTCCTTGACCTTTTAACCCAATATATTATTCAGCCTTGCAACAAGCATCTTTTTTGCCTTATTGCCTTATCTTTGCCCCGTCCTCTTCATATTTTCCTTTGTACCATTTTGGCAACTGGTAATAAGCTCTGAAAGATCTTTCTCAAAACAAATTTCTAGAAAAAGACTCTTAAACAAATAAAAGAAAATATAGAACAAAAGAAAAATTTATGAACAATTGCTGGGAAAGAAAAAGGAACTTATCTGGGTGGTATAACTGATCTCAACGATCATGTCGTGCATTCCGGATTAATCAACCCAGTCTATTTGTACCAATCAATCTTTCTGATGTCTTTACTTGTTGGGGATAAAAGGTGCCCAATTCTTCGCAAAATGCAGATCCTTTCCGTCAATCTTATCTTGTCGCCTCATAGTGCCCTTTGAGGTATTTTCACTAATATGACTCTCATTTCTCTCTGCTCCCATCGCCTTATGGTGCATGTGAAGGGTTTTCCTGATAAGACTCTCTCATTTTTCTTATTTCAGCTTACGTCGCCTTATGGTGCCTGTGAAGGTTTTCATCGATAAGACTCGCTCATTTTTCTTCTCTCAACTGGGGATTAGAGTGTCACCGGTAATAATCTTTCTGTTGGGAATTCTTATGGCCATCAATTATTTCAACTCATGTTTCCCATTCAGTCGGGAACTAATGTGTTATTCTCAGCTTTCATTTGCCTGCCTTGGCCCCTAGCGGATGTTGATCGAGAGGTCTTTTTTGGACATCAATGTGGGTTTTATATGGGGTTTAAAAGAAAAGGAAATAAAATTCAAAATAACTTGACGGGTGAAACATTACAACTCTTGGAATAAAACTATTTTCAAAGTTAACTTCTACCCTAGTTTTCTTGCTTGGGGGACCTTTTGTTACATCATGACCGAGCCGTGAGGCGCCTACGTATCCTTTTTGAGGAATCAGGTCGAACATAGTTCAAACATTCTTTTGTTTTTCTTGTGAATTTCCTCTTTATTTATTATTATTATTATTATTATTATTATTATTATTATTATTATTATTTTCTTTTCAAGAGAGGGGTACGAAAGAACAAGTAAGGCTCAAAGGGGGAAAGCAAAGGTTAAAAGTGTTTGGATAGAAGAAAGAGTTACCTCAGTCATTTCATTATCCGATAAACACCAAGTACAAACAAACAAACCAAAATTATAAACAAGAAATTACACATAATATCTCTTGACTGCATCGAAATTGATAGCCATGTCGGTGCATCTTCCTTCGATATCTGTCAGACACAAAGCACTATTGGATAACACTCTGGTCACAATATACGGCCCCTGCCAATTCGGGGCGAACTTGCCTTTCGCCTCGATCTGATAAGGTAGGACCCGTTTCAATACTTGCTGTCCTACTTCAAATTTCCTGGGGCATACCTTCTTATTGTATGCTCTTGCCATTCTTTTCTGATACAACTAGCCATGGCATACCGCTGCCAATCTCTTTTAATCGATTAGGCTCAGCTGCTCCAATTGGGCTTTGACGCATTCATCATCATCGATCCCGGCCTCAGCGACAATCCGAAGGGATGGAATTTCAACTTTTTCTGGTATTACTGCTTCAGCTTCGTATACCAACAAGTAAGGGGTTACACCTAATGAAGTGCGAATAGTAGTGCGATAACCCAACAATGCAAACGGAAACTTCTCATGCCAATGCCTGGACCCTTCCACCATCTTCCTCAGTATCTTCTTTATGTTCTTGTTAGCTGCCTCAACTGCACCAATCGCCTTGGGACGATACGGGGTGGAGTTACGGTGTGTAATCTTGAACTGTTGACATACTTCTTTCGTCAAACCACTGTTAAGATTAGCACCATTATCCGTGATGATCATTTTCGGAATCCCATATCTACAGATGATATGGGAATGGACAAAATCTACCACTGCATTCTTGGTTATTGACTTGAATGTTTTGGCCTTAACCCAATTAGTGAAATAGTCGATGGTTACCAAAATGAACCTATGACCGTTGGAAGCTGCCCGCTCAATAGGTCCAATGACATCCATGCCCCATGCAACAAATGGCCAAGGTGCTGACATTGTGTACAATTCTGTTGGTGGAGAATGATTCCAATCTCCATGTACTTGACACTGATGGCACTTCCGTACGAAACTTTTAGAATCACGCTCCATAGTGAGTCAATAACATCCTGCTCGCAGAATCTTCTTTGCCAATACATATCCTCTTATATGGGGCCCAAAAACTCCTACATGTACCTCTGTGATTAGTGCCGTGGCCTGACCAGCATCTATACATATCAGCAATCCCAAATATGGGGTTCTTTTGTACAGAACTCCTCCACTGAGGAAAAATCTATTCCCAATCGCTGAATGGTTCTCTTTTGATCTCCGGTGGCCTGCTCCAGGTATATCCCTATCCTAAGGTATTCCTTGACATCATAAAACCATGGCTCACCATCCATTCCTTCCTATATCATGTTGCAATAGGCATGTTGGTCACATACCTAAATATGCAATGGGTCAACATGAATCTTGTCTAGATGGTGCAACATTGATGATAAGGTGGCCAAAGCATCAGCAACCTCGTTGTGAACTCTCGGGATGTGTCTGAACTCCACTGATCAAAATCACTTGCTAAGATCGTGCAAGCATTGCCGATATGGTACAAGATTTATATCCCTTATTTCCCTTTTACCTTGGATTTTATGTACCAGAAAGTCCGAGTCTCCCAAGACCAAGACGTCCTGAACATCCATATCCGCAGCTAACCGTAAGCCCAGAATGCATGCCTCATACTCAGCCATATTGTTGGTACAATAGAAACGTAGCTGAGCTGTAACATGATAGTGATGTCTTGTTTCAGAAATAAGTACTGCACCTATTCCAACTCCTTTCGCATTCACAGCCCTATCAAAGAAAAGCTTCCACCATGGCTCCTCAGTGGGTTCTAACTCGTCTATATGCATCACTTCCTCATCTGGAAAATACGTCCTCAATGGTTCATATTCTTCATCGATAGGATTCTCAGCCAAGTGATCGGCCAGTGCTTGGGATTTCATGGCCATCCTCGTCACATAGATGATGTCGAACTCTGTGAGCAATATCTGCCATTTCGCTAACCTCCCTGTGGGCATAGACTTCTGGAATATATACTTCAGTGGATCTAGGCGTGAAATGAGGTAAGTAGTATATGGCGACAAATAATGATTAAACTTCTGTGCCACCCAGGTTAAGGCGCAACATGTCTTCTCAAGTTGAGTGTACTTAACCTCATAGACTGTAAACTTCTTGCTAAGATAGTAGATGGCCTACTCTTTTCTTCATATGACACCATGTTGCCCCAGTACACAACCAAATGAATTCTCTAGTACTATTAGATAGAGAATCAACGGTCTTACTGGTTTAGGTGGAACCAGCACAGGTGGATTTGACAGATACCCCTTGATTTGGTCGAAGGCTTCTTGACATTCTGTTGTCCATTCTATCGCATCATCTTTCTTCAATTGCCGAAAAATGGGTTCATATGTCGATGTGAGCTAAGCGATGAACCTGTTGATGTAGTTCAACCTTCCCAACAGACTCATTACCTCTGTTTTGTTCCTCGGCGGCTGCAATTCCTGGATGGATTTGATCTTTGACGGGTCCAACTCAATGCCTCACCGACTGACGATGAATCCCAACAGTTTTCCAGATGGAACACCAAACGCACAATTGGCCGGGTTGAGCTTGACGTCGTACCTTCGTAGTCTTTGGAAAAACTTCCTAAGGTCTGCTACGTGGTCTTTCTGACACTTAGACTTGATGATCACATCGTCTACGTACACCTCAATCTCTTTGTGCATCATGTCATGAAACACAGTAGTCATTGCTCTCATGTAAGTTTCTCCATCGTTCTTCAAACCAAACGGCATTACTCGATAGCAATAAGTTCCCCACAACATAATGAAAGCCGTTTTTTCTGCGTCTTCTTCATCCATCCGGATCTGATGATACCCAACATAGAAATCCACAAAGGATCCGACCTCACGCCCAGCGCAATTGTCGATCAAGATATGAATGTTGGGTAGCGAAAAGTTATCTTTTGGGCTTTCCTTGTTCAGATTGCGATAATCGACACATATACTGATCTTTCAATCTTTCTTCGATATTGGTACCACATTGGCCAGTCAATCAGGATATCAAGTGACTGAATAACCTTTGCCTGCAACTACTTGGTTACTTCTTCTTTGATCTTCACACTCATGTCTGTCTTGATCTTTCTCACTTTCTGCTTGACAGGAGGGCATTCCGGGTCAGTGGGCAATTTGTGAACCACTAGGTATGTGCATAAACCCGACATGTCATCATGTGACCATGCAAAAACATCCTTGAATTCGATGAGTGCTTTTATTAGTTCCTCCTTGATGTTCGGTTCAATGTGGATGCTGATTTTGGTTTCCCTAACATTGTCTGCATCCCCTAAATTGACGGCTTCAGTGTCATTAATATTGGGCTTAGGTTTCTCTTCAAACTGGATTAATTCTCTATTTATCTCTTCAAAGGCCTCATCTTCCTTGTATTTTGATTCATCATCATAATCAAACTCTTGTGCAATTAATTCGGAGTCAGATTGATGATTTAGACTAGGTTGAAGATCCATTGTGCATGCCATGTCATTGGAACCAGTAAAAAGAGAACTGTGAGAAAGAAAAGAAGAAACAAAATTAAAAAAAATAAGAAATAAATACTTTCACTTTTTATTAAAATGTGGGATAACAGAGTTTCATACTTTTACTGAATACAAATAAAACCAAAACTGGATTACAACTCTGGAATAATCCAGGAAAACAAGAAAGAAATCCAGAGCCTACTACGAAGATTCCCTCCGAGTGGGAAGAGGAGTAGCTGTCCAATTGTTGATATTGGCCATGGGCCTCATATATTGTATGTCTGCTCTACTGGAGCCCTCTCCAACTTCGATCACGTTGACAACAACAAACATTCTTTCAAAATCCTGATCCATATCTCCATCTGATCCAATCAACGGTCCAAGAACATTTAGGACTGACAACCTTTCGACACCTGTTTAACAAAAGATCGGGAGAGACGCAGAACTGGTTTGGGAAGAACACAAACTTTCTTTTTCATTTTCCGAGCTCGTTTCACATCTGCTGCCTTCGACTTGAAACCCAACCCAAAGGTCTCCAAATTATTGGGCAAAGAGATAGGTTGAACAATACCCTGAAGCTCAGCCCCCAGACCTTTTCCTGGTACAAACCCGCTGTTTAGCATTTCCGAGGCTATCATGAAGGTCGCAACTGCGATCCTGGGAAAAGTAAGGTCCTCGCCTTCAGAATTCTTGTCCACTGAAACCCCATCGAAAACCTGATGCACCCATGGCCCTTTGTCATCATCGATTTCTCTGTATGGCACAACGTCATCACCCACAATGCTTGTGCCGTCATCCCCGTGCATCACTATCTCCTGCTTGTCCCAGTCAAACTTCACCATCTGGTGTAATGTAGAAGGTACTGCTTTGGCGGCATGGATCCAGGGTCGCCCCAATAGAAGATTGTATGATACTGCCACGTCTAGTACTTGGAATTCTATGGTGAATTCCACTGGAACAATGGTTAATTTCAGTATGATATCACCCACCGTGTTAGTACCACCTCTATCAAAATCTCGGATGCAAACACTATTCTTGCGAATCCGGTAATGATCAACTTTCAGCTTGTTCAGAGTAGTCAAAGTGTAGATATTGGCGCTTGACCCATTATCAACCAATACTCGGGTGACCACCGAGTCTTCACATTTCACGGTCAAGTATAGGGCCTTATTATGTTCTGTGCCTTCTTTTGGCATATCATTATCAAAAAATGTCACTCGTTTCACCTCAAAGATTTTGTGCACTATCTTCTCCAAGTGATTTACAGAGATTTTATTTGGAACATGGGACTCATTCAGGATTTTCATTAAGGTCTGGCAATGATCGCTGGAATGAATCAACAATGATAGCAACGAAATCTGTGCTGGGGTTTTTCTTAACCACTCCACAATGGAGTAATCCTGTGCTTTCATTTTCTTCAAAAACTCCTCAGCCTCTTCCTTCGTCACTGGATTTTTCACTACTGTTGGGTTGGACCTCCTTAACTCTACGGGAGTAAAACACCGTCCCGATCGGGTCAATCCCTGCACCTCGTAACTATCCCCCTCCACTAGTTTTCCCTTGTACATCACCATTGGCTTTTCATACTTCCAAGGCACAACCTTGCTATCAATCACTGGCAACTGGACTACTGGCTTTATAATGACTGGTTCCCTGCATACCCCCTTCACAACAACCTTAGAGGCGGACGATGCTCCTGGTACCACCAATTTGGATGGCTCTGGCTTTTTTGTAGTGGAGGATGGACTCTTCGCTAATGTCACCACCAGCTTGACATCTTCCCTCTTAACCTGTACCTCTGCTTCCCCACTGGTTGGTTTTTCTTTTGGAGTTGCACGGATCATCATCACTGTCTGTGATGGCTTCTTGGGCTCTCCCTCTTTGTGCACAAGTCAATCATGTGGGCTTCGTGGTGTGCTGGAAATGGGCTTTGGTTAATGTTAGGTGCGTCTGGTGCCTGAACCTCAATCTTGTTAGCATCAATAAGATCTTAGAACGCACGTTTCAGCTTCCAACATTTCTCGGTATCATGTCCGGGAACTCCCGAACAATATTTAAAACTTACCGAGTGGTCCAAATTTTGGGTAGGAGATTTGGCAATCTGGTCTCAATAGGACTCAGCAAACCTAACTGTTTTAATTTGTATAATAAAGTAGTATAGGTTTCTCCTAATTCAATGAATGTTCTATGTCTCTGAACCCTTTCATTTCTGAAATCCTGATTCTCTCGAAAACCTGGCCCTGCTGGATTCCAGTAGGCCCTTGGTGGTGTATAGGTGTTTTTTGGAGGTGGGTAGGTGTTCTGTGGATGTGGGTAGGGGATTTGGCTCTACCATCTCCCCCTCTCTCATTAGAGGATACACTCTAGCTGCCTGTTCTCTCCACTAGAATTCAAATTCCCGAAAGCTCTCCCTGGGTTTGTTCTCAAGCTTTATCAATGTGAGACGGTCTGGGACTATCTCTATCTTGTATTGGAAGTGTCCGGCGAAAGCCTGTGCCTGATCATCCCATGTGTACTACCTGCTCGGATCTTGTCTTGTGTACCATTATAGTGCAGATACGCTCAAACTCTGGCTGAAGTAAGCTATCCGTAACTTATTTTTTCCTCCCACTCCCCTCATCTTGCTACAAAAACCCCGTAAATTAGCCATAGGATCACCATGCCCTTCATATAAGTCGAACTTGGACATCTTGAATCCTGCCGGTTATTGGACGTCAGGGAAAGGGCAAAGATTTTTGTAGGCTATGCTGACCTAGTTGCCTAACCCATGCATGTTCCTGAAGGACTGCTCCAGGCTTTTAAGCTTCCGCATTACCTCGTCTTGCTCTAGGCCCTTAGCCGGCTTTTCAGTCTCTGTTGGGACCTCTAAGTGGGTACTATAAGTTTGTGGCTCGGGTGCTTTAAATGTGAGTTCAGGGGGGTAATATTGTGCATCGTGAGCTTGAAACAATGGCTAATTAGATGATCTGTGCAATGGAGCTGGGGGAGGCTCCACAAAGATAGGGACATTTTTTTGAGGAGGTTTTTGATTGGGCGGTGGAGCTTGGGGGTCATAGGCATCCTTTACCTGATAGTAGTGATGGCTTGGGAAGCTTGTTGAGGGACCAGGAGAAGGGTATTCTAGTGTATGTCCTGGTTAGATAGTAGGAGTAACGGTTACTTCAGGCCCCTTTTGTGCTTTAGCCAAGGCCAATTGCATTTCACTTATTTCCAGCCTCATCTTTTCCATTTTTTCTATGGCCTCTTTCAACTTTTGACTCATCGTCTTTTCTGACTCAATACTGTTGTCCGACCCAGTCATGCTTTCTGGTATAGGCCCTTTTGATCTTGTCTGATAATGGTGTGATGCCAGTACGCTCTAATAAACTAACTGGTGTTGATTGGAAAAACAACAAATTTGTTAGCGTTAGAGTTGTTAGAATATACGCTTAACGCTAGGGGGGGGGGTGAATAGCGTTATAATAAAAAACAGCGTAAACTTGCGGAATTTAAAAATTGCAGGAATGAAATAAGTGCGATAAGTAAATAATAAGGAACGAACGCACCGATGTATCCTGGTTCACCACAACCCGTGGCTAGTCCAGTCCCCGAGAGACTCTCTCGAGATTTCCACTAACTTCGTTAAGCTTACGGGTGCTTAACAAACCGTTACAAACTGAGAACTTGAGTCACACAAGCCTCAACAACCTTTGCTCGAAGATACAACACTTCAAGACTTCAACCAAAGGAATCACAACGTTCCTTCTTACAATACAAGGGATTAACACTTCCCTTCAAGTGTGTAAAAACACTTTGCACTCAAAACAAGACTCTCCTTAAGAGTAGATATGAGTAAAATAAATACGCTCAAGAACGCAACAACTTTCGTCAAGAATTTGGCTCTCAAAAACTTATGTAATGAATAGAAAATGATGAATAAGAGAGTATGCAAGCTTTAGCAATAATATGATCAGTTGTTGTATTTAGAAGTCTGATTTGAAGATGTATTTATAGTGTCAAAAACATGCATAACCGTTGCCTAATTGCCAATCAAGAATTGCTGATTTTGTGACGACAATCGATTGTCTAATTGGCACAATCGATTGTTTTCCAATCGTTCCAAAATCATTCCCAGATTTTACGCAGCATAATCAATTATCTAAGACGTATAATCGATTACTGGCAACGTTCAAAAAATCATTTCCAGATTTTACTTACAAATGGATTATGCTATATGGACAATCGATTATTTTTCAATCTTGAAAGATCTAATAGATACTGCCTCAACACAATCGATTGTCATAAGGTTCACAATCGATTATTTTGTATCTTTGAAAAATCTGATAGACACTGCCTCAACACAATCAATTGTCATAAGGTCACAATCGATTATTTTGTAGCTTTGAAAAATCTAATGGACACTGTCTCAACACAATCGATTGTCATAAGGTACACAATCGATTGTCATGCAGATTTCAAAAATCTGATGGACACTGCCTCAACACAATCGATTGTCATAAGGTACACAATCGATTGTCTTGCAGCTGCCTTAACATAATCGATTATCATAAGTACATAATCGATTATCTTTGTCCAGATTTTAGAGGCATGTTTAAAAATCATTTTGCTAAAATAAATATGCAAGATTTAAAATCATTTTGCTCTAAATTTAAATATGCATAATTTGATAAAAATGTTTTTACGAGAGAAGCCAAGTCCTGAGTTAAATTGTCGGATCAAGATCACAATTAAAGAGCGACTCATGTATAACTTTGTTTAATCTTGATCTTTGTTTGGCTTGTGCTTGAACTTCGTTACGTCATTTGCGCGCTTGTGCTTGGACCTCGTCATATGTCAATTGCGCATCGTTTGTCATTTATCAAAACCTACAAATATGAACACACGTTTAGTTTAGTGCCTTGAGAACGTGTTTCAACAATTTCCCCCTTTTTGATAATGGCAAACCTTAATCGGATATGCATATTAGGTAATTCATAATGACGATCCAAGACAAGTATATATATATATATATATATATATATATATGCAATTAGTTCCCCCTCAACATATGAATTCCCCCTCAATTTATGCCAATAAATATTAAGTGCATAGCCCTTATTCTTTCCCCTTTTGACATTAGCAAAAAAAAAATAAAAAAAATAAGCAAATAACTTGTTTATTGATTAACTAGAATTGCAATTTCATAAAAGGAATAATAAAACAAATAATGTCAACATAATCGATTAGTGATACTTGATAATCGATTATATAATAAAGAGAAATCGATTATTTTGAAGAGGAATCGATTATTCTGCACCAATCTTTTATAATTCCCCCTGACTTTAGGGCGATACCTGCAAAAATAAGTTAGGCTCCTCCGACGCTCAAGTTAGTAATTATGTGAAAGGGATAATGCAATGCATGACTTAGATCAACGTGGATTCAAGAATCTCAAGTTTCACTACGAATTCGGAAGAAGGACTCTTTCTCTAAAGGCTTTGTAAAGATGTCGGCCAATTGATGTTTGGTTTCAACAAATTCAATTTCGACATCACCTTTGAGAACGTGATCTCTTATAAAATGATGCCTAATTTCAATGTGTTCTGTTCTTGAATGAAGAACGGGGTTCTTCGTCAAGCATATGGCGCTAGTATTATCACATCTAAGAGGGATATAATCGATACTTAGGCCATAGTCCAAGAGTTGCTGTTTCATCCAAAGGATTTGAGCACAACAACTCCCCGCGGCTACATATTCAGCCTCGGTTGTGGACAACGCAACACTTACTTGTTTCTTGCTAAACCAAGAAACTAGAGAGCTACCGAGCAAATGGCAGTGCCACTAGTGCTCTTGCGGTCCAATTTGCATCCAGCGAAATCGGAGTCGGAATAGCCAACAAGTTGGCATGAAGAACCTTTGGGGTACCATAGACCCACATTTACAGTACCAACAAGATACTTCAATATCCGTTTCACCGCAGTTAGGTGAGACTCCTTAGGACATGATTGATAACGAGCGCATAAGCACACGCTAAACATGATGTCCGGTCTACTAGCAGTAAGATAAAGGAGAGATCCAATCATACCTCGATACTTCTTGGTGTCGACTTCCTTACCTTTCTCATCTTTGTCTAGATGGTCGGATGTGCTCATGGGAGTGGCCATTGCTTTTGCGTTGCTCATTTCAAATCGTTTTAGCAAATCTTTGCAATATTTAGCTTGACAAATGAAGGTTCCTTCTTTCATTTGCTTTACTTGCAGCTCCAAAAAGAAGGTTAGCTCACCCATCATAGACATTTCAAATTCGCTTGTCATTAAATCAGAAAATTCCTTGCACAAAGCATTGTTAGTAGCACCAAAAATAATATCATCCACATAGATTTGAACTAATAAAATATCATTGTTTTTGTGCTTAACAAATAGAGTGGTGTCAACTTTCCCCCTAATGAATTCATTTTCCAAAAGAAATTTGCTCAATCGTTCATACCAAGCTCGGGGAGCTTGTTTGAGACCATAAAGCGCCTTTTTAAGTTTGAAAACATGATTGGGAGATTTAAAATCTTCAAAGCCCGGGGGTTGTTCTACATAAACTTCTTCTTGAATAACACCATTTAGAAAATCACTTTTTATATCCATTTGATATAAATTGAAATTCATAGAAGAGGCAAAAGCAAGCAATAAACGAATGGCTTCTAACCTTGCTACGGGTGCATATGTTTCTTCATAGTCAATTCCCTCTTCTTGATTATAGCCTTTTGCTACAAGCCTAGCTTTGTTTCTAGTGATTACGCCATTTTCATCTAGTTTGTTTCGAAAAACCCATTTCGTACCAATTATGGTATGATTTTCGGGTCTTGGCACCAAATCCCAAACGTCATTTCGTTTGAATTGGTTAAGCTCCTCTTGCATTGCCAAGGTCCAAAATTCATCCCCAATTGCTTCGGAGATGGTTGAAGGTTCAATTTGAGAAACGAAAGCAGTATGTCCTAAGGTGTTCTTAAGAGTGTTTCGAGTACTTACCTGTTGTTCAATGTCGCCAATTACCTGTTCGAGAGGATGGTCTTTGATCGTCCTCCACGCGTTATGCAGTTTCGTTTCTTTTTCCAGTTGTGGCGCTTCCTCCGATAATTGTTCCAAGATTTCATCTTGAATTTCCTTAGGAGTTTCCTCTTGTACTTTGTCTTGAGGACTCATTGAGTTTAAACTACCTGCAAGTTCAAAACCAGAATTCTTTCTCGCCAAGCGAGCATTATTTTCGGAAAACACAATATGAGGGAATTCCTCCACAGTTTCGTTTCTATTATTGAATACTCTATATGCTTTGCTACGTGAAGAGTAACCAATAAAAATTCCTTCATCGGATTTGGCATCAAACTTTCCCAAATTATCTTTACCATTGTTATGAATAAAACATTTACAACCGAATACTCTAAGATGGGAGATATTTGGTTTCCTTCCCTTGTAGAGTTCATAGGGAGTTTTCATGAGTATCGGGCTTATGACTACTCTGTTTAAAACGTAGCATGCGGTACTCACGGCATCCGCCCAAAAATGTTTGGGAATCTTAGCCTCATCGAGCATGGTTCTAGCCATCTCTTCGAGACACCTATTTTTCCTTTCCACCACTCTATTTTGTTGTGGTGTGCGTGGAGCAGAGAAGGTGTGCTCGATACCGAGTTCGTCACAAAAATCCGCGAAGAGATTGTGATCGAACTCTCCCCCATGATCACTTCTTATTGAAGTGACGGTTGTGTCCTTTTCATTTTGAACACGTTTAAGAAAACATTTAAAATTATGAAAAGCTTCACTTTTATGAGCAAGAAATAGTGTCCATGTAAATCTAGAATAATCATCAACATTAACAAAAGCATAACGATTTCTACCAAGACTTTCAATGCGAGATGGTCCAAAAAGGTCCATGTGAAGAAGTTGCAATGGTCTAGTAGTTGAAACAATAATTTTCGATTTAAAAGATGCTTTTGTTTGCTTCCCTTTTTGACAAGAATCGCAAATGGAGTCTTTTTCAAATTTCAAATTTGGAAGACCAATAACTAAATTTTGTGAAACCAATTTGTTTAAAAGATGCATGTTGATGTGAGCTACTATACGATGCCATAACCACATATCATCTTCTTTGCTCATAAGACAATTCACATACTCATATGAAGAATTTTCGAGATCAACCATATAGATGTTATCCATTCTAAAACCACGAAGGATAATTTTAAAATCGCTACGGCGAAAAACTAAGCATTCATCCGAATCAAATAAAATAAGATTTTCCTTGTCACATAATTGACTTATGCTCAAGAGATTATGTTTTAGACCTTTAACTAGCAATATATGCTTAATGGAAGAAGGTTCATCCTTACCGACCGATCCAATGCCGATAATTTTTCCCTTGTTGTTATATCCAAAAATAACGCTTCCTCCTTCCTTGTGTTCTAGTTGAAGGAACTTGGATTCGTCTCCGGTCATGTGTTTGGAGCATCCACTATCAAGGTACCAAAGTACACTTGATCCCTTCAAACATACCTACAAGACAAATTAATGCGTCTTTGGTACCCAAGTTGTTTTGGGTCCTTGAGAGTTAGGTGTAACATGCTGTTGTGCTTGACATGCAGTTAAGTATCTATGTGTAGTGAAACAAGAAGGAGCAATATGTCCAATTCGATTGCAATAATGACAAATGACATTAGGATTATGCATTCGTCTAGGTTGATAGTAGTTGGACGGACGAAATTTGTTTATTCTATTTTCGACAATATGACTATTGCGCATTTCATGAAAATTCATTTCTCCTACTATTTGTTCTAGGATATGCAACATTTCTAGAATAGTTATTTCTAGGTTGAAAGCCATTTCTAGGTGTCCTAAAATGTTCAACGTTTCTTCTAGTGTTTGGTCTAGGATATGCATCATTTCTAGAATAGTTATTTCTTGGTTGAAGGCCATTTCTAGGTGTCCTAAAATGTTCAAAGTTTCTTCTAGTGTTTGGTCTAGCATGCATGTTGATTCTAGGATTTTTATCTCTAGGATGAACATTTGTTTTATTTGTCCTAGGTTGAGCCTTAGGTGGTTGGGGTTTGGCTTCAACTTTTTCTTTAGGCTCGTTTTTAAAACCTATCCCATGTTTGGTCGATTTCAATTTTACAAGAACCTCATTCAAATTTTTATGAGAAGAATTAAACTTATCTAAGTTGCCTTTAAGTCTTTCTACCTCATCTTTTAGATGCATGCAAGAAGTACAATTTTTACTAGAACTCTCGGGTTTGTCGGTGCTTCTTTTGCCGAAAAACTTGTTTTCTTCTTTCAACTTCTCATTTTCCAAAATCAGTTTTTCCAAATCCTTTTCTTTCAAAGAGAGTTGTTTTTCAAAATCTTTTTCTTTCAAAGAAGCATTTTCCTTAATGTTTTTAACAGTTTTGGAAACTTTAATGAATTCACTATACAACTCATCAAAGGCATTTTGCATTTCCTCAAGAGAATAGAAGTTTTTGGAAGAAATTTGACATACCTCTTCTTGATTGTTTTCGTGAGCCATGAGACAAAGATTTGCGGTTTCGTCTTCTTCTTCCTCACTCGACTCGTCTCCGGAGTCGCCTCCCCAAGATATGTATGCTCGTTGTTTCTTGAAGGGTTTCTTCTCCTTTTTGACATTTGGGCAATTTGATTTAATGTGCCCGATTTCTCCGCATCCATAGCACTTTACTTGATCTCCTTGTTGTTTGCCTTTTCGTTCATACTCTTTTCGCATGAACTTTTGAAATCTCTTAATAACGAGTCCGAACTCATTATCTCCGTCCTCATCATTTTGAGGTTGACTTGTGCTTGCCTTGAGGGCGATTCTTTGTTTCCTTTGATCATTAACAAGAGGGTTAAGTATAGTAGATTCATAAGCTTTAAGGTTACCTCTTAATCCGTCGATGGTGACATTTGAAATGCCAATAGACTCTTGAATCGCGTCGGCCTTGGAGCGCCATTCCGGAGTGAGACTTCGGAGAATTTTTCGGACAAGTTCCTTATCCATGAAGGTATTCTTAAGAGCATGTAAGTCATTAACGATTTTTGAAAATCGTTCGAACATGTCATCGACCCTTTCGCCTTCCTTCATGTGAAACAGTTCATATGCATGGGTTAGAAAATCAACTTTAGCCTCTCTTACCTGGTCCGTACCTTCGCACGTGATTTCCAGCTTATCCCACATTTGCTTCGCCGTTGTGCAACATGATATTTTTCTGTAATCATCAGCGTTTACAGCACAATATAATAAGTTGATGGCTTTAGCATTGTTCTGCACTTTTCGGATATCATCCGCATCGTATTCATCTTCGGATTTTGGAACCCATTCATTTTCAACCTTTTTGGTTGGAATTTGTTCTCCCTTCATTATAACCTTCCACAGATGAAAACTATTCGATTGAATGAATATTCTCATCCTTTCCTTCCAGTATGTATAGTTTGTGCCATCGAATAGTGGTGGTCAGGTGGAGCATTGTCCTTCACCTATTCCTGCAAAAGAATCACGAGTAGAAGCCATGGACTGTTTCTCTCAAACGGTTAAGTTTTTTAGAGAGTTGGGCTCTGATACCAATTGTTAGAATATACGCTTAACGCTAGGGGGGGGGGGCGTGAATAGCGTTATAATAAAAAACAGCGTAAACTTGCGGAATTTAAAAATTGCAGGAATGAAATAAGTGCGATAAGTAAATAATAAGGAACGAACGCACCGATGTATCCTGGTTCACCACAACCCGTGGCTAGTCCAGTCCCCGAGAGACTCTCTCGAGATGTCCACTAACTTCGTTAAGCTTACGGGTGCTTAACAAATCGTTACAAACTGAGAACTTGAGTCACACAAGCCTCAACAACCTTTGCTCGAAGATACAACACTTCAAGACTTCAACCAAAGGAATCACAACGTTCCTTCTTACAATACAAGGGATTAACACTTCCCTTCAAGTGTGTAAAAACACTTTGCACTCAAAACAAGACACTCCTTAAGAGTAGATATGAGTAAAATAAATACGCTCAAGAACGCAATAACTTTCGTCAAGAATTTGGCTCTCAAAAACTTATGTAATGAATAGAAAATGATGAATAAGAGAGTATGCAAGCTTTAGCAATAATATGATCAGTTGTTGTGTTTAGAAGACTGATTTGAAGATGTATTTATAGTATCAAAAACATGCATAACCGTTGCCTAATTGCCAATCAAGAATTGCTGATTTTGTGCTACGACAATCGATTGTCTAATTGGCACAATCGATTGTTTTCCAATCCTTCCAAAAATCATTCCCAGATTTTACGCAGCATAATCGATTATCTAAGACGTATAATCGATTACTGGCAACGTTCAAAAAATCATTTCCATATTTTACTTAAAACAATCGATTATCAGAAATATACAATCGATTACTTGGCAACGTTCAAAAAATCTTTTTCAGATTTTACTTCAAACAATCGATTACTAAAATCCTATAATCGATTATCTGACGGAGTTTGAAAATATTTTGGCAATGGTCATTTACATAATCGATTATGCTATATGGACAATCGATTATTTTTCAGTCTTGAAAGATCTAATAGACAATGCCTCAACACAATCGATTGTCATAAGGTTCACAATCGATTATTTTGTATCTATGAAAAATCTGATAGACACTGCCTCAACACAATCGATTATCATAAGGTTCACAATCGATTATTTTGTAGCTTTGAAAAATCTGATGGACACTGTCTCAACACAATCGATTGTCATAAGGTACACAATCGATTGTCATGCAGATTTCAAAAATCTGATGGACACTGCCTCAACACAATCGATTGTCATAAGGTACACAATCGATTGTCTTGCAGCTGCCTTAACATAATCGATTATCATAAGTACATAATCGATTATCTTTGTCCAGATTTTAGAGGCATGTTTAAAAATCATTTTGCTAAAATAAATATGCAAGATTTAAAATCATTTTGCTCTAAATTTAAATATGCATGATTTGATAAAAATGTTTTTACGAGAGAAGCCAAGTCCTGAGTTAAATTGTCGGATCAAGATCACAATTAAAGAGCGACTCATGTATAACTTTGTTTAATCTTGATCTTTGTTTGTCTTGTGCTTGAACTTCGTTACGTGACAATTGCGCGCTTGTGCTTGGACCTCGTCATATGTCAATTGCGCATCGTTTGTCATTTATCAAAACCTACAAATATGAACACACATTTAGTTTAGTGCCTTGAGAACGTGTTTCAACAAGAGTTTCAATAGATATCGCAAGTGCACATTGGGGATGCAATGTCCTTAGGCAGTAAACCATTTCTAATATGCTTTTGCTCAAACCGCATGCATCATCCTGGCTTATTTTATTTGTGCCACTTTCAAGCGTTTCAAAACCCTTCATTAGTTTCATTATTCTCTCTCTTTCTTTTTCTCTCACTTCTTTTCTTATATTCACTTTCTCTTTTTATTTAAAGCAGTGGTCAAATATTATGTAGATTGCCTACGTATCATGTCCCCGCATGAATCAGACCAAGTGTAGTTCGTGCCAGTTAAATTTTCACCTTATGGTTAAAATTTTTTTTCATTGATTTTCAAATGTTTCTGGCACACGACTCAAAAATCTAGAGTGGATAAAGATAAAACAAACATGACTTTTACAAAGTTTTTAGGATACAAGAAAAAAACAAGACTCAAAACACCAAAATGACTCTTACAGATTCCAAAACAACAAAAGAAGAAAAAAGGACTGATATCTGGGAGACGACTTTGATCTCTGCTGTAGAATTCATTGGCGCTATGGTAATCAAGGATCTTGTTCTCGTGGCTGGCCCCCAACTTTGCCGTATATCCTCTTCAGATCTGTAGATATATGACGAGCAACACTCAATGATACTTCTGCAAACTTTTCGGGTGTCATTCCCTGACTATTCTTGCATGCTCTTGAGGTATAGGTGGCCACTTCAAGGATCTTTCCCTTGACGTATTCCTGAGCCACGTGCAATTCTTGATTTTGTTGACCACGAGTTTCTGCTAGATCCAATGCATCACGCTCACGGTCCAAGGCCATAACCTTCTGGCGCCGAACTTCTAACGACTCCTCCTTCAATCGATTGATCTCATTCTGGTAGTGGTTTCTCTCCATTTCAAATTCCGCGATCAGGTTCTTTTTGCTTGATTCACATTCCTCTAATTTGTCCTTCAAACCCTTGATGGGTTGAGCTTCTCTATCTACTTGTTGTTGAGCGGTTGCGACTAAGTTATTCTTTTGAATCTGAGATAGAGTGCTAGCCTTTCCTTTTCCCATAGAGCCTTCTCTTTCTCAAAGGCATCATACAGTAGATCCATGTCTACTTTAACAATGCTGAGCTCTTCTTGCAGTGCTCCAAGATCAGCTTCATAGCCCTATTTTATTTCTTCCTCAGCTAACCCAACTCTGTTGCGAATTTCGCTTCCCATTCCACGGTGCTCCTTGTGACTGTCCTTGGTCTATCCATGAGAGCATCTTTATTGTAGAACCAATCAAGATAAGAAGGATTCACCTCACCCATTTCTCGATCTGCCACCATGGCGCCACGCTCGAGTATTTTAGTTCCATTTCAAACACGTGGAGCATAATTTTCGCGAATGGAATCCTATGATGTTGCTTCCCAGATAAAATTCTCCGTAGTTTATACCAGGGGAACTATTTGTTTGTGACCCAATTAATGTAGAACTCTCATGGTAATGTATGGTTGATAACCTCGAATCCCCATCAGGATCAGAAAAGGATGATTAGATGACTTGTAGATGACATACTCTGCGGTGAACCAAGGATAATTCCATGTGATCTAGTCATCTGTTAAAGAATGAAGATATTCCTTCCAATCATTCACACTTTTATGAAAAGCGCGGATCTCCAACTCATTCTTCAACCTGGTATTATATTTGCGAATATGATTACCCCAACAAGTGCGGTGGTCCACTCGATAAGGGCGACGGAAAAAATGATCCATGAACCATATTTGGAGCAGGAGATTGCAACCCTCAAATAAACCTTTTCCTTCCCAGCATTTGGTCAAAGTGCGGAAGATAATCTGCTAACACCATTGGAAGAATGGAGGAATGTTGATCTTTCGATCTTCTCTCGGAAAGACCATACATCTTAGAAAATATACAATGAATGCTTTTCGTCTATGACCTCGCCATGTGTGTAAGTCTTGTTTGTTAACAGGCTTCTAGTTGTATTTCAAGAATCCTCCTTCATGCCCATACCTGTCATACAAGAAATGTAGGCGGACCTGACCTTGCGCCACATGTGCTATCTCAGTTTGGATGATCGACATTTCCTCAAGGAACTTAGTAGCAGTAACGTCCCTGGGAGCCAAAAGTCTCTTTGTTCAACTTTTACCTCCCATATCCGTATCAGAGAATTTCTCCAAGGTAGGAGTCATTTCAAACCCATTGAGATGAAACACATTATTCTTCGGGTCCCAGAAATAAACCAAAGCTTCGAGGAGTTCCCGTTTGGGCTCGATCTCTATGATATTAACCAAATCTTTTAAATGATCTTTGATCTTTCCTTGTTTAAACCCATCCATGTTGCTCCACCACCGCTCCAATAATCTCGGCACTTTGTCGAAAATTTTAAATGGTGAGTGTTCTTCATCTCCCATCCTCTTTTCCGGCCTCTCATTAACTGAATCTATGCCGCGCCTATATGAATAAAGTTATGAGGTTGGATCCAAAGGAAATGACACCACACAATCCATAAAGAAAAAAAAACAAACAGACAAATTCCTTCCTTTATATGTTAATTTCAAACAAATGACTATTTTTGCAAATGTGGCCCCTTCCCAATTCTCATGAATTTTGAGGCTGGGATTGTTATTTCACGACACTTTACATTTTATGAAAATAACCGTTTCAACCATTGTATTATTGTACAAGTGTGAAAAATAAATATCTCACTTTGATTTTTTTCAATTTTTACTTCCAAAACACTTTGTTTACAAATCAAGAAATTTGAAATGAAAATTTAAATCGTATTACCAAAAGGAACATACAAAACTCAAAACACAGAAAATTATGAAAATAGTAGAAGATCCTAGCTACTTGATCCCCGTAGGACCTTCTCTAGACCCGGTATTCTTGCTTCCTTCATACAACTGTATCAGCTCGTGTAATCCTAGCAGTAAGTAATCTTGGGCCAGATGTCCACCTTCATTATCCTTGGCACACTCTCGCATCCTTTCGTGCAAATGAATTTGTTTAACTTTTGCTGTAGTTTTCACAACAATAAGCACGTGACCATGGAAAAATCCAGAGAGACCCAGATCAATGTGATCATCCTCTAACCACCCTGAGTAGTGTGGCATACATCCTGCACGGTACCTATCTGGCTCGAGGGATTACTTTGCTAAAGTGAGCTTGCAATGCCACATGTGCTGAGCTTGACACCAATGTGGGCTAGCATCATTTTGAAAGTTAGCTCTGAAATGACTCATCTTGTGTACCCTTGGTATGATTTGTTTCCTCCCTGCTTGCCTCATGGCTTGGAGAGGGACATAAGGATAGGTTCCTCTCAGACCAATTAGTATAAGGAACGGCGCATCTTGAGACCGGATAATAAATTCCTCTGTTGGGAACCATTCATACATCAACTGTACGTTTTTCTGTTCCAAGTTATCAAATAGCTCTACCCATCCCCCGACGTCTTCTGGATGTTCATGCCTAAAGTCCATTTGTTTGGGTGGTGAAAAGCAATATGGTCATCCCAATCCCTGCGTATGATTTCTTGCTTGTAGTCGCCCTTCTGAAGGTTTTCTAAAAGCCAAAGTTGAAGTAACAAGTTGCATCCTTCAGTGCGGGGCTCCTCGCTGACACTTTTCCAAGGCTCGGTACATTTCAGCAATGATCATGGGTACTATGCTGAAATTTTACCCATCAGTACCCTCAATCAAAGTTTTGGTCACCATGGCCAGTCTGGTATGTATCCTAGCCTTTTTCGATGGAAAGACTATCATACCCAAGAAGCATAATATAAACACAAAGGCCCTCCTGTGTATGTGCTCTAAAGACGTAAGAGTGAACTCCTCGTGATATGTTCGGTTGGACTCGCTATGGCCAAACCTTTCGTATAAGAAGTCAAATGGTACGTAGGAATCTTTCAGACTAGCCAGCTCACATTACTTCTTGAGTCCCATTATTTTGAAAAAACCCTTACCCTTGCAATTTTCTGGCATAAACAAACCCGAAGTCTCCCAAGGAATCCCAGCCAAACCCCCTATTTCGTCTAGCAAAGGGGTCATTTCAAAGTCCCCGAAACGAAAAACAGTCCGATCACTGTCCCAAAACAAAGTAGCAGCCTCGATAATTTTGTTGTCGGGCTGGACTTCAAGAGTGAAGGAAGGTTTCCTAGGTATTTGCAGACAAATGTTTGATTATTGTCATGAAGGTTCTCCCACCAGCTTAACAACCTCGGATGAACGTGGGATACCATACCGAATCTCGGGACTTCGTGCCTCATTCTGCACATTTGGGGAGGTGATTTTAGGTAGAGAGCATACTTTATTTGAATCAAACAGACATACAAAAGTCTTATTTTTTTTCTTTCTTTTTAACACGGTCTAAGGCTGTGGTGACCCAAAAGGTGGCTATTTATACAAGGTCAACCTTCCGGTGTTCCTTTCGGGAACATTTGGCTATTTTTGGCAAAATGGCACACCCCGACTTATTTGGGAACATTTTTTACAGAACGACTATTTTGTAAAATGGGGAAAGTTGGACCGATGAGGGTTGCCTCCATATCTCACATCAAGTGAAAATCAAACCGACGTAGTTTGGGTAGGAAAAACAAACAAATCCTCATATTTGACACTACTTGGAAAAAGAATAGTTATCTTTTTATTGCTATTTCTCTTTTTTCACACTTTTCTAAAGCTCCCAATTTTTGTAAGCCGGTCTGCATGCAATTCGGAAGAAATAAATGCATAAATCAAACACGATGCAGCAGGATGGTCTTTTCACTTTGGGTTGCCTATCCTAGACGGACCCAACCCCTGTTTTGAGTCCCCTAAGCTCAGTGCACATGATGCAAATAAATGTTCATACTAGGGATCCAGCATGAAGTTTTGTCATACTAAGTTTCACTTCCTTGGGGGTGAGGAGTATCTAGACTGGCCATAAAATGAGCGGACAACTCGAGTTGGGAAGGGGTAGCGTACCGGGAGAAAGACTTTTCCGGATTTAGCTACTGGAACCTCCCGGTTCTTAAATACGGGTAACTGATAATCCTTCACCGGGAGCCCAGGCCCACTGGCTTTATCTCAATAAAGAATGTGGCGCGTATCCGCGATTCCCGAGGTTGTATTCAGAAGACTCAGAAGGGGTGCGCAAGAAGACATTTTATAATACAGTTCAACTATATCAAAGCAGTAACAAGCAGCATTTTGCACATTAAATACAAATTTTTTAATAAACATCAGATAATAAAGAAAGCCGAATACAACAATTATTTCAAGCTCGAATTTCTAACCCTGAACCAGTGGTTCTGGGTTTTATGTCCCCAGTAGAGTTGCCAGAGCTGCCGCACCTTCTTTTTACGCCCCCGCGAGGGTAAAAATGTTTTTTCAATTAAAGGACATTCGGAACGGGATTTAATTATCAATTTCAGAGTTGCCACTTGGGAGATTTAGGGTGTCCAAAGTTGCCGATTTAATCCCGAATCGAGGAAAAAATTGACTCTGTATTACAGTCCGTAAACCAAAAATCCGCATAAGGAATTCTGTTAACCCGGGAGAAGATGTTAGGCATTCCCGAATTCAGTGGTTCTAGCACGGTCGTTCAATTGTCATATTCGGCTTAATTATCTGATTTTATACAGTTGTGAACTTATGTGCAATTTTCACTTTGAACCGCTTTTATTATTATTTACAGAGAATTGCAATGTCGTGAAAACGCATCTTGAGCCACGTCACAACCAGTGCACACGTAGTCGTCAACACATTTTTACTCCGTTGAGATTTGGATTTGGGTCACATAAAAGTGCACCCGAGTTTAGGGAGGTAATATTTAAAATAGCGCCTAAAGAGTCTAGCGCGTTATTATTTTTAGGAAGGCCGTGCAATTCGCTAAACGGCTCCTCCCGAATTCTAAGTATCTAAAACATACATTTATTTTTTAAAAGGGTAATCCTAAAGTAACTACATCTTTCTAATTAAAAGGATGTTTTTAGCATGTAATTACATGCTAAAAAAATCCTAACTTATTTGTCGGATTAAAACTAGTGTGACAAAAAAATTGCAACCAAACTTGCGCAAAAGGAGATTATGCCATGCCTTATTCTATAAATCAATATTACCCCAAAAAACTAGATTTTATAAATGGAACATGAAATTTATAAGTAATATCGTCAAAATAAACAAATTATTCTTTAACTAATTTAAACTCACATTGTTATACGAATTACACTGTTTGAATTACTTGTTTATAACTATTACAAATAAAAACCAACCCTAATTATCAACGCTTGTAAAAGTTTGTTAGCAAATTAATAGACACTTGGAGAGTCTATTATCGTTAATATTCAAAGGAATGTTAACACGTCCTGTTCAAACCTAACTCATGCCTACTGGTAAAATGTAAGCACAAACTGATAAACTGGTGACTAATCAACTCGAATCCTAACTACTTTAATTAGTAATTAAGGGCCGAGTTATTTCTACTGATTGCAATTTCTAATTTAAAAATAAAAAAATGGGCTGTTCAAATTAGCACTGAAACCAGAACTCTTTTTCACCCTTATTGAAATTTGGACCTTCATTACATTATACTGATAACAAATAGGTCGGGAATCCAAACTAGAGTAAGAATTTGAGAAGTGCGGAAGCAATAACAACAAAGAAATGATCAACTAGAATTAAATAGATAAAAATAAAGGATATGGAAAAATTCAGGGATAGAATTCCTAGAACTTCCAAAAACGCAAGTCCTATAGCCTTGAAAAGATCAAAGTAACGACTTGCTATAGGACAAGATCAAAGTAACAACGTCTTAATTTATGGAAAAAATCCAACGCCTTTACTTAAAAAGCAAATCAAATCAATAGATTCGGATCATGACCACTTTACGAGTAACTTGAGACAACAATTAATAACTAGTATTAATCGCCTTCGAAGAATACCACAAAGAAATTAAAGATATCATAAAAGAGAAGAAATCTTACTACCTTGAACTATGGACTAATAAAGGTTGAAAGATAAATCTCAAAGCACAAGTAACAATGGTTCAAAAGAACTCTCAAAGTATGATATACTTAATCAATAATGTTGTGTATTATGAATAAGAAGAACTCCCTATTTATAGGAGAGTACTAAGGCATAAAAGTCCTTAAAATTAGGGAGGGTGATGGCTAAGACATCCAAAGTCATTACAATTAGATAGGATGATTGCTAAGGTATCCAAAGTCATTACAATTAGGTAGGGGTGTTGTTAAAGAGTAAGAAAAGTCACTAAAATTAGGTGAGGGGCGGACAAGGCCCTTTGGGGGTAGATTTGGACCCTAAAAACAACTAGTTTGGGCCATTGGTTTGGACTCCAATTTGGCTCCTTTTGAAACATCCCCTTTTGGATCTCTTTTAAACTTATTTTGGGCCCTTTTTTGTGGACTTCAAGGGATGATTTGGTGACCCAATCTTCCTCCTCTTGGACTTCAATTTGGACCACCATATAATTGTAAGCCCTTTGGTCTTGAGCCCTTCCTCTACAATTAAAAACTTTTTTATTTGCACTTGAAGTCTACTGACCTTGTTTTGTAATTCTTTATCTTGACATCTTGTCAAAGGCCATCTTTTAGATTCCAAAGCTTCATCCTTGTCCTTGAATAGAGTTGAGCTTCCTAGGATGCTATCATTCCCCCCTTCTTAAAAAAATTCTTCCTCCAATTTCGAACTTGCAAGAAAAGAAAACACGCACTAGTAATAACATCTAGTAATCTGAAAAAATAGTTGGAATAAAACAAGATAGTGACCATGTGTCCATTTAACCCAATCAATCCTAATAGGTGTTAATACTCCCTTATAAAACATATGGATATCATCATTCCAATAAACTTTATGCCTGCCTTGATAAATACAATAGAAACCTCTCTTAGGTGCACCACGCAATAGAACTTGCAATTCGATCATGTCGGTAAGGTAGTCTGTAAGTATACATGTGACGACCCGACCCGTCGTCTTTTGTATTTCAGCCCTGTTATCCCCGTAATGTGCTTCCCCATGTGTCGATATATGTGTTTGGTGAGTTATAGATGTGTCGGATTGAATTTGGTTAGAAATGAGACCAATAGTCTCTTTAAGGAAAGCTTAAGTTGGAAAAGTCATTCGGATGTTGACTTGTGAGCTAGAGGGCTCGAAATGAATTTTCGGTGATTCAACTAGTTTCGGATTGTGATTTGTGACTAGGGAGAGAAAGCGAAATTGAATTTGGAGGTATAGTTTTGAATTAGGCTTGAATTGGCTATGTTCGAATTTTGACAAATTCCGGTTGACATGTGAGATTTTGATCCGGGGGTCAGAATGGAATTTCGAGAGTTGAAGAAGCTTTGTTAGGTGAGTTTGGATATGTCTGCAAATTCTGAGGTCAATCGGATGTTGTTTGGTTGGATTTTCGATCGAATGCAGATTTGGAAAGTTCTAGTCTAACTTGGAATGAAATTCAATGATTTTAGTGATTTTTGATGTTAAAGATAGCGTTTTTATGACCCGAGCAAGTTTGAATGAAATGAGTCATGTTGGTGCTATTGGTTGAGGCCCGGGGGCTTCGGGGTGATTTCGGATAGTTGATCGAGGTGTTGGAAGTTGAACTTTTGCTGCAGAATTGCAGCACCTGTGGCAGCCAAATATTGGCCTTCGCGATTGCAGTACGGCCTTGCGTTTGCGTAGCCTTGGGGTTCAGCGGCCTTCGCGTTTGCGGAGGATGGTCGCGTTCGCGTAGTGGTCGGATGGGGAGGACTTGGCCTTGTGCTTCGCGCCCGCGTGAATAGGCCCAGCATTCGGGTTGAGGAGGGAGCTGGAGGCTTCGCGTTCGTGAGTGGGCGACGCGTCCGCGAAGGGTAAAATAGGCAATGTATGTTTTGGTCATCGCGAACGCGATGGTGGTCCACGTTTCAGTAGAAGAAGACTTCTGGGCAGTATATTTTAATCCAAACTTTTTGTCCGCGAGCTTCATCACTTTTCCTCCATTTTTACAATACCTTGAGAGCTCATTGACGGATTTTGAAGGGGATTTCGACAGGAAGTAATTGGAGGTAAGTCTCGTGGTCTTATTTCATCATTTTATTGAAAATTAAACCATTAAATCTCTGAAATTGGGTGTAAAAGTTGATGAACTAGGGCTTGAAATTTAAATGAAAATTGGGGATTTGGAGGAGCAATTGGACTCTGATTTTGATAAATTTTATATGCATGGACTTGTGGCGAGGATTCTGAAAATGTAAGCTCTGTAATTTTTTGAGAAGTGGGCCCGGGGCTCGTGTTTTGCTAGTTTTGCAATTTTGGCTATTTCTCGATTGTTTTCGATTGGGTATTGTCCCATTTGTATAGTGTGATATATTCTCTCTGTATTTGTCTAGATTCGACGCGCGAGGAGGCTGAATTGAGAGGCAAAGGCGTCACGAGCTTGAGATATCGCCGATTCGAGGTGAGTAATGGGTGTAGATGATGACACAAGGGTTTGAAACCCCGGTATATCACATTGTGACGCTGTATTGAGGCGAGACATGTATTATACTGTGAGTGCGGGGTTGATGATGATTGAGGACTATGGCTTAGTCCGACCGAGTGGCATTGTACTGTGTTGTTGGCTATATATGGGCTGGTAAACCTCTTACTTGGATGGTTTTGGATCCCGTGAGGATCGTAGCATTGTTTCTATGAATCATAGCATGTTTGCATGATATCAGTCAGGCATTAGAACACTGTCTAAACATGATTTGGCAAATTCTAAGGTTTTGAACACCTAATTCTATAATTACTGGTAAACTGAACTAAAAATGGTAAGTTGTTGTGACCGTGAGGCTTGTATGCATATACCTGGACTGATAGCGGGGTCGGGCTGCACGCCGCAGCGTATGTTACCATGATATTACGCTTGGGCTGTAGGAGCCCCTCCAGAGTCTGAACCCCTATAGTGAGCGTGTGTACCCACATGGATCTGAGTGCACGTTCCGCAGTGGTCATGCATTTCATTGCATCTCATACATTCATTTACTTTTACTTTACATGCACATCTCTGAGGTTTGTACTGTATAGAACTGCTAGATAGCTTCATTTTGTGGTATTTCATGTTTTTTATCTTCGGATTTTTATACATGCTTATTACTCGCTGAGTTGGTAGACTCACCCCATACTCCCTGCATCTTGTGTGCAGATTCAGGTGCTCTAGAGGCGTAGAGTTGCTGCTGCTGTCTATTTCAGACGTACCAGAGAATTGAGGTAGCTGCCAGCGTCCGCAGAGCCTGTTTCTCTGTATTTATCAGTTTATTTGCCTTATTGTTTTGTCAGACACTGTAGTTCCTTTTAGTCAGTTTTAGTACTCATTAGAGGCTCTGTACTCGTGACTCCTCGGTTTTGGGAGGATTTTTGTTCAGTTGTGTTTTCCTTGTTATAATTTATCCCTGGCTGGGAGTTTGATATTAAATCTTGCTGTTTGATCTTGAAATTTCTTCTTCTTGGGTTGGAATGCCATTAGTGGCTGGATTGGTCGGGCTTGCCTAGTCTTGCGGCCGGTCGCCAACACGATCGGGATTTTGGGGTCTTGACAAGTTGGTATCAGAGCCTAGGTTTACTAGGCCTCATGATTCATGAGCCGTTTTAGTAGAGTCTTGTTTATGGGTGTGTCGTTCACCAAACTTATAAGCAGGAGGCTACAGAACCTTTAGGAACAACTCCACTTTCTTGAAATCTTATCGTGTGTCCTTGATTTAGTTTGAAAGAGTAACCCTTTAATTTCCTTCCTCACGTTTGTATGCATCTGTGAGCGTCCAGTATGTGCCTTGATGGTTGGTGGTACCCCTATCGAGGGGCGAATTATGATTCCTATGAGTTGATGTTGGGCCAGTCTAGATGACTTGAGGCCGAATCTCTGTCTATGTCTTGAGCACCAAGGTGCTGATTGAGCGAACTAGTGTTGTGAGCTTATAAGTTCAGTATTGTCCCTAATTGTGGTGATGGAGGCTGGATAGCTACGTGGTGTGTATGTTGGTGTCGTGTAATGTGTCCATATGACTTGGAAGTGTTGAAGAAGCTGCTAGGTGGTAGACGAACCATTAAATCTTTGATTCTCATTATTAAATGGAGATGTGGCCTGAGTTATGGGGGCGTGAAGAATCTTTTTGAGTCTCCCAGCTGGGAGTGTGTGTGTTGCGGTATGAGTCCAGACTTATGAAGACCAATTGATTGCTTGAGGAGTATGACGGTGGATGATGTACCGAAATATTATTTTGAGGCAAGCAGGTGGGTATCTCCTACAGATTATTATGAAGTGATATGATCATTATGTGTATGTTAGAAGATCTTACATATAATTAAAAGGTATTTTCTATATGTTATGATTCGAACAGGTGCATCGCTTGTTCATGTATCAATTTTGATAATATAATACGTGTAGCATTGGGATTTCTGTTTCTGATATACATTGAGATGTTTGGTCCAGTTGTGGACGTGTTGTTAGAATGGTTTTGGTGGTTATCTGGTAGGTGGATAGGCTCAATTACAAAGGAAACTCTGCCAATATATTTGGAAATTTGGGACTTAGTAGAAATTTTGACGCCTTAAGGGTGAGCTTAACGGTTGTGTGAATGAATGCAAGAATTGGGGAAAAGTTTGAATTTCTGATGATTCGTGTTTCCACAAGCTTGTGAAAGAGTGAGTTTACTCTCACCATGATATTACGATAGAAATTGAGTATATTTGTTGTGATGTAAATGGCTTCGAGCTAAGTTGGGGATGTTGCTGCGGATGCGCTGGTCGTATTGTTATGTACTGTGTTAATTCCGATTCGATGCATGTGAGAGAATCAATTTAGGTTGCTGAAAGTGAGCCGAGGGTGGTGCGAATGAAGAGAAATTTTGCCAAAGCTTATATGGTGCTTCGTAGGTTTGGTAAAATAAGGGAATGTCTCGAGTTGTTGATAAAGAATGCTTGGCGCAAGGAGAAAGAGGTTGTTTGGTTGTATCAGAATAAAATCTCGTCCTGTGGTGTCAGATTGCTGATAAGGCACGAGTGGTTCGACTCATTAAGTCAAGTGAATTGCAGTGTGTATATGAGTGGTCTACTTTTGAGAATGGTTTTTGATGTGATCGTGATTCAATAGGTATCACTCGGGTGTTTTGAGGCTGAGTATGTGACCAAGTCAGTGTTTTCATAGCATAGGTAAAGACTTGTGGTATTTCTATGTTGATTACGGGATTCTAAGTATCAGTATTTGGAAAGTTAGAGTAATCAATTCAGGTCACAGAAAGTTCTTCGGGTAAATTATTTTGTAATGTGGTAACTCTGAGCACATTTGAGAAAGTATTCAGTGGCCGATGGGTCTTAGATGGTGTGGTGTGGTGTTGGGTCTCGTGTAGTGAGACTGGTTTGAGACATTGTGGTGCTACAATAAGAGAGTATATCTAGTTGAAAATGAATCATGTGGGAATCGAGACAAATAGAGTAACTTGTTAGGGGCCCGAATCGGTATGGTAAAGATATTATCAATCGTGGTATGTGTTTGAGGTAATAGGTTCTTACAAATGTTGGGCAGCGAAGCTCCTGAGTACTAAAAGTCTACTTAGCTTGGTTCAGGTAGAGAGATTCTTTCCTTGGCAGTTTAACTTGTGCAAATGGAATTGGGAGAGAATTCTTGTTGAGTTTCATCGTGGTTTGGAGAGGTATATTTTCTATGGACATGCGGAGCATGGAGTGTATAATAAATTTTCTTCTAAAGGGATTCAATTAAAGTCCTAGACTAGTTGGGTGCGTCGATGTCTGCGGCGTAGAAGGGAGATGGAAGTTCTCGTGTTATCCCTGGAGAATATTGGGTATGCGGTATGTTGTAAAGGACTGAGATGGGCGTGTGCGAGTTTTTGACTCAGTTCTGAAAGGTATGGTGAATTTGGCTATGTTTTAGGTAATGAGTAGCTTGGGTAATCAAGGAACCGGTACTGTCAATTGAAAGTGATTTGACGATGGCATAAGTTTCGGAAGAGGGTAATTCCACAACTGATACATCAGTAGTGTTACAACATTTCCTTATGGGATCGACTGCAGATATCTGAGTTGTTTGATGGCGCATGGGAGTTTTAAAATATCCCTCATGGGATAGTTGGGTACTTGATGTGTAATCTGTATTTCGTATTGTGGAAATTTGGATCAGGCACATTGATTCATGTGCTATGAGTAGTCGGAGACTGGGAGATCTCAGATGCAGTTTATGCGGTGATTGAGGATTGTGTGTGTTTTATTGGTACTGGCAGCGGCTATTGGGAATTTGGAAGCCAAGTGGATCTTTCCTTGCTTAGTATATTAAGTTCTGGATATATTATGGGGATGTAGAGTAATTGTCTCAGTGTCGGATTATTCTAAACGATTGTGTTATGAGTCATGTTGGGAAGCGCCACAAGTTGCGTGGCGGGGTGGATGGTTGTGTTCCATAGACTAGCGGTCAGCTAGGAAGAATTGCGTTCCTTAATTGGGCCTTCGAGGCGGATGTCAGTATAGAGGTTTCTACCATTGATTGCGGTTCCAGTATTGAAGGACTTTTCAGATTGCGTCCTTGTGGCCGGTCATGTCACCGGGCGAGACTATGGATTTCGGTAAATATTTGGTGCCGGGCACCATATTGTACGTCTCTGGTATGAGTTATACTAGTGGAAGTGAAATTTGTAGCTCACAACGCTAAATTGATATCTTTATGCACTCAGTTTGCTTACGACCGATGTTGATATTTTGTTATTATGAGCCAATGTGGCTCGATGTGCACCTACCTATGTGAGATATTGTGTGGATCAGGTGGCACGCTGCCACGAGTATGTTATCTGGATCGGGTTGCGGGGCGCAACAGTGTGAGGTTGAGAATAGCTTTCCATGTGTTGCTTTGTATTCCTTGCTTCCCGGCTTCTGAGGAAAGTCTGTAATTAGAATTTCTTGGCGGATAGTGTATCGGTTGTGGCCTTTCAGGACTAAATGGTGTATATTACTTGTTTCACCGTGAGTGTGATGGGAAATTTGGTTTCAAGCATAGATCTGTGCATAGCTGTCTATTGTGAGCATGGTAACACGAGGCGTTTCATGTGTAACAGTGTTGGGATAAGATCGTGTGTTGTGGCGAGGCAACGTGAAGTTATGAACTCTCGAGGAGGATTCAGCTACTCTATTCCTATGATGTGAGAATAGATCTCATTTAGGTTTTGTGAAGGTATTTATGAGCGTGAGGTATAACTCTTCCAGTTAAGTCATTGCGTGATTTGGGTATGTATGGACTGTTCCTTATTGGCGCGTGTTTGATGCAATTGTGGCTTAAGCCTGTATTCAGGCACCATATCACCAGAAGTGGTGTTTTAGATTCGAGGTGATCGTTGGGTTACTAATGAGTATGAGCAGATTTGATTTAAGCTAGTTAGAGTGGTAATATCGAGGTTTGGCCCAAAAATCTGTTGTGGTAGTAGTCAACTTGGAAGTGACTTCATGAATGGTTGATCTGAAAAACTGCTACGGTTCGTTGCGTGTTTTAATGATCGTTGGAAATATGCGAAAGTGCTGGAATAAGACTTTAGCTAGATAAGAGGTTTCCTAATTGTAATTGAGTACAATTGGTAACTGCTGTGAATAAAGACCATTGTTCCGAGTGTTGGAATGTGGTGTATATTATATGAATTCACCTGAGGTTGCAGGTGTGGGTTGTTACAGCTGGTACGGATTGATTTTGAGTATAGATGAGGTTCTGATCTTGTGTGTGATTTCGAGTAATGCAGTGCGGTTCTACGGTTTATGGGCCAGATGGATTGTGAAATTTCAGATGTGTTGTGTTATCGGTACCTATGTGAGTTAGGGTGACGTGGGATCACTCCGGTCATATGCCTGGTAATGTCATGTGGTTATTGGGTTGCTTCTAGTACAACTCTGGGTACTCTTGAGGACGAGCGTTTGTTTAAGTTGGGGAGGATGTGACGACCCGACCCGTCATCTTTTGTATTTCAGCCTCGTTATCCCCGTAATATGCTTCCCCGTGTGTCGATATATGTCTTTGGTGAGTTTGAGATGTGTCGGATTGAATTTGGTTAGAAATGAGACCAATAGTTTCTTTAAGAAAAGCTTAAGTTGGAAAAGTCAACCGGACGTGACTTGTGAGCTAGAGGGCTCGGAATAGATTTCCGATGATTCGACTAGTTTTGCATAGTGATTTGTGACTTAGGAGAGAAAACGGAATTGAATTTGGGGTCCAGTGTAGAATTAGGCTTGAATTGGCTATGTTCGAATTTTGACAAATTCCGGTTGACATGTGAGATTTTGATCCGGGGGTTGGAATGGAATTCCGAGAGTTGCAGTAGCTTTGTTAGGTGATTTTAGATATGTCTGCAAATTCTCAGGTTATTCGGACATCGTTTGGTTGGATTTTGGATCGAATGCAAAACTGGAAAGTTCTAGTCTAACTTGGAATGAAATTCAATGATTTTGGTGATTTTTGATGTTAAAGATAGCGTTTTTATGACCCGAGCAAGTTTGAATGAGGTAACGAGTCGTGTTGGTGCTTTTGGTTGAGGTCAGCCAAATATTGGCCTTCGCGATCGCATTAGGGCCTCGCGTTTATGTAGGCTTGGGGTTTAGCGGCCTTCGCGTTCGCGGGGGTTGGTCGTGTCGCGGAGTGGTCGGCTGGGGAGGACCTGGCGTTGTGCTTCGCGGCCGCAGCGGAGGGAGCTGGAGGCTTCGCGTTCGCGTGTGGGCGACACATCCGCGAAGGGTAAAATCGGCAGTGGAAGTTTTTGGTCATCGCGAACGCGATAGTGCTCCGCGTTCGCGTAGAAGAAGACGTCTGGGCAGTGTATTTTAATCCAAACTTTTTGTCCACGAGCTTCATCACTTTTCTTCAATTTTTACAATACCTTGAGAGCTCATTGACGGATGTTTAAGGGGATTTCGACGGGAAGTGATTGGAGGTAAGTCTCCTGGTCTTATTTCTTCATCTTATTGAAGATTCAACCATTAATTCTCTGAAATTGGGTATAAAAGTTGATGAACTAGGGCTTGAAATTTCTAATAAAAATTGGGAATTTGGAGGAGCAATTGGACTCCGATTTTGATGAATTTTATATGTATGGAGTCGTGGCGAGATGAGGATTCTGAAAATGTAAGTTTCATAATTTTTTGAGAAGCGGGACCGGGGCTCGAGTTTTGCTAGCTTCGAGATTTTGGCTATTTCTCGGTTGTTTTTAATTGGGTATTGTCCCATTCATAGTGTGATGTATTCTGTGTGTTTTTGTCTAGATTCGACGTGTGAGGAGGCCGAATTGAGAGGCAAAGGCGTCGCGAGCTTGAGATATCGCCGGTTCGAGGTGAGTAATGGGATGATGACCCGAGGGTTTGAAACCCCGGTATATCACATTGTGGTGCTGTATTGAGGCGAGACACGTACTCTACTGTGAGTGCAGGGTCGATGATGATTGGGGACTATGACTTAGTCCGACCGAGTGGCATTGTACTGTGTTGTTTGCTATAGATGGGCCGGTAAACCTCCTACTTGTATGATTATGAATATATTTGGACTGCGCGCCGGTTATTTGGATCCCGTGAGGATCATTATCATTGTTTCTATGAATCATAGCATGTTTGCATGATATCAGTACTGCATTAGAACACTGTCTAAACATGATTTGGCAAAGTCTAAGGTTTTGAACACCTATTTCTATAATTACTGGTAAACGGAACTAAAAATGGTAAGTTGTTGTGCATGTGAGGCTTGTATGCATATAGCTGGATTGATAGCTGGGTCGGGCTGCGCGTCGCAGCGTATGTTACTATGATATTCTTCTTGGGCTCTAGGAGCCCTTTCGGAGTCTGAACCCCCACAGTGAGCGCATGTACCCAAATGGTCGGACTGCACGTTCCGCAGTGGTCATGCATTGCATTGCATCTCATGCATTCATTTACTGTTACTTTACATGCACATCTCCAAGGTTTGTACTGTATAGAACTGCTAGATAGCTTCATTTTGTGTTATTTCGTATTTTCTTATCTTCGGGTTTTTATACATGCTTATTACTCGCTGAGTTGGTAGACTCAACCCATACTCCCTGCACCTTGTGTGCAGATTCAGGTGCTCCAGAGGCGTAGAGTTGTTGCTGCTTTCTATTTCAGACGTACCAGAGTATTGAGGTAGCTGCCAACGTCCGCAGAACCTGCTTACTTTGTATTTATCAGTTTATTTGCCTTATTGTTTTGTCAGACACTGTAGTTCCTTTCAGTCAGTGTATTGGTACTCATTAGAGGCTCTGTACTCGTGACTCCTCGGTTTTGGGAGGATTGTTGTTCAGTTGTGTTTTCCTTGTTATAATTTATCCCTGGCTGAGAGTTTGATATTAAATCTTGTTGTTTGATCTTGGAATTTCATCTTCTTGGGCTGGAATGCCATTAGTTGCTGGATTGGTCGGGCTTGCCTAGCCTTGCTGCCGGGTGCCATCACGATCGGGATTTTGGGGTCGTGACAATACATGACAAAGAATTATAAAATATTGACCTCACATCCATTTACTATAAATATCTATACCATATGTATCAAAGACTATACTTTCATAATATAGGAAACTATCTACAATTACAAATCTCATGGATTCCTCTACTTGAAAAAGTATTTGATCACACATGTTACAACCATCATGCATATCCTCTTTTCTAGTAACAAATACTTTTACAATCTCACAATAAACATGACTTAAATAATGACTCCCCATCATACCACAAAATCACATTCTAGCAACTTATCACATGAAAACTCATTAGCCACTTGAATAAGAAAAGAAGAAATATTTAACTCATTCGCTAGCTTCTTTTGATAAATTTCATGTATCTTTCCATAAAGTTGTAATATGTAATCATCTAATTCATACACAAATTCAAAAGAATAAAATTACTCTTGCACTTTAACTTAGATGTTACAGTTAATGACTTGATGCGCATCAAAATATCATCGTCCACAAAAATTATAAAGTCACCAACATAAGAAATAAGAATATAATTCATTACCTCCAAAAATATCTTAGGTGTTCTTGAAAGACCAAGAATGCAAATAAAACAATTATACATACCATATTTGGACTTATTTACCAATGGAACATCATCACCTTGTATTCTTTTATGTAATGGCTCCAACTTAGCAACGCTTTTAGGTAACTCCAGGTCATAACCATGTAAATAAGAATCAAAATATTCAAAAGGTTTAATAACAAAGAATTTAATCAAGCTTTTGTCTTCTACCATCCAACAAGAATTGATATTGCCGAATTTATGTTGGAATCCAATTGGATCCTTTGCACCATCTCTTGTGCATTACCACCCCTTTCAAAAGGTATTTCATCACGTGGCTGCACAAAATCACAAGAACTAAAACAAGAAAGAGGTAATGGGTTAGGAAGTAAAGAAACCTTTTTTTTGCTTACACTCTCTTTGGCTTTTTTTTTGTTGCAAGAATCATGTTTTCTTCACCCTTAGCCTCCTTTCTCTCACTAAAGAGTTCTCTTCCTTTACTCAATGTTTTTCTCTCTCTACCTCACAGACTTTGTTTCTCTTATTGCTTTCTCTCTTTTCTTTTTTCTCAAGATCACTCTTTACCTCACTTGACATCCCAGTCTTTTTGCTCAAGACAACCTCTCCTTTTTCCTCTCTTGGAATGTTAACATGCACCCCCTTACTCCTCTCATTATTTTCTCTCTCGTATTTTTCCATATTCTCTTTAAGGATCTTTCCATATTCACAAATTTGTGAGGGAGTCAAAGGCCTAAGAATGAGTTTCTTCCCATTAACCTCAAAAGAATATCTATTTTTTACGATACAATATGAAGCACCTCTATAGATATACCATGACCTTCCTAACAAGATATGATAATTATTCGTGGAAATCACATCACACCAGATCACATCCTTGTACCTTCCAATTGAGAATAGTAATAAGACTCTCTTAGATACCTTTACTCCTCTCAACATGTAGGGTTCAATATGCTCAACACAAGGCAAGTTCAGTTTCTCAACCATATAAGTGCTAATTGAGTTATAGCTACATTCTTTGTCATTTCTAAGGGCACAAATCGTAGACATCACTTTAGCTCTAGTTTGCAAAATAACTTTACCATCGTGTTCCCTCCGTTCTCCATACTGACCGTTTGACCTTTAAACTTATTGAGCCATAGCTCACTTCCTTTATTCACAACAACCAGTTTGTGACATATCGAATAATGAATAGAAGAAATATGTATCTTTCAAATTGGCTTCTCTATTTTTTTTCAATTGTTTTTCACACACTTTACCCCTTTTTTTCCTCTCGAAATAACCTTTGAACAAAATACCTTGTAGATTTATAGTTAAACCCAACTCGTATGAAGTTCTTAATAGTAAAATTCAGATTTTTGGGGAACTAATGAAAGAAAAAACAAATACTAGAACTATTAGGCTTGGTTGAAACAAGACGCGAACAAAAAGGAAAGGATATCAATATGTCGATTAGAATGAATAAGAAAATCTAGGATCCCCTCTTCTTGTATCCTTAGCTAACTTTTCATAACAATTTAAATACAAAGAAATTTTTTTGGAGAGCAAGCAATTATATATATATTATAAAAATATTTTCGTTTTCTTTCTATTTTTTTTATTTTTTTTGTTTCTTTTCTTTGCTCTTAGTATTCAAGAAATACCAAGACTTACCAAGAATGAAATCTTGATAGAACCGCTTTGATACCACTTGATAACAACTAGGTCGGGAATCCAAACTAGAGTAAGAATTTGAGAAGTGCGGAAGCAATAACAACAAGGAAATGAACAACTAGAATTAAATAAATGAAAATAAAGGATAAGAAAAAATTCAGGGAAAGAATTCCTAGAACTTCCAAGAACGCAAGTTCTATAGCCTTGACAAGATCAAAGTAACAACATCTTAATTTATGGAACAAATCAAACGCCTTTACTTAAAAAGCAAATTAAAACAATAGATTCAGATCTTGATCGCTTTACGAGTAGCTTGAGACAACAATTAATAACTAGTATTAATCGTCTTCTAAGAATACCACAAAGAAATCAAAGATATCATAAAAGAGAAGAAATCTTACTACCTTGAACTATGAACTAGTAAAGGTTGAAAGATAAATCTCAAAGCACAAGTAACAAAGGTTCAAACGAACTATCAAAGTATGATATACTTAATCAATAATGTTGTGTCTTATGAATAAGAAGAACTCCCTATTTATAGGAGATTACTAAGGCATAAAATTCCTTAAAATTAGGGAGGGTGATGGCTAAGACATCCAAAGTCATTACAATTAGTAGGATGATTGCTAAGGCATCCAAAGTCATTACAATTAGGTAGGGGTGTTGTTAAAGAGTAAGAAAAAGTCGCTAAAAACAACTAGTTTGGGCCATTGGTTTGGACTCCAATTGGCTCCTTTTGAAACATCCCCTTTTGGACCTCTTTTAAACTTATTTTGGGCCCTTTTTTGTGGACTTCAAGGGCTGATTTGATGTCCCAATCTTCCTCCTCTTGGACTTCAATTTGGACCACCATATAATTGTAAGACTTGGACAATTCTCTCCTTTGGTCTTGAGCAACTTCCTCTACAATTAAAGCTTCTTTATTTGCACTTGAAGTCTAATGACCTTGTTTTGTAATTCTTTATCTAGACATCTTGTCAAAGGCCATCTTTGAGATTCCAAAGCTTAATTCGTGTCCTTGAATAGAGTTGAGCTTCCTAGGATGCTATCATATACTATACTGTGTTAGTAACACATTAAACCGAATTAAGATCACTGACCGGAGAATTCACATATTCATAGAAACAAATTGAGCTAATTGAATAGTCTATAAAATTCCATTACAAGTTTAAACTATAGAAACAATACTAGTTAAATAGTCTAAGTTTAAACAGTTCCTATGCACGGAAGTTAAATAACTATCCATTCATAAACTAATTGCATCCACAAGAATTCATAATAAACATAGACTTGGAACAACCCTTCATTTCATTCTCAGGTGAAGATTACATCAGTCATGAGGTCAAATGTGTGTACCTGGTGTTGAAAATACAAGAAATAGAGATGAGAAGCAGCAACAGTAGCAAGCAACGCCAGCAACAACAGTTAACAATAATTGGCCCAGAAATAACACCAATCGAACCCAGTAGATGATCAAACTCCAATTAAACAAGAAGCTAATCAAAATAAATTGAACAACCCAAATTTATTTGAAAAACTGAGCTCAGAAACTTCAACAGACCCTTCGGCACTTAACAATACCAACAACAACTCGAATAACTATAAATTATTTGCCTAGAAAAGACTTGAGGTTCCAAACTCATATTCTAAGACTCTCGAACTCTAACTCTAAATTCTTCAGTTTTTCATAGACTCTTTCAAATTCTTTCTTAACGAAATTGCCTTTCTCTATCTCTCTGATAAACTCTTTTTCCTCTCAATTCTTACTTAACATGTTCTTTTTCTTAACTTGAAATTTCAACAGATTGTTCTACTTCAATTCTCTCTGAACTTTTTAAACTCTTCAGCTCTCCCAGCCTTCCCCCACTCTAATTCTAATTTACAGTCTTTTATAGCCATATAATTTAGTGCATCTTCATTTTCAATTCTAATTTTCAATTTTAAAATCCTCACTAGCTGAATTAGTGCTACACAAGGTTGTTTAACGGGTGGCTGACCCGGGCCGGGTCAATTTTTTTGACCCGTCCGGGTTACGGCCGGGCTGGGTTGCACAGTAAAAGGATCATAGCGGGCTGGATTAGTTCGGGTAAAAATTGAACCATAAGGGTTACAGGTTGAGGGGGCCGGGCCAGGTCTAGTATATTTTCACTTTTTTTTGGAGTTATGTATAGTATAACTATTGTAAGTTATATTAATACTTTGTAATAATTGAATGAATACAAGTAAGATGGGGAAAAATTGCACTTATTGTAAGTGCTACTTTATTTCTTAATCTCAAATTGAAAAAGTAGAAAATAAAATGTTTACATTTTTTTTACTAGTAAACTAGTTAAGTAGTAATTTCAAATGTTCTTCATCACCCTAGCAAGTTCATCATAATCAATATGAACAGATTGACCTTCTTCTGGCGTGTTAAATTCGTATGGGTTTCCATGTGTTTAAATATCTCCAAGTTTGGCTATCAACATCTTCCTTTCCTCGATTTCTTCGTCCCGATCTAATCCAATCTCTGAAACATACTAAAACATCCAAACCATTGCTTCCCAATGAGTGGCGGGTGTCTCCAAGTTGTTGTCTTTCTTGGCTAAATGCACTCGCCGATGCAACAGTAGAAATTGGCACATTCAGCATGTCCCGAGCCATAGCGAAAAGAATAGGAAATTGCTTTCCATTTTCATGCCACCATCCTAACGGTGAAAATTCCTTTGTGCGAGGCTCCTTTTGCTTATGCAAGTAGAATTAAAGTTCATCAATATTCCTACTACTATCAAGGCGTTCTTCATCATCCACAGTAGCAGAACTGCTACATTTCATGGCGCGATTAACATTGCTAGAAGCACGAGCAGTATTATCACATTCATTTGCATAATAATTATATAGTTGTTGTAAACATTCATTTAGCTTGTTCATAGAAACATATAAATTCAGGGTTTCAGTTTCTCCAATCTCCGTATAAGTATATAAAGCATTCATTAATTGGTAACAATCAGACATTTTAATAGAAGGATTTAAAACTGCAACAATTAAGTAAATCGGAGGAATTGGAAAGAAATATTTTTTGAATTTTGCTTGTATTTTTTCAAGAACATCCTTATATTTTTCTTTCTTCTTAAATTCAAGCAGTAGAAAAGAAATTTTAGCTATATGTACTAAAGCCATAGTAACAGTGGGGTAATATGCGCCACAAAACACAACAGTAGCAGTATAAAATTTATATAAAAATTTAACAACATCATTAATGACCTTCCAAGTATCACTTGTTAACATTCGCCTAGGATCAATACAATGTGCATTAGCAACTTCAGTTATTGGAAATCTATATTTGTAGCAACATTTTAAAAATATATATGTATAATTTCATCTAGTAACAATTTCTTCTGGCATGAATCTAGGTTTAAGGTTATACTGGATACACTTAGTCTTAAATTCTTTTATTCTATATTGTCTATTATTTCCTTGATTAACACCAACTGCTCTTCTAACATGAGTAATCTCAACTGAAAATAAATCAATGCCTCTTTTAACAATTAAATTATAAACATGACATGCACACCTAACATGAAAAATATCATCAAGAGGTGGTTGCAAATACATTTTTAAAATTGAAATTGCGGCATTATTGTTTGAAGTATTATCAAAAGACATATACAAAAATTTTTGGTTTAGATTATAAAATTCAACAACTTCAACAATAGTACTACTTATAAACTTAGCAGTATGACTCTGATCTTCATCATATTTAAAAGCGATAATACATTTTTGCATACAAATATTATCACATATCCAATGGCATGTAATTGTCAAGTAATCATTTCCATTAACAGCATGGCCAATATCATAAGTTAGACATACTCTAGAAGGAAGGTGGCTAAACAAATAACGTATGTATGTTTGTTATTGTCCATGAATTCTAAAGATATCTGCTCTACAAGTACTTCTAGGGATGCCTTTAAATAAAGGATTGTAAATCCTTTGAATATACATAATACGATATGATGAAGAAGCAAAAGAAAAAGGTAGACAACCCAAAGCAATCATTTTTGCTAATTCCTCATGATCCCTCATTTTATCATAATTTACTACACCTCCAGTAGTAGGGTTAATAGTTGTTTGACTGTCCATCCCCATTATTGCCCCATTCTGTGGGATGGCCAGATCTCATATATCTACTAAGTGTCCCAGTCCCCCCCTAAATTTCCTCCGGTCAAATGTTTAAAAGTTTCGTTATAAAGTTTTCACTTAACTCAATCAGTACCTTCTATTATTTCAAAAAATTTCCTTACCGAACTTCTTCTTCTACGATTAGAAGTCGAAGCCACTGGTGGTCTACCCCTTGTAGCACTCGCAACTCCAACTCTAACACTATCAACATTTCCACTAATAGGTGTAGGTGATATTTCACCTTCTATTCCAATTTCATTATCTTCTATTCCAAAATCTTCTTGTAATTGTTCATAATCTATCTCTACATTATCACTAGGCGATGATTATGAAACATGTGTTATTGGTTCATTACTATTACTACCGGAAGCTCCAGGACTACCTCTTTTTTTATTTTCACCCCTACCAGTAATTTTTCTACACGCTCTTTTAGCACCACTAAACATATTGTAAAAATTAAAGTATAAGCTAAAATTAAATATGCAATTAAAATATTAAATAAGAGAAATAATTGGAGGGAGTGTACCGAATTCGATAATAAATTGAGCACTTGCTTACGCAATTCCGGTGTTACCACGAACAAACGTCAAGCAAGTATTTCAATTTTGAACTTCAAGCTTCAAATTCAGAATGACAAATTTCGATAAATTAAATTCAAGAAAAGAGAGCCAAATAAAATTATAAGATGAATTGAAATTATTGAATAATTCAAGTCTTGAAAGTTGGAGAATGAGATTATGATAGAAATAGAGAATTTGAGATAGATAAATGAGATTTGAGTGAGAAATGAAGAAGGGAAGGGTGTATTTATAGTTTTTTCGGAAGGTTGTATTTGTAAAATAAAATAAAAGAGAAAATAATTTAAAAAAAGGGCCAGCAGCCAAATAGCCGTTGGCCCAAATGGTTCAAATCAGAAATGAACGTTGGCAACGTTCATATGTGGGCCCCAACGCATCAGAATCTGAAAAACTAAAATTCTTTTTTAGTTATAACCGGTGCGGGCCGGTCCGGGCCGGTACGGGCATGAACAGTGCCAACTGGGTTACCCGGGCCCGGTTAACCGGTACCCAAATCCTACCCATCCGTTCCCGGCCTACCCCCTACCCAGCCCCCTATACCGGGCCGGTCCGATTCCGGTCTAAACCGGTCTGTGCCGGTCCAACCCAGCCTGTTAACACCTTTAGTGCTACACTAACCTAGTGTACCTTTTAAAAAATAGTTAGTGCACAATTATCTTTGTTAGCAGCCCACTAAGCTAACTTGAAGATTCAAGTTCCCAAAATACCCCTATAATCCTACCGTTATTACTGACTTAAACCCATTTGTCCAAACCTTTTCTAAATATTAACTAACACTGATTTTCTAAATGTTAAATTACAGCTATAACCAACCTATTAATCTAAAATCACATTGATTAATCCAATAGAAAATATTCTTAAATTACACTTGAATCAGACAAATCAGCCTCTGTAATTTTTCAGGCATATTTCAATGACAACACTTATTGAATCGATTACGAATAACTGTTAACACAAAATTGAATTACATAGAGATACATGTAATTCATTAGCATTTGTGAGAATTCATGGAATTAATATGAAACCTAAACTACAACATCAATCAACTTGGATACGCATAATACTACTACAATTAACAAAAAACAAGAGAAATGATTGACCAAATAGAAGGTCTGATGAGGAAGAGGCGGACCAGTTGACAGAAAATCGAAAAAAAAATCAAAAATAGCAAAAATAAAATAAACAACATATGTGAATAATTAAAATAGAACAAAGGAAGAAGTATTACCTCAAAAGAAAATAAGAGAACAAAAAACATACTTGAGCAATTTTGGACTTGGAAATTTTTTGAGGTCAAACGGACCTTAATCGAGATTGAAAACACTTCGACTTAGGTCCCTTGAACACCCAAATTCTTTAATTTGGACAGAAATCTGTCTTGACGTTTTCTAGGGTTCTTGGGCTCGAATTTTGGGGCTCGAGTGTTTCTGGCCAGATTCGACCTAAACCAAAGATGGTTTGGGCAAGAGGGAGCTCAGGGGGTGCCAGGGTATGAATTTGGGCTTGGTTGGGATGGGTTCGAGTTCTGATCGAATCTTCTAATGAAGATACGAGAAGTTCTTGGTTGATTCGTGGTGAACCGTTAATGAAATCAGACTGGGGGTGGTCATATGGCTTAGGGGCGTTAATTTCATGGTCGACGGCGTTCTTGCTGCCGGGTTTCAGGCGGAAGTGCAGGGTGGCGGCTAGGGTTTGGGTAAAGGGATCGTCTTTGATAGAGAAGATGATGAACAGGGAAGAGAGGGGGGTGTTTGGATTAGGGGGCTGGGTGTTGATTTTACGTTATATAGTATGGGGAGGATCCAAGCCGTTGGATTATTTAAGATCGACGGCTTGGATCAACCTATTTAACGAAACGGGGTTGTTTGCATAGGCTTGAGACCGGGTAGGTTTTTGGTGGATATGGGTTGGCGTATAGGGGCGATCGACGACCATTAGATCAAATGGAATGAATGGCTTGGATCATCATGCCAAAAACGGCGTCGTTTTAATGATGCTAGGGACATACTGGACCGTCTGATCTAATAGAATCAACGGTCCAGATCGAGTGTGACTAAAACAACGCCGTTTAGACGTCTGCGAAGCTTGATTAGTTGTACTGGGTTAATACCTTGTTTTCGGCTTGGAATTTGGTCAATAAAAAATGGCCCAGTACGATCTTTTTCCTATTTTTTATTCTTTTTATTTTCTTCTTTTAATTAATAATTAACAAAATTCTAAAATAAATTGTAAAATCAAAAATAACTTAAAACATACTACTTAACCCTCAATAATAATTAACCCGCATGATTAAAATAAAATCACCAAAAGCTATACTTTAAATGACCAAATAATTAAACACACATTTTTTGTGATTTTCTTCTTTTAAACCAAATTGTGGTGTAGATAATTCCTAATTTGTAAAAAATAAAATTCTAAGTGCATATGAAACATATTTTTTGTATTTTAATTAATCAAACAAGATAAACATCCCCAAGTAAAAATACAAATAATTATCCTAAAATGTCATGCAAGAATTCTAAAATTATACGCCAAAGAAATTTATTTTATTTTGATTTCTTTTGGAGTAGTTTTCGCGAAGCAAAAATCACGTGCTCACAAAATGGAATATTTTTATTTGACGTGGATAATACATTGAGACGATTGAGGAACACACACGGTCAAAAGGGTTTAAAATATTACTTCTGAACGAGTATAAGTGTCTAGATAAAACTTCATTAAGTTTGGGAACTGGGATGACAAAGTGGCACAAGTATAAGTATCATTTAGACTATTCTGCCTACTTATAATGTTTATATATATGAGGTAGTTATCTTTTGGAATAGTCTACAACAAAACTATTATTACATGATAAAAAATAGCACGTATCTAACGAAATAGTAGATATGACAAGCAAGTTAATCTCGACATCATCGCGATAAATAAAGGAAAATTTTCACATAAGAATAATTGAGCTCCCCATTTTTCAATTATATAGCCTATATTTCATTTACAACCAACTAGCCCAAAAATAATAGGCTAAGATTTAACATCCAATTCCAATAGTTTCTAGAAATTACTATTTAATTTTAAAAAAAATATTGCTCAAGCTTTTAAGTTAATTTTCGAATTAATAACTGTGACTCAAATATTAGTTCAACAAATCAAATCATTTAGATGGTGAAAATTAATTTTTAACAAGCTTAAACATGTGAGTTTAAATTTCAAATCTGATTTTGTGAGAAATTTATAGTGGGTGTTATTTAGACTTGTTAGAATTTAGTATGAGGAGGTTGTATGTAAATTTGAAGTCATTTAATGGAGATTTGGACTGGTTTTGAACAAGAATTGCAAGTAAAAATCGTGAAAGAAGTTCGTCTACAAACCCTTGTATAAAGGTGTATAAAAGTGTATAATAGTATATAAGATATGTTATACACTCATATACACTATTATACAAGATTATACATAATTATATAAAAATCTGACTTCATCTTTTTCCTTGCGTCTTTTCTAAAAATCAAGTCAAATCTTGCCCTAATCTACTCTAAGTCACTTCAACTTTAAATTTTGAACTCCTTTTGATATTTTCAATCAATTGGAACAACACCCAATCCAAACAACTAACAAACTCAAAAAATCTTATTTTCGAAAGCAAAGCTTTGAATGGCCTTCAATGGTGGACTTCTACTCTTCATTTTTCTTACATTGCAACCAAGTGATATAAGGTAAGAAACAACAATGGCGGACAGCGCTTTGAAGGATATGTATAAGATGTGAGAAGAAGAGAGAGTGAAAACAATGGTTGTGACAACACATATTTAACTTTATAGCTATTAGAAGCAATTGTTATAAGAACACAAGTTTTGAATTTGCTAGTGCTTTCAAAATATATGCAATATAAGCTAAATTGGATAAAACTTAAAAATATGGACCATTTTTTGTTATGATGTAAAGTCATGTGTATTTTCTTGTAATTCTCTCATAAATAAATAAATAAATAAAAGAACAAATTGCTTTTCCTAATTTCTAGTGCAACGATAGAGGTCTATTTTGTCAAGCTATATTATCTATATATAGGGTTTATGTGAAGTCTTGACTCTTTTAAGTTTTAAGTATAACTTTGGTCTGATCATTTCCTTGTTCAGTAGGTTGATGTGACATTAAATGAGATTATGTAGATCTCTAACCACAATGTTCTTCTATGTATCTTTCTTCTAGAATTGATTAGTAACTCAAGATAATAATAATAATAATAATAATAATAATAATAATAATAATAATAATAATAATAATAATAATAATTGCAAGTCTGTGTGAGGGGATCAAATATTAGATGTTAAGAGGAGATTTTAGTTGTGTGAGCTTGCTCATATTGCTGGTTCTAAATTATAATAAAGGAGGACGATTGCGATAAGTTGGCAAGCATAAAACTAATTAAATTTGTATAATTCTCATAATACAAAATTCATAGGGAAAACTTACTTGTTAACGGCAATTAAAGAAAGAATTACAAGAAAATACACATGATTTTACATCACAATAAAAATGACCCATGTTTTTAAATTTTATCCTGCCTAATCCATATTGTACATATTTAAAAGCACTAAAAATTCAAAATTTTTGTTCTCACAACAATTGCTTCCAAACGCTATGGAGTTAAACATGTGTTCTTACAACCATTGCTTTCATTCTCTCTTCTTCTCACATTCAAAGCTTTACTTTTGAAAATTGAATTTTTTGAATTTGTTAGTTGTTTGGATTGAGTGTTGTTCCAATTAATTAAAAATATCAAAAGGAGGTCAAAATTTAAATTTGAAGTGATTAGAGTAGAATTGAGCAAGATTTGAGTTAAATTTCAGAAAAGGCGCAAGGAAGAAGACGAAGTCAGTTTTTTGTATATTCTTGTATAATAGTGTATATGATTGTAGAAAGAAACCTTATACACTATTATACACTTTTATACACCTTTATACAAGAGTCTGTACACAAATTTCTTCCACGATTTTTAGTTGCAATTCTTGTTCAAAACCAGTCCAATTCTCCATTAAATGACTTCAAATTTTATATACAACCTCCTTATACTATTTTAACAAGTCTAAACAACACTCACCCTAAATTTCTCACAAAAACAGATTCGAAATTTAAAACCACATATTTAAGCTTGTTAAAAATTTAATGTTCATCACCCAAAATTGAAAGTAGGGAGCCCAAGTGTTCTAGTGTAACATTTTCCTGCAATTAAATTAGTCGAAATCGAAAACCGAACCGAAATGGAAGTTTAATGACTTATTGGTATCGGTTTAACGGATAGGGAATAAATTAAAATTCTTTTTATTAACAACTTATCGGTTTGGAGCCGAATTATTTAATTTTTTAACAGATAATCCGTTAATCCATTGTGTGTATATATAATACGAAAACAACAGCGGGATTTGAGCAAGGACCACGAACGCGATCTCGGACCGACATCGGCTCAATTATTTCTATTTAAACCGGAATACTCGACTTTGAAAAGGAAATCAAGCAGTTCACCGGAGAATAATACTCCGTCTAGATCAACTCGAACTTAACAAACCAAAAAAAAAATTCGCTTGGACCAGCAGCGAAATCCGACCAAGGAGGTTAAGCAAGCTGTTAATGATATTTGTTGTTGGAATTGGGGTTGCCTTTATTTTGTGGAAAAAGGTGACGAGGTCGCTGGACTTTGGCGATTTGGGTGTGTTGTGGGAATGGGTCTATGGAGTTCTAGCGAAGATGGGGCGGGGCTGTGGAGAGGACGATCCGGGGGGGGGGGGGGGGTCCTGTATTTGGTGAAAAGCGGCGCTCCAGATTTCTGATCTTTTTTTGGGGCGTTCTTTTTTTGTTTATGTATATATTTGTGTGGGTTTAGAATTTAGATAGAAAAATTATGGTTTGAACTAGTTTTGGTTTTAAAAATAGCCCAATTTTTTTTATTTTATCAAACTGTCGTATATCATTAATATCAAAAAAATATTTACAATCTATCAAGATTGGCAGTAGTATGGACTAACTACTACACTGCTCCAGTAAGCTATTATCTATTACTATCTATACACAAGTATGCATCTATGTAAGCTACCTAAGGCCTAAGGGTAAGAGTTTAACTTGCTCAATCCAGTCTGCCAATTCTTGCATTTTCTGCCTCTAAGGTGTAGAAGTGTTGCAATTTCTTGACATGTCAAATCCTCTACAAAAGTTGCACCTTCAAAACGAATATGGTTCCTTTCCCTCCAGATGATAGCAGTAGTGGTCACAAAAGCAGCTGCTGTGATAGCATTCTGCCATTGCTTGCTTCTAGCCTTGCTACAAATCCAGTGTACCTCATTTTCCCAGCAACTAATGGTTCTGGAGTGTCCCAGCCATACACAAATTCTCACCCATAATCTGTTGGTGATATAACATTCAAAAAACAGGTGCTTGAAATCCTCAACATGCTGCTTACAGAATGCACACAGTATTGGAACTTGTATACCCATAATCTGTAATCTATCAACTGTGGGAAGCTTGTGCTGAGCAGCTAACCAAACAGTAAACTTGTGCTTAGGAAGAACATTTGTAATAAGCATTAAGTTTTTCCATGCAACCTTAGGGAAGCTAGGCAGCAGAGCAATATACAGTTTGTGAATATGAAACTTGTCCAACTTGCATATACTTTGCAGCCTGCATGTAAGAGTACCCTGCAACTGAGCATTGTCCATCACTAAGGATCTACTGTCCAGAATCTTTTTAATCACCCAAGAAGTGGTAGTTGGTACAACAACTCTGTCAACATTCCTATTCTTGATATAATAAGTATACCCATCTGACCCATAAACAGTCCTTTTTCCTAGCCAAATCCCATAATAATTTGACTATGGCTGCTTTGTTCCAGACATCCAACCTCAGAATATTAAGTCCACCAGAAGAAAGAGGTTGGCATACCTTGTCCCAGGCAACTAATGCTCTTCTGGACAGTGTAGCTTTACCAGTCCAGAGATAAGTTCTACATATTGCTTCTATAGTCTTCAAGACTTTCTTGGGTATAACAAACACCTGAGCCCACTAAGTTTGCATTCCAAAGATCACTGACTTAATCAATTGAGTTCTGCTAGCATAAGATAACAGTTTAGCTGACCAGCAAGTGACTCGAGCTGTAATCCTCTCAATAAGAGGCAAATAGTGATGAATAGCCAACTTCTTTGAATCCAGAGGGACACCTAAATATCTGAAAGGGAGATGTCCTTCAGTGAATCCCAGAACTGCAATAATCTCTTCTCTGATGTCCAGTGGAACTCCAGCCAAATAGATTGCACTTTTACTTACATTAGCCTGAAGGCCAGATGCTGTTGAGAATTGAAGAAAAGTCCTGTGCAATATCTAGATGGATATTAAGTCAGCTCTGCAGAACATGAGCAAGTCATCAGCAAAACAGAGATGGGATATGTTGAGCTTCCTGCACCTAGGATGAAAATTGAAATTCCCATCTTTATGCAGCTGCTGGAGTAATATGTTAAGATATTCCATGGCCAATACAAAGAGATAAGGTGACATAGGATCCCCTTGTCTTATGCCTCTCTTAGCAATGAATGGTTTAGTAAGGCCACCATTCATTACTAATGAGTATGAGACAGATGAGACACAAGCCATGATCCATGCAGTAAACTTGGCTTGAAATCCCAGGGCTATTAGAATCTGCTTCAGGAATCTCCATTCCAGTGTATCATATGCTTTCCTTAGGTCCACTTTAAGAACACATCTAGGAGAGACACCTTTCCTAGAATATCCTTTGAAAATTTCATGGCTAAGTAGGATGTTATCCATAATACCCCTTCCTTCAATAAATGCAGATTGGGCAGGCCCAATCAATTCTCCAATCACAGCCTTCATCCTTCTGGTAATGACTTTAGATATGATTTTGTACAGTGTAGTACAGCATGCAATAGGTCTAAAGTCCTTTACAGTGGTAGGAGTTTTAATTTTAGGCACAAGGGCTATTGCAATGGTATTAATCATATGTAGCATTTGGCAGGTTTCAAAGAACTCCTCAGCAGCAGATAGTATATCTTCTTGCACCACCTCCCAGTTTTTAGTAAAGAATTCAATAGAAAAGCCATCTACTCCTGGAGCCTTATCCTTTGGCATTTCAGTTACAGCTGCAGTAATCTCCTCCATAGTAACTGGTCTGATAAGAGCTCTCTGCTGATCAAGTGTAAGGCATTTACCTTTCTTCATAATGTTGGTATCTATACAGGGAAGTTCAGGAGCATACTCCCCCATTAATGATTGAAACAACTTCAGGAATTCCTGTTCCACAGCTAGAGGATCTGTTAGTTTTATACCTGTGTCAGTATAAATAGAAGTGATATTATTTTGGCCTGGCTTGATCCTCTATTGTGCATGAAAATACTTAGTATTTGCATCTCCACATTCAATCCATGGAGCTTTGTATTTCTGCCTCATTATTTGTTCCTCCACACTGTTCCATTTCTCAAGTTCTTCTAGTATATCTCTTTCATCATTAATCAATTCCTGTAAGAGAGAGTTACTTTGCAGCTGCACCTGGATACTGCCAAGCCTTTCCCTTGCCTGAACAATCTGTTGTTTGTAGGTTGCCATATGGTTATTTATACCTTTGAGTTACTGCTTCATTGCCTTCAATTTACTCCAAATCTGCTGCATTGGTGAGCCTATATAATCCTGCTCCCAAACTTGTTTAACAATGTCATGAAATTGAACATGTTCCATAACAGCATTGTATAGCCTGAAAGGTTTAGGATGCAATGGTTTATAATCACCAAATTTAACCAGAATTGGGAAATGATCAGAGACCAATGGATTCATGTAGTCAGCTTCCAAGTGTCCAAACTGCTGCAGCCATTGATAATTGCCCAGTGCCCAGTCAATCTTGCTATATACTCTAGTATCAGCATCTTGCTTATTAGTCCAAGTATAATGCCAACCTGTAGCTCTTAAAGCAGTAAGTTGTAAATCAGACATTGTATCTTTGAAATCTTTCACTTCAGCCTCAGTAACTAAGGAACCAATTCTGTCCTCAGAGTTAAGGACACAGTTAAAGTCACCACTAATTAGCCAAGCATCTTGATTGGAACCATGTATAGCTCTGAGATCATGCCACAGTTGAACTCTGAGAGGTGCAATATTGTGACCATATATAACACTAAAGTGGATTTTGATTTGTGTTCTTGTGTCATCAATAAAACAGTGAATAAGTTGATCTGTAATAGAAGAGATCTGTACTTGAATGTAAGACTTCCACAGTAACCAGATTCTTCCATTAGTAGCCTTAGAATAATTGCATTGCACCTTCCAATCCTTGGCCACCTTGTCCAGTATTTTCTTGGCTTTGTGCTTCTTTACTCTAGTTTCTACTACTCCCATGACATCTACTTTATTTACAGCAAGAAAAATTTTCAATTCCTTCTGTTTATGGGGCTGGTTAAGGCCTGATATTCCAAGTAGCTATAATCATAGAAGGGGAGGGGAACCTCTATAAGAGGGTCCTGGATCAATCTGTTGGACCCTATTACTCTCCACATTCATTGTTGCCTTTCCCTTGTCATAGTTGTCAACCATTTGGTCAGTAACTCCATTACCTGTAGTAACAAGCACCCCTTGACACACAGCCTCAGTCAGTGCAATCTGCTGAGAATTGGATAGGCTCTCATCTATTCTACTAGATTCCTGCACTATCTGATTTCCCAGCACTTTATCTGTTACAGCTTCCTCATGAGTTACCTGCACCTCTGCTACAGTTTGTTTGACCTGCCATTCTGTTTTACCTAGATGTTTGCCCTTTCCTTTCTGTCTAGGTAGTTTATCCAGCTGTTTCACTTCCTTATGTTCATTGTTCTCAGCAGAATACCAGCAGTCAAAGATGTCATGCCCAAACTTCAAACAATGGTTGCAAAAGCAAGGCTTCCAGTCATACTCAACTGTCTGGATTTTTGAACCGTAAGGAGTCTCAATTTCCAATTGGTCAGACAAAGGATAAGCAGCATCTACTTCAACTAAAACTCTGGCAAATGAGATCTTCTCATAATGTGCAGTGAATTTATCAGTGTATAATGGCTTACCAATTGCACTGGCCATTTTACTTAAAACATCAGTAGACCAGTAGCCCGCTGGAAGGCCAGGAAATCTAATCCAAATTGGAACAGTGCTAAGAAAATTATAATGAAAATCAAAATCAACCTCCCAGGGCTTTAAAACCATCGGCTTATTTCTATAGGTGTAAGGCCCTGATTGCAACACCAGATCTCTATCCTCAGTGCTATTAAAACGAAAAATACAGTAGCCTTCAACTTGCATTAAAACTTGAGGTTTAGCAACAAAGTTCCATACATGCATGACAAAGCTTTCCATATTCCTCTCACTGGGATTATCACCTATTACAAATCCAATCAGTGCATTCTGCCAGTAATCCATCTGAGGTTTAAGGTCTTCCTCATTAATCTGAATAGATCAGAAGGAGGAACAAATGAGAGTACCTTACCCATATGTGCATCTTGATTACCTCTGACAACTTCAGCAGCAGTTTGTACTGATTTAGCAGGTTCATTCACTTCAGAAAATTCTAATCTCCTCGCAGTCGAGTTAATCAACTCTTCATTACCCTGTATTGTTAGCTTCTTCAACCTCTGCATGTATAATCACTGGCGATTGGTACTTCTGTGGGAGGAAGTTCCCAAATGTCAGGGGTTCAAGTGTCGTAGTGACACCGTGAGCAGGGGTGACGAGCTGAGGATGAGTTATTGTGGTCGTCGGAGCTGCATTTCACCGGCGTCTGGCCATTTCCGGCGTCAATTGCACCTTGCTATTGTGCGCCGTGTATGGTACTGTTATATTGCTCTGCTAAAATGCGCCGAGAGCATCCCTTCTTAAAATTAAAACTCCATTACAAATAAATTGCTTAAATTAAAACTCCATTACAATTAAATTCTTATTTTCTTTTCCTTTTTTTTTTAAAATTAAAAATCATAGAAATTAAAAATTCTGAATTATGTATATATAACCCTTCAACTTTCAGTACTCTATCTCTAACGCCTAATTTCTAAATACTTATACTACAGTCATTAATATCTTGTGACTGAAGAGTCAATTCTTGAATTCTCCCTAGTTCGTAACTTCCAAGGATGTGGAATAACTATTCAGTAATACAAATGACAACTCCATTTTACTTGCTTGTCCTTTTGTTTGGGAATTTTGCACTACAAAAATCGTTCTTTTCCTCTCTGATTACAATAAATGGAAATCATCTACCAACGTAGACTAAAGTCAATATTCAAGAAACCAGAAAACACCATGATAAACAAGAATCAATATTTCTAAGGTCTAACCTCACAAGGGAGATACAAGTTCAAATGCGCTAACACACATGTATGCCTGGACTCATATGTAGTCTGCTTTGGGATGTAATGTAGCCTACAGTGTGTTCTGCTTTTTTCACTCTACAACATATGACACACTGCATTATTCTTATATAGCCGTTAACATATATGTATGTCTCGACTCAATGTGTAATTTTCTATTTTTAATTTGTATGCTAGGCTGTCAGCAAAAAATCAATGCACGCAATATAGATTGAATTAGCCCGATAAACCGTCCGATAAGAGCTAAATAGATACCAATCCGCCCGATATCTTATCGAATGGCTCGCAAATTAATCTATACTATATTAAAAGCACAAAGACCCTTAGCGAAATATCTTTCAATTTTTTTCCCCCTTAAAATTAAATTTTTTATTGGATTAAATAGTAATTTAATTATATTTCCTAATATTTAGAAATTTAAAATTATCTAAAATTATGATTATTAAATTTTTCCTTATTTGAGTTAAGTAGAAACTCAAAATATATAGGACCATAAATTCTATTAAGATTTTACCTTGATATTTTTCATAACATTTATGTTATTTTTAGCAGAATATTTTGGTAATAACGAAGAATCATGAACCTACTATATCTTATATACTTCTAACATATACGAAGGAGTCCTTCAATAACAACTTTTTATTTTTACAAATATAGAAATAAGTAGCGAATTCATAACTATAGTCAAAGTACAAATTGTGGACTTCAAGATTTGGATTTTAAGTCCTTGATACTAACAGGAAAAAAGTCCTTGACTTTTGGTATATAATATATATATATATATAGGGAAAAAGTCCTTAACTTTTGGTATAATCTCTCTATATATATATATATATGTATATATATATATATATATATTGTTTAAATCTTCCTAAGTATATTGTATATAGACAAAATATATTCATCGAGATAGGTAAGACACAATTTTTTTGTATCTCATATTATAAGATACGTATAATTGCAAAATAATGTACAATTAATTTAATTAATGTTATTATCTGTGCATATTTAGAAGATAAATATCTCATATTATAAGATACGTATAATTGCAAAATAATGTACAATTAATTTAACTAATTGTTTATGAAATAATATAAGAACAAGAACAATAGAGAGAAAAGTAGAGAGAGGAGTATTCTTATTGATACTTAGGGGTGATTTACAATGGTATAGAACCCCTATATTTATAGGGAGGTGGTGACTTAGCCACCAAGAAGTAAACCCTAGAATCTCTCTAATTATGGACATTCACCTTAAATAGAGTTCTATTTATAACACTCCCCCTTGAATGTCTATTCAACAATGTGCCTCGTTAAAACCTTAAAACAAAAACCCAATGGGAAAAATTAAAGAGAAGGAAAAAGAGTACACATGTTTGAATATGCGCCTATTGGTTGCCTCGTTAAAAACCTCGCAAGGAAAACCCAGTTGGGACAAAACCTTGTAAGGGAAAAAGAGTGCAACGCGCATTAACTCCCCCTGATAAGAACATCAATTTATATCCTTGAGCATTTGCATTCCAATCTTGTGCATCATCTTCAAAACAATCTTTGGTAGATGTTTGATAAATAAATCAACCATATTGACTTGAATAAATATTCCTCACCTTGAAATCATCATTCTTGATAGATATGAACATCTTCATATAATGTCATGGAATAACACTTCAATATCTCCATAGATGTATTCTCAATGCCATCATGCTTATAGTTATAGCAAGATACATATGTACACAAATTGTACTTAGGATGTGGTACTTCAGGACCAAGAATTGTATATGTTTCAAGCAACTTAAATCTTTCAAGTTAAGTCATATAAGCCATATAATAGACTTTAGATGCATATCAAGTTTTCATGTCATGCTACACAAATAAGATATCGAAAACTGATTGCACATACCATTGACTTTATACTTTCAAGTATTTGAACTACATGTCCAAAACTACATGTCTTTCATATGGAATCAATTCTACTTGAATTGTATCTCTTCCATTTAGCCAATATTTTGTTTGTATTCGACAAACATAAAATCCTCATCGATATTTAGCGCTATCATAGATGTCGTCGACGAACATTTTATATCGGTTCCAATAAGTTTTCATAAGGACATGACATGGAGATCTCTTCATTTATATATTCAGGTACCTGAATCTCTCATGAGATTTTATGAAGTGTTATGTCATGTGATCTTCTTGATCACTTGCCTCCTTATTATGATCACTTTGATCATTTTCTCATCTTCTTTATTAAGAAGTTATTTTGAAACCGATTTGTCTATACGCTTCATGCGTATCAAAGACTTTGTCCTTCTGGGACTTAATATGAGCATTTGTAGTGAGAATATAGTTACTTTCTTTGGGTCAGCAAATGAGTATAGCATGCTTTGCAATATGTTGCAATTGAATTATCCCTTTTATGAACTTCAGGTTCATATCATGATATTCGGGGATTTACATATACAAATGATAATTCATCCCATGTAACCTTTTCTCAAGTGTTTATCATGTCTCCCCCTCATGTTAGAAAAGCTAACTTGTTTCCTCAACTTTGAGAGTCCATCTTTGTGCATTATGGTGTTAATAAAAATATACACCGCACATCAATAATAAGATGAAGTTATTTGGTTCCTGACCCTGAACCACTTGTGAGGGGAGAATATAATATACTCTCGTATACGTGATATATATAACTTTGTTCTCATAAGAAACAGTTTAGCTATTAAGTGGAGGCACTCAATAATTATCTTGCTAAACCAACTTTGATATAAACCAACTTATCAAGATGAACTATCTTGAGTAGAAAATCTGGAAATTATGCTCGAGTTAGATTACTGAGCAATTTACCTCGCAAGCACCGGCCAGGCTGCGGGTTAATAACAATTGCGCATGTAACCATATCATAGATGCATCATATGTGGTATACATGACAGGTGAATGGGCCCATATTCACCTTTGATATTTCCAGAATTTATGGGCTTCAACCCGAACTCTTTAGTTGGTCAGTTCATAAATGAGAACAAGTAATACAAGAGAATTCGTAAAGAACTTTCTAGTTCTTTAATATTCACCCATGTGAATTCTCTATTATTGCACATCATACTTAAAATGAGATGGCTAACCCGAATGCCAATAAATTATCAATATTGATAAGTTCATGTTTACACCATGACATTTGTAATTCTCAATAAACTTCAGGTTTATTATGGTATGGGTTTTTATACCAATACATATCCACTTTATTGTGGCATTCTTTTGTTTGTGTAGTACAAACTGGAGAACGAAGCGGGTAGCTTTTCATATACAAATTATCCCGCTACAAGTTGTAGTAATAGAAGATATCAAATCTTTCCTTTATTTATAGTCTCAATATAATCAGTGCTTTCGCGTGTACTTTGGAAACTGAATAAGTTTCTTTGAGACTTACTACAGCACAATACTCAATTGTGTTTCTCCAACATAGTAATAATTGGCTCTTCTAGAGCTCTCAATTAATTTTGTACTACCACAAATTCATCAACATCCATGTGGTAAATATCTTTCTTAAAAAGAAAGTTATACCATTATGGTCATGTAAAACTTATATGCAAGATATGTTTCTTGCATTATCGTTGTCCTTTAATAGTCATATTTCCAAAATACTTTGGCGTACAATAGGTACGTGACCAACGATCATTCATGCCATATATCATCTCAAACCTCCTTCTATGGGTGAGTGTGGTATCATCTCAAACCTCCTTCTAGGGGTGAGTGTGGTATATTCTATACCAATTTCATGTTCATATTCTTCCAATAATGAATATGTATTCGTAAATCAGATGTTGTCACATTCACTGCGGGGATATGTGATTTTGTTATCCTTTTCAAATATGTAAATGCGTCTGGCATTCGATTTGCTATTCTTTGCAAATGGATAATATTTTGCGCCTCTTTTTCACAAATAGTGGTATGTGGATCAAGATGAGATAATGATGCATTTTTCCACAAAATTTTCACCAACTTCTCCCCCTAATTTTGGGAAAAGTGTCTCATCAAATTGACAGTCTGCAAATCGTGCAGTGTACAAATCCCCTGTCAATGTTTCGAGGTAGCGAATAATGGAGGACGATTCAAACTCAACATATATTCCTAACCTTCTTTGCGGACCCATTTTGGTGCGGGATGGCGGTGATATAGGCACATATACTGCGCATCCAAAGATTCTTAAATGGGATATATTAGGTTCATGACCCAAAACCAGTTGCAACGGGGAATATTTGTGTCAATTCGTCAGTCAGAGACGAACTAGAATTGCTGCATGCAAAATGGCGTGACCCCAAGCCGAAGTGGGCAGCCTCGTTTTCATGAGTAAATGAGGTATTCAAGATTATACTCATGTATTGTCTCAATCTGATTTTCAATTGGAATGATATCTCTAAAACTCAACAAGTTCCTTTTAGACTTGGAGGAGAACATTTTGACTGATATCATTAAAACTCAACAAGTTCTTCTTAGACTTGGATGAGAACATTGCATTCTCTAAAATATCGTTCCTTTAGGCAGAGTTATAGTTGCTCTTCAGGAGCCTTCAATCAATTTAATTCCCATGGTTTGCCATACAAAAGAAAATATACGAACATGAGAATAAACAAATTCAATCCGTTTGTTTCATACTTAAACAATATTTTCGAAATCTGCTGAGGTTATTCGACTAACTAAATCAGATAGTCGATTATATGTTTTCCATAATCGATTACTTTACAGTTTGAAAATTTCAGTTTAAGCATTTTCTTAAAACAATCGATTGTTAAATATACACAATCGATTGTGTCTTAATATAATCGATAGTTAAACATACATAATCGATTATTTGCTATTTTGAAAAAACTTCAGATCACACTGTCTTAAGACAATCGATTGTTAAACACACACAATCGATTGTTGAACATTCACAATCGATTGTTAAGCATACACAATCGATTATTTGCTATTTTGAAAAACTTACTGTCTTAAGACAATCGATTGTTAAACATACACAATCGATTGTTGAACATTCACAATCGATTATTTGCTATTTTGAAAAACTTCAAATCAGTCTTAAGACAATCGATTGTTAAACATACACAATCGATTGTTGAACATTCACAATCGATTGTTAAACATACACAATCGATTATTTGCTATTTTGAAAAACTTCAGATCACACTATCTTAAGACAATCGATTGTTAAACATACACAATCGATTGTTGAACATTCACAATCGATTGTTAAACATACACAATCAATTGTTTTGCAGTTTTAATGCGAAATATTAGATAATCAACTAACTGTTAGGTTAGTCAATTACCTCTACTGGAAAATAAAAATATTATTGAAATCTGAATATTGAAACATTCTAAAGAACTAATACTAACATTATATCATAAACTAACTAATACGAGCTGATACTAATGACTATTAGTTTATTCACTAACTATTACAAATAAGTGAAATAAAATCAAACAACTCCATCTTCTTTCATCACAGATCCATCACCGATTAGGTGGTCTATTTTCCCATCGGGTTGCTCAAAGAAATCTGCCACATCCAAGTGGGTGATGTCAAAATTGTCGTCAGAGACAAAATATGTTTCAGGGCCTTTACTCTTTCGAGATGCTTGATAAAGGTCAACCAAATGTCTTGGTATACGGCAAGCTTTTGACCAGTGCCCTTTTCCACCGCAACGATAATATATAGTTTATGAACTATTTGCTTTTGGATTCTCATCGTATCGTGCTTGTGGCAGAGTGATCAACTTCAGGTTGTCATATCTCTTCTTTAAGCCATTCCACAAGATAGGTGGATCTTTGACTGTGATATATTCAATTTTTAAACCTTCATCAAGGTGATGGCGCAAGAAAATCAAGGCCTTAGCACAGTTTCAAACCTTCATCAAGGTGATGGCGCAAGAAAATCAAGGCCTTAGCACAGTTTCAAACCTTCATCAAGGTGATGGCGCAAGAAAATCAAGGCCTTAGCATAGTCTTGGGTGGATGCATTATTTCTGTCTTTAATGGCGTCTCCAAGACCCATTGCATCCAAATGGATTTCAGCATCCAACACCCATGTCATATAGTTCTTGCCCGAAATTTCAAGGGCAATGAACTTTCTTTTCATGATGTCAGACATAAAACAAAATTACATCAAGAGCGCGTTCATACTTACGGGCTTTATTGCAATTATCACATTCACTTCAGGGAATGGATCATAATCATGTGCTATACACAATCTCATGTCAAATATTACTTTCATAAAGTGAAAGATTATTTCGAGAATCTTTATTATTCTCATTATCACAATAATGACGATTATAATTTCGTCTATTGCCACGTCCACATCCATTGATACCTTCATGGTAATAATTTTGTCTTCTTTCAGACTTATCACATACTGCTATCACATTCTCTAAAGGGAATGGAGCAAATTCAATGGGACGGATTTTCATTCTTTTGCCCACAATCATACATGAATTTGATCATGGCAAGACATAGAAATTTTACCACTTCATGTGAGTTTAATTTCTTACAAACTCCATTAGAGTTATAATCAAACTTTGTCGTCTTTACTAGTATTTAAAATCAAATTATAGAATGTCAAGAATTTGAAAGAGAAAGGTAAAATACATACCTTAAATCCAGAATTTAATCTTTATCTTTTGCGGCACACTTGCACGCCATTTTCACACCTCTCTGTTTAGGACTAGTAGGTATTTATTATAGTACTAACTAATAATTCATTCCCAGAAGGTTTAGAAAAATTTGAGGCGATGACCTACTGTAGCACAAGATCAAATTTGGACTTCTCCACAATTTTCCCTTGGAAAACAAATCTCATTCCTCCTGTCTGCATAAGTTCTACAAATTCAATTGGTTAGAGACTCGTGCTGATAACGTGTTATGAAATAATATAAGAACAAGAACAATAGAGAGAAAAGTAGAGAGAGGAGTATTCTTATTGATACTTAGGGGTGATTTACAATAGTATAGAACCCCTATATTTATAGGGAAGTGGTGACTTAGCCACCAAGAAGTAAACCCTAGAATCTCTCTAATTATGGACATTCACCTTAAATAGAGTTCTATTTATAACACTAATATTATTATCTGTGCATATTTAGAAGATATTAAATTCAACTACTGTGTAATGTGGTAACATTTACTTTCATCATTTAAACAAATATTGAATTTCATTTTTACATTAATGTGCTTTAGCGAAATGTCAGTTATTTTTTTTCAAAGAAATTTTTACTATTTTTAAATAGTCATTTAATTATTTTTCTAATATTTAAAACTTTGGTTTGCAATCAACTCCTTATTTGAACTATATAAAAAATTTAAATATTTGAATCTTGAAATACTTAAATCTGAAAATCAATTAAATTTCTACTTTGTGCACATATATTACTGAAGGAAAAAAAATGAATTCAAATAAATCTTTTTACCGAACTCAAGTAATTAATCTAAACAATTATACTTCTTTTAGTATTTTTATGTAATATACTGAAAAGATGAATTACCATCGTGATCGGGAATCCAAAACGTAAATTGCTGGCTCGAACTTTTAATTTCTTATTGATTTAGAAAACTATAATCCTTCTTATATTAATTATATTTTACCATTAGAAAAAATTGGATAAAATAGTAATTACTAAATATATAAATTTTGGTATGAGCTAGCATTAACAATTCGAATCAACAAGAAAATAAAGTATTTTCTTATGTGAGAACAAATATTGAGAATTAACTAATTAGCAAAATAATCCAATTCAATTCTTCTAGAATTGATCATACAAGTAAAATTATTTTTTAAATCAACATGATAAGTTCCGTAAATTGTGCCCCTAAGAAGAGAATCAACAGCAAAAGAAACCAAAAAATAAGAGAAATATCATTTTTAGTATTATATTAAGAGTCAAATTAATAAATTGCTATGCATTTAACTGAATTAACATTCTTCACACACAATATTTTGATAATTTAAAAAATCTATATTTATTGAGTTGGGTACACGCGCAAAGTGCGTAGCCTAAAACTAGTACATTTAAAAGCCAATAACGAATAAGCCAAACCGTTAAGCGTAAATAACCCCCAATCCGCCCGATAAGCAGTCCTAACACTCTTTCCTTGATCAATCACAGTAACCGGTAGCAACTGAGCTAAATGTTTGCTTTCTATGTCATTATGGTTGCTTATCAGGCGGATTATGCAGTTATTTTCACTTAACGGTTCGACTTATCGGTTATCGACTTTAAATATATTAATCCGCTTGCTACCCGATAAGATATCAGGCAAATTGGTATCGATTTAGATATTATTAGGTGATTTATCAACCTATTTGAATATATAGTACAGAGCTTATTTTTGCAACATATTGATACAAACATACAGTGATAGTATCACAAGGCACAACCAATAATGGACAAACATACTTGAACCTTCACACACTGAGGATCAAGGCAGCAAGCTCCTCAAAAATAACTTAAATGCAGCCAAGCTAATGACTACAGTTTGCACATTCTTCAGCTAACATAACAGTTAACATTTCTAATAGTGGATAAGTGGAAGGGATATTTTATATACACAAGGATAAAAATGTATAAGTATAAAAATTCTTTAACAGGTTAACAGATTTCAATAAGAAAATCAAATAATCCGCTCCCAAATTCATAAGTCGTTAATAATAAATTTCAATCCGTTCACCACCTATTAATCCGATACCAATAAGCCACTAAGATACTACCTGTTAATCCGATGCCAATAAGCCATTAAGTCACTTTTACGATTTTTGGCTTTCGATTCAGTTATGAATACCCCTATGTCATGCCTTGACAGGTGATATGAGAGACGCTGTATCTAAATATATTTTCCAAATTAAATCCCGAATTCATGGATACACTTAGCTATTGAGTCGCATCTAAATATAACTTTCAAATTAAGTTCCAAATTTATGGATACACTTTGCTACTGAACTGCAAATCTTATGTTTTGATGTGAGCGTAGCACAAAAAGAAAGTTTGAATTTTCTGCAGAAGATGGTACAAAATATTTAATCTTAAGTGCAGTTTCCACTGGAAAGAAACCAACGGGATCATAGTAATGTTTCAGCAGCCTTTTTTTGTTTTCCATCCGGTATCCGATAGCCGCATTGGAACCCGACTATATCCGGGTTCGTGCCAGATAAGACCTCATTTGGGGAACAGCGCTCCCTACTAAGGATATGTTTCATATCCAGAGCTCGAACTCGAGACCTCTGGTTAAGGGAGGAGCAGCCCCATCCACTGCACCACATCACTTGATGTTATGTTTCAGCAGCCTTGCTATACTATTAGGTGAGTCTTACTCTTAAATTAGAAATATATTGCATACTGTCGAACATGGAAGAGTAATAGTCTTTATTATATACATACATAACTACATACACTAGGACTACTTTCAGAGTTCATCTTGACCTAACTACTACAGATTGGCAGCATCTCTTTCTTTCACCGAGCTACATTACAAGTTATTATATAATAGCTACTACTACATGCAAATCCTCTATTAAATTAGAAGTCGTCTTCGAGAAAAGTCGATTGCAAAAGCCCTTGCACAAAGTTACTTTTTCTAGCCTTCTCTTCTTGATCTTCCTCAGATAGTGGAGATGGCTGAAGATTTCTGTTCAGAATAACACCAAGATCAATGATCTCAGACATAGGTCAAAAGAAAACACCAAACTTATCGCTAGACATTGTCAAGTGTATTTGCAATGTTCAACAACGAGCACGAAACTCATGACTAATGCCTTCTCTAAACATTGGCCAGTCTTCAACAGGAGTAGGGCAGCCCGCTGCACTAAGCTCGCGCTATGCGCGGGTCTTGGCGAAGGGCTTGACCACACTATCTACGACTGTTGAGAATGGATAAATATAGCATACAGGATGCAAAGGCATACTAAACATACAAAGGTATATATTTTTATCATAAATTATAACGAATTTGGCTTAAGATGACTTTCCATTAAGAAAATAATGGTAGTAGTAAAATAATGTTTCAATCACGACAAGGAAAATGAGAAGTTATGCGCAACTCAACCACGCGTTTGAACATTACCAGACACGTGAAGAAAAGAAATCCAGTGAATTATGGTCAGAAAAACATGAAGAAAAGAAATCAAACTATGGTTGTACACATGTTCATAGAAGCATTACATTACTAAGTTATGTTGGCAGACTCTCCAAAATGTTGCTGCATCCAAAAATACTCTATTTCTGAAGGATCTGACACGCACCCGGCGAAATTTTCGGAGAGTCGGAGCAACATAGTTACTAAGGACTTTGTTCCCCTTTTACTTTCTCATCACTTCCCAGCATCAAAAACAATGATAAATAAGACATAACAAAAGTGTAATAATTGCTGCCATACCTGTCACACAAGTTCTCATCAGCGCTATCTTGTGTTGAACATGCTTCAGCAGACAACAGAGGTTGAACTTCAGGAGGTTCGTCAACCGAAGCCGAACTGTTAATGAACGAAGATAACAAGGGATCAGCATCTGTAGTGGAAGAAGAAACCAAGCGCGAGGATCCCCGGAGGATGGGTTGTAGACTTCCTTCTCTTAGCTCTTTTCTTAAAATAGAAAGAGTTGAATTAGATCCACCCCTTCGAAATCGTCTCTTGCGCTGTACCTGTTACACAGTCGAGCCCAGCAGTAAATCAAGACAGAAGAGAAATGCTTTATAGTTCTAGCAAGAGCTTCTGATACATTGCCTACTATAATATCAAAACGAGATGTAGAAAAGGCTCAAATTCAAATCACAGTTAAGTCGACTACGAAAAATCAACAGAAGGATACCTTTAGAATATTCCCATGTTGCTGAGTAATATGCCCAACCATATTCATCCCGGCCCTTTTTGCACAAACGGGGCATATCTGCATTTACAGACATGTTATCTACGTCATCGATTAACTCAGATATATGAACCAGTATTAACATTTTCAACTTACATTTAAAAGTCAGAGCGCCAGAGGATCAATTTTGGTCATGTTTATTGGCATTTAGAGATCAACATTTTACTTGGATACAATTCACAATAAGGAGTCTACAATCTTGACTAGATTAAAACATTATAATGATGGAGAATAAATTTCTGTTAAAACTTTAGTCATTATCTGACTTTGGTTCGCGTCATTAAAACAAAAGCTTTGTCCTAATTGTTATCTTTGTCTGGAAAAAAAGCATGTGAAAGTTATGCCTGTCAATACAAAATATAATACAAATGCTATAATTAAAAACACATAATCAGGACACAAAATAACCCTCCCTTTTTTCCTGGTCATTTTGTTTTTTGGATATTTTTTTTTTTGGGGGGGGGGGGAGTCAGCGTAGAATGAGCATATCTCCTCCTTTTAACTCATCAATTCCGCAAAGAAATCTGAGACCGCGTCATCTCTTACATCACATTCCCAAGCCAAAATTTAGAAGTTAAAGTAAAGTACCGAGGAGAAAGAAATGAGCTACCCTCGTTTAAGGAACCTTTGACTCCCATGATAAACAAGTCCGAATCATCATTCTCAATACCCCAAATGCTGCGGCTAGCTTTTCAGTATGACGTGCTTCCCAGGTTTTCCAGTTTATATATCTATTTAGCTAGTGGAGTTGCACAAGGGTGTTACCTTGTTAATAATTTATTCTGGTCAAACGAGACCAAAGCTCACATAAATAGAAAGCAAGAAGCTTAATATTCCTGTGGGCATCTCCTAACAAAGCTAGGCCCTAGCCCAAAAATCAGGTTGCACTTTCTATTCACTATGAGAGTGACAATTAAATCATAGTTGACTTTCTTTCTCTTAATATAGCATGCCCAACAGCCAAACTCTCCTATCAAGAGTCATCAGTGGTCCATTACCAATTTTCTCCCTTGTTGACGAGTCGAATACTCAACTTTAGGGTAGGAGGTGGAGGATCCTTTCCACTAGGCTAAAGACTTCCATTTCAAGCCTTTCCTACCATTCAACTACGGCCACAAACCAGAAAATTCCAAAAATGAGCAAGAGCATTCAGAAAGGATTTGGAAAAGACATTCTTTTCCAATGAAAAATATGAGGCAAATTATATAGCTTCAAATGAGGAGTAGAAAAGGTGGGAGGTAGCAGGTACCCGGTGGATTAGTCGAGATGCGTGCAAATTGGCTAGGGCACCACCATTACGGAGAAAAAGAAAGAATATGTGACTTTCAATAACTCAAGAAAAACGAATACCGTCAGAAATTTTAATTGCACTGACATAGCAGCTGAACAGAGGAAAACCTACTATAATGAAGCATTTATGCAACAAATGTTTCTGACACAGAGCCTATACCGCTTGATTTCTTACCCTCCACAAATAATGTACAAGAGAAGGAATCAAGAAACTAATTTTTTTCCTCCTTTTTGTAACTTGTATAAGGGAAACTAGAAACTGGTATCCTAAAGCTCTGAAGTCGTGAAATTCGAAGCCTCTAAAATAGACATACTGAATGAAAAGGATCATTTCATGTAGCTAAAGGTCAACGTTTTCACATTGCAAAATGTGCATGTCCCAGTAATCCTCCAAACAGCCATCTCGAACTCCCCCAATAAAATTTAAAAGCACAAGAAATAGAGAAAAGAAAAATAAGCTAAACCATTGATAAGATTGCAGTAGAGAAAGTCAAATGCAGCATCAGAATTAGAAGGTTAATAAAGTCCAAAACTTCAATGTGCACATAAGAGTCCTAGGTGCTAAGAACTTTACAGTCCACATATGATAGTTCAATCAATTCAACTATGCCTCAACTCAATATGATATTCAAACAAAAGAAAAAAAACAAGAAAATTAAGAATTGCAGAGATATTGTACCCCATTCTTAGCCTCAATAGCATGCTCGTCGTCGATATGACAGCAAAGGCCAACAATATCAAAATCCTCGCCACAGAAAGGGCATAGAAACTCCGGCCTTGACTCCTCTTCACCCTCATACTCTTCCCCTATATTATAGAAGTCTGCATAATACACCAAATACATGCCAAATTCAATCACAAAAACCATAAACAATCTTTCCGACAATTCAACAATCCATAATGCAATAACAAAAAAACCAACAATACAACTACGCCTCAGTACCAAACAAGTAGGGTCGGCTATATGAATCCTCACTAACCATATTTCCTCATTTAAATCCATTTCAGGCCAACATTATACCAAAAAACAAAAAAATAAAATAAAAGCTCTCTATATTTCCTACTGGCATAAGATTCTCCATTCTAATACGGGTAGAAGACTCCTAAAGAGCATAGGATCTTATGAAACATAATAACATGACTAAAACATATTCCTAGCAGTACAAGGCACCTTTAATATTGAATAAAATAGTATTATTGTCTCAATCATCTTACAGAATTTTTGACAAAATATCTATTTACTGGCCGCCCTTTCACTATATGATAGCCGAACTACCTTCCTTTTTAGGGTAATATGTAAAACATCTTCTTCTCTACAAAGTAGGAATAAGGTCTGCGCACACACTACCCTCCTCAGACCCCACTACGTGTGATTACACTGGGTACGTCATTATTGTTGTATTTGTAAACATCTTTACAATAAAAAGAAATTATTTGAAGTACTTCAAACCGAAAATGAGCTACTTTTCACCCTCATACTTCAGAACACATATTTTTCTTGACAGAAAGTGTACTGAACATGCCTTAAGAGGAAAGTAAGTGAGAAAATACTAAACCCCTAAATACCAGAAACTAAAACCCAGCATTGCAAAGGTAAAGTTTCCTTTTCCATTCGTTCATTTTCTTGCAAAACATAATCCACTCAACATCAGCTCACAAACAAATTCCTTCTTCCATCCCAAAAAGTTATTATTTTAACAATATTACTATTCAAAGTAATTCAAACAAATAATTAGATACTTTGACTCTAGTACTCTTTCTATCTCAATTTATGTGATATTATTTTTTTTTTAAAATAATTCTTAAAATTGTGAATTTAAAGCTATAAATCATTATATTAAGGATAAAATCAGAATTTAAAGTTAGATTATTTTTATATATATAAGTGTAACATTCTATTGAACAAACTTAAAAGGAAAGTGACGCCTAAATGAGATGTGGAGGAGTAATTAAACTTAAAGAGGAAAGTAAGTGAGATAACACTGACCTGAACGAGATTGATTACGTCGTGAAGAAGTAGAGAGACGAATCCAAGAATCAGAATCCATTTATATTATCCTTTAAATTAAACAAATTTTAAGTTAAAATCCTCAGAAAATTTTGAAGAAATTGTGCATTCCCCTGATACTGAAATTGCTCAAAGATCAGAACTTTATGGGTACCAAAATGGAAACTGATCAGAACCCTAAGGAGAAAATGGGAAAAAATTTCACGAAGTTTCGCGGAAATGGGAGGAAATTAGCTAAGAGAGAGGCTCCAATTTTACACAAAAAGAAATGCTGGGGAATTATAGAGTTTGGGTTATGAATAAAGGCTTGAAGTTGGATTCAATTGCGTCATTGCCACTGTCCGCTTGGCAGAGAAGAATGGAGTTATTGACTCATCATGATGTGTATATTCTTGGAAATTATGGAAGCTTGTTACCTAAGTTTGGACATTGGTCTATACGGTTTTTATTTCTTTCATTTTTCTTTTTAAAATTCATGACTCAAACTCCAAATCTCCTAAAGTTATTTTTGTATAATTTATAGGTTACGGGTTTGAACCGTAAAAAAGATCACTAATATTTACATGAAGTTAGATTGTCTATAGCAGCACCTTTGTGGGAAAAATACACTATGTAGGCAGGTAAAACATAAATTATATGTATATATATTTTATTTATGGATTCCCCTTAATTTCCTGGTATATTTACTTTTATATATTTTGACTATTCCTTAATGAAAATTTTGATTCCGTCAGTGGTTGTCCACACCATATACCCTTTGGTTGCGGGTCTTTCACAAACATCGTGTAAACGCGAGATGCCTTGTGCATGACTGCCCCTTTTTTCTTTTTACTCGAGACCTCGTAAGAGGAAAAATGTTCTACCTATCTATTGCACTTTAACAAGTCATTCGCCGTGTACATTCGTATTAGTCGGGATTTTTATACAAATATCATATACTGAATTATCGAATTTTAAAAAAAGAGCTTGTTGACCCCAACCTTCTGTTAGAAAAATATAGGTGATTATAGCGAATAAAAAGTTCAATTTGAATCGTGTCAAAGACGCTGTCCTTAAGAATATTTCGCTTATACCAAAATAAATAATATTAGGCGTATATATATCAAAGCAAATGAACTCTCTGATTATATTTAGTCCAAACTCCAAACCGAATGGCCTCTCTGATCTGAAACGTGCAAAGCCATAATGGCTTTTTAAATCTTCAGAAACGTGAGCATTTGGTTTTGTGACAGAGTCAATAATAAGAACCCAAGGAAAATTATTCTAGAAGTGGTATTCGTCGCAGTTGTATATAATATTTAGATGGAAATGAATGAAAGACGATTCAGACAGTTGAACATGGATGCTAAGTTAGAGCAAGACTGATTGCACTTCAGGTGCACATCGCTGAAAGGAAGATGAACAAATGGCAGCCTACTCTACAATACTTAAACTGTTACCCGCTATGTAATCCTTGAATATAGTCACAATTTTGTAAATTAGAAGTTAGTTTAACAGCCTTCAGTTTGTATAGTGGATAGTTGATCAAATTTGAGAGGTGTTCTATAGTCCCAAAGAACACATGATATACAGTTAGTTATATTGGTTGAAATACAAATTTTCTTTTGATAAAAAAATTAAAAAAAGAAACGTGAGCATTAAACATATACAAACGTTATATAACAAATTGGATACAAAAACGTCAGATTATTCTCCCAAAGTAAATTCAACATTAAACTAATTTTTGTTACAAATATTTTTAATAATTGTTATAATAAATAGCCATTAATATGATAGTAAGAAAACAATTCTTTTGAGATATAAAAGATATTTTTCTATCACCTTCCACCCCACACCCACCAAGAGAAAAACTAAAAGAAGTTCTAAAAAAATATCATTGGAATTTTATTTGGGAAGAAACAATATTCTTTGAAATAGTTATATTTTGAGGCAGTGGTTTTCAAAAATAAATTTTAAAATTGTATATAATATGTTGTTACTTACTTTTTAAGACTGTCCATGGAATTTTCGGATCAGTAAGTCGAGTAAACATAGTAGGGCAATATTTTCAAAGCAACATGCATTTCCTGATAGTAGGTTGTTGATTAAAGAATATACTTTACATCATAATTGAAAAAAGTAAAAGGAGTTTTTAAAAATGTCATATCCAATATTGACTTGCTATTATATATAATAAATAAATAATTATTTTTAGAAATCAGTTAACACAGGGCTCTTGTAGCTCAGTTGGTTAGAGCACCCGTTTAGTAAGCGGGAGGTCTTGAGTTCGACTCTCAACAAGAGCATTTTTCTTTTTTATGTTTTAGTTTTTGATATTAAACTCTATTTTTTCGTCCATTTTACCCGGTTTTTCAACTAGAAATGGGGCAATTTTAATTACTAATTAGAATCACAATTATAGTAGGTTGGATAATTTATTTACTTTCAGTTTAAAAAAAATTCTTCCTATTTTCACTTTAGTTTCTAATTGCTAAAGTTGGTTTATTTGGTCTAGTGTAAACCTCATATTCTGATAAGTATTTGCCCATTAACAAGCGTGTAATTTATTGTTATATCATGATTTTATGCTTATCCATATACATTTAATAATTTAGTTAAAGGAGATTACTTTAGTTAATAATTTCAACACAATATGAGTATATCCTGAAACAAATCTCTAGCTAAAAATAATCAATGTTACCGAAATCGTGATAATATTTAAAACGTAATTATTAAATATTTGTAATTATTCATATTTAATTAAACACCCACACCCGCATCCGCACCCGCACCCACAAGCCCACCCTCCGTCAAACCCACCCCCACCATAAGCGAGAGTAAAATAGGAATTTTTACCTCCAATAGCAAAGGTTAACACCTTATTTATTTTAATTAAATATTATTTTAAAAAATTATATTTTATAGGTATATTTTAAGGTTTATAGCAAAATATTTAATTTTGATTACCTCCTAGCCCTAAGCCATTAAATACGCTATTTAGTTACACTATTTTTTTCTCTCTCAACTTTGATACATCTCATTCTCTTCCCCATTTAATAAAAACACGATGTCCAATCTCAAAATTCCGCTCACACACACAATATGATGGTTGTTCCCACCTAATGTCTTGCTTAGCTTTGTAACGCAAATTAAGGAACATGTGAAGATTAAAGTTACTGGAATAACTTCATCTACACTGTTTCTTGAAGGGGATCTGAGAAGTTGGATGACGAAGATAATAGTTAACTGCCTATACCTTTACTGATTATATTTAGTTTAAGTGGTTCAATGGACGGCTATTTGGGCCATTTTTTCTATAATAATTGTTCAACTAATGGAGTAATTCCCCAGATGGGGTATTTTTGGATTCGCTGAAATTTAGGGTTTGTTCGTGATTATGTAATTTATGTATTCAGATGTATTATATAATTTCTCTGAAGATTGTTATGTTTTTGGGGTATTTTTCGGTTGTTAATTTTTTTTATAGCTGAAAATATAAAATTAGTGTGTTATAATTGAGTTTGTTGAGTTGTATAGGAGTCTATTATGTTAATTGATTCACTTTTTATTTTTAAAATATTTTTAAAGATGTGAATACAGTCGAATACAATAATTATTCAAACGTAATTATTAAATATTTGTAATTATTCATATTTAATTAAACACCCACACCCGCACCCACAAGCCCACCGTCCGCTCATACCCACCCCCACCATAAGCGAGAGTAAAATAGGATTATTTACCTCCTATATCAAAGGTTAACACCTTATTTATTTTAATTAAATTATATCTTATAGGTACCTTTAAAGGTTTATAGCAAAATATTTAATTTTGATTACCTCCTAGCCCTAAGCCATTAAATACGCTATTTAGTTACACTATTTTTTTCTCTCTCAACTTTGATACATCTCATTCTCTTCCCCTTTTCATAAAAATACGATGTCCAATCTCAAAATTCCTCTCACCCACACAATATGATGGTTGTTCCCACCTAATGTCTTGCTTAGCTTTGTAACGCAAATTAAGGAACAAGTGAAGATTAAAGTTACTGGACTAACTTCATCTAAATTGTTTCTTGAAGGGGATCTGAGAAGTTGGATGACGAAGATAACAGTTGACTGCCTATACCTTTACTGATTATTTTTAGTTTAAGAGGTTCAATGGACGGCTATTTGGGTCAATTTTTCAATAACAATTGTTCAATTAATGGAGTAATTCCCCAGATGGGGTATTTTTTCGATTCGCTGAAAGTTAGGGTTTGTTTGTGATTACATAATTTATGTATTCATATGTATTATATAATTTCTCTGAAGATTGTTATGTTTTTGGGGTATTTTTCGGTTGTTAATTTTTTTTATAGCTGGATATATAAAATTAGTATGTTATAATTGAGTTTGTTGAGTTGTATAGGAGTCTACTATGTTAATTGATTCACTTTTTATTTTTAAAATATTTTTAAAGATGTGAATACAATCGAATACAATAATTATTCAAACGTAATTATTAAATATTTGTAATTATTCATATTTAATTAAACACCCACACCCGCACCCACAAGCCCACCCTCCGCTCAAACACACCCCCACCATAAGCGAGAGTAAAATAGGATTGTTTACTTTCTATAGCAAAGGTTAACACCTTATTTATTTTAATTAAATTATATTTTATAGGTACCTTTTAAGGTTTATAGCAAAATGTTTAATTTTGATTACCTCATAGCCCTAAGCCATTAAATACGCTATTTAGTTACACTATTTTTTTCTCTCTCAACTTTGATACATCTCATTCTCTTCCTCATTTCATAAAAACACGATGTCCAATCTCAAAATTCCTCTCACCCACACGATATGATGGTTGTTCCCACCTAATGTCTTGCTTAGCTTTGTAACGCAAATTAAGGAACATGTGAAGATTAAAGTTACTGGAATAACTTCATCTAAACTGTTTCTTGAAGGGGATCTGAGGAGTTGGATGACGAAGATAACAGTTGACTGCCTATACCTTTACTGATTATTTTTAGTTTAAGCGGTTCAATGGACGGCTATTTGGGTCAATTTTTCTATAACAATTGTTCAATTAATGGAGTAATTTCCCAGATGGGGTATTTTTTGGATTTGCTGAAATTTAGGGTTTGTTCGTGATTATATAATTTATGTATTGTTATATTTTTGGGGTATTTTTCAGTTGTTAATTTTTTTTATTGCTGAAAATATAAAATTAGTGTGTTATAATTGAGTTTGTTGAGTTGTATAGGAGTCTATTATGTTAATTGATTCACTTTTTATTTTTAAAATATTTTTAAAGATGTGAATATAGTCGAATACAATAATCTATCGACTTCCCCGATTCACGCCTATTTTTCCTACTGTATTCATGAATACAATAGCTTAAATATATCAAATACATCTTATAACCATAGAAAAGGTATCTATAATCCATAAAATATCAAATTGTATCTATAAATAGCTAATTACTACTAAAAAATAGTGCTTTATGAAAAATTCTCTAAGAAATAATATTTATATTATATCGGCAGATGGATTTAAAAAAAAATTAACGCTCATGCATAATAGTGAACAAATTTTTATTCTTGTTATAAAATGAAAGCAATTTAGTAAACCATGAGCAAGAAATATAAGCAACTTAGTGAAACATGAACAAGAAATATAGATAGAGACAAAGAAGAGATTTTCTTCTTCAATTGTGTGTCATTTCCTATCTATTACAAGGCCTTTATATAGGCATAAAAAGTGAAGAAAATATGTCATGGAATATGTCATTGAACATACAAAATATGTCATTGAATATGTCATTAAGCATTTGAGATGAAGATTATGAAAAATGAGTAGACATCCAACATATTATGATATTTGTCATAATACTCCCCCCTTTGAATGTCCATAGATAATGTGCCTCATTAAAACCTTAACTAAAGTAAAACCTAATGGGAAAAAAATTCTAGAAAAGAAAAAAGAGTACACATATCTAACAAAATGCATTTTTGTTGCCTCGTTAAAAACCTTGCAAGGAAAACCCAGTGGGACAAAACCTTGTAAGGGAAAATAGTGCAACGCGCATTAACTCCCCCTGAAAAGAGCATTAATTCTCACATCCTTGAGCCTTCACATTCCAATCTTGTGCACCATCTTCAAGAGATCGTTGGTAGAGATTTGATAAATAAATCAGCCATATTAACTATATTGAATATTTGCACCTTGAAATCATAACTCGTGGTAGATATATAATGTCTTCACAAATATCGTGGAATGGCTCTTCAATATCTCCATAAATGTATCATCGCTATCACATTATCATGCTTATAGTTATAGCAAGATACATTTGTGCATAGATTGCACTGAGGAAGTGGTACCTCAAGATCAAGAATTGTAGATGCTTTAAGCAACTTAAATCCTTTATGCATTGTCATATAAGTTAATTCATATAAGCCATATTATAGAATTTAGATGCATATCAAGTTTTTATGTCATTCTAGACATATAAGATATCGAAAACTGATTACACATACCATTGACTTTATACTTTCAAGTATTTGAGCTACATGTCCAAAACTACATGTCTTTTATATGGAATCAATTCTACTTGAATTGTATCTCTTCCATTTGGCCAATATTTTTGTTTGTATTCGACAAACTTAAGATCCTCATCAATATTTAGCGCTATCATAGATATCGTCGACGAACATTTTATATCGGTTCCAGTAAATATTCATAAAGACATAACATGGAGATCTCTTCATTCATATATTCAGGTACCTGAATCTCTCATGAGATTTTATGAAGTGTTAGTCATGTGATCTTCTAGATCACTTGCCTCCTTATTATGATAACTTTGATCATTTGCTCATCTTCTTTATTAAGAAGTTCAATTTGAAACCGATTTGTCTATACGCTTTAGGCGTACCAAAGACTTGTCCTTCTAGGACTTAATATGAGCATTTGCAATGAGAATATAGTTACTTTCTTTGGGTCAGCAAATGCGTATGGCATGATTTGTAATATGTTGCAATGGAATTATCTTTTTATGAACTTCAAGTTCATATTATGATATTCGAGGATCTATATATACAATTGATAATCCATTCCATGTAACTTTTTCTCAAGTGTTTATCATGTCTCCCCCTCATGTTAGAAAAACTAACTTGTTTCCTCAACTCTGGGAACCCATCTTTGTGTATTATCATGTTAATATACACTGCACATCAATAATAATAAGATGAAATTATTTGGTTCCTGACCCTGAACCACTTGTGAAGGGAGAATATAATATACTCTCGTATATAACGTATATCAAATTGATATAGATAACTTTGTTATCATAAGCAATAGTTTAGCTATTAAGTGGAGGCACTCAATAAATTACTTTGCTAAACCAACTATGATGTAAACCAACTTATCAAGATGAACTATCTTGAATAGAAAATCTGAAAATTATGCTCGAAATTAGATTACTGAGCAAGTTACCTCGCAAGCACCGGCCAGGTTGCAGGTAAATAATAATCGCACATGTAACCATCTCATAGATGCATCTTATGTGGTATACATGGCAGGTGAATGTGCCCATATTCACCTCTGATATTTCCAGAATTTATGGGATTCAACCCCAACTTTAGTTGGTCAATTAATTAATGAGAACAAGCAATACAAGAGAAGTCGTAAAGAACTTTCTAGTTCTTTAATATTTACCCATATGAATTCTCTATTATTGTTGCACATCATACTTAAATTGATATGGCTAACCTGAGTGCCAACTGAATAAATTATCAATATTGACAAAATTCAGGTTTACATCATGACATGTGCAATTATCGATAAACTCTAAATTTATTATGATATGAGTTTTTATATCAATAAACATCCACTTTATTGTGGCATTCTTTTGTTTGTATAGTACAAATTGGAGAATAAAGCTGGTAGCTTTTCACATACATATTATCCCGCTACAAGTTGTAGTAATAGAAGATATCAAATCTTTCCTTTATTTATAGTCTCAGTATAATCAATCGCTTTCGCGTATACTTTGGAAATGGAATGAGTTTCTTTGAGACTTACTACAATACAATACCTTATTGGTAATCAATTGTGTTTCTCCAAAATAATATAATTGGCTCTTACACTGTTCTCATTTAATTTGGTCACATATTAATCAATATCCATATAATGAATATTTCTTTTAAAGAGAAAGTTGTACCATTATGGTCATGTCAAAATTATATGCAAGATATGTTTCTTGCATTATTATTGTCCTTTAATAATCACATTGCCAAAATATTTTGGCGTAAAATAGGTACGTGACCAATGACCATTCATGCCATAATAATGACATTATTTTCTTATATCATCTCAACCCTCCTTCTAGAGGTGAGTGTGGTATATTCAATACCAATAACGGTCTTGCTATCAACTGCAGATGTTTAATTAAAGATTCTCCAAGACCATTTTGAGTGTGAACATGAGCTACATGATGTTCTACTTTTATCCCGATTGATAAGCAATAATCATCAAATGCTTGGGATGAAAACTCAGCAGCATTAACTAGTCTAATAGACTTAATTGGATTATCGGGAAATTATGCCCGTAATCGAATTATTTGTGCCATTAATTTTGCAAACGCAAGGTTGCGAGATGAAAATAGGCACACGTGAGACCATCTAGAAGATGCGTCTATTATGACCATAAAATATCTAAACGACCCACTAGGTGGGTGAATAGGTCCACAAATGTCCCCTTGTATACGTTTCAAAAACGCAGGTGACTCAATTACAACCTTTGTTGGTGATGATCTAATAATTAACTTGCCTTGATAACAAGAAGTGCAAGAAAATTCATTATTTAAAAGAATCTTTATATTCTTTAATGGATGACCATTTGAGTTTTCTATAATCCGTCTCATCATAATTGATCCAGGATGTCCCAATCGGTCATGCCAAAGTACAAAAGCATTGGAATCAGTAACCTTTTGGTTTACGGTAGAATCTACCTCAATTACACTAATTCTTGTCCAATACATGCCACAATATAATGATGTGAACTTCTTAATAACCCTCTTTTGGCCAGAGACATTCTTTGTAATGATGAGATATTCAAGATTATTCTCATCTATTGTCTCAATATGATATCCATTTTGACCGATATCTTTAAAACTCAACAAGTACCTCTTGGACTTGGAGGAGAACATTGCATTCTCTATGATAAATATTGTTCCTTTAAGCAGAGTTATTTTAGCTCTTCCAGAGCCTTCAATTAATTTACTACTACCAGAAATTGTAGTAACATTTGCCTTACACATACTTAAATGAGAGAAATATTTCTTCTCTTTGAACATTGTATGTGTGGTACATGAACCAATTAAACAAATATTTTTACAATTGAATTTTGATCCAAGTTTGTTTTGTGAGATATCCATACTTAATCTTGTATGTCTAGTTAGTTCATGCATCATTAAATTATTCAAGTTAATTAGCATGATTTAAAGTGTACTAAATATGTGTAGGACAATACCGGCTAATATGAATACACTTATTGCACTAAGATCTTTATCACGCAATTTTTGTAATAATTTGGCTAAGTGATTTGACATGCTACATAACTAGTATTGTTACTTTTCTAGATTGACCATATAAAAGAATTATATGTGCACCTAAAGAATATAAAATTTTTAATATCGTAAAATCTATACCTACATAGTATCTCAATGTGTACTAATATTCTGTATGTAGGCTTGTCAAAATAAATAGTTAAATGTAGCTAGTGTAGTATATCATGTTATACGGCACAATAATATATAATCACACATTATGTTAGGTGTACCCAAGTACTTAAGCATGTAACTAGATATACTTGAATTCAATAAGAAAATAGACTTGAAAACAAAAACAATTTCAAGTAATCTCATTATTACTAACATGTTTTATTTCTACAAAGAAGAAGATGAATAATCAATAAAAACTTCTTGGATTTAGTCAAAGTAGGATGTAATATTTTAATGATGAAAACACTATTTATATTCATATTTTGGATACGTACTACTGTCAAGAAAATATTATTGTTATCTGAGTCTATTTTTGATTACTTCTATTTATATTCTAATAATGCAAATCAATTAAGAAGCAGTTCATTAAAATCATTACATCTTTATTCATAAATAAAGAGATCATGGTGAAGTATGAGTATCTTTCTCTTTCTATTTTTTGTTTAGAAACATAATTGAGGAAAACTAAGTATCCAACAAAACATATCATTATTCTTACAACAAAAAAAACAAACAGGTTGTACCCGATAATTTTAAATCAGAGTCGAGAACTTTAAAAGAAGAAAACTTACCGTGATGGTTAGAGACTCGTGCTGATAACGTGTTATAAAATGAAAGCAATTTAGTAGACATGAACAAGAAATATAAGCAACTTAGTGAAACATGAACAAGAATATAGATAGAGAGAAGGAAGAGATTTTCTTCTTCAATTATGTGTCATTTCCTATCTATTACAAGGCCTTACATAGCCATAAAAAGTGAAGAAAATATGTTATGTAATATGTCATTGAACATACAAAATATGTCATTGAATATGACATTAAGCATTTGAAATGAAGATTATGGAAAATGAGTAGACATCCAACATATTATGATATTTATCATAATAATTCTATTTAAAAAGTAAACACAAATTTTAAATTATTCATTGCATACTAAAGTGTAATGTATAAAACTAAACAACAAGAAATAATATTTATATTACGAATTTATATAACTAATCTCTACGATGATCCTTAAGGATAGTGTATTGGGAAATATTGAGTTTACATTAAGTGGTATGGAGATGACGTGTTGTGACATGTAGACTGATCAAATAGTCAAAGAACTATAACTAGCCAAGAAGTACGAGTAGCAACAGATACGAGCAAAGGCAAAGGAAGAGGCACGGGCGATTATTCAAAGAATTCGGCGCCCTTACCTATTCAAGACATTTAAGTTCAAGGATCAAGAAGAATCAAGGGAATGAATCTGACAATACATGAGAGTCCAAATACAGTATTTAATGAGCATTAAATACTAAAAAGGTTGAAGAATCTATATTACATATAATAATTGTGTAACGTAATATTCAATGTCATTAATCCATAATTGCCTTATTATGACAAAGCCAAGGCACATATCTCCAAAATAACTATAAAAGGAAGAACACTGAACAATTGTAAGGACACGAAACATTATTGGAATATATTTTGGTTTACTTTTTTTTCTCCTGATTATACTTTTGCTATCCAAATTATTTCCATTTACACATTCTTTTTTATTATCAGTAACCCGTGTTCCTCTAAATTATAGCTTTGACTAAAATTCCATTTTTTGGTTAAACAAATTGGTTACTTTATTGGAAATCTGATAATCTATTCTCATTTAGCTTAACATTCCTTGTTTTATCCACCATGTCAAACAACAATAAAAACATTCAAGGAAACCAAAAAACCAACAACTTCAGGGAGATCACAAGATAATAACGCACTTATTGCTTCTCCACGAGGCTCTCCTCAGCAATCTTGTAAAGGCACTTCTGATGGATCTCATACAGACGGACAAGCTCAATTCGAAAATGCTGAAGCTATAGATGAGGCTTTGAAAAAATTTATTACCGCACAGGTTAATAAAGTTGTTCAGGCCTTGGTTAGCCAGTTACCTGTTGCACCACCCACTCCAAATAACAACACTCTGGAGAAGCCTCATTCCGGGCATTGTTAATTCAGGTAGCGGTGGAACTCCCACTGAATCACAAGAGGGAGAACCAAGTAATTTAGTTAATTTTGATTTGCAAAATTTAGTACTAACATTGTAGAAATAGCTCAAGGAGAAAAGTGACCGCATAAAGCAAATACCCAGGGTGTCGCCCGTAATCAAAGGGGTAGATATGGGTAAATATTCTCAATAACCTTAGAAGCCAAGTGCAGCTCCCCTTCCAATTCCAAAAAAATTCAAAATGCCTGATATTACAAAATACGATGAAACAACAGACCCACGAGACCACGTGACTGCATTCACAACGGAAGAAAAAGGCAACGATTTGACCAAGTAGGAGATATTAGTCAAAAAATTTGGTGAAACACTCACCAAGGGTGCATTAACATGGTATTCTCTTTTACCCAAAAATTCTATAAACTCTTTTGCTGAGCTTGCAGATTCTTTCATTAAATCACACTCGGGAGCTCAAAAAATCGAAAAACGAATGGAAGATATTTTCAAGATCAAGCAAGGGGACTCAGAATTACTTAGAGAGTTCGTGGAAGGTTCCAACGTGAAAGAATGATATTACCGCGTGTACCTGACAATTGGGCAGCTATAGCTTTCACAAGCAACTTGAAAGACAAAAGCTCGGAAGCTACGAGGAGACTCAAGGAAAGCCTTCGTGAATTCCCAGGTACAACATGGAATAGCGTTTATAACAATTATAGCACGAAGCCGAGGATTGGAGAAGATACTGCTCCGCTATTTCAAAAAGCAGAAAGGTAGGTTCGATACGTGCGGAGACCGAAAAAAGATCTGGTAAAAACAGGTACGAGCAATATATTGAACCTGCGAAAAAAGACTTACAGTCCAAGTAAGACAATCAAAAATATGATCAGAGATCAAGGAATAGAGAATCAGGTTCTTTATCAAGATTTAGGAACGATCGAAATAACTATGAGTCACGAGATGCTGATAGAAACTTAAAAGCAAGATTCGGTGGTTACAATTTTAACGTCAGCACCTCCGAGCTCGTAGTTGTTTTGAGAAGTATGGGAGACAAGGTTCGATGGCCAAAAGAAATAAGATCGAATCCAAATAGGTGCAACCCTGATCATTGGTGCGTGTTTCGTAATACCATGGGCATAAAACAGGAGACTGCAGATTTTTACAAAGTGAAGCTGATCATTTATTGAAATAAGGATATCTTACTGAGTTGTTCAGTGAGATAGGTACGCAATCTTACATGAAGAACAGCCAAGAGCCTCCAAAACCACCTTCCCTCAATAGAATTGTCAACGTTATAAGTGGGGGTGAAGACATACAATGCTGTATCATCTACTGCAGCTAAAAAAATTTCCAAAGTTATAATTATCCAAGGAAAACAGGTACGACATGTCTTAGAGGAAGACAACATTACATTCAATGATACATATGCAGATGGAATATTAACCCCTCATATTATGCACTGGTAATATCTCTAATTGTACATGATACTAATGTAAAACGAGTTTTGATTGATCCGGTAGTTCTGTCAACATTATTTTGCTAAGAGCAATACGTGAGATGCAAGCTGAAGATAAAGTAATACCAAAGGCGCATACTCTATTTGGATTTGATAATTCTAGTATTGTGACAAAAGGAGAGGTAACACTCACCACATTCGCCGAAGGAGTCGTCAACGATACAAAGTTTCAGGTTGTAGATGTTGAGACGACTTATAATATGATCCTTGGGAGACCATGGATCCACGAAATGGATGTTGTTCCTTCGACCTTGAATCAAGTTATCAAATTTCCATCGCCACGGGGAATATGTCAAATTCGAGGAGATCAACATACATCCAGAACCATCAATTTCGTAGTAGATACAAGCATGAGAAATGGAGAAAAATAGCAATCACAGAAGATAGTTGAGGGCTCCACAACTCAAACCTCAACTGAACAAGGGCAAACAGACGTGGATTCAAGGCATGATACCATTCAAGAATCAAAAGAGAATGAAAATATCAAAACAACAATTGAGGAATTAGAATTTGTTGTGTTATTTGCTTGATGGTCTGATAAGAAAGTCTACGTTGGGGCCAATCTTAGCCAAGGCCTGAGATGTAAGTTAATTGAATTTTTAAAAATTAATGTGGACTGCTTTGCTTGGTCCCAATCTGATGTGACAAGGATACCATCGGAGATGATGAATCATACATTAAATGAAGACCCATCATATCCTCCAATCAAGCAAAATAAAAGAAAGCAAGGCACTTTCAAGAATCATGTGATTCAGGAAGAAGTTCAAAAATTACTAAAAAATGGGTCCATTCATGAGGTAAAGTATCCCAACTGGTTAGCCAATACTGTTGTAGTTCCAAAGAAGAATTGTAAGTGGTGAGTTTGTGTAGATTATAAAAATCTTAAAGCTTGCCCTAAAGATTCTTTTCCATTACCACATATAGATCAACTGATTGATGCAACTATAGGCCATGAGCTATTAAGTTTTTTAGATGCATATTTAGGTTATAATCAAATCAAAATGGATCCAGGAGATGAAGAAAAAACTTCATTCAGAACAGACAAGGGACTCACTGTTATAAAGTAATGCCCTTTGGTCTAAAAAATACTAGTGCAACATATCAGAGGTTGGTAACCAAAATGTTTCAAGAACATTTGGGAAAAACAATGGAGGTGTATATAGATGATATGCTTGTTAAAACTCATATTCAAAAGATCAAATATCACAATTATCTGACACATTTTTAATTTTGCGCAAATCTACTATGAAGTTAAATCCCGAGAAATGTGCATTTGGTGTTGCATCAGGTAAGTTTCTGGGTTTTTCTATTTCTAACCATGGTATTAAAGTGAATCCTGCACAAATTAAGGCCATTGAGGAAATCTCTGATATACTTTAAAACAAGAAAAAAGTTCAAAGATTAATAGGGAGTATTGCAGCATTGGGAAGATTTATTTCTAAATCATCAAAGAAATGCTTTAAATTATTCTGAGCCCTTAAAAAGTAGGATCATTTTGAATAGAATGAGGAATGTAAACAGGCGCTCAGGAATTTGAAAAGTGATGTTTTGGTCCGAGAGGAACAAGGTAAATAATCTCCCATCTGTTATGTTAGTAAATCTTTGTTAGATGCCGACATGCGGTATCCTCAATTAGAAAAGCTTACACTTACATTAATCATGGCATCTAGGAAATAAAGACCTTACTTTCAGTGTCATCCTATTGTTGTAGTAACTGCTTATCCCTTACGTAATATACTACATAAGCATGAGCTATTAGGTAGGTTGGCTAAATGAGCTATAGAATTAAGTGAGTACAAAATCACTTACCAACCTAGAAATACTATAAAATCGCAAGTGTTAGCTGATTTCGTAGCTGATTTTAGCCAGAGGATGCAATTAGAAGCAGAAAAAGAATTACACGTGATCAATGGGGCTATCCCAGGAACTTGGACTTTGTTCATTGATGGTTCATCTAACGTAAAAGGTACAGGTTTAGGGATTGTTTTGGTACTACCTACGGGTGAAACCATTCGACAATATAACTAACAATGAGACAGTGTATGAGGCTGTGATTGCCGGTCTCTAACTGTCACAAGAACTTGGCATATATCAAATTATAATCAAAAGCAATTCACAGCTCGTGGTTAATCAAATGTTGGGGACTTATACAACCAGGGAGGCGAAGATGCAACAGTATTCGAGAATTGATAAAGCAATTTCAAACTTTGAAAGTTATACAAATACCAAGGGATGAAAATGTTGAAGCGGACGCCCTAGCTAATTCTGCATCTGCAGCTGACGTGGCAAGTGATGCGAATGCCTCAGTTATACATTTATTTCATTCAGTTCTAGACCCTGATAAGAATGAGGTAAATTTTAATAATTTAACTTGGGATTGGATGAATGAGATTGTTGCTTTTTTGCAGTATGGTACCGTCCCTGATGATAATAAAAAAGCTCATGTGCTTCGAAAAAGGTTGCTCGGTACTGCTTAAATCAAGGCAATCTATATCTTAAAATGTCAAGTGATCCCTTAGCAAGATGCATCGGGCCTTCTCAAACGGAGTACATGATGAGAGAAATACACGAGGGGCATTTTGGGAATCACGCTTGAGGAAGATCGTTGGTGAGAACCCTAATTAGGGTAGGTTATTATTGGCCTAAAATGGAAGAATAAGTAGAAAGCTTCGTGGTTAAATGTGATAAGTGTCAAAGGTACGGTAACAATATGCATAGACCTGCGAAATTACTACATCCAGTCATCGTACTGTGGCAATTTATGAAATAGGAAATGGATATTGTGGGGTCCATTACCTCAAGCAAAAGGACATGTAAAATTTCTGGCCCTCAGGAAGTGAAAGATTTTATTTGGCGGAACATCATATGTCGATTCGGAGTTCCAAAGGAAATCATATGTGATAATGGCCCTCAGTTTATAGGAGCTGAAATTATGAAATTCTTTCAAAGTTGGCAGATTCAAAGGATTACGTTAATACCTTACCATCCAGTGGGTAATAGGGGTGTGCTTTCGAATCGATTTATAGATAAATCAAATCAATTATTTTTTATCGGTTTATCGATATCAGTTTATCAATTTATAAATTTCGATTTCAAAATTTTCTTTATAAAGTTATTGATTTCGATTTTGATTTTGTCCTTTTCAGTTTATCGGTTTATCGATAAACCGATAAGATACACTAATTTTTTTAAAAAATTTTTTTACCCTTATTTTATAATATCCTTTCCTTTATCCTAAGTCCCTAGCCCTATTATTTCCTCTACCACATAAGGAATGATATCATATTTAAAGCTCAAGGGAATGAAGTTCAAATTAATGGAAAACAGAATTAGCCGTGATGATGTATTTTTTTATATCGTTGGAGTGTTGGTGGCATACATTTGATCCCTCACTTTAGTTTCGTTTCATGTGCTTGTTGACACAATATTTATGTTATAAACGGTGCTCTTCTTATTTTAGCTTCTTTTTGTCCAATATTAGTTAGGCGTGTTTGTAGCGATATACTTTATGTGGAATCCCAAAAATTTTCTTATTGGTGTAATCGATAACCGAATCGATATGCCCAAAAATCGATAAATCGAAATCAAAAAAATCAAAAACTTATTGAAATAATAACAATAAGCATATTTTCAAATTGATAATCTATAAGTAATTATCGATAAGGGTCAAAATCGAATCGATAAATCGAATGCACACTTTTAGTGTGTAATGGACAAGTAGAATCAACGAATAAAGTTATTATCAATAATTTAAAGAAGCGTTTAGAGGAGTCAAAAGGGAATTGGCCAGAGGTGCTACTTGGTGTTTTATGGGCATATTGTACAATGACAAAAACAAGTACGGGAGAAAACACCATTTTCATTGATATGAAGCAGAAGCTTTAATTCCTGTCGAGATAAGAGAGCCAAGTACATGGTTCAAGCAGGAACAAAAGAGTCCAATGACGAGGAGATGCGTGTAAATTTTGATTTACTCGAAGGAAAAAGAAAAGCAATACTAATAAGAATGGCAACACAGAAGCAGGTTATAGAACGATACTACAACAGGAAAGCACACCTCATGTTCTTCAAAATTAGGAATTTCATGCTTAAAAAGGTATTTTAATCTACGAAGGCAGCTAACCCAGGTAAATTAAGTCCAACATGGGAAGGACTCTATACAGTTCACAGTATTGAAGGTAAAAGAGCGTATGAACTGGAAACAATAGATGGAAAAATACTACCTTCACATTGGAATGCTATTCATTTAATGAGATACTACTTTTAAGGAATACCGCGGTGAGGTATCAATGTTTTTAATTTAATTTTTGAATTGTTAATATTTTACTAACGATTTTAGATGATACCAAAAAGCTAACCCGTACTAAATGATGAGTCACGACCTATAAGGCACGCGGAATAAACTAAAATCCCTGGCTTAGGGTTACAATTGTTCTGATAGAAATTCAAACGGGTTACGCAGTCTTCATCTACAATCACACCTCCGAGTCATGTATGTTTTCCTTTTTCAGGAAAAGGACCAGATGAGAGGAATAATCAAGTGGTTGGGGCTTCATACTTCAACACTCAAACACTTGTGGAGACTACATAATATACATAGTCATGTGTATAATGAAGGCAAAGAAGATTGCGGAAAAATCAAGCCTGAAAGAGTCAAGTACAAAGTAAAAAACACGAAGTCACGAGCTAAGGCAAAAATAACCTTACTTTAGTTAGGGTAAAGGTTATGTACTGAAACGGGTTATAAGGAATAATCTCGCTTATTTTTCTTTTAAAAAAAATTTGTTACAAGAAAAACAATTACGAGAAAGTTATAGATGTAATTCAAATACATGTAAAGTATTATTCAAAACTAGACAATGTTCAACTAAAAACTTGTCAAAGTTATTTCAAATAAACATGTATGTTCCTATTTCTTTTATCGTATGTTAACACCATTATGAAGTTGAGACGTCTTCTTCATTAAGTGTCAAAATATAAAAAGGCCCTCTTTTATAAAACTCATGTTTAAATTAATTAGTCATGAGGTTAACATAAGTATTTTTTAAGAACAAAAATGCAAATAATTAAGTCCTTAAAAATAAAGGCAAGAATAAAACAAAAAGAAGTTCAATATAATAACATAAAAACTTCTTAATATCTTAAGACTAAGTACGATCTCAGTCGTAAAACTACGAATTGTTTATATAGATTGCCCATAAAAAGACTTGGGGACTTGCGCTTCCAAAATCAACCCTCAAATGAAGCTAATGGTTTGATTATAATTTTCCAAACAAAAACAAAAACAAAGTCATTCAAATAACTAAATATGGTCACTGAGAAGTAGGAGGAACTAAAGCAGGAGCATCAATAGCAATGAGCTCAATATGTGCAGATGCATCAACATTTGCGGGCTCAATTTGGCTTGCAGCCACAGGCTCGACTGGGCTTGAAAGAGTTGGGATACCAGAATCGACTTCAATGTTCACGGAAGCTTCAGCCATGGGAGAAGGAAAGTCTTGAGTCTGAGCTTTCTCAATGGTTTCATTGATCTTAGCCAACTCAGACTCCAAGTTAAAATTTTCTTGGCCAGCTTCGATTAGGGAATCACGAAATGAATTCAAAAATGCCCAACTCACCTCAATAGCAGATATTTCTTCAAGGGTTTCATAATCCCTTTCCCAATCGGTAATCTTATTCCTTAGCTCCTCATTTTCAGCTAAAGCAAAGTTGTAAGAAGTTTGAAGAGAGGCATATGAGCTTTCTAAAGCACGCACCTTATTAGAAGAGACTCTACGATCTACTTGTGCTTGAGTTAAACTTTGCACGATCTCCCTAGCATAAGTTTTTTTTTACTCAAGAGAGCCTTCAGCTCTCTATTCTCTTCACTGCCTTGGATAGTTATTCTGAGAAGGAAGATTCGAGACACTATTTTTCTTTTTCTTCTTGGCTTGAGGAAGCTTTTACAACTGCTAACTCTGAGGTTAAACCTTGCACCTGCTGCTCCAACGAACTTGTTTTCTTCTAAGAAATCCACATCAATCTGTAAACTCTCAAATTGCTCCTTCCAATTGCATGTTTCTAATTGAGAGTCATATGCTAACTGCTCCAATAGGGGCATTCTATTTATCATTTCTGTGTCGATAAGATTGGCCTAAACAAAAATATGGGAAATGAGAATTCTAAAGATAAAAAAATTACAAAATAAAGGAAAAGAGAAAATGAATACCTTCAAAGTGGCATGCACAATATCATTCATCAGAGTTAAGGAGCTATGGCTCTCCAACTTGGATTTTTAAATTGGACCAATTAAAGGCTCTAGCCATACATCTGCCTGACATGATTTCCTCAAAAGACCGCTCTCATTTGGAACTTCTATAACTACCCTCCTCATAGCGACACTTCTAATTGAAGAACCCACTTCAGTATGATGAATGATTGGAGGAGGAGTTGTCAAACGTGGAGCAGTAGAAGAGGTAAAAATAGTTGAGGAAGGAACAGAAATAGCTGGGGTTGGCAAGGAAGGAATCACAAGCATGGGAGTTGAAAAAAGAGGCTAATGGTGTTTCATCTAAAACGGGCCCTAAGCTTCCACTACCAAAACCGCTAATAAAAATTGTTCAATGGACTCACTAGTATCATCGGTATCAACATTGTCATCAAGAATTACTCCGGGGTTTCAATAGATTCGGTAAGAGGAATGGAATAACTGGGAGATACCTCTGCTTCATCATCAAAAATTATGCGTCTTCGAGCTCATGGCCTTGTTACCAAAGTGCCCACATCTTCCACTTCTTCAAGGTCTTCTTCTTCAACAGCTTTCCTCTTCGACGAGGAACCCAAGACTATTTCTTGGGCCCTTTTTAAAGAGATACAGGTTCCCGAAGAGACACGGGAAGCCGCAATCTCATCGGCAGGAACTCCTCGAATAGCAAATCCTGATAAAAAGAATGATTGAAATTAGATCCATAAAAAGAAACATATGCATGAAAATGGTTAGAAAGTGTCTTCTAAGAAAGGGTATGAGGTCATATATGGAGTTTAAAGGTATAAATACTAAGGCGTCAATCAAAACAATAAGCACATAAGGGAAATAAACGAACATGCAAAGGCTACACATAAACCCCTTAAACCATAAAATAATTAGTTTAGCATGACTTGCAGTTATTGATTCGGTCTTAAGCTTAAAACTGATAGTGGATAGATTAGTTTAACACATAAAGTTGGATAATAAATCCGCTTTTAGCCCCTCATGTCCGGTTTGTTAGAAACTTGAAGTAGCTTACAACCAGTAATTTCAGAAAAACGTTAATTTTAGACAAGGATCTATAAAGAGGTGTTTTGGAAATAGGAATTTAAAGTCTGCAAAAGTCCAGAAATGATTTACAAAACTAATCGAACTGCTTAAATAAAATGGTACAAGAAAGAGTTTTCAAAAATGTTGAAGTGTAAATTTAGGCAAAAGACCAGAAAGTCGACTTCAGAATGATAATACAAGTTTGAGTTTTGAAAGGTTCTATAGATTCATATAATGTAAAAAAGGAAGACTTAGCCTAATTTCAAAAACATACGGCATTGGACAAATTTTATTAAAAGTGTTCGACAAATTAGGCGAGTTTGGACCCTATGAGCATGATATCTATATATTGATTTATTGCTACTTTAAGAACGTTTGGGGGACCTATTGTTTGCCTGGCGTTTTTATGCAATTCCTATAGGAATGATTTCTAGATGCAATGTTAAAATCCTATAGGCATGGTTTCTAGGTGATTCGCAATATTGAAATCCTATAAACATGATTTCTAGATGAGATGCAATATTGAAATCCTATAAGCATGATTTTTATATGATTGATGGAATATTGAAATCCTATAATCATGATTTCCATATGATTGATGTAACAATATAAACCCCTCCCATACCCTTTTCACTATATTCGCAAATTCTTTTACAAAGCTTGTTACAAAAGTGAAAAGAAAAGACTAAGGAAATAAATACATCAAAACTAAAACGGACCCGAGGAAGACCAAAGCAACCTTAATGTCCAACACATGTATTTTGCCAAATCCGAGCTCCAAATTTCAAGGCTTTCTCTTAGAGTGTTTAAAAGTTCCAAGGGCTTTCAGGAAGCCCAGGCAATGCTTACACCCTAAAACAATGATTAGAGTAGTGCAATGTGTAGAATTACCAGCCCTTAGGCATCCAAGTTCAGAGGGAACTCGAGGGTCCCTAAGCATGGCTTACCAGATGGGGGTAGGACTTAAAGAACTAAGAGTAAGTGTAAAAGTGAGGGATTAGAGGAAGACCAAAGCAAAGGTTGGTCATACCTAGCCATGAATGAGACTAACACACCCCTGACCCTTTACATGGCTTGAAGCAATAAGAGCAGACTTAAGAAAGTGAGACTTAGGCCTGTGTGGTGATTAGAACACCATCAGACCTAAGTCAAGCTCAACACATAACAAGGATTAAGGGATTGGGACTGATTTTGAGCATAGGTTTAGAGCAACCTGGTTCTAAACTAGGGATAGCAATGGAGTGTCATCCTAGTCCAAAACAATACTCACACACAAAAGAGGGGTTAAAGGGAAGGGGGGGTTACATGAAAGCATTTGTAGCAAACATAATTAAACTACGGGGACTTGAGGGAAGGGATGTATATGAAATCACTCATGCAAGAATACAACATCAAGACATAGGGATAGGGGATAGGGATATACATGTTGAAGTTTAATTACATAATATAAGAAAATTAAATACAGACATGCATGTGAAAGATAGGTAAACACATAGTTTGTGGAGATGTTATTTAAATCATGGACCTACCAGCCGCAAATTCGAATAATAAAGCAAGTAGGGCATATAGGACTTTATAGTATAGCCTTGGATTTCAGCCGGCTAAACTCAAGCAGCAGAACAAGTAGCAGAGAAGAAGTAGTGAGGAGAAGAGAGAGTTTTAATGAGTGAACTTGTGTTGTTCGTGAGTCTGAAGTGGAAAGGGGTGGGGTTTTTTATTGTTTGAAAATAAGCAACCAGCAAGGCAAGAAAATAATTTAGTATCAAGCACAATCAATTAGGGAAAGGATTCCCTTTAATTAAGGAACCATACCTAAGGTAAATAAACAGAGCTCTATTTTTGGGAAGAAAATCAAGAATGAGTTGTAAAATACAAGGTAAATACATATAAGGTTTTTGAAATACACACGGTTCAAACAAATAAGGTAAATAGAATCATCAATCACAAAGGAATCAAGGAAACTGGGATACGAATTGATACTTAATTTAGTCAAAGAACAGGTCCAAATTAAAGAATCAAACAAGTTCGTAAAAAAAATGAACCCCAAAATTAGGGTTGTTTGAAAGGGGAGAATATGACTATAAGGAGATGCACAAATTCACACATGCAAGGTTGAGATTAATAGAACCGTCATGTAATCAAAGACCAGAAGCACACAAGTATACAATGGATTAGAAATTCTTGCAGAAATCGGAAGCATGAAGCGTTTCAACATTTAGGGTTTCGACATTAAAAATGCAGCAGACAATCATACACAAAAATCGGAAAACCCCTAAAATCTAGGGTTTTCATCACACCTCGAGTGTAAAGAAGAAAGCATAGGCGAAGATAAACTCCGAAAGAACATAACTTTTACGAACATCATAAGGAAAGTAGAGAACACAGTGAAGAATTTACTCGAAAACTCTAGAAACACCATAGTAAAGAAAATACATAGGAACCATTGTAGAAAAGTACTCAGGAATCATAGTGAAAGTAAAAGAAACCACAGTAGAGCAAATAAAACAGATAATCGGAGAAACCCTAAATTTTAGAAAGATGAACAGTTTGAAGATAAAAAATCGATAAAAAGCTATGGAAAATACTTTGAAGCTTTAGAAAATAACTTAGATCTGAAGTAGATCGTAAAGAGAAACATAGAAGAAAACCTTGAAGATTTAGGGTTTTAGAGAGAAACCTAGAGAACGAGAAAGCATGGAACGGACTGGTTTTTAGTCGACAACAGACTCATAACATTGGGACTCGCCAGAGAGAGACTGGACGTGGCCGTAGAACTCGAGTCAGAGGACCTCTGAGTCGGTGGTCTTTAATATAGGGTTTTGATCTTCGAACAAAGGGGCCGTAGAAGGGAGTGAGGGGTGAGTAAAGGTTGTATGAAACCTGGAAAGCCATATTTTTCGATTAAACGAGGTCGGAAAGTGACAGAAGGTGGATAGGGTTTCAAGGGGGGTTGAGAGAATTTGGGAATGAGAGAGATACAAGGGCGGCGGGTTTGTGTAAATGATTAGGGTTAGGGATGGTTGTTGGCTTAATTAAGGAAGGGTTCAACGTGGGTCATTGACCTAAATGATCAACGACCACGATTTAAAAGAGGGAACGGGGCGGGTCGGTTCAATTGGGTTCGGTTCAGGTAATATTAAAAATTGGTTAGTGTAATTGGACTTGAATTAGGGCAGAAATTAGGCTAAAATTGAAACAAAAGGGCTACAATTTAAATAGCCAATTTTTCCTAGTTTTGAATTTTATAAAATAGGAGATAATGTTTAAAAATTAAATTAAAATGTTGAGTTAATAAAAAATGTATAAGTATTAGTTTAAAAATGTTAGAAATGATTTTATAATTAAAAATGCGATTAAATCAAGAAATAGGCCAAAATTGCAATTTCATGCAATTTAAGTTTAGAAATACCAAATGAACTTGTAGAAATTATGTAAAAATCGTGTAAATTATGTATTTGTGTAAATTAGAGAATTAAATAAATAACTTACAAAAACAACATATTTTGGGAATAATTAATGGATTTTGTAGTGCAAAAATAGGCTCATAAATTGATTTAAAAATCCACAAAAATGTAAAAAAAAAATACCAAAACCTTTGTGGAAGCTTATATATGCTATTTTGGGAATATTTTGAGTATAAAAATAAATAATAAAAAATTGGGTATCAACAGCTGCTCCTTTTTACCCGAGGAGGATGAAAGAGTTATCAGGTAAAGATAAGATGGCCAATTTTGACTGGAGACGGAGATTGTAAAAGGATATTGACCGCGCTCTGGTTTCCGAGCTGTCTACATATCCCTGGTCTTACAGGAATCAGGCCATATGTAGTTCAGGAACCATTGACGGAACATACTGATGGGAGTTCGGAAAAACGGACGCGATGGTTAGATCTGAGAGGGTGCTTGGAATTGGATGAACTGCGGAGAACTGGAGCGGGATTGATCTTGCTAAGATGGCCGTGAGCCAGCCGGAACACCTGCAAATGCGTGATGTGCGTATATATTTGCGTAATTTAAACGTGATGCAAGTTCCCATTGGACCATGAATATTTGTCCTTGGACGGTTAGGATGCCATCCTCAAACTATGATGTCCTGGGCCATGAAAACATAAAAGTAAAGGTTCACAAGCCATAAAATGAAGTTCTTGGGCTATGCAGATGATGCCTTTGAACGAGTTGGCAATCTTTCAGCCCATGAAAAGGTGGCAATCTTTCAGCCAAATAAATGTAAAGGGTGGCGATCTTGCAGCCAGAGCAAGAATTTAAAAATAGGCGGTGATATTTCAACCATGTAGTGAGGAGACACTGCTTAGTCTCGAAAGGCAGATAGGAGCCTTATGCAATAGGGGTAGACCTCAACTTCGGAAGGCAGAGAGTAGCCTTATGCAAAAATGCAGATGGAGACAGAGCTTAGTCTCGAAAGGCAGATGATAGCCCATCTGCAAGCTCTATCTGGAAAGGCAGATGATAGCCTTATGCAGGACGGAGGTAAAGCTTAACCTCGGAAGGTAGAGAACAACCTTATGAAAAATGCAGATGGAGACAGAGCTTAGTCTCGAAAGGCATATGATAGCCTAATGCAATGTAGGAATGTAAAAGAGCGAATGGTAGTAAATTTTCTTAGCTGGTAGACAATTTTGCAATATTAGGACAGCTGGAGAGTGCGGATAGTGACCCCATGAGGATTCGATCCTGAAGAGCGGATGTGTTTCGATTCGTAGCCTGAGTTCTTGCAACCAAAGAAAAGTCGTGAGTTCTGTAGGGGGATTTTAGTTCATGTCCTCCAGCTTTTGCGTCGTATGTCATGGGGGTAGCGTTGCTAAACGATGGTGGTGCAAGTGACGTTTATGCATGGCTTTGATAAATGTAATGCAAGTACATGTATATATATATATATATATAAAGGATTTTGTTTAGGTGAACCGACAATTGCAACGCGGTCCGACAACCTTGCTTGCGCTATAATTTTGAGGGTCCTCCTCAAAATCCGGCGCTAGTTTACTGGGTTGGCGCTGCTGACGGCTGTGCTGAATAACTGAACGCGGATTGATTATAGAATTTTGAGGGTCCTTCTCAAAATTCTGTCCCAGTTTGCTAGGCGGGCGCTGATGAAGATACTGACAAGCTGACTTCAGAATTTTAAGGGTCTTCCTCAAAATTCTGCCCCAGTTCCAAAACGGGGGAGAATGGAGTTTTTATTAAAATGTGACTGAACCCATAGGGCTGACTACGTATCCCCTCTTAAACGGGAATCAGGTCAGGCGTAGTTCAAATTATATCATGAAAGAAAAGCATGTGATCAAATGTAGTATCTTTTCACAGCGTCTGAGTTGATAGGCTTCAGTCAGGCTTCTCCGTCCATTTCTGCGAGAATAAGGACTCCTCCAGTTAGAACCCGATGAACCATGTACGGACCCTGCCAATTTGGGGAGAATTTTCCTTTGGCTTCATCTTGATGCGGAAATATTTTCTTTAATACCAACTGTCCTGGCGTGAATTTCCTTAGCTTGACTCTCTTGTTGAAGGCTCTGGACATTCTATTCTGATATAATTGATCATGACAGGCATCATTCATTCTCTTTCCTTCTATGAGGGCTAACTGCTCGTAGCGACTCTTAACCTATTCCACATCATCTAACTCTACTTCTTGTATGACTCTCAAGGAGGGAATTTCTACCTCGGCAGGGATGAATGCCTCTGTACCATAGACCAGCATGTAGGAAGTGGCCCCGGTGGATGTGCGGACCGTTGTACGATAACCTAATAAGGTGAATGACAACTTCTCATGCCATTGCTTGTGCTTTTTGATCATTTTCCTTAGTATTTTCTTGATGTTCTTATTGGCTGCTTCGACAGCCCCATTCATCTGAGGTCTATAAGACAGAGAGTTCTTGTGCTTAATCTTGAATGTTTCACATGTTGCCTTCATCAAGTTGCTGTTAAGATTAGAACCATTGTCGGTGATGATTGATCCTGGAACCCCTAACTGACAAACCATACGATCTCAGACAAAATCTGCTACTACTTTTTTGGTGACTGCCTTGTATGATGCTGCTTCAACCCATTTGGTAAAATAATCAATTGCTACTAGGTTGAACTTGTGCCCATTTGACGTGGCTGGTTCGATTGGTCCAATAACATCCATCTCCCAAGCGGCGAACGATCATGGTGAGCTTGTTGCAGTAAGATCGTTCGGAGACACCTTTATCATATCTGCATGTATTTGATGACGGTGGCATTTTTGGACGTACTGGGTGCAGTCTGTTTCCATAATCATCCAAAACTGCCCTGCTCGGAGTATTTTCTTTGCCAAAATGAAACCATTCATGTGCGATCCACAAGTCCCCGCGTTCATTTCCGCCAATAGTCTGGTTGCTTCTTTTGCACATCTTAATAATCCCAAATCAGGAGTCCTCCTATACAGGATTCCTCCTCTGTGAAAGAAATTGTTGGACAATCTCAGAAGTGTTCATTTCTAAGTCGTATTGGCAAGCTCTGGGTATTCTCCTGTTGTCAAGTATTTTCTGATATCATGGAACCAAGGTTTCCCGTCGGCTTCTTCTTCGACGTGAGCACAACAAGCTGGATGGTCGTTAATCTTGAACTGGATGGGGTCAGTAAAGTTTATATCTGGATGCTGGATCATAGAAGATAAAGTGACTAAAGCATCGACAAACTAATTCTGTGTTCTGGGAACGTGCTGGAATTCCGTCTTTCTGAATCTTTTTCTCAACTCTTGTACATGATACAGGTATGGGAGTATCTTAGAATTATTGGTAGGCCATTATTCTCGAACCTTATGTATGAGTAGGTTTGAATCTCCGATCACTAACAGTTCTTGAATGTTTATGTCGATGTCCAGCTTGAGCCCTAAGATACAGGCTTCGTATTCGGCCATATTGTTGGTGAGGGGAATCTGAGCTTAGCGGATACTGGGTAATGCTGACCGGTTTCTGATACCAAAATTGCTCCTATACCCAACTTCTTTGGAATTTGCTGCTCCATCGAAAAACATCCTCCAAAAATCATAGGATTCCGCAATGTCTTCTCCTATGAAGGCTATTTCTTTATCAGGAAAATACGTCTTTAGGGGTTCATATTCTCTTCCTACAGGGTTCTTGGCGAGGTGGTCTGCCAAGGCTTGTCCTTTGACCGCCTTCTGGGTAGTATGAACGATGTAGAATTCACTGAGAAGTATTTGCCATTTGGCGAGTTTGCCTGTAGGCATGGGCTTCTGAAAGATATACTTCAATGGGTCCATCCTGCATATGAGATGAGTGGTGTAAGTGCAGAAATAGTGCCTCAATTTCTGAGCTATCTAGGTTAAAGCATAACAAGTGCAATCTAATAAGGAATACCGACACTCGTACGGGGTAAACTTCTTGCTGAGGTAGTAGATGGCTTGCTCTTTCCTTCCCGTTTCATCATGTTGCCCCAAAACACAACCAAATTCCCCATCCAATACTACAAGATAAAGAAATAGAGGTCTCTCTGGCTCGGGTGGAACCATGACTGGCAGCGTAGACAAGTATTCCTTGATTCTGTCGAAGGCCTTTTGACAATCATCAGTCCATTTAGTGGTGGCATCTTTCTTTAGCATCTTGAGGATGGGTTCAGCAAAGACAGTGGACTGGGCTATGAATCGGCTGATGTAGTTGAGCCTCCCTAAAAAACTCATTACACCTTTATTATTCTTTGGTGGTGGCAACTCCTGAATGGCTTTGACCTTTGACGGGTCCAATTTTATTCCGAGGCAACTCACAATAAAACCCAATAGCTTTCCGGATACGACCCCAAATGCACACTTGGCGGGGTTCAATTTCAAGTTGTACCTTCTCAGTCTATTGAAGAATTTTCTCAAATCTCCCATGTGATCTACGACTTTCCTTGATTTAATGATGACGTCGTCCATATATACCTTGATCTCTTTATGTATCATATCATGAAAGATTGTGGTCATGGCTATCATGTAGGTAGCACCAACATTCTTTAAACCGAATGACATCATTCTGTAATAGTACATTTCCCACGACGTGATGAATGCCATTTTCTTTGTATCTTCTTCATCCATCTAGATCTGGTGGTATCCAGCAAAACAATCAATGAAGGACTGGAGCTCATGTTTGGTGAAATTATCAATCAGTATGTGTATATTTGGCAAAGGGAAATTGTCCTTAGGACTAGCTCGGTTGAGATACCGGTATTCGACACAGATTCTAACCTTTCCATCATTCCTTGGCACCGGCACGATGTTGGCTAACCATGTTGGATATTCTACCACTCTGAGAACCCTGGCTTTGACTTGCTTGGTAACTTTCTCTTTGATTTTCAAACTCATGTCTGGCTTGAATTTTCTGAGTTTCTGTTTGACCGGTGAGCATGTTAGATCTATTGGCAGCTTGTGAGCCATGATGGACGTGCTGAGGCCGGTCATATCATCATATGACCATGCGAATATATCCTCATATTCCTTCAAAAACTCTGTGTATTTTTCCTTTTCTAATGGTGACAAGTGTGCGCTGATACGTGTTTCCTTGACATTTTCTGCATCTCCCAAATTAATGACCTCAGTTTCATCCAAGTTAGACTTAGTTTTGTTCTCAAAATTCTCGACCTCCCTAAAAACTTCTTTTGGTATTTCATCCTCTTCTGAATCTATGTCTGTTTGTCGCATTGTCTCATTGCAAGTTACAGTCGCCAGTTCATCATCAAGATACGTAGTAATAATGCTGTGTAAAATAAAGTAGATGATGGAGAAAATAAATGAGAGCAAAATATAAAGATGAACTTGGAAAATGCTTTTGATTAAATTCATAATTGTCTGAAATATCGGAGCTCCTTTCAAAAGTAAAGACAATGCTGAAAAGTAAAATCAACTAAAAGTAAAGTGAGATGAATATGTGTCGTTTAGCCTTGCAACCCCGAGGCTCTACGGGCACTGGTGGTCCTGACTGGCCAATTGGTGAGGCGTTCTCTCCGGTTCACAGCTTGAATGGAAGGGCCTTCCTCCCCTTCCTCCTCGAAGGTAACACAACAATCAATACCATCTTCCAGAAACAGTTCTTCATTGCTGCCAGCGTCTCATCTTCCTCTGATCCATACATGACATCAGTAGGCTGAAAAGTCTGCTCTAATTAAGGTAGAGGGTGCTCCAGTGGATAGTAGGGGCCGCGCCATGGTTGGCGGCCAGTGCTGAAATTCTTCCCAAGTGTATTCGTAACCCAGGCCAAAAATGGTTCCATTCTTCTTCAACTGGATAGGTTTGGTAATACCCTGGAGATTCTTGCCAAGCCCCTTTCCATGCTTGTGTCCACTCCAATTCAAAGTGCTCTCAATTTTGTTATCCCACCACTTGTCTTTATCTATGGCGTTGACTCGCTCGATGTAATGGTATGTTTCGCCACCGATTTTCCTTCTACCTCCGATCATTGGGATGGCCTGGCGGCTATATATGGGGTTGCTTCCATCACCATGGATGATTACTTCCTGATGATTCTATTCAAATTCTATAGCTTGATGGAACGTTGATGCCACAGCCCCAGCGGGGTGGATCCAAGGTCGTCCTAGCAACAAGTTATAGGATGCTGGCACGTTGATGACTTGGAACTCGACGTCAAACCAGGTGGGCCCCATCTGCAGGTATAAGCTAATCTCTCTAATGGTGGACCTTTGAGATCCATCAAAAGCTTTGACACTGATAGCCCCATCTTTGATTTCGTGCAATCCTTTGCCCAATGTCTTGAGAGTCACCAACGAGCAAATGTTGAGACTGGACCCCCATCGACTAGGATCCTGGTGATAAAGTGATCCTCGCATTGCGAAGTAATGTGCAACGCTTTGTTGTGACCAAGCCCTTCTGGTGGTAATAAGTCTTCGTGGAAGGTGATCTTATGGCTTTCCAGTACCTGTCCCACCATGTTTGCCATTCTGCCTCCTGTTATGTTGCTGGGAACATAAACTTCACTCAGTATTTTCATCAAGGCGTTTTTATGTGCCTTAGAGCTTTGTAGGAGAGCCAGAATAGAAATCTATGCCGGTGTCTTATTTAGTTGCTCGACGACCGAGTACTCTTTGAGCTGTATCTTTCTCCAGAGGTCATCAAATCTTTCAATAGCCCGCACGAAGGCCTGCTTACTAGACTCAGCCAAATGCTCCGGGGTATACACCCTGCCTGTTCTGGTCATGCCCTGTGCTGCAATTGCTTCTCCGATGTATGCTTTTCCTATCCTTCTAGCCTCGGCGGTGTAGTCCTAAGGTATAGCATTTGTTTGGAAATGGGTCACCTCTGTCATGGAGACCGGAATTGGTACCCTGGGGGAAGCACAGTAACCTTAAACGGTGTAGGTGCCTTTGGAACTCCGAACTCAACCTCAATTAGTTTTGGCACCTTTACAAAAGGTGCTTCAACTCGAGTGGTATGGATACATTTACCATGTCGTCCTCAGAGGGCTGAATCTGGACAACAACGGGATTGAGAGTAACCGTTGGCTTCTTAGGCTCGTCTCCTTCAGCTATCAAACCGATTGACTCCTTGGGGTACCAATCATCTTCGATCTCAATCATGTGGATGCCTCCTCCCTTGTGGTCAGGTAGATGGTTGTTGTGAACATTAGGAGCGAGCTCCTTTGCTATGATGATCTTGTTGTCAATCTGATTCTGAATCTTGTCTTTTAACAAGCGACACTCGTCAATGGTATGGCCCTTCATCTCGAAATGGTATGCACAAGTCTTGTTTGGGTTGATCCATTAGGAAGGGTTTTCTAGAGATATGGCGTAACCTGCTGCTTTGAGTTTTTCGTATAATTGTTCAATTGGCTCGTCTATAGCGGTGTATTGTCTAGGAGGTTTGCGGTTGAAGTTTGGTCTAGGTCGAGGGAAATTTTGGCGGGTAGGAGGTGATGGGTAGTGAGAAGCTTGGGAGTTATGTGCTTGGTATACGGGTGCAGGTTGGGAATATTTGGTGAAGTGGGTTCATATGTAGGTGGTGGAGGTGATTGGTAAGCAGGTGGTGGAATTTGGTAAGTGGGTGATGGTGCTTGGTAATTTATGGTAGGCTGATATGTGAGTGGAGATGAGGAATAGGTCTGGTATTTCATGGGAGAGTTGTTTCTTTGTGCAGCCATTACAGAATTCACATCCTTTTCTTTGACGAGCCACCATACTGTAAAGCCTTTTTGGTAGCTTGCTAGGCCTCGAGATTAGTGACTGTACCATTTTTAATGCCTTCTTCGATCCATTTTCCTAATTTGATAATGTCGGAGAACTTTTGACCCTCAATTAGCATCAGTCTCTCATAGTATTGTGGATTCTGAGCACGGACAAAGAACCTGTTCATTTGCTCTTTCTCCAAGGCTGGTCTGACCTTAGTAGCTTCGGACCTCCAAAGAGTAGCATACTCGCGAAAGGTCGCTGTGGGTTTCTTCTTGAGATTGTGGATATAGAACCTAAATAGATCTATAAAATCAGACGCCATGTTTACCCAAATGGTCCACTTCTTCGCATCCTGGCTAATATACCAAGATAAAGCATCACCATTCAAGCTTCTCATGAATAGCTTCATACGGATCTTCTCGTCCCTTCCGACCCCTACTAACTTGTCACAATACATTCTCAAGTGGACCCTGGGGTCACATGTGCCATCGAACATTTCAAACTTTGGAGGTTTGTACCACTCCGGGAGCTCAACATCTGGTTGAATACAGAGATCTTCGTAATTTAACCCCTCAACACCTTTGTTACCTTCAAAACCTTGGACCCGGCTAGTCTACTTCTTGATCCCAACAACCAAATGAGGGAAATTTTATCCTCTGTCTCGACCGCACTAGTGATGGGCTGATTGTAATGCGGCATAGTGTCCACAAAGATTGGAATGTTATGGTCTTTTGTGGTGTTTTCAGGAGGGTGCAGTGGAGTGTTATGAGTGGGTTGCACTGGGGGTTGTGGGATGTTTTGTGGTGGTGTGGGGTTCTGTGTGTTAGTATCAGGCGCGGCAAGAGTGATTGAGAGGCTTGCCAGGTTTCTAACTTGATCCAATTCCTCTCGGGATCTCAGCAAAGTTTGCTCCTGATGAGCAGTAGTTTCTTTGGTGATTGCGGCATTCTGAGAAGCTTCTTCAAGTTCCTTTCTAGTTCTTGTATCTCTCATCTTGCCTTTGTTCCTGTTTCTGGTAGGACTTGGAGGAGGAGGAGGTGGAGGACCCTTTGATCTTGTAGAGTATGTTGATGGTGCCAGAATGCATGAACTAACCTTTGGGGAGGGGAGTAAAAATAAAAGAAAAACAAAAGGTAAAAATTTAGTGCGGGTTCTGATAACTTATATTACAATATATAAACACATTGTGCGGGAATATAGATCATTTCCTAATTTGGTTGCCTCGTTGTTCCCGAGGCAGGCCTAGCGACAAATAAAATTTGGAGAACTTAGAATGCTAAAGCCTCATTTTATTGATAAAAACACGACGAGTCTTAAAAAACTAAATGATAAGGACGTATAATGGCCAGTGGCCTTATTACATTAGGAAAACAAGAAATAAAATCCTAACTACTTGGTCCCAAAAGGACCTTCCCCAGAGTCGGTAGTCTTGCCTCCGTCGTGTAGCTGCATCAACTAGCGCATCTCTAACAGTAGTTAGGCTCGAGCCAAATGTACGCCTGCGCTTCCCTCAGCATTCTGACAGTCTTCAATCCTATTTAAGAAACTTCCTTCCAACTCCACCAAACCTTGATCAAGATAACCCAAAAAGTTGTTGGCGTTGACGGCCATATCTTTCACTCGTTGATCAGCTTCTCGTGAGCTTCCTGTATTTCCCGATGTTCATTCTCATACTCTCTCATCCTCTTGCGCAATTGATTGTATTTGACTTGTGCTTCAGTTTTCTCGTCGATAATCGTGTGACCATGGACGAACCCTGGATGAACCAAACCAATGTGATCATCTTCTAACCAATATGTGTAGTGCGGTACACACCCAGCATGATACCTGTCCGGTTCAATGGACTCCTTTCCTAGAACGAGCTTGTAATGCCACATGTGCTGAGTGTGATATCTGTGCAGGCTATCATCATTTTGAAATTCGGCCTTAAAATGACTTATTTTCTCTATCTTGGGTATAATTTGTTTTCTTCCGGCTTGCCTCATGACTCAGAGGGGGACGTAAGGATGAGTTCCCCTCAAGCCAATGTATAAGGAATAGTGTGTCCCGAGAGCGGATAATGAAATCCCCTGCTGGGAACCACTTGAACATCCACTGAATTTGCTCTTCTTTTAGATTCTCGAACAACTCTACGCATCCACCAGCGTCTTCTGGTTGAGAGAACATATTGGGCATGAAGTTCATTCGCTTTGTGTGATGAAGAGCGATATGGTCATCCCAATACCTGCGTATGATTTCCTTTCTGTAGTTGCCTTTCTGAAGGTGTTCCATGAGCCATAGTTGAAGTAGCAAATTACAACCCTCGAAATGTGGAGCCCTTGTTGACACTTTCCCAAGGTTCGATAGATTTCAGCGAGGATCATAGGTGCTATGCTGAAGGACTGCCCGTCGATCCCTTCCATCAAAGTCTTGGTAACCATGGCTAGTCTAGTGTGGATCCTAGCCTTCGTCATTGGGAAAATTACCATGCCCAAGAAGCAAAACATGAACACAAACACCCTTCTGTGAATATGCCCCAAAGAGGTGACGGAGAATTCGTCCATGTAGGTGCGATAGGACATACTGTGGCCATATCTCTCATATAAAAAGTCGAATGGTATGTAGGAGTCCTTCAAGCAAGAAAGGTCGGGATTTTTCTTGAGTCCCATCATTTTAAGAAAGCCTCTACTTTTCCGTGTCATGCCCCGGAGCATCTGGGCAATATGCACACTTTAGAGAAAAATCACATTTCAGAGGGTTTGGCATTTTTATCTGAATCGGATTTAGCATGCTCACTTGCTTCAACTTCTGGAACACACTGGCATATGATTCTCCAATAGGGGAGAGAGCTTTTTCTCGTCTCAGCAACCTCTCGTTCTTACACTCCTGATTTGGCCTAAAGCCTGACCCAGGGGGTTTCTGGTATGCTCGTGGAGGTGGATAGATATTTTGTGGAGCTAGGTACTTGGAGAGTGAGGTATGTATTTGGGAGTCATGTGGAGAAAAGCAACATTGGAGAGGGTCATCCAGTGCACGAGGATATTTGCGGGCACGATGTCGAGGTCGAAAATGTTGACCAAGAGAGTCATTTGGAACATCTTTTCTGTTTCACTTTCTCCTTTCCGAGCTTAACGAGATGTCCTGAATGTCTTTCGAGCAACTCATTATTTTTACCAACTTGATTACCTGTTATATGAACTCCCCCATTCTTACACATCATCGAAAGGTCTGCCTACGGCCGAGATCAAATGATTGAAGTAAGTGGGCCCCTGGTCATGTATGAAAATTTCAACCATCTCTTCTTCACCAATCGGGGTATTGACTCGAGCAGCTTGCTCCTTCCATCTGAGCCCAAACTCTCTAAATCTCTCCCCTGGTTTCCTTTCCATTCAAGATAGGGAGGAACAGTTTGGGACAATGTCTTTATCGTACTGAAAATGTCGCACAAAATCTCGAGCCATGTCGCCCAGCGTGTGCCACTTCTCGATATCTTGACAATCATGCCATTCCAAGGCTGCCCCAGTCAGACTCTCACTGAAATAAGACATTAACAACTCATCTTCCTTGCCAGCATTCCTCGTTTTATTGCAATAATCCCTCAAATGGTCCACTGGATCTCCCCGCCCATCATACAAATTAAACTTCGGCATCTTAAGCCCTTCCAGCTTTCTGGATATCTCATTCCGCTCCACTGTTTTAAAGCTTCGTAGTCTTACCAGGAGACCCAAAATGAAGAGCGTGATGGTATGGACTCGAGGCCTTGAAAATTGGTTCTGGAACGTGATGTTGGGTATCGGGGACTGATGGCGGAGGACACCCACTGGCCCAAGTTTTGTGCATTTTGACTATCTGTCTTTTTAACCTCAAAACCTCTTCTTTCGACTTGGACTCTGACTCAACAATGCCCCTAGATGGATCAGTAATACCTGTGTTCAACCCTTTGCTTTCCATGACTGCCTTGCTATTCGACCTTGTGTTTTATGGATGAGATACCATAAACCAACCACCTCAACTTTCTTCATAATTCAAAACGAAACATGTTAGAATGGATTGAGTCGTTCCTCATTATCAACAACATCTTTTTCTCATTTCTTATGGAGATTGCCTAGGTATCATGACCCCACATGAATCAGATTGTGCGTAGTTCTTACAAATAGAAGATAAACAACAATAATTTTTTTTTTTGAAATTTTCCATTTTCATAATAACCACAAAACTGACCGACTTAATGACGAAATACAGACTCAAAAACAAAACGACCAGTATACTCTAATCAAAAGAGATACAAACCCAGAAGCAAAATGAGAGATTCCTTCCCCTATATGCCAATTTTGACCCTAAAGCCGAACGGTATTCACTCGACCAAAGACTCTTTTTCTTGTTTTTCAAATTAAAATAAGCGACCTGGTGTTGCAAACACGACTTTCCAGCACCTCGGTGATGATGATTTTAAGGCTAAGATGGTCAAAAATTAAAATATGACCAAAGGTGGTTGTTTATGCGAAGTTAGCCTTCCGGCGGCCCGTTTGGGAACATTTGGCTATTTCTAACAAAAGGGCATCACCCGACTTAGTAATGACTCATTTTTTTTCGAATTAAAAAAAATGACCCAGTATTGCAAACACGGCCTTCCAGCGCCTCGGGGACGATGATTTTAAGGCTATGAGGGTCAAAAATCAAAATATGACCAAAGGTGGCTGTTTATGAAAAGTTAGCCTTCCAGCGCCCCGTTTGGGAATATTTGGCTATTTTTGAAGAAACGACATCACCCGGCTTAGATATGACTCATTTTTTTCGAATTAAAAAAATGACCCGGTAATGCAAACACGGCCTTCCAGCGCCTCGGGGACGAAGATTTTAAGGTTGTGAGGTCAAAAATCAAAATATGACCAAAGGTGGTCATTTATGCAAAGTCAGCCTTCTGGAGACCCTTTTGGGAACATTCGGCTATTTAGCACAAACGGCATCATCCGACTTATTTACGACGAGTATTAAAATTTTGACATTTTGGCTATTTATGTAAAGGGGAAGTTGGATGAGGGTTGCCTATGTATCTCACGCCCTGTGAGAATCAAACCATGCATAGTTCGGGCAAATTAACCAAATTATTTAAAACATGACTCTTTTTCATTTCCATTTTTGGCATTTCAAGTAAAATAAAAAACTACTTTTAAAAACAAGACTCTTTTTTCTTTTTCAACCTATTTTCACTTGCATTGGCAAATAAACTATTTTGAAACAAGAAGAACAAAAATCAAGATTTGTTATGAAATAATATAAAAGACAAGAACAATAACTCAAGAACAAGAGCAAATAGAGAGAAGAGTAGAGAGAGTTCTTCTTATTGATACTTAGAGAATGTTAGGAGTGATTTACAATGGTAGAGGGCACCTCTATTTATAGGGAGGAGGATGATTTAGCTACCAAGAATAGAACTCTAGAATCTCTCTAATTAAAGACATTCACCTTAAATAGAAGTGTATTTATAACACTCCCCCTTGAATGTCTATTCAATGATGTGCCTCGTTAAAACCTTAAAACAAAACCCAATGGGAAAAATTAAAGTAAGGAAAAAGAGTACACATGTTTGAATATGCGCCTATTGGTTGCCTCGTTAAAAACCTTGCAAGGAAAACCCAGTGGGACAAAACCTTGTAAGGGAAAAAGAGTGCAACGCGCATTAACTCCCCCTGATAAGAACATCAATTTATGTCCTTAAGTCTTCGCATCCCGATCTTGTGAACTAGCTTCTTGAAGGTTGACTTTGGTAGAGATTTTGTGAACAAATCAGCCATATTCTCGCTTGAACGAATCTGTTGAACATTGATATCACCATTCTTTTGAAGATCATGTGTGAAGAATAACTTTGGTGAAATATGCTTCGTTCTATCTCCTTTTATGAATCCTCCCTTCAATTGAGCTATACATGCTGCATTGTCTTCATACAAAGTTGTGGGTAGTTTATCACACTTCAAACCACATTTGTCTTGGATATGATGTATTATCGACCTTAACCACACACACTCTCGACTTGCTTCATGAATAGCAATTATCTCGGCATGATTAGATGAAGTAGCCACAATTGATTGCTTAGTCGATCGCCAAGATATGGCGGTTTCTCCACAGGTAAACACATAACCCGTTTGAGATCGAGCCTTGTGTGGGTCGGACAAATATCCAGCATCAGCATAACCAACAAGATCCGGGCTGCAATTTTTTCCATAAAATAAGCCCATATCGGTAGTTCCCTTTAGGTACCGCAATATGTGTTTGATCCCATTCCAATGTCTCCTCGTAGGAGCCGAGCTAAATCTTGCTAAGACATTAACTGAAAAAGATATGTCGGGCCTTGTAGTATTTGCAAGATACATTAGTGCGCCAATTGCGCTAAGATATGGTACTTCAGGACCAAGTAGCTCTTCATTCCTTTCTTGTGGTCGGAATGGATCTTTGTTCACATCAAGTGATCGAACAACCATCGGTGTACTTAAAGGATGTGCTTCATCCATGTAAAACCGTTTCAGTACCTTTTCTGTATAGGTAGATTGATGAACAAAAATTCCGTTTGCCAAATATTCAATTTGCAAACCAAGACATAGTTTAGTCTTCCCGAGATCTTTCATCTCGAATTCATCCTTTAGATAATCAATTGCCTTTTGGAGTTCTATAGGGGTTCCAATAAGGTTTATGTCATCAACATATACGGCAAGTACAACAAATTCCGATGTTGTTTTCTTTATAAAAACACACGGGCAAATGGCGTCATTTATATAGCCTTCTTTTAACAAGTACTCACTAAGACGATTATACCACATTATTGCTTTAGACCATACAAGGATCTTTGCAATTTAATTGAGAACATTTCCCGAGATTTTGAGTTGTGCGTGTTTGGCACCTTGAGTCCATCGGGAATTTTCATGTATATCTCATTATCAAGTGAGCCATAAAGATAGGCAGTAACCACATCCATTAAGTGCATGTCAAGCTTTTCATGGACAGCAAAACTTATGAGATAACGAAAGGTTATCGCATCCATTACAGGCGAATATGTCTCTTCATAATCGACACCAGGCCTTTGAGAAAAACCTTGTGCAACAAGGCGTGCCTTATATCTTTGTACCTCATTTTTCTCATTTCTTTTGCGTACAAAGACCCATTTATAGCCGACAGGCTTAACACCATTAGGTGTTTCAACTATAGGGCCAAAAACTTCACGTTTTGCCAGCGAATTCAATTCTGATTGAATTGCTTCTTGCCACTTTGGCCAATCCTGTCTTTTTCGACATTCTTCAACAGATTGAGGTTCGAGATCCTCACATTCTTGCATAATGCTAGATGCTACATTATAAGCAAAGGCATTATCCACCACAATATCCACTCGATTAATATTTTGCCTTAATATTAATTGGATTTAGGGATAGTTCCGTATTTTCCAGAGTCTCGGGCTCAATGGATTCTTCATGAATCTCAGAATTTGTTAAATCATGAGATTCTTTCGTGGTGTCATTTTGATCGTTCTTTTTTCTCTTTCTAGGATTTCGATCTTTGGAACCTAATGGTCTGCCACGCTTCAGGCGTGCATTTGACTCATTGGATATGACACTAGATGATTGTCCAACAGGGACATCAATACGGATTGGAACATTTTCTGCGGGAATGTGGGATTTCGTTATCCTTTTCAAGTCCGTAAATGCGTCAGGCATTTGATTTGCTATTCTTTGCAAATGGATAATCTTTTGTACCTCTCTTTCACAAATAGAGGTATGTGGGTCAAGATGAGATAATGATGCATTTTTCCACAAAATTTCCCGTTTGGTTTCACCAACTTCTCCCCCTAATTTTGGGAAAAGTGTCTCATCAAATCGACAGTCTGCAAATCGTGCAGTAAACAAGTCGCCTGTCAATGTTTCGAGGTAGCGAATGATGGAGGGCGATTCAAACCCAACATATATTCCAAACCTTCTTTGCGGACCCATTTTGGTGCGGGGTGGCGGTGCTATAGGCACATATACTGCGCATCCAAAAATTCTTAAATGGGATATATTGGGTTCATGACCCAAAACCAATTGCAACGGGGAATACTTGTGGTAATTCGTCGGTCTGAGACGAATTAGCATTGCTGCATGTAAGATGGCGTGACCCCATACCGAAGTGGGCAGCCTCGTTCTCATAAGTAATGGCCTTGCAATCAACTGCAGGCGTTTAATTAACGATTCTGCAAGACCGTTTTGAGTGTGAACATGAGCTACAGAATGTTCAACTTTTATCCCGATTGATAAGCAATAATCATTAAATGCTTGGGATGTAAACTCAGCAGCATTATCCAGTCTAATGGACTTGATTGGATTATCTGGAAATTGTGCTCGTAGTCGAATTATTTGTGCCATTAATTTCGCAAACGCAAGGTTGCGTGATGACAACAGGCACACATGAGACCATCTACAGGATGCGCCTATCAAGACCATGAAATACCTAAATGACCCACTAGGTGGGTGAATAGGTCCACAAATGTCCCCTTGTATACGTTCCAAAAACGTGGGTGACTCAGTCCCAACCTTTGTTGGTGATGGCCTGATAATCAACTTGCCTTGATAACACGAAGTGCAAGGATATTCATTATTCGAAAGAATTTTGAAATTCTTTAACGGATGCCCATATGAGCTTTCTATAATCCGTCTCATCATGATCGATCCTGGGAGTCCCAATCGATCATGCCAAAGTACAAAGGTATTGGAATCAGTAACCCTTTGGTTTACTTTTGAATGTGCCTCAATTGCACTAATTCTTGTCCAATACAGGCCACAAGATAAAGACGGGAATTTCTTAATAACCCTCTTTTGGCCGGAGACATTCTTTGTGATGACGAGATATTCAATATTATCTTCATCCATTGTCTCAATATGATAGCCATTCCGGCGTACATCTTTAAAACTCAACAAGTTTCTCTTAGACTTGGAGGAGAACATTGCATTCTCTATGATTAACGTCGTGCCTTTGGGAAGAGTTACAATTGCTCTTCCGGAGCCTTCAATCAATTTACTACTTCCAGAGATTGTAGTAACGTTTGCCTTACACATATTTAGTTGAGAGAAATATTTCTTTTCTTTGAGTATTGTATGTGTAGTACATGAATCAACTAGGCAAATACTTTTACAGTTGGACGTTGATCCAAGTTCGCTTTGTGAGATATCCATATTTGCTATCCCATAGTTTGACATACAAAAGAGATACACGAACATAAGAATAAACAAGTTCAATTCGTTTGTGTCACATAATATTTTCAAAATCTGCTGCTAACAGTTGACTAACAAAATCAGATATGTTATCCATAATTGATTACTTTGCAGTTTGAAAATTTCAGTTTAAGCATTTTCTTCAAACAATCGATTGTTAAACACAAACAATCGATTGTTGAACATTGACAATCGATTATTAAACACACACAATCGATTATTTGCTATTTTGAAAAACTTCAGATCATACTATCTTAAGACAATCGATTGTTATGCATAGACAATCGATTGTTGGCTATTTTTGAAAAATTCCAGAGCACACTGTTTTAAGATAATCGATTGTTAAGTATAGACAATCGATTGTTGGCTATTTTGAAAAATTCCAGAGCACACTGTCTTAAGACAATCGATTGTTAAGTATAGACAATCGATTGTTCGCTATTTTTAAAAATTCCAGAACAAACTGTTTTAAGACAATCGATTGTTATGCATAGACAATCGATTGTTGGCTATTTTGAAAAATTCCAGATTACACTGTCTTAACGACAATCGATTGTTAGACAAAGACAATCGATTGTGGATGATTTTTGAAAAATTCCAGATTACACTGTCTTAACGACAATCGATTGTTAGACAAAGACAATCGATTGTTGATCAATTGTTTTTCAGCTTTAATGCGAAAATAGTAGATAATCGACTAGTTTTTCAGGCTAGTCGATTACCCCTACTGGAAAATAAAAATATTATTGATATTTGAGCATATTGAAGATATTCTAAAGAACTAATGCTAACATTGCATCATGAACTAACTAATACGAGCTAATACTAATGACTATTAGTTTATTCACTAACGAATACAAATAAGTAGAACAAAATCAAATAACTCCATCTTCTTTCATCACGGACCCATCGCCGATTAGGTGGTCTATTTTCCCTTCGGGTTGCTCAAAGAAGTCTGCCACATCCAGGTGGGTGATGTCCTCATTGTCGTCATAGACAAAATTTGTTTCAGGGCCTTTTCTCTTTCGAGATGCTTGATAAAGGTCAACCAAGTGTCTTGGTATACGGAAAGTCTTTGACCAGTGCCCATTCCCACCGCAACGATAACATATAGTTTCTGAACCATTTGCCTTAGGATCTTCATGACCCCGTTTCTGCTTTCGGCGGTTATCTCTCCTTGGGGGTTGACGGACTTCATTGGAATTTCTTCCTTGTCTACGTCCCTGGCTATGACCCCGTTTACGACCATGACCATGGCCCTTTTCATGTTTGGCATAATGAGAGTGCACCTTATCTGCTTCAGGCAGTGGTGTAGACCCAGTGGGTCGATTTTCATGATTTCTCATGAGCAGGTCATTATTTCGCTCAGCCACTAGTAGAAGAGAAATTAGTTCAGAGTACTTTGTAAAGCCTTTCTCTCTGTACTGTTGTTGCAGTACCATATTGGAGGCATGAAACGTTGTAAACATTTTCTCAAGCATATCATAATCGGAGATATTATCTCCGCATAGCTTCAATTTCGAAGTAATTCTGAACATTGCAGAATTATATTCAGAAACGGACTTAAAGTCCTGGAGCCTCAGATGAGCCCAATCATATCGTGCTTGTGGCAGAGTGACCAACTTCAGGTTGTCATATCTCTCCTTTAAGCCGTTCCACAAGATGAGTGGATCCTTGACGGTGAGATATTCAATCTTCAAACCTTCATCAAGGTGATGGCGCAAGAAAATCAAGGCCTTCGCACAGTCTTGGGTGGATGCTTTTTCTCTATTTTTGATGGTGTCTCCGAGACGCATAGCATCTAAGTGGATTTCAGCATCCAACACCCATGTCATATAGTTCTTGCCCGAAATTTCAAGGGCAACGAACTTTCTTTTCGTAATGTCAGACATAATCGAAAATTAAATTAGGAAGAGGGAAATACCTTAGATTTCTCGAGAATGGTTCTTGAGACGGTAGAGTCTCGTGCTGATAACGTGTTATGAAATAATATAAAAGACAAGAACAATAACTCAAGAACAAGAGCAAATAGAGAGAAGAGTAGAGAGAGTTCTTCTTATTGATACTTAGAGAATGTTAGGAGTGATTTACAATGGTAGAGGGCACCTCTATTTATAGGGAGGAGGATGATTTAGCTACCAAGAATAGAACTCTAGAATCTCTCTAATTAAAGACATTCACCTTAAATAGAAGTGTATTTATAACAAGATTCTTTTTTTTTTCTTTTCATTTTTTCATGGGAAAACAAACTGTTTTTACTTTTCTATTTTTTGAAAACAAGATAAAATAACAACTATTTTTCTTTCCATTTTTAACAAACAACCTATTTCCCCAAATTAAAGAATCTTTCCTTTTCTTTTCAACAAACAATTTCGAAAAAATGAAATACTTTTTTTTATTTTTCCTTGGCTTTTTGTAAAACAAACTAATAAAATATTTTTTTTATTATTGTTCAAAATTTCGGCAGAATTTCGACAGTACTTGGGCATTAGTTTTTCCAAAACAATAAATTAACTCTCCAACTGCTATTTTTTCTCTTTTTTCTTTTTCGCTTTTTTTTTTTAATTTTTTAACATTCCCAAGATTCAAAAGCCGGTCAACATGCAAGCCGGAGCAAATAACTAAACAGAAAACAAGTATGATGCATTAGGATGGTCTTTTCATTTTAGATTGCTAGCCCTAGACGGACCCAACCCCTGTATTGAGTCCCCTAAGTCAAAATGCACATGATGCAAATAAGCGTTCCTACTAAGGATCCGGCATGAGACCGAGTTATTCTATGTTCAAAACCTGGGTGTTTGTCCTAGACTTGGCTTACCCGAGCGGACGGCTCGAGCCGGGGGGAGGCGGCAATCCGGGAATACAGAAGCTTCGCCGGCTTTTCGACTTATCCAAATCTCGTTCTAAATTGGGATTTGACACTATACAGAGAGGAGATGGGTTTCGGCACAATTTATATACAGTTCACATAATATCAAAGCGGTATAAGTACTCAAATAGCACATTAGGCACAACTCATGTAACAAAATCAGATAAAGCCAAATACAACAATTATTCCAAGCTCAAATTCTGAACCCTGAACAAAACGTTCTAGGTTCTTTTCCCAGCAGAGCCGCCAGAGCTGTCACACCTCCTTTCTCGCTGTACACCCCCCTCGCAAGGGCGTAAAGGAGTTTTTCCAATTAAAGGACAATCAGAACGAAATTTGGTTATTAATTATTCAGAGTCACCACTTGAGAGATTAATGGTGTCCCAAGTCACCGATGGAATCCCGACCCGAGGTAAAAAATGACTCTGTTCACAGTCTGCGAACCAAAAATCCGGATAAGAAATTTTGTTAACCCGGGAGAAGGTGTTAGGCATTCTCGGGTTCTATGGTTCTAGCATGGTCGCTCAACTGTTGCATTTGCTTTTATCTGATTTTATTACATGAAGAGCCTATGTGCCAATTTTATGCTTAACCGCTCTTATTTAATATAATATCTATTTGAGAAAGTGAACGTCGTTTAAAGTATGTTTTCAGATTGCGCCGCATCAAATGAACCCGCAATCCTAGGCATACTCTATTCAATGTTTTAGGATTTGGATTTGGGCCGCATAAAATGCCCACCCATATTTAGGAATATAATTTATTAAGGACGCGCCTAATAGAGTCTAACGCGTTGTAATCTTTTGGTAAAGCCGTGAAATTCGCTAGACGGCCCCTCCCAATTTCTAAAATATTTTAAAACCTTTATTGAGGGCCCCGTAATTTTGCATTTATATTGGGCGAGGCTCGTCTCATTTTATTTTAAAGGATAAACCTAAGGGCAACTACATTTTCTATTTTCTTTTTGTTTTTGTCTCCAAAGGAAAGAAAATCCTAATTGATTAATGTTGGAGCTTGGGCTTTGAGTTCAAGTACGGATCCAAACAAAACGACGAACTTTTAGCTTGAACCCGCTACCTAACTCAAAACTCAAATTTTGTTATTTAGACCTTGAACTGCATCCTAAACCCGGTCGTATAGCACCTAGCCCTAAAGCTAGGTAAGCCTGACCAACAATCGCTTTCAATTAAATACTGAGTCTCAAAACCGACAGTTTAAGAATATTATAGTAGTTTAGAATAATGATCCGATAATAATAATAATAATAATAATAATAATAATAATAATAATAATAATATATTTCGAAATCTGAATAATCACTCCCAAAGATCTAGGGTCACGTGTCTAGAGCCTCTAACATAACTGAGTAATAATAAAAGTATCTGAATAACAATATAAAAATCTGGGAGAGTATATAATAATAATGAATTGAGAAAATAATGAAGAGCATCCAGGTCCTGCGAACTTCATGAAGCTACCTCAACGACTCTGGAAATATTTGGAGACTATGAGTATCAGTTAAGCCTCCGATGTACCTGAATCTGCACACAATGTGCAGGGAGTAGGGGTGAGTACTACCGACTCAGTGAATAATAAGCATAGAAAATGTCTGAAAGTAAGAAATCCACAGAGTACCACAAGGCAAAGCTATAACTACTAATCATGTAACTTAGCTACGAACTAACAGCAAAAAAGTATCACAACAACAACCAAAACTCATATAAAGATGCAATGCAATGCACATGAATACGCTGCGGCATGCAGCCCGATCCGTTTAACGTCGACGACGCTCACTGGGGGTGCTTACAGACTCCGGAGGGACTCCTTCAGCCCAAGCGCAATATTATCATATCACCGCTGCGGCGTGCAGCTCGACCCATGCGCAGTCCACAGTATGCATATGAGTCACATAACAGATCAACTTTTTTTTTCCAGTTTCCAGATCTTAGGAAGAATATAATTTAATTATTTAATTTCAGGAAAAGTGACTTAGCATTTCATTACGATGATTAAATATAGGACTGAGATCAATGATTATACAAATCATGTTATCACACAGATATTCACTCTAGACGGGTATTACAGATCGGCACAAGGCCCCAAACATGGCATTAAGCTCAATTATCAATAACACAATGTGCGTATCAGACACCAATAATTTATATTCAGCTCTCGGGATAGACCAAGTCATATTCCCAATCATTTACAACCCCGCACCTACCATGGGGTGAGAGTCACCTCCTAACATAGCATTACAATGTGATAAACCGGGGTTTCAAACCCTCAGGCCATCATCTATACAAACTACTCACATCTAACCGGTCGTAGACTGGTCTGCAATGCCTTTTTCCTTTTGTATCGACCTTCTCGAGCGTCAAATCTAGTCAAAATCACAACAAATACGTAAATATGGGTAAGGAAACATAACCCAGTCAAAAATACTCGAAAAGTACTAAAATTCATGAAGTTGGTAAAACCCGAGCCCCGGGCCCACTTCTCGAAAAAATTTGAAAATTACATCTTTTGGTTCCTCGTCTCGCCACGAGTCCGTACGTATATAGTTCACAAAAAACGGAGTCTGTTTGCCCCTTCAAATCCCCAAAATTCGTTTTCAAAAACCAAGCCCTAGTTCTTCACAATTTCAACCCACTTTCATGAATTTGGGTGTTGATTCTTCAATAAAATGGTGTTCTTAAGTTAAGAGGCTTATCTCCAATCAATACCCGCTGAAAACAGGCTTCAAATCGCTCAAAAGCTCCTTGGGTTGCTTAACAATAGAGGAAAATATGTTTAAGCCGCGGGTGAAATAACCCTTTAAACATTCTGTCCGCCCAGTGATTTACTCTATGCGATCGCGACCCAAGGCACGCGATCGCGGAGAATAGATTCCAGAACCTCAATTGTCCTCTTACGTGATCGCAGAACGTTGATTTCCGCCCCTACGCGATTGCAAACAACATCACGCGACCGCAGAGAACTGCCCCTCGACCTTACGTGATCGCAAACTACCTCACGCGATCGCAATGGCCAATAACCCAGACCTATGCGGTCGCAGCCCCCTTTTCGTGATCGCATAGAGCAATTTCTGCTGCACTTTTTCACTTCAAAAATTCTCGTTAGCCATCCGAAATCACCCCGAGGCCCCCGGGACCTCAACCAAAAGTACATATATGCTCTATTACTTCATTCAAAATCGCTCGTAACATAAAAATACTATCATAAACATCAAAATCCTCGAATTACCACGGATTCAAGCCTAAGTTAAACTAAAACTTTCGAAACTTGCATTTGATCCAAAATCCGGCCTAAACACCTCCGAATGATCTGAAAATTTGCATGCATATCCAAAATCACCTGACGGAGCTACTGCAACTGTCAGAATTTCATTCCGATTCCCGGATCAAAATATCACCTATCAACCGAACTTCGCCAAATTCCAACTTCGCCAATTCAAGCCTAATTCTACACCGGACCTCCAAAATCAGTTCTGATTTCACTCCTATGTCACAAATCACCATCCTAAACTAGTCGAGTGTCGGAAATCCATTCCGAGCCCTCTAACTCATAAGTCAACATTCGGTTGACTTTTCCAAAGTAACCTTCTCATAAAGAGACTAATTGTTTCATTTCTACCCAAACTCCATCCGAATTTCTTTAAACTCTCCAAATACATATATTGAAATGTATAAAAGCATAAAACGGGGCGATAATACACGGGACGACGAGTCAGATCGTTACATAACTCAAAACTCAAATTTTGTTATTTAGACCTTGAAGTGCATCTTTGAAACAGGCTCAAGCTAATAAACCACATAGGCCAAAAGTCGGCCCAAACGGAACAAGAGCTCAAGAATAACCAAGACCCTGCTGGCGGCCAAGGACTTGGGTTCGAATCCCAGGCATGCGTAATTAGCCCATGCTTAACGACTTTTTAGGAATAATCATCTTGAACCCAATCTATTTGGAAGCATACAAAAGAATCTAAAACCATGACCAAAGTTAAACTACTGGAATATAAAAACTGCACAACTCACATTTTTAATATAGAAAAACAAAAGCAACTTTTAGTAATTTTAAAACCAATTCCATGCGTTCCAGGAGCTAAAAAAAACATAACCCTCATTTTTAACATGGAAAACCAAAAGCAACTTCTTAGCAACTTTAAACAAAGCTAATGACCTCACAATCTCGTACACAAAATTTGTGAATAAGCCAAAGTTATCGTGATATACTGGACCCATTTAATGGAAAACAAATACAACTAAAATGATGAATCATTGAAACTAGCTAACTACACAAAAAATGACAAATTGAAATCAAAACAAGTAAACACTCCAACGATAATGAGATTAGATCAGTCACCTCATGAACATATTCAAACAAATCGGGGTGTAATAGAACATCACTTCAATGTAAAACATCTACAAACTAACAACTCTATCATGGAAACGCAAACAACAAAAATTAAGAATAAAGAAATGGAACCAAAGAACGGACCTCGGTAAGGAATGAACGGAAACCGTCATCGAAGCTTAGTCGTCGAAGCTCAAACAAAAAACTCGAAACTCGCCGGAAAAAGGTGTTGAACGAGTTTTCTGACTCCTCACTGTTTTCAGCTTCTTTGTTCGTTAATGGCTGCTGCAGTTTTACATTTTTAGTTCTGGGTGTGCTATGGTTTGAAGAAGAAAGGTGAAGATAGCTGAAGGGTGGTGTGACGACGAGCCTTGCCGGCGAGAGACAGAACTGGCGACGGGATGTGCTAAGTTTGAAGATGATGATCCATGTTTGTGGATCCTTGGGTCACAAGGTCTTTTGGAGAAGATGAGGTTAAGGGTTCAACAGATGAATCTCCAAGGTCTCTATCCGTTTGCCATGAAGTGGCGCGGATTTGCTTGTCTTTGTTTCTACATTTTTATTATTTCTCTCTTTTCTTTCACATGTATGAAAAATAGAGAAAAATACTGCTCCTTACCACTACTAAAATACTAACTTACCAAAATTAGAGGAAGGCATATTTTGTGGATTTTTCTTTCTTTGTAAATAAAAACAAAACTAATATTCTTAAACAGTGTAACTCTTTTCTTGTAATTTTATTTTCTTTTAATAAAATAAAGTGAAAGAGTAAAAAATATTAGTTGAAATAACTATATTGAGCCTAACTTAAATATTTACGTACTAAAATATGAAAAATTATGGGGAGGGTCAAAAATCACATGTCTACAAGGAATAAGGTTTCTGCATTTGAAGTGCTAGACAAGGTACCCTTGAGCGGACAACTCAAGAGGGAAAGGCTCGGAACCGTCGACTACACTGTTGATCGATTGATTTTATTGCAAATATGCCTTTGCCATATTTAGGGGGTTTCTAATATTGGAAAAGCACAACCACTCATTGTAAGCGTTGCTATAGGATTTGTTTTGGCACGAGTGGAATATGATGTTGAGAGATGCAATTACAATGATGAAATAAGTTACATGTATTTCCACGTTAATAAGATAAATGATTACAATGATTTGGTCGAAATTTACAACGGTATTGAAATAATAAAGTGGTAAAAAAAGCAGTTAAAGGAAAGAAAAGACATGAAAAGCCAAGTTAGTAATTGTGATGAAATAATCAAGGACAGAAAATAAATGTGATTAAGTAAGCTATAAAGTCATAAAAGCAAGTAATGGTAAAGCCTTAAAGGAAATTCCCAGCAGAGTCGACATGCTGTTGACGCCCCCTTTTTCGCGAAAAAGGCGAAATCGAGTTTACGACATTATGTGCAAAATAACTCTTATTCCCTTTTGGGAATTGGGCTATGAAGTTTGAAGAGTCGTTACCTAATGATTATAGTGCATTAAGACACTTTAAGAAGAAAAGAAGATTTTTGAAAGAAAAACCAGAGTTTGGGTAAGGGCTTGAAATTATCTCGGGGGGAAGGTGTTAGGCACTCCTCAAGATCCACTAGTGTGGTTACCGGCCTTGGTTAGATGTGACTTTAAGAAGCATAAAAACAGATAAGCAAAGTTTGCACATAAGGAATACGAGCAAGTCGATAATTCTGAAAGAAGGATAGCACAAGTAAAAGGATATCTTAGAGAAAACGTTTAAACAAAGAAAAGGTATGGAGGGTCCTAGGTTTAACTATAATATGGATCATTCGATGCAATATCCCGCACATGTTCCCAAAGAGGGGTCGCTTTATGATATTAGCGCATCATCATCATCTCCATATTCTACCATTCCCACCCCGTTAAGGTATTTAAGCGTGTTTAGTCTTGTTTACTTATTGCATGTTAATACCCGTCCCCACCTATTAGTCCCGGAGTATTTGGACTTCTAATCCTAAAAAAGGAAGAAAGGGGATGAGGGAATATATGGAGTTTAAAGGTAAAAATGCTAAGGCGACAATCAAAATAAATAGCACATAAGCGAAATGAACGAACATGCAAATGCTACACATAAACCTCTTAAACCATACAACAATTAGTTTAGCATGACTTGCAATTATTGATTCGGTCATAAGCTTAAAACTAATAGTGTATAGATTAGTTTAACACATAAAGTTGGATAATAAATCTGCTTTGAGCCCCTGAGGTCCGGCTTGTTAGAAACTTGAAGTAGCTTAAAAACTAGTAATTTCAGAAAAAAAACATTAATTTTAGACAACGACCTATAAAGAGGGGTGTTGGAAACATGAATTTGAAGTATGCAAAAGTTCAGACCGAACTGCTCAAATAAAATGGTACAAGAAAGAGTTTTCAAAAACGTTGAAGTGTAAATTTAGGCAAAAGACCAAAAAGTCGGCTTCAGAATAAAAATGTAAGTTTGAATTTTGAAAGGTTTTATAGATTCAAATAATGTTAAAAGGCAGACTTGGCCAGATTTCAAAAATAGATGGCATTGGACAAATTTTATTGAAAGTGTTCAACAAATTAGGAGAGTTTGGACCCTATGAGCATGATATCTATATATTGATTTATTGCTACTTTCATAACGTTTGGGGGACCTACTGTTTGCCTGGCGTTTTTATGCAATTCCAATAGGCATGATTTCTAGATACAATGTTAAAATCCAATAGGCATGATTTCTAGGTGATTCACAATATTGAAATCCTATAAACAGACTTGCAACAATTAGAAGAAGAATGTGAAGGTGGCATCCAAGCAAACTTGTACAGACCAGCCTCCTCTTTACCAAGATCCAGAGGCATCATCAGAGAGGGGGCCTGTAACATGTGAAGAAAACAAGAAGTTGCAGTAAACAAGACTATACAGTGCAACTGTTTTACTAGTTTGTGGACAGAGATTAAGTTGTGTTGGAAAGAAGGAACAAACAACACATTATGAAGAGTGATGAATGGAGTTAAAGGAAAAGATCCCGTGGAAGTCACTTTCACTTTGTATCCATTGGGAAGAGTTACAAGATAAGGTATAGCTAAGGGTGTGATATTAAAGAGTAAACTTTTATTAGATGTCATATGGTCAGAATCCCCTGAATCTATTATCCAGGTGATAGAATTAATTTGAGCAAGCATACAGAGTTTGGAATCAGAAACAGGATTCTCAGTTAGCATAGTACCAGCAAAGTTGGCAGTACACATGGGAGTAAGAGCCTGAGCATTGGAGTCTCCCAACTGAGTCTGTTGTGGAAAAGACATCAGTTGATCATATTGTTGTCTGCTCGAACCTGGAATCACAGACCCTTGTCCATCCACATTTGGAACAGACTGATGACCCTCAGTGGAATTACCAGTAAGATCAGATGTGTGCCCTTCAGAAGGGTTGAAGTGATCACCAGTAGTTACATGAGCAGCAGCAGTTTTCTTTCCTTTGTTAAACTTGGGCCTTTGTGGATACCCATGAAGCTTGTAACACTTATCAATTAAGGACCCAGACTTCTTGCAATATCTACATAATAAATAGCCCTTGGTTTGGTCAAAATTAACTCTTTGTGTATACTGTCTGAGAGAAGAAGAGTTGGGTACTGCAACTTGATTCATTCCAAAAGAAGATGCAGGATTTTTATTTGTATTAACATTGAAAGACATAGAATCAGGATTGAAATGGGGGATGGATTGGACTTGTCTTTGTTTCTCATCATTGAGGAGTATGTTATAGGCACTGTCAAGAGTAAGGGGAGGTTGCATCATCAACAAGTTGCTCCTTACCCTCATATATGTCTCATTAAGACCCATAAAAATTGGAACACCTTATTCTTTTCATCCTCCTGTATGATCCCATTTTTGGCAGCACAAGTGCACCTTTGGCCATGATTTGTACACACTACTCCCAATTCATCCCATAACTCTTTGAGTTTGTTAAAATATGATGATATATCTAGAGGACCTTGAGAAGTATGTGCAAGTTCTCTTTTGAGTTCAAAAATTTTAGTCCTATTAGGTGTACCATATCTGGCTTGCAGTTGTGCCCATATACTTTGTGCAGTCTCAGAATACTGCACACTCTCAGCTATCTGAGGAGATAAAGAGGCAGTCAACCAGAAAATCACCATATTGTTGCATCTGTCCCACAACTTTTGTTCAACTACATTAGTATCTGGTCGGGGACAGGTACCATCAAGCAATTTATTCTTAGTGGATAAGGCCATTATCATCTTCCTCTTCCAACCCCCAAAACCACTACCCGAAAAAGGAACAGGAACAAGGGAAACACTAGGGACATCGGAAGAGTAGGCAAAGAGAGGACTCGTAGGATCAATAGAGGAAGCACTAGTAACATTCATATCTACTATCAGGAATAACAGTGAAGTAGAAATCGATTCAATTTCTGCCAACAATTCGACACACTAGATTTTCACCAGAAAACACATGCAAAATCCCTAACTAGGAGTGAAAATAGATTTACCCAACTTCTTCGCTATCGGAGAAGAACGGCCTTCAGTATACAATCAAAACCCTAGCTCCGAGTGATAGAAACCCAAAACTTGCGATTCTGCCAGAATCAAGCTCAAAAAGTGTCGCAAATCTACCCAAAACATCGAGCTCAGGATAATGTCAACAGATGAAACCAAAAGAGGCTTCGATTTACCAGCAACCAAAAAACACACAGAAACTCGATTCACCAGTAAAACCTCAACAAAACTGAACCGAGTTGACGAAGAATGAAGGAAATGCGTACCAGAATCCACCTCTGATACCTTGAAAACACAGCAGATTGAGAGGAGGATCAAATTTACATGCGTTTGTGCGAAAGAATCAGAGAGAGGATTCATTCTCTCACAAGAATGAAATGAATCCGTCGAACTATCTAGAATGAAGACCCACTATTGATATATATTGGGCTTTAGTTACACCAGACCACCAAAAATATAAAAATGGGCTTTTTCTGTTACTGGCCCAAGTGAAATTTATTGCCCAAAAAAACTACTACAAGCTAATTAAATAAAACTTTACAAGATGGGATCAGTGTTTGTGCTTAGGTTTAGAGGCTAAATAATCCATTAGCTCAACAGTTTGATTTAGCTATGAACTAGGTGGAGTTAGCCCTTGCCAGCATGGACCCAATATGATAAAAGTTTTGATATGAAGTGGCATGAAATACATCTTGTTTGATAGGTTATAGAGATAGACAACAACAACAATAACAGTGATAATGCAATCTTTTGTCCTCCTGCAATGAGATAATGCCTCCTCCTCCTATAACTAATAATTATGCAGAAAGCAACAATACTATTGATGGCAACGACAACAACAACACCCTGTTGGACTTGCTCAAAGTTTAGGCTTGATGATCTTGCACTGAATTGTATGTTACCTTTAATGTTTATGGGAGCTCCCTCTCCTCATCATTCTTTCTCTTCTATCATATTGATAAATAGAAAAGAATAACTGAAGTAAGACAGTCATCAAAGAAAAGAAATTACATGGATAATTATAGTCTACAAAAATAACCCAAATTCAAAAAAAAAGATGACTTTATTAAACTAATACAGTACACAATCCACACATGTGATTTGCACTTGGTGAATAAATTAAAAGAGCCAAGCAGATGCATTTTAATGTGAACTTAAATACGTGAGAATCCGTTGTAGATTAACTTAACAAGAAATCTACTTCATCGATTTGAATTATATTGATCAAGAAGCGTAAAATATTTTAAAGGAAACGAAGAAGCTTAAAATTAAAGGCAGCAAACACAGAGTAAATAAAGAAGAAAACGAAGAGGAACGGACCTGTCAGATTCTGAAGGAAAAACAAAAACCTAGAAAATCAGGTAGTAACTTTGCAGCTTAGAAGTTAGAAGGAACTATAGTAAGATGATTAACCAATAAATTCATAGATAAATATTATTATTGTATATAATATTTAGCTTAATTTATCCCTTGAGTTTCAGTTGTATATCAGTGCGCTATCATTAACTACACCAAATCAAAGTATTATTGTAACAACAATGGATAGTTGCAAAACACTATTCTTTTTGCACTATTGCTAAAATTAATGGTAAACTCTAGCTAACATTAAATGCTAAACTCTAGCTAATATCCGAAACACACTTTGAAACCCCAAAGGTACAGTGAGATCCCATACCCCTCCCTCAAATCTAAAAACAACAACAACTACTCAGTATAGTATAACAAAGTGGGGTCTATAGACGAACCTTACCCCTATCCGAAAGGGCAGAGAGGCTGTTTCCCTCAAATGTAAAAACAATAAAATGAGAAGTGAATCGGTCTGAGTATTTCTATTCTAAGAATAGGGAAGACGTGGAAGGATAATCTTACGCTGCTCAATTCATCAACAGAGCATTTGCCAACGAAAGACAATCAAGAGTCTAGGTCATTCCTTGCAAAATCAAAAAAGTTAAAGCGAATCTCAGGAAATATGCAGCTTCATTAAATTGAAGAAAGAAATGAGAGGAAATTAAAGTCATAAAACAAAGACAACGGAACACCCACGAAAACTATAAATAGAAATACAAAAAATATAACTGAAATTTCATACGCTAATTGAAATTATAGCGAAAAAATCACATGTTTTGGATAGCGCTTGGTACTGGTGGTATAGGACAATCAGCAAAATCACATAATCACATAGAGAGATGGAAGGAGAAGAAACACATAACAACAACAACAAAAACTCAGTATAATCCCACTCAGTGCGGCCTGGTGAGGGTAGTATGTACGCATACCTTACCCCTACTCTGGGGTTGTTTCCAAATAGACCCCCGACATCCTTACTTCCAAGAACTTCCCGCATTACTCTTTGGAAAACTCGAATTCACAACTTTCTCTCGGATGGAAATGGGATTGCTTACCATCATAGCAACCCCTCTTGTTTAGAAGAAACATATAAGAGAAGAAAAAAATTGAGAATTGGAGATAAGGACATGTAAGGATTTAGGAAGAAGCACACCAATACACAACTGGACTCAGTTGAAATTCCAAGTATGCCTTTGTTTTGAAATGTAATGACAAATAAGCAAACACGTCATTTAACAACTCATAATAGATAATTGCTCGATACAGTCAGCAGATCAGTATCATTAGCAAATAGTGGAACTCATGTATTGATTGTGCAGACAAAAGGCAGTTTTAGCAGTATTTGTATATCTTTTAATAATGTCAACCAAAAGGCAAGCAAAAATTAAAAGAATCAAATGCTTAGAGTTTAATATGAATATATGATCTAATAACAATCAATTTTTAATATCCAAAACAGCCAGATTTTACAATTATATAATGTACCAATGAATTTTGGATACTGAATAGCCTTATGAACCTACCAGCAAAACGAAAAAGAAAAAACTTTGCTGACAACAACAAATAAAAAATGACCTTCTATAATTAATAAAATGGTATAAACTTAAAGTTTCCCAAGAACAAGGTGGGAAGTTCTATAATTCAGTATTTAAGACAAGAGGGGTTGCTATGATGGTAAGCAACCCCCACTTCCAACCGAGAGGTTGTGAGTTCGAGTCTCCCCAAGAGCAAGGTGGGAAGTTCTTGGAGGGAAGGATGCCGGGGATCTATCTGGAAACAGCCTCTCTACCCAAGGATAGGGATAAGGTCTGCGTACACACTACCCTCCCCAGACCCCACTAAGTGGGATTATAATTGGGTTGTTGATTGATGTATAAACTTAAAAGCAGAAATTAGTATAGTGTAATACTGAATAAAAAAATGATAACTTCATATGCACATACACTCTGGTTAAAGGATCTGACCAGAAATGTTACCAAGTTTTAAACTTGTAATTGGAAAACTTGATAGCAAAGACTAGTCGAAATTCCTTACAGTTGATAATCGAAAATGTAACCAAAAGATTGTCTATTAGCAGGAAAATGACAACTTTTTACTAAAGATACAGAAAGTTGTCACTCCCCAAAACTGTAAATTACCATCAGAATCTTACACGCAACAGAAGAGGCAAAATAAGAATGAAAATAAATAAAGAAATAATAGATGTCTTTGATTCTTCCCCCTCAATTTATCCTAGGCTGACTCATGCAACACAATATAAACAACAACCCAGTATAATCACATTTAGTGGGGTCTGGGAAGGGTAGTGTGTACGCAGACCTTACCCCTACCCTTGGGTAGAGAGACTGTTTCCAAAATAAACCCTGGCATAAACAACAACTCAGTATGAGTGGAAATTCAGTATGAGTCAGTAGAGTACAAAAAGAGAAATGACAAGCTAGAAACTTAGAAGGGAATATGCTACTCTCGCTGACTTTAAACACGTGACCAATGCATCCAAAATAAGACCAATTTTACTATGTGACTCACATGTAAATGCCTGTTGGAATGCTATAATAAAGGATAAAAATACAAATTTAACCCTCCATTACACAAAATATTTAAATTTAGCTTATATTATATTGTGGAAAAAAATTAGTTTTGTTTGTTAGCAAATTATCTTAAAATTATTGCCATAGGATGTTGTGAACTTCTCTTCCTTTAACTAGACATATCGAATTCGAGCTCTGGGTATAAAAAAATATTTGGTAGATTTTTATTCCCGTCTTACGTGGTACGAATTCGGATATAATCAAACTTTAATACAGGTACCGAATATCGAGTGAGAAACCAAATGAAAAAAGAATTATCTTGAATTTGTCATGGACTTGGACGAAACTCCAATGTAAACTGAAAAATTTTTCACGTGTCTAGAACTATAATCTACAGTATTAAACTTTAGATTAAAATTTTCCGTAGGATCCGGAGCAAATACAAAACGATTTGCTAACAACTAAGAGGGGTAGCATAATCAATATTATTCTAATTAGATTTAAGTAATTATCATTAAATACAAATAGGTGAAGATGGAAGATGAAGGTAGTAACTTAGTAAATAATGGAACATACTTCTTTTTGAAATTTGTATTTCTTTTCCATACCTTACTATATTATTCTCGTATTTTCTATTTTTATGTTTATATTATTATCTATTATTTTTTTACTTCGATTATCATTATTATTTTTCTTTCTAATTATGCATTGTTATTACTTTTACTTCGATTATTATTTATTTTTTTCTAATTATGCATTCCTTAAACCAAGAATTTCCCAAAAATAACTTCTCTACGATAAGAATAAAATTTATATACACATTATCCTTCTTAAATTCTACTAAAATTACATTAAGTATAATTATAGTTGATTAAATGCAAATGTATGTACGAAAACTTGCATTTTTTGGTTAATAATATGATCAACAAGCTTTGTCCAATACTAACAAAGTAGGCATCACCAATAACTCTTAACTAGGTTCAAATAAATTTAATAAATTAAAACATTGGCCAATTCTGAACCCTACATTCTTAAGAGCTATCAACTTTATTAAGCTCTTTATTTATCATTTAAGATTCTACTCATTACCTTGCTCAAACAACCCAAAAAAGCCAAAAGGTACTACAATCATTGCCAAGAGTACAACTTTTTTTCTTAATTATTTTCTTCAGTTTCCAAGCATAAGCATTCTACTCATGCACCTACCTTCTTGTTCAACCAACCCAAAAATGCCAAAAGGTACTACAATCATTGCCAAGAGTACAACTTTTTTTCCTTAATTATTTTCTTTATTTTCTAAGCATAAACAGAACCACAAGAAAGAGCCATTAACAAAAATGCTGCTTGTTCTTCTTCTCCCAATTTCCTCCTGTGTTGTGTAGAGCTTGATCTTGGTCTTTGTAAAGTTACTTCTCTACCAAAATGCAATAATCTTTTTTTAAATGGAATGCATTTATTGTTCTTTACTGCATTACTGGTTGTACTTTCCTCACTGCTGCTTGTACTGCTATTACTACTCTGGTTGTTCTGATTATGATGTTGGCTAACACTCTTATTTGAAGATCCCATTGATTTTTTTGGTTTCTTGTCTTCTTTGTTCAATCCCAAAAGTGCCCTTCTCTTTTTCCTGCTCCTTATACCACATGCATTACACAATGACTGCATTCAACATTATCAAATCATCAGACTCAACAAATTAATTGAAAAATGGGATTTTTACACCACCAACAACAACCCAATGAATTCACACAAATGAGGTACAAGAAGGGTAAAGTGTATTCAAACCTTACCCCTACAAGTAGGGGAATTATTTCCAAAAGACCCTCGGCTCAAGAAGATGAAAAAAGACAATATATTTGTACCATCAATAGAACTATAAGATAAATAGCCAGTCTTCTTACCCAATATACATGAAGTATACACTAATTATACACATTATGTACTAATTATACATATATTATATATCCATTAGCTATTTTTAATTTAAATGGTTAAGTAGGCATCTATTTGGGTTAATAATTGAAAAGTTAATACTTCATTTTAAATTTATGACACATTTTCACCCTAGATATGTTACAAACTTACAAACATAAATACACTAATAACACATCACATTTACAACTTACAAGAACTCAAATTATTTTATTCTTTTTCTAATGGTGTTCAAGCAAACTTATACAAGCATTACCTAATTTACCAAATAATTACTATCTCCTACTAATACAAGTAACAAATAATTCTAACCACAAAAGTTTAAAAGGGAAATATCCACCAAATATTCAAGCCAACTTACTCACACATTAACTAATTTACCATATATCTATTACCTCCCGTCATTATACAACAACAGCATATACAACTATGTTGAATCAAACACTACCATATGAAGTGAAAACAAATAAGTAACAAAAATTTTTACAAATGAATTAATTAACCAAATGAAGACAATAACTGACCTTAGGTCCAGCAGGTCCACCTCTCCAAAGAGGAGTTTTAGCTGTACCACAATCAACACAAGTCTTTAACTGGATTTCACTAGTCTCTGATAAAACTCTTTCTGGGATTTGATTTTGCCCACTCATCTCTTCATTTTCTGCAACCTAAAAACAACAATAACATTCCAAATCATTAATTCACATATATATATTAAGAGAAAAAAATCATGATCAAAAGTAAAATAAAAAATAAAGCACCTCGTGATCACTAACTTTATCACTAAAATCCACCATTTTTGGGTAGCTAAGCTCTAACCCTGATCACTGACCTCGTCAGAGATCACAAATGAGAGGGTTTTAACAAAAACTAAGCAAGAGCCAGATGAAGAAATGGTGAATAAAACTCAAAAACAGCTGAATCTTGAACTTTTTTTCCAGAAAATCTCAGGAAAAAAACCCTTCAACTTCTGCTAATAAGCAGAAACAAGCTTATGGAGTCGGTTTTTCAAAGAGAAAATTGAAGAAATTAGGTTTAAGTTAATGTTTGGGAACATAGGATAGAGATGAACCGACTTAAAAAGCTACCGAACCACAGAGAAGGATAACGAAGAACCGACTTAAGAAAATGAGACCTAGCCGATTTGGGGAAAAATCGGAGGTTTATAAAGGGGAATAATATACGAAAACCCTAGACGCGCGGGGAGTGGGAAAGGACGAAAATATCCTTGTTATGAAAATTTTGATTGGATTTGTATACCCGCCAAAAAGAGTTGGGTTATAATTGAAAACGGCGCCATTTAATTTGCTTTTTTCTTTTTTGGAATTTGGGAATTTTGGCAAATTAATTTTGTATTTTGCCGTTTTGCCGCTATACTTGAAAACTAGGGTTTTCGTACTTGTATCTCCCCGCCTAAGTGATTTCATCAATTAGTTAAATATTTTTTTCGAGCTATGTATTCAAAGACAAATCTGAAATTTAAATATATTGTATGTTTGAGTTCGGAATTCTACTACTACTTATTTGATTTATTGGTGGTTCTATTTATAATTCCGAAATGATTGTGTATATATATTGTATGGGTCAAAATTAGATCAAAAAATTTTGACATGCGGAAACATAAGGCCGAGGTCGGACAGTCATCAATAAGGTCCAGTTTGGGCAGGCCAAGATCGGACAATCATCAATAAGATCAATGTCGGTCAGTCATCAATGAGGCTAAGGTCGGACAGTCATCAATAAGGCCGAGGTCGGACAGTCATCAATAAGGTCGAGATCGGACAGTCATCAATAAGGCCAAGGTCGAATAATCATCAATAAGGCCATCGACCAGTCATTAATAAGACTGAGGTCGGGCAGCAATGAAACAGCTAGTTTGCCTTAGAATCCCCTTATAAATAGGAATAGATGACTTCCCAATATGGGGCTATCTCTCTCTCTATACCTCTCTCTAAAAAATATGCAAATACTCGTCTCTAAAGAGATTAGAGGATTTGTGATCTGAGACCTTCATCAGATCCAAAAAGGGTCCTAAGGTACTTGTATTTGGTTATTGTGCATCTTTATCAAATAGAAGAGGATTCACTTAACTCAAGATTGGGTAAATCTTTTCTTTTATTTGCATTTTATTATCATTTAATATTATTAATGCATCGTTCTTTGTGCTGTTAAGTCGGCCATAATCATTGTCAGCATTCATACTCTCTGTTTTTTTTATTCATATTATTCATCTCGGATCTAGAATTAATTATCTTTAACTAAAATTTACCCTTCATCTTCTTATTTAATTAGTTTAACAAAAAAAATTATTAGGATTATAATATCCACTAAAACATTATAGCCTTCATATCAAATTATTTGGAATAATAACATAAGCGGAAGCGTACCTGAATCCATAAGTGGAAATCCTTAGTCCTTCTTGATGATTGTCCAAATGTTTGGCTTTGAAAGTTCCTTGATCCTTCTTGAAGATTGTCCTTCTTGAAGTATTGGCTTTCACAAGAATTTATCTAAGACCAAAAATGGAGAATGATTTTCCACTTGATATGCAAGACAACAATGGTTCTCTCTCTCAATGGGTGGAAGAAGAAGAGAATGTCTTGCATTCTTATGGGAACCATAACCACCCTCTTATAACATATGAGTTATGAAACTCAAAAGTCATAAGCATGTAACCATGGTTACATGTATGTAACCTTAGTTAGCCCATCATTAACTAAGGTTACCCCTTTGGGTATCTACACATTAGTCCTACACTTTATATGACAATATATTGGCCCCCTTAACAATGTCCATAAGACCACCAATCTAGGCCAAACCAAAAGATAGCACATAACATATAATTAATCCATATATTGTTCATATGTATGTAAATATAAGTCCATATATCTAACAAAAATATCATACTTTTTTTGGTCAAACATATATTTCATACAAACATGAAATCAAAGTTGGCGATGAAGTAGTTGGAAGACATGGAAATATATGTTTTATTTCGAAAATTTGCCTAGACAAGATATTCCTTATTTACGAGATATGTTGATTGGGTTTTAACTGTTAGATGTACCTTCAAAAGGAATGTAAGATAAATATTTGAATGTTCACTAGGGTTAGCAGTGAGTCTGCTAGATAGTCATTATCGAATAACACTTTTTGATGAGAGATATGAATAAGAAGTTTTGAAAAACTAGTATTTTTTTTAACTATATGAAGCCAGTAAGCAAACAGTGAATCGATAATTAGTGAATTTTTAATATAAAAACATGAGCTGAAACTATTAGGTTCTGGATATACTTATAAGTTCACAATACATGTGCCCAATCGCGCGTATATGCGTAATCTTTATGATAGTGAAATTTAAAATAAATATAAAAACCTTTGATTTTCGATATTTAGCGCCCTTTAATAATAATATGGTTGATCGTAAATTGTAATTTGATGATATTTATAGAGTGGATCTTTAGGATTTGAACATTTTGTATGTTTAAGTTCGAGTTCTATCACTGCTTATTTGATTTACTTGTGGTTCTATTTATAATCCTGAAGCGGTTGTGTATATATTTCACATAAACGTGAAACTAAGTTAGGCAATAAAGTAGTTGGAATATACAAAAATAATGATATCATTTACAAAATTTTATTTAGACCGACATGCCCTATCTACAATATGGATGATCCATTGGTATGGTCTTTAATCCATTTGGAGTACCTTCACGAATTTGTAGGACATATATTTAAACGTTTACTAGAATTAGTAGGGAGTTTGCTACACAAACATTATCAAATAATACCTTTTGATCAGAGATATGAACAAAAAACTTTAAGAAACTAATATTTTTTGAATAAACATAAAGCCAATAAGCAAATAGTGGATACATAATTTGTTCTTATTCCGTGAAAATTTTAATACATAAACTATTAGAATATATTGTGTGTATTTTTTATTATTGGTAGAATATTCTTTCATTATTGTACAGTCCTATAGTTGGTAGGATTTGATTTCTTTCGTTATTGTACAGTCCTATAGTTGGTAGGATTTGATACCTCTCTGTACTCTATATATACTTTTGTGTGCAATACAAGAAAATTAGTTCTCCCAAAATTCTTTACATGGTATCATACGCCAGTGGCTTATCGCCAAAGAAACCCTAACTCTTCCCTACCCGCGCCGCCCCCGCCGCTGCACTAATCGGCAGCCCGCCGCCGCCGACCTTCTCGGTCCATCGCCTCTCTCCAGCGTCTTGCCGCGCCACCGCTGCACTAACCGGCAGCCCTCTCTCTCTCAACGTCGATCAGCGCCTCCCCTGCCTCGCGCTTCATGGCCGCTACGACATCCGACGATCTTCTCCAGCCGATTGCCATCAATGCATCGGCTCAGATCCCACTAAAATTGGATTCCAATAATTACCTGGCGTGGAAATTCCAATTCCGAACCCTTCTTACGGGTTACGACCTCCTCGGCTTCTTGGGCGGATCGAAGCCGTGCCCACCAGCCACCATCGTCGATAAGGAGGTAACTTCCCCCAATCCAGCATATCCTTACTGGATTCGCCAGGACAATCTTATTCTCAGTGCCATCATCTCGTCGATCACACCGACGATCATCTCCTTTATTGCCGCTGCGGAAACCTCTAAAGAGGCCTGGGACATCCTCGCGCGCACATACGGCACTGCTTCTCATGGTCGTATCATGGCTCTCAAACAGCAGCTCCATAATCTGGTCAAAGGTTCTAAATCTGTTACTGATTTTATGCACGGTATTCGCGTGATTGTGGATGAATTATCTCTCCTGGGTGTTACTGTTGATTCTGAGGATCTTGTCATTAAGGTTCTAAATGGTCTTGATGATCCGTATATGGAGCTCTCTCACGCTATCCAAGCCCGTGAATCTCCAATCTCTTTTGCTGAATTACATGACAGCAGTTAAGCATGGAGGCTCAGATTACTGCCCGTGCGCCGCCCACCTCCGCTGCATCTGATTTGGCTCCGTCGGCTGCCTTCGTCGCCGCACAGCAGTCCGGGCGTAACCGCTTCGCTGGTCGCGAGCGCGGTCGTAGCATCCGTGGTTTATCCTCCGGCCGCGGTGGTTGCTCCAACAATGGCCAATCTCGCGGGTACAATGGGAAGTACCAGCTCTGCAGTGAATTTGGCCACTCCGCGCGCCGCTGTCCGTACTATCCTATTTCCGACGCAAATCAGCCCCCTTATGGTGGACCACTGGCGCGACCAGCATACGCTGCATCATCTTATACGGCTGCTCACACAGCCCATCACTCTCCATCTGATTGGATCCTGGACTCTGGTGCCACTCATCCCATAGCCAATGATCTTGCCAACATGTCTCTTCACGGCCCTTACACTGGTTTCGATGATGTGGTTATTGGTATCGGTGAAGGTTTAAAAATTACACATACTGGCCAACTTTTCAGTTATTCATTTCTTTTACTGTCTGGGGCTCTCTGTGTTCCACATATTCGTAAAAATTTTATCTCTGTTGCTCAATTATATCGTCACAATAATGTTAATGTTGTTTTTTCTGATACTGATTTTCAGGTAATGGATCGTCGCACGTGGGAAACACTCGTCAGTGACCCACGTAGTAATGACGCCTACTCCTGGCCGGCGGCTTCCCGTCTACCGTCCGCCCTCACGGCACAAAAGCTCCCTGTGCCATTGTGGCATTCTCGGTTTGGTCATCCATCAGTTAAAATCCTACGTCATTTAGTGTCTTCTAGCAGTATAGTGTCCAGTAGTGTGTCTGATTTTGCTTGTGTCTCTTGCAAGCTTCATAAGTGTCATAAGTTACCTTTCTCTGAGTCAAGTTTATCTTCTACTGCTCCGATGGAGCTTATTTTTTCTGATGTATGGACCTTTCCAATTATTTCTAATGAAGGATTTAAATATTATATCATTTTTGTTGATCATTTTTCTAAGTACGTTTGGTTTTTCCCTTTACGCCGTAAATCTCATGTCTTACAAACCTTTCACACTTTTAAGTCCATTGTCGAAAAATACTTCTCTACTAAAATCATTACTCTGTATACTGATAATGGGGGTGAATTCCTAGCTTTACGATCTTTTCTTGCGTCCCATGGCATCTCACATCTCACTTCACCTCCTCATACACCTCAACACAATGGCTATGCTGAACGCCGTCACCATTATATTGTCGATATTGGTCTCACTCTCCTTCATTATGCCTCTGTCCCTCTCATGTACTGGCCTTATGACTTTGCCACAACAGTCTATCTCATTAATCGTCTTCCCAAGACATATCTCTCGATGCTCTCCTTCTTTGAGTCTCTCTTCCATAGGCGCCCCAACCTTGCCAAACTCCGTGTCTTCGTCTGTCAATGCTTCCCTTGGCTTCGGCCCTACACCTCACACAAAATGGAACCCAGATCTCGTGCCTGTGTCCTCTTCAGCTACTCATCTACTCAAAGCACATATCTATGCTTTGATCCTTCAACGTCTAAAATCTTCGTCTTGCGTCATGTCACATTCCATGAAGATATCTTTCCGTTCTCCAAATTGTCTAACCCCGAGTCTCCACCCGTACCCATTCTGGTCACCCTAGAAGTCCTTCCGCTGCCTCCGCCAGTACCGGCCGCTGCTCCCACTAGCGATCCTTCACCGGACGCACTGCCGGCGCCAACACCCGAGCCACCAGCGCCTCTTACGGCACCGCCAGTGGCCCCCGCCGCCGCTACACCCACTATGCCACCACCTTCATCCTCTCAGGGTGGTCATCACATGCAAACTCGCAGCAAAAATAACATCTTTACGCCCAACAAGAAGTTTGGTATGTCTGCTGTATCCTCTCCAGTTGTTACAGAACCTCAGACTTTGTCTAGTGCTATGTCTGATGAGCGCTGGCGCGCTGCTATGTCATTGGATTGATGCTCTGCTATGGAATGGCACCTGGGATCTTGTTCCACCTGATTCTTCACAGAATGTTGTGGGCTGCAAGTGGGTTTATCGTATCAAACGAAAGCCGGACGGTAATGTGAATAAGTTCAAAGCCCAACTTGTTGCGAAAGGCTTTCATCAGCGACCAGGTGTCGACTTCCAGGAGACTTTCAGTCCGGTTACTAAGCTGGCAACTGTGAGTTTGGTTCTCAGTCTAGCTGTATCCAAAGGCTGGCCTCTTCGTCAAATGGATATGAACAATGTCTTTCTCCACGGGAGGCTTACAGAGGATGTCAATATGGCACAACCACCGGGTTTTGTTGACAAAGCCTATCCATCTTATGTCTGTAAGTTACAAAAAGCTATTTATGGTCTCAAGCAGGCACCCCTGGCATGGTACAGTGAGCTTCGCTAATGCCTTTTGGCCATGGGTTTCGTCAACACTACCTCTGACACTTCGCTCTTCATCTTTCAGCATTCTGGTACTACAGCATATTTTTTGGTATATGTTGATGATCTCATAGTAATGACTCTACCTTCTTGAACCGTGTGATTGACTCTCTTGGGACTAAATTTTCTCTTAAAGACATGGGTGATCTAAGCTACTTTCTTGGTGTTGAGTATGCGCAGCTCCAAGGGGTGTTTTCTTTCTCAGCGTAAGTATGTTGTTGATCTTTTGACTCGTCATAATATGCTGGAATCCAACCCTGTTCAGACGCCAATAGCGGCGTCCACCCGCCTTCATCTGGCCGATGGCTCGGCTCCTGCCGACGCATCCACCTATCGACAGGCCCTTGGGGGCCTCCAGTATCTCTCCTTCACTCGTCCTGACATCTCCTTTGCTGTGAATAAACTCTCACAGTTCATGCACGATCCTACTATCACTCATTGGGGTGCAGTTAAGCGCCTCTTCCGGTATCTGAATGGGACGCGTGACTTCGGAGTCTGGCTGCGTCCTTCATCTGCTATATCTCTACATTGTTTCTCTGATGCTGATTGGGGTGGAAACTGTGATGACCGCTCCTCAACTGGTGCCTATGTTGTCTTTTGGGGCCTAATCCTATTTCATGGAGCTCCAAAAAGCAGCATTCCGTTGCACAATCTTCTACTGAGGCTGAATATCGTGCATTTGCTTCTGCTGCCGCTGAAGTTCGTTGGCTTCATTCACAGCTGCGCGAGCTTCATGTCCCTCTTCCGGCTGCTCCTGTCATTTACAGCGACAACATTGGCGCCACTTACCTTTGTTCCAACCCTGTGTTTCATTCGCGCATGAAACACATCTCCATTGATTATCACTTTGTTCGTCAATTGGTTCAGAATGGGTCTCTTCGTGTTGCTCACGTATCCTCCGCTGATCAGCTTGCTGATGCTCTCACCAAGTACTTATCTCGTCCTCGGCTTCTTCTGTTGATGTCCAAGATTGGCGTGTCCTCCGGCCCTCCATCTTGAGAGGGCGTATTAGAATATATTATGTGTATCTTTTTATTATTGGTAGAATATTCTCTCATTATTGTACAGTCCTATAGTCGGTAGGATTTGATTTCTTTCATTATTGTACAGTCCTATAGTTGGTAGGATTTGATACATCTCTGTACTCTATATATACTTTTGTGAGCAATACGAGAAAATTAATTCTCCCAAAACTCTCTACATAAACATGGTTCAAACTGAAACTATTAGGTTTAGATAAAATTCATAAGTTCACAATACATGTGCCCAATTTTGCGTGTAGGTTGTAATCTTTATGATATTAATTAGCGAAAAAAAATAGAATAAACTCTTTGATTTTCGATATTTAGCTCCCTTGATAATTTGGATTGATGATAATAAGGTTAATGTGATCGTAAACTGAAATTTGATAATATTTATAGAGTGGATCTCATGAACTTTCTGGGTGGAAGGTTTTCGAATAGGCAAAATATAATTATTATATTATTTTCTTTGACCTTTAAACTAACTTACTTCATATTTAAAAACAAGTTCACTTCAACGTTTTATTTTTTCCCTTTAATAAAATAATTTATGACTACAATGCCTAAGACTTATATTAAACAACAAATTTTAAAAGTTATTTTTTCGAGATGGGGGAGTACTACTATTTAAATACCGGAGAATCCATTGGCGAAAGTACATAGCCTTAAATGGTGGTCAACTAATTATTCTTGGTCGAAAAATTATATTTTTGTTATGAAATAATACAAGAACAAGAACAATATAGAGAAAAGTAGAGAGAGGAGTATTCTTATTGGTACTTTGGGATGATTTACAATGGGAGAAAACCTCTTTATTTATAGGGAGGTGGTGACTTAGCCACCAAGTAGTAAACCCTAGGATCTCTCTAAATATGGACATTCACCTTAAATAGAATATTTTATAACACTCCCCCTTGAATGTCTATTCAATAATGTGCCTCGTTAAAACCTTAACTAAAACAAAACCCAATGGGAAAAAATTATAGAAAAGGAAAAAGAGTACACATGTTTGAAGATGCGCCTATTGGTTGCCTCGTTAAAAACCTTGCAAGGAAAACCCAGTGGGACAAAACCTTGTAAGGGAAAAAGAGCGCAACGCGCATTAACTCCCCTTGAAAAGAGCATCAAGTCACATCCTTGAGCATTTGCATTCCAATCTTGTGCACCATCTTCAAAACGATCTTTTGTAGAGATTTGATAAATAAATCAGCCATATTGATTTGAATAAATATTCCGCACCTTGAAATTATCATTCTTGATAGGTATGAACATCTTCATATAATGTCGTGGAATGACTCTTCAATATCTCCATAGAGGTATTCTCGATGCCATCATGCTTATAGTTATAGCAAGATACATATGTACACAAGTTGCACTTAGGATGTGGTACTTCAGAACCAAGAATTGTATATGCTTCAAGCAACTTCAATCTTTCATGGATTGACATATAAGTTAAGTCATATAAGCCATATAATAGACTTTAGATGCATATCAAGTTTTCATGTCATGCTAAACAAATAAGATATCGAAAACTGATTACACATACCATTGACTTTATACTTTCAAGTATTTGAACTACATGTCCAAAACTACATGTCTTTCATATGGAATCAATTCTGCTTGAATTGTATCTCTTCCATTTAGCCAATATTTTTGTTTGTATTCGACAAACATAAGATCCTCATCGATATTTAGCGCTATCATAGATGTCGTCGACGAACATTTTATATCGGTTCCAGTAAATTTTCATAAAGACATAACATGGAGATCTCTTTATTCATATATTCAGTACCTGAATCTCTCATGAGATTTTATGAAGTGTTATGTCATGTGATCTTCTAGATCACTTGCCTCCCCATTATGATCACTTTGATCATTTGCTCATCTTCTTTATTATGAAGTTATTTTGAAACCGATTTGTCTATACGCTTTAAGCGTATCAAAAACTTTGTCCTTCTGGGACTTAATATGAGCATTTGCAGTAAGAATATAGTTACTTTCTTTGGGTCAGCAAATGCGTATAGCATGCTTTGCAATATGTTGCAATTGAATTATCCTTTTATGAACTTTAGGTTCATATTATGATATTCGAGGATCTATATATACAAATGATAATTCATCCCATGTAACATTTTCTCAAGTGTTTATCATGTCTCCCCCTCATGTTAGAAAAGCTAACTTGTTTCCTCAATTTTGAGAGTCCATCTTTGTGCATTATGGTGTTAATGAAAATATACACCGCACATCAATAATAATAAGATGAAATTATTTGGTTCCTGACCCTGAACCACTTGTGAGGGGAGAATATAATATACTCTCGTATACAACGTATATCAAACTGATATATATAACTTTGTTCTCATAAGAAACAGTTTAGCTATTAAGTGGAGGCACTCAATAATTATCTTGCTAAACCAACTATGATATAAACCAACTTATCAAAATGAACTATCTTGAATAGAAAATCTGGAAATTATGCTCGAAGTTATATTACTGAGCAATTTACCTCGCAAGCACCGGCCAGGCTGCGGGTTAACAACAATCGCACATTGAACCATATCATAGATGCATCATATGTGGTATACATGGCAGGTGAATGGGCCCATATTCACCTTTGATATTTCAAGAATTTATGGGATTCAACCCGAACTCTTTAGTTGGTCAATTAATTAATGAGAACAAGTAATACAAGAGAATTCGTAAAGAACTTTTCAGTTCTTCAATATTTACCCATGTGAATTCTCTATTACTGCACATCATTCTTAAAATTATATGGCTAACCGAATGCCAACTGAATAAATTATCAATATTGATAAACTTCAAATTTACACCATGACATGTGCAATTATCAATAAACTTCAAGTTTATTATGATATGGGTTTTTATATCAATAAACGTCCACTTTATTGTGGTATTCTTGTGCAGTACAAACTGGAGAATAAAGCGGGTAGTTTTTCACATACAGATTATCCCGCTACAAGTTGTAGTAATAGAAGATATCAAATCTTTCTTTTATTTATAGTCTCAATATAATCAATCGCTTTCGCATATACTTTGGAAACTGAATAAGTTTCTTTGAGACTTGCTACAACACAATACCTTATTGGTAATCAATTGTGTTTCTCCAACATAGTAATAATTGGCTCTTCTAGAGCTCTCAATTAATTTTGTACTACCACAAATTCATCAACATCCATGTGGTGAATATCTCTTTTAAAGAGGAAGTTATACCATTATGGTCATGTCAAAATTATATGCAAGATATGTTTCTTGCATTATTATTGTCCTTTGATAATCACATTGACAAATTATTTTGGCGTACAATAGGTACGTGATCAATGACTATTCATGCCATAACAATGACATTATTTTCATATATCATCTCATACCTCCTTCTAGGGGTGAGTGTGGTATATTCAATACCAATTTCTTGTTCATATTCTTCCAATAATGAATATGTATTCGTGAATCAGATGTTGTCACATTTACTGCGGGGATATGTGATTTTGTTATCCTTTTCAAATCTGTAAATGCGTCTGGCATTCGATTTGCTATTCTTTGCAAATGGATAATATTTTGCACCTCTTTTTCACAAATAGAGGTATGTGGATCAAGATGAGATAATGATGCATTTTTCCACAAAATTTCCCGTTTGGTTTCACCAACTTCTCCTCCTAATTTTGGTAAAAGTGTCTCATCGAATTGACAGTCTGTAAATCGTGCAGTGAACAAATCCCCTGTCAATGTTTCGAGGTAGCGAATAATGGAGGGCGATTCAAACTCAACATATATTCCTAACCTTCTTTGCAGACCCATTTTGGTGCAATATGGCGGTGCTACAGGCACATATACTGCACATCCAAAAATTCTTAAGTGGGATATATTAAGTTCATGACCCAAAACTCATTGCAACGGGGAATATTTGTGATAATTCGTCGTTCTGAGACGAACTAGCATTGCTGCATGCAAAATGACGTGACCCCAAACCGAAGTGGGCAGCCTCGTTTTCATGAGTAAATGAGGAATTCAAGATTATTCTCATCTATTGTCTCAATATGATATCCATTTTGAATGATATCTTTAAAACTCAACAAGTTTTTTTTAGACTTGGAGGAGAACATTGCATTCTCTAAAATGTTGTTCCTTTAGGCAGAGTTATAGTTGCTCTTCCGGAGCCTTTAATCAATTTACTACTACCAGAAATTGTAGTAACATCTGCCTTACACATACTTAAATGAGAGTAATATTTCTTCTCTTTGAATATCGTATGTGTGGTACATGAATCAATTAATCAAAAGAGATATACGAACATGAGAATAAACAAATTTAATCCGTTGCTTCATAATTAAATAATATTTTCAAAATCTGCTGAGGTTAGTCGATTAACTTAGTTAATAGTCGACTAACTTGGGAAGCAGTCATTAGGTTAGTCGACTAACTAAATCAGATAGTCGACTATCTTGCCTTGCGAAAAAGTCCAGTATTAATGCGAAATATTAGTTAGTCGACTAACTAAGTTGATAGTCGACTAACTTAGTAAACAGTCATCCGGTTAGTCGACTATCTAAATCAGATAGTCGACTAACTTAGCTTGCGGAAAAATCCAGTTTTAATGCGAAATATTAGATAATCGACTAACTGTTAGGTTAGTCGATTAACTCTATTGGAAAATAAAAATATCTTTGAAATTTAAGCATATTGAAACATTCTAAAGAACTAATACTAACATTATATCATAAGCTAACTAATACGAGCTGATACTAATGACTATTAGTTTATTCACTAACTAATACAAATAAGTAAAATAAAATCAAACAATTCCATCTTCCTTCATCACAGATCCATCACCAATTAAGTGGTCTATTTTCCCCTCAGGGTGCTTAAAGAAGTCTGCCACATCCAAGTGGGTGATGTCAAAATTGTCGTGAGAGACAGAATTGGTTTCAGGGCATTTACCTTTTAGAGATGCTTGATAAAGCTCAACCAAATGTCTTGGTACACGGCAAATTTTCGCCCAGTGCCCTTTTCCACCGCAACGATAATATATAGTTTATGAACTATTTGCTTTTGGATTCTCATCGCACCGTGCTTGTGGCAGAGTGACCAGCTTCAGGCTGTCATATCTCTCCTTTAAGCCATTCCACAAGATAGATGGATCTTTGACTGTGATATATTCAATTTTCAAACCTTCATCAAGGTGATGGCGCAAGAAAATCAAGGCCTTAGCACAGTTTCAAACCTTCATCAAGGTGATGGCGCAAGAAAATCAAGGCCTTAGCACAGTTTCAAACCTTCATCAAGGTGGTGGCGCAAGAAAATCAAGGCCTTAGCATAGTCTTGGGTGGATGCATTATTTCTGTCTTTAATGGCGTCTCCAGGACCCATTGCATCCAAATGGATTTCAACATCCAACACCTATGTCATATAGTTCTTGCCCGAAATTTCAAGGGCAGCGAACTTTCTTTTCATAATGTCAGACATAAAACAAAATTACATCAAGGGCGTGTTCATACTTACGGGCTTTATTATAATTATCACATTCACTTCAGGGAATGGATCATAATCATCTGTATGTGCTATATATAATCTCATGTCAAATATTACTTTCATAAAGTGAAAGATTATTTTGAGAATCTTTATTATTCTCATTATCACAATGATGACGATTATAATTCCGTCTATTGCCACGTCCACATCCATTGATACCTTCACGGTAATAATTTTGTCTTCTTTCAGACTTATCACATACGGCTATCACATTCTCTAAAGGGAATGAGAATGAAGCAAATTCAATGGGACGGATTTTCAATTCTTTGCCCACAATCATACATGAATTTAATCATGGCAAGACATAGAAATTTTACCACTTCACGTGTTTATAATTTCTTACAAACTCCATTGGAGTTATAATCAAAGTTTGTTGTCTATGTTTGTATATGAAATCAAATCGTAGAATTTCAAGAATTTGAAAGCGAAAAGTAAATTACTTACCTTTAAGGTATAGCAATAAATGTTGTGATATCAAATATACCTCTTGAGTTTCCATCCCGTTGCATTATTTTATGATGATACCATCTCTTCTATTTTTCCGTATAGAAATTCTCATATGGAGCAGTAGCAATCGTTATTACACTCTTTTGCTTGGAAATTCACTCAAATAGAAAAATCCAAACGACGGAACACGAATTAGAGTGGATGAATCTGATTGCAACTCGAGATTCTGAGAGCGATAATTGCTGAATATTAAATTTAATTGGTTAGAGACTCGTGCTGATAACGTGTTATAAAATAATATAAGAACAAGAACAATAATACAAGAACAAGAACAATATAGAGAAAAGTAGAGAGAGGAGTATTCTTATTGATACTTTGGGATGATTTACAATGGGAGAAAACCCCTTTATTTATAGGGAGGTGGTGACTTAGCCACCAAGTAGTAAACCCTAGGATCTCTCTAAATATGGACATTCACCTTAAATAGAATATTTTATAACAATTTTATATATATAAGTAAAATATTAAATTTTAACACTTTTACCGGAGATTTTAATGGTATATAATGTATATATAAAAGTGGTAACGTACTTTCGTTTCATATGAAATCACCAAAAAGATAGGAGTTGGTGAGCTCAAAATGGAAATTTGTGAAAATGTGATGCAATCCACCTGATTCAACAGTTTTTTAAAACACTTTGTATAGCCAAAAGGAATATAATCAATAGAATTTTGGTACAATTCGAATTCCTATAAATAATTTTTCCATCCTCTTTTCCTTTCCCTTCCTCTCCGTAATAGTAGCTAACTAACTAGTTCAAGTAAAATAAAATAAAAAGTTGGCAGAGACTTAAATGTACAATTATTTTTCCTTTTGGGGAAATAAACTCACTCAATGTACATTTACAAATAGTATGTTTCATAAAAATAATATGTATATTTATAATCAGAAGTGGATCCAGAATTTTAAATTTATGAGTTCCTATAATAATCTCAAGTTAATCTATATGATGACTGGACCAACGAACTGGGTTTCAAACTAAATATTATTATATTTTTAATGAAATCTTTAATACAAATATAGAGTTTATGTCAAAGTTATCGCATTCACGGAAACCCGTAATATTTGCTCTAGATCTGCCCTTATCGATAATTAATGAACTCCAATGCAAAAGACATCTCGCTTTCACTTAAGGTTCGAGGAACGATTGCACCCCAAGAAGCCATATGATGTAGACATTCTACCATATGCAAGTATTAGTGGTTGTTTCTATGGCTTGTAATCGTAATCTATAAAATTATGCAAAAATAACTTTATCATTGTTCCAAGACTTCTTTTCTCTCTTTCCATTTAGTGTAAAAGAAAAATAAAATAAGAAAAAAAGATAGGGCAGGTGACAACCAATTTAAAAAGTGTACATGCATGCTTTCAAAATTCCTGCAAACATGTTGGCGACTGGGGTCAACACACCCACTTTTTACTGTTTGTCTAATAGCAAATACTGTTATTACTCGCATCTTTATAACGAGAATCTAGCCAACTCTCCATTCCCATTTATTTGATCACTCTTAATTTAGTTGACACTTACACATTTATTTAAGGTAAAATGACAAACATCTTTGATTGGTTAAAATACTTTATTTTAATGGAGTACTATTTCTTTTTTAGAAAGTATAGCGCGCAATGTGAAGAAAATTATATCTATGTTTCCTAATTAGGAGCCTGTTTGGATTGGCGTGTTTTAAGTATTTTCAAGTCAAAATAGTTTTTAAGTTATTTTATATTGTTTGAATAAAGTTTAAAAAGTGTTTTTATGCACTTGTTTTTAAGTTAAAATGACAAAAACAAGAAAAAAGTCAAAACCTAGAATTCTACTTATGGCTTAAAAGCTATTTTGGCTTAAAAGTTACTAAAAAACAAGCTCATTCAAACGGACTCTAGCGCGATCTTACTGCTAAATGTATTAATCCATATAGTTCACTTTGTAAAGTCTTATGTGATGTTCTTTTTCTTGTTTCACTTATGAGTGTAAATTTCTATAAATTGGTTGTGTGGAAAAAATTTATAACTAGCGTTGTATTAATTGAGATGTTTGATGGATTATTATATGCAACGAAAGTAATTCCAGTAGCAAAATCACATGTATTTTAGATAATTAGTGTATACGGGGTTTCATAGGTTATTTCTTGAAACGTGAACATATCTCTTCTATCACGCGAGCCTTCAATTCTATAACTTCTCAATGGAATCTCCATCGCCCGTACAATCGTGATCGTCAAACGTTCCACGGTCTTCTATTGTGTTACCCAAATAATACCGGAAATATGAATTTTGTGTGGGCGAAATTTCTAGGAAAACTTGACTGAAAATTTCAGCCACCATTTACTATCTCCTCGAAGTATCATCAGCCTCGTCATCTCCTCGAAGAAACGCGACCAACCTCTGTATTATTTTTATTATTTCTAGGAGCGTCTTCAATTATATAAAGAAGGATCCTAATATTGTAAAGGGCATATGATATTTTTATTGAAAAATTCTCTCTCTCTCTCTCTCTCTTCTTCTCTCTAGAATATCCGATCTATTGAAAGCAATAAAAAATATAATATACATTTCTAGATCTCATTATCTTCGATAACGATTTACCTTTGATGTATTTTGATTGTTTTTACTTATAAAGCATTTAATATCTTTTGAGTTGAACAAATATATTAGAAAATTAAAAAAAAATTCTATAATGTCATATCTTGTAGTCGTAAATATCTTCAATAAAGATAATGTTAAGAATAGAACTCTAATTAGGGTGAATGTCTATCTTATAGAAGAGTTTTACTTTGAGGCTAAGTCATTTATCTTCCTATAAATAGAGGGGTCTTACCCCATTGTAAATTACCCCCAAAAATATCAATAAGACTTCCCTCTTTCTATACTTTGCTCTACAATATTCTTCTTCTTTTATTATTGTTTATAACACGTTATCAGCACGAAGCTCTACTATCTCAAGAATCTCTTTGAGAAAATTAAGGTATTCGTAAGTTTCATTAGTGCTTCAAATCGCACATAAATTACAGATTGATACAAACAGGTTAGTAATATTTCATTAAAGAATAATGATCATAGCAAAATTTTTTTTATAAGTAATTATGATATGTTGTTCTTTAATTATGATGCCTTTTTTAATGGAAGTGAATTCTATGTTTGTATTTGTGACTGTAACTAATTTTTAAATATTTATTTTTATATTTATTCGATTAATGCTTCAAATCGCATAAATTACATATGGATGCAAAGTTGAAAACATGTTAGTAATATTTTATTAAAGAATAACGATCGCAGCAAAAACAATTTGGGAGTAATTTTAATAGGTGGTTCTTCTTTAATTATGATGGTTTCTTAATGGAAGTGATTCTATGTTGGTATTTATAACTATAACAAATATTTTTTTGTATTTATTGTTTACCATTTAATTAATACAGTTTGAAGTCTGGATAGCACTTGGGCTTTTCCACAAATTTCTTTTTCATGAGTAAACAGACCTTCAGAGTAGTAGTTTTTGAAATAATATTTAGCTTCGTCAGTTACATTGGCAATCATTCAAAAGGAAAGACCGTATAATTAATTATTATACTTATATAATTGGAACTTTATCTTTAACATTAATTCTCCATGATTATTGTATAATTTAGTTCTGCCTCAAAGAATTCCACCGTAACTTTTTTTTGGAGACAAGCTAATAAGCTATAGCCGCCATCTTTGCCCTTAATTTTATATTACTGTTTATGTTATGAAGATGTGGTCGAAGCAAATAATTTTTTTTTATTGTAACAGAGAAAAGTTATATGCAGACTTATCTTTATTATAATATACTTCTCTTTCTGAAAGTTCTTCAAATATATTGTACTCCACGTTTTTATGTGTGTCTTAAACCGCCCAATATGGTAAAATTTCTATGCCCTGCCATAATCAAATTCACGTATGATTGTGGGCAAAGAATTGAAAAGCCGTCCCCTTAAATTTGCTCAATTATCATTCCCTTTAGAGAATGTGATAGCAGTATGTGATAAGTCTGAAAGAAGACAAAATTATTACCGTGAAGGTATCAATTGATGTGGACGTGGCAATAGACGGAATTATAATCGTCATCATTGTGATAATGAGAATAATAAAGATTCTCAAAATAATCTTTCACTTTATGAAAGTAATATATGTCATCAATTTGACAATATGAGATTTAATAAATCACATACAGATTATTATGGTTCATTCATGGTGTGAATGTGACAACATCTGAGTTATGAATACATATTCATTATTGGAAAAATATGAACATGCTATTAGTAGTGAATATACCAAGGTTTGAGATGATATATGAAAATAATGTTATTATTATGGCATGAATGATCATTGGTCACGTACCTATTGTACGCCAAGATATTTTGGAAATATGATTATTAAAGAACAATGATAATACAAGAAACATATCTTGCATATAATTTTGACCATGACCATATGGTATAATTTTCTCTTTAAAAGAGATATTCACCACATGGATGTTGATGAATTTGTGGTAGTACAAAATTAATTGAGAGCTCTAGAAGAGCCAATTATTACTATGTTGGAGAAACACAATTGATTAACAATAAGGTATTGTGTTGTAGTAGGTCTCAAAGAACTTGTTAAGTTTCCAAAGTATATGCGAAAGCGGTTGATGTATTGAGACTATAAATAAAGGAACGATTTTATATCTACAACTTGTAGCGGAATAATATGTATGCGAAAAGCTACCCGTTTTATTCTCCAGTTTGTACTACACAAATAAAAGAATGCCACAATAAAGTAGAACTTTATTGACATAAAACCCATATCATAATAAACTTGGAGTTTATTGATATCCAGTTGACATAGCTGGTTTAGTCATATTAATTAAAGTATGATGTGCAAAATAAACGAGAATCTATATGGGTAAATATTAAAGAACTGGAATGTTCTTTACGAATTCTCTTGTATTACTTGTTCTCATTAATTAATTGACCAACTAAAGAGTTCGGGTTGAATCCCATAAATTATGAAAATATCAAAGGTGAATATGGGCCCATTCACCTGCCATGTATACCACATATGATGCATCTATGATATGGTTACATGTGCGATTATTATTAACCTGCAACCTGGCCGGTGCTTGCAAGGTAAATTGCTCAGTAATCTAATTTCGAGCATAATTTCCAGATTTTCTATTCAAGATAGTTCATCTTGATAAGTTGGTTTACATCATAGTTGGTTTAGCAAAATAATTTATTGAGTGCCTCCATTTAATAGCTAAATTATTGCTTATGAGAACAAAGTTATCTATATCAATTTGATATACGCTATACACGAGAGTATATTATATTCTCCCCTCACAAGTGGTTCAGGGTCAGGAACCAAATAATTTCATCTTATTATTATTAATCTGCTGTGTATATTAACATGATAATGCACAAAGATGATTTTCCAGAGTTGAGGAAACAAGTTAGTTTTCCTAACATGAGGGGGAGACATGATAAACACTTGAGAAAAGGTTATATGGGATGAATTATCATTTGTATAAATAGATCCTCGAATCTCATAATATGAACCTGAAGTTCATAAAAGGATAATTCAATTGCAACATATTGCAAAGCATGCCATACGCATTTGCTGACCCAAAGAAAGTAACTATATTCTCACTGCAAATGCTCATATTAAGTCCTAGAAGGACAAAGTCTTTGATACGCTTAAAGCGTATAGACAAATCGGTTTCAAAAGAACTTCTTAATAAAGAAGATGAGCAAATGATCAAAGTGATCATAATAAGGAGGCAAGTGATCTAGAAGATCACATGACATAACACTTCATAAAATCTCATGAGAGATTCAGGTACCTGAATGTATGAATGAAGAGATCTCCATGTTATGTCTTTATGAAAATTTACTGGAACCGATATAAAATGTTCGTCGACGACATCTATGATAGCGCTAAATATCGATGAGGATCTTATGTTTGTCGAATACAAACAAAAGATATTGGCCTAATGGAAGAGATACAATTCAAGTAGAATTGATTCCATATGAAAGACATGTAATTTTGGACATGTAGTTCGAATACTTGAAAGTATAAAGTCAATGGTATGTGTAATTAGTTTTCGATATCTTATTTGTTTAACATGACATGAAAACTTGATATGCATCTAAAGTCTATTATATGACTTATATGACTTAACTTATATGACAACCCATGAAGGATTTAAGTTGCTTGAAGAATCTACAATTCTTGATCTTGAGGTACCACTTCCTTAATGCAATTTATGCACAAATATATCTTGCTATAACTATGATAATGTGATGGCGAGGATATCTCTATGGAAATATTGAAGAGCCATTCCACGATATTTGTGAAGACATTATATATCTATCACGAGTTATGATTTCAAGGTGCAAATATTCATTATAGTTAATGTGGCTGATTTATTTATCAAATCTCTACTAACGATCTCTTGAAGCTAGTGCATAAGATTGGGATGCGAAGACTCAAGGATATGAATTGATGCTCTCTTCAGGGGGAGTTAATGCGCGTTGCACTCTTTTTCCCTTACAAGGTTTTTGTCCCACTGGGTTTTCCTTGCAAGGTTTTTAACGAGGCAACCAATAGGCGCATTTCTAAATATGTGTACTCTTTTCCCTTTTCTAGAATTTTTTTCCCATTGAGTTTTATTTCAGTTAAGGTTTTAACGAGGCACATTATTTATTGAGTAGACATTCAAGGGGGAGTGTTAAGAATAGAACTCTAATTAGGGTGAATGTCTATCTTATATAAGAGTTTTACTTTGAGGCTAAGTCATTTATCTTCCTATAAATAGAGGGGTCTTACCCCATTGTAAATTACCCCCAAAAATATCAATAAGAATTCCCTCTTTCTATACTTTGCTCTACAATATTCTTCTTCTTTTATTATTATTTATAACAGATAATATTTATCTTCCCTTTATTTTAAGCCACATGTAATGCACATATATTCTAAGCGAAAATTGCAGCGAGTTCATTGCAAAGTTTTACACTTGCTTTTATTACTGATGATATGATCAAATAAAAAATAATAATTAACTTTTAAAAATTAAAGAATTAAAAAAGTGTGGCACTCTTGTTTGAGAATCCAAGGACTTGCTAAGGAGTAAGGAATGATAAGGAGCAATGTAACGTGTTTAGTTTTTATGTACTCCAATATTAGTTATGATGAGTAGAAAAAGCAACTCACTTTTTGGTTCGACCTTTGTCAAATGTAAAGATAAAAGAGACCAAAATGGTGAAAATAATAGGGGCTAGTCAATTTTAGGATTAATAATTGAAAAATAGCTAGTATATTTAAAGTTATTAAAAAATAAACACTATTTTACTGTAACATGAAAAGTTCCAGTAAAATATACTGAAAATTGATGCATATAACTTCTAGCATATTATGCTGGAACTCTAACACACGGAAAGTTCCAGCATAACATACTGGAGACTAGAATACTTGTGTATGAACTTTCAACAAATTATACTGAACCAACATATTATATTGGAACACCAGTATATTATGCTGGGAGTTTATTCATTTTATTTTCATTTCGAGTCGAGTTTTAGGGAGAAAAATAATATATGTGTTTTAAGGAGATTAATTTAGTTAAAAGATTTCACAACATTTTAGTATATCTTAAACATATCTCTAGCTGAAAGTAATATTTTAAAACATATTTCTAGCTAAACAATAAGAAATAATCTTTATATTATAAATTTATATAACTACTCTCTACCACGATCCTTAAGGACATTTAAAAAAATTACATTTAGTAAACTCATTAATGAACTTTTACGATCACTTAGTGAAATATAAAAATAAAATTTAAAATTTCGGAATCATAAAAAAGAGTTTGAGTCAAACTAGTAAATCAGAATATTGACTTAGCTCAATAATCCTCAAATTAATTAGACTTAATCCCGAATAAGTGATTCTCGTATTGGAGTACGACTATATGTACAATTATATCCGGATTCGCGTCACGTCAGGCCCCATTGGGGAGTAGCGCTCCTTATCGAGGATTTTACCATACCCAAGGCTGAAATTTGAAATCTCTTGTTAAGGGAAGAGCAATCTTATTCGCTGCACCACAACTTTTAGTTGGTGGAACTACTACTCCTAATGTAACACGTTCGTGATATATAACAATCAACTCCAAACTTCCAAGCCTATCCATATACTCTAAATTAGACACTAAAAAAATAGTGGGAAAAAAACTTGTTAGATTAGAATAAACGTAGGTATTAATAAACGTTAGCTGCGCAAATATGTATATAAGTTTATATATATTTTGTATATAAATAAATATATATTTTTTGACTATTATTTTAAGAGCTGCTGTATAATGACAGTTTGCCCATATTAGTCCCATTAGTCGGGCTTTAGAGGAACACCATTAGTCCGGCCTGGCCTCAGAGGGAACACCATTACAACACTATATTTTGCTGGGAAACCAAAAAAAAACATTAGTTTCCCTCTATGCACATCGTGTTGTAGAGATTGATACATAGTGACAACTTTCTATGTAAGTTTCTTGAAAATTATTGAAAGAAGCCATGTCTAATTGTAGCTCCATCAAGTTTCCGACTTTACGATTACTGGTTGTAGATGATGATCTTACTTGTCTCAAAATCTTGGAAAAGATGCTTAAGGAGTGCCACTATGAAGTTATTCGATATTCTGCGCTAAAGTTTTCATGCAATATTGTATAAAGTTTAAGTCTTTATTCATTTTATTTTCAATCCCTTAATCAGAGGTGCCGAGTTTGACATGTATGAAAAAATAGTTGGTAGAGAGTGCTTCTTCCGAATGGGGTCTTATGCGGCGCGAATCCGAATATAGTCGGTCTCCAATGCGGTAAATCGGATGGGAACTGGGAACAAAAAAAAATATTTGGTTTTATTAGGAATCCTGAATCTTGTTGAATTAAGGAATTTTAAGTTGGACATAAGCCATTAAAGAGCACAAGTGGGGTAATAAGACCTCCTGCTATTTGTTGCAATTTTAATGATTTTTTACAGATAAATTTATGTTTCACGTTGGAAGTACAGTGTTCAGATGAACGCGGCGACCAAACTCTACATTCACTCATACCTTTATCCTTAATTAGAGGTTGTAGGCTCAAGCCATGGAAATAGAGTTGTCTTTAGTAAGAAACGTTGCATCTCCAAAGTCGAATCTAGATTAGACGGGCCCAAAATTGGGACCCTGTGTGGAAGTCAAAAAAAAGAAGGGAAACTGCCACGACGCCCCAATTTCAAACTAGTAAATGGTAGGCATAGATATATTCCGGATTGAAATTTGATGGATTCAGCCTTTAGGTTTTACCACTTAACTATTACACTTTAGAAGATATGATTTCAAAATAACTTTCTGGCTTTTATATAAAGTTCAAGTCTTTATTCATCTAATTTTCATTTTGAGTCGAGTTTAGGGAAAAAAATAATAAATGTGTTTTAAGGAGATTAATTTAGTTAATGTTATAAATACAATTCTATTTAAGGTGAATGTCTTTAATTAGAGAGATTCTAGAGTTCTATTCTTGGTAGATAAATCATCCTCCTCCCTATAAATAGAGGTGCCCTCTACCATTGTAAATAACTCCTAACATTCTCTAAGTATCAATAAGAAGAACTCTCTCTATTCTTCTCTCTATTTGCTCTTGTTCTTGAGTTATTGTTCTTGTCTTTTATATTATTTCATAACACGTTATCAGCACGAGACTCTACCGTCTCAAGAACCATTCTCGAGAAATCTAAGGTATTTCCCTCTTCCTAATTTAATTTTCGATATGTCTGACATTACGAAAAGAAAGTTCGTTGCCCTTGAAATTTCGGGCAAGAACTATATGACATGGGTGTTGGATGCTGAAATCCACTTAGATGCTATGAGTCTCGGAGACACCATCAAAGATAGAGAAAAAGCATCCACCCAAGAATGTGCGAAGGCCTTGATTTTCTTGCGCCACCACCTTGATGAAGGTTTGAAGATTGAATATCTCACCGTCAAGGATCCACTCGTCTTGTGGAACGGCTTAAAGGAGAGATATGACAACCTGAAGTTGGTCACTCTGCCACAAGCACGATATGATTGGGCTCATCTGAGGCTCCAGGACTTTAAGTCCGTTTCTGAATATAATTCTGCTATGTTCAGAATTACTTCTAAATTGAAGCTATGCGGGGATAATATCTCCGATTATGATATGCTTGAGAAAACGTTTACAACGTTTCATGCCTCCAATATAGTACTGCAACAACAGTACAGAGAGAAAGGCTTTACAAAGTACTCTGAACTGATTTCTCTTCTACTAGTGGCTGAGCGAAATAATGACCTGCTCATGAGAAATCATGAAGATCGACCCACTGGGTCTACACCACTGCCTGAAGCAGATAAGGTGCACTCTCATTATGCCAAACATGAAAAGGACCATGGTCATGGTCGTAAACGGGGTCATAGCCAGGGACGTAGACAAGGAAGAAATTCAATGAAGTCCGTCACCCCCCGAAGAGAGATAACCACCGAAAGCAGAAACGGGGTCATGAAGATCCTAAGGAAAATGGTTCAGAAACGATATGTTATCGTTGCGGTGGGAAAGGGCACTGGTCAAAGACTTGCCGTATACCAAGACACTTGGTTGACCTTTATCAAGCATCTCGAAAGAGAAAAGGCCCTGAAACAAATTTTGTCTATGACGACAATGAGGACATCACCCACCTGGATGTGGCAGACTTCTTTGAGCAACCCGATGGGAAAATAGACCACCTAATCGGCGATGGATCCGTGATGAAAGAAGATGGAGTTATTTAATTTTGTTCTACTTATTTGTATTAGTTAGTGAATAAACTAATAGTCATTAGCATTAGCTCGTATTAGTTAGTTCATAAAGCAATGTTAGCAGTAGTTCTTTAGAATATCTTCAATATGTTCAAATATCAATAAAACTTTTATTTTCCAGTGGGGGTAATCGACTAGCCTGAAAAACTAGTCGATTATCAACTATTTTCGCATTAAAGTTGAAAAACAATTGATCAACAATCGATTGTCGTTGACTAACAATCGATTGTCATTAAGACAGTGTAATCTGGAATTTTTCAAAAATCATCCACAATCGATTGTCTTTGTCTAACAATCGATTGTCTTGAAACAGTGAGGTCTGGAATTTTTCAAAAATAGCCAACAATCGATTGTCCATGCATAACAATCGATTGTCTTGAAACAGTGAGGTCTGGAATTTTTCAAAAATAGCCAACAATCGATTGTCAATGCATAACAATCGATTGTCTTAAGACAGTGTGATCTGAAGTTTTTCAAAAATAACAAATAATCGATTGTGTGTGTTTAACAATCGATTGTCTATGTTCAAACAATCGATTGTGTGTGTTTAATAATCGATTGTCTTATGAAAAACGCTGAAATTTTCAAACTGCAAAGTAATGGATAACATATCTGATTTTGTTAGTCAACTGTTAGCAGCAGATTTTGAAAATATTATGTGACACAAAAGAATTGAACTTGTTTATTCTTATGTTCTTGTATCGCTTTTGTATGTCAAACTATGGGATAGCAAATATGGATATCTCACAAAGCGAACTTGGATCAACATCCAACTGTAAAAGTATTTGCCTAATTGATTCATGTACTACACATACAATACTCAAAGAAAGGAAGTATTTCTCTCAACTAAATATGTGTAAGGCAAACGTTACTACAATCTCTGGAAGTAGTAAATTGATTGAAGGCTCCGGAAGAGCAATTGTAACTCTGCCCAAGGGCACGACGTTAATCATAGAGAATGCAATGTTCTCCTCCAAGTCTAAGAGAAACTTGTTGAGTTTTAAAGATGTACGCCGGAATGGCTATCATATTGAGACAATGGATAAAGATAATCTTGAATATCTCATCATCACAAAGAATGTCTCCGGCCAAAAGAGGGTTATTGAGAAATTCCCGTCTTTATCTTGTGGCCTGTATTGGACAAGAATTAGTGCAATTGAGGCACATTCAATAGTAAACCAAAGGGTTACTGATTCCAATACCTTTGTACTTTGGCATGATCGATTGGGACACCCAGGATCGGTCATGATGAGACGGATTATAGAAAGCTCATATGGGCATCCGTTAAAGAATTTCAAAATTCTTTCGAATAATGAATATCCTTGCACTTCGTGTTATCAAGGCAAGTTGATTATCAGGCCATCACCAACAAAGGTTGGGACTGAGTCACCCACGTTTCTGGAACGTATACAAGGGGACATTTGTGGACCTATTCACCCACCTAGTGGGTCGTTTAGGTATTTCATGGTCTTGATAGACGCATCCTGTAGATGGTCTCATGTGTGCCTGTTGTCATCACGCAACCTTGCGTTTGCGAAATTAATGGCACAAATAATTCGACTACGAGCACAATTTCCAGATAATCCAATCAAGTCCATTAGACTAGATAATGCTGCTGAGTTTACATCCCAAGCATTTAATGATTATTGCTTATCAATCGGGATAAAAGTTGAACATTCTGTAGCTCATGTTCACACTCAAAACGGTCTTGCAGAATCGTTAATTAAACGCCTGCAATTGATTGCAAGGCCATTACTTATGAGAACGAGGCTGCCCACTTCAGTATGGGGTCACGCCATCTTACATGCAGCAATGCTAATTCGTCTCAGACCGACGAATTACCACAAGTATTCCCCGTTGCAATTGGTTTTGGGTCATGAACCCAATATATCCCATTTAAGGATTTTTGGATGCGCAGTATATGTGCCTATTGCACCGCCATCCCGCACCAAAATGGGTCCGCAAAGAAGGTTAGGAATATATGTTGGGTTTGAATCGCCCTCCATCATTCGCTACCTCGAAACATTGACAGGCGACTTGTTTACTGCACGATTTGCAGACTGTCGATTTGATGAGACACTTTTCCCAAAATTAGGGGGAGAAGTTGGTGAAACCAAACGGGAAATTTTGTGGAAAAATGCATCATTATCTCATCTTGATCCACATACCTCTATTTGTGAAAGAGAGGTACAAAAGATTATCCATTTGCAAAGAATAGCAAATCAAATGCCTGACGCATTTACGGACTTGAAAAGGATAACGAAATCCCACATTCCCGCGGAAAATGTTCCAATCCTTATTGATGTCCCTGTTGGACAATCATCTAGTGTCATATCCAATGAGTCGAATGCATGCCTGAAGCGTGGCAGACCATTAGGTTCCAAAGATCGAAATCCTAGAAAGAGGAAAAAGAACGATCAAAATGACACCACGAAAGAATCTCATGATTTAACAAATTCTGAGATTCATGAAGAATCCATTGAGCCCGAGACTCTGGAAAATACGGAACTATCCCTAAATCCAATTAATATTGAGGCAAATATTAATCGAGTGGATATTGTGGTGGATAATGCCTTTGCTTATAATGTAGCATCTAGCATTATGCAAGAATGTGAGGATCTCGAACCTCAATCTGTTGAAGAATGTCGAAAAAGACAGGATTGGCCAAAGTGGCAAGAAGCAATTCAATCAGAATTGAATTCGCTGGCAAAACGTGAAGTTTTTGGCCCTATAGTTGAAACACCTAATGGTGTTAAGCCTGTCGGCTATAAATGGGTCTTTGTACGCAAAAGAAATGAGAAAAACGAGGTACAAAGATATAAGGCACGCCTTGTTGCACAAGGTTTTTCTCAAAGGCCTGGTGTCGATTATGAAGAGACATATTCGCCTGTAATGGATGCGATAACCTTTCGTTATCTCATAAGTTTTGCTGTCCATGAAAAACTTGACATGCACTTAATGGATGTAGTTACTGCCTATCTTTATGGCTCACTTGATAATGAGATATACATGAAAATTCCCGATGGACTCAAGGTGCCAAACGCGCACAACTCAAAATCTCGGGAAATGTTCTCAATTAAATTGCAAAGATCCTTGTATGGTCTAAAGCAATCTGGACGAATGTGGTATAATCGTCTTAGTGAGTACTTGTTAAAAGAAGGCTATATAAATGACGCCATTTGCCCGTGTGTTTTTATAAAGAAAACAACATCGGAATTTGTTGTACTTGCCGTATATGTTGATGACATAAACCTTATTGGAACCCCTAAAGAACTCCAAAAGGCAATTGATTATCTAAAGGATGAATTCGAGATGAAAGATCTCGGAAAGACTAAACTATGTCTTGGTTTGCAAATTGAATATTTGGCAAACGGAATTTTTGTTCATCAATCTACCTATACAGAAAAGGTATTGAAACGGTTTTACATGGATGAAGCACATCCTTTAAGTACACCGATGGTTGTTCGATCACTTGATGTGAACAAAGATCCATTCCGACCACAAGAAAGGAATGAAGAGCTACTTGGTCCTGAAGTACCATATTTTAGCGCAATTGGCGCACTAATGTATCTTGCAAATACTACAAGGCCCGACATATCTTTTTCAGTTAATGTCTTAGCAAGATTTAGCTCGGCTCCTACGAGGAGACATTGGAATGGGATCAAACACATATTGCGGTACCTAAAGGGAACTACCGATATGGGCTTATTTTATGGCAAGAATTGCAGCCCGGATCTTGTTGGTTATGCTGATGCTGGATATTTGTCCGACCCACACAAGGCTCGATCTCAAACGGGTTATGTGTTTACCTATGGAGAAACCGCCATATCTTGGCGATCGACTAAGCAATCAATTGTGGCTACTTCATCTAATCATGCCGAGATAATTGCTATTCATGAAGCAAGTCGAGAGTGTGTGTGGTTAAGGTCGATAATACATCATATCCAAGACAAATGTGGTTTGAAGTGTGATAAACTACCCACAACTTTGTATGAAGACAATGCAGCATGTATAGCTCAATTGAAGGGAGGATTCATAAAAGGAGATAGAACGAAGCATATTTCACCAAAGTTATTCTTCACACATGATCTTCAAAAGAATGGTGATATCAATGTTCAACAGATTCGTTCAAGCGACAATATGGCTGATTTGTTCACAAAATCTCTACCAAAGTCAACCTTCAAGAAGCTAGTTCACAAGAACGGGATGCGAAGACTTAAGGACATAAATTGATGTTCTTATCAGGGGGAGTTAAGGCGCGTTGCACTCTTTTTCCCTTACAAGGTTTTGTCCCACCGGGTTTTCCTTGCGAGGTTTTTAACGAGGCAACCAATAGGCGCATATTCAAACATGTGTACTCTTTTTCCTTACTTTAATTTTTCCCATTGGGTTTTGTTTTAAGGTTTTAACGAGGCACATCATTGAATAGACATTCAAGGGGGAGTGTTATAAATACACTTCTATTTAAGGTGAATGTCTTTAATTAGAGAGATTCTAGAGTTCTATTCTTGGTAGATAAATCATCCTCCTCCCTATAAATAGAGGTGCCCTCTACCATTGTAAATAACTCCTAACATTCTCTAAGTATCAATAAGAAGAACTCTCTCTATTCTTCTCTCTATTTGCTCTTGTTCTTGAGTTATTGTTCTTGTCTTTTATATTATTTCATAACAGTTAAAAGATTTCACACAATTTTAGTATATCTTAAACATATCTCTAGCTGAAAGTAATATTTTAAAACATATTTCTAGCTAAACAATAAGAAATAATCTTTATATTATAAATTTATATAACTACTCTTTATATACGTGGTTTCATAGTTTATCTCTTGAAGCATGACCATATCTCTTCTATCACACGAGCCTTCAGTTTTATAACTTCTCAAAGGAATCTCCATCACCCGAACAATCGTGATCCTCAAACGTTTCACGGTCTTCTATTGTCTTACCCAAATAATACCAGAAATAGGAATTTTGTGTGGGCGAAATTTCTAGGAAAACTTGACTGAAAATTTCAGCCACCATGTACTATCTCTCTTAGTAGAAAACCCTATGTATTTATAGCACAAGTTTTTAGGGTTAAGACACTTTTTCAAAACCTGTTAGGTTTTCTTTTCCACAAGAAAAGGGATTCCTTTATTTTATATTATTTAGCACAGTAGGGACTATAGAATTTAATTAACAAGGCTCAAATTATGGAATTAATTTAATTTTTAAAATTAATACTACCATAATTGATTATAAATTATTCCACTAAAAATTTGTAATTGCACTCCTTATCCAATTTCGAATTTCATCCATTAAATCTTATTTAACTCCCCATGTTAAGATTCAGATACTAATCAATTGAATTAAATTATTGACGATTTAATTTATTGATTATTTTCTTTGGACTTTCGCTTAACTTATTTCATGTGTCGGATACAAAATTCACCGGTCGGGTTTACACATGAAAACTTATAAGCTTTCATAAAGGTGTATCATCAATCTCTAAACCGAGGCATGGATTCCATCAACTAACTATTACTTTGCAAATATACATTATTATTATCCAATTTACCATGCATATTGACCCACGAAAGAATCTTGCCTTTTAATAAATCAAAACAATAATAATATATACAACTAATAATAATTATATCAAGATTAAGAGTATAAGTACATTTAATAGCTAGAGAGTTTATTTTATTAAGCAAGTATAAAATACTTATCTCTACCTGGTCCGTTCAATGCATACAAAAAAGTACTAGCACGAGAAGTTGGAATTAAACCATTCCCATAATCAAGATAAATTATATTTATATTGTGCTACAATCATTCCTCATGGTTTGTCCAATTCCATCATTAGATTGTGAACTCAAACTTTATACTTATAAGAACCGATGATTTAATCTTCCGTGTATAAGTTAAACTCTATACACTAAATCATCTATTATATAAGCAAAGAATACAGACTAATATATGATCTATTTAAAACTTTATTAAAACTGAATAAACAACTGATTCGTAACATAATTTATGCGTGAAAATTTATTAATTTGCAATAAATTGTAAGTATGAACTCATAATTGTAAAAATATAATGAGTTCAATGCTAAAAAACTCAAATATTAAACCCATAAAATTTAAATTCTAAATCTGCCGCTCATCACAGTAGTTGAACACAAATTTCATTAAGACAAAATGAATGATTTATTGAACATATATGTGGAGGTTCAACCATGGACAATCAAACTAATAGAAAAAAGAAGAGCAAGATGAACACGATTTTTAAACAAAACAAAAAATTGACAATATCTAACATAAATGTGCTAAAACCTTTTCTGTTTGGACTGCACCAAAAAAACAAATCCAAAAGCTAATTAATGAGCTAGGATTATATTCTTTCAAATGGAAGGTAATGTAAATCTAATAAGTGAGAATACAAATTTATAACTTTGTTCAGTTCCTGAGATATCTTTTTATCTAAAGTGAAAAAAGCAAAAAGAAGAAAGGCATTTATTTAAAGTAAAAGAAAAAGGAAAGGCATCTACTAAAGTGTCTTTTTTTTTTGGTAACTAAAGTGTCAACCCTGTGTTATTTTAATTTTGAAATGAACAAAGCAGAAAAGATCAAAACAAACTAAATATTGCATAGCGTCAAATCTACTTCATTACGTTCCCACGTTGGTAGGCATGATCAATGATTATACGATAACCGAAGTAAGGACATGACATGAGAATGTAGGAGTGAAGCGTATCATCAGCCTCGTCATCTCCTCGAAGAAACGCGACCAGCTTCTGTATTATTTTTATTATTTCTAGGAAGGTCTTTTATTATATAAAGAAGGATCACAATATTGTAAAGGGCATCTGATATTTTTATTGAAAAACTCTCTCTTTCTCTCTCTTCTCTCTAGAATATTCAATCTATTAAAAGCATAAAAAATATAATATACATTTTTAGGTCTCATTATCTTCGATAACGATTTACCTTTGATGTATTTTGATTGTTTATATTAAAAAATTAAATTTTATTTCTATAATGTCATATCTTGTAGTCGTAAATATCTTCAATAAAGATAATTATTTATCTCCCCTTTATTTTAAGCCACATGTAATGCATACATATTCTAAGCGAAAATTGCAGCAAAGTTCATTGCAAAGTTTTACACTTTCTTTTATTCCTGATGATATGATCAAATAATAATTAACTTTTTGTTATAAATAGAATCCTATTTAAGGTGAATGTCTATATTTAGAGAGATTCTAGGGTTTACTACTTGGTGGCTAAGTCACCACCTCCCTATAAATAAAGGGGTTCTCTCCCATTGTAAATCATCCCAAAGTATCAATAAGAATACTCCTCTCTCTACTTTTCTCTATATTGTTCTTGTTCTTATATTATTTCATAACACGTTATCAGCACGAGTCTCTAACCAATTGAATTTGATTTCTTCCTTCTTCCAGAATTTCTATACGGAAAAATAGAAGAGATTGTATCATCATAAAGTTACGCAACGGGATGGAAACTCAAGAGGTATATTTGATATCACAACATTTATTGGTATACCTTAAAGGTAAGCAATTTACTTTTCCCTTTCAAATTCTTGAAATTCTACGATTTGATTTCATATACAAACATAGACAACAAAGTTTGATTATAACTCTAATGGAGTTTGTAAGGAATTATAACCACGTGAAGTGGTAAAAGTTCTATGTCTTGCCATAATTAAATTCATGTATGATTATGGGCAAAGAATTGAAAATCCGTCCCATTGAATTTGCTTCATTCTCATTCCCTTTAGAGAATGTGATAGCAGTATGTGATAAGTCTGAAAGAAGACAAAATTATTACCGTGAAGGTATCAATGGATGTGGACGTGGCAATAGACGAAATTATAATCGTCATCATTGTGATAATGAGAATAATAAAGATTCTCAAAATAATCTTTCACTTTATGAAAGTAATATTTGACACGAGATTGTATATAGCACATACAGATGATTATGATCCATTCCCTGAAGTGAATGTGATAATTGTAATAAAGCCCGTAAGTATGGACACGCTCTTGATGTAATTTTGTTTTATGTCTGACATTATGAAAAGAAAGTTCGTTGCCCTTGAAATTTCGGGCAAGAACTATATGACATGGGTGTTGGATGCTGAAATTCATTTGGATGCAATGGATCTTGGAGACGCCATTAAAGACAGAAATAATCCACCCAAGACTATGCTAAGGCCTTGATTTTCTTGCGCCATCACCTTGATGAAGGTTTGAAAATTGAATATATCACAGTCAAAGATCCACCTATCTTGTGGAATGGCTTAAAGGAGAGATATGACAACCTGAAGTTGGTCACTCTGCCACAAGCACGATGCGATGAGAATCCAAAAGCAAATAGTTCATAAATTATATATTATCGGTGCGGTGGAAAAGGGCACTGGGCGAAAATTTGCCGTGTACCGAGACATTTGGTTGAGCTTTATCAAGCATCTCTAAAAGGTAAATGCCCTAAAACCAATTCTGTCTCTGACGACAATTTTGACATCACCCACTTAGATATGGCAGACTTCTTTGAGCACCCTGAGGGGAAAATAGACCACTTAATTGGTGATGGATCTGTGATGAAGGAAGATGGAATTGTTTGATTTTATTTTACTTATTTGTATTAGTTAGTGAATAAACTAATAGTCATTAGTATCAGCTCGTATTAGTTAGCTTATGATATAATGTTAGTATTAGTTCTTTAGAATGTTTCAATCTGCTTAAATTTCAAAGATATTTTTATTTCCAGTAGAGTTAATCGACTAACCTAACAGTTAGTCGATTATCTAATATTTCGCATTAAAACTGGATTTTTCCGCAAGGCAAGATAGTCGACTATCTGATTTAGATAGTCGACTAACCTGATGACTGTTTACTAAGTTAGTCGACTATCAACTTAGTTAGTCGACTAACTAATATTTCGCATTAAAACTGGACTTTTCCGCAAGGCAAGATAGTCGACTATCTGATTTAGATAGTCGACTAACCTAATGACTGCTTCCCAAGATAGTCGACTATCAACTAAGTTAGTCGAATAACCTCAGCAGATTTTGAAAAATATTGTTTAATTATGAAGCATCGGATTAAATTTGTTTATTCTCATGTTCGTATATCTCTTTTGATTAATTGATTCATGTACCACACATACGATATTCGAAGAGAAGAAATATTACTCTCATTTAAGTATGTGTAAGGCAGATGTTACTACAATTTCTGGTAGTAGTAAATTGATTAAAGGCTCCGGAAGAGCAACTATAACTCTGCCTAAAGGAACAATATTTTAGAGAATGAAATGTTCTCCTCCAAGTCTAAACGGAACTTGTTGAGTTTTAAAGATATCATTCAAAATGGATATCATATTGAGACAATAGATGAGAATAATCTTGAATTCATCATTTACTCATGAAAACGAGGCTGCCCACTTCGGTTTGGGGTCACGCCATTTTGCATGCAGCAATGCTAGTTCGTCTCAGAACGACGAATTATCACAAATATTCCCCGTTGCAATGAGTTTTGGGTCATGAACCTAATATATCCCACTTAAGAATTTTTGGATGTGCAGTATATGTGCCTGTAGCACCGCCATATTGCACCAAAATGGGTCTGCAAAGAAGGTTAGGAATTTATGTTGAGTTTGAATCGCCCTCCATTATTCGCTACCTCGAAACATTGACAGGGGATTTGTTCACTGCACAATTTGCAGACTGTCAATTCGATGAGACACTTTTCCCAAAATTAGGGGGAGAAGTTGGTGAAACCAAACGGGAAATTTTATGGAAAAATACATCATTATCTCATCTTGATCCACATACCTCTATTTGTGAAAACGAGGTGCAAAATATTATCCATTTGCAAAGAATAGCAAATCGAATGCCAGACGCATTTACAAATTTGAAAAGGATAACAAAATCACATATCCCCGCAGTGAATGTGACAACATCTGATTCACGAATACATATTCATTATTGGAAGAATATGAACAAGAAATTGGTATTGAATATACCACACTCACCCCTAGAAGGAGGTTTGAGATGATATATGAAAATAATGTCATTGTTATGGCATGAATAGTCATTGGTCACGTACCTATTGTACGCCAAAATAATTTGTCAATATGATTATCAAAGGACAATAATAATGCAAGAAACATATCTTGCATATAATTTTGACATGACCATAATGGTATAACTTTCTCTTTAAAAGAGATATTTACCACATGGATGTTGATGAATTTGTGGTAGTACAAAATTAATTGAGAGCTCTAGAAGAGCCAATTATTACTATGTTGGAGAAACACAATTGATTACCAATAAGGTATTGTGTTGTAGTAAGTCTCAAAGAAACTTATTCAGTTTCCAAAGTATATGCGAAAGCGATTGATTATATTGCGACTATTAATAAAGGAAAGATTTGATATCTTCTATTACTACAACTTGTAGCGGGATAAGCTGTATGTGAAAAAAACTACCCGCTTTATTCTCCAGTTTGTACTACACAAGAATACCACAATAAAGTGGACGTTTATTGATATAAAAACCCATATCATAATAAACTTGAAGTTTATTGATTATTGCACATGTCATGGTGTAAATTTGAAGTTTATCAATATTGATAATTTATTTAGTTGGCATTCGGGTTAGCGATATCATTTTAAGTATGATGTGCAGTAATAGAGAATTCACATGGGTAAATATTAAAGAACTAGAAAGTTCTTTACGAATTCTCTTGTATTACTTGTTCTTTAATTAATTGACCAACTAAAGAGTTCGGGTTGAATCCCATAAATTCTAAAAATATCAAAGGTGAATATGGGCTCATTCACCTGCCATGTATACCACATATGATGCATCTATGATATAGTTACATGTGCGATTGTTATTAACCCACAGCCTGGCCGGTGCTTGCGAGGTAATTGCTCAGTAATATAACTTCGAGCATAATTTCCAGATTTTCTATTCAATATAGTTCATCTTGATAAGTTGGTTTATATCATAGTTGGTTTAGCAAGATAATTATTGAGTGCCTCCACTTAATAGCTGAACTGTTTCTTATGAGAACAAAGTTATATATATCAGTTTGATATACGTTGTATACGAGAGTATATTATATTCTCTCCTCACAAGTGGTTCAGGGCCAGGAACCAAATAATTTCATCTTATTATTATTAATATGCTGTGTATATTAACATGATAATGCACAAAGATGATTTCTCAGAGTTGAGGAAACAAGTTAGTTTTCCTAACATGAGGGGGAGACATGATAAACACTTGAGAAAATGTTACATGGGATGAATTATCATTTGTATATATAGATCCTCGAATATCATAATATGAATCTGAAGTTCATAAAAGGATAATTCAATTGCAACATATTGCAAAGCATGCTATACGCATTTGCTAACCCAAAGAAAGTAACTATATTCTCACTGCAAATGCTCATATTAAGTCTCAGAAGGACAAAGTCTTTGATACGCTTAAAGCGTATAGACAAATCGGTTTCAAAATAACTTCTTAATAAAGAAGACGAGCAAATGATCAAAGTGATCATAATGGGGAGGCAAGTGATCTAGAAGATCACATGACATAACACTTCATAAAATCTCATGAGAGATTCAGGTACCTGAATATATGAATAAAGAGATCTCCATGTTATGTCTTTATGAAAATTTATTGAAACCAATATAAAATGTTCGTCGACGACATCTATGATAGCGCTTAATATCGATGAGGATAAGTTTGTCGAATACAAACAAAAATATTGGCTAAATGGAAGAGATACAATTCAAGCAGAATTGATTCCATATGAAAGACATGTAGTTTTGGACATGTAGTTCAAATACTTGAAAGTATAAAGTCAATGGTATGTGTAATCAGTTTTCGATATCTTATTTGTTTAGCATGACATGAAATCTTGATATGCATCTAGAGTCTATTATATGGCTTATATGACTTAACTTATATGTCAATCCATGAAAGATTGAAGTTGCTTGAAGCATATACAATTCTTGGTCCTGAAGTACCACATCCTAAGTGCAACTTGTGTACATATGTATCTTGCTATAACTATAAGCATGATGGCATCGAGAATACCTCTATGGAGATATTGAAGAGTCATTCCACGACATTATATGAAGATGTTCATGTCTATCAAGAATGATAATTTCAAGGTGCGGAATATTTATTCAAATCAATATGGCTGATTTATTTATCAAACCTCTACAAAAGATCGTTTTGAAAATGGTGCACAAGATTGGAATGCAAATGCTCAAGGATGTGAATTGATGCTCTTTTCAGGCTCCTTTTCCCTTACAAGGTTTTGTCCCACTGGGTTTTCCTTGCAAGGTTTTTAACGAGGCAACCAATAGGCGCATATTCAAACATGTGTACTCTTTTTCCTTTTCTATAATTTTTTCCCATTGGGTTTTATTTAGTTAAGGTTTTAACGAGGCACATTATTGAATAGACATTCAAGGGGGAGTGTTATAAATAGAATCCTATTTAAGGTGAATGTCTATTTTTAGAGAGATTTTAGGGTTTACTACTTGGTAGCTAAGTCACCACCTCCCTATAAATAAAGGGGTTCTCTCCCATTGTAAATCATCCCAAAGTATCAATAAGAATACTCCTCTCTCTACTTTTCTCTATATTGTTCTTGTTCTTGTATTATTTCATAACACTTTTAAAATTTAATGAATTAAAAAAGTGTAGCACTCTTGCATGAGAATCCAAGGACTTGCTAAGGAGTAAGGAATGATAAGGAGCAATGTTACGTGTTTAGTTTTTATGTACCCCAATATTAGTTATGATGAGTAGAAAAAGCAACTCACTTTTTGGTTCGACCTTCGTCAAATGTAAAGATAAAAGAGACCAAAATGGTGAAAATAATAGGGGCTAGTCAATTTTAGGTTTATTAATTAAAAAATAGCTAGTATATTTAAAGTTATTAAAAAATAAATATTATTTTACTGTAACATGAAAAGTTCCAGTAAAATATACTGAAAATTGATGCATATATATAAACTTCTAGCATATTATGCTGGAACTCCAACACAAGGAAAGTTCCACCACAATATGTTGGAGACTAGAACACTTGTGTATGAACTTTCAACAAATTATACTGGACCAACATATTATGTTGGAACTCCAGTATATTATGCTGGATTATTTTTCGAATTTTGAATAATGTTTTCGTTTGGATTTATCTTTACATGAAAAGTGGCTAAATTTCGATTATTTTTGAATGTGTAGCTGTTTTTCAGTTACCACTTGTAAATCTGGCTATTTTTTAATTTCACCAACTAAAATGGGAGATGGACCTATATTGCGCAGACTCTTCAAAATGTTATCTCATTTGTGTCGAATCTTTTAAAATTGAAAAACTCGACATGTACCTAGTGATATTTTCGGAGAATCATGGCAGTATAAGATGGGACCATAAAGTCCATAGTTGACCGTTGAAATCCCTTCAACGGAATAAAATAAAATTGGGTCGAATGAATAAATTGATAGGATTGCGGTTTCAATTAAATTATAGGAAGAAAAAAAAGCAACGATTTTTTGTTCTTAATTTGAATAATTTTCAATCTTATTAGACATTAAAAATTTATTAGTGTATGATACGGGAAGAGTTTTTTGTCCCACGAGTGCATTCTTGATTTTAAAATTAGATCGATTAGATGTTTGAAGTCGAATCTTTAAAATTTATCAATGAAAAGATATATATAATTAAAATTTTAGTTAGTCCGACCGGTAAGTTTCGAATATCAATATACTTGTTAGACAAAATTTAACATAACGATATATCTGTTATAAACTAAAGCAAAGACAAGAACAATAGAACAAGAACAATAGCAATAGAGAGAAGAGTAGAGAGAGTTCTTCTTATTGAGTTGAGAGGGGTGAATTACAATGGTAGAGAGCACCTCTATTTATAGGGAGGAGGAAGATCTTGCTACCAATAATAGGACTCTAAAATCTCTCTAATTAAGTACATTAAAGACATTCACCTTAAATAGAAGTGTAAGAATCTTTTATTTCATAACACTCCCCCTTGAATGTCTATTCAATGATGTGCCTCGTTAAAACCTTAAAACAAAACCCAATGGGAAAAATTAAAGTAAGGAAAGAGTACACATGTTTGAATATGCGCCTATTGGTTGCCTCGTTAAAAACCTTGCAAGGAAAACCCAGTGGGACAAAACCTTGTAAGGGAAAAAGAGTGCAACGCGCATTGACTCCCCCTAATGAGTACATCGATTTATATCCTTGAGCATTTGCATTCCAACCTTGTGCATCATCTTCAAAACGATCTTTGGTAGATGCTTGATGAATAAATCAACCATATTGACTTGAATAAATATTCCGCACCTTGAAATCATCATTCTTGATAGATATGAACATCTTCATATAATGTCGTGGAATAACTCTTCAATATCTCCATAGATGCATTCTCAATGCCATCATGCTTATAGTTATAGCAAGATACATATGGACACAAATTGTACTTAGGATGTGGTACTTCAGGACCAAGGATTGCATATGCTTCAAGCAACTTAAATCTTTCAAGTTAAGTCATGTAAGTCACATAATAGACTTTAGCTGCATATCAAAGTTTCATTAGTGATACTAAACAAATAAGATATCGAAAACTGACTATACATACCTTTGACTTTTATCTTTCAAGCATTTGAACTATAGGTTCAAAACTACATGTCTTTCATATGGAATCAATTCTTCTTGAATTGTATCTCTTCCATTTAGTTACTTTCTTTGAGTCAGCAAATGCGTATAGCATGCTTTGCAATATGTTGCAATTGCATTTCCCCTTTTATGAACTACAGGTTCATATCATGATATTCGGGGATATACATATACAAATGAAAAATCATCCCATGTAACACTTTCTCAAGTGTTTATCATGTCTCCCCCTCATGTTAGTAAAGCTAACATGTTTCCTCAACTTTGGAAAATCATCTTTGTGCATTATGTCAATATACACAGCACCTTAATAATAAGATGAAATTATTTGGTTCCTGACCCTGAACCACTTGTGAGGGGAGAATATACTCTCGTATACAACTTATATCAAACTGATATATATATAACTTAGTTCTCATAAGAAACAGTTTAGCTATTTAAGTGGCAGCACTCAATAATTATCTTGCTAAACCAACTTATCAAGATGAACTGTCTTGAGTAGAGAATCTGGAAACTATGCTCGAAGTTAGATTACTGAGCGATTTACCTCGCAAGCACGGCCAGGCTGCGGGTTAATAACAATTGCGCATGTAACCATTCCATAGATGCATCATATGTGGTATACATGGCGGGTGAATGGGCCCATACTCACCTTTCATATTTCCAGAATTTATGGGCTTCAACGCGAACTCTTTAGTTGGTCAGTTCATTAATGAGAACAAGTGATACAAGAGTATTCGTAAAGAACTTTCTAGTTCTTTAATATTCACCTATGTGAATTTGCACATCATACTTAAAATGAGATGGCTAACATGAATGCCAACTGAATAAATTATCAATATTGGTAAACTTCAAATTTACACCATGACATGTGCACTTATCAATAAACTTCGGGTTTATTATGACATGGGTTTTATACCAATAGATATCCACTTTATTGTGGCATTCTTTCGTTTGTGTAGTACAAACTGGAGAACAAAGCGGGTAGCTTTTCATATACAAATTACCCCGCTACAAGTTGTAGTAATAGGAGAATCAAAGCCTTCCTTTATTTATAGTCTCAATATCATCAATCGCCTTCGCGTGTACTTTTGGAAACTGGATAAGTTTCTTTGAGACTTACTACAGCACAATACTCAATTGTGTTTCTCCAACATAATAATAATTGGCTCTTCGAGAGCTCTCAATTAATTTTGTACTACCACAGATTGAGGTTCGAGATCCTCACATTCTTGCATTCCGTATTTTCAAGAGTCTCAGGCTCAATAGATTCTTCGTGAATCTCGGAATTAATCAAATCATGAGCGTCCTCATGTGATTCTTTCATAGTGTCATTTAGATCGTTCTTTTTCCTCTTTCTAGGATTTCGATCTTTGGAACCTAATGGTCTGCCACGCTTCTGGCGTGCATTTGACTCATTGGATATGACACTAGATATTTGTCCAATAGGGACTTCAATACGGATCGGAACATTTTCCGCGTGAATGTGGGATTTCGTTATCCTCTTCAAGTCCGTAAATGCGTCAGGCATTTGATTTGCTATTCTTTGCAAATTGGATAATCTTTTGTACCTCTTTCTTTCAAATAGAGGTATGTGGATCAAGATGAGATAATGATACATTTTTCCACAAAATTTCCCATTTGGTTTCACCGACTTCTCCCCCTAATTTTGGGAAAAGTGTCTCATCAAATTGACAGTCTGCAAATAGTGCAGTGAACAAATCTCCTGTCAATGTTTCGAGGTAGCGAATAATGGAGGACGATTCATACTCAACATATATTCCTAACCTTCTTTGCAAACCCATTTTGGTGCGGGATGGCGGTGCTACAGGCACATATACTGCGCATCCAAAGCTTCTTAAATGGGATATATTGGGTTCATGACCCAAAACCAATTGCAATGGGGAATATTTGTGTCAATTCGTCAGTCAGAGACGAACTAGCATTGCTGCATGCAACATGGCGTGACCCCAAACCGAAGTGGGCAGCCGACGAACTAGCATTGCTTCATGCAAAATGGCGTGACCCCAAACCGAAGTGGGCAGCCGACAAACTAGTATTGTTGCATGCAAAATGGCGTGAACCCAAACCGAAATGGGCAGCCTCGTTTTCATGAAGAATTCAAGATTATTCTCATCTATTGTCTCAATATGATATCCATTTTGAATGATATCTTTAAAACTCAACAAGTTCCTTTTAGACTTGGAGGAGAACACTTTGATTGATATCATTAAAACTCAACAAGTCCTTCTTAGACTTGGAGGAGAACATTGCATTCTCTATGATTAACGTCATGCCTTTGGGCAGAGTTACAATTGCTCTTCCGGAGCCTTCAATCAATTTACTACTTCCATAGATTGTAGTAATGTTTGCCTTACACAATTACTCTTCTTTTCTTTGAGTATTGTATGTGTAGTACATGAATCAACTAGGCAAATACTTTTACAATTGGACGTTGGTCCAAGTTCGCTTTGTGAGATATCCATATTTGCTATCCCAAGAAATACATAAATATAAGTATAAACAACTTCAATTCTTTTGTTTCGCGTTTAAACAGCGTTTTGGGAAGCCGTTATTTAGGATATTCGAATATTGTATTCTAATATTCGAATATAATGCCTTGCGGAAAAAATAATACTTTAATGCGGAAAATATTAGATATTCGAATATTTAAGCACATATTCTAATATCTTGCCAGATATTCGAATATAGGAATTCTGATATTCGAATATCTGGCCCAGATATTCGAATATCAGACTCTGATATTCGAATATCTGGCCTGGCGGAAAAAAGTTCGTTTTATTGCTAAATATTAGACGATCGACTAGTTTTTAGGTTAGTCGATTACCTCTACTGTACAATAAAAATATTTGAGCATATTGAAACATTCTAAAGGGCTAATACTAACATCATATCATGAACTAGCTAATACGAGCTAATACTAATGACTATTGATTTATTCATTGACTAATACAAATAAGTGGAATAAAATCAAATAGCTCCATCTCCTTTCATCACGGACCCATCACCGATTAGGTGGTCTATCTTTCCCTCGGGTTGCTAAAAGAAGTCTGCCACATCCAGGTGGGTGAAGTCAAAGTTGTCGTCAGAGACAAAATTCGTTTCAGGGCGTTTACTCTTTCGAGATGCTTAATAAAGGTCAACCAAATTTTATGGTATACGGCAAGACTTAGACCAGTGCCCGTTTTCACCGCAACGATAATATATAGTTTATAAACTATTTGCTTTTGGATTCTTATCGTATCGTGCTTGTGGCAGAGTGACCAACTTCAGGTTGTCATCTCTCTTCTTTAAGCCTTTCCACAAGATGGGTGAATCCTTGATGCTGAGATATTCAATCTTCAAACTTTCATCAAGGTGATGGCGCAAGTAAATCAAGGCCTTCGTATAGTTTCAAACCTTCATTAAGGTGATGGAGCAAGTAAATCAAGGCCTTCGTATAGTTTTGGGTGGATGCATTATTTCTGTATTTAATGGCGTCTCCAAGACCCATAGCATCTAAGTGGATTTCAGTATCCAACACCCATGTTATATAGTTCTTGCCCGAAATTTCGAGGGCAACGAACTTTCTTTTCATATGACACAATTACATCAAGAGCGTGTTCATACTTACGGGCTCTATTACAATTATCACATTCACTTCAGGGAATGGATCAAAATCATGTGCTTTACACAATCTTATGTCAAATATTACTTTCATAAAGTGAAAGATTATTTTGAGAATCCTTATTGTTCTCTTTATCACAATAATAACGATTATAATTTCGTCTATTGCCACGTCCATGGTAATGCTTTTGTCTTCTTTCAGACTTACCATATACTGCATCCACATTCTCTAAAGGGAATGGAGCAACTTCAATGGGACGGGATTCTTTGCCCATAATCATACATGAATTTAATCATGGCAGGACATAGAGATTTTACCACTTCGTGTGGTTAAAATTTCTTACAAACTCCATTAGAGTTATACTCAAACTTGATTGTATATATTTGTATATAAAATCAAATTATAGAATTCCAAGAATTTGAAAGGAAAAAATAAAATACTTACCTTTAAGGTATACCAAATATATTTTCAGTATTTCTTTCTTTCCTTTTTCTTTTCAACTTTTTCGTTCCTTTCTTCCTTTTGGCTATCCAGTACTCTTCTTTGTTTTCTGATTTCGTTTCTCTCTCTTTTTTTTTTCTTTTTCTTCTTTTGCTTTCTTTCTTTGAAGCAAAACCCTACACAAACAAAAGTTAAGACAATCGAAATTTCAATTGGTTAGAGACTCGTGCTGATAACGTGTTATAAACTAAAGCAAAAGACAAGAACAATAGAACAAGAACAATAGCAATAGAGAGAAGAGTAGAGAGAGTTCTTCTTATTGAGTTGAGAGGGGTGAATTACAATGGTAGAGAGCACCTCTATTTATAGGGAGGAGGAAGATCTTGCTACCAATAATAGGACTCTAAAATCTCTCTAATTAAGTACATTAAAGACATTCTCCTTAAATAGAAGTGTAAGAATCTTTTATTTCATAACAATATCTTAATTAAGAGATGGAGTGGATTGAATTAGAACAAGTATCTCATTGCTTAACCACACCATTTCTGAGATAAGCTTTTATCCTAAACCCCTTCAATTCATTCGCCAGAAATCACAAAGAGGACACATAACAATAGGATTATCCAAATAATGCAAATATTAAATTTTTTTAATGTACACATTGTCCGACAAGGCGATGGTAATGATTATTCATTCTTAAAAAGAAAATATATTGTATGAGTCAAAATCTGATCAAACAAGAATCTGCATAAAAAGGAACGACAATGTCAATTGGGCCAAAGTGGTATTCGTACAATGTTATGGCAACGAGCACCTCGGCTAAGGCCGAGGTCGTCTACTCAGAATATTTGTACGGCGAATTGGATGTATCGGTATTTCAGAGGATCAATCTGAAAAACGTTTAGGTACTTTGGCTAATGACCGTTGTGTAAACGAAAATACCTAGTATAAATACTAGGCGAGAGAACGAAGAAAGGGGTTTGAAACAAACTAACAAACAAAAACATCTTTGAAGAGAGGATGAGGGATCTCCATCTCTTTCCCCTCGTTGAGGAGAAAGAAGCAAGGAAGCTCAGATCCTCAGTATACACTGTTAGTCCTATCATATCAAATGTACAAGGGTCAATCATGTTAAAGATCGGTGACCATTTTTATCTATGTATTCTTCATTATTATTCAATGTAATGAAAATCACCATCCTCTTCTTACATTACGGGATTCGATTATTGCTACGATTAAATTCTATGTCCAGCTATGCATTCTTGTTCTTATCCTCTATCTCAGATCTATAATGAATTATCTTTTACTAGGATTTACCTCAAATCTTCCTATTTAATTAGTTTACTAAAAAGGTATTAATATTTTTTTTGTTAAACAATTTGGCGCCGTCCGTGGGGATTTTCTAGATAAAATTTTAGTTCCCTCTAGATCTAGAGTCGGCCAGAGTTTCACTTCCCGGTTGTCGTAGCCTCGCCCTCTCATTACAAACGCCAACTTGAGAAATTTGTAGGCGAGCTTTTGAAATAACCAAACCAACCAGGGTCAGATCTTTGCGATCATTTTCCTGATGTGTTGTTTATGCGTTTGTTCATTGTTCGCGCACCTGGGAGAATTCTCATGTTCATGTGCCAATTCAAAAAAGAAAAACGAGTCAAACCCAAATGATATCGTCTGTCTCCTTGACCTGATTGATTGGCAAGGAAGAGGGGCACTGTAGAATGACTCATTTTGTCCCGTACTCGAATGACGTCTTCAAATTTAATAACCTCGTGCTTAGCTTCTCCATTAGTCGAGCCTGGGTTTCTTATAGGCTGACAACTTTGTCCGTTGGGATCTCGAGCTCGAGTCTCGATCCGATCTCATTCTAGGTGCACAAAAATAAGGGGAACATAAGTTATACTCCGTACATACGGACATGACAAACTTGTTATTTTAAATAATCACACAATAGGATATTGTCCCTTCCTGGGAGGGGTCAATTTGCATGAAGTATAGATCAGTATCTAACGTTAATATAGCAAATGGGATTGCGGACGTGCTCAGTGCACATGGGGCCATAATCCCACTTTGACAACTCATACTCGCGGCGTGCCAAACCTATCTCTATAGCTTGTCATGGATTTTATATAGATATCAGACATAATTTCGATCTACACTATATCATCCTGCAGGAAACAGTCGAGCAAACCCCCCTTCACTGTACCATATTACAAATAACAAACGGCTCGGAACAAGCCAACATTATTAAGAAACAATCTCCATAAGCTGGGACTGGGCGGTGAGGCCATGGAAAGTACAGTCTCCCCCAACACAGGCATGACGTGAAGATGAAAAGCTTGCATGTATGTTCGCAATGGCAATCCTACAATTCAGCCGACTAAATATTACGAAGCACAGCCGAGATTTGTTCGAATTATTCAAACCCCAGGGCGCCCAAAATCCCAAGTAGTGAATTCATCGCCCGTACCGTCAACGGTCTCTCTAGCCGAGCAATAAATGGACTAGATAGACTGGGACTTACCTCGGCTTATGCATAGATGATGCAACAACAAGTAACATTCTCCAATAACAGAAAGGCAACATGAAACATTCTTACCACTCTACCGAGCTCACATATTGCCAAACAAAAGAAAGTTCAACCTCGTTCAAACTCATAACGGGTTACAATTCGACCTCGCTCAAATTTACACTCTTACAGCCCCCGACCATCGCCAAGCAAAGTCAAAATTCGGCCTCGTCCGAACTCATAACGGGCTACAATTCGACCTCAATCAAAATTACAAATTTATGGCCCCCAACCATCGCCAAACAAATGTCAATGTTTGACCTCGTCGAACTGCTAACGGTTTACAATACAAATTCGCTCGAATTTACAACCTAATGTCCCCCGGCCATCATCAAGAGAAAGTCAGAGTTTGACCTGGTTCGAACCTATAACATGTTACAATTCGACCTTATTTGAATTTACACCCTTACGACCCCCGACCATCGCTAAGCGAAAGTCAAAGTTTGACCTCATCACAGGTTACAATTCGACCTCGCTCGAAATTACACCCTTACGACCCCCGGCTATTACCAAGCAAAATACAATGTTTGACCTCGTCAAACTCATAACGGGTGACAATTTGACTTCGCTCAAATTACACCCTTACACCCCCGGCCATCGCCAAATGAAAGTCAAAGTTCGACTTCATTTGAACCCATAACGGGTTACAATTCGACCTCGTTCGAATTTACAAGTTAAAAGTGACTCCGCCCAAGTTGAGAAGTCGGAATTTGACCTCGCTCGAATTTACTGGTCAAGTGACTTTGCCTAAGTTGGAAAGTCAAAATTCGACTTCGCTCGAATTTACAAGTCAAAACTGACTTTGCTTAAGTTAGCAAGGCAAAATTCGACCTCACTCGAATTAACAAATCAAAAGTCACTTCAATCAAACTGGAAAGACAAAATTCCACCTCGATCGAATTAACAAGTCTAAAATGATCAATCAAATTTGCAAGGCAAAATTTGACCCCGCTTGGGTTAACAAAGTCAAGTTCAAATTAGCAGGTCGAAAAAGATCACGCTCAAATCAACTAAAAATCAGGACTCATCACGGGAGAATCTGAAGATCTTTTTCGAAAAAATGAAAATGAAAAGAAAGTCAAAAATATGAAACCAGAGGCAAACCATCTTATTTCAGAAGACACACATACACAACATTTTCTTAGAAAATGCCAAGTGCGGCCCCCCATAGAAAGAAAAACAAAGAACAACACAAAGGAACAAAAAAACTGAGTTCAAAAGCTGCAAAAAACTTCACTCGTCATCTTCTCCACTGTCGTCCTCTCCAGCATTGTCATCATCAGAAGAAATCCCATTTTCAATATAAGTACCCTCACCGACCTCCGGTGTCACAGGGTCATAACCACAGGCGAGACGAGCCTCGCGTGACTTAACCCGGGCATCTTCAAAAGCAGACTTAGAAATGCTCCCCCGCCACCCACAAGTTCTTATATATATCTCGCTGGGCCTCAGCATGGACCCATATCTCGTACAAATGGTGGGGTACAACAATGGAAGCAGATTATTGAGGTGGGGCTTAAGCCAACAGTTGCCTCAAGAACAACAACTTGGTCTCTCGAGCTTGAGGTATCCCGCATGAGCTCACCAATCCGCTCCTCAGGCTTTGCCTCCCTCAATACTACCATCTCCTCACAGCTTCCCGCTCAGACATGAGGGCGCGAATAGTGTCTTTCAGCTCTGTCACTCTCGCCGGGGTTTCCACTCGGGCTCCCTCGACCCTGTCCAACTCGGCCACCTTCCTTTCTAGCTCCGCTACCTTGCGCGTAAACTTTGCATTTAGATAGGAAAATCAAGTGGCATTCTGCTCAAGCTCGGCTCGCAAAGACAACACCTTCGCCTGATGGTTCTCGCATACCGCTACAACCCCTTTGCCTACTTCAAGCTCCTCGTCTTTGGCCCTAAGCAGCCTCTCGAGCTCACTACATCTATAGATAGACCGCATCAGATCCTCATCCCGTTTCTCCAACTCTTCCCTGAGAGATTGAGTATTATCGCTCGGCCTAAGTTGTGCATGCATCTCACGGCACCTGTCGTGATACCGGCGATACGTCATGGCTATTTTAAGAAAGACTTCGGCCCGTGTCTCAGCCCTACGAGCACTCTCGATCTCCAATATGTAAGTCTAAAAATAATAAAAAGGAAGAACCAGGGAAAGGAAATGACACCAAACAAAGAAAATAGCAAAAGGAAACTCACCCTCAAGGCCATCCCAGCCACACCGCGTGATAAACCGGAATCACTAATCTCCTAAAGAGACCCACTTTCGGTGGTGAAGCACAAAATGTCAAATTTGGGCACCAAGTCCACTGTGTCCTTCAAGAAGTTAAAGTTTGATAGAATTTCTAGCACACAGGAAGGGCTTTCTGCCCTCACATCGACCCTGGAAAATCCTTCCTTCAACATCCTCATGTCTTCAGGATCGATATTGGAATCAAATTCATAATCATCTACCACTACGCCCTTCGACCTCTGATTGGACGAGGAGGGGGCATGGTCTTGTCGAGATTTCGATGGACCGCTCGGAACAATCACAACGACCTCCGAGTCTTGTCCCTCCGCCGCGGCAGCCTCTTCCATGCCCGAAACGGGCATCGTCCCCATACCCAGGCTGGCAATACCGCTAGCTTCAGATACCGCCAAAATAGGGTTGTCCTTCGAAGGCGTTTCAATCAAATACGCCCCTCTCATTCTATCTTCCGCCTCTTTGACAAGGGCCTCTTCGCCACCATCTTCAGAAAGTTTGTCTGCCAAACAAGCTGTGGGGACTGGGGTGTCCGACCAAAGCAGCCTTTGAACAAACTGGTTTGGATGTGGATGCGGTCCGCAGAACAGTTAGACTTTGGACGCCCTCATCCACGGCTACCACTGGTACGGGCCTATTCTAGGAAGTCGGCTTATGAATAGCAAGTGCAGGATCCCTCACCATTTTCACTCCTCTACAACCTACCAATGAGAGAAATTCGACCAAACAAAGATATAAGGTAATGGAAAATACGAAGCAAAGAACAAAGCAACTAAGACCAAAACGGGCTCACTCACCAGCAGAAGGTTTGTATCTAAATATCTCGTGGAATGGTGCCCATTCACGAATCTCCTTCGTGTGGGGGACAGAATCGAGCTCACCCACTCGCAAAAATTAGCAACTTGCAAAGGAGGTACTCTCTCGGCTGCAAAAACAAAAACAAACAGTCGACGAGGCCATTAAAGATAGACGACCAACAACCATTTTAAGAAAAAATGTATAAATTAAAAAGGAAGGAAGACCTACGGGAGAAATTCCACGTCTTAGGAAAGCCCTTTGAGTTCGATACCACGTGTTTTGTTCAGACAAATAAGAAGTTCTCCAAGAAGCGGCGATTGTCCTTGTCATCCATCTTCACCTCCAAACCCTTAGTTCCTTAGTGACGAATGTGAATCATTGTGCCCCTATAATAATGGGAGGCGAAGAGGTGAAGCATATGTCGTGGAGAAATTCCTCGATCAGCCAGTTCCCCGTACTTGATAAGCATAAGGAAGAGCTTGTATATGTACAAAGAGAGTTGGGACAGACACATCTCGTAGAAGTGGCAGAAGTCCACTACCAAGGAAGGAAGAGGATGCATGTATCCAATGATAAATGGATACGTATAAAACATGCCATAGCCTGGACGGTGTATATGCACTATGTCACGATCCACCGGAACCAGTTCAGTGTGATCATAGATCCCCCATTTGGCTTTAAACAACGTAAGCGCTGCAACATCCATCGTAGAAAAAATAGGCTCAAAATCATCCTCAATAGGGCTTTTGAAGTCAGTCAGTCCTTGCCTTTCCTGGGCGGGGAACCACTTCATCCACTGTCAGAAAACTTTATCCTCCACCATAGCCACTCTCTCTTCGAGTGAAGGGGTATCGTTTTATGGCACCGAGGCACCAACAACTCTATCAAGGTTGGAGGATGCACTAGCCATCTCTTCTTTAATTGCAAGAATTGGGAATAATAAGGGGAAAAGGTAGAAGCCACAAGAATTCTTAACAGAGGGAAATGTAAGAAACTGAAGGAGAAGAAGAAAAGTTGGGAAAGTCTCTCTTGAGCGATTGGGGAAGCACAACATTCAAATGTAAGGTTTTCCCCTATTTATAGGGATGTAAGAACCCTGAGCGGGAAAACCAAACGCCGCTATTTTGAAAATAAAAATGGCATGGGATGAAACAAACTGACACACAAAAGGGGATGAAACAAACTAACACACAAATACATCTTTGAAGAGAGGATGAGGGATATTAATCTCTTTCCCCTCGATGAGGAGAAAGAAGTAAGGAAGCTCAGATCCTCCAAGGAGAAAGAAGCAAGGAATCTCAGATCCTCGGTATACACTGTTAGTCTCATCATATCAGATGTACGAGGGTCAACCATGTTAAAGATCAGTGACCCCTTTTTATCTATGTATTCTTCATTATTATTCAATGTAACTAAAACCATCATCCTCTTCTTACATTACGAGATTCAATTATTGCTACGATTAAATTCTATGTTAAGCTATGCCTGCTTGTTTGTATGGGTCAAAATATGACCTCGAAATAATTAGCAAGATTAATTATGTCCCAAGCTAATTCGTAATTAATAAATGGTATGACCGCTTATTAATCGCCATACCCGATCATCGGCTGACTCACTCATTAAGGCTACAACCTATTCACCATCATAGGGATGGAGAGGCTCCACGGCTATCACTGTCGGCTCATACATCTTACATCTATAAATACTAAGAGAAGGAGCTCTGGAAAGGGGCTGCGTCTTCTTCTTTATCACTATTCCCGAGAAAAGAGAGAATTCATTGTAAGGTTTTGAACCTCTCCATGGAGAGGCATACCAAATCAATATCATCAATAAAAGATCTTTACCTTTCTCTCCCTAACAAATAACATTTGTCTATTCCATTTTCCATTTGGTCTTTTGGTTATTACGGTCTACTATGATTGGCCCTTGATCTATTTTTCGATTGTTTTTATGCTTGAAAAGTGTACGATAACTTTGGGCTAAACAATTTGGTGTTGTCTGTGGGGATTTCATAGCAGAATTGTGTAGTTCTTCCCGGGACCAAAAGGAAAGAAATGCCAAAGAACAAGCCATCACAAACAAGCTGAAGCGATATATCAGACAAAGGAAAATGAAGATCTCGAGTCGAGATCCAACTCCTCTTTCACTCCTCTCTCGGATGGTACAAGCAAGAAGAAGAAGAAGTCCCCCCCTCCCGGAGGGGGGGGGGGGAAGCATCTATAGTACTCCTATGTCCCTGATGCAAGAACCCGCCGGTAAAAGGCACGAAGTCATCTCAAAACCGAGATCCATGGCGGAGTAACCTACACGAACTAATCGATAAGACAACTCATAAACCGTGCGAAGTCTTAAACCAAAACTGACCGTTAATGCCCCATACACATGACGATGGGTCATGCCGGAGAAAAATTTACCAAAAAATTTAACTACAAGTTGAACTAAGACTCAGCCTATGCGTCTTTGCCAACAAAAAAATTACAAATTTCAACTATGGTTGAACAACTCAGGCTACGTGCCTTCGCCAAAAAAGTTTAACTACAAGTTTAACTGGGAATCAGGCTATGTGCCTTCGCCAAGAAAAAGGTTACGAAGTTCAACAATGGTTGAACAACAACTCAGGCTACGTGCCTTCGCCAAAAATCTCAACTACAAGTTGAACTGGGACTCAGGCTATGCGCCTTCGCCAACAAAAAATTACAAAGTTCAACTACGGTTGAACAACAACTCTGCTACGTGCCTTAGCCAAAAATTTCAACAAGTTGAACTAGGACTCAGGCTATGCACCTTCGCCAACAAAAAATTGCAAAGTTCAACTACGGTTGAACAAAAACTCAGGCTACGTGCCTTTGCCAAAAAAGTTCAACCACAAGTTGAAATGGGACTCAGGCTATACGCCTTCGTCAACAAAAAAATTTACAATGTTCAACTACGGTTGAACAACAACCCAAGCTACGTGCCTTCTTCAAAAAAAGTTCGACTACAAGTTGAACTGAGACTCAGGCTATGCGCCTTCGCCAACAAAAAAATTATAAAGTTCAACTACAGTTGAACAACAACTCAGGCTACATGCCTTCGCCAATAAATTCAACTACAAGTTGAACTGGGACTCAGGCTATGCGCCTTCGCCAACAAAAAATTACAAAGTTCAACTACGGTTGAACAATAACTCAGGCTACGTGCCTTTGCCAAAAATTTCAACTACAAGTTGAACTAGGACTCAGGCTATAGGTCTTCGCCAACAAAAAATTACAAAGTTCAACTACGGTTGAACAACAACTCAGGCTACGTGCCTTCGCCAAAAAAGTTCGACTGTAAGTTGAACTAGGACTCAGGCTATGCGCCTTCGCCAACAAAAAATTACAAAGTTCCACTACGATTTAACAACAACTCATGCTACGTGCCTTTGCTAAAAAAGTTCAACTACAAGTTGAATTGGGACTCAAGCTATGCACCTTCTCCAACAAAAAATTAAAAAGTTCAACTACGGTAGAACCACAACTCAGGCTACGTGCCTTCACCGAAAAAGTTCAACTACAAGTTGAACTGAGGCTCAGGCTATGCGCCTTCGCCAACAAAAAGATTACAAAGTTCAACTACGGTTTAACGACAACTCAGGCTACGTGCCTTTGCCAAAAAATTCAACAACAAGTTGAACTGGAACTCAGGCTATGTGCCTTCGCCAACAAAAAATTACAAAGTTCAACTACGGTTGAACAACAACTCATGCTACGTGCCTTCGCCAAAAAAGTTTAACTACAAGTTGAATTGGGACTCAGGTTATGCGCATTCGCCAACAAAAAAATACAAAGTTCAACTACGGTTGAAAAACAACTCAGGTTACGTGCCTTCACCAAAAATTTAGCTATAAGTTGGACCGGGGATCGGGCCGCGTGCCTTTGCCAGTCCAAATCGCAAGACTCAACTACGATGGAATAACGATTCAGGCCATATGCCTCTATCATTGTAATCCCAATCTTGCTCAAACAACAAGGCCGAACACCTTCGTCCTCAAACCTATAGAGCCACGGACGAAGAAATGGGTTAAGCTCCCCCGCCATTCAAGTAAGTACACCCAACTCGAACTAAAAATTGGGCCACGTAAATTTTGGCCCCGGTCGAAGTACAAGGTCGCGCACGGCCATTAGTTCGACCATGCCTGAACCGGGACTCAGGCTAAATGCCATTATCGCCTAATATTTGCCACAACTTGTTTACACTAAGTAAAATAGAAGCGATAAACGAAGAGCGCTTAATCACAGCCAAGGTAATCACTGCAAAACAACCGGCCTAGTCTACGACTAAGGCAAGCAAACGACTCGACGAAAGTCAAAGACACACACCTAGCCAAGGCAGCCGACATTATCATGGTCGAGGCCATCGCCACCATTATGGTCAAAGACATGGGAAAAGATACAAAATAAATGCAAAGCAGGAAAAGGAAAGTAAAGCCGCATATATATATATATATATATATATATATATATATATATATATATATATATATATATATACATCTTTATTTACAACGGGTCACCCCCGCTTACATCCGATCAAGGCCGGCGAATAAAGAAAATGATAACCAAATGGCAACAACAACTAGAAAAACAAAATAAAAGAAACAATACAAAAAAATTTCATTCGGCGCCACCCGCGCCACCATCAATACCGCCAGTGCCCTCGGCACCATCGTCAGCTCCTAAATAGACTGGTCAAAGCCGCAATAGACACGGGCCTCACGAGCCTTTTGACGGGCTTCTTCATAAGAGGTTTCAGGTACAATACCGGCCTCCCACAGTTTCTTGTACACGTCAGGCTAATCCACGACAAACGTCCAAAGATCATGATCCGGGCCGAAAGAGGCAGCCTGATCCCTCAAGCACTGATTCTCGGCCTCTAAGGCTGTAATTTGGTCGTTGCAGTCTGAGTTTCCCGTTCATAAATTCCAATGCATTCCTCTACCGCTCCCTCTCGAAAGGCCGCAATGGACCTCTCCAACTCCCTTTCTCGTTCACGAACACGGTACTCTGTTTCTAACATTTCGAACCTCGATACGGCATCCCTCGCCTGCAGCCTCAAGGCAGCGACCTCGGTCTCCAAAGCGACCACCTGCATGGTCAAAGCTTCAAAGGTCTCTGGCGTCCTGGCCCCATCTTGGCGTACCCTCTCAGTAGCAGCCTCCCTCTCGGCCTTTGTCTCCTTGTCTTTATGACGAAGTTGCTCCTCAAAAGTGTTGACCCTGCCAAGGGCCTGCTGCGTTTAAAGCTCCCACCTCTCCAGGGGTCGTTCCTCATGCGCTCACGCATCTTGCGGCACCGGTCCCGATAACGACGTTACTTTCCCAGCACCCGCGAGCAAATCCCAAAATGGACGTTAGCTCGACGTATACTCTCTACCTCCCACAAAAAGAGCTACAAAAATGAATCAATAATCAGAACAGAAAAACAGACCAAGTAAAACAAACAGAAAAACAAACTATGAGCCATTACACGTACCTTTAGGCCTTGCACGACCGCCTCACCATCAACCCAACATCTGAGATACCCTTCAGTGACGTACTTTCTGCCTGTGAGCACAACACCTCGAACAACCACACCGGATTCTCCTCATGAAGAAGCAAGTTCTGCTCCGTAGGGATCTCAACGTAATGGAACTGCCCTTCCGCATGCACCGGTTGTGTGGGTGTGGCCATCCTGAAGCTTGCGAACATCGTCGGTCCAGGTCACACTCAGAGTCATACCCTTCGCCTGCGGTGCCCCTCCCTCCGCCCGCCAATTGGAAAGTTGATACTCCCACCCCCGCCAACACCATGGCACCTGATTCTCCAACCAATGCAGTTGTGAGGAACTGCCTCCCCTCTCAGCAACCAGAACTGATAATTGAACCGCCGAAGCAGTAGTGTCACCTTGTCCTGAGTCAACCGGGGAAACCCCCAGTGAATGCTCGCCCTCAATTGCAGGCACCGTCGCTGGATTCTCCTCCACGTCCGATGGCAGGGAATCCAAGTTTATCACCATCGAAGCCGGTGTAAATGCGACGATACGCCTGACTAGTGGCCTCTCCTCTTCCTCTTCATCCTCTCTCAGAGGCAACCCCTTCTTGGGGCATACGGTCCCCAAAGGCTCTTCAACCCGAGGTGCGGATCGTGTCGGGGAATGGACCGCTGAGGATTCAACTGAAGTTTCCTTCGACACTGGACGTGGTGCCGACATAGATACAAGTCGCACAGTCATGCTCGACATGCGAACCGCTAATTGAGGCGCCCTCACGCGGCGTGCCCTCATGTTGGTCCAGGTTTCAGTTGAGTTTTGAATATTGACAAATGAAGTGATAGAAGGACTTGATCCATCTTGTACTACACAGTCTGAATTAACAAGGGCACATGCAGAGCACGCGAGGAAGATAATGCACCAAGGATCATGCATCAATATCTTCTGATCATAATCGAAAAGATTGCATTGGGATAAGGAGGACAGTCTCCTTATGTGAAGATAACTTAATCCTAAGTTAGGATAAGGGCTGGAGTTTGCATTGGCCAAGGACTCGAATTGTGAAAGGATAAGAAGTGGGGTCTTAATCAAACTCTAACTGCTAACTCAAATTTATGATTGAGTTAGTTTTCTTTTCAGGTAACAAACACAAGCAGAGGTAAAAGCATATTTGAGAGCAAAAGAGCGAGCCTCATTTGCAAGCAATATATGCAAGTTACAAGTGTGGACGCCTACAGCTACATGAACCTAGAAAAGAACCAGTTGCATCTGATTGTTTTATTTCTAGTTCAATTGTAGTAGGTTTTATATTGTACCTTTCAGCTTAGTTAGAAGCAATTGTATTAGGTCGTTGTGTCATCAAGTTAGAGTTAACTTGATAGTGTACCAGTAGCTGAGGCTGTGTGCCACACTGGGATTAGAGTTTAATCCTTAGGTTTACAAAGAGTTTGGTAAATGCTGTTTTTAGCTCATTGATTTTAGTGGAGTTTTGGAAAATCCTATTGAGTAGTAGGTCGTAGTTTTTTCACCTTTTGAGCCAGGTGTTTTCCACGTCAAAATAGTTGTGCACTTTACTTTCAATTTTTGTTATTCCGCAAACTGCATTAGTTAGAACACTTAGAAGAACCAGGTTCTTCTAACGCGAAAATTAGGTACCACATAAATCACCGCCCCCCCTTGTGTGGTATTGACATTTATTCACATCAATTAGTATCAGAGATGGTTATCCTTGAAGAGGTTAACACCTTAGGAAAAAGATCAACATGAGTGCACTACCTGGGAACTGGGAAGGATAGTCTATTGCAAGGCATCCACTCTTCAATGGGATCTACTACTCTTGGTGGAAAAATAGAATGAGAGATCATATCATGGGTGAAGATTATGAACTCTGGGACATCATCACTGATGGCCCTCTTGCTACAACCAAGAAGAATGCTGAAGGAATGGATGTTCCAAAAACTAGAGCAGATTGTACTGCTGATGATCTAAGGAAGTGGGAGAAAAATGCTAAAGCCAAGAAATGGCTAGTGTGTGGACTTAGCCCCGATGAATACAACAGGATTCAGAGATGTACAACTGCCAAGGAAATTTGGGACACTTTGCAAGTGGCTCATGAAGGAACACCTCAAGTGAAGAGGTCTATGGAAACTCTACTGTATTCTCAATACGAGAATTCTACTATGACGGATGGTGAAACTATCCAAAAGATGTATACTAGGTTCACTACACTACAAATGAACTTGAGTCTCTTGGAAGGGTTATTTTGGAAGAAGACAAGGTAGAGAAGATTTTAACTAGAGTTTTGCTAATCTTCTGGGAAAGCAAAATCACTGCCATTCAGGAATCCAAAAGTATTGCTACTCTTAAATTGGATCAACTAATTGGAAACTTGACTGCTTATGAATTGAGAAGGCAAACTCTGAAGATGGATTCTCCAAAGAAAGAAAGATGTCTGGGTCTTAGGATCTCAGAAGGATTAGATCTTGAAGATGATGAAATGGCAATGATAACTAAAGACTTCAAGAAATACCTTATTCGAGGCAGAGGCTCTTCAAGAGGACCAACTTTCAACAAACCTAGGGCTCCTGAGAAGCAGACAAATGATAGTTGCTTCAAATGTGGAAAGACAGATCACATGATCAAGAACTGCCCTCAATGGGAGATTGAGTGGAAGAAGGAAAGGGCAGAAAAAAGGAACAGGAAAAGGAACTGGTTCAACCAAGGAGAAACAAAGGTACTACCAAAGCCATGGTTGCTGCATGGGGAGATACGTCAGATGAAGACTCATAAAATGAAGCTGAAGATGATCAAGCTCTTATGGACATCGGAGAATCAGAAGATGAACAAGAGGTAAGTGTTCTACATCTTAAAGAAAAAGATTAAATTCATGTCTAAAGAAAAATTGGCTGAACTCTTGATGGACTTCATAGATGAGTCTGAAATAATAAACAGTGAGAAAGATGTTATGTCTAGGGATTGTGCAATACTAGAAGAAAAATGCAAAAGACTAGAATCTAAGGTTGAAGAGAGAAATAACCTAAATTTTGAGTTGACGAACCAGGTTCTTCAACTGGAAAACAGTGTCCTATAACTCAAGTCTGAAAATTTGAAACTGAAAATAGGGACAGGAAAGAAAAAGGTCGATCAATCTTTCTCACACTAGAAGAAAAATTTAAGAAAAATGAAGGATGAGCTGTATGAGAAAGATGAATCAATCAAAGTCCTTAAATAAGAATTAAGAAAGGTGAAGCATGAACTAGACATAACATGCAAATGGAACAAGGCTTTTGATGCACTCTCCTGGCTGCAAGAACATCACGCAGCAACAAGAGAGGACTTGGGTTTGGGACTCAAGCTCCAAAATGGGATCCCAAAAACAAGTATCTCACTCTTCCTAAGAACAAAATATGTACACATTGTGGTAAGACTGGCCATTACAAAAATAATGTAATGCAAAAGAGAAGGCCAGTCAAAAGAACAAACGTTTTGTTCAAGAAAAACACAAACTGCCTGGATGGGCAAAAAAATTCTAATTCATCCGTTTGCCCATAGAAAGGGACCCAAACTAGTTTGGGTTCCTAAGACTAACCCCTGATTCCATTTTGCAGGTCCAAGTGAAAGGAAGCAGCCAAATTTGGTACATGGATAGTGGCTGCTCAAAACATATGACTGGTAACAAGGACCAGTTTCTTTCACTTTAAAACCTAATAGGAGGCAATGTCTCCTTTGGAAATGGAAAGAAAGGTGAGATCATTAGGGTTGGAAAGGTGGGAAAGACATACTCTCAATCCATTGAGAATGTCTACTTGATAGATGGGTTGAAATATAGCCTGATAAAAGTGTCAGAACTGTGTGACAGAGGTAATCTAGTGGCTTTTACTTCCTTAAAGTGTTTTGTGATTAACCTTACTACAGACAAGGCTGTTTTGCAGGGAAGAAGAGTTAATAATATTTACATTGTTGATTTGTCAACTCTTTCTGAAAATGAACTCACTTGTCTGAGTGTGTTAATAAATGATCCCCTCCTTTGGCACAAAAGACTTGGTCATGCTAGTCTAAATCAATTAAACAAATTAGTCTCCAAGGACTTGGTGATAGGGCTACCTAATATCAAGTTGAAGGAAGACAGAGTTTGTGAGGCATGTGCAAGGGGGAAGCAGGTAAGGTCATCTTTCAAATCTAAGAAAATGGTAAGCTTGTCCAAGTCGTTGGAACTGGTTCATATGGATCTCTGTGGTCCAATGAGAGCCATGAGCAGAGGTGGTAAAAGATATGTCTTGGTGCCGGTTGATGATTTCTCCAGATTTACCTGGGTGCTATTTCTAACTTCTAAAGATAAAGCATTTGAAATGTTCACAGCTTTTGTTAGAAAAATGCAGAAACAATTAGGAAATCAACTTGCATCCATTAGGTCTAACCATGGAACTGAATTTGAAAATGCAAAGTTTGCTGAATTTTGTGATGAAAATGGAATAGATCATAATTTCTCTGCCCCTAGAACTCCTCAGCAAAATGGGGTAGTTGAAAGGAAGAACATGACCCTTGAGGATATGGCAAGGACTATGTTACTTTCCAGTAAACTACCTCAGAGCTTTTGGGCAGAGGCAATAAATACAACTTGCTACATAATAAACATGTGTATGACCAGACCACTGGTAAAGAAAACTCCATATGAGTTACTTAAAGGGAGAAAACCAAATATATCCCACCTAAGGGCTTTTGGTTGCAAGTGCTATGTGCACAATAATGACAAAGATTCCCTTGGTAAGTTTGATCCCAGAAGTGATGAGGGAGTATTCTTGGGATATTCTTCACATAACAAAGCTTATAAAGTATTTAACAAAAGAACTCTATGTGTAGAAGAAAGTGTACATGTTATTTTTGATGAAACTAACACTCTTTCTGAGAGACAGAAACATGAAGATGAAGCCATTGGAATGATGAGACAACTGACTGAAGCTACAACACAAGTTAAGGAGACATCCAAGGAAGAAACATGTGATGGAACATGTCCTTTTACGCTGGGCAACCTGACAGGGGGAACAAATCTGAGAGAAAATGCACAAAATTCTCTAATGGAACCTGTACCTGAACTTGTGCCTCTACAACATAATAATGAAGGAGAATCTAGAAGAAACCAACTGGTGGGAAAATCTTACAAGTACATGAGTTCTCATCCCATTGAGAACATAATCAATGATCCCACATCTGGAGTCAAGACTAGATCACAAGTGAAGAATTTGTGTGCATTTGATGCCTTTTTGTCCCTAATTGAACCAAAGAATGTGAGTGAAGCTCGACAAGATGCAGACTGGATAAATGCTATGCAACAAGAACTCAATCTGTTTGAAAGAAGCAAAGTCTGACACTTGGTTCCAAGACCTAAGGACAGGTCAATCATTGGGACAAAATGGGTCTTCAGAAACAAGCTGGATGAATATGGAACAGTTATATAATGCAAGGTTGGTGGTTCAAGGCTATAGTCAAGAGGAAGGCATTGACTATGGTGAGACTTTTGCTCCAGTTTCCATACTTGAAGCAATTAGACTTCTCATAGCCTTTGCAGCACATATGGAATTCACTCTTCAACAAATGGATGTGAAAAGTGCTTTCCTAAATGGTTATCTCAAAGAAGAACTGTTTGTGAACCAACGTCCTGGATTCGAAAGCAAAGAATGTCCTGATCATGTATACAAACTGGACAAGGCTCTTTATGGTCTCAAGCAAGCCCCAAGAACTTCGTATGAAAGATTGTCAAAATTCCTTCTGGAGCATGGGTACAAAAGAGTTAAAATTGATAGTACTTTGTTCCTAAAGGAAAAAGGTAAAGATCTTCTAGTTGTTTATATTTATGTCGATGACATAATTTTTGGGGCAACTACAGAGAGGTTGAGCAATGGTTTTGCAAAACAAATGGGCAGTGAATTTGAAATGAGTATGATGGGAGAACTCAATTTCTTCTTAGGGTTGCAAATCAAACAAAGTCAAAACGGTACCATGATTCATCATCAACATTACACAAAAGAACTGATCAAGAAATTCAAGAATCCAAAGAAATAGATACTCCTATTGCAACTGCCGCAAAGCTAGATGCTGATGAACCTGGTTCATCAGTTGATCAAAAGTTGTACATGGGTATGATTGGTTCACTTTTGTATCTTATTGCCAGCAGACCTGACATTATTTTCAGTGTAGGACTTTGTGCTCGTTTCCAAGCAAATCCAAAGGAGTCACACTTGACTGCAGTCAAAAGAATATTGAGATATCTAAAAGGCACAACTAATCTGTGCTTGTGGTATCCAAAAGGTAGTAATTTTGACTTAATTGGATATGCTGATGCTGACTATGCAGGATACATAGTAGACATGAAGAGTACTTCAGGTATGACACACTTTCTAGGATCCTGTCTTGTATCTTGGGCTACCAAAAAACAGAATTCAGTGGCCCTCTCCACTGCTGAAGTTGAATATGTTGCTGCTGCCTCATGTTGTGCTCAACTACTATGGATCAAGCAACAATTGGTAGATTTTGGAATTGAAGTGGGATGCATACCTATATTTTGTGATAACACCAGTGCAATCAGTATGACAAAGAACCATGTTCATCACAATAGGACTAAGCACATAGATGTTAGACACCACTTCTTAAGGGACAACTATGAAAATAGGCTAATTTTCATAGAATTCTGTGCCACTTATAATCAAATAGCTGACATCTTCACCAAGGCACTAAGTAGAGAAAAATTTGAGAGGAACAGGTTGGAATTAGGGATGATTAAGATCACCTGAGAGGCATGATCAAGAAAAGTGTCATATGAAGAACCTGGTTCATCAATATGTACTCATGAGGAAAGTCATGTATGTTTATATACTGTGCATAATTAGAAAAATTTAATTAGAACTCTAAAGAATAACGAAACTCTTTTCCTAAACCATAGCAATTTTAATTAATATGGAGACCTGAAATCGACACTGATCACACTCCTACTAATGCCTGAAAAGTGCTTTTTATGATGCAATAATTACCCTCTTTAGAAGGCCTCTTAAGTCATCTCATAACCGTCATTAGCCTCTAAAACCTCTTATCATCTCCTTCATCTCCAAAACCCTAAAAAATTTCCCAAAATTTCTTAGAGTCTTCCACAAATTCACCACCCAAAATGACTAATCCTCATGATAATCCAGGAACCCCACCAACAGTGTCACCCAACACCACATCATCCTCTACCCCTCCTGTTGAATCCCCAAAACCAAGGTTTCGTCGAGCAAAAATGATAGCTAGAAAAGCAGTGGCGACTGGACCTCTAAGAAAAACTTTAAACGAGAAGCTGAAAGCAAGTCAAAAGAAGGAACCTCAAGCAGAGGTCACTAAGTCCAGCTCTGAGTCGATCAATACATTTCTGCAAGTGCGGGAGATGAACCTAGGTCTTCTAAAAATTCTCCGCCTCAAAAAAATCCAACAGAGGTAAAATCTTGTTTTGTTACAGTGGATGTAGGTGAAAAAGTAGAGAATCTATATGTTTTTGTGGGGGAAGTTAAGAACATTTCTGGGTATGAGTCTGTAGAACAAATGAAGAAAAGGAGGAAGGAGGTGTTATCTATCTATGGAAGTGGGGGTAATTGGGTATCACATTCAAGGGGGAGTGAATCTAGGGAAGCTGCTGAGGAGTTGGTAGATTTAAGCAAACAAACTGGTCCATCAGTGGAGGAGACATTGGCTGACTTGATGAAGAAGTTGGGGGATAGGTGTGACCCCAAGAAATGAAAGTCCTCTTCCCTTAATAATCTTGCTGCTGCAAAACCATCAAAGAAATCCAAAACTGCATCTCCTAAGATTGCACCTAGGGCTAGAACAACAAGGAGCAAAGTGAGAGAAAGTGAAGCTGAGTTAAAGAGGGCACTGGAAGAAAGTAAGAAGAAAAGACTAGAAAAAGGAAAGGGGAAGGTTGGTGAGAGTTCAGAAACTGTGGCTGAGGAGGACGAAGAGATGATGGAACAGGTCCATCCATCAAAACAAACTGAGAAGGCTCATATTGCAAAATCCAAGGAGACTAAGACTTCTTCCAAGAAGTCTTCCAAAGCTGTACCTGTTGAGTCCTCCTTGGAAAAGAGAACAAGATATGCTTCTAAAGGTAAACAGGGGGAAAAAGGTTGTAAAAGAAGAAGAAAGTGATGAAGAAGAAGATGATGATTCTGAGACTGAACTGGATCGATTTGCCAATTTTGGAAAAAGAAAATTTCTGAACGGTAGGCTGTTGAAAGACCTGGAGGAGCCAGGAATGTTGAGGCTTCTCACATCTCTAGAAGCTCAAGGGTGGAAGGACATGGTCCTTCAGTTGAATGGGAAACTAGCAAGGAAGGAAATGGTTGAGTTTATGGCAAATAGGTCAGTGAAGAATGGTGTGGTGACAAGTTCTGTTAAGAGAGTCAAGGTAAAGTTTAATGCTGAGAAGTTGGGTGAGATCTTGAATATCCCCTTTGAATGATATGATGATTACAAAAGGAAAAGATGGCCTTGTTTAGATGGATTACCTTCAGAGCTGCAGATTACTAGAAAATTTTGTCATACCACATCAGAGGCAGAAGTGCCTGAGGCCAGGGCAGTGCAAAAGAGTGAGATGAGGCATGAGAAAAGGTGCTCTTTGAGTTTGTCAACAAATGCCTCCTAACCAGACAGGAAAGAAGGCACATTGAAAATTATATGGACCTTGTGCTCATGCAGTGCTTGACTGAAAGTAAGCAAATCAACTGGCATGTGTTCATGGTGAAGCTGCTGGAAAGGGTAATCAATGGTTCAAAGGCCCATGCCATCCCCTATGGATATATTCTGACTACAGTGCTTGAACGTCTACATGTTCCCTTGAAGAATTGGGAGATAGAATCTAGCAAGGAACACTTTGGCATCACGACTCTTCAAAGTTGTGACTATATGCTTAGCACTGTTCCTGTTGAACCTGGTCCATCAGCTAAAACTCCTGTAAACAGCAAAGTCAGGTCCTTAGTTCAGGAGATTGGACTGAAGGATGCTGAAATAGCAAGGCTTAATGCTAGGGTGGCAGAATTGGAGAGAGAAAGAAATGGACGTAGAGCTGAGCTTGCCAAGGAGAATGAGAAGAATGAAGGCATGCTACAACAAATGCTTAACCTGCTAAAAGTCCAACCCTATAGCTCATCCAAGCCTTAGGAGTCTTGTGTCTAGGTTCCAGTCTCGTTTCCCCTCTTCAGTGACAAGTTATATGTTGTTGGTCTGTTTTCACATTTTTTGCTCATGATTGGAAGTTTTATGTTTCTTTTTATGGACTGCTTAGTAGGAACGTCTCTGTAATCAATGAATGAAACTTTTTTGGTTCTTGTTAATCTTGTTCTAAATAGTTATTTCTGAGATGATTTTTGATTAACTTGAACATGTGTTCACTTGCAGTTGCCCTAGCGGCCATGAGTAGATATTAACTTCGAGAATTCACATCATTTATGCAACTTTTCGATGATGCCAAAAGGGGGAAGATATTGTGCTTAAAAATGTTTTTTTTCTGAACTAGTGATGTTTATGACATAAATCTGACCTCCTTAATGATAAGTCAAATGATTTTCTATGTGTTGATTCCAGCTAAGTCTACAGGTTCCTGATCATAATAAGCACAGAGTTTGTCATCGTAAAAAAAGGGGGAAATTATTGGCCAAAGTTTCAGTTGAGTTTTGAAGATTGACAAATGAACTGATAGAAGGACTTGGTCCATCTTGTACTACACAGTCTGAATCAACAAGGGCACATGCAGAACACGTGAGGAAGATAATGCACCAAAGGTCACGCATCAATATCTTCTGATCATAATCAAAAAGATTGCATTGGGATAAGGAGGACAATCTTCTTATGTGAAGAGAACTTAATCCTAAGTTAGCATTAGGGTTGGAGTTTGCATTGGCCAAGGACTCGAATTGTGAACAGATAAGAAGTGGAGTCTTAGTCAAACTCCAACTGCTAACTCAATATATGATTGAGTTAGTTCTCTTTTCAGGCAACACACACAAGCAGAAGTAAAAGCATATTTGAGAGCAAAAGAGCGAGTCTGATTTGAAAGCAATATGTACAAGTTACAAGTGTGGACGCCTACAGCTACATGAACCTAGAGAAGAACCAGTTGCATCTGATTGTTTTATTTATAGTTCAATTGTAGTAGGTTTTATATTGTACCTTTCAGCTTAGTTAGAAGCAATTGTATTAGGTACGTTGTGTCATCAAGTTAGAGTTAACTTGGTAGTGTCGCAACAGCTGAGGCTGTGTGCCACACTGGGATTACAGTTAAATCCTTAGGTTTACAAAGAGTTTTGTAAATGCTGTTTTTGGCTCATTGATTTTAATGGAGTTTGAGAAAATCCTACTGAGTAGTAGGTCGTGGTTTTTTCACCTTTTGAGCCTGGTGTTTTCCACGTAAAAATAGCTGTGCACTTTACTTTAAGTTTTTATTATTCCGCAAATTGCATTAGTTAGAACACTTAGAAGAACCAGGTTCTTCTAACGCGAAAATTAGGTACCACACAAATCACCCCCCTCTTGTGTGGTATTGACGTTTATTCACATTACCTCCCTAATCAAAGAAGGAACACAAGTTAAGAAGAAGCAAACAGGAATAAAACGAATACAAAATGAAGCTAGAATTCTCACCAGAAGCAGGTCTACTACCGTGCCTTTCCCAGAAAGCCGGCCATGTGTGAATTCTCGATGTGTGATGGAGCACGGCTTCAACCCATTCGTGAATTTCAGGCAGTGGATCCAGTGGGAGTCGTTTATCTACGAACAAGAGGTAAGGTTAGCACTTATCAGGATAGGACAAAAAAGGCAAAATAAGAATTTGACGAATAAAAAGACTTACGTGAATAGTTCCACACCTCTGGTAATCCAGTGGCACACGCCACCAGATGTTTAGTTCTGATGTAGAAGAAATTTTCATAAGTGTGAGGCTCGACCATATCATCCAACTCCGCAGTCAAGCCCCTAGCCCCATGAGGGACGAACCAAATCATCGTGCCACGGACCCTTTGAGGGGCATAGAGTGTCAGCACGTGCCACAACATGATCTCTCTCTGGGACAACTAGGCATATTTAATGAGCATGGCAAAGAGCTTGTAAAGGGAAGGAGCGAGTTGGCCAGGACATACTCTGTAATGATTGCAGAAGTTCAACACCGACATCGGAAGGGGGATTTTAAACCCTAATCTAAAAGGATAAGCATAGAAAACGCAATACCCCCTATCGTCGGTGTGGACCCTCTCCTCATGCCTAGCATGGGATATATCGGAAAAACGGGGAATACACCGCTGCGTCTGTAGCTAATCAATACCCACTTCCCCCATCAGCGGGGCTTTATTCACCCGATCTTCTTCCTCGTCAGCGGTGAAATCAATTGTTGGGTCTCCAGGAAAGGATAAGATATCAGCCACCGATGGGTGCCCCGCGACTTCTGCCGATTCTGTGGCTCTCGCCACGATAGATGACCCTTCAGCCATCAGAATAGTCATCGGAGCAAGGGTGGTATGAGAATTGCTTGCCATTTGTCGATAGATAAACGGGAACAGAATAAAATTCACAGAAAGGAAAGCGAAGATGGTACAGAATGAAGAACAATGATGAGCAAGAAAAAGATAAACTAGTAAACAGGAAACTTCTTCAGGAATCTCACTTAAACAAAAGATGGAAAAGTAAGAGATGAATGACACAACCCCTCACTTATAGGTAACACAAGTGGTTTTCACGAATTCCAATAACTATCATTAACTACTCACAAAGAGGTTCAGTTTTACAGAAATGTGCGTCATTATGACGAGCACCACGAAACGACTTTTCAATTGCAAAACTGACGCTTTGCCTTCGAAATGGTTACAACGACCTGAGGGTACCAAAAATACATTCCACATGCATTCGAACTTCGGACGCTGCCAAGTTGCGTGCCAGGCACACCCATATTCCTTTCGGCCGCACGACATACGACTCGACAACCAAAGATAAGGTTAACACCTTACAATGCCGAAGGTCGTCAATATAAATATACCGCCCAGTTAAAAACGGTTACGACCATTCCCCATATATGCATATACAGCTACGACCAGTCCTCACGCATTCGCGACTACGGACCTCTCCCATGAATGAATGTATAAAACCCAATACAAAATGCAACCAAGATTATCAGCTTGACTATTTTACGGTTAAGGCCGTCCATAGTATTGAGGCTATGGCCATGTCTAGTATGTAAACAGTTAAGGTTGTCCATAGTATTGAGGTTATGGCCATCTTTATTATGTAAACGGTTAAGCCGTCCGCGATATTCAGGCTCTGGCCATTCCCAATGAATAACTGGATACGGCCATCCCCGGTGTGCATTCATGCGATTCGACTACGATCGAAGTCACTCACACGGTTAAGGTTATCGACACAAATTGGCTAAGGCCATCCACTTCGATGGTATAATCCCCCACACAAAAATAAGGCCATTTATTGACCCCGATCGGAACTGCGTCCAGAGAAGTCCACTCATTGAGCTCGGTCAAGGCACGACCTTGATAAGCAGAGGGACTAACTGTATCGGTCAAAATATGACCTCGAAATAATTAGCAAGATTAATTATGTCCCAAGCTAATTCATATTTAATAAATGGCATGACCTCTTATTAATCTCCATGCCCGATCATCGGCTGACTCACTCATTAAGGCTACGGCCTATTCACCGTCATAGGTATGGAGCCTTAGCGTAGTCACGGCTATCACTGCCAGCTCATACATCTTACATCTATAAATACTAAGAGAAGGAGCCCTAGAAAGGGTTTGCTTCTTCTTCTTCATCACTATTCCCGAGAAAAGAGAGAATATCATTGTAATGCTCTGAACTTCTCCATGGAGAGGCAGACCAAATCATTATCATCAATAAAAGATCTCTGCCTTTCTCTCCCTAAAAAATAAAATTTTTCTCTTGCATTTTCCATTTGGTCTTTTGGTTATTACGGTCTGCTATGATTGACCCTTGATCTATTTTCGATTGTTTTTATGCTTGCAAAGTGTATGATAACTTTGGGCTAAACATTGTTCTTATCCTCTATCTCAGATCTAGGATGAATTATCTTTAACTAGGATTTACCTCGAATCTTCCTATTTAATTAGTTTACTAAAAAGGTATTAATAGTTTTTGGTTAAACAAAAGCCAATCGAGATATAGGAATGGTATAATAAGCCTCTATTGATATTCATAGAAGAAAATTCTAGAATGGCGAAGTAGCAATCCTGAAATCCCGGAGAATATCGATAGAAAATGAACTCAACTATTAACCCTTCTCAGGGCTAAGGTTAGCCTCGGAGCATAACCTTACTTTACCTGGTAGTTAGCGGCGAAGACAGAAATGCTTCTGTATGGGTCAAAAATTAACCTCATGATGATAAATGAGATCGATTTATTAAAGCTTATTCGTGATTAATAAATGGTAAGGCTATTTATTAATAAGATTTATCGGGCAGTTACTCGATTTGGCAACTAAGGCCACGGCCTAGTCGTCCTTGTGAGGGCGTCCCCTCTGTGTGGTCCCAACCCCTTGGCGCCAGCTGGCAGGTCTCCTAGCTATAAATACTAAGAGAAAGAACCCTAAAGGGGGGTGGGGGCTTCTTCTTCTTCTTTACATACATTTCTAAAAGAAGAGAGGATATATCATTGTAAGGCTCTGAACCTCTCCATGGAGAGGCAGACCAAACCAATATCATTAATAAAAGATCTTCACCTTCCTCCGTTTAACTTATAACTGTTGTCTCTTACATCTTACTCATTTGGTCTCTTGGTTTATTACAATCTGCTATGATTGGCCCTTTATTTAATTTAATTGTTTTATGCTTACGAAGTATACAAGAACTTCTGAGCTAAATAAGTTGGCGCCGTCTGTGGGGATTTCATAGAAGAATCGCATAGTTTATCCTTAGACCAAAAAGGATAAAGAACAGCCCAGCTCGAACAAGCCCAAGCGGCATGCCGGATCAAAAGAAGTCGAAAACCTCGAGATGAGCTTACTTTCACATCCCCGCCTCTCTGAGAAAAGGGAAGAAGAAGAAGAAGCAGATCCCCTATCCCCATGGGGAAAATGTGCATAAGGTACCTCGCCTCCTTTCCACACGGGATCCTGCCAAAAAAGAGGAAAGCATAAAAGCATCTCTCGAACCTAGATCTCTAATGGGGTGACCCGCGTGAACCAGTCAAAAAGACCACAAACTCAAGTTAGGCAAGATATAAAACCAAAAGCAAATCCCAACCCCCAACGCAAAGAGGGTTATGTGGGAAAACAAAGGTTCAACTACGGTTGAACATCAGCACAGGCCACGCGCCTTCACCCAAAAGTTCAACTACGGTTGAATTGGGACTCAGGCTATGTGCCTTCGACTCAAATATTACAAAGGTTCAACTACGGTTGAACGTCAGCACAGGCTACGCGCCTTCACCCAAAAGTTCAACTACGGTTGAACTGGAGCTAGGTATGCGCCTTCAAAAAATTACAATGGTTCAACTACGGTTGAACGTCAGCACAGGCTACGCGCCTTCACCCAAAAGTTCAACTACGGTTGAACGGGGACTCAACTATACACCTTCTACTTCAAATATTAGAAAGGTTCAACTACGGTTGAACGTCAGCTCAGGCTGTGCGCCTTCAAATATTACAAAGGTTCAACTACAGTTGAACGTCAGCACATGCTACGCGCCTTCACCCAAAAGTTCAACTACGGATGAAATGGTACTCAGGCTATGTGCCTTCAACTTCAAATATTACAAAGGTTCAACTACGGTTGAACGTCAGCACAAGCTACGCGCCTTCACCCAAAAGTTCAACTACGGTTGAACTGGAGCTTAGGCTATGCGCCTTCAAAAAATAACAAAGGTTCAACTACGGTTGAACGTCAGCACAGGCTACGCGCCTTCACCCAAAAGTTCAACTACGGTTGAACTGGGACTCAGGCTATATGCCTTCGACGTTAAATATTACAAAGGTTAAACTACGGTTGAACGTCACCTCAGGCTATGCGCCTTCAAAAAATTATGAAAATTCAATTACGGTTAAACGTCAGCATAGGCTATGCGCCTTCACCCAAAAGTTCAACTACGGTTGAAATGTAGTTAAGGCTATGCGCCTTCAAAAAATTACAAAGGTTCAACTAGGTTGAACGTCAGCACAGGGTACGCGCCTTCACCCAAAAGTTCAACTATGGTTGAACTGGGACACATGCTATGTGCCATCGACTTCAAATATTACAAAGGTTCAACTACGGTTGAACGTCAGCTCAGGCTATGTGCCTTCAAAAAATTAGGAAGGTTCAACTACGGTTGAATATCAGCACAAGCTACGCGCCTTCACCCAAATGTTTAACTACGATTGAACTGGTTCTCAGGCTATATACCTTCGACTTCAAATATCACAAAGGTTCTACTATGGTTGAACGTTAGCACAGGTTACGCGCCTTCACCCAAAAGTTCAACTACGGTTGAACTGGGACTCAGGCTATGTGCGTTCGACTTCAAATATTACAAAGGGTCAACTAAGGTTGAATATCAGCTCAGGCTACGCGCCTTCACCCAAAAGCTCAACTACGTTTGAACTGGGACTCAGGTTATGTGACTTCGACTTCAAATATTAGAAAGGTTCAACTACAGTCTAACTAGAGCTCAGGATATGCGCCTTCAAATATTGCAAAGGTTCAACTACGGTTGAACGTCAGCACAGGCTACACGCCTTTACCCAAAAGTTCAACTACGGTTGAATTGGGACTCAGGCTATGTGCATTCAACTAGAAATATTACAAAGGTTCAACTAGAGTTGAATGTCAGCACAGGGTACGCGCCTTCACCCAAAAGTTCAACTACGGTTGTACTGGAGCTCAGGCAATGCACCTTCAAAAAATTACAAAGGTTCAACTATGGTTGAACATCAGCACAAGCTACGCGCCTTTACCCAAAACTTCAACTATGGTTGAATTGGGACTCAGGCTATGTGCCTTCGACTTAAAATATTACAAAGGTTCTACTACAGTTGAACGTCAACTCAGGCTATGTGCCTTCAAAAAATTACAAAGGTTCAACTACGGCTGAACATAAGCATAGGCTACGCGCCTTCACCCAAAAGTTCAACTACGGTTGAACTTGGACTCAGGCTATGTGCCTTCGACTTCAAATATTACAAAGGTTCAACTACGGTTGAACGTCAGCTCAGCATATGCGCATGCAAAAATTACAAAGGTTCAACTACGATTGAACGACATCTCGGGCTACGTTCCTTCACCTAAAAGTTCGACTACAAGTTAGACTGGGATTCGGGCCAAGTGCTTCCACCATTATGAATTACAAAAGAATTCAACTATGAGCCGAACCAAAATTCAGGCCACACGCCTCTGTCACAAAAGCAACAAACTCAACCATGGACGAATCAAAGCCAAGGACACACGTCCTCGAGGCTATAAACTGGGCCGTAATCAGACAAGAACAAGCGCCCCCAAATGTCCAACCACGGACGAACCCCAGATCGGGCCAAGCGCCCCGCCGTTCAAGTTAGTACGACTAACTCAAACTAAAGTGTTGACCCGCGCAAAGTACGGCCCAAGTATAACTACAAGGCCGTGCTTTTCATTATCACGACCGGTAGTTCGACTAAGCCCGAACTAGGACTAAGGCTATGTGCCGCCACAGCCCAAATACAACTACAACCCACTCCCAACAAGTGGAGTAAGGTGACGACTAAAAGCGTCTATCTATGGCCAAGACCTCCCACACCAACTTTCCTTAAGGCAAGGAATCAGTTCACTAATGGTCGAAATCACCTAACCGGTTGAGACTATTAACATGCTCACTAGAAAAACTCTAAGGAAAGGCCCTCTCAAACATGCACAAAAAAAGAGAACAAAATGTATTCGATACGAAACAAATAGAAGGTAAGAAAGCCACATATATTTACAATATTTACACGGGGTTACCCCAAATTACATTGGCTCAAGGCCGGGAAAGAAAAAAAATGGAAATTAAACAAACATTACAAACTTCCCCATTGTTCACTCGGCGCCCCCAGCGCCATCTTCAACATTATCAGCGCCCTTGGCGCCATTATCACCCCCCAGGTGTAGACGGGTCAAAACCACAATCGAGGGGGGCATCACAATCCTTTTGGCGTGCCTCCTCATAAGTGGCCTCAGACACGACGTCGGCTTCCCACAGTCGCCTATACACATCAACCTGGGCCTCGGCATACGTCCAAAGCTCACGAGCAGGACTAAAAAAAGCGGCATGATCCCTCAGGCGCTGGTTCTCAGCCTCCAAGGCTGCAATTCGGTCCGTTGCAGCACGGGCGCCTTGCTCAAAGATGGCAATGCACCCCTACAACGACCACTATCGGAAAGTAGCGTCGATCCTCTCTAATCCGCGCTCTCTTTGTTGGGCATGGTTGGCCATCTCCAGTGCTTCAACCCTCTCTAGGGCATCCTCTACCTGCTTTCTTAAAGCGGCGCCCTCCGTCTCCAAGGCAGTCACCTGCCTGGTAAAAGCTTTAGCACCTTCTGCTGCAACACTCTGATTTTGGCGCTCTCTCTCAGTAGCGCCCTTCTCTTGGCGTCCATCTCCTCATTCACTTGGCGGAGCTGATCCTCAAGAGCAATTACCCTGCTAAAGGTCTGTTGCATATGAAGCTCCATCAGCGCCAGCTCTTCTACCATCTCTCGATTCCGTGGGTCGTTCCTTATGCGTTCACGCAGATCACGGCACCGGTCATGGTAGCGGCGGTACTTCTCCAATAACCGCATGAAAACTGCCGAGCGGACATTAGCTCGCCTGATGCTCTCCACCTCCAACAAAAATGACTACAACAAACAGAGCGACAGTTAATACAAGAAAACGTAAAAAGAAAGAAAACAAACCAAAGTTTTATACATACCTTTATACTCAGGGCGGCCACCTCGCCCATCAACCCGACGTTTGAGATTCCGTTCAGGGACGCGCTCTCCGCTTCCGAGCACAGAACCCCGAACAACTTCACCAGGTTCTCCTCCTCAAGCAGCAGGTTCATTTCGTTAGGGATCTCCAAATAACGACAATCCCCTTCGGCCTGCACCGCTGGGCAGGTATAACCCTCCTGAAAGAGACGGACGTCTTCAGAATCCATGTCGGAATCCGAATCACCCCCCTCTCCTGAGGCGCCCCTTCCTTCCGTCGCCCTGGAAGTCGAGGCCTCCACCTCTCGGGACGTTTAAGCACCCGCATTCTCCAAAATATCGGCGCTTGTACCCTCCGCAAAAATAGTTGCTGAGGATCTACCGTACCTCAGCAACAGGAACAGGGATTGGAATCGCCAAAGTGATTGTGTCGCCTTGGCCTAAGCCAACCGGGGAAACCCCCATTGAATATTCTCCCTCTGGGGCAAGGTCCGCTGCGTCCCCCTCCGCTTCATATGGAAAAGAATCCAAGCTAATCACCATCGGAAGGGCCGGGGTGAACGCAACCCTGCACCGAACCAGCGGCCTCCCCTCTTCCTCCTCGGCCTCATCCTGTTACAGCTCTGCCTTGGAATGCACGACCCCTTGAGATTCTTCAACTCGAGGCACAAACCGTGCCGGAGAGTGAGCCGCCAAAGATTCTACTAAGGTCGCCCTCGGGACCTTAGTAATCGATTGTTTTTTGAACGTTGCTGAGTAATCGATTGTTGATTCTGGACAATCGATTGTTTGTGGTAAAATCTGGAAAGGATTTTTTGAACGTTGCCAGTAATCGATTATGGATTGTAAGTAATCGATTATCAAGCGTAAAATCTGGGATTGAATTTTGATTTGACTGGCAGACAATCGATTGTTGGGGTTTGACAATCGATTGTCAGTGAGTAAAATCAGCAACTCTTAATTGGCAATTAGGCAACGGTAATGCCAAGTTTTTCAACTATAAATACAGCTTCATTTCAGTGTTTTAAACACAACAACATACTACAACTGATCATTACATTGCTATAAGCTTGCATACTTTTGTTTATCATTTTATATTCAATTTCATAAAGCTTTTGAGAGCCATATTCTTGTCCAAAGTTGTTGTGATCTAGAGCTTACTTCTTTTACTCATATCTACTCATTAAGGAGTATTTTGTTTGAGTGTTTAGTGTTTTATACACTTGTAAGAGAATTGTGATTCTCTTGTTGTAAGGAACTTGTGTTTCCTTGGTTGAAGTCTTGGAGTGTTGTATCTCTGAGCAAAGGTGTTAAGGCTTGTGTCCTTAAGTTGTAAAGGTTTGTTGAGCACCCGTAAGCTTAACAAGTTAGTGAAATATCTCGAGAGAGTCTCTCGGGGACTGGACTAGCCACGTGTTGTGGTGAACCAGAATATATCGGTGCGTTCTTTCCTTTTTGTTTATTTAACGCACTTATTTATTTCCTGCAAAATTTCCGCAAGTTTACGCTAAATTTTATTATAACGCTATTCACCCCCCCTCTAGCGTTAAGCGTATTTTCTAACAGTTAGAGCTCCGCCTTGGAATGCACGACCCCTTGAGATTCTTCAACTCGAGGCACAAACCGTGCCGAGAGTGAGCCGCCAAAGATTCTACTAAGGTCGCCCTCGGGACCGGGCGAGGCGGCGACATTGTAACCAATCGAGCAGTCGCCCCCGGCCTACAGAAAGCAAGCTGAAGAGCCCTTCTGCGCCGTGGTCGTTCTGGCCAGCCAACGAAGAAGGGTTAAGTAATAGAAACCAAGGACTACGAAAGAAGAGCAATCACAGCAAGTCAAATTCTTACCAGCAGCCGGCCTACGGCCATGGACCTCCCAGAAAGACGCCCACGTGTGAATTCCCGTTGTAACAGGGAGCAGGGCCTCGACCCACTCGCGAATGCCAGAAAATGGTGCCGATGGCGCACCTCCCACTACGGCACAAGAAGAAGATCAGTACGAACAAACATAAAACAGGGCATTTAACCAAAAGAAATCAAGGCCATCGTAAAAGAAACTTACGTGCATAGTTCCACTCCTCCGGGAAGTCAGTAGCGCAAGCCACCAATTTCTCATTCCTGATGTAGAAGACATGCTCGTAAGGACGGGTAGCGACCTCGTCATTGAGCTCCGCAGTTAAGCCGGCGACCCCACGAGGGACCAACCGAATCATGGTGCCACGTACACTCTGAGGGGCATAGAGAGATAGCACGTGCCCAAGAGTGATCTCCCTCCGTGCCAACTCCGCATATTTGATCAGCATCGCCAGTAACTTGTAACAAGAGGGGACGAGCTGACTGGGGCACACCCTGTAGCAGTGACAAAAGTCCACCACCAGCATTGGGAGATGAAGACTGAATCCCAACTTGAAATGGTAGGCATAAAAGACATAGTATCCCCTGCGGTCGACGTGCACCCTTTTGCCGCTCCTAGCTAGGATGATGTCAGCGAAGCGAGGAATATGCTCCTTCAGCTGGGCGATGCCAACTTCCCCCATCAGCGGAGCTTCATCCACTTGATCCTCTCCTCGGGGTCGGTGAAATCAGTTTCCAGACCACCGGGTAGAGAAAGAATGTTTGTCACCAACAGGAACTGGTAAACATTCGGCTATCAGTGGTTCTCACCATCGCAGATGGGCCTCAGCTGCCGTAACCGCCACCGGAACAATATCCGAACGAGAACCGCTCGCCATTGTCAATATACTGAAAGAGAACTGGAAAAATTCACTGGAAAAGCAATAGAAAACTAAGATCCGACGAAAACAACGGAGAACGAATTAACAAGGAGCAAAGACTAGATAATCTGAAAATAAGAAGAGCTATCTCTATCTGAATTTCACTTGGACAAATATCGGAAAAGTAAGAACTGAACGATACAACCCCTTATTTATAGACGAAGCATAAATGACCTTCACAGATCCCAAAGGTTACCATTAACTACCTTACCAACCGCAAAACGGTTCAGGCCTGCAGTAACATGTATCATTATGACAGATACCACGGAACGGTCACTCAACCATCAATCGGCATGTCTCCCCTGAAACGGTTGTAACAGCCCCAAGGTACCATGGGTATGCCCCATGCGTCACCATGCATATGACGTCCTCCTTGTACGCGACGAGCATGATCGTATCATCTCCAAAGTAAAAATGGTTACGGCCATCTCTATAGTAAAAATGGCTACGTCCATTTCCAAAGTAAAAATGGCTACGGTCATCTCCAAAGAACAAAAGGCTACGGCCATCTCTAAAGTATGAATGGCTACGGCCACCTCCGAAGAATAAAGGGCTACGATCGTCCCCAACGCATAAACGGCTATCATTGTCGGCAAAATACACGGCCATCTCCAAAGTAAAAATGGCTACGGCCATCTCTATTGTAAAAATGGCTACGACCATCTCCAAAGTAAAAATGGTTACGACCATCTCTGTAGTAAAAATGTCTACGGCCATCTCCAAAGTAGAAATGGCTATGACCATCTCTATAGTAAAAATGGATACGACCATCTCCAAAGTAAAAATGGTTACAGCCATCTCCAAAGTAAAAATGGTTACAACCATCTCTATAGTAAAAATGGTTGTGGTCATCTCCAAATTAAAAATGACTACGGCCATCTCTATAGTAAAAATGACTACGACCATCTCCAAAGCAAAAATGGCTACGACCATCTTCGTAGAACAAAAGGCTACGACCATCTCTAAAGTATGAATGGCTACGGCCACCTACGAAGAAGAAAGGGCTACGATCGTCCCAAAGTATAAACGGCTACGGTTGTCGGCAAAATCCGCTCATCGAGTTCGGCGTGGGCACGACCTCAATAAGCGGAGAGACTATCTGTATGGGTCAAAACTTAACCTCGTGATAATAAACGAGATCGACACATTTATTAAGGCCTATTCGTGATTAATAAATGGTAAGGCCATTTATTAATAAGATTATCGGACAGTTACTCGATTTGGCAACTAAGGCCAAGGCCTGGTCGTCCTTGTGAGGGCGTCCCCTCTGTGTGGTCCCAACCCCTTGGCGCCAGCTGGCAGGTCTCCTAACTATAAATACTAAGAGAAAGAACCCTAAAGGGGGAGGGGGTGCTTCTTCTTCTTTACATCCACTTCTAAAAGAAGAGAGGATATATCATTGTAAGGCTCTGAACCTCTCCATGGAGAGGCAGACCAAACCAATATCATTAATAAAAGATCTTCACATTCCTCCCTTTAATTTATAACTGTTGTCTCTTACATTTTACTCATTTGGTATCTTGGTTTATTACGATCTGCTATGATTGGCCCTTCATTTATTTTGATTGTTTTATGCATACGAAGTATACGAGAACTTCTGAGCTAAACAGTTTCCAAGGATATTCCGATTTGAAAGAACTAAAAAAAATCCGACAAAGGGTGCTCAGTATATATTTTATATATTTAAAATCAATATTTTACTTATATACACAGTATAACTTTTCATAATATTTCGGTGAAAGGTGGTCAGTTAACAACCCCTTGTAAAAGATGGCTTTGCCCATGCGAGTAGCGGATCTAGAATTTTTAAAAATATGGTTGCACTACTAAAAAGGAGAACAAAAAAAGTATTAAGTGGGAATTGATCCTTACTCTTCTAAGTAAATAATTCAATATTCAATCAAGTACACTGTTCAACCTCTTTAGGACATGAGCACCAGAAAATAATATTAGATCAATTTAAAAAAATATGTATATTTAATATTTTGTTTGGCAGAAAAATCACAGAGTTCACGCACACCATATATTATTACTAGGCTATAAATCCACCCATGACCTTGCCCCTCCACAAATCTCCACATATTGAGTGGAGGTCATACAAATGATAGGAAATGGTCACTTGCATTATAATTCTATTATTATTAAATGCAGGTCATGGATGACTAGGCTGGGCAGTCGAGCGCTTAAGCATAACTATTGGGAGCAGAACTAGCAAACTCTATGAACAGACATCCTAAGTACAACATGTAACATTAATAATCATGGACACCTCACGATATATATATATATATATATATATATCAAATTAACCAAACAAATCTCGAGGCACAATAAGTTTTAACACGAGATTGTGAGCCAGTTTGGCCATGACAGTTTTTATTTATTTTTTTTCGATAAAATTTTACTTTTTTAAAAAAATCAGTGTTTGACCAAAAAAAATTTAATTTTCACTTGAAGGCGAATTTTAAATTTTCTAAAAAATTCCAAAAGAATAGTTTTCAAAAAATTTCACTCAGATTACTCACAAAAATTTAAAAACAACCCAAAATAAAAATTCCAAAAGAACAGTTATTCAAAAATTTTCACTCAGATTACTCACAAAAATTTAAAAACAACCCAAAATAATATTCATATTCAAACACAACTCTGATTTTCAAATATCATCTTCACTTGATTTTATTTTATTTTTTACTATTTTTTCGTAATTGCGATTCTTATGTCCAAAACACTCACTGTAAAGAGACAAATATTTGAAAAATCAGGATGGGACTTAAGATTATTTTGTTAGTTAAAAAACCAATTCACTTTTTGTCAAATGCGAAAAAAAAGAGAGACATCTGAGAGAGTGGGGTTGGGGTAATGAGATGTAAGAGTCAAAAATTCACATGAAGTGATTGCTTAATTAAGGAATATGGTGGCAGAAGATATATAGCCCTATATTTCATACCTTAACTATATGTACATTATTTCCAGATAAGGTTCTATCATTAATGTACATCATTTGCTAGAAAATTCACAAGAAAACATAAACAAAAGATTAGTCCCATTGGTGTTATCACCTAATCTTAGATTAGAGTAAAAGCAATCGACCGAATGACTGTTGTAATCATTTTTTTTCAAGAATTAGAACCATGATTTTAAATTAATAAGTAAAGATTTTAATATGAAATTAAGTACTGGTAGAAGACTACACAATATCCAAGGTGTTCATTTAAATATGGGTGAAAATTATTTACATCTTCCAAGTTTACTCTAAAAGTTAAATTCATTCTTACAATTGTCATTTTTATTCTTTTATCCTATGCAATGTCTATTTTACCCTTCATATTTTCAACTCCTCATATATGTAATACCTTTTTTATATTATTAAATATTTTTAATGCAGGTATTGTATGGGATAAAAAAAATCTTTAATACGGGCAAGCCACGTCATTACTATTATAGCCTTCATTGATCGGCGCGCCATCAGTAAGGTCCTCACAAACGGCCTTGGGGTGAAGTAACCTAGAAGCAATGAAAGATGCGGTCAAAGAGTCAGCAAAGATCAAGATCGCGAAGTCACCGTAGTTCGAAGTTGAGATCAAGCACTGTAACAGAGTTGTAACGGCTAGTTCTAAGATAAGACATAAACTAGAATATTCTAGTGGATATTCTGCATATGTATTATTAGAGTTTCTAGGAGCATGTGTCCCTATAAATAGAAAGAGAAACAATTCATTTGTAAATACACTTTGACTTTAGAGAGAATATGATCTTATTACATAAATATAAAAAATAAGTTTTTTCACTAAGATTCTTATCCACATTTTTTCAAAAGTGATCTGAGAATAACTTGGATATTCAAAGGCTTATCAATCATTTATTATTGTAGAAAGAACATCCATTGATTTCATCCTTCTTGGGTGACTCATATGTTTTATTTAAATAAATATTATTTATTGATATTCATCACTATTTAATGTCATACTCCATTTTTTTAGATCATTAAATATTACCGTTTCTGCTCATATTTATAACCATCCAATACATTATTTATTTGGTTTGACACATGTACCTTTATCTTTAAATATTATTTTTAACTAAGATTAACTCTTCTTTGAACAATTCTCATTTGTTGAGCCAAAATCAGTATTTTTTTGGTCAAATAGTTTTGGCGCCATCTGTGGAGATTTCTTGATTAAATTTTTAGTTTCCTTTAGATATGCAGCTAACGTGAGTCGTTAACCTCACAAACCTCAAGATCTTTCTTTGCACGTAAAAAAACCTACATGGCAGGTAACCAAGGAGAAAGGAGAAAAGTAACGGGTGATCTCCCTAGCAACCTCAAAAATGCTATCAACAAAAGCTGTGAAACTCTAGGCGAAGACGTGACGCCCACTCCCTCCCCTAAGCGCGATAGGTTGCCTCCTTCCCATTGTAGCATAACAAAATCCAACGGAAAATGGGCTTCCACGTCCATAGAAGAAGGGATACCAGCAACAGTCAAAAGCTCCTCGAAGCATGGCTGGCTGATACGTTGTTGAGTGTGCTTAACAAGCCCACTCCAATCAAGACTACAGAAACTTCAAGAGCTTGCACAATACAACGAGTAGATAAATAGAACAATTGACCAATCCCTCTGACACCATGTATAACTCGCAATGTTACTGACAGTGCATGTAACAACATAATCGCCTTTGTTCTAAAAAGGATGGAAGAAATGGAGAATGAAAATAAAGCACTCAAATATCAAATTCAAGAACACCAAAAATGAGTCGACAAGATACATGGCGCCCCTAAGTTATTGCCAAAAAACGGACTCAGGCAGGTTCATAGAATAGTCGTACAGCGACGAAGAAGCCCTGCATGCCATACCCAAGACCTTCAAAATGCTACATTACCTCAGGATATATGACAAAAGGATCGACCCTGAAGATCATGTGACCCATTACGTCACCGTCATGAAAGGCAGCGACCTCACCAAGGAACAAGTGTCCTCTATTTTCCTGAAGAAATTTGGCGAAACCCTCATATGAGGGGCATTAACATGGTACTCACGACTACCAGATTGCTCCACAGAAACTTTCGACGGAATGACCGATAAGTTTGTAACGTCACATGTTAGAGCTAAGAAGGCCGAAACAAGGGTAAACTATATATTCGCCATCAAGCAGTCCTTGGGAGAAAGACTGTGGGACTTCCTCGCCCAATTCAACAAGGTAAAGATGACTCCATCGAACGTATTCGAGGGGATGGCAATTGCGGACTTTCATAACAGATTGAGTAGAGATGGCTCGAGAGCAATTAGAAAATTGTTGAGCCAATTGATGAAATATCCTCCAACCACTTGGGACGAGATTTATAATGCTTATTGTGCTAAAGTCCGAGCATATGAGTATGACCTTAACGGACTGACCAATCGGCTCATCTCGGTACAAAACAAGTCCAAAAAAGAACGAAGAGACAATATCAGGAGAGATCACCCGATCTCATGACCCAATAGAGAACGACACTATCCATATGTCAGGGTCCAAGCCCCACATCCAGGACTCACCGGAACGAGAGAGGTATGCCCCCTTTATTATCTGTTCACAATTTTTGCGTATCACCTACAGAATTAGTGTACGCTCTAGAGAAACTCGAAAGTAAAGTGGCCGCCAAAGATGAGGTCCGAGTCAAGCACCAGAAAATACGACGCCCTCTGTAAGTTTCACCAAGAACGAGGGCACAAAACAGAATATTGCATTGTCCTCAGTGAAGAAGCTGTGAACATGTTGCGGCATGGACACCTCAAAAAGCTGCTAAGCGACAAGGGGAGAAACAACTTCGCCAGATGACGTGAACACCAAGGCCCGCCGAAGTCTCCATCACCAGCTCGTACTATCAATATGATCATCTGCGGCAGCGAGATGCCTCTATCAACGACGTGAAATTCACCACCATTCACAAGCTCAAGCTATCTATCACCCGAGAACAGCACGACGAACTCGAAAAAAGTATCATATTAATAAAATTATTGATATGAGTAAATTCATTATTGTAATTTTTTCTTTTTCTCGTTTATTTCACTATTGAACATCATTAACTTATATGTTTGACTACTATTTCTCATTCTTTGTAGTTTCAAAAAGTTTTTTTTTTCTTTTCTATAGGCGAGTTGATAACAACAACAACAACTACCCAGGTAGTCCCACCAGGTGGGGTCTGGAGGCGAGTTGATAAGATAAATAAAAATAAAATTATAATTACATTAAAGAAGAAAAATAAGAAATAAATTATATAGGGTAAAATAGACATTTTAAGAAGTCACGTTTAATATAAGGAGTAGAATGATAATTGTTCAATGAGTTAAATTTTTAAAGAAAACTTGAGGGATGTAAATGATTCACCCTTTAAATATATAGAAGATCCAAATTTTGGGGAAGGGTTTATGTAGGCAGTTTATGCAAGTCCTAACCCAATAAATGGACAAATTTCAATGGATTTTTATTTTTTTATGCATGTACCACGGACCACGGTGTGCCACAAAACTTGTACCATGGTGTGCTAGGAAAAAAATTATGTACTAGGCATGGGAGGATTTAGCTTATGTTATGAGTTCATATAAACATAGTATTAAAAAAATTATAAATTTTTTATATAATTTTAATAAATTATTGATATTTCACCAGATCATAAATATAAAAAATATACTTCGATCAGAACCACATTATCAAAGCGGATCAAAGTCAATCCGAATTGATCCCTCACACTTTTTAGCAACATATGTTAGAGATTACATTTACACACTATGAAAATTGGAGTGAAATAATTATAAGAATGTTAGAAAATCTCAAACAATTGGTAGAAGGTAACACCATTTCATAATTAGTGAAACTTTCACATGACATACAATCCCATAACACATGATATTCAAGAAAATGCTTGTGGAGCGAAAGGAAAAACGATCGGTTTCTGATCATTTTATTGATGAGATTTTCAACAACAATAACAACAACTACTTAGTAATATCCCATAAAGTGGGGTCTGAGGAGAGTAATATGTAGACGAGCCTTATCCCTACCCGAAAGGGCAGCATTGATGAGATTTTCAATAAAAGCGAAAATGTCAAGATGTGCAAGCAGGTCTTCGAGGAGGTAGTTGTTGATATGGCGTTCTCTGTGACAATTCAAATGGAATATTCGTTATATTTCCAATTTTACATATTTAATGTAGTAGCAAATAATAGTATAATTATTGCTAAAAAAAACTTTAAGAAAATATATTCTCTAGAATGTTAGAGCAATTACCTGCAACTTTGGGCTTAATGTCTCTATAGCAACTGTTGAATTTTGACTAACTCCTGCACCTTGCTGTTATACATAGTGAAATAATTGGTAGTATGAAAAATACAAGCTAGGTAATCAACAATCTCAAGAAAATCGCTTATATTAAACACTAATTTAATTGATCAACAATACAAGGATTAATTAATCCCGGAATTGCTAATCGATAATTTTAAAATTTAACCAAATGCATCATAAAATAATAGCACATTTAATCCCGAAATTATTATCCCCTATCTTATATACCAGACGATCCCTTAAGTATTACGGATGAGCTGAAAGCCCGTCACATATATAAAGTGTTTACTGTTATGAAATAGAAGATTCTTACACTTCTATTTAAGGTGAATGTCTTTAATGTACTTAATTAGAGAGATTTTAGAGTCCTATTATTGGTAGCAAGATCTTCCTCCTCCCTATAAATGGAGGTGCTCTCTACCATTGTAATTCACCCCTCTCAACTCAATAAGAAGAACTCTCTCTACTCTTCTCTCTATTGCTATTGTTCTTGTTCTATTGTTCTTGTCTTTTGCTTTAGTTTATAACACGTTATCAGCACGAGACTCTACCGTCTCAAGTATCATTCTCGAAAATCCAAGGTATTTTCCCTCTTCCTAATTTAATTTTCGAGTATGTCTGACATTATGAAAAGAAAGTTCGTTGCCCTTGAAATTTCGGGCAAGAACTATATGACATGGGTGTTGGATGCTGAAATCCACCTAGATGCTATGGGTCTCGGAGACACCCTCAAAGATAAAGAAAAAGCATCCACCCAAGATTGTGCGAAGGCCTTGATTTTCTTGCGCCACCACCTTGACGAAGGTTTGAAGATTGAATATCTCACCGTCAAGGATCCACTCGTTTTGTGGAACAGCTTAAAGGAGAGATATGACAACCTGAAGTTGGTCACGCTGCCACAAGCACGATATGATTGGGCCCATCTGAGGCTACAGGACTTTAAGTCCGTTTCTGAATATAATTCTGCTATGTTCAGAATTACTTCTAAACTGAAGCTATATGGAGATAACATCTCCGATTACGATATGCTTGAGAAAACGTTTACAACGTTTCATGCCTCCAATATGGTACTGCAGCAACAGTACCGAGAGAAAGGCTTTACGAAGTACTCTGAACTGATTTCTCTCTTACTAGTGGCTGAGCGAAATAATGAACTGCTCATGAGAAATCACGAAAATAGACCAACTGGGTCTACACCACTGCCTGAAGCAGATATGGTGCACTCTCATTATGCCAAACATAAAAGGGACCATGGTCATGGTCATAAACGGGGTCAAAGCCAAGGACGTGGACAAGGAAGAAATTCCAAAGAAGTCCGTCACCCTACAAAGAGAGATAACCACCGAAAGCAGAAACGGGATCCCGAAGATCCTAAGGCAAATAGTTCAGAAACTATATGTTATCGTTGCGGTGGAAACGGGCACTGGTCTAAGACTTGCCGAATACCAAGACACTTGGTTGACCTTTATCAAGCATCTCGAAAGAGAAAACGCCCTGAAACAAATTTTGTCTCTGATGACAACTTTGACTTCACCCACCTGGATGTGGCAGACTTCTTTGAGCAACCCGAGGGAAAGATAGACCACCTAATCGGTGATGGAACCATGATGAAAGAAGATGGAGCTGTTTGATTCTACTTGTATTAGTCAATGAATAAATTAATAGTCATTAGCATTAGCTCGTATTAGTTAATTCATGATATGATGTTAGTATTAGCCCTTTAGAATGTTTCAATATGCTCAAATATTTTTATTGTACAGTAGAGGTAATCGACTAACCTAAAAACTAGTCGATCGTCTAATATTTAGCAATAAAACGAACTTTTTTCCGCCAGGCCAGATATTCGAATATCAGAGTCTGATATTCGAAGATCTGGGCCAGATAGTCGAATATCAGAATTCCTATATTCGAATATCTGGCAAGATATTAGAATATGTGCTTAAATATTCGAATATCTAATATTTTTCGCATTAAAGTATTATTTTTTCCGCAAGGCATTATATTCGAATATTAGAATACAATATTCGAATATCCTAAATAACTGCTTCCCAAAACGCTGTTTAAACGCGAAACAAAAGAATTGAAGTTGTTTATACTTATATTTATGTATTTTTTTTGTATGTCAAACTATGGGAAAGCAAAATGGATATCTCACAAAGCGAACTTGGATCAACATCCAACTGTAAAAGTATTTGCCTAGTTGATTCATGTACTACACATACAATACGCAAAGAAAAGAAGAGTAATTGTGTAAGGCAAACATTACTACAATCTATGGAAGTAGTAAATTGATTGAAGGCTCCGGAAGAGCAATTGTAACTCTACCCAAAGGCATGACGTTAATCATAGAGAATGCAATGTTCTCCCCCAAGTCTAAGAAGGACTTGTTGAGTTTTAAAGATATCATTCAAAATGGATATCATATTGAGACAATAGATGAGAATAATCTTGAATTCTTCATGAAAACGAGGCTGCCCGCTTCGACTTGGGTTCACGCCATTTTGCATGCAACAATACTAGTTTGTCGGCTGCCCACTTCGGTTTGGGGTCACGCCATTTTGCATGAAGCAATGCTAGTTCGTCGGCTGCCCACTTCGGTTTGGGGTCACGCCATGTTGCATGCAGCTATGCTAGTTCGTCTCTGACTGACGAATTGACACAAATATTCCCTATTGCAATTGGTTTTGGGTCATGAACCCGATATATCCCATTTAAGGATATTTGGATGTGCCGTATATGTGCCTGTAGCCCGCCATCCCGCACCAAAATGGGTGCGCAAAGAAGGTTAGGAATATATGTTCGGTTTGATTCGCCCTCCATCATTCGCTACCTTGAAACATTGACAGGCGACCTGTTCACTGCACTATTTGCAGACTGTCAATTTGATGAGACACTTTTCCCAAAATTAGGGGGAGAAGTCGGTGAAACCAAATGGGAAATTTTGTGGAAAAATGTATCATTATCTCATCTTGATCCACATACCTCTATTTGAAAGAAAGAGGTACAAAAGATTATCCATTTGCAAAGAATAGCAAATCAAATGCCTGACGCATTTACGGACTTGAAGAGGATAACGAAATCCCACATTCACGCGGAAAATGTTCCGATCCGTATTGAAGTCCCTATTGGACAAATATCTAGTGTCATATCCAATGAGTCAAATGCACGCCAGAAGCGTGGCAGACCATTAGGTTCCAAAGATCGAAATCCTAGAAAGAGGAAAAAGAACGATCTAAATGACACTATGAAAGAATCACATGAGGACGCTCATGATTTGATTAATTCCGAGATTCACGAAGAATCTATTGAGCCTGAGACTCTTGAAAATACGGAATGCAAGAATGTGAGGATCTCGAACCTCAGTCTGTGGTAGTACAAAATTAATTGAGAGCTCTCGAAGAGCCAATTATTACTATGTTGGAGAAACACAATTGAGTATTGTGCTGTAGTAAGTCTCAAAGAAACTTATTCAGTTTCCAAAGTACACGCGAAAGCGATTGATTATATTGAGACTATAAATAAAGGAAGGCTTTGATTCTCCTATTACTACAACTTGTAGCGGGGTAATTTGTATATGAAAAGCTACCCGCTTTGTTCTCCAGTTTGTACTACACAAACGAAAGAATGCCACAATAAAGTGGATATCTATTGGTATAAAACCCATGTCATAATAAACCCGAAGTTTATTGATAAGTGCACATGTCAAGGTGTAAATTTGAAGTTTACCAATATTGATAATTTATTCAGTTGGCATTCATGTTAGCCATCTCATTTTAAGTATGATGTGCAAATTCACATAGGTGAATATTAAAGAACTAGAAAGTTCTTTACGAATACTCTTGTATCACTTGTTCTCATTAATGAACGGACCAACTAAAGAGTTCGGGTTGAAGCCCATAAATTCTGGAAATATGAAAGGTGAGTATGGGCCCATTCACCTGCCATGTATACCACATATGATGCATCTATGATATGGTTACATGCGCCATTGTTATTAACCCGCAGCCTGGCAGTGCTTGCGAGGTAAATCGCTCAGTAATCTAACTTCGAGCATAGTTTCCAGATTCTCTACTCAAGACAGTTCATCTTGATAAGTTGGTTTATATTAAAGTTGGTTTAGCAAGATAATTATTGAGTGATTCCACTTAATAGCTAAACTGTTTCTTATGAGAACTAAGTTATATATATATCAGTTTGATATAAGTTGTATACGAGAGTATATTCTCCCCTCACAAGTGGTTCAGGGTCAGGAACCAAGTAATTTCATCTTATTATTAAGGTGCTGTGTATATTGACATAATGCACAAAGATGATTTTCCAAAGTTGAGGAAACATGTTAGCTTTACTAACATGAGGGGGAGACATGATAAACACTTGAGAAAGTGTTACATGGGATGAATTTTCATTTGTATATGTATATCCCCTAATATCATGATATGAACCTGTAGTTCATAAAAAGGGAAATGCAATTGCAACATATTGCAAAGCATACTATACGCATTTACTGACCCAAAGAAAGTAACTAAATGGAAGAGATACAATTCAAGAAGAATTGATTCCATATGAAAGACATGTAGTTTTGAACCTATAGTTCAAATGCTTGAAAGTATAAAGGCAAAGGTATGTATAGTCAATTTTCGATATCTTATTTGTTTAGCATGACATGAAACTTAGATATGCAGCTAAAGTCTATTATGTGAATTATATGACTTAACTTGAAAGATTTAAGTTGCTTGAAGCATATGCAATTCTCGGTCCTGAAGTACCGCATCCTAAGTACAATTTGTGTACATATGAATCTTGCCATAACTATAAGCATGATGGATTTGAGAATGCATCTATGGAGATATTGAAGAGCTATTCCACGACATTATATGAAGATGTTTATATCTATCAAGAATGATGATTTCAAGGTGCGGAATATTTATTCAAGTCAATATGGTTGATTTATTCATCAAGCATCTACCAAAGATCGTTTTGAAGATGATGCACAAGATTAGAATGCAAATGCTCAAGGATATAAATCGATGTACTCATTAGGGGGAGTCAATGCACGTTGCACTCTTTTTCCCTTACAAGATTTTGTCCCACTGGGTTTTCCTTGCAAGGTTTTTAACGAGGCAACCAATAGGCGCATATTCAAACATGTGTACTCTTTTTCCTTTCTTTAATTTTTCCCAATGGGTTTTGGTTTTAAGGTTTTATGAGGCACATCATTGAATAGACATTCAAGGGGGAGTGTTATGAAATAGAAGATTCTTACACTTCTATTTAAGGTGAATGTCTTTAATGTACTTAATTAGAGAGATTTTAGAGTCCTATTATTGGTAGCAAGATCTTCCTCCTCCCTATAAATAGAGGTGCTTTCTACCATTGTAATTCACCCCTCTCAACTCAATAAGAAGAACTCTCTCTACTCTTCTCTCTATTGCTATTGTTCTTGTTCTATTGTTCTTGTCTTTTGCTTTAGTTTATAACATTTACATAATTATATAAACACTTTACATAATTATATAAAGTGAATAGATGCATGACATGTATTTGCACATCTACGTTGTCACTCTTAATCATGGTTAATTAGTATACATTATCACCTCATCAAATCAAGTAAATTAATATAACTTGATAGTAAAACCAGGTGTAAATAATCCCCACTCCCTCTGTCCAAAACACCTCTTTTCATTTTGAATTTAAATGCTTTTTTTTTTTACAGAATTAATGTAAGTAATTGTTATAGCAAGTAATTTGGTTTATATTTCATAAACTCTTTCTCCTTATTGTATATAATTATATTTAGGTAACCAGATAGTCCGAATTAATAGACGTTAAAAGTATGAGATTGAAGCTAATATTATATTACCTTGCACAAAGCCCAGTCTGCGGAATCAAAAAATGCACGTTTATGGTCCTGCACGCAGATCATAACATTATAAATAACTTATACTGATGTTGTTAAATTTTTATATGACGTATATAACTTAAACTTTTTTTAAAATAAAAACTCGCCTTTGAAATTAAAGGCTTTTTCTTTGGCACAAGATTTCCATATCTTTTACCTGAAGCAACGGCCTATAAGAATTCACAAATGAACAGATTAGGCTTGGTTGAAGTCATTAAATTTATGAATACAAACTATATGTTTTTGTGCCAACAGATTTTAAGTAATAATGTGCGAAAATTAAATACTTTGAGCTATGAGTGGCTGAAATATACACAAAATATTCACTTATGTTTAGGGCCACATATTGCAGACCCATACCACATATGCCCATTGACCCTCAAAACATACACTATTATTTATAACATTTATTCAAAATTTCATGATATTTTCTTGGACCACATCAAGAAAAATACAAAGAAAATCACGTGGGAATCAGGAATAAATCTACTAATATCTTGCATACTATAGTAGCTTAGATGCATATATATGGTTCACAACCTCACAAATTATATAAGGTGGTCCACATCACATCTAGGGCGGAGTTAGATGGATGGAAGGGATTCAGTCGAAAGATTAACTTTTTTCTATACATGTATATATATTTGATATGGATTCCTTTTACCTTATTTGCGTATTTACATTTTTTATTTTTGAATCTCTATGATGAAGATCTTGCTTCTGCTATTAATCATACCTCTTGAAATGCGTCCCTTCCCGAACCTTACTTTGTACATCGAGCTGCCATGTTTACTCTTCCCAAGTCTCCCAGTATACCCATAAACTTAATTTTTTTTTAAAAACATACACACACATAGAAAAAGAATCTCGTAATTAGTGACACATTATTCAAACTAGAAGAAGCTAAGTGTTCCTACATCAAACCTATATATGAATATATAATCCATTATTTTCTTATGAACAAGATGATTATTTACATGTAAGAAAAGTTATTCTTCATCTTCTTTAAACGAAATACATGTAGGGAGTTTTAACTTATGTAATGGTGTTTAATTTAAAGGCAAAAAAAAAAAAAATTAAGTTATATGCACTAACAAATTACTGCTTTCCATTTTATCCTATGCGCCGAGGGTCGACTGGAAACAGCCTCTCTGCCCTTTCGGGTAGGGGTAAGGCTCGTCTACATATTACCCTCCCCAGACCCCACCTGGTGGGAATAGACTGGATAGTTGTTGTTGTTGTTGTTGCACTAACAAATTAAAGAATTACATCAACTACATCATTACTATCTTTAAACTTACCATGTTAAGTTGTTATGAAGAGTTATATACCTTTTTTTCATTTTTTTTTATATAAGTTACTTTAAACGGATACAATAAAAATTTATACATTGTTAATACACATAACTCACACTCAACAAATAAAACTTATTATATACATTTTTTCAATTTTACTTGAAGATAAAAGAGAATGAAATATTTGGAATTAAACAAGAGATAAGATTGCCAAAAAGGCAAAAGAGGTGTGTAGCAAAGCAATCTTAAATTCACATGCTATTGGTGGTGGTTAAAGCTACTTATCTATTACGTGAAGTTTTGTCCAACGTTTCTCAAAAAAAAAAAAAAACAAGTTTTGTCCAACAAATAACTTAATCAATTAAATGTATTTTTTTTTAAAAAATTAAGTAAGTTTTCTTACACTTTCAGGTCATTTAAAAGCCAATTACGGATAATTGTATTTATTCAGCGCTGTTTTTTTTTTTTTTTACACTATCAGGTTATTTAAAAGCCAATTACGAACAATTTTATACATTCAGCTTGGAATGATAATTTGAAAAATATATAAGTAACGTGATATAACATGTTAGCTTAAAGATGTATATAATAAAATCCATTTTGATAAATAAAAATTTAGCAAAATAGCATTTGGTTGGTAGCAACAAGTGATGAAGTAGTTTTTCACTTTTACATAAGTTTTGAAATGAAAAAAAAATGTTCAAATATAATTGATGGGAAAGGAGAAATATCTCTTTTTTCCAACATATAAACAGACACGCAATACAACAAGAACAATAACAACTACCCAGTAATATCTCATAAAGTAAAGTCTAGGGAGAATAATATATAGACGAACATTACCCTACTCAAAAAGGTAAAGAGACTGTTTCCAACAAACAGACACGCAATGACTTTTCATAATCCCTTACGCATGCGAATAGGAATAGTTGGAATCCTATCGCGGAAACCAACACCAAACAAGAAACACGAAAATAAAATCACCAAAAAGAAAAAGATTTCCTTTTAAGGAGAAAAAAAATGTAAACAAAATACTAACAGATTATACAATAGTAACAACAACAACAACAAACCCCGTACAAAATCATAATTCTAGACCTAAGGAGAATAGTGCTTATGCATTCCTTACTCCTACATTGTAAAAATAAACAAATTATTTTCAGTAAACCCTTGGCTCAAGAAAATACTAACAAACTATACAATAATAACAACAACAACAACAACAACGACAAACTCAGTGTTATCTCACAAGGTAGAGTTTCGGATAGGTAATATATATACAGACCTGACTCCTACCTTGTAAAAGTAAAAAACTATTTCCGATAGACACTCGACTCACGAAAATACTAACAAATTATATAAGGAAAAAAAAAGAGTAGATAAATTAAACACAAGAACCAACTTCTAGTATTATAATGTGTGTAAAAACTGAGAAAGAGTACCTCATGATTTTGAGAACAGACAGAAAATTCTTCACTTCTATTAGAATCTGCCATCTCTATATTATAGAAGCAAACAAAGGCAAGAAAAATTTATTTATATAGAAAGAGAAAGTGGAAAAAGGGGGAAAAAGTTGGTGTTGGGAGAAAAAAAGGGTGGTTGAGTATATGAGTATAAGACAATATCAATAATATCCCTACTTTATTTTAACCTACACGTATTAAAGACATTTAATAGAAGATATTTCATAGAGTAGGTAATTATCCATATTTGTGCTGGTTTGAGGTATATAAGAAGATTAAAAAAATACAGTAAAGGCAAATATATTATTTGAACCTAAAGCAATTTCTTGAATATCTTTGTTACTATATTGAAAATTTCTCTTTATGTTATTTTTTTTATCTTCTTTGTACAGTATAATTTTTCGAGAATAGGATTCAATTAAACTTCCTTCATTACGAGTAGTTTTGCTATCTGACAGAGTACTCGTGCACAAATTGATTCAATTATCACCGTTGTAAGAAAAGAAAAAAAATATTACAAAGAATATTAAAACAAATTAAATATATATATATATATATATATAAAATTTACGTATATCGGTTAGAAAAAGTAAACAAACGAATCTAGCCGGCTGGAGTTGAGCTGTTACCGCATCAACATCAATTGGACTCTTTAGGCTTAGCCCCACCAACAGGCCCAATAGTCACACTAGCATTTGTATTTATACTCGTTTTTTTGTGTCACATTTTAATTTGTATTTTTTTTGCAAAGAAAATTGGAGCGTACCTGTTTTTTCACATAACTTTAGCCTATAAAACTGAAGTTTTTTTTTATATGGAAAACTTCAGCTGAAGTTTTCTAGTTATAAATTAAAAACTTAAGCTCTAGAGCTCAAGTTTTCCAATTATAAAATAAAAACTTAAGCAGTTTTCCAGCTTAAGTTTTTTAGTTATAAAATAAAAACTTAAGCTTCCAGTTATAAAATAAAAACTTAAGCTTCCAGTTATAAAATAAAAACTTAAGTAATTTTTCAGCTTAAGTTTTCCAGTTATAAAATAAAAACTTAAGCAATTTTCCAGCTTAAGTTTTCTGGCTATAAAAAAACTTAAGCTCTAGTTATAAAATAAAAACTTCAGCTAAAGTTTTTATGTTGTAACTGAAAAACTTCTAACTCTAAAGAAAGGGAAGCTGAAGTTTTTAAAAAATAGGTATGGGTATGCAAAGACAAAGCGGCTACCGTGCAATTTTTACCGCTAGCTTCCATAACTCCTAATTATGCATTTCGGCGCTGCAAAAATCTGTAGTAATTTAATACTATCAATTAAAAAAATGTAAATATAAAAAGTACAATTAAGTTATCAATATTTATTTAACTAAAATATTTTCATTCATTTATTATTTCTTCACAAAAGTGGGGAATAGAAATACTAAAACCTTTTTCAAATCTTTTTTTGTTTGTAATAAAAATATACAGAGTTCATCTTTTTCTTGCCTAAACCAACACATCACCAAATTCACCAAATTTCTCTATATTAAATGCACGCCTCGATTTGCTTCTGAAGTAGTAAATATTTTAAAAGAAGTTGAAGTATCATAATTTGATGTGATTAATATACGTTCAAATAATTATGTTCGATTTTCTGAAATAAGAAAACTTTTGATAATATTAATCTATTCACTTCAGTGAATGTGATAATTATAATAAAGCCCGTACGTATAAACGCGCTCTTGATATAAATATATTACAATTCACCTCCAGGAGAGGTAATATGATTGAGAGAATATATACTCAATATTTTATATTTTAAAGTTTCTCCTGAAGAAGTAACATAATTGAAATTTTCTCCTGAAGTAGGAAAATATTATGAAACTATATTTTTTGTGCTTAAACAAAATAATGAGCTATTTAAAGGTTATTTTTGAAGCGCATTTTCATTCCCTGGAGTGAATGAAGAAATACCACAACTCACCTCCTGAGGAGATAGAATAACAAAAAATATAAATTTTATTTTTGTGGCATAAAGATCATTGTCGCACGTACCTGTTGTACGTAAAATATCTTGAAATATTTTATTAAATATCTCCAAGTCAAAAGCATTCTTGTAAAATATTTTCTACTACAACCACATTAATATGTTTTGGTTAGTTATCGAGTTCCCTGAAGGAAATAACAACTCATGTATCTTTCCCTGAAGGATGTAATGATTATGTGTTGCCGCTTAAATAATAGTGTTTCTCCCTGAAGGAGATATTTGTCACGAAGTTAGTAGTAGAATATTAAAATTGATTTTTGTCATTTATAAATTTAGAATTGGCTTGTATTGTCTATTTGATTATGATTTAATCTCATGATCCCATAAGTGTTTAAGCAATATTTGGTAGTACAAAAAATTATTAAAAGCTCCCGAAGAGCTATCCGTTTGTCTAGAAGATATATGACACCAGTAGTGTCCGATAAATATTAGATTGTGGATAATGAATGAATGCTCTTGAAGAGCTTATATATAAATATGTCATTCATATTATATGATTATCGTCAAAATATATGTTGTAGTAAACTTGAAGTTTACTAATACAAATGACAATCATACTGAGACTACAAATAATTGAAAGATTAAAAATCTTCATGTTTCCACAATCATACGGGGTAAATATGTATGGGAGAAGTTACCCGCCATATTCCTTAATTTGTACTAAATCATGTATCACAGTGAACCAGAAGTTTACTAATGCAAAAGCAACTACACTAAATCCGAAATTTACTTATACAAAAGCTGCCACATTAAATCAGAAGTTTACTAATGCAAAAACAACTATAGTAAATCGGAAATTTACTTATACAAAAGTTTATGCCATAGTAAACCAGTAGTTTACTAAGAGGATAACACATGCCATGATAAACTTGAAGTTATCATTTGCCATTTTTAAATAAGCTATTTGAGAATTCAGATAAGCATATACTGAAGAACTAGAAGATTCTTCAAGAATTCTCCCGTGTTCCTTGTTCTCATAATAAATTGATTCTACCAGCTAAAGATGGGATTAAGACCCCTGATTTTGAAATCTATAAAAAGCGAACATGGGCTCATTCACCTGTCATGTGAACCACTTATAGATGCATATATAAGATGGTTACATGTACGTTTATGTCAACCCGCAGTTTGACATTTGAGATTGCTTTTCTCAATTAAGAGCATAACTTTCAGATGATGAGATCAAGATAGTTCATCTTAATAATGCTAGTTTATATCCAAGCTGGTTTAGCAGTGAATTCCTCCTACGAACGGCTAAACTATTGCTTGTGAGAACAAAGCTCCATATGTTGGTCTAAGATATTCTAAATTGCATACAACAACATTTGTATGCATCAGACCAACAATATATGATAAGCCCTCCCCTCACAATTGATTTAGGATCAAAAACCAAATAATTTTACTATCTTTTGATGCCTAGTATATGATTAATTTCTCTACCACAATGCACAAAGATATGTTTCTAAAGAAGATTGGAAATATATATTAGTTTTCTAGCATTTAGGGATGGAATAAACAGCTGAAAAATATGCTATATGAATCGAATTGTCATCAATATGATCCTTACTCAGAAGATAATTCAAGTAAAATGACAGAAGCATTTGTTGATCTAAAATTAAATATCATATTTCAGCTGCAAATGCTCCTATTAAAATTAAAGTCCCTGAAGGATAAAGTTTAGTGTACACATGAAGCATGGTAGGCCAATCGGTTCAGAAGGTAGCAACCCTTGAAAAATGGTAAGGAGCTAATAATCAAAATGATCATAATAAGGAGGAAATGAGCTCTAGAAGATCTCACGACATAACATTTTATGAAACTCCAGAAGAAGTTCAGGTACCTGAAAATAATTAAAGTGATGAGATTTTAACAAGTTATGCCGCTTGCGAACCGATACAAAAATGATCGCCGACGATATATTTGATATAATATAGTGCACAAGATTGTAAAAGATTGTGAAGATCGGACCTGCAGTCCAGACACCTGAAGATGTCATGCCATTCATAACCTATATGGATTATTTGATTAAATCTATATGAATATCCCTAAAGGATTTAAAATGCATGAAGCATATAGTTCAAAAGTATCGAGAAATGTACTCGATCAGATTACAAAGGTCATTGTACCTTTTAAAGTAATCTAGGCGTATGTGGTATAATCGCCTCAGAGAATATTTGCTGAAAAAAAAGATACATAAATTATGCTATTTGTCCATGTATTTTTATATAGAAAATATTATCACAATTTGTTACACTTGTTGTTTATATTGGTGATATAAATCCTGCTGGAACTCCAGAAGAGCTCCAAAAGGGTCTTAATATGCTTTTACATGGACAAAGTATACCCATTAAGAACACCAATGGATATTCAATCAGTTGAAGTGAATAAGGATCCGTCTCAACCTCCAGAAGAGGATGAGGAACTCATTGGTCCCGAAGTACCCCATCTCAGTGCAATTGGTACTCTAATATATCTTGTAATGCTACAAGGCCTGACATAACATTTTCTGTTAATTTACTAGCAAGGTATAGTTCTCCTACACGGATTAAGGATCCGTTCTTACCTCCTAAAGAGAATGATGAACTATTTGGTCCAGATATGTCCAAGTCTCTGCACTGTACTCTTTATTCCTTACTCGGATTTTTTTCCATTGGGTTTTTCCTGGTAAGATTTTTAATGAGGCAGCTTGCAATGTATATTATTAGTGTACTCTTTTCCTTGACTAGGATTTTTTTCCCACGGGATTTTTCCTAGTAAGATTTTAACGAGACACATAATAACGAACATCCAAGGAATTGTTTGAAAATATTTTTGTGGATGTCCATTTATTACTCCACTGTAGATAATCTTCCTGAAGAAGATTATCCATTTCGTACTCCATTGAAGTTTTCTACAAGCAGCTGATGCAGGCAGGTTGCAAGCAACTCAATAAAATAACTTATAGCAGCTTCTTGGTTTGATATTAATTTAATCGATATGAATAGTGGCAGATTATATTCTCTACAAAATTCAACTTTTGAGAAGATGGTATACAAGATTGGAATGCGGACTGAAATATTTGAGACAAGGTTTTCATCAGGGGGAGAATACGTGATGCACTCTTTTTTCCTTACTAAGGTTTTTTCCATGGGGTTTTCCTTATAAGGTTTTTAATGAGGCACCTAGCAATGCGTATTACTAAATATGTGTACTCTTTTTCCTTTACTAGGATTTTTCCCACGTGGTTTTTCCTAGTAAGGTTTTAATGAGGCACATTATCTTTTAATGAAAATCCAAGGGGGAGTGTTATAAATATATATTATATTATGGATGTTCATTTAGTACTCCGTTGTAAATAAGCTTTCTGAAGAAACTTATCCATATGGGACTCCGCCATAAATATGTTTATCTATTAAGTATTCTATTGTAAATAAGCTTCCTGGAGAAGCTTATCACTTCGGTACCCGGTTATGGATAAACATTACCCCGGTAGAAGATTATCCATACCGGGTATAATAAGCTTATCCTTTCAGTATCCGATTATGGATAAACATTACCCCCTGTAGAAGATTATCCATACCGGGTATAATAACCTTATCCTTTCAGTATCCGATTATGGATAAACATTACCCCCGATAGAAAATTATCCATACCGAATATAATAAGCTTATTCTTTCAGTATCCGATTATGGATAAACATTACCCGGTAGAAGATTATCCATATCGGGTATAATAAACTTATCCTTTCAATACTCTGTTATGGATAATCATTACCCCTAGTAGAAGATTATCTATACTGGGTATAATGAACTTATCCATTCAGTACTCCGTTATCGATAAACATTACTATCAGTAAAAGATTATCTATATCTGGTATTGTAGCAGCTTACACAGCAGCTTGTAGTAGTAGCTTACACAGCAGCTTGCAGTAGCAGCTTACACAATAGCTTACACAACAGCTTCCTTTCTTTTATAAATAGAAGTGGTTTCAGTTCATTACGTACATCAATTTGAAATTTGAATAATAAATCTTTGTTTCTCTCTCTACTTGTCTTTGGTTTCTATACTTTAAGTCTTTATTTTATAACAAAAATATTCTTCGTCTAATTGTCATTAATGGAATATTGTATGAGAGCAAAAGCTCATACGTGCAAGTAATATTTCCTCCATCTTTAGCCGCAACTTATACTACAATTTACCACAATGATATCTTAATATTATTATATAATATACAAGTAAAATTAACTGATGGTAAGCAACCCCATTTCCAATCGAGAGGTTGTGAATACGAGTCTCCCCAAAAACAAGGTGAGAAGTTCTTGGAGGGAAGGATGCCGGGGGTCTATTTGGAAACAACCTCTCTATCCCATGGTAGGGGTAAGGTCTGCCTACACACTACCCTTTCTAGACCCCACTAAGTGAGATTATATTAGGTGGTTGTTGTATACAAGTAGAACTAACTACTGTTATAATTTTAATGCAAGTAAATCAACTCCTATTCAATAAACAATTACTTCCCGTTTTCATATTATATGATACTATTTTCTTATTAGTTATTTCTGTAATGAATCAAACGCTATCATATTTGTAAACAATTTAATTTTAGACTCCACATTTTAGCAACAAAATATTATAGAAAGTTATAAGCTTACAAGTTCTATAAAATCTTGAAGCTGTAATAATGAATAAAAATTTTAATACCATCAATTTAAAAATTCTTCCTTTTTCTTTCCGTAAACTCTGGGTTTAGTCAAACAAGGTTGCATAAACGAAATGGAGGTAGAGTGACTTGCAAAGAAGACAACATTTTATTGAGGAAAGTGTACATTACAAACAAGAGAAACCAACTACTCCCTTAAAGGGTAGCATGGTGTACTAAATTTTTACTATGCGCCGGGTTTGGGGAAGGGCCGGACACAACAGTCTATTATACATCGCCTTACCTTGTATTTCTGCAAAAAGCTGTTTTCGCGGCTTGAACTCGTGACCTCCTGGTCACATGACAATAACTTTACCTGTTACACCATGATTCCCCTCGTCGAAACTGACTATCTTATTAGACAAAAATGTCTTAGACGTGTCTAAATTAATGCTAGATTTCCCCAGTTCTAGGACCAGATTCACAAACTCAAGGAAGTGAACAGAGGGCAAATATGAGGTATGAAGTGAGCTGCATGCTTACAACATTGCCCAATATCATTATATCGATATCTTACAGTTGGGGTAAAAAGAATGTGACTGTATATATGTAGGTTGGTGTAACTTCCAACTTTCAGGCTGAGAAAAGATCCGAATTGTCTAATTACTCAAAAGGATTAGTGATACCTATCCAAGAACTTCTCAATCAGGACCGAAAATGCAGCAAAGCCAGCACAACCTGCACATGCAGCTTTTGGTCCACCTGAAACGAATGCGATTGTATTATAAATTAAAAGAAACTATTAATAGAAAGTATAAGTGAACTAGCACAGTCCAATTACTCGTTTCATCAGGTGCGGAAAAGTTGTAATTCAAACTAACTGACATAGGCTTAATTCTACAAGCAAACTTAGCATCTACTATCATCAAAGTCAAAAGACAAGCCATAACGAGAGAGAGAGAGACTCCAATTAGAATCCGGGTAGGATAAATTGTCATCTAACTATGCCATATCTGGGTTGGTATACTGCATATTCCCTGCTAGATTAAGAGAATGCATTAATCTGCAATAAACCCCTCAATCTGGGAACTTGGGTTATGCTGGGAGTCATAAGAGATGAAAAAAGGTAGTTATGTGAGTCTAGACATCAAGGTACACCCCAGAAAAGCCTATTTCATGAATGGGATCTCCCAAAGTTGAAATCTGGGTAGATTGCATCTTGATAGTTGAAGGATGAAGTTTCTATTGGACGTTAGCTGATGCCCCGGATAGAATGGAATATAAAATACTTGAACTATGATTCTCACTTCAACAATAGGTTATCCTCTAAGAAAGCTAAAGGAATCAGAACTCTTTTCCTTAACATCCTTTGAAAGCAGTCCCAATAACGCACCGCCCTTTCTTCACCGCATATAAATAATGAATTAAGTCAAGAATAAGAAACTGGTAGCAGCACTATTTATATAAGGCTCAGGTTAAGCCCCCATGAATTTCTGTATCTTATCCTAGTACTCGTGTCAATTAAAATGACCTACTATAAGAACATGTATCGCTCCATCTGTATTTGATGTTAATTATCTGTCTCCCACTAACAGCAAAATACTATCCTTTTCCACACGCACCAAAAGAAATCCTACTGCAATCCTGATTGCCCCAACCCCAAAATGTTACACAGCATTATATTCATGTAGGTCTCAAAAATATTCTACTGAGGCAGGCTAATATATCATTAAAGTAAATTTAGCAGTACAAGCATATATAACAAGATCGAGGAACAGATGACACAACATCAATATCAATGTCAACGTCTTTGTTTTATGAGAAAGGTACATCAACATCGACGCCTTAGCTCCAAACTAGTTGGGACCGGCCACAATTGTTTCAACCAACACATTCTTCTTGAATTTTTGAATGCACTCTCGCTTTAAGTAGCCGATACCTCTTTGGGAAAAAGTTTGCATTAAACATTTGATTTTGTCTTTCTTCTTTGTATGGTGTTAGTTACATTTCTGATGACATGACCCTGAAAATTTTCTTTAATACATGGATAGGTCAGGAGTGGAGTGGCTCTCCAGGTTGTTCAATACGAAGGTCTGGGAGCGGATGATCGAGGCGAGGGTGAGGAAGACGACATCTATATTTGTGAACCAGTTCGGTTTCATGCCGGGTCCCTCCACTACATAAGCTATCCACCTTGTCAGGAGATTGGTGGAACAGTATAAGAAGAAGGACATGCACATGGTGTTTATCGACTTGGAGAGGCGTATGACAAGGTCCCTAGGGAGGTGCCATGGAGGTGTCTGGAGGCGAAGAGAGTGCCGGAAGCCTACATCAGAGTAATCAAGGACATTTACGATGGAGCTAAGACTAGGGTTAGGACGGTGGGTGGCAACTCAGATCATTTACTGGTGGTTATGGGGCTCCATCACGGATCGGCACTTAGCCATCTCTTGTTTTTCTCGGTGATGGATGCTCTAACCCCACATATTCAAGGGGATGTGCCTTGGTGTATGCTATTTGCTGATAACATAATCTTGATAGACGAGACGAAGGTCGATATTAACGAGAGGCTAGAGGTATGGAGACAGACTTTAGAGTCTACGGGTTTCAAACTAAGCAGGTCTAAGACAGAATACCTGGAGTGCAAGTTTAGCGCCGAGGCGAGCGAAGTAGGCAGAGAGGTGAAGATTGGATCTCAAGTCATCGCCAAGAGGGACAATTTCAGATATCTTGGATCGATGATTCACGGGGACGGAGAGATAGACGGGGATGTCACTCACCGTATAGGGGCGGGGTGGTCGAAGTGAAGGCTTGCATCAGGAATCCTGTGTAACGAGAAAGTGCCACAGAAACTCAAGAGGAAGTTTTATAGAGCTATGATTAGATCTGCCATGTTGTATTGGGCAGAGCGCTGGTCGGTGAAGAACTCTCATGTTCAGAAAATGAAGGTTGCGGAGATGAGGATGCTCCGGTAGATCTGCGGGCTCACCAGGTTAGATAAGATTAAGAATAAAGTTATTCGAGAGAAGGTAGGGTAGGGGTGACACCAGTGGACGAAAAGATGCGAGAAGCGAGGCTCAGGTGGTTCGGGCATGTGCGGAGGAGAAGCCCTGATACCCAGGTGAGGAGTTGTGAACGGCTGGCGGTGGTCGGTGTGAGGCGAGGCAAATGGAGGCCTAAGAGGTATTGGGGAGAGGTGATTAGGTAGGACATGGCTAGAATGCGGATTTCTGAGGACATGGCCCTTGATAGAAAGTCTGGAGGTCAAGTATCAGGGTTGTAGGATAGGGGTTTCTAGAATTTTTCGTACTCCTTTCCCGGGGTTGGGTAGGGCTTGGGAGGGCTCTCCATAGATGATTTGTGTAATGGATTGTGTCCCCTTATGGTAGTTATTTATGGTAGTTACTGTTTGATATTATTGCATGTCATTTCATTTATGGTTCTTATGTGTAGATAATCATTTATGCGATTTCTGCTGGAGTTACCACACTCTTTTGTTTTTGTTTTTGCTTCTCCTTTCCTCCCCTGAGCCGAGGGTTAATTGGAAACAACCTCTCTGCCCTTTCGGGTAAGGGTAAGGCCTGTCTACATATTGCCCTCCCCAGACCCCACTTTGTGAGACTATACTGGGTAGTTGTTGTTGCTTTTTGGTCTGAAACTACTACTCTGCTCGTCTCTATATGAACCTCACTATCCATGTCGCTCTATCTAAACCAAAACTATATGAATCCATAACAGATGCAAGATATGAAAATATATCAAGTCAAGATTTTGTTTGTATATATTTTGCATGGTCGAAGTAACAAATGTTACCTCTAGCAGATAATGTGCCTCCTGTTACACACCCTGCTACTGCTGTATTTGTCATGTCATGCTTTGCCCGTGCCTTTTAACATAATACAAGAAAATGATTACTAATAGCATTTGAGTGTTAGATGAAAAGTACCCGACTCTAAGAATGATTTGGAACTACTTTTCGTTTTTTTCCAAAAATTAACAGGAAAATTGTAAAATGGGTACATAGAACCCCATATGGTTATCATCTTTAAGGTCAAATTTACCTTCTCAACGACACATTCAGCGGCAGAGAAAACCAAACCCATAACGGCAAAAGTTCTGCAGGAACTCCAACTCCTTCGACCCATTTGCTTTGCTTGGTATACAAGTTGTTGCCTCGTAGTCATTTCCTCTTGCATTATTGGGTTATCCAGCGCCCCTAGAAACAGACCCATGAACAACCCTAGTCCCCCTCCTACAAAATGGAAACCATGCGTCAACAAATGAGCCTAAGAAGTAACCTCACGGCAAAGTCCAAAGCATACACAGAGATATTCCATTTAAGCTACCAGAAAGAATTACCAAATTAGATACAAAGAGAAGCTCTGGAACCAGATTTTGTTCACAAACAACAACAGTTGATAGAGCTTGTAAGCTAACTGGAATGAAGCTCACTCATCCTCTACTACAGGACTACAAGAGAATAACAGTCATTGCAACAGGATTATGATTAAAGGCTCTTGTATTACTTTGGCACTTGTAACATAATTATGGCATAAAACATAGAAATAGTGTCATCCAATTTTTTCGACATACACAAGAATTGTCATCCATTATGTTAAGATATTGCAAGAATGACAATTTGTACTACCCATTTAAAATAACAATGAACAATAAACAAAAATACCAGCTAATACGTGTCAGTCCCTAACAAGTTGGGTTTAGCTATATGAATCCTTGTCGACTACATTATTCCATTTAAACTCATCTCATGCCAATATTATACAAGTATTCTAAACGTAGAAATCTCTAAAAGGCTAAACCACTCCTAGAACATATTCTCAACTAATATGTATGCATGGGCGGAGCTAGAAGCCGACGCATTTTTTAGCCGAACCTAGTAGCTTTAGTCCAAACTTTGTATTTATATTTAAAAATTCACTAAATATATACAAAATTAAATTCAGAATCCAGTTACTAACACGTTATGTTGCTATCCTAGAATTTAGAATCCACAAAGTTCAAATCTTAGCTCCAACACTGTATTTCTTCTAGTGTGCCCTATATTTTGCTACGTTTGAATGTCTCCTAGAAATTGTAGGTCAGACAACTTCATTCCATGTGATTTGACTTCTATCTCGTCCTCTTTTAATACCTTCACTAGCCATGGTTTTACAACTACATACCGGTGCATCCAAGGGCAAAGCTACATGTTTCGAAGTTTCGCCATTACACTGCATATATAGGTAAAATATTAGATTTTAGAGGCATACAACTTATATTGAACACCCTTTGCCGAGAATGTTTTTTTAATTCTTTCAAGTTTGAACACCCTTGAAAAAAATTCCTGGCTTCGTCACTGGGTGCATCTGGTGGTCGACGCAGGACATGACCAAAAAACTGAACAATATGACACAAAAATAAAATCAAACTAGGAGTGTAATTAAAACATACCCATGACTCCACTAACAACACTACGAACAGCACAGTTGTTCCAAATGTCTTGTCCTCTTATTTCCTCAACAGTAGGCATCCGAATAGGCTCAATCTGAGGCTTCTGAGCTTCTTCTGAGCTTGACTGTGCCTCATTTGATTCAATTGCTGGATCACTCATAACACCTCAGGAAAAATGAAATTGCAATTAATTTAAGACAAATAGATTGGAAAAAAGAAAATGTTGTATTGAAAATTTTGAATTTGAAATGATCTTAGGTAAAGAGGAGGCTTGTGGTTGGGCGGCAACCGGCGGTTTTTGTAGGTATAGTTTCATCATTTATGGCGGGTTACTTTACACTGGTCAGATTCAAAATGGGTTCACGGGTTTGGAGTCATAACCCGAATATAAATGGGCTTCAGTCGCTTAATCACAAATAGCCACTTTTGGGCTGGTTTGCATAATTGTCCATTTTTAGGATATTGTTTAGATTCAGATTTTGTCCCTATTATAAGATTTTGTGCACATATATCATTTGGAAAATTACCCTTTCGGAAAATATTAAATTCAGGTCTAATGTTTGCTCATAAAATATTAAACTATGATCTAAATTTTATAATACCATACAAAATTTTAGATTGTGATTCAATATTTTCTCGTAAAATTCTAAGCTTACTACAAAGGATTTTTAAACTGTGGATTAAAAAACTCATCAATTGCCAGAAAAATAAAAGTGGTTCGTTTACGAAACAGTTGATACAAAGACGGACAATCGGTAAAAGCTTCAACCACTTTTCTGCCTTTAAAATTAAAAAATAACTATCGTCCGAAAAATTCAAATTCCCCGAGTGGAACTTCAGGTTAATCTCCTAGAGTTTCACCTGTGGAATTTGAATTACTAAGATAGTGGCTATTTTTTAAAAATATGGCCGAAAAATGGCCAGCGGGGTTGGGTGTGGGATATTTAGGGTTTCCCATAGGGGATTAGTGTTTTAGCTTATGTCTCCTTATGAGTGTTAGTATGATAGTTACGGCTTGTTATTATTGCATTAATGCATGTGACTGTATTTATGTTGCTTATGCCTTCATACGTATTTACTTTATTTCTACGGGAGTACCTATGCTTTATTATTTTGTTTTGTTTTGCTTGTGTTTCTAATTTCCCCTTTGTTTTCGTAATGCAGCTTTTCCTCCCACATCCTATACGCCGGGGGTCGTCTGGAAGCAGCCTCTCTGCCCTTTCGGGCAGGGGTAAGGCTCGTCTACCTATTACCCTCCCCAGACCCCACCTGGTGGGACTACCTGGGTAGTTGTTGTTGTTGTTGTTACTTTCAGTGAGAAGCAGTTTGTGTTTGACTAATAATTTTGAAAAACACTTCTGAGCAGCAACTAGTGTTTGACCAAGCTTTAAAAAGCTGCTTCTAAGTGTATTTTTCTCAAAAGTGTTTTTCGGAATAGTACTTCTAGAGAGAAGTTTTCTGCTTCTCCTTAAAAGCACTTTTTTTCTTTTCAAAAGCTTGGCCAAACACCTTCATTATAGAAGAAAAAAAAATATGTTTGACAAAAAAAAAATACTTTTACCTCACAAGAAGCTTGGTCAAATATGCTATAAATGCAAATAGATGATCTAATGTGTCGCAGGCCATGTATCATTCGTGCGAGTTTTGATGATGAACGTGTATTCTATAGCTAATTTCTTATTAATGAACATAATTTATAAGGTTATTTTCTAAAACTCACGGAAAATCAACAACGTTTTAGGATACGTGTTTGCGCGTGTACTTTATATTAATGAGTATTTAATTTTTAAAATTAAATAAATATTATTAAACGTAAATGAGTTATGAACTAAAATTTTATAAAAAAGCATGAGTTCTTTAAAATGATGGATGATAATCCCATATGGTTAAGAGAGTGTTTGCCTAAGATTATAAGCTGGTCAAACTGGCTTATAAGTAGTTTTTGGCTTATCTACTCGTTTGGTAAAATTAAAAGTACTTATAAGTTAAGCCCTTATAAGCCAAAAGCTATAAGTTGGTCTCCCCCAACTTATCAAGTTTCAGCTTATAAGCACTTTAAGTTTGATCAAAATATGTATTATTCTATCCCTAAAATACTTATTTTTAAAACAAAACTCTTTGTATACCCAGTTCTTCAGCTGCACATTATTAATTTCAGCACTTTTATCTAAACACATAACTGCTTATTTTTTAATTAGTTTCAACACTTAAAAGTACTTTTCAGCACTTAATGCTTATCAGCTACTCTAAATCAATTAAGGCAAGTGATTAATTAATTCGATAAAGAAAACATCTAATGTTTATCAACTACTCTAAATCAGTTAAGCCAAACCGGCTAATTCGGTAAAGAGAGCTATTGTTTGTTGGAATAAATGCAAGATTTAGTTATTTGTTTCAAAATTAGAGGAAGTAGTTTGCTTTTATTGATTCAAATTGTTAATATTAGGTCATCCAATATTAAAATGTTATTCCGACGGTCAAATTCTTTCTTTCTCTTTTATATTCTCAACTATCTTTTTGTTGTTTGTTGAAATTATCGAGTGTGGTATTTAAAATATTATACAAAAATAAAAAGATTGAATAACAAACAATGTTTGAATAGAAAGTAGTTCAATATATATATATATATATATATATATATATATATATATATATATATATATATATATATATATATATATATATATATATATATATATATATATATATATATATATATATATATATATATATATATATATATATTGATTTATAGATTTATAGATTTCGATATATATATAGTGTGCATTCTAATCAGTTTATCAATTTATAGATTTCGATTTCGAAATTTTCCTTATTGACTTACCGATCTCGATTTTGATTTTTTCATCTTCGTTATCGGTATAAACCGATAAGATATACTAATTTTTTTGTATACAATTTTTTTTCTTACTCTTATTCTGTAATACCCCTTTCTTTACCCTAAGTCTCTAACCCTATTATATCATCTACCATATTTAAGGAAGGCATAATAGCCTAAATGACACTTATACTCGTGTTACTTTGTCATCCCGATCCCCAAACTTAATGAAGTTTCATCTAGACACCTACACTCGCTCAAAAGTAAATTTTAAACCCTTTTGAATGTATGTGTTCCTCAATCGTCTCACTGTATTATCCACATCATATAAAAATATTCCATGTCATTATTTTTATTCACAAAAAAAGTTTTTAAAAAAGAAATTATTGAATCCTAAAATTTTCTCTCGCAAACACATTCATGCCTTTCTCTCTCTTTGAAAATCAGCCATTAGGAGGGACTGGATTTTCTTGTCAAGCCAGATTTCCCTCTTTTTACACATACTATTTCTCTTTCATCCTCTTCTCTGCTCCATCTCTCCTTTGTCTTCAGAGAAATATCAAAAAGATCAAAACTTGAAACTAAAAGAAGGAAAGACCAAAAAACTGATTGCTTATAAAAAAAAGAGAGATCCCAAAGATACCAAAGAAATATTACTTATACAGTAAATGAAAAATATGAGGTAGAGGAGATTTTTAAGCAGCCATATTTGGCTATATCTTTTCAAGATTTCTGGGGAAGAAGATGGAATCGTTATTCAAAAAAAATGTTGAGGTTAGCTATATATGATCCAACCCTTTGAAACCTTATTCAAGAGTAATTATTTTGTTATTGGTGATGAAAATACAGCAAAAATATTAACTATTGTGAATACTCTTGTGATATCTACTATAATGCACGAGCTCATGTTTTACTATATTACATGTGGTTTAAAACCTTCATGTGAAGTCACGTGGTTCTTTGTGTTGCAAGGTTTTTTCATATTAGGGTTTAAGCACAGTCACTACCAAACCCATAATAACAAGCAAAAAAAAAAAAAAAGACACAATTTCCCAAACCATCTCTGAGCACTGAGTCAAAAAGAAATGGGAAAAGATGAGAGGAGAAAGGGGTAGCAAAAAAAGGAAACCGGAGATTGGAAGAAGCTTGAATGCTTCTGGGCGTTAACCCCCCTTTATTTTTTCTTTTCTTTTTGTTATTTTTGGTATTTTTAATTAGAATCATCAACTTTTACTCGCTTTTTAAAGCGTATTGTCACGCATTTTATCCAACTCATCAAAGCAAATGCCACATAGACTTGGTCAATGGTCATAAGGGTTTAAAATATTACTTTTGAATAAGTATAGGTGTCTAGATGAAACTTCATTAAGTTTAGGGACATGGATGACAAAGTGGCACAAGTATAAGTGTCATTTAAGCTATTTTGCATCTAAGAAATAATCATATTTAAAGATAAAGGGAATGAAGTTCAAATGAATGAAAAATAGAATTAGCCGTGATGATGTATTTTTTTATACCGTTGAAGTGTTGGTGACATACATTTGATTCCTTAATTTAGTTTCGTTGCACGTGCTTGTTGATATAATTTTTATATTATAAATGATGTTCGTCTTATTTTATCCTCCTTTTGTCTATATTAGTTAGGCGTGTTTATATCGATATATTTTCTGTGAAATCCCGCAATTTTTTTGTTGGTGTATTAGGGGTGTACAAAGAAAACCAACAAACCGCACCAACCCGATAATCCGAGTCAAACCGAGAAAAAAAAAACCCGACTATGGGTTGGTGTTGGAAAAAAAATCCAACCATAATTGATTTGGTATGGTTTTAACTAAAGAAAGTTAAACCGAAACCAAACCAACCTGACATTACATATATGGAAATTTTAGATATATTTAATATATAAATATACTTATTTTGATGTAATTTATAAATATTTCTTAAAAGATTTTATAATTTTAATTTTTGTGGTATTATTTTAAGGTTTGATTTAGAACTTTTGAATGTTCCAATAAATTTTTTCATTAGCATTAGTAAATTAAATAGTGTTAACAAAATCACAAACCAAAATCAAATTAATACTAACGCTAACAAAAGACATTTAATTCAATACTACGAACGGGAAAGCATTGAATATTTATTTTTTGTTTTGCAACAGTTTAGATAAAAATGCAAAATCTATTTTTATTTTTTCTTTAGCGTTTAGTCATGTATTTAATACTCCCTTATTAGTCTACTTTATTTTAGCATGACTTATTACTCTTAGATTATGTTTATTTTATTATAGTTATTTAATTAGCAATATTTATATTACATAATTTTATTGTCATATTGTTAAATATTTTAGGATAATGCCATGACATATCTCATAATTTGTATTATTTTTTTGAAAAATACTTTATATAGTTGCATCGTACTAGGACTAAAGAAACATTTTGAGCACAATTTATATATTTTGTTCTATGAAGATTTTACTAGAAAAAAACCCGAAAAAATCAAAAAAATACGAAAATCCGAGAAAACCCAAGAAAAATCGAGAGTGAAAAAATCGAATTTTATTGGTTTGGTTTTTATATTCAATAACCCGACACAATTGGTTTGGTTTGGTAATTATAAAATTCGAACCAACGCGGCCCATGTAAACCCCTAGGTGTAATTGATAAGCCCAAAAAATTAATAAATAGAAAAAATTAAAATCTTATTGAAACGATAACGATAAGCATAATAACAAATTGATAATCGATAAGGGTCAAAATCCAATCGATAAATCGAATGCACAACCTTATAATAAGTAATTATCGATAAGGGTCGAAATCCAATCGATAAATATATAAAATTCAAAGTTAATACAAAAGGGTTACACTAATGTTATATTGTTCAAATATAAGAAAATGATTAGTATAAAATAATTAAAACCTTAATTTGATTTTAGATTCCTAGATACTGATACTTTTTATAGGTCAAACTTTATTTCACAAAATATCTTATTTTAACTATATTAAATATTCGTCCAATTAACAGTAAAAAGTTGCTGAACTCTAATAAGAATCCACTTGGAAAAATAACTCCTTTATTAGAAGGAAGATGCTATTCTAGACAAATTGTGTTCTTTCGATTTTACCATTATGAATTTGAACATGAATCGAATTTAGTCCGTCGCTTGCTAATTTACATAAATTCGAAGTGGATATAATATTAGTTGAAGTTAAAGTTTATTATAAGCTGGTGTCTAAGTATCGTAGCATATAACTTATATATAAGGTAAATTTTAATTGATGGTAAAGTTTTAAATATAGGATCGTTTACTTAATTCAGATAAGGAAAGTTATATCAGCTCAAATAAGAAAATATTTAATAATCAAAATGTTAATATATAAAATCCTAAATATTAGAAAATTATTTTGAATTACGATTTTGTCCAATGTGAACTCTATTTTAAAGGGATAAAAAAGGCGAATGATATTTCGCTAAGGGACTTCGTGCTTTTAATATAGTATTGATATTAGAGTACGTGTTTTGCACGTGTACCCATCTCGATAAATTAATATAATTAAAATTATTGTGTAAATATATATATATAAATTATGTTTGAGTTATAAAAGAAGAATTTGTATAATTTAAATAAGCAAAGAATTTGTAATGTATGTAATATTATAAATTTATATACAATTCAAATAGTGAAGGATTTAATCCATAAAATTTAATTAATTAAAATTTTTGAAATATAAGGAAAAATGTAAATAATCATAATGAGTATTCAATTACCGATTGACATGCAATTTATAGTTCCATTTATTTGTTTTAAAAAGTTCAAAGTTAAATGGTGGCGATTTTGATGCTTCCCCTTACGTTTACTAAGTTGCCCGGCTCTTCTTTATTTTGGAATTAATTAATAGAATATATTTGATATACATAAATCTATATCGAAATATCCTTCGCCTTTTTTATCCTTTATAAATGCATTATATGTTGGATAAACTTGTAATTGTAATCGTTAATTTTTTTTTTTTTTGGAAAAAAATAAAAAAATATCGTGTGCTTAATTCCTTTTAGGTTTAGAATGTACATTATTTGGTTTTGGGATTCTTTCCTTGAGAGTTCTTTTTTCCTTTGGTTCTTGTTTCCTTTAGTGTTAGGGTTCTTAGGATCCTTTTCCCGTAGGCTTTTATTTCATTTAGTTTTAGGATTCGAATGCTAAAAATCAATAAGATATATTTCTTCCTTTATTAAGCTAGCAAACATTATCAATTTTTCATGAACTTATACTTATTCTTTAATTGTTATTTTAAACTCAAACACAATTCTTAATAATGTTTATGTAGTTGAAAAATGCATATCCACTAATCTGAGGTACACGCGCAAAGCGCGTATCTTAAAACTAGAGTATGAAGCCCTTTAGCAAACTATTGTTCGCCTTTTTTACTATTTAAAAATAGATTTTACATTAGATATATTATGTAAAAATTTCTCATCTGAACTATGTAAAGATTTCCAATATTTGGGAATCTAATATTGAGTTAGATTTTACTTAGATAATTTGTCTGTATTTATTATAATTTTTTTCCTTAAATATGACACTTTCAATTTTCTAAGTTTAACATGTTAGGAATTGTAATGAATATCTTTTCGCAAAGTTTTTGTCTTCGTCTAATTTTGTAGAATTAAACACCTAAGAATCATCAAGCATGTTTTTTTTTTCATTCCGTCAAAAAAATGTATGTACAAAGCATAGATGCTAACCACCTATTCTCATATGCTATACACAGTCAGTAGTATCATATTTCATTAATTATAAAAAAACTAACTGACTAGAGAGAGAAGCTCTCCCTTCTCTCTAACTTTCACCGCTTCATCTTCTGTGCTACCTCTGCGTATGTAAGTTAACGTGCGCCGAGGGTGCCATGGCGAGAGGAAGAGGCCGACCCAAGAAAGTTCTAGTGCCAATCTATGCAAACACCACTATTCCAGTCCCAAAACTGTTAACACTGTGCCAAAATCTGTTAACACTGTTCCATTGCAGCACACTGGAGTTACTGTTTCATTGCCTCATGCAACTGTAGATTCGCAGTCATCTGGAGTTTCTGTGCTTCCAACAATAGTTGAGAAGATAGATAACAACTCAGAGCCTCAATCTGTACCAGTGATAGTCCCGATGGTTCAAGAGAATAGGGATATCGACCACATGCAGCAACCTCCACAACCTGATGTACCAAAAGCCAATAGTGAGAAAGGATCAAAAATTGAAGCATCCAAAGGGTGGGCTAGCCTATTTCAGAGGAATCGCCTTACTACAAATGGTATGTCTCTGGAGTATATTCCCCCTACACTCATTAATGATAAGCCAGTTGGTCAGCTGGTGAAGGATGAAGTGGAAGAGGAAGAAGGAAAATGGAAATGTGCCCTAGTTGTTTTTGTCCTGGGCAATGGACCAGGGTACAATGCTATGAAAAGATTTATTAGCATACACTGGTCTCATGTGCCGGAGCCTGATTTATTTTACCATGATGAGGGTTACTATATAGTTAAACTTCAGACCCTGGATGATGCCAAAGTAATTCTGTGTGGAGGACCATATTCGATTGCAAACAGGCCTATGATTTTGAAACAATGGTCGGCTGATTTCGATTTTAAAGATGCTTTCCCAACAGAAATCCCCCTGTGGATTAAATTTCCCAATTTACTTATGTCCTGTTGGGGCAGTAGGTCACTGAGTAGAATTGCAAGTGTATTGGAGAAACCCATCTTTGCTGATGAATGCACGACAAAGCAAAGTAGAATCTCATATGCAAGTATGTTAATTGAGGTGAATGTATCAAAGCCACTTCCAAGTGAGATTGAACTGATGGATCCCAATGGAAAGAGTTTTATGCAAGATGTGTCATATGATTGGAAACCATCATATTGTGAAAAGTGTCTTATGATAGGGCACAATTGTTTGACTAAAACTGCTCCCCCAAACCCCCCAATGAAGACTAAAGTGGCACAGGAATGGAGAGTTAAGGCTCCAGCTCCTGTGGAGTAACCAGGAAATCCAGCAAGCAGACAATGCAAAACAATCTAGTCCTCAGGATGGTGTAGGTGAACATTTGAACAAGCAGAAGGGTGTTTCTACACAGATGTCCCCAGTCTTTAACATCACAAACTTTCCACCACTATCCGGAACAACGAGTTGGGCAGATCACCCCCTAGATGAAGGGGGAACCAGCTATGACTAATGAAGTGGTTATTTTGGAATATAAGGGGTGTAAATAAAAGGTACAAACAGAAGGAAGCTAAAGAGTACTTTAGAACCAATAAATTTGACCTTGTTGGTCTTGTAGAGACAAAGGTTAAACAAAAAAATACAGAAAGAATAGCTAGTTTTTTGTTGCCTTACTGGAGTATAGTAACTAACTACAATGGAGCAGTGAATGGTAGAATATGGATCCTATGGGATCCTACAAAAATCTTGATCTCTGGAGTACAGGAGGAGGCTCAACTCATCCATTGCATTGTCAGGAACCTTAGTGGTGGACTTCTCTGCTGCCTCACAGTGATATATGGTTTCAATGACAGTGATCAGAGGGGGGTAATGTGGAAGACTATTCAGAATCTGGCTGCAGGTATAACTGATCCTTGGATAATTGCAGGAGATTTCAATGCCATATTGTCAAGTAATGATAGACAATCATGCCAACCAGTCAAGCAAGGGGAGACTGTGCAGTTTAACAATTGCATACAGCAAGCTGGCCTGGCTGAACTGCCATGGAAAGGGGATTTCTTTACCTGGACCAATAAACAAAGTGGAAATGACAGAGTGTGTAGCAGATTAGATAGAGTGTTTGGTAATTATGAGTGGATGATGAAATAGAGCCATGTACACACTATTTATGGAGCTCCCTTTATCTCGGATCATAATCCCATGCTATTAACCTTAACTGAAGATACTCATAGCAGGAAGGTACCATTTAGATTCTATAATGCATGGACTCAAAGTAAGGATTTCCAATCTTTGGTCAAAACTAACTGGAAAAGCACTGCTCAATGTACATTGCAAGGGGTGTGGAATAACCTCAAAGCTCTCAAGCCTGCCTTAAAGTCTCTAAATTGTAGAGAGTTTAAGGGCATTACACAGAAGATTGAGAACAGCAGAAAGGAATGGGAAGCTGTTCAACACCAGATGGCCATGTCATATACATATACCCTACAGCTGAGAGAAAAGGACCTGATGCAGCAATTGGAAAAATGGTCTTTGCTTGAAGAATCAGCACTGCAACAAAAATCTAGAGCCAGATGGATCCAGCTTGGAGATTTAAACAATAAATACTTCTCAGCAGTAATGAAGGAGAGAAACCAGTTTAAAAGGATTACTGAACTGACCACAGAAGGAGGACTGAAGATAACTGATCCAGCTGACCTACACAAGGAGATTACAGATTTCTATAAATCACTCATGGGTACAGCAGCCACTTCACTACCAGCAGTTAACAAATTGTATATGAACAATGGACCTAGACTCTCACATCAGCAGAGGTTGGAACTATCAGCTGATATCAGTGATACAGAGATCCTAAACAGTTTGAAGGCAATTGGTAATGATAAAGCTCCAGGGATAGATGGATGTAATGCTATGTTCTTTAAACACACTTGGCCTATTATAGGGCAGCAGGTACTCCAAGCAGTCAAGAATTTTTTTGCAACCAGCAAAATGCACAAACCTATAAACTGTGCTACACTCGCCCTAATTCCTAAGGTATTTAATCCTCAAAAAGTCAAAGAGTTTCGACCAATAGCTTGCTGTTCAGTCCTTTACAAAATCATCTCCAAGTTGCTGGCCAACAGACTCCAGAAGGTCATGAGCAGTATTATCTGTAATGCACAGGCAGGCTATATCCCAGGAAGGAGAATAGCAGACAATGTCATCTTTGCACATGAACTAATAAAGCACTACTCTAGGTCACATATATCTCCCAGGTGTATGATCAAAATTGATTTGCAGAAGGCTTATGATTCAGTAGAGTGGTGCTACTTACAACAGGTTATGGAAGCTCTGGATTTCCCTACCAGATTTACGAGATGGATCATGGAGTGTGTCCAAACTGTCAGCTATACAGTGGTGGTTAATGGGGAGACAACAGAGCCTTTTCAAGCAGCCAAAGGACTGAGACAAGGGGATCCCATATCCCCTTTTCTGTTTGCTATTGTGATGGAGTACCTTAGTAGGTCTCTGGCTGAATTGAGACAAACCAGAAACTTTGGTTTTCATCCTGGTTGTAAAAAACTGGGAATAACTCATTTAAGTTTTGCTGATGACTTGTTGCTGTTTGTCAAAGGAGAACCTCACTCTGTAAGTAATATGTTTACTTATTTCTCTCAGTTCACTGCAGCTTCTGGTATGACAGCTAACTTGCATAAGAGTGCTGTCTATTTTGGAGGGGTGAAACCTCAGGATCAGCAACATATTATTGATCTCCTGGGCTATGTACGTGGAGAACTTCCCTTTAAATATTTGGGAGTACCTTTGACTACCAAGAAACTGACTGTTTTGCAATGGCAACCACTGGTTGACAAAGTTTCTGCCAGGATTACATCCTGGACTGCTAGACACCTATCATATGCTGGCAGAATCTAGTTGGTACAATCATTTATATTTGGGATTCAGGCTTACTGGGCACAACTATTCCTAATACCTTCCAAGATTATAAAACTGCTTGAGGCAATGTGCAGGTCCTACATCTGGTCTGGATCAGTTAATGTGTCAAGAAAGGCATATGTGGCTTGGGAGAAAATCTGTATGCCAAAATCTGCTGGTGGATTGAACTTGACTAATCTATCACTGTGGAACAAGGCTGCTATTGCAAAACTCAGCTGGGATCTGGCACACAAGAAGGATGCTCTATGGGTGAAATGGATTCACACAGTTTATATCAAGCAGAAGCAATTGGAGACCATCACTATCACTAAACAGGCTAGTTGGATGGTCCGGAAGATCATTGAAGGCATTGAACTATTGCAGCAACACCAACTGTTGGATAAATCTGATTGCAATATAAGAAGACTCTACTTACAACAGATAGGAGAAGCACCAAGAGTCAGGTGGAAGAACTTAACAATGCAGAATGCTGCTCGACCTAAAGCAATCTTCAACCTATGGCTGCTCTTGCAAGATAGACTGCCCACCAAAGATAGGCTGATCAAATGGAACCTGGATGTGACAGACACTTGTGTCATGTGTCAAAAAGTTGTGGAATCCAGAGAACATTTATTCCTGGATTGCACTTATGCAGCCCAACTGAGAGACCACACATTGCAATGGATTGGAATTAAACAGCCTACTGGACAAAACTGGCTCCAATTTGTCCAGTGGTTCATTGAGCAATCTAAAGGCAAATCCCCTCGAGCTCATATAGTCAAAATGACATTGACAGAGATGTTTTATGTCTTATGGCTGGAAAGGAATGCGAGAATATTTGAAAACAACTATTGTAACAGTGACAAACTGCTTAGAAATATTGCTTATAATTGTAATGTTAGAGCTCCTCCTAGGCTAAGAGTACTTCTGCAGCATTATCTACTATAATGCTAGGCTGTTAGACAGTATATGATAGTCTTTTGTTTTCGTTTTGATAGCCAGCTGAGTAACAAGCTGGGCTATGAATCTGTAAGGTTAACACTTTGGTGATTAATACAAAGTTTAATTACCAAAAAAAAAATACACAGTCAGTATACTATTATCATTCTAAAAAAACAAAAATACGCTATGATAATACGTGTGATACAACTATCTCGAACAAAGTCTATCTCATTTGAATTCTAGGGGAAATGATCTAAGCTTTGTAGAACAACCCTCCACTTTTTCCTTGAAGCCCCTCTGAAATGGAGATGGACTACGATTTCCTTGCATACAGTGTCGCTCATCAACTTGCCTCCCTGGAATCTCAAGTTATTCCGCTCCCTCCATATCGTTGGCACCAGGATCCCAAATAGACAAGCTGTAATTTCTGCTAAACCATTTCTACTCTTCGCCAGCTTACTAATCCATTCACATTCCTCCTTCCACTCAGCAATGGTACGCTTATAGCCCAACCAGTTAAGGAGTCGATACCAGAGTTCTTTGGTTTCCAAACAGTCAAAGAAAAGATGCTCAAAAGTCTCTTGATACAAACCACATAAAATACAATCTTGTGGAACCAAAACATTTAGCATCTGAAGTCGTTCCACAGTTGCAAGTCGCTTATGCAAAGCCAGCCACAGTATAAATTTATACCTGGGATGTAGTTGAGGCTGCAATATGATGGATTTCCACTGGACCTTGCTGCATTGAGGAAGAAGCTGTCTGTATAGCTTGTTAATGCTAAAGGACTCTCCCTGTTGAACTTGTCTCAATCTGTTTTCCAGATTTCCACTGAGTGTTGCAATGCCTTTAATCAAACTCCTCGACTCAAAAACTTTCCTGATTGCCCAGGCAGCAGCCCCAAGCACCAGCATGTCTTCAAAGTAGTGGTTCTTGATATAGAAGGTATGAACCCACTTTATCCATAGGCTATCCTTCTTCTTTGTCAATGCCCACAGATGCTTGACCACAACGGCTTTGTTCCATTTAGCTAGGTCTAAGACATTCAGCCCCCGTGCACTGTAAGGAAAACACAGTGTGTCCCAGGCAATCATAGCCTTTCTTGAGACTGTGGCAGAACCTATCCACAGATATGATCTGCAGATAGCCTCTGTCATATTCAACATTTTTTTAGGCAATAGAAAATCTGGGACCAGTAAGCTTGAATACCAAATAGAACAGATTTAATCAATTGAAGCCAACTAGCATAAGATAGTAACCTTGACGACCAGCAGTTTATTTTCTGTGTAATTTTCTCCACTAGTGGCCAGCACTGAGCAATGGACGGTTTCTTTGAATCCAGAGGCATCCCCAAATATTTGAAAGGGAGTCTGCCTTCAGGATATCCCAGCATATGTAGAATCTCCTGTTTCTGCCAGTTGGTTACACCTGCTAAGTACACTGCACTTTTATCAATATTTGTGTGAAGACCAGAGACCTTAGAGAACTCCTGAAGAGTCTGTTTCAGTAAGCTGACTGATTGAATATCAGCCTTGCAGAACAAAAGAAGATCATCCGCAAAACAAACATGTGCTACACCCAACTTCTTGCATTTAGGATGGAACCTGAAATCTTTCCTCATCATCATTTGCACAAGCTGTCTATGTAGATACTCCATTGCCAGAACAAATAGGTATGGAGACATCAGGTCACCTTGTCGCAGACCTCTTTTCCCTTTAAATGGAGCAGTGAGGCCTCCATTGAAATTGAGAGAATAGGTTACAGAGGATATACATTCCATAATCCACCCGATAAATTTATAAGGGAACCTCAGATCCTGCAGCAATCTACTAAGAAAAACCCATTCAACTGAGTCGTAAGCCTTCTTTAGATCCACCTTAAGCACACACCTAGGAGAAAGGCCCTTCCTGGAATAGCCCTTGAATAGTTCTTGTGTGAATAAGATGTTATCAATAATACTACGACCCTCGATGAATGCTGACTGTGATCTGCCCACCAGAGAGTCGATAACCTCTTTCAACCTAGCTGTAATAATCTCTGTGATGATCTTGTACAGAGTTGTACAGCAAGCAATTGGCTTGTAATCCTTGACTTTGGTTGGATTATGTACCTTGGAAATTAGAGTTAGTGCAGTGCTGCTAACTCCAGTATGTAATTTCCCAGTAGTAAAGAATTCTGTCACAGCTTCACATATGTCATCTCCTACTATATGCCACTGCCTTATAAAAAATTCCACTGGGAAACCATCCACCCATGGTGCCTTGTCATGTGGCATGTCTTTTATTGCCTTTAATATTTCCCCCCTTGTAACTGGTTGCACAAGAGCATCCTTCTGTTGTAGAGTGAGACAGGGCCCCTGGTGAATTATTTTAGTGTTTGGACATTGGATGATACTATTGTTTCCCCCCAGTAGTAACTTGAAACATGTAACAAACTCTGCTTCCACCTTCTTGGGATCATATAGCTTAACCCCCTCTTCAGTATATATAGAGTTGATAGTGTTAAAGCTTGTCCTCATCTTTAGTTGAGCATGAAAATATTTTGTGTTGGCATCTCCACAGGTAATCCAGTGAGCTCTAGATTTCTGTTGTAGGATCTGCTCCTCTATATTGCTCCACTTCTCCACCTCCATAAGTAGCAGTCTCTCCTGGTCAATCAACCATTTGTCCATACAATTGGATTGCAGTTGTATCTGTATGGTTTCTAGCTTCTGCCTTGCCTCACTGAGATGTAACCTATACTTTGCCATATAGGTATTCAGATCCTTTAACTCCACCTTTAGGGTCTTCAACTTATTCCATATTATGTGCATTTGCCCTCCCTGCTGATGCTGATTCCATGCCCTTTCCACAATGCCAGGGAATTCAGTATGGTCCATAATAGATGAATAATGTTTGAAAGCTTTAGGATGATTGTTCCTTCTCTGTTCCTCAGGGGTGTACACTGCAATAGGATAGGGGAATGATCTGAAACTCCCGGGATCAACACATCGGCTTCAATGTGACTGTACTCCTGCAACCAGTGCACATTTCCAAAGACCCAATCAATTCTGCTATACACTCTTGTCTCTGGTTTCTGTTTATTGCACCACGTATAGAAACAGCCCAAACTCTTCAACTGAGAGAGTTGAAGAGCATTGAGAGTGTCCTAGAAACCTTGAATCTCCTGCTGTACGACTGGAGCACCTATTCTATCATCCGTGTGGAGTACATTATTGAAATCTCCACTGAGAAGCCAGCTGCCCTGAATAGTAGCCCCTAAGATCAATAGTTTGGCCCACAATTGCTGTCTCTTGCTCAATTCATTATTAGCATATACAACTGTTAGCAATGTTCTGAAAGTAGAACCTCTTTCTTTAACCTCACAGTGAATAAATTGTTCATCAATCTTCCAAACCTGCAGCTCCACTTTTGAATTCCATAGTATCCAGATTCTCCCATTGGAATGCTCACTGTAGTTACCAGTATGTCTCCAATCATTTCCCAGTTTTGTAACAATCTGTTTCACCTTTGCTTCCTTTACTCTAGTTTCTATACATCCCATACAATCTACTTTATGTTTTTTCAGAAAGAGTGTCAGCTCCTTCTGTTTGTGGGCCTTATCTAGACCCCTAATGTTCCCTGTGCAGACTATCATGACATGGTGAAGCTGGATGGGCCAGCGTCCCCTGGATCATCACCTATCTGAAGCAAAGAGAAGCTATTGGTTATGTTCAATGAATCACCATCACATTGTTGTACATTCTTTCCTTTTACTAACCCTCTGTCAATCACCCTGCTTCCAGCGTTTTCATTCTGCTTACATTCCTCCACTGATCTGTCAGTTCTTGCCTTCACATTATCCTTCTTTGTTTTTGGTATCCATTGCCATGTCTCACTCTGCACTTTCTGCTTTGCCCCTGCTGCCCTATATTGGTTCTTTGCTACCTTTTCATTGCCCTGCCTCTTTTTATACCAGCAGTCTTCAGTGCTATGACCGAATCTGACACAGTCACTGCAGTATTTTGGCCTCCATTCGTATTCAATCTGTTGTATGATAACCCCCCTCTTAGTATGTAATTCCAGAGTCTCAGGCAGAGGTTGGGAAATATCTGTTACCAGAACTCTTGCAAACGAAATCCTCTCCAGTTCAGTAGTGATTTTATCGGTGTACATAGGTTTCCCAACTACACTTGCTAGCTTCCCGAGTGCTTCAGTGGACCAAAATCCCAAAGGCAGACTAGGGAAAGTGACCCATAAAGGAACTACACTCCCATTACCTGGTTCATACTTGAAGTCCATACTCCATTGTTGTAACACCAATGGTTTATTGTGAAAAGTGTATGGGCTAGCCTGGAGAACAAGATCTCTTTCTTCATCAGTATCAAATCAGAAAATATAATACCCTTCGTCATGATGCAGTATTTGAGGTTTCGGAACGAAATCCCAAACGTTTGTAATGAAATTGTCCATAGCTCGCTCATATGGGTCTTCTCTTAGTACAAACCCAATCAATGCATTTCTCCAGTAGGTCTCCTGTTCCTTTGTATCATCGTCATCAATTTGAACCACAAATGTACCATCTCGCATTGCAGGTGGTACATAGCTTAGTGATTTCCCTTTTTGAGGGCTTCGATTATGTTGCATGGTGACTGTATTGCCATTTTCAGTCACAGGAGCTCCAGAAGTATGAGCAAACTGAGCTTGCTTTGCTTGTGCAGAAAATTGGAGCCGTCGATGAACTGAATCGACCCGTTCCAGCTCCTGCAGATCCCCCTCGCCTTCAACAATTTCCTCACTGATAGGTTGGAACTTCAACGGTAGAAAACTGCCAAACGTTAATGGTATCCTCTGCTGGACACCAATTTCCGGCGTTATCTGCGTCCAGAATTTTCCATTTTCGCTAGGGTTGTGGAAGATTGTTGGCGCCGAACCCATTCCGGTTAACCACTGAGAAGGCTTATTCACATCTGGTGTTTCTATTCTCTCCACCTCCGATATCAACTGTTGCACCGGTTGCTTCTTCGACCTCTCGCCATGGCTGGAGGCGCAGGTTAGCGTCCTGCTTATCCTGCGCCGAGAGCTTTTTAGAGAGAGAAAGTCCTCACCGTTTCCATCAAGCATGTTTTCTAATTCAAATTCTTTGTCCCTTTTTTTTTTGGACAAAGTAAGTAGTGTAAATTCTAGTTTTTACATGTGGACAAAGTGTTTAAATTTTAAAGTGACTTATACACTTTCTGTAATTTAATATAAATACTTTGATTAGTACTGATGGATAGCACATACATCATATTATATATTAAATATAATTGTCATTTTATTATTTTTCAATATAATTTTTAAATTTAATTAAAAGTTTTTCTATAACAGGAACTCTTAATATTTAGGCCATGTTTGGCTATAAATTTTGTCAAAATAAATTTGAGATTTATTTTCAAAACTCGTGTTTTGGCCATAAATTTTGCTCATACTTTGGCCAAATCCCAAATCGCATATTTCAAATCTCAAACTCAGCGTTTGAGCTGAATTTGGAAAAAATCCCAAAACTTGGGAATTATATACATATTTTTCCAAAATATAGTTGAAAAATATATTTTGAAAACATATGTCCAAACATATTTTCATCTTCAAACCAAACTTCATCGAAATCGAATTTTTCAAAATAAATTTGGAATTTATGGCCAAACGCTAGCTTAAAAATTTGAAACTGAATAATATATATATTTACATTAATTATTATTTATTTGAATTGCGTAACTTCTTAGTTTAATTCATATACAAAGAAGAAAAAATAAAAAATATACTTTAGAATTCTTATTTATCAAGATAATGTATATGAACATACTAAGTTGCACCGACTTTGACAATTTTGTTTTGAATAAGGAATAATCAATATATCAAAGTATACTATCTTCTATTACGAATGATAAGTTCAATTAAAATTACTATATTGTTAATTCAAATGGGAGAAATAAGTTTGAATATAATGATAAACAAGTAAACTAAAAAGGTAAAGTCCACAGAGAATAACTAATAAATATTTTTACATATCATTTCGTATTTCCTCGATATTCAATAATATTTCAGATTCTCAAACTTTGTATCTTTTGCTTTGTAGATATATACAATCTTTAAATCTCTTTGTAGATGTTACTAATATCGGTGCAAAATATTTTAAAATTTATTATAATATTAATTAATTACCAAAAATACAAAAGAGGTATCGCTTTTTTTTTTAAAGGAACAATTATTTTTGAAACTCGATTTGAAGAAATATTTGAGGAAATAGTATGGTTGTATATTAAAATGAAGCATGGAAAAATACACAATTACATTCTCACAAATAACAATCATATATGACCATGAAAATTAATTATTGAAAAATATCATTTTTGAAAGTTGATTATTTCAATTATTCTTTATTTTCACGCGTCCAAAGAAGAGAGTAGATATCCACATTCTTTAACAAACTAACATCCAGAGGGTATCAGTTATCAAATAACCAACTTCAGAAGGTAACTAACATTATAATTTATTGGGGAGATTTTTAAACATAAATTCCATATTTTTCACTAAATAAAAGTACCGTAGTCCTTTTAGAATCCATTAATAATAAGTAATTTCATTACAAACTTAAACTCTTACTTCTTAAAAATAAATAGCCGGATGGATGGTTATGTGCTTGGAAATAAAAAAGAAAACTCACTCTAAAACGAAGAAAGAGTAGATCCATAAAAAAAGAGAAAAGGGTCAGAACTGCTCCTAACGTATTGACTCCAGTTTAAAAAAGCCCTCCGTTAACCTATTTTGAAAAAAATGCCCCTACCGTTAAAAATTTGGCATATTTGTGCCCCTAAGTCTAACAACTGACTGTACTTATATTTAAAACGGTAGGGGCATTTTTTTCAAAATAGGTTAATGTTATGGGCATTTTTAAACTGGGGTCAATACGTTAGGGGCACAAATATGCCAGAATTTTAACGGTAGGGGCATTTTTTTTCAAAATAGGTTAACGGAGGACATTTTTAAACTGGCGTCAATACATTAGGGGCAGTTCAGACCCTTTTCCGATAAAAAAATGTATTGGTTAAATAACACCTTTTGCAATAGTAATTTAGTTTTTTCTAATATGCTGAAAACAATTCCTGTGATATTTGACGTTAGTTAAATAGGATCAACAAATTTTTAGAAACTTACAATTTTATTAACTTTAATTTATAACTCAAACATAAATTTTAATATAACACTTATGTAATTTCTTAACATTTTACATTTATTGAGACAAGGTACACGCACAACGCGCGTATCCTAAGACTAGTTAAATGAGAAGGATGTAATAATTATATCTTTCACTCCTTTAAAATTAGGTGTATCGTTTGAACTTGACATATAATTGTTAAGTGTCCTTTTATTAATTAAGTATTTCTAGAATTTGATATTAAATTAAAGAGTATAATATGTACTTAATTTTTTGTACATATATTGTTATAGAATGAGTGATTGTTTTTAAGTTCGAAAGGTTGTTCAATTTTACATAAGAATTTCATCTATTGATTTTTGCGTGAATTTGAAAAAGAATTATCATTTAACTATGGCTTTTAAAAATATTATTATTTGTGTGACCTAGTATTAATCTAAAATTATGATATTTTGTTACTCCATATGTTTTTATTATAATTTCTCAAAGATTTATAAATTATTACAAATAACTTAAATATGAAAAACTATATTGAGTCATTTGGTGGAATCACCGGAAAAAGAAAGGTTTTTCATCAGTGAATTTTGTATTTAGGTGAACACAAAACCACCCGATTTGGTAGGAGTTTTAGAAGACATACTTTGGTCTTGGTGGTCGTAGGCTTTCAACTTATTTCCATTTATAAAAACTTTAACATTAAACTTTGTTTAAGAATAAAAATGGGAAATTCATTTATAAACTCAAACCCCTAAATATAAGTAGTTTATAAAAGGAGATTTAGTGCTTTTAATATCATTGTATAAAGAGATACATATTTTAAAGAAGAAAAGGTTTAATAGTCAAAATTTTAGCTAATTTTAAAGTCTATAAAATTAGGAAATAACTATTACTATTTAAAGTATATCTTTAAGGGTTTGAGAAAGAACGAAACTTTCCAACTGAGTGGATTGAAAATCATACGATACCTGCTAGTGAAGGCATTGAAAAGAGCTAAATTTTCCTTATGAAGGAATTAGAAAATTAAATTAATTCTCCAAGATTTAGGCTTTCCTAGTGTGAATTGAACGTCACTGAACTCCAAAAATTAAAGGAAATATTAAAGCTCTAAATATTCGAAAAATAATTAATTGACTATTCCTAAATATTAGGAAATTAATTAACTAAATAATTTTCAAATATAAGGAAAATAGTCAATGACTATTTTGTTTAGCATGAACTCTATTTTTAATGCGTAAAAATGGCGAACGACATATCGCTAAAGACCTTCGTACTTTTAATATAATATAGATAGATATAGATAAAGTGGTTATTACTATGCTTTTATCCTAAAAAAAATTTAATAATTAGATTGCCTTGTCATTAGTTTAGGCTGTTGACTCTAATGATTTGTGCAGTGGCGAAGCCACATGGTCATAAGTCCTATCACCCTTTGTCGAAAAGTTACATCCTGTATATAGAAGTAAAATACAACGTTTTAGAGGTATATAATACATGTTAAACACTTTTTGTCGGTAAGTTTTTTTCACTTCATTCATATTTGAATACCCTTGAGGAAATTCCGAGCTTTGCCACTGGATATAATAGCCTGTTTCGCTAAGCTTCTCCAAATCCAAAAGCACTTCTTTTTTTTTTTTTTAAGTTGAAGTGTTTAACCAGACTTCTAGAAGAAAAAAATATTTATGGATAGAAGTAGAAAATTATAGCTTTTCCCCAAAAATATTTTTTTGAAAAACACTTTTGAAAAAAATACACTTAGAAACGCTTTTTAAAAGTGTAACCAAACACTAACTGCTGAAGTGCTTTTCAAATTAATTAGTCAAACACAAACTGTTTCTCACCGAAAGCACTTTTGAGAAAAATAATTTTGAAAAAAAAAACACTTCTAAAATAAGTTGATTTTTTAAGCTTGGCCAAACTGGCTATAAGAAACTTAACTTAAGAAAGGTTCAACTAATACGTAAGTCTTATTAATGTACAGAAAAGAGCAAAGATACATATATGTCGACCCTAAGCTACAAAGACAAACTCAGAAGTTGCCTATGTATTATTTTTCTTGATCAAAGTAGTATTAAGTTTATTGATAATGACTAATGAGAAACATGTTTCTGTATTATTTAGCTGCAGACCATTATAATTACAATCTACTCTTCTTCACTGGTCCCATCTCCTTTGCCTTTGTCCTCAACAAGTGCTTTTGTATTTTTCCAGTAGCAGTTTTTGGCAATGGTCCAAACACAACTGATTTTGGAACCCAGTACTTAGGCATTTTCGATCGACTAAAGTTCATAATATCTTCTGCCAACTGTTGTTGGTCTGTTTTCTTCACATCAGCCTTTAATGTCACGAATGCACAAGGCGACTCGCCCCACTGCTCATCCGGCCTTGCCACTATAGATACCTCTAGTATTGCTGGATGTAGATATAGGATATTCTCGACCTCGACACTACTTATGTTTTCACCACCAGAAATGATGATGTCCTTTGATCTGTCTTTAATTTCTATATATCCGTCCGGATGCTTAACTGCAAGATCACCCGAGTGATACCAGCCTCCAGCAAAAGCATTCTCGTTAGCTTTAGGATTCTTCAGGTACCCTTTCATTACAACATTACCTCTGAATACAATCTCTCCTATTGTTTTTCCGTCTGCTGGGACAGGTTTCATGTCTTTCGTGCTAACAACATCTAATCGCTCCAAACCAACATATCTCACACCTTGGCGTGCATGCAAACGTGCCTGGACATCCGAGGGAAGTAAATCCCACTCTGGCTTCCACGTGCAGACAGTGGAGGGGCCATAGGTTTCAGAAAGGCCATAAGTGTGTAAGACACGGAAGCCACGTTGTGACATTGCTGCAAGAACAGAAGGAGGAGGAGAAGCACCGGCTGTGCTGACGTGCACAAGACGAGGCAAAGGAAGGATGGTCTCCTCTTTTGGGGCATTAACTATGGTGTTGAGAACCACAGGAGCAGCAGAAAAATGAGTCACACCAAGCTGGGCTATGGTAGAGTAAACAGCCTTTGCGGTTACCTGCATGCCGAAAATGGTACAGAAGGCAAGCTTGTAAAGAACCAGAAGAAAAAAAAAGCAGAAACAAGAAGCAGTGTGTTCAAAAACCAACTCAAAAGGCATTTTCTTTTTACCACCTCCAATTTAGAAATAGACCTTAAGAGCCAAGTGCTTCCATTTCAATAACTATTGAGATAATTAAGTTTTACACTGCAAACCTACTTAGCCAAAAGGAAAACAATTCAACCAAACTCGGAACTCCAAAAAGGGAAGAAAAAAAACGGAGTTGCGTGCTACCTAGCCAAACTCCTGTCATGTCCTCCCTCTAATTTCCAAATTCCTGCCTTAGTGTCCAATTTCATAATATACCCAAACACTATCGTCCTTGAGTGGAGGGTCTATCGGGAAGAACCTCTCTATCTCTATAACGTAGGGGGTAAGGTCAGCATACATACTACCCTCTCCAGACCCCATTTATGGGGAATACACTGGGTTTGTTGTTGTTGTACCCAAACGCTATCGTCCCTTGTTCATTCTACATGGTTTGAATTTTCTCTAAATATCAGCAATAGGAGATATGGTGAAAAATAAACAATTATGACTAGCAGCCGTCCATCATACTCAATTAGGATTTGGTAATCCATTACTTCTTAGGTCAAAGCATACTACAGCTGAAATCTATTTTTTCATTTGCCAATTAGTTTGGCATACCTATGACAAAGCAGATTACGCGCTGCTCTCTATTAAGTTGCAAAAATAAGGCATGAGAATCTCCATATGCAGAAAAAGAACCATGGAATTACCTGTCTAAGGCATATGTTAGTCCCACAAATTGCAGCAAGCGTCCAAGCGAAACACCAACCATTACAGTGAAACAGTGGTAGAGTCCACAAATACACAGCTCCCTCTTGCATACTCCAAATCACAGCATTACTCAGAGCCATAAGATAAGCGCCACGATGGTGCAGCACCACTCCTTTAGGACTAGCTGTTGTGCCGGAAGTATAGCCCAAAGCAATAGTTTGCCACTCATCCTCTGGTGGCTTCCATTGAAAGTTTGGATCTCCAGTTTCTAGGAACTTCTCATATTCAATTGCCCCTTTCTCAAGAGCATATTGGACCGGAGTTGGATCACAGTTTTTATCAGCAATTACAATCACAATTGGAGCCTTGAATTTTCCTTTACTGTTATTTTCCCATACTTTTAAAGCTTCCTCGGCCAAGGGAAAATACTCTTGGTCCACCATGACAACAGCAGCCAAGCTATGGCCCAAAAGAAAAGCAATCGTTTGTGCATTTAGACGGACATTGACAGCGTTTAAAACAGCTCCAGCCATTGGAATTCCAAAATGAGCTTCATACAAAGCGGGGACGTTTGGGGCAATAACTGCAACCTGCCAATAAAGCGGACAAAACAAGGATAAATAGGGGCATCCACAGGGATACAGGAAATGCATTTCATCAAGAGGACAACAATGTTGATGTCCACAACAAACTAATTCAAAGTTTCGGCGTTTTTTGTTCATTTAATATGGAGAGACAAAGTGCAACAGGCAACAGAACAAATAAAAGTTGGTGTACATAATACTTAATCGCCTCTTCTTAAATTGATGATCCAAAGACCCAATATATAAGTTTTAGCTTCTTCTTTCATCCAACTATCTTTACTCATATTTTTTTAATCTTAAAAGCCATTATAAAGATTAACACATGTAGGCTGAGAAGCAGAACCATGCATTATTATATCCTACTATGACGCCATGAATGAAACTGGCAAGCCCATTACAAGAGGAAAAATATGGGAAAGTTCAACTTACAGCAAAGAATGAACCTTTTGGGGATTGAGAGGCAGAAAAACTAATTAACATTCTACATACTTATATTGAGAAAACGAAGATCCTCTAGTAAACTCAAAGTTAATATAATTTATCACCAGAAAGCAGGACTGGTTTCAATGTAAAGAATAGTTCCCACATATGTTGTATAGTACCAGTAGATGAAAATCCGTGAAACATTATCCTTTCTAGCTTAGTTATTATAGTCTATGACATACTGATTTCTAATTTTCACATCCTACTTATATAGTGATATGGAGACCTATTAAGTTCCCTCTTCTTCTCCCTCTCATGGTCACCCTCTCTCAGGCTCACACACCATGTTTCACCCCAGAATCAGACTGAGCCTGTTATATATTAGATTCATCTTTCTTTATTCCTGTTATTGCAGAACCTGCTTGTGGGTGACAGTGTAATGGATTGCCTCATGAGATAGCACAGATATACAAAATCAACTATAATGATGGTTAGTTTAAGTTAATTTTTGCAGCAAAAGCAAAAAGATTTAAACTGAGGATTTTGATCGGACAGCACGCATTCACTCTGGTTAAACAGTTCACTAAAAGACAAAATGGTATGCAATGGATAACTCTAACACAAGCCTCATAGGATGGTTCTAAGGTTAACCGAACAACAATTGCACCAGCAAAAGAGCTAAAGAGCAGATGAAGCCAAAACTAGTTTGAAGAAAACAAAGATAATGCAGTGCTACAGTGAGATCAACTGATCAAGTGCCTTGTTTCTCTCTCGAATACCAATGCATAATCACTTTAAGGCTCATATTGCAGCTCTGAGAGACTGAGACTCGCATCAAAGAAATGTATCTTCAGCTAGATTTCCGCTAAAATATAGGTTACCAAGCACTAGTTTTTGTAGTAGATCTCATAAAATGCAATAACACTTGGAAACAGGACAGCGAGGATTAAATAAAGTTGGAATCTAAAAGGAAATGACTTCCACCCGTGACAAAAGTCAAATTCTCCATTTCGGTGAAAAACGTTTTTCTGGAGAAAAGATTATCCAATAATCAAGGTAATCAAAAAGATTTGCTGTCATACCAAACACGCGAAGGAAAAAAAACAGCTGGTGGCTTTACAAGGATCGAATAGTTGACATCAGTTCTACAAAAGAGCAGACTATAACTTGTCCGAGAACAAATTCAATATCAACCAAACTTCAGCAGAAATCACTTTCGGGTTCACTTAGCCAATAGCTTGTAGCAAGTAAATAGAGTAGCAATTAGTTCAAGAATAGAAAAGAGAAAGCACAATAATAGCACCTAAGTGGCAAATAGCAGATCTTCAACAAAAATAGAAGATGAAAATGTTACACCTGCCCAAAGATAGCAAGCACTGGACATGCACGGGATAAATACAGAAACAACAACAACAACAACTACCCAGTATAGTCCCACAAAGTGGGGTATGGGGAGGGTAATACGTAGACAGGTCTTACCCCTGCCCGAAAGGGCAGAGAGGCTGTTTCCAATCGACCCTCGGCACAGGGAAAGAAAGGAAAAACAAAAACAATAACAAAAACAAACGGGCATTAGTAACTGCAGCAGAAATAGCATAAATAATTGTCTAAACTCTAAACATAAGAACCATAAATAAAATGACATGCAATAATATCAAACAGTAACTACGATAAATAACTACCATAAGGGGACAACAACAACAATATAATCCCACTTAGTGGGGTCTGGGGAGGGTAGTATGTACGCAGACCTTACCCCTACCCTTGGGTAGAGAGGCTGTTTCCAAATACTACCATAAGGGGACACAGTCCAATATATGAATCATCTATAGAGAGCCCCACCAAACCCCGAGAAAGAAGTATGAAAATTCTAGAAACCCCTATCCTACAACCCTGATACTAGACCTCCAGACTTTCCTATCAAGGGCCATGTCCTCAGAAATTCGCATACTAGCCATGTCCTGCCTAATCACCTCTCCCCAATGCCTATTAGGCCTCCCTCTGCCTCGCCTCATACCGACCACCGCTAGCTGCTCACAACTCCTCACAGGGGCATGAGGGTTTCTCCTCCGCATATGCCCAAATCACCTGAGTCTCGCTTCTCGCATCTTCTCGTCCACTGAGGCCACTCCCACCTTCTCCCGAATAACCTCATTCTTATTCTTATCTAACCTGGTGAGCCCGCACATCCACCTGAGCATCCTCATCTCCGCAACCTTTATCCTCTGAACATGAGAGTTCTTTACCGGCCAGCACTCCGCCCCATACGACATGGCAGGTCTAACCACATCTCTATAAAACTTCCCCTTGAGTTTCTTTGGCACTTTCTTGTCACACAGGACTCCTGATGCAAGCCTCCACTTCGACCAACCCGCTCCTATACGGTGAGTGACATCCCCGTCTATTTCTCCGCCCCCCTGAATCACCGACCCAAGATATTTGAAACTGTCCCTCTCGACGATGACCTGAGATCCAATCTTCACGTCCCTGCCTACTTTGTTCGGCTCAGCGCTAAACTTGTACTCCAGGTATTCTATCTTAGACCTGCTTAGTTTGAAGCTCTTGGACTCGAGAGTGTCTCCAAACCTCTAGCCTCTCGTTAACACCGGCCCTCGTCTCGTCTATCAAGACTATGTCATCAGCAAATAGCATACACCAAGGCACATCCCATTGGATATGTCGGGTTAGAGCATCCATCACCAAGGCAAAAAGGGATAAATACAGAAACATAAACTAAAAATCCATTCTTGGAGTTGGAATGGACGCACCAAATGAGAGTATTCAAATACTGTGCTTATGAATGAACGAATTTCAAGAACTTCAATGACACAAGAAATGAGGTTAATTGAAAAAAGAAGAAGGTGGCCGAATACACAGAATACTAAACGCGCTAAAAAGGGGAAAAATGAAACTTCCGATATATCAATCAGCTAATCTCAATCCCAAACCAATTAGAGCAGGCTATATCAATCATGTATATCCATTTTGCTTTGTTCACGCCCAAAAAAAATATTGATAAAAAGAACATAAAGAATAAATAAATGAACTAAGAAACAGATATAGAGGCTGATCTTTTTCTTCTTATTTTTCTTTTTCTAAAAAAGTTCTGACGCTGATTAGTAGAAATTTAGAGTCCGTTTGGATTAGTTGAAAAAAGTACTTTTAAGCATAACTTTTAAGTGCTGAAACTTGTTTTATAAATAAGCAGTTACCTGTTTGGATAAAAGTGCCGAAGCTTAAAAAAGCCGTTGAAGTGTTTGGTAAACAAGTGCTTAACATGCTCTCCATATCGAGAAAGGTAATATTGAAGAAGATGATAATAACAACAATGTCAAGTATATGTCTCACAGTTGGGCTTGGGTATATAACTTCTCCCTCCCAACTCGGTTCTGGTCCGATGGAAATATACAACAACAACAATAACAATAATAATAATAACGATGACGATTACTAAAATAACTTTAGAAGGAGCAACCCCAGGACAATGGAAAATCTAATCTTTTTCTTTTGTCTGTTTTAATTGACGAGCAAATGATTAAAAGCTGAATTTAGTCGAAATGTGCTATATTTTCCATATTCTAGAACAATAACAACAATAGCAATAGCAGTAGTAATAAAAATGATGATGATTACAAAATCAGCTTTAAAACGGGCGATCCCTGAACAATGAAAAAACTGATCTTTTTCTTTTTTTCTTAATTAATTGACGAGCAAGCAATAAAACGCTGAACCTAGTACAACTTTGCTATATTTTCCAAATTCTGGAAACTAAAAAGGTGATATATACGAAGATGATGTCGCAATAAGTGAATGCGCGCAAGTTGATCCAAACACACTATTATATAATTTTAACGTGGGACAAGTTGATCCAAACAAGACGGTTATATAATTTTAACGTGCGCGACAAGTTGATCCAAACGCGCAAGTTGATCCAAACACGACTGTTATATAATTTGAATGCGCGCAAGTTGATCCAAACACGATTGTTATATAATTTTAATGTGCGCAAGTTGATCCAAACACGACTGTTATATAATTTTAATACGGACAAGTTAATCCAAACACGACTGTTATATAATTTTAATGCGCGCTGATCCAAACACGACTGTTTATAATTTTAATGCAGACAAGTTAATCCAAACACGACTGTTATATAATTAAGCAGAGAACTCAGAGGACAGAGAACATAATTACCGTGCTTCCAAAGGTGACGGATCGTTTGGTGAGAGCAGAAGCCAACTGACGGCAACGGCGATAAGTCCGGTGCCACGTGTACTCAACGGAGCCATGAATTAACGACTTACGATTTGGATACACCGTCGCTGCTCTCTCTAAAAACCATAACGGAGTTAACGCGGTGTAGTTCGCTGAATTTTTTGGAAGATCATCTATGTCTCTTTCCGCCATATTCTCCGTCTCCTCTCTCTCTCTCAAAAACACACGCACACACACTCGAAAATGCTATTTATGTACAAATGGCTGTAGACTTGGATCTTGAATTACACGTCACAGAACTGAAATAAGGTAGTAATAGTCTAGTAGAATTCAATTATTGCTCCGTGATAAATGATTATCTGCATTGAAGCATAAAACAATAAAGATAAATTGAGGGCTAATCATAGACATAAGAGACAAGTGTTATATGTTAGAAAGAAATGTGTAGAGATCTTTTATTGATAGTATTGATTTGGTCTACCTATCTATGGAGAGGTTTAGAGCCTTACAATCATATTCTCTCTTTTCTTGAGAATAATGATGAAGAAGAAACAACCTCTTTTAGGGTTCTTTCACTTAGTATTTATAGCTGTAAATCGGATGAGTTGGCGATAAGTGACCGTGACCATGCCGATGTATGGCTCGTGTGATGATACACAGGCCGTAACCTCCCTGATAACGTCCCGTACCCCCGGATTATTAATGATTACAAGTGGTCATACCACTTGTAATTTATACTTTAGCTTTTGAAATAATTAATATCGTTAATTATTAGGGGGTCAGATTCTGACCTATACAGTTAGTCCCTCCGCTTATTGAGGTCGTGCCCTGGCCGAGCTTGATGAGCGGACACTATCACCTGCTACCTTGGTCGGGGCGGAAGGTGGCCATGGTCGTTTATACATTGAAAGTTGTACAGTTAAAATCGATAGCCTTAGACATTTTGCGTTGACGGCGTTAGCCGCAATGGAGTCAAGTTGGTGACCTTAGTTGTATTTTGATGAGGGTCTTAACCGTTCACTCATGGGAGAGGACCGTAGCTGTTCGTACATCGGAGATGGTCGTAGCCGTTTATATGTTAGGAATGACTGTAGCCATTTATATATGGGGAATGGCCGTAGCCGTTTACATACTGGAGATGGCCATAGCCTTAGTATTGTGGACGACCTTAGCCGTTTACATACTAGAGATGGCCATAGCCTTAATATTGTTGACGGCCTCAGCCGTTTACATACTAGAGATGGCCATAGCCTTAATATTGTGGACGACCTTAGCCATTTACATACTGGAGATGGACATAGCCTTAATATTGTGGACGACCTCAGCCGTTTACATACTGGAGATGGCCATAGCCTTCATACATAGATTGAATGATGTTTCAGCCGAGGTCATGGTCTTCTTCGACGGCGACCTCCAGCCTTATGGGGTATTAATATTACCTTGGCATTACTACGCCATTGTTCAGGGGAGATCGAATCCTCCCCCTTGGCGAAGGCGCTTAGCCTTTCAACTTATTTTGGGCGGGGTCGAGCCCTATGGCATTTGAATTTTTTTTTGTTTTGAGGGTTTAGTCATCATCCTTGGTGGACGAATCATATATTGTGTGGCCGAAGGGAGCACGGGCACGCTTGGTATGTGATTGGTGACGATCGAAGTTTTGGAGGTGCAGAGGACGTTCCCTCAACGTTCATAGGTTGTTTTAACCCTTTTGGAAGGGAAACGCCGATTGGTGACTGAAAAGCCGCTTCGTGGAGTCTGTCATAATGATGCACGCTTCTGTGAAACCGAACCATTTTGCGGTTGGTCATGTAGTTAATGATGGCTTTTGGAATTGGTGAAAGCTACCTTTGTTGCCTATAAATAAGGGGTTGAGCTATTTATTTCTCACCTTTTCGCATTTGTCTGAGTAAGATCTCTGAAAAAGCTCTCTCTCTTGCTAGTTCATTTCCGAAGTTGTTCTTCATTCGTTACAATCCCCATTTCTTCCGCCGAATCCTGCTCTTTTTCGTTTTCTGATCAGCAATGGCGAGCAGTTCTTCCAAAAACATTCCTACGACAAGTATTCTGGTTAACCCTCTGGTGGATGAAGGGCCATCGCCGGTGGTAAGAGGTGCTGAACTGGTGGACATCAAAGGTGTTCCTCAGTTGACGAGATTCTAACTCTGCCTGGAGGCTCGGTGCCAATGCCCTCTTTTTCAAAAGCGAAATCGGGTTTTACGATATTATGGGCAAAACAACTCTATTTCCTGTTTGGGAATTAGGTTACAGAATTGGAAGAGTCGCCATCTAATGATTATAGTGCATTAGGACACTTAAGATGAAGAGAGTGTTTTTCAGAGAAAAACTAGAGTTGGATAAGGGCTTGAAATTATTTCGAGGGGAAGGTGTTAGGCACCCCTCAAGATCCACAAATGTGGTTCCCGGGCATGCTAATTGTGACTTTATAAATAGACGAATCAGTTAAACAAATAAGGTTCACATATAAGACATTCACACAACTTGAAAGCTAAAAAAATGGGGGAGGACATAAGTTTGAAATAAGAGAGAGGATTAGTTTGAAAAACATTAAGAAAGCATTTAAAAGCACATAAAAGAAAGAAAGGTCCTAGGTTTAACTATAATATGGATCATTCGATGCAATATCCCACACATATTCCCAAAGAGGGGTCGTTTTATGATATTATCGCATCATCACATCTCCATATTCTACCCTTCCCACCCCGTTAAGGTATTTAAACGCGTTGGTGTCATTTTCTTATTGCATGCTAATACCCGTCCCGACCTGTTAGTCCTGGGGCATTAGGACTTCTAATCCTAAGAAAGGGGGAAGAGGGATAGGATATATATATGGAGTATTCAAAGGTAAAAAAATACTAGAGCGACAAGTCAAAAACAAGTAGCATGTAAGATGGATGCAAATAAACAATTAAAGGCTCAAGTAAACCACGTACACACACAATAAGTAGTTTAGCATGACTTCAATTACTGATTTGGTCTTTAAAAGAGGTTAGGAGAGCGGGTAGATTAGTTAATCACATAAGAGTTGGATAGAAAATCTGCTTCGAGCTCACCGGGCCTGTTTTAGAAGTTGACAGGACTTGTAGAAAACCAGCAGAACTTTCAGAAAACGTTAGCTTCAGACGAAGGTCTATTTTGGAAAGATTTAAAGTTGCAGACGGTTTTTAGAAAAGAAAATGCAGGCTTCAAACAGAAGTCTGTTTAAAGATTTAAAACTGTAAACAAGTTTTAGAGAAAAGGGCTGTAAATTAGTCACAGGAGTTTGAGTAAAGGGAGCTGTAAGAAGAGTAGTTCACAAGACCTTAAAGAAGTTTTGAAATACCTTAAACACATGAACTCAAGAAAACACTCACAGATTTAGTATAGAAAACAACTTGTAGGTTCATGACATTACGAAAAGGGCAGACCTGGGCCCGTTTGAGATAAGCCAATTTAGGATAAGTTGAAAACTGGGTCATTGGAAAACATTAGACGAGTTTGGACTTAAACTTACTTGCTAACTCTTTAGTTGCTGCTTTTATCCTATAGACATGATCTCTAATGCATGCATGAAAGTAAATCCCCCGGGCCCCTTCACTATACCCCAAGTTTTTGCATTACAAATTATTACAAAACTGGGCAAAGAAGTAAAGAACATTAATTCATCAGCTATAACAGACCAGAGGAATCCCGAAGCAACTTTAATGTCCAATATATGCCTTTTACCAAATCTGAGCTCCCAAGATCCGAGGCTTTTCTCTTTCAGAGTGTTACAAAGTTCCAAAGGCCTTCAAAGAGACCCAGACATTGCTTACACCCTAATTGGAATAGTGCAAGTGTGGAATTACCAGTCCTAAGGCATCCAAGTTCAGAGGAGACTCCAAGGTCCCTAAGCATGGCTTACCAACGGGGTTAGGAACTTAAAGGGCTAAGAATAAGTGCAAAATGATGATTAGAGGGAAACCAGAGTATGAAGTGGTCATACCCAGCCTATTGAATGAGACTGCCACACCCCAGTCTCCTTACAAAGGTTACAAATAGGAGCAGACTTGTAAACAAGTCAGACAAGGGCCTGGAAGGTGATTAAGACACCAACAGTCCTTTGTCAAGGTTCAAACACATATAAGAGGGGGAAAGGAGTTGGATCATTCTGAGTATAGTCAATTAAAAGCCTTGGTTATAGATTAGAAGTGGCAATGAAGTTCCATTCTCATACAAAACAAACTCATAAACAAAACAGGGACTAAAGGGAAAGGGAAATCACATAAAGGTATTGAAAGAACAAGATTAAAATGATCTAAGAATTCACTGAATAACAGGCAGGCAAGGAAAAGGAAAGGGATGCTAGTCTTACCGAATATAAACAATCAAAGGGACAGGGAGAGGGGATCAACATGCAGAAATTTAAATACACAAGCAGGTAAAAGACAAGGGAAAAGAATTGAACATACTGAAATAACAAAACAGACAAGGGAATGAGGGAAATGGATTAAACAGGTTAGAACTTAAACTGAAATGCACAAAACAGGGAATCAGGGAAAAGGAAATAAAACATGTTAGAGTCTTAAACTGAAACATAACAGCCCGGGGAAAAGGGTAGGGAGTTAACATGCTAGAATTCAAATGAAGTACTGAAAGAAACAAACAAAGGGAAAGGGAAAGGGATTACATGCTGAAAGTATAACAGGTAAAGAATATGGTGAAAATAAACAAGTAGTTGAAAGTTGATAATCGAAATTAGGACCTACCAGTTGCACACTTTGAGTAACAAACCAAAGAAGCCTTATAATTAGTCTTGGCTTTCAGCCGGCTAACTTTAGCAGAGAGAGCAAGTAGCAAGGAAGAGAAAAAGCAGAGAGTTTTGTGAGTAAGAGTAGAGAGAACTCGAGAATGAGTGTGTGCTAAGTGAGAAAGAGAGAACCTATTTATAGTTTTGGAAAGAGGCAGCAACAAGGCAAGGAAATATTCAGAAATCAATCCATATCAATTAAGGAGAAGGGAACCCCTTCAATTAAGGAACCAGATGGAAAAATAGATAAGCCCAAGTCTAATTTTGGAAAGAAAATATAGTATTAATCACAAAATATAGGTAGATGCATATAAGAAATTTGAAAATCACACGGTTGAAAATGTAAGGCAGGTAATTACCTAGGCAATCAAGGAGTCAGGATACTAGTAGCATTCGAACTTAGTAAGAAAACAGGGAACAATTAGAGAATCACATAGTTGTACCAAAATCAATTAGGGTTTCAGAAAAAGGGAAAATGATACTATAAAATATGCATAAGTCTGGACATACAAAAACTGGGCATATAGAGTAGCAAAACACGTACAAGAAAGCAATTAGGTTGTTAGGGTTTCGTAGAGAAAGAAGAATGGAAAATACCCTTAGAAATTGGTGTTCCCATTACAAGTCAGAACACAGAGAATATAATAGACGAAGATGAACAAGAGTAGAACATTATGAAGAAAGCATAGCACTATTGACCAAAAACCCTAGAAAGGTAATCAGTGAGGCAAAACATTAGAGCTAAAGAAGAAAATGCTCAAAATCGTGGAGAAGGACACATAGTAGCAAAAAATAAATAACAAAATCAATGATTCAGATAGGCCACAGAAAACCCTAGATTTTGAAAGAGATGAACAGTCTTTGAAAACACGACTAGGCGAAGAAAAAGACGAGAAACACTTTAAAAAATTCAGAAAACAATTAGTACTCAAAGAAGATTGTAAGATTACACAGATAAAAGTAAAAAAGAACCTCGAATCATTAGGGTTTTCATAAAAGGCCTCAGAAATGGCGAGAAAAGCCTGAACGGCTCATCGGAGCTTGGCAAGGACCCAAGGCTTCAAAGGCTTGCGGGAGAACAACCGTGAAACTCCATTGAAGGAGCTCTGGTCCAGTTACCCTCGATACAAAACCCTGATCTTCAAACCCTAAGACTAGGAAAGGTAATGCGTAGACAAACATGGAGGTTTCAGGCCTTGAACGGCCATTAATGCCGGTGAAGAAGACCAGAGAAGATTAGGGTTCTCAGAGAACCTAGAGAGCATTTGGGAGTGAAAGGCGGCGGATTGGTGAAAATGAGTATAAGGTTAAAGGGTTTGGGGGTTTAATTTGGTAAGTAGTGATACGGGGCGTTGATCTATGAAATCAACGGCCAAGATTAGAAGTGGGGAACCAGGCAGGTTAGGCTTAGATTGGGTTTGGATCGGGTGTTCAAATTGGGTTAAGTAAATTGGAGATCAAAATTGGGCTGGATTGGGGTTGCAAATTGGGGTTATAATTGAAAGACTAAGGGCTATATTTGAAATAGCCAATTTTCCAAAATTTAATTTTATAAAAAATAGTAAATGATTTTATAAAAATCCTATAAAATTACTGAGATAATAAAATACCTTTGGGAACTAATTAAAAATACCAGGAGCGATTTTTGACTTGAAATACTCATTAAATTGATAAATAGACTAAAATTGTAATTTTAATTTAAAAATACCTAATGGCGGTTGACGATATTGAATATGCCGTAGAAGTAAAAATGGAAGAGCAATGCCTTGGTGAGGCATTGGAGGCAATCTTAGTGAATTTTGATGTTGAGGACATGGAGGGATACATGGAGTTGGTGAACGCATTGGAGGGTCTTGGATCCTACACCTATGCTCCGGCCAAGCTCTCTCTTGACTTGGAAAATAGAGCCACACCTCCTGCCAAACCATCCATCATTGAACCACCGCAATTAGAGCTCAAGCCTCCCCGGCGCATTTAAGGTATAAATTCTTAGGCTCTAATGACACCTTACCCGTAATTGTTTCGTCTTCTTTGAATGATTTGCAGGTAGACGGGTTGTTGGAGGTCTTGAGAGACCACATGAAGGCTATTGGATGGACAATCGCAGACATCCATGGGATTCTCGCTGGGATTTGTGAACACAAAATCCAATTGGAGAGCGACACAAAGCCAAGCATTGAGCATCAAAGACGGTTGAACCTGTCAATACAGGAGGTGGTGAAAAAGAAGATCATAAAGTGGTTAGATGCCAGAGTAGTACCCCATTGCGGACAGTTCATGGGTGAGCCCAGTTTAGTGTGTGCCCAAAAAGGGGGGCATGACCGTGATAGAAAATGAAAAAATGAGCTCGCCCCAACACGAACAGTGACCGGATAGCGAGTGTGCATGGACTATCGAAAACTAAATGGTGAAAAATGCAAAGACCATTTCCCTATGCCTTTTATTGATCAAATGATCGATCGGCTAGCAGGAAGGTCATTCTATTGCTTTCTTGATGGGTATTCTGGATATAATCAAATCAACATCGCGTTGGAGGATCAAGAAACGACAACATTCACTTGTCCATACGGCACGTTTGCTTTTAGCCGAATGCCATTTGGCTTGTGTAATGCGCCGACTACTTTCCAACGATGTATGATGTCCATTTTCTCGGATACAGTTGAAGAATTTCTTGAGGTATTCATGGATGATTTATCGATAGTTGGGGACTCATGTGAGAATTGTCTTGGCAACCTCAAGCAAGTGCTTAAAAGACGCGAAGAGACAAATCTCGTGCTAAATTGGGAGAAATGTCACTTCATGGTTGACGAAGGCATTGTGCTTGGGCACAAAATTTCAAAGAAGGGTGTTGAAGTTGACCAGGCAAAGATTGATATCATCTCTAAGCTTCCTCCACCAACTATCGTGAAGGGTGTGAGAAGTTTTCTAGGGCACGCCAGTTTTATCGGCGCTTCATCAAAGACTTCTCAAAGATCGCTAATCCCTTGTGCAAGCTCCTCGAGAAAGATGCTAAATTTGTATTTGATGAAAAGTGTCTTAAGGCTTTTGAGGAGTTGAAACTCAAGCTCACCACGACACGTATTATTGTCACTCCCGATTGGTCTCTTCCTTTTGAGCTCATGTGTGACGCCAGTGTTTTGGCTATTTGAGCGATGCTATGTCAACGCCACAACAAAATTCTTCATCCGGTGTACTATTCCAGCAAAACTCTCAATGGAGCACAGGTAAACTACAGAGTGACTGAGCAAGAGCTTCTTGCTATTGTATATGCTTTTGAGAAGTTCCGGGTTTTGGGTTTCAAGGTGATAGTGTATGCGGATCATGCGGCTCTTCATTATCTTATGGCAAAGAAAGATGCAAATCCTCGGTTGATACGATGGGTCTTGTTGTTGGAAGAATTTGACTTTGAAGTCAAGGATCGCAAGGGAACGCAAAATCAAGTGGATTATCATTTGTCAAGGCTTGAGGAAGCAGGGAGACCACAAGGTGATCTTGAAATCAATGATGCTTTTATGGATGAGCAAATATTGGCACTATCTAGCACCTTTGCTCCTTGGTATGCCGATATAGCTAACTATTTGGTGAGTGACCTTATCCCTGATGATTTGGAGTCATATCAAAAGAAAAAGTTCTTGAGAGATTGCCAGCAGTACTATTGGGAGGAGCCATATTTGTTTCGTGTTTGTGCCGACAATATCATTAGAAGATGTGTTCCCGAAGAAGAGATTACGCCAATTCTCAAGGCATGCCATGACTCTCCGATTGGGGTCATCATGGAGGAAATCGAACGGCGGCAAAAGTTCTTGAATGTGGATACTATTGGCCGTCCATCTACCATGATGCCAATCAAATGGTCAATGCTTGTGATCAATGTCAATGAAAAGGTTCTATTTCCAAGAGGCATGAAATGCCGATGCAGTTTGTGATGGAGATAGAGATCTTTGATGTGTGGGGGATCGACTTCATGGGCCCCTTCGTGAGTTCTTATGGGATGAAATATATCTTGGTGGCTGTGGACTACGTGTCCAAATGGGTAAAAGCCGTTGCCTTACCAAACAATAAGGCTAGAAGTGTCACCGCATTTTTGAAGAAGAACATATTCACTCGGTTTGGCACCCCTATAGCCATTCTTAGTGATGGTGGATCACACTTCTGCAATAGAGCTTTTGCGGGGTTACTTGAAAAGTATGGTTTTAAGCATAAAGTGGCCACAACTTATCATCCGCAGTCGAGTGGTCAAGTTTAAGTGTCCAACCGGGAGATCAAGAATATTCTAGCAAAAACTGTGAATGAAAATAGGACCGACTGGTCAAGAAAGCTAGATGATGCATTGTGGGCATACCATACGACCTACAAGACTCCTATTGGTACTTCTCCTTACCGGCTCATCTTTGGTAAAGCATGTCATCTACCCGTGGAGTTACAACACAAAGCCATGTGGGCATTGAAGAAGTTGAATCTGGAATGGGTTGAGGCTGCAAATTTGAGGTTGACACAACTCAATGAACTAGAAGAATTCCGGTTCCATGCTTATGAAAGTGCGGCTGTGTACAAAGAGCGGATGAAGTTTGTCCACGACAAAAAGATCACGAAGAGAGAGTTCAAGGGGGGTGATTTGGTCTTGCTCTTTAACTCGAGGCTCAAACTATTTCCAGGCAAGCTCAAATCCAAATGGTCCGGTCCCTTCAAAGTGGTAATGTCTCACCGTATGGAACAGTAGAACTAGAATCAATAGACGGGTCCCAGACATTCAAAGTAAATGGCCAACGCATCAAGCATTACTTGGGCATTGATGGTTAAAAGCATTTGGTGGAGCAGCTAGCTCTCAAAGATGGTCCTTGCCCGACCACTGAGTAAAATTGAAGGAACATCAATCCGGTCGTGCTGCGACGTTAAATCAAGCGCTCATGTGAGTCAACCCATGAGTGGTAACACCCCTTTTCTCTTTACATTTTTCATTTTTTCATGTTTACAAAGTCTGTATGAGTGCAGGGAGCTCAAAAGATCTCAACACTTGGTGAAACTGCTTGAAAAAGTGAAGGAAAAGCATAACGTGAAAAATGAGGTAGAAATGCAGTCGCAGAATTGATCTGCAGTCCGCAGATGCACCACAGACATAATCAGAGAAGACCCAAAATTGGCAGTTGGAAATGCGGCGGAAGTGTTCATTCTGCAGTCCGCATGTTGGATCTGCGACCGCAGATTTGACCGCATTTGAGGCCTTCTAAAATCCTTCACACCCACCTCGTAGAACGCATATGCGATCGCATAGTGTGCTCAGTGATTCTTTGGCCACCACAGATAATATCGTAGATATGCCAGCTATATTTTACTTACACTCTATTTCAAAACAAAACAAAAACAAAAAAAAAGAGAGAAAAGAGGAAAGCGACAGAAAACAAAGAAAAAAATCAAAAAAGTGACAAGGAACTCCAATCGAACCCAAGCTAGGACAATCCCCACACTCACAAACCACTCTCTAGTCGGCACTTATGCACTGATCCTGGTATGTAAATCTCTTCCACTCTCTTTCATTCGAAGCTCATGTGCAATAGTTTGATATAAGTTAGTTTGTGTGATTGCTTGTTGCTAAAAATGGTCGCATTTGGGCTAAGCATACCGGGGGAAATGGGATTGAACAAAATAGGGTAGCCATTGTAGGAGACTAGGGTTTTTCACTGAGAACGATGAGTTCTGTGGTCCGCATAACTGATATGCGGACCGCATTGTGGTCGCAGACCTAACCCTGGGTCACCTGGAGACGATGATGTTCTGTGGTCATTATGCGATCGCAAACTTGTTATGCGGTCCGCAGAATGACCGCATCTTAGACTCCTTTATTGGCTGAGCAAAATGGTAAAAATGCGCTGGAGAATATGGTCACAGAATTAATCTGCGACCCGCATATCTACCGCAGATTTAAACAGAGAATTGGAAAATTTTGAAATTTAAAGTGATCATTCTGCGATGACTCTGCGGTCCGCATAGTTGTTTTGCGACCGCATTATGCATCGCAGGTTGACCAACTTGTTGAACAAGCATGTCTGCGGTAATTCTGCGGTCCGTAGAGTGGTTCTGCGACCGCATAATGGTACGTATTTTTTACTTTTCTTTGTGAATTCTATGAATCGTCTCCAAAAGTATTAACGTGTTATTCCACCCTTGTGCAAATATGTCTCCTCGAAAAAATGAATAGCGACCAAGCCTCCCCTGGCGAAGAAACAAAAAGTTGAACATGCACAGAAACAACCCTCCCAACCTAAGGAGGAGGAGCTTCGCCCTGAGATAGACATACATGTTGAAGCCTAGAGAAAGAAATGGGCCGAAGGTGCAGAATACCATCTCCGCTGGGGAGTTGAGAGGTGTAGGGACAAGTATAAAGCTAGGCTCCTCCAGAGGTCGCTTCTTCCTGAAAAGCAATTAAGTGTGACTGGCTGAAGGAGAGATACCCTCACATCCTTGCTAACATCAAGCGGAGGAAATGGATATCTTTCACTGAACCTCCTGCTGAGTACAATGAATCAATGGTGCGCGAGTTCTACGCATCTTTCCGAGCATCTAGAACCAAGCACCATAAGCGGCAGAGGATGTATCTGGAGAAGGTAGAGGTTTAGGGCTTCACCGTCAAGTGCAGTGCCAAGGCCATAAACAAACTACTCGTCCTAGAGTGGAAAGACGGCACATCAACAACGGAGTATGATGCCAAGTTTGCAAACAAAGAGGGTGAACGTAGCTGGATTGCCTCCATCATTGCAAGTGGGACTCCAGCATGGATACAACCAGGACACAAGATCTACAAGGGGAGTTTCTCACGGGAGGGACGATACTGGCTGGCATTCCTCGCCTCCAGATCGATCCCTATGCAGAACGAAACAGAAATTGCAATTGAGAAGGCTCTCCTGGTAGCTTGCATGATGCAGGGCATCAAGATCGATATGGGGTCCATCATATTTCAAGAAATGTGTAAGCGGGACATACAGGATGCTACATCTCTCCCATTCCCAGCATTGATCACAGCTTTATGCCAAGCGGCTAATGTCCCGGCGGATGTCCGGAAGGACAAAATAGGCAGAGAGGCAGGTATTATTGATATAACCCGTCTTGATGACGTTGTAGTTCCTCCCGTTAGTGTTGTTTAGGAGGACCTTCCTTCATCCCAACCTAGTGTCACTCCTACAACAGATGCTGCAGAATCCTCTACTCCTCAGACTGCCCCTACATCTACCACTATTCATACTCCATCTGCTCCTCCGGCAGTCTCAAAGCTTGGTATATTGGCCCAACATGCAAACACCAAAGTTGACCAGCTTCTGAAGACTTTGCCTAATTTGATCAAGCAAGCCTTCACTCCCATGAAAGCGGCCGTGGCAGATATTCAGCAAAAGCAATCAGCGTATGCGGAACGACTAAAGGGAATTGAGTAGAGGGTGGAGAGTGGAAATAGGCGAGGTGAGTGGCTTGCCCGACCTCAAGAAGGAGGTTACCTCTATGAAGGTCGAATTCCAAAAAATGCAAAATTTATTCGATCTTTTATCCCTCCTTCCCTCGGAAGGTGCTCAAGGTATTGGCTCAGCTCCAGACTTGGGGCTTGATTTCACGAATTTGATGGCGGATCCCGTGTTCCTACTCCCAGAGGCTCTCACACCGATGCTCCCACCGGTCATATTGATATTGATTCTGATGAGGAGAACGGTAGCTTGGACAAGTTAGAGGGTGACCGAGAGGATAAGGAAGAAGATATTTTGGGGTTCTCCAGTGACGAAGACCCTCAGCTTGTTGATAAGGGGAAGAAGGTTGATGAGGTTTCTACTCAGGAGGATGAGAGTGCAGATGCTACTGTTGACGAGGTAGAGAGGGCACAGATGAAGATTGACATAGAGAGATCTTTGATTGACAGAGGGGTCCGACAGCTCCTGTAGCATCCCCATCTACAGCAGGTGCATCCAGTAGCTCTCAGGTGCCAGCCGATGATATTGTCCCTCCAGCCTCAGTTCCAGTTGCACGACCAGTTCCTTCCCCTACTTCAGAGCAGTCACCAGCGGAGGAGATCACACTCCCGACTGATCCAGTGCCAGTTCTCACCACCATATCAAAGGGTGATCCCCCCAGCAGTCATCCAACTACCGAATCCCATCACACTTAGTGTGCCTCAGGGAGATTCCCCTCAAACTCTACTCTTTACTTCTATGCATTAGGGACAATGCATCGTTTACCGTTGGGGGTGGGCGGGTAGCCTTATGTGAATTTTGTTGTGTATATAGTTATGTATATAGTTGGAAACTCATGTATCTGTGATGTATGACTTTGGTATATGAGTGATGTATGATTTTGGTGATAAAAGTTGTTGAATTCGTGTTCGTGTTTGTTAAATATCATTTCGTGAATTAATTCCCCATGGTTTTTCTTTTTCTAGTTCTTTTCCAAGGGTGTAATAGTAGAATCAGGATCTTAGGTGTAAATCAGTGTGACCGGTTTGGTGTAATTGCCTAGTATCGAGCATGTGTATCTGTACATAGCACATACCTTCCTATAGTCATTCTTGTCGACTTTTCCCAATGATAGATAGATTGACGACTGTCTTACGGGAATTTGTCTCTATGATCAATTTTGTGAATCTAAGTCTCGCTCTGTGACTCTATGACAACCTAGAATTATACTTGTATCTATGATGAAGGCTTTGAGTTGCAAAATAGTTACTCGGAAGTGTCAAATTATGTGAATGAATCAGTTTATGTACCATGTGTGTGTGAGTTCTTTGTTTGTATATAATTCTCGTATTTACTTCTGTCATCTAGAACTTGCCCGGTTAGTCTTTCAATGCTATGATAGTATGTTTGGTTGGAGGAATGATCTTAGGAATTAGTTGTGATTATGTGCAAAACCTCTTTAGCCTTTCAAGCCTACCCGTGCATAAAGGATACCACTAGCACCCAATATGAGCCTTTTTAACCTTTCTTTGGCCAACTCATGGCAAACCTTTCCCGTTTTGAAAAACAATTTCCTCTCTTGAGCCTGTCCCTCTTTGAACACTAAGAATCAGGCTAAAAGCGTAAGTTAGTGGCAAGGTCAAAGTGGAAGATCGTTAAGGGTGTATGTCAGTTTAGGGCATCATATCTCAAAAGAGTTTATGAAATTGTTCAAGCTCCAAAAAAAAAAGTGATAACCAAAAGCAAGAGAAGAAAAAGAAATAGAAAAGAAAAATCTAATAATGCTTATGTTTACAAAATTGGGAGTCTTGAACAATAATGAAAAGGTATGTAAGGTAGCTCTATACTATAGGCTAGACAAAAACAAAAATATGGGAGTTTGAAAAGGAATGCAAAAGAATGGTAAAATGTGATTAGTGTTCAAAGAGGGTGAAGTCACTTGTACCCAAATGTCTATCCAACCCATCCATGAACCTACATTACAAGCCAAAAAGCCCTTATGAGACCTCCAATCGAACATTCTTGAATAAGCGGTGAATTAAAATAAGGGCAAGCCTATGGTATGACATGTTGTAGCACTTGAAGTTCTTTCTGAGAGTGAGTATGTTTGTAAATGATCCATCTTTTGCCATCTTTGTATATATTTTGATTTTGGGACTTTCTTTCTGGTAAGGTATATGAACTGTGGAATTGAACTGAAGTTGAGCTTTTTGAGTCAATTAAATGTGCACTCAGCTGAGGGTAGCATCTAGTCACAATGTTGAGGCTCTAAGTTCACAGGATGATTAGTCTTCTCTGTACATATTTCTAATCTAGGAAGGGTGAAGTAGTTGTAAATGCATGATCGAAGAACTAGCAATGAACACCATTCTAGGTCACTACTGTTTTGTATTTGTAAATAGAGTTAAGGATAAGCTGAGTATGTTTTGGTTGCTTGAGGACAAGAAGAGTTTAAGTTGGGGGTGTTGATATGCCGGAGAATTTCGACACGTTTCAATACTAATTGATTAGATTCTATCTTGTTTGAATGCAATTATAACTGATATCATGTAGATTTGTTGTTCTTACAGCAAAAGAGGAAGGGAAGACCAAGGATATGAAAATGGATGCAAAAAGAGAAGAAAAGAGCATGATATTGCACAAACTCCAATCTGCGGTCTAGTTTGCGGTCGCAGAACACACATGCGGAGCGCAAACTCGTCTCTCACACCGCAGAGCATTATAAGGTCTAGAGCTTAAAGTCACATCAAGAATGCGGTGCAATCTGCGATCCCAGAATCAACATGCGGACTGCAGATGCGCCGCATAACGAACAGGAAGAAACTCAAGGTCAAAGATGCGATGCAAATATTCGGTCGCATAACTCAAATGGGGACCGCATAATGGACCCGCGATGAAGACCTGGCACCTAGGGCTTTGGATCTGCGGAGCGGCTGCTCAGAATGCGGATCGTAGGCCTGTTCTGCAACAAGTCTGCGGTCGGAGGCGTGACCTGGAAGGGCAACTTTGTCCATTTTCTGTCTCGAAATTGGTCCACCTATAAATAGTTTTAAGAGACCTTTGTGGGCTCATCTGGTCTTACCTTTTAGCTACACTCCAAGACATTAATATTCTCTCTTTTTGGAAGTTTTTGGGTGAAGAATCTTCTCTTTGTAAGCATTATTGACACTTATTATTAGTTGATTTTCGTGTTTTATCATGTGTAGCTAGTTTTAAATATTAAGGTTGTGGACCCTAAATGGGTGTTATGTTAATGGGTGTTTAACACTGAATATATATATATATATATATATATATATATATATATATATATATAATGGTTGGTTGATATTTATTTACTTCTTGTTCTTCATCCATTGTTGGTGGTTGCAAACATTAACAAAAGACATTAAATTCTTGCTTTGCTTGGGAAAGTGAGTTAGAATTTGGTAGAAGTAAACATCAATGACTCACGGCTTTAAACCTTGTTTGATAAAATCGCTTAGGAATAAGTGGGTTTTAATTGGCATTTTATTGATGGTTCTTAATAGAAACTCTTTTATATTTGGGAAAATCATAAAGAGAAAATACTACTCATTCATTGAAAAATATTGGGAAGTATCTTAGATATCATTTGCATATCTAAAGGACCTCCCATTTGAAATATATCATATTAACACCTGTTGACATTACACTATATTAAAGGGGACACAACCTTGATTACTTTTATCCACTTGTTTACTATTAATTGTTAGAATTAGTTGTTACTCAAACTCAAACAATCATAAATACTCTGGTCACCATACACCATTCTTTCTTGTTACAAATAACCGAATAGAGATCGAACTCGAGTTGAGCAATCCACTAAACAAGTAACCTTTTCATACCTATTCCCTGTGGGGTTCGACCCCAACCTTGTTGGGTTATTATATTTGACATCGACCGCCTTACACTATTTATTAAAGTGTAATTTGAGCGTATCATATCCTATTTTATGAGATCAAATTTTTTGGAGGTGGTATTTGTACCCCCACAAAGTTATGTTAGATTTTATTAATATTTTTGAGAGTTTTAGGGGGGAAAGAGTGTATATTGCATAATGTGGTTTGGGAGTGAATTTAGGCAGGAGGTAGCAAGGTACATCGACCTGCCATCGAAAGGCAATTTATTTTCCAAGAGGCTAGTCTTGATAGCATTTTAGCAATAACATATTGAAAATCACTCGCTTTGTTTCTAGAATTTGTAATGGAAAAATTAAGGTGTTTTTTCCAAATGTGTAGTTAATATATATATTGAGCAGATTTAAAAGGTTTGTTGCTAATACCTTTTGGGCAGTGTTTAGAGATAATGATTTTAAATTTTTCCCTATTAATGGTCTGCCCGAACAAATTAGAACAGAATAGATCAAGGTAATGCTTAATCGTGCTTACAGATTTATTATTAATCCTAAACATAAAGGTGACATCATTTGAGAAGAACATGTGTGAGAATTGATAATTAATCTTTTCTCTAGCTATTGGATCCCATCAAGAAGTATACACTTTGTAATTGATAAGGGTGGAAAGAAGTTCCATGCATAGGATGAAGAGATATGGAGACATCGGATCTCCTTACCTAATATACCCCTCGATGGAGCAAAGTATTCAATTCTAGAGCCATTGAATTAGGTAGAAATACTAATTGATGATATACAATTCATAATAAGCTTTGTAATATTTGGGGGAAACATATATATGATAGCTATATTGATGAAGGACCATTCAAGACTATCAAAAACCTTTTTAAGGTCGATTTTTAAACACATATTGTGGTTCTTCCCACAGTACCTATTTAGCTTAAGCATGAGTTCTTGAATAATAATAGCGTTATCATAAGCTTTCCTATTTTTCATAAAACTAGATTGGTAGGGGATAATGAGAATATTCAGGAAGGGCTTTAAACGATTTGAAATAATTTTTGTTATGATTTTGTAAATAGTGTTACAAGTCCAATTGGCCTAATTTTTTTTTATTTGCGTTTGGAATTTTTAGGATGAGGCATAGAAGAGTGTCATTTATGCCATTAGGTAGTTTCCCACTGACTAAAAGCAACTTGACAAATGTCGATTATTATTTTGCCCACAATGTGCCAGTATTTGTGAAAGAAAAAAGGATGAAGGTTATCCAGGCATGTGAATTTAAAAGGTTTGAAAGAGAAGCATGCCTTAATAATCTCCTCCTTTGTGAGTGGGTTATCTAGTGTGGAAATATCAATGTTATTAAAGCTTTTAGGATCATTTTTCATGGCATTCCAATCACTAGAAATATGGGTAGTTGTAAATATTTTACAAAAGTATTCTCTAGTATGATTGAGTAGCCCCCCGGCTCATGAATCCAATTGTTATTATCATCCTTAAAGAAATTAATTTTATTTCTTCTTTTCCTATTAGTAGCCATAATATTGGTAAAACTTGGTGTTTGTACCCCCCCCCCCCATTTAACCAATCAATTCTAGGCAGTAATTTCCAGTAGTCTTCCTCTATTTTTAGGATGTTAAATTCTAACGTTAAGGAAGCTTCTAAGTTGTGAAGGAAGGCAGGAGATTTTTGTATTCCATTAAGCTTACCTAATAATTACTTTTTCTTCTTAAAATTGTTTCCAAAGATGTTGTGTCTTCAAGTAGTAACATTATCCTTAAATAACGATGAAGCCCTGGTGTATTGATTATCAGTACAAGCGGTAGCTACTAGGACTTTAAAATGATGGTACTTACACCAAAAATATTCTAGTAGAAATGGATTAGGAAAATTTGTATACTACTTAGGAATAATGTTTATAAGAATTGGATTGTGATCCGAATAAGCTTTTGGAAGATGAGTTATAGAAGCATTAGAGAATGTTTGGATCCAATTATCATTTCCAAAAATTTTGTTTATACTCCATAATGAGGCTATTATTATTAAACCTATTATTTGACCAAGTATACTAACTACCTTTATAACCATGATCGAGTAACTTGCAATGGTTAAGGCTAGACCATAATTTTAGAGTAGGGCTATGTTTCAATGGTCAACCACCTAACTTTTCATTTATTCTTAAAATATCATTAAAGTCCCCCTAATAGCCAAGCTCCATGAAAATTATCAGATATATGTTCCAAGTTTTTCCACATCAAATCTCTAATTAACATATTATTGATGGCATAAATAGATGAAAATAATCATAAGGATCTAGTGGCATGTACCTCAATAGTAGCATGTATTTCTTGGTTCCTAATAATAAAATTATGAACAGTAACCTTGGATTGGTCCCATAGAACCACCATGCCACCTGACTGACCAACCGTGGAACTTCGATCATATTAGAAAAATCAAATTTATTAAGAAAAGAACGATGGAAAAGAATCCGGATCTCCAAAAGAGTGACTATAAATGGCTTGTTTTGCATCATTAGCTTCCTAATGTTTCTTCCAAAATCATCACCCCCCAACTAAAGTTCCATATAATTAAATTAGTAGGACTGATCATGTTAAACTCTTGTGCATGTGCATGGCTATTTTTCATCAACACCCTAGGGGTAGTTGAGTTCCTCCTTAGGGAGGGAACTATGATCATTGCCCTGTTGCCCACTGTTGGATTGTGTGGGGGACAAATGTACATTGAGCATTTGGTTAGGTTTTAAGGGCATGCAAGAATATGCCCCTTCTAGTGGTTTTACTTGAATAGGAACAATTTTACCTCGTCCATTGATTCTCCTAGTCTAGTTCTTCATTCATCTCCTCTTCCACTGGATTTTCTACATATGTTATTATTGTGGAATTGGGATCCATTTCCCCCATATGCATTTGTATGTTTGGGTTCTGTGCTTGTGGTTGAAGAGGTGGCATTTGGCGAGGAGCTTTCCACTACATCAAAATGGGGTTGATGGCAGTTAAGTCTTCCGGTGGGAAGAAGAGGAGGTCCAAGCCTAGATTTTGTGGGAGAATGGGGACTGGATTGAAGTGAGGGGATATATTCCATTGGGCTCTCATTTATTGCACTAGGTAGTTGTCGAGCTAATGATTGTAGGATGTTGTTCATCCAAACATGATTCAAGTAATTGTTCATTGTCAAGTGTAATCCCTGATCACTAATTGTGCTATGTAGCATGAATTTTGAATTAGGATCACACTTTCTTGGCCATTGATTGTGGCATTGAACACTAAACCACTCCACATTAGCCCTATCTCTCTCAAGACATTAGATGATGGTCTTTTGGTGGTGCTGGTTGAACAAAAGTTAGTGGAGGATTTTGGAGTTGTGCTGGGAGAGGAGGGAGATTGTCCATGTTTGAAGGATATTGATGAAGGAGAACTTCGATTAGTCGGTGTCTTCTCCAACTTTTTATGGGAAGCCTTGGCATTTTCATAGGGAATGTTGATAGTTAAATTAGGAGGGATTGGGGTAAAGGGAATGATTACATCTTGATGCATGCAATAAAAATGCTTTAGCGTAGGATATATTGTGGAAGATTTTGCATGCAATGCAATTGTCACGTGTTGGCACTTTTCGAACATTTGGTTATTGGATAGTGGAGTTGTTGATATGTGGTCTTTTCTATTGGGGCTAACGAGAAGGGGGGCTTCACCTGATCACTCTGAATCCGCTGATCAGGAAGAGTGTGAATTTGTAATGCTTGTAGTAGGAATTGTAGAACTAATTATGTCATTAACAATAGGGGGATGGGTGCCGACGCCCCCTTTTTCAAAAGCGAATTCGGGTTTTACGACATTATGGGCAAAACAACTCTCATTCCCATTTGGGAATTGGGTTATGGAATGTGAAGAGTCGTCACCTAATGATTATAGTGCATTAGGACACTTTTAAAGAGGAGAGGAATATTTTGAAAGAAAACCAGAGTTCGGGTAAGGGCTTGAGATTATCTCAAGGAAAAGGTGTTAGGCACCCCTCAAGATCCACTAGTGTGGTTCCCGGCCGTGCTAATGTGACTTTATGAAGAGATAAAGCAAGTAGACATATAAGATTCACATATAAATATTTGGACAACTTAGGAATTTTGAAAGGGGAAAGGCATAAGTTAAATAAAGTAGAAGAGAGAATGGATTTGAAAAAAAAAGCATTACTTTAGAAAAACGTTTAAATAAAGCAAGCAAAGAAGAATGGGGGTCCTAGGTATGACTATTATATGGATCACATCGGTACAATATGTAACGACCTGACCCGTCGACCCGTGAATTATCACCCCGTTTTCCCTGTTTTATTTTTCTATATGTTTAATTATATGTGTTTGGAGAGATTGAAGAAATTCAGATGGAGTTTGGGTAGAAGTGAGACAATTAGTCTCGTTATGAGAAAGTTAGTTTAGAAAAGTCAACCGAATGTTGACTTATGAGTTAGAGGGATCGGTATGGATTTCCGACGATTCGACTAGTTTCGGATGGTGATTTGTGACTTAGGAGCAAAATCAGAACTGAATTTTGAGGTCCAGTGTAGAATTAGGCTTGAATTGGCTATGTTAGAATTTTGGCGAAGTCTGGTTGATAGGTGAGATTTCGATCCAGTGGTCGGAATGGAATTCTGATAGTTGCAGTAGCTCCGTTAGTTGATTTTGGATATGTGCAAAATTTCAGTTGTTTCGGAGGTGTTTAGGTCGGGTTTTTGATCGAATGCGAGTATTGGAAGTTCTAATTAAACTTAGGCTATGATTTGATGAAATTTGATCATTTTTATATTAAAGGTAGTGTTTTGATGGCTCGAGCAAGTTTGAATAAAGTAATGGAACTTATATGTGCCTTTGGTTGAGGTCTCCGGGGCCTCGGGTGAGTTTCGGGGTGGTTTCGGACCATTTCTAGGAAATTTTTAACCGCCAGATTTTGTCTGAAGCACTGTTCTATGCGATCGTGTACAATGGGTCGCGATCGCGGTGAGTAAAATGTGAGAAACTTTCCAGTGAATCGCGATCGCGTAAGGCCTTGCGCGATCGCGGAGAAGAAACTTCATGTTGCATTGATCCCACTTCGGAAGCTTATATCTCACAATCTGTAAAGAATTTGGAGATAATGTAAAAAAAAGTTGTATCCCTTTGTGTCTAGTTTCTGGAAATTCAAATTACTAATCAATTGGATTTTTTTACAAAATAATATGGCTATTACACTAAAGGGTGTCCGGGAAAATGAAGAAACACGTTGTATTGCACATGGGCTGACTTTGACGGATCATATCTAGAAATATATAAGGAATTGTAAATGATAAAAACATGAAATTGTAGATCTTTGAGTCTAATTTTCAGAACACTCAACTATTTGTCATTTGGAGTTGGTGTGCAAAAGGTTATGGCCATTATACTAGAGACTGTCCTGAAGAGCTGGGCATTTGCTCTCCGCAATCACGTAGCCTCTCCCGTGATCGCGAAGGGTAAATTTTGGGCTGGAAAAATTGCTCTCCGCGATCGCAAAGCATTTTTCGCGATCGCGATGAGTAAATATTTGGGCAGATTATTTTAAAATCATCTTGTTCGCGATTTTGGGTCTATTTTCACCCATGGCTGCCCGTTTTTGGAGAATTAAGGAGGAAAAGAAGGAGGGATTCAAAGGGAAACGACTTGAGGTAAGAATATTGGTCTCAATACTCATTTTATTGGGAAATATACCTAGAAATTCATGGGAATAAGCCAAAAATTGAAGAAATTAGGGGTTGAGTTTTTGACATTTTCAAATTGTGATTTGGTAGGTCATTTGAGCTCGGATTTGGGAGTTCTTGGTATTTATGAACTCGTGGCGAGACGAGGATTTCAGAAATGTAAGTTTCGTAATTTTTTGAGACGCGAGCCCGGGGTCGAGTTTTGCTAGTTTCGAGGTTCTTGCTATATTTCGATTGGGTATCGTCCCATTTGCATATTGTGATGTATTCGCTCTGTTCTTGGCTAGATTCGATGCACGTGGAGGCCGATTTGAGGGGCAGAGGCATCGCGAGCTTGAGATTTCACCGATTCGAGGTGAGTAATAGTTGGGAATGATATCCTGAGGGTTTGAAACCCCTGATTTGCACATCCTAGTGCTGTATTGAGGTGACTTGCACACTGAACCTGAGCGTGGGGTAGAGCATTGTTGGGGATCGTGACTTGGTCCATCCCGGTTATTGGTTTTTACCGCTAAATTGTAAATGTTTTGTTTTTACCATTATGACTTGGGCTCCTTTCCATATTTTAGGCTTATTGCCGATTACATGAAACCCTGTTATATCACATAGTGACGCTATATGAGGCAAGCCACGCACTTCATGGCTAGTGCGGGGTCATATATGTGGGATATTGTGACTTGGTTCAATCCAAAGGATGAATTATACTATATTGGGGATTGCTTCGCACCCTATATTGAAGTTATCTGGGCTTGATGCCATGTTTGGGGCCTTGTTCCGACTTGTAGAATCCTTTAGGGATTGATATATTAGAGTTAGCATGATTTGTATACTATTTGAATTCAGTCCATGGGTTTTAACACTATTTTTGCAAACTCAGCCAAAATTCTATATTTTGAAAACACAAATGATTCTTAAACGATATTTCGGGCTGACGATCATTATCTCACTACTTTCTGGACTGTATATTATTTCTTGGAACGGTGGTAATTATTGGCACCGTGTATTGAAATGGAAACGGTGGTAACTATTAGCACCGTGTATTGAAATGGAAATAGTGGTAAGTATTGGCACCGTGTATTGAAATGGAAACGGTGGTAACTATTGGCACCGTGTGTTGAAATGGAAACGGTGGTAACTATTGACACTGTGTATTGTAATGGAAACAGTGGTAACCATTGGCACTGTATGATATTGCGCTTGGGCTGAAGGAGCCCCTACGGAGTCTGTACACACCCTAGTGAGCGCCGTCGACGTTAAATCATATGCATGGTTTGCTCGGGCTGCACGCCACAGCGTATTCATGTGCATTCATGCATTTACTCCTGTTTGTACTACGTAGCATGACCTTTAGCACTCATATATCATTGGCATACATACAGTTACTTGCCTTGTTGACCAGATACCCTGGTGTTATATGTTAAGGAGTGCTGAGCCCGAGAGACTGATGTTAGATATTGTGAGTTGATATTGAGCCTGAGGGGCAGGTTTCTGATTTTTTCCTACTTGTTGAAATTACCTTTGAAATTATTGGAAAAACATATTTTCAAAAGGGATTTTTGAACAGAACTTGGGATTTTCTGAAGGGATTTTTCACAGTATTTCGAATTTTTTTCTCAAAAGGGGTTGTTCTGTCTTTTATAGCAGTTTGGTGTTCTCATACGTGTTTTCTTATCGCTTAGATATTATTCTCTCTTATTACCACTAAGTTGGAAGTACTCACTTTACTCCCTGCACCTTACGTGCAGTTGCAGGTATTGTTCACCCGATAGCGGGTCATTAGCAGGATCGAATGCCATATTCTGGTAGTTGAGCAAGGTGACTGCCAGCGTTTGCGGCACCGCACTCCATCCTTGTATCCTGGTTTTGTGTTGTATATTTATACATTGTTGGCCAGTAGTAGTAGTAGTGTCCCTACTCTTTAGATGCTCGTGACTTGTGACACCTCGGTCGGGCTGTATTGGTATTCACATTAATTAATGTCATAAATTTAGATTCGATCTGTTATAACTGATTAATTGCTTTAAATGGTGTAATTGAAACGGTCTGTCTAGCCTTGTCTTCTGAGAGGCGCCGTCCCGACCGGATTTGGGAATTGGGTCATGACACAATACCCCGCACACACTCCTCAAATAGGGGTCGCATATAGTATTAGCGCACCGGTCATCATCTCCATATTCTACCCTTCCCATCCCGTTAAGGTGTTGGAACGCGTTGGTATCGTTTATTTATTATATGCTAATACCCGTCCCAACCTATTAGTACTGGGGTATTAAGACTTCTAATCCGAAGAGGGGGAAGAGAAAGATAGGATATATATGGAGTTTAACAACAACAACAACTACCCAGTATATTCCCACCAGGTGGGGCATATATATGGAGTTTAAAAAGGTAAAAATACTAGAACGACAATCCAAACAAATAGCATCGAAGAGGTATGCAAATAAGGCATTCAAAGACTCAGATAAAACCCGTAACACAACAAAGATTAGTTTAGCATGACTTCAGATACTGATTTGGTCTTTGAAAGAGGTTAGAAGAGCAGACGGATTAGTTTAACACATGAAAGTTAGATATAAAATCTGCTTTGCGCCCTCCGGGCTCGTTATTAGGAATTGAAAAGTTTTTAAAAAAATAATTAGTCTTAGAGGAAGACATTATTTTTTAGATATAAGTTTGTTGAAAATGGAGTTAAAGTTAGGAAAAACGTTCAGAAATGGCTTACGGATAGCCGCATTGTTTGAACAAAGGATGCAGGAAGACAGTTTTTCAAAAAGAACTTTGGAGTGTAAACTGAGGCAGGCGAAATAATTTAAAACTGTAGGTTTGGCGTTTGAAAAGACATTATAGGTTCCGAATAGCAGAAAAGGGCTGATATGGGCCCGATTTTGAAGATTTGCATTGACACGCTTTAAACATACTTGGTGAGTCTGGGACATAATGTACACATTGACCCCTTTTGTTACTGCTTTTATACGTTTAGACGACCTACCGTTCGCCTAGTGTTTATACAATTCTTATAGGCATGTTTTCTAGGCAGGATGCAACATTGAGATCCTATAGGCATGCTTTCTATACGAGATGCAAAGTTGAAAGCTTATAGGCATGGTTTCTATATGAAATGTGATAATGCAAAACCTATAGTCATGGTTACTATCATGGATTGATGCTGCATTGTAAAGCCTAATAGACATGGTATCTATTTGAGATGTCAATGAAGTAAACCTATAGACATGGTATCTATATGAGATGCAGTAGTATAAGCCTATAGACATGGTATCTATATGAGATGCAGCAATGTAAGCCCTATAGACATGGTTTCTATCATTGATAGATGCAGTAATGTAAACATGATTTCTGATTGATGCAAGAAAGTAAGCATGATTTCTAATTGATGCAAGAAAGTAAACCCCTCCCATATCCCCTTTCACTACATACCCAAGTTGTTTTATACAAATTACTCACAAGAACCTAGACATTAAAAAAACATTAAAGGAAATAAGTAAATACATCAATACTACAACAGGCCCGAAGAAGCGCAAAGCAACTTTAATGTACAATATATGCCTTTTAACAAATCCGGGCTCCCAAATCCGAGGCTTTCTCTTTAGAGTATTACAAAGTTCCAAAGGCTTTCGTGGAAACCCAGGCAATGCTTACACTCTAAGCACTTGGAGTAGTGCAAGTGTGGAATTACTAGCCCTAAGGCATCCAAGTTCATAGGAGACTCTGGGGTCCCCTAAGCATGGCTTACCAAAGGGGGTAGGACTTAAAGAACTAAGAATAAGTGTCAAAGTGAGGAATTAGAGGAAAACCAATACGAGAGGTGGTCATACCTAGCCATGAAGTGAGACTGGCACACCCCTAACCTCTTGCATGGTTCAACAGGCAAGAGCAGGCTTGAAAACAAGTCAGACTAGGGCCTGTATGGTGATTAGGGCACCAATAGGCCTGTGTCAAGGCTCAAACACACAGTATAAGGGATAGGGAATGGGGTTATTTTGAGTATAGGCGGATGACAACCTTAATTTTAAATTAGGAGTGGCAATGAGGTGCCACCCTAGTCCAAAACACACTCATACGCAAACAGGGGTTAAGGGATTAAGCATGCTTAAACTGAAATCAGAACAAGGTAAGGGAAAGGGTTAAGTAAACAAGTAGCTTGGAGATCTGAGAAAGCAAATCAAAGACCTACCAGCTGTAAACTTGAGTAGTGAAACAAGTAAACCAGATGAGGCTTTATGATTTAGCCTTGGCTTTCAGCCGGCTAAACTCTAGCAATAGAACAAGTAACAGAGAAGAACAGAAGAGAAGAGAGAGTTTTTTAGTGAGTAAACTTGGAGTAATTCATTTATCTGTGTGTGTGTAAGTGAGAAAAGGTGAAGGCTGTTCATAGTTTGAAAAATAAGCAGCACTAAGGCAAGAAAATAATCCCAGTATCAATTACAATCAATTAGGGAAATGGTTTCCTCTAATTAAGGAACCGGAATTAAAGTAAATAACACCAGTTTATTTTTGGAAAGAAAATCAAGTGTAAGTCACAAAATACAGGACAAGTTACTATAAAAGGGGTTTGAAATTCACACGTTTAATACATAAGGCAAGTCAGTCGTATAGAGAATCAATGAATTGAGATACTAATTGATTTTGCACTTAGTCAAAGAGTATGGAACGAATTCATAAGAAATCAATTTTTCCAAAATTAGGGCTGTTAGAAAGGGAAAAATAGAACTATATAAAGAGATGCACAAATTCGAGCATGCAAGACTGGAATTAGTAGAACAATCATGTAGCAGAAGCACTCAAGTAGGAAATCAAAGACGGCTAGGGTTTAAACATGGAGCGAGTAATTACACAGAGAAAAAATAAATAAAAAAGGAAAACCCCCCGAAGCTTAGGGTTATTGTCACATATAGCGTGTAAAGAAGATTATAGATGAAAGTGAGACATAAATGACGAACATGGAACATAGTAAGCATATTAGCTCAGAAACCCTAGCAATAACATATTAAAGAAATACCTAGGAGTCATTGTGGAAAATACTTAGAAATCACAATAATATCTAGAAGAAAACACAGCAGAGCAAAACAACCAAGGAAATCATAGCAATCAAGGAAACCCTAATTTTTTGGAAGACGAACAGTTTGAAAACCAAATCGGCAAAGAAAATATGAGCAATACTTTGAAATTTTTTAGAAAACACTAGGATCTAGAGCCGTAGGAGGTAAGGAGAGGTGAGTATAGGTGCTTTAAGGCTTGGGAAGCCATAATCGTCGGTGAAACAGATCCGCAGAAGGCTAGGGTTCAGAAAGGCGCGAGAGAGCATTTGAGAGATGAGGGGGATACAAGGGCGACTCATTTGGTGTAAAAGATTTAGGGTTAGGATGTATTGGGGTTTAATTATGGAAATGGTGGTCTTGGGCCGTTGATTCAAACGATCAACGGCCACGATTTAAAAGAGGGTCCGGGAGGGTTTGTTTAGATAGGTCTGGATCGGGTAATTCTGAAATTGGGTCGTGTAGTTGAGGGTTTAAATTGGGCTGAAGTTTGGCTACATTTGAAATTAAAAGGGGCTATGATTTAAATGGCCAATTTTGCCCTAATTGAATTTTATAAAATAGTAAATGGCATTGTAAAAATACAATTAAAATTCTGAGTTAATAAAAATACATATTATAATTATCAATTAAAATTATTAAGAACGATTTTGTAGTTAAAATACTTGTTAAATTGAGAAATGGGCTAAAATTGTAATTTAATGCAACTTTAATTTGGAAACACCTAACGCACTTGTGAAATTATGCAAAAATTATGTATAAATATATTTTTATGTAAATGAAGGAATAAAATAAATTACTTGTTAAAATAACAAGATTTGGGGCTAAATATTGGGTTTTATAGTGCAAAATAAGTCATAAATTGATTTTAAAAATCTTTACAAAATGTGAAAAAATACCAAATCCTTTGTGGATGCTTATATATGCATCTAAATGCTATTTTTGGGAATATTTTGAGTACTGAAGTATATGGAAAAAATTGGGTATCAACAGCTGCCCCTCTTTACCGAGGAGGATGAAAGAGTTGTCAAGTAAAGACAAGATGGCCAATGTTGGCCGAAGACGGGGACTGTAAGAGACTTTTGACCGTGCTTTGCCCTCTGACCTTCCTATATATCCCTGATTTTACAGGAATCAGGCCGTATGTAGTTCAGGAACCATTGGCAGGATATGCCAATGAAAATTTGAAAAAGGCGGACGCAACGGGGTTTGATATTTGTCAAGGGTTCGAAGATCGGATGGGTTGCGGAGAACTCGAGCGGGACTGCTCCTGCTGAGGTGTTCGTGCCAGCCGGTATACTTGCAAATAAATGATGTGCGTATATATTGCATAATTTAAACGTGATGTAAGTTTCCACTGAACCATGAATGATGTCTTCGGACGATTAGGATAGCGTTCTCAAACTATGACATCCTGGGCTAGGAAGAGCGTAAAAGTAAAGATCTGCAGGCCATGAAATGGTGTTCTCGGGCTACGCGGATGGTACCCCTGAACTATGACACCTTTGAATAAGTTGGCGATATTTCAGCCCATGAGAAGGTGGTATATTTCAGCCGAATGAATGCAAGGGTGGCTATCTTTCAGCCGAGCAGGAATTTAAAATACAAGGTGGCGATATTTCAGCCAAATAAATCCAAGGGTGGCGATGTTTAAGCCAAATGAGACAGGGTGGGGATCTTTCAGCCAGATGAGACAGGGTGGCGATATTTCAGCCATATGTAAAATAAAAAAGGTAGAGCTTAACCTCGGAAGGCAGAGAATAGCCTTATGCAATGCAAGATTGATACAGAGCTTAGCCTCGAAAGGCAGAAGATAGCCTTATGCAGGATGGAGGTAGAGCTTAACCTCGGAAGGCAGAGAATAGCCTTATGCAAAATACAGATGGAGACAGGGCTTAGTCTCTAAAGGCAGAAGATAGCCTTATGCATGATGGAGGTAGGGCTTAACCTCGGAAGGCAGAGAATAGCCTTATGCAATGCGGGATGGAGACAGAGCTTATCTCAAAAGGCAGAAGATAGACTTATGCAGGATGGAGGTAGAGCTTAACCTCGGAAGGCATAAAATAGCCTTATGCAAAATGCAGATGGAGACATGGCTTAGTCTCGAAAGGCAGAAGATAGCCTTATGCAGGATAAAGGTAGGGCTTAACCTCGGAAGGCGGAGAATAGACTTATGCAAAATGCAGATAGAGACATGGCTTAGTATCAAAAGCAGAAGATAGCCTTATGCAGAATGGAGGTAGAGCTTAACCTTAGAAGGCATAGAATAGCCTTATACAAAATGCAGATGGAGATAAGGCTTAGTCTCGAAAGGTAGAAGATAGCCTTATGCAATGCGGGATCGAGACAGAGCTTAGTCTCGAAAGGCAGAGAATAGCCTTATGCAGGATGGAGGTAGGGCTTAACATCGGAAGGCAGAGAATAGCGTTATGCAATGCGGGATGGAGACAGAGCTTAGTCTCGAAAGGCAGAAGATAGCCTTATGAAGGATGGAGGTAGAGATTAACCTCGGAAGGCAGAGAATAGCCTAATGCAAAAATGCATATATATAAAGGAGAGGATGGCGATGATTTTCTTAGCTGGTAGGTGATTGCGATATCATGACTACTGGGGAAGTGTTGAATGTAGATAGTAAACTTTTGCGAAGTAAGTAGTTGTTTCGAGGCTTCGGTCCCGTAAAGCATATGCGTTGCCCATTTGTGTCCTGAATTCCTGTATCCAAAGAAAAATCGTGAGTTCTGTAAAGGGGAAGGTTAGTTCACATCCCTCAGCTCGTGGCGTCTTGTACCATTTGGGGTAGCATTGCTGAACGATGGTGATCCCAATGATTTCATGCAAAAGATTGGGCAAACATGATACAAATGTATATATAAGCAAAGAAAAGAATAATTTTTATTTTATGATGAACCATAACTGCAACGTGGTCCCAGGCACGGCAACCTTGCTGGTTCCAGAATTTTGAAGGCCCTCCTCAAAATTCTGCACCAATTTTCTAGGCTGGCGGTGCTGATGGCGATGCTGAATGACTAAAACGGATTGATCTCAAAATTTTGAAGGTCCTCCTCAATATTCTGCCCCAGTTTACTGGGTTGATGCTGATGCAGAAACTAACAAACTGACTCGGAATTCTAAGGGTCCTCCTCAAAATTTTGCCCCAATTCCAAGTGCGGGGGAAGATGGAATTTTATTAATGATGTGACCGAACTCATACGTCTGCCTACGTATCCGCTCTTAAAAGGGAATCAGGTCAGGCGTAGTTCAAATTACATCATGAAGAAAAGCATACTGATTAAATGTAGTATCTCTTCATTGCGTCTGAGTTGATCGGTTTTGGCCAAATTTCTTTGTCCATTTCTGCAAGAATAAGGGATCCTCTAGTTAGAACCCGGTGAACCATGTAAGGATCTTGCCAGTTGGGAGAGAATTTCTCTTTGGCTTCATCTTGATGTGGGAATATCTTCTTTAACACCAGTTGTCCCAGTGTGAACTTCTTTGGTCGAACTCTCTTGTTGAAGGCTCTGGACATTCTGTTATGATATAACTGACCATGGCAAACCGCATTCATCCTTTTCCCATCTATAAGGGCTAACTGCTCGTAGTGGCCCTTGACCCATTCTATGTCATCTAGCTCAGCTTCTTGTATGATTCTCAAGGATGGAATTTCTACCTCGGGGGGAATGACTGCTTCTGTACCGTAAACCAGCATGTAGGTAGTTGCTCCGGTTGATGTGCGAACTGTAGTACGATAACCCAATAAAGCGAATGGAAACTTCTCATGCCACTGCTTGTGCCTTTCGATCATTTTCCTTAATATTTTCTTGATGTTCTTGTTGGCTGCTTCCACAGCTCCATTTATCTGAGGTCTATAAGCTGTAGAATTCAAGTGCCTGATCTTGAAAGTTTCACACATCACTTTCATCAAGTTACTATTGAGATAGGAACCATTATCAGTGATGATCGACTCTGGAATCCAGAACTGACAGACAATACAATCTCGGACAAAGTCTGCCACGACTTTCTTGGTTACTGCTTTGTATGAGGCTGCTTCAACCCACTTAGTGAATTAATCGATTACCACTAAGATGACCATGTGTCCGTTTGATGCGGCAGGCTCGATTGGTCCAATAAAATCCATTTCCCATGCGGCGAATAGCCAAAGTGAGCTCGTTGTAGCGAGCTCGTTCAGAGGTACCTTTATCATATCTGCATGTATCTGACATCGATGACATTTTCGGACATACTGAATGCAGTCCATCTCCATAGTAATCCAGAAATATCCTGCTCGGAGTATCTTCTTTGCTTGAACAAAACCGTTCATGTGCGGCCCGCAAGTCCCTAATTGCACTTCCTCCAATAACTTGGTTGCTTCTACCGCATCGACACACCTCAATAGTCCCAAATTGGGGGTCCTCCTGTACCGGATTCCTCCGCTGTGAAAGAAATTATTGGACAACCTTCGAAGTCTGTGCTTCTGAGTAGCATTAGCAAGCTCTAGTTATTCTCTTGTTGTCAGGTACTCTTTGATGTTGTGCTTCTGAGTAGCATTAGCAAGCTCTAGTTATTCTCTTGTTTTCCGTCGGCTTCTTCCTCAACATGTGCACAATATGCCGGTTGATCCTGAATCTTGACCTGGATATGGTCGATGAAGTTTGTATCTGGATGCTGAATCATGGATGATAGAGTGGCAAGCGCATTTGCGAACTCATTCTGTATTCTTGGAACGTGCTGGAATTCCGTTTTTCTGAACCTCTTTCTCAACTCTTGTATGTGGTGCGGATAAATAAGTATCTTGGAATTCTTGGTTGCCATTCTTCTCGAACCTGATGTATGAGCATGTCTGAATCTCTGATTACTAGCAGCTCCTGAATGCTCATGTCAATGGCCAGTTTAAGCCCCAGGATGCAAGCTTCGTACTCGACCATAGTATTGGTGCACAGGAACCTGATCTTGGCGGATACCGGGTAATGTTGACCGGTTTCTGATATCAGGACTGCTCCGATACCAACTCCTTTGAAATTTGCGGCTCCGTCAAAAAACATCCTCCAACCGTCATAGGATTCTGCAATGTCTTCTCTTATGAAAGCTACTTCCTCATCGGGAAAATACGTCTTCAATGGTTCATACTCTCCTCCTACAGGATTTTCTGCGAGATGATATTGCAAAGCCTGACCTTTAACTACCTTCTGCGTGATATAGACAATGTCGAATTCACTCAACAAAATTTGCCACTTGGAGAGCTTGCCAGTAGGCATGGGATTCTGAATAATATACTTTAGCGGATCCATTCTTGATATAAGGTAGGTAGTGTAAGCACAGAAATAATGCCTCAATTTCTGATCTACCCAGGTCAAAGCACAACAGGTGTGTTCTAGTATGGAAGACTGAGCCTCGTACGGGGTAAATTTCTAGCTGAGATAGTAAATAGCTTGCTCCTTTCTCCATGTCTCATCATGTTGCCCCAAGACACAGCCAAATGCTCCATATAAAACTATGAGATAGAGTAATAAAGGCCTCCCAGGCTCAGGCCGAACCAGGACTAGAGACGTAGACAAGTATTCCTAGATCCTGTCAAAAGCCTTTTGACATTTATCAGTCCATTTGTTGGCGGCATCCTTCTTCAGCATCTTGAAGACAGGTTCGCAGATGACGGTAGACTGAGCTATGAACCGGCTGATATAAGTGAGTCTCCGTAGGAAACCCATTACCTCTTTCTTTTTCTTCGGCAGAGGCAACTCTTGAATAGATTTGTCTTTTGAGGATCCAGCTCTATTCCTCGGCAGCTCACGATGAAACCCAATAACTTTCCCGCAGGGACCCCAAATGCACACTTGGCAAGATTCAGTTTCAAGTTATACCTCCTTAGTCTGTTGAAAAACTTTCGGAGGTCCTCCATGTGATCTGCATCCTTCTTGGACTTGATGATGACGTCGTCCACATATACCTCAATTTCCTTATGTATCATGTCGTGAAAGAGAGTCGTCATGGCCCTCATGTAAGTATCCCCAGAAATCTTCAACCCAAATGGCATCATTCTATAGCAATACATTCCCCATGGCGTGATAAACGCCGTTTTCTCTGCATCTTCTTCATCCATCCATATCTGATGGTACCCCGCAAAGCAATCGACGAACGAATGCAACTCGTGCTTGGTGCAGTTGTCGATCAGGATGTGTATGTTTGGCAAGGGGATATCATTTTTAGGACTAGCTCGGTTGAGATCCCGGTAGTCGATACAGACTCTGACTTTCCCATCCTTCTTCGGTACTGGCACGATGTTAGCTAACCAGGATGGGTACTCTACCACTTGAAGAACTCTGGCTTTGACCTGCTTGGTCACCTCTTCTTGGATTTTTAAACTCATGTTTGGCTTGAATTTTCTGAGCTTCTATTTTACCGGCGGACATGCAGGGTCTGTCGGCAACTTGTGAGCGACGATGGATGTGCTGAGACCAGTCATATCGTCGTAAGACCATGCGAAATCCTCATATTTCCTTAAGAACTCTGTATATTCCTCCTTTCCCATCTGTGATAAGTGCACACTGATGCGCGTTTCTTTGACATCCTTTGTATCTCCCAAATTGACGACCTCAGTTTCATCCAAGTTGGACTTTGGTCTATTCTCAAAATTCTCGACCTCTATGACAACCTCTTCTGGTGTATCATCCTCCTCGGAGTCTATGTCCATTTGTTGCATAGCCTCGTTGCAAGTTACAGTTGTCTGTTCATCATCGAGATACGTAATAGTAATGTTGTGTGGGAAATATAGTAAATAGCAGAGAAAAGTAATGAATAGCAAGATATTTGATAAACTAGAAAATGCTTTTGATTAAATTCATAAATGTTCAAAACATTAGATCTCTTTTAGGAAGTAAAGACAATGCGGGAAGTAAATAAAACAACTAAAATGAAGATGCATGATACTTGTTCAGCCTTGCTACCCCGAAGATTTTCGGGCGATTGTGGTCCTGATTGACTAATTGGTGAGGTGCTCCTCTTGGTTCACAGCCTGAATTGAAGGGCCTTCCTCCCCTTCCTCTTCAAAAGTCACACAAAAGTCCATGTCCTCCTCTAGAAACAGGTTCTTCATTGCTGCAAGAGCCTTGTCTTCTTCTGACCCGTAGAGAGTGTCGGCTGGCTGAAATGTCTGCTCCAACTGAGGTATGGGGTATTCCAATGGGTAATATCGGCTGCGCCATGGTTGTGACCAGTCTTTGAACTCCTGCCAAGTGTACTCATACCCTAGTCCGAAGGTAGTACCATGCTTCTTCAACTGGATAGGTTTGGTGATGCCCTAAAGATTCTTACCAAGTCCTTTCCTTGGTTCATACCCACTCCAATTCAGAATGCTCTCAACCTTGTTACTCCACCATTTTTCCTTGTCCACTGTGTTGACTCGCTCAATATGATGATATGTTTCTCCGCCTATTCTTCTTCTGCCTCCGATCATTGGAATGGTCTGGAGACTGTATATAGGATTGCTACCATCTCCATGGATGATCACTTCCTGATGGTTCCATTCGAACTTCACGGTCTGATGCAAGGTCGATGCCACAGCCCCAACGGTGTGAATCCAGGGTCTTCCCAGCAATAGGTTGTAATATGTTGGTACGTTGATGACTTGGAAATTAACATCAAACCAAGTAGGCCCCATTTGCAAACACAGGCTAATCTCCCCGAGGGTGGACCTCTAAGAACTGTCGAAAGCCTTAACGTTTGTAGCCCCATCTTTTATCTCGTGCAATCCTTTGCCCAACTTCTTGAGGGTAATCAATGGACAAATGTTGAGGCTAGAACCTCCGTCGATTTATATCCTGGTGATGAAATGATCTTCATAATGCACAGTGATGTATAGTGCTTTCTTATGGCCAAGCCCTTCTGGTGGCAGTTCATCCTCGTGGAAAGTGATTTTGTGACTTTCCAATAACTGCCCAATCTTGTTTGCTATCTCTCCTCCTGTTATGTTTCTCGGGTTCATAAGCCTCGCTCAATATCTTTATCAAGGCATTTTTATGCGCCTCGAAAATCTGCAGCAATGCCAATATGGAAATTTGCGCCGGAGTCTTGTTTAGTTGTTCAACAACTGAATATTCTTTAGCTTGTATCTTCCTCCTTAGATCATAAGGTACAGTTTCAACGAGACGTCCAGAGGCCTGCTTGCTGGAATCAGCTAGGTGCTCTGGTGTGTACACCATACCTGTTCTAGTCATACCTTGCACGGCAATTGCTTTACCCGTGCGTGATTTTCCCTTCCTTCTCGCCTCAGCTGTGTAGTCCCAAGGTATGGCATTTGACTGAAATGGGGTTATGTCTGACATGGTGACTGGAATGGGCACCCATTTAGGCAACATAGTAACTTCAACTGGTGCGGGCGCCTTTAGAGTCCCGAACTCCACCTCAATTGGTTTTGGCATTTTTGCAGGAGGTGCCTCAAACTCAAATGGTACATATACATTCACCACGTTGCTCTCATATGGCTGGATTTGTACAAGATAGGACTAAGAGTGACCGTCGGGTTCTTGGGCTCATCTCCTTCAGAAATCAAACTGATTGACCCTTTGGGGTCCCAGTAATCCTCAACCTCAATCATGTGGACGCCTCCACCTTTATGGTCCGGTAGAGGGTTGTTGCGAACATTGGGAGCAGGATTCTTAGCTACAATGACCTTGTTGTCAATTAAGGTCTGAATTTTATCTTTCAACGAGCGGCACTCGTCGATGGTATGGCCCTTCATCCCCGAATGGTACGCGCAGATTTTATTTGGGTTGATCCATTGGGAATGGTTTTTCGGGTGATGGCTAGGGTGAGTGTAACATATCCAGTGGCTTTGAGCTTCTCATACAGTTGGTCAATGGGTTCGGCAATAGTGGTGTATTGTATGGGAGGTTTGCGGTCAAAGTTTGGTCTTGGTCGTGGAAAGTTTTTGCGGGTAGGTGGTGATGGATAGTGAGGAGGTTGGGAGTTGTAAGCTTGGTATACGGGTGTCGGTTGGGAATATCTTGGCAAGGTGGGCTGATATATTGGTGATGGAGATGATTGGTAGATGTGTGGTCGATTTTGATTGGTAGGTGAAGGTGCTTGGTAATTTAGAGAGGGTTGGTATGTGAGTGGAGTTGGAGGATAGGGTTGGTATTTTATGGGAGAGTGGTTTCTCCTCGCATCCATTACGGAGTTTACGTCCTTTTTCTTCGACGTACCACCAGATTGTAATGCTTTGTTGGTGGCCTGCAGTGCCTCAAGGTTAGACCATTTTTGATCCCCTCTTCAATCCTTTCTCCCAGTTTGATGATATCAGCAAACTTATGCCCATCTATCAGCATCAATCTCTCGTAGTACTGCGGATCTGAGCACGGACGAAAAACATGTTCATTTGTTCTTCTTCCAAAGCAGGTCTAACCTTGGCAGCTTCCGACCTCCAACGAGTAGCATACTCGTGAAAGGTTTCAGTGGGCTTCTTCTTCAAATTCTGGATATAGAACACGTTTGGCGCGTTCTCAGTACTGAACCTAAAATAGTCCATGAAATCAGACTCCATGTTTACCCAACTTCTCCACTTCTTCGCATCTTGGCTGATATACCAAGATAAAGCATCACCTTTCAAGCTTCGCATGAATAGCTTCATGCGGATCTTTTCATCTCTACCTACTCCTACCAACTTGTCACAACACATCCTAAGTTGAACCCTGGGATCACCTGTACCGTCGAACATTTAAAACTTAGGAGGTTTGTACCCCCCCCCTGGGAGTTCGACATCAGGTTGAACACAAAGGTCTTCATAATTTAGACTCTCCACACCCTTATTACCTTCCACTCCTTGAACCCTGCTAGCAAGTTTCTTGAGTTCGGCAGCCAAGTTCTGAATGAGTGAGTCTGATTCTGACACATCAGATATGGTCCGTGTATAATACGGCACAGTATCCACAAAGATAGGGGTATCTTGGTGGTTCGGAGCATTTTTGGGCTCAGCGATGAGAGGTGGAGCATTGTTCCGAGCTTGGGTTGGGGTCTTCTGCGGAGGTGCAGGGACCTGATTGTTGACATCTGCAGCAGCAAGGGAGATGGAAAAACTTTCCAAACTCCGGACCTGGTCTAGATCCTCTCGAAACCTTAGCAAAGTTTGCTCCAAATGAGCAGCAGTCTCTTTGGTAATCGGGGTATCTTGGGAAGTTCCTTCAATTTCCTTTCTTGCTTCATTATCTCCCATCTTTCCTTTGTTCTTGGGGGGACTCGGAAGAGGAGGAGGAGGCGACCCTTAGATCTTGTTGAGTATGCTGATGGTGCTAGAATGCATGAACTAACCTTTGGGAAGCGGATTAAAAATAAAAGAAAAGCAAAAGGTAAAAGGTTAGTGCGGGTTCTGAGAAAGAAAACATTGTGGTATTTAAACACGTTGTTGCAAAAATATAAGTCATTTCCTATTTGAGTGCCTCGTTGTGCCCGAGGTAGGCCTAGCGACAGAAATGATTTGGAGAACTTATAACACCAAGTGCCTCATTTTATCGATAGAAAATAAAACGAGTCAAAACAAACTAAAATAAAGAGAAATTGTCGCTAATGGCCAGTGGCCTTGTTACATCAAGAAAACAGTAAAAATCCTAACTACTTGGTCCCAGTGGGACCTTCCCCAGGTTCGGCATCTTTGCCTCCCTCGTACAGTTTCATCAATTCGTGCAGTCCCAGCAACAATTAAGCCCGAGCCAAGTGCCCACCTTCGTTATCATCGGCTTCCTGACAGTCGTTGATCCTTTTCAGAAACTTGCCTCCCAGCTCCACTAAACCCCATTCCAAGTACCCTAAACGGTTGCTTACATGGACAGGCATGTCCTTCCACTTATTGATTATCTTCTCTTGGGCCTCCAATATTTCCCGATGATTATTTTCACACTCTCGCATCTGTTTGCGTAGCTGATTGTACTTGACCTTTGTTGCCGTCTTCTCATCAATAACCCTGTGACCATGGACGAAACCTGTTTTTCCCAAGTCAATATGATCGTCTTCCAACCATCCCGGATAATGCGGCGCATGCCCACCCTGATACCTGTCTGGTTCTATAGATTCCTTTTCCAAAATGAGTTTGGAATGCCACATATGCTGAGCCCAGCACCTGTGTGGGCTATCGTCATCTTGGAAGTCAGCACTGTAGTGACTCATCTTTTCTACCCTTGGTATGATCTGCTTTCTTCCCGCTTGCCTCATGACTCGGAGAGGGACATAAGGGTAGGTTCCTCTTAAGCTGATGAGTACAAGGAATGGCGCATCTCTAGACCGGATGATAAACTCCCAAGTTGGAAACCACTCGTACATCCATTTTACCTGCTCTTCTTTCAGATTCTCCAATAGTTCCACCCATCCACTGGCATCTTTCGGGCGAGCGAACATATCCGGCATGAAGTGCATGATGGAAAGCAATATGGTCATTCCAGTCTCGGCGTATGATATCTTGTCTATAATCTCCCTTCTGGAGATATTCAATGAGCCAGAGTTGTAGTAGAAAATTGCACCCTTCAAAGTGTGGTGCCCCTTGTTGACATTTCTCCAAGGCTCGGTACAGTTCGATGAGGATTATGGGTGCTAAATGTCTGCCCGTCGATACCGTCCATTATGGCTTTGGTTACTATGGCTAATCTTGTATGGATTCTAGCCTTCTTCATCGGAAAGACTATGATGCCCAGGAAACAGAACATGAATACAAAAGCTCTCCTATGTATGTGCCCCAAAGAGGTGATGGCAAACTCGTCCATGTAAGTGCGGCAGGAACCCTCTACCTTTGCGATTTTCTGGCATAAGGAGCCCCGGACTATCCCAAGGAATTCCGGCTAGACCCCTAATTTTTTCCAACAACGGCGTAATCTCAATACCCCAAAGCGTTCACTATCCCAAAACGTAATAGCAGTTTCAACAATCTTGTTATCTGGCCTAACTTCCAGGAGTGAAGGAAGATTCCCTAAGTGCTTGCGGACAAAAACCCGTTCACTACCATGCATATCCTGCCACCAGCTTAGCAACATTGGGTGAATGTTCGATACCATATCGAATCTAGGGACCTCGTGCCTCGTTTCCGGCAAAACAAAGTGTTAGGACCTTGATCCCACCGGGATCGACTATTTAAACCAATAATTAGCAAAAGGAATTTAGTTCTCCAAATCAATGCACATAACGTGAATGTCCTTTTGGGTTTCGAAGAAACCCGATGGACCTTTGGTTTAGGCTATCCTAATGAGTCATTATGCGGACAACATAACTGACTCGGCTAAGTTTGACCATGATGCATGAACAATTAAATAGAGTAAGCTTTCTACTTTTGAAGTTCTAGACAAGGTACCCTTGAGCGGACAACTCAAGAGGGAAAGGCACGGAACCGTCAACCACACCGTTGAGTGACTGGTTTTATCGCAAATATACTTTTTCCAAATTTAAGGAGTTTATAAATATTGGAAGAGCACAACCACTCATTATAACCAATGCAATAGTATTTGTTTGGCACAAGTGGAAAATGATATTGAAGGATGCAATTACAACAATGAAATAAGTACATATATTTTCACGTTCATAAGATAATGATTACAATAGATGCTCAAAATTTAAGACGGAATTGAAATAAAGTAAAGGCAGTGAAATAGTTGGAAAAAAAAGACATGAAGAAACAAGTTAGTAATTATGAGAAAATGATTAAAGCAATAAATAAAGGTAGTAAAGAAAGCAATAAAGCCACAAAACACGTAATTGTTAGGAACTACGCTTTACGCTAGAGGGGGGGTGAATAGCGTATTAATAGAATTTAGCATTTTCTTGCGGAATTTAAACTTTGCAGGAAGTAAAATAAATGCAGAAAAATAAACTTACACAAAGATGTATACTGGTTGGCCACCAACGTGGTTAGTCCAGTCCCCGAGAGACTCTCTCGAGATTTTTCACTATCTTGTTAAGCTTAAGGGTGCTCAACAAACCGTTACACACTTGAGGACACAAGCCTCAAATAGTTGCTCGGAGATCGCAATCTCAAAGACTTCACCCAAGGAAACGCAAGTTCCTTGAAACAAGAGAATCGCAATTCTCTTACAAGTATATCAAATACTTGGACACTCACTTAACTAAAGTACTCCTTATTGAGTAGATATGAGTAAAAGAATATGTTCAAGATCACAACAACTTTAAGCAATAATATGGCTCTCAAAAGCTTTATGAAATGAGTAGAAAATGAAGAACAATTGAATGAAAGCTTATAGCAATGTAATGATTAGTTTGTGTATGTTGTTGTCTTTAAAACACTGAAATGAAGCTGTATTTATAGTTGAAAAAGTTGGTTCAACCGTTGTCTAATTGCCAATTAAGAGTTGCTGAAATTACTCAGTGATAATCGATTATTAAGACCAAACAATCGATTATCTGCCAGTCAGTTTAAAAATCAATCCCAGATTTAACGCTTCACAATCGATTATATATAATCTATAATCGATTACTGGCAATATTCAAAATCAGATAATCGATTACACTAAGTTCATAATCGATTACTTTAGCAACGTTCTAAAAATCATTTCCGGATTTTAAGCAAAACATCGATTATATAAAATCTATAATCGATTACTTCAGCAACGTTCTAAAAATCATTTCCAGATTTTAAGCAGAACATCGATTATCTAGAATCAATAATCGATTACCTTATGGTATTTGAAAATCATTTGACAACGGACAGCTTCAACAATCGATTGTCCTTAGCAACAATCGATTACTTGTTATTTTCTGAAAATCATAAAACTTACTGTCTCAGTGATAATCGATTATCTAAAGACATAATCGATTACTTAATTAAATTTAAAATCACTGGAAGACATCAACTCAACACAATCGATCACCATTAGTTCATAATCGATTATTTTGAGTATTGAAAAACTTTACCTCAACAACAATCGATTGTCATTTGTTCACAATCGATTATCATGCAAATTTGGAAAAACCTGATGTTCACTGTCTTACTCACAATCGATTACCATTAATTCATAATCGATTGTCATGCAGTCTTGGCTCAGAAACAATCGATTATCAGAAGTACATAATCGATTATTTTAGCCCAGATTTTTGAGGCATGTTTAGAAAACATTTTGTCTAATGTAAATATGCATGATTTAAAATCTTTTTGACACAGAATTAAATATGCATGATTTTGGAAAATAGTTTTATGAGAGAGGCCATACTATGAGTCAAGTAATAGGATCGAGATAACAATTTAGAACAACTCAATAACAATTAAAAACTATATCTTGAACTTCAATCTTATTCGCAACCATTGTGCGCTTGTACTTGAATTCCGTCATATATCAATTTTTGCTTCGTTTGTCATTCATCAAAACCTACAAAAGAGTACACGTTTAGTATATTGCATTGAGAACGTGTTTCTAACAATTTCCCCCTTTTTGATAATGGCAAACATTAAGCGGGATATGCAATTTAGGCAAAAGATATTGACAATTCAAGACAAGTAACAATTATGCAATTTTGTTCTTGTTCCCCCTCAATTTAAGAGTTCCCCCTCAATTTTAGCTTATAAGCAATCAATGAATTAAGAGGTGGTGCTGCATACCCGATATCCCGTTTTCTTCCCCCTTTTGCCATTAGCAAAAAAAATAGTAAGGAAAGATGCAAAAAGATGAAATAAACAAGGTTTATTTACTGGAAAAAAAAAGAGGGTACATCAATGGGAACCAAAGAGAACAACAGCAAAAACCACACAAAACACAAAAGAAATTTATTCATTCCGTCGTTGTCCGCCTCGTTATCCGGCGCTGCTTCAAAAGGAACGAGAGCTGCATATGGATAATTGACATGATCAAAGTATCCATGGATCTCATGAGTGAGTTGAGCAAGCTGGTCGGATATGGTTTGGAGAGTAGGCTCTTGGGACGAACGAGCACGACGGGGTGGACGACTTGAAGAAGGAGCTGGAGCATGATCACCATCATGATGGAAAGAAGACTCCGAGATTTCCCAAATTTTGGTACTCCTTTTGAGAGGACCATTTTCCGTGACAAATCCGGATGCTTCAAGGAAGTTCATAATGAGGAGGGCATAAGGAAGAGGCATGTCATCACCGATGGCATCGAGCATATGAATTTTGATGAGCCGACACCAATTTATTTTGGCTCCGGTGACAATGGCATGCAGACGTTTGGTATCCTCCTGGGAGATGGTGGTGTGATTGTGCCGTCTAGGCTTGAGGACTCGGGTGATGAAGTAAAGAATCAACCGGTAGTTTGGATCCATTCCCGTTATGGTAGGACGACGGGTAGAGATAGATGGATCATAGGAGGTTATACCGGCTTGGTGGAGAAGGATGGTTTCATCAAAGAGAGCCCCGGCCTTATCAATATACCGGTAAAGGTCTTCATCTTCATTTGGAAGGCGGGCAATGGTGTGGAGATTCTCTTCAGAGAGAAGAATTTGAACCCCATTAATGGAGGTGACAAGTTCGCCATCTTCATCTTTATGGAGGTTTGAGTAAAAAGCTTGAACGAGAGTTGTGTTTATGTGAGGATGAGTGAGAAGCAAGAAGTCATATAGTTGACACTCCTTTAACATATTTGCGGCAGGGGTGAAAGGCTCAAGGAGTTTACTATTTGAGAACCGAGGAGGAAGAATGGTGCGTTTCTCAAATTTTGATAGGAACCTTGTGAGTTCATTTTCAGTTTCAAAGAACAAGACGGAACCGTCTTGGTATGGAAAATTTAAAGGAGGAGGGGCGGTTGAGGCTGATGCGCCATGTTTGGATCGGGAACGTTTTGAAGATCATCCAGACATGTTAGGAGAAAGACTGCTGGAATTTAGCAAAGAAAATAGAAGAGATTTAGCTTTTGAATACTAGAGATAGTGCTTGAGTGGGTGAATGTGAGCTCTTATGATGCCTATTTATAGAGGAAAGGATTATCAAGCATTGAATGGAGACATTTGCTGAGATTTTGGTTTAGGAGCAGTCAGAAAACGATAAGAATTAAAATTACTGACCGTTAGATAATCGATTATTGAACTGAAATAATCGATTGTATTTACTGTTTGATTGAGATTTTGAATCTGACAAATCGATTCTTGAGTCAAACGGAAAAAAATTTGAATGAAATAATCGATTGTTAAATTTTGGTAATCGATTATGGAGCATTTAAGACCTGACAGGAATCGATTGAGGAGCCAAACGGTAACAAAAAAATTAATATGAAGTAATCGATTGTCAATTCTTGGTAATCGATTATTTAGGGAACTAATTTGATACAGTGAACTTGGAGAATATCAGAATTTGTCAAATAATCGATTGTATGAAAAAATAATCGATTGTTGTAGAAAGCATTGCTGAATGACTGAGGCGGAAATCGATTATGCAATTTAGGAAGTAAAAAATTAAACACAGATGCATAATAGTAATAATCAGTCATAAACAATCGATTATTGATACTGATAATCGATGTACTGCACAGAAAATAATCGATTAGTGGCTTGAAATAGTCGATTATTTTGTGCTAAAACTTCATAATTCCCCCTACCTTTGGGGTGGTACCTGCAAAATAGATTTAAACGTCTCCAACGCTCAAGTTAGTAATTTATAGCGAAATTAATAAATTACACTAGTGTTAACAAGTAATGCCGTGAACTCTTAAGAATTGTGTCCTAGAGTGTTCTTAAGAGAGTTTCGGGTACTTACCTTTTCTCCAACATCGCCAATTACCTGTTCGAGAGGATGATCCTTGATCGTTCTCCACTCGTTAGGCGTATTTATTCCTTTTTCTAATTGTGGCGCTTCTTCCTTTGGTTGTTCCCCAATTTCATTTTTGTTTTCCTTTGAAGGTTCTTCTTGGATTTTATCTTTAAAGCTATCCAAGATACCTGCAAGATCAAAACCGGATTCCTTTCTCGCCAAGCGAGTATTATCTTCGGAAAACACAACATGAGGGGATTCCTCCACAATTTGGGTTCTTTTGTTAAAGATCCTATATGCTTTGCTACGTGAGGAATAACCAATGAAAATACCTTCATCCGATTTAGCATCAAACTTACCCAATTGGTCCTTGCCATTATTATGAACAAAACATTTACAACCAAAAACACGTAAATGAGAAATGTTGGGATTTCTACCCTTATAAAGTTCATATGGGGTTTTCATGAGTATCGGCCGAATTGCTACTCTATTTAAAACATAGCAAGCGGTACTCACGGCATCCGCCCAAAAGTATTTGGGAATCTTAGCTTCGTCGAGCATGGTTCTAGCCATCTCTTCGAGACACCTATTTTTCCTTTCCACCACCCCATTTTGTTGTGGTGTCCGTGGAGCGGAAAAGGTGTGTTCGATTCCGAGTTCGTCACAAAAATCCGCAAAGAGATTGTGATCAAACTCTCCCCCATGATCACTTCTAATCGAAGTGACGGTCGATTCCTTTTCGTTTTGAACACGCTTAAGGAAATACTTGAAATTTTGAAAAGCATCACTTTTATTTGCAAGAAATAGAGTCCAAGTAAATCTAGAAAAGTCATCAACAATTACAAAAACATATTTATTTTTACCAAGACTTTCAATACGAGAAGGACCAAATAAATCCATGTGAAGTAATTGCAAAGGTCTAGACGTTGAAACAATATTCTTGGATTTAAAAGATGCTTTGGTTTGCTTCCCTTTTTGACAAGAATCGCAAAATAGAATCATTTTCAAACTTTAAACTGGGAAGACCAACTACTAAGTTTTGAGAAAGAAGCTTGTTCAAAAGATGCATGTTCATGTGTGCTACTCTACGATGCCATAACCAAGAGTTATCCTCTTTGCTTACTAAACAATCAACATATTCGGGTGAGGAGTTTGCAAGATCAACCATATAGATATTATCAATTCTAAAACCACGAAGTATGATCTTGAAATCACTACGTCTAAATACAAGACATTCATCCGAATTAAATAGAGCAAGATTTCCCTTGTCACATAATTGGCTTATGCTCAAGAGATTATGCTTCAAACCTTTCACAAGTAGTATATGTTTAATAGAGGAGTTTTCGTCCTTACCGACCGAACCAATGCCGATGATTTTTCCTTTATTGTTATCACCAAATGTGACACTTCCTCCTTCTTTGTGCTCTAGTTGAAGGAATTTGGATTCATCTCCCGTCATGTGTTTGGAGCATCCACTATCAAGGTACCATGGTACACTTGATCCCTTCAAGCACACCTACAAAACAAATTAATGTTCTTTAGGTACCCATGCCATCTTGGGTCCTTGAAGGTTAGGCATGTTATAATGATGCAATTGATTTATATGTCTATGACGAGTAAAGCAAGCGGGAGCAATATGACCAATACGTCTACAATAATGACAAGTCACGTTGGGATTATGCATTTTTCTAGGTACATAGTAGCTAGATGAATGAAGGTTGCTTACTCTACTTTGAACACCATTGTTTCTCCTATTATGAGCTCTAGGAGGTTCACAAGTTTGTCTAAAATATGCATCATTTCTAGAATATCTATTTCTAGGTGGAGGGTCATTTCTTGGTCTTCTAAATTGTTCAAGGTTTGGCCTAAAATATGCATCATTTCTAGGTCTTCTAGCATTTTCACTATTTGGTCTAACATGCAAGTTATTTCTAGGATTTCTACTTCTAGGATAAGCATTTTGGTTATTAGTCCTAGGTTGAGCTCTAGGTTGTTGTGGTTTAGCACCAACCTTTTCTTCATTCTTGAATCCTATTCCATGTTTAGTTGATTTTAGATTAACAAGCACATCATTCAAGTTTTTATGCGAAGAATTAAACTTATCTAATGTGCCTTTAAGTCTAGCTACTTCATTCTTAAGAAGCACACAAGAAGAACAGTTTCTAGTAGAACCTTCAGGTTTATCAACACTTCTTTTTCCATAAAACTTGTTTTCCTCTTTTAGCTTCTCATTTTCGAAAACCAGTTTTTCTAATTCTTTTTCTTTTAATGAAAGCTGTGTTTGAAAATCTTTTTCTTTTAGAGAAGCGCTTTCTTTAACACTTTTGACAGTTTTTTGAAGCTTTGATAAATTCAGCATATAGTTCATCAAAAGCATTTCTCATTTCATCAAGAGTAAAGAAATTTTGAGAAGAGATTTGACTTACCTCGTCTTTGCCGTCTTCTTGAGCCATGAGACATAAATTTGCTGCTTCATCGTCTTCTTCTTCGCTTGCTTCATCTCCGGAATCTCCTCCCCAAGAGATGTATGCACGTTGCTTTTTGAAGGGTTTCTTCTCCTTTTTGATGTTAGGGCAATTTGATTTTATGTGCCCGGTTTCTCCGCATTCATAGCATTTTAGTTGATCGCCTTGCTTTTTGTTCTTGCGTTCATACTCTTTGCGCATGAATTTTTGAAACCTTTTGATAACGAGTCCAAACTCGTTGTCACCTTCCTTATCAATTTGTGGTTGGCTAGCCTTTAGAGCAACCCTTTGCCTTCTTTGATCATCAACAAACGGGTTAAGTATAGTTGATTCATAGGTTTTGAGATTACCTCTTAATGCGTCAATTGTGACATTTGTGATGCCAATGGATTCTTGGATTGCATCGGCCTTTGATCGCCATGCCGGAGTGAGACTTCTGAGGATCTTCCGGACAAGTTCTCTATCCTTAAACGTCTTTTTGAGGGCGTGTAGATCATTCACGATCATTGAGAATCGCTCAAACATTTCGTCTACTTTCTCTCCTTCCTTCATGTGGAATAGTTCATAAGAGTGAGTTAAGAAATCAATTTTAGCTTCTCGTACCTGGTCGGTTCCTTCGTATGTCACTTCAAGCTTATCCCACATTTCTTTTGCTGTTTTGCAACATGATATCTTCCTGTAGTCGTTAGCATTAACAGCACAATATAATAAATTTATAGCTTTGGCATTATTTTGAACCTTACGAATATCCTCCGCGGTATATTCCTCTTCGGTCTTTGGAACCCATTCGTCTTCCACCTTCTTGGTTGGAATTTGGTTTCCATTGGTGAATACTTTCCACAAATGAAAGCTATTTGATTGCACAAAGATTTGCATCCTCTCCTTCCAGTATGAGTAGTTTGTGCCGTTGAATAGAGGAGGTCGTGTAGAGCATTGTCCTTCTTCAATTCCTGCAAAAGAGTCAAGAGTAGAAGCCATGGATGGTTCTCTCAAACGGTTAAGTTTTCAGAGAGTTAGGCTCTGATACCAATTGTTAGGAACTACGCTTTACGCTAGAGGGGGGGGTGAATAGCGTATTAATAGAATTTAGCATTTTCTTGCGGAATTTAAACTTTGCAGGAAGTAAAATAAATGCAGAAAAATAAACTTACACAAAGATGTATACTGGTTGGCCACCAACGTGGTTAGTCCAGTCCCCGAGAGACTCTCTCGAGATTTTTCACTATCTTGTTAAGCTTAAGGGTGCTCAACAAACCGTTACACACTTGAGGACACAAGCCTCAAACAGTTGCTCGGAGATCGCAATCTCAAAGACTTCACCCAAGGAAACGCAAGTTCCTTGAAACAAGAGAATCGCAATTCTCTTACAAGTATATCAAATACTTGGACACTCACTTAACTAAAGTACTCCTTATTGAGTAGATATGAGTAAAAGAATATGTTCAAGATCACAACAACTTTAAGCAATAATATGGCTCTCAAAAGCTTTATGAAATGAGTAGAAAATGAAGAACAATTGAATGAAAGCTTATAGCAATGTAATGATTAGTTTGTGTATGTTGTTGTCTTTAAAACACTGAAATGAAGCTGTATTTATAGTTGAAAAAGTTGGTTCAACCGTTGTCTAATTGCCAATTAAGAGTTGCTGAAATTACTCAGTGATAATCGATTATTAAGACCAAACAATCGATTATCTGCCAGTCAGTTTAAAAATCAATCCCAGATTTAACGCTTCACAATCGATTATACATAATCTATAATCGATTACTGGCAATATTCAAAATCAGATAATCGATTACACTAAGTTCATAATCGATTACTTTAGCAACGTTCTAAAAATCATTTCCGGATTTTAAGCAAAACATCGATTATATAAAATCTATAATCGATTACTTCAGCAACGTTCTAAAAATCATTTCCAGATTTTAAGCAGAACATCGATTATCTAGAATCAATAATCGATTACCTTATGGTATTTGAAAATCATTTGACAACGGACAGCTTCAACAATCGATTGTCCTTAGCAACAATCGATTACTTGTTATTTTCTGAAAATCATAAAACTTACTGTCTCAGTGATAATCGATTATCTAAAGACATAATCGATTACTTAATTAAATTTAAAATCACTGGAAGACATCAACTCAACACAATCGATCACCATTAGTTCATAATCGATTATTTTGAGTATTGAAAAACTTTACCTCAACAACAATCGATTGTCATTTGTTCACAATCGATTATCATGCAGATTTGGAAAAACCTGATGTTCACTGTCTTACTCACAATCGATTACCATTAATTCATAATCGATTGTCATGCAGTCTTGGCTCAGAAACAATCGATTATCAGAAGTACATAATCGATTATTTTAGCCCAGATTTTTGAGGCATGTTTAGAAAACATTTTGTCTAATGTAAATATGCATGATTTAAAATCTTTTTGACACAGAATTAAATATGCATGATTTTGGAAAATAGTTTTATGAGAGAGGCCATACTATGAGTCAAGTTATAGGATCGAGATAACAATTTAGAACAACTCAATAACAATTAAAAGCTATATCTTGAACTTCAATCTTATTCGCAACCATTGTGCGCTTGTACTTGAATTCCGTCATATATCAATTTTTGCTTCGTTTGTCATTCATCAAAACCTACAAAAGAGTACACGTTTAGTATATTGCATTGAGAACGTGTTTCTAACAGTAATGGTAAAAGACTTAAAGAAAATTCCCCAGCAGAGTCGCCATGCTGTCGATGCCCCCTTTTTCAAAAGAGAAATTGGGTTTTGCGACAAAATGGGCAAAACAACTCTCATTCCCGTTTGGGAATTGGGTTATGAAATTTGAAGAGTCGCCACCTAACGATTATAGTGCATTAGGACACTTTTAAAGATGAGAGGAATATTTTGAAAGAAAACCAGAGTTCGGGTAAGGGCTTGAGATTATCTTGAAGGGAAGGTGTTAGGCACCCCTCAAGATACACTAGCGTGGTTCCCGCCCATGCTAATGTGACTTTATGAAGAGATAAAGCAAGTAGACAGCTAAGATTCACATATAAACATTTGGACAACTTAGGAATTATGAACAGGAAAGGCATATGTTAAATAAAGTAGAAGAGAGAATGGATTTGAAAAGAAAAGCATTACTTTAGAAAAACGCTTAAATAAGCAAGCAAAGAAGAAAACGGTTCCTAGGTACGACTATTATATGGATCACATCGGTACAATACCCCGCACACACTCCTCAAAGAGGTGTCGCATATAGTATTAGCGCACTGGTCATCATCTCCATATTTTACCCTTCCCATCCCGTTAAGGTGTTGAAACGCGTTGGTATCATTTGCTTATTGCATGCTAATACCCGTCCCAACCTATTAGTCCTGGGTATTAAGACTTCTAATCGTAAGAGTGGGAAGAGAAAGATAGGATATACATGGAGATTAAAAAGGTAAAAATACTAGAACGACATTCAAAACAAATAGCATCGAAGAGTTATGCAAATAAGGCATTCAAACGCTCAGATAAAACCATGTAACACAACATCGATTAGTTTAACATGACTTCAAATAATGATTTGGTCTTTAAAAGAGGTTAAACGAGCAGACGGATTAGTTTAATTCACAAAAATTAGATAAAAAATCTGCTTTGCACCCTCCGGGCATGTTATTAGGACTTGACAAGTTTTAAAAAAAATAGTTAGTCTTGGAGGAAAACATTATTTTTTAGATATAAGTTTGTTGAAAAGGGAATTGAAGTTAGGAAAAACGTTCAAAAATGGCTTACGGATTAGACGCATTGTTTGAACAAAGGATGCAAGAAGAAAGTTTTCAAAAAGAACTTTGGAGTGTAAACTCGGGCAGACGAAGTAATTAAAAACTGCAGGTTTGGCGTTTAAAAAGACACTATAGGTTCCAAATAGTGAAAAAGGGCTGATCTGGGCTCGATTTTGAAGATTTGCATTGACACGATTTAAACATACTAGGTGAGTCTGAGACATAATGTACACATTGACCCCTTTTGTTACTGCTTTTATGCCGTTTAGACGGCCTACCGTTCACCTAACGTTTATACAATTCTTATAGGCATGTTTTCTAGGCAGGATGCAACATTGAGATCCTATAGGCATGCTTTTTATATGAGATGCAATGTTGAAAGCTTATAGGCATGGTTTCTATATGAAATGTGACAATGCAAACTTATAGTCATGGTTTCTATCATGGATTGATGCAGCATTGTAAAGCCATATAGACATGGTATCTATGTGAGATGTCAATGAAGTAAACCTATAGACATGATATCTATATGAGATGTTGTAGTGCAAGCCAATAGACATGGTATCTATATGAGATGCAGTTATGTAAGCCATATAGACATGGTTTCTATTATTGATAGATGCAATAATGTAAACATGATTTCTGATTGTTGCAAGAAAGTAAGCATGATTTCTAATTGATGCAAGAAAGTAAACCCCTCCCATATCCCCTTTCATTATATCCCCAAGTTGTTTTATACAAATTACTCACAAGAATGTGGACAGAAAAAATCATTAAAGGAAATAAGTAAATACATCAATACTACAACAGGCCCGAAGAAGCGCAAGCAACTTTAATGTCCAACATATGCCTTTTACCAAATTCGGGCTCCCAAATCCGAGGCTTTCTCTTTAGAATATTACAAAGTTCCAAAGGCTTTCATGGAAACCCAGGTAATGCTTACACTCTAAGCACTTGGGGTAGTGCAAGTGTGGAATTATCAGCCCTAAGGCATCCAAGTTCAGAGGAGACTCTGGGGTCCCCTAAGAATGTCTTACCAAAAGGGGGTAGGAATTAAAGAACTACTAATAAGTGTAAAAGTGAGGAATTAGAGGAAAAACAATACGAGAGGTGGTCATACCTGGCCATGAAGTGAGACTGGCACACCCCTAAAATCTTGCATGGTTCAACAGGCAAGAGCAGACTTGAAAACAAGTCAGACTAGGACTTGTATGGTGATTAGGGCACCAACAGGCCTGTGTCATGTGGGAATGCCCACTTTGGTCATGTGAGTGCTTACTTTATCACTACTTTCTAAAAGAAAGAAAAACTGATAAGCACGCCATAGAGTTCTCTAGTAAATTCCCGGACGAGATCAAGGATAAAACTCAGCTTCAAAGATTTTTAGGTAGTCTGAATTATGTGGCAGATTTCATCCCTAGCATTAGGCAGGTCTTTGAACCTTTATATAAAATACTTAGGAAAAACCCTTCGCCTTGGAGTGAAGAACAAACCAATAGTGTCAAAAAGATTAAGAGATTAGTTCAAAATCTTCCTTGTTTAGGGATATCAAATCCTGAAGCTTTTATGATAGTTGAGACCGATGCCTCTGACATAGGTTATGGAGGTATTCTTAAACAGCGTGTCAACCCAGATAGTTGTGAGCAACTTCTGAGGTTTACATCAGGAGTCTTGAACTCTGCCCGGAAAAACAATAGTACTATAAAAAACGAAGTTTTGTCTATAGTGCTATGTATCACTAAATTTGAAGATTATTTGGTATCAGAGCCTGGTGGTATACGTATTTAGTATGAGCAGCTAAATACGTATACTGTCCGGAGGCTGACTGTTTTACTTTTTATGTTTATACTTGAATAGTATATGTTAAATTTCTTATAATTATTATTTTATATTATCATGTTTTACACTATTCCTACTTTGTATGATGGAGTATCTCTCTCTATGTGTGTGAGGCTTCCGAGTATACCCGGTTTAAGACGTTGGTCAGCTTTAGTGTGGTCGTAGCTTAGAGGGCATGTTTGACCTTTTAGGTGGTCTCGTCGCTAAGATAACACTAGAGAAATCGAAGAGGTAAAATCCAAGAGGACATGTAGGATATAATAAACCTTTAATAATATAGAATAATTCTTGTTCGAAATTTTTCATATTGTTTCTTGTATGTTCATAATATAGTATTACATAGGCATCTGGACAGTAATCTTTTAAAATGAGCAAAAACATTTTGAATACTGTTAATGTTTCTTCTAAGGCAACTCAGATTGCCAGAACTGAAAGTAATCTGGATAACTGAGTATCCCTGAAGAACCTTTTTCAAAAATTTACCTGATAGGTAATTTTTCTTTTATTAAAAAGCATAACATCAAGACCCGTGAGTTTACTGTTGCAATCAATAATTCCTTAGAAATTAATAAATTATTGAATGAACAAGACATTGTCAGATATAAATCTCAGTTTAATTATCTGCATATTTGACTTGTTCAGGTTGCTGTTAAACCCTTTTTCGAAAAGGTCTTAATATTCTTGTTTGTGCTTTGTCGCGTGATGCAGGATTTTCAAATTTTGATGATTCTTTATTAGGAACACTTGAAAGTAACTTAGCTGATGGCCCCGTTTACTTCAACTGCTATCCTAATTTCTCTTTCGATATCAATGATCCAAATGTTATGGATACTTTGACTTTAAATATTAAGACTAAAAATATGAATAGCAAAATCGACACTAGAGAAATAGCCGTCATTTACCGAGTCTATTACCGACTTATGGGAACCACTCTAGCCCCAAAGGCAAATATCGAGAGTGTTAAAGGTGTTACTATGCTAATGGAAGCCAACCATGAACATAGTACTGTTTTTGTCCCTCGGCTTCTTAAATGGAGTGACCTCCTTGCCAACAATGATTGGCATTTTGAAGCCATTGCCCAAGCTTTACCCTCTCACCCCGAGAAACGACAAATTAAAAGTATCATCCAACATCCGAATGGTTCTACTGATCTTAAATTCCTCAACAATCAACCTCGTCAAATTTTCACATCTTCTGCCTCAACTTCTATAACCCTGGAGGAATTTAGTAGTAATAAAGGCAAGGTTCACGGGGTAGATTTTTTTGGAGAGATCCCTAAAGTCTATTACCAACCTACTGTCCATGAGCCCAGTAGTCCTACTAAGTCCGACATGGAACCCCCTCGTCACTATTCTGACCCAGGTTTAGGTGTCATTACTTTTGAGAATGATTTTTCTCCTGACATGAAATCTTTGAAAGCTCTCTGGACCGCACCAGAAAATAAAATAAGGGCCTCTTGGTATGTAAATACCTATTCTCAGAAACAAAAATCTTTTTTTGCAAAAGAATGGATTTCTGATATGAAACGTTTGAAATGTGATATTGAATTTTTTAAATGGTTTGAAATCACAGGCAAATTGGATGACCAAAAAGAGTCTCTTCAGGTCCTTGTCAACAAATGGTATACTCAGACTAACAAAGTTGTAGAGTTTACCGTTCCCCCTATTGAAGGAATTAAAATCCCTCATTCTAATGAAATTATCATTGCTTCACCGTTTAAATTAAAGAGTGAAAAACCTAATCTTTCCCCCTACAATAAGGATTTGGATAAAATTATTGAACAAAATAATTATACTAACCGCCTTTTGTACACGGTTTCTCAACAAATTGAAGAAGCTAAAGAAAAATCGGTTTTCTCTGCCCCTAGTCCTTCCAAGGCCAGTACTAGCATTAGTACGATCGAGTGTAATCTTATTTTCAAACCCCCCGAGTTTTCAAAAGAAAGATTTCCTAAATTAAGTGATGATATTAAGGTTTCTGGAAAACTTCTTGAACAAATTAATGAGCAGTTAGCCTAATTCAGCATTTCAGATAAAGAAAAGGAAAATGCGAGTGTTCGAACTTTGACTAAACACTCTCTTTCTAAGCTGACCCAATCCCGATATCATACTCGGAAGAATTATTATAAGAGACCTTCTTTTCTCGATACTCAGTTCGAGGAAAATGCTTTTCTTTCCACCTCTTCTCATTCTGGTAGTGACATCACTGAATGGAATATTGATGGATTGGCTAAACACCAAATCTACAATAAGCTCCATGAAATGGGCATTGCTATCACTGCCTATAAAATGAGGGGATCTTCTGATAAAGAAGCAGCAACTCTGATTGATGTAGGGTTTACCGGTATGGTCAGACATTGGTGGGATAACTACTTCACCGATAGTCTTAAAAATTGCCACCACTATAAAAACTGAAAGTGGTGTAGAAACTGTTGTTCAGGAGCCTAAAGAGGATGCATGTGCACCCTTCTTTACCACAACGCTAAGCACTATGTAGGTGAGCCTAAAATCTTCCAAGATAGGAGTCTAGAAATCCTTAACAATCTGTCTTGCCCTAAGTTGACTGACTTTAGGAGGTACAAAGACAATTAGCTTGTTAAAGTCATGATCAGGCCAGACTGCGATAGTGACTTTTGGAAAGAAAGGTTTATTAGTGGTCTGCCCCCTCTGTTTGCTGATAAGGTTAGAACCAAAATTAGGGATAGATGTGAGGGCAAAATCCCTTACAGTCAAATGACCTACGGAGACATTAGCTAGTTTCATCAACACTGTAGGCCTAGAGCTTTGCACTGACCTCAAGCTTAAGAGTCAACTTAAGAAAGATAGGTTGACCACTAGAGCTGAGTTAGGTAGTTTTTGCCATGACTTTGGTTTTGGCAAAATTGACTCTCCCCCTTCCAAGGTTGTTAAGAAAGTGTCCAAGAAGTCCTCCCTTAAGTATAAAAGACCTAGGCCACCTAGTACTTCTAGTGACAAGTCTGATAAACCTAGAAAGAAGTTTAAAATGCGTAGGCCTTCCAATAAGGGGGATGTTTGTTGGAACTGTGGTAAGTCAGGTCATAGAGCCAACCAATGTAAATCCTCTAAGACAAAGAAATAGATAAATCTCCTACGTCAAGATAATGATTCTAGGAGAAGCTCTTTTCTATCCTCCAAGATAGTAGTGAGTCTTCCTCAGAATACTCTTCCTCAGAAGACTATAGCGACGATGAAAATATCAATGTCGCATACGAGACTGATGAAATTCAATCTGGTATGGAATGTTCTTGTGATGGTATTTTCTGTGCTGCACCAAAAATACTGTCCAGGTCATTACTGAGGATTCTAAAGAAGTCCTATTTGACATCATTGAGCATATTAAGGATGATGAGTCTCGTGCCAAGTACCTATTAGAATTGAAGAAGATCATTCTTAGTTCTCAGAAAATTAAGCAGTCCAGGTCTGTAGAACCTTTTATTATGAAGACCGTCCTGTCTAGGATTGATAAACCTTCTGAGCCGTCTGTCTCTGCAATAAGAGAAGAAATGAATTCTCTTAAGCAGGAAGTTAAAGAGATCAAATCTCAACTTGAAAAGGTCAAATTAGATTCTCTCACTCTCGCAGGTCCTGCGTGACGTTTCTTCCCAAAATGATAAAGGAAAATCCATCTCTTTCCCTGATTCTGATCATCTTGTTGACCCTAGTTTCCCTGGAGAACACCCTGAAGAATCTGATTCTCTTTAGGATCCTCATCCCAAGGTTGGCACCATCAAATTGCTAAGTCAGCATATACCCATCCAACTGGTTATTGCTAAAGACTTAGTTCTTAACAAAATCGCACTGCTTGACAGTGGAGCTGATCGCAATTGCATTGTGAAAGGCCTCATCTCTTTGAAATACTCAGAAAAGAGTACTACTCGTTTGTACTCCGCTACAGGAGAGCAGATGAAGATTAATTACAAATTGTCCAAAGCTCATATTTGTAATAATAATATCTGCTTTACTAATGATTTTGTTATCACTGAAAACATCAATGAAGATATCATTTTGGGTTTGCCTTTTATTAATCAGCTAAAACCCAACACTGATGATTTTGATGGGGTTCGTGCCACTATCCTTGCTCAAAAGGTCTTCTTCCCCTTTGTGAAATCTCTTTCCCCTGAGGAAAGTTCTTTTCTAAAATATAAAACTGTTTTTCGGATTAATAGACTTTCTAATTATATCTCTTTCTAAAAGGAAGAAATTAAAATTGAACAAATCAAGCTAATTTTAAAAACCTCTGGAATGGTCACTAAGATCGAATCCCTTCAAAAGAAGTTTGAAGATGAAACTTGCTCTGATTTGCCCACTGCTTTTTGGAAAATAAAAAAGCATTCAGTTGAACTCCCATACGTAACTGGTTTCTCTGAAAAGATATTCCCACTGAGGCTAGACCTATTCAGATGAATCAAGAAATAATGGAAGTTTGTAAAAAGGAAATTGATCATATACTAAAAAATGGTATCATTCGTCCCTCTAACTCTCCTTGGAGTTGTTCTGCATTTATGTAAACAATAGTGGAGAAAAAGAAAGGGGTGCCCCAAGGCTTGTAATTAATTATAAGCCCCTCAACTCAGTTCTCAAATGGATCAGGCATCTGATTCCTCATAAAAGGGATCTTCTTAAACGAACTTATAAAGCAAACCTTTATAGTAAGTTCAATATGAAATCTGGTTTCTGGCAAATTCAAATTGCCGAAAAGGATAAGTACAAGACTGCTTTTAATGTACCATTTGGTCATTACGAATGGAATGTCACGCCTTTTGGATTAAAGATGCTCCCTCAGAATTTCAAAATATCATGAATGGCATTTCTAATCCTTATGTTTATATGTCAATTGTTTATATTGATGATGTTCTTATTTTTTCTGAGGACATAGATTTTCATTTTAAACATTTGAATACTTTCTTTAATGTTATTAAAAATAATGGATTGGTTATTAGTGCTAAGAAAATTATACTCTTTCAAACCTCTATCAGTTTTTTTGGTCATGACCTCTACCAGGGTAGTCATAAACCTATTTGCAGAGCCATGGAGTTCTCTAGTAAATTCCCTGATGAGATCAAGGATAAAACTCAGTCAAAGATTTTTAGGTAGTCTGAAGTATGTGGCAGATTTCATCCCTAACATTAGGCAGGTATGTGAACCTTTATATAAAAGACTTAGGAAAAACCCTTCGCCTTGGAGTGAAGAACAAACCAATAGTGTCAAAAAGATTAAGAGATTAGTTCAAAATCTTCCTTGTTTAGGGATATCTAACCCTGAAGCTTTTATGATAGTTGAGACCGATGCCTCTGACATAGGTTATGGAGGTATTCTTAAACAGCGTATCAACCCAGATAGTTGTGAGCAACTTGTGAGGTTTATATCACGAGTCTGGAACTCTGCCCAGAAAAACTATAGTACTATAGAAAAGGAAGTTTTGTCTATAGTGCTATGTATCACTAAATTTCAAGATGATTTGGTAAACAAAGAATTTTTACTTAAGGTTTATTGTAAATTAGCTAAAGAGATTTTACAAAAGGATGTTAAAAATCTAGTTTCAAAGCAAATTTTTGCTAGATGGCAAGCTCTACTATCTAGCTTTGATTTTCAAATTGAATTTATTAAAGGAGAAAACAACTCCCTTCCTGATTTCCTAACCCGAGAATTTCTACAGAATCATGAAGCCTTCAAGGCCTAATTCTCCATTCAAGAATGTCAAAACTGAAAGGCAGTCACCTTCGACTAGACCTTTTGCACCAACAATGGAGATATGTGTTTTCCAAAAGGACTAGCACAGTCCTACCAAGACCCATATTATGAATAAGAACCTCGGTGGAGTTACTGTTCTAGGAAACATGTTACCCCACTTCTTTAACTAATGATTTTGTTATCACTGAAAACATCAATGAAGATATCATTTTGGGTTTTCCTTTTATTAATCAGCTAAAACCCTACACTGATGATTTTGATGGGGTTCATGCCACTATCTTTGATCAAAAGGTCTTCATCCCTTTTGTGAAATCTCTTTCCCCTGAGGAAAGTTCTTTTCTAAAACATAAAACTGTTTTTCGGATTAATAGACTTTCTAATCATATCTCTTTCTTAAAGGAAGAAATTAAAATTGAACAAATCAAGAAAATTTTAAAAACCTCGGGAATGGTCACTAAGATCGAATCCCTTCAAAAGAAGTTTGAAGATGAAACTTGCTCTGATATAAAAAAGCATTCAGTTGAACTCCCATACGTAACTGGTTTCTCTGAAAAAGATATTCCCACTAAGGCTAGACCTATTCAGATGAATCAAGAAATAATGGAAGTTTGTAGAAAGGAAATTGATCATTTACAAAAAAAATGGTATCATTCGTCCCTCTGACTCTTCTTGGAGTTGTTCTGCATTTTATGTAAATAATAGTGCAGAAAAAAAGGGGTTCCCCCAAGCTTGTAATTAATTATAAGCCCCTCAACTAGGTTCTCAAATGGATCAGGCATCCGACTCCTAATAAAAATGATCTTCTTAAACGAACTTATAAAGCAAACCTTTATAGTAAGTTCGATATGAAATCTGGTTTCAGACAAATTCAAATTGCCAAAAAGGATAAGTACAAGACTGCTTTTAATGTACCCTTTGGTCATTACGAGTGGAATGTCATGCCTTTTGGATTAAAGAATGCTCCCTTAGAATTTCAAAATATCATGAATGGCATTTTTAATCCTTATAGTTATATGTCAATTGTTTATATTGATGATGTGTTTATTTTTTCTGAGGACATAGATTCTCATTTTAAACATTTGAATACTTTCATTAATGTTATTAAAAATAATGGATTGGTTAATAGTGCTAAGAAAATTAAACTCTTTCAAACCTCTATCAGATTTTTAGGCCATGACCTCTACCAGGGTACTCATAAACCTATTTGCAGAGCCATATAGTTCTCTAGTAAATTCCCTGACGAGATCAAGGATAAAACTCAGCTTCAAAGATTTTTAGGTAGTCTGAATTATATGGCAGATTTCATCCACATTAGGCATATCTATGAACCGTTATTTAAAAGACTTAGGAAAAACCCTTCGCCTTGGAGTGAAGACCAAACCAATAGTGTCAAAAATATTAAGAGATTAGTTCAAAATCTTCCTTGTTTAGGGATATCAAACCCTGAAGCTTTTATGATAGTTGAGACCGATGCCTCTGACATAGGTTATGGAAGTATTCTTAAACAGCATGTCAACCCAGATAGTTGTGAGCAACTTGTGAGGTTTACATCAGGAGTCTGGAACTCTGCCCAGAGAAACTATAGTACCATAAAAAAGGAAGTTTTGTCTATAGTGCTATGTATCACTAAATTTGAAGATTATTTGGTATCAGAGCCTGGTGGTATACGTATTTAGTATGAGCAGCTAAATACGTATACTGTCCGGAGGCTGACTGTTTTACTTTTTATGTTTATACTTGAATAGTATATGTTAAATTTCTTATAATTATCATTTTATATTATCATGTTTTACACTATTCCTACTTTGTATGAGGGAGTATCTCTCTCTATGTGTGTGAGGCTTCCGAGTATACCCGGTTTAAGACGTTGGTCAGCCTTAGTGTGGTCGTAGCTTAGAGGGCATGTTTGACCTTTTAGGTGGTCCCGTCGCTAAGATAACACTAGAGAAATCGAAGAGGTAAAAGCCAAGAGGACATGTAGGATGTAATAAACCTTTGATAATATTGAATAATTCTTGTTCGAAATTTTTCATATTGTTTCTTGTATGTTCATAATATAGTATTACATAGGCATCTGGACAGTAATCTGTTAAAATGAGTAAAAACATTTTAAATACTGTTAACGTTCTTCTAAGGCAACTCAGATTGCCAGAACAGACAGTAATCTGGATAACTGGAGTATCCCTGAAGAACCTTTTTCAAAAATTTACCAGATAGGTAATTTTTCTTTTATTAAAAAGCATAACATCAAGACCTGTGAGTCTACTGTTGCAATCAATAATTCCTTAGAAATTATTAAATTATTGAATGAACTAGACATTGTCTGATATTAATCTCAGCTTAATTATCTGCATATTGGACTTGTTCAGGTTGATGTTAAACTCCTTTTTCGAAAAGGTCTTAATATTCCTATTTGTGCTTTGTTGCGTGATGCTAGATTCTTAAATTTTGATGATTTTTTATTAGGAACACTTGAAAGTAACTTAGCTGATGGCCCCGTTTACTTCAACTGCTATCCTAATTTCTCTTTCGATATCAACGATCCAAATGTTATGGATACTTTGACTTTAAATATTAAGACTAAAAATATGAATAGCAAAATCGACACTAGAGAAATAGCTGTCATTTACCGAGTCTATTACCGACTTATGGGACCACTCTAGCCCCAAAGGCAAAAATCGAGAGTGTTAAAGGTGTTACTATGCCAATGGAAGCCAACCATGAACAGAGTACTGTCTTTGTCCCCCGGCTTCTTAAATGGAGTGACCTCCTTGCCAACAATTATTGGCATTTTGAAGCCCATTGCCCAACCTTTACCCTCTCACCCCGAGAAACGACAAATTGAAAGTATCATCCCACATCCGGATGCTTCTATTGATCTTAAATTCCTCGACAATCAACCTCGTCAAAGTTTCGCATCTTCTGCCTCAACTTCTAGAACCCCGGAAGAATCTAGTAGTAATAAAGGCAAGGTTCGTGGAGTAGATTTTTCTGGAGAAATCCCTAAAGTCTATTACCAACCTACTGTCCATGAGCCCAGTAGTCCTACTAAGTCTGACATGGAACCCCCTCGTCACTATTCTGACCCAGGTTTAAGTGTCATTACTTCTGAGAATGGTTTTTCTCCTGACATGAAGTATTTGAAAGCTCTCTGGACCGCACCGAAAAATAAAATAAGGGCCTCTTGGTATGCAAATACCTATTCTCAGAAACAAAAATCTTTTTTTTTTTTTGCAAAAGAATGGATTTCTGATATGAAACGTTTGAAATGTGATATTGAATTATTTAAATGGTCTGAAATCACGGGAAAATTGGATGAACAAAAAGAGTCTCTTCAAGTCCTTGTCAACAAATGGTATACTCAGACTAACAAAGTTGTAGAGTCTACCGTTTCCCCTTTTAAAGGAATTAAAATCCCTCATTCTAATGAAATTATCATTGCTTCACCTTTTAAGTTACAGAGTGAAAAACCTAATCTTTCCCCTTACAATAAGGATTTGGATAAAATTATTGAACAATATAATTATACTAACCGCCTTTTGTACACGGTTTCTCAACAAATTGAAGAAGCTAAAGAAAAATTGATTTTCTCTACCCCTAGTCCTTCCAAGGCCAGTACTAGCATTAGTACGATCGAGTCTAATCCTATTTTCAAACCCGCCGAGTTTTCAAAAGAAAGATTTCCTAAATTAAGTGATGATTTTAAGGTTTCTAGAAAACTTCTCGAACAAATTAATGAGCAGTTAGCCCGATTCAGCATTTTAGATGAAGGAAAGGAAAAGGCGAGTGTTCAAACTTTGACTGAAGACTCTCTTTCTAAGCTGAGGCAATCCCGATATCATACTCGGAAGAACTATTATAGGAGACCTTCTTTTCCCGATACTCAGTTCGAGAAAAATGCTTTTCTTTCCAACTCTTCTCATTCTGGTAGTGGCATTACTGAATGGAATATTGATGGATTGGCTGAACACCAAATATACTATAAGCTCCATGAAATGGGCATTGCTATCACTGCCTATCAAATGAGGGGATCTTGTGATAAAGAAGCAGCGACTCTGATTGCAGCAGGGTTTACCGGTATGCTCAGACATTGTATGGATAATTACTTCACCGATAGTCTTAAAAATAGTATTTTCGGCGCTACCACTATTGCCACAACTATAAAAACTGAACGTGGTGTAGAAACTGTTGTTCAGGAGCCTAAAGAGGATGCCTGTGCCACCCTTATTTACCACATCGCTAAGCACTATGTAGGTGAGCCTAAACTCTTCCAAGATAGGAGTCTTGAAATCCTTAGCAATCTGTCTTTCCCTAAGTTGACTGACTTTAGGTGGTACAAAGACAATTTCCTTGCTAAAGTCATGATCATGCCAGACTGCGATAGTGACTTTTGGAAATAAAGGTTTATTAGTGATCTGCCCCCTCTGTTTGCTGACAAGGTTAGAACAAAAATTAGGGATAGATATGAGGGCAAAATCCCTTACAGTCAAATAACCTACAGAGACATTGCTAGTTTCATCAACACTGTAGGCCTAGAGCTTTGCACTGACCTCAAGCTTAAGAGTCAATTTAAGAAAGATAGGTTGACCACTATAGCCGAGTTAGGTAGTTTTTTCCATGACTTGGTTTTGGCAAAATTGACTCTCCACCTTCCAAGGTTGCTAAGAAAGTGTCCAAGAAGTCCTCCCTTAAGTCTAGAAGACCTAGGCCGCCTATTACTTCTAGAGACAAGTCTGACAAACCTAGAAAGAAGTTTAAAAGGCGCAGGCCTTCCAATAAGGGGGATGTTTGTTGGAAGGGGGAGAGTCAATTTTTCCAAAACCAAAGTCATGGCAAAAACTACCTAATTCAGGTCTAGTGGTCAACCTATCTCTCTTAAGTTGACTCTTAAGCTTGAGGTCAATGCAAAGCTCTAGGCCTACAGTGTTGATGAAACTAGCAATGTCTCCGTAGGTCATTTGACTGTAAGGGATTTTGCCCTCACATCTATCCCTAATTTTGGTTCTAACCTTATCAGGAAATAGAGGGGGAAGACCACTAATAAACCTTTCTTTCCAAAAGTCACTATCGCAGTTTGGCCTGATCATGACTTTAGCAAGGAAATTGTCTTTGTACCACCTAAAGTTAGTCAACTTAGGGCAAGAAAGATTGCTAAGGATTTCTAGACTCCTATCTTGGAAGAGTTTAGGCTCACCTACATAGTTCTTAGTGATGTGGTAAAGAAGGGTGGCACATGCATCCTCTTTAGGCTCCTGAACAACAGTTTCTACACCACTTTCAGTTTTTATAATGGTGGAAATAGTGGTAGCGCCGAAAATACTATTTTTAAGACTATCAGTGAAGTAATTATCCCACCAATGTGTGAGCATACCGGTAAACCCTGCTGCAAACAGAGTCGCTGCTTCTTTATCAGCAGATCCCCTCATTTTAAAGGTAGTGATAGCAATGCCCATTTCATGGAGCTTATTGTAGATTTGGTGTTCAGCCGATCCATCAATATTCCATTCAGTGATGTCATTACCAGAATGAGAAGAGGTGGAAAGAAAAGCATTTTCCTCGAACTAAGTATCGGGAAAAGAAGGTCTCTTATAACAATTCTTCCGAGTATGATATCGGGATTGGGTCAGCTTAGAAAGAGAGTCTTCAGTCAAAGTTTGAACACTCGCCTTTTCCTTTCCTTTATCTGAAATGCTGAATCGGGCAAACTGCTCATTAATTTGTTCAAGAAGTTTTCCAGAAACCTTAAAATCATCACTTAATTTAGGAAATCTTTCTTTTGAAAACTCGGGGGGTTTGAAAATAGGATTAGACTCGATCGTACTAATGCTAGTACTGGCCTTGTAAGGACTAGGAGCAGAGAAAATTGATTTTTCGTTAGCTTCTTTAATTTGTTGAGAAATCGTGTACAAAAGACGGTTAGTATAATTATTTTGTTCAATAATTTTATCCAAATCCTTGTTGTTGGGGGAAAGATTAGGGTTTTCACACTTTAATTTAAAAGGTGAAGCAATGATAATTTCATTAGAATGAGGGATTTTTATTCCTTCAAGAGGGGGAACAGTAGACTCTACAACTTTGTTAGTCTGAGTATACCATTTGTTGACTAAGGACTTGAAGAGAATCTTTTTGTTCATCCAATTTTCCCGTGATTTCAAACCATTTAAAAAATTTAATATGACATTTCAAATGTTTCATATCAGAAATCATTCTTTTGCAAAAAAAGATTTTTGTTTCTGAGAATAGATATTTGCATACCAAGAGGCCCATATTTTATTTTCTGGTGCGGTCCAGAGAGCTTTCAAAGACTTCATGTATGGAGAAAAATCATTCTCAGAAGTGATGACACCTAAATCTGGGTCAGAATAGTGACGAGGGGGTTCCATGTCAGACTTAGTAGGACTACTGGGCTAGGTTGGTAATAGACTTTAGGGATTTCTCCAGAAATATCTACTCCACAAACCTTGCCTTTATTACTACTAAATTCCTCCGGGGTTCTAGAAGTTGAGGCAGAAGATGCGAAACTTTGACGAGGTTGATTGTCGAGGAATTTAAGATCAATAGAACCATCCAGATGTTGGATGATACTTTCAATTTGTCAATTTTTCGGGGTGAGAAGGTAATGGTTGGGCAATGGCTTCAAAATGCCAATCATTGTTGGCAAGGAGGTCACTCCATTTAAGAAGCCGGGGGACTAAGACAGTACTATGTTCATGGTTGGCTTCCCTTAGCATAGTAACATCTTTAACACTCTCGATTTGTGCCTTTGGGGCTAGAGTGGTTCCCATAAGTCGGTAATAGACTCGGTAAATGACAGCTATTTCTCTAGTGTCGATTTTGCTATTCATATTTTTAGTCTTAGTATTTAAAGTCAAAGTATCCATAACATTTGGATTGTTGATATCAACAGAGAAATTAGGATAGTAGTTGAAGTAAAGGGGGCCATCAACTAAGTTATTTTCAAGTGTTCCTAATAAAGAATCATCAAAATTTAAGAATCTAGCATCACACAACAAAGCACAAACAGGAATATTAAGACCTTTTCTAAAAAGGGGTTTAACAGCAACCTGAACAAGTCCAATATGCAGATAATTAAACTGAGATTTATTTTGGCAATGTCTTGTTCATTCAATAATTTAATAATTTATAAGGAATTATTGATTGCAACAATAGACTCACAGGTCTTGATGTTATGCTTTTTAATAAAAGAAAAATTACCTATTTGGTAAATTTTTGAAAAAGGTTCTTCAGGGATACTCCAGTTATCCAGATCACTTTCAGTTCTGGCAGTCTGAGTTGCCTTAGAAGAAACATTAACAGTATTTAAAATGTTTTTACTCATTTTAAAAGAATACTGTCCAGATGCCTATGTAATACTATATTATGAACATACAAGAAACAATATGAAAAATTTCGAACAAGAATTATTCTATATTATCAAAGGTTTATTACATCCTACATGTCCTCTTGGCTTTTACCTCTTCGATTTCTCTAGTGTTATCTTAGCGACGGGACCACCTAAAAGGTCAAACATGCCCTCTAAGTTACGACCACACTAAGGCTGACCAACGTCTTAAACCGGGTATTACTCGGAAGCCTCACACATATAGAGAGAGATGAGTACCTCATACAAAGTAGGAATATTATAAAACATGATAATATAAAATAATAATTATAAGACATTTAACATATATTATTCAAGTATAAACATTAAAAGCAAAACAGTCAGGCTCCGGACAATATGCGTATTTAGCTGCTCATACTAAATACATATACCGCCAGGCTCTGATACCAATTACAATCATGTACTTAATTAACGGTGTAATCTCAATACCCCAAAGCGTTCACTATCCCAAAACATAGTAGCAATTTCCACAATCTTGTTATCTGGCCTAACTTTCAGGAGTGAAGGAAGATTCCCAATGTGCTTGCGGACAAAAACCCGATCACTACCATGCATATCCTCCCACCAGCTTAGCAACTTTGGGTGAATGTTCGATACCATACCGAATCTAGGGACCTCGTGCCTCGTTTCCTACGAAATAGAGTGTTAGGACCTTGATCCCACCAGACTAGACTATTTAAAACAATAATTAGCAAAAGGTATTTAGTTCTCCAAATCAATGCACATAACGTGAATGTACGTTTGGGTTTCGAGGAAACCCGATGGACCTTTGGTTTAGGCTATCCTAATGAGTCATTATGCGAACAACATAACTGACTCGGCTAAGTTTGACCATGATGCATGAACAATTAAATAGAGTAAGCTTTCTACTTTTGAAGTTCTAGACAAGGTACCCTTGAGCGGACAACTCAAGAGGGAAAGGCACGGAACCGTCGACCACACCGTTGAGTGACTGGTTTTATCGCAAATATACTTTTTCCAAATTTAAGGAGTTTATAAATATTGGAAGAGCACAACCACTCATTATAACCATTGCTAAAGTATTTGTTTGGCACAAGTGGAAAATGATATTGAAGGATGCAATTACAACAATAAAATAAGTACATGTATTTTCACGTTCATAAGATAATGATTACAATAGATGCTCAAAATTTAAGATGGAATTGAAAAAAAGTAAAGGCAGTAAAATAGTTGGAAAAAAAAAGACATGAAGAAACAAGTTAGTAATTATGAAAAAATGATTAAAGCAATAAATAAAGGTAGTAAAGAAAGCAATAAAGTCACAAAACATGTAATGTTAAAAGACTTAAAGAAAATTCCCCATCAGAGTCGCCATGCTATCGATGCCCCCTTTTTCAAAAGCGAAATTGGGTTTTGCGACATAATGGGCAAAACAACTCTCATTCCCGTTTGAGAATTGGGTTATGGAATTTGAAAAGTCGCCACCTAATGATTATAGTGCATTAGGACACTATTAAAGATTAGAGGAATATTTCTAAAGTAAACCAGAGTTCGGGTAAGGGCTTGAGATTATCTTGAGGGGAAGGTGTTAGGCACCCCTCAAGATCCACTAGCGTGGTTCCCGCCCATGCTAATGTGACTTTATAAAGAGATAAAGCAAGTAGATAGATAAGATTCACATATAAACATTTGGACAACTTAGGAATTATGAAAGGGGAAAGGCATATGTTAAATAAAGTAGAAGAGAGAATGGATTTGAAAAGAAAACCATTACTTTAGAAAAACGCTTAAATAAAGAAAGCAAAGAAAAAAAGGGGTCCTAGGTACAACTATAATATGGATCACATCGGTACAATACCCCGCACACACTTCTCAAAGAGGTGTCGCATATGGTATTAGCGCACTGGTCATCATCTCCATATTTTACCCTTTCCATCCCGTTAAGGTGTTGAAACGCGTTGGCATCGTTTGCTTATTGCATGCTAATACCCGTCCCAACCTATTAGTCCTGGTATTAAGATTTCTAATCATACGAGTGGAAAGAGAAAGATAGGATATATATGGAGTTTAAAAAGGTAAAAATACTAGAACGACAATCAAAACAAATAGCATCGAAGAGTTATGCAAATAAGGCAGTCAAAGGCTTAGATAAAACCCCGTAACACAACAACGATTAGTTTAGCATGACTTCAAATACTGATATGGTCTTTAAAAGAGGTTAGAAGAGCAGACAGATTAGTTTAATTCATGAAAGTTAGATAAAAATCTGCTTTGTGCCCTCTGGGCCTGTTATTGGGAATTGACAAGTTTTAAAAAAAACAGTTAGTCTTAGAGGAAAACATTATTTTTTAGCTATAAGTTTGTTGAAAAGGGAATTGAAATTAGGAAAAATGTTCAAAAATGGCTTACTATTAGACGCATTGTTTGAACAAAGGATGCAGGAAGAAAGTTTTCAAAAAGAACTTTGGAGTGTAAACTCAGGCAGACGAAGTAATTTAAAACTGCAGGTTTGGCGTTTGAAAAGAAATAATAGGTTCCGAATAGCGGAAACGGGCTGATCTGGGCCCGATTTTGAAGATTTGCATTGACACGCTTTAAACATACTAGGTGAATCTGGGACATAAAGTACACATTGACCCCTTTTGTTACTGCTTTTATACGTTTAGACGGCCTACCGTTCGCCTAACGTTTATACAATTCTTATAGGCATGTTTTCTAGGCAGAATGCAACATTGAGATCCTATAGGCATGCTTTTTATATGAGATGCAATGTTGAAAGCTTATAGGCATGGTTTCTATATGAAATGTGGCAATGCAAACCCTATAGTCATGGTCTCTATCATGGATTGATGCAGCATTTTAAAGCGTTATAGACATGGTATCTATATGATATGTCAATGAAGTAAACCTATAGACATGGTATCTATATGAGATGCTGTAGTGTAAGCCTATAGACATGGTATCTATATGAGATGCAATAATGTAAACCCTATAGACATGGTTTCTATCATTGATAGATGCAGTAATGTAAACATGATTTCCGGTTGATGCAAGAAAGTAAGCATGATTTCTAATTGATGCAAGAAAGTAAACCCCTCCCATATCCCCTTTCACTATATCCCCAAGTTTTTTTATACAAATTACTCACAAGAATCTGGACAGAAAAAATACATTAAAGGAAATAAGTAAATACATCAATACTACAACAGGCCTGAAGAAGCGCTAAGTAACTTTAATGTCCAACATATGCCTTTTACCAAATTCGGGCTCCCAAATCCGAGGCTTTCTCTTTAGAGTATTACAAATTTTCAAAGGCTTTCGTGGAAACCCAGGCAATGCTTACACTCTAAGCACTTAGAGTAGTGCAAGTGTGGAATTACCAGCCCTAAGGCATCCAAGTTCAGAGGAGACTCTAGGGTCCCCTAAACACGTCTTACAAAAGGGGGTAGGAATTAAAGAACTAATATTAAGTGTAAAAGTGAGGAACTAGAGGAAAAACAATACGAGAGGTGGTCATACCTAGCCATGAAGTGAGACTGGCACAACCCCTAACATCTTGCATGGTTCAACATGCAAGAGCAGACTTGAAAACAAGCCAGACTAGGGTATGTATGATGATTAGGGCACCAACAAGCCTGTGTCAAAGCTCAAACACACAGTATAGGGGATAGGGAATGGGGTTATTTTGAGTATAGGCTGATGACAACCTTAATTCTAATATGAGTGGCAATGAGTTGTCACCCTCTTCCAAAACACACTCATACGCAAACAGGGGTTAAGGGCAGGGGGATCACATAAGAATACTTGAAATAAATAGAATTAATTATAGGGGTTTAGGAAAAGGGATGTACGGGAATTCAGACCATAATAATGAATAATAAAGGCAAAGAAGGGTTAAGCATCTTAAATTGAAATCATAAACAAACAAGTGAAATGGGGAAGGGGATTAAACATGCATGAGCTTAAATTGAAATCATAAATAGACAAGGAAAATGGGGAAGGGGATTAAGCATGTTAAACTTAAATTGAAATCATAAACAGACAAGGGAATTGGGGAAGGGGATTAAGCATGCTTAAACTGAAATCATAACATGGTAAGGGAAAGGGTTAAGTAAACAAGTAGCTTGGAGAATTGAGAAAGCAAGTCAAAGACCTACCAGCTGTAAACTTGAGTAGTGAAGCAAGTAAAGCATATGAGGCTATATGATTTAGCCTTGGCTTTCAGCCGGCTAAACTCTAGTAATAGAACAAGTAACAAAGAAGAACAGAAGAGAAGAGAGCGTTTTTTAGTTAGTAAACTTGGAGTAATTCGTGTATCTCTGTGTGTGTGTGTGTAAGTGAGAAAAGGTGAAGGCTATTTATAGTTTGAAAAATAAGCAGTACTAAGGCAAGAAAATAATCACATTATCAATTACAATCAATTAGGGAAAGGGTTTCCTCTAATTAAGGAACCGGAATTGAGATAAATAACACCAGTTTATTTTTGGAAAGAAAATCAAGTGTAAGTCACAAAATACAAGACAAGTTCGTATAAAAGGGGTTTGAAATTCACATGTTTAATACATAAGGCAAGTCAGTCATATAGAGAATCAAGGAATTAAGATACTAATTGAATTTGCACTTAGTCAAAGAGCATGTCCAAATTAGAGAACCGAATGAATTCATAAGAAATCAATTTTCCCAAAATTAGGGCTATCAAAAAGGGGGGAAATAGAACTATATAAAGAGATGCACAAATTCGAGCATGCAAGAATGGAATTAGTAGAACAATCATGTAGCAAAAGCACTCAAGTAGGAAATCAAAGACGACTAGGGTTTAAACATGGAGCGAGTAAGTACACAGATAAAAAATTAAAACAAAAGGAAAACCCCTGAAGCTTAGGGTTTTTGTCGCATATAGCGTGTAAAGAAGAACATAGAAGAAAGTGAATATAAATGATGAACAAGGAACATAGTAAGCATATTAGATCAGAAACCCTAGCAATAACATAGTAAAGAAATACCTAGGAGCCATGGTGGAAAATACTCATCACAATAATAACTAGAAGAAAACACAGTAGAGCAAAACAACTAAGGAAATCAAAGCAATCAAAGAAACCCTAATTTTTTAGAAGACGAACAGTTTGAAAACCAAATCGGCAAAGAAAATATGAGCAATACTTTGAATTTTTTTAGAAAACACCAGGATCTAGAGGAGATCATAAAATAAATACTCAGGGGAAAGCACAGAGAGTTAAGGTTTCAGATAAAGCACCCTAGATAGCGAGAAAGCCTGGAACGGACTGGTTCGAAGTCGCCGAAGGACTCACAGCCTGAAGGCTCGTCGGAAAAGGCCGAACACGGCTACAAAACTCAATCCGAAGGCCCTCTGTATTGATAATCTTCGAGATAGGGCTCAGATCTTCGAACCCAAGAGCCGTAGGAGGTAAGGAGAGGTGAGTATAGGTGTTTTAAGGCTTGGGAAGCCATAATCGCCGGTGAAACAGGGCCGGAGAAGGATAGGGTTCAGAAGGGGGCTAGAGAGCATTTGAGAGATTAGGGGATACAAGGGCGGCTTATTTGGTTTAAATGATTTAGGGTTAGGGTGTATCGGGGTTTAATTATAGAGAAGGTGATCTTGGGTCGTTGATTCAAACGATCAACGGCCACGATTTAAAAGAGGGTTCGGGCGTGTTTGGTTAGATGGGTCTGGGTCGGGTAATTCTGCAATTGGGTCGTGTAGTTGAGGGTTTAAATTGGGCTGAAATTTGGCTACAATTGAAATTAAAAGGGGCTATGATTTAAATGGCCAATTTTCCCCTAATTGAATTTTATAAAATAGTAAATGGCATTGTAAAAATACAATTAAAATGCTGAGTTAATAAAAATACATATTATAAGTATCAATTAAAGTTATTAAGAACGATTTTGTAGTTAAAATACTTGTTAAATTGATAAATGGGCTAAAATTGCAAGTCAATGAAACTTTAATTTGGAAACACCTAATGCACTTGTGAATTCTGCAAAAAATTATGTAAAAATATATTTTTATGTAACTGAGAGAATAAAATAAATTACTCATTAAAATAACAAGATTTGGGGCAAATAAATTACTCATTAAAATAACAAGAGTTGGGGCTAAATATTGTATTTTATGGTGCAAAATAAGTCATAAATTGATTTTAAAAATCTTTAAAAAATGTGAAAAAATATCAAACCCTTTGTGGATGTTTATATATGCATCTACATGTTATTTTTGGGAATATTTTGAGTATAGAAGTATATGGGAAAAATTGGATATCAACAATGGGGGATTAGCTAGGTTGAGTGTTTGATTTGTCTTAACATGGAGATTAGCATTTTTATTACCATGTGTGATAAAGGGTTTAGATGTATGTGTAGGGTATACCTCGTTTAACGTGTCCAGATACATACAAATGCCATGCATGTGTATTATCTAAGGTAAAAACCAATTTACTAGTATTTATATAGATATATTTTGTAACGGCTGATCCATGGGTAACTCCACATATTCTGGCATATCGGCCCCTTAATGTTGCTGATGTACATGCATCAACTTTCAACAATTTGCCTATTAAATTTTCAATTTTTTTGGAGAATATATTTGTATGGGTCAGAATATGACCCGTGATAATTAATGAAATTAAATATATCTTAAGCTAATTCTTAGTTAATAAGTGGTATGAACACTTATTAATCACGATACCCGATTATCATCCGACTCGATCAATAAGGATACGGCCCATCCGCCATTGTAAGGACGGAACCTCAACGTGGTCACAACCATCCATTGTTAGCTCATACAGCTTACAACAATAATACTAAGAGAAGGAACCCTAGATGGGGGCTGCTTCTTCTTCATCACTACCCTAAAGAAAAGAGAAAAATCATTGTAAGGCTCTGAACCCCTCCATGGAAGCGCAGACCAAATTAATCCTATCACTAAAGCTCTTTACACCTTTCTCCTTAATGAATAATACTTGCTTCTCATTTTTCTCGTTTGGTCCCTTGACTTATTACGATCTACTATAATTGGCCCTTGATTTATTTTGATTGTTTTATGCTTGCAAAGTATATGGTAACTTTGAGCCAAACAATTTGGCGCCGTCTATGGGGATTTCATAGCAGAATCGCGTAGTACTTCCCCGGACCAAAAGGAAAGAAACGCCAAAGAACAACCCAGATCGAACAAGCTAAAGCGGTATGTCGGACCAAAGGAACTCAAAGACCTCGAATCGAGACCCAACTCCACTTCCATTCCTCTTTCAGATAGTGCAAGCAAGAAGAAGAAGCAGTCCCCCCCCCCTCCTGAGGGAGGATCTTTGTAAGGCACCTCCCGCATCCCTGATACGGGACCCAGCCAAAAATCAGCACGAAGGTATCTCGAACCGAGAGTCACCTCAAGCCAGCCTACATACCCCAATTCGGAAGATAACCCTGAGCTGCCAAAGATCTCGAATCAAAACCGAGCTTCAGCTCTCAAACACCGACATAACAAGATCCAGGCTATGCGTCTTTGCCATCAAAAATAAAAACATAAACTACGGTTAAACAGGGACTCAGGCCATACGCCTTCACTATCACATTTATCAAGGTTCAACTATGGCTAAACTGGGACTCAGGTTATGCGCCTTCGCCATGAAAAAACGTTCAACTACAAGTTGAACTGGGACTCAGGTCATGCGCCTTCGCGATCAAATCTATCAAGGTTCAACTATGGGTGAACCGGGACTCAGGCCATCCGCCTTTGCCTCAGGTCATGCGCCTTCACTATCAAATTCATCAAGGTTCAACTACGGCTGAACCGGGACTCAGGCTATGCTCCTTCGCCATCAAAAATAAAAAGTTCAACTATAGTTGAACCGAGACTCAAGCTATGCGCCTTCGCCATCAAAAATAAAAAGTTCAACTATAAGTTCAACTGGGACTCAGGCTATGCGCCTTTGCCGTCAAAAATAAAAGTTCAACTATGGTTGAACCGGGACTCGGGCTATGCGCCTTCACCGTCAAAAATAAAAAGTTCAACTACAAGTTGAACTGGGACTTAGGCTATGTGCCTTCGCCGTCAAAAATAAAAGTTCAACTACGATTGAACCAGAACTCAGGCTGTGCGCCTTCGCCATCAAAAATAAAAGTTCAACTACGGTTGAACCGGCACTCAGGCTATGCACCTTCGCCATCAAAAATAAAAAGTTCAACTATAAGTTGAACTGGGACTCAGGCTACGCGCCTTCGCCGTCAAAAATAAAATTTCAACAACGGTTGAACCAGGACTCAGGCTATGTGCCTTCGCCATCAAAAATAAAAGTTCAACGATAAGTTGAACTGGGACTCAAGCCATGCGCCTTCACCATAAAATTTATCAAGCTTCAACAACGGCTGAATCGGGACTCAGGTTATGTGCCTTCGCTGTCAAAACTAAATGTTCAACTACGGTTGAACCGGGACTTATGCGCCTTCTCCATCAAAAATAAAAGTTCAACTACGGGTGAACCGGGACTTAGGCTGTGTGCCTTCGCCATCAAAAATAAAAAAGTTCAACTATAAGTTGAACTAGGACTCAGGCTACGCGCCTTCGCCGTCAAAAATAAAAGTTCAACTACGGTTGAATCGGGACTCAGGCCATGCGCCTTCGACATCAAAAATAAAAAGTTCAACTACAAGTTGGACTTAATCAAGGTTCAACTATGACTAAACTGGGACTCAAGTTATGCGCCTTCGCCATCAAAAATAAAAAGTTCAACTACGAATGAACCGGGCCTCAGGCTATGTGCCTTTGCCATGAAAAATAAAAAGTTCAACTACAAGTTGATTTGGGACTCAGGCTATGCGCCTCCGCCACCAAAAATAACAAGTTAAACTACGGTTAAATCGGGACTCAGGACACGCACCCTCGCCGTCGAATTTATCAAAGTTCAACTACGGCTGAACTGAGATTCAGGTTATGCGCCTTTGCCATCAAAAATCAAATTTCAGCTATGATTTGAACTGGGACTCAGGATATGTGCCTTCGCCATCGAAAATAAAAGTTCAACTACAAGTTGAACTAGGACTCAGGCAATGAGCCTTCACCATCGAAAATAACAAGTTCAGCTACGGTTGAACCGCGACTTAGGCTATGCGCCTTCGGCATCAAAAATAAAAAGTTCAGCTACAAGTTGAACCAAAACTTAGGCCACGCACCTTCACCAACAAATCCAACAGGTTCGACCTCGCTAGAGCCATAAGGCCAGACACCTATGCCCTTGAATCTATCGACTTAGGCCAAATTCGTTTCTCACCGAACTCGAAAAAACCCGTACCACGATAAATAGAGGCACAGATACAGCACCCTCGCCATTCAAGTAAGTACTCCCAACTTGAACTACAATTGGGACCACGCAAAGTTAGTCCCCTGTCAAACAACAAGGCCGCGCTTTTTACCATCATGGCTGGTAGTTTGATTGCGTCCGAACTGGGATTAAGGCTAAGTGCCGCTAACACCAAATAACGGCTATAAATTGCCCACACCGAGTCGAAGAGGCTAGACCATAAACAACCAAAAGCCAACACGCCTACCAGAGTCCTACTCTAAGGCAAATCACCCTTTGAGCACATGCAATAGAAAAATCTAAAGAAGAAAAAACACAAAATAAGCACAAGACAAGCAATGGAAAAAGTAAGCTTATATATACACATATTTAAAAAGTCATGTGCGGGAAACGCCCGCTTACCCACAGCCAAGGTCGATCAGTACGAAGAAAAGAAAAAAGAAAAATCTAATAAATATCCAAATGCCAAATGGCGAACAAAATAAAAATACATCAAAGCTTTTTACTCAGCGACACCCACGCTATCATCATCAGTCCCCGGAGTTGCCGGGTCGTGTGACGACCCAAAGGGTCATCACCATAATTTTTTCTTTCTTCGTGCTTCTAAGGCCTTGAAAAATCTCAATATTAGTTGCCTCGATTTCCGTGCATAGTCTGCGCACGTAGCCGAAATACTGTTTTGTTGAAATATGTGAATTCTGTAAAAAATTGAAGAATATTGATATTAATTTGTTAAAGTGGACTTTGGTCAATATTTTGGGTAAACGGACCTAGACCCGTGATGTGACGGTCCAAGAAGGTCGTAGGAAAACATGCGACTCGGGCGTATTTTCGGAATCAAAATCCGAGGGCCCGAGCCCGAGTAAAGAATTTTTGAAAGATATTATTTTTCTGAAAACGATATGAAAATTTGAAATGAAAATGAGTTAGAAAATATAGGTATCCGGTCCGTTTTTAGTTCCGGCGCCCGGTACAGGTCTTAAATATGCGTTAAGCACTTTCTGTGAAATTTGGTTGAAATCGAACGTCGTTTGATGTGTTACGGACCTAAATATCTAAAGTTGGGAGTTTATGAACTTAGAATGAAAATGATGATTTTGAGGCTTGATTCTTTGATTTTGATGTTATTTTAGCGATTTGATCACTCGAGTAAGTTTGTAAGATGTTGTTGAGTTAGTATAGATGTTTGGTTAGGAGACCCGAGGGCTCAAGAGTGATTCGGAGGTGGTTCGGGGTGGTTTTACACTTACAAAACACAATAGATTTTTCATGTTGTTGCAGATAGATTTTTGCTCTTCGCGAACGTGGCCCCATGCTCGCGTTCGCATAGCTCTGTCATTCCTTCTTTCGCGTTGGCGTTCCTCCATCCCGTTCGCATAGAATTGTGCACCTCTTCAACGCGTTCACATACCTTCCCTCGCAAATGTGTAGACCAACCTGGATCCCCCTCCCCAGTTTTCCCTTCTACGCATTCGCATGATGCCTTCATGAATGCATAGAGTGTCCGGTCAGTCTTCTTTGAGAACTCGATCTAGTCCCGTGTTTGCATAGGGTTAAATCCTTTACTGAATTTTCTTAAAAATAAAACAGTGTGTACGGGATTTTTCTCACGTTTCCATACAAACTCCTCTCTCAAACACTCCATAGACGATTTCGAAGCTCCTTCTCCTCCATAGCTTCTTGGGTAAGTGTCCTTAACTTCATTCTGCCATAATTTCTTCATCTAGTCACTAATTTCCTAGTCCTAAAACATGAAATCAAAGTAGAAATTAGGGATTTTGGGTAGAGTTAGGGCTTTGGGTATTTTGGGCGATTCAACCTCAATTTGCGGTCGAATCTTGAAATAAATCTTATATTTGAACTCGTGGGGTTATGGGTGATCGGGTTTTGGTCTGAGCCTCGAGTTTGGACCATGTGGGCCCGGGGTCGAATTTTGGTATTTTTGGAAGAATGCTAGGGATTTCATTTCTAGGCTATGGGATTTTGGTTTTAGGTCTTTAATGATACTATTGAATTGATTATGCCTAGATACCATCGTTTCAGAGTTGGATTGTAGAGGAAAGGAGGTATTGAATACTTGATTGCTATTCTTGGACTGAGGTAAGTGTTTGTTCTAACTTTGGTTAGAGGGAATAGGATTAGGATATTAATTGCTAATTGTTAAATGATGTGTATGGTGTATAGGCATGGTGACGGTTATATATGCACCTAAGTCTAGCATGACCGTGGGTCTAAATATATTTGTTCCGGACTTTGTGAACTATCTCTCTTGTCTAATTTTTCAGTTTCATAAAATGTAAACGATTGAGGAAGAATTGTGATTGGTATATTATTCGAGTGTCGATTCAAACTAGAATTTGATAATTGAGAAAGAAGTGATTAATAGAGTAAGTGTGGTGACTCTTCCCTTGCCGGGACACATAGTTTATTATTGTTGTTGCTCCCTTGTCGGGATATTTGGAATGTTAGTCGTACCCTTGCCGGATTTAATCATTATGTTGTTGAATTTCCCTAGTGGGACCTCTTTTAGAGAGATTATTTGTGCTATTCACTATAAAATGGGATCGTATGGCGCACCGTCCACATATGAAATATTAATGTGGATCGTGTGGCACGCCGTCCACTTATGAGTTATCAAACGAGATCGTGTGGCGTGCTTACCACTAATATATATATATATATATATATATATATATATATATATATATATATATATATATATATATATATATATATATATATATATATATATATATATATATATATATATATATATATATATATATATATATATATATATATATATATATATATTGGGATCTTGTGGCACGCCGTCCACCTATGAATTTTTAAATGGGATCGCGTGGCACGCCGTCCACTTATGAACTAATAAAAGGGATCGTGTGGTGCGCCGACCACTTATATATAAGTTATGGTATTGAGATAGATTTGTTGTAATATCCATTGATCTGTTTTCACTGTTTCTTCTCCGAGCATGCCCCTTCCCCTTTTAGTTGATATTTTCTGTTGTTATTTCCGTTGCTTCTGTATACATATATATTTGCACAGGTTGTTTTACGTAGGTCCTGTCTAGCCTCATCACTACTTCATCGGGGTTAATCCAGGCACTTACCAGCACATGGGATCGGTTGTGCTAATGCTACACTTTAATGCTTTTTGCACAGATTACGGTACCGGAGCAGCTTTTGGGCCGCAACAGTAGCTTATTGACCGGGAGCTAACTTCAGTCCTGGGACTAACGAGATAGCCTAGCTGGCGTTCACAGGCCGGAGTCCCTTTCCATGTCTTAGTTTGTTTTCATTGTACCGAGATAGACAGTATGTATTTCGTTCTTTTGTTCAGACTTGATTGTAGTACTCTTTAGTAGTCTGTGAGCTAGTGATACTAAATTTTGGGTAGAGATATATTTTAAAATTCTGCATTTTAATTTCATATTTATAAACTTAAAGTCTTCCGATTTTATTTAATTGCTTTTGTATATTGTTATTGTTGAGAAATTATCCGAGAATGTTTAAATTTTGGCTGACCTAGTTTCGTTAGTAGGCGCCATCTCCTGATCGTAGGAAATCCAGGTCATGACAAGTTGGTATTACAGCACTAGGTTACATAGGTCTCACAACTCACGGACGACCTCGGTAAAGTTTGAGGGATCGGTACGGAGACTTTTATATTTATCCCCTAGAGGCTACAAAGTTAGGAAAATTTCACTTTGTTGTTTCTTGTCGTGTGATTCTATTTCTCAAATACTGATTGCCTTTCTACTGTGTTCTTTTGCATATGGCGAGAACAAGTGTTTCCTCTTCTACCGCGAAGCAGCCCGAGCCCCCAGCATCAACTCCTATGAGAGGCAGAGGCCGTGCTAGAGGCCAAGGCCGGGGCAGAGCTCAGCGCCGAGCAGCACTGCTAGAGGTGGAGCCTCATGTTGACTATGATGAGGAGGTTCTAACACCAACAAGTCCAGTGGGCCCAACTCCGGTCCTAGAGAGTTTCATAGCCACTCCAGTACTCGAGGACGCTTTGGTCTAACTGGTAGGCTGTATGGAGAGCGTCTCTCAAGCGGGTTTGCTTCCTATAGCACCGGCCACATCTCATGCTAGGGAGGAGTTCATAATCCCGCTACGCATACCCTGGAGTAGGTAGCTCCTCGGGCTCAGGTTTTAGTAGTTCAGTCAGCTATGGCAGCCCAGCCAGGTATTCCAGCTCAGACCGGTGATGGTGTGGTGATGTCCGCAGATTCTTTGTGGAGGCTTGGTAGGTTTACCAAGCTCTTCACCACCACCTTCAGTGATGCTTCTATAGAGGACTCCCATGACACCTTATTTAGCTGCCATAAGGTTCTCAGGACTATGGGTATTGTGGAGACCAATGGAGTCGACTTCATCACCTTTCGGCTCGCAGGATCCGCCAAGACTTGGTGGAGGGACTATTATTTATCTATTCCAACAGGGTCGCCATTATTGACTTGGGATTAGTTTGCAAAATGGTTCTTGTAGAAGTTTCTCCCGGTGACTGAGCGAGATGCTCTACGCAGGCAGTTTGGGTGTCTTCATCAGGGTACTATGACAGTCACACTGTATGAACTCATTTTATTTATTTGGCATGCCATGCTATTGTTATACTCTGAACTGAGAGGGAGAGAGTGCGGAGATTTATTGATGGGTTGATTTAGCCGATCCGTCTCTATATGGCTTTGGGAGCCGGTAATGATATTTATTTTCAGGAGGCGGCCAATGCGGCCCGCAAGATAGAGATGGCACTTGCACGAGGAGGTGGTCAGGGGTCATATAAGAGGCCTCATCATTCTGGTAGGTTCGGCGGTACCTCATCTATGGGTAGGGATTCATATGGTAGAGGCCATCCTCTGAGGCCCTTTCAGTCAGCCTTACAAGTTTCACATGGTACTACATGTGGTCGTGGTTCCCAGCCATAGTATTCTGACCAGTAGCTTTCCAGCTCATCATCAGCACCTATCACTGCACCACCACTCCTTTATTCTCAGTAGTCGAGGGCTTGTTACACATGTGGCGGCGTGAGACATATTGCCAGGTATTGCCCTCGAGCATCTGACAGCTCTCAGTAGCAGGATCCTCGTCCTATGATTCAGGCAGCAGGTGATCCACAGGCCACCCAACCAGCTAGAGGTGAGGGTAGAGGCCATAGAGGTAGAGGTAGGGACCAGAGAGGTGGATTTAGGACCACCAGAGGCAGGGGTCAGCCAGTAGTCAATCGCCCCAGAGACATAGTTCAAGGATGTGGGGCCCACCCCCGGTTTTATGCTTTGACAGCCAGGCCTGGGGTTGAGTCTTCTGATACTGTCATTGCAGGTACTATTCTGGTCTGTTACAAAGGTGCTTCAGTGCTATTTGACCCTGGATCTATGTATTCATATGTGTCGTCCTATTTTGCACCCTACTTGGTTATGCCTAGTGATGCCTTGAGTTTTCATGTTTATGTATCTACACTAGTGGGTGATTCTATAGTGGTGGACCGAGTGCATCATTCATGTGTGGCAGTATTTGAGTGTCTTGAAATCCGTATTGACTTATTGCTCTTAGGTATGGTGGACTTAGACATTTATATTGGGGATGGATTGGTTGTCCCCATATCATGTTATTTTGTATTGTCACGCCAAGATTGTTACCTTAGCTTTGCCAGACTTGCCCCTACTTGAGTGGAGAGGGACCCCAGGTCATGCCACTCGCAGTGTTATTTCATATATTAAGGCTCGATGCATGGTCAAGAACGGTGTCTAGCATATTTGGCGTATGTTCTTGACTCCAGCGCAGAGGTCCCATCTATTGATTCGGTTCCTATTATTCGAGAGTTCCCCGAGGTTTTCCCTTCAGACCTTCAAGGTATGCCGCCCGACAGGGACATTGATTTACGTATTGATCGAGCTTCGAGAACTCAGCCTATTTCCATTATGATGTATTGCATGGACCCGCCAGAGTAGAAAGAGTTAAAGGGGTAGCTTTAGGATTCGCTTGATAATGGTTTCATCAGACCCAATGTATCGCCTTGGGGTGCGCCAGTGTTATTTGTAAGGAAAAAGGATGGGTCGATGAGAATATGCGTTAATTACCGGAAGTTGAACAAGGTGACAATAAAGAACAAGGATCCACTGCCGAGGATTGACGATTTATTCGACCGGCTTCAGGGTGCGAGGGTGTTCTCGAAGATAGATTTGAGATCTGGTTATCATCAGCTGAGGATTAGGGCGTCTGATGTCCCTAAGATAATATTTCGCACTCGGTATGGGAATTATGAGTTTTCGTTCATGTCATTCGGGTTAACCAATGCCCCAGCAGCATTTATGGAGTTGATGAACCGAGTGTTCAGTCCTTATTTGGATTTGTTTGTGATTGTCTTCATTGACAATATTCTGAAATACTCCCGCAGTAAGGAGGAGCATGAGCAGCACCTCAGAGTGATTCTTCGGACTCTAAAAGATAGTCAGTTATATGCCAAGTTCTCAAAGTGCGAGTTTTGGTTGAGTTATATTGCATTCCTAGGTCATATTCCTTTAGTAGAGGGTATTCAGGTGGACCCGAAGAAGAATGAGGCAGTCAAGAACTGGCCCGACCATCATTATCTATAGAGATCCGGAGTTTCTTGGGGTTAGCATATTACTAACGACAGTTCGTGGAGGGGTTTTCATCTATTGTAGCCCCGATGACCAGATTGACCAGAAGGGTGCCCAGTTCAGGTGGTCAGATGAGTGCGAAATGAGCTTCCATAGGCTCAAGACAGCTCTGACTACGGCACCATTATTGGTTTTGCCCACGGGATCAGGGCCTTATACCATTTATTGTGATGCTTCTCGTATTGGGCTTGGCGCAGTATTGATATGTGATGACATAATCATAGCGTATGATTCAAGGCTATTTAAGGTCCAGGAGAAGAATTATCCAGTCCATGATCTAGAGTTAGCAGCCATTGTTCATGCTTTGAAGATTTGGAGGCATTATTTATATGGTGTGACGTGTGAGGTGTACACGGATCACAAGAGCCTTCAGTACTTGTTCAAGTAAAATGAGTTGAATTTGAGGCAGAGGAGGTGGTTGGATTGGTTGAAAGACTATGATGTTACTATCTTATACCACCCGGGGAAGGCCAATGTGGTGGCCGATGCAGTAAGTAGAAGTCTACCAGCATGGTAGCCTAGCTTATATTCTGGTCAGCCAGAGACCGCTTGCTTTGGATGTTCAGGCCTTGGCCAATCGATTTATGAGGTTGGATATTTTTGAGCCTAGCAGAGTGTTATCTTGCACGGTAACTCGTTTATCATTGTTGAAGCGTATCCGTGAGAGGCAACTTGATGATCCCCATTTGTGTATCCTGAGAGACACGGAGCAATGTGGAGGTGCCAAGAAAGTGACCTTGGGAGATGATGGTATATTGAGATTGCAGGGGCGAGTTTGTGTGCCCAATGTTGAGGGTATTCAGGAGTTTATCTTAGCGGAGCCCCATAGTTCTCGGTATTCTATTCATCCGGGTGCCGCGAAGATGTATCATGATTTGAGGCAGCACTATTGGTGGCACAGAAAAAAGTAAGACATTGTTGCATATGTGGCTCATTGTTTGAACTATCAGCAGGTTAAGTAAGAGCATCAGAGGCCTAGTGGATTATTTAAAAGGATTGAGCTTCCCGAGTGGAAGTGGGAGAGGATTACCATGGATTTCGTTTTTGGCCTTCCGATGACTCAGAAGAAGTTTGAGTCTGTTTGGATTATTGTGGATAGGCTGACCAAGTCAACGCATTTTATTCCGCTTTCCACCACCTATTTGTCTGAGTGATTAGCTGGGATATATATCAGGGAGATCATTCGCCTTCATGGGGTGCCTATATATTTCGAAACGGGGTCCGCAGTTTACCTCGCATTTCTAGAGAGCGGTGCAGCATGAATTGGGCACCCAGGTTCAGTTGAGTACAACATTTCATACCTAAATGGACGGTCAGTCCAAGAGGACTATTCAGATTCTTGAGGATATGCTCTAAGCCTGCGTTATTCATTTTGGAGGCTCGTGGGACCAATTTTTGCCATTAGCATAGTTTGCCTACAACAATAGCTACCATTCAAGAATTCAGATGGCCCCGTATGAAACGTTGTATGGTAGGCGATGTCGATCTCCAGTGGGATGGTTTGAGCCGTGAGAGGCTCGGTTATTAGGTACAGATCTAGTTCAGGAGGCCTTGGATAAGGTCAAGATCATTCAGGACAGACTTCAGACAGCTCAGTCCAGGAAGAAGAGTTATGCAGACCGCAAGGTCAGTGATATTGCTTTCATGGTTGGTGAGCGAGTATTGCTCCGTGTATCGCCTATAAAGGGAGTGATGAGATTCCGGAAGAAGGGAATAGCCCTAGGTTCATTGGCCCATTTGAGATTCTTGATCGTGTGCGAGAGGTGGCTTATAGACTTGCCTTTCCACCTAGCTTGTCAGCCGTACATCCAGTTTTTCATGTATCCATGCTTCGGAGGTATCACGGCGATTCATCCCACGTGTTAGATTTCACAACTGTCCAATTGGACAAGGATCTGTCCTACGAGGAGGAGCTGGTGGCGATTTTAGATCGGTAAGTTCGGCAGTTGAGGTCGGAGAGCTCTCCTTCAGTGCGTGTTCAGTGGAGAGGTCAGCCTCTTGAGGCGTCGACCTGGGGGTCCGAGTCTGACATGCGAAGCCGTTATCCTCATATATTCCCCGACTCAGGTACTTATTTCTTTTGTCCGTTCGAGGACAAACGGTTGTTTTAGAGGTGGAGGATGTGACGACCCAAAGGGTCATCACCATAATTCTTTCTTTCTCTGTGCTTCCGAGGCCTTGAAAACCTTGATTTTAGTTACCTCGATTTACATGCACAATCTGGGCGCGCAGCTGGAAAGTTTTTATGTTGAAATATATAAATTCTATGAAAAATTTGAAGAATTTTGATATTAATATTGTTAAAGTTGACTTTGGTCAATATTTTGGGTAAACGAACCCGGACCGGTGATGTGATGGTCTCGGAAGGTCCGTTGGAAAATATGAGACTCGGTCGCATTCCGAGAACTTAAATTCGAGGTCCTGAGCCCGAGTAAAGAACTTTTGTAAGAAATAATTTTTCTAAAAATGATATGAAAATTTGAAATGAAAATGAGTTAGAAAATATAAATATCGGGCATGTATTTTAGTTACGGCACCTGGTACAGGTCTTAAATATGCGTTAAGCGCTATTTGTGAAATTTGATCGAGATCAAACATCGTCTGATGTGTTTCGGACCTAAATATCTAAAGTTGGGAGTTTATGAACTTAGAATGAAAATGATGATTTTGAGGCTTGATTCTTTGATTTTGATATTATTTTAGCGATTTGATCGCTCGAGTAAGTCTGTAGGATGTTGTTGAGTTAGTGTGGATGTTTAGTTGGGAGCACCGATATCTCGGAAGTGATTCAGAGGTGGTTCTGGGTGGTTTTACACTTAGTAAACACACCAGATTTTTCATGTTGTTGCAGACAGATTTTTGCTATTCGCGAACGCGGCCCCTGGCTCGCGTTCGCATAGCTCTGGCATTCCTTCTTTCGCGTTTGCATTCCTCCATCACGTGCGCATAGAATTGTACCCCTCTTCAACACGTTCTCATACCTTCCCTCGCGAACGCGTAGACCAATCTGGAACCCATCCCCCCCCCCCCCCAGTTTTCCCTTCTACGCATTTGCATAATGCCTTCGCAGACGCATAGAGTGCCCGACTAGCCTTCTTTGCGAATGACCTAGTCCTGTGTTCGCATAGGGTTAAATTCCTTCAGTGAATTTTTTTAAAAATAGAATAGTGTGCACGGGATTTTTCACACGTTTCCACAAGAACTTCTCTCTCAAATACTTCATAGACAATTTTGAAGCTCCTTCTCCTCCATAGCTTCTTGGGTAAGTGTCCTTAACTTCATTCTCTCATAATTTCTCCATCTAATCACTAATTACCAAGCCATAAAATATGAAATCAAAGTAGAAATTAGGGCTTTTTAGTAGAGTTAGGGCTTTGGGGATTTTGGGCGCTTAAATCTCAACTTGGGGTTGAATCTTGAAATAAATCATATATTTGAACTCTTGGGATTATGAATGATCGGGTTTTGGTCTGAGTCTCGAGATTGGACCATGTCCCGGGGTCAGATTTTCGTATTTTTGGAAGAATGCTAGGGATTTCTTTTCTAGGCTATGGAATTTTATTTTTGGGTCTTTATTGATACTATTGAATTGATTATGCCTAGATACCATTGTTTCAGAGTTGGATTGTAGAGGAAAGGAAGTATTGGAGATTTGATTGCTATTCTTGGACCATGTTAAGTGTTTGTTCTAACTTTGATTAGAGGGAATAGGATTAGGATATTAATTGTTAATTATTAAAAGATGTGTACGGTGTATAGGCATGGTGACGATTATCTATACACCGGAGTCTAGCTTGACCGTGGGTCTTAAATGTGTTTGGTTCGGACTTTCTGAACTATCTCTCTTGTCTAATTTCTCAGCTTCATATAATGTGAATGATTGAGGAAGAATTTCGATTGGTATACTATTGGAGTGTCAATTCGAACTAGAGTTCGATAATTGAGAAAGAAGTGATTAATAGAGTAAGTGTGGTGACTCTTCCCTTGCCGGGACACATAGTTTATTATTTTTGTTGCTCCCTTGTCGGGATATTTGGAATGTTAGTCGTACCCTTGCCGGATTTAATCATTATGTTGTTGAATTTCCCTAATGAGACCTCTTTTGGAGAGATTATTTGTGCTATTCACTATAAAATGGGATCGTGTGGCGCGCCGTCCACTTATCAATTGGGAGTGTGTGGCACACCGTCCACTTGTGTGTTATGAAATGGGATTGTGTGGCGGGCCGACCACTAATACATATATATATATATATATATATATATATATATATATATATATATATATATTGGGATCGTGTGACACGCCGTCCACTTATGAACTAACAAATGGGATCGTGTGGTGCGCCGACCACTTATATATGAGTTATGGTATTGAGATAGATTCGTTGTTATATCTGTTGATCTATATTCATTGTTTCTTCCCCAAGAATGTCTCTTCCCCTTTTAGTTGATATTTTCTATTGTTATTTTCGTTGCTTCTATATACATATATATCTGCACATGTTGTTTTAGGTAGGTCTTGTCTAGCCTCGTCACTACTTTGCCGGGGTTAGGCCAAGCACTTATCAGCACATGGGGTCGGTTGTACTGATGCTATACTTCTGTGCTTTTTGCATAGATTACGGTACCGGAGCAGGTTTTGGGCCGCAGCAGTATCTTGTTGGCCTAGAGCTTACTTCAGTCCAGGGACTTACGAGATAGCCTAGCTGGCGTTCACAGGCCAGAGTCCCTTTTCATGTCTTAGTTTGTTTTCATTGTATCGAGATAGACACTATGCATTTCTTTCTTTTTATTCAGACTTGATTGTAGTACTCCTTAGTAGTTTGTGAGCTAGTGACACCAGATTTTGGGTAGAGATATGTTTTAAACTTTTGCATTTTGATTTCAGATTTAAAAACTTAAAGTCTTCCACTTTTAATTAATTGCTTTCATATATTGTTATTATTGAGAAATTATCTGAGAATGTTTAAAGTTTGGCTGGCCTAACTCCGTTATTAGCACCATCACGACTCCCGATGATGGAAAATCCGGGTCATGACAGGTCGAAACCACAGTCAATGTGGTCTTCACGAGTCCTCTGACAGGCTGCCTCAAAAGCAGCTTCGGGCACGATGCCGCCCTCCCACATGTTCTTATATACATCTCGTTGGGCCTCGGAAAACGTCCACAACTCACGATCCTAGTTGGAAGAGCTGGTTTGGTCCCTTAGGCACTGATTCCCTCCCTCCAAGGCTGTTATCGGATCTGCCATGGCTTGGACATCCGGCTTATAGACACTAATGCGGTCCTCTAGCCCCGCCTCTCTTACGTCCGCGGCAGCTCTCTCAGACTTCGACCCCCTCTCATGAACGCAGATCAATGCCTCCAGCGCCGCAGCCCTCGACGAGGCACCCCTTGCTTGTAGCCCCCAAGCGGCAACCTCATTCTCCAATGCAACCACCTTCCCATTCAAGGTCTCGGAGGCCTTCGCCACCATAGCCTGACTTTGGCGCTCCCTCTCAGCCGAAGCCCTCCTTTCGGCCTCTATCTCCTTGTCTTTTGATGAAGCTGCTCCTCGAGGGTGTGTATCCTGTCAAGCGCCTGCTCCATTTGACGCTCTCGCCTCATCATCTCCTCGACCAAGGCCCAGCAATGGGGGTCGTTCCTCCAGCGCTCGCACATCTCGCAACACCGATCCCAGTAGCGGCGGTACTTCTCCAACATTCGCTAAAAGATTTCTCTGCGGACGTTGGCTTGATGGATGCCCTCCACCGACAGATAAGACTGCAAAGCAAAGACAACAAGTAAAGTAAAAATAAAGGTAAGAAGAAAGTAGAATAAGGTCATCATAAGTACCCTCAGGCCCATCACGGCCACCTCGTTCATCAACCCGACGTCCGTAACTTCCCTCAACGATGCATTTTCTACCTGCGAGCATAAAACCTCGAACAGCGGCACCAAGTTGTTCCCCTGAAGAAACAAGTTCTGCTCCGTGGGAATATCAATGTAGCGAAGTCGCCCCTCTACGTGCACCATCAAGTTGGTGAAGCCATAATGGAACAAACGGACGTCCTCTGGGTCCAAGTAAGACTCAGACTCATCTTCACCTCCTATAGCGCCCCTTCCGCCTTCTTCCACAGCCACTGAAGGAGTGCTCGATTCTCCAATAAAAGTAGTCACTAAGGAACTACCTCCTACCTCAGCAACTGGAACAATCAATTGAGTCATCAAAGCAACAGTATCATCATGGCCTGAGCCAACGAGGGCAAACCCTACCATTTGTCCGTCCTCAAGGGCGCTCGTTATAGCCTTACGCCTCTCCGCATTCGATGGGGGAGAATCCAAATTGATCACCATGGAAGGGGCCGACGTAAAGGCAACCCTCTGCCTAACTAGCAGCCTTTCCTATTCCTCCTCCTCCTCATGAGAGGGCGACTACGCCCTAGGATGCACCACCCCCGACGGCCCTTCGGTCCGAAGTACGGTCCGTGTTGGGGAAGGTGCTGCTGAAGATTAAACCGATGATGCCCTCGGTACTATGCGCAGTATCGGTGCTGCAAAACGAGCAGTTGTACCCGACCGACGGAAGGCTAGCTGAGGAGACCTAAAACGACGTGCCCTCCCTGATAACAAAAAACACAAAGTCAGTAAATAGAGTTGGAAACAAAAATGAAACAGAAAGAGAAATCAAACCCTCACCAGTTGCAAGCCTATGGCCATGCCTCTCCCAGAAAGATGCCCACGTGTGTATTCCCGCTGTATCATGTGTGCGCAAGCACGGCCTTGACCCATTCACGTATCCCAAGTAGTGGAGCCAGCGACGGTCTGTCGGCTATAAAATTAACACAAGTTAACGCTTACGAGCACGAGACATAAGGAAGAGTAAAAAAGAGAATTCGACAAGAAAGCTTACGTGCATAGTTCCAAGACTCTGGGAACCCAGGTAGGGATGCCACCAAATGATTGGTTCTAATATAGAAGAAGAGAGCGAAAGGGAAAGAGTCAACCACGTCTTCCAGTTCTGCGGCCATGCCCCTCGACCCATGAGGGCTCGCCCAAATGTTCTTGTCGCGAGTCCTCCGTGCTAAAGGCTAAGTACGTGTTGCAGCGTGACCTCCCTACCGGCCAATTTTGCATACGTGATGAACATAGCAAGCAGATTATAGAGAGAAGGAGTAAGCTGGTCAGGGCATACGCCATAGTAGCGGCAAAAATCTGCTACTAGCATCGAAAGCGGGATCCTAAATCCCAACTTGAAGGGATAGGCGTAGAAGACGCAATATCCCATGTGGTCGGTATGAACCCTCTCCTCTCTTCTAGCTAGAAAAATGTCGGCATAGTGATCGGTGCGGACTCAATCCTAAGAAAGAGTGGGCGCGACTACTTAAAACCCAATAGTGGTATCGGGGTCAAAAATTCCACAGAGAGCTTCAAATTGGAGTTGAGTATTTGTTAAGACTAGAAGTGCGTTTTAGCTTCTATTTGATCTTTTATCATTTTTGGTTTTTCTTTCATTAACAACTAAATTTATCAACTACTAGTGTAAACTAAATTATGCTAAGTTATGATGCTAGTTGTATGCAATAAGAGAAAGGCACTAGGGTCGTATAACTCACCTAGGTGGCTAATTAACAGGTATAGAATTCTAACACAAGGATGATAATTATGGAGAATATAAATAACCGTTGCACTTTAGCACCCACTCTCACACCTCTCGGTAGAGAGAGTGATTTTTCCCAATTGACTTTCTTGAGACCAATTGAGTAGGCTAATTTGCACAAGCAACTTAAGGTTCAAGTGGGGCGATTACTCTCTCGAGGTTTAACCCGTTTCTTGGGACTACCATTCTCATGGGTCCATCCCAAATCCTTGTTGAGTTGAATGTTAGGTCATAGATTCTCTTTCTCAGGAAGAGTCAAAACCCACTAAGCTAGACTTAGTGTTTGCAACCACCAAGTCTAAGTGAAAACAAATAAACAACCCAAATACCAAACACCCAATATCATCCAAGCATCAAGCAAAAACACCCATTAATTATCCACACTAGGGGTGAGCCATAACCCTAGCTAATGGGTTTAGCTAGATATGGAAGAATTAGAAAAAGAAGAAATTAACATTATCATTAACTAAAAGCTTAATCTACTTGAATCTACGTTAATTACAAGAGAAAATTTCATGAAGTAGGCTAAAATGAACTAGTCTCGTGCTCAGCTGCTATAGAGATCATAAAAACTTAACCTAAAAAAGTAAAGTGTTCTATTTATACTACACAGGAAAAACCGACAAAAACACCCCTGAGGGTCTGGCAAGGACCGCATAGAAATGACATGCGGCTGCGTAGGGCATGAGATCTTCAGATCTGTGCTTTTGGACTGAGAGATGCAGACCGCATAGAAATGCCACGCAGCCGCAAATGTTGAATTGTGCGGACCGCGTTGAAATAATGCGAGGTTGCACTGTGGAACTTGGAAAATTGTTGACTCTCTAAACTTATAACCACGAGGACTGCACTATTTTGGTGTGCGGCTGCGTGGGATTGTGCTTTGAATTGTTGAGCCTCTGATCTCCTTTCAGTACGGACTGTGTGGAAATGGATGTGGTCCGTGTGGGATTTCATCATTTTCTATCACTCTCTGAACTTTCCTACGCGGCCGTGTGGCAAAAAAGGGTGGACCGCACAGGTCAGGCTTGACTTGGCATTCTCCAGAACTCTTCTGCGCGGCCGCACATCAAGTGCGGTCCGCGTAGGTCAACTTTTTCCCACTTTTAATTATCTTTGGCGCTTGGCATGTTTCACTCCTCTTTTGAGCTGATTTGTGATATGTATCATTTAATCGCTCAAACTTGCAATCAAACGCACCTTGTAAGCAATTTAGGACTAATTTAAAGCACTTTATATACAAAGCTCAGGTAAGAAGGGGTATAAAACATGTATAATTCACAGTTATCACATAGCCGTCAATGCCCATTGTTCCCGAAGTTGGGCCATTCCAACTTCCCCATTAGAGGGGCTTCATCCACCAGATCTTCTCCACCATCGGCGGTGAAGTCAGTCGTCGGGCCCCTGGGCAGAGATAGAATCTCATCAACCGACAGAACACCTTCGATGTCCACCGGTTCTGCACCTCTTACCACCGGCGATGGCCGTTCAGCCACTGGAGGGTTAACCGGAATATTCGTCATAGGAATATTTTTGGAATAACTGCTTGCCATTGTTGATCAGAAAATGAGAGAAGAGCAAGATTCGACGGAAAAGATGGGATTGTAACGAATGAAGAACAACTACGGAAAAAACTAACAAGAGAAAGAGAGCTCTTTCAGAAATCTTACTCAGACAAACAACGAAAAGGTGAGAAATAAATACCTCAACCCCTTATTTATTGGCAACAAAAGTTGCTTTCACGAATTCCAAAAGACATCATTAACAACATGACCAACCGCAAAATGGTTCAGTTCCATGTTTCACGTACTTCCTTCGGCCATGCAACATATGACTCACCCGCCAAGGACGACGACTACACCCTCAAATAAATAAAGTTCGAATGCCATCGAGCTCAACCCCACCCGAAATACGTTGAAAGGCTATAGCCATCCCCAATATGTGAATGACTAAGGTCCGTACACAGTATTAAGGCTACGGTCATCCCCAATATGTAAACGGCTAAGCCCGTCCACAGCATTAAGGCTATGGCCATCCCCAATATGTAAATGGTTAAGGCCGTCCACAATATTAAGGCTATGGACATCCCAAATATGTAAACGGCTAAGGTCATCCACAGTATTAAGGCAATGGACATCCCCAATATGTAAATGGCTAACGTCGTCCACCGTATTATGGCTACGGCTATCTCCCATGTACGAATGACTACAACCGTCCCCTATGCGTAAGCAGCCAAAGACATCGACAAGAAGTAGCTAAGGCGATCAATTTCAACGGCGTAATCTCCTACGTATAAATGGCTACGGCCATTTTGGCCTCAATCAAAACTGGATTCGGTGAAGTCCGCTCATCGAGCTCGGCCAAGGCACAACCTCAATAAGCGGAGGGACTAACTGTGTGGTCAGAACATGATCCCGTGATAATTAATAAAATTAATTATATATTAAGCTAATTCTTAGTTAATAAGTGGTATGACCACTTATTAATCACGATACGCGATTGTTAGTCGACTCGATCAATAAGGCTACAGCCCACCCGCCATCTTAAGGACGGAACCTCAATGTGGTCACGGCCTTCCATTGCCAGCTCATACAACTTACAACTATAAGTACTAATGGAAGGAACCCTAGATGAGGGGTTGCTTCTTCTTCATCACTACCCTAAAGAAAAGAGAGAAGATCATTGTAAGGCTTTGAACCCCTCCATGGAGGGACAGACCAAATTAATCCTATCAATAAAAGTTCTCTACACATTTCTCCTTAATGAATAATACTTGCTTCTCATTTCTTTCATCTAGTCCCCTGACTTATTACGATCTGCTATGGTTGGCCCTTAATTTATTCTGATTGTTTTATGCTTGCAAAGTATATGATAACTTTGAGCTAAACAATATCCATTATAAAATTCTGTAGAAAAATTTCATAGACGAATCCATATTGCAGTAAAAGATTGTTTTGCCTCAAATGCAATAAAATTTGGTTTCCATTTTTCTATTATACAGAAAAGGGAAGTGTGGTCGATTAAGGGAAAAAAAATGATATTTTGCTTATTCATAAAAATATTTTCATGTAATAATTATCTTAATGCTCACTAACGGCTTCTCTCAAGTATAATTCCAGAAGAATTTCAAGGATGGAAAGCATCGCCGCTCTTCCCCAACTCTTCCATCTACTTTAAAGTGCTTTTGTAAGTTCCCCTCATATTTGATATTTCAGGTCAGTTTTATTGTCATTTTACACCAATTTTATTTTTTCCCCTAATTTCTTTCAGTTCTTCAGACTTCTGAATTTTGACGATTGAATATTGTTGATGCCGTTCTTAATCTGTCTAATTCTCACCCTAATTTCACGGCTAATGTGAAGGTTTTTCAATTGTCATCCTCGCATATTTGCAATCTTTTCTTTTATAGTAGCAGATTTATTCTTCAAAAAGAAAATAAATTTGTGCACTTCTCTCAATTAGCTACGCCCTTGTAGCCGGTGAGTTTGCCATTGCTTTTTACTCTTTGTTCATTTATTGTTCAGATTATAATTTTTTTATATTATTAGTGGCTATTTGTTATTATTATTTTAGATAACACAATTATTTTGTGGAAGGTGTTTGGAAAGATTTGTTCTTGACAAAAATTCTCCGTCGTGTTTAATTTTTTTTTTTAGAATATCTTTAATGAGCATTTGCTCTTGTAATTCTATGTGGCTCCTCTTGTGTTAAATAAAACTATTTTGGCAATTAAGAAATTGAGGAAATTGAAGAGATAACATCGTGAATGATTGCATTAACAATTTAGTTTATATTAGATTAACTCTTTACTTTTTTTCTTTATTGATGTTCAAGTTGTAATTACGTCTCAAACAATTAGCTATTCTTGATCACAAGAACCACATATGGAGGAGAAGAATACAATTAGTTCAAAAGTTCCAAATATTTAGGGAAAAAGGTAATTTTTTAGTGCATAATATTTAAATACGACATAAATACAGGTTTCATATGACTTAGAATCAATTCATTATTTGGTATCCCTGTTCTTATCTTCTTTTTTTTTTTTTGGCTAAAGATATCTGCTTTCTATTACAGTGATTGAGTTTAGTACAATATCTGTGAATTTCTTTCTCCTCTATTTGAAATCATTAAAATAGATTAAAAAAATAACATAAGTACTGCTATAACTTCAATTTTAAGCAGTAACTTCAATTTAGTAGGATCATTTATGGTAACCCCGGGTTGCTCTGATGGTAAGCAACCTCCACTTCCAACCGAGAAGTTGTGAGTTCGAGTCTGCCCAAGAGTAAGGTGGGAAGTTCTTGGAGGGAAGGATGTCGGGGGTCTATTTGGAAGCAGCCTCTCTACCCCAGGTAGGGTTAAGGTCTGCATACATACTATCCTCCCCAGACCCCACTAAGTGGGATTATACTGGATCGTTGTTGTTGTTATTATTTATGAGAGTAAAGTGCTTCTCTAGCTCACCTTATAAGTACCACTTCTCTCTTGATAGTTCTCCTTATGCCATCGCTATTATCTACGTTTTTTTCTGCCTTACATTATAAGTACAACTTCTTTTGTTTGATAGTTCTCCTTAGTTTTCAATTACTGAGTTATCATCTTCTGTAACCTTTTCAATTTGTAAATTGAATTCATCTAGATATACTTTGATATTACTTCTTACTTGACACATAACATTTGTAATATTTCTAATGTCTTCAAGTTGCCTTGCTGCCTTCCTCCTTTACTTTTAGATTTATCATTTTTTTGTAGATTAATGTACCATCTTATCTTATTTTTCCCCATGTTCAGTAGCTATATGTGCATGTATAGTACAACTTATCTTTCTTCCTCCCTCTGCCTTTTTCCTCCCTAGAAATACTAATGCACGCATGTAATTCTTCAGATGGAGTGTTAAACATGTAGCTAATGCCAGTTTTATGTCATAAAAATAAGATCATTTATACTTCTAAAATAATGTACCTTCGATATCCCTATAAATTAGTTGACGTAATCTATATTAAATACAAAGGTTTATGTACTACTTGTTTATTAATTTATTTTTCTTTTTTTCTTTAACAGTCAGTCCATATACATCTCGAGAACTAAGGAATAAATCAATGCTAGCTTGGAAGTGATGTTGAGATGGATCCACGAGCACACTCAAATGATATTGTGACGACCCAAAGGGTCATCACTTGTTTTATTAGTCATTTGCGCATTGCAATTTGGGCACGAAGCCAAAAAAAATTTATATTGATAGATACGAATTATGTGAAAATTTTGAAGAATTTTGATATTAATATTGATAAAGTTAACTTTGACCATCGTTTTCGATAAATGGACCCGAACATGTGATTTGGCGGTCTTGGAATCCGTAGAAAAATATGAGACTTGGTAGTATGTCCGGAATCGAATTCCGAGGTCCCATGCCCGAGAAAAGAATTTTTTCGTGAAATTGTTTTCTGAAAATGTTTAACGAAAATAAAAATAAAATTTGATCAAAAAGTGATGGTATCGGGCTCGTATTTTGTTTCCGAAGCCCGGTACAGGTCATATATGTTGGTTAAGCACTTCCTGTAAAGTTTGGTTGAAAACGGTCGTCGTTTGACGTGTTTCGGCCTTAAATTGGAAAATTTGGAAGTTTATGAAATTTAAAAGATCTCTTGGATTTAATGCTCAATTCATTGAATTTGATGTTATTTTAGCGATTTGGCCGCTCGAGCAGGTTCATATGATGTTTTTGAGTCAGTGTACATATTCGGTTTGGAGCCTCGAGGGCTCGGGTGAGTTTCGGATAGGTGTCGGAGTGTTTTAGACTTAGAAAGTCTAGTGTTCTTGTTGGTTGTTGGTGTCCAGGTTTTTGTTCTATGCGATCGCATAGGCATGTCTGCGATCGCATAGAGTTAATTGGGAAGTCACTATTTTGTTCTATGTGATCGCATTGGTTCTTTCGCGATCGCATAGTGTTAATTTGGTAGTCATCAGTTTGTTCTATGCGATCGCATTATTCCTCCGTGATCACATAGAGTAAATCTTGAAGTCCATGGAATCCTTCTATTCGATTGCATTACTCTTATGCGATTATCTTGAAGTCAAGGAAATCCTTCTATGCGATCGCATGGAGTAAATGTTGAGGCCCAAAAATTCCTTCTATGCGATCGTATTACTCCTCCGGTATCGTATCGAGTAAAGTTCAACCCCCCTTCTTTTCTTCTATGTGATTGCATCCCAGGTCCTCCAACCACATAGAGTAAATTTTGCCCAGTTCTTTAAAGTCCCAAAAAACATAACACAAACGGAAATTTCATCCCATTTCTCGAACCCTTTCTTCTTCTAAGCTCTTGGGCAATTGTTGGAGCATTTCTTCACCAAAGTTTCTTGGATAAGTATTTCCTAACTCGTTTTCTCCCTTTTCCATCAATATTATTCGAATTCCTAGGCCTAAACCATATGAAAATAGGTAGAAATTAGAAATTTTGGTAGAGTTAGGATTTTCAAATGATTTGTGATTTAGACCTCGTTTTGGAGTCAAACTTAAGAACAAATTATATATTTGAACTCATGGATGAATGGGATGTCGGAAATTTATTCGAACCTCGTGTTTTGACCACGTGGTCCCGGGGTCGATTTTCACTATTACGGGCAGAATGTTGTAAAATATATATTTAGCCATTTGGATTATTTTATTGAGTAGTATTGATGCTATTAAATCAATGGTGTATATATACAATTGAATTGGAGCCAAATTCAGAAGGAAAAGGTGTCGCTTAAGGATTGAATTTTCCGTAAACCTTTGAGGTAAGTGTTTGATCTATCCTAGCTTAAGGAAATAGGAGTTGAGTCTATTTGCCAATTGTTGTGTGCGGAGTCCAACGTATAGGCATGGTGACAGGTATCTATACGTTGGGGGTCTAGCATCACCGTGAGCCATTACTAGTGAATATTTGATATTGTGAAATTCTTCCACACCTATTTGTTGACTTCTAGGAAATTATAAATTGTGAATTCCCGGAGCGTTGGTTCGATCGATGACATAATAATTAAGTAAGAACTGAATAAAAGAAAGAATAAATTATTGAGCCTTGGTATCGAGTCATTGTTTTCTCTTACCAATATTATATATATTGAGAGCTATGTTAAAAGTGAAATGCGAGCGGGTGGTACGCCTGACACATGTTATGATAACGAAATGGGAGCGAGTGGTACGCCTAACACAACTTATATTGATTATCGCTATTGGCCATAGTTGCCGGTGACATATTGTGAACTGAGTTGATGATGAAATGGGAGCAGGTGGTACGCCTGACACATGTTATGATAATGAAATGGGAGCGAGTGGTACGCCTAACACAACTTATATTAATTATCGTTATTGGCCATAGTTGCCGGTGACATATTGTGAACTGAGGTGATGATGAAATGGGAGCGGGTGGTACGCCTACCACAAGATATTAATTGAAATGGGAGCGGGTGGTACGTCTACCACAAGATATTAATTGAAATGGGAGCAGGTGGTACGCCTATCACAAGATACTATTGAAATAGGAGCAGGTGGTACGCCTACCACAAGATATGAAATGAAATGAGATGGGGTTGCACGCCTGCAACAAGTTGATTTGAACTTGAAAGTGAATTAAATTCCTTTATTCTATTCCTGCCATTATATTTTGTTGTTACCCCAGAGCATGTTTTCTTTCCTAAACATTAAATGCTACTTTCTGTCATTTTGTCGTATATATATTTTGGACTGTACAGGCTATATATGAGTGTTTGGTTCTAGTCTTGTCACTACTTCGCCGGGATATGCCAGACATTTACCAGCACATAGGGGCGGTTGTGCTGATTCTACACTTTGCGCTCTTTTTGCGCAGATACATGATTTGGATAGCAGCAGCAGTGCGGGTGTTTGCTTTTGATCATCGAGACACCAAGGTAGCCTTGTAGGCATCTGCAAGACCCGGCACCTCCTCTATCTTTACATTCAATCTGTTATCTCATATATTCTATACAAACAATATTTTATTTCTTTTAGACATTTATGTGTATTATTCTTAAAAGTTCGTGGGTATTGTGACACCGGTTCTTAGGTAGTGTTTTATGTTGAACTTTTCAGTATCGCATTTAGTAAAATTTGTTAAGTCTTCCGCTAAATTTATTTATTCCGATGAAATTTTAATATTATTGATAATAGATTTAAATAAGTATTGTTAAAAATGGAAAAATAAGTATGAGTTGGCTTGCCTAGCTCCTATGAGTAGGCGCCATCATTACCCCTGATGGTGGGAAATTCGGGTCGTGACAAGTTGGTATCAGAGCACTAGCTCACAACTCACGAACAACCTTAGTAGAGTCTAGGGGATCGGTGCAGAGACGTCTGTATTTATCCCTCCGAGGCTATAGAGTTAGGAAAATTTTCCCTTCATTCTTTCCTGTCGTGCGAATTTGTTCTTCAAGTGCTAATTGAATTTCTACTCTGTTCTTCCATAGATGGCAAGAACACGCGCTTCCTCAACAAATGATCAACAGCCAGAGGCCCCACCAGTAGCTCTAACTAGGGGAAAAGGCCGAGGTCGAGGCCGTCCTAGAGGCCGAGGTAGGGGCAGAGCTCATCCCCGAGCAGCAGCACCAGTGGCGGAGCCTCAGATTCATGCTGAGGAGGTTCCGTCCTGAGCTGATCTAGTGGGCCCAGCTCAGGTCCCAGAGGGGTTTATTGCCACCACAGTCCTTCAGGATGCTTTGGTCCGATTGGTTGGTTTATGGAGGGCATTTCTAGAGCAGGTTTGCTTCTAGCAGCACCAGCCACTTCTCAGGCTGGAGGAGATAATCAGACTCCTGCTACATGCACTCCGGAGCCAGTAGCTCCAAGGTTCAAGTCCTAGTGGTTCAGCCAGCTGTGGCAGTTCAGCCATGCATAGTGACTCAGCCTGGTGAGAGTCCAGCTATGTCCGCCGATGCTTTATGGAGATTGGACAGATTCACCAAACTCTTTACCATTACATTCAGCGATACTTCTTCAGAGGATCCCCAGGACTTTTTATATATCTGCCATGAGGTTCTCCGGACTATGGGTATTGTGGAGACCAATGGTGTTGACTTTTCCACTTTTCGTCTATCTGGATCCGCCAAGACTTAGTGGAGAGACTATTGTTTATCCAAACCTACAGGGTCTCCATCTTTGACTTGGGACCACTTTGCAAGATTATTTTTGGAAAAGTTTCTTCCAGTAACTCAGAAAGAGGCTCTTCGCAGGCAGTTTGAGCGCCTTCAGCAGGGCTCCATGTCAGTTACACAGTATGAGACCCAGTTTATTGATCTAGCTCGGCATGCCATTGTCATGCTCCCTACCGAGAGAGTGAGGGTGAGGAGGTTTATTGATGGTTTGATTCAGCCAATTCGTCTTTAGATGGCTATGGCTCTGGCACAGGGATGAGGTCATGGGTCGGATGAGAGGCCCCATAACTCAAGCAAATTTAGTGGTACCTCGTCTGGAGGTAGAGATTCTCATGAGAGAGTCCATACTCCTATACCTTTTCAGTCATCCCTTCAGGTTTCTCACGATGCTTCAGGTGGTCGTGGTTCTCAGCCGCATTACTCTGATCAGCAATTATACAGTGCACCATCAGCACCTATCAGTGTACCACCACTTCAGAGTGTCCAGGCTTTTATCCCCAGCAGTTGAGGGCATGTTTCACGTGTGGAGACACAAGGCACATTGCCAGGTATTTCCCTCGAGCTTCGAGTAGTTCTCGGCACCAGAATTCTCGTGCTATGATTCAGGTACCAGAAGTTCCACATCTTGCCCAGCCAGCTAGATGAGGTGGCAGGGGTACTAGAGGTGGAGGTGGAGGTTGTAGAGGTGGAGCTCAGACCGACAGAGACAGAGGTCAGCCAGCACCTGATCGTCCTAGAGATATTGCTCAGGGTATAGGGGCCCAACCTCAATGTTATGCACTTCAGGCCAGACCGGAGGCTGAGTCCTCAGATGCAGTTATTACAGGTACTATTCTGGTTTGTGATAGAGAGGCTTTAGTGTTATTTGATCCTGGATCTACATATTCGTACGTGTATTCTTATTTTGCATCGTACGTGGTTCGGCCTAGTGATCCATTGGGTGTTCCCATCTATCTGTCTATACCAGTGGGTGACTCCATTGTGGTTGATCGAGTCCATCGATGTTGTGTTGTGGTGATTGGGGGTCTTGAGACCTGTGTTGATTTATTGATTCTAAATATGGTTGACTTCGATGTTATATTAGGAATGGACTAGCTATCTCCATATCATGCTATCTTGGATGTCATGCCAAGACCGTAACTTTAGCTCTGCCAAATTTGCCTCGTATTAAATGGAAGGGAATTTCTAGTCATATTAGCCGCAATTTTATTTCATATGTTAAGGCTCCGCGTATGATTGAGAAAGGGTGTTTGGCTTATCTAGCCTATGTTCGCGATTCCTGCGCCGAGGCTCCTTCTATTAATTTGGTGCCCGTGGATTGCGAGTTTCCTAAGGTATTCCCTTCGGACTTTTCGGGTATGCCACCAAACAGGGATATTGATTTTTGCATTGATCAAGCTTCGGGCACTCAGCCCATTTCTATTCCTTCATATCATATGGCCCCGCCGGAGTTAAAGGAATTGAAGGAACAGTTGCAGGATTTACTTGAAAAGGGTTTCATCAGATCCAGTGTTTCCTCGTAGGGTGTGCCGATATTCTTTGTTAAGAATAAAGATGGTTTGATGCGAATGTGCATTGATTACCGGCATTTTAACAAGGTTACAATCAAGAACAAGTACCCACTACCGCAGATTGATGATTTATTTGACCAACTTCATGGTGCTAAGGTATTTTCAAAGATAGACTTGAGATCTGGCTACCATCAGTTGAAGATTAGGGCATCAGATGTTCCTAAGACAGCTTTCCGTACTCGGTACGGGCATTATGAATTTCTGGTCATGCCTTTTGGGTTGACAAATGCCCCAGCAGCTTTTATGGAATTGATGAACAGAGTGTTCATGCCATATTTAGACTTGTTTGTGATCGTCCTCATTGATGATATATTGATATACTCCCGCAGCCAGGAGGAGCATGCACATCATCTCAGAGTGGACCTTCAGACCTTGAAGAATAGTCGGTTATATACCAAATTTTCAAAATGTGAATTTTGGCTAAGTTCAGTTGCGTTCCTGGGTCATGTTCTGACGGCAGAAGGCATTCAGGTTGATCCAAGGAAGATTGAGGCAGTCAATAACTGGCCTAGACCAACATCAGCCACAGAGATACGGAGTTTCTTGGGATTAGCGGGTTATATTCGACGGTTTGTAGCGGGGTTTTCATCAATTGCAACCCCGATGACCACATTGACTTAGAAGGGTATGCAGTTCGTATAGTCAGATGAATGTGAGGCGAGCTTTCAGAAGCTCAAGACATCCTTGACCACAGCACCAATGTTAGTTTTTCCCACAGGTTCGGGACCTTATATTGTTTATTGTGATGCTTCATGTATTGGGCTTGGTGCAGTATTTGTTGGAAACACGTTCTCAAGGCTTTATACTAAAACGTGTGTTCTTATGTGTAGGTTTTGATTAATGACAAACGAAGCGCAAATTGATATATGACGAAGTTCAAGTACAAGCGCACAATTGGTGGATAACGAGATTCAAGCACAAGACAAAGTTTTATAGTTTAAATGAGTCGTTCTTAATTGTGATCTTGATCCGACAACTTGACTCATGACATGGCTTCTCTCGTAAAATTATTTTTACAAATTCATGCATATTTAATTTAATGCTAAATGATTTTAAATCATGCATATTTACTTCAGTCAAAATGATTTTTAAACATGCCTGTAAAATCTGGACTAAGATAATTGATTATGTACTTATGATAATCGATTATGTTAAGCCAAGACTGCATGACAATCGATTGTGAACTAATGACAATCGATTGTGTTAAGGCAGTGAGGATCAGGTTTTTCAAAACCTGCATGACAATCGATTGTGAACCTTATGACAATCGATTGTGATGAGGCAGTGTCCATCAAAGTTTTTCAAAACTCAGAATAATCGATTGTGAAGCTAATGACAATCGATTGTGAAGAGACAGTGTCCTTCAGATTTTTCAAAGTCACAAAATAATCGATTGTGAACTTATGACAATCGATTGTGTTGAGGCAGTGACTTCCAGACTTTTTCAAAATTATTAAATAATCGATTGTGAGTATATAACAATCGATTGTCACGAGGCAGTCTCTAAAATAATTTTGAAAGTCTGATAAATAATCGATTGTTAACATTGCACAATCGATTGAGAAGCTGGCCATTGTCGTAAAATTTTCAAATACCGTCAGGTAATCGATGGTTGATTTTGTACAATCGATTGTTGATATTGAAATCTGAAAAAGATTTTTTGAACGTTGCTGAATAATCGATTATTGATTTGGTATAATCGATTATTTTACGTAAAATCTGAAAATGATTTTTTGAACGTTGCCAATAATCGATTGTTGATCTTGGACAATCGATTGTTAAGCGTAAAATCTGGGATTGATTTTTGGAACGATTGGCAAACAATTGATTGTGGCTTCCTGACAATCGATTGTCACAGAGTAAAATCAGCAACTCTTAATTGGCAATTAGGCAACGGTAATGCCAAGTTTTTCAACTATAAATATAGCTTCATTTCAGTGTTTTAAACACAACAACATACAACAACTGATCATTCTATTGCAATAAGCTTGCAAATTATTGTTTATCATTTTATATTCATTTCATAAAGCTTTTGAGAGCCAAAGTCTTGTCCATAGTTGTTGTAATCTTGAGCCTACTTCTTTTACTCATATCTACTCATTAAGGAGTGTTTTGTTTGAGTGCTTAGTGTTTTGTACACTTGTAAGAGAATTGTGATTCTCTTGTTGTAAGGAACCTGTGTTTCCTTGGTTGAAGTCTTGGAGTGTTGTATCTCCGAGCAAAGGTGTTAAGGCTTGTGTCCTTAAGTTGTAAAGGTTTGTTGAGCACCCGTAAGCTTGACAAGTTAGTGGAAAATCTCGAGAGAGTCTCTCGGGGTCTGGACTAGCCACGTGTTGTGGTGAACCAGAATACATCGGTGCGTTCTTTCCTTTTGTTTATTTAACGCACTTAATTATTTCCTGCAAATTTTAATTTCCGCAAGTTTTACGCTAAATTTTATTATAACGCTATTCACCCCCCCTCTAGCATTAAGCGCATTATCTAACAATTGGTATCAGAGCCCAACTCTCTGAAGACTTAACAGTTTGAGAGAACCATCCATGGCTTCTACTCGTGACTCTTTTGCAGGAATAGGTGAAGGTGATTTTAACATGTTGCCCCCAATATTTGATGGAAATAATTACTTATATTGGAAAGATCGGATGAGAATTTTCATCACAACCAACAACTTTTATCTATGGAAAATCATCAAGCATGGTGATCAAATGACAACAAAAGTTGGGAAAGCCAAGGTAAGTGAATACAACACTAATGCAATAAATATGTTGTATAGCGCCTTGAATCAGGAAGACTATCAGAAAATTTCCCACTACAAAACCGCTAAAGAGATGTGGGATAAGCTGGAGGAAATGTATGAAATCATGCCTCAAAAAGCGGACAGCTCATATGATGAATCAACTGGCCAATTTCTCATGGCAAACGAAGAAGAAGAGGTAAGTACGTCCAACTCTCACTCGCTTGAAGAATTGCAAAATGCTTATAATAAATTACATAGTGAGTTTGTTGATGCTTCCAAGACTATTAAAGATTTGCAGAAAACTCTGTCGTTGCAAGAAAAAGATTTTCAAAAACAACTCTCTCTAAAAGAAAAAGATTTTGAAAAACTGGTTTTAGAAAATGAGAAGTTGAAAGAGGAAAACAAGTTTTTTGGAAAAAGAAGCGCCAATAAGCCCGAAAGCTCTATTAGAAAGTGTACGTCTTGCTTGCATCTCAAAAATGAAGTAGAAAGGCTTAAAGGCACATTAGACAAGTTTAATTCTTCGCACAAAAATTTGAATGATGTTCTTGATAATTTGAAGTCAACCAAGCATGGCATAGGCTTTAAGAATGAGCCTAAAGAAAAGGTTGAAGCCAAACCCCAACCACCTAAGGCTCAACCTAGGATTAATAAAACAAATACTTATCCTAGAAATAGCAATCCTAGAACAAATATGCATGCTAGACCAAATGTTGAACATTTTAGAAGACCTAGCAATGACTTACCACCTATAAATAACTACCCTAGAAATGATGCATATTATAGGCCAAATACTAGAAGGTTTTTTAAACCCTTCAGAGCACCTAGAAATAATTTCCAACGTAGAAATAATTATTCTAGAAATGCTGCTCATAGTAGGAGAAATGATGTTCATAAAGCACGCAATAGTCATAATGCTGAAAATAGAGTAAACCATTTTCGTCCGTCAAGTTACTATGAACCTAGAAGGATGCATAACCCCAACGTGACTTGTCATTATTGTAGACGCATTGGTCATATTGCCCCTGCATGCTTTACACGACATAGACATATCACTCAATCGCATCATTATAATATTCCTAACCCTCAAGGACCCAAAATGGCACGGGTACCTAAAACGCATTAACTTGTTTTGTAGGTATGTTTGAAGGGATCAAGTGTACTATGGTACCTTGATAGTGGATGCTCCAAACATATGACGGGAGATGAATCCAAATTCCTTCAACTAGAACACAAAGAAGGAGGAGTGTGATTTTTGGGGATAACAATAACGGAAAGATCATTGGCATCGGATCGATCGGTAAGGATGAAAATTCCTCTATTAAACATATATTACTTGTGAAAGGTTTAAAGCATAATCTCTTGAGCATAAGTCAATTATGTGACAAGGGAAATCTTGCCCTATTTGATTCGGATGAATGCTTAGTGTTTAGACGTAGTGATTCGTGGTTTTAGAGTAGATAATATTTACATGGTTGATCTTGCTAATTCCTCACCCGAATATGTGGATTGCCTTATGAGCAAAGAGGATGATACTTGGCTATGGCATCGTAGAGTTGCTCATATAAACATGCATCTTTTGAACAAATTGATTTCTCAAAACTTAGTTATTGGCCTTCCCAATTTGAAATTTGAAAATGACTCTATCTGTGATTCTTGTCAAAAAGGGAAGCAAACAAAAGCATCTTTCAAATCCAAAAATGTTGTTTCAACTTCTAGACCATTGCAATTGCTTCACATGGATTTATTTGGACCATCTCGCATTGAAAGTCTAGGAAGAAATCGTTATGCTTTTGTGATTGTTGATGATTATTCTAGATTTACTTGGACTTTATTTCTTGCCAATAAAAGTGATGCTTTTCAGAATTTTAAATATTTTCTTAAGCGTGTTCAAAACGAGAATGAAACGAAAATGCCTAACGAGTGGAGGACAATTAAAGATCACCCTCTCGAACAGGTAATTGGCGACGTCGAAGAAAAGGTAAGTACCCGAAACTCCCTTAAGAACACCTTAGGACATACTGCTTTTGTGTCTCAAATTGAACCAACAACCATCTCCAAAGCAATTGGGGATGAATTTTGGACCTTGGCAATGCAAGAGGAGCTTAACCAATTCAAACGGAATGACGTTTGGGATTTGGTGCCAAGACCCGAAAATCATACCATAATTGGTACGAAATGGATTTTTCGAAACAAACTAGATGAAAATGGTGTAATCACTAGAAACAAAGCTAGGCTTGTAGCAAAAGGCTATAATCAAGAAGAGGGTATTGACTATGAAGAAACATATGCTCCCGTAGCTAGATTAGAAGCTATTCGTCTATTGCTCGCTTTTGCCTCTTCTATGAATTTTAATTTATATCAAATGGATGTGAAAAGTGCTTTTCTAAATGGTGTTATACAAGAAGAAGTTTATGTTGAACAACCCCCCGGTTTTGAAGATTTTAAATCTCCCGATCATGTTTTCAAACTCAAAAAGGCTCTCTATGGTTTAAAACAAGCTCCCCGAGCTTGGTATGAAAGATTGAGTAAATTTCTATTGGAAAATGATTTCATTAGGGGGAAAGTTGACACCACCCTTTTTGTTAAGCATAAAAACAATGATATTTTATTAGTTCAAATATATGTGGATGATATCATATTTGGTGCTACTAACAATGTCTTATGCAAGGAATTTTCCAACTTGATGACAAGCGAATTTGAGATGTCTATGATGGGTGAGTTAGCATTCTTTTTGGGATTACAAGTAAAGCAAATGGAAGAAGGTACGTTCATTTGCCAAGCCAAATATTGCAAAGAATTGCTGAAACGATTTGAAATGAACAATGCAAAAGCAATGGCAACTCCCATGAGCACATCCGATCATCTAGACAAAGATGAGAAAGGTAAGGAAGTCGACACTAAGAAGTATCGAGGTATGATTGGCTCTCTTCTCTATCTTACTGCTAGTCGTCCGGACATCATGTTTAGCGTGTGTTTATGCGCCCGTTATCAATCGTGTCCGAAGGAGTCTCACCTCACTGCGGTAAAACGGATTTTGAAGTACCTTGTTGGTACTACAAATGTGGGTCTATGGTACCCCAAAGGTTCTTCATGCCAACTCGTTGGCTATTCCGACTCCGATTTTGCTGGATGCAAATTGGACCGCAAGAGCACTAGTGGCACTTGCCATTTGCTCGGTAGCTCTCTCGTTTCTTGGTTTAGCAAGAAACAAGTAAGTGTTGCGTTGTCCACAACCGAGGCTGAATATGTAGCCGCGGGGAGTTGTTGCGCTCAAATCATATGGATGAAACAACAACTCTTGGACTATGGCCTAAATCTTGATCATATCCCGCTTAGATGTGATAATACTAGTGCCATATGCTTGACGAAGAACCCCGTTCTTCATTCGCGAACAAAACATATTGAAATTAGACATCATTTTATAAGAGATCACATTCTCAAGGGCGATGTCGAAATCGAATTTTGAAACCAAAGACCAATTGGCCGGCATCTTTACTAAGCCCTTAGAGAAAGAGTCCTTTTTCCGAATTCGTAGTGAACTCGGGATTCTTGACTCCACGTTGATCTAAGTCATGCATTGCATCTTTTTATCTTACATGATTTCTAACTTGAGCGTCGGAGACGTCTAACGAATTTTTGCAGGTATCGCCCTAAAGGTAGGGGGAATTATAAAGCATGACGCGCAATAATCAAGTATTCTTCAGAAAAATTGGTTTCTGTCGTCTAATAATCGATTATCTCGTATCAATAATCGATTGTTCTGCTATTACTTGAGTTATTGTACTCTCTTTAAGTAATCACGTTTTTTTTCCAATAAATAAACAAGGTTTATTTACATTTTTTTGGCATCTTCTTATGTTATTTTTGCTAATGGCAAAAGGGGGAAGATAACGGGTATGCACTCTCAATATTTATAAGCTTAAATTGAGGGGGAATTCATATATTGAGGGGGAACTAATCGCATACTTATTGCATATCTTTACTTGTCTTGAATCGTCATTATAAATTGTTTAAGTTGCATATCCCGCTTAAAGTTTGCCATTATCAAAAAGGGGGAAATTGTTGGAAACACGTTCTCAAGGCTTTATACTAAAACGTGTATTCATATGTGTAGGTTTTGATGAATGACAAACGAAGCGCAAATTGATATATGACGAAGTTCAAGTACAAGCGCACAATTGGTGGATAACGAGATTCAAGCACAAGACAAAGTTTTATAGTTTAAATGAGTTGTTCTTAATTGTGATCTTGATCCGACAACTTGACTCATGACATGGCTTCTCTCGTAAAATTATTTTTACAAAATCATGCATATTTAATTTAATGCTAAATGATTTTAAATCATGCATATTTACTTCAGTCAAAATGATTTTTAAACATGCCTCTAAAATCTGGACTAAGATAATCGATTATGTACTTATGATAATCGATTATGTTAAGCCAAGACTGCATGACAATCGATTGTGAACTAATGACAATCGATTGTGTTAAGGCAGTGAGGATCAGGTTTTTCAAAACCTGCATGACAATCGATTGTGAACCTTATGACAATCGATTGTGATGAGGCAGTGTCCATCAAAGTTTTTCAAAACTCAGAATAATCGATTGTGAAGCTAATGACAATCGATTGTGAAGAGACAGTGTCCTTCAGATTTTTCAAAGTCACAAAATAATCGATTTTGAACTTATGACAATCGATTGTGTTGAGGCAGTGACTTTCAGAGTTTTTCAAAATTATTAAATAATCGATTGTGAGTATATAACAATCGATTGTCACGAGGCAGTGTCTAAAATGATTTTCAAAGTCTGATAAATAATCGATTGTTAACATTGCACAATTGATTGTGAAGCTGACCGTTGTCGTAAAATTTTCAAATACCGTCAGGTAATCGATTGTTGATTTTGTACAATCGATTGTTGATATTGAAATCTGAAAAAGATTTTTTGAACGTTGCTAAATAATCGATTATTGATTTGGTATAATCGATTGTTTTACGTAAAATCTGGAAATGATATTTTGAACGTTGCCAATAATCGATTGTTGATCTTGGACAATCGATTGTTAAGCGTAAAATCTGGGATTGATTTTTGGAATGATTGGCAAACAATCGATTGTGGCTTCCTGACAATCGATTGTCACAGAGTAAAATCAGCAACTCTTAATTGGCAATTAGGCAACGGTAATGCCAAGTTTTTCAACTATAAATACAGCTTCATTTCAGTGTTTTAAACACAACAACATACAACAACTGATCATTCTATTGCTATAAGCTTGCATATTATTGTTTATCATTTTATATTCATTTCATAAAGCTTTTGAGAGCCAAAGTCTTGTCCATAGTTGTTGTAATCTTGAGCCTACTTCTTTTACTCATATCTACTCATTAAGGAGTGTTTTGTTTGATGCTTAGTGTTTTGTACACTTGTAAGAGAATTGTGATTCTCTTGTTGTAAGGAACTTGTGTTTCCTTGGTTGAAGTCTTGGAGTGTTGTATCTCCGAGCAAAGGTGTTAAGGCTTGTGTCCTTAAGTTGTAAAGGTTTGTTGAGCACCCGTAAGCTTGACAAGTTAGTGGAAAATCTCGAGAGAGTCTCTCGGGGACTGGACTAGCCACGTGTTGTGGTGAACCAGAATACATCGGTGCGTTCTTTCCTTTTGTTTATTTAACGCACTTAATTATTTCCTGCAAATTTTAATTTCCGCAAGTTTTACGCTAAATTTTATTATAACGCTATTCACCCCCCCTCTAGCGTTAAGCGTATTATCTAACAGTATTGATGCAGGATGGCAATGTTATTGCCTATTCTTCGAGGCGGTTGAAGATTCATGAAATGAACTATCCAGTTCATGACTTGGAGTTGGCGGCGATTATTCATGCATTGAAGATTTGGATGCATTATTTGTATGGCGTGGCATGTGAAGTATTCACTGATCACAAGAGCCTTCAGTACCTGTTTAAGCAGAAGGAGTTAAATTTTGAGGTAGAGAAGATGGCTGGAATTGTTGAAAGATTATGATATCACCATTTTATATCATCCAGAAAAGGCAAATGTGGTGGCCGATGCTTTGAGCAGGAAGTCAGCCAGGATGGGCAGTCTTTCTTATATAACAATTAGTCAGGGGCCTCTTGCTATGGATGTTCAGGCCTTAGCCAATCGTTTTGTGAGATTGGATATTTCTGAGCATAGTCGAGTGCTAGCTTGCATGGTCGCTCGCTCTTTATTATTTGAGCATATCCGTGATCGACAGTTTGATGATTGCCATTTATGTGTCCTTAAAGACACGGTTCAGCGAGGAGGTGCCAAGATGGTCACCTTAGATGCTGATGGAGTTCTGAGAATGCAAGGGCGAATTTTTGTACCAGATGTTGATGGGATTCAAGAATTGATCTTAGAAGAAGCTTACAACTCCCGATATTTTATTCATCTAGGGGCAGCAAAGATGTATTAGGATTTGCGGCAGCATTATTGGTGGTACAGAGTGAAAAAGGATATTGTGGAATCAGAGGTCTGGTGGTTTATTTCAAAAAATTAAGCTTCCAGAGTGGAAGTGGGAGCGGATCACTATGGACTTCGCTACTGGCCTTCTGATGACTTGGAAGAAGTTTGATGCTATATGGGTTACTGTTGATAGGCTGACAAGTCAGCGCATTTTATTCCAGATGCCACCGCTTATTCATCCGAGAGATATGCTGAGATTTATATCAGGGAGATTGTTCGCCTTCATGGGGTGCCTATATCTATCATATCAGATCAAAGTCCACAGTTTACCTCACAGTTCTGGAAAGCTTTTCAGAAGGAGTTGGGCACACAGGTTCAGCTGAGTACAATATTTCATCCCCACACGGACGGTCAGTCTGAGAGGACTATTCAAATATTGGAGGATATGCTCTGAGCATGTGATACTGATTTTAGAGGCTCGTGGGATCAATTCCTGCATTTGGCAGAGTTTGCATACAATAATAGCTACCAATCGAGCATTCATATAGCTCCTTATGAAGCCTTGTATGGTAGACGGTGTCGTTCTCTGGTTGGATGGTTTGAGCCGGGAGAGGCTCGGTTGTTGGGTACGAATATGGTTCAGGAGGCCTTAGATAAGGTCAAGATCATTCAGGATAGGCTTTGTACAGCTCAGTCTAGGAAGAATAGTTATGCAGATCGCAAGGTTATAGATTTAGCTTTCATGATTGGTGAGCGGGTATTGCTTCGTGTATCGCCTATGAAGGTCGTAATGAGGTTAAGTAAAAAGGGAAAGATTAACCCTAGGTTTATTGGCCCATTAGAGATCCTTGATCATGTGGGAAAGGTGGCTTATAAACTTGCTTTTCAACCTAATTTGTTAGTTGTGCATCCAGTGTTTCATGTATCCATGCTCCGAAAGTATCACGGCGATCCATCGCACGAGTTAGATTTCAGCACTGTCCAATTGGACAAGGATTTGTCTTATGAGGAGGAACCGGTGGCTATCTTAGACCAGCAGGTATGACAGTTGAGGTCGAAGAGTCTTCCTTCTGTGCGTGTTCAGTGGAGAGGTCGGCCTCCTAAGGCATCGACCTAGGAGTCCGAGTCTGACATGCGGAGCCGTTATCCTCGTCTATTTTCTGACTCAGGCACTTCCTTCTTTTGTCTGTTTGAGGACGAACGGTTGTTTTAAAGGTGGAGAATGTGACGACCCAAAGGTTCATCACTTGTTTTATTAGTCATTTCGAGCTTCTGAGGCCTTGAAAACCTTATTATTGGGGTACCTCGATTTGCGTGCGTAGTTCGGGCATGAAGCGGGAAAATTTTTATATTGACATACGAATTGTGTGAAAAATTTGAAGAAATTTGATATTAATATTGATAAAACTGACTTTGGTCAACATTTTTGATAAACAGACCTGGACCTGTGGTTTGAAGGTCTCGGAAGGTCCTTAGAAAAATATGGGACTTGGGCGTATGCCCGGAATCGAATTCCGAGGTCCCAGGCCTGAGAAAAGAGTTTTCCATGAGATTGTTTTCTGAAAATGATTAACGAAAATAAAAATGAAATTTGATCAAAAAGTGATGGTATCGGGCCCGTATTTTGGTTCTGACGCCTGCTACAAGTCATATATGTTGGCTAAGCGCTTCTTGTAAAGTTTGGTTGAAAATGGACGTCGTTTGACGTGTTTCGGCCTTAAATTGGAAAATTTGGAAGTTTATGAAATTTGAAAGATTTCTTGGATTTAAGGCTCAATTCATTGAATTTGATGTTATTTTAGCGATTTGGTCACTCGAGCAAGTTTGTATGATGTTTTTGAGTCAGTGTACATATTTGGTTTGGAGCCCTGAGGGCTCGGGTAAGTTTTGGATAGGTGTCGGAGTGTTTTAGACTTAGAAAATCTGGTGTTCTTGCCAGTTGTTGGTGTCCAGGTTTTTGTTCTATGCGATCGCATAGGCATGTCTGCGATTGCATAAAGTTAACTGGGAATTCATTAATTTGTTCTATGTGATCGCATTGGTTTTTTCGCGATCGCATAGAGTTAATTTGGTAGTCATCAGTTTGTTCTATGCGATCGCATTACTCCTCCGCGATAGCATAGAGTAAATCTTGAAGTCCAGGGAATCCTTCTATGCGATTGCATTACTCCTACGCGATCGCATAGAGTAAATCTTGAAGTCCGGAAAATCCTTCTATGCGATTGCATTGCTCCTATGTGATCGCATAGAGTAAATGTTGAGGCCCGGAAATTCCTTCTATGCGATTACATTACTCCTCTGCGATCGCATAGAGCAAAGTTCAGTCCCTTTATTTTCTTCTATGCGATCGCATCCCAGGCCCTGCGATCCATAGAGTAAATTTCGCCAGTTCTTTAAAGTCCCAAAAATAGAACAGAAACGGGATTTTCATCCCATTTCTCAAACCCTCTCTTCTTCAAAGCTCTTGGGAGATTCTTGGAGCATTTCTTCACCAAAGTTTCTTGGGTAAGTATTTCCTAACTCGTTTTCTCCCTTTTCCATCGATATTATTCGAATTCCTAGGCCTACAACAACAACAACAACTACTACCCAGTACATTCCCACCAGGTGGGGTCTGGGGAGGGTAATATGTAGACGAGCCTTACCCCTACCCGAAAGGACAGGGAGGCTGTTTCCAATCGACCCTCGGCTCATATGGTTAGGTGAAAAACTGCAGTAAAACAGAACAGAGACAAAAACAAATCAGAAACAATATAGCATTAGTGCATTAGAAATTCCAGTACAAATAGCGTTAATAATAAACCGAACAAAGGAAACAAAATACCAACATGCAATAGCAAGTAATAGTAACGTACAATAGACACAACTCATCTATGAGTAACCCTGCTGATCCACCCCCATCCCCGGGATGGGCGAGCGGAAAACTCTAGGGGCCCCTATCCTACAACCCTGATTCTAGACCTCCATACTTTCCTATCAAGGGTCATGTCCTCGGAAACCTGCATCCTAGCCATGTCCTGCCTAATCACCTCTCCCCAATACTTCCTGGGCCTCCCTCTGCCGTGCCGACCGCCAACGATCTCCAGCCGCTCGCATCTCCTCACCGGAGCATCTGGACTTCTTCTCCGCACATGCCCGAACCACCTCAGTCGCGCTTCACGCATCTTCTCGTCCACCGGGGCCACCCCCACCTTCTCTCGAATAGTTTCATTCTTAATCTTATCTAGCCTGGTGTGCCCGCACATCCAACTAAGCATTCTCATCTCCGCGACCCTCATCCTCTGAACATGCGAATTCTTCACGGGCCAGCACTCCGCCCCGTATAGCATCGCAGGTCTAACCACGGCTCTATCGAATTTCCCCTTGAGTTTGTGTGGGACTTTCCTGTCACACAGGACTCCTGATGCAAGCCTCCACTTAGTCCACCCTGCTCCTTTACGGTGTGTGACGTCCCCGTCAATCTCACCGTCCCCCTGAATCTCTGACCCAAGATAACGGACGATGTCCTTCTTGGCGATGGCCTGAGAGCCAATCATCACGTCCCTGCCTACTTCGCTCGGATCGGCGCTAAACTTGCACTCCAGGTATTCTGTCTTAGATCTGCTTATTTTGAAACCTTTAGACTCGAGAGTCTGCCTCCATACCTCTAACCTTTCAATAACTCCTGCCCTCGACTCATCAATCAATACTATATCATCAGCAAATAACATACACCACGGCACATCCCCTTGAATATGACGGGTAAGAGCATCTATCACTAAGGCGAATTCCTAGGCCTAGAACATATGAAAATAGGTAGAAATTTGAGAATTTGGTGGAGTTAGGGTTTTCTAATGATTTGTGATTTAGACCTCATTTTGGGGTCGAACTTAAGAACAAATTATATATTTAAACTCGTGGATGAATGGGTTGTCGGAAATTGGTTCGAACCTCGTATTTTGACCACGTGGGCCCGGGATCAATTTTCACTATTCCGGGTAGAATGTTGTAAAATATATATTTAGCCATTTGGATTATTTTGTTGAGTAGTGTTGATGCTATTAAATCAATCGTGTATAGATACAATTGAATTGGAGCCAAATTCGAAAGGAAAGGGCATCTCTTAAGGATTGAATTTGCCGTAAACCTTCGAGGTAAGTGTTTGATCTATACTAGCTTGAGGGAATAGGAGTTAGTCTATTTGCTAATTGCTATGTGCGAAGTCCGACGTATAGGGATGGTGACAAGTATCTATATGTTGGGGGTCTAGCATGACCGTGAGTCATTACTAGTGAATATTTGATATTGTGAAATTCTTCCACACCTAATTGTTGACTTCTAGGAAATTATAAATTGTGAATCCCGGAGCGTTGGCTCGATCGATGACATAATAATTAAGTAAGAAGTGACTAAAAGAAAGAATAAATTGTTGAGCCTTGGTACCGAGTCATTATTTTCTCTTACCAATATTATATATATTGAGAGCTATGTTAAAAGTGAAATGGGAGCGGGTGGTACGCCTACCACATGTTATGATAATGAAATGGGAGCGAGTGTCGTTATTGGATATAGTTGTCGGTGACATATTATGAACTGGGTTGGTGATGAAATGGGAGCGGGTGGTACGCCTACCACAAGATATTAATTGAAATGGGAGAGGGTGGTACGCCTACCACAAGATATTAATTGAAATGGGAGCGGATGGTACGCCTATCACAAGATATTATTGAAATGGGAGCGGGTGGTACGCCTACCACAAGATATGAAATGAAATGGAATCGGGTCGGGTTGCACGCGTGCAACAAGTTGATTTGAACTTGAAAGTGAATTAAATTCCTTTATTCTACCCCTGCCATTATATTTTGTTGTTACCCCATAGCATGTTTTCTTTCCTAAACATTAAATGCTACTTTATGTCATTTTTGTCGTATATATATTTTGGACTGTACAGGTTTATGTGAGTGTCTGGTTCTAGCCTTGTCACTACTTCGCCAGGATAGGCCACACACTTACCGGCACATGGGGTCGGTTGTGATGATTCTACACTTTGCGCTCTTTTTGTGCAGATGCAGGTTTTGGACAGCAGCAGCAATAGTAGTGGGGGTGTTAGCTTTTGATCATCGAGACACCGAGGTAGCCTTGCAGGCGTTCGCAGGACCCGACGCCTCCTCTATCTTTACTTTCAGTCTGTTATCTCATATATTCGAGACAAACAGTATTTTATTTCTTTTAGACGTTTATATGTGTTATTCTTAGAAGTTCGTGAGTATTGTGACACCGGTTCTTGGGTAGTGTTTTATGTTGAAATTTTCAGTATCGCATCTAGTAAAATTTATTCAGTCTTCCGCTAAATTTATTTATTCCGCTTAAATTTTAATATTGTTGATAATATGTTTAAATAAGTATTGTTAAAAATGAAAATATAAGTATGAGTTGACTTGCCTAGCTTTTATTAGTAGGCGCCATCATGACCCCTGATAGTAGAAAATTCGGGTCGTAACAGATATGTCAACAGCTTACGATCGATCACATCAATATCTTTGACCAACTTACCTCAAAGAGGCTGATAAGTCATTGTTTCAAGACCTGCATTTGTATAATCGAAATTAAGTTTGACGTAGCAAAGCAGAGTGAAAGCTCAAGCTCCTAAGGTTTGAGGAAAAGAATAGCAAGAGGAGTCAATAGGCTAGGTATTTGATATGTGATGCATCCAATTCTTTTGATTGTGTAACCTGACAGTTAAATAATGATTCACTTGTTTTGTTGTCTGTTGGTTACTTCCTACGGCATTTTTCAAGAATAACTGTCATTCTTCTTTATTTTAAAATCTAGCAATATAATAATCAGCTCTTAGGTCGGTTAGAGGGAAATTTTCTTTCACCTTCCACAATTTCTGGACCTTCCTCCTAAGGATTTGATGTAACAAACATTTGCCTTGAAGCTTGATGATTAAGGAATATTTCCATAGCGGATTTTATCTTCTTGGGATAGAGAGATTTTTTCCCTAAAAAGTTAGAGGGTTCTTTGATGGCTCTTCAAAAGTAGAGAATGATAGGGTATTAGAAAGAGAGTCAGAATCTTCATTAATTTTCCTTCCACTTCGCTAATTCAAGCCTATTTTAAATATCTAGGTAAATATATTTTTCAATAAAAAAAAAGAAGCTTAATTACTGACAGAATTAAGTTGTTTATATTTTTTTTAATTTTTTTATATTTTTTTGTAAGCTGTCCATACTTACTATGTCTCTATGATCAACATTCAATTGTAGAAGGTGACAGTGAAGTTTGTCTCTGAGATGGAATTCAATTTTGTAACCATTAAAGAATTGCTAGAGAAGTTTTAGTTGATCTCAAATTCTAAAATATTATTCATAAACTAATTTTTTTGGCTAAAAAAATTGCCTAGGAGACAACGGAAAAAGAAGACCCAACAAATACTGTCACCTTAGTTTTAGGATTCTTTTTACCAAACTTGTTCTTCTATAAAACTAAAAGAAACCATTTGTTATAAAATAGAAGTCTATTTAGAGTGAATGTCTAAGAGTTTTAGCTTGAAGCTAAGTCATTCTCCTCCCTATAAATAGAGGTGCTCTCTACCATTGTAATTCACCCCTCTCAACACAATAAGAAGAACTCTCTCTACTCTTCTCTTTATTGCTATTGTTCTTGCTCTATTGTTCTTGTCTTTATATTATTTCATAACACGTTATCAGCACGAGTCTCTAACCAATTGAATTTAATATTCAGCAATTAAGCTTCTTGTGTTTGTTTTCTTATGTTGTCTTGACGGATGAATCGTTATGATGGGGTTTGTGAAATTTGATGTCTACTGTTGCAAAGGGTGTCAAAAGAAGTTGAAGAAATAGTTAACAAAAGTCGAAGGTGGCCAGCAATAGATTATGCACGGTTAAATCACGGTACTGTTTCTTTCTTCAATTACTTGAAACCGGAAACGGCGGCTTCGCGGTGGAATCGCGTCGGCTTAAATGCTTCCAAGAATTTATTGGTATACCTTAAAGGTAAGTAACTTACTTTTCCCTTTCAAATTCTTGGAATTCTATAATTTGATTTTATATACAAACATAGACAACAAAGTTTGATTATAACTCTAATGGAGTTTGTAAGAAATTATAACCACACGAAGTGGTAAAATCTCTATGTCCTGCCATGATTAAATTCATGTATGATTGTGGGCAAATAATTGAAAATCCGTCCCATTGAATTTGCTCCATTCCCTTTAGAGAATGTGGAAGCAGTATATGATAAGTCTGAAAGAAGACTAAAATATTACCATGAAGGTATCAATGAATGTGGACGTGGCAAAGAATTCCGTCCAATTGAATTTGCTCCATTCCCTTTAGAGAATGTGGTAGCAGTATGTGATAAGTCTGAAAGAAGACTAATTACCGTAAAGGTATCAATGGATGTGGACATGGCAATAGACGAAGTTATAATCGTCATTATTGTGGTAATGAGAACAATAAGGATTCTCAAAATAATCTTTCACTTTATGAAAGTAATATTTGACATGAGATTGTGTAAAGCACATGATTTTGATCCATTCCCTGAAGTGAATGTGATAATTGTAATAGAGCCCGTAAGTATGAACACGCTCTTGATGTAAATCTGCTTTATGTCTGACATTATGAAAAGAAAGTTCGTTGCCCTTGAAATTTCGGGCAAGAACTATATGACATGGGTGTTGGATGCTGAAATCCACTTAGATGCTATGGGTCTCGGAGACACCATCAAAGATAGAGAAAAGCATCCACCCAAGACTGTGCGAAGGCCTTGATTTACTTGCGCCATCACCTTGATGAAGGTTTGAAAATTGAATATATCACAGTCAAAGATCCACCTATCTTGTGGAATGGCTTAAAGAAGAGATATGACAACCTGAAGTTGGTCACTCTGCCACAAGCACGATACGATAAGAACCCAAAAGCAAATAGTTTATAAACTATATATTATCGTTGCGGTGAAAACGGGCACTGGTCAAAGGCTTGCCGTATACCATGACTTTTGGTTGACCTTTATCAAGCATCTCGAAAGAGTAAACGCCCTGAAACGAATTTTGTCTCTGACAACAACTTTGACATCACCCACTTGGATGTGGCAGACTTCTTTGAGCAACCCGAGGGGTAGATAGACCACCTAATCGATGATGGATCCGTGATGAAAGAAGATGGAGCTATTTGATTTTATTTTACTTGTTTGTATTAGTGAATGAATAAACTAATAGCCATCAGTATTAGCTCGTATTAGTTAGTTCATGACATAATGTTAGTATTAGTCCTTTAGAATGTATCAATATGCTCAAATATCAATAATATTTTTACTTTCCAGTAGAGGTAATCGACTAACCTGAAAAACTAGTCGGTTATCTCATATTTCGCATAAAAACTGCAAAACAATCGATTGTTGATCATCAACAATCGACTGTCTTTAAAACAGTGTTCTGGAATTTTTCAAAAACAGTCAACAATCGATTGTCAATGTTTAACAATCGATTGTCGTTAGACAGTGTAATCTGGAATTTTTCAAAAATCATCCACAATCGATTGTCTTTGTCTAACAATCGATTGTCGTTAAGACAGTGTAATCTGGAATTTTTCAAAATAGCCAACAATCGATTGTCCAGGCATAACAATCGATTGTCTTAAGACAGTGTGCTCTGGAATTTTTCAAAATAAGCCAACAATCGATTGTCTATATTTAACAATCGATTGTCTTAAGACAGTGTGATCTGAAGTTTTTCAAAAATAACAGATAATCGATTGTGTGTGTTTAACAATCGATTGTCTATGTTCAAACAATCGATTGTGTGTGTTTAATAATCGATTGTCTTATGAAAAACGCTGAAAATTTTCAAACTGCAAAGTAATCAATTATGGATAACACATCTGATTTTGTTAGTCAAACTGTTAGTAGCAGATTTTGAAAATATTATGTGACACAAACGAATTGAAGTTGTTTATTCTCATGTTCGTATATTTTCTTTTATATGTCAAACCATGGGAAGTAAATTGATTGAAGGCTCCGGAAGAGCAACTGTAACTCTGCCCAAAGGCATGACGTTTATCTTAGAGAATGCAATATTCTCCTCCAAGTCTAAGAAGAACTTGTTGAGTTTTAATGATATCAATCGCAATGTTCTCCTCCAAGTCTAAGAAGAACTTGTTGAGTTTTAAAGATATCATTCAAAATGGATATCATATTGAGACAATAGATGAGAATAATCTTGAATTCTTCATGAAAACGAGGCTGCCCATTTCGGTTTGGGTTCACGCCATTTTGCATGCAGCAATGCTAGTTCGTCGGCTGCCCACTTTGGTTTGGGTTCACGCCATTTTGCATGCAGCAATACTAGTTCGTAGGCTGCCCACTTCGGTTTGTGGTCACGCCATTTTGCATACAGCAATGCTAGTTCGTCTCTGACTGACGAATTGACACAAATATTCCCCGTTGCAATTGGTTTTGGGTCATGGACCCAATATATCCCATTTAAGAATTTTTGGATACGCAGTATATGTGCCTTTAGCACCGCCATCCCGCACCAAAATGGGTCTGCAAAGAAGGTTAGGAATATATGTTGAGGTTGAATCGCCCTCCATTATTCGCTACCTCGAAACATTGACAGGAGATTTGTTCACTGCACGATTTGCAGACTGTCAATTTGATGAGACACTTTTCCCAAAATTAGGGGGAGAAGTTGGTGAAACCAAACGGGAAATTTTGTGGAAAAATGCATCATTATATCATCTTGATCCACATACCTCTATTTGTGAGAAAGAGGCACAAAAGATTATCCATTTGCGAAGAATAGCAAATCAAATGCCTGACGCATTTATAGATTTGAAAAGGATAACAAAATCACATATCCTCGAAGTGAATGTGACAACATTTGATTCACGAATACATATTCATTATTGGAATATGAACATGAAATTGGTATTAAATATACCACACTCACCCCTAGAAGGAGGTTTTAGATGATACCACACTCACCCCTAGAAGGAGGTTTGAGATGATATATGGCATGAATGATCGTTGGTCACGTACCTATTGTACGCCAAAGTATTTTGGAAATATGACTATTAAAGGACAACGATAATGCAAGAAACATATCTTGCATATAAGTTTGACATGACCATAATGGTATAACTTTCTCTTTAAGAAAGATATTCACCACATGGATGTTGATGAATCTGTGGTAGTACAAAATTAATTGAGAGCTCTAGAAGAGCCAATTATTACTATGTTGGAGAAACACAATTGAGTATTGTGCTGTAGTAAGTCTCAAAGAAACTTATTCAGTTTCCAAAGTACACGCGAAAGCGATTGATTATATTGAGACTATAATAAAGGAAGGCTTTGATTCTCCTATTACTACAACTTGTAGCGGGGTAATTTGTATATGAAAAGCTACCCGCTTTGTTCTCCAGTTTGTACTACACAAACGAAAGAATGCCACAATAAAGTGGATATCTATTGGTATAAAACCCATGTCATAATAAACCCGAAGTTTATTGATAAGTGCACATGTCATGGTGTAAATTTGAAGTTTACCAATATTGATAATTTATTCAGTTGGCATTCATGTTAGCCATCTCATTTTAAGTATGATGTGCAAATTCACATAGGTGAATATTAAAGAACTAGAAAGTTCTTTACGAATACTCTTGTATCACTTGTTCTCATTAATGAACTGACCAACTAAAGAGTTCGGGTTGAAGCCCCTAAATTCTGGAAATATCAAAGGTGAATATAGGCCCATTCACCTGCCATGTATACCACATATGATGCATCTATGATATGGTTACATGCGCAATTGTTATTAACCCGCAGCCTGGCTGGTGCTTGCGAGGTAAATCGCTCAGTAATCTAACTTCGAGCATAGTTTCCAGATTCTCTACTCAAGACAGTTCATCTTGATAAGTTGGTTTATATCAAAGTTGGTTTAGCAAGATAATTATTGAGTGCTTCCACTTAATAGCTAAACTGTTCCTTATGAGAACGAAGTTGTATATATCAGTTTGATATAAGTTGTATACGAGAGTATATTCTCCCCTCAAAAGTGGTTCAGGGTCAGGAACCAAATAATTTCATCTTATTATTAAGGTGCTATGTATATTGACATAATGCACAAAGATGATTTCCCAAAGTTAAGGAAACATGTTAGCTTTACTAACATGAGGGGGAGACATGATAAACACTTGAGAAAGTGTTACATGGGATGAATTATCATTTGTATATGTATATCCCCGAATATCATGATATGAGCCTGAAGTTCATAAAAGGGATAATTCAATTGCAACATATTGCAAAGCATGCTATACGCATTTGCTGACCCAAAGAAAGTAACTAAATGGAAGAGATACAATTCAAGAAGAATTGATTCCATATGAAAGACATGTAGTTTTGAACCTATAGTTCAAATGCTTGAAAGTATAAAGGCAAAGGTATGTATAGTCAATTTTCGATATCTTATTTGTTTAGCATGACATGAAAACTTGATATGCATCTAAAGTCTATTATATGGCTTATATGACTTAACTTGAAAGATTTAAGTTGCTTGAAGCATATGCAATTCTTGGTCCTGAAGTACCACATCCTAAGTACAATTTGTGTACATATGTATCTTGCTATAACTATAAGCATGATGGCATTGAGAATGCATCTATGGAGATATTGAAGAGTTATTCCACGATATTATATGAAGATGTTTATATCTATCAAGAATGATGATTTCAAGGTGCGGAATATTTATTCAAGTCAATATGGTTGATTTATTCATCAAGCATCTACCAAAGATCGTTTTGAAGATGATGCACAAGATTGGAATGCAAATGCTCAAGGATATAAATCGATGTACTCATTAGGGGGAGTCAATGCGTGTTGCACTCTTTTTCCCTTACAAGGTTTTGTCCCACTGGGTTTTCCTTGCAAGGTTTTTAACGAGGCAACCAATAGGCGCATATTCAAACATGTGTACTCTTTTTCCTTTCTTTAATTTTTCCCAATGGGTTTTGGTTTTAAGGTTTTATGAGGCACATTATTGAATAGACATTCAAGGGGGAGTGTTATAAAATAGAAGTCTATTTAGAGTGAATGTCTAAGAGTTTTAGCTTGAAGCTAAGTCATTCTCCTCCCTATAAATAGAGGTGCTCTCTACCATTGTAATTCACCCCTCTCAACACAATAAGAAGAACTCTCTCTACTCTTCTCTCTATTGCTATTGTTCTTGCTCTATTGTTCTTGTCTTTATATTATTTCATAACACCATTAATATTTTATCTTCTTTATCTCTTGATACAGTAGTTTTTGTGTACTTTCCTTAAAAAAAAAGTAAAATTGTTAATGTCAATCCTAAATATTAGGATAATAATTAAATTAGTATTCCTAACATTAGAAAAATAATTAAATAATATGTCTAAATATTAGAAAGATAATCAAATAATTATTTTGTATAGTGTGAACTTTATTTTAGAAGGGCAAAAAAGACGGACGATATTTCACTAAGGCTTTCGTGCTTTTACTATAGTATATATACATATAATATGTGTGTGTCTATATATATATATATATATATATATATATATATATATATATATATATATATATATATATATATATACTAGTATCTATAAATGTGCGTTGCACTTTAATAATGACACATGATGATTAACAATCAAATAAAGAAATTTTATGTATAATAATACAACAATCAGTAAATGGCGAAAAATATTATTACATTAGCATAATACATGAATTTAAAATAAAAGGACATCAAACCTTACACAAGTGATCAATTCTGTCTTAGTTAGATAATTATTAGTTTAAAAAATATGAAGGTATCAAAATGAACACTTCTTTGTGGACAATATTTTCTTATTGTATGCTTCCTTCTAATGTTTCTGCCCTAAACAAAACTCTTGTTTTCGGTCTTGATATCCCTCTTAAAAGTGTAATAACTATAGTTGTTCGTGTACGAAAGCATATTGCGGTAAATATAGTCCAATATTTAGGATGTTTGCCCTTGTACTTTCTTTATCATATTTGCAAAAACACAAACATACTAAAAAATATTTTCACATAAATTAAGATATTCCTTATTTTTGAAAGACAAAAGTTGAATTCGGGGATAAGAATATACTTAGATGCACATTGACCAGTATCATGATAATTTTTGCATGTATGACGTTATTGTAAAACTTCTATATATTATTTGTGTGCTATTACATACGATGTTTGATGCATCTAAATTTTTTAGTAACACGACGGTCATATTTTTCTTCAAAATCAACCTATATACAATGGAAGATCAATTTTAACTTAGTATATTATATATACGGTGACACTAAAATATACAAAAAATAATAAATTTGACAACAAATATGTACGGTAGAAGGCCATTTGGTATTAAAGTATTTTAATATTCTTCTTGGTAGTAATTATTGTTATCATGTTCTGCTGATAAAAAATAAAAAAATATATTTTGTTTTTACTATAATTTTTTGCAATCAACATTTTATTTATCTGATCAGCATATTCATTTCTGCTAGCTAGGATATCTTTTTAATTCTATCATGTGATTTGCATAAATTATGTTTTAATCTAATGATAGAAATATTTCTCTTATTAAATAACTAATTTTACTAGTGGGATTGGTAATCAAGTGCTCACGAAGAACCAAATCTTCTTTTATTGGATGTCATCTTCCTTTCTGAAACGAAAATACTGAATACTGGATCTGATTTAATTTGTTTGAAGAGATATATCAAATCTAAAGTTGGTGACCTCACAATAAAATCGATGCTCACACATCGCTTGCTATTATTGGTAACAGTGTCATGCCTCTTGATATGATATTTGCAAATAATGCATGACATAGAAATATTATTTCGATTCCACTGGTGCATCCACAAAGAATAAGCCCGTTATAGCATAGTCAACTCTTTATAATATAGTCATGAAAGCTTGTTCTTGTTTAGGATTTAGCTTTGATTGTGCTTTCCTCATACACTTATATAACATTTTGATTCTTATAATATACTAATATTTTTACTTTATGTTCTAACGTTCTTCTATGAAATTTATGTGCCCTGAGATTTTATTTTATTTTTAACTTGAATAAGAATTTTACTCATATGATGATTTTAAAAAATATTTGAATTGGATTCTTTTGTTAAATAATCAATTAAAAGATTTAATTATTTGGTTTTAACATAAAAAATAATTAATTCTATGTTGATTCAGATCTTAATATTAGTTCATCTCTTGTTTTGAATATTTAATCTTAATTGTACTTTATCCACCATAATATTTAATTCAAAGAGTGAAATATTGATATGACATTTTACTTTTAGATATTTATGTCTGTAGACTCATCATTTGAGTAGGAAAATAGTTCAAATATAATAAAAAAATATATTATCGTGTGATTTTTCATCTCAGTTTTAACTCTTTATGCAGTCCATTTAACTTCTATTTTTTTTTGGTATTGCACATTATGGAGTGGTAATGCATTATTAATACGGAGGATTCTTATGAAATTAATTTTATTAAATCTTCCTACATATTTTTAATAAGAATTTAGTAGATAATTTTTTTTAATTTAAATTCTTAAATATTAAAAATTACCATAAAAGGTATTGTATTCCAAAAATTAGGTAACAGAGTTTTGTCCTTTTCGTATGAGTTCTTTCATTTAATATTTTAGGGCTATTTTGATATATTAATATTGTATTTATGCTTTTATAATGATATAGGCTCTCTTTTTTCTAAATGAATTTGGACAATATAATACATTCTCAAGTTAAATTAATAATAAAATATTATAATACGTTTTCATTAATTTAATAATAGAAATTTTTAAAAAGTATACTCTAAAAGTAATAAGATTACATGACTAAAGGTATTTACTTATTCAATTTTATATGAATCAGGCAGCCTGAAAGTAACTATACTAATAGGATTCCTAAAGGTTATCATGTGGGATTTCTAACGTGTAGTATTATGTTCTAAAACTAATAGTATTATAAGGCTATTATCTACAATTCCGGTTATGTCAAGTTATACTTAATATTATAAGGTTATTTTTATAAACTGATATTGTATTCATGCTTTTTTAATAAAGGAATCCAGTAAATAAAGCAAAACCTAAAGGGAGAGCTCTGAAACTATTCAAAAATTATAATTATAACACCTTTGGAAATTCTTTACTCTCTTTTCCATGAGTAACTCTCATAATTGGAAATTAAGTATAATTTGCATAGCATGTAATCCAATTCTTTTTTGTTTCTTGCGTTTCTTTATAATAAAAATTTTGAGCAGTCATAAAAATAAATATAATATTTGAAAAGATTGAGTTCTCCTATTTATGTCAGCTTTCTTACTTTATAATATTTGTTCTAAATTACGTATTTCATCTTCGTTTGATATATTACATTAGTGATATTATGGAATATTAGTTTTAGTATTGAAACTTTATTTTTCATTATGTTAGAGAGATTGCTATAATTATTATAGATATTATGATATATAATTGTTTTTAGTCCGTTGGTGGGTGTCAGTTGTCGATTTTATTTAAAGTCGATCTTAAGCATCTTCTGGTTCAATTACGTACTAATTATTTTGTTAGAATATCTCTTTTAGATTTCAAGAAATTTTTGTGCAAATTTTAATCCAAATATCCCTATTTGTTTATTTATGCTAAATGACATCCGTGTTTTTCTCTTCGCCAAAATTTGCATATCCTTTAGAGACTTTAATTCGAAGACCAAATAGCTAAGAATACGTAGATATTTACTTCTTCAATTCATATGAATTAGACCAAAAGTAATTATAAAACTAATACGATTCCTAAAGGTAATCGTGTAGAATTTCTAACATGTAGTATTATGTTCTAAATTAATAGGATAATAAGTCTAATATCTAGAATTTCGGTTATGTCCTTTATTATGAATTATTTTGCTTAATATTATAAGGTTATTGTTGTAAACCGAGAAGTAGAGAAATGGAGCAACATAGAAGAACAGATTCTTTCTCAAAATCCAGGGCACAGTGGATCACATATGGAGACTCAAACACCAAGTACTTCCATGCACAAATGAAGCAGAGGCCAAACATAAACACAATTAACTCTATATACACTGACTCAGGGGTGAGACTGTTTGATCCTAAAATAGTGGAAGCAGAGTTTTTAGATGCATTCAGCAAGATACTGGGGGAAACTCAACCTTTCTGTAAATATCCAAATACTGTCCTTATTCAAAAGGGACCCTGTCTTAGCACGTAGCAGAAGCAGTCTTTGATTAGGCCAGTTAAAAAGGAGGAAATTAATCAGGCAATACATGATATGCCCCATGATAAAGCACCAGGAGTAGATGGCTTCCCAGTCAAATTCTTCACTAAACATTGGGACACGATGTCTATGAAGCAGTAACGAAATTCTTTGCAACAGGGAAATTGCATAAAGGAGTCAGTAGCACAGCAGTAACCTTGATTCCTAAAATGCAAAATCCTTCTACTGTCAAGGACTACAGACTCATTGCTTGCTGCACGACCCTATATAAAATTATTACAAAGGTGCTCACAGCAAGAATCAAACAGTCATAGGTGGCTTGATTGGTAATTCACAGCAACTTTTATTGAAGGCAGAAGCATAACAAACAACATACTATTTACCCAGGAATTATTTAAAGTGTACAATAGGAAAGGAGTATCCCCTCGGTGTGTATTAAAAGTTGACCCGAGGAAGGCATATGACACAGTGGAGTGGTGTTTTATTGAGAGGCTACTGCTGGACATGGGGTTCCCCAACAAATTTACAAAATGGATAATAGAATGCATCTCTTCTATCACGTATGCATTAAATCTCAATGGAGGGCTGACCAATCCGTTTAAAGGAAAAAGAGGTATAAGGCAGGGAGACCCAATGTCCCCATACCTCTTTGTCATTGTCATGGAATACTTGCACATGGAACTCAAGCATATGATGAAAAGTAAGGATTTCAAATTTCATCCTAGATGCAAGAAGCTGGGAGTGGCTCATATCTGTTTTGCTGATGATCTTCTACTATTCTGCAAGGTTGATATCCAATTTGTAAGACTTTTAAAACAGACGCTCCAAAAATTTGCGGAAACCTCAGGACTTCAAGCAAATGCAGACAAAAGTACAGTCTATGTAGCAGGAGTATCAAACTGGATAAAAGAGGAAATATTACAAGAACTAGACTTCCCTGAAGGTTCTCTACCTTTCAAATATCTTGGTGTTCCATTAGACTCCAAAAAATCATCAGTTACACAATGCTGGCCAATAGTAGAAAAGATAACACAGAAAATTAACTGCTGGACGTCAAGACTAATGTCTTACGCATGTAGGCTCCAGTTGATCAAGTCAGTCTTATTTGGAATGCAATCTTACTGGTCTCAAATCTTCCTCCTACCTAAAAAGGTAATGAAGATGATCGAGGCAATCTGCAGATCTTTCTTGTGAACTGGTGCGACAAATGTGTCAAAGAAGGCATTAGTAGCATGGGAAACTCTGTCTACCATATAGTTCTGGAGGCCTAAATGTATTGAACCTGCCACTCTGGAATAAGGCAGCTGTTGTAAAGCATCTGTGACAGTAACAATGAAGAAGGACAGCCTATGGGTCAAATGGGTGCACACATACTACATCAAAAACTTTGCTGTAGAGGACGCACCTACTCCTAAAAGTGCTGCCTGGGCTATGAGAAAGATCTTTGAGACTCGATCACTGATAACAAATATACAAGGAATTCAAGGAAATCTGGAATGTAGACTGTACCAGATACAAAGAGGTGAACGATTCAATATAAAAAACCTCTACATATTGCAAATCCCTCAACACCTCAAAGTATACTGAAAAAGCATTATTCTGCAGACAAAACTACACACACGATTCAAATTTATCGTCTGGATAGCTTTGCGCAGAAGACTGGCAACAGTGGAGAGGCTAATGCACTTTGGGATACAGATTCCACAACAATGTGTATTATGCAGGGAAGTAGACGAATCCTTTGACCATCTATTTTTTACTTGCCCGACAGCTTGGGAGCTATGGAATAAACTGCTAATTTGGGTGGGATACCAGAGGGCCATATGTGATTGGAACAGTGAAGTAAAATGGATTAGCAACATTGCTAAAAGGAGAAATTGACATGCTGAAATAACCAACAGTGTGTTTGGGATGCTAGTATACTGTCTATGGCGATAAAGAAACAAGATTAGGTTCCAAGGCGGAAGAATCGATATAAATGATACATGCAAAGAGATAGCAGTTCACATACACATACAAGGGACCTCCTTAAAACACTGGAAGGATGCTTTGCGAAGACTGGATCACTACCCTTAGAAATTGATGTATATATGAATTACGGGAGTGAATTCCTATAGACTGATTGAGAGAAGTAGTTGGTCAATAGCTACTTTATTCTGTATATTTTGATCTTTGATGAAATGAAGCTTTAAATTTCAAAAAAAATAAAAAAAATAAAAATAGATATGTAGATAGACAGATATAGATATATAGATATATTCGCTTTTTGTTCAGTTAGTTAATTTTGTTCATGACAAAGTAAAATTTATATATTTATCTATATTTGTCACATATTGGAATTTTTACCTTTAACGTGTTCTTAGTATTAGAGGTATTAGTATTAGTTTAGGATTTTGACAATATAATTAGGGATAGTCAAATATGGAAATATTTTACTTTATTCGAAGAAGTATATGCATTAGTTTTAGGATTTGGACAATATAATATTTATTTATGTAGGTGGCTACGTTTAATAGGATTAGAGAGCGGACGTTGAAATTCCGATTATGTCGTTTTATTGTGAATTATTATACTTAATATTAAAAGGTTATTTTTGTAATTTAATTTTTTATTTATACTTTTATAATTATATAAATATAGATATAAATATAGATATAAAGAGAGAGAAGATATAGATTGTTAAGAATAGAATTCTAATTAGAGTGAATGTCTATCTTATAGAAGAGTTTTACTTTGAGGCTAAGTCATTTCTCTTCGTATAATAGAGGGGTCTTACCCCATTGTAAACCACCCCAAATATCAATAAGAATTCTCCTCTCCCTACTTTCTCTGCAATATTGTTCTTGTTCTTGTATTATTTTATAAAACGTTATCAGCACGAAGCTCTACTATCTCAAGAATCTCTTTGAGAAAATTAAGTTGTGTTTATTATAAATCTTAGCATATTTTAACACAATAGAAAACAGTTAAACGTATATGTCAGTTTGTTCGATGTTTAATGTGATACAATTGTTTCAATTTCACTATTTCATAGCATTAATAGTTATGTTCAATTTTAAACACTTGATTTTAAATTTAACATATCTATAAAGAATTCATTACTGCAGTATTGCTTTTACACGATTATTGTTGTTGTTTCACTGTAGTATGCTAATTAGCATCGTGTGCTAAACTGCATAGTTAAGCTATCAGACCATCTTTAATACAAATTTAGTTTTTTTTTTTTGTATTATGTCAATCGGGCAAGAACTACATGACATGGGTATTGGATGCTGAAATTCATTTGGATGCAATGGGTCTTGGAGACGCTATTAAAGACAGAGATAATGCATCCACCCAAGACTGTGCTAAGGCCTTATTTTTCTTGCGCCATCACCTTGATGAAGGTTTGAAAATTGAATATATCACAGTCAAAGATCCACTTATCTTGTGGAATGGCTTAAAGGAGAGATATGACAACCTGAAGTTGGTCACTCTGCCACAAGCACGATATGATGAGAATCCAAAAGCAAATAGTTCATAAACTATATATTATCGTTGCGGTGGAAAAGGGCACTGGGCGAAAATTTGCCGTGTACCAAGACATTTGGTTGAGCTTTATCAAGCATCTCTAAAGAGTAAATGCCCTGAAACCAATTTTGTCTCTGACAATAATTTTGACATCACCCACTTGGATGTGGCAGACTTCTTTGAGCACCCTGAAGGGAAAATAGATCACTTGATCAGTTTCATTTTTGTAATCATTTCTAATCTGCTCGGTGTTAATGTGGTAGCACATTAAAGGTGCTATTATGCTAGTAATATTATGAACTTGAAACAGATTCACTGCCAACAAAAATGTATTTATTCATATATTACCTAATCATAACTGTACTAATTTACCCATTGTTGTATATATTATTGTTAAATGTTTGTGTTTTACCATTTGTAAAATTAATATATACATGCTGTTGTCTGTCATTGAATATTTTGTTCATACGTATTACATAAAGTGTGTGACAAATTAACACTATGTCTTTAAAATATTATTATTACTGTGCTGCGTAATATTTTGTACCTTATAATTTATATAACATCTGTACATGTATTCACATACATTTGTAACATGTACTATTCGCTTACTTTTATGTGCTTTTTCAGTACTGCACATGCTATTGCCACTGGCTTAAACAATTATAGTGAAGTTATCAAAATTATGCATCTGTTTCCATATTTATGCATACAAAGTTTGTGTGAAATCAATTGTTTGCCAATCATACACTTTCTACCTAATCTGTTATATTAAGTGTTTATCATCTGTTTTGTTTGTTAAAACTACCTCTTTTGTTTATACATGATTCAACGTCCAATTGTAAAAATATTTGTTTAATTGATTCATGTACCACACATACGATATTCAAAGAGAAGAAATATTTCTCTCATTTAAGTATGTGTAAGACAGATGTTACTACAATTTCTGGTAGTAGTAAATTGATTGAAGGCTCCGGAAGAGCAACTATAACTCTGCCTGAAGGAACAATATTTATCATAGAGAATGCAATGTTCTCCTCCAAGTCCAAGAGAAACTTGTTGAGTTTTAAAGATATCCGTCAAAATAGATATCATATCGAGACAATAGATGAGAATAATCTTGAATACCTCATTTACTCATGAAAACGAGGCTGCCCACTTCGGTTTGGGGTCACGCCATTTTGCATGCAGCAATGCTAGTTCGTCTCAGGCCGACGAATTATCACAAATATTCCCCGTTGCAATTAGTTTTGGGTCATGAACCTAATATATCCCATTTAAGAATTTTTGGATGCGCAGTATATGTGCCTGTAGCACCGCCATATCGCACCAAAATGGGTCTGCGTTAGGAAAATATATGTTGGGTTTGAATCGCCCTTCATTATTCGCTACCTCGAAACATTGATAGGGGATTTGTTCACTGCACGATTTGCAGACTGTCGATTCGATGAGACACTTTTCCCAAAATTAGGGGGAGAAGTTGGTGAAACCAAACGGGAAATTTTGTGGAAAAATGCATCATTATCTCATCTTGATCCACATACCTCTATTTGTGAAAAAGAGGTGCAAAATATTATCCATTTGCAAGGAATAGCAAATCAAATGCCAGACGCATTTACAGATTTGAAAAGGATAACAAAATTACATATCACCGCAGAGAATGTGATAGCAATATGTGATAGTACCAAATTAATTGAGAACTCTGTGCAAGAGCCAATTATATTATTTTGGAGAAACGCAATTGATTACCAATAAGGTATTGTGTTGTAGTAAGTCTCAAAGAAACTTATTCAGTTTCCAAAGTATATGTGAAAGCGGTTGATTATATTGAGACAATAAATAAAGGAAAGATTTGATATCTTCTATTACTACAACTTGTAGCGAGATAATCTGTATATGAAAAGCTACCCGCTTTATTCTCCAGTTTGTACTACACAACAAAAGAATGCCACAATAAAGTGGATGTTAATTGATATAAAAATCCATATCATAATAAACTTGGAGTTTATTGAGAATTGCACATGTCATGGTATAAACATGAACTTACCAATATTGATAATTTATTCAATTGGCATTCGGGTTAGCCATATCAATTTAAGTATGATGTGCAACAATAATAGAGAATTCACATGGGTTAATATTAAAGAACTAGAAAGTTCTTTATGAATTCTCTTATATTACTTTTCTCATTAATTAATTGACCAACTAAAGTTGGGGTTGAATCCCATAAATTCTGGAAATATCAAATGTGAATATGAGCTCATTCACCTGCCATGTATACCACATATGATGCATCTATGATATGGTTACATGTGTGATTATTATTAACCTGCAACCTGGCCGGTGCTTGCGAGGTAAATTGCTCAGTAATCTAATTTCGAGCATAATTTCCTGATTTTCTATTCAAGATAGTCCATCTTGATAAGTTGGTTTACATCATAGTTGGTTTAGCAAAATAATTTATTGAGTGCCTCCATTTAATAGCTAAATTATTGCTTATGAGAACAAAGTTATCTATATCAATTTGATATACGCTATACACGAGAGTATATTATATTCTCCCCTCACAAGTGGTTCAGGGTCAGGAACCAAATAATTTCATCTTATTATTATTAATGTGCTGTGTATATTAACATGATAATGCACAAAGATGATTTTCCAGAGTTGAGGAAACAAGTTAGTTTTCCTAACATGAGGGGGAGACATGATTAACACTTGAGAAAAGGTTACATGGAATGAATTTTCATTTGTATATATAGATCCTCGAATATCATAATATGAACCTGAAGTTCATAAAAGGATAATTCAATTGCAAGATATTGCAAAGCATGCCATACGCATTCGCTGACCCAAAGAAAGTAACTATATTCTCACTGCAAATGCTCATATTAAGTCCTAGAAGGACAAAGTCTTTGATACGCTTAAAGCGTATAGACAAATCGGTTTCAAAAGAACTTCTTAATAAAGAAGATGAGCAAATGATCAAAGTGATCATAATAAGGAGGCAAGTGATCTAGAAGATCACATGACATAACACTTCATAAAATCTCATGAGAGATTCAGGTACCTGAATGTATGAATGAAGAGATCTCCATGTTATGTCTTTATGAAAATTTACTGGAACCGATATAAAATGTTTGTCGACGACATCTATGATAGCGCTAAATATCGATGAGGATCTTATGTTTGTCGAATACAAACAAAAATATTGGCCAAATGGAAGAGATACAATTCAAGTAGAATTGATTCCATATGAAAGACATGTAGTTTTGGACATGTAGTTCAAATACTTGAAAGTATAAAGTCAATGGTATGTGCAATCATTTTTCGATATCTTATTTCTCTAACATGACATGAAAACTTGATATGCATCTAAAGTCTATTATATGGCTGTATGACTTAACTTATATGTCAATCTATGAAGGATTTAAGTTTCTTGAAGCATATACAATTCTTGATCTTGAAGTACCACTTTCTTAGTGCAATTTTTGTGCACATATGTATCTTGCTATAACTTTAAGCAGATAATGTGATAGCGAGGATATCTCTATGGAGATATTGAAGAGCCATTCCACGATATTTGTGAAGACATTATATATCTATCACGAATGATAATTTCAAGGTGCGGAATATTCATTCAAGTCAATATGGTTGATTTATTTATCAAATCTATACTAACGATCTCTTGAAGATGGTGCACAAGATTGGAATGCGAAGGCTCAAATATGTGAATTGATGCTCTCATTAGGGGGAGTTAATGCGCGTTGCACTCTTTTTCCCTTTCAAGGTTTTGTCCCACTGGGTTTTCCTTGTAAGGTTTTTAACGAGGCAACTAATAGGCGTATTTCTAAATATGTGTACTCTTTTTTCTTTTTTAGAATTTTTTCCCACTGGGTTTTATTTTAGTTAAGGTTTTAATGAGGCACATTATTTATTGAGTAGACATTCAAGGGGGAGTGTTAAGAATAGAATTCTAATTAGAGTGAATGTCTATCTTATAGAAGAGTTTTACTTTGAGGCTAAGTCATTTCTCTTCCTATAAATAGAGGGGTCTTACCCCATTGTAAACTACCCCAAATATCAATAAAAATTCTCCTCTCCCTACTTTCTCTGCAATATTGTTCTTGTTCTTGTATTATTTTATAACATAGATAAATTTGTCGTATTCTTGATTTTGGAATTAAAAAGAGGAGTAACGTTTCTTTCCGTAGGACAAACTTAAACTACATATATTAAAATAGCATCGAAAAAAATGTTCTTAGATAAAGTAAAATAAAAAAAATTGCTTATAACATTAGGAAATCAAACGTCTAATCCCAGTGCAACAAACGTCTACAAATGGAGGTCTAATAAACGGGAATTTTTACATAAATAGTCGTTCATATTTATTGTTTGGTTTTTTAACCATATACATAGAATATTCATAATTATACATATATAATACATAAATTATGTATATATTATAAGCACGTAATTTGGCCCGTGCAACTTTTAAAATTAATATTTTTAAAATTTTATTTTTATTTCTATAGGATTTTAGTCAACTTTTTGTTTTAATTTTAAAACATAGGTTTAAGAACACAAAAATAGTTTTATATTTTTTTAGCTTATTAGTATTTTATAATATTTAAAAATATCAAAAATATTTTTATCTTTAATATATAGTTCACTTTAATAGTTTAATCTTATTAACTAAGATTAATTATTATATTTTGATGGTATTTTTTTATTTTTATGTTTTATTCAATAAAAAAGAATTAAATTTGGGCCAATTGGGAGCTCATTTTCGAATTTTAGTGGCCCAACAAGACAAATAGTGAGGAAAACACATTCTTCTCAATCCATTAGCCAATCTTTACTTAAAATGCAAGATTTAATCTTAACCGCTAATTTTCTTTGTGAACACGTTAATTTTTCCCCTATATAAATTATTCATATAGAATTCAAGAAAATAGATTTTTTAAATTATTTGCCATTGTTAGGAATTTTTATAGAATTTTATTAATTATTTATATTTCTGTGCATGTTTAATTTTTATTTAAATCATAAAAAATACCAAAAATGTTATACATTGAATTTAGGCTTTATTTTTATATTTTTTGTATTAATCAGTAATTATTTATTTTATAAACTAAAAATACTTCATTTTTACACTTTTTCCTTTTATTTTTAGGTTATTGATTTTTCTCTTTTAATTTAGGATTAGGAGGTTATTATAATTTTTGTAATTAATTAATTAGTTTACTTTCACATTTTCATATAATTTAGGATTTTAATTTTAGGATTTTTAATCAAGAAAAAAGAAAAAGATAAAGATAAGGAAAAGAAATTGTAGAAAAGGTTTAATCCAATATTGGGCTAGTTCTTCTACCCAAATTAGGCCCAAATTTTTCTAGCCAGCCCAAAATCTAAACCGACCCGCCAGACCATGACGCGTATCCCAATCCCTTTCTTTAAAACCCAAATTTCCTAAAATCTAGGGCTAGACGACCCTGCGCCGTTTATACAATAGAGGAACCCCCCCCCCCCCCCCCGAGCAGTCGGCTGCTTCTGAAACGAAGAATCAAAAAACGCCTAAGTTAAAGAAGGCAGCCATTGAACAAAGGAAAATACAGACCCCATCCTCTACTTTCAAGACCCCAGTAATGACCACCCCAAACGACCGTTTTCAGCCTAGAAAACGGTAGCAGCTCACACAAATGCCCCCATCTCAAAATCACCAAACCAGTCCCAAATGGCCATGAAACTGACCAAAATTCCAGCGAAAAATGACACCCAAACACAACTCTTAATCCGGAACTAGAATCCCAGATCTGAAGACAAAAGAAAAACAAAAGAAGGGAGGTTCAAAAGCATGTTTCTAATTTCTACTGATTTACTTCGATATCCTTTGTTTTCTAGAGTTTGTTTGGGGTAGGGAGCTGAAGCTGATAGAGGTTTCCCTTTAACACCAAATTGTTTTGAGAATATATACTACAGCCCGAATTATAACTGTATTATGGGTATTTGTAGTCATATTTTGAGGTTTTCTCTTTCTCTTACAGGCCTATTTACAGGAGGAATTTCTGAAAGATGTAATGTAGTTTTTAATTCTTTGTGGACACACTCGTCTCATTCCTCAGTGTGGCCTTGCTGAGTTTCCAGATGTGATTCTCAATGCCAAATGCCTTGAAACCTTTATCTTGTATTGGGAGGTGAGCTTTCTTGTCATGTCTGTTTTGCTTATTAAGAGTAACTCTCAGAAATCTGCAAGCCTTCATAGAATAAATGTCAAGACTATCAAACATCATCGTTGTAATTTGTAAATTAAATGTTCATCAGGTGTTTCTAGGGATGGTTTTCATGTTGGCATTGGCATCATTTGGTAAGGACAAGTTTTCTCAAAGATGCAAATCACACCGTAACCAATAGGTTGACGGTAAGCCCTTTTACTCAATATGACGTTACTAACACCCTTTATTTTGCCAAAAAATAAAATTAATTTAAAATAAAGGAAAAACTAGCATCCAAGTGTGTGGCCTAGTGGCTAATGTAGTGGGTTGAGAACCATGTAGTCCGAGGTTTAAATTCCAACGGAGTCATAATACTAGGCAGTTTTTTTATCTGTCAAAGTCTTGATGGATAGAGTAACCTCCGGTATTTGTTCTTGTTACATGGTGGGAGGTAGCAGGTGTTCCATGGAATTAGTTTTGAAAATGCTTTACGTGGTCTTGAGCATCATCTATACTACATAGACTACTCTGATGCTCAATATGTGGTGTTTGATATACCTACATAGAGTGAACAATTTAAATGTCATTTTTAAAAAAAAGAAGAAAAAGTTTTTTTTTCAAAAAAAAATTGAAATTAAAAGGGTATTTGGCCTGGGGTGCGTTGTAACTTCAAAGAGTTTGAACGGTCTAAGTTGGCATTTTACTCTTCTGCTGTTAGTTCCCTCTTACCCATTTCTCTTCGCTTAGTTGCCTTTGTAGAATCCCTAACCCCAATCTCCTTTTCCCAATTAGTGATTTTCCCCATTCCAATTGCACTTTTCTTTGTCTTACTTGAGTATACTCTTCTGTTCTTCTCATTTCGCTTCTCTAAGTTGCACTTATTGAAACCCTAACCCCAATTCCCTTTTTCCCGTTCCAATTTCACTTCTCTTTTTCTTACTTGTGTGTACTACTCCGTATCAGTTCTTCTTCTCAGTTCTCTTCTCTAAGGTGTATTTGTAGAACCTAACCCCAATCCCCTTTTCCCCATTTCAATTGTACTTCTCTTTTGTCTTTCTTATGTATGTTTCAGTGCTTTCTTATGTTCATAACCCCTCTATCTAGATTATCTTGGTTCTGTTATTGCTCTTTGAATAATCTAGACTTATTTCCCCAATATTTTAGAATTTCTTGCTTGAATACGGCTAGCTAGCTAAGAAAGCGAAACATTGTAATTTGATGCTTATTTTGTAAAAACATCTCACTTTTACTATGTTGCTTGAGTTGCTCCCGGAGGTATCTTATTCATGTTTTCCTTGATATGGCAGTGTGCAAGTATTTGTGTCAATATAACATTAATTCAATATATAGTTAATTAGTTTCAACCCCATCCCTTATAAATGTAGCTATTTAATTTTATGCAATTGGTATCTTGTTTAAGTTGTCTATGAAATAATGATTGTACTTATCCCAATCTTTTATGAGTTTTTGTGTTTATTTTTCTTTTTTTCCAGCCCAGCCAAATCCGATCACTTACATACCTGTTGAAGATTTTGGTGTAGCTATTTCTCGGAATGTGAGATATTTAGCTGTGATTCAAATTTAAAGTTTATTTAATTATTTTTGCATAATTGTTCTTAGCTCGTTTCTTCTTTGAGACTAGGCTACGAGATCTTGGTGCGAGCGGTATTATATGATCACAATGGGTTACCAGTACGTTTCAGGTATGTATTTGTTTACATAGCCTCCGTGTTTTATTGACTAATCTTAATATAGATCAAGTGTTTAATGGGTAACAATCTTAAGTGTCTTTTATTTTTGTTGTTAGCTGCTTGTACTTCATATTACGTTATCGATGTCGTGAGTGCAAAGCTGGCCAGACGGGCCGAGGCGGTATGCATTGCCCATGGTCTAGAGCCCCGTAGAGCTGCAATTCCTTTCTCAACAGTCATAGATCTTCTTTGAGAAAGTAATTGCAGCTTTACGAGGCTCTAGATCATGGGCAATGCACACCGCCTCGGCCTGTCTGGCCAGCTTTGCACTTACGACATCGGTAACGGCATATGCAGTACAAGCAGCTAACAACAAAAATAAAAGACACTTAAGGTTGTTACCCATTAAAACTTTATCTATATTAAGATTAGTCAATAAAATACGGAGTTCATGTAAACAAATACATACCTGAGATGTACTGGTAACCCATTGTGGTCATATAATACCGCTCGCACCAAGATCTCGTAGCCTAGTCTCAAAGAAAAAAAGAGCTAAGAACAGTTATGCAAAAACAATTAAATAAACTTTAAATTTGAATCACAGCCGTCGGGTGTTTGTAGGCTTCGAAGTCACCTCTAGTGTATTTATTTCCATTGTTTCTTCTATTCTAGAATGGTTATGTAAAAATTTCTCCTAAAAAGGCTAATGACTTGTACTATCTGTTTTGGAAATTTATTGAGAATTCCATTCTAAGGTTAAGTGTTATTTATTATTATTATTCTGTAAATGTTAGACTTATCTAATCATTAAGATTATGTGCCATCACGATACCCAACGAAAGAGAAATTTGGTCGTGACAAGTTGGTATCAAAGCTTTAGTTCCATAGGTACTATGAGTCATAAGCAGATTTAGTGGAGTCTTGCAGGGGCGTTATGTACTTATCTTCGAGAGGCTATGGAAACTATTAGGAATTTCACCTCTTTCATTCCTTATCGTGCGATATTGATTCAACTCGAAGCATATAACTTATGTTCCTTTGCATCTATTCGTGTATCATATTGAGCACTTGATATCATCTATGCGCCAACGGTTGATGATGTTGTGGATGGGCTAGGAAGGGCACTTGGATGCTCAAACATTGACTTAGCGTGTTATCCAGATTAAGGATGCGGAGGAATTGAGAGACTATTCAGTTGACCATGTGGAAGTGCAGCAGGTTTTGACATCTAGTGGGTAAGTACTAGCTTGTGAAGGTTTAATTGGTTGACAAGTCGTCGCGATCATGATAGAGTCACGAGGTGGATGTTGATATGAGGAAAGTTGATGGTATTGGATACCATGTTGGTCGTATGGGATTTCTACTCAGTGGAATGTACATTTTATCATTGTGCGCTTAGTGAATGACTTGGAGTACCTTGTGTTGTACGAGCTGTGAATGTTAGTTTTGTGCGTCGTCAGATGTTTAATAAAAAAAAATAGCATCTCCGTATTCAAGTAATTGGAAGGATTGTTTGGTTTGGAGGAAAGTATTAGAACACATGAATTGCAATTTGGTGTATAATAATCAGATGTTTGGACCATCGGAGTAAAATCTGATTTTGCGGCGTGTAATTTACAAAATGTAAATTAGATAAAGATTTGTCCCAGTAGTATCTTTAGCCTATGTTACAACAATTTCTCTTAGCTAGTATTGAGCTTTTTATCATATGTGATTAACATTATGTACTTTAATATAATTAAAAATCAAAAAAGAATTTAAACTTATCAATTGCTAATAATTTCAAATAAAAACACTTTTAAGAAGGTAGCTAAAATAATGTATACTCAGATATGAGATAAATAAAGAAAATAAATCTTGCATCGATGTTCTAGACATGGAAAATATGTGTTTAAATACTGTAGTATAATTTTAGGGTCAGACTCAATGAAACTTGCATGTATTTCTATGGCTTAGAGCAAAGCGAGGGAGTCCACTAGCGACATTCAGATTGCAGAGTCAGGTGTTACATTAGTCTTGGCCCAAGATGTGTGTATATATATCACGACCCGAATTTCCCACCATCGGAAGTTGTGATGACGCCTACTATCGGAGCTAGGCAAGCCAAACAATTTAAATAATTTCTGATAACATTTCAACAATACAAGAATAGCGAAACAATTCAAATGAAGCGGAAGTCTTAAAGCATGATTAACTAGAAACAATTTCGGAAGTTCAAATACAACTCTTACCCAGATCTAGTGTCACTAACTCACGAACTACTAAAAAGTGATAAAAACAAGGTCTGAAATAAAGTACAACGTTGTTTGTTCCGAGACAAAGATAACAGACAATGATAAAGTAGAAGAGACTTCGGGTCATGCGGACATCAGCAAGGCTACCTGGGGGATCTCTGCACTGCAGGCTCGATCCGAGACTGCCATTGCTACTGAAATGCTGCTCCAACACCTGGATCTCTGCAAAAAGATGCACATAGTGTATCATCAGCACAATCGACCCCATGTGCTGGTAAGTGCCTGGCCTAACCCCGGTGAAGTAGTGACGAGGCTAGACAGGACCTACCAAAAACAACATGTGCTGATATATATGCAATAACGTGAAAATATACAAGGGCACATGATAAGGAATTGACAAAGCAATGTATACGATCAGCGGATAAAGATTTATCACTATGCCATAACAACAAATAAGGAAACATGGGGAAACTCAACATACGAGGACAAGCACACTTAATCCATACTCTGTTGCAGCGCGCAACCTGTTCCAATTATAATCCGAGGTGATGCGGCGTACATCCCGTTCCATTCTCATTAACACTGTTGCGGCGTGCAACTCGATCCTCAATTATTACTGTTGCGGCGAGCAACCCGATCCTCATATATTCTGTTGCAGCGTGTAAGCCGATCCTTAGATAACATCATTGCGGCGTGCAACCCGATCCTCAATATACTCTTACTCACTCAACAATAGTCACAATCAAGAAAAGGAAGTAAACGAATAGTGGAAGAAGTCCATGTAAGGGAATACAATCAGACAACTAAGAATCACGGCAAGGGAACAATATCAACAACTATGAATCACGGCAAGGGAACAACGACAATAATACTACACGTCCCGGCAAGGGACTAATTACATCACTTCCTCTTTTGACCACTTACTTCTCAATTGTCATATTCTTGTCGAGACAACGCTCCAATAATATACCAATCACAATTCTTCATCAAACCATCCACAGTATATGGAACTTATCAATCAAACAAGGAAAGTGAATCACTAAATCCACATAAGATACAAATTAGACTCACGGTCATGCTAGACTCTGGTGCATAGATACTCATCATCATGCTTATACACCACACTTCACATGTAGCAATTAGCAAATAACATCCTAATCATATTCCCTCAAGCCAAAGTTAGATCAAACACTTACCTCGAAAGCTCCAAACTCAACTCAACCCTCTAGTATAGCTTTACCCCTCGAATTCACCACAAAACCGTTCGAATCTAATCACGAATCTATAAGCCACCTCTCCTATGCGATCAAGAATCTCAAATGGACCGATGAACCTAGGGTTAAGCTTGCCCTTTTTCCCGAATCTCATCACGCCCTCCATAGGCTATACACGGAGCAATACTCGCTCACTAACCATGAAAGCAACATCTCTGACCTTGCAGTCTGCATAACTCTTCTGCCTGGACTGAGCTGTACGAAGTCTATCCTGAATAATCCGAACCTTATCCATGGCCTCCTGAACCAAATCTGTACCCAATTATCGAGCCTCTCCCGGCTCAAACCATCCGACTGGGGACTGACGCCGTCTACCATGCAACGCCCCATATTGAGCCATCTGAATGTTGGACTGGTATCTGTTGTTGTAGGTGAACTTTACTAACGGCAAAAATTGGTCCCACGAGCCTTCAAAAACAATAACGCGGGCTCAGAGCATATCCTCAAGAACCTGAACAGTCCTCTAGGACCGACCGTCCGTATGGGGATGAAATGTTATACTCAACTGAACCTGGGTGCCCAACTCTCGCTGAACCGCTCTCCAGAAATGCGAGGTAAACTGCGGACCCCAGTTCAAAATGATAGATATAGGCACCCCATGATGGCGAATGATCTCCCTGATATAAATCTCGGCTAACCTCTCAGACGAATATGTGGCTGCAACAGGAACAAAATGCGATGACTTGGTCAGCCTATCAACAATAACCTAAAATGCATCAAACTTCTTCCGAGTCATCGGAAGGCCAGTAACGAAATCCATGGCAATCCTCTCCCACTTCCACTCAGGAAGCTCAATCCTCTGAAATAAATTATCGGGTCTCTGATGTTCATACTTACCCTACTGACGGTTCAAACATCGAGCCACATATGCAATTATATCTTTTTTCATCCTACGCCACCAATAGTGCTGCCTCGGATCGTGATACATCTTTGCGGCGCCCAGGAGGATAGAATACCGAGAGCTATGGGCCTCCGCTAAGACCAACTCCCGAATACTATCAACTTTGGGAACACAAAATCGCCCCAGCAATCTCAATGCACCATCATCTCCCAAGGTCACTTTCTTGGCACCTCCACGTTGCGCCGTGTCTCTCGGGACACACAAATGGGGATCCTCAAACTGTTTCTCACGAATACGCTCCAATAATGAAGATCGAGCAACCGTGCAAGCTAACACTTTGCTAGGCTTAGAAATATCTAACCTTACAAGACGATTGCCCAAGGCCTGAACATCCAAAACAAGCGATCTTTGGCTGAATGGAACATAAGCAAGACTGCCCATGCTGGCGCACTTCCTACTCAATGCGTTGACCACCACATTGGTCGTCCGCGGGTGATGTAAGATAGTAACATCACAATACTTCCACAACTATAACCACCTCCTCTGCCTCAAATTCAACTCTTTCTGCTTGAAGACTCTTATGATCAGTGTATACCTTACACGTCACACCATATAGGTAATGCCTGCAAATCTTTAAAGCATGAACAATAGCTGCCAACTCAAGATCATGAACTGGATAATTCTTCTCGTGGATCTTCAACAGCCTCAAAGCTTAGGCAATGACACCCTGCATATATACTACACCAAGCCTAATACCGGGAACATCGCAATAAACTGTATAAGGCCATGATCCTGTGGGCAAAACCAATATTGGTGCCGTAGTCAGAGATGTCTTGAGCTTCTAAAAACTCGCCTTACAATCGTCTGACCACCTGAACTGGGCACCCTTCTGGGTCAACCTGGTCATCGAGGCTGCAATGGATGAAAACCCCTCCACGAACCGACGGTAGAAACCTGCTAACCCCAAGAACTCTGAATCTCTGTAGCTGAAGCTAGTCGAGGCCCATTCTTGACTGTCTCTATCTTCTTCGGATCGACCTGAATACCCTCTGCTGATACGACATGACCCAAAAATGCAATTAAACTCAACCAAAACTCGCACTTCGAGAACTTAGCATATGACTAACTATATTCAAAAGTCTGAAGAACCACTATGAGGTGTTGCTCTTGCTTCTCCCGACTACGGGAGTATATAAGAACATCATTCATGAATATTATCACGAACAAGTCCTAATACGGTCGGAACACTCGGCTCATCAACTCCATGAAAGCTGCTCGGGCATTAGTCAACCCAAATAACATGACCGAAAACCCATCATGCCCATATTGAGTGCGAAATGATGTCTTAAGGACATCAGACGCCCAAATCCTCAGCTGATGGTGGCCAAATCTCAAATCTATCTTTGAAAACACCCTCGAAACCTGAAGCTGGCGAATAAATCGTCGAATCCTCGGCAGTGTATACTTGTTCTTAATTGTCACCTTGTTCAATTGCCGGTAATCAATGCACATCCTCATCGAACCATCATTTTTCTTCACAAATAGCACTGGTGCACCCCAAGGAGTATCGTTGGGTCTAATAAAACCCTTCTCAATCAAATCTTGAAGCTGATCCTTCTACTCTTCAACTCTGGCGGGGCCATGCGATACGGCAAAATGGAAATAGGTTGAGTGCCCGGATCCAGATCATTACAAAAATCTGTATCTTTGTCGGGCGGCATGCCCGGCAGGTCTAAAGGGGAAAGCCTTGGGGAACTCTCGAACAATAGGAACAGAATCAATAGATGGGACCTCTACGCCGGAGTTGGGAACATAAGCTAGATAAGCTAGACACCCCTCATCGACCATGCGTCGAGCCTTCACATATGAAATAACACTGCGAATGGTATGACCTGCGGTCCCTCTTCACTCTAGTCGGGGCAAATATAGTAACACCAAGGTCACGGTCTTGGCATAGCAATTCAAGATCGCATGATACGGGGAAAACCAATCCAACCCTAATATAACGTCGAAATCCACCATATCTAAGAGCAACAAATCAACACAGGTCTCAAGACCCCTAAACACCACAATATAGGAACAATGAACCCGATCCACCACTATAAAATCACCCTATGGTGTAGATACCTATACAGGAATACTCAAGGCCTCACTAGGCATAACCAAATAGGGTTCAAAATAGGACGACACATATGAATACGTAGACCCAGGGTAAAATAGCACTGAAGTATCTCTAATAAAAATTAGAATGGTACCTACAATATATGCATCTGAAGACTCAGCCTCTAGCCTGGCTGTTGGCTGGACTCTACCTCTTGAGGCTGGAACTCCACCTCTGTGACATCCACCTCCACCTATAACACCCATGCCACCACCTTTGGTTGGCTGGGAAGGCTGAGGAACCTCTGGTGCCCATATCCCTGTGCGAGAACTCTGATACAGAGAACTGCTCGGAGCTCTAGGACAAAATCTGACAATATGCCTTGGATCACCACAAGCGTGGCAAAACCTCAACTGTTGCGGCTGAGCACCCCTCAACCTCGGGCAAGCCCTCCTGAGGTGACCATACTCACCACACTCATAACACGTACACAAATGTTGTATCTGAGGAAACTGAGGCTCACCCTGTCGACCTGAATGACCACCTGAAGTACCATGAGCGTGACATGGGGATCTGATTAAAAGGGCCTGGAAGGATGGCCTTTACCATAAGTACCTCTACCCCTAGACGAGGTACAACTGAACCTGCTTGCACGATGGGGCCTCTTATCGGACCTATGACCGCCTCCATGTGGCAGTACCACCTCAACTCTACAGCCCATATTGACCGCCTCTTGAAAAGTGATCTCGTTCCCGGCCTGAGCCATTGCACCCGGCTGACCCGCCACCGCTGGCTGAACCCCTGGAAGTAAACCCACTCGAATAAAGCTCTCAGCAAAGCATACCAACCTTATCAAAGCTTCCTGAAGAACTGGGGTGGCTATAAACCCCTCTAGGACCTGAGTTGGGCCACCAGAACTGCTTGGGCTGGAACCTCCTCGTCGTGATCAATCTGGGGCTCCACCACTTGGACTACTACTAGGAGCTAAGCTCTGCCCCTACCTCAGCCTCTAGCACAGCCTCGGCCTCTGCCCCTCGTGGAAACTACTACTGAGGGCTCGGGCTGTTGAGCAGTAGAAGAGGAAGCACATGTCCTCGCCATCTGCGAAGAGTAGAGTAGAAATTCAATCGGTGTTCGAGAAACTGATACGCACGACAAGAAAGAACAAAGTGATTTTTTCCCTACCTCTTTGGCCTCTAGGGTATAAATACATACGTCTCCATACTGATCCCTCAGACTCTATCGAATTTCTCCGTGAGTGGTGAGACCTAAGTAACCTAATGCTCTGATACCAACTTGTCACGACCCGGATTTCCCACCATCATGAGTCGTGATGGCACTTACTATCGTAGCTAGACAAGCCAAACAATTTAAACAATTTCTGATGACAATTAAACAATACAAGAATAGTTAATTAATTCAAATGAAGCAGAAGTCTTAAAGCATAATTAACTAGAAGCAATTTCGGAAGTTCAAATACAACTCCTATCCAGATCTGGTATCACTAACTCATGAACTACTAAAAAGTTCTAAAAATAAGGTCTGGAATAAAGTACAACGATGTTTGTTCCGATACAAAGATAACAAACAAAGATAAAGAAGAAGAGACTCCGGGCCATGCGGACATCAGCAAGGCTACCTCGGGGATCTCAAGACCGCAAGCTCGATCCATGAATGCCACTGCTACTTAGATGCTGCTCCAACACCTGGATCTGTGCAAAAAGATGCACAGAGTGTAATATCACCACAACTGACCCCATGTGCTGGTAAGCGCCTGGCCTAACCCCGGCGAAGTAGTGACGAGGCTAGACGGGACTTAACGAAAACAACCTATGCAGATATATATGCAATAGAAGGAAAATATACAGAATTTAAACATCTAAGGGAAGGGCACATGATAAGGAAGCGACAAAGCAATGTATACGATCAGCGGATAAAGATTGAACACTATGCCATAACAACAAATAAGGAAACACGGGGAAACTCAACATACGAGGACAAGTACACTTAATCCATGCTCTGTTGCAGCGCGCAACCTGTTCCAATTATAATCAGAAGTGATGCGGTGTGCATCCCGTTCCATTCTCATTAACACTGTTGCGGCGTGCAACCCTATCCTTAATTATTACTGTTGTGGCGAGCATCCCAATCCTCAATATTCTATTGCGGCGAGCAACACGATCCTCAAATATTCTGTTGCGGCGAGCAACCCGATACTCATCTATTCTGTTGCGGCGTGAAACCTGATCCTCATATATTCTGTTGCGGCGTGCAACCCTATCCTCAAATATACTCTTACTCACTCAACAACAGTCACAATCAAGGCAAGAAAGTAAACGAATAGTGGAAGAAGTCCATGTAAGGGAATACAATAAGACAATTAGATCCCGGCAAGAACACAAAATCAACATACAAGAAACCCGGCGATGGAGAGTACATAAAATACTTAAATCATGACAAGGAACAATGACAATAATACTACACATCCCGGTAAGGAACTAATTACATCACTTCCTCTTTTGACCACTTACTTCTCATTTGTCATATTCTTGTCGAGCCAACGCTCCAATAATATTCCAATCACAATTCTTCATCAAACCATCCACAATATATGAAACTTATCAATAAACAAGGAAAGTGAATTATTAAATCCACATAAGACACAAGTTAGACTCACGGTCATGCTTGACTCTGGTTCATAGATACTCGTCACCGTGCCTATACATCGTACTCCACATGTAGAAATTAGCAAATATCATCCTAATCTTATTCCCTGAAGCCAAAGTTAGATCAAACACTTACCTCGAAAACTCAAACTCAACTCAAGCCTCTAGTATAGCTTCACCCCTCGAATTCACAACAAAACCGCTCAAGTCTAGTCACAAATTACTCAAATGTATCAATAAGTGCTAGTTAAATCTATTTGAACGCATAAGAATGAATTTCCCAAAGTGTTGCCCAAAATTCCGAAAATGTCCCGGACCCACGTGATCGAAACCAGATGTTCGAACCAAAACACGGTTACCCATTTCCCTACGAGTTCATATCTATGATTTATTTTGAAATCGGATCCCAAATTGAGGTGCAAATACCCAATTTAATGAAAATCTAGGTTCTGCCCAAAATCCCCATTTTCACCCATGAAAAACCTTGATTTTAAGATGAAATTATGTTTAATGATGCTAAGGATTGAAGAAATTAAGTAATTTTACTTACAATTGGTTTGGAGAAGATAGATTTCTTGGAAAATTGCCTATGGAGTTTGTGTTTGAAAGAATGAAGAAAATGGGTTTGAAATTCGTCTAAGTATAAAAATGCAGGTATGGGAATTGCGAACTGGGGTGTGACGACCCAAAGGGTCATCACTTATTTTCTCAGTAATTTCGAGCGTTCGAGGCCTTGAAAACCTCACTATTAGCATCTCGATTTACGTGTGCAATCCGGGCGCGAAGCCAAAAATTGTTTATGTTAAAATATATTGAATTACGTGAAAATTTTGAAGAATTTTGATATTAATATTGTTCGAATTGACTATGGTCAACATTTTTGGTAAACGGACCCGGACCTGTGATTTGACGGTCTCGGAAGGTCCATAGAAAAATATGGGACTTGGGCGTATGCCCGAAATAGAATTTCGAGGTTCCAGGCCCGAGAAATGAATTTTTCCATGAAATTGTTTTCTAAAAATATTTAAGGAAAATGAAAATGAAATTTGATAAAAAGTAATGGAATCGGGCTCGTATTTTGGTTCCGACGCCTGATAGAGGTCATATATGTTGGTTAAGCGCTTCCTGTAAAGTTTGGTTGAAAACGGACGTCGTTTGACGTGTTTCACCCTTAAATTGGAAAATTTAAAAGTTTATGAAATTCACCCTTTTGGACTGGTTGCTTGATATGTGTAACCCGTTCGACTCTCAGAAATTCATCACAAATTTTACCTTGAAATCGAGAAACCTTGCTCAGAACTATGTTGACACTGATGGCTGCGAGGATCCTCTTTTCGATTAGCGGCACCCTTTGCGGGGTTTCACCGGGGGACCACTCTCATTTCTTTTCTCACCGTCGCTTATAGTGGTTTTTGAAAGTTTTCATTAACAAGATTCTTTCATTTCAATTTGTCTGTTTACTGTCGCCTTACAGTGACCGAAAGGGTTTTCACCAATCAGACTCTCTCATTTGGTTGCATCAGATCTAAATAACTGTATCCTCCCATTCGAATCTTTTTGTCGATTGATTGGATGGACTTGAACATGATTTTGGGGTAAAAAGCATTTGGATTGAATTACAATTTTGGAACCTTTCAGGTAAGACAATTGCCAAACCGTTATAACATCTAACCCAGTTTTACTTTTGGGGAAATTTTATTTGGATTTTGTTTTGGTGTGACTGAACCCCATAGAAATGATGCATACGTATTGTTTTGTAATCAAGCCGGACGTATTTCAATGAACTTTGTTTGTTTGTTTTTTCTTTTTTCTTCTATCTACTATTTGTTTTGTTTTCTTTTCTCTTTTCTTTCATTTTTCATTTCTTTTCCTTTTTTAAATTTTTTTCAGTAACACTTTCAGGTTCCAAAAAAAGTAATCAATGAAGAGTAACCGACTATGGTTTACAAAAGGGTTAATTGTGTTTGGGTAGCGAGAATGAAAGCCTTTATTATCCCAACCGGAGAACATTAATATTTTATGGAGGATCAAACATAATACATTTTGACTGCACCTGTGTTGATGGTTGTTTCTGTGATATTTCCTTCAATGTTTCCCAAGTACAACACTCTTTTTTGGAAGTACATCACTACATCTCGTTATAATGTATGGACATTTCCAATCTGGAGCCAATTTTTCTTATATGTTTCGATTTTTTTGTTTTATTTTCTTAAACCTATTTTCATTGCGTTATGATTCTTGATTCATTATTTCGAAGTCTGACAGCATTTTAGAATTTGGGCATAAAGTCCGCAAGCATGTCATGTTATTGAAATATGCATTTAACAGAATTTAAAAAAGAATAAGAGAAAAGACAAAATTAAGAAACGAGACATTCATGGACGATGAAATACAAATGTCATTTAATTTTATTTTTGACTTCTTTTTTGAATTTTAAAGATAGAAGAGTTACATCGAAAAGTGAGACAGTAAAGTAAAATATCCGGATCACACCCTGAGATAATCTGAATGCAGAAAGGATAGCAAGACTAGCTACTGAGATTCCCGTCTGATAAGGGAACTTTCAGGCTTGACGATTATTTTTTGGCTTTTCTGATGACTCATTGATCACATGTAGCAGTCTACAGTTTGTTATACCTCCTTTTTCCCAAGGGAATAGGAAAATCCAAATCCTAAATCCAGAAAATACACCCTAGATTAGAAACAATTACAATTCAAGTCAAATCAGCTTATTTAAGTCAAGTTCAACTAAAACTAGATAAGAATATCTTTCAACGGTTTTCAAAACATGGATATAAGGCAACTGTGTGCATCAGTAATGAAATCATATACTGCCTCTCACGCAAACATATTTCAGTCCTCCCAATCACTCCAACCTCACAATCACTCAGTTTCAGTTACTCTTTCCTCACAATCACTCAACACTTGTCATTCGGCACTTACACTCAGTAGGTACCTGCGCTCACTTGGGGTGTGTACAGACTCTGGAGGGGCTCATTCATCCCAAGTGCTATGTCAATTCAATCATGACATAAATCAATAAAACATGTTGCGACATGCAGCTCAATCCCATAAATATCCTTACAATCAGGCCCTCGGCCTCACTCAGTCATCAATCTCTCCAGTCTCTAGGGCTCTCAGAAATCAGAAAAAATTGACCCAAACAACAATAAAATGAAGTATCAAATAAAATAAGAGGGACTGAGATATGATATATGAGTAAAAACTGTGACTGAGTACAAATAGCATATAGCAGACAATTCAGAAAGTAACGCGGCCTTTATAGGACTCAACATTACCAACACATAGCCTAGACATGGTTTCTAATATTATTTGCAATAAACTTCCATAACACATAGAGATCATATAGCTAACAACATGTTATTCAACTTTTCAGTTTATACGGGACAGACCACATCACAATCCCCTCAGTGCAAGCCCACACACCCGTCACCCAATATGTATGTCACCTCTAAAATAGTCATAAGACACAAAGTAAGGGGTTTCATACCATCAGGACCAGATTTATAATTGTTACTTACCGCAATACAGGCAAAATCCTACTCAATATTACTTTTGCGTCACGAATCAGCCTCCAAACATCCCGAATCTAGCAACAATCAGGACAATACCATCAATATACGCTAAATGAATCAATTCCACAAGAAAACTACTAAATTAGACTCCAAAATCCGAAATCAAATCAAGCCGGGCCCCGGGCCCATGTCTTGAAATCCGACAAAAGTCACTAAACTCGAAAGCCCATTCACCTGTGAGTCTAACCACACTAAATTCATCAAAATACGATATCATTTGCCCCTACAAATCCCTAAAACTCACTCTCCAATTATCAAGTCCTAACCTCTCAAATTTCACCTCAAAAACTTACCAACTAGGTGTAAAATCATTAGGGAATCAATATTATTGAACATAAACAAGCATAAGGAACTCACCTCAATGATTGCCCTAAATTTCTTATCAAAATCCCCATAATCTGAGCTCAAAAATGTGAAAATGGAGAAATATCCAGAAGTATTTATTTATACGTTCTGCCCAGCAAAACTACATCTGCGGTCCCTTTTGCGCTTCTGCATCATCGCATCTGCGGACCAAGCTCCGCATATGCAAAAAATCACTTAAGTCCATCCCCCACTCCTTCGATCATGAATCACATCTGCGCTCATCGCAGGTGTGGAATTAAAATCGCCCATGCATACCAACACACGAACATGCCCCTAAACTTCCGTTTCTGCAACCATCGCAGGTGCGACAAACCCCTCACACCTACAGACTCTGCCAGCCCTTCTTCCTTTCGCTCCTACGGCCACATTCCTGCTTTTGCGGGCTCACCTGCGATGAGACATCCGCAAGTGTGTTTATGACAACTGAGTTCAATCTTGAGCAGCCTTCTAATTCCAAACTTGTTCCATAAATCACTCAATATAAACTCGAGCCCTCGGGAATGAGGCTATAAGTCACGAAACGACCGGGCGGATCGTTACATTAACTTGTAACTAAATTAATATGCACTCAAATTATTTAAATGTTGTAATTTGTAACTAAAGTTTATTATGTAACTTAATTTTATAAATTAATTTGAATAATAATTAATATAACATGTAATATATTTGTTCTTTATGTAGATGAAATATCATAGTTGGATGTATAATAGGGTTTTGTCTATTTTATTAGTTTAGGGTTTAATTTATTATTATATTAACATTTAGTGCTTTTAGAAATTTAGGGTTTATTAATTTAGCGGGTGATATTGTTCTATTAGTGTTTATTGCTTTTAGAAAATTAGGCTTAAATAATTATGCTATATTAATTGAGTGTGCTAACAAATTATAATTTATTATGTAACTTAATTATATAAGTGAATTTGAATTATGATTAATATAACATGTAATTTATTTAGACAAGAGGGGTTGCTCTGATGGTAAGCAACCCCCACTTCCAACCGACAGGTTGTGAGTTTGAGTCTTCCCAAGAGCAAGGTGGGAAGCTCTTGGAGGGAAGGATGTCGGGGGTCTATTTGGAAGCAGTCTCTCTACCCCATGATAGGGGTAAGGTCTGCGTACACACTACCCTCCCCAGACCCCACTAAGTGGGATTATACTGGGCTGTTGTTGTTATAACATGTAATTTATTTGTTCTTTATGTAAATGGAATATCGTAGTTGGATGTATAATAGAAATTATCCTAATCGTTACTTTTTTAGGGAGGAATTTATAGAAGGGCTTAAGGAATTTAGTAGGCTTGTAATGTTACTTGAACCGTTTTGGATTGGAGGGATGATTAGGTGTCCTTGTGTGAAGTGCAAGTGTTTGCATTTTTTTGGATCAGAGGATGTTAAGACTCATCTTTATAAAAAGGATTTATGGATAACTATTTTGTGTAGACTAGTCATGGAGAGATTGATGGTAGTGATGGTGTATTTCACAATGTAGTTGTTGGTGAAAGTAGTAGGTCGGTGGGGAATAACATTCAACATCCTAGATACCGTGAAATGGTTGCGGATGTTTTTGGGATGCATTGCGATTTTGAAACCCATGAAAGTGTTGAACAACCTCCTAATGAAGAAGCAAAATATTTTTATGAATAGTTAGAGGACGCTAGTGTAGGCCGCTAGTCGTCCACTAAGGGAAGGGAGTATGCACTCTCAGTTGTCTGTTACAGTTAGATTATTAAGTATCAAATCAGATACCAATATTTCTCTAGCATTAATGGATTCTTTCATTGGACTTATGAGTGAATTAGTTGACCCCACTTTAACCATAACTAAAGATTTCTATAAGGCTAAAAAAGTGGTTTCTAAGTTATGACTCTCACCTATAAGAATCGATTGTTGTGAACATGGTTGCATGTTGTATTATAAGGGTAATGCAGATTTAGAAAATTGTAATTTTTATGAAAAACCTCATTTTAAGCGACTTTCCAGCGAGAAGAAGGCTATTGTGAAGTTGATGCATTACTTACCTCTTATTCCTAGATTAAAGAGATTTCTACACGTCGATGAATTCCGCTCCTCATATGAAATGACACTATGAAAATAGAAGGTCGCCTGGTATTATGTGTCATCCTTCAGATGGGAAAGCTTGAAAGCATTTTGATAGGACATATCTGGATTATGCTTGTGAACCGAGGAATGTTCGATTGAGTAAGTGTGCTAATGGTTTCACGCCATTTTTATTTCTGCAGCACCATATTCTTGTCGGTTGGTCTTTATTAAGTCATATAATATTCCACCCGAAATGTGTATCTAGTCCATATATTTCTTTAAATCATGTTATTCCCGGTTCCCGCAATCCAAAGCATTTAATTGATGTATATTTGAAACCTCTGATTGATGAGCTTAAAGTTGTGGTATGATGGAATTGAGACATATGATATAACAACTAAGCAAAATTTCAACTTGTGTGCTAACTTAATGTGGACCATTAGTGATTTTCCCGTATATGGAATGTTGTCTGAGTGGACGACTGCTGGAAAGTTAGCATGTCCTTACTGCATGAAAAATGGTAAAGCGCTCACTTTAAGACGTAGCAAAAAGCAATCATTGTTTGATTGTCATCATCGGATCTTGCAAGTTGATCATGGGTTCAGAAGGATAAAGAATGCATTTAAAAGGAATACAGTTGAATACGATTTGCCACCTCTAATTTATTCTGGTGAGAGAATTTGGGAGAGGATTCATAACTTCACTAAAGTTACCGAGGCCCCACCTTCTAGATTTCCTTGAGAAGTGTATTGTTTTGTCTCGTGATTTCCACGAAGAAGAAACACCTTATTGGGCATAAAAACATGAAAGAATGTATAGTTCCATTTAATATCCACAGTTACAATATATTTTGAGCACCGAATTGCCCTTTTTTTCCTGCTTAATGGCTAGAAGGTTTTCATATTTAAGTTTTTGGGACTGGGTTGGTGCTCTGGTTCATATCCAAAGCAAATGCATCAATTATACTGGAGCAAATGCATGTCGACATGGTGGTTTTGTTAACTTCAGAAACAATGTTGGGGTTCCCCACAATCACCATTTGATGTGTTCAGTGTGCCATTAATAATAGACTACATATGTTTCATGCTCTTTCGTTTCTGCATTAAAATGCAATTATGTGAGCTATAAAAAGCGCCATAGTTTAAATGTAACGTCCAACGTTTTACTTGTTAGGAAATAATAATGATAATGATAATGATAATGATAATGATGATAATGATGATGATGATGATAACAATAACAATAACGATGATGATAACGATGACGATGACGATAATAATAATAATGATGACGATGATGATGATGATAATGATGATAGTGATGATGTTATTAACAAGGCATCTGATCAGATTTATCTTCTTCTTTGATTTTGGTTGCTCCTTTTAGACCTTTGTATGTTAAAAGAAAAAAAAGATACTCTTACGATGTTCTGTCATCTATAATATGCAGGACAACTGGACATTATAAAGGAATATGAGAGAGAACACTAGCTATTTAGACCGTCCGAGAGTTTATTCCCAAAACTGATAATAAACATGTGGTGAATTCATTTTCGGTATCTTTACAACAGATAGCCGATTGAATTTACTGTTTATTTTTTCTAACCAGTATACGTAGATTATACAATAATTTTTTCATATATGATTATATATATTATACATGAATTATAAATGTATTATACATATGCCGGCTATTTTAAGTTTAAACGCTTGTGTAAGTGGCAATTTAAGGTAATCCTTCTTTTCTTTTGGGCCAAACATCAGTAGGGAAATTTTGGGAGAAATTCAAAAATATCCAAATTTATAAGTGGTCATTCAAAAATAGCCACAATTACAAAAGTAATCGAAATTTAGCTACTTTTCATGTAAAGTAAATCTGAACGAAAACATTGTTCAATACGAAAATACTCAAGTATAATATATTGGAGTTCCAGTATAATATACCGGTCAAGCATAGTATGTTGGAAGTTCTTGCATAAGTGTTCCATTCTCCAGTATATCATGCTAGAACTTTATGCGTATTGGAGTTCCAGCATAATATGCTGGAAGTTCATACACAGGTGCACCGATCTCCAGTATATTATGCTTGAACTTTCTGTGTTGCAGCAAAATAGTGGCTATTTTTTAATAAATTTATAAATGTTGGCTATTTTTTAATGATCAATCGGAAAACTGGCTAGCCCATGCTATTTTTACAAATATTTTTTATCAGTTTTTGCAAAAACTTAAACTTACCTCAAATCGTGATAGGTTTTAAATTTTTTGAAGAAATTGAAAATAAGTTATTCCAGAATTTTCTTTGAACAATTTTTTTAAAACAAACAGTAGAGTGGCTAAGAAATTCTGATATGAATAATTATTAGCGTATGGCTTGTATCGACTCTATGCTACTAGAAACAAAGTTAGTAATAACAATACAATATTAAACTGTGATTCTTAATACCTCGCATGATTATTGCGTAACTAATAAAATACCTTTTTTTAGATGTGCATGTCATCTAAATTTATATTGTTAAGGATGATCCTATATGTTTTACCAATAAATATATTTTTTTTATATTTTCTTTCGTATAAAATAATACTTAAATTCAACAAAAATTAATTCAGATGTTATCTAATAACGTCAAACGTATAGAATTTACTCTAATCTCCTACTAAACAAATCTCATAAATTATGCGCCAATTATTATTTCTAATACCTATTACCAGAATTTTATTTTTTAAATGATTCCAATAAAACCTATTAGAGAGGGATTTACTATACTACTTCCTCCGGTCCATAATAGGTGATTTTATAGCCTTTTTGTAGTCAAAATATCTGATTCTTCAGATTTCAAAAATAAACTAATTATTTTTTTCGTACATTGCTCTTAGAGTAAATAGTGTTAGAGTATTTATGTGAAGAGATATTAAAGAGTAATTTTCTCCCCCAAAAGAAAAGAGAATAAGGTCTTACTCTCATGGATACAACCCTTATCACAACATTCATACCGCCGAAACCTCCGGACAAGAAAAATCAGATGGACATCGAAGAAACAACAACAACACGCTCCTACAAGAAAATGCTCCTAGATAAACTAGTAAGCCAACAAAATGAATACTATGAGGAAGATGTCTTCACAATCATCAAAGACGATAAAGGGAAAAACATTGAAGGATCAATCCTACTATCCTAAGATAATAAGAAATGTCTTTACCTCCCATGGCGTTACTTTGTAATCATAAAGGTCTTTGGATGTAGAATGCCACACAAATATCTCCGCTCTAAGCTAATTGACTTATTGAAACCATCCGGACAGTTAATCTCAATTGACATAGGATAAGACTTCTTCATTGTCAAATTTAGTCCAGAGGAAAATATGGCTAATGCACTACATCTTGGACCATTGTTTGTCTCTGGGAATTTCCTTCCAGTAAGGAAATGAGAACCAAAATTTGTACTACAAGAAGCCACATTCTCTACTACAACTATCTAAATTAGTCTCCCACAACTTCCAACAGAGTTCTACGACATAGAAATACTTAAAAAGGTTGGCAGGAAACTGGGTAAACTGCTAAAAATAGACTCGTGCACCTCCTCCAGCCTAAGAGGAAGGTATACATGCATATGCATTCAAGTACCCTTAGAAATACCAGTGGAAACATCTCTGATAATCGGAGACCACAAACAAGCAGTAATCTATGAGGGGGAAAACACATTATGTACGACCTACAGAAGAATTAGGCACATATCAACGAATTGCAATTATAGGAAAACACTCACCCACACCACAAGAAGCACCGGATACTTCAGAAAAATTATGAAACAAGGGGAAGAGAATGAATGGAAAACAGTTACCTTCAAAAAAAAAATAACAAGACCAGCAAAGGATGAAAGAAAGGAACAATGGAGCGTCAAACAACCAACACCATGCACCACAAGCTCAATAAATTCAGGTAAATAAGTTTGACGCAAACAGGGGTAAGTTTGTACAAACAAAAATACCAGGGCAAGCGAACCCAGTCCAAAATCATATAGCAGGCCAAACGTCCCAATCAACAAACAAAACCCCACCCCCATTCCCGTGTAACTACTCTCACGCGGCCCCAGCCTAAAACTAATGCAAAATATGAGGAAAGAATAGGGCCTGAGGAAGCTAACATACCCCCACCCTCGATCCCCACTTAATCTCCCAAGATGAGGCCCCTACTTTAGGCTCATTCACCGATGCAAAAGACCCCAATTTTGGGGTTATGGATTGCAGGGTCGGTCATGCTAAACCAATGCCCTCGCCCAATTGGAAACTACAAGCCCAAAAAATAGCCCTACACTATCACCTACATGTCCCTTAACTCTACCTCAGAGAAAACCTCTAATATGGAAAACTCAATAGATACCATGAACACTCAAGTGCCTCACCTGAAATCACACTCAAATTCAGATGAAAAGATATTCGCTATCAATTCCACTAGATCTCTAATTAATTCAGAATCCCTCTCCCCATGCACAATAACCCATGCATGTTCCACTGACCAATATTTGACATCAAAGGTCACTGTAATGACTCAGCCCCTTAACTTAATCCCTCTCATTACCCAAAGAAGTAAATAAAAAAAGCACAAAAATGAAAAGAAAAAAAGTGCCGCCCTTTTTTGTGACATCTCTAGCGCTACCACCGGAACACCGACCAACATCCTTGTTGGAGGCAGTGCTAAAGAGACAGGGGTTAACCTACAATTTCACCCTGGGAAGACAACTAGTGACTTTGATTGTCCAGAACCCGGCACACGTGGCGAGGGTAACAGTGGAAGCACTGAACAAGGCCATGTTTGCCTTTGGACCATGCCTATGGCAGACGATAGTAAAAAAATACATCATGAAACCTAACACCGACCAAACAATTATCAATAGTCAAATGTCTCTAGTCTTTCAGTCAATATTGTTCTTCTTATATCTGGGAATTGAGGACCCTCAAATTCATAAAACACCATCATCTTCTGCTCCATTAGAGAAGAGTATGTATCTACCACTCAGTAACATCAAAAGGGAAATCAAGAAGGCCCTAGATCTCCTCAAAATGAAAAACTCAACAGATGTGGAAGGAACAACCTACGGCCCCCTTCGAACAGACTCTCTCATACTAGAATCTGTCAGGGCGATAGAATTCAAGTGCGGAGACCAGCGAAGTGCTAGTGATACTGTGCCCCAGATCTATGACCAAATATGGATTGAGCCTAGTGTCTCACCAATCTCAAGGAACCATCAAGCCTCTACTCAATCTGAATCCAGTACTCAGCTTAAAAAGGAAAACCCAAACGTCTCTAAAGGGGACACCACAAGGAATGGGGAAATCTCATGAAGGTCAGCGCCTAAGAAACCAACCACCCCTAATGAATTACATCATATGGAATATTAGGAGTGGTAACAACGCCAAATTCAAAAGGCACTGCATGGATACGGTCAAGCTGCACAAGCCAGCTATGCCCGTTCTCCTGGAGACCAAGATGGTTGACCACAAGAAACTGGATGAGGAATTTTAGTTTAATTTGATAATCCAATCACCCACTATTGGTATATTTGGAGGATCGTGTTTATGTGGAAAGAGGATAGCGTTAGTGTGGACGAGGTGGCCACCACCCCTCAAGGTATCCATGCCACAATGAAAGTACTCTCTAACCATACCCCTTGGTTATTCTCGACTATCTATGCTAATAATAATTTAGCCGATAAGAAAATACTCTAGGAGAACTTAGTTACCATCTCCAAAACCTCCACAAACAACTGGTTTGTGGGATGTGGCTTCAATGAAGTCTTGAAAGCTAGGGATAAATTTAGGGGTAAACCGATTAACCCAGTCGCAACAATTTGTTCTAGAAGTGTCCTAATGAATGCAAATTATTAGACTTAGGTTACAAAGGTAGTAAATTCACTTGGTATAATAAGAGATACTCCAATAGTACCTTTCTAATTCTTGAAAGAGCGGATCGGTGTTTTGCCAACGAGAGTTGGATCTCACAATACCCTGAGACTACTGTGTTGCATCTACCTAAGACCCACTCTGATTATTGCCCCATCCAGGTTATCCTAAAAGGTGACTCATTCAATAATACAACTAGACCTTTTAGGTTGAATCAATATGGGCTAGACACCCAACCTTCCCTGGTATCATCAATGAGGCTTTCCCCACAATTCCACTCTTATCCAATCTACTGAATCTTTCAAAGAAATTGTGAATCAGTGGAACAAAAATACCTTTTGGAAAAATTTTTCATGAGAAAAGAAGAATCTTAGTTAGAATTGCAGGAATCCAAAGATTCCTTAACTATCAATTCAGCAATTACTTGTTAAACCTAGAAAACAATCTAACTGGTGAGCTAGATTCAACCCTTAAAAATGAGAAGGACATCTGGAAGCTCAAATCTAGGATGAACTGTCTTCATGATGGGGATGCCAATACCAGATTCTTCCACACTTCCACTCTCAATAGAAGAAGAAGAAATAGAATTATCTCTCTTAAAGATGAGAGTGGAAACTAGCTCTACGACCAAAAAGACATTCAAACATCCATAATGTGCTTCGTCACAAACCTCTATACCTCCTCCCACTCACAAGCTCCCATTTCCACCACCAGTCACCAAACAATGTCTCATACCCTACCTGACTCTCAAATGGATAGACTGGATAGGCCCTTTGAAATGTGAGAAATCAAAATGGCTATCTTCTCCCTCAAGCCCTTTAAGGCTTCTGGCCCGGATGGCCTCCACCCTTTGTTCTACCAAAAGTACTGGAGCATTGTGGGCAATTATGTCTTTGACTTCTGCAAGAAATGCTTTACTACTAATTGCATGGATGAGACTATGAACCAAACTCTACTCTATCTCATTTCAAAATGCCCTCAAGCCACCATGCTAACAAACTTCAGACCAATTGGACTTTGCAACACAACCTACAAGTCCATCACCAAGATCATTATCAAACAAATTACTCCAATGCTGGCTGATATAATAGGGTATATCCAGCCCAATTTCCTTTCAACTAGGAGAGCCGCTGACAATGTTATCATTGTGAAAGTGTACATCACTTACATTAGGAAAATGAAAGGGAAACATGGCAACATAATCCTTAAAATTGACTTGGAGAAAGCTTTTGACAGGTTGGAATGGTCCTTCATCAGGGACACACTCCATGCCTTCAACTATTCAACAAGGTTGACCAAGTTAATTATGTCCTGAATTAACTCTTCCAACATCTCAATCTTAGTAAATGGAGGGAAACTGAAGCTTTTAAAACCTCCATAGGCATCAGACTACGGGATCCCATATCTTCTTACTTTTTCATAATGTATATAAAGAGGCTGTCCAGGTCAATTGACTAGGTAGTATAGGACAATAACTGGAAACCTATAAGAATCTGTAGGTCTGGTTCAAAAACCTCTCACCTTTTCTTTGTTGATGACCTCACCTTGTTTGCCAAGGCAAGCAACATGAACTGCACCTTCATATAGTCTATCTTGCAGTCCTACAGTGAGAGCTCTGGTAAAAAATAAACCTTACTAAGTCAAGAGTGTTCTTCTCCTCTAATACATCCCAGGATACCATAGAATGTCTCACCACTACTCTATATATCCAAGCTACCACCTCATTTGGTAAATACCTTGGATTTTCCATATTCCATAAGAGAGCCACTACTGCAGACTTTTAGTTCATAATAGAACACATAAGATCAAAACTGGCTGGCTAGAAAACAAGTTTCCTCAACATGACTGGCAGGACCATCCTAACTAATCCTTCCCTAAATAGTATCCCTAACCATGTCATGTAATAAATCAATTTGCCCATAAAAATCACCAAGCAAAATGATAGAATTCAAAGAATTTTATCTGGGGCACACCCCAAATAAGAAAAAAAAATATACATAATTAATTTAGGCAGGGTTAAAAAAGAAGTCCAATTGAGGGTTAGGGCTCAGAAAAAGCTAAATTGAAAAACAAAGCAACCCTTGAAAATCTGGCCTGGAGGACTTATCACAACACATCAAGCTTATGGGCCAGAGTTCTCATCTCTAAGCACTGTAATTGGAACCATAATCCTAGAACTCTTAGATATCCTAAGTCTCCGACATGGCAATGCACCCTCAAGGGCTGCGATACTTGCATGAAGGCAAGCATATGAGTGGTCTACAATGAAAACATGGTTAGCTTTCTGAGTGATGATTAGATCCCCAAGCCAGCCATTACGGGACATGATAGAATGCCCTCTTACTCATAATGATGAAATTGCCAAAGTAGACATTGTCTACAACTCAGGGGTTTGGGATCTCTATGGACCTGCCCCAAGTATTTCGAACATGATCAATTCCATCTTCATCCCTCCAAACCCTACCAAGGATGGCATGCTAATTTGGAGACTGACTCCTAGTGGGTCCTTCACCAACAGCTCTGCCTACTATTTCCTTAGCAAGACCAAAAAAAATGCCAAAATAGAGTAGGAAGGAAATTTTAGTTGGATATGGAAATTAAACACACTCAACAAAATCAATAACTTCATCTAGCTTCTTACCCACAAAGGGTTACCTACAAGAGGTTACCACATAATTGGGGTTAACTGAAATCCACAATGTTGTTACTGCCACAATCTTGAAAAACAAGTGACTACATCTTCTTTAAATACATTAATGCAGCCCAGTTCTGGCAAGACTTACTATCCAAGGCCTCAATTGAGAGTAGGCAACATAACCCCATCTTTTCATCCCAACAATGACCCTTCACTTGGAAAAAGTTTAGGAACCCACCTTTTAATGATCACATTTCTTAAGAAAATATCATTCATTTCTATTTTTGGCATATCTGCCAATTTATCATGGTAAACTCAACCTTAGGAAGAGAGAGGGCTAAGACTTTTACCCAATAGTAGTATCGAGGTCAATTTCCACAGGGAGTTTGAAACGGAGTCAAGTATTTGTTTGGTCTAGAAGTGTGTTTGTACTCCTAATTGTACTTCTATCATTTTTTGGGTTTTCTTGCTTATGACTACAAATTATCAAATACAATTTAAAAACTAAGTTATGTTAAGATATCAATTCTAGATTGTATGAAAGATAGAGAAAAGCACTAGGGTCATGGCATTACCTAGGTGGTCAACTAACGGGTAGAGATTCCTAATACAAGAATGATAATTATGGGGCTTATGATATAACCGTTGCACTATTGCACTCACTCTCACACCTCTCAATAGAGAGAGTGATTTTGCCCAATTAACTCCCTCAAGACCAATTGGGTAGGCTAATTTGCCCAAGCAACTTAGGGTTCAAGTGGGGTAATTACTCTCTCGAGGTTTAACCCATTAATTGTGACTACCATTCTCATGGATCTATCCCAATTCCTTGATGGGTCAATTTTGGGGTCATAGACTCTCTTTCTCAAGAAGAGTAAAGACCCACTAAGGGACTTAGTGTTTGCAACCACCAAATCTAGTGAAACCATAAAATTAACCCAAATACCAAACACCCAATATCATTCATGCATTAAACAATCATACACATTAGTTACCCACACTAGAGTTAAGCCACAACCCTAGCTAATGAGTTTAGCTAGACATGATAATAACATAAATTGAAGAAATAGTAGATGAAATTGACATATTAATTAACTACAATGTTCATCTACTCGAATCCACGCCAATACAAGACGAAATTACCAAATAGGCTAAAATTTCAAAGCCACGAGCTCAACTTCTATCTGATATCTAATACTAAACCTAAAAAAGTAAAATGTTCTATTTATAGTACATATGAAAAACTAGACAAAAATGCCCCTGTGGGTCTAGCGCAGACCGTGCATAAATATCGCGCGGCCGCGTATGGGTCTTGGTCTTCATATCTCTCATTTAAAGCTGGGGGCATGGACCGCGCAAAAAGGTAGCGCGGCCGCGCTGGTTGAGGGGCGCGGACCGTGTAGAAATAGGGCGCGGCCGCATGGAGAACTTGGTAAAAATAACCACTATTTGAACTTCATCCACGCGGACCGCACTGTTTTGGTGTGCGACCGCATGGGATCTTGCATGAATTATTTGGTATCTGAACTCCAGCAGCGCGGACCATGTAGGTATGAGCGCGTACCACGCAAGTTAACATGGAAATTGCATAGTCTCTGAACTCTTCTGCGCGGCCGCATGGCAAATCAATGCGGACCGCGCAGGATGCCTTTTTCTCCACTTCACTTGTCTTTTGACACTTGGTAGATTTCACTCCCTTTTTAGCCGATCTTTGATATTTGTCATCTTGTCGCTCAAACATGCAATCAAGCGCAACTTGTAAGCATTTTGGGACTAATTTATGGCAATTCACACATAAAGCTTAGGCAAGAATGGGTATAAAACGTGTGAAATTCATAATTATCAACTCCCCCAAACTTAAACCTTTGCTTGTCCTCAAGCAAATAAAATGAGACCTACCCCTCAAAAGAAAACACCCAAGTAATTCCTATTTATCCTAAAGTAACCTCAACAAGCATCAATTATGACTAATAATTGCCCTCAATGCGAATATATAATTAACACATTTTATACTTTGAAAACTTGTGGATCAAGTGTGACACAAGAGCATCAAGAGTTGACACATTTCATCAAGGAATCTTTCTCAATTACTTTGGTCATTGTGGAACCCAAACTCATACATTCTCAACTCTCCCTAAGTGAACCTCACTTTTTAGAGTATTGACACACAAATCGAGGTGGATGGATTCTCACTCATCTCTCTCAAAGAAAAATTCATAAGTTCGGCTCTAAGTACCATATGCTTGCCCCTTATGTAAGTATCCACTAATCTAGGCTTCCCTCAACTCAAGATCATATAGGGCTTTTGAGGAGTCCTTGTGAAAGCTTTTGGGTAAAGGTAGGACATGTTTTTGTTCAATTAGGTTCAATCTTCCCTTAAACACTTCTTTTAATTCATTTTGGCACATTTTCTTAACTTATTTGAGTATTTCACTTCTTTCAAGGGGTTAGAGAGACACATTGTCACTCTTTCTTTTGCAATTCAACAACTTTTCTCCTTTTGTCCACTTTTATACACCTTTTTTACTTTTGTTGTCCTTGATTCCCTTTTTGATTCTTATTCACTTTTGTCTTTCTTTTTGTCTTTTTCTCTTTTTCATTGTCTCCCTTTTCTTTTGCTTTTATACCTTTTACCACATTGTTACCTTTCTTATCTCTCCCCCAAACTTAGACATTTACCATTACTCAAGGGAGGGTTTGGGTGCCAATAGAAGGTCTAATTGAGAACGGGTATAGACTTGTAGCTTTTGTTCATGAAAAAAGAAGGTTTAAGGCTCAAAAGGGGTGAACAAGGGATATTTCATTGGTAGGTCATGCAAATTGTTCAAATTTGTCATTTTGGATCAAGGAGAGACTATAATCACTTCTCAAATCAAGTTTCACCTGTGATTTCGCCTCAACAAACATTCAGGGCAAGTTCTAGACCATCGACTCGGTACTTGGGCTCACAATTCGAATTCTCACCACACACACTCAAGGATTGCTAAAGACATAATCGAGGGACCACAACGACCTTAGTTATGATTCAAGCGCACAGTGGCCCAAAATGACCGCATGATTATTGTTTGGTCAACACAAGAGTCTCAAGGCCACGACTTTCACCATACTAAACACAACATCATGTATTTAACCATATGATCAAAGGCAAATGAGCTAGGCCCAAGTGAAGCTTTGCCTAAGGTGCCCTTAACTATAAAACTTGAAAACCAAAAAGAAAAATCAAAAAAAGACTAAATCCTTCAGAAGGTTGTCACGCTATCTATCATTGGGAAGAGCCACCCGGTTCACACAATACTCTGCCCTTGGAAAGAACCATGGCATTAAAAAATCAAGGGCTTATTGCAAACGCTAAAACAAAACAAAAAGGCTACGAGCCTAACTTTGCAACTAAAACGAAATTTTTAACGAAAATAGAAAACTAAAATGAAAAACTGAATGAATATGTACAAAAGGGGAGTAGAATATATAACTAGGGGTAATGAATATATACATAAAGTTGAAAAGCATCTAGAATGAAAGTTATATACAAACCACCTATAAACTACAAATGTAAATGTGCTAAAAGTAAAGAGAATATATACAACAATCCATAATGTCAATAAAAATGATGGGACACACCCCCACGAATAAAAGCTGGAATTGTCTCCAATGCCAACTACCAAAATAAGCACAAAATAACATGAAAGGATACAGAATGGCCCCTCAAGCCTGATCTGTCGCCATGTACTGATCAGTGGTCCCCAGGTCCTCTGTACTAACGGGAACCTCGAACTAGTCCCCGCCCTGCTACTGCTGTTCTGTTGGGACAAGGACCGGATCAAGAATCGGTTCAACAACTAGTGGAGCACTGGAGGTACGCACCTTCTTCACTGACTCCTTTGAGGCCTTTGTCTTCCTCAACTTTCTGTGCTCCTGAGCCAACTTATCCAATGCCTTGCTGTGAGATCCAACTGCCTTAGTTAAGGCATCTTGCTTCTCCATCATCTTTTACTGGTTGGACAGGATCTTTTTCAGTGGATCCTCAATAGACGGAGGAACCTCAACAGTAACTGGTGCTCTCTGTGTCTGGACTGCAGTGGCCAAGATGGACAACTTGGATGTTGCAGCTGACATCCACTTGTTCAAAGTGGCTAGGGACTGAGTGAGCTCATGCGTAGTGAACCGATAAGTCTTTGATGAAGGGACTACAAGATCAGCTGAAGTAGAAGGTCTAGCTACAGAAGGGCATAAAGGCAAAGTCACACCGGCAATAGGGATGCATGAAGGCTCACTAGACTACTTAATGACCGGTGACTCCTCGGATTGGCCAGGTGGTAGAAGTGGATGCTTGATGCTTCTAGCCCCTTTTCGGGTTGTCCGGACCCAACTTATTGTACCATGAGTAAGGGTACATTGGATCTACCTTGACATCAAACCTCTTTTTCTTCACCTTCAATTCTCTAAAGTACATGGAAAGAGTGTTCGAGAAGGGATAGTTTGTGTTGGTCTCTTGTCCAACTGCAGAGATCACCCTAGAAATAATGTTGCCCACATTGAGAGAAAACCCGACCATAATAGATGCCACCAGAACAACACATGGAATATGAATGGAATGATCATGGGTGCAGGGGTCAAGTCTACTACATACAAAAGTTAACCAACCCTTTGCCTCGAAATTCGGAGTGTTCCGCTGAATCTTCTCCCCTGCCTTCAACCATAGTGGGACAGTGTACGGGGCTGCCAAGTACTGGGCCAACCAAGGATGAACCTCTTCTTTCATTGCCAGCTTTACTAAGTATTGGGATTTGTCCTCGTCGTTGAACCCCAAAAATTCATTCAGTGGCTTTCCATCAAACACCACCACTTTGTCCCGCACTTTCGTCGCTTTTGAATCCTAAACTATATGATGAACGTTGCAGTAGAACTCTTTTACCATATGCTCATTAGCGACTATACAATGCTCCTTGAAGAAACCCCAACTCTTTCTAGTTCAGAATTGTGCTTGCACATGTGGGTTGAGAGGAACAAGATCAGAGTCAATGAATCGCCTCTCCGGGATCAATTTTATTTTGGGCCACCAATCTCTAAATCTGTGGAATGCAATCTCACTGACAAATCTATCAGCCCAGGCTTCCGGCTTCAGGTCCGCTCTATTCCCCCAACTTGTGGTTCACCCCCTCACCGTATCCTCCACTTTCCCCTAATAATGAAGCAACATTGACTGGTTTCTTGAAGGTGGGTGCATGATCATATAATGTAGGTGGAGTATCATGTAGCTGGAGTGATATAGACATGTAAGTGGGGGAGACTCTGAGGTGAGACTCCAGGATGGTGCATACTCACTCCCCGAAGAATGGGATACAACTCTATCAGCTTCCCGTATTATCTTGCGGGGTTTTTTTCATGTTTTCCTGAACTTGGGGAGTGAGTTTGACAATTCTCTTTCCTCTCCCCCCTCAGGAGGAACCAACTCTCTCGGGTTGTTGTTCTTTTCCCCCACGTTTTTGAACCATGATCTGCAAGATATACAAATCTAACATTGTTAGTTGAAGCAGATGAGGTGAATTAGACACTACAGTTGAATTCAAGTTGCAGACACAGTGAACCAGGGAAGGTGGCACGGACTGCGCAAAAAGGAATGCGGACCGCGCTTGTCAATGACTCCAAACACAACCCTCTCTGAACTAACCGATGCCGTCCGCACTAATTTGGACTGCGACCGCGTTGGTTCAGTGCAGACTGCGCAAAAATGGACCGTGGACCGCGCTTGTCAATCTCCCAAAAGTAACCTTCTCTGAACCTTACCGACGCGGTCCATACTGTTTTGGACCGCGGTCGCGCTGGGCTAGCGCGAACTGCACACAAATGCTATGCGGACCACGCAGAGGAGATTTAGCACACATATAAAAATATGCGCGGACCACGCAAAAAGGTCGCGCGGCCGCTCATGGTTAATAATTAACTGAGTTCGGGATTTTTCATTTAAGTCTAATTTTTGTTCAAGTTATGGTTCCTAATTGCCCCTACTCAATTACTAAACATGAATTCATGCCCATTGTTCAACATAAACACAAAAAGTTTATCCTAACAATGTAAAATAAAAAGAAAGATAAGAAATAAGAAGTTATACTAATCGGAAGCAAATAAAATAATCAAAAATTAAATTATGAATGAGATTAGCAAAGAGTGTTACCAGGGATTATGCAAATTCAACAATGTGAGGCAATGGTCTTGATGCACATTCAATTTTAAGGCTTAGAGAGTAAAAGTGCGAAAAGGGTAAAATGAGGCCTAAGGTCCATATTTATATAAGAAAAAAAACAGGGCCCCTTCACCTACCCACCAGCGCGGCTGCGCAGAAATGGCCACGGACCGCACTGGGTTTTCAGCCTTCATATCAACTGCACATTTCACGCGGACCGCACTGTTTTGGTGCCAGGCCGTGTGGGAAACTTCAGAGAGCAGGTCATTTTGATCCTTCCCAGCGCGGACCACACTGCTTTGGTGCGCGTCCGCGTGGGAACTTGTTAGAGGACCAACAATTTTGTGCCACCCAGTGTGGACCGCACAGAAATGTGATGTGGCCGCGCTAGACGCTTCTGAGACTTAACTCCCTCTTTCTTCAGCCTACGCGGACCGTACTGTTTTGGTGTGCGACCGCGTAGGCAATCTTTAGAGACTTAGCATTTTTTTCATTTTTGCCCTGCACTGGTTCAACATTGTCCCTGCAGCACTTCACAAACTATTAGTTCAAAAATCCTAATCTACAATAGAAAACACAACAAAAAAAAAAGACGTGGGTTGCCTCATAAGGAGCGCCTGAATTAACGTCGTGGAACGACCCATATTACCATAAAAGTCACTTCAAATGAATGAGTGCCACCACGTGGCTGTCATCAAACTTGCCTAGGTAGTGCTTGACACAATGCCCATTGACCCGAAAAACTTCACCATTCTTATTGTTGAGATCAATGGCACCAGAAAGAGTTATACCGACCACTTCAAATGGACCACTCCGCTTAGAGTTTAGCTTGCCCGGAAACAACCTTAACCGGGAGTTGAAAAGGAGAACCATATAGACAACCTTGAATTCTTTTCCCCGGGAATACTTGTCGTGAAGGTACTTCATCTTGTCCATATACAAGGACGAGCTGGAGTAAGCATGAAACCTAAACTTATCAAGTTCATTTAGTTGTTCAACCCAGAGATTTTCCGTAATATTCCATTCTAAGTTCAACTTTTTCAAGGCCCACATAGACTTATGCTCCAATTCCACCGGAAGATGACAAGCCTTCCAAACACCAACAGATATGGCGACATACCGATCGGAGTCTTGAAAGCTGTACGATAAGCCTAAAGAGCATCATCCAATTTCTTCGACTAGTCAGTCCTATTTGCATTGACAGTCTTGGACAAAATACTCTTGATCTCTCGGTTATAAACCTCAACTTGGACACTCGCTTGAGGATGATAAGGAGTGGTCACTTTGTGATTTACCCCATATTTTGTAAAAATATAACCAAAGTTCCTGTTGCAAAAATGAGAACCACCATCAATAATGATAACACGTGGTGTGCCAAACCTAGTGAAGATACTCCTTTTCAAGAACGCCACCACACTTCGAGCTAAAGTGACGACCTCAACCCATTTCGACACATAATCAACCGCTACCAAGATATAGGTGTTGCCACAAGAACTCATGAATGGCCCCATAAAGTCGATCCCTAAAACATCAAAAATGTCAACCTCTAGAATCGTGTTAAGGGGCATCTCATCTTTCTTAGAAATACCTGGGGCACATTGGCATTCATCACATCTTTTGACAAAGTCACCGGCGTCCTTGTACAAAGAAGGCCAATAAAAACCACAACTTAGCACTTCAGACTCCGTCCTCGCCCCGCCATTATGGCCACCATAAGGCGAAGAGTGACAAACTTCCACAATACTCAACTTCTCTTCTTCAGGAACACATCGGTGAATTACACCATCGGTGCAAATTTTGAAAAGATATGGTTCATCCAAATAGTAGTCCAAACAATCCCGCTTGAGCTTCTTCCTTTTGTTAGAAGAGAGCTCATACGGTACCACACCGGTAACAAGGAAGTTGGCAATGTCGGCAAACCACAACATGTCTTGCAATGAGACCGAGAGGAGTTGTTCATCCGAAAAAGCATCATTTATGTCAAGGTCGTCCGAAGGCCTCCCTTCATCCTCCAATCGAGACAAATGGTCCGCCACTTGGTTTTCACTCCCTTTTCTATCAACAATCTCCAAAACAAATTCTTGAAGAAGAAGAAGCACCCATCTTATTAACCTTGCTTTTAAATCCTTCTTGGTCATCAAGTACCTCAGGGCGGCATGATCGGCATGGACAATCACCTTGGCCTCCATAAGGTACGAGCGAAACTTCTCCATGGAAAAAATAATGGCAAGCAATTCCTTTTCGGTGACCGTATAATTCTTTTGAGCTTCATTCATTGTCTTACTCGAGTAGTACACTAGATGTAACACCTTGTTGATTCTTTAGCCAAATACCGCCCCCACCGCAACATCACTAGCATCACACATAAGCTCAAAAGGTAAGCTCTAATTTGGCGAGGAAATGATGGGGGTAGTCATCAAATTTTTCATTAGAAGCTCGAAAGCCTCCATACATCTCTCATCGAACACATATTTTCCATCTTTCTCTAGCAATTTACACAACAGGTTAACTAACTTAGAAAAGTCTTTGATGAATCTTCGGTAGAAACCCGCGTGTATAAGAAAACTCCTCACCCCTTTGACAGAAGTAGGGGAGGGAGCCTTGAGATCACCTCAATCTTTGCCTTATCAACCTCAATACCTTTATTCGAAATCTTGTGACCCAACACAATCCCTTCTTCTACCATAAAATGGCACTTCTCCCAACTAAGAACCAAGTTTCTGTCTTTACATTGGGCCAACACACGATCTAAATTTTGCAACCATTCGCCAAATGAGTCCCCAACCACACCAAAATCATCCATGAAGACCTCCAATATGTCCTATACCATGTCGGTGAAGATTTCCATCATACATCATTGGAAGGTCGCCGGTGCATTACATAACCCAAATGGCATTCGAGAGAAGGCGAATGTTCCATAAGGACATGTGAAAGTGGTCTTTTCTTGGTCTTCCGGAGCAATGAGAATTTCTTTATAGCATGAATACCCATCCAGAAAACAATAAAAATCCCGGCCCGCAAGACGATCGAGCATTTGGTCAAGCAACGCGGGAAGTGATCCTTTCTAGTCACCTTGTTTAGCTTCCGATAGTCCATACACACTCTTCAACCCGTCACAGTACGAGTCGGAATAAGCTCATTATTGTCATTGGTCACCACCGTCATTCCTCCCTTCTTCGGCACACATTGTACCAGCGAAGTCCATGAACTGTCAGAAACTGGATACACTGCATCGGCATCAAGCCACTTGATAACTTCCTTCTTGACCACTTCTTGCATAACCTCGTTGAGTCTCCTTTGATGTTCAAGAGAAGGCCAAACATCATCCTCCAATATGATTTTGTGCATGAAAAATGCGGGGCTAATACCCTGAATGTCTGCCACGGTCCATCAACTCACCCTCTTACACTTTTATAGATCCGCCAAAGTGGAATCAACCTGCACGATAGTCAAGTAAGATGAAAGAATAATAGGTAAAGGGAAATTAGGACCCAAGAACTCATACCTGAGGTGAGGAGGAATTGGTTTCAACTCCAACACGACGGCTCTTCAATATACGGCTTGATGGGTGGAGTTTTGTGGTTTTCAAGATCAAGAGATAGCTTCCTTGGCTCATACGGATACGAGCTCATACCTTGCAATGCATTCACACACTCCACCCCTTCGGCAACATCATCAACTCGTATTCAATATCACGGCCTCAAGTGGGTCCTCAACATTCATCATTGCGCTTGTGTCATCTACTATCGCTGCCGTGACAATGTCAAAAAATGAGCACACCTCGGTGCTATTTGGTTGCCTCATAGATTTGCATACGTGGAACACCACCTTTTCATCACCAACGCGGAAGGTCAATTCTCATACTTCAACATCAACCAAGGCCTTCCCCGTAGCTAGGAAATGCCTTCCAAGAATAATAGGCACCTCGAAATCCACTTCACAATCCAAGATCACGAAGTTTACCGGCAAAATGAACTTATCAGCTCGAACAAGGACATCATCAATAATCCCCAAAGGCCGCTTCATGGACTGGTCCGCCATTTGAAGCCTCATAGAAGTTAGACGAGGTTGTCCAATACCTAAGGTCTTGAAGATCGAGTATGCCATTAGATTGATACTCGCCCTCTAATCAAACAGGGATTTTGCGAAATCGGCACTTCCAATGATACATGTTATTGTGAATGCTCCGGAATCCTCTAGCTTTGGAGCCATGGAATGCACAATGGAACTCACTTGATGCGTCATCTTGATTGTATCACACTCCAGAGATCACTTTTTAGTAACCAAATCTTTTATGAACTTTGCATATCCCGGCATTTGTTCGAGTGCCTCCACCAACGGCACATTGATAGTCAAACTCTTCATCATCTTAATAAACTTCCGGAATTGGTTGTCCCCTTTTTTCTTGGCCAACCTTTGAGGATATGGCGGAGGAGGTCTAGGCAAGGGTGCCTTGGATTTTGGCACCACTTTTCGGGCATATCAATGACGTGTTACCTAGACGGGTTCACGACCTCTTGGGTCTCCTCCTCACCCTCATTAATATCTATTCTCACTTTATTCATCATATTTGGTTCAACAATATCTTCAAACACCAATGGAACATCATCTTCCCGCAACTCTTCCTCATCGACCATAACTTGATTTTCTTTTGAGGCTTGCACATCACCGCCTCTCCCGCTACGAGTTGTCACCACCATCACATAGTTATTGTGCCCACCCTTGGGGTTCACTACCGTGTCACTTGGTAGAGCACCCTTGTGGAGAGTGTTGAGATATTCTGATATTTATCCAAGTTGCACTTCTAAGTTGCAGATCGAAGTATTATGGGAGGCTAATTGGGCATCGGATTCTTGATTCTTATATATCATCTGCTCAAACATGTTTTCAATTCTACCCATGTCATGACCCGAAGAAATCGACCCTTGAGATTGGAACGGAGGTGGGTTGTTCGGTTATTAGTACATCGGGGGGCTTTGAAAGCCTTGTCCCTGATTACCTTGATTTCCTCCTTGATTGTTATTCCACCCACCATTGTTGTTGTTGTTGTTCCGATTGTTGTTGTTTCCGTTCCAATTGCCTTGATTGCCTTGATTACCCCAATTGTTGCCTTGGTTGTTGTTCCAATTTCCACTATTTTGTTAATTTCCCCAATTCCCTTGGGGACGCCATTGTTGATTCCCTTGATTTCCTCTGTTTCCTTGGTAGTTATTAGCATATTGGACTTCCTCACTTTAGTCCTCATAACATTACTTCGAATAACCACCATTTCCATCCTCAAAATTGTCACAATTTACTTGGGGCTGTTGCCCTCTTTGACTTATTTTCATCATATTCACCCCCTCAATAGCATTGATTTGGCGCGGGTTTTGAACTTGTAGAAGTTGCGCCTTAGCCAATTGATTCATTGTGGTTGTGAGTTCGGCTACATCTTGTCCGTGATCATGTAGCTCCTTTTGCAAATGTATAACATTGGGGTCGCCTTGAGGAACATTATCACGCATTTTCCATGTCGAATAAGTATTAACCATTTCGTCAAGAACTTCACAAGCTTCGTTGTATGGAAGCTTCATAAAGTTACCACCGGCCAGCTGGTTGACAATGCACTGGTTTGTTGTGTTTATGCCCCGATAGAACATCAGTTGGATCATAACATCATTCATATCGTTGTTGGGGCACTATTTTACCATCGTCCGAAACCTCTCCCATATCTCATGTAAAGGCTCATTCGGCTCTTGCTTGAAAGCTAGGATCTCATCTCTAAGAGCCATCATATGACTAGGAGAAAAGAATTTGGCAATGAATTTATCCGCCAACTCATCCCACGTTGTTATTGAATGATTGGGGATTCTCTCTAACTAATCCAATGCTTTCCCCCCAAAGTGAGAAGGGAAAATCCTTAACCTCAGTGCATCTTCCAAAACATTCGTCTGCTTGCTCCCCCAACAAGTATCCACAAACCCTTTTAAATGCTTGTAAGCATTTTGGTATGAGGCGCCTGTGAAGTACTCCCGTTGTTTGAGCAAAGTGAGCATGAAAATGGTGATTTGGAAGTTCTCCACCCGGATTTAGGGAGGAACTATGGCACTGACACAACCCTAGTTGGGTAGAACCCTCGGTGCTACTCTTGGTGGAGGTGGAGGAGGGTCTGGGATGTTGTCATTAGCATTAAATAGAGCATTAGCATTTCTACCCCGTTTTTGTGCATGAGGTAAAACCTCCTCTTGTTCTAGGTCTTCCACCTCCCCCACACCCACGTTGCCAAAAGCATCTTGTCTGTTTAAGGCAATTGGTACCTGAGTGAATTGACACAAATAGAGTAGGTAAAACGAAGGAAAAATAAGCAAAAACACAAAACTAGCCAACAAATAGTCAAGCACCATAAAGCTCCCGGCAACGGCGCCAAAAAGTGATCACGGTAAACTCAACCTTAGGAAGAGCGAGCGCTAAGACTTTTACCCAATAGTGGTATCGGGGTCAATTTCCATATGGAGCTTGGAATGGAGTCGAGCATTTGTTGGTCTAGAAGTGCGTTTGTACTCCTAATTGTACTTCTACCGTTTTTTGAGTTTTCTTGCTTATTACTACAAATTATCAACTAAAATTTTAAAACTAAGTTATGCTAAGATATCAATTCCGGATTGTATGCAAGATACAGAAAAACACTAGGGTCGTGGCATTTACCTAGGTGGTCAACAAACGGGTAGAGATTCCTAATACAAGAACGATAATTATGGGGCTTATGATATAACTGTTGCACTATTGCACTCACTCTCAGACCTCTCTCGAGGTTTAACCCGTTAATTGGGACTACCATTCTCATGGGTCCATCCCAATTCATTGTTTGGGTCAATTTTGGGGTCATAGACTTTCTTTCTCAAGAAGAGTCAAGACCCACTAAGCTAGACTTAGTGTTTGCAACCACCAAATCCTAGTGAAAACATAAAATTAAACCAAATACCAAACACCCAATATCATCCATACATTAAACAATCACACCCATTAATTACCCACACTAGGGGTTGAGCCACAACCCTAGCTAATGGGTTTAGCTAGACATGATAATAACACAAATTGAAGAAATAGTAGATAAAATTGACATATTAGTTAACTACAATGTTAATCTACTCGAATCCACACTAATACAAGATGAAATTGCCGAAAATAGGCTAAAACTTCGAAGTCACGAACTCAGCTGCTATCCGATATCTAACAGTTAACCTAAAAAAGTAAAATATTCTATTTATAGTGCATAGGAAAAACTGGACAAAAATACCCTTGCGGGTCTAGCGCGGACCGCGCATAAATGTCGCGTGGCCGCGTAGGGGTCTTGGTCTTCACATCTCTCTTCTAAAGGTGGGAGTGCGGACAACGCAAAAAAGGTAGCACGGCCACGCTGGTTGAGGGGTGCGGGACCGTGTAGAAATGGGGCGCGGCCGCGTGGAGAACTTGGTAAAAATAACCATTATTTGAACTTCATCCACGCGGACCGCACTGTTTTGGTTTGCGTTCGCTTGGGCTTTTGCATGAATTACTTAATCTCTGAACTCCCAGCGGCGCGGACCACAGGTGTGAGCGCGGACCGCGCAGGTTATCAAGGAAATTACAGTCTTTGATCTCTTCTGCGCAGCCATGTGGCAAATCAGCACGGACCGCGCATGATGCCTTTTTTCCCACTTCACTCATCTTTTGACTCTTGGAAGATTTCACTCATTTTTTAGCCGATCTTTGATGTTTGTCATCTTGTCGCTCAACCCTGCAATCAAGCGCAACTTTAAGCACTTTGGGACTAATTTATGGCAATTCACACATAAAGCTTAGGCAAGAATGGGTATAAGACGTATGAAATTCATAGTTATGAGCTATGCAGAAACCACAACTTGTTCAACAATGAAAAGATAGAATCAACATCGCCAACAATATCTCTAAATCGTCATAATACTTTATGTTGGTAAAAAATACATCTATCAAAAAAACATTCCAAATCACTGTAAAATGGGAGCCCTCCAGAAGATATTTATGTAAGCTGAACAATGATGGGGCAACAATGGGTAACATAGGCATAGGAGGAATAGGTGGAGTATTCAAGAATTATAACGGGGATTGGATTATGGGATATATAGAGAATATACCACATACAACCAACACTTTGGATGAATTGGACGCTCTCCTAAAAGGACTGCAACTTGCTGAACAAAATGATTGGATCCATTTTAGACATCAACATTGACTCAGCATAATTAATACAAATGTTAATTACATGTAACGTAATACATGAGCCTATGATTTGTGAATATAGGTTGTGAAAACAAAGAATGGGCCGGGGTCGTAGTGAAGCACACGTACATGGAGCAGAATAGAGTGGCAGATGCAATGAAAAATAAGCAGCAAAGACAACTATTTTAGGTAGATCTAGCTTACTAGTAATTCCCCCAATGTTTGCAAATGATATATTTTGTGCAGACATCCTAGGAACTGAAGTTGTTAGGGATATTCTGGCATGTAATATTGACTCTATATATCATAACATCTAATTTCTGGGGGAACTATAGTACCCCAACAATGACAATACCTTGTAACGTATTTTTTAGTAAGTAGTTATATAAATATCCGCCCTTTAACCAAAAAAAAGAGAGAAAGATTAAATGTTAATATGGTCAATTCTATTGATAGTTAATGTTAAAGATAAATTGCTTAAAATGTGTAAAAAAATTCAAAAAATCACGTATTGTGGACTGGAGGGAGTAATATTTTACGTCAAACTATACAAACTTATAATGATTAAGTAATTTAATGCAGTTAAATATAATGAAAGAAATATACGTATAAATACATATTATGTATTTATTTGATTATTAAAAATAATCCTTATGAATAAAATTTTATTGTGTTACTGGGTGCAAATCTAAATTAGTCGAATTAGTAAATTTCTAAATGATTTTTTTTTTTAAAAAAAAGAGTAGGTGAAATAAAGATTCCCCTCCCTAAACAGCAGTGGCATACTCCGGTATTTTCATGTAAATGTAGGGCAATAAAGGGTTTTCATAACCAACCAATGTACTGTTCTGTGTTCCAAAGGTCGGGCCACGGAAACACACTTCAGAAAAACGAGAGAATAAAAGCGAAAGAGAGAAGAGAGAGAAAGAAGAGAGAGAAGCATAGAAGATTCAATTCACTGAGCAAAATAATTTCAATGGCGGTTAGGGTTTTGAATTGATTCCCCAATTTTTCTATACCTCAAAAAAACCTCAAATACTTCCTCTTCTACCTTTTTTTCTCTCCCCTTTTTGTGCACACTCATAAACCCTAATTATCGTTTCTCGCTATCTAATCTACACTACTGGTCAAGTGAATTTTGGCTTCTAGAAGTTTCCATGGGTGCTCAAGAGAAGTCTACAGGAACTAATAATCCGATGCAGGTTAGCTCCGTTTCTTAAATTCACTCCAGAAAACGGCACCTTTACATTAACCCTAGCACTAATTTCACAGTGATTGGTTTTTCTTTTTTATTGGAATTGATATATTACACAATTTATTATGTGTTTATCCCGAACTAGTTGGGATTGAATATTCACTATATTTTGACTGTATTAGCTGTTTACTGAGCTAAAAAATGGATATTTACTGGTAATTCTGCCCACCGCTTGTCCGAGTATTTGTATTTCGGTTCAGTTTCCTTGTATACAGAGGTGGAGCCAGGATTCAAAGCTTTTGGATTCGGGATTCTAGTATATTTAAGCTACTGGGTTCGAAATTAATACATAATTTATATATATCCAATAGAGTTCTTAAGACAAATACAGTGTTTGTAACAAAACCACTGGATTTGGCTGAATCCATAATCGAAGAGCTACTATGCCCCTGCTTTTAGACTTTGTAGTGTTATGTGGCACAATATGTGTTCTACGTTTTTGGTGGGCCTTACCCTATATATGTTAGTGGGAGGTAGCAAATACCCGGTGGAATAACTGAGGTGTGCGAAAGTTTGTCCGAACACCGCCGTCATAAAAAAAGTCTTCTATACTTGCTTTGTTATACTGTTAAATTCTTATGGGTTTTGTAATTTATGCTCTGGTTATTTTGCCTTGGGTTTTATAATTTATGCTCTGGTTATCCAGCCTTCTACAGTTTATTTTAGATTAATTTATGTCTTCTGGGTACTGATCAATCTTAACTTAAGCTGGACCTGTATTTTGATTTGTATATTAGAATTAAAAAATCAGCCTCTTCCGGTTGGCGCCAAGGTAACTTATGATTTGTATATCTAATTAGAAGAGCTCTTGCTTGATAGTTGTTTCTGGTACTTAGTTGTTTTGCTTCCTCTTTTGTGTAATCTTTGTAGGCCGTAGGGTAAGGCAGCCACTTGTCGTTATCTTGATGAATTTTTCAACTTTTTAATTTTTAATAGATTTTGAGTACCAGTTGTTTCTGGCACTCATCTTTTGGAGAAAATCATTTACTTAATTGTTTTCCTAAATTGCAGCTTTTGCACTTTTTTTGTAGAAGGAGGAAAAATAGAGCAAATATCAGTAAATATTTTAGCCCCTTTGGGACGGGAAACATATGCATGTGCCTGGAAATGTCATATGCACCAAAGAAAAATAAGATTTCTCCAAAAAGCATTCAGGTGAAACATAGCTGGTTTGATTTGAGAACATGTTTCAACTCTTCTTGTTCTTAGGGAGTCTAAGAATGTCCTCTTTAAGTTGTAAAAGTCTTAAGCACAAGTTTTCTGCAATTAAATTTTTCCCGTGATTTGGAAAGTGAATTGATATTTTTGTACTGATGGATAAAACTTGCTCTTGAGATAAGGAAATGGATATGGAAAATATAAGAGAGACCTAATCGATCTTCGGATGATGTTGAAGTATGATTTTACAAAATTTTGAGTGACTTAAGATTTGCTAAAATGTGATGCACACACTTCTAACTTAGCTATAAATTTGAATTGGTGTTTTTTTTTGTAAACCCCTCCCAGTGTAGGTGGATTTATAGTATTTCCACACTTCCCCTCCAGCGTGACTCGAACCCACGATCTTGGTGGAGGTGCTTTCTAAGTTTCTCGGATACGGATGCGGATGCCCGACACGGGTGCCGATCTAGTTGTCAGATACTTCAAGATGTAAACTGTAAGATTCCGGGATACGTATCCTAGCACGGATACGGGTGCGGGGATCCGACTAAAAATAATTTAACAAAATAAAAATATCTCTAAATTATGAGAAATTTTGTGGAATGCTTAACTATAACTAGTAAAGTGTGGATTTCTTTTTTATTCTCAAGTTGTAGATAAGTAAAGGATTGATTTTCTAGATAAGTTATGCTATTTTCTTCCAATTTACCCTAGTATTGGTTCTGATTTCCGGAATTAAATTGTATCGTGTCTCGAATTTTTTCGTCCATCATGGTCAAAGTATCCAAAATTGTTTGACCAGATCCGATACGGATCCCATACCCACACCCATACCAGTGTCGCGTCGACACGGGTCGGCACCTAAATTGCCATGTCGGAGCAACTTAGGGTGCTTTTACTAACTGGGCAAACCTCACTTGTTATTTGAGTTGGCGTTGATGGTTAGTTTTGTATCTCAGTGGATCTTATATGGGAAGAGTTGAAAACTTATGAACAGTCGCGAATCTTGCTAGATTATTGAGGGCACAGGCAAGCAAACTTAATATGAAAAAGCACAAAGCTACTTCTGTCTTAATATTAACACACACTGTTCAGCATACTGTATCTTATTGTCTTTGAGATTGAATAGTGTTAGTGGCTGAAAGAGGGAGTAAATTGAACAAGTTTGGCTTGCTAGTGTTGAGTATTTGTGTAGATGTTTTATTGTTGCTTCAACAGAACTTTTGAAGTTAGTTTGATATTAGATTAATGTTAAATTAGTGGTTAGGACAAGAGGGGTTGCTCTGATGGTAAGCAATCCCCACTTCCAACCGAGGGCTTGTGAGTTCGAGTCTCCCCAAGAGCAAGGTGGGAAGTTCTTGGAGGGAAGGATGTCGGGGGTCTATTTGGAAACAGCCTCTCTACCCCAAGGTAGAGGTAAGGTCTGCGTACACACTACCCTCCCCAGACCCCACTAAGTGGGATTATACTGGGTTGTTGTTGTTGTTGTTAAATTAGTGGTTAGTCAGCCGAAAGTTTGAACTGAGAGAAGCACTTTACCATGTGAGGATTTTAGGGTAAGTAGAATAGGATACTATTTTTCTGAAGTACGTTTCTATCATCGTAAACCATCTAGCAGATGCTAAGGTTACGAAATTGAGATTGAGCCAGCCCAAATATGAAGGAGAGACTAAGTTAAATTGATTAAGCACAGCTAACCTTCAGGGAGTAGCTTGAAGTTGAGATTCCATCAAAACATATACCTAAAATTACTTGCAGGCACCATTGTCCAGATCTTCTTGTATTTCAGTTGAAATGGAGGAGTATTACAAGACCGCTATATGGCAAAAAAATATCTAACTACATGAAATGCAAGTTTGTAAAACGCTTATGAGACCAGCAATGTTGCATGACAATAAATGTTGGACCTCCAAGGCCCAATATATCCACAAGATTAATGTCGTAAATATGCAGAGTGTTAAAGATTTGTATTTTTATAAAGGGGCCTCCTATTATGTAATGTCCACCATTAGCTTATTGCTTGTCTGTTTACACTAGTAACATTTTACCTACTTATCAAAACAGAAAAAGAAGATAGGTGTGCAATGGTACAAGTCCGTACCGTATTAGATATGATCCTTCATCGACATTGGGAAGTTTTGTGTTGTCTTCTTATTTATCAACAAAGAATATTAAAAACGTACGCATCTAGTAGAGGATGCAAAGAGCGAATACATTGGAGAAGGTCACTCGAGATTGTTTGGTCATATCTTGCATAGATTTCCACATCCATTGGTTGGTACTTGGTAGGTATATAAGAATATGATGGTTGAGGGTAAAAAGGAGACGCGTTTTCGTTACTTATTAAAAAAGGTAATAAACGGAGACAAAGAAAACATAAGATCACACATTGTAATTGTCTCAGGAGGCCTAAAATCCTCGGAATTAATGCAAACTTAGTTTAGAGTAGAATACCATTTATTAAAGAATCTATAAAGGTGATACCAAGTAGTTGAGATTGATTTAGAGGACCAACTTTTCTTAAAAGGAATTTTATGTGGTATTGGGATGAGCCAGCGAATATAGACGATCTACATAGCTTACTCTAACTGATTGGTACACAACATCATTGGTTTGTCAATCAACATATTGGATATTACGAGCGGAATTTAGTATAGCGTTTGCAGATTGGTAATGGATTGCATCAGTCGAGATGCCATTGGAGGTGACCTTATGCCAATGTAGGATAGTATCTTGGCATTGCTGCGGTAGTTCTTTGGAAAAATAGATGTTACTGCACTTCCAATTCTTATTACCAAGTGACTTTACCATCTGATATTTGTCGCATAGCAAATAATCTTATTCTTTTGGATGTGATATTGGGTTTTAAAATGCAATTACATTTTCTAAAATAAAAAATAGAAGATATTGGTATTGAACTCTGTCCAGTTTATTTTGATGAAGCAATTGATTCATTGCTGGTATCAAGAAGATTTTTAATAGTTACAACAAAGTTATAGCAAAAAGGGAATAATGCTAGCTCCAATACAGATGTTGGGACTAATACTAAGGAGCTAACAAAGTTCAAATAACTATCAGGGGAATCTACGGGGGGAAACTCTGTCCAGTTTTGTGCAGAAATGAAAAGATCTATCACATTTTTTTCATTTAGAAAGATGTATTCAGGAAGATGCTTAATAGTTACAACAAAGTTATAGCAAAAAGGGAATAATGCTAGCTCCAATACAGATGTTGAGACTAATACTAAGGAGCTAACAAAGTCCAAATAACTATCAGGGGAATCTAGGGGGGGGGGGGAAACTCTGTCCAGTTTTGTGCAGAAATGAAAAGATCTATCACATTTTTTTCATTTAGAAAGATGTATTCAAGAAGATGCTTAATACTTACAACAAAGTTATAGCAAAAAGGGAATAATGCTAGCTCCAATACAGATGTTGACACTAATACTAAGGAGCTAACAAAGTTCAAATAACTATCAGGGGAATCTACGGGGGGAAACTCTGTCCAGTTTTGTGCAGAAATGAAAAGATCTATCACTTTATTTTCATTTAGAAAGATGTATTAAAGTTGATTAAGGCGCTAATTGGTTACATGAGTGGAACTGTTTGGTTTGCCGTTACCAGCTGAAACTTCCTCTGCAATTCTGGTGTGCAGGAGGTTTTGGAATATTTGTGCGGTTTGTAGCATCTTTTGTTGTGTGCGCTTTTCTGTACTCAATTTAGATTTTCTTTTACATTCTTGTATCTTTATCTCTGTATTTTTTATGAGAACCTTCCTTGCCTCCCATCTCCCACAAAACAAAAAAGTGAAAAACAAAGAACCTTCCTGCCCTTTCCCAACTATGGTTTCTTTACAGGCTGATGAGCAACCCTAAGCAGCTTTGCCTACTAATATATTTGGCCTTGCAGTTGGTCTTTCTTACTTTCTCATATTAATTCAATTTTGTAAGATTAACCTTTGTCCCATCTGTGTTGCAGCGTGTAAAGGTCTATCGTCTTAATGACGATGGGAAATGGGATGATCAAGGAACAGGGCATGTAACTGTGGATTATATAGAGGTGAGTTTTAGTAGAATGTCTGATGTTCAGTTTATACCATTTTGCTTTTGTTGTCAAAAAATGATTCATATGAACCGATTGAGAGGGGTTAATTTTATTGCTTGTGATTGTGGATGCTGATGTAGAGATCGGAAGAACTAGGATTGCTTGTACTTGATGAAGATGATAACGAGACTTTGCTTCTGCACCGTATTAGTGCAGAGGATATTTATCGGAAGCAAGAAGGTATCCTCAAGCTCCGTAGTTTTGTCCCCTTTCTCCCCTTCTATGACTTCTATTATGTTGTTATTCAGCTATAGAATAAAATATTCTTCTTTCAGATACAATTATTTCTTGGAGGGATCCGGAGTATTCAACTGAACTAGCTCTTAGCTTTCAAGAGACGACTGGTTGCTCCTATATATGGCAAGTTTTTGGAAAATAAATTTTACATTTATTTCCTTTTTTCTTGGTTATACTTCCCTCCTTGTTTTTTAAGAAGCTGTTATAAACATCAGCAAATAACATCTTATGTCAGTTTTTGCTTTGCAGGGACAATATATGTAATGTGCAAAGAAATATGCACTTCAGCAGTCTTAACAGTAAGTCTTTAACGTAGTCCTTTTATACTCCTGAAAAACAGAACATTGTTGAGTTCCAATGACTCTGAGTTTTTAAAATTTTGGCTGCAATTACGATACTCGCATGGGGATAGTCGTGCTTCTGGCCCGATAGATATATGGAGTATGTACATTGAAACATTGAAAAATTTCGGTCTATTTTTCCCAATTAATTGAGTTGGAAATGGAATTTTATCTTCTTGGTTTAGCATAGGTTGGTAAGGTTTTTGGTCCCCAACTCAATTGTCAAACTGGAAATGTGAAAGTCAATTGCAATTTGTCGTCACTTAGCATAAAATTTCCCCCAACTAATACTTTTGAGTTGCTATTGTTAAACACTTCAATTGCTGTTGTTATGGTTGCGAGTCAATTATTCTGTTGGGAACAATTATTAGTTTATGTGGGGCGCATTGTTCATGATTTTGAGATGAGTGTATGTGGGACATGTTATTGACGATATATAATCCACTGGCTGAGTTGGGAGATGGCATGAGAGATACTCTTGAATCAGAATAAACAACAACAACAACAACAACCCAGTATAATCCCACTTAGTGGGGTCTGGGGAGGGTAGTGTGTAAGCAAACCTTACCCCTACCCTTGGGTAGAGAGGCTGTTTCCAAATAGATCCCCGGCATCCTTCCCTCCAAGAACTTCCGACCTTGCTTCTGGGGAGACTCGAACTCACAACCTCTTGGTTGGAAGTGGGGTTGCTTACCATCAGAGCAACCCATCTTGTATCAGAATGATTTATTAAAAAAAGTGGTTATTGTTGTCTGACTGATGGAGCTCTTTCTTTAACCTTATTTTCTTTGCGAAGTGTTCATTTTGACGAGGATTACTTTGAACATATAGATGTATAGCTACTACTGTATTCCCTCTTAATTTAATATTTGTAAAAATTAGCTTCCACAGATATTTATTAACAAATTTGTTTCTCATGTTCACATTTCATTTTAATTTTTTAATTAATTTATTTATTTGGATTTACGAATAGCATTTGTACCATCTTGGTACCTTTTTTATTTAATAAAGTTTTACCTTATCAAGAAATAACTTGGATTTACGAATCATTAATCTTGACCTCATAAATTTGGGCTATCACGTGAAACGTGATTGAGGCTGTATGTTCTGCTGTCCACCTATATCAGAGATCCTCCAATAGTGTGGGGTTCATGATATTGTAGTCTTGATTTTTCTGGAAAAAAGAGAGTAAAACTAAAAGTATGACGACAAAGGAAATAGTAAGTTGCTGAATTACAAAAAGAGGTTCACATAGTTTCACTCCTACTTCTAGGACACCTGTCATTGGCAGGCTCTCTTCACAAATTATTGTTGGTTTCTATTGGCTCATTTTTTGCACCTATCGGAAAAAGGTTTTATGTATATTACTTATTCATTTATTTATTTTTTCTTCCTATTTATTTTCAGATGAAACATTTCATAGTGTCAACAGTGACCTGAGGGAGTTGCCCCCGGTTGAGCTTTCTACGCTTTCCCAGATACTAAAGGTATATCTGAATGTCCACCTTCCAGTTTTTCCTATCTTCTTAAATAGTTCAAATGCCTTTTTCTTATATTGTCCTGATGATCACCTATTCTCAAAGTTGCACCCAATTGGCTGGTGGTCAATAAAGGTTTTTTTTTTCTTGGAGACCTGAGTAGGTGATTTCTTCCCATCTGCCAAGTCTTGGTGGCTAAGTTATTCAGTACCTATAAATAACTGAGGTGTGCGCAAGCTCGCCCAACATTATTGAAAAAATTACTTGTTCTCAAAGTTCCATTGTCTATTAGGTGGTTAGTTGCAATCTCGAGGCCTTTAATACTCTCCTTGGTACCTTCCACATCCCAACCAAATAAAAAAGCCTATAAAAGTAAAAGGTTTAGTGCCAATATCATTATAAGGGATGCAACATAGGAAAAGCTCTCTTTTATTTTTTGCGAAGGCAATACTCTTTCGAGTGCTGTAAATCTTTTCATACTGTTTGCTGATTTCTGAAAATTTGTTGTTTATTGTTTGTTTTGCAGACAGTTGTGGAGAGTGGCATTGCTGATCAGTTGCGTGTTACAGAACTAATATTGCATGATGTGAGCTTCACGAATCTCTCAGTTCTCTAAGCTTGATTTCTTTTTCGGGCAATAAATCTTCATTGGTTGTGTGACCTCATATTAGCATCAGTAATAACTCCCTCGTAGCAAAGAAGCCAAGAGTGGCAATGGTTGTGAAACTGCTTCGAGCTTGTCAGCTTTAGGAATTGTTCGCTATCATATTCATCACGTATATTGGAAATACAGATGTTGGGTCTTCCCTTTTTAGAAGCTTGATTACACTAAAAATAACGGGATGAGAACTATATTATCTGTTATAGATAAGTTGGAAAAATGGAAACTGGACCATGAGCAGATGTTACCTTTGTTTTCATATATTAGGTATAAAAATTTTGTTGAGTCTCGCACATCGATTTAAGGATGGGAGACTCGATCTCTTTATATGACTTGGGCAATCCTCACCTCACGAGCTAGCTTTTGAGGGTGAGTTAGGCCCAATGTCCATTTCTTATCAATTTTGATAGGTGTGGTAAACTTTTTAGTGCCTTTAAAATGGTGGTTGTATGTACAGTTTAGTCTTTCGTACTGCCAGGGCCCCTTCGTCAACCACTCTTCACCCCCCTGATTTTCCCACTTTAGCCCTCTTCCCCATCAAACTGTATTCAATCTGGGCCCTGGTAGCTTAACAGAGACCCATGACTCCTTTGGGATCTGCACAGAATTTTCCGTCACTGGCGAAACTCCGGCGTAATCTCTAGTGATCCCTCAGTTTCCCTCCCGGCCTCTTTCATCCTTATACCAGTCTTGGAATAGCTGTAGGCCTTTGAATCCTTTGTGCTGTTTGTGATATCCTTTATGCAAAGTGTAGTACTGTACTCAAGTTTTTGGTGCACTCTCCAAGGAGTTTCTGATCTATGTAAGACGAGAGAACCCCCCCCCCCCCCCCCCCCCAAAAAAAAAAAAAAACAAGAAGTGTTTCGCACTTTTTATTGATCTTGGATCATCTTAAACTCTGAGTTGGATTTTTTCTTCTGCAGCAAGATTTTTTCCGTAAGCTGATGGATTTATTTAGCATCTCTGAAGATTTGGAGAACATTGAGAATCTTCACATTCTTTTCAAAATAGTGAGAGGAATCAGTTAGTATTGTCTATTTGTCACCCGCTTTTCTTTTGTGAATACTTCTGCTAGTTTTTGTGGGTGTTAACTAATCAGCATGAAGTGGTTTTTTGCAGTTATGCTCAATAGCTCTCAGATCTTTGAAAAAATATTTGGTGATGAGCTGATAATAGATATTATTGGGTGTCTTGAATGTAAGTTTTTATAATCTTATTACTTCCAGTTTTTAGTTAAAATGACTTCTTTTTATCCCAATGGAACTCTATTGTTTAATTATATATTGAATTGCCAACTCCCCCCCCCCCCCCCCCCCCCCCCCCCCCCCCGAAAAACCACCACCACCGCCACCACACACACACACACAAAAAAAAACCCGAATAAGGGCAGAAGATAGGATTGCTTGAAGACCTGTAGTGGATGTGCTCCTTTCTTCTATCTTAATTATATTTGCATTTTAGTTGCGGTATATGGTATCCAATTTCGCTTCTTTTATGCATGAATGTTAGCCTCTAGCTCTATGATTAGAATTTCAGCTTGATATGGTTCATCTTAATTTCCTTATCTACAATAACAACTACGCCTCAGTACCAAACAAAGTTGGGGTTGACGATATGAATCCTCACTTCTTTCCTTAAGCTAACTCATAACATAATCATACCAAAATAAAATAAGAGTAGTACTGAAATTAAGTTTTATATATATAATAATAATATGGTAGTTATTTACGCTATTTCTGCTGGAGTCACTAATGCTCGTTTGTCTTTGTTTTTGTTTTTCCTTTCCTTCACTGAGCTAAGGGTCGATTAAAAACAACCTCTCTGCCCTTTCGGGTAGGGGTAAGGGTCGTCTACATATTACCCTCCCCAGACCCCACTTTGTGGTACTATACTGGGTAGTTGTTGTTGTATATATAATAATAATAATAATAATTAAAAAAATAATATGAAAAGTTATCTAACAAATTTAAAGCCTATTCCTAACACTAGTAAATATCATCTATATGAATCTTAGATGAATGTATGTTTTGGCAATTCAGTGGAAAGTTTAATTTGCAGATGTGAAAGGTAAATGTATGTTTTGGCAATTGAGCTGCAATTTTTTTTATGCATTATTCTGTTAGTTGTTTTATTTGATTTAAAGAGCAGTTATTTTGCGTGTGTGTATGTGTGTGTGAAGTTAATATGCACGAGGTAAACTAGTGTTTGATTATATTATCTCCTCTACTTGAGAAACTGAGTCACTTATCCGCAAAAAGGGGTGACTGAGTCTTTCATTTGGTGGTCTTTAGATATGCTGCTAATCCTCCTGTTTCGGGGTTTGGCCTTGCTTTCTTTTCTGGTATGTGCTTGTTGAAAACTGCAAACTTTTACTAGACCAAGTGCTTAGGTACAATCCTTGTTTATTTTTGTCGTACTTTAGAATGTTGAACTCAATCTCTATTGTTGTTGGAGTTGGAAACTTTAGGGCTTTTCATTATTATTGGCGAAGTTTTTTGAGTTGTATATACCAAGGACATTCTTGATGCGCGTATAGCACTGTGGATTGTGAATTTGGGTTTCTTGTATGTGGATAACAATAATCTGTTTGATGAGTTAATATTATTATTTTCCATTTTCAAGCTTTCATTGCTTACTTCTTGATCTTGTTTTGGAATGGCCTGATGCATATTTTGGTCAACAGATGATCCAGATGTTCCTCATGTTCATCATCGCAATTTTCTGAAAGAGCATGTGGTCTTTAAGGAGGTATGTTATGTTTCTTTTCTACTCCATACCTCCTACTGAAATAGTACCTCTGAGGAATGTTTGCTGAAGTGTCTTGTTTCCCTTGTGGGTGTGGTAGGCTATAGCTATTAAAGATCCAATAGTCCTTTCAAGGATACATCAAACATACCGAGTTGGCTATCTGAAGGTGATACTTTTTTTTTCTTTATTAGCTTTTAGACTGCTTCTTGTACTCTCAATGAAACTTATAGTTTGTGGGACTAACATTCAGGATGTCATTTTGCCTCGAATGTTGGATGACGCAACAGTTGCAAACCTTAATTCCATAATCCATTCAAACAATGCAGTTGTAAGATTTGCTCCTGTAGTTAAAATGTTCTACCTTGTGGTTATTATGGTCTCCTGATTATTTGGTTTTGATATAGGTTGTATCACTGTTAAAAGATGATAGCACCTTCATTCAGGATTTGTTTGGAAAGTTGAAGTCGCCGTCTACATCTGCAGAGTCAAAGAAAAATTTGGTAAAGAAAATTGTTGTTTCCTCTCTCTTTTATGTTTACCTCTCTTGCATTGCAGCTATTAATTGATTTCTTTGTTCTTTTCTCCGAAGACATTTAATTGTTCACTATCTTGTCAACTTCTGATAATTGCTTGTCCTTGTAGTCTTTGGATTCTTATCTTTTTTTTGTTGTGTCATCATTCTTTACATTCTTTTTACTTGCTGTTTTGTGAGTAATTGAATTGGTCAAACATAAGATTTGAGGGCAATCTTTCCCTCTTTATACTCGTTGATAATGATAATGGATTAATTTCTTGTAACAATGGGGAAACACTGCAATCAAGATAGTATACCACGTAAAGAACCTTACAAACAAACATAGTTCCCTACAAAGAGCACCCAAATCTTAAGTACCAACCTTAAGGTGCTCTAAAATATATAAAAAGCAAAATATTCCTATAATCTGTTCAAAAGGAATTTCAATCTTTAATGCATTCTTGTTGCTTTCCCTTCATAATGTCCTCATGACCACTAGATGTGCTACTTTCTGCTTTTATTCTACTTCTCTCCCGGATTACTCCAAATATATTCCACACCATACACCATAACTTGTGCGCAACAGGAAAATGACGTAACAAATTGTTGACACCGTCTCCTGCTATCTTTCACATAAAGCACCACCTTGTGTGTATCTTCCTCCTCTGCCTCTATTAGCACCTTGTTGGTGCTTTAGTAACCACATTCTATTAAAAACAAAAACAATACACAAATTGCATCCTATGGTTTTCCTAAAAAGTCATTTTCACAATCCAACTTTACTTTCGTCCTTTATTTTTTATATAATGGTGGTGTTCGAGCCAGCTTGCGCGTACCTCGACTATTTCACGGGGTACCTGCCATCTCCCACTAGCGTAAGGTAAATCTGTCTACCAAGGCTTAGGCCAATGGGCAAAATAACCTAGTATTTTTTTGTCTCGGTTGGTGAGAATTACATGCATTCCACCCTCTCCTCCTGGAATTGATTGTGTCGAGCGCCTCTTCCCTCTTATTACCCATGGTTTATTTTGGCTTATCACCGACCCTCTCCCCATTCTTGATATGGGTCATTTATTAACTGATGAATCCCAATGGTCCTTTATAGATTAGATCAATTCAGGATCTCATAATTTCTCCTGACTCATGTGTAGGTTACTAATCTTGAGCGGAGTGGGAGTGGGAATATAAGCTTGCATATAATAAATAACCCAATCCAGAGACTGTAAATACTCAATGTTAAGTTGCAAAAGACAAGTTCACTACATTGGACTTTCTGAATCATTCAATGGAAGCCATGCGTGATGTCATTTCTCTTTATATTAAAGACGTTTCAGTGGTTGCATCTTTTTCCGTTTTGGTTGTGGGGGGGGGGGGGGGGAGGGTGGTAAGGATCATTTTCCAGAATTTTTTGGGTTTATTTATAAACAGCAAGCTGAGGGATTTCTTTTTAGTTAGTTATTTTCCATTCGAATTGTTTAAAGCAAGTGGAATACGAAACTCTTGGTATCCTGGTCATATAAAAGAAAATATTTTTAATCAATTTCTCATCAGGGCGACTAGATCTTCCTTTTCCCTGTTTAGCCTAGAAAGAGTGTGCTGGTTAGATATAGAAGTTGCCTGGCGCAAATGTAGGAAAATTTCGAACTCAGGCGGGAGTGGAATTTGCAGAATTATATATCGTAGTGTCTGTTTACATTAGCTCCAAAATTTACCTTTTATGCTATTCGCCTGTAGAGATTGCAAAGAGTAGTTGAGCTTGTTGGATGACATGCTTGAAAATTATTGTCTTTTCTTCCACCACAAATCCAAAAATCTGGAATCACAGGTTGGAGTCGAACCTAACTCCTCCATCACTATGATGGACTTTTGATTTAAAAAAAATCCAAAAATCTGTCCCTGTCAGCTCATAATATATCCTTTATTGAGTTGAGCCATGATAATAATAGGTAAAACATGTACTTATTCCTCTTTCAGCCATCCAAAATGTGTGGTGGTAACTTTACGTCTTGACCTTATACTTTTCTGTTCCTTATTCTTATATTTGACGGGAGACCTTGATAGGGTACTTGTAGTTGTTGCACTGAATGTTTTCTTTTCTTGGATTTGGGTAGGTTCACTTCTTGCATGAGTTTTGTACTTTGAGTAAGAGCTTGCAAGTGGTCCAGCAACATCGGCTATTTAGGTATGCATCACACATGTATGTCTTCCGTATGAAATATCAGTCCAAATTTATGTTATGTTGGAAGGGGGAGCAAAACAATCAACCTATTGATATCGGAAGAATCCGTTACTTGGAGCAACGGTCAAGTTGTCTCCGTGTGGCCTATAGGTTACGGGTTCGAGCCGTGAAATCACCCACTGATGCTTGCATCAGAGTAGGCTGCCCACATCACACAATTGTGAGGGTGCGGCCCTTCCCCGGACCCTGCATGAACGCGGGATGCTTTATGCACTGGCCTGCCTTTTTATTTATTTATTTATTTATTTATCTTATGTTGCTTTTATAGCAAATGAGGTGATAGAACTGCAAATACTATTATGGTTGCAGGGATCTTGTTAATGAAGGGATGTTCGATATCATAGCTGATGTTTTGCAGAGCCAAGACAAAAAGCTAGTCCTGACGGGGTAATGGACCATATCGTTATATTTTAGCAAGTAGACTCTTTTTCTTTTCCTTTTCCTTTTGTCTTTGCATATCATTGTGGTTGTCGCTTCCCTGAATTTCTTATCCAAAATGATTCTAACTGATGCAGGACAGACATCCTCATTCTATTTTTAAATCAAGATCCAAATCTTCTGCGATCTTATGTAATTCGTCAGGAAGGCCTTGCTTTGTTTGGACTTCTGGTGAGCAAAGATTAGGTTTTTCTTCTTTTCTTGTTCCATAGGTTATTAAATCAGTGTGACTCTAGCTGTTAGTTACCTGCTCCTAAAATGCATTCTTTCATGTAGCATTTATTCAACTGTTGGGATGATGTGCTTCAATATATGGATTTTGTTATCTTATGCCTATCCCCTTCAACATGTTAACTTGTGAGGCATCTGCTGTCGTGTGAGAATGTTCAGTTATTCTATGCTGTGAATGTGGTATGTGATTCATGAGATAAATAATTGGAGAAGGTGGTTTGTCTCTCCTCCATTTCTCATTTTGATGTTTCCTGTTTCCATATGCTGGATATTTTGCTAATAGTAGCACTAACGTGTCCTTTTTTTGGCTTAGACGATACTTGTTAATTTTACCTCTCACATTTTTTTTCCCTTGGCTTTGCATTCCTCTCAAATGGAGGGTAGCCGTGCTTGCTGCCATGCAAGGTACTAGAAGTAAATAATAGCATGGTTTCAAATTTGTAGGTCAAGGGTATGCTAACGGATTTTGGGAATGACATGCACTGCCAGTTTCTTGAAATTCTGCGCAGTCTCTTGGATTCATATGCATCAGGAACCCAGGTGCTTTGCGCATAATTTTTCTGGTTTTACCATAATAGTTGTTAAAATTTAGTATTGTGATGGTGAGTGGAACATCCTACTCAATTCTATTTTTGACTGATGATGTCTGACCTTTCTAAGCAGGGAAACTGCATTTCAATATTCTGGCCATGTGTTACTAGGGGAAGGGAAGGGTAAGGAAGAAACTGTAGAGGAAGAGGATACACAGTTAAAAACTAGAGGGAGTAGAAAAACCATTATCCTGGCACCATATTTTTTCTCCTTCCTGAAGTTCTAAGGATAAATCTTTGCACGATTTGGGCTAGCAAATGAGTTTTAAAAGAATGAGGCTGGGAGGACCTATAGGAAAATGGATGAATAATGATAATAGTATTTAGATAAGGCTGTTCTCTCTAGTCAACAACTAATTTTAACTTTTATTTACTTCAAGCTCTTGATTATCTTTCTTAAATTTGTTCCAGAAAGAGGCCATTGTTGAAAATTTCTACGAGAAGCACCTAGGTCAACTCATTGATGCTATAATATCATCCTGCCCGGCAGACGGTGCTGCAGAAACTGTCCGTAACTCGAAGTGCTCTGATGGAGGAACTGAAAAGCAAAGCAGCGTCAAGCCTGAAATACTACTAAATATTTGTGATCTCCTATGTTTTTGTATCGTGCACCATCCTTATAGAATAAAGTAATCTTCTCATCTTGGTATGGTTTTGCGTGGTTCCTAAATGCTAAATTTGATTCTTTGGTTTAATGTTGATTCTCTTCTGTGTCGCAGGTTGAACTTTCTTCTAAATAATGTGATAGATAAAGTTCTCTTTCTGACACGAAGAAAAGAAAAGTACCTGGTAGTTGCCGCTGTTAGATTTATGAGAACTCTTATTTCGCGCAATGTGAGTTGTTTACTTCTCTTAAGCAAGCGAACATTGTCTGTGGACATGATTGATTGACTCAAGTTTTGATTTATTTCTCCTCTATGGTCTATGTGTTACCCCGTGAAATGAGCTTAGATGTGTTGAGAAGCAGCCACTAAGGCTTCGGACCAACAGTAAGTAATTAAAACGCGGGATATGTGGTAGGAGCTCGTCACGGCTTTGAACCATACCTAGGACTAAATCCTGGTCTTTTAGTGGTTGGAGGGTGGAAGGTAGAGGGTGATCTGTACTCTCCTGAGTTTCAAACTTGTCCACCACCTGAGGTTGGGCCAGCTAATCCACAGGGGATCTGTGGACTATTAGGAAAAGATATGTTTTTGCATAGTACTGTAGATGGGCATGTAATGTTTCTTTTAATGATCCTCCATTTTCTGTTTTGTTCTGTTAGTCTAATGGTGATTCATGAGTCTGTGAAGGCCCAACGTCAAATGAAACTGGTTGGGATCTTATGTAGGGTTTTATCTGATAATAACTAGGTAAAACTGCTTAGACATTAGACTTGGCCTAAAATTGTATGTAGAGACACCAGAGAGGTAGAATAGGGCGGAATCAGAATTTAAGAACCAATTCTTGTAAAATAGATCTAGGTTCTCCTTGTTAAATCCATGATCCATGTATCCACACGCTGAGAACCAATTCTTGTAAAATATTAAGAATGATTTTCTGCTAAAAAGTGTAATAGTACGATTTTGAAGCTCTTATTTCAGCACTTGACAGATAATTTTTCACCCTCTAGTTAGCTAATGTCTTATCCTGCGACTTTTACTTGCATCAGTGAACAAGTATACTGTATGCATGTATTACCACACTCCAGTAACCACACTAATGAGCTAGATTAGTAGGTTTAAGGTAATGTCACTCTGATTGAGTTAAAGATAATTTGTTGAAACATTGTGCGTCTTTGCATTTGTAGAGGATTGTACTGTAGAAGTTGTAATTTCTTAACATGGAAGATTGTAGGTTTTGTAGGTACTATTCAGAATCGAAACAATTATCTTCCTTTTTGGGTTCGTTAGTGTAAAGTAACTTTCTACGAATGGTGTCAAAATTTGGACCAGAATATTATAGGTTATGATTCTTTTTTCCCTTTTCTTTTGTTCATAAAAGTAAATTCTACTGAACGGTTTGATTTAGTGTATGGCTGCGAAGAAACCATACTTTATCCTTTGGGGATAAGAGCTAAATAGTGCCTTCTTTTTGGTTGTACTGCTTAAATGTCCTTCAAGTCGGTTGAAGTTTCTTGAAAGAAGAGAATAATAATAAGAATATTGTGTATAATATTGTTAATAATTATTCTCATAAATTAGAGACACCCAAGACCTTTGAAATTTTCCTTATCACGTAATCTAAACTCCTACATAGTGAGTCAACTTCTATAACCAACCAATTTCATTAAGAGTTTTTCTCTATTCTTCATATATCTTTTCACATGGCAATAGAGCTTCTACAAATTTGGCAGAAACTAAGGTGTAATATTATGTTCATTATTTCCAAGTGTTACCCTTCTGTGTATCTGTGAATATATTAAAAGTCTTCTAAGTACGATCAGCAGGATGAGCCTTTGATGAATTACATAGCGAAGCACAATCTCTTAAAACCAGTGGTTGATGCTTTTGTTGCTAATGGAGACCGCTACAATCTTCTAAACTCAGCTGTTCTTGAGCTTTTTGAGCATATTCGTAAGGTAGCATCTTATTTCCTTCACCTGCTTAGACTGTGTAAAAGTAAGTGTGACATGGCTTCTCTTATTTCTTAGGCTCTGACATGACCTAATGCAGGATAACTTGAAGATATTGCTCAAGTATTTAGTGGACTCATTCTGGGATGAACTGGTCAAGTTTGAAAAGTTGACATCTATTCACTCTTTGAAAATTAAATATGAGCAGGTATTGTCCATTCCTGCGCGTATTGTTCACCATTGCTCTCTTGAAAGTGATGCTTTGCTCATAATCGGTTATTTGGGTCTAGTCCCTAGATTGTTCAGGAACCAGAAGTGTTGGCGATCTGTTAGACGACCCTAGGAAAAGAGTTAATGAGCGTGGTTTAGAGAAAGAAGAAGAAGAATATTTCAATGAAGACAGGTATGCCTTTTTACTTCTTTGCATGTAAAACTTTATATGGTAGCCACTGAATATGTATTCCTTCAGTGATGAGGAAGATTCTGCGTCTGCCTCTGTGGCCAATGCAAGTAGAGCGCAGGCTCAGCCAGCCTTGCCTAATGGGTCTGCTCCAAGCCCCTCATCTGTGAGGTAAGTAGCTGTTACTGCTGGAATCTGGATTTAATAAATTGAGGGGAACATATTGTGAGACACTCATTGTTGCTTTAGATCTGGGGCACTTGTTGATTATGATGATGATGAGGATGATGAAGATTATAAGCCACCACCTAGGAAGCAATCTGATAATTCTGATGAAGATGCAGAGTCTTTTCCGTTGAAACGAAAGCTATCTCCGAAAGAAGAGCCTGAGCCAAAAAGGTTGCAGCGGATTGCTAAAGGCTCAAAGTCTCGAGACGGTGTTTTCGCTGCTTTGTGCTCAACCTTAAGTCAAGCAGTTTTGCCCTCTAAAAAGACAGTTAGTACAGCACAAGATGGTCCATGCTCAGATGGAGCCAAGAAATCTGTGGAGTCCAACCATGAGGAGAAGGGGTATTCTACTGATAATGGGAGTGCTGATTTGGATAATCATGACGACCAAGAACCAACTTGTCCTAAAAGTTTTTCTGAAAGCATGCACAGTTCTCCAGATAATAGGCAGAGGGGGGATGAGCATCCGTTAATACCGCCAAAATCATCTCCTGAAATGGCTGTAAATGGATCATAACTCCTCTTTTGAGACCATCATGCCATTTTGACTCCTAAGTCCTACCGTGGTCTACAAGAATAGCTTAAGCATGTGCTTGCTTCAATTCAGCTCTCTGCACAACTTCAACATGAGGAACGAGCCAACATGCGATTCCATTGTCGAGTTTCTTAAGTATTGGTGGAGGGGAGTCTGTACAGTGCCGTTGCAAGCGCGGGAAGAGATTAGTAGCCCTCTTGGGTTCTCTTTTGTTTAGCATTTCCTATTGGTCCTGTAAAACATTCCATAGCTATAGAGTTTTGCTTTCTCCAATTCTTTGTTTTATCCCTACCCCATCTCCATTCTAACTTTCCTTAGTTATATACAATGCATAGGGCACCAACTTTTGCCCTTGAAAGGTTATTCTTCGATTTCGTGGGCGTAGTGACCCAGTGTTGCGTTAGAGAGGTCAGTATTGTTTGAGGCCAAGTTTTTCTATTTCAATGTTGTCTAATTTATACGGAATTGTATATTATAATTGTGGACAATCAACTTTGGCTGCAAATATGTACATTAGAGCTACTCCTTTTTAAAAATATGAATGATCAAACATTCTATATCTCGAGTTATTTATTTTGTGAATATGCCTTTCTGGTACTTTTAGGGATCTCTCCATATATAAGAAAATCAAACATGTCGTGATAAATGTTGTCTAAACTTAGGTTGTCTACTACCTACAAAACACTCTCGCGGGAGGGAAGTAAAACTCTTGCTCAATCAAATACGGTGTTGATTAGTAGAAAATATCTTCTAAAATAATTTTTTGTTGAATTGAAAAGAAAATACTTTTTTTATATCATGAAAAGTAGTACTTTTTTTATATCATGAAAAGCAGTACTTTTTTTATGTTATTGTTATTGTAAGCTTAACCAACATATAATTGTTTAGTTCCAAATGAAAACACGCTCCTGTCACGTTATAAATTTAGATGCATTTACTTTTATACTAGTGAAGTTGTTCATGGTTTGCGCGATACAATAAAGAATTTAGAATTATCTTCTTATGAATCAAGTGGAGATAGAGAGACAAATTTGTTTTGCTTAGAGTTGAGACTTCTTTTCCCTACTAATTAACAAAATAATTAAGAAGATCAATTTGTTAACATCAATTCATATGTCATTCACACTCGTGCACACACCATGATGTGATTCATCTAGTAATCGTTATAGGAGAAAAGAGAATAGTGTTTTTATGTATATAAATTTATATACAAGTAATAACGAAAGAATTAACAATACCTGTACAGATCCTCACAAACACCAATACTTTTTTACATTCTAGATCTTTTCTTTAGGCCATATATGCCTTGAGAACTCTTGTGATTCTTGAAATTCTCTTTACTTTTTTTTAGATAAGAGTATGAATAAGAAACTAAAGAAAAAAAAAATAGAGAGCAACCTGGTCTTCAAATATAAGAACAAATTCATCAAACTTTTGCCTCTTCGGTTGTGCTATAATGTAACGTCCATACATGTAAGTAAATTCTAATAATAAAGAAGCTAACGGTAGAAACTTATGGAAGAAATTAATAAAGGGTCTTTATATAATTTTAAGCAATATCTTAAAGTGAAAATAAGATAAAAATTCCAAAAATTTGACAAAAAGGATAAATACCAATGCTAGCTTAAGAGATATGCCATGTCAGCATTTATTTTCCCTCTTCTATATATATATATATATATATATATATATTCTACCTTCTGTATCTTGACACGAGGGGTTAGATGGTAAGCAATCTCCACTTCCAATTAAGAAATTATGAGTTTGAGTCTTCTCTATTCCAGAGTAGGATAGGGTAAAGTCTGTGCTTACACACTATCTTCTTCAGTTCTGATTTTACTTATGGAAAATGCCTTGTGTTTATACGAGTTGTAAATAAGTATAGATCATTTTGATAGTTACTAAAAAAGCATGGAAGAGTTCGAATCACAATGTTTTAACTAGTATCCTTTTTCTCAACAAATCATTATCATTCCTCTTAGGATTAGCCTAAATAAATTTCCTAAATTCATCCCTTCAAATCATTTAGAGCCCATTTGGACATAAAAAAAAATTTCAAAAAGTTTTCGCTTTTTTTTAAATAAGCGTTGTTTATAAAATTTTTAATTTTCATTTGAAGATGTATTTTGAAAAATTTTCGAAAATTTGAAAAACTTCAAAAGGCCGTTTTCCAAAATTTTCACTCGAATCCCTCATTAAACTTTAAAGACAACCCAAAAATATATTCATGTCGAAACACAACTCTTAATTTTAAATTTTCACTTGAAAAACTTTTTCAGCCCATTTTGAAATTTTACAATTCGTATGTCGAAACGCCCACTATAAATCTTGAAAATTTTAGCTTATATAGCAAAGATTGATACCTTATTTATTATAAATAAATATTCTTTTAAAAGATTATCTCATATAACTACCTTTTAATTTTTATAGCAAATATCTATTTGTGATCACTTCCTACCTTTAAACCATTAAATACCTTGTGTATTATTTTCCTCTCCCTCTCTCTTCTTTTCCCCCTGATTTTTTCCTCCCCTGCTTTTAGTAACTTTAGCACTCTTTTTTTTTTGCGCATAGATACTGGTTTCAACCCCAAAATATTGGCACTACTGAACCACAAACCCCTTGCTGGATCTGCCATTTTTCTATCTTATAAACATGTTGGTTTAGGCCATTTGCTTTTTTGATTATGAGAATTTATTTCAGACTTAAAGATTAGATACTTTTGAGTCTCTGGTTTCTTGGTTGCAAATTTACAAAGAGTACATAAGCTTCTCCAACACTGTCTTCATTTAATCGACGGCGGCCTGAATATCGGTAGATTGGGGAGGAAGATTGGGACCAGGGAACTTGAAGAGTGTGCTACCTTTTTTCTAATTGTATTTCAATATATCTCGTTGTATTTTACTGTATTCATTATCTTTTTTTCCATTCTGTTTTCAATATATCTCGTTGCATTCTATATATTTCATTGTATCCGTTGTCTATTTTTTTCATTGATTTCAATATATCCCGTTGTATTCTATGTATTTTATTGTATTCACTGTCTATGTTTTTGAGGTGTTATTCGGTTGAGAATCTTTTTATAAATAGAATTACAAAATTTGTGTATTATAATTGAGTTTGTTGAGTTATATAGTCTATATTGTTAATTGATTCACTTTCTATTTAAAAACAGTGTAATTTCCTGTTTCACGCCGTGAATACAGTCAAATACGATAATCTGTCTTTCGCGCCATGAATATAATCGAATACATTCGAATACAAAAATCTATCTAGCCGTAATTCCCTATTTCAGGCCTAAAAATATTAGTATATTCATAAATATAATAACTTAAATATATCAAATACATTCTAAAAAATTTAAATACATAACTATAAAAAATAATATAATAAATTATAGCTACAACTAACTAATAGCCATTTTCTCAAAGTTTCTCAATTTCACAATCACTTTTTACGAAAACAGCCATTAAGAGTTTGTCATTGTACCCAATAATTTACTGCCACGTCATCCTGATTGACGTGTCCCCCTCCCTCATCTTAAAATCCAACCCCCTCACTTCCACTTTTTCCCAAAAAAACAAAGTCTTCGCTTATTTATTCCCACCAATTTTCATCATTATAATCGGTGTAACTTTTCGACCGGCGGTAGGTTTAATTTTCCGACGTACGGTGGTCGGTGGCGGCTCAGATCGATATAAATGGCGGAGGATAAGTATAACCTGAAAAATCCAGCGGTGAAGAGAATACTACAGGAGGTTAAAGAGATGCAATCTAATCCTTCCGATGATTTCATGAGCCTTCCTCTCGAGGTTCCAATTTTAATCCTTGATTTTCCAAAAATTTACAAAAATTTACCCTACCCTTTCATGATTCATCTGTTTTTTCTCTTTGAACCTGTGGGGGATTTAGAATTTAAATTTGGTACGCTGTTTGCTTTCTGAGATTCAAATCAATTGATGTTTGATTAAAACTTTTAACTTATTAGGTGAATTGAAATTGTAGTGCGAAATTTCCTGATCTCTATTGGTAAGTTTAAAAATTGAGAATTTATATAGTCTGATTTAGCTTAGAAATATAGTCGAACTTACTGGCCATGAGCAAAAATTGTAGATATATTCGAGTTCAGGGGTAGATAATCTGCTGGATCCATCTGAAAGTTGGTCAAATTTACTGGCCACAAGCAATAACGATCAAATAAATAGGAAAATTTGTCTGTTTGTGCACATGTAGCTGTATGTAGAGTGTGTCGCGGGGGGGGGGGGGGGGGGGAATCAGATATGTGTGTTTGTATACGGTTTGTTTTTTTACTGCGGAAGTGAGGTTTGATGGTTTTCCGAATTGGCAGGGGAGGGGTTTCATTGATTCAACTTTATTGCATTCTGATTTTATGGATAATGTTCCTTTTCATAGCTGTTTCTGCTTGAATTTCTTGGTTGTTCATGTTGATCTGATTATTTTGATTTCCTTTTTATCCATTCAGGCCTTTGGCTGAGGTAGTGATGCTTCGTGTTCCATATTTTCTTCTGGATTCATTTTATACAAAGTACCAATTTGGTTTTACAGTGCTGTATTGCATATGTTATTTGTTATTTTCCTTTAGTTCAGCTGTGTGCAAATGGTCTATCCTCTAACTGGCCAAGTTTATTCTGTTGGATAAATTTTATAACGCTTTTGCATTTTCTTCAAGGATTGTGTGAACTACCGACTCAATTTCGAATATATGTGGTCTCTATGTCAAGCAGTATTTAGAGGATTGGACGTAGCTAGATTAATTTAATGCTTGTTGTACCTACTATAGTTTCTTTTCTTTTCATGATGGTGGTGTCATGACCAGTATGCACGACTATTCCACCAGGTACCTGCTACTTCCCACCAACATAGGTACCTAGGTACCAGGTAACTTTGCCAATAAGGCTTAGGCATTTGGGGAGAAATTATCTGGTGTTCTCCGCTAGGATTTGAACCTGAGACCTCATAAGTCATAATTCTCCTCCCACTTTATCTGCCACATGCCTTAACCTTGGGTGCTTGTCACCTATTAACCATCCTTTGTATTCATTTTACTATATTCAGGCCTATTTCATTCTTATACTATAATTTGTGAATTAGGGCAAAATAGAGATTCTTTAAAGCTAGAGGTTCTCTAAATCTCAATTTTATTCCTACGTGGATGTACAAGTCAAAAAACATGAAACTGCTTTGGCAAATCCTTCTTTGTCGACTGCTGAAATAAACTAAATTACAAATTGGACAAGGCAGCAACACGTGATTTGTGCTATTTAAAAGATAATAGTGGTCCTATGCCCATGATATAAAACTCTTAAGCTTCGATAAAATTTGGCATAGGTTTTTTGTGTTCTAAGTTCAAATATTTTAAGGATTTTGGTTGATCCTGCTTAAGAATCAACCTCACTAACGATGAATGAGCTCCGTGCTCTTCTAGCTCAGTTTGATGCCATTCTGCTGTTATGATATAAATAGGTCAAGATTTGATTTTGCGGCATTTTCCTTCCCTTATGAGGTGACAGTGTGTATTTTGGATTCTTGAATGCATCACTAGTAAATGGATTTCATTATAATAGCTTATGTAGATATTGCTTTCAGAAATATCGTCTCTTATGACAAATGACTAGGTATCTTCTATTAACAAGTTTTTTTTTTAAAAATTCTGGAAGTTGTACGATGACACAACAACTTAAGCTGACTTATTACATTTTCAGGAGAACATCTTTGAATGGCAATTCGCAATCAGGGGTCCACGAGATTCTGAGTTTGAAGGGGGGATTTATCATGGACGGATCCAGTTGCCTGCCGAATATCCTTTCAAACCTCCTTCTTTCATGCTTTTGACTGTAAGTTTCTTGCCGTTTTAAGAGCTAGTCTTACTAGTTACTACTCAAGTCATTTTATGGTGTAAGTTTTAGTAGAGATCAGAATGGGGCTAGTGATGTTGGTCAAACCTCACCTGACACAAGCGGGCTTCACAGATTGGGCTCGGCAGGGTGCTAATTAATTTTGATGTGAAAAAAAAGGATAAATAGCAGGTATCTTGGGAAAAAGAGGCTAAGGAGATTTGTAATTCACGTGGAAAGTAAGCAAGTCTTAGGAAAGTCTTTAGCATAGGATAAGATCTGACTGAAGAGTACTGAAGGAAAGTCGATTTACTTGTACTCTCTTTTGTTTTGAATCTTCTTGATGCCTTTAATGAAAGTCTCTTACTTAATAAAATAAAAAAATGAGTACTGAAGGAAGTCTTTCTCTGCTCCACGTGCAAATTTGGAATATGTTTTTGAAGTGTGACCCAAGTTTCCCTCCCACTACCTAGTTTTTCTCGGGAGGGTAGGGAAAAAGCTAACCAAAGGAAAAAGCATGAACAAACTGAAAAAGAAGATATGGCATTGTTAGGAGCAGTGGGTGATCACGTGAGTTGTGCAGGGAAAAGGGAGCCTGTCTTACGGGTTGGGATAGTCTACTAATAGGAGAAGCAAAACCCTATCCTTTTCCATTGCCATCTGGGTTTAGAGTTGATGCATTTCATGTTTAATAATCTGCTAACTCATGGTTGATTCTCTTTTCAGCCCAATGGACGTTTTGAAACCCAAACCAAGATATGTTTGAGCATTTCTAATCATCACCCTGAGCACTGGCAACCGTCGTGGAGTGGTAACTTCATCATTCTCTCTACCTTTTTTGCACTATGTTATATTTTAATGAATAATTCACTTTCATATTGTTGCATCAGTGTTTTCTTTTTTTTTTTTGGGGGTGGGGTGGGGGTGGGGGGGTGGGGGTGGGGGTGAGGTTGCAAATTTAGGCAATGTCATGTTAAGACATAAAAAGATATCTTCATCTGTATGAGTTGGCATTTTCCTTTCTTGAAATTATATGGTCCTATGCTTTTAACCTATGGCTGTATTTTGTTGAATGTACTTAAAAAGTCAGATGATATGATTGAATATGTGGTATAACTTATATGGCTGCTGTTGGTGTCCTGTACTTGCAAAACTAAAATGCAAACACCCACAGTATGCAAAAATCTCAATCAAATAGTAGTGTGAGCAACCCATATGGATTGGCGACTATATACAATACATTATTTGTTAGAAAATACGCTTAACGCTAGAGGGGGGGGGGGTGAATAGCGTTATAATAAAAAATAGCGTAAACTTGCGGAATTTAAAAATTGCAGGAATGAAATAAGTGCGATAAGTAAATGATAAAGAACGAACGCACCGATGTATCCTGGTTCACCACAACCCGTGGCTAGTCCAGTCCCCGAGAGACTCTCTCGAGATTTCCACTAACACTGTTAAGCTTACGGGTGCTCAACAAACCGTTACAACCTGAGAACTTGAGTCACACAAGTCTCAACAACCTTTGCTCGAAGATACAACACTTCAAGACTTCAACCAAAGGAATCACAACGTTCCTTCTTACAATACAAGGGAACAACTTTCCCTTCAAGTGTATAAAAACACTTTGCACTCAAAACAAGACTCTCCTTAAGAGTAGATATGAGTAAAATAAATACGCTCAAGAACGCGACAACTTTCGTCAACAATTTGGCTCTCAAAAACTTATGTAATGAATAGAAAATGATGAATAAGAGAGTATGCAAGCTTTAGCAATAATATTGTCAGTTGTTGTGTTTGTAAGACTGATTTGAAGATGTATTTATAGTGTCAAAACCATGCATTACCGTTGCCTAATTGCCAATTAAGAATTGCTGATTTTGTGCTATGACAATCGATTGTCTACTCGGCACAGTCGATTGTTTTTCAATCATTCCAAAAATCATTCTCAGATTTTACGCCATATAATCGATTACTGGCAACGTTCAAAAAATCATTTCCAGATTTTACTTAAAACAATCGATTGTCAGAGATATACAATCGATTACTTGGCAACGTTCAAAAAATCTTTTTCAGATTTTACTTCAAACAATCGATTACTAAAATCCTATAATCGATTATCTGATGGAGTTTGAATAATCGATTATGCTATATGGACAATCAATTATTTATCAGTCTTTGAAAAATCTAATAGACACTGTCTCAACACAATCGATTGTCATAAGGTTCACAATCGATTATTTTATATCTTTGAAAAATCTGATAGTCACTGCTTCAACACAATCGATTGTCATAGGGTTCACAATCGATTATTTTGTAGCTTTGAAAAATCTTATGGACACTGCCTCAACACAATCGATTGTCATAAGGTGCACAATCGATTGTCATGCAGATTTCAAAAATCTGATGGACACTGCCTTAACACAATCGATTGTCATTAGGTTCACAATCGATTGTCTTGCGGCTGCCTTAACATAATCGATTATCATAAGTACATAATCGATTATCTTTGTCCAGATTTTTAGAGGCATGTTTAAAAATCATTTTGCTGAAATAAATATGCATGATTTAAAATCATTTTGTTCTAAATTAAATATGCATGATTTGATAAAACATGATTTTACGAGAGAAGCCAAGTCTTGAGTTAAGTTGTCGGATCAAGATCACAATTAAAGAACGACTCATGTATAACTTTGTTTAGTCTTGATCTTTGTTTGTCTTGTGCTTGAACTTCGTTACGTGACATTTGTGCGCTTGTGCTTGGACCTCGTCATATGTCAGTTGCACATCGTTTGTCATTTATCAAAACCTACAAATATGAACACACGTTTAGTTTAATGCCTTGAGAACGTGTTTCAACATTATTGGCCTGCAATTATTATTCTTAAGTTGTATTGACAAGAAATAAGTAGTTTGCAGTGTGCAAGCTATTGTGTGGTTTAGTCCTTTGTCTTAATGGATGCTACTTTCCATCTTTTGGTCAGACGGAGCTACGATAGCTAATTAGTGTTTAAATATCTTATGATTTGTAGTTCGGACTGCGCTGGTAGCTCTGATTGCATTTATGCCCACCAACCCAAATGGTGCCCTTGGATCACTAGACTATACAAAGGAAGAAAGGCGTGCTTTAGCTATTAAATCTCGTGAAACGGCTCCAAGATATGGAACTCCCGAGCGCCAGAAGCTGATTGACGAGGTATAACATCATCTGAATATCATTTTGATATCCAATCCATCGTCTGCAGGCTCAAGCGTTAATAGTTGATTTGTTTTACAGATTCATGAATACATGCTAAGCAAAGCACCCCCAGTTCCACAAGCTACTTCCGTGCCAGCTTGTGAAGAACAGAACATTAATGGAGATGATGAGGTCCAAGAGAGTCCTGAAAACCCCAGCGCCGAGACTGCTGAGGAAAGGGTTCATAATCCATCTGATGCCAACACAAATATTGAAGAGAGACGCGAATTGGCTTTAGATGCAGAACCTGCACAGGCACCTATAGAGCTCCCTGCTGCACGGCCAAGTGAGCCTCGAGTACTGCATACACCTCAACAGAGCGTTTCGAGGCAGGCTGATGACCGTATATTTACATGGGCAGCAGTTGGACTTGCAATTGCTATACTTGTACTTCTGTTAAAGAAATTCATGAAAGCTAATGGTCTCGGTGCCGTCTTCATGGATGAATCCTAAATCTACCAGCAGTAAATATGGAGTTCAACTGGGAATATGTTTGGCAATTTACTCCATTTGGGCCTGCTTATCCAGAAAATATGTAGTATATTTATGCCTTTGCTGTTGTGACATCAATTATATAGATCGTGTAAACATGAATTACCATATGTTATTTTGACAGAGTTCTTGTATAGATAAAAGAGGGTCCTTTTTTCTCAGATGTGAAGAATCATGTGAAGAAGTTAAGATGAAGTAAAGAAATTTAGTTTCACATTAGCTTGCTTCTTTCTGTTCGAAACGTGTATAAAGAATATTTATGGCTGTTTTCAAGTAATAATAATAACAGGGATGTAGTTGTCTTAAGTTTAGAGGTGATAAAAAGATTGATGGGGTATTAAGCTAATTCATTTTTATAATAGAAACAAGGTAATATACAATCTATACTCATTTCTAATCTGCCAACTACTTCACTGCAAAAGTTTGATGATTATTCCGAGTCACTAAATGGAATCTTACAATTCTGTATCTTAGGAGCTGTAGTGTCTGGCTGCAATCTGCATCAACTTTTTCATGAGTCACTGGTGGGACGGATAGGATCCTTACATCCTTAACCAGAAGTTTTGGGTTTAAGGTTTTGATAGGATTCGATAGGATCCTTTCATCTTTAACCAAAAGTCTCGGGTTTGAGGTTGTGGTGGGATGAAATGAATAAGATCTCTACATCCTTAACCAAAAGTTTCGGGCTCGAGCCTTGTGGAATGAAGAAAATTTAGGTAAGAAGCACTCCCTTTAATGGGATAATTTGGAATCTGCAGTTAATCGTGTATACCAAAACGAAAATGATGAAAGGAGATTGAAAACTCAAAATTTTCATGGTGCAGTAAAAATACAAGTAAAGAAAATAAAATTGCAGTAAAAATAGAAACCACTGAGAAAACAGTCAAGCCTGCAATTCCTTAGGAAGTCTTTTTATTGAATTTCTGGCAACATACTGAGAAAACAGTCTTTTTCTTCTTGTATCCATTAACTTTCTCACAAAGTCCACTATAATAGAAATCCTTGACATCAAATTCCACATGAAGATTATGGAAGAGTTGAAAAATCTCTTCATCATTATATAAACTGCTGTCCAAAATCTCCCTTTGTATTAAATGGCTTGCATCTTTTGCAGACCTTACAAGAGATTTCATGAGGTAAACGTAAGACATAACGTGTTTCGAACCAATGTTACTGTGAACCCGTAAAGTAGTTGTGGATATTGTTGTACGGTCATCAGACGCTGGATATCTCACTCGCATACTTGTTGAACCAAAATGCTCCAGTGCCATCAGATTTCGGAATAAAATCTCAGAGTAGTTGTGTATTTTCAAAGTTGGAATTTCCATTACTTTGTCTTTGGTAAATCTTACATTCATAACACTTTCACTTATTGCCTTCTTGAACTTGATCCCTACAGCATGAAGATGTAGTACATTGTGAAAATGTTTTTGTACCCCATTTGGTTGAATTTGAGGAATTGTTGGGAGATAACATTGGTGAACTAAGTCCAATAAATGGTGAATTTCAGGGCCAAATTTCTCTATAGTAATTAGTCCTTCACCTGGAATTAATTTTCTAAAGAAGAGTAAAGCAAGTTGAATAAGGGAATAATTACATTCTTTAGGAATTGGAACTAAGTGAAATATTTGGTGTAGAACAAAAAAAGGGATTTGATTTTCGAGTAGAATTAAGTCACATCTTAAACGAAAAAACATCTCGTAATTGCTAAAGAATATATCATCTCTACGTCGATAACCCTTTAAAGCAAGCTTGACAAAAAGTTCAATGAGAAATCCACAATCAAGTAACATCATTTGGACAAATTCATTACTTCCAATTTGATCAATTGTGTTTTCTCCATAGCATTTTCTTGCTTTCTCCTCTAAATTTCTAAGTGCTTTCACACATTTCTCTAAAATGAGTTGTGTGTTTATTGGTTTTCGACTAATGAGCGTGTTTAGATAACACCACTTTTGTTCCTCCATGTTTTTGAGTGTGTCAACTCCATAGTGAAAAGGACCTATCGAGACTAATTTAGGAGAGTAACTATTTTCACTTCCCTTTTTTACTTCTTGAGGAACTTTGTTGATACGATGAAAATTTGACATATTTTTCATCTTTTCGCGAATTGATTGTACAAGATCTTTTTCTTCTTGCACGATGTCGAGTAACACATGATCTTCGGTTTTGATATTTGTATAGGATATATCTTCTTCTTTCATCTTTTCTTGAGACATTCGTAGATTGATTCCCCACCAAATTCTTATTTCATTAATCTTTATAATTGAATTAACCAAACCCCTGCAGGAAAAAAAAAAACTTTCAGAAACCTCGAATGTTTACCACCCACCCCCAACAACCGCTTTAAGCATCAATGCATTCAAGATTTAGAGTTAGAGTGTGTTCTGCTTTTTATATTTGTCTCCGAAATTTTAGACAGTCAACATATATATCTAGTCTGAGCTAGATAAAGTGAATTATGTTGATTACGATACATCTAATACAAATCCTGCACTACCCCTAAGGTGAAAAAGAAAGAAAAAGACAAAAAAATAGATGAAATTAAAGGTTGAAAAGATTGAAATAAATTTTACCAGATGAATGCAGCAATGATATTAAAGAGAAATGATCCAAATATGTTGATGATGACAAACCATAAAATAAAGGAATATGATGATTGGTAGGTGTTATAATCAATGTGTCTAAAAATAAAATTTTATATCTTCTTATGAATTTCACATATAGGAGAATTCATTTGTTTACTTCATTTAGAGAAAAGCATTTGTTTTGTCAGAAAGCAAAGAATTATTACAAAGAAAAGCTTATTAATTACTTCTCTAAGAATCTTGAATTGGAAACAGTACTGGAGTAACCAACGAATATAAATATTTTTTAGACTTTGTTTAAAGTTGCATATATTTAAAGCTACTCTTTTTTTTTTTTCGAATACTGGTAGTATCCAGCGGCCAAAGCTTAGACAGATGAAATATAGTCATAAAAAAATAATACAATAACAAAGTATATTACGAAGTCACACATATTTAATTTTTGATGTAAATTTGTACATCAATTTCTAAACTTTTGAAATAAAATTTATCCTTATAAAAGCTGTATATAAGTACTATAAATCACAACTTTGTAATTGAAAAAACTTATAAAAAATATTTGGAGAAACGTAAAATAAAATCTCCAAATAGTAATTGTGGGAAATTAAAGCACATCTATTTAAAAAAATTGACTGTTGGAAACCTTTTTTATTTTTGTACAATTTGCCTTAATCTTTTATAGTTTGTTACTTTGTAATTCAACCCCAACCTTTATTACAAACTTTATTACCTAAACCCCACCTTATTTACCCGTTTCATTCAATCAGCAAAACTTTATGACAAACTTTATTTTCATTCAATCAATTATAGTAATTATATTTGGTTCTGTTGTCTTTGAACACAATTTCTGCACGTGTTGAATCTACTATTTTGGTCAATTGGTTTGGTGGTTCTTTACAAATTTATTTTTAGTTTTATGACCCTATCTTTCTTGTTTAATTTTAACACATGAGAAATTATTTTACGTACGAGATTTGTTATTTACATATAAGATATTTAAAAAGGTTATTTTCTTAATTTTAAAATTGAAAGGGTTATGATGTACAAATAGCACTTGATTCATGTGATTCATTTTGTTTAATACTCGTGCATATTCTTAAGAGCGAAGCTAGAGTGTTGGCTACGAGTTCATTAGTAGTTTTAAATATGTATAGGTCAAAATCTGATCTTCCAATAATTAGCGATATTAATTATTTTAAAAACCAATGTGTAAATTAGAAGTGGTGTAACCACTTGAAATCATTAATAATTCGTGGATACGGGACGTTATCAGGGAAGCTATGGCCTGTCTATCATCGCACGGGCCATACATCGGCGTGGTCACGGCCACTTATCGCCAGCTCATCCGATTTACAGCTATAAATACTAAGAGAAAGAACCCTAAAAGGGGGGCTAATTTTTCTTCTTCATCACGATTCTCGAGAGAATATCATTGTAAGGCTCTGAATCTCTCAGTGCTTGGTCTAGACTAGGGGTGGCAAATGGGCGGGTTGGGCTGAATTTGAGCGGGTTAAGATGAGTTAGGTAATAAATGGGTCATTGCCCAACCCAACCTAAAGTGTATTTGGGCTAAGATGGGTTGAGTAAAGATGGGCTAAATAATGGGTCATAACCCAACCCGCCCAACTTGACCCATGTTTTAGAACCATGCTAATTTTGCATAAAATAAAATATTTTACCTTAAAATATATAAATTGACAAATATTTTATGGATAGGGGGGTGGAGGTGGGGGTGGGGGTGGGTGGTGCATAAAAATAAAAAAAAATAGAAAATTTAAAATATAAAAAAAAAGTAAAAAAAAAATTTTGAGGGGGTTTGTGCAGGTGGGTGGGGGGTGCATAAAAATAAAAAAAAAAAGTAAATTTTTTTTGAGGGGGTTTACGCTGGGGGTGGGGGTAGGGGCGGGTGGGTGTGCATAAAAATAAAAAAAATAAAAACAGAAAATTGAAAATACAAAAAAAAAAGTGAATTTTTTTAGGGGTTTGGGGGGGAGGGGATTGAGGGGTGGGGGTTAGGAGGGAGGGTGGGTGGCGCAGAAATACAAAAAAACAAAAATTAAAAATACATAAAAAAAGTAAAATATTTTTTGGAGGGAAGGGGAGGATAAGGGTAGGGTGAGTGGGTGGGTGGTGTAGAAAAATAAAAGAATAGAAAATTAAAAATACAAAAATGAAAAGAAAAATTGGACAACTAAGTAAATTCTTAGATAAATTGGGTTGAGATCCTTTGTAGTGGGTGAGTTTCATGGGTTGTATTTGAGCTGTTAAATGGGTTATAAAAAATAATGGGTTAACTTGGGCTAAACCCAAATTGACTCATGAGCTAAAAATTTGTAGCCCAACCCATTAATCTCTGGGTTAGTTGGGCGTGTTAAATGAGTTTGGGCTAAAATTGGCACATCTAGTCTAGACAAGCTTTTGGTGATATATATGAAGAACCAAAGAGGCTTGAAGCTCTCATAAGAAGTTTGGAGGAGGCAATGATCTTTGATCCATCTCTTGAATGCAGAATGAACTTATCTGAAGCAATAGTGGATTTTACCCGATTTTTTAAGCTACAGGTTTCAATTCTGAGGCAGAAGGCAAGAGTTAAATGATTGACAGAGGGTGATGATAACACAACTTTATTTCTTGCTGCAATAAAAGATAAAAGGAAGAAATTAAACATCCAAAGGATCAAAGATGATAATGACAACCTTATGGAAGGTACGACAGAGGTGGCAGGAGCAGCAGTCAGATTCTTTCAACAACTATTTGGTGCTGAAATAAACATTGAAGATTTTACTGTGTTAGATGTGGTGAAGAGAACTGTTACTGAAGAGGATAATGCTTTCCTAACTAAGATACCAACCATGAAGGAGGTTAAAGTCTTCATGTTGGACGTTGATAGTGCACCTGGACCTGATGGTCTTACTGGCAGGTTCTACCAAAGTGCCTGGTCTATTATTGCTGAAACTGTGTTTAATGTTGTAGTGGTCTTTTTTTATGGAGCTCAGTTACCAAGATTTTTCACTCACACTTGTCTAGTAATGCTTCCAAAGGTGGAATCCCCTCAAACTTTCTCAGACGTTAGGCCTATTAGTTTGTACAACGTATCTAGTAAGATTATTGCTATGCTCTTAAATGCTAGATTAAGTACCATGTTGCCTAGAATCATTTCACATAATCAGAGTGAATTTGTTAAAGGTAGAGCCATAACTGAGAATATTTTGTTGGCTCAAGAGATTGTGAATGATATTGGGAAACCTGTTGAGGCGAGCAATGTGGTTATGAAATTAGACATGGCAAAAGCATATGATAGAGTATCATGGTCCTTTCTCTGCCTCATGCTGAGAAAAATGGGTTTTGCTGAGAGCCGGATTGACATTATTCATATATATATTTCAAATAATTGGTACACAATAATTGTGAATGGGAGTAGGCATGGTTTTTTAAATCTGGGAGAGGGCTCAGGCAAGGAGGTCCCCTCTCACCTTCTCTATTTTTTTTGAGTGCTGAATTGTTATCCCAATTACTGAATGAACTCCACAAGCATAGAGGGTACAAAGGTTTTTACCTGAGTAGTCATGTTCCACAAATCAACCATCTCGCCTTTGCCGATGATACTATTTTATTTTGCAATGGTGGGAAAGCTACTCTTCACCTGATCCAAACTGCATTAGCAACATATGAACAAGTTTCTGGGCAGAAGATCAATAAATCTAAATGCAGTTTCTCATTCGCTTCTTCTGCAACACAAAGATCCATTAGCATGATTGAGTAAATAACAGAGATGAGACATGAACCCCTTCCTATCAAATACCTCGGTTGTCCTATATATTCTGGTAAAAAAAAATTGTCTACCTTTGCAGGGATGGTTAGCAAGGTGTTTAACAGGATCAAAGGATAGTATTTAAAGCTACTCTTTTCTGGAGGCAGGGCAGTTCTTATCAGGCATGTTCTACTTGCCCTGAATGTCCATACATTAGCTGCAGTCCATCCAACCATGGGTACTATCGCTACAATTGAGAGGTACGTAGCTAGATTCTTCTGGTCTGGGCAAGAGAATAGTGACAGATACCATTGGTCGGCATTGTCCAAACTTTGTTTTCCATACAAAGAGGGAGGGGCTAATTTTAGAAAGTTGGAGGATGTCTGCAAAGCCTTCACAGCAAAGCAATGGTGGAGATTCAGAACAAAGAACTCCTTATGGTCCCAATTTCTCAAAGCCAAATATTGTAGAATCTATCATCCACTGATTGGTCAATGGACTACTGGCATCCCATAATTAGTAGACTATGTGCAAATTGAAATATGAAGTAGAGCAGAACATTTTATGGAGAGTTGCGAGAGGTGATAACAGTTTTTTGTACGATAGTTGGACCAATTTTGGTCCTTTGTCTTCCAGCTTAGGGGAAGATGTCGGGTATAACAATACCAAAGTTAATGAAGTATATAAGGATGGAGTATGGGACTAGTCTTGCTTACGTATTCAACCTCCTGAAGTTGTTAAAACCTTGGTAGCCTCTGTTCACATCACAATTGTCCAAGAAGAGGATGGTACTCCAATCTGGACAATTACTACTTTAGGAAAATTCACCCTCTGCTTGGAATGCATTAAGAGAAAGAAAATATCTTGCTCCTTTTGACTCTAAGTTATGGCATACAAACGTCCCATTTAAGATGTGTTTCTTGGCTTGGAGAGTTGTCCATGGAAAAATCGCAACAGATGAAAGGATCACGAGGTTTGGGATTTTCTTAGCCTCTAAATGTTGTTGTTGCCCTTCTCCTGAAATGATCCCAGGCGTGGAAACGTGTGAACACTTATTTTTTCAGGGACAATTTGCACAACAAGTGTGGGCAATTTTTGCTGGAATGGTTGGAATAGCTCACATGAACATCCCCTTCAAGACCTCTATTTGCTAACTGTTGGAATCATAAGTCCAAAAATTATGTTGCTGCTTTTGTTTTCCAGATTATGCCTCCTATTGTTGTATGGGAGTTGTGGAGGTCAAGGTGTTGTAGCAAATATGAAATAGAGAGGCCATCAGTGGCAAGATCCAAATGCCTTATCACTTTTAACATTGCCCAATTGGTTAACTCTCATTTTGGGAAGCTAACTGTTAACAATAATTGCGAAGATATATGTAAAGTCTTTGACTACTCTCTGGTTGAAAGGTGCATAACTGAGGTTAAGTTAAACAGTGATGGTAGTTGTGTTAATGGGAAGTGTGGAGGTGGCGGGGTGGTTAGAGATAATGGTGGTAAAATTCTTATGGCTTATGCTATTCCAATGGGTCAAGGAACAAGTAACTTAGCAGAAGCAGAAGCCCTTCTGTTTGGCATAAAATGGTGCGTTAAACAAGGATATGGACTGATTATTGGTGAAACTGATTCCTTGCTACTTCACAACTGCATTCAAGGCATATGGTCCACACCATGGAGAATCAACTGTGCTGTTATGGAAGTAAAAACGCTGGTTGAACAAAAGGGTCTAATCATTAGACATTGTTTTAGAGAAGTAAATCAAGTTGCGGACAAGATGGCTTCTCTAAGTCGTCAATTAGAGGAGGTGTATATTTTCCCATATTTTGATACATTGCTGCGGCAAGTCAAAGGGCTCCTAAATGTAGATAGATGGCAAATTTCTGCATTCCGAATCAAGAAGAGAAGACCAAGTACCATAGTATATGAACCACCATGAGTTCTCAACTTCATTACCAATTGGCATGTTGGTGCGGAGATAATCCCACCAATTCTATACTTATTGTATGAATTTGTTGTGTCAAATTCTCAATCTATATAGAAGGCCAGACTATACCCTCCTTCTTCAAATTGTATCTTTTGCATTGCAATGGTAATAAAATCATGACTTGGAGTTAAAAAAAGCTTACCATATATCTCTTCTTAATACAAAATAGCTTATTTCTTGTTCTTTTTATCCGATTATTTGATTTATTACGATCGGCTATGATTGGCCCTCAAATTATTTTGATTGTTTTATGGTTATAAAGTATTTGAGAACTTTGAGCGAAATAATTTGGCGCAGTCTGTGGAGATTTCATAGTAGAATCGTGTAGTTCTTCCTTGGACCAAAAGGAAAGAAACACCAAAAAAGCAACCCGCTCAAACAAACCAAAGCAGCATGTCAGGTAAAAGGAAGAAGAAGTGAAACAAGAAGAAGAAGAAGAAGCTAGCCCCCTCCCTACGGGGAGAGCACATATAAGGTACCCTCACCTCCCCGATACAGGATCCTGCAAAATGAAAAATGGCACAAAGTCATCTCGAACCGAGATCCGTAATGGGGTAACCTCTACAAACTAGTCGAAAAGACTACACACAAACCGTGCAAGATCTCAAATCAAAGCCAATCTCCAATGCCCTACGCACACTGGGTTATGTTGGAGGAAAGAGTTCAATTACAAGTTGAACTGGGACTCAGGCCATGTTCCTTCGCCATCAAAAAATTGCAAGATTCAACCACAGTTGAACAACGACTCAGGCTACGTACCTTCATTGAAAGGTCAACTACAAGTTGAACTGGGACTCAGGCCATGCGCCTTCGCCATAAAAAATTGCAAGATTCAACCACGGTTGAACAACGACTCATGCTACGTGCCTTCACCGAAAGTTCAACTACAAATTGAACTGGGACTCAGTCCATGCGCCTTCGCCATAAAAAAAATGCAAGATTCAACCACGGCTGAACAACGACTCAGGCTTTGTGCCTTCACCGAAAGTTCAACTACAAGTTGAACTGGGACTCAGGCCATGTGCCTTTGCCATCAAAAAATTGCAAGATTCAACCACGGTTGAACAACAACTCAGGCAACGTGCCTTCACCGAAAAGTTCAACTACAAGTTGAACTGGGACTCAAGCCATGCACCTTCGCCATATAAAAATTGCAAGATTCAACCACGGGAACAACGAGTCAGACTACGTGCCTTCACCGAAAGTTCAACCACAAGTTGAACTAGGACTCAGGCCATGCACCATCGCCATAAAAAATTACAATATTCAACCACGGTTGAACAATGACTCAGACTACAAGCCTTCACCGAAAGTTCAACTACAAGCCGAACTGGGACTCAGGCCATGCGCCTTCGGCGTATAAAATTACAAGATTCAACCACGATTGAAAAACGAATCAGGCTATGTGCCTTCACCGAAAGTTCAACTACAAGTTGAACTGAGACTCAGGCCATGCGCCTTCGCCGTCAAAAATTGCAAGATTCAACCGCGGTTGAACAACGACTCAGGCTACATGCCTTCACCGAATGTTCAACTACAAGACAAACTAGGACTCAGGCTATGCGTCTTCGCCATAAAAAATTGCAACATTCAACCACGGGTGAACAACGACTCAGGCTAAGTTCCTTCACCAAAAGTTTAACTACAAGTTGAACTGGGACTCAGACTGTACGCCTTTGCCATCACGAGCCCAATCCCACTCAAACAACAAGGCCGAACGCCCTCGTTACCATTGGAAGCAGCAAGGCCTGCCCTACGGACAGAGAGACAAGTTAATCTCCCTCGCCATTCAAGTAAGTATGCCCAACTCGAACTAAAATTCGGGCCACATAAAGTTTGGCCCTAGTCGAAATACAAGGCCGCATTTCTTACCATCACGGCCAGTAGTTCAACTATCCCAAACTGGGACTGAGGCTAAGTGCCGTTATTGCCAAATAACGACCACAACTTGTTCACACCAAGTAAAAGAAAACGATAAGCAAAAAGCGCTTAATCATGGCCAAGGCCATCAACGTTAAACAACCAACCTAGTTTATGAATAATGCAAGCAAACGACTCGACGCCAGTCGAAGTCACCTACCTAGCCAAGGCCACCAACATTATCATGGCCAAGGCTATTGGCGTTATTATGACCAAAGACACAGGGGAAAGATCACGCCTACCAGAAAAATTTAGGCAACCCCCCAGCGCGTATCAAAAGAAAAACTTGGGAACAAAAAAGATACAAAATAAACACGAGGAAGAACAGAGGAAAATAAAGTTGCATATATTTAAATCTTTAGTTACAACGGGTCACCCCCGTTTACACCCGGCCAAGGCCAGTAAATGAAAAAGAAGAAAAGAAAGAACAATAAAAAAATTTAGCCAAATGGCAATGAAAACAAGAAAAACATAGCAAATCCTTTTCACTCGGCGCCACCCGGGCCACCATCAGCATAACCAACGCCTTCAGTGCCATCATCAACCCATTGCGCGGCTGGATCAAAGCCGCAGTCGACACGGGCCTCAAGAGCCTTTTGACGGGCTTCTTCAAAATAGGCTTCAGGCACAATGCCATCCTCCCACAATATCTTGTATACATCAAGTTGGGCCTCGGCAAATGTCCAAAGATCACGAGTTGTACCGAAAGAGGCAATCTGATCCCTCAAGCGCTGTTTCTCGGCCTCTAAGGCAATAATCCAATCCGCCACAGTCTGGGCATCCCGTTCATAGACGCCAATGCGGTCCTTCAGCGCTCCCTTTCGAAAGGCCGCAACAGCCCTCTCCAGCTCCAGTCCCGGTTCACAAACGCGATCTGCCGTCTCCAACATCCTAAACCTCGACAAGGCTTCCGTTGCCTGCAGCTTCAAGGCAACGGCCTCGGCCTTAAAAGGAACTACCTGCCTGGTCAAAGTCTTAGAGACCTCTGCCGCCCTGACCTGATTCTCGCATTCCCTCTCAGCAGCAGCCCTCCTCTCATCCTCCATCTCCTCATCTTTACGATGAAGTTGCTCCTCAAGGGTGTTAACCCTACCAAGGGTCTGCTGCATTTGAAGTTCCCGCCTCGCCAGCTCTTTGACAAGGTCCCAATTTCGGGGGTCCTTCCTCAGACGTCACGCATCTCGCGACACATATACCGGTAGCGATGGTACTTCTCCAACGCCTGCCAATAGATCCTTAAGTAGACGTTAGCTCGGTGGATGCTCTCCACCTCCAACAAAAATAACTACAAGAACAAAGCGATAATCATGACAGGAAAATAGGCCAAGTAAAAAAAAAGACAAACTAAGGTTACTACATGTTCCTTCAGGCCCTGCGGCCACTTCACCCATCAGCCTGGTGTCCGTTATGCCTCTCAGCGACGTATTTTTCACCTCCGAGCACAACACCTCGAACAACGGCATCAAGTTCTCCTCTTGAAGCAGCAAGTTCTGCTCCATAGGAATCTCAACATAACATAATCGCCCTTCCGCATACACCATTGTGCTAGTGTGGCCTTCTTGAAGCATACGGACGTCGTCATGGTTCAGGTCGGACTCGGAGTCAGACTCTTCCCCTGCGGCGCCCCTCCCTCCGTCTGCCGACCGAGAAGTTGAGGTTGCTGCCCCCGCGAACACATTGGCACTTGTCTCCCCAACCAAAACAGTTGCTGAGGAACTACCTCCCCTCTCATCAATTGGAACTGCTAATTGAATCGCCAAAGCGATAGCATCACCTTGGCCTGAGCCAACCAGGGCAACCCCCACTCTGTGCCCGCCCTCAAGGGCAGGTGCCGCCGCTACATTCCCCTCCGGTTCGATGGCGGGGAATCCCAGTTTATCACTATTGGAGCTAGCGTAAATGCAACTCTTTGCCTGACCAGCGGCCTCCCCCCCTCCCCAGCCTCGCTCAGAGGCGACTCTGCTCTAGGGCGTACGATCCCCGAAGACTCTTCAACCCGAGATACAGACCGTGCTGGGGAATGAGCCGTCGAAGACTCAACCTAAGTCGCCTTCGAAACTGGATGTGGCGCTGGAATTTTCACGAGTCGTGCGGTCATGCCCCACCTGCGAAAATATAGCTGAGGGGCCCTCACGCGTCGTGCCCTCCCTTATCAAAGAAAGAACAAATTTGAGAAGAGGCCAAATGGAATAAAACAAGAATGGGACAAAAGGAAGCTAAAATTCTCACTAGAAGCAGGTCTACGACCATGACTTTCCCTGAAAGACAGCCACGTATGAATCCTTTTTGTTTGAGGGAGCACAACCTCGACCCATTCGCGAATGCTAGGTAGTGGAGCCAGCGGTGGCCGTTCAGCTACAAACATGAGGCAAAGTTAACACTTATCAGAACAAGGCATGAGGAAAGATAGAAAGTAGAATTTGACGAATAAAGGACTTACGTGCATGGTTCCAAGTCTCTGGGAACTCAGTAGCACATGCCATCAAATGCTCAGTCCTGATGTAGAAGAAATTCTCATAAGCATGAGAGTCGAGTGCATCATCTAACTCCGCAGTCAAGCCCCTCGCCCCACGAGAAACCGCCTGAATCATAGTACCACAGACCCTCTGAGGGGCGTAGAGAGTCAGCACGTGCCGCAACGTGATCTCCCTTCGGGCCAATTCTGCAAATTTAATAAGCATAGCAAAATGCTTGTAGAGGGAAGGAACGAGCTGACCAAGGCACACCTTGTAATAATAGTAGAAGTCCACCACCAACATCGAAAGAGGAATCCTGAATCCCAATCAAAAAGGATAAGCGTAGAAAACGCAATACCCCATATGGTCGATGTAGAACCTCTCATCGCGTCTAGTAAGGGAAATATCAGCGAAGCGGGGAATGGCCCATTGTTATCGTAACTGACCAATACCCACTTCCCCCATCAGTGGGGCTTCATTCACATGATTTTCCCCCTCATCGGTGGTGAAAATCAGTCACCGGGCCTCCAAGTGTGGAAAGGATATCGGTCACTGACGGAATCCCATCTATTCCCTCCGACTCAGTGACTCTCATTGTTGTAAATGACCCTTCAACCACCGGAAGAGTCGCCGGAGCAGGAGTAGTACGAGAGCTGCTTGTCATTTTCGATTGATAAGCGGGAAAAGAATAAGATTCATATAAAGGAAAGCATAGATGGTGTCGAATGAAGAACAAGAGAGAAGATGAACTCATAATGAAGGAAGCCTCTCCTGAAATCTCACGTAGATAAAAGATGAAAACGTAAGAGATGAATGACATAACCCATTATTTATAGGTAACACAAGTGGATTTCATGAATTCCAATAGCGATCAACCCATTATTTATAGGTAACACAAGTGGCTTTCACGAATTCCAATAGCGATCATTAACTACTTGACTAATTGCAAAGCGGTTTAGTTTTGTAAAAACGTGCGTCATTATGACAAGCACCGCAAAACGGATTTTCAGTCACCAACTGATGCTTTGCCTTCAAAACGGTTATAACGATCTAAGGACATTGAAAAGATGTCTCGTACGCCTTCAAACTTCGGACGTCGTCACACTGTGCGGCAAGTGCACCCATATTGTCTTCGGCCGCACGACCTACAACTCGACCGGCAAAAATTAGGTTAACACCTTACAAGGCCAAAGGCCGTTGGTATGAAGATATCACCTTGGTTGGAAACGGTTATGACCTTTCCCTATACATAAACAACTAAGGCCATTCCTAACGCATACGCGGCTAAGGCCATCAACGCAAAATGCCTAAGGCTATCAATTTTAAATATACAACTTTTAATGAATACCCCGCCATGGCCACCTTCGCTCCCGACCAAGGTAGCAGGTGACAGTGTCCGCTCATCAAGATCGGCCAGGGCACTACCTCAATAAGCAGAGGGACTAATTGTATAGGTCAAAATCCCCCAATAATTAGCGATATTAATTATTTTTAAAACCAAAATGTAAATTACAAGTGATGTGACCACTTGAAATCATTAATAATTCGTGGATATGGGACGTTATCGGGGAGGCTACGGCCTGTCTATCATCGCACGAGTCGGTGTGGTCACGGCCACTTATTGCTAGCTCATCCGATTTACAGCTATAAATACTAAGATAAAGAACCCTAAAAGGGGAGGCTGATTCTTTTCCTTCTTCACGATTCCCGAGAAAAGAGAGAATATCATTGTAAGGCTCTGAACCTCTCCATGGAGAGGCAGACCAAATCGATATCTTCAATAAAAAGCTTCCCATATATCACTTCTTAATACAAAATAGCTTATTTCTTGTTCCTTTTATTCGGTCCTTTGATTTATTACGATCTCCTTTGATTGGCCCTCAAATTATTTTGATTGTTTTATGCTTATAAAGTGTGTGAAAACTTTGAGCGAAACAAAATACAAATGTAGCATAATTCTTTCTAAGTTCAAGTTTTATTGCTTAGGCCTCATTTGTTTTTTTTAAGATTAAGATATCTAAATCTGAATACACATCTGAATGTATTAAGAAGTGTATTAAGATCTGAATAGAAATAATTAAGACTTTTTGATTTTTAACATCTGAATGTATAAAATTTATCTTTATTTGAAAATTAATAAACATATAATTCAAATGAAATACTAACTAATCTAATATTATATCAATTAAATATATAGTTTATTAAAATATGATAGTTATTGGTGGTGATGGCTAACATGTGAATGCCGACTAGAAGTGGTGGTTGGTTGTAGTTTTGGTTGATGATGGTTGTTCATGCTAGTAGCTAGTAGTGGTTGATAATGGTGGCGATTATGATTGAGAATGGTGGTGGTGAGTGATTATAGTTAATAATGGCGGGTGGTGGTAATAGTTGTGACTGAGGAAGGTGGTGGATAGTTGGTGATATGTTATAATGATGGGCAGTGCCGATTGTGGTTGTTGATGGTGATAGGGTGGTCAGTTGTGGTAGTTGAGGTGGATGAGTGTTGATAGTGGGTGAGAGTATTGATGGTCGGAGTGGTGGAGATAGTAGGTAGTGATGGTCGATAATGACGACAGCTATAATTGAGGATGATGGTGGTCTGGTGGTGGTGGTGGGGGTTGTGATGGTGGTGGGGTGGGGGTGGTAGGGGTGGTTGAACATGTTGGTGATGGTGGCATGGTGGTAGTTGATAATGGTAGGCGGTGGTGGCAGTTAATAATGAATATTATGATAGCATCTTAATGAAATTAAGTGTCTGTTATGGATCTTAATCATACAGACCTATTCAGACTTATTAAGTGGTTGTGAAGTAAAACAAACAAACACACTTAATGTCTTAGATCTGAATGATTAAGATTCAGACTTTAAATACAAACGCACTTAATGTCTGAGATCTGAATGATTAAGATTCAGACTTCTATTTAATATATATATATATATATATATATATATATATATATATATATATATATATATATATATATATATATATATATATATATATGTGTGTGTGTGTGTGTGTGTGTGTGTGTGTGTATACATATATAATAGAGACTCCTTTTTGTTTTTTCATAGTTCCAGACCTTAATTACTGGTTATTGTTATTTTATGTCATTTATTTTATGAAAGCGGAATCATACCGGACAGCGAAATCCATTCAATTCAGTTTGGTTTTTTTTATGATGATGTTACTATTTCTATGATTTCTGTTGACGATACTGATATATTGTCTATTATTATTTTCTTTTTGTCTTATTGTGCCGAGGGTCTATCAGAAATAGTCTCTCTTCCCCATGGATCATGGGATATAGACGTATGCTCTACAAAAGTAGGTAGTGTCTTCTTAGCGAAGACGTTGAGTATTAAATGACGTTGAGTATTAAACGACGTCGACTTTGTTACCACGTCCAAATCATGCCCTTGCACTAGTCGACGTATGCTCAAAGGCGTGCCCATCCGCGTAAAGACATCTAGGATCAAATTTGACTAGACATCCTAGTGAAAACAATGTATAAATCAGGAATAGATTAGGAAAAGTACATAACTGTAGTTATGAGAATAGAAAGACTGTAAAGGATCTAGCTCTAGAGTTCCGTGGGCTAGCGGATGTAAATATTTCCATTGGTTAAATACAAAATTTTAATTTGACCCAAAAAAATTCCATAGATTTTCCAAAATTATTACTCTAGATAAGCAAGAAAATAACAAAGTTCCAGCTTCGAGCTACCAGCCCCTCAGCCTTGCTTTATGAATCATTTGGATAACCAATTATCTGTGTTTGTTTTGATAATGAATATTTATGAGGATGGAATTTCCTTGTTAATTACTACTTGTTTACACTAATAGAAACTATATAAATGCTTCTTGCTTTTATTGCTAAAGTACTCATCTTTTCAATTGATAGTACTTATTTCAAGAACTTTTACCTCTAATAGATAAAACCAATAAATTACTAAAGCTTTAACAGCGGTGTCAAACAAAATGAATAATTAGTAAAAGGCATGTTAAAAGAATTGGAGAATTAATTTAATTGAGTTTTAAAATGAGACTTGAATGTACAAAGTTGAATTTTCTGTACCTGAATCAGAGTTGGTAGTTTCTTCTCTAGTAAATAAAGATCTCGAATCCAGTATTTTGATAATCTTCAACTTGTATATCTCGAATATCCCTGGCTGACTTGTCAACAGATTCATAGCATTTCCTTACCTCAATGTACTTTAGAGAAGAGATCTCTCCGAAAGCAGAAGGGATCTCCTCAAGATATTCGCATTCACGCAAAACCAAGCGTTCAAGCTTTGGAAAGGCCTCATCATCGGCAACATCCCATTCTTCAAATCCAACTATTTCTTGTAGTTCCAAGACTTTGAGTTCAGGGAAGTCGCCACTGCTCACTTCCCATACCTTCTTCTCAAATTTAATGCTTTTCATTTTCAGTACTTGAAGATTCTGAAGCAACGCAATGTTTGATAAGTGCTGAGGATGCAGGCAATACCTCTCTAGTGTCAAGTTTACGAGATTTGGTGCGGAGATGCAAATGGGGATGGTTATAATGCGGAACATGAATGGCCAACAAATCTTCAGCGTCTCAATCTCTGTTGGAAAGTTCAACACATAGTACTGAACTTTGTCATCATCCTCATCTAGGAATGTGCATCTGAGTTCCCGAAGATTAGGTGTTTTTCTCAAAATCAATTCAGCATCCTCGACACAAGAAAAATATGGAGCCGAAAAAGTTCTCAGATTATAAAGGCTTTTGGAGATCTCGAGTGAATATTTTGCATATTTTATATTGAAGCTGCAACTGGAAATATGGAAATGTCTCAAATTAACCATATTCCAGAGTGTAAGAGGCAGTGACATTACTCCATAATTGTGTAATATCAAAGTCTCGAGGTTCCAACAATTGGTTATGATTGATTTGTTCAACGATTTCTGAGTTCGTGCAGCAAAATATCTCAAATAAACTAGATCTGTTGGGAAAGAATCAATAGTAGTGAACTGCAAATCCAACACTTTTAGAAACTTGAAGGTGTAAAAGATCTGGGAGACAATATCAAATGTAAGACAATCATTATGCAAAATTATAGATCCAACATGTGACCAACACGTGCTCCATTCTCCAATAAGATACCATTTACCAAAAATGGACATGCGATGAGCAAGTTGCTCGACACAGGAAACGTTGGAAGGAGAATTGACATTTTGATCCCTGTAAATAAAAAAATTAGTATAAAACCATAATATAACTTGAACACTTAATTAGTTGAACCAAAAGAGTACCACTAATTGATATATTACCATTTCATCCATTGGACAAGATTCTCTTCCTTTGCTCTCACCTTGCAGAAATCATGCAATAAGTCATGAACACGACATGCTTTGATCTTACCTCTAGAACTCCTCTTAGTTCCCATCACTAGATTTCTTCCAATAAGATTCCCCAAATAACCTTCTGCTATATCTTCCAAATTATTGGCCACTTGTTCCCAACATTCTTCTTTCTTCTCCACCTCTGCCAGAACACCAGCTACCAAAGCAACTGAAAGAGGCAATTGACCACACTTCTTTGCTATTTGTCGTCCAATAGTCATTAGCAACGGAGGGCAGATTTCTTCCCCAAACACTTTTTTTCTAAGTAACGTCCAACTTTCTTCATCGTTAAACATACGGAGTGAAAGGGGATTACTTTGAAACCTGGCGTACTCGGCAATTTCATGATTTCGTGTTGTTAGAATGATTCTACTTCCATTATTGGCATCTTGAAAACAACCCATTAGATCATCATACACTAGCTTCCCACACATCCTCAACAAGGATAAGATATCTTTTGGAAAATAAAGCTTTGCGAAGCAGATCAGCTAATTCATCAGCTTTCTTTTCTCTAAATCAGAGTTCTCACTGATAACATCATGTAGATGCCAATAACAAGTCCTTACGTGAATACACTTGAGACTCACAACAATCAGCACAAATATCAAAGTGAGAAACAACTAATCTGTCAGAGCAGAGTCTATAGTCGTCTTGCCTAGACCCGGCATACCAACAATCGAGATAACATCTCGCCCTTCGGTGCCTTTTACTAGTTGGGCTCTTAAATTTTCTATAACATCGTCAAAACCCACAATTTCTTCATTCATCCTTAGAGACCTTTCCAAGTTTGATGCCGTATGAGATGTGAATGTGTTCGTTGCATCCTCAACCATTTTCTTTCCATGAATCTCTGCAACCTCCTCTTTGACAAGAGTGGTGTCCTCCATGATATCCAAGAACCAATGTTCGAGGCACCATGCAGGAGCTTTTTCGCATATACAAGCATCAATTAAGTATTCTATCTCATATGCTTTGCCTATCAATTGTGTAGCACAACGTTGAATTTTATCGATGTCATTGTGTTTCTCTTTTGCAACAGACTCTAGAAAAGGTTGCCAGCTCTCGAGTTCCTTCTGAATTCTTTGAAGTAGCTTCATGGTAGAAGCTAGTGAATCTGAATGGTCACTTTGGAACTCCTTCAGGTTGTTTAAAAGGAAATCAGCATAGCCTAATCCATGAATCCTTGGCATGTAATTAGATTTAAACGCCTTCCCGAATGGCGTGAGTTTCTCCGTGATAATTATTTGTTGAATGTTTCCCAGCAAATCAAGAACTTGTGTCGGGATCACTTCTACCAGTGCCATGACTTTCTTCTCCTCCTCCTCGCCTTTATATGATGAGTAAACCATGAGTCCGACATCTATAATGAAAGTGTCAATATCTCGAAGAAGAAGTTCAAGATCTCGTATTGGCACATGGATGATATTGGCTCTCAAGAAGTTGAGCATCTCCTTTAGGATTGCCATGTGATCCTTCAAAGCAACACTCTGACTGGAGTTACTACTAGTTGGAAGCTCCACCAAATCGTGTTGGATAGTCTCCAAAAAGTTGGCTTCACAGTCGGCTGCATGCTCATGATTTTGGATGTTGGGACACCATCCTGATTGTATTCTTGACTTTAAAACTTCCAGGAGTGCAATATATATCTTGCAGATGCTTGGCTGAATGGGCTTAAATTTCATTTGCAAGAAAAGGGAGACATTGATTTCACCTAGAACAGCCACATCTTGATAATGATCTTCGTAGCCATAGCATGAAAATACAACCAGACAAGCATTGACGCATGGCCGGTCACAGCTAAAACATGAGTGAAGAAATTAGCAAGATGTTGGCTCTGATGCTCTATGAACCTCTCTGAAACAAAGCAAACAAAAGTTCGCAGAAGTTTCATTTCCTTTAAAACATCATCAATATGTTCCTTAGTTTCTGGAACATAAAGAAGTAATGAGCAAGGATCGTCGACTAGATCACGAAGAATCTCCACCACAGTATCCATGAAATCCATTACAAATTTGGGAATAGCAATACCATCCTTCTTGGCTGAAATTAGTGGTAATGATGATATTTTAGAAAAGGAGTATTTGGCTCTAATTTCCATCTTAGTGAACAAAATCTTGTTTTGTACCTTCGAGGCATAGATATCAACGTACTCGGCTAGGTGGAAATCAGAAGAGTGAATTAAAGCATCTTGAACCAGAGTGTGGACTTTCTGAGTGACATCTAGCATGTTTGGTTCATCTATGAAGCTCTGCAAGTAGAGAAAAATACCCAAAAATTTGAATTCCCTTATAAAGAATTGGACTATTTCTTTCGAATTCGAAACATTGCCAAGTTGTTGCATACGTTCAAAAAGACCATTCATTGAAGTGCTGAGGGATTAAAAGAAACTGTGATGAAGTTGAACTGTAAAGGGGGGGAAGGAGACCAACTTAATTAGATGTTTGATACTAAGCCTTTACATACTAAATAACATTCTATACAATTCAGGAGGTTCTTTTTTACCTCTTTGGATTCCTCTTTGTTTAGAATTTTATATTAGTTGTCAGCTATCATGTAACCACTCAATAAATTTCCATTCACATTTTATATCAGCAATTTGCATTAATTGACACGTTACAGTTGACTTTAAGGACAAAGAGCAGCATCATTTTTGTTTTATGTTTCTTTTGTATTTATTCTGTTCCACATGGCTCTTGACCTTTCCTAAAGGGCATGTCCTTTTCTATTAGGACAGGTCAACTTATATTTGATTAATGTCAAGATTGGTCAACTAAAATGATGATTTACAGCTTAAAAAAATATTGCTAGACTATGTATGCAGTTAAAAGTTTTTAGATGCAAATTTCTCAAAACCCGATAAGAGATGCTCAAGCAATGCCCATAAGTTAGTGACTACTAAAAGAAAAATGGACTAGAAATACATATCTGCAATTTTTTCAATACAACCGAAGGAGAGATGACCTAGTTACCCTTTTTCAAAATTTTGAATTCCGGAACTAGAATTTATAAATAAAGAGGGAGAGAGAAAAGTAGCTTGCTTCCACAGAAAATCAACACAAAAGCATTTGTCCTTTTTCTTTCCTCTGCCTTAAAAGAAAACCAAAATGAATTAACACAATCTAACATCGTGAAAACATTTCAACACTTGCTTTGTGAAAACTATTTTTTTTCCTGCAGCATCTTAAGGGGATGTAAACATAACTTTGCAACACAAACATTAATGTCTAATTCCAACTTATGACTTACGCACATCCTCCCATTTTCCTGTGAAATGTATTTTTCCCGATCTCTTTTTCATAATTCTACTTATTTTATTTTCTAAAAACCAACTTTTTTCCTCTTCATCCGATGTATTTGTAGCCTAACGAATCAGCGAGTATGAACCGTAAATCATAAATCTTTTATGTATGATTGGTATGTAACTTTCCTTTGCCACATTTAATTATGTTACTACTAGTCAACTTTTAATCGATTTGTTGAAATCCTGAAAGCAAAAAAAAAAATGAAATATATAACATTTTGTACCCATCTAGAGTGCACCAACTCATAGTCCCAGCTCCGCTGCTGCAGTATATCAACCCCCAAATTATAACCAGATATATCCTGAGAATGAAAAACTTCCTAAAAATAGATCTTTTCCCTTAAAATGAGCTTTACATGGTTAGCCAATCTAGATTAGTCAGGCACAGGCACAGTGAGTTTGGAATATCATTACCAAATGGTTAAACAAAAAAGAAGCAAAGCCCCAAATATATGTGTAGTTCATATACCAAAACAAACAGACACAAACAACTTTTGTTGCATATTTTTTAGCTACTCTACCCAGATGAAAGCTAATGACATTAATTCCTCACCATTAAAGAGAGACTTCAAATTAGCAATTGGAGACAAACATACCCAGGAATTGAAGAATTCCTTACATAATTGGGCTTTGGTTGAATCGACTGACTTTGAATGGGAACCTCAAGTTTAACCTAAGTTAATCCATTTTCGTCCGCAGAGTTTCTCTTATGCCTCTGTGCCATCTCAGTTTCTGATGCTCTACGCGTGTTTTCCTTCGTGCGTGTGAGATTTGAATTAACCGCCATTTTTATTTGGAGCTTATTTTATAAATAAACCGTTATATGTTTGGATAAGAGTGTTGAATTTAAAAAAAAAAAAAGGAAAAAAGACAGGAGTACCTATAAAAGTGAATCTATTTACCCTCCCCTACCCATTAAAGAATTATACCCACTAAATAATTACAACTCCTACCCATTTAATAAATAAACGGCAACAACAAAATAACTACCCACGCTTTTAATGCCCTACCCCTACGTATAAATACGTAGAAGCTTCAGAAAATTATCGCACGAACGTACAAAAACACAGAAGCTCCTCAAAATTGCAGAAAATTAGCGCACAAAATTGAGATTTCCACCAATCGAATAACAGTAAGTGTGGAAAAATAGATTGAAGATGTTGATTCGGATTTTAATTTCGTTGTTGGTTTGATTTTGATTTCGGAGCTAAACTTCTGAATTTTAGCTGAAAATTCTAATCTAGGTTGGGAGATCTGGAGATATAGAGGTTTGATTTCGCTGTTGTTTTGTTGAAATTTCGAACATTGTTGATTTCGAATACTGTTGAATTTTTCATTGTTGAGATTCAATTGTGGAAATAAAAGTGATTATAACTTTAGAATCATAGAGAATATTCCAATTCTGATGCAACATAGTGGAGAATGGGATGATAACAACAATTTCATAAATTTTCATGTTGATGCAATTCTAATAAAGACCTATTGGAAATTTGAATAACTTCTCAGAGAAATTGCAAAACAACTACAAAAGGACAGTAAAACAATAGTTATTTAGTATGCTATTGCTCAAGGATATCCATCAATTACAATTTGTAGCGATATGAGTGTTACTGTTTATATGGAATTGAAAAAATCAAGTGCAGGGATGACAACATTTCCCCTGTGTGTGTCGTTTGCTAAAAACACTATAGCTCCAAGCACATCCAGTTTCGATGTTGCTCCAATTTTATCAGAAATTGCAGAATTTGAAAGCATTGTTATGATTACTGTGCTTGATGTGGAAGAAGGAGATGATGCCATTTTAGAACTTGATGATCCAACATCATAACCGATCAATTTCATCAAAATGTTGAAAATGGACAAATCTGTGAAGACAAGAACTTGTTGGCTCTCGTTATGAAACAGTATGCCGTTAGAGAAAAATGTCAATATCGAGTTCATAAATCATGACCAAGAAGGTTCGTCTACATGTTTTCAAGTAAAAAACTATGTGATACCTATGTAGTATATAAGTATGCTAAATCAGTATACTATGCTAGTATGGAATTATATTGGTTTGTGTGTGTTTTTTATCAGTGATACTGCTATGTATATAAGTATACCAACAGATTATACCATGTAAGTATATAATTGTATGGATTTTTGTGTGGTTTTTTATCAATAATTCATGATACATAACTGTATTTGTATTATAAACAGGTATATCCTTGAATGCGTGTATGAAAGATGCACTTGGAGACTTAAAGCATCAAGCCTGCGAGCATCAAATCTTTTCAAAGTGACGGATTTCAATTCTGTCCACAGTTGTTTAACTGATAAGAGATTTTGTTCACAAAAGCAAGCTGTCTCAGCTTTTGTTGCAGTTGTGGTACAAGATAAACTTGTTGACCCAAAAACCATATATACACCAACAGATATCCAAAGAGACATCCAAAAAGTATATGGTATGGACTTGAGCTACATGAAATCATGGAGATAAAAAAAAAAGCAATGCAATTATTGAAACGATCACCAAGTAAGTCATACGAAAATGCCAACATATCTTTATATGATAGAGTACGCTAACCCAGGATCAGTGACACGACTACACACTGAAGAAGATGGGACCTTCTTGTATGCATTCATAGCTATATATGCATCAATTATAGGATGGGTCTATTGTAGGCCAACAATTGTAGTTGATGAAAGTTTTTTAAAGTCAATATATAGAGAGACCATACTCACGGCTTCCATGCAGACGCAGAAGGTAAGAATACAATCCAATTACATTCAGTTAAAGAAATAAAAGATATTTTCGAATATTATATGATATCAATATGGTATACAAGTATACCAACAGAGTATATTGTTATTTTTCTATGCATCTGCATCAAAAATTATATGATACCAGTATAGTATATATCTTTCGCATTTGCACTCAAGTCTTCAGTGGCTCGACCATATCATTTAAATTCTTTGCGCATAGTATCTTGTGTCTCATCACTTGAGATGGTAGCTCCGGTAGTAGAACTGTCTTCAATGGAGAATTATCACTCTGCACATGCCAATTATAATATATTTCAATGTTATCACCTTTTTGCTTTTTTTTTAATTTTCTTTTGTGTGTGAGGGATTGAGAAGACTTACCTCAGACACAGTTAACAGTCCTTTGTAATTTGCTCCACCCTTATCAGAATCAATAGGCACACGACAATGAACACTTACAGTTTGAAGTTTCATTTGGAAACTTATTCTTCTATGAGAAGTTCCTTGCATTCCAGATCCAAACTACTTGTCATAAGGTTGATTCTGCTTGAGCCGAGTCCTTGGTTTTATTCCAGTTCTAAAACCATAATCACTGCCTACGTGCTATAAGCGCTTGAGTCTTCAACATTTAGTAAATAGGGGTCCTGCATTCCACCAGAACCAGCAGACAAAGCAACATCTCCAGGGTAGTCATTGTTAAGTAAGTCAAGATTCCCCATCAAGCGATCATTGCTAACATTAGGTGTCGCAAATGCCTCTTCCACTGTAGTTGCGACAGAATTAACCTTTCTCGTTAATGCAGTCTGCGCAGAATTTCCTCACAGCACCTCGAGTTCAAATAAATCTGTCCCAACCTGGGATAAAAGAAATTCAGCAGAAGATCTGGTATACAAGTATAACAACAGATTATATAGTTGTTTTGCTACACACCTTCATCAAATATTATATGATACCAGTATGTGTCACGACCCCAAACCCGATCGTGATGGCGACCGGCCGCGAGGCTGAGAAAGCCCGACTAAACCACAATAGAGAACGACATTCCAGCCAAAAAGAAATAATTTATGATAACACATCTGAGCAAGAACAATAATCCTCCCAAAACTGAGGAGTCACGAGTACAGAGCCTCTAACAAAAATAGGATACAAGTCTGACAAAATAGCAAAAGAACATGAATGATAGAGACAGAGTAAGTGGTCTTGCAGATGCTGGGAAGCTACCTCACTACTCTGAATAGTTCGGGAAATCAACAGCAGCAACACTAGGTCTCTAGAGCACCTGGATCTGCACATAAGGTGCATGGAGTATCGGATGAGTCTACCAACTCAGCGAGTAATAAGCATGTATAAAAACCCGAAGATAAGAAAATACGAAATAACATAAAATGAAGCTATCTAGCAGTTCTATACAGTACAAGCCTCAGAGATATACAGATAAAGAAACAGTAAATAAATGCATGATATGCAATGCAATGCATGAACACTACGGAACGTGCAGCCCGATCCATATTGGTACTCGCGCTCACTGTGGGGGTTCAGACTCCGGAGGAGTTCCTACAGCCCTAGCGCCATATCATACAGTGCCAATAGTTACCACTGTTTCCATTACAGTTCATGGTGTCCTTAGTTACCACCGTTTCCATTACAATACACGGTGTCCTTAGTTACCACCATTTCCATTACAATACACGGTGTCCTTAGTTACCACCATTTCTATTTAAAATACATGATGTCCATAGTTACCACCGTTTCCATTTAAAAATACACGGTGTCCATAGTTACCACCGTTTCCATTTAAAAATACATGATGTCCATAGTTACCACCGTTTTCATTTAAAAATACACGGTGTCCATAGTTACCACCGTTTTCATTTTAAAATACAAGGTTTCCATACTTACCACCGTTTCCATTTAAAATAATATACAGTCCAAAAATAGCGAGATAGTACTCGTCAGCCCAAAATATCATTTAAAAATCAGTTGAGTTCTCAGAACGCATAAATATGGATGAGTTTGCAAAAATAGTATTTAACTGGACTAAATTCAAGTAATATGAAAATCATGAAAATTCTTAGATAACGATCCCTGAAGGATTCCACAAGTCGGCACAAGGCCCCAAACATGGCATCAAGCCCAGATATCATCAATTTACTATGCGAAGTGATCGCCAACATAGTACAATCTACCCCTCGGATTGGACCAAGTCACAATTTCCAATAGCGTCATAATAGCATCACAATGTGATATACCGGGATTTCAAACCCTCGAGTCATCATCTGCACCCATTACTCACCTCGAACCGGCGAAACTCAAGACTCTTAATTCGACCTACTCGTGCGTCGAATCTAAACAAAAACAGAGCGAATACATCACAACATGCCAATGGGACAATACCCAATCGGAAACAATCGAGAAATAGCAAGAATCTCAAAACTAGCAAAACCTGAGCTCCGGGCTCGCTTCTCAAAAAAATACGAAACTTACATTTTCAGAATCTTCGTCTCTCCACGAGTCCGTACATATATACTTCATCAAAATCGGAGTCCAATAGCTCCCCCAATTCCCCAATTTTCATTTGAAACTTCAAGCCCTAGTTCTTCAATTTTTACACCCACTTTCAGAGAATTAATGGTTGATTCTTCAATAAAATACGTATTAAGGCCACGAGACTTACCTCCAATAACTTCCCAACGAAATCCCCTTCAAAATCTGTTAACAAGCTCTCAAGGTGGTGAATAAATGAAGGAAATATGAAATAGCTCGCGGATAAAATTTCTATTAAAACAGGTCTGCCCAGATGCACTTTCCTCTTCGCGATCGCGGTCACCACCCAAGCGAACGTGGTGGTGCCCAGGTCGCGAACGCGATCTTCAGAAGCCTCAACTACGCGATCGCAACTCAACCCACGCGATTGAGAAGCACCCAGAACCCAAACCTATGCGATCACAGCTCGATCCTTGCGATCACGAAGGCCAAATCCCTGCAACACCAACACCTGAAAATCTGCTACCTTTCCAAACCCAAAATCCTTCCGTTAACAATTCGAATTCACCTCGAGGTCCCCGGGACCTCAACCAAAAGCACCAACACGACTGAACACCTCATTCAAACTTGCTCGGGCCATAAAAACACCAATATTAACACCAAAAATCATCCAATTCCTCAAATTCAAGCCTAAGTCAAACTAAAACTTTTCCAAATTCGCATTCGATCCAAAACCCGACCTAAACACTTCCAAATGATCTGAAAATTTTCATACATATCCAAAATCACCTAACGAAGCAAATGCAACTTTCGGAATTCCATTCCAACCTCCGGATCAAAATCCCACCTATCAACCGGAATTTGCCAAAATTTGAACTTAACCAATTCAAGCCTAATTCTACACCAGACCTCCAAATTCAATTCCATTTTCTCTCCCAAGTCTCAAATCACCATCCAAAACTAGTTGAATCACCGAAAATCCATTCCGAACCCTCTAAATCACAAGTCAACGTCCGGTTGACTTTTCCATCTTAAGCTTTCCTTAATGAGGCTATTGGACTCATTTTTAACCAAATTCCACCCAACACACTTTAAAATCACCAAACGCATATAATAACTCATGAAGAATCATAAAATGGGAATAACAGGGCGGAGATACAAGAGACAATGGGTCGGGTCGTCATAGTATGGTATACAAGTATACAAAAAGAGTATATTGTTTTTTTGCTACTCATCTACACCTACCTATAACTATACTACTATATAGTGATGCTAAATTAATATAGTGTGTTGTAATTGATATTTTGTTCTTTGGGTTTACAGGACAAATTCTACCCCTCGCATATGCAATTGTTGATTCGGAAAATGATGCATCATGGGAATGGTTCTTCGTGCAGTTCCGAGAAACCTATGGACAAAGAGAGGGACTGTGCATTGTACCATACATGCATGATGCTATATGGAAAGCAACTTCAATTGTCTATCCAGAAGTCCCTCATTGTGCATGTATGTTCCATCTGTGGAACAACATAAAGACAAACTTCAGAAGAGCCAAAACCTAATCAAAGAAATATATTTTGCATTAGCAAGAGCATACACTGTTGAAGAATTCAACAGGCATATGGCAGAGTTAGAAGCTATTGACAGCAGAGTGAAAACATACCTGATGGATGTTGGATATGATAAATGGTCCCGGCGCATGCCAAAGCAAATAGAACCATGACCATGACATCGAATATTGCAGAATCAGTAAATGCAGCAAACAAGCACGCAAGAGACCTCCCAGTTGTGAATTTGCTTGACTCTATGACAATATTGTTTCAAAAATGGAATTACACCAATAGGAAGGATGCAGTGGAATCATTTATGAAGATTGGTGCAAAGTATGAAAAACTATTGGCAGATAATACCATCTTATCACAGATGATGACGGTATGCATTTTCAAAATCATAAAAATATTGCATGTACTGTATTTTTGCTTTTTTACCTTAGTGATTTCACTAAACAACTGAATATTATTATTTTAAAAATACTATTACTTCATATAGCTAACGACTTTTCTTAATTAAAATTATACTAGGTGTTGCCATCAAATGAATTCTTACATTTAATTATTGATGGCCAAAGAAGAAATGTGGTGTGCCTACATGAAAGAAACTGCACTTGTGGGAGGTTTCAGCTAGACGATATTCCATGTCCACATGCAATGGCAGTTATACAAAAATTCCATATGGATTCATACAAGTATTGCTCATATTACTACAACATAGACTACTTGCTGAAAACATATGAGGTACCAGTAAATCCATTACCTGATGAAACAACGTGGCAAATTCCAGAACATGTCTCTTTGCAGGTGGTACTGCCACCAAAAGGACAAATCAAACCAGGAAGACCTAAAAATAAAAGAGGCATAGGAGGTTGGGAAGGAAATACAGTTACATGTGCACTATGTGGGAGAAAAGGACACAACTGGAGAACATGCCGAATTATTCCAAAGAGAGATTGATATAAATCTTCAATGTTTTAATAGAACTCATATATTATAGAATCATAGCATTTGAATTGCAAATAAATAAAATGCATTTCTTGCATTAGACATATATTTGGTATGATGATTCTTTGCGAAATTACTTTTTGGAAACAAATTTATATGGCTACTTGTACTTTTAATACCAATCTGTTTGTTTTCTATTTTAGCATATAAAAGTAGGATGCATTTACATCTACTTGCTTCAAGAAAAACAGATGCTAAAATATATATGTGATACCTATCTGTATACCTTATCGGTATATCTCTATAACTTATTAGTATCAAAATATGTGCAGAAATAGAAATGGTGCTGCAAATGCAATATTTACACATACTTTGTTAACAAAATGGGCACGCTTTGCAGCTCATGTCTGTATTGAAGTATAACAAATTGGAAGCCATTTACATACAGTTATTGTACATCATCAGGTACATTAATACAAGGTGATACCCAAATGTTATATTTTTATACCTCGCTGGTATATAGTGGTATTGCACTAATATGGCTAAAACAAAATATGCGCAGAACGACAAATGGTGCACCAGATACATCGTGATACCCAAAATGCGCACGCTTTGCAATTCATGCCAGTACTTACATCTAGTTGTTGCAGGAAAAAGGCGAGTCAAATTCAACGTGATACCCAAATGGTATATCAGTATACCTGATTGGTATATAATGCTACTGCACTAATACACCATCTATGCTAAAACTACAGATGAACATTAAAGCTTACAGCATCAACACATTCGAAAGCAGATAATTTAACTTCACTTCATCTGCCCCTAATGTTTACTTGCAGATGTTGGACAATACGCTTTACGCTAGAGGGGGGGTGAATAGCGTTTTAAAATTATTAAGCGTTTTAGTGCGGAATTTAAAAACTTTGCAGAAATTAAAACAAGTGCAGTAGAATAAACTTACACAATGATGTATCCTGGTTGGCCACAAATGTGGTTAGTCCAGTCCCCGAGAGACTCTCTCGAGATTTCCACTAAACTTGTCAAGCTTGCGGGTGCTTAACAAACCGTTACAGCTGAGGACACAAGCCTCACCTAGGTGCTCGGGGATCACAATCCCAAAGACTTCAATTGCTCGGGGATACCAATCCCAAAGACTTCAATTGCTCGGGGATAACAATCCCAAAGACTTCAACTGCTCGGGGATAACAATCCCAAAGACTTCAACTGCTCGGGGATAACAATCCCAAAGACTTCAATTGCTCGGGGATAACAATCCCAAAGACTTCAATTGCTCGGGGATAACAATCCCAAAGACTTCAACCGAGGAATCACAAGTTCCTCAACAAACGAGAATCGCAATTCTCTTACAAACACAAAACACACTCACTTTACAAAGCACTCCTTAATGAGTAGATATGAGTAGAAATAGTACGCTCAAGATCACAACAACTTAGCTCAATAGAATGGCTCTTCAAAAAGCTTTATGGATGAATGGAAAATGATGATCAATGTAAGAAAGCTTTTAGCAATGAAAATACTCAAATTGTATATGTTGTTGTTGTGAAAACACTGAGTTGAAGCTGTATTTATAGGTGAAAAACTCAGTCTTACCGTTGTCTAATTGCCAATTAAGGATTGCTGAAATTACTCAGTGACAATCGATTGTCAAGACTAAACAATCGATTGTTTGCCTATCAGATTTAAAATTCAATCCCAGATTTTACGTCAACAATCGATTACTTCAAATCAATAATCGATTATTTATAACGTTAAGAAATCCTTTCCAATTTTTGGCATAAAACATCGATTGTCCGGAAATCAACAATCGATTATTTTAACAACGTTCAGAAAATCTTTTCCAGATTTTAAGCAAAACATCGATTGTTAAATATCAACAATCGATTACCTGAAGGTAATTGAAAATATATGACAACGGTCAGCTTCAACAATCGATTATCAAATGGAATAATCGATTATTAATTAATTTCAAAACTCTCTGTCTCATATATAATCGATTATCAAAAGCCACAATCGATTATTATTTTATTTAAAATCACTGGGAGACATTTTTCTCATTCTAATCGATTACCATTAGTTCATAATCGATTTTTATGAGTTTTGAAAACTTTGCCTCAGTTAACAATCGATTATCATAAGTACACAATCGATTGTTATGCAGTTTGCAAAAACCTGATGTTAACTGACTTACTCACAATCGATTATCATTAATTCACAATCGATTGTCATGAAGTCTTGGCTTAGAGATACTCGATTATCATAAGTACATAATCGATTATCTTAGCCCAGATTTTTGAGGCATGTTTGGAAAACATTTTAACAAATGTAAATATGCATAGTTTAAAATCATTTGACACTTAATTTAAATATGCATGATTTTGGAAAAATAATTTTAGTAGAGAAGCCATGTTATGAGCCAAGTTGAGGAATCAAGATCACAATTAATATTGACTCAATTATAACATTTCTAAACTTTGTCTTGAGCTTCTTGTAATGCATCCATTTTGTGCTTGTCCTTGAGCACTGCTATATATCGCTTTTTGCTTTGTTTGACATTCATCAAAACCTACAAAAGAACACACGTTTAGTATATTGCATTTGAAACGTGTTTCCAACAATTTTCCCCTTTTTGATAATGGCAAACATAAGCGGGATATATGCAATAATTATTTTGATAATCCAAGACAAGTGTAAAGTATGCAATTTGATGTTCCCCCTCAATTCATGTTCCCCCTCACTTTAAGCATGAATGAAGTTGAGAGTGATATAGCATACTTCTTGATATCCCGTTTCTTCCCCCTTTTGCCATTAGCAAAAATATATACAAGAGAAGAATATGCAAAAAAATATGAAATAAACAAAAGTTTATTTATTGGAAAATAACATTACATGGGTGGAGCCAAACACAATAAAACGAACAACAACTAACCAACCAAGGAAAAACAAATCAAAAACAACAATTTCATCATTCATCACCCCCATCCCCTTCATCATCATTGGGAGGCGCTTGATATGGCACCACCTGAGCATAGGCATAATGCACGTGATCAAAGTAACCATGGACCTCACGGGTTAATTGAGTAATTTGGTCAGAGATAGTCCGGAGGGTAGGCTCCTGAGGAGGATGAGCACGACGGGCTTGTCGATTTTGAGGAGGAGCGGGAGCATGATCACCATCATGATGAAAGGAAGACTCCGAAATTTCCCAGATTTTGGTGCTCTTTTTGAGAGGACCATTAGCAATATTGACCCCGGAAGCTTCAAGAAATTTCATTATTAAGAGGGCATAGGGGAGAGGTATGTCATCTCTGGTGGCACTGAACATATGAGATTGAATAAGCTTGCACCAATTGATTTTAACACCGGTGACAATGGCATGAAGAAATTTGGCATCCTCTTGGGAAATGGTGGTGTGATTGAGTTTACGGGGTTTGAGAACACGAGTGATGAAATAGAGAATGAAACGATAATTCGGGTCCATACCCTTTATGGTGGGACGACGGGAAGAAGACGCATCATAGGCGACTCCGGCTTGGCGGAAGAGATTAGCTTCATCAATCATGTCCCCGGCATCATTTATGTACTGGTAGATGTCTTCACCATCATGCGGAATGCCGGCAATGAGGTGGAGGTTATCTTCAGAAATTAGAATGGAAATGCCGTTAACATTGGTAACGAGTTCACCCTCATCATCTTTGTGAAGGTTGGAGTAAAAAGCTTCAACCAAAGTAATGTTGTAGTAGGGGTGAGTAAGGAGTAGGAAATTGAAAAGTTGGCACTCTCTTAGCATATTCGCGGCTGGAATGAATGGTGCAACAAGAGCGTTTGTTGAAAAGCGAGGAGGGAGAATAAGGCGTTTCTCAAATTTGGTTAAGAAACGGGTGAGCTCTTCATCGGATTCAAAGAATAGAACCGATCCATCTTGATATGGATGGCGAGAAGAAGAAGCACCTTGTTTGGAACGAGCACGTTTGGAGTTGCGGCTTGACATTTTTGAAAAAGATGTGCTAGGATTTTTCAAAGATAACAAGATAATTTGATGCTTGGGAGGCTTGATTGAGTATACAAGAGCATATGTGCAGCCTATATATAGAGAAGGAATGAATCTTACACTTATTGGAAAAGATTTGAAGAGATTTGAAGAGCTTTGAAGTCTGAAACGGTAAAAATAAATTCACTGACCGTTCAACAATCGATTGTTTGAGTAGAATAATCGATTGTCATTAATGAAAATGATCTGACACATCGATTACACGCCAAAAAAAATTTGAAAAAGATAGTCGATTGTCAAACTTGGTAATCGATTGTTTTTCATATTTATGACCTGACAGGAATCGATTGTAGAGCCAAAACGGTAACATAAGTTTAAAACAGATAATCGATTGTCAATATATAGTAATCGATTGTTTCACTCACAGAGAGTTTGGATTTTGGCAAATAATCGATTGGCAGAACAAATAATCGATTGTTTGGAAGGGGGATGCTAAAATGATGAGACTTAATTCTATCAAGCAATGTAAACATTCAACAAGATTTCATGAAAAAAAATTGAATCAACAAATAATCGATTATTGATACTGATAATCGATTGTAAGCATAAATAATCGATTATGATCGATTTTTCTTGTATCAAGACAATTTATACTTTCCTCTTACCTTTTGGGGGATACCTGCAAAATAGAATTAAACATCTCCGACGCTCAAGTCAGTAATCTATAAATGAAATAATAACTTTGAAACTACTGTAGTCGGGTGAAAAACGTGAACTCATAAGAATTTTGTCCTAGGATGTTCTTAAGAGGGTTTAGGGTACTTACCTTCCCTTCGACTTTGCCAATTACCTGATTTTGAACATCCTCCGTTCATTTTGGTCTTTTGGCTCATTCTTCAATTTAAGAAGCTTCTTCCACAATTTTGCCTTTGTCTTCCTTGTATTTTGTATTTTAAATTTTTCGAAAATACTTCCGATTTTGAAAAAAATGCCTAAATCGACTTTTCCGTCTCTTCCTCCTTCTTTGTGCTTTAATTGAAGGAATTTTGAATTCGTCTCCCGTCAAGTGTTTGGAGCATCCACTACACTTGATTCCTTCAAGCACACCTGCAAAACAAATCAATGCTCTTTTGGTACCCATGCCATTTTGGGTCCTTGAGGGTTATGCATACTATAATGATATGTTTGAGTAGCATGTCTATGTCTAGTAAAGCATGCGGGAGCAATATGACCAATTCGTCTACAATAATGACATGTCACATTTGGATTATGCATGCGTCTAGGCTCATAGTAGCTAGAATAATGCACATTGTTTACTCTATTTTCATTTCTCCTAATTTGAGCACCATAATCATTTCTAGGTTGAACATTTCGGGATCTTCTAGCATGATCACTGTTGTGCCTAAAATATGCATCATGTCTATGGTGACGATTGCTAGGCGGAAGGTCATGTCTAGGTCTCCTAATATTTTGTCTAGCATGCATGTTTGTTTTAGGAAAGGCATTTTTGTTATTAATCCTAGATTGAGCTCTAGGTGGTTGGGTTTTTGCATCAACCTCTTCTTCATTTATGAAGCCTATTCCATGCTTGGTTGATTTCAAGTTATCAAGCACCACATTCAAGTTTTTATGAGAGGAGTTGAATTTATCTAGTGTGCCTTTTAATCTACCTACTTCATTCTTAAGGTCTACACACGAAGCACAATTTTTTGTAGAACTCTCGGGCTTGTCAGAACTTCTTTTCCCATAAAACTTGTTTTGTTCTAGTAGCTTCTCATTTTCCAAAACCAATTTTTCTAATTCTTTTTCTTTTAATGAAAACCGTTTTTGAAAATCTTGTTCTTTTAGAGAAGCACTTTCTCTTAAACTAGTGACGGTTTTTGTAACTTTGAGAAATTCAGCATACAATTCATCAAAGGCATTTCTCATGTCATCAAGAGTATAAAAATTTTGAGAAGAGATTTGACTTACCTCACTTTGATTTTCTTCCTGTGCCATGAGGCAGAGATTTGCCGCTTCTTCATTTTCTTCTTCACTGGATTCGTCTCCGGAATCTCCTCCCCAAGATATGTATGCTCGTTGCTTCTTGAAGGGTTTCTTCTCCTTTTTAAGGTTTGGGCAGTTTGTTTTGATATGCCCTGTTTCACCACATTCATAACATTTAACTTGCTCACCTTGCTTTTTCCCTTTGCGGTCATATTCTTTTCGCATGAATTTTTGGAACTTTTTGATGATGAGTCCAAATTCGCTATCTCCATCCTCTTCAATTGGTGATTGACTTGTGCTCGCCTTTAGAGCAATCTTTTGCCTTCTTTGTTCATCAATAACAGGGTTAAGAATAGTGGATTCATAAGTCTTAAGATTACCTCTAAGAGCGTCTATGGTGACGTTCGTGATTCCAATTGACTCTTGAATCGCATCGGCCTTTGATCGCCATGCCGGTGTTAGACTCCTAAGGATTTTTCGAACTAGTTCTTTGTCTGTGAACGTCTTCTTGAGCGCGTGGAGATCATTCACTATTGATGAGAACCGCTCAAACATCTCGTCTACCTTTTCGCCTTCCTTCATATGGAACAATTCGTAAGCATGAGTTAAAAAGTCAATTTTAGCTTCTATTACCTGGTCAGTCCCTTCGTAAGTGACCTCAAGCTTGTCCCACATTTCTTTCGCTGTTTTGCAGCAGGAGATTTTCCTGTAATCATTAGCATTAACAGCACAAAGTAATAAATTAATAGCTTTAAAATTATTTTGGACCATTCGATTATCCTCGGCGTTGAATTCCTCTTCTGATTTTGGCACCCATTCTCCTTCCACCTTTTTGACAGGAACCTCATTTCCTTTGGTGTACACCTTCCACAAGTAAGGGCTGTTTGATCTGACGAATATCTGCATCCTTTCTTTCCAATATGAATAATTAGTCCCGTTAAACAAAGGAGGTCTTGTGGGGCACTGTCCTTCATCAATACCTGCAAAAGAGTCTAGAGTAGAAGCCATGGAAAGATTCTCTCAAACGGTTAAGTCTTTCAGAGAGTATGGCTCTGATACCAATTGTTGGACAATACGCTTTACGCTAGAGGGCGGGGGGGGTGAATAGCGTTTTAAAATTATTAAGCGTTTTAGTGCGGAATTTAAAAACTTTGCAGAAATTAAAACAAGTGCAGTAGAATAAACTTACACAATGATGTATCCTGGTTGGCCACAAACGTGGTTAGTCCAGTCCCCGAGAGACTCTCTCGAGATTTCCACTAAACTTGTCCAGCTTGCGGGTGCTTAACAAACCGTTACAGCTGAGGACACAAGCCTCACCTAGGTGCTCGGGGATCACAATCCCAAAGACTTCAATTGCTCGGGGATACCAATCCCAAAGACTTCAATTGCTCGGGGATAACAATCCCAAAGACTTCAACTGCTCGGGGATAACAATCCCAAAGACTTCAACTGCTCGGGGATAACAATCCCAAAGACTTCAATTGCTCGGGGATAACAATCCCAAAGACTTCAATTGCTCGGGGATAACAATCCCAAAGACTTCAATTGCTCGGGGATAACAATCCCAAAGACTTCAACCGAGGAATCACAAGTTCCTCAACAAACGAGAATCGCAATTCTCTTACAAACACAAAACACACTCACTTTACAAAGCACTCCTTAATGAGTAGATATGAGTAGAAATAGTACGCTCAAGATCACAACAACTTAGCTCAATAGAATGGCTCTTCAAAAAGCTTTATGGATGAATGGAAAATGATGATCAATGTAAGAAAGCTTTTAGCAATGAAAATACTCAAATTGTATATGTTGTTGTTGTGAAAACACTGAGTTGAAGCTGTATTTATAGGTGAAAAACTCAGTCTTACCGTTGTCTAATTGCCAATTAAGGATTGCTGAAATTACTCAGTGACAATCGATTGTCAAGACTAAACAATCGATTGTTTGCCTATCAGATTTAAAATTCAATCCCAGATTTTACGTCAACAATCGATTACTTCAAATCAATAATCGATTATTTATAACGTTAAGAAATCCTTTCCAATTTTTGGCATAAAACATCGATTGTCCGGAAATCAACAATCGATTATTTTAACAACGTTCAGAAAATCTTTTCCAGATTTTAAGCAAAACATCGATTGTTAAATATCAACAATCGATTACCTGAAGGTAATTGAAAATATATGACAACGGTCAGCTTCAACAATCGATTATCAAATGGAATAATCGATTATTAATTAATTTCAAAACTCTCTGTCTCATATATAATCGATTATCAAAAGCCACAATCGATTATCATTTTATTTAAAATCACTGGGAGACATTTTTCTCATTCTAATCGATTACCATTAGTTCATAATCGATTTTTATGAGTTTTGAAAACTTTGCCTCAGTTAACAATCGATTATCATAAGTACACAATCGATTGTTATGCAGTTTGCAAAAACCTGATGTTAACTGACTTACTCACAATCGATTATCATTAATTCACAATCGATTGTCATGCAGTCTTGGCTTAGAGATACTCGATTATCATAAGTACATAATCGATTATCTTAGCCCAGATTTTTGAGGCATGTTTGGAAAACATTTTAACAAATGTAAATATGCATAGTTTAAAATCATTTGACACTTAATTTAAATATGCATGATTTTGGAAAAATAATTTTAGTAGAGAAGCCATGTTATGAGCCAAGTTGAGGAATCAAGATCACAATTAATATTGACTCAATTATAACATTTCTAAACTTTGTCTTGAGCTTCTTGTAATGCATCCATTTTGTGCTTGTCCTTGAGCACTGCTATATATCGCTTTTTGCTTTGTTTGACATTCATCAAAACCTACAAAAGAACACACGTTTAGTATATTGCATTTGAAATGTGTTTCCAACAGCAGAATCCATTAAATCTTAAACTTTGGCAAAGGAATGAACCTCGGCATCCTAATAAATCAACAAATTTATGGAAGAATCCTGAGAAAATCCTACTAAAACAAGCTGAAATCAGAAACAAAATCAGCAAATTTTCAGCATCAAGAGACATAACTAAACTGAACCAGAATAAATAAATATGACAAAAGAAACATTAGCAGCTGGAAATATTTTATTAATTCACAAGTTTCCTAAAGTCTTGAATTAGCAGAAGGTCATTTACAACTAATATTACCATACTTCACCAAAAACTATTAAGATATTGCAAAGTTTTCATGATATGATTAACTAAAACAAAAAAATACCTATATTGCTTCTTGTGTTTCTTTCCACGAGTCTTTTTAGGTGCTACTCGAGCCTCAAATTCACTAGATTCACCATTCAACTGCTTTTTCCTCCCATAGGGCCATAACAATATACCAAACCTAGCTCGAAGACCATCCACATCAAAATTGACAACATGGTCTGGAAGATCTTCAATAATATACTCAGCAAAGCAAGCAACATATACTCCACAATCTCCAAAATAAAACAAATGAATAGAATATAAAAATCAATTAGAAGTGAAAATTTTAATATGAATGAGGAAAAGAAAGTAAACAATAAAGTAATTATTCTTACGAATTTTGCTGTGTTGACAGATTAGTAATCAATTCAATCTCAAAAGGATCAGTCAAATTCTTTCCCATGTGCAGACCATTTTCTACTACGATGTCACTTCTTTGGTTATAAAAATCAATACTAACTAAAAATAGGGGGATCAACACAGCATAAGCCTCTGCCACCTTTTGAATAGCTTTTTTGTGAATTTGACTACGTAGCGAGTCATATACGTAAAAACATCTCTCACGGAATGACACACACCCCAATATCCAATGCCAACTTTCTGCCAAATTAATTAGAAAAAGGACATGATCAACCTGGTGCCATGGAGTATTGCAATGCATCCTAAATCCTTTCATGTACTCCATGATATCATCTGATCTATCAATTAAATGATCTTGTTTCCCACCTTTTAAAAATTCTTTGAAAACTCTTTGAATGATATTATTAAAGTGAGTATATGTAGTTGTCACTTTTCTTGGCATATTATTTCCATATTTCGCCTTCTTCCTAAGATAGTAGAATATAATATTCAAGTGCTGCAAAAATAGAGAGTAAGAAAATACGACTACCACTAACAATATGAATGAAATACTACAACAACAAAAAATAACAAGTAGTACAACTAATCATATCATGCATATTACAGAATTTCCACAAACATGTCCCCAGGTATATATGTTTCAAAAATGTAGAAATACTTCTCAAACTTATTTGAAAAATAAACTAGCAACAGTTACACTAAAGAACTGATATCATGTCGCCTACAGAAGCATATTGGTATGCATTCGAGTAGGAATAATAACTATATTACCAAATTCACTAAGAATTAGCTAAAATCAGCACGTAAAAGCGCAAACTTGGTACCATAAAAAGCAATAAGAATGTATTTGAAAGAACAACAACCAGCTTTAACCTAAAGAATGGCGAAAGAATAGGAAGAAAAGAGATCTTTTGCAAATTCTGTATATATGTGCTTAACTTTTTTCCATGTGAAGTTTCAGTTGCATAATGGAATGTGAAGCTTGACAAGAATCAATCTTGTTAACAACACAGAGAGCTTCAATATAGTTACATATTTATATCTAAAGGTGATAAAAATGGAACAATAAAGGGCAGCAATTAGAGGATAAAACTAAACTTTAAACTACGCCAATACCTTGAATGATAAGATTCAGGTGGCAAATTAGGCAGCCAAAACCTCAAAATGAACTACTACAACAACAAAAAATAAAAAGCAGTACAACTAATCATATCATGCATATTACAGAATTTCCACAAACATGTCCCCAAGTATATGTGTTTTAAAAATACATAAATACTTCTCAAACTTATTTGAAAAATAAACTAGCAACAGTTACACTAATGAACCGATATCATGTAAGCCTACAGAAGTATATTGGTATGTATTCGAGCAGGAATAATAAGTATATTACCAAATTCACTAAGAATTAGATAAAATCAGCACATAAAAGCGCAAACTTGGTGCCATAAAAAAGCAAAAAGAATGTACTTGAAAGAGCACCAACCAGCTTTAACCTAAAGAATGGTAAAAGAAGAGGAAGAAAAGAGATCTTTCGCAAATTCTATATATATGTGCTTAAATTTTTTCCATGTGAAGTTTCAGTTGCATAATGGAATGTGAAGCTTGATAAGAATCAATCTTGTTAACAGCACAGAGAGCTTCAATATAGTTACAGATTTATATCTAAAGGTGACCAAATTGGAACAATGAAAGGCAGCAAAATAGAGGATAAAATTAAACTTTAAACTACGCCAATACCTTGAATGATAAGATTCGGGTGGGAAATTAGGTGACCAAAACCTCAAAATCTACAACTTCTTCAATTTTTATTTAACTCGCATTCTTGGTTTTGGCTAAGGTCCTTTTTTTTGGACAAGTACACCAAGCACCATGCTTGCTCAGGCAGATTCATAATTTAATGTTAATGAGTTTGAAATAGATGCAATCTAATAAATATACATACCGAACTAGAAAGCGGGCCGCCAGAATAGTTTAAGTAGTGGAAAAGCATCTTATCATCAATTTGTTCAACTCCAAAGTCAAAATAAGGCTCTAGCTTTTGATCCGCAGGTAAATACACTTCCCTGTTTCGTATAAAAAGAAGATATGAATAAGAAATATAACAACAAATATTAAGGAAAAATGAAAACAAAAGTACATGGAAACGAATACGCACTCTCCCAATTGCATGTTTGATTCAACAAAGTTGGAGAATGCAACCGTAATCATAAAATCAACAGTCTCTGAAATGTCATTTACAAATGGAAATCTTCCTTTGATAACCTTCGAGGATCCCCCCATTGCACTAACACCAGATTGCCAGTCATTCCTATACAGCGACTGTTTTACAGCTGCGGGGTGCCTTTTCTGTGTCAAAACTACAGGAGTAGTTTCAACGTCTGTTTGTATCTCGACAATACTTCTTGATACCGATTGATGAGTTCATACTTATTTACAACATCAGTTGTCAGTTCATTTCTTGATTGATTCACATTACATCTCCCTCCTTGTGTTATGGCAGCAATTTGATCAAGTTGAAAATTAGTATATTCAAAATCAGAATCCAAGTGAAGATCAACTCCGTGCCGACATGGAGCTTAGATTAGAAAATGCTAGTAAATAAATAAATATACAAAGTTTAAGAAATTTAGGAAAAAAAAGAATAAAAAGATATATATATATATATAATACATTACCAGAAGGCAAATTCACATTACTGCCACCAACATCCACTTGACCAACACCATCAACCCGACATGCTGAACACATAAAAGCAGTATCAACATAACTACTTAAATAAAAAATAAAAAAATATCAAGAACCTATCATTTACATACTAACTACATAATTAGTAATATCAACGTCGTACCATGTGGAGCAGTATTACACTCAATAACAACATTTGCTTGTGTCTGTACATGCATTCCTGATGGCAGTGGAGCAGAACCTGAATTTTTAACATCATGAGAGGACTGCTTATATGTTGTTTGTTGTGTAATGGCAGTCGTTTGATCAAGTGCAGATGCAGACAGTTCAAAGTTAGAATCAAAGTCAAAATCATGCGCATTTACAAAGGGGGCTGGAAAAAGTTTTTTTAAAAGAAGGTTAGTCAATGCACAAATACATAGAGTTAAATAAATAAAAAAAGACTAAAACAATTACATGCACTATTTCTTACTAGAAGGCAAATCATCATTAACTACGCCATCACTTGTTGTGACGTTCTTCACATTTACACCAGTGGCACATCCATCTTGACCAACCCCACCAAAACCAGATACTAAACATATAAAAGTATAAGCGACGGTACTATTTTCAAAAAACAATAACAAAAAAAATAAAAAATCAATCAAATCTGTGATTTACATACTAGAAGGTGCTTTGGGCGTGCCATCTCCAATAACTACAGGATCATTCCCAACTTGGCCACTTTCAAACTTGTCATAATCATTAGCATCTCACAAAAGTCAGGATCATTATACTGTTGCTTATGCTGAAAATGAGAAACTAAAAATTTTAGTATTATGTATATTATAAGCATATATTACATCTTTGAACAATATACTATAGCATTAAATTATATAATAGATGAATACTGCTGAATTTCCCTCTGGTTTCATTGATTGCCTACCAGTAGCTGGAAGCACCTCCTCAAACTTGTTCTCTACAAAGAGCTTCAAAGCTTTTAACTCCTTCATTACCTCGGCATTGGTAGGTTAGGAATCACCTCCAGTACTTTCAGGCATACTTTGTATTTTTGGTAATTGAGTGCCAAAAATCTGAAAGCTATCGGGCTGGCTGTCACTGCACTCAACTTCAATTTCAAAGCTTAGACCACACACATCAAATTGTTTCTTCTCATCATCAGTTGGGGTGATGTTCTTTTCCTACAATTATTAAGCACACTAGTTAGAAATAGAAATGATAAAACTATATTGGTATCATGTATACTATATGGTATCAATATAGTATACATGTATACCAACAGAGTATATCACTGAACTAGGATATATTATACATGATACTAATATAATATACATATATACCAATAGAGCATATCACTAAATTGGGATATTGCTACAGTTGTGACTAAACTAATGTACCAAAACATTAAGAGAAACAATAAAACTATTAGAAAATTACATGTTCATGTTGCAAGCTACACATTCGCAAAGCAACTCGCTCATTCGGGATTTGACCCATGACCACCCTATTCAAAATTTGTGGAAGCTTGTTGTTTGCAAGATGATTAGCAAAGTGACCATCCAAACGTGTGCAGCATTCATAAAACCAAGTTTGTAAAGCCAACGGGAAGCCACCAAGTCTATTAAAAGAAGGCTTCTCTTGAAACTTGTTGGAACACGACTCAATTGTAGCTTTATAAACATCTATAACCCAGGGATAATTATTAAAATCACCAGACTCAACCAAGTCAATGTAAGACCGTGAAATAGTTTTTGTTTTGAGTTGAGAAAATAAGAAGTTGTTGACAAAATACAGAACTGCTATCTTCAACGCATCATCATCCGTTTCTCATTTATTCTTAAAATAGTCTGCTAGTTGGGCAAAGGTCACGGATGCAGTCCCAAAATATTTCAAAATCAACCTATTCTCTGCTATGCTCTCTACACTTGTATCACCCTTACATTTCAACCCAGTGACAAGTGCAAATTCACCCAGTCCAAACCTCAACCTAGAATCATTCACTAGAAACCGCATCTTATTTTTAACCTGATGATGTACTTCTCTCATAAGCAAATGATGCATAACACGAATTTGCACAATCACGGGTGGCAGATCCAAAAAATAGCCAAAGCATGTTTTCTTAAATAGTCGAAGTTGCATCTTTGATAAATTCGCTTTCAATTTGTCAATAATATGGCAATTAGTATCTCAATCAACCTTTGATTTAAAATTTAAGTCAATGGGCACAAGGAAATTCCAACACTTCAAAACATGTTTATATAAAATAATTTCAAAAATAGAATTTACTTAAAATAGATCAAGGATAGAACAGATTCGTATCTTTCAGTTCATCAAAAAGTTTTATTATCATAACAATATTAACTGATAATAAGAAAAACCAGAGAGAACTAATGCCAAATATATGAGAAAGAACAATAAAAAGGAGGGAGAATTGCTTCAAATATTACGCTTTATCTATTAGTCAACTTAATGAAAGCGAGCTTAACCTGGAATTCATAAAATTATGCAACTACCATCATCAGCAAAAGATTATCTTTGTCAAGACAAAAGATGTACCTTATCCTAGAAACTTGTTACATTTTTGTTAAACCAAAAAACTGAACTATAAAGGGAGGCAAAGTTGCAACATAATATGTTTCAAAACTCAACTCCTTAGGCTACTTGTAGAGAACATATATAAATAACAACTACCGCTCGTTAGCCAATTGTACGCAGAACGATCACAAAGAGACATGACAAGCAAAGCTAAGTCGCGCAAACAGTTTCAACTATTTATTTCAGCATACTAAGCTTAAGCAAGATTAGCAAAATTCTTTCTAGATACAACATTATGTACAGAATGGCTATATAACATGTCGGTTTTGGCTACATAATAGCATCATGTGAACTAAAATGAAAATTTTGCCACCGGCCAAGCAGCTGCATATAGAAGTGCGATCTCATGCATGAATGCATTGGTGGACATGCTTTCTGAGCAAAAGATTTCTTTAACCCAATAGCATTGCCTACCTCTTCCAGACTTAAGTACTATGTCAATGATGTTACTAAGTACCTGGCTTCTTTTTTGTAATACTTAGCATCAATTCAACAAATCATTTTCATACTAGCTTCTCCCCATCACTATCAACTAGCCTAAACACTAGATCACGTACACTAGATCATTTGCGTTCTCAGTTGGCTATGGAGTTTTTTACGGAAAGTGTACTCTGTTAACTGATAGAGAAAGAAGCAAACAGTGCGAAAAATGGGCTGGATCGAAGGGAGAGATGGGTAGATCGTGGGAAGAATGGGCTGGAGTGGAGAGATGGGTGATTGGGTCGAGGGCGGGTAAATAGATTAGGCCGACTAGGTAGGGAAAGTAAATAGTTTGGGGACGGGCATTAAAAAGTAAATAGTTTGGGCCTAATAGGTAAAGTGAGATCTTCCCTTAAAAAAGGCAGTTGAAGTATTTGGCAAACAAGTGGTGGTAAGCACTTTTATAATTAAAAAGAAAGAAATATCCTTAAAGCTGTTAACATTATAAAGGAGCTTATTACTATAAAATATTTAATTATAAATTAATATAAATAAAAATAATTTATATTTTGATTTAATTGATTACTTTAGATAGTTTTTATAAATATAATTCTTGAATGCTTCTTTTTCATCACTTTCAATCAAGTAAATTTCCATAAAAGTCTCAAACTATTTAAAATATCAAATTATTTTGTATAGGAAAAAATAGAAAAAAGAATCGTAGAGACAGATTTCATACATTTTCCAATTATATGCCAACCTGACAAATTGCACAATCATATGGACAAATGAAAAAGAAACGTAGAGACAGAAATGGCCGAAGATGAAGAGGAAAGAAGAGGGTGACTTCGGTATTATAAAAATTTATAAGGGTAGGAGAGTAATTTTATTGGTCAAACTAAAATGGCTTTTAAGTCAAAATGAAAAAAGTTGGGGTCAACCAACTTGTTGCTTTTTGTTATAAAATAATACAAGAACAAGAACAATATTGCAGAGAAAGTAGGGAGAGTAGAATTCTTATTGATATTCAGGGATGATTTACAATGGGGTAAGACCCTCTATTTATAGGAGGACAAATGACTTAGCCTCAAAGTAAAACTCTTAGACATTCATTCTTAACACTCCCCCTTGAATGTCTACTCAATAAATAATGTGCCTTGTTAAAACCTTAACTAAAAATAAAACCCAATGGGGAAAAATTCTAAAAAAAAAAGGAAAAGAGTACACATATTTAGAAATGCGCCTATTGGTTGCCTCGTTAAAAACCTTGCAAGGAAAACCCAGTGGGACAAAACCTTGTAAGGGAAAAAGAGTGCAACGCGCATTAACTCCCCCTGAAAAGAGCATCAATTCACATCCTTGAGTCTTCGCATCCCAATCTTGTGCACTAGCTTCAAGAGATCGTTAGTAGAGATTTGATAAATAAATCATCCATATTAACTATAATGAATATTTGCACCTTGAAATCATAACTCGTGATAGATATATAATGTCTTCACAAATATCGTGGAATGGCTCTTCAATATTTCCATAGAGATATCTTCGCCATCACATTATCATAGTTATAGCAAGATATATTTGTGCATAAATTTTATTAAGGAAGTGGTACCTCAAGATCAAGAATTGTAGATTCTTTAAGCAACTTAAATCCTTCATGGGTTGTCATACAAGTTAAGTCATATAAGTCATATAATAGACTTTAGATGCATATCAAGTTTTCATGTCATGCTAAACAAATAAGATATCGAAAACTGATTACACATACCATTGATTTTATACTTTTAAGTATTCGAATTACATGTCCAAAATTACATGTCTTTCATATGGAATCAATTCTACTTGAATTGTATCTCTTCCATTTGGCCAATATTTTTGTTTGTATTCGACAAACATAAGATCCTCATCGATATTTAGCGCTATCATAGATGTCGTCGACGAACATTTTATATCGGTTCCAGTAAATTTCCATAAAGACATAACATGGAGATCTCTTCATTCATATATTCAGGTACCTGAATCTCTCATGAGATTTTATGAAGTGTTATGTCATGTGATCTTCTAGATCACTTGCCTCCTTATTATGATCACTTTGATCATTTGCTCATCTTCTTTATTAAGAAGTTCTTTTGAAACCGATTTGTCTATACGCTTTAAGCGTATCAAAGACTTTGTCCTTCTAGGACTTAATATGAGCATTTGCAGTGAGAATATAGTTACTTTCTTTGGGTCAGCAAATGCTTATGGCATGCTTTGCAATATGTTGCAATTGAATTATCCTTTTATGAACTTCAAGTTCATATTATGATATTCGAGGATCTATATATACAAATGATAATTCGTTCCATGTAACTTTTTCTCAAGTGTTTATCATGTCTCCCCCTCATGTTAGAAAAACTAACTTGTTTCCTCAACTCTGGTAAATCATCTTTGTGCATTATCATGTTAATATACACAGCACATCAATAATAATAAGATGAAATTATTTGGTTCCTGACCCTGAACCACTTGTGAGGGGAGAATATAATATACTCTTGTGTATAACGTATATCAAATTGATAAAGATAACTTTGTTCTCATAAGCAATAGTTTAGCTATTAAGTGGAGGCACTCAATAAATTATTTTGCTAAACCAACTATGATATAAACCAACTTATCAAGATGAATTATCTTGAATAGAAAATCTGGAAATTATGCTCGAAATTAGATTAATGAGCAAATTACCTCGCAAGCACCGGCCAGGTTGCAGGTTAATAATAATCGCACATGTAACCCTCTCATAGATGCATCTTATGTGGTATACATGGCAGGTGAATGGGCCCATATTCGCCTTTGGTATTTCCAGAATTTATGGGATTCAACCCCAACTTTAGTTGGTCAATTAATTTAATGAGAACAAGTAATACAAGAGAATTCGTAAAGAACTTTCTAGTTATTCAATATTTACCCATGTGAATTCTCTATTATTGTTGCACATCATACTTAAATTGATATGGCTAACCCGAATGCCAATTGAATAAATTACCGATATTGATAAAATTCATATTTACATGTGCTCAGTAAACTTCATGTTTATTATGATATGGGTTTTATATCAATAAACATCCACTTTATTGTGGTATTCGTTTATTTGTGTAGTACAAACTGAAGAATAAAGCGGGTAGCTTTTCATATACAGATTATCCCGCTACAAGTTGTAGTAATAGAAGATATCAAATCTTTCCTTTATTTTTTGTCTCAATATAATCAACCGCTTTCACATATACTTTGGAAACTGAATAAGTTTCTTTGAGACTTTACTACAACACAATACCTTATTGGTAATCAATTGTGTTTCTCCAAAATAATATAATTGGCTCTTACAGAGTTCTCAATTAATTTGGTACTATCACATATTAATCAATATCCATATAGTGAATATTTCTTTTAAAGAGAAAATAATTGTACCATTATGGTCATGTCAAAATTATATGCAAGATATGTTTCTTGCATTATTATTGTCTTTTAATAATCACATTGACAAATTATTTTGGCGTACAATAGGTACGTGACCAATGACCATTTGATTTGCTATTCTTTGCAAATGAATAATCTTTTGCACTTCTTTTTCACAAATAGAGGCACGTGGATCAGGATGAGATAATGATGGATTTTTCCATAAAATTTCCCATTTGGTTTCACCACCAACTTCTCCCCCTAATTTTGAGAAAAGTGTATCATCGAATCGACAGTCTGCAAATCGGACCCATTTTGGTGTGATATGGCAGTGCTACAGGCACATATACTGCGCATCCAAATATTCTTAAATGGGATATATTAGTTTCATGACCCAAAACATATTGCAACTGCATGCAAAATGGCGTGACCCCAAACCGAAGTGGGCAGCCTCGTTTTCATAAGTAATGGTCTTGCAATCAACTGCAGACGTTTAATTAAAGATTCTGCAAGACTATTTTGAGTGTGAACATGAGCTACAGGATGTTCCAGTTTTATCCCAATTGAACATTGCATTCTCTATGATAAATATAGTTGATTACATTAAAATAACTACTGATACATTGAATCATCGTATTAACAGCACTTTGTCAAAATATATGTGTGCAGCAGAAAGGCTCGTAAGCGCATTAATCTTTAATCTTTTTCGTGTACAATAAAATAACGTTTACATTCATGTCATTAAATAACATTATACTTAATACATTAGAATATATGTTATAGTTAAGTTCATGTGTACACATTAAAATAACATATATATAATATGCTGTATATGGTCGAATTACACTGTTTAATTAATTAGCAACATCATAAACACATACATTCTAATTGTGCATATTCAATCACAACAGTATTTACATACTTACTTTAATAATCACTTGTAAGACCAAATTTTCATTTATTGTAAGATTCATCATGTTAAACAGTAGAGGTGTGCAATTATATAACTATTTTAGTAAAAGTTGTACCTAAAATACGTAGCTCTAGTGAACGATCGTGATTTTAAGTGTATTCTTTACACAAGTGTACAGTAGTAACATTGCATAAGGCTAGTAGCACACAGTTAGAGTATCTTCATAATAAAAAAAAAAAAATTGATAGTATATAATCACTATGTATAAAAATAGTAACAAGAACTCACATAACATAATTTTCAGTTACTATATTACACAATATAATAGTGTTTAGTGTAATAAGTTGAGTTAACATTGCTTTATGATAAAACTGCATGTATAACAATAATAAAAAAATGCGATTACATTATATATATGTTTATTATATAAGTATGATCAGCTCATGATCAAATACTTGCTTACTACTTTAATAAAAAAAAAATATTAATCTTTAAAAATTAAGCATACTGAAACATTCTAAAGAACGAATACTAACACTATTCCATAAATTAAATAATACGAGTTGATACTGATGACTATTAGTTTATTCACTAACTAATACAAATAAGTAAAATAGAATCAAAACAACTCAATCTCCCTTCATCACAGATCCATCAACGATTAAGTGGTTTATTTTCCCCTCAGGGTGCTCAAAGAAGTCTGCCACATCCAAGTGGGTGTTTTCAAAATTATTGTCAGAGACAAAATTGGTTTCAGGGCCTTTACTCTTTAGAGATGCTTGATAAAGCTCAACCAAATGTCTTGGTACACGGCAAATTTTTGCCCAGTGCCCTTCTCCACCGCAACGATAACACATAGTTTTTGAACTATTTGCTTTTGGATCCTCATAATTCCGTTTCCGCGTTTGGTGGTTATCTCTCTTTGGGGGGTGACTAACACCAGGAAAATTTCTTCCTTGTCCACGTCCACGGCCATGACCCCGATCACGACCACGACCACGATTAAAACCATAGCCTTTTCCACGCTTAGCATAATGGGAATACACCTTATCTACTTCAGGCAATGGTGTAGACCCAGTGGGTCGATTTTCGTGATTTCTCATGAGCAGGTCATTGTTTCGCTCAGCCACAAGGAGAAGAGAAATCAGCTCAGAGTACTTTTTGAAACCTTTCTCTCTGTATTGTTGTTGCAGAACCATATTGGAGGCATGAAATGTTGTAAACGTTTTTTCAAGCATATCCTAATCAGTGATATTATCTCCACAGAGTTTCAATTTAGAAGTAATTCTGAACATTGCAGAATTATATTCAGAAACGGACTTAAAGTCTTGGAGCCTCAGATGAGTCCAATCATATCGTGCTTGTGGCAGAGTGACCAACTTCAGGTTGTCATATCTCTCCTTTAAGCCCTTCCACAAGATAAGTGGATCTTTGACTGTGAGATATTCAATTTTCAAACCTTCATCAAGGTGATGGCGCAAGAAAATCAAGGCCTAAGCACAGTCTTGGGTGGATGCATTATCTCTGTCTTTAATGGCGTCTCCAAGACCCATTGCATCCAAATGGATTTCAGCATCCAACACCCCGAAATTTCAAGGGCAACGAACTTTCTTTTCATAATGTCAGACATAATTAAAACTAAATTAGGAAGAGAAAAAAATACCTTGATTTTTTCAAGGAGATTCTTGAGATAGTAGAGCTTCGTGCTGATAACGTGTTATAAAATAATACAAGAACAAGAACAATATTGCAGAGAAAGTAGGGAGAGTAGAATTCTTATTGATATTCAGGGATGATTTACAATGGGGTAAGACCCTCTATTTATAGGAGGACAAATGACTTAGCCTCAAAGTAAAACTCTTAGACATTCACTCTAATTAGAATTCTATTCTTAAAACTTTTATTTTTTTTTAATCATTTTTAGCTTTTTTAAGCAACTTCTTTTGTTGCCAAACACTCTAAAAAATAAAAAAATGCTTAATCCCATCCAAACACCCTCTAAAATGGATAAACTCACCTGAGTTACGTGCCAGTTAATAAGAGAGGGTATACTTGTATTTGCATGTAAATAAGAGGTTAGAGGATTAAGGCCATCTCCAACCGTTGTCTCTATTTTCTTCTCTGAGATGGAGTAAATTCCAAAATAGAATAAATTTATTCCAACCATTACTCCTTCTATTTTATATTCTTCTCTCTTTTCAATATTATATTATTATTTTTTATTTAACTTTTATTTTCATATTTCTATTAAAGAAATTCTATTCTCTGCTCTGCACTTTTTGGTGTAGGGGTAAGATCTGCGTACAGTCTACTCTCCCCAGACTCCACTAGTAATATTTTACTGGGTATGTTATTGTTGTTGTATTAAAGAAATTCTATTTCTTTTTATATATTCATCACATATAATTTATATTCCTTTCTTATATAACTTTTAGTAAAATATTATTTTATACCATAAATTTTTAAATAATACAATTTTTAAACAAATATTATAGATTATACTATATATTAAGAGATAATTCAAATAAAAGTGAAATCATTGAGATACAAGATAACTAAATACATATTACATTATGGTAAAATTCAGATCAAATACTACATAAATATTTAACTTTCACCTCTAGTATGCTCTCATAAATGATCTATTAATGCATAACGAAGTGCAAAATGAGCATCTTTGTCGTTAATTCTTTTATGTCGAGCTAAAAATTATTCAAATCGATAATTTTCATTTATTACCATTTCTACTGTTGGAGGTGGACATTCCCAATCATCTTGATTGGTGCATAAAGATCATGCTCATCCTCGATTATCATGTTGTGCAGTATAATTCACGTAGTTGTTATATCATGTAGCACTTCTTTTCTCCCAAAGCATAATGATCCTGCAACAATTGCAAAACTCCGAATGCACGTTCAACATCTTTTCGACATGATTCTTATATCATCGCGTAATATTTCTTCGGTGGCGAACGTGGGTCACGAATTGTTTGCTCAAGGGTTGACCATGTTGGATATATACCGCAGCTAAATAATAACCAATATCATATTCTTTTCCTTGAATAACATAATGGGCAGGAGGAGCAATACCTGCAACAAGATCAGAAAACAAATGTGATGACTCTAAAACATTAGTGTCATTATTAGTGTCGGGCATACCAAAATATGCTTGCATATTCAAAGGTCATAATCAGCTACACTTCAAGAATTAGTGATGGGGATCCACTACCACCTGAATATTATCTAGCCCATGCTGTTGAATAATTTTTTCATTTCCAATGCATGCAATCTAGACGGCCTAATATTCCTGGAAAGTCACGTTGTTCCCTGACGTGCAGAAGCCTTACAACATTGTCAGCTGCTGGTGATCTCAAATATTTCTTGCCAAAAACCTCTACGATAGCTCGGCAAAATCTCTTCATGCTTTTAATTGCAGTCGAATATCCAATTTTTACATATTCGTTGGTGGCATCCGCTGGCACATCGCATGCCAACATTTTAAACACGATTGTGATTTTTTGTAGAGTAGATAATCCAAATCTACCCACAACATTAAAACGTTGTTCGAAGTACATATCATGATCTTTAATTTCACCAACAATTCGAAGGAACAAATTACGAGACATCTGATATCTACGAAGAAGTTGTTCCTTGTTAAAGCAGGGATTATCTTAAAAATAGTCAGAAATAAATTATTATCATCACTTTTACGATCTCGATTAATTACCAAATGACCTAGAATAGAGCCAACTCTGATAGGATCATTATTTTAATTTTCTTGCAAATAATGTAATATATAATTGTTCATCTGAATTCCTTGCATGCACAATTTCATCTCAGCTTCATTATCAAAAATTAAAGGTGATGAAGATGATGATGAGTAGTTTGAATCGTCATTACTATTAGATGAACTTCCCATGTAGAAATTTATTTTCAGAAAAGGAAAATAATAATATTTAATTTATTTAAAAATAAATTGGAGGAAGAATATGATTTCCTAAGAGGTGTTCATTTTTGTAAAGTGGAAATTTTTTCTGAAGATAAAATAGGAATAAGAATGAAATCTATCGGACGATTGAGATTAGAACGAAATCCACTTGACGGTTGAGAACAATATAAAATATATCCTATTCTCGTATACTAAATTATTGTGTCTAATGAGTTGTCTATACATTGAATAATGTGTAGAGATATGTTTTCTAAAAATAAAAAATAGTAATAAGGATGAAATCCATCGGACGGTTGAGATTAGGACGAAATCACTCGACAACTGAGATCAAAATAAAATCTATCATATTCTCATCTACTAAATTATTGTGTCTGCTGAGTTGTCTATACTTTAAATAATGCATAGAGATATTTTTTCAAAAGATAAAATAGGAATAAGGATAAAATCCATCAGACGGTTGAGATTAGGACGAAATCCACTCGACGGCTGAGATCAAACTAAAATCAATCGTATTCTCATCTATTAAATTATTGTGCCTTCGTCTATACATTGAATAATGTGTAGAAATATTTTTTCTAAAGATAAAATAGGAATAAGGATGAAATCTATTAGATTGTTGAGATTAAGACGAAATCCACTCGACTGAGATCAAAATAAAATTTAATCATATTCTCATCTACTAAATTATTGTATCTACTGAGTTGTCTACATATTGAATAATGTGTAGAGAAATTTTTTCTGAGGTTAAAATAGGAATAAGGATGAAATCCATCAGATGGTTGAGATTAGGACAAAATCCACTTGATGGATGAGAACAAAATAAAATCTATCATATTCTCCTGTACTAAATTATTTTATCTGATGTGTCGTCTACATATTGAATAATGTGTAGAGATATTTTTTCTAAAGATAAAATAGAAATAAGGATGAAATCCATCGGAAGATTGAGATTAGGACGAACCTCACTCGACGGCTGAGATCAAGATAAAATCTATCGAATTTCATCTACTAAATTGTTGTGTCTGCTATTTTTTATACATTGAATAATACGTATAAATACTTTTTCGAAAGATAAAATAGGAATAAGGATGAAATCTATCGGACGGCTGAGACTAGAACGAATTCCACTTGACGGCTGAGATCAAAATAAAATCTATACTATTCTCATCTACTAAATTATTATGTCCGATGAGTTGTCTACACATTGAATAATATGTAGAGATATGTTTTCTAAATATAAAATAGGAATGCTCAAATATTGATTGCTTTCTTAAATGGTTTTATACTGCTTTTATAAATCATGTTGATATGCTTTACGTGATTTCTTATCTCTCAATCTTCATTTATTCTTATTACTTACAGAGTTGGAGTACTCATTTTACTACATGCACCCTGTGTGCAAATTCAGGCGTTGTTGATCCTGCCAGTGCGAGTTGAGAGATCCTGACAGACACTCGGAGTTAATGAGGTAGCTGTTTGGCATCTGCAGTCCCATGTTTCTCCTCCCTTATCATTTCTATCTATTTTTAGACATTTGTACTAGCTCATAGACTTACCAGACTTGTATTAGGATTTATAGATACTCATCACTAGTGACACCCCGGTATCGGGCTGTGTTAGGTTAGTTTTCCTCATATTTTTGATATTATGTGCTATTTTGGATTATTCAAATCATGGTTTAGGCTTATTTCTTTATGGTTTTACTGTTAAAAATTGATTTGGGATTAGTGTCTAGCCTTGTCTTCATGAGAGGCGCCATCACGGCCGGATACGAGTTTAGGGTCATGACATGGATGAAGATCACCCTATCTCTCTAGAACTTCCTCTCTCACTCTTTTTGTAGTAAAATATCTAAAAAGGTCTAATGTGGTGTTTTTAATGGGATGGGGTCGGGTTTTAAAAGTTAGAAAATAGGAGCCCCAACACGATCTGCGATCGCATAATGGACATGCGGCCCAAAAATAGGCCGCAATGGGATGGGGTCGGGTTTTAAAAGTTAGAAAATAGGAGCCCCAATACGATCTACAATCGCATAATGGACATGCGGCCCGAAAAATAGACCGCAAATATGGTCCCAAAATCTGAACAAACTGTCTTGGCATGCGACAGAAATGCAGATGGGGTCGGCTCAGATGTTCACAAATGAGAACTTTCCCTGCCCATCCATCTCTACCAAATGCGAGAATGATCTAGTCAATGCGATCATCGCAAATGCGATGAAATCCTCCCAAGTGCGAGAACAGAAGCACCAACACAGATGAACCTTCATTTAAGCACTCTGAATCGCGTACACAACTCATCCGAGCTCTCGGGGCTCTAAATCAAAGACTCTCATGAGTCTAAAAATATAACATGAACTTGCTCACATGATCGGAACAACAAAATAACCACTAAAATCACGAATAGGACGCCAAAATACATGAAAATCACATTGAACTTCAAGAACCTCCAGAACCGCAACTGACCGTCTGAACCATATCAAATCGACTCCAATGAAATCAAATTTTGTAGTCAAGTCCCAAATGACATAACAAAGTTGTTTAAACTCTCAGAATCACATTCCGACTCCGATATAACCAAAGTTAACTCTCGGTCAAACCGTTCAATCTTTCAAAACTTCAACTTTCCAATTTTGACCAAATTACTTCAAATTACCCTATGGATCTCCAAATCCGGACATATACCTAAGTCCAAAATCACCATACAAAGCTACTATCATCATCCAAAACTCATTTTGGAGTCGTTTACTCAAAAGTCAAATTCCGGTCAAAATTCTCACCGCTTAAGCTTCCAAAACTAGATTCTTTCTTCCAATTCGACTCTGAATTATCTGAAAACTGAATTCAACCATGCATGCAAGTCCATCCATAGAATATGAGGCTATTCGTGACTTCAAACTGCCAAACCAGATGTAATTGCTCGAAACGACCAGTCGGATTGTTACATCATCCTCCATTTAAACATGCGTTCGTTCTCGAACGTGCTCGGAATTGTTCCGAAGCCATCGAACCACTGCATGAGATCACCATACATACACCCAAGGGTGATTCCCATCACCCAAAATTATGTAGTACTGACAACACAATTTAACTAAAGATCTCACTTCATCCTTTATCTATAACCTTAGGACAGAACCCAAATCTCAACATCTGAAATTCATCATAGGACCCGAATCTCTCATAATATCACGGTATAAATTTGAACAATCCGAATCGATCCATAATTCCAACCCAAGGTACATCCAACATGATGTTCCATACAACTCAATTGCCCGTAGCAATAACCTCTAACCACCATAGCTGCTCAAATAATACCCTGGATGGCGACAATACACTTCATATTGAATATAACCTTGTTCTGAACCTCCACAACACTGGCTGTGATCAACAAATATGCGAAAACTCATAGCTGCCCATGATGTCAACAAGTCACGAAGCTCTCTCGCCCGCCAAGGGTCATTACCCAAATCTTAGCAAAAAACATCGTCATACTTCCAAGAACTCCTTACCCCTAATATGATAGTGCGAATCTCAGGTCTAAGGACCTCATCTCAGCCAATATAAGCAGCCCAACTAACAACTCATCATGGAACCACACGGATTCTTACACCACATAGCTCGTCCACCAACCCAGCAATAACTCAATTATGCAATACAAATAGAAAGAAAGCAATGTATAAGGATTATCTAACAAGTAAAACATGTGTAACAACAAAGTATAGGTTTCATTAAATCATCCCACAGAGGAAAAACAAAACACCAAATAAACATAAGGAAAGGGTATCCCACATGACATTCGCTGTGGCGTGCAGCTGTTCCTAAATACTCATCAAGTCAAAGTGCTCGAGTTCACAGATCACATGAATACTGATATCAAGCACGAATGGTGCACAAGTATAACTATGGGAAAATGAATAGAAATAAATAAACACGGAAGAAAGCAAGCACAACTAAGGTGCAATGAGTAAATCAACATCATGAGGGCTATCTCAGCCACATCGCCATAAGGCCTAAACGGAATTACAATATGCGTAGAGAATAACCATACAACCTCATAGCTTAAAACAACATAAAGGAGTAGCACATAACATAGGCCAGGGGCACAAATAATGTCTATTCTTCTCGGTAGCATATCCGTGATAAGAATCTCACAAGAGCGCCCAAACTTGACCCGATACAAAATACATATTCTCATTGAGCTTCGAAATAGACCCCAACCCACACCCTATTCCAAATACGTAAATATCATTCCAAAATCCCGTAGCAACCTATCGATAATGTATGCTATCAGTTATCCCTTCCTCAATATTTCCTCACAATCCGCAAACAAGAAATAGCCCGTCTATGGGGACGTCTAGCCCCAAAACCTCAAGAATACCAAAATTTCTATACCGGAACTCAACTACGCAAATCAAATGCCTAATACACCACTCACACCCCATCATCCTGCTGAAGCACCCATATAGAATTTCCAGTCGCGTAACAAAACATGAACCTCAACCCAGTAATCACCATGCCACTAGGCATGCACCCGCAACCCAAAACTCAAGGCTCTTTCCTAAAATACACGCTCTTTCACATATGATGTCCAACAATGCCAACACTATTTTAATTTTTGATACCCATCCCAGATAAAGCCATAATGTACAACATATTCCTTATGACTATAGTAGCCAGTCGAATCAATTCGTTGCCAAACAATCGAGAACTCTCCGAAGTCCGCCCGTACGTGACTAAGATTTCAGGATTGCACCTCCCCAACTCAACCAAGTCACACAAACCATATCATCCGAGATTACTACCAAAAATATCGGTAGCGAATCCCTATTCAAAAGGACCAATTACTTCCATTGCTATGCTGACCAAACACCTCAACGCTGACCCATTTCCTCGAATATTCCTTGTCTTTCCTCTAGGGTAATACTTCTCCTCGATGATGTGCAATGGTTCCAATCAAAGTCTAAGTGCATATAATCTAGGCACGAACCACATAGGCCAGAAGCTTAAAGCCCATTGCATTTCCTCCGAGGCACCCCGTACTGCCGCAACCACGATGCCTATGTTGAATAAACCTTCTGTGAATGTGAAGTTGTTTCTCCGGCTCTTTTTGATACTGAAATGTAGATTTACTAATGAAGCAGAAACATCGTATGCCCCAATATCATCCCATGAAAGATCTCAGACCTTGGTCATAAATAAATTTTGGAAACCTTCCAATACCACATATATACATACCTCAGGCAAAAACTGAGGTAACTTTGACTCTACCATCTGAATGCCGCTAATGGACTCCCCTACTTGGCGCGAAGCCATAGAAAACAACATATGATGATCCGCAAAAGCCAACCTTCACAGCTCGCACAACACCAATCATAAAGTATTCCAAGTCATCTACTAAGCGCACGTCTATCCTCATGACAGTCAAACCTGCTTCCTTCAATGCCTTGAATGATAACATCTGCCTTTCGCCGAGAAGAAATCCAATACAAACCACATAGTCTCCAATACCGCCGACTATCCTCAATCAATATTCACCTCATGACCCCGCCACAATATCGATGACTAGTCAACTAATTAAACCTTCCCAAGCTCGTATTCATCGACCAGATGCTGGAACCCGCTGCATCTCTATGTGAACAACTAAATAGTCTCCTAATACCTCTGTATCTTCAGTCTGGACGACATGAACATATGAAATGCCTCAAACTAAAGTTATGAAAATCATGTGGCAGTTGTATGATTCTTTACTTGATGATGTGGTGTTCGGTTAAAGCTTTGATTGTCTCTTGTGATTTCTTTGTTCTTATATGATAGTTCTTTCTAATAAAATGATGTTTAGTTATACATACTAGTACTATTCCATGGTACTAACGTCCCTTTTTCCAGGAGCGCGATATTTTTAAATGAATGTAGGTGGCTCCATAGTGGACAGAGTGTCGATCGCGCGTAGCAGAATACCCTCCACTCATAGTCTTGGTGAGACCCTAATTCCTTCAAGGGGTTATATTGCACGTATTTTGTTGTAGATTTCCACTTTGAGGTATAGCCGGGGTCTTATTATCGCTGTTGTCATACTTGTCTTTTGTATCCTTAGAGGCTCCGTAGACATTTGTATGGGTTATGTACGGGTGTTGGATAGGTCTATGAACTAGGTTGTAATCTTAAATCTTGTTTCTCTAAATTGTCATTGTATGGAATCTTGGAAACTTAACTACCGTTTAAAGTTGTAATATAGAATGAATTGTCAATGTTGAATGATCAATCTCTCCCATTGTCTAAATGAACGAAAGCATGTTTCCCCTAATAATCATATTGAGTTGAGTATAAAGTATTAACAAGGTTTGCTTAGTTGGGATCACTCGATTGAGTGCCGGTCGTGCCTCCCAAGATTGGAGCGTGACATTTGCGAATGCCCTACTTCGAGTTTGCGAGGTGTCTCATTGCAATTGTGATGGAGAAGGGAGAGTTCAGGCTTCGCATTTGTGAAGAATTATTTGCTTTTGCGAGTTCGCATTTGCAAATCCGGTGTTGCAAATGCGACATCTGCAGCCTACTAAAAGCTGGACATTCCGAATCTTAGCTTCATTTTTCCATAATTTGAACCCTAGATCCGAGAGTGGGCGATTTTGAGAGAAGATTTTAATGCCAAATCACTAGGTAAGTATCTCTAATTATTTTTCAACTGTATTTTGTGATTATATCATAGATTTAACATCAAATTCATGAGAATCTAAAGAAAAATTTAGGGAAGCTTATAAAATCTTTCAAAAAGAAAAATGATAATTTGAAGGATGAATTGGTATCGAAACTTGATAATTTTTGTATGATTGAACTTATATCGGAATGGTTTTCGGTTTTTGTAACATTTGTTGGGTTTCGAGGTGCGGGCCCGGGGGTCGACTTTTGGATCCATTTTTAGAATTTGATAAAGATTGAGCTTTTATGATCCGGAATAGTTTTTATGTGTTTTATTTGTGCTTTGAAGATATCTTGGTTAGATTTGAGCCGTCCGGAGGTCATTTCACCCGAAAAATTCAGTTTTTAGTATCGGTTTGTCGTCTTTGAGGTAAGTATCTTGTCTAACCTTGTGCGGGAGACTTCCCCTTATATTTGAGTCCTCTATGCTAATTGTAGTCCGTGCACGCAAGGTGACGAGTGCATAGTCAGCCTTATTTGTAGAAATTTTGCCTTTTAGGTTTCATAGGTCCTTATGATCACTTAGTGGGAAGTTCTTCTGAATGATTGGGTTCCTATTTGCTAGTTTTACCTCTATATGCTCTATATGATAATGTTAGCTCTTCTTTACCTTTTACGTGCTATTTGGCCCCTATTTGCCTTAATTGACGTGATTACCCTCCTTATTATTTTGTTATTTCTTAATTATGAGTTTCTCTATAACTCTGTACATCTATGCTACATGTCCAAATTGTTGTCGTTTTCTGTGTAGTTATTACATGCCTTTCATGTTTTGTTATTTTTTGTAAAGGTTGTTGCATTCCTTTGATTTTTACGTGATTCTCTTGTTGCCGTGTACTCATACTCTTGATGGTAGAAATTTTTGTAATTGGATTGTTGAATTATTGTTGTTGATTTAAATTATGTATGGTGAGATCGGGTTGCACGCTGCAACAGGAGGAATAAAGGTGATATATTGAGGAGGAATAAGGGTGAATTGATATTGTGCGGTGAAATCGGGTTGTGCGCTGCAACAGGAGGAATAAGGGTGATATATTGAGGAGAAATAAAGGTGAATTGATATATTATTATTATTATAATAATAATAATAATAGTAATTATTATTATTATTATTATTATTATTATTATTATATTGATATTGTACGGTGGGATTGGGTTGCACGCCACAACATATTATATTATTATTATGATATTGATATTGTATGGTGGGGTCGGGTTGCATGCCGCAATAGGAGGAATAATGGTGATATATTAAGGAGAAATGAGGGTGAATTGACATATCTTGTATTTTGGTATCCTCTGTTTTACTATATTGACTTTAGTTTATTTGTGCAAGACTCTGATAATTTGTATTTCTGGTTTTTACTGAGTTTTGAGGATCAGGTTATTTATCTTGACTTATTAACTTGCCGTCATTTCCTGATTCTTTTCCCAATAGTATTATCCTAGTGAATTAATTTTCAATGTAAATTTACTATGTTGAGCCACTACCTCCTGCTCTGCTCAGTTGTTAGAAATATAGTGATTTAATGAAGAAATTATTATCATGCTACCTTGTATGATTTTTAAATTATAACTCGTCGTATATATTTCAGTATTACAAATTCTAATAATTGTTATGTTTTATTTCTATTGGTTTCTCAACTAAATTTTCTTAACCCGTCTGAGGTTGTATTATCTTAAAAGGAATTGCTATTAAGTTTTAATTTAATAAATTCTATATTGAAGGCGATAGTTTTTTATGTTGTATTTTTATTTGAAAAGGTTAATTTCTTCACTCAAATGATTTTTAAAAATAACTTCATCTTTTCTCACTTCTCATATGATTTAGAAACTGTATATTATATAAACGGGACTCCTTGAGCATCTTAAATTGTGTTTTTTACGGACAATATGTATTAAGTAGCACGTAATTTTCATTGTGCAAAGTGAAAGGGAAATATGTAGGCACAAGATGCCACATTTGTTAAAGGTTTGAAAGTTGTGATTTTGAGATGAGGTTCCGAGTATCAGGATAGTTGGAATTCTGTGTATTAGAAACGATTCGATTGGTTGAGTTAATACTGCTTTCTCTTATTTGAACATATTTTACTGATTTGTATCCCAGCTGTGTGGGTGTATAATTACCTGGTTATTCGTTATCATCCGTGTTTTCCTCTTATCGTCTCTATTGTTGTAATTTGATTTCTCCTTGCTATTGGCATTACCTTGTTATCTTTATCCTGTAAGTTTATTATCATATCATGTTTAATTTAGTAGACCAGTAGGTGTCTTGACTGTCCCACATCACTATTTCATCGATGTTAGTCTTGATACTTACTTGGCACCGCTGTGGTGTGCTCATACTACACTTCTGTACATTTTTTGTACAGATCCAAGTATTTGATTGTTAGTAGCTATGCAGATCGTCACTATGGAGACTCAGGTAAACTTGCTGCTGCGCTTGCAGGCCTCGGAGCCACCTTCTGTTGTACTTATTTTCATTGTTTCCTTTTGTTCTGGAATAATGATATGTATAACGATTTCTAAAAAGACTTTTGACTTGTATTATCGATTTTAAAAATTATAAATTATTCAATTTTATCTAATTCAAATTTAAATAAATATTATCATTATTTCTATTAATGTTAAGTTTCCATAGTTTTAGAAAATAGATGCCCTCACGATTTATTCGGAGGGATTTGTGCCGTGACACTCGGCCTCTTTTTTGTTGGAAGGAACGGGTTCATCAAATTGCAGGGATATGCATGAAAATAGATGGCAGTAAATGACGTCGTTTTTTTGGGTATTGCATGTCACTTACTCTCAGACCTGTGCTTTTATGCTAATTCCAAGGCCCCAGCCGTTCTCCTGTCTTTTCCATATTTATTTTGTTTAGGTTCCTCTTCAACCTCTAACCATCTATACGCACTTGCGAACAAAATATGCTATGTGTTATGAAATAATATAAGAACAAGAACAATGATACAAGAACAAGAACAATATAGAGAGAAGTAGAGAGAGGAGTATTCTTATTGATACTTAGGGACGATTTACAATGGGGTAAGACCCCTCTATTTATAGGAAGAGAAAAGACTTAGCCTCAAAGTAGAACTCTTCTATAAGATAGACATTCACTCTAATTAGAGTTCTATTTATAACACTCCCCCTTGAATGTCTATTCAACAATGTGCCTCGTTAAAACCTTAAAACCAAAACCCAATGGGAAAAATTAAAGAGAAGGAAAAAGAGTACACATGTTTGAATATGCGCCTATTGGCTGCCTCGTTAAAAACCTTGCAAGGAAAACCCAGTGGGACAAAACCTTGTAAGGGAAATAGAGTGCAACGCGCATTAACTCCCCCTGATAAGAACATCAATTTATATCCTTGAGCATTTGCATTCCAATCTTGTGCACCATCTTCAAAACGATCTTTGGTAGAGATTTGATAAATAAATCAACCATATTGACTTGAATAAATATTCCGCACCTTGAAATCATCATTCTTGATAGATATGAACATCTTCATATAATGTCGTAGAATAACTCTTCAATATCTCCATAGATGTATTCTCAATGCCATCATGCTTATAGTTATAGCAAGATACATATGTACACAAATTGTACTTAGGATGTGGTACTTCAGGACCAAGAATTGTGTATGCTTTAAGCAACTTAAATCTTTCAAGTTAAGTCATATAAATCACATAATAGACTTTAGATGCATATCAAGTTTCATGTCATGCTAAACAAATAAGATATCGAAAACTGATTATACATACCTTTGACTTTATACTTTCAAGTATTTGAACTATATGTCCAAATCTACATGTCTTTCATATGGAATCAAGTATTTGTCTATACGCTTTAAGCGTATCAAAGACTTTGTCCTTCTGGGACTTAATATGAGCATTTGTAGTGAGAATATAGTTACTTTCTTTGGGTCAGCAAATGCGTATAGCATGCTTTGCAATATGTTGCAATTGAATTATCCATTTTATGAACTTCAGGTTCCTATCATGATATTCGGGGATTTACATATACAAATGATAATTCATCCCATGTAACCTTTTCTCAAGTGTTTATCATGTCTCCCCCTCATGTTAGAAAAGCTAACTTGTTTCCTCAACTTTGAGAGTCCATCTTTGTGCATTATGGTGTTAATGAAAATATACACCGCACATCAATAATAAGATGAAATTATTTGGTTCCTGACCCTGAACCACTTGTGAGGGGAGAATATACTCTCGTATACAACGTATATCAAACTGATATATATAACTTTGTTCTCATAAGAAACAGTTTAGCTATTAAGTGGAGGTACTCAATAATTATCTTGCTAAACCAACTTTGATATAACCAACTTATCAAGATGAACTATCTTGAGTAGAAAATCTGGAAATTATGCTCGAAGTTAGATTACTGAGCAATTTACCTCGCAAGCACCGGCCAGGCTGCGGGTTAATAATAATTGCGTATGTAACCATATCATAGATGCATCATATGTGGTATACATGGCAGGTGAATGGGCCCATATTCACCTTTGGTATTTCCAGAATTTATGGGCTTCAACCCGAATTCTTTAGTTGGTCAGTTCATTAATGAGAACAAGTGATACAAGAGAATTCGTAAAGAACTTTCTAGTTCTTTAATATTCACCCATGTGAATTCTCTATTATTGCACATCATACTTAAAATGAGATGGCTAACCCGAATGCCAACTGAATAAATTATCTATATTGGTAAACTTCAAATTTACACCATGACATGTGCACTTATCAATAAACTTCAGGTTTATTATGACATGGGTTTTTATACCAATAGATATCCACTTTATTGTGGCATTCCTTTGTTTGTGTAGTATAAACTAGAGAATAAAGCGGGTAGCTTTTCATATACAAATTATCCCGCTACAAGTTGTAGTGATAGAAGATATCAAATCTTTCCTTTATTTATAGTCTCAATATAATCAGCGTTTTTCCATATACTTTGGAAACTGAATAAGTTTCTTTGAGACTTACTACAACACAATACCTTATTGGTAATCAATTGTGTTTCTCCAACATAGTAATAATTGGCTCTTCTAGAGCTCTCAATTAATTTTGTACTACCACAGATTCATCAACCTCCATGTGGTGAATATCTCTTTAAAAGAGAAAGTTATACCATTATGGTCATGGTCAAAATTATATGCAAGATATGTTTCTTGCATTATCGTTGTCCTTTAATAGTCATATTTCCAAAATATTTTGGCGTACAATAGGTACGTGATCAACGATCATTCATGCCATATATCATCTCAAACCTCCTTCTAGGGGTGAGTGTGGTATATTCTATACCAATGCGTCTGGCATTCGATTTGCTATTCTTTGCAAATGGATAATATTTTGCACCTCTTTTTCACAAATAGAGGTATGTGGATCAAGATGAGATAATGATGCATTTTTCCACAAAATTTCCCGTTTGGTTTCACCAACTTCTCCCCCTAATTTTGGGAAAAGTGTCTCAACGAATTGACAATCTGCAAATCGTGCAGTGAACAAATCCTCTGTCAATGTTTCGAGGTAGCGAATAATGGAGGGCGATTCAAACTCAACATATATTCCTAACCTTCTTTGCAAACCCATTTTGGTGCAATATGGCGGTGCTACAGGCACATATACTGCACATCCACAAATTCTTAAGTGGGATATATTAGGTTCATGACCCAAAACTAATTGCAACAGGGAATATTTGTGATAATTCGTCAGTCAGAGACGAACTAGCATTGCTGCATGCAAAATGGCGTGATCCCAAACCGAAGTGGGCAGCCGACGAATTAGCATTGCTGCATGTAAAATGGCGTGACCCCAAACCGAAGTGGGCAGCCGACGAACTAGCATTGCTGCATGCAAAATGGCGTGACCCCAAACCGAAGTGGGCAGCCTCGTTTTCATGAGTAAATGAAGTATTCAAGATTATTCTCGTCTATTTTCTCAACATGATATCCATTTTGAATGATATCTTTAAAAACTCAACAAGTTCCTTTTAGACTTGGAGGAGAACTTGCATTCTCTATGATAATGTTCCTTTAGGCAGAGTTATAGTTGCTCTTCAGGAGCCTTCAATCAATTTAATTCCCATGGTTTGCCATACAAAAGAAAATATACGAACATGAGAATAAACAAATTCAATCCGTTTGTTTCATACTTAAACAATATTTTCGAAATCTGCTGAGGTTATTCGACTAACTAAATCAGATAGTCGATTATATGTTTTCCATAATCGATTACTTTGCAGTTTGAAAATTTCAGTTTAAGCATTTTCTTAAAACAATCGATTGTTAAACATACACAATCGATTGTGTCTTAATATAATCGATTATTTGCTATTTTGAAAAACTTCAGATCACTGTCTTAAGACAATCGATTGTTAAACATACAGAATCGATTGTTGAACATTCACAATCGATTGTTAAACATACATAATCGATTATTTGCTATTTTGATACAGATCACTGTCTTAAGACAATCGATTGTTAAACATACACAATCGATTGTTGAACATTCACAATCGATTATTAAACATACACAATCGATTATTTGCTATTTTGAAATTCAGATCACTGTCTTAAGACAATCGATTGTTAAACATACACAATCGATTGTTGAACATTCACAATCGATTGTTAAACATACACAATCGATTATTTGCTATTTTGAAAAACTTCAGATCACACTGTCTTAATATAATCGATTGTTAAACACACATAATCGATTATGTCTTAATATAATCGATTGTTAAACATACATAATCGATTATGTCTTAATACAATCGATTGTTAACAAATATATAATCGATTGTTTTGCAGTTTTAATGCAAAATATTAGATAATCGACTAACGGTTAGGTTAGTCGATTAACTCTACTGAAAAATAAAAATATCTTTGAAATTTAAGCATATTGAAACATTCTAAAGAACTAATACTAACATTATATCATAAACTAACTAATACGAGCTGATACTAATGATTATTAGTTTATTCATTAATTAATACAAATAAAATCAAACAATTCCATCATCCTTCATCACAGATCCATCACCGATTAGGTGGTTTATTTTCCCATCGGGTTGCTCAAAGAAATCTGCCACATCCAAGTGGGTGATGTCAAAATTGTCGTCAGAGACAAAATTTGTTTCAAGGCCTTTACTCTTTCGAGATGCTTGATAAAGGTCAACCAAATATCTTGGTATACGGCAAGCTTTTGACCAGTGCCCTTTTCCACCGCAACGATAATATATAGTTTATGAACTATTTGCTTTTGGATTCTCATCGTATCGTGCTTGTGGCAGAGTGATCAACTTCAGGTTGTCATATCTCTTCTTTAAGCCATTCCACAAGATAGGTGGATCTTTGACTGTGATATATTCAATTTTCAAACCTTCATCAAGGTGATGGCGCAAGAAAATCAAGGCCTTAGCATAGTTTCAAACCTTCATCAAGGTGAATGCACAAGAAAATCAAGGCCTTAGCATAGTCTTGGGTGGATGCATTATTTCTGTCTTTAATGGCGTCTCCAAGACCCATTGCATCCAAATGGATTTCAGCATCCAACACCCATGTCATATAGTTCTTGCCCGAAATTTCAAGGGCAACGAACTTTCTTTTCATAATGTCAGACATAAAACAAAATTACATCAAGTGCGTGTCCATACTTACGGGCTTTATTACAATTATCACATTCACTTCAGGGAATGGATTATAATCATCTGTATGGGTTGTATACAATCTAATGTCAAATATTACTTTCATAAAGTGAAAGATTATTTTGAGAATCTTTATTATTCCCATTATCACAATGATGACGATTATAATTCCGTCTATTGCCTCGTCCACATTCATTGATACCTTCATGGTAATAATTTTATCTTCTTTCAGACTTATCACATACTGCTACCACATTCTCTAAAGGGAATGGAGCAAATTAAATTGGACGGATTTTGTCTTCTTTCAGACTTATCACATACAGCTACCACATTCTCTAAAGGGAATGGAGCAAATTCAATGGGACGGATTTTCAATTCTTTGCCCACAATCATACATGAATTTAATCATGGCAAGACATAGAACTTTTACCACTTCACGTGGTTATAATTCTTTACAAACTCCATTAGAGTTATAATCAAACTTTGTTGTCTATGTTTGTATATGAAATCAAATAGTAGAATTTCAAGAATTTGAAAGGGAAAAGTAAATTACTTACCTTTAAGGTATACCAATAAATGTTGTGATATCAAATACCTCTTGAGTTTCCATCCCGTTGCATTATTTTATGATGATACCATCTCTTCTATTTTTCCGTATAGAAATTCTAGGTGATGACGAAGGTGGCGAACCGGAAAACTTGCCGCCGGCGGTGGATGTCGGAGAGGCGGCAACCGGAGAACGGGAACTTCTCAATAATTCGATTGGTTAGAGACTCGTGCTGATAACGTGTTATGAAATAATATAAGAACAAGAACAATGATCAAGAACAAGAACAATATAGAGAGAAGTAGAGAGAGGAGTATTCTTATTGATACTTAGGGACGATTTACAATGGGGTAAGACCCCTCTATTTATAGGAAGAGAAAAGACTTAGCCTCAAAGTAGAACTCTTCTATAAGATAGACATTCACTCTAATTAGAGTTCGATTTATAACACTATGCTTTTAATTTATTTTTGTCCCTACAAATTAAATGTAAATTAACCTCAACTTCGAAAAGACAAAGTATTACAGATATATAGTGATTTCCTTTATTGGTTTAACATATCCTCTTTTCAAGATAATCTTTTTCTTAAAATTAAGTGTTCGATAATCACATTGAGACATCAGCCAATTTAGATGGCTAAACTATCCGCATCTTTTTATAAGTAATTTATTATAAAATTTGATCAATTTGTAATATTATTAATATTATTCAAATATGAGTAGTATTAGCCAATTAGTTATTTCTAATAAAAAAAATTAAATGTTTACTTTCTTTTGCGAGGATGTTATTAAAATAGATTGGGTATATCTTAAAGAATTTGAATCTCATTTATGGGATGATTTGGCGGAGTTTTGAGGTGGTTTGAATTGAAAATTCGAAATAGAAGATAAACATGGAAAAAATGGTATGTGTATCACATTGCGTGTAATTTATATATCATATATGTATCATATTTTGTATTAAATGTCCATCACATATATCCATGCATGCCTATGTTGGGATATATACTATTAACCATGAGTTTGGTTTAGATATAATATTTATTATGAAATAATTATTTAATCAGTTTTAATAAAGTTTCAAATAGATCATATAATAGTCTGTGTCATTTGCTTATGTAATAGATGATTTAGTGTATAGAGTTTAGCTTATACATGGAAGATTAAATCATCGGTTCTTATAAGTATGAAGTTTTAGTTCACAATCTAACGATGGAATTGCACAAACCATCAGGAATGATTGTAGTACAAGATTAAATATAATTTATCTTGATTATGGGAATGATTTAATTCCAGCTTCTTGTGCTAGTACATTTTGTATGTATTGAACGGACCAGGTAGAGATAAGTATTTTATACTGACTTAATAAAATGAACTCTCTAGCCATTAAATGTACTTATACTCTTAATCTTGATATAATTATTATTAGCTGTGTATAGTATTATTATTTTGATTTATTAAAAGGCAAGATTCTTTCGTGGGTCAATATGCCAGGTAAATTGGATAATAATAATGTACATTGATGAATTAATAGTTAGTTGATGGAATCCATGTCTCGATTTAGAGATTGATGATACACCTTTAAGAAAGCTTATAAGTTTTCATGTGTAAACCCGGCCGGTGGATTTTGTATCCGACACATGAAATAAGTTAAGCGAAAGTCTAAAGAAAATAATCAATAAATTAAATTGTCAGTAATTTAATTTAATTGATTCGTATATGAATCTTAACATGAGGAGTTAAATAAGATTTAATGGATGAATTTCGAAATTGAATAAGGAGTGCGATTATGAATTTTTAGTGGAATAATTTGTATATGGTAGATATTAATTTCGAAAATTATAAATTAATTCAATAATTGGAAACCTTGTTAATTAAATTAAGTGGTCCCTAATGTGCCTAAATAATAGGAAATAAAGGAATCCTTTTTCTGGTGGAAAAGAAAACCCAACAGGTTGGAAAGGGTCTTAACCCAAAAAACTTGTGCTATAAATACATACGGTTTTCCACCTAGAAGGACAGGTACATGGTGGCTGAAATTTTCAGCCAAGTTTTCATAGAAATTTCGCCCACACGAAATTGCTATTTCCGATTATTATTTGGGTAACACAGTAGAAGACCGTGGAACGTTCGAGGATCACGAAGTGCGGGTGATGGAGATTCCATTGAGAAGTTATGGAACAGAAGACTCACGTGGTAGAAGAGATATGTTCATGCTTCAAGAGGTAACCCGTGAAATCTCGTTTATGCTAATTGTCTAGATTACATGTGATTTTGATATTAGGATTGCATCTGCTGCTTATTATAATCCATCAATTGCTATCATAGCCCACTCACATCTAATTAGATAACTAAGTTTTTCATGAAACAAGAATATGATGTTTATATGCGTTTTTTAAATTACATATATATGTGATTTTCTGAAACCGCGCTGTTCTTTTGTGAATTAACTATTCAAAAATTTTGAATTATTCTTGTATTCATGAGGTATCTGTTTTCTTCTTGATATTTGATTGAGATTATCTGAATTTTTTTGGGGTAAACCCTAGAAAAATGGATAACATGTTTTTGACCGAATAGCCATATTTTCGGAGGTCAGCGAACTTGATCAACTCCGATTGAGCTGAAATTTGGTGGTTCCATCGGAAACGATGTGGTGAGAAAAAATCATTGCTTTCTCAGTGAACCATGGTAGTTTTAGGCATTTTGAGGTCGTTTGGACTGTATTTTGGAAGTTTTTCTATTTTCTGGAAATTATTTCTTAATAATTTTAATTTCTTTTTAATTCAATGGTGGTGGAGGTGACTCCTCATGGTCCCCATGATTAAATACTAGTTATATAATAGGTTTACACATTGGCTATTAGCAAATAGACGTGTTGTTGTATTAAATTCAATAATAAATGTGTAAGATTTATTGACTAGATCTTACAAGGTATAATTGATATTGTGTGATGATATAATTATCTTGTAAGAAAGTAAAATTCTCTATTTGATATCCTGGCTGACTAATGATTGGAGCGTTTGGCATATTTGTGCATAAAAAGAAATTCTCAAATTTAAGTTTATGTTTTCATAGCCTACGCGATTACTAGTTTGGATTTTTGATGAAGAATTTTGTTCTCTAATTGAAGGTTCTAATTAAGTGCAATATGGCGGTATTTTGTATAAGTTTTATATTGTTGGTATGACTTTTAAACTATGGTCTACCATAAAATAATTTTATGAGTAATAAATAGTTACCGCTGAAGTAGTTTGTTTATTTGAACTCATGAAAAATTCTTAGTAAATTTGTACATGTGAAATTATATCTATTCATGGATTGGCATTATGATTAATAAGTAGGATCCACAAAATGGTCTATTTATTTGAGTCATTGAAATATGTTTAATATACCATGTGAAAATGATCCTTGAGAAATTTACATTAATGGTGGAGGTTCTTAACTAGAAAAAGAGTTTTATCTTTGGGTACTAGTGAAACTAACTCCATCCATGAGAAGAGATATTGGGGTTTTCACCGAACGGGAGAAAATATATCTTAGGTTTTTATGTGTTTAATAAAAGGATAATTTATTGCAAAAGGAGATATTATATATCCTAGAAATAGAAAGAACATAATATATGCCTTGAGCTAATAGTGTAATTATAAGGAGAATGAAAACCAATACCATATTTATTTTAATTCATGAGACTACTTAAAACGGTTATTCTCCGAGTTTGGTTACAAGCTGGTGGTCATGAATTTGACGAACTCCGATTGACCTGAAGCTTGTTGGGTTCATCGAAAACGATCTAGTGAGAAAAACTCACTGCTATGCAGTGAATCATGTTATTTTTGGCATTTTGAGGTCGTTTAGATGGGTTTTCAAGCAGTTTATTAAATTGAATTTGTTATAAATATGAAAAATTATTCTTTATATATAGGCTATATTTGTGTTAAATCTGAAACATGTGATTTAACTTGATATGATATACATGAAGAATGCAAATCACATGGATTTAATCCTTACTACGCCAAAATAATTTATACGAATTTGGTCCATTTTGGCGATCATGAATTTCACGATCTCCAAATGACCTGAAATTCGGCAGGATCATCGGAAACGGTCATTTAAGAAGACCTCATTGCTATGCAGTGAATCACATCGTATTTTGATGATTCGGGATTGTTTATATGAGTTTTTTTGGAATGTTTGACAGATTAAAATGTGATTTACATACGAAAAGTCATTCTTTTTATCATTTTATTTATGTCTAATATGGAACATGATAACACATGTTGATGTGACATGAATTAATATATGATTAATAAAAAAAATACAGGTTATATATTAAATTCTTAAAAAATGCTTAAAATGATAATTTTCCAAATTTGGTCGCAACTTTTGGAGATTGTGACTTTAACGATCTTCGATTGATATGAAATTTGGTAGATTTATCAGAAACAGTTCAATGAATAATAATCACTGCTATGCAGTGTAAAATATTAATTTTAGTATTTTAAGACTGCTTAAATGGGGTATTGAGCATTTTTTTTAATTGTGAAACTTAATACTTAGAGAAAAGTTTGTGGTTGTGATAAAGTGGTGATAGGAATTAACCCCTATGGTCTCTATTTTTTTAATTTATAGTGAGATAGTAAATTTACGCGTTGATATTAGGTCTTCTTCAATATCGAATAAATTTATTATGAACTCACTGGATATAGTTACTAGTTACTGATAACTTATGAGCTACTCTCCATCTGAGTTTAAGGGTTAAATCAATTTTGTAACTAAAATACAATCATGATTAGATGATGATAGAATTATAATTCTATCGTCTTTCACTACTAATTTCAAGTGAGTAATAAATTACGCGTTGACTTTAGGTCTTCCTCCATATCGGATAAATTTATTATAAGCTCACTAGGTGAAATACTAGTAATTGATATCGTGTACTTACTCTCCATCTGAGTAACATGTTGGATCAATGGAACTAGAGCTATTAAAAATAATGTTTACTTGACTTAAATTAACAGTATACTCTCCATCTGAGTTGGGTCTGTTTTAATTATTAGAGTAAATAATCTGGCATTGCATATGTATGTTGCTTGATTAGTTCTTTTCCCATCGAAATTGCTATTCAATATGCATGACATATTTGTGTAATGTGTTTAAAATTTTTGTATTAAAAATTTATATTCAATTGACTGAAAATAATAGTATGCTCTCCATCTGAGTTGGTTCTATTTATTTTTGGATTGTATAATTCTTGCATTATATAACATACTTTGCATGAATGGTTCTTTTCCCACCGAAATTTATTATTCTAGATGCATGTATGTATATAAATATTGAATGGTATTTTGACTTATTATGATCTATTTAATATTTTTATCTCAACTCCATAATGATTTTATGCAACTGATCGTATTGCTTGTTAAAATTTTTTTTTAGTGATAAGGCATTAATTTTATGAATGCAATATATGTACTTTTGTTAGAAGGAATTTAATTTCGGTTTCTGGAGAGATGGAAATTTATTTTATTTTTTGAATAACTCTTGAGTTATTGAGCTTAATAAACATTTTATCTCTTGTGGTACATGAATGCATGACCTTGTTATTATATATTGATGTCTCTCCTGAACAGAACAATATTAGTCTATCTCATAAGAGAATATGTTCTTCAAAATTGAGTAAAACTTTTCTGTGCACTTTTATCTAAGTCATATTAATCTGATAGGATTTCAAGTTGGTCAAGGATGGACCTTAAGATTCATTGAAAGTAGAGGCACTACCAACTTGTGGATCCTATTTGGAAGGAAATTTGACTAAAAGACGTTTCCTTTCAAAAGGAAATAAAACAAGTGATAAGTTAGAATGAATACTTTCTGATTTGTATGGTTAAATGAACATACTCGTAATGAGATAGATTTTGAGTATTGTGACGTTCATAAATGGTTACTCAAAATATTAATATATTTATTGATGCACTGTAAGTCTTAATGAATTAAGTAATTCAATATTTTTAAGACTTGAAACGGAGAAGCATCAAAGAAATATATTAAGTTACTACAATTTGATTGTAGTGGCGAGCACATATCTAAAAAGTTCTTTTGTTACATATCAGAATAAGGGATTACATCTCGATTGATTACACTGTAAAGTCCATAATAGAGTGGTGTAGTAGAAAGAGGAAATAAGTTTCTTTTGGATATGGATAGACTAATGACGTGTTATTCAAATTTGCCTTATTTGTTTTTGAAATATTTCCTGGAAACTGCAAATTACATTCTAAATTTAGTTTCTTCTAAGTTAGTTCTTGGGACATCTATAGAACTGTGGACTGAATGTAAGCTCGGTCTATGGCATGTTCAGATATAGGATTGCCCCACGTATGTGCTGAAAGAGAAAGTAGATATGTAAGTTGGAACTAAGAATGAATTGGTGCATGTTTATCGAATATCCAAGAAAACGAATGGAGCTTTATTTTATTGTCCTAAAGAAAATAAGGAAATTGTTAAAAAAATTATATTTTTCTAGATAAGGACTCTTTAATAAAATATGTTCCCAGAAGTAAACTATTTTTACAGGAACTGGACAAAGAAATAACTAGATGTTCAAGAATATTAAAACCCACACGTCAGAATTGACGTTCCATTGCATTTAAATAGTGGGAGGATATTAATAGACATAATATGCCTTTATCGAGTGGGAGTGATGTTTGAACATTGAACACTACAGTAAGAGGTTACTAATATTTCAATGTCGTGAGGTAATGAAGGTAATATTAGTAGTACTTCGTCGTAGTGAGAGAAAGCTAAATAAAATCATAATTCAGTGTACATTCTTGGGATAGTTTCGGTAACAGGATCCCTGAAGAGTTTAATACCAAATTAGATAGTTACGACAAAGCACTACTGGACAGATATTGCATCAGATATAACTTGACAAGATTTTTTAACAAAACTTTATTTACTGAAGACTTTTAATAGTCATGTAAAAGAATGCCTGAGAAAGTTGTAGATGCATGGTTATGAGTCTAAGTGGGAGATTGTTGGGGCATATACTATTAACCATGCATTTGGATATAGCATATTCTAATAATTATTATGATTAAAAGTCTAAGTGGGAGATTGTTGGAATATATACTGTTAACCATGGGTTTGGTTTAGATATAGTATTTATTATGAAGTGATTGTTTATTCAGTTTTAATAAAGTTTTAAATTGATCATATAATAGTTTGTGTCCTTTGCTTATATAGTAGATGATTAGTGTATAGAGTTTAGCTTATACACGGAAGATTAAATCATCGGTTCTTATAAGTATGAAGTTTGAGTTCACAATCTAATGATGGAATTGGACAAACCATCAAGAATTATTGTAGCACAATATTAAATATAACTTATCTTGGTTATGGGAATGGTTTAATTCCACTTTCTTGTGCTAGTACATTTTGTATGTATTGAACGGACCAGGTAGAGATAAGTATTTTATATTGACTTAATAAAATAAACTCTCTAGAAATTAAATGTACTTATACTCTTAATTTTGATATAATTATTATTAGATGTGTATAGTATTATTGTTTTGATTTATTAAAAGGCGAGATTCTTTCGTGGGTCAATATGCATGGTAAATTGGATAATAATAATAATGTACATTGGCGAAGTAATAGTTAGTTGATGGAATCCATATCTCGGTTTAGAGATTGATGATACACCTTTATGAAAGCTTATAAGTTTTCATGTGTAAACCCGGCCGGTGGATTTTGTATCCGACACATGAAATACGTTAAGCGAAAGTCTAAAGGAAATAATCAATAAGTTAAATCGACAGTAATTTAATTTAATTGATTCGTATTTGAATCTTAACATAGGGAGTTAAATAAGATTTAATGGATGAATTTCGAAATTGAATAAGAAGTGCAATTATGAATATTTAGTGGAGTAATTCATAATTAATTATGGTAGATATTAATTTCGAAAATTATAAATTTATTCTATAATTGGAAGCCTTGTTAAATAAATTCTGTGGTCCCTACTGTGCCTAAATAATAGGAAATAAAGGAATCTTTTTTCTTGTGGAAAAGAAAACCCAACAAGTTTTGGAAAAGAGTCTTAACCCTAAAAACTTGTGCGATAAATACATAAGGTTTTCCACCTAGAAGGACATGTACATGGTGGCTGAAATTTTCAGCCAAGTTTTTCTAGAAATTTTGTCCACACGAAATTGCTATTTCCGGTTATTATTTGGGTAACACAGTAAAAGGCCATGGAACGTTCGAGTATCACGATTGTGCGGGTGATGGAGATTCCATTGAGAAGTTATGGAACATAAGACTCACGTGGTAGAAGAGATATGTTCACGCTTCAAGAGGTAATCCATGAAATCTCGTTTATGCTAGTTGTCTAGATTACATGTGATTTTGATACAGGGATTGTTTCCGCTGCTTAGTATAATCCATCAGCATATGTGTGCGATACATATTTGATATTTATGTCGCAAAATAATTTTTTTAACTCGATTTTACCTACGAATTTTGATACTAAATCAGTCAAATAACCTCAAATCTTTCTCAAATTTTGCATATTCACTCATCTATATGTTTTCAGTGAATCTCAACCATATCCATAGAAAAATATCCTTTTTGCTTAGATTTTTGGAATATATATATATATATATATATATATATATATATATATATATATATATATATATATATATATATATATATATATATATATATATATATATATATATATATATATATATATATATATATTATAAAAGTACAAATAATTTATGATAAATGTTGGATTACTAAAGTATTCATATAGTATTGATATGACTTTTATGCCTTAGATAGCTAAAGTATTTGTTTAACAAAGCAAGTTAAAAATGGATGTAATTGTAATATTCAGGATATTACAATACTATATTAATTACACATTACTTATTTCTAGCGTCCAAGTAGTATTAAACTTGGAATGCCACCAACAAATACGTCACCTACTCTTGCCGATCAAGCAAATCAAATTATGGTTTATGATATATGTAGCAGACTGTTATTAGCGTATTTACTGCTGAAAGGAAGATCACAGTCACAGATTCATTTTCGGATTCATGTTATTCTTTTGTTTACTTTTAAGGATAAGCACTGAGCATGTTTTTTTTTTTTTTTCTGAAGTAAAAGATGTACCTCCGCACCTTATTGCAAAACAAGTCCGTGAAAATATTTTAATTTGGACAATTGTGCTTGGAGTTTTACTGTCTCTTTTTCTTCTATATATGCTCTTTATTCTTTTCTTTTTTTTACTTTGTGACGTTGTTGCAGAGATTTGGTATTTTAAAATTTTCTTTTGTTAAGTTAATATATAATATTGTATAGAAGAAAATTCAAACTTTAATTTTGACACTTATGTACTCTTCAAATTGCTTATATCAAGTTACTTTTTTTTTGTCAAGTTACATGAAATTACCATAACTAAGTATAAATTTGAGAATACATATAAACCGGATGAGCTCCTTATGAAATTTAAATATATTCCGTAATGTTTGGACACTATTTGTATGTGTATTTACGCTCTTGTGTATGGATATTGGATATATGGATTTAATAGAGTTTATAGAGGTAATCTGGTTTGGAATTTTTGACGTTGAATCACGACAAAACATTAACTCTAAAGTCCAAGTTGCAATCTAATATTCAAAGTCAAAAAACTGCTATCACTACAAAACATTGGTTATAGTCCAAGTAAAGCTCTACGATAATGTATTGGGTAACTTTGGTTTCCTATCTATGCACGCCTACGACGTAGAGAACGGTCTAATTGAGGCCGACTCGAATAAGGTCGGCCCCAGTAAACGGACGGACCAAGCGACATGATTCAAGACGACGTCGCTTAAAGTTTTGACTTTACCGTACACTGAGACCACCAACCCCTTGTACTTTTCTTTAATTATTTCAAGGAAGGTCCCTTAATATATAAAGGGAACCTTCCCTTTGTAAGCGACTCATTTGTATCTTATTATTAAGAATATACAACTCTCTCTTTCTTGTGAAACGATCCTTACTTGCTTTATTGTTCTTACATCTTAAGCTATATCTTAGCAAAACGGTTTTCTCTAGTTCATATTACCCTTGATTCCGATTAACCCATATTATTTTTTATTGTTCTTGAGCTTAACAAGTACTTAACTTTTTAGCCAAACAATTTGGCGCCGTCTGTGGGGATTTCGTGAATCAAAGTTGTAGTTTTCTTCTAGAGATCTTTTAAAAAAAAACCACCTTCTACAACCTAGAATGACTGAGAACAACACAAGAATGAAAGCTATCATGGATGCTAGAGCCGATCTTATGGGACCTTTCAACGCGGCTACTGAAGGGGATGCTCCACACGCAACCCCTACTACCCTGGTAAGCGTGAAAAACCTACCTTCCCCTTCTGAAGATCTGGTGGTTCCACGGGAAAAAGAGGCCTCTACATCTACAACCAAAGAAGCACTACCAGAGATAAAGAGGCTATTGGAATAATGGTTGACAAGTGCTATAAGTAGCTTAGCCGGAAAACCACCCAACACCAGATGCACACCAACACCAGTGACGGACCATGCCATAACCGAAGATGAACTCGAGGTCACACGAACAAACAATGTGCCCGCCGATGCTCCAGCTCACATGGGAACACTCACAACCATCCTCAAAAATATGAAAGAAATGGAAAACGAAATTAGGCCGCTTCGTGACCAGATGAAGGAGCACTAAGAAAGAGTGGACAAGATCCCGGGTGCACCTAAGTTGCTACCAAAGCGAGACGTGGGTAGGTTCGTTGAAAACAACCCTACACAGAAGGAGTTGCACCTTACCCATCCCAAAAACCTTCAAAATGCCCCCTATTTGAAGGTATGATGGGACATCGGATCCCAAGGACCACCTAATCCACTACGTTATGGCGGTCAAAGGTAATGATTGATCAAAAGAACAGGTACCATCCGTACTTCTGAAGAAGTTCGGCGAAATATTAACAGGAGGGGCCCTAACATGGTACTCCCAGTTTCCGGCCAAAAGCATCTCCACGTTCGAGAAATGACAGATAAATTTGTCACCGCCCACGCAGGAGCCAAAAAAGCAGAAGCACGGGTCAACGACATCTTTGCTGTCAGACAGGTCTCAGGAGAAGGGCTTAGAGAGTTCTTATCCAGATTCAATAGGGTGAGGATGAGCCTACCAAACGTGTCCGAAGGCATGGCAGTCACAACTTTTCAGAATGGACTCAGCAGGGACGGCTCACGGGCGACCAGAAAGCTGCGTAGCCGTCTTATGAAATATCCCCCACCACATGGGATGAAATCCACAATGCCTACTGCGCCGAGGTACGTGGAGATGACGACGACTTTAATGGCCTGACCAGGCGGCTAATAGTGGTAAACCTAGAAATCTGAAGAGACCGACGCAATGAGGGATGACGAGAACAAGTCCCATGCCTTAATAGGGATAGACATCAACCCTACATCAGATATTTACAACCACCAAGGCACGCGGATTCCTTACAACGACATGTCGCCCCACTGAGGAACGACAGAGGTATGCCTCATTCATTATCTACACATAACTTTTGTGTGTCTCCTTCAGAAGTAGCGTACGCACTGGAGAAGCTGGGCAACAAAGTACAATGGCCGGCGAAGATGAAGTCCGACCCCGCCAATAGAAAATCAAATTCCCTATGTGAGTTTCACCAGGAACGGGGGCACAATACTGAAGACTGGATAGGTATCCGATAGGAGGTGGTCCGGATGCTGAACCAAAGGTTCTTAAAAGAACTGCTCATCGACAAAGGAAAACTCAACTTCGCAAGCGAGCCGGAACAACCTCATGTCCCGCCAAGGCCGCCCTGACCAACACGCACCATCAACATGATCATTGGGGACGGCAATGACTCAACGATCAACCATGTCAAATTCACCACCACTCACAAATTGAAGCGAACTATCACTCACGAATGGTATGAAGACTTCGAAGATAGTATCACATTCGATAAGTCTGATACCGACAGTTTGTTTTCCCCTATTATGATGCCTTAGTTATTAATTTACGCATAGTAGACACTTATGTTAAAAGGATCATGGTCGACAATGGCAGCGGCGCATGTATCATTCATCCAAGAGTCATTGCTTTAATGAGACTCGAGGATAAAATAATTTCGTGCTGCATAACACTAACTGGTTTTAACAATGAAGTTGAAAGAACCTCTGGCAAGGTAACGCTGCTCGTCCTGGCAGGAGGAGTTACGATGGAAACCACTTTCCACATAATGAATCAAGAAACGACATACAACGCCATCATAGGACGTCCATGGATATATGCCACGAGGGCAGTCCCCCCCAGTTTCTATCAAGTGATCAAATTTCCAACCCCATGGTGAGTGTATAGTATACGGGGCGATCCACGCACCGCCGAAGAGTGTTACTAAATAGCTCAAGATTACACTCACACCAAGAAGCTCAAAGGAGCAAGCGCGAAGGCATAACAATCAGCCCTATCGTGGACTAAGGTCCACCCGACAGAAACGTCATCAAAGATACTGACGACGTCGAAGCTAGCAAGGCCATGGTTGAAGACATCGGCCCCACCCAGCTGAGCACCAACGATTCAACCAAGAAAGCGTACATAGGCCACGGTCTTTCAAATCCATGTAAATATCGTGAATTTCTATCTGACCATGCAGACCTGCTTGATTTTTCCCATGCAGATATGCCAGGAATCCCACAAGAAATTGCCTCCCACAAGCTGGATGTCGATCCGCTACACCCGCCCGTACGGCAGGCGAGGAGAAAATTCAATGCCGCCATCAACGAAGCGGTGAGTGAAGAAGTAGACAAGCTGCTGGCTAATGGCTCCATTAGGGAATCTAAGTATCTGGAGTGGGTCGCCAACGTCGTAATGGTCAAAAAGAAAAACAGGAAGTGGCGAATGTGCGTAGATTTCACCGACCTGAACAAAGCATGTCCAAAAGACTCATTCCCGCTACCCTATGTCGACCAATTGATAAACGCCACGACAGGACACGAGCTGCTGAGCTTCCTTGATGCATACTCCGGCTACAATCATAACATGATGGCCGGGGAAGATCAGGAGAAAACGACCTTCATCACTCATAAAGGAACATACTGCTACAGGGTAATGCCCTTCGGGCTCAAGAATGCAGGGGCTACGTACCAGAAGCTGGTGACCACAATGTTCAAAGAGCAACTCGGCAAGACGATGGAGGTCTATATCGATGACATGCTAGTGAAGTCGCCAAAAAAAGAGGACCACCTCGACCAATTGAAGGAAGCCTTCGAAATACTAAGAAGATACGATATGAAGCGAATCACGAAAAGTGTGCCTTCGGCGTAGCCTCGGGAAAGTTCCTGGTATCACAAAGGGGCATCGAAGTCAACCCGGACCAGATCAAGGCCATAGAAGCCATCCCGGAGATACTGAGTGGCAATAATCAAGTGCAGAAGCTGACGAGTCGAATAGGCGCCCCCTCTAGGTTTATCTCACGCTCCTCCAATAGGTGCCACAAATTCTTTGGTGTATTGAAAAAGGCCAAGGACTACAATGGAATGAAGAATTCATCGACGCCTTGAGAAGTTTGAAGGAATACCTGTCATCGCCACCCTTGCTGGTCAAAGCCAACCCAGGCAAACCACTGTTGGTGTACTTGGCTGTATCGGAAGTTGCAGTCAACGCCGTCCTGGTGCGCGAAAATAAAGGTACGCAATCTCCTATCTATTACATTAGCAAAACTTTAGTGGACGCCGAAACCCAGTACCCACACTTTGAGAGGCTAGCACTGGTGCTCGTAGTAGCTTCACGGAAACTTCGACCCTATTTGCAGTGCCACCCCATAAGGGTAGTAACAACCTTCCCTTTAAGGAGCGTCTTACACAAACCCGAACTCTCAGAACGACTCGCCAGATGGGCTGTTGAGCTCAGCGAGCATGATATCACATACCTTCCAAGTACCGTCATCAAGTCGCAAGTCCTTGCCGACTTCAGCGCGGATGTCCTGCCAAAGGTAGAACTCGAGGCGCAATGCGTATCCTCCAATAATGACCTATGGATCCATTATACAGATGGCACCGCCAATGCATCGGGATCGGGACTGGGACTCGTTCTCAAGGTTCCCACGGGTGAAACAATTTGCCAGTCCATACGATGCCTGAAAATGACTAACAATGAGGCTGAGTACGAGGCCGTTATTGCAGGGCCACCAAATACGCGGCTCGCCGAATGCTCCTCCACTGCGACTCCCAACTTGTGATAAACCAGGTCACTGGGACTTATCATGTCAAAGAGCAGAGGCTATAAAAGTACTAGGCATAAATCCGCAAACTGATGGCTACGTTTGACGAGTGCCGCTTCAAACAAATTCTCCGAGCAGGGAACGTCGAAGCAGACGGCCTGGCAAACTTGGCTGCAGCCACCAAAAACTTCAACAAAGAAAGTGTGGTCACGCTCCTCCACTCACCCATTGACCACACCGAGTTACTTTCCTAACTTGGGACTGGCGCAACCAGTTCATATCTTATTTACAGGACGGGACATTGCCCCCAATAAAAAGGAGGTGAAAAAGCTTCGCGTACAGGCCGCCCAATATTGCATGATCAACAACTACCTTTATAAGAGGACGTTCGGTGGCCCCCTAGCCAAGTGCTGAGGGCCGCACTAAACGAGGCCGGTACTTGAAGAAGTACATGAAGGCCATTGCGCCACTCATACCGGTAATCACGCCCTCGTGCGGTGCATCATAGCTACGACTACTACTGGCCCACTATGAAAAAATAGGCAGCCGAGTATGTCTACCGATGCCAACAATGCCAAAAGTACACCCCAATGATACATCAGCCTGGAGAACCCCTCCATTCCGTCACTTCACCCTGGCCATTCATCAAATGGGGAATGGATATAGTCGGCCCACTGCCAGCAGGACGAGGGAAGGTACGATTCTTACTTGTTTTAACTAACTATTTCTCTAAGTGAGTAGAAGCAGGTGTGTACATGCAAATACGCGAACAAGAAGTCATCTCCTTCATATGGAAGAACATCATATGTCGCTTCGGCATCCCCAAAAAAATAAGATGTGACAACGTACATCAATTCAACGGTAAAAAAATGACAGAGTTCTTCGAGAAATGGCGCATCAAAAGGATACTATTACGCGATACCACCCAACCGCCAACGGCCAAGCGGAATGCTCCAACAAAACAATCCTAAAAATACTGAAGAAAAAGCTGGAAGACGCCAAAGGGCTATGGCCCAAACTACTGCCTGAAGTCTTGTGGGCACACAGAACTACACCCAAGTCCAGCACCGGGGAAACCCCGTACTCACTGGTGTTTGGAACCGGTGCTGTCATACCTATCGAAGTAGGCGAACCCAGCTTAAGGTATTCGCACACCAGTGGAGCAGAAAATGACACCAACAGACTCCAAGACCTTGATGAAGCCGAAGAAAGAAGGGAAATTGCGCATATTAGGATGGTAGTCCAAAAACAACAAATCGAAAGGTATTAGAACAAAAAGGCAAGAGTAAGACCGCTAAAGTAGGAGACTACGTCCTCAAAGCCAAGACTTGGCCTCCAAAGACTCAAATGAAGGAAAACTTGGCACAAACTTGGAAGGACCCTACAATATTACAGCTGCAGCCAGGAAAGGAGCATTCCAGCTCGAGACTCCAGAATAACTGGAACGTCGCTCACCTCAAACATTTCCACTTCTAAAAGAAGTCCCCTGAGTCGAATCTTTTTTCCTTACCCGAGTTTTGTCCCAATTGGGTTTTCTTGGGAAGGTTTTTAACAAGGAGGCAAAGGGAACACTTGGAGATGTTTGCAGTACAAGTGTATCACATCGACCCCTCTGTGTACTCTCCAAGCCCTACATGATACAGGGACTAGATTAGTACCATCTCCACATGTATAGAAAGGCTACGGCCATCTCGAGATGTATAGAAAGGCTACGACCATCTCCAGATGTATAGAAAGGCAATGACCATCTCCAGATGTATAGAAAGGCTACGACCATCTCCAGATGAATGAAAAGGCTACCGCCATCTCCAAATGAATGAAAAGGCTACGGCCATCTCCAAATGAATGAAAAGGCTACGATCATCTCCAAATGAATGAAAAGGCTACGGCCATCTCCAAATGAATGAAAAGGCTACAAACATCTCCAAATGAATGAAAAGGCTACTGCAATCTCCAACTGAATGAAAAGGCTACGGCCATCTCCAAATGAATGAAAAGGCTAGGGCCATCTCCAAACGAACGAAAAGGCTACGGGCGTCTCCAAGTAGACGAAAGGGCTACGACCAACTCCAAATGCATGAGGGGGCTAAGGCCATCATACATGGCTAAGGCCATTGTTTTAACATGGTTAAGGCAGTCAAATTATACATGGTTAAGGCCATCATTTTTACACGGATACGACCATCATTTTTACATGGCTAAGGCCATTGTTCTAACACGGCTAAGGCCGTCGAATTTTACATGGCTAAGGCCATCATTTTTACACGGCTATGGCCATCATTTTTACATGGATAAGGCCATTGTGTTAACACGGTTAAGGCCATCAAATTTTACATGGCTACGACCATCATTTTTACATGGCTAAGGCCATTGTTTTAACACGGTTAAGGTCGTCGAATTTTACATGGCAAAGGCCATCATTTTTACACTGCTACGACCATCATTTTTACATGGCTAAGGCCATTGTTTTAACACGGTTAAGGCCGTCGAATTTTAAACGGCTATGACCATCATCATTACATGGCTAAGGCCATTTTTTTAACACGGTTAAGGCCGTCGAATTTTACATGGCTAAGGCCATTATTTTTACACGGCTACGACCATCATTTTTACATGGCTAAGGCCATTGTTTTAACACGGTTAAGGTCGTCGAATTTTAAATGGCTACGGATATCATTTTTACATGGCTAAGGCCATTGTTTTAACACGGTTAATGCCGTCGAATTTTACATGGCTAAGGCCATCATTTTTACACGGCTATGGCCGTCGAACCTTACTTGGCCACGACCATCATTTTCACACGGTCAGGGCCACCGAATGGCCCACTTAGCTTCAACGACGGCAAGAAAAATAAGAAGGGAAGTATATAATGTTCCAGAAAACAGAAAAGATTAAGTTTAGCGAAAATCGTATATTTTTATGCTCAAAAGGGTCAACACCCACTATACAAAAATCAGTATTTACAAACATATTTACAGAGATCCAAAAGGCCTCCCCCCCTGATTATCTTGCCCTGCCTAGCCTTCATGCGGCCCTTCTTCGTTCCCAGGAGGATACGCCTTGGAAATCCAAGAGCTGGACTCCAAGTGACTGACGTCTGCAGAGATACCCTCTTCCCGAGGTGGCGATTCAGGACTATAGCTGGCCGCTTCACGGGCAACTCTAACCAGTTGGGATTGGCTCTCGACTTGCTCCTCAAATGCTCGCACATCCGCCAAAAATTCTTCGAGCAAGACCAGCCGGGGCTCTGCGTACACCCACATCTTGTGTGCCTCACGAGAAGCGTCAGTGTGTTCAAGGGTCCTCTTGAGGTCCTCAACCTCAAACTTTTTGGCATCGAGTTCCGCCATTAAAGTTGCAACCCGGGTGTGCAACTCCACCGCCTCCTCTGCCAATACGCGACCAAACTACAACTCGTCGTCCTTAGCTTGAATAAAGACCTCCATCTTCACAGTCTGAGCAACAGCAGCCATAAGTTGTTCGTAGACTTTCTCTAGCTCGGCCACCCTCTTCTTCAGCCGCTCCTCGGACTGCACGAGGCCCTCACAAACCACCCTGAAGTTAGGGTCCTGCTTGTACATATCGGCCAAGGTCTGGTGCGCCTCACGTGTTCTGTTATATTTCTTCACCAACCTATTGTATTTGGCCACCTTCTTCTTCAGGCGTCGATCCCTCTACGCCTCCAAGATAAGAGTCTAAAAAAAGGAATGAAAGGTGAATACAAAGAAAATCGCCCTCCACTAATGCAAAAGAAAACTCATCAATCAAGGCGCGCCTGCCATCGTATCTTCCTTTTCAAGGTCCCCCTCAGTGGGACACAAGACGGGCTCAGAAGGGGACGATTAGACAGTGGGCACTCTTGTGGGGGCAACCCCGGGGATGGTCCCAGGCACAACCACCGGTATCTCTTCGGGCGTTATCTCAAGTACGGCCCCTGACACAGCCTCAGGCACTAACTCCGGAGCCGCCTCTGATGCGATCTCCTGCCTTGAGAGGGGAGAAACAATACCCCAAGACGTACATACGAGGATAATATCCTCCTCACCAAGGTTAGATGCTGCCATATAAGGGCCAGCCACAGCTCTCTTCTTCTTTTTCTGCACCTTCTCAGAGGTGCCTCGACCTACCAAAATATGTATGATATAGGCAAGAAAACTATGGAGAACTCCCAAGTCAGAACGGAAAGGAAAAATCAAGCAAGGCCGTTACCTGACGGGCCATAGAGCCTGAGGAATTCCGGCCAGGTGCGGAATTCCTCCGCAAACGGTATCAACGCTCGCACCCACGACCTAATGTCCTCAATCCTTCGAGGAGGGCGAACTGTCACTACATGAAGGCAAAGGGAAATCTACAATGGTGAAAACAAGCAAAATAAGATTGCCGTAGTAAGAGCTATATACAGGAATGCTTACATGCTTCGTTCACGCCTCCGGAAACCCTTCGGGGTTTGACACCAGGTGTTCGGTACGCACATAGAAAATTCTCTTCCAAAATTTGCGGTTGGCCTTGTCGTCCGCTTGCGACAGAAAGCTCTTCTTGCCCGGCATACTAACTGGAGCATTGAGCCTCTCATAAAGCTCACGCGGAACATTTGCAAGAGGTGATGAACGGTGACCTCTTTCTCAGCCTTCGTCGTATAGGTGGTAAGAATCCTACACACCTTCAACGCATACGAAGTAAGTTAGGCCGGACACGCCCCGTACAAGCGACATAGCTCATCCGCCAAAGGGTAAATCGGGAGGCTTTACCCGATTCAAAAAGCGTATCATAGAATGTGCAATACCCGGGCCTATGCACGTTGGAGGAGTCCGTCCCGGCGGGAGCCATCTCGATGTAGTCAGGGATATTATATGACTCATTGAGAGTAGCCAAATGAGATGGCTTCAGTTCGCTGAGTTCCCAAGGGGGAAGCTTACACTGGTTCTTAAAATCTTTCCATGCAGCCATATCCAGTAGAAGAATATTGGCCGTTGATAGGGGAACGAGAACCTGCTCGGCTTCCCCATCATCTGATGACGACGAAGCCCTAGAGAGGGCGTCACCCTTGGTCCTGGTACAATCGTGACGACGTTTAGTCATAATGGAAGTTATGAGAGAAGGGAGCTTTAAGGATACACGGTTTGATTCTCAGGAACGAATATTTTAAAAGAAAAGATCAACTGGTGCCAGAGAAAGACGAGATAAAGGTTGAGAAAGTGCTTTCCAAAAAATTTGAAAGATGATTGGGATTCAACCTCTTCCCTATTTATAAGGAGAGGTGCACGGAAATGAAAAAGGCTTGGTTCAAAAATTGGCGCGGAAAACCAAAACGTCACGTCATGTCCTGAATCGCCTCGGGAGAAAAGGTAATGATCATGCACGTGATCGATGATGTCATCCTAAAAAGAGCAGCCCTAAAAGGAGGTTTTATGTCAACGGCGTAACCCCTCCGTGTATGATCACGCCCCCTTTTTTACAGTATCGACGGGAACGGCCAAATTTGTAGAAAGGACGAGCACGCATATATATATTCATTGAAGACGTCTCTCGTCTACGTCCCCAACAAACGGAGGGACTATCTGTATTGGGCAAATTTAGTTCCCTATGTTCTTAGGTTATCTATGCACGCCTACGACGTAGAGAACGGCCTAATTGATGCCGACTCGAATAAGGTCGGCCCCAGTAAGCGGACGGACCAAACGACATGATTCAAGATGACGTCGCTTAAAGTTCTGACTTTCCCGTACACTGAGACCACCAACCCCTTGTACTTTTCTTTGATTATTTCGAGGAAGGTCCCTTAATATATAAAGGGGACCTTCCCTTTTTAAAGGACTCATGTGTATCTTATTATTAAGAATATACAACTCTCTCTTCTCTATCTCTCTTTTTCTTGTGAAACGATCCTTACTTGCTTTATTGTTCTTACATCTTAAGTTACCTTCACTATTATCACATATTTTAATAAAACGATTTTATCTAGTTCATATTACCCTTGATTCCGATTAAAGCATATTATTTTTTATTATTCTTGAGCTTAACAAGTAAGTAACTATAGAGGCGTATCATATTTATAAGTCTTTCTGTGACTAGCATATTTTATTTTATTTTATTTTTTATTGATCTTCTTCTGTTGAAAAATACTACTCCAATAAAAGGATTGGCACAAGAGTATTTTTATCCTTTATCTATACTATTGAATATAGAATATCTCTTATTTTTTGGTTAAAGTGGGCAGCTATGGTCTACCCCAAATAAAATTAACGGGTAAAACAATTGTGGTTCCACTACAATTTAGGTATCATGCTACTAAACATTTTTCCTTTTCATATAATATATCTTTATCGTTGCTAAATTTTTCAGCTTAAGGAGTTATAATCTTGAAATTGAATTGATTAGGATTGGAGTTGAAGAATTTCTAGGGGGTAAAAATTATTTTATTTTTATTTTTTATTTGATTAAGAATTTTTAATATTATGATATAAAATTTTACATTAATTAACATAGGATAACATGCAGTACAAAAAAAGTAATGTCATGAAAGGCAGAAATAACAAAATAACTTTTTATTCTTTGTTTTCTCCGTTGTTAATATATCTTAAAGAAATATGATTTCAGTATACTCGCCATTACATGGTGTGACCATAATTATTAAATGTTGTTGCGTTCTTTAAGTAATTTTACAACTAACATAATTTTAGAATATTAATTCCATTTTTTCCTTAGATTGTGTCAAAACTTTTGTTAATGAGTTAATTAGTTTGGATTATATATTATATTCTTTTTCCATTTTTTGTTTTTTAAAGGAACTAATTATCGAACTTCATATATATTCATGGACCGAAAACTTTCATACATATTTAGTAACATGTTATTTTAGAATATTTATGCAATTTAAAATTTCTTCTTTTGGAACGCGTTTTGCAATATTTGACACAACATACCTCGTGCATCGCACGAATATAAAGACTAGTTTACAAAAAAATAATTAGCACGAATAATTTAGCTAAATGTTGAAAGACTAAAATATCCTTAAAACGTTAGTCGACTTTTATAACCTTAAGTATTTGTATAATTTAAGGATATTATTGTAATTATTGTGACGATCCGACCCGTTGTCTTATGTGTTACTGCTCCGTTTCCCCCTTATTGTGTTGCTTCATGTTTCAATATCAGCATTAGAGTCAATCGGGTGTAATTGAATTGGTTTTGGTTGAAAAATAAGGCACATGGCCTCTTAAAAGGAAGTTTGTTTTGGAAAAGTCAACCGAAAGTTGACTTGTGAGCTAGAAGGCTCGGATGTGATTTTTGATGATTCGGTTAGCTTCGGGAGATGATTTGTGACTTAGGAGAGTGATCAGAAATGAATTTGGAGGTCTAGTATAGAATTGGGCTTGAATTGGCGAAGTTTGAATTTTGACGGATTCCGGTTGATAGATGAGATTTTGATCCGAGGATCAGAATAGAATTCCGAGAGTTGCAGTAGCTTCGTTAGGTGATTTTCAATATGTCTGCAAATTTTCAGGTCATTCGGATGTCGTTTGGTTGGGTTTTTGATCGAATATGAGTTCAGAAGTTCTTAAGAGAAACTTATGCTTGAATCCGTCGAGATTTGATGATTTTGTGTTAATGGATATGTTTTGATGATTGGAGCAAGTTTGAATAATGTTATAGAATGAGTTAGTGCTTTTGGTTGAGGTCCCGGGGGGGGGGGGGTATCGGGTGGTCAATCAGACCATTTTTGGACTTATCGTGTTGCAGGTTTTTCAGCTGTTTTATTGTAGATGTTTTGTTCATCGCGTTCTCGTGGGGAGTGTCGCGAACACGTAGATTAAATTTGGGAGGCCTGGAAATTTGTCATCGCATTTGCGTATCTCAAGGTCGCATTCGCGTCATTATGGGAAGTAAAGCATCACGTTCGCGGTGCATGTAGCACGTTCGCGTAGAAGGGATGTGAGGCCATGAGTAAGTACTCATCGCGATCGCGGGTTGGCAGTCGCAGTCGTGTAATGATAATTGAGGTCAACATAATTTGGTCATCGCGAACGCGTGGATTTGGGTCGTGCTTCGCGTAGGGTAAATTTGCACCTGGGCAGAATTGATTTAAGTCATTTCCTCTGCGAGTTTAAGTCATTTTTCCACTATTGTTGAGGATTTTGGGAGCTTTTGGGAGAAAATGAAGAGGGTTTCGAAGGGAATCAAGGGAGGTAAGTTACTTGGCCTAATTATTCATGTTTATGGAAGAATTATCATGTAAACTTGGTTTAATTCATTAAAAAGGGGCTAAAGTTAGGGCTTGAGTTTTGATATTTCAAATTGGAATTTGATAGGTCATTTGAGCTTGGATTTGGGAGTTCTTTGTATGTATGTACTCGTGGAGAGACGAGGATTTCGAAAATGTAAGTTTCGTAATTTTTGAGAAGCGGGTCCGGGGTTCGAGTTTTGCAAGATTTGATGTTCTTGCTATAATTCGATTGTTTTCGATTGGGTATTGTCCCATTTGCATATTGTGATATATTCGCTTTGTTTTTACTAGATTCGACACGCGTGCAGGCCGATTTGAGGGGTAGAGGCATCACGAGCTTGATATTTTGCTGGTTCGAGGTGAGTAATACTTTGGAATAATTTCTTGAGGGTTTGAAACCCCAGATTTGCACATCTTAGTGCTATATTGTGGTGACTTGCACGCTGGACCTGAGCGTGGGATAGAGCACCATTGGGGATTGTGACTTGGTCCGTCCCGGTTGTTGGTTTTTACGGCAAAATTGCAAATGATTTATTGTTATCATTATGACTTGGGCACATTTCCATACTTGGGGCTTATTGCCGATCATTTCAACTCTTTTTGAACTATCATCACAGTTTTCCTCACTATTTGAAAGATTATTTGAACTCGGTCCGTGTGATTAATATTGTTTTATGAACTCAACTATATTTTTCTCAAACTTGGAGTTTTAACTGATATTTGAACTATTGTTTGAGCTTAGTATTATTGTTTTACAGATGCCCGAGGGGCTTTTGACTATTTTTGACTGATTGAGGCTGAGGGCCATATGTGAGGGCATGAAGAGTGATGTAAGGAGGCTTTCAGACCTCGAGTGTTATGTGTGCACCTGCATATACATGCATGGATCGGACTGCACGCCGCAGTATCATATTGCATGGATCGGGCTGCACGCCGCAGTATATATATATATATATATATATATATATATATATATATATATATATATATATATATACGCAGTATCATATTGCATGGATCGGGCTGCACGCCGCAGTATATATATATATATATATATATTGGATCGGGCGGCACACCGCAACATATATATATATTATATTGTATCGGGCTGCACGTCGCAGAATTATATATATTATATTGGATCGGACTGCACGCCGCAACATTTTATATATTATATTGGATCGGGCTGCATGCCGCAGCATTTTTGCGCTTGGGCTGTAGGAGCCCCTCCGGAGTCTGTACACACCCTAGTGAGCGCAGGGTACCAATGGATCGATCTACGCGCCGTAGCGGTCATGCGTATTGCATTGCATTGCATTCACGCATTCACTCCTATTTGTACTACGTGGCACGACATTTAGCAGTCATATATCATTGCATACATACTGTTACTTGCCCTGTTGACCAGATACCCTGGTATTATATGTTAAGGAGTGCTGAGCCCGAGAGGCTGGTGTTGGATGTTGTGAGTTGGGAGTGAGCCCGCGGGGCTGACACTGGACTGAGAGATTGACACTGAGCCCGAGGGACATGTTTTCTGATTACTTTCTACTTGTTGAAATTACATTTGCAACCGTTGAAAAAACATGTTTTCAAAGAGATTTTGAACAGAACTTGAAATTTTCTAAATGGATTTTTACAGTATTTCGGTTTTTCTCAAAAAGGGTTGTTCTGTCTTTTATAGCAGTTTGGTTTGCTCATACGTGTTTTCTTATCGCTCAGATATTATTCTCTCTTATTACCACTAAGTTGGAAGTACTCACTTTACTCCCTGTACCTTGCGTGCAGTCATAGGTAATGTTCACCCAGTAGCGGGTTATTAGCAGGATCGAATGCCATATTTTGGTAGTTGAGCAAGGTGACCGCCGGCGTTCGCAGCACCGCATTCTGACTTTGAGTTCCAGATTTTACCTTGTATATATATTTTGTTGGCCCAATAGTAGTGTCCCTACTCAATAGATGCTCGTGACTTGTGACACCCCGGCCGGTTATATTGAAATAAAATTTCATAGTTAAATGCCATTAAGTAATATTCCTATTTATTTATGTTTAATAGTTGCCTAAAGAGTATTTGGGGTTGTTGGCTGGCCTTGTCTTCACGAGAGGCACCATTACGATCGGGTTAGAGAATTGGGTCGTGACAATTATAAATAGCCTAACATTGAAATTCTTTTTCGGTTGTAAATTGGGAACTAAATTTCTAGATCAAATAGGACAGCTTGGGATTCAAAGCTTCAAGGAATAAAAAAAAGTACGTTAACGAACGGAGAGTTTGATTTTTATCCAAATAGTGAAATTTAAAATATCGATTTCCTCCTCCCAAATTAAAGGCAAAATCTTACTTCCTCCTCCCAGGCGCTTTTTGTTCTCAGCGTTAATTTATTTTGACGAATAATAATTTAAAGTACTTTTTATTAATTAGTTTAATTTAATACGAAATTTTAAACTTCCAAGTAGAGGAAAGCAAGAAAAGCTGAGGAAATGTGTGTAGCTTGGAAAAATTACGGTTTAAATGAAAACTTTTAATTATTTATCATAAAAAACCATACACATGGGACATGTTTATTTATATGGATTTTAGTTCAGTCTTTTCTTAAACCATAGTAGAACATTTATTTTAACCAAAAATGATATTCCCTCCGTTCAATTTATGTAAATTCAATTGACTAAATATGGAGTTAAAAAAAGAAAGAAGACTTTGAATTTGTAGTGTAAAATAAGGCACATATATTTTGTAAGGTCATAAATTATTGCATTAAGATAAATTGTTTCTAAATAAGGAAAAAAGTCATTTTTTTATACGGACAAAAAAAGATAATGTTCACATAATTAAAACAGTATACTACTCAAGAACAATTTGATAAGACTCAGATTTAATATCATAGCTGGAAGGGAAAAAAGAAATAAAAGAAATAGTGGTGATCAATTAATTTATGAGAGTATGAATGGTAACACGTCTAAATAAATTGCAAAGCAACATAGTTGATATATTTGTATTGGGGAAAAATTGAGTTTGAATTAAAGATGTCGATGTATGATATATGGATTGGTCAAATAGTCAAAGAACAATAAATAATGGCACGGAAGACAACATGCACGGTGGAGGGAAAGAAAACAGACACGAGAGGAAATCTTAGATACGAGACTCGTGTCTATTCAAATCATTCAATATCAACGGATAAAAAGGGCATTGAAGACAAGAATCTGATGACAAAAAGTAGTCTATATTCATTATTAATTACCTGATACGTTAGTTATTCAATATTTATTAGCAATGATTATGTAACGTCTCATTAAATGTTCCTTTATTATTTAGATTAATCCGTTACTCCCTGTCAACTATAAAAGGAGGAAGATTTATCATTTGTAGACAGAGAATACTCTAGATATCATATTGAAATAATAAGTTCTTATTACTTTATTCTTATTCTTTGAAAGCTAATTATATTTCGGTCTCTTTGATTATCAGTAACCCGATTTCTTCTCTATAAAATTCAAGCTTTGACCAAATTATATTTTTTGGTTAAACAAATTGGTTCCGTTACCGGGAATCTGATAATCCGTTCTTTGTAAATTAACATTCAACCTATTGTCAGTATGTCGAACAACAACGACTACAATAACCAAGAAAATCTGAACCATCAAATTGATGATGATGAACTCAACAACGCTAACCTTCAAACTTCTCCACGTGGATCTCGTGAAGGAACTCCAAATAATATATCTGAACATGTTGATGGAGGAGATGAAACAAGAGATGACCTTTTAAAGAAAATAATCGACTCAGAGATTGACAAAGCTTTGTGAGCCCTAGTTAGTCAATTGCCTGCTGCACCAGTAACACCATACAACAACACGTTGGAAAACCCTCGCTCTGGTCTAGTTGATTTTGGCAATAGAGCAACTCCTAGTGACTCACAAGATGGAGAACCAGGTAATGTAGGTAATTCTCATCTTCAAAATTTGGTATTAATCTTGCAGAAACAACTGAAGGAGCAGAACGAACGAATCGAGCAAATCACTGGAGTTACACCTGTGATAAAAGGAGTGGATGTGGATAAATATTCACAACAACCATGGAAACCAAGTGCTGCTCCTTTACCAATTCCAAAGAAATTCAAAATGCCTAACATCCCAAAATATGATGGTACAATTGACCCTCGTGACCATGTAACCACATTTACAACAGGAGTGAAAGGCAATGATTTAAACCAAACAGGAAATCAAATCAGTATTGGTTAAAAAGTTTGGAGAGACACTCACCAAGGGAGCATTAATCTGGTATTCTCTTTTACCTGAAAATTCTATAAATTCTTTTGCTGAGCTTGCAGATTCTTTTATAAAAGCACACGCGGGAGCTCAAAAGGTGGAGAAGAGAATGGAGGATATCTTCAAAATCAAACAAGGAAACACTGAATTGCTCAGAGATTTCGTTGATAGATTCCAACGTGAAAGAATGATGCTGCCCCGTGTACCGGATAATTGGGTTGCAATAGCTTTTGCCAGTAATTTGAATGATAAAAGTTCAGAAGCCACGAGAAGACTTAAAGAAAGCCTTCGTGAATTTCCCACAAGTACTTGGAACGATGTTTATAACAGGTACAGTACGAAGCTCAGAATTGAAGAGGATACCGTATCTCAACCTCAACGAGAAGATAGAAGCGGGTCCAGAAGGTCTGTAGCCAACAAAAGGTCGGGAAAGAACATGTACGATCCATATATAGGACCTGCAGGAAAAGAACCACGTTCTACACGAAATAATCAACATTATGATCAAAGGGCGAGAGACAGGGGAACCAGATCTTCATCCAGGTTCAGAGGCGATTGAAACAACCAAGAGTCATGATATGATGATAGAAATTTAATGGCACGATTTGCTGGTCATAGTTTCAATGTAACTAATTACGAGCTCGTAGCTTTTCTAAGGAGTATGGGAGATAAGGTACGGTGGCCAAAAGAGATGCGCTCGAACCCAAACAGACGTAACCCAGACCATTAGTGAGAATTTCACAATGACCATGGACATAAAACCTCATAATGCAGATTTCTACAGAGTGAAGTAGATCATTTGTTGAAGCAAGGATATCTCACAGAGCTGTTCAGTGAAAAAGGAAAGCAAGCCTACATGTAAAATTGGTAAGAGACACCGAAACCACCTTCACCTAAGAGGGTAGTAAATGTCATCAATGGAGGGGAAGATATATACGGAGTGACGTACACGGCTTCAAACAAAGTTTCCAAAATGAAGATCACACACCGCAAGCGAGTACGACAAACCTTAGAACATGAGAGTATAAGCTTCGATGATGCAGATACGGAAGGAGTGATGACACCGCATAACGATGCTCTGGTAATATCTTTAATTATATATGAAACTGATTTAAGAAGAGTTTTGATTGATCCAGGTAGCTCTGTAAATATCATTCTACTAAGAGTGCTGCGGGAAATGCAAGCTGAAGATAAAATGATACCAAAAATGCATGCTTTGTCAGGCTTCGACAATTCAAGCGTAGTAACAAAAGTTGAGGTAACTCTAACAACTTATGCTGCAGGTGTTGTTAAAGAAACAAAGTTTCAGGTAGTGGATTTGGAAATGGAATATAATATAATCATGGGGAGACCTTGGATCCATGATATGGATGTTGTTCCGTCAAACTTACATCAAGTCATTAAATTTCCATCACCTTGGGGAATATGTAAAATTCGAGGGGATCAACAAATAGCAAAGAGTATCAATGCAATAACAGATACGAACACCGCAAGTAAAGAGAATAGCAATTACCGAAAACAGTTGAAGGTGTCAGGAATCAAACATCAACTGAAAAAATAGATTTAGATTCGAGGCCTGATGTAATTTAAGAACCTGAAGAAAATGAGAACATCAAACCGAAAATAGAGAGATCGAGGCTGTGGTGTTATTTGAACAATGGCCAGAGAAAAAAGTTTACGTAGGAGCCAATCTAAATCGCGACATGCGAGATATGTTAATTGAATTTTTAAAAGCTAACATAGATTGTTTTGCCTGGTCCAATGCTGATATGACAGGAATTCCACCGGATGTGATGACTCATAAGCTTAATGAATACCCATCTTTCACTCCAACTAAGCAAAAGAAAAGAAAGCAAGGATCTTTCAAAAATCAAGTAATCCTAAATGAGGTCCAAAAGTTGTTAAAAATCGGGTCAATTCGTGAGGTAAGATATTCTGATTGATTAGCTAACACGGTGGTCGTACCTAAGAAGAATGGTAAATGGCGAGTTTGTGTAGATTACACTGATCTAAATAAAGCTTGCCCAAAAGATTCTTTTCCTTTACCCCATAAAGATCAATTAATTGATGCAACTGCAGATCATGAACTTTTATGTTTTTTAGATGCATATTCAGGGTACAACCAAATTAAAATGGACCCCGGTGATGAGGAAAAGACTTCCTTCATCACAGACCGGGGGACTTACTGCTATAAAGTAATGCCCTTCGGTCTAAAAAATGTTGGAGCAACCTATCAAAGGTTAATCACCAAAATATTTCAAGAACATTTGGGAAAAACAATGGAGGTATATATAGACGACATGCTCGTCAAAACCCAGCATTCCCATAACCATATTTCCCATTTAACTGTTACTTTGAAATTTTACGAAAATTCAATATGAAACTCAATCTTGAAAAATGTGCATTTGGAGTTGCTTCTGGTAAATTTTTAGGTTTTCTTGTCTCTAACTGTGGAATTGAAGTAAATCCTTCCCAGACTAAAGCAATTGAAGAAATACCTGATGTCCTTACCAGTAAAAAGGAAGTTCAGAGGCTAACGGGAAGGATAGCGACCTTAGGGAGATTTATTTCAAAATCTTCAGAAAAATGCTTCAAGTTTTTTTTCTGCACTCAAAAAGCAAGATCATTTTGAGTGGAATGAAGATTGTCAACAAGCCCTGAGGGACTTGAAGGATTATTTATCAAATCCTCCTTTACTGGCGAAACCTAAAAAAGGTGAAAAGCTATTCATTTATCTAGCAGTATCAGAAGTAGCGGTAAGTGCCGTTTTAGTACGTGGAGAACAAGGTATGCAATCTCCAATTTAATATGTGAGTAAAACTCTATTAGATGCAGAGACTAGATATTCACAACTAGAAAAATTAGCATTAGCTCTCATCATGACATCTAGAAAACTACGGCCTTATTTTCAATGTCATCCTATTGTTGTTCTTACTGCTTTTCCTTTACGAAATATATTGCATAAACATGAACTATCAGGGAGATTAGCAAAATGGGCTATAGAACTAAGTGAATATGAAATAATTTACCAACCTCGAACTGCTATTAAATCTCAAGTAGTTGTCGATTTCGTAGCTGATTTGAGTCAAAGCATACACCTAGAAGCAGAAAAAATTACAAGTTTTTAATGGTGCTAATCCAGGGACTTGGCTATTATTTACTGATGGTTCATCTAATGGAAAGGGGCAGGTTTAGGAATTGTTCTTATACCACTACGGGTGAAACAATTAGACAAGCTATAAAATGTCACCCTGTAACTAATAACGAAGTAGAGTATGAAGCTGTGATTGCAGGTTTGGAGTTAGCATTAGAACTTGGCATCATGCAAATCGTAATCAAAAGCGATTCACAGCTCGTAGCCAATCAAATACTGGTGACATACGTGGCTAGAGAAACTCGAATGCAAGAGTATCTCGAAAAGGTACGAGAGTTAATAAGACAGTTCCAAACGTGGAAACTGATGCAAATCCCAAGAGAAGAGAATTTGTAAGCAGGCACTTTAGCCAACCTTGCATCGGCAGCAGATATAGCAAAAGACGCGAATGCTTGAATATACATTTGTTCCATTCTGTTCTTGACCCTGATAAAAATGAGGTAACCTTTAATCACTTAACTTGGGATTGGAGAAACAAAATCGTGTCTTTTTTGCAGCACGGAATCATATCTGAAGACAAGGAGAAGGCTCATGCACTAAGAAAGAAAGTTGCTCGTTATTGCCCATTTCAAGGAAACTTTTACCGTAAAATGTTTGGTGGACCATTAGCTCGGTGTCTCGGACCTTCTCAAACAGAATATGTGATGAGAGAAGTTCATGAGGGGCATTGTGGAAATCATGCAGGAGGCAGATCACTTGTCAAAACATTGATTCGAGTGGGATATTACTTGCCTAAAATGGAAGAAGAAGCGAATGATTTCGTATCTAAGTGTGATAAATGTCAAAGGTATGGAAATAACATGCATAGACCAGCTGAGTTATTACATCCTTTCATAGCTCCATGGCCCTTCATGAAATGGGGAATGGACATCGTAGGACCATTACCTCAGGCAAAAGGCCAGGTAAAGTTTCTACTAGTACTTACTGATTATTTCGCTAAATGGGTAGAAGCAGGAACGTTTAAATAGGTACGAGAGAAAGAAGTTAAGGACTTCATTTGGAGAAATATAATTTGCCGCTATGGTGTTCCAAAGGAGATAGTGTGTGATAATGGACCACAATTTATAGGGGCTCAAATCACCGAATTCTTTCAAAGTTGGAAAATCAAAAGAATTACGTCAACACCGTATCATCCAGTCGGTAATGGGCAAGCAGAGTCTACAAACAAAGTAATTATCAACAGCCTAAAGAAAAGGTTACAAGAATCAAAAGGCAATTGGCCTGAAGTATTACCAGCGGTGTTATGGGCATATCGAACGACGGCAAAAACAAGTACAGGAGAAACACCATTTTCAATTGTTTATGGTGCGGAAGCTTTGATACCAGTTGTGATAGTGAACCTAGTACACGACGTGTTCAAGCAGAGGAAAATTCGAACAACAAAGAGTTCGGAGTAAATCTTGATTTACTTGAAGGGGGAAGAGAATATGCGTTGATAAGGATGGAGGCTCAAAAGCAAGTAATTGAGAGATATTATAATAGGAAAGCACGCCTCAGATTTTTTAAAGTTGGGGACTTCGTGTTGAAAAAGGTTTTCCAATCTACGAAGTCAGCTAATACAGGAAAGCTAAGTCCAACATGGAAGGACCTTATTGAATTCGTGAAATTGCGGGGAAAGGCGCATATGAGCTAGAAACAATAGATGGCAAGGTTTTACCTTCGCATTGGAATGCCGTACATTTAAAGAGGTATTACTTCTAAGGAAGTACCCACGGTCAGGTATCACTATGTTAAATTTTTTCCTTTGAATTGTTTAAATTACACTAACGATTTCAGATGTTAGGCAAAATCCTAACTCGTGCCAAATGATGAGTCACGACCTGCACGGTAAATTGGAATACTATTAATTTCCTAGCCCAGGGTTACATTAATCTGATGGAAATACACACGAGCTAGGCAGTCTTCATCTATAATCGAACCTCCGAGTCCCGTATATTTTTCTGTTTCAGGAAAATGACCAAAACTTGGGAGCAAATACACAAGTGTTCGAGGCTTCATACTTCACCGCTCAAGCACTTGGGGGACTATATAGACACGAGTATGTGCAGAAATAGGTACGAGAAAGAAAAATTCAAGACTTACAAATCAAATCAAGTTACGAGAATTCAAGTATCAACCATTCAAGTATCAATCTAAAAGCATTCATCATAGTGTTCCTTCCTTCTTAGAATAATGAAGTCACTGCTTAAACCTCTCCTAAGTATGTAAAGGCAGGGACATGACTATGTATCAGAAAAAGGTTATGAAAAACCTTAACTTGTATATTTTGTAAATCTGTTAAAAGAAAACAGTTGCGAGAAAGTTGTCGATGTGCTTCAATACATGTAATACTCAAGAAACTTATCAAAGTTCATGAATAAAAACTTTACAAAAGTTGTTTTATACGAAACATGTATGCTCCTATTTATTTCATCGTATAATAACACCATTATAAAGTTGAGACGTCTTCTTCATTAAGTGTCGATAAGTAAAAGGGCCCTCTTTTATTTTTCCTCATGATGATAACACATGAGAAGAATTATGAAAGCATTTTCTGAAAAGGACAAAAAAACTAACTTATTCTCTAAGTCCTAAAATGAAAAATGGCAAGAGTAAGATAAAAATAAAATTATTCTGCAAAGTCTAGAACAGTGAATAGATAAGGATAAAATAAAGAAGTATTATACCAGCTTCTCAACATAAAAAGCTAAGGGAAAACATTTAGCTATTACTGTACATTTTTTTAAAAAGAAACAGATGCCCCATTATAGAAACTGGGGACTTAATTACATCATCAGAAATAAACAAAAGAGGTTAAACATTTTCATTGGTCACTGAGGAAATTGGAACATTAGAAGCCGCAGCCTCATTAGGCTCGGTAGAAACTTCCAAAGGAGTAGCAATAGAGGTGATCTCAGCTGAAATTGAAGTATCGACATTTTCAAGAGAAGTAGTAGACACAGGGATATCCATTCCAAAGACTGTGTTGTAGATAAGGTACCCTCGGTCACTAGAACTATAACTTCAATAACTTCAGCTGGTGACTCTAAATTCAAAGGCTCTTCAACCTTGGGAGTTTCGACTGTTGGAGAGGAGATGTCAATTACCTGATCAGGAGAAGGAGTTCAGTAGGTTGCTCATTCTTCTCAATCGTGTCTAAAACTTTGGCCAACTCAGATTGCAAGTCAAAATTTTATAGAGAATCCTCCATTAAAGCATCACGACGAGATTTGAAGAAAGCTCAGTTAACCTCATAATTGAAATTCTCAGCTAAGGAATTGTAATCCTTCTACAGGTTTTCATAATCCCTTCCCCACGTAGCTAAGGTGTTCTTCATTGTTTCATGCTCAGCTAAGTGAGAATCAAGGGAAAATTGAAGGTTGACACAAGAAATCTCAAACACACGAACATTATCTGAAGAAATCCTCAAGTCAGCCTGAGTCTGGTTCAAAGATTGCACTAATTCTTTGGCATATTCTTCTTTTTTCTCCATTAGTGCTTTGAGTTCTTTGATTTCTTCATTAGCCTTTGACAAAGAATCCTTCAAAATCTCTTTATCCTATTTTTCTTGGCTCGTAGAAGCCGTGGCAATCCCTAATACCGAGGATAAAGCCCGATTTTGCTGTTCAAGTTGAAACTTAGAAGATTGCAATTCTTCAATGCTCCCTAAAGCACCTTTGAATTGTTCCGTCCAATTTTGAGCCTAAAGCTGGGCATCTTCAGATATTCTTTTAGCATCCTCAGCAGCCTTAGTAGATTCACGTGCCATTTTCTCTAAAGTAGAGATCCTCCCCATCAACTCAGTTCCGATCAAATTTGCCTACAAACATAAAGCATAAGGATAATAACTTAAAGCCAAAGAAAAGTAAAAATCATGGGTAAGGAATGTACCTTCAGTGTTGAATGAACTATGTCATTCATCAAACTGTAGCAGCTGTGACTCTGCATCTTTGTCCTTTCCACATCTCTGATAAGAGGCTCGAGCCAGACATCCGCTCCAGCCGTCTTCCTTAAAAGACTATGAGTAGCAGGTACTTCAAGAGTAACCTTTCTCATAGCCATTCCTCTGTTGTTTGGGCCAGGTTCAGAATGAGGAACATATGAGGAAGGAATCGTGGAAGGAGGAGTAGTAGATGAGGTGAAAACAATAGGAGTGGCAGAAACCAGAACAGGAGCTGAGGGAATAGGCACGAGGGCTAAAAAAGGAACATGGGAAGAAGTTGTAAATGTTAGAAAATACGCTTAACGCTAGAGGGGGGGTGAATAGCGTTATAATAAAATTTAGCGTAAACTTGCAGAAATTAAAATTTGCAGGAAATAAATAAGTGCGTTAAATAAACAAAAAGGAAAGAACGCACCGATATATTCTGGTTCACCACAACACGTGGCTAGTCCAGTCCCCGAGAGACTCTCTCGAGATTTTCCACTAACTTGTTAAGCTTACGGGTGCTCAACAAACCTTTACAACTTAAGGACACAAGCCTTAACACCTTTGCTCGGAGATACAACACTCGAAGACTTCAACCAAGGAAACATAAGTTCCTTACAACAAGAGAATCACAATTCTCTTACAAGTGTATAAACCACTAAACACTCAAACAAAATACTCCTTAATGAGTAGATATGAGTAAAAGAAGTAAGCTCTAGATCACAACAACTTTGGACAAGAATATGGCTCTCAAAAGCTTTATGAAATTGAATATAAAATGATAAACAAAAATATGCAAGCTTATAGCAATGTAATGATCAGTTGTAGTATGTTGTTGTGTAACACTGAAATGAAGCTGTATTTATAGTTGAAAAACTTGGGATTACCGTTGCCTAATTGCCAATTAAGAGTTGCTGATTTTACTCACTGACAATCGATTGTCAAACCCCAACAATCGATTGTCTGCCAGTCAGATCAAAATTCAATCCCAGATTTTACGCTTGATAATCGATTACTTACAATCCATAATCGATTACTGGCAACGTTCAAAAAATCCTTTCCAGATTTTACCACAAACAATCGATTACTCAGCAACGTTCAAAAAATCTTTTCCGGATTTTAATCAAAACAATCGATTATACAAAATCAATAATCGATTACCCAATAACGTTCAAAAAATCTTTTCCGGATTTTAATCAAAACAATCGATTATACAGAATCAATAATCGATTACCTGACGGTATTTAACACTTTACGACAACGGTCAGCTTCACAATCGATTGCACAAAGTCAACAATCGATTACTTATCAGTTTTTGAAAAATATTTTAGACACTGTCTATTTGACAATCGATTGTCCAATGTAACAATCGATTATTTAATAAATTTGAAAATTACTGGAAGACACTGTCTCAACATAATCGATTACCATTAGTTCATAATCGATTATTCTGAGTTTTGAAAAACTTTGATGGACACTGCCTCAGTCACAATCGATTGTCATTAGTTCACAATCGATTGTCATGCAGGTTTGAAAAACCTGATGCTCACTGTTTTACTCACAATCGATTGTCATTAGTTCACAATCGATTGTCATGCAGTCTTGGCTTAAAACAATCGATTATCATAAGTACATAATCGATTATCTTAGTCCAGATTTTTAAGGCATGTCTAAAAATTATTTTGACTACTGTAAATATGCATGATTTAAAATCATTTGACATTAAATTAAATATGCATGATTTTGGAAAATAGTTTTATGAGAGAAGCCATGTTACGAGTCAAGTTGTAGTATCAAGATCACAATTAAGAATGACTCAATTAAACTATAAAACTTTGCCTTGAGCTTGAATCTCGTTGTACATGAATTGTGCGCTTGTTTCTTGAACATCGTCATATATCAATTTTTGCTTCGTTTGTCATTCATCAAAACCTATACAAAAGAACACACGTTTTAGTATATTGCATTGAGAACGTGTTTCCAACAGTTTCTCCCTTTTTGATAATGGCAAACATTAAGCGGGATATGCAAGACAAGCAATTTATAATGACGATTCAAAACAAGTATATACATGCAACAAGTATGCAATTTGTTCCCCCTTAATTTGAGAATTCCCCCTCAATTTAAGCTTATAATTTGAGAGTGCATCATACCCGTTATCTTCCCCCTTTTTCCGTTAGCAAAAATAACATAATAATAAGATGCCAAAGATGAAATAAACCTTGTTTATTTATTAAAAGAATTACAGCAACAGGGAAGACAATACAACATATAAAAACAAACTTAAAAACTACAATTATTCATTCATCATCCCGCCTCATGGAGGTTGGAATAAAATGCTTGAACCAATGTAGTATTGATGTAAGGATGGGTAAGGAGTAAAAAGTCAAGAAGTTGAGAATTTTTGAGCATATTTGCAGCAGGCCCAAATGATTCAAGATACATGTGGGTTGAAAAGCGGGGTGGAAGAATGTCGTGCTTTTCAAATTTGGTTAAGAATCGAGTAAGCTCGATGTCGGAATTAAAATAAAGAACGGAACCATCTTGATAGGGATAGTTCGGACGAGGAGGGGCAGCAGAGGCGGATGCGCCGTGCCTAGTAGAACGGGAACGTTTTGAGTGACGGCCCGACATTTTTAATGAAAGCTGCTGGATTTTGCAAAGGATTAGAGAGAATTTGATATTTTGAAAGCTAAAATTGATGCTTGAGTGAATGAATATGAACATATATGAAGCCTATTTATAGAGGGGAGAGTGGCTTATCATTGATGGAAGAAATCTGCTGAGAATTTAAAGCCAAATCAGTCAGAAACGGTAAAATAAATTCACTGACCGTTAGACAATCGATTGTTGAGATGCAATAATCGATTATTGAAGAGGGTGATCTTTGATCGTCCTCCACTCATTTGGCACTTTTGTTTCTTTTTCCAATTGTGGCGCTTCTTCCGTTGGTTGTTCCTCAGTTTTATCTTTATTTTCCTTGGGTGGTTCCTCTTATATTTTGTCTTTCAAGCTATCTAAGATACCTGCAAGATCAAAACCGGAATCCTTTCTCGCCAATCGAGCATTATTTTCGGAAAATACAACATGAGGGGATTCCTCCACAATTTGGGTTCTTTTATTAAAGACCCTATATGCTTTACTACGTGAGGAATATCCAATGAAAATACCTTCATCCGACTTAGCATCAAATTTACCCAATTGGTCTTTGCCATTGTTATGAACAAAACATTTGCAACCAAAAACTCTAAAATGGGAAATATTTGGTTTTCTACCCTTATAAAGTTCATAGGGGGTTTTTATGAGTATCGGCCGAATTACTACTCTATTTAGAACATAGCAAGCGGTACTCACGGCGTCCGCCAAAAAATGTTTGGGTATCTTAGCTTCGTCGAGCATGGTTCTAGCCATCTCTTCGAGACACCTATTTTTCCTTTCCACCACCCCATTTTGTTGTGGTGTACGTGGAGCGGAAAAGGTATGCTCGATTCCGAGTTCGTCACAAAAGTCCGCAAAGAGATTGTGATCAAACTCTCCTCCATGATCACTTCTAATTGAAGTGACGGTTGTTTCTTTCTCATTTTGAACACGCTTAAGAAAATATTTAAAATTTTGAAAAGCATCACTTTTATTGGCAAGAAATAAAGTCCAAGTAAATCTCGAGTAATCATCAACAATCACAAAAGCATATCTATTTCTTCCTAGACTTTCAATGCGAGAGGGACCAAATAAATCCATATGAAGCAATTGCAATGGTCTAGAAGTTGAAACAATGTTTTTAGATTTGAAAGATGCTTTTGTTTGCTTCCCCTCTTGACACGAGTCACAAATAGAGTCATTTTCAAATTTTAAATTGGGAAGACCAACAACTAAGTTTTGAGAAATCAATTTGTTCAAAAGATGCATATTGATATGTGCTACTCTACGATGCCATAGCCAAGTATCATCCTCTTTACTCATTAGACAATCAACATAATCGGGTGAGGAATTAGCAAGATCAACCATATAAATATTATCCACTCTAAAACCACGGAGGATAATTTTGAAATCACTACGTCTGAACACTAAGCATTCATCCGAATCAAATAAAGCAAGATTTCCCTTGTCACACAATTGGCTTATGCTCAAGAGATTATGCTTTAATCCTTTAACAAGTAATATATGCTTGATAGAGGAATTTTCATCCTTACCGACCGAGCCGATGCCGATGATCTTTCCTTTATTGTTATCACCGAAGATAACACTTCCTCCTTCTTTGTGCTCTAATTGAAGGAATTTGGATTCATCTCCCGTCATATGCTTGGAGCATCCACTATCAAGGTACCATAGTACACTTGATCCCTTCAAGCACACCTACAAAACAAAATAATGTTCTTTAGGTACCCATGCCATCTTGGGTCCTTGGGGGTTAGGCATATTATAATGATGCGATTGAGTAATATGTCTATGACATGTAAAGCATGCAAGAGCAATATGACCAATACGTCTAAAATAATGACAAGTCACATTTGGGTTATGCATCCTTCTAGGTTCATAGTAACTAGACGGATGAAAATTTCTTACTCTATTTTGAACACTATGACTATTTCGCATTTCATGAGAATTATTTCTCCTACTATGAGCTCTAGGATGGGCAGCATTTCTAGAGTGATTGTTTCTCGGTTGAGGTCCATTGCTAGGTCTTCTAAGGGGTTCAAAATTTGGCCTAAAGTATGCATCATTTCTATGGTGACTATTTCTAGGTGGTAAGTCATTCCTAGGTCTTCTAAAATGTTCAGCATTTTGTCTAGCATGCATATTGGCCCTAGAGTTGTTGTTTCTAGGATAAGCATTTCTATTGTTAATCCTAGGTTGAGCTTTAGGTTGTTGGGGTTTAGCTTCAACCTTTTCTTCATTCTTAAAGCCTATTCCATGCTTGGTTGATTTCAAGTTAACAAGAACATCATTCAAGTTTTTGTGCGAAGAATTAAACTTATCTAATGTGCCTTTACGCCTACTTACTTCATTCTTAAGATGCAAACGAGAAGTGCAATTTCTAGTAGAGCTTTCGGGCTTATCAGAACTTCTTTTTCCAAAAAACTTGTTTTCCTCTTTCAGCTTCTCATTTTCTAAAACCAGTTTTTCTAAATCCTTTTCTTTTAAAGAAAGCTGTTTTTGAAAATCTTTTTCTTTTAGAGAAGCATTTTCTTTTACGCCCTTAACAATTTTTGAAGCCTTAATAAACTCAGCATATAATTCATCAAAAGCAGTTCGCATTTCTTCAAGAGTAAAGAAGTTTTTAGATGAAATTTGACATACCTCATCTTTGTTGTCTTCTTGTGCCATAAGGCAAGGATTTGCTGCTTCGTCTTCTTCTCCTTCGCTTGACTCATCTCCGGAGTCGCCTCCCCAAGAAATGTATGCACGTTGCTTTTGAAAAGGTTTCTTCTCCTTTTTGATGTTTGGGCAATTTGATTTGATGTGCCCGGTTTCACCACATTCATAGCACTTGATTTGTTCGCCTTGCTTTTTGCCATTGCGTTCATACTCCTTGCGCATGAACTTTTGAAATCTTTTAATAACGAGTCCAAACTCGTTGTCTCCTTCCTCATCAATTTGCGGTTGGCTTGTGCTCGCCTTTAGAGCTATTCTTTTCCTCCTTTGATCATCAACAAAAGGGTTAAGAATAGTAGATTCATAGGTCTTAAGGTTACCTCTTAGTGCGTCGATGGTGACGTTTGAAACGCCAATGGATTCTTGAATTGCATCGGCCTTTGATCTCCATGCCGGTGTGAGACTTCTAAGAATTTTTCACACGAGCTCTCTATCCGTGAATGTTTTCTTGAGAGCATGTAGGTCATTTACGATTATTGAAAATCGCTCAAACATTTCGTCCACCTTTTCACCTTCATTCATGTGAAATAATTCATAAGAATGGGTTAGGAAATCAATTTTTGCTTCCCTTACCTGGTCCGTACCTTCGTATGTAACTTCTAGCTTGTCCCACATATCCTTTGCCGTTGTGCAACACGATATTTTCCTGTAATCGTCAGCATTAACAGCACAATATAATAAATTAATTGCTTTAGCATTATTTTGAACCTTTCGGATGTCATCCGCGTCATACTCATCCTCGGACTTGGGAACCCATTCGTTTTCCACCTTCTTTGTTGGAATTTGGTTTCCCTTCATTATCACCTTCCAAAGGTGAAAGCTGTTGGACTGAACGAAGATCTTCATCCTCTCCTTCCAGTACGTGTAATTTGTACCGTTGAATAGAGGTGGTCGTGTAGAGCACTGTCCTTCATCAATTCCTGCAAAAGAGTCACGAGTAGAAGCCATGGATGGTTCTCTCAAACTGTTAAGTCTTCAGAGAGTATGGCTCTGATACCAATTGTTAGAAAATACGCTTAACGATAGAGGGGGGTGAATAGCGTTATAATAAAATTTAGCGTAAACTTGCGGAAATTAAAATTTGCAGGAAATAAATAAGTGCGTTAAATAAACAAAAAGGAAAGAACGCACCGATATATTCTGGTTCACCACAACACGTGGCTAGTCCAGTCCCTGAGAGACTCTCTCGAGATTTTCCACTAACTTGTTAAGCTTACGGGTGCTCAACAAACCTTTACAACTTTAGGACACAAGCCTTAACACCTTTGCTCGGAGATACAACACTCCAAGACTTCAACCAAGGAAACACAAGTTCCTTACAACAAGAGAATCACAATTCTCTTACAAGTGTATAAACCACTAAACACTCAAACAAAATACTCCTTAATGAGTAGATATGAGTAAAAGAAGTAAGCTCTAGATCACAACAACTTTGGACAAGAATATGGCTCTCAAAAGCTTTATGAAATTGAATATAAAATGATAAACAAAAATATGCAAGCTTATAGCAATGTAATGATCAGTTGTAGTATGTTGTTGTGTTTAAAATACTGAAATGAAGCTGTATTTATAGTTGAATAACTTGGCATTACCGTTGCCTAATTGCCAATTAAGAGTTGCTGATTTTACTCACTGACAATCGATTGTCAAAACCCCAACAATCGATTGCCTGCCAGTCAGATCAAAATTCAATCTCAGATTTTACGCTTGATAATCGATTACTTACAATCCATAATCGATTACTGGCAACGTTCAAAAAATCCTTTCCAGATTTTACCACAAACAATCGATTGTCCAGAATCAACAATCGATTACTCAGCAACGTTCAAAAAATCTTTTCCGGATTTTAATCAAAACAATCGATTATACAAAATCAATAATCGATTACCCAATAACGTTCAAAAAATCTTTTCCGGATTTTAATCAAAACAATCGATTATACAAAATCAATAATTGATTACCTGACGGTATTTGAAAACTTTACGACAACGGTCAGCTTCACAATCGATTGCACAATGTCAACAATCAATTACTTATCAGTTTTTGAAAAACATTTTAGACACTGTCTATTTGACAATCGATTGTCCAATGTAACAATCGATTATTTAATAAATTTGAAAATCACTAGAAGACACTGTCTCAACATAATCGATTACCATTAGTTCATAATCGATTATTCTGAGTTTTGAAAAACTTTGATGGACACTGCCTCAGTCACAATCGATTGTCATTAGTCCACAATCGATTGTCATGCAGGTTTGAAAAACCTGATGCTCACTGTCTTACTCACAATCGATTGTCATTAGTTCACAATCGATTGTCATGCAGTCTTGGCTTAAAACAATCGATTATGATAAGTACATAATCGATTATCTTAGTCCAGATTTTTAAGGCATGTCTAAAAATTATTTTGACTACTGTAAATGTGCATGATTTAAAATCATTTGACATTAAATTAAATATGCATGATTTTGAAAAATAGTTTTATGAGAGAAGCCATGTTACGAGTCAAGTTGTAGGATCAAGATCACAATTAAGAATGACTCAATTAAACTATAAAACTTTGTCTTGAGCTTGATCTCGTTGTATGTCAATTGTGCGCTTGTTTCTTGAACTTCGTCATATATCAATTTTCGCTTCGTTTGTCATTCATCAAAACCTATACAAAAGAACACACGTTTTAGTATATTGCATTGAGAACGTGTTTCCAACAGTAAAAATAGTGGAGGATATCAAAGGAGAAGAAACAGGTACGGTTGAAGGAGAAATAGAAGAAACTGGAGAAATAGGAATTGAAGTAGATATGGGAATTTCATTGAGAACGGGGCCAAGTTCCCCACTCTCAAAACCACTATCGAAGAGACGGTGAACAGATTTATTCGTGTCTCTAGGAGCAAGATCTTCATCGGATTGGATTAAGACAGGCTCGGAAATGGAAGTAACTGAAGAAGAAGTAATTGCAGCAGAGGTACGGGCAGGAGAATCTTCAATTTCCTCATCCATAACAACACGTCTCCTAGCTCTTGGTGTACATACCAAAGAGGTATTATCTTCTTCGTTATCAGTTTCCATTATCATAGCTTTTCTTTTGGCTAAGAGTGCTTTAGCCTTGTCCAAGCCAAGGGCGGTGTTGGCCGTTGTACGCATGGCTATAGTAACGTCTGCTGCCATCCCTTTTGTTCCAAATCCTGGTAAAAAGAAGGATATGAGTTCATCATCCAAATTTTTTATACGTATCTAGAAAGCATACATGAAAAAGAAATATATACCGTGTGTTTTCACTGTCCACCCATGTAAAGAGGAGATAGATTTCCAAGTCCTATCTTCCTTAGGAGCAACTTTCAAAATTGAGTCTACCCAACCACGGAAATTGGGAACGGATTTCACATCTCCCATGGTTGCTACAAAAAACCAAAAAGGGGATAAATTTAAAGATAAAATCAAAATCCTATAAAATAGGTACGGGAAAAGTAAAACGGAAACTTACGTGCAAAATTTCACATCTGGGGAAAGGGAATGTTGGATTCTCCCAGTAAATCCATTGTGCGAATACCAATTTAACGAAGATACCACCCACGATCTTTATCGTCATTGGCGTTTACCAAAGCTCTTTTACTCCTTGCAGTTAAGGTAAAAACCCCATGGCGTATAAACTAGGGTGGTATAAGTAGATAAGACGGGGAAGGTAAAAGTAACTTTTTCCTTATTGGACAAAAACCTTAAAAAAAGCCACAGCCCTCCAAACTAAAGGTCCAATTTGGGCTAAGAAAATGTTGAAAAATCTACAAAAATCAATGATAACTGGATCTATAGCAGGCTTAAACCCCAAAGTGAAAGGGTAGGTATAAACAAAGGAATACCCATTTCTATAAGACGAAATTCTATGGTTTATAGAAGGGATTGACAAACGAATCCGCTCCTTCCAGTTGCAATCTTTCCTAATGGTGGGGATTGTGAGTTCAGTTATAAGAGAAGGATAATGATCAGTCTTTTCCAATTTTGCAATCTTTTTTCGAAGGGATGCTTTATCACTTGCAAAAGATAAATCATTTGGTATAATTTCTTCGACTGTGGGTTCTGTAGAAGGGTTTGAAATTTCTTTACCTTTCAAAGATTGAGTTTTGGAAGAGGAGCCTTTGATTCCAGAACCAGAAGAAGGAAGTACAGAACAAGTTGAGCCACCACGTGTAGATCCCATACTTTGGAGTCTTCCTCATCTGCCTCTTGAATGTTTGATAGGAGCAGGCGCATTAGGGAATTGATCGAGAAGTAAAACCTTTCTGGGGTTAGGGTTTGGAGATGCCATTGAAAGTAATTTTGAAGTAAATATAAGTGAAAGAAAGAAAGAAAATACGAATGCTTGATGGAAATTGATGAAGAAGAGGACAAGGAAAGTGTGAATTAAAGGTTTATATGAGAACAACCGTCAAAATTATGGGAAGCAATGATGGAAAGCCTATATTAAAGATAACCACCACTTCCTAAATAGAGGAAGTTGAACAGACCTAGAAAAATGGGAACAAAACTACATATTCAACCAGAAGACGATACGTGTATAGAGCATTAAATGAGAAAGATAGATAAGACGTCTATATTGACACAAGCATTAATTATGACAAATTTTTTTTTTCAAGATCCACTTCCTAATTATTTAATCGATAAATAAATGAGAAGTGAGGGGACTATCTGTATTGGGGAAAAATTGAGTTTGAATTAAAGATGACGTGGCATGACATGTGGATTGGTCAAACAGTCAAAGAGCAATAAATGATTAAAAGGCACGGAAGACAACAAGCACGGTGGAGGGAAAGAAAACAGACACGAGAGGGAATCTTAGATACGAGACTCATGTCTATTCAAATCATTCAATATCAATGGATAAAAAGGGTATTGAAGACAATAATCTGATAACAAAAAGCAGTCTACATTCATTATTAATTACCTGATACGTTAGTTATTCAGTATTTAATAGCAATGATTATGTAACGTCTCATTAAATACTCCTTTATTATTTAGATTAATCCGTTACTCCTTGTCAACTATAAAAGGAGGAAGATTTATCATTTGTAGACACAGAACACTCTGGATATCATATTGAAATAATAAGTTCTTATTACTTTATTCTTATTCTTTGAAAGTCAATTATATTTCGGTCTCTTTAATTATCAGTAACCCGATTTGTTCTCTTTAAAATTTAAACTTTGACCAAATTACATTTTTTTGTTAAACAATATTCAAAGACTAAAAATTTTACTTCCTTCTAATTGTAGAAAGACACAACATATAGCAAATTCTTATGGTTCACTTTCTCAAGTCTTCTCATATGCACGACCCATCCATTTTTTCGTATAAGTAACTAAAGTAGTACTATAGTGATAAAAAGTTGATAAGTTAAAGGTAATATTTTTAATATCATATGTTGCACGAGATTAACACTTTTGTGGTAACAAATATGTTTATATATCTTAAATTAATTATTGGGCGTGATTATTATTACGTACGAGGCACGTACATAGAGATTAACCTTAAAGTATGCGTGATGCACGTGAATCATGTCTCAATGAGTATAGATTTATTTTTAAAAAGTATTGTTATAAAAGAAAAGCGTAACGTTCTAAAAATAATCATGATTATTGGTTGTGTATAACTAATTCAATAATTAAAGAAACTATATCTAAAGTCCTCAATCATCAATAATTCAGCTTAAAATTTACATTATTCCTCGTTATTGTCCAAGAACATATATATACCTTATCCATGAAAATTTTTTCCCGCCTTGCATCTAATGTCGCTGATCATGCTTATAAATATGGAAGGAGTTCTTTGCGTGTGTGATTTTTGGAGAGAAAGAACCATATTTATTTGGATTTTTTAATTTTTATATGTATTTGACTAGTTTTAATAAGTTTATAATTAATGACAAACGTTGGTAAATTAGGACTTATTTGGAACATTTTTGTAAGATTCCGTTTAAATTTGCTCTGTACAAGATCTATTAAATGTAAAACACTCTCTATCAAAATAAATTATTTTCAAAACTCAACCCCAAAATCTCTGATTATGCATTCCTCCACAACCATTTGTAATCTTTCAAAAATTATCTCCTAACCCACTAACACAATAATGTATTGTTTTATTATATTTCTTTTTAATAATATTGTGCATATTTTTATTTTACTTGGAGACTATCGGAAGCAGTGATACATACTATTCTCCGAATTTTACTTATAAAATTATATTAAATTTATTATTATTGTTGTTGATATTAATAAAATAAATTTATTTTCGTCATTCTTTCCCCCACTGTATGATAGAACGCGGCATTCCGAATGTGTTTGATAAGCCCTTTAGGATCTAACAAATTTTCAGTCCACTGTAAATTGACTCATCCTATTTTTCTACGGAAGGCCTAAATTTATAAAATTTTAAAGGAAACTATTCTGAATAGTCAAATCATTTATATGTATCACTCGAACTATAATATGAATTAAAACTGAAGATAACCTTCAAATTCATTTGTCTTTTTAATTAGAAGCGGATTCATAATTTAAAAATAGTATTGTATTATTGTTCAATTCAAATTTGAGCATATATTAGAATTAAATAATGCCTCTAAATCAACCATACAGCTACCTAAGATTTAGATCTTAGGTTGCAAACTGCCCATTAAAAACATTTACCCACAGAACTTTTTATCCAATTTTTTTATAAGAATTGAGTAATTTGAGACTTGTATACTCTTCACTAGTTCCGACCACATAATATGGACGAAAGGAATATGTTTGTAATTTAATGTCCATTTTATTTGCTTAACATTATCCTTTTGTTCAAGATTATCCACTGACCTACTAAGAAACAAAGTATATAAGATAATTTCCTCTTTCTTTCCCTAGTGTATCAGAAGACGCGGCATCTCGTAGGTTTTGCCACCATCCCTTTCATTTCATTACGTGTCGCTTCACAATTCTAACAAAACAAATATTGTTACGATAATTTTTTTTATTGGTACCCGTATTAGAGCCGGACTATATTCAAAAGTCGTGCAGGGTAAAGCCCCATTTGAGGCTCGCTACTAAAGATTTTTTCATACCCAAGGCTCGAACTCGAGATCTCTGGTCAAGGAAGGAGCAGCCTCATCCACTGCACCACATCACTTGATGATCTTAGGATAATAATTTGTAAGCAATATTTTTTTATTTTTTATCTGATGTCCAGTACTCGTATTAGAGTTCGATTATATCCAGATTCAGGCCACATAAAATACTATTAGAATAAAAGCGCTTCTTATCAAATTTTTTTTATATTCAGAACCCGAACTCAATATTTCTAAATAAAAAAAATACAATCTGATCTACTAGGCTGCATCCTTAGATGGTCTTTTGTAAGCAATAATATTGGTCCTATTGTTATCCTTCGCTCGGTAAGATTGAATCAAGAACTGTACATATTTTAAGTTTTTAATTTCTTGTTTCAAATTACAAGATATTTCACTTATCAAGAATTAATTTAATTAAAATTTGAAATTAAATTGCATTAGTTTAATTAAATATTTTAAAATTATGAAAAATACTATTAAGTATGTAATCTTTTTCGTATTAATATAATCAAAAAATATTTTAAAATATTAATAAACTTCATGCAAATAAGTGAAATAAATTGTCTAAATTGAAACGGGAATAGTAGGTCTCTTCGTTTTATTTTGAGAGACGGTGTTATTGGGATTCAAAAGATTGAAAAATAGACGATACATAACGAAAGTACATTTAGACCTTATAGACTTAATTAATATTTTATTATAAAAAATATATTATTAATAATAATAAAAAGATTTTAACTTTAAAAGAACGGTGCAAAAAAAATATATATATAACATGATTTAATCAAGAACTATACTTTTATGTTTCTTATTCAAATTTAATATGAGACGTGTTTATTTCTTCATTAAATTTAGTATGAATTAAATTATGTCAAACAAATTAAAACAAAAGACTAACAGGTCACCACTGTGCAAAACCCTATATAAATCCTTACACTCTTCCCCTTCTTCTCCCAAACAGTCGTCAAATTTCAATCATAAAAAATGATGAAATCTACAAAAATTATTTCCCTTCTCATCACTCTCTTCATAATAACAACATCTTCTTCAACCCCATCAAATGTTCTTGGTAGAAAAGTTGGGGGAAGAACTCCAATCAAGGATGTAAAAACAAACAAAAAAATTCAAGACTTGGGAAAATACTGTGTGGAAGAGTACAATCGAAGTTTGAAAAAGTACAAGCAAATCTTGCAAGAGGACAATATAGAATCTCTGAGCTTTGCTGAGGTTGTAGAAGCAGAAACACAAGTTGTTTCTGGAATCAAATATTACCTTAAAATCTCCGCAATTGTTTCCTCGGAAACTCCGAAAATGTTTGATGCTGAATTAGTGATAAAGCCATGGGAGGAAAAGAAGGAATTAATTCACTTTTCACCTTTTCCTGCTAATGATAAAGACAGTAGTATTAGTTAAATAATGTTTTGTAAACTTGCTAAGGTCTTAGTCTAATTATAATAATGTCTTGTAAACTTGCTATGGTCTTAATATAATTATAATTACTCGCTTGATCAATTTGCTTTTAGTTGGCGAAATGGCTTCTTGGCCGCTTAAACTTATCTAATTTTTTAAAGTCGGTATATAAATTTATAATTTTGCTATTTTAATATTCGAATTCATTTTTTATAATTAATAAACATATTTAAGTATTGATGATTATGCCCACATAACTTCAGTTGGCCCATGTGAACATTGATTCTGTAAAAATAATTTTTTTTAAAAGTGAATTTTCTTGTTAACAACAGTCACTTCTACCAGTATTTTAAAAGGCGAAAGCGTAAGGTGAAGTGTTTTGCATATAGCTCAGCGGGGCGTAAGCCCCATGATGTATTTAATTTTTTATATTTATAAAATTATAGAAAATATTATTAAATAGGTAAATTGCATAAAATTTTGAATTTTTTTCTAAATAAATAATATATATATATATATATATATATATATATATATATATATATATATATATATATATATATATATATATATAATAACGAAAATTATTTATAAATCCAATCAATACATATAAAAACACGCACACATATAATCTCATATTATATTTTGAAATAGAGTAAGAGAAGCACTGAACTTAAAAAACTAATTACATACATATTTACAAGGGATTTTTACATATACATCCCATATAACAAACCTTATAACCACTCATGTTTAAGGTTAGTATTTATTACATTTAAGTATACCATGTTTCAATTTATGTACCAAAATTTACTTTTAATATAATGATTTATTAGGGACTTGATTTGTGGAACAAAATATTTCCATATCTTCTTTCCCCACTTTTTTCTCTTTCTTCCAACGAGTAAATGCACATAAAATGCGGTGGACTCTTCTCTAAATACAGCTGTATTGTATGGTTGTTGCTCCCCATTTATTTGCTTTCCTTTTTCATATACTCATTAATTACTTGCATACCATTTATTCCATTACCCATTAATATTAATCACCACCAGTTCTTTTTTTTTTTTTTTACTTTCCAAAATTTTGTGCTTGTGGTTTTCCTCCTTAATATCCTAATGACAACTACGTTTCTATAGAAAATAATTCACACTTGTGAATATAGGTGCATACAAGATTGTTGTAATCTCTCTCCTGTCCTAAAAAAATCATTTTTGTATGTCTCACAAGGATGGAAATTTTTCCTGCAGCTTCCAAATTGCAGTTCATCAAGAGAAATTTCACGCAGATCTTCACTCTATAATGTTTTTTGTTGCATTTCTTCTCTATATTATCCTCCTCCTGCCGGTGCTGATGTTCCAGCGTTTAATTACAAAAAAAGTAGTAGCTGTTAAACTTGTTTCCAGTGAGTTTTTAAAATATAGTCAAATGTAGTCAATTGTAGTTAAATGTAGTTAAGGTTATATGAAGTGTTTCCAGTGAATTTTTAAAATGTAGTCAAATGTAGGTAAATGTAGTTAAGGTTATATGCAGTGTTTCCAGTGAGTTTTTATAATGTAGTCAAATGTAGTCAAATGTAGTTAAATGTAGTTAAGGTTATATGAAGTGTTTCCAGTGAATTTTTAAAATGTAGTCAAATGTAGGTAAATGTAGTTAAGGTTATATGCAGTCTTTCCAGTGAGTTTTTATAATGTAGTAAAATGTAGTCAAATGTAGTTAAATGTAGTTAAGGTTATATGAAGTGTTTCCAGTGAATTTTTAAAATGTAGTCAAATGTAGGTAAATGTAGTTAAGGTTATATGCAATGTTTCCAGAAAACAAGCGTTACGGCCTATAGCAAGAGTTCAAATACATTCTCCAATGCAAGAATTACATAAAGATTCCCTCAACATCTACATTCTCCATTAATTTTCATTGTGTTTTCCACCTTTTCACTAACCCTTGAGATGCGACCAAGGACAAAGTGAATCACGATACTTTATTATCAACCTAATATGCATTTAAGGACAAGAAGAATGTTCATATACATAATCTGCACCAAGAAACTATTATTCCATTACAAGTAGCAATAAAACTATGAATAAGGTATGAATTATTTGTTGTGGTATCCCGAGTTTGCATCCAGGTGATTGCTATATCTCCAGCAAGTTGTTCACCAACAAGAACATCTTATCAGTTCCCAAGCCTAGAAACATTAATACATTATTGAATTCTATATAGTAGAGATATTCTCCACATTTGGTTTACCATTTGTTGTGCTGGTGCTGGAGCATCCGCCCAACAATTGCAATGGCAGCACATATGTGCAAAATAAATATTAAGAGCATTTAAGATTTTACCTTAACTGATTTAGCATTTATTTGGTACAAAATCAAAGATTAATTAGGAGCCATAAATACAGGAGTTATTTTAGGATACAATTCATTTAACATAGATTTGAGCCTTAATAAAAGGCGTTATTTTAGGAGGCAACATCTGGAAAGATTCCGTTTGGTACATGTTGTGTAACAAAAATATAGTATATGAGGGTATTAAACAAACAATGCACATTAATGGTAGTAAGGTTTGTTATATGGGATGTATAGGTAAAAATCCCTATTTACAAACTAACAGTGAAATACTAATCGTAAGTGGGCTTTTTAGTTATGGGCTTAGCAAAAGTAAAATTGGGATAGAATTCTATAGGATTCCCCCTCCCCCCCCCTTCAAAATCGGACGTGAAAGTTTCCTTTCACCCGGCTCAAGTAGGTACACCAAATAAGGAAAGGAGTTCTCGTTTTCAAACTCTAGAAAATCCCAAAATAAAAAGGTCTACTCCTTACTTAAGTTCCCAGTGAAGACGAAACAAGATTTCAGTGATTCCATCTTCTATTAATTCTTTATTCAAATTCAATTTCAACAAATAAAATAGAAAATTCTTGAGTAGTCTACTTCCCTTTGAATGATAAATCCCTTAACTATTAATAATTAAAGGAATACCTTGGAACCCATAAGGGATTTTATAAAAAGAGAGAAAAGTAATGAGTATAAAATAATAAAATTTTTACATGGAGGAAGGAACAAACCTATTGAATTTGACATATGGAGAAGAATGAAGTTTTCTGTTACAAAAAAAGTGATAACTTATTGCTCTTGATAAAGGCAGACTAGCGGAAAGAATTGGGAAAGACTTCTAATTTAAGGTATTTAGCAATATTAAAAAGTTTACTTTTAAATTTAATATTTTTAATTCCTTTTTAAAAAGGTGTCTGTTGGGCTTACGCCTCAACCAAAAAACTCGCTCAGGCATACGCCTCGAACTTCTGGGCGTACGTCTTACGGGACTTTCGCCTCCCACCATCACCCCGGGATGTTTTTGGTACGCGTCGTCCCAGGGCTTGCCCCAGGAACGCCTTTTAAAACACTGGCCTCTACAACTAGCGACCTACGTTTCTGTTGCATTTTTTTATTTTTTTTATGTGTGTAAATTTTAACATTTGAGAAGAAGTTTGGGCTGATTTATACATGGTGGAAAGTTTGGGCCGACTTTAAAAAGTTTTAGTAAAGTTAGTAGGCGCTTTTAGTAAGTTACTTTTAAAAAAGGTAAAATGCCAGTATAGTTAGCGTTATTTTCTGCCTTTTTTCTTTTGTGAGATGTTAAACATTTGAGTAGAATTTTGGACCGATTTATGTATAGTGGAACTTTTGGGCTGATTTTAGAATTTTAGTAAGTTATATTTTGTTAACGGGATAATGCATAAAATTCACTCCATCCTATGACTCATTTGCCAACAACTTGTAGCGGTGTTGGATTTGGGACTTTTAACCAACTTCCTCTATTACGTATTAAGTCTACAATACATGACCTTTAATTTGATTTCTGTTAGTAAAATTACTAGAGACCTTAATTGTTGTGTAGCGTTCTTTACCAATCATTGTTTGTTTCTAGATCTTATGATGGAACATATTATTGGTAAAGGATATTTATATGGCGATCTCTATATCCTTGATGAATGGGAGCCACAGTCTATTGCATGCTCGAGTATCGTGTCTCCTTTTGAATCATATTGTCGATTGGGCATCCCTCTCTACCTTTGTTGAAGAGGCTCTATCCTCAGTTTTAGAATATTTATTCATTGGATTGTGAGTTATGCCGATTTGCAAAATATCATTGCATATCGTTAGGTCCAAAGGTTAATAAGCAAGCTAAGTCAGCTTTTGAGTTAATTCATTCTGATGTTTGGGGATCGTGTTCTGTTGTTTCTAAAATCGGGCATAAGTACTTTGTCACTTTTGTAGATGATTTTTCCCAGATGACTTTGATTTACTTTATGAAGAGTCGCTCTGAAGTGTTTACTCATTTTTCTGCCTTCTGTGCTGAAGTCAAAACTCAATTCAATGCTTCAGTGCGTATTCTAAGGAGTGATAACGCTAAAGAATACATGTCAGAGTTATTTCAATCCTATATGAGACACCATGGTGTACTACATCAGTCTTTATGTGTAGATACACCCTCTCAAATCGGAGCTGCTGAGAGGAAGAATAGCATCTACTTGAGATAGCTCAGACACTTTTGTTCCAAATGAAGGTTCCTAAACAGTTCTGGGATGAGGCGGTCTCCACGGCCTGCTTTTTGATTAATCGCATGCCATCTACTATTCTTGGTGGCAATATGCCTTACAGTGTTCTTTGTCCACATAAGTCATTATTTCCGTGGAACCTACGGTGTTTGGAAGCACATGTTATGTTCGAGATGTTCGATCATCTGTTACCAAGATGGATTCCAAGGCATTGAAGTGTGTTTTTCTTGGTTATTCTCGCCTTCAGAAGGGATATCGGTGTTATTCTACTAAACTTGGCAAATATCTTGTATCAACTGATTTAGTATTTTTAGAGACTATACCATTCTTTTACGCACCCCCATTTCTACAAGTCAGGGGGTGGAAGATGAATGGCTAGTATATCAGGTTACCCGTACTTTGACAGAACAATCAGATGATGTTTCTCCATCTCCTAGCTCTTCTATTGAGCATCAATCAACTATTCTGCCTTCAGCACCTTCTCTAACTATGTAAGCAAGAACACCAATTGTTCAAGTTTACTCACGGAGGCGAGAAACAAATGATACAGGTCCTGCATCAGTTCCGTCGTCATCTGATCCTCTTCCGCCTGATCCTCCAGAAGACCTTGACCTTCCTATTACTTTACGCAAAGGTACACGTACTTGCAGATTCACATATTCTATTGCTAATTTTATTTCCTACGATCACTTATCCCCTGAGTCTAGATCTTTGATTACGTCTCTAGACTCCAATTCTATACCCAAAACAGTCAAAGAGGCTTTGAATCATCCTGGATGGTTCGAAGCCATGCTTGAGGAAATACATGCATTAGAGGAAGACAATACTTGGGATTTAGCGAATTTACCTAATGGAAAGAAAGCAGTGGGATGCAAATGGGTCTTCATAGTCAAAGTTAATCCAGATGATTCTGTAGCGAGACTTAAGGCCAGACTTGTGGCCAAAGGGTATGCTCAGACTTATGTAGTAGATTATTCTAACACCTTCTGTCCGATTGCCAAACTCACTTTTGTCCGCTTGTTTATTTCTCTAGTAGCTTATGAGAATTGGCATTTTCTTCAATTGGACAATAAGAATGCCTTTCTTTATGGTGATCTTCATGAAGAGTATATAGAGCAACCAATGCCTTTCTTCATGGTGATCTTCATGAAGAGTATATGGAGCAACCACCTGGTTTTGTTGCTCAGAGGGAGTACAGGAAGGTCTGTCATTTGAAAAAGTCCTTGTGTGGCTTGAATCAGAGTCCCCGGGCTTAGTTTGGAGAATTAGTGAGGTAGTTCAATAATTTGTGCTGAAAAAGAGCAAATATGATCGTTCAATCTTCTACAGGCAATCAACAGCTGGATCTATTCTCCTGGTTGTATATGTTGATGACATTGTTATTACCGAAAATGATTATGCAGGAATCTCTTCTTTCAAGTCTTTCTTGCATACTAATTTTCATACAAAAGACTTGGGACAATTGAAATATTTCTTAGGAGTAGAAGTAAACAGGTGCAAGAAGGGGATTTTTCTATCTCAGAAAAAGTATATTCTTGAGTTACTGTCAGAAACTAGTAAGTTGGTTGCCAAGCCTTGCAGTACTCCAATGGTTCCTAATTTGCATCTTATGAAAGATGATGGCAATCCATTTAATGATCCAGGCAGTTACAAGAGGTTAGTTGGGAGATTAAACTATCTCACTGTGACTTGTCCAGATATTGCTTTTGCTATAAATGTTGTTAGCCAATTTATGTCCGCTCCTACGGTCAAACATTGGGCAACACTGGAACAAATTCTATGTTACTTAAAAGGAACCCCTGAACTTGGCATATTTTACAACAATCGTGGGCATTCTCATATTGAGTGTTTTGCATGTGGATTGGGCTAGATCCAAAATATAGAAGGTCTACTAACGGCTATTGTGTCCTTATGTGTGGAAACCTGGTATCATGGAGAAGTAAAAAACTAATGTTGTATCTCGATCTAGTGCAGAATCTGAATACAGGGATATGGAACATACTACATGTGAGGTTATATGGATACATCACCTTCTCATGGAAATTGGGTTAAAGCTTACTACACCAGGATGACCACCCCGAAAACTCTGGAGTGGCGGTGCACTAATAGGAGATGGTGATGCATTGTATGGCTACTGATCAGAATACTACATGCGAGAAACACAGCCACCTGGAGCACCGTGAGAAACCCGAAGAGCTGACTGAAAGGGCCTAGGAGGATAGCCTCTACCATATGAATCTCTGCCTCCAAATGAGGCACCACTAAATCTACCTGAATGTCGGGGTATCTGATCCGACCCATGACCACCTCCCTACGACAGAACCATATCAACTCTACGGGACACATTGATCGCCTTCTGAAAAGTGATCTCACTTCCGGCCTCCTTGGCCATCTGAAGATGAATCGGCTGAATAATACCATCAATAAACCTTCTCATCCTCTCTCTCTCTCTCTCTTTCTCTCTTTGTTGGAAGTATGACAAGGGTGTGGTGAGCTAAGTTGATGAACCTAGTCTCATATTGGGTGACAGTCAAGGAACCTTACTGGAGGCGCTCAAACTACCTCAGATAGGCTTCTCTTTGAGTAAGGGGGAGAAACTTCTCCAGAAATAACATTATAAACTGCTCCCAAGTCAAAGATGGCGACCCGCCTGACCTAGCTAAGAAATAATCCCTCCACCAAGTCTTGGCAGATCCAGACAGGTGAAATGTATCAAAATCGACCCCATTGGTCTCAACAATACCCATGTTCCTGAGAACCTCGGGGCAACTATCTAGGTAATCCTTTGGATCCTCAGTAGAATCACCGCTGAAAGTAGAAGTTAAGAGCTTGGTGAACATATCCAGCCTTAACAAAGCACCGGTGGACATAGCCCCTCCATCGCCGGTCTGAGCTACTACACCCGGCTGAACTGCTCCTACTGGCTAAACCACTGATGTCTGAATATGGGCAGCTACCTACTCCGGAGTGCGAGTAGCAGGAGTCTGAGCCCCTTATCCAGCCTGAGAGACGGCTGGTGCTACATGGGGCAAACCTTCTCAGGTGACACTCTCCATGAGGCCCACCAATCGGACCAGAGCATCATGAAGAACTGGGGTAGCAATGAACCCCTCTGAGACCTGAGCTGGGCCCACCAGAACTGCTAGGGCCGGAACCTCCTCGTCAAAATCAACCTGAGGCTCTGCCACAAGTGTTAGTGCTCGGGGCTGAGCTCTGCCCTTACCTCGGCCTCAACCTTTGCCCCTCGTGGGAGCTGCTACTGGGGGCTTAGGTTGCTGATTGGTAGATAAGGAAGTGCATTTTCTCGCCATCTGTAAAAGAACAGAGTAGAAATCAAATTAGCATTGAGAAATAAATTCGCATGACAAGAAAGAACAAATGTGAAATTTTCCTAACTCTCTAGCCTCTGGGGGGTAAATACAGACGTCTCCATACCGACCCCTCAGACTCTACTGAGCTTGTCCATGAGTTGTGATACCTATGTAACCTAGAGCTCTAAGACCAACATGTCACAACCCAGAATTCCCACCCTCGGGAGTCGTGATGGCGCCTACTCGTGGAAGCTAGGCAAGCCATAAAATTCGAAATCATTAATCCCTTTCATTTTAATTCATGTTTAACCAATTAAATTATCACTGAATAAGCATTTAAATGACAACGAAAGATAAATTTAGTAGAAGTCGTAAATAGATATGAAAACTAAAATGTCCAAAAGCCAATACGTGTCTCTACCCAGAACCTAGTGTCACAACATCCACAGACTACTACGAATACTGCATATATCAGTTTGAAGGAAAAGTAAAACTGTTTGTCTTGAATAAAGTAAGATAGAGGAGACGATGGGCCTATGGACGTCTGCAAAGCTACCTCGGTGTCTCGGTGGATTGAAGGCTGGCTCCCGAACTACTGCTGCACACTAAATGCTGCTCTAGTATCTGCATATAAGTGCTGAGTGTAGCATCAACACAACCAACCCCATGTGCTGGTAAGTATCTGGCCTAACCCCGACGAGGTAGTGACGAGGCTAGGATCGGGCTCCACATAAATCGGTTTAGTTATATATATATAACGGAAAAGTAAATATGCAATAAGTAGTTTAAAGGGATGGGGTACATGCTTCGAGGGAACAACTCAATCTAGTAGAAACCAGTTAAATATGAAAGAACAGCACAATATCTAAAACAATGTAATAATACTACTGTTGCAGCGCGTAACCCGATCCATATGTGTGTGTGTGTGTGTGTGTGTATATATATATATATATATATAGTTATTGCAGCGTGCAACCCGATCCAATATAATAATTGTTGCGGCATGCTAATCGCTGCCAACTCGATGCTACACCAAGGTAGAAAGAATGGGTCGCAATAGCTTTCACCCGATATGAGGGTAGGGATCGAATTCCTCAGGGAGCTAGTAGTGGAGTTAGAGTATCTATCTTGCTTAGAAGTGTGTGTTTGCTTCAAATGTCACTTCCAACATATTTTGTTTTTTTTAATTATAACTACTATTATCTAACTATTGATTGAAACCAAATTATACTACGAGATGATTGCTAAGTTGTATCTAATGGGAAGAAGGGCACTAGGGTCGTGACATTACCTAGGTGGCTAATTGACAGGTCCATGTTACTAAGGTTCGATTGACATAATTGGGACTTATACAATAACCATTGCACAATTGTACCCACTCACACACCTCTCGATAGAAAGAGTGATTTTGCCAATTGAGTCTCTCGACACCAAATGGGTAGGCAAATTAGATCAAGCAACTAGGGTTCAAGTAGGGTGATTACTCTCTCAAGGTTTAACTGTTAATTGGGACTATCATTTTTCATGAGTCCATCCCAATTCCTTGTTGGATTAATATTAGAGATATAGACTCTCTTTCTCAAGAAGATTCAAATCCACAAAGCTCACATTAGTGTTTGCAACCACCATTTCATAGATTAAAACATAAAGTCAACCCAGATAGCAAATACCCATAGTCAATCTAACCTTAGATGGCAATACCCATCAATTATTCATACTAGGGTTGAGCCACAACCCTAGCTAATGTTTTTCAAAACTCATACTTGACAAAGAAAATAAAGAAATATATGAAGAACAAGGCATATTAATCACTTTCTAAATGAAAATACAAGAACCTATCGTTAATTTGAACCTAAGGTTCTAAGAATGGCTAGAAATCGAGTTCCTACGAGCACAACTCAGTACTGGAGATAACAGATAACCTGAAAATGGTAAACTATTCTATTTATATTAGGCTAGAAAAACTGGACAAAACCCTTGCGGGGTCAGTGTGGGCGGCATAAAATGGACCGCGGCCACACTGGGCTATTTGACTTCACTTCTGGCTTCTCTGAACTTGGGCTCTGCGGGCTGCGTAGAATGGACAGTGGCCGCAAAGGCAGCTGGCGCGGTCCGCACAATCACGATCGCGGGCCGCATGGCCCGGGCTTGGCATAATTCCATATCTCTGAATCTCTTGTCTGCGGATTGCACAAAAGGGTAATGCGGCTGCGGAGCCTTCACCGCGTACCGCTAAAAGTGTACCGCGGCCGCATTATCTTAGCCTTGTTTTTCCAACTCTCTGAACTACCTACGTCCGCATTCGACTTTGCGCGGTCCGCACTAGGCCTTCTTTACCTCAGATTGCTTGGTCTTTGATACTTGAGCAGGTTTCACTCCTTTTGCGCTGATCTTTGACATTTTGTCACTTTATCGATCAAACATGCAATCAAGCACAACTTATGAGCCTTTTAAGACTATTTTGGAACAATTTATAATTAAATCATAGGCAAGTAGGAGCATAAAACACGTTAAATTTATACTTAACAACTCCCCCAAACTTAAGCCTTTGCTTGTTCTCAAGCAAACAAAATAAGACCTACCCCTTAAGTAACCTCAACAAGCATCAATTGGGACTAAAAATTTCCCTCAATATGAATGAATAATTAACAACATTTAAACTTTGAAAAACTATGGATCAAGTGTGACGCAAAAGCATCAAGAGTTGACTCATTACATCAAAAAACTTCTCTCAATTACTTTGGTCATTGTGGAACCCAAACTCACACATCCTCAACTATCCCTAAGCAAACCTCACTTTTTAGAGTATTGACACACAAACTCAGGGTAATGGGATTTCTATCTTCTCTCTCAAGAAATGTAACAAGTCCGGCTCTATGTACCACATGCTTGTCCCTTATGCAAGTATCCACTAATGTAAGCTTTATTCAACTCAAGATCATATAGGGCTTTTGTGGAGTCATTGTGAAGGCTTTTGGGTAAGGGTAGGACATGTTTTTGTTCAAGTGGGTTCAATCTTTCCTTAAGCACTTCTTTTCGATTCATTTGGCACAATTGTCTTGACTCTTTGAGTCTATTCACTTCTTTCTAAGGGGTTAGAGAGACACATTATCACTCTTTCTTATGCATTTCAAACCATTTCTTCTTTTTCAACTTTCCATGCCTTTCTTTCTTTGCTTTTCTTGAATCCCTTTGATGTCATTTTCACATTGAACATTTTGTTTTTTTTCTTTTTCATTGCCTTTACTTTTCTTCATATATGTGCATTTTTTTCCTCCTCCCGCAAACTTATACTTTTACCATGTGTTAAAGGAAAGATTTGGGTGCCAAGAGAGGGTATCTTTGAGAATGTGTATAGGCTTGTATTATAGTTCTTGAAAGAAGAAGGTCTAAGGCTCAAAAGGGTTGACTAGGGATCTAATCATTGGTAGGCTATGGAATTGTTCAAACTATCATTTGGATCAAGGAGAGCCTATAATCACTTCTCAAGTCAACTTTCACTTAGGATTTCGCCTCAACGAACATTCAGGGCAAGTTCTAGACCATTGGCTCGGGACTTGGACTCGCAATTCGATTTCTCACCACACACTCTAGGTGATTGTTAAAGACATCAAGTCGAGGGCCCACAACGACCTTAGTTACGATTCAAGCACATAATGGTCTGAAAAACAATTTTGATGATTATCAGTCAACACGAGAGTCTCAAGGTTACGACTTTCACCATCCTAAACACAAAATTTTATCTTTGACCATGGGATCAAAGAAAAATATGCTAGGCCCAAGTTAAGCTTTGCTTGAGGTAACCTTAACTACAAACTATCAAAAAAAAAAAAAAAGGGACTCAAACCCTTAAGAAGGTTGTCACGCCATCCATGATCGGGAATAGCCACCGGGTTCACACAATACTCTACCGTTGGAAAGAACTGTGGCATTAAGAAAATCAAAGGCTTATTGAAAGTGCCAAAAACAAAATAAAAAGCTACGAGCCTATCTATGAAGTTAAAAAAGATTTTTTTAACGAAAATAGAAAATAGAATGAATATTACTTTAATGGATTAGAATATACAACAGGAGATAAATATATAAAATAGTGTAACTTTATATACAGACCAAAAAGAAGATAAAAAGTACGAAAAAAGCAACTGAATGTAAATTTATATACATACCAATAGAAAATCAAAATAAAGCATACACTAAATCAATCTATATATACAGTCATCCAACGAAAAAAATGTAGGGCGCACCCCTTCAAATAAAACCCGGCGTTGTCCCCAATGCCAACTTAGCAAATAAGCACCAAAAAAACATAAGGAAAGGATATGGGAACTCCATAAGCATCGTCCGTTTGCATGGGAACATGAGTGGTCCCTGAGTATTCTGTATGTGCGACAACCTCAAACTGGTTCCCCGTCTCCTGCAGCTCAGTTGTTGGGACTGGGGCCTGGACCTGGATGGAATAGATATTAGGAGCATCTTGTAGCTGACTGGAGGATGCCTCCGCTAGGTCTGCCAACTGGATGATTACCTTATCTGCATAAGTCTAATGGCAGCTGGTCCGCCTTCAGCTTGTCCACATCCTCTCTGAGCTCCTTCACAGACTCATTGGCAGCCCGTGTTTTTCTAATTTTCTTGTGCCCCCGGGAAAGCTCCTTCAGAGCCTTGCCATGTGAATCCACTACCTTAGATAAGACAGTCTGAGTACTCATGATCTTTTCCTGGTTCTCCAGGGTCTTCTTCAGCTTATCCTCAATGGACTGTGGAATCTGAGCTATCTGTGGTGCTAACTGAGCCTCAATGGTAGAAGACAGAGTAGACAACCTGGATGACGCAGCTAACATCCAGTTGCTCAAGCTATTTAATGTCTGACTCAACTGGTGGGCAGTGATAGGATAGGCCCAGGAAGATGGAATCCAACAATTTCAAACTATATTACAAGTTATTTTTATTTTTTTAAACTAATGCATCAGTAGTCCCCCAATTTAGTAAGTCTTCTTCTTTTTCAATTTTTACAAATATTAATTCAGTTATTACAAATAAATATTTTTTATTTATTTTTTCAGTTTTTAAAGCATTTTATTTTTGTAAAAAAAACTGAAAAAATTGTAAAAACAGAAAAAAAATATCTTTAATAAAATATCTTCTCTTATCAAAAATTGAAAAAATATTTCAACAGAATATTCTTGTTTTCGAATTTTTTTTCTTTATTATTTGTAAAAAATACTTTTACTTTTAAAAAAACTGAAAATTGAAATAAAACGAAATGCATTAAAAAAACTGAAAGAATGATTATTTTTTTTTAAAAACGAAAATATTTTGTTGAAAATATTATTTTAAAAATGAAAATATTTTATTAAAAATATTTTTTTCTATTTTTACTATTATTTCCAGTTTTTAATAAAAAATGCTTTAATAAATTAAAAATAAATATGTTTTTGTGAAAACTGGAAAACAACTTTATTAAATTTGTGGACTACTGGGTTCATTAGCTTAAAAAAAATATTTTGTAAAATAAATTTTTTTAAGTTTTACAAAAAAGATTATTTAATTTAGCATTGACCTAACGGTCAAAGGGCATAAGTGAACCAAAAAATGGATGTATGGGTATTTTTAGCCCAATAGATTGATGAAAGATATTTTAAAATATTTTCCAATAGTTTAGGGGCATTTTTAACTCTTTTCCGTTGAATAAATGCATTACTTTAGCGGCACCTTTTCTTTCATCGATAAGTTTTACTTTATCCGACCCAAATAATGCTATATTTTTCTCGCGAGTTTATTTGAATAATGTTTGAAAGTATAATAATAATAATAATAATAATAATAATAATAATAATAATAATAATAATAATAATAATAATAATAATAATAATAATAATAATAATAATGACAAACTCAATATAATCTCACAAGTGACGTTTAGGAAGGATAGTATACATTCAGATCTTATTCCTGCCCCATATATAAAGATAAAGTTGTTGTTTTCGATAGACTCTTGGCTAAAGAATAATATTTGAAACTACATTAAATTAAATTAATTTAATATTTGAAGTTAAAATAAATTATATAAGAAATAAGTTAGGATTTGTCTCATATCAATATGAAAAATAACTTTTAAAATATAAATAAAAAATTTATATAACTTAAATTCGAAAAGCAAAAAGTACCACAAAAAGAAAAAAGAGAGTACAATTTTAGTGGTGTTATGAAATAAAGTAAAGACAAGAACAATAGAGCAAGAACAATAGCAATAGAGAGAAGAGTAGAGAGAGTTCTTCTTATTGAGTTGAGAGGGGTCTCAAGGGATGATTTACAATGGTAGAGAGCACCTCTATTTATAGGGGAGAGGAAGATTTAGCTACCACTAATAGAACTCTAAAATCTCTCTAATTAAATACATTAAAGACATTCACCTTAAATAGAAGTGTAAGAATCTTCTATTTCATAACACTCCCCCTTGAATGTCTATTCAATGATGTGCCTCGTTAAAACCTTAAAACAAAACCCAATGGGAAAAATTAAAGTAAGGAAAGAGTACACATGTTTGAATATGCGCCTATTGGTTGCCTCGTTAAAAACCTTGCAAGGAAAACCCAGTGGGACAAAACCTTGTAAGGGAAAAAGAGTGCAACGCGCATTAACTCCCCCTAATGAGTACATCGATTTATATCCTTGAGCATTTGCATTCCAATCTTGTGCATCATCTTCAAAACGATCTTTGGTAGATGCTTGATGAATAAATCGACCACATTGACTTGAATAAATATTCCGCACCTTGAAATCATCATTCTTGATAGATATGAACATCTTCATATAATGTCGTGGAATAGCTCTTCAATATCTCCATAGATGCATTCTCAAATCCATCATGCTTATAGTTATGGCAAGATTCATATGTACACAAATTGTACTTAGGATGCGGTACTTCAGGACCGAGAATTGCATATGCTTCAAGCAACTTAAATCTTTCAGGTTAAGTCATATAAGTCGCATAATAGACTTTAGCTGCATATCAAAGTTTCATGTCATGCTAAACAAATAAGATATTGAAAACTGATTATACATACCTTTGACTTTATACTTTCAAGCATATGAACTATAGGTTCAAAGCTACATGTCTTTCATATGGAATCAATTCTTCTTGAATTGTATCTCTTCCATTTAGTTACTTTCTTTGAGTCACCAAATGCGTATAGCATGCTTTGCAATATGTTGCAATTGCATTTCCCTTTTTATGAACTACAGGTTCATATCATGATATTCGGGGATATACATATACAAATGAAAATTCATCCCATGTAACACTTTCTCAAGTGATTATCATGTCTCCCCCTCATGTTAGTAAAACTAACATGTTTCCTCAACTTTGGAAAATCATCTTTGTGCATTATGTCAATATACACAACACCTTAATATAAGATGAAATTATTTGGTTCCTGACCCTGAACCACTTTTGAGGGGAGAATATACTCTTGTATACAACTTATATCAAACTGATATATATATAACTTAGTTCTCATAAGAAACAGTTTAGCTATTAAGTGGAAGCACTCAATAATTATCTTGCTAAACCAACTTTAATATAAATCAACTTATCAAGATGAACTCTCTTGAGTAGAGAATCTGGAAACTATGCTCGAAGTTAGATTACTGAGCGATTTACCCCGCAAGCACCGGCCAGGCTGCGGGTCAATAACAATTGCGCATGTAACCATTCCATAGATGCATCATATTTGGTATACATGGCAGGTGAATGGGCCCATATTCACCTTTGATATTTCCAGAATCAAGGGGCTTCAACCCGAACTCTTTAGTTGGTCAGTTCATTACTGAGAACAAGAACTTCTAGTTCTTTGATATTCACCTATGTGAATTTGCACATCATACTTCAAATGAGATGGCTAACACGAATGTCAACTGAATAAATTATCAATATTGGTAAATTTCAAATTTACACCATGACATGTGCACTTATCAATAAACTTCGGGTTTATTATGACATGGGTTTTATACCAATAGATATCCACTTTATTGTGGCATTCTTTCGTTTGTGTAGTACAAACTGGAGAACAAAACGGGTAGCTTTTCATATACAAATTACCCCGCTACAAGTTGTAGTAATAGGAGAATCAAAGCCTTCCTTTATTTATAGTCTCAATATCATCAATCGCCTTCGCGTGTACTTTTGGAAACTGGATAAGTTTCTTTGAGACTTACTACAGCACAATACTCAATTGTGTTTCTCCAACATAGTAATAATTGGCTCTGCGAGAGCTCTCAATTAATTTTGTACTACCACAGACTGAGGTTCGAGATCCTCACATTCTTGCATTCCATATTTTCAAGAGTCTCAGGCTCAATAGATTCTTCTTGAATCTCGGAATTAATCAAATCATGAGCGTCCTCATGTGATTCTTTCATAGTGTCATTTAGATCGTTCTTTTTCCTCTTTCTAGGATTTCGATCTTTGTAACCTAATGGTCTGCCACGCTTCTGGCGTGCATTTGACTCATTGGATATGACACTAGATATTTGTCCAATAGGGACTTCAATACGGATCGGAACATTTTCCCGCGTGAATGTGTGATTTCGTTATCCTCTTCAAGTCCGTAAATGCGTCAGGCATTTGATTTGCTATTCTTTGCAAATGGATAGTCTTTTGTACCTCTTTCTTTCAAATAGAGGTATGTGGATCAAGATGAGATAATGATACATTTTTCCACAAAATTTCCCATTTGGTTTCACCGACTTCTCCCCCTAATTTTGGGAAAAGTGTCTCATCAAATTGACAGTCTGCAAATAGTGCAGTGAACAAATCTCCTGTCAATGTTTCGAGGTAGCGAATAATGGAGGACGCGTCAAACTCAACATATATTCCTAACCTCCTTTGCAAACCCATTTTGGTGCAGGATGGCGGTGCTACAGGCACATATACTGCGCATCCAAAGCTTCTTAAATGGGATATATTGGGTTCATGACCCAAAACCAATTGCAATGGGGAATATTTGTGTCAATTCGTCAGTCAGAGACGAACTAGCATTGCTGCATGCAACATGGCGTGACCCCAAACCGAAGTGGGCAGCCGACGAACTAGCATTGTTTTATGCAAAATGGCGTGACCCCAAACCGAAGTGGGCAGCCGACAAACTAGTATTGTTGCATGCAAAATGGCGTGAACCCAAGTCGAAGCGGGCAGCCTCGTTTTCATGAAGAGTTCAAGATTATTCTCATCTATTGTCTCAATATGATATCCATTTTGAATGATATCTTTAAAACTCAACAAGTTCTTCTAAGACTTGGAGGAGAACATTTCTCAATGATTAACGTCATGCCTTTGGGCAGAGTTAGATTTGCTCTTCCGGAGCCTTCAATCAATTTACTACTTCCATAGATTGTAGTAATGTTTGCCTTACACAATTACTCTTCTTTTCTTTGAGTATTGTATGTGTAGTACATGAATCAACTAGGCAAATACTTTTACAATTGGACGTTGGTCCAAGTTCGCTTTGTGAGATATCTATATTTGCTATCCCATAGTTTAACATACAAAAGAAATACACGAACATAAGAATAAACAAGTTCAATTCTTTTTGTGTCACATAATATTTTCAAAATCTGCTACTAACAGTTGGCTAACAAAATCAGATATGTTGTCCATAATCAATTACTTTGCAGTTTGAAAATTTCAGCGTTTTTCATAAGACAATCGATTATTAAATACACACAATCGATTATTTGTTATTTTTGAAAAACTTACAGATCACACTGTTTAAGACAATCGATTGTTAAACATAGACAATCGATTGTGGATGATTTTTGAAAAGTTCCAGATTACACTGCCTAACGGCAATCGATTGTTAGATATAGACAATCGATTGTGGGTGATTTTTGAAAAATTCCAGACCTCACTGTTTCAAGACAATCGATTGTTAGACAAAGACAATCGATTGTTGGCTATTTTTGAAAAATTCCAGCACTGTTTCAAGACAATCGATTGTTAGCCAAAGACAATCGATTGTTGATCAATTGTTTTTCAACTTTAATGCGAAAATAGTTGATAATCGACTAGTTTTTCAGGCTAGTCGATTACCCCCACTGGAAAATAAAAGTTTTATTGATATTTGAGCATATTGAAGATATTCTAAAGAACTACTGCTAACATTGCATCATGAACTAGCTAATACGAGCTAATACTAATGACTATTAGATTATTCACTAACTAATACAAATAAGTAGAACAAAATCAAATAACTCCATCTTCTTTCATCATGGTCCCATCGCCGATTAGGTGGTCTATTTTCCCCTCGGGTTGCTCAAAGAAGTCTGCCACATCCAAGTGGGTGATGTCAAAGTTGTCGTCAGAGACAAAATTCGTTTCAGGGCGTTTACTCTTTCGAGATGCTTAATAAAGGTCAACCAAATTTTATGGTATACGGCAAGACTTAGACCAGTGCCCGTTTTCACCGCAACGATAATATATAGTTTATAAACTATTTGCTTTTGGATTCTTATCGTATCGTGCTTGTGGCAGAGTGACCAACTTCAGGTTGTCATCTCTCTTCTTTAAGCCTTTCCACAAGATGGGTGAATCCTTGATGTTGAGATATTCAATCTTCAGACTTTCATCAAGGTGATGGCGCAAGTAAATCAAGGCCTTCGTATAGTTTCAAACCTTCATTAAGGTGATGGCGCAAGTAAATCAAGGCCTTCGTATAGTTTTGGGTGGATGCATTATTTCTGTATTTAATGGCGTCTCCAAGACCCATAGCATCTAAGTGGATTTCATCATCCAACACCCATGTCATATAGTTCTTGCCCGAAATTTCGAGGGCAACGAACTTTCTTTTCATATGACACAATTACATCAAGAGCGTGTTCATACTTACGGGCTCTATTACAATTATCACATTCACTTCAGGGAATGGATCAAAATCATGTGCTTTACACAAGCTGCTACCACATTCTCTAAAGGGAATGGAGCAAATTCAATTGGACGGATAAGAACAAATAAATAATGATGTTCTTGTAAGGATAAGAACGCTTGAATTAAGTATCATGTAAAATTGTTTGCGATGATGAGACGACGACAACAACGATCAGGGTATAAGGGTAATATATACACATATTTTATTTATATCCTAAAGAATATAAAAAAGTATTTGATTGATCCTCGCCTCAAGAAAATAAAAAAATACGATAGAGACAATATTCATTTTCTTTCTCCCACTATGTCCTACCATCATCTTTTTCATTTTTCAATTTGACTAGAATAGCTCCTCAATTAATTAATATAGAGTCCATTACCGAAATAGTCATTATACTATTTCAAATTATCTTCTAAATTCAGTTTTTTTCGTTTGTAACAACAAATCCATTGAACTATGCTTATTGCATTCAGAAAATCAGTGTAATAGACATAGTTTAGTGATATTGTTGTTACAAATGAAGAAAAATAATTTTAAGAGATAATTTGAGATAATTGAGTGAATTTGAGTAATTGACACCCCAAATGATGTAATGTTATGCATTTTCACCTATTCCATTTAGGGTTTTTCAACATTAAACTGTAATTGTTAATCGAGTCGTAAAATTAGCTTATTAATTTATTGGTATTGGGTTGTCAGTGTAATAATTGATGAATAAATTGAGATTTTATAATTAATAGCTTAACGATTCAGGATAGATTATTCAATTTTTTTGTCGGATAGTCTGTTAACCTGTTAAGAATATTTATATTTATATCTTTACCTCTATATATATAAAGTACTATTTGAAGCCTTATATCCCTATTAATAGGAATTTATGGGGAGACAAATAAAGATGGCACAATAATAAAAAATTTATGACAGAAGTGACAAAAAAGAATCTCCGGTCCCAAAAATTATCATCTGAATTGATCTCTGTGGCAAAATGAGCTAAGGCTGCTGGAATTTGAAAGTTATTCCCTATGGTAAGTTTAATCAAGTATAAGTTTCACGACAAACATTCACTGTGGTAATTGATTGCAATCCGAAGGTGATATATCTTAAATTTTTATGCATTATAGGTGTAGTTTCGAGCTATATAGATGTTATGGAATGAATTTAAGTGATTTAAAGCATTGAAGTCTGAGTAAAAGCTCAAGGAATTAAGCCGGATCATGTTCGGGGGTCAAATTTGATAGTTGAGAACAAACGAAGACTTGATGAGGCATATTGCACACTGTCTAGTAAAATGGACATAACTTTTTTCTCAAAACTCCGTTTGGACTCCATAATATATGGTTGGAAATCTAACTCAAAGGGCTACAACTTTCATGTTTTACGTGTTACCAAATTCTAAACATAATAGAATCGCGGTTGTACCACGACCGCGGTAGAACCTCGGCAGAAAATCAGAGAGCAGGTCTGGCCGCGGTTCCACCGCGTTTTGGCCACGGTATATAAGGGCTCCTAAACCTATTTTGAGAGGATTGGACATGTTTTTGACATAGATTTGACCTAAGGAGGCAGAGAACACATTGGGAGCAAGACGGAGAATTCTTCTACGAGTTTTTCCATTCTCTTCCTAATTTTCATTGTTGGTTATGACTTTTAGTATTGTAGTTATACATACTATTTGTTAGTAAATACGCTTAACGCTAGAGGGGGGGGGGGTGAATATCGTTATAATAAAATTTAGCGTAAACTTGCGGAAATTAAAATTTGCAGGAAATAAATAAGTGCGTTAAATAAACAAAAAGGAAAGAACGCACCGATATATTCTGGTTCACCACAACACGTGGCTAGTCCAGTCCCCGAGAGACTCTATCGAGATTTTCCACTAACTTGTTAAGCTTACGGGTGCTCAACAAACCTTTACAACTTAAGGACACAAGCCTTAACACCTTTGCTCGGAGATACAACACTCCAAGACTTCAACCAAGGAAACCCAAGTTCCTTACAACAAGAGAATTACAATTCTCTTACAAGTGTATAAAACACTAAACACTCAAACAAAATACTCCTTAATGAGTAGATATGAGTAAAAGAAGTAAGCTCTAGATCACAACAACTTTGGACAAGAATATGGCTCTCAAAAGCTTTATGAAATTGAATATAAAATAATAAACAAGAGTATGCAAGCTTATAGCAATGTAATGATCAGTTGTAGTATGTTGTTGTTTTTAAAACACTGATATGAAGCTGCATTTATAGTTGAAAAACTTGGCATTACCGTTGCCTAATTGCCAATTAAGAGTTGCTGATTTTACTCACTGACAATCGATTGTCAAACCCCAACAATCGATTGTCTGCCAGTCAGATCAAAATTCAATCCCAGATTTTACGCTTGATAATCGATTACTTTCAATCCATAATCGATTACTGGCAACGTTCAAAAAATCCTTTTCCGGATTTTAATCAAAACAATCGATTATACAAAATCAATAATCGATTACCCAATAACGTTCAAAAAATCTTTTCCGGATTTTAATCAAAACAATCGATTATACAGAATCAATAATCGATTACCTGACGGTATTTGAAAACTTTACGACAACGGTCAGCTTCACAATCGATTGCACAAAGTCAACAATCGATTACTTATCAGTTTTTGAAAAATATTTTAGACACTGTCTCTTTGACAATCGATTGTCCAATGTAACAATCGATTATTTAATAAATTTGAAAATCACTGGAAGACACTGTCTCAACATAATCGATTACCATTAGTTCATAATCGATTATTCTGAGTTTTGAAAAACTTTGATGGACATTGCCTCAGTCACAATCGATTGTCATTTGTTCACAATCGATTGTCATGCATGTTTGAAAAACCTGATGCTCACTGTCTTACTCACAATCGATTGTCATTAATTCACAATCGGTTGTCATGCAGTCTTGGCTTAAAACAATCGATTATCATAAGTACATAATCGATTATCTTAGTCCAGATTTTTAAGGCATGTCTAAAAATTATTTTGACTACTGTAAATATGCATGATTAAATTAAATATGCATGATTTTGGAAAATAGTTTTATGAGAGAAACCATGTTACGAGTCAAGTTGTAGGATCAAGATCACAATTAAGAATGACTCAATTAAACTATAAAACTTTGTCTTGAGCTTGAATCTCGTTGTATATCAATTGTGTGCTTGTTTCTTGAACTTCGTCATATATCAATTTTCGCTTCGTTTGTCATTCATCAAAACCTGTACAAAAGAACACACGTTTTAGTATATTGCATTGAGAACGTGTTTCCAACAATTTCCCCTTTTTTGATAATGACAAACATTAAGCGGGATATGCAAGACAAGCAATTTATAATGAGGATTCAAGACAAGTATATACATGCAACAAGTATGCATTTGTTCCCCCTCAATTTGAGAATTCCCCCTCAATTTAAGCTTATAACTTGAGAGTGCAACATACCCGTTATCTTCCCCCTTTTGCCATTAGCAAAAATAATAATAAGATGTCAAAGATGAAATAAACCTTGTTTATTTATTGGAAAGAAGGTGTGATTATTTAAAAAGAGTATAATAGCTCAAATGATAGCATTACAATCGATTATTGATACGAGATAATCGATTATTAGATGAGGGAAACAGATTTTTCTAAAGAAGACTCGATTCTTGCGCGTCATGCTTTATAATTCCCCTTTCCTTTGGGGCGATACCTGCAAAAATCGTTAGATGTCTCCGACGCTCAAGTTAGAAATCATGTAACAAAAAAAATGCAATGCATGACTTAGATCAACGTGGAGTCAAAGATCCCGAGTTCACTGCGAATTCGGAAGAAGCACTCTTTCTCTAAGGGCTTTGTAAAGATGTCTGCCAATTGGTTTTTGGTTTCAACAAATTCAATTTCGACATCGCCTTTGATAACGTGATCTCTAATAAAATGATGTCTAATTTCAATGTGTTTCGTTCGCGAATGAAGAACGGGGTTCTTCGTCAAGCATATGGCACTAGTATTATCACATCTAAGAGGGATATGATTAAGACTTAGGCCATAGTCCAAGAGTTGTTGTTTCATCCATAGGATTTGAGCGCAACAACTCCCCGCGGCTACATATTCAGCCTCGGTTGTGGACAATGCAACACTTACTTGTTTCTTGCTAAACCAAGAAATGGGAGAGCTACCGAGCAAATGGCAAGTGCCACTAGTGCTCTTGCGGTCCAATTTGCATCCAGCAAAATCGGAATCGGAATAGCCAACAAGTTGGCATGAAGAGCCTTTGGGGTACCATAGACCCACATTTGTAGTACCAACAAGATACCGTAAAATCCGTTTTACCGCAGTAAGGTTAGACTCCTTCGGACACGATTGATAACGAGCGCATAAGCACACGCTAAACATGATGTCCGGACGACTAGCAGTAAGATAGAGAAGAAAGCCAATCATACCTCGATACTTTTTGGTGTCGACTTCCTTACCTTTCTCATCTTTGTCTAGATGATCGGATGTGCTCATGGGAGTTGCCATTTCTTTTGCATTGTTCATCTCAAATCGTTTCAGCAATTCTTTGCAATATTTGGTTTGACAAATGAATGTACCTTCTTTCATTTGCTTTACTTGTAATCCCAAAAAGAATGTTAACTCACCCATCAGAGACATCTCAAATTCGCTTGTCAATAAATCGGAAAATTCCTTGCATAAAACATTGTTAGTAGCACCAAATATAATATCATCTACATATATTTGAACTAACAAAATATCATTGTTTTTATGCTTAACAAAGAGAGTTGTGTCAACTTTCCCCCTAATGAAGTTATTTTCCAAAAGAAACTTACTCAATCTTTCATACCAAGCTCGGGGAGCTTGTTTTAAACCATAAAGAGCCTTTTTGAGTTTGAAAACATGATCAGGAGATTTAAAATCATCAAAACCGGGGGGTTGTTCAACATAAACTTCTTGAATAAAACCGTTTAGAAAAGCACTTTTCACATCCATTTGATATAAAATGAAATTCATAGAAGATGCAAATGCAAGCAATAAGCGAATAGCTTCTAATCTAGCTACGGGAGCATATGTTTCCTCATAGTCAATACCCTCTTCTTGATTATAGCCTTTTGCTACAAGCCTAGCTTTGTTTCTAGTGATTATACCATTTTCATCTAGTTTATTGCGAAAAACCCATTTCGTACCAATTATGGTATGACCTTCGGGTCTTGGCACCAAATCCCAAACGTCATTGCGTTCGAATTGGTTAAGCTCCTCTTGCATTGCCAAGGTCCAAAATTCATCCCCAATTGCTTCTGAGATGGTTTTGGGTCAATTTGAGAAACAAAAGCAGTATGTTCTAAGGTATTTTTGAGAGAGTTTCGGGTACTTACCTTGTCTCCAACGTTGCCAATTACCTGTTCGAGAGGGTGATCTTTGATTGTCCTCCACTCGTTAGGCATATTCATTTCTTTTTCCAATTGTGGCGCTTCTTCCGTTGGTTGTTCCTCAGTTTCATCTTTATTTTCCTTGGGTGGTTCCTCTTGTATTTTGTCTTTCAAGCTATCTAAGATACCTGCAAGATCAAAACCGGAATCCTTTCTCGCCAAGCAAGCATTATTTTCGGAAAATACAACATGAGGGGATTCCTCCACAATTTGGGTTCTTTTATTAAAGACCTATATGCTTTACTACGTGAGGAATATCCAATGAAAATACCTTCATCCGACTTTGCATCAAATATACCCAATTGGTCTTTTCCATTGTTATGAACAATACATTTGCAACCAAAAACTCTAAAATGGGAAATATTTTGTTTTCTACCCTTATAAAGTTCATAGGGGGTTTTCATGAGTATCGGCCTAATTACTACTCTATTTAGAACATAGCAAGCGGTACTCACGGCGTCTGCCCAAAAATGTTTGGGTATCTTAGCTTCGTCGAGCATGGTTCTAGCCATCTCTTCGAGACACCTATTTTTCCTTTCCACCACCCCTTTTTGTTGTGGTGTACGTGGAGCGGAAAAGGTATGCTCGATTCCGAGTTCGTCACAAAAGTCTGCAAAGAGATTGTGATCAAACTCTCCCCCATGATCACTTCTAATTGAAGTGACGGTTGTTTCTTTCTCATTTTGAACACGCTTAAGAAAATATTTAAAATTTTGAAAAGCATCACTTTTATTGGCAAGAAATAAAGTCCAAGTAAATCTCGAGTAATCATCAACAATCACAAAAGCATATTTATTTCTTCCTAGACTTTCAATGCGAGAGGGACCAAATAAATCCATATGAAGCAATTACAATGGTCTAGAAGTTGAAACAATGTTTTTAGATTTGAAAGATACTTTTGTTTGCTTCCCCTTTTGACACGAGTCACAAATAGAGTCATTTTCAAATTTTAAATTGGGAAGACCAACAACTAAGTTTTGAGAAATCAATTTGTTCAAAAGATGCATATTGATATGTGCTACTCTACGATGCCATAGCCAAGTATCATCCTCTTTACTCATTAGACAATCAACATAATCGGGTGAGGAATTAGCAAGATCAACCATATAAATATTATCCACTCTAAAACCACGGAGGATAATTTTGAAATCACTACGTCTGAACACTAAGCATTCATCCGAATCAAATAAAACAAGATTTCCCTTGTCACACAATTGGCTTATGCTCAAGAGATTATGCTTTAATCCTTTAACAAGTAATATATGCTTAATAGAGGATTTTTCATCCTTACCGACCGAGCCGATGCCGATGATCTTTCCTTTATTATTATCACCGAAGATAACACTTCCTCCTTCTTTGTGCTCTAATTGAAGGAATTTGGATTCATCTCCCGTCATATGCTTGGAGCATCCACTATCAAGGTACCATAGTACACTTGATCCCTTCAAGCACACCTACAAAACAAATTAATGTTCTTTAGGTACCCATGCCATCTTGGGTCCTTGGGGGTTAGGCATATTATAATGATGCAATTGAGTAATATGTCTATGACGTGTAAAGCATGCAGGAGCAATATGACCAATACGTCTACAATAATGACAAGTCACATTTGGGTTATGCATCCTTCTAGGTTCATAGTAACTAGACGGATGAAAATTTCTTGCTCTATTTTGAACACTATGACTATTTCGCATTTCATGAGAATTATTTCTCCTACTATGGGCAGCATTTCTAGAGTGATTGTTTCTCGGTTGAGGGCCATTTCTAGGTCTTCTCAAAGGTTCAACATTTGGCCTAAAATATGCATCATTTCTAGGGTAACTATTTCTAGGTGGTAAGTCATTTCTAGGTCTCCTAAAATGTTCAACATTTTGTCTAGCATGCATATTGGTTCTAGGATTGCTATTTCTAGGATAAGCATTTGTTTTATTAGTCCTAGGTTGAGCCTTAGGTGGTTGGGGTTTGGCTTCAACCTTTTCTTTAACCTCATTCTTAAATCCTATGCCATGCTTGGTTGATTTCAAATTTACAAGGACCTCATTCAAATTCTTGTGGGAAGAATTAAACTTATCTAAGGTACCTTTGAGTCTATCTACCTCATTTTTGAGATGCAAGCAAGAAGAACAATTTTTTGTAGAACTTTCGGGCTTATCGGCGCTTCTTTTTCCAAAAAATTTGTTTTCCTCTTTCAGCTTTTCATTTTCTAAAACCAGTTTTTCTAAATCCTTTTCTTTCAAAGAAAGCTGTTTTTGAAAATCCTTTTCTTTTAATGAAGCATTTTCTGTTATGCCCTTAACAGTTTTTGAAGCCTTAATAAACTCAGCATATAATTCATCAAAAGCAGTTCGCATTTCTTCAAGAGTAAAGAAGTTTTTAGATGAAATTTGACATACCTCATCTTTGTTGTCTTCATGTGCCATAAGGCAGAGATTTGCTGCTTCGTCTTCTTCTCCTTCGCTTGACTCATCTCTGGAGTCGCCTCCCCAAGAAATGTATGCACGTTGCTTTTTAAAAGGTTTCTTCTCCTTTTTTATGTTTGGGCAATTTGATTTGATGTGCCCGGTTTTACCACATTCATAGCACTTGATTTGTTCGCCTTGCTTTTTGCCCTTGCGTTCATACTCCTTGCGCATGAACTTTTGAACTCTTTTGATAACGAGTCCAAACTCGTTGTCTCCTTCCTCATCAATTTGCGGTTGGCTTGTGCTCGCCTTTAGAGCTATTCTTTGCCTCCTTTGATCATCAACAAAAGGGTTAAGAATAGTAGATTCATAGGTCTTATGGTTACCTCTTAGTGCGTCGATGGTGACGTTTGAAACGCCAATGGATTCTTGAATTGCATCGGCCTTTGATCTCCATGCCGGTGTGAGACTTCTAAGAATTTTTCACACGAGCTCTCTATCCGTGAATGTTTTCTTGAGAGCATGTAGGTCATTTACGATTATTGAAAATCGCTCAAACATTTCGTCCACCTTTTCACCTTCCTTCATGTGAAATAATTCATAAGAATGGGCTAGGAAATCAATTTTTGCTTCCCTTACCTGGTCCGTACCTTCGTACGTAACTTCTAGCTTGTCCCACATCTCCTTTGCCGTTGTGCAACACGATATTTTCCTGTAATCGTCAGCATTAGCAACACAATATAATAAATTAATTGCTTTAGCATTATTTTGAATCTTTCGGATGTCATCCCCGTCATACTCATCCTCGGACTTGGGAACCCATTCGTTTTCCACCTTCTTTGTTGGAATTTGGTTTCCCTTCATTATCACCTTCCAAACGTGAAAGCTGTTGGACTGAACGAAGATCTTCATCCTCTCCTTCCAGTACGTGTAATTTGTACCGTTGAATAGAGGTGGTCGTGTGGAGCACTGTCCTTCATCAATTCCTGCAAAAGAATCACGAGTAGAAGCCATGGATGGTTCTCTCAAACTGTTAAGTTTTCAGAGAGTTGGGCTCTGATACCAATTGTTAGTAAATACGCTTAACGCTAGAGGGGGGTGAATAGCGTTATAATAAAATTTAGCGTAAACTTGCGGAAATTAAAATTTGCAGGAAATAAATAAGTGTGTTAAATAAACAAAAAGTAAAGAACGCACCGATATATTCTGGTTCACCACAACACGTGGCTAGTCCAGTCCCCGAGAGACTCTCTCGAGATTTTCCACTAACTTGTTAAGCTTACGGGTGCTCAACAAACCTTTACAACGTAAGGACACAAGCCTTAACACCTTTGCTCGGAGATACAACACTCCAAGACTTCAACAAAGGAAACACAAGTTCCTTACAACAAGAGAATTACAATTCTCTTACAAGTGTATAAAACACTAAACACTCAAACAAAATACTCCTTAATGAGTAGATATGAGTAAAAGAAGTAAGCTCTAGATCACAACAACTTTGGACAAGAATATGGCTCTCAAAAGCTTTATGAAATTGAATATAAAATGATAAACAAGAGTATGCAAGCTTATAGCAATGTAATGATCAGTTGTAGTATGTTGTTGTTTTTAAAACACTGATATGAAGCTGTATTTATAGTTGAAAAACTTGGCATTACCGTTGCCTAATTGCCAATTAAGAGTTGCTGATTTTACTCACTGACAATCGATTGTCAAACCCCAACAATCGATTGTCTGCCAGTCAGATCAAAATTCAATCCCAGATTTTACGCTTGATAATCGATTACTTTCAATCCATAATCGATTACTGGCAACGTTCAAAAAATCCTTTTCCAGATTTTAATCAAAACAATCGATTATACAAAACCAATAATCGATTACCCAATAACGTTCAAAAAATCTTTTCCGAATTTTAATCAAAACAATCGATTATACAGAATCAATAATCGATTACCTGACGGTATTTGAAAACTTTACGACAACGGTCAGCTTCACAATCGATTGCACAAAGTCAACAATCGATTACTTATCAGTTTTTGAAAAACATTTTAGACACTGTCTCTTTGACAATCGATTGTCCAATGTAACAATCGATTATTTAATAAATTTGAGAATCACTGGAAGACACTGTCTCAACATAATCGATTACCATTAGTTCATTATCGATTATTCTGAGTTTTGAAAAACTTTGATGGACATTGCCTCAGTCACAATCGATTGTCATTTGTTCACAATCGATTGTCATGCAGGTTTGACAAACCTGATGCTCACTGTCTTACTCACAATCGATTGTCATTAGTTCACAATCGATTGTCATGCAGTCTTGGCTTAAAACAATCGATTATCATAAGTACATAATCGATTATCTTAGTCCAGATTTTTAAGGCATGTCTAAAAATTATTTTGACTACTGTAAATATGCATGATTAAATTAAATATGCATGATTTTGGAAAATAGTTTTATGAGAGAATCCATGTTACGAGTCAAGTTGTAGGATCAAGATCACAATTAAGAATGACTCAATTAAACTATAAAACTTTGTCTTGAGCTTGAATCTCGTTGTATATCAATTGTGCGCTTGTTTCTTGAACTTCGTCATATATCAATTTTCACTTTGTTTGTCATTCATCAAACCTATACAAAAGAACACACGTTTTAGTATATTGCATTGAGAACGTGTTTCCAACACTATTATGAATTGGTAATTTGTTATCTAGAGTTTTGATGAAACCTTTTGTAGGATAATTCTTGTTACGTTTTTATATAATTGAGTCGTAGTATAACCTCTATTTGTTCAACTAAGTTCTTGTTGTAGTTAATTGAAGATCTCTCAATTAGCTGTTCCTATTTAGTATGCATATCTCGGGAGAGAGTGCATATATAGGTAATTGTTGAACAACACCACTCCCAAAGTATATGAGGGATCAATAACCGAGGGTTTAAAGGCGGGATTAGGGATAACGAAGCCTTGGGTGCGATCTGAAGTGAGCTGTATTAAAAACCAGCTAGCGTAGCTCGAGAGAGTGCATCTAGTAAATTGTCGTGATTACTCGGGAGAGATTTACGGTAATAAGAGTGCTCATAATTGGTAGAGAATACTTAGGCAAAATTATAGAAGACATAGCGGAAATGATTCCGACAATTGGAGAAAACTCTAGACCTCCTTAATCTTGTCTCTAACCTTTAGTATCTTTTGTTGTTATTTTATTATTTTAATTTATTAGTTAATTAGTTAAATACAAAAATCTTAATATCTATAAGTTAGGAATTGTTCAAGCTTGTCTTCTTGGTAATATTGAACAGTTGTATCCAAACTTTAGTTCTCTGTGGGATTCGACTCCGGACTTATAAACCGGATTATATTTGCAGCGACCGCATTGTCCTTTTATAAGGCATTGTTGGGCGTCATCAAATTTTGGCGCCGTTGCCGCGGAACTAACGGTGTAGCTATAGGTGTACATATTGCTAGGTTTCAAGCTTGTAACTTTTATTTTTGATTTTTGATTTTTGTTTTTTTTTTGTATTTGATATTTTTCGTTTTACTTGTTGATTAAAAAAATATGGCATCATGGAATTATGAAAATTTTGATGTTGGTAATTCTACTTTTAATCCTCCTTATGTATATTGTGATGAAAACCACCCTTGGCAAAGTTATCAAAATATTTTCGAGAGTGAGTTATGTGCAAAAACTCAATCTTATGTATGGAATGTGTGTGATATGTGTGGTGGTCAATGAATTCACTTTCATGGTTGTGTCTATATTTCGTCTCTTCCCCCAACCCCTTATTATGATGATTCTATGTTTTCTTGTGAGGATAATAGGAACAAAGAACGCATGTATGCGGACCTGAAATAGATTGAGGATATGTTATAGTGCCTTACGAAACAATATGATAAGATACAGCTGCATATACAAAGTCAAGGGGCAACTATTCACAACTTGGAGGCTCAAGCGAATAAATTAATTGAACATGATAAAGCGCAACAAGATGGCATTGTGGATAGTAGCCAATATGAGCAAGAAAGTGCTATATAAATTGCCATATTACTGGAGAATTTAAAAAAATACGAGGATGAGCTAGAGGAGGAGGCTATAGTAGAACACCAACAATCAATCGAACTAGATTTTGAGGATGCCGATGTCGTAGAGGAGATACTAGAGTCAACCAAGGATATTGAGGATACATATTTAGTTGACTATATTGTCATTAGTGTTGAGAATTATAGACTGTCGCAATGTTCATATAGTTGAGCGCATTGGTCCTCACTCCAAACTTTTTTCCACATTGTGTTTAGATGATAATATGGAAATAGAGTCGTCTGAGTCATTTGAGGAGTCAAGGAATGAGGAACAAAGCACTTACATTCTGAAATTCTTCTTGCCAGAAAATCAGGATTACACACCTCATCTAAAGGCCAAGAAGTGCAGAATACTATATTATTTTATTGGGTCAGTCAGATTCGTTCCACCCACGGATTGTCCTCCGCGTCCATTTTTTGATTTTTTGGGTGCATTGGCCATCATCTCGATTCAAAATTTTATTACTTGGGGTCCCATTCATAAGTTCAAAGTGGAGGCAGAAAGTGATTCACGTTGTGCCGCGACATTAAATCAAGCGCTTGTTGGAAGGCAACCCAGTTTTTCCGCTTTCTTTTATTTTTTTGTATTAATTTTTTTTAATTGTATTATTTTTGTACTGTCAATTTTTATTTTCTAGGAGCAAGGAAATCAAAGATATTGGAAGGACGCAATAGAAACCAAATAGTTGGAACTAATTGTGAGGTATCCGCACGAAGGACCAAGCTAGGGAGAAGTCTGAGTACCCCATGAGCTGTTAGTGCTTCGGCCTTTGGCCTACCATGGAGTCTCTTTTATCCTTTTTATTAGTTATGGTGCGCATTGGGGACGATGCACAACTTTTAAGTGTGGGGTGAGGAGATTGTCTGGGTGACTTCCTATGCTATTATTGTCCTGTTAGTTTAATTGAATTTTTTTTTATAAATAGAAAAGATTGGAATTTTCCCGACGATAGATCTGCTAGACAATATTCTTGAGGGATTTAAGTCTAAAGAAAAAAAAGATTTTCTTTTGTTAGGTAGTGTAGCAATTCCCCCTTCGTTTTTCTTTAAACCACGGTTATTTTCCAAGGGTTTTATTTGAACCGGGTGTAGTTAGTTTTGTTTGGGAGTAGAAGCCATTATGTTGTGTTTTGAAGTGAAGCAACATCTCTTGACTTTTTTATGCCTTGAGAATAGTGAGTACTTTGGTTGTGACGCTTAGGCTCAGTTTTTGACGCTTGTAGAAGTACCTTAAATTGTATGATCTTAACTTTTCTTAACTTCTTTGACTAGAGTGTCCATTATTCCAATCATGCGTGAGTTATGTGCCACGTGTGTTGAGATTTGTTGTATCCTGTGCATTGCATTTGATGTCTAGAACTTGCCCCGTATGTTTGCAAAGTGAAATAGTAGTTTTATTCAGTCTAGACGTGATATATGCATTTCTTTGTTTAGCCAGATATGTATATTTTACCCACATAATTGTTATGTATTTTAGTTAACCCATTTGAGCCTCTAATCCTATTTCTTTGGCAACCACATTACAAGCCTAACCAATTTATTTGAATTAACCATCTATTTGAACCTTGTAACCTCTCATGAGCACTTAAATTGTTATGAACTTTGTAAAAGTTTAAGTGTGGGGTGGTTGGTTTGGCTTTTGAGTGGAACCAATGAAATAAAGAAAAAGGTGCATTGATTTGAAAGAGTAAGAGCCTCTTGAATTGACAAAGAAAAGAAAATAAAAGAAAAGAAAAGAAAACAAATAGTCGCATTGTTGTGAAAAAATATTCTTTGATAGTGGTGACTCTTGATATTATTGTGCTTAAATAATTTGGGAGTTGATGTATATTGATGTGAAGGTAGGGTTTGGCTTGACATAAGTATGAGGTTTGAATGTTAAAGTATATGTATTAAAGTGCTTAGGGAGGTGTAGTCACTCTTATATCTAAATGTATCCTACCCGTCCCGTAGCCTATATTACAACCAAATAAAGTCCTAATTGATCCTAGATTGAATGAGTTCGATTAGTGGAGCAGTACACTACAAGAAAGCTTATGGTGCATCTTTTGTGGCATATGAATGTTATTTCTGAGAGTGAGTGAATTCTTTTTATATTGAGTTCCTAAGTGTTCGTTAATTTTATTGTGTGGAACTAATCTCTTTTGTTGTGTGAGGGCACTTGATTCATGAAGGAAAGGTAATGTCAGTGACCTCTATGTTAGAGTAAGTAGGTGAGTTGTGAGTAATGCGTGGTACTTGTGAGTCAAATTTTGAGGTGAAGATTTTACGCTTTTTTGCTTAGTTTATTTTAAATACTCTTGTTGTAATGAGTTAGAAGAATTATATAAAAAGGCCGTGTCTATAAAAAGTGTAGATTGATTGCTCGAGGACGAGAAATGATTTAAGTAATGAGTGTTGATGATAGGATATAATTACGTATTTTAGTCGCTTATTACAATCGAGTTTACTGCACTTTTGTTGAGTTTGCGCTTTTATCGCTAGTGTTTTGCACTTACGATGTATTTTATGCCTTGTAGGTGTGATTTCGAGCTATATAGATGTTATGGAATGAATTTAAGTGATTTGAAGCTTTGAAGACTGAGAAAAAGCTCAAGAAATTAAGCTGGGATCGTGTTCGGGGGTAAAATTTGATAGTTGAGAACAAATGAAGACTCGATGAGGCATATTGCGCACTATCTAGTAAAATGGATATAACATTTTGCTCAGAACTTCGTTTGGGCTCCATAATATATGGTTGGCAAACTAACTCAAACGGCTACAACTTTCATGTTTTACGTGTTTCCAAATTCCAACCGGAATAGGGTAAAAAACAGCCGTTGTACCGCGACCGCGGTAGAACCGCGTTAGAAAATCAGAGAGCAGGTCTGGCCGCGGTTCCATCGCGTTTTGGCTGCGGTCGCGCTACTCCAGGCGTAAAAAAAGAGTTCTATTTCGTCCGGGACAAGTTTATTTCGGCCTTACACATTCCAACTTGTATAAAAGGGGTCCTAAACCTATTTTGAGAGGATTGGACATGTTTTTGACATAGATTTGACCTAAGGAGGCAGAGAATACATTGAGAGCAAGGCGGAGAATTCTTCTACGAGTTTTTCCTTCCTCTTCCTATTTTTCATTGTTGGTTATGACTTTTAGTACTGTAGTTTTATATACTATTATGAATAGATAATTTGTTATCTAGAGTTTTGATGGAACCTTTTGTAGGATAAATTCTTGTTATATTTTTATATAATTGAGTCGTAGTATAACATCTATTTGTTCAACTAAGTTCTTGTTGTAGTTAATTGAGGAGCTCTCAATTAGCTGATCCTATTTAATATGCATAACTCGGGAGAGAGTGCATATTTAGGTAATTGTTGAACAACACCACTCCCAAAGTATATGAGGGATCAATAACCGAGGGTTTAAAGGCGGGATTAGGGATAACGAAGCCTTGGGTGCGACCTGAAGTGAGCTGTATTAAAAGCCAGCTAGTGAAGCTCGGGAGAGTGCGCCTAGTAAATTGTCGTGATTAATCGAGAGAGATTTACGGTAATAAGAGTGCTCATGATCGGTAGAGAATACTTAGGCGAAATTATAGAAGACATAGCGGGAAGAATTCCGACAATTGGGGAAATCATAACTCTAGACCTCCTTAATCTTGTCTCTAACCCTTGGTATCTTTAGTTGTTATTTTATTATTTTAATTTATTAGTTAATTAGTTAAATACAAGAATCTTAATATCTATAAGTTAGGAATTGTTCAAGCTTGTCCTCTTGGTAATATTGAACAGTTGTAGCTAAACCTTGCTCCTCCGTGGAATTCGACTCCAGACTTGTAAATCGGATTATATTTGCAACGACCGCATTGTCCTTTTATAAGGCATAGTTGGGCGTGATAAGTAAGCGTTAAATATCAGTCCGATCCGCTCGGTAAGCACTCCTATATATAAGCAGACACATATACATTATACCATTGTTATACCATCTATATAATAAAATATACAATACAGATACATAATTAAATTTGCTAATTAAATGAGAATTATCATAGTGTTAGAGAGAAAATAGTGAGGGTTTGGTTGGCAACTGGCAGTATGAAGGTTAGGCGTGGGGGTTTGTTATATTTATAATTTTATATGGAATACAAGTTTTTTTGCAGTTACTGGTCATGTAAATCTCATTATGCTATTAGGATTCTATAACTTTTTTCTTAAAAAAGAAAATTTGTAGTGCTATCAACCATTTGGCTAACATCTAGGCAGCTAGCTTCTTAATTACTGTATAATCCATATAAATATTGGGTACGTATTTGTGAAAAAATTAAAAAGTGCCAATTATAAATATCTTAACAAGAAATTGTTGGAGTTGGTTATTATTAGAGGCAGGTTTAGGGCTCCTTTAATTTGAAACAAGGTATTTGGAGTAAAAGAATAGAATTCATTCAACAAGAAATAATAAATAAAATAGAAATACAACATACTCATACGAAAACACATATTTGTTCGGAAAAAAATAAATAGTCACTTGTATTTTTAACCTTACAAATGACACAAAGCTTAAAACGGAGCTGGTAAAAATAAAATAACCACAAAAAACACATATATGAATTTGACCGACTATTTATGTAAAAATTCCATTAGATTCAAATCCTGGGATAGCATCTCATTGTAATATCATAATGATTATGTGCTGTTCGACATTGCCTACACACTGAACCTCTGTTATTGCAATTTGCATCAGATTTGCAGAGGTTGTAACATCCTTTTCTATTAGTAAGATCTGGTACTACAATTTGCTCAATCACCTCTTCTTGTAAAGGTAAGTCTTGCGTCGCCATCGCCTTAATGTTTGAATGAACTGCACAATATGATCAACCAAATTAATATAAGTAGAGATACATAATTATACGAATAATTAACCTAAATAGCTACCTATTCGATCGCTTAAACTTAAAACAACCGACAAATGAATAATATAAGTAGCTGTTTCGACATAAAAATTACTATAATTTTTAAAAGCAGTAGTATTTGGAGTTAAGTTGAAAAGTGGTATTTTGGAATTTGAAATTATGTTTTGGACATATATTTCATTTAAAAAATGTTGCAATTTGTTGAGTGGGGAAAAAAGGTTTTTCTTTGAAAAACTTATTTTCGGCAAATTCCTAAAAACTTACAAAAATTTCAAGGACAAAATACATTTTTGAAAAAAAAATTGAAAAAAAGGATTTTTAAATATGGACAAACAGGGCCTAAGTATAATTTATATAATATGCATATAACTAGGTATAATCAGAATATCATTTATGTATAATAATTAAAAAAAAAATACAAAGCATCCGACCGACTATTTATATAAAAATCTGAATTATATGTATAAAATGAGTAAGGGTCTAAGGGATGATGAAGTTAACCCACCAGTTAGTGCCACAAGGAGAAGAAAAAGAAAGAAAGTGAGCTTGTGAGAAGAAGAGGTTATTTTCTTGCTTGATAAAAGGCCACACATATATATAGGTTTTTAAAAATTTCTTATCCATTGCTAGTGTCCCATGTACATTCTCTCTCCGGCTGCTAATGTATAAAGCAGCCAAGGATGAATCATTTTTAAAATTAAGAATTAATTGTATAGCACAATATTTTATTGATTATAAAATGCACTAGTTGCTCAAGTGAAATACCGCCTATTGAAAGTGCTTTTGGCACTTGTGTGGAGATACTCCTAAAATACATTATTTTAACGGCGGCTTTTCTTTCATCGATTATATTTTATTTTAGTGGCGGCTTTACTGCGGGAGCGAGAGTGATGACAAAATGATAAGAAAAATAGGTTATTCATCTATATTATTTACTAAAATATAAATTAGATAATAAATTAATTTTTAAAAATTAATCATCCAATTAAAGAGAAAATAATTAATAGATAACAAATGAGTTTACTTTTTACATTTGTAAAAACTCATATTGGAGGTTTCTCAAGTTTGGGAGACTAAGCGGGCGTTTGGAGTTTATAACTATAAAATTTCGGAAAAAAGTGATTTTTTCTTAAAGTTGAAAATAGTGTTTGGAACTTAGAATTGTGTTTGGACATAAATACAACTGGAGATATTTTTGAATTTTTGTGAGTGTTTTAAAATAATCATTTTGAAAAACAGCCTTTTGGAGTTTTTCAAATTTCTGAAATTCAAATTCAAGTGAAATTTAAAATTTTTATTGTCAAACACTAATTTCGAAAAAAAATAAAATAAAAATTCAAAAGAAAAGTAATCTTTTTTATGGACAAATTGATCCTACGAATTCTCTAAAAAGTAATCATATTCAAGAAATCATTGATAATATAAATATTCATATTATCCGTCGATTAACTTATTTTTTATCCGTATTAAAAATATGAATCCGATCGAATAATTTATCCGTTTTTGTATTACCCATTTTCGACCTGTCCAGCTCGACCCGAGTCTCCCATTTGCCACCGACAGAAGCAACTGAGAAGAATGACTTTTAAAGTAATATAGCAAATAAAGATTACTATATTGTAAGGACACTAGCAGTGAATAGTAAAGGTTTTTAGATAGATATATTTTTACAATTTTAAAAAGCTATATATATGTGGCCTTTCATCAATCAAGAAAATCTACTCACACAAGTAATTAGCTCTTCTTCTCACAATCACCTCCTACTCAAATTCTTGTTCGTGTTAACATGACTAAAAAGTGCCTATCTCACTTTTTTTGTGTTTTCCTTGCGGTACTAACAGGTCAGTAACTTCATCATCTTTTATTTCCTTTGTAAAATAATTTTAAAAAAATTTTATATTGACAGTATATATAACTTAAATTCTTGTTATAATGCAGTTCATTCGTTTTGGTCCTCAAAAACTCTCGCAATGGCTTTGCGAGACCTACCTTTAGAAGTAGAGTTTATTGAAAAGATTTTGCTGCCAGATAGTCTTACGTATATTCAACGTTGTTGGGATCGTTGTGAAATTAATTTTGATTGCAGAAAATTGCCAGATTGTGGGTATTGTCGACGGCCGAGTTCTAAATCGCCGTTTAAGAGATGCTTGACTCCACGTTGACCATTTGAATCTCATATGTTATAAAACTTTTTTATTTTTACTCTAATTTCCAGCAGCTTCTCCTTCTCATCTTTGTGTCACTTGTAAGATTTATACTATTAGTGACTATCTGATGTTCTGAATAAATATGCGATAAATATATACGTACATAAACTCTGCAGAGCGTAACTTATTAGAGGCAGCTCAATAGTATGGAGATCTACTGCCAAATCTTAATCATAGGCCTCAAATTGAAAACTGAAAAAATAAAAAGTTGAAAACCTTGTTTGTTGTAATATTTGCGTGCTTGATTGCATCACAACTGAAATGAGAGAACTCATAAAATTTTAATTTATGTGAGAAAAAAGGCTTTGCAAAAAAGTAAAATAAGGCAAAAAATTAATTAGGTTATACTAAATAGTGGGAGAACAAAATTGTGCTATTAATCATTAATATGATTATATGAAAACAAAGCAGTAAATTTATCTTACCAATGAGAAATCTTTGCCATAAGATTTGTCATTGGTAAGATTTGGGATTAGATTGTGCTCAATTATCTGAACTTCTAAAGATAGCTCTCGTAAGGGTCGTGTATAATTTGGTAAATACCGAATTATCGTATCAAAATAAATAAAAAATTGGTATTCGGTATTCGATATGATATTTGGCATAAGTTTTAAAAATTGATATTAGGTATGATATTTGGTATTTTAAAATGAAATATCGAAATACCGAAATACCGATACCATACCGAAATATGTATTATATTACACAAAACATATATTATCAATTATAATATAAATATAACAAATCTAAAATTTTACTTTTCAATTTATTCTCTAAATTCATCAATTAACTCTAAGCAAGTAACAAGACATTTTTAATAATCAAATTTATTCCTTATGTATTGTTTTTTATTTCCCGGTTGATATTTGTTGGTTTTGGGTAAAGCTTTTGTCAACAAATATTTTTAGTTTTGTACTTTTGAATACTTTAATTAAGAATATTAAAGTTTATGACTCTATACACTAGTTAGTATTCAAGCCAAATAAATCGAATAAACCGAAACCGAAAGGAGAAATACTGAACCATGTCTGATTTAATTAGGTACGGCATAGGTATACCATTTTAAGAAATCGAATACCAAACAGAAATATCTAAATATCGTACCGTACCGACCGACGAACACCCTAAGAGCCATCATTTGAGTGTTTGAGGACCAAAATCAATGAACTACGTAACATAATATAAGATGATCAATCAAATTAGAAGAATTATCCCAGTTATCCCCCACCAAATCCTTTAAACTAAGGATATTCAGTGAACAAAGCTCGAACACTCTTCGTCGAAAAAATATATAATGCAAGGTCCGAACTCCCTTTATCGATCAATCAATTGAGATGGTTAGCTTGGCCACCAATATAATGGTGTTTTATATTTAGCCTACCTAGACTAATGATAATCTTCCTTACTTGAATTGGAAATTTAAGTAGCTTAATTCCGCCTCGATGACTCGCTTTAATTATAGAACGCACTAGTGAAGGGCCATATACATTGGGAGAGCTTTTGCACTTCCGAAGGGACATTCATAAAGTACATAATTTTGGCAAATTTTCTTTGATCATAAGTTTTATTTTAATGGAGGCTTTACTTTAAAGTTATATTCTTTATGTTTTTTGACACCCTAAATAAATTCTACATCGATAAAATACGAAAAAAATATTCGATATATAAGTAGATATACCTTAACATCTAGTGACGCGCGGGTGTTAGAGTAGTTTGTACATATGTGGGAGTCCCAACCACAAGCCATTTAGTTGGCTTTATAGTCCAATAAAATAAACATTGAATTATTTAGAAGGATATGTGTATCTATACATAAATAACTTGGACTTAGATTTGGGGCGCGGGCTAGGCCCGATCTTTAAATAAAGATCTTATTTCATATTTTTATTTTTTAACAGCTTTTTATTTATTTAAAATTTACATTTTGAATTAACAGAAAATTTTTGGCTATTCGTAAAAAGGGCAACTTTTTAGGAAAAGTCTCATTTTCCTCTCTATAATACGAAGACAAAGAAGTAGCATATTCAATTTGCATATATGTTTTCACGCTTTGTTGTATCCTGATAAAGAAATACTTGTAATCCCTAATGCATATACACGCAATAACTCTTGAAAGATATCGATCTTTCATGTCTTAAAGCCTTAATTTCTGTGTTATTTACCTACTACTTCAAACATCGGGTCTAGTATAAAGGTAGACAATATCACTAGTGGATGGCTGCTCCATATGATATCAGAGTCACTCTGTGTGCAACCTTGAACCGTGGTAGGGCAAACCTCAGCTAGGGGGAGTATCTGACACCCTAGGTGAATCTCATATCGACAAAACATGAGAGAGATGTTGTGTGTATATGTAGACATGCCTTAGACTCTACACATTTTAAAGTCGTGAGGGCCTAGGCCCAAAGGGAACAACATCACTAGTTGGTTGGAATGTTACATATGGTATCAACGTCACTCCATGTGCAACCTTGAGTGGTGGTGGACAAATCTCAGTGAGGACGGTGTCCCTGAGGGGGTGTATTTGACACCCTAGGCAAATCTCACATCGACATAATACGAGAGAAATGCTGAGTATATAAGTGGACAGACATTATGCATTTTAAAGTCGTACGAGTCTAGGCCCAAGCGGACAATATCAATAGTGAGCCGGATTGTTACTGTTTTACTTCGGCTATAATAATTGTATTTGATACTAATTTTTAAAAAGAAAAGAGAACTTTATTTATAATCTTAAATATGTAATAATATTTATGTGCCTATTACATTTTTGAATCTTGTTATAATTTTAATTATGTTATGTCATGATTTTAGTATGGACATACAAATTTATCATTAAGATAATATAAAATATTTCATTCTTTTTTCACATACTGATATTCGGCTAAAAAATATTTATATTGACCTATTGTTGACCCATATTTTAGTACTTTAATTGTATTTTGAGTATTAATTATATTATTGTATGCTATATTATATTTAACTATGTAAATGTAAAGCGGTATAAAGACGAAAAGATTTGAAGCAAAATTAAAAAAATACGAAAGAAAAATAAGCCGACAAAGGAGGGGACACCTTTGGTGTTTTTTGTTTTCCAAAACACCCTTTGATGTTTGCCCCCTCCCCCCAAAGACAAAAGAGAATGTCAATTCAATTGAAAGCAAAAAAATAATTCAAGCCAAAACACTGGCCTGGACGCTGGGTGCGGGGGTTTTCCTACTTCATTCGGAACAAGTTTATTTTGATTTTACATGGTCTCAGCTCGTATAAAAGAGATCTTAAACCTATTTTGGAGGAGAGAGAATGTTTTTGAAAGTAACTTTTGATCAAGGGAGAGTACAGAGCTGTCGTGGAGGCCGAGTTTCATCTTTTCTTCTACCAAACTTAGTAATTTTTATGTTTCTTTGTATTATTTATTGTTTGGCTACCATATCTATACGGAGCTAAACTTCACGTTCTAGGGTTGTGGTTCTTGCATATCTATAGAATTTGAATGTTGATTTGATTTCTTTGTTTGTCATATTGGTTTATTTGTTCGATCATGCGCTTAATTATTTGATTGCTTGATCACCAATTGATACTATCTACGAATCTAGAATTGAACTCAAAAGTGGGAACTCTAGATTGCATAAGGATTGAGTAGAGCAAGTTCTTAAACTTGGGCATCAGGGAACAAATTCACAGTTAGGATAGAAATATATCTAATTGCATTGCTTGGTTAATTTACAGGAATTACAAATGCGTTCTTGCTAGTTCTAATTCCATATACATGTAGGCGTTAGGTTAGCTTGAATAGGTGAGTAAGAACTCGTCAGATTCTTATGAGCAATATTAACATGTTAACCAATAAACTAGATAAATTAGTTAGTCAATTTAATTGAAGAATACAATAAGAATGTTAGATAGTTCATAAGCCTCGATTGTTTTTGTGGCGACCCGACCATTTGTCTCATGAGTTACCTCCCAGTTTTCCCCATTTTCTGCTTCTTCATGCTTCCTTATTTGTGTTTAGTGTGATCGAGTGAATTTGGATTGATTTAGGTAGGAAATGAGACACTTAGTCTCTTTAAGGAAGGCTTAGTTTGGAAAAATCAACCAAATATTGACTTATGAGTTAGAGGGATCAGATGTGATTTTCGGTGGTTTGGTTAGCTTTGGGAGATGATTTTTGACTTAGAAGTGCGATCGAAAGTGGTTTTGGAGGTCCGATGTATAAATTAGCTTGTTTTGACGAAGTTAGTATATCGACAATTTCCGGTTGGTAGGTGAGATTTTGATCCGAGGGTCGGAATGAAATTCCGAGAGTTACAGTAGCTTCATTAGGTGATTTGGGATGTGTTTGCAAAATTTCAGGTTATTCTGATGTGATTTGGTTAGATTTTTGATCGAATGCGTGTTTCGGAAGTTTTAGAAGAACCTAGGTTTGGATTTGATGTAATTTGATAGTTTTAATGCTGTTTGAGGTGGTTTGATGATTGGAACAAGTTTATTTCAGGCTATTCTGAGGTGATTTGGTTGGGTTTTTGATCGAATACATGTTTTTAAAGTTTTAGAAGAACTTAGGCTTGCATTTGATGTAATTTGATAGTTTTAGTGCTGTTTGAGGTGGTTTGATGATTGGAACAAGTTTGGATGATGTTTTAGGATATGTTGGGGGGGGGCTGATTTCAGATGGCTAATGGGAAGTTTTAGACTTGTGAAAATCCAAATTTTGTTGCTGCTTCTGGTATTTCCACACCTGCGGCTTGGGGACCGCAGATGCGGTATCAGAGATGTGGGGTGGAGGTTGCAGAAGCGGAAAAGGCAAGGATAGGCTGGGACCGCAGATGCGGATAGGGAGCCGCAAATGCGGATAGGGATCTGCGGATAGGGAGCCGCAAATGCGGATATTGGATAGCAGATGCGGCTAGGCGGGACTTAATAAAGTTTCGCAGATGCGGAGAATTAACCGTAGAAGCCAATTTTGGACCGCAAATGCGGTAAGGTCTGGGCAGACCTTATTAGATATTTCATTTCGCGACCTTGGGTTATTTCACCGTTTTGGCCTTCTAACTTGGAGCTTTTTTGGCGATTCTAAAGAGGGAAATCAAGGGACTTCGTTGAGGTAAGAATTTTTGAACCTAGAACACAATCCTAAGGTGTTATTACATGAATTAAGACTGAAAAAGTAAGAAATCAAGGACTAAAAATGGAGGTTAGGGCTTGAACTTAAGAGTTCTAAGATTAGGGATTTGAGGGGTCAACTAAACTCCGATTTTGATGATTTTGATATGTATGGGCTCGTGGCGAGATAAGGAATCTGTTGATGTGAAAAGCTATGAGTTTCAAGAAGTGGGATCGGGGTTCAAATTTTGCCAATTTCGGAATTTTTGATGTTTTTCGATTAATTTTGATCGAGTTTTGTTCCCTTACCATATTGTGACATATTTGTTTTGGTTTTGTTCAGATTCGACGAGCAAGGAGGCCGATTTGAGAGGCAAGAGCATAGCGAGCTAGAGGTTTGGCCGGCTTAAGGTGAGTAGTGATTGTAACTCATGTCCTGAGGGTTTGAAACCCCGGATCGCACAACGTAGTGCTATACTGAGGTGAGACACGTGCTTAATGACGAGTGCGGGGTCGTTTACTATTGGGGATTGTGACTTGTTCCGTCCTGATTAATACTTTTACCGCGTATTTGATTGAGACTTGTTTGTTATCATCACGATTTGGGCTTATTGCCATATTTGAGCTTTATGCCGAATATTTGAATCCTTTGTGGACTTTTATCACTATTTCCTTACTATTTTGACATATTACTTGAACTCAGTCATATTGATTTATACTGTTTTACAAACTCAGCCACTTTTACTCAAATTTTGAGACTTAAATGACACTTCCAATGTTGTTTAGGCTTAGCACTACTGTTTTACTGATGCCCGAGGGGCTTGTAATGGTTTCTAGACTGAGTGAGGCCGAGAGATGATGCCACGAGGTGGCTTGATATAATTCTTGGGCCGTAAGGGGCCATTCCGGAGTATGCACACGCACAGTGAGTGCGGGTACCCATATGATCTGAGAGTAAGCCCAAAAGGCTGATACTATGCTGAGTGACTGATTCTGAGCCCGAGGAACTAATACTATTCCGAGCGATTGATACTGAGCCCGATGGGTAGATTTCTACTTGTTATCCACGTGTTAAATTATGTGTTTACCTATTTTTTTAAAAGATATCATATGATTCTTCACTGTTTTACTGCTTAAAGGATTTTACTGCTTTAATATAGAATTTTCTAGTGCCTTTACGTGTTTCATGAGTTCAGTCATTATTTATAATTATTACTCACTGGGTCAGAGTACTCACATTACTCATTGCACAGTGTGTGCAGATTCAGGCATAGCAGAGTCCGCTCCAGAGCGTTGATCCTTCCAGACCAGGCAGTGATTTGGATTTACAAGGTAGGTGTTGACATCCGCAGCCCCATGTCTCCCTTATCCTCTATCATTTATGTTTTTCTTCACACTATTGTATCTTTTTCATACTTTGTAGAATTATAGCAGATTCTGTACTAGCTCATGACTTGTGATGGCTGTGTCAGGATGGTTTCTCTTATGTTATTATCGTTGTTTCCGCAATTATGACGATCTTAATCATGTTTCGACTTGCTTATGTTAATTAACTATTAAAAGATATGTTTTGTTTTCTTTTGGTTGGCCTTGTCTTCACAAGATGCGCCATCACGACCGGGTTAGGGAACCAGATCATGAAAATTTTCATCATATTGATAATATAAAAATCTGATCTTCCTCTATTTAAAGTTCATTAGTTATTTTCTTTTTAGTTTAATTACTTTAGCATCATTACTTTTGGGTTTAATTCTTGTTTAGATAATTAGGTTAGTCTAATTGAGTTAATAGTTAATCACAAATTCTCGTGGGTTCGATATCCGGCTTTTAATCACTTTATTACTTGACGACCGCGTATACGTGTAGGTGCGTTTGCCTGCAACACATACCAACAAAAAAATAATATCAAATAAAATGAAACGAATGAAGTAACAAATAAATAATGATTATCTTGAAGGATTACAAGATAATGATAGCCCCGGGTTGACACAATCAACTTATCGGCTAGTTTGTTTACGCACTAAGCTAAGGAAAATAAAGAAAAATTTCAAATAAGTTGCGAGATTTCTATGGGTATAAAAAGCATTTTATGGTAAAATAAATAATTTAAACATAAATTATTTTTAAATATAAAAATAAGTTTTTTTTAAATTTGCTAATTAAGAAATAACATTATATAAAATAAAACGAAAAGAGTATCATATTAATATATTAAATAACATTTAAGTATTAATCGAAGCAAATGATATGGAGTGAATGTTACTCCCCGCGGTCCAAAATAAGTAATTTTTGTATGTTTTCACACAGATTAAGAAATTCACCTTTTAGCATTAATTTGCAATGAAATTGACCATATTAACCTTTATTATCTCACATAAACAATCCTAACACATAATCCAACACTATTTACTCCAAGGACAATGTAGGAAAAAAATAATTAATTCATTCTAGAAATCTGAAAAAATTACTTATTTTGGACTACAAGAAAAAGGCCAAATCATCACTTATTTTGGGAGGAAGTAGCATTTAAGAGATGTAGATATCTTGGACAAAATTGTAAATAACTGCCTTATTGTATCTTCTCGAAACTGACTCCCAAAGAAGTGTCTTCTTCTTCTTCTTCTTATTATTATTATTATTATTATTATTATTATTATTATTATTATTATTATTATTATTATTATTATTATTATTATTATTATTATTATTATTATTATTATTATTATTATTATTATTATTATTATTGTTATTATTATTGTTATTATTATTATTAATCTTTTGTTTGGCTTATAAGATTTATGCACTTTGTAAGCTTACAAAAAATCAATAAAGTATACGGGGAAATCATAATTAAGTATAATAACCCCTAGAAAAGATTATCTAGCTAAGATCGTAGTAGGTATGAAAATGTAAAAGGTTATGGAGAGTTTTGGTATCAGAGAGAAGCTTGCTTGCTAACACTAGAAAGAGAAAATAGAGTGATGGTATTACTCAGAATAATGCACCTCCCTTATTACAAGGTAAATGCCTCCTTTATATATTAGGAGACCTTTCTCGAAACAATCAAAAGAAAAGTACAAAAGTTGGTGGCTTCCTCGTACGGAGGAAGCCAAGCCCTAAACGGCGTCGCTCCTCCATTTAGTTAATTAGGACGTCCTTACTTGGACCGTCCTTACCTGGGTGGATACGAATCAAAGGCGTCTTTGTCATGAAAGGAGTGTTCGCTAGGATGGGGACGTGGCGAGCCAAATTTACCTTATACCATTAGTCCCTCCGTTCGTTGGAGACGTGCTCGATGAACGTCTTCAAGGGACATATATGTATGCTTTTACTTTCTTGCAAATTTGACCGAGCCCCTAGATGCTTCTTTGCGAGGGATGTACGCTTATGTGTTAATATAAATCCTTTGACGTTCGACTCCTTTTTAGAGTGACGTCTATAATCTTATAGAGAAATGTGAGGAGGAAGTTATGGGTATGACCTTTCTTTGCGCGGGCGCCGAAGGTGAGGCGTTGGCGGAAGTTAGTGACAAAGGCTTGTACCGAAGGATATCAGGCGCGACCTTACAGGTAAATTTGATTATTTTTCCCATTTGTATTGCAGGGGTGATCTGCCCACGTACTGACTCATCCGTTGATGTTTTTCAGATTCTTATCTTGGAAGTGGAGAGGGGGCGACGCTCGATCAAAATGGAGGCCGCCCACAAAAGACTGTTGTAGAAGTATAACCGGGTCCGTGAGGCACATCATATGTTGGCTGATGTGTACAAGCAGGACCCTAAATTCAGGTTGTTCCGTGAGGGCCTTACGCAAACGGAGGAGAAATTACAGAAGCGACTCGCCGAGCTGGAGAGGACTGATAAGCAGCTCGTGGCTGCAGTTGCACGAAACACTGAGTTGGAGGTTCTCCTTCGGGCGAAGGATGATTAGTTGGAGATTGGCCGTGCGGTAGCGGCGGAGGCTGTTGAACTTCGGGCACGGGTTTCGGCCTTAATCGCTGAGCTTAGAGCTAAGGAGGCTGAGATTGAGGCCCTTACGCAGACCACCCCACAGGATGCCGAGCACCGTGATGCGCATGACATGTGGGTGTATCATGATGCCAGGTTGGTCGTGTTTGAAGAGCTTTTGGCAAATGGTCGGGTCTTTGAGGAAGAAGTAGATAGGCAACGGTGTCTAACCCGCGTTTCTCGTGAGGCAGTCGTTTACCTCTCCGACTCGCCTGTCAGAGAGGGATATAACTCTAAGGATGTCAACCGCATGGATTCCGCTTCTTGGATTTCTAGGTACTACCTGCCAGGGGGTGGTGATGGTCTGAATGCCGGTTGTGTTGGCCAGGGCGATGGGGCTTCTTAGGATTTTGTATCTGTACCTTTTCTTTTGTTGTAAATGGGACCTTTTTCTGAGGTCAGACGTGTGTATATTCTTTTGGAGATAATAGTACATGCCTTTTTCTTGTTGTTATTCTTCTTTCGTTCCTTGGAACTTCTGTCGTGTTTGCAATTGTAATATGAGCTTAGCTTGACATGGGCGATTTTAACCGTCGTCGATGTGCCCGTTCTATTGTAATCGAGATTAGGTCGACCGTTGATGATGACGGTCTTAGCCGTGTAAGTGACTTTGACTGTCGTCGAGTCATTTGTTCTGCTGTAGCCGTTGTTGGGTTGACAATCAATGGCGATGGCCTTAACCATGTTGAATCACTGGCCTTGGCCATAATAGTGTTGATGGCCTTAGATATGTAATTGACTTCGACTGTCGTCGAGTCTTTCGTTTTGCGTAGTCGATATTGGGTCGACTGTTAGCGGCGATGGCCTTAGCCATGTTGAATCACTGGCCTTAGCCATGATGATTTTGATGGCCTTAGCCATGTAATTGACTTCGACTTTCACCGAGTCTTTCATTTTTCCATAGTCGACATTGGTTCGACTGTTAGGGGCGATGGCCTTAGCCATGTTGAATTAACGGCCTTAGCCATGTAATTGACTTCGACTGTCGTCGAGTCTTTCGTTTTGCCGTAGTCGACATTGGGTCGACTGTTAGCGGCGATGTCCTTAGCTATGTTGAATCAATGGCCTTAGCCATGATGATGTTGATGGCCTTAGCCATGTAATTGACTTCAACTGTCGTCTAGTCTTTTGTTTTGCCGTAGTCGACATTGGGTCGACTGTTAGCGGCGATGGCCTTACCCTTGTAATTGACTTCGACTGTTGTCGAGTCTTTCATTTTGCCGTAGTCGACATTGGGTCGAGTGTTAGTGGCGATGGCCTTAGCCATGTAATTAACTTCAACTGTCGTCGAGTCGTATGTTTTGTCGTAGTTGACATTGGGTTGACTGTTAGCGGTGATGGCCTTAGCCATGATGATGTTGATGGCCTTAGCCATGTAATTGACTTCGACTGTCGTCGAGTCTTTCGTTTTGTCATAGTCGACATTGGGTCGACTGTTAGTGGCGATGTCCTTAGCCATGTTGAATCAGTGGCCTTGGCCATTTCATTCATTTGTGATGGTCGTAGCCTTTTCATTCATTGTAGATGGTCGTAGCCTTTTCATTCATTGGAGATAGCCATAGCCTTTTCATACATTGGAGATGGCCGTAGACTTTTCATTCATTGGAGATGGCCATAGCCTTACTTTTCATACATTGGAGATGGTCGTAGCCTTTTCATTCATTAGAGATAGCCATAGCTTTTTAAACATTGGAGATGAAGATGGCCGTAGCCTTTTACACCTTGGAGATGAAGATGGTCGTAGCCTTTTACACCTTGGAGATGTCGCTGGTACAGTCCCTGGATCATGTCAGGCTGGAGAGCGTATGGAGAGGCTGATGTGATACACTTGTTCCACAAATATCTCCAGGTGTTCCCTTCATCGCCTCATTAAAAACTTCCCTGATAAAACCTAGTTGGGACAAAACTCGGGTAAGGGAACCCTTTTAGAAATGGAAATATTTGAGGTAGGTGACGTTCCAGTTGTTTTGGAGTGTTTTTCCTTCCATTGTTTCCAACTAAAATGCCCCTTTGCTGGCTGTTGCTGTGATTTTATAGGGTCCTTCCCAGTTTGTGCCCAAATTTCCTTCACTTGGGTCTTTGGAGGCCAATGTCTTGGCTTTGAGGATGTAGTCTCCTACTTTGAGCGGCCTTATTTTTACTCTTTTGTTATAGTGTCTTTCGACTTGCCATTTTTGGGCCACCATTCTTATGTGGGCCATTTCTCTTCTTTCCTCAGCTTCATCAAGGTCTTGGAGCCTATTTGCGTCATTTTCTGTTCCACTGGTGTGTGAATACCTTAGGCTTGGTTCGCCTACTTTGACGGGTATGACCGTGTCGGTTCCATAAACCAATGAGTATGGAGTTTCCCCAGTGTTGACTTGGGTGTGGTCCTGTGTGCCCGCAACACTTCAGGTAGTAGTTCAGGCCATAGCCCTTTAGCGTCTTCAAGCTTCTTCTTCAGTATGTTCAGTATTTTTTTATTGGAGGATTCTGCTTGGCTGTTAGCAGCATGGTGGTGTGGCGTGGAGAGTATCCTCTTGATGCGCCATTTTTTTAAGAATTCGATCATTTTTTGACCTATGAACTATCGTCCGTTATCACAACTAATCTCTTTGGGAATACCGAAGCGACGTATAATGTTCTTCCATATGAAGTCGATGACCTCCTGTTCGCATATTTGTGCGTACGCACCTGCTTTCACCCACTTGGAGAAATAGTCAGTTAAAATAAGTAAAAACCGTAACTTTCCCCATCCTGTGGGTAGGGGGCCGACTATGTCCATTCCCCATTTGATGAAGGGCCAGGGAGTGTAGGGGTTCTCCTGGTTGGTGTATTATTGGGGAATATTTTTGGCATTGCTCACATCGGCGGACGTATTCTGCCGCTTCTTTCTTCATGGTGGGCCAGTAGCAACCGGCACGTATGATGCACCGTACAAGGGCGCGGTTACCTGTATGGGCGCCACAGTGATCCTCATATACCTCTTCGAGTACTGGCCTTGTTTGGTGCGGGCCTAGGCACTTGACTAGGGGTCCGCCAAACGTTCTCTTATAGAGGTCCTTGTCGATCAGACAATACCAGGCGGCTTGCACGCGGAGTTTCTTCCCCTCTTTCTTGTTGTGCTGCAGCGTTCCGTCATGTAGATAGGATACTAACTAGTTGCGCTAGTCCGAAGATAGATTTAAAGAAAATACCTCACTGTGATCGATGGCTGAATGGAGGAGGGTGACCACGCTTTCTTTGTTGATGTTTTTGGTGACCGTGGCCAATTTTGCCAGGCTGTGCACTTCGATGTTCCGTGCCCTCGGAACTTTTTCGAAGCAACATTCATCGAACGCAGCTATCAGCCTGCGGATTTTCGTCTGGTACTTTTGTAGCCTTTGTTCTCTGATCTGTTAAGTCCCAGTGACCTGGTTTACCACGAGTTGAGAATCGTGGTGGAGGACGATCTGTTGAGCCCCATATTTGATTTCTAGTTTCATACCTGCAATAAAGGCCTCATACTCGGCCTCGTTGTTAGTCATTTCAGGGCATCGTATGGACTGGCAAATTGTTTCACCCGTGGGACCTCGAGGACAAGTCCCAGTCCCGATCCCGATGCATTGGCGGTGCCATCAGTATGGAGGACCCATAGGTCATTACTGGGGGAGGCATGTTGGGCCTCGAGTTCTGCCTTCAGAAGGATTTTCGCGCTGAAGTCGGCTATGAAGTCAGCCAGGACTTGAGAGTTGATGGCGTTTCTTGGAAGGTATGAGATGTCGTTCTCACTGAGCTCAATGGCCCATCTTGTGAGCCGGCCTGATAGTTCAGGCTTATGTAAGACGCTCCTTAGCAGGAACTTCGTTACCACTTTTATGGGATGACACTAAAATTAAGGTCGTAGCTTCCGTGAAGCTACTACCAGTTCTAGCGCTAGTCTCTCAAGGTGTGGGTACCGAGTTGCAGCGTCCACTAGTGTTTTGCTAATGTAATAAATAGGAGACTGCATACCTTTGTTCTCGCGCACCAGGACGACGCTGATGGCGACCTCAGATACGGCCAGATACACCAGCAGTGGTTCACCTGGGCTTGCTTTGACTAGCATAGGCGCAAGGAAAGGTATGCCTTCAAATTCTTTAGGGCCTAAACGCACTCCTCGTTCCATTGTAGCCCCTGGTCTTTCTTCAACACACTAAAGAATTTATGGCACCTGTCGGAGGATCGTGAGATGATCCCGGAGAGGGCAGCTATCCAGCCCGTCATCTTCTATACTTGGTTTTTTGCTACTTAGCACTTATGGGATTGTGTCTATTTCTTTGATCTGATCAGGGTTGACTTCGACACCTCTCTACGATACGAGAAATCCCAAGAACTTTCCTAAGGCCACATCGAAGGCACATTTCTCGGTGTTTACTTTCATCCCGTATTTTCTCAATATTTTGAAAGGCTTCCTTCAGATGCTCAAGGTGGTCTACTTTTCTTGACGACGTTACTAGCATGATGTCGATATAGATTTCCATTGTTTTGCCAAGCTGCTCCATAAACAACTTGGTCACCAACCTTTGGTACGTGGCCCCCGCATTTTTGAGCCCGAAGGATATTACTTTTTAGAAGTATGTTCCTCAGTGAGTGATGAAGGTCGTCTTCTCCTGATCTTCTTCGGCCATCATGATTTGATTGTAGCCGGAATATGCATCTAGGAAGCTTAATAGTTCATCTCCGGCCGTTGCGTCTATTAGTTGGTCGATGTGGGGCAGTGGGAATAAATCTTTTGGGCATGCCTTGTTTAGGTCGGTGAAGTCTACGCACATTCGCCACTTCCCATTTTCTTCTTGACCATAACAACGTTGGCGACCCACTCATGGTACTTGGAATCCCTGATGGAACCATTTTCTAGTAGTTTATCTATTTCCTCAATCACTTCTTCGTTTATGACGGCATTGAATTTTCTCCTCATTTGCCGCACGGGCGGGTGTAGTGGATCAACGCTCAGTTTGTGGGTGGCGATTTCTCGCGGAATCCCTGGCATATCCTAATGGGAAAAAGCGAACAGGTCTGCATGGTTAGATAGATATTGATGATACTTACTTGGGTTTGAAAAATCATGGCCAATGTAGGCCTTCTTCGTGAGGTCGTTGTTATCCAGTTGAACGGGGTCGAGGTTCTCGACTGTGGCTTTGCTGGCCTCTATGATGTCGGGATCTTTGATGGCGTCTTCTGCCGGATGGACCTATTCCCCGACAGGGCTGATTGCCATGCTTTTGCACTCGCCCTTTCAAGTATTTTGGTGTGGGTGTAGTCTTGAGCTATTTTATAGCATTCCTGGGTGGTGTGAGGTTAAACTCGTATGCTGAACACCCCCCATGAGGTAGGGAATTTTAGGAGGGTATTGATCTCATGGCGAGTATCCATGGACGTCCAATATTGGCGTTGTATGCCGTTTCATGGTTCATCACGTGGAAAGTGGTTTCCAGTGTGACTCCCCTCGCCAGGAAGGGTAGTGTTACTTCTCCGTAGGTTCTTTCCACTGCATTGTCGAAGCTGGTCAACATTATGCAGCACGCTATTATCTTATCCTCGAGTCCCATAAGTGCAAGGACCCTCAGGTGGATAATACAGGTGCCACTACCGTTGTTAACCATAATTCTCCTAACATCCGTATCTACAATATGTAAAGTAATGACTAAAGCATTGTAATAAGGAAAAGACAAACCGCCGGTATCGGACTTATCGAAGGTGATACTATCTTCGAATTCGTCATACTATCCGTGAGCGATTGGTTCGGTTGAACTTGTGAGTGGTGGTGAATTTGACGTGATTGATCGCCGAGTCATTGCTGTCCCCGATGATCATATTGATTGTTCGTGTCGGTGAGGTCGACCTTAGTGGCCCGTTGGGTTGTTCCCGCCCCCCTGCGAAGTTGAGTTTTCCTTTATCGCTGAGTAGTTCTCTCACAAACCCTTGGTTCACCATCTTGACCACCCCCTGCCGTAGACCTATGTAGTCTTCGGTTTTATGCCCTCTCTCCTGGTGGAACTCGCATAGGGCGTTTGACTTTTGGGTGGTAGGGTCCGACTTCATCTTTGCTGGCCATTGTACCTTGTTGCCCAGCTTCTCTACTGCGTACACTACCTCTGAAGGAGAAACACAAAATTTATGTGCAGATAATAGATTAGGAATACCTCGCTCGTTTCGTAGGGGGCGACATGTCGCTGTAGTGTGTCCGCATGCCTTGGCGGCGGCGGATGAGATGATCTGACGTATGGTTGATGTCTTTACCTGTTGGGACGCGGGATTTGTTCCCGTCGCCCCTCATTGCGCCGGTCTCTCCTGATATCTGGGAGTATCGTCTTTAGTCGCGAGGTAGGATCGTTAAGTTCGTCCTCATCTGTGCGTACCTCGGCATAGTACGCATTGTGAATTTCGTCCCATGTGGTGGGAGGGTACTTCATGAGGCGACTTTATAGTTTCTTGGTCGACCTCGAGCCGTCCCTGCTTAGCCCATTCTGAAAAGCGGCTACTGCCATACCTTCCGATACGTTTGGTAGGCTCATTCTTACCCTGTTGAATCTGGTCAGGAAGTCCCTGAGCCCTTCTCCGATGGTTTGGCGAACAGCGAAGATGTCGTTGACTCACGCCTCCTCTTTCTTTGCTCCTGCATGTGCGGTGAAAAACTTATCTGCCATTTCTTTGAACGTGGAGATGCCCTTAGCCGGTAGCTGAAAGTACCATGTCAAAGCTCCACCTGTCAATGTTTCGCCAAACTTCTTCAGAAGCACGGACGGTACCTGTTCTTTTGCCAAGTCGTTACCTTTCACAACTGTGACGTAATTGATTAGATGGTCCTCTGGATCCGTGGTCCCATCATATACCTTCAGATAGGGAGGCATTTTAAAGGTTTTTGGGATAGAGTATGGTGTGGCCTCCTATGTGTAAGGTTGTTCCATAAACCTACCTACGTCGTGTTTTGACAGCAGTTTAGGAGCACCTGGGATTTTGTCTACCCTTTCTTGATGTTCCTTCATTTGGTCACGGAGCGACTTATTTTCGTGTTCCATTTCCTCCATCTTTCTGAGGATGGCTACGAGCGCTCCGCTGTTGGTTTGAGTGTCGGTGAGCACATTGTTTGCTCACGCGATCTCGGGTTCATCTTCGGCTGCAGCGAGGTCCATTATTGGCGTGCTTCTTACGCCATGTTGTGGTGACTTTTCGACCAAGTCGTTTAAAGTGTTTGTTAGCCACTCTTTTTGTAGCTCCTTGACTTCTGGGGATGCTTCCTTAGATGTAGCTGTGGAAGCTACCCTTTCTCGCGGATCCGTCAGATCTCTAGGTGGAGGAGGTGGGGTTCCTCCACTCATCCTGGTGCTGGGGTTGCGTTCAAGATGTTATCTTCACCTGCTTTTTTGAGAGAATCCATGAGGTTGACCCCAACCTCATTTATCGCTTTCTTCTTTGTACAGTTGTCAGCCATGCTTGTTCGTGCGATGTAGGGGATGGTTGTCAGTGGGTTTTTAGGCACAAACTATAAGTTTGATTCTCGAAATCTCCACAGACGGCGCCATATTTGTCTCAAGAGATTTATGCACTTTGTAAGCTTACAAACAATCAATAAAGTGTACGTGTAAATCCTAATCAAGTATAATAAGCCCTAGAAAAGATTATCTAGCTAAGATCTTAGTAGATCTGAAAATGTAAAAGGTTATAGAGAGTTTTGGTATCAGAGAGAAGCTTGCTTACTAACAGTAGAAAGAGAAAATAAAGTGATGGTATTACTCAGAATAATGCACCTCCCTTATTACAAGGTAAATGTCTCCTTTATATATTAGGAGACCTTTCTCGAAACAATCAAAAGAAAAGTACAAAAGTTGGCGGTTTTCTCGTACGGAGGAAAGCCAAGCCCTAAACGGCGTCGTTCCTCCATTTAGATAATTATGACGTCCTTACTTGGACCGTCCTTACCTAGGTCGACATGACTCAAATGCAGCTTTGTCATGAAGGCATGTTTGCTAGGAGGGGGACGTGGCTTGCCGAATTTTACCTTATACATGTTGGAGTTCCAGCGTAATATGCTGGAAGTTCATACATATGAATACCGATCTCCAGTATATTATGTTGGAACTTTCTGTGTTGCAGTAAAATAGTAGCTATTTATTAATAACTTTATAAACGATGACTATATTTTAATGACCAGTCCGAAAACTGGCTAGCCGATGCTACTTCTACCACCTAAACATAGCGGTTGTTGAAAGCGGGACACTTTGCCCTCTCCATCTCAATTATTAGACTTTGAAATTTGACAGAATTTTTGTTTGAACGTAATAGTTTGTCTTTTTGTTTGGCTAAAAGTTATACGAATATTTTTTAAGCTCAAGAAAAATCGAAAATATAAAAGGGTAAATCGAAATCAAGCGTAATATGAACTAGGGGGTATTATTGAGCTAAGATCGGTGATAATAATTAGATGTAGATATCTTAAGATGTAAGAATAATGGAACAAATAATAATCTTTGCACAAAAGAGAGAGAGAGAGAGAGAGAGAGAGAGAGAATGAGTTGTATATTCTGAGTAGCAAAATACACATGAGAGACTTTACAAAGTGAAGGTCTCTTTTATATATTAGGGGACCTTCCTCGAAATAATCAAAGAAAAGTACAGAAGTTGGTTGCTTCAGTGTACGGAAGAGTCATATCTTCAAACGACGCCGGCTTGGGTCGTGTTAACCGGGCCGTCCACTTACCGTGGTCGACCTTACTTAGGTCGGCCTTATTTGGGCCGGCCTTGATGCCAAGGACGTGCATAAATACCATGAAGGCGTAGGGAACCAAATTTGCCCGATACAGATAGTTCCTCCGTTTTTTGGGGACATAGTCGAGAAGCGTCTTCAACGAACGGACATACGTGCTTGACCTTTCTAGAAATTTGGCCATATCCATAGGTACTGTTTAAAAAGGTGTGAACTATGCGAAGACGTTATGCCGTTGACATATAACCTCCTTTTAGGCTTCTTTTTAGGATGACGTCATCGATCACGTACATGATCATTACTTTTGCTCCCGAGGTGATTCGGGACATGATGTGACGTTTTGGTTTCCCCCGCCAGTTTTTGAATCATGCCTTTTGGATTTCTGTGTGCCTTTCTTTATAAATAGAGGAGAGTATGAATACAATTCAACTTTCGAACCTTTTCAGAGAGCATATCCTCAATTTTATCTTCGTCTTTTTCTAGTACTCGTTGATCTACTTAAAATTTCTGTTCCTGGGAATCGAACCCTGTACCGTTGCAACATCTTTATTTCATAACTTTCAACATGGTAAAGCGTCACCACAATAGCAAAAAGACCAAGGGTGATGCCCCTTCTAGGGTTTCACCGTCCTCAGATAGTGGGGAAGGAGAAGTTGAGGAGACCCTCATTCCTCTATCGACGGCTAACGTACTCCCACAGGACATGGTTACGCGGAAGGATTTCAATAATAAATGTAAACTTCCTCCTTGGGAACTTAGCGAGCTGACGTCATCTCATTTGGCTGCTCTTAGAACGTCGTACAATATTCCTGATTACGTTGAGATGGTCCCCGCTGGGATGGATTACGCCAATATTGCACATTTTATGAGTATTGCTTTTCGAATTGGATATAGCCTCCTGCTCAATCCTTTGGTCGAGGAGCTTTGTCGCTTGAGTGGGGCGTGTCCGGCCCAACTTACCCTATATGCGCTGAAGGTGTGTAGGATTCTTACCACCTATGCGGCTAAGGCTAAGGAGGAGGTTTCCGTTCACCACCTCTTGCAAATGATCGGCGTGAGCTTCATGAGAGGTACCATGCTTCAGTTGGTACGTCGGGGCAAGAAACTTTTTGTGGTGCAGTCTGACAATTAGGCCAATCGTCAATTTTGGAAGAAGTTTTTCTACATATACATAGAACATCTGGTGTCAAACCCAGAAGGGTTCCTTAAGGCATGGAACATAGCATGTAAGCATTCCTGTATGCAGTTTTTACGACGATCTTATTCCGTCGGCCTAATCATCGCAGATTTTTTTTACCTTTATGTAGTGACAGCTTGCACTCCTCAAACGATCGACGATATTAGGTTGTGGGTGAGAGCATTGATACCGTTTGCAGAGGAGTGCCACACCTGGCCGAAATTCCGCTGGCTCGATGGCCCGACAGGTAACGGACTTGCTTTGTTTTTCCTTTCCGTTCTGGCTTGGAGGCTCCCCTTAATTTTTCTTGCTCAACTCATACATGTTTTGGTAGATCGGGGTGCTTCTAAGAAGGCACAGAAGAAGAGGAAGAAAATTGTAGCCGGCCCTTCGAGAGCAGTGTCTGATTCTGACGAGGAGGATATACTCCTTGTAAGCACGCCTAGGGGATAGTGTTTCTCCCCACCCCCCAAGATTGTACCAACGTCGGCTCCTAAAGCAACATTTGAGGCGGTGCCTGGGGCCGTGCTTGAAATGACACCTGAGGAGGTACCTGTGGTGGTGCCTAAGACTGCCCCCGAGGTTTCCCCCATAGTGACGCCTACTACCGAAGTGGCGCCATCTGAGCCAAACTTGCGTCCCACAGAGGGGGGGATCTGAAGAAGAAGAGTCGTTAGAGATGAAGAGACGCTGAATTCGTGCTGGCAAGTCGGTGGTCACACAGACAACGAAGGTTAGGTCACCCCGACGTGAGTCTAGGCCGGTCTTTATGGCTGGAGCCATTTGCTCGGGGAGGCCTTCTCCTCGAATAGAGGCCGTTGTTAGTCCCAGCCTGGCACGTGCTCGGGACGATGGGTCGCGGGCGATCGCAGAGAGAGGAGGCAAATGTGTGGATATGGCGAGCCTTGAAATCGCTATTGAGGACGCGGGCAAAGAAGGCGGGTCCTCAGACCAAGTGGAGATGATAGCCGACCAGTCTGCCCGTCGTATAGTGATTCCCAATAATTTCAACTTGTTGGAAAATTGCGAGGAGGCGGCCGCAAGCATGACACTTTTATGTGCGGGTGCTGAGAGCGAGGCCTTGGCGGAGACTAGTGACAGGGACTTGGCCCGAAGAGTGGCGGAGGTCTTTAGGATTTTTAGCGTATGTTTGTAAATACCTATTTTTGTATCATGGGTGCTGACCCTTTTTTCTAAGGTCAGTCGTATCAATGTTTTATGTTTTGGAGATAAAAACATATGACTTTTGCCATAGTTAATCTATCTTTTTCTGTTTTCTGGAACCTTGTTGTATTTTTTATCATTGCCTTTGTACTTTTTTGCCGTAGTTGAAGCTAAGTGGGTCATTCGGTGGCGACCACTTTGAGCGTGTAAGATTCGGCGGACTTGGCCGTGCAGAAAGGATGGCTTTCGCCACGTAAAATTCGACAGCCTTAGTTATGCGGAAAGGGTGGACTTAGCCGTATAAAACGATGTCTTTTAGCCATGTAAATTTGACGGACTTATACGTATAAAAACGATGGCCTTAGCAATGTAAGATTATACGGGCTTAACCGTGTAAAAATGATGGCCTTAGCCATGTAAAATTTGACGGTCTTAACCGTATAAAAACGATTGCCTTAGCCATGTAAGATTTTACGGCCTTAACCGTGTAAAAACGATGGCCTTAGCTATGTAATATTTGACGGTCTTAACCGTATAAAAACGATGGCCTTAGCCATGTAAAATTTGACAGTCTTAACCGTATAAAAATGATGGCCTTAGCTATGTAAGATTTTACGGTCGTAGCCGTGTAAAACTGATGGCCTTAGCCATGTAAAATCTTACGGCCTTAACCGTGTTAACCGTATAAAAACGATGTCCTTAGCCGTGTAAGATTTTACGGCCATAACCATGTAAAAACGATGGCCTTAGCCATGTATGATTTTACGACGTTAATCGTATAAAGACAATGGCCTTAGTCATGTAAAATTTGACAGTCTTAACCGTATAAAAATGATGGCCTTAGCCATGTAAGATTTTATGGCCTTAACTGTATAACAATGATGGCCTTAGCCATGTAATATTTTATGGTCTTAACCGTGTAATAACGATGGCCTTAGCCATATAAAATTTGACGTTCTTAACCGTATAAAAACGATGGCCTTAGCCATGTAAGATTTTACGGCCTTAACCGTGTAAAAACGATGGACTTAGCAATGTAAAATTTTACGGTCGTAACCGTATAAAAACGATGTCCTTATCCATGTAAGATTTTACGGCCTTAACCGTATAAAAATGATGGCCTTAGCCATGTTGTGTTTGATGGTTTTAGTCTATTTTTTTTAGTACGGCCGTGGCCTTTTCATTCATTTGGAGTTGGCCGTAGCCTTTTCATATATTCAAGATAGCCGTAGCCTTTTCATATGTTCAAGATGGCCGTAGCCTTTTCATATGTTCAAGATGGCCGTAGCCTTTTCATACATTTGGATATGGCCAAAGCCTTTCTATACATTGGAGATGGCCGCAGCCTTTCTATACATTGGAGATGGCCGTAGCCTTTCTATATATTAGAGATATCACTAATCCACTCCCTGTATCTTGTCGGTCTTGGAGAGTACATGGAGAGGCTGATATGATACACTTGTACTGCAAACATCTCCAGGTGTTCCCTTTGCCGCCTCGTTAAAAACCTTCCCGAGAAAACCCAATTGGGACAAATCTCGGGTAAGGAAAAAAGAGTACGACTTAGGGGACGCCTTTTAGAAGTGGAAATGTTTGAGGTGGGCGACGTTACAGTTGTTCTGGAGTGCTTTTCCTTCCATTGTCTCTAGCTGGAATGCCCTTTTCCCGGCTGCCGCTGTGAACTTGTAGGGCCCTTCCCAGTTTGTGCCCAGTTTATCTTCACTTGGGTCTTTGTAGGCCAACGTCTTGGCTTTGAGTACGTACTCTCCTACTTTGAGTGGCCTTATTTCTGCCCTTTTATTGTAATATCCTTCAACTTGTTATTTTTGGGCTACCATTCTTATGTGGGCCATTTCCCTTCATTCTTCGGCTTCATCAAAATCTTGAAGTCTGCTGGTGTCATTTTCTATTCCACTGGTGTGCGAATACCTTAGGCTAGGTTCTCCTACTTTGACGGGTATGACCGCGTCGGTTCCATAAACTAGTGAGTACAGGGTTTCCCCGGTGCTGGACTTGGGTGTAGTTCTGTGTGCCTATAACACTTCAGGTAGTAGTTCGGGCCATATCCCTTTGGCGTCTTCAAGCTTCTTTTTCTGTATGTTTAGAATTGTTTTATTGGAGGACTTCGCTTGGCCGTTGGCGGCAGAGTGGTACGGCGTGGATAGTATCCTTTTGATGCGCTTTCTTGAAGAACTCAGTCATTTTTTGACCGATGAACTGTCATCCGTTGTTGCAGCTGATTTCTTTGGGGATGCCAAAGTGGCATATAATTTTTTTCCATATGAAGGCAATGACTTCTTGTTCACGTATTTGTGCGTACGCATGTACTTTCACCCACTTGAAGAAATAGTCAGTTAAAACAAGAAGAAATCGTACCTTTCCTCGTCCTGCGGGTAGGGGGACGACTATATCCATTCCCCATTTGATGAAGGTCCAGGGGGAAGTGATGGAATGGAGGGGTTATCCTGATTGGTGTATCATTGGGGCGTACTTTTGGCATTGTTCGCATCGGCAGTCATATTCAGCTGCCTCTCATTTCATGGTGGCCAGTAGTAGCCGGAACGTGTAATGAAACGCACAAGGGCGCGGTTGCTAGTGTGGGCACCACAATGGTCTTCGTGCACTTCTTCAAGTACTGGCCTCGTTTGGTGTGGCCCTAAGCACTTGGCCAGGGGCCCACCGAACGTCTTTTTGTAGAGGTCGTTGTCGATCATGCAATACCAGGCGGCTTGTATGCGAAGTTTCTTTGCTTCTTTTTTGTTGTGGGGTAGTATCCCGTCCTGTAGATAAGATATGAACTGGTTGTGCCAGTCCCAAGTTAATTTTAAAGAAAGTACCTCGGTATGATCAATGGTCGAGTGGAGGAGTGTGACCACACTTTATTTGTTGATATTTTTGGTGGCTGTGGCCAACTTTGCCAGGCCGTCCGCTTCGATGTTCCGTGCTCAGGGAATTGATTCGAAGCGGCATTCATCGAACGTAGCCATTAGCTTGTGGATTTCTGTTTGGTACTTTTATAGCCTTTGCTCTTTGATTTGATAAGTCCCAGTGACCTGGTTTACCACAAGTTGGGAGTCGCAATGGAGGACGATTTGGAGAGCCCCAAACTTGGTGGCTAGTTTCATGCCTGCAATAACGGCCTCATTGTTAGTCATTTTCAGGCATCGTATGGACTGTTGAATTGTTTCGCCCGTGGCGACCTCAAGGACGAGTCCAGATCCCGATGCAATGGCGGTGCCATCCATATAAAGGACCCATAGGTTGTTTTTGGAGGATGCGCGTTGTACTTTGAGTTCCGCCTCTAGCAGGACTCCCGCACTGAAGTCGACAATAAATTCGTCTAGGATTTGCGACTTGATGGCGGTCCTTAGAAGGTATGTGATATCATGCTCGCTGAGCTCAACGGACCACCTCACGAGCCGGCCTGAGAGTTCGGGCTTCTGTAAGATGCTTCTTAATGGGTAGGTCGTTACTACCCTTATGGGATGGCACTAAAAATAGGGTTGTAGCTTTCGTGAAGCTACTACGAGTGCTAATGCCAGCCTCTCAAGGTGTGGGTACCAAGTTTTGGCGTCCACTAAAGTTTTGCTAATGTAATAAATAGGAGATTGAGTACCTTTATTTTCGCGTACTAGGACGGCGCTGACCGCGACTTCCGATACGGCCAAGTACACCAAGAACGGTTCGTCTGGGTTTGCTTTGACTAGCAAGGGCGTCGATGATAGATATGCCTTCAAATTCTTCAAGGCCTCGACACATTCTTCGTTCCATTGTAGTCCTTGGTCTTTTTTCAATACACCGAAGAATTTATGGCACCTGTCGGAGGAGCGTGAGATGAACCTGGAGAGGGCGGCTATTCGACCCGTCAGCTTTTGCACTTGTTTTTTGCTGCTTAGTATTTATAGGATGGCTTCTATAGCCTTGATCTGGTCTGGGTTGACTTCGATGCTCCTTAGTGACACCAGAAACCCAGGAACTTTCCCGAGGCTACGCTGAAGGCTCGTTTCTCAGGATTTAGTTTCATACCGTATCTTCTTAATATTCTGAAGGCTTCTTTCAAGTGATCGAGGTGGTCCTCTTTCTTTGATGACTTCACTAGCATGTCGTCAATATAGACCTCCATCATTTTGTTGAGTGTTTCTTTGAAAATCGTAGTCACCAGCCTTTGGTATGTGGAACCCGCATTCTTGAGCCCGAAGGGCATTACCTTGTAGCGGTATGTTCCCTGGTGAGTGATGAAGGTTGTTTTCTCCTGATCTTCCTCGGCCATTACGATTTGATTGTAGCCGGAGTACGCGTCCAGGAAGATTAACAGCTTATGTCCTGCCGTTGCGTCTATTAATTGGTCGATGTGGGGTAGTGGGAACGAATCTTTTGGGCATGCTTTGTTTAGGTCGGTGAAATCCACGCACATTCTCCACTTCCCATTTTTCGTTTTGACCATTACAATGTTGGCAACCCATTCCGGATACTTGGACTCCCTAATGGAACCGTTTGCCCATAGCTTGTCTACTTCTTCACCTACTGCATCGTTGATGGCGGCATTGAATTTTATCCTTACCTGACGCACGGGCGGGTGTAGCAGATCGCCGTTCAGTTTGTGGGAGGCAATTTCTCGTGGTATCCCTGGCATATCTGCATGGGAAAAAGCGAATAGATCTGCATGGTTAGATAGAAACTCGCGATACTTACTTGGATTTGAAAGGCCGTGGCCTATGTAAGCCTTCTTTGTGAAGTCGTTGTTGCTCAGCTGGATGGGGTCGAGGTCTTCGACCGTGGACTTGTTAGCCTCAACGATGTCGGGATCTTCGATGGCGTCTTCTGTCGGGTGGACCTTAGTCCCCGACAGGGCTGATTGCTATGCTTGCGCACTTGCTCCTTTGAGTTGTTTGGTGTGCGTGTATTCTTGAGCAATTTTATAACACTCTTGGGCGGTGTGTGGATCGCCCGGTATGCTGAACACCCCCATGGGTAGGGAATTTGATCACTTGGTAGAAACTGGAGGAGACTGCCCTCATGGCATGTATCCACGGACGTCCAATGATGGCGTTGTATGCCGTTTCTTGGTTCATTACGTGGAAAGTGGTGTCCATTGTAACTCCTCCTGCTAGAACGGGTAGCGTTACCTACCAAGAGGTTCTTTCCACTACATTGTTAAAACCAATCAGTGTTATACAACATGGTATTATTTTATCCTTGAGTCACATTAGTGCAAGGACTCTTGGATGAATGATACATGAGCTGCTTCCATCGTCGACCATAATCCTTTTCACGTCAGTATCTACTATGCGTAAAGTAATAACTAAAGCATCATAATGGAAGAAAGAAAAATCATCGGTATCAGACTTATCAGAGGTGATACTATCTTCGAAGTCGTCATACCGTTCGTGAGCGATGGTTCGCTTTAATTTGTGAGTGGTGGTGAATTTGACATGGTTGATCGCTGAGTCGTTGCCGTCCCCAATGATCATGTTGATGGTGCGTGTTGGTGAGGGCGGCCTTGGCGGGCTGTGAGGTTGTTCCCTTCCACTTGCGAAGTTGATTTTTCCTTTGTCACCGAGTAGTTCTTTCAAGAATCCCTGGTTGAACATCCGAACCACCTTCTGTCAGAGACCTATGTAGTCTTCGGTTCCGTGCCCTCGTTCCTGGTGGAACTCACATAGGTAATTTGATTTTCTGGTGGCGGGGTCGGACTTCATCTTCGTTGGCCATTGTACTTTGTTGCCTTGCTTCTCTAGTGTATACACTACTTCTGAAGGAGATACACAAAATTTATGAGCATATAGTAAATGAGGCATACCTCTGTCGTTCCGCAGTGGGGCGACATATTGTTGTAAGGCATCCGCGTGCCTTGGAGGTGGAGGATGCGAAGAACTGATTTATGGTTGGTGCCTCTCCCTGTTGAGGCATGGGATTTGTTCCCGTCGTCCCTCGTTGCGTCGGTCTCTTCATTATGGGTGCACCTTTGTTAACCGCCGGGTTGGGCCATTAAGGTCTTCGTCGTCTCCACGTACCTCGGCACAGTAGGCGTTGTGAATTTCTTCCAGGTGGTGGTGGGATGTTTTATAAGGCGGCTAAGCAGTTTTTTGGTTGCCCTTGAGCCGTCTCTACTGAGCCCATTCTGAAAAGTTGCGACTGCCATGCCTTTTGACACATTCGGTAGGCTCATTCTGACCCTGTTGAACCTAGCTAAGAACTCTCTGAGCCCTTCTCCTGAGGTTTATCGAATAGCAAAGATGTCGTTGACCCGTGCTCCGGCTTTCTTGGCTCCTGCGTGAGTGACAAATTTATCTGCCATTTCCTCGAACGTGGAGATGCTTTTGGCCGGTAGCTGGGAATACCACGTTAGGTCCCCTCCCGTTAGTGTTTCGCCGAACTTCTTCAGAAGTACGGACCGTACCTACTCCTTTGATTGATCGTTACCTTTGGCTGCCGTGACATAATGAATCAGATGGTCCTCGGGATCTGAGGTCCCGTCATATACCCTCAAGTAGGGGGCATCTTGAAGGTCTTTGGGATGGGGTATGGTGCAGCTCCTTCTGTATAGGGTTGTTCAGCGAACCTCCCCACGTCTCACTTTTGCAACAGCTTAGGCGCACCCCGGATCTTGTCCACTCTTTCTTGGTGCTCCTTCATCTGGTTGCGAAGCGACCTATTTTCATTTTCAATTTCCTCCATCTTTTTGAGGATGGCTGTGAGTGCGCCGCCGTGAGCTTGAGCATCGACGAGCACGTTGTTTGTTCGTATGACCTCGGGTTCATCTTCGGCTGCAACATGGTCTGTTGCTGGTGTACATCTAGCGTTTTGGGGTGGCTTCTCAGCTAAACCACTCAGAGCATTTGTCAACTACTCTTCCAGTAACCTTTTTACCTCTAGGGGTGCTGCTTTAGCTGTAGATCTAGAAGCCTCATTTTCTCGTGGAACCACCAGATCTTTGAAAGGGGAATGTGGGTTTTTCACGTTTATCAGGGTACTAGGGGTTGCGGGTAGAGCGTCTCCTTCAGCAGCCATGTTGAGAGGGCATATGAGATCGGCTCTAACATCTACGATAACTTTCATTCTTGCATTGTTTCAGCCATTTTAGGTTGTAGAATGTGGTTTTTGAAGGATCTCTAGAAGCAAACTACAGCTTTGATTCACGAAATTCCCACAGACGGCGCCAAATTGTTTGGCTAAAAAGTTATACGAATACTTGTTAAGATGAAGAACAATCGAAAATATAAAAGAGTAAATTGAAATCAAGCGTAATATGAACTAGGGAGTATTATTGAGCTAAGATCGGTGATAATAATGAGATGTAGATATCTTAAGATGTAAGAATAATGGAACAAATAATAATCCTTGCACAAAAGAGAGAGAGAGAGAGAGAGAGAGAGAGAGAGAGAGAGAGAGAGAGAGAGAAAGAGAGAGAGAGAGAGAGAGAGAGAGAGAGAGAGAGAGAGTGAGTTGTATATTCTGAGTAGCAAAATACACATGAGAGACTTTACAAAGTGAAGGTCTCCTTTATATATTAGGGGACCTTCCTCGAAATAATCAAAGAAAAGTACAGAAGTTGGTGGCTTAAGTGTACGGAAGAGTCAGAGCTTCAAACGACGTCGTCTTGGGTTGTGTTAACCGGGCCGTCCACTTACTGGGGTCGACCTTACTTGGGTCGGCCTTAGTTGGGCCGGCCTTGATGCCAAGGACTTGCATAAATAGCATGAGGACGTAGGGAACCAAATTTGCCCGATACACTTCTAAATATTTTAAGTTATCAATTATGACATATAATACTCTCTACGTACTTTTCAAATAATATTTATGTTCGAAATACAATCAAAGTAAAAAAATTTAACTCTCGAAATTTGAATTGTACCAAGTACGTTAAAGTTATTGATTTTGCACATCAGTACAGACGTATGATTTTTTTTCTGTGTTACTCTACTAGGAATGTCTTATTTGTGTTTTGCTCACTACTAAAGAAAATTGATGTAGATAAGAAAAGGAGTCCCAAGTTGAACTTGAAGACGAGTCTAAGGCTGCACTATATAATAAACTTGTATATATGTGCACTATATAATAACCTATCATGTATATAATACTAGCACACACGGGTCTTGGCATTAGGGGGCGAGGTTCGGCCAGCCCATCATTTAAATGAGCCTTAAAATAGTTACCCAGCCTTACATGGGCCACAGTCTGACCCATATATATTCCTATCTTATAATGTCTTTGTTCTAAACTGCAGAACAATTCAAGATTTTTTTTTCTGAAAAATTGAATTAAAAACTAAAATTCAAAATACACCGACTAATTTTTAAAGAAAAACCCTTTAGGGTGGCTACCTGATGCGATTTCCACTTAATTATTCCATATGGCTGCACAACCCAATAGGTCCTAGCTGTTTGGGCTTGGCTCATGCTTGGTGGTTGTAGCTCAGTTCAAGAAAAAAAGAAAAGAGCATTTTCTATTTTTCACATTTATGCATGATGAAAATTGACTTGTAGAGATTGTAGAATTTTTTTAACTTCCACTTGACTAAAAAGAGATTTTGAATGTGATATGATTTCAGCAGGGACTTGTGCTGTAGTATGGGACTTTTTTTTCTTCTTCTTGCTGGTTTCATGTTATACATAAAGTGCAGCCCATTATACTAATCTTCCGTTATGTTCAGGGTCCGAGGAAGGCCTCCACCCGTGGTATGCAACCTTACCATGCATTTCTGTAAGAAGCTGTTTCCACGGCTCGAACCCGTGACCTTCTAGTCACGTAACAACAACTTTACCAGTTACGTCATGGTTGCGCTTCTTCATGTTGATATATAGAGCTTACAAAATAAATACTTCGTTGGTTTCTTGTGGTATCTTTTGACTCAAGTGGTGTATTTTTGCATCTGATAATTGTACTCAGTATCTTATACCATACCAGGAATTTTACATATTAGAAATCCTCCCCCCCCCACCCCCCCCCCCCCACCCCAACAAACCCAGCAAACCAAAACAAGAAGCAGAATCAAAAATAGAACAGAAAGAAAGCACACTACAGAGCAATTTGGATTGCAAATTACTGAATGAGATGTACTTTTATGTGCTCGAAGTGTTTATCGTATCTTGCACAAGTATCAAGTGAAGCTAGACTTACAACTAAGGCACTATAACTTAACACTTGCATTCAAACGCGCAACTACTTACTTATAAAATCAGTTCAATACTTGATAGCATGTTGAGGTATGGCAGATGAGAGTTTCTCACTTGTTTAGCTACAAACATGTATGATGAATTAAATGTTTGAGATCGGAGACGGATCCAGGATTTTTCGGCTGTGGGCGTCACTGTATTTAATGTTAACTTACCAGTAGTCAAAGAGGTTGAATTTGAGTATACATGCATTTGTCCGGTTCGCTATATTTTAAAATAATCGGTTTGGTTCGATCCATTTTGAGTTAATTTGTTTTGCTTTACAAGATCTTTTGGTGCATAAATAAACACATGATAACGAAACGAAACTGAATATATTTGGTCCTTCCAAGAAAAAAATAATATTAACTAGATAAAAAATAATAATTAAAAACATATTCAAGTAAAAAAAATTGAGATCTAGAACAAGAAAACATAGGCAAATATACTTTTATAATCTAAAAAACTAATAAAAATGAGATTGTACATTAAGAAAAAAATATAAAAATAAAGATACAAGAAGTTGAGAAAAGAGGAGAAAAGAAAACAATAAATTCGAGATCTAGAATAAAATTCTCTCAATATGAGTGAGGGGAGGATCGATCTAGGGTACTAGGCTTGGGCAGGACTACTTTGACCATGGCACCTGGTGCCACTAATTATTTATATATCAATTCTATGTGAAATACTAGTAAAATATCAATCCGTACATGATATTCTACCCGAGCGATCGGATGGTGTACCACCCCTTCACCTCTACTTAGATCCGCCTCTGTTTGACATACATGCACATCCAATTTCATAAACGTCATGACCTGGTAGTCAACATAATAATATTGACATTTATCGTTATGCTACCACTTGTACTTTTCCTCTTTTCTTTTTTTTCCGACTCTTTATACCAATATGATTTAATTCCAGTTACATATTTCAATTACGCCTTTCATGACTCTTTAGATCTAGAGGTATCTAGGGTTATAGTTAAAAGTGCTAATAAAAAAAAATGCTAGATGGCAGATTATTTACCCTATTCCCAAAAACAAATTGGTTTCAGCACATATAGAGAGTACTAAGGCTACATGAAAATGTGATTTTAGTTACTAAAGCAAGTATCGGATACAACATATTAAATGCACTAATAATACTAATAAAAATTACAACATATTAAATGCACTAATAATATTAAAAAAATTACACTGTCAACGTATATAAGTTAAATTCGAGCGAGAAAGATTACCGAACTGCATCCATTGGTCTCACCTTTTTTTTTCAACTTATGAATAATTTATTCACCAAGCAAAACCTCATGAACATAAGCCTTGAGAATTGAAATTAGAAGAACCATCTTCTTTCATAGCATCCTTACCCAAATCCCTCAATTTCCTAGCATTCTTTCATAATTCTTTCCCTTTTTCCCCATCTCCTACAACAATCTCTATATGCCTCTCGAACTCATTCCTCTCAATAACGCCTTCATCAATGGCGTTTACTCTGACTCCCATCTTCCAAACATCTTGAATAAGCTTCGCGTTGCATAGTTGATCGGTCAAGAGTGGACTGGCACCTCGAAGCTAAGCTCTCAATAGTCGAATTCCACCACAGTGAGTGAAGAACATACCAAAGAAGAATATTGTAGAACCTCCACTTGTGAACACCAAGAAACAGTTTTCCCTAACTCTTCCAATTCCTCTTTGCAACTTAACTTTTCAAATGGCTTTTCACCATTTAGTCCATCTCTAATTACCCACAAAAAGGCCTTTTACACAATAATAATCCTTGAGCAATCTCTTACATAAGTTGATTTGGTATCATAGAATAGCTACCAGATGCTATATCTATTACAGATTCTTTAGCCTTAGAATCCAACCACTCAATATAATCCCTTGAATCCTGTCTCATATCAGCTCCAAATGAAGTATCAAAACTATCATTTCCATCAAGAAAAGCTGAAGGAATTAAAGGGCCAATTCCAATCATATTCACATTCTTTAAACCCCTCAAAGCATCAGGTTCTAAAGCATCAAACATATTCACAAGCACCCTTTGGTTTATCTCGTTATTCATTAACTCGACATGATCTTTCATTGACAATAATGTCCAATCATTTGAATCAGTAAACACAAATGAAGGCAAATCGCGAGGGGATAACAAAGGCAGTCCATGAATCTCTAAAAATTCTTCCTTTGGACAATTCTTGATAGTCTCCTCATAACCATTGAAAAAATAGTAGTAAATATCCAATACTGTGGCTGGCTGAATCCAAAGAAACGTCGATGGAACGTTTATGTTCTTGGCTAGTAAACCAACCCAACCAGTCAAGGTCGTGTAAATAATACATTTAAAGGGGTTACCCCCTTTTGCCCTGGTTTTGTCCAAATTGATCTCAAACTCCGAACCCTGAGTCCTGAATGAATTATTGAACTCGTGGAAGTTATTCATAGACCCTTTGAAGTTGCCATCAAAACCATCAGAGAAAGGAGCAAATGTTATTCCTTCTATAGTTGGAAGATTTGTGATGCGATTGAAAGCTGTTAGACTTGTGGAAAATGTGACGTCTACACCTAATTTAACTAAACGTTTGGAAAATTGAATGCATGGATTGATGTTTCCTTGTCCTGGAAATGTTACAGAAGAACATGACAATCATCTTTCAAAATTTCCATTTTTGAAGTAAGAATTGGTTAATATTGTAATTATTTTTTCTTGCCCTGGAAATGTTGGTTATGTTTGTTAATTAGTAGATTTAGATGTTGTATAGAGAAGATAATCAATAAGTGGACAATATAGTAATGGCTGACCTTGTCAAGATAACATCCATACACATTCACTCATGTACTCTATTATCTTTCAATTTGCAAATGTAGCCACAGATTTATAGCTCCTCACAAATACAAGTTATCTCAATTTCCTGCTATTAGACATTTGTGAAAGATGAAAGAGAGAGAGTTAGGCCCACAAAGATAGAGAGAGTGAGGGAAACAGAGAGAATTGCTTTTGTTGTGGTTAAAAATCTATTAACCCGGTTCATTTCATTTGAAGAAAATGATCGTACACAGATCTCCTGTAATTTATTTACTGATTTGATCATGTGAAAAGGTTCATATAGCTAAAATAACATTTGGAATGGATTATAAAACCATATCTCGCGAGCATATGAGGTGTAAAACTCACAAACTGAACCATACGGACCTAGCTCATAATAATCTAAAACCATCATAACTTACACGTAACGCGAGACTATGTGGACAAAAAATACATAATTTAAGGAGGAGATTCTGTACAGTGCATTTTTGGGAGCCTGTCCCCTTCTTTATGAAAAAGAAAAAGAGGATATAGATTAAAATATGGATTAATAGGGGGTCAGGTTCAGATTAAAAAAAAGAAAAGGAAGAGGCTACACTTTGACGGGGATGAATCAAGATATATAGACGGTCAAAAAACACAGAGGGAGGTCTCTCGGATTTCTTCATTGACAGGACACCTGAAGAGATCAAAAGTTTTTCTTCTTCATTAAAAATAAAGCTCACGTTTTTAAACAAGGATGAGAGAGAGCTAAAACTGAGAGATTAAAAAGGGACAGGGGGGACGTTACAGGGTTTTTTTTTGGGGATTCAGTTTTGAAGAAGATCTTCTCCTTCTTCATTTCTCTTCAACGGACAAAAACCAGCTTCTGCTGGATTTTTTCTTCTTCTTCGGCTAGAACCACCAGCTCACGACCACCCGACTCCATAGCCTACTGCCGTCAACCTCCTCTCCAGTCAACAACAGCGTAACCAGTAACCTAGACCAAACAACCCTCTTGGTCCCTCACGAACACAGTCCAGACGCCAAACTGTTCCAGCGTCGCCAGTGACCACTGCCATTTCCGGCGAACCAGTCCTCCACGAGCTTCAGCCACACACAACCAAACTGCACCACGCCAAAACCACTGCCCGTCCGCCTCCATCCGCGACCAGCGGCCCGTCGACCGCCTTCGTCCAAGAACGACCATTTCGGTTGACCGTCGCCAATGTCCACCAGCTCCTTCGTCCTACTGCCCAAGGACCTTCCTCAGTCCGAAAACAAACAGAACAACAGTGAGGAGTCCAAAGGTTCGTTTAACAGGCTCTTCCGGGCAGAATAGCAGTTTTCCGTTGAGGTTCGAGTTTTCCGGTCAGTTGGTTCCGGCTCCGTTGTTCTATCCGTACCAATTTGTTCGACGTGTTTCACGGTTAGTTTGCTCAAATGAAGAAAAATTAAATAAATATTTGTCCACTTGATTTTCTCATATTTTATTGTTGTTTGTATTTAAACTTGTGTTGTATTGTTGGTAGAAATGTGTAAATTGTATCATTTTGTTGAAATGTTGTCTATTATTCATCGTTTAGGTAAGATGATGGTTGTTTAATGTAAATTATGAGATTGGATAATCTCATGTGAATAAATTAGGATTTCTTTTTCTAGAGACAGAAAAAATAGAAAAACATAGTCATTATAGGTTGATCCTTTAAAAAATAAAATGAGGCGTGCCTCGCCAAATAAATCAAAAGTTGCGGGGCCCTCTATACGTGTTTGTAAAGTTACTTAGACTTCGGATGGGCCGTTTAGTAAAATTTCATGGCCTTCTCCAAAATAATAATACGCTAGTCGCTTTAGACGCGCCTTTAATAATCTACTTTCTTAAACTCGGGTGTACATTGATGTGACCCAAATCCAAATCTCAACGGAGTCGAAATGTGTCGACAACCACGTCCTTCCTCTAGATCAAAGTTAGATCAAACGCTTACCTCGGTCCGATAATAGCAATCAAGCCTCTAACACCGCCTTTCCTCTAGAATCCAACTCTAAAACAACGATATCTAGCCATAATTAGTTCAATATTATCAATAATGGCTCAAAAATACAATTCCATTGCCTAGAAATGAATTTCCTATCATTCTTCCAAAAATACCAAAATCCGACCCCGGGCCCACATGGTCCAAAATCGAGGCACAGACCAAAACCTAATCACTCATAACCCCACGAGTTCAAATAAGTAATTTGTTTTATGATTCGATCTCGAATTGAGGTTGAATTGCCCAAAATCCCAAAAGCCCTAGTTCTACCCAAATCCTCTATTTTCTACCTTGAATTCATGCTTTAGGGCTAGGAAGTTAAAGATTAATGGAAGAAATTGAGAGGAAACGGAGTTAAGAATACTTATCCAAGAGATTATGGAGAAGGAATAGTTGAAAATAGTCTATGAAGGGTCTTAGGGAAGAGCTCGTGTGAAATAATGGAAAGAAACCCGAAGTGAACACTGTTCTGGAATTTAAATAATTCGCTGGGCAATTACCCTTCGCGTGGTTGGGACGTGTTCGCGAAGGGCTGATGGGGCAAAGCATCGTGAACGCGAGGGTGAAGTTCGCGAACGCGTAAGTGAAAGGGGGCTGGGGTCTGGTCGGCTTATACGCGAACGCGAGATGGGGATCGCGAACGCGAAGAAGTGGTTTGGAAGAACTACGCGAACTCGGTGGGTCTTCCGCGAACGCGAAGAAAACTTGGCATAAGGCATCGCGAACGCGGAGCATCATCGCGATCGCGAAGGGAAAAGGGCCTGTGTAAAAATTGCAAAAATTCTTATGTGTTCTAAGTGTAAAAACATCCCGAACCACCCCCGAAATTACTCCCGAGCCCTCGGGGCTCCCAACCAAACATACACTAACTCAATAACATTCTACGAACTTAGTCGAGCGATCAAATCGCCTAAATAGCATCAAATTCAATGAATCAAACCCCAAAACCATCATTTTCCATTTCCAACTTCATAAACCTTTAACTTTAGATATTTAGGTCCGAAACACGTCAAAAGACGTCTGTTTTCGACCAAATTTCACGAAAAGCGCTTAACGCTCATTTAAGACCGATACCGGGCGTCGGAACCAAAATACATGTCCGATACCTTTTTTTTAACTCATTTTTATTTTAATTTTTCATATCATTTCCAGATAAATAACTTCTTTCAAAAATTCTGTACCCGGGCTCGGGACCTCGGATTTCGATTTCGGGAATACGCCCGAGTCCCGAGTATTCTATAGACGTTCGTGAGTTTGTGACTCCAATTCTTGGGTAGAGTTGCATTGGATTTTCGTGATATTTTCAGTTTTATTTATATTTAAGACTTCCGCTTTTTCTATCAAATGTTTCATTATTTGTAATAATTTCGATGTTTGCTAAAAGAAGTAATAAATAATTGGTTTGCCTAGCTCCTAATAGTAGGCGTCATTATGACTCACGCGCATGAGAAATTCTGGCCGTGACAATGATGGAGGTTGGCACATTTTTATATGGAATGGGAAGTGCAACTACCTTTTTGTGTAACAAATGACAAATGATGGACCTTACTGTTGTTTAAAATTGACAATTTTTGAAAGCAAGATATCTTATTTTATTTTGCAATAGGAACGGTAAAATTTAGATGTATGTAAGATGTAATTTTGAACACATTTGCTAATGTAGTCGGAATCCTACACTAGCTAGATGTTGATTACTAAATTGTTACAAGAACCAATTTGGTTTCGACTTTAGAATTTTAGTTCTTCGGTGGAAGTTGATGTACTCCATATAGCTGCTACAATCTCTTTTTTAAATTGTTGGTCATGTTCGACATGTATCTGTAATCTCTTCAACCTTTCTTTTGTTAATAATCCTTCTTGTACACCAATCAAGTTATAAACCTGTGTTTTGGTTGTGGAATGGAACTCCAAATTAGTTCAGCATTTCTCATTCTTCTTAGTGGCTCTAACTGCTAGAGATGGAGTATGTCCCATGGGGCCCTTGGATGTAGTTCCCTTCTTGGTAGCATCTTGCATCACCACTTTTAAAGAGATATTCTTCTTCCAATACCAACTACAATCATTTGGATGTTGGTGACTCTAACAACAACAACAACAATCCAGTATAATTCCACTTATTGGGGTTTGGGGAGGGTAGTATGTACGGAGACCTTACCTCTACCCTGGGGTAGAGAGTCTGTTTCCAAATAGACCCTCGGCATCCTTCCCTTCAAGAACTTCCCACCTTGCTCTTGGGGAGACTCGAACTCACAACCTCTCGATTGAAAGTGGGGGTTACTTACCATCAGGTTGGTGACTCCAAATATCAGTATTCGTTTTCATATAGATCCCATGCACTCATTTCACCCACAGTGAGTCTTTTTTATTTGCTAGTTGCCAGAATAACTTTTCAATAGAGGCAATATTCCACAGCCTACTCCCTTTAATATTCAATCCACCAAACTTCTTTGGACAACATATTTTATCCCAAGCCACATGTGATATTTCTCTCTCGCCGCCTTCTGTGGTTCCTCACAAGTACTCCCTGCATTTTTTGTCTACCTCCTATAGCGTATTTTGTGGAAGAATGAAGACTACTCCCCAAAAGTTGTGCAATGAAAAGAAGACTGTTGTTACTACCTGTAGCCTCCCAGCATAAGACACTTACTTGGAATATATTATACTGATTCTGGTAGTTATCTTCTCAATAAGTTGGTGGTATTCCATCTTGTTCCATTTCTTTGATGATAAAGGCAAACCCAAATATCTTATAGGAAATTCACATAACATGAAGCTAGTTTATTGCACTACAGCTTCTTTCATTTGATCATCCACGCCAGAAAGATACTGGACTTGTCCATATTTCCCACCAGCCCTGTGATCCCCTACTAAAGTGAGATAAGGCTTCCATTACTCTTGATATCGGTGCAAGAGCTCCTTTACAAAAAATCATCTGGTCGTCTGCAAATATCTAGTGTGTCAGCTGTAGTTATTTACACATGGGATGAAATTTGAAGTCTGGCAATACACTTATATATTTCAAATTTCTAAAGATGTACTCCGTGACTAGGACAAATATTAAGGAGGACATTGGATCCCTCTGTCGCAATCTTCTCTGCCCTTCAAAAAATCCATAACCTTCACCATCAACTCTTATTGTATACTTAGAGGATGTAACACAAATCATGATCAAACTTATGAACTTGGCAGGAAAACCCTACCCTTTGAGTGCTTCTTCTATAAGCTCCCAACTAACCATATCATATGCTTCCCTTAAGTCAATTTTCATCAAGCATCTAGGTGGTCTGTATATTGTAGTACCTGAACAAATCATGACATATAAGTACATTGTGTGCCATTGATCTCCTTTGCACAAATGCTGATTGATTCTCTACCACAATTGCATTGACAACAACCTTCAGCCTACTACATAGTAACCTGCAAACGTATTTTTCAAGACATTGCAACATGCAATGAGTCTATACTGGCTAGCACTTTCAGGAACATTTACCTTTGGGATCAATGAAATAGTAGTAGTGTCAATTTGCCTCAATAGCCTCTCATTGTTGAGGAGTGTCAATACTGCCTCTGTAGCCATCTATCCTTGGGATTTTCTTACTATAAATTTTAAACACAGCTTGCTTCACTTCCATTTCAGAGTAATGCCTTTGAAAGCTTTCAATCTATCATGATGTTTCCTTCTGAGTAGGTCAATGTAGTGCTCCACAAGAATATTAGCAATAACTTCTTGATTAGTCTGCCAGTTCCCATGTTGATCCTTCACCTGAGTGATTGCCTGCTGCAGCTTCCTATGTTTTATAACTGAGAAAAGATACTTAGTGTTAACATCTAAAAGCCTTTTCCAAGTGGTTTTATTCTTTTGTTGCAAGAATATCTCTGCCAAGAAAGAAGATTGCTTGAACTTTTGGAATTTATTCTTTTCATCCTCCTGAAGTTGTACATTTAAAGGGTCAAGTTGCAATAATGCCTGAGCTTGTTTTAGTAATACTTTATTATCATCATCATCCGCTTCCTTGGCTATGTTACTGAACTATTGCTTATTTAACTCTTTCAACTTCCTTTTTAACTGTTTAATTTATGTACTACTTGATACATTCTACAGCCATCAATCTGTGCATCCCATACATCCCTGACCATTACAAGAAATTATGGGTGTTGTGCCCAAACATTGCTATAATAAAAAGCTCTCCTTCTTCTATTGTTTATCTCATTTAGCATCAAGATTAACTGGGCAATGATTCACTAATACCTTTAGGTAGGAAAGTTTCCCCACATGCATGTAGAGTATTGCCAAACTTCATTAATAAACATCTAGTCTATTTCGAGAATATTCTGTGATCACCACTCCTATCATTCCAAGTGTAATTTTGGCCTTGTTGAGGTAGCTCAATTAGACCGCATGTATCCACACAGTTCTAAATATTAGGGATATAGTAGATATGCCCTAAATCCAATCTCATATTTGATGATTTGAACATATTTTTATGAATGTTATTTAATATAAAATATATATATGGCATTCTTTTATTATAGTCATTATTAATTGTTTAATTAATTTGATAAGGTCCTTGATTAAATTTTGAGATTTTTTATCGTGATAGAGATCATGATAATGAGAGCAAAGTCTCTTATAATTTAATCTAAATTTGTTCTTGATCGTAGGATTATTAACTTGGACATTAGTAATCCAGTTAGATCAATATTTATGTGATTGTCTTTATGGGATAAAGATTAGTTGATCTCATTAACTAAATTACATAGATAGTGATGCATATGGAGATGATCATTGGACTGACTCATTGGATAATTCCTAGTGGTTAGAATTACCATAAACTGTAAATAGGATATTCTCTTGAAGAATGTGATGCCACCGTTTCCTTTGACCTGAGATCGTCATAGTAATTGACAAGTTATTTATTGTATTTTGATACCAGACACCTATGACCCTAGGGCGATAGTTGAAAGGATATTGGGCATGATTAAATACTTGTAGAATTAGCGACGATCAAGATGGAATCTGTCAACTCTTGATAATGAGTTTAAGCTCCATGTTGTCTTGAATTATAAACGACCAAACTAAGATCTTGGCCAGAGCAATTGAATGAAAGAAGAAAAGAGTTTCTTAGGTCATTCAATGATAGACTATTTTTGACATGAACACATAGTTGGTTGCCTATTAGGATTTGACAGTTGAAGTATATCCTAGGGCGATCCAGAGCTATAAGGACAGAAGGAATTACTATATTATTCTTCTACTGGTTCTTGAGAGTAAACTGTATACTTCATGCTATCCGGTCGTTAAGGAGTGTTGTTAGACGCCTCCCTTTGATTAGTATATTGATGTGGTCAATTTATTACCAGCTTAGTGTTGAACCTATGGGGTAGCACACTAACGAGTGTTCTGATCTTTGCTAAATGATTAATTACTTTATTATTTGATAGTTAATTAAAGAATTTAATTAGTCAAATAAATTCAGTTATTAGTCCAAATGAAATATTATTATATTCTTTGCTAGGACAGATGATATAACTAATATTGTGAACAAATTGAAATATTCTATTTGGAATAAAGAAATAAAATTATATTTCTTGGTTAAAATATATATGTGATATATATATAATTAGCACTTATTTTATAGAAGAGATGTTATATAAAATATTAATAGAGTCTTGTAAGTAAATTCAATTTTGAATTGAATTTATTAACATGGAAAGTCGGTATTGTCTACAATTTTCAACCCATTTGATATGGGAGTCAATTTTAAAATAGAAAAATATTAATAAGTAGAACTCAATTTAGAATTGAATTCCATAAATGAGTTACATGTTTTTATTTTAAAATGTTGACTAAGTTATAGAATCCAATTTAGAATTGAATTCCATAAATGAATTACATGTTTTTTTCAAATGGTGACTAATACCATGATTTGTCTTTAAAATGTATATATATGTGTGTGAGTCCTCATTAAAAAAATGAGAGATATAGATATTATACATATTCTATAGAAAGCAAGAGAGTCATTCGTGAGAAGAATTACTTTGAGAAAGTAATAGCGCAATATAAAACCAAAATAAAAAATACTAGTACAAGAAAATTATTTCTTGTTCTTTTACTTTTGAGTTGAGATTTTTGAAAAAATTTCAACATAATATTTTCTTTCAATTTGTTCACGGGGTTTCATTGATCAAGGAGTTGATAGCAACGACTAGTCTCGGTGTGAATACACATAGAGTCTTCGCACTATCGTAGAAATTTAAAACGATACTTTCTTCATAAGGTATGTCTTAGATCTGATCTTTGATATGTAAATAAATTTTAAACACAAAAATTTCTACCTAGGGTTGCTTTTCTCTTCCGTTACATGTTATGAACGCATCTATGCAATCTAATAATGGTATCAGAGCCATGAGTTCTCGTGTTTAAAATTTCTTTAAGAAATATCTTATGATTATATTTGAAAAGTTCAAACCATAATACATGTGTTTTGTGCACTAGACAAATTATTTGAATGGATGGATTGCTATTATTTCATTGTGAATAAAATATGTATTCATAAAAGTTAAACTAGTAAGATAGTTTGTAACTTGAATTTAAAATTTCGTATATGATAAGGTAATCTATAATAGGTTATTAGATTATACAATTATTTAAATTGTTATTAGTTTATGAGGTATTAACTAATAATAATTTTTTGGCATGAATTATTTTATATATCTGATATATAATATAAACATATTAGAAGTATGTTGAATTTCATGTTTTATATCACATGCTTGTTCATTACATAATTTTAAATTAGTTATTCCATGTAATGTAAATTAAATAAGGACTAAGCATGTATACAACCAGAAATAAATTCACATGTTATAAAAGATTTGATCTTGCTGTTATTAAAAGTTGTTTTTGTAACAATTTTCTCTTGATATAAGATATTCTATTATAGAGCTGTCCATCAAGGTAAATAATTTTACTTATTTCTTGTTTATAAGGAGCGGCCGGACTACCAGGAGACATATAGTTCGAGAATATATTAAAATTATTTATTGCATTAGATGTATGGATTTAAAGAATTATTCAATTTTACAATAGACGCTTGGACTACCCGGGGGAGTATAAAATTTAATAAGTTCTTTGCTATCATGATGGTTGAACTCAACTGTGCCAATAGGATCGACCTGACTACCAGGGAACTATTTGACATAGAGCTATTTAAGAAAATTGTATGGGGATACAATTGGTAAGAGTACCTAACTTTAAAATATATGTGAGAAACGACTTGACTTTCAAGGTTCTCATACATATTGTTAAAAGGATTCCTTTACTTCACTAACAGAAATAAAGATTTCGTAAACTATAATGAGGGTAAATAGTTTAAAATAATTAGTGGAAATATTATTTAGATAAAGTCCATGTCTTTATGATATATGCAAATATGTTCTTACATTATTGACTTTTCTTTTCTACATTTAAGATATCTTAATATGTCTGTTATATCACTGCATGTAATACTTGAGACCAACAAGTTGGTAGGACCAAAGTTTGATAACTGGTATAGAAATTTGAGAATTGTTCCCATGCATGAAACGCTTATTGATGTGATTGATAAACCCGCAAAGATAATCCTACTAGAGAATGATGTTCAAGGCACCAAGGTTTATCAGAAATACTTGGAAGAATGCCTTGGTATTAAACACATCATTCCCGCTTCTATGAGTTCTGAACTCCAGAGGAAATATCAGAATATGGATCCAACTGCAATAATTGAATATCTTAAAAAGATGGTTGATACACAATTGGACATTGGAATAGAAACTGCAAGGAGTATCTTGCAACTCTAAAGGACAATAAACAAGGTGAAACATTAATGAAAAATATTTTCAAGGTTTCTTTAGCTACTACTAATTCTTCACTGTGGCTATTAGATACTGACAGTGGTTATAACATCTGCAATATGTTGCAAGGGTTCAATATCAGTAGGAGACTAAAGAAAGGAGAAATTAATCTACAAGTTGGAAATAGTGCAAAAGGTGCAGCCATAGCTGTTGGATCAATTTCCTTACTACTGCTAGATGATTTTTAGTATGTTCCTAAATTTTTTTCGAACATAATTTCAGCTTCTATGTTGGAAAAACGTGGGATTCGCATTAATATAAGCAATGTCATTTGCTCTATTTTTTATGGTGATAATTTATATGTGAATGGCTATCTCCAAGATGATGTTTATGTCTTACCTAATGTGTATGCTAATTCAATTATGCATGTTTCACATCTTATGATAAAAAGAGACGATCAAGTAAATCATACATACTTTTTGGCATTGTAGGCTTGGTCATATTGGAGAGAAAAAAATTAACAAGTTGTACAAGGAAGGATACCTTGACAAGTATGATTTGAATCATATCCAACTTGTGAATCTTGTCTCAAAGGAAAAATGACCAAATCTCCATTTAGTGGAAGTGGAGAAAGAGCTTTTGAATTATTGGGACTAATTCATACAGATGTTTGTGGGCCCGTGAAAATTCAAGCTAGAGGTGGATATTCTTACTTCAGCACTTGCACTGCTGATATGTCAAGACATGGATTTGTGTATCTTATGAAACACAAGTCTGAATCTTTTGAAATGTTCAAAAGGTTCCGTAGTGAAGTTGAGAAGCAGTCTGGTAAAATTATCAAAGTACTAAGTTTTGATAGAGGTGGAGAATATCTTAGTGACGATTTTGCTAGATATCTCATAGAGAATGAGATTCTCTCACAGTGGACGCCTCCAGAAACACCACAACACAATGGTGTATCTGAAAGGAGAAATAGAACCTTATTAGATATGGTGAGATCAAGATCTATGATGGGGTTCACTGATCTTCCAATAAATTTATGGGGATATGATTTGGAAGCAGCAATATACTTACTTAATCAAGTTCCAACTAAGTCAGTCTCTACAACACCATATGAGATATGGAAATGATGTAAGCGTAACCCTAAATATATTAATATTTGGGGTTGTCTAGCTTATGTTAAGAGACGACAGTCTGATAAACTTGACTTAAGATATAATAAGTGTAGGTTCATTGGGTATCCCAAGGAAACAATGGGATATTATTTCTATCACCCTTCTGATCATAAAGTGTTTGTGTACAAAAGAGCAACCTTTTTGGAAAGGGAATTTCTTTTAGAAGGAAATTATAATGGAGAAATAGAACTTGATGAAGATCAAGAAACTAATGAATCAACACAATATAAGGATCATGAGATCCAAGTTGAAGAACCTTTATTAGATGTTTTGAAGTTGCCAAGGAAGTTTCCATCTTGAACGGTTGAAGTTCAAGAATTAAATGAAGTTCAAGAATCGATTAATGAACCCGTTCCAAACCAAATTTAACAACAACTAAATCTAGCACTAGGTGAACAAGTTGTACAAGCACCTCTTAGAAGGTCTACCCGAGAACTTTATGTACCAACTAGATTAAATTTAATGGTACAAGAGGATGTATCAAGTGAGGTTGATCATAATGATGATGACCCTAAGAATATGAAGAGACTTTCTCTCCCGTAGTAGTGCTCAAATCTATTCGGATTTTGCTTGCTATAGCAACATACTATGATTATGAAATATGAAAAATGGATGTGAAAACTGCTTTCCTTAATTGTAAGCTAGACGAGGATGTGTACATGACACTATCTGAAGGTTTCACATCTTCGTTTGATCATAATAAAATTTGTAATCTACAAAGATCCATTTATGAACTAAATTAAACTTCTCGAAGTTGGAAAGTTCAATTTGTTGGATGTGAAGAAGAACCTTGTGTGTACAAAAAGGTTAGTAGGAGCACAATTATATTCTTAGTATTATATGTTGATAATATATTACTCATAGGGAATGATATACCGGCACTGCAAAGTACCAAGATTTGTCTATCTGAACAGTTCTCCATGAAAAACTTGGGAGAAGCAGCTTACATATTAGGAATAAAGATCTATAGAGATAGATCTAGGAAGTTGCTTGGACTTTCCCACTCTTTGTACATTGATACCATCTTAAAGAGGTATAACATGGATAATTCCAAAAGAAGTTATCTACTGATAGGCACTGGAATTACTCTTAGTAGGGAGGATTGTCCTAAAAAACCTGAAGAGAGAGAACGCATGAGTAGGATCACATACGCTAGTGCAGTGGGAGCTATTATGTATACTATGACATGTACACGTACTAACGTGGCTTATACACTTGGAGTGACTATTCGATATCAAGAAAATCCTGGTGAGGAACATTGGAAGGTGGTGAAGACCATTCTTAAGTACTTAAGAAGGACTAAACACCAATTCATCATCTATGTGGATTCTGAGTTGAAACTAGAAGGTTATACTGATGCAAGTTTCCTTCAGATATAGATGATAGCAAATCTATTTTTGGTTATGTATTCTCCTTACATGGTTGTGCAGTGAGTTGGAAAAGTTCCAAACAAGCTACAGTAGCTGATTCAATGTCTGAAGCAGAATATATAGCAGCTAGTGAAGCTGCTAAGGAAGCTGTATGGATGAAAAGGTTCTTAACTGAACTTGGTGCGGTTCCTTCAATAACAGGTGCAGTTCCACTGTTGTGTGAAAATACTGGAGCTGTTACTCAAGCAAAAGAACCAAGATCACACCAAAAGTACAAACACGTTCTGCGAAGGTATCACTTGATCAGAGAGATCATTGAACGTGGAGACGTCGAGATTCAAAAGGTTGATGGAAAAGAAAATGTTGCAGACCCGTTCACTAAAGCTCTTGGCACAAAGGAGTTTGACAAGCAGAAGTAAAAATTGGGAATGAAGTACAAGAGCGATTGGCTCTAGTTCAAGTGGGAGATTGTTAGAGATATAGTAGATATGCCCTAGATCCAATCTCATATATGATGATTTGAACATATTTTTGTGAATGTTATTTGATATAATATATATATGGCATTCTTTTATCATAGTCATTATTAATTGTTTGATTAATTTGATAAGGTCCTTGATTAAATTTTGAGATTTATCATCGTGATAGAGATCATGATAATGAGAGCAAAATCTCTTATAATTTATCTAAATTTATTCTTTATCGTAGGATTATTAACTTGGACATTAGTAATCCGGTTAGATCAATATTTATGTGATTGTCTTTCTGGGATAAAGATTAGTTGATCTCATTAACTAAATTACATAGGTAGATGATGCATATAGAGATTGATCATTGAACCAACTCATTGGATAATTCCTTGTCACGAGCCAATTTCCATACCCGATCGTGATGGCGCCTCTCATAAAGACAAGGCCAGCCAACTAACCCAAATCCTCTCTTTAAACAATTTTAAATCTAAATGAATAGAAAGTACGATTTAATGGCATTAAAAACTATTAATTATAACCCAACAACCCGACCGGTGTGTCACAAGTCACGAGTATCTAAAGAAGACTGAACACCACTACAGGGCCAATAATATATATAAAATAAAAACTCGAGTTCAAAGATGAAGTCCGGTGCCGCGAACGCTGGCGGTTACTTTGCTAAACTACGATAGTAATTCCTTCAATCAGCTAATAACTCGCTTCCGGGCAAACAATACCTGCAACTACACACGAGGTGCAGGGAGTAAAGTGAGTACTCCAACTTAGTGAGTAACAAGAGTAAATAATAATGGAGCGTCAAGAAAACACGTAAGAGCACTCCATAATCCAATATTGGACATCACAACCCCTTTAGAAAACAGTAAGTCCGGGAAATATCCTTTAGAAAATATCTGGCATAGTTTAAAAAATCCTTCTGAAAATATCCTTTTTCCAACAGTCAAGCAAATGAACGCAAAATCAGATAGTGCAAGTCCGCACATAAGTCAGCCTCTCGGGCACAACACTCCATTAATATAAAACACCAGGGTATCTGGTAACAATGCAAGAAATAGCATGAATGTCAATGATATGAGAGTGATGAATGTCGTGCCACGTAGTACAAACAGGAAACGATGCGTGAATGCAATGCAATGCACATGACCGCTGCAGCATGCAGCCCGATCCATTTGGGTACCCGCGCTCACTGTGGGGGTTCAGACTCCGGAGTGGCTCGTAAAGCCCAAGCGCAATATCAATATTACACCGCTACAATGTGCAACCCGATCCATCCACAGTCCAGAAATGAACATAAGCCATTTGGGAAATATTAAAATAACAGTTCTCAAGTCAAAATGTCAGTAAAATATCATTTAAGTTTTCAAGTCTTAGAAAGATGGTTGAGTTTGCAAAACAGTATTCAAAACCTTGGACCGAGATCAAATAATATGTAGAGTTATGCAAAACAGTGATATGAATCTCTGAAGGATTCAAATAATCGACACGAAGCCCAACACATGGCAATCAGCCCAAAACATGATAATATTAAGTAGTTTCAGTCAAATATGCTATAAAATCGACAATCGGGACGGACCAATGTCACAAATCCCCAATGGTGCTCTACCCCACACCCCTATCTGGCGTGCAAGTCACCTCAATACAGCACTATGATGTGCAAATCCGGTGTTTCAAACCCTCATGATATCATTTACAAGTATTAGTCACCTCGAACCGGCGAAATCTCAAGCCCGTGATGCCTTTTCCCCGCAAATCGGCCTCCACGTGCATCGAATCTAACCATAACCCGAGCGAATACATCACACTATGCCAAGGGAACAATACCCAATCGAAAATAGTCAAAGAAATAGCAAAATTCTCGACACTAGAAAAAACCCGAGCCCCAAACCAACTTCTCGAAAAATTACAAAACTCACATTACCGGATTCCTCGTTTCGCCACGAGTCCATACATACCAAGAACCTCCCAAATCTGATCCCAATTGACCTATCAAATCCCAATTTAAAATATCAAAACCCAAGCCCTAGCTCATAAGTTTTATGCTCAATTTCCATGAATTTCTAGACCAATTTCATAATATAATCATGTTTTTAACTCAAAAATCTTACCTCCAATAAACTCCAGTGGAAACCTTCTTCAATTGCTCCCAAAAAGCTCCCAAGATGCTCAACAATAGAGGAAACTAACCCCCAAGTTGCGGATAAAATGACATTTTAAATCCCTTCTGAAAACAGTCATTTTGCATCTGCGGTGTCCAACCCGCTTCTGCGACAACTGCTTCAGCGGTTTTCTATCCGCTTCTGCGTTTCCACTAACTCACCCAGGACCGCTTCTGCAGTCCACTTCCGCTCCTGTGGAGACCGCTTTTGCGGAACACCGTCTGATTCTGCGGAATTGCCCAGGCCCTCAAAGTCCGCTTTTGCGACCCCTTCCACCGCATCTGCGGAACCACTTATGCGGCCCCTTTTCCGCAGATGCGGAAATACTAGGTACCAGAACATTAAATCATGACAAAAGTCCAAAACTCTCCGTTTAGCCACCCGAACTCACCCCGAGGCCCGCGGGCCTCAACCAAAAACACAGATATATTCTTTTACCTTTTTCAAACTTGCTCGATCCATCAAAACACTACCGTTAACATCAAAATCATCGGATTTCATAAAATCAAAGCCTAAGTTCTTCAAAAACTTCCGAAATGCACTATCAATCAACAACCCGACCAGATGACATCCGAATAACCTGAAAATTTGCACACATATCCAAAATCACCTAACAAAGCTACAGAAACTCTCGGAATTCTATTCCGACCCTCGGATCAAAACTCACCTATCAATCGGATTTCGTCAAAATACTAACTTCGCCAATTCAAGCCTAATTCTACACCGGACCTCCAAATAAATTCCGATTACGCTCCTAAGTCACAAATCATCCCACGAAGCTAACGAATCACCGGAAATCATATCCGAGTTCTCTAACTCAATAGTCAACATTCGGTTGACTTTTCCAACCTAAGCTTTCCTTAATGAGACTAAGTGTCTCATTTTTCATCAAAATCAACCCAAATCAATTCTAACACACCACATACCGATAACGTAACATGAAGAAGCATGAAATGGGGGAAACGGAGCAACTACACATGAGACAACTGGTCGGGTCATCACATCCTCCTCAACTTAAACAAACGCTCATCCTTGAGCGTACCTAGAGTTGTACTAGAAGCAACCCAATAGCTTGATGACCTTACCAAGCATATAACCGTGGTGATCCTCATCACCCTATCTCGCATAGGTCCAATAACACCATATAGCTGAAGTTTCAAAGTCCATCTAACCCATAAACCGTAGGACCGCATTACACTTTCCGAAATCATACACAAGATTAGAACCTCACATCTATACTCAGGACAAGCCCGAACTGGCTGTAATAACTCATACCTGCAACCTCAGGTGCAATCATATGATATACTACATAACCCAAACACTCGAAACGGTAACTTCTATTCACAATATTTTCCCACAACACCCAAATACCGGTGAAACAATATCTTATCAACCAAGGTCTTATTCCAACACTTTCATATATTGCCAACAATAAATGAAGCACGCAATAAATTGTAACAATTCCTCAAATCAACCATTCATGAAGTCACTTCCCTTTAAACTACTACCACAATAGATTTTTGAGCCGAACCTCGATATTAACCTTCCAACAAGCTGCAACCAAATTAGTGTGTATTTATTAATGACCCCAACGATCACTTCGGATCCAACACACCACTCTAGTGATATGACACCTCAACATCGGCCTAAGCCACAACTTGCATAACACACACACCAATAAGAGATGGTAGAACATACTCAAATCATGAAAATGACTCAAACGAAAGAGCTATACCTTAAGCTCATCAATACCATTACAACACAAGGCTGAGACCCCGTCTCACATCATAGAAATAGAATACCTAAAGCTACCCCGGCAGGTCATAACTCCACGTAGACTCGCTACAAATGCGCGATCTTATCCAAACATTGTTACACATGAAGTACCTCAAGTCGCCATGCTCAAAATCAACAGCAACACACAATTTTTGACGTCTGAAACCAAAGCAATGATTATATCCCCGGTGAACAAATAACATAAGCCTCGCAACCCGATAAGCCATAACCAATACCCATTTACCGAGCAACACTCAATTACTCTTTTCGCTCGACTTTTTGTATGAATCCTTAGTAGAACCGCACCACATGTGCCCATATCCAACCAATCATGACGTCTCAAAACACCAAAAAGTAACTCATAGCTCTCCTTAGATCACTAAAAAGCTCAATGACGATCGAATCAGCCTATCCCTTGTCAACACAATTCGGGGCCCACCAAGCTAACTCAAGCCAAGTACATAGCCACATCGGTCTGCCCACGTACTCAATATCAAGAAGCCTGAAGCTGCTCTTCCACTACTATAACTCCTGTCAGAGCCGTACGATACGGTGCCCAGCACCAAGTCAATACCAAAATCCAGAATCTCGCCGGGCGACATGCCCGACCACAAGGAATGCATCCGAAAAGTCCTTCAACACCGGAACTGAATCAATGGTAGAAACCTTTACACGGACATCCGCCACGAAGGCCCAAATAAGGAAAGCAATCCTTCTTAGACGCCCGCCGGTCTTTGGAATATATCTACTCTGCAAGAACATAATCCAATGCACCTCGCCACTCGAACCGTAGCATTACCGACATAGCCTGTAGCACAGTAGTCTAGAATAACCCCACACTAAGACAACTAGTCTGAAATTCGACATCACATGTAAAATCTAACATATCTGCAAATAAAGATCCACTCTAGCCTCAAAATCCTCATTGTCGCTAAACGGTGCCGAATACACATGATCCACAACCACGACAAAGACTGTATCGAAGAACTCCCAGTTATCAACTCCATATAACACACAAATCACTTTATCTGATCCCAGATTCCGCTGCATGAATACATATCACACATCAAGTACCCATTCATTCCACGAAAGATATTCTAATATTTCCCCGTGCCATCAACAAACTCAAATATCAACAGGCGATCCAACAAGAAAATGCCGCAATCCCACTGAAGTATTATCAGTTTACATCACCTTCCTCTTTTACTGAACATATACCCCCGTCGAATCACTAGAATAGTAATATCATTTTCCTTAATCATCTGAAGGTCAATTCTTAAATCACATGTAGCTGCCCGTGTTGCTTAAGAATTTAATAACTTTCCATTCTGAACTGAGCCGTAACCTTACACACTCAAATCCCAATCCTCCACAACATATCCCATATACCATACCACATTAGGTAACATGAGAACTCCATATCCCTTTTCCTAACTACAGACATCTACGTACCCAACTATACGAGAACTCTCTATTGATCCCATCTAGAAGAAAATCACTACACATCCCATGTTTCGCATGCCCATAGACAATATATACGTCTCTACACCACGATAAAACTCATCAAAAACTCTCTTCCCAATTCCATTGCACAAGCTAAACTGCCAGGACTGAATCCTTCTACCTGAACCATAAGCAAACTATCAGTACTCAAGAGCTTCACTGCACAACACTTGTATAAACTCATTACCTCGAACACATACGAAGAATTAATCATATATTTACCATACCGATTCGCTCTACTATCAAACTATTCCATCTATTTAATTTCCCCATTTGGTTCATCATCAACTTGATAATTCTCCATTGTCGTAGTATCACAGTGCCTCAGCCTAGGCTTACCACACGAGACTCGTACATAAGACCACACTGATTATGACCCTTAGTCCACTGAATACTCTCTCAATTGTTCCAAAAAAATACCACATTTTAAAATACTCTACTCTGAAAAACTTCCTGCGAATTTAAGTCCTTACATTTACTTCCCAGATACTGTTACATAAAATCCCATAATGAACATAAAAATACCACAAGTCTTGACCTGTTCTAATGAAAACACTGCCTTGGTCACATACACAGCCTTAAAACACCTGAGTGCTACATGTAGAATCTTGAACACATTAAAACCATTCTTAAGAGTCATCCACTCATGCCTTATTAGCACTCTGACACCGCATGACATGATCTCATTTACAACCAAACAACTTCCTTCTCTTTACACTAAGCATTCTTTATCAACAACAACTCAAGACATCATATTATTTTCTCACATCTACGAAGCACCATATAACCTTTGTCATAATTTTGCTTCACTCGTGCACTATAACCAGAACTGATCCGCTAGTGTACCTCAAAACGGAATCACATAACACATATCCGTGCAATCAGCTACTCAGCACAACCTCCCAACTTGGCTCGAAGCCATATATCAGGACACACTCAACAACTCATAACACTTTTACTCTGATGATACCACCATGCCATAGTGAGATTAAACTAAATTCGTCTACAAGTTTGTGAAAACATATATCCTCTAGTACTGTAATCCCCTGCAAATATCGCATTCATCCCCACATCAGTTAAGCCCACTCTCTTAGGCAACCCGAAATTCTAAATTTCAACACATACTTTTCACGTATACATGAGATCTTCCAACGTACACATAAGGATCACACCACTTAAGAACACTCCACAGAAGATAACCCACCTGCTTCGCCTCAATATAACATTTCTGTATACCTTCCGCCATCATACACATTACACAGCCACTTAGCCTTCTTGAGTCTGAACTCATATCGTAACATGCAATTTACTTCACTCCCATCAGGAGACCTGAAAATATCCTTCACATACCCTTAACTCGGGCAACACATCCAATCACAATGGAAATCAAACACTTAATGGTTCATCTATCACCCACCAGACCTTCTTCGACACTTCCAAGTCGTATAACCAACATACTCATCACATAGCTATCCACCTGCCATTCCCATAACTAGGGACACTATTGAACATATAAGTTCATAACACTAGCCCGAAAAATCGGCACCTTGGTGCTCAAGCCATAGGCGAAGATTCGGCCTCAAGTCCTCCAGACTGGCCCAACATCAAACTCACGGAGATCACATATCGCCCCTTGATAGGGGAATCGCAGTCCATTAAGGCACATACAATACTGAGCGCTCATGTGCGCATACAAACGTGAGGAGGGAATTTCAAGAGTTATATTCCAAGCTGAATCAAGTACGTACAACAAGTATTCCAAGAAGGTGAAGTATTCCTAAAACTTTTGCAGCCTGTCGAGGATAAATACAGATGTCTCCGTACCGATCCCTAAGACTCTACTAACCTGCTCATGACTCGTGGGACCTAGTAACCTAGGCTATGATACGAACTTGTCAAGACCCAATTTCCATACCCGATCGTGATGGCGCCTCTCGTGAAGACAAGGCCAGCCAAGTAACCCAAATCCTCTCTTTAAACATTTTTAAATATAAATACATAGAAAGTAAAACTTAATGGCATTAAAAACTATTAATTACAACCCAACCCAACCCGATCGGGGTGTCACAATCACGAGCATCTAAAAAAGACTGAAACCCACTACAGGGCCAATAAATATATAAAATAAAAACTGGAGTTCAAAGATGAAGTCTGGTGCCGCAAACGCTGGCTGTCACCTTGCTTAGCTACAATAGTACCTTCAATCCGCTAATAACCCGCTTCCGGGCTAACAATACATGCAACTACATGTGAGGTGCATCGAGTAAAGTGAGTACTCCAACTCAGTGAGTAACAAGAGTAAATAATAAGTGAGCGGCAATAAAACACGTAAGAGCACTCCATCATGCAATATGGGACAGCACAACCCCTTTAGAAAACAGTAAGTTTGGAAAAATCCTTTACAAATATCTGGCTCAGTTTAAAAACTCCTTTTGAAAATATCCTTTTTCCAACAGTCAAGCAAATGAACGCAAAATCAGATAGTGCAGGTCTACACATAAGTCAGTCTCTCGGGCACAACACTCCATTAACATTTAACACCAGGGTATCTGGTAACAGTGCAAGAAATAGCATGGATGTCAATAATATGAGAGTGCTGAATGTCGTGCCACGTAGTACAAACAGGAAATAATGCGTGAATGCAATGTAATGCACATGACAACTGCTGCGTGCAGCCAAATCCATTTGGGTACCCGCGCTCATTGTGGGGGTTCAGACTCTGGAGGGGCTCCTACAGCCCAATCACAATATCAATATCACACCGCTGCGGCGTGCAACTCGATCCATGCAGAGTCCATAAATGCACATAAGCCACTTGGGCAATATTAAAATAATAGTTCTCAGCTCAAAACGTCAGTAAAATATCATTTAAGTTTTCAAGTCTTAGAAAGATGGCTGAGTTTGCAAAATAGTATTTAAAACCTTGGGACCGAGATTAAATGATATGCAGAGTAAGGCGAAAATAGTGATATCAATCCCTGAAAGGATTCAAATAATCGGCACGAAGCCCAACTCATGGCAATCAGCCCAAAACATGATAATATTAAGTAGTTTCAGTCAAATATGCTGTAAAATCAACAATCGGGACGGACCAATGTCACAAATCTCCAATGGTGCTCTACCCCACGCCCCTATCTGGCGTGCAAGTCACCTCAATACAGCGCTATGATGTGCAAATTCGGGATTTCAAACCCTGAGGATATCATTTACAAGTATTACTCACCTCGAACCGGCGAAATCTCAAGCCCAAACGCCTTTTCACCTCAAATCGGCCTCCACGCGTGTCGAATCTAACCAAAATCAGAGCGAATACATCACACTATGCCAAGAGAACAATACCCAATTGAAAATAGTTAAAGAAATAGCAGAATTCTCGAAACTAGCAAAAACTCGAGCCCCGGGCCCACTTCTCAAAAAATTACAAAACTCACATTACCGGATTTCTCGTATTGAGACGAGTCCATGCATACTAAAAACTCCCAAATTCGAGCTCAATTAAACTATCAAATTCCAATTTGAAATATCAAAACGTAAGCCCTAACTCTTAAGTTTTAGGCTCAATTTCCATGAGTTTCTAGACCAATTTCACAATATAGTCATATTTTTAACTCAAAAATCTTACATCCAATACACTCCAGTCGAAATCCTCTTCAACTGCTCCCAAAAATCTCCCAAGATGCTCAATAATGGAGAGAATAACCCCCAAATCGCGGATGAAATGACATTTTATAACCCTTCTGAAAATAGTCATTTTCGCATTTGCGGTGTCCAACCCGCTTCTGCGACTACCGCTTCCGCGATTTTCTATCCGCTTCTACAGTTTCCACTTCCGCTCCTGCGGAGATAGCTTTTGCGGAACACCGTCCGCTTCTGCAGAACTGCCCACGCCCTCAAGGACCACTTCGCATCTGCGGAACCACTTATGTGGCCCTTTTTTCCGCAGATGCGGAAATACCAGGTACCAGAACCTTAAATCATTCCAAAACTCTCCGTTTAAGCACCCGAACTCACCCCGAGGCCCCCCAGACCTCAACCAAAAGCACAGATATATTCTCTTACCTTCTTCAAACTTTCTCAAACAATCAAAACACTGCCGTTAACATCAAAATCATCGAATTTCATCAAATCAAAGCCTAAGTTCTTTAAAAACTTTCGAAATGCACTATCGATCAACAACCCGACCAAACGACGTCCGAATAACCTGAAAATTTGCACACATATCCAAAATCACCTAACGAAGCTATAGAAACTCTCGAAATTCTATTCCGATCCTCGGATCCAAACCCTACCTATCAACCGAATTTCGCCAAAATACTAACTGTGCCAATTCAAACCTAATTCTACACTGGACCTCCAAATAAATTTTGATCACGCTCCTAAGTCAAAAATCATCGCCCGAAGCTAATCGGATCACCGGAAATCACATCCGAGTCTTCTAACTCAATAGTCAACGTTCGGTTGACATTTCCAACCTAAGCTTTCCTTTAAGATACTAAGTGTCCCATTTCTAATCAAAATCAATCCAAATAAATTCTAACACACCACATACCAATAAACGAAACATGAAAAATCATGAAATGGGGGAAACGGAGAAACTACACATGAGACGACGGTCGGGTCGTCACATTACTAATGGTTAGAATTGCCATAAACTACCAATAGGATATTCTCTTGAAGAATGTGATGTAACCGTTTCCTTTGACCTGAGATCGTCATAGTAATTGACAAGTTATTTATTAAGCTTTGATACCAGACACCTATGGCCCTAGGGCGATAGTTGAAAGGATATTGGGCATGATTAAATACTTCTAGAATTAGTGATTTATCAAGATGGAATCTGTCAACTCTTGGTAATGAGTTTAAGCTCCATGTTGTCTTGAATTATAAACAACCAAACTAAAACCTTGGCCAGGGAAATTGAATGAAAGAAGAAAAGAGTTTCTTAGGTCATTCAATGGTCGATTATACTTGACATGAACACATAGTTGGTTACCTATTAGGATTTGACAGTTGAACCATATTCTAGGGTGATCCAGAGCTATAAGGACATAAGAAATTACTACATTATTTTTCTACTGGTTCTTGAGAGTAAACTGTATACTTCATGCTATCTGGTCGTTAAGGAGTGTTGCTAGACGCCACCCTTGATTAGTATATTGATGTGGTCAATTTAAACCGGCTTAGTATTGAACCTATGGGGTCGCACACTAACGAGTGTTCTGATCTTTGCTAAAGTATTAATTGCTTTATTATTTGATAATTAAATTAAAGAATTTAGTTAGTTAAATAAATTAGTTATTATTCTAAATGAAATGTTGTTATATTCTTTGCTAGCACATATGATATAATTAATATTATGAACAAATTGAAATATTCTATTTGTAATAAAAAATGAAATTATATCTCTTAGTTAAAATATATATGTGATATATATATATATATATATATAATTAACACTTATTTTATATAATAGATGTTATATAAAATATTAATAAAGTCTTGTAAGTAAATTCAATTTTAAATTGAATAAATTAACATGAAAAGTCCTTATGGTATTGTTTACAATTTTCAACCCATTTGATATGGGAGTCAATTTTTTAATAGAAAAATATTAATAAGTAGAATTCAATTTAAAATTGAATTCTATAAATGTTTTACATATTTTTATTTTAAAATATTAACTAAGTTGTAGAATTCAATTTAGAATTGAATTCCACAATAAATTACATGTTTTTATTTTAATATGTAGACTAAGCTGTAGAATTCAATTTAGAATTGAATTCCACAAATAAGTTATATGTTTTTTAATATTGACCATGATTTGTCTTTTCTATATATATATATGTGTGTCCTTATTAAGAAAAATGAGAGATATAGATATTATACATATTCTAAAAAAAGCAAAAGAGTCATTCTTGAGAAGAATTACTTTGAGAAAGTAATAGTACAATATAAAACCAAGGTAGAAAATACTAGTACAAGAAAATTGTTTCTTGTTCTTCTACCTTTGAGTTAAGATTTTTGAGAAAAAGTTTAATACAATATTTTTATTCAATTTGTTCACAGGGTTTCATTGATGAAGGAGTTGATAGCAAGGACCAGTCTCGGTGTGGATACACATAGAGTCTTCGCACTATCAAAGAAATTTAAAACGAGACTTTCTTCACAAGGTATGTCTTAGATCCGATCTTTAATATGTAAATAAATTTTAAACACGAAAATTTCTACCTAGAATTATTTTTATCTTCCACTGCGTGTTATGAACACCTCTATGCAATCCAACACTGAAAGTCTACAACTTCTACCCAAGTTACTGGATCCCCCCTCCTCCCCAATTCTATCTTCAATATTCAAATTTAATATTCAATACAGAGTTGAAATCATATGCTCTAGTGCCTCCCATAACTCATTCCTCTTATCTCAAGTGTTATGTGCATAACTACTGATAACATAAACGTCAATTGCATAGAAATGTATGTTACCTCACAGGTAATTACTTAAGTTGTGCTTATTATCGGCAGCTAGCCCCCTAACATTCCAGCAAAGCATATTAACCATTCCCTAAGAAATGGATTCGCCTCCCACATTATCTCCTTCATTAGCTGAAACACTAGAATCAAGTTTGGTCCTTTGGAGAACCTAAAAGGTATTGCTACTTATCACCTGTTGTATCTGCTTGCTCTGAATCCTTTCTCCATGTCCTCTTGATGGTGTTATCCATCCAAAGTTTGGTTATTCTTGTATGTTCTGTTTTAGAGGAAGTTCCTTTTGCCTTACACCACTTTGTTAAATATGTTGCTTCTCCTTTGGATCTTTAGGGTTTGGTTTATCTGTCACCTTTCCTTCTTGTGCTATCTTTTCTTCTAGCATATAAGTTTTTGGATCCCTCTTCCTGTCTTCTGTTTCTGAATGTCCATGTTGATACCCAAATTTTTTTTATGTATTTTTTATACTCAAAATACCTTTAAAATAACATGTATATGCATATATAACAATATGCATGCCCAAGTGTTTTGATATTTTACATAATTTTTAAATCAATTTACTGTCTATTTTAGCAGTATAAAATCCAATAATTATTCCCAAGATTATCATTTTGGTGAATGACTTATTTTATTCTCATATTTACATCAAAATATTGTAAGGTGGTTCTTGTATAGTTTTTACAAATTCATCTGGTATTTTTAAAGCGAAATTGTATAAAATTATAATTTTACCCTATTTTAAGATTAATAATATTTTATAACTATAAAATTGATTCCAATATTTTTAAATTAATATTTATACATTATTTGTTTGCATTGTACTTTTAATTTACTTTTAAAATCATTATTGCTATTTCTACAAAATGAAAAATGGGAAAATAGCTATTTAATATTTAGCCCTAATCTATTTCAAATACAGCCTATTTGACATTTTAATTATAGCTTAAATTGACCCAATTCTACCCTAATTAAATCAGTCCAATTTCAATTTTTACCCGGCCCTGACCCAATTTAAAAACCCACCTGGTTCCTATTATTAATCTAGGTCATTGATCATTTTGATCAACGACCATTAATCCACCTTACAAATCTTAACCCCCAATGACCTATCCTAATCTCTCATTCTCACCTGGCCGCTGCCTTTTCCCAAACTCTCTCAAATCCTCTCAACAGCCCTTCGAAACCCTAGCCCCATCTTACCTTATTTTACCATGTTTGCTTAGGCCATGGACGGTCTGTATACACCCCTCTCCACCATTATACCTTGGGTGCCCGAGGTTTTGAAGGCTGACTTCAATGGTTTTCTTTCAGATCTTCAGATCTATGGCTTCTCCGACCATTTTCCGACGTGTTCATGTCAATATGAGTCTCTCCGACTCAGGATCCGACTTTCCTCAAATACCTTCTTATTTCTAGGGTTTTCTCTGAAGTCCTAAGCTATCTGAGGTTCTTTACTTACTTATTTTCTTAGATCTGGAACATGTATGTGTTCTATTGAACTTTTAAAAAGTTTTTCCCAAAACTCTCTTTTCAAAATAGTTTAATTATTATTTAGGTTTTCTAAAAGGTTTCAAAGGCGTTTCTGTGATTCTTTTTGTTCTTTATTTATGTGTATTTGTCTGACTTCCTTTACTACGCATGTATGGCTATTCTAATTTCCTTTTCTACTCTATATGTCATTCCTGTACTCACATGTTAATTCGTGGTGTTTCTCCTTACTCATTTACTATATGTGTTTACTGTAAGTGATTTGATGATTGTTTGCTTTACTGGACTATGTTTGTGTTCTTATTAAGCTTGCTTTATATGTTTTGCCTAAGTTTGTATCACCTCTTCTTCTGAACTTGTTCAAGTCCTTAGTTTTTCTCAAACGTGTTCTCCATGCTTTTAACTGTGTATCATGACTGTTTGTTTCTCATAAGTCTTTGGAAAAGACTTCTAAACCTCTATCGAATGGCTTGCATTCTCAACTCTATTTTCTGAAACCCCAATATTTAGGGTTTCTTCTGGCCGTTTTGATTCTTTTTGTGTGAGGTACACTTTGGGACCTTGGACCCTCAAACTCGCTCTGAGTCTACAAATTTGACTTGAACCCTTTCTTGCTTATGATTTTGGACCTCTTTTTGATTAAACTCTCTTCTAAATAAACTTCTTGATTCACATGTTTGTGTGTTTTATATATAAGAACTCTTCTTTCAAAAGGTCTTTACCAACTAATTGATTGATTCTGGATTCCTTTTAATGAGTCCTGACTGATTGTTATGAATTTTCTCTGATGGAGCCTTCTTTACCTTTTCTCAACTTAGTTCATTCGAACAGAGCCTGTTACTTTGATTGTACTGGCTGTCTGATTGATTCCCTTTCCCTTTTCTTACAAACCAAGTACAATGGACTTTTGCCGTAAATAAACTCTATGTATTTACCTTTTTTATGCTACTGTGAAAAGATTTTAATCAAAATTTTTTCCTTAATTGTATTATAGCCTTTTGAAATCAAATCCCTTAACTGAAGGGAGATCATATGAGACTTATTTTAAAGTTATTTCCTTACTTTTCTTACTCATTTTTTGCACTATAAAAGGGACTACTTCTCTGCACTTTTAGGATCACTTCGAGTTCAATACCTCGTGCCTTTAAGTTCACAATACCACTCCTTAATCTCACACGCTGCTTTGAGTTCAATATTCTTTCCACATTCTACTTCTTTTCTAAGATCTTTGGAACTATTTGCTTGCAGGTTGGTTCTTCCAAGGCTACTTTTGCTTACTTGTTTTCTGAAACAGATATGTCATTTGTTTAAATATCCTGCCCCACCCCTATGTGATTACTTCACAGTTTCAGATCCTTGTGTACTTTACTATTTATATGCTATGATTTGTGCTCCATATTTCCTTTCTTTGCTTCTATTTATTTTATGAATCCTCTACCCATATTCCCTTATATGTGTTAAGTTAAGCTTTTGGCTTTACAGTGTCCTAATTACTGTCCAGGCCTTGGCTTGATCCACAATGGATCCTAACTCTTAATGCTGACTAGCAGGCTGTTCAGGGGTGTGACAACATCCAAATTGTTGGGCATGACTACTAGCCTGCCCTGTCTCTCACTGATTCCCTCCCCTTGTGTTCTTATATCTATTCCTAGAATCCTAAGTTCTTCCCCTCTCTTTTGAGCCCTGGGACCTTGAGCTTCCTCTGAACTTGGACATTCGAGGGCTGGCCTTTTCACACTGCACTATGTTGTTGATTCTGAAATGTGTTTAGGGTGTAAGCCCTGTCTTGAGTCCCTTTAAGGCTCTTGGGAACTCTGACACACCCTAAATATGAGAAGGCCTTTTGGAAATCTGATCCTCAAAGTTGTTGTATCTCATATTGTTGGACTTCGAGGCAAAACTAGGCTGTTTGAATGTAGCTGTAATGGTTGATGTATATTTTACTTTCTTTCTGATTCGTTCGATCTGTAATAATTTTGTAATAACTTTTGGGATGGATATTGAAAAGGGATGGGGACTGAATGCATGAAAAGGGTAGAAAACTTGTGCTATAAGATCTTTATAATCGTGCATTTTTCACTCAGAAAACATGCCTATAGGATCTTTATAATTCTGTATTTTACACTTAGAAAACATGCCTATACGGTCTTTATAATTTTGCATTTTGCACTTGGAAAACATGTCTATATGGTCTTTATTATTCTGCACTTAGAAAACATGCCAATAGAACTTTCATAATTCTACATTTCAGCATCTAGAAATCATGCCTACAAGTCTCTCTATTCTTTTGCATATGCACGCCACTAGGAAAGCAACTTGTAACGACCCGAATGGTTGTTTTGAATTTAAGAACCTCGTTCCCTTAAATAAGACTTCCTGCACTTGCTTTAACTAATTTATGACCTGCGGAGACAGGTGGTTTGGAAGTTGGAAGAGTTTTGAGTAAGAATATGTCCACTTTCTTCTATAAGTTTTTCTAAAAAGGCTTAGTTTGACTTCGATCAGCTTTCTTGGGAAACAGACCCGGATTCGTAATATGATGTTCCCGAAGAGTTTGTGGAACGACATGGGAGCTGGGCGTATCACCAGAATCAAATTCCGAGGTCCCTAGCACAAGTAATGAATTTTCTTTGAAATTGTTAACTTGAAGTTTTAAAGAATTAAATAAACTAAGTAATCATTGATTTCCTTGGTATCAGGCTCTGATTTTAGTTCCGAAACTTGGTGCAAGTCCGAAATATCAGTTAATACTTACCCATAAATTTGGTGTCAATCCGAGTAGTTTAAGGGCGTTTTGACCCGCTAGAAGGAAATTAAGAACTTGAAGTTCAATGATTTAATTCATTTGGTTTTGGGGTTTGATTCCTCGATTTAGCGTTATTTTGAGTGTTTCAAGAGTTCGAGTAGGTCCGCCTCGTGATATTAGACTTGTCGGTATGTTCGGGCGGGGCATGGGAGCCCTGAGTGTCAAATGAGTGAGGCTCGGGTGAAGTTAGCAGTTGAAGAAAAACCTGAAGTTATTGCTTCTATCATAACCGCATCTCCGGTTCTTGGACTGCAGATGCGTTCATTTGATTGTAGAAGCAGAAAGGGACAAGCCATAGGGAAACCGCAAAAGTGGCCCAGGGACCGCAGAAGCGGTTCCGCCTATGCAACCTCTAGACCGTAAAAGCGGTCCAACTCCCTATTGCCCAAAGCCGCATAAGTGGCCAGCGACCGCAAAATTGGTATCCGTAGATGCGGGAACACCACCGCAAAAGCGGAAATAGCTTGGGATAGAGGCTCATTTAATACGAACTCTACACCATTTTCATCACATTTCACTTTACAATTAGGCGATTTGGGTGCTTACAAAAGAGGGTTTCCACATAGCTTGGTAAGGTAAGTAATTCCCCTTCATCCCTAGCTTAAATACATGTATATTAGATAGATTAATCACTAAAAATGAAGTAAAATCAAGGGTTAGAGTTAGACCTAGAGTTTTAATAAAACTAAGATTTAACCATGTAATTTGCTATGTAATGAAGTAGAAATCATGTATTAGTGATCCTTAGGTTCTGGAGAACAACTTCCTTTGAAAAATCTCGGAATCCGGCATGTGGGCCCGGGATCGAAATTTAGAAAAGTCGTGTTAATGGTTAGGAAATTGCTTAAATAGCTAGAATTCGATCTTGTGAGTCTATATTGACTAGTTCTTACTTCATTTAACTAGTTTGTGATCGATTTACTCCAAATTGAGGGTTTGGGCTTGTTCTTGACATTGGAAGTGCGCTTCGGAGCAAGGTGAGACTCCTTTCTAACCTTGTAAGAGGAAATTGTCCCCATAGGATTAATGAACAAATAATAATTGCTAAATGCGGGGGCTACGTACGCACCAAGTGACGAGAGTCCGTGCGTAGCTACTACTATGTTGATTGTCCGGGTAGTTTAGGACCCACATAATGCTTTATTTATGAAAGTCTCCATATTAATTGTCTATTAAGATCACTTAGGATATGTTAGAGACTTTGAAATAAAATAAAATCAACTTGCACACTTGTTGAATATTGTATGGTATACTTGACTCTAAATATGCCTTTGTGTGTATTATTGATATTGTCTGATATTTGTGGATCGGGTCGATCGCCTCTGTATGAATAGATGCATCTATAGGCGCGCCGTCGACCCTCGGCAAGTGCACAATTTCTTTCTGTTGGTTCGGGTCGTCGCCTCGGTACTATGCACACATGTTTAATTATGGGGAAGCTAACACTTGCTTTGTTTTACTTATGCCACTTTCCATAAACTGTTGATACTTGTAATTTCCATAATTTGAACACATTTTACTTATGTATATTATTTGAACTTATTAAGTCGAGTCAACTTCTCATCTCTACTTCTTCGAGATTAGACGGGATACTTACTGGGTACATGTTGTTTATGTACTCATGATGCGCTTCTGTACTTAAATGTACAGGATTTGAGCCAGGTAGATCTGGACATCATTCTGGTGTGTATCAGTGAGCACATCTGGCGACTTCTACGGTGAGTTGCGTCTCTCTCATGCCGATCCGCAGCCGAAGAAGTCTATCTCTGTATTTTTGTTTCTGTCTATCTTGATTCATACAGTAGGATAGTATATTATTTTTTTGTGTATATTCTACTAGTTGCCCATAGCTTGTGACACCAGGTTCTGGCACACATGTTAGTAAACATTTATTTTTGAGTTGTATAACTATTTTAATACATTATTTACCACTCTTGACCTTAGCTTTAACTTTGAAAATCTGTTATACTTAGTTTGGTAAAAGTAAAATGAGAACTTAATTATACTTCCACATTGGCTGGACTGACAATGGTGTCGGGCGCCATCATGACCTATTATGAAAAATGGGTCGTGACAACATGGTGTGAGCACGTGCTTTTTTCCCTATGTGAATTATTACCATAGTTTCAAATAATAATATTTACAATTTTATGAATTTTTGTGGCATTTTTTGTATTTTTTTATGTGTTGTAATTAATGAAAAATCCAAAAAATATACTTGGCATGTGCATTTGGGGTTTAATTTTAGTTATTTTTGGAATTAATTAGAAATTAGGTGTTTTACAAAAAAACACAAGAATAAAAAAAAGTTTACTCTTGTTTTAATTTTAATTTTTGGAATTTTGGTAGTCTTTCTGTTCATTTGGTACTTGGTTAGTTTGTGATAATTATTATAGCTAAGTAATTGGATTTGGTAGCTTAATTTAGTTTTGTTGTATTAATTTAGTGTTTTTAGTTTTAATTTTGAAAAAAGAAAATTAGAAAAGAAGAATTAAAAAGAAATGAGAAAGGGAATTAAAAGGAGAAGAAAGGAAAATTGGGCCATGCAGCCCAATCGGACCAACAGTCCAAAACAGCCCAACCCAAACCCCTGACCCGGTCTGTCTCCCCTAACTTGACCAAATAACCCCTTTTAGGTCGTATTTGATCTGGGCTGTCGAGGTAGTTTAATCCAACGGTCCTGAAGTAGGGTGTGATTAATATATAACTGTTTGAAGGCTACCCTTCCCCTTGCCCCCTTTCGTCTCTCATTGCCCTCACCCATCAGAAACCCTAGAGCTCTCCGCCCTGTTATGCTCCGTCAAACCCGCCGGTGACGACGACTGAAACCACTCCAATGACACCCAAAATCACACTAGAGCATCCCCTTCCTTCCCTTATCATGAATCTTTTAGCCTCTTCCCTCCAATCCCACTAGAAACCCTCGATTCTTCAAAATAGTAGTCACCGCCTCCGCCGCCCACGGCGGCGCCGCCACCCTTTCCCCACCAAAATAACACCTCTGAACCACCTTCCTCTCCTCTCTTCAAATCTACAACCCCTTTACCTAAAATCCTCACCAAAATCCTCAAATATTGAATTAATGCTCCGGCCAAAAACCCTAACTCCTTCAAATTCAACCAAAATCATACCCTATATCCTTCTTGACTTCCTCATCCATAATCCCAAACCAGAACCCTTCAAATCCAAGCAGAATCCTTGGAATTTTAGATCTAGGATTTTATAAGAGACTATTGGGATTTTTAAAGACTGTCCAAGGGTCGATTTAAGTTCTTAAAAGACATGATATGTTTGTTCTCACCAAGAACAAACATATACTGTTATTTGGGAGCTCAATCTCAATTCAATTCATTGAAGACCAAATTAGTGAGTTTCTATTCTTTTCTTTTTTCCTTGTTTAATTTTTGATTTCTAGTTTAATTTTTGTTTTGGTTGATTCTGCCTGCATGATTTCTGAGTTTTAGTTTAAATTTTGTTTTAATATTTGATGTTGTTGGTTTAATTCAGTGGGTATTTCTCTAATTTTTACTTTTATTGAGTAGTTTAGTTAAATTCTATTTTTTTTTTGTTTTCTGTCCTGTTTTCTTAGAACTAATTTTGATTCTGTGTGACTCATATTTGACTCCGATGCATGATTGTGTGTTTGACATGAATTATACTTTAGTTTCCAGTTTTACTTGTTAGTTAATGGCTAATTCACTGTTTTGACGATAGGATATTAATGCTCATTTAGAGTTAATGTCCGATTTCAATTAATTAGATTAGTTAGCTCAAATTTTAAACTCTGTTTGGTTATAGCTGATTGATCTCTAGTTTAGTATTGACTAATCATGGTTGTTCGGTTAGTTAACAAGGCTAGGCTAGGTTAGTAAATTTCAGACTAGTAAAAGTGTAATGTAGGTAATTCGATGGAAGAAAATACTGCAAATAACTCATTTGGAAACCACTAGAACATTCTAGATGGGGTTCCAATTAGAGTTTTAGGAACTTAGTGAAGTAACTTGAGAAACAAGTCATAAAATGAATGTCTAATTAACTAAAACTTGAAAATAAAAGAAGGACTAAATGTTAAAATAGAAATCTGAGGGTTGCCCTTAGTTTTTGCCTATAAAAGGCACTCTTTACTGCCTTGTGCACTAAGTTTTGGCATCTGGAAATTCCCCCCCAAAAGTATTCTACAAGTTTTTACAGATCTGAAATTTAAAATTCAAAATTCAAAACCAAAAGCTGAAAGCTGAGTGAAACTTTCCTCCTAGATCATAGATATAAAAAAAAACTCAAAACTAACACAAAACTCCTACAAAAATATTGTTCTATTGAAACTCTCTTACATTAAGTTTGAATTTCAACTGTAGATAAAATTTTCAGTTCAATAGATGGTTAAAAATGGTTTGAGTACATTTTAGATCTCGTTTGGTTCAAGTTAAGGGAATTCTGGTTGATTTCGAGTATATTTTGATCCAATCATAACTAGTTTCATTTGCCTTTTGGTGTTTATTCTTCTGCAAATCGTCTTTGGATTGCTGTGATATTTCTGATTTGTTGAAATTGATCCAATTGCCTTGGCTTTGGGATGTTGCTCGTTACTATTTTAGCTGACCTTCCATTTCTTCACTTCTATTCTAATTTCCAGGTATATTCTTAGACTCAAGAGATATTGAAGATTGTATCAACACGCATGAACACATTTTGAAGTTGAATAATTAAGAATTGCCTACTTGCACATGGACTTTCTGCTATTGTTGTTCAGCTTAGAAAATTAGTGACATGACCCCAACCCGACCGTTATGGCACCCAAAACACTACTAGGCAAGCCCGACTATTTATAACAATTTCCCTAATTATTTAGACAAGTACAAATAAAGCTATTTAAGTCAAAGTCTGAAATATTGATAAGATACGGAAAATCTGACAAATACCGAAACAGCCCAACTAGGACCCGGTGTCACGATCATGAGCCACTAGTGACAGAATAATATCCTAATACAAAGTCTTTCCAACAATGATAATGAGGAAATAAAGGATAAAGATAGAAGGGAGAATCATCAGTTGTGAACGCTCTGCAGCTACCTCAAATACTCATGGAATGAACTCTGGATCCGCTGGAGTTACTCGGCCTGAGACTGCCCTGGATCTGCACAAAGGGTGCATGGAGAAAAGTGACTACTTCCAACTCAGTGGCAATTGACATAAGTAAAGTTTGAAGGTTAGAAAATACAGGAAATCCGCAGAGTACTCTATATCTAGCAATTCATATCCAAAACATTGGAAACAATACACAGCAAATATTACAGTTAAGGAATAATGCATGACAGAATGCAACACATATAACGGTAAAATCCAGTACCCCTTGTGGCGTACAGCCCGCTCCAATTATTATAACATCGACATCGCTCACTGGGGCATACAGACTCCGGAGGAGCTCCTACAACCCAAGCGCAATATCAACCAGGTATTGGCATAAAACAGACTCTCGACCTCAAAATCAATGTATATAATCGCTTCGGCGTGTAGCCCGATCCATATAAATAAAACATCCTCACTACAGGGTCCCCCACCCATCTCAGTCAAACAAGTCCACAGTCAATCGGGCGTGACATACTATAGGGATCTCAGCCCTCATATCCTTTTCATTCAAGGTTCATGCATAAAACACAGTTATTATATTGTTTTTAATATTTGAAAACATGACAATTAATTTATGTTATGCACACAAGTGAGGAAAACATATAAAAATCCCCTAAGAATTCTACAGGTCGGTGCAAGTCCCCAAACACGGCAATACGCCCAATTCACAATATCAAGTATGTGTTTCAGTTGCCAATATAGTAGAATTTAACACTCGAGATAGACTAAGTCTCAATGCCCACCAGTATACGACCCCACACTCATCATGGAATGCGTGTCACGCCTCAATATAGTGTTACGATATGAAAGTTTGGGGTTTCAAACCCTCAGCTCAACAATTACATCAATTGCCAACCTCTAGCCAGTCGAAAACTAGATATCAATGCCCTTGTCTCTCAAATCGACCTCCTCGCATGTCGAATCTGCCCAAAAATTACACAAACATCCATAAAGTTTGATTTCTTAAAGACGGGGTTGTAACCCCCATATATATATAAAATTCGTCCCTTAATGCTACTGCAATGATCCAATATAGTTATGTAACTTTAATCTACAATACAACATTCAATATGGCCAATATTGGTTAAAAACTCCATAACGTATGCCATTTAGGCATATTATCAAACGCCGTGTAGGCATAGATATTTACACGTCCTAACTATAGTATGGGTTCATCCAACTATCACCAATTAACCAACAAATTTACTCCACCATCATTCCTAACCAATTTATAACTTCCAATAACATATACATTCATACCCAACCATCAACCTCCTTATTTAAACCATTTTCACAATCTCTACAACCAACACAACCTAGGTTAGGCACTTATGGTTTTCCATCATCATCCCATGAGTTCTAATGTATATATCATACATAAATAATCTCCATAGAGTAGTTAGAGATGATAGATATACCTCTTGTATAAGAATCTTGAGAATCCAATTTGGAGTGTTCTTGAATCAATTTAGGGATTAGAATGAAATCTAAGGATTTTCAAGATCAATCCATGTTAATAAAAGTGTTGAGGAGTAGTAATCAACTTAAAGTACTTCAAAAACCTTACCTTGGATCATAGAGATGAAGTTTGGGACGAAATCCCCTTGATATAGCAAGCCTTAACCCCAAAAATGACTTGGGAACACTCTAGACCGGTCTTGGAGAATTAATAGGCCCGTTACTAGCGCGGTCGCACACCTGGGCGCACATCTGGGCACGCTAGTTTGCCCAGCAGTCTGTCTTGGGCGCGCATCTGGGCGCGCTAGTGACACATGCCCAGTAAAATGGTCATAATATTCGCTACGCATCTCCTAATGACGCATGGTTTATTTCTTCAGAAACTAGACTCAAAGGGCTTTAATTTGATAGGTAGATCCTCACACAACGCCTTACATAAATGGAAATATGATTGTTTAAAGTGAGGTCTTGTGCACACTCATTTACAATTTCGTCTATTATGAAATTTTCCAACTTCAAAGGTTCCCGTTAGCTATCCAAAATCACCCTGAAGCCCATGTGACCTCAATCAAATACGCCAACATATCCCATGATATTATTAAAACTTGTTCCATTCAACAAAACTCCTCAAACAATACCAAAACCATCAAATTACATCAAATTCTCTCCTAAGTTCTTCCAAACTTCCAATATACGTATTTGATAAAAAACCCGACCAAATCACCTCCGAATGATTTGAAATTTTGCGCACACATCTCAAATCACATAATTAAACTACAGAAACTCCCGAAATTCCATTCCGACCTCCGGATAAAATATCACCTATCAACCAAAAATCGTCAAAATACTAACTTCGCCAATTCTAGCCTATGTCTACATCGGACCTCCAAAACCACTTTCGATCATGCTCCTAAGTCACAAATCATATCCTGGAGCTAACCAAACCAGAAAAAAATTCACGTTCGATCCCTCTAACTCATAAGTCAATGCTCGATTGACTTTTACCAACTTAAGCCTTCTTAAAATAGACTAAGTGGCTCATTTCTTATCAAAATCACTCCAAATAAATTCTAACGCACCCAATGCCGGTAATGAAACATAAGAAAGAAGAAAATGGGAAGAACGGGGTAGTAACTCATGAGACGACGGGTTGGGTCGTCACATTCTCCCCAACCTAAACAAACGCTCGTCTTCGAGCGTACCCAGAGTTGTCCTAGAAGAAAATCAAAAGTTGAATGACCTTATCATGCATAAAACCCGGGATGATCCCACGTAACCCTATTCTCATATAGGTCCGACAATACATTGTAACTTAAATTTTTGCAATCCAATCTAGCCCCTAAACCATACGACTACATTTCCACTTTTGAAATCTTTCATATGCTCAGAATCTCACATTTACACCATGAATAAACCCGAACAAGCTGTAGCAATCCCATGCCTGCAACCTCCTATGTAATTAAATTACATGAGACATGACTCAAAAACTTGCAGTGATAACTTCTAATCACTGTAGCTACACGCAATAATCGAATACTGATAGAAAACCTCTTATTAACTAAGGTATCATCCCAACACCTTCATATACTGCTATTAATAAGTAAAACACACAGTAAGCCATATCCATTTCTTAGATCAACCATTTATAAAGCCATTTTTCCTTTGGCAAGCACCATAGTAAATTTTTGAGTTGAACCTCGATATTATCCTCCCAACATGCTGAAATCAAAATTGTTCATATTCATCAATGACCCCAACGATCACCTCAAATCCAACACACCACTCTGGAGATAAGACACCTCAATATAGGCCTAAGCCTCAATTTGCATAATACGCACACCAATAAGAAACGGTCCGAACATACTCAAATCATAAAAATGACTCAACTGAGAGAGTTGTACCTCAAACTCACTAGTACTGCCACAACACAAGGCTGAGACCCTGTCTCACTTCATAGAAATAAGACACACAAATTTGACCCAAAAGGTCATGTTTTGACATAGCTTTGCTGCAACGCGCGATCTTCCCCAAATACTACTCCACATGAAACACCTCAAGTCACTATGCTTGAAATCGACAACTATGCTCAATTGATGGTTGGAGCCAGAGCAAATCATTACATCCACGGTGAAACAAATAACATATACCATGCAAATCAGATAGAACATAATCTAACTCACATCGCCACTCAACCCGTGGTATTTCCAGCATAGCCCATGGCACAATAGTTTAGAGTTGCCCGACACTAAGACGACTAGTCTAAATTCTGACATCACATACAAAATCTACCATATCAGCAAGTAAAGATGTACCCGAGCCTCCAAATCCTGATAGCCGCAAAACAGCGCACATGATCCACGACCACAATATAGCCTGTACATGAGAACTCTCAGTCTCCAACTCAATATAGCACACACATCATCATACCTGATCCTAATTTACATTGTGTGCATACATGAACACCTTTAACACTCATTATTTCAACGATAATTACTCTAAGACTTCCATATGCTTACAAGCAACTCGAATATCTGCAGTCGATCCAGCCTTAAAAGTGCCGCAATACTATTGAAATTCCATCAACTTAATCACTTTGGTCTTTTTCTGAAACATATAACCTCTACAAATCACTATGATTAGAAATGCAATTTCCTTAATCATCTGAAGCTCATTTCTCTCATCACCTAAAGCTGGCCGTACTGCCTAAGAATGTTATGAATTTCCATTCAAAACTGAACTATAACCTTACACGTGCAATTCTCAATCGTTCACAACATATCGCATATACCATATCATCCTAAGGTAACATGAAGACTTCATCTCCCTGACGAACCATGAACATTTACGTACTTAACTACTCAAGAACTTCCATTGATCCCATCTAGAAGAAGAATCATCCCATGCTATACCTGACATACATAGGTCTCGTTCAAATTCTTACAATACCGGCACGACGGATAAGATCTTTATAAATTCATAACACCGCCGAATCAACAATTCATTGGATATATACTTCTGGAAAGAACTATCACCTCATTCTGAACCAAACAATGGTCTTATCCCCTTAATTTCATTCGTATATTGAGATTGCACTGATCTCGAATTCAATGATCTTGTCTCACCTATTACGAATTGCTCAGGCAATAAGCCACCTCAGACATAATCAAAAAGCCGCATATGATTCCCTAATATGCCAATGGGCTACCAATTCGAACGCGATACAAAGAGAAACAAACTCTGGAAGGAATTACCAATCCCACACATTAATACAAACTTTCCTTAGAAAATAGGAAGCAAGGCATACAAAATAGCATATAGAAAACTATACTCAATATCAGACTGATGCGTCGTGCAACTCGATCCAGATAACATACCCATGTCATTGTGCCACCCGATCCACATATAGATCTCACATAAGGAGATGCACATCGAGCCATATTTTCTCATTTACAACATAATACCGAGTATCGGTTGCACGTATGCTAAGTGCATAATAATATCACTGAGGGACATATAAAGTTATAAGCTACAAAACTCAAGCACAACTAAGGTGTGATGTACAATCTGAATTTCAAGAGCCAAGATGCTCATATAACGTCATTCCTACACAAATTCTCAACACATAGCAATTTCTCAAGTCGTCTCACAACTCACACAGTGCAATGCATCACTATGCAAAATATTTAACAAATAAACATCAACCTAACTACTCCTCCATGAGGAATGCGTTACAAAAATGCACACATCTGGCCTGATATAAAGTCATTATTCACATTAAGTCTATCCATCGACTTCAAGACGATTCTGATCACATTGAACTAGTCTGATAACCTTTCAAAGGTCTGTAATAACTCCGATGTTTCTCATAACACACAAGAACAACCATCACAATCGGAGTAATCCTCCCCAGTTCACAACCCAATATACCAAGTGCCCTCCAGGCATGAAACTTTAATTTAACGACACCATCACCACTTCATACTTGGTTTACATCTTTAATCATTCAGATGATCACATGCCACACTTATATAATCTTCCCATGAGACACACTCCCACAACCTACCACAACAATATCTAGAGCATACCTCCAAAATACCTGTCGCACTAACGTTGAAAAGCGATCAAGAATCATTAACCAGTACGTGAAACCCTTTTTACAAAACACCGATCTTAGGTGGCGCTGAAGACAATGCCAACTTACCGTAAACATCGAAACTTATATCCTGTTCATCTGAGCTCATGACATCTTGTCAAAAACTTTCCTTCACTCGTGCCATTCTCGCCCCAATTTATACAACCAGAACTGATTCACCAGCATGCATCAAATCAGAACTATCATAGTACATAACCGCATAATCCGCTAACCAATAGCAAGCTCCCCAACTTGGCTCGATGCCATAGATCACAACACATATACTCTATAGCTATCGTAATATCATGGTGAGATTAAACTCGCTCCTTCATAAGATTGTGAAAACACGAATTATCAGAAATTTTAACGCTTCTACATTTTTTTTGCATTCACTCACTTAACAGTTAAGCCCACTCTTTAGGCGACAAAAATTTTATTAAGTCCCAAATTTTTCTAAAATTTCGGCAGAGTTTCCTTTGTAATTGGGCCTATCCACCTGCTAGAGAATTACTAAAACCATCCTAACAAAACGTTCACAACTTGACAAAGCATCACAATGTATATCAACAACATTAATCTCAATACTACATGTATTGTATTATCAAAATTGATACATGGACATGCATTGCACCGATTAGAATCATAACACATAGAACATACCTTTCAATCCTCTATTATTCGGCAATTCAACCGAGTAAGAACATGTTCTTTCTAAGGCTAAACTCATACCGTAACATGAAATTTACTTCACTACAAATAGGAAACATGAAAAGATTCTTTAAATGCCCATACTCAGAGCTACACTTTCAATCACAATGGAAAACACTTAATGGTTCAAAGTTTGTCTAACAACAATAATGCGGAAATAAAGGACACATATAGAGGGGAGAATCATCGGCTGCGAACGCTCTGCAGCTACCTCAACTACTCCCGGAAAGAACTCTAGATCTGCTGGAGTCTCTCAGCCTGAGACTGCCTTGGATCTGCACACAAGGTGCAGGGAGTAAATTGAGTACTTTAACCTCAGTGGTAATAGACATAACTAAAGTCTGAAGGTAAGAAAACACAAGAAATGCACAAAGTACTCTATATCTAGCAATTTATATCCAAAATAGTGGAAACAGTACACAACAAATATTACAGTTAAGGAATAATACATGATAGAATGAACACATATAGCGTACAATCCAGTACTCGTTGCGGCGTGCAGCCCGCTTCACTTATTTTAACATCAACGGCGCTCACTGGGGGTGTGTACAGACTCCGGAGGGGCTCCTACAACCCAAGCGCAATATCAGTCAGGTATTGACATAAAACAGGCTCTCGGCCTCTGTAACTTCCTGACCCGTCGACCCGTGAATTACCGTCCCATTTTCCCTGTTTTATGTTTCCATATGTTCCATTATATGTGTTTGGAGAGTTTGAAGTAATTCGGATGGAGTTTGGGTAGAAATGAGACAATTAGTCTCTTTACGAGAAGGGTAGTTTGAAAAGTCAACCGAACGTTTACTTATGAGTTAGAGTGCTTAGAATGGGTTTATGATGATTTGACTAGTTGTGGATGGTGATTTGTGACTTAGGAGCGAAATCAGATCTGAATTTGGAGGTCCGGTGTAGAATTAGGCTTGACTTGGCTAAGTTTGAATTTGGCGAAGTTCGGTTGGTAGTTGAGATTTTGATCCGAGGGTCAGAATGGAATTCCTACAGTTGCAGTAGCTCCGTTAGGTGAATTTGGATATGTGTGCAAATTTTCAGATCATACAGAGGTGTTTAGGTCGGGTTTTAGATCAAATGCAAGTTTCGGAAGTTTTAGTTTAACTTAGGCTTGAATCCGTGGAAATTCGATGATTTTGATGTTTATGGTAGTATTTTTATGCTACGAGCAAGTTTGAATGAGGTATTAGAACATATATGTGCTTTTGGTTGAGGTCCCGAGGGCCTCGAGGTGATTTCGGATGGTCAATCGGGCTATTTTTGGACTAAGAGGACTGCTGGTATTCTGCTGTTGGTGTTGCAGAGCTTTGTTCTTCGCGTTCGCAGGGGTATGTCACGAACCTGTAGAAGGAATGGGAGAGCCAGGGATAATGGCCTTCGCGTTCACGAAGGGAGGCCGCGTTCGAGTAGGTATGGAATTCTATGACCTTCGCGTTCGCGTAGCAAGACCACGATTGCGAAGGGGAAATGCTTGATGGGCCTATTCTGTGCTGCGGTTCGCGAAGGAGAAGGGAGAAGCTGTGCGTCGCATTCGCGGGTAGGCTTCGCGTTTGCAAAGAAAGATCGAGCATCTGACATAATGATTTTTAAGGGCTCTTTTAGTCGCGAACCTTGTTCCACCATTTTTACTCCACCAAGAGAGCTTTTTGAGAAATTTGAAGAGGGTTTTCAAGGGGAAGTGATTGGAGGTAAGTCTCTTGACTTAAAACACCATTTTTAGGAAGAATCAACCCTCAATTCCATGAAATTGTGTAGAAATTGCGAAGAAATAGGACTTAGTTTTTTGAAATGAATTTTTGGGATTGAAATGGACATTTGAACTCTGTTTTTGGTGAAATTTATATGTACGGACTCATGGCAAGACGAGGAATCCCAAGATGTGATTTTTTAATGTTTTTCGAGAAGTGGGCACGAGCTCGGATTTTACCAACTTCGTGATTTTTAGCAGTTTTTCGAATAATTTCAATTGGGTTATGTTTATTTAGCCTATAATAACATATTCATTATGGTTTTGACTAGATTCGACGCGCATAAACGAATATTCGAAGGGAAAAGGCATCGCGGACCAGTCTACGACCGGTTAGAGGTGAGGTATTTGTATAGGTGATGGCCCAAGGGTTTGAAACCCCGGCTTATAATATGGTGACGCTATGTTAGGGCGTGACTCGCACCCCATGGCATGTGCGGGATTGTATATGATTGGGAATTGTGACTTGGTCTATCCCGAGAGCTAAATAGTGTAATTTGTGGCTGATACGCACCCTGTAATGAGTATATCTGGGCTTATTGCCATGTTTGGGGCCTCTTGCTGACCGGTAGCAACCCTCTTGGATGAATATCTATGTGATAACATGATTCGCATAATCATTGATCTCAGTCATGTGCTTAATCACTGTATTAAATGCTAAGTCACCTTATATCTGAAATTAACTAATTAAATTATATTCACCTTAATAACTGGAAACTGGAAAAGAATTAGATTGAATCTGTTATGTGACTTACATGCGTACTGTGGATTGAGTATTGGGTCGGGCTGCACGCCGCAGCGCTGATATGATGATATTCCGCTTGGGCTGAAGGAGCCCCTCCGGAGTCTGTACACATCCCCAGTGAGCGCCATCGACGTTAAATGGATCGGGCTGCACGCCGCAGAGTATTCATGTGCATTGCATTGCATCTTTATCTGATACTTGATTGCTATTTTGATACTGTTTTGTTGTTAGTTCGTAGCTAAGTTATAGGACTGTTAGTTTTAGCTTTGCTTATTGGCATTTCGTGGATTTCTTACTTTCAGACATTATTTAATTTTATTACTCACTAAGTTAGTAGAACTCCCCCTACTCTCTGCACCTTGTGTGCATATTCAGGTACACCGGAGGCTTAGCTGATACTCGTAGTCTCCGGATATTTTTCCAGAGTCGTTGAGGTAGCTTCTTGACGTTCCGCAGGACATGGCTGCTCTTCATATTCCAGTTTATCAGTATTATATACATTTTCCAGATTCTATTATATTTTCATTCATATATTATTATCCAGTTCTGTTTAGAGGCTCTAGACTCGTGACCCCAGATTTTATGGGTGTGTGTTATCGGTTTTTCGTATTTATCCTTATTACTTTATTAAAATTTTTGGATTATTATTCTAAATTACTATAATATTCTTAAATTTTTGGTTTTTAGACTTAGTGTTAAATTGAAAGCGCGATTGTTGGTCAGGCTTGCCTAGCATTTGGGTTGGGCGCTATTACGACCGGTTTGGGTCATTCAAAGTTGGTATCAGAGCCTAGGTTACTAGGCCTCACGAGTCATGAGCCGATTTAGTAGAGTCTTATTTATGGGTTTGTCGTGCACCACACTTATAAGGAGGAGGCTATAGAACTTTTAGGAAAATTCTCACTTTCTTGAAATTCATTTCGTGCGGTTTGTTAATGTGAAAACTAAACTTTTGTATTCTATTCTCTCGCAGATGGCAAGAAACCGTGCTAATGGACATGGCGGACGGCCCCAGTACCACCTGTTAGAGGCCGTGGACGAGGTCGTGGTGCTGGACGAGGCAGACCAACAGGTGCAGCACCTGCAGACCCACCAGCTGCCCATGTCTAGGATCAACCTCCGGCTGTAGATGCTCCAACAACACCTATTCAGGAACCGACAGTTCCTATCATGATTCCTAGTCTCCAGGAGGCTTTGGCTTTGATTTATTCCATCTGTACTTTCCTGGCTTAGGCGGTTTCATGCACTACAGCAGTGGCTACTTCTCAGACCGAAGGTGGTCATTAGAACCCCGATGCCAGCACTCCCGAGCAGGTTGTTCAGAGATTACAGACACCTGAAGTAGCTCCAGTTCGGCCAGTTGCTCCAGTTGCACTGGTTGTTCCAGTTGCGTCGGCCGCACCTGCCCCAGCTCATGTTTTTCCTGTTATGCTGTATGAAGAGCAACAACGTTTGGAGAGGTTCGATAGGCTCCAGCCTCTGAATTTTAGTGGTGCTGAGGACGAGGATGCCCAGGGTTTTCTAGATAAATGCCGCGTATGCGTCATACTACGAGTATTTTTGGAGTCTAATGGAGTGGCTTTTACTTCCAGTTCATAGGAGCTGCATTTACTTGGTGGGAAGAGTTCTAGAGGCGTAGGCCTATTGGGGCAGTGCCCTCACTTGGCAGAAGTTCTCCACGGTATTTTTGGAGAAGAATGTGCCCCAGTCTTACAGGGAGGTGCTGCGTCATCAGTTCGAGTGGTTGATTCAGGGAGATATGTCAGTGACTCAGTATGAGTTGCAGTTTACACAGCTGTCTAGGCATACTATGTGGATCATCCCGACAGATAGAGAGAGGATCAGGAGGTTTATAGATGGCCTCAACTATCCGATCTGTATATTAAGAAGTGCTCTATCCAGGGGCCAGTTTCAGCATGGTAAAGTTCGTTCTTTCAGGCCTCCTCAGTCCGGTCACACAGAGTCCACTGGAGCCTCTTCAGTTCAGGGCCATCAGGATCTCAGCAGAGTCAACCTACACTTAGTGCTCTTCCTGCTCAGAGCTCTGCTCCTGCTCTTTTAGCTCAGGGTTCGTCTGCAGCGAGGGGATTTCATCAGTCCCCTTCTCCAGCTTCTGTGCGTTGCTATGATTGCGGTGAGTTGGGTCACATGAGGAGATAGTGTCCTTGACCCCGCAGTAGGCAGTCTCAGTAGAGGGATCAACCCTCGTCTTCTGCACAGGTTTCTTCGGCTCCCACTCAGTCAGCTAGTGCTGGAGGCCAGGTAGCCAGAGGTCGCCCCAGGGGTGAGGACCGTACTGGCGGTGGCCAGGCTCGTTTATATGCCCTTTCAAACCGAAGAGATGCTATTGCCTCGGATGCAGTTATCACAGGTATTATCTCAGTCTGCCACAGGAATGCTTCTATTTTGTTTGATCCCGGATCAACCTATTCATATGTGTCTTCCTATTTTGCTCATCATTTGGGTACGGCCCGTGGTTGTCTTCCCTTGCCCGTGCACGTATCTACCCCGGTGGGTGATACTATTATTGTGGATCATGTATATCGATCATGTCTGGTGACTATTGGGGGTCTGGAGACACGAGTAAACCAGTTATTGTTGGGCATGGTAGATTTCGACGTGATTCAGAGTACGGATTGGCTATCTCGTACCATGCTATTCTGTACTGTCATGCTAAGACAGTTACATTAGCTATTCCGGGTATTCCAAGGATCGAGTGGCGAGGCGTGACTGATTATGTACCTAGCAGGTAGCAGGGTGATTTCTTTCCTAAAAATCCCAACGGATGGTTGGAAAGGGTGTTTATCATATTTGGCTTTCGTCAGAGATGTGGAAGTCAAGGCTCCTAGTCTAGATTCAGTTTCTGTTGTAAGGGATTTCCCTGATGTGTTTCCAGCGGACTTGCTGGGCATGCCGCCATCAGGGATATTGATTTTGGTATTGATCTGGTGCCGGGCACTCAGCCCATCTCTATTCCTCCATATCGTATGACACCAACAGATCTAAAAGAGTTGAAAGAACAGCTTCAATAACTCCTAGATAAGGGGTTCATTCATCCGAGTATGTCACCTTGGGGTGCACCGGTATTATTTGTAAAGAAGAAGGATGGCACAATGAGAATGTGCATTGACTACAGGCTGTTGAATAAGGTGATAGTGAAGAACAAATACCCAATACCCCGTATCGAGGATTTGTTTGATCAGCTCCAGGGAGCAAGAGTATTCTCTAAGATTGACCTTCGATCAGGCTATCACCAGTTGAAAATAAAGGATTCAGACATTATGAAGGCGACTTTCAGGTCGAGATATGGGCACTATGAGTTTCTAGTGATGTCCTTCGGGCTGAAAAATGCCCCAGCCGCATTCATGCACTTGATGAATAGTGTATTTCAGCCTTATCTGGATTCTTTTGTGATCGTGTTTATTGATGATATTCTGGTGTATTCGCGTAGCCAGAAGGAGCACGCACAACACTTGAGGGTGGTATTGCAGAGATTGAGAGAGGAGCAACTTTATGTGAAATTCTCCAAATGTGAATTCTGGCTTAGTACTATGGCTTTTCTAGGACACATGGTGTCCAGTGACGGTATTTAGGTTGACCCAAAGAAGACTGAGGTGGTGCAGAGTTGGCCCAGACCGTCCTCAGCTACTGAGATACAGAGTTTCCTCGGATTAGCGGGTTATTACCGCAGGTTCGTCCGGGGTTTTTCATCCATTGCATCGCCTTTGACGAAGTTGAGGCAAAAGAATGCTCCACTTGTGTAGTCGGAGGAATGCGAGGAGAGCTTCCAGAAGCTCAAGTCGGATTTAACCACAACATCGGTACTAGTATTACCTTCAGCTTCGGGTTCTTACACAATGTATTGAGATGCTACGAGAGTTAAAATCAGTTGTGTCTTGATGCAGGAGGGTAGAGTTATTGCTTATGCTTCTCGTCAGCTAAAGCCCCATGAGAAGAACTATCCTGTTCATGACTTAGAGTTAGTTGCAATTGTTTACTCCTTGAAGATTTGGAGGCATTATCTTTATGGTGTATCTTGTGAGGTATATATGGATCATCGCAACCTTCAACACCTGTTTAAGCAGAAGGATATTAATTTGAGACAGCGGAGATGGATTGAGTTACTCAAAGACTATGATATTACCATTCTGTATCATCCCGGGAAGGCTAATGTAGTGGCCGATGCTTTGAGTCGGAAGGCTATCAGCATGGGTAGTCTGGCGTACATTCCAGCTGGGAAAAGGCCCCTTGCGTTTGATGTTCAGGCCTTGGCCAATCAAATGGTGAGGTTAGATATTTCTGAGCCCAGTCGGGTGTTGGCTAGTATGGTTTCACGATCTTCTTTGTATGACCGCATCATAGAGCGCCAGTATGATGACCCACATTTGCTTGTCCTGAAGGACAGGGTCGAGCATGATGATGCCAGAGATGTGACAATTGGAGATGATGGTGTGTTGCGGATGTAGGGTCGGATTTTTGTGTCCAATGTGGATGGTCTCCGAGAGTTGATATTAGATGAGGCTCATAGCTCGTGGTATTCGATTCATCCGAGTGACGTGAAAATGTACCAAGATTTGAGATATCATTACTGGTGGAGGAGAATGAAAAAGGATATTGTGAATTACGTGGCTCGGTGTCTCAACTGTCAACAAGTCAACTATGAGCACTAGAAAGCCCGTGGTGTACTCCAGCGGATGGATATTGCGGAGTGGAAATGGGAGAATATTACTATGGATTTTGTGAGTGGTCTTCCTCGTACCTCGAAGAAGTTTGATTCGATTTGGGTGATTGTGGATAGGCTGACCAAGTCTGTGCACTTCATCCCAGTGTGTACTACCTATTCTGCGGAGAAGTTAGTAGAGATTTTCATTCGGGAGATTGTGCGGTTGCATGGGGTCCCGGTTTCCATTGTATCAGATAGGGGTACCGTGTTTACTTCCCAGTTCTGGAAGACCTTTCATCAGGAGTTGGGCACACAGGTGCATTTGAGCACAACATTTCATCCACAGACGGACGAGCAGTTCGAGCGTACTATCCAGATATCCGAGGACTTGTTGCGTGCCTGTGCTATTGATTTTGGAGGTTCTTGGGCTAAATTCTATCCACTTGCGGAGTTTTCATATAATAACAACTATTAATCCAGCATCCAGATTGCGTCGTATAAGGCTTTATATGGGAGACGATGTAGATCTCCGATTGGTTGGTTTCAGCCCGACGAGTCTAGATTATTTGGGACAAAGATAGTTCAGGATACCTTAGAGAAGGTGAAAGTGATCCAGGAGATATTTTGTACAGCTCAGTCACGTCAGAAGAGTTATGCGGATCAGAAAGTTCGAGATGTATCTTATGTAGTGGGCAAGAAGGTCTTGCTAAAGGTTTCGCCTATAAAAAGCGTTATGAGGTTTTGGAAGAAAGGGAAGCTGAGTCCAAGGACCATTGGTCCTTTTGAAATACTTAGTATGATTGGGGAGGTGGCCTATGTGCTTGCTTTTCCACCTAGCTTGTCAGGAGTTCACCCGGTGTTCCATGTTTCTATGCTCCCGAAGTATGTTGGGGCTCTCTCTCATGTGTTAGACTTCAGCACGATCCAGTTGGATGAAGACTTGACCTATAATGTGGACCCGATACCTATTTTGGGTCGTCAGGTTCGAAAGTTGAGGTCAAAGGACATAGCTTCGGTGAAGGAGCAGCGGAGAGGTCGACCCGTAAAGGAAGCCACTTGGGAGACAGAGCAGGAGATGCGGAGCAAATATCCTCATTTTTTTGATACTCTAGGTATGTTCCTTAGCCACTTGAGGATGAGCGTTTGTTTAAGTTGGGGAGGATGTAACGACCTGACCCCTCGTCATATGAATTAACGCCCCATTTTCCCCGTTTTACGTTTCCATATGTTCCATTACATGTGTTTGGAGAGTTTGAAGTAATTCATATGGAGTTTGGGTAGAAATGAGACAATTAGTCTCTTTACGAGAAGGTTAGTTTGGAAAAGTTAACCGAACATTGACTTATGAGTTAAAGGGCTCAGAATGATTTTTGATGATCCAAATAGTTGCGGATTCCAGTTGGAAGGTGAGATTTAGATCCGAGGGTCGAAATAGAATTCTGACACTTGCAGTAGCTCCGTTAGGTGATTTTGGATGTGCGTGAAAATTTTCAAATCATTCGGAGGTGTTTAGGTCGGGTTTTAGATCAAATGCAAGTTTCGGAAGTTTTAGTTTAACTTAGGCTTGAATCCGTGGAAATTCGATGATTTTGATGTTTATGGTAGTATTTTTATGCTACGAGCAAGTTTGAATGAGGTATTAGAACATATATGTGCTTTTGGTTGAGGTCCCGAGGGCCTCGGGGTGATTTGGATGGTCAATCGGGCTATTTTTGGACTAAGAGGATTGCTGGTGTTCTGCTATTGGTGTTGCAGAGCTTGGTTCTTCACGTTCGCAGGGATATGTCGCGAACGTGTAGAAGGAATGGGAGAGCCAGGGATTTTTGTCTTCGCGTTCGTGTAGGGAGTCCGTGTTTGCGTAGGTCTTAAGTTATGTGACCTTCGCGTTCGCGTAGCAGGACCGCATTCGCGAAGGGGAAATGCTGAGGGGCCTATTTTGTGCTTCGCGTTCGCGTCCCTAGCACGCGTTCGCAAAGGAGAAAGGGGCAGCTGTGCATCGCGTTCGCGAAGAAGGATCGAGCAGCTGATAGAATGATTTTTAAGGGCTCTTTCAGTCGCGAACCCAACACTTTTTCCACCATTTTAACTCCACAGAGAGAGCTTTTTTAGAGATTTGAAGAGGGTTTTCAACGGAAAGTGATTGGAGGTAAGTCTCTTGACTTAAAATACCATTTTTAGGAAGAATCAACCCTCAATTCCATGAAATTGTGTAGAAATTGTGAAGAACTAGGGCTTAATTTTTAGAAACAAATTTTTGGGATTTGGAAGGCCATTTGAACTCCGTGTTTGGTGAAATTTATATGTACGGACTCGTGGCAAGACGAGGAATCCAAAGATGTGATTTTCAGAATTTTTTTAGAAGTGGGCTCGGGGCTCGGGTTTTACCAACTTCGTGACTTTTAGCATTTTTCGAATAATTTCAATTGGGTTATGTTTATTTAGCCTATAATAACACATTTGTTGTGGTTTTGACTACATTCGACGCACATAGATGAAGATTCGAAGGGAAAAGGCATCGTGGACCAGTCTACGACCGGTAAGAGGTGAGTAGTTTGTATAGATGATGGCCTGAGGGTTTGAAACCCCGCTTATCACATCGTGACACTATGTTAGGGTGTGACTCGCACCCCATGGTAGGTGTGGGATTGTATATTATTGGGGATTGTGACTTGGTCCATCCCGAGAGCTAAATAATATTATTGGCGGCTGATACACACCCTGTAATGAATATATTTGGGCTTATTGCCATGTTTGGGGCCTCGTGCGGACCTGTAGCATCCGTCTAGGATGAATATTTGTGTGATAACATAATTTGCATAATCATTGATCTCAGTCATGTGCTTAATCATTGGATTAAATGCTAATTCACCTTATATCTTAAATTGACCAATTAAATTATATTCACCTTAATAACTGGAAACTGGCAAAGAATTATATTGAATATGTTATGTGACTTACATGCATACTGTGGACTGAGTATTGGGTCGGGCTGCACGCCACAGCGGTGATATGATGATATTGCGCTTGGGCTGAAGGAGCCCCTCCGGAGTTTGTACACACCTCCAGTGAGTGCCGTCGATGTTAAACGGACTGGGCTGCACGCCGCATCGTATTCATGTGCATTGCATTGCATTTTTAATTGATACTTAATTGCTATTTTGATATTGTTTTGATGTTAGTTCGTAGCTAAGTTATAGGACTGTTAGTTTTAACTTTGCTTTCTGGCATTTCGTGGATTTCTTACTTTCAAACATTATTTATGGTTATTACTCACAGAGTCGGTAGTACTCACCCCTACTCCCTGCACCTTGTGTGCAGATTCAGGTACACCGGAGGCTTAGCTGGCACTCGTAGTCTCCAGATATTTTTCCAGAGTCGTTGAGGTAGCTGCTTGACGTTCGCACGACCTGGTTGCTCTTCATATTCCAGTTTATCATTATTATATACATTTTCCAGATTCTATTATATTTTCATTCAGATATTATTATCCAGTTTTATTTAGAGGCTCTACACTCGTGACCCCAGATCTTTTGGGTGTGTTTATTGATTTTTTCGTATTTATCCTTATTACTCTATTAATATTTTTGGATTATTATTCTGAATTACTATAATATTCTTAAATTGTCGATTTTGAGACTTAGTGTTAAATTGAAAGCGATTATTGGTCAGGCTTGCCTAGCTTTCGGGTTAGGCAGCATCACGACCGGGTTTGGGTCGTGAAAGCCTCAATATCAATGTATATAATCGCTACGGCGTATAGCCGAATCCATATCAAGAAAACATCCCCACTACAGGGACATACGATAGGTATCTCAGTCCTCATATCCTTTTCATTCAAGGTTCATGTATAAAACATAGTTATTATATTATTTTTAATATTTGAAATATGACTGAGAATTTATGTTATGCAACAAGGGAGGAAAACATACTAAAATCACCTAAGGATTCTACAGGTCGGCACAAGGCCCCAAACACGGCAATACGCCCAATTCACAATATCAAGTATGCATTTCAGTCGCCAATATAGTAGAATTTAACACTCAGGATGGACTAAGTCTCAATCCCCACCAGTATACGACCCCGCACTCATCGTGGAATATGTGTCATGCCTCAATAGAGCTTTACGGCGTGAAAGTCTGGAGTTTCAAACCCTCAGCATAGCAGTTACATCAATTACTCACCTCTAGCCGGCCGAAAACTAGCTAGCAATGTCCTTGCCTCTTGAATCGACCTCCTCGCGTGTCGAATCTGCCTAAAAATCACACAAACATCGATAAAGTTCGATTTCTATAAGACGGGGTTGTAACCCATACATATATATATATATATATATATATATTTATGAAATTCATCCCTTAATGCTATTACAATAATCCAATACAGTTATGTAACTTCAATCTAGAATACAACATTCAATAGGGCCAATATTGGTAATAAACTCCAAAACTTATGCAATCTAAGCATATTATCAAACACCTTGTAGGCATAGATATTTACACCTCCTAACTAAAGTATTGGTTCATCTAACTATCACTAATTAACCAACAAATTCACTCCACCATCATTCCTAACCAATTTATAACTTCCAACAACATATATATGACCGTTCATTCATACCCAACCATCAACCTCCTTATTTAAACCATTTTCACAATCTCTACAACCAACACAACCTAGGTTAGGCACTTATGATTTGCCATAATCATCCCATGAGTTCTAATGTATATATCATACATAAATAATCACCATAGAGTAGTTATAGATGATAGATATACCTCTTGTAGTAAGAATCTTGAGAATCCAATTTGGAGTGTTCTTGAATCAATTTAGGGATTAGAATGAAATCTAAGGATTTTCAAGATTAATCCATGTTGATAAAAGTGCTTAAGAGTAGTAATCAACTTAAAGTACTCCAAAAACCTTACCTTGGATCATAGGGATGAAGTTTGGGACGAAATTCCCTCGAGAGAGCAAGCCTTAACCCCAAAAGTGACTTGGGAACACTCTAAACCAGTATTGGACATTTATAGGCTCGTAAATAGCGTGGTCGCCTACCTGGGCGTGCATCTGGGCATGCTAGTTTGCCCAGCGGTCTGTCTTGGGCGCACACATTTTCGCGCGGGCGCGCATCAGGGCGCTCTAGTAACACATGCCTAGTAAAATGGTCATAACTTTCGGTATACATCTCCAAATAACGCACAGTTTATTGTGTTGGAAACTAGACTCAAACGGATTTAATTTAATAGGTAGATGCTCACACAACACCTTACATAGCTGGAGATATGATTGTTTAAAGTGAGGTCTTGTGCACACTCATTTACAATATCATCTATTATGAAATTTTCCAACTTCAAAAGTTCCCGTTAGCCATCCGAAATCACTCTGAAGCCCTCGGGACCTCAATCAAATACCCCAACATATCCCATAACATTATTAAAACTTGTTCCATTCAACAAAACTCCTCAAACGATACCAAAACCATCAAATTACATCGAATTCTCTCCTAAGTTCTTCCAAACTTCCAATATACATATTTGATCAAAAACCCGACCAAATCACCTCCGAATAATTTGAAATTTTGTACACACATCTCAAATCACATAATAAAACAATAAAAACTCTCGAGATTTCATTCTGACTTTCGGATCAAAATATCACCTATCAACCAGAAATTGCCCAATATTAACTTTGCCAATTCAAGCCTAAGTCTACACCGAACCTCCAAAACCACTTCCGATCACGCTCCTAAGCCACAAATCATCTCCCGGAGCTAACCGAATCATATAGATTCACATATGATCCCTCTAACTCATAAGTCAATGCTCGGTTGACTTTTTAATACTTAAGCCTTCTTAAAAGAGACTAATTGTCTCATTTCTTATCAAAATCACTCCAAATAAATTCTAACGTACCCAATACCAATAATGAAACATATGAATGGGAACGTAGGGGTAGTAACTCATGAGACGACGGGTTGGGTCGTCACATTTAGCTTAATTGAGTCATTTGAAAAATATTTTAAATGTATTCATTAAGACTTTATGGACTGTATTGGACTGCTGCATCTTCATCGAATTCTGTGGTTATCCTATTGAAGAATGTTATATTTGATTAGTTTTAGTTTATTATCATTTTTTATATTTAAGCTTAAGGTATGACAGTGGCTCAATAATAGTGATTTAGTTTTACTAAAAATATTGAACACATTGCTATAATTTGAATCCGAAGGCAACATGTGTATCTACCCCCGAAAACTGAAATGTTACCTATGACTATAGGGTTTAATTGATTGAACGTGTTTATCTCACTATTTATTGAAATCATAAATGAATGCTAGTAATGACTTCTAGTTTCTCTAGACCATGGTTGATATGGTTTTGAAGAGTAGTAACTAAGGCTACATGACAATTAAAATTCTAAAAACATTAGTTTGCAAACAAGCTCAAAATACATGAGTTTCGAATTCCAAATAGTTGAATCTGTTCAAATCCAATTGTGATCAACTCAAGGCTCTCATAAGATCGTATGTTGTATTTGAGCTCAATATGGAGCCCAGTAGACTAGTGCTCACTCAATTGAAATTCAAGACCAATTCCATGCCAATCAGCTTCGAGCAGGCTTATAAAGTTGACAAAATTTTCTTCACTCCTGGGCTAGTGTTTGGGCAAGTGTTTGAAACCCAAAGTACTGAAAGCCTGGGCTGTTATGCTTTCCCTTCGTTAAATCACATTGATAATTAACTAGGCTTTTGAGACAACCCTTAGCAGAAAATCATAGTTCTTTTAGGTTGGCCTTAACAATAAAATAAGGTGTGCCGCGCCATATAACATCACAAATTGTGTGGCCCACATTAACTACTTCTTTAAAAATATTTAGCCCTCGGGACGCGCCATTTAGCAAATTTCATGGCTTCCCACAAAGTTAATATTATGCTAGTTGCTTTAGGTCCGACATATAATAATATTACCTTCCTAAACTCGAGTGCAGATTATGTGACCCAAATCCAAATCGCAGCGAAGTTGAAATGTGTCGAAAACCATGGGTGCATTTATGTGACGTGGTTCGAGACGTGTTTTAACGATGTTGCAATTTTCTTTAAAAATAATAATAAAAGCGGCTTTAAGTTAAAAAGCACATAAGTTAAAACATGATTTTAAATCAGATAACTAATCCAGATATAACAGTTAAGCAACCATGCTAGAACTACGGACCCGGGAATGCCTAACACCTTCTCCCAGGTTAACAGAATTCCTTACTTGGATTTGTGGCTTGTTAAACAGAGTCAACTTTTTCTCGATTCGGGATTAAACCGGTGACTTGAGAAACCATAAATATCCTAAGTGGCTACTCTGATTTTTAATAATAAATCTCATTTCGATTGTACTTTAATTAGAAAAACTCATTTATACCCTTGCTGGTGTAGGAAAAGGAGGTGTGACAGCTTTGGCGACTCTACTGGGGATACAAACCCAGAATGTCGGTTCGGGGTTTAAGAATTTTGAGCTTAGAATAAATGTTATACTTGTCCTTATTTGATTTTCCTACATGTTCATGCTAAATGTGCTAAATTCTTTACCGTTTTTGATATTATCTGAATGGTATATATAAAATTGTTACGAAACCCTTCTCTTCTCATCTCTGGGAATGTACTTACCGGTTGAGACTCCTTATTCTGTTAGTGTCATACCTTAAAGTATGAAAGAGGCCGGACAAGTTACTAAGTCGGATGACATTTTGGTTACCGGTACGTAGCCCCCTCCTCGACTCGAGTTGTCCGCTCGAGTACACAGTCTAGAACATATATCCAGGTTTTGAACCTAGAATAACTCAAACTCATGCCAGATCCCTAGTAGGAAAGCTTATTTGCATCACGTGCATATAACTTAGGGGGCTCAACATAGGGGTTGGGTCCTTCTAGGACAGGTAACCTGAAATGGAAAAGGCCATCGTGATGCACCTTACGTGCTAGGTGTACATTTATTTGTCTCGGACTCGCATGTTGGCCGCCTTTTGAATATTTGGAAAAGTTGAAAAAGAGAGAAATAGCAGTGTAGAGAGTTTATTACCTATTTTAGAAAAACCAATGTCCAAATAGTATCGAAACGCTGCCAGATTAATAGAAAAATCAAAGGAAAAAAAGAAAAGTGTTTTTATTTTAAAAATAGTTTGTTTTATTTGCCGATGGAAAAGAAAAACAAAAAGAGTTTATTTTCAAAATAGTTTTTTATGTGTCACTGAAAAAAGAAAATATAAAAAAGAGTCTTATTTTGAGAAATAGTGTATTTGCCAATGGAAAAGAGTTTTGTTTTCAAAAGTAGTTTGCTTTATTTGCCCAAATGACGCCAGTTTATTCTCACATGGTGTGGGATACGTAAGCAACCCTCATATGGTCAAACTTCCTTTTTTGCAAAAATAGCCCAAAACAACAAAAATTTTAATTTTGTTATGAATAAGTCGGGTGAGGCCATTCTTGTCTAAAATAAGCCAAATGTCCCCAAAAGGACGCCGGAAGGCTATTTTTGCAAGAACAACCACCTTGGGTCATTTTCAACAATTAGCGGGCACAACCTTAAAATCTTCTTCCCGAAGTGCTAAAATGTCGTATCTCCCAAACAGGTTGTTTGTTTTAAATTAGAAATTTTGAAGAAAGATAGTGTCTTTTTTCCCTTTTAGGTCAAAATAAGTGATTAAATCACCTTAATAAATTGGCAGGATGAGCACGATTCAAAATGAACCATTCTCAATCATGAATAAAATCCCTCTGGAGTTGTGTCTGTGGTGGAACGATCTAGGTGGAGAATGGAAAGATGAAGTCAAAAAATATTTGAAAGGGCTTACCGGTTTGTTGGAAATTATGCCTTGGGAGATATCATCAGAGCATTGGTCACATGCTGGGACCCGTCACACAACACGTTCCATTTTTTAGACTTTGAACTCACCCCGACCTTAGAAGAAATAGTTGGATACATCGGAAGTGCTGAGGTTCCTTTAAGACACAAGTACTTGGGTACCCCGAGAACCGTAGCTATACACAGATTTTTAGACTCACTGACGATAATCTGGACGGTCCGCAATACGCATTTGGCAAATGACTTTTGTACTCCACACATAACTTATAGATAATATAAGGCAAAAAGTTAATGACAACAATTTTGACCTCAACAAAGTAGAAAGGGAATTAGCCGGGGTTCGAATACAATTGGCTAAAAATGTGAAAGAACGGGCCTGCCTGGTTAAGCAGTTGAAAGAAAAATACGATAATGAGGTAACGGGATTAAATAAAAAGTTCATCGCCACGGAGAAAAAAATGATCAAACATACGAAAGAATTCAAGATTGAAAGAGAGTACTGCTACATGGCGTTGGCACAATTAGAAATGGACTTGCAATGACTCCATGAACAAAACCAGGTAGCGTAGCAGACTTTGGAGGATAAGGCCCAACAGATAGGGCGGTTGCTTCAATAAAAAGACAGGATCAGAGAGAGAATCTTAGCTGTTGCTCACTACATTACTAGGAATGCTAAGTGTGCGAGAACATGACTCGCACCACCTTTTTGCGGCTGTGATGATATTTGTTTAACAAATAATGAGTGACTTGGATAAACTTCAAAAGGAACTTGCATGTAGGCCCGCGATGAGACCGAATGATGTATTGCGGGTACCAGGAGCTTTAATGTATTCATGATTGTCATTTGAGTCTTTATTTCCTTTTCTACTAAGAGTTTGTCCGTTGTTTGAGTCTGTATTTTCTTTTCGCTAAGAGACTGTCAGTTGATTGAGTCTGCATTCTCTTTTGAAATATAATAGTTGACGTTGGAGTCTGCAGCTTTTCTTTTCATCAGAGTCTGTTAGTTGTTTTAACCTATTAGTCTTGAGTCTTTGTAATCGAAGTATTTGCTATCAATAAAATTGAAAATCCCAAAACATTTTGCTTTTATTTTTTATTTATTTTCATGAACTACGCTTGGTCTGATTCGTGCGAGGTCATGATATGTAGGCAAACCCCATAAGATTCGACCGTAACCAATTGGAAAAGGGAAAAAAGAGGAAAAATAGGAGAGAAACAAGAAAAGAAAAGAGAGGGAAAAAAGAAAGAAAATAAAAAGAAAAGAGGAGAAAAAGCGAGAAAAGAAAAACAAAAGAGAGAAAATAAGATACCAAATGAAAAATTGGAAAAACAAGAGAGAATAAGAGAATAAGAACAAAGAGGAAACAAAGGCAAGAGTAAAAAGGTAGAGAAAGAAAGAAAAGAAAAAGGAACTTGCAGTTTCAAAATAGAGAAAAAGTCGGGATGACGCAAGCAGTCGAGCAAATGCATAATAGAAATGGTTAACTGCTTGAGGTGCATTCAATCCCCAAATGTGCGATTATCAAATCTATTAAAGCCCTATACATTAACCAAGTTTTTGTCTATGTATTAAGTTTAGGCAGGTGGTTAGTTGATTAGCATTCTGGCAACCCATTCCAACAATACCCGTTCAAAAGACAAACTGAACATGACAGGCCAGGAATCAGATACCAGTATTGTGGACCCATCAAAAGAGGTAGAGGTGGTGGATGTTAATGCAGTGAGGGAAGAAAAATATAAGTTGAGGCAGCCAATGGCCGAAATGCGTCAGGCTTGGGTTAAGGGTCAGCCGGCGCCAGTTTATCCCGCCAATCCAGCCTATATCCCACCTTTGGCTCAGTCTCAGGAGCCTCCTACTATGAATTCATCACCAGCCTTTCCTTTCTACCAACAGAGCTATGGAACCACCTCCTACCCTCCACAAGATCCACTACCCAAAAAAAGCCCTCCTCCACCAATCACCCTTGTCTTTGTGGCGCCTCCACCCGCCACACTGCAAAGATCGTCTACTGAGCTTTTTTTCCGAACTCACGACAGCCAGTACTATCCTCATGAGCCTACCTTTAAAGCTCCTGAGCCATATTCCTACACCCTCACTTTGAGCTCCCGGCGGAAATTGAAAAACCACTTAAGATCACGGAGCAGGAAGAGATGTTTCAAAAAGTAAAAAAACATGGAGCAATCCTTCAGGAACATGCAATGATTGGGTGGAAAAGTTAGTGTGGCCTGCAAGGATTTGTGTATGTTCCCGGATGTTCACTTACCAGCAGGGTTAAAAATTCTTACATTCGATCTGTATGACGGGCACGGTGGCCCGGTAGCCTACCTTAAGGGATTCTGCGGCAAGATGAGATGGGCGGGTGGAAAAGATGAGTTACTGATGGCGTACTTCAACCTGAGTTTGAGTGGGTCTCCTTTGGAGTGGTAAACACGACAGGACCATGGTAGGTGGTATACCTGGGATGACTTGGCACAAGCGTTCACCCACTTTCATTACAATCTAGAATTATTCCAGATCGCCTGTCACTGATATAACTCTAGAAGAAGCCGGGGGAGAGCTTCAGGGAATATGGGTTCCGCTGGAGAGAGCAGGCCGCGAGGTTCGACCCTCCAATTAAAGAAAGCAAGATGGTTTATTACTTTTTGCAGGCTTTGGAGCTGATTTACTTTGGTCACTTGGTAACAACAATTGGCAAATCTTTTAATGAAGTTGTGAAGATTGGAGGAATGGTCAAGGAAGAACTTAAATCCAATAAAATCATGAGCTATTCAGCAATCAAAGTAACCACCCAGGCCATTCAAAGCGGCACTAGGGGCATGCTCGAGAAAAAGAAAAAGAAAGAGGTTACAGCAGTTGAGTCTGGAGCTTGGTCCACATCTTGAGGCCTTTCACCCTACTACAACCAACCCCGAAACCACCACCAAAATTACCCCTACACTCCATATAGCCCTCCATAGCATTATTACCCACTGCCAGATCAACATTTATTCGTTCACCATGTGCAAACTTATACTCAGCCTCCAGATCACGCGCAATGGCATGCACTGGCTCCCCAAAATTCATACCCAGATCCACAAAACACATATCCACCACCAAGAGCCTACAGAAATCCCCACGGAGCAGGCTACTGAACAAACCAATCCTTCAAGAATGAGAGATTACAGAAGTAAAAGACTTTCACTCTACTGGGAGAATCATATACCACTCTTTTTCACGGATTGAGACAGTTAGGTATGTTGAATCGAATTGGGCCCAAAATTCCAAATCCTCTTCATGGAAATCTAGACCACTTAGTAAGTTGTGAGTACTATTCGGGGGCCCCGGACATGATACAGAGAAGTGTTAGAAACTAAAAACAGTTGTGCAAGAGCTCATTGACACTCACCGAATCGAGGTTCAGGCCACAGAGGCACCAAATATCAACCAGAATCTGTTGTCGGCTCACCAAAAGGCTCACATGATTGAATTTGTAGATAAGAGAGGGGAGCGCAAGAAACCCTCAGAAATGATAATGATGATCCCTGTGAGCGAAACCAATTCAAAGGAAAAGCTAACCAGTGGGAAAGCAATGTTCGAGTTGAAAGGGGTGGATAGTAAGCCAGCCGTGGTAGCCGAGAAAGGGTCATCAAGCATTGTGGCAGTAAAGCTAGAGCAAGTCAAAGTGGTGGTGCAAGGGGTAGCAAAAAAATCCGTCGTGGTCGCGAAGGGAGCTCGCATAGAGCCTGTTATCATAGAGCCAGTAACTCAGTTGCCAATGATAAATAGCAAAGCCATTCCTTGAAGTTATGACCAGGTGGTGGTGACATATAAGAGGAAATAAATCAAAAAGATATTTGTGAGGCACAGGGTCTGACTCGTTCAAGAAGGTACTTTGCCTCCGAAGAGTTAAGAAAGGCCAGGGTCCCTAAGGTGCTGGTTAAGAAAGCCGTTACAGAAGAGGAAGCAGAAGAATTATTGAAAAAGATAAAAGTGCAGGATTACTCTATTGTCGAACAGTTAAGAAAGACATCGGCCCAGATCTCATTGTTTATCCACTCAGATGAGCATCCCAGGGTGCTGATGAAAATACTGAATGAGGCGCATGTCCCTGATAAGATCTCGGTGAATCATTTTGAGAAGATAGCAAATAAAATCTTTGAGGTAGATAGAGTGACATTCTCCGATGATGAGTTGTCCGTGGAGGGCATGAAACATAACAGGGCCCTTTATCTGATAGCAAAGTGCGAGGATTCTGTAGTCACCCGAGTGCTGGTTAACAATGGTTCTAGTGCAAGTATCTCTCCTTTGTCCACATTGAACAAGCTGAAAGTCGATAATGATAGAATTCATAAAAATTTCATTTGTGTGTGGGGATTCGACGATGGGGTCAAAGATTCAGTGGGCGACATAATACTAGAATTGACAATCGGGCCACTGGAGTTCACTATGGGATTCCAGGTATTAGATATGGCGGTCTCTTATAACCTCTTACTGGGGCGACCAGGGATCCACGCTGCCAAGGCGGTGCCCTTCTACATTGCATCAAATAGTCAAGTTCGAATGGGACAGACAGGACATTGTAGTGCATGGTGAAGACAATATGTCGTTTTAAGTGATGCCATTGTGCCTTTCATAGAAGTTTACGACGAAAAGGGGCCATGGGTCTAACAAGTCTTTGACACAGTGTTAGTGAAAAAGGTCCCAGAGGGGAAAAGCATCCCAGTTCCTAGAATAACGGTCGCGACTGTCGTGGTGGCCTCTAAAATGTTAAAAAACAGGTTCATACCGGGTAATGGCTTGGGTGCTGCTCTTCAAGGCATTGTGCAGCCAGTTTCTCTTCCTAAGAATCTGGATACTTTTGGATTAGTGTTCAAGCCCACATCTGCGGATGTAAGGAGGGCCCGCAAAATGAAGAATAGGGCAGGGGTCTTTCCCAAGCCAATTCCACGTCTGTCCAGATCATTCGTGAGGCTAGGTATCAAAAAGAAATTATTGTCAAAGGTTTCGGGGTCATTGATTGGTGGTGATGGAGACTTGGATAAAGGGTTTCAAAGGTTGTTCACTGAGCTTAACATGGTTAAAGCAGGGAAGGGTCAAGTAAGGCAAATGTACAGTTCGTCAGACCACGTGCAAAAGTCAACAACTGGGAAGCTACTCCTCTTCCTACTCGAAGGGAATCTTGGTAGTGGGTTTTGATTTTCTTTTGTTGTTTGGATTATTCAATGGTTTGTAATTCAGATATTATGTTCTGTCCAATTGGATGTGTTAAAGACATGTTATCTTTATATTCAATGAAATGCAATTGTCTTTCTTTCTTCATTCCTAATTTTGTTTCCGTTTTCTTTTCTTCTCTGTACAGTTCTTTTTATGTTGATATTAATTACATGACATGCATGAGGAATCTTTGGCCCAGTTTTAAAATTTAATCTAACTCGAAAATAATAATACAATAAATTGAGTGTGATGATGAATTGGAATATGATGATGACGAAGCCTATAAAGACATTAGTAAGGAATTAAGCCACTTTGAGGAAAAACCCAAACCTAACCTAAATGACACGGAAGCAGTTAATCTAGGGGACCAAAATAATGTCCGTGAAACTAAAATAAGTGTTCATCCGGAACCACAACTCAAGGAGGAGATAATTAAAGCAGTGTTCGAATACAAGGATATTTTTGCATGGTCGTATGATGATATGCCGGGTCTAAGCAATGATTTAGTGGTTCACAAATTTCCCACTCACCGGGCATTCCCTCCTGTCAAGCAGAAGCTGAGAAAGTTCAAAACGGATACGAGTGTAAAGATCAAAGAAGAGATCACTAAGCAGTTCGATGCGAAAGTCATTTGGGTCACGCGGTATCCCACCTGGTTAGTCACTGTTATGCATGTGCCAAAAAAGGATGGCAAGACCAGGGTGTATGTTGATTATCGGGATCTTAACAAAGCAAGTTCAAAAGATAATTTCCCACTGCCAAACATACACATATTGATTGATAATTGTACCAAGCATGAGATTAATTCTTTTGTGGATTGTTACGCGGGTTATCATCAGATCTTAATGGATGAGGAAGATGCAGAAAAAGTGGCATTTATCACGCTGTTGGGAACCTATTGTTATTGGGTCATGCCATTTGGTTTGAAAAATACTGGGGCAACCTATATGAGGGCAATGACAATAATATTTCATGATATGATACACCATGAAATTGAGGTGTACGGGGATGATGTAATCGTGAAGTCTAGAAAGCATTATGACAATGTCAGGGATCTGAGGAAGTTCTTCCAAAGGCTTCGCAGATACAATCTTAAGCTCTACCCTGCAAAGTGCACTTTCGGGGTGCTGTCTGGAAAGTTGTTGGGATTTATAGTCAGTCGCCGGTGTATTGAACTGGACCCGTCGAGATCAAGTCTATTCATAAATTTCCACCTAGGAGGAATAATACCTAGATGATGAGTTTGTTGGGGAGATTGAATTATATTAGTAGGTTCATTGCTCAACTCATGAAAACTTGTGAGCCAATCTTCAAATTGTTAAAGAAAGATGATGTGGTCAAGTGGACGGATGAATGTCAGAAGGCTTTTGATAAGATAAAGGGGTATTTGTCGAACCCACATGTGTAGGTCCCGTCAAACCAGGAAGGCCTTTGATTCAATATTTGACAGTTTTGAATAATTCATATGGCTATGTAGTAGGGCAAGATGATGTTACTGGCAGAAAGGAGCAGGCTATCTATTATCTCAGCAAGAAATTCATATCCTACCAGGTTAAGTATACTCATCTTGAGAGGACATGTTGCGCCCTAACTTGGGTTGCATAGAAGTTGAAACATTATTTGTCATCTTATACTACTTACCTAATATCTCGCTTAGACCCATTAAAATATATTTTTCAGAAGCCTATGCCCATAGGGAGGCTTGCAAAGTGGCAGATATTTCTTACAGAGTTTAACATTGTTGATGTGACCCGAACAGTAATGAAAGCACAGGCCTTGGCAGATCATTTGGCCGAGAATCTAGTTTACGAGGATTATGAACCTTTGAAGACTTATTTCCATGATGAAGAGGTGATGCATATTGAGTTGGAACAAGTTGAGATGCTGGGATGGAAACGTTTCTTTGATGGGGCTGGAAACATGAAAGACGTGGGAATATGAGCGGTACTTATTTCTGAAACATGACAACACAACCCTGTTACGGCTCAGCTTCATTTCTATTGTACTAAAAACATGGCAGAATATGAGGCATGTATATTGGGTCTGAGGTTAGCTGTAGATATGGGTGTCCAGGAAGTCTTGGTCATGGGTGACTCAGAGCTATTGGTACACCAAATTCAAGGAGAATGGGGAACACGGGACTTAAAGCTTATGTCGTATCGACAATGTTTGCATGATCGTTGTTAACAGTTTCAGTCAATAGAGTTCAGGCACATTCCAAGGATTCATAATGATGTTGCTGATGCGTTGGCTACTCTGGCGTCAATATTGCATCATCCGGATAAGGCTTACGTGGACCCTTTGCAGATTCAGGTCCGCGATCAGCATGTTTACTGTAATGTGGTGGAAGAGGAACTTGATGGTGAGTCGTGGTTTCATGACACCAAGGAATATATCAGGATGAGGGTGTATCCGGTACAGGCCACATGTGATCAGAAAAGAACAATTCGACAGTTGGCAAGCGGATTTTTCTTTAGTGAAGGAGTGTTGTACAAAAGAACTCCAAAACTCGTGTTGTTAAGATGCATTGATGCAAGGCAGGCCACGACTATCATGATTGAGGTACATTCCGGACATTGTGGACCGCATATGAGCGGGTACATTCTAGCAAAGAATATTCTCTGATCAGGGTATTATTGTCTTACTATGGAGTGGGATTGCATCGGTTTCATACGCAAATGTCATCATGCCAAGTTCATGGAGACTTGATTCATTCTCCACCATCGGAATTACACACGATGTCCGCACCGTGGCCTTTTGTTGCATGGGGCATGGATGTCATTGGGCCAATCGATCCAGCAACGTCAAATGGGCATAGGTTGATTTTAGTGGCTATAGATTATTTTACCAAGTGGGTAGAAGCTAAAACGTTCAAGTCCGTAACCAAGAAAGCTCTGGGTGATTTGCATTCAAACATTATCTGTGGGTTTGGGATACCAAAAGTGATCATTACAGACAATGGATATAATCTCAATTGTCATTTGATAAAAGAGACATGTGAGTAGTTCAAGATTACCCATTGCAATTCTACCACGTACCGCCCTAAGGAAAATGGAACAGTTAATGCTGCCAACAAGAATATAAAGAAGATACTACAAAAAATGATGGAAGGTTTTAGATAGTGGCATGAAAAGCTGCCTTTTGCATTGTTGGGGTACCGCACCACTGTTCGAACTTCAGTAGGGGCGACTCTTATATGTTGGTGTATGGCACTGAAGTAGTGATACCCGCAGAAGTGAAAATCCCGTCCTTTCGAAATATCGCGGAGGCTGAGATCGATGATGATGAATGGGTGAAAATTCACTTGGAACAGTTGAGTCTGATCGATGAGAAAAGATTGGCATCAGTGTGTCATGGCCAATTGTACTAACAAAGAATGGTAAGAGCATACAACAAGAAAGCGCATCCAAGGAAGTTTGAAGTGGGACAGTTAGTGCTGAGACGTATCTTGCCTCATCAGGCAAAAGCAAAAGGAAAGTTCGCTTCAAACTGGCAGGGCCATTAGTTGTAACCAGAGTGTTGTCTAATGGTGCACTATATTTAATAGATGTGGAAGGAAAATGTGTAGAAATGGCTATTAATTCCGATGCGGTCATGAGATATTGTGTATAATTTCTTAATTGTAATTGTTTGTATTCGGCATATTTTGAAGATTGAAATGACGAAGGCGTTTTGTTCTACTATCTAAATACTTTATCTCTTGTCACCCCTTTTGAGACTTATTTGTTTTCTTTCATACCCCTCTTTCGGAATCAGTGGCACAATTCAGAAACACAAGTGCGAAGGATAAATAAGTGAAAAAGAAAAAGGAAGGAAGAAAATGAAAAAAAAGAAAAAAAATAGAAAAAAGGGAGAAGGGTCTAAAATGCCCTCAGCGTAGCTCGAAAATTGCCCACCGTCCATCTATTGACCAAAATATGCCCTTCCATTAATGTTTTCAGCTCAACAATAGCCTTTGTTAATTTTTGTGGCTCAAAAATGCCCTTTCCGTTAACGGAGGGACATGTGCCATCCTCCTGTTGGCTCATTCTAAATATTTCTTAATTTATTAAAAAAAGTCATTATTCATACATGAAAAATAATTTTCTAAAGCAATTAAAAAGGATTTTTTTCTCAGTATTTAGCAAAAAAATAAAAAAAATTAAAATATTTTTTTCTAAAACAAAAATTTTTTAATTTTTTTTTTGTAGAAACTCGAAAAAATCCTTTTTTCTTTAGTTTTTAGGAAAAAACTTATTTAATCTTTTTTAAAAAAATTGGATTTTTTTTAGAAAACTGTAATTGTTTTGTAAAATCTGTTTTTTTAGAAAGCTGGATTTTTTAAAATCTGTTTTTTAGAAAATCGAGTTTAAAAAAATAAATTCTAAAAACAGGTTTTTAGAAAATCCAATTTAAAAAATACAGTTTTCTAAAAAAACAGATTTTACAAAAAAATCCAGTTTTAAAAAAACATGTTTTTACAAAAAAAAAAATCCAGTTTTAATAAAAAGGTGTAAAACAGTTTTTTTCTTTAAATGTTTTCAAAAATCCAGTTTTTTACTAAAAACTAAAGGAAAAAGGACTTTTTCCAGTTTTACAAAAAACAAATTAATAAATTTTTTAAGTATTTTAGAAAAAAATATTTAATTTTTTTTAGTTTTTTTGCTAAATACTGGGGAAAAATCCCTTATTAATTACTTTAGAAAATTATTTTTTATATATGAATAATGAGTTTTTTTTAATAAATTAAGAAATATTTAGAATGAGCCAACAGGAGGATGACACGTGTCCCTCCGTTAACGGAAAGGGCATTTTTGAGCCACCAAAATTAACAAAGGCTATTGTTGAGCTGAAAACATTAACGGAAGGGCATATTTTGCTCAATAGATGGACGGTGGGCAATCTATTGAGCAAAATATGCCCTTCCGTTAATGTTTTCAGCTCAACAATAGCCTTTGTTAATTTTGGTGGCTCAAAAATGCCCTTTCCGTTAACGGAGGGACACGTGTCATCCTCCTGTTGGCTCATTCTAAATATTTCTTAATTTATTAAAAAAAACTCATTATTTATACATGAAAAATAATTTTCTAAAGCAATTAAAAAAGGATTTTTTTCCCAGTACTTAGCAAAAAAAATAAAAAAATTAAAATATTTTTTTCTAGAAAAACTCGAAAAAATCCTTTTTTTCTTTAGTTTTTAGTAAAAAACTGTTTTAAACTTTTTTTAAAAAATTGGATTTTTTTAGAAAACTGTATTTTTTTTTTTGTAAAATCTATTTTTTTAGAAAGCTGGATTTTTTAAAATCTATTTTTTAGAAAATCGAGTTTAAAAAAATAAATTCTAAAAACAGGTTTTTAGAAAATCCAGTTGAAAAAAATACAGTTTTCTAAAAAAACAGATTTTACAAAAAAATCCAGTTTTAAAAAAACATGTTTTTACAAAAAAAAAAAATCCAGTTTTAATAAAAAGGTGTAAAACAGTTTTTTTTAAAATGTTTTAAAAAATCCAGTTTTTTACTAAAAACTAAAGAAAAAAAGGACTTTTTCCAGTTTTACAAAAAACAAATTAATAAATTTTTTTAAGTATTTTAGAAAAAAAATATTTTATTTTTTTTATTTTTTTTGCTAAATACTGGGGAAAGAATCCCTTTTTAATTGCTTTAGAAAATTATTTTTTATGTATGAATAATGAGTTTTTTTAATAAATTAAGAAATATTTAGAATGAACCAACAAGAGGATGACACGTGTTCCTCCGTTAACGGAAAGGGCATTTTTGAGCCACAAAAATTAACAAAGGCTATTGTTGAGCCGAAAACATTAACGGAAGGGCATATTTACTCAACAAATGGACGGAGGGCATTTTTAGACCTACGCTGATAGTTGAAGGGCAATTTAGACCCTTCTCCCTAGAAAAAATGAAGGAAGAAAAGAAAAGGAAAAAAAGGAATAAAAAAGAAGAACAGAAAACAAAAAGAAAAAGAAGAGAAAGAAAAATCACAACAATAAAGTAATTCCTATGACATGAACTACGTTTGACTTTATAAAGGGTACATAGGCAGCCTCCCTCTGAGGTTCAGTCACACCAAAAAAAATTCAAAGTCCCCAAGCAAGAAACTGGGGCAGAAGTTGTGGATGTTGTGAGAGATATGATTCCGAAAGTTGTAATTTTAACCCATTATGAATTGTTTTTGAGCCTTTTATACCTTTTTTTTCTAACACATCCAAAAGTCACGTTACGATCTAAAGAAAGACCTTCCGATCAGTCTTCGATAAATGCCAAGTCAAGCAGGTAAAGGTAATTCATGACAGGGGCAACACTCTGGTTCAGGCAGGAAAGATAAAAAATAAGAGAGTCTTATTGGTGAATATCCTTACGGGCACCGTAAGGCGACGGAAGTTGAGAGAAATTAAAATGAGAGAGTCTTATTGGTGAAAACCCTCACGGACCCCTTGAGGAGAAAGTGAGTTAAGAAGTAAAAAAATGAGGGAGGTCTGTTGGTGGAAAACTATTTCGAGGCACCGTAGGATGAACAAGGTCAAGGTTTGGGTAAAGTAATCAAGTTAAGGAAATTCTGAGGCATCAAGGTATGGCAATTGGAAGTTGATTGGTTAGAAGGTTGGGCCGATTAGTCTGAGATGCATGTCATGATCATTGGTACCAGTTGTTCCATTCACATAAGTTTCTTTTCTTTTCCCTTTCAATAGTCATCCGGTTTTGGATTCTTCTTATCCTTAACTCGTAAAATCATTGCATTTCATTTTCTTTTAGGGTTTATCTATCTAAGATGTTTTAATGTTTGTTTTGCTCAAAGCAAGTGGAAAAGGATTTCAAAGCTCACTATCGACTTTCAAAGTTGTAAAGCATAACGTGGTCAGAGCATGTCAAAGACAACATTATGTAAGGTGGAATATAGGGAATCACCGGAAGTTTCATCGGCAGAATGATTGGGTAATGTCATGGGAAATGCAAAGGTTCAGATAAAGGGGTAAGAGGTGTGAAACGGCATCATGGGTATAGAACACTTGGGTTGTCAAAGGTCAGGGGGATGAAAAGTCAATCAGAAAGTCAAGCTGTTAAGGGCCAGTTCGGGGAAGCCAGTCAAAACAAACAATGCAGTGGAAAGGCCTTCAGCAAGAATGTCATCAGCTAACCACTATTTTAAACTGACAAGTTTTCTTTTATTGAAACATGGGCAGAAAATACGGTTGTTTTGGAGGAACTCTCCAGAAGGTAAAAACAAGCATTAATCAGGTTTGACTGTAAAGTGGTGTTCGATTAAAATACAAGATAATCATGAATAGCATATGTGGAATGCAAGTTGGCTTCAAAGTTTGATGTTCAACATAAGATTCAATTAGGAGTTGTCAGGACCTTCCCGGATAATAGGACTTAGCTTTCAAACTCTTAGTAATAGTTAGTTAACACTCACCCATGTACCCAGCTTCCAAACTGGGATAGTAATTTTCTTTATTTTGTCTATTTTGTTGAAGTCGGGAGCCCGCCCGTATAACAGAGGAATACTTTTCAAGTTTTGAAGTCGGGAGCCCGCCCGTATAACAGAGGCATAATTTTCAAGTTTTAAAGTCGGGATTCCACCGGTATAACAGAGACATACATTTCAAGTTTTGAAGTGGGGATCCCGCCCATATAACATAGGCATAAGAGGAATACATTTTACAAGTTTTGAAGTCGGGAGCCTGCCCGCCCGTATAACATGGATTTTGTGGCATTGTTTGCATTTTGTTTGTGCGTTGTAATTAATGAAAAATACAAAAATAAATACTTTTCATGTGCATTAGGGGTTTAATTTTACTTATTTTTGGAATTAATTAGCAATTAGAAGTTTTACAAAAAAAACAAAAATCACAAAAAATAGTTTACTCTTATTTTAATTTTTGGAATTTTGGTGCTATTTCTGTTAATTTGGTACTTGGTTAGTTTGTGATAATTATTAAAGTTAGGTAATTGGATTTGGTAGTGTAATTTAGTTTTTGAATTAATTTAGAATTTTTAGTTTTAATTTTGAAAAAAAGAAATTGGAAAAGAAGAAATGAGAAAGGAAATTAAAATGCGAAGAAAGAGAAATTGGGTCATGCAGCCCAATCGGACCAACATTCAAACACAACCCAACCCAAGCCACTGACCGATCTGTCTCCCCTAACATAACCAAACAACGCCGTTTAGGTCGTATTTGATCTGGGCCGTCGAGGTAGTTTAATCCAACAGCCCTGGAGTTGGGTGTGATTAATATATAACTGTCCGAAGGCTACCCCCACCCCATTCGTCTCTCATTGCCCTCACCCATCAGAAACGCTAGAGTCCGCCGTTCTATTACGCTTTGTCAAACCCGCCGGCGGCGACGACTGAAACCACTCCAATGACACCAAAAATCACACCAGAGCATCTTCTTCCTTCCCTTATCATGAATATTTTAGCCTCTTCCCTCAAATCTCACTAGTTACCCTTGAATCTTCAAAATAGTAGTCACCGCCTCCGCCGCCCACGGAGGCTGTCACCCTTTCCCCACCAAATTAACACCTTTGAACTACCTTCCTCTCCTCTCTTCAAATCTACTACCCTTTCCCTAAAATCATCACCAAACTCCTCAAATATTGAATTAAAGCTCCGGAAAAAAATCCTAACTCCTCCAAATCCAACCAAAATCATACCCTATAGCCCCCTTGACTTCCTCATCCATAATCCAAAATCAGAGCCCTTCAAATCCAAGCAGAATCCTTGGAATTTTAGATCTAGGGTTTTATAAGAGACTGTTGGTATTTTTAAAGACTGTCCAAAGGTCGATTTGAGTTCCTAAATAACATGATATGTTTGTTCTCACCAAAAAAAAACATATAAATTTATTTGGGGGCTCAATCTGAATTCAATTCATTTAAGACCAAATCAGCGAGTTTCTATTCTTTTTCTTTCTTCCTTGTTTAATTTTGATTTCTAGTTTAATTTTCATTTTGGTTGATTTTGCCTGCATGATTTCCGAGTTTTAGTTTAAATTTTGTTTTAATATTTGATTTTGTTGGTTTAATTCAGTGGGTAGTCCTCTAATTTATTGAGTAGTTTAGTTAAATTCGATTTTTTTCTGTCCAGTTTTCTTAGAACTAATTTCGATACTGTGTGATTCATATTTAACTTCGATGCATGGTTGTGTGTTTGACATGAATTATACTTTAGTTTCCAATTTTACTTGTTAGTTAATGGCTAACTCACTGTTTTGACCATAGGATATTAGTGTTCATTTAGAGTTAAAGTCCGATTTCAATTAATTAGATTAGTTAGCTCAACTTTTAAACTCTATTTGGTTATAACAGATTGATTTCAAGTTTTGTATTGACTAATCATAGTTCTCTAGTTAGTTAACAAGGCTAGGCTAGGTTAGTAAATTTCAGACTAGTAAAAGGGTAATGTAGGTAATTCGATGGAAGAAAATACTGCAAATAACTCATTTGGAAACCTCTATAACATTCTAGATGGGGTTCTAATTAGAGTTTTAGGAACATAGTGAAGTAACTTGAGAAACAAATCATAAAATGAAGGTCTAATTAACTAAAAGTCGAAAATAAAAGAGGGACTAAAGGGTAAAATAGAAATTTGGGGGTTGCCTTTAGTTTTTGCCTATAAAAGGCAGGTCTTTACTGCCTTGTGCACTAAGTTTTGGCATCTGAAAAATTCTCCCCAAAGATGTTCTACAAGTTTTTAAAGATCTAAAATTAGAAATTAAAAATTCACAACCAAAAACTGAAATCTAAGTGAAACTTTCATCCTAGATCTTAGATTTCCAAAAAACTCAAAAATAGCACAAAAACTCGTACAAAAATACTGTTCTATTGAAACTCTCTTAGATTAAGTTTGAATTTCAGCTGTAGATCAATTTTTCAGTTCAATAGAGGGTTAAAAATGGTTTGAATATCTTTTAGATCTCGTTTGGTTCAAGTTCAGGGAATTCTGGTTGATTTCGAGTATATTTGATCCAATCATATCTAGTTTCATTTGTTTTTTGGTGTTTATTCTTCTGCAAATTGTCTCTGGATTGCTGTGCTATTTCTGGGAGTTGAAATTGATCCAATTGCCTTGGCTTTAGGCTGCTGCTCGTTATTATTTTAGCTGACCTTCCATTTCTTCACTTCAATTCTAATTTCCAGGGATATTCTTAGACTCAAGAGATACTGAATATTGTATCAACATGCATGAACACATTTTGAAGTTGAATAACGAAGAATTGTCTGCTTGCACATGGACTTTTTACTATTATTGTTCAGCTTAGAAATTTAGCTTAATTGAGTTGTTTGAACAATATTTTAAATGTATTAATTAGGGTTTTATGGACTGTATTGGACCGCTGCATCTTCATAGAATTCTGTGATTATCCTGTTGAAGAATGTTAGATTTGACTAGTTTTAAATTATTTCCATATTTTAGACTTATGCTTAATGCGACCTCGGTGAGTAAAAGATAAGGAAATGCCGATTCTAGTCTCTCATAGGAGGCGTCGTGCATCGAGTATACACCCTATACCCAGCTTCCCATAAATGATGCGACAATGGAAGATCCTTAGACATAATAGCCCTCATTATCGAAACAAGTATGAAAAACTACTTTTAGTTTTATTAAAAATATTGAACATATTGCTATAATTTGAATCCAAAGGCAACATGTGTCTCTACCCCTGAAAACTGAAATGTTACCTGTGACTATAGGGTTTAATGGCTTGAACATGTTTATCTCACTATTTGTTGAAATCAGAAATGACTTCTAGTTTCTCTGGACCATGGCTGATCTGGTTTTGAAGAGTAGTAACTAAGGTTACATGACTATTAAAATTCTAGAAATATTAGTATGCAAACAAGCTAAACATACATGAGTTTCGAATTCCAAACAGTTGAATCTGTTCAAATCCAATTGTGACCCGGTCAAGGCTCTCATAAGATCGTACATTAGATTTGGGCTCAATAAGCATCTCAGTACACTACTGCTCACTCAATTGAAATTCAGGCCCAATTCGACGCCAATCAACTTCGAGCAGCCTTATAAAGTTGACAAAATTTACTTCACTCCTGGGGTAGTGTTTGGGCTAGTGTTTCAAGCCCAAAGTACTAAAAGCCTGGGCTGTTATGCTTGCCCTGTGTTAACTCACATTGATAATTAACTAGGGTTTAGAGACAACCCTTAACAGAAAATCATAGTTCTTTTAGATTGGCCTTAAAAATAAATAAGGTGTGCTGCGCCAAATAACATCACAAATTACGTGGCCCTCTTTAACTACTTCTTTTATAATATTTAGCCCTCGGGATGCGTCATTTAGAGAATTTCACGTCTTCCCGCAAAGTTAATAATATGCTAGTTGCTTTAGGCCCGGCATGTAATAATAATACCTTCCTAAACTCGGGTGCACATCTATGTGATCCTAATCCAAATCCCAGCGAAGTTAAAATGTGTCGAAAACTACGTGTGCATTTATATGACGTGGTTCGAGACGTGTTTTAACGACGTTGCAATTCTCTTTAAAAATAATAATAAAAGTGGTTTAAAGTTAAAAAGCACATAATTTAAAACATGTTTTAAAATCAGATAACTAAGCCAGATACAACGGTTAAATAGAGTTAACCTTTTCTCGATTTGGGATTAAACCGGTGACTTGGAACACCATAAATCTCCTCAATTCGGGATTAACAATAAATCCCATTTCGATTGTCCTTTAATTGGAAAAACTCCTTTATACCCTTGCGGATGTAGGAAAAAGAAGGCGTGACACATGGTATCAGAGCACTAGGTTCACATAGGTCTGACAAAGCTATGGGAAAACTTGATAGTCTTGTAGATCGATACAGTGACGTCTGTATTTATATTTGGGAGGCTATATGGTATTAGGAAAAACTACTCTTTGTTCATTTCTGGCGTGCAGTGGTCAGTGTACTAAATTTCCCTCTTCTATTCTCTCACAGATTGTGAGGACTCATACCGCCGACGTTCCGAACCCGAGAGGAGCTACTCCCCTATTTCTATAGGCCAGGGTAGAGGCCGGTGGAGGGCACCGGCCCGTGGTAGGGGACGCGGGCAACCCAGAGCTATTCCAGATGCACCACCAGCAGATCCTGCGAGGGATCCCATTATTGAGGAACAGGGAAAGGCGCCCGCAACTGTGCCTATTCCAGGGGAGATTCCAGGAGGTCATAGGTCAAATGCTACGATTCATAGACACTTTAACTCAAGCTGGTTTGTTTCTACTAGATGCAGCTGCTTCATAAGTAGGAGGGGGAGCCTAGACCCCTACTGCTCAGGCTCCAGCTCATGTAGCTATGGTATATCAGACCCTAGGTGCATTTCCCAAAGTTGGGGTTCAGCCACCTACTACACTAGCCCCAGCCCAGGCCAGCTGTGGATTACGATCTGCAGAATTTACTAGACAGATGGACTAGACTTCACCTTCCAGTCTTCGGGGGTGAGCATCATGAAGATGCTCAGGACTTCATCAACAGGTGCAGGGACAGACTGCACGCCATGAGGATATTGGAGTTGCATGGAGTTGACTTTACTACTTTTCATCTTAAAGGGCATGGCTCGTAGATGGTGGCAGTCCTATGTTCTTGGCAGGCCCGCCGGTTCTCCTCCCACACCTAGGGTCAATTCGTACAGTTGTTCTTCGATAGGTATATTCCACCCTCTTAGAGGGAAGAGCTGCGGTATCAGTTTGAGCACCATGAGTAAGGTCAGATGCATGTGACCAACTATGAGGTGAGGTTTTCCAACTTATCCCGCCATGTACTTATGATACTCCCTACAGATTCAGAGAGAGTGCGGATGTTTGTCGTCGGATTGCAGCCCAATATTCGATCAGGTATAGCCCGAGGGGTGGAGATGGGTATAGAGTATCAGCTTGTGGTAAAGATTGCTCGCCGGATTGAGGGGGATCGCCAGAGGGGTAAAGAGAATATACAACAGGACAAGAGAGCTAGATTCTTTGGAGAGTTCAGAGGTGCCCCAGCTTGGGGCAGAGGTTAGTATGGGAGGGTCCAGCCCATTAGGCTCCCATCTTCAACACCACCACCTCCCGCCCGGGGTGCTCCAGCATGCCCTATTTCAGTCCCATGCTAGAGAATTCTTACCGGCCGCCAGCTATTCAGGGTTCCTCCAGTGGGTATTCAGGTCCTCAAGGTTCTTCTGGTTCCTATTTCAGTGCTATGCCGGAGAGTCCACCAGCTATCCAGGCTCCTCCCACGGGATCTACGAGTCATCAGGGATAGTCATCAGGGCAGCAGGTTGCCGCCCCATGTTTTTTGAGTACGGGAACCCTAGTCACATGAGGAGATCCTTCCCCAGGCTTATGGGCAAGGTAGTGTAGTAGGGGCAGCAACCCATGACTCAAGCACAAGCATCCAAGCCACCTAGAGGTGGAGGACAGACTGGTAGAGGCCGTCCCAGAGGTGGAGGTCAGATGGTTAGAGGTCATCCCACTCTTGCTCCGACGGGTGGAGGCCAGCTAGTTGGCGCTCCAGCTATATTATATGCTCTTCCAGCCAGGCTAAATGCATTAGTCTCAGATATCGTCATCACATGTATTATTTCCGTTAGCGGTAGGGGTGCTTCAATATTATTTGATCCAGGGTCTACTTATTCATATTTGTCATCTCTGTTTGCTCGATTCATGGTCACTTCTCCTAAGCCTTTGGATGTTCATGTTCATGTGTCCACTCCTGTGGGTGATTTTGTGGTTGTGGCCCGGATCTACCGGTCTTGTATGGTGTTGTTTTAAGACTAGAGCAGTTCTTCTGTTGCTCGATATAATCGATTTTGAGGTAATCCTGGGTATGGATTGGTTATCTCCATATCACGTCGTTCTAGATAGCCATGCCACGACTGTTTCACTAGCAATTCCAGGATTCCCGCGATTGGAGTGGAAGGGTTCCATAGTTGATACGCCTAGCAGGGTTATTTCTTTCTTGAAGGCTCAGCGCATGGTTGAGAAAGGGTGTTTGGCTTATTTAGCTTATGTGCGAGACACCATCGCAGATTCCCCGACGATTTATTCAGTTCCAGTAGTCCGAGAGTTCGTCGATGTTTTTCCTTCTGACCTTCCTGGCATGCCTATGAATCATGATATTGACTTTTGTATTGATTTGGCTCCAGGCACTCAGCCTATATCTATCCCACCGTACCGTATGGATCTGAAAGAGCTGAAGGAGCAGTTGGAGGAATTGTTAGCAAAAGGGTTTGTTAGGCCTAGTGTATCGCCTTGGGGAGCACCAGTGCTATTTCTGAGGAAGGATGGGACTATACAGATGTGCGTTGATTACCACAAGTTGAACAAAGTCGCCATCAAGAACAAGTATCCATTGCCCCGTATTGATGATTTGTTAGACCAGATGCAGGGTTCTAGGGTGTTCTCTAAGATTAACTTGAGGTCAGGGTATCATCAGCTGAAGATTCGGAATTCAGATGTTCCGAAGACTACATTCAGAACTAGATATGGCCACTACGATTTTCTGGAGATGTCCTTTGGCTTGACTAATGCTCCAGCGGAATTTATGGACTTGATGAATAGGGTTTTCAGGCCTCATATTGATTCTTTTCTCATCGTCTTTATTGACGATATCTTGATATACTCACGTAGCCTGGGGGAGCACGAGCAGCATTTGAGAGTAGTGTTTCAGACCATGCGAGAGCAGAAGCTTTATGCTACGTTCTCCAAGTATGAGTTTTGGCTAGAATCAGTGGCAGTATTGGGGCATCTAGTGTCAGAAGAGGGTATTAAAGTGGATCCCAAGAAGATTGAGGCAGTTCAGAGTTGGTCACGTCCTACTTCAGTGATAGAGATCAAGAGTTTCCTGGGGTTAGAAGGTTACTACCGGCGATTTGTGCATGGCTTTTCATCTATTGCATCACCTCTGACCAGATTGACCCAAAAGGGTGCTCCTTTATGTTGGTCCGATGATTGTAAGGAGAGCTTCCAGAAGCTCAAGACAGTTTTGACTACAGCACCCGTTCTTGTCTTGCCTTCCGGTGCAGGGATGTATACGGTATATTGCAACACTTCTCGCGTCGGCTTGGGATGTGTATTGATGCAAGAGGGGCGAGTTATTGCATATGCTTTACATCAGCTGAAGTTTCATGAGAAAAATTATCATGTGCACGATCTAGAGTTAGCAGCGATTGTTCATACTCTCAAGATATGGAGGCATTATTTGTATGGGGTGTCATGTGAGGTATACACCGACCATCGCGGCTTGCAGCATTTGTTCAAGCAGAGGGATCTTAATTTGAGGCAGCGCAGGTGACTTGAGTTACTAAGGGATTATGACATTAGCATTCTTTATCATCCAGGTAAGGTGAATGTGTCGTGGATGCCTTGAGCAGAAAGGCAGAGAGTATGGGTATCTTGCCATTCATTCCTACTGAGAGGATACCATTAGCTTTGGACATCCAGTCTTTAGCCAACAGACTTGTGAGGTTGGACATTTCGGAGCCCAGCCGAGTTATAGCATGTGTGGTTGCTCAGTCTTTGTTATTGGGGCAGATTAAGGCCCGACAGTTCGACGATCCACATTTGGCAGTTCTTAGAGAGACAGTACTCCAGGGAGGTGCCATGAAGATTTTTATGGGCGAGGATGGTGTGTTACGGATATAGGGCCGTGTATGTTTTCCTAATATTGACGGTTGAGAGAGAGGATTCTAGAGGAGGCCTACAATTTGAGGTACTCCATTCATCCGGGTGCCACAAAGATGTATCGTGACTTGAGGCAGCATTACTAGTGGCGGAGGATGAAGAAGGACATCATAGAGTATGTAGCTAGATGCTTGAATTTCCAGCAGGTCAAGTATGAGCACCAGAGGCCAGGTGTCCTACTTCAACAGATGCCCATTCCGGAATGAAAGTGGGAGCGCATCACCAAGGATTTCATGGTTGGGTTGCCGCGGACTTTGCGGAAGGTTTATTCAGTTTGGGTTATGGTGGATAGGTTGACCAAGTCGACCCACGTCATTCGAGTGGCGACTACTTATACAGCGGAGAGATATGCTCAGATTTACATTCTGGAGATAGTTAGGTTGCACGGTGTGCCAGTTTCTATCATATCAAACAGAGGCCCTCAGTTCACTTCCCATTTCAGGAGAGCTGTTCAGAGTGATTGGGGACCCGCGTAGAGCTTAGCATGGCATTCCATACTCAGACCGACTGGCAGTCGGAGCAGACAGTTCAGATTTCAGAGGATATGCTTAGAGCATGTGTGATTGTCTTTGGAGGGCAGTGGCATTAGTTCTTGCCCTTGGCGAAGTTTGCATACAATAATAGTTATCATTCCAGCATAGAGATGGCCCAGTATAAGGCATTATATGGTCGGCATTATCGTTCTCATATCGGGTGGTTTGAGCCCGGTGAGGATAAGTTACTTGGTAAATGTTTGGTACAAGATGCCTTGGATAAGGTAAAGTTGATTCTGGAGAGGCTCCGCACAGCTCAGTCCAGGCAGAAGAGTTACGCAGATCAGAAGGCGTGTGATGTATCATTCATGATTGGTGAGAAGGTTCTCTTGAAGTCTTGCCAATGAAGGGCATTATGAGGTTTCGAAAGCGGGGCAAGCTAGGCCCAAGGTTTATTGGTCCCTTTAAGGTGTTCAGGCGAGTTGGAGAGGTTGCCTATCAGCTTGCTTTACCTCCCAGTTTATCGGGAGTTCATCCGGTTTTCCATGTATCGATGCTTCGAAAGTATCATGCCGACCTATCACATGTGTTGGATTTTAGTACCATTCAATTAGATGAGAGCTTGGGCTATGAGGAGGAGCCAGTCGCCATTATTGATAGACAAGACTGCTAGTTGAGGTCCAAGAGGATTTCCGTGATAAGGGTCGAGTAGAGGGTCCAACCAGCTGAGGAGGCGACCTGGGTGTCCGAGGAAGACATGCGGAGTAGATATCCCCACTTATTCAGCAGTCCATGTACTTTTCTATGTCATTCAAGGATGAACGTTTGTTTGAGAGTTGGAGAATGTAACAACCCGACTGATTGTTTTGTATTTTAGAAACTAGATCCCTTAAATAAAACTTCCCGCACTTGCTTTAACTAATTTATGACTTGCGGGGACGGGTGGTTCGGAAGTTGGAAGAGTTTTGAGTAAGAATATGCCCACTTGCTTCTTTAAATTTTTCTAAAAAGGCCAAGTTTGACTCGGTCAACTTTCTTAGGAAACGAATACGGATTCGTGATTTGACGATCCCAAAGGGTCCGTGGAAAATTATGGGACCTGGGCATATGCCCAGAATCGAATTCCGAGGTCCCTAGCCCGAGTAATGAATTTTTCTGTAAAATTGTTAACCTGAAGTTTTAAAGAATTAAATAAACTAAGTAATCATTGATTTCCTAGGTATTAGGCTTATATTTTAGTTCCGAAACTTGGTACAGGTCCGACATATCAGTTAAGACTTACCCGTGAAATGCGGTGTCAATCTGAGTAGTTTAAGGCTGTTTTGACCTGTTAGAAGGAAATTAAGAACTTGAAGTACAATGATTTAATTCATTTGGTTTATTCCTCAATTTACCGTTGTTTTGAGCATTTCGAGGGTTCTAGTAGATTCGTCTAGTGATTTTAGACTTTTCGATATGTTCGGTCAGGGCACGGGAGCCCCGAGCATCAAACGAGCTAGGTTTAAGTGAAATTATTAGTTGAAGAAAAGCTAGAAGTTGTTGCTTCCATCATAACCGCATCTGCAGTTCTTGGACCACAGATGCAGTCATTTGATCGCATAAGCGCAAAGGGACTGGCCATGGGAAAATTGCACAAGCAGCCCAGGGACTGTAGAAGTGGTTCCGCCTATGCGACCCCCAGACCGTAGAAGCGGTCCAGCTCCTTATTGCCCAAAGCCGCAGAAGCGGATTCCACAGAAGCGGAAATAGCTGGGGACAGAGGCTCATTTAATACGAACTCTACACCATTTTTATCACATTTCACTCTACACTTAGGCGATTTGGGTGCTTCCAAGAGAGGGTTTTCACATAGCTTGGTAAGGTAAGTAATCCCTCTTCATCCCTTTAGACACGTGATTTTTGACCCTCCATGAAATTTCACCCAATTTTAGCGTAGAATATTTAATTTAAGTTTAATATAGTTATTTAAACTAGTTTTAACCCTTTTACATTATTTTTATCATAAAATTAAAAATACAAAAAATAGTTTTATTTTTTTCTATTTAATTAAGTTATTAAGTATTTGTAGAAGAATATTATTTTTCTACACATTACTTTTATATAGTCCTTGAAAATACAAAAAATAATTTCAAATTCATTTTGTAGATTTTATTTTTAATATTAATACGTTATCAATTTCAATTAAAAGTTTTTCTATTATTGTAGGTATTTAAAATAAATTTTCAGCTTTTATTTTAGCCCAATATTTATAGAAAACTAGGGCTCAAATACCAAGCATAAGACCTAGGACTCATCTTCCCTTCTTCTTTAACAAGACAACAATGAAGGGAACAACCTACAACAAAAACCCTAGCAAACACTCTTCGGCCGCCAGGAACAAAAAAAAAATTACAGCTACTACTTGATCTTCTTCATTCTGAAGAAAAAGGAAAGACTGTAAAAAAACCCTAGCTTTCCCACACCACCATTGTCACGCCGTCCCCCCCCCCCCCCCACCACCCCCCTTTCCGGTCTACCAGCGACCAGCTGCTACGTGACCCCTCCCCCCACGCTACTCACCTCCATAACCTCCATTTCCGTCGACCTCCACGTGAACCAGCCGCCTCTCCCTCCTCACGTCCAAGCCACAGCCCGTCGAACCCAGCTGAGCAGCAGCGAGCAGCTCCATAGCTGCTGCTTCACGTCACCTCCTCAGCCGCAACACCAAATAGCATCCATTCTTCTATAACTCATCACCTCCCTGCCATCATCTATGCCCTTTCATTTCGATTGAAGCTCAAACGGGGGTCAAGTTCGGATCGGTTCTGCGAGGGTTTTCCGTCGAGGTACTGGTTGAGTTTTTATTTGTTGAATTCGTTTTCCAGTTGAATGTTCTACTTTCGGCCAGTAGCGAAGCCATATTTTTCGAGATAGTAGACGTATATCTTTTCTTCTCCCTCTGTTTCATTTCGTTACTCTTACACGATGATTCAATGCTTGTTTGCGATATTATCTGCCTTGAATTGAAAGTGCATTGTTTGATTTATTGGACACTATTAGCTACTGCTCAGTTAGTACGTTAATTTTGATTCACATGCTAATATGCACATTTATTAGTAATCATGAAATTGATCCTAGCCTTAAACTTTAGTTTACTGTAATTTTAGTGGAAGAATTGGATTGGGTCTTGGATAAATATGAGAAAGAATTTAAACTTGAGAAAGTTTCTGCTTCTTGTTTTATTTCTCTTTAGTCACTCGGATCGATAGGAGCATGTTTAGGCCGACAACACTTGAGTAAGCAAATTTTAGAATTTTTTTATTTGTTTGCTTTTAATTTAGAAGCAAGAGGTCGTTTCCTTAGTTGAATATATATTCCGGGAATGCCCCGAGGAATTTGTATATATTTTTATCCGGGGTATGCCCTAACGTATTCTGTAATTGGAATTCATGGTAACATAAATGGAAGTGTAGTATAGGCTAGAAAGACTTATTTCATTTTGTTTTATTTTTCTTTTATTAGGTGGTGATGACCTCGAACCTCGTGTGTGTTTATTTTGCTTTTATGTGTTTTTAACTCAATTCGAACATTTTAAAAGCCAACTAGATCGAGTACGCAACTGTGACCTTCACGGGACTTGGGGAGTGCCTAACACCTTCTCCCCGAGTCAAATGAACCTCCTTACCTGAATCTCTGGTGCGGACTTAGTTTTGAGTTCTAGTGTTTTAAAAGGAAACTTTTTTTTCAAAATGGTGACTAGCCACACCGAAATCAAAGTCAGGTTGCGACTTTGAGTTTTAATCCTTTTGAAACACATTTTTTTGTCACTTTCAAATTTGAAAAACCCTTTTCATGCTTTATTTAAATCTTTTTATTTATTTAAGAGGTTAAGTAAGAGTTTGTTAAAAAAAAAGGTGTGACATCTTTGGCGACTCTGTTGGGAATTTGAAGGTTCGAGCTAGTATTTGATCTTGTTGGCTTTTAGGGGGATGGCGTGGGAGCGTGGAGTGGGCGGACAGCTAGAGCAGCCGCCATCGACCACGTGCCGCCCCGAATTGGATTGTCTAGTGAACCCAAACCGTAGGTGAGCCTTTAGGTCATGCTTATTTGCATCATATCATTTAAACTTAGCAGGGTTCGATCCCATACATTGTGCCCCGTTGTAGGAGACCTATCCAAATTATATCAAAAATTGGCGTACGGCCCAAAATGACATTTATCATCCTATGTGCTAAATGTTGCATCTTTGAGGGTAAAAAGGTTATTTGGCGGACCAATGTTTGGAAAGAAGGGTGAAAAATAAAGCAAGCAGGCCTCACTCGCATTTTCTTTCATATTCTTTCAAAATCAAAAAATATGAAATAGAAAATCAAAAAAATATTTCACACTTTTCTATCATTTTCAGAAAATTCAAAAAAAATGAAAATAGAAAATCCAAAAAGATTTTACACTTTGCAATCATTTTCCCAAAACTTCACAAAAAAAATGATAAATTCAAAAAGATTTTGCACTTCTCCATTATTTTCCAAAAAAAATCCAGAAAATAAAAATGAAGAAAAATCCAAAAAGATTTTACACTTTTCCATTATTTTTAAAAAATTGAAAATCCAAAAAGATTTTACAATTTCTATTATTTTCCAAAAATTTAAAAGAAAAAGGAGAAAAATATTATTTTGTCCATTACTTTTTTCAAAAACTACACTTGATTTGATTCATGAAGGACATGATACGTAGGCAACCTATATAGGGTTCGATTGAAGCATTAAAAAGAAAAAAAAAGAGAATAAAATTGTGGGATTTATGAAATTAGTGGATAGGAAAGAATGGAAATAAAAAGGAAAAGGGAGGAAAGAAAATTAAAAACCAAGGAGGGTTAAAGAGAAAAATGAAGGGGAAAAGGAACAAGAAGAGCGAAATTGGGATGATGCCAAATGACCTTGTGACCCTCGAAGCCATTCTAGAACCGTGATTTGTTGCTATGTGCATTGCACGCAATGTGATACTTCTATTTAATAAATGCCCTATTGCTAAAGTGTTGGCTTTGGTTTGCTCCTCTTTGTTACTTTCATTGTTATCATAACAGAGGGTGGTTGGTTTGTGGCCTTTTGGTGAGTCATCCATACAACACGAGATCAAAGAGTAAGGTACATATGGCCAGCAAAGACTTGGATGCAAGAGTTGGTGTCCCGTAGAGAGAGATTGAGAAGTCAGAATCTGAATTGAAAGAGAAGGTCCAAAGGTTGAACCAACACATGACAGAAATGTATCAGTCTTGGATCAGGGGTCATCATCTACCTTCATTCCCCGCTAACTACATTGAAAACCCTGCAACTATTCCACCATTATCACAAGCCCAGATTCCCACTACCGCTAATCTTTCCCCTTAACATGCACCGGGCTTTACCCTTTACCACAACTACCCCGTCCCTTCAGCCCAAACTTTTCATGCTCCACCAGCCAAAACAACCTCGTACCCTGCTCCGACATCTGCTCCTACTTTCATACCCCCTCCACAAGCTACCCTCCACCGATCCTCTATTGAGGCCGCATTCCCCGCTCGAGATGTCCACTAGTATGCACAAGAGCCCACATTAGAGTCCCAGATACTTGCCCTTACACTCCCCAATTTGAGCCTCATGTTGAAACTAACCAACCACCCAAGAACTCATAGCAAGAGGAGATGTTTAGGAAGGTACAGGGTCTAGAACAATCACTTAAGAATATGCAAGGGTTGGGAAACCAGAGTGTGGCCTATAATTATTTGTGTTTGTTCCCCGATGTCCAACTGCTTGTCGGATTCAAGATGCCTACGTTTGACATGTATGACGGATATGGGGACCCTTTAGCTCAACTGACAGGTTATTGCAATGAGATGAGAGGCGCTGGGGGAAAAGACAAATTACTGATGGCGTATTTCAGCCAGAGCTTGAGTGGGGCAGCTCTAGAATGTTACACCCGCCAGGACACTAGCGGATGGTACACATGGGACGATATGGCTCAGGCCTTCGCCCGGATACAATACGGACATTGTCCCGGATCGGTTACCTCTGACCAATGTGGGAAAGAAACCCAGTGAAAGCTTTAGAGAATATGGGTTCCGATGGAGGGAGCAAGTTGCATGAGTCATTCCTCTGATGGAGGAAGACGAGATGGTTAAATACTTTCTTCGAGACCTGGAGCCCACTTACTATAGCCATTTGATCTCAGCCATTGGTAAGTCTTTCAATGATGTGTTGAAGATGGGAGAAATGGTGGAAGATGGGATCAAGTTGAGTATGATCATGAGCTATTCTGCGTTAAAAGCCACAACACAGGCAATTCAGAATGACACAGGAAGCTTGCCGGGTCACAAGAAACATGATGATGTTTCCATGGTTGTCTCAGGATCATGACATGGCTCAATGGGTCCACCTCACCAATATACTCAGCCTCAACCCCGACCCCAACTCCAAACCTATCATCGGGCTCCACATAATCCATCTCACAGCATTATCTTTCGAACAACGCCCAGTTATTCATTCAACCAATGGGTCACTCCTTATGGCGAGCACCGGCACCGCATAATACTCTTTCGCCTTCACGCCATTTTCGAGCACCCAAAAACCCTAGGAAACAGGGCATAGAGGGTAACAAAGGCAAAAAAATTGTTTCACTCCTATCGAAGAATCCTACACAAGTTTGTTTGAAAAGTTGAAACAACCTGGACTGATTGAGCCGCTCCTCGGCTATACCCAGACTCGTATGCAAAAGGTTTTGATCTTAGTTTGTGGTGCATGTACCACTCTAATGTCCAAGGGCGTAGCATCGAAGATTGTCATTCTTTGAAAAGGGAGATAGAAAGAATGATTCAAGAAGGGATAATTGTGGTCCAGGACACTGACACCCAGAATATCACACAGAATCCTTTACCTGCACATGATGATGCACACTTTGTGGGTGAGATGCGTGGTGACAAGGAATATGAGAGTCCTCTTGTGAACTTGCTGAGTGAAGTTAATGAATTGGAATTGGTGAAAGTCCTAACAATTTTGATGTGCAATCCAGTGGCTAATACGTCGAGCTTGCCGATTGAAATGACACTCCTTTCTCGGCTAGCCAGCGAGGAGTTTCGGTAGTTTATTTTGTTGTCATTTCCTTTTTGTTCGGTTTATTTTAGGATTGTAATTTAGATATTGTCTCGTGGTTCAAACTCTTCTTCTCATTTTTTCTAGTTCGTTTAGTCTGTAGTAACTCGTCTAGTTTTATTTAGGGTTGTTCCAGGGTTGTAACACATGTCTATTTTATTTCTCTTCTTCGATTGCAATCTCCCATTTTCTATTAATTCTAGTCAGTTTTGTTTAGGTCATTTTTCCTTTTATAGTTCTTTTCATGCTAATTCTAGTGACATGACATGCGAGGATAATTCTCAGCTTAATCTTGAAAGTTAGTCTTATCATGAAGTAATGGCACATTTTTGAATATGATAAAAGAGGAATTTGAGGAAAAGGTAAAGATTCACGTATTCTGAGAAAGTTGGAGCTTGAATTGAGTGAAATTGAGACCGTTATTTTGCAAAATGAAGATGTTGATAAGAGCATACAACAAGGAAATGTCTCTCAAGCAGTTTGAGGTAAATCAGTCAATGTTAAAAGGCATTCTTCCACATCTAGATAAGGTTGAGTCAAGTCTGCTTCGAACCGGCAAGGATCATTCATTGGGATAAAGGTATTGCCTGTTGTTTGTGTTTGTGTGGATGCCATGAATAGATACTATGCATGATTTGTTTGCTTATCTTCAATTGCATGCTTGTACTTGGCATTTTTAAAGTTTGGAATGATGAAGGCATTTTATTCTACTACCCAAACACATTTATCTTTTGCTACCCATTTTGAGCCCTAATTTTTTGTTTCATACCCCTCTTTTGGAATCAGAAATAGAGTTACGAACTAGAAAAGGAAAAGAAAACGAGAAAAAGGAAAAAAAGGAAAAGAGAAAAAGAAAAAAGGAAAAAAGAGAGAAAATAAAACGAAGAAAAAACAACAAACAACTTTGCCGTTTGAACTACATTTGACCTGATTCTTGTTACCACAAGATACGTAGGCAGTCTCACGGTAAGGGTAATGTAATTGAGTGAAATTCATTTTGTATCGTACAAGAAAGGAATTCCATTTGTGTATGTGCTCCCGATATTTTACATCCCAGAGGGGCTATAATTGGAGATACCATTGTTTCTGGTACAGAAGCTTCTATAAAATGGGAAATGCCCTACCTTTGAGTGCGGTTTGAACTATTGATTTACGTAATTGGAAATAAACAATTAGGTTTACGACGAAACCTAGAAATCGATCACTAATCCAATTTGAGTACCTCTGCAGGATAGACCTCAACAGAAAACTGTCACACGAAATAAAATATTTCATAATTCCCCGAGATCAATACTGGGGCAGATTTTCTTAGAAACCCCATAAAAAGAGAGAGAAAATAATCCCCCTAAACTCCAAGGAACTGGGGCAGAAGTTTTAATTTTGCCGAAAGGCCTCATTCCAAAAGTTGTAATTTTGAAACCTTTCATCTTAAATTATTTTGAACCTTCATGCCACCCTTTCTTTCTAACCCTGTCCAAAAGCCTACATTACGGTCCAAAGAAAAACCTTCTGACCAATCTTTGAGGATGCCAAATCAAGTATGGTGTAAAAGTATGATCTTCCTACGTTAGGGGTAATACCTTGTTCTCAACACAAAGAGAGAAAATGATAAAATAATAGAGTCTTATCGATGAAAACCCCCTGGGCACCGTAAGGCGATGGTAAGTTGAGAAAAGAACAAAATGAGAGAGGCTTGATGGTGAAAATCCTTCAGGGCACTACAAGTCGATTGAGGATTGTGGATCATATGGGACAATTGAAGTGTTGAAGCCCATTTTCATAGCGAAAAGGTACAACAAGGGTTAAATATTAGACTTGCTTGAGAGATCAAGCCGCCTAATCCAAAATGCATGTCGTGGTCAGTGGAGATGGCCTTCAATTCAGCTTAGTTTCTTCTTTGTTCTTTTTCCTAGTAATAATTATTTCTTGTTAGATACCAACTTTTCTCGTTTTCCCCTTATTTTGTTCCTCTTTTCTTGTTTGAATCACTTTAGATTCTGTTTTATCGAAACATGTGAGAAATGACTTCAAAATTTGCCATCAGCTTTCCAATTGCACAAAGCTGAGTTTGGCAAGCACATCAAAATGGCATAAGATACAGGAGCACAGTGTGTGCACTGAGTTGGTGATAATAGATGTTCTTTGAGATTGATGTAAAATGCAAAGATTGGATGAATGTCAGAACACTAGAGCAGCATCAGGCATAAGGTATTGGACTTGAACGAATCATGAATATTTCTTTGTGATAAGGTTTGAAAGAAAATGGGTAGTCGACAACATTCAAGGTCGTCCAAGTTGAAATCAAAGTTACCTCGGTAAGTGCAGAAGCAGCCGCCTTCAAGGTTAAGGCCACAAACTAACCACCATGTTTTATACTCACGAGTTTTCGTTGTCTGAAACAGGGATGAAGGCTATGTTCATAACAAAGATTTAATTTTTCAGGCGTAATGCCCCAATTATGCTTACTCAAAGGCTATTGAAAAAATCACACATCACCCGTAGGAGAAGCACTTCCTAGTCTGGGTATTTCAATTTTTATTTTTTTAGACGCACTTCCTAGCTTGAGTCATTGAAATTTTACCCCATAAGAGACGCACTTCCTAGTCTGGGTCCTTCATACTATTTTCATTTTAGGAGACGCACTTCCTAAATTGAGAGTCCATCCCTAGGAGACGCACTTCCTAGTTTGGGTCATGTAAGTTCATTCCTAGGAGACGTACTTCCTGGTTTTAGTAGTTGAAGTTTCACCCCTAGTAGACGCACTTCCTAGTCTGGGTCCTTCAGGTTATATTTTTGTTTAGGAGATGCACTTCCTAAATTAAAATTTCACCTCTAGGAGATGCACTTCCTAGTTTGGGTCATGTAAGTTCATTCCTAGGAGACGCACTTCCTAGTTTGAGTAATTGAAGTTTCACCCCTAAGAGACGCACTTCCTAGTCTGGGTCCTTCAGGTTATATTTTATTTTGGGAGACGCACTTCCTAAATTGAGATTTCACTCCTAGGAGATGCACTTTCTAGTTTGGGTCTTGCAGGATATATTGTGTTTTAGGAGACGCACTTCCTAAATTAAAACTTTACCCCTTGCAGATGCACTTGCTAGTTTGAGTTATTCAAGTTTTACCCCTAGGAGACGCACTTACTAGTTTTGATTCATTCAAGTTGCATCCCTAGGAGACGCACTTACTAGTTTGAGTTATTCAAGTTTTACCCCTAGGAGACACACTTACTAGTTTTGGTTCATTCAAGTTGCATCCCTAGGAGACGCACTTACTAGTTTAAGTTATTCAATTTTTACCCCTAGGAGACGCACTTCCTATTTTTTGGTTCATTCAAGTTTCATCCTCAGGAGATGCACTTCCTAGTTTGGGTCATTCAAATCTATTCTTAGCAGACGCACTTGCTAGTCAAATATTCTTGGTTTTACTCATGGGTGACGCACACCCTAGTCAAGTCTTTAGTTTTACTCTCATTATTGCATCAGTAGCATAAGCAGTTTACAGTTTTGATGACAACTCACCGATCTTCCTAGTGAAAACTGGGGCAGAAAATTTTGTTTGTTTTGTTTTTGATTGTAGGCACCCACTTGGAAAATGAAGGAAGAAATTTCAGAATTCATTTCAGAATCAGTTCAACTTTCAAGCCAGTAGCAGGCACCCACTTGGAGAACAAGGGAAGTCATTTCAGAATTCAATTGATGTTAGAAGTAGCAGAAGCTCGCGGCAAGAATGCAAGTCAACAGTCCCAGATGGCCAACAGAAGTAGTCTTAATCCAGAAATAAGAAAAGACAAAAAAATAGAAAGAAAGAAAAAAGAAGTGAATCCAAAATGCAGAAGCTGAGACAGGAGGTGGATTTTTGAAGACATGACTAAAGTCACAAGCATGGTGGGTCCGGTTTTGATCCGCAAAGCTGAAGAAGAATGAACTAGTACCTGTAACTAGCAAGCGTCAAGGTTGAAATCTAAAGTCTGCATGAAGAACGATTCAAGACTCAAGATCAAAGATTCAGAAGACTTATAGATAGGAATTTTGTAACTCGTAGCTGACAGGCCTAGTTAGTCTTTTTCATTTTTTATTTTGGTGTAATAACAGGACGGTGAACCAGAACCTCGACGGAATGGCACCTCGACTGGCTTTCCACCTCGGTATACTCCATCATCTCATTTTCTTCTAAACTACACGTGACTTGATTCATTTATAGCCAAGGATATGTAGGCAGCTTAGATACAAGGGCTCGGTCACATCCCTTTTCTCTTAAGTTTAGTCTCTCCAAATAAGGGTAGGGTCAAAAAACATGTCTAGTCGTTCTTTATCTGAAAATACTTCGTATTTACAGTCAAAGAGAGGCAGCTGTAGACACGTGATTTTTTACCCTCCCCAAAATTTCAACCAATTTTAGCATAAAATATTTAATTTAGGTTTAATATAGTTATTTCAACTAATTTTAGCACTTTTACATTATTTTTATCATTAAATTAAAATACAAAAAAATAGTTTCATTTTTCTCTATTTAATTAAGTTATTAAGTACTTTTAGAAGAATATTATTTTTCTACACATATTATTTTTATATAATCCTTGAAAATACAAAAAATAATTTCAAATTTCATTTTTAGATTTTATTTTTAATGCTAATACTTTATCAATTTCAATTAAAAGTTTTTGTATTTTTGTAGGAATGTAAAATAAATTTTCAGCTTTTGTTTTAGCCCAATATTTATAGGAAATTAAGGCCCAAATACCAAGCCCAAGACCTAGGAGCCATCTTCTCATCTTCTTTAACAAGACAACAATGAAGGGAACAACCTACAACAAAAACCCTAGCTAACACTCTTCAGCCGCCAGGAACAAAAGAAAAAAAACCTACAACTACTACTTGATATTCTTCATTCTGAAGAAGATGGAAAGGATGTAAAAAAGCCCTAGATTCCCCACACCACCGTTGTCACGTCGTACCCCCTTTTTCCAATCGACCAGCGACCAGCTGCTGTGTGACCCCTCCCCCCCCCCCCCCCCACGCTACTCGCCTCCATAACCTCCATTTCAATCGACCTCCACGTGAACCAGCCGCCTATCCCTCCTCACGTCCAAGCCACAGCCCGTCGAAGCCAGATGAGCAGCAGCGAGCAGCTCCATAGTTGCTGCTTCACGTCACCTCCTCCTGCCGCAACACCAAATAGCACCCATTCTTCTTCATCTTATCACCTTCCTGCCATCATCTATGCCCTTTCATTTCGATTGAAGCACAAACGGGGGTCAAGTTCAGATCATTTCTGCGAGGGTTTTCCGTCGAGGTACTGGTTGAGTTTTTATTTGTTGAATTCGTTTTCCAGTTGAAGGTTCTAATTTCGGCCAGTAGCGCAGCCATATTTTTCGAGATAGTAGAGGTCTATCTTTTCTTCTCCCTCTGTTTCATTTCGTTACTCTTACACGACGATTCATTGCTTGTTTGCAATATTATCTACCTTGAATTGAAAGTGCATTGTTTGATTTATTGGACACTATTAGCTACTGCTCAGTTAGTACGTTAATGTAGATTCACATGCTTATATGCACATTTATTAGTAATCATGAAATTGATCCTAGCCTTAAGCTTTAGTTTAATGTAATATTAGTGGAAGAATTGGATTGGGTCTTGGATAAATATGAGAAAGAAATTAAACTTGAGAAAGTTTCTGCTTCTTGTTTTATTTCTCTTTGGTCACTCGGATCGATAGGAGTATGTTTAGACCGACAACATTCGCGTAAGTAAATTTTAGGATTTTTTTATTTGTATGCTTTTAATTTCGAGGCAAGAGGTCATTTCCTTAGTTGAATATATATTCGGGGAATGCCCCGAGGAATTTGTATATATCTTTATCCGGGGTATGCCCCAACGTATTCTGTAATTGGAAGTCGTGGCAACATCAATGGAAGCATAGTATAGGCTAGAAAGACTTATTTCATTTTGTTTTATTTTTCTTTTATTAGGTGGGGATGACCTCGGACCTCGTGTGTATTTATTTTTCTTTTATGTTTTCTTGCCTCAATTCGAACATTTTAAAATCCAACTAGATCTAGTACGCAACTGTGACCTTCAGGGGACTTGGGGAGTGCCTAACACCTTCTACCCGAGTCAAATAAACCTCCTTACCTGAATCACTGGTGCGGACTTAGTTTGGAGTTCAAGTGTTTTAAATGGAAAATTAATATTTTTTTTAAAAAAACGGTGACCTGGCACACCGAAATATAAGTCAGGTGGTGACTCTGAGTTTTAATCCTTTTGAAACACATTTTTTGTCACTTTCAAAATTGAAAAAACCCTTTAAAATCTTTATTTATATCTTTTTATTTATTTAAGAGGGTTAAGTAAGAGTTTATTAAAAAAAAAAAGGGTGTGAGATCTCTGGCGACTCTGCTAGGGATTTGCAGGTTCGAGCTAGTATTTAATCTTGTTGGCTTTTAGAATATTCGGTTGAGGATTTTATGTTTTTTCATTAGCTTTACATAATATTTATTATGTTTTTATATTTTTGTTATTATTTGCTAATTGCTTATGTGTTTACAATTTCCGCTTTATGTGTTTACTGCTTTATAACTGTCATCATTTGCATAACCCCAAGTCTTCTTTCTGCAACAAGTCTTCCGGAGTACGTTTCAGCGTACACGGCATTTTTGTGATTCACCCGTGTCTTTAGGGGGTGGTGTGGGAGCGTCGAGTGGGTGGACAGCTAGAGCAGCCGCCATCGACCACGTGCTGCCCCGAATTGCATTTTCTAGTGAACCCAAATCGTAGGTCAGCCTTTAGGTCATGCTTATTTGCATCATATCATCTAAACTTAGCAGGGTTCGATCCCAGGCATTGTGACCCGTTGTACGAGGCTGATCCAAATTATGCCAAAAATGGGCTTATGGCCCAAAATGATATTTAATTATCCTATGTGTTAAATGTTGAATCTTCAAGGGTAAAAAGCTCATTTGGCGAACCAATAAGCAAGCAGGGCTCACTCGCATTTTCTTTCATAGTCTTTCAAAAATCAAAAAAAAAATTTGAAAATAGAAAATCAAAAAATATTTTACACTTTTCCATCATTTTCAAAAATTCAAAAAAAATGAAAAAAGAAAATCCAAAATGATTTTACACTTTGCAATAATTTTTCCAAAAATTCACAAAAAAAATAAACATGAAAAATTCAAAAATGATTTTACACTTTTCCATTATTTTCCAAAAAAAAAATTTCGAAAAATGAAAATGAAGAAAAATTCAAAGAGATTTACACTTTTCTATTATTTTTAAAAAATAGAAAATCCAAAAAGATTTTGCATTTTCTATCATTTTCCAAAAATTTAAAAGAAAAAGGAGAAAAAGAAAATCCAAAAAATAGTTTACATTTTTCATCATTTTTCAAAAAAGGCAAAAATATAATTTTTTTCACATTAGTTGCATCTTTCCGAACTACGTGAACCTGATTCTTGTCTTTCGAGACGTGATACGTAGGCAACCCAGATAGGGTCTGGTGTTCTTAGTAAGTCTTAGGTTCTTGGCTTCACGGGGTCTTAGCCAAATCTTGCATGTCTAGCCATTTTTGGCCACATCGGTCATTCTTGCAAAATGGGGTTATTTTTGTGAATGTGGCTTATAACCTATGTCTTAGAGTCCTAAGCCCACATCAAGGTGTCCTTTCAGTTTTAAGGTCCATTCCTATTGAATTTGCATGACCATCCGCTATTAGCCACATCGGTCATTCTCGCAAAATGGGTCTTTTTTACAAAAGTGGTTCAATTACCCATATCTTATAATTTTGAGTCCACAACTAGGTGTCATATTACTTTAAGGTCCGTCCTTTTGAATTTGCATCTTTAGCAACTTTCGGCCACACCGGCCATTTTGTAAAATGATTCATTTCTGCAAGTTAATTTTTGGGCAATGATTAGTTGGAGTTTGAGTCCATATATGTTTTACTGAGGTATTTCCATATCTTTGAGGTTACTTTATGTTGAGTTTGCACTTTTTACATAGTTTAATTATCAAAAAATAGCTAAATCATGTCTTGCATGTGTCCAATAGGAGGTGTTGTGGTCTCTTACATGTGTCTTCAGTCACTAACTCTATTCGATCTTATTTTTCTCATTCAGGTATGGATACAAATACCCTGGACCATTCTAGTCAAGACCATTGCATGCACAAGCTGCTTGGGGAAACTTCTTAATTTTTTTTAGTATATCTTATGTTGTCTTTTAATTTTAGTCATCTACAGTAGGATCGAGTCTGCCTGTCTAGTTAAGATTGTCGAGTCTTTTGTTATAGTACTTCCTCTTTTATATTGGAAAAACCAAAAAAAGTTATAAATGAAAAATGCAAAAAGATTCTGATTTCTTAGATTATTTTGTCCATTACTTTTTTCAAGATCTACGCTTGATCTGATTCATAAGGGACATGATATGTAGGCAATCTATATAGGGTTCGATCGAAGCATTAAAAAGAAAAAAAGAAAAAAAGAGAATGAAATTGTGGGATTTAAGAAATTAGTGGATAGGGAAAAAATGGTAATCAAAAGAAAAGGGAGGAAAGAAAATGAAAAATCAAGGACAGTTAAAGAGAAAAATGAAGAGGAAAAGGGGCAAGAAGAGCGAAATAGGGATAATGCCAAATAACCTTGTGACCCTCGAAGCCATTCTAGAACCATGATTTGTTGCTATGTGCATTGCACGCAATGTGATATTTCCATTTGATAAATACCCTAACGCTAACATGTAGTGGCTTTGTTTTGCTCCTCTTTGTTACTTTCATTGTTATCATAACAAAGGGTGGTTGGATTGTGGCCTTTTGGCGAGTCATCCATACAACATTAGATCAAAGAGTAAGGTACACATGGCCAGCAAAGACTTGGACACAAGAGTTGTTGTCCCATCGATGGAGATTGAGAAGTCGGAGTCTGAATTGAAAGAGGAGGTCCAAAGGTTGAAACAACACATGACGAAAATGTATCAGTCTTGGATCAACATGCATCGGGCTTTACCCTTTACCAAAACTACCACATCCCTTCAGCCAAAACTTTTCATGCTCCACCAGCCAAAACAGCCTCGTACCCTGCTCTGACATCTTCTCCTATTTTCATACCCCCTCCACAAGCTACCTCAACCGATCATCTTTTGAGCCTGCATTCCCAGCTCCAAATGTCCACTACTATGCACATGAGCCCACATTCAGAGTCCTAGATACTTTCCCTTAGACTCTCCAATTTGAGCCTCATGTTGAAACTAACAAACCACCCAAGAACGCAGAGCAAGAAGAGATGTTTAGGAAGGTACAGAGTCTGGAACAATCACTGAAAAATATGCAAGGGTTGGGAAACCAGAGTGTGGCCTATAAGGATTTGTGTTTGTTCCCCGATGTCCAACTGTCTGTCCGGTTCAAAATGCCTAAGTTTGACATGTATGGCGGACAAGGGGACCCTGTAGCTCATCTGAGAGGTTATTGTAGTAAGATGAGAGGCGTTGGCGTTTAAGAAAAATTATTGATGGCGTATTTCAGCCAGAGCTTGAGTGGGGAAGCTCTAGAATGGTACACCCGCCAGGACACCAGCAAATGGTACGCATGGGACGATATGGCTCAGACCTTCACCCAGCACTTTTACTACAATATAGACATTGTCTCAGAACGCTTACCTCTGACCAATGTGGGAAGAAACCTAATGAAAAATTTAGAGAATATGGGTTCCGATGGAGGGAGCAAGCTTCACGAGTCATTCCTCCGATGGAGGAAGACGAGATGGTTAAATACTTTCTTCGAGCCCTGGAGCCCACATACTATAGCCACTTGATCTCAGCCATTGATAAGTCTTTCAATGATGTCTTGAAGATGGGAGAAATGATGGAAGAGGGGATCAAGTCGAGTAAGATCATGAGCTATTCTACGTTGAAAGCCACAACACGGGCAATTCAGAACCACACAGGAAGCTTGTCGGCTCACAAGAAATATGATGATGTTGCCATGGTTGTCTCAGGATCACGACATGGCCCAATGAGTCCACCTTACCAATAATGATGTTGCGATATTATCTGCTTTGAATTGAAAGTGCATTGTTTGATTTATTGGACACTATTAGCTACTGCTCAGTTAGTACGTTAATTTGATTCACATGCTTATATGCACATTTATTAGTAATCATGAAATTGATCCTAGCCTTAAGCTTTAGTTTAGTGTAATATTAGTGGAAGAATTGGATTGGGTCTTGGATAAATATGAGAAAGAATTTAAACATGAGAAAGTTTCTGCTTCTTGTTTTATTTCTCTTTAGTCACTCGGATCGATAGGAGCATGTTTAGACCGACAACATTAGGGTAAGCAAATTTTAGGATTTTTCTATTTGTTTGCTTTAATTTCGAAGCAAGAGGTCATTTCCTGAGTTGAATATATATTCGGGGAATGCCCCGAGGAATTTGTATATATTTTAATCCGGGATATGCCCCAACGTATTCTGTAATTGGAAGTCGTGGCTACATCAATGGAAGCATAGTATAGGCTAGAAAGACTTATTTCATTTTGTTTTATTTTTCTTTTATAAGTGGGGACGACCTCGAACCTCGTGTGTATTTATTTTTCTTTTATGTTTTCTTACCTCAGTTCAAACATTTTAAAATCCAACTAGATCTAGTATGCAACCATGACCTTCACGGGACTTGGGGAGTGCCTAACACCTTCTTCCCGAGTCAAATGAACCTCCTTACCTGAATCACTGGTGTGGACTTAGTTTGGAGTTCAATTGTTTTAAATGGAAAATTAATATTTTTTTAAAAAAAACGGTGACCTGGCACACCGAAATCAAAGTCAGGTGGCGACTCTGAGTTTTAATCCTTTTGAAACACATTTTGTCACTTTCAAAATTAAAAAACCCTTTTCAAGATCTATTTAAATCTTTTTATTTATTTAAGAGGGTTAAGTAAGAGTTTGTTAAAAAAAATGGGTGTGACAATCCCTAGCTTAAATAAGTGTATTAGGTAGATTAAACACTAAAATTAAGTAAAATCAAGGATTAGAGTTAGAACTAGAAATTCCTAGCTTTAGTAAACTAATATTTAACAATGTGATTTGCTATGTAATGAACTAGAAATCACATATTAGTAATCCTTAGGTTATGGAGAACAACTTTCTCCGAAAAATTTCGAAATCCGGGCACGTGGACCTGGGGTCGGAATTTATAAAATTTGTGTTAATGGTTAGGAAATTACTTAAATAGCTAGAATTCGATCTTGTGAGTCTATATTGACTAGTTCTTACTTCATTTAACTATTTTGTGATCGATTGGCTCCGAATTGAGGGTTTGGGCTTGTTTTTGACATTGGAAGTGCGCTTTAGAGCAAGGTGAGTTTCCTTTCTCACCTTGTAAGAGGGAATTGTCCCCATAGGATTAATGAACAAATAATTATTGCTAAATGAGGGGGCTATGTATGCACCAAGTGACGAGAGTCCATGTATAATTACTACTATGTTTATTATCCGGGTAGTTTAGGACCCACATCATGCTTTATTTATGAAAGTCTCCATATTAATTGTCAAATGAGATCAGTTAGGATGTGTTAGAGACTTGAAAGAAAATAAAAGCAACTTGCACACTTGTTGAACATTGCATGGTATACTTGACTCTAAATGTGCCTTTGTGCGTATTCTTGATATTGCCTGATATTTGTGGATCTGGCCGATCGCCTCGGTATGAATAGATGCATCTATAGCCGCACTGTTTACCCTCGACAAGTGCACAATTTCTATTAGTTGGTTCGGGTCGTCGCCTCGGTACTATGTGTGCATGTTTAATTGTGTGGAAGCTTACATTTGCTTTGTTTTGATATTTTCCCAAAATTATAAATTATAAACTTAATGCAATTAGGTCCATGACTTATGCCACTTGCCATAAACTGTTGATACTTGTAATTTCCATGATTTGAACAAATTATACTTATATATATTATTTGAACTTAGTATGTATCGAGTCGACTTCTCATCTCTACGTCTTCGAGATTAGACGAGATACTTACTGGGTACATGTCGTTTATGTACTCATGCTACGCTTCTGTACTTAAATGTAAAGGATTTGAGGCATGTGGATCTGGACATTATTCTGGTGCGTATCAGTGAGCACATCTGGGACTTCTACGGTGAGTTGCTTCTCTTTCATGCTGATCCGCAGCCGAAGAAGTCCTTCTCTGTATTTTTGTTTCAGCCTATCTTGATTTAGATAGTAGGATAGTATATTATTCTTTTATGTATATTCTACTAGTTTCCCGTAGCTTGTGACACCAGGTTCTGGCACACACGTTAGTAGACATTTATTTTTGGGTTGTATAACTATTTGAATACATTATTTACCACTCTTGGCCGTAACTTTAACTTTGAAAATATGTTGGTAAAAGTAAAATGGGAACTTAATTATACTTCCGCATTGGCTGACTTGACAATGGTGTCGGGCGCCATCATGACCTATTATGAAAAATGGGTCGTGACACAATTATAGGTCTAATAATAATTAATTCGCTTAGAGATCATGTCTATATGGCTCTTACTACTTTTAAAATCATTGACACTTAGAGATCATGCATATAGATTTCATGATTGTAGGCCTCACCTAGGTAAATTGCTAGGTAATTAATCAGTATCCATACAAGGCTAATTCGGACTCCTCATCTGAGAAATATGTGATGAAACAGCCTATTCTACGCCGTAATTTAATTCAGACCAAACCAGTACTTGTAAGGCATGCTAATTGATTTGCTGTTTTGAATTAGGAGGATTATCTGAGCCCTAATTGATATTTGTTTCACTCTTAAGTGCTACTTGTTATTATTTGTCGCTTAGACTTTTGTCCTTTTGAGAACTAAATCCCAAACTCCCTCCCCTTTCGGAATAATAGTCTTAATGTCTCCGAGACTGATAGGATTGGGGCGGGTAATAGCATGCAATAAGTAACGATACCATTTCGCGCTTTAATACCTTAATGGGGTGGGAAGGGTAGATATGGATATGATGACTGGTGCGCTAATATCACGTGCGACCCCTCTTCTGAGGAGTGATTGTTGGATATTGTATTGATATGATCCATATTAATTATAAACCTAGGACCCCTTTCCCTTTATTTGCTTTCATCTCTTCTTGTAAAAATAGGCAAATCTTTTCACAAAATTTCTGCCCTTCTTTGCCTTTCAAAAATTTCGATTTACTTGCAAGATTGTGTGTGAACCCTTTTCTATTTGAGCCCTTAATTGTCTAATTGATTATGTGAAGTCACAATATGACATGGCTGGGAACCACACTAGTGGATCTTCAGGGGTGCCTAACACATTCCCCTCGAGATAATTTCTTGCCCTTACCCAAACATTGGTTCTTCAAACTCAAACCCTTTATAGTATCCTAATGGACTTAATCATTAGATGACGACTCTTCAAATCTAAGTTCAATTCCCAAAAGGGTACGAGTTGTCCTCCTAATTGTTATAATCTGACTAGAAAAATGGGGCATCGACAGTCCATACATCTTGCAGAATTTGCATAATGTTGGCTTGCAGTCATAGATCACATTTTGTTCTAATAGAACATTTCTCATTTCTAAATTGAATATAGTCTAGTAATTCTGTATCGACTTCCACCTCTACCAGTAGTCAAGCAAAACTAAGGCCTATCTTCTTCTTTGTATTTTGGCTGACCATCAATGGCTTTCCAATCGAGCTGCCTATCTTGCTTAGGTCTTTTGGACTCCAAATATCCAGACAATTTTATCCAAATCGGCATAGTGTATAATTCTTCTCTCGCAAACTCCATGTTTAGGCATCAAGCTTTGACAATGACTGGTTTATTGTCAAAGTGATATGTTTCCCCCTAAATTGGTTTATTATTCCCCATTTCTGTATCAAATCTCATTAGTACAATTCCATTTTTAGCATTGAGATTTTATTGATCCCATGTTTGGCCCAGATACTCTATATATAACCATTAAGTACAATTTCATGATGTTCATTTTTATATTTTTAAGCTTTTAGTGTTAAATTAGTAATTTTCTTTCATTAATTTAAGTTAATTAATTATGTAAATAGCAAAATTAGATAATTAAGCTTAATTATACAAATTGGAATGTTTTAGAAGTTAACTTAGGTTTTAAATTAATTTTATTAGGATTATAGAGTCGAGAAAAGTGAGAAAAGAAAGAAAAGATAGGCTTTGTTCCGAATTGGGCCACAACAATTCCAGTGGCCCAAAATCCCTTCAAACCCACGCGGCCAAGTTTCGGGTTGGGTCGGAGCTTGGGGTAGAATTGATTTTGGGTCAGGTTTAATGAATTGCCGAATCAAAACTTGACACGTGGAATTAAAAAAAAAATTAAAAATAATGACAAGGCATCTGTTAGTTTTAGAGGCAAAAGTATGCCACAAATTTAATGGTAGGGGCATTTTCTTTGCAAAAGGTTAACGGAGGGCAATTTTGTTCCGGAGTCAATACGTTGAGGGCAGTTTTGACCCTTTTCCGTTTAAACAATGTAAAACATGCACCTGATGTTCGTTTGCACTTGATCTCTGTTGGTGTTTTGGATGATGAGGGATATGTTAGTACCAATGGTGCTGGAAAGTGGAAGCTCACTAAGGGCTCCATGATTGTGGCTCGTGGAAAAAAACAGCGTGGTATATACTGGACTACGACCTCTACCTGTGTTGATACGCTGAATGCCATTGAGAGCCATAACTCTTCAACGTTATGGCATAAGAGGCTTAGCCACATTAGCGAGAAAGGACTAATAGTTCTAGCCAAGAAGAAACTGTTGTCAAATTTGAAAGTGCAAAATTAGAAAAATGTGAGCACTGCTTGGCTGGAAAACAAAAAGGAGTTTCTTTCCAATCTCATCCTCCTTCAAGAAAGACAGAGTTGCTTGAGTTGGTGCATTCAGACTTAATGTGGTCCAATGAAGACAAGGACTTTGGGTTGTGCACTTTATTTTTCTGCCTTTATTGATGATTGTTTAAGAAAACTTTGGGTTTATATCTTGAAGACCAAAGACCAAGTGTTGAGTGTCTTTAAGCAGTTTCAGGCTTCAGTTGAAAGAGAAACTGAAAAGAAGCTGAAGTATATTCGTACTGATAACAGTGGTAAATATTGTGGACCGTTTTACAAATACTGCAAGCAGCAGGGTATCAGACACCAGAAGACTCCTCCTAAGACTCCTCAGCTTAACGGTTTAGCAGAAAGGATGAATAGGACCTTGATGGAAAGAGTTAGATGTTTGCTTTCTGAAGCAAAGTTGCCGAATTCCTTTTGGGGTGAGGCTTTGTTGACCGCTACACATGTTATTAATCTATCCCCTGCAGTTGCTTTGAAAAGTGACGTTCCAAATAGAGTTTGGTATGGAAAGGATGTTTCTTATGACCACTTGAAAGTATTTGGTTGCAAAGCTTTTGTACATGTGCCTAAAGACGAGAGGTCAAAATTAACTATCAAGACAAGGCAGTGCATCTTCAATGGTTATGGCCTTGATGAGTTTGGTTACATGCTATATGATCCAATTGAGAATAAGGTCGTGAGAAGCCGTGATGTTATGTTCGTGGAGGATCAAACCATTGAAGGTATTAATAAAGCGGAGAAGCTAAAATGTTCAAGTTCTAAAGGCTTAGTTAATCTTGATCAAGTTCCTCATACAAATGCAGGTGACGTTGGTGGCCTCAATGATGTTGATGCCCGGAACCATATTCCGGATAATCATATTAATGGCGATGGTGATAATAATGCTAATGTTGATGAGGTATATGCTCCTACTCACGAAGCTGTGGAAGAGTTAGATATTCCACTCAAGAGGTCTTCTAGACCTTGTACTCCTTCCTCAGGTTATTCACCTGATGAGTATGTATTACTCACTGATGGGGGGAACCCTAATGTTATGCGGAAGCCATAGAGGATGAGCACAAGGATCAATGGATTGAAGCCATGCAAGATGAGATGAAATATCTGTATAAGAACCATACTTATGAGTTGGTGAAATTGCCTAAGGGCATGCGAGATTTTAAAAACAAGTGGGTCTTCAAAGTAAAAGCTGAATAACATAGTTTAAAGCCCAGATACAAAGCTAGATTAGTTGTCAAGGGACTTAGTCAAAGGAAAGGTATTGACTTTGACGAAATATTTTCTCATGCAGTGAAAATGTCCTCCATTCGGACAGTTCTTGATTTGACTGCTAGTCTTGATTTGGAGATTGAGCAGATGGATGTGAAGACTGCTTTTCTTCACGGTAACTTAGAAGAGGAGATTTATATGGAACAATCTGAGGGCTTCAAGGCAAAAGGTATATAAAATCTTGTATGCAAACTTAAGAATAGTCTACACGGATTGAAGCAAGCCCCCAGACAGTGGTACAAGAAGTTTGAGTCTGTTATGGGGAAGCAAGGCTACTAGAAGACTTCTTCAGATCATTGTGTGTTTGTACAAAGATTTTCTGATGATAACTTTATCATCCTCTTGCTATATGTGGATGATATGTTGATTGTGGGCAGGAATGCTTCCAAGATTGAAGAGTTTAAAAAACAGTAGAATAAGTCTTTTGCAATGAAAGACTTGGGTCATGCTAAGCAAATTTTGGGCATGAGGATTACTCGTTAGAGAAATGAAAGGAAGCTTTACTTGTCACAGGAGAAGTACATAGAACATGTACTGGAGCGCTTCAATATGAAACGTGTTAAGTTGGTTCGCACACCCCTTCCTGGTCATCTGAAGTTGAGCAAGAATATGTGTCCAACAACAACAAAGGAAAAAGAGAGAATGGCCAAAATTCCTTATTCCTCTGTTGTCGGAAGTTTGATATATGCAATGGTATGCACTCGACCAGATATTGCCCATGCAGTCGGTTGTTAGCATATTTCTTAAAAATCCAGGAAAAGAGCATTGGGAAGATGTAAAATGGATATTCAAGTATCTAAGGGGAAGCTCACATGAATGCTTATGTTTTGGAGGATCCAACCCAATTTTGAAGGGTTGTACAGATTCTGTATGGCAGGTGACCTTGATAACAGAAAATTCACTACTGGATATCTGTTTACCTTTTCAGGGGAGCTATATCATGGTAGTCAAAGTTGCAGAAGTGTGTCGTACTATCTACAACTGAAGCGGAGTATATTGCGGCTACTGAAGCTGGCAAAGAGATGATATGGCTCAAGAGATTTCTTTCAGAACTTGGATTGCAACAAATGGAGTATGTTGTCTATTGCGACAGTCAGAGTGCAATAGACTTAAGCAAAAACTCTATGTACCATGCAAGAACAAAGCATATAGATGTGAGATATCATTGGATTCGTGAGCAGGTGGAGAACGGATCTTTACATGTCAAAAAGATTCACTCTAGTGAAAATCCTGCTGATCTGTTAACCAAGGTGGTACCAAGGGACAAGTTCGAGCTATGCAAATAACTTGTCGGCGTGCACTCGGACTTGAAGACAGTGCTACCTCCTCTAGATGAATGAGACTGGAGGGGGAGATTGATATGGTGTCCATCTCATTCAAATGATTTGGTAGCCAATTTTGTTGACTTGGTTTAGTTTGGTAGCCAACCTTGTTGAATTATTTGGTAGCTAATTTTATTAACTTGGTTTGGTTAGGTAGTCAACCTTGTTGAATTTCTTTGGGTTGATAGCCAACTTTATTATATTATGAAAAGTGTGTGTAAATTATCGGATATTGTAGGCTTTAGAGAGTGAAGCTTTGACTATAAAAGGCGAGCTTCAACTCTCATTTCAACACACCAATAAAGAGAGAAAATAGAGAGTAAGGTATTCCATAAACTATAAGAAAATAGTTTGTGAAGAAAAATAGTGTGAGAGATATTGTAGTGAGGTGAAAAAAGCAAAGAGTGTTTACTTCTTTTGAGAGTCTAGTGATCTTAGGAGTATTTTTTCTTGTTACTACACATTGTAAAATTCCTCACTATACTGATATCAGTTGCTCCTCTTGGCCGTAGTTTTTCCCTTATTCAGAAGGGTTTCCACGTAAAATCTTGATGTCATTTTTGCTGCTTTCTATTCTTACTGATTTAACCATAACTTAGTATTCTGCGTTTTGCACTAATACTGTAAATATTATTTTTTTGGGGTTATTCCCAACAAGCATGTGGATGCCAAAGCCCGGCCGTCATTGAATTTGATCACCAGTTTTCAAGCCCAAATTAGGCAGTAACGAAGTGAATATTGGGGGTTTACGTTAAATGTAATTGTTAGTTTGAAATTGTATAGCAATTCATCTAGTGCATCGAATGCAATCAGTAGGATTATGTAATTCCATTCTTATTATAGTTATAACTTAATTGAAGTTTGTAGCGTGAGTTTCTTTCTACATTGGCAGTTTTTTCTTTTTTCTTGGTAGTTCATTTCTTATTTTGAATATCTGTTTCGAAGCAGTATGGTGAATGTTTAAAGCATTTATTTCTTTCCATTCATAGTAATTAGCAACCAAAGGAGACCTAGCATCTGAATATGCACGGTCTCAATAAAGGGATTTTTACATATACATACCATATAGCAAACCTTATTATCACCCATGTTTAAGGTTTGTGTTTATTACATTTAAGTATACCACCTTTCAAATTATGTACCAAAATTCTATTTAAGGTTTAATTATCAACTTATTAATTATAGGCTTGATTTGTGGAACTGAAAATCTTTTCAGATTTTATTGTACACGTTTCTTCTCTCTCTTACAAACAAAACCCACGATTTTCTCCCCTTTTTTAATTACCCTTCCCCCACGTTTTTTTCACCAAAACCGATTTCTCTCTCTCTCTCTGCTTGAATTTCATCCGCCATTGTCGAAACTTGAACAGTTTCAGATCGAGAAGTTCTTCTCAATCCACCATACTTTCAGTCCATAAAATCGTATCAAAGCCAGAAACCCTCTACAAAAACGATTTCTCTCTCTCTCTGCTTTGAAGTCGGATAACATGTCAGTTTGTATGTCCTTTGGCGTGTAAAGAGTCTTAGGATCACAATACTTTGGAACGACAATGCTACCAACTATTGTTGCAGTACATTTGCGCTGTATGAATGTTTCGTCCATTCGGCAGCATGTGTGTTGTCGGCTAAAACTTCTTATCTTGAACAATGAAGAATCATGAATTGACGTTGCCTTGAAATGCCATTTGCAGTTCTCAGCTACACATACAAGCTAGTAGCTACAAAAAAAAACCAATTTTCAGACATATTTATTAAAAACTACAATCAACTACAAATTGACTACAATTAACTACAAACTGACTACAATTAACTACAAACTGACTACAAGTAACTACAAACTGACTACGATTAAATCAAAACTGATTACAAGTAACACAAACGGACTACAATTAACTACAAATAATTAACTATAAACTGACTACAAGTAACTACAAACTGACTACAATTAAATACAAACTGACTACAAGTAACTACAAACGAACTACAATTAACTACAAACTGACTACAATTTAACTACAATTTGTATAAACAAACCTAGCTTCAATAATCTGGAATCTGGATGAACTACAATTTGATTGACTATCACGCTGTAAATTCTGATTTTCGGTATTTGATGTAGAAGAATGAGAGATTTTCGAAACTGAAATCTGGAAGAACTACAATTTGATTGACTATCACACTGTAAATTCTGATTTTCGATATTGGATGTAGAAGAATGAGAGATTTTCGAAACTGATGGCTACGTATGAGAGATTCACGCAGAGAGATTTGCGCTGGGATTAGATCTTTTAAGGTTTTAAAAAGATCATTTAATTAAGACAGAATCAAACATTAATTGGGATGCTTAAAATCTGGCGCTATTTTAGGCTATAAATCAGCCAGATATGGTTTGGTACATTTTTGGTAACGAAAACATGAAATATGCGGGTAATAACCAAACAAGGCACAATAATAATAATAAGGTTTGCTGTATGACATATTTACGTAAAAATCTCCTCAAGAAAATACCAAAATGGAGTTAATTTGGGCCATAGCCCTATATGTTATTCTAATTTAAAGAGTCCATTGGACTCTGAATTCACTGGTCCACTAAGCATTATCATGCCTTCAATTGCTTGCCACCTTTAATACCTGACAGCAATAAAATTAGGAATTTTTATCTCCTATAGCAAAGGTTAACACCTATAATATCTTTTAAGATTTATTTTAAAATATAATTTTGGTTACCTCCTAGCCCTAAACCACTAAATACGCTATTCAGTTACACTATTTTCTTTCTCTCTCTACTTTGATACATCCCATTCTCTTCCCCATTCCGTGAAAACACGACGCTCAATCTCAAAATTCCTCTCACCCACACTATTTTTTTTCTTCTCGGAACCAAACAGAAAATTGCTCCTGCCAGCGCAGACGCATGAATTGGGCCGAAAAGCATTGTTTGTCTTTCATATACCTATTCGCATTTATTTATTATCACGCAAGTCAAATAAACATTTTGAACTGAAATATTTGCCTTCGTTCCCAGCTTTTGTTCATCTCTGTTGGTCCCTAGCTACTTTCTCTTTTTCTTTCTTTTATCTTAATGCTAGTAAAGAAAAGGACCTGAATATTACAATATTATCTCCGTTTTTGAACGGCTACGGATTCGTCGGAAATTAGAGTTTATTCTTGAACAAAAACGACGGAGTTTGGGCTAAGCAACTTGAATTTTCTGTTAATATATTTGAATGTATCACGTTGTATTTTCATGTATTTCATTATCTTTTTTTTCATTATAACTCAATGTATCTCGTTGTATTCCGCGTATTTCATTGTATTCACTATCTTTTTTTCATTGTATTTCAATGTATCCCCTTGTATTTCATTGTATTCACTGTCTCGCTATATGCGATAAATGTATTCATATATGTTTTCTAATTATATGTATTCAGATGTATTATATAATTTCTCTGAAGATTGCTAGTTTTTGGATTTTTTCGGTTTTTTTATAATTAAAAATACAAAAATTGTGTGTTATAATTAAGTTATGTTAATTGATTTACTTTTCATTTTAAAAACGGTGTAATCCCCTATTTCATACAGTTAAATACAATAATCTGTCCAGCTGTAATATCATGTTTTACTCCATGAATACAGTCTAATACAACAACTGATTAGCTGGACTTCCTTGATTCACGTCTATTTTGCTATTGTATTCATAAATCCAATAGCTTAAATATATCAAATACATCTTATAATCATAAAAAAAATATCTATAATCTGTAATATAGCAAATAGTATCTATAAATAACTAATTAATATTAAAAGATAATACTTTATGAAAATTTCTCTTATTATTAGTTGGTCATCTTGCAATTTGGTCACAAACAAATACCTCTTTTGGATATTCTTGCACCAATTCAATCTTAGTTAATTAATTATGATCATCTTTAGACCTTTACTATTGAATCTTACACGTGTTCCACAACATATAATTTCCTTAATTCTTGACCTTGCAATAATTTCAAGTTTAGGAAACAATTAAAATATCGTAGCTTGCTTTATACGTGATTAATAAAAAAATTATTATGGCTATGTATACGGTTTTTGTGGCATAATCGTGATACACAATCCTCAATTCTGATGTGCATTTTATGTGATTCGACCATAACTTCAAATAATAATAAAATATACATATTGTAAATCACTGGTGCATTTTACGTAACGCGATTCATAATGTGTACAAAAACAAACGAGTGCACGATATCGCAACTTGTTCAAATAAATTTCATAAATATTAAAAGCGGTTGAAAGGTAAAAATACACAATATATTTCAAACATGTAATAAATCAAATACTTAAGCCAATTATGAATAGTTGAGTGACCGTGCTAAAATTACGGAATTTGGGAGTGCCTCACACCTTCTCCCGATTTAACAGAATTACTTACCCGGTCTACTGTGTTTCCCGGACTTTCAAAACAGAGTCAAATTTCCTCGGTAAATAAACCGGTGACTTGGAACACCATATAATTATCTTAAATGGCGACTCTGAAATAAATAAATAATCCTATTTTGATTAATGTCATTTTAATTGGAAAAACTCCCTATCCACTTGGGAAAAAGAAAGGAAGTATGACATGTACCACGTCATTCTTCCAATATTCAGTCTCACATGCAATATCTTCTAACTCGATGTGTATAATTGGTGACACACCTTGCACTTTAGGAGCTACATACTCAAGATTGAAGCCAGCATTTGATAGTTTTGAGATGTTAAAATTCTCTCTAATGGAACTCTACTTCGTTGGCTGCTCGATTTCTCTCCTCATCCTGATTAGCCTAGGACTTATTCCTGCTAGTTGAAGGACTTTGTTGCATATTTCTTGACTGTACTATCTCATTCTATTGCTGTATTGCTTTTAATTTTCCTGTCTTATCTGATTCTCCTACCGGAATTACTATTTCATTGCTTTCCTATTCACCTAAGGTTTTTGTCAATTGGATGATGTGAGCTCGATGTTGATTGTACTTAGATGTCGCTTCCTTCACCGTTAGAGCCCTCTGAAATGGAACACGCATATGTTGATACTCAATTTTTTTCTATATATATAGGAAATATATGTAATTATAAGCATGCATAAGCATTTTATAATTTTTCTATATATTTTAATTGATTTATTTCTCTTTTATTTTACTCATAAAACTTTCAATAATTATTTTCAAATTATTTTTGTGGTATTTTAGCCATCTAAATTCTATATTTATGCAAAATATTGTTGAAATATTTCTAGTGCACTTTTATAATTGCATTTACATTTTTTTAGTCAATTTGCGTGTATTTACAATACTAGCCATATTAAAGAATAATTACGTTTTAATGCATAAAATGGTCTTTTATATTTTTAAAATGTTAAATTACTTTTTTAAATCATTTTAGTATACAAAATTATTTTTTCAGAAACCGTTTAACATTTCTTATAAATTATTTGTGTTAAAATGCCTATTTAAAATATGGCTAATTATATTTCAATTTTAGCCCCAATTCAACCTTAACCCTAACCCATATTGCCAGCCCGGTACCCAATTAAACTATCCAGGTCCAATACCCATCCACCCAAATCCAATACCCGGCAAAATCCTGGTCGTTGATCATTTTAATCAACGGTCCAGGTTTGCCCTTTCTTAATTAAACCAACTTATAACCCCCCCCCCAACCTAATTCATTTTACAACCTACCCCGCCACCCTAAGATCCTTTCTTTTCCCAAAACGCACTCACACTAACCCTAATCTCCAAACATCGACCTCCATCTATGGCAATCTCCGGTGACCTCTCACCCTCTCAAACCTCCAATTTCTCCTCTCATGCCATTCTTGCCATATCTAAGGCCCTCAAGGGACCAGATCCATGTCGACTTGCATCTAGGTTCATCTCTCGCCTGTTTCTAGCCGTTCCAGTGTGATTTCGAGTGAAATCGTTCTATACTAGCCACGATTTATGATTTTCTAAACAGGTTTCTTCATCTCTATTCCCTAATTTCGTTTCTAAAACTCCTAGAATAGCCTTGAGTTTGTTCCTTGTGTGTTTTAAAATAGATCCAATTATGAATAATTGAGTGACCGTGCTAAAATTACGGAATTTGGGAGTGCCTCACACCTTCTCCCGGTTTAACAGAATTACTTACCCGGTCTACTGTGTTTCCCGGACTTTCAAAACAGAGTCAAATTTTCTCGGTAAATAAACCGGTGACTTGGAACACCATATAATTATCTTAAATGGCGACTCTGAAATAAATAAATAATCCTATTTTGATTAATGTCATTTTAATTGGAAAAACTCCCTATCCACTTGGGAAAAAGAAAGGAAGTATGACATGTACCACGTCATTCTTCCAATATTCAGTCTCACATGCAATATCTTCTAACTCGATGTGTATAATTGGTGACACACCTTGCACTTTAGGAGCTACATACTCAAGATTGAAGCTAGCATTTGATAGTTTTGAGATGTTAAAATTCTCTCTAATGGAACTCTACTTCGTTGGCTGCTCGATTTCTCTCCTCAGCCTGATTAGCCCAGGACTTATTCCTGCTAGTTGAAGGACTTTGTTGCATATTTCTTGACTGTACTATCTCATTCTATTGCTGAATTGCTTTTAATTTTCCTGTCTTATCTGATTCTCCTACCGGAATTACTATTTCATTGCTTTCCTATTCACCTAAGGTTTTTGTCAATTGGATGATGTGAGCTCGATGTTGATTGTACTTAGATGTCGCTTCCTTCACCGTTAGAGCCCTCTGAAATGGAACACGCATATGTTGATACTCAATTTTTTTCTATATATATAGGAAATATATGTAATTATAAGCATGCATAAGCATTTTATAATTTTTCTATATATTTTAATTGATTTATTTTCTCTTTTATTTTACTCATAAAACTTCCAATAATTATTTTCAAATTATTTTTATGGTATTTTAGCCATCTAAATTCTATATTTATGCAAAATATTGTTGAAATATTTCTAGTGCACTTTTATAATTGCATTTACATTTTTTTAGTCAATTTGCGTGTATTTACAATACTAGCCATATTAAAGAATAATTACGTTTTAATGCATAAAATGGTCTTTTATATTTTTAAAATGTTAAATTACTTTTTTAAATCATTTTAGTATACAAAATTATTTTTTCAGAAACCGTTTAACATTTCTTATAAATTATTTGTGTTAAAATGCTTATTTAAAATATGGCTAATTATATTTCAATTTTAGCCCCAATTCAACCTTAACCCTAACCCAAATTGCCAGCCCGGTACCCAATTAAACTATCCAGGTCCAATACCCATCCACCCAAATCCAATACCCGGCTAAATCCTGGTCGTTGATCATTTTAATCAACGGTCCAGGTTTGCCCTTTCTTAATTAAACCAACTTATAACCCCCCCCCCCCCAACCTAATTCATTTTACAACCTACCCCGCCACCCTAAGATCCTTTCTTTTCCCAAAACGCACTCACACTAACCCTAATCTCCAAACATCGACCTCCATCTATGGCAATCTCCGGTGACCTCTCACCCTCTCAGACCTCCAATTTCTCCTCTCATGCCATTCTTGCCATATCTAAGGCCCTCAAGGGACCAGATCCATGTCGACTTGCATCTAGGTTCATCTCTCGCTTGTTTCTAGCCGTTCCAGTGTGATTTCGAGTGAAATCGTTCTATACTAGCCACGATCTATGATTTTCTAAACAGGTTTCTTCATCTCTGTTCCCTAATTTCGTTTCTAAAACTCCTAGAATAGCCTTGAGTTTGTTCCTTGTGTGTTTTAAAATAGATTTGAGTTTCTTTACAATAATCGTATGATTTCAAGTGATTTTTATCTTTTTCTAAAATTAGGATTTCTGGAATTTCTTTTAAAACTCTATTTAACGATTTATTTTATTGTGTTTAAACATTTGTTTCTCACATATTTTTACTGATTCTGTGAGTCTACTACAGCCTTGACTCGCATGTGTTGAGAACCCTAATTTTTAGGGTTCTTCGTTTGGTTTCTAAGTATTAGTATATCTGAATGGTTCTTGATTTGGGTTCTTGAAACTTTCTTGCCTTTATATGCTTCTACTGAGTTTCTTAGTTTGAGCTTTCTGACTCTATATGCTTGTGTTCATCTTGACTATTCACGTCAAGACTAGTTTACTTCTCCTTGAATCATAGTATTGCTTAACTTTTGTTTGTTAAACATATGTATCAATTCCTGACTATTCATGATTTACCTTATTTTATATCTAAGCATGTTGATTCTTCCCTGACTCCCTCTTTGACAGAACCGTTGATTATTCTGAATCCCTTAATCGCAGGTTTCATTGAAATACTTTCTTTTAAACGTTTGATTCGTACTTCTTTACTCAATTTGATTGAATTTACCGGCCTTAATTGTTTTCGCTGCGTTGTTTGTATTTTGTTGATTATTATTAATTTGTTTTCTTCATTAAACTACTGTGAATTTACCCTTAATTACCTATTTTATACCTAAGCTTTACTTTATTCCTTTCCCTAAATACTGAGTATGTTTTAACTTTGGTTGAGTTGTCCCTTGATTAAAGGAAATCTTGTTGATTTACGTGTGGTTTCCCTATGTGGCTAACCAAAGGGTCATCGCTTGTTTCTTATCCAATTCTGTGTCTCCGAAGCCTTAAAAAACCTCACTTAGGGTTGCTTCGATTTATGTGCAAAGTTCGGACACGTAGCCGAAAAGCTTAAATATGAATTTTGTAAAATAAAATGCTAAGTTTTGATATTAAAACGAATAAATTTGACTTCGGTCAATGTTTTAGATAAACGAACCCCGACCCGAACTTTGACGCTCCCAGAGGGCCCGTAGAAAAATATCAGACTTAGGGTATGTTCGGAATCAAATTCCAAGGTCAAAGCCCGAGAAATGAATTTTTGAGTAAAATTATTTTTTGGAAATTTTTAAGGAAATGTGAAATGAAATTTTATTGGAAGACTATGGTATCAAGCCCGTATTTTGGTTTCGGCGCCTGGTACAAGTCTTATATATGATTTAAGCACTTTCTGTAACGTTTGGTTGAAAACGGACATCGTTTGACATGTTTCGGACTTAAAATGGATATTTGATGTTTTATGAAAAATTTTGGAAGAAATCATCAGTTTTGGGACTTAATTCGATGTACATGATGTTATTTTGGCGACTTGATCGCACGAGTAAATTCGTAGGGTGTTTTTGAGGTTGTATGCATGTTTGGTGTGGAGCCTTGAGGGCTCGGGTGAGTTTTGGATAGGTATCGTTACATTTTGAACTTAGAAGTTGCAGATTTTCAAAGCTGGTGTTTCAGACCTGCAGGTTTCGCATTTGCGAAGCTTGTCTCGCAAATGCGAGCCTTTTATCACAAATGCGAGGGGGTCCTGGGCGTCTTTCTTCGCAAATGCGATGTCATCTAACGTCGCAAATGCGACAAATTGTTCGCAAATGCGAACATGCCCAAATTCCTTAAGAGTTCGCAAATGTAAACTCACCTTCGCAAATCCCAAACCAGCAGAGTTGGGGTTCGCAAGTTCGCAATTCCCATATCTACAACCTGCATTTTTTATACTTAGCCGAATTTGAACTCCATTTTTCATATTTCTCAAACTCAAACACCCATAGGAGATTTTCCAAGAATTCTTTCTTTTCCAAATCAATTGTAAGTTAGTTTTTACTCATTTCTTTCAATCATTAACATCATTTAACATATTTTCAACTTAAAATCAAAGATTTCCATGGGCGAAATTGGGGTTTTAGGTAGAACTTAGGTTTTTTCTAAAATTGGGGATTTGGACCTCAATTTGAGGTCAGATTTTAAAGCAAATCATATATATGGATTCGTGAGGGAATGGGTAATCGGGTTTTGACCATGTGGGCTCGGGGCATTTTTGGACTTTTTGGAAAAAACTTTGGGAAATTCATTTTCATGCATTCAAATAGTTTTGTTTAGCATTTATTGATTTAATTAAGTAACTCATGACTAGATTCGAGCGGATTTGTCGTGGAATCGAGGGGTAAAGCCATAGTTGAAGCTTGAGTTGAATTCAAAGCATCGAGATAAGTGTTTAGTCTAACCTTAGCTTAAGGGAACATGAGTTGCGTCTCATTTGCTACTTGCTAATTGTCGAGTACGATGTATAGGCATGGGGACGAGTATCTATAGATTGGTGTCTAGCATGACCGTGAGTCCTTATATTGCGAATATTTTGGATTTGTTATAACTTCCATGCTTTATTGAGGACTTCTATATGTTTTAAAGAGTATGTAAAAGGAATTGTGATCATTAAACTTCATGGAGCATTGGATCGAGTTGAAATACAAGTTGTGAATGTATATAAGATAACTAAATCTTTGGAGCATTGGCTCAAGTGATAATGTGAACTATGAGATGAAAGTAAAAGAAAGAGAAAGAGGTATTGGTTTATTTTCCTTGCCAGGACGTTTTGTTGTTCTGTTGATTTTCTCCCTTGCCGGGATATGGAAACTTATTGATCTTGTTCCCTTGCCGGGATTTAACAGTTTAATTGCATTCCCTTGCCGGGATTTTTATCATTATTTGCTTACTTACATGCCCCTTTTTGTGATTGTTATTTAGGTGAGGAAGAGTGATAAAACACGAAGGGTGATATCGAGCATTGTTTGATATTGTGAGGAAAGAGTGTAAAGCACGCATGGTGATGCCGCGCACTGCTTGATATTGTGAGAAAAGAGTGTAAAGCACGAAGAGTGATACCGTGCCATATGATGTACCATCCCGTACTGATATTCATTGATTATACTGTGAGGAAAGAGAGTAAAGGCACAAAGGGTGATGTCGTGCACATGATTATTGATACGATTAATTTGGTGAGGACGAGAATGAAACGAAGGGTGATGTCGTGCAAGTTTGTGATTTCTGATTCATATTGATATTCTGGCCTTGTTGTTTCTTTCTTTATTTGAGATTACTTATTGAAAATTGTTATCTCCCCACAGCATGTTCCCCTTCCCTTATTAATTGATTACTTCATATATTTCTTTTTCATTGTATATATATATTCGAACTGCACAGGTTTACTTGATAGTCTGGTCCTAGCCTCGTCACTACTTCACCGAGTTTAGGCTGGGCACTTACTAGCACATGGGGCAGGTTATGCTGATGCTACACTCTGTGCTATTTTGCACAGATCTAGGTTTTGGATAATAGCAGCAATTGCGTGGGACCATGCCTTCAGTCCAGCGAGACACCGAGATAGCCTTGTAGGCTTCCGCAGGCCCAAAGTCTCCTATATCCTTTATTTTAGTATGTTATCTCATTTTATTCGAGACAAACAATTATATTTTCTTCCAGACGATTGTATTCGATATTCTTAGTAGCTCGTGAGTATTGTGACACCAGTCTTGGGTAGAGGCTCATGTTGAATTTTCTGCATTTCTATTCAGTTTTTCTATAATTAAAGACTCCTGCTTATTATTTAATTCCATTGTTTTATATTATTGCCGATAATTGTTAAAAAGGATTATGTTATTAATGAAAAATTAATCAAATTTGGCTTGCCTAGCTCCCATTAGTAGGCGACATCATGACTCCCGAGGGTGGGAAATTCGGGTCGTGACAAGTTGGTATTAGAGCCCTAGGTTACATAGGTCTCACAACTTACTGACAAGCTTAGTAGAGTCTGAGGTATCGGTACGAAGACGTCTATATTTATCCCCCAGAGGCTACAGAGTTAGAAAAACTTCACTTTGTTCTTTCTTGTCGTGCGGTTCTGTTTCTCAATTGTGATTGCCTTTCTACTCTGTTCTTTCACATATGGCAAGAACACGCGCTTCCTCATCTATCGCTCAACAACCCGAGCCCCCAACAGCAGATTCCACGAGGGGCAGAGGGCGAGGCCGAGGCCGTGTTAGAGGCCGAGGTAGAGGCAGAGCCCAGCCTCGAGCAGCAGCACTAGTAGCGGAGCCTCAGGTTTATTTTGAGGAGGAGGTTCCAGCCCCGACAGTTCTACTGGGCTCAGATCAGGTCCCAGAGGGGCTCATTGTCGACACCCCTTTTTTCCTAAACTCAGAGAGCGGGGAGATCGGGTTTACGACATTCTGGACAAAACAACTCTATTCCCTTTTGAAGAAGCGGGCTTGAAGAGTTCGAAGAGTCGCCATCTAATGATTACAGTGCATTATGACACTTAAAGAAAAGGAGAAGGTTTTTTGAAAGAAAACCAGAGTTCGGGTAAGGGCTTGAGATTATCTCGAGGGGAAGGTGTTAGGCACCCCTCAAGATCCACTAGTGTGATTACCGGCCATGCCAAGTTGTGACTTGAAAAGGAGTGGAAACAAATAAGTAATATTTGCACATAGGAAACATGAACAAGTTGAGAATTTCGTAAGAAAGAGGACATAAGTAATTTTGAAAAAGAGAAAAGCTTGGTGGAAGAAAACGTTAATTTAAGAAAATAAATAAAAGAGGCAAGGGGTCCTAGGGTTAAATATAATATGGATCACTTCGGTGCAATATCCAGCAATCATTCTCATACGAGATATTAGCGCACCGGTCATCATATCCATATTCTACCCTTCCAACCTCGTAGAGGTTATTTTCAGCATGTGTATTGGTCACGAGTGCTTAGCGCGTGCTATTACCCGTCCCATCCTATAGGTCCTAGAGGGTGTTTAGGACCATTGTTCCTACAAGGGGAGTTATAGGTTGAACACTTAAGTTTAAATGCAAAATACTAAGCGACATACAAAAAGCAAGTAGGACTTCATATAAGGGATCACGTAACAAATCATGTGAATGGCTCAAGTACCCCCTCCATGAATATACATACAAGTAGCATGCCTCAATCACATTTAAGGTCTAAAGAGAGTGAGAGTTTTAAAAATCTGAATGTAGAAAACTGAAAATCTAGGCAGAATTAGGCAGGAGAAGTTGAAAAAAAACTGAAGGTAAACTAGTAGAAATATGCGTATCATTTACGAGTAGGGAAAAAATTTATTCTTTCAAACACAGTTACAGCCATATACGTGTGCAGTAGCCTGCTATTAGAAACACTAGTTTAGTTCTGGACTAAAAATGGCGTGTGGTGGAGATGCAGAAGTTACTTTAGAATTATAGAAAAACAAGGAGAGTATGGCCTTTAAAAAATTACAGAGTTCGTTATAAATTTTAGGAAAACAGTAGTCTACTCTTGGAATGGAAAGGTAACTTAGTTGAAAACTTATAGGTGAAATAATGAGATAGGAATTTAATAGTAAAAACAAACAGACTTCAGGGAGGCGGGCCAGCTTGGGCAACTTTAAAGAGGTCGAATGGCTTAATGCGATTAGTCATCATTTTTATCCGGCCTAAGGCTTGCCTAGGCGTTATAACAGACATGCAGATCGTTCTTTAGTTAATATGATGGTTAAAATATTGCAAGTGAGTTCCTAATTGCATAATATCTAATGCACGTGATGGTCCTAAAAATAGGATATCTAAATGCACATGATGGTCCTAAAAACAGGATGTGTAATGCAGTGATATGATTTAATTATTAACTGGTTATGGAAAAATATCAGATTGAAAGCAAAGATCCTAGGAGCAGGATTTCTATATGCAGAATGCATGTATTATACATGATTTCTATTGCATGAATATATAAACGAAATCATATAGGCTTGTTCTCTACCCACACCCTTAATGATCATGCAAAACCCTCCCCAATTTCACTAAAAACCCCTATAGTTATTTACAAATTATTAAAACATAAGTATCAAATTACAGTAATAAATGATAAAAGAAGAAGCTATTCAATAGGGAGCCTTCAGCCAGGCCCAGACCTCCAACCTCACTTCTTTCGAGCTTCACAGACTTCACCAAGAGTTTGGGTGTGGCAAAGTTCCCTAGGGGTCTCTTGAGACCCTGGCACATACCAGGCACCCAAAACAAATCACCATTGATAAGTGCAAGTGTGGAATATCCAACCTTGTGCATCAAAGTTCAGTGGGTACTCAAGGTACCCAAAGCAGTGCTTACACAAGGGGCCAGAACCTAATTCTAAGAGTAGTGTGCTTGTGAAGGAGTTGAGTTGAAAAGGTTTTACATGAAGGACAGTTTGAGAAAAACAGTAGAAGAGTGAAAAAACTCAACTAAATTTGAAAATAATTGCTTTGGGCTAGTTTTGAAAGCAACCGTTACACAGACAGAGGTAAAGGTAAAGGGAACAAACATCCCACAAACAAGGCAATCAGACACACACATTAAAGGGGGGGTTCATGCTTCAAACAGGAGTCTAGTTCTTACAGCACCAGACACCAAATCATCCTCAAAAAGGTTTTGGTATATGGAGCATCCCAGAAGATGCTAGTAGTGTACAGAAGCAAAGGGGAAACATACATTGGGGTAGGTAAGGGGGTAATGAACATGCTAGTCTTATTAATTAGACTTACTAGTTAACACAGATGCATGCTAGTTGCAATACGAGCAACAGAACCACAAGTACAAACACCCAAGGACCAAAAGAAAGTTTAGCACCAATAGAAGCATGTTGCTTTTGAGGCTATAACTTAAATAGGATACATACCAGTTGAAAATAATGTAAACACATAGAAATAGTGGGCAATATTGTGCAGAGAAGTGAACAGTAGTGTGCAGAGAGAAGAGCAACAGTATGCAAGAAGTGAGCAGCAGATAGACCCAAAGCAAACAACACAGTAGAAGCCAGCAGAATGAAAGTGACCAAGATTACTCAATTTTGGCTTGCAGCCAATTGAGTGATTAGCATTCCATAGGAAAAGTGAAAGAAAATTGTGTAGAGACAAAGAGCACAAAGATGTTTGTGTGAAAGAGAGAGAGAGTTCAGAACACTGAGTGTAAGTGATATGCAATGTGTTCATGTCTTGCAAAGAGAACGGGGGTGTACTTATACTACTGAATATGAGTAAACAAACAAGGTAACCATCCCTAATTAAGGAACTGGCATCAATCATAATCAAATCAGTAGAAGGACCCTTTAATTAAGGGATCCCAAATCAAACAGTAATAATCAGTCATTTAAAAGGAAAGAAATCACAAAGTAAGATATAATCACATAAGGAAACATAGTAGCATAAATTATGCAATAAAGACTAGATACATGACCATCTAATTAGGGAAATAGGTCAGGCAAATCAATCATCACATTTTTGTACATATATAGGGCAAAATACCACCGTAATTCTAAAAAAATAGTTTTTCAAAATAATGAGCGAGATTGAAAACCTAGGAAATCAGTATTTACCAAGGAAAGTATCCCACAAATTAAGGAAGAAATTCAAACTATAGGGAAAATACACATAATCACAATTTTAAAGCAAGCATCACAGTCTCAAAGAGGGCTCGAAGAATCAGTATAAAATCACCATGCAAGCAACAAGAGAAACTTTAATTGAAGAACACAAAATGGCAGGGGAATGAAACACTAACAACAAAATCAAAGAAAAGAGCATAGAACTTAGAGAAGAACCCAGAAGAACACAAAACAAGCAAATAATGCAAATACAAACATATAAAGTTAGGGTTTCATCAAACTTAAGCAACATGTTTAGAAAATAGTACTAAGAATCACGAATTAGTACTCAAAATCAGAAAATAAAGTGATTTCAAAAAGGGGGTCAGAAACCCTAATTTCAAAAGGGAACAAAATCATTTAAAACTGGGGTAATCGTAAAGATCGAGTAGAAAATAGTGCAAAACATAAAGGTACGAGTTAAAATCATTCAAAATCAGAGATTTGAGAGGTTTGGGTTAATATTAGGGTTTCATATGAAACCATTGAGAGGGGTAAGAGAAACCTGGCCATGAAGCTCAAAGATAATGGTGTTTTTGGCAGCATCGAACCAAAATCGATTGGAGAAAGGCCGAAAACAGACTAGGCGAGGCTTTAGTGATCATATTCATGGTGGAAGCTTCTGGAGCATCAAACTTTGGAGAGAAGTAGCGATATAGGATCCCATGGTGGCTAGAGGTCGAGTGAATCGGAGCATGGCCGGAGAAGCGATGAAGCTCGTCGGAGAAGAAAGAAGGAACCAGAAGGTTCTAGAGAGAAATGAGAGCAATCATTAGAGAGTGAGTGAGATAGAGACTGGTCTCTAGTGAAAATTAGGGGTCAAGGGGGGGGGGGGTAGATTAGGATTTATTTTAGGTAATTTCATCTGGCCCATCGATCTCATTTGATCACCGGTTCAAATTCAACCAATGCTGGGTCGGCTAATGGGTCGGTTCAAATAGGATATGTGTTGGCTTGAATTGAGTTTAAATTTGGGGGTGGATTGAGGCTATAATTGAAATAAAAATAGGCTAGTTCTTAAATAGTCACTTTTCCCTTTTTTTATTAATTAAAAATAGTAAAAATAATTTTAAAACAAATTACAAAATACAGAACTTGTTAATAATATATAAATAATAATCTAAAAATATAAGAAATAATTTTACAATCCCAAAAATATGTTTAATTACAAAATGGGCTACAATTGCAATTAAATACAATTTAGCTTTAGAAATGCCAAATAAATTCGTTAAAATATGGAGAATCATATTAATTAAATTTTAATGTAAACATGAGGATAAAATAAGTTATTCACCAAAAATTTATTTTTGGGAATAATTTTGATAATGTTTGTGATATTAAAATAGGCGGTAAATCAGTTTAAGAATCATTAAAATACCAAAAAATCATGGGTGTGCTCATATATGCACATATACATTATTTGGGAAGTATTTTGGTATAAAAAAAAGTACATGGGGAAAAATTGGGTATCAACACTCATTGCCACCCCAGTTCTTCAGGACGCTGTAGTTCGATTGGTAGGCCTCACAGAGAGTGTCACCCGAGCTAGTTTGCTTCAAGTAGCACCAACCACTTCTCAGGCTGGAGGAGGGTTTCAGACTCCTGCTACACATACTCTGGAGTAGGTAGCTCCCCAGGTTCAGGTTCCAGTGATTCAGCCAGCTATGGCAGTTCAGCCGGGTACAGTGGCCTGGACCGGCGCTGGAGCGGCAATGTCTGCCGGTGCTCTGTGGAAGATGGATACGTTTACCAAGATCTTTACTTCTACATTCGTTGATACCCACAGAGTTGACTTTTTTACCTTTTGACTGAACACATCTGCCAAGACTTGGTGGAAGGATTATTGCTTAGGCAGACCAGTTGGTTCGCCTTCTTTAACATGGGAGCAGTTCACAACGATATTTTTGGAGAAGTTTCTCCCCGTGACTCAGGGAGAGGCCTTTCGGAGGCAGTTTGAGCGCCTTCCGCAGGGTTCTATGACGGTTACTTAGTATAAGACTAGTTTAATTATCTAGCTCGCCATTGTTATACTCCCCACCAAGAGAGAGGGAGAGGAGGTTTATTGATGGTCTTATTCAGCCGATTCGTCTTCAGATGGCCGAGGAGACCGACAGTGTGATCACTTTTCAAGAGGCGGCTAATGTGGCCCACCGAATTGAGATGGTTCTGTCACGGGAGGTGGTCATGGGTCGGATAAGAGGCCCCGTCACCCAAGCAGATTTAGTGGTACCTTGTTTGGAGGTAGAGATTCATATGGCAGAGACCTCCCAGGCCCTTTCAGTCAGCTCTCCAGGTTTTTCGTGGTACTTTGGGTGGTCGTGGTTCTCAAATACACTATTCTTATTAGCAACCTTACAGTGCACCACCAGCTTCCATCAGTGCACCGCCGCTCCAAAGTTTCCGAGGTGGTCATTCAGGTCGACAGGGTCAGATTCAGTTCCCTCAGCAGCGGAGGTCTTGTTACACTTGTGGCGATCCAGGTTACATTGACAGATTTTGCCCTCGAGCACCAGGTAGTTCACAGCATCAGGGTTCTCGTGCCATGGTACAGCCACCAGGTGTTCCACAACCCGCCCAGCCAGTTAGAGGTAGGGGTAGAGGTGATATAAGTGGAGGTAGAAGTCATAGAGGTGGAGCTCAGGCCGCCATAGGTAGAGGCCAACCAGCAGCCGGCCGGCCTAGAGATGTAGTTCAGGGTGGTGGGGACCAGACCCGGTGTTATGCTCTTCCAGCCAAGGCAGAGGTTGAGTCTTCAGATGCAGTCATTACAGGTACTATTCTGGTTTGTGATAGGGATGCCTCAGTGTTATTTGATCTAGGGTCTACATATTCGTATGTGTCGTCTTATTTTGCACTGTACCTGGTCATGCCTAGTGATTCATTTAGTATTCCTTTATATGTGTCTATACCGGTATGTGATTCTATTGTGTTTGATTGAGTTCATCGTTCTTGCACTGCGATGATTGAGGGTCTTGAGATCCGTGTTAATTTGTTGCCCTTAGACATGGTCGACTTTGATGTTATATTGGGGATGGACTGGTTGTCTCTGTATCATGTCATCTTGGATTGCCATGTGAAGAGGGTGACTCCTAGCTATTCTACCTGTAGTGTCATTTCGTATGTGAAGGCTCAACGTATGGTCGAGAATGGGTATTTGTCCTATTTGGCTTATGTCCGCGATTCCAGTGTTGAGGTCCCCTTTATTGATTTTGTGCCCATTATTCGGGAGTTCCCAGAAGTTTTCCCTTCAGACCTGTCGGGTATGCTGCCCGATAGGGATATCGACTTTTGTATTGATCTGGCTCTGAACACTCAGCCCATTTTCTATCCTACCGTATCGTATGGCCCCGCCGTAGTTGAAAGAGTTAAAGGATAAGTTTTGCATGAGAAGGGTTTCATTAGTCCCAGTGTTTCTCCTTGGGGTGCACCGGTGTTGTTTGTGAAGAAAAAGGATGGTTCTATGAGGATGTGCATTAATTACTAGCAATTGAACAAAGTTACAATCAAGAATAATAAGTATCCACTATCGAGAATTGATGATTTGTTCGACCAGCTTCTGGGTGCCAAGGTATTTTCAAATATAGACTTGAGATCTGGCTACCATCTGTTGAGGATTAGGGCATCTGATATCCCTAATATAGCTTTCCGCACTCGGTACGGGCATTACGAGTTCTTGGTCATGCCGTTTGGTTTGACCAATACCCAAGCAGTAATTATGTAATTGATGAAACGAGTGTTCAGGCCTTATTTGGATTTGTTCATGATAGTCTTTTTTGATGATATTCTGATATACTTCCGCAGCCAGGAGGAGCAGGAGGAGCATCTCAGAGTGGTTCTTCAAACTCTGAAGGATAGTCAGTTATATGCTAAGTTCTTGAAGTGTGAGTTCTGGTTAAATTTGGTTGCATTCCTGGGTCATATTTCATCAGCAGAGGGTATTCAGGTTGATTCGAAAAAGATTGAGGCAGTCAAAAACTAGCCTAAACCAGCATCAGTTACAGAGATCCGGAGTTTCTTATTATTGGCATGCTACTATCTTCGGTTCGTTGAAGGGTTCTTTTCTATTCGGCCCCGATGACCAGATTGACCTAGAAGGGTGGGCAGTTTAGATGGTCGGACGAGTGTGAGGCGAGCTTTTAGAGGCTCAAGACAGCTTTGACTACGACACCGGTATTAGTTTTGCCCATAGGTTCATGGCCTTATACAGTCTATTGTGATGCTTCCCGTATTGGGCTTGGTGCAGTATTGATGCAGGATGGCAGAGTCATTTCTTATGCTTTGAGGCAGTTGAAGATTCACGAGAAGAATTATCCGGTTCATGATCTGGAGTTGTAGCCATTATCCATGCATTGAAGATTTGGAGGCATCATCTATATGGTGTGACGTGTGAAGTGTACACTGATCACATGAGTCTTCAATATTTGTTCAAGCAAAAGGAGTTGAATTTGAGGCAGAGAAGGTGGTTGGAGTTGTTGAAAGATTATGATGTTACTATCTTGTATCACCCGAGGAAGGTCAACGTGGTGGTTGATGCCTTGAGTAGGAAGTCGGCCAGTATGGGCAGTCTTGTATATATTCCGGCCGGTCAGAGGTTGCTTACTTTGGATGTTCAGGCTTTGGCCTATCGATTCGTGAGGTTGGACATTTATGATCCAAGTCGAGGATTAGCTTGCACGGTCGCTCGTTCTTCATTATTGGAGCGTATCCGTGATCGACAGTTTGATGATCCCTATTTGTGTATCCTTAGAGATACGGTGCTGCGTGGAGGTGCAAGCAGGTGACCTTAGCTGATGATGGAGTTTCGAGATTGCAGGGGCAAGTTTGTGTGCCTAATGTTGATGGGCTTCGATAGTTGATTCTAGAGGAGGCCCATAGTTCACGGTATTCTATTCACTCGGGCACCGCAAAGATGTATCAGGATTTGCGGAAACATTATTGGTAAGAATTAAGAAAGATATTGTGACATATGTGGCATGGTGTTTGATCTGTAAGCAAGTTAAGCATGAGCATCAAAGGCCTGGTGGTTTATTTCAGAGGATTGAGCTTCCCGAGTGGAAGTGGGAGAAGATCACTAGGGACTTCGTTATTGGACTTCCGTTGACCCGAAAGAAGTTCGAGTGCAGTTTGGGTCATTATTGATAGGCTGACCAAGTCAACGCATTTCATTCCCGTGGCAGTCTCATATTCATCCGAGAGGTTAGCTAAGATCTATATCCGAAAGATTGTTCTCCACAATGGTGTGACGGTATCTATCATTTCGGATTGGGGTACACAGTTTACCTCGTGTTTCTGGAGAGCAGTTCAGTTAGAGTTAGGCACCCAGGTGGAGTTGAGTACCGCATTTCATCCTCAGACAGACGGGCAGTCCGAGTGGACTATTCAGATTCTAGAGGATATGCTCCGAGCTTGTGTTATTGACTTTGGAGGTTCATGGGATCAATTCTTTCCATTAGCTGACTTTGCCTACAACAACATCTATCAGCCAAGTATCCAGATGGCTCCTTATGAGGCTTTATATGGCAGGCGGTGTCGATCTTTGATTGGATGGTTTGAGCCGGAAGAGGCTCGGTTGTTGGGTACATATTTGGTTCAGGAGGCCTTTGACAAGGTCAGGATTATTCAGGATAGGCTTCGAACAGCTCAGTCCACGCAAAAGAGCTATGCAGATCATAAGGCTCGAGATGTAGCTTTCATGGTTGATGAGCGGTTATTGCTCCGAGTGTTGTCTTTGAAATGTGTGATGAAATTTGGGAAGAAGGGCAAGCTTAGCCCTAGGTTCATTGGTCCGTTTGAGATTCATGATCGAGTGGGGGAGATGGCTTATAGACTTGCATTACCGCCTAGCTTATCAGTCGTGCATCCAGTTTTTCATGTATCCATGCTCCGTAGGTATCACAGAGATCAAGCCATGTGTTAGACTTCAGAACTGTCCAGTTGGATAAGGATCTGTTTTATTAAGAGGAGCCTGTGGCTATTCTAGACCGGCAGGTTCAACAGTTGAGGTTGAAGAGTTTTCCTTCTGTGCATGTTAAGTGGAGAGGTCAACCTCCTGAAGCATCGACCTTGGAGTCCGAGTCCGATATGAGGAGTCGTTATCCTCATTTTTTTTCCAACTCAGGTACTTCTTTCTTTTGTCCGTTCGAGGACGAATGGTTATTTTAGAGGTGGAGAATGTGACGACCCAAACGATCATCACCTATTTCTTATCCAATTCTATGTCTTTGAGGCCTTGAAAACCTCATTTAGGGTTGCCTCAATTTGCGTGCATAGTCCGGACGCATAGCCGAAAAGCTTATATATGAATTCTGTGAAACAAATGCTATGTTTTGATATAAAAATAAATAAATTTGACTTCGGTTAATATTTTAGGTAAACGGCCCGGCTCGGACCCGTGCTTTGACGGTCCCAGAGGGTCCGTAGGAAAATGGGACTTGGGCATATGCTTGGAATCAAATTTCGAGGTCCCAAGGCCAAGAACTGAATTTTTGAGTAAAATTATTTTCTGGAAATTTTAAGGAAATTTGACATGAAATTTGATTGGAAGACTATGGTATCGGGCCCGTATTTTGGTTCCAGCACCCGGTACAAGTCTTATATATGGTTTACGTACTTTTTGTAAAGTTTATTTGAAAACAGACGTCGTTTGGCGTGTTTCAGACATAAAATAGAAATTTGATATTTTATGAAAAATTGGAAGAAATCATGAGTTTTGAGACTTGATTCGATGTATATGATGTTATATTGGTAATTAGATCGCACGAGTAAGTTCGTAGGGTATTCTTTTTTAATTGTATGCATGTTTGGTGTGGAGCCCCGAGGGCTCGAGTGAGTTTTGGATATGTGTCAAGTTTTATTTTGAACTTAGAAGTTGCAGATTTTCAAAGCTGGTGTTTCGGACCTGCATGCTTTGTATTTACAAAGCATGTCTCGCAAATGCGAGCTTGCAAATGCGAGCCTTTTATCGCAAAAGCGAGGGGGTCCTAGGCAGCTTTATTCGCAAATGCGAAGTAGAGGTCGCAAATGCAATGTCCTCTGAGGTCACAAATGCGACTGATTGTTCGCAACTACGTACATGCCCAAATTCCGTAAGAGTTTGAAAATGCGAACTCACCTTCACAGATCCCAAGCCAGCAGAGTCGGGGTTCGCAATTACCACATCTACAACCTACATTTTTTATACTTAGCTGAATTTGAACCCCATTTTTCATATTTCTCAAACTTAAACACCCATAGACAATTTTCCAAGAATTCTTTCTTTTCCAAATCAATTGTAAGTTAGTTTTTACTCATTTATTTCAATCATTAATATCATTTAACATGTTTTCAACTTAATATCGAAGATTTTCATGGGTGAAATTAGGGGTTTTGGGTAGAATTTAGGTTTTCCTAAAATTGGGGATTTGGACCTCAATTTAACGTCCGATTTTAAAACAGATCATATATATGGATTCGTGAGGGAATGGGTAATCGAGTTTTGGTTCGAACCTCGGGTTTTGACCACGTAGACCCAGGGGCATTTTTGGACTTTTTGGGAAAAACTTTGGGAAATTTATTTCATGTATTCAAATTGTTTCATTTAGCATTTATTGATGTGATTAATTAACTTGTGACTAGATTCGAGCGGATTTGTGGTGGAATCGAGAGGTAAAGCCATAATTGAGGCTTGAGTTGTATTCAAAGTATTGAGGTATGTGTTTGGTCTAACCTTAGCTTGAGCGAATAGGAGTTGAGTCTTATTTGTTACTTGGTAATTGTCGAGTACAATATATAGGCATGGTGACGAGTATTTATACATTGGTGTCTAGCATGACCGTGAGTCCTTATATTGCGAATATTTTAGTTTTGTTATAACTTTCATGCTTAATTGAGGATTTTTATATATTGTAAAGAGTATGTGAAAGGAATTGTGATCTTTAAAAATCGTGAAGCATTGGCTCGAGTTGAAATACAAGTTGTGAAGGTATATAAGATAATTAAATCTTTGGAGCATTGGCTCAAGTGATAATGCAAACTATGAGATGAAAGTGAAAGAAAGTGAAAGAAAGAGAAAAACTTATTGGTTTATTTCCATTGCCGGTATGTTTTGTTGTTATATTGATTTTCTCCCTTTCCGGGATATGAAAACTTATTGATATTGTTCCCTTGCCGGGATTTAACTATTTAATTGCATTCCCTTGCCGGGATTTCTATCATTATTTGTTTACTTTCTTGCCCCTTATTTGTGATAGTTGTTTGGGTGAGGAAGAGTAATAAAGCAAGAAGGGTGATGGCGTGCATCGTTTGATATTGTGAGGACAGAGTGTAAAGCACGAATGATGATGTCGTGCACTACTTGATATTGTAAGGAAAGGGTGTAAAGCACGAAGGGTGATGTCGTGTCGTACGATGTACTACTCCGTACTGATATTCATTGATTATATTGTGAGAAAAGAGAGTAAATGCACGAAGGGTGATTTCGTGCACATGATTATTGATACGATTGATTTGTTGAGGACGAGACTAAAGCACGAAGGGTGATGCTGTGCAAGTTTGTGATTTCTGATTCTTATTGATATTCTGGCCTTGTTGTTTCCTTCTTTATTTTAGATTGCTTATTGAAAACTGTTATCTCCCCACATCATGTTCCCTTTCCTTTATTAATTGATTACTTCTTGTATTTCTTTTCCATTGTGTGTGTGTGTGGGTATATATATATATATACTGCACAGGTTTATTTGGTAGTCTGGTCCTAGCCTCATCACTACTTCGCTGAGGTTAGGTTGGGCACTTACCAACACATGGGGTCGGTTGTGTTGATGCTACACTCTGTGCTATTTTGCACAGATCCAGGCTTTGGACAGCAGCAACAGTAGCGTGGGAGCAGGCCTTCAGTCCAGCGAGACACCGAGGTAGCCTTACAGGCGTCCGCAGGCCCGGCGTCTCTTTTATTCTTTATTTTAGTCTGTTATCTCATTGTATTCGAGACAAACAGTTATATTTTCTTTCAGACGATTGTATTTAAGATTCTTAGTAGTTCATGAGTATTGTGACACTAGTCTTCGGTAGAGGCTTGTGTGGAATTTTTTTGCATTTCTATTTAGTTTTTCTATAATTAAAGTCTTTCACTTATTATTTAATTGCATTGCTTTATATTATTGCGGATAATTATTAAAAAGGATTATATTATTAATGAAAAAGTAATCAAATTTGGCTTGCCTAGCTTCCATTAGTAGGTGCTATCACGACTACCGATGGTAAAAAATTCGAGTCCCTGATTAATTACCTTGTTTGTTAAGTGTTTAATTCCTATATTAGCCTCCTCTTCATTTAAAAACCCAAAACAAAGAACTCTAGTTCATCTGCACTATTATACTCTCAAACGATCTCTACTCTCTTATGTTCCTTGCAACTCCAGTTAGTTCAGCCGGCTGCAAGCCCAGGCTGACTACTGCCATTATCTTTATCCTTTATTCTGCATACTCTCCTTAACTGGTATGTTCTGATTCAATTCACATTCCAAGCTATGTGTTTACTTGGTTCCTGCAGTTTATCAATCTTGATATCTAGTTTATAAGCTAGTTTACTTAGTATACAATCAGCATGCCTAGATTATGGTATTGCAAAGCATATTTTAAGTTTATGGTTTCATACTGTTTAGCATGATCAAACCCTGTTTGTTTTAAAATCTTGAATGTTTTTCTGGTACAATTTGTTCTAATATAATTCGGTTTATGTCTAAAACCTATGTGTTCTCAACTTGACTTTGCAACTACCATTTATATATTTGATTGCCATCACTAAGGTGTATGCTAGGTGTTCCCCTACCTCTTTCCCTTGTGTGAGATATGTTTTGAAGTTGAATGTTCTCTAGCCTTCTTTCTGACTATTTTTAGATGTCTTCTTAAACTATTCCTACTCTTAACTCTATTCTGACTTTCATAAAAGTTCTTTCCTCTCCTAAGTTCTTTTTTCTCTGTTTACCAAAATCTTTTAAAGTCATTATGCACTCTCACATTGCTCCTAGAGTATTAGGTTCTACCCCTCTAGCATGTGTGTTGCCTTGAGATCTATGTGAACTCTGGCATGTCAGAGTTGGTCCTTTCACATTGCACTTAAATCAGTTATTGTAGAGAAAGGTCTAGGTGTGAGCATTGCCCGGGATTTCTGGTGATGCAAACTAATCTAAGAGTTAATTACTCTAGGTGCCATAACACACCATAAATCCATTAGATAACGATTCTTCAAATACTTAAATTCCAAAAGAAAATGAGTTATTACCCCCATAATCATCGGAACCCAAACTTCTCTCCGCGGAGGGAAAAAAGGGGGCGAAACAGCGTCCTCTTCCCCATGGACAACGCATGTTAGTTAAAGTGCACCGAGAGAAAACGAGCCATAGTCAGAATCACATACAACATATGTTATTATATATTAATATACAAAATTATATATTTGCCTGTTATTATTTTTGGGATATATAGTGTAGTTGTTCCAGTTTTTTCCTCTTTCTCTCAACGTCTCTGATCGGCACTCATGACCATTTTTAGGCATGTTATTATCAATTTCAACTTTATTATTTATTTAAATTTCAATAGATTTTCAAGAAGAAATATTTATACTTCATCCACCTCTGTCCCCACGTGATGAACCTTTTGTTATGATCTTAATTGTTTAAGACGAAAAAGATTTCTCTACTTAAACACTTCACAATCAAGTCCCTTTTGAAAACGCCAAAAATTTCAATAAGCGATAAACTAGAACAGCTATATCTTGTTAGTGATTAAGAAACCAAAGACCCATTCAACTTTGAAGAAACAAATCCCATCAAAAAATGATTAAAAGTCTTTATGAATGACAAATTAGACCAGATATTAATTTTTATTGATTGATGAAACCAAGGACCATTCCCCCGTAAAAGAAATACTTATATATAAACTAGGTATCAAATTTTGTTTGTGAAAATATAATCTGCTCAACTTATTCAGAGGCGAACCTATGTATTAAGGGGAACATAGGATCCAGTTAACCTTGCAAATTTTTAAAATATATATGTATCTATATATTGAAAATAATTATATATATTGCTTGGAATCCTTAAGATCAAAAGTTCGATAGAGATATATCGCGCCTTTAAATTGTGGGCCTTGGACCTCATTCATTCATATATATATATATATATATATATATATATATATATATATATATATATAAGGTCGGACGGCGAGCCATTTTGTATATACTCATTTTAGCTTATCCAAAAGACGGGGTTAATTTTGGCTGCACATCTAACCCAACAAAAAAATTATCAAAACATAGAAACAAATTTATTTGTTTTTATTTGATTGATATAGTCATGTAAAATAAAATTTAAAAAGGCTTTTATTAGCTTGATTTGGTAATTAAACAAGATACACGATCAAATGAAAAAATATTTTCAATTGGGAGGGGTTGTATTAAAGAATTTTTATATCCTATGGAAAACCTTAGTACCCTATTTATTTTAAATAAATACCATTTTAAAATATTACATCATATAAATACTTTTTATCCTTTATAACAAAAAATCTAAATATAGTTATATCCTACAATTAAGGCACCATATATACTAAATATTATTTTTTTTCTCCCTTTTTGTATCTTCTCTCACATAATTACCGTGTATCTGCAAACCTCCATACAATCTCTCTGTTTTGCATACAACCAAACTCTCTTCTTCCACAAACCCTAGTTTCTTAACTCTTCTCCCACCCAGATTCTCAATTTTCTGCTCCGCGTCACCAACGTGCAGATGGCTTATCAAGTGAAGATGATGAAAAACTCAAGTTCTCGTTAAACTTCTGAATACCGATCAATCAATTGTATCAACTTCTAAATACCCTTAATTAAACTTAAGTTTGTGGGGAAAGATGATTGAAACTACCGATCGATCAATTAAACCGGCAATGGAGATGAAGGAAGGATCTGTAATTCATCAAGTCCTCGTTAAACTTCTCGATGGGAATCACAAAACCCTAAATTTTAGTACCCCATCGCCCAAATCGCCTATTTGTATTCAGTTGTATTCGAATGTATTCTTCAGCTGTATTCACTTGTATTCAGGTTTAATCAATTGTATTTAACTATTTTATTCAGCAGTAATTAGTTGTATTCAAGTGTTTTATACAACTGTATTCAGTTGTATTTTGTTACATTCAAGGGTTTATTCAGCTGTATTCAGTTGTATTTTTATTGTATTCAAGTATTTTATTCAGATGAATTAAGGTGTATTTTGTCGTATTCAACTGTATTATTCAACTGTATTTCTATTATTCAGCTATAATCTTTATTATGTATCTTTCAAATATAGATTAACGAGGGATCATATTTGTTCGATGAGTTAAATTAGGAGAATATCATGTGACTTTATTTTCTTCCATTTTTAGCATATATACATTACTGTATTTAATGTTAATGTCGCTTGAATACAGCTAAATACATGTCAAACTTGGCTGGAATTCCAGATTTTACGCCTATATTTTTGGTTATATTAATGAATACAACATCTTAAATACATAAAATACATTGTATAAAAGCATAAAAGATATCTATAACACGTAATATAGCAAATGATATCTATAAATAATTAATTAGACCAAAATGATGGTGCAAAATACCATATAACTTACTTGTTTAGTCCAAATTGGCCCACTCATCTTGACCCAACAAATATTGAGGGTTGTAATGCTTGGATTAATAATTATTGGATAAATATTTAAATATTGACCTTCTTAAAAGAATAGGGAAAAGAATTTTCTAGAAAGGTCACCTTTGTTATTTGATTGTTTTATCTAGGAATTAGCTAATTCTACTAGTATATTATTATTCCACATTAAATATGATATAAAATAATACCAAAATTATAATATAAAACAATCTCAAGATTACTTATCCCAAATCGAAAACTCCAACAAAATACTGAATAAATTAGTCTATAGAATTTATTAAAACAATCCCTCTACTTCCTAAGATATACATGCTATCATGTTTAGACCCTATTTGTAAAATTACACTAAATATAGCTTAGCTGCTGATTTAACACCTGACACCTCTATATATGACCATGCAGTCCAACTTGGGTACTAGATCTTATCAACTTCAATTATTTGAAAGCTACATTCCATAATCTACTTATAGTACTATCACATTCTTCATCCACATTAATCAAAAATGAAGAAGCACCATTTTCTAGTTATCTCTTTGCCTGCACAAGGCCACATAAATCCCACTCTCCAAATGGCCAAGAACCTTGCACGCGCAGGTGCACGCGCCACCTTTGTAACAACCGTTTACGGCCTCAAACAAATGAACAACCTTCCAACACAAGAAAGGTTATTCTATTCCTCCTTCTCCGATGGATACGATGACGAATGGATCTCGAACACCGATCACACTGATTATATGAATAATTTAAAGCACGAGGGATCAAAAAACCTCAAAAATCTCGTTCGAAAATTTTCCGACGAGGGTCACCCCGTTACGTTCTTGGTTTACACTATTCTCTTACCTTGGGTTGCTGTGGTGGCGCGTGACTTACACGTGCCGTCAGCTTTTCTGGTCATTCAGTGTGGTACTGCTTTTGCAATTTATCACCATTTGTTCAATTCCATTAACGGAATTTGTGGTTCCGTTGGTTATATTACTGTTACACCCTCATTTCCAATTGAATTTCCAGAATTACCCCTATTTTCATGCAACGATATTCCTACTATTGTTTTACCTAATGAACCTCACTCCTCTGTCATGATACCTATAATGAGAGAACACATCCAAAATCTTGAAAATGATCCTAATTCTTGTGTTCTAATCAACACTTTCGATGCGTTAGAAGAAAAATCCATGAGAATTGTTGATAAATTGAGAATTTTTTCAGTTGGTCCTTTGGTTCCATCTGCTTTTTCTGATGGAAATGACCCTAAAGACAAGTCTTTTGGATGCGAATTATTTGAAAATCGCGAAAAAAACTATCTCCAATGGTTGGATTCAAAACCTGAGGATTCTGTTATATACGTATCATTTGGTAGCATCGCAGTATTAAAGAAGGAGCAAAAAGAAGAGATTTTGCATGGATTATTAGAAAGTGAAAGGCCATTTTTATGGGTGATGAGAAAAGGGAAAGAAGAGGTAGAAGAAGGGAATAATTACAAGAATGAATATGATGATATTTTATTAGATGAAAAGGGTTTAATTATACCATGGTGTGCACAAATGGAAGTACTATTTCATAAGTCTATAGGGTGTTTCGTGACGCATTGTGGATGGAATTCGACTTTAGAAAGTATGGTCGCTGGTGTCCCGATTGTGGGATGTCCACAATTTTCTGATCAAACAACAAATGCCAAAATGGTAGAAGATGTTTGGGGGACAGGAGTAAGAGCAAATGCAGTGGAAGGAGTTGTGGGGAGAGAAGAGTTGAAAAGGTGTTTGGAAATTTTGATGGGAAATGGAGAGAAAGGGGAAGAGATTGAAAGGAATGTGAAGAAATGGAGTGATTTGGCTGTGGAAGCTGTGAAAGTAGGAGGTTCTTCACATGATAATCTCAAGAGATTCTTAGAGGGTTTGTGAAAATAATCTATACGCTGATAGTATAATAATTTTGTTACACCATTAGGTCATCTAAATGATATTTTATTTTATATGAAAATATTTTCTTTTAATATGATTCAATCGAAATAGTACTTTAATTTTAATTAGCTTTATCATTTTACTCTTAACGATAATGTTTTATACAGTTACCAAAATATCATGACTTGTTTTATATTGCAAAGTTCTAAGGATATTTTTTATGTGCACCAAAAGTATTTCTTCACTGAATTATGTGCCCAACCAAAGTTGAAAAATACATTGACTGAGTTACCCCCACTCTAAATCCTAACCGAACTTTCTTATTGTACGACCTACAAATTAAGTGACTGAAGCCATGATAAAAACGTAAAGGTGGATTTAGGATTTATATATTATGCAATCGAGTTCAGAATTCTATCACATGACATTTAATTTATTGGATTCAGAATTTGTGAGTTTCAACCGAGAGGTTGTGAGTTCGACTCTTCCCAAGAGCAAGGTGGGAAATTCTTGGAGGGAATGATGTTGGGGGTCTATTTGGAAACAGCCTCTCTACCCAAGGGTGGGGGTAAGGTCTGCGTACATACTACCCTCCCCAAACCCCACTAAGTGGGATTATACTGGATTGTTATTGTTGTTGTTGTTGTTGTTGGATATCTTAGCACATATACAAAGTTCGAGCCAAAATTCTCAATTATGTGAACCATATATAAGATGTATATATGGCATTATATGCTACCAGGGGTGGATCTATTCAGGCCCGAGTGGTGGTACGTCATCCGCAAGCTTTATTTTTCGACCGAAATCGGTCGGAAACTATTAATTTTGTTTTTTTTATTTTCAAATTTTCGAGGGAATTCGATTGGAAATTTGAAAAAATAATTAATTGTAAATTGTATTAAATTATTAATTTATATTAAAAAATAAATATAAATTTATAATTTCCATCGAATTCGGTCGAAAATTTTGAATTTCTGAAAAAAAAATAAGATTTTCAATTGCAAATCTCATTCTATAATGGAAGCATTACATTGTTGAATAACAACGAATGCACGTAATTACAAAAAGAAACCAGCAAGCAATTTAGTTTTGGATAAGCAATTTTAGAGTTAGAGCTGATGTTTATAAGACAACTGAAAAATGTCCTAAAGGCTTCATAAAGGAGATGTATAAGCTCATACAAATTTGTAATGACACAACAAAGCCAATCTATGAATCTATAAGGAGTGTTCTTATGAGCAGTCCACTCAAAGCAATCTTCCTGATCTTGCACAATAGCTCCACAAACAAGCATCCCAATAAGCAATCTTTTATGTCCTACAAAACAAAAAACAAAATTAAGCTGTAAGTCAGCCCATAGGAAAACTAATAAGTTCACGAACAAATGCGATCATTCCCACATGACCCTTCATGGAAGAACATCAACAACAATAACCCAGTATAATACTATTTAGTGGGGCCTGGGGACGGTAGTGTGTACGCAGACCTTACCCCTATCCTGGGGTAGAGAGGCTGTTTTCAAATAGACCCCCGGCATCCTTCCCTCCAAAAACTTCCCACCTAGCTCTTGGGGACTCACAACCTCTCGGTTGGAAGCGGGGGTTGCTTACCATCAGAGCAACCCCTCTTGTCTCCTTCATGGAAGAAGAAATCTCCATTAATACCAAAATTAGCTTCAACAGCGCACCCACTTTTATTCATGGAACTGTAACAACCAATACTGTCTTCCTAATGCAAATCCTTGCCTTGCACACTGCGCATATAAGATACATGTAAAGACTTTGTTGGGGAACATTGAGCTTATTAAGACAATCATGGGCACAGAGAATTACGAGTCGCATGGCACAAATAACTACAAGAAGAATAGACATCTGCCACTAAGCCTATAATATCTCATTTGACCTTCAAATTTGAGTCTGGGCAATATAGCTATAATGTTATTTAAAGACACAAGCTATGAGTAATCTACCTGTCAATGACCATAATTCTAACTTTCTGAGCTTCTACCATAAATCTTGAATTTGTTTAGCAAAATTTCTAGCTTTGCCACGGTAGCAAACCAACACTTTGCAGTTTGCAGCAACTTCAAGGCTTAAATAAACCAACTATTGCCTAACTGTTGATGAAGCTAATTTTGCAGCTAAGAAATTAGCAACAATATTGAAACCAAGCATATGATGTGTTCTCTTAATTTAGATAGAAGAGGTAAATTCTTAGATAACCTTTGACACAAAAAGTCGAAATAACTAGCAGATTAAGAGACCCTTGGCTTATGAATATTGTATTAATTTAAGGATAATGAGTTGATGTAGATCGTAATTCTCTGCTTAATGCTAATTAGCCAATTATTTTTGAACCTATATTGATGCCCTTAATAAGTAAGTATTCAGCTCCCTTTTCTTCACCAGAGATCAATATGGCATGGAACTCAACTGAAGATCACATTAGAGAGCAAAATATAAGATCCTCTGAATTCCATTGATCTCATCTTTAAGGCTTTGGGAGAACATATTTTCTGTAGTCATCTTATAATTTAAGCTCCCTCAATAGACATAATCAAGTGTTTGTTGGGGTCATCACCACCAATCTTGGCATTGTATGATGATTCCTTAATGAGAATTCAGTTAAACGTAAAAGTTATTTTTCCCTTTTTCATTATGCAGATTTCCCATGATTGCAAGCATGTTTCATGGATTTAAAAGTTGGCCTCTTGTATGCCTTTGCCGTCCAAAAAGGGGCTCACAAATGTCCTTCACTAACGGGAGACTTGTAATTCTACCTGCAATTTCATTTACAATTATATAAATTCCAATCCTATTTTAAAATTCTACATGGATTTAAAAATACCCCAATCCCCTTATTATTTCCCTACCCCTACCCCCGGGCCCACCCTCATTCTTAACTTAACCTACTTATGATATGTTAACCCCTCGTTATTTTTACCATTTTACCATTTCACATTTCTCTCTCTCTCTGCTAAATCCCCAAATTGAACGATGAGCTAGGGTTCTGGAACAGTGTTCATCTTCGATTGAAGCTTGAAGATTTTGTGTTGAAGCGATCGTTTTGCTGTTGTTTTGTTGTGGTTTTGTTTTTAAGGTAAGTTTTTTACTGGTTTATTTGCATGTTTACTAGTTTTGAAGTTGTCGTTTTGAAGATACATGTGACATTTCTTGGTATTGTGACCATCTCATTAGTTTATTCACATGTTTTGTGTCTTTATATGTTTGTTTATTATAGTATGAATCTTTTTGTTTGGGGTTGGTGGTCCAGAAAGAACAGTCCACTTTTTTAAGGATTTTTAATTCAATCCCAGAATGAATATATTTGTGTCGTTAGTGTTTTTAATACCTTTTTATGGTTTAAATATACACCTCCTGTTGCTTTCAATGTTGATGTGGTCTCTTTGTGGTTGCCCTTTTCTTTTTGTTGCATGTGCTAATTGAAGAAGTTGATGTTTTATTCCATTATGGTGGCAATTGGGTCATTTCACCTGAACTAGTCTACAATAAAATACTTCTGTACTCTTGGCTTCGTTATGATGCACATTCACTTTCTTATAACGACATTTGAGAAGAATTCACTTCCAAACTAGGGATCTTACTGTTAAGTAAGCTGCTGGTAACCGATGCATCTGGTAAGTATTATTTGGTAGAAAATCAAGAAGGAATTAAGGTTCTTAAATTTCTGTTATCTAAGGAGTTCAAGGTGCTTGATTTCTTTGTTGTCGATGAGTATGATCGTAGTTTGTCCATCCCAAATATTATCCATCACACTGAGTCATATATTGTTGATATTGATGTTGGGATTGATTGTGACTATGAACTTGGTGATGACATGTTTGAAGAAATGGAAGGTAGTGAAAATGATAGTAATAACGTTAATGGAATTGACATAGGAAAAAGAAGAGTAGTAACTAATAGACTTGAACATTATAGAGAGTTGGAACTAGGAATATCTTTCAAGGACATCAATGAAGCAAAATAGGTGGTGGGCTTTTATGTTTTCGTTAATAAGAAGAAGGTTAAAGTCAAAAAAAGTGACACAACTAGAGTTAGATATATTTGTCAACGTGGCTGCCCATTTGTGTGTCTTGTTTGAAAGGATAATAATACATCTACTTGTAGAATCAAAATATTGAAGTCCAAACATTCATGTGATGATTGTTTTGATAATCCTAGAGCCGGTTACAAAACATTAGCTTTGTATTTCAAGAAGCATGTGCAGAACAATCCTAAGTATGCTGTAAAAGATATGAGAGGGCGGTTGGAGAATACCTTTCAGGTGAATATGTCTAAAACTAAGCTAAAAAGGGCTAAAAGATTGGCCATTGAAAGGCTGGAGGGCAGCTTTAGAGATGGGTATAACAAGTTAGAAGCCTATGGACAAGAAATTAGACATACAAATTCAGGGACTAATTTTGTAATTAACCTATCAAAGGATGCACTTGAACAAGGAAAAAGTAGGTTTTTGAGAATGTACACTTGCTTCCAAGCTTTGAAAGAAGGTTGGAAAAATGGTTTGAGACCACTTATTGATTTAGATGGTACCTTCTTGAAAGGAAAGTGTAGGGGTCAGTTAATAGTGGCAATTGGACAAGACTATATGAACTATTTTTATCCACTAGCTTGGACTATTGTGGACAAAGAAAATAGTAGGACCTGGCAGTGGTTTATGGAGCATTTGAAACTGTCTTTGGATCTGAAAACTGGGTCAAATGTAACTTTCATTTCTGACATGCAAAAGGTACTTAAACATGCTTATCTTTTGTTAGTTATTTCATTTGTTTTGATGTTTCCTTTGAACCTGTTGATGTTTTATTTGAACATGATGATAAACCTCTTGTATTTGTTGATAATCTAAAAACTATAGGGGATTTTGGATGCTGTACGCACAATACTCCCATATGCACATCACCGATTTTGTGTGGACATATTGAAGCTAATTAGATGAAGAAGTGGAGGAGTGGTGAAATGAAGAAACTATTATGGTGGTATGCCTGGAGTACATATGAGGAAGAGTTCAAAGACCAACTAAAGAAGCTAGGAGAATTGGATGAATAAGCAGCAAAATATATACTCAAATATCCACCAAAGGCATGGTGTAGGGCCTACTTTGATACAAAGTGTAAGAATGAAATGGTTGATAATAATTTTACTGAATCATTTAATAGTTGGATCCTTGAAGCTAGGCATAAACCAATTATTAAAACTTTGGAGGATATAAGGGTGAAAGTTATGAACATGTTGGCAGACAATGAGAAGAAGGTTATGAGTTGGACTTCTGATATAAGTCCAACTGCTATGAAGTTGTTCAATGACTACAGGATTATTGCTAATGTTTGCAAAGTTGTATTCAATGGTGACCATGTATATGAGATATCTGAAGGAGATGATAGGCATACTGTGGATTTGAAGATAAAAATATGCATATGCAGACTATGGGACTTGAGTAGCATTTAAGGCAATGAATCACAATAAAGATGACCCTTTAACTGGTGTTAATTGGTGGCATAGCAAAGATGCTTATATGCTGACATATAAGTTACAGCCTGTTAGGGTCTTAAATTCTGGAAAAATGATCCTGCTCAAGCTATGGAGCCCCTAGAGATTGTCAAAACAGTTGGTCGACCTAAGGTGAAAAGAAATAGAGAACTTGATGAGGCAAGCAATAGAAAAGGTTTGTGGAGTTTATCAAGAAAAGAAAGAGTCATGGAGTGCAGCAACTGTGGTGAAATTAACCACAATCGTATGGGTTGTCCATAGGTAACATAGATTCATTTCTTCTTAAAGTTTTACTTACTACAATTAAGTAACTAATTTCCTATTTTGCAGGATAAGGTTGTTGGAGAAATCAACAAAAACAAAAAGAGAAAGGCTTCAAACAAAGGCCAATCATCATAGTGTTCAGTGGTTGAAGATGAAGTGTTGGTTGATGAAGTATCTGAAGATGAAGTTTCTGAAGATGATACAGACACTGATGAAATACTTGAAGAAGAAGTTTTTGATCTTGGAACACAACAGACAGTTCAGTCAATCTTCAACAATGAAGATGCAACCCAACAGTCCACTTGTTATGGGATACAACAGTCCACTGCATATGGTCCTTTCATTGGTGATGAAGAAGATCCATCATTAAGGCCGAAGATTCTTTCTGAGAAATTAACAAAGTTGAAGGTGAGGAAGTCTCAAAGGTTGGCACCAATTGGAAACAGGAGGATTCCTTTCATGGGTGATAAAAATGGAGTTTGCACACCAACAAACTTGCCATATTCCTTAACCAAGACAACCTGGAAGGGGAAGGCAGCAATCACTTCTAACCAGCTTGAACAACAAAGGAGAAAGAATATCAAGATGAAGGGAAGAAAAGAAAATAACCCATGTATAGGCTAAATATGCAGATTTGTAATTTATTTTAAATGTAATGGCATTAGATGTAGGTGGTTCTAAACTTATGTTTTGTTGATAGACAACCTTTTTTTGCTACCAACCACAATTATGGCTCTTATGGTTGGTTAAGCACCTACTTGTTAATGATATTTATGTTATGTTTGTTGAATAACTAGTCTCTTTCTTCTGTAAATCTTGTTTGGGTCTCAAAGGTTGCCACCAACTGGAAACAGCTAAATCTTGTTTGAATCTGGTCCAACAGGTATACGTGAGGGCATTTTAGACCTTTTTTCGGACTATACAAGGTCATATATGGATCAACTATAGTAGTCAATTCTCCAGAACTTCACACTATATCAGTGTACTCACAACCCTATTTGAGACCAATAAACTGATTATCACAGCAACTGGAAACACAATGATAGACAAAAACTAATTATCACATCAAGTAATTCAATCATAGACCGAAACATTGGAATGAGAAAGGCTTCATTGAATCCTTGCACAAAAATATAAAATTTCATTACATAATAAAAACACAACAATTAAGCCACAATAACACTAACATTACATATCATTTCCCCTAATCCAAAGAAAATAGCAAAACATCCCAATATCACATAAAAGAAAATCCACATCTTCTTCCGAAATTTAGCATCACGCTGAGCTGAGTACTCTAAATCAACCACTTTCTTCATTAGAACATTTCTTTCCAATTGCAGGGATTATATTCCTCTATGATCGACGAGCATCATAACATTCTCAAGATCGGCAACTTTCCTTTGGAGTACATTTCTTTCACGGATTAGAGCATCCTTTTCCTTCTTTAAACTGCATATGAGATTTAATATTCTAGGAGGAAGCTCTTCATCTTGTCATTACCAATAGGAACATTTTTCATCCTAAAATCCCCAAAAAAAGGAAATTATAGTTGAAATAATTAAAAGAACACATACACAAATTTACATACCTCATGCTTAGGGCACTTGAAAAAACTTCTCCCAGCATTTAAAGGAGTCCACGCCATGAAATAATTAGCAATAAGTCCACAACGACACCTCCTAATCGGCCCATTTAATCTACTCGAACTTTGCGACATTGTCTTAGAGAAATCTTCAAAATAAACTGATAAGGATGAAAAAGAATTAAACTTAAACTAGAACACAACTCGAAATCGACAAGAAAACCCAATTAGTAGGAGAAATCAGCCATCACTGAATGTTAATTTTTTTAGGGAGAAGCTTTTGGGATGAAAATGGGGAAGGAAATAGTCTGGTAATTAGAAATTACCTAACGACTATATTAAGTTATGAATGGGGATGGGCCCGGGGGTAGAGGTAGGGAAATAATAAGGGGGTTGGGGTATTTTTAAATCCATGTGGAATTTTAAAATAGGATTGAAATTTATATAATTGCAAATAAAATTCTAGGTGGAATTACAAGTGTCCCGTTAGTAGAGAAGGACATTTGTGAGTCCATTTTGGACGGCAAGGGCATATAAAAGGCTAAGTAGCGGGACATTTTAGGCCATTTTTCGTAGTTTAAATAAGAAAATAATTTATGTAAGGTTATTGGAATTTAAAATCCTAAATATTAGGACTTTCTTACTTACCTCATATAAAAAAAGATTTAATAACCATACTTTTAGTTAGTTTTAAAGTTCGAACTATTAAAAAGAAATTGATGATAATTGTATTCAATATAAAATTGATTTTTAAAGGATCAAAAAGTCGATCGCATATATATACACAAAAAAAAATAGTTTTCTTCTTCCAAAGATCTTCTCTCCCGCTAGAACAAAAACCTTCATTGTCATAATTGTTTTTTTTTCGCGTCATTGATTTAACTATATAAATTGAAAGAAAATAATTCGAGCGGAAGTCCAAAACTGATGAAAATCGACTAAATATTTACTCTATTTGGACCATATAAATAACATGTTTACATTCAAAATAATGTGGCACCCGTAATCTCTAAATTCTGGATCCGCCTCTGTCTAGCTAGATCAGCCCCGGCCCTTCCGTAATGAGCTTCATCTACAGAAGGAAATTTTGCTATACTTACTTCCATATACCCTTTTTTAATTTCAGATATGTTTTCTTTTATTACGAATTTCAACCAAATATTATCCAGATACCTACTAATCATCTTCCAACTCTTGTTACTACTATAGTTTGGGCCTTGTGTAAGTTTCATGTGCTATGGGCCAATCTGGTGGATCGATCTTCTAATGACAATGACTCCTTGGGCTTATTATGTCGAGATGGATCCACAATACGGGTACAAATCCAAAAAAAAGAAGATCAAATATATATAATTTAAATAAATATTCCATTTTGGATAACTTCTGGAAACCCTTTCTTTTACAAAAAAAAAGGGGGGGGGGGGGGGGGGGTTGGGGACACAATGTATTTTATGAGTGGAAAAATGATGTCTAATTCGTTGAAAATGTTATAAATAGAACTCTATTTAAGGTGAATGTCTATCTTATAAGAAAAGTCTTACTTCAAGGCTAAGTCTTTTATCTTCCTATAAATAGAGGGGTCTTACCCCATTGTAAATCATCCCAAAGTATCAATAAGAATACTCCTCTCTCTACTTTTCTCTCTATTGTTCTTATTCTTGTATTATTGTTCTTGTTCTTATATTATTTCATAACACGTTATCAGCACGAGTCTCTAACCAATTGAAATTTTCGATTGTCTTAACTTTTGTTTGTGTAGGGTTTCACGTGAGGTTCTGCCGTAACCAAATCCCAAAAATTTCTATACGGACAAAAAAGGAAAAACAAAGAAGAAAGAAACAGAAACAGAAAGAGAAAAACGTGAGAGAAAGAAAGGAATTTACACAAGAGGTATATTTGATATCACAACATTTATTGGTATACCTTAAAGGTAAGTAATTTACTTTTCCCTTTCAAATTCTTGAAATTCTACGATTTGATTTTATATACAAACAAAGACAACAAAGTTTGATTATAACTCTAATGGAGTTTGTAAGAAATTACACTCACATGAAGTGGTAAAATTTCTATGCCTTGCCATGATCAAATTCATGTATGATTGTGGGCAAAGAATTAAAAATCCGTCCAATTGAATTTGCTCCATTCCCTTTAGAGAATGTGGTAGCAGTATGTGATAAGTCTGAAAGAAGACAAAATTATTACCGTGAAGGTATCAATGGATGTGGACGTGGCAATAGACGAAATTATAATCGTCATTATTATGGTAATGAGAACAATAAGGATTCTCAAAATAATCTTTCACTTTATGAAAGTAATATTTGACATGAGATTGTGTAAAGCACATACAGATGATTATGATCCATTCCCTGAAGTGAATGTGATAATTGCAATAGAGCCCGTAAGTATGAACACGCTCTTGATGTAATTTTGTTTTATGTCTGACATTATGAAAAGAAAGTTCGTTGCCCTTGAAATTTCGGGCAAGAACTATATGACATGGGTGTTGGATGCTGAAATCCATTTGGATGCAATGGGTCCTGGAGACGCCCTTAAAGACAGAAATAACGCATCCACCCAAGACTATGCTAAGGCCTTGATTTACTTGCGCCATCACCTTGATGAAGGTTTGAAACTGTGCTAAGGCCTTGATTTACTTGCGCATCGCCTTGATGAAGGTTTGAAACTGTGCTAAGGCCTTGATTTACTTGCGCCATCACCTTGATGAAGGTTTGAAAAATGAATATATCACAGTCAAAGATCCACCTATCTTGTGGAATGGCTTAAAGGAGAGATATGACAACCTGAAGTTGGTCACTCTGCCACAAGCACGATATGATGAGAATCCAAAAGCAAATAGTTCAGAAACTATGTGTTATCGTTGCGGTGGAGAAGGGCACTGGGCAAAAAATTTGCCGTGTATCAAGACATTTGGTTGAGCTCTATCAAGCATCTCTAAAGAGTAAAGACCCTGAAACCAATTTTGTCTCTGACAACAATTTTGAAAACACCCACTTGGATGTGGCAGACTTCTTTGAGCACCCTGAGGGAAAAATAGACCACTTGATCGGTGACGGATCCATGATTAAGGATGATGGAGTTGTTTGATTTTATTTTACTTATTTGTATTAGCTAGTGGGTAAACTATTAGTCATTAGTATCAGCTCGTATTAGTTAGTTTATGATATAATGTTAGTATTAGTTCTATAGAATGTTTCAATATGCTTAAATTTCGATGGTATTTTTATTTTCCAGCAAAGTTAGTCGATTAACTAATAAAATCGACTATCTAATATTTTGTATTAAAACTGGAATTTCCGCAAGCTAAGATATTCGAATATCTGATTTAGATATTTGAATAACCTGATTTAGTTATTCGAATAACCTGATTTAGTTATTCGAATAACCTGATGACTATTTACTAAGTTAGTCGAATAACTAATTAGTTATTCGACTAACCAATATTTCGCGTTAAAACTGGATTTTTCCGCAAGGCAAGATAGTCGAACATCAGGTTTAGTTATTCGAATAACCTAATGACTGCTTCCCTAAAGTTAGTCGACTATCAATCCAGTTATTCGAATAACCTCAACAGATTTTGAAAATATTGTTTAAATTAAGAAGCAACGGATTAAATTTATTTACCACACTGATTTGTAGAAAATTAATCTACATAACGTATTTAAGCAACTTTTGCAAACACACTCGTAATGTACTTAACAACTAACATACTTACATGACATTTCAACTTGAAACATTGTACCCTATACAGAGATATTATTAACACAGTGTACTGTCACATGTCTGCATTGGCTTATAAATGTACACTTCTATACTATTCACATAATCATGTCAATTGGTTAGTTCCAAATTTGTAATTATGTGATCGTCCATGATAATGTGCTAAATTATTCATCACATAACTTTTACACATTCTTTACATATTACATACACTACTCGAGTTTTATGATACGCTGTCATCTATTCATTGTATTACCTGTGTATATGTCCGTAACATACATGCGTGCACCTTTGTAACTACTGGACAATATAGTTTCCACTTCTATATGTTCATTCATTTATGCATCATATTCATGTACCACACACACGATACTGGAAAAGCAACTTTTCCCAAAATTAGGGGGAGAAGTTGGTGAAATTTTGTGGAAAAATGTATCATTATCTCATCTTGATCCAAATACCTCTATTCGTGAAAAAGAGGTGCAAAAGATTATCCATTTGTAAAGAATAGCAAATCAAATGCCAGACGCATTTACAGATTTGAAAAGGATAACAAAATCACATATCCCCGCAGTGAATGTGACAACATCTGATTCACGAATACATATTCATTATTGTAAGAATATGAACATGAAATTGGTATTGAATATACCACACTCACCCCTAGAAGGAGGTTTGAGATGATACCACACTCACCACTAGAAGAAGGTTTGAGATGATGTCATTATTATGGCATGAATGGTCATTGGTCACGTACCTATTGTACGCCAAAATAATTTGTCAATGTGATTACCAAAGGACAATAATAATGCAAGAAACATATCTTGCATATAATTTTGACATGACCATAATGGTATAGCTTTCTCTTTAAAAGAGATATTCACCACATGGATGTTGATGAATTTGTGGTAGTACAAAATTAATTGAGAGCTCTAGAAAAGCCAATTACTACTATGTTGGAGAAACACAATTGATTACCAATAAGGTATTGTGTTGTAGTAAGTCTCAAAGAAACTTATTCAGTTTCCAAAGTATATGTGAAAGTGGTTGATTATATTGAGACTATAAATAAAGGAAAGACTTGATATCTTCTATTACTACAACTTGTAGCGGGATAATTTGTGTATGAAAAGCTACCCGCTTCATTCTCCAGTTTGTACTACTTGTTCTCATTAATTAATTGACCAACTAAAGAGTTCGGGTTGAATCCCATAAATTCTGGAAATATCAAAGGTGAATATGGGCCCATTCACCTGCCATGTATACCACATATGATGCATCTATGATATGGTTACATGCGCGATTGTTATTAACCTGCAGCCTGGCCGGTGCTTGCGAGGTAAATTGTTCAGTAATCTAACTTCGAGCATAATTTCCAGATTGTCTATTCAAGATAGTTCATCTTGATAAGTTGGTTTACATCATAGTTGGTTTAGCAAAATGATTTATTGAGTGCCTCCACTTAATAGCTAAACTATTGCTTATGAGAACAAAGTTATATATATCAGTTTGATATACGTTGTATACGAGAGTATATTATATTCTCCCCTCATAAGTGGTTCAGGGTCAGGAACCAAATAATTTCATCTTATTATTATTAATGTGCTGTGTATATTGACATGATAATGCACAAAGATGATTTCCCAGAGGTGAGGAAACATGTTAGATTTCCTAACATGAGGGGGAGACATGATGAACACTTGAGAAAAGGTTACATGAGATGAATTATCATTTGTATATATAGATCCTCGAATATCATAATATGAACATGAAGTTCATAAAAGGATAATTCAATTGCAACATATTCAAAGCATGCTACACTCAAAGAAAGTAACTATATTCTCACTGCAAATGCTCATATTAAGTCCTAGAAGGACAAAGTCTTGGATACGCTTAAAACGTATAGACAAATCGGTTTCAAAATAACTTCTTAATAAAGAAGATGAGCAAATGATCAAAGTGATCATAATAAGGAGGCAAGTGATCCAAAATATCACACGACATAACACTTCATAAAATCTCATGAGAGATTCAGGTACCTGAATGTATGAATGAAGAGATCTCCATGTTATGTCTTTATGAAAATTTACTGTAACCGATATAAAATGATCGTCGACGACATCTATGATAGCACTAAATATCGATGAGGATCTTATGTTTGTCGAATACAAACAAAATATTGACTAAATGGAAAAGATACAATTCAAGAAGAATTGATTCCATATGAAAGACATGTAGTTTTGGACATGTAGTTTTGGACATGTAGTTCAAATACTTGAAAGTATAAGGTCAAAGGTATGTGTAATCAGTTTTCGATATTTTATTTGTTTAGCATGACATGAAAACTTGATGTGCATCTAAAGTTTATTATATGGCTTATATGACTTAACTTGAAAGATTTAAGTTGCTTAAAGCATATACAATTCTTGGTCCTGAAGTACCACATCCTAAGTGCAATTTGTGTACATATGTATCTTGCTATAACTATGATAATGTGATGGCGAGGATATCCTAATGGAAGTATTGAAGAGTCATTCCACGACATTACATGAAGATGTTCATATCTATCAAGAATGATAATTTCAAGGTATGGAATATTCATTCAAGTCACTATGGTTGATTTATTTATCAAATATCTACTAACGATTTCTTGAAGCTAGTGCACAAGATTGGAATGTGAAGGTTCAAGGATGTGAATTGATGTTCTTTTTAGGGGGAGTTAATGCGCGTTGCACTCTTTTTCCCTTACAAGGTTTTGTCCCACTGGGTTTTCCTTGCAAGGTTTTTAACGAGGCAACAAATAGGCGTATTTCTAAACATATGTACTCTTTTCTTTTTCTAGAATTTTTCCCATTGGGTTTTGTTTTAGTTAAGGTTTTAACGAGGCACATTATTGAATAGACATTCAAGGGGGAGTGTTATAAATAGAACTCTATTTAAGGTGAATGTCTATCTTATAAGAAGAGTCTTACTTCAAGGCTAAGTCTTTTATCTTCCTATAAATAGAGGGGTCTTACCCCATTCTAAATCATCCCAAAGTATCAATAAGAATACTCCTCTCTCTACTTTTCTCTCTATTGTTCTTGTTCTTGTATTATTGTTCTTGTTCTTATATTATTTCATAACAGAAAAGGTGTTGAGAAATTTTGTTTGAGAACTTGTTGAAGCTAACACGTTTAAATCGAAAAACATCTTAAACATTGAGGCCTTAATTCTATCTTTGAAAAAAGGCCAAATATCACCCCTCGACTTTACGATAAGGTTTATATATAACCCTCGTTAAAAATTTGACTCATCCCCAACCTTATCGTTACATTATTGGTTTAAATACCCCCATGGACTTTACAATAAGGTCTATATATAACCTTCGTTAAAAATTTGACTCATCCACAACCTTGTCGTTACACTATTGGCCTAAATAACCTCTTTATTTTAAACGGTTGCCACTATAGATAAGTTATCCACTTAAAATATTACATGTGAAAATTAATATACACACAAACATTTTATTTTAATGTTCATCCCTACCTATTAACCATACCCGTTACCCGATCCGTAAATTTATACCCGCCTCTTAGAGTTTATATAACACAGAGATTGTTATCCATGGAGTGATAATACATGAATTGTAAATTTAAATCACGAATTCGTTATTATATGTGTACATGTACAAAATTTAGTTTAAAAGAAATTTAATTCAAAATTATTAGAATTCTTACTGCATAAAAATTTCATGGTTATACTTTTATTTAGGGGAACCTTAACTTTAAGTAGGAAGGCTTGTGTACTTTAAGGTTGTTTTGTAATTTAGGAACTGTTGTCCTAATATTTTTATTACATACATTTCTTATTTTATCTTCTATTGACTTAAACTATTTTTTTATTATTTCTCTTTTGACAAGCAGGAAGCCAAATGAAACTAAAGGTTATTTTTTTCTCTTCAGGCTTATTTGCTTCAATCATCATATATGGTTAGCCTAAATTGCTGAATTGCAGAGTATAATGTATGAATATTTTTTACCAAAATATTTCAAATATTATTTATGAAGCTGCTCTATGTACGGGTAGGGTTAATGGGTAGTGATGGATATTAAAATAAATTATTTGTATGTATATTAATTTTCACGTGTAATATTTTGAGTGGATAACTTATCCATTGTGGCAATCGTTTAAAAAGGGAGTATTTTGGTCAATAGTGTAACGGCAAGGTAGGGGATGAGCCAAATTTTTAACGAGGGTTATATATAGACCTTATCGTAAAGTCCATGGGGGGTATTTAGGCCAATAGTGTAACGGCAAGGTTGGGGATGAGCCAAACTTTTAACGAGGGTTATATATAGACCTTATCGTAAAGTTCAGGGGGGTATTTGGCCATTTTCCGTTCTAACTTTAAGGTATAACTTGATCTTTCAACAATATCAAGAGTAAGTTCTCTTTAGGCAAAATACCTTACCATCCCCTAAACTTTACACGGATTATTACTTACAGCCTTAAATTATTCACGGTCTTAACTACCCCCTTCAACTTGATTTTTTTAGAGCCATTACCCCCTGGACTCTAATGGTGGCAAAAAGTGTGGGTGCACTCGCCTGCCACGTGGATTTCTCTATATATGTGGCATTTTTTTTGAAAAATAAAATATGTTTTCCTTTAAAGTATGTTACTTTTTTTAGATAATTTTTTTCGAATACAATTTATAATAAAACCTGGATAGAACTACATTATTTATACAAAAATAATTTATTTGGATAAAAATAACAAAGTTTTAATTAATATTTTTTGAATTTGACCTAGAAATAAAGATTTATACAATTGAAATAAATAGTCAAGGCATTTAAAAAGTTATAAAAATACATAGTTTGAAATTAATTATTTTGGCTATAATTTTTTATATAGCTCTAAATTATAGTGCTCTTAAAATATATTTTTTACAGATTTTACCTTAAAAAGTAAAAAACACAATTGAAATAAATAGTGATTTCATCAAAAGAAAAAATAGAAAAGTATACAATTACAAGTATTAAATTATTGTTTCTAACATACTTATTGCTCTAAAAATGTATCCATAGAGTAAGTTATCTCTTAATATTAAATTCACTATATGATCTTGAAACACACACTCCCCCCAAACCCCAACACACACACTATAAGTGATATTAATAATAATCAACCCCTTAACTGACGGATTCATAACGTCTTCAAAGGTAAAGATTATTTCACGACTTTAGGTTATGCCAATCAATGTAATATTTTCCACATTATCGACCATAGGCTTGACCAATAATTCTCACTTCTTCATAGTATACCAGTTAACACGGTAACGTGTTAAAGGGATGAAGACCGACAATTAATTAGCAGCGCAAAATGGGTACTTGTCTAATTTCTTGGTCATTGTTTACTTCAAAAATGGTAAAAATTGTAAGTGGCTTCCCATTTGATCACTCTTATTTAATCTATATTTATTTTTAAACGACTTCAGTCCTCTTTCTTATCCTCCTTCTTCTCCTTTATTTTTTCTTCTTCTTTCTTCTGGTGCTGTTGGTGCTACTATAAAACTTAGTTCATAGGGATAAACTTTCTGCTGCTATTGTTGGTGTTGTTATGTCCAGTATTTAGCTTTCTCTCAACATTCAACAATTGAAAGATGTGATGATCTTGTTTTATAGGAGTACTGCTTTTCAAATTTTCTGATAATTCCATTATAGCATCTGGATCTTAATAATAATTTGTCATTGTTGTTTTAGAACTTCAGCTCTTAAAATGTTGAAGTTCAGCAAATATAGAACAAAACTTCAACTAAAATATGCTGAAATTCAGCAAATTGAGAACAAAACTTCAGCTACTAAAATGCTTAAGTTAAGCAATTACAAACAAAAATTTCAGCAAATAGAGAATAAAACTTCAGCTACTAGAATACTTAAGTTCAACAATTACAAACAAAAACTTCAGCCAACACCTGATTCAACAATTTTTGCTACTTTAGGCCCGTCTACTAGAATGCTGAAGTTTGCATGATTGCCCTTACTATTTCAGATCCGTATACCTGAAGTTAAGCGAAAAGTGGATACACTTGCAATTATTTTTACAAAACAGGTATAAATTAAAACGTGACAAAAAAAGTGGGTATATATGCAAATGTCTCCCAAAAATGACATATGGAGTTTTACAACCTAGCCTAAGCACCTCCAATTAAGGACAAAATTCATAACGAGTTTAACTTTTATATTCTAGTAGTGTGAAGTAATGTTGCACTGTGGCATGGGCCTGAACCGGGCCGGACCAGGCCCGCGGCCCTAGCGGGCCTAACAGGTCTGGTGGGCCTAGGCCTGGTGTTACTTTTAGGCCAGTGACGGGCCGGTTCGTGTTCATTAGCCCGTGAGTCCGGGACCGTCAGCCGGACCTGGGCCGGTCCTGGCGGGCCTAAACGGGCGGCTATATTTTAAAAAAAATTATTTTAAAAATCAGCAACAGACATTTTTTAAAAAGCAGCCGTTTGGGCTACTATTTGACTATTTGAAGGTTTAAAAATGGCCATTTAGCCCCCAAACTTTAATTTAACCCCAAACTTTATATAATTACACGTTTATCCATATCTCAACTATAAATACCCCCTCATTCTTTTATTTTTATTCACCAACTCATCAATATCTCTTAATTGATTTTGTTATTCAAATCGTAGAACTAGTTTATATTGCCACACTAGCTGATTTGTTTGTTGAATTTGGCGAGGGTGGGGATATTTATGAACTCTCTATAAATGAAATGAATCAAAAATATAAAAAATATTTTTTCCTACCCCTCATATTTTTGGTGTTGCTGCAATGTTAAATCCTACAAGAGGTCCTCATTTTTTGTATTCAAATATTTATAAGGCTTTAGATATTTCAAACGAGAAAGTTGCTACACTTGCAGATGCAAAAGCATCAATTAAAATTAATATTCAAACAGCTTATAATGCTTATCAACTTGCCTTAGAGCATGCTAGGCCAAATATTTCAACCCCTACTCGTATAGCTCACAATCGTCTAAACGAGCTGGGGGCTCAACAACTCTTAAATCTTAGACGGAGTTCTGGGGTTCTTAAGGTGATAATTATGATGAAACTTCACATCTAAATGAGTTTCAAGTTTATTTGTCTCAGGGACTTGAAAAGGAGAATCCAGACGGCTCTTTTGATCTTTTGAAATGGTGGAAGTCAAGGAAAAAATATTTTTCGGTTCTTGCAAGGATGACTTGGGATATTTTATCAATTCAAGCTTTAACCGTTGCACCGTAGAGCGCTTTCAGTCAAGCAAGACTGCAAATAGGTGATCATAGAGCGTCGATGAGGGATAGCTTGGAAAAATCAGTACTTTTTAGAGATTGGATCCGTGCGGAAAGAAGAAACTTTGGAATTGCAGAATCACAACCGGCGATAGATGAAGCTTATGAAGAAATGATAGCGGAACTTCGGAGGATTCGGCTTCGTCCGGAAGTGGTGATGAACAAGCTTCTTTTCCACCACCACCAACACAACCTCCTCCCAATCTTGACGGATTTGTGAGATTTGTTAGAGATACAATGTAGATTATGATGTAATTTGTACTTTGGCACATCTTCTTTTAGTTTTTTTTTCTTTTAATGGTGGTATTAGTACTTTGTTGTGCTCGTTCCATTGGGGGAAGGAAGACTAAGAAAGATATGCCTTTTTTGGTAATAAAAATTATAAGACATACCCTTGAATATCTATTTCTCAATATTTCTTTGTCTTTACTTCGAATTATTTATAAGCTACAATATATATATATATATATATATATATATATATATATATATATATATATATACTACAAGAAGATATATACGAGAATATATATATATATATAACATACAACCTAAACTACAAGAAAATATATAAGTAATAACATATATACATAAGATACAATATATATATATATATATATATATATACACATAAGAGATATAATATATATGCTACAATAAAATATATAACTATATAAGTTATAATATATATACATAACATACAATATACTACAAGAAAATATATATGGGAATATATATATACATAACATACAATATATACTAATTACTACAATACAATATATAATGAAATATATATTATATATACTATACTAATAACTAGTATACTATATAAATATATTCTATACTAGTATATTATATACTATACTAATAACTACTATACAAGATATTGCCTTAAACGAAAAAAATTACAAAAAAAGCCCGTCAGGCCCACCAAGCCCGGCCCCCTAACCCCAGGACCACATGCGCTTAGGCCCGTCACGAGCTAATCTCATCCATTGAGCCCATGAAGCCCGGGACCGTCAGGCCCAAGCCCACAAAGTCCATGCCCGCGAAGCCGGCCCCCAAAGCACGTTTAGGTCCGAGCCCGGAACAAAATACAGCACTAGTGTGAAGAAACTTTGTCAGTATCAAGTTATTTAAAAAGTATTTATACCTTAATAAAAAATAAAATTTATAATTTTAAGTAAGACAAATTACCTACTATGAAGAGTAAAAGTGAATCGATAACATCAAAATTATTTACATTAGCACATAAATTATATATTATGACAATGTAAAGTTTTATTAATACCATCAGTTAGTTATTAGGAGGTTTACATGTGATGGGGCCCAGCCCCTTGAATCAAGGAAGAAATGTTTTCTTTTTTTACTTTTTGTTTTTATCTAAAATGAATACTAAGCAGCCCACGTTTTTTATTTTTTTGATCAGTTTTGGTGTGTTGCAAATCAACAAAGGATGCCTAAGTTTGCCTATAAAATGAGAGCTTCGGCTCTCATTTTGATACACCAACAGAAAGAGAGAAAAAGAGTAAGGTTTCACAGACAGGATATAAGAAAATAGTCTGTGAGAAAAATAGAGAGTGAGCGATATTGTAGTGAGGTGGAAATATCAAAATAGGGTTATTTTCTTTTAAGTGTTGTAGTGGTCTTTGGAGTATTTTACTCGGACATACAAAGTGTAAAATTCCTTATTATAGTGATATCAGTTGCTCCTCTCAGGGCCGTAGTTTTTACCCTTATTCAGAAGGGTTTTTCACGTAAAAGTCTTAGTGTCATTATTACTTTTTTATTCTTGTTAATTATCGTATCTCGATATTATATTATTATTCTGCTTCTATTACCGTAAATATTATTTGATAGGGGATTTATTCCCAACAACATATAATTACATATCTAACAGCAAAGTTTCTATTTGGGCAAAAAATTATATTGTGTTAAAGTAATGTTACTATAGGTAGCTGAATAAGTACTACTTAATTATTTAGAGTAAAAAGCAATTTATGAACTATACAAAAGTTTCCAATAATACTTTCATATTTTGGTCTACTTTTTTGCTGGAAACTAGAGGGTGCAGGTCACTGCAATATCAATAATAATAAGGGTAATTATTACAAGGCTAATGATTACTTTCCTTTTGTCAATGCCACACCAATAATAAGGCTAATAATTATTTTTCTTTAATTTTTTCCTTCAATTTTTTTCTCACCCGATATTTAATACTCCTTTGAAGTACCGACTAATCTAAAGTGACCCGGGGAAGACTCATCAAAGGTGGAAGCTTTCACGATTAGAATTTTCTTTACTTTCCGGACTCAAACTCAAAACCTCTAATTAAAAATATAAAAATCATTTCTATCTCATCGCAACCACAAATCTACAGCCGTTGGTGGTCGGTCTTCTTTTGTCAAACTAAAAACAAATAAAAATTAAAAACACTCCATTGTTTGTTTTCTCTTCCTTTCTTTAGTTTCCACACATGACGCCTCTTTAATTGGCATCTTCATAATTGGGAATGTGAGTATTTTAAAATAAGATATAGGAGTATATTCTTTCATTTTTTTTCTTTTTTTCTTATGAAAGTCACGCCTCTTTAATTGGCGTCTTCAGAATTAAGAATATGAATATTTCAAAATAAAATATTTATTCTTTTGTTTCATTTTTCTCCTTATGCATGTTCGAATTTATGTTTCTAGACTTACAACTAAAGCAAAATCATTCAAACTCTAATGTAATAAATTGATTGACCGATAGAAGAATGAGTGTGACTGAAACTGCAGGCAGAGATGGACCTATATGTATTGAGTAGAAGGGTTATCCATCTGTTAACCTCTACAAAAACATTTTAATATATATGTGTATATATTGAAAGCGGTTATATATTTTGATTGAAACCCTTAAGATCAAAAGTTTGATTGGGATACTGGTTGAGCATTTCGCTCATCTGCCTCCGTTACCTTTAAACATTGCATATCGATATATTATATACTTAAAAACTTACAGTCGACAAAAAAGAGTAGTGAGTACAAAAATATATGTATTCATTAATTTAAAATCTTGAATCGCACTTATGAAGTTAATTTATTTGGAAGATTATATTCTCGGGATAATTTAGGCATGGAGTAGGTAAAAAAATGTTGCTTTGGTTTAGTCGATGTTGAGTGAAGGAAAAAATGTGCTAGTCTTTAAAGCTTATTCTTTTGCGTAAAATAAAGGACAGACACGTGACAATGAAGAAGATGGCGACCTTTTTTTGATAATCAGAAATTTTAAATTCGAGCTTCGAATACGAAGTCATTTTTGTTAGAGAGTATTTTACCCCTTAATGTAAAAAATTTCATCGCAAATCACCGGATGGAGGACCTTCTCCTACAAAAATAAATCTACAACATAGGAGGACCTTCTCCTACGAAAATACTGACTTGCTCCATCACCCCATCACCTTGAACACAATCACCATGCAGTCATCGAACCGTCTTCCACAACACCCTCCACCAATTTGCATCACTTAATACCCACCAATGCATGCATACCCCCAGTCTTGGTTGGAAATGAGCCTCCAGGAACATGCACTCACCTTCACAGTGTAGATAGACGGGCAGGATTTCATTCTCATGATCCAAAACACAGTAGATATAGCTTAAATAGTGACGGAGAGAATGAAGATGGGGGTCAACATTTACAATTAGTATCTATAGTCCATGCATCCACCGTCGACCATGCACAACTACTAGTCCCACACACCACTACCACATATCTATCACACACAATAAATGCTCCATCCATATACCACATACCCAACACAACTATCATCCACAGAACTACTCTTCTACCCTCCACAACTTCCACCCACTCTCTAGTTCCATGGATTCAACCCACGTCAATCCTCCATATCCCCACACCACTACATGCACAAGCATCACCATATCAACAGATGCATCTCCAAACGAGTCTAGTTCCACCAACCTCATCCACTCACAACGCATTAGATGAAATCGAGCAACTAGAGGAGGCAGCAACATTGGCGGACATCCGGGAAACTCAACCAATCATATATCTCCTTAACAACTACTAATCATACATCTTCAAAGAGCAGTATGTAAGAAAAGTAGTCATAATATGGCCAGCAGAAAGAAAAAGTTACTCTCTCAACATTGGTCCAACAACAAATCCAGAGATAGGGAAATATGGCATAGTGATGATTCCACCATTGATGAGAACGACAGGAACACCGGTGGAGGGGACTCAGAGTCCACCATCATCACCCTCCCACAATAAACAAATGTAGTTCATCATCCAGACTTGTAGAAGAGCTCAGTCCCAGGATTTCAAAAGAAATTTTCATTCTCTCCTTAACTACCACCAACCTGCACTCGTGGCCCTATTGGAGACTCACCTTCAATGTCATGGCCACTTGAAAGATGAGTTTGGCTCTACCAATATCGCACATACACCGGCGGAAGGCCACTCCGGTGGTATAGCACTACTACGGCATGATGATCTCCTAAAGCTTGAATAAATAACAGTCAATAGGGGTGTTCAAAATCGAACCGAAGCCGAAACTTAATGGCTTATTGGTATCGGGTTAACACCATAACAGACGGGGAAAGGATAAAAACATTTTATTGACGGCTTATCTGTTTGGGGGCGGATTATTCAATTTTTTTATCGGATAATCCATTAACCCGTTAAGAATATATATATATATATATATATATATATATATATATATATATATATATATATATATATATATATATATATATATATATATATATTTAAATAATCAAAAACCATCTTCCTCCAGTACTCTATCAAAGTGAACTCGAATAAAAGAAACCCAAATAAAAGAAATCATCTAACTGTGACAAAAGACAGAGTTTGTTGTCTGAAACAAGATAACAACACAAGTTACACCACTGCTTCATCAACTTTGCTTGGATTTTAAGGCATCATAGAATTCTAAGCATGGCAAACATTTGTTTTAACAACGGCCAACTGGAAATCTTTCACATAGACTAAGGCCAATGTGCATAAACATAAATAAGATTCTTGACAGATGATTTACCTATCACGGACTCTCTTCTGCTTCATCCCTCTTAGTACGTCGACCACCTATTTAAACATACAGAGACTAAATTTTATTTTATTTTGATTGAATTACGCCGATTAATCGCTCGATAAGAGCTAAATTGATACCAATTCGTTTAAATATCTGATCGGATGGCTAGCAGGTTAATACATTTAAAAGCCAATAACCATTAAGAATAAATAACCGCCAATACGCACGATAAGCAGCCCTAACAGTCACCTCCCAGGAAATTCACTCCATTGTCCAGGTACCACCAACCAGATATGCATGCACGTTCCTCTTTATGCATTAACCTAATAAACATGCATGACACTATTAACATGCATTGGTTAATAGGTGGAAATTTTAATGACGAAGTCTGAGCACCTGAAAAATTCGGGGGCAACCCAATAAATAATTTTAGATGTGAAAAATTCCTCCAATGCCTTAATCACTGCCAATTACTAGACCTAGTATTTAAAGGCAGTCGCTATACTTAGACTAATAAACGGTGCCTAGCCAATAGAATACTTGAACGACTAGATAGATATTTTTGTAATTATGACTGGCTTAATTTATTTTCAGAAGCCAACGTACAACATCTACCTCGAATGCACTCAGATCATTGTCCTTTATTAATTAATTTAAAACACACCTTTTACCGAAAAAAATATTCCGCTTTGAAATAATTTGACCTCTCATCCATAATTCCTCAATCTTATTCGTCAAAATTGGAATCCTAATAAAAGCCTATTACAGGCCATATATGATTTCACAGAAGAGGTTCAAGAATGAAACTAAAATACTTTGGTAATATTTAAAAATAAATAAATTATTAGCTAGTATAGCTGGTATCCAATCTTTTTCTAATTACCCCACAACTCACTATATGGAAATTGACTTTATCAATTATTATAATAACTTATTCCGGCTTGAAGAAGACTTTTGGCCATTAAAATCGTGTATTAACCGGCTTTAATAAGGTGACGCCAACACAAAATTTTACTACCTTACCACTCTCCAATGGAAGAAACGAAATTGTATAAATGCTCTCAAAGACTTAGGTGGTAATCGGATTCTTGAATAATCTCCAGTCAATTATATGATACATCATTATTATCAAAATTTATTCATCACCACCGACACTCATTCCACTAAATCCCATCATACATCTCACTCATGGATCACATAACCTTGACCCACTCACTTAACTCAACGAAAATATTCCAGGCCATAAGCTCCTTCCAATCCCTCAAAGCTCAAGGACCAGATGGCATGCATCCCTTTTTCTATCAGACTTACTGGCCCTGTGACGACCTAAATGGTCATCACCTATTTTCTCCCTTTTTTTGTGATTTCGAGGCCTTGAATACCTCAATTTAAGTTGCCTTAATTTTCATTCATAGTCCGAGCATGTATCGGGAAAGTTTATATATTAAATCATGTGAAATTTGCTAAATTATGGATTTGAAATGATTAAAGTTGACTTCGGTCAATATTTTGGGTAAACGGATCCAGAACCGTGATTCGACGATCCCGGAGGGTTTGTAAAAAAATATGGGACTCGGGTGTATGTTCAAAATTGAAATCCGAGGTTCCGAGCCTAATAAATGAATTGAAAGAAATTATTTTTTTGAAATAAATATGAAATTTTGAAATCAAAATGGATTAGAAAGCATTGGTATTGGGCCTTTATTTTGGTTTCGGAACCTGGTACAAGTCTTATATATGGTTTAAGATATTTCTATGTAATTTGATCGAAATCGGACGTCGTTTGACGTGTTTCGGACCTAAATATCAAAAATTAAAAATTTAAGAACTTTGAGTGAAAAGTGTTGAGTTTGAGGTTTGATTCGTCGTTTATGATATTATTTTGGCGATTTAATCGCTTGGTTAAGTTTGTAAAATGTTGTTGAGTTAGTGTGTGTGTGTGTGCGTGTGTTTGGTTAGGAGCCCCGAGGGATCGGGAGTGTTTCGGAGGTGTTTCGGAGTGTTTTCGAACTTAGAAAAGTTGCAGAAACTATTGTCTACTGGTGTCCAGTCATTCCTTCTATGGGATTGCATAGTGTTAATTTTAATTTGCCCAGTTTTGTTCTATGTGATTGTATAGTAGGCCATGAGATCGTGTACTTCATACAATTCTTTCTATGCGATCGCACCTACCCTTCTGCGATCGCGTTGTACAAAAACCCAGCCTCCATCTTGATCTTCTATGCGATCGCATTCACCAGCCCACGATCGCAGTGCACAGCCAGCCTTACCCAATGCGATCACAATCCCTCTTCCACAATCACATAGACCATTTTTGCCCAGTGATTTAAAATGTTCAAAACAGAACCAGTGACGGGATTTATTCCATATTTCACACGAGCTCTTCTTCTCCACAGCTGTTGAGCGAATTTTTGAGCACTTATTCATCACAACTTCTTGGGTAAGTAAATTCCCACTCATTCCTTCATCTTCCTTCATTAATTAATGAGTTTCTAAGCCTAAATCATGTAATCTAGGGTTGAAACTGGGGGAAATGGTTAGAGTTAGGGCTTTTTGATTTTCTTCGATTTAGACCTCGTTTTATGATTGAATTTGAAAATAAATTATATATTCTGGATCATGGGAGAATGGGTGACATGGAATTTGTTCCAACCTCGGGTTTTCACAAAGCGAGCCCGGGGTCGATTCTTGAAATTTTGGAATGAAGGCTTAGAAATTCATATTTAGGCATTGTCTTTAAATTATTTAGCTATTATTAATATTGTAAAATCTATTTCATAGATTTGACCGAGTTGGAGCCAAATTTGAGGGGTAAAGCTATACTAGAGGCTTGAGTTTGGAGCATTCGAGGTAAGTGTTTGATCGAGCTTTGACTTGAGGGAATAAGGCTAGAGTATTGTTTGCTAATTGCTAAATATTGATTATGGTGTATAGGCATGGTGACGAGTATCTATACACTGGTGTCTAGCATGACCGCGAGTCCTTATTTGTGCTTATGTGGAATTTTGTTGTGACTCTTACTTGTTTATTTGTGGGTTTCTATATAATGTGAAGAGTATGAAAAAGAATTATGATTTTTAAAGCGTTGGCTCGAATGATGACATGATCAGGGAGTAAGAAATGAACAAAAGAGAAAGAGATGTAATTATTCCCTTGCCGGGTTGTCCTTATATGTTAATTATCTCCCTTGTCAGGACATGTAAGTTATTGTTGTTGCTCCCTTGCCGGGAATTTACTGTTTACTTTATTCTCCCTTGCCGGGATAGTCGAATTGATACTTGTTCCCTTGCTGGGAAACCACTTATATACTAGGAAAAGGGATCGTGCGGCACGCCGACCACTTATATATTATGAAATGTGATCGTATGGCACGCCGAACACTTATATTTTATGAAATGGGATCGTGTGGCACGCCGACCACCTATATATCATGAAATGGGATCATGTGGCACGCCGATCACTTATTCTGTGTTAGAAGGAATCAGTTGTAGTTTCCTTATATATCCCTCTTGTTATGTTTTATCTGCTACCCCCAAAAGAATGTTCCCCTCCCAGTCTTAATTATTACTTTCCGCTGTTATTCTTATTGTACTTGTATATATATACCTGCACATGTTTGATTGGTAGTCCTGTCTAGCCTCGTCACTACTTCGCCGAGGTTAGGCCAGGCACTTACAAGCACATGGAGTCGGTTGTGCTGATGCTACACTCTATGCATCTTTTTGCACAAATTACGGAGCCGAAGTATCTTTTGAACCACAACAAGAGCATTGAGATCCGACTTCAGTCTAGCGATTCCCGAGGTAGCCTTGCTGGCGTCCGCATGGCCCGGAGTCTCTTCCATCTTATCTTCATTTATTATATTTGTATCGGAACAAACATCATTGTACTTTTATTAAGACTTTGTTTTTAGCACTCTCTAGATGTCCGTGAGTTAGTGACGCCATATCTGGGTAGCCTTGTATTTGAACTCCCGCACTTGCTTTCAGTTATTTATGTTTTAAGACTTCCACTTTTATATTAACTGTCTCGCCTTTCTTTATATTGTTGATGATGTTAAAAGAAGTATTTATTTAATTTGTTTGCCTAGCTCCTAATAGTAGGCGCCATCACGACTCCCAATAGTAGGAAATCCGGGTCGTGACAGGCCCAAACTGCAAGTTCAGTGATCGCTTTTTGTAATGAAGTCTTCACCAATTACCTAATCCCATCACAAATTAATACGATCTATTTATGCCTTATTCCCAAGGTTAAACACCCTTCAACCATCACTCAATATCGGCCAATCGACCTTTGCAATACAATCTATAAAATTATCACCAAAATAATTGTTCTTCGACTTAAGCCTATTCTGATGAAAATAATTAGTCCTGAACAATCGGCTTTTTTAAAAGTAAGAAGAGCTTCAGATAATACCATAGTAATTCAAGAAATCCTTAATTCTTTTCGTATGAAAAAGTATAAGTACGCAAATTTCTTGCTCAAACTTGACCTAGAAATGGAATGGGGTTCATTAAAGAAATTTTGCACTTCTTTAACTTTTCGCAATAAATTATCAGTCTAATTATGTCCTGTATAAGTACCTCTTTCATCTCTATCCTTCTCAATGTTCAACTCTTATCTTTCTTCTTGCCCATACGGGGTATACGCTAAGGTGACCTCTTATCTCCCTATATCTTCATCTTATGTATGGAACAAATCTCACGACAAATTCATCAACTAGTTGACTACCAACAATGGAAGGCCGTAAAGATCTCAGGAAATGGCCACGCATTTATCACCCATTGTTTGCCGATGATATTACACTAACTTCCAAATTAACCACTGCAAGTGTCCGTTCCATTATAGATACTCTTACTCAATTCACTCAAAAGCAGCACAAAGCATTAACTTTACTAAGTCCAAAATCTATTTCTCTTGAAATGTTACTCAAATTGAAATCCTTGTCTGAAGCTCCTTCAATATGAAAGAAGGAGTACAGTTTGACAAATATCTAGGCTTTCCTATATTTGTATAAAAACCTACTAAATCTAACTTTCAGTACATCCTGGACAATTTTAAAGCAAGATTGGCAAGATGGAAAGTCAATATGATCACAATTACAGGAAGAATTACTCTTATTAAATCTACACTCAACACTCTTTCTAACCATGTTATGCAAATTATTTAAATCCCTCAACAAGTCTTATCAAAATAAACAAGTATTAACGAAATTTTCTCTGGGGGACTACTCAACATAAAAAGAAAATTCATATTATTAAATGGTTCCTTGTACAATAACATAATCAAGGGGGTCTGGGCGTTAAAATTTAACATCTAAGAACAATACCATATTAGGAAACTTAGCATGACGTCTATTTAAATCACCTACCTCATTATGGACATCCCTACTGCTAGCTAAATAAACAAGACCCACTCAACACAGCCACACCTCTAACATCTGGGAAGCTATTCAATTAGGCTGGAAGCTTTGCCAAAAAGGATGGTCTGACATACCGCGACATGCTAACATATTAATTTCTGGAATGAACCTTGGATAGAGTCAAATATCACATTTTGAAAAGTCATCGAAGGACCCTACCAAATCACAAAGACCATTCTAAGGTCAATCAACACATCACGAATAATACGATCAATATTATAAATATGTCATTTTCCCTACCTACTCCAATTCTTTCTTTAATACGTCAAATTCATATCCCAACCGGGCTAATTTCTAGTCCTTTGATCAATAATTTGGGGTCTTACAACTAATGGTCATTTTTCAGTAGAATCACTATACAATGCATTAACTGACACTAACACTCCCTATCACTACTCTTGGATTTGGAAAATAAGTCTCCCTCCAAAAGTGTTATTTTTCTTGTGGTTAATTTTCCACGAAAGGCTACCCACCTCCACTCATCTATATGCATCCACATCACACATTCAAACATCTGCACATTCTGCCTCCAAGGTGAGGAGACAATTAATCACCTCCTTTTCCATATCCTAGTGCTTTTCGTCTGTGGCTTCAATAGGGACTCGCAAATATTATAAACACTATGGATCTTACCAACACACAACCTATTCAACTCTTCCACAATTTAATTACTACCAAGAACCGTTTGCCCTTAAACTTACCACCACGATTATTAATTCCATATGCAACATGGCATATTTGGAGCCTTCAGAATTGCTTCATTTTCCAACATAAACTACCCACCCGAAACATTCAGCAATTGCTTTCACAAGCAGCTGAATATCACTGCATCATTCAAATGCGATCACTAAAACCAAAAGCCCACACCCATGTATGTTAAATGGTACCCTCCGATCATGGGTACCATTAATTTAAATACAGACGGATCTTCTAAAGGTTATCCACCACAAAATGGCATAGGCAGAGCATTCAGAAATGATATAGGCCATTGGTTACTTGGTTTCATGGCACAAGACCCACATGAAACTCTACATATATGAAATTATGTGCTTTATTATAGGGACTATAGCATGGCATCACCGCTCCACTCCCTTAAAAATCAATGTGGATTTTACAGAGGTAATACCAATGCTAATTCATCGCAATTTGTATTACTCATCCATTTTACTGGAATATTAGTACTTGCTCCGGCAACTGAGTAATTCAATCATCAACCACTACATAGAGCAGAACCGCGTTGTAGATACTCTTACACAATATGGAGCCTCATCAATTTCAATGGAACAGACACTCCTTCTACTTCAACCATCCACCTTTTTGACTCAGTAACTTTTGGACGATCAAAGAGGTAGTACTTATTAAAGAAATGTCAAAATGCCTACCTCAATAAGGAACATATCTTCCACTTGCATGCACACTACAGTGGCGACAATATTGTAGATTAACCAAGCGATCAGTATAATGATCCAGTTTTTGTTCTTCTTTTTGTAACAATCTGAACATGTACGCTATGCTCCCTATACTGGCTCTGACTTTTGAATTAATATAAGTCCTCTGTTCATAAAAAAATAAAAAAAAAGACTAGTATATGAAAGTAATAAATACAATATGCAACTTACTTAAAAAAATAATCAAATTTTGGTAAAATTATAGAGATTCAATTGAGTCATCATTTTAAATATACGGCAAATATAATAAATCAGTTATATAGCAAATATAGACCTATAATGAGACAAGACAAAGTCAAACTGTTAATTAACAATATACATTGAAATTCTAACAATCACAAGGCTAAAAACTAGTATAAGCCTTCAGACAAACATTACACGTTCAGTGATGTAAATAAGATTAGTATTTCTAGTAATGTATGTAAACAATTGAAAAGATCCTACTAGTTTGTATTCTTGGTTAACCAACAAATAAGTAAATAGTATTAAATTTGAATACAAAATTGATAGATACTCATCACCAATGAAGATAACTTCTTTATTGCTCCTATTCACATGCATTAAACTAATAACAAGATTGTCCCAAACCCAAATTAGGAAAGCAAACCAAGAGAAAATAAGACAAACACCATAGTTTGCATTTCACTGTCAGTTGATTGTTATTATATCATTGTTAAAAGTATTCATTCTCTAAGTTAAAAGTGAGAACTACAATTAATAAATCAATCAATCAAATAAATACATTTTGATCTCAAACTAATAAACCACAGTTATATTAATGATTTTTTTCACCACTTCTTTACTTAGCTGGACATATCTTAACAATTTAGAGTATTTTTGGTAATAAAATGATTTTGACATTTATCATCGATCTATTTAAATATTCTTCATTTCTTCGAGTTTAAAGAATATTCTCCTTCAATTTAACTATTCGATATTTGAAGTTTATTATTCCAATTAATTCAGATTTGAATTTGGTAAAACGACTAAAGGTTCAAATGCACAACACCGAGAAATTCTCATTCACAAAGTTCTTTTGATTAAGAGGGAAGAAATCTCAATTATGACACTATAATATTTTTTAAGGTAATATTGTCAAGACCTCTTTATAATATCACCTTATATAATAGTCATTCACTATAACAGTCAGAATTTTTTTAAAATTAATTTTTATGTTATGTTATAATATAAACACTTCACAATAATAATCAAAAAATTATCGAAACAAATGAAATTGTTATAAAAAAGTTTGACCGTATAAATATACATCTCAAACAAAAGTTTATGAAATTAAACATTGAAAAAATAAAAGCTAAAAAAATATTAAAAAATGAAATAAAAGAGGAAATGGAGCAACAAGTTGATGACAAAGATACAGTTCATCAAAACTCTAAAGCTGTCAACATTAAGCATAAATCCTCTCTTGCATATATATGAAATATCAAAATCATTAGCCAAACCCAAACCCCAAAAACTACAGTATATACAACATAGCTGCTTCTATGCACAAACTAAAAACAGCTCAAAAACCAAACACAAATTTCAAGAAACAATACCCCAAAAAATATCCATTTGTTCTTCACATTATATGTTTCTACTACCCTAGATCCTCAAACCCCATCAATGGCTTCCTCTCCCCACCCACTCCACCCACTCCACCACCACCATCACCACTACCTCCTTCTCCTCCTCTTTCTCTTCACCTTAATCCCTTTGACATTTTCAGATGATGCTGCTGTTATGTCAAAGCTACTAGCTGCTCTTTCTCCAGCTCCTTCAGGGTGGTCATCTGATAAACAATTTTGTTCTTGGACTGATGTGAACTGTGATAAATCTAGTGGTACTGTAGTTTCAATAAATATTGATTCACAGTCTCTTTCTGGTTCTTTACCTTCTGATCTGAACCAACTTTCAAATCTTAAAACCCTTTCTGTTCAAAAGAATTCACTTTCTGGCCCCTTACCTTCTTTTGCAAATATGACCAAATTAGCTGAGGTTTACTTGGATAATAACCAATTTGCTTCTGTTCCTCAAGATTTCCTTTTGGGGGTCCCTAGTTTGCAGAGTTTTAGCATTAGTGAAAATGGGAAGCTTAGTCCTTGGCAAATTCCTTTGCATTTGACTGAAAGTGGCAATCTTGGTACTATTCTTGCAAGTAATGCTAGTATTTTTGGTGTTATTCCTGATTTCTTCGATGCTTTCCCTAATCTTCAAGATTTGAGATTGTCTTATAATAATTTTACTGGTTCTTTGCCTGCTTCTTTTGGGGGTAGTGAAATTAGGAATTTGTGGCTAAATAATCAATTTCAAGGGTTATCTGGAACTATTGATGTGATTGAAAATATGACACAATTGTCACAAGTTTGGTTACATGCTAATTCTTTTACTGGTCCAATTCCTGATTTGTCCAAATGTGAGAATATATTTGATTTGCAGTTAAGGGACAATCAGTTTACTGGTGTTATTCCAGATTCAGTAATGAGGTTGCCTAAGTTGGTAAATATTACTTTGCAAAACAATAAGTTACAAGGTCCAATGCCACAGTTTAAAGATGGGGTTAAGGTACAACTTGGTACTACTAATAGCTTTTGTCAGTCCACTCCTGGACCGTGTGATCCGCAGGTTGCAGCACTTCTTCAAGTAGCTGGCGGTTTTGGTTATCCGGCGACTTTGGCCGAGTCTTGGATAGGCAATGATCCTTGCAAAGGATGGTCATATATAAGCTGTGATGGAAAAAATGTAGCTGTTGCAACACTTGGTAAGCGGCAGTTTTCAGGTTTTATTTCCCCTGCTTTTGCAAATTTGACCTCTTTAAGGACCTTGCTTTTGAATGATAACAATCTTACTGGATCTATACCGGAAACCTTGACAACTTTGCCTAAGCTTCAAGCCATCGATGTTACTAATAACAATTTATCTGGTCCTTTGCCTGTGTTTCGATCGGGTGTTAAGTTTACTTATGGTGGTAACTTATTGCTTGGAAAGATTAGTAGTGATGGAAGTGGTGGATTACCAGGGCCGAACTCGAGTAGTGATGGTGGAAATACATCTGGTGGTTCCAAGAAGTCTACAGTTTCAGCTGGAATGATTGTTGGTGTGGTTATATCTGTTGTTGTTTTTGTCTTAGTTGTTTTGTTTGTGTCTTACAAATGTTACATAAAGAGACGGCATAAGAGATTCGGGAGGGTTGAGACTCCGGAAGGAAGCAATCAAATGGTTAAGCCCAGTGTAGTGAATGGTACGAACGGGTATGCAGGAGTCCTGACTGAGCTACAAAACCAGAGCAGTGGTGATCATGGCGAGATGCCGGTATTTGAAGGTGGAAATGTTGCCATTTCTATCCAGGTTCTTCGACAAGTGACGAACAATTTCAGTGAAGAAAATATCTTGGGTAGAGGAGGATTTGGAGTCGTTTATAAGGGTGAATTACATGATGGGACTAAGATTGCTGTGAAGAGGATGGAATCCGGGGCGATGGGTACTAAAGGAATGAATGAATTCCAAGCTGAAATCGCGGTCCTTACCAAGGTTAGGCATAGGCATCTTGTTGCTCTTCTTGGTTTTTGTGTTAACGGCAATGAGAGACTTTTGGTGTACGAGTACATGCCACAGGGAACTTTAAGTCAGCATTTGTTTGAATGGCAAGAACTTGGCTACCCACTTTTAACTTGGAAGCAAAGGGTAACAATAGCATTAGATGTTGCAAGGGGAGTTGAGTATCTCCACAGTTTGGCGCAGCAAAGTTTTATCCATAGGGATTTGAAGCCGTCTAACATACTTCTTGGAGATGACATGAGAGCCAAGGTTGCAGATTTTGGATTGGTCAGGAATGCGCCCGATGGGAAATATTCTGTTGAGACACGGTTGGCTGGAACTTTCGGCTATCTGGCGCCTGAATATGCTGGTAAATACTTCCTATGCTTATCATAATCCTTCTAATTCGCGTGAGATCTGATTAGCATGCCCCTAAGGGAAAACTCTACATTTGATAGAAAACTAAGATTATCCTGCAATTACTTTCATGTGCTTTATAATCCTCAAAAGATTAGATAGTCATAGCGACTAGTTGTTTTGTGGAATTGAGTTACCATGCTTAAATCCTAGTTTGTTCATTTTGTTCCCGCTCATGGATTATTCATGAACAATGTTCAGTAAAGTAACTGTATTTTAGCGAAAAGGAGTATTGTTGAAAGACAAACGTAGGTGGAAATTTAGAAATCCAATCATCTCGGTCTTCAAAGTGAAACTTAAGCGTTTACGTAGTTGATTTGCTTCGTATTGATGTTGGTATAACGTGCATTAATGATCCGGTTGAATCTAAACAGAAATTCGGAGAGCAAAATATTATTCTTCTTCTAGACATGAGTTCTACATCTCTACATTTGGCATTGGCTAACAATAGTTTTATGCTCCTAACTTGTTAAACTTTTTAATTTTGAGAAAAATCTTGTCATCTCTTGTTCGTATCCACTTCTGGCCTGTTTCTTGCATCGTAGAAAAGAGAAAGTTTCCATGTTTTTCGGACTAACACTTGGAGTAATCGTAACTCTCCTCTTTGTTACAGCTACTGGACGAGTCACGACCAAAGTAGATGTGTATGCATTTGGGGTTGTTTTAATGGAGATCATCACTGGTAGAAAAGCATTGGACGAGACAATGCCAGACGAGAGGTCCCATTTGGTGACATGGTTCCGCAGAGTCCTTATCAACAAAGACAACCTCAGAAAGGCTATCGACCAAACACTTGATCCCGACGAGGAAACATTCGAGAGCATTGCTAAGGTTGCCGAGTTAGCTGGCCATTGCACTGCACGCGAACCATTTCAGCGCCCTGATATGGGACACGCTGTCAATGTTCTTGCGCCTCTCGTAGAGCTGTGGAAACCTACAAGAAATGAAGACGAAGACAGCGGCATTGATCTCCATATGAGCCTTCCTCAAATCCTACAAAGATGGCAAGCTGATGAAGGAACTTCAAGAATGTTTGATGATTTCTCCTACAGTCAAACACAAGCAAGCATTCCCTCAAAACCTTCTGGATTTGCAGATAGTTTTAATTCAACAGATTGCAGATGACAGATAAGCAAAAATCAAGAAAATTTCTGCAGAATTTTGGGGTAACAGGTCAAGTTCAGACCCCACACGGTTTTCATCTTTGTGAATCACTAAATTCATTTGGTTAATTGGTTTCTTCTTAACAACGCGTTTTACTTTTTGTCTTCACATTATCCTTTTTTATGATAAACCTAAGTTTATATGTAGTTTTTATTTGTTTGGATTCTTTAAGGAGCTAGGCTGGACAACAAGAGTTTTTATGTTTTGTTAGAAGGGAAATTGTATTAAATTCTTTTTTATCTTACACAATTAATGTACATATGATTGAGACTTATTTAAGCATGCACCATTTTCTACTTTTTGGTGCCTACGTTACTTTGGTATTATCTTTTTGGCTGGTGATGTTACTGATTTACTATCTCTCGAGGGTTTATCGGAAACAACCTCCTTGCTCCTGCAGAGTAAGGGTAAGGTCTGCATATACCTCAATTGTAGAATTTTATTGGGTGGTGATTGTTATAGTTTCCCTCTAGAAAATTATATTTTTAATGCTATTACTTTTCTTGTTTTTTGTAACGGTGGTGTCCGGACTTACTTGTATGTTAGCTTGATTATTTAATTAGGCACTTGTTACCTCCTTTCAGCACGGGTGCTAGGGAGCTTTGCTCGTGTGCAACTCAACTATTTTGCTAGGCAGTTGTTACTTTGCGCTAAAAGTTTAGACAAATAAAAAGAAAATCACTTAATATTTTTTGTCTTGATTTTAGGATTTGAATTCTTATTTCTCAAGGTATGTATGCACTTGGTTGATTTCTTAGGCCGCATTTTGGTGCAACAAATAGTAATCTTCTATATATTAATTTGAAGCGAGAATAATGCAAACTGCTTACATTTACTACTAGCTTTTTAAAAGAAGATTGTATTTATTTTCAGCATATGAAATTTCTACTAAAGAATTCTCTATGTGCTGTAAATTTTTGAATGAATTTATACATATTTGCTTAAACATTTTTGCTGGATCTAAGCTGTCAAATAGGCCATTCTTTGGCTTTTTCTTGATTTTTTTCTTCTTGGGATTATGATTGGGTTTTATAGTTGAATTTCACATGGGGTGAGCAAGAATATATTGTATAAAGGCTAGTGTGGAGGAAAAGGGATGTCTTTTGAATGGAATAAAATTTCCTTTTTCTTGTTCCTTATTTTTTTGTGGGGGGGGGGGGGGGGGGGCGTGGTGCACATGTTATGGCGACTTTTTGTCAATCCTTTAAAGTTTTTATGTAGGATTTAATGGCTTTTATATTTAAGAAGAGGACACTAAATCTATCTTAGTCAAGATAATGACAGGGTATTTAGGTCAAATTCTTGATGTAATGGAAAGTAATGGTTTTCTAGATAGAGTAACCATTAATGGCTACTGGCTAGCAACTGAAATTTTCTTCTTGTTATTTTCTTTCGTTGGTCCCCCCTTTTGCCAACTTTTTTTATCAATTGATGTTATAGTATGTCTCTATCAAGAAAGAGTAGGAGAAGTTTCTCTTCCTCACCTCATTTTCCTCTCTAGTCCCCACATCCTCCATTTTGGTTGTAAGAGGGAAAAATATAGAGTTTAAATTTCTATACATGGATTGTGTAAAAAAATATTTACGCTATGACGTTATCTAAAAGATCAAGACAAGTAAGTTGGGTGTTCAAATCATACCGAAAAATCGCACCGAACTGAAAAATTAAATCTATTCGATTAAAAAATCCAATAAGGTTTAGTAGTGAGTAAAAAATTCGAACTAAAACGACATATAAATATATAGTTTTTATATATATACTTTTAAGACTTTATATAAGAAAAATTCAAAAAAATATCTAGAAATATTTGGGCTCCTCTAATGGTATGTAATATTTAATAGAACTATGAAGTGCATTTTAAGAGAAATTTTCATAAAACACTATCTTTTAATGGTAATTAGCTATCTATAGATATCATTTGCTATATTACGGATTGTAGAAACGTTTTCTGTTGTTATAAGACGTATACGATGTATTTAAGCTATTGTATCAATGAATACAATAGCAAAAATAGACGTGAATCAGGGAAGTCTAGCTAATCAGTTGTTGTATTTGACTGTATCCATGACGTAAAATATATGATGACAACCGGACAGATTATTGTATTTGACTGTATTCGCGGCGCAAAATAGGGGATTACACTTTTTTAAACGGAAAGTGAATCAATTAACATAATAGAATCCTAATATAACTCAACAAACTCAATTATAATACACAAAATTTGTATTTTCTTGTATAAAAAAGATTTTCAACCAAACAGTACCCTAAAAACATAGCAATCTTCAGAAAAATTATATAATGCATCTGAATACATACATTAAATTAATTAAAAAAAATATATGAATACATTCATGACATATAGCGAGACATTGAATATAATGAAATACATAGAATATAGTGGGATACATTGAAATACAATGAAAAAAAGATAGTGAATACAATGAAATACATGGAATACACATCAAATTACAATGAAAAAATAATGAATACAATGAAATACATAAAAATACAGTGTGATACGTTGAAAATATATTGAAATATATTAACAGAAAATCAAGCTCAGCCCCAAACTTGCGAACCCGCCGTAGAGCAAATATCTTGAATCTCACCAAAAGGGTCATTCCTATTCAATCAAGTGCCCTTCGCGATAACATCAAGGACAATGATATAATTAAGGACAATGATAGAGTTTTAGAAGCTCCAAGGCCATTTACTAGATCACAAGCTAAAGAGTTGCAAACGAAGGTTGCTGGACTTCAATGGCAAATAAAGAAGCTTTTAATTGTAGGGGAAGAGCTCAAGCCGAAAGGAGATGAATTATCCAAGTTTTACGATTATTTGGTGGTCTAAATTGAAGTCCAAGATGAAGAATATTGTGTCACCAAATCAGCCCTTCAAGTCTACCAAAAGGGCTCAAAATGACCTCAACAGAGGTCCAAAAGGGGGTCTTTCAAAAGGAGTCGAAATCAATGGCCAAAACTAGTAGTTTGAAGGCCCAAATTTGCCCCTAAAGGATCCCCTCCCACCTAATTTTGATGGCTTTTGTTACACCTTAGGAGCCACCTACCTAAGTTTGATGGCTATTGTGACCCCTAGCAGCCCCTACCTATTAGATGACTTTTTAGCAACCCCCTACATTATTTTAAGGGTTTTTTACTCTTATAAATAAGGTGTTCTTCTCATTCATAAGATACAACATTATTGATTAAGTATATCATACTTATGGAGTTCTTTTGAACCTTTGTTGCTTGTGCTTTGAGATTTATCTTTCAACCTTTACTAGTTCATAGTTCAAGGTAGTAAGATTTCTTATCTTTTATGATATCTTTGATTCCTTTGTGGTATTCTTAGAAGGCGATTAATACTTATTAATTGTTGTCTCAAGTTACTCGTAAAACGGTCAAAATCCGAATCTATTATTTTGATTTGCTTTTTACGTAAATGCGTTTGATTTCTTTCATAAATTAAGACGTTGTTACTTTGATCTTGTCAAGGCTATGAAGTTGCGTTCTTGGAAGTTCTAGGAATTCTTTCCCTGAATTTTCCCATATCCTTTATTTTCATCTATTTAATTCTAGTTATTTACTTCCTTAATATTATTGCCTCCGCATTTACTTCTTAAACTCTTACTCTAGTTTGAATTTCCGATCTAGTTGTTATCACTTTGGATTTTAAAAAACCCAATTGGAAGCCTTTCGTAACAGAAAATCAATAAGAAAAAGCAGAATAACATGCTTTTTGATAAATTGACTATACTCTCTTAAAGTAGAGTGATGCCTGTGTCTAGTTTTATGGATTACTCATGCTGCAATTTTTTATTTGGTACATCACCATTTTTCTAGCCAATATCCCTTAATGAAAAGCCCTTCGCAAGTGCCCCGCCAAAAAATTTCATGAATCAAGTGCCCTCCATCAGTGTCCTTCGCAAGAGAAATTTTCACGAAACCCAATAAAGAAGTCCTTTGTAATAGAAAATCAAGTTACTGAAAATCAAGTTGCCTTTGACGGAGCTCTCCATTGTATTTTCAGGGAATGGAAAAAGAGAATGACATATATCAAAATAGAGAAAGAAACAAAATAGTATAATTAAATAGCGTATTTAGTGGCTTAGGGGTGAAAGGTAACAAAAATTAGATATTTTGCTATAAACATTAGACGGTATCTATCGAATATAATTTTTTTAAATGGTATTTATTTAAAATAAATAAGGTGTCAACCTTTGCTATAGGAGGTAAAAATTCCTTTTATTTACTTTAAATAATGAGTTGTATCACTTTCTTATCAAGTATTATTGAAATGCGCTAATCTTCTCTTGTTTCTTCCATATTCAAATATCAAGATTTCTTATATCTCTTTTGAATTTGAAATGGTATTTCAAAATTAAAAATTAAAAATAACATATCGTTATTTAGGTATCATATTGATTTTTATGTTGAATTATTAAATTCAGTTAACCTTAAAAGTGTACATCAACCAAAAATTATTGTAAGATGATTAATAGCCCGTTTGGCCAAGCTGCAAAAATCAGCTTATTTTGAGAAGTATTTTTTTTTCAAAAGTTCTTTTTCTCAAAAGTACTTTTGGTGAGAAGTAGTTTATGTTTGGTTAATTAGTTTGAAAAGCACTTCTGAGCAGCAATTAGTGTTTGACAAACTTTAAAAAATTGCTTCTAAGTGTATTTTTCTCAAAAGTGCTTCTAAAAAAGTGCTTTTGGAGAGAAGCTATTTTTTTCTGCTTCTCCAAAACTGCTTCTGCTTCTCTTCAAAATCACTTTTTTTCCTTTCAAAAGCTTGGCCAAACACCTCAATTTTTGGCCAAAAGTACTTTTTGCAAAATAAAAAAAGAAGCACTTTTGACAAAAAATAAGCTTGGTCAAAGAAGCTATAAGAAAATAACTATCACGTGTTACTATATAATTCTATTAAGATCATATATTTGTCAGTTTTTTAATTTTTTTACTAAATATATATGCACCTATCAAAACTTTATCGAACTCTAATAAAATAAGATTGAAATGATATTTATGTGTCGTAAACTCGAAAAACTTGTCAAAATCGAACCAATCCAAAGCGATATAATTGATTGGTTTGGTTTTGATAAAAGTCGAACGAACCCGGTCCATGTATACCCCTACGAGTAAGCATTCAAGATTATGGCTCATCATCGGCAGGGGCAGATGTAGTTTATAGAGTACGGGTTCCCGGGAACTAGTAACTTTTGCATAAACCATATATTTATATTAAGAAATTCACTAAATATTGATAAATATTTTACTGGGAACCCAGTTGTTATTGTATATTAATCTAAAAATTACTATAGAAACCCATAAACCTTAAATCCTGAATCTGCCTCTGATCATCGAGCATAGCTTTCATTTACCTAAGGCTAAATAGGTAGAATTATTCAAATGTAGGTAGGCAATTGAAAAGTCGAGATATACATAAATGACTCGGACATTAATTAATTGAGATTATTTTACTCTTCTCCCCTTATTGGAGATATAGTAACGTGGAGAATGAGAAAACAACCTTCTATAACATGTTTAAGCACCCTAATGTTAATTTCCTTACACCAAAAGTATATATAGGTAAAATGTAAAAATATGGCATTTTTGCATGTTGGAACTTGAACGGTTTCATGTGGAATTTGTTTGTTGTCCCAGCCAAAAATGGATCCAAATTTTCACTTTGCTCTCTTTCAATGTATATACCTACAATATCCAACTCTCTGCATATTGCTTAGCGATCTTAATTAGCCTATACCTTTTTGGAAAATTTCCGAGGGAAACGGCCGCAACTATTTTTTGGTGCGTACTGAATAACCTATTTATTATGTAATAACTCACAAATTATATTGAAGATGTAATCGTACTAGGCAGGTTCGGTGTGACGAGCTTTGACTAAAGAGCCTGCTGGTAGGGGTATATATGGACCGGGTTGATTCGATTTTTATCAAAGCCAAACCAAACCAACTATATCGGTTTGAATTGGCTCGGTTTTATCGAATTTTTCGGGTTATGATCTATTAATATATTTTAATGGGAGAATTTTTTAGTAACACATAAGTTATTTTCTTAGTTGTCTAACAATAATTTTTTCGTTAATTTACGCTTTCAAAGTTAATACATGAGTTGAGAGAATCCCAAATATTTCTATATTTTCTAAAGAAATTATAAAGTTTTAAAAATATAAGTAAAATTTATATATATGATAGTTTGGTTCGGTTTTTTTACTCAATACCAAACCAAATCAAACCAAACCTAGCCGGATTTTTTAATTGGTTTGGTTTGCCTTTTCGGTTTAGTGCGGTTTTACGATTCGGTTTGAACACCCCTACCTGCCGGTAGGAAATCGATCACAGATTTTTCATGTGGGAAATCACTCACTCAACTAACTCATCCAAGCCTTGCAGGCTTAATTAGCCTAGATTAGTTGATTTTATTCTTAAAGCAATTCATCTCTGTCAAACTCAAGATTAAGTATACTTAACATAATGATGTAATTAGAACACGTTAATTCCAACACATGGCAAGCTAGGTAATATTTCACGTCAATCTGAGATCGAGTGATTCTTAGTTTGATATCTCTATCAAAGTCATTTAATTTTCATATTCTAATCCAACTACTATGGATCATACTAAGATCTGAAAATAGTAATAGTAGTAACAAGTGGGACCATTTAATGTCTTGAAACCAGACAATTTTCTTGCCAAACATACATATATATCACCTGTCTAAATTCATGAACATGTGATGTTGCACTTATTTTAAACTACCGTATGGGCATATCAAACCCAGATATTCTAGTTTGTATTGGTTCCAAAGTAGGGCGGAGGCAGAAATCAAGCTACGGGTTTGACTGAACCTAATAAGTAGTATTTATTCAAATAATATATGTAGTAAAAAGCAATTAAATACATATAGTTAAATTTTTCTATAACAACTTCGTTTGTTCTGATATTTTTTATTTTTATAGCGAATGAATATTATACAATATAACAACATTTGATTTTTAAATTTGGCTGCTAATTATAAATAAAACTTATCCAAAATCAATTATTTTCTTTTTTCAATGTTACATATAAAAAATAAGAAAATTCTTCAAATTTAAAATCTCGAAAAACATGCATATTTCACTAGGTATATACTGAAGAAAGCTAATACATTATTAATAAATTCATAACTAAACCTATAAATTAAAGATTTAAACTCTAAGACACACGTGTTAAAGCTATTAGGAAAACAAATTCTTTCAAGATTGATGGAAGAACTTTTTAATGGTAGTTGTTTTATAGATTTATTCTCTTATTACCAATATGATGCTTGAATTGACGAAGATTTGAGTCTAAATTTTCAGCAAAAAGTATCAAATGAAAAATATATCATGTGCAGGTCTTCAAATATTATGTATCATGCAAAATAAAAACTATGTTCAATGGAAAAGCATTGTGTGCATATTTTTAGAATTATTATTAGTAATCCTAAGACAAGAGGGGTTGCTCTGATGGTAAGCAACCCCCACTTCTAACTGCGAGGTTGTGAGTTCGAGTCTCCCTAAGAGCAAGGTGGGAAGTTCTTGGAGGGAAGGATCCGGAGGTCTATTTGGAAACAGCCTCTCTACCCAAGGGTAGGGGTAAGGTCTACGTACACACTACCCTCCACAGACCCCACTAAATGGATTATACTGGGTTGTTGTTGTTGTTGTTATTAGTAATCTTAAGATTCTATATAGTTGTTACATATGGATAATTTTACAAAGAGTGATTTGCTATACATATGATAATTGTATGTGAATGGTTCTAAGAAAACTTAAAAATTAATTCTAAGAAAAACTTAGTTTTTATAGTGAATGATTGTATGTGGATGTTGTTATAGAGAGGTCTAACTGTATATATATTAAATTTAAAACTCAATATCATTAACACTTAAAGTTATCGTTCTAAACTTCAGAACTCATAATATTGAAATCCTAGCTCCGCCAGGACATAAATCCTATTTTTCACCTTTTTTAATTCCCTGTAATTTCTTTTTCCTATTCCTGGTGGTCGGTATCAAAACGCCAATATGTCAAGATATCTTATTTGTCTCTCCAAAAATGGATATCTCCAGAAAAAAATTTAAGTTCAATTCGTTTTTTTCCCTCCCCACCCGGACCAACCCACCGATTCATCTTCTTAGATTTTGTTCCAAATCCCCCATTGCATAAAAAATGCTTTACTTTCTTAGGGTTTCGATTTATTATGTGGAGTGATTTCTCTTTTCAATTATTCTTCGAAATAGGCTATACTATAGTGAATTTTTAGTTATAGAAAACCTCTCATTTCTTTAAAATAGAAATTATTAGAAGTATAGAAAATAGAATAATCCTCAAAAGTGAGGGATAAATATGGAGAATTCATATAACCAACACCAATTAGTTTGACTCCATATATATAACCAACACAACTAATTTGACCTTAAAATGTAGTTGATTGATTGATAATTAAGAAAGCTTATGTATTATGGAAGATAATATTAGTGCTGAAAGCAAGAATATATTCACATTCCACAGGAAGATTTAGCAATAAGAAAATCTTATTGAGTAGAGAAGCAATTAATTGAATTTGCAAGATAATTTATTTGAAAAAGAAGAGGCTATACCTTATTATTGGTTTTATCATAAGATCACATGCAATTCTCCATCAATTAATCATGACACATGGGGCAGTTGAATGGATAATGTGAACAAAGGCCAAAGTAAGAATATGTTGGCAACCACTATCATTATACTAATGCACAATTAATTTCTTTGTTAAATGCCAATGCCATAAAGTGGTTATGGCAAGAATGTGCCATGGTTCAAGGGCTAAACAATAATAATGTCATAATCATTCATATGTATTGTTGTTTCCTATTATTAGAAGTGCATGAAATATGTCATAGAAATAAATCATATAATTTGCATAATTTATAGGTATTCCCTTGCTATATTATATGCGTAACTAAAAAGTTCAGGTCAAATTTGAATTGGACGGCAAATAGGATACGTTACATATGTTAATATATTGACTACTAGAAGAAATTGATTGGAAATGTTACTTGTATCATCTTAGATTTTATCTTGTCACGTTCTTTCTATAATGATATGAAAACTCTCGAGTTTTAAAGTTTAAACAAACACCCCCCCCCCCCCCCAACCCAACACACTTAGCTAGCGTTTCACCATAGATCCCAAATTTATTTTAAAAAATTTAATTTGGGTGAAGTCTGGTTTGAAGATAAAAATGTGTTTGGACATATGTTTTCAAAATATATTTTCCAACTTTATTTTAGAAAAATATGTATATAATGTCCAAGTTTTGGGATTTTGGCCCAAATTCAGCTCAATAGCTAATTTTAGGATTTAAAATTTGCTATTTGGGATTTGGCCAAAATATGAGCAAAATTTATGGCCAAATACAAGTTTTGAAAATAAATCTAGAATTTATTTTGGCAAAACTCATAACCAAACGGGGTCTTAGATAAAGAGCGAGGAATTTGAATTGTCTTACAGTAAGGTTAATATGTGAGCTATGAAATCATTTCCATGGATAATATGGGAGTTATTTTTGGGTGAAGTACACAACGCTTAAAGTGGATGATCTTGAATTGTGATCCCCGTTCGCCCCATGCTTGTACCATGAGCAGGGGCGGATCTATCAAGTAAAATATGATTCATGTGAATTCGTAGTTCTTAAATTAAAATATAAATATAATGTATGTAATTCGACAAATATATATATATATATATATATATATAGATATATATATATATATATATATATATATATATATATATATATATATATATATATATACTTGATGAAACCCATGATCAAAAGTGATCAAGTGGTGCACTGGTTTTGGTCTCTTATTTCCAATAACCTAATTACCCTACCAACCTTTAGTTTAATTTTTTTTTAAAAGTAATATCAAATATATTTTTCGAAAATTCTAGATCCGCTTCTGTCATGGGAAACACTTTTAACTTTTGTCTTTGAAGTTTTGCATGTGGTGCAAATAGGGATCAACAGTTAAAAGACCACAACAACTACAAGACGAACTCTTTACAAGTGTCAATTTGGGCCCCCGGCACTAATTTCGTATTGAAACTTATTGGGCCAAATGCGCTTTGAACTTAGGGGAAAAAGTGGCTTTTAACACATTTTATTGGGAGAAATTTAAAAATAGCCTGATTTATTATTGGTTGTTGAAAATAGTCAAGTTTCAAAAGTCATTAAAATTTAGCTATTTTATGTAAAGATAAATTTGAGCGAAAAATATTGTTCAAAATTCGGAAAATACGCCCCGCAAATTTTACGGGAGTTCCAGGATAACTATGCTGGAACTCCCGCAAATTTTACGGGAGTTCAAGCATAATTATGCTGGAACTCCTGCATATTTTACGGGAGTTCCAGCAAGTATAAATGTCCAGTATAATATACTGGAGTTTGGAGCATTGGTGCTCCAGTCTCCCGCAAATTTTACAGGAGTTAGTGAAGTATACCTGTCCAGCATAATATGCAGGAGTTCGTATACAAATGCACCAGAACTCCCGTATATTATACTGGACTGGTCCCCGTTGCAGCAAAATAGTGGCTATTTTTCATTGACTTGGTAAACACTGGCTATTTTTGATTGACCATTATGAAAACTGGCTATACCATGATATTTTGACCATTTTATTGGTGGTAAAAAATAATTACAGCAGCTAGCCAAATATATAAAAAAATAGAATTATTTATATGAACTATATAAATACATATAGTTCATATATATATACATTAATATCTAAAATGCATATTTTTCAGCTATTATGTTGGGGCAACTATAATGTGTGAGAATCTGGAAAAAAACACAAACAAAAATTCTCGTAGGCTTATATTGGCGTTTTTGCTCTTTTCTTTGAAGTTGATACTAGAAGGTTGAAGCCCAAGTAAGTGCACAAATAGTTATTCTCAGGGATGCTGTTTAGTAACATTATTTATCTTGTCTTGAAATTTTAAACTAAAAATTCTTGAATCAAAATGATTCAAGAATTTTTATCTTGAAAATTAAACTTGAAAACTAAAATTCAGGATGCACTGACTTATTCCTAAATAGAAGCCCTTTGGCGTAGTTAGCTGGTGTCATCTTGTAACGGCTCGGCCGGTTGTTTTGAGCTTCTGCACTGTGCTCGTCAGTTTTCGGGCATGACCAGCACCGTGTGATGTATTATGATCTATGTAAATTGTCGGTTTTGCTTTTCAAGATAATCGGGATAGATTTGGAAGAACAATTCCCAGCTTAAAGCTTTAATTTGAAAGGTTTGACCAAGTTTTAACTTTTTAGTATTTGATCTTGGATTTGAGTTTCTATAATTTGGTTAGCTCTTTTAGGTAATTTTGGACTTGGGAGCTTGTCCGGAATGTAAAAGGTCTGTGGTAGATATAGGCTCGAATTGGCGATATTGGAAATTTAGTGTTTTCAGGTCAGTAGTTTTGATATTGGGGTCGGAATAGAATTCAAAAAATTGTATTATGTCTGTTGTGTCATTTTATGACGTGTGTGCAAAATTTCTGGTCATTCAGATGAGGTTTGATAGACTTTTTGATCGAATTCGAAATTCGGAAGTTTTGAAATTCATAGGCTTGAATCCGAGGGTGATTCCATATATTTTGATATTGTTTTGAGCATTCCGAAGGTTTGAATAAGTTTGAATGATGTTATGGGCTGTGTTGGCATATTTGGTCAGGGTCCCATGAGTCTCAGATAAGTTTCGGAAGAGTTTTTGGAAGATTTTTATCGTTTGAGCATAAACATGTAATGATCTAAATGTTCAATTTTAGTTTTAGAGATCGAAATTTCATTTCGAGACTTCCAAAATTTTGATATTGAATTATAGGAGTGATCTGAAAAGTTTGATCTAATTTCATCAAGTCGCGGTTGGGGTTTTGACGGAAAATATATATTAATTGTTTAATGAGCGAAATGGGCATCACATTGAGAAAAGAACTCCGAATTGAGTTTCGATTAAAGGGTTATGTTCATATTATTATTTGTGAATCATAGGAATAGGAATCATCAAATTCTAAGTTCATATGGTGGAGTTAGCGCTTTTTTAGGTAAAATAAATATTGTTGGTGCAGTAGAAACTGGTGCGCACCTTTAGCGACCAGATTTGGCACTTTTAGCGACCTAAAATGGCTTTTAGCGACCAGAATAAGGTGTATTAGTGCTGTTCTATTTTTTTGTGCTCATTTTTACGTTTTTTTTGTGAAAGAAAACGGCTTAGGCTACTTTTGAGCAAGAAATAATGGAAAGTCTTGAGGTAAGTCACTTGTAATCATTTGTACTCAATACAATTGAATTATCATCGAATAATCCAACTAGATTACATGTTTTTGAGGTGTAAATTGGGGATTTGGACCTACGGATTTGAAGATTTGTAGGCCGAATTGTTATAGGAATTTACTAATTTTGGTATGGTTGGACTCGTGGTTGAATAGGTTGTCGGATTTTGTGAGTTTTATCAAATTCTGAGACATGGGCCCGGGGCCGAATTTGAGAACTTTCGGGATTTTTGATGCAAATTGGATATTTTCGAGTGGGATTTGTTCCCTTAGAATATTTAATGATTGTGTACTGATTGTGACTAGATTTGGAGCATCTAGAGGTCGATTCGTGTGAGCAAAGACATCGCGGGCTAAAGTTTGGACCGGATCGAGGTAGGTAATAATTGTAAATACTGTCCTAAGGGTATGAAACCCTGGATATCACATCGTTGTGTTACTTTGAGGTGGCGCACATGCGAGACGACGAGTGTAGAGTTGTGCACCGTTGGAGATTATGACTTGGTCCGTCCCGTACGACAGTTAAGTCGCGTATTTGATTTGAAATCTTATGATATTCTATATTTTTGAGAATTATATTATATTTTGGGCTGTATGCTATGTTTGGGACCTTGTGCCGACCTATTGAGACTCTTAGGGGAATTTTTTACTATTTTTTCTCACTCTATTTGTTTTGAAAGCATATCCTTAGTCATGTTTTTACCTGTTATGGTTTAAATCTAGTTTTATCACTTTACTTCGTAAAATATGAAAAACTATTTGGACTGAGTTCACTAATTTACTGATGGTCCGAGTGATTGTGAGATTGATGACTGAGATAGACCGAATGTCTGATTGTGAGGTTGATGACTAAGATAGACCAAGAGTCAGATTGTGAGGTTAATGATTGAGAGAGGCCAAAGGCCTGGTTGTGAGGATTATATATTTATGGATCGGGCATATATATATATGTCGCCACTTGGACAAGCCTCAGAGCCACTTGTGACTGAACTAGCTGCGGCATACAACCCTATTCACATATCAATGCGGCGTGCAGCCCGATCCATATATATATATATATAGATATACACACACACACACACCAGTTGTCACGGGGCCGTTTCCCAGCAGAAAAGTTTTCGAAACACGCTCCGTGCGGCAGCCAAGTTTCGCCCCAACTTGACGTAAGCCTATCCAACGCCTTGCCAATTTTTCGGCAAGCTTGGCCTTAGACGAATTTTGACAGCAATCACAATGAGATAAGCTTGTACGGAAAAATCCCAACCTTTGTATTATGTACAAATAATAAAAGGAATCTGGCAATGATCACAATCCGATCACAACCTTACTTTGGCAAAGAACACAACTCACTCTTATGCCACACTAAGATCTGCCCAATGCCCAATCTTAGCCCCCGTTTGTATCCTATATCTTTCTGTGGATATATTCTATCCAAGATACACGAATTCCCTCAATTGTGGATGTCTCTCACGTCACTCATAACGTTTTTAAACCCCCCGATATTTTCTGGATATATATATATATATACATGTACATGAGTGGGGCGTTGCTTGATGAGCCTGTTTATGAACTTATATATTTTCACTCTTCTTTAAAGTGAGTTCTATCGAATATGTTGATTTATTCACTGCTTTCAGTCATCTTTATACCGAGCCTCTGTCCAAAATGTTGAACAAATATTCTTAAACAACTATCATTTAAGCTCGAGTTTTTATGAGACGTTCAGAATTTAATCACTGGTTTGGTTTGTTATTTCCACCGAGACTTTAATGTTATGGGGTGTTTATGATTCCTGTTTTGCACGAAGGGCCGATTACGATTTTTATCTTTTTAATTATAAATTGTATTGAACCTCTATTGAAACTGTTGGAAAGAATTTTCAAACGATTTTTACCAAAAGATGGATTTTCAATGAGACGATTGACTCGTATTCTGGTTTGAAAGCTTGTTGTGCTTACTGAGTTTATCATAAAATGGATTCATCGTTTCTTACTGCTCAAACTTTATTTACTTTTATTTCTTACTGGGTTGGAGTATTCACATTACTCTCTGCACCTTATGTGCAGTTTCAGGTATTTCTGAGCTTGTTGGCAGTTTCATCTGAGCTAGCAAGGTAGATGCATGGCGATCAAGGCTCTGCTTTATCCCTCTTTATTCTTCCTTATGTTTAAATTGTGACTTTTCCCGACCATGTTGGTTTGATGTAGTTAGACAGTTGTAGTAGATGCTCATGACTAGTGGCACCCCGATATTGGGCTTATATGTTATTTCTGCACTATTCATTCAAACTTATATTATGAATATTTGTTTAATTAAATGTTTAAAAATGACTCATAATAACGAAATGGTTAAAATGTGTATTGTGTCGACTGTCCTTTTATTCACGAGAGGCGCCATCACGATCATGTCTGAGTTTTGGGTCGTGACACATCTCTACCAATGGGGCATTTGCATCTATATCCGCTTTTTGGGTCAAGTTTTAACTTGTACCCGTTTTGCAAAAAAAATTGCAAGCGTACCCATTTTTAACGTAGTTTCAGCATACGGGGCTAAAGTAGCAAATGCAATCACGCAAAACTTCAGCATTCTAGTTAACGGGACTGAAGTTTTTATTTTTGTAACTGGCGAACTTCAGCTCTAGAACTGAAATTTTCTTTTGTAACTGGCGAACTTCAGCTCTAAAACTGAAGTTTTTGTTCTGCAACTGGCGATACAGGAACCTGCTTGAGCCAACTAAATACATTCAGTAAGCATTTATCGTTCAAAGGAACAAGCATGCTTACCAAGTTGTGAAAAATTTGAAATTCACCAGAATGAAAATAGCTAGCCTGATAACCATCGGATACTCATGGGAGGATACTGGAAATTGAATGGATAGGGTTACTGGAAATTGGAATGACTCAACTTCTAGGATGCCAGAAAAGTGACTAGCAGTGGCTGAGAAATAGGATAAACACAAAAAATAATTAATTGAAGGTTGCTTAATTAGGTCAAACATATGGAATGTTGGTAGTATTAGAGAATTAATCATAGTGCCTTTCAGTTGTTAATAGAAGAAGAAGAAAATGAAGGAGGAAGAGAAAAGGGCTGAAGTTGTTTAAAAATTGATACAAGTTAATTTTTTTTAAAAATAGGTATAAATTAAATGGAGGTAAATAGGGCGCTCCATGCAATTTTTACTCTACAAACAATAAGACATAGAACTCTTTTCAAGTATCAATTTGGGCCTCAGACACAAATTCGTATTGAAACTTATTGGGCCAAGGCCCTTTGGTTTTTGAAATTTTCGGAAGAAAACAGACAAATTTCATGACATAACATGAAGGGGTATTATTATTTTAGTCTGCGTCAGAAATAATTTACATATGACAGTCAAAAAAAAATATAAATTTGTATATTTTTTGTATATAAATATACAAATATTATACATTTTTATGCTATTATTTTTACAGCGGCTATATGGATCATTTTCTCATGAATACATTTAGGATATTGATACAGAGGGACAATGTATAATAAGAATTGGAATTTCTTTTTATGAATTATAAGATCTAATGGAATTAATTTAGACGCAAAAGACAAAGGAAAATTACACTTATTTTTTATTTAAGCCAAGTTTAATATAGTAGAATAAAATAAAGCTAAAAAAACTACAAAAAATAGCTTTTTGTTATAAATAGAACTCTATTTAAGGTGAATGTCTATCTTATAAGATAAGTCTTTCTTCAAGGCTAAGTCTTTTATCTTCCTATAAATAGAGGGGTCTTACCCCATTGTAAATCATCCAAAAGTATTAATAAGAATACTCCTCTCTCTACTTTTCTCTCTATTGTTCTTGTTCTTGTATTATTGTTCTTGTTCTTATATTATTTCATAGCACGTTATCAGCACGAGACTCTACCGTCTCAAGAAGCACTTTGAGAAGATTAAGGAGTAATTCGCCCACACGAATTTCGCTAATTCCGGGCATTATCCGGGTCACGCTTCAAGAGATAAGTATCGATTTTTATGATTCGATTAAAATCTATAATTATGTGTTGTCTATATTACATACAAGTGATCCTAGCTATTTACTTCCGCTATTTCTTTCTTTGTTACAATTGAATTGATGACTGGTTTAATTTAGTTGTATAGTGGAACGTTTCTGGTCAATTATGCAAACAATGGGTTTTTGGATTTTTAAAGTTTGCTGATAGTTTGGAGGTCCAATGGCAATGTTGAATTTCTATACGGAAAATATGTCGCGTTCTCCGGCATCAAATTGGCCGCGGGAGTCGACCAAAGTTGCCAGAATTTGTTGCCACGGGATGGAAACTCAAGAGGTATATTTGATATCACAACATTGATTGGTATACCTTAAAGGCAAGTAATTTACTTTTCCCTTTCAAATTCTTGAAATTCTACGATTTGATTTTATATACAAACAAAGACAACAAAGTTTGATTATAACTCTAGTGGAGTTTGTAAGAAATTACACTCACATGAAGTGGTAAAATTTCTATGCCTTGCCATAATCAAATCATGAATGATTGTGGGCAAAGAATTGAAAATCCGTCCCATTGAATTTGCTCCATTCCCTTTAGAGAATGTGGTAGCAATATGTGATAAGTCTGAAAGAAGACAAAATTATTACCATGATAGTATCAATGAATGTGGACGTGGCAATAGACGAAATTATAATCGTCATTATGATCCATTCCCTGAAGTGAATGTAATAATTGTAATAAAGCCTGTAAGTATGAACACGCTCTTGATGTAATTGTATCTTATCTCTGACATTATGAAAAGAAAGTTCGTTGCCTTTGAAATTTCGGGCAAGAACAATATGACATGGGTGTTGGATGCTGAAATCCATTTCGATGCAATGGGTCTTGGAGACACCATTAAAGATAGAAATAATGCATCCACCCAAGACTATGCTAAGGCCTTGATTTTCTGCGTCATCACCTTGATGAAGGTTTGAAACTGTGCTAAGGCCTTGATTTTCTTGCGCAATCACCTTGATGAAGGTTTGAAACTATGCTAAGGCCTTGATTTTCTTGCGCCATCACCTTGATGAAGGTTTGAAAGTTGAATATATCACAGTCAAAGATCCACCTATCTTGTGGAATGGCTTAAAGGAGAGATATGACAACCTGAAGTTGGTCACTCTGCCACAAGCACGATATGATGAGAATCCAAAAGCAAATAGTTCATAAACTATATGTTATCGTTGCGGTAGAAAAAGGGCACTGGGCGAAAATTTGCCGTGTACCAAGACATTTGGTTGAGCCTTGTCAAGCATCTCTAAAGAGTAAATGGCCTGAAACAAATTTTGTCTCTGACGACAATTTTGACATCACCCACTTGGATGTGGCAGACTTCTTTGAGCACCCTGAGGGGAAAATTGACCACCTAATTGGTGATGGATCTGTGATGAAGGAAGATGGGATTGTTTGATTTTATTTCACTTATTTGTAATAGTTAGTGAATAAACTAATAGTCATTAGTATCAGCTCGTATTAGTTAGTTTATGATATAATGTTAGTATAAGTTCTTTAGAATGTTTCAATATGCTTAAATTTCGAAGAAATTTTTATTTTCCAGCAAAGTTAGTCGATTAACTAATAAGTTAGTCGACTATCTAATATTTCGTATTAAAAACTGGAATTTCCGCAAGCTAAGATAGTTGACTATCTGATTTAGATAGTCGACTATCCTGATGACTGTTTACTAAGATAGTCGACTATCAACTTAGTTATTCGACTATCTAATATTTCGCATTAAAACTGGATTTTTCCGCAAGGCAAGATAATCGACTATCCAATTTAGTTAGTCGACTATCCTAATAACTGCTTCCCAAGATAGTCGACTATCAACTAAGTTAGTCGAATAACCTCAGCAGATTTCGAAAATATTGTTTAAATATGAAACAAACGGATTGAATTTGTTTATTCTCATGTTCATATATTTTCTTTTGTATGTCAAACCATGAGAATTAAATTGATTGAAGGCTCCTGAAGAGCAACTATAACTCTGCCTAAAGGAACAATATTTTAGAGAAAGCAATGTTCTCCTCCAAGTCTAAAAAGAACTTGTTGAGTTTTAGAGATATCATTCAAAATGGACATCAGATTGAGACAATACATGAGTATAATCTTGAATACCTCATTTACTCATGAAAACGAGGCTGCCCACTTCGGTTTGGGGTCACGCCATTTTGCATGCAGCAATGCTAGTTCGTCGGCTGCCCACTTCGGTTTGGGGTCACGCCATTTTGCATGCAGCAATGCTAGTTCGTCTCTGACTGACGAATTGTCACAAATATTCCCCGTTGCAATTAGTTTTGGGTCATGAACCTAATATATCCCATATAAGAATTTTTGGATGCGCAGTATATGTGCCTGTAGCACTGCCATATCGCACCAAAATGGGTCTGCAAAGAAGGTTAGGAATATATGTTGAGTTTGAATCGCCCTCCATTATTCGCTACCTCGAAATATTGACAGGGGATTTGTACACTGCACGATTTGCAGACTGTCAATTCGATGAGACACTTTTCCCAAAATTAGGGGGAGAAGTTGGTGAAACCAAACGGGAAATTTTGTGGAAAAATGCATCATTATCTCATCTTGATCCACATACCTCTATTTGTGAAAAAGAGGCGCAAAATATTATCCATTTGCAAAGAATAGCAAATCAAATGGCTGACGCATTTCTCTTGTATTACTTGTTCTCATTAATGAACTGACCAACTAAAGAGTTCGGGTTGAAGCCCATAAATTCTGGAAATATCAAAGGTGAATATGGGCCCATTCACCTGCCATGTATACCACATATGATGCATCTATGAAATGGTTACATGCGCAATTGTTATTAACCCGCAGCCTGGTCGGTGCTTGCGAGGTAAATTGCTCAGTAATCTAACTTCGAGCATAATTTCCAGATTTTCTATTCAAAATAGTTCATCTTGATAAGTTGGTTTATATCAAAGTTGGTTTAACAAAATAATTATTGTGTGCCTCCACTTAATAGTTAAACTGTTTCTTATGAGAACAAAGTTATATATATCAGTTTGATATACGTTGTATACGAGAATATATTATATTCTCCCCTCACTAATGGTTCAGGGTCAGGAACCAAATAATCTCATCTTATTATTATTAATGTGCTGTGTATATTGACATGATAATGCACAAAGATGATTTCCCAGAGTTGAGGAAACAAGTTAGCTTTTCTAACATGAGGGGGAGACATGATAAACACTTGAGAAAAGGTTACATGAGATGAATTATCAATTGTATATATAGATCCTCGAATATCATGATATGAACCTGAAGTTCATAAAAGGGATAATTCAATTGCAACATATTGCAAAGCATGCCATGCGCATTTGCTGACCCAAAGAATGTAACTATATTCTCACTGCAAATGCTCATATTAAGTCCTAGAAGGACAAAGTCTTGGATACGCCTGAAGCGTATAGACAAATCGGTTTCAAAAGGAACTTCTTAATAAAGAAGATGAGCAAATGATCAAAGTGATCATAATAAGGAGGCAAGTGATCTATAAGATCACATGACATAACACTTCATAAAATCTCATGAGAGATTCAGGTACCTGAATATATGAATGAAGAGATCTCCATGTTATGTCTTTATGAAAATTGACTGAAACCGATATAAAATGATTGTCGACGACATCTATGATAGCGCTAAATATCGATGAGGATCTTATGTTTGTCGAATACAAACAAAACTATTGGCCAAATGGAAGAGATACAATTCAAGAAGAATTGATTCCATATGAAAGACATGTAGTTTTGGACATGTAGTTCAAATACTTGAAAGTGTAAAGTCAAAGGTATGTGTAATCAATTTTCGATATTTATTTGTTTAGCATTACATGAAAACTTGATATGCATCTAAAGACTATTATATGGCTTATATGACTTAACTTGAAAGATTTAAGTTGCTTGAAGCATATACAATTCTTGGTCCTGAAGTACCACATCCTAAGTGCAATTTGTGTACATATGTATATTGCTATAACTATAAACATGATGGCATCGAGAATACCCCTATGGAAGTATTGAAGAGTCATTCCACGACATTACATGAAGATGTTCATATCTATCAAGAATGATAATTTCAAGGTACGGAATATTCATTCAAGTCAATATGGTTGATTTATTTATCAAATATCTACTAACGATTTCTTGAAGCTAGTGCACAAGATTGGAATGTGAAGGTTCAAGGATGTGAATTGATGTTCTTTTTAGGGGGAGTTAATGCGCGTTGCACTCTTTTTCCCTTACAAGGTTTTGTCCCACTGGGTTTTCCTTGCAAGGTTTTTAACGAGGCAACAAATAGGCGTATTTCTAAACATATGTACTCTTTTCTTTTTCTAGAATTTTTCCCATTGGGTTTTGTTTTAGTTAAGGTTTTAACGAGGCACATTATTGAATAGACATTCAAGGGGGAGTGTTATAAATAGAACTCTATTTAAGGTGAATGTCTATCTTATAAGAAGAGTCTTACTTCAAGGCTAAGTCTTTTATCTTCCTATAAATAGAGGGATCTTACCCCATTGTAAATCATCCCAAAAGTATGAATAAGAATACTCATCTCTCTACTTTTCTCTCTATTGTTCTTGTTCTTGTATTATTGTTCTTGTTCTTATATTATTTTATAACACTTTTGTTTTTGTTTTCAGAAGGAAGATGTTAAAAACTCTTAGTTTCCTTTATTATCGTTCGATGTTTTAGTGGAGATTGGAATTTGTCAAGATCATAGTTTAAATCATGATAAGAGGCAAAGCAGTTATAAGTTATGATGGAAAATGAGAAGGTCTCAAATTCTCAATAGTGATTTAAATCATTTCAAATACATTTTTAATAAATACATAAAGTATTCAGCTAGAAGGTTACCTATGGCTCAGTGGAAATCGAGTAATTTTAGCTCAAACTCTATATTTGTATTAAAAAATTTATTAAATATGTATAACAATTAAATTTAGAAGATAGTTACTAACAAATCCCAAATGTCACAACTCTAGAATTTAGAATCCATAAGATTCAAACCCTTGCTCGGTCTAGCATACTTACCTACACTCCTTCCACATACCAAGAGAAATAGATAAACAAGCTAGTAGATAACAAATGAAGCATAGGCCACATAGGGGTGCATTAAAAGACCATCCATATTATCCATTAAAAAGTGGGTTGGATAATAAACTTTTTAAAAACGAGCCAAATATAGATAAGAACCTTATTATCCATTTAGAAAATGAATAACTAGCGGGCAACCAATAAATCTAACTTTTATATTTGTAAAACCTCAAATTGGGAGTTCCTCAAGTTAGGGAGACTAAGAATTCTCCCAAAAGTGATTATATGTAATAAGTCATGGATAATATATATGGTTACCCTGTTACCCATATTATCTGCTGGTTAACCCGTTTTTATCCATATTAAATATGGGTCGGATAGGATAATTTATTCGTTTTTTCATTATATGTTTTCAATCCAAGCCATATCCGACCCGACCTGCCCGTTTGCCACTACTAGGCACATATATACTTACCTACACTTCTTTTACACCATGGTCTTTGCCTTCACTTTATTGAATTAAAATTCCAGAATCATACCTTTAATGTATTCTTGCATTTAATTTCTTCATTCAGATTCTCATTTTCTTGATAAAACTTTCACAATCTTTGCCTCACTTAGTTACTTACTGTTTCTATTTCTGGTAGTTCAACTGTTCCTCTAAGTTCGCCCCATATAAAAACCTCTCTATTTCAACCTTAACAACAACACTTACATTTGCACTTTCATTTCACAAAAAGCAATCCAATTTGTTGAAAATTTGGAGATTTGGTTAAGATGTTCAAAGAGAAAATTATGGTAGAAGCCATTTTAGCTGTTGCTTTCCTTTCTTTTCTTGGTTTCTCAGGTAAGTATTCCTTCAAACGTGCTACTAATAAAAGAGTATTGTCGTTTGGTTTCTCTTTAATCTTCTTGAATTATTACAATATCACCCATTTGGCTATTATTTGCAAATAATGGTTATATTTTGCAAATACTGAACTTTAGTATTATAAATATGTGAAAATAGCACGGACTAGCTAGTTTTCGGATTGATAATTAAAAAATAGCTATTATTTGCAAAGTCATCAAAAAATAGCCACTATTTTGCTAACACACGAAAAGTTTCCGCATAATATGCTGGATTATGGAGCAACCGCATGTAAACTTCTAGCATATTATGTTGGAGCTTCAAGACACAAAAAGTTCCAGCAAAATATGCAGGACATTGGAGCTCCTGCATATAAACTTCCAGCATATTATGAAATTCCAGCACATTAGCTGGAATCTCATATATGAAAAATTCGAACTCCAGCAAATTATGCCGGATTTTTTCCGGATTTTTAAGGGTGTTTTTGTTCAGATTTTATCTGTACACGAAAAATGACTACCTTTCGATTACTTTGAAACAATAACTAATTTCCAAATTATCAATTGTAAATCTGGTTATTTCTGATTTCACCCCTATAAATATTGGTCAAATGTTGAAACTTATTTTAGAAGTATTTGAAGTGAAATATTAATTTTCACTCAAAAACTTCAATTTTTTTCTAAGTAAACTTTATATCCAAACATAACATGTCCAAAATACTCTTTTTCAATTTCGAATACAAATACCCTTCTGTCTTTTTTCAGCTTCAATCAAATATTATCCAAATGCCTACTAATTCTTCCTATCTTTTTTTTTTCGAGTGCAGATGCATTTCCACTAGCAAACATGATTGGAGTAAATTATGGAAGGCTAGGAAACAATTTACCATCTCCATATGAATCAATAGAGCTTATAAAAAACATGAAAGTTGGTAGAGTGAAGCTATATGATGCAAATCCAGAGATACTTAGATTATTATCAGGCACAAATATTCGTGTCTCAATTATGGTACCAAATGATCAAATTTCAACTGTAGCTGCAAGTCAATCAGCTGCAAACCAATGGGTACGCGATAACGTTCTTTCTTACTATCCAAACACTATGATCCGATATATTTTAGTAGGAAATGAAGTTCTAAGTAACAAGGATGATCAAAGTTTATGGTATGATCTTGTTCCTGCCATGAGAAATATCAAGAAATCGATCGATGAACATAGAATTCACAACATTAAAATTGGTACCCCTTTAGCTATGGACATGTTACAAACCTCATTTCCACCTTCAAGTGGTGAATTTAGGTTAGATATTCCAAGAAACTCACTATTGATACCATTGTTGAGATTCTTGAATTGGACAAAATCTTACTTCTTTATTGATGTTTACCCTTATTTCTCTTGGTCCCTAAATCCATCTTCAATTAGTCTTGATTTTGCACTATTTAAAGGTACTCAAATCTATAAGGATCCAGTTAGTGGCTATGTTTACACAAACCTCTTGGATCAAATGCTTGATTCTGTAATATTTGCTATGGAAAAATTAGGGTTTTACAATATTAGATTGGCAATAGCAGAAACAGGATGGCCTAATGGAGGTGACTATGATCAAGTTGGCGCTAATATCTACAATGCAGCTACATATAATCGAAATCTTGTACGTAGATTGACATCACAACCACCAATTGGTACACCAGCTCGTCCAGGATCAACGATACCTACGTTTATTTTTTCACTCTATGATGAAAATCAAAAGGAAGGTCCAGGGACTGAGAGGCATTGGGGTTTGTTGCAACCTAATGGTACGGCAATTTACGATATCGACTTGACAGGAGAGATATCAGAGTCTGAATTATCGAAGTTACCCGTGCCAAATAATAATGGACCATTTCATGGGAAGTTATGGTGTGTTTTGGCAAAGGATATTGTGAATGAAAAGGATTTAGGACAAGCTTTGGAAGTTGCATGTAAGAGAGATGGAATATGTGATGAACTTTCTCCTGAAAAATCATGTTATCAACCTGTCTCAATTGTTGCTCATGCAAATTATGCATTTAGTTCATATTGGGCTAAGTTTAGAAAAGATGGTGAAACTTGTCATTTCAATGGGCTTGCTGTTCAAAGCACTGTTGACCCAAGTAAGTACCCAAAACTCTTCCCTCATAAGGATTCTGTAAAATATTGATTGGAATTAAAATCAAGAACAAAGGATTTTTAAAGAATGATTAACTTTTATATATATATATTGACGACATAAAGAATTTTTATATTTTAGTGTATTTTTACTTGCTTTATCAGATATTATGTCTTATTTTCTAGGTTAATAATACCACTTATTACGTTAGATTAGATGTAATTATATTTTTGGAGACCATAGTATTAAAAAAAGAACGCGAGTCTTGGCGTAATGTATAAAGTTGTTGTCATGAGTTTGAGCCATTTGTAAAAATGCAGGATAATTAAAGCTGCGGCCCTTCCCCGGATCCCGCATAGCGGGAGCTTAGTGGATCGGGCTACTCTTTTTTAATTTTAGAAAAAAATATGCTCTTTTAATATACTTTAGTTGATTTTTTCTTTCTATCATGTTCATGATATTACATACTAATAAACTTTTTTGTTGATTTGGCCATTTTGGGCAGGTCATGGATCATGCAAATTCCCTTATGTTTCTCTCTGAAAACAGTTTTTGGGAGATGCATTTGGAGCTAATTATATTTGCTCTCATCTTAAGAAGTGGAATATTCTTTATTAGGAGTATTTAAGTAATTGTAATAAACTTTATTTATTTTCTGAAGAAAATTTAATTCAATGATGGGAATTGATTGCAGTTGTCAATAGAAATTTGTTTCTTTTTGCACCAATATGCAGTGAATTCTCTAATAAAATTTGTCAAGTTAAGTGCCTCCCAGAATTATCTAAGACATTGATGGGACTGCTCCTTCCTTAATCAGAAGTTTCGATTCGAGCTCTGGTATGGAAAAATCCTTAGTAGGGGGCGCTTTCCCCTTATTAGGGCCCTATGCTGCGCGAATCCGATTATAGTCGGGCTCTAATACGTGTACCGGACACCGGGTGGAAAACAAAAAAAAGTTTTGTATGCGTGGGTAACTAAAATACAGAAAACTAAAGAACACACAATTTAGTATGAAAAATCACCTAGCTCAAAAGGTACAAAAACTACAACCTACCATGAAGGATTTAACTCCAACTTTCTAATATATCCTCCTTATTCAATCTTAGATTTTCTTTATCATTTCCTCGACCTCCTTAACTTTTTAAAAAGGAGCACTTAGGGATATAAAAGAGAGAGATTGTCAAATGCAATTTATGTGGTTAATTGGTAATATTTAGTAATAGCACTATAATATTATCTTCTGTAACAGCCTAATCCATTAATGATATTGTCTGTTTTGAGTCTAGGCTCAAACATTTTTAAAATGTATCACTAAAGTCTATGACCTTAAATTCTGCCTCATTGCCATAATTATATTCTGTGGCATATTTAACCATGGATTAAAGGGTTCCAAACTTCAAATCCGTGTCCTGAGAAGTGGGACCCTCAATACACTTGGCAAGATATGAGAGGAAATCTCATACAACTTTTGTGTGCTCAATAGTTATGTCTCACTCAAAATAAAAACAAAATAATTTATGCTAGCAGATAACAAGTCTTATTCGATATGCACGTGTGGCCAAATTATAAGCTAATAATCTCTATCAATTGTGGTGAAGAAACTTATAATCTCTCGTTGTCTGATTAAAATCTTGTCGAACATTTATTATGCATAGGATATTTACATAAAATTAAATAACTTAATTCAATATTTACATAAGAATATATATTATTTAATCATGCTTAAATGATAGATATCAATAGTTTGCATTGGTCGATTTATCAAGGGATGAAAAAGAAAAATAAATAAAGGGTGTGTTTTGTATGGAAAAAATTAAATAATTTTTTAACTTAGTTTTCATTGTTTGATTTAGTAACAATTTTTTTGTTGAAAATATATTATTCAGGCAAACACTATATGAGACAAATAATTAAGGGCAGGAAAGGGTGGTAGGTCGGGGTCTAGGGGCCGGCAGTGGCAATATTGAGGGGGTAGTGGTTGAGAAAAAAATTTCGATAATGTTTTGCCTCCTTTTGGTAGGGAAGTCATTTTCCTCTAATTGGGAGGAAAATAAGTTAATGAGAAAATTATTTTACAAAATATTTAAGACAACCGAACATGAAAAAATTTAAAAATATTTTACATAAAGTATTTACCTTCATAAAACACACCCAAATAGAAAAGGATAAAAGAAAAAATAAATTTTACAAAATAGAACAGGCGAGAAACATCTATAAAATAAAATGTAATATATTTTTAAGGCTTCTACGCCTATGTTTGTAGTTGACGTGCATGCTACCTGATATTTTAACCGTGTTTTAGGCACACTTAAAAAAGATTGAATATATAAAGATTACCCGGGGTTAAGAAAAATATCATAGGAATTTCGTCTCAAGATCGGAGTAAATTATGTATCGTCATGATCCGAAATTTTCACCTTCGGAGGTCTTGATGGCGCATACTAATGTGAGCTAGGCAAGTTAATGATAGAACAAATAACATTTTTACCCTTTTTATACTCTTTAACAGTTATAAAGCAATAACGTATAAACAACGAAAATTTAAAATAAGCAGAATAAAAGCAATAGAGTATCTGAACATGTAACTATTACAACTGTTTAAGTCTTAACCACCTAAAACTGGTGCCACAGTGTCATAGACGATCTAAGATTTACTACATACAAAGTCCGAGAAAAAAATAAACGATACATTGTTTCTCAATTAAGGAAATGAAACAGGGATAAAGGGATAGAGGGAGACGCCAGGACCTGCGGATGCCTGCAGGTTTACCTTGGATATCCGCATGGACTGAAGGTAGCCACCCAATCTACGGTCCAAAAGCTGCTCCGGGATCTGCACATAGTGCATAGTGTAGTCTCAATACAACCGACCGTATGTGCTGGTAAGTGCTAGCCTAACATCAGTGAAATAGTGATGAGGTTAGGACCGGACTACCAAATAAACCCGTGCAGTTATATCATAAAACAGCGAAAATAGAAGCATATAATTGCAATTAAAATTGGGCAGGGAAACATGCTTTGGGGAATAACAGATAACAACATAATATCAAGAGAATATAAAGAAACCAAAATTCAATTACTAACACGGATAGGGAAAAAAAAATGCAGAGTTCACTTTCATTTCACATGTCGTTGCAGGCGTGCAACCCGATCCCATTTTCTGTATTACATTGCAGGCGTGCAACCCGATCCGATTTCATATATCTCGTGTAGGCGTGCAACACACTACCATTTCACATATCTAGTTACAAGCGTGCAATCCGATCCCATTTCATATATCTCGTTGCAGGCGTGTGACGAGACCAATGTGCATAGGATTTTTCTGCTCGTACTCAGTCAAATTATAGAATAGTTTATGATATCGTCCCACTGAGATTTATTAATCTAGGCTACAGACTTTCAATAATATCACTACACTGAGAAAACCAACTTTATGAAAGGTGAGTTTTAAAATGTGTTGATTAATTAAAGCAAAGAAAAATTTATGAAAGATTTATAATTTAAAAAGAGTTGAAAATCATTGAATTCATTTGATAATATAATTAAATAAAATCTCAATTTCTACATGTATTTCTCTAAAGAATAATTTCTTATTGCTAATACAACTATATTTGCTCATATGACGACCCGACACGCCGTCTTATGTGTTACTGCTCTGCTTTCCCCTTATTGTGTTGCTTCATGTTTCAATATCAGCATTAGAGTCGATTGGGTGTAATTGAATTGGTTTTGGTTGAAAAATAAGGCACATGGCCTCTTCAAAGGAGCTTGTTTTGGAAAAGTCAACCGGAAGTTGACTTGTGAGTTAGAAACCTCGGATGTGATTATTGATGATTCGATTAGCTTCGGGAAATAATTCTTGACTTAGGAGAGGGATCAGAATTGAATTTGGAGTTCCGGTGTAGAATTAGGCTTGAATTGACGAAGTTTGAATTTTGGCAGATTCCGGTTGATAGGTGATATTTGATCTGAGGGTCGGAATAAAATTCCAAAAGTTGCTGTAGCTTCGTTAGGTGATTTTTGATATGTCCACAAATATTGAGGTTATTCGGATGTCTTTTGGTTGGGTTATTGATTGTATGCGTATTTCGAAAGTTCTTAAGAAATTTAGGATTGGATTTGAGGAATTCGGCAATTTTTGAAGTTAATGATAGTGTTCTTATGACTCGAGCAAGTTTGAATAAGGTAATAGGTCATGTTTGTGCTTTTGGTTGAGGTCCCGGGGGCCTCGGGATGATTTCGGACGGTTATCGGCGAGTTTGGAGTTTATTGCGTGAAAACATATCCGACTTCTGGTATTTCCGCTTCTGCGGAAGGAGAGCCGCTTATGCGGTGACCGGAGAAGAGGTGGGTGAGCCACGAAGGCAGAAATGAAGGAATATGCGTAGATCGCGCAAGCGGATGTTGGACCGCATAGGCGGTTACCGCTGAGGCGGAAGTTTGACCACATAAGCGATCTCTGGGAGTTAAGTTGGACCGCGTAGGCGGTCTTGTGGCCGCAAAAGCAAAGGCCGCAGGAGTGGTCAGTTGACCGCGAAAGCGAAAATCGAGCCGGGCATAAGGGTTTAAGTTATCATTTTCATCGCGAGTTTAAGTCATCTTTCCGCCATTGTTGAATATTTTGAGAGCTTTTGGGAGCAAATGAAGAGGGTTTCGAAGGGAATCAAAGGGAGGTAAGTTCCTTGGCCTAATTAATCAAGTTTATGGAAGAATTAACATGGAAACTTGGTTGAATTCATTAAAAAGGGGCTAAAGTTAGGGCTTGAGTTTATATATTTCAAATTGGAATTTGATAGGTCATTTGAGCTCGGATTTAGGAGTTCTTGGTATGTATGAACTCGTTGTGCGACGAGGATTCCGGAAATGTAAGTTTCGTAATTTTTCGAGAAGCGGGTCCGGGGATCGAGTTTTGCTAGTTTCGAGATTCTTACTATTTCTCGATTTTTTTTCGATTGGGTTTTGTGCTATTTGCATATTGTCATGTATTCAGTCTGTTTTTGGGTAGATTCGACGCGGGTGGAGGCCGATTTTTTGAGGGACAAAGGCGTCACGAGCTTGAGATTTTGCCGGTTCGAGGTGAGTAATACTTGAGAATGATATCCTAAGGGTTTGAAACCCCAGATTTGCACATCCTAGTGCTCTATTATGGTGACTTGCATGCTGGACTGGAGTGTGGGGTAGAGCACCGTTGGGGATTGTGACTTGGTCCGTCCTGGTTGTTGGTTTTTACCGCTAAATTATAAATATTTCGTCGTTATCATCATGACTTGGGATCATTGCCATTTTTGGGGCTTATTGTCTATTGTTTGAAAACCCCGGTATACCATTGTGATGCTATATGAGGCGAGACACGTACTCCATGGCTAGTGCGGGGTCATATATGTGGAAATTTTGACTCGGTTCAATCCGAGGGATGAATTGTACTATATTGGCGATTTCTTCGCACCCTATATTGATGTTATCTGGGGTTGATCCCATGTTTGGGGCCTTGTGCCGACTTGTAAAATCCTGTAGGGATTGATATTTCAGAGTTAGCATGATTTGCAGTCCAGGGTTTTAACACTATTTTTTTTGCAAACTCAGCCATAATTCTATGTTTTTGAAAACTCAAATGATTTTTAAATGATATTTCGGGTTGACGAGTACTATCTCACTATTTTTGGACTGTATATTATTTTAAATGGAAACGGCGGTAACTATGGACACTGTGTATTTTAAATGGAAACGGTGGTAACTATTGGCACCGTGTATTGTAATGGAAACGGTGGTAACTATGGACACCGTGTATTGTAATGGAAACGGTGGTAACTATCGGCACCGTCTATTTAGATGGAAACAGTGGTAACTATTGGTACTGTATGATATGGCGCTTGGGCTATAGGAGCCCCTCCGGAGTTTGAACTCCCACGGTGAGCGGGTACCCATATGGATCGGGCTGCACGTTCCACATTGTTCATGCATTGCATTCATGTATTTACTTCTGTTTGTACTACTTGGCACGACATTTAGCACTCATATATCATTGGCATACATATTGTTATATGCCTTGTTGACCAGCTACCTTGGTGTTATGTGTTAAGGAGTGCTGAGCCCGAGAGGCTGATGATGGATATTATGAGTTGATATTTAGTCCGAGGGGCAGGCTTCTGACTATTTCCTACTTGTTGAAAGTACCTTTGCAATTATCGAAAAAGCATATTTTCAAAAGAGAATTTTGAACAGAACTTGGGATTTTCTAAAGGGATTTTCCACAATATTTCGTTTTTCTTAAAAAGGGTTATCATGCCTCTTATTTTTGGTGTGATCATGCGTGTTTTCTTATCACTAAGATATTATTCTCTCTTATTACCACTGAGTTGGAAGTACTCACTTTACTCCCTGCACCTTCCATGCAGTTGCAGGTATTGTTCACCCGATAGCGAGTCATTAGCAGGATCGAAGGCTATATTCTGGTAATTGAGCAGGGTGATCGCCAGTGTTTGCGGCACCGCATTCCATCCTTGTATTCCGGTTTTGGCTTGCAAATTTATATATTGTTGGTCCAGTACTAATAGTGTCTATACTCTTTAGATGCTCGTGACTTGTGACACCCCGGTCGGGTTGTATTGGTATTCATATTAATTAATGTCATAAATTTAGATTCGATATGTTATAGCTGATTAATTGCTTCAAGTGGTGTAACATAAAGGTCTGGTTGGCCTTGTCTTCACGAGAGGCGCCATCACGACTGGATTTGGAAATTGGGTCGTGAAAAGTTGGTATCAGAGCCTAGGTTACTAGGTCTCATGAGTCATAAGCAGGGTTAGTAGAGTCTCGCGGATCGGTATAGAGACGTTTGTATTTATCCTTGAGAGGTCGCAAAACCTTTAGGAAAACTTCCCATTCTTGGAATTCTTATCGTGCGTTTTTGATTCAGCTGCAGATATAATTCTTGAAATTACTTCCACACGTCCGTATGCACACGTGAACCCTTAGTAGTATATGTGCCATGATGGCTCTTGATTCCCCGATCGAGGGGTGGGAGGTAATCTCCGTAAGTTCATGTTGGGCCAGTCTGGAAGACTCGAGGCCGGATAATTGCCTATGGTTTTGAGCACCAAGGTGCTGATTGAGTGAGCAAGTATTTTGAACTTATAAGTTCTGTGTTGTTCTTATTAGCCGGAATGGCGGCGGAATGTCCATGTGATGAGTATGTTTGTACTGCGAGGTGTATCTATATAATCATGGTAGTGACGAAAGAGTCTGCTAAATAATAGATGAGTTGTCGAGTGTTCGACTCCTATTGTGATTTTATGTGTAGTCCGAGTTATGTGCGCATGAAGAATATTTGATGTCTCTTAGTTTGAAAATAAGGTACATTCCATGTGGCAGTATGAGTATAGAATCAGAAAGACTAAATGGCTTGTATTACGTGTATGATAGTGGAAGGTATGTGGAAATATTGAAATGAGGCGAAGCAGGAGGGTTATCTCTCGCGAAGAGTTTTGAACGGTATGATCCTTATGTGAATGAAAAAAATATCTCATGCGTAATTGAAGGGTATGTGCTGTATTCTGAAGAATTGGGACACTTAAGGAAGTTGACTCAGCTGATGTGGAAATGAATGCGAGGTTTGCAGAGAATGTAAGTGCTAGAAGATCTGTGTATTCAGAAACTTGTAAATGACTTGACTTTAATTCTCTCTATAATGTTGTGATTTTCGTAGAGTAAAAGTATTAGGATTATTGAGCGAGTCCTGATATATGGCTTCGAGCCAAGTTGGGGAGGTTGCTATGGATTAGCTGATTGCACCGTTGTATGCTATGATTGGTTTTGTTTCAAGGTATGTTAGCGGATCAGATCTGGTCGTAGGAATTAAGCCGAGAATGGCGCGCGTGAAGGAAAATTTTGATAAAGGACATATGGTGTTTCGTAAATGTGAGAAAATACTAGGAAGTTTTGAGCTGCTGCTGATAAAGAATGCTCGGTGCATAAAGAAGGAAAATGGTTGTTTGTATCTGTATGAAATCATGTTCTACGGTGTCAGAGTACTAATAAGGCATGAGTGGTTCTATTCATTTAAGGCAGGTGAACTACCGCGGAATAAGAGTGAATGACTCTCGAGAATGGTTTTATTGTGTTCAGGATTTTGCATTTAACAATCAGGTGTTTTAAGTTTGTGTATATGGCTAGAGACTGTGTTTTCATTAGAAAAGATCAAGACTTGTGGTATGTTATGTTAATTATGGGATTCTATGTATCAATATCCGGAAAGTAATGGTAATGAATTCAGATTCGCAGGAAGTCCTACGGAGTAAAGCATTCTAAAATGTGGTGCTCCTGGGAAGTGTTCGAGAGGGTATTCAGTGGCCTATGGGTCTTAGATAGTGTGGTCTTATGAGAGAGTCTCGTGTGGTGACCTGAGTTGAGGTACTGTGGTGCTACAGCAAGGGAGAATATCCAATTAATTATGAACCATGAAGGGAATTTGATAAATGGAATAGCTTGAAAATAAAACGAATCGGTATGGTAAGAGTATAATTAATTCTTGTATGTGTTTGAGGCAGTGAGCCTTACAAGAATCGTGCAGCAAAGCTCTTGCGTGCTGGCAGTTTCTTAGCGTGGTTTGGGTAGAAGGATTCAGTCCTGATAGTTTAGCTTGTGCAATGGAATTGGGAGAAAGAGTTCTTGATGTATTTCACCGTCGTTTGAAAATGGGCATGTTATCCTAGTGTGGTATGGTCTGTGTGTTATGATATGGATAATTGAGGGTTCAAGGCTTTGGTTCAGTTCATATTGGGAAATCATTAATATCTTGAGTACCACGGTCAGCTACAGGTTATTAAAGAGCCGATCTTCAAATGATTAAGGTGATGTAAATTGATGATACGTCAGCAGCATTGTGACATTTTCTTGTTGGATCGACTGCGGATATTTGAGGTTGTTTATGGCGCAGGGAATTTTGAATATCTTTCTTGGTATGAATGGATACTTGAGGTGTGTTATGTATTCATAAGGCAAAGTGTGGGATCAAGCACAATGATTCATGCGTTATATGTGTTGGAGACTAAAAGTTCTCGTGATCCGACCATGTGATGGTTGTGGGTCGTGTGTATCGACATCATCTAGCAGTTGTTGAAAACTGGAGGTCCGAGTGGATTTTTCTTTGCTTGGTATGTTAAAATTGGGTTATGATGTTTGATGAAAGAATGGTTGTTCCAGGGTCAGATTGTCTAGACTAATTTGTTATGGGTTATGTCAGGAAATGCCACAGGCTGCGTGGCAGGGTGAATCAATTTATTGTTCTCGCAGAGTAGGTATATTCCAAGGATCAACGGACGGCTGACAAGCATAGCTTGTTGATTGGGCCTTCGTGGTGGATGTCAGTGCAGAGGTTACTACCATTGATTCAGTTTCGGTATTGAGGGACTTTTCGGATGCATTTCTTGCGGCCGAGCATGAGGCTATATGTGTTTATTGTAATGAGAAAATTTGATTCGATGTGCATCTCCTTTTGTGAGACATATGTGTGTGGATCGGGTGGCACGCCGCCACGGGTATGGTATCTGGATCGGGTGGCACGCCGCCACGAGTATGTTCTCTGGACCGGGTTGCACGCCACAACAGTGTGATGTTGAGAACAGTCCTCTATATGCTACTTTGTATGGCGTACTTCCTGGTTTCTAAGAAAAATCTATATTGGGTGTTGCTCGGCGAATAGAGCATAAGTTGTGTCCTTTCAGGATTGAATAGTTAATAATATTTGCTTCACCGTGGGTGTGATGGATTGCTTGGTTTCAGACCTCAATCTGTGCGTGGCTATCTGTGTTGAGCATGTTGGCTTGAGGTGCTTCATGGGTAATAATGCTTGGATAGAATCGCGCGTTGTGGCAAGGTCGCGTGATATTATGACCTTTCGAGGAGGATTCAGGTACTTTATTCTATGATGTGAGATGGGATCTCAGTTGTGTGTTGTGATCGTACGGAGGAATTTCAAGTACAACTCTTTCGTTTGAGTCAGTTGTCGTGATTTGAGTGTGTTCAGATCGTTTCTTATTTGTGCCTATGTTGATCACTTTGTTGCTTAGGCCGGTGTTGAGGTGTCATATCACCAGAGTGGCGTGTTGTAGTTGAGATGATCGTTGGAGTCATTAATGAGTACGAGTATATTTGATTTCAGCTTTTTAGAAAAGTAATACTGATGTTTGGCTCCGAAATCTGTTGTAGTATCAGTTGGAAAGGAAATGGTCTAATGTATGGGTGATCTGAAAGATGGGTTCGGTTTATTGCGTGTTTCAGTTGCCGATGGCAGTGTATGAAGGTGTTGGGATAAGACTTTTGCTAAATAAGAGGTTTTCTATTGGTAGTGAGTGTCGTGGTCAGCTGTTGTGGATAGAGACTATCATTCCGAATGTTGGGATGTGCTGTATATTGTATGAATTCACCTGAGGTTGGAGGTGTGGGTTATTACAGCTGGTTCGGGTTAATTCTGAGTATTGATGTGAAGTTCTGATCTTGTGTATGATTTCGGGAAGTGTAGTGTGGTTCTACGGTTATGGGCCAGATGGATTGTGAAATTTCAGTTGTGTTGTGTTATCAGTACCTACGTGAGATAGGGTGACTTGGGATCACCCCGAGTATATGCTTGGTAAGGTTATTCAGCTATTGGGTTGCTTCTAGTACAACTTTGGGTACGCTCGAGGACAAGCATTTGGTTAAGTTGGGGAGGATATGACAACCCGACCCGTCGTCCTATGTGTTACTTCTCTGCTTTCCCCTTATTATGTTGCTTCATGTTTCAATATCAACATTAGAGTCGATCGGGTGTAATTGAATCGGTTTTGATTGAAAAATAAGGCACATGGCCTCTTAAAAGGAGCTTGTTTTGGAAAAGTTAACCGGAAGTTGACTTGTAAGTTAGAAGGCTCGAATGTGATTTCCGATGATTCGGTTAGCTTCTGGAGATGATTTGTGACTTAGAAGAGCAATCGGAATCGAATTTGGAGGTTCGGTGTAGAATTAGGCTTGAATTGGCAAAGTGTGAGTTTTGGCGGATTCCAGTTGATAGGTGAGATTTTGATCCGAGGGTCGGAATGGTATTCCAAAAGTTGCAGTAGCTTCGTTAGGTGATTTTGGATATGTCGACAAATTTTCAGGTTATTCGGATGTCGTTTGGATGGGTTATTGATTGTATGCGCATTTAAGATGTTCTTAAGAAATTTAGGATTGGATTTGAGGAATTCGGCAATTTTTGAAGTTAATGATAGTGTTCTTATGACTCGAGCAAGTTTGAATAAGGTAATAGGTCATGTTTGTGCTATTGGTTGAGGTCCCGGGGGCCTCGGGGTGATTTCGGACGGTTATCGGAGAGTTTGGAGTTTATTGCGTGAAAACATATCTGACTTCTGGGTGGCTGCAGAAGCGGCGGGTGAGCCGCGAAGGCGGAAATGAAGGAATGGCGTAGATCGCGGAAGCGGAAGTTGGACCGCGTAGGCGGTTACCGCTGAGGCGGAAGTTTGACCTCAGAAGCTATCTCTGGGAGTTAAGTTGGACCGTATAAGCGGTCTTGTGGCCGCAAAAGCGACGCAGGAGCGGTCAGTTGACCGCGTAAGCGTAAATTGAGCTGGGTAGAAGGGTTTATGTTATCATTTTCATCCGCGAGTTTAAGTCATCTTTCCACCATTCTTGAGGATTTTGAGAGCTTTTGGGAGCAAATGAAGAGGGTTTCGAAGGGGATCAAAGGGAGGTAAGTTCCTTGGCCTAATTTTTCAAGTTTATGGAAAAATTAACATGGAAACTTGGTTGAATTCATTAAAAAGGGGCTAAAGTTAGGGCTTGAGTCTTGATATTTCAAATTGGAATTTGATAGGTCATTTGAGCTCGGATTTGGGAGTTCTTGGTATGTATGAACTCGTGGCGAGACGAGGATTCGGGAAATGTAAGTTTCTCAATTTTTCGAGGCCCGGGGCTCGGGTTTTGCTAGTTTCGAGGTTCTTGCTATTTCTCAATTGTTTTAGATTGGGTATTTCCCCATTTGCATATTGTGATGTATTCGCTCTGTTTTTGGCTATATTCGACGCGCGTGGAGGTCGATTTGAGGGGCAAAGGCGTCGCGAGCTTGAAATTTTGCCGGTTCGAGGTGAGTAATACTTGGGAATGATATCTTGAGGGTTTGAAACCCCGGATTTGCACATCCAAGTGCTGTATTATGGTGACTTGCACGCTGGACCAGAGCGTGGGGTAGAGAACCGTTGGAGATTGTGACTTGGTCCGTCCCGGTTGTTGGTTTTTACCGCTAAATTATAAATGTTTTGTTGTTATCATCATGACTTGGGATCATTGCCATTCTTGGGGCTTATTGCCGATTGTTTGAAAACCCTGGTATATTGTTGTGATGCTATATGAGGCTAGACACGTACCCCATGGTTAGTGCGGGGTCATATATGTGGAAGTTTCGACTCGGTTCAATCCGAGGGATGAATTGTACTATATTGGCGATTGCTTCGCACCCTATATTGATGTTATCTATGCCTGATGCCATGTTTGGGGACTTGTGTCGACTTGTAGAATCCTGTAGGGACTGATATTTCCGAGTTGGCATGATTTTCATACAATTTGCATTCAGTCCAGGGTTTTAACACTATTTCTTTACAAACTCAGCTTTAATTCTATGTTTTTGAAAACTTAAAATAATTTTTAAATGATATTTCGGGCTGACGAGTACTATCTCACTATTTTTGGACTGTATAATGGAAACGGTGGTAACTATAGACACCGTGTATTTTAATTGGAAACGGTAACTATTGGCATCATGTATTGTAATGGAAACGGTGGTAACTATGGACACAGTGTATTGTAATGGAAACGGTGGTAACTATCAGCACCGCGTATTGAGATGGAAATAATGTGGTAACTATTGGCACTGTATGATATGGCGCTTAGGCTGTACGAGCCCTTCCGGAGTCTGAACCCCCACAGTGAGCGCGGGTACCCATATATATCGGGCTGCACGTTCCACAGTATTTTGTTTTTCTTAAAAAGGGTTGTCCTGCCTCTTATAGCAGTTTGGTGTGCTCATGCGTATTTTCATATCACTCAGATATTATTCTCTCTTATTACCACTGAGTTGTAAGTACTCACATTACTCCCTGCACCTTGCGTGCAGTTGCATGTATTGTTCACCCGATAGCGGGTCATTAGTAGGATCGAAGGCCATATACTGGTAATTGAGCAAGGTGACCGCCAGCGTTCGCGACACCGCATTCCATCCTTGTATTCCGGTTTTGCCTTGTATATTTATTATTGTTGGTCCAGTAGTAGTAGTAGTGTCTCTACTCTTTAGATGCTCGTGAATTGTGACACCCCGGTCGGGCTGTTTTGGTGTTCATATTAATTAATGTCATAAATTTAGATTCGATCTGTTATAACTGATTAATTGCTTCAAGTGGTGTAATTGAACGGTCTGGCTGGATTTGTCTTCATGAGAGGCGCCATCACGACCGGATTTGGAAATTGGGTCGTGACAGCTCACTAAGAAATAGTCAATAATATCACTCCGTGAGGTTATGTATTTAATTGAGTTAAAACTAGTGACGATTATACCAAAATATTTTCTTGCTTGAATTGTGATAAAAGATAGCAAAAACTTCGTGAGAATAATTTTACTAAAAATCAGTAATCTTACCTACAACAATTCCTCCGTGAGAATTAAAACTGAGACAAACAAGATTACAGATTTGAAATAAGAGAATTACAAAATATGATTCTCACTTTACTATTTTATTCATTGGTTATTATATATTAATTTTGCTCCGTGAGAATTAAAAATTAATATAATAACAACTTAAATAAAATATATAGAAGTGATTACAATAATTAGTTAGAAACCATTATTTCAGCGCAATATGAATTATACAATGAAAATTTCAAGCCAAGGATGTATTAAAACTGGAATAATATTATAAAAATGTATATCAAGCTTCATCAACTATGCCAAGAGATTACTCCATTATGGAGTATTTAAATCTCACAACAAAAAAGAATTCTACTATATTTCCAATACTCTTACAAAATCCAAAAACTTACTAAAAGAAAATAATATTTAAAGAAAGAAATTAAAACCAAAGTTTAGATAAAAGTAGATCTTCTTCTTCCGCTCCCCCTTTCCGATGCCGAATTGCATTCTATTTATAACAAATCTTGCAAGAATTAAATGATTTAGACATGTCCAAGGAATGAGTTTGGACGCATCTAAAGACATGATTTGGAAGACATGATCTTGGATACGTGATCTTGGACGTGTCTGAAGACATAATCTTGGATTTGGAAGACATGATCTTGGACACTTCTAAGGACATGAGCTTGGATGTGTCTGAGGAGTGAATTTGGATGTGTCCGAGCTTCAATTATAAGCTTCTGCTTCCAATTCTTGTACTTGCCGTAGCGGATTTTCATCGAGCATTTTGTCTTTTTCTTCTGTTATTTATAATCTTTTTTTTCTATTTCTTTTTTCTGCAAAGATAGTTAGAAAGAGGCAAAATACGAAATATAATTTAAGTACATTATTTAAAGTAGAATATTAATAATATATAATAAGTAAAAAATTTTATATTCATCAAATTCCCCCATGTTTGAACCATTGCTCCTCCTCGAGGAGAATAACTTTATTTGTAATTATTGTTTCTTGTACAGTAGAAAATTAAAAAAAATAAAAATTCACATAAAGTTCAACACCAATAACTTTTTCAAGTTCACCAAATCTTTACCTTATTTCTGCTTCTGATTTTATTTAGCAAAAGAAATTTTGCATCTCGTATTCATGATGAACCTTTTGAGATTGATAACTTTATGACCACAACTCTTGAGTTTCTCAAATTTTTCCATATGCTTGCCCTTTATGTTAGTCTCCACTAATATACGATCAACCTTGATTTCTAAAATTTTCTTTGGACTTTTTTGGTTTTGTAATATTTGGCTTAATGCTGGTAAGGATAAAGGATATATTTATAGTGACTTGATCTTTCCAGCTTTATCAAAAGAGTTAATTGTTGTTTCACCCATGAATTTATTTTGCAAGCATATTTACACATGTTTTTTTGTATTTTTGTACAGGACATTTATATATACTTGAAGCAGAGTTTTTCAGAATGCCCAATTTTTTCATCGTTTTGTTTTCCATAGTTCTCCCTCCCTTGATTTGATAATCATTTCTACTCAATTATGGATAGCTTGGGAAGAGTAAGAATATTTGTATTCTTTCTTACTTTTCTTTTTCATGATGGTGTAGCAAAGAAATTGAAGGCTCAAAGTTGGGTGCTAAAAGGATATATATGTACACTATTTTCTTAGAATAAAGAGGCTAAGGAAAAAAAAAAGCAAAGAAAGCCTAATTTTTAAAAATCAATGTTGTCCGAAATTTCGCCGCGATAGACATTTGAGGAAAGTTCTAGCTAAATTCTATTGATTCTACCTGTTTGTGATCATAATTCTTCTCAATTTCAATAATTTCTCATATTTAGAGATACTCATCCTTTGCCTTCATAAAAAAAAATCAAAAACTTGGAAGTTAGATGGCATAAATGAAAAAAATTATGTTCAACGGTATGTAAAATTTTATCTTAATACATTAAAATCATACAAGAGCAATACTTATGAATAAAGGATGATTATAAACTAAAGAAAATTAGTTATGCATAGATAAATATATTAGAAAATCCTTTATATATATAATTGAAAATAAGAATATATAAATAATATAAAATCTTTTTGACTTTCAAATATACAATAACAGAAGAAAGTTTGAAAGAAACTGTGACCATACATGTTCTATGTGTAATAGACTGAACTAACTTAACATTTTAACAGTCATAAAGTGCTGGTGATGAATATAAACTAGAAAATTACCTGTGCCAACATTAGAATTGAATTATTAAATGTCTAACTAACCAATTACTTAGGCATGCCGATCACCATGGAATTACTCCTGTGTAAGTGACACTGTTTTTGTAGAGGCCTTCATGAGATGTTCCGGTTGTACAATAGCCTAGATATTGACGAGATTAATTGGTTAACCATTTAATTACCCAAACCTATATCGGACTTATGAGGCTCCATTGCTTCACCCTCAATGGCTATGGGTATGGTATCATAGTTCTGAGTTTAACGTCGTAAGCGCGACTTATTAATTTTGAAATTCCTCAGTCTATCAAAGTGACCGACGGATTTTTCTCAAAAATGTCCTCCAAAGTACATTTTTAGCCAGTGTCCATTTACCTTAAACTTGTCTCCTCCATTATTTTGCTAAATTTCAATTGTACCATATGGAATTACATCTGTAACATTGTAAGGACATGTCCACCTTGATTTCAAATCCTGGGAATAACCTGAGTCAACTATTGTAAAGAAGTACCTGATCTCCCACTTGAAAACTTTTCTGTCGCATCAAATTTTCATGCCAGATTTTTGTTTTTTCTTTAAAAATTGTTGCATTTTCATAAGCTACTAATCTCAGTTCTTCCAACTCATTAACCTGAAAAAATCTATTTTTACCAGCATAGGCGAATTCAAAGTTTAGTGCTTTCAGTGCCCAAAAAGCTTTGTGTTCTAAATCAACTGGCAAATGACAAGCTTTCCCAAAGACTAATATATATAGGGATGTTCCAATTGGTGTTTTAAATTCCGTTCGGTATGCCCATAATGCATCATCTAATTTTAAATCCCAGTCTTTTCTTGAGATTCCAACTGTTTTTTCAAGAATTCTTTTTAACTCACGGTTGGAAACTTCAACTTGCCCTTGAGCTTGAGCATGATATGGTGTTCCTAGTTTATGAGTCACACCATATTTTGTTAGCAAAGCAGAAAATTATCTATTTATAAAATGAGTCCCTTGGTCACTAACGATGACTCGTGGTGTGGCAAATCTGGTAAAAATATTTTTCTTGAGAAAGTTACAGACAGTTCGAGCATCATTTTTCCTTGTGGGGATGGCTTCAACCCATCTCGACACATAATCCACTACCACAAGGATAAATTCAAAAGAATGAGAAGAAGGAAAAGGACCCATGAAATCTATTCCCCAAACATCAAATATTTCACATACTTGTATTGCTTGTAATGGAATCTCATCTCTCTTAGTGATGTTACCTGTTCTCTGATACCTGTCACATTGTGCAACATATGCTCGGGCATCTTTAAAGAGAGTCGTCCAAAAAAATCTGGCTTATCTCATCCTCAGGCACACATCTTGTATTGATATTATCTGCGCAATTTTTAAATAAGTAAGGTTCATTCCACAAATAATAGTTTGCATCAGATATAAGATTTTTTCTTTGTTGGTAAGAGAGATCTTGGAGTGTCCACTTTCTAACCAAGTAGTTTGCAGTATTTGCAAACCAGGTTGGTTGATTCACAGTTGAGTTAATTGAGAAAATGTGTTCATCAGAAAATTCTTCCTTTATTTCGCTAAACTCAAGGGGAGGATTTTCTAATCTAGACAAATGGTCAGCTACTTGATTTTCTGTTCCTTTTTTGTCTTTTATCTCAAGGTCAAATTCTTGTAGAAGTAAAATCCATCTTAACATTCTAGGTAGAGCATCTTTCTTTGCTAAGAGGTATTTTAAAGCTGCATGATCAGTAAAAACGGTGACCTTGGTTCCTATCAAGTAAGATTGAAACTTATCAAAAGCATATACTACTGCTAGTAACTCTTTTTCTGTTGTGGCATAATTCACCTGAGCCTCATTCATTGTTCTACTAGCATAGTAAATGGGACGAAAGATCTTATCCTTTCTCTGGCCTAAAAAAGCTCCAACTGCTATATCACTAGCATCACACATAACCTCAAAAGGTTGATTCCTGTCTGGGGACATAACTATATGGGTGGTTGACAACTTTTCCTTAAAGGGTCTCAAATGCTTTCAAAGAATCACTTGAAAAATCAAACTTAATATCTTTCATCAAAAGGTTAGTCAACGGTTTTGAAATCATTGAAAAGTCTTTTATGACCCGTCTGTAAAAACCTGCATGACCTAGAAAGCTTCTGATCCCTTTAACAGTTGTTGGAGGGGGTAATCCTGCTATAAGATCAATTTTAGCCTTATCAAATTCTATCTCTTTAGCAGTGATTTTATGTCCTAAAACAATTCCCTCAGTAACCATAAAATGAGATTTTTCCCAATTAAGAATCAAGTTTGTTTCTTCACATCTCTTAAGAACTAAGGTCAAGTGGTAAAGACAATCCTCAAATGTTTTACCAAAAAGTGTAAAATCATCCATAAAAATTTCAAGAAATTTTTCAGTCATGTCAGAAAAAATTGCTGACATGCAACGCTGAAATGTAGCAGGGGCGTTGCATAGACCAAATGACATTCTCCTATAGGCATATGTTCCATGAGGACATGTGAAAGTTGTTTCGTCCTGATCTTCAGGTGCAATTGGTATTTGGTTGTACCCTGAATAACCATCAAGAAAACAATAAAAACCATATCCAGCAATTTTTTCCAACATTTGATCAATAAAAGGTAACGAAAAATGATCTTTTCTAGTAGCATCATTGAGACATCTGTAATCAATGCAAACTCTACATCCTGTGATGGTCCTGGTAGGTATGAGTTTATTATTTTCATTTTTTATAACAGTCATACCTCCTTTATTTGGTACTACCTAAACTGGGCTTACCCAAGGGCTGTTTGAAATGGGATAGATAATACATGCCGCCAAAAGCTTTACGATCTCCTTTTTTACTACATCCTGCATTGCTAGATTCAATCTCCTTTGGTGCTGGACTATTGGCCTGTAGCTATCCTCCATAAGAATTCGGTGCATACAAATAGCTGGATTAATCTCTTTGATATCTTCTATAGTCCATCCCAAGGCTCCCTTGTGTGATTTCAATACTTCAATCAGTTTTTCTTCTTATCCTGCAGTAAGAGAAGATGAAATAATTACTGGAAATAATTCCTTCTCAAGGTAAACATATTTTAAATGAGATGGGAGAACTATAAATTCAATTTTTGGTTGAACTTGTTCTGGTTGCATCTCCTCATCTTGAGAATCTTTTTGTAGTATTTCATATTCTCTTCTGATGATAGGATCATCATCTTGTGTTGCGCCAGATGTGGCCAAACATCTTTCCATTGAGTCTGGAATTTATTGATCATCTTTGAATTCATCTGTAAGATAGTTAAGCATGTCAATCGAAAAACACGACGATGACGTCTCATCTCCTGAAAATCTTAATATCTTTTGCATATCAAAAATGACTCTTTCTTCATCAACTCTCAAAATTAGCTGTCCTTGATGGACATCTATGATTTCTCTACCTGCGGCAAGAAATGGTCTAACCAAAATATTTGGTTCATCAGGACATTCCTTCAAGTACTATATAATCTATAGGGAAAACAAACTTATCTACTCTTACGAGCACATTTTCAACTATTCCCTTAGGTTTCTTAGTACTTTGATCTCCAAACTGAAGAGAAGCACATATGTCTTTCATTTCACCAAGATTCAATTTCTAAAGATAGAAAATGTCATCAAATTTATCGAATCTCCAGAATCACATAGTGCTTTTTCAAAATATACTCCTCCCAAAGTGCATGGAATTGTAAAACTACCTGGGGTCACCAAGTTTTTGTGGTAGCTTGTTTTGAAATATAACACTGCATTTTTCTGTAAGCATTACCAGAGAAACTTCTTCCAATTTTATTTTGTTTGACAAAATTTATTTTAAAAATTTAGCATATGAAGGAATTTGCAATAAAGCATCAGTGAACGGAATATTGATGTGAATCTGTTTTAAAATCTCCAAAAATTTACCAAATTGACTATCAAGATTTTCTCTTTTTATCTTTTGTGGAAAAGGAATTGTTAGAGGGAGAGGATTCAATTTTTGAATATTCTTTTCTTCTTTTTTCTTGACTTCTTTTATTTTCAGATGGTCCATAGGGTATTTCAACATTCTTACTGTTATTTACCTGTTGTTCTGACTAGTTTGCATATGGTACATCAAGCTCCTTACCTGACCGTAAGGTGATGGCCTTAAGGTGCTCTTTTGGATTTTTCTCCATATTGCTTGGTAAAGGACCCTGAATCTTTTCTGACAAAGAGCTGCCAATTGGCTCAACTGTATTTCTAGAATTATTAGGGATGAATTTTGGCTCTCCATCTTTTCATCAGTGACATTAATGTACTTATACAAAAGATCATCAAGACTTGAATGAGCTTGTTGAGGCCTTTGCTGATATTGCGTTGCTTGCTGATATGGTCTGAAGTTTGATTGACCATGGTTTGGATTCTAGTATCCGGGTGGACCCTGTACTTGTTGCTTATGGAATCTTTGAGAGTTCTCTGCACCATTTGGATTGCTCCATTTAAATCCTGGATGCTTTTGTGCCATTGGACTCTCAAAAGGATACGGTTTATAACCGACAGAATGGACATATTCGCCATTATGATTGTTTGCTTGACATTCATGGTTCATATGGTTTCCTCCACACATGTCACAAGCTTCAGATTTGCTTGGTTGTTGTGTATTCACTTGAAAAGTTTCAAAGTTTAGTGCCAAAGAAACAATTTGCTGCGTTAGTGTATTTAACGCATCAACCTGATTAACCGTAGCAGCCTTCTTTATGATTACACGCTCAGATGGCCATTGGATGACATTCTTAGAAATATCGTTCAATAATTGCAATGCTTCCTCCGTGGTTTTTTCCATTACAGAACCTCCTGCAGCTGCATCAATCACATTTCTTGAAGATGGTTTTAACCCGTGATAAAAAATATACAACTGCATATGTTCAGGAATGTCATTGTGTGGGAAGTTTCTTAGCATTGCTTTTAATCTTTCCCAAGCTTGATAAACTGACTCAGTGTCAGTCTGCAAGAATTAGAGATGTCTAATCTTAACTTTGTGATTTTAGCAGGGGAAAAATATTTGTTTAAAAGTTTCTGAGTCATTTGATCCCATGTGGTGATGGAACCTTGTGGTAAACTTCGCAACCAAGTCTTGGCATTTCCTTTTAAAGAGAAAGGAAATAGCCTTAACTTGATAGATTCAGGAGGTACTCCATTATAGTTAGTTGTTTCAACAAGTTCAAAAAAGTCAATTAAATGACTGTGTGGATCTTCACTTGCGTCTCCACTGAAGATGCAAGACTGTTGAATTGTTTGAATCAGGCCAATCCTGATTTCAAAGTTGTTGGCTTCCACCAGAGGTTTTCTGACACTAGATTCACAGTTGAAGCGGTCTAGCATAATCCCTTAGGATTCTGTTTGCTGGCCTTGGTGCTACTTCATCAAACTGATCCTCCATATGGACTGATTTTTTAATGTCTTCTACTTCTTGATTCTCGATACCTTCACAAGCTATGCTTTGGGAAGATAATGCTTTTTCTTTCCTACACAATCGAAGAGATTTTTCAATTTCAGGATCGTAATTGACCAACTCTTTTATAGAAGAGCGGGTCATAAACTACCTAAAATTTTAAAGAGAAGAAAATAATAATAATAAAGTAACACTAGCTTCTAAAGCAGTACTAGTAATTAATAAAATAACTAAGAAAGTTTCAACAATAATAAATATATTTAGTGAAAAACAAAAGGTACAATAATATATATAAGCATAAGTAAATATAACACTAGTAATAATAGTAATTAAAAATAAAGTTAGAATAATATTTGTAGATAAATGTACTACTAATGTTGTACTAAATATATTTAAGGAAAACTAATGATTGAAGTAGTAGGGAGAAGTACTTAACACTAGATACTGAAAATACTGACAGAACTAAGAATAATAGCAATAATATTAATGGTAATAGTTATAATAATAAATTCTCAAATTAGTAACAAAATATTTAATCTGAAGTAGATGTCTGTCAATCCCCGGCAACGGCGCCAAAAATTTGACGAGACCAATGTGCATAGGATTTTTCTGCTGGTACTCAGTCAAATTCTAGTATAGTTATTATATCGTCCCACAGAGATTGGTTAATCTAGGCTACAACAATTTGGCTAGAGATTTTGTAAAGTAGATTCAGTATAACATTGACATCGCGCCAGACTGGAATTCTTTGTCAAACCTGAAGAAGAAGCCCTCATAAAGCTTCAGAGAATACTCTATCAAATGGCGCGAGCAAGCATCCAGGATAAAATCCCCCATGGACGAAATAGAAATGGTCACTACTTTCCTCCAGGCTCTAGAATCAGATTACTTCCAAAACATGTTGTCAACCATGGGGAAGCCTTTCGCGGAAGCAATTAAGATAGGGGAAATTGTAGAGAATGGCTTGAAAATGGGTAGAATTCTGAGCCAGGCAGCCATTCGAGCCACCTCCCAAGCCATCCAAGGCGGGTCTGGAGGAATAGCGTGGGGAAATAAAAAGGAAGAGATGGCCATGGCGGCATCGAAAGTGAGAGAACATCGCAATCCCAGGCCCCGTTCTACAGGAAGGAACCCACAACCTTACTACCCCCTCAGCCGTATATGGTCATGAATGCTCAAACTTTCGGCCGACTACAACCACAAGCTAACCGAAACCATGCTCCATCTCCTAGAAATCAGCCTCCTTACCAAAACTGCTACAATCCATAACCACCTCGGAATAATTTCCGTCCACAAGAACCTCCCAAAAGACAAACGTTCACACCCATTGGTAAACCATTTTCTACCCTATTCCCGAAGCTAGTCCAAATGGGTTTCCTGCAACCAGTCCCCCAGACACGGAAAAATCCAGCATCACATGCTTACAGAGCCGGTTTCAGGTGCACCTACCATTAAGGAGTAGAAGGGCATGATACAAATGATTGTTGGACTTTAGAAGGAGCGGTAGAGAACTTTATTGAACAAAAGAGGATAATGCTCAGGGATGAAGATATTCCTAATGTGACTAATAACCCACTGCCGGCACACAACAACGGGCCGATAATTGGAATGATTTGTGAGGACAAGGAATTTGATCCAAAAGTGAAGGCCATCATTGCAATCGCTGACGAAGAAAAGAAACCAAAAGTTGTCCCGAAGCAAGACAAAGGGGAGAGAAAGAGCAGAACCACACCTCCAAAGCCGGAGAAGAAACTTGAAGTGGAAATTAGTGCAATGCCTCCCAATGACGTTGTTCTCTATGTCCCTCGAGGTTGCAAAGAAAAGAAAATGACTTTGAGTCCTCCTAGGAGATTCCAAATGAACAAGGCAACCCAAATGTATATGCAAAAGGGGCTTATGTAATGCAGAGGCCGACTAATTCACCAAGGATATGTGGGACCGTGTTTATTGGCCGTGTAGCACAAAGGCCCATGACAGATCTTACTGTTGTGCCTTGGAATTACAACAAATCAGTAGTGACCTACAAGGTCAAAGAAATCTCGGGAGCGGTTCAAGAAGATCATTCCGCTGAAAAGTACACCGATTTGGAAGAAGTAAACAATGCCACCAGAAAGCGCTTCCTACCTAAAAGGCCTGTGAGCGCCAAGGAAGCAGAAATCTTCTTTCAAAAGATGAAAACAATAGATTATGAGGTGATCGATCAGCTTCGAAAGTCTCCTGAACAGGTCTCCATGTTATCTCTATTGATGAACTCCACTTAACATCAGAGGGTATTGATCAAAACCCACAATGAAGCATATGTGCCTACTGAACTTCGATAGAACTACTAGAAAGAATGGCGTAATAATTCTTTACGCTCAACCAAATCTCTTTCAGCTAGAATGACCTACCTCCAGAAGGGGCCACACATAACAATGCCGTGCACCTAACCGTCAAAAGCGAAGGGTACTATGTGAAAAGGGTCATGGTGGACGGAGGCTCGGGGGTCGACATTCGCCCACTCTGCACACTTCAATGAATGAAAATCGGGACCGGAAGGATTCGTCCCTATACTGTCTGTGTTAGAGCTTTCGACGACATCAAGAGGGATACAATTGGAGAAATAGATCTGGTATTGGTTATAGGCCCCGTTGAGTTTGAAGTAACTTTCCAAGTATTGGATATGGGCACATCCTACAATTTTCTTCTCGGAAGAGCATGGATTCAAGACGCAGGGGCAGTACCCTCTACTCTCCATCAGATGGTAAAGTTTGAACATGAAGACCAGGAAATTATGGTTCATGGAGAGGATGAACAGTATATCTACTGAGACCCTTCAGTCTCGTGCCTTGGAGCAAGAGAGGGCAGTAAGCATATAGTGTATTAGGCCTTCGAGGTGGTGGTGGCAGACCCTTTCTTTCTAATGCATCAATAATGGTGGCCAAAGAGATGATTCGACATGGTTTTAAACACGGAAGGGGGCTTGGGAAAGCATTACAAGGAATAGCTGAACCCATCACCCTGCCAGCTACTGAAAAGTTCTTTGGAGCAGGCTTCATACCCACCCAGGCCGACAGAAAGTGGGAAAATAACAGAAAGAATGATGGATGGGTTTTGCCACAGCCAGTGCCGCATCTGTATAGAACATTTATTAAACCAAAGTACTGCGAGGAAGAAGAAGATGAGGTTTTCACGGTCGAAGAGATTGAAGATATTTGTTGGGCAATGAGGCAAACGCTATATGAAACCCACATGGTCCAGTCAGGGGAAGGCTCAATCACCGCTGAGGTGCTGTATGTAGGCCCTAACTCCAAGTTGTAGAATTAGAAGGCTACGCCATTCCCAATCAGGCGGAAGTCCCGGTAGACCTGTCCAGCCACTTGTTCTGCATCACGAGTTATTCCAGCGTGTAACTTGGATGTTTTTAGTTTCTTGTCTTTTTTCAAATTTCCAATGCAAAACCATGTTATCTTCAAGTTTTGTGAAATGAAATATTTCATCGTTCATGTTTCTTTATTTTCTTCTGATCCCGTTATTTTCTCTTTTTTCTCCTTTCAGTCCTAACAATGTAGCTTTAAATAACAGATCATGCTTGTGGACTTCATGCCCAGATCCAAACGCGCTGTCGAATTATGAAACAATGAACCAAGAATCGGAATATGACGAAGAAGAGGCATTTAGGGAAATAAATCGAGAATTGGAATATTTTGAGAATAAACCTAAGCCGAATTTGAATGACACTGAACCGGTTAATTTGGGGACTCCTGAAGATATTCGAGAAACCAAAATAAGCATCCACACAGATAAGAAAATGCGAGATGCAATAATTCAACTCCTATTTGAATTTAAAGTTGTGTTTGCTAGGTCATACGATGACATGCCAGGACTAGGTGTTGATCTAGTGGTGCATAAATTGCCAATCTACCTTGATTGTCCTCCAGTTCAACAAAAGCAGAGAAGGTTCAAGACTGATATCAGTGATAAAATCAAAGAAGAAATCACAAAGCAGTTGAAGACAGGAGTAATTCGGGTAGTCCAATATACCACATGGTTGGCTAATGTAGTTCCAGTACCAAAGAAAGATGGGAAACCTCGGGTGTGTGTGGATTACCGAGATTTGAATAGGGCAAGTTCCAAGGACAATTTCCCTTTGCCCAACATCCACATCCTTGTTGACAACTGTGCCAAGCATGAGATAGAGCCTTTCGTGGATTGTTATGCCGGATATTACCAGGTATTGATGGATGAAGAAGATGCCGAGAAAATCGCCTTCACTACACCTTGGGGTACTTACTGCTATCGGGTCATGCCGTTCAGTTTGAAGAATGCCGGGGCAACTGACATGAGAGCCATGACTTCCATTTTTCATGATATGATGCATGAAGAGATAGAGGTATATGTAGACAACGTGATAGTCAAGTCCAGGACTCAGGACGATCATGTTCGAGACTTGAGGATTTTGTTTGAGAGGCTGAGAAAGTATGACTTGAAGCTAAATTCGGCTAAATGCGCCTTTGGAGTCCCATCGGGCAAGCTTTTGGGTTTTATAGTGAGCAAGAGAGGTATCAAGTTGGATCCAACAAAAATAAAGGCTATCCGAGACTTACCCCCTCCAAGAAAGAAGAAAGACGTAATGAGTCTGTTAGGCAGGTTAAACTACATCAGTCGATTCATTGCTCAACTGACTAGCACATGTGAACCCATATTCAAGCTATTGAAGAAGGATGCAACAATCAAATGGACAGCTGAGTGTCAGGAGTCTTTCGACAAGATCAAAAAATATCTTTCAAGTCCTCCAGTTTTGGTCCGGCCAGAGCCAAAGAGACCCATATTCTTGTATTTGACGGTCTTGGAGAATTCTTTCAGTTGTGTCCTCGGACAACTTGACATAACTGGAAAGAAAGAGCAGGTGATCTATTACTTAAGCAAGAAGTTCACCAGTTATGAAATCAAATATAATTTTTTGGAGAGGACGTGTTGTGCCCTGACGTGGGTCGCTCAAAAATTGAGACGTTATCTCCAGGCTCATACCACTTACCTTATAACTAGGTTGGATCCTTTGAAGTACATATTCCATAAACCGATGCCTACCGGGAGGTTAGCAAAATGGCAGATTTTGCTTACTGAATTCTACATAGTCTATGTCACTCGCACATCGATGAAAGCCCAGGCATTGGCGGATCACTTGGCTAAAAACCCAATTGATGAGGAATACCAACCGTTGAGTACTTATTTTCCATATGAAAGGATAAACACCATAGAAGTAGTCTCGGAAGACACTCATTCTTGGATGATGTTCTTTGATGGGTCCGTAAATGCAAAGGTTTAGGAATTAGGGCAATATTGATCTCGCCCACTGGTCAACACTATCCGGCTACAGCTAGGCTCCGTTTCTTTTGCACGAACAATACAGTTGAATATGAAGCCCGCATTATGGGCATGAATATGGAAATCAATCAAGATGTTGAAGATTTGTTGATCATGGGGGACTCTGATCTAATTATCCGGCAAGCCCAGGGTGAATGGGAAACTCGAGACGTCAAACTTATTCCTTACCGGTAGCACGTGGAAGATCTCAGCAAGCGATTCAAATCAATGGAGTTCAGGTACATCTCGTGGTGTAATAATGAACTAGCTGACGCACTTGCCACTTTAGGTTCGATGTTACCTTATCAAGGTAACGCCCACATCTATCCCTTGGAAATCCATATCAGGGAAAGACACGGTTACTATAATGTAATCGAGACAGGACCAAGTATCCAGCCATGGTACCATGATGTTAAGTGGTTCTTGAAGACACAAGAACACCCCGAACATGCTACCGGGGATCGAAAGAGAACCATTTGGCGACATGCAAGTGGTTTCTTTCTGAGCGGCGAGGTCCTGTATAAGAGAACCCCAGATCTAACCTTGTTTAGATTTGTTGACGCCAAAGAAGCAGGAAGAATCATGCATGAAGTACACACATGAGTGTGTGGACCTCGTATGAACGGGTATGTCTTGGCAAAGAAAATCCTTCGAGCTGGGTATTATTGGATAACTATGGAGAAAGACTGCTTCAACTTTTTCCGGAAATGTCATCAGTGTCAGGTGCATGGAGATCTGATTCATGCACCTCTAACGCAGCTACATCCTATGTCGGCACCGTGGCCTTTTGTCGCTTGGGGTATGTATGTTATTGGTCCGATTGAGCCGAAAGCGTCAAATGGGCACAGATTCATATTGGTCGCTATTGATTACTTCATAAAATGGGTCGAAGCTGTCACTCTCAGATTGGTCAATAAGAAAGTTGTGGTGGATTTTGTGCATTCAAATCTTATCTGTCGTTTCAGTATCCCTGAAACAATCATCACAGACAATGCGGCAAGCCTGAATAGTCGCTTGATAGAGGACATGTGCGAACAGTCCAAGATAGCGCATAGGAACTCCACTCCTTATCGGCCCAAGACCAATGGCGCTGTTGAAGCAGCAAACGAAAACATCAAGAAGATTTTGAGGAAGACCGTCTAGAGTTCCAGATAGTGGCATGAACAGTTACCTTTTTCCTTGCTGGGATATCGCACTACGGTGCACATATCAGTAGGGGCAACCCCGTACTTATTGGTTTATGGGACCGAGGCTGTGATACTGGTAGAGGTAGAAATTTCGTCGCTCTGGACAATTTTTGAAGCAGAGATTCAAGATAGTGAATGGGTTAAGACTCGATTGGAGCAGTTGACCTTAATTGATGAAAAACAAATAGTTGCGGTCTGCCACAGGCAGTTGTACCAACAAAGAATGGCCCGTGCTTACAACAAGTAAGTGCGGCCGAGGAATTTTGAAGTAGGTCAATTGGTGTTAATACGCATTCTTCCACATCATTGGGAAGCGAAAGGAAAATTTGCTCCTAATTGGAAGGGTCCATACATCCTCAGGAAGATATTGCCCAGAGGAGCATTATATCTAAGTGATATTGAAGGAAATGATCCCGAAACGGTTGTGAATGCCGACGCTGTCAAAAGGTACTATGTCTAACGTTGCTTCAGTGATGTCTTTGCACGTTGGAAATGATGAATGCTTTTATCCCCGCTACCCAAACACTATCAACCCTCCTACAGACCTTTTGAGCCGGTTACATTTCCTTGGCTACCCTCTTTGGAAACCAAACCCAAAAGAAAAAAAACTATTATTATTCAGCTTGAACTACGTTCGACTTGATTCTGAAAGGATAGGCAACCTCTATCTGGGGTTCAGTCACACCAAAAAAAAAATCCAATTTCCTCCCCGAAAGTGAAACTGGGGCAGATGCTAGGATCGGTTCGACCACGAACCCAGCAAATGATTAAATGTTCACAATTACTTTTACCCAAAACCAAGTACAAGTCCTTCAGATCAATGGCCAAAGTCATGGAAACTAAGAAATACCATTGTTGAAAGCCAATGCACTCTAATTAGAGAGAAATAAATGAGAGAGTCTTATTGATGAAAACTTTAAGGCACCATAAGACGAAGAGAGTAGAGAAAATAAAAATGAGAGTTAGTTAGTGAAAACTTGCAAAGAGCACTATCGGGCGATGGTGAGAAGAGAAATGAGAGAGGTCGACTAGCGAAAACCCGCAAAGGGCACTATCGATCGAAAAGAGGATTTCACCACTAAAGGTCCTGGCAGGGTTCCCTGGTTTGGAAACATAGATCTGTTTGGTTCATGAGAAAATGCAAGTTTTTGAGGATCGGGAATCCAGTCCAAAAGGCATGTCATGTCAATTTGAAGCCAGCATGCACTCCAGCTAAGTTCTTCTTTTCCCCCGAAGGGACGCTTCTATTCTAGATACATTTGTTCCCTCTATTTATTCACCTGTCATTGAATCCCTTTCGGTTTAACCTAAATTCAAATATTTATTTCAAAGAAAAGGTGGCAGGACCGGTTTCACGGAACTCCGTCTGGTAATAGGCAAAGAATATACGTAGCCTTAGTGGTATATTGCTCCAATCCCGACTGATCATGACGTTCGATCACCTCCTAAGCGAAGAATGTAGAAAAGAAAGGAAGTAGGCAAATGTCTTAGAAGCAGAATAAGGTGGAAAAACCTAGGACTTGTGTGGGAAAATCGTCATAAAATATTGAAGTTTGAATCTTATCTGTCTGAAAGAGGGTCGCCCTCAGACCCAATCAATGGCAGAGCCTCTTAATGGAGAGAGGCCGAGACAAAAAAATTGGAAAGATCAAGGCCACCAAACCAACCACCGTTGCAAACTGACAATTGTTCTTTGTTTGAAAAGTTGAAACAAGTACCATCCAAAGCAACCATGCGAGAAGCAGGTGTAGCCCAAAGGAAAGAAAAACACCCAAGTGCTAAAGCAGCTTTGCAGCAAATAATCAATGCAAAAGGGAAGTTTCCTCCAAGATCTTTCTCGCTTTGTATATATATATATATAAAAGAAGATAATCCCAAATGAAGGTAGTTAGAATTCCCAATACCAGCCCCAATGTTTCTTTTAGCCGATATTAGGGCTTCAATCCCTAAGTTGAGAGAATATTCCTTAGCTGACATTAGGGCTCCAATCTCTAAGTCGAGCATTCTCCTTAGCCAACATTAGGGCTCCAATACCTGAGTTGAGCATTTTTCCCTATAGGCGACATTAGGGCTCCAATCCCTAAGTTGAGCGAATTTTCCTTAGCAGATTAGGGCTCCAATCCCTGCGTTGAGCATTTCCTTAGCCGACGTTAAGGCTCCAATCCCTGAGTTAAGAATTTCCTTAGCCGACATTAGGGCTCCAATCCCTGATTTGAGCATTTCCTTAGCCGACATTAGGGCTCCAATCCCCGGGTTGAGCATTTCCTTAGCCGATATTAGAGCTCCAATCCCTGAGTTGAGTGTTTCCTTAGCCGACATTAGGGCTTCAATCCCTGAGTTGAGCATTTCCTTAGCCAACATTAGGGCTCCAATCCCTGAGTTGAGCATTTCCTTAGTCGATATTAGGGCTCCAATCCCTGAGTTGAGTGTTTCCTTAGCCGACATTAGTGCTCCAATCCCTGAGTTGAGAATTTCCTTAGCCGACATTAGGACTCCAATCCCTGAGTTGAGCGTTTCCTTAGCCGACATTAGGGATCCAATCCCCGAATTGAGCGTTTACTTAGCCGACATTAGGGCTCCAATCCGTGAGTTGAGCATTTCCTTAGCCGACATTACAGCTCCAATCCCTGAGTTTGCTTTTTATACACAGGGACTCCATTCCCTAGTCGCCTCTGCTAACATTAGGGCTCCAATCCCTGAGTTTGCTTTTTAGACATAGGGCCTCCATTCCCTAGTCGCCTCTACCAACATTAGGGATCCAATCCCTGAGTTGCACTTTTTAGACATTGGGCCTCCATTCCCTGGTCGCCTTTTATCAACATTAGGGATCCAATCCGTGAGTTGAATTTTTTATACATAGGGCATCCATTCCCTAGTCGCATTTTATCAACATTAGGGCTTCAATCCCTGAGTTGAACCTTTTTAGATATAGGGCCTCCATTCCCTAATCGCCTTTGCAAATATTAGGGCTCCAATCCCTAAGTTGCGCTTTTAGACATAGGCCTCCATTCCCTAGTCGCGTTATCCAATGTTAGGGCTCCAATCTCTAAGTTGAGCGGTTTTTCTTAGCCAATATTAGGGCTCCAATCCCTGAGTTGAGCATTTTGCCTTTTGCAAACGTTGGGAGTCCAATCCTTGAATTGCACCTTTTAAACTTGGGGTCTTCAATCCCTTCATCAATTCCACAGATTTTTATGACAATTAACTCACGAAATTTTCCTAGTGTAACTGGGGCAAAAAAAGTTCACTCGTTTGTTTGCTTTGTTGTATAAACATGTTTGACCTCGCAACACGGGGATTAAGATGACCTACGAGGTAAGTCTCAATCTAGAATAAAGAAATGAACAAAAGAGCAAAAGAACAAAAGAAGATGAGTTCAAATACTGGAGCAAACAAGAGCACAGATTGCTCAGAATCTGATTGGAGTCACAAGCTCCACCAATCCCATTTCGCCTAATGTTGCAGAAATAAACAAACACCTAGAACTTGCGAGCATCAAGATTCAGGTCAAGGTCTACAAGCAAGATTACCTAAGACTCAAGATCAAGTTTAGAAAGAATTATAGATAGAAATATTGTAACTCATAGTTGATAGGCATTAGTTTGCTTAGATCTAGTTTTCCTTTTGATGTAATAAGGAGGTCAGTAAGTAATAACAGTAGCAACAACAACTGTCACAGTCAAAACCACAGCTCCCAGTAGTCCAAGCTACCAAAACTACTCGTACTACATTGACCTGTTCCTGTTCAGCCCAGGATATGTAGGAGACCTTCGAAGCAAAGGTTCGGTCAAATCTTTCAAAAATTGCTTCACATAGAGTACTCAAACGGGCAAAAATCGCTCGTATCCGCTCACTTTATCTTTGCATGAAAACCCTTCGTATTTTCGGGCAAAGTGGGGAAACTGTGAGAACGTGAATTTTTGCTCCACGAAAATTACTCCCAAAAGAAATCAAAAAATGAAACAAATTGTATTTGTGTAAATTGTGGGAATTTTCGTAGCGTTTAGTTAATTATCTGCATTTGAATGTGTGTGTTTATTTTATTTTTAATAAGAAGTATAGGTGCATGTGCATTTAAGAATTAGTTGTGCATTTTTAGGAATTAATTAACCATAACTTGGTTGAAAGAAAATCATAAAAATATGCATTCTGTTTCTGGTCATTGTGTGATTTTATCTTTTTAATGTCTAATTTGTGTGTTAATAATGGTAAGTGTTGAATAATTTGTGTATTTGTACTTTTGATTTTATAAATTATTTAGGATTTTTTGTTTAGTGTGTTTATTTTAAAATAAAGAAAGAAAAAGAGCTCAAGATAGAAAAGAACTTGGATTAGGCCCAATTTAAAACGTGTGGATCAGGCCCAAACCAATTATTGACCCAGTCCAAACCGGGTCTTTCAGAGACGCCCCCAAACGACACCGTATTGTTCCCTCCCATGTGAGCCCTTGATCAAATAAAATGAAAAGCCTAGATCAGGCCCCCCTCTAATCCAAACGACATCTTTTTGATGCAAGGGATCTTAGCCGTCCACCCTAGTTAATCCAACGATCTTAGGCTCCCCATCCAACCCGACCCATTAGACCACCGAACCGACCCAGTCTCATTTAAATGAAACGATATCGTTCCCTCCTTACCAAGAGATCCTGGACATCCATCCCACTTGATCCAACGGCCAGGATCAACTCACCTAATCCATATATAACCTATTCTTTCACCCGACGCCCCCCTCAGCTAACCCCGCTCTCTTCGTCTCTCTAAGAAAACCAAACACCCCCATGAAACCCTAGAGCCAACACCAGATCCTCTCCCCTGAAACTCGGTAGCAACAATGCCGCCGGCCACCAAACTAACACCAACCAACCACCATGCCACCCTAAACACGAATCCCTTACCCATTAACCTCAAATCATCATCCATCTTCTCGAATCTTCAATCGAAGATTCGAGCCAGAAACCCTATTTCACCGAGTTCACCCCCAAATTCATACCACAACACTCATACCCCAAGTACCATTCGTTTGGTTCGAATCTGCCTAGAAATGCTCGAATCCCAAATCAGATCCTCAAGAACCCTAGAAAACCAAGTGATGAGTTTTGTCCAATTAAGTGGGTATTTGAGGTCTAATCGAACTTAGTCGGAGTGTTCTCAGTTGAGAACACTCGATTAAGGTCCGCTTGACCTCAAAAGGTTCAAGTCCGAGTCAATTCAAGTCCGTCTGATCTTTGTTCTTTTTAAGGTATATTTGTTTCTTTCCTTTTATTCTATCTTTTTGATGTCTGTTTAGTGGTTTAAATTTTTGTTATGTTAATTTTCTCATTTTTGTCAATTATGCTATTCTTCCCACTCAGCCTTTTATTTGATCAAAATTTAGTTCTGTTCGTTGCTAAGTACATGTTATGAGTTGTATAACCGAGTTAATTAGTTCGTCGATTAATTAAGTTTTTTCATAAATCCCAATTTTATCGATGCCCTGTAAATAGCCTATTGATTTGTTTCTGACTTCTTGTAATTTTCATATGCAGTCATTTAGTAAGATTCGTTGATTTATTAGTTTCCTTAAGTTCTTTGTTTCCTGTAAAAAAGAAACAACTCGAATCACCAGTTTGTATGCCATTCTGCCTGTTTGTGGTCAATTGCTATATACTATAGTTTGTGTAAGAGATTATTTAGATGTCGTCGATTAGTTTGATTGAAATGAACTTGCTTGGTATATTCATTCAATAAACTGAATTGTCTGATTAATAGGTTTGGCATATTCAATTATGTTGTTTTAGTTGGTCGAATGTTGATTCTAATAGGTTTGTTCAATTGTATTTAGTTCTGTGATTTCTTTTCTTAATGTTTAGGATTGGCTATAGCTGTTAATTAGAGAATAGTTTTAGAAAATTGGAAGTTTGGTTCTGTTTGCTGATGTTCTTAATAAGAACAATAGCGGTCAGTAGGATTCAAGGGTATTTTGAGAATAGAAAAATAAGGAAATTTGGTTTGAATGAGTTGGTCTATCCTGTGGGCCCCTAACAACTTTAATTTGAAGTAATTGGTAGAAGGAGACCACTAAGTAATGAGAGTGTTTGCTTAATTGGAATTAGGAATAGTATAAGTAATGATAAAAGGTTAAAAAAAGAGACATAGAAGAGATTATTTGGGGGGCAGAAAATTACAGGAAATGGAGGGTAATTGGAAAGGTAATAATACAAAGAGGGTAGTAATAATAATTAAAGGGTAGAGGAAGAGAGTCTTATTTTAGATATAAAGAAGAGCCACTTGACACTTAGAGAGGAATAAATTGACCAGAATTTCAGAGATTTGGAGAGGAAAACTCTGTTAAGTAAAAAATATAGAGAGGAAAAGAGAGCACAAAGAGAAATATTGATAAGTCTCACTATGTCACTAAAAAATTCTTTTCCGGCTTCAGTGATTTCATTTTCCTGATTCAAACACATTAGACTTATCTTGAGTGACCTTGAGTCTAGCTGAAGTGGTTTCTGATTGAACTTTGGCCTATTGAAAGTTCACGTGGTTCTGGTTGTTTCTTGGAGTTCATTTGATTTGTTTTGGTACTTCTGTGGGTCAATCTTTTGGTTTTTGTTTGGATTTTGGGTAATTGAATCATTCCTGGGTTGAAGAATAGCTGTGTCATGGCTATGTGACATTCCTAAGAGCTATTGACTGCCCTGCTGTGCTAACTGCTTCTGTTCCCTGTTAATTTTTGATTACCAGGTACACAATTCGAACTCACCTTGATGTACCTGTAGATTTGAATGAAATTAAACCATATTTTTGTTAGAATATACGCTTAACGCTAGAGGGGGGAGTGAATAGCGTTTTAATAAAAATCAAGATAAATTTGCGGAATTAAAATTGCAGGAATAAAGTAAGTGCAGTAATTAAAGTAATAAGGAGAGAACACACCAAATTTATACTGGTTCACCACAACGTGTGGTTAGTCCAGTTCCCGAGAGACTCTTTCGAGTTTTACACTAACTCTGTTAAACTTACGGGTGCCTAACAAAGCGTTACACTTGCTCGTAGATATACACTCTACAAGACTTCAACCTGCTCGAGGATACCTCACCTCAAGACTTCAAGTCAAGGAACTAAACTTTCCTTCTTACAACAAGGGATTAGAACTTCCCTTCAAGTGTATGCAAACACTTAGCACTCAAGACAAGACTCTCTTAAAGAGTAGATATGAGTAAACAAGTACGCTCAAGAACACAACAACTTCGTCAAGAGTTTGGCTCTCAAAAACTATGAAAATAAATATAAAATGATTGATATGAGAGTATGTAAGCTTAAGCAAGAATGAAATCAGTGGTTGTGCTTAAAAGAGTGATTTTGAGGTGTATTTATAGTCCTCAAAGTCACCAAGACCGTTGCTTAATTGCCAATCACTAATTGCTGATTTTGTGCTAGGATAATCGATTATCTGATTTGCATAATCGATTATCTGCAAATCGTTCAAAAATCATATGCAGATTTTAAGCAGAATAATCGATTATCCAAATCGCATAATCGATTACCTGATAACGTTCAAAAAATCAGACGCTGATTTTATGCTAGCATAATCGATTATTGCCTTGTGCATAATCGATTATCTTTCAGCATTTAAAAATACTTTGGCAACGGTCTTAACATAATCGATTACCTAAATGACATAATCGATTATTTTGCTGTTTTGAAAATTCCGGTTATACACTGTCTTAACATAATCGATTATCAGAAAAGACATAATCGATTATTTTGCTGTTTTGCAAATTCCGGTTTACACTGTCTTAACATAATCGATTATCAGAAAAGACATAATCGATTATTTTGCTGTTTTGCAAATTCCGGTTTACACTTTCTTAACATAATCGATTATTAGTAAAACATAATCGATTATTTTTGCCCAGATTTGAAAGACATGTTTAAAAATCATTTTGGCTAAAATGAAGATGTTTGAAAATCATTTTGTTTTAAATCAAAGATGCACTGGTTTGATGAAAATGATTTTACGAGAGAAGCCAAGTCTTGAATCTATTATCGGATCAAGATCACAATATAAAATGACTCATTGTATAACTTTGTTGCTTTACGTGATCGTGTTCTTTGTTTCTCTTGTGCTTGGACTTCGGCATATGTCAATGTTCCATGCGCGCCGATTTGTCATTTATCAAAACCTACAAAGATGAACACACGTTTAGTTTTAGCTACTTGAGAACGTGTTTCAACAATTTCCCCCTTTTTGATAATGGCAAACCAATATCGGGATATGCATATTAAATAATTGATAATGACAATCCAAGACAAGAATATAAGTTTATGAATGAGTTCCCCCTCAATTTATAAATTCCCCCTTAATTTATGCCAATATGTATTAGTGTGCATAGCCCTTATTCTTCCCCCTTTTGACATTAGTAAAAATTAATAAACTTTTATTGATGAAATAATATTAAAAATACATAATAAGGCAAGAAAAAGAGACAAAATATTATTCAACTGATACAAAAAAAATATTATTCATTTTCATTAACATCCGCCTCTGCATCCGGCACTTCTTCCGGAAGGACAACTTGGGCATAAGGATAGCGGACGTGGTCAAAATAACCATGAAGCTCGTGGGATAATCGGGTGACATTTCTGTCAATACGAGTCATGGACGTGGACAAGGAGGCAAGTTGCTGAGAAATGGTTTGGAGGGTAGCATCGGATGGAGCCTGAGGACGACGTCTTTGAGTTGGAGGAGGAGCCGGATGTTCGCCGATATTGGGAAACGAAGATTCTTGAATTTCCCAATGTTTTGTTGCCTTTTTGTGAGGACCGACGGAGGTGTCGATGTCGGAGGCTTGAAAAATAGCCATTATGACAAAGGCATAGGGGAGTGGCTTATCGTCCCCAATTGCATCATACATGTGAGTCATGACGAACTGGCACCAATTGATGCGAGCCCCAGTGATAATTGCATGCATGAGTTTTGAATCCTCATGAGAGAGAGAGAGTTGTATGATTGAATTTGCGTGGTTTTAGGACGCGGGTGATGAAAAAAAAGTTATACGATATTCAGGGAGCATATGCGTGATGGTTGGGCGACGCTGCTCCGGAGTTTGAACAAATTCCCCGATCCAATTTGGTGGAAAAGGATTTGTTCATCAAATAAGGCTCCTTCTTCTCTAGTGTAAAGTGAAATATCTTCCCCATTTCGTGGAAGTTTTGTAAGAAGTTGCATGTGTTCCTCATTTAAAAGAATTGGAACTCCATTGATGTTTGAGACAAGGTCACCATCTTCGTCCTTCTGTAGATTTTAATAGAAGGCACGAATTAAAGAAGGGTGAATGTAAGGAGATTGAAGATATAGGAAGTCAAGGAGTTGGCTTTGCATTAGAATATTTGCCGTTGATGGGGGTGCGCTATCGCGAAGATATCGACTAGTTGAGAAGCGAGGCGGAAGTATTTCTCGACTCTCAAATTTTTCGAGGAAGCGATGGAGTTCAAGTTTAGTGTCAAACCGCAAATAAGAGCCGTCTTTATAGCAGAAAACAGGTGGAAGAGCGACGGAAGAGGAGGCAATATTTTTGCCGGAACGAGCGCGTTTGGAATTCTTGCCCGTCATTTTTATGGAGGAAGGAGAGTTGTTACAGAAAGTTTGGAGACTATTTAAGAATGTTTTGGAGCTAATATGGATGTTGAGGTGAAGATTTGTGAAGGATGAAAGTCCCTATTTATAGAGTAGAGGAAAGGGGGGCATTAAATTGAGAAAAGCTGCAGATTTTGAGTCCCAAACGGTAAAAAAACGGTAACAATTTTGATAAGCTGACCGTTGGATCAAACTTTGGTAATCGATTATTGCTGCACAGTGTGTTATACGGACTCGGGGAATAATCGATTTTGATATGGAGATAATCGATTATTCTTAGGCAGTGCAATGAAAAACCGAGACGGTAAGAGAAAAATCGATTATTCAGTTTTCAACAATCGATTATTTTATTAACACTTGTAAAACTGAACTTCTACTAATCGATTAGTAATATAGATAATTGATTATTAAACATGATTGCCAGATTCCTGCAAAATCAAAATGTTAGATAATCGATTATTTATCACCAGTGCCTGAGAATTCCCCCTGTCTTTGGGGCGATACCTGCAAAAAAGAGTTAGGCGCCTCCGACGCTCAAGTTAGTAATTGTTAAAAGAAAAATGCAATGCATGTATTAGATCATCGTGGAGTCAAGAATTCCGAGTTCACTACGAATTCGGAAAAAGGACTCTTTCTCTAAAGGCTTTGTGAAGATGTCGGCCAATTGATATTTGGTTTCAACAAACTCAAGTTCGACATCACCTTTGAGAACGTGATCTCTTATGAAGTGGTGCCTAATTTCTATGTGTTTCGTTCTTGAATGAAGAACAGGGTTCTTCGTCAAGCTTATGGCGCTAGTATTATCACATCGAAGAGGGATATGATTGATACTAAGACCATAACCCGAGAGTTGTTGTTTCATCCAAAGGATTTGAGCACAACAACTCCCCGTGGCTACATACTCAGCCTCGGTTGTGGATAACGCAACACTTACTTGTTTCTTGCTAAACCAAGAAACTAGAGAGCTACCGAGCAAATGGCAAGTGCCACTAGTGCTCTTGCGGTCCAATTTGCAACCCGCAAAATCGGAATCGGAATAGCCAACAAGTTGGCATGAAGAACCTTTGGGATACCATAGTCCCACATTTATAGTTCCAACAAGATACTTCATTATCCGTTTTACCGCAGTTAGGTGCGACTCCTTCGGACATGATTGATATCGAGCGCATAAACACACGCTAAACATGATGTCCGGTCTACTTGCAGTAAGATAAAGAAGGGATCCGATTATACCTCGGTATTTCTTGGTGTCTACTTCTTTACCTTTCTCATCCTTGTCAAGATGGTCGGATGTGCTCATTGGAGTGGCCATTGCTTTGGCGTTGCTCATTTCAAAACAATTTAGCAACTCCTTGCAATACTTAGATTGAAAAATGAAAGTTCCTTCTTTCATTTGTTTCACTTGCAACCCCAAGAAGAAGTTTAGCTCACCCATCATTGACATTTCGAATTCGCTAGTCATTAACTTAGAGAATTCCTCGCATAAAAAATCATTAGTAGCACCAAAAATAATATCATCGACATAAATTTGAACTAATAGAATATCATTGTTTTTATTTTTGATAAACAGTGTAGTGTCAACTTTCCCCCTTTCGAACTCATTGTCCAAAAGAAATTTGCTTAAGCGCTCGTACCAAGCTCGAGGAGCTTGTTTAAGTCCATATAGCGCTTTCTTAAGCTAGAAGACATGATCGGGAGATTTAAAGTCTTCAAAGCCCGGGGGTTGTTCAACGTACACTTCCTCTTGAATAAAGCCATTGAGGAAGGCACTTTTGACATCCATTTGAAATAATTTGAAATTCATAGATGATGAAAAAGCAAGTAATAAACGAATGGCTTCTGGCCATGCTACGGGTGCATAGGTTTCTTCATAATCAATTCCTTCTTCTTGATTATAGCCCTTAGCAACAAGCCTAGCTTTGTTTCTAGTGATTATACCATTTTCATCTAATTTATTTCGAAAAACCCATTTCGTACCAATTATGGTGTGATTATCGGGTCTTGGCACCAATTTCCAAACATCATTACGTTTGAATTGGTTAAGCTCCTCTTGCATTGCCAAGGTCCAATGCTCATCCCCAATTGCTTCGGAAATGGTTTTAGGTTCTATTTGAGAAACAAAAGCCATATGCCCTACGGTGTCTTTAAGAAGATTTCGTGTACTTACCCCTTTCTCGATGTTGCTAATTACCTTGTCAAGAGGATGGTCTTGATGTCCTCCAAGCCTTAGGCATCATCGATTCTTCTTCTTGTGGTGGTACTTCTTCCGAAGGTTGTTCCATGACTTCATCTTGAACTTACTTTGGATTCTCCTTTTGTACCTCGTCTTGAAGATTGATTTTCTTTAAAGCATCTGCAAGATCAACACAAGAATCCTTTCTCGCCAAGCGAGCATCATTTTCACAAAATACTACATGAGGAGATTCCTCAACAGTTTTGGTTCGATTATTGAAAACTCTATATGCTTTGCTACGCGATGAGTAACCAAGAAAAATTCCTTCATCAGATTTCGCGTCAAATTTTCCCAAGTTATCTTTTCCGTTGTTGTGAATAAAACATTTACAACCGAAGACTCTCGGATGGGAAAGATTTGGTTTCCTTCCCTTATAGAGTTCATAGGAAGTTTTTATGAGTATCGGTCTTATGACAGCTCTGTTTAAAACATAGCTTGCGGTACTCACGGCATCCGCCCAAAACTTTTTGGAAATCTTAGCCTCATCGAGCATGGTTCTAGCCATCTCTTCGAGACATCGATTTTTACGTTCCACCACTCCATTTTGTTGTGGTGTACGTGGAGCCGAAAAGGTATGTTCAATACCGAGTTCGTCACAAAAATCCGCGAAGAGATTGTGATCGAACTCTCCCCCATGATCACTTCTTATGGAAGTGATGGTTGTGTTCTTTTCATTTTGAACACGTTTAAGAAAACTTTTAAAAGCTTGAAAGGCATCACTTTTATGAGCAAGAAATAACGTCCATGTGAATCTAGAGTAGTCATCAACAATTACAAAAGCATAAAGATTTCCACCAAGACTTTCAACACGAGATGGTCCAAAAAGGTCCATGTGAAGAACTTGTAAAGGTCTAGTGGTTGAAACAACATTTTTGGATTTAAAAGAGGCTTTTGTTTGTTTCCCTTTTTGACATGAATCACAAATAGAATCTTTTTCAAATTTCATGTTTGGAAGACCAATTACTAAATCTTGTGAAACTAGTTTGTTTAAAAGATTCATATTTACATGAGCTACTCTACGATGCCATAACCACATGTCGTCTTCTTTACTCAAAAGACAATTCACAAAACTTGATGAAGAATTTTCAAGATCAACCATATAGATATTATCCATTCTAATACCACGAAGAATAATTTTAAAATCACTACGACGGATAACTAAGCATTCTTCGGAGTCAAACAATACAAGATTTCCCTTGTCACATAATTGAATTATGCTCAAGAGATTATGTTTAAGACCTTTAACTAGCAAAATATGCTTAATGGAGGAGGATTCGTCCTTACCGACCGATCCAATGCCGATAATCTTTCCTTTGTTATTGTCTCCAAAAATAACATTTCCTCCTTCCGTGGGTTTTAGTTGAAGGAATTTTGATGCATCTCTGGTCATATGTTTGGAGCATCCACTATCAAGGTACCAAAGTACACTTGATCCCTTCAAACACACCTACAAAACAAATTAATGAGATTTTGGTACCCAAGCCATTTTGGGTCCTTGTGTATTACGTGCAAAATGGTGGTGTGATTGACCTGCATTGAAATGTCTATGTCTAGTGAATCATGCGGGAGCAATATGTCCAATTTTATTGCAATAATGACAAATGACATTCGGATTGTGCATTCTTCTAGGATGATAATAATTTGGGGGTCTAAATTAATTCACTATATTTTTAGGAATATAGTTTTGATGTGGTTTTCGAAAATCTTGCCTAGGTGATCTATACGTGCCAATATTTCTTCTAGCATTCACTCTATTTTTAGGAATATAGTTTTGATGTAGTTTTTGAAAATCTTGTCTAGGTGGTCTATACATGCCAATATTTCTTCTAGCATTTGTTCTAGGATGAGTTGCAATTCTAGGATTAAAATTTCTAGGTTGAGTGTTGACATTTATTTTGTTTTGCCTAAGTTGAGTCTTAGGTGGTTTAGGAATGGACTCAACTTTTTCTTTTGGCTCGTGTTTAAAGCCTATACCGTGCTTAGTGGATTTCAAATTTACAAGCACTTCATTGAGATTTTTGTGTGAAGAATTGAATTTGTGCAAAGTGCTTCTAAGACTTTCTACTTCTTCCTTTAGAGATTTGCAAGAAGTACAATCCTTATTTGAGCTTTCGGGTTTATCGGCGCTTCTTTTTCCATAAAACTTGTTTTCCTCTTTTAATTTCTCATTTTCAAGAGTTAGTTTTTCAAAATCCTTTTCTTTTGAAGAAATTTGTTTTCTTAAATCCTTTATAGATTTAGAAGCGCTAATAAACTCTTTGTACAACTCATCAAATGCATCTTGCATTTCTTCTAAAGTGAAATAGTTCTTAGAAGTGGTACATACCTCATTTTGAGTTTCTTCGTGTGCCATAAGACACAAGTTTGCGGTGTTTCCTTCTCCATCACTTGATTCGTCTCCTGAGTCGCCTCCCCAAGAGATGTATGCTCTTTGTTTCTTGACGGGTTTCTTCTCCTTTTTGGTATTTGGACAATTTGATTTGATATGCCCGATTTCTCCGCATCCATAGCACTTTAATTGGTCTCCTTGTTGCTTACCTTTTCGTTCGTACTTCTTTTGCATGAACTTGTGAAATTTCTTAATAACGAGTCCAAACTCGTTATCTTCGTCGCTTGAATCCTCATCATTTTGAGGTTGAGCCGTGCTTGCTTTAAGGGCGATTCTTCGTTTCCTTTGATCATCCAAAGGAGGGTTAAGAATAGTAGATTCATAGGTTTTGAGATTACCTCTAAGCCCGTCGATTGTGACATTTGTAGTGCCGATTGACTCTTGAATAGCGTCGGCTTTGGAGCGCCATTCCGGAGTGAGACTTCGAAGAATTTTACGGACAAGTTCCCTATCCGTGAAAGTCTTCTTAAGAGCATGAAGATCATTAACGATTTTTGAAAATCGTTCGAACATATCATCTATCGTCTCGTTTTCCTTCATATGAAAAAGTTCATAGTCATGGGTTAGAAAATCTATTTTAGCTTCTCTTACCTGGTCCGTACCTTCGTAGGTAATTTCCAATTTATCCCACATTTGCTTAGCCGTGGTGCAACATGAGATTTTCCGATAATCATCAGGATTTACAGCACAGTACATCATGTTGATGGGTTTTGCGTTGTTCTCCACCTTTCTAATATCGCCTGCGTCATACTCATCTTCCGATTTTGGCACCATTTCATTTTCTACCTTTTTGATTGGAATTTGCTCTCCATTCTTGATAATTTTCCCCAGTAGAAAATTATTTGATTGGATAAATATTCTCATCCTTTCCTTCCAATAAGTATAGTTTGTGCCATCGAATAGTGGTGGCCTTGTGAAGCATTGTCCTTCACCTAGTCCTGCATAAACGTTACGAGTAGAAGCCATGGATTGTTTCTCTCAAACTGTTAAGTCTTTCAGAGAGTTAGGCTCTGATACCAATTGTTAGAATGTACGCTTAACGCTAGAGGGGGGGGGGTGAATAGCGTTTTAATAAAAATCAAGATAAATTTGCGGAATTAAAATTGCAGGAATAAAGTAAGTGCAGTAATTAAAGTAATAAGAAGAGAACACACCAAATTTATACTGGTTCACCACAACATGTGGTTAGTCCAGTCCCCGAGAGAATCTCTCGAGTTTTACACTAACTCCGTTAAGCTTACGGGTGCCTAACAAACCGTTACACTTGCTCGTAGATATACACTCTACAAGACTTCAACCTGCTCGAGGATACCTCACCTCAAGACTTCAAGTCAAGGAACTAAACTTTCCTTCTTACAACAAGGGATTAGAACTTCCCTTCAAGTGTATGCAAACACTTAGCACTCAAGACAAGACTCTCTTAAAGAGTAGATATGAGTAAACAAGTACGCTCAAGAACACAACAACTTCGTCAAGAGTTTGGCTCTCAAAAACTATGAAAATGAAGATAAAATGATTGATATGAGAGTATGTAAGCTTAAGCAAGAATGTAATCAGTTGTTGTGCTTAAAATATCAAGATCACAATATAAAACGACTCATTGTATAACTATGTTGCTTTATGTGATCTTGTTCTTTGTTTCTCTTGTGCTTGGACTTCGGGATATGTCAATGTTCCATGCACGCCGGTTTGTCATTTATCAAAACCTACAAAGATGAACACACGTTTAGTTTTAGCGACTTGAAAACGTGTTTCAACAATTTTCAGTGCCATGCTCGTTTGGAATATATATAACTGTATTTGATCATCCAGTTAGTAGTATGCTTATTTAGTTCATCTAATTTGTGTTGTATTACGGACATTATAACTGGAACTGTTTCTGAACTAAATAAGCATACTACTAATTATGGACATTATAATTGGAACCGTTTCTGAACTATTTAGACCATTCGATTTATACTGGACCATATTTGGACTTTGTTGTTTTGGACTTCCAATTCGTGATAGGTTGCTATACTTAATAACTGTATAGTTGTCCTAATAGTAACATTACTTTTAGTGTAATTTGCAATACTGGAATTAGAGGCTATTAGCATTAGAATGAACATGTAGCAATCATTGCGATTTCGAATAACTGGAGTATTTTATGAATTGTGTTAACTTAACCGTTAGGCTAATTCAAGTTTTTTCTTAAAGAGTTCTTTTTTTGTTTCGAATGATGTCATATTAATTTAGTGTAAAATCAAAATGCATATTAGCAAGTATCAATTTGATTAAGTATTAGATTATTGTTTGTTAGCTCATAAGTAGAAGTAGCAATTATCATTAATTGAATAAAATAGGACAAATAGATTTTCGTATTTGTGTTTGAGCGAGTTTTTTGCTTCTAATTTCTTTTGTTATTATAGGATGGAAGGTGGAATTCACTAATATAACTAATCCTCACCTTGTTGCTCCCTTTATAGTTTATACACAGAGTTTTTGATTACCAATAAATGTAGACGACGCTATCAGTAATACCTATTCCATTGGGATTAGTGAGTAGGCAGAATAAAAATGGCTACTAATTTCGTAGAATCAACATGTATGCCATATTTGAAGTTCGATTCGAGGTAATAAAGCTAATGTCATTAATCCGATATGCATGAGTTGAGTTCTAACAAGGCACATTTTAACGTTCCTTTGAATGTAATAGATTTTTCAAGTGTCGATTAAGTTTTTCTTTAACAAATTTTTGCAAGCTTTAGTAATTAAAGTCGATTTAATTTCAAATAATTGAAAACAATTAACCCCAATGGGTCAATTCGTTTAATAAGGTGGGTTTAAATTAGTTAGAGAACAATTTGTTAGTTTGGATAATATTATTTGTAAATGCCATATTTTATTTATAATTTCAATTTTTAGTAATATTCACTCATAGGATAAGGCACGCAATAATCTTCCTTTGAACAATTTCGATTGTAATTTTTCGTTAGCATTTGGCTTAAGCTAGTACCTAATAAGTTAACGGCCTTTTCAAGCATATAATTAATTTGGAGTTTTTCTTCTATTTCAAAGACAAATTGAATAGAAATATGTAGTCACTTTAGGATATCCTTAAAATAAAGGAGGCGTGACTCGCCACAGTACATTACAAATTGCGGGGCCCTCGATAATTGTTTGAATTAAAATACTTAGAATTCGGGTTGGGCTGTTTTGCGAATTTCACAATTCTCCCCAAATAATAACGCGTTAGTCACTTTTAGACACGATTCTAATAAAATTACATTCCTAAATATGGGCGGGCATTTCATGCGGCCCAAATCCAAATCCTAAAACGATGAATGGAGTGTGCCTAGGATGGGGGTTCATTTCATGCGGCGCAATCCGAAACACACTTTAGACGATGTTCACTTTCTTAAATAAATATTATATTAAATAAAAGCGGTTAAGCATAAAATTGGCATATAGGCTCTTCATGTAATAAAATCAGATAAAGGCTAAATGCAACAGTTGAGCGACCGTGATAGAACGACGGAAACTGGGAATGTGTAACACCTTCTCCCAGTTTAACAGAATTCCTTATCCGGATTTTTGGTTCGCAGACTGTAAACATGGTCATCTTTTCCTCGTTTCGGGATTCAATCGGTGACTTGGGACACCATTAATCTCCCAAGTGGCAACTATGAATAATTAATAACCAAATTCCGTTCCGATTGTCCTTTTATTGAAAAAGTCCCTTGCGTCCTCGCGGTGTAGGTAAAAAGGAGGTGTGACAAAAGTAATTATGTTTGTTATACAAAAATGGAAAACCACAAAATATGTATTTTTCCATTTTTTAATTTTATGTGATAATTATTATTAGGAGTTGATATTTTAAGTTAACTTTAATATTATTAATTTAATTTAAAATTTTTGAGTTAATTGTGGAGCAAATAAACGAAAGAATAACCAAAAAATGGAAGGAAATTCTGATAGGGTCATCTTCCAAATTAAACAAACTAGGCCCAAAACACCCCTTACCCAACCCAAAATCCCATAGCCCAATCCAACCCCCCTTCTGACCAAACAACCCCCTCCCCCCTTATTTTTAATATTTTTATTACACTACCCAAAAGAAAGAAAAAAAAAACCTAAACATAAAAAACACACCCGCCCCCCTCTCTAATTTTCTCAAAACCACCCTCTCAATCCCTAGGAAATCTCCCTAGCCGTCACACCCGAACGTTCCCTGTCCCCTACGTCTTCCTCACGAGCATCCATCGACGACCACTCAGTCGTAGTCTCCGATGTCCACTGCCCAGCCCGTCGTTCTCCATCCTCATCCCGTCGTCTGCAGCTGACCCCACTGCCCAGCGACCACGACCCAGCCCCACGACCAACTTTTTTCGTCAGCAGCTTCTGCTTCAGCGTCACAACCAGCCCGTCGTCCACTCCAATCATCCATAAATCCCATCATCCATCAGCAACCATAAACAACTAACGCTTCTACTTCGTCGTTCTTCTGTTTCGAACCCATAACGTCCCTCTATTTGTCGTCCTCGCCGTTGTTGAAGTTGTACGGTCAAGTTCAAATTCGGGAAACAGTTTGTTGTTCGAGGCCGTTGGTTTGAAAATCGTCGTGTTGAGTCCCGGTCTCAATGGTCTATTCGATTAGTCCATGTAACTGCTAGAGTTTCATTAAGTGAAAGAAATTTCAGGTTTATTTCTGATTTTCATGTATTTAATGGGTTATAAGTGATTTGTGATTTACATATGTTTATGTGAATAATGTAGTCCTTTTGCTTCTTAGTTTGTTTCTTCTAATTTTTTGTTTTTGTTTTTTGTTTGAAGAATTCGAACTAGTTAGTAAAGCTTTTTTTAAAATTGTAGTTGTTCGGTGTTATTGTTTAGCTCAAATGGTTTTAGTTTGTAGGATGTTTGTTTCTTTTTGTTGTTTGTCATATGGATTAAATTTGCATTTCGACTCAGTTAAATTGTGATTCATATTGTTTTAACTTATTTTGATATGTATAATTCAATCTGAGTTCATTGGATTTATTTATTTAATATGATTAGGTGAATTGGTTATATCTATAGTGATTTGGTGATTAATTAGGAATCATTTTTGGTCAGCTATAATTTTGTTACAGATTGAAATTTTGGGGGTAGAATACTAATTTTAGTAGTTTTAGGGGTAATACGGGAGTTAACCAATTGCAGATTTATTTAATTTAAGTGCTCTGTCCACTAAGCTCAATAATAGTAAAATATTATAGTGGGGAACAAGACATATGGTAGTGGAAATCTAATATACTTATTTAAGTGCTGGTAGGGAACAAGACATAATGATGTAAAGTAAAAGGGGTGGGGGGAGTATGGGGTCCATATTGATGCTTTTACTTAAATAGAAATCAGAAATAGTATAGGTAATAATAAAAGTTAAAAGATACACATAGTTAGAGCAATATTAGGCTAGAAAGTAAAGAGTGGTAAAAGGTTTAGTAATAATAGTTTAAAAGTGAAAGTTAATAGTTAAAGGGTAGAAGAAAGGGTCTTGTCTTTTGAGTACTAAATATGGGTGATTTGACACTTAAAGGGGACTGAATTTGGACATCAAAATTTTCTAAACTCAATAAAAAAGCGAGACTTTTAATCTGAAGGGCGAAGGATGGAGAGAAAAGGATTGACTTTCAAAATCGTAGAGAGAATATTGCGACCTTAAATTTGGACTGATTTTTCTTTTAATCGGGATGAGTCAGTAGTTTGAGAGTGTACTATTTCGCGTGTTAAAGAATAGAAAATCAGAACTATCCCATTGCATCTTTAGTTTCTGGTTCATCCTGTTCTGCCTGTTAGTTTTATTGGCATTTCTGGACTTTCGTTTGGTTTTTCCTAAGTTTGGTTAGTTTTTGGGTTACTGTTTCACTGGTTGTTGGTGTTTTTCCGGATGGTATCCAAATCTGTTTCTGAGCTATTGCACTGCTGTTCTGTTGACTTTGTTGTTGTGTTGTCACAACTACTGCTGTTGATCATTCCTTTTTCTTCTCCATTATATTCCATTTCCAGGTACACGTTTCGAATCACCACGATGTAACTTAAATTGAAGTTGAAATGGAAGTATGCAGCAAACCTGCAGATTGGGATGTTATTTGTTGTCTTTAACTCAATAGATGTTAAATGAAGTAGAATCATTCAATATTATTTGTTTATATGATGTATGAATAATAGAAACATGACTGTGTAACTAGAATTGTGTTAGGCATTTGGGCTATTTTTTTCTTTTTATGATGAGACATTAAACTATGTATGTAGCTTTTCAATGTTATATCCAGTAGTGGTAATCTAAAAATACAGAATATTGTCAAATGTTGGCTCAAGTTAGGGAAGTAGGAGATAAGCAAAAAAAATGGTTAGTAATTTTATAGAATCCGTAGGCCCACTATACTTGAAGTTACGATCGTAATAATAATCGTTAATGTCACTAATCCAATAGGCATGAGTTGGGTTTAAAAAAGATGAGTTAACGATTAAGTTAACAGACTTTGGCAATTTTAGTAATTAAGATTGATTCTTGTTTCAAATTGTTGTAAATGATTAATTCCAACGGTCTGAGTCATCTAACAATGCAAGTTTAATCTAGTTATAGGCTAATTAGTTTTTTTTGAATATATTATTTGTTGATTCTGTATTTTATTTAAAATTTTAATTTTAGTAATATTCTTTCCCGTTAACATTTGTCTTAATCTAGAGATTAATATGTTACGTTTTTTTTAAAGTATGTAATTAATTATGATTTTTCTCTTTTATCTTAGAGACGAATTTAATAGAAATGTAGTCACTTTAGGATATCCTTAAAATTAATGAGGCGTGCTTTGCAAATATAAATCATAAGTTACGGGGCCCTCAATAAATATATATAATAATTGGATAACTTCGGGATCGACCTTTTTGCGAATTTCACGCCCTTCCCCAAATAATATTGCATTAGTCCCTTTAGGCACGTAACATTACCTCCCTAATCTCGGGTGCATATTTATGTGATCCCAATCCAAATCTCAACGGAGTCGAGATGTGTCAACAACCACGGGTACATTGATGTGATGTGGTTCGAGACGCATTTCCACAACATTGCAATTCTCTTTTAAAATAATAAATAATAAAAGCGGTTAAACGTTAAAATTTGCATATTAGTTCTTAATTGTTAAAATCAGATAAATAAATCGAATATGACAGTTGAGCGACCGTGCTAGAACCACGGAACTCGGGAATGCCTAACACCTTCTCCCGAGTTAACAGAATTCCTTATCCGGATTTCTGGTTCGCGGACTGTAATACATAGTCATTCTTTTCCTTGATACGGGATTAAATCGGTGACTTGGGACATCACAAATCTCCTAAGTGGCGACTTTGAAATAAATAAACAAATCCCGTATCAATTGTCCTTTAATTGTAAAAACCCCTTTACTCCCTTGCGCCCCCGCGGGCGCGGGCCAATATACTGCCTAGAACCTCTGGTTCAGGGTTAGAAATTCGAGTTTAGAATAATTGTTATATCTGGCTTTTTTTATTATCTGATGTATATTGCAATTTTGGATTTAATGTTAAAAATGTTGCCTTTTACCGCTTTGATATTATTTGAACTGTACATATGAACTGTTACAAAATCCATTCTTCCCTCTGAGTCTTCTCATAGGTAGTTAAGTTGTGTTTGCCTACCAGCATCACAAAATTCTGTCTTGAGATAAAGCCAGTTAGCTTAGCAGCTTCTGGTGAAGCATTTAGTCACACATGTTTAGGCCGGAGAGCTATTAGCTAGCCAGTGTTGTTATACTACTGGTGACGCTTGACGCTCCTTGGCTCGGGTTGTCCGCCCGGATAAGCCAGGTCTAAATACCACCTCCTATAGAATTTGAGAACCTAGAAAAATGCGACTTCATGCCAGGTCCCTATTAGGAGCACTTATCTGCATCATGTGCATTTTGACTTAGGGGACTCAACCCAGGGGTTGGGTCCGTCTAGAAATAGCAACCTGAAACAGAAAAGACCATCTTGATACATCCTACTTGTGCTCCATGCATTTATCTGTTTCGGACCCGCATGTTGACAGGCTTGTGAATCTCGGGAATGTTAGAAATTTTGGAAAATTTTAAAAAAATGAGAGAAATAGCAGTGCAGAGAGTGGATTATCCGTTTTAACAAAAAAAACCAATGTTAAAATAGTGTTGAAACTCTGCCTAATTCTTGAGAAAAATGAAAAAAAGGGAAATATTTTTTAATTTTAGATAGTTTATTGACTTCTGAAATAGTGAGTCACATTATTCAAATTTTGCTTATTTTCCTTAACCGAACTATGCTGGTTTGATTCTCACATGACGTGAGATATGTAGGCAACGCTCATCGGGTCCAACCTCCCCTTTTGCTAAAAAAACCCATAAAATGTCAAAAATTTATTCTCTTCATGAAAGAGTCGGGGGATGCCGTTTCGCCAAAATAGCCGAATGCTCCCTAAAGGGACGCCGGAAGGCTGACTTTGCATAAATGGCCGTTTTTTACAGGTTTTGATTTTTGACCCTCACAGCCTTAAAGTCTTCGCCCCCGAGGCTCTGAAAGGTCGTTTTTGGAAAACTGGGTCATTTATTTTAATTTAGAAAACTAAAAGAAGAGTCTTGAATAAGTCGAGTGACGCCGTTTTGTCAAAAATAGCCGAATGTTCCCAAAAGGGATACTGGAAGGCTGACTTTGCTTAAACAACCATCTTTGGTCATTTTTAGGATTTTGACTAGTTGACTCACACAACCTTAAAATCTTCATCCCCGAGATGCTGAAAGGCCGTGTTTGCAAAATCATGTCTTTTATTTTAATTTTAAAAAAAGTCAGTGGGCAAGTGAATGTCGTTTGTATTTTTGGTCAAAATAAGTCGAGCCAGCTTCGGCAGTGTATTAAATCATTCTTGCCAAGATATCCTTAGAGTATCTTTTAGTTGTCGAAAGGTTATTCTCGTAAAAGAACGGACAAGTTTGTAAAGTATCACAAAATAGATCATCCCCATCCTCAAAATTCATGTGAAATTTGGAAGGGGCCACACTTGCAAAAACAACAATCTGGTTAAAATTGGTTGATAAGGAAGGAATTTGTCATTTAGTTTTTAAGTTTGTATTTTTTAGAGTTGGTGGGTTGTTCGAATTTGGGATCTGTATATTGTCAAAGCATAAGCCTGTTAGTTTGGTCGGCTTTTAAACTTTTGTTTTAAATCAAAGTTTAATTTTTTATGAAAATTTAAAATTCCAAAAAAATGTTTTATCATTATTGACCTTTTATTTGCACGAAATACACTTGGTCTGATTCATGCGGGGACATGATACGTAGGCAATCCACATAAGATTCGACCACTGTTAAAAAAAATAATAAGAGAAAAAAGTGAAAGAAAAAGAATGGAGAGAGAAGAAAGAAAATAGTGGAGGGTTTTCGAAACGCTTGAGAGGGGGCACAAGTAAAACAAGTCGGGATAATAGATGCGGTCGAAGAAAAAACATGTTAGAAATGGTTAACTTCCTAAGAGCATTGCATTCCCCAATATGCAATTACACTATCTTCTAAAACTCCAACGCTGACAAGTTTGTTGTTTTTCCAATCTTAAATACTAGTCAGTTTGTTAGAGCGTACTGGCACCGTACCATTATCAAACAAGATCAAAAGGGCCCATACCAGAAAGCATGACTGGATCAGACAACAGTGTTGAGTCAGAAAAAATGACAAATTAGATGCTGAAGGAGGCCATGGAAAAAATGGAAAAGATGAGGCTGGAAATGAATGAAATGCAGATAGCCTTGGCTAAAGCACAAAAGGGGCCACTACCCGTTACTCCTACTCTCCAACCATGACACATGCCAATATACCCTTCCCCTGGTCCCTTAACAAGCTTCCCGAGCCATCATTACTATCAGGGAAAAGATGCCTATGACCCACAAGCTCCACCACCCAATCAGAACCCTCCTCGACCAAGTGTCCCTGTCTTTGTGGTGCTTCCCCCAACCCTATTGCACAGATCATCTAGTGAGCCGTTTTTCCAAGCTCACGATTCACAATATTACCCCCCTGAACTCACATTCAAAGCACCCGAGCCACATACCTATAATCTCCACTTTGAGGTCCCGACAGATATTAAAAAGCCGGCTAAGAGCCCAGAGCAGGACGAGGTGATGCAGAAATTTAAAAGCATGGAGCAATTCTTCAAGAACATGCACGGGTTGGGCAACCAGTTCAGCGTGGCGTACAAGGATCTATGCCATTTCCTTGACGTCCAATTACCAACAGGGTTCAAGATGCCCAAGTTCGATTTATACGAAGGGCATGTCAATCCTATGGCACATCTATGAGGTTTTTGTAGCAAGATGAAAGGAGCAGGAGGAAAAGATGAGCTAATGATAGCTTACTTTGGCTAGAGTTTGAGTGGGTCGGCACTGGAGTGGTATACAAGACAAGATCCGAGCAGGTGGTACATCTGGGATGATCTGGCGCACGCTTTCACATAGTACTTCCAATACAACCTTGAGATAGTCCTAGACAGTCTCACAATGCTAAAGCTTGAGAAGAAACCCAGGGAGAGCTTCCGAGAATTTGGGTTCCGATGGAGAGAACATGCAGCCAAAGTTGATCCTTCAAGAGAGAAGGGGAAGTGGTAAATTACTTTCTACAAACTCTAGAGCCAACTTACTTCGGTCACTTGGTGACGTCAGTTGGAAAATCCTTCAACGAAGTTTTGAAAATGGGAGGTATGATTGAAGAGGTACTTACGTCCAATAAAATCCTAAGTTACTCAGCAATTAAGGCAACAACTTAGGCCATTCAGAGCGGCACACTCGGAAAGAATAAGAGAGAAGAGGTCACGACATAGAGGCAGGCAATTGGTCCAGATCTAGAGGTCCTTCCCCTCATTACCAACCCAGACCCCATCATCCAAACTACCCACACATTCCAAATTACCCTCCACATCCCTACTATCCATCAGAAGAACAACATTTCTCCGTCCATCAAGCCCAAACATACACCCATCCTCTGACTCGCCCGCAATGGCGCGTGCCGTCTCCCCAAAACACATACCCACCTCCACAAAATACATATCCACATCCACAAAACACCTATCCACTACCAAGGGCCTACAGGAACCCTCCACGGATAGGTTTTTGGGGAAATCAGGCTTCCAAAAATAAAAGACTACAGAGGCAAAGAACCTTCGCTGAGTTGGGTGAAACCTATACAGCCTTGTTCCACAAGTTAAGGCAAATGGGTTTATTAAGTCCTATTAAGCCTAGGTTGCCAAATCCCCTGCACCAAAATATGGACCACTCGGTAAGTTATGAATATTGTTCGGGAGCTCCCGAACATGATACCGAGAAATATTGGAGGCTGAAACATGCAACACAAGATCTTATTGATGTCAACAAAATTGAGGTTAAGACAGCGAAGGAACCCAAATTTAACCAGAACCCATTTCCAGCACACCATGAAGCCCACATGATCGAGCTTGTGCACGAAGGAGGGGATCCAAAGACTTCACAGACAGCGATGATCAATGCCATTCCGAAAGAAAAATCGACCGGTGGGGAAGCAGGGGCACAAGTGAAAGGGGAAGATGTCAATCCAGTTGTGATATTAGGGAAGAATCCATCCGCCGCCACAAAGAAACCAAAACTAGCCAAATTGGTAATATCGGGAGCATCATCTGCACCCGTAGTTGTTGTAAAGGGGGTATGAAGGGAATCGGTCATCATAAAGCAGGTAGTCCAATTGAAAGTGTTTAATAGCAAGTTCGTGCCTTGGAAGTATGAAAAGGTAGTGATAATTTACAAAGGAAAGCAAGTGGAGGAGGAAAGTTGTGAGGCGTAGGGACTAACTCGATTGGGACGGTGTTTTGCTCCCGTGGAGTTGAGAAGGTCCAACCTGGCAGTGACAAATAAACCCGTGATAGAAGAAGAGGCGGAGGAATTCCTATAAAAGATGAAAGTGCAGGATTACTCAATGGTCGAACAACTAAGAAAAACACCGGCCCAGATCTTATTGTTATCACTACTGATTCATTCATTCGAGCATCGTTGGGCCTTGATGAAGATACTAAATGTAGCTCATGTGCCCAACAAAATTTCATTGAACCACCTTGAAACGATTTTCAACAAAATTTTTGACGTAAACAAGGTAATGTTCTCTGACGATGATTTACCAGTGGAGGGCACAGAGCATAACAAAGCTCTGTACTTGGCGGTCAAATGTGAAGATTCAGTGGTTACTCGGGCATTGGTTGATAACGGGTCAAGCGCCAATATTCGTCAATTATCTACGCTAAATGAGTTGAAGATTGATCATGATAGAATCCACAAGAACAGTGTTTGCGTCCAAAGATTTGACGGAAGTGAAACAGATACCGTGAGAGATATAATACTCGAGTTGACCATCGGCCCGATCGAGTTTACTATGGAGTTCCAGGTATTGAATGACGCGGTATCTTATTATCTTTTGTTGGGTCGACCATGGATCCACGTGGCCAAAGTAGTGTCATCCACATTGCATCAGATGGTCAAGTTTGAATGGGACATGCAAGATGTCGTGCTGCATGGGGAAGACGCTGCGTGCACTATGAGAGGTGGCATTGTGCCGTTCATAGAAACTGATGATGACAAATGTCCCTGGGTTTACCAGATTTTTGATACAGTCTCAGCAACCAAGATTTCCGAGGGTGAAAGCCTTCCACTCCCCAGGATAGCTTCCGCAACTATCATGATAGTTTCAGAGATGCTGAGTAATGGGTTCATGCCAGGAAAAGGTCTGGTGGCTAAGCTTCAGGGTACTGTTCAACCTGTCTCTTTGCCCAAGAATTTAGAGACTTTTATGTTGGGATTAAAGCCGACCAAAACAGATGTAAAGCGAGCTTAGAAAATGAAGAATAAAGTTTGGGTTCTTCCAAAACTAGTTTCGCATCTCTCATGATCCTTTGTTAGAGCAGGACTCAAAAGGTCGTCAGTACCATAAATTCTCGGATCATTGATCGGGCAAGATGGGGATTTGAATCAGAGTTTTGAAAGGCTGTTCGCCGATATCAATATGATAGAAGCAGGAGAGGGCTCCAGTAGAGCAGATATACAGTTTATGGGGCCTAGGGCCAATATCAACAATTGGACGACTACTCCTCATCCTACCCGGAGGGAGTCTTGGTAGTAGGCTCTAGGTTGTGTTTCTTGTTTTCTGGATTATTCTAGAGTTGTAATCCAGTTTTTCTTTTTCTAATATTCAGTAAAAGTGTGAAAATCTGTTATCCCGCATTTTAATAAAAGTGAAAATTCTATTTTGTTTTAATTTTGTTTTCTTCTTTTCTCTTTTTAAGCAGTTCTCTTTATACTGGTTCTAATGACATGGCATGCACAAGGATCTTCAACCCAGTCTAAATAATCAATCTGAATCCAAATTAATTGCACAAAAGGTCGATTATGATGATGAATCAGAATACGATGAAGATAAAGCCTTTGAAGAGATAAACAGAGAATTAGGCCACTTAGAAGAGAAACCTAAGCCCAATTTGAACGACACTGAAGCCATCAATTTAGGGGATGCCGACGATGTCAGGGAAACCAAAATAAGCATCCACATTATGCCGATCATCAGGGAGGAACTAATCAAAGCACTCATTGAATTCAAAGATGTTTTCGCGTGGTGGTATGATGATATGCCGGGTTGTAGCACGGATCTAGTGGTTCACAAATTGCCCACTAACCCGGCATGCCCTCCCGTCAAGCAGAAATTTAGAAAGTTCAAGATAGACATGAATATGAAGATTAAAGAAGAAGTAACCAAGCAGCTGCAAGCAAAGGTTATTCGGGTCACTCGATATCCTGATTGGTTGGCTAATGTGGTGCCAGTACCAAAGAAAGATGGGAAGATAAAGGTATGCGTCGACTACTTCAATCTAAAAAGGGCAAGCCTAAAAGATAACTTTCCATTACCCAATATCCATATCATGATTGATAATTGCACCGGACGAGATATTGGTTCTTTCGTAGATTATTATGCAGGGTATCATCAGATCCTGATGGATGAAGAAGACACAGAAAAGACGGCTTTCATTATGCCATGGGGGACTTATTGCGATCGGGTAATGCCATTCGGTTTGAAGAATGTTGGGGCAATGTACATGAGAGCAATGACTACTGTGTTTCATGACATGATGCACAAGGAGATTGAGGTTACGTAGATAATGTGATCATCAAATCCAAGTGTCAGGAAGACCACGTAGCAGACCTAAGGAAGTTTTTCCAAAGACTTCGAATGTTAAATATTAAGCTCAACCAAGCCAAGTGTGCATTTGGTGTTCCATCTGGAAACTGTTGGGATTCATTGTCAGTCGGCGAAGCATTTAGTTGGACCCGTCAAAGATCAAATCCATCCAAGAATTGCAACCGCCTAAGAACAAAACAGAAGTAATGAGCTTGTTGGGAAGGTGGAACTATATCAACAGGTTCATCGCTCAGCTCACAATGACTTGTGAGCCCATGTTTCGGCTACTGAAGAAAGATGTTGTGGTGGAATGGACGGCAGAATGTCAGGAAGCCTTCAACCAAATCAAGGGGTATCTTTCAAACCCACCTATATTGGTCCCACCTAAACCAGGAAGACCATTGATTCTCTATCTAACAGGACTTGAGAATTCATTTGGTTGCGTGCTGGGCCAACATGATCTCACAGGAAGAATACAGCAAGCCATCTATTCTCTCAGCAAGAAATTTACAGTCTATGAGGTTAAGTACACTCAACTTGAGAAGACATGTTCCGCCCTAACTTGGGTGGTATAGAAGTTTAAGCATTATCTATCGTCATATACTACTTACCTCATTTCCCGCCCGGATCCATTGAAGTATATTTTCCAAAAGCCCATGCCCACAGGGAGGTTAGCGAAGTGGCATATATTACTCACAAAATTTGACATCGTCTATATGACAAGGACGACCATGAAAGCCCAAGCACTGGCCGATCACTTGGCTGAGAATCCTGTTGATGAAGAGTACAAGCCATTGAGGATGTATTTTCCTGATGAAGAGGTGATGCACATAGATGAGTTGGAATTATCTGAGGAACCGGGTTGGAAGCTCTTTTTCATTGGAGCTGCAAATGCAAAAGGAGTTGCAATAGGAGCGTTACTTATTTCTAAAACAGGACATCATTACTCTGTTACGCCTCAGCTACGTTTCTATTATACAAACAGTATGGCTGAGTTTGAGGCATGCATTTTCGGCCTACGGTTAGCTACAAGCATGGATGTTTAGGACGTCTTGGTCTTGGGAGACTCAGTCCTTCTGGTATATCAGATCCAAGGTGAATGGGAAACACGTGATTTAAAGCTTATACCATATCGGCAATGCTAGCACGATCTGAGTAAGCGATTTCGATCAGTAGAGTTCAGACACATCCTAAGAGTTCACAATGAGGGTGCCGATGCTTTGGCCACTTTAGTATCGATGTTGCACCACCCACACAAGATTCATGTTGATCCATTGCATATTTAGGTTCGTGACCAACATGCCTTTGCAACATGATAGAGGAAGAAATGGATGGCGAGCCATGATTTTATGATATCAAGGAATACCTCAGGATGGGGATATACCCGAAAGAGGAAACCGAAGATCAAAAGAGAGCCATTCGACGATTGGCAAATGGATATTTCCTTAGTGTACGAGTGTTGTACAAAACGATCCGAGATTTGGGATTGCTGAGATGTATAGATGCTGGTTAAGCCAAGATAGTGATGACAGAGGTACATGCTGGAGTCTGTGGGCCCCATTTGAGCGGATATGTATTGGCAACGAAGATTCTGCGAGCAGGATATTATTGGCTCACCATGGAGCGTGATTGTATCAGTTTCGTATGTAAGTGCCAATAGTGTCACGTACATGGAGATCTAATCCATTCTTCGCCAACAGAATTGCACAAAATGTCAGCACCATGGCCATTTGTTGCATGGGGCATGGATGTCATTGGCCCTAATGAGCCGATAGCTTCCAACGGTCACAGGTTCATTCTGGTAACCATTGACTATTTCACCAAATGGGTGGAGGCCAATACTTTCAAGTCAGTGACCAAGAAGGCAGTGGTGGATTTCATGCATTCCCTTATCATCTGTAGATTTGGGATCCCGAAAATCTTAACAGCAGTTTGATGAAAGAAGTGTATGAGCAATTCAAGATTACACACCGTAATTCCACTCCATATCGTCCAAAGGCGAATGGACCAGTTGAGGCAGCCAACAGAAACATAAAGAAGATACTGAGGAAGATGGTAGAAGGGTCCAGGCAAATGCATGAGAAGTTGCCGTTTCCATTGTTGGGTTATTGCACTACTGTTCGTACTTCAGTAGGTGCAACTCACTATTCGTTGGTATACGGAACTGATGCAATAGTACCAGCAGAGGTCGAAAATCCGTCCCTTAGGATTGTCGCGGAAGCCGGGATTGACGATGATGAATGGGTCAAAGCTCGATTGGAGCAGTTGAGCTTAATTGATGAAAACCGATTGGCAGCAGTATGCTATGGCCAGTTGTATCAGAAGAGAATGGCAAGAGCATACAATTAGAAGGTGCGCCCCAGGAAATTTGAAGTAGGGCAGCAAGTATTGAAACGGATCCTCCCACTTCAGATCGAGGCAAAAGGCAAGTTCTCCTTGAATTGGCAGAGGCCGTATATTGTGACACTAGTGTAATCCAATGGCGCTTTATGTATGACAGATGTCTAAGGAAGATGCATCGACATGGCTATCAATTCTGATGCAGTCAAGAGATATTATGTGTAATTTCTTTTATTATAATCATGGTTTGTTTGTTTGTTTGTACTTGGTGTTCATCGGATAATGAAATGACGGAGGCAATTATGTCTTCTATCCAAACACTTCTAACATTTGCTTTACCCCTTTGAGCCTTACTTATTCTTTCATACCCCTCCCTTGGAATCGTTAATGAAAACGAAAAATGAAAAATAGGAAAGAAGGAAAATAATAACAAAAAAGGGGGAAAGTCACAAGAAAAACAAAGGAATCTAGTCAACTACCTCCGACCTGATTCCTCAAAGAGGATACGTAGGCGCCTCACGGCTCGGTCATAATGTAACAAAAATAGAAAAGAAACCCAAGCAAGAAAACTGGGGCAGAAGTTATGTTTTTAAGTTTTGAAAAGAGGTTTGATTGCAAGAGTTGTAATGTTTTACCCATCAAAGTTTTTTTGAATTTTTATCTCCTTTCTTTTAAAGCCCACATAAAACCCATATTGATGTCCCAAAAAAGACCTTCCGATCAGTATGCGAGAGGTGACAAGGCAGAAAAATGAAAGCCTAGAATGACGCTGGTCCCAGACTAAATGAGGATCATGAGCTGAAAAGAATTGATAGCCAAATGAATTACCAGCAGAGAGAATCTTATCGGTAACACTCCATTCCCCATCTGAGAAAATAAAATGAGAGATTCTTCTCGGTGAAAACTTTCACAGGCACCATAAGGCGACGTAAGCTGAGGAAAGCAAAATGAGAGAGTTTTACCGGTGAAAACCTTCCCAAGCACCATAAGGCGATGTAAGATGAGAGAAGCAAAATGAGAGAGTCTTTTCGGTAAAAACCATCTGAGGCACCATAAGGCGACGAGAGCTGAGAGAAATGAAAGAGTCTTATTAGTGAAAACCCCTCGAAGGGCACTATGAGGCGACGAGATAAGATTGGCGGAAAGGATCCGTATTTCGCGAAGAGTTGGGCGCCTGTTTATCCCCAGCAAGTGAAGACATTAGAAAGATTGACTGATACAAATAGACTGGGTTTATTAATCCGGAATGCACGACATGATCGTTGAGATCGGATATACCACCTAGATAAGTTCCTTCCTTTTCTTTTCCCCAGCATTTGTTCAGAAAGATTTTCTCTTTTTCTATCCTTTCATTTATTTGTTTAAAAGACTTTTTTCCAGAAAGTTATTTTTGAGAAAGATCTTTCAGAGCTTACTACCAGTTTCCAAAATGGAACAAAACAAAATGTGAAGAGGGCAGGCTAGAGACAAGGAAATAAGACAAAAAGACGTTTGTTGCAAGGCCGAATAATATATTGGTCTAAAATGTCAAGGAAAGTACGGAGAAGAACCGAAAAAGCAACATGTTGAGGAAATTGTGGGCGCCTACTTGTATAACAAGGGAATACTTTTAATGTCTTTAGAAATTAGGCACCCACCTGTATAACAAGGGAATACTTTTCATGTCTTAAGCAATTAGGCGCCCACCTGTATAACAAGAGAATACTTTTCATGTCTTTACATTTAGGCGCCCACCTGTATAACTAGGGAATACATTTCATGTCTTCGCAATTAGGCGCCCACCTATATAATAAGGGAATATATTTCATGTCTTTACATTTAGGATCCCACCTGTATAACAAGGGAATACATTACATGTCTTTGAATTAGGCGTCCACTAGTATAACAAGGAAATACATAGGTGCCCACCTGTATAACAACGGAATACATTTCATGTCTTTGAATTAGGTACCCACTTGTATAACAAGGGAATACATTTCATGTCTTTACAATTAGGCGCCCACATGTATAACAAGGGAATACATTTCATGTCTTAGCAATTCGACGCCCACCTGTATAACAAGGGAATACATTTCATGTCTTAGCAATTCGACGCCCACCTGTATAACAAGGGAATACATTTCTTGTCTTAGCAATTAGGCGCCCAAATGTATAACAAGCGAATAAATTTCATGTTTTAGCACTTAGGCGTCCACCTATATAATAAGGGAATACATTTGACGTCTTAGCAATTAGGCACCCACCTATATAACAAGGGAATAAATTTCCTGTTTTAGCACTTAGGGGCCCACTTATATAACAAGGGAAAACATTTTATGTCTTAGCAATTAGGCGCCCACCTGTATAACTAGGGAATATGTTTCATGTATTAGTGATTAGGAGCTTACCTGTATAACAAGGGAATACATTTCATGTCTTAGCAACTAGGTGCCCACTTGTATAACGAGGGAATATTTTTTTTCAGTCTTTACATTTCAGGGTCTTGAAATCAGTAACCCACCAGAAGGCAGAAGGTTACAACACAAAAATCCCCAGCATAATGAAGGAAGCCGCATCCTCAGCGGACAGAACAAAATGATTAAAACTGGTGTTCAGGAAAGAAAAAGGCCAATGTAATTCCCATCAGTTTTTGAGTGAAGGAAGCACCAGAATGGACCCAAGCCGACAAGAAAGCAAGGCAGCAAGAGAAAATGCAAGATAGATAGGATCGTTTAATCTGTAGTCTAGCCTAGCTTCTTGATTTTTCTTTTAACACAGTGTAATAAGGAGATCGGTAAGCTGTAGTAACAGCATGCAGTAGCAGTAAACAATAAAATTGCAGTCCTATGGTAGTTCAAGCTACCAAAATTTCCCGAACTACCTTGACCTGATTCCCTTTTAGCCACGGATATGTAGAAAACCTTTGAAGCAAAGGTTCGATCAAATCTTTCAAAATGTTTCACACGGAGTACTCAAACGGGCAAAAATCGCTCGTATCCGCTCACTTTATCTATGCACGAAAACTCTTCGTGTTCCCGGACAAAGAGGGGCAGCTATGAGCACGTGATGTTTGCCTCACATGAATTACTCCCAATAATTCAAAAAAAAATTCTTTGTGTGCAATTTCGAGATTTTCGCTGCATTTTTGGATAATTATTTGTATTTTTTGGGTGCGTGTTTATTTGTTTAAATTAATGAAAATACAAAAAATGTTGCATTTGTATTCGTAGGATTTAGTTTACACTTAAAAGTAATTAAGTTTGTTACACAAAAATGGAAAATTACAAAAATATGCTTTTGCATTTTTATTATTTAATGTCCAAATTGTGTGATTTTATTTTAATTAATGTTTCATTTTGTGTGATAATTATTATTAGGAGTTGATTAGTATTTTAAGTTAACTTTTGTTTCATTAATTTAATTTAGAATTTGTAAGTTTAATTGTGGAGCAAATAAACAAAAGAATAACCAAAAATGGAAGGAAATTTGGATTGGGCCATCTTCCAAATTAAACAAACTAGGCCGAAAACACCCCTTACCCAACTCAAAATCCTCTAACCTAATCCAACCCCCCTTTCTGACCAAACAACCGCCCTCCCACCTTATTTTTTAATTTTTCATTAGACTACCCAAATTAAAGAAAAAAAAAACCTAAACCTAAGAAACACACCGGCCCCTCCCCCCTCTTCTTCTTCTTCTTCAAACCACCCTCTCAAACCCTAGGAGACCTCCCCAACCGTCACACCCAAGCGACCTACGCGCCCCTCTGTCTTCCTCACGAGCAACAATCGACGACCACTCAGTCGTCGTCTCCGATATCCACTGCCCAGCCCGTCATTCTCCATCCTCATCCGGTCGTCCCCAGCTAACCCCACTACCCATCGACCACGACCCAGCCCCAGGACCAGCTTTTTCTTCAATGTCACAACCAGCCCGCCGTCCACTCCAGTCAACTGTACATCCCGTCATCCAGCAACAACCATAAAAAACCAACGCTGCTTTCTTCTGTTTTTTCCCCATAACAACCCTCTATTCGTCATCTTGTTCACATCTCCGTCTTTGTTGAAGTTGTACGGTCAAGTTCAAATCCGGGAAACAACTTGTTGGTCGAGGCCGTTGGTTTGAGAATCGTCGTGTCGAGTCCTAGTCGCAATGATCTATTCAATTAGTCCGTGTAACTGCTAGAGTTTCATTAAGCGAAAGAAATTCCTAGTTCATTTCTAACTTTCATGTATTAAATGGGTTAGAACTTATTTTTGATTTACATATGTTTATGTGAAAAATGTAGTCTTTTTGCTTCTTAGTTTGTTTCTTCCGATTTTTTGTTTTTGTTTTTTGTTTGAAGAATTCAAACTAGTTAGTAAGGCTTTGTGTAAATTGTAGTTGTTTGGTGTTCGTCATTAGCTCAAATGGTTTCATCTTGTAGGATGTTTGTTTCCCTTTGTTGTTCGTCATATGAATTCAATTTGCATTTTGACTCGGTTAAATTGTGATTCATATTGTTTTAACTTATTTTGATATGTATGATTCAATCTGAGTTCATGGGATTTATTGGTTTAATTGATTAGGGGAGTTGGTTATAGCTATAGTGATTTGGTGATCAATTAGGAATAATTTTTTGTCAGTTATAATTTTGTTACAGATTGAAGTTTTGGGGGTAGAACAATAACTTCTGTAGTTTTAGGGGTAATACGGGAGCTAACCAATTGCAGATTTATTTAGTTTAAGTGCTCTGTCCGCTAAGCTCTAATAATAGTAAAATATTATAGTGGGGATCAAGATATATGGTAGTGGTAATCTAACATATTTATTTAAGTGGTGGTGGGGAACAAGACATAATGATGTAAAGTAAACGGGGGTGGGAGACTGTGGGGTCCATGTTTACTTCTTTTACTTAATTAGAAATAACAAATTGTATAGGTAATAATAAAAGTTGAAAGATACACATAGTTAGAGGAATATTAGGCTGGAAAGTAAAAAGTGGTAAAAGGGTTAGTAATAATAGTTTAAAAGTGAAAGTTAATAGTTAAAGGGTAGAATAAAGGGTATTGCCTTTGGAGTAAAAAATAGTGGTCATTTGACACTTAAAGGGGACTGAATTTGGAAATAAAAAATTTCATATATCAAGAAAAAAGGGAGACTTTTAATCTGAAGGGTGAAGGATTAAGAGAAAATGACTGACTTTCAAAATCATAGAGAGAATATTGAGAGCTTAAATTTGGACTGATTTTTTTTTCAATCGGGAAGAGTCAGTAGTTTGAGAGTGTTCTATTTCAAGTTTTAAAGAACAAAAAATCAGAACTATCCCATTGAATCTTGTGTTTCTGGTTCATCCTGTTCTGCCTGTGAGTGCTATTGGCATTTTTGGGTTTTCGGTTGGTTTTTCCTAAGTTTGGTTGTTTTTTGGGTTATTGTTTCACTGGTTGTTGGAGTATTTCCGGCTGGTTTCCAAATCTGTTTTTGGGCTATTGCACTGCTGTTATGTTGACTGTGTTGATATGTTGTCACTACTACTGCTGCTTATCATTCCTTTTTCTTTTCCATTATATTCCATTTCCAGGTACACATTTCGAATCACCACGATGTAACTTAAATTGAAGATGAAATGGAAGTATGCAGCAATCCTACAGATTGGGATGTTATTTGTTCTCTTTAACTCAATAGATATTAAATGAAGTAGAACAATTCAATATTATCTGTTTGTATTATGTATGAATAATAGAAACATGACTGTGTAACTAGAATTGCTTTAGGCATTTGGGCTATTTTTTTCTTTTTATGATGAGACATTAAACTATGTAAGTAGCTTTTCAATGTTATATCCAGTAGTGGAAATCTACAAAATGCAGAATATTGTCAAATGTTGGCTCAATTTAGGGACGTAGGAGATAAGAAAAAAAAAGGTTAGTGATTTTGATAGAATCTGTAGGCCCACTATACTTTAAGTTAGGATCGTAGTAATAATTGTTAATGTCACTAATCCAATAGGCATGTGTTGGGTTTAAACAAGATGAGTTAATGATTAAGTTAATAGAATCTGGCAAACTTTAGTAATTAAGATTGATTCTAGTTTCAAATCGTTGTAAATGATTACTTTCAACATTCCGAGTCATCTAATAATGCGAGTTTAATCTAGTTATAGGCTAATTAGATTCTTTTGAATATATTATTTGTTGATTCTGTATTTTATTTATAATTTCAATTTTAGTAATATTCTTTTCCGTTAACTTTATCTTAATCTAGCAATTAATATGTTACTTTTTTAAAAGCATGTAATTAATTAGAATTTTTCTCTTTTATTTTAAAGACGAATTTAATAGAAATGTAGTCACTTTAGTATATCCTTAAAATAAATGAGGCGTGCTTTGTAAAAATAAAACATAAGTTGCAGGGCTCTCAATAAAGAGATATAATAATTGGATAGAATTCAGGATCGGCCTTTTAGCGAATTTCACGGCCTTCCCCAAATAGTAACGTGTTAATCTCTTTTGGCATGTAACATTACCTCCCTAAACCCGGATGCACATTTATGTGACCGCAATCCAAATATCAACGGAGTTGAGATGTGTCAACAACCACGGGTACATATATGTGACGTGGGTCGAGACGCGACATTGCAATTCTATTTTAAAATAATAAATAATACAAGCGGTTAAAAGTTAAAATTTTCATACTAGTTCTTAATTGTTAAAATCAGATAAATAAGCCGAATATGATAGTTGGGCGACCGTGCTAGAACCACGGAACTAGGGAATGCCTAACACCTTCTCATAGGTTAACAGAATTCCTTATCCCGATTTCTGGTACGCGGACTGTAATGCAGAGTCATTCTTTTCCTCGATACGGAATTAAATGGGTGACTTGGGACACCATAAATCTCCCAAGTTGCGACTCTGACATAATTAAACAAATCCCCTATTGATTGTCCTTTAATTGGAAAAACTGCCTTACCCACTTGCGCCCCCCCGGGTGCGGGCCAAAAGGAGGCGCGACACCCTTGATATGATCTATTAGTTGTACCATAATCATGGAAAGCACTTTAGGGCCAGCCCGGCAGGGAGTGAAGAGTGCTTCTCCCAGCGTTCAGGAACATCGGGATTTTGCTCTGAAGACGGTGCCTTTGATAAGAAGGGAACATATGGAGATAGTAATGAGGTACTATGGATGGGTCAAGGGGGTAGCGCTGCAGGTGCTTCCCCCGGATGACAGTATTACAGACTCTACTGATGGATTCTTGAGTGTATACCTTTATCCTTTCGCATTTTGTCCCCTTGATAGGGTCGTGCTTGGTTTTTGCTTGAAGTATCGGGTTTCTTTGGCATAGATACATCCGTATTTTTGGTGCGTAGTGCTGATGATGAGGTTCTTTATGGAGAAGGATGGACTTGAATTCACGCATAACCATATTCTCAAGCTATACCGGCCCTTTCATCACTAGAGCCTGCTAACCCTGAGGTGTCGTTTGTCCACGCCCTTTGTAGTTGATGACGAAGAGGATGGGGATCGAGAGTGGGCCAGTTGGTTTATCCAGGTCCGAACGATCGACATTATCCCTATGGAGCTTTTGCCATTTCCCGAAGGGTGGAATTATGCATGTGAGGAGAGCGTCTAGTGCCTTTTCATATTTTGCCTACAACAAAAATTGGTTGAATAATAGCATTTTCTCCCTTGTTGCAGCAACTTCATGGACGTCGGGCAAGATCCTTAACCTGCTCGGCTGGGTCTGGAGGCTGTTGACCCATTCGACCTGCGATGAGCATTAGTGGCGAGTTGTTTTCCATGCTAGATGGGGAACGAGATATCAAGGTATGTGCGCATGCTACCTTTGCCTTGGACTTCATATATTTGAGGTAACATTTTGCCCTTTCATTTGTACCAGATTCACCACTTGAAGATATCGGGTGTTTCCTAGGGATGAGCCAGTGCTCTTCCAAGAGGGGAAGGAGTCATTGTCCTTCGAGCCGAGGGACGATGGACATAAGATGGATCAGCACCCGCAATGCAATGGAGATTTTAATGGTGCTGAACGAGCTCATGTTTTTGAGGAGAGGGCGTTGTTCTAGTCTGCTGCTCCTAGAATATTTGATTCCCAAGTGGTGATTCCTCCAAGAGAATATGCTTCTCTCGAGGTCAGTTATCCTGGGTCCAAAGAGGCAAGATCAACAAGAGTTTATTCTGACTTTGAAGAATTCCATCGTCTTCACTTCGTGGTGAGTTTGGGCGCAGATTTCCTGTATTCTACGTCCTTCTCTACCTATTGAGCTTTCCTTGTGCAGGCTTGCGATAGGCTTATGTCTGAACTGCTCCGTCAAGGGGTCGAGCGTATGAATATTCTAGGCGAGGGCGAGTCTCCTTATCAAGGAGAAGGAGGTCGAGTTACTTCATTGGTGATATGAGGCATACCGGAGCTCACATTACGAGAGTTATTTGATGGAGTAGGTAAATTTTTGTAGCTCGCGCTTTGCTCTCTTTGTCCCTTAAGGTTAACACCCTTTTTATTATATTAGCTGCAGAAAAAGATGGAGGCTTTGGAGTACCTCAAGGGCGACATCGACCGCGTCAGGACTGCCTATGGTGGGCTAAGTGCTCAGGTGCAAACTCAAGATTTAGATGATACAGGCCATTAGGCAAAGGTCCCCGCCTTCGTAACCCAACTCCACTAGGCTCATGAATATGCCAAAGTTCAACCGCATATGATCGGGAAACTTGAATCTAATCTCTCGAAGATCAGGGCTGAGATAATTGATGCCCTGGCTGAAGTGGCACTAAGCCGAACCAAGGCTGAGATAATTGATGCCCGGCCTGAAGTGGCACTAAGCCGAACCAAGGCTGATTAGGAGATGGAGATTCGTATGAAAGACGTTGCAGATGCTCAAGCTGAGCTAAAGCGAGACCTCGAACCAGGAGAAGAGGATCAAAGAATATATTCGTTGTAGATCCCAAAGAGAGGTACCCGAGGAGATCGGTGCGAGGGGCTTCGCTCTCCCAAAGGAATTGGCTCGAGCAAGTGCGGACGAGTATGACGCATGGTCATTTCTTGCTGACGAGGCGATGAGCGAACCCGACAAGTTGTAGCCCTTTGGAGCAGAGTGTATGTTTTGCCATTTTGCGCTTTGTATTTGATATTTATAAAAGCACATTTGTAGATGGACAGTACGCCCCTTTTTTGCGTATGTAAGATAAGAGGAAACTTGAAGCTTTGTTTCTTCTACATCTCTTTTCTGTTGTTTCTTTTGACTAGGTGGGCTGGTTTCACTGTTTGGTGGGATCCTCGTAGGTATGGAACTGATCGGACAGGCCTGGAGGCTTTTCAGTGTGATCCTTGACATGAGTAGGCACTGGAGCTTCCATGTTTTGCCCAGCTGTTTAGGCTTAGTCTCCGAGTCAGGCCTTGACTCGAGCTTTCTTGCCTTTAAATAATCTATGCCCGTGCGGACAGGTAGTAATGGTTCCCCTTTCTTGCCCTTGGGCATATTATAGTTTAACCATATCGGGTCCAGTCTCTGAGTCGCATTGCGATTCGAGCTTCAATTGACCCTCAAGTTCTTTCCTGCCTACATAGGCGGACGTCGATGGCCTTTTTGTCTTTGGGTCAAAGTGACCTTACTTGTGGGTGGCCTGGAAGCTCACTCGGCTGGAGATAGTGGTGTTTATGTTGTTCCTTGAGCCTTTTTTTAATTTTAACCATTTCGGGTCCAGTCTGCAAGTCCCGTTGTGATTCAAGCTTCAATTGACCCTCAGGTTCTTTCTTGCCTGCATGGGCGGGCGTCGATGTCCTTTTTTACTTTAGGTCGAAGTGACCTTGCAGGTATGTGGGCCGGAGGCTTACTCAGTTGGCGATAATTGTATTTATGCCGTTCCCTTAGGAATATTGTAGTTTAACGATTTCGGGTCTACTATCCGAGTCGCATTGCGATTCGAGCTTCGATTGACCGTCAAGTATTTTCAGACCGGCGATAGTGCCTCATACGCTATTTTGGTTGTTGAAAACTTTCAATATATAGCCCGGAAGCTTGCATAAGTAACTATTTTGGATTCGGTTTCCGAATCAGGTTATGATGGAGCTCATTTTAATCCTCAAGTTGTCAATTCTTTAGTTGGCGACAATGGATCTTACGCTATTTGGTCGTAGAGACCTTTTAATATGTGGCCCAAAGGCTTGCTTAGCTGGAAAAAATAGCTCTTACGCTATTTTTTCCCCTGGGTGTCACACCTCCTTTTTACCTACGCCCCCGTAAAGGGGTATAGAAGGGAGTTATTCTAATTTATTGTGACAATCGAAACGGGATTATTTTATTTGAAGATTCAGAGTCGTCACTTGGGATAATTTAAGGTGTCCCAAGTCACCGGTTAAAATCTCAAATCGAGAAAAAGATTGACTCTGTATTACAGTCTGCGAACACAGAAATCCGGGTAAGGAATTCTGTTAACTCGGGAAAAGGTGTCAGGCATTTCCGGGTTTCGTGGTTCTAGAACGGTCGATCAACTATTATAATTATCCTATTATCTAATTTTAATACATGCCTTAGCCTATAGTTCAATTTTTACTTATTATCTGCTTTTATTCATTTTTAAGAAGATTGCAACGTTATTAAAATATGCCTTGAACCACGTTACATAATCGCACCCGCAGTCCTAGACATATTTTATCTAACATTGATGAGTTTTGGATTTGGGTCACATAAATGCGCACGTGAGTTTAGGAAAGTAAATTATTAAATAGCGCGCCAAAAGCATCTACGCATGTTAAATTTGCGAGGGCCATGGAAACTCAATTAAATTGCACGCCTCGAATTCTAATCTTTAAAGAAAATTCAAACCAAACTTTTGCCATAGACAATCTCTTACCTAACATCACGCCTCGAATTTGATTCAGGAGGAATCTAGTTAATTAATAAAGATTAAATGGGTTTTATTTTAAGCCAGAATTTGAATAAATTAGCAACTAAATGATTGAAAAAGAATAAATTCGGTGTTTCTATCATCAGAAGGGACTGAACTAGCGACTTTAAAATGTGCAGAACTAACTATGACAGTTATGTGGGGAGGTTGGTCCTATGGGAAGCCCATGTCAAGAATGCAGAACGGGCAAATGGAAAACTGGGCCTCGCACGGCCAACACGGGCAGACCAGCTTCGTGTTCAACACACAACATTTATATGAACCTTACGACCCCATGTCAATATTTGAATTTGGATGAATATAGATATCTTTAATCACATATAAAATACCTTTCAAACTAATACGTTTAAACAAGGTTATACGACCCAAAACTTTCTAAAGAAAACCAAAGGCAAGAATTTAAATCAAATTTGAAACTCTATGAACATGCAAACCATTACTTGGAATTTCCAACACATTTAGATGTAAATCAATGTTGGGTCAACACTAATCCTAGCAGAAAACTAAACAGAAAATTGAATGAGTTTTTACAACAGCTTAAAATCATCCATTCCTACAAGCACATAACTCGAACTCATCTACACTAGTTGACTAAAGCTCATAGTTCATCCAAAGTTACAAACCAAGTTAAGGATGAAACAGAATGTAACTAGTAAAACCAAGCCAATATTAAAATCTGATTGATTTTTAGAAATATAAGACACTATATTTACAAGCTAATTTGGCAGCTTGCAGTTCAATTGAAAAAACTCTTGTTCTTCCATTTCACATGTCAAAGGAATGGGAGATACCTGGAAATTGAAAGAAAACAGTAGAAGTGAGAAATTAGTGGCCAAATAGCAGTAGAACAACAGTAAAACTAGACACAGCAACAAGAAATAATATCAAAACCCATCTCAAATCAATAGTGATACATAGCAAACCCAAACCCCAATTTCAAAACAGATTCAAACCATTTCTTAACCCCAAAAATATGATTATGGAGTTCTTCAAAGGTTTTAGCTAACAGAAGACTCAAAATCCAAACTCAAAATAGAATTTTTATTAGTTTTCAACAATGGAACTCAGAATTTTCAAAGAAACTCAACCATTAAAGCTTTTCAGGATTTTTTTTTCTAGCCATTACAACTTTTCAGGAATTTTTTTTCTCTTTCATCCAATCTCCCCACTTGAATAGCAACTCTTGGTGCCTTTATAGGCAAGGCACTAGGGCATCGTAAAATGAACTATGTTTTGCACTTCTCCCTTTTCATATTTTGGTTTTTGCTTAAATAACCCTAATGTAAAATTCAGAATTTCAAAATAGTCCCAAAGCCCTTTTCCTGGAAACTTACTATTCAATTACAACAGATTCCCTCACCTAGATTTCCTAATTTGACCCTAGGCAGCCTGATTATTACAGCCACTGCCCAACCTTTATGACCCGTTTATGTTTTATACTTACAACTAACCCCTATAAATCCCTAATGATTGACAAACAAGACCAATCAAAACAAATGACACCTAATGAGATCAAGACAAACTCACAATCCCAGATACTTTGAACAACTTTAAAGTTCGAAAACAAACTTGAAATGAACCAATTATATAATGAACCCAGGAAAACATGAACTTCACAAAACCATTTAAGTTAAATAAGACATACCAAACATATTAATAGAAGAAACATCCGCAAAACCAATTTCAATTAGACCAACATGATTTTAATAGCTTTAAACACCTAATTAACTAAGACAAAAGCCTGAAAACTCAACAATCCAGTAATTAATAATACTGAAATCTAAAGAGAAAAACAACAAAAGAAGAGAAGAAAAAAAATGAACTCAACTACACCAAGCCATCTTTTGCGGAACAAAGGTAAACTTAAACATGGAAGAGAAACCTAAAGAAAGAGAAGAAGAATGCAACTCTCAGAACCATAAGGGAAAAAAGATGTACCTAAGAACATAATTAAAGGGGGGGTCAAATCCCATTGAATTGAAACTATGGGCCGGAACTGTCTCGCAATGACCGGAAATTGAGACTAATTATTTGTTCTTTCCAAGAACAACTAATCAGCATGTATTTCCGGCTAGTCCAAAGCTTGAAAATCCCTCGGAGACTTTTGACTTGTTGCGGATTCAAGACATGGGGTCGATGGAAAGGGTTTTTGGGAAATCGACCATGAAATCACGATGAAGGAGGGTCAAGTACGACGTAATTTGATTTTTGAGTGTTTTAGGGAAGTTAAGCCCAAAATCCTATTTCTTCATTCTTTTCCTCTTTTCAAATTGATTCCTTCTATTTTCCAACTCTTTTTTATTTCGTTTCAAATTAAAAATTAAGATATAACCTAAACTAATTCCTAAATCAAATTAACCCTACCACATTGCATTGATTAACCTTAACTAATAATTTCCACAATTATTTAAAAAAAACAAATTAAAGGAAAACTACTAAAATTAAAAACTAAAATAAAAAAGTGTAAAATGATTTTTTGTGATTTTCCCCATTTTTTATAAAAAAACTAATTTTCTAATTAATCCTAAAATGTAGAATTAAATACTAAATTCAAACATGATATATTTTTGTATTTTTCATTAATTAAACAAGATTGACATGCGCAGAGAAATGCAAACAATTAACAAAAAATGCTACAAAAAACTACGAAATTGCAAATAATGGGAAAATTTATTTTGTTATGAATTTGTGGGAGTAATTCACATAGAACAAAATCACGTGCTCACACCTTCCCCTCTTTGCTCGAAAACACAAAGAGTTTTCATGCAAAGATAAAGTAAGCGGATACGGGTGATTTTTTCTCGTTTGGATACTCCGTTGACAACATTTTTTTAAAATATTGACTGCACCCTACTTCTGAGGTTGCCTACATATCCTTGGCTAAAAAGGAATTAGGCCAGTATTGTTCGAGAAGTTTTAGTAGCTGGGACTACCATAAAGCCGTGATTCCACTGTTGTTGTTGCTGCTACTACTGCTTACTGAACTCCTTATTACACCATGTCAAAATAAAAAGAAGCTAGACTAGACTATGATCTATGCATTTCAAAAATTATATCTATATCCTCAAACTTGCTCTTGTGGTTCTTATTTCCATGTTGACTTGTATTCTCCCAGCGAAATCTCTTTGTTGCCGACTTGAATTGTAATCTAAGATGTCTTCCCTTTTCTCCAGGTGGACGCCTGATCGTTGAACTCGAATTGTACTCTGAGATGCTTTCCCTTTCTCCAGGTGGATTCCTAACTGCTGAACTTGAACTGTATTCTTATGCTCTCCAGGTGGGCGCTTGACTGCTGAACTTGAATTGTATTCCGTGCTCTCCAGGTGGGTGCCTGACTGCTGAAATTGAATTGTATTCCCTTGCACTCCAGGTGGGCGCTTGACTGCTGAACTTGAATTGTATTCTCCATGTTCTTCAAGTGGGTACCTGATTTCAACAAAATAGACCAAAAAAAAAAAATTTTCTGCCCCAGTTAGGTAGCTGGGCACATATGTGAGTGTTAAACTGAATCATGTTACCACATATTACTAAGAACTTGAAAGCTATGTCCCATTATCCGGGGGGAGGTCCTGACAACTCTTACTTAAACGATAATTTAATATCTAAGTTATTTCTTCTAAAGCTGTGACTTCCACTAAATCTTGTTAACTAAGAAGGTCTTAAAACTACAACCCATTATCTAGGAGGGTCCAGATAATCGAAAATCAAGTATTATCTTAAGCATGAAAACTCTTACGGTTGAATTATACTGCCCTATAGCAGAACTTATGGTAACTCTTGTTATCTAACGAAAATCTTAAATCTAAGTCCTATTATTCAGGAGGGTCCTGAAATCTCTTAATTGAATCCTACCTAAATCATCAAAAAACTTCGAAGCCAATTTATACTTCTTTGGGGTACATTTATGCTATATTTTGCTACTCATGATTATTTTGAATTTTAAACTAGGTCTCATTTTCCAAGAGGGTCCTGAGAATTTACGGTCAAACCTGTCTGGTGCTTGCTTTTCTTATAGAGGGTTTCTCCGAAACAAAATGAAATTTTCCCATGATAACTTTGACTTCAACTCGAAGACATTCCTAACAACTTTGACCCAATACCCTCTATCTATTGCGTTTCTCATGAACTGATATTTGCCAAACCTTTGTGTCTCACATGAATCCCAAAGCATATTGATTGCTACAAACTTAGTTCGCATGTTGTTCTTTCTTGACTTATGACAGTTTGATATGTTAGCCTGATCCCGTTTTGTGCAATTTGAAAGCTAGTGGCAAATTTTGAAGTCATTTCTCACTTGTTCTGACCAAACAGACTCAAGATGGGGAAGTAAACAAGACAAAAGGAACAAAGTAAAGGACAAGGGAAATAGATGATTACTAATAGGAAAACTACAAAGTAGAAACTTATGAGATGTGGATACCAACTCTAATGACCATGGCATGCACCTGTGGCCTATTTTATTGAGCAAGTCTAATGTTCAACTCCAGTTATACCCCTAAACCGACCAGAGTGTTGTCCCTGATATGAATTACTTCTCCTTGCTTAACTTGACATCTCTCGAAGACTGATCGAAAGGTCCTTCTTTGGACCGTAACATGGGCTTTTGGATAGGGTTAAAAGCGAAAGGGTATCAAAGGCTCAAAAATATTCACATGGGTTCAAAATTACAACTTTCGGAACCAAATTTCTTAGAACAACCGCAACTTCTGCCCTAGTTTCTTGCTTGGGGACTTTTGGATTTTTATTTTGATGGGACCGAACATTGAGGCTGCCTGCGTATCCTTAAAAGGAATCAGGTCGAACGTAGTTCATGACATAGGAATTGCTTTGTTTTTGTACTTTTCTTTTTCTCTTTTTTTCTTCTTTTTTCTTTTTTTCTTTTTTTCTTTACTCTTTCCCCATTTTTCTTTCTCTTTTTCTCTTAAATTTTTCTTTTTTCTTTTTTTATTTAAAATTGTGTATCTATATTTCTAAACTCTGCTTCTGATTCCAAAAGAGGGATATGAAATAAAATAAATAAGTCTCAAAGGGGTAATAAAGGATAAAGTGTTTAGTTAGCAAAATAAAATGTCTTCGTCATTTCAATCTTGAAAGCATGCCAAACACAAACAACACAATTAAATAAACCAAATAAATCATACATAATATCATTTAACTGCATCAGAATTGATAACAATATCCACACATTTTCCTTCTACATCTGTTAAATACAAAGCATCGTTGGACAACACTCTCGCTACCACGAACGGCCCATGCCAATCTGAGGAAAACTTGCCTTTAGCTTCAACCTGAAACAGCAGTATGCGTTTCAATAGTGTTTCATATGTTCTATCTACCCCAGTTTCACACAATTCGGGCTTGAAGAGATCTCAAAAGGCCTTTACTTATTTCCTTCAAATTTCCCTATATCTTCAACATTGTTTCATTGCTTTGTGATTAAACTGACTTTTCAAACCAGGCCAAGAATTACACGTGCATGTCATGTCACTAGAGTCAACAAGAAAAGAACTATAACAAGAAAAGAGAACTAAACGAAAATCACTAGAAATCATAGAAAATATAAAATCGCATTAGACAGATGGTGAAAGGGTTTGGACAACAAAACAAACTAACTAAACTGGGGTTACAAACCTAGAAAAAACTTAGACAACACTAAACGGGCTACTGTGTCTAAACAAATTAGGCAAAATAAAAGGATAGAAAAGTTTTAGTCATGTAACGACCCAACCGGTCATTTTGAAAAATTAAGCTCTGTTCAGCGGCATAAGGTCTGGAACAACTTCAGATTATAAGAATCGACTTACGTGTATGGTGGAATTTGGCCTTCGGATGGTTTAGAGTCAAATTTAGAGAAGAAACCTTGTTTTGGAAGTTAGAATGGTGAAAAGTTGACCGGAATTGAACTTTTGTGTAAATGACCCCGGAATGAGTCGTGGATGATCTCAACAGCTTCGTATGGTGATTTTTTACTTAGGAGCGCGCCTGGATTCAGATTTAGAGGTCTGTAGAGTGAATTGAGGTATTTCGGAGAAAGTTGAAGTTGGAAAATGGAAATGTTTGGCACACAATTGAACTTTGGGATATCTGGGTCCGAATGCAATTTCGAGATTCAGAGTTGCTCCTTTATGTTATTTTGGAATTATCTGAAAAATTTGGCGTCATTCCGAGTTGAATTGATAGGTTTAGGCATGAGATTCGTCATTTGAAGATTTGAAAGTTCTTAAGCTTGATTTTTGGTTTAATTCGTCATTTTGATTTTGTTGTATGTGATTTGTAACTTGAGCGAGTCCATGTTAGGTTATATGACTTGTGTGTGTAATTAGACGAGGTCCCGGGGGGTCTCAGGTGTGTTTCGGATGGGCTACGGATCCTTTTACCTCCTTTTTGAACTTTTGTTCTGCTATCTGGTATTTCCTTCTATGCGATCGCATCACTTGTCCCGCAATCGCATAGCACAAAGTTTGGGCAGCATCAGTTCCTTCTATGAGATCGCATCATCACCTCCGCGATCGCATAGTGTATTCCGGAGGGGTTCTAGTTCCTTTTACGCGATCACATATCCTTGTTCCTGATCGCATAGTTATGTTCCATCATCTTCTGCGATCGCATGACTCAATATGCATTTGCATAGGCTTTCTTTTTCTTGACTTCCTATTTTACTCTATGTGATCACATTCCTTCTCTTGCGATCACATAGAACAATAGATTTAATCCCAAATTCGAGGGTTTCACTATTTTATCACATTTTGACTTCTAGAGCTCGGGCCTTGGCAATTTTTGGAGGGATTTTCACCTGGGCAACTTGGATAAGTAATTCTCACTTGAATTAGACCAATTTCCATGAATCTCCTCTTAATTTCATCCTCAATTTGAGATTTTGAATAAAAAATGGGTAGAACTTCATAGACCAAATTATTGAGTTTTGAGGGGGTATTTGACCTCCGATTTGAGATATTTCTATATGGTTAGACTCATGAGAGTATGAGGGATCTGAAAATGATAAATTCATCTGGTTCCAAGATGTTGAACTAAGGGGCATTTTTTTCATTTTACCTAATTTCGCACTTTAACTTTGAATTAAATAGTACAATCAGTTGCTTGAAAAGTTATTTACAATGTGTGATTGAATTGAACAGATTTGGGCCATTTGGAGTCGAGTACTCGTGGCAAGAACGCGGTTGCTAGTTGATTTTAGCCGGTTCTAGGTAAGTATCTTATTTAACCTTGTGTGGGGGACTTCCCCTTAGGATTTGAGTCTTCTTTGTTGATTGTATTTCTTGAACGCGAGATGACGAGTGCGTGCTCAGAATTATTTGTGGAAAACTATCCCTTTTGGGTTCTTAGATCCTTGAGACCACCGAATATGAGGTTGTTCTTAATACGATTGAGTTCCCTATTATTAGTTTCAACCTACATGTATTACTTGGAATTTATTTGCCGTTTTTGGTGTATTCTTGTCGCCTAATTGATTTTTAACTTCTTTAGCTGTGAACATTTACCCTTCTATAGTCACATTATCATTTCCTAACTGCTTGTCTTTATTTGGAAAACATTATTTCTATCTCTTGTGCAATTAATTGGTCTTAAATGGAAAGAAGTTAGATATCCTGTGTTTAGGTAACATTTTCCTTAATTGTAATTATTCGATTCATGTTAATTTCCTTGTTGTTGATTTGAGTATTATGGAACCGTTGTTTCGTATTATTTCTTCCTTGTTGAGTTGTTCTTATTGTGCTTAGTATTTCTCTATTAGGGTTATTCCTTGGAAGTTAGGTTTACCGTCTTTTGGTGAAGGAAATACCTGAGTTGATTCCCTTGCCTTGTTACTGTATATATTGTCATTTATTTAGTTGTACTTGAGACTGTGATGCATGAGGTTTCTGTCGTGCGGTTGTTGATACTGCGATGCACGAGGTTGCTATTGTTGTTATTGATGTTTTGCACATGCAACATCATAAGGTTGGATATGCTATATGCTTATGTGTGGGTTGCGCATGTGGCAGAATAAGGTGGGAACATTGTGATGCACATGTGGCAAAATAAGGCGGTACTTATTATATTATCATTACACACGTGGTGAAATAAGGTGGGCTATATCATGGGTTGATTGTAATAGATTGTGACGGCCTGTGGAGGCATTCCTATTTTGTTTACTATTGTGATTGTGGGTTGCTTACCTGTATGAGCTTTACCACTCGAAAGTTGTGGGGAAACATAATACATGCGGATTGTTCTCCTTTTTATGTTTACTAGTTGGTAGAATTCTTGTTAAAAGCACACGCACAAGCATACACGTAGTTGAACACTTATATTAGAGGTGAATTCCTTCTGATTTTTTCTAAGGGTGGAGGTACGCCCTCGTTTATCCACTATACATGTGAGAGAGGCCCTAGTTAGCCAATTAGTTGTCAGCATGACCGTGAGACCGATGGGGCACATGATGGCAAGTACTAGATTTCGGATGCTGAGATTTCGTGAGCTGTGGTTGTTCGAGATTTGGTAATATTATGGAAGAGTTGAATAGAAACTTGTGTGAACATCATCGTAGGATATGAGTTATTGACTTGTTTTTTCCTTGCTGTGCTGCGACCATAGGATTTGGATTGTGATTCTGCCGTTATTTCAAATCATCATTTATTATATTCCCGTTGTTACTTATTACCCTTTTACCTTATTGTGAATTGTAGCATTTTAGTCATTCATGCATTCTTTACATAATTAGATATCGTTTCCATTATTCCTATGATTATACTGTTGATGTACCGGTAGGTGTCTTGACTGTTCCTCGTCACTACTCCACCGAGGTTAGTCTTTATACTTACTGGGCACCGCTGTGGTGTGCTCATGCTACTGTTTTGCACACTTTTGTTGTACAGATACAGGTACTCGTACTCAGTTCTGTCAGCCTTAGAAAGAGACGTACCGGTAGAGACTTTGAGGTATATCTGCTATGTCCGCAGACTGAGGAGTCCCTTTCCAGTTGTCTGTAATAAGTATATCTCTTTCAGTATTTCTCCTTTGTATAGATATTCTTGAGTCAGTGCCTCTTATGTATCCCTTAGCTTGTGATTTATGAGATTCTGGGTTTTGGAAATTTATGTTAGCTTCGAGAGTTGTTATTGTATGTGCCGAGCGGCCTTTAAGTACATGTTTATTTTACTAAATCAGTTTTAGTTATGCTTCCACAATTTTTGGTTTATCTTTCTATTGTTAGGCTTACCTAGTCGTAGGGACTAGGTGCCATCACGACATGTTCACGGAGGTCGAACTAGGGCCGTGACAAGTTGGTATCAGAGCTCTAGGTTCATAGGAGTCACAGATCATAAGCCAGTTTATTAGAGTCTCGTGAATCGGTACGGAGACGTCTGTACTTATATGCGAGAGGCTATGTAATAGTTAGGAAAATTCAACTTCATTTGATTTTCCAATCGTGCGAGATTTTTGACATCCACAATCCTAAACCTCTTTCTTGTACTCTCTCACAGATGGTGAAGACACGTACTATCCGAGATGATTAGGAACCCGCGCCTATTGCTGCAGTCGTCAGAGGTCGGGGTCGGGTTCGAGTTCGAGGATACGCACGTGGTGCAGCGAGAGCACCTGCACGAGCGGCTGCTGAGGTACCACAAGTAGATCCATCCGGAGTCCAGGCATCTGACACTCCTACAGCTACTGCTAATCTAGCCCTTCAGGAGACTTTGACACAGTTTATGAGTATTTACACCACTTTGGCTCAGGTAGGATTGCTTCCCCTTGGTGCAGCCACATCCCCGACCGGGGGAGGAGCATAGATCCCTCTGCCTGCAACCCTAAGGAGCAAGCGCATGTTGGGCAGGTCCCTGAGATTATTCCTGTGCCGTCTACAGCACCAGTTCATCCCGAGGGCATGACAGCGACTTTTGAGCAGGAGAAGAGGAGACTTGAGAGGTTCAAGAAGTATGATCCTACGGTATTCAGTGGGTTATCATCAGACAATGCCTTGGGGTTTCTTGGTGAGTGTGACCGCATTCTCCATACAATTGGGTATCTCTAGATCAAGCTGAGTTTCTTTCATTACTTTCCAGCTTCGAGGAGCAGCCTATGATTGGTGGCGCACCTATGAGTTAGTTAGCCCAGGCGAGGCAGCTTCACTGACTTGGTCCCAGTTTTCAGATATCTTTCTGCGAGAGTTTGTTCCTTAGAGCATTAGGGATGTATGGAGCATGTAGTTTGATCATTTGCGTCAGGGTTCTATGACCATCTCGGAGTATGTTGTTCGTTACACAAGTTTTGCTAGACATGCCTCAGCCTTGGTTTCTACTATTCGCGAGAAGGCTCACCGGTTCATTAAAGGGCTTATTCCCAGCATCAGGTCTAGTATGTTTCGTGAGTTAGAGATAGATATACCATATCACCAGGTGATGAACATTTCTAGGAGGATAGAGGGTATACATGCTAGAGAGAGAGAGAGGACAGGCAGGGTCATGAGAGAGAGAGAAGACGAGATCAGGAGAGGGAGCCTGAGGAAGCGTGGAGGCCTCGTAGACCGGTGAGATATGTTGGTCCTTTTTTTTGAGGTAAGGTGCGTCATGGTAGAGGTTTTGCAGGTCATCAAGTTAAGTTCCCGCTTCATACTATGCATGGTGATTCAGGGGTCTCGAAGTACCTGTACCGCACATTTCACACCGGCTCGTTAGTAGAGAGAGTGCTTTGAGTGTGGAGATACTAGCCACATGGTGAGAGATTGTCCCAGACTTCGGACTGATGTGTCGCAGCGAGGAATTCAGGCAGGTAGAGGGCGCCCAAGAGGGAGAGGCCCGGCCCGTTGATGTTTTTCATATAGTAGGCTTGAGGCCAGTGCGCTAGCTAATGTCATTCAGGTATGAATTTAGTTTGTTATATAGGAGCACTATTTGTAGTTCATCACAGTTCTGCTTATCAGGGCGACTCTCCTTGTTTGTTGTTCCATTTATGAGAGCGTTTTATGATTTGTACTCTGTTATGTGATTATTCTATTGGGAAGTTCTATGAGTGATAGCCGTGTCTATCGTCTATTTCTGGTTATTTCCTAGAGTTATGAGGCTAGTAGTAAAATACATGTGTCTGTTTCGGTAGGATTAATCTGATCTATGAGTATTCTTGGTTACGAGCTGTGATTTCTATACTCTACAAGTGTGGGAGCCAGTTTTTGTTGTAAATTGTAGATGGAATGGATCTAGTGAGAGTCTCTAGATCGGTCGATGTGCACCTTACTTGTGATTCAGTGATTGAGGGCGGGATCCTCGTGTTTCCGGTGATTTGATAGGTTGAGACCGGACTGTGTACTACAGTGAGAGTATATCAGTATAAGATTCTTGTGATTCCTTTATATGCTTTCCATCTTTCTTGTTAGATGTCCTTGTAGATTTGTGTTGTAGAATAATTTGTGCTAGTTTGATTTGATTGTTATCTCCCTTATGTGTTTTCCTTTCCCATATTTATTCATTTTCGTTCTATTCTTCTTGAGTTTTTGTTTGTAGGGTGTGTACCAGTTGTTACTAGTTGAGATTTGGTTATTCGGGTGTTTTGTTATGTGGTTTTCGTGGTTAATGTACCCATTGAAATGGGATTGTGTGGCACGACGACTACTTATATATTAAAATGGGATTGTGTGGCACGCCGACCACTTATATATTAAAATGGGATCGTGTGGCACGCCGACCACTTATATATTAAAATGGGATCGTGTGGCACGCCGACCACTTATATATTGAAATGGGATCGTGTGGCACGCCGACCGCTTATATATTGAAATGGGATCGTGTGGCACGCCGACCGCTTATATATTGAAATGGGATCGTGTGGCACGCCGACCACCTATATGTATTGTTATCGGCTTTAGTTGCCGGTGACATATTGTGCAGAGTGTCGATAATGAAATGCGAGTGGGTGGTACGCCTGGTGACGTCCAAATCCACCGCTAAAAATAAATAGATACGGTCGCAACAATATAATTACCCAACTATGAGTCGGGTTCGAATCCCACCAGAGAACAATGTGTAGGCGATTAGGAATGTAAGAGAATTATCGCTAGTCACGCAGTGCCAAAAAATAAGAATTTGAGTTGAAAATTGTTTTTATATCTAAAATGCAAAAATGTATATTAACCTAGAAAGAAAGTAAAATGATCAATGGCTACAAGCATGAAAGCATCGGGAATTACACTCAAGTAACGATCCAATGTATTTCACGATTTTACAAATATGAGCGAATTTATGTTAATTAGCCACGAATAATAATTCTTAATTAGCTTCTTCCGAAGACTAACAACACTTCCTAATTGAATTGTTCCTAATCACAATTAGAATATTAAGCACACCCGGAAGGCTACAAGTATTTCAATCATATCCCTAGATAGAATCCATAAAATGAGTGTTAACGCCTCAAGTTCTAGTTAATTAATCTTTCTCAACCCCAAACTATTTTTCTTAAAATTAATTCGGAGTTAATGGGCGAATCCTAGGGTTAGCTAATCCCTTTGTAAACATTAAAGAACAAAAATAATTAAAGAAACAACAACTCACTTCATAAATATAGAAAAATTATTCAATACATAAGCACAACAAGGTATAAAATCCACACTTTAATTATGAATATTCCCATAAACAAGATTCAAGTGTTGGATAAAATACTACACACTTAAATATACAATATCAAAGCATGAAAATGAAGAAAGCAACATAATCTTAACCACAAGCTTCAATCTTCAAGACCCAAGTGTGTTTGGGCAAGAACCCTAGCTCCAACACTTGTTCCTTTTAGTCTAAGAGACTGAAATAAGCCAAAGATGTTCTACAAATTACCCTAGTCGGGTATTAAATGATTTGGGGATAAAAAAATGTGAAATTCCAGATTTGCCCATGCCTGAAGCACACACTTTGCATTTGCGAACAAAAGTTCGCAGTTCCAAACATTGCTTTAGGACACCAGAGTTCGCATTTCCTAGGATAACTTCGCATTTGTGAAGCCTTCATTTTCCTGTTGGTATCGCAATTTCCAACAATCCTTTGCATTTGCGAAGCTATTCACTTTCAAGTTAAGTTCGGAAATGCAAACATTCCTTCGCATTTGCGAAGGTTACCATTTTGTGCTTGGGTTCGCAATTCCCAGGTGTCCCTCGCATTTGCGAAATCAGAGGGAACTGCCCAGATTTTCCCTTCTTTTGGCTTCTTTTTTATTCGTTTTCACTTGGTTTCTTCGATATCTCTTCTAAATCACATTCACTCTGTAAAGTAGAAGTAATTGACATTAAATACATGATTTTATCACTTTAAACATAGCAAAAGTATAGTTTTGGAGGAAATATAAGTCGGTAAAATACCAACTTATCACACCCCCCAAGCTTGAACTATTGCTTGTCCTCAAGCAACGAAAGCAACAATATCTCTTTCCAATGGTTCAACAACTTCATATCCTTATCACACCAAGCCAACAAGAAGATCTATTTTAAGTACAAATACATGACTTCGATTGGTACCAACAATTACTCCAAAGCATATGAATTATCAAGCACTTCACATAATCAAGTGCTCAAACACCAACGTAAATCAAAGTATTAATCAAGTCATGACACTAAATCTTCAAAATTTGCCTCTCCATCACAATCAACTTTCTTTGGTCCTTCCTCCCAATTGAATGAGATTAAATTCACAACTCAAACTTCATGTGCCCTCAAATGTAAGAGAGGATCCTACACTCATAATTCTTATTTCAAAGTAACAATGGGATATCAAATGGAAAGAATTCATTTTCTCTCTCAAAAAGATGTTCAAATGCAAACAAGTAGAACCATAGGCTTGCCCTTCATGTATTTCTCCACTAATGTAGACAACTCGGTTCAAAATCTATTAGGACTTAAGGGTTGTAGTTTAGGCTTTTGGATAAGGTATGGTACAGTTAAAGCAACTCAAAACCTCCCCAAGCACTACATAATTTTTAATTAAAGTCCACTTCCTTCAAACACATTTTCCACACTTTTTTCACTTTTTCTTCCACATCTAGTCTTTATTCACAAATTTATTCACTTTATTCTCTCTCTCTCTCTCTCTCTCTCTCTCTCTCTCTCTCTATATATATATATATATATATATATATATATATATATATATATATATATATATATATATATATATATATATATATATTCCATCTTTTCAACAACTTCCATATCACAACTTTTCCAACCATTCACCCCCAAACTATGGCTTTTAGCCTATGGTTGCACTTTAAAAGTACTTCGGGAGGTAGGGTGCCAAAAGGTATATCAATTAAGAACAAATGATTTAAGCTTGTAACATGGTTGCCAAAGAATAAGGTTAAAGGCTCAAAATTGGTTGCCTAGGGAAAATAATTACTAGCAGTCCAAGGAAGGCCTAATATCATTTTTCAAACCAAGTTAATATATGATTTCGCCTTGAAGCGCATTCCGGGCAAGTTCTAGACTACAAGCAATGCAAAGGAACTCACAAATATTTTCACCACACATTGCACATGAACACTCAAGTAGAACATCAATTCAAAATCCAATTGGAAGCAATGACTCAAAGAGGTTGCATATAGCATAAGACGTTAGTTTGAGAATCAAAGAGTCAAAATTTGAGACTAAAAGTCATGACCTTTCTACTGCACTTATTATATTTTTTTTTACAATCAAAAATTCATATGCCGAGGTTTAACTCATGTTGGTACCAAGCAAGCCACAACTAATGGGCACAAATCCCGACACAAACCATTTATTACCCTAGATTAACAAAAACTAATTCTAAATAAAAGACTAATTCCCTTAAGAATGTTGTCAATCCATCCATCATCGGGAAAAGTCGACAAAAATTTTCTACAATTACCCGGTTCAAGAAGAAAAATTGGCATCCTTGGAAAAAGAACCATGGCATAAAGAAAACCAAGGATATCGCCACTAACAAAAAGAATACTAAATAAATAAAAAATAAGAAGCTAATAAAAATTGAGAAGCTAACAAACATCAACTACTAAACAAACTAATATCAACATACTAATATAACACATGATATAAAAACATACTAATAACAAAATGAAAAACATGAACGACAGTCAAAGTACGAATCCGCCAAATATCCACAAAACATCATAGTTATACAAGAACCTCCCAACCAAAGATGTTGCAATGCCCTCAATGCAACTAGACATGATATAGTAGAAAATGGTGGAGAGTGCTCCTTGAATACTGCATCAAGTGCTCTCCTCACTCTCTGACTCAGACTCATCCTGATCCTCCTCTCCTCTTCCTCGTGCCACTCAATAGGAACATCATCATCATCCACATCTCTGCGCGATGGTATCTGGTCGTGGTGCTTTAGGACCTTGAAAATGCCCTTCACACCCTTCCACATCCGTGTGAAGAATTTATCTCTTTTCTTATCTCTTTTCACCATCCGGGTGTGTGACTTTTGCAGAACGCCATGAGAAGTGCTCAACTCACCATGCTTCTTGGCCAACTCAGTGTATGCCTTTTCAAGTGCCTTGAGGTGATCCCCCTGCTTCTTTTGATCATCAATGTATTTCTAGAAATCTTTCTTTGAGATGTTGGCGGATCCCTCAGAAGTCTCCCCAGGCCCCTGGAGGAGGCCAGACACTAACTCGCGAATCACTTGCATCTCTCAATGATCATAGCAAATGGCCCTCCTACTGAAGATGATGGTAGACTGCTCGGATCACAATGAGAAGAAGAAGATGTCTTTCTCTTTTTGGGGTTCATTGCGCCACCTTATCCTCTTTTCTTTAATGGGTTTATAGGTTTCCTTGGCTCTATCCAATTGTCCCCTGGATCTTCTTCCACCCCGGCCAACTAGCATAACTCAGTGGTGAGAGAAGGAAATATCAATGACGGACTGTTTTGAATCTGATACTCTCTCAGCTCACTTATAAAGATGTTGCCCACGTTCAGCTGAATGCCGTCAATGATGCAAGCTATCATTTGATCTCGAGTAATTGGGATGTTATATATGTTTGTCATAGGGGACACACGACTCCATATGATAGCCAGCCATATCTTTGCTTCTGCAGTGAATTCTAGTGATGTGATCTCCTTCTTTTCAGCTGCCCAAAGAACATCTACACCCAGGCATAGTTTAGAGGCAAACCACTCTCCTGAAGCACAGTCTTTTTCCTTGAAAGGAGCCATGTCGTGGTCGAGCAGATTGTAGAACCTGTTCACATCCTCAGCCCCAAAGTGCACCATTTTACCCCGAATTCTCATCTTGGGCTTTTTCAACCAGATTGCTGGGAGGTTGGCATATAATTTCCTTACCCATTGCATTAGCACCGCAAGCTTGAGCGACAAAAAAGTTCCATCCCATGCCCATTAGCCTTTGATGGAACTCGGGAAGGCGTTCTGCAACATCATCCGTCACAATCCCACTCTCCTGGACCACTTTCTTTGAGATCAGTTCTTCGTAGTACCGTTCCTGGCACTCCATTGTCAGAAATCGATGCTCATCATAGGCCTGCTCTTCTTCCAAAGGGTTTTCGCTTGAGGATCTTTCGGAATTTGGGTCCATTCCTGCCATTGTACTACCTGTCAAGAAGTGATAAGAGTGAAAACATGGTATGGCTATGACAAATAGTGCAAAATGAAGCAATTATGCCATAAGAATGACCGGACAGTAGAAACTCAGACTTAGAAAATTTTTTAGGATTTCCAGTTTTTGAGTTGCTGGGCTGCAAATGTCGTAATTCCCAAGCTCTACTTCGCAATTGCGAAGTATGCAGAGATGGGAAATACGGGAAAGATATCGCATTTGCGAAATTCTTCAGGGAAACTAGTTATCGCAATTACGAAGAAATCTTCGCAAAGCGAAGTTACCCAGAAAAGGCCAACTTCGCAAATGCGAAGAAAACCTCGCAAATGCGAACATTCATCTCCCAGGCAGTCCCTCTTCCATAGCTCAATTTCTCAGCACAAAAATTGTCATTCCAAACCTTATTTTTGCAAACCCAATTATTAATCGAGCATATATCATGATTTACACTTCATAAACGACCATAAATAAAGGAATAACAATGGTTTTGGCCACGAATTTCATTCGAGCCTCATATCGAACACATTAAAGGCTCAAACGTTTTGCTTCTATTTGACAAGAGCATGGGTACTCAAACTTCCCAAAATTTTGCAATCAACAAATTCGCTCACTCTTAACCAAACCTCACCCAGAAATGACAACAAATTTTTGAATTGTTTTTGAGAATTTCGGAAAAGATTGACCCATTTGAATTCTAGGGTTCCATAATACCCAACAAGATGAACATGAGAGTGAAGATGAAGAGGAAGATAGTGTAGAGATTTAAGCTTTCATATCTAAGTCTTTGCGATGAGTGGTGAGGATTTGTGCCCTTACAGTGATGAGAGAGGAGAGACTAAGAGTTTGAGAGTTTTTAGAGTGAGAGTTCGACTTTAGTTCAAAATGGGTAAAGGCAGCACTTAACCCCCGCAGAAGTCGCAATTGCGCCTGGACTTTTGCAATTGCGATGTCCCAAATTTCTCTACCAATTCGCAAATGCGAAACTAACTTTGCAAATGCAAAACTAACTTCGCAAATGCGAAGTTCAAACTTTACTTCCTAGTTTGCAAATGTGATAATGTGTTCGCAAATGCGAACCCTGCCCTGCAATTTCCAGTCACCTACTGGGTTTCACCAAACGAGTCATCCCGACCTGCTCAAATCAACTCCAAAAATTCTAAAACTTGGCATATTAGTTACAAATAATAGTCTAAGCTATTCTACAAAAGAAAATTACAAAAATGATGAAAATTTTGAAAAACGATGGGTTGCCTCCCACCAAGCGCCGCATTTAACGTCGTGGCATGACGCAAACAATATTACCTCTTTTCTCGCCACTTGGATGATATGAATTAGGCTCCTATCTTGGAATTAACTTGTGACCACGAGCGATGGGGGTTGGTAAGTTGATGATTGAGCCAGTGCTTAAAATCTTCATTTTGCACTTCTTGGATTTCAAATGAGGGATGTCGTTTTGATTTCTTGTTTCCTCAAACTGTAAAGTGTATGGCCTGTTTCCTCCTTGCACTCCTTCATTGATTCATGTAGGTCAACTTCCGTGTCACCACACAATTCCAATGCTGGAAAATGCTTGGAATGTGACTTCAAGCTTTCACCTAGCAATTTTATTATCTTGACATCCTCTCTTTCCCCTAGATTACGTTCAACATCAATCAATTTTGCATTTTTACCGGTTGACTCCAATTCTATGTTTTTGTCGGCATCAATAACACTCATTGAGCCGGTTGGCGGATGTTCAATTCTTGACTCCTCAAAGTAAAGCTCACTTTCTTCCTTGGAGTTAGACTCTTCTTGGCTCTCTTCCACACACTCAAGTTGCTGGCATAGTGAGCCTCAACCAATTTTTGCATTTGATCCTCCAAAGTGTGGATGTGTTCATCATTGTATGCCAAGCTTTGTTTCAAGTCCTCGAGTGCATAGTTGTGGTTCTCCTCATTTTCAAGAATGATCTCCTACATGAGCATTATTTTCACATCTTGAGCATTTGGCAGTTTTTATTGTTTTTGAACAAGTGCCAAGGAAGGATTTTCATTCTCAAACTCCAAGAAAGGTTCTTGGTTATCATTCACTTCCAAGGCTTTTTGAGCCCTTGAGGCTTCAATCATTTCCTCCATTTCTGAGTGCAATCGTTGGAGTGCTAAATCATTTTGGAGACTAGTCTCCAAAAGATTTTCCAAGGTATTTTGTTCCTTGTTTCCTTCTTCAAGTAGACACTCCAACATGAGTATGAAATCTCTATTTTTTCCATGCTCAACTTCTTCCATTCCCATAGCCCAATAATTTTCATCAAAAGAAGCAAACTCATCATAATAGAGGATTGGGGAAAAGAAGGCCAAATATGCACAATAATCCCAATGACCATTTTGGCAACCACACTTATCACAAATACTCCAACCTTGGGGTCGAAATTGTGCGACAGTCCACCCCCGGGAGAATTTAAACAATGTTGTCATGTGTGTGGTCCACCACAATAAGGACAAGGGTCGTCAAAATATGAAAAACTCCCATCCGGCCAATTATCATTATATGATGCCATTTTTCAAGAATGATAAAATAAAAAAGAAACTAACAAGAAAAATTGACCCAAGGTAAGAAAAATACACACACAAGTATTCATAAGTTTGGATCAAAACACTTTCGCTTATAAATATGTAAGAAAATCTTAACCACAAGCTTCAATCTTCAAGACCCAAGTGTGTTTTTTCAAGAACCGTAGCTCCAAAACTTGTTCTTTCTAGTCTAAAAGACTAAAAATAAGCCAAAGATGTTCTACAAATGACCTTTGTAGGGTATTAAATGATTTGGGATCAAAAATTTGAAATTCCAGATTTGCCCATGCATGAAGCACGCACTTCGCATTTGCGAACAAAAGTTCGCAATTCCCAACATTTCCTTAGGAGACGAGAGTTCGCATTTCCCAGGATAACTTTGGATTTGCGAAGCCTTAATTTTCCCGCTGGTATCGCAATTTCCAACAATCCTTTGCATTTGTGAAGCTATTCACTTTCAAGCTAAGTTCGCAAATGCGAACATTCCTTCGCATTTGCGAAGGTTACCATTTTATGCTTGGGTTTGCAATTCCCAGGTGTCCCTCGCATTTCGAGCTCAGAGGGCACTGCCCAGATTTTCCCTTCTTTTGGCTTCTCTTTGATTCGTTTTTACTTGGTTTCTTCGATATCACATCTAAATCACATTCACCCTGTAAAGTAGAAGCAATTGACATTAAATACATGATTTTATCACTTTAAACATAGCAAAAGAATAGGTTTAGAGGCAACATAAGTCGGTAAAATACTAACTTATCAATGCCTACCACAACATATAATTGAAATGGGAGCGGGTGGTACGCCTACCACAAGATATTATTAAAATGGGAACGGGTGGTATGCCTACCACAATAGATTATTATGAAATGAGATCAGGTTGCACGCCTGCAACACGATGATTTGAACTTGAAAGTGAATTAAAATCCTTTATTCTATTTCTTCCTTTACATTTTTTTGCTACCCAGAGCATGTTTCCTTCCCTAGACATTAAATGTTACTTTCTGTCACTTTTGTTGTCTGTATATATATATATATATATATATATATATATATAATATATATATATATCTATTCTGAACTGTACAGGTTTATGTGAGTGTCTGGTCCTAGCCTTGTCACTTTTTCGCTGGGATAGGCCGCGCACTTACTAGCACATGGGGTCGATTGTGCTGATTTTATACTCTGTGCTCTTTTTGCGCAAATATAGGTTACGGATAGCAGCAACAACAGTAGTGCGGGCGCTAGCATCTTGATTACCGAGATACCGAGGTAGCCTTGCAGGCATCCGCAGGACCCGGCGTCTCCTCTATCTTAACTTTCAGCCTGTTATCTCATATATTCGAGACATACAATATTTTATTTCTTTCAAACGGTTATGTGTATTATTCTTAGAAGTTCGTGAGTATTGTGACACCAGTTCTTAGTAGTGTTTTATGTTTGAATTTCAAAATCGCATGTAGTAAAATTTGTTAAGTCCTTCGCTAAATTTTTTTATTCCGCTGAAATTTTAATATTGTTGATAATAGGTTTAAATAAGTGTTGTTAAAATGGAAATATAAGTTTGAGTTGGCTTTCATAGCTCCTATTAGTAGGCGCCATCACGACCCCGATGGTGGGAAATTCGGGTCGTGACAAAGTAGTTGCATGTTTTCCCTTCCTTTGTGATCTTGAAGTTTAGGTACTCCCTATAAAACCATAAATCCTCTCTCCAATTCCACGCGCCTCCGCAACATCACCCCAAGTAAAATCAAAAGTATCCTCAAATACTTCTTAATCTGCATGATATTCCGTGACTCCAGTTAGCCATTCATTAGCATCATCGATGTTGTCCAAACTAATTGGATTAGTTACATTGCGAGCGTTGTAATGATGTCTCAATGTTCTATTGTACTTAATGAAGACTAGATCATTGAGACGCTTCAAGGTTAGTTTGTTTCTCTTTTTAGTATGAATCTGCAAATAATAAGTAATTAGTAAGATTAGGACAATTTAGATATAATTTAATTATTTGAATATACTAAATCTTTCTTATTAGTTCTTACATGCTCAAACACGCTCCAATTCCTTTCACACCCGGATGAGCTACATGTTAGAACTAGAACCTTGATGGCAAACTTTTGTAAATCTGGAGTTGAATAACCATATTGCTTCCACCATTCATCTGTAGAAGTAGAACAATTTTTCAAAACATAATATTGATAAAGAAATAACTTATTAACTATAAAACAACATATAAGCACTCGCTCACCTGGTGACTTTGTCTTTCTTTGTCTAATGGCCATGTTTCTTCCAAAAAGTTTCTCAGCATTCCTATAAATACTAAATTGCTTTTTGCTTTTATCTTGCACGGATTCTTCATGTATCAACTTCTCAATACATTCATAGTATCCATTCCACAAAGGTTCATCTCTTAGAACCTCTTTTCATTGTCATAAAATAGTTTCGGGTTCAAAACAAGTCTAGCTGCATGCAAAGGGCTATGAAGCTTACTATCCCACCTTTTATCTATGATCTCAAAGACTCTTTTGTATTTTCTTTGATCACTAAAAGAGACTTGAATAGACTTCTTTGCCCTATCAATTACTTCGTACAGGTAGCCCATTGGTGGCCTTTGCTCCCCATTCACCAAACGAATCACTTTAACTAAAGGACCACCAATCTTCAATGCATGAACCACATCATTCCATAATAAAGGAGAAAGTATGATATATGCAGATTTTCTCTCTTGAGCTTCCCTTCTATAGGCACTACTAGTGTACTCATGTGAAACAAAGAACTTCTTCAAATTGCTTTTTTGTTTATACATCCTAGCCAAAGGCAAGAAAGCAATAGCAAATCTTGTCTTTGCAGGTTTCACCAAGCTTCTTTATTTAATGAATCTCTTCATCATGTTCAATAACAAAGGCCTTTGAACAATATAGGAATGCACTCTAATTGCCTGATTAAAGACAGTACTGAAGGGTCTTTCCTTAAAATATCACCAAAGATCAAATTAACAGAATGTGCTGCACACGGAGTCCAATAGATATGCGGGTAGCAAGCAGACATCATATCACCAGCTTTAACATTTTCACTGGCATTGTCTGTGATAACTTGAACAACATTTTCTTCTCCAATAGAGTCTATCGTACTCTTGAACAAGGAGTACATTTTGGTTGAATAAATCGAAGAGTCGCTTGCATCAACGGACTCAAGAAATAGGCTTCCCTTAGGAGAATTCACTAAGATATTGATGATCATTTTTCCATTTCTCGCTGTCCACTTATCCATTATAATGGAACAACCAAACTTGTTCCATTCTACTTTGTGCTCCTCCATGATTTTGTTCACTTCTGCCACCTTTTTTTTAGATATGGCCCGGTAACTTCATAATAAGTTGGAGGCTTCATTCCTGGGCCATATTGGCCTACGACCTCAATAAAAGCAGCAAAAGTGTCAGTATAATTAACAAATTAAAAGAAAGACTTGCATCATACATCCACCGGGCAAAAACGGTAACTGCACGGTCCCTCAAAATCGCTTTTGCACTAACTTGAGGATTACCACTTTTTCCTCCCTTATCTCCAGATTTTTGAGGGAAGTAACAATCCATAGGACCTTTGGTCTTGCCAGTAGATCCACAACTGGAAGACATTGGTGGAAGCATCCTTCCTCGCTTTTGTGATTTTTGTGGAAGCGACGAAACATCGTCACCTTCTTCTGTTTCATCATCAAGATTATAAAGTTCTTATTCATGAATCATATGAGTCTTTAACTCTTTCTTTTTTTTGAAGGTATGGCTTCAATTTTTCCTTCACATGCCCCGGAACTTTAAGATAACATGCGACATTTGGAACACCACCGATTAGATGCACTTTTTGAGGATAGATTCATCCATTTGTAATCTTATCACAAAAAAGACGTCTAATGGTCATCTTGTTGGTCTCCTTAACTCTTGCAGAGTAAGTCCAAGTCGGGTCATTCTTATATTCTTTTGGCGCCATTAAAATAACAACTACATAACACATAAGAAAAGCCATAAGAACTAAGAATAAAAGACATAATAATTAGGCAGAAATTGGGCAAAATTTTATCGAAAAAAATTCGCTAGTATTTCGGTGCTTTTTGGGCGTTTAGAAAGAAGAAGAACACTAGTTTTCTGCTAAAGAAGTTGAAGAAGTGCTAAAATAGAAACAACGATTTGGGTCCTTTAATTGAAAAAAGACTTCGGGTCTTTTCATTGAAAAAACATTCGCTTCGATCGCTTCTATGCGCTTCACCGCTTCTCGCTTTTTAAAGAGAAGCGGTCTCTTATGCATACCTAAGCCATTTTTAATGGCGGTAGAGATACCCCTTCCACTCCGCTTTGCTTCTCGCTTAAAGCGAGGAAGCACCCGCTTTTTTTTGACACTGCGTCCTTGTGTTGATATATCTTGGTCTCATCACTTGTCTCTAATGAATTCTTCAAGAATTAATCAAGAAGAAATAAACTTGCTGTTCATTGTTAGATTTGTCCTAATTTTCTGCCTATCAGAGATGAGGAATTTCAAGTAAATGTTGAATGTTATGCAAGTGTAAATACTATTATATTAGATTATATTGCATGAACTAGGTAACAATAAATAGTGACTTATGAAATAGTTGGATTATTTATCAAAAAATGAAATTATGGTGTTAGCTGCTTTAGTAGGATGAGATACATGGTTCGCCTGGCGGATCATCCCATTAGATGCATGTTGCTACCTTATATAATTGGGTTGTGACAGATATGGTATTAGAGCTTGTTTTGCATTAAAATAGTGAGACAAAAAATCAGAATGGATACATAGTCACTAAGGGATATTTATATGACATCCATAATAGAGGGTGAACTGATGAGAGTGGGTCGAGTAAAGGACTGTCAGTCTTATAGGCTGGGAATCTTTTGAAGGAGAGGTGCATATGACACCTTAGACAAACTCCACTATGAAAATGGAAGTAATATATAAGATATAACACAAGTTCACCCGGTATGCCCACATTTAGGCTTGAATCTCCGAGGGACAAATTCGTGAATTCTGTGGGACCAAAGCAGACGGTACACACCATGAGTTTAAGTTGTGACATTTTCTTAAGGGTTGGTTTAATGTTTGGCTTGTTGCCAAAGGAAATGTGCTCTTTTTTCTTTCCTTGTCTCCTACTTTTCCTTTTTATTATGGTGGGGGAACAGGGCACTGGATTTGGGTGGGAAGGAAGTGGATGGGATACAAACTCGGTCTGATTCCTTTCCCCGTATGCAGTGGCGTATCTAGGATATTAGGTTCCTGGGTGCTCAAATTTTTTTGTTATAATATTACTACAGTACACAACTATTTCAATACGACAATGAAAAATGTTAATGAGACAACTCATACAAAAAAAGAACGAAGAAGGAGGAAGAACCTTGAATATAAAAAAAAGAAACAGAAAGTGTTGTTGGTGAGAATCAAACTCCTGCCCATAACATTACTAAGCTTCCAACACCACTTCTTAACCAAAGCACCCACCAGTAGTTTTGTTATCTATGTGCTTTTGATAATATATATCCATTTCATTAAGTTTTCTATGGAATTATACCTACCCAAAGATAAGGTTAATGGGTGCTTAAGCACCCAATTTCCATATAGATCCGCCCCTGCCCGTATGTAATTACTTCAGATGTTTCTAAGGTTAATTGACTTCAAACTATCACTCTTTGTATGCAACATTCAATTTCTTCAGTCTTGCTTTCTTTTGGATATCAATACTTGTTTATAGAGTAATAAAAGAAGGTCAAGAGACGGATATAGGTTTCTCAAGCTTTTTTTTTCTTTCAAAATGTTATAAATGTGCTCTTTATTGCGTAATATGGCATTGACTATTCGGAAGTCATGTTAGCAGTATTATCAAATGCGCGCTTAAGCCCTAAAGTGAGGCTCAAAACATGTTGAGCGCTTCGCCTCGCTTAGCGGACGCTTTATTGTTGTCATCAAGCGACCAAGACATACTTTTCCATGCCAGCGAGTGTAATCCTGAAGAGGAGACACTAAACAATTGATATTTCCCTTTATCATAAAGCTTCTTCAATTTATTCGTCCATGTAGTTGGTATTCATACTTATAGATATTAGTCTTGGACAACACAAACACATTTGTAGTTTTTCTTAATTTACGCCTTTCTTCATTAAAGCTCACGCTTTATTTGCGCTTTGTGCTTAAAGCCCCAAAAGTCCGTAGAGTTTGTTTTTGCGCTTGCCTTTGATAACACTGCATATTAGGAAACTGTAGCTATTTGGAAGTTCTATTAGGTTATATGCATTCCTTTCCCGAATGACATTGTATTCTTTTATTATTAGTTATATAGGCAGGTGTGGCTATGGTGCTCATTTTTAAGTTGCATTGTTGGAAGTTAGTCTGAAAACTGATTGTTCAGATGGCTTAAAATTCTGAAAAGTTTGTGCGGTAAGCAAAATATCTTTTATTAGGAAATTGTACACCATTGCTATTTTAGATAGGTACTACACCATTGTTTGTCTGGATCATTTATCCTTTCCTTATCTACCGAGAAAAAAGGTGCCCTCCCTTTCTAGGGTGATTAGTTTTTTCTTTTTACTGCGTGTAGTAAAAGTTATTAATCCTAGTTTTCTTAACTTCCTCCGCCATCTGACTTATGCCTTCTTCATCCCAAGGTCTCAAATTTGGTGTCCAACAAGTTCTTAAAAGTGACTGAGGAGTCTAAACATCTGCATTTGATGTCTTTATTCTATTTAGTTTAATGGGAAATTTTTTTGTTTGCTTGTTGAAGTATTTTTTAATGCTTTAAGTCGTCCAATGCTTTGAAGTCTCTCTCACACACACACTTACTTCTCATTTTGAAAATTGTCTAGCATGGTTCAAAATTCAAGTAAATTTAATACTCAAACAAATGTCGTACTACTGCTGCACTCTCACATTCTTGTCTGTGCTTCATTATACAGAATTTGGGCAAACAGGCAGTCGGCTGCCAGATCAAAGGAATGGAAGATGAGATATATAGCAGAGCTCGAGAGGAGAGTGCAAGCTTTGCAAACAGAAGCGACTTCTTTGTCTGCTCAGTTGACCCTGTTGCAGGTATACATCAGAGCTTTCACAGCTATGCAGTTCCTTTTTAAAAAAAACTTGTATTGCATTCTTTTCATGGACATGGTTGAAGAGATGGAAGTAAGTAAATCCTTGTTTTCTTGGTCTTGTATATGCATAGCATATGAATGTATATACATAAATACATATATAAATGTATATTCAACTTCTTCTATTTCTCTAATGTGCAATATGCACATATAAAAAGGTAGGTTTTGATATATCTGCATTTGTTTTCCATATGGAACAGAGAGATACAAATGGCCAGAGTGCTGAAAACAATGAACTTAAATTCCGCTTGCAGACAATCGAACAATAGGTGCACTTGCAAAATGGTAAGACACTAAACATGACTTTGTCTTCTCTCTCAGAAAACTGACTAGCTTCTTCACCTCTTACTCCGGATGTCAGATAATTCTCCCCTTTCTTCCCGCCTCCTGATTTTGCTGCAAAATGTGCCATTTCATCAACATCCCCTTTGAATCTATATAGTTCAGATAATTCATGCTGATTCAAATAGGATTACTATTTGGATCTAATAAGTACTATGGTGTGCTTTGTTTTCAACTATACTTTAATTTTAGGAAAAAAGTTGAGTGAAATAAAAGTTGAAATACTTCAGCATCACATTGCATGTTTGATTGACTTTTCTGGTTAAACTAATGCAGTAGTTCCTAAAGTTCTCTTCATCTTTGTTGTCCATAGGCACAGGATGCAAAACCGGTTGACCCTAATATTGAACAATTCTTGCAATTAAAATATCGATAATAATTCGTATAGAAGTCTGTGAATTCTAATAGTTAGGATGTGGAGGTTCGGATGCATGCTGACAAATTAAAGTGGATTCTTTTAGATATAATGTTTTGGTTATGGTTTTGGAGAAGGGAAAGAAGAGGGCTCGTAGTCGTTTTAGCTTTAGAGTTAATTCGAGCTACAATTCGTTCTATCTTATGAGGCTCCCAATCAGGGGCGGATTTTGGGGGCAGAGGGGGTTTCCTTCGCTGGAAAATTGCATTGGACATATAAGGAAAAATTAGTTTTATGCATCTATATTTTTCAGCTTTTACATTTTTTCTCTCTCTACTTTCAAGCTCTCAGGCATACTCCTGAGAAGCCTGAGAACAAGGAATCTTAGCTTTCAATAAACACCATTAGACAACCCTCGAAATTTCGACGAAGGAGCCGTCATGCGTTGCCACGCGCGGAACTTTCCGGCGACCCAGTCGCCACGCGCCGGGTGCGTGAGTCAATTTCCGGCAGCTTTTCAATAAAGTTTTTTTTGGACAGCTCCCACTACTGATAATTCCGACAAAATCTGTATAATTTTTTCAGATTTCCGACGATTTTTTTTTTCGGGGAGCGGGAAACCTTGGTTTTAGTCCAAATTTCAGTTTCTTTCACCTCAACAAATCAATTGTGATAACCATCAAACACTCTTATAATTTCCATAACCTGAACATCTGGGTTGTACATTATGGGAGACAACCAGATTTATTTCAACGCAGGTTTCAAATCTTTTGACATCACCAGATGGAATTCCAACAAAGATGTATGGTTTGAATGGGTGGAGAGAAGCCGTAGCATGATGAGATGTTCATCCATGGACAGAAAGGTAATGGAATGGATTTGTTTTGTACTTAAAGAAGCGTCGACAGATCAAATGAATATAGTGAAGTGATGGAAGTACAAGGAACATATGTTAGAACATTTTGGTATCAGGAAATACTATGTTCATGGAAGATATATGAGCATTCTGTCACTGAAGGGAGGTCTGTTATTATAATTCCAGAGTTAGCTTTGAATGCAGGTTGGAAAGACATAGCAGCTAAGATAGAAAGATTCACACATCAGACCCCCAAATGAATCCCACAGTCCCACCTAGAATCACTGTGGACAACTATCCTTATGTCAAAGCAATCAAGGAGAGTAAATGGGAATCCAATACCCTTCGAGAGGCAAAGGTCAGCATAAACAATGGAGATATCTCTATTGTGGAACCTATAGGTAGCGAGGATTCTGGTTTGCTAAAAAGATGCATTGTCGGGTCTTTTGGGAAAAAACCAATGAGAGACCCACTTTAGCAGACATAAGACGATGGGCTAGTGCTTCATGGAACAAAGAATATGGAGTAAACATGCATGAAATGACAGACAACATGTTTTTTCTTTTTTAGAATTTCCAAATAGATTCATGGCGGAGCAGATCTTCCAAGGAGACTGGAGATGGAAAAAGTTCAAGCTCCATCTTGAATAGTGGAATCATACTGCTGGATGCATTCCAAACTCACAAACTGCGGAAACATATTGGATTAGAGCCATGGGGATTCCTTTACATCTATAGTAAAAAAAGATCTTCAAATAAATAGGAGATCTCTGCGAGGGATGGATAACTACTGAAGAAGAAACTGATCTAAAAAATCATCTTAAGTGGGCAAGAATTAAAATTGTTGGTGATGGCATAAATACTCCCAATAAGGTTGGGATTGAAAGGGACGGTATCAAATTTTTCATCACAATCTGGGCTGAAAGACAGGCAAGATATGAGCTGAAGATGCAAGAAAACAAACAATGTTTTGAAATAGAAAGATATTTTAAAAATCAAGTGGGGTGCACCATATTGCAAAACACTGATAAAGGAAAGGCATGTGTGCAACTTATACAAGGTTCGAGCTCCATGAATCTGAGCAGTAAAGTGGCAAACAACGAGCTGAAATCCAATAACTCTGACTTGGATGCACAAGTTAGTTTTAATGATCTCTTGTATGAGTTTTCTGATGATATTAGGCTGAAGCCTTATATTGAGGAAATGGGAGGACCTTCTTACTTGGGGGAAAAGATTCCAGCCCAGGGGATCCAATCCCCAATGCAAACCTTGAAACTATGGCAAAGGTAACACTTAACAAATGCAGTCAGCCAGAAGGTGGAGCAGAGATAGCAAGATTGGAACATAAGGCAGGGGAGCGAATCATAAACACAGTTATGGGGGAAGATCAAGTTGGAAGTGCTTTGGAACAACTAAAGCACTTTAGCTCTATCCAAGATTGGGAAATCGAGGAGGTGAATCCTATAGAAGTTTAGCAACACAATCCAATAATTTATAAAGACATGGATGCAACACTATAGGTCCATCAAAATATGATCAAATTGGGGAAAATGTTTGGAGTAGATTTTCAAGGTCGTGAAGAAGAAGCATTGGAGTTGTTAATGCAAATTGACAGTTGCAGATAGGTTAGAAGGGTGGAGACAGAGTTGGAGGTAAAGAGACAAAGGTTCAAAAGATCACTAGAAATAAAAGGGTTAACTTCGTTTGATGTCAAATTCAAGAGTGACGGGAAAAGGAGTAAGGGAAGAGATCTATCAATCATTTCAATATGAAGATCAAATAAATTTCCTGTAATGTAAGGGGATTAAACGACAAGAAGAAAAGGGAGATCATAAAAAGTCAAGTGCAGAACTGGAGGCAGACATTATATGCATGCAAGACACAAAAGTGGATGGGGATATCAAGGAAATAGTCAATCAAATATGGGGTGGTAGATGGGTGAGGTATGCAAGTTTAGAAGCTAGCGGCACGAGAGGGGGGATTTTGTTATTATGTGATTGCAGAGTACGGAAAGGGGAGGTGTTATAGACTGGTGCATACACTTTGACTTGTAAGTTCGAGGCTCTTTTACAAAGTTTTCAGTGTCACATAACAGGAGTGTTTGCCCCAAATTGTAGAATAGAAAGGAAAATAATATGGAGAGAAATTGGTGCATTGAGGGGATTGATGGAAGGTCTTTGGGCGAATTGTGGCGATTTTAACTTTAGAAGTTACCCTTTTAAAAAATGGGAATGTTCAAGGAGGTCCAGAGCGATGGTGGAATTCTCGGATTTAATAGAAGATATGGAGTTGATAGATCTTCGACTTGAAGGGGGTTACTATACTTGGTTCAAAGGGGACAATCATACAACCGCTTTAAGAATTGATAGATTTCTCATTTCAGAAGAATGGGATGAAAGCTTTAGAAACATCAAGCAAACTATCCAACAAAGGCTGATTTCTGACTATTCACATGTGGCTCTATATTGTGGTGCTTGGAAACAAGCTAAATCATACTTTAAGTTTGAAAATTGGTGTTTGAATGTGGAATTTCTTGATGACAGAATTAGAGACTGATGGACATCTTTTGAATTCTGAGGAAGACCAGATTACATATTAGCTTGTAAGTTAAAAGCTCTCAAGGGCAAGCTAAAAGAATGGAGCAGAAGTTGTGAAGGAAATTTGGGACTACAAAAATAAAAAAATTGCTAAGTCTACTCGCAGGTTTTGAGGCAACACAACAACTAAGAGCGCTGACAAGGGAGGAATCAGTGAGTAAAGAAGCTACTCTAATGGAGATTGAGGAACAACACAAGAATGAAGAAATTGCATGGAGACAAAAATCAAGAGCTCTGTGGTTCAAAGAAGGGGAAATGAATACAAAACTTTTCCATCACATTATAAATGCAACAAGAGAAACAACAATATTGATCAACTATTGATTCGACGTGAAGTAGTCGAGGATCCAGGCAAAATAGAGACTGAGATCACTAAATTCTACAAAGAGTTATATATAGAACCTGAAGAGTGGAGACTAACGGTCAATTTCGAAAATAGCTCAAGAATTTCTGAATCAGAAAGGGAGTTTTTATAGAGTAACTTTGAGGAACAAGAAGTTTTGACCTGTCTGAAGATGTGTGCAAGTGACAAGGCCCCAGGGTCGGATGGATACACAATAGGTTTTTTCAAAAAATGTTGAGACATTATGAAGGAAGACATCATGGCGGCCTTCAACAACTTCCATTCTCAGGAGATGATTCAGAAAAGCTTCAATGCAACATATATAGCTTTGATTCCAAAGAATACATGTGCGAAAGAATTGAGAGATTTCAGACCTATCTGATAGGGAGCTTCTACAAATTGCTCTCAAAAGTCTTGATTGAAAAACTTAAGAGGGTGGTAGGGAAAATTGTCGATGCTCAACAAATGGCTTTCATCAAAGGAAGACAAATAATAGATGCAGTGTTGATTGCCAACGAAGTTGTGGATTCAAGAATAAAAAAGAAAGAACCTGGAGCCTTATGCAAATTAGATATCGAGAAGGCCTATGATCATGTAAATTGGATCTTCCTACTCAAAATGTTAGAACTAATGGGTTTTGGGCAGAAATGGAATAGATGGATGAAAACTTTCATATCTACTATAAAATTCTCCATTCTCATAAATGGATCTCCTAAAGGTTTTTTCCATTCACACAGAGGTCTAAGACAAGGTGATCCTTTATCTCCCTTTATATTCATTATAGCCATGGAATGATTGAACAACATGATCAAAACGGCTAAAGTCAATGGGAGGATTAAAGGTTTTGAGGCAAACAGGAGTGGGGCAAACAATCTAGAAATCACACATCTCCAATATGCCGATGATACTCTAGTCTTCTGTGATGTTGAGAAGGAACAACTTAGATTCTTGAGGATCATTTTTGTCTTATTTGAGGGAATCTCAGGATTACACATCAACTTGAGAAAGAGCAATATTTTCCTCATTAATGAAGTTAACAACATGGAGCAACAAACACAGATATTGGGAGGAGAAGTAGGGTCCCTACCAAATGTTTGCCTTGGGATCCCTCTTGGTGCAAGATCCAAATCAAAAGAAATATGGAATTCAGTCATAGAAAAGTGTGAGAAGAAGTTGTCAAGATGAAAATCTCAATACCTATGATTGGAGGGAAGGCTAGTTCTAATCAACTCAGTATTAGACTCACTTCCTACCTATATGATGTCTTTGTTGCCAATTCCAGCCGGCATTTTACAGAGATTGGACAAACTTTGAAGATCATTCCTTTGGCAAGGTAATAAGGAGAAAAACGTCTTCCATTTAGTTAAATGGAAGACACTCAAAATGGATAAAAAATAAGGTGGTTTAGGAATAAGGAATTTGAAGAATCAAAGTATGGCTCTTAGAATGAAATGGTTATGGAAGTACTCTCAAGAACCCCAATATTTATGGGTAAAAGTGATCAAAGCTAAGTACAGTGAGGAAAATAACTAGGTGTCAAAAAAAGCCAGAACATCATATGGAGTAAGTGTGTGGAAATCCATCAGAGAACTTTGGCCTATAATGAAGAATCACTCCTCCATAAGAGTGGAAAGCAAAGGAACACATCATTCTGGAATAATAATTGGTTAGGAAATGAAAGCTTAAAGGAAAGATAGCCCGATATGTTTGGTTTAGCACAAAACCAGCACAATATAGTAGTTGATATGAGGAGTCATCAAGGATGGGAAATCTCTCTAAGAATACAGTTGAATGACTGGGAGATAACAAGATTAGTTGACATTTACAAAGAGCTGGAAGCATTTATAGGAGTACAGGAAGGTATTAATTAACTTTGGTGGCAGAGGCACAACAGAGGGGTTTACCGGGTGAAGGATGCATATAAGATTTTGAATCATAATAATCAACAGTTAGACCCATGGACTTGGAAACATGTATGGAAAAAAAAAGATACCTTACAAGGTAGCACGCTTCACTTGGCTACTAGCAAAGGAGGCGGTATTAACCCAAGATAATCTCATAAAAAGGGTAATTTCTTTGTGTTCAAGATGTTTTCTCTGCAGGGAAGATGCTGAAACTATCACCCATTTGTTTTTACATTTCAAGATTACAGACCAACTATGGAAAATCTTTATTAGTCTTAGGGGCATTTCATGCACTACTAAAAATCCAGGAAAAATGGGCCACAAAAGAATATCAAACTTGGTCCCTTTTAGGCCAAATAGAGACCAAAAAGCGACCAAAATGGCTTGGTAGCTATATTGATGGTCCCTTTTATTTATGGATCAAAGTTGGTCTCTAATTAGTATGACGACCCGACCCATCGTCTTTTGTATTTCAGCCTCGTTATCCCCGTAGTATGCTTTCCCGTGTGTTGATATATGTGTTTGGTGAGTTTGAAGTGTGTTGGGTGGAATCTGGTTAGAAATGAGACCAATAGTCTCTTTAAGGAAAACTTAATTGGAAAATTCAACCAGACATTGACTTGTGAGTTAGAGGGCTCAGAACGGACTATCGACTATTCGACTAGTTTTGGATGGTGATTTATGACTTAGGAGTGAAATCAGAATTTAGTTTGGAGGTCTGGTGTAGTATTAGGCATGAATTGGCTAAGTTCGAATTTTGCCAAATTCCGGTTGATAGGTGAGATTTTTTTCCGGGGGTCGGAATGGAATTTTGACAGTTGCAGTAGCTCCGTTAGGTGATTTTGGATAAGTGTGAAAATTTTTAGATCATTCGGAAGTGCTTAGGTCGGGTTTTGGATCGTATGAGTATTTGGAAAAGTTCTAGTTTGACTTAGGCTTCAATTTGAGGAATTTGATGATTTTTTATGTTAATTTTGGTGTTTTTATGGCTCAAGTAAGTTTGAATGAGGTAATAGGTCATGTTGGTGCCTTTGGTTGAGGTCCCGGGGGCCTCGGGGTGATTTTGGATGGCTAACAGAAAGAGTTTAGTTTGGAAAAAGCTGCAGAAATTGCAGCAGCAGTGCAGACCCATTTTTGGCCATCGCGATTGCGAAAGCGTGGAGGCGATCGCGTAGTAGCGGGCCGTTGTTCTCTGTGACCACGGAAGGCGAGTCGCATTCGCGTAAGATTTGGAGGAAGGGATATGCGACCGCGTGGTGATTAGTGCGATCGCGTAGGAGTAAATTGGAGGCTTCAGATGCATGTTCTATGCAATCGCAGGCCAGGGGCTGCGATCGCGTATAAGGGATCGCTGGGCAGTTAAGGTTTTTATAAAAAGTTCATCCGCGAGCTATTTCATATCTCCTCCATTTTTGCACCACCTTGAGAGCTTGTTGATGGATTTTGAAGGGGATTTTGACGGGAAGTGATTGGAGGTAAGTCTCGTGGCCTTAATACGTCATTTTATTGAAGAATCCACCATTAATTCTCTAAAATTGGGTGTAAAAGTTCATGAACTAGGGCTTGAAATTTGAAAAAATTGGGGATTTGGAGGAGCAATTGGACTCCGATTTTGGTGAATTTTATATGTTTTGACTCGTGGCGAGATGAGGATTCTGAAAATTGTGAATTTTGTAAATTTTCGAGAGTGGGACCGGGGCTCGGGTTTTGCCAACTTCGTGTTTTTGGGTGTATTTCGAGTTATTTCGATTGGTTTATGTTTCATTGGCCTATTTGGATGCATTCCTATTGGTTTTGTTCAGATTTGGCATCCGCGGAGGTTGATTTTCGTGGGAAAGGCATTGCGAGCTAGTTTGCGGCCGGCTTGAGGTGAGTAATGGGTGTAGATGATGACCTGAGTGTTTGAATCCCCGGTATATCACTTTGTGACGCTATTATGAGACTAGACACGAACTCCATGGCTAGTTCGGGGTCGTATATGATGGAAATTGTGACTCGGTCCAATCCGAGGGATAGATTGTACTATGTTGGCGATTGCTTCGCATACTATATTGATGATATCAGGGCTTGATGCCTTGTGCCGACTTGTAGAATCCTTCAGGGATCGTTATCTCAAAATTATCATGATTTTCATATTATTTGAATTCAGTCAAGGTTTAAATATTATTTTTGCAAACTCGGCCATATTTATACGTTTTGAAAACTCAATTGATTTTTAATGATAATTCGGGCTGATGAGTACTATCTCACTGTTTCTGGACTATATATTATTTTAGATGGAAACGGTGGTAACTATTGGCACCGTGTATCTAAATGAAAACGGTGGTAACTATGCGCACCTTGTATTCTAAATGGAAATGGTGGTAACTATTGGCACCGTGTATTGTAATGGAAATAGTGGTGACTATTGGACTGTATGATATGGCGCTTGGGCTGTAGGAGTCTCTCCGGAGTCTGAACACCCACAGTGAGTGCGGGTACCCATATGGATTAGGCTGCACGTTCCGCAGTGTTAATGCATTACGTTGCATCTCATGCATTTACTTATTACCGTTGCTTTATCTGTATATCTCTGAGGTTGGTACTGTATAGAACTGTTATATAGCTTCATTTTGAGTTATTTCGTGTTTTCTTATCTTCGGGTTTTTATACATACTTATTACTGACTGAGTTGGTAGACTCACCCCACACTCACTGCACCTTGTGTGCAGATCCAGGTGCTCCAGAGACCTAGTGATGCTGTTGCTGATTACCCGAGCTATTAAGAGTACTGAGGTAGCTCCCCAGCGTCCGCAGGACCACCTACTGTGTCCCTATCAGTCTGTTCTTCTTGCTATTTTGTCAAACTTTGGTATTATTTCTGTTCGGGCTTGTATCCCATTTTGTTAGAGACTCTGTACTCGTGACTCCTCGGTTTTGGGGAGGATTATTGTTCTTACTCAGCTATATATTAATTAGTAATGTCTATCCTTGGTTGGGGATTTCATATTAGATTCATTGTGTTATCCTAAATTGCTTCTTTTGACTGGAATGTCGTTCTTGGTTGTGGTTTGGTCGGGCTTGCCCATCCTCGCGGCCAGACGTCGTCACAATCAGGTTTGGAGTCGTGAAAAGTTGGTATCAGAGCCTAGGTTTACTAGGCCTCACGTGTTATGAGCTGGTTTAGTAGAGTCTCGTGGATCGGTACGTAGACGTCTGTATGTATCCTCGGGAGGCTGCAAAACCTTTAGGAAACACTTCATATTCTTGAACTCTTATTGTGCGGCTTTGTTGATTTGAGAACTGAAACTTCTTATTATATTATGTCGCAGATGGCGAGAAGCCGTGCTACTGGACGTGACGGTCGACCCCAATTGGCGCTAGCTAGAGGCCGTGGGCGCGGTCGTGGCCGTGGTCGTGGTAGAGCAGCAAGGGCAGTACCAGTTGACCCACTTGTTGCCCCTATTCAGGATCATCCCCAGATGTTGAGGCTCCAACAGCACCTACTCAGGCATCGGCAGTACCCATTGTGATACCTGGTCTCCAGGAGACGTTGGCTCAGATCTTATCCGTCTGCACCAGGTTAGCTCAGGTGGTATCAGCTACCACTGTAGCAGCTACTTCTCAGACCGGGGGTGGTCATCAGACCCCCGCAGCTCGCACTCTAGAGAAGGGTGCACAGGGTTTGCAAACCCCAGAGGCACCACCAGTTCAGCCAGTTGTTCCAGTTCAGGGTGATGGGGTACCAGTGATGCCAGATGACGAGCAGCGTCTTCTGGAGAGGTTTAACAGACTTTCACCTCCGACTTTTAGCGTTGTTCTGGGCGAGGATGCCCAGGGGTTTCTCGACAAGTGTCGACGCATGCTCAGGAAAATAGGGATTATGGAGACTAGTGGGGTATCTTTTACCACTCTTTAGTTCTCAGGAGTAGCCTTCACCTGGTGGGAGGCATATGAGTAGCGTAGGCCTGCAGGGTCAGCACCGTATCATGGCAGGAGTTCTCCACTATCATTTTCGAGAAGTGGGTACCTAGGTCACAGAGAGAGGAGTTACGTAGGCAGTGTGAGTTACTTCGCCACGGGGATATGTTTGTGATGCAGTATGAGATAAGATTTGCACAGTTAGCTCGTTATGCTCCGTGGATGGTCCATACGGATAGGAGAGGATTAGACTATTTATGGATGAGCTCATTTATCCCTTTCGTATTCTAATGACCCGAGAGAGGGTCCTGAGTTATACCTTTGAGGAAGCGGTGGATATAGCCCGTGATATTGAGACGTTTCGCCGTCTGAATCGAGAGCAGAGGGAGGCCAAGAGGCCTTGAGGTTTGGGTAGTTATGGTAGTGCTCCATCTAGGGGCCAGTCTCATCAGGGTAGAGGTCGTTCTTTTACACCTCCTCAGTCAGGCCTCCCAGAGTACAGTGGAGCTTCCTACGGTCGTGACCGTCAGGTTCACCATCAGGGTCAGTCTTCACTCATTGCACTGCTAGTTCTGAGTTCTATACCCGTTTCGTCAGCCCAGGGCTCATCTGCGGCAAGGGGTTGCCTTCAATCCCCTTCTCCAGCTTCAGTCGGTTGTTTCGAGTTTGGGGAGTTTGGTCATTTGAAGAGACATTGTCCTCGACTTTGTGGTGGTAGGTTTCAGCGGAGGGATCATCCCTCCTCTTCTTCTCCATCTATTTCAGCATCATTCCAGTCTAGTAGGGTGGGAGTCAGTCATCTAGAGGCCGCCCCAGGAGGGATGAGCGATCGAGCGGTGGTCAGGATCGTTTCTATGCACTCCTAGATAGGAGAGATGTTGTTGCTTCAGATGTAGTGATCACATGTATTATCTCAGTTTTCCATAGGGATGCTTCTATGTTGTTTGATCCCGGGTCTACATATTCTTATGTATCTGCTTACTTTGCTCATCATTTGGGGACTACCCGAGGGTGTCTAGCATTGCATTTTCATGTATCTACCGTGGTGGTGATACTATTATTGTAGACCACGTGTATCGGTCCTGTCTTGTTACTATTGAGGGTCTGGAGACCCGAGCTGACTTGCTACTTTTGAGCATGGTAGATTTTGATGTTATTCTGGGCATGGATTGGCAATCATCGTGCCATGCTATTCTAGACTGTCGTGCCAAGACAGTCACGTTGGCTATGCCGGGTATCCCGAGGGTTGTGTGGCGTGGTTCGACGGATTATGTACCCAGCAGGGTAATGTCTTTCTTAAAGGCCCAGCAGATGGTTTGGAAGGGATTTTTATCATATATGGCATTTGTGAGGTATGTTTGAGCTGAAGCTTCTAGTCTTGATTCAGTCCCCGTGGTGAGGGAGTTCCCTGATGTGTTTCCAGCAGACCTACCGGGCATTCCACTGGACATGGATATTGACTTCGGTATTGATTTGGTGTCTCAAACTCAGCCCATTTCAATTTCTCCCTATCGTATGGCACCAGCAGAACAAAAGGAGTTGAAGGAGAGGCTGCAGGAACTCCTAGATAAGGGGTTCATTTATCCGAGTGTGTCACCGTGGGGTGCACTGGTGTTATTTGTTAAGAAGAAGGATGGCACAATGAGAATGTGCATTGATTACAGACAGTTGAACAAAGTGACAGTAAAGAACGAGTATCCACTGCCCCATATTGAGGATTTGTTTGACCAGCTTCAGGGAGTAAAGGTATTCTCTAAGATTGATCTCCGTTCAGGCTATCACCAGCTGAAGATTAGAGATTCTGATATCATGAAGATAGTTTTCAGGATGAGATATGGCCATTATGAGTTTCTGGTAATGTCATTTGGGCTGACTAATGCCCCAGCAATATTCTGATTGTGTTTATTGATGATATTCTTGTTTACTCGTGTAGCCAGGAGGAGCACGCGCATCATTTTAGGGTGGTATTGCAGAGGTTGAGAGAGGAGAAGTTGTATGCAAAGTTCTCCAAGTGCGAGTTCTGGCTTAGTTCTGTGGCTTTCCTAGACACGTGGTGCCCAGGGACGGTATTTAGGTTGACCCAAAGAAGATCGAGGCAGTACAGAGTTGGCCCAGACCGTCCTCAGCTTCTGAGATTCAGAGTTTCCTCGGTTTGGCGGGTTATTACCGCAGGTTCGTTCAGGGTTTTTCATCTATTGCTTTGCCTTTGACGAAGTTGACGCAGAAGAATGTACCATTTGTGTGGTCTGATGAGTGCGAGGAGAGCTTCCAAAAGCTTAAGTCATTGTTGACTACTGCTCCAGTGTTAGTATTTCCAGAAGCTTCAGGTTTTTATACGGTATATTGTGATGCTTCGAGGATTGGTATTAGATGTGTTCTGATGTAGGAGGGTATAGTGATTGCATATTGTTCTCGGCAATTGAAGCCCAATGAGAAAACTACCCTATTCATGACTTAGAGTTGGCGGCTATAGTTCATGCCCTGAAGATTTAGAGGCACTATCTATATGGGGTATCTTGTGAGGTGTATACAGATCATCGCAACCTTCATCACTTGTTCAAGCAAAAAGATCTAAATTTGAGGCAACAGAGATGATTTGATTTACTCAAGGACTATGATATTACCATATTGCATCACCCGGGGAAGGCAAATGTGGTGGCCGATGCTTTGAGCCGGAAGGCGGTGAGTATGGGTAGCTTGGCGTACATTATAGTTGGGGAGAGGCCCCTTCTAGTTGATGTTCAGGCCTTGGCCAATCGGATGGTGAGGTTAGATATTTCAGAGCGGTTGGCTTGTGTGGTTTCCCGGTCTTCTTTATATGATCGCATCAAGGAGCGCCAGTATGATAACCCGTATTTGCTTGTCATGAAGGACATGGTCCAGCATGATGATGCCATAGATGTGACTATTGGTAGTGAGGGTGTGTTGCGTATACATGGCCGGATTTGCATGCCCAATGTGGATGGGCTCCGAGAGATGATACTAGAAGAGGCCGACAGCTCGCGGTATTCTATTCATCCGAGTGCCGCGAAGATGTACCAGGACTTGAGGCAGCATTATTGGTGGAGAAGAATGAAAAAGGACAATGTGAGTTATGTGGCTAGGTGTCACAATTGTCAGCAGGTCAAATATGAGCATCAGAGACCCGGTGGTGTACTTCAGCATATGGATTTCCAAAGTGGAAATCGGAGAAGATTACTATGGAATTTGTGAGTGGTCTCCCTCGTACCTCGAGGGACTTTGAAACTATTTGGGTGATTGCGGATAGACTGACCAAGTCCGTGCACTTCATCCGGTGTGTACCACCTATTCTTTGGAGCGGTTGGAAGAGATTTTTATCCGTGATATTGTGCGGTTGCATGGGGTTGCAGTTTCTATTGTATCAGACAGGGGTACTCAGTTTTCCTCCCAGTTCTGGAAGACTTTTCATCGGGAGCTGGGCACATAGATTCAGATGAGCACGGCTTTTCATCCTCAGACGGACGGACAGTCCGAACGTACTATTTAGATATTGGAGTACATGTTGCGTGCTTGAGTTATTTATTTCGGAGGTTCTTAGGTAGAGTTCTTGCCGCTGGCAGAGTTTGCCTATAACAATAGTTAGCACTAGCATTCAGATGGCGCCGTATAAGGCTTTATATATGAGACGGTGTAGGTCTCCAGTCGGTTAGTTTGATCCCGGCGAGGCTAGACTATTTGGGACAGAGTTAGTTCAAGATGCCTTGGAGAAAGTGAAAGTTATCCAGGAGAGACTTCGTACAGCTTAGTCGCATCAAAAGAGTTATGTGGATCAGAAGGTTCGGGATGTATCTTATATGGTGGGCGAGAAGGTTCTGTTGAAGGTCTTGCCTATTAAAGGCGTGATGAGGTTTGGGAAGAAAGGGAAGCTGAGTCCGCGGTTTATTGGACCTTTTGAGATTCTCAGCAGGATTGGGGATGTGGCATATATGCTTGCTTTGCCACCCAGTTTGTCGGGGGTTCACCCGCTGTTTCATGTTTCTATGCTCAAGAAGTATGGTGGGGACCCGTCTCATGTGTTAGACTTCAGCACGATCCAGTTGAATGAGGACTTGACCTATGATGTGGAGCTAGTGGCTATTTTAGGCCGACAGGTTCGAAAGTTGAGATCAAAAGACATAGCTTCGGTGAAGGTGAAATGGAGAGGTCGGCCCGTGGAGGAGGACACTTGGGAGACCGAGCAGGAGATGCAGAGCAAATATCCTCGTTTGTTTGAGGCTCCAGGTATGTTTCTTGACCCGCTCGAGGACGAGCGTTTGTTTTAGTTGGGGAGGATGCGATGACCCGACCCATCGCCTTTTGTATTTCAGCCCCGTTATCCTTGTAGTATGCTTTCCCATGTGTTGATATATGTGTTTGGTGAGTTTGAAGTGTGTTGGGTGGAATCTGGTTAGAAATGTCACAAATAGTCCCTTTCAGGAAAGGTTAAGTTGGAAAAGTCAACCGGACGTTGACTTGTGAGTTAGAGAGCTCGAAACGGATTTCCAACAATTCGACTAGTTTCGGATGGTGATTTATGATTTGGGAGCGAAATCGGAATTTAGTTTGGAGGTCCGGTGTAGAATTAGGCCTGAATTGGCTAAGTTCGAATTTTGGCAAACTCCAGTTGATAGGTGAGATTTTGATCCAGGGTTCGGACTGGAATTCCAACAGTTGCAGTAGCTCTGATAGGTGATTTTGGATATGTGTGTAAATTTTCAGATCATTCGGAAGTGTTTAGGTTGGGTTTTGGATCGAATGCGAATTTGGAAAAGTTCTAGTTTCACTTAGGCATACATTTGAGTAATCTGATGATTTTTATGTTAATATTGGTGTTTTTATGGCCCGAGAAAGTTTGAATGAGGTAATAGGTCATGTTGGTGCCTTTGGTTGAGGTTCCGGGGGACTCAGGGTGATTTCGGATGGCTTACGGAAAGATTTTAGTTTGGAAAAAGCTGCAGAAATTGCAGCAGCAGTGTAGACCCATTTTTGGTCATCGCGATCGCTGAGGCGTGGATGTGATCGCGTAGTAGCGGGCTGTTGTTCTCTGCGATTGCAGGAGTCGAGTCGCGTTCGCGTAAGGTTAGGAGGAAGGGCTATGCGACCGCATTGTGATTAGTGCGATCACGTAGGAGTAAATTGGAGGCTGCAAATGTCTCTTCTCTGCGATCGCAGGCCAGGGGCTGCAATCGCGTATAAGGGATCGTTGGGCAGTTAAGGTTTTTATAAAAATATCATCCACGAGATATTTCATATTTCCTCCATTTTTGCACCGCTTTGAGAGCTTGTTGACGTATTTTGAAGGGGATTTCAATGGGAAGTGATTGGAGGTAAGTCTCGTGGCCTTAACACGTTATTTTATTGAAGAATCAACCATTAATTCTCTGAAAATTGGGTGTAAAAGTTGATGAACTAGGACTTGAAATTTCAAATGAACATTGGGGATTTGGAGGAGCAATTAGACTCCTATTTTGATGGATTTTATATGTATGGACCCATGGCGAGACGAGGATTCTGAAAATGAGAATTTCGTAATTTTTCGAGAAGTGGGCCTGGGGCTCGGGTATTTCAAACTTCGTGTTTTTGGGTGTATTTCGAGTTATTTCGATTGGGTTATATTCCATTGGCCTATTTTGACGCAATCCTATTGGTTTTTTTTGATTTGGCATCCGCGGAGGTTGATTCTCGAGGGAAAGGCATTGCGAGCTAGTTTGCAGCCGGCTTGAGGTGAGTAATTGGTGTAGATGATGACCTGAGGGTTTGAAAATCCAGTATATCACATTGTGACGCTATTATGAGGCTAGAAACGCACTCCATGGATAGTGCGGGGTCGTATATGTTGGAAATTGTGACTCGGTCCAATATGAGGGATAGATTGTACTATGTTGACGATTCCTTCGCATACTCTATTGATGATATTTGGGCTTGATGCCATGTTTGGGGCCTTTTGCCGACTTGTGGAACCCTTTAGGGACCGCTATCTCCGAATTATCATTATTTGCATATTATTTGAATTCTGTCCAAGTTTAAATATTAATGTTGCAAACTCAGCCATATTTAAACGTTTTGAAAACTCAAATGATTTTCAATGATAATTCGGGCTGATAAGTACAATCTCACTATTTCTGGACTATATATTATTTTAAATGGAAACGGTGGTAACTATTGGCACCGTGTATTTAAATAGAAACGGTGGTAACTATGGGCACCATATATTATAAATGAGAATTTGGAGTTATTGCGTAAAATAAAGTCTGCCGATATAACTAATTTACAGAAAATCTATATTCATTATAGGATGTTGGACGATTGGCAAAGCGGAATATAGAGGAAATGAAAAGTGGTGCACTAAGCATGGAAATATGCAATTGAACTATAACTTTTTAATGTTCGCATTTAACTGTAATGAAGTGGTTAACTTGGCAATTTATAATTCTTGTTTGGCGTTTTATCTCGAAGGAATAAGATTTGATTTTTAAAATACTGAAATTGTATTAAATGAGATAGATTTTGTTGAATTATTCTGTTAAACTATATGTGGGTTGTGACAAAACAAGTAAACAAAAATATTTGAGAAAATTTCATGTTACAATGTTATCTTGGCAGAGATTTGAATTCAAAGTTCAATAGGAAGAAAGTAAGGAGGGAAGTTGGGTCATGTTGGACGAGTTGGGTTATGACCCGTTATTTGACCCAACTTGACCCGATCCATTTTGACCCAAGAAAATTTTGGGTTGGGTTGGGTTTTGACCCCTTTAATGATCTGACCCATTTTGACCAGCCCAAATTTGACCCAACCCGCCAAATACCAACCCCTAGATGCTGCTCCCGGTCATACCAGATGAATGGACAACAGAAGCATTCACTAAAGGGTTAAATACGACAAGTTCCGATGTTTCCCTAAAATTGAAGGAAAGTTTGTTTGAGTTCTAGGAAACAACATGGACGGATGTTCATAAGATAAGAATTGAAGATGACCAGATCGACTTTCCAGCGTCAATTAAAGGCAGGGACTGGAAAAAGAATAAAGAGAAATTAAAGGATAATTTCGACATAAATCGACGATCTTCAAAGGGACGATTGTTTCCCTAGGAACGGGCCGAAGGACACGGCATAGGTTTACGATCGGCTGATATATTCACTAGCGATAGGAGAACTGATCGCGGCCCAAATATTAGATCATTATAGGACAATGAGACATCGGGTTCTCGAGATTCTTCCTGCCCTAGGCTTTTTGAAAACAACTTTAACGTTAGTGTCGTGGAGCTGGAGTTGGCATTGGGAACATTAAAGAAGCACAATTCATGAAGCCAATGAGATACGATACCATCCAAAGGGATCATTATTTGTGATACGAATATCATGAGACAAACGGCCACCAGACAATGGACGGTCGGTATATGTGCAAGGAGGTAGCACACTAAAGAACGGTCATCTCAGATAATATTTAAGTGACCGGGCTAAAAACTACTACAGATGCAATCGTTATAATGCATAACCTTCAAAAGCAGGATAAGAACGCTAGACGGTCAAAATGATTTTTTGGGGGGGCGAGATTAATGATGTGATATTTTCGGTGGAAAAAAAGACGAGGGTGTTAGTGACCCACTACAAAAGAATCCGGGAAATCACTAAGGACGACATTACTTTCACGAAGGAAGACTAGATAGATAGTTCCTTCGACACAATGATGCGTTGGTAATCTCTTTAAATGCCTTAGATTTTAGACTAAAGGTGTTCTAGTGGTTCCAAAACATTTGGCCAACATCATCTAATGGAGAGTTTTCGAGGAATACAAGCTCACTAATTTTATCAGTTTGGCCACAAAATTCCTCACCGGGTTCAACCTAACGAGTGTGACAACCCAATGAGATATCTTGCTACACTCAGATGTCGAGGAGTGATGAAGACGACCCTTTTCAAAGTGGTGGATGACGATATGGGCTACAATATTATCGTGGGGAGACCGTGGTTGCATGACATAAAGGTTGTGCCATCAGCATATCACCAGTTGCCAAAATTCCCAACTCCCGATGGAATTAAACAAATAAGGGGCGACCAACCGACAATAAATGAGATGAATGCAATCTCAATTTTCAGTAGCAAAAGGGAAGGAACATGCAACATAGCCATATTCATGCTCCCGATCCGAGTAAAGTCAACTAGGGGGAAGAAACGTCGGATTCGTATTAGGTACCAACCTATTTTTGGGTACCAGAAGAAACGGAAATAGTAAAATCCATAGCATAAGAACTTGAACAAGTTACATTGCTTGAAAAATTCTTGGAGAGGAAGTTTTTCTTCCCATATGCCCCAGGACATAGCTCACCACTTGCTATCATCATAGGTCGAGTGGGTCGCCAACTTTCGGACCACCCAATCCGGCAAATTAAGAACGTCACCCGGCGTCCATGAAACTGCTGCGGGAAAAGAAAAAAAAGGCCTAATTACGAAACCAGTCTTTCCCCATAGATAAAACTGAGAAGGAACAAAATGCACCACTTACGTGTATAGTTCCATTCCTCAAGGAATGGAATAAGCTCTACGGGGATAATGTCAGCGGTCCGCACCCGGACGATCCGCATTGCAAGGTTAGCAGACCTCGATGGTGGAAGGCTGGTATATCCGGATTAGATGACTATGAGTAAAATCAAGCCCCACCTTCTCCACAAAAAATCTCACCATCAATACTGTTCTCCAAAATGATGGATCGATCTATGCCAATGTGACCCGATACTCTAGGTAGAAATCAAACACAAACCTATGAAGGGGCCCCAGTGTGAAAGGATATGTATACACATTCAAGAATCTATCGGCACGATCCATGATGCCCTCACCCGGGGGAAGTATCTGTAACACTACCTTTTCCCCCCATCCGCAGTCTTTTCTCACTAACCAAACATGTTTTTCTCCTATCGAAGAAGCGACCTTTAAGGCATACTCTCGTTGGTCCTGAATGGCATAGGCAAATCTCTTCCCTCTATGTTGGGCAGAAACCAATGCAGCAGTCACAATTAGGATATAATTGGAGAACTAAAGCGGGAATCTATGCAAGTACTTTAGTACTAAAATAACGAAAGGTTTGATGCGGAAAGAAAAGGGCAACTGCTTAAAATGGTGGGATCTCCAAAAAACCAAAAACATCCTTGTATATATACTCATGGAAAAACAGACACAATCTGCGTGCCTCAAAGACGATTAAAATCACCATCGCCCAGTCCTGAGGTGGTACCCTACCTCAACTACCTCCATCAGTACAAGGCTAGGCTCTAGGATGCCAATAACGCCTTTGCCAGTCCTGAGGTGGTACCCAACCTCAACGACCTCCATTAGAACAAGGATAGGCTTCACGAAGCTAGAGGTGGTACCCAACCTCGAGGATCTCCATCAAAGAAGTTAGACTCCAAGAAGCCAACAACATCGCTAGTCTCAAGGTGCTACAGGACCTCAAGGACCTCCGTTAAAAAGAAGTCAGGCTCTAGGCGGCCAAAAACACATTCTCCAGTCCCGAGGTGGTACCCTACCTCGAGGACCTTTATCAGGGAAAAGTCAAGCTCCAACAAGCCAAAAACACCTTTGCCAGTCCCGAGGTGGTACCCGACCTCGAGGACCTTCATCAGGGATAAGTCAGGGTCCAAGAAGCCAAAAGCAGCATCGCCAGTTCCGGGGTGGTACCTGACCTCGAGTACCTCCATAAAAAAGATGTTAGGCTCCAAGGAAACAAGCACTTCGGCTTTCCCCGTATGGGCTTAGCCCCTGGAAACCGTCTAAGATCGGACAAACTCTCTTTCAGTATATATCTATAGCGACTTAAGGCTATTTACATTGAGTTCAGAGCGAGTTTCCGGTGGTCCGGAATTGAACGAACCCCCACTCGGGGATTGCCCTCAAAAGATCAGAAGCAGTCCCTATCTCGGGCCTCCAATCAACTTTCTTCTCGAAGGTTACCACAGAGCTCAAGTAATAAATCATGGTTTCAAGGCCCAAAGCGTTACTTTCCTCGTACTCGAAATAAAGGTCCAACGAGCTGAGTTCATCAACACGATCTAGGCTCGATCCAAGGGATCAGAAAAAGTTTCGAGTGAAGTCGTATTAATTAATCAGATGACAAAAAAACACTCGCATCTAGGTTAGATATTGAAATAGCTGATCAAATCATGCATTGAGAGCCTCCATAAACGTGAATAAAAGAAAATACAGCAGACATTAAAGACAAAATTGAGGAAACATTTCCATATTCATGAAAGTTCGGTTACAAAAGCCCACAATGGGTCATTATATATAGTTACAAAAGCCCACGAGGGGTCCTTACACAGAAACAAAGAATAAAGAAGGTGTACATACACTAAAAGCCCAAGAGCCTATCCTATTCTCTTAGGTACATCCTCGGCAGCAACATTTTTGGGCATCATCTCCTCAAACATACGTCCTCAAAGAAAATATCTTCCAAGCACAATTCCCTCAGGATTCTTATCTCGATCTTTCAGAATGAAATCTTCAAAAGGGGCGACGACAAAGAGGAAAGTGATGGAGAAGAGCAAAGTGACACGAAAGAAGTAGAAAGGAACGAAGAAGTGGCTGAGTGAAAAATCTGGCTAGTACGAATCTCGCCAGGTTATTATTGTAAACCCACTTCCTAAGACGTTTCCCCTATGCGGAATGCAACAGTTAGTAGAAAGTACCACATCACTCCATGGATACCAAAGGGAGAGAGGTTCCGCACAGGTAATTGGGGGAGGTGAGCAACGTTGTATAGTCTGAGCTCTCTCTTGTGCAGTAACGTATAGTCCAAATATTTCCTCGGGTCAGAATAAATTGGCACTCTACTTCATCGTCCTGAGCAAACGACGACGACAACAACAGCAACAACAACAATAACAAAACAACGTAATCTTGCTTGACCAAAGAACGTCCAGGAGATAGGCCGTAGCATGATAGATAGAAGTACCGCTATACAACCTTAAGGCCATATGCCTCAAACATGGTAAATGACAAAGAATAAAGATAGCGATAAGGGAAGAATGGATAGATACATGTATCACACCTCTTTTTTATGCCACCCCGACAGAGGGGATATAAGGTAGTTTTTCCAATTAAAGTGACATTATTCGATATGGGATTATTTAATTAATTATAGAGTCGCCACTTGAAATAAATTATGGTGTTCCAAGTCACCGATTTATTTCAAATCTCAAATCAAGGAAGTTTTATTTTTAGAGAGTCTGCGAACCAGAAATTCTAAGTAAGGAATTCTGTTAACCTAGGGGAAGTTGTTAGGCACACCGGATTCCGTGGTTCTAGCACGATCGCTTAGCAATTTATATTTGGCTAAAATTATTTAACTACTCATTTTAGGACCTATGTGCAATTATCTTTTTAACGCTTTTAGACACTTGAATTATTCGTAATTAAGATCGAGTTACGCGTACGTATACTCTTTTCCTTTGGCGCGTCAAAAATTATATCACGCAAACGTGTCCACAATTAATAACGCTTTATTATTATTAAGAAAATTTGGTCGAAATTGCACGAATCGATTTTGTTTTTAGAAATCGTAGTCATGTTACACGAACGTATACACAACCACATTGGTGCTTTAAACAGACCTAAAGGCTTGCTACGAGAATCATCATTTTATAACTATATTATGAAATTATTACGGGGCCATGCTTTATGCAATTGGGCATTACGGTATCTTTAATGTTAAAGGAATGATGAATTAATAAAAAGGCATCTAGAATTGTAAACCTTCAAATATAAAAGGGGCTCCTCTATTGCCCAGACTAGGAAATTGCATTCTTATAAGGGATTTTTACCTATATATACCATATAGCAAACCTTATTACCAAAATTGTGCATTGTTTGGTATTTACCCGCCTATACCATGTTTTCTTTACAAAAATTGTACCAAACCACATCAGGCTGAATTTCTAGCCTAAAATAGCGCCAGATTTTTAGCTACCAGATCATTATTGATTCTGTCTCAATTAAATGATCGTTTGAAAACGGAAAAAAATCTAAACCCAACGCGATTCTCTCATACCTAGCCATCAGTACCGAAATTATATCATTCTTCTACATCAATACCGAAAATCTTAACCCTGCGTGATACTGAATCAAATTGTAGCACTTCCAAATTTTTGAATACAGTTCTTCTACATCAATACCGAAATTCTACAATGTGAGCCAAATCTAAATCTGTTCTTCGTCTGTTTTTCTATCAACTACACAAAATTATGTCAAAAATCCCAATAATGCTGAAATCTAATGGTTATTGGGATGACTATGGCAGATTCCGAGATTTTGAAGTTGATGCCATTTTGGTAGATGATAATGCAAGCTACGAAATTCTCCAATCTACAATTGCAGAACAATTATCGATTGATGCATCGGATAAAATTGTAGAAATAAAATACATTGTGAATGATAATTGTCCTCCATTGCAGATTAGGAATGATACGGGTGTTCGTGTATGTATGGAAACGAAAAAAGAGAATAAAAACTTAGGTTTGTATCCTTTATGTATTAGCGTAAGAGATTTCAATATGGAATTGGCAATCACCAATGAAAGCATCAGTACAGGTATGTTTGATTCGACAATGCTGATAGTTTTTGTGTTACCTAGTAATATACAATTTAACGACATTTATCTACAATGAAACTACAATGATGATATAGTACTGGAAATGACACAGCGATGTTGCTTTCAAATTTACCTACATAGTTACTACATTTGTGAATCTATTGTTTGCAGGTTCTTCAAGATCACTAAGGTTAATAGAAATTCCATCCTCTCCAGCTATAGAGGAATATCAAAGTGAATAATAATTGAATCTACGCAAACATGTATTGAAGAAGGACAAGTGTACCAGGACAAGAAAACAATAGTTGTTGCAATGAAGAATTAAGCAGTTATGCACAAGTTCCAGTTCAGAATGAAAAGATCAAGTAATAGAAGGTATGTAGTTAGTTATGGATTTGAAAATTACTGTATTATTAAAGCTAGGTTTGTTTATACAAATTGTGGTTAAATTGTAGTCAATTTGTAGTTAATTGTTGTGTTTAATAAATATGACTGAAAATTGTATTTTTTTTGTAGCTACTGGTTTGTATGTGTAGCTGAGAACTGCAAATGGCATTTCAAGGCAGCGTCAATTCATGATTCTTCATTGTTCAAGAAAAGAAGTTTTAGCCGACAACACACATGCTGCCGAATGGACGAAACATTCATACAGCGCAAATGTACTGCAACAGTAGTTGGTAGCATTGTCGTTCCAAAGTATTGTTATCCTAAGACTGTTTACACGCCAAAGGACATACAAACTGACATGTTATCCGAACATGGGTGAACCTAAGCTACATGCAAGCATGGAGAGCAAAGGAAAAAAGCATTACTGTTTTTGAGAGGGAATCCGTGTGACTCGTACAACATATTACCAAAATATTTTTATATTCTTGAGAAGAATTATCCCGGTTCTGTTGTTAAATTGAAGAAGGCAGCAGATGATTGCTTCTTGTATGCATTTGTTGCTCTTTGTACATCAATAAATGGTTGGCAACATTGTAGGCCGGTAGTAGCGGTTGATGGGACATTCTTAAAATCAGCATATAGGGGTATTATGCTGTCAGCAAGCACCATGGATGCAGCAGGTACTAGATGCAATAATTTTATAGTTATTTTGTAGACAGTTTAAACAATGTAGGTAAATTGTAGTTAGTTAGTATTTATATAAATCAATGTAGTTAAATTGCCTAAATTCTCAATATATATTTGTATTTAATAGTTAATCTTATTTTATGACTACAAATTGTAGGCTCTATTTTGCCCTTGGCATATGCTGTTGTTGATTCTAAAAACGACGCGTCTTGGAAGTGGTTCTTTGAACAATTCAAGGAGGCATATGGTGAAAGACCTTCAATGTGTGTTGTCTTAGATAGACATGAGAGTATATCGAAGGCAACATCAGTTGTCTATCCGGGCATGGCACACTACTTTTGCATGTGGCATATATGGACAAATATAAGGTCAAAATTCAATAAGGCACATCTACAATTACATGAATTGTACTTTGCTACAGCACGGTCATATACTCTGGATGAATTCAATGAAAGGATGATGAAGATTGAAGAGGTAGACCCACGTGAATCGTCTTACCTATTTGATATTGGCTATCATAGATGGTCAAGAGTACATGCAACGGTGAATAGAACTTTTACTATGACGTCAAACATTGGAGAGTCGTTGAACGCTGTAACAAAAGAGGCAAGAGAGCTTCCAATATTTGATCTATTTGAGTATATGAGGATTATTCTAGAACATTGGAAAAAAGAAAAGTTATTGAAGGCAAAGGGTACTTTCACATTCCTTGGTCACAAATTCAACAAAGAATTGGAAGATAACAATACATTAACCCAGAAACTAAAGGTAATATATTCTTGTGGTGCAGGAGAAAAAACAAAAATAGTAGTAGCTACTGCAATGTTTCCATTTTGTAGTTAAAATGTTGTCAAATTGTGGGTAAATGTAGTTATCGTTTATATATAGTTTGTTTGTAGCTGATTTGTAGTTAACTGATTGTTGCTAACATAGTTAACTGATTGATGTATTATTATTTTCTTTTTGGTCTTGAATTGTAGGTGAGGGCTTCAACAGATCATATACATACTGTGTTAGATGGTGTGAAGCGGTACATTGTATGTTTAGAAAACAAGAAATGTAGCTGTGGACAATTCCAACTTGATGAACTTCCATGTGCCCATGCTTTGGCAGCATTAAGGCATAGGAATGAAAGGCCTGACAACTATTGATCTCCGTATTACACAACGAAGAGCCTTTTTCTTACCTATGAAATGCCAGTAAATCCTCTTCCCTATGAAGCCAAATGGGATGTTCCACAACATATTTTGGATGATATAGTAAAGCCACCGGCGGGAGATAAGCGGCAGCCAGGTAGATCTCACAAGGAAAGATATAAAACATTTGATGAAATAAACTCAAAGAAGTACAAGGTGTCATGTGGAAATTGTGGAGGTGAAGGGCATAACAAAATAACTTGCAAGAATGCGCCGAAAAAGAAATGAATATAATGTAGCTAGAATAGTTATTCAAAATAAATGTTAGTGAGCCCAAATTATCGAAATTTATTGTGTAATTGTTCTACGTTTTGACGATAATAAAGAAGTATAATCATATATTTGAGTGCTTGCAGTATTTACATTTTTATGTATTCCATCAAACATCAATTCTTTATAATGTAAACTGTTGGCAGATTGTAGTTATAATGTACTGTAAGTGTGTTCTAAATGTAGTACTCGGAATCACCTAATGGGAATTTGTAGTTAAACTGTATTTCAATGTAGTTATATGCAATTGTAGTTATATGGAATTTTAGTTATAAGTAGTTCAATTTTGTAGTTATATGCAATTGTAGTTAAATTGTAGTTAATTGTAGTGTTTAATAAATATGTCTGAATAATGTATTTTTTTTATCTACTTGCTTGTATGTGTAGCTGAAAACTGCAAATGGCATTTCTAGGCAACGTCAAGTCATGATTATTCATTGTTCAAGATAAGAAGTTTTAGCCGAAAACACACATGCTGCCGAATGGACGAAACATTCATACAGCGCAAATGTACTGCAACAGTAGTTGGTAGTATTGTCGTTCCAATTTGTAGTTATATACAATTTGTAGTTATATGTAGTTCAGTTTTGTAGTTATATGCAATTGTAGTTAAATTGTAGTCATTGTAGATAAATAATTTATTCCCACAACAATTGTTGATGAGGGATGGATAAATTATTTATCTGAGACCTATATACATTTCATCTTTATGACGTGTAATAACTGACAGTTATATAAATATATTAAATGGCAACTGAAGGTATTATATGAAATAACTCCAACATTAATGTATTCAAGAAAAATCGTATATGCTATTAGATATTAGATAGCTCGAATACTTGAGTATTAGACAAAGCTGTTACGGCAAATATGCTATTAGATAGCTCGAATACTCGAGTATAATGTATTCAAGAAAAATTGTTGATTACAACCAAAATGACTTAATGATTACATTGTTTTCCAATTCAACTACCAAATATGAACAGCATAGTCTACATCTTCTTTCGTTGAACTTTAGTCCTCTCATTCTTTGCCGGTGCACCCTTCCTCCTTGCAAGTCTGCCAGTAACCTCACTCTCACTGATTGAACAATCTGTTAGCTTCTTTGTGGTGTAGTCCCACAATAGAGCTCCATAGCGTCTACGGTGTTTGTAAATATCAGTAATATCTTCTTTTGGGATAGACAAATCACCATTGCTAATATACTCTGCAAAAGCAGCCAAAAATACACCATAATCCCTGCAGATGAGAATTTTTCATTATATAGCAAATGATAAAAAAATTAATTAAACATATAGAAAGGGAGATCAGTTTTTTACAGTGAGCCTTCCTTTTGTTGTGGAATCTCAGCAACCATCCATTGTATGTCGAGAGGGTCTGTAACTGGTTTCTCTATGTATGACTTTGTAGTCTTGAAGTCAATGTCTTTGCGTTTACCATAGAAACCAGTGCATGACAACTAAAGACGAATAATGACTGAAAATTTGTCAACCAATGTTTGAACAGTTTGATTACGATTTGCCCTCACCAATGAATCATAAACATAAAGTTGCCGGTCCTTTATGTCAAACACTAGCAATAACCAATGAAAGTTCTCTACAAGGTTAACGGGCATTAGCACATAGTCCACAAGATCCAATGCTACATTAGCAAGAATTCTATAGCCTATAATATATTCTCTAATATCACCCTCGGCGTTAGCAACAGAATTCCTTTGATCCATTGGAGCAGTAGTAAACTTCTCGTGGATTATTTCAATTTTTGTCTTGATCAAGCAATCGGTTGTTGTAAACCTAGTTTGGATGTTGGGGCCATATTTGCCCTTTTTCTCAGATAGTACATTATAACATCAATGTGCTGAAAAAGTAAAAGTGCAATTTACAATAAGTTGTAGTGTAGACAAATTACATCTACAAAATAACTACATATTAACTACAATTGAAATTATGAATAAATCTATCAGCTTGCTTCACTATTACAACGCCATAACTACAGATATATAACAGTGAGCCCAAATGCATCACAAAATGTATTTTGATTGCATTTAGCATGAAAGATATAGAAAACTAGAACTATATCTACAATTGACAAATCATAATTAAATAAGAACTACACATTACCTTTTTTTTTACACTGACTGAATGAGGTTCAAAAAAACAAAATTTTACAGTTGAAGAACAAATATAGTAACATATATATGATGTGTACAATATAACTACATTTAAACATAATAGTTAAAGATAAAACTGCAATTATAAACTATATACTTACTGTATTATTGATTCTTGTCCGGGGTGAGCAAGGGCATAGAAACAGTCCTTCTTATCAATTTTCTCACAACCCAAGTCCAACCAAGGATTGAGATGGTTATCCTTCTTTGAATAGAAGTCTTTCCTCCTGTAACAATAATAGAATTAAACAAATAAAATAAAATTCAAAAAGATTTACAACTTTAAAGTCTAAAAAGGTTGAAAGATATAGAAAACAAGTACATACAGACAGTGTACATTTAAGCACCATACCTCCTAGATGCTTTGTCAGTGCGATGGTATAACCAGGTTATGAACCTATCTATTAATTCAGGATCAACATCTTCACCAATGACACTTGTGAATGGGTGCTTTAGGTTAAAAAAATTTGGCCCAACCGAGGTGCTGCCTTCAGTACTATAGAGTGTAGTGAATGGTGATCGTCCATGTTTTCCGGGTAACCTTGTTCTTCCTTGATGAACGGGGGTTGAATCAACTTGTATGGGCTCACCATACATGACCATCTGTGATAGGTTTTCCGGAAGTTCAAAATCATCCAATGTCACACCTTTCTTTTCAATTCCTTCACGCACAACTCCAGTCTCCTCTTTTTTTTCAAGGCATTCATGGACAACTTCAGTCACAGTTACAGCATGAATTGGTGACTGTGGAATGTTGTCTTCAACATCTGCTACAAAAAAAATGAAATACTTAACAGCATTATACTAGTGTATAATCAACTATTTTCTATTAAAAACTACATTATTAAACAATACCTTCTTTTGCTACCTCAGCTGCTTCTTGGTAGTCAGCATACAAGTCAACTTGTGGTTCAACATGTTGAGGAGAAGTGGGAGCTGAAAAAGAAAGTTAATTATTTATTAGCAATTCTTGAAGTTTGTAGATATGTATGTAGTAATTATGTAGATACCTGTATTACTGGTGCTTGCACGGAGTTGAGCACCAATATTGAACTGAAAATGATTGTTTTTGTCTCCTTGATTTTGTTCGTTATATTTTGTTGAACTTGCAGCAAACTACATTTTTTGAGGAATGTTTGAGAATGCTTTTTTGTCATAACTATTATATAGTGTTAGCATAAATTATATGTAAATTCTTACCTTTGACTCATCCAATTCATTCCTCCTGTTGACAGCATTCATTACATTTTTCAAAGATTCATCTATGAACTCTCGAAGGCTTGAGAGTTCATCAAAAACATCCTTCTTAAGCTGATCTACCTTTCCATCAACCTAAAAATTAATTATGTCTATTAGTTGGTAAGAATACTCTATTAGTTACACTTAAATAAAAAGAAACTACAAAGTAGCAGGAATGAATTCAAGTGGTGCTAAATAATGACCAAAATACTATATTTTCTCACAATACCTACTCAAGCTTCTTTTCCAACTTCCTGATCTGGCTACTGACAGATTCCATGTCATTTGGAGAATTAGCCTCTTCAGTTTCAACTGTCGGAGAAGCGGCAGTTGGGACTTTTGATGGTTGACCAACCTCTTCATCTTCATATTTAATCTTTTCTAGGAGATTAAGCACTCCAATCTCTTCCCCAGATTCAACCATGTTTGAGAACTGAATGATGAAAGTGACAGTTAATTCAATTGAAAAGAAAATTGTAGTTGTAATGTAGTTACTATAATAGTAATTGAAGAATTATCCAAAGGTTGAAAAAAAACCTTGAGCCACTCAGGCTTGATGATCTTGTCTTCAAGGACTGTTAACCAAATCTGATGACCATCTTAAAATACGAGGAATCGAGTTAGAGCACCGTGTAGCAAGCTCGGTGCTGACAGAAGAGCAACACTCGTATAGCCACACTTGTATGGCTAATGAGCATCCACGTATAAGATAAGAATGGACGTTGGGATTATGACGATGTCTAACAGATTCAACAACATGCTTGAAGGATTTTGTACCCCATGGGTACGACTCAAAATTACCACTCTCGATAAGAAAAAATGTAAACTTGTCTATCAAAGTAACATTGTCCTTATCAGAAGGACAAACAAATAATTCCAACATACAAAGGACGCACAACTGTACAGCATCCAAATCGTTTGTCCATGATTTCTTAGTCACTACATTTTTCAAAAGCCATTTCTCAACCCTTTCTTTGTTAGGGAAATATTTAGTCATTAAATGGCTAACATAGTTCAAATTGTAACCATAGTCTGAGAAACTATTGACACAATTAAAACCAGTAATCAAACAAAAATCTCTCAAAGAAAAAATCAATTTTTTACCATTTAAAAGAACAGAAAAGTAGTTGTCAGTAGACTTTGATAACTCATACTTCATTAGAAGATGAATGGACTGGTTTTGCATACAGATTGGGGGCAGATCTAATAAATAACCAAAACATGTTTTCTTGAAAACACGTAATTGGTTTGGGGATAGTAAAGCCTTTATTCGGCTAGGTATTGTAGGATCACACAAGCTGTGGAATCGGATCACACCATATTCAACATTTTGTTGAGCAAAGTAAGGTCCATTCTGCAAAAAAAGTATATTTACTATGGTTAGAATGACGATAGATTTCAGCATTACAAGATAGAATGTAACATATCATACCTACAATTTTAATAAACAGAATACATTTAAACTACATTCTAACTACAAGTTATTTTACAAAAAGCATAACTACAATTTACTTTGCAAACTACAAATCAACTACACTGTAACTACATATATACCCTGTCTTTTAATCACAGTTCCAAATAACACTATAAAATTGCAGACAACAGATCAACTACATTGTAACATACTACATTTAAACTACATTCTAACTACAAGTTATTTTACGAAAAGCATAGCTACAATTTACTTTGCAGACTACAAATCAACTACATTGTAGCTATAAATTTAATGAGCATGAAGTTAAATGTAGCAGCTATACAAGTTGCAATACAAAAAGCATAGCTACAATTTACCTTTGCAGACTACAAATCAACTACACTGTAACTACATTTATATAATGTCTTTTATGATAGTTCCAAATAACACTACAAAGTTGCAGACTACAAATCAAGTACACTGTAACTATAAATTTATTGAGCATGAAGTTAAATATTTGCTATACAAGTTGCAATACAAAAAACATAGCTACAATTTACTTTGCATACTTCAAATCAACTACAATGTAACTACATTTATACATTGTCTTTTTATCACAGTTCCAAATAACACTACAAAATTGCGACAAATAATCTACAAAATTGAGTCAATATTACATTTTGCCAATAAAACTTAAACACCAAAAAAACACTTGCAGAATATTTTTTGGCAACAAAAATCAAATTACAAAATAGTGAGGAGAAATAAAAAATGTTTACCTTCAATGAAATTTTTTGTGGAACCAATTTTGTAGATTTTTTTAGAGGGTTTCTTCTTTTTTTGTTTTGAGGGGGAAGGAGACACCTTTTGTTTTTTCGGAATTTGAAGTTTTGGTGAATATTCTGCAAAATCATCATCATCTACCATCAAGTTTTTTCCCTTGCGCTTAAGTTGTTTGTCGACTTCTTTTTCTACACCGGTAGCATCAACATCGTGCAAATGCTTGCTTCACATTTAAGCACGGATTTGTCTTGGAGATGTAGGACCTCTATTTTTTCCACTTGCATGGAGAGATTGTTGGTTTTTGTGGTGATTTAGGTGTTAAATCACCCAAATCAAAAGACGGAATATCAGGTAATTGTTATTCTTTTGGAGTATTACATTTTTTCACCATTTCTGACTTGGATACAATTTTAGGGATTGAAAATGCGGTGGATTGAGAAGGAATTCTCGAACTGAAAGTGTGGAAGTTTCGATAATGGCGGAAGAACTTCAACCAGAGAGAGAGAAATCGGTTTTGATAATAAACTTCGAGGGGTGGGTAATTAAAACAGTGGAGAAAATCGTGGGTTTTGTTAGACAGAGAGAGAAGAAGCGTGTGGAATAAAATCTGAGAAGATACACGGTTCCAAAAATTATGCCTACAACTAATGAGGCTATAATTAAAGACTTAAATAGAATTATGGTACATAAATTGAAAGTTGGTATGCTTAAATGTAATAAACACAAACCTTAAACATGAACGGTAATAAGGTTTGCTATATGGTATATATATGTAAAAATCCCTTCTTATAAAAGGCAAAAGGCTAACCGTATGAAATCATACTTGTGCCCAGCACAAGGCCTGAGGGTACGCGGATGGGAATTGTTATGGGCTCCAATTAATGTTAATCTAAACTGGCCCATGAGGGAGCCCAAATTCACCATCGGCCAGCTTCAACCAAGGATGGGATCCTTGGTTCGATCTCGCACAACAACAACCGGAACAAAACTTTTTTTTTCACGCAATTCTCAAATTTCAAATACTACAATCAACACAACGCCTGCTTGAATTGCAACAGTCATCAGATAATCACTATTGAAGTTAACACAAGATTATTCAAATCTCATGCTCAATTAATGCCCCTTCCCATTCCATTTCCCATATGAACCATTATTAATAAACGGTTACGGGTCAAATATATCCTTGTACTATTCAAAATAGGCCATATTTATCATCCGTTTGAATTCTTTAACAAATATATCCCCACCGTTATACATTCGGGCCACATATACCCTTCCACCGTTAAAACTTGCTTCCTCATTATTTTTTAACACGTGGCAGTCCTAGATTGGACCAGATTAGCCCACCCATTCTATTTTTTAAACCCGCCCGACCAACTTTTCTAACCTGCCCCGACCCCATTTATTTATATACACTCCAGCGTTAATTTCCAATCGTAACTCTTCCCCTTCATCTTCCTCTGATTTTAACCTAGGGTTCATCACACCCCATTGAAGAACAAGATCGTTCCACATGGTTTCTCCAACAACAAGAAGCAAAGGTAAGTACTTTCTTCAATTAAATGTTTGTTGAAGTTGTTTGATGTATTTTGTTGCTTAACTTTGCCGCGAATTAGTCACCTATAGGGATTTCATTCTTTAATCAAGTTATGGTTTTGAGTATGAGCTTAAATATCTATTGTTGACCGATGGGTGTGTTTTTTATGAGCGGATTTTGTTTGCATGGGTTGCGTAGGTGTGTTTTCCGTTTGTGTTGATTCGAGATAGATTTATTTTTGGATTTGTGTATTGTTTGTGGTCTTGGATGTCTGATAATTTATTTTCTGATATTTTTAGAACAGTTTTCTGTTTCAGTTTTAGGATAGTCTTCTGTTTCAGTTTATCTCATTTGTTATCAATTTTCATCATACTATTGTTCAATCATAAGAGTGCAGTATTTTATATACTTTTCAGGATATTAAATATGACTTTGGTGGACATAATTTTCCATCATGGTGGGGATTGGATAAGAAAACCCCATGTGTTATATTCAAAGAAGCTTGTTCACTCTTGGAAAGGTTATGACTCTGATCTTATTTCCTTTATTGATCTAGTAAATGAGTACACTGGGAAATTAATGTATATAGGTGTTCAACAACTAATTGTAAATGGACCTTCTGGTAACTATTTTGAAGTAGTTGATGACTCTGGGATATGACAATTATTGTCTTTAATATCTGATGAGTTTAAGTGTCTTAACTTATATGCAGTAGATGAATGTGAATTATCTATGAATGTTCCTAACATTATCCATTATTTTGATTCACATTCATCTCCAACTGAAGTTGGTACAGATTGTAGTGAGGTTGAGTGTTAGAGTGACAATGATAATGCTGGTGATGAGGTAGGGTATGATTCCGAGGAATTACAAACAATAGAATTTCATAAGAATAGAGAAATTGATGTTGGATTGTCAAACTACAAGGAATTGTATAAGGGTATGAGCTTCAAGGACATACCTGAAGTAAGAAAATGTATTAACTTATATTCCCTGGCAAACAAAAAGGATTTAAATCAAGAAAAAAGTGATAAAGAAAGATTAAGGTACACATGTGTTACTGGTTGCCCTTTTGTTGTTCTCATATCTGGGGATGGAGACCTTCCAGGTGTTAGGATAAAGACACTAAACCCAAACCATGAGTGTGATGACGCATTTGATAATAGTAGGGTTGATCATCATACAATTGCACTTTATTTCAAGAAAAAGTTGCAAGATAACCCTATGTATAAGATTAAAGAGATGAGAGCAGATATCAAAAATGTTTTTAATACAAATGTCAGTTATGAAAAGTGTAAGAGGGCTAAAAGAGAGATTTTAGAGAAAATACAAGGAAGTTTTACAGATGGCTACAATAAACTTGAGGCATATGCTACTGAACTTAGAGAAAGTAATCCAGGAAGTGATGTGATCATTAACTTGTCAAAGGACACTTGCTCAAGGTGTAAGAAGATTCTTGAGAATGTATATTTGCTTCCATGCTCTTAAGATGGGTTTTAAGGAAGGTTTGAGACCTTTCATTGGCTTGGATGGGACATTTCTTAAAGGGAAAGCCAAAGGTCAATTGTTAATTGCTGTTGGTTTGGATTGCAATAACCAAATGTATCCTCTAGCTTGGGCAATTGTAGACAAGGAGACTAAGACAACATGGAATTGGTTCTTGGAATTGCTTCAAAGCTCATTGGATCTCAAAGAAGGTGAAGGAATTACTTTCATGTCAGATATGCAGAAGGTAGTCTTTACATTCTACTTTTCTATTTCCTTACTGTTAAGTCTATGTTATTTGTATCTTTTAACTATTCTTATTTGTATCTTTCAAGGATTGATTCATGCAGTCCATACTGTGCTTCCAAAGTCAAATCATAGATATTGTGTTAAACACATTGAAGCAAACTGGTGCAAAAAATGGAGAACAGATGAGTTCAAGAAGTTGTTATGGTGGTGTTCATGGTGCTCATATGAGGAAGACTTCAAGGACCAGTTGAAGAGCATAGGCAAACTGGATAAGGAAGCTGCTGAAGCTTTACTCAAATATCCTCCTCAAGCATGGTGTAGAGCCTATTTTGACATAGTGTGTAAGAACCAAAGAGTTGATAATAATTTCGTGGAATCTGTAAATGCATGGCTTTTACAAGCTAGACAGAAGCCAATCATAAACATGCTTGATGATATAAGGATTAAGCTTATGAACCAGTTGAGGGAGAGAGAAGAATCTGCTAGATTATGGGCTACATCTTTCAGTCCACAAAGTATGAAGTTATACAATGAGTACCTAAAGATAGCTAATAGATGTTTTGTTAACTCCAATGGTGACTCTAGCTATGAAGTCAGAGAAGATGGAGATACGCACACTGTCAACCTCGCTATTAAGAGATGCACATGTAGGGGATGGGATCTCACTGGAATTCCATGCCCCCATGCCATTAAAGCCATTCAGTACAAGAAGATGGATCCTTTGGAGGAAATAAATTGGTGGTATAGCAAAGAAGCATACATGCTTACTTATAAACACAAATTGCAGCCAGTTAGGGGGGGGGGGGGGGGAAATTTTGGAAAGTTGAAGAATCTCAAGCAATGAAACCACCTGAGTTAGTCAAGTTGGTTGGGAGGCCTAAAATAAAGAGAACAAGGGAAAAAGATGAAGCAATCAAGAGGCAAGGTGAATGGGGAGTTTCTAGGAAGAGAAGAGTTATGAAGTGCAGCAAATCTGGAGAGACAAACCATAATGTTAGACGATGTGACAAGGTAATAATTAATTTTTCAAATTCATTTACTCATTATTGGATCTATCTAATATCTAACTTGTTTAATAGCCACGTCAACAGGAGAAAAGGCAAAGAATGCTTGATGAAGATGAAGAAGTGGGGCAACATCCACAAGAAGAAATTAACCTTACTGCACCCCAATGTAGTCAAGCAAGTCAAGGCCCAGAGTTTGTTTTCATGCCTACACCAAGGTCTATAGGGAGACTCCAAGTTGTGGTACTGCTTTTGAGCATCCAGAACTAGAAGATGAACCAGCTATAAGGTCTATGGTGGTGTCAGAAGAAAAAACAAGGCTTCAACAGAGACAACAACCCTCACAACCTTTAGAATCAAGGGTAATTGCATTCAAAGGTGATCACAATGGTTTAAGTGTTCCATCTGATCTTCCTTACTCACCAGGCATCCTTACATGGAATGGGAAAGCTGCTATTAGTGGAAAACAATTACAAACACAAAGTAGGCAATGAATAGAGAAGTTGGTGCCAAGGAAGAGAAACAAATGATGTCTGGTCTAGGATGTCTTGTGGGCTTGTAATTACTGCATTTTGACAGTATAATGAACTGTATTTTTTGTGACCAAGTGTCTGTAAATTTTTGGGGGTCATAATTTTGTAAAGAAGCATACATAAATGCTGAAATTTGCTGTTTAAGTAATGCTGCTGGGCAGCATTGTACTGATGTTGTTTGTGTAAATGCTGCTGCTGTTTATGTAATGCTACTGGGCAGCTTTTTGTACTGATGTTTTTTGTGTAAATGCTGTTGATGTTTATGTAATGCTGCTGGGCAGCTTTTTGTACTGATGTTGTTTGTGTAAATGCTGCTGTTGTTTATGTAATGCTGCTGGGTAGCTTTTTGTACTAATGTTGTTTGTGTAAATGCTGCTGCTGTTTATGTAATGCTGCTGGACAGCTTTTTGTACAGATGCTGTTTGTGTAATGCTGCTGCTGTTTGTGTAATGTTGCTGCTGTTTGTGTAATACAGGTCTGTGTAATACAGGTTTGTGTAATACCAGTTTGTGTAATGCTGCTGCTGTTTCTAGATGATTAATACAGGTTTCTACATTAGATGATTAATGGCTTGTTTCGCTTAAATCACGTTTGTGGTATCAAATTATGCAGCTCTAAATACAAAAAAATTGAAACAGCAGAAAGTTTCATTAGCATGAAAGCTAATACATATACTTCACTTCATTAGCATTGCGGCAACAAAAAAAAGCTAAAAAAAGGAACCCAAAATACTTCACTTCATTAGCATGAAAGCTTCAAAGATGGTAGGAACCCAATATACTTCACTTCATTAAATCACATTGAAAGCTTCTAAATCCAGTAATACATATACTTCACTTCATTAGCATTGCGGCAACAGATGGTAGGAAAAATTTCCACTAATGCATATACTTCACTTCATTAGCATTGCGGCAACAAATCCCATAAATATTGTCCATGAAATCATAATGACAATCTTCATATTTAGGACTTTCTCTTCCAATTTACGGGCTTTGTTCGCTTCCGAATTCTGTAAAGCCTTCAAGCTATCCACTCTTTCCTTAAATTTTCCCCTTTCAAGAATAATCGCATCCAACGTCGACTTCATATTTTTGAGTTTAACATTAGCGGCATCCAATTTGTACTTCAAATTGTTAATTGTAATGACCGCTCGATCCGGTAACACATCATCTTGCCATTCCCAATAATCGCACGAGCTTATCTACCAAACAAAAAGCATACAACTTCTAATTATGAACCAATAATGCAAGGGAAAAATTAAAATTATCGAAAAAATTAGATGGAATCAGAATAAACAAAGTGATACATACATCAGGTTTTGCGCACTTAAAGAATCTCCTTCCGGGATTAAATGGAGTCATTGAAGTGAAGTGATTAGCAATTTCCCCACAATGACACCTCCTCTTTGATGAATAACTACTTTCAGACATGACAAAACTTGCTATGTTAGAAACCCTAATTCCTTGTTCTTCAATGGGGTGTGATGAACCCTAGGTTAAAATCAGAGGAAGATGAAGGGGAAGAGTTACGATTGGAAACTAACGCTGGAGTGTATATAAAGAAATGGGGTCGGGGCGGGTTAGAAAAGTGGGTCGGGCGGGTTCAAAAAATAGAATGGGTGGGCTAATCTGGTCCAATCTAGGACTGCCACGTGTTAAAAAATAATGAGGAAACAAGTTTTAATGGTGGAAGGGTATATGTGGCCCGAATGTATAACGGTAGGGATATATTTGTCAAAGAATTCAAACGGAGGATAAATATGACCTATTTTGAATAGTACAAGGATATATTTGACCCTTAACCGATTAATAAATAGTCAGACCAACATGAAATTCTTAATTACCAAATTGAATAGTCGTCTAACCCCTGCATTTGCCATCAATCCCAACTAGTTTCAAATAAGAAATAGTCTTGCTTACAAACAAATCTAAGAAAATACCTACAAGTTCATACATAACATCTTAGTGAATCAAAACAGCCATCAAAACTGAAAAGAAAATCTGTATATAGTTTTTATCAACACTGAAACAGATCTATGACTTCAAACATTAACTTAACCCCTGTAACAGAACCTTTGCACACTCATCACAAATTGTTCTCTCACAGGGAATTAAAACACACACATGGTGGGCTTAACCTAATTAACACATGATTCAAAATACAGCTACTAGGTGTTAAAATACTAAAAGAGACATATAAATCAGCTTCAAATATATTTTCATTTCAACAACACTTCATTTGGATAGAGGTTCAATTCAAAGGTCAGAAAGATACCTGAAAAAAAAAAGCAAAATATAAAAACAAACTGAGTGTCAGCGGGTTCAGCAACATCAGTAGTAGAAATAGGCTTCAAATTCAACCAGTAATGAAATAAAACCAAGAACTTGACTTCCAATCTTCAAACCCAAGTGAAACCAAGCTCAAACAACATCCAACACTCAAATTACACCCCGCATTACTTCAACCAAGATGAATTTTGAATATTAGAAAAAAAAAAGAAGTCAATGGAATAGTATGGCTGTATCCATTTCTGAAAATGCTTTGTGAGATCTAGTGCTAATGACCCTTTTTTTTTGGAATTCTCTTCTCTATATAACAGTGCAGTTGTGCAGCCCTTATTTTTGATTTTTTTTTTAGCTCCTCCAACCTTAAATATATAACGGCCAGAATATTTTTTGGAGCTAATAATGGCTGAAAGTGGAACCCAGCTAGAGAAACTAGAAAAATCTTATATTCAAACCATGTTTTCCACTTGTAAAGAAAGAATAGATTTTCGATCTTTTTTAAGCTATTTTGAGTCTCAATATTTCAGACAGGAACATAGAACTTTTTAGAGAAAATTACTAATCAAAATCTGCCCCTTTGTGTGAGTGAGTGCTTTCTATATATAGAGCATCCAAAAAAGGTATCAAAAAGGGAATATGCTATCCTAAGTTCTTAATTCCCTTAATGGTACAGTCTTTTTGCTACAGCTGTCCATACTTTACCCCTCAATATCACAATTTTAGCACAAAGATAGGGACAACTGTACACAAATCAAGACTATTATGATATTTACCTCTTGTAGAATCCCACTTTTATCCTTCCAAACGCTAGTTATTGCAATTTTGCCTATCCTATCCTAAACTCTGATGGGTTGATTGTCTAAAAGCCCCTCCCAAAATTTTCTAGAACCTACCAAGCCAAAACAGATTTAATCCCAATTACCCCTTAAAGTTCTGAAATTAATTCTTCAAATACTCTTTTAAAACAAATGGCAATTAACACTTCTATTTCATCCAATTGGAGACAAATCAGGACAAACAAAACAAATTCAAAGGAGGGAAAAATGAAATCAAACTTAACTAACCTATCATGCAAAAAACAAAAATATAATGAATTACTGCTAAACTAGCTCGACCATTAATTTTTAAAAAGTCCAAGAGTTTAAATTAGTTTAACAAGATTAATCAGAAAAGAAAAGGGCTTTTGATATTCAAGAGTGTACCAATTAGACTTCCGAGTATACAATAATGATGGCGACTTCAATACGAAATCCGGCGGGCAAGAACCTTGGCCAACTGGTGAGAATTGCAATACGAATATTAATCAAACTTTCGTTGACTGCTAATAATTCACACAACAATCCTCAATGTGTGCCAGCAAGAAACAAAGCAAGACTTGAACAATTGAAGCAGTCGAAGGCGAAAAATTTGAAATCTGAGCTAATCCATGGGAGAGGGCTTTTGATATTCAAAGGAGGTTATATTGTAGGAGAAACTGGGGAATTCACAAGGTATTTACTACTGATTGGAGTATTAAACTGAAAATTTTGGGAAGAAGAGAAAGTTTTGGATATTTAATTTTGGATCCAAAATTTGGAAAGATTGGGTGGTCCTTTGGGAAAATCAATGGTGGGACATGAATGAGGAGATGATGAGGGTTGCCTGGCTAAAATTTGGAGTCATTTGGAGATGCTTCGCCGCAGTGAGGAGATTTTCGGGCGGCGAAAATACGGCGGAGGCAGGCGGCGGATTAGAGAGAGGAAAGACCTAAGTCTCTCTTTTTTAATTAACGGTGTACTGATGAAGATAATGGGGGACTGGGGTCTCTCAATGGGTTATAGGAGGCAAAATGACGTAGTTTTGACACATAACTACATCGTTTTGAGGAAGGGGTGGCGGACCAGGTTTGAAGGATTGGGCCTGAGATCTAGGAATTTGGACTATTTTTTGGGGGTAAACTTTTGGGCCTGCAGAAATTAAATAGAAATGGCCTAAAACTCAAATCTATCATTTTCTTTTCTCTTCTTTTATTCAAAATTCTTTCATTTTTCCAAAAATTGAAAATTTAAACCTAAAATTAATCTTAAAATTAAATTAGCCTATTATAAATAATAATTAATATAATTAATTAAAAAATTCAAAGAACACTACCGAAATTCAAATTTAAACAATAAAATTCAAAAATTGGTTATTTTGGTGATTATTTTCCAATTTTGTGAAACACTAATTTACTTAATTAATCTAAAAATATAAAATTAAATCCTAAATGCAAATGTGATATATATTTCTTTTTTTGTATTTTTTATGAATTAATAAAATTAAACATGCACACAAAATGCAACCAATCAAGAAAATTGTACAATAATTCCTAAAATAACAAATAATTAAAAAGAAATCTAATTTTCGGAATTTTGTAGGAGTGATCCCTGTGAGGCAAAATCGCCTGCTCACAGCTGCCCTTATTTTCTCGGAGACACGAAGGATTTTTGGGCAAAGATAAATAAACAATTATGAGGGTTTTTTACCCGTATGAAACTCTATGAGAAGCGTTTTTGTATGAGTCCGACCGAACCTTACTTCAAAGGTTGCCTACATATCTTTGACTATAAATGAATCAGGTTGGTATAGTTCTGGAAGTTTTGGTAGCTGGGACTACCGAGAAAGCTGTGGTTTCACTGTTGTTACTGCTGTTTCTGCTTGTTGAGCTCCTTATTACACCAAAACGGAAAGTAAAAAGCTATGCTAGCTAGGCATATCAAATACGAGTTACAAGATTCCTATCTATAATTCATTTGAAGCTTGATCTTGAGTCTTAGGTGGTTCTTGTTGTTGACCTCGATCCGAATCTTGATGCTCATTAGTTGTAGGTGCTGGTTCTTTCTTCAGCTTTTGGATTAAGGAGGAACATGCGAAACTTGCGACTTTGATCATAACTTGAGCAGTCCGCATCCTCCTCCACTTCAACTTTTGAATTCATTTATTTTTGTTCTTTTCTTCTTTTCTTTATTCAGGACTGAGACTCATTCTTTTTGTCATCTTGAACCCCATGCCTCGAGGTCAACCTGTCAAAACAAAAAAACGAACGAAATTTTTTGCCCTAATTTTCACAAAGAAAATTTCGTGAGTTATTGGAAACAGAAGTATGAACTATGTTTTCCCTCTTTTTTTTATTCATGGTGAAAGCAATAAGGATTGCATCTATCTAGAAAGGGAAAAGGTCAGGGGATGGAGCCCTATGTCTAAAATGCTCAACTCAGGGATTGGAGCCCTAATGTTGGCTAAGGGAAAAACGCTCAACTCAGGGATTGGAGCCCTAGTGTTGGCTAAGGGAAAAACGCTCAACTCAGGGATTGGAGCCCTAATGTTGGCAAAGGGAAAGATGCTCAACTTAGGGATTGGAGCCCTAATTCTGGCTAAAGGATAAATGTTGAACTCAAGGATTGAAGTCCTAATGCTGGCTAATGGAAAAATGCTCTACTCAGGGATTGGAGCCCTAATAGTGGCTAAAAGAAAAACTCTTAAATCAGGGATTGGAGCCCTAATGCTGGCTAAAGGAAAAATGCTCAACTAAGGGATTGGATCCCTAATGTTGGCTAAAGGGAAAACACTCATCTCACAGATTGGAGCCCTAATGTTGGCTAAAGAAAAAAATGTTCAACTCAGGGATTGGAGCCCTAATGTTGGCAAACACAAGTAAAATATTAATATCGGGGATTTTAAACTATTTTTTTTTTCAATTTATTTGCACAAAATGCAAGAAATAATTTTGAGGAAGACTTCCCTTTTGCATTGATCATTTGCTGCAGAGCTGTTTCAGCACTTGCGCGTTTTCTTTCGGCTGCACCTGCCTCTTGCACGATTGCTTTAGATTGCACCTGCTTCAATTTTTTCAAAGAAAATTTTGTTAGTTTGAAATAGTGGTTGGTTATGTGTCCTTGATTGTCTTGATCACTCGATCTCATCTTGAACCTTTGTTGTGAACCTCTGTTGCTTGCTGGTTTTCTGAAGATCGATCCTTCTTTTTAACCGAAGGGCTCACTTTTAGTGACTTCGTGACGACTTGACCGCATGGGGATTCGACTCTTTCGCTTTATTCACCCTTAGGTATTTTGCCTTTGGCTTTAATTTCCTTTTAAAAATAACTTTGATTCCAGAGCATTAGCCTTCATGGCCTGCCAGGATCGATTTGATGTATCCGCTGAGGCTGGGTACCCTTTATAGCTCATGTTGGGCGAAACCCAATAAATCTTGTCTTGCCACCTTTTCTTAGTTTCGGGAGCAGAGTTAGACCGAAAGGGATTGAAGAAAAAGTAAACAAAAGTCAAGGAAATAAATTTAAAGAAAAGTGTCCCTTTAGGGGAGGAAGGAAGGACTTATCTGGGGTGCATGCAGGCTTCAGACATGAAATGCTTCCTGGACTAGACGCCCGACCCGCACTGCCTTTCTAACTTCTCATAAACTCATTGTGACCCATATTTCAAAACTAGGAAATCTCTCCAGGATGTTTCCAAAACCAATGGTGGTGAGGGGTTTCATCTTTTCGATCAATGGCGCACTTTGCAGGTTTTCACCAATCGATCTCACTTATTTCTCTTCTCATTATCTCCTAATAGTGCCCTTTTCTGAGTTTTCACTAAACATGCTCTGTCATTGTCGCCTTATAGTGCCCGTTGGTTTTCGCCAATAAGACTCTCTCATTTTGTTTCTCTCAGTTTGACTTCATCAGCTCCTAGATACAATGTTTTCTAATCCCTATGTCTTTACCGATCGGCCAGAAGGACTTGGAAATGGTTTAGGTAAAAGAATCTGAGTGAAGTTACAGCTCTGGAACTATTCTGGTGGGCTTATCGCCGAACTATTATAACATCTACCCTAGTTTTACTTTTGAGGAAAATTGGATTTTTTTTTTGTGACTGAACCCAGAGAGAGGTTGTTTACGTATCCTTTCGGAATCAAGTCGAACGTAGTTCAGGAAAACTTTTGTTTTTGGTTTTCATTTGTTTGTTTTTTGTTTTTTTAACATCTTTGAGTTCAGAGGGTGATGAAAGAAAAGTAACTGGCTCAAAGGGTTAGCAAAGGATTAGAGTGTTTGGGGTAGAGAGAATGAAAGCCTTCATCATCCCGATCGGGCATTGTTGTTATAGCAGGATTAGACATAATATCTCTTAACTGTGTCTGCATTTACTACTGCTTCAGGGTCGTTTCCTTCAATGTCTCCCAAAAACAATGCTCCTTTAGGTAATATCTTTCTGATGATATGTGGACCTTTCCAATTAGAAGCAAATTTGCCTTTTGCTTCCTCATGATGGGGGAGAACACGACTTAGAAAAAGTTGCCCCACTTCGAAATTCCTAGGCCGCACTTTCTTGTTGCAGGCACGAGCCATTCTTTGTAGATACAACTGCCCATGGCAAACTGCAGCCATCCGCTTTTCATCAATCAAAGTCAACTATTCCAAACGGGTTTTGACCCATTCGCTGTCTTTGATGTTAGCTTCAACGATGATCCGAAGGGAAGGTATCTCAACTTCTGCGGGTATACGGCTTCGGTTCCATACACCAAAAGATATGGGATTGCTCCGATTGATGTGCGCACAGTAGTCCGATATCCCAACAATGAAAAATGCAAATTTTCATGCCACTGCCTGGAACTTTGAATCATCTTTCTCAGAATCTTTTTGATGTTCTTGTTTGCTGCTTCGACGGCACCGTTGTCTTTGGGCAAATAAGGAGTAGAGTTCCGATGATTTATCTTGAATTGTTCGCATATCTCTCCCATCAAATGACTATTTATGTTTGAAGCATTATCTTTGATAATAGTTGCAGGGATACCGAAACGGCAGATGAGATTGGAGTGCACAAAATCTACCATAGCTTTCTTGGTGAAAGATTTGTGAGTGATTGCTTCAACCCATTTCATAAAATAGTCGATGGCGACCAATATGACTCTGTGTCCGTTTGAGGTTTTCGGCTCAATTGGTCCAATGACATCCATGCCTCAAGCAACAAATGGCCAAGGTGCTGACATGGGATGCAGTTCCGTGGGAGGTGCATGAATGAAATCACCGTGCACTTGACACTGATAACACTTCCGAAAGAAACTGAAACAATCTCTTTCCCTAATCATCCAGTAGTAGCCTGCTCAGAGTATTTTCTTTTCCAAAGCATACCCGTTCATGTGAGGACCGCATACTCCTGTGTGCACTTCATACATGATTCTCCCAACTTCTTCGGCATCAACACATCTTAAAAAGGTTAAGGTCCGGGGTCCTTTTGTACAGCTCATCACCGCTCTAGAATAAACCACTTGCGTGCCGTCTAATGGTTCTCTTTTGGTCCATAGTGGCTTTTTCGTGATATTCTTTGGTTTTCAAAAATCTTTTGATGTCATGATACCCTGGCTGATCATTTGATTCTGCCTCAAGCGTATTACAATAGACGTGCCTTTCCCAGATTTGGATTTCCAAGGGATCAATGTGGGCATTGCCTGGGTATGGAATCATAGTGGCCAAAGTGGCGAGCGCATCAGCTAGTTCATTGTGGCAACGAGGGATGTACATGAAATCTATCGATTTGAATCGCTTGCCAAGTTATTCGACATATTTCTTATAAGGAACAAGCTTGACATCTTGGGTTTCCCATTCTCCTTGAGTTTGTCGAATAATCAAATCTGCGTCTCCCATTATTATCAGTTCTTCGACATCCTAGTTGATTTCCATGTTCATAACCACAATGCAGGCTTCATACTTGGTAGTGTTGTTTGTGTAGAAAAATTGAAGCCTGGCTGTGGCTGAATAATGTTGACTAGTTGGTGAGATCAAAATTGCCCCAATTCCGACACCTTTTGCTTTCACCGCTCTATCGAAGAACATTTTCCAAGCATTGGTGTCTTTGGATACTGCCTCAACTGAATTTACCTCTTCATCATGGAAGTAGGTGTTCAAAGGTTGGTACTCATCGTCAATTGGGTTTTCAGCTAGGTGGTCTGCTAATGCTTTGGCCTTCATTGCCGTGCGAGTGACATAGACTATGTAAAATTCGGTGAGCAAGATCTTCCATTTTGCTAACCGCACAGTAGGCATTGGTTTCTGGAATATATATTTCCAAGGGTCAAACCTGGTGATGAGGTAAGTGGTATATGCCAGCAGGTAATGTCTCAGCTTCTGAGCGACCCAAGTTAGAGCACAACAAGTTCTTTCCAACAAGGTATATTTGGCCTCATAGCTTGTGAACCTTTTGCTCAAATAGTAGATTGCATGTTCCTTTCTTCCAGTCAGGTCATGTTGTCCGAGGACGCATCCAAAAGAGTTCTCCAAGACTGTTAGGTATAGGAAGAGAGGCCTTCCTGGTTCAGACGGAACCAATACTGGCAGGTTTGAAAAGTACTCTTTGATTTTTTTGAAAGCGTCCTTGCACTCGCTTGTCCATTTAATTGCTGCATATTTCTTGAGGAGCTTAACAATAGGTTCGCATGTGGATGTCAACTGGGCGATAAAACGGCTGATGTAGTTCAATCTTCCAAGAAAACTCATAACATCTTTCTTGGTTCTGGGAGGAGGAAAATCTCGAATGGATTTTATCTTGGTTGGGTCTAACTCAATGCCCCTCCGACTGACTATGAATCCCAAAAGTTTTCCAGATGGAACCCCAAATGCACATTTGGCTGGTTTCAACTTCAAGTCATACTTACACAGCAGCTCAAAGAATTTTCTCCAATCTCGCACATGGTTATCTTGAGTCTTGGACTTGATGATCATGTCGTCCACATACACCTCCATCTCTTGGTGCATCATATCATGGAAAATGGTTGACATGACTCTCATGTAGGTTGCCCCAGCATTTTTCAAATTGAAAGGCATGACCCTGTAACAATAGGTTTCCCAAGGTGTTGTAAATGCTATCTTCTCTGCGTCTTCCTCATCCATTAAGACTTGGTGGTACCCCGCATAACAATACACAAAGGACTGTATCTCATCTTTGGCGCAATTGTTAATGAGGATGTGGATGTTTGGCAAAGGAAAATTGTCCTTTGGACTTGCCTTGTTCAAATCTCTATATTCCACACACACCCGAATTTTTCCATCTTTCCTGGGCACTGGAACTACATTGGCTAACACAGTAGTGTATCGAACCACTCGAATCACACCTGCTTTCAAGTGTTTTGTGACCTCTTCCTTGATTTTGTCAGTAATATCAGATTTAAATTTTCTTTGCTTTTGTTGAACAGGGGGATACTCGGGGTAAGTTGGCAACTTATGAACCACCAAATCAACGCTTAGTCCTAGCATGTCATCATATGACCAAGCAAACACATCTTTGAATTCAAACAAAAGCTGGACCAAAGCGTCCCTAGTTCTTTTGTCTGTGTGAATGCTTATCATGGTCTCTTGAACTTCTTCAGAACTACCCAAGTTTATCGACTCAGTATCATTTAAGTTTGGCTTAGGTTTATTCTCAAATTGTTCCACTTCTCGGTTTATTTCCCTAAAATCTTCTTCTTCATCATTTTTCGGTTCTTGGTTTATTATTTCACAATTAGACAACGTGTTTGAATCTAGGCATGAAGTCCGCAAGCATGTCATGTTATTCAAAGCTACATTCTTAGAACTGAAAGAGGAAATAAAAGATAAAAATAACAAAAATTAGAATAAAGAAAGATGAACGATGAAATATTGATTTCATTTCTTGGAATTTGAAGATAACAGGGTTTACATTGGATATTTTAAAAAGAAAGGAAACTAAATAAAAACATCCGAGTTACACCTTGGAATAACTCGCGATGCAGAAAAAGTGACAAGAGAAGTCTACCTGGACTCCCGCCTGATTAGGAATGGTGTAGCCTTCCAATTTTGCAACTTGGCATTAGGTCCCATATACAGCACCTCAGCGGTGCTTGAGCCTTCCCCTGGCTAGACCATTTGGGTTTCATATAACATTTTCCTCATTGTCCCACAAATCTCTTCAATCTCTTCGGCCGTGAAGTCCTTATCTTCTTTTTCCTTACAGTACTTTGGATTAACAAATGTTTTATACAGATGCGGCACTAGCTGTGTCAGAACCCATCCATTTCTTTCTATCATAAGCCCACTTTCTGTCAGTCTGGGTGGGTCTGAAGCCTACTCCAAAGAACTTTTTTGTAGTTGGCAGGGAGATAGGTTCAGCTATTCATTGCAATGCTTTTCCAAGCCCATTTCACGGTTTGAAGCCATGTCAGATCATTTCCTTAGCCACCATGATTGATGCGTTAGAAAGAATGGGTTGGGGTCAAGGCTTTCCTTCTTCATACTGGTCTATCACCAGAACTTCAAAGGCCTGATAGACGATGTGGTCGCCGCCCTCTCCCGCTTCAAGACACGGGACAGAAGAGTAGAGATAGATTGATTGCTCATCCTCCCCATGGACCATAATCTCTTAATCCTCGTGCTCAAACTCTACCATTTGGTGAAGGGTAGAGGGTACAACCCCAGCTCCTCGAAACTGGTTACAATATTTCTCGAGATGTGCAATGAGATCACCATGCCTATTGTATTTTTCGAATTTTGGGGTTTTGAATCCCAATGGTAGATGCACATGGGGAAACATGCACAAATCAGCATAGGACACTCCTTTCCGCTCGCTTAAACCTTGTATGTTTTTCAGGCTTTCTTCCATACTCTTCATCATTCGAACAATTTCTTCTTGCTCAGGAGTCTTAGTGGTTTTTTCCTGGCCTGCAGTGAACTTAAATTGAGGTTTCTGGGTGTAAGTATAATTAGGAAGTAGTGGAGGTTCCGTTGGAAATGTAGGTGTTTGGAAAGTGAAAGCCGAGGGGTCGAAGTTGGGCCAAGGCAGTGTAGGCTGTGTCGTGGCTGAGCATGGTGGAGCAGTGAAAATATTTGAAGGCGCTCCTGAACCTAACACCTGGGGGAGATTCCCCGAAGGTATTCCAACAAAGTGGGCCGAGATGGAATGATATCCAAGCGGGTTATTGGGGTGGCTGATTGGGACATTGGAGGTTCCAACCATCCTAGGTATCGGGAAATACGGGGATTGCACTCGGTAGCTCTCTTGCGTTTGACCAGGAATCCAACATTTCCATCATGCGGAGACGCAGTAACCTATTTTCCTCGAAAATTTCTGATTCCGAAGTTGGGATGCCCGGGATTGGGCTCTCGTTCGTGATAAGAACTGTTGGCAAAGTGGTTTCCAAACACATTTCAACGCCACCGTTTGATCTAGTGAAGTATGGATGAGGCGCCAGACTACCACAAAACCAACCATTTTCTGTAGAACCTAGCTCAACAGTAGACAACAAATAAGTTAGTTTGATACAACTAACACATAGGTAATCTCATCTTGGTGTGTGATGCACCGATACATTTAAATGTGTTTCTACATGTTTTGCAACGGTTTACATGCTTCATCCCAGTGTTTGCTCACTTTCCTCAATTTTTGTTTATTTCTTTCTTTCCTCTTCTCCCTCTTTTATTTAAATTGTTTATAGAAAATCATGACCGGATCCGATGAGGATTGCCTACGTATCGTGACGCCGCGTGAATCAGATCATATCGTAGTTCATGAAGGTAAATGTAAAAATGAAAGAGCAATTTTTTGGGGTTTTCAAATTTTCATTAATACTGAATTACAAAGAGGACCACAAACATACTTTCCTAAGACTCTAAATCTCAGGACATGCCTTTTCTAGGAATTTTAAAACAGACTCGAAATACGCCTTTCTAAGACTCTAAGGCTCGGAACATGCTTTTTCTAGGAATTTAAAAAAATAGACTCGAAACATGCATTCTATAAAAATAACAATACTGACTAGAAAAGAAAACACAATCAAGAAAACATCAATGCCTCCAATCCTGCCCTTCGAACACCTCCTGGACTTGCAGCGGGCCTACTTGCTATATCATCTTGGAGCCGATAGAGTTCTTCCATTATCTGTCAGACGAAGATCATTACCGTGGAAAAAATCATGGATCTTGTCATGTCTTCACACTCGCAGCACTTTATTGTGATGTAGTTGGCAGTATTTTTGACCCTATCTCTGATAATGCCCTTTTTTCGCAGCAGGTGATCGATTTGTCGGGATCTAGCCTCTAAGACTTGAGTGACGGTGTGATTCTACTCTTGCAAGTGGTGCAAATCTATTTCCAACGGGTCCAGTATGGCGTAACAATGTTCCCTCTCAGTTTTGAATTTCTTGGCTTGTTTAGCCATTTCACGCTCGAGATTGCCAATTGCCGTTTGCCAACCTACGGCCCCCTCTTTCATATCTTTCTTTCATTTGTTGAATGAAAGCTGCACGACCCTCAACACTCTTAGTAAATCTCTTTTGTGCCTTCGGTAACTTAGACTCAGCTTTCTCGAGGCTATCTTTATAATCACGCATATTTTGAATAAGGTTATAGATGAGCCTTTCATCTTTACTGCTTCGGCCCGGACTCTCGACCGCTATTTTCAACTGTCCAACCTGGGCTCTAAGAACCTCATTTTCTCGAACCAATCTTCTTCTCTCACCCTCGGCCTCTTGTGCCTGCAAATCATTATTGCAGATGACATTTCTCAACTCTTCTTGCAGACCACTGATGGTAGCCCGATATTCTTTCTCCTTTTCCCCTCAAGCTAACCTTTATTACATTTTATCATCAAAAGTTTGAATTGGGGCCTCTTAATTGGACTTACAAGTGCGGGCTGGGCTCCGGTTCAATTCTCATTTGAAAGCTCCTTTCCAACCAAGCAGTATAATTGGGATCAACCTCGCCTTTAATCGGGTCCGGTACCGGGGTGTTACTCTTTAGATAACGACAATAGTGCCAATATCCTTTCACTAAAGCCTCGGGAAGTGTCGCCTCAGGATGTAGTTCAATGACTTGACTGCTTAGGTCTGCTTCCTCAGGTATTATATGATACCTTACAAGTTGTCTCAGAACTCTTTGGGGTGCATAGGGTTGAATAGTCCTCGCTCCCATCAACATCAGGTAGCCTTTCGAAGCCGTCATGTAGATTATTTCTGTTATTGGGATCCATGGTCCATTCGACTTGGTCTTCTCTCAATTTTCTCAAATAGGAAACCCATGATTCAAACCCCTCGGGTGGTTTGTAATCTTCCACCCTTTCCTCGTACTTCTTGATGATATTGTTCCCGTCTGAAGCATATCTCATGAATTTCATATGGCGGCGAAGCTGTTCAATCATCCACATCTGAAGGAGAATGCCGCAGCCTTCAAAAAACTCATCCCCAGATTTGCACAAAGTCAGTGCCCGGTAAATATCTGCAAGCACTAATAGAACAAGAGTGTGATCTTTTTTGTCGACGAGAACCTGTGTGATCCTGGCCATGTGAATATCTATCGTACCTTTAGAATTTGTAAACACCATGATTCACAGAAATGCCAAAACGAAAGCAAATCATCGGTGAATCTCCCATATGCTTTTGTTCTGTTTGTTACTCAAACCCTTTTTATGCATCTCAAATCTGGCTGAATGTCCAAACATGAAGTACAAGAAGTGGAACTTACAACTCCCGTTGTTTACGTGGTTGTTGCTCATTTGCTTGCTAATGTTCAAAAGATCGAAGAATTTGTGCACTGAGGGAGCCCTGGGAAATATGAGTTGCTGGTTTCTTAACTCTTGGCCAAAATCAATGTACCCATCTATTTCTTCTAGGGTGGGCATGAGTTCGAAATCCGAGAAACGGAACACATTGTGAACGGGATCCCAAAAGGTCACTAATGCCTTAATCAAATCCTCCCGCGGCATAATGTGCATGCTATCTACCAGTGGACCCAACTGTTATTCACCCAAACTTGTCCATCTTCATTTAGGTTGTCCGACCACATACGCAAGTGCAAGTGAGTCTGTTCACTGACCACTTCCGACGATTCCTGGATGGTATTCATTTGTTCATATAAAAACTTAATGTTAGGGTTGATTCTTGTAAATTCTTTTTTTTTGTTGCAAAAATCAGTTTTCTAAAATCAACGGATAAGGACCCCTTTATTGTTGTGTTAACAACAATGGTCATTTTTGCAAATGTGGCCCCTTTACAATTCCAAAGGAATTTTGAGGCTGGGGTAAGAAAGACACCTTTTAAAAAGAATTTCTTGCTTTCCCCAGAAATAACCTTTCGATAGTTGAAATGTGATCGAAGGATATTTCGGTAATAAACAATTTAAAGGAAAACCGAAGCTGGGTCGGCATTATTGTTTTGACCAAAGCCCTGAAACACCTTTAATTTTATTATTTGGAAAAAATGAGGCCGAACCTTATATGGGTTGCCTACGTATCCCACATCCAGTGAGAATCAGAATTGCGTAGTTCAGGGAGTTTTGACAAAAATATAGGATACTTGACTCATTCTATTTGTTTTTATTAAAATACATTTTCTCTTTTTCTTTTAATAAATTTGGCAGAGTTTTTGGAACATTTTCAAATACAGGGACTTTTAGAAACCGGGTAAATTCTCTCACTCTTGGTTTTTCTCTTTATTAACTGATCAACATGCAAGCCAAAACAAATAAATATTCACATAGCACGTGGGATGCATCAGGATGGTTTTTATTTTGGGTACACCTGTCCTGAACGGACCCAGCCCTTGTGTTGAGTCCCCAAGGTCAAATGCATGTGATGCAAGTAATCGTTCCTACTAGGGATCCGGCATGAGGTTGCATTATTCTATGTTTAAAAACCTAGGGTTTGTGGTCTAAACTTGGGTTATCCAAGCGGACAACTGAGGTCGAGGAGGAGGAGACATACCGGGAGCACTAAAGTCAGCCCGGCCTTATTGCTTTCCCAGGCTCGCTCTATTTGGTATAATTTCTACAGAAAGGGCGGTCTACGCAAAGGTATGCACCATTTTCAGAAGACTCGTACTGGTTGTGTAAGAAGACATTTAAATATAGTTCAAGCAATATCAAAGCGGTAAATGACAACTAGCACATTAAGTCCACAAAATATCAACAATAAAGCCAAATAAAAATCGCATTAACAAGCTCGAATTCTCGATTCCTGAACCGAAAGTTCTAGGTTCTTTATCCCCACCAGAGTCGCCAAAGCTGTCACACCTCCTTTTTATGCCACCCCGAGAGGGGGGATATAAGGGAATTTTTCCAATTAAAGTGACATTATTTGATATAGGATTATTGAATTAATAACAGTGTCGCCACTTGGAATAAATTATGGTGTTCCAAGTCACCGATTTATTTCAAATACCAAATCTAGGAACTTTTACTTTTAGAGAGTCGGCGAATTAGAAATTCTAAGTAAGGAATTCTGTTAACCCGTGGGAAGGTGTTAGGCACCCCCGGATTTCGTGGTTCTAGCACAGTCGCTTAGCAATTTATGTTTGGCTAAAATTATTTAACTACTCATTTTAGGACCTATATGCAATTATCTTTTTACCACTTTTAAATACTTGAATTATTCGTAATTAAGAATCGAGTTATGCATACGTATACTCTTTTCCTTTGGCGCGTCAAAAATCATATCACGTGTACATGTCCACAATTAGTAACGCTTTATTATTATTAATAAATTTTTGTCAAAGTTGTGCGAATACACACTCCGATTTTGTTTTTAGAAAACGTAATCATGTTACGCGAACATATACAAAACTACAATTGTATTTTAAACGGCCCTAAAGATTTGCTACGAGTATCGTCATTTTATAACTATATTATGAAATTATTACGGGGCCATGCTTTATGCAATTGGGCATCACGGTATCTTTAATATTAAAGGAATGATGAATTAATAAAAAGGCATCTAGAATTGTAAACATCCAAATATAAAAGGGGCTCCTCTGTGGCCCAGACTAAGAAATTGCATTCTTGTAAAAGGCGAAAGGCTAACAGTATGAATCGTACTTGGGCCCAGCACAAGGCCTGAGGGTATGCGGATGGGAACTTTTATGGTGTCCAATTAATGTTAATCTAACTTGGCCCATGAGGGAGCCCAAATTCACCACCGGCCAACTTCAACAAAGGATGGGATCCTTGGTTCGACCTCGCACAACAACAATCGGAACAAAACTTTTTTTTTTCACTCAATTCTCAAATTTCAAATACTCCAATCAACACAACGCCTGCTTGAATTACAGCAACCATTAGATAATCACCATTGAAGTTAACACATGATTATTCAAATCTCATGCTCAATTAATGCTCCTTCCCATTCAATTTCCCATATGAACAATTATAAACCAATAGTCAGACCAACATGAAATTCTTAATTACCAAATCGAATAGTCGTCTAACCCCTGCGTTTGCCATCAATCCCAACTAGTTTCAAATAAGAAATAGTCTTGCTTACAAACAAAGCTAAGAAAATACCTACAAGTTCATACATAACATCTTAGTGAATCAAAACAGCCATCAAAACTGAAAAGAAAATCTGTATATAGTTTTTAACAACACTGAAACAGATCTATGACTTCAAGCATTAACTTAACCCCTGTTACAAAACCTTTGCACACTCATCACAAATTGTTCTCTCACACGGAATTAAAACACACACATGGTGGGCTTAACCTAATTAATAGAGACATAGAAATTAGCTTCAAATATATTTTCATTTCAACAACACTTCATTTGGATACAGGTTCAATTCAAAGGCCAGAAAGAGACCTTGAAAAAGGAAAAATATAAAGACAAACTGAGTGTCAGCAGGTTCAACAACAGCAGTAGTAGAAATAGGCTTCAAATTCAACTAGTAATGAAATTAAACCAAGTACTTCACTTCCAAACTTCAAACCCAAGTGAAACAAAGATCAAATCACATCCTGTAAGATATATGGACTTATATCTACATACATATGAACAATATATGGATAAATTATATGTTATGTGCTATCTTTTGGTTTGGCCTAATTTTGTGGTCTTATGGACATTATGTTAAGGAGGCCAATGTGTTGTCATATAAAGTGTAGGACTAATGTGTAGATACCCAAAAGGGTAACCTTAGTTAATGATGGGCTAACTAAGGTTATATATATGTAACCATGGTTACAAGTTTGTGACTCTTGAGTTATGTAACTCTTGTGACTCTTGGGTTATGTAACTCTTTTGTTATAAAGTGGGGGTTATGGTTCCCACATTAGTGCAAGACAAGACTCTTCTTCCACCCATTGAATCAACAGCAAAAACCAACCATTGTTGTCTTGCAAATAATTGTGGAAAACCATATACCAACCTTTGGTAATTGTCATATTATTATTGTGAAACTATACACATATTGTTTAAGCCTTGTGAGGGATTATTGTGGTGATACAAACTTCAAGAAATCTTGAAGATAAGGATCAAGGAGTTCACAAGGACATTTGGACAATCATCAAAGGAGGTTCAACAAATTCCACACATGGATTCAGGTTAGCTTCCGCTCGTGTAGTTTAATTCCGAATTGTTCAATATGAAGGTTATTGTCTTTAATAGGAATCATAATCCTTGCAAATGGTATCAGAGCCACCTTCATTTTTGGATAATTTGGATGTTCATAATATTCATGTTATGTTAGGATTCATGTTCAAGTTATGTTAGAATTTTATTTATGAAATTCTAGTACCATGAAATAGCATGATGTTATGAATGTTATGTTTTGTTGGAATTTGATGTTTTAATCCATGTTATCTTTACATGTAATAAAACATTGTATTAAGCATGATTTTAGTTGGTAAACAACATGTTTTCTTGTTTAAGATGCTTGTTGAAAATCATGTTTTAATTCTGTAAATTCTGTCCAAAACAGTTTTAAAAGTTAGTCGAATAACTTTTCAGATAGTCGACTAACTTAATTTTTCTGGAATTTCCGCAAGCCTGGTTAGTCGACTGACTTAAAGTTAGTCGACTAACCTGGTCCAGTGAATATTGAAGCGTTTTCCAGGTTAATCGACTAACTTAAAGTTAGTCGACTAACCTGGTCCAGTAAGTCTGAAAAATTTTTTTATGCCAAAATAATCGATTATCTGTTTTAGATAATCGATTATCTCGGTCCAGTAAGGTTAAAAACGTTTCAAATTTTTAAGTTTCAGTTTTCTTAATTGACATATCCATTAATATAAAGTTTTTTTTTAATGTATTATACATTAAAATATTTGAGTTTTGAATATTAATTGTTTTAAAGTCCATCAATTCTCATTATTTTTGGAATTGTCCTCTCAAGTATACAACAATTATTATTCAAAAGTTGCATGTCAAACATGTAACTTATTAAGTTAAAGATTCATGATATGGCTTAAGAAACTAAAGTTTATAGCATCTAATATTTTAATTAGTCAATTGAAGCATTATGTTGCCAAAGTAACCTCTATTGTGTAGATTGATTAATCTTAAAATATAAGATGACTGTGGATGTTAGTCTTCCATGCGTTTAACACCGGTCCAAAGGAAGGTTGTTATTTGACAGGAATTCGAACATGCTTGTGGTGATGAATATGAGACAATTATTTGGTTTTCCATGTGAATATTAAATCGGCCCAAAGGAAGGTTTAATATTTGACAGGAGTTTATTGTCTATGTTTGATCACTACACCAAGAGTACCACTTACAAGTTATTTTTCTGTCCAAAGACTAAAATCAATGTTGTGCTAGGTATCTTGTAATGGAAAATGCCTATTTTGAATCTATAAAGTAAAGTTAAAGTTCAAGTAATTGTAAGCATGTATCAGTAATCCTTTTGTTCTATTTTCAATTAATTCTTCTGCTTCTACGATCTCTGCCAACATCAATAGCATCCCTGTGCTTAACGGCACAAACTTTAAGGAATGGAAAGAGAACGTCATGATCGTTCTCGGTTGCATGGATCTTGACCTTGCTATTCGGACCGAGCAACCTACTCCTCTTGAGGATACATCCTCTCCTGATGAAAGGAGGGTGATGGAGAAGTGGGAACGCTCGAATCGCATGAGTCTAATGATTATGAAACGTGCAATTCTAGAATCATTCAGGGGCACTATGAATGATGAACCTAATGCCAATGTTTTCCTTGGAAACCTTGAACAGCGTTTTATGCAAAACGAAAAGGCGGAAACAAGTACACTATTGAGTAAACTTGTTTCCATGAGGTATAAGGGCAGGGGAAACATTAGGGAGTACATTATGGAAATATCTCATCTTGCTTCGAAACTAAAGTCACTCAAGCTGGATTTACCTGAGGAACTGCTTGTGTACTTTGTTTTGATATCTCTTCCTGCACACTTTAATCAGTTTAAGGTCAGTTACAACTGCCTGAAGGAGAAATGGACTCTTAATGAGCTCATTTCACATTGTGTGCAAGAAGAAGAAAGGATAAAGCTAGATAAGACAGAAAGTGCTCATTTGGCATCCTCTTCTAAGGCAACTAAGAAGAGGAAAGGTAAGGAAGTTGCGGTTGCAAAGCCCAAGATTAAGCAACATAAGGAACCTAAGGTTGAAATTACTGAATTAGGTTGCTTCTTCTGTAAGGGGACTAATCATGTGAAGAAAGATTGTACCAAGTACCATGCCTGGCGTGCGAAAAAAGGTACATTTCTTTCTCTTGTTTGTTCTGAAGTTAATTTAATTTCGGTACCTAAGGATACTTGGTGGGTAGATTCTGCTGCTACTACTCACATAAGTATATCAATGCAGGGTTGCCTGAACTGCCGAAAACCAAATGATGGTGAAAGATACATCTATGTGGGTGACGGCAAGAAGGTGCCAGTTGAAGCTATTGGCAAATTTAGGCTGTTGTTTAAGACCGGTTTTCATTTAGATTTGGATGAGACTTTTATTGTACCGTCTTTTAGACGGAATTTAATTTCTGTTCCCCAATTGGATATATCCGGTTATACATGTTCTTTTGGTGACAATAAAGTTAGTCTCTTTCAGAATTCAAATCTTATTGGTACTGGTGTTTTATCAACATTTGATAGCTTATATTTGGTTGATACAATAACTTCAAATAAAGAAACTTTGCATACAAGTTTAAGTGGTACTAAAAGAAAATTAACTAATGAGAATTCTATATCACTCTGGCATAAACGTTGGGTCACATATCCATTCAAAGAATTCAGAAACTCGTGTCAGATGGAATTCTTGATTCTCTTGATACCTCGAATTCGAAAATTTGTATTGAGTGTATCAAGGGAAAACAAACAAACAAGACTAGATTAGGTGCTAAGAGAGCTTCGGACGTCTTAGAATTGATACATACAGATATTTGTGGGCCATTTCCTACTCCTTGTCGGAATGGTCAACAATACTTTATCACATTCATAGACGATTACTCTCCTTATGGGTACCTATATATTATTCATGAAAAGTCCCAATCCATAGACGTGTTCAAATCATTTAAGGCTGAAGTTGAAAATCAACTAAGCAAAAGAATTAAATCCGTTAGATCTGACCGTGGTGGTGAATACTATGGTCGATATGATGGTTCAGGTGAACAACGTCCAGGGCCTTTTGCTAAATTCCTAGATGAGTGTGGGATCGTCCCTCAGTATACTATGCCAGGAAGTCCTACGATGAATGGTGTAGCTGAGAGGCGAATTCGGACCCTTAAGGATATGGTAAGAAGTATGATTTCTCGTACTACTTTGCCAGACTCACTCTGGGGTGAAGCATTAAAAACCGCAGCTTATATTCTTAATAGAGTTCCAACTAAAGCTACAATCAACACCCCATATGAACTTTGGACAGGGCATAAACCCAGTATTCGGCATTTTCACATTTGGGGTTGTCCAGCTGAGGCAAGGCCTTATAGGCCGAATGAAAAGAAACTGGATGCTAAGACGGTTAGTAGCTATTTTGTTGGATACTCTGAAAAATCCAGGGGTTTTAAGTTTTATGATCCCACTTCTAGAACTATTTTTGAGACGGGTAATGCTAGGTTCTTTGAGGATATTGAGTTTGGGGGGTGGGGAGATAAAGTTGTTAGAGATTTTGTCTTTGAGGAAGAACATGTGTCTTTCCCTCAAGTTGTTGATCTTTGTCTTCATGACACGGATCACACAACTCCGGTTCAAGACAATCTCGAAAATCTCCCCCATCAGGACCCTGATATAACTAATGAAAATCAAACTCAACAACCTCAAGAAACTGAAATGCCATTAAGGAGATCCACTAGAGAGAGGAGAAATGCAATTTCGGATGATTATGTAGTATTTCTCCAAGAACAAGAAAGTGATATTGGACTTGAGGAAGATGATCTAATCAACTTCCGTCAAGTTATTAAGGGTTCTAACTCTCAGAAGTGGATTGATGCCATGAATGATGAGATGAAGTCTATGAGCGATAATGACGTTTGGGAGCTTGTTACATTGCCCGAAGGTATTAAACCTATTGGTTGTAAATGGATTTTTAAAACCAAGAGGAATTCAGGGGGCAATGTTATTAAGTACAAAGCTCGTCTTGTCGCAAAAGGCTACACTCAGAAAGAAGGCATTGATTATAAAGAGACTTTCTCTCCAGTTTCATCAAAAGACTCTTTCAGAACTATAATGGCATTAGTAGCACATTTTGATCTTGAGCTTCATCAGATGGATGTTAAGAAAGCGTTTCTCAATGGTGACATTGAGGAAACAATTTATATGGTGAACCTGAAAACTTTGTTTCGGATGAATCAGAAAAGAAGGTTTGCAAATTGAAGAAATCCATCTATGGGCTCAAGCAAGCTTCTCGTCAATGGTATTATAAGCTTCATGCAGTCATTACATCTTTTGGTTTTGAACCGAATAATGCTGATGACTGTATATACCATAAGTTCAGTGGGAGTAAGTATATTTTTCTTGTTTTATATGTCGATGACATACTGCTTGCCTGTAACGATATAGCATTATTACTTGAAACTAAGAAATTTCTTTCAAAGAAATTTGAAATGAAAGATCTTGGTGAAGCTTCTTTTGTATTAGGAATTCAAATACAACGAGATCGCTCTAAAGGTGTTCTCGGTCTGTCACAAAAGGGCTATATCGATAAGGTTCTGAAAAGATTTGGCATGCAGGATTGTAAACCAGGCAACACCCCTGTTGCTAAGGGAGACAAGTTTAGTCTCAAACAGTGCCCAAATAATAATTATGAAATTTCGGAAATGCAGAAGACGCCTTATGCTTCGGCGGTAGGTAGTCTGATGTATGCTCAGGTATGTACACGACCTGATATAGCATACATTGTTGGAATGTTAGGCAGATATCTAAGCAATCCGGGAATGGACCATTGGAAGGCAGCCAAACGGGTCATGAGGTACTTACAGAGAACAAAGAATTACATGCTTACATACCGGAAATCGGACCAGCTTGAGATTATTGGGTATACCGATTTCGATTTTGTTGGATGTCAGGATAGTTTGAAGTCCACTTCAGGCTATATTTACATGCTTGCGGGCGGTGCTATCTCTTGGAGAAGCATCAAGCAAACTCTTACAGCCACTTCCACCATGGAAGCGGAGTTTATGGCATGTTATGAAGCATCTAATGAGGCATTATGGCTGCGGAATTTTGTTGGTGGACTGCGAATTATTGATAGCATCCAAAAGCCACTTAGGCTATTTTGTGATAACAGATCGGCAGTCCTTTATGCTAATAACAACAGTAGTTTGACGAAAGCAAAACATATGGACGTCAAATTTCGGGTTGTTAAAGAAAGAGTACAAAATGGACAATTGTGCATTGAGTACATTAGTACAAACTCCATGCTTGCGGATCCGCTCACTAAGGGATTGACACCAAAAGTATTTCATGAGCATATTGCTTGTATGGGTGTCAAATCAGATAAGGATTATGTATTTTAGTGGGAGTTTTGTATTGTACATTTATGTATTGTTCATTATATTCAGAAATTCAGTAATTCAGTTATATCTGCAGATATTCAATTTTAAAGTTTTTTTTGTACTCTTACAATTTATGATTGATCTCAATAAGGAGAACCAGTTGGAAATAGACATTTTATTGACCACACTTATGTTATTTCCATACTACATACCTATACTTGATCCATGTCGTTGGTTATATTGATATACGTGATCTATGTTGGTTCTAGTTACGAATGAGTAACGAAGAGATCTTAGTTGCTATGTTGGTATGATTGATGGACCGGATTGTTCATGACAATTTTATTGTGATAGCAATTTTGCGCACCTAAGGTTATTTTGTAACATATAATGCTAAGGTTTGTACATATGTTTGTGTATCTCGTCCAAGTGGGAGATTGTAAGATATATGGACTTATATCTATATACATATGAACAATATATGGATAAATTATATGTTATGTGCTATCTTTTGGTTTGGCCTAATTTTGTGGTCTTATGGACATTATGTTAAGGGGGCCAATGTGTTGTCATATAAAGTGTAGGACTAATGTGTAGATACCCAAAAGGGTAACCTTAGTTAATGATGGGCTAATTAAGGTTACATATATGTAACCATGGTTACAAGCTTGTGACTCTTGAGTTATGTAACTCTTGTGACTCTTGGGTTATGTAACTCTTTTGTTATAAAGTGGGGGTTATGGTTCCCACATTAGTGCAAGACAAGACTCTTCTTCCACCCATTGAATCAAGAGCAAAAACCACCATTGTTGTCTTGCAAATAATTGTTTAAAACCATATACCAACCTTTGGTAATTGTCATATTATTATTGTGAAACTATACACATATTGTTTAAGCCTTGTGAGGGATTATTGTGGTGATACAAACTTCAAGAAATCTTGAAGATAAGGATCAAGGAGTTCACAAGGACATTTGGACAATCATCAAACGAGGTTCAACAAATTTCATACATGGATTCAGGTTAGCTTCCGCTCATGTAGTTTAATTCCGAATTGTTCAATATGAAGGTTATTGTCTTTAGTAGGAATCATAATCCTTGCACATCCAACTCTCAAATTACACCCCGTATTACTTCAACCAAGATAAATTTTGAATATTAGAATAAAAAAGAAGTCAATGGAACAGTAAGGTTGTATCCATTCTGAAATTGCTTCGTGAGATCTAATGCTAATGACGCATTATTTTTGTAATTCTCTTCTCTATGAAATAGTGCTGTTGTGCAGCCCTTATTTCTGGATTTTTTTTAGCTCCTCCAACCTTAAATCTATAATGGCCAGAATATTTTTTGGAGCTAATAACGGTTGAAAGTGGAACCTAGGAAAATATTATATTCAAACCATGTTTTTCACTTGTAAAGAATTAATAGATTTCCGATTGTTTTTAAGTTATTTTGATTCTCAAAGTTTCAGAGAGGAAAATGGAACTTTTCAGAGAAAATTACCGATCAAAATCTGCCCCTTTGTATAAGTGAGTGCTTTCTATATATAGGGCATCCAAAAAAGGTATCAAAAAAGGAATATGCTATCCTAAATTCTGAATTCCCTTAATGGTACAGTCCTTTTGCTACAATTGTCCGTCCTTTTCCCCTTAATATCACAATTTTAGCACAAATATAGGCACAAATGTACACAAATCCAGAATATTCTGATATTACCTCATGTAAAATCCCACTTTTACCCTTCCAAATTCTAGTTATTGCAATTTTACCTATCCTACCCTAAACTCTGATGGTTTTATTACCTAAAAGCCCCTCCCAAAATTTTCTAGAACTTACCAAGCCAAAACAGGTTTAATCCCAATTACCCCTTAAAGTTGTGAAACTAATTATTCATACCTACTTTTAAAACAAATTGCAATTAACACTTCTATTTCATCCAACTGGAGACAAATCACAACAAACTAAACAAATTGAAAGGAGGGAAAACGGAAATCAAACTTAACTAACCTATCATGCAAAAACAAAAATATACTGAATGACTACTAAACTAGCTCAATCATTAATTTTTCAAAATTCCAAAAGTCTAAATTAGTTTAACATGATTAATCAGAAAAGAAAAGGGGTAGAGATTGGAACTATTGACTAATCTACATGCAAAAGGAGAATGAGGATATCAATTAGACTTCAGAGCATACGAGAACGATGACGACTTCAATTCAAAATCCGGTGGGCAAGAATCTTGGCTAACTGATGAGATTGCAATATGAATATTAACCAAACTTTCGTTCACGGCTAATAATTCACACAGCAATCCACAACGTGTGCCGACATAAACAGAGAAGACTTGAACAATTGAAGCAGTCGAAGGAGAAAAATCCGAAATCCGAGCTAATCCATGGGAGAGGGCTTTTGATATTCAAACGAGGTTACATTGTTGGAGAAACTGGGGAATTCACAAGGTATTTACTAAGGATTGGAGTTATAAACCGAAATTTTTGAGAAGAAGAGAAAAGTTTGGATTTTTAATTTTGGATCAGAAATTCGGAAAGATTGGGTGGTCTATTGAGAAAATCAATGGTGGGACATGAATGAGGAGATGATGAGGGTTTCCTGGTTAAAATTTGGAGACATTTGGAGGTGCTTCGCCGCCGTGAGACGATTTCTGGGAGGCGGAGATACAGCGGAGGTGGGCGGCGGTTTAGAGAGAGGGCAGACCTAAGTCACTCTTTCCTAATTAACAGTGTACTGATGAAGATAATGGGGGACTGGGGTCGTTTAATGGGTTATAGGAAGCAAAACGACGTAGTTTTGACACATAACTACGTCGTTTTGAGGAGGGGGTGGCGGATCGGATTTGAAGGATTGGGCCTGAGATCTTGGCTGGTTTAGACTGTTTTTTGGGGTAAAAACTTTTGGGCCTGTGGAAAATAAATAGAAATGGCCCAAAACTCAAATCTCTCATTTTCTCTTCTCTTCTTTTACTCAGAATTCTTTTATTTTTCCGAAAATTAAAAATTTACACCTAAATTAATCTTAAAATTAAATTAGCCTATTCTAAATAGTAATCAATATAATTTATTAAAAAACAAATTCAAAGAACACTACCGAAATTCAAATTTAAACAATAAAATTCAAAAATTGGCTATTTTTGGTGATTTTTTTCCAATTTTATGAAACACTAATTTACTTAAATCTAAAAATATTAAATTAAATCCTAAATGCAAATGCGACATATACTTATTTTTTTGGTATTTTATATGAATTAATAAAATTAAACATGCACACAAAACGCAACCAATCAACAAAATTCTATAATAATCCCTAAAATAACAAATAATTAAAAAGAAATCTAATTTTTGGAATTCTGTAGGAGTGATCCATGTGAGGCAAAAATCACGTGCTCACAACAAGAAGATACTTGGATGAAAAGATGATCCCATGAATACCCCATTTATAGAAAGGGAGGCATCATAACTGATGACGCCATTATCACCCTCGAAAGATGTAACGACAGGCGCATTTAATGCGTCATGGAGGCTGAATTGGTGGCGACATTATGGCTTCTAATAATGAGAAACCATCAATGCTTTAGTTGATCCTGGAGGAGCAAAATGACGGAACGTCTCAGTAATTATGGTGGCTTGCATCATCAGTATGACATCATCACGGGAAGTCCGAAAAGTCTAATGTCAAAAGCGTTTCTTGTCGTAACTCTCTAAGAAATGCGGGGACTATCTGTATATGGCAAAATTAGAGGGGAAAATCTCTCGTTGTCAAGGGATCTCGAAAGATCACCTTGAAGGCTCAAGAGCACGAACCGAGTGCCCTCCCTCGAGGGTACTCGGCATTCGAACTTGGGATAGCGACGACTTTGGTAATGGTAAAAATGGGAAGACCCCTAGGCGTATAGCCAGGACTGACAGAAGTTCAGTGGACTACCTTAGCCCTGAATCAAGGTGTCATGTTGATGTCCCATCCCATCACCTTTGCAATTAATATTTTTGTACGATGTTGGGATTCATCTCCTATATAAATGGGATCCATTCCATTTTGTATAGGGTTGGTGCTTCAATTACTCCACACGCAATATACAAGAACATTCTATTTGCTCTCTACCATATTCTCTTGATATTATTTCTTTCATTTATCATCTTCATATTATTTCATCATTTATTACTTATAATTGGCCATAAAGAGCCTTCGTTGATTTTATCATAACTGTTAGTCGCATAACAACTGCCTTTGATAGCTCGTAGTCCAGCTTCGGTATCGACCTCGAGACCCCGATAATTGGCCTAACAATTTGATTTTTGCCCTACCTGTAACTCTTGTTTCATTCTAAGTCTCACATACATAGCATCAACTGCTTAACAAAATAGCATAAAAATAGATCATGTATTTTTACAGTCCGCAGCAAATTTAATTGTCATTAACATTTTCACGGTAAACAAAGCTGTTAATAACATCTTCATGGTCAGTAGTCAATAAATAATTATTGATCATTAATGAGGGCGGCTCAATGGATTTGGCGGCTTAAAACTAAAATACATTAAAAGATCCTGAATTTCTTTCATAATATTCATATAATACGGAGAAAAAAAAAGTAGTGAGAGAACAACGTATAATATGTGGGTTAAGTGTATGTCATATGGTATTGAACTCCCTATACAAAAATATAGCGTTAAATAAAAAATGGTAAAAGGATTAGGCCTATTATTGTTCATGTTTTGAACCTTACGATACTTGTCTCTGGGATGTCTTAGTTAAAGAAATGAGACACAAAAGAACTTGATTACATATATCAGGATCTATGAAATGTGACAAAAAGGAATATTTAATTTAGAGAATTTGATTCAAGAACTTACCCTAGAGCTGCTTTTGCTCGAGGTATGCAAGCACCCGGCGTACCGGAAGCTCGACTAGATTTCCCAAACACAAGGCCGCCTCTGAATTATTGGCTGGATTGGGCCGTGGTGCTACGGGTTTCACAACCCGTTCTGATATTGGGCCTGCCCATGCTGCCCCTGACCTCCCAGATCGTTCCACTTCTACTGTTGGCGGTGTTGCACCGGCAGCTGGAGGCGTTGGCCGTGGCCGTGACAAGGGTGGTGCTACAGATGAAGAAAAAGAGGATGATAATGAGGAAAAGGGTTATGATGAGAACCAGAAATTCGATGAATTTGAAGGTAATGATGTAGGGTTATTTGCTTCTGCTGAGTATGATGAAGATGATAAAGAAGCTAATGCTATTTGGGAAGCTATTGATAAGAGAATGGATTTAAGGAGGAAATATAGAAGAGAAGCTAGGTTAAAGGAAGAAATTGAGAAGATCAAGTGTCTAACCCAAACTTTACTAACAATTTGTTGATTTGAAGAGGATATTGTATACATTGTCGAGTGCTGAGTGGGATAATATACCTAAAATTAGGGATTACTCGTTATGAAACAATAAAAATAGGTTTGAGAGTTTTGTTCCTGTTCCTAATACACTTTTGGAGAAGGCTAGGCAGGAAAAATAGCATGTAAGTGCATTGGATCCGAAGAGCAGGATAGTTGGTGGCATACAGACGCCTTCAGCACAGACCCCTCTTGCTGATTTGACTATCATGGGTGAAGGGAGAGGAACCGTGTTGTAGGTGATTTGGGATAGGATTTTGGACTCGGTTAGTGGACAAACCGTGGTGGATCCTAAGGGATACTTGATTGATTTGAAGAGCATGAAGATTACTAACGACGCCGAGATTTCAGATATAAAGAAGGCTAGGTTGTTGCTTAGTTGGTTACTCAGACAATCTGAAGCATCCTCCTGGTTGGATAGCAGCTACTAGACTGGAAGAGGTTACGGGGAAGATGTAGGTAGCGAGGTAGTTGATAAAGAAAGGTTGTGAAGAGAGTCCTAAGAATGAGGATGTTTGGTTGGAGACGTGCCGTTTGGCAATCCCCATTGAGGCTACGGTAGTGATTGCTCAAGGTGTTAAAGCAAATCCTTATTCATTGAAATTGTGGATGTAGGCCTCAAAGTTGGAGGAAGATACAGCGAATAAGAGCCGTTATTTGAGGAAAGGTCTAGAGCATATCCCTGATTCAGTGAGGTTGTGGAAAGCTGTTGTGGAGTTGGCTAATGAGGAAGATGCTATACTTTTGCTTCATAGGACCTTAGAATGTTGTCCACTGCATGTGGAGTTGTGGGTTGCTCTTGCTTAGTTTGAAACTTATGAAAGCGCAAAGAAGGTGATCAACAAGGCTAGAGAAAAACTTTCTAAAGAGCCTGCCATCTATATTACTGCAGCTAGGCTGGAAGAAGCCAATGGGAATACTGCTTCTGCTGGGAAAATTATTGAAAGGGCAATCAGGGCTTTGCAAAGAAAAGGTTTGGATATTGATAGGGAGGCTTGGATGAAGGATGCTGAAGGATGAGAAAGAGATGATTCCCTTGGGTCTTGCCAGGCAACACTAAATAACACTGTTGGAATTGGTGTTGAGGAAGAAGATAGGAAGAGGACCTGGGTTGCTAATGCTGAAGAGTGCAAGAAACGGGGTTCGATTGAAACAACAAAATACATTTATGCACATGCGCTTACTGTATTTAGAACTAAAAAAAGCATATGGCTTAAAGCAGCACAAATTTAGAAAAGCCATATAACCAGGGAATCACTTGATGCACTACTTCAAAAAGCAGTAACCTATATTCCAAAGGCCGAAGTTCTATAGTTGATGGGTGCCAAGGAGAAGTGGCTTGATGGTGATGTTCCCAAAGCTCGAGCAATTTTGGAGGAAGCATTCACTGCCATTCCTGATTTTGAGGAGATATGGATTGCTGCTTTCAAGCTCGAGTTTGAGAACCGCGAGACAGAGAGGGCAAGGAAGCTTCTTGCTGAGGTATGGATACAGTCATCCATTATAGAGAGAGCTTGGAAATGTGGATGAAGAGAGGAGATTGCTGGATGGAGCATTAAGCCGCTTCCCCTCATTTTTCAAACTTTGGTTGATGTTGGGACAGTTGGAAGAGAGGCTTGGTAATTCTGACAGACAAAGGATGCCTATGAGTCTTGCATTAAGAATTGTCCCAATTATATACCCCTTTGGTTGTCCCTTGCGTCACTAGAGGAGAAGATGAATGGGCTGAGCAAAGCTCGTGCAATTGTTACTATAATGACATGACTGGTTGTTTTACTATTTAAAACCACGTTGCCTTAAATAAACTTTCCACGTTTTCCTTAGCTAAATTACGACTTGCGGGGGCGATTAGTTTGGAAGTTAGAATAGTTTTGAGTAAAAATAAAATCAATTATTTTCTTAAGGCTTTCTTAAAAAGTCAAATTTGACTTTGGTAAACCTTCTTAAGAAATGGACCCGAATTTGTGATTTGACGATCCCGGAAGGTATGTTGGAAAATATGGGACCTGGGCGTATGATTGGAATCGAATTCCGAGGTCTCTCGCCCGAGTACGGATTTTTATGTAAAATTGTTAAATCAAAGTTTTAAAGAATTAAAGAATCTAAGTATTCATTAAGAACCTAGGTATCGGGTTTGGATTCCGGTTACGAAACTTTGTACAAGTCCAAATATCAGTTAAGACCCACCCGTAAAATTTGGTGTCAATTCGAGTAGTTTAAGAGAGTTTTGACCCGCTGAAAGGAAATTAAGACATGAAGTTCATTAAATTGATTTAATTGGTTTTGGGGTTCAACTCATTGATGTAGCGTTATTTTGGGTGTTTCGAGGTTCGACTAGGTCCGCCTTGTGTTTTCCCACTTGTCGGTATGTTCGGGCGGGGCGCAGGAGCCCTGAGTGTCAAATGGTCGAGGTTCAAGCAAAGTTGAAACTTAGAGAAACCAACATTGCTACTTCTGTCATAACCGCTTTTGCAGCTCTTGGGCTGCAGAATCGAGACCGTAGAAGCGGTCGTTTGATCGCAGAAGCGGTGTGGGGGCAGCTCAGGGAAAATCGCAAAAAACTATTTCTAGACCACAGAAACGGTCCCGCATATGTGGCTTCTGAACCGCAAAACCGATATTTCTAATCTGGGCCAGGACTGCAGAAGCGGCCCTTTTTCCGCAGGAGCGGATTCCGCAAAAGTGGAAATCTGTCCGCTGAAGCAAAAGTCGTTGTGACAGTGGAGTTCATTAAATACGAACCCAACCCCATTTCCTTCATTTATCATTATACATTTGGGCGATTTTGGTGATTCCAAAGGGGGGATTTCAACATAAAATCACAAGGTAAGTAATTTCCACTCATTCTTAGTTTAAACACATGAATATGAGAATGATTTAACACTAATAATTAAGTAAAATCAAAGGGGTTAGGGCTAGACCTAGGGTTCTCATAAAATTAGGATTTAGCCACATAAGTAGCTATGTAATGAACTAGAAATCACATATTGGTGACCCTTAGGTTGTAGTGAATAATGTTCTTCGAAAAATCTTGGGATACGGGGTCGGAGTTTAGGAAATTTATGGGAAAGGTTGGGAAATCACATAAATAGTTAGAATTCAATCTTGTAAGCCCTTATTGACTAATACCTATATTGTTTAAGTAGTTCGTGCGCTTTCGGCTTCGCCCTGAGGTTTCGGTCTTGTTCTTGACAGTTGGAAGTGCGCTTCAGAGCGAGGTGAGTCTCCTTTCTAACATCGTGAGGGAGAATTGTCCCTTTCGGACTAATACATGACAAATTGCTATTAAATATGGGGGCTACGTATGCACTAGGTGATGAGAGTCCGTGCATAACTACTATGATATTAAATGGTTGGGTAGTTTATGATCCATATCATGCCTAATGTGAGATATCCATTATTTGAATTATCAAAATGATCTTTTATGCTATGTTAAGAGACTAGAGAAGAACGAAAAGTGAACATGCGAATATTGTTGAACCTTGTAAGGATTCCTTGTGTATAAATGATGACTTTGTGTGCATTTTTGATGTTTTAATTGATATTTGTGGATCGGGCTGATCACCTAGGGTGAAATAGATGCAATTCTTAAGCTATGGCTTGCGCAACAATGCCGAGGTCGACGGCCCGCTCCAACAGAATATAAATTGTGCACTGCCGAGGGTCGAACGGCTCATAATATATATATATATATATATATATATATATATATATATATATATATATATATATATATGTATATATATATATGTATGTATGTATGCTCGAGCTTAGACCATTCATGGTTTATTGCTAATTATTCTAAATGATGGAAAATGATAAACGAAAAATGTGATTAAGAGCATGACTATGACTTCCATGATAACTATCGTATAAATGAAATATTTATGCTCTAAATTGTACATCATTATTATAATATTATCTTGACCTAGTGAGTATGAAGTCGACCTCTCGTCTCTACCTCTTCGAGATTAAGTGGGATAATCATTGGATACATATTTTTTTTCTACTCATGCTACGCTTCTGTACTTAAATGTATAGGTTCTGAGGCTAATTCATCTGGTAACCGATAAGGCGCGCGCTAGTGAGCTGCGATAGAGACTTCTACGGTGGGCTGCTTCCCTTCCTATATCACTCAGCCGCCAGATGGAGTCTTCTTTTGTATTTTTGTTGTCTTTCTTGGTTTCAGACGAGACAATAGGGGTTGCTCTGATGGTAAGCAACCCCCACTTCGAATAGAGGTTGTGAGTTCGAGTCTCCCCAAGAGCAACGTAGGAAGTTCTTGGAGGGAAGGATGCCGAGGGTCTATTTGGAAACAGCCTCTCTACCCTAGGGTAGGGGTAAGGTCTGCGTACACACAACCCTCCCCAAACCCCACTAAGTGGGATTATACTGGGTTGTTGTTGTTGTTGTTGTTTCTTGGTTTCAGACAGTAGGATAGAAATGTGTTGTATATTCTACTAGATGCCCGTACTTTTGACACTAGGTCTTGGCACACACTTTAGTAGACTAGTTTCGGGTTATAATATTATGTCCCTATATTGATTGCTGTAACACCGATACATTGATTACTGTATCGGGTTTCTGAACACCTCCTTTTGGGATGCTTATCCCCTTCGTAAAAATGGTTATGTCGTTAACCTTAGGAATATTTTTCGCACTTGGCTTGCCTGGCAAGGTTGTTGGGCGCCATCATGACCTGTTATGGAAATAGATCGTTACAGTTACTATGGGCAGGAAGAAGAATCACAAATTCCATAGTTGGTAAAGGTAAAATGAGAACTTAATTCACAAATTCCGTAGTTGGCTGGCCTGACAACGGTGTCGGGCGCCATCATGACCTGTTAGAAAAAATGGATTGTGACAACTTTCAAGCTCGATTTTGAGATCCGTGAGACAGAGAGGGCAAGGAAGCTTCTTGCTAAGGCACGTGAAAGGGGAGGCTTGGAACGGGTCTGGAAAGAGGAGAAGATGAATGGGCTGAGCAAAGCTCGAGCAGTTGTTACTATGGCCAGGAAGAAGAATCTTTAGAGCCCTGAGCTATGGCTTGCAGCTGTGCGGACTGAAGCTAGGCATGGGTACAAAAGGGAAGCTGATGTTATGATGGCTAAAGCACTGCAGGAGTGCCCCAATGAGTGGCATTCTATGGGCTGCTTCAATTGAGATGGCACCTCGTCCTCAAAGGAAAACCAAAAGTTCTGATGCTTTAAAAAAGTGTGATCATGATCCGCATGTTATTGTTGCAGTGGCTAAGCTGTGTTGGCAGGAGAGGAAAGTAGACAAAGCAAGAAATTGGTTCAACAGGGCAGTGACCCTTGCACCAGATATTCGTGATTTTTGGGCATTGTACTTCAAATTTGAACAGCAGCATGGAACGGAGGAGCAGAGGAATGATGTGTTGAAGAGGTGTGTCGCGGCAGAGCCAAAGCATGGGGGAAAATGGCAAGCTACAGCCAAGGCCGTAAGGAACTCTCATGAACCAACAGAAAGCATATTGAAGAAGGTGGTAGCCTCATTAAAGGAGGAGGAGAATTTGGCTGAAAATAACCACAACTAATCAGCTCTAATGGTTGTCTCTGTACTTGATAATCTTTATAGGTTAGAGACAGTAGTTATATTATATTTACATGTGTAGAGGGATGAAAGATGGAGTCAGCTTATCTTTTAACACAACAAAAGTCAGTACAACCATTTGATGGACTGGGTTAATTATGTCATGTAGTGTTGGTGATATGTTATTTATCAGAGAGACTGAGACAAAGAATACATTTGGTCTCTATGCTTTTTGAGATAATACCATACTGTAGAACTTGCTAAGTTGATTGCTTTCTGTTTTTCTTTTTCTTTCTATGGACATTATTGAATTTTTTTTACACTTCGCATTGTGTTACTTTCAGCGCTAGTAATGACCCATCCATGCCCATATAATAACCATGTGTAATTTTAGTTCTGACAATAATTTTTTTTATACTTTTGATATTCCTTCTCCTTAAATTTTGTAGTGGTAATGTCAAGCTTGCAAGAAATTATTTTATAGCCTATTTGGCCAAAATTTTTTTTGACTAGAAGTGTTTTTTTTTTGCCAAAAACACTTTTGGCCAAAAATGGCCAAGGTTTTGGAAGGAAAAAAAAGTATTTTTGAGGAGAGCTGAAGTAGTTTTGGAGAAGCAGAAAAAAATAGCTTCTTTCCAAAAGTACCTTTGAGAAAAATACACTTAGAAGCAGTTTTTTAAAGCTTGGCTAAACACTAATTGATGCTCAGAAGTGCGTTTCAAACTAATTAGCCAAACACAAGATGTTTCTCACCAAAAGTACTTCCGAGAAAAGCACTTTTAAAAAACAGCACTTATCAAAATAAGCTGATTTTTGCATCTTGGCCAAACGAGCTATTATACTCTGTGCTACGAAGAAGTACTTTTGAAGAACCGTCTCCCGTCTTTTCTTTAAAAAAAGATATACATTCTAAAAAAGGAATTATTCACAATTTTAAGGCAATTAAAATTTTCTTGTTATATTTTGATAAAAAAACTAATTAAATCATTAATAATACATTATAAACATTTGAGCTCGGGCACGAGCTCAGCACGCGCCTATCCCTAACTAGTGGATATATATCATAGAAATGGCGTGGGTAACCACTGTTTGATCTGGTATTTACTTTTTAACCAACATTTTTAATGCTTACAATAGTAGGCACTAGTCTATTAAAATTAATATAATAGACTTGGTAGAAATGGCGTGGGTAACCACTGTTTAATCGTCTTCTCTGGTGTTCTCTTGGTACGAATCGCTGCTATGTCGAAGCAAGTAATGAAATGGTACAACCAGTTTCACTATAGAAATTATTAAAGAATGAGAATAGTAGAAGCCCTCGAAAAGTTCAAAGATCAAGAACTACGAAAATTCTAGTTCATGCAAAAACCCTCTCCAAAAGAAAAACAGTAGCGAGAAACAACCAACAAAGACGGTATGTGAAAAAAAAATTAGATTCGTCTCTATTTTTTTGTTTAAAATTTGGTTGATGTTGAAGCTATTATGCTCCTGACATTTCTCTTGCGGCAGTGTGCTGATTATTTTCTTTCTAGTGAGTCTAATGTAATAGGATTCATTTTCTCTTAGCTCCTTGAATTTATTTTTAGATCTAAAAGTTGTGAAAATAAGAAAAAGAGTGATGAGTAAACATAAAGTGCAATTCCTTCACAGAAGCTAATAACATGTAGTCCTGAAGTCCTAAAGTTAAATTCAAAAGTTAAGGACATGGTCCTGAACATAGATTTTCAAGTTCAAAAGTTAAGAAATGTAGTCTTGAAGTCCTAATGTTAAGTTCAATAGATAAGGGCACAAGTTCAAAAGTTAAGGACAGGCAGTCTTTAACATACAATTACAAGATTTAAACTTAAGGACAGGCAGTCCTTAACTTATAGTTACAAGTTCAAAAGTTAAGGACACACAATCCTTAATTTACAGTTACAAGTTCAATAGTAACAATAGGTCCTTAACTTTGATTTCCAAGTTCAAAAGTTAAGGACAGACAGTCCTTAACTTGCAGTTACACGTTCAAAAGTTAAGGACAAGCAGTCATTAACTTACAGTTACAAGTTAAAAAATTAAGGACAATAGGTCCTTAACTTTGACTTATAAGTTCAAAAGTTAAGGACGCTTAGTCTTAAAGTTTGAGTTTCAAGTTCAAAGTTAAGGACAAGGAGCTTGAAAGTCATAAACATAGAGTTACTGGTTCAAAAGATAAAGACATGTAGTCCTGAAGTCCTGAACTTAGAGTTCAAAGTTCAAAAATTAAGGGCATGTAGTCCTGAAGTCTTGATGTTAAGAAGAAAAGTTAATGTGACGACCCAAATGGTCGGCACCTATTTTCCCTCTCCTTTAGTTCTTTTGAGGCCTTGAAAACCTCATTTTTTTAACTTGCTTCGATTTGCATATGCAGACCAGGCGTGTAGCCAGAAAGCTTATATGTTAGATTCTGTGAAAGTTGCTAATATTTGGCTTTAAAATGATTAAAGTTAACTTTGGTCATTATTTTGTGTAAATGGATCCGTACCCGTGATTTGATGGTCCCGGAGGGTCCGTAGAAAAATATGGGACTCGGGCGTATGTCCGGAATCAAAATCCCAGGTCCCAAGCCCGAGAAATGAATTTTTGAAGGAAACTATTTTTCTGAAATTTATATGAAAATTTGAAATAAAAATGGATTAGAACGTGATGGTATTGGGCTCGTATTTTGGTTTCGGCGCCTGGTACAAGCCTTATATGTGTTTTAAGACTTATATATGCAATTTGGTTGAAATTAGACGTCGTTTGGCGTGTTTCGGACCTAAATATTTAAAAATGAAACTTTAAGAAATTTGACGAAAAATGATGATTTTGAGGTTTGATTCATTGATTTTGATATTGTTTTGGAGATTTGATCCCTCAGTTAAGTTCGTAGGATGTTCTTGAGTTAGTATGTATGCTTGGTTAGGAACCTCGAGAGCTCTGGGGTGTTTCAGAGGTGTTTTGGGGTGTTTTGAACTTAGGAAAAAGTATCAGATTTTCGGCAATTTTTTAACAGGCTTTTTCTTCTTCATGATCGCGGCCTCCAGCTCACGTTCGCACTACCTGTGGTATCCCCACCCTCATTTTTGCTTTCAAGCTCACGCGTTCGCGTAGTGCCAGCCCCTACCCCCTTTCAACATGTTTGCATAGTCATACCCGCGTTCGTATAGGGCAAAAAATAGGACCCCCAATAATTAACTCTACGCGTTCGCGGTCCCTTATCGTGAAAGCGATGCTTCTAGTTCCCCCTTCTTCACGAACGCGACCCCTATGTCATGAATGGATAGAACAAATTCGTTCGGTGATTTTTTTTATAAAGTTCAGAAAAGTAGCTCGGGTTTTCACTCAAATTTCTCACGAACTCTCTTCTCCCCCAAGCTTTATGAGTCCATTGAAGCCCCCAATCTTCAAGACCACTTGGGTAAGTAAATTCCCACTTATTTCCTCCATTTTCCTTCATTAATTAGTAAGTTTCCAAGCTTAAATCACATATATTAGGGTGGAAATTGGGTACAATTATGGCATTTCAATTATCTTTGATAGGGGTCGAATTTGAAAATAAAATTATGTATTCAGGCTCATGGGGGAATGGGTGACATGGAATTGGTTCGAACCTCAGGTTTTGGCCAAGCAAGCCTGGGGTTGATTTTTGGGATTTTGGGAAGAAAGATTAGAAATCAATATTTAGGCATTGGGTTTGGTTTGTTTAGCTATTATTAATATTATAAAGTCATTATTTCATACATTTGATTGGGTTGGAGCCGAATTCGAGAGGGAAAGAGGTCGTTGTAGATTGATTTGGCCATGGACATTGAGTTAAGTATTTGATGTAACTTTGGCTTGGGGGAATAGGATTGGAGTATTGTTTGCTAATTTCTCATTGTTAAGTACGGTGTATAGGCATGGTGACGAGTATCTATACACTGGTGTCAAGCATGACCCTGAGTCCTTAATTGTGCTTATTCTGATTTTGTTATGACTCTTTCTTGTTTAATTGATGATTTCTATATAATGTGAAGAGTATGAGAAAAAACTATGATTTGTAAACTCTTTGGAGCGTTAGCTCCAATAATAAAGTGATTATTGAGTAAGAAATGAAAGAAAGAGAAAGAGATGTGGTTATTACCTTACCGGGCTATTTTCGTATATTGATTATCTCCCTTTCCGGGATGTGAAAGTTATTGTTGTTGTTCTCTTGCCGGGATTGAACTGTTTACTTGTGTTCTCCCTTGCTGGGATTTCTATTATTGTTTGACTATCCCCTCGCCCCATTGGTTGTGATTGTTAAGTGAGTAAGGAAGAGTGATAAAGTACGAAGATTGATGCCGTGCACGATTTGTGTTGAGAAAATGCTTATGCACGAAGGAATATTCTATGCTATGATATGATTACTAATGCATGAAGGAACATTCCGTGCCATGATATGATTACTAATGCACGAAGAACCATTCCGTGCCATGATATGAGTATTTATGTGAGGAAAAGCACGAAGGGTGATGATGTGTACTTTATACGATTGTTTTGGAGAGAACGAGAGTAAAAGCACGAAGGATGGTGACGTGCAACTGTTGTTACATACTCTCGTTGACATAGTAGTTGTGCTGTTTCATTCTTTATTTATTGATTTGATATTCTAAACTATTACAGCCGCCTACAACATGCTCCCTTCCCTCTTGACTAGTTAATTTGTGTATTTCTTTCTATGGCACATATATATATATATATATATATATATATATAATGAACTGCACATGTTTGCTTGATAGTCCATTCTAGCCTCGTCACTACTTCGTCGGGGTTAGGTCAGGCACTTACAAGCACATGGGGTCGGTGGTGTTGATGCTACACTTCTGTGCTCTTTTGCATAGATCACGAAGCCGGAGAAGCTTTTTGACCGCAGTAGGAGCTTTGGGAGCTGACTTCAGTCCAGAGATTTCGAGGTAGCCTTGCTGATGCCCGCATCGCCCGGAGTCTCTTCTATCTTTGTTTGTTTTGTTTTTTGTCCTTGTACCGGAACAAACAATATAGTGTTTTATTCAGACTTTGTATTAAGTATTTTATAGATGTTCCTGAGTTAGTGACTCCATTCTTGGGTAGAGTTTGTAATTGAATTTCAGAACTTGCTTTTAGTTTATTTATATTTAAGACTTCTTCTTTTATATGAAATTTCACATTGTTGTAATATTGTCGATGTTTTCTGAAAGAAATAATAATTAATTAGCTTGCCTCGCTCCTAATAGTAGCCATTACGACTTCCGAGGGTGGAAATTTGGGTCGTGACAAGTTGGTATCAGAGCACTAGGTTACATAGGTCTCACAACTCGCAGACAAACTTGGTAGAGTCTGAGGGATCGGTACAGAGACGTCTGTATTTATCCCCTAGAGGCTACAGAGTTAGGATATTTTCACTTTTGTTCTTTCTGGTCGTGCGATTCTCTTTCTCAAATGCTTATTGTCTTCTAATCTGCTCTTTCATATATGGCAACGACACGTGCTTCCTCTTATAGAATATTAGTAGGCTAACCCCCAGCAGCAGCTCCTACGAGGGGCACACGGCAAGGGCGAGGCCGTGCCAGATGCCGAGGCAGGGGCAGAGCTTAGCCCCGAGAAGTAGCCCCAGAGTTGGATCCACATGTTGATTACGATGAGAAGGTTCCAACCCCAACATATCTAGTGGGCCTAGCTCAGGTCCCAGAGGGGTTCATATCCACCCTAGTTCTTCAGGACGCTTTGGTCAGATTGGTAGGCCTTATGGATAGCGTCCCACGAGCGGGTTTGCTTCCAGTCGTACCAGCCACTTCTTAGGCTTGAGGAGGAGTTCAGACTCTTGCTACACATATTTCGGAGTAGGTAGCTCCCCAGGCTCAGATTCTAATGTTTCAGCCAGTAGTGGCAGTTTAGCTGAGTATTGTGACTCAGACCGGCGATGGAGCGGCTATGTACGCAGATGCTTTGTGGAGGGTGGATAGGTTCAGCAAGCTCTTCACCACCAAATGCAGTGGTGCTTCTTCAGATGACCACCAGGATTTATTATATAGCTACCACGAGGTTCTTCGGACTCTGGGTATTGTGGAGACCAGTCGACTTCGCCACCTTTTGTCTATCTGGATCTGCCAAGACTTTGTGGAGGGACTATTGTTTAGCCAGACCAGTAGAGTTGCCATCTTCAACTTGGGTCCAGTTTGCAGAATTATTTTTGGAGAAGTTTCTCCTAGTTACTCAGGGAGAGGCTCTTCGCAGGCAGTTCGAGCACCTCCAGCAGGGCTCTATTATAGCCAATTAGTGTATGACCCGGTTCATTGATCTAGCACGCCATGCCGTTGTTATACTCCCCACTGAGAGAGAGAGAGTGTGGAGGTTTAGTGAATCAGCCAATCTGTCTCCAAATGGCTGTGGGAGCCGGGAGTGAGATTTTTTTCAGGAGGCGGCTAATGTGTCCCGTAGAGTTGAGATTGCTCTAACATGGGGAGGTGGTCATGGGTCAGATAAGAGGCCCCGCTACGCAGGTAGGTTCAGTGGTACCTTGTCTGGAGTTTGGGATTCTTATGATAGAGGCCATCCTCCGAGGCCCTTCCAGTCAGCCCTCCAGGTCTCTCATGGTACTTCAGGTGGTAGTGGTTCTCAGCCGCATTATTCTGATCAGCAGTCTTTCAGTGCAGCACCAGCTCCCATTAGTGCATCGCCTTTTCAGATTATTTAGGGAGGAAATTCAGGTCGACATGGTCAGCAGTCTCATTAGCCGAGGGCTTGTTACGGTTGTAGTGACCCTAGTCACATTCTCGAATTTTTCCCTCGAGCTTCAGGTGGTTCCCACCAGCTGGGTCCTCGCCCCATAATTCAGGCACTAGGTGATCCACATGCCGCACAGCAAACTAGAGGCGTGGGTAGAGGTCATAGAGGTGGAGGCAGGGATCATAGAGGTGGAGGTCGGACCTCCAGAGGTAGAGGTCAGCTAGCAGCCAACCGTTCCAGAGATGTGGTTAAGGGAGGTGGGGCCCAGCCCCTATGTTATGCTCTTCCACCCAAGCCAGAGGCTGAGTCTTTAGGTGCAGTTCTTTCAGGTACTATCCTGGTCTGTGATAGGGATGCTTCAGTACCATTTGACCCTGGTCTATGTATTTGTATGTGTCGTCCTATTTTGCAACATACTTGGTCATGCCTAGTGATTCTTTGAGCATCCCTGTTTATGGTTCTACAATGGTAGGTGATTCTATAGTGGTCGACCGAGTGCGTCGTTCCTGTGTGGTAGTGTTTGAGGGTATTGAGAACCGTGTTGATTTATTTCTCTTAGACATGGTGGATTTTGACATTATATTAGGGATGGATTGATTGTCCCCGTATCATACTATTTTGGATTTCCACGCCAAGATCGTGACCTTGGCTTTACCATATTTGCCCCGTTTGGAGTAGAGAGGGACCCCGGGTCGTATCACCCGTAGTGTTATTTCATATGTGAAAGCTCGACGTATGGTCGAGAAGGGTGTTTAGCTTATTTGGCATATGTTCGTGACTCCAGCGTAGAGGTCCCTCCTATTGATTATGTTCCGATTGTTTGATAGTTTCCTGAGGTTTTCCCTTCAGACCTGCCGGGTATGTCGCCCGACATGGATTTTGATTTTTGTATTGATCTGGCTCTGGGAACCTAGCCCATTTCCATTCCACCGTATCACATGACCCCGCCAGAGTTGAAAGAGTTAAATGATCGGTTGCAGGATTTGCAAGAGAATGGTTTCATTTGACCCAACATTTCGCCTTGGGGTGCATCGATGCTACTTGTGAAGAAAAAATATAGTTCGATGAGAATGTGCATTGATTACCGGCAATTGAACAAAGTGATGATAAAGAACAAGTATCCAGTGCCGAGGATTGACGATTTGTTCGACCAGCTTCGGGGTGCAAAGGTGTTTTCAAAGATAGACTTGATATATGGCTACCATTAACTGAGGATTAGGGATTCTGATATCCCTAAGACAGCATTCCACACTCGGTATGGGCATTATGATTTTTTGGTCATGTCATTTGGGTTGACCAATGCCCCAGATACATTTATGGAGTTGATGAACCGAGTGTTCAAGCCTTATTTGGACTTGTTCGTGATAGTCTTCATTGATGATATTCTGATATATTCTCACAGCCAGAGGGAGCACGAACAGCACCTCAGAGTGGTTCTTCACACTTTGAAGGATATTCAATTATATGCTAAGTTCTTGAAGTGAGAGTTTTGGTTGAGTTTGGTTGCATTTCTTGGTCACGTTGTATCAGTAGAGGGTATCCAGGTGGACTCGAAGAAGATTGACGCAGTCAAGAATTGGCCTCGACCAGCATCAACTATAGAGATTCGAAGTTTCTTGGGATTAGCAGGCTACTACCGTCGGTTTGTGGAGGGTTTTTCATCTATTGCATCCCCGATAACTAGATTGACCCAAAAGTGTTCCCAATTCAGATGGTCGGATGAGTGTGAGGCGAGCTTTCAGAAGCTCAAGACAACTCTGACTATGGCACCAGTATTGGTTTTGGCCACAGGTTCAGGGCCTCATACAGTCCATTGTGATGCTTCCCATATTGGGCTTGGTGCAGTATTGATGCACGATGGCAGAGTCATTGCCTATGCTTCGAGGCGGTTGAAGATCCACGAGAAGAATTTTTCGGTTCATGATCTAGAGTTGGCAGCCATTGTTTATGCTTTGAATATTTTGAGGCATTACCTATATGGTGCGACGTGTGAGGTATACACTGATCACAAGAGTCTTCAATACTTGTTCAAGGAAATGGAGTTGAATTTGAGGCAGAGGAGGTGGTTGGAGTTATTGAAAGATTATGATGTTACTATCTTGTATCACCCGGGGAAGGCCAATATGGTGGCCGATGCTTTTAGCAGGAAGTCCGCCAGCATGGGTAGTCTTGCTTATATTCCAGTCAAACAAAGACCGCTTGCTTTTGATATTCAGGACTTGCCAATCATTTTGTGAGGTTGGATATTTTTTATCCTAGCCGAGTGTTAGCTTACACAGTTGCTTGTTCTTCATTATTGGAGTGTATCCGTGATCGGCAGTTTGATGATCCCCATTTGTGTGTCCTGAGAGACACGGTGCAGTGTGGAGGTGCCACGAAGGTGACCTTAGGTGATGATGGCGACTTGAGATTGGGGCAAGTTTGTGTGCCCTATGTTGATGGGATTCCAGAGTTAATCTTAGTGGAGGCCCATAATTCATGTTATTTTATTCACCCGAGCGCAACAAAGATGTATCAGGATCTGAGGCAGCACTATTGGTGGCACAAGATGAAGAAATTTATTGTTGCATATGTGTCTCAAAGTTTTAATATTCAGCAGGTTAAGTATGAGCATCAGAGGCCTGATAGACTGTTTCAGAGGTTTGAGCTTCCCGAGTGGAAGTGGGAGAGGATTACCATGGACTTTGTTACTGGACTTCCGATGACTCGGAAGAAGTTTGATGCTATTTGGGTTATTGTTGATGGATTGACCAAGTCAGTTCATTTTGTTCATGTTGAAACCACTTATTCATCAGAGAGGTTAGATAACATCTACATCATGGAGATTTTTCGCCTTCATGGGGTGCCGGTATCTATCATTTCGGACCAGGGTACGCAGTTTACCTCGCGCTTCTGCAAAGCGATGCAGCGAGAGTTGGGCACCCAGGTTGAGTTGAGTACAACATTTCTTCCCAGACGGACATTCAGTACTAATAGACTAATCAGATATTAGAGGATATGCTCCGAGCCTGTGTCATTGATTTAGGAGGACCGTGGGACCAGTTGTTGTCTTTAGCAGAGTTTGCCTACAACAACAGCTATCAGTCCAGCATTCAGATGGCTCCATATGAGGTTTTGTATGGTAGGAGATGCTGGTCTCCAGTTGGATGGTTTGAGCTGGGAGAGGCACAATTATTGGGTACATATCTAGTTCAACAGGCCTTGGATAAGGTCAAGATCATTCAGGGTAGGCTTCGGACAGCTCAGTCCAGGCAGAAGAGTTATGCAGATAGCAAGGTTCAAGATGTGGCTTTTATGGTTGGTGAACGAGTATTGTTCCGAGTGTCGCCTATGAAGGGCGTGATGAGATGTCAGAAGAAGGGCAAGCTTAGCACTAGGTTCGTTTGGGACATTTGAGATTCGATTGTGTGGGAGAGGTGGCTTATAGACTTGCCTTGCTGCCTAGCTTGTCAGCCGTGCATCCAGTGTTTCATGTTTCCATGCTACGAGAGTATCATGGCGATCCAGCCCAGGTATTATATTTCAGCACTATCCAGTTGGACAACGATCTATCTTATGAGGAGGACCTGATGGCTATTCTAGACCGGCAGGTTCGATAGTTGAGGTTGAAGAGCTTTCCATCAGTGCGTGTTCAATGGAGAGGTCAGCCTCCTGAGACATCGACCTGGGAGTCCTAGTCTGATATAAGGAGCCATTATCCTCATCTATTTCCTGACCCAAGTACTTCTTTCTTTTGACCGTTCGAGGACGAACGGTTTTTTAGAGGTGGAGAATGTGATGACCCAAAGGGTGATGACCCAAAGGGTCATCACATATATTCTCTCTCCTTCCGTGCTTCCGAGGCCTTGAAAACCTCATTAGTTTACTTGCTTTGATTTTGCGTGCGCAGTCTGGGCGCACACCCGGAAAGCTTATATGTTAAATCCTATAATTAAAGATGAATTTGGTCAATTTTTTTGGTAAACGGATTCGGACCCGTGATTTGACGGCCCCGAAGGGTCCATAGAAAAATATGCGACTCGAGCGTATGCCCGGAATTGAAATGCGATGTCCCGATCATGGGAAATGAATTTTTAAAGGAAATTATTTTTCTAAAATTTATACGGAAAATTGAAATCAAAATGGATTAGAACGTGATAGTATCGGGCCCGTATTTTAATTCCGACACCCGGTACAGGTCTTATATGTGGTTTAAGACATATTTATGTCATTTGGTGGAAATCTGACATTGTTTGACGTGTTTCGAACCTAAATATCTAAAAATGAAAGTGTAAGAAGTTTGATGAAAAAGTGATGATCTTGAGGTTGGATTCATTGATTTTGACATTGTTCTGGCGATATGATGACTCGATTAAGTTTGTAGGATGTTGTTGAGTTAGTGTGTGTGTTTGGTTAGGAACCCCGAGGGCTCGGGAGTGTTTCAGAGGTGTTTTGGGGTGCCTTGAACTAAGGAAAAAGTATAAGAATTTTTGCAATTTTTGCACGGGCTTATTCTTCTTCGCGATCGTGGCCTCCAGCTCGCGTTCGCACTGCCTGTGGTATCCCCTCCTTCTCGTTCCCGTTCGCATAGTTCCAAACACCCCCTCAACGCGTTCGCGTAGTCATACCCGCATTTGCGTAGGCCAATAAATTGAACCCGCGGTAATTAACTCTATGCGTTCGCAGTCCCCTATCGCGAACGCAATGCTTCCAGTTCCCCCTTCTTCGTGAACATGAACCCTATGTTGCGAACGCATAGAACAAATTCGTTCAGTGATTTTTTAAAAAAAAATTCAGAATAGTAGCTCTGGTTTTCACTCAAACTTCTCACAAACTCTCTTCTTCACAAAGCTCTAGGAGTCCATTGATGCCCTCGCTCTTCAACATGTCACGACCCAATTCCCAAATTTGGTCGTGATGGCGCCTCTCGTGAAGAAAAAGCCAGCCAGACCGTTTCAGAACACCACTTAAAGCAATTAGTCAGTTGTATAACAGTTCGAATATGAATAATGATATTAATCAATATAAATACAACCCAATACAGCCCGACCGGGGTGTCATAAGTCACGAGCATCTAGGAGTGCCTTTATTAAAATTTTAAAGTCTATAATACATAGAGTAAAATTTAGGAATCAAGTAGAAGAAGAGTCTCGGTGCCGCGAATGCCGGAGGTCACCTTTCTTAGCTACGGTAGCAATACTTTCAATTCGCTACTAACGCGCTACCGGGTGAACAGTACCTGCAACTGCACGCAAGGTGCAGGGAGTAAACTGAGTACTTCTAATTCAGTGGTAATAAGAGAGAATAATATCTTAGCGATAAGAAAACACGTATGAGCACACCAAATTTCTATAAAAGACAGAACAACTCTTTTTGAGAAAAATCGAAATTTTGTGAAAAATCCCTTTAGAAAATCTCAAGATCAGTTCAAAATCTCTTTTGAATATATGCTTTTTCAATAGTTGAAAAGGTAATTTCAACAAGTAGGGAGTAATCAGAAACCTGCTCCTCGGGCTCAGTATCAACCTCTTAGTACAGTATCAGTCCCGCAGGCTCACTCCCAATTCACAACATACAACATCAGCCTCTCGGGCTCAGCACTCCTTAACATATAACACCAGGGTATCTGGTCAACAGGGCAAGTAACAGTACGTATGCAATGATATGTGAGTGATAAATGTCGTGCCACGTAGTGCCAACAGGAGTGAATGCATGAATGCAATGCACATGACTACGACGCGTAGCCCGATCCGTGGGTACCCTGCGCTCACTGGGCGTGTGTACAGAATCCGGAGGGGCTCCTACAGCCCAAGCGCAAAAATGTTGCAGCTTGAAGCCCGATCCAATATGTATAATGCTGCGGCGTGCAGCGCGATCCAAGCAATATGCTACTGCGGCGTGCTGTCCAATCCATGCAATATGCTACTACGACGTGCAGTCCGATCCATGCATGAATAAGCACATGCTTACACAACACTCGAGGCATAAAAGCCTCCATACATCATCTTCATGCCCTCACATATGGCCATCAGCCTCAATCAGTCCATAGTAGTCAAAAGCCCCTCGGTCATCCTTAAAACGATAATACTCAGCTCAAACAATGATTCAAATATCAGTTAAAACTCCAAGTTTTAGAAAAATATAGTTGAGTTCATGAAACAGTATAAATCACATGGACTCAGTTCAAATAATCCTTCAAATAGTGAGGAAAACTGTGATGATAGTTTATAAACGTTCAAATAATCGTCATTAAGCCCCAAGTATGGAAACGAGCCCAAGTCATGATAACAATAAGTCATTCGCAATTTCACGGTGAAAACAAACAACTGGGGCAGACCAAGTCAAAATCCCCAATGCTGCTCTACCCTACGCTCAGGTCCAGCGTGCAAGTCACCACAATACATCACTAAGATGTGCAAATCCGGTGTTTCAAACCCTCAAGATATCATTCTCAAGTATTACTCACCTCGAACCGGTGAAATTCCTTGCTCGTGACACCTTTGCCCCTCAAATTGGTCTCCACGCGCGTCAAATCTAACTAAAATCATTACAAATATCATAATATACTAATGGGGCAACACCCAATTGAAAACAATAGAAACATAACAAAAATATCGAAACTAGCAAAACCCGAGCCCCCGGCCTGGTTCTCGAAACTTACATTTCCAGAATCCTCGTCTCGCCACGAGTTCATGCATACCAAGAACTCCTAAATCTGAGCTCAAATGACCTATCAAATCCCAATTTGAAATATCAAAAACTCAAGCCCTAGTTTCTTCAAGTTTATACCCAAATTCAGAGAATTAATGGATGATTCTTTGATTAAATGATGTTTCTAGACCACGAAACTTACCTCCAATCACTTTCCCTCGAAACCCTCTTCAAAATCTACCAACAATCTCCCAAGGTGGTGCACAAATGGTGGAAAATGAACCCAAGTCCCAGATGAAATGGTTTAAAAACATTCTGCCCAAGTGCCAATTTACTTTATGCGATCGCAGCCCCAGGCATTGCGATCGCAATGCACAAAATCTCCAAACCTCTAGAATGGGCTACGCAAACTCGACTATCCCTATACGATGGCGTTGCTTTGCTTTCCATACCAATGCGATTGCACTCCTCATGCCGCGATCGCGATAAACAAAGGGATGGGTCGCCAAATCCTCTTATGCGAACGCGGAGCTTACTCTTCCACCTCACTGTGATCGGGAACAACCCACTGCGAACGCGATGAAGAATGTCCTGCCCCTCTAAAATCCTCCTATAAGATCTCAGCCCTAGGCTTGCGATCGCAAAGGACAAAATGACCCTACAACAACTGAAGAAATTTGTGAAATGCTCTAAGTCCAAAATCCTCCGCTTAGCCATCCGAAATCACCCCGAGGCCTCCGGAACCTCAACCAAAAACTCCAACACATCCTCAAACATCATACAAACTTGTTCAAACCCTCAAAACGCATCAAACAACGCTAAAACCATTAAATCTCATCGGATTCAAGCCTACTTTTCTTCAAAACTTCCGAAACTTGCGTTCGACCAAAAAACTGACCAAACGACGTCCAAATGACCTGAAAATTTGAAGACATATCCAACATCACCTAACAAAGCTATTGAAACTCTGAGAATTCCATTCCAAACCTCGGATCAAAATCTCACCTATCAACCAGAATCCGCCAAAATTCAAACTTCACCAATTCAAGCCAAATTCTACACCGTACCTCAAAATTCAATTCCGAACGCTCTCCTAAGTGACAATCATCTCCCGAAGCTAACCGAATCACCGTAAATCACATCCGAGCCTTTTAACTCACAAGTCAAATTCCGGTTGACTTTTCCAAAATAAGCTTCCTTCTAAGTGGCCATGTGCCTTATTTTCAACCAAAACCAATTCAATTACACCTGCTCGACTCTAATAATGATATTGAAATATGAAGCAACACAATAAGGGGGAAACAATGTAGTAACACATAAGACGACGGGTCAGGTCCTCACATCCTCCCCAACTTAAACAAACGCTCGTCCTCCAGTGTACCCAGAGTTGTACTAGAAGCAACCTAATAGCTGAACCACCTTACCAAGCATATACTCGGGGTGATCCCACGTCACCCTATTTCACATAGGTCCAATGACACACCATTTCCGGAATTTCACAGTCCATCTAAACCATAAACCACATTGCACTTCCCGAAGTCATGCACCAGATCAGAATCTCACGTCTGCATTTGGAATAAACCCGAACCAACTGTAATAATCCATACCTGTAACCTCGACTGCCATCATATGATATATCATATAACTCGAACACATGCAACGATGACTTCCATTCACAACAGATGCCCTCAACAACTATCATCGATAGAAAATCTCTTGTTAGATGGAGTCTCATTTCAATACCTTCATATACTGCCAACGGCAACTGAAACACGCGATATAATAAACCCATCTCCCAGATAAACCATTCATGAATCCATTTCCCTCTTGACTAATCCTACAACAGATTTTCAAGCCAAACCTCGATATTACCTTTCCAACAAGCTGAAATCAAATTGGTTCGTACTCATTAATGACTTCAATGATCATCTCAACAACAACACACCACTCTGGTTATATGATACCTCAACACTGGCCTAAACCACAACGTGCTCAACATAGGCACCAATAAGAAATGGTCTGAACAAACTCAAATCATGACAACTGACTCGAACGAGAGAGCTGTAATTCAAATTCCTCCGTACGATCATAACACAGAACTGAGATCCCATATCACATCATAGAAATAGAGTACCTAAATCCCCTCAAAATGTCATAACATCACGTGGTCTTGCCACAACGCGCGATTCTATCCAAACACTGTTACTCATGAAGCACCTCGAGTCACCAAGATCAACACAGAGAGCTACGCACAGATTAGGGTCTATAACCGAGCAATCCATCACACCCACGGTGAAGCCAGTACTCAAATCATGCACTATTCACCGAGCAACACCCAATACAGATTTTCCTCATAAACAAGGAAACAAGGCATACAAAGTAACTTATGCGAAACTATTCTCCACCATCACACTGTTGCGGCGTGCAACCCGGTCGAGATAACATACTTGTGGTGGCATGCCACCAGATCTAGACACTATACCCGTGGCGGCGTGCCACCCGACTCGCACATATATCTCACAAAAAGAGATGCACATCAAGTCAAATTTGTCATTACAATAAACACATATTGCCTCATGCCCGATCATATGAAAACGCATTCGAAACCTCAATGCCGTAACTGAATCAATGGTAGAAACCTTTGAACTGACATCCGTCACGAAGGCCCAATCAATAAGAAATGCTTGCTAGCCGTCCGCTGGTCTCTGGAATACAAGCTACCCTGCTAGAACATAATCCGATGTACCTCTCCACGCAACCTGTGGCATTTTCTAGCATAGCCCATAAACACTAGTCTAGACAATTTGACCCTGGAACAACCAGTCTGCCATTAAATATCATAACCCTAATGCTAGATGATGTCGATACACACGACCCCCAACCACCACATGGTCGGATCACGAGAACTTCTAGTCTACAACACATATAACGAATGAATCACTATGCTTGATCCCACACTCTGCCGTACGAATACATAACACACATCAAGTATCCATTCATACCGCGAAATATATTTAAAATTTCCTGCACCATCAACAAATTCAAATATCCGCAGTCGATCCAACAAGAAATGTCGCAATACTACTGACGTATCATCCATTTACATCACCTTAATCATCTGAAGGTCGATTCTTTACTCACCTGTACCTGACCGTGCTACTCAAGAATTTAATGATTTCCCATTATGAACTGAACCAATACCTTGAACACGCAAATCTCGATTCTCCATATCATAACACATAGACTATCCACTCTAGGATAACATGAGGACTTCTATCTCTCTCATGTGCCGCATACATCGACGCACTCAACTAGTCAAGAACTTTTAGGACCCCATATAGGAGAAAAAAATATTAACCCTCCATGCTTCGCATACCCATTGGAAATATACTCATTTTCAAACCACGTAAAACACACCAAGAGCTCTTTCTCCCAATTCCATTGCACAAGCTAAACCGCCAGGACTGAATCCTTCTACCCAAGCCAAGTTAAGCGACTGCCAGCACGCAAGAGCTTTTTTGCAAAATTCCTTTAAGGCTCATTACCTCGAACATATGCAATAATTAGTCATATCCTTACCATACCGATTCGGTTTATTATCAAGCTATTCCATTTATCTAATTTCCTTCCTGATTCATTATTAATCTGATATTCTCCCTTGCTATAGCATCACAATACCCCAACTCAGGTTACCACACGAGACTCGCACATAAGTCCACACTATCTAAGACCAATAGGCCACCGAATACACTCTCGAACGCCTCCCAAAAATACAATATTCCAGAATGCTTTACATTGAAGAACTTCCTATGAATCTAAATTCGTTACCATTACCTTCCAAATACGGATACATAAAATCCAATGATTAACATAAAATACCACAAGTCTTGATGTTTTCTAACGAAGACACAATCTCTAGCCACATACACAAACATAAGACACCTGATTGGTACATGCAAAATCTTGAACATAGTAAAACCATTCTCGAGAGTCATTCACTCTTATTCAACTGTTATTCACCTGCCCTAAATGAATGAAACCACTCATGCCTTATTAGTACTCAGACACCGCAGAACATGATTTCATACAGATACAACAACCATCTTTCTTCTCTATACATTGAGCATTCTTTATCAACAACGGCTCAAAACATCGTAGTATTTTCTCACATTTACGAAAGCACCATATAACCTTTGTAGAAATTTTCCTTCATACGTGCCATCCTTGGCTCAATTTCTGTAACCAGAACTGATCCGCCATCATACCTCAAAACGGAACCAACATAGCACATAACCATGCAATCAGCTAACCAACAGCAACCTCCCCAACTTGGCTCGAAGCCATATATTAAGGCACTCTTAACAACTCATAAAACTTTTACGCTAACAAAACCACAATGAGTTCAAACTCAAATCTTTTACAAGTTTTGTGAATACACAGATCATCTAGCACTGACATTCTCTGCAAACCTCGCATTCATTTCCACATCAGTTGAGTCCACTTTCTTATGTGTCCCAATTCCTACGAATACAACACATACCGTTCAATTACACATGAGATATTTTACATACACATAAGGATCATACCTGTCAAAACCCTCCATAGGAGATAACCCACCTGTTTCGCCTCATTTCAATATTTCCACATACGTTCCACTATCATATACGTAATACACAACCATTTAGTCTTTCTGAGTCTGAACTCATACTGCCACATGTATTGCACCTCACTTTCCAGCTATGGGATATGAAAATATTCCTCACGCGCCCATGCCTCGGGCTACACAACAGAACGCAATAGGAAACAAACACTTAACAGCTTATTTATTATCCATCAGACTTCTTCGTCACTACTAAAATCACAAAGATACCCCTCGCAGTACTGACATACTCATCACATGGATATCCCTCTACCAATACGGCTAATAAGAACATTACTGAACATATAAGTTCGAAACACTTTCTCACACAATCAGCACCTCGGTGCTCAAGCCATAGGCAATGATTAGGCCTCAAGTCCTCCTGATCGGCCCAACATGAACTCAAGGAGATTACATCTCGCCCCTCGATCAGGGAACCACAAGCCATCAAGGCACATATACTACTGAGCGCTCGCGTACGCATACAGACGTGTGGAAGTAATTTCAAGAATCATATCTAAAGCTGAATCAAGTACGCACGATAAGAATTCAAAGAAAGTGAAGTTTTTCCTAAAGGTTTTGCAGCCTCTCGAGGATAAATACAAATGTCTCCATACCGATCCGCGAGACTTTAATAAACTTGCTCATGACTCGTGAGACCCGGTACCCTAGGTCTAATACCAACTTGTCACAACCCAATTCCCAAATCTGGTCGTGATGGCGCCTCTAGTGAAGACAAGGCAAGCCAGACCGTTTTCGAACACCACTTAAAGCAGTTAGTCAGTTATATAACAGTTGGAATATGAATTAATGATATTAATCAATATAAATACAACCCAATACAGCCCAACCAGGGTGTCACAAGTCACAAGAATCTAGGAGTGCCTTTATCAAAATTATAAAGTCTATAATACATAGAGTAAAATGTAGGAATCAAGAAGAAGAAGAGTCTCGGTGCCGCGAACTCTGGCGGTCACCTTTTTTAGCTACGGTAGAAGTACCTTCAATCCGCTACTAACCCGCTACCGGGTGAACAACACCTGCAACTGCACGCAAGGTGCATGGAGTAAAGTGAGTACTTCCAGCTCAGTGGTAATAAGAGATAATAATAACTGAGCGAGAAGAATATATATATGAGCACACCAAACTGCTACAAAAGATAGAACAACCCTTTTTGAGAAAAACCGAAATACTAAGAAAAATCCCTTTAGAAAATCTCAAGATCAGTTGAAATATAGATAGTGCCTTCAAATCTTCAATGCATGAACTATAGCAGCCAACTCCAAGTCATGAATAGGGTAGTTCTTCTCATGAGGCTTAAGCTAATGCGAAGCATACACAATAACTCTACCCTCCTGGATCAATGCACATCCGATCCCAACTCTCGAAGCATCGCAATATATCGAGTAACAGCCTGAAGCTGATGGCAACACTAGAACCGGAGTTGTAGTCAACACTGACTTGAGCATTTGAATGCCCTCTCCGTACTCCTCAGACCATAAAAATGGAGCATTCTTCTGCGTCAACTTCGTCAAAGGCTAAGCAATAGATGAAAAACCCTGAATGAACCTGCGGTAATAACCCGCCATACCAAGGAAAGTTCTAATCTCAGTGGGTGAGGATGGCCTGGGCCAACTCTGCACCGCCTCGATCTTCTTTGGGTTAACCTAAATACCATCATTGGACACCACGTGTCCTACAAAAGCCACGGAACTGAGCCAGAACTCACACTTGTAGAACTTTGCATACAACTTATCCTCTCTCAACCTCTGCAATACCACCCTCAAGTGCTGTGCGTGATCCTCTTGGCTACGCGAGTACACCAACATATCATCAATAAACACGATCACAAAAGAATCCAGATACGATCGAAATGCACTGTTCATCAAGTGCATGAAAGTGGCTGGGGCATTAGTCAGCCCAAATGACATAATCAGAAACTCATAGTGCCCATATCTCGTCCTGAAAGCTGTCTTCATGATATCAGAATCTTTATTCTACAACTGGTGATAGCCTGAACGGAGATCAATCTTAGAGAACACCTTTACTCCCTGAAGCTGGTGAAACAAATCCTCAATAGTGGGGTAGTGGATACTTGTTCGTTACTGTCACTTTGTTGAGTTTTCTATAACTAATGCACATTCTCATCATCCTTCTTCTTTACAAATAACACCAGTTCGCCCCACGGAGGCACACTTAGACGAATAAAACTCTTATCTAGGAGTTCCTGCAGCTGCTCCTTTAACTCTGCTGCACGATAGGGAGGAATGGAGATGGGTTGAGTGCCCGGCACAAAATCAATATCTAAGCCAATATACCTGTCCGGCGACATGCCTGACAGTTCTGACAGGTCTACTAGAAATACATCAGGAAATTTCCTCACCACAGGGACCGAATCAAGACTTGGAGTCTTAGCCCCAACATCCCTCACAAGTGATAGATATGATAAACATCACTTCCCAACCATCCGCTGGGCCTTGAAGAAAGAGATCACCCTACTGGGTACATAATCCGTCGTACCACGCCACACGATCCTCAGAATACCCGGCATAGCCAATATTACTATCTTGGCGTGACAGTTCACAATAGCATGGCATGAAGATAGATAATCCATGCCCAGAATAACATCAAAATCTACCATGCTCAATAGCAACAAGTCAGCTCGGGTCTCCAGACCCTCAATAGTAACAAGACAGGACCGATACACGTGGAACACAATAATAGTATCACCCACCGGGGTTGATACATGCACATGTAACGCTAGACACCCTAGGATAGTCCCTAAATGATGAGAAAGGTAAGAAGATACATAAGAATATGTGGATCTGGATTAAATAAAATTGAGGCATTCCTGTGGCAAACTGAGATAATACCTGTGATCACTGCATATGAAGCAACATCATCTCTCCTATCTGGTACTACATAGAAACGAGCCTGACGACTACTCGATCGCTCAGCACTCCTGGGGGCGACCTCTAGATGGCTGGACCCCACCCCTACTAGACTGGGATGGTGCTGAGGTAGATGGAGTAGAAGGGGAGGGATGATCCCTCTGCTGAGACCTATCACTGCGAAGTCGAGGACACTTCTTCCTCATGTGGCCAAACTCGCCACACTCATAACAACTACCCGGGGCTAAGGAAGAGCACTAAAGGGAACCCCTAACTTCTGATGAACCATGGGCTGATGAAATAAATGTAGAACCCTGAGCTGGGAGGGCGTTGAGTAAAGACTGGCCCTACTGGTAACCCTGACGGCCATGACCGGAAGAAGCTCCGCTGTGCTCTGGGCGGCTTGACTGAGGAGGCAATAAAGAACAGCCTCTGCCCTGATGAAACTGGCCCCTAGATGGAGCACCACTATAGATTCCCAAACCTCGAGGCCTCTTGGCCTCCCTCTCCTCTCGCTCTCGGCGACAATCTGACTCAATCTGGCGAGCCTTGTCCACTACCTCCTCGAAAGTCGCTGCTACCACTCTCTCCCTAGTCATCAAGATACGAATAGAATAGTTGAGGCCATCTATGAACCTACAGATCCTCTTCCGATCTGTCGGGATCATCCATCTAGCATGTCTGGCCAACGAAGTATACCTCAACTCGTACTGAGTCACTGACATATCTCCCTAAATTAGCCACTCAAACTGGAAGCACAACTCCTCTCTACGGGACTTCGGCACATACTTCTCTAAAAAGAGAGTGGAAAACTACTGCCAGGTAAGTGGTGGTGCTCTTGCGGGCCTGCGTCTCTCAAACTTCTCCCACCATGTAAATGCTGGCCCCGAGAACTGGAAGGTAGTAAAAGTTACTCCACTGGACTCCAAAATCCCAGCCGTACGAAGAATCTTCTAACACTTATCCAAAAATCCTTGGGCATCCTCGCCCTTAGCACCGCAGAATGTAGGAGGCTGAAGTCTGCCAAACCTCTCTAATCGATGCTGCTCGTCATCAGGCATCACCAGAACAATATGCCCTGGGGATGGCGCTACAGGCGCAACTGGAACAGCCAGTGCAACTGCCTGAGATGGGGCTACCTATGGCGTCGAAAGTCCCTGTACAACTTGCTCTGGTGTGCGAGCTGCGAAGGTCTGATGACCACCCCCAGTCAGAGATGTCGCTGTGAGGCTGTAGCTAAAACTGCCTAAGCCAAACCAGTACTGATTGATAAGACCTGAGCTAATGCCTCCTGGAGGCCAGGATTAACAAGAGGCATGGCCGGTGCTTGAGCGGGTGCTGCTGGAGCATCAATAACTTGGGGATGATCCTGAATAGGGGAAACTGGTGGGTCAACTGGTACTGCCCTTGCTGCTCTACCACGGCCACATCCACGGCATGTACCTGGTGGAAATGGTGGTCGTCCACCTCGTCCGGTAGCAGGAGTTCTTGCCATCTGCGAGATAATAGAATATAGAAGTTTAGTTCTCAGAGTAACAATACCGCACGACAAAAGTTCAAGAATATGAAGTGTTTTATAAAGGTTCTACAGCCTCTCGAGGATAAGTACAGACGTCTCCGTACCGATCCGAGAGACTATACTAACCGGCTCAAGACTCATGAGGCCTAGTAACCTAGGCTCTGATACCAACTTGTCACGACCCCAACCCAGTCGTAATGGCGCCCAACACATTGCTAGGAAAGCCTGACCAAACACTCTCACGTTCTGAGCTATAAGATAACATTCTTAAATCATTAATAACGAATAGATAATCCTAATTTTTAGCAGATAGATAGAGAAACATCCCAATAACAAGTACATAACAACCGCCCACAGATCTGTAGGTCATGAGTCAAGAGCCTCTACCAGAATAACAAAATAATTCTAAAATATAACATAGTCTGAGTATGCAGAAATGTTGAAATACACAAATAATGGAGGAGTGGGGTCCTGCATACACCGGCAGCTACCTCGAAAAGCTCCATAGAATACTCTGAAAATATATGAAAGATCAACTCTGCCCCGAGGTACCTGGATTTGCACACATGGTGCAGGGAGTAAAGTGAGTACTTCCAGTTCAGTGGTAATAGACATGTATAATAATATTGAAGGTATGAAATCCCAATATACTACATAGTAAAGCTATCCAATGTTTTATACTCCTTATAACTGTGTATATCCCTAAGCAGTAACAGGTAAAGCAGATAAATTTAATTGCACGAATGCAATGTAAAATGCACATGATTGCTACGGCGCGTAGCCCGATCCATTTGGGTACCCACACTCACTGTGGGGGTTCAGACTCTAAAGGGTCTCCTACAGCCCAAGCACAATATCATAGTAACATATGATGGGACGCGCAACCCGATCCACTATCAGTCCAGCTACATGCATGCAAGCCTCATGGGCATAAATAATTTACCATTTTTAGTTCCATTTATCAGTGATTACAAAATTAAGTGTTCAAACCTTAGAAATTCCCCTCATATTTGAACAGTGTTTCTAGCTCAGGACTAATATCATGAAACTATGCAATAATTCATAGAAACAGTAATAAAGATCCTCACGGGATCTAAATAACCGGCACGCAGCCCAAATATATCCATAACCATCCAAGTAGGCGGTTTACCGGCTCATTTATAGCCAACAACACAGTACAATGCCAATCTATCGGACTAAGCCATAGTCCCCAATCACAATCCACCCTGCACTCACCGTAGAGTACGTGTCTCGCCTCAAAATAGCGTCACCGTGTGATATACCGGGGTTTCAAACCTGAAGGTCATCATGCATATCAATTACTTACCTTGAACCGGCGACGAGACTAGTTCGCTATGCCTTTCCCTCTATAATCAACCTCCGCGGGTGATAAATCTGATCAAAACCAATAGAAATACATAAAAATAGGCTAATGGAACATAACCCAATCAAAACAACCCGAAATACACCCAACAACACGAAGTTGGCAAAACCCGAGCCTTAGACCCACTTCTCGAAAAATTACAAAATTCACAACGTCGGAATCCTCGTCTCGCCACGAGTCCGTACAAATCAAATTTACAAGAATTGGAGTCCATTTGACCCCTCAAATCAACACTTTAAGATCACTTGGGTTTCAAGCCCTAACCACCTTTTTTAACATCAAAAATCTTGTATTCTTTGTGTTAAATCCAAAGTTTTACACCATAATGACATATTCTAGGTCCAAGAATCCATACCTGATGTTTTCCCCCAAAATCGCTCCCAAATTTACGTTAGCCCGAGGTCCAAATGTTCTTCACTTTTCAAACTTGCGAAATCATTGTTCACTTAAACCCAACTCAATTTCCGCTTCAACGGTCCTACAACCGCCTACGCGACTACCTTTTCTGCAGTCCGACTAATTCCTTTAGAACCGCTTCTGCGGTCAACTACCGCTCCTGCGGTCCCCTTCCCGCTTCAGCGATCCAGGCCTTTTCCTCAATTTCCGCTTTTGCTGCTCACCTGCTGCTTCTGAGGTCACCGCTTACGCGGCTCCCCTTCTGCAGAAGCGGAAATACTAGAAGCCAGATACTGCTTCCATGCAACAAACTCCCAAAACCTCCGATCAACCATCCGGAATAAGCCTGAGGTCCCCGGGATCCCAACCAAAACCACCAACCTACTCCAAAATATCATACGAACATGCTCCAATCATAAAAGCACAATATTTGACACAAAAATCATCAAATCATGACATATTCAAGCCTAAGTTCAACTATAACTTCCGAAACTCACATTCGATCAAAAACCCGACCAAACGACGTCCGATTGACCTGCAAATTTTCAGACATATCCAAAATCACCTAGCGAATCTACAACAACTCTCGAAATTCCATTCCAACCCCTGGATCAAAATCTCACCTAACAACCAAAATTCGCCAAAATTCAAACTTAGTCAATTCAAGCCTAATTCTACACCGGACCTCAAAATTAAGTTCCATTTTCACTCTCAAGTAATAAATCACCACCCGAAACTAGTCAAATCAGCAAAAATCCATTCCGAGCCTTATAACTCATAAGTCAATATCTGGTTTACTTTTCCAAACTACCCTTCTCTTGGAGAGACTAATTGTCTCAATTCCAACCAACCTCTGACCGAATTACTTCAAACTTTACAAACACATAAAAATGAACATATAGAAGCATAAGACGGGGAAAGTGGGGCGGTAACTCACGTAATGACGGGCCGGGTCGTCACAGCTCCCTCTGTGGCTTTGATTCATAATACACATAAGAGTAGGGGAAGAAAAGAACTTGAAAAGTGCAAGTTTCTTCTTAATAGCAAAGAATCAAAGGAGTCGGATACAATGCACCGAATCACAAAATCCGAACAAGAAACAAAACAACTAGAGCGAACAGGAACCACAGGCTCGATTTCGAACGACAACTCCAAATCCAAACTCTATTCGGCCAAGTAAGAGATGCAACAAAATTTTATCTTTGTATTTCTGACTTTAAAATTCGAATGAGACAAAACTAATTTTGTTTTTTATATATGTGAAAAATGAAGCAAAACAGAATCAAAGGACACTAAAAAAGAACTCTATTGAAATTAGAAGAACCAACTAAGAAATTCGAAAACCTTAACTTTTCTCATCTCTCCAGCATTCTCTGTCCCCCTCGTTGTACAAATAACCCCCAAATATATATCAAGCCCTAGAAGCTTATTCCTCCCTTGTCCAAGGAATCTCGTGTGGCGACCTCAACAACAAATCCAAAAATCCCCTTTTCACAAATAAAAATTGAAATAATAGAGATATTTGGACAAAGATTTCATCCAACGATTCCCATTCTTCCAAAGTTTATTCAAGGGTTCGGATTTTGTGTTTAAGCAAAAGAAATAGGATAGAAAAATCTGCGTAATCTTTCCTGTAGGATAGGAAGAATGGAATAGGAAGATAAAAGGACATTCTTCAGAGTGAAACTGAACCAGACAAAGGCCCTTCTCTCCGCGATCAAATCGGACTGAAATAATGAGATTCGACGCAAGTTGAGTGACGTGGAAGAAGGAGAAGAGAAGAGGGGAGACCATGAGGGGACCACGTGAGTTAACCCGCCAATTCTGGCGAGTTCCGACGAGTTTGATCGGTGGGAGACGCGGGCGGAGCTGAGGTGGCGGCTGGTTGGTGTTCTCTAGTTTAGGATTAGGGTTTTGTTTTTTGGGAAAGACTAGGTTTATATTTGGGGGTGTAGGGATCAATCCTAGACGTTGGATGAAATTAAATTGATGGCTAAGATTTGAGTAGGGAAATTGGGCAGTTTCTTGGGCTGATGTGGGCCAGCAAGGGCTTGGCTCTTTTGGGCTCAAGTTTGGCCCTATTTGGCCCTTATTAAGACAAGAATAGCTCAAAATTCACTCTTCTTTTTCTTTTATTTCATTTTTTTCGTTTTTTCATCATTTTTTAAAAGCGAAAGAATAACAAACTTATTATTGATTTAAATTAAACCAAATCTATATTTGAAATGGAATTATATTTATATTTTTTTTTATTTTCAAAAGATTATGTTAATGTAAAAATATAAAAGATAGAGACTAATGTTACTATAAGAAAGACTAGTGATATTTAATTGTATTAAAATATAAAAATATTTGTATAACATAAAAAGTCTTATAAAAATGAAAATATTTTTGTGTTTTCAAATTTATGTGCTTTAAAATCTAGCATTAAAATTTATAATAAAGTAAAATACTATAGAAATAATCTCAAATAAATGTCTCAAAAATGCTAGAACTATTAAAAATAATTATAATGTGTGGGTCAAAATTACATATCTACACTTGTAAAAAAAATGTTTGAACCCATTACAAATTAGGTATATTTCAGGCAAAATCTTAAATACTAAGTACAAATTCTATTACAAATACAACTCTTTATTTTACATATATTATTTTCAGTTGTATCCTCTTCTTATGACTTATGGTAACAATTATTTTAAGGTTAATTTGGTCTATCAACATTGTATTCGTCCCTTTATAATAGAGATACTTTCACATAAGTACACTTGAGTAAACTACTTTCCAGTCGCTTAACCCACAAATACAGTTTTCATGTTGACAGATAATTTCAGCGCCTAACCTACAACTTCATCAACTACACCCAAAATCACGCCTAAATCATATTTTACTTTTTTCTTTCATTTTTATCTTTACCCTTTTTCCATTTTCATAATTATTTATTTTTTACTTTCCTCTGTATAGTAAATAATATCAGGAAGTTGAAGTAACAAATAAAAATATATTCATCCTTAGAGTTTATAATTTTGTTTTTATATTTTTTTTGCAAAATTTAATTTGCAAGGGAAATTCTTATTTCACTAGAAAAAAATAAAAATATACATTATTAAACATCTTATATAAATTGTTATACACACAAATATAATCATGTATAATTATGTATAATTTTGTATACTTGTGTATAATCATGTATAATTCTGTATAACTATGAGAATACCCACAAATAAAAATGTATATATGTATATACAACATATACATCTTTTTTCCTCCATTCGGAAGTTATTTAAAGTGAGTACTTTAGGGCTAAAATGGGGGTTAGGGCTTGGAACTCAAGAGAGTTTAAATGTGAGTTTTGGAGGGGCAAACGAACTCTGTTTTTGATAAACTTCATGTGTACGGACTCGTGGCGAGACGAGGAATCCGTTGATGTGATTTTAAGATTTTTTTCGAGAAATGGGCCTGGGGCTCGAGTTTTACAAACTTCGTGAATTTTAGTACTTTTCCAGTATTTTTGATTGGGTTATGATTCTTTAACCCATATTTATGTAATCGTTGTGATTTTGACTAGATTTGACGCGCGGAGAGGAATATTCAAAGGGAAAAGGCATTGCGGACCAGTCTACGGCCGGCTAGATGTGAGTAGTTTGTATAGATGATGGTATGAGGGCTTGAAACCCCGGTTTATCACAATGTGACGCTATATTAGGGCGTGGCTCACATCCCATGCTAGGTGCGAGATTGTTTGTGACTGGGGATTGTGACTTGGTCCATCTCAAACAAGAATTATCCTATATTGGTGATTGATACGCACCATGTATTGATTATATCTAGGCTTATTGCGATGTTTGGGGCCTTGTTCCCACCTGTAGCATTTGTCTAGGATGAATATCATCGTGATAACATGATTTGTATAATCATTGGCCTCAGTCCTGTATTTAATCATTGCTATGAAATGCTAAGTCACATGTTTCCTGAAGTTAAATAACTAAATCATACTATTCTTAGTAATTGGAAACTGGGAAGTTAATTGAATCTGTTATGTGACTCATATGCATACTGTGGACTGAGTATGGATCGGGCTGCACGCCGCAAAAGTGATATAATGACATGGCGTTTGGGCTGTAGGAGCCCCTCCGGAGCCTGTACACACCCGCAATGAGCGTCGTCGATGTTTAACGGATCGAGTTGTACGGCGCAGAGGATTCATGTGCATTACATTGCATCTTTGCATGATTCTTGACTGATATACTTGACATTGCTTTGATGTTAGATCGTAGTTAAGGAGTCGGACTGTTAGTTTTAGCTTTTCTTTGTGGCCATTTCGTGTATTTCTCATCATAAGACATTTTCTATGGTTATTATTTGTTAAGTCGGTAGTTCTCACCCCTACTCCCTGCACCTTGTGTGCAGATTCATGTGCATTGGAGGCTTCGCTAAGCAGTCGTAGTCTCCAGGGATTTTTTTTTGGAGTTGTTGAGGTTGTTGCTTGACGTTCGTAGGACCTGGCTACTCTTCCTATTTCAGTTTATTATTCTTATATACATTTCCAGACTTACATATTTTCATTCAGATATTATTACCCAATTATTTTAGAGGCCTTAGACTCATGACCGCAGATCATATGGGAGCAGTATTGATTTTCGTATTATTTTATTAACATTATTGGATTTTTACTCTAAAACTATGATTTTATTCTTAAATTTTCGGTCTTGAGACTTATTGTTAAGTTGAAAACGATTGTTGGTCTGGCTTGCCTAGCTTTAGGGTTGGGCTCCATCGCGACCGAGTTTGGGTCGTGACAAATTGGTATCATAGCTTAGGTTTGCTAGGCCTCGCGAGTCATGAGCCGGTTTAGTAGAGTCTCGTGGATCGGTATGTAGACATCCGTATCTATCCTCGGGAGGCTACAGAACTTTAGGAAATACTTCACTTTCTTGTAATTCACATCGTGCAGTTTTGTTGATATAAAAATTAAATTTCTACATTCTATTCTCTCACATATGGTGATAACCTGTGCTAACAGACGTGGCGGACGATCACCAGTACCATCTGCTAGAGGCCGTGGATGCGGTCGTGGTGCTGGACGAGGTGGACCAGCAGGGGCAATACCTGCATACACACCAGCTGCCTAGGTCCAGGACCAAATTTCGGCTGTAGATGCTCCAGCAGCACCTGTTCAGGCAACGACAGTGCATATTATGATTCCTGGTCTTCAGGAGACTTTGGCTCAGATCTTGTCCGTCTACACTGGTCTGGCTCAGGCGGTTTCAGCCACTACAGCAGCGGCTACTTCTCAGACTGGGGTTGTTCATCAGACCCCCGATGCTTGTACACCGAGCAGGTTGTTTGGGCCTTACAGACACCTGAGGTAGCCCAGTTCAGCCAGTTTATCTAATTGCACTAGTTGAACTAGTTGCTCCAGTTGCACCAGTCGTGCCTGTTGTTCCAGTTGCACCAGTCGCACCAGCTCCAGCTTATGTGGTTCCAGCTATGCCGGATGACGAGCAGCGTCGATTGGAGAGGTTCAATAGACTTCAGCCTGCGACATTCAATGGTGCTGAGGGCGAGGATGCCTAGGATTTTCTTGATAAAATGCCAGCGTATGCTTTGTACTACGGGTATTCTGGAGTCTAGTGGAGTGTCTTTTACTACTTTTCAGTTCACAGGACATGCATTTACTTTGTGGGAAGAGTTCGAGAGGTGTAGGCCTATTGGGGCAGCGCCCCTCATTTGGCAGCAGTTCTCTATGGTATTTTTGGAGAAGTATGTGCGCTAGTCTCACAGGGAGGAGTTGCGTCGTCAGTTCGAGTGGTTGACTCAGGGAGATATGAGAGTGACTCAGTATGAGTTGAGGTTTACATATCTAGCTAGGCATGCTACTTGGATGATCCCGACAGATAGAGATAGGATTAGGAGGTTTATATATGTCCTCAACTATTCGATCTGTATATTGATGACTAGAGAGAGGGATACAACAGCTACATTTGAGGAGGTAGTGATGCGGCCCGACTGATTACAGATCCCCGTTGGGAACGTATGGAGATGGAGGCCAATAGGCCTCGAGGTTCAGGTAATTTCAGCGGTGCTCCGTCTAGAGGCCAGTTCCAGCATGGTAGAGGTCATTCCTTCAGTCCTCCTCAGTCAGGACGTGCAGAGTATAGTGGAGCCTCTTCAGGCTGGGGTCATCAGGGACATCAGCAGAGTCAGCTTGCATTGAGTGCTCTTCCAGCTCAGAGATCTGCTCTTGCTTCTTCAGCTCAGAGTTCATGTGTAGTGAGGGTTTCCCATCAGTCCCCTTCTCTAGCTCTAGGACATTTCTACGAGTGTAGACTGTCATGCTAAGACAATACGTTGGCTATTTCGGGAATCCCGAGGATTGAGTGGCAAGGCGTGACTAATTATGTACCCAGCATGGTGATTTCCTTCCTAAAAGCCCAAGGAATGGTTGGAAAGAGTTGTTTGTCGTATTTGGCATTCGTGAGAGATGTGGAAGCCGAGGCTCCTAATCTTGATTCGGTTGGATTTACCTGATGTGTTCCCAGCGGATCTGTCGGGCATGCGCCGGACAGGTACATCGATTTCGGTATTGATCTGGTGCGGGGCACTCAGCCCATCTCTATTCCTCCCCATCGTATGACACCAGTGGAGCTAAAAGAGTTGAAAGAATAGCTTCAGGAACTCCTAGATAAGGGGTTCATTCGCCCGAGTTTGTCGTCTTGGGGTGAACCAATGTTATTTGTAAAGAAGAAGGATGGCACAATGAGAATGTGCATTGACAACAGGTAGCTGAATAAGGTGACAGTGAAGAACAAGTACCCGCTACTTCGTATTAAGGATTTACTTGATCAACTCTATGGAGCAAGGGTATTCTCTAAGATTGACCTTTGATCAGGTTATCACCAGCTGAAGATTAGGGATTTAGACATTATGAAGACGAATTTTAGGATGAGATATGTGCACTACGAGTTTCTAGTGATGTCCTTCGGACTGACTAATGCCCTAACAACGTTCATGCACTTGATGAACAATGTATTTTGACAGTATCTAGATTCTTTTGCGATCGTATTTATTGATGATATCCTGGTGTACTCGCATAGGCAGGAGGAGCACGCGCAACACTTGAGGGTGGTATTGCAGATATTGATAGAGGAGAAGCTTTATGCGAAGTCCTCCAAGTGTGAATTCTGGCTTAGTACTGTGGCTTTTCTGGGACACGTGGTGTCCAGCGATGGTATATTAAGGCGGTGCAGAGTTGGCCCAGACCATCCTTAGCTACTGAGATCCGGAGTTTCCTCGGTTTGGCGGGCTATTATCGTAGGTCTGTTTAGGGCTTTTCATTTATTGCTTCGCCTTTGACGAAGTTGACGCAGAAGAATGCTACATTTGTGTGGTCGGATGAATGGTAGAAGAGCTTCCAGAAGCTCAAATACACTTTGACCACAGCTCCGGTACTAGTATTTCCATCAGCTTCAGGTTCTTACTTGGTGCATTGTGATGTTTCGAGAGTTGGGATCGGTTGTGTATTGATGCATGAGGGTAGGGTAATTTCTTATGCTTCTCGCCAGTTAAAGCCCCATGAGAATAACTACCTTGTTCATGACTTAGAGCTGGCTGCTATTGTTCATGCCTTAATGATTTGGACGAATTACCTATAAGGCGTATCTTGTAAAGTATATACGCACCATCGCAATCTGCAGCACTTGTTTAAGCAGAAGGGTCTTAATTGGAGGTAGCGGAGATGGCTTGAGTTACTCAAGGACTACGATATCACCATTTTGTATCATCCCGGGAAGGCCAGTGTATTGGCCGATGCTTTGAGCCGGAAGGCGATTAGTATGGGTTGCTTGGCATACGTTCCAGTTAGGGAGAGTCTTCTTGCAGGTGATGTTTAGGCCTTGGCCAATGAGATGGTAAGGTTAGACATTTCTGAGCCCAGTCGGGTGTTGGCTTGTGTGGTTTCCCGGTCGTCTTTGTATGACCGCATCAGAGGTCAAATGTGAGCACCAGAGACCTGGTGGTGTACTCCAGCAGATGGATATTCTGGAGTGGAAATGGGAGAATATTACTATGGATTTCGTTGGTGGTCTTAGTAGTACCTCGAAGAAGTTTGATCCGATTTGGGTGATTGTGGATAGATTGACCAAGTCAGCACACTTCATTCCGGTATGTAATACCTACTCTGCGGAAAGGTTAACAGAGATATTCATCCGGGATATTGTACAGTTGCATGGAGTCCCGGTTTCCGTTGTCTCAGATAAGGGTACTGTGTTTACTTCCTAGTTCTGGAGGACTTTTCATCAGGAGTTGGCACACAGGTGCAACTGAGCACAACATTTCATCCTCAGACAGACGGGCAGTCCGAGCGTACTATCCAGATATTGGAGGACATGTTACGTGCTTGTGCTATCGACTTTGGAGGTTCATTGGGATGATTTCTTGCCCCTCGCGGAGTTTGCATATAATAACAACTATCAATCTTGCATCCAGATGGCACTGTATGAGGCCTTATATGGGAGACGATGTAGATCTCCGGTTGGTTGGTTTGAGCCCGGTGAGGCTAGATTGTTGGGGACAGAGTTAGTTCAGGATGCCTTAAAGAAGGTGAAAGTGATCCAGGAGAGACTTCGTACAGCTCACTCGCGTCAGAAGAGTTATGCACACCGGAAGGTCCTAGATGTATCTTATGCGGTGGGCGAGAAGGTCTTGTTGAAATTTTCGCCTATGAAAGGTGTTATGAGGTTTGGGAAGAAGGGGAAGCTTAGTCCACTGTTCATTGGATCCTTTGAGATACTTAGGAGGATTGGGGGGTGGCCTACATGTTTGCGTTGCCACCCAATTTTTCGGGAATTCATCCGGTGTTTCATGTTTCTGTGCTCCGAAAGTACGTTGGGGAACCGTCCCATGTATTAGACTTCAGCACGATTCATTTGGATGAACACTTTACCTATGATGTGGAGCCGAGGTCCATTTTGGGTCGTCAGGTTTGAAAGTTGAGATCAAAGGACATAGCTTTGGTGAAGGTGCAGTGGAGAGGTTGTCCTGTGGAAGAGGCCACCTGGGAGAAAGAGCAGGAGATGCGGAGCAGATATCCTCACTAGTTTTATACTCCAGGTATGTTTCTTGACCTATTTAAGGACGAGTGTTTGTTTAAGTTGGGGAGGATGTAACGACCCAACCCGTCGTCACGTAAGTTACTGCCTCGTTTTCCCGTTTTATGCTTTTATATGTTTCATTATATGTGTTTGGAGAATTTGAAGTAATTCGGACAGAATTCAGTTAGAAATGAGATAATTAGTCTCTTTATGAGAAGGTTAGTTTGGAAAAGTCAACCGAATATTGACATATGGGTTAGAGGGCTCGAAATAGATTTCTGATGATTCGACTAGCTTCGGGTGATGATTTGTGACTTAGGAGCGCAATCAGAATTGAATTTGGAGGCCCGGTGTAGAAATAGGCTTGAATTGACTAAGTTTGAATTTTGGCGAATTTCGGTTGATAGGTGAGATTTTAATACAGGGATCGGAATGGAATTCCGACAATTGCAGTAGCTCAGTTTGGCTATTGTGGATATGCGTGAAAAGATTAAGGTCATTCAGAGGTGTTTAGGTGTTTTTTGATGAAATGCAAGTTTTGGAAGTTTTAGTTTAACTTAGGCTTGAATCCGTGGTAATTTGATAATTTGGATGTTTATGATAGTGTTTTTATGCTACGAGCAAGTTTGAATGAAGCAATTGAACTTATTTTGTGCATGTGGTTGAAGTCCCGAGTGCCCCGGGGTGTTATCGGATGGTTAAATGGGAGTTCGGAGCCTTTATTACAACCAGGCTTTTCTATCTTTTGGTATTTCCACATCTGCGGAAGTAGGAGCCACAGAAGTGGTTCCGCAGATGCGGAGGGGAACCGCAGAAGTGGTCAATAGTGGCCAGGGTAATTCCGCAAAAGCGGAAGTTTTGACGCACAAACGAATCCGCAAAAGCGGATTTTAGACCGCAAAAGCGGTCGAGGAGAAACCGCAAAAGCGGCTGCTGGACCGCAAAAGCGATCCCAGTGGCTCTATGTGAGACTTCAAAAGCGGTTGATGGGACACATAAGCGGTACTGCAGGTGCGGGAAATGGGCCACAGAAGCGGAAAACGTGCCTGTGTTTTAGTGAACAGTGTTCACGAACTTGGAAAGAGAAGAGAAAAAATTTGGTTTTCAGGATAAATCGAAGGCGCATCATCACGAATGAACAATTATCCTAGGATATGTTATTTTGGTGTATAAACATTGATTAATCACGAAATTTCAAGGACTTAAGGGCTAAAAAATAGAGGTTAGGGCTTGAAACTCAAGATAGTTTAATTGTTAGTTTTGGAGGGGCAAACGAACTCCGTTTTTGATAAACTTTATATGTACGGACTCATGGTGAGATAAGGAATCAATTGATGTGATTTTCAAAAAAAATTTCGAGAAATGGACCGGGGTTTGGGTTTTACCAACTTCGTGAATTTTAGTACTTTTCGAGTATTTTTTATTGGATTATGATTCTTTAACCCATATTTGTGTATTCGTTGTGATTTTGACTAGATTTGATGCGCGTAGAGGAAGATTGAAAGGGAAAAGGCATCGCGGACTATTCTACAGCCGCCTAGAGGTGAGTAGTTTTTGTAGATGATGGCCTGAGGGTTTGAAACCCCGATTTATCACATTGTGACACTATATTAGTCCGTGGCTCGCACCCTATTGCAGGTGCAAGATTGTTTGTGACTGGGGATTGTGACTTAGTCCATCCCGAACAAGAATTATACAATATTGGAAAATGATACGCACTCTGTATTGATTATATCTGGGTTTATAGCCATGTTTGGGGCCTTGTGCCGATCTATAGTATCCGTCTAGGGTGAAAATCATTGTGATAGCATGATCTGTATAATCATGTGTTTAATCAATTCTATTAAATGCTAAGTAACCTATTTCAAAAAGTTAAATAACTAAATCATATTATTCTTGATAATTGGAAACTGGGAAGTTAATTGAATATGTTATGTGACTCATATGCACACTGTGGACTCAGTATGGATCGGGCTTGCATGACGCAGTAGTGATATAATGATATTGCGCTTAGGCTGTAGGAGCCCCTCCGGAGTCTGTACACACCCCCAGTGAGCGCCGTCGACAATAAACGGATTGGGTTGTACGACGTAGCAGATTCATGTGCATTACCTTCAACTGCTTGGACGCGTAGGCAATCACCCTACCATCCAGCATCAACACTGCTCCAATTCATACTCGTGAGGCATCACAATAAACCGTATAGGACCCCGAACCAGTAGGCAAAATTAGAATAGGAGGTGAAGTCAAAGCCTTCTTGAGATTTTGGAAGCTCGCCCCACACTCGTCTAACCACTGTAAAGGAGCACCCTTCTGAGTCAATCTAGTCATAGAGGCTTCAATTGATGAGAGCCCCTTCACAAAATGACGGCAATACCCCGCCAAGCCAAGGAAACTACGGATCTCTGTAGCTGAGGAGGGCCTGGGCCAACTCTGCACGACCTCCACCTTCTTTGGATCTACTCGAATACCCTCACTCGATACCACGTGGCCTAGGAAAGCCACATAACTCAACCAAAACTCACATTTTGAGAACTTTGCATATAATTTCTTTTCCCTCAGGGTCTGAAGCACTATCCTCACGTGCTGCTCATGATCTTCCCGACTTCGGGAGTATGCAGGAATATCATCTATGAAAATAATGACAAACGAGTTGAGATAGGGCCTGAATACACTGTGCATCAAATGCATAAAAGATGTTGGGCCGTTGGACAGTCCAAATGACATGATAATGAACTCGTAATGACCATATCGAGTCCAGAAAGCAGTCTTCCGAATATCCGACTCCCGAATCTTTAGCTGGTGATTGCTTGAGCGCAAATTAATCTTAGAAAACACCTGTGTGTCCTGAAGCTGGTCAAACAGATCATCAATACGAGGCAAGGGATATCGGTTCTTCACTTTAACTTTGTTCAACTGACGATAATTGATACACACGCGCATAGAACCATCATTTTTCTTTACGAACAAGACAGGAGCACCCCACGGTGAAACACTAGGTCGAATAAAACCCTTATCAAGCAATTCCTACAACTGATCCTTCAACTCTTTCAACTTAGGAGATCCATACAGTAAGGAAGAATGGATATAGGCTGAGTGCCCGACAACAAATCAATACCGAAATCAATGTCCCGATCGGGCAGCATGCCCGGAGGATTAGCTGGGAACACATCGGGAAAATCCCGTACCACTGGAGCAGAGTCAAAAGAATGGGTATCAGCACTGACATCTCTCACATAAGCTAAATACGCGGCGCACCCCTTCTCAACCAAACACTGAGCCTTAATAAACGATATAACTCTACTGGGAGTGTGATCAAAAGTACCACTCCACTCAACACGGGGAATACCTGGCATAGCCAGCGTCACGGTCTTACCGTGACAATCAAGAATAGCATACTGGGCGACAACAAGTCCATGCCCAAGATAATATCACAATCAACCATGTCAAATAATACAAGATCTGCCCTAGTCTGAAAACCGCAAATAGTAACAGAACATGTCCGATATACGGACTCCACAAAAAGGGAAACTACGACGGGAGTAGAAATATAAACAGGAGAGCTCAAGGTCTCTCGGGATGTACACAAACGCGGAGCAAAATAAGATGACACATAAGAATAAGTAGAGCTTGGATCGAATAGAACTGATTCCTCTTTGTGACTAACCAATATAATACGTGTGATAATAGAATCGGAGGCTACAGCCTCAGCACGATCAAGAATGGCATAAAATATGGCTCGGCCCCTCCTTCAAGGGTGACCTCTATCTCGATGGGCAGGTGGGGTGGCAGCTGGAGCTGGAACAATGACCTGAGAATCCCGCTAGGTACGCTGCTGCTGAGACTGTTTTGGAGCTGCACACCTCCCAAGCCTAGGTAAATCCCTCACCACATGGTGGGTATCAGCGCACTCATAGCAAGATCTGGGAGGGCGCGGTGGCTGTGACTGACTGTGCCCACCCATGCTAGACTGGCCTTTGGAAGTACCCCGCGCTGGAGGTGCATTGGAAACCAGAGGTGCATAATAAGGCTCCTAAGATCTAGGAGGAGCTGGAGTACTGCTTGGTGAAAGAAGAGCTGAGTGAACTGGGCGACCCGTAGCCCCTACCGTTACGTCCTGCTCTTGAAGTACGGGGACCAGAGAAATGAACTGACTCTCGAGATCTCATGGCCTCTCTCTCCTCTCGCTCTCTGACATGCATACCCTCTATCCTCCTAGCTATGCTCACTACCTGCTGATAGGGTGTATCCATCTCCAGCTCTCGCGCCATGCCAGACCTGATGGAAGGGATAATACCCTCGATTAACTGGAGGACCCTCTCACGAACAGTAGCCACCAAAGAAGGTGCATGCCTGGCCAACCTAGTATAACAGATGGCATACTCAGAGACAGTCATAAAGCCCTAGCGCAAATGCTCAAACTCCGCTGGTCAGGCATCCCGGAGGCTCTGGGGACTCCCTCTTAAACATACCTAAAAATTGAGTCCAAGTCATGGAGGAAGCCTTGTCCGGACTGTCTAGCTCAATGATGCGCTACCAATTATAGAGGGTTCCTCGAAGATGGAAAGTAGCAAAAGAAACCCCGCTCGAGGCAGTAATACACATGGTGCAAAAGATGCCGTGAAAATCCTCCAAAACCCCCCAAAACATCATCAGTATATAGTTTGCTGAAAATAGGAGGGTCATAATTCTTGAACCTCTCCAATCTACGCTGCTCATCCTCCAAAGCAGGTGCCCTATCCTCGGGCTGAACCGGTACTACAGGCTGGACAGGGATAATCTTTGGAATCTGTCCCATATGCACCCTCTTCTCTAGAGTGAGGGATACGGGAGTCTCAGCTCCTCCCCTGGCCTGGGACGTGGCTGCAGGAAGAGGAAGAAACCCTGCCTGTGACAGTGTGGTATACATGCTCATCAACTGTTCTAATGCCTCCTAAACAGCTGGAGTAGTGGTGGTTGTGGGCGTGTCAGGTGCCTGAGTCCTGGCTGGATCCGCTGGTGGTACCTCGGCGGCTGCTCGGCAGGTACTTTGGCTGCACCCCACGCGCGTCCATGAAACCTGCCCCGGCCCCTGCCTCTAGCGGTTGCAAGAGGGGGTGCGGGTGCTTAATTTTCCTGGGTCGTGCGTGTCCTCACCATCTGTAAGAGAGTAGAAGACAGAAGTTTAGAATCGATGCCAAAAATATTGCACGATAAAGAATTCAATGAAGTGAAGATTTTCCTAAACAATTACAAAGCCTCTCGTAGATAAGTACGGACGTCTCCGTACCAATCAGGGAGACTCTAATAAACCGGCCTGTGTCCCGTGACTTCTATGAACCCAAAGCTCTGATACCAAATTGTCACGACCTTGGTTCACCAACTGTGAACCTCTCATGACGGCACCCAACCTTTGTGACTAGACGAGCCTAACACATTGCGGAATTTAACAGTTCGAAATAAAAACAATAAACAAACACTAAATAGAAAAGGAAATGTATAACAATGCCGCCTGGAACATACACTGTATACACAACTCCTAAAAGTAACATCCCAAAACCCGGAATCCCACGGGAAACACAGGCTACAAGAAGTCAAACACTGCTCTGGTCACCGGAATTTGTCTAATACAAGGAGAGGAATCGAAATAAGAGCTAATAACTAGGGATGGAATGAGAAGGGGGCTTTGCGGATCGGCTGGCGTAGCAGATGTATACCTCAAGTCTCCAATAATGCTCCCTGACAGCTACTGGCGATATGCCTGCATATATGTACCTGGATCTGCACAACAAAAGTGTGCAGAAGAGTAGCATGAGTACACCATAGCTGTACTCAGTAAGTTCCAAGCCTAACCTCGGTGTGGTAGTGACGAGGAAGGTCGAGGTCCTACTGAGATAAACATAAGAATAAATATGAAATGAATAGACCGAAAGAATAAATATGAAATGAATAGACCGAAGGAAATACAGTAAATCTTGAGTATCCAACAAAAACAATAAGTAAACGGAACAGGCTACAAATACAAATCTACAAATACAATAACGATCAGTACATGCTATTTATCATCGGGGATCTCCTGGTATCCCGAGGATCTCCAGGTATCCTCCTCATATACACAAGGGATCTCCATGTATCCCGAGGATCTCTTAGTATCCTCCATCTAATCACGAGGGATCTCCAAGTATCCCGAGTAAAATCTAGAGTCTAGCAAACTTCACAGAAAGGCAGATATTGAAATTTAGTTATAGAGCAAATAAGTTACTATCATGTTATTCCTAAGCTGAAACAAGTGACTTCGCATTTTTTTAATAGTTAAATACGTGAAGAAACATAGTCTAATAAGTCAAGTAAGGTGAATTTCAAAAAATTAGCACAAGTACAGCCCGTCACCTCGTGCACAAGGCATTTAAACAACAGTAAAGATATCCTAAGGGGAGAGGTCCCCCACACAAAGTTAGACAAGCCACTTACCTCAAACCGGTACAAATATCGCTAAGAAACAATACCCTTGCCATGAGTATCCGACTCTTAGTGGCCCAAATCAATTCAAACCAATTACATATTGTAAATAACATCGCAAGTAACTAATTCTACTATTAAAATTAAAGCTAAGGCGCGAAAATAGGTAAAATGATCAAAATTCCCCTCAGGACAAAGTCTCAGAATCAAATAATTTTCACATTTTTTGAAACCTCGTACTCTCATGAGTCTAACCATATAAAAATCTCCCAAATAGGAGGTCAGATGCCCCTTCAAATCCTCACAATTAGGTCTAAGAACTTTACCCCAATTTTCATTCAAAATCAAAAATTAAAGGTTCAATTCATTATTAGATTAGTGGGTTTTAGTCATAGAGGAGTAAGGAATCATTACCCAATTGTTTCCTCTAAAATCCCGTAGAAAAAATCTCCCAAAGCCGAGCTCTCTACCTTGAGTTTGATAAAAATGGAAGAACCCCCATTTTTGAAAAGTTTATAACTGTTCTGATACTTTGTTCAATGCGTTCACAGGAAAATGTCTGCGGAGAGTAAAACTGAAGGGCCCTAGAAATGCTCTATGAGAACGCAGGAAAGGACCTGTGATAGCGGAAGGAAAAGGGCTGGGCTTATGCGATCGCACCAGAAGGTCTACAATCGCGGATAAGGAAAACCAGGAGCTATGTGATCGCATGAGGGAAGTTTCGATCGCATTGAAGGAAAAGGCAACACTCTGAAGCTCCACTACGCGATAACATGAAAGGGGCTGCGATCGTAGATAACAATGGTCTGCAACAGCAACAGCAGAAAATCTGATATACTCTAAGTTCCAAAATAGCTCCGCTGAGCATCCGAAACACTCCCGAGGCCCCCGGGACCTCAACCAAACCTACAGACATATCCCATAACATCATTCAAACTTATACGAATCCTTAAACCACCTAAAACAACACCGGAACCTCGAAAAATATAAATGATTTGAACTTACAAACTTCAAAAATTAACCAAGCTCTCTTTCGATCAAAAACCTAACCAAAATAAGTCCGATTGACCTGAAATTTTGCAAGAACGTCCCAAATGACATGAAGGTTCTACAACAACTTCGGGAATCCCATTTCGACCCTCAGATCAAAAATTCACTATTCGATTGGAAACTTCACAATTCTAATTTTCGGCATTTCTAGCCTAAATGAGCTATGAACATCCAAAATACATTCCGAACACGCTCCCAACCACAAAATCAGCTAACAGAGCTAACGGAACCATCAGATTTTCATATCGAGGTCATATTCACACTGTTCTAATTACATACCATTTTCCAACACTTAAGCTCTCATTTAGGGACTAAGTGTACCAAAACACTCCGAATTCTATTACTGAACGTCCCGAAAAACCAAAATAGCAGAAGTGAACTAAGGGGAAGAAGTTAATGGGGGAACGGGGCATAAATTCCAAAGATGACCGGCCAGGTCGTCACATAAGAATCCAATAATCACGTGAAATTCGTATTTCGAATTTGATAGGAAGAAGTATCATAATTGTAATTTGGAACTGAATTGAATTGGGATTTAGTTGTCTTATTCTTCTTCTAGCTGACATCAAATACATTTCTAAATATATTTAATTTATTTTAGTCCCAAATTGTGACAACCTGGCCCGTCTTCACGTGAGTTACCGCCCCGTTTCTCCCGTTTTATGCTTTTATATGATTCATTATATGTGTTTGTAGAGTTCGAAGTGATTCGGTCAAAGTTTAGTTGAAATTGAGACAATTAGTTTCTTAAAGAGAAGGCTAATTTGGAAAAGTCAACCGGAAGTTGACTATGAGGTTAGCGGGCTCGAATGTGAATTCAGGTGGTTCGGCTAGCTTTGGGAGGTGATTTGTGACTTAGGAGGGCGATCGGAATTGAATTTGGAGGTCCGGTGTAGAATAGGCTTCAATTGGCGAAGTTGGAATTTTGGCAAAAATCCGGTTGATAGGTGAGATTTTGATCCGGAAGTCGAAATGGAATTCCGAGAGTTGTAGTAGCTTCGTCAGGTTATTTTGGATATGTCTAAAAAATTTTAGGACATTCGGACGTCATTTGGTCAGGTTTTTGATCAAAAGTTGTAGTTGAAACTTAGGTTTTAATCGGTCAAGATTTGATGATTTTTGTGTTTAGGGAAATGTTTTTTATGATTGGAACAAGTTCGTATAATTTTTTGGAGAAGGTTGGTATTTTTGGTTGGGGTCCCGGGGGCCTCGGGGTGATTTCGGGGGTTCAAACGGATCATTTTTGGTTGGCTAGGAGATCAGATTTGCTGTCATAAATGTTGCAGACTTTTGTTCAATGCGATCGCATGAGTGCTGTTGCGATCGCATAGAAGGTTTGGGGAGGCTTTGAAAAATGTTCATTGTGATTCCGGTCAGTGTTATGCAATCGCACAGGTGGTGGAAATTGTTCTCTGCGATCGCATAAGGTCCTATGCAATCGCGTAGTGTGATGGACCTGGGTTCCTAAGAGGGCAGTTTGTGCAGTGCGATCGCATGGTCAGTTATGCGATCGTGTAATGTTGGATTCTAAAGCAATACGATCATGTAGGGGTTGGGATCCGCATAGGCCATTTTGGAGGCCTGGAAAAGTTGTTCAATGCGATCGCAGGTGAGTTGATGCGATCACATAGAGGAAATGACTGGGCGGACAGAAGGGTTTTAAAACATAACATTCGCGAGCAAATATAATTTTCCACCATTCTTGAGCACATCTTTGGAGCTATTGGACGAGGGAGTAAGAGGATTTAACCGAGGTTTCGACTTGAGGTAAGTTTTATAAGCTAATTACGTGATTTTATTGAAGAATCATCATCTAAATCTTTGAAAATTTGGTGGAAATTGGAGAATTTAGGGCCTGGTTTTTGGTATTGAAAATTTGGAATTTGAAAGGGCTATTGGACTCCGATTTTGATAAACATCGTATGTATGGACTCATGGTAAAACGAGGATTTCGAAAATGTGAATTTTGTAATTTTTTGAGAAGTGGGCCCGTGGCTCAGGTTTTGCCAACTTCGTCTTTTTGGGTGTTTTTCGAGTTATTTCTATAGGGTTATGTCACATTAGCCTATTATAACATATTTCTTGTGATTTTGGTCAGATTCTGCACCCGAGGAGGTCTATTTGCGAGGAAAACGCAAGGCGAGCTAGGATTGTGGCCAGTTCGAGGTGATTAATGGTTATGAATGATGTATAGAGGAATTGAATCCCCGTATTTGCACTATGCGGTGCTATGTTGAGATGATACATGCGTCTTGTGATGAGCGTGGTGAAGTATCTGTTGGGGACTCGGACTTGGTCCATCCCGATTGATGACTTACTGTACTTCTTGACTGAGACTGAGCTTGTACTCGTATAATTTGGGCTAGTTTCCATGTTTGGGCCTTGTGCCGATCTGTAGAGCTCCTAGGGAGCATGTTGAGATGATTGACCTTACTTTACCTATTGGACACACACCGTCTGTCCTGACTTTTGACTGTAAATCATGAAATAAACCGGACTTTGTAACTTGCACCCTAAATGACCAATACATAGAGTTGAATACCTTGTCTTAGCTGAGTGGGCCCGAGAGGCCAAGTCTATATTGACTAAGAGGGGTCAATGACCCTGTGGTGAGGCGATTTGATATATATGCATCGGGACGGGCTGCACGCCACAATAGTATATACATATACATGTATTGGATCGGACTGCACGCCACAGTGGTATAATATATGGATCGGGCTGCACGCCGTAACTATATATAATATGGATCGGACTGCACGCCGCAGAGATATATTACACAAATCGAGATGCACGCCATAGTGATATACGGATCAGACTGCACGCTGCAGTATTATAGCGCTTGGGCTGAAGGAGTGTCACGACTCCAACCCGGTCGTGATGGCTCCCACCACATTGCCAGGCAAGCCCGACCAAACACTCTCACCTTCTGAGCTATAAGCTCATATTCTTAAATCATAAATCATTAATAACGAAAGATAATCTAAAGTTTTAGCAGATAGATATAGAAACATCCCAATAACCAGTACATAACAACCGCCCATAGGTCTGGGGGTCATGAGTCAAGAGCCTCTATCGGAATAGCAAAATAATACTAAAATATAACATAGTCTGAGTATGCGGAAATGTAGAAATACAGAAATAATGGAGGAGTCGGGTCCTGTGGACGCCGACATCTACCTCGACAAACTCCGGAGAATACACTGAAAACAGCTGAAAGATCAACTCTGGCCTGAGGTACCTGGATCTGCACACATGGTGCAGGAAGTAAAGTGAGTGCTTCCATCTCAGTGGTGATAGACATATATAATGATATTAAAGGTATGAAATGCGAATATACTACACAGTAAAGATATAATAGTGTTTTCTACTCCTTTAAACAGCGTTAACCCCAATAAGCAACAACAGGTAAAGTAGATAAATGTAAATGCACAAATGCAATACAAAATGCACATGAACTCTACGGCGCGTAGCTCGATCCATTTGGGTACCCGCGCTCACTGTGGGGGTTCAGACTCCGGAGGGGCTCCTACAGCCCAAGTGCAAGATCATAGTAACATACGCTGCGGCGCGCAGCCTGATCCACTATCAGTCCAGCTACATGCATGCAGGCCTCACAGGCATAAATAATTTACCGTTTGTAGCTATGTTTATCAGTGATTATAAAATTAGGTGTTCAAACCTTAGAATTTCCCCTCATATTTAAACAGTGTTCTAGCTCAGGACTGATATCATGAAAACATTCTATAATTCATAGAAATAGTGATAACAATCCTCACGGGATCTAAATAACCGGCACGGAGCCCAAATATATCCATAACCATCCAAGTAGGAGGTTTACCGGCTCATTTATAGCCAACAACACAGTACAATGCCAATCGGTCGCAGTAAGCCATAGTCCCCAATCACAATCAACCCCACACTCATCGTAGAGTACGTGTCTCGCCTCAAAATAGCATCACTGTGTGATATACTTGGGTTTCAAACCCTCAGGTCATCATCCACATCTATTACTCACCTCGAACCGGCTCCGAGACTAGTCCGCTATGCCTTTCCCTCTAGACCTATGTGAATGCCAAATCTGATAAAAACCAATAGGAATACATCAAAATAGGCTAATGGAACATAACCCAACCAAAACGACTCGAAATACACCCAAAAACACGATGGTAACAAAACCCGAGCCCTGGGCCCACTTCTCGAAAAATTACAAAATTCACATCACCGGAATCCTCGTCTCACCACGAGTCCATACATATCAAATTTACAAGAATAGGAGTCAATTTGACCCCGCAAATCAACACTTTAAGCTCACTTGGGTTTCAAGCCCTAACCACCATTTTTAGCTTCAAAAACCTTGTATTCTTTGTGTTAAATCCATGTTTTTACACTATAATGACATATTCTAGGTCCAAGAATCCATACTTGATGTTTTCCCCCAAAATCCTCTTTAAAATCGCTCCCAAATTTACCTTAGCTCGAGGTCTAAATGTTCTTCTCTTTTCAAACTTGTGAAATCACTGCTCACTCAAACCCAGCTCGATTTTCGCTTCAGCGGTCCTACAACCGCTTACGCGACTACCGCTTCTCCGGTCCAACTAATTCTGCTGGGATCGCTTCTGCGGTCAACTACCGCTCCTGCGGTCTTCGCTTATGCGATCTCCTTCCCGCTTCTGCGTTCCAGGCCTTTTCTTCAATTTCCGCTTTTGCGGCTCACCTGCCGCTTATGCGGTCACCGCTCAAGCGGCTACGCTTTCGCAGAAACGGAAATACCAGAAGCCAAATACTGCTTCCATGCAACAAACTTCCAAAACCTCTGATCAACAATCTGGAATTACCCCGAGGCCCCCGGAACAGCAACCAAAACAACCAACCTACTCCAAAACATCATACAAACATTCTCTAATCATAAAAACACAACTTTTAACACATAAATCATCAAATCATGACAGATTCAAGCCTATGTTCAATTATAACTTACGAAACTCACATTCGATCAAAACCTCAATCAAACGACGTCCGATTTACCTGAAAATTTGCAGACATATCCAAAATCACCTGACGAAGCTACAACAACTCTCGGAATTCCATTCCGACCCCCAGATAATAATCTCACCTAACAACCGGAATTTGACAAAATTCAAACTTAGCCAATTCAAGCCTTATTCTATACTGGACCTCCAAATTCAGTTCCATTTTCACTAGTAAGTCATAAATCACCACCCGAAACTAGTCGAATCACCGAAAAATTCATTCCGAGCCCTATAACTCATAAGTGAGCATTCGGTTGATTTTTCAAACTAGCCTTCTCTTAAAGAGACTAATATTCTCAATTCCAACCAAACTCTGACCGAATCACTTCAAACTATACAAACACATAAAAATGAACATATAGAAGAATAATATAGGAAAAGCGGGGAGGTTACTCACGTGACAATGGTCCGGGTCATCACATCCTCCTTAACTAAAACAAACGCTCGTCCTCGAGCCGGTCAAGAAACATACCTGGAGTCTCAAACAAACGAGGATATCTGCTCTGCATCTCCTTTTCGGTCTCCCAAGTGGCCTCTGCCACGGGCCGACTTCTCCACTGCACCTTTACTGAAGCTATGTCTTTTGATCTCAACTTTCGAACCTGATGACCCAAAATAGCCACTGGCTCCACATCATTGGTCAAGTCTTCATCCAACTGGATCGTGCTGAAGTCTAATACATGAGACGGGTCCTCAACATACTTCCTAAGCATAGAAACATGGAATACCACGTGAATCCACGACAAGACGGGTGGCAAAGCAAGTATATAGTCCACCTCTCTAATCCTCCTAAGTGTCTCAAATGTTCCAATGAACCGCAGACTCAACTTCCCTTTCTTTCCAAACCTCATCAGGCTTTCATAGGCGAAACCTTTAGAAAAACCTTCTCGCCCACCATATAAGATACATCACGAACCTTCCGGTCCGCATAACTCTTCTGGCCCGACTGAGCCGCGTGAAGTCTCTCCTGGATAACTTTCACCTTCTCTAAGGCATCCTGAACTAACTCTATCCCATATAATCTAGCCTCCACGGGCTCAAACCAGCCAACTGGAGATCTACATTGTCTCCCATACAAAGCCTCATATGGCGCCATTTGAATGCTAGACTGATAACTATTATCATAAGCTAACTCTGCAAGCGGCAAGAACTCAGCCCAAGAACCTCCAAAATCAATAACACAAGCACTCAACATGTCCTCCAATATCTGAATAGTACACTCGGACTACCCGACCATCTGAGGATGAAAAGCTGTGCTCATCTTAATCTGAATGCCCAACTCCTGATGAAAAGTCCTCCAAAACTGGAAGGAAAACTGAGTACCCCTGTCTGAGACAATAGAAACTGGAACCCCATGCAACTGCACATTTAAAAATCTCTGCCAACCGCTCTGAAGAATAGGTGGTACACATCGGAATGAAATGCGCAGACTTGGTCAACCTATGCACAATCACCCATACAAAATCAATGTTCCTCAAGTTACGAGGAAGACCACTCACAAAGTCCATAATAATCCTTTTCCATTTCCAGTCGGGAATATCCATCTGCTGACCTGCTGATAATTGAGACACCTAGCGACATAACACACAATGTCCTTTTTCATTCTCCTCCACCAATAATGCTGCCTCAAGTCCTGGTACATTTTCATGGAACCTGGATGAAAAGAATAACGTGAGCTGTGAGCCTCATCTAATATCAACTCTCTGAGCCCATCCATATTGGGCACGCAAATCCGGCCCTGCATCCTCGAAACACCATCACTATCAATAGTCACATCTCTGGCATCATCATGCTGGACCCTGTCCTTCAGGACAAGATAATGTGGGTCATCATACTGACGCTCTCTTATGCGATCATAAAAAGAAGACCGGAAAACCACACAAGCCAAATCCTGACTGGGCTGAGAAATATCCAACCTCACCATCCGATTAGCCAAAGCCTGAACATCAACTGGAATGGGCCTCTCCCCAACTGCAATGTACGCCAAGATACCCATACTCACCGCCACATCGGCCACTAGATTGGCCTTCCTGGGTGATACAATATGGTAATATCATAATGCTTAAGTAACTCAAGCCAACTCTGCTGTCTCAAATTGAGGTCCTTCTACTTAAACAAGTGTTGAACACTGCGATGATCCGTGAACTCCTCACAGGACACGCCATATAGATAGTGCCTCCAAATCATCAAAGCATGAACTATACGAACCAACTCCATTTCATGAATAGGGTAGTTCTTCTCATGAGGCTTAAGCTGACGCGAAGCATACACAGTAACTCCACCCTCTTGCATTAATACAAATTCGATCTCAACTCTCAAAGCATCACAATATACCGAGTAAGAGCTTGAAGCTTATGGCAATACTAGAACCTGAGCTGTAGTCAGCACTGACTTGAGCTTTTGAAAGCTTTCCTCGCACTCCTAAGACCACACAAATGGAACATTCTTCTGTGTCAACTTCGTCAAAGACGAAGCAATAGATGAAAAACCCTGAACGAACCTGAGGTAATAACCTGCCAAACTGAGGAAACTCCGAATCTCAGTGCTTGAGGACGGCGTGGGAAAGCTCTGCACCGCCTCGATCTCCTTTGGGTCAACCTGAATACCATCACTACACACCACGTGCCCTAGAAAAGCCACGGAACTGAGCCAGAACTCACACTTGGAGAATTTTGCATACAACTTCTCCTCTCTCAACCTCAACAATACCACCCTCAAGTGTTGCACGTGCTTCTCCTAGCTATTCGAGTACACCAAAATATTATCAATAAACACGATCACAAAATAATCCAGATACGCCCGAAATACACTATTCACCAAGTGCATGAAAGCGGCTGGGGCATTAGTCAGCCTAAATGATATAACCAAGAACTCATAGTGCCCATATCTCGTCCTGAAATCTGACTTCATGTTTTCAGAATCTCTAATCTTCAACTAGTGATAGCCTGAAGGGAGATCAATCTTAGATAACAACTTTTTCTCCTGAAGCTGGTCAAACAAATCCTCAATACGGGGTAGTGGATACTTGTTCTTTACTGTCACTTTGTTCAGTTGTCTGTAATCAATGCACATTCTCATCGTGCCATCCTTCTTCTTTACAAATAACACTGGTGCGCCCCACAACAACACACTAGAACGAATGAACCCCTTATCTAGGAGTTCTTGCAGCTGCTCCTTCAACTCATTTTACTCTACTAGTACCATACGATATGGAGGAATAAAGATAGGATAAGGGCCCGGCACCAAATCAATACCGAAGTCAATATCCCTGTCTGGCGGCATGCCCGGCAGGTCTGTTGGAAATACATCAGGAAATTCCCTCACCACGGGGACCGAATCAAAACTAAGAGTCTCTGCCCCAACATCCCTCACAAACTCTAGATATGTAAACATCCCTTCCCAAAAATCCGTTGGCCTTTAAGAAAGAGATCGCCCTGCTGGGTACATAATCCGTCGTACCACGCTACATGATTATCGGAATACCCGGCATAGCCAATGTGACTATCTTGGCGTGACAGTTCAGAATAGCATGGCACTGAGATAGCCAAACCATGCCCAGAATAACATCAAAATCCACCATGCTCAATAGCAACAAGTCAGCTCGGGTCTCCAGACCCTCAATAGTAACAAAACAGGACCAATACACATGGTCCACAATAATAGTATCAGCCACCGGGGTAGATACATGAACAGGTAATGCTCGACACCCTCGGGTAGTCCCCAAATGATGAGCAAAGTAAGAAGATACATAAGAATATGTGGATCCGGGATCAAATAAAATTGAGGCATCCCTGTGGGAAACTGAGATAATACATGTGATCACTACGTCTGAAGCAACAACATCTCTCATATCTGGTAGTTCATAGAAACGAGCCTGACCACCGCTCGATTGCTCAGCACTCCTGGGGCGACCTCTAGATGACTGACCCCCACCCCTACTAGACTGGGATGGTGCTGAGGTAGATGGAGTAGAAGGGGAGGGCTGATCCCTCTGCTGAGACCTACCATTGCGAAGTCGATGACACTGCCTCCTCATATGGCCAAACTCGCCACACTCATTACAACTACCCAGGGCTGAGGAAGAGGACTCAAGGGAACCCCTAACCGCTGATGAACCCTGGGCTGATGAAACAGGTGCAGAACCTTGAGCTGGGAGGGAACTGAGTGAAGACTGGCCCTGCTGGTAACCCTGACGTCCACGAACGGAAGAAGCTCTCTTGTTCTCTGGGCGGCCTGAGTGAGGAGGCCTAAAAGAACGACCTCTACCCTGATAAAACTGGCCCATAAATGGAGCACCACTATCGCTGCCCGAACCTTGTGGCCTCTTGGCTTCCCTCTCCTCTCGCTCTCGGCGATGATCTGCCTCAATCTGGCGATCCTGGTCATCAAGATACAAATAGAATAGTTGAGGCCATCTATGAACCTCCCGATCCTCTCCCGATCTGTCGGGATAATCCATGTAGCATGTGTGGCCAATTGAGTATACCTAAACTCATACTGAGTCACTAATATATCTCCCTAAACTAGCCACTAAAACAGGCGGTGCAACTCCTCTCTACGGGACTGTGGCACATACTTCTTGAAAAAGAGAGTGGAAAACTGCTGCCAGGTAAGGGGTGCTGCTCCTGCGGACCTGCGTCTCTCAAACTCCTCCCACCATGTAAATTCTAGCCCCGAGAATTGGAAGGTAGTAAAAGCTACTCCACTAGACTCCAAAATCCCAGCCGTATGAAGCATCCTATGACACTAATCCAAAAATCCCTATGCATCCTCACCCTCAGTACTGCTGAATATAGGAGGCTGAAGTCTGCCAAACCTCTCTAACTGATGCTGCTCGTCATCAGGCATTACCGGAATAACATGCCCTGGGGTGGCGCAACTGGAAGATCCAGTGCAAATGCCTGAGCTGGGGATACCTCTGGCGTCTGAAGTCCCTATACTACTTGCTCTGGTGTGCGAGCTCCGGGGGTTTGATGACCACCCCCAGTCTAAGATGTCGATGCGGCAGCTATAGCTGAAACTGCCTATGCAAAACGAGTACAGACTGATAAGAACTGGGCTAATGCCTCCAGAAGGCCAGGAATAATAATAGCACGGTCGGTGCCTGAGCGAGTGCTGCTAGAGCATCAACAACTGGGGGCTGATCCTGAATAGGGGCAAGTGGTGGGTCAACTAGTACTGCCCCTGCTACTCTACCACGGCCACGTCCACGGTCTCTAGCTGATGTTAATGGTGGTCGTCCACCTCGTCCGATAGCATGAGTTCTCGCCATCTGCGAGAGAATAGAATGTAGAAGTTTAGTTCTCGAAATAACAAAATCGCACGACAAGAGTTCAAGAATACAAAGTGTTTCCTAAAGGTTCTGCAGCCTCTCGAGGATAAGTACAGACATCTCCGTACCGATCCACGAGATTCTATAAACCGGCTCAAGACTCATGAGGCCTATAACCTAGGCTTTGATACTAACTTGTCACGACTCCAATCTGGTCATGATGGCGCCCAGCACATTACTAGGCAAGCCCGACCAAATAACCAGTACATAACAATCGCCCACAGATTTAGGGGTCATGAGTCAAGAGCCTCTACCAGAATAGCAAAATAATGCTAATATATAACATATTCTTAGTACTCAAAAATTTCGAAATACATAAATAATGGAGGAGTCAGGTCCTGCGGACGCCGGCAACTACCTCGACAAGCTCCGGAGAATACTCTGTAAACAGCTGAAATATCAACTCTACCCTGAGGTACCTGGATCTGCACACATGGTGCAAGGAGTAAAGTGAGTGCTTCCATCTCAGTGGTGATAGACATGTATAATGATATTGAAGGTAGGAAATGCTAATATACTACACAGTAAATCTATAACAGTGTTTTCTACTCCTTTTAACAGTGTAAATCCCAATAAGTTGTAACAGGTAAAGCAGATAAATGTAAATGCACAAATGCAATGCAAAATGCACATGAACGCTACAACGTGTAGCTCGATCCATTTGGGTACCCGCGTTCACTGTGGGGGTTCACACTCTTGAGGGGCTCCTACAGCCCAAGCGCAGTATCATAGTAACATACGTTGCAGCGCGCGGCCCGATCTACTATCAGTCAGCTACATACATGCAAGCCTCACATGCATAAATAATTTACCGTTTTTAGTTCCGTTTGTGAGTGAATATAAAATTAGGTCTTCAAACCTTAGAATTTCCCCTCATATTTAAACAATGTTCTAGCTGAGGACTGATATCATGAAAACATGCTATAATTCATAGAAACAGTAATAACGATCCTCACGGGATGTAAATAACCGGCACGCAACCCAAATATATCCATAACCATCCAAGTAGGAGGCTTACCGGCTCATTTATAGCCAACAACACAGTACAATTCCAATCGGTCGGACTAAGCCATAGTCCCTAATCACAATCGACCCCGCACTCTTTACCGTAGAGTACGTGTCTCGCCTCAAAATAGCATCACGATGTGATATACCGGGGTTTCAAACCCTTAGGTCATCATCCACATCTATTACTCACCTCGAACCGGCTCGGAGACTAGTTCGCTATGCCTTTCCCTCAATAATCAACCTCCGCGGGCGCCAAATCTGATCAAAATCAATAGGAATACATCAAAATAGGCAAATGGAACATAACCCAATCAAAACAACTCGAAATACACCCAAGAACACGAAGTTGGTAAAACCCGAGCCCCGGGTCCACTTCTCAAAAAATTACAGACTTCACATCACCGCAATCCTCGTCTCGCCATGAGTTCGTACATATCAAATTTATAAGAATCAGAGTCCTTTTGACCCCTCGAATCAACACTTTAAGCTCACTTAGGTTTCAAGCCCTAACCATCATTTTTAACTTCAAAAACCTTGTATTCTTTTTGTTAAATCCATGTTTTTACTCTATAATGACATATTCTAGGTCCAAGAATTCATACTTGATGTTTTCCCCCAAAATACTCTTCAATATCGCTCCTAAATTTACCTTAGCCCGAGGTCCAAAGGTTCTTCTCTTTTCAAACTTGCGAAATCACTGTTCACTTAAACCCAGCTTGATTTTCGCTTAGCGGTCCTACAACCGCTTACGCGACTACCACTTCTGCGGCTCCATGACCGCATATGCGGTCCAACTAATTCTCCTGGGACCGCTTTTGCGGTCAACTACCGCTCCTGCGATCTTCGCTTATGCGGTCTCCTTCCCCCTTCTGCAATCCAAGCCTATTCCTCAATTTCCGCTTTTGCGGCTCACCCGCCACTTCTGCGGTCACCGCTTAAGTGGCTCCCTTTCTGTATAAACGGAAATACCAGAAGCCAGATACTGCTTCCATGCATCAAACTCCCAAAACCTCAGATCAACCATCCAGAACTACCTCGAGGCCCCCAGGACCCCAACCAAAACCACCAACCTACTCCAAAACATCATATGAACATGCTCCTATCACAAAAACACTCCTTTGACACAAAAATCATCAAATCATGACGGATTCAAGCATAAGTTCAATTATAATTTCCAAAACCCACATTCGATCATACACCTGAACAAACGACGTCCAATTGACCTGAAAATTTACAAATGTATAAAATCACCGATCGAAGATACAACTACTCTCGGAATTCCATTCCGACCCCCGGATCAAAATCTCACCTAACAACCGGAATTCGCAAAAATTCAATCTTAGCCAATTCAAACCTAATTGTACACCGGACCTCCAAATTCAGTTCCGTTTTCACTCCCAAGTCATAAATCACCACCTGAAACTAGTTGAATCACCGAAAATCCATTTTGAGCCCTATAACTCATAAGATAACATTCAGTTGATTATTTCAAACTAGCCTTCTCTTAAAGAGACTATTTGTCTCAATTCCAACAAAACTCTGACCGAATCACTTCAAACTTTACAAACACATAAAAATGAACATATACAATTATAAGATGGAAAAATATGGCCGGTAACTGATATTTATTGGATCGGGCTGCGCGTCATATCACTTATATATTATATTGGATCGGGCTGCGCGCCGAAGTAGTATATATATATGGTGTTGGATCAGGCTGCGGGCCGCAACAGTGCAGTAACTGGTCGGACGAAAAGAAAAGTATTTATCGAATTATTTTCCCTGTTTGGTATTTATCTACTATCTTTACTGCTTAAAATAGAACCTTGTAGTGTTTTTACAGGATTTATTACACTCAGTTGTTATTTATTGTAATTACTCACTGAGTTAGAAGTTCTCACTCTACTCCCTGCACCTTGTGTGCAGATACAGGGACCCAGGGGCGTAGTTGCGTTTTGTTGTTGCTTTTTGGGTTCTGTATCGGAGTTGTCAAGGTAGCTCTACTGGCATTTGCAGGACCTAATCTCACTTCTTATCCATTTTTGTTTCCATTTCTAGACTTTCCTTGTTTAGAGTACTGTTCAGCTGTATTTAGAGGCTCAAACTTGTGACGCTGGTTCCTTTTGGGCTATTGTTATTTTCACATTATGGATTCCGTAGTACTTTATCAATATTAAACTGTCAATTTTATGCTAAATTTAGTATATAAGTAAATGATTTGGTTGAAAAAGGTTTAAATGGTTGGTCTAGCCTAACAAGGTGTTGGGCGCCATCATGACTAGGGTTTGGGTCGTGACAAGTTGGTATCAGAGCCTAGGTTACCAGGTCTCACAAGTCATAGGCCGGTTTAGTAAAGTCTCGCAAATCGGTATGAAGAGGTCTGTACTTATCCTTGAGAGGCTGCAGAACCTTTAGGAAAACTTTATATTCTTGAACTTCTTGTCGTGCAACTTTGTTTATCCGAGAACTAAACTTCTGTATTCTATTCTCTCACAGATGTAAAGAACGCGTGCTACCGGACGTAGCGGACAACCACCACTGCCACCCTCCAGAGGCCGAGGTCGCGGCCGTGGTCTTAGTCGAGGCAGAGCAGCAGGGGCACAACCAGTTGACCCACCATTTTCCCTCATTGAGGATCAGCCTCCACCTGTTAAGGCTCTAGTAGCACCTGCTCAGGCACCAGCAGTACCTATTGTGATTTCGGGGCTTTAGAAGGCCCTGGCTCTGATCTTATTGGTTTGCATTGGCCTGGCCCAGGCAGTCTCGGCTACTACCGCAACTACAACTCAGACAGGATGTGGTAACCAGACACCCATAGCTTGCACTCTACAGCAGGGTGCACAGGGTTTGCAGACCCCAGAGGCATCACAAGTTCAGTAGTTGACCCTATTCAGCCAGTTTTTCCATTTCAGGGTGATGGGGTGCAAGTGATTCCAGATGACGAGCAACATCGTCTGGAGAGGTTTGGCAGGCTTTTACCTCCTACATTCAGCGGTGTTTCTGGTGAGTATGCCCAGGGGTTTCTCGACAAGTGACGATGCGTGCTTAGGACAGCAGGGATCTTGGAGACTAGTGGGGTATCTTTTACCACTATTCAGTTCTCAGGAGCAGCCTTTACCTGGTGAGAGGCATATGAGCGGTGTAGGCCGGAAAATGCAACGCCGTTATCTTGGTAGGAGTTCTCCACTATCGTTTTGGTGAAGTGGGTACCTCGATTTCATAGGGAGGAGTTACGCAGGCAGTTTGAGTGGCTTCGTCAGGGGATATGTCTATGACGCTGTATGAGGTGAGATTTGCAGAGTTAGGTCATTATGCTTCGTGGATGGTTCACACAGATCAGGAGAGGATCAGACGATTTGTGTACGGGCTCATTTATCCCATTCATATTTTGATGACTCGAGAGAGGGTCCTGAGTCATTCCTTTGAGGAGGCAATGTATATAGCTCGCGATATTGAGACGGCTTAGTGCCACGAGAGAGAGGAGAGGGAGGCCAAGAGGCCTCAAGGATCAGATGGCTCCAGTGGTTCTCCTTCTAGGGGCCAGTCTCAGCAGAGAAGGGGTCGTTTTTTCAGGGCTCCACATCCAGCTCGGTCAAAGTACCATTGTTCATCTTCTGGTCGGGGTTATCAGGGCTCTTAGCAGGGTCAGCCATCTCTGAGCGCACTTTCAGCACAGAGTTCGTCTCATGCCCCATCTGTTCAAGGTTCATCTCGGTCGAGGTCTTCAGCCAGCCACACTAGTGCGAGTGGTTCCCTTCATTCCCAGCCCCCAGCGCCAGGGAGTTATTATGAGTGTAGCGAGTTTGGGCATATACGGAGGGATTCTCCCTGTCGTTCTTCCAGTTCATCTTAGCAGAGGGGTCAGCCATCATCTTCTGACCCATTGTCTTCAGAACCCGCCCAATTAACTCGGGGTGAGGGTCAGGCAGTTAGGGGTCTCCCAGAGGGGGAGGCCGATCCGGTGGTGGCCAGGCCCGTTGCTACCCTCTTTAGGGCAGGTCAGATGTAGTTGCTTCAAATGTTGTTATTACAGGTGTTATTTCAGTCTGCCACAGAGATGCCTCGGTTTTATTTCATCCTAGATCCACATATTCTTATGTATCTTCTTACTTTGCTTATCATTCGGGGACTACTCGAGGGTTTCTTGCATTACCTGTGCACGTATCTACCCCGATTGTTGATACTTTTGGACCACGTGTATCGGTCCTGTCTTGTTACTAGTGGGGTCTGGAGACCCGAGTTGACTTGTTGCAATTGAGCATGATAGATTTTGATGTTATTCTGGGCATGTATTGGCTATCACCGTGCCATTCTATTCTGGACCGTCACATCAAGACAGTCACATTGGCTATGCCGTGTATTCTGAGGATCCTGTGGCGTGGTACAACTGATCATGTACCCTGTAGGGTAATCTATTTCATAAATGCCCAGTGGATGGTTGGGAAGGGATGTTTATCATATCTAGCATTTGTAAGGGATGTTAGAGCCGAGACTCCTAGTCTTGATTTGCTCCTTGTGGTGAGGGAATTTCCTAATGTGTTTCCAGAAGACTAGCCGGGCATGCCGCTGGACAGGGATATTGACTTCGGTATTGATTTGGTGCCGGGCACTCAGCCCATCTCTATTCCTCCCTACCGTATGGCACTATCAAAGTTAAATGAGTTGAAGGAGAAACTACAGGAACTCCTAGATAAGGGGTTCATTCGCCCGAGTGTGTCACCGTGCGGCGCACCGGTCATGTTTGTGAAGAAGGATGGAACAATGAGAATGTGCATCGATTACAGACAGTTTAACAAAGTGACAGTGAAGAACAAGTATCAACAACCCCGTATTACGGATTTGTTTGACAAGCTTCAAGGGGCAGAGGTATTCTCTAAGATTGATCTCCGTTCAGGCATCACCAGCTGAAGATTAGAGTTTCTGATATCATGACGACAATTTTCAGGACGAGATATGGGCATTATGAGTTTCTGGTTATGTCATTTGGGCTGCCTAATGCCCGAGCCGCATTCATGCCTTGATGAACAGTGTAATTTGGCCATATCTGTATTCTTTTGTGATCGTGTTTATTGATGATATACATGTGTACTCGCATAGCCAGGAGGAGCACCTGCAACACTTGACGGTGGTATTGCAAAGGTTGAGGGAAGAGAAGCTTTATGCAAACTTCTCCAAGTGTGAGTTCAGCCTCAGTTCCATGGCTTCTCTGGGGTATCTGGTGTCTAGTGATGGTATTCAGGTCGACCCAAAGAAGATTGAGGCGGTGCAGAGTTGGCCCAGACCGTCCTCAGCTACTGAGATTCCAACTTTCCTCGGTTTGGCGGGTTATTACCGTAGGTTCGATCATGGATTTTCATCTATTGCTTCACCTTTGACGAAGTTGACGCAGAAGAATGCTCCATTTGTGTGGTCGGGTGAGTATGAAGAGAGCTTCCAAAAGCTCAAGTCAGCTTTGACTACAGCTCCGGTACTAGTATTGCCATCAGCTTCAGGCTCTTACTCGGTATATTGTGATGCTTTGAGGGTTGGGATCGGGTGTGTATTGATGCAGGAGGGTAGAGTTATTCCTTATGCTTCAGAGAATGACTACCCTGTCCATGACTTGTAGTTGGTGTTATAGTTCATGCCTTGAAGATTTGGAGGCACTATCTATATGGCGTATCCTGTGAACTGTTCACGGATCGTCGTAATCCTCAGCACTTGTTTCAGAAGAAGGACCTCAATTTGAGACTGCGGAAGTGGCTTGAGTTACTCAAGGATTATGATCTTACAATATTGTATCATCCTGGGAAGGCCAATGCTTTGAGCCGGAAGGCGGTGAGTATGGGTAGCTTGGTGTACATTCCAGTTGGGGAGAGGCCCCTTGCAGTTTAGGTTCAGGCCTTGGCTAATCAGATAGTGAGGTTTGATATTTCTGAGCCCAGTCGGGTGTTGGCTTGTGTGGTTTCCCGATCTTCTTTGTATGATCGCATTAGGGAGCGCCGGTATGATGACCTGTATTTGCTTGTCCTGAAAGACAGGGTCCAGCATGATGATTCCATAGATGTGACTATTGGTAGAGATGGTGTGTTGCGGATGCAGTGCCAGATTTGCTTGCTCAATGTGGATGGGCTCTGAGAGTTGATATTAGAGGACGCCCATAGCTTGCGGTATTCTATTCATCCGGGTGCCGCAAAGATGTACCGGGACTTAAAGCAGCATTATTGGTGAAGGAGAATGAAAAAGGACATTGTGAGTTATGTAGCTAGGTGTCTCAATTGTCAGCAGGTCAAGTATGAACACTAGAGACCTGGTGGTGTAGTTTAGCAGATGGATATTTAGGAGTGAATATGGGAGAAGATTACTATGGACTTTGTGAGTGGTCTCCCTCGTACCTCGAGGAGCTTTGATTCTATTTGGGTGATCGTGGATAGGCTGACCAAGTCTGCGCACTTTATTCTGGTGTGTACCACCTATTCATCGGAGTGGTTAGCAAAGATTCTCGTCCGTAATATTGTACGGTTGCATGGGGTTCCAGTTTCTATTGTCTCCGACAAGGGTACTCAGTTCTCTTCCCACTTCTGGAGGACTTTTCATCAGGAGTTGGGCATTCAGATACATATGAGCACAGCTTTTCATCCTTAGACGGACGAGCAGTCTGAGCTTACTATTCAGATATTAGAGGACATATTGCGTGCTTGTGCTATTGATTTTGAAGGTTCTTGGGCTGAGTTCTATACACTTGCAGAGTTTGCTTATAACAACAGTTATCAGTCCAGCATTCAGATGGCATCGTATGAGGCTCTATATGGGAGACAGTGTAGATCTCCAGTTGGCTGTTTTGAGCCCGGCGAGGCTAGACTATTGGGGACAGAGTTAGTTCAGGATGCCATATAGAAAGTGAAAGTTATGCAGGAGAGACTTCGTACAGCTCAGTCGCGTCAGAAGAGTTATGCGGACCGGAAGGTTTGGGATATATCTTATATGGTGGGCGATAAAGTCTTGTTGAAGGTTTCACCTATGAAAGGCGTGATGAGGTTTGGAAAGAAAGGGAAGCTGAGTCTACGGTTCATTGGGCCTTTTGAGATACTCAGGAGGATTGGAGAGGTGGCGTATATGCTTTCTTTGCCACCCAGCTTGTCGGGGTTCACCCGGTGTTCCATATTACTATGCTCAGGAAGTATGTCGGGACCCGTCTCATGTATTAGACTTCAACACGATCCAGTTGGATGAGGACTTGACCTATGATGCGGACCCAGTGGCTATTTTGGGTCGTCAGGTTCGAAAGTTGAGATTAATGGACATAGCTTCGGTGAAGGTGCAGTGGAGAGGTCGGCCCGTGGAGAAGGCCACTTGGGAGACCGAGCAGGAGAAGCGGAGCAGATATCCATGTTTGTTTTAGGCTCCAGGTATGTTTCTTGACCCGCTCGAGGATGAGCGTTTGTTTTAGTTGGGGAGGATGTGACAACCCGGCCCTTTGTCACGTGATTTACCACCCCGTTTCCCCATTTTATGCTTCTATATGCTTAATTATATGTGTTCGTAGAGTTCGAAGTGATTCGGGCAGAGTTTTGTTGAAATTGAGACAATTAGTCTCTAAAAGAGAAGGCAAGTTTGGAAAAGTCAATTGGAAGTTGACTATGTGGTTAAAGGGCTCGGATGTAAATTTTGGTTGTTCTGTTAGTTTCGGGAGGTGATTTGTGACTTAAGAGGGCGATAAAAATTGAATTTGGAGGTCCGGCGTAGAAATAGGCTCGAATTGGCGAAGTTGGAATTTTGGCAAAATCCGGTTCATAGGTGAGATTTTTATCCAGGAGTCAGAATGGATTTCTGAGAGTTGCAGTAGTTTTGTTAGGTGATGTTGGATATGTCTACAAATTTTAAGGACATTTGGACGTCGTTTGGTCGGGTTTTTGATCGAATGTTAGTTTCGGAAGTTATAGTTGTAACTTAAGGTTGAATCCGTCATGATTTGATGATTTTTGTGTTTAGGGACATGTTTTATGACTGAAACAAGTTCGTATGATGTTTTGGAGCAGTTTGGTATTTTTGGTTAGGGTCCCGGGGGCCTTAGGGTGATTTCGGGGGTTCAAATGGATCATTTTTTGTTGGCTAGGAGATGAAATTTGTTGTCATAAATGTTGCAGACTATTGTTCAATGCGATCACATAGAAGGTTTGAGGAGACTTTAAAAATTGTTCATTGCGATTGAGGTCAGGGGTATGCGATCGCGCAGGTGGTGGAAATTCTTCTCTGCGATCGCAGGAGGTCATATGTGATCGCGTAGTGTAATGGACCCTGGTTCTTGAGGGGGCATTTGTTTAATGCGATCGCGGGGCTAGTTATTCGATCGCGTAGTGTTGGATTCTGAAGCAATGCGATCGCCTAGTAGGGGTTGCGATCGCATTGGCCATTTTGGAGGCCTGGATAAGTTTTTCAATGCGATCGCAGGTGAGTTGATGCGATCGCATAGAGGAAATGTCTGCGCGGACAAAAAGGTTTTATAACATAACATCCGCGAGCAAATATCATTTTCCACCATTGTTGAGCACATATTTGGAGATATTTGACTATGGAGTAAGAGGATTTCACCTAGCTTTCTATTTGAGGTAAGTTTTATGAGCTAATTACGTAATTTTATTGAAGAATCATGATCTAATTCTCTGAAAATTTGGTGGAAATTGGAGAATCTAGGGTTGGTTTTTGGTAATGAAAATTTGGAATTTGAAGGGGCTATTGGACTCTAATTTTGATAAACTTCATATGTATGGACTCGTGGTGAGACGAGAAATCCAAAAATATGAATTTTGTAATTTTTCGAGAAGTGGGCCCGGTGCTCGGGTTTCGCCAACTTCATATTTTTGGGTGTTTTCGAGTTCTTTCTATTGGGTTATGTCAAATTATCCTATTATAACATATTCCTTGTGGTTTTGGTCATATTCTGCACCCGAGGAGGTCGATTTGCAACGAAAGCGCAAGGCGAGCTAGGATTTTGGCCGGTTTGAGGTGAGTAATGGTTATGAATGATGTACTGTGGGTTTGAAACCCTGTATTTGCACTATGCGGTGCTATGTTGAGATGAGACATGTGTCTTGTGATGAGCGTGGTGAAGTATCAGCTGGGGACTCGGACTTGGTCCATCCAGATTGATGATTTACTGTACTTCTTGACTGAGACTGAGAGTGTACTCGTATAAATTGGGCTAGTTGCCATGTTTGGGCCTTGTGACGACATGTAGAACTCCTAGGGAGCATGTTGAGTTGATTGACCTCACTTTACCTATTGGACGCACACCATCTGTCCTGGCTTTTGATTGTAGTTAAAGAAATAAACCGGACTTTGTAACGTGCACCCTAAATGAGAAATACATAGAGTTGAATAACCTGTCTTAGCTGAGCGGTCCCGAGAGGCCAAGTCTATATTGATTAAGAGGGGTCAAGGACCCCGTGGTGAGGCTATTTTATATATATGCATGGGATCAGGCTGCACGCCTCAGCAGTATATACATATACATGTATTGGATCGGATTGCATGCCGCAGTGATTTACTATATGGATCGGACTGCATGCCGCAGTGACATATTATATGGATCGGACTGCACGCCGCAATGAAATATTATATGGATCGGACTGAACGCCGCAGTGATATATTTCATGGATCAGACTGACGCCGCAGTGATATATGGATCAAACTGCACTCCACAGTATTATAGCGCTTGGGCTGAAAGAGCCCCTCCGGAGTCTGAACACACCCCCAGTGAGCGCAGTCGACTATATTTATTGGATCGGGCTGCGCGCCGTAGCACTTATATATTATATTGGATCGGGCTCCGCGCCGCAGCAGATATATATTATATTGGATCAGGCTGCGCGCCACAGCAGTATATATATATATATATATATATATATATATATATATATATATATATATATATATATATATGGTGTTGGATCAGGCTGCGCGCCGCAGCAGTATTAGTAATTGTTCGGACGGAAAGAAAAGTATTTATCAGATTCTTTTCCCTGTTTAGTATTTATCTACTGTCTTTACTGCTGAAAATAGAACCGTATAGTGTTTTTACCAGATTTCTTACACTCAGTTGTTATTTATTGCTATTACTCACTAAGTTGGAAGTACTCACTCTACTTCCTACGTCTTGTGTGCAGATACAGGGATCCCAGAGGTGTAGTTACGATTTGCTATTGCCTTTTCAGTTCTGTACCGGAGTTGTCAAGGTAGCTGCTGGCGTCCGTAGGACCTAATCTCTCCTCTTATCTATTTTTTTTCCGTTTCTAGACATTCCTTGTTTAGAGTACTGTTCAGCTGTATTTAAAGGCTCAGACTTGTGACGGCGGCTTCTTTTGGGCTGTTGTTATTTTTACATTATCGATTCCGTAGTGTTTTATCAATATTGAACTGAGAATTTTATGCTAAATTTTGTATTTAAGTAAATAATTTGGCTGAAAAAGGTTTAAATGGTCGGGCTAGCCTAACAAGGCGTTGGGCGCCATCACGACTGGGGTTTGGGTCGTGACACAAATAGTAGGATTTCCTAGGATTTTCAAATAGGAAAATATTTAATAACTAAAACATTAGTTAATTTTAAAGTTTTGTATATTAGGAAAGTAATTAAATGACTATTGCTAAATATAAAAAATTAATAAAGCCTATCTCTATACATTATAAAAATAATTAAAGTTCCACATTAAATAAACTCATATGGATGAAAAGTTGGAGATTGGTATTAGAAGTTTTTTCAAATTCATATAATTATTGCCAACGTTACTACTTTTTAGTTGGAATAGAAGTTCTCGATACTGGTATAGTAGGAAATTACACGCGATGTATGTCGAGATTAAATTGGGAAAGAATTCTTTCCTAGGGTAATATTTTAAATATTACAGTTATATCCATCTTTAACTCAATTATTTAAGGGCATAAAAGTCTATCAAAATTAGAAGAATATTTTAGTCGTTCAACATTTAGCATAAATTATTAATGTATAATTTATTATTCAAATAGACCCTAAACTAAGATATTCATTACTAATATACTATATGAGGATACTAATATACAGTACTTTTTGCAAAACGAATTTAATTGAACTTATTTTTTTTATTTAAAAAAGGAGTAATTTGGTGAACCTAGCCGATGAATAATTTTAGTGGGATAGGTTATATATATATAATGCAATAGTAGTTTGTTTTATCACCGTTTGATGCTGACTCATTTACTTATTACTTTAAAGTTTTAATTACTCGCTGCTTAAGGAAAGGAATTGATTTCCAATAGAAAAAGGTTTCTGTCTAATATTATACTTATATCCTACATTAGTTGTTTTATAGAAGAAATATTTCAAGGCTATATTGGTAAACCAACATTGTATTCATGCTTTTATAATAATATAAATATAGATAGATAGTGTCATTCCCTTATTTTTCTAATATTTAGGACTTCAAAATTAGCTAAATATTTCTCATTTATTAATTCCTTATTTAAATTAAGTTCATCAATATATTAGGGCATCATATTTTGATATCTTGTTACTTAATTTAAGCAACATTCTACATGTGTTATGCAACTATTATATACTTTAAATAGGACAAAAAATAAAATTAGAGATCTTTACACGACAAAATATTGGGTAATTTTGTGTCCTTTGTCTTTGTATTTTAATCAAGAACAATTTTGCCTCTTAATTTATTGTCTTCCCAATGAAACTATTTGTTGATCTTAAAATTTTAATATTGTTATAAATAGAACTCTATTTAAGGTGAATGTCTATCTTATAAGAAGAGTCTTACTTCAAGGCTAAATCTTTTATCTTCCTAGAAATAGAGGGGTCTTACCCCGTTGTAAATCATCCCAAAAGTATTAATAAGAATACTCCTCTCTCTACTTCTCTCTCTATTGTTCTTGTTCTTGTATTATTGTTCTTGTTCTTATATTATTTCATAACACGTTAACGAGATTCTACCGTCTCAAGAATCTTCTCGAAAAAAAATTTAAGGTATTTCTCTCTTCCTAATTTGATTTTTTCGGTTATGTCTGACATTATGAAAAGACAGTTCGTTGCCCTTGAAATTTCGGGCAAGAACTATATGACATGGGTGTTGGATGCTGAAATCCACTTAGATGCTATGGGTCTTGGAGACGCCATTAAAAACAGAGATAAATCATCCACCCAAGACTGTGCTAAGGCCTTGATTTTCTTGCGCCATCACCTTGATGAAGGTTTGAAAATTGAATATCTCACAGTCAAAGATCCACTTATCTTGTGGAAGGGCTTAAAGGAGAGATATGACAACCTGAAGTTGGTCACTCTGCTACAAGCACGATATGATTGGACTCATCTGAGGCTCCAGGACTTTAAGTCCGTTTCTGAATATAATTCTGCAATGTTCAGAATTACCTCCAAATTGAAACTCTGTGGAGATAATATCACTGATTGATATGCTTGAGAAAACGTTTACAACGTTTCATGCCTCCAATATGGTACTGCAACAACAGTACAGAGAGAAAGGTTTCAAAAAGTACTCTGAACTGATTTCTCTTCTCCTTGTGGCTGAGTGAAATAATGACCTGCTCATGAGAAATCACGAAAATCGACCCACTGGGTCTACACCATTGCCTGAAGTAGAGAAGGTGTATTCCCATTATGCTAAGCGTGGAAAAGGCTATGGCTTTAATCGTGGTCGTGGTCGTGATCGGGGTCATGGGCGTGGACGTGGACAAGGAAGAAATTTTCCTGGTGTTAGTCACCCCCAAAGAGAGATAACTACCAAAAGCGGAAACAGAATTATGAGGATCCAAAAGCAAATAGTTCAGAAACTATGTGTTCTCGTTGCGGTGGAGAAGGGCACTGGGCAAAAATTTGCCGTGTACCAAGACATTTGGTTGAGCTCTATCAAGCATCTCCAAAGAGTAAAGACCCTGAAACCAATTTTGTCTCTGACAACAATTTTGAAAACACCCACTTGGATGTGGCAGACTTCTTTGAGCACCCTGAGGGGAAAATAGACCACTTGATCGGTGACGGATCCATGATTAAGGATGATGGAGTTGTTTGATTTTATTTTACTTATTTGTATTAGCTAGTGGATAAACTATTAGTCATTAGTATCAGCTCGTATTAGTTAGTTTATGATATAATGTTAGTATTAGTTCTTTAGAATGTTTCAATATGCTTAAATTTTGATGGTATTTTTATTTTCCAGCAAAGTTAGTCGATTAACTAATAAAATTGACTATCTAATATTTTGTATTAAAACTGGAATTTCCGCAAGCTAAGATATTCGAATATCTGATTTAGATATTCGAATAACCTGATTTAGTTATTCGAATAACCTGATTTAGTTATTCGAATAACCTGATGACTGTTTACTAAGTTAGTCGAATAACTAATTAGTTATTCGACTAACCAATATTTCGCATTAAAACTGGATTTTTCCGCAAGATAAGATAGTCGAATATCAGGTTTAGTTATTCGAATAACCTAATGACTGCTTCCCTAATTTTAGTCGACTATCAATCCAGTTATTCGAATAACCTCAACAGATTTTGAAAATATTGTTTAAATTAAGAAGCAACGGATTAAATTTGTTTACCACACTGATTTGTAGAAAATTAATCTACATAACGTATTTAAGCAACTTTTGCAAACACACTCGTAATGTAGTTAACAACAAACGTACTTACATGACATTTCAACTTGAAATATTGTACCCTATACAGAGATATTATTAACACAGTGTACTGTCACATGTCTGCATTGGCTTATAAATGTACACTTCTATACTATTCACATATTCATGTCAATTGCTTAGTTCCAAATTTGTAATTATGTGATCGTCCATGATAATGTGCTAAATTATTCATCACATAACTTTTACACAATCTTTACATATTACATACACTACTCGAGTTTTATGATACGCTGTCATCTATTCATTGTATTACCTGTGTATATGTCCATAACATACATGCGTGCACCTTTGTATCTAGTGCACAATATAGTTTCCACTTCTATATGTTCATTCATTTATGCATCACATTCATGTACCACACACACGATACCGGAAAAGCAACTTTTCCCAAAATTAGGGGGAGAAGTTGGTGAAATTTTGTGGAAAAATGCATCATTATCTCATCTTGATCCAAATACCTCTATTCGTGAAAAAGAGGTGCAAAAGATTATCCATTTGCAAAGAATAGCAAATCAAATGCCAGACGCATTTACAGATTTGAAAAGGATAACAAAATCACATATCCCCGCAGTGAATGTGACAACATCTGATTCACGAATACATATTCATTATTGGAAGAATATGAACATGAAATTGGTATTGAATATACCACACTCACCCCTAGAAGTAGGTTTGAGATGATACCACACTCACCCCTAGAAGAAGGTTTGAGATGATGTCATTATTATGGCATGAATGGTCATTGGTCACGTACCTATTGTACGCCAAAATAATTTGTCAATGTGATTACCAAAGGACAATAATAATGCAAGAAACATATCTTGCATATAATTTTTGACATGACCATAATGGTATAACTTTCTCTTTAAAAGAGATATTCACCACATGGATGTTGATGAATTTGTGGTAGTACAAAATTAATTGAGAGCTCTAGAAAAGCCAATTACTACTATGTTGGAGAAACACATTTGATTACCAATAAGGTATTGTGTTGTAGTAAGTCTCAAAGAAACTTATTCAGTTTCCAAAGTATATCTGAAAGTGGTTGATTATATTGAGACTATAAATAAAGGAAAGATTTGATATCTTCTATTACTACAACTTGTAGCGGGATAATTTGTGTATGAAAAGCTACCCGCTTCATTCTCCAGTTTGTACTACTTGTTCTCATTAATTAATTGACCAACTAAAGAGTTCGGGTTGAATCCCATAAATTCTGAAAATATCAAAGGTGAATATGGGCCCATTCACCTGCCATGTATACCACATATGATGCATCTATGATATGGTTACATGCGCGATTGTTATTAACCTGCAGCCTGGCCGGTGCTTGCGAGGTAAATTGCTCAGTAATCTAACTTCGAGCATAATTTCCAGATTGTCTATTCAAGATAGTTCATCCTGATAAGTTGGTTTACATCATAGTTGGTTTAGCAAAATGATTTATTGGGTGCCTCCACTTAATAACTAAACTATTGCTTATGAGAACAAAGTTATATATATCAGTTTGATATACGTTGTATACGAGAGTATATTATATTCTCCCCTCATAAGTGGTTCAGGGTCAGGAACCAAATAATTTCATCTTATTATTATTAATGTGCTGTGTATATTGACATGATAATGCACAAAGATGATTTCCCAGAGGTGAGGAAACATGTTAGGTTTCCTAACATGAGGGGGAGACATGATGAACACTTGAGAAAAGGTTACATGAGATGAATTATCATTTGTATATATAGATCCTCAAATATCATAGTATGAACATGAAGTTCATAAAAGGATAATTCAATTGCAACATATTGCAAAGCATGCTACACCCAAAGAAAGTAACTATATTCTCACTGCAAATGCTCATATTAAGTCCTAGAAGGACAAATTCTTGGATACGCTTAAAACGTATAGACAAATCGGTTTCAAAATAACTTCTTAATAAAGAAGATGAGCAAATGATCAAAGTGATCATAATAAGGAGGCAAGTGATCCAAAAGATCACACGATATAACACTTCATAAAATCTCATGAGAGATTCAGGTACTTGAATGTATGAATGAAGAGATCTCCATGTTATGTCTTTATGAAAATTTACTGGAACCGATATAAAATGATCGTCGACGACATCTATGATAGCGCTAAATATCGATGAGGATCTTATGTTTGTCGAATACAAACAAAATATTGACTAAATGGAAAAGATACAATTCAAGAAGAATTGATTTCATATGAAAGACATGTAGTTTTGGACATGTAGTTCAAATACTTGAAAGTATAAGGTCAAAGGTATGTGTAATCAGTTTTCGATATTTTATTTGTTTAGCATGACATGAAAACTTGATGTGCATCTAAAGTTTATTATATGGCTTATATGACTTAACTTGAAAGATTTAAGTTGCTTAAAGCATATACAATTCTTGGTCCTGAAGTACCACATCCTAAGTGCAATTTGTATACATATGTATCTTGCTATAACTATGATAATGTGATGGCGAGGATATCCCTATGGAAGTATTGAAGAGTCATTCCACGACATTACATGAAGATGTTCATATCTATCAAGAATGATAATTTCAAGGTACGGAATATTCATTCAAGTCAATATGGTTGATTTATTTATCAAATATCTACTAACGATTTCTTGAAGCTAGTGCACAAGATTGGAATGTGAAGGTTCAAGGATGTGAATTGATGTTCTTTTTAGGGGGAGTTAATGCGCGTTGCACCCTTTTTCCCTTACAAGGTTTTGTCCCACTGGGTTTTCCTTGCAAGGTTTTTAACGAGGCAACAAATAGGCGTATTTCTAAACATATGTACTCTTTTCTTTTTCTAGAATTTTTCCCATTGGGTTTTGTTTTAGTTAAGGTTTTAACGAGGCACATTATTGAATAGACATTCAAGGGGGAGTGTTATAAATAGAACTCTATTTAAGGTGAATGTCTATCTTATAAGAAGAGTCTTACTTCAAGGCTAAGTCTTTTATCTTCCTATAAATAGAGGGGTCTTTCCCCATTGTAAATCATCCCAAAAGTATTAATAAGAATACTCCTCTCTCTACTTTTCTCTCTATTGTTCTTGTTCTTGTATTATTGTTCTTGTTCTTATATTATTTCATAACAAATATCTATTTGTTTACTTATTATATAATTTGATTATATACATTAAATAGGACAAAAAATAAAATTAGAGATCTTTACACGACAAAAAGTTGTGTAATTTTGTGTCCTTAGTCTTTATATCTTAATCAAGAACAATTTTGCCTCTTAATTTATTGTCTTTACCAATGAAACTATTTGCCGGTCTTAAAATTTTAATATCTATTTGTTTATTTATTTGATTATTTGTTTATATTTATATATATAATTCTTTCTATTTAAAATATAGAATGGTATAAAAGATTTGTAGTAGAAACATCAAAATAATTTTAGCCGATTAATTTTAGATGAAGATTTGGAGCATCTTCAATTCTATTCGTCTTTTTTACCATCTAAAAATAAAATTCATACTAGAAAAAATAGTCATTGCGGATATTTTCTCATATTTAAAAATAATTATTTGATTATTTTTCAAATATTTAAGACTCTAAATGCTTCCTTATTTAAATTGTATAAAGTATCTATAATTACCTTTTAACAATTAGTCAAATCATATTGACGTGCATACATCAAAACTAAATTACATACTATATTAAAAGCATGAAACTGTTATCGAAATATTTTTTTGGGGGAAATTTTTTTGTACAATTTCAACCAGTTATCAATGTACATCCACTGTTCTTTTGGACTATATAACATATCTCAAAGTTTAATCGACTAGCTATTATACACTATTGTTTCTTAGCTAACTCTCCTAATATACAATGAAATGTATATGTATTCAAGAGGTACATTGGGGAGAGCTATTTAAATTCTGCAGAATAGGCATCCATTTTGGCTTCTTCAATCCTGTGATGTGTATTTGAGTTGCAGTTTTCATGTCTCTGTCTGTGGCTTCGGTGCTCGATTTTCGAAACCTTCTTGCATTCCTTCCCATCCAAACATTGTATACACGGCTGCAAACACCACTCACAGTATCATTTTTCTTGGGTTCCTGTTGTTTACCCTGGAAGTCACCCATTGCACTTCTATATCCCAGTTGTTTATCATTCTGTTAAAGTTCATCCAATGAATTAGTCCTTACCACAGTTGTTGGGAATAAGAACATTCAAAATATAGATGGTCATGTGTCTCTAGAATGTCTCTCCCACATAGTATGCATGACTAATCCGTGTGAATGCCCCATTTTACTAACCTGTCGACTGTTGCCAATCTTCTATGCAGTGCCATCCATATTATGAACTTCTGTTTTGGTAGCAACCCGGATACCAGCACTAGTTTTTTTCCAATTAACTTTGGGATATTGTGGAGTAGAATGTATGTATGCCTTCTTGATGCTATAGTTCCCATTCTGGCTGCATGTTTGCATTGCTGCATTATGAGTTGTCCACCAGTCCATTGCTCCAAATAGCTTCCTTACTAGCCAGCTAGCTTGCTTTGGTATTTCCATGGTGTGGATGTCCTTATTTTTTATGTATTGGCAGTGAATCCATTTAATCCAGAGTCTGTCTTGTTTCAACATTAAGGCCCATAGCGGTTTAGTCAAGGCTGCTTTATTCCATCTCTCATAGCAGATAATATTCAAGCCTCCAGCTGCCTGTAGTCTGCATACTGTTTCCCATGCTATTGGAGTCCGGTGACTTGTTTCATGACTGCCAGTCCACAAATAGTTTCTGTAGATTCCATCCACCAAATTTATAACTTTTTTTGGGATGAGAAAGACTTGGGCCCAGTAAGTTTGCATTTCAAAGAGTACACTTTTGATGAGCTGAAGTCTGCCAGCATAAGATAGGGCTTTGGATGAGAAACATCTAATTCTGTCCACTATTCTTTCAACTAAAGGCATGCATTGTGTGATGGTGATCTTTCTTGTTGATAAGGGTACTCCCAGATATTTGAAAGGAAATTGCCCTTCAGTTAGTTGAAAGTTTGCCAGCATTTTCTCTTTAACTTCCCTTGGAACACCTGCAATATACAAGGAACTCTTCTCCAGATTTGCTTGAAGGCCAGACATCTGTGAGAATTATTCAAATTCTTCCAACATTAACTTCTTTTGAGATCTCATCAGCTCTACAGCACATCAAGAGATCATCTGCAAAGCAGATATGAGTGATTTATAATTTGGAGCATTTGGGAGGGAAGTTGAAATCTGGGTTCCTTTTAAGCTTCTTCAAAGATCTAGTGAGGTATTCCATAACTAAGACAAACACGTAGGGGGACATTGGGTCTCCCTGTCTTAGTCATTTCCTTGCTGCAAACTTACTGGTCAGTACTCCATTTATTAAAATAGAGTAGCTTGCTGTGGTAACACATTCCATGATAAGAGTTACCAGTTTGTAAGGTACTCCAAATTCTAGAAGTACTGCCTTCAGAAACTCCCATTCAACAGAGTCATAAGCTTTCCTGATGTCTACTTTGATCAGGCATCTGGGAGATAGTGATTTTTGAGTATAAGCTATTATCATTTCATGAGCCATGATAACATTATCTAGTATGTTTCTCCCCTCTATGAAAGCAGATTGTGAATGCCCTACCAAATAATCCACAACCAGTTTAAGTCTGTTTTTGAGTATCTTGGCAATGATTTTGTACAATGTTGAGCAGCAGGCAATTGGTCTGAATTCTTTGACATAGTTGGGATTTTCACTTTTTGAATCAATTTGATAGTTGTGCAGTTAATCTCTTTCAATAGTTTGCCAGTTTGGAAGAATTGCTGCACTGCCTCTATGAGTTCCTCCCTCACAATTGGCCAAAACTCTTTAGAGAATTCTACAGGATAACCATCTATTCCAGGAACCTTGTCATTTGGTAGTTGTTGCACTACCTGGTTAATCTCTTCCTTTATTACTGGACTTAGAAGTTGTTGTTGTTGGTTCAATGATAGATAGGGCCCATCTCTTACCACATTTATATCTATTCCTAGAACTTGATCTGCTGTTGTGCCCAGTAGTTGTTGAAAGAAGTGAGTGAATTCTTTTTGGATCTGCTGTGGTTCAGTAAGCTTCATCTGGTTGTCATTTAGAATACTACTCACTCTATTTCTAGCTTGTCTGGATTTCATATAGGCATGGAAGTACTTTGTATTATTATCACCCAGTTGGATCCAAGTTGCTCTTGACTTCTCTCTCATTATCTGTTCTTGAATTGCTTCCCACATTTTAATGTTCTCTAAGGCTGTCTTTTCTTCCTCAATAACCTTTTTTTTGAAATAATCTTCATTCAGCTTTCCTTGTAGTACCTTTAGTTCTTCTCTCAGTTGTTGTAGTTTATTATCAACAGATGAGTGCTCCTGAAGGATGGTTCTGGTAGTTTGTTCAAGTTTCTTTAGTTTGCACCAAATAGAATACATAGTGTAGCCTTTGATCTGTTGATTCCACACTCTGTGAACTGCTTCCTTATATTCTGTTTGATGCATAAATATTGTGAGTAACCTGTATGGTCTATTCACTTTAAGTTTAATGATTTCAGTGTCAATCAGTATGGGAGTGTTGTCTGAACATCCAAGTAGCAGGTATATTGCTTCCACCCCAGTATATGAATTAAACCATTCAGCATTATCAAAAGCCCAGTCTATATGGCTATACACTCTGGCTTCAGCATTCCTTTTGTTGCTCCATGAGAATTTGTTTCCTCTTTTAGTAATCTGCCCCACTCCAATGTCATCAATACATCTTTGAAAATCAGCTGTCTCTGATGGATGCACTATCTGTCCATTTATTTTATCATCCACACCCAGCACACTATTGAAGTCACCCATTATAAGCCAAGGACCACTATAGTTGACAGTTCTCAAGTCCCTCTATAGTGGTGCTCTGTGCTGTGTAATACTTAGTCCATATACAAATGTGACCTAACTAGCAAATGTTGTGTCTGTCACCTGACAATGGATCATCTAGTTAGTGCTTTCTAGAATAAAAACCTGGACATTTAATTCTTTCCACATTATCCGTATCCTTCCATTAGGAGCATATGCATAGTTATTCTGTATTTGTCATTCTCCTCCCAGGTTCTTATAGATTGCCTGTGAGTTATGTTGTTTTACTCTTGTTTCTAGGCAAGCTATTAGATCTACTTTATTTGTTCTCAAGAATTTTACTAGCTCTCTCTATTTATCGGACTTGTTTAGTCCTCTAATATTCCAGGATACAATGATCATGAGGAAGTAGTGGTTGAGGTGCATCCTGGATCCATTGCACCTGACTCTAATATGCATTCTCCCTTCTGTTAGTTGCCATCAGAGGGCTACATGGTAGTTAGTATTTCAAAAGTATTCCTCCTGGCCAATTCATCATAGTTGATCTCATTGTGCTTTGTTCTATCCTTTGTACCTTGGATAAATGCAATATGTTTGCCTTTATTGTTTATTTGTAATTTCACTGTAGGTAGCTCTGTTGATTTTTCATTCTGGTGCTCAGGTAGATGCTCCTCAGTTACAGCTTCGGGTTGCCACTGCATTTTCGTGTTCTTCTCTTTCCTCTTTCTCTGCTTTTGCACCCCTTCATTCTGATGCTCCTCTCTCTGACAATCTCCCTTTTTGTGCCCAAACGATTTACCTTCTTGACAGAAAGTTGGCGCCATTCGATTTTCACATTTTGCAGCCAGCTTCTTCTATCTGGTATCTCTATATCGACATTCTAAGGCATAGGCTGGGTTATATCTACTTCCACAAGTACTCTAGCATAGGAAATTCTTTTGCACATAGCAGTTAATCTATCAGTACATAGAGGCCTTCCTATCAAGCTAGCTATTCTGCTTAAGTTCTCTTTAGCCCAGCATTGAATTGGCAGCCCAGGGAAGTTGATCCAAATGGCAATAAGCCTCATCGACTCGTTCTGAATCTGGAAATTTGGGTCCCAATCTTTTAGTATCATAGGCCTACCATTAAAAGTATATGGCCCTTGTTGCATAATTTGGCTCTTGTCCTCCATATATTTAAATTTAAAAATAAAGTATCCATCATCATGCAGCAACACTTTAGGCGTTGTAACATCCTTCCAAACTCCATAAACAAATTTTAGCATTTCTTTGAATGAAGGATTACCTCCTAGGACATAGCCTATCGATGCATTCCTCCATTTCTGGGACTGAACCTCTATCTCCTGTGGGTCCAATTTTGCGATCATTACTCCATCCTTGACCATTGGAGGATAAAACTTGAGCTGCATGCCCTGTTTTTGAACTCTATTATCTTTGACTACCTCAGCCGATGTTTGCTTCTGGGATCCATTGGAGTATGTGAGTTTCCTAGTCGTCGGTGTTACATCTGCTTCTTCTTTCTCCGGTGGAACTTGCATGACTGTAGGAGCACTCCCCATACCTGAAAACCAGTGTAATAGAGGTATTGGGGTCAACTCTTGTGGGATTCCACTTTCCGGGGTTATCAATCTCGTCATATTTCAGTGGGAGGGTTGTTGTGGTTGGCGGCGATGGTGTCCGGTGGCGGCAGCGTCTCGCTTACCAGTCTCGAAATGTTGTTCCCTTCTTTTACCTTTTAAAGGTTAATTTTACACTAGACAAATAATCACTTATTTATTTTTCTAATACATAAGACTTCAAATTCAACTACAATTTTACTTAAGAAGATCATAATATTCCGGACTTCGAATTCAATTAAAATTTACCTTATTAAATTTTTTCCTTATGTGACAAATTTTTATAAATATCTTTTTGGAGTTTAGTGTGTGGCCATTAAAATTTTTTTAATTCGTAGCCTCTAAGGTATATAATAGTATTTATTTTTTTTTTCTAAATTATCAATAACTGATTACTTAAAATATGCGACATCCATCAGTAATGCATGTTCGCTTTTTTCCTGTTAAATATTTTAGAGTTTTGATTTAATCTTAACTTTAAAATTCTAGAAGTCTAAATTAATATGGTGTAAATTTAGAAATAAATTAAGCCACACCAATACTATGTGAATTAGCAGCTACAATTAATTTTGTAAACTTAAGATAAACTAATGTATATGGAACTCTTGAATAACTATAATTGTTTTTCCCCTTAATTTTGAAAAATTGACCTCAATATTGTGAACCATGAATTTTTAAAATTGTTATTAGCAGAGTGCATTCGGAGTGAATTTAGATTAGTATTAACTTTTATTTGGTATTTTTTAAACGTGCAAAGAAAAAAATTTAGACTTAAACCAATAAGAATCCAAACAACTTTTCTACACAAGAAGAGGTTCATTTGACTTGTCTATAATTTTGATTAACTTTGAATGAAGAACAATTTTTTGATTTTATATAATGCCATTATGAACGTAGACTTTAAGAGATGTTAGATGAAATACAACTACATAGAATATATGTATCTTATATAATAAAATATTTATAACAATAAATACTATAGAACTAATTACACGAAAATTCATTCAAAAAATGTTGAATTTAACTATATATTATATCAATGTACTAATATTTATTTTTATCTTTTAAACATATATTGTTATTAGTTTTACCTTCATTGCTATTTTTTAATAATTTGTATACGATTTATATTGATTAAAGTGATACACACGTGCAATGCACGTACACTAAAATTAGTTGATAAAAACAAAACAAGTTACATATTCTTGATTTCGTCCAACATGGGTTAAAGCTAGAGGTGTCAACCGGGCCGGGTTGACCCGGGACCGGCACGGACCGGCCCGGTCAAACCCGGCCCAGACCGGACCGGTTTATAGCGGGGGGGGCCGGGCTGGGTTAGGGGGAAGAAAGGGGTTAGGACGTTAGGCGATTCCGTCCAATTGACCCGGACCGGACCGGCCCGGACCGGTCCCCAACGGTAAAATTTTTTTTTTTTTAAAAAAAAAAAAATTTCTGAAAACATGGGGCCCACTTGACCGTTGGCAACGGTCCAGCACCGTTGCCCAACGGGACTTTTTGCATTTTTGGCCAATTTTGAGTTTTTTTTGTTTTTTTAAATTACATTATTAACCCTTCTTAAAATCTATAAATACCCTCCCCTCTTCTTCATTTCCTCACTCAAAATTATCTATCTCTCTCTCAATTCTCAAATTAGCAAATATCAATCACTCTCTTCTCTTCAATTTTCAAGAATTCATATTCTACTTTCATAATTTTATTGTCTTTATTTTCCCGAATTTAATTTATCGTAATTTCTTATTTGGAAATCGGCATTCGAAGCTTGATTCTTGAAGTTCAAGTGTTCAACATTGAAATACTTGCTTGACGTTTGTTCGTGGTAACACCGGATTTGCGTAATCAAGTGCTCAATTTATTGTCGAATTCGGTGCACTCTCTCCAACTCTTTCTCTTATTTAATATTTTAATTGCATATTTGATTTTAGCTTATATATTAATTTTTCCAATATGTTGAATGCTGCTAAAAGAGCGTGTAGAAAAGTTACTGGTAGGAGTGGAAGTGGAAGTGGAAGTAGTAAAAAAAGTCCTATAGCTTCTGGTAGTAATAGTAATAATGAACCAATAACACATGTTTCTGAATCATCGCCTAATTTGCAAGATGTAAATATTGATTATGAACAATTACACCAAGATTTCGGAATAGAAGATAACGAAATTGGAATAGAAGATGAGATACCACCTACACCTACTAGTGGAAATGTTGGTAGTATTGGAGTTGGAGTTGCTAGTGCAACAAGGGGTAGAAGACCACCAGTCGCTCAAACTTCTAAATCTAATCGTAGAAAAAGAAGTCCTGTTTGGCAATTTTTTGATGAGATAGAAGATAGTGATAGAGTTAAGTGTAGACTTTGTAATGAAACGTTTAAACATTTGACCACGGAAACCCATCCGAATTTAACTCTCCAGAAGAAGGTCATTCGGTTCATATTAATTTTGAAGAACTTTCTATTGCAATGCAAACCATTTGATGTAAATTGTAAACTAATTATGATACATTTTAGTTTTGAAATTTTGAATTTAAGAAATAAAGTAGCACTTGCAATAAGTGCAATTTTTTCCCCATCTTTTATTGTGTTCATTCAATTATTACAAAGTATTAATATAACTTAATATTTATACTATACGTAATTCCAAAAAAAAAAAAAACCGGCCCGGCCCGGCCCGACCCGGATCAACCCAGCCCGTTAACAACCCACCTCTAATTGAACCCGGACCGGACCGGCCCGAACCCGGACGGGTCAGAAAAATTAGACCCGGACCCGGCCCGGCCCACCCGTTGGTCAACTTAAAGCTGAGGCGGTATTCAAATTTCGGAGTCGCCGATTCGAGTTTTCATATGCGGTTCGTTAAATTTCATGTTCAAAGCAGTGAAACAACTTATTTTCAGTTATATTGAGGTTTATAGCTACCTCTTCTCTATTTGTTTACCTTTTGATTCATAAATGTGATTTGTTGTTGATATAGTTTTGTTGATTAATATTGTGAGACTTCTGTTTGATTGTTGATTTTTCCATGGAAAACGTTTTTCCTAATCAAGAATTAATCAAGTGAATGTCTGATATATATGGGCCATGAGAGGTAATTCTGTACATGAAAAGAAATTGGATTTTAATTATTTTATTACTTTATTTTGTTTCTTCGTATTATCCGCTTAAACCCATTAGTAATATGTTTAGGCCAACAACGCTCGGGTAGGCAAGCCTTAGGATTTTGTTAGTTTCGAGACGAGAGGTCGTTCCTTTAGTTAATTTATCAGGGTAATGCCCCGCCGCAATTTGTATATATTTTCTGGGGTATGCCGCGAAATACTTGGATTTGGAGACCTAAAGTAGAACTCGTAGTATTTTTCTTGATTTTCATTTTTATTTCTTCTTTAAGTAGAACTCGTAGTATTTTATCTTCATTTTAATTTTTATTTCTTCTTTCATTTAGGTAGGGACGACTTCGAGCCTCTCGTGCTTTTATTTTATTTTTGTGTTTTTATCTCAATTGAATATTTTAAAAAGCCAACTAGATAGAGTTCGCAACCGTTACCTTCACGGGACTTGGGAGTGCCTAACACCTTTTTTCCGGGTCAAATGAACCCCCTTACCTGAATCTTTGGTGCAGACTTAGTTTTGGAGTCCAAAGTGTTTTAATGCAAAATCATTTTTAAAAAACGATCACCTGGCACATCGAAATAAATGTCAGGTGGCGACTCTGAGTTAATCCTTTTGAACACAAATGTTTGTCACTTTCTAATGGAAAACTTCTTTCAAGCTCTTACTAAAATCTTTTTTTTTAGAAGAAATTTTTGATTTTATTTTAACTATATGGCAAAATTTACATCATCTATTCTTTTTGACTCTAGAACAAGTCTCAAAAGTACAATCATTTTGAAAACCTACAACTGTTGTTGTTAAACTAATATCCTATTACATAAAATTGCTACAATTGTGGATAGTCGCACAAAGGATAGCTATTAATGTTCTGTAACATGGGCGACCATTTAGGTAGCTTTGCGCCAGTGAAGTGCACTTGAATTGTAATCTCCTTTGCTCGGTCTTTGGCGTCTCTGGTTGATTACAAAAATCTTTTTATTAATTTAAGAGGGTTTAGTAAGGTTTTGTTAATAAAGGGGTGTGACAGGCATACTCCTTAACTTTGTGATATAGAGCTGATATACCCACAGTATAAAAGGAGTTGAGGAGATATATGGGGAAAGTGCACTATTGGCCACTAATAACACTTGTATTTACTTTTATGCTACCGTTTAAAATATCTTTAGTCTTTAGCGACTGCTTTAATAAACTTTAACTGCCCGAATGAAAATACCCTTCTGCTCACGTCCTTAACTGTCACAGCCCGGATTTCTCACCCTCGGGAGTCGTGATGGCACCTACTATTAGGGCTAGGAAAGTCAATTAATTATTATCTCTTTCACCAAACATCGACAATATTAAAATAATATGACATTTAATATAAAAGCAGAAGTCTTAAATATAAATAAACAGAAAGCAAGTGTAGAAATTCAATTACAAACTCTACCCAAGACTGGAGTCACTAACTCACAAATATCTATATAATACTAAATAACAAATTTTGAATAAAACACAATACTATATATTCCGGTAAAAGGATAACAAATGAAAAAAATAAAGATAGAAGAGACTCCGGGCCATGCGGACGTCAGCAAGGCTATCTTGAAATCTCTGGACTAAAGTCAGCTCTCAAAGCTCCTACTTCGGTCCAAAAGCTTCTCCGGCTCCGTCATCTATGCAAAAAAGAACAGAAGTATAGCATCATCACAACCGATCCCATGTACTAGTGAGTGTCTCGCCTAGCCCTGACGAAGTTGTGACGAGGCTATACCGGACTACCAAACAAACCTATGCATTTCAATATATATATACAGAAATTAACCAGTCAAGAGGGAGGGGAGCACGTTGTAGGGGTTGTAATAGTTTATATTATAAAATCAATAAATAAGGAATGAAACAATACAACTATAATGCCAATGAGAGTAGGTCACAAGAGTTGCATGGCACCATCCTTCGTGTTTTTACTCTCGTTCTCAACAAAAATTGCGTATAAAGTACACGGCATCATCCTTCGTGCTTTCCTCACATAAACACTTATATTATGGTACATAATGATCCTTTGTGCATTAGTAATCATATCATGGCACAGAATGTTCCTTCGTGCATTAGTAATCATATCATGGCACGGAATGTTCCTTCGTACATTAGCATATTCTCAACACAACGTGCATGAACCTTCGTGCTTTATTACTCGTCCTCACCAATTAACAATCAAAACTAATGGGGCGAGGGGATAGTCAAACAATAATAGAAATCCCGGCAAGGGATAACACAAGTAAACTGTTAAATCCCGGAAAGGGAACAATAACAATAACTTTCACATCCTAGCAAGGGAGATAATCAATATACGAAAACAGCCTGGTACGGGAATAACCACATCTCTCTCTCTCTCTTTCTTTCATTTCTTAATCAATAATCACTTTATTATTCGAGCCAACGCTCAAAAAAGTTTACAAATTATAGTAATTTCTCATACACTTCACATTATATAGAAATCATCAATTAAACAAGAAAGAGTCACAACAAAATTAGAATAAGCACAATTAAGGACTCACGGTCATTCTTAACACCAGTGTATAGATACTCGTCACCATGCCTATACATTGTACTCTACAATTAGCAATTAGCAAACAATGCTCTAATCATATTCCCCCAAGCCAAAGTTAGATCAAACACTTACCTCAACTTTTACGGCTAAATCAATCTACAACGACCGCTTTCCCTCTCGAATTTTGCTCCAGCCCAATCAAATCTATGAAATAATGACTTTATAATATCAATAATAGCTAAATAAACCAAACCCAATGCTTAAATATTGATTTCTAACCATTCTTTCTAAAATCCCAAAAACTGACCCCGGGCCCGCTTGGTCGAAACCCAGGGTTCGAACCAATTCCATGTCACCCATTCCCCCACGAGCCCGAATATATAATTTGTTTTTAAATTCGACCCCAATGAGGTCTAAATCAAAGAAAATTAAAAAGCCCAAATTCTACCCAATTTCCACCATAATCTATGTGATCTAAGCTTGGAAACTTACTAATTAATGAAGGATAATGAAGGAAATAAGTGGGAATTTACTTACCCAAGTGGTGTTGTGTGATGACCCGGCTCGTCGTCTTATGTGTTACTGCACCGTTTCTCCCTTATTGTATTTCTTCATGTTCCAATATCAGTATTAGAGTCGAGTGGGTGTAATTGAACTGGTTTTGGTTGAAAATAAGGCACATGGCCTCTTAGAAAGAAGCTTGTTTTCGAAAAGTCAATCGGAAGTTGACTTCTGAGTTAGAAGGCTTGGATGTGATTTCTGGTGATTTTGTTAGCTTCGAGAGACGATTTGTGACTTAGGAGAGCGATCACAAATGAGTTTGGAGGTCTGGTGTAGAATTTGGCTTGAATTGACGAAGTTTGAATTTTGGTGGATTCCGGTTGATAGGTGGGATTTTGATCCGAGAGTCGGAATGGAATTCCAAGAGTTTGAGTAGCTTCGTTAGGTTATTTTGGATATGTGTGCAAATTTTCAGGTCATTCGGACGTCGTTTGGTCGGGTTTTTGATCGAATGCGAGTTTTGGAAGTTTTGAAGAAAAACTAGGCTTGAATCCGAGGAGATTTAATGGTTTAGCATTGTTTGATGTGTTTTGAGGGTTGAAACAAGTTTGTATAATTTTTTGGGATGTGTTGGTGTTTTTGGTTGAGGTCCCGGGGGCCTCGGGGTGATTTCGGATGGCTAAGCGAAGGATTTTGGACTTAGAGCTTTTCAGAAATTTCTTCAACTGTTGCAGGGTCATTTTGGCCTTTGTGATTGCAAGCCTAGGGCTGCGATCGCATAGGAGGAATTTAGAGGGGCAAGATTTTCTTCATCGTGTTTGCAGTGGGTTGTTCGCGATTGCAGTGAGGTGGAAGAGTAAGCTCTGCGTTCGCATAAGAGGATTTTGGGACCCATCCCTTTATTCATCGCGATCGCGGCATGAGGAGTTCGATCGCACTGGTCTTGAAAGCGAAGCTACGTGATCGCAGTGGGCTGGTCGCATTCGCGTAGGCCATTCTAGAGTTCTGGAGATTTTGTGCATTGCGATCGCAATGCCTAGGGCTGCGATCGCATAGAGTAAATTAGCACCTTGGCAGAATGTTTTTAAACCATTTCATCCGCGACTTTGGTTCATTTTTCCACCATGAGAGCTTGTTGGTAAACTTTGAAGAGGGTTTCGACGGGAAGTGATTGGAGGAAAGTCTCATGGTCTAGAAACATTATTTAATCGAAGAATCATCCATTAATTCTCTGAATTTGGGTATAAAATTGAATAAACTATGGGTTGAGTTTTTGATATTTCAAATTGGATGTGATAGGCCATTTGAGCTCGGATTTGGTAGTTCTTGGTATGCATGAACTTGTGGCAAGATGAGGATTCCAAAAATATAAGTTTTGTATTTTTTCGAGAAGCGGGCCTGGGGCTCAGGTTTTGCTAGTTTCGAGATTTTTGTTATATTTGATTATTTTCAATTGGGTGTTGTCCCATTAGCATATTATGATATATTTGTACTGATTTTGGTTAGATTTGACGCGCGTGGAGGCCAATTTGAGGGGCAAATGCGTTGCGAGCGAGGAATTTCACCGGTTCGAGGTGAGTAATACTTGGGAATGATATCCTGAGGGTTTGAAACCCCGGATTTTCACATCTTAGTACTGTATTGTGGTGACTTGCATGCTGGACCTGAGCGTGGGGTAGAGCACCGTTAGGGATTGTAACTTGGTCCGTCCCGGTTGTTGGTGTTCACTATGAAATTGCAAATGATTTATTGTTGTCATTATGACTTGGGCTCGCTGCCATACGTGGGGCTTATTGCCGTTTATTTGAAATATTTATGAACTATCATCACAGTTTTCCTGACTATTTGAAAGATTATTTGAACTCAGTAAATGTGATTTATACTGTTTCATGAACTCAGCTATATTTTTCTCAAACTTGGAGTTTTAACTGATATTTGAACCAGTGTTTTAGCTGAGTATTATCATTTTACGGATGCTCGAGGGAATTAGAATATTTTGGACTGATTGAGGCTGAGAGACATATGTGAGGGCATGAAGATGATGTAAGGAGCCTTTCAAGCCTCGAGTGTTGTGTGAGCATGTGCATATACATGCCTGGATCAGACAGCACGCCGTAGTAGCATATTGCGTGGATCGGACTGCACGCCGCAGTAGCATATTGCTTGGATCGGGTTGCACGCCGCAACATTATACATATTGGATTGGGCTGCACGCCGCAGCATTTTTGCGCTTGGGCTGTAGGAGCCCCTCCGGAGTCTGTACACACCCCCAGTGAACGTAGGGTACCCATGAATCGGGCTACACGTCGCAGCGGTCATGCGCACTGCATTGCATTCATGCATTCACTCCTGTTGGTACTACGTGGCACGACATTTAGCATTCATATATCATTGGCATACATACTGTTACTTTCCCTGTTGACCAGATACACTGGTGTTATATGTTAAGGAGTGGTAAGCCCGAGAGGCTGATGTTGTATGTTTTGAGTTGGGAGTGAGCCCGCGGGGTTGATACTGTAGTGAGAGGTTGATACTGAGCCCAAGGGCAGGTTTCTGATTACTTCCTACTTATTGAAATTACCTTTGAAACTGTTGAAAAAGCATATTTTCAAAAGATATGGCATGTCCTGTAAGGTGTTCACAGATCATCCCAGTCTTCAGCACTTGTTTAAGCATAAGGGCCTCAATTTGAGACAACGGGGGTGGCTTGAGTTACATAAGGTTTATGATATTACCATATTATATCACCCGGGGAAGGCCAATGTAGCGGCCGATGCTTTGAGACGGAAGGCGGTGGGTACAGGTAGCTTGGCGTACATTCCAGTTGAGAAGAGGCCCCTTGGAGTTGATGTTAAGTCTTTGGCTAATCGGATGGTGAGGTTGGATATTTCTGAGCCTAGTCGGGTGTTGGTTTGTGTGGTTTCCCGGTCTTCTTTGAATGATCACATCAGAGAGCGCCAGTATGATGACCCGCATTTGCTTGTCCTAAAGGACAGAGTCCAGCATGATGATGCCAGAGATGTGACTATTGGTAGTGATGGTGTGTTGTGGATGTAGGGCCGGATTTGCGTGCCCAATGTGGATGGGCTTCGAGAGTTGATATTAGAGGATGCCCACAGCTCGTGGTATTCTATTCATCCAGGTGTCGCGAAGATGTACCAAGACTTGAGGCATCATTATTGGTGGAGGAGAATGAAAATGGACATTGTGAGTTATATGGCTAGGTCAAAGGCCCGGTGCTGTACTTCAGCATATGGATATTCCCGAATGTAAATGGGAAAGGATTACTGTGGACATTGTGAGTGGTCTTCCTCGTACCTCGAGGAACTTTGATTCTATCTGGGTGATTGTGCTTAGGGTGAACAAGTCTACGTATTTCATTCGGTGTGTACCACTTATCCTTCGGAGCGGTTGGCATGGATTTTTATCCGTGAGATTGTGCGGTTGCATTGGGTTCCAGTTTCTATTGTCTCAGACAGGGGTACTCAGTTTTCTGCCCAGTTTTGGAGGACTTTTCTTCGGGAGTTGGGCACTCAGATTCAGATAAGCACAACTTTTCATCCTTAGATGGATGGGCAGTCCGAGCGTACTATTCAGATAATGGAGGAAATGTTGCGTGCTTGTGTTATTGATTTTGGAAGTTCTTGGGTTGAGTTCTTGTCGCTTGCGGAGTTTGCTTATAAAAATAGTTATCAGTCTAGCACTCAGATGGCGCCGTATGAGGCTTTGTATGGGAGATGGTGTAGATCTCCAATTGGCTGGTTTTAGCCCGGTGAGGCTAGATTATTGGGGACAGAGTTAGTTCAGGATGCCTTAGAGAAGGTGAAAGCTATCCAGGAGAGACTTCGCACTGCTCAGTCGCGCCAGAAGATTTATGCGGACCGGAAGGTTCGGCATGTATCTTATATGGTGGACGAAAAGGTTTTGCTGAAGGTTTCGCTTATGAAAGGTGTGATGAGGTTTGGAAAGGATGGGAAGCTGAATCTGCGGTCCATTGGACCATTTGAGATACTCAAGAGGATCTATTTACCCAGCTTGTCAAGGATTCACCCGATATTCCATGTTTCTATGCTTAGGAAGTATGTTGGTGACCCGCCTCTAGACTTCAGCACGATCGAGTTGGATGAAGACTTGACCTATGATGTGGAGCCAGTGGCTACTTTGGGTCGTCAGGTTCGAAAGGTGAGATCAAAAGACATAGATTCAGTGAAGGTGCAGTGGATAGGTCGGCCCGTGGAGGAGGCCACTTGGGTGACTGAGCAGGAGATGCAAAGCAGATATCCTCGTTTGTTTGAGACTCCATGTATGTTTCTTGACCCGTTCGAGGACAACCGTTTGTTTTAGTTGGGGAGGATGAGACCACCCGGCCCGTCGTCACGTGAGTTACCGCCCCAATTTCCCCATCTTATGCTACTATATGTTCATTTTTATGTGTTTGTAAAGTTTGAAGTGATTCGGTAAGAGTTTGATTGGAATTGAAACAAGTAGTATCTTTAAGATAAGGATAGTTTAGAAAGGTCAACAGGATGTTGACTTTGAGTTATAGGGATTGGAATGAATTTCCGGCGATTCGACTAGTTTCGGGTGGTGATTTAAGAATTGGGAGTGAAACAAACTGAATTTGGAGGTCTGGTGTAGAATTAGGCTTGAATTGGCTATGTTTGAATTTTGGAGAATTCCATTTGTTAGGTGAGATTTTGATCAGGGGTCGGAATGGAATTGCGAGAATTGTTGTAGCTTCATCAGGTGATTTTGGATATGTCTGCAAATTATCAGGTCAATCGGACGTCGTTTGGTCGGGTTTTCAATCGAATGTGAGTTTCAGAAGTTATAGTTGAACTTAGGCCTGAATCCGTCATGATTTGATGATTTTTGAATCAAGGGTTGTGTTTTTATGATTAGAGCATGTTCGTATGATATTTTGGAGTAGGTTGGTGGTTTTGTTTGGGTTCCCGGGGGCCTCGGGGTAATTCCAGATGGTTGATCAGAGGTATTGGGAGTTTGTTGCATGGAAGCAGTATTTGGCTTCTGGTATTTTCGCTTCTGCGGAAGGGGAGCCGCTTATGCGGTGACCGCAGAAGTGGCAGGTGAGCCGTAAAAGCGGAAATTGAGGAAAAGGCATGGATCGCAGAACAAGAAGGAGACCGCATAAGCGAAGACCGCAGGAGCGGTAGTTGACCACAGAAGCGGTCCCAGGGAAATTAGTCGGACCGCAGAAGCGGTCAAAGGGCCGGAGAAACGGTAGTCGCATAAGCGGTTGTTGGACCGCTGAAGCGGAAATCGAGCTGGTTTTAAGTGAACAGTGATTTCGCAAGTTTGAAAAGAAAAGAACATTTGGACCTCGGGCTAAGGTAAATTTGGGAGCGATTTTGAAAAGGATTTTGGGGGAAAACATCAGGTATGGATTCTTGGACCTATAATATGTCATTATAGTGTAAAAACATGGATTTAACACAAAGAATACAAGGTTTTTGAAGTGAAAAATGGTGGTTAGGGCTTGAAACCCAAGTGAGCTTAAAGTGTTGATTTGAGGGGTCAAATGGACTCCGATTCTTGTAAATTTGATATGTACGGACTCGTGGCGAGACGAGGATTCAGGTGATGTGATATTTGTAATTTTTCGAGAAGTGGGCCCGGGGCTCGATTTTTCCAACTTCGTGTTCTTCGGTGTATTTTGAGTTGTTTTGAATTGGTTATGTTCCATTAGCCTATTTTGATGTATTCCTATTGGTTTTGATCATATTTGGCACCCGTGGAGGTTGATTCTAGAGGGAAAAGGCATAGTGGACTAGTCTTGAAGCTGGTTCGAGGTGAGTAATAGATGTGGATGATGACCTGATGGTTTGAAACCACGGTATATCACACTGTGAAGCTATTTTTGAGGTGAGACACGTACTCTACGGTGAGTGCGGGGTCGATTGCGATTGGGGACTATGGCTTAGTCCGACCGATTGGCATTGTACTGTGTTGTTGGCTATAAAAGAGCTGGTAAACTTTCTACTTGGATGGTTATGGATATATTTGGGCTGCGTGCCGGTTATTTAGATACCGTGAGGATCATTATCACTGTTTCTATGAGTTATAGCATGTTTTCATGATATCAGTCCTGAGCTAGAACAGTGTTTAAATATGAGGGGAAATTCTAAGGTTTAAACACCTAATTTTATAATCATTGATAAACGGAACTAAAAACAGTAAATTATTTATGCATGTGAGGCTTGCATGCATATAGTTGGACTGATAGTGGATCGGGTTGCGCGCCACACCGTATGTTACGATAATATTGGGCTTGGCCTATAGAAGCCCCTCCGGAGTCTGAACCCCCACAGTGAGCGCGGGTACCCAAATGGATCAGGCTATGCGTCGTAGCGTTCATGCGCATTTTGCATTCCATTCGTGCAGTTACATTTATCTTCTTTTCATGTTCCTGCTTATTGCGATTTACACTATTAAAAGGAGTAAAAAAAACATTGTTAGAGCTTTACTGTGTAGTATATTGGGATTTCATACCTTCAAATCATTATACATGTCTATTACCACTGATCTGGAAGTACTCACTTTACTCTCCGCACCATGTGTGCAGATCCAGGTACCTCAAGGCAGAGTTGATCTTTCAGCTGTTTTCAGAGTATTCTCCCGAGCTTGTCAAGGTAGCTGTCGGCGTTCGCAGGACCTGACTCCTCCATTATTTCTGTATTTCGACATTTTCGCGTACTCAGAATATGTTATATTTTACTATTATTTTGCTATTCTTGTAAAGGCTCTTGACTCATGACCCCCAGATTTGTGGGCGGTTGTTATGTATTGGATATTGGGATGTCTCTATATTTATCTGCTAAAATTTCGAATTATCTCTTCGTTATTAATGATTTATGATTTAAGAATGTGAGCTTATAGCTCAGAACGTGAGAGTGTTTGGTCGGGCTTGCCTAGCAATATGTTGGGCGGCATCACGACCGGGTTGGGGTCGTGACAGGAGCCATCTTAAAATAGGCTAGTCATTATTAGATTGAGAATTAACTGATTTGTCTTTCTGATTTTATTGTTGTTTATTGTCATTCTGTATTTTTCCTTTTGGTGAGTTTCCACGTAAGATCTTGAATGAACTAAAAATGTGTTTGATACCATGATTTCGTTTTGCTGCCTTCTGCTTTCTGTTGTAAACAATGTAGAAAAATAGTAAACTCTAATAGAGTTAGAAAGGTTAATGCAATCTCGCCGAGGTAGACTCCTTATCGAACTTGATTCCGTGTTTGAGTTCTCTTCATGTCTTGGTTTTTGTGTTAAGTTTCTGCTTCATGAGAATTGAAAAGTTATTGTGAAGTTATATATAGAGTTGACGTTTAAGGCTAATATGATTTTGAGTCGATCTTGAGGATGGTACATAATTGGACACTTCATGTTTTTGAGAAATGAGAGTTTCAGCACTGTTGACTTGTTCTTCTTCAACTGATTAAATATATAACAATTTGTAAAGTTCTTTCGATTTGCTTCGACTGCCAACAACTACAACTACCCAGTATAATCCCACAGAGTGGGGTCTGGGGAGGGTAATATGTAGACAGTCCTTACCCCTACCCGAAAGGGCAGAGAGACTGTTTCCAATTTGCTTAGACTGCCAAATGAAAAACAAATTACCTGATTGTTTAAGGACCTACATGCCACTGTTTGTATGTTTTTGTTTATCAATTTTTCGGAACATAGTTTAGCACTGTTAGTCATGTTGTCCAGAATATCATTCGTACTTTAAAATAGTTACTTCGGTTGGTCTAAGAGTTATTCTGGTCGTGCCCGACTAAAGAATTTCTACAGTCTCCTTTGAATCCCAAACGTCGAAGTAATATTCTAATGGTCGAGTTTGAGTAAGCTTATGATCTTCCTTGTTTAAATTTTCAGTTGGTAAAACTGTCATGTATAGGGAATCTGCAAACCTCCTGAAGTCTTAAATGTTCATCGGTCTAAAGTTAATAGGGGTCTTGCTCCATTCAATCGTGTCTGGGTGCTAATATATGTTGTTGAATGTTTAAACTTTAAAAATGGCATCGAAGGATAATGCACATGAGTTTGGCTTTATAAGATATTATTTTTTATGCTTCAGGATATGGTGAATTAAAAGCCTAGGAAAATCAACGTAAGTAAAAATCTTCGAATGGCTCCCTGAATTACTTTGACTTTGTCTATGTTGGATGACCATTGTCAATTAGGTTGTTCCATGCTTTGGGTGTCGGGCTTGGCCTAATAAAATGAAAAGTTACAAAAATACATATGAGCATGAATTGAATTGTTTCTTTTACTTTAGTTCTCTTATTTAGGTTTTTTGATGACAGTGTCCGTTAGGAGCATACTCTAGGCCGACAACGTTTGAATAGGCAATCATAAGATGTTTTTATTTGCTTTGGTTTTGGGGTGAGAGGTCGTCCCTTAGATAAATTCGTCCGTAGAATGCCCTATGGACTTTGTAAATATTTTAATCCGGGGAATGCCCCGAAGTACTTTGTAAATATTTTGGAGGCCGAAGACGGAACAGTTCGAGGAAGCATAGAATAGTATTTAGTTTTTGTTTTGCTAGGTGGGGACGACCTCGGGTCTCTTTTGACTGTTTATTTTCTTTTTGTGTGCTTTTACCTCAATTTGAATATCTTAAAAGCCAACTTGATCGAGTATGCAACCGTGACCTTCACGGGACTTGGGGAGTGCCTAACACCTTCTCCCCGAGTAAATTGAACCCCCTTAGCCAAATCTCTTGTGCGGACATAGTTTAAGAGTCCAAAAGTATTTTATAGAAAAATTATTTTAAAAACGGCGACCTAACACATCGAAATTAAACGTCAGGTGGCGACTATGAGTTAATCCTTTTAAACACATCTTTTGTCACTTTCAATTGAAACCCTTTTCAAGCTTTTACTAAAATCTATTTTATTAATTTAAGAGGGTTTAAGTGAAGTTTGATTAAAAAAGGGTGTGACATCTCTGGCGACTCTGCGGGGGACTTTGTGAGTTCGAGCTAGTACTTGATTTTGTTGGCTTTTAAAATATTTGGTTGAGGTTTTTATGCTTTTTCATTAGCTTATGTGTTTACAATTTTTCTAATTGCTTATGTGTTTACAATTTTTACTTTCTCTGTTTATTGCTTTATAGTTGTAATGATTTGCATTACCACGAGTCTTCTTTCTGTAACAAGTCTTCCAGATTACGTTTGAGCGTACAAGGCCTTTTTGTGAGTCACCCGTGTCTTTAGGGGGTGGCGTGGGAGCGTGGAGTGGGCGGACAGCCAGAGCAGCCGCTACCCACCACGTGCCGCCCCAAATTGCCTTGTCTACTGAACCCCAACCGTAGGTCAGCCTTTAGCAGGGTTCGGTCCCAGGCACTGTATCCCGTTGTAAGAGGCCTATCCAAATTATGTCAAAATGTGCTTATGACCCAAAAAGGACATTTATTCATTCCTATGTGCTACATGTTGCATCTCTTTAAGGTTAAATGAGTCATTTGACGGACGAATGATATTTGAGGTGAAATATAAAATGAAGTAGGTGATTTTACGCTTTTCCATTATTTTCTAAAAATAAAAAAGGAAAAAAACCGAAAAAAAGTTTTTGTACTTTTCCATTATTTTTCAAAAATAGAAAATCCCAAACGATTTTACAGCTTTTCTTTTATTTTCCCAAAAAGGAAAAGGAAAATCCAAAAAAGATTTTTTGCACCTATCTATTATTTTTTAAAGAAAATAATTGAAAATAGAAAAATCCAAAAATATTCTACACTTTTCCTTTATCTTCCGAAAAAGGCAACAAAAATGGAAAAAGAAAATCCAAAAAAGATTTTACATTTTCTCATCATTTTCCAAAAATTCAATTAGAGAAAAAGAAAGCCCAAAAAGAGGTTGCATTTTCCAAAGACAAAAACAATTTTTTTTCAAATTAGATGCATGTTTTTGGATTCTATACTATATTTAATCTTTCAGAACTATGCGAACCTGATTCTCGTCTCCCGGGGAGAGATACGTAGGCAACCCACATCGGGTCCGGTCTTCCTAGTGTCTTAGGTTCTTGGCTTTACGGGGTCTTAGCCAAATTTTGCATGTCTAACCACTGGTGGCCACATCGGTCATTCTTGCAAAATAGGGTTATTTTCGCAAAAGTGGTTCAATAACCCATGACTTAGGATCTTAAGTCCACAACTAGGTGAAAAACTATTTTAAGGCTCGTCCTTTTTAAGTTTGCATATTTAGCCACATCTGGCCATATCGGCCGTTTTTGCGACATGGGTCATTTCTGCGAATCAATTTTGAGCCATGATTTTTAAAAGTTAGAATCCACTAGTGAGCTATTCCCGTGTCTTTAAGGTCATCTTTTTGAGTTTGCATTTTTAGCTACTTTCGGGCCCTGAGGTCATTTTGCAAAAATAGCCCAACCATCTCCTAGGAAATATTATGGTGTCACATAGTGTTTTGAGTCATTAACTGTGTTCTTTCCCATTCATGTATGGATCCACTCACCAACGCTAGAGTATCAATGGTAGTCAAAGTCCCAAGAAGATTAGTAAAATGGTGGAACGTGCTCACATTACTAGAGCAGCACGATCTGATGAGTAAATTAGGGATTCTTATTTCTTTAATGGACATCACTCTCCGTCCAGACCTTGTGGAAGCAATGTTGACATTTTGAGACCTACACGGGATGGTATTCAAGTTTGGGGACCTTGAGATGATACCCACTTTAGTTGAGATAGCCGGGTTAACCAGCTTGCCATACCTAGACAAAGACTTGATTTATAGAAAGCCTCACTCAAGCACCAAGTTCCTTAAGATCATAGAGATGGATTTGGAAGATCACATGGGATTCCTAGATCAATCTTGGGTACCTTTGGACTTTTTATTCGAGAGATTTGCTCGTCCTACTGGGTATGAGACCTTCGCAGATGAATTTTCCATATCATATGATTCTTGGAAAGAAGAGGCGTCATATGGTCTTTGCTATTGCATTATTGGGTCTCCTGGTATTTCCTCTGGAGGTTAGGCATATTAACATGTGTTTGGGGTCAATATCCTTTGCACTCTTCCATGATAAATATAGTAGTAAGGTCACCTTGGTTCTGACAATTTTGGCAGTGATCTATCGTGCTTCAACCAAGATTCGAGAAGGTGGGAGGTTCTTTGAAGGAAGAAACTTGTTGCTACAGCTGTGGATGATGGAACATTTACATCCCGCCTCCATGTTTGAGAAAGATGTGATTGACCGTTGTCTGAGAGATCGAGTGAAGTGCATCGAGCATAGGATGACGTTCGACAAGTTTGCCTTACCACTCGAAGTTCAAGATTGGGTTGATTATTTGGGGTCCTTGACTTAAGAGATGATTTTGTGGTCATACCTATGGATTGTTTTGGACGTGATCTTAGTAGGATCTCACGTGCAAGACTTCTTGGTGCTTATAGGACTTTGGTGTACTAGAACATATACCCCTGCTAGGGTGATGCGTCAGCTAAGGAGGCGACAAGAAGTCCCTTACATTCCTGATTCTCATGACTTCATTAGGGAATCTGACACTATGCCGCATAGTGAGGTCGACATTCAGACTTATTGGCGTCATGCAATGAAGATGGGTAGAGATACTTTAGCAACTAACCCACATTAACCCGGGCATACCCATGAGTACTTCATATGGCTACTGTCTACTCGAAGGGGGGTTAGCAGGCCATTGCCCCGACGTGTTAGAGGAGTATTTGACGAGGAGGCCACCTCACGGATATTACTTAGATATTTCATGGATCGATTTACCCAGGCAGAGGAGTCCCATGCAGCAGAAAGGGTTGGGGTTCGAACTACACTTCAGTCACTTAGATCACAGTTGGCAGGGTTGGTAGAGAACATGGGGCAGCACCGTGAGTACCATACTAGAGCCAGCCTTCCAGATGCAGGCGCACATTCCGGGGTTCTCATTCCTAGCTTCGAGGATTCCGTACAAGGTATAATACAGAGCTTAGATTCGACAGGATTTACGGGGCCATTGGATCCTCATCAGACCCGTCCCAGCCGGGGTCGTCGCATCAGGAGCAGCTTGAGGAGTCATTCTATTTAGATTTTTTGAGATTGTCTTATGTTGTCTTTTACTTTAGCGTCTTGTCTAGAAGTACTGAATCATTTAGGAAGTGCCAGAGTCTGTCGTAGTATAGTCGAGTTTGTCAGGTCTTTCATTATCGTATTTCATATTGTATTTAATAGCAAAAGGTTTTTAAATGAAAATCCCAAAAGAAGTTTATTTTGGTTTATTTTCCATCACTTTTCCAGAACTACGCTCGGTCTGATTCATCAGGGATATGATACGTAGGCAACCTACATCAGGTTCGATCAAATTATTTTTTGCATAACATAGAATAAAATAGAATAAAATAAAATGAAATAAAAAGAAAAAAATATGAAAAAAGAGAAAAAGGAGTGATAAGAGGTGTTGGAGAAGAAAGAGAAGGAAAGATTGAAATGGGCAAATTGGGATGATACCATATGACCCTGCGACCCTCAAAGCCATTTTAGAACCGTTAATTGTTGCTAGGTGCATTGCACGTAACGTTATATTATCATATGATAAATGCCCTAACGCTGACATGGTGGTTTTTTGTTGTGGCTCCTTGTTACCTTTGTTTAATTTCCAGGAGGGTGGTTAGTTTGTTAGCATCTTGGCAAGCCATCCCTACAACACTCGATCAAAATTTCAAACAGTCATGGAGCAAGGAAACAGACACTGGAGTTGTAGACCCACCAAGGGAGATTGTTGAGTCGGAATCAGATGGCAAGAGGAGGTTCGGAGGTTGAAGCGTCAGATGGAAGAAATGTACCAAGTCATGATTAAGGGACACCTTCCACACTTATTCCCTACCAACTACACATAAAAACCTGCTTCCATTCCACCAGTGTCTCAATCTCAGATGACCAATACCATTGATTTTTTCCCCGCAACACGCTCCCGGATTTACCCTTACCACAATTACCCCGACACTTCCTCTCAAACCTTCCATGCTCCGCCAGTCAAAACTGCCTCGTACCATGCACCAACATCTACTCCTATTTTGGTACCCCTCCCCCACCCCCACAAGCCACCCTCAACCGATCCTCTAGTGAGCCCACATTCCCCGCTCCAGATACCAACTACTATGCACCAGAGCCCACTTTGAAAGTCCCAAATCCTTTCCCTTACACTCCCCATTTGAGCCTCGTGTTGAAACTGACAAACCACCTAAGAACGTAGACCAAGAAGATATGTTTAGGAAGGTACAGAGTCTGGAGCAATCATTGAGAAATATGCAAGGGTTGGGTAACTAGGTGAGTGTAGCCTATAAGGATTTATGGTTGTTCCTTGATGTCCAACTACCTGCCAGTTTTAAGATGCCCAAGTTCGACTTGTATAATGGACATGGGGATCCTGTAGCTCATCTGCGGGGTTATTGCAGCAAAATGAGAGGTGCCGACAGAAAAGACAAATTGCTCATGGCATACTTCAGCCAAAGTCTGAGTGGGGCAGCTTTGGAATGGTACACCCGCCATGATGCTAGTAGATGGTATACTTGGGACGATATGGCTCAGGCCTTCGCTCGGTAGTTTCAGTACAATATAGACATTGTTCTAGATCGCCTATCTCTGACCAACTTGGAAAAGAAACCCCGTGAAAGCATTAGAGAATATGCTTCGATGGAGAGAGCAAGCTGCACAAGTCAATCCTCCTATGTATGAAGACGAGATGGTCAAATACTTTCTTCGAGCACTAGAGCCCACTTACTATGGCCACTTAATCTCAGCCATTGGTAATTCTTTCAATGATGTGTTAAAGATGGGAGAGATGGTGGAAGAAGGGCTCAAGTCGAGTAAGATTATGAGCTGTTCCGCTATAAAAGCAAGCGCCCCGGCAATCCAGAGTGGTACCGGAAGTATTCTTGGCAAGAAGAAGAAGGAAGATGTCGTTATGGTTGTCTCCAGATCATGGCGTGGCCCGAGAGGTTCACCTCATCAATACACCCATCCTCAACCCTGCCCTCAAACCTACACCCAACCTCCATATAATCCACCTCAACATTACTTTACCCCGCAGAATCCCCAGTACTCAGCCATGACATCCCAATACTTTTTCCACCATGCACAATCATATGATCACCTCGTTACTTACCCGTAATGGCGTGCTCTAGCTCCGCAGAATATCTACCCGGCTCCACAAAATACCTATCCATCTCCATAACCCTACCAAAACCCCACTGGTCCAAACTTTCGATCAAGGCCAGAGTATAGGAGAGACGGGCAGCAGCGAAAAAAAAACTTTTACCCCGCTTGGAGAGTCCTATGCTAGTCTATTTCAAAGGTTAAGGCAGTTGGACGTCTTGAGGCCAATTGAGTCGAAGATACCAAATCCCCCTCCAAAGAATCTCGATCATTCCCTAAGATGTGCCTATTGTTATGATGCTCCAGGGCATGACATAGAGAAGTGTCGGAATTTGAAACGAGCAATCCAGGAACTCATTGACACAAAAAAAATTGTAGTTCAAACCCTGGATGCGCCAAACATCAACCAAAACCCTTTGCCAGCCCATGAGGAGACGCATAAGATTGAAATAGTTCACAAGGATGGGTAGTCCAAGAAGTCTTCTAAGTCCTTCATGATGATCCGGGCTAGTGAAAAAACTTGGTTAAATCTCAAGACTCTACCAAAGAAGTTCCCTCGACAGTTGAAGAGGTAACAGAAAAGCCAAGCTCGAATCCACCAGTGTTGGTCGTGAAAGGGCTATCGAAAGTTATTGGGGCAAGTCCAAAAAGTTCAAAAGTGGTGGTACCAGGGATTCCAAGTAAGCTTGTTATAGTTGTGAAAGAGGATCCTATCACCCCTATCATCATTTAAACAATGACCCAGCTGCCAGTGGTTGACGCCAAGGCTGTTCCGTGGAATTACAAACGAATGGTAGTAATATACAAAGGAATATAAATAGAGGAAGAAGTTAATGAAACTAGAGGATTGACTCGATATGGGAGAAGTTTCACCCCAGAAAAACCAAGGAAAGCCAAGCCGTCCAAAGATAGCCAAATGTCAGTAAAGAAATCAATCACAGAGGAAGAGGCTGAATAATTCCTAAAAAGATGAAAGTGCATGAATATTCCATCGTAGAGAAGCTAAGGAAGGCCCCAGCTCAGATATCTCTTTTGTCCATGCTGATACATTCAAATGAACATCACAGGGTCTTGATGAAGATTTTGAATCAGGCACACGTTCCTAATAAGATCACAGTCACCACTTGGAAAAGATAGCTGGCAAGATCTTCGAAGCAAATAGGATCACTTTCTTGGACGATGAACTGCCTATGAAGGGTAAAGAACACAATCGAGGTCTTTATCTCATGGTGAAGTGCGAAGATTCTGTTGTTTCAAGGGTTTTGGTTGATAATGGCTCCAGTGCAAATATTTGTCCCTTATCTACTCTACAGAAACTGAAGATGGGCACCAAAAGAATTATTTGAACAACGTGTGTATTCAAGGCTTCGATGGGAGAGATAAAGATTCTATTGGAGACATAGTGCTCGAATTGTTGATAGGGCCGGTCGATTTTACCATGGAGTTCCAAGTTGTAGATGTGGCTGTCTCCGATAATCTGTTGTTTGGAAGACCGTGGATACATGCTGATAAGGCAGTCCCGTCTTCTCTGCACCAAATGGTAAAGTTTGAATGGAACAGGCAGGAAGTAGTTGTGCATGGTGCTGAGGACTTGTCAGCCGGTAATGACACGATTGTTCCATTTATTGAAGATGAAGATGATAAGGGACTTCGGGTCTATTAAACTAATGAAACAGTGTCTGTTGAGAAGATTCCTGAAGGAGAATGCATTCCTGGTCCTAAATTATCCTCCGTATCTGTCATGGTTGGCGAATGAATTGTTAAAGAATGGTTTTGTGCAGGGAAAGGTTCTGGGCTCATCTCTACAAGGTATTGCGCATCCAGTGTGCCCTAGTGGAAATCTTGGTAAGTCTGGTTTAGGATTCACGCCCATAGAGACAGGCGTGAAAAGGGATAAAAATCTGAAACATGAGGCATGGTCGCTCGCCAAGCCCGTCCAATACATCTCTAAGTCTTTTGTCAAGCCAGGGGCTGAAAAACCTCCAACCTCCGCAATTCCAAAACCTGTGGTCGATGTTGATGAAGAGATGATCAAGAGGTTCCAAAGTCTGTTCGAAGAGGTCAACATGGTAGAAGTTGGTGAAGGCTCTAGTAAAGCTGATGTGCAGCTCGTCGGCCCAAATGTGAAGCTTAGCAATTGGGAAGCTTCTCCTCTCCCCACCAGGAAGGAGTTTTGGTAGTTTGCTTTGTTTTCCTTTCTTTTATCTGGGTTATTCCAGGGTTGTAATCTGGATTTATAGTTTTTGCTTGTTTCGATGTTCAAACCCTTCAATCCTTTTATTTTCAATGAAATGCAATTTCTCATTTTTCGTTATTCTTAATAGTGTTTATATTGTTCTTTTTCTTCTTTGTACAGTTCTTTATATGCTGGTTGCAATGACATGATATGCATGAAGAATTTTCAGCTGAGTCTTAAAAGCTAATCTAATTCTGAAATAACAATCCAAGAAGTAGAATGTGATGATGAAATAGAATATGATGAAGAAGCAACATTTGATGAAATCTGTAAAGAGCTAAAACAATTTTAGGAAAAACCAAAGCCTAACATGAGTGAAACTGAAGCAATCAATCTAGAGGACCAGGATGATGTTAGGGAAACCAAGATAAGTGTGCATTTAGAACCGCAAGTTAAGGAGGAAATAATCAGAATATTGATTGAGTACAAATATGCTTTTACGTGGTCATATGATGATATGCCGGGCCTGATCACTGATCTAGTAGTTCATAAATTGCCAACTAACCCAGCATTCCCTCCTGTCAAGCAAAAGTTGCAAAAGTTCAAGATCGATATGAGTGTTAAGATCAAGGAAGAAATCACAAAGCAGCTTATTGCAAAGGTCATCCGGGTCACTCGATATCCCACTTGGTTAGCAAATTGTTGTGCCAGTACCAAAGAAGGATGGTAAGACCAAGGTCTGTGTTGATTACCGTGATCTTAACAAAGCAAGCCCAAAGGATGATTTTCCATTGCCGAACATTCACATTCTGATCGTTGATTGTGCCAAGCATGAGATTAGGTCTTTTGTGGATTTCTACGCAGGATATCACCAGATCTTGATGGATGAGGAAGATGTAGAAAAGACGGCGTTCATCACGCCCCGGGAAATATATTGCTACCGGGTAATGCCATTCGGTCTGAAAAATGCTGAGGCAACCTACATGAGGGCGATGACCACCATATTTCATGGCATGATAAACAGGGAGATTGAGGTTTATGTAAATGATGTGATCATAAAGTCAAAGAAGCAGTCTGACCATGTTAAGGACTTGAAGAAGTTTTTCCAAAGACTCCGTAGGTACAACCTTAAGCTCAATCCAGCAAAATGTGCATTTGGTGTCCCCTCTGGGACTCTGCTAGGATTCTTGGTCAGTTGACGCGGTATTTGGCTGGATCCGTCAAAGATCAAAGCCATTCAAGAGTTTCCGCCGCCAAAGAATAAAAAAGAGGTGATGAGTTTACTTGGAAGGTTAAATTACATCAGCAGGTTCATTGCTCATCTTACGACAACTTGTGAGCCCATCTTCAAGTTGCTGAAGAAGAATGATGCGGTCAAGTTGACTGACGAGTGTCAAGAAACAATTTATGAGATCAAGAGGTACCTATCGAATCCATCGGTGTTGGTCTCATCAGAGCCTGGAAGACCTTTAATTATCTATTTGACAGTCTTGGATAATTCTTTCGGTTGTGTGTTGCGTCAACATGACATCACGGGGAAGAAGGAGCAAGCAATCTATTATCTCAGTAAGAAGTTCACTCCCTATGAGGTTAAGTACACTATGCTAGAGAGGACATGTTGCGCCTTGACTTGGGTGGCACAAAAGTTGAAGCATTATATGTCGTCCTGCACAACTTACCTCATTTCTCGCATGGATCCCTTGAAGTATATCTTTCAGAAGCTTATGCCCACGGGAAGACTGGGAAAGGGGCGGATTTTACTCATTGAGTTTGACATCATCTATTTGACTCGGACTGCGATAAAAGCTCAAGCCTTGGCTGACCACTTGGCTGAGAATCCGGTGGATGATGAATATGAGCCATTGAAGACTTATTTTCCTGATGAAGAGGTCATGTGTGTTGACGAGGTTGAGCACGATGAAAGGCCAGGTTGGAAACTCTTCTTTGATGGAGCTGCTAACATGAAAGGGGTCGGAATAGGGGCTGTACTTATCTCCGAAACAGGGCAACACTACCCTGTAATAGCCCAGCTTTAATTCTATTACACCAACAACATGGCTGAGTACGAAGAATACATTATGGGTTTGAGGTTAGCTGTAGACATGGGAGTGTAGGAAATATGTGTTCCAGGAGATACGGATCTGTTGGTTCACCAAATTCAAGAAGAATTGGATACTCGAGATTTGAAGCTCATATCGTACCGACAAGGTCTACACGATCTCTGTCAATTATTCAGGTCGGTTGAATTTAGACATATTCCCAGGATTCATAATGAGATTGCTGATGCCCTAGCTACCTTGGCATCAATGTTACATCATCCAGACAAGGCTTATGTTGACCTCGTGCATATCCAAGTTCATGATCATCACGCTTATTGTAATGTGTTGGAAAAGGAAATCGATAGCGAACCTTGATTCCACGTCAAGGGATATATCATGTCGGGGATATATCCAGTACATGCTACAGGTGACCAAAAGAGAACCATTCGCCGTATGGCCAGTGTATTTATCTGGAGTGGGGGAATCTTGTACAAGAGGACTCCGGATTTAGGACTGTTGAGGTGTATAGATGCGAAAGAAGCTTTAACTATCATGGCCGAAGTGCATTCTGGAGTTTACGGGCCGCATATGAACGCGTATGTCTTGGCAAAGAAGATACTTTGAGCAGGTTATTATTGGCTCACCATGGAATGGGATTGTATCAACTTTGTTCGCAGTGTCATCAATTCCAGATGCATGGAGATTTGATTCATTCTCCCCCATGAGTTGCATACAATGTTTGTACCTTGGCCCTTTGTTACTTGGGGAATGGATATTATTAGGCCAATTGATCCGGCAGCGTCGAACGGGCATAGGTTCATCCTGGTGGCCATTGATTACTTTACCAAGTGGGTCGAAGCTGTAACTTTCAAGTTTGTAACCAAGAAGGCAGTGGTGGATTTTTTGCATTCAAACATCATTTGTCGGTTCGAAATTCCCAAGGTGATCATCACAGACAATCCTGCTTATCTTAACAATCATTTGATGAAAGAGGTATGCCAAAAGTTCAAAATCATGCATCGAATCTCCAGCCCGTATCGCCCCAAGGAAAATGGAGTTGTTGAGGCGTCCAACAAGAACATAAATAAGATACTTTGTAAGATGGTTCAAGGTTCTAGGCAGTGGCATGAAAAATTGCCTTTTGCATAACAAGGTTATCGCACTACTGTTCGCACGTTAGTAGGTGCAACTTCTTATTTGCTGGTATATGGAACTGAGGCAGTTATACCTGCGGAAGTTGAGATGCCCTCCCTTTGGATCGTTGCAGAAGATGAAATTTATAATGATGAGTGGGTCAAAACCCGGCTTAAGCAGCTGATTCTGATTGACGAGAAAAGATTGGCTGCAGTATGTCATGGTCAATTGTAGCAGAAGAGAACGGAAAGAGCATATAACAAAAAGCTGCATCCCCAGAAAATTTGAAGTGGGCCAGATGGTATTGAAACGTATAGCAAAGTAGGGAATGAAAAATGATGATGAATGAGTGAAAATAAGGAGAATTGAAAAAAAAAAGGTTAAGAAAAAAAGAGAAAAAAAAAGAGAAAAGAAAAGGAAAAAGAGAGCAACAAAAACAAACAACTTTCTTTTGAACTACGTTCGACCTGATTCCTTTTAAGGATATGTAGGCAGCCTTACAGTTCGGTCCCATAAAAAAAATTAAAAACTACCTAGACCCAAAGAAACTGGGGCAGAATTTTGGGTTTTAAAAATATCTAACTCCAAAAGTTGTAATTTTAACCCTTATCTTAAATTAATTTGAACCTTCATGCTACCCTTTTCTTTATAACCCTGTCCAAAAGCCTGCATTACGGTCCAAAAAAATACCTTCCAACCAATCTTTGAGGATTTCACGTCAAGCGAGATAGATGTATGATTTACATCATGGGCAAATCTTTGTTCATGGGTGCAAGAGAGAAAATTTAAAATGAGAGAGTCTTATTAGTGAAAATCCTCACGGGCACCGTAAGGCGATGGTGAGCTGAGAGAAATTTTAAAATGAGAGAGTCTTATTGGTGAAAATCCTCCCGGGCACCATAAGACGATGGTGAGCTGAGAGATAAACAAACTAGAGAGGCTTGTTGGTGAAAACCCTTTTAGGGAACCACAAGTCGAATGAGTCTCATAACTTTTCAAAGAATTGGATCAGTGAAAGCTCGGTTTGAAGTATGAAGACATGGCATGAGCCGAAAATATTATTGGTTGGACGGATTAGGCTGATCAGTCTGAAATGCATGCCATGATCATTGGAGCTGGCTACTTCCCTCAGATATGTCCTTTCTTTCTCATTCTTCTTCACATAATCATTTGTGTTCAAAATTTTCATTTGTTCCTTTTGTTAAAAATCATTTTATTTTACTCCTTGAGTCTATCTTTATAAGTTTCTTCCTAGTTAGCCCTTGTTAAACAAGCAGGAAAGGATTCCGAAGCCTACTACCAGCTTCTAAATTGCAGAGAGCGTATTCTGGCCAAGCACATCAAAATTGACATGATTCAGAATAAGAAATATGGTGATAGCTGAGGTTCAGGCAATCAGGCGAATCTTGAATTTCGAGAAAATACAAGGATTCAGCAACTTTCTAAATAAAAATACAATGCAACAAGTGAGTGTGAGGGACTCAGGTCATGCAGAGGTTTCGTGGTCTAGCTTCAGTCAAAAGATCAAACAACTCCTTGCTAGCTCGAAGCAGCTAATCAAAATGAAGCATGGCAGTGGCGGAAGCAGATGCTCAGCAATAATGCCACAAACTAACCACCACGTTTTCAAACTAACAAGATTTTATTTGCCTGAAACAAGGGCAAGAAATTTTTAAGTCCACAGGGACCTCCCATGGAAAAGCATGGCTCGGGGAGCAAGAAATTATGTTCTGAATCCTCCAAGATGAGACTGTGTCTCAAGTAAGTTTGTTTTAGTTCTCAGGACCATCCTAGATAATGGGATTTAGTTTTTAAAATTCTCAGGTCCCTCCTGGATAATGGGATTCAATTTTTAAACTTTTTAGGACCCTCCTGGATAATTGGATTTAGGTTTTTAAAATTCTCAAGATCCTCCTAGATAATGGGATTTAGCTTTTAAATTCATAGAGTTCTGTAGGTGATACGATCCGACTAACACTCACAAATATGCCCAGATCCCAAACTGGGTAGCAAAGTTTCTTTTGTTTTGTCTGTTTTGTTCCAGTATCAGGCGCCCACCTGGATAACGAGGGAATACATCTCAAAATTTGCAATCAGGCGCCCACCAGGATAACGAGGAATACATTTCAAGTTTTACAATCAGGTGCCCACCTGGATAACAATGGAATACATTTCAAGTTTTGCAATCAGGCACCCACCTGGATAACAAGGAAATACATTTTAAGTTTTTTCAATCAGGCGCCCACTTGGATAACGAGGGAATACATTTCAAGTTTTGCAATCAGGCGCCCACCTGGATAACGAGGGAATACATTTCAAGTTTTACAATCAGGCGCCCACCTAGATAACGAGGGAATACATTTCAAGTTTTGCAATTAGGCACCCACCTGGATAACGAGGGAATACATTTCAAGTTTTAGCAATCAGGCGCCACCTGGATAACGAGGGAATACATTTCAAGTTTTTCAAATCAGGTGCCCACCTAGATAGCGAGATAATACATTTCAAGTTTTGCAATCAGGCGCCCACCTGGATAACGAGGAAATACATTTCAAGGTTTGCAATCAGGCACCCACCCGGATAACGAGGGAATACATTTCATGTTTTGAAATCAGGCGCCCACCTGGATAACGAGGGAATACATTTCAAGTTTTGCATTCAGGCGCCCACCTGGATAACGAGGGAATACATTTCAAGTTTTAGCAATCAGGCACCCACCTGGATAACCAGGGAATACATTTCAAGTTTTTTGTAATCAGGCGCCCACATGGATAACGAGAGAATACATCTCATGTTTTGGAAATCAGGCATCCCACCTGGATAACGAGGGAATACATTTCAAGTTTTTCTAATTAGGCGCCCACCTGGATAACGATGGAATTAATTTCCAAACTACTTCAACTCAAAAATTCAAGAAGCGTCATGAGCCCTCCTGAAGAGCAGAGCCTATTCTCATGTTGCATATTGAAAATCAAGTAGAGATTGAAGAAAGTTTCAGGACAAGAATTAGATAGGATCTTGTATATTTCTTTTACTTTTGCTGTAATTTATCCTTTTATTTTTTATGTAACGGCAGGAACCGCAAACTGGAACCTTGACGGCACTTCACTCGGCTCTCCACCTTGGTACTCCATTGCTCTTCTCACTTCGAACTACACGTGGCATGATTCCTTTATAGCCAAGGATATGTAGGCAGCTCAGAAACCAGGGCTCCATCACATTCCCTTTTCTTTAGTTTTTGTCTTTCTAAATAAGGGTCGGGTAAAAAACATGTCTTGTTGTTATTTGTCTGGAAACACTTCGTATTCCCCGTCAAAGAGGGGCAGCTGTAGACATGTAATTTTGACCCACACATTATTTTTTAATAGTTCTAGCTTTATTAGTATATTTATTTGAGTTTATTTGTATAGTATTTTACTTTATTATTAATTTTAATTCTAACTTTTAAAGCACATAAATTTGGAAACACAAAAATATTTTCACTTTTATAACACTTTTTATGTTATACAAATATTTTTATATTTTAATACAATTGAATATCACTAGTCTTTCTTATAGTAACGTTAGTATAAATTTTCTATCTTCTCTATTTTTACTTTAATATAATTTTGGAAAATAAAAAAATATAAATATAATTCCATTTTTTATATAGATTTGGTTTAATTAAAATGAATTAAAAGTTTGTTATTCTTTTGCTTTTAAAAAATTATGAAAAAATGAAAAAAGAAAAATAAGAGTGAATTTTTGAGCTATTCTTGTCTTAAAAAGGCCAAATTGGGACAAACTTGAGCCCAAAAGAGCCAAGCCCTTGCTGACCCACATCAGCACAAGAAATCGCCCCATTTCCGTACTCAAATCTCAGCCATCAGTTTAATTTCATCCAACGTCCAGGATATAAACCTAGTCTTTCCCAAAAAAACAAAACTCTAATCCTAAACTAGAGAACACCAACCAGCCGCCACCCCAGCTCCGCCCGCGTCTCCCACCGAACAAACTCGTCAGAACTCGCCGGAAATGGCGAGTTAACTCACGTGGTCCCCTCATGGTCCCCCTCTTCTCTTCCCCTTCTTCCACGTCACTCAAATCGCATCGAATCTCATTATTTCAATCCGATTCACGCAGATTTTTCTCTCATATTTCTTTTGTTTTAACACAAAATCCGAAATGGTGAGTAAACTTGGGAACAATGGGATTTGTTGGATGAAATTTTGGTCCAAATATCTCCATTTTTTCAATTTTTATTTGTGAAAAAGGGATTTTCGGATTTGTTGTTAAGGTACCCACACGAGATTTCTTGTAGAAGGGGGGAAGAAGCTTCTAGGTCTTGATATATATCTGTGGGTTATTTGTACAGCGAGGGGAACAGAGAAAATTGGAGAGACGAGAATAGCTAGGGTTTTTGGATTTTTTGGTTAGTTCTTCTAATTTCAATAGAGTTCTCTTTTAGTTTTCTTTGATTCTGTTTTGCTTTATTTTTCACAAATACAAAAATTAGTTTCGTCTCATTCGGATTTTAAAGTCAGAAATAGAAAGGTAAAATTTTGTGTCATCTCTTGCTTGGCCGAATAGAGTTTGGATTTGGATTTGCCATTTGAAATCGAGCCTGTGGTTCCCGTTCGCTCTAGTTGATGTGCTTCTTGTTCGGATTTTGTGATTCGGAGCATTGTAGCCGACTCATTTGATTCTCTGCTATTAAGAAGAAATTTGCACTTTTTAGGTTCTTTTCTTCCCCTACTCGTATGTGTATTATGAATCAAAGCCACAAAGGGAGTCATCTTAAAATAGGCTAGTCATTACTAGGTTGAGATTTAAGTAAATTGTCTTTCTGATTTTATTGTTTATTGTCATTTCGTGTTTTTCCTTTCAGTGAGTTTCCACGTAAAAGCTTGAATGAACTAAAAATGTGTTTGATACCATGGTTTCGTTTTGCTTCCTTCTACTTTCTGCTGTGAACGATGTCGAAATATGGTAAAGTCTAATAGAGTTGGAAAGGTTAATTCAATCTCACTGAGTTAGACTTCTTATCGAACTTAATTTCGTGGTTTGAGTTCTCTTCATGTCTTAGTTTTTGTGTTAAGTTTCTGCTTCATGAGAATTGAAATTTTATTATGAAGTTATATATAGAGTTGACGTTTAAGGCTAATATGATTCCGAGTCGATCTCGAGGATGGAACATAATTCGACACTTCATGTTTTTGAGAAATGAGAGTTTCAGCACTGTTGACTTGTTCTTCTTCAACTGATTTAAATGTATAACAATTTGTGAAGTTCTTTCGATTTGCTTAGACTGCCAAATGAAAGACAAATTGCCTGATTGTTTAAGGACCTACATGCCACTGTTTGTATGTTTTTGTTTATCAATTTTTGGGAACATAGTTTAGCACTGTTAGTCATGTTATCCAGAATATCATTCGTACTTTAAAATTGTCACTTCGGTTGGTCTAAGAGTTATTCCGGTCGTGCCCGACTAAAGAATTGCTACAGACCTTTGAATCCCAAACGTCGAAGTAATATTCTAATGGTCGAATTTGATTAAGCGTATTGTCACGTACCAGATAACTCCCTAGCTATCCGGTCCGTGACAGTTGGTATCAGAGCGACGCTACGAAAGAGTTCGTAGGTTAGCTTGGGCACATACACGACATGGCTAGCGGTGGCGAGGAGCAAGTCCGCAAGGGTCGCGAGGAGGAGCGCACCATCCCACCAAAACATAAGGGAGGTAAGTCTCGTGACATTCTTGCTAGTTTTGAAGCTCGTTTAATTAAGCTTGAGATAGCTATGGCGGACACGAAAGAGAGATTGGATCGCACGGAGCATACTTTAGAAGAGTACGTCGAGAAGGTTGACACCTCGTTAGATACTTTCCAAGAAAGGATTGATGCTGCTGGGGCAGAGCTAGCAACCGAGAATAGCTTGTTTCAAGCCAAACTGCATCAAGCCTTGGCAGATTTGAGGGAGGACGTTAATGGAGCCAAGTTAAGCTTGGAGGCGTCCAAGGCTGCTGTGGAGGAAACAAAGGCCGACTGGGCTATGTGCAAAAGTGCTTTCATGGCAAAAGAGGTTGCCTCGACATCAACCGTGCAAGCCCGAGACACTGCACGTGCCTTAGACTTTCCAAAGTCAAAGGAATACGATGGAGCTCGGGACGCAGTAGTTATAGACAACTACCTTTGGCATATGGAGTGCTACTTCGAGGCGCTCAACCTAACAGGATTAGCCCAGTACATACTGCCACCTTATATTTTGCCGACATGGCTGCACTTTGGTGGCGCAGGAAACAAGCCGACATTGATAGAGGGCTAGTCGTCATTGACACTTGGGACGCCCTAAAGAAAGAGCTCAAGGAGGAGTTTTACTCGGTGCACGTGAGCAGCGAGGCAAGGGCAAAAATGATGGGACCTCAAGCAGGGCAATTCTATCAAGGAGTATGTCAAGTCATTCTCCAACTTAATGCTGAAAATTGAGAACATGAGCATGAGGATCTCTTATTCAACTTCTTATCCAGACTCAAACCTTGGGCGATCCAAGATTTAAGACGATCCAAGGCAGACGACATCTCGATGGCTCTCAAGGTAGCTGCCACATTGCAGGACTATACTAGTGCTGACAAAGGGGTTCATGTCAAGCACCAAGGCGACTCATCCAAGTCCAAGACTCAAAGGAATTGGCCGGTTAAAGATGGGGGAGCCAAGGACGGAACCCACAAGCCAACAACCCATGGAGATAAGGGAAAATAGGCCGGAGACAACAAGAAGGAGGCCAAACCAAGGGAGGGTTGCTTCCTATGTCAAGGGCCACACTGGGCTAGGGACTGCCCACAGCGTAAAGCCATGAGCGCAATGTTAGAGCAACAGGAGCATGGCAATGAAGCTACCATGGGGTGTCTTAAGCTGCTTAGTGCATTGAACGATAAGCCCACTCCTCACCAGGCGGGTGACAGGAGTCTCATGTACGTGCAGGGGCATGTCAACAACAAGGTTTCCCACTTAATGATTGATACGGGCACCACTCACAACTTCATGACTCCTACCGAGGCGGAACGGTTGGGACTCAAGATGACAAACTCCAAAGATTGGCTCAAGACTGTAAATTCCGATGAACCCGTTGATGGTGTGGCGAAAGGGACCTAGATGAAGCTAGGCAACTAGGCAGGTAAGGTGGATTTCTCGGTGGCACCAATAGACGATTTCTCCATTGTTCTAGGGATGGAGTTCCTTCGGCAGTTCAATGTTGTCTCGTTCCCTAGATTCAACACGTTAATGATCTTGGAAGGGGAACCATGCATGGTCCCAACTGTTGCCCCTCCCAAGACATCCAAAACTCCCCAACTTAATGCCATGCAGCTGGCCAAGGGACACGAACATGGGGAGGAGACATAGTTAGCCGTTCTTCAGCAAGAGGAAGAAGTGGAAGTTGATGGTGATATCCCCGCTTGCATCAAGAACGTGCTGGAAGAGTTCAAGGACGTGATGGCACCCGAGTTGCCCCGTAAGCTCCAGGCATGGGGTGGATCACAAGATCGAGTTGGAGCCAGGGGCTAAGCCACCAGCCAAAGCACCCTACTGGATGTCGCCACCAGAACTGGAGGAGCTGCGGAAACAGTTGGAAGAATTGTTGGAGATGGGCTTCATCCAACCTGCCAAGGCACCGTATGGTTCGCCAGTGCTATTCCAACGCAAGGCGGACAGATTCTATCGACTTTGCATTGAATACCGGGCTGTCTATAAGGTAACAATCAAAAACAAGTATCCAATTCCTCTTATTGCTGACCTTTTTTATCACTTAGGGAACGCCAAGTATTATACAAAGCTTGACCTAAGATCGGGGTGCTATCAAGTGCGCATAGCCGAAGGGGACGAGGGCAAGACAACTTGTGTCACTCGATATGGGGCGTTTGAATTCTTGGTGATGCCATTTGGCCTGACAAATGCACCATCCACATTTTGCATTCTCATGAACAAAATCCTTCATCCCTACTTGGACCGGTTCGTGGTGGTCTACTTGGACGACATAGTCATATATAAAAACACCTTGGAGGAGCATGTGCAACATGTACGGACCGTTCTCAAGACTTTGCGAGACAATGAGCTTTACGTAAAGAAGGAGAAGTGCTCATTTGCCAAGGAAGAGGTGAACTTCCTAGGCCATGTAATCAAAGGCGGCAAACTCATGATGGATACAACGAAGATCCGGGCGATCGAGGAATGGGAGCCACTGACCAAGGTACCTAAGCTTAGATATTTCCTTGGTCTTGTGAATTATTATCGGCATTTCATTATAGGCTATTCAGCCAAGGCGGCACCACTCACTGACCTACTCAAGAAGAATAAGACTTGGGAGTGGGACGACAAGTGCCAACGTGCCTTTGACATGCTGAAGAAGGCCGTGACAGAGGAACCAGTGTTGGAACTACCTGACTGCACCAAGGCGTATGAGGTTCACACAGATGCCTCTGACTTTGCCAAAGGGGGCGTGCTTATGCAAGAGGGGCTTCCAATTGCTTATGAAAGTCGCAAGTTTAACGACACCGAGAGGCGCTATGCAGTGCAGGAGAAAGAGATGACTGCAGTGTTGCATTGCTTGCGAGTTTGGTGACACTACTTGCTCGGGGCAAATTTCGTGGTGCGCAAGGACAATGTGGCAACAAGTTACTTCCAAACACCAGAAGAAACTCAGCCCTAAGCAAGAAAGATGGCAAGACTTCTTGGCCGAGTTCGACTATGTGATGGAGCACAAACCGGGCAAGGTCAACTTAGTGACGGATGCGCTAAGCCGAAAGGCGTAATTGGTGGCAATGTCAAGAGTTCAGGTGGAGCTCTTGGATCTTATCAAAGATGGCATGGCGCATGATATTTTAGCCAAGCAACTTGTGCAGATGGCTAAAGGAGGGAAAACTAAACAATTTTGGGTAGAAGGCGACTTGTTGCGCACCAAGGGGCAATAGATTTATATGCCCAAATTGGAGAGGTTGCGCAAGAATATCATTAAGGAGTGCCATGACAACCGATGGGCGGGTCATCCAGGACAAAAGTGCACTCAGGCATTGGTAGAGGCTAACTACTATTGGCCTCGCATGCGGGACGACATCGAGTTATATGTCAAGAATTGTCTTGTGTGCCAACAGGACAAGGTGGAGCAACGGGCACCTGCAGGACTTTTGGAGCCTTTACCCATACCTCAACGTCCATGGGAGAGTGTTAGCATGGACTTTATCTCCGCTTTGCCCACATCCGACTGCAAAGGTAGTATCATGTTTGTGGTGGATCGCTTCTCAAAATATGCTTCCTTCATGGATGCTACAGAGGACTGCACAGCACCAGAGGCGGCTCAGCTATTTTTCCAAGGTGTGGTGAAGTAGTGGGGCTTGCCTCAAGTTATCATCAGTGATCGAGACCCCCGCTTCACGGGCAAGTTTTGGACGGAGTTATTTCACTTGATGGGGTCTGATCTACACTTTTCCACCAGCTTTCATTCACAAACCGACGGGCAAATGGAGCGAGCAAACGCACTTTTGGAGATATATTTGAGGCACTATGTGAGTGCCAACCAACGAGATTGGGCCAAGTTGCTTGATGTTGCACAATTCTCTTACAATTTGCAATGGAGTGAGGCTACTGGAAAGAGCCCATTCGAGCTTGCAACCGGACAGCAACCCTTGACACCACATGGACTTGTCAACAAGTATACTGGGAAGTGTCCAGCGGCGTTCAAGAGCAAAAACTTGGCACGAGCAAACGGACTTAGCTCGGGCATATCTTGACAAGGCCTCTAAGAAAATGAAGAAGTGGGCTGACAAGAAGAGGAAGAACTTGTAATTCAACGTGGGAGACTTGGTCATGATTAAACTCAACACCGAGCAACAAAAGAGGCTATGCGGGTTGCACAAAGGGCTAGTTCGGCGCTACGAGGGACCACTCCCCATCCTTGCCAAGGTGGGCAAGGCTTCTTATCGGGTGGAGCTGCCACACAAACTCAAGTTACATCCTGTCTTCCATGTGAGTTGTCTTAAGCCATACCACGCAGACATGGAAGACTCATCACGGAACGAGTCACATCGGGCACCACCAGCCATTATAACATCGTTTGACAAGGAAGTTGAAAGCATCATGGTTGACCGGATGATTCAGCGACGGTTCAGGGAACCTTTGCATGCATACCTTATCCAGTGGAAGGGGCTACCAGAAAGCGAGGAAAGTTGGGAGCCAAAGGAAGGCCTTTGGCAATTTGAAAATCAAATCTGGGCATTCCACGAAGAGTCGACGAGGGCGTCGACGCAATAGGTGGGGTGGATGTCACACTCCGCCCTTTTCTAGGAGGTTATGCCACGCAGGCAATGACTGGGCGACACGAAGCGATGGTTTGGCGCACGAATGGCAACCTTTCTCTAGCCATGTCTAGATCTTTCCACAAATGGAAGACTCTAGACCCATCTTGTATGTTATACTAGATATTTGTAGAGACTTGTAGAGTTTTCTAGGTTTTTTATCTTAGCCATTGATTCAAATAGATCATAGCCGTTGGGTAGGGACTCTCGCAACTATAAATAGGCTAGCATTTTGGCATTTGCCATGATCGAAGAAAAACAATCAAGCAATCCAACACTCTTGTATAAAGCTCTCTTGCTTAATACAAAGATTTCTCGCAAGCTTCTCTTCTTAGCTTCTCTTAGCTTTTTTGTTGTGTTAGTTCGGGGAAAGGCTGACTTAGCACATCGCAGGGGCGAATTATGACTAAGGCCGCACGGAAGATAGCTAGGGAGTCATCCGATCCGTGACAGTATGCTCTTCCGTGTTACAATTTTCAGTTGGTAAAAAGGTTATGTATGGGGAATCTGTAAACCTCCTGAAGTCTTAAATGTGCATCGGTCTAAAGTTATTAGGGGTTTTGCTCCATTCGATCGTGTCTGGGTGCTAATTAAGTAATAGGTGATCATATGTTGTTCAATGTTTAAACTTTTAACATGGCAACGAAGGATAATGCAGATGAGTTTGGCTTTAAAATATATGATTTGTAGGCTTCAGGATATGGTGAATTAAAAAGCTAGGAAAATCAACATAAGTAAAAGTCTTCGAATGGCTCCCTGAATGACTTTGACTTTGTCTATGTTGGATGACCATTGCCAATTAGTTTTTTCCATGCTGTGCGTGTCGGGCTTGGCCTAATAAAATGAAAAGTTAAAAAAATACATGAGCATGAATTGAATTGTTTTTATACTTTAGTTCTATTATTTAGCTTTTTATGACATTGTCCGTTAGGAGCATGCTCTAGGCCGACAACACTTCAATAGGCAATCTTAAGATGTTTTTATTTGTTTTTTTGGGTGAGAGGTCGTCCCTTAGATAAATTCATCCGTGGAATGCCTCATGGACTTTGTAAGTATTTTAACCCGGGGAATGCCGCGATGTACTTTGTAAATATTTTGGAGGCCGAAGACGAAACGGTTCGAGGAAGCATAGAATAGTATTTTCTTTTTGTTTTGTTAGGGGGAGACGACCTCGAGCCTCTTTTGACTGTTTATTTTCTTTTTGTGTGCTTTTACCTGAAATTTGAATATCTTAAAAGCCAACTTGATCAAGTATGCAACCATGACCTTCACGGGACTTGGGGAGTGCGTAATGTGTGCGTGTGATTTTTGCCCTAAGCTAATTATTCCCAAATTTTCAAATAAAAAAAAATAATTTGTTTCAGTATTTAAAATTTTGTGGATTTTTGTGGCTTTTGATGTTAATTGTTGGCATTTTATCTATGCCTTTTAATTTATAAAAAATATAAAAATATCTTGCATCTTGGCATTTAGGATTTAATTTTGAATTGTAAGATTAATTAATAAATTGGTTGTTTATAAAAATTGAAAAATATCGTAAACATAGTGTAATTTGCATTTTTATTTTAGTCTTGATTTTTGAGTTAGTTTTCGTGGTAATTTATTTTATTAATTATGTTAATTATCATTTTGGGTTTAACTAGTTTAGTTTTTAGTTAATTCGATTTTAGAAATTAATTTAGATTTTTTCTAGTTTTAATTTAAAAGAACTGAAAAGAATTAAAAAAAGGGGACAAAAGAGGAAAAAAGAAAAGGGCATTTAAATTGAAGAGATTTTTGGGTTGCTTCTTTAAAATGCCTATGCCAATGGTTATGCTAGAAATCCAATTAGACCCAACCCAAATTACTCTCCAAACCCGGTCTAACATCAGGCAATAAGATAATTGAAACGACATAGTACTGGGGCCAAACTATGTCGTTTTGAGTTTAAAAGTTGAAGAGAGATCCTGACCTTACATTTAAATCTGATCCAATGGTTTATATTAGTTACCCCAACTCACTTAATAATGTCAGAAATTCCCTCAGTAATCTAAGACCAAACATCATCTTCTCTCATCTTCTCCACAAAGCTCACGCCGCCTTTGTACGACTCAGCCATGGCCGGCGGCGGCAGACCTCAAGTTTCAACCAAATTCTAACCACAAAACCCCCTTGACCTCCCCTTCCCCAATCCCTAACTCATGTCTTTCAAATGACCCTGAATCAAAGCCAATCCCAAATCTCCAAAGGAGCAGAAGAGCGGAGGCAAACTTTCTTAAATCCTGCAAATCTCCATGACCTGTTAGAGCATCAATTGGTGTTTTTTCGCTGAGTTTCAATAGGAACTCGCGATTAATAACAGTTTCGGTTCAAATTTGGGATAATGGGGAATTCCTCTAAGCCCTTCCATCCGCCCGCGTAGGTATTTTTGTCCTCTTCTCGTTCTTATCCGCTTTGTTGTTTCGTTTGCTTGTCACCATCCCCTCTGTTGCCTACCTTCTTGCTTATTTGGTATACCGTTTATAAATTGTTATGCTCGCGTGTTAAAAATTGAGTTATTTCAGTGCATTTGTGATCTTCATTGGTTTAGTTGCTAGTTTTGTTTTCTTCTGCTTTGGTGTCTATACTATTAGGTGAAGCCAAGTTTGGGTTGCATAAGGATTCATAGTCTTAGCTCGCCAAAGGGCTTTCAAAGCCCAAAGGGTTGTCGAAGCCCATTGTCACAGTGGCCCATGGCCTTTGATTAATTTGGTTTGTAGCTGAGAGTAAATAATAGGGTTGTTCAAGGTCGTTTAGGTAATTGGGAAAGGGGGATATCTTTTGTTGTATAGGATAAGATTGAAATGGCATGTGAAGGTGAGAGAGGATCAGATTTTTGAGGGAAGGTTAAGGGAGTTAAATTAGGGTAATTCAGGGGTATATTGGGTAAAGCACTTAGGGGAATCTTGCATTAACCACCTGGGAAGCTTCTTAGAAGCTGATAAAAGGCCTGACTTGGCCAACAAGTCAGGAATTAAGGGATTGGGTAGCAAAAAATAAGAATTATCTAGGGACTGATTTGAAAAATGAACATATTTGGAGCTACCCTAAGAGCTGCCTATAAAAGGATAGCTAAGAGAGTCTTAGAGAGGGGAAGAGAGAAAAAATCTGGAAGGATTAGAGAGATAAGAATCTGAAAACACAAATGGCTGCAAATCTATCGTTTCCTTGGATTTTCTTAGTGATTTTCCAGCTTTCTGTTGATTCACTAATATAGTTTTGAGTGGTCTTCAATCTTTCAGTCCCAAAATGCCACAAGAACACTATTTTTCTTTGATGCCAGTTTTATATTAGCTTTCTACATTCAAACACACAAAATAAAAAAAATATGTATTCAGAATAAGAAAAACCAAAAAAAATGGTCAAACTCAAAAACAAACACTGCTTCATTTGATTTTCTGTCTGAATTTTAGTTTAGGTAACTAAATCACATTCCGGAAATTCATTTTGGCTTTTTGAAGATCAAGGGAAATTTCTGTTGGGTTTCTAGTAATCTGGGTTTCATTTGATCTGTCCTGGTCCATCCTATTGGGTTTTGTGATTGCTAAAGTTGTCTCTGAGGTGCATTGTGGTGATTGTTTTGTGGTCATTATTGTTGTTGGTTTTCCTACGATTTCCTGGATTTATAAACTATTTCTGGGCTGATGAAGTTGAGGTTGGTTGTGGTTCATCGCTGCTTGTTGTTGTTGTTGTTTGTGCACTGCTACCTACTGTTGATTTTTCCCCTTCTTTGTTCTTCAATTTCCAGGTACACCCTTTTGTAACTTTGTTGGTCATGAAGCTCGAAGTTGAAAGCATGAACTGATATGAAGATTTGATCTGCTCTACGATATATTTGTACAACATTACTCAATATTATCATGTTGGCTGTTAAAAATAATTTGAATTCCTAGCCTGCTCTGTAATTTTGTTCATGTGAATTAAGTTCCTCAAGTGTTATTTTCTTGCAAGAATAGCTCATTGCTGTAGTTTTGTCTCGTTCAAATGATGGTTCATGTGTAAGGTGACCTCAAAGTTGGTGAACTTGTGAATATGGCCACTTGCTGTTTAAAGCTCAAGTTCTTTTTAATTGGTTTGAAGATGGAATTGGCCATTACATGGCCTGGGTAATTGATAACAGCTATTGGTTTAATCAAAGAGATTCTGTTGAGGACCTTAGCATGTGAAATTTTGTTTTTTCTTGGTCACAATTAAAACGAATCCGTGTAGTAGCGGGGAATATGAATCATGACTACTATCATATTGTCCTTGATTTTGAGAAACTGCAAATCCAACTGTCGGTCGGAGTGTACTCTTCCTGAATATTTAAATCTAAAAGAGAATTAAAACATTAGTCTAGTTTCATATCTTCTGTAATATCATTTCTAGACATTATGTGAGTAAAGCAGTTGTTGGTTTGGAATTATTGAATCATAGTGTTTGGCCCAACCTTGGGTTTGAGAGTGACGTCTGCCTTAGGACGTCTTCTCTTTATATAGGAATTATTGAAACATAGTGTTTGGCCCAACCTTGGGTTTGAGAGTGTCGTCTGCCTTAGGACGTCTTTTCTTTATATATGGGCTCATTTTATGCCCATGTTTGAATATTCATCACAGAGTTGAACTTGTTCAACCTTCATTGACTCGCCTTTGCCGTTTGTTGTTGTTGTCCCAACCCTTTATTTGGATATTGTAACGGACTTGTTAATTTGTTGGGCTTTCATTCTTTTATTATATCTACAGATAAATTTAGATAGAAAATGTAGTTTCTTCAAGATTGACCTTTAAATAAAACAATGAGAAGAGCCTCGTCAAAATGAAACAATTGCGGGGCCCTCAATAAGGGTTAAAAATATTTAGAACTTCGGAGGTCTGTTTAGCGAAATTCACAGCCTTTCCCAAAGTAATAATACGCTAGAATTTTTAGACACGATTTAATTAAATTTATCTTCCTAAACTCGGGTGCGCGTTGGTGCAACCCAAATCCAAATCTCGATGAAGTCAGAATGTGTCGATGACTACGGGTTCCTTGATGGCGACATGGTAAAAGACGTGTTTTCACGACGTCGCAAGTCCTTTAAATTAAATAATGGTAAAAGCGGTTTTGTAAATAAAAGGAACATAAGCTAGCATGTACTAAAATCAGATAAAATCAAATGCAACAGTTAAGCGACCGTGCTAGAACCACGGAACCCAAAAATTTCAAACACCTTCTCCCGGGTTAACAGAATTCCTTACTCGGATTTCTAGTTCGCAGACTGTAACAGAGTCATATTTTTCCTCAGTCCGGGATTCAATCGGTAACTTGGGACACCATTAATATCCCAAGTGGCAACTCTGAATAATAAATAACTAAATACCTTTCCGATTGTCCTTTAATGCGAAAAACTCATTTACGTTCCTTTGCCGGGTGTACAACGAAAAAGGAGGTGTGACAGCTCTGGCGACTCTGCTGGGGACAAGGACCCAGAACATTTTGTTCAGGGTTCAGAATTTGATCTTAGATAAATTGTTGTATTTTGTCATATCTTATTTTCCAACATGTTTTGTGCTTAGTGTGCTAAAAGTTACCGCTTTGATATTATCTGAACTGTATATAAACTGTGCTGATACGCTTCTCTCTTCACCTCCAGGGATGTGCTTATTGGTTGAGACTCCCTATTCTGTTAGTGTCATACTCTGAAATAAAAAGAGGCTCGGATAGGTTACAAAGCCGGACGATCCTGCGGGTCACCGGTACGTTGCTCCCTCCTCGACCCGAGTTGTCCGCTCGGGTACACTGTCTAGAACACCGACCCAGGTTTTGAACATTGAATAACTTGACTTCATGCCGGATCCCTAGTAGGAACGCTTATTTGCATCATTCTGCATTTGACATAGGGGACTCAACACGGGGGTTGGGTCCGTCTAGGGCTAGCAACCTGAAATGAAAAAGACCATCCTGGTTCATCCTACTTGTTCAGTGCATTTATTTTTTCGAACCTACATGCTGACCGGTTTTGAATCTTGGAATGTCGGAATGTGAGGAAAGTAAAAAATAGAGAAAATGAGATAAATAGGTGTTAGGGAATTAATATTTGATTAAAATCCAATGCCCAAGTACTGTCGAAACTATGCCGAAATTTTGAAGAATAAAAGAAGAAAATAAGTTTTTTATATAGTTTGTTTTATTAAAAGCAAAAGAAAATTAGTGAGAAAAAGTGTTATTTTGGGAAAAATTGCTTGAAAAATAGAAAAACAATGGTCAATTGATTTGATTTCAAATATTAGAAAATGGAGAAAAGCTTGGAGAAAGTTTTCTTTTAAAAATTTTAGTTAGTTTATTTGCCCGAACTACGCCGGTTTCATTCTCACATGGTGTGGATACGTAGGCAACCTTCATTGGGTCCAACCTTTCTTTCGAAAAATAGCCAAAATGTCAACAAAAAAATTAACTTGCGTCATAAATAAATTAGGTGACGCCGTTTTAATAATAGCCAAATGTTCCCATACGGGACACCGGAAGGCTGACTCTGCATAAACGGTCACCTTTGGTTATGTTTTAGTTTTTGACCCCCACAGCCTTGAAATTTCATCCTCGAGGCGATGAAATGTCGTGTTTACAATACCGGGTCATTTATTTTTAAATTTAAAAATATAAAAAAGACTCGTAGAAGTTGAGCGACGCTGTTTTTACAAAACTAGCCGAACGTTCCGAAACGAGACGTCGGAAGGCTGACCTTGGGTAAATGGCCACTTTTAGTCATGATCTTTTTTTGACCCTCATGGCCTTAAATTCGCATCCCCGTGGCGTTGAAAGGCCATGTTTGAAATATTGGGTCTTTTATTTTAATTTGAGAAGCAAGAAGAGTCCTAGATAAGTTAAGCAAGACCGTTTTGTCCTATATAGCTGAATGTTCCTGAAAGGGGCGTCGGAAGGCTGACTTCGCAAAAAAGGCCATTTTTGACCGGTTGACTCGCACAACCTTTAAATCTTCGTCCCCGAAATGCTAAAAGGCTGTGTTTTGAAAATCGAGTTTTTCTCTGTGTTTTGAAAACCGAGTTTTTCTTTGTTTTAAAAATGTTATTTAGAAAGAGAATATAGATAGTTTTACTTTTTTTTTTTAGTTGAATATAAGTTTTTTATCTTTTTTTAATCACCTAAATAAATGTGCAGGATGAGCACAATGAAAAATGAACCTTTTCCAATATTAACGAAAGTCCCTTTCGAGTTGAAATTATGGTTGAATGACTTAGGCAAAGAGGGGCAAGATGAAGTGAAGAAACATCTGAAGGGTCTCACGGGTTAATTAGACATCAATACTTGGGGTGATATCATCAGAGCACTGGTTATTTTTTGGGACCCGGCACATAATGTTTTCCACTTCTCGGACTTTGAGCTAACTCCAACTTTGGAAGAAATAGTTGGGTACATCAGAAATGTAGAGATTCAACTAAAAGAACAATATCCGGTTTCTCGAAGAGCCATCATAGTGCAGCGGGTATTAGATATGTTGAAAATACCCTGGACAGTTCACAATCCAGATTTGGCACAAGGTTTCTGAACTCTCCGATTCATATACAATAGATACGGCCATGTGGGAGAGTTCAACAACCCAAATATCAGGCTATGCAGTAGAAATAACCGACAGAAGTGGGATGAGCACAAAAGAGTGGCCTTCATGATAACCTTTTTGGGCCTCTTAGTGTTCCCAAGGAAAGATGGGAATATTCATATAAAGGTGGCCGGGATCGTTAGTGCTTTGCTTAGCAAAGATGGTAGTACTCTTGCACCTATGATCGTAGCCGGCCTATTCCGAGCTCTCATTACCTGTAAAGCCGGGGGCACATCTTTTGAGGGGTGTAATATTTTGCTACAAATGTGGATGATCAAGCATATGTGTCACCGTTCCCAGTTTTTGAGTTATGGTTCGCCCGATAAAACTTGTATTGGAGAGTTTTACACCAGAACTGATGGGGTTAGTTTTCCTGAAGGTGTAAAGGCATGGGTATCGTAATTCCAGATGCTCAAGGACAATCAGATACAGTGGACTTTGGGATGGTTTCCCGTAGAATAAATCATATACATGTCATATGTCGGGTCAGATTTACTTCTAATGGGGCTGCATAGCATCCAGCCTTATGCTCATTATCTAGTTCTGAGACAACTCGGGAGATATCAAATAATCCCATCAGAGGAGGATTTGATCACTCAGGCAATTGAGATTAGCCTTGATGGACAGTTTCCTGAAGCAAGAGTTCGCCGAGTGTGGAATGAAGGTCAATTCTTACAAGCAGATACTTGTGTGCTGGATCGGGCCAGGGGTGAAGTGGCGCCAAATTACCTCATGTGGTACAAGATATAACTTGAAGATCAGAGGCCAGCTAAAAGACCTCACGTCCAAGATTTTGTTGAAACTTCATCATAGCAGTGGGATTGGCTAGCGAAAGAAGAAGGTTATTGAGCTGAGATTGGGAAGCTGAAGCAACAAGTAGCAAGTTTGAAATTCAAAATCAGTGTGCAAGTCACTGCGGATCAGGGTGAAAAGAATAAATTGGCCCAAGAAAACGTAGAGCTTAATGCTCAAATCCAGCAATTGAGAGCAACCTTTGATGAACAACCGAGGAGTCAATCAGACGAACGATTGATAAAAGGGTTAGGAAATGAAGTTAGGGAGTGCCGGGATGAGTAATAAAAATCTAAGAGTTTCATGGCATGGATTAAAGCACAATAGGCTACAAGAGCAGTGGAGCATCGCCAATACTTGAATCAACTAAAAAGGGACCACGAGAAAGTTGTTGACAATCTGAAGAGAAAAGTGGCTTCCCTTAAGGGTAAAGCAATCAGGCAGGCCAAGGATTTCGAGATCGAAAGGGGACAGTGTCAAGATTTGTTGGCCCGAATGGAGGTAGAGGTGCAGCAGTTGCAAAATCAGCACCTACAAGATTCTCGGGCATTAAATATGTGCAGCAACCAGATACAGAGCCTTCTTACAGAAAAGAGGCGAACAAGGGACCGAATTAGAGTTATTGCTCGGGATATTTTAAGGAGATGCCGGGTCTGTGAGGATATGACCCATACAACTTTCGTCCAAGTAGTGTGGATCTATGTGAATCGAATAATGAATGATTTAGAGCACCTCGAAAGGGACTTGGGACCTAGGCCCACGGCGAGGCCGAACGACGCCCCGCCGGCACCTAGATATGAGTCATTAGAGTATCCGTAGGTTGTGTCTGTATCTTATTCTATTTCGAGTCTATTTGTCCGTTGTTTTTCATGTCAAAATGAGTCTGTAGTTTGAAGTTGGTATTTGGTCTTAGTTTGTGTCTGTCATTTCCTTTCACAGAAATGTTAGTTTGTAATACTTTGTGTTAGTAATGAAAATTTGAAAATTCCCAAAAAATTGCCTTTATTTTATTTTCACATTTATTTTCACGAACTACGTTTGGTCTTATTCGTGCGGATTACGATACGTAGGCTATCTCCATAGGATTCGACCATAGTAGTAAACAAAACGAAAAAGAAAAGATATGGAGGTAGAAGAAAAGAAAGAAAGATAAATGGAAAACAAAGGCGAGAATAAAAGAAAAGGAAAGAAAAGAAGAGCGGAAAAAACAAGGTAAGAATAAGAGCGAATAAAGAGCAAGAGCGGAAAAACAATGGTGAGAATAAGAAAAGGGAAAGGAAAGAAAAGAGCGGAATAGAATGAGAAAATGATACAAAGGGAATGTCGGTATGATACATGTGGGCTAACAAATGCATAATAGAAATGATTAACTGTATAGGTGCATTCATGCCAATGTGTGGGTATCAAATCTGTTAAAACCTAATCATTAACGAAGTGATTGTTTTAAATGTGTGAGTACAGGTAGGTTGTTAGTTGATTGCCAATTCTGGAACCTCACCATTACAACACCCGGTCAAAGGATAAAAGAATGACTGGACAGGATTCGGATACTAGTATTGTTGACCCATGAAAGAGGTCGAGGTGACCGATGTGGGGGATATGAAAGAAGAGATGAAGAAGTTGAAATCCCAAATGGATGCCATGCACCGGGATTGGTCTCAGGGGCACCCAGCACCATTATACCTTGCTAACCCCTCTTATATGCCGCACCTATCGCAGGCTCAGGAGTCTTCCACTCCCGAAACATCTCCACCCTTCTAGTATAACACCCAAGGGTATGCCACTACTTCATATGCTCCACCGGCTCCACCACCCAAACTAAATCCTCCTTCGCCCGTGGCTCCAATCTTTGTGGCTCCTCCTCCAGCTCCATTACAAAGGTCCTCTAGTGAACCACTACTCCAAGCCCATGACGGCCAATACTACCTGCCTGAACCCACCTTTAAGGCTCCTGAGCCGTACTCATATACCCCTCACTTTGATATCCCATAAGAAGTCCAGAAACCAGTTAAAAATGGAGAGCATGAGAAAGTGATCAGAAAATTCAAAAGCCTGGAGCAATCCTTCAGGAACATGCACGAGTTAGGCAGCCAAAGTCAGTGTTGCCTATAAAGATTTATGCCCATTCCCGGATGTCCAGCTGCCCGCGGGGTTCAAGATGCCTAAGTTTGACCTGTACGAAGGACACGATGACCCGGTGGCCCATCTTCGAGGATTCTGTAGTAAGATGAGAGGTGCTAGGGGAAAGATGAATTACTGATAGCCTACTTCGGACAAAGTCTGAGCGGGCCTGCATTGGAGTGGTACACCAGACAGGACCCTAGCCGATGGTATACATGGGATGATCTAGCACAGGCGTTCATTGGCCATTTTCAATATAACCTCGAGATAGTCCCTGATCGTCTGTCATTGTTGAAATTTGAGAAGAAGCCGGGAGAAAGTTTTAGAGAATTTGGTTTTCCATAGAGAGAGCAAGCAGCCATAGTGGATCCCCCAATGAGGGAAAACGAGATGGTAGACTACTTTCTGCAAACGTTAGAGCCGACATACTTCAATCATCTAGTGACTTCTGTGGGTAAATCATTCAATGAAGTAGTGAAGATGGGCGCCATGATTGAAAAGGGTTTAAAGTTTAACAAAATCTTGAGTTATTCAATGCTGAAAGCAACCACGTAGGCCATACAAAGCGGTGCTGGTGGTGTGCTGGGTAAGAAGAAGAAGGAAGAAGTGGCCACAGCGGAAGCTAGCACCTGCTCGAGGCCCCGCAATCCTCCACCCTACTATAGCCAACCCATACCCCCACCACCAAAACTACCCATATACCCCATATGGCTCATAACAACATTACTACCCGCCACCAGAACCACACTTCTCTATCCACCATACCCAGACATACACGCAGCCTCCGGCACACCCACAATGGCGTGCGCCGGTTCCCCAAAACACATATACACCTCCAAAAAACACCCATCCACACCACATGGCTAACAAACCAGGACACGCCTTTGGCCGAACCAAAATTTTCGAAATGAGAGGGCCCCAAACAGATGAACTTTTACCCTATTGGAATAATCTTACACCGCTTTATTCCATAGACTAAAGCAGTAGGGAATGTTAACCCCAATCGAGCCTAAAGTACCAAATCCACCTCCTAGAAACCTGGACCAGTCCGTTAGCTGTGAGTATTGCTCGGGAATGCCGGGGCATGAGTCTAAAAAATGTTGGAACTTGAAGAATGCGGTACAGTAGCTTATTGACAACCGTCGTATTGAAGTACAGGCCCCGGAGGCTCCAAACATCAATCATAACCCGGTGCCAGCACATCACGAGACTAACATTATTGAGTTGGTACACAAGGACGGAGAGGTGAAGAAACCTTCAGAAACCGTGATGATGATTCGTGCTATTGAGACCAGTTCAAAGGAAAAGCCGACTGGGGACAGGCAGGGGTGAAGTTGAAAGGTACAAGTGACAAGCCAGTGGTAGTGATCAGGAAAGAATTATCTGTCGTTGCAAAGAAGCCATAGCTAACCAAGTTACTGGTACCAGGGACGTCACCCGCGCTCATGGTTGTTGTGAAAGGTTCTTACATAGAGCCAGTGATCATCAAGCCAGTAGTCCAATTACCTGTGGTTGATAGCAAAGTTGTGCCATGGAAATATGAGAAGGTGATATTAATATACAAGGGAAAAGAAATTGACGAGGAGAGCTATGAGGCGCAAGGGTTGACTTGATCGGGGCGTTGCTTCGCTCCCGAGGAGTTGAGAAAGACTAGGGCTATTAAAGACAATCCAGTATTGGTCAAGAAGGATGTTCCGGAAGAGAAATTGGAGGATCTTCTAAGAAGGATAAAGGTACAGGACTACTCTATTGTCGAGCAGCTGAGAAAAACACCGGCCTAGATTTCGTTGTTGTCATTGTTGATCCACTCTGATGAACATCTCTGAGCTTTAATGAAGATATTAAATGAAGCCCGTGCGCCTGATAAGATTTCAGTAAATCACTTAGAGAAAATTGTTAATAAGATATTTGAGGTAAATAGGATAACGTTTTTGGATGATGAGTTGCCCGTGGAAGGAACAGATCATAATAAAGCCCTTTACTTGACAGTCAAATGTGAAGATTCAGTGGTGACCATGGCATTTATAGATAATGGGTCTAGTGCCAATATTTGCCTGATCTCTACACTGAACAAGCTAAAGATCTATAATGATAGAATCCGCAGGAATAGTGTGTGTGTGTGTTTGAGAGTTTGACGGGGGTAGAACAGACACGGTGGGGGACATTATCCTTGAGTTGACCATCGGCCCAATTGAGTTTACTATGGAATTCTAGGTGTAGGACGTTGCAGTATCATACAATATGTTGTTGGGACGACCATGGATCCATGCAGCTAAAGCAGTGCCTTCCTCACTGCATCAAATGGTCAAATTTGAATAGGACAGGCAAGAGGTGGTTCTACATGGAGAAGACCCCACAAGCGTTGCAGGTGATGCTATTGTGCCTTTTATAGAAACTTATGACGATAAGGGAATGTGGGTCTATGAAGTTGTTGACACAATCACTGTGAACAAGGAACCAGAGGGTAAAAGCATTCCACGTTCCCGCGTAGCATCTGCAATCGTCATGGTGGTTTCAGAAATGATGGGTAATGGGTTTGTCCCAGGAAAAGGTCTGGGTGCTAAGCTTCAGGATATTGTTCAACCCGTTCCCTTGCCCAAGAATTTAGATACCTTCGGGCTGGGGTTCAAGCCAACAACAGCAAATATCAGAAGGGCTCGGAAGTTGAAAAAGAAAGCTTGGGTTCTCCTCAAACATATTCCACGTCTGTCCAAGTCCTTCATAAGGCCAAGGGACAAAAAGCACTTAGCAACACAGGCGACGGGTTCATTAATTGGTGCAGAGGTAAATTTGAACGAAGTATTCGAGAGGGTATTTCCAGAAGTAAACATGGTTGAGGCTGGTGAAGGTTCAAGTAATGCAGACATTCAGCATATTGGGCCTCATGCTAGGATCAATAATTGGAAAGCCACTCCTCTGCCAATTCGGAGGGAGTCGTGGTAGTGGAACGCTGTTTTTCTTTTATTTTCACTTGGATTATTCTAGGGTTTGTAATCCTTGTGACTATGTTCCGTCCATTTGGATGAGCTAAGCCCTGTTATCTTTACGTTTTAATGAAATGCAATTTTCTTTCCTTCTTCTTTCCTAATTTTGTTTCCTTTTTTCTTTTTTTTCTGTACAGTTCTTTTTATGCTGATATCAATGACAAGACTTGCATGAGGACTTCTCGGCCCAGTTTTATAAGCCAGCCTAACTTAGAAATAATAATACAAGAAATTGAAAGTGATGATGAAGAGGAATATGATGATGAAGCCTATGAGGAAATTAGTAAGGAATTAAAACACTTTGAGGAAAAACCCAAACCAAACTTAAATGACATAGAAGCAGTTAACCTAGGGACCAAGATAATGTCTGTGAAACTAAAATAAGTGTTCATATGGAGCCGTAGCTTAAGGAAGAATAATCGCGGAATTGTTGGAATATAAAGACGTTTTTGCTTGGTCCCTATGATGATATGCCAGGACTGAGTATTGATTTGGTGGCCCAAAAATTGCCTACAGATCCATCACTCCCACCTGTTAAGCAGAAACTGAGAAAGTTCAAAACAGACATAAGTGTGAAGATTAAATAAGAGATCACTAAGCAGTTTGATGCAAAGGTCATTCGGGTTACGCGGTATCCCACCTAGTTAGCTAATGTTGTGCCCGTGCCGAAGAAAGATGGCAAAACCAGGGTGTGCATTGATTATCGAGATCTCAACAAGGCGAGTCCAAAAGACAACTTTCCATTGCCAAACATTCACATATTGATCGACAATTATGCCAAACATGAGATTGGTTCTTTTGTGGATTGTTATGCGGGTTATCATCTAATCTTAATGGACGAGGAAGATGCAGAGAGGACAAGATTCATCACGCCGTGGGGAACATACTGCTATCGGGTCATGCCATTTGGTTTGAAAAATGTCGGGGCAACTTACATGAGGGCTATAACAACGATCTTCCCTGATTTGATACACAAAGAGGTTGAGGTGTACGTAAATGATGTGATTGTGAAATCAAGGAAGTAGTCTGACCATGTCAGGGATTTGACGAAATTCATTCAAAGGCTACGCAGGTACAATCTCAAGCTCAATCCTGCAAAGTGTGCTTTCGGGGTGCCATCTAGAAAATTGTTAGGGTTTGTAGTCAGTCGCCGGGGTATTGAATTATGCATCAAAGATCAAGGCCATTCAAAAATTTCCGCCTCTGAGATACAAAACCGATGTGATGAGTTTGTTGGGAAGATTGAATTACATTAGCAGGTTCATTCCTTAGCTCACAACTACTTATGAACCCATTTTCAAACTGCTAAAGAAATATGTTGCTGTTAAATGGACGGATGAATGTCAAAAAGCTTTTGATAAGATAAAGGGATATTTGTAGAATCCACCCATGTTGGTTCCGCCGGAATCGGGGAGGCCTTTGATTCTGGGGCCGGTTAGTCTGAAATGTATGTCATGATTATTGGTGCCAACTGTTCCAGTCAGATAAGTTTCTTTTCTTTTTCTTCTTCAACAATCATCTGGTTTTGGATTCTTCTTATCCTTAACTCATAAAATTATTGCATTTCATTCTCTTTCGGGGGTTTCGATTTGTCTAAAATGTTTCAATTTCAGTTTTGTTCAATGCAAAGGAGAAGGGGTTTCAAAGCCCACTACCAGCTTCTGAAAATGGTAAAGCATAAGGGGGTCAGAGCATGTCAGCAACAATGTGACAAAAAGAGAAATAGGGGAAGTCGCCGGTAGTTTCATGGGCAGAATACTTGGGAAATATTGTGGGAAATGTGAAGGTCCAGGCAAAAAAAGTCGGAAAGGTGAAATAATAGGGGGAGTACAAAAGCATTCAGGTTGTCAGAAATGGGGAATGTGAAAGTCGGTCAGAAATTAAGGCAGTTCAGAGGAAGTCAGGAAGCACAAAGCAAAGCAATGGAAGGACGATGCAGCAAGAATGCCATCAACTAACCACCAGTTTTATAAGCCAACCTAACTTAGAAATAATAATACAAGAAATTGAAAGTGATGATGAAGAGGAATATGATGATGAAGCCTATGAGGAAATTAATAAGGAATTAAAACACTTTGATGAAAAACCCAAACAAAACTTAAATGACACAGAAGCAGTTAACCTAGGGACCAAGATAATGTCAGTGAAACTAAAATCAGTGTTCATATGGAGCCGCAACTTAAGGAAGAAATAATCGCGGCGTTTTTGGAATATAAAGACGTTTTTGCTTGGTCCCTATAATGATATGTCGGGACTGAGTACTGATTTGGCGGCCCAAAAATTGACTACAGATCCATCACTCCTACCTGTTAAGCAGAAACTGAGAAAGTTCAAAACAGACATATGTGTGAAGATTAAATAAGAGATCACTAAGCGGTTTGATGAAAATGTCATTCGGGTTACGCAGTATCCCACCTAGTTAGATAATATTGTGCCCGTGCTGAAGAAAGATGGAAAAACTAGGGTGTGCATTGATTATCGAGATCTCAACAAGGCGAGTCCAAAAGACAACTTTCCATTGCCAAACATTTACATATTGATCGATAATTATGCAGAGCATGATATTGGTTCTTTTATGGATTGCTATGGGGGTTATCATCTGATCTTAATGGACGGGGAAGATGCAGAGAGGACAAGATTCATCACGCCGTGGGAAACATACTTCTATCGGGTCATGCCATTTGGTTTGAAAAATGTCGTGGCAACTTACATGAGGGCTATGACAACGATCTTCCATGATAAGATACACAAAGAGATTGAGATGTATGTAGATGATATGATTGTGAAATCAAGGAAGCTGTCTGACCAGGTCAGGGATTTGAGGAAATTCATTCAAAGGCTACGCAGGTAATCTTAAGCTCAATCCAGCAAAGTGTGCTTTCGGGGTGCCATCTGGAAAGTTGTTAGGGTTTGTAGTCAGTCGCCGGGGTATTGAATTGGATCCATCAAAGATCAAGTCCATTCAGGAATTGCCGCCTCTGAGAAACAAAACCGATGTGATGACTTTGTTGTGAAGATTGAATTACATTAGCAGGTTCATTGCTCAGCTCACAACTACTTGTGAACTCATTTTCAAACTGATAAAGAAAGATGTGTCTGTTAAATGAACGGATGAATGTCATAAAGCTTTTGATAAGATAAAGGGATATTTGTCGAATCCACCCGTGTTGGTTCCGCCAAAAAGGGGGAGGCCTTTGATTCTGTATCTGACAATCTTGGATAATTCGTTTGGCTGCGTACTAGGGCAGCATGATGTCACAGGTAGAAAGGAGCAGGCGATCTACTATCTCAGCAAGACGTTTACATCTTACGAGGTTTAGTATACTCATCTTAAGAGGACGTGTTGTGCTAACTTGGGTGGCACAAAAGTTGAAACATATTTGTCGCCCTACACCACTTACCTCATATCTCGGTTAGCTCCACTGAAGTATATTTTCTAGAAGCCTATGCCCACGGGAAGGCTTACAAAGTGGTAGATCTCGCTTACGAAATTTGATAATCTACGTGAAATGGACCGCGATGAAAGCACAAGCCTTAGCTCATCATTTAGATGAGAATCCAGTTGATGATGATTATGAGCCTTTGAGAACGCACTTCCCTAATGAAGAGGTAATGCATATTGATGAGTTGGAGCAGGTAGAGAAACCAAGATGGAAATTTTTCTTTGATGGAGTGGCAAATATGAAATGTGTGGGAATAGGAGCCGTACTTATTTTTGAAACAGGTCAGCACTATCCTGTTACAGCTCGGCTTTGTTTCTATTGTACAAACAACATGGCGGAATATGAAGCATGCATTTTGGGATTGAGATTAGCTGTGGATATGGGTGTTCGGGAAGACCCTATCATGCGTGACTCGGACCTACTAGTACACCACATTCAAGGGGACTAGGAAATGTGGGATTTGAAATTGATACCATACCAACAATTCCTGCATGAGCTTCGTCAACGGTTTCAGTCGATAGAGTTCAGGCATATCCCAATGATTCATAACTAGGTTTTCAACGCTTAGGATACTTTGGCATCGATGTTGCATAATCCAGATAATCCTTGCGTATATCCATTGCAGATTCAGGTCTATGATCAAAATGCTTATTGTAATGACATATTAGGAGGGGGTATATCCGGCATAGGCCACCGGTGATCAGAAAAGGACTATTCATCGATCGGCAAGCGGATTTTTCCTGAGTGGTGGAGTACTGTACAAAAGAACACCAGATCTCGGACTGTTGAGGTGCATGGATGCGAGGCAAGCCACGACTATCATGACTGAGGTACATTCTGGAGTTTTTGGACCACACATGAATGGATATAATTTGGCAAAAAATATCTTGCGGGCAAGGTATTATTGGCTTACCATCGAGCGAGATTGTATCAGCTTTGTCCGCAAATGTCATCAGTGGCAAGTGCATGGAGATTTGATTCATTCTCCACCGTCAGAGTTGCATACGATGGCAGCGCCATGGCCTTTTGTTGCTTGGGGCATGGACGTTATTAGGTCGATTGATCCAGCGGTATCAAATGAGCACAGGTTTATTCTGTTAGCAATAGATTATTTTACAAGTGGGTGGAAGCGAAGACGTTCAAGTCTGTGACTAAGAAAGTTGTGGTGGATTTTGTGCATGCGAACATTATTTTTTGGTTTGGTATACCAAATGTGATTATCACGAACAATGGGGCTAATCTTAACAATCATTTGATGAAGGAAACATGTGAGCAGTTCAGGATTACTCATTGTCATTCTACTTTGTACCGCCCTAAACCAAATGGTGCGGTTGAAGAAGCCAACAAGAATATCAAGAAAATACTACGAAAGATGGTTGAAGGGTCTAGACAGTTGCATGAGAAGTTGCCTTTTGCATTTTTGGGATATTGTACCACCGTTCATACTTCGGTGGGAGCGACCCCTTATTCACTGGTGTATGGCACTGAGGCAGTAATACCCGCAGAAGTGGAGATCCCGTCACTTCGAATCATTGCGGAGGTTGAAATCAACAATGATGAATGGGTAAAGACCCGTATGGAACAATTGACTTTGATTGATGAGAAAAGGTTGGCATTAGTGTGCCATGGTCAATTGTACCAGCGAAGGATGGAAAGAGCGTACAATAAGAAAGTACGTCCGAGGATGTTCGAGGTCGGACAGTTGGTGCTGAGGCGTATTTTGCCCCATTGGGCCGAAGCAAAAGGAAAGTTCGCCCCGAACTGACAGGGGCCATTTGTAGTAACCTGGGTGTTGTCTAATGGTGCATTGTATTTGACAGGCATAGAAGGAAAATGTGTAGAAATGGCCATCAATGCCGATGCGGTCAAGATATATTATGTATGATTTCTTTATTCTAAATGTACTTGTTTGTATTTGGCATATTTTAAAGATATGAAGGTGTTTTGTTCTGCTATCCAAACACTTCTATCCTTTGTTACCCGAGCCTTAATTATTTTCATTCATACCCCTCTTTCAGAATCAACTGCACAATCAAAAAACGCAGGTACCAAGCATAAAGTAAAGAAAAGGGAAAATGAAAAAAAAAAGAAAAAGAAAGAATAGAAAAGAAAGAAAGGAAAAAGAAAAGAAGAGAAACGAAAAATGAAAGACAGAAAGACAAGAAAAGAAAACAAAGGAAGAGAAAAGAAAGAATCACACCAAAAGTAATTACGATAAAGTGAACTACGTTTGACTTGATCCAGAAAGGGTATGTAGGCAGCCTTACTCTGAGGTTCAGTCACACAAAATAAAAATCCGAAAGTCCCCAAGAAAAAAAATTGGGGCAGAAGTTGTGGTTCGTTGTGAGAAATTGGATTCCGAAAGTTGTAATGATAACCCATTTAGAAAATTTTTTGAACCTTTTATAGCATTCTTTCTAACCCATCCAAAAGCCTACATTACGGTCCAAAGAAAAATATTCTATTCAATTTTTGAGGAATGCCAAGTCAAGCATGTGGTTATAATTCATGGCATTGGCAATGCTCTGGTTCAAGCAAGAATAAAAAAAGATAAAAATGAGAGAGTCATACTGGTGAAAACCTTCATGGGAACCGTAAGGCGATGGGAGCTGAGAGAAAATAAAATGAGAGAGTCTTAGTGGTGAAAACCCTCAGGGGCACCCTAGGGCGATAGTGAGCTTGAGAAATGGCAAACTAAGAAAGGTTTGTTGGTGAAAAATTGTTCATGACATTGCATGATAAATGAGGATAAGGTTTGGGTAAAGTAATCAAGTGATGGAAGTTCTGGGTAATGAAGTATGAAAACTGAAGAGCTGGTTAGTTGGATTGGTTGGACCGCTTACTCTGAAATGCATGTTATGATTATTTGTGCCAACTGTTCCAGTCAGATAAGTTTCTTTTCTTTTTCTTCTTCAACAGTCATCTGGTTTTGGATTCTTCTTATCCTTAACTCATAAAATTATTGCATTTCATTCTCTTTCGGGGGTTTCGATTTGTCTTAAATGTTTTAATGTCAGTTTTGCTCAATGCAAATGGGAAGGGGTTTCAAAGCCCACTACCAGCTTCCGAAAATGGTAAAGCATAAGGTGGTCAGAGCATGTCAAGAAAAATGTGACAATAAGAGAAATAGGGGAAGTCGTCGATAGTTTCATCGGCAGAATACTTGGGAAATATTGTGGGAAATGTGAAGGTCCAGGCAAAAAGACCCGGAAAGGTGAAACAACAGGGGGAGTACAAAAGCATTCAGGTTGTCAGAAATGGGGAATGTGAAAGTCGGTCAAAAAGTCAGGCAGCTTAGAGGAAGTCAGGCAGCACAAAGCAAAGCAATGGAAGGACGATGCAGCAAGAATACCATCAACGAACCACCATTTTTAACTAACAAATTTTTGGTGATTGGGGCAGAAAAATTGTTTGTCAGGAGGAATTCTCCGTGAAATAAAATCATGCAGTAATAAAGTTTAATCGCAAGTGTGGCATGGGTAAAATGCAAGAAAATGAGGAGTGGCAGAAAGAGATGTTGAAGTCAGGAGCCTGCCTGAAAAACAGAGGAGTACATTTCAGTATTTAAACGTTTAGAGTTATACTTCAGTCTTATCGCAATTCAAGTCTAGTTTCAATCCTTTTTAGTATGTGGTAACAAGCCCCAGTTTTCCCAAACTGGGGCAGAAAGTTTTCATTGTCTTGTCTATTTTTGGGAGATCAGGAGCCCGCATGAAGAATAGAAGAGTACATTTCAAGTTTTAGTAGTCAGGAGCCCGCCTAAAGAATAGAGGAATACATTTCAGTCTGCGATCAGGAGCCCGCCTGAAGAATAGAGGTGATACAATTCAAGGTGTTAGTTTTACATCAATTCCTTCGTTTATTTTGGTAGTCAGGTGCTCTCCTGGAGAACAGAGGTCCGTATTTCAAATTTTAGACGTTAGGAGTCCGCCTTGAGAATAGAGACGTGCATTTAGAATTTTTGAAATCAGGAGTTCGCCTGGAGAATAGAGACATGCACTTAGAATTTTGAAGTCAGGAGTCTTCCTGAAGAACAGGGACATGCAATATAAATTTTTGAAGTCAGGATTCCGCCTGGAGAACAGAGACATATATTTCAAGTTTTAGTAATCAGGAGTCCGCCTGAAGAACAGAGATATATATTCCAATTTCAATATTCAAGAGCCCCCCTGGAGAACAGAGGCATACAGTTTAAATTTCAGCGGTCAGGAGCCACCTGAAGAGCAGAGGTGAGACTAACCATTTTTAGTTTTCAATCAGCTTTTTTGTCTATTTTGAAGTCAGGAGTCCGCCTGGAATACAGAGACATGCATCTCAAATTTCGGTAGTCAGGAGTCCACCTGGAGAACAGAGACATATATTTCAATTTCAGTAGTCAGGAGCCCAGCTGAAGAACATAGGCATGCAACCCAAATCTCAGCAGTCAAGATCCCGCCTGAAAAACATAGGTGATACAATTCAATGTGTAGTTTTCAGCCAATTTCTTTGTCAAATTTGAAGTCAGGAGTCCGCCTGGAGAATAGAGACATACAATTCAAATATTAGCAGTCAGGAGAAGTCTTTAAGTAGTCGAAATCAGGAGCCCTCCTGGAAAATGGAGGTGTTAAATCTTTAAGTAGTTGAAATCAGAATCCCGCCTGGAAAATGGAGGTGTTAAATTATAAGTTGTAGTTGAAGTCAGGAGCCCGCCTTAAGAATGGAGGTATACAATTCAAGATTCGAAATCAGAAGCGCGCCTGTATAACAGAGGTATTTCGAGTCAAGTTGTAGTAAAAATTCTTATTAATATCCAGTAATGGTGCCCAGTTTCCAAACTGGGGCAGAAAGTTTTTTTTGTTTTGTCTATTTTTATGAAGTCAGGAGCCCGCCTAGATAACAGAGGAATACATTCAAGTTAAAGTTTAGTAATCAGGAACCCGCCTGGATAACAGAGGAATACATTCAAGTTCATATTTATTCAAGTGCAGCAATTTGGAGAGAAGGAACAACATCTCAGTTCGGGATTTGAAGTAACAACAATGAGTCTCACCAAAGGAACGCAAGAACACAAAGAAGTACAAGAGCGATTTAAAGATTATAGATAGGACTTTTGTAATTCATAGTTCATAATTTAGTCTAGCTTCTTTTATTTTCGACTTGGTGAAATAAGGAAGGTCAGCAAGCAGTTGCAGCAGCAACAGCAGTGAAATCACAGCTTCTGGTAGTCCCAACTACAAGGAACTCCCGAACTACACTGACATAATTCATGTTTAGCCAGAGATATGAAGGCAACCTTTGAAGCAGGGTGCGGTCAAACTTTTCAATAATGCTTCACACGGAATTTTCAAACGGGCAAAAGACGCTTGTATTCGCTCACTTATCTTTGCACGAAAACTCTTCGTATTTTCGGGCAAAGAGGGGCAGCTGTGCGCATGTGATTTTTTCCCTAAGATAATTATTCCCAAATTTTCAAACAAAACAAAATAATTTATTTCAGTATTTACAATTTTGTGAATTTTTGTGGCATTTTATGTTAATTGTTGGCATTTTATCTGTGCATTTTAATTCATAAAAAATATAGAAATATCTTGCATCTTGGCATTTGGATTTAACTTTTAATTGTGGGATTAATTAACAAATTGGTTGTTTATAAAAATTTAAAAAAAAATCACAAAAAATAGTGTAATTTGTATTTTTATTTTAGTCTTGATTTTTGAGTTAGTTTTTGTGGTAATTTGTTTTATTAATTATGTTAATTATCATTTTGGGTTTAACTAGTTTAGTATTTAGTTAATTCAATTTTAGGAATTAATTTCGATTTGTTCTAGTTTTAAATTAAACGAACTGAAAAGATTTAAAAAGGGGGACAAAAGAGGAAAAAAGAAAAGGAAATTTAAATTGAAGAGATATTTGGGCTGCTTCTTTAAAATGCCTGTCACACCTCTTTTTTTGCTATGCTCCCCCGCAAAGGAGCGCAAAGGAGTTTTCCACATAAAGGACAATCGGAACGGGATTTGGTTATTAATTATTCTGAGTCGCCACTTGGGAGATTTATGGTTTCCTAAGTCACCAATTGAATCCCGAACCGAGGAAAAGATTGACTCTGTATTACAGTCCGAGAACCAGAAATCCGGATACGGAATTATATTAACCCGGGAGAAGGTGTTAGGCATTTCCGGGTTCCGTGGTTCTAACACGGTCACTTAACTGATGTATTTGACTTTATCTGATTTTAATACATGTTAGCTTATGTGCTTTTTATTCGTAAACTACTTTTTATTCATTATTTATTTTAAAAGAATTGCGATGTAGTGGAAATGCGTCTCTGACCACGTCGCTATCAAGGCACCCATGTTCGTCAACACATTTCGACTTCGTCGAGATTTGGATTTGGGTCGCATCAATACGCACCTGATTTTAAGGAAGTAATTTAATTAAATCGCGCCTAAAGCTTCTAACGTAGTATTATTTTGGCGAAGGCCATGAAATTTTGAAGCTACTTTACTCTTTAAAAGGGTACAATATCGTCAAAGTAAATACAAGTGGCTTAGCAGGCCCCAAATCATGCCTTGCAGTTTTGGGGCTCCAGTTGAGTCTTGAGCAACATCCCAATTGGGCGGTCAATTGGCCCAGTTAAATCATGGGCAATCAGCAAATGTTTAGTGTCTGAATCTGAATGGAAAATATGACAAATTAAAAGAATTAAACTGATACTCCTGAATTGACATTTCAATAGCCCTGAAATCGATGGCGTCATTTCATTCTGAAATTTAACTAACAAACACATCACATAACCAAGTCAGTCTAATTCTCAGTTTTAATGATAATTGCAAAAAAATGATGAGATTCGATGACTGGATCAAATATTTAAAATCTGATCCATAATTACAAGGCAATTCTACTAAACTTGCAACCCTGTTTCGAACTTGCTTTCATTATTACAAGGGAATATTTAACTCATAGTAAAGTATGAAACGAAAAAAAAATTGCACCGCTACTGAATTCGAATTGCCAGGTGCTTCAATCTATTTCAATCTCAATGACTACACGATTAGAGTGATCGACTCAATAACTATGGCTGAGTCTCCAAGTGTTAATCCATATTACTTAGTCACAGTCCAATTATAGTCCATTTACATATGGAGATATATACTTCAGATAACGGGCAATCTCATGCATCAAACTAGACAAGACATAAAAAACCTAGAGAATGACTTCAAACGGAATTTCAAACGGCATTTCAGCATGTATTTCCTCAATTCGATTCAAATTACATCAACTCTTCAAAGTCATATGAGAGTAGAAGGTGTACCTGGATATATAGAAAGGAAGAAGAGTTAATCAGCTAACAATAACTAGCAGCAGCAATAGCAATCACTTCCCAGCAGATTAGAATAAACAAGTGACTCACGTTGAAATCCGGAAATGTAGGAATACCAAATCAAAACAGAAATTAACCAGTAAACCCAAATCAGCTTGAAGCAACTTATATTAACTCGAAACTAACCAAAATTACCACAATACCTTCAGCAGACTCATATTTCAACCAGAAAAACAGCTTAAACAAATCCAAAACTGCAGGAAACAACACTAGCAACCTTGTGAAGTTTCACAACCCAACTGTTGAATTAAAACTGGAAAATCAGCAATTGAAGTAGAAACTAGCTTGAATCATCTAATGAAACAGTAATATTTTTGAGTTTTTTATTAGATTTTTTTCTATTGTTTTTTGTTTTTGATGGTTTTCTATTGTTTTCGGGGTTTTGGAGTTTGAATTTCAGATCTTAGATCTGAAACTTGGAGAGCACACTTTGGGGAATTTTTTTTTGGCTCCCAAAACTTGTGAAAGAAAGCATTAGAGGTGCCTTTTATAGGCTAAATTGAGGGCAGTCCTGAAATCTTTAATTATACTATAGGTCCCTCTTTCTTTTCAATTTGACCCTTCTATTTCTAGCTTGCTACCCAAGTAAGTTCCTTTTCTTTGCTGAAAATTATATTAAAGTCTATTCTAGAAGGTCGTATGCCCATTACAATTTCTATTTTACCCCTTTCCTTAAATTAAAATTATTATTCTTAAAGATCCTAGCCTTTTCTAGGCCCAAAATTCCCTTTGATTCCATTCTTAATTACCTAGCCTACCAGACCCCTTTCACCTTAACTAAAATTAACTGGAATTAACTAACTGTGTAACTTATTTAGCTATAATCCAACCAGGTTACCTTTAATGCAAAATATTCAAACTGAATCATACTACCAACTAATCCTAATGCACATTCTACCAAACCAGTAATTATTAACATGACAATTAACTAGGCTAAAAACTAACACAAAATCACCAAACCATAAGAAATCAACTGCAAAGACAAGAACAGAACAAGCAGGCATAGAGAAATCGAAACAGGAATTCAACACGAATTAAACTAACTTTAGTACTACTGAATTCCCTCATGAACATTAACTTAGACCTTACTAACAACCATCAGGCAACAACCAATCGCAATTAAATAAACCAAATCAAAATTAAGCCGTTACTTTGAACAGTATTTACTAAAACATATGAACGACCTTAAAAGCATAATCAAATAGGAACTAAACCAGTTTTAGATTAGCCACTGAACCTAACCTATACTAGCATGAATCTAACTAAGAACAAACTCAAGTATTACATCTAGAAGATTAAAACTAAACCTAAATAAGTCAATAACGAAAGGGGAACATGCGGAAGAAAACAACAGAAAAAAAAAGCAAACCAAAAGAAGAGCTCTAAGAAACTTACTGGCGATTTTCCGGATTCAATTTAACTCCCTTCAAATTCATTTGAAATCAGTGAGATGAATTAGGGTTGTTTTGGTCGATTTTGGGTTGGAAATTCAAAGGGCTCGATCATGTTTTGGAGGAAGTTATTTGTAAATTAGTGATGAGGAAAGGGAGGATGTTCAGTGGTGTGAGTTTGGACCAGTTTGGGCAGCGACGCTGCCATAGGCGGCGGAGACGACGACTCTTCTTTTGAATATTCGACGACCTTCGGTAGTATTCGAAGGAAGCTGAGGACAGATTCGTGATGGGGGCATCGAGGCAGTATAGGGGTGTTATTTTGAGAGCCATCGGAGATGGTGGAAATTTCTCTGGTGGCGGCGGCGGCGGTGTGACATTGGTACGAGGAAGAAACGGGTTTGGTCTCTATGGTTTACATAGGTTTCAAACAATTATATGGAAATAAAGAAATCTAATGTGGGCCGTTGGATGAGGGGTAATCGATGGTCAGGATTGATCACTTCAAAACAACATCGTTTTGAGGGGTAAAGTTTGGATCGGGTGGGGCGATCGACTTGGGCGTGGGCGGGTGCCCTTGTTCTAGGCTGTGGTGGAAATCAATGGAAAGAGCCCAATTGGCTTTTAGAGACAACCCCTTTTTGTTCTCTCTTTGTTCTTTTTTTTAATCTCTATTTTATTACACTTCTTTTAATTCATTTTTTTGGTTATTTTCCAATTTATTACTTTGTGTTGTATTTTCTTATTTTATAAAGATGTAAAAAAAACTAAACTAAACTAACTAATTCCTAGAATTTCTTTTAAAAATTATTTTGCAGCAATTTCACAATTAAAACAATAAAAGCTAAAGTGGACTATTTTGTTATTTTTTCATATTTTATTCTAAAACAAATTAACTCTTAATTGGTACTAAAAATGAAAAATTCAAAGCAAATGCAAATATTTTTTTTTATTTTTCATATGAATTAAAATGCACAAATAAAATGCAAATAGTTAACACAAAATTCACAAAAATTTTAAAAATAAAGGAAAAAATCTTTTTGTTTGAATTTTTGGGAATTATTCATGTATAGGGCAAAAATCACGTGATACAGCTTCCCCTCTTTGCTCGGAAACATGAAATATTTTCGGGCAAAGATAAGTGAGCAAATACGAGTGATTTTTGCCCATTTGAAAATTCCATTGTGAAGCATTTTGAAAAGTTTGACCGCACCCTGCTTCAGAGGTTGTCTACATATCCTGGGCTAAACAAGAATCAGGTCAGTGTAGTTCGGGAGTGTCTGGTAGCTGGGACTACCAGGAGCTGTGATTTTAGTGTGATTGCTGCTACTCGCTGACCTTCCTTACTAAACCAATCAAAAATAAAAGAAGCTAGCCTAAGATATGAACTACTAATTACAAAAATCCTATCTAAATTCTTCAAACTTGTTCTTGTACTTCCTTGTTGTCTTGTATTCTCTCTTGTTACCTTGTTGCCTTGTGTTTTCTTTGGTGAAACTCATTTGTCGTTACTTCAAATCGTACACTGAAATGTTGTTCCTTCCCTCTGAACTTGAATAAAATTGAACTTGAATGTATTCCTCTATTCTTCATGCGGGCTCCTGACTCCACAAAAATAGACAAAACAAAGAAAACTTTCTTCCCCAGTTTGGATAACTAGGGTTTGTTATCGGATACTAATACGAATTTGAAAAATAAAACTTGAGTTGTAATACCTCTGTTCTTCAGGCGGGCTCCTGATTTCAAAACTTGAATGCTGACTTAAAAACTTGAATGTATTACTCTGTTCTCCAGGCGGGCTTCTGACCTCAAAACTTGAAAATTTAATGACTAAGATGTTTCAAAACTTCAAATTTAAAGACTAAACGTATTCCTCTATTATCCAGGTGGGCTCCTGACCTCAAAACGTCAAAGCTTCAACGACTGAGATGTTTCAAAACTTCAATTTCAAAGACTGAAATAGTTCAAACTGAAATTTTAAAATTTATCTTAGGTGAAAATTTCATCAGACTAAGATTTTATCCTAGAAGAATGATTCAACTGACTAAGATTTCTATCTTTTCCTTAGGTGAAAAATTCATCAGACCAAGATTTTCATCTTGGGTGAAAGATTCAGCAGACTAAGATTTTGACTCTAGGAGATAATTCATCAGACTAGGTCCATTTTTCTGTGATCTTAGGAGAAAAATTCATCGGACTGAGATTTTGACTCTAGGAGATAAATCATCAGACTAGGTCCATTTTTGACTTCGGACTTTCTTAATTTTCCAAATTTCAATTTCCTTTCTTTTCAAATTCTGCCTTCCTTTATTGTTCCCAAATTATTCCTTCCTTTCTTTTTCCCAAATTACGCCTTGCTTAATTTTTTCCGACTACTACCTTCCCCTTCCTTTTTTCCGACTTCTGCCTTCCCTTTCTTTTTCCAAATTATGCCTTCTTCTTTTTTTCCAACTGTTGTTTTTCCTATTTCCAAATTATGCCTTCCTTTCTTGTCCCAACTTCTACTTTCATCTTAGGTGAGACATTCAACAGACTAATATTTCTATATCTTAGGTGAAAAATTCAACAAACTAAGATCTTTATCTTAGATGAAAGATTCAATAGACTAAGATTCTTCATCTTAGGTGAAAAATTCATCATACTAAGATTTTTATCTCAGGTGAAAAATTCATCGGACTAAGATTTTTTTCCTTCATTTTAGGTGAAAGATTCATCAGACTAAGATTTCTCTATCTTAGGTGGAAATTTCAACGGACTAAGATTTCTGCATCTTAGGTGAAATTTTCATCAAACTAAGATTTTTATCTTACCATCTTCCTCCGAAACTTTGTTTTATCTACCTTCTAACTTGAATTATCCTCCTTCAGAACTATTTCCCTAAAACTGGTGTTGTCCTCCTTACTACTTCCCTTATCTTCTTTTAAAACTTGTATTTCAAATGGGTACCCGACTTCAAAACGATTTTCAAAATGGCAGAAAATTTTCTGCCCCAGCATATCTTTCCGCCGTCAATAACATTTCCACGCCCCTGTTTCAAATCAAAGAAAATTTTGTCAGTTTAAAGTGTGGTGGTTGGTTGTGGTACTTCCGTTGGAGATGGATTTCCTTTTCCTCCTTTCCATGCTCTGTGTTGTCCGACCATCTTTGGAACTTCGCTGATGACTTCCGACTTTCTTGGTGACTCCTTATTCACAATCTTACACATTTACCCTTTCTGTCGGCAATGAATCCCAAAGTATGTTTGTTGCCCCCACCGGATGTTGTTCTTTCTTGGCTTATCTGATGGCCTTTGCCCTGAGGTTTGCTGCTGTCTTACTTGTCATGATAACGTCCTTTTCATTTGAAGACCCCACTAGTTTCTTGTCTAACCACTTCCTGTGCCATCCTTGCCACCGAACAATACCTTTTCTACATTCAAACCCAATGCATTCTGTCTGTTGCCCTTCCTTTGAACCGCCTTTTACCAACCTTTGTGCCTCACATGAACCCCCAAAGTATGATGATTGCTACCCACAGACTGCCGCTCATTTAAATTGAGCCCCCTGGCCCCTAACCTTGAGGTCTATTGCTCCTTTCACTGTACCCTTATCACAAATTTTTTATTCTTCGTTCAACCCGATATGCTTCATCTGTTTCATTGCTCATGACATGACATCTATCAAGCCTTTGTGTTTCACCAAAATCCCTCAACGCCTGTTGATTATTACCATCTCAGTGCGCTTGTTGTTTTTCTTGGCTTGTGACAATTTAACATGTTAGCCAGATCTTGTCCTATGCGATTAGAAAGCTGGTGGCAAACTTTAAAGTCATTTCTCACTTGTTTTAACCAAACAGGATCAGAGAGAGGAAGTGAACGAAACAGAGCAACGAAGTGAAGGAAAACGGAAAGAAATCAATTCTAAATAGAAATCTATGAAGTAGAAACCTATCTAATATGGATACCAACTTTAATGACCATGACATGCACCTGTAGATATTCCGCTGATCAAACCTGATGTTTAGTACTTGTTGTAGCCTTCTCCTGTGAAACTGGGCTTCAATGCTCCGCTTATCCAATCTGATTCACACTCCTTATTCGACTTGTAGTGCTAGAAGGGTTTTCACCATCAAGCCTCTCTCGTTTGTTCTTTCTCTCAACTTACCGTCGCCTCAAGGTGTCTGTGAAGGTTTTCACCAATAAGACTCTCTCATTTTTTTTCTCTCAACTTCATCACCTTGCGGTTCCCATGAAGGCTCTCTCACAAAGATTATTTCACTTTTACTTTCCTTATTTGGACCGGAGTGCCGCCCTTGATAAATTACCTTTCCTGCTTGACTTGGCATTTCTCAAAGACTGATCAGAAGGTCTTTTTTTGGACCGTTATGTGGGCTTTGGATGGGTTAGGAAAAAGGGTATAAAAAGGCTCAAAACAATTTCAAAATGGATTAAAATTACAACTTTTGGAATCCAATTTCTTCAAAACAACCACAACTTCTGCCCCACTTCCTTGCTTGGGGGCTTTTCGGAATTTTATTTTGGTATGACTGAACCTCAGAGAGGCTGCCTACGTACCGTTTCGGGATCAAGTCAAACGTAGTTCACGTCATAGATACTACGTTGTTGTGATCTTCTTTCTCTTCTTTTCTTTCTGTTTTTCTTGCTTTTTCCTTTCTTTTTTTTTCTTTTTCTTTCTTTTCTTCTTCTCTTTTCTTTTCTTTTCTTTTACTTTCTTTTCTTTTCTTTCTTTCTTTCTCCTTTTCCTTTCTTCCCTTTTCTTTTTCTATTTTTCCATTTGCTTATCTCCGGAACTTGCATTTCTTTGATTGTGTCCTTGATTCCGAACGAGGGTTACAAAAGAAAATAAACACGGCTCAAAAGGGTGACAATGGAAAAAAGTATTTGGATAGCAGAACATAACTCCTTCTTCATTTCAACCCTCAAAATATGTCAAGTACAAACAGGTACAATCAAAATGCAGAAACCATACACAGTATCTCTTGACTGCATCAGAATTGACGGCCATTTCCAACATTTCTTTCAAAATCTATCTTACATAATGTGCCATTGGGAAACACTCCTACTCTTATTACCACGTCCGGCCCCCTTTCAATTCGGTCGACTAGTTCTTTTTTTGGGGATTTTCTTATGTTTTAATTGACCCAGTTTCTCATGGTTCAAGCATCAAACAATCTCAAAACGTCCAAATCAGTTCTTATTTCCTCAAGTGCCCTCATCGTCTTCAAAATGGTTTCATTGCTTCCCGACCAACATGGCTTTAAAAATCCGACTGAGAATTATGTGTGCATGTCATGTCACTAGAACCAGCAGGAAAAGAATTGTAAAAGAATAGAGAACTAAACAAAAATGACTAGAAATGGTAGAAAACAGAGAATTGTATTAAACAAACGATGAAAGGGTTTAACAACAAAACAAGCAACACAAACTGGGGTACAATCCTAAAAACAAACTTATATAACACTACATAATATATGAAAACTAAAGGAGCTAGACAAATAAAAGGATAGAAGGGTTTGATTCACAAGACAATATCCGGATTACAACCCAGAAAATAACCCGGACAACAGAAATGAAAACAAAATAAACTACCAAGACTTCTCTCCAGCTGGCCAAGAGATGAAGCGTCTTTCCAATTACCAAGCTCGGCATCTTAGCCATTGAGTTCCGCATCAATATTTCCAAGATCATTACCAACTTCGATATCATCCACTTCATTCAAAAAGTTCCCAAGAGGATTAGCATGCTCCCTATCACTGTCATTAAGCACAATTACCCCTTCTTGAATCATTCTTTCTATTTCCCTTTTCAAATCCCGACAATTCTCCACATTGTGCCCCAGAGCATTGGAGTGGTATCCACACCTTTTAGATGCACGTCGGTCCACCTGATTTGGAGGAATAGGTGCAATCATTTCATGTTGTTTTAGCTTCTCAAATAGGCTTGCATAGGACTCTCCTATTGGTGCAAAACTATCTTTCAGCTTTTGTTCCCTTCTATTCCCCTGGCTTGGATGTGGGTTATAAGGTACTTGAAAATTTTGTGGAGGCTGGTGGAGATTTTATGATGTTCGTGCTTGCTTTCTTGGGTGATTTGATGGCTCGGCAACATACTGGGAAGGATCAACAGAGTATGGGGGGTTCGGAGTTGGATAGTAATGTTGTAGGGGGTCATAGAAAACTTGATGAGGCTGCACATACCTTCGAGCTATTCTCCTAGGACCTCTTCTCAACCCTGATATCATCATGATTTCTTCATCCCTCTTATTCGTGTTACTAGTTTCAATTTGTACAGCCTGAGCTGCAGCTTTGAGAGCTGTTTGACTTATAATTCTGCCTGTCTTAAGACCGTTCTCCACCATTTCTCCCATTTTGATTGCTTCCGGGAAGGATTTACCCACTGCGGATGCCATGTATTGATATTAATCCAGCTCTTGAACCTGTAGAAAGACAGTGATTAACTCGTGGTCATCCATGGGTGGCTTAGCTCTAGCTGCCTGCTCTCTCCATTTGATGGCATATTCCTTGAAACTTTCAGTTGGATTCTTTTTCATGTTAGAAAGGAAAATGCGGTCTGGGGCGATGTCGATGTTGTATTGAAACTGTATGACAAAGGCCAGTGCCATGTCGTCCCAGACGTACCAGCAAGATATGTCTTTATGCAAAAACCATTCAGATGCTACTCCCGTGAGGCTTTCCCCAAAATAAGCTATAGGCAATTGTTCATTTTTTCCCACACCTCTCAATTGGTTGCAATACCTTTTTAGGTTAGCTATGGGGTCTCCATGTCCATTGTACTTTTCAAATTTGGGAACCTTGAAACCAGGTGGCAAGTGGACATCGAGAAACATGCATAGATCTCTGAAGGCAACACTCTTTTGACTTGCCATTGCTTGCGTGTTTTTCAGCCATTGTTCCAATCTTTTCACTTCTTGGGCTATTTCTTCCTGTACTCTCGTTCGGGCAAGCTTCTCGATGTTTGCAGGAAGATCAAATGAGTACGAGTGGTACTGTTCTTGATGTGTAGCAAATTTTGACTCATGACAAGGCTATCCCTGGCCATTGGCCCAGGCTTGACACATTTTAGTCATTTGTTGTTCAGTTTTCTATTTTCCTCAACCACAGTAGACCCTTGCTAAACCCTCTTACCCTAAGTCTCTTGAGCACTCTTAACAGCTTCGATGTCAGTTATCATTTTCCTTGGATCTTGTGTTTCCAGTTTACCACAACCAACCACCTCACCTTTCTTCACAATTCAAAACAAAACCTGTTAGAATGGATCGAGTCGGCCCTCATGATTAACGACATTTTTTTGCATTTTTTCAATTACTCTTTCCATTTTTCATTTTTCTTTTGGTTTTGGTTGTGGTCGAATCCTATGTGGATTGCCTACGTATCGTGACCCCGTATGAATCAGATTAGGCGTAGTTCATGCCAATAAAAGGTAAACGACAATAAAATATTTTTGGAATTTTCTAATTTTTATAATAACCACAAAATATTTTTGGTATTCACTTGACCACTGACTTTTTTCTTATTTTTTAAAATTAAAATGAATGACCCGGTATTACGAACACGGCCTTCCAACGCCTCGGGGACAATGATTTTAAGGTTGTAAGGGTCAAAAATCAAAATATGACCAAGGGTGATTGTTTATGCAATGTTAGCCTTTCGGCGCCCCGTTTCGAAACATTTGGCTATTTTTGAAAAAAACAACATCACCTGGTTTATTTATGACAAAAACTAAAATTTTGACTTTTTTGCCTATTTTTGTAAAGGGGAGGTTGGATTGAGGGTTGCCTACGTATCTCATGCCCTGTGAGAATCAAACCATGCGTAGTTCGGGCCTCAAGGTGCCTGTGAAGGTTTTCACCAATAAGACTCTCTCATTTTTTCATTTTCCATGACAAGACAAACTATTTTTCTTTTTCTATTTTTGAAATAAGACGAAATAACGACTCTTTTTTCTTTTTCTTTTCAACAAACAATAAAACGACCTATTTTTCCCAAACCAAAATAAAGATTCTTTTCTTTTTCTTTTTCTTTTCGAAAACCAACTCTCCAAAAATAAAACAAAAATATTTTTTTATATTTTTTCTTTGATTTTTAGTAAAACAAACTAACAAAAATAAAACCTTTTTTATTCATTTTCTCAAAATTTTGGCAGAGTTTCGACGCTATTTGGGCATTGGATTTTTCCAAGATTAACTCTACAATTGCTAATTCTCTCTTTTTTTTGTCATTTCTAAAATTCCGACATTCCAAGATTCAAAAACTGTCAACATGTAGGTTCGAACAAATAAATGCACAGAACAAGTACGATGCACCAGGATGGTCTTTTTCATTTTAGGCTGCTAGCCCTAGACGGACCCAACCCCTGTGTTGAGTCCCTTAAGTCAAATGCAGCATGATGAAAATAAGCATTCCTACTCGGGATCCGGCATGAAGTCAAGTTATTCTATGTTCAAAACCTGGTTCGGTGTTCTAGACAGTGTACCCAAGCGGACAACTCGGGTCGAGGAGGGAGCAACGCACCGGTGACCAGCGGGATCGTCCAACTTTGTAACTTATCCGAGCCTCTTTTTATTTCAGGGTATGACACTAACAGAATATGGAGTCTCAACCAGTAAGCACATCCCTGGAGGTGAAGAGAGAAAGGTGTCAACACAGTTTATATACAGTTTAGATAATATCATAGCGGTAACATTTAGCACATTAAGCATGAAACATGTAGGAAAATCAAATATAGCCAAATACAACAATTATTCTAAGTTCGAATTCTGAACCCTGAACAAACGATCTAGGATCTTATCCCAGCAGAGTCGCCAGAACTGTCATACCTCCTTATTCACTATACACCCCCAAGGGCGTAAAGGAGTTTTTCCACTTAAAGGACAATCGGAACGGGATTTGGTTATTAATTATTCAGATTCTCCACTTGGGAGATTTATGATGTCCCAAGTCACCAATTGAATCCCGAACCGAGGAAAAGATTGACTCTGAGTTACAGTCCGCGAACTAGAAATCCGGATAAGGAATTGTGTTAACCCGGGAGAAGGTGTTAGGCATTCCCGGGTTCCGTGGTTCTAGCACGGTCTCTTATCTGCTGTATATGATTTTATCTTATTTTAATACATGCTAGCATATGTGCTTTTTATACGTAAACTGCTTTTTATCATTATTAGATTTAAAAGAATTGCGACGTCGTGAAAACGCGTCTCTGACCACGTCGCCATCAAGGCACCCATGTTCGTCAACACATTTCGACTTCGTCGAGATTTGAATTTGGGTCGCACCAATACAAACCCGATTTTAAGGAAGTAATTTAATTAAACCGCGCCTAAAGCTTCTAACGTAGTATTATATTGGTGAAGGCCATGAAATTCGCTAAACGGCCCTCTCCGAATTCTAAGTAATTTTGTATAACTATTATTGAGTGCCCCACAATTTATATTATATTGGGGGAGGCTCGTCTCATCATTTTATTAAAAGGCCCACCTAAAAGGAATTAGGATTCTCTAATTGTCTCTAAAATAAAATAAAATCCTAATCAATTATTGTCATTTTGAAACTACTTTACTCTTTAAAAGGGTACAATATCGTCAAAGCAAATACAAGTGGGCTTGGCAGGCCCCAAATCATGCCTTGTACTATTAGGACTCCAGTTGAGTCTTGAGCAACATCCTAATTGGGCGGTCAATTGGCCTAGTTAAATCACGGGCAATCACCAAATGTTTAGTGTCTGAATCTAAATGGAAAATATGACAAATTACAAGTATTAAACTGATACTCCTGAATTGACATTTCAATAGCCCTAAAATCGATGTCGTCGTTTCATTTTGAACTTTAACTAACAAACACATCACATTATCAAAGTGAGTCTAATTCTCAGTTTTAATGACATTTAACAAACTCTTCACAATTGCAAAAAAACTGATGAGATTCGATGATTGAATCGAATATTTCAAATCCGATCCATAACTACAAGGCAATTCTACTAAACTTGCAACCTTGTTTTTAACTTGCTTTCATTATTACAAAACTTCAAGGGAACATTTAACTCATAGTAAAGTAAGAAACGAAACAGAAAAATTGCACCACTACTGAATTCGATTTTCCAGGTGCTTCAATCTATTTGAATCTCAATGACTACACGATTAGAGTGATCGACTCAATAACTATAGTTGAGTCTCCAAGTGTTAATCCATATTACTTAGTCAGAGTCCAATTATAGTCCATTTACACATGGAGATTTAAACTTCAGATAACGAGCAATCTCATGCATCAAAACTAGACAAAACATAAAAATCCTAGAGAATGACTTCAGCCAGCATTTCAAACGGCATTACAGCATGTATTTCCTCAATTCGATTCAAATTACATCAACTCTTCAAAGTCATATGAGAGTAGAAGGTGTACCTGGACAGATTCAAAGGAAGAAGAGGTAATCAGCTAACATTAACTAGCAGCGGCAATAGCAATCACTTCCTAGAAATTTAGAATAAACAAGTGACTCAAGTTGAAATCCGGAAATGCAGGAATGCCAAATCCAAACAGAAATTAACCAGCAAACCCAAATCGGCTTGAAGCAACTTATACTAACTCGAAACTAACCAGAATTACCACAATACCTTCAACAAACTCATATTTCAACTAGAAAAATAGCTTAAACAAATCCAAAACTACAGGAAACAACACTAGCAACCCTATGAAGTTTCCAACCCAACTGTTGAACTAAAACTGGAAAACCGGCAACTGAAGTAGAAACTAGCTTGAATCATCTAATGGAACAGTAATATTTTTGAGTTTTTTATTAGATTTTCTATTGTTTTTGGTTTTTGATGGTTTTCTATTGTTTTCGGGGTTTTGGAGTTTCAATTTCATATCTTAGATCTGAAACTTGGAGAGCACACTTTGGGGAATTTTTTCTTTTGGCTCCCAAAACTTGTGAAAGAAGGCACTAGAGGTGCCGTTTATAGGTTTAATTGAGGGCAACCCTGAAATCTTTAATTATACTGTAGGTCCCTCTTTCTTTTCAATTTGACCCTTCTATTTCTAGCTTGCTACCCAAGTAAGTTCCTTTTATTTGCTTAAATTAATCTTAAAGTCTATTCTAGAAGGTCCTATACCCATTACAATTCCTATTTTACCCCTTTCCCTAATTTAAAATTACTATATTTAAAGATTTTACCCTTTTCTATGCCTAAGTTGCCCATTGGTTCCATTCTTAATTACCTAGCCTACCAGACCCCTTTCACCTTAACTAAAATTAACTAGAATTAACTAATTGTGTGACTTATTTAGCTATAATCCAACTAGGTTCACCTGTAATGCAAAATATTCAAACTCAATCATACTACCAATTAATCCTAATGCACACTCTACCAAACCAGTAATTATCAACATGAGAATTAACTAGGCTAACAACTGACACAAAATCACCAAACCATAAGAAATCAGCAGAAAAGAGAAGACAGAACAAGCATGCATAGAGAAATCAAAACAGGAATTGAACACGAATTAAACTAACCTTAATACTACTGAATTCCCTCATGAACTTTAATTCAGACCCTACTAACAACCATCGGCAACAACTATTCGCAATTAAATGAACCAAATCAAAACTAAGCAGTTACTTTGAACAAATATTGAACAAAACATATGAACGACCTCAAAAGCAGAATCGAACATGAATTAAACCAGTTTTAGATTAGCCACTGAACCTAACTTATACTAGTATGAATCCAAATAAGAACAAACTCAAGTATTACACCTCAAAGATTAAAATTGAACCTAAATAAGTCAATGACGCAAGGGGAACATGGGGAAGAAAACAACAGGAAAAAAAAAAAGCAAACCAAAAGAAGAGCTCTAAGAAACTTACTGGCGATTTTCTGGATTCAATTTAACTGCCTTCAAATTCATTTGAAATCAGTGAGACGAATTAGGGTTGTTTCGATCGATTTTGGGTTGGAAATTCAAAGGGCTCGGTCATGTTTTGGAGGAAGTTATTTGTAGATTGGTGATGAGGAAAGGGAGGATGTCCAGTTGTGTGATTTTGGACCAGTTTGAACGGCGGCGCTGCCATAGGAAGCGGAGACGGCAACTCTTATTTTGAATATTCGACGACCTCCGGTGATATTCGAAGGAAGCTGAGGGCAGATTCATGATGGGGGCATCGAGACGGTATAGGGGTGTTATTTTGAGAGCCACCGGAGATGGTGGCGATTTCTCCGGTGGCGGCGGCGGCGGTGTGACGCTGGTACGAGGAAGAAAGGGTTTTGATCTCTAGGGTTTGCATAGGTTTCAGACAATAATATGTAAATAAAGAGATCTAATGTGGACCGTTGGATGAGGGGTAATCGATGGTCAGGATTGATCACTTCAAATCCCCTTCCCAATGGTTATGCTTGAATTCCAATCAGACCCAGCCCAAATTACTCTCCAAACCCGGTCCAACATCAGGCTATAAGATAATTGAAACGACGTAGTACCTGGGCCAAACTACGTTGTTTTGAGTTTAAAAGTTGAAGAGAGATCCTGGCCTTCCATTTAAATTTGATTCAATGATTTATATTAGTTACCCCAACTCACTTAATAATGTCGGCAATTCCCTCAGTAATCTAAGACCAAACATCATCTTCTCTCATCTTCTCCACAAAGCTCACGCCGCCTTTGAACGACTCAACCATGGCCGCCTGCGCAGACCTCCAAGTTCAACCAAATCCCAACCACAAAACCCCTTTGACCTCCACTTCCCAAATCCCTAACTCATGTCTTTCAAATGACCCGGAATCGTAGCCCATCCAAATCTCCAAAGGAGAAGAAGAGAAGAGACAAACTTTCTTAAATCTTGCAAATCTCCATGACCTGTTAGAGCATCAATTGGTGTTTTTCGCTGAGTTTCAACAGGAACTCGCGATTACTACCAGTTTCGGTTCAAACTTGGAATAATGGGGAATTCTTATAAGCCATGTCCATCCGCCCGGCGTAGGTATTTCTGTCCTCTTCTTGTTCTTATCCACTTCATTGTTTCGTTTGCTTGTCAACATCCCCTCTGTTGCCTCCCTTCTTGCTTATTTGGTTTAGCGTTTTTAAATTGTCATGCTCGCATGTTAAAAATTGAGTTATCTTAGTGCATTGTGATCTTGGTTGGTTTAGTTGCTAGTTTTATTTTATTCTACTTTGGTGTCTATACTATAAGGTGAAACCAAGTTTATGTTGCATAAGGATTCATAGGCTTAGCTCGCCAAAGGGCTTTCAAAGCCCAAATGGTTGTCAAAGCCCATTATCACAGAGCCCCATGGCCTTTGATTAATCTATTTTGTAGCTGAGAGTAAATAATAGGGTCGTTCAAGGTCGTTTTGGTAATTGGGGAAGGGGGATATTTTCTGTTGTATAGGATAAGATTGAAATGGAATGTGAAGGTGAGAGAAGATCAGATTTTTGAGGGAAGGTTAAGGGAGTGAAATCAGGGTAATTCAGGGGTATATTGGGTAAAGAACTTAGGGGAATCTTGCATTAACCTCCTGGGAAGCTTCTTTGAAGCTTAAAGAAGGCTTGACTTGGCCAACAAGTCAGGATTTTAGGGATTGGATAGCAAACAATAAGAATTAGCCAGGGACTGATTTGAAAACTGAACATATTTGGAGCTGCCCTAAGAGCTGCATATAAAAGGATATCTAAGAGAGTCTTAAAGAGGGGAAGAGAGAAAAAATCTGGAAGGATTAGAGAGCTAAGAATCTGAAAACACAAATGGCTGCAAATCTACTGTTTCCTTGGATTTTTTGACTGGTTTTTCAGCTTTTTCTTGATTCACTGAAATACTTTTGAGTAATGTTTAATCTTTCAATCCCAGAAATCCCAAAAGAAAAACATTTTTCTTTTATGCCAGTTTTAGATTAGCTTTCAGCATTCAAACACACAAAATACAAAAAAATATGTATTCATAATTAGAAAAACCAAAAAAAATGGTGAAACTCAAAAATAAACACTCTCAATTTGATTTTCTGTCTAAATTTTAGTTTAGGTAACTGAATCACATTCCTGAAGTTCATTTTGGCATTTTGAAGATCAAGGAAAATTACTGTTGGGTTTCTAGTAATATGGATTTCATTTGATCAGGCCTAGTCCTTCTAATTGGGTATTCTGATTGTCAAAGTTGTCTCTGAAGTGCACTGTGGTGATTGTTTTGTGGTCATTATGTCTTCTGGTTTTACTACGATTTCCTGGGTTTACAAACTATTTCTAGGTTGATTAAGTTGAGGCTGGTTGTGGTTGATCGCTGCTTGTTGTTGTTGTTTGTGCACTGCTGCCTACTGCTGATTTTTCCCCTTCTTTGTTCTTCAATTTCCAATTCACCCTTTTGTAACTTTGTTGGACATGAAGCTCGAAGTTGAAAGCATGAACTGATATGAAGATTTGACCTGTTCTATGATATATTTGTACTAGATTACTCAATTTATCATGTTGGCTGTTAAAAATGATTTGAATTCCTAGCCTGCTATGTAATTTTAGTCATGTGATTAAGTTCCTCTGGTGTTATTTGCTTGCAACAATAGCTCACTGCTGTAGTTTTGTCTTGTTCAAATGATGGTTCATGTGTAAGGTGACCTTAATGTTGGTGAATTTGTGAATATGGACACCTGCTGTTTAAAGCTCAAGTTCTTTTGAATTGGTTTGAAGATGGAATTGGCCATTACATGGCCTGGGTAATTGATAACAGATATTGATTTTGTCAAAGAGATTTCATTGAGGACCTGAGCATGTGAATTTTATTTTGTTTTGGTCACAATTAAAACGAATCCGTGTAGTTGCGGGGAATATGAATCATGACTACTACCATATTGTCTTTGATTTTGAGAAATTGCGAATTCAAATGTCGGTCGAAGTTTACTCTGCCTAAATAGTTAAATCTTAAAAAGAACCAAAACATTAGTCTAGTTTCATATCTTCTGTAATATCATTGCTAGATATTATGTGAGTAAAGCAATTGTTGGTTTGGAATGATTGAATCATAGTGTTTGGCCCAACCTTGGGTTTGAGAGTGACGTCTGCCTTAGGACGTCTTCTCTTTATATCTGGGCTCATTTTGGGCCCATGTTTGAAATATTCATCACAAAGTTGAACTTGTTCCACCTTCATTGACTCGCCTTCTGCCGTTTGTTGTTGTTGGCCAACCCTTTATTTGGATATTGTAACGGACTTGTTAATTTGCTGGGCTTTCATTCTTTTATTATATCTAGAGATAAATTTAGATAGAAAATGTAGTTTCTTTTGGATTGACCTTTAAATAAAACAATGAGGTGAGCCTCGCAAAATGAAACAATTGCAGGGCCCTCAATAAAGGTTAAAAATAATTAGAATTCGGGAGGGCCGTTTAGCGAATTTCACGGCCTTTCCCAAAGTAATAAGAAGCTAGAATCTTTAGACGCGAATTAATTAAATTTATCTTCCTAAACTCGGGTGCGCATTGATGCGACCCAAATCCAAATCTCGATGAAGTCGAAATGTGTCGATGACTACGGGTGCCTTGATGGAGACGTGGTCAAAGACGTATTTTCACAACGTTGCAAATCCTTTAAATTGAATAATGGAAAAAGCGGTTTTGTAAATAAAAGGCACATAAGCTAGCTTGTACTAAAATCAGATAAAATCAAATGCAACAGTTAAGCGACCATGCTAGAACCACGGAACCCGTGAATGCCTAACTCCTTCTCCCGGGTTAACAGAATTCCTTACTCGGATTTCTGGTTCGCAGACTGCAACAGAGTCATATTTTTCCTAGGTTCAGGATTCAAATCGGTGACTTGGGACACCATTAATCTCCCAAGTTGCGACTCTGAATAATAAATAACTAAATCTCGTTCCGATTGTCCTTTAATTGGAAAAACTCCTTTGAGCTCCTTTGCGGGGGTGTATAGCGAAAAAGGATGTGTTACAGCTAACACCTTCTCCCCGAGTCAAATGAAAGCTCTTACCCGAATTTCCGGTGCGGACATAGTTTTAGAGTCCAAAAGTGTTTTAAAGGAAAATTATTTTTAAAACGGTGACCTGACACACCAAAATCAAATGTCAGGTGGCGACTCTGAGTTAATCCTTTTAAACACATTTTTTGTCACTTTCAATTGAAAAGCCTTTTCAAGCATTTACTAAAATCTTTTTTATTAATTTAAGAGGGTTTAAGTGAGGTTTGATTAAAAAAGAGGTGTGACAACAAGAAAGCGTATTACTATTTTAGTAGTTTTTGTTTGATTAGGATTAAAAGGGTTCTTCGTCAGATTTTGTTATTCTCTTCAATTTTAAAGCAAGATTCATGGCCTAGATAATGGATAAAATATTCTTTTTTTACATTATTCTTCACATAAGTTTGTAGGTTATTTTGGTCAAAACAATATGAGTAAAATTCTATTAAACTTTCTATATTGGAAATTGATGTTGGGCGTGAGTTGGGTCTTCTAAGATGCTTTTTCTTTAGTTTATTAAGCTTCTTCTTCTACTTTTCTTTTTTTAAGTTTTGACAAGGCAAGGAATAATAAGTTAATCATAGAAAATATAGAGTAAAATAACTTATTATTTTTATCATGTCAAATTGTAATGAATTAATTTTATATTTTCAAAAAATAATTTTTCTTTTTATAAATTATTTTGTGCCGGATAAAATTATAATATATAAAGTTCTAAAGTTAAGTAATAATAGATTTCATAAAATTATAATAAAGATTTATTTCACTAAAGATTCAATTCCTCGTAGAATAATATTTCCAAACTCATAATAACTTTTGATAAAAAAATATCAACTAAAAATTGTTATTTTCCTATAATTGTAACATTCAGAACAAAAATACTTAATTTCCCCAGATTAACATGACAATAACAATAACATGGCAACTCCAAAATGTTCACATTGTTGTGTTAGATTTAAAATGCTAATTTTTTTTACCTTTTTCTTTCAATATATAAATTGGGAAAAAAATTAAAGGTAAACTTTCCTCTAAATAAAAGGCGGGGCAAGGGGCTCTCCATCTCTATGAAGATTGTGTCCAGGATCTGGTAATCTAAGCCTTGCTTCTTCTGGTCGGCTCGTATTAGCCTGTGCTTTATTACAGGTAGTCATTTTCCCGTTTCTTTAGTCTTTTCAAGGGTACTTTTATATTTTACTTTTTTATTTAGTGTTGTATTGTCCAAAGATGTTTAGATAACGATCGATAGATTTATCAAGAGATATGAGATTGTTAGTACGCATGTCACAGAGAAAAAGAGGAAAAAAACTAACAAAAGACATGTACCAACTACTTAGAACTTTCTTCATTATTTAAAACCACCAAAAGTTAATTAATTTTAAGGAAAGAAAAGGAAAAGATTAAAATTATAAAATGATAAATCCTTTTCTTAGATTAATCAAGACCGTTCAAAAAGATTGAAATATCTAATATTAGTTCTTCATTATAAAATCTTGAAAGATTATTTTAATGTAGTCACAAAATCTTAAAAAGTTGAATTGAATCAACAATCAGGTAAAACATTTAAATTCAACAATCAACTTTATTATATTGCTTATTAAATAAAAAATATATAATTCTGACGTAATATTTGTACTTATTGTACTACTGAAAAGGGAAAGATTAACCAGCTATTGTGACATCAGACAATATAAACCAAATCATGCTCCATCAGTTTGTTAAATGTGCTATGAGCCGAAGACATGAACAAAACAGAAAAAAATATCTCGATTTGATTGAAATACCAACGATAAGGCATACTAAATATTTATACTCAAACAAAATTATTTATTTTTTAATTTAGCCTATTATTGATGAACCATAAGGCCACTTTTCATTAGAGACTTACTTACTATTAGTAGAAGAAAGTTTCAAAACATTCAAAAGAAGTTGCGAAATAAATATTAGTAAACTTATATAACAACATTTTAGAATATTTTGGTGAAGCAATCTTCGATCTTCTAAGTACAATAAGCTATCCGAAATTTATTAGCAACTATATTAGTGCAAAAAAGTAAAAGAATGGCTTAGAGAGAGAAGCTCCGCCTTCTCTCTACTTTTCTTCATCTTCTACACTGTTTCATCGTCTTCTTCTTCTCCATTGCAGCTGCTAAGGTAAGTAAACCTAGCAGAATTAGTTATGGCAAAGAGGAGAGGTCGCCCAAGAAAGGAACTAGTTCCAATTTATGCGAGTGATTTAGTCTTCCGAAATGCAGTTAATACTGTGCAGATGGTAGGTACTACTGTTCCATCGAATCCTCCGGTGGTTACTGTTCCATTGCCTCAAGTAATACCAGATCCACAACCATCTAATGTTCCAATGTTACCAGTAGCAACAGTGAAGAGTATAGAGCCTCCAATCAAGGCAGTAGCTGGTCCGAAGGAGCAGGAAAATGGAGACCAGACCAACATGCAACAACCAACAACACCAGATCCACCAAAGGCTGTAACAAAGGAAGGTGCAAATCCACCCAAACAGTGGAATAGTCTCTTCCAGAGTAACAGACTTGCTGCAAATGGTATGTCCTTAGAATATATTCCCCCTACGATTGTTAATGGCAAACCAGTTGGTCAATTGGTAAAGGAAGAAGTGGAGGAGGAAGAAGTGAAATGGAAATGTGCTTTGGTAGTATTTGTGTTAGGCAATAGCCCTGGGTATAATGGAATGCAGCGATTTATTAATCTCCACTGGTCACATGTTCCTGATCCTGAACTGTTCTATCATGAGGAGGGTTACTATATTGTTAAATTCAAGTCCATTGAAGATGCTAAGGAAATACTGTGTGGAGGACCATATACTATTGCCAATAGACCAATGATTTTGAAGCAATGGTCTGTGGATTTTGACTTCAAAGCAGCTTTCCCCACTGAAATTCCTTTATGGATAAAGTTTCCTAACTTACCAATGTCTTGTTGGGGCAGCAAGTCCTTAAGTAGGATTGCCAGTGTCCTTGGTAAACCTATATATGCTGATGAGTGCACTACTAAACAGTCTAGAATCTCTTATGCTCGTATGCTCATTGAGGTAAATGTGTCCAAAAAGTTACCTAGTGAAATAGAGATTTTAGATCCAAATGGAAAGAGTTTCATACAGGATGTGATCTATGAGTGGAAACCTTTGTACTGTGAGAAATGTTTAGAGGTTGGACACAACTGTCTAACCAAAGCTACCCAACCTACACAGAAAGGTAAAGCAACACAAGAATGGAGAGTGAAAGCACCAGTTGAAGCAAGCAAAAACAACCAGATGCCTCACAGCCAGAGTCAAGAGATAATTAAGGAGACAATTATCAAACCTACAACTGATGTTGGGGATAGACAGAAGCAAGTTGTTCAAGACTCTCCAGTCTTTAACATAACCAATTTCCCTCCCTTATCTCCTCTTGTTATGTCTAATAGATTTGAAATTGGGTCAGTTAGGTGGGCTAATCATCCCCTAGATGAAGGGGGAACAAGTAAAACTCAATGAAGTGGATCATTTGGAATATTAGAGGTGTAAATAAAAGGTTCAAACAAAAAGAAGCTCAAAATTACTTTAGGAATAATAAGTTTGACCTGGTGGGACTAGTAGAAACCAAGGTTAAACAACAGAATGCTAGTAGAATAGCTAGTTTTTTATTGCCTAACTGGAACATGATAACTAATTATAGTGGTGCAGCAAATGGTAGAATTTGGATCCTGTGGGATCCTAAAAAAATTGTGGTTTCTGGTTATCTTGAGGAGGCTCAGATAATCCATTGTCAAGTTCAGCACATCACTGGTGAGGTTATCTGCTGGCTCTCAGTAGTGTATGGATTCAATGAGTGTGATCAGAGGAGGATGTTATGGAATTCTATCTTGAACTTATCAACTGGTATTACTGATCCATGGCTCATTGCAGGGGATTTCAATGCAATTTTATCCACCAAAGAGAGACAATCCTGCCAACAAGTGAAGCAAAGGGACCTTGTGGATTTCAATAACTGCATTCAACAATCAAGACTAGTGGAGCTTCCTTGGGAAGGAAACTATTTTACCTGGTCTAACCAACAAAGTGGTAATGATAGAGTATGTAGTAGACTGGATAGAATGTTTGGTAATTTTGAATGGCAGATGAAGTGGAACCATGTACACACTGTATATGGTCATCCCCTTATATCTGATCATAACCCTATGCTACTAACTCTTACAACTGATACAGCTATAAGGATAACACCATTCAGATTCTTCAATGCTTGGATCCAGCATAAGGAATTTCATGTTATTATCTCAAAGTACTGGAGTGTCAAGGAGCAGAATACTCTTCAAGGAGTATGGAATAATCTTAAGTCCCTCAAACGTCCCTTAAAATCTCTTAATGTTAGAGATTTTAAGAATATTTCTCAAAAGATTGAAAGTAGCAGGAAAGAACTGGAAGATGTGCAGCATCAACTGGCTACTTCTTATTCAGATACACTTCAGCAAAGAGCAAAAGATATGGTACAACAGCTGGAGAAATGGTCACTAATTGAAGAGTCAGCTTTACAACAAAAGTCAAGAGCTAAGTGGATCAAGCTAGGGGATTCCAACAATAAGTATTTTTCAGCAGTCATGAAAGAGAGGAGCCAATATAAGAAGATTATTGAACTCTCTACAGAAGGAGGCATGAAGATAAATGATCCTGCAGAGTTGAAGAAGGAGATTAGGGATTTCTATCAAGCTCTAATGGGAACTGCAGCCAACACACTTCCAGCAGTGAACAAGATATATATGAGGAATGGACCAAAATTATCTCAATCACAAAGGATGGATCTTGTAGCTGATATAATTGATGCAGAGATAATTGACAGCTTGAAGGGTATTGGAAATGATAAAGCTCCAGGCGTTGATGGTTTTAATGCCATGTTCTTCAAACAGTCTTGGCATATCATTGGTAATCAGGTGATGTTAGCAGTCAGGAATTTCTTTCATACTTCCAAAATGCATAGACCAGCTAATTGTGCAACTCTCACTTTGTTACCTAAGGTTCCTAATCCTCAAACAGTGAAGGAGTTTAGGCCTATAGCTTGTTGCTCAATCTTATATAAGATTATTTCCAAGCTGTTGGCTAATAGACTCCAAAAAGTTATGAGTAGTATTATATGCAATTTTCAGGCTGGATTTATACCAGGAAGAAGAGTAGCAGATAATGTGATATTAGCTCATGAGCTAATAAAACAGTATTCTAGATCACATATTTCTCCCAGATGTATGATCAAGATTGATCTCCAAAAAGCTTATGATTCAGTGGAATGGTGCAGTCTACAACAGATTATGGAAGAGCTGGATTTCCCTAGCAGATTTACTACATGGATCATGGAATGTGTTCAAACTGTTAGCTATACTGTTGTAGTTAATGGTGAAATAACAAAGCCTTTTCAAGCTGCCAAAGGATTGAGGCAAGGAGATCCAATATCTCCATTTTTATTTGCTATTATAATGGAATATCTTAGTAGATCTCTGGCAGAGTTGAAACATACTACAAGCTTCACATATCATCCAGGGTGTAAGAAGTTAGGAATCACTCATTTGAGTTTTGCAGATGACTTACTATTATTTGTCAAAGGGGAGCCTCAATCAGAAAGTTCTATGTTCCTATTCTTTTCTCAATTTCTTGCTGCTACTGGGCTTAAAGCTAACCTACACAAAAGTGCTGTGTATTTTGGTGGGGTGTCAAATGAGAGTCAACAACAAATTCTTGATCTTCTTGGTTATGTTAAGGGGGATCTTCCTTTCAAATATTTGGGAGTCCCTTTAACTGCCAAAAAGTTATCAGTTGCTCAATGGCAACCTCTGGTTGATAAGATTACTGCAAAAGTTACTTCCTGGACAGCAAGGTACTTATCATATGCAGGCAGATGTCAATTGGTTCAATCAGTTATCCTTGGAGTTCAAGCTTACTGGGCTCAATTATTTATCATGCCATCTAAAGTTGTTAAGCTGCTGGAGACTATATGCAGAACATACATTTGGTCAGGGTCTGTTAACATCACTAAGAAAGCATATGTGGCTTGGGAGAAAGTTTGTATGCCTAAGTCTGTTGGAGGACTGAACTTAACAAATATATCAATGTGGAATAGAGCTGCAATAGCTAAACTATGTTGGGACTTAGCTCATAAAAAAGACTTGTTATGGGTGAAATGGATTCACACTGTCTATGTCAAACAACACCAGTTGGAGAACCTTACTATCCCAGTTAATGCTAGCTGGATGGTAAGGAAAATTGTGGAAGGAGTCAAACTGCTGCAACAACAAAATCTGCTAGGTGACACTGTCTGCTCTATAAGGAAGGTATACTTGCAGCTGCTGGGAGATTCATCTAGAGTTTCATGGAAGAATATGGTAATGCAAAATGCAGCTAGACCTAAAGCTATCTTCAGCTTATGGTTGCTACTGCAGGATCGACTTCCCACCAAAAACAGACTGTTAAAATGGAAGCTGAACATCTCCGGAGTGTGTGTTATGTGCCAGCAAGAATTGGAAACTAGAGATCATTTATTTCTGCATTGCTCCTTTGCTTCACAGTTGAGATATCAAACAATGCAATGGTTGAGAACTGATGATTTCACTGGACAAAATTGGATACAATTCTGTCAATGGATCATTATGCAGTCCAAAGGAAAATCTGTCCGAGCCCTCACCTTCAAGATGACTATCACAGAAATGCTATATAGTATATGGTTAGAGAGAAATGCAAGAATTTTTTAAAACATTTATTGTAATAGTGATAAACTCCTAAGTAGCATAGCCTATATTTGTAATGTTCGAGCTCCTCCTAGGCTTAGTTCACATATTCAGCATTTTATGATATAAATGCTGAATATTAGAGTAGCATAGATACTTCATGTCCTAATTTGATAGGCAGTTGAGATTAAACTGTCCTATGATTTTGTAAGGCATCCTTTTGGTGATTAATAAAAATTTTAATTACCAAAAAAAAAACTATATTAGTGCATTATAATCCAACCGATGTTAGAAGGTTGTAGGAACATAGTATGCAGACATGTTAGATGACTTTTGAAGGATACATGACAGTTCATCTAATAATCAATATTTGTGTGCATTAAAAATTATTAGTTAATTATTAGAGAGTATGAGCAATAATATAGAAAATATGATATACCAAAACTTGATTAGGGCTAGATGATTGTATTTCATCGGACAGAGAGATAATAGGAAAATTGATGAAAATACATATGAAAAAATTCAATGCACAATCTGTGACGACGACCCATCGTCTTATGTGTTACTGCTACGTTTTCCCCTTATTGTGCATGTTTCAATATCAGTATTAGAGTCGATCGGGTGAAATTGAATTGGTTTTGGTTTGAAATAAGGCACTTGGCCTCTTAGAAGGAAGCTTGTTTTGGAAAAAAAAAAGTCAACCGGAAGTTGGGAAGTTGACTATGTTGTTAGAGGGCTCGGATGTGAATTTTGGTGGTTCGTTTAGCTTCAGGAGATGATTTCTAACTTAGGAGAGCGATCGGATTGAATTTGGAGGTCCAATGTAGAATTAGGCTTGAATTGGCGAAGTTTGAATTTTGGCGGATTCCGGTTGATAGGTGAGATTTTGATCCGAGGGTCGGAATGGAATTCCGAGAGTCGCAGTAGCTTTGTTAGGTGATTTTGGATATGTCTACAAATTTTCAAGTCATTCGGACGTCGTTTGATTGGGTTTTTGATTGTATGCGCATTTCGGAAGTTCTTAAGAAATTTAGGCTTGGATTTGAGGAATTTGGTTATTTTTTATGTTAATGATAGTGTTCTTATGGCTTGAGCAAGTTTGAATAAAGAAATAGGTCATGTTGGTGCTTTTGGTTGAGGTCCCGGAGGGCCTCGGGGTGATTTCGGATGGTTGACCGGAGGTTGTAGGAGTTTATGCATGTTTTTGTATTGCTACTCCTGCTATTTTTGCGTCTGCGGAAAAGGAGTCGCCTAAGCGGTTCCGCAGACGCAGCTGAAGGATAGCATAAGCGGCCAAGGGAGAATGGATGGACCGCAGGAGCGGTTTGGAAACCCCGGAAGCGGTCAACGCGGAAGCGGTCAACGCGGAAGCGGTCAACGCGGAAGCGGTCAACGCGGAAGCGGTCAACGCGGAAGCGGTCAAGGACCGCAGAAGCAGTCGATGGGATTTTAAGTTGGAGAGAAGCGGTCAAATTGACGCCTTAGCGGTGTCCGCAGGAGCGGTCAATGGACCACGTAAGCGGAAGTCGAGCTAGTCAGAAGGGTTTTTACATCATATTTCATCCGCGAGCCTATGTTATTTTCCTGCATTGTTGAGCAATTTTCGAGCTTGGGAGAGCGAATTGAGGAGGGATTCGAAGAGGAATGATTGGAGGTAAGATCTTTGAAATTAAATCTCATTTTTATTTGGAAAATCTACCTCGAGATTCATGGGAACAAGCCAAAAATTGAAGAAATTAGGGCTTGAGTTTTTGATATTTCGAATTGGGATTTGGTAGTTCATTTGAGCTCGAATTTGGAAATTCTTGGTATGTATGAACTCGTGGCGAGACGAGGATTCCGGAAATGTAAGTTTCGTAATTTTTTGAGAAGCGGGCCCGGGGCTAGGGTTTTGCTAGTTTTGAGGTTCTTGCTATGATTCGATTGTTTTCGATTGGGTATTGTTCCATTTGCATATTGTGATTTATTAGCTCTGGTTTTTGGTTAGATTCAATGTGCGTGGAGGCGATTTGAGGGGCAAAGGCGCTGCGAGCTTGAGATTTTGCCGGTTTGAGGTGAGTAATACTTGGGAATGATATCCTGAGGGTTTGAAACCCCGGATTTGCACATCCTAGTGCTGTATTGTGGTGACTTGCACGCTGGACCTGAGCGTGGGGTAGAGCACCATTGGAATTGTGACTTGGTCCATCCCGGTTGTTGGTTTTTATCGCTAAATTGTAAATGTTTTGTTGTTATCATTATGACTTGGGCTCATTGCCATACTTGGGGCTTATTGCCGATTATTTGAAACCCATGTATATCACATTGTGACGCTATATGAGGCGAGACCCACACTCCATGGCTAGTGTGGGGTCATATATGTGGGAAATTGTGTCCCCGTTCAATCCGAGGAATGAATTATACTATATTAGCGATTGCTTCGCACCTTATATTGATGTTATCTGGGCGTGATGCCATGTTTGCGGCCTTGTGCTGACTTGTAGAATCCTGTAGGGATTGATATTTCAGAGTTAGCATGATTTGCATACTATTTGCATTCAGTCCAGGGTTTTTAACACTATTTTGCAAACTCATCCAAAATTATATCTTTTTGAAAACACAAATGATTTTTGATGATATTTCGGGCTGACGATCATTATCTCATTATTTTCTGGACTGCATATTATTAATGGAAACGGTGGTGACTATTGGCACCGTGTATTGAAATGGAAACGGTGGTAACTATTGGCACCGTGTATTGTAATGGAAACAGTGGTAACTATTGGCACTGTATGATATTGCGCTTGGGCTAAAGAGCCCCTCCGGAGTCTGAAACCCCACAGTGAGCGCCATCGACGTTAAATAATATGCATTGTTGGCCCGGGCTGCACGCCGCAGCGTATTCATATGCATTGAATTGCATTTATGCATTTACTCCTGTTTGTACTACATGGCACAACATTTAGCATTCATGTATCATTGGCATACATAGTGTTACTTGCCTTGTTGACCAGATACTCTAGTGTTACATGTTAAGGAGTGCTGAGCCCGAGAGGCTGATGTTGGATATTGTGTGTTGATATTGAGCCCGAGGGGCAGGTTTCTGACTATTTCCTACCTGTTGAAATCACATTTGCAATCGTTGAAAAAGCATATTCTCAAAAGAGATTTTGAACTGAACTTGGGATTTTCAAAAGGGATTTTCATAATATTTTGGTTTTCTCAAAGAAATAAGGGTTGTTCTATCTTTTATAGCTGTTTGGTGTGCTCATACGTGTTTTCTTATCGCTCAGATATTATTCTCTCTTATTACCATTGAGTTGGAAGTACTCACTTTACTCCATGCACCTTACATGCCATTGCAGGTATTGTTCACCCGATAGCGGGTTATCGGCATGCTGGAAGGCTTTAATGTGGTAGTTGAGCAAGGTGACCGTCAACGTTTGCGGCACCGCACTCCATCTTTGTATTTTAGTTTTATCTTGTATATATATACATTGTTAGTCCAGTATTGGAGTCCCTACTCAGTAGATGCTCGTGACTTGTGATACCTCGGTCGGGCTATATTGGTATTCATATTAATTAATTTCATACATTTAGATTCGATCTGTTATATAACTGATTAATTGCTTTAAATGGTGTAACTGAATGGTCTGGATCGCCGTGTCTTCACGAGAGGCGACATCATGACCGGATTTGGGGATTGGGTCATGACAAGTTGGTATCAGAGCCTAGGTTACTAGGTCTCACGAGTCATAAGCAGGGTTAGTAGAGTCTCGCGGATCGGTACGGAGACGTTTGTATTTATCCTCGAGAGGCTGCAGAACCTTTAGGAAAACCTCCCATTCTTGGAATTCTTATCGTGCGTACTTGATTCAGTTTGAGGTAACTCTTGAAATTCTTTCCGCACGTCGGTATACGCACATGAGCGCTCAAACTATATGTGCCTAGATGGCTTGTGATTCCCCGATCAAGGGGCGAGAGGTAATCTTTGTGAGTTCATGTTGGGCCAATCTGGAGGACTCGAGGCCGGATATTTGCCTATGGTTTGAGCACCGAGGTGCCGATTGTGTGAGCAAGTGTTTCGAACTTATATGTTTAGTGTTGTTCTTATTAGCCGGAATGGCGGCTGGATATCCATGTGATGAGTATGTTAGTACTGCGGGGTGTATCTATATAATTTTGGTAGTGTCGAAGAAGTCTGATGGATAATTTATTAACTGTTAAGTGTTCGCTTCCTATTCTGCTTTAATGTGTAGTTCGAGTTACGGGCGCATGAAGAATATTTCATGTCTCTTAGTTGACAAGTAAAGTTCATTCCATGTGGCAGTATGAGTATAGACTCAGAAAGATTAAATGGTTGTGTATTACGTATATGATAGTGGAAGGTATGTGGATACATTCAAATGAGGCGAAGCAGGTGGGTATCTCTTGCGGAGGATTTTGAACGGTATAATCCTTATGTGTATGTAGAATATCTCACGTGTAATTGAAGGGTATGTGTTGTATTTTGAAGTATTGGGACGCATAAGAAAGTGGGCTCAGCTGATGTGGAAATGAATGCGAGGTTTCCAGAGAATGTTAGTGCTAGATGATCTGTGTATTTACAAAACTTGTAAATGAATTGAGTTTGATCTCATTGTGGCATCATTAGAGTAAAAGTGTTGTGAGTTGCTAAGAATGCCTTAATATATGGCATCGAGCCAAGTTTGGGAGGTTACTGTTGGTCAGCTGATTGCACGGTTATGTGCCATGGTGGTTCCATTATGAGGTAGGATGGCGGATCAGTTCTGGTTACAGAAATTGAGCCGAGGATGGGTCGTGTGAAGGAAAACTATCTACAAATGTTATATGGTGCTTCGTAGGTGTGAGAAATACTGAGATGTTTTGAGTTGTTGATGATAAAGAATGCCAAAGTATAGAGAAGAAAGATGGTTGTTGTATCTGTATGAAATCATGTTCTTCGGTGTGTGGCTACTAATAAGGCACGAGTGGTTCCGCTCTTTTAGGGCAGGTGAACTACAACTGAATGAGAGTGAATGACTCTCGAGAATGGTTTTTCTATGTTCAAGAGTTTGCATGTAATAATCAGGTGTCTTAAGTTTGTGTATGTGGCTAGAGACTGTGTTTTCATTAGAAGAGATCAAGACTTGTGGTATGTTATGTTAATTATGGGATTCTATGTATCAATATTTGGGAAGTAATTGTAATGAATTCAGATTCGCAGGAAGTTCTTCGGAGTAAAGCATTCTGGAATATTGTATTTCTAGGAAGCGTTCGAGAGGGTATTCAGTGGCCTATGGGTCTTAGATGGTGTGGTTAATGTGCGAGTCTCGTATGGTAACTTGAGTTGAGGTATTGTGGTGCTATACCAAGGGAGGATATCAAATTAATGATGAGTCATGAAGGAAAGCAGATGAATGGAATAGCTGGATAATAACTAATCATTACGGTAAGGATATGATTAATTCTTGTATGTGTTTGAGGTAATGAGTCTTGCAGGGATTGTGCAGCAAAGCTTGTAAGTGTTGGCAGTTTTCTTAACTTGGTCTGGATAGAAGGACTCAGTCCTGGAAATTTATCTTGTTCAATGGAATTGGGAGAAAGAGTTCTGATGTGTTTTACCGTGGTTTGAAGATGGGCATGTTATCCTGGTGTGGTATGGTCTGTGTGTTATGACATAGAGAATTGAAAATTTGCGTGTTCAAGGCTATGGTTCAGTTCATAATGGAAAATCATTAAATTCTTGAGCAGCACAGACAGCTTCAGGTGAGTAAAGAATCGATTCTTCATATGATTAAGGTGATGTAAATTCATGATACGTCAGTAGTATTGCGACATTTTCTTGTTGGATCGACTACGGATATTTGAGTTTATTGACGGCACAGGAAATTTAAAATATATTTCGAGGTACGAATGGATACTTGATGTGTGTTATGTAATCGTACAGCAGAGTGCGGGATCAGGCATAATGATTCATGCGTTATATGTGTTTGAGGCTAGAAGTTCTCGTGATCCGACCATGGGATGGTTTTGGGTCGTATGAATCGACATCGTCTTGCAGTTGTTGGAAATTGGAGGTCCGAGTGGATTTTCTTTGCTTGGTATGTTAAATTGGGTTATGATATTAGATTGTAGACTGGTTGTTCCAATGTCAGGTTGTCTAGACTAATGTGTTATGGGCTATGTCGGAAAAGGGGCCACAGGTTGCATGGTAAGGTGCATCGCACTACTGTTCTAGCATAGTAGTTATATTCCAAGGGCCAACGGATGGATGGCAAGCATTGCTTGTTAATTGGGGCTTCGTGGCGGATGACAGTGCATAGGTTTCTACCATTGATTCAGTTCCGGTATTGAGGGACTTTTCGGATGCGTTTCTTGCGGCCGGGCATGAGGCTCGATGTGCATCTCCTTTTGTGAGATATATGTGCAGGATTGGGTGGAACGCCTCCACGGGTATGGTATCTAGATCGGGTGGCATGCCGCCACGGGTATGTTATCTGGAGCGAGTTGCGCGCCGCAACAATGTGATGTTGAGAATAGTTTTCTATATGTTGCTTTTGTATGCCTTGCTTCACCATGGGTGTGATGGATTGCTTGGTTTCAGACCTCAATCTGAGCGTGGATGTTTGTGTTGAGGCTGGTGGCTTCAGGTGCTTCATGGGTAATAGTGTTTGGATAGAATCACGCGATGTGGCAAGGCCACGTGATGTTGTGACCTTTCGAGGAGGATTCAGGTACTCTGTTTCTATGATGTGAAATGGGACCTCAGTTTTGTGTTGTGATCGTATGGAGGAATTTGAATTACAGCTCTTACGTTTGAGTCAGTTGTTATGGTTCGAGTGTGTTCAGATCATTTCTTATGGGTGCATGTGTTGAGCACGTTATGGCTTAGGCCAGCGTTGAGATGTCATATCATGAGAGTGGCATGTTGTAGTTGAGATGATCGTTGGAGTTATTAATGAGTACGAGCATATTTGATTTTAGCTTGTTAGAAAGGTACTATCGAGGTTTGGCTCTGAAATCTGTTGTAGTATCAGTCATAAAGGAAATGGACTCATGAATGGGTGATCTGAGAGATGGGTTTGGTTTATCGCGTGTTTCATTTGTCGTTAGCGGTATATGAAGGTGTTGGGATAAGACTTTAGCTAATATAAAGGATTTTCTATCAGTATTTGGTTGTTGTGGGATATCATACGATTGCATTCAAGGTTGCATGTATAGATTATAACAGTTTGTTTATTCTGAGTATAGATGTGGGGTTCTGATCTGGTGCGTGCTTTCGGGAAGTGCAATGTGGTTTATAGTTTAGATGGACTATGAAATTCCAGTTGTGTTATGTTATCGAACCTACGTGAGATAGGGTGACGTGGGATCACCCTGGGTATATGCTTGGTAAGGTCATCCAGCCATTGGGTTGCTTCTAGTACAACTCTGGGTACGCTCGAGGACAAGGGTTTGTTTAAGTTGGGGAGGATGTGACGACCCGACCCTGTCGTCTCATATGTTACTGCTCCGTTTCACCCTTATTGTGTTTCTTCATGTTTCAATATCAGTATTAGAGTCGATCGGGTGTAATTGAATTGGTTTTGGTTGGAAATAAGGCACTTGGCCTCTTAGAAGGAAGCTTGTTTTCAAAAAAAAAGTCAAGCGCAAGTTAACTATAAGGTTAGAGGGCTAGTATGTGAATTTCGGTAGTTCGGTTAGCTCCAGGAGATGATTTGTGACTTAGGGGAGCGATCGGAATTGAATTTGGAGGTCCGGTGTAGAATTAGGCTTGAAATGGCGAAGTTTGAAATTTTGGCAGATTCTAGTTGATAGGTGAGATTTTGATCCGAGGGTCGAAATGGAATTCCAAAAATTGCAATAGCTTCATTAGGAGATTTTGGATGTGCCTGCAAATTTTCAGTTCATTCGGACGTCGTTTGGTTGGGTTTTTTATTGTATGCGCATTTCAGAAGTTCTTAAGAAATTTAGGCTTGGATTTGAGGAATTTGGTGATTTTTGATGTTAATTATAGTGTTCTTATGGCTCGAGCAAGTTTGAATAAGGTAATAGGTCATGTTGGTGCTTTTGGTTGAGGTCCCAGGGGCCTCGAGGTGATTTCGGATGGTTGAACGGAGGTTGTAGGAGTTTATACATGCTTTTGTATTGTTGCTTCTGCTATTTTCGCGTCTGCGGAAAAGGAGTCGCCTAAGCGGTTCCGCAGACGCGGCTGATGGACCGCATAAGCGGCCAAGGGTGAATGGTTGGGACCGCAGGAGCGGTTTGGAAACCGCAGAAGTGTTCAACGCGAAAGCGTTCAAGGACCGCCTCGATGGGATTTTAAGTTGTACCGCAGAAACTGTCAAATCGACGCGTTAGCGGTGTCCGCAGGAGAGGTCAGTGGACCGCGTAAGCGGAAGTCGAGCTGGTGAGAAGGGCTTTTACATAATATTTCATCCGCGAGCCTATGTTATTTTCCTCCATTGTTGAGCGATTTTGGATCTTGGAAGAGCGAATTGAGGAGGGATTCGAAGAAGAATAATTGGAGGTAAGATCTTTGAACTTAAAACTCGTTTTTATTGGGAAATCTACCTAGAGATTCATGGGAATAAGCCAAAAATTGAAGAACTTAGGGCTTGAGTTATTGATATTTCAAATTGGGATTTGGTAGGTCATTTGAGCTCGATTTGGGAGTTCTTGGTATGTATGAACTCGTGGAGAGACGAGGATTCCGGAAATGTAAGTTTCGTAATTTTTTGAGAAGCTGGCCCAGGGCTCGGGTTTTGCTAGTTTTGAGGTTCTTGCTATGATTCGATTGTTTTCGATTGTGCATTGTCCCATTTGCATATTTTGATGTATTCGCTCTGCTTTTTAGTTAGATTCGATATGCATGGAGGCCGATTTGAGGGGCAAAGATTTTGCCGGTTCGAGGTGTGTAATACTTGGGAATGATATCCTGAGGGTTTGATGTTAGAAAATACGCTTAACGCTAGAGGGGGGTGAATAGCGTTATAATAACATTTAGCGTAAACTTGCGGAAATTAAAAATTGCAGGAAATAAATAAGTGCGTTAAATAATCAAAAAGGAAAGAACGCACCGATATATTCTGGTTCACCACAACACGTGGCTAGTCCAGTCCCCGAGAGACTCTCTCGAGATTTTCCACTAACTTGTCAAGCTTACGGGTGCTCAACAAATCTTTACAACTTAAGGACACAAGCCTTAACACCTTTGCTCGGAGATACAACACTCCAAGACTTCAACCAAGGAAACACAAGTTCCTTACAACAAGAGAATCACAATTCTCTTACAAGTGTATAAAACACTAAACACTCAAACAAAATACTCCTTAATGAGTAGATATGAGTAAAAGAAGTAAGCTCTAGATCACAACAACTTTGGACAAGAATATGGCTCTCAAAAGCTTTATGAAATTGAATATAAAATGATAAACAAAAGTATGCAAGCTTATAGCAATGTAATGATCAGTTGCAGTATGTTGTTGTATTTAAAACACTGAAGTGAAGCTGTATTTATAGTTGAAAAACTTGGCATTACCGTTGCCTAATTGCCAATTAAGAGTTTCTGATTTTACTCACTGACAATCGATTGTCAAACCCCAACAATCGATTGTCTGTCAGTCAGATCAAAATTCAATCCCAGATTTTACGCTTGATAATCGATTACTTACAATCCATAATCGATTACTGGCAACGTTCAAAAAATCCTTTCCAGATTTTACCACAAACAATTGATTGTCCAGAATCAACAATCGATTACTCAGCAATGTTCAAAAAATCTTTTCCGGATTTTAATCAAAACAATCGATTATACAAAATCAATAATCGATTACCCAATAACGTTCAAAAAATCTTTTCCGGATTTTAATCAAAATAATCGATTATACAAAATCAATAATCGATTACCTGACGGTATTTGAAAACTTTACGACAACGGTCAGCTTCACAATTGATTGCACAAAGTCAACAATCGATTACTTATCAGTTTTTGAAAAACATTTTAGACACTGTCTCTTTGAAAATCGATTGTCCAATGTAACAATCGATTATTTAATAAATTTGAAAATCACTGGAAGACACTGTCTCAACATAATCGATTACCATTAGTTCATAATCGATTATTCTGAGTTTTGAAAAACTTTGATGGACACTGCCTCAGTCACAATCGATTGTCATTAGTTCACAATCGATTGTCATGCAGGTTTGAAAAACCTGATGCTCACTGTCTTACTCACAATCGATTGTCATTAGTTCACAATCGATTGTCATGCAGTCTTGGCTTAAAACAATCGATTATCATAAGTACATAATCGATTATCTTAGTCCAGATTTTTAAGGCATGTCTAAAAATTATTTTGACTACTGTAAATATGCATGATTTAAAATCATTTGACATTAAATTAAATATGCATGATTTTGGAAAATAGTTTTATGAGAGAAGCCATGTTACGAGTCAAGTTGTAGGATCACGATCACAATTAAGAATGACTCAATTAAACTATAAAACTTTGTCTTGAGCTTGAATCTCGTTGTATATCAATTGTGCGCTTGTTTCTTGAACTTTGTCATATATCAATTTTCGCTTCGTTTGTCATTCATCAAAACCTATACAAAAGAACACACGTTTTAGTATATTGCATTGAGAACGTGTTTCCAACAATTTCCCCATTTTTGATAATGGCAAACATTAAGCGGGATATGCAAGACAAGCAATTTATATTGACGATTCAAGACAAGTATATACATGCAACAAGTATGCAATTTGTTCCCCCTCAATTTGAGAATTCCCCCTCAATTTAAGCTTATAACTTGAAAGTGCATCATACCCGTTATCTTCCCCCTTTTGCCATTAGCAAAAATAACATAACAATAAGATGCCAAAGATGAAATAAACCTTGTTTATTTATTGGAAAGAAAAAATTACAGCAACAGGGAAGACAATACAACATATAAAAACAAACTTAAAAAAACAATTATTCATTCATCATCTTCCGCCTCATCATCCGGCGCTGCTTCATATGGAACAAGACCCGCATATGGATAATGAACGTGGTCAAAATATCCATGGATCTCATGAGTTAATTGACCGAAAGAAGAGGTCAATGAAGCAATTTGGTTGGAAATGAATTGGAGGGAAGGCTCTTGAGGCTGAGGAGCACGACGAGTTGGAGGAGGAGCAGGCGCTACATGATCACCGTCATGATGAAAGGAGGATTTCGAAATTTCCCACCTTTTGGTACTCTTTTTGAGAGGACCATTTCCAGTGACGAATCCGGTGGCTTCAAGAAAGTTCATGATGAGGAGAGCATAAGGAAGAGGCCTATCATCTCCGATAGCGTCACGCATGTGAATTTTGATAAGCCGACACCAATTGATGTTAGCTCCGATAACTATGGCGTGCATGAGCTTGGTGTCCTCTTGGGAAATGGTAGTATGGTTATGCTTACGAGGCTTGAGGACTCGGGTGATGAAATAGAAAATCAACCGATAATTGGGATCCATTCCCATAATTGTAGGACGACGGGAAGAAAGATTTGGATCATAAGAAGAAAGACCGATTTGGTGTAAGAGGGCTGTTTCATCAAAAAGGGCTCCGGCCTCTCCGGTGTACCGAAAAATGTCTTCACCATTATGAGGAAGACGGGCAATGATATGAAGATTTTCATCGGAAAGAAGAATTTGAACACCATTAATGTTGGTGACAAGCTCACCATCATCATCCTCATGGAGGTTGGAATAAAATGCTTGAACCAATGTAGTATTGATATAAGGATGGGTAAGGAGTAAAAAGTCAAGAAGTTGAGAATTTTTGAGCATATTTGCAGCAGGCCCAAATGATTCAAGATACTTGTGGGTTGAAAAGCGGGGTGGAAGAATGTCGCGCTTTTCAAATTTGGTTAAGAATCGAGTAAGCTCGATGTCGGAATTAAAATATAGAACAGAACCATCTTGATAGGGATAGTTCGGACGAGGAGGGGCAGCAGAGGCGGATGCGCCGTGCCTAGCAGAACGGGAACGTTTTGAGTGACGGCCCGACATTTTTAATGAAAGCTGCTGGATTTTGCAAAGGATTAGAGGAAATTTGATATTTTGAAAGCTAAAATTGATGCTTGAGTGAATGAATATGAACATATATGAAGCCTATTTATAGAGGGGAGAGTGGCTTATCATTTATGGAAGAAATCTGCTGAGAATTTAAAGCCAAATCAGTCAGAAACGGTAAAATAAATTCACTGACCGTTAGACAATCGATTGTTGAGATGCAATAATCGATTGTTGAAGAGTTATTGACCTGACTTGGAGCTGACACAAATCGATTGAGGAGCCAAACGGTAACAAAAGTTTAAATTTCTGACATGAAATAATCGATTGTCAAATGTGGAATAATCGATTGTTTTGGAAAAGCATTGCTGAATGGCTGAGACAGAAATCGATTATGCAATTTAAGGAATCAATTATTAACCAAAACTGCATAATGAACATAAACCATAAACAATCGATTAGTGATACTGCCAATCGATTTTCAGCACAGTAAAATAATTGATTATTTGCTTGGAACAATCGATTGTTCTATGCCAAAACTTTATAATTCCCCCTATCTTTTAGGGCGATACCTGCAAAATAGAATTAAACGTCTCCGATGCTCAAGTCAGTAATTTGTAAAGAAGTAATAACTTAAACTAGTGTTGCCAAGTGAGAACGTGAGCTCTTAAGAAGTGTGTCCTAAAGTGTTCTTAAGAGAGTTTCGGGTACTTACCTTTCCTCCGACGTCTCCAATTACCTGTTCAAGAGGGTGATCTTTGATCGTCCTCCACTCATTTGGCATTTTGTTTCTTTTTCCAATCGTGGCGCTTCTTCCGTTAGTTGTTCCTCAGTTTCATGTTTATTTTCCTTGGGTGGTTCCTCTTGTATTTTGTCTTTCAAGCTATCTAAGATGCCTGCAAGATCAAAACCGGAATCCTTTCTCGCCAAGCGAGCATTATTTTCGGAAAATACAACATGAGGGGATTCCTCCACAATATGGGTTCTTTTATTAAAGACCCTATATGCTTTACTACGTGAGGAATATCCAATGAAAATACCTTCATCCGACTTAGCATCAAATTTACCCAATTGGTCTTTGCCATTGTTATGAACAAAACATTTGCAACCAAAACTCTAAAATGGGAAATATTTGGTTTTCTACCCTTATAAAGTTCATAGGGGGTATTCATGAGTATCGGCCGGATTACTACTCTATTTAGAACATAGCAAGCGGTACTCACGGCGTCCGCCCAAAAATGTTTGGGTATCTTAGCTTCGTCGAGCATGGTTCTAGCCATCTCTTCGAGACACCTATTTTTCCTTTCCACCACCCCATTTTGTTGTGGTGTACGTGGAGCGGAAAAGATATGCTCGATTCCGAGTTCGTCACAAAAGTCCGCAAAGAGATTGTGATCAAACTCTCCCCCATGATCACTTCTAATTGAAGTGACGGTTGTTTCTTTCTCATTTTGAACACGCTTAATAAAATATTTAAAATTTTGAAAAGCATCACTTTTATTGGCAAGAAATAAAGTCCAAGTAAATCTCGAGTAATCATCAACAATCACAAAAGCATATTTATTTCTTCCTAGACTTTCAATGCGAGAGGGACCAAATAAATCCATATGAAGCAATTGCAATGGTCTAGAAGTTGAAACAAAGTTTTTAGATTTGAAAGGTGCTTTTGTTTGCTTCCCTTTTTGACACGAGTCACAAATAGAGTCATTTTCAAATTTTAAATTGGGAAGACCAACAACTAAGTTTTGAGAAATCAATTTGTTCAAAAGATGCATATTGATATGTGCTACTCTACGATGTCATAGCCAAGTATCATCCTCTTTACTCATTAGAAAATCAACATAATCGGGTGAGGAATTAGCAAGATCAACCATATAAATATTATCCACTCTAAAACCACGGAGGATTATTTTGAAATCACTACGTCTGAACACTAAGCATTCATCCGAATCAAATAAAGCAAGATTTCCCTTGTCACACAATTGGCTTATGCTCAAGAGATTATGCTTTAATCCTTTAACAAGTAATATATGCTTAATAGAGGAATTTTCATCCTTACCGGTCGAGCCGATGCCGATGATCTTTCCTTTATTGTTATCACCGAAGATAACACTTCCTCCTTCATTGTGCTCTATTTGAAGGAATTTGGATTCATCTCCCGTCATATGCTTGGAGCATCCACTATCAAGGTACCATAGTACACTTGATCCCGTCAAGCACACCTACAAAACAAATTAATGTTCTTTAGGTACCCATGCCATCTTGGGTCCTTGGGGGTTAGGCATATTATAATGATGCAATTGAGTAATATGTCTATGACGTGTAAAGCATGCAGGAGCAATATGACCAATACGTCTACAATAATGACAAGTCACATTTGGGTTATGCATCCTTCTAGGTTCATAGTAACTAGACGGATGAAAATTTCTTACACTATGACTATTTCGCATTTCATGAGAATTATTTCTCCTACTATGAGCTCTAGGATGGGCAGCATTTCTAGAGTGATTGTTTCTCGGTTGAAGGCCATTTCTAGGTCTTCTCTAAGGTTCAACATTTGGCCTAAAATATGCATCATTTCTAGGGTAACTATTTCTAGGTGGTAAGTCATTTCCAGGTCTCCTAAAATGTTCAACATTTTGTCTAGCATGCATATTGGTTCTAGGATTGCTATTTCTAGGATAAGCATTTGTTTTATTAGTCCTAGGTTGAGCCTTAGGTGGTTGGGGTTTGGCTTCAACCTTTTCTTTAATCTCATTCTTAAATCCTATGCCATACTTGGTTGATTTCAAATTTACAAGGACCTCATTCAAATTCTTGTGGGAAGAATTAAACTTATCTATACCTCATTTTTGAGATGCAAGCAAGAAGAACAATTTTTTGTAGAACTTTCGGGCTTATCGGCGCTTCTTTTTCCAAAAAACTTGTTTTCCTCTTTCAGCTTTTCATTTTCTAAAACCAGTTTTTCTAAATCCTTTTCTTTCAAAGAAAGCTGTTTTTGAAAATCCTTTTCTTTTAATGAAGCATTTTCTTTTATGCCCTTAACAGTTTTTGAAAATAAACTCAGCATATAATTCATCAAAAGCAGTTCGCATTTCTTCAAGAGTAAAGTTTTTAGACGAAATTTGACATACCTCATCTTTGTTGTCTTCTTGTGCCATAAGGCAAAGATTTGCTGCTTCGTCTTCTTCTCCTTCGCTTGACTCATCTCCGGAGTCGCCTCCCCAAGAAATGTATGCACGTTGCTTTTTAAAAGGTTTCTTCTCCTTTTTGAAGTTTGGGCAATTTGATTTGATGTGCCCGGTTTCACCACATTCATAGCACTTGATTTGTTCGCCTTGCTTTTTGCCCTTGCGTTCATACTCCATGCGCATGATCTTTTGAAATCTTTTGAGAATAGTTGGCTTGTGCTCGCCTTTAGAGCTATTCTTTGCCTCCTTTGATCATCAACAAAAGGGTTGAGAATAGTAGATTCATAGGTCTTAAGGTTACCTCTTAGTGCGTCGATGGTGACGTTTGAAACGCCAATGGATTCTTGAATTGCATCGGCCTTTGATCTCCATGCCGGTGTGAGACTTCTAAGAATTTTTCGAACGAGCTCTCTATCCGTGAATGTTTTCTTGAGAGCATGTAGGTCATTTACGATTATTGAAAATCGCTCAAACATTTCGTCCACCTTTTCACCTTCCTTCATGTGAAATAATTCATAAGAATGGGTTAGGAAATCAATTTTTGCTTCCCTTACCTGGTCCGTACCTTCGTATGTAACTTCTAGCTTGTCCCACATCTCCTTTGCCGTTGTGCAACATGATATTTTCCTGTAATCGCCAGCATTAACAGCACAATATAATAATTTCAATTGCATTAGCATTATTTTGAACCTTTCGGATGTCATCCGCGTCATACTCATCCTCGGACTTGGGAACCCATTCGTTTTCCACCTTCTTTGTTGGAATTTGGTTTCCCTTCATTATCACCTTCCAAAGGTGAAAGCTGTTGGACTGAACGAAGATCTTCATCTTCTCCTTCCAGTACGTGTAATTTGTACCGTTGAATAGAGGCGGTCGTGTGGAGCACTGTCCTTCATCAATTCCTGCAAAAGAATCACGAGTAGAAGCCATGGATGGTTCTCTCAAACTGTTAAGTTTTCAGAGAGTTGGGCTCTGATACTAATTGTTAGAAAATACGCTTAACGCTAGAGGGGGGGTGAATAGCGTTATAATAAAATTTAGCGTAAACTTGCGGAAATTAAAAATTGCAGGAAATAAATAAGTGCGTTAAATAAACAAAAAGGAAAGAACGCACCGATATATTCTGGTTCACCACAACACGTGGCTAGTCCAGTCCCCGAGAGACTCTCTCGAGATTTTCCACTAACTTGTCAAGCTTACGGGTGCTCAACAAACCTTTACAACTTAAGGACACAAGCCTTAACACCTTTGCTCGGAGACACAACACTCCAAGACTTCAACCAAGGAAACACAAGTTCCTTACAACAAGAGAATCACAATTCTCTTACAAGTGTATAAAACACTAAACACTCAAACAAAATACTCCTTAATGAGTAGATATGAGTAAAAGAAGTAAGCTCTAGATCACAACAACTTTGGACAAGAATATGGCTCTCAAAAGCTTTATGAAATTGAATATAAAATGATAAACAAAAGTATGCAAGCTTATAGCAATGTAATGATCAGTTGTAGTATGTTGTTGTATTTAAAACACTGAAGTGAAGCTGTATTTATAGTTGAAAAACTTGGCATTACCATTGCCTAATTGCCAATTAAGAGTTGCTGATTTTACTCACTGACAATCGATTGTCAAACCCCAACAATCAATTGTCTACCAGTCAGATCAAAATTCAATCCCAGATTTTACGCTTGATAATCGATTACATACAATCCATAATCGATTACTGGCAACGTTCAAAAAATCCTTTCCAGATTTTACCACAAACAATCGATTGTCCAGAATCAACAATCGATTACTCAGCAACGTTCAAAAAATCTTTTCCGGATTTTAATCAAAACAATCGATTATACAAAATCAATAATCGATTATCCAATAACGTTCAAAAAATTTTTTCCGGATTTTAATCAAAACAATCGATTATACAGAATCAATAATCGATTACCTGATGGTATTTTAAAACTTTACGACAACGGTCAGCTTCACAATCGATTGCACAAAGTCAACAATCGATTACTTATCAGTTTTTGAAAAACATTTTAGACACTGTCTCTTTGACAATCGATTGTCCAATGTAACAATCGATTATTTAATAAATTTGAAAATCACTGGAAGACACTGTCTCAACATAATCGATTACCATTAGTTCATAATCGATTATTCTGAGTTTTGAAAAACTTTGATGGACACTGCCTCAGTCATAATCGATTGTCATGCAGGTTTGAAAAACCTGATGCTCACTGTCTTACTCACAATCGATTGTCATTAGTTCACAATCGATTGTCATGCAGTCTTGGCTTAAAACAATCGATTATCATAAGTACATAATCGATTATCTTAGTCCAGATTTTTAAGGCATGTCTAAAAATTATTTTGACTACTGTAAATATGCATGATTTAAAATCACTTGACATTAAATTAAATATGCATGATTTTGGAAAATAATTTTATGAGAGAAGCCATGTTACGAGTCAAGTTGTAGGATCACGATCACAATTAAGAATGACTCAATTAAACTATAAAACTTTGTCTTGAGCTTGAATCTCGTTGTATATCAATTGTGCGCTTGTTTCTTGAACTTCGTCATATATCAATTTTCGCTTTGTTTGTCATTCATCAAAACCTATACAAAAGAACACACGTTTTAGTATATTGCATTGAGAACGTGTTTCCAACATTTAAAACCCCGAATTTGCACATCCTAGAAATGTATTGTGGTGACTTGCACGCTGGACCTGAGCGTGGGGTAGAGCACCATTGGGATTGTGACTTGGTCCGTCTCGGTTGTTGGTTTTTATCGCTTAATTGTAAATGGTTTATTGTTATCATTATGACTTGGGCTCACTTCATGTGACGACCCAAAGGGCCATCCCGTAATTCTCCCTTTCTTTGCACTTTTGAGGCCTTGAAAACCTCTTATTTGATTGCCTCGATTGGCGTGCATAGTCCGGGCGCGAAGCTAGAAAATTTTTATGTGAAAATATTTTAATTCTGTGTTAAAAACTATGAAATTTCATTATGGAGGGTCCGTAATGAAATTTGGGGCCCGGTCGTATTCTCGGAATCGAAATCCGAGGTCCCAGGCCCGAGTACGGAGCTTTTCTAAGAAATTATTTTTGAAAATGCTTAAGGTAAATGGAAATAAAAATTAGACAAAAAGTGATGGTATCGGGCTCGTATTTTGGTCCCAACACCCGGTACAAGTCTTAATTGAGCGTTAAGCGCTATCTGTAAAGTTTGGTTGAAAACGGACGTCGTTTGACGTGTTTCAGACTAAAAATGGAAAAGTTTGAAAGTTTTGAACTAGAAATGAAAATCATGAGTTTTGGAGGTTGAATCTTTGACTTAGATGATATTTTAGAGATTTGATCGCATGAGTAAGTCCGTAGGATGTTTTTGAGGTTGGGTGCATGTTTGGGTTGGAGCCCCGAGGGCTCGGGAGAGTTTTGGATAGGTCTTGAGTGCATTTTTGATTGCATCAAGTTTGCTGGTGTGCCTGGGCTGCAGGCTTCGCAAATGCGAAGCCAGTGATTCCAATTGTGATATTCCCCTTCCTGCCCTCTTCGCAAATGCGAAGCAAGAGATCACAATTGCGACGACCTCCTTACCAACCTTCCTTCGCAAATGTGAAAACCTCCATCTTAATTGCGATATTCCCTCAGCCTAGCCCATGTTCGCATTTGCGAACATCCTCTCGCAAATGTGAGGTCCTTATTTTTCCAGCCTTGTTCACATTTGCGAATTCCTTTTCGCAAATTTGATATTCTCCTTCTTGCTGCTCAGTTCGCAATTGTGAACTCTTTCTCGCAATTGCGGGATCTGCGTCTGTGTAATTGATATTTAGACGAGTTAAAACCTCACTTTTCATATTTTTCAAAACCCAAAACCACCATAAGCGATTTCTCTCGAACCCTTTCGTCCCCAAATCAAATGTAAGTCAATATTTACTAGTTTTCCTCAATCTTTATCATCTTCTAACATGATTTCATCCATAAATCAAAGCTTTCATTGTTAAAAATGAGGGCTTTGGGGTAGAACTTAGATTTTCATAAAATTGGGGATTTGGACCTCAACTTGGGGTCCGATTTCAAAACAAATTTCATATTTGAACTCATAGGGGAATGGGTAACCTGGTTTTGGTTCGAACTCGGGTTTTGACCACGTGGGCCCGGGGGCACTTTTGGGAATTTTTGGGTAAAACTTTAGAAATTTTATTCTTATGCACTCAAATTGATTTAACTAACATTTGTTGATACATTTGAGTAAATTGTGGTTAGATTCGACCAATTTTGAGGCAAATTCATGGGGTAAAGCTATTCTAGAAGCGTGAGTTGGGTTGGAAGCTTTCGAGGTAAGTGTTCGATCTAACTTTGGCTTGAGGGAATAGGATTAGGATAATATTTGCTATGTGCTATATGGAGTCGGTGTATAGGTATGGTGACGGTTACCTATGCGCTCGAGTCTCGCATGACCGTGAGTCTTAATTGCTATTAGATTGTCGAAAGAAGTAAACAATTGTGATAATTACTTGTTAAATGAACTGTGAAATGATAGTTGAGAAGCAAATGAGTTAAGGAAGGAACTATGGTGTTTTCCCTTGCCGGGATCTGTTGTTGAATCGTTTTCCCTTGCCGGGACTTATTATGGAGTTGTTCTTCCTTTGTCGGGATATTTTGGGCTGTTAGTTGTACCCTTGCCGGGCTAGACTGTTGTATTGATATACTTTCCTATTGGGATCTTGTGTGAAGAGATTGTTAGAATTATTCAATTGCATTACTATTGGGGTCATGTGGCACGCTGACCATAAGATATTATGAATGGGATCGTGTGGCACGCCGACCACGAGATATTATGAATGGGATCATGTGGCACGCCGTCCACCTATTGTTATTGGCCTGAGATTCCTGTAACATTTATTATGGGATCATGTGGCACGTCTTCCACCTATAGTTATTGACCTGAGATGCCGGTAACATTTATTATGGGATCGTGTGGCACGCCGTCCACCTATTATTATTGGCCTGAGATGCCGGTGACATTGTGCACAGAGAATACGAGAGCGTGTGGTGCGTCTCCACTATAGACACATGTAATCATTGAGCTACTCCATACTATTGATTGGGTGAGGATGAGTGATAAAAGCACGATGGGTGGTGCCGTGCAACGTTTGTTTTACTGGTCCTTCTCATATTGGTGTTTGTTATACTGTTTTCGCTTCCTTGTTGTTGATGATTAGATTATTGAACTGATATACCCCCATCATGTCCCTTCCCATTATCTGTTTAGATTTTCTTATTTTCTGTTTTGCGCATACATATGTACAGGTTGATTTTGGTAGGTCCGGTTTAGCCTCGTCACTACCTCGCCGGTGTTAGGCCGGGCACTTACTAGCACATGGGGTCGGTTGTGCTGATACTACGCTTTTGTGCCTTTTGTGCACAGGTCAGGACATAGCTTACAGACCGCAGCTATAGCCGGGAGTGATCCTTCAGTCCAGAGGCTCTGAGGTAGTTCGCTGGCGTTCGCGGGCCCCGAGTCTCCTCTATCTATTTCTTTCAATTTGTTTAATTGTATCAAACAGACATATTATGTATTTATTTTAGAATGTTATTTTAGCACTCTTTTAGTCGTCCGTGAGCAGTGACACCGGATACTGAGTAGAGACGTTTGTTAGTTGTTCCGCACCTTGTTTTTATTTATGTTATTAAAATACTTCCGCCTGTTTTAATTAATTATTCTAGTATTGAACTTGTTTTAGATTAAGTTTGTGAAAAATGATTATAAGGGTTGGCTTGCCTAGCTCCGACAGTATGCGCCATCACGACTCCCGATGGTGGGTAAATCCGGGTTGTGACATTGCCATACTTGGGGCTCAATCCGAGGAATGAATTATACTATATTGGCGATTGCTTCGCACATTATATTGATGTTATCTAGGCGTGATGCCATATTTGGGGCCTTGTGCCGACTTGTGGGATCCTGTAGGGATTGATATTTCAGAGTTAGCATGATTTGCATACTATTTGTATTCAGTCCAGGGTTTTTAACACTATTTTGCAAACTCAGCCAAAATTATATATTTTTGAAAACGCAAATGATTTTTAATGATATTTCGGGCTGACGATCATTATCTCATTATTTTCTGGACTGCATATTATTTCATGGAAGCGGTGGTAACTATTGGCACCGTGTATTGAAATGGAAACGGTGATAACTATTGGCACCGTGTATTGTAATGGAAACAGTGGTAACTATTGGCACTGTATGATATTGCGTTTGGGCTTAAGGAGCCCCTCCGGAGTCTGAACCCCCACAGTGAACGCCGTCGACGTTAAATAATATGCATGGTTGGCTCGGACTGCACGCTGCAGCGTATTCATGTTCATTGCATTGCATTCATGCATTTACTCCTGTTTGTTTACGTGGCACGACATTTAGCACTCATATATCAATGGCATACATACTGTTACTTGCCTTGTTGACCAGATAGCCTGGTGTTACATGTTAAGGAGTGTTAAGCCCGAGGCTGATGTTGGATATTGTGGGTTAATATTGAGCCCGAGGGGCAGGTTTCTGACTATTTCCTACTTGTTGAAATTGTTAGAAAATACGCTTAACGCTAGAGGGGGGGTGAATAGCGTTACAATAAAAATTAGCGTAAACTTGCGGAATTTAAAAATTGCAGGAAAGAAATAAGTGCGATAAGTAAATAAATAAGAACGAACGCACCGATGTATCCTGGTTTACCATAACCCGTGGCTAGTCCAGTCCCCGAGAGACTCTCTCGAGATTTCCACTATCTTCGTCAAGCTTACGGGTGCTTAACAAACCGTTACAGTTGCTCAAGGACACCACACCATAAGACTTCACTTGCTTGAGGATACCTCACCCCAAGACTTCAACCACTAAGACTCTGGGTACTTAGCAAACCCGAAAAATGAGAAGATATGTTCTTCTCAAAACAACTCTCTTTTACAACAAATACTCTCTCAATAGAGTGGATAAAGAGAAACAAAATAAGCTCTATGAACAACACAAAGTTGTCTATCAAATGGCTCAACAAAAGCTCTAAAATGATGCTTGAAAATGATTAATATGTATATCAATATATGCAAGAGTTGTGTGTTTAAAATCAGCTCAAAAGACCTCTTTTTATAGGTGAAAAAGTAGTGCTGACCGTTGCTTAATTGACAAATAAAATCCCTGATTCTGTGCTCAAACAATCGATTGTTTGGAGGTGACAAACGATTGTCTGACCAACGTTCAAAAAACAGATTCCTGATTTTAGGCTAAACAATCGATTGTTAAACCTGAATATCGATTGTTCTTCAACGTTCAAAAATCAATTTAGGATTCTGTGGGAACGGTCAAAATATAATCGATTGTATGAAGGTGACAATCGATTGTTGGTAATCGATTGTATGACAAGACAATCGATTGTTTTGATGTTTAAAGACCGGTTGCACACTCAAAATAATCAATTGTTAAAAGTAGACAATCGATTGTTGATTTCATATAATCGATTGTGTACTTCATATAATCGATTATGTTGTTCCAGTGTTCAAAACTTTGGCAACGGATCGATTATATACCATTGATATACACTTGATATACATTGTGTATACCAGAATTGAAAACTTACTTCAAAATCCATTTTGGTTAAAAATGAAAACGTTAAAATCCTTTTGCTTGAAGTATATTAAAAATATTTATGATATATATGATTTAATAAAATGATTTACTTTAATAAAATGATTTTATGCATATTTATGATGACCTAATGTTGAGCCAAAAGATAAGATAACTTAAACGTTGTTCTTACATTGGTTCTACTTAACGACCTACGTCTTGGGTCTTCGGTCTTGAACTCTTTGGCTCGACTTGGCTTGTATCCCGTCATCAATATGCTTCTCGCCATTTGATAGTTTGTCATATTATATCGTTGTTTGACGCTTGACTTCATTGTTTGTCATTCATCAAAACCTATACCTGAAAATCATGCTCATACAACCAAAGCGCACACATCATAGATATACATGATTTCCAACAGAAATCACCTATGCAAGCGTTGACAAGGATATTTTCAAAAGAGATTTTGAACTGAACTTGGGATTTTCAAAAGGGATTTTCACAGTATTTCGGTTTTCTAAAAAATATATGGGTTGTTCTATCTTTTATTGCAGTTTGTTGTGCTCATACATGTTTTCTTATCGCTCAGATATTATTCTCTCTCATTACCACTGAGTTGGAAGTACTCACTTTACTCACTGCACCTTGCGTGCAGTTGCAGGTATTGTTCACCCTGTAGCGGGTTATCAGCATGACCGAAGGCTTTAGTGTGGTAGTTGAGCAAGGTGACCGCTAGCGTTCGCGGCACCGCACTCCATCTTTGTATTCCGGTTTTATCTTGTATATATATATATATATATATATATATATATATATATATATATATATATATATATATATATATATATATATATATATATATTTATATATATATATATATATATATATATATATGTATATATATATATATATACATTGTTAGTCCAGTAGTAGAGTCCCTACTCAGTAGATGATCGTGACTTGTGACACCTCGGTCGGGCTGTATTGGTATTCATATTAATTAATGTCATAAATTTAGATTCGATCTGTTATATAGCTGATTAATTGATTTAAGTGGTGTAACTGAACGGTCTGGCTGGCCTTGTCTTCACGAGAAACGTCATCACGATCGGATTTGGGGATTGGGTCGTGACACAATCAAAGCTAAACCTTGATCAGGAGCACGCTTTCAAGACTATATTGCAAAAAGATGATTCTGATAAGGTAAAATTATTTTTTGTGGATAGACTTAAAGGAACTGAAAATATTCCTATACCGTGATTTACTAGCAAAATTATGAGGTGTAGTAGTCTTAGCAGTATAAATAAATGATGTAGCAATATGATTTAACCTAGGGTCACACGACTCGCTCAAAACTCGACATTCCAATTTAAATAAATGAGACAATCATCATAAACAGGTGAAAGCAAAGTGATAATATTGAATCAACAAGAAAAGTACAATTGATAGTTTGGGATGAAGCACCTATGGTGAAGCGTCAGTCAATTGAAACACTTGTCATGAGCTTTAGAGATCTAATAGATGGCTATTTGTGAACAAAATAATAAAATAAAATCATACCATGTGATCCGTGTTGGAGGAAGATTATATTATAATTACAAATGAAACGATAAGCTGCTGGGTGCTGGCCGCCTATATATTTTATGCTAAATGGATCAGTCATTAGTACAATAATTTCAGATTATGGTCTTCCTTTCATATTTATAAAATAAAATGACAGCTGTAATATCATCATTGGATCAGTCACTAATGTCAATAATTGCAGAAAGTGGGTCGCTTTTACAGTATTTAAACAGAAAAAAGAAATAATCGGTACGTCAAATCATTAGATTATTTGTAATTTTTTAAAATATAATAGTAGTATCACATGTTTCACGAATGATTCTTCTTTGTGTCATATCATGGATTATATACGAGCACAAGGTTTACCATTTGCTTCATCATCTTCTTCTCACAGGCATAGAAAGGTCACTCCCCTCTCTCCCTCTCTCTCTCGTATTAATTTTTTATATTTTTTATTAAATACGCAGGAGAGAAAAGAATGTTACGCTATTGAGGGAGTTTGAACTCTCCGTCTTTATTAAAAGTTCATGCACTAGTCCTAGAGTTGGCAGATCCAACTAGCTAAGGGCTCGTGCATACGAGCATGAAAACAAATATAGATAGAGTTACATATACAATTTTAAAAGTTGTTTATTCCCCGCAACATCTAAATTCTGAATCCAATAGCGTCCTACTTGTTAACTCAAAAGTCAATTATTCAATTTTTTTTAATCGTGATTGTCGGGCATCGCTTTGTGAATTCGACTAGCTAAACCCATCGGGACCCGCTGTTTCAATGCGTGCACTATGGTTAATTCCACGGGGCCCTAGAGACGCGGCCGGTTTATAATGCCTACAGTCATGGGCGTCTACATCAAATATTACGGGTTCTCGTGTACCCAATAACTTTTGCATAAACTCTTTATTTGTATTAAAAAGTTTATTAAAAGTATAAAAATATTTGACTTGAAATCCACTTACTTGGTTCAGTTATCGTATAAATTAACTTGAGATTGTTGTAGGAACCATAAATTTAAAATTCTGGATCCGTCTCTGCCTCCAGTGACCTTGCGCAGGGTTCGAACTGACGAAAGAACTTTGTTCTCGGGCCTTTACCAGATGAGCTACTCTTGAGGGTTAACTATTCAATTCATTCTCTTTAACTTGTGTATTTTGCTTTTGCAGAAGAACTTCAAAGGGCAAAATGCTGAACAAAAATAGTCATTTTGTTTTCATATCATTGGCAATATTTTTGGTCTTGCCCCTTAGTTTTTTCTCGAGTGCAAATGCCCATAAACCCTTGAGGAGACATCTTTTGAGCCATGAATCAGAGAGATATGCAGTTATATTTGATGCTGGAAGTACAGGCAGCAGAGTTCATGTCTTTCGTTTTAATGAGAATTTGGAACTTCTTCCCATTGGCAACGATATCGAGTTTTTCATTGCGGTAATTTCTTTTTGACCTCATTTTATGGAGTAAAAGTCGCTTTTGTTAGTTTAAAATATGTTAAAATTCGCTAATAATTTATACTAATATCTTAATAACTCCTAAAGGAACCGGTAGTAAACGGTATAAAATGGTAGATTATACATCTAATTTATTTGATAAGTGTTGCACTTAGGGTAGATCCCAAGACGAGAGCACATGCTCACCATATTATGGTAAAAATTGTACGGAGCGCCTTATTTGGGCATCCCTTTTTAACATGTAGTCGCTTTGTCTTTATGTTTGCATCCGTACCCACTTTTTAAAAAATTCCAGCTTCTCTCCCTCTTTCTCTTCTTCTCCTCCTCTTCTTTTTTTGTTGGTGCTGCTAAAGCAACTGTACAATTGAATTTCAAATCTTCTGTTATTTTTGGTTTGTGATACACTATAACATATGAATAGCTAGGATTGGGAAGTGCACTGAAAACATTATGTGGAATTAAGAAAGAATGAATTTCCATATAAATATGGGTTCGATTCTTACTGTTTTCTCTTCTTACTTTCATATCTCTCAATTTAATTTCAATAATTTAATTTCCCATATCGCATTTTCCATGCTGGATTGTATGCTCGTTGGTTAATTCCCAGCATTTTTCCTTATGGACTCCTTCAATGTCAACTAAGGTTCCTGCAAACACAAAGCAGAGTCAAACCACTTGTGATCAGCACTGGTTTTATTAGTTTAATTGAATTTACAATATAGAAACTTCAGCTCTAGATCTGAAGTTTCCTAGTTACAATAAAAACTTCAGCTTTAAAGCTGAAGTTTTTATTTTATAACTGGCAAATTTTAGCTCTAGAGCTAAAGTTTTCCGGTTACAAAGACGAAAACTTCAGCGTTTTCCAGTTACAAAAGAAAAACTTCAGCACTAGAGCTGAAGTTCGCAATCTATAAAATAAAAACTTCAGCTCTAGAGCTGAACGTCAGGTCCGACTATTAAAATGCTGAAGTTTTGCGTGATTGCCTTTGCTACTTCAAACTCGTGTGCTGAAATTGTGTGAAAAAGCTAGTACGCTTGTAATTTTTTTTGCAAAGCGGGCACAAGTTAAAATGTGACACAAAAAACGGACATAGATGCAAGTGCCCCCATATTAATTAATGGGTTGCAAGAATTTTTGTTTATTTTAATTGGTAAAATGGGCTTTTAACATTTCTCACGTTAATATAGGAAGATTTCATTTGGCAACGATAGAATTTTTCCAATGTGACTTATATGTCACGGATTTGAGCGGTGTATAAATAACCATTAATGTTTATATTAGAATATCACACCTTCAAAGTGAGGTCCTTCCCAAGACCATGCGCGAACACTAAAATTTCTTGTTCACCAGATTGCTTTTCTTTTTATTTTTCTTTTAATATATGAAGTTTCAAACTCACAAATTCCGATACTTTTGTCTACTAATCCCCCTCTCCCATATTTTGTTAGGTAAATGTATGAATACATATAATTTCTTATTTAAGTTGATCTTGACTAGTGTTCGTATCTTGACTAAGGTAATTTTATAATTGAGTTAGATTCGAGATCCTTTTTTTCGGGTAAAACGTGTAGTATATAAAAGATAAGTTTGGTAAAGGTTGAATATATTCATCAAAAGTTTGCATATTCTATTCTTACATAGGACAGAAGGGTCCCACTTGAATAGTATAGGAAGTTTTAAAATGCTGCATGGAAAGTTGAGGTGGACCCACGTTTCCAACAAAGTTATTGTATCTTGAATGAATAAAATTATAAAAATTCAAAATTGTACCTATGCAGGTAGAAAAGTTGATCATGAGCTACGAGCTACCTGATGATTCCCACTTATATAATAGGAATAGAAATTGATATATGAAGTTTAATTTCTACTCACAAATTCCTAGACTTTTGTCACTAACCCCCTCTCCCACATTTTTTTAGTTAAATGTATGGATACATGTAATCACTTTATTTAATGAATAAAGTTGATGGTGAACGGTGTTCGCATTTTGACTTAGGTAACTTTATAATAAGCTAAACTCGAGATTTTTTTTTTGTTTTTTTTGGTTAAAAATTTTAGTATATAAAAGATAAAGTTTGGAAAAAGTTGAGCAATTTCATCAAGAGTTTGCATATTCTATTCTTACTTTAAGTTTTTTTTTCCCTACTTTTTACCGTTAAATCTTATGACTTGAATTTCACTTTTTATTGCAGACAAATCCAGGTCTAAGTTCATATGCAGATGATCCTAAGGCTGCAGCCAACTCTCTAGAGCCACTTCTAGAGGGAGCTGAAGGTGCTGTTCCTAAAGAGCTGCAATCTGAAACTCCCCTCGAACTTGGGGTCAGTATTAATTACCGTTTGATTAGCATATATTAACATGAGTTTAACTTCTACGAACTGATAACATCGACGAAAGAGATTAGAGACAGGGGCGGGGCTAGCATAGGGCTCGCAGGTTCGGCTCAACCCAGTAACTTTTATTCAAATCATGTATTTATCTTACAAATTCATTGAATATGTATAAATTGTTAATTTAGAATCCAGTAACATAAATGGAGTAGAATCCCAAACCCACAAGCTTTAAATCCTAGCTCTGCCTCTGATCAGAGAAGATAAGTAGGGATTATTTTGTACAAAATTATAGGTGCTATGTTTTGGGATGAATGATCGTCATCACTATCTGATATTGCAAAATAATTGTATACTATCATGTCACTTATAATAACTCCATAACTTATGGGTGTAAACATTCACATCGGGTGTTTACATCAAACTATATTAACTTACTATGATTAATTAATTTAATTAGATGAGAATGAATATAATTTACCACGATTAAATGATTGAAATCCATATGCAAGATACATGTCATGTATCTATTGATTTGGTGTAAACATCCGGTGTGGATAAGTTCTTATAATAAATACAACTTGTAATCTGAAAAATAAGTCAAGCAAACTTATTACAAGAAGTTAAATAACGTTGATAGTTACACTGATGGTGTATATGTAAGTTTTAAAAATCCTATAAACATTATATACCATTCAATTAATCATATAATAAAAGTACATGGCCCAATCTGAAACGCTAATGGCCCTTCACTTATCTTTTTCTTAGATAGAATAATGCAAGTTGCGTAATTAATTATTATTCCGTTGTCATATAGAACTGTTTATGATAGATAAAATAATACTTTTGGCTGCTCTTTTAATTATTTTTTCGTGAAACATACAGGCAACAGCTGGTTTGAGGATGTTAAAAGGGGATGCAGCTGAAAAGATTTTACAAGCGGTATGTGTTTTCATCAGACCTTAATTATTTATTTAAAGAAAAAATATTTTATTTTTCTTAATCAAAAATTTAATCCTCTTTTTACTAATTTATTAAATAAAATTTTTGTCCTTTTCAATTTTGAAAGGTGAGAGATTTAGTCAAGAATGAAAGCACCTTCCGTACAAAAGATCAATGGGTCAGTATTCTTGATGGAACTCAAGAGGGTTCTTATATGTGGGTAAGTTGCAACAAATTTTTTCATATTTCCGCAAATAGCAAATAAATTTATTTTTTATATATATATGATACGCTAAGTATACACGATTATATACTTTAACCAAAAGATATACACGATTATATTACAAATCAATTATTTATAATTTAAGTCGATTGAATGAGCGACTATTTAATTTGATTAATTCTGTATTCAACTTTTTTTTGAAGTTTTTATTTTTTATTAAGTGAGTCCCTTCGGATACCCAAAGGCCTCGGAATATTCTACTTAATAGAGTGTATTAGTTTACTCAATTTAGAAAAAAAAAAACTTTTTCTCACGTGGTAGCTAACTCGGCAGATCTGTCGCATTCGAACATGTAACTCAGTACGATTTTTCATTAATATAATACTTCTTTCATTTTATTTTACATATCTTAATTTGATTGTGTACCGTTAAGGAAGTTAAAAACGCGGCGTTTGGTCACATGTACGAAGAATTAGGGGAGAGAGGAGGGGACAGGAAGTTATTCCGGTTAGCTAAAGCAAGAGAAAGGAAGGCACGTGATCTTGACCAAGTTAGGTGCATCAAGGGCGAGGATGGTAGAGTTCTGATGGGGGATTCTCAAGTCAAGCAGAGGTGGCAGGCGTACTTTAGATACTTACTTAACGAGGAGGGGGATCGTAACATAGAGCTAGGGGAGTTGGGGCATTCAGAGTAACATATAGACTTTGGGTACTGCAGGCGCATTAGGGCGGAGGAGGTCATTGGGGCTTTGCGTAGGATGAGTAGGGGTCGAGCGACCGGGCCTGACGAGATCCCGGTGGAGTTCTGGAAGTGCATGGGTGGGTCAGGAGTGGAGTGACTCTCCAGGTTGTTCAATGCGATCTTCAGGACCAAAAGGATGCCGGATGAGTGGAGGTGGAGTACAGTGGTGCCCTTGTACAAGAACAAAGGAGACATCCAGTGCTGCAACAACTATAGGGGTATCAAATTAATAAGTTACACCATGAAGGTCTGGGAGCGGGTGATCGAGGCGAGGGTGAGGGATATGACATCTATATCTGTGAACCAGTTCGGTTTCATCCCGGGTCGCTCCACTACAGAAGCTGTCCACCTTGTCAGGCGGCTGGTGGAGCAGTTCAGGGATAAGAAGAAGGACCTGCACATGGTGCTTATCGACTTGGAGAAGGCGTATGACAAGGCCCCAAGGGAGGTGCTATTGAGGTGCTTGGAGGCGAAGAGCGTGCCGGAAGCCTACATCAGAGTAATCAAGGACATGTACGATGGAGCTAAGACTAGGGTTAGGACGGTGGGTGGCGACTCGGACCATTTTCCAGTGGTTATGGGGCTCCATCAAGGATCGGCGCTTAGCCCTCTCTTGTTTGCCTTGGTGATGGATGCTCTAACTCGACATATTCAAGGGGATGTGCCTTGGTGTATGCTATTTGCTTATGACATAGTCTTGATAGACGAGACGAGGGTCGGTGTTATTGAGAGGTTAGAGGTATGGAGACAGACTCTCGAGTCTAAGGTTTTCAAAATAAGAAGATCTAAGACTGAATACCTGGAGTACAAGTTTAGCACCGAGCCGAGCGAAGAAGGCAGAGATGTGATGATTGGATCTCATGTCATCGCCAAGAGGGACAGTGTCAGATATCTTCGGTCGGTGATGCAGGGGGACGGAGAGATTGACGGGGACGTCACTCATCGTATAGGAGCGGGGTGGTCAAAGTGGAGGCTTGCATCATGAGTCCTGTGTGACAAGAAAGTTAAACTCAAGGGGAAATTTTATAGAGTTGTGGTTAGACCTGCAATGTTGTATGGGGCGGAGTGTTGGCCAGTGAAGAACTCTCATGTTGAGAGAATGAAGGTTGCGGAGATGAGGATGCTCATGTGGATGTGCGGGCTCACCAGGTTAGATAAGATTAAGAATGAAGTTATTCGAGAGAAGGTGGGGGTGGCCCCGGTGGATGAGAAGATGCGAGAAGCGAGGCTGAGGTGGTTCGGGCATGTGCGGAGGAGAAGTCCTGATGCCCCGGTGAGGAGTTGTGAGCGGCTGGCAATTGTCGGCGTTCGGCGAGGCAGAGGGAGGCCTAAGAGGTATTGGGGAGATGTGATTAGGCATGACATGGCTAGAATGCGGGTTTCCAAGGACATGACCCTTGATAGGAAAATCTGGAGGTCTAGTATCAGGGTTGTAGGATAGGGGCTCCTAGAGTTTTTCGTACTCCTCACCCGGGGTTGGGTGAGGCTTGGCAGGGCTATCCATAGATGATTTTTTGTTTTGGATTGAGTCTCTCTTATGGTAGTTATTTATGGTAGTTACTGTATGATATTATTGCATGCAATTTTATTTATGTTTCTTACGTTTAGATAATTATTTACGCTATTTCTGCTGGAGTTACTAATGCTCCTTTGTTTTTGTTTTGTTTTTGTGTTTGTTTTTGTTTTTTCTTTTATTCACTGAGCCGAGGGTCGATTGGAAAAAGCCTCTCTGCCCTTTCGGGTATGGGTAAGACTCGTCTACATATTATCCTCCGCAGACCCCATTTTGTGGGATTATACTGGGTAGTTGTTATTGTTGTTGTTATCTTAATTTGACTGTGTATGAAGTTTAGAAAAAACAATTAATTATATAGGATTCTTGAATAGTGTGATATTAAATTAAAGATGTGCATAATGTACCAAACAAATTCTTGAATCTTATAATGTTAATATGTCATGAAATGTTGAAAGTACAGAGTTGCTAAATATAGAAAGAGTTATTTTTTCTAAAACATACTAAAAAGGAAAGGAAATAACAACAACCATGCAGTATATCTCGTAAGTAGGGTTTGGGAAGGGTAGTGTGTACACAAACTTTACTCCTACGGCCCTACCTGGTTGTTTCCAAATAGACTCCTGGCATTTTTCCCTCCAAGAATTCCTCACCTTTGCTCTTAGGGTGACTCGAACTCACAACCTCTTGGTTGGAAGTGGAGGGTGTTTACCATCAGAGCTACCCACCTTGTCATAAATTAGTAAGGAAACACATAAATTGAAATGAATGAAGTAAATATATAAGTACACCTTATTAAGGATTTTATTTTATATACAAATATATGTTTTACAAAAATTACATTATCTATACATTTAACTTTTTACATCAGCCTATCCACTCTATTTTTCAATTTTATATCAGACTTGTTAGGAATAATTACATGTTTTAGTTAACCCTAAAATAAACCTACAGTAATGACAGTGTAGGGTTTGTTGGAGGGGGGGGGGGGGGGGTTAACTCAATTGAGGGGTAAATCTTATATGTACTCAGCTATCATATATCAAGTTGAATGTCTTATTTAGTTGATTTTGATTTGTTGGTGTTTATTAATATACAGGTGGCAATAAATTATCTATTGGGAAATTTGGGTAAAAACTATAACAGTACCACTGCAACAATTGATCTAGGAGGTGGATCAGTCCAAATGGCATATGCCATCTCAAAAGAACAATTTGCAAATGCTCCTCAAAATGAGGATGGAGAACCCTATGTTCAAGCAAAACATCTTATGTCAAAAGATTACAACCTCTATGTTCACAGGTTTGCATTCCTTTTATTTTATAAACAAAATCAAAAGAAAATGCTCTATGACATACTGAGATACAAACATTGTGTATACATCACAGCGTAAAATACTCTACACTAGCATGTCACCTAGAAACAAGTTGGTAGCTTAAAGTCTAACGAGTATATATCGTATGTAGTTATTTGAACTATGGACAACTAGCTGGTCGTGCTGAGATTTTCAAGGCTTCAAGAAACCATAGTAATCCTTGCGCTTTGGAAGGATATGATGGTATATATATCTCTAATTTCTTGTGACTTTTCGCCTATCATTTTTTACAATAATATCGTTGCAGCCATTCTCAATAATACAAGAAATGTCCGTACTAATATGCATAAAAGTTTAAGTTACATGTACCACCAATATATCTTTGCTACTTATAAGTAATTAGTCAAATGTGCTAATACAAGAGCATTTATTTTCAAGGGTATTACTCATATGGAGGAGTGGACTACAAAGTAAAAGCTCCACCAAGTGGTACTAGCATGAAAAAATGCAGAGCATTAACTAGGAAGGCACTCAAAATTAGAGCACCATGCAATTACAAGAATTGCGCATTCAATGGAGTGTGGAATGGTGGAGGTGGTGCTGGAACCAAGACTGTGCATGCTTCATCATTTTTCTATGATATTGGTGCTCAGGTAAAAGCTTTGTTTATATTCAACAGATCGGATCCTAGAATTTGATGTTTATGAGTTATACAACGATCTCATGTCAATATACAATATTAATTGGGGTTTCATGTCAAATATTTGGAGATATTTAATGAATATTTTAATACATATATAGAATCTGGACAAACACTGTTAGATTCACATGAACCACAAGACCACACTCTAAATCCGTCATCTTCAACAATAAAATTGACAACTACACGGGCTAACTAAGTAGTTCAATTTCGATAATGCAGCTAAATGATGTTGTCAAAATTTACAGTGCCAAATCAATACATCATATATAGGTACTACATTATGTGCTTTTATATTCATATTTCTTATAAATGGAGTGACACGATAACGAAAATCCATATAGTAATCCCAACTTACTGAAATGTAGTAATTGTAGTTGATGTTATGTTTATACTTCTAGTGACATGATTATAATAAATTCAGTTTATAATTTTTTAGCTCGACTAATTGGAAGTTCAACTTTGCATTGTAGGTTGGCATTGTTGACAGCAAATTTCCATCAGCTGTAGCAAACCCAATTCAGTACCTAAATGCAGCTAAAGTTGCATGCAAAACAAAAGCAACAGATATAAAATCAGTATTTCCAAACACTCAAGACAGAAATATCCCATACTTATGCATTGACTTGGTATATGAGTATACTTTGCTTGTCGATGGATTCGGTAAGTTATTTTTTATCCTTCTTTTATACTGTTGGTGTATATAAGTTAAATGCAGTATATTAGATCAAACAGAAATTAATTTGGTGCTTGGACTTTTTTCCCCTTTCTTACTTACTTTTTTTAATGGATATTTGGACAGGATTAAATCCATACAAAGATATTACAGTGATGCATGATGTCAAATACAAAAATTATCTTGTTGGAGCAGCTTGGCCATTGGGATGTGCCATTGATTTAGTTTCTTCATCTTCAAAGAAGTCCAGCATATCATCACATTAGTTTTCTGCTAGTCAATTGTGACAATAATGCCATGCCCTTTGCTAGGTTTTTCTCTTGTTATTTTAGTTACCTGATATTAATGGGCATTACCTTATGGTTTTGATCTTCTTATTTAAAATATTTTTTTCAATATCCAATAATTAAGCTGTCACAATTTGAATCGTAATATCACTAGTTCAAAGTCCTAGCGGTCTTATGCTATATTCAAATTAGATCTTCTCTACCATGCTGATTACGTGTGGAAAAAAAGTATGCACAATTTGTGATGTTAACGTAAGAAAGCGTGCCAGACTAATATAGGAAAAAAATATTTAAAGAGAAAAGTATAAATTACACAAGACAAGACAAAATTTATGTGGTTCGACAGTTTTTATCTACTCCATAATCACACATAAAATAGCTTTTTGTTAATTGAAGAGAAAGATGAAGTTTGAGGGTTGATTTATGATTGAGGAAGGAGATGCTTATTAATAGGCAGAGTGTCTGCTCCAAAAAAAATTTTAACGACGAAGAAGACGGCACCGCAAATTGGGGCGCCAATTCTTCTTTTACATTTGCATCTTGTAAACTTTGGTTTTTCCACGTTTTCTTTCTTCTCTTTATCTTCTTTTACCGCGTTTGTTTTTCCAAGTTTTCTTTCTTTCTCTTTTTCTCTTTGTCTTCTTTTACAATTTTTGTCTTTTTTCTTTTATTTCTTTTATAATTGGGTTTGTTCCTTTCAATTTTTCCCCCAAACCATATACATCAAAAAAGAATTCTTTTGATATTCTCTAGTGGCGCCTTCGTATTATTAGTCTTGAAAGCTAACTAAGAAAATGCACAACTTTAGTATGTCAACACCGGTAACTTTAGTCAACATATCTGACGGGTTCTTCAATTCTGGTATCTTATGCAGGGAAATTCCTTCACTTATTAACTCTCAAATATGATAATACCTTAGCTGGATGTGCTTTGATCTTGGGTGAAATAATGGATTCTTTGCAAGATGAATTGCACTCTGGCTATCGCTGAAAAGCTTTAAATTATCATGCTCTTTACCTAGATCTTTAAGAAAGTTCTTGAGTCAGATCATCTCTTTTCCAGCTTTTGAGATTGCCATGTACTCTGATTCTGTGATAGATAGAGCAATACTTTCCTGAAGTCTGGACATCCAACTAACAGCAGTACCACCTAAGGTGAACGCATAGTCCGTGGTACTTTTGCGACTATCCGGATTGCCGCCTAAATTTACATCAGTAAAATTTTGTCAGATAATATTTCCTCTTTTAAAACAAATTGTCATACCTGAGGTGCCTTTGAGATATCGCAATATCCATTTAACACCTTCCCAGTGCTCATTTTCAGGATCTGACATGTATTTGCTGACAACTCCAACTGCGTGGGCTATGTCAGGTGATCACGCCCAACCTAGTCCTAAAAATGATAAGCGGTTGCTGCAAATATAACCCAGTCTAAAAGTCCGGAGTCAAATCTCATAGAGAACTAATGCTTAGTTGTATCGGTTTAATATCACTAAAAATACAGGATTGAAAATAAATAAACAGCTGAAAACTAACTATGCTTGAATTGTAAACAATTGGAATAAAGGTCTAAGGTAATGGTTTCCCCCGTAGTTGATTTCCTTGGTTGTATATTTTCTATAGTTGTGACTTAGTTTCCTCTATCAATCATGAACTCTCCAGCTATCATAAATCTCTCTCAAGAAATTATGATAATTTACTAGACACACTCTCTCAAGCTACGCTAGCTATATTCACATTACAGTTCACTTATATCGCACCCGAGGAATCGTCATCTCTAATCCAACCTCTAAACCCTTGGTTATGGCTCTCGTCTATACTCCTGGAGTGATGTTGTTCAACAATTACCTAAATATGTACCCTCTCACAAGCAGATACATAATAAATAGGAACGGCTAATTGATGATCCTTTCAATTAACCAAAATCAAAATGTAGTTGAATAAATAGAGATTAACAACCAACTAAAAACTATATTAATTTAACAACCAATTCATCCCCAATGGATTTCAGTCAAAACCTTAGATTAGAAAAGTTATCTACTCATGAGATAATAAAAATCACAAAAGAATTCATATTCAATGGTAAAATAACAAAGAATAAGATTAAATATTGATGCCCAATGATCCTCCTTGCCTCTTGCCCTTCGTTCTGATGTTTTTCACTTCCCAAAAATCCTTCTCTCTGTTTCTTGGTCGACCTCCCTCATTTTATATAGGGTTTAGGGCTTAAAATCCCGTGTTTTGCACTTTGGTACCGGAAATTTACGCGTCCCGCCGCGGTTACGCCAGGACTGCAGCCAGAGTGGCCTTCAAAATCATCTGCAGCAGTGTTCTGCCGCGGTCCTACCGCGGTTACAGTTTTGACCACGTTTTTCACCCTATTCCTTTTGAAATTTGGAAAAACGTAAACATAAAAGTTGTAGCTCTTTGAGTTAGCTTTTCAACCATATATAGTGGAGTCCAAATAGTTCTGAAAAAACAGTTATGTGCATTTTACTGGACAGTGAGCAATATGCCTACTCGAGTCTTCATTTTATTGTTTTATCATCTGTTGATCCCCGAATACAATCCTGACTTAATTCCTTGGGCTTTTACTCAGACTTCAAAGCTCCAAATCACTTGAATTCATTCTATAACATCTATATAGCTCGGAATCACTCCTACAAGGCATAAAATACACAGTTAGTGTAAAACACTAGCGATTAAAGCGCAAACTCAACTAAAGTGCAGTAAATTAGAGTGTAACAATCGACTAAAATACGTAATTATAACCTATCATTATCAGGTCTAGTGCAAACCATAACATACATCAAACTTCCTACTACTTAAGCATATAGAACTTTGGACATGTACTCCCTTTCTTCAACTGTCTTAGGTGATTGGTCTTTCGATAGATTAAAGCTTCCGAGTGGAGTGCTTCTGGTCTTTGCATCATGAATACTGAGCTTGCTTAGTACCTTCTAAATGTACTTTTCTTGAGATGATTTTAAGGTTCATTCAGACCTTATTTTGCTAATCATCATCCTAAACATTTGCTTAGTCGGTCCTAAGTCTTTCACCTTATACTCCCCTGCCAGATGTTGCTTAACCATGTTGATCTCTTTTATGCTAGATCCTGCATTTATCATACCATCAACATACAATAGTAAAATGGTATAGGATTCATCAAGATTTTTTATATAACAACAATGGTCCATCTCGCATTGCGTTAAATCATTGTTATGCATGAATCCATCAAATATCTTGTACCATTGTCGAGGGGGTTGTTTCAAACCACACAAACTCTTCTTTAACTTACACACAAGGTTTTCTTTACCAGAAACTTGAAAATCTTCAGGTTGCTTCATGTAGATGTCTCATTCAAGGTCACCATGCACGAAAGTAGTCTTAATATCTAGCTGCTCAAAATGCAAGTTTTCTATAGCTAAGATACTTAGCACCAACCTAATAGTAGTTAATTTGACTATATGAGAGAAGATTTTGGTGTAGTCAATTCCTTCCTTCTATTAAAAGCCTTTTACAGTATCGTGATTTATATCTCTTCTTACCATCATGCTCTTCCTTGACTCTGTATACCACTTACTCTATAATGTGTATCCGTGTTTTATTTTTTTGAAAAGAATTCATCTCTTCTTTCATGGCTAGCTTCCACTTATCAAAGTTTATCATCTACATTGCTTCAACAAAATGCTCATGTTCTCCAACATCAGTTAGAAGTAAATAGTGGAGAGATAGAGAGAGAGAGAAAGCGAGAGTTAACCTATCTTGAGCATTCGTGACATTTTTAGATATTTTTAATGTAGGTTCAAGAGTAATTGATCTCGAATTTGATTAAAGTTCTGACTCCAGATTTGGTTCTGCGTCTGATTCTATCTCCGCTTCTGGTTCTGGTTCTGATCCAGATTCGACTTCTTGTTCTTCATCTTTAATTTCAGAATAAGTTATAATCCCTCTAGGCACTTTATTTTATGAGATTTCTTCTAATTCAACTATTTTAAAGGTCTGTTTGCAGGTGCTGGTCGGTTCTACTTCAAGCTTGCCTTTATACGTTACATTTTCATTAAATGTAACATTCTTATGTATTATGATCTTTCTAGTCTGGTTATCCCAAAATCTATGCCTAAAATTATCATCACTATTGCCAATAGAAAAATATTTCTTGGCTTTAGGACAAAGCTTATCTTTATCATTAGAGTTTACATGCATATAAGTAACACAACAAAAAATTATCAAATGTGATAGAGTTGCCTCGTTTCCTATCCATATCTCCTTAGGAATTTTAAAATTCAGCGGTACAGAGTGTCCCATGTTTATGAGGTAATATGATGTGTTACAGCCTTGCCCACAAATACTTCGGTAATCCAGAATGTATTCTCATACTTCTGGCTCGTTCATTCGGGTTTCTGTTCATCCTCTTAGCAACTCCATTTTGTTCCGATATTCCAGGAACTATTTTGATCATTCTAATCCCATTCTCAGAGCAGAATGCTTTAAACTCTTGATTATCATAATCTCCTCCATTATCAGACTTCAGACATGTTAACTTTAGACTTGTCTGATTTTCAACTTCAGATTTTCTTTTTTAAAAGGTAACAAACACATCAAATTTATTTTCAGAAAATAAATTCATATCTTTCTTGTGGAATCATCAATGAAGATGATATAATAGCGTGAGCCTCTCAGAGAAGTTATAGGAACTGGTCCCCACACTTCTGTATGCACTAGTTACAACTTCTCTTTCTTAAGCGTCATTCCCAGCTTTGAGAAACTAACTCTCTTTTGTTTCTCGTAAATGCAATCCTCGCACAAACCTAATTCAATATCCTTTAGGTTTGGAAATTTTTCTTTGGATTCCAACAATTTCATTCCCTTCTCACTCATATGCCCGAGCCTCCGGTGCCACAATATTGTATCACGACCATGATCTACTATTGATATAGTATCTCTTTGTATTGCAGTTGCATACAATATTCCCTTCTTGAAGCCTTGTCCCATAACCAAATTTTCTTTGGTTATCTTCCATGATCCGTTACTGAATGTTGTTGTATGTCCTTCACTCTCAATCTGGCCCATAGATATCAGATTTTTCTTGAGGTCAAGAACATGTCGGACATTTTGTAATTTCCATAGCGTGCTTTGTGATATGAACTTAACTTTTCCCAACAATGTCCAGAGGTTCACCATCTACTAGGTAAACCTTCCCAAGTTTTTCAACAATATAATTATGTACTAATTCTCTGCATGATGTAGAGTAAAAGGATACACCTGAGTCCAGAATCCAAGATTCGACTGGACTATCTACACAACAAATTAGTGCATCACCTACTTGTTGATCAATTACATTTGTTGAATTTTCTTCCTTATTCTTATTTGGTTCTCTACATATACTACTGTAGCGACCCTTTTTATCGCAATTCCAACTAGTAATTTCCTTGCGATTTTTGGATTGTCCTCTTCTCCTTGACTTTGATTTGCCACGATCATGATTTTGTCCTCTTTGGTTGCTTCTCTCCTACTTTTCGGTATTAAAAGCAGATACCGGAGAATCACTTGATTCTATTCGGCAAATATCTTTTCTTAGAACCAAGTCTCCAATATCATTCAATTTGAGTTTGGTACTTTTCGATGAACTGCTAACCACAGTTACCATTGCAGGACAACTATCAAGTAGAGATGGTAGTAGAATCAATTCCCTGATTTCGTCATCAAATGTTATATTAACAAAACACATCTGAGTTAATATTATATTAAGCTCATTGATATGTTCCATGAAAGATCCACCTTCTGTCATCTTTAAGTTAAACAGTCGACGCATCAAATGGACTTTATTTGAAGCAGATGACTTCTTGTACATATTTGATAACGCTTTCATCAGGCCTGCAATGATCTTCTCGTTAATAATATTAAACTCTACATTTTGTGTTAGCGTCAACGAATCACTCCAAGAGCTTGGCGATCTAATAGATCTCAACCCGCTTTGGCCATATTCTCCAGTTTACCTCGGTCAGAGGTAAGTATAATTTTTTTTGTACAAATAATCCTCTATTTGGATTTTCTAAAATCCAAAATATTTGTCATTGAACATGTCAATCTTAACCTTCCTTTCTTCCGAAGCCAATTTTTATAATTTTTTATGTGAATAGTGCATGTGAATAGTAACGGCGAATACTATTCCGTATAAGAAAAAAAATATTCCAACTGTATAAGTAAACAATAATCACTACTGGTGAACAGTACTATCACTATTAATGAATAGTACTTCACTATTGTGAATAGCATTAGTAATGATGATCAATACTATTTGCATATTCTTGTGAATAGTACCTGAACCGATACCGTAATTTTCTATCAGAATTATACTGTCTATGCTCTGATACCTGTAGTTGGGAAGCGTGTCAGGCAATAGAAAGATGAATTACACTATTTGCCTACTCCACGACCATTCAAAGAATGGATTTTTATTAATTGAAGAGAAAGAACAAGTTGAAGGATGTTTACAATTGAGGAAGAAGATGCCTATTTATAGGTAGAGTATCTGCTGAAAGAAATTTTTTCAGCGTATGTGAATACGAAGAAGATGACATCGCAAATTATGCGCCAAATTCTTCTTTCACTGTTATCTTTTTTTTTTACAACTGGGTTTGTTCCCTTCACTTAACTCTTCGATATCATTACCATAGTAATCGAACATACTGGATAAAAGATGAGATTACACTTTAATTCTTAATGGTAAACTTCATCTCTATAAATATTATTAAGAACTTGCCGCTATGAAAACCAAAAACTTGTGACGTTGAACTGAACTCCAAATAAATAAGAGAAAATGTGAAGCACCCCCTATCTCATACTATTCTCTCGATACAAAATTTAATATTTTAAAAAATAGACACATAAAAATTTGTCATACAAATTCAAATTGTCGTGCCATTACTTAATATTTTTTTGGCAAAGGCATGGTCTTCTTTTTTTATCACAAATAAAAACCTCATTAGCAAGCATGAGGAAATGCTAGACATTTAGTAGCTTTTTCACCAACCCGAAACAAAAAAGGTTGAAGCATACCAGTAGCCACTTTAAAGTCCGCGATTTAAAATATATTCACAATTTATAATGTATTTAGATTAGCCGATTCACCCAAACATTATGACTAAGTATATTTTAATTTTTGTATCTTAAATTATTGAGCTGCTAATTTAAAATTCAGTACTTGGTGTCCTAAATTATTGAGCTACTAATCTTTCATTTAGGACTAAGTGTCTCGAATTTCTGGACATAATTTTTGAACTTTAGAACACGATGTCCTAAAGTCTAAACTCTGTGGTTTAAACTTCATGACATCTTGTCCTGAATTTTGTGCAAATTGGCTAATATTTAAATATATTTTAAATTGCATGCTTAAAAGTGGCTACCTGACGTCATTTCCACAATAAAAAAAATCTCATTAGAGCGGCCTAACACAAAACATGGGAGAAATTTAAAACTAGCCAGATTTACAAGTGGTCGTTTAAAAATAGCCCAGTTTATGGCAGAATAGCCTAAATGGAACTTATACTTGTGCCACTTTGTCGTGCCGGTCCCCAAACTTAATAATTTGCCAATTGAACACTTACACTCCTTCAAATTGTGTATAATAAACGTTTATGACAAGAGGATGCAAAGCGTATAATACAATCTCTTTCACGTTAGCTGCCACGCCAAAAAAATAACAATGTGTAGATGCCATGTCACATGGTAGATTACAAATTTCAAACATCAATCCCCTAACCCCTCCCTTATTGATTTCTCTCTTTCCCCTCGTGTTCTTCTCCTGCCTATCTCATTCTCTCTTGTTGCCTCCTCTCCCCTTTCAATTCTTCCCTTTTTATATTATAGAAATAAAATTAAAATGAATAAAGAAAAAAAACTGAGGTAAAATTATTATTTTTTCAGATAAAAAAGTAGGGGAAGAAGTTCGGTGGTCCATTTCCATGGCCAAAGGCGTTAGATGGCAGAGAAGAAGTTCAGTGGACCAATTTTCGTCCCGCTCGAAAATTAGTACACGCTGCCTCTTTAGTATTTTGATACGCGCTACCATTTTTAGTATATTTTTGACTTGTTCATGATACCATGGGTAAGCAGAGATGGTTAAGGAACTTCAGGGATAGGTTCTTTTTCTTTTTATATAGGGGAGAAGAAGAGTGGGGAAGAAGAAGCAGCAGCAATATAGAAAGAAAAGAAAATGAAAAGGGAAGAGGCAGGGGGTGGTTTGGGGGTTGGGGGGAGGGGGAAGAAGAAGCGTACATGGAGAAAAAAGGACGGGCACAGGGTTTGTTGAAGAAGAAGCGTACTGTTTTCTTTTTCTTTTTTTGACTTATTTTCGTACTGTTTTCTTTTTCTTTTTTGACTTATTTTATGTTTATCTTTTTTTATTTTAATAATTTTTTCCCTGCTTATTTTAATTATTTCTTATTCAAAATATTATGTTCACGCTCGTTGTCCGCGTGAACAACACTCATATTATCCAGCTCAACCATTTTGTTGTCACGTGTGCTTGATCAATGGTTAGAGGGATTTAAAATGTACGTTTTGATCAAGTTAAAGTATCTGGATGAAACTTTATAGATTATAGAGACCGGGATGACAAAGTGACACAAGTACAAGTGTCTAAGAGGCTATTCTGTCTTTTAAAAATAATCGAAATTTAGCCACAAATAAATCTGAATAAAAATACTGTTCAAAATACTCCGGTATATTAAACTGGAGTTCCAATATAATATACCGGTCCAATATAATATACTGAAGTTTGGAGTACAGCTGCTCCAGTCTCCAGTATATTATACTAGAGCCAGCAAAGTATACCGGTACAACATAATATGGTGGAAGTTCATACACAGGTGTACCGAACTCCAGTATATTATGCTGGATCGATTTCTGTTGCAGTAAAATAGTGGCTAATTTTTATTGGTTTGATAAATACTGTCTATTTTTTAATGAACAATCCAAAAACTGGCTAGACCGTGCTATTTTTACCAAAACATTAGCAAAACGAAAGCCCAATAAATGAGCCCTTCGACATGTCTTGGTCCATTAGAAAAACATCTGCCCAATGAATTAAGTGGGCCCAAAACAGTTGAAACCCAATTAATAAGCTCGTTTAAGAAATCCATGTGTTAGCCCATTTAGATAAACAGCTGCCGTGTACTTCCACCAGCTGCCGTCAACACTCTGGAAGCTCAAACTTTTCAGCTTAGCAATGGAGGCGAACTCGTCAGCAACTGTACCCGAACCATTTCGTCTATTTGATGAAAATTCCCAATCTGGGTTTGGATTAGGATTTCTTGATGTCCCAGAAAACAAGCCTCTTCCACCTCCACCTCCTTGTGTTGAAGTATTTCCCTCAGAGGTACTTTCTTTTGTACATACCACCACATATTACATTATTTTGTTAAGTTGTTAGTTATGAATAGTAAAATTAATTTATTTTTGTATGTTGAGTAGGTTTCATCAAACGTGGAATTTAATTTGGAGCCTATAAATTTGGATGGCCTGACTTTACTTAAGGTAAGATTAATTATATTTTTTTCATTAACTCATAAAGTTTCTGCCATGTGACTAGGGGATCATAGTTGGAAAAATCCTCTTGCATAAATATAGTGTAAGGCTGCACCCTTGTGTTGCGGTCCTACACATAGCGGGAGATTAGTGCATCGAGCTTTCCTTTAAATTATGTTTCAGTGTTTGGTTACTTTAAATTGTAGAAATATTTTTTTTTCAAAGAATTTTGATTTTGATAAGTTCAGTCATTTTTTCTTTCCAAAGATGCCAGCTTTTAGTTAAAATAACTTGTTTCAATCAACATTTAGGCAGAATTATGAACATGCTAAAAGATTCAATTTGTTGATCTTTTTTCTTTTTAACTTGTTACAGAGCTACAAAAGTCTGTTATTTGTTGAGCTCAAGAACGATTTAGCTTCAATTATCTTTGGTTGCCTTAATGAGTGTTCACTTCTCTGTTAGGGAAGGGTAAGTACAAAGGAAGTATTTGGCTTGTCTAATTCCGATTTAGTCCCCGGCAAATATGAAGGTATGTGACAATTTAGTTCTCCACTTTATCTCCTTAATGCTCATCATAACTACTGATACCTCAACATGAATTGTGTAAACTTTATCAAATTGACTGTAATTTAAATGTGAATGTTTTTAGTTTACTGAATCGGGAATTATAGGTACAACAACAACATACTCAGTATTATCCCACACCGTGAGGAATTATCGGTAATATATGTCAATTTATATTGCTGAATAAAGTTAGTACAACAGCAACAATATACCCAGTATTATCGAACAAATGGGGTATGGTGTTTCCAATAGACCTGGGGCTCATTAAAGGTGTTTTCAAAACATGCTTGAAAATACAAGAGTAAAAAGCTAAGGATGAATATACTGAAGAAAAGAAAAGTATTGACACCAACATAGTAGAGATAACCAACGTAAAAGAAACAACGTAAACTAGTGTTGCAGTAACAATTACTTTAAAATATAAGAGGAGCCTTTCAGAAATTTTATGCTTGTCAACTCCCAGTTAGACACCAATGATTGGCAAGTCCGTTAATGGAAAGATACGGTAGTGATTATTGGTCACTAACTAGGATGTGAAGTGCACCCAGATGACTGATACTCTCATTTGTGGTATTCCCATTTTTCAGGCGGGCTAAAATTGTGGGAAGGCTCATTAGATTTAGTGAAGACTCTGAACTCCGAGATGCAAAGTGGGCAATTGTCACTGACTGGCAAAAGAGTTTTAGAGGTGGGCTCCTATTGTGGAGGTGAATCTTTGATCTTCTGCTATATGTAGAGACTACCGATCCTAACTTATTAAATCCACTCTTGCGTTGGTTTTTCCATTTACCTTCTCATTGCAGTTTTAGTAAAAATGATGTTGGAATTAATTGTATGCAAGTAGTTGGGTCATATTGTTCATTAAGCGTACTAAAGTATTTTTCCGTTAATGGTATTTTCTTTCCCTATAGGAGTCACATGCTTGATCTTTTATACTATTATTGTTTAAGTGCTTATCGATTATGACACTAGAAGTTTCTATTGAGTACCCAGAGAAGCCATCTCTAGGAGAGGAAATTTTGCATCTCCGAGTCCGATTAGTACCTTGTAAATTGACTCAGTTTTTTGATTTATTAGAAGTCTTCTCCTTCGTTTGTTTGTTTGGTTGGTCTTTTCCTCCTTTCAATCTAAATATTTTTTCCCCTTCCCTTTTTGATTGAACATAATCATTTGAGTTAAAATTTGTGATTGCCGGTGAAAACGTTGATTTCTATAACGTGTCGTTATAACATTTTCATTTTGCTCATTGAAATAAGAGTTTGTAATGGTTATTGTCCTTGTCATTATTGCTATTAGCTTATGTTGTGATTGCCCTGAGGGATTGACATCCTAATGCTTTTATATTTTCTAACTAAACTTGACTTAGTAGTTGACTCTTGTAATTATCTCACATTATTTACTTATTGACTCTCTTTCATTTGTTTTCAGCTCGGTTGTGGTCATGGTCTTCCTGGGATCTTTCCCTGTCTTAAGGTACATACATGCTTGAATAGTTGAATCGATTTGTGATTGCTTTTCTCGTCGTCCTCTTGATTAAGCATTTTACTTTTGGTGTACTAGGGTGCTCGTGCTGTACACTTTCATGACTTCAATGCTGAGGTGCTGCAATGCCTAACAATTCCTAATGTCAATGCCAATATTCAACAAAACCTGTTGGCCAAAGATGTCAATAATAGCGCTGAAGTTCGCTTCTTTGCTAGTGATTGGAGTGAAGCTCATCTGATTCTTCCTCATGTACTTGCTGATGAAGATGGTGCAAAAAGCGGCCATACTGTCGATCAGGCTGGTGGTTATGATATAATTCTCATGGCAGAGACAGTTTACTCAGTTTCTACTCTACCTACTTTGTACAAACTTATTAAAAAGGTTTGTTTGGTTGAAGTTCTAATATAGTTTTATCATTGAATTTCCTCACTTCTAAGCTCTCTCTTTCTTGCCGTCCTTTTTCTTCTTTGTACAGTGCTTACATACTCCTCATGGAATTGTATATCTAGCTGCAAAGAAACATTATTTTGGTGTCGGTGGTGGATCAAGGCAATTTATTTCGATTGTGGAGAAAGATGGTGAGCTACTCTTGTCTACTTTTACTCTTTAATTCTTCGAAAAGTGACATTTACATACTTCCAACTGCATTTTCTATTGTGAAATGGAGAGTTGTTCTCTAAAGATGTTGAATTATTGAACATGTCTTCGTATTAGCTGTTAAATGTAGGTTGTCAGTTTCTTTTTTTTCCGGAGGATCATTATGCTGTATTGGTCATACCATGAGGTGAAGCGGGTGGATAGGATTGTTTTCGCACCCCGCCAATTGCCTTGAATAATGCTTCTTATGTCTTATCTCACTCCCCTGTGACTGCTTTTTAGGGTTAAAAGAATTAAACATATAGGGTGTGTTTGGTATGAAGGAAAATATTTTTCAAAAAATGTTGTCCAATTTTTCCATGTTTGGTTGGCTTAAATGTTTTGGAAAATATTTTCCTTATCAATTCATTTTCCTCCAATTGGAGGAAAATGTTTTCCTTATCAAAAGAAGGGAAAACATTCTCCAAAGCTCCTTCTCAACCTTTCCTACCCTGACCAACCCTCCCCACCCCCTCCAAAAAAAGTTTTTTTTTTTTTTTTTTCAAATTTCAGTTTTTCCGTTATCATACACCCTGCTATCCTTCCATCCCCCACCCTGCCCCCGCAAAAAAACAAAAAAATTTACCTTGATTTGTTTTTTTTGCAATTTAAAATTTCTGCTTTTTTATTTTTTTGCACCACCCACCCCCGCCTGCCCCCCCACCCCCCGCTCCACGCAAAAAAAATTTACTTTTTCTTTTGTAATTTAAATTTCTTTTTTTTTGTTTTACTGCCTCCCCAGCCCCCGCCCCCACCCTACCCCCACCTCCGAAAAAAAATTTTAAATATATTTTTTTGGTTTAATTTTATTATTTCCCGGTTTAAAGGCTCAAAATTTTACAAGTTCCAAAATTATGAGTTCGGAGGTTTATGTGTTTGGAAGGTTACGGGTTTAGAAATTATAAAGTTTACTGGTTCGAAATTCCGCGGTTTTGAAAGTTTAGCGGTTCGAAATTTTATGAAAGATTTGGGTCCCGAAGGTTGTTGGTTTGAACGTTTATGGTTTCATGTTTATTATTATATCTAAATTATTAATGAATACTCTTGAGAATTCATTTTCCTTAACTTGCGTACCAAACACCGGAATGAATAAGATTACTACTTTTTTTCCAAGATAAAATTTTCTTGGAAAACATTTTCTTGGAAAATATTTTTCATGGAAAATATCCGTTATACCAAACACACCATATAGTTTATCATATGTATTTGCGAGCATGTGAAGTATATGATCCATCAAATGCCTAGATTCCTATAGAAAGAGCTCAAGATTTCGTTGCATGCTATGCATACTAGAAACAGAGGAGCGACTAGTGCTCTTGGATTATCATGAGGGTTCTAGTTACTACAACTGTTAGTATATGTCCAATCGGGGTAGCGCCAGGGGCAAAGCTACACTTTGTCGGAAAATTACATTGCGTATATATGTAAAATATCATGTTTTAGAGGCACATAACATATACCGAACACCCTTTGTCGGGAATTATTTTTTACTTATTTCAAGTTTGAACACCCTTGAGGAAATTCCTGGCTTCGCCACTGTGTAACACGCGATCAATCCTAAAGTTTCATATCAGCGTTCTTGTGGTTGCGTTGCACCATAGTCCTTACTTGTTCTTCATGGCATAGAAAAGCTGGGGCTAAACATACACTTATAAGACTCCATCGCTGCTAGCTTGCTCGACTGCATTATACTTCAAATGGTTTTACAGGGCACTGTACTTGTCAGTGTTATTCCATTATTTCCGGTGGATGTTTTTCTGCTCGTTTTTAAGAGTTTCGACAAGAAATTAACCTCAGGAGTTTGTACTTAAACAGGTATTCTAGCGGCTTCTCTAGTTGCTGAAGTTACAGATGGCTCGTCTAACGTTCGAGAGGTCTGGAAACTCCACTTCAGGTGAAGTTTGGTTTAGTTGACTGGTTTTAGTTTCTTGTAGTTCATCTTTGTAAAATGGGAATTGAGAACAAGATCTGTATGAAAAAGAATAGGGAGTTGCTTTCTTTCTAAAATAGAAGACTAAATTATGTTATCAGTCATAACCTTACTTTAAGGGGTCATTTGGTATGATGCATTAGAGAAAGTAATGCATATAATGCATGCATAAGCTTTCGGTATTACGAATCCCTTGTTTGGTACACTTTCAACATATGTATTACTAGTATTAGTTATACAATTAGACTTCTGTATAATATCATCCTTATATAACAATCATTCACTATGGAAGCCAAGTTTTCTCAAAATCGTTCTTTTATATTATGTTATAATATATGCCCTCTATAACATCACTTAACTATAGCAGCAAAATCAGAACAAACGTGACTGTTATAGAGAGGTTTGACTGTACAACCTATTTGGTATTATCCTATGTATAACTATTAAATCATGCATTAGCATGTTAAATACACTTATCCTAAAGTCCCTTGAAGCTAAAGAATATGGAGGACATTTTTGTAAACAACTAATTTTCTTAAAAATTATGCAATACATTTTAATATTTAATACACTACACTAAATAATGGGTAAGAAATAATTTATGCATAAGTACTGCTTGCATTGGTAGTCCATATATTATTAATACATTTTATTCAGTAGACCCTAAAAGTAGACAATACTTTGTCAAAGTCTTTGCCCCATAGGTATTACGAACTTGTTTGGTACACTTTAGACATATGTATTACTAGTATTAGTTATACAGTTAGACCTCTGTATAATATCATCCTTATATAACACAATCATTCACTATAGAAGTCAAGTTTTCTCAAAACCATTCTTTTATATTATGTTATAATATATGTCTTCTATAACATCACTTAACGATAGCATCAACAAAATATCGGAACAAACGTGACTGTTATAGAGAGGTTTGACTGTACAACCTATTTGGTATTATCCTACGTATAACTATTAAATCATGCATTAGCATGTTAAAGACACTTATCCTAAAGTCCCTTAAAGCTAAAGAATATGGAGGACATTTTTATAAACAATTAATTTTCTTAAAAATTATGCAATGCATTTTAATATTTAATACACTACACTTAACAGTGGATAAGAAATGATTTATGCATAACTAATATTTGCATTGCTAGTCCATATATTATTAATACATTTTATTCAATATTATTCTTATACACCCTATCAAACCCTAAAAGTAGACAATACTTTGTCAAAGTCTTTGCCCCATATTCAATTCGTCTACACGTAATAAATGTTAGAAAGGGACGCGAGTCCCCACCTACCCACCAAATTTTAATTTAAGTTTCAGTTTTCTTAAAGTTGGTTAACAACAAAAAATATTATTTGTTTATATATATATAATTTATACAAATTTTATACTTTTTTTGACTATGATATGTGAAAAGTTTTTGGCGCGGGCTAAAAGTGATATTACCCCTCTATTATTTGCAACCAGTTGAGTTGGATAAACTATGACAGCTGAAGTTTGCTAACCAATTATTTTCCAAATAATGTCAGATATTAAAGAGAAATATTTTTTTGGAGAAATTAGACTATGATTAACATGAATTTCATATGAAAGTATGTAATGAAAAGTTGTCGATGCTTATAATGTAGGAACAAGTGCACAGATTGCCATTCTCATGGATGCTATTAAGATATTAGTTAGTATTTATTTTGTCCTAAAATTTTAAAATAAAAATCTTAATTTTATAACAACTCATGATATTTTTATCCTGAAAAATTAAAATTTAGAACGCACGGACTAATTCCTAAAAAATCTGCCTTTAGAGTGGCTAACTGGTGTCATTTCTATTAGCAAGAATGTAAAGGAAATGAAAGTAATTGAATTGATTGAAGAAGAGTTGAAAATGTCTACTTGTGATGGGTGATATTTATTCTAGGCGAAATGGCTTCCTTGCCATTAAAACTTGCGGCCGGTTTTAAAGCCGATACATGAATTTCCGACTTTCTCATTTGAACACTTAAACTCCTGAATCCCAAAATTAATAAACACATTTTTTCCTTGACCATGCGTGCGTGTATTACACATTCGCCAACATGTCAATCTAGTCAGCAAATGACCAATAATATCAATACACGTCAAAGGCGAGAAATAAGAGCCAATTATTTTGGGGTCCCCGTCTTTTACTCAAAGACCAACAAACCCTTCCCCCATTTTTCATCTTTTTCTCTCTCTATCTAACCAAACCCTACCTCTCTTATACGATGGTCGAATTACCTGGTCCCCTCCATTAATCACTCCTAAAGCATACGATTTTGGCCCCCCCTCCTTTAATTAAAAGCTGTTTGACTTTTGTTGGAAATTTCAACTCATGTAAAGTTTATATCTGAAGGTTAGTTCAACAATTTTGATGTCGATTTCATCATCTTCTTCTATTTTCTTGTGAAATAATGTGGGTAATGTTAATGTTGTTTGTTAGTGAACAATATCTATTTCTGCATGCTTATTTCTTCATCTGATATTAGGGAATTTGTATTAGGATTTTTATATTTGGGAAAACACTCGAATCTTCAATTGTTTTGTCGTTTTCATCACTGATCTGGCATTTGGGGTTATAAAATTAGGGCTTTTGTCTGCACGCACAAATTATGAAATCTTCACTTTATTTTAGGGCTTTGTATTTTTTCATGAGTGATATGGCAGTTAGGGAATAAAAAATTAGGGTTTTTTTGTATATCCAAATATTCTTGTCTCCCATTTTGTTAAAGTTTATTGCTTTTTAGGGTTAAAGTGTATCTGACTTGTCCCCCTTTTTATGTAGGTTTCAATGGCCGTTTATGTGAAATTACAGTTTCATCACTTAGGGTGTTTAGTGGCTGACCCAATTTTGAGGTATGTAAATGGTCAACTTGGCCAGTTGTACTTCAAGCTGACATTGATGAAGTGCATATAATTGAATTTTATGATTGAGCTAAGGATATGAGGTACTCAACAGTAGATAAATATGCATGTAAAGTTAACCAAAAGGGAGCATTTAGATTTTTGAAATGTGATGCTGATGTGTTACCTTTGTGTCAAGACCTTAAGGATGGGGATTTTATTGATGTCTATATATATCATATAATTAATACACCATGTGTTGATGTGGAACTAAATGAAATGTTAAGTGGTGGTGGTTTAAATGTGGACCCCACTGATGTTCGGCCTGCTGTTAATGAAATGCCACATGGGCAGACAACTGATTTTAATGCTAGGGCAACACACTCACCTAATAGTGATATAAATAAGGGTGATAACACTAATGGGAAGGGTAAAAAGAGGGCTGCAGTTAGTTCTTCTACTAAAACTTCTTCTGCAACTGAAGATTTTAGTAAAGATGAAGATGACTTCTATAACTTTCATATAGCAACTGGTTCTGAGGGTGATGTTGAGGGTGATGTCCAGGGTGATGAGTTTAGTAGTGAGAGTGATAAAGAGTATGAGGCTAATTTTGAAGATGATAATACAGATGAGTCCTTATATAGTTCTGATGAGGATATTGCTGGTGAGACTAGTGACCTAGAACCTGAAGTTGTTGCTTCTAGGCAGGCTAAAGTGAATGCAAAGAGTAGTAAATTAAGGTCTTCTTAAGTTAATAATGATGAGATACCTAGTGGACCTGTAGGTATAGACCCTGGTTTTGAAGATATGTACAGATCCAAATATGTTGGAAAGTTGGGAGGGGATGAGCAATATCTGGACAGTTTAGATCCAGGTAGTGAGGATACTGGTGAAGAAGAAGATGGGGTGCATAACCCTTAACCAAGAAGGTACAACAATAGGGTACATTTTGATCCTGCTTGTAAGAAAATTTGTTTCCAGTTGGAAATTGTGTTTGAAAATGTGAAACAGTTCAGAAGTGCTTTGCAAGATTATGCTGTACAGAGAGGAGTTCAAATTAAGTTGAGGCCTAATGAGCAATATAGAGTTAAGGCTAAATGTGTTAACTCAACAAGATGTAGATGGCATATTTTGGGCAGTATGGAGGGACACACAGGAATTTCATTTTCAAGAGCTACCAACCTATTCATAATTGTTTTAGAGCAACCAGAAATAAGATGGCTAACACAGCATGGGTAGCTGAACATTACAAGGACAATATTATCAACCAACCTGACATTAAGCTGAGGAGAAGACAAACTGAAGCAAGCCTAAGCCAACCTCAAGTCCATTCTTCATCTCAGCCAAGCCAGACTCCATTTCATCAAAACCTCAACCAATCTCGGCCGCGAAGCTAAATGAATATTTGTTTTTGTGGTAACTTTAGTCTGTTAGTTGCAGAACTAAATTTGTAGTTAACTTAAGTCTGTTTAACTCTTGACTTCTCTTTTGGAACAATGTTAAAAATATTTCTGCTACAACAGTTCAGTGCTAATTTTGTCAACCAACAAGGCTATTCTTGGTTGTTTATATATGTGTAGTTGTTTATGTTATAATGTGATTTTCATTCCACAAAAAATACATCAGTCATTCTGACATTATCATTGTACATAATAGGGTTATGATAGTAATGCTAACTACACTAAGAAGAAAATTACAATTGTTAGTGCTATTACAATAACTACTGTTACAATGATCTTCACTCTCTTCATTCTCTGTAATCGATCTCTCTTTAATTCTTGCTAGCAGCCCTGAAATCACTTGTTTATAGTGATCTGGAAGAGGTTGGTCAAACTACATAAAAATTTTACAAGAATTGGCTCGGCCATAGTTTGAGCACCCATAAAACCTCATTCTTGGATTTGTTGGCTTCCAAGTGATGCAAATATGAGCGTCAACTCCACAATGACAAATTACAGGTCTTTGATCATTAAAACAAATTGGAAAATGAAATTAAAAAAAAAATTATGGCTTCAGCTATTAAGAAAGAAAGTAGCGAAATGAGAAGGGAAAATAATAGAGGGATTATGTGTTTCCAATTGAAAAGGATAAGACCCCACTTAAATAGGCCTATTTTTGATCGTTGGGCGTGGGAAGAGTTCTCTCACGCGTTGGAAATTCGTGATTGACGCCACATAGGATGAGTTAAAAGTCAAATGTGTTTATTAGTTTTGGGATTCAGGAGTTTAAGTGTTCAAATGGGAAAGTCGGAAGTTCATGTATCGGCTTTAAAATCGACTGCAAGTTTGGGTGGCCGCAAGTTTGAGTGTGTTGCCCTAGCATTAAAATAAGTTGTCTGCCCATGTGGCATTTCATTAACACCAGACTGAACATCAGTGGGGTCCACATTTAAACCACCACCACTTAACATTTCATCTAGTTCCACATCAACACATGGTGTATTAATTATATGGCATATATAGACATCAATAAAATCTCAATCCTTGAGGTCTTGACACAAAGGTAACACATCAGCATCATATTTCAAAAATCTAAATGCTCCCTTTTGGTTAACTTTACATGCATATTTATCTACTGTTGAGTACCTCATATCCTTAGCCCAATCATGAAATTCAATTATATGCAATTCATCAATGTCAGCTTGAAGTACAACTGGCCAAGTTTGACCATTTACATACCTCGGAATTGGGTCAGCCACTAAACACCCTAAGTGATGAAAGTGTAATTTCACATAAATGGCCATTGAAACCTATATAAAAAGGGGGACAAGTCAGATATACTTTAACCCTAAAAAGCAATAAACTTTAACAAAACGAGAGACAAGAATATTTGGATATACAAAAAAATCCTAATTTTTTATTCCCTAACTGCCATATCACTCATGAAAAAATACAAAGCCCTAAAATAAAGTGAAGATTCCATAATTTGTGCGTGCAGACAAAAGACCTTATTTTTTTAACCCCAAATACCAGATCTGTGATGAAAACGACAAAACAATTGAAGATTCGAATGTTTTCCCAAATATAAAAACCCTAATACAAATTCCCTAATATCATATGAAGAAATAAGCATGCTGAAATAGATATTGTTCACTAACAAACAATATTAACATTACCCACATTATTTCACAAGAAAATAGAAGAAGATGATGAAATCGATATCAAAATTGTTGAACTAACCTTTAGATATAAACTTCAGAGGAGTTGAAATTTCCAACAAAAGTCGAACAACTTCTAATTAAAGGAGGGAGGACCAAAATCGTATGCTTTAGGAGTGATTAATGGAGGAGACTACGTAATTCGACCCTCGTGTAAGAGAGGTAGGGTTTGGTTAGACAGAGAGAGAAAAAGATGAAAAGTGGGGGAAGGGTTTGTCGGTCTTTGAGTAAAAGACGGGAACGCTAAAGCAGTTGGCTCTTATTTTCCGCCTTTGACGTGTATTGATATTATTGGTCATTTGCTGACTAGATTGACACGTTGGTGAATGTGTAATACACGCGCGTATGGTCAAGGAAAAAATGTGTTTATTAGTTTTTGGATTCAGGAGTTTAAGTGTTTAAATAGGAAAGTCGGAAGTTCATGTATCGGCTTTAAAATCGGCCGCAAGTTTGAGTGGCCAGGAAGCCATTTCGCCTTATATCTATTTGCCTGGTCGATATAAGCGTACATTAGATGATTTAAATTTTATGTGTTCATCTTTTAAAATCTTATCATTAAATTCATTTTATTTTTAGAATCATAATTCATATCTATTACTCCATCCGTTTCAATTTATGTGAACCCATTTGGGCACGGAGTTTAAGAAAAGAGAGAAGATTTTTGAATTTTTGGTGTAAAATGAGACACATATATTTTGTGTGGCTATAAATCATTGCATAAAAGTAAATTGTTTCCAAATAAGAAAAGAGGTCATTCTTTTTGGCCTGAACCAAAAAGGAAATATATTCACATAAATTGAAACGAAGAAAGTATATATGTAACAATTTTAATTGATTTTGATGAGCTCGGTACTAAAAGGATGCATACACCACCTTTTTTATTGTAGTTGCTCTTCCTTGTAGCATGTGTGACGGATGATATCTATTTTATGATCATATTTATAAGGAAATTACAAGGTCACTTGATAGGGCTTGATAAATCGATCTACTATATTTATCGAGCTGTTCCAAATGATTAAAATTGTCTGTTAATAATAAACTTTATTGTTAGTTCTCTATAAAATACTTGTTTGGCCGAACACCCACTAATCAACTCGCAATAAATCAGAAAAGTATATTAATACTATGTATAAAAAACCTCCGAAGAATTAACCTAAATAACAACCAACTCAACTAGCTAATTTAAAAATAGTTGTCGGATGTATAATATCTGTATAATTATTCTCAAAAATTATATAATATTTGTATAATATATATCGGCTTGAAAAAGTAAATAACGAATTTGGACAGTTATTTGTGTAAAGAACCCATTTAATATCCTTTATATTCTTATATCATAAGCAACTACAACCTTTTTTTAATTTATTTTTAATCTATTTTCATCTGAAATTCATGCTAAGCATAATCTAATTTCCCCACAAAACAATCTTGTAGATTCAGGAACTCATAGCAGAAGAACAAAATTTTCTCTTCAATATCTAACGTTATGGAAATTACCGATGAGTGTGAATTGGTTATATATAACCGTAAAAAGTTTTCTTCTAATTTCGCTTTTTTGCTCTTTCAATCGCCGATTGGGTTGGTCCAACCAAGAAAGGTATGGGAAGCATCTTGGGCCGAATGTCGTATGACTACTTAGTAATTTACAAAGGAAAAACTACACAGAATAACCCCATATATATATATATATATATATATATATATATATATATATATATATATATATATATATATATATATATATAAAATTTATGTCATGTGCTAAAAGCAAAAAAATACATATTAAATTAGTGATTATAATATTCATTTTAGGTACAAAACATGATATTTATAACTAGGGCCGGTTGTTATGAGCACACATTACTTTGGGAGATATTAAAAAATAGTCAGATTTATAAATGGTCGTTCAAAAAATAACCACAGTTTTTACGTAATCGAAATTTAGATATTTTCTATGTAAAAATAATCTGAACGAGAACACTCACTACTTTCTTAGAAAAATTAGTAAGAGCCCGTTTGACCAAGCTTCTAGAAGGCCAAAAACACTTGTTTGGGCCAAAAAGTACTTTTTTGAAAAATTTAAGGTATTTGGCCAAAATGAAAAGTACTTCTTAGCGGCAGCAGAAATAGTTTCCCTGCTTCTTAAGAGAAGATACAAATTCTAGTTTCTTCCGAAAAGCAGAAACAGAAGTGAAAAAGTTAAATTATTTAAGATAAATAATCTTAGAATAATTTGTATTTTTCAAATTATCCCTCATTAATTTAATTTTTCTTTTACTTTTCCTTTTCCTTTTTTCCTATACATTTATTCTTTGTTGTTTTATTTTAATTAAATTTTTATGCTCTTACTCCTATTCTTAAGAGTATATTTCAAATTTATATTGAATGCTGTATTTTGACATATTTAAATTATCATATAAGTAATAAATAATACCAAACACTCAATATTATTACTTTGGAATAACTATATAATTTATATTTTTACTTTACGTTTTATATTTTAATTGAATTCTTTTATAATAAATGTTTAATTTTTTTTTAAATAATACCAATAGCAAATTGAGTATTTACTGTCCTTTTTTTGTAATTTGATACTTAAAGTGTTTTTTTAAAAGATTGGCCAAACACGATGAGCTTGCAAAAAGCACTACTCAAACGAATCGGCCAAACACAAACTACTTATTTTACAAAAATACTTTTTATAAATCACTTTCGAATAAACACGCTTTTCAAAATAAATAGTTTTTGGCAGCTTGGCCAAACGGGCTCTAAACGGAGTAGCATTTGAGACTTGACATGACCTTTTGCTGTTTAATTTTGGAAATTGTAAATCAAATGGAATTTAAGAGAAGACTTGACTTTTTGAACGAAATTATAAAACTTCAAAATTAAGAGGACAGTGCAATTGAGCTCCTTTTTTCCTATAAATAAATTGACAAAAGCTACTATTTCTTTCAAAATTAATACTAGTATCTATTTTGTGCTTGAGACAATGTTTTACAAGGCTACGCTTACTTTCTTCATGTTCTTATTACTTTAGGCTGGATTGCTCTTCCCTGTTGCACCCACAAGAATGGATACGACGAGTAAGTTACATTATTTTTCACTTTTTTTCTTTTCAAAATCACTGTTTGGCCATAAAAGTTTTAATTGTCTTGAAGGTGAATTTTTGGAATTTTTCAAAAATTTAAAAAACTCCAAAAAGCCGGTTTTCAAAATTCACTCACATCAAATCACTAAATTCAAAACCAATCTAAAATTATATTCATGTCCAAATACAAATCTAATTTTCAAATATCATTTTCTCTTGAAAAAAATTACTTTTATCGGAATTTTACAATTCTTATGTCCAAACACCCAGTTAAATGATATTCCATGAAATCGCGACCATGCAACTTTAATACAAAAGTAGTCTATAATCGAATAAAATGATCTAATATTCTTTTTTTTAAAATTTTATTTATCAATCTTCTTTGAAATTGTCATGTAACTAAAAGAATATATTTAATGAACAACTTTTCTTTTTTCCTTTTTTGGTTCCACAGTGATAGCAAGAGATCCGAGAGTTAATTAAATGCAATAATTGATGTTCCGATACATGAGAGCCCTTCAGGTCCTGGAAATAGGGGATAAAATTAATCGGTTATTTCCTGTTATTGTTGTTATTATTGTTATTTATTTTTACTAATAAAGGGTCTTATCTCCTCGTCAATTGGATCGTTCGAATTCAATAGTTTTGATCCAAATTATGTACTATTTGTTTTATGAAATTTATTTAATATGGAAAAATAATTTAGTATCCACTAACTTAAAATATTTAGAATCCGGAACTTATTAAATTCAAATCCTAGCTTCGCCTATGTGGCAATGATCATGTTGCATGCATAGCAATTTTAAGCTAGGTACGTAGTAAAAATATTTTAAGTTTTAGGTACTTTAGTTTTGGTACAATTGAATTTATAGCACGATTTATAAACAACAGAATCAGTTTGATCCAAAAATGATAAATAAATAAAAAAGAACAAAAATGATTAACGAATAAAGTTAAATGAATAACAAGCTTGATTAAGGACTTAACCTTTCCCATGACAAGAACAAGAAAAATTTCAAATGCTTGAATTTATCGTAGTAAGAAAATAGATTACATCTTTTGTGTGCATAGTGTTTTATGTGTCTACAATGATTATAAACACCATTATTTATTGCTCTACTTAGGGATACAAGATTCTAGAATCAAGCTCCTTTTGAATGAGCATAAAAATGTCACTGATGGCCGTATAAGGCTTTGAATGCAAATAATTTTTGTACCGCTTGCTCATTAAATGTTTATCTGTGGTCAGGCCATTGAATCCCTATTTTCGATTATGCTTCCTTCGGTATCCACTTGGTACTAGTTATAAACTTCACACTCGAACGATGTCTTTGTCAACTCGTCCTTTGTCTGTCTTCGATTCCACATGTCACTTTATCATTCGACCATATGTTATCAAGCAATTTCACCCCATTCAGTGACTAAGGTGGATCAAAATCTTTGTGATATCACTGGTTCAATTCCCGCTAGCCACAATCTCGTGTAACTTTCTAATTTTTTCCTTTAACGTAATTTTAATATCATTCTCACCACAAACCTTATTATGAATAAAAAGTTGCATTCCTTATGTAATAGCATATACATGGTGATTATATATTGAAAGTAAAAACTAACCGGCCAGAAAATGAAAATATTTATCTTCTCTAAGAAGATTTAAATATTGTTGAAACTTATATGGTTTGTATCAAAGTAAGACTGACTCTGTCAGTAGAAAGCGTTCCACTAGGAGTTCTGAATTCTTTAAAAAATACATCATTTATTTATACTTGTTTAGTTAGTAGTATAATTATTGATTAGACTTACTTTAGTCAATGTACAGTCAATGTATTAGTCAAATGTATAAATACACTCTCCTGTATAGTTGTTAGTTAGTTGAGGTTTATCCTAATACAAAAATATCTTCTCTCAACCGTCTTCCTCTCTAGAAACTTCTAAGGAAACTCCATGGGAGTTCTCCAGCTCTGAGCTCGTTTTCTCAGATCTAACATGGTATCAGAGCACAGAGTGTGGATTCGAGCTGCTGTTATCATCTCATTCTAGAGTCTGATTGAGCTTCGTCACTTTTCTCTTTCAGTTTTTTCATTCGGAGAATTTTTCGATCTTGTTTTCAGATTCATCTCAAAGTTTTCGATTTCTGTCTTTGTGCCTTGCAATTTTACCGTTTAGAGATCGTATACATGGCTGTCGATCAAGCTGAAGAAATGACTACTAACGCGAGCAGGAACAATCTACCCGCCATTGATGCGGGAAGTCCTCTCTACATTCATCCCTCCGATAGTCCTGTGATGACTTTAGTTCCAACTCTATTCGATGGAATCAGATATCGCTCATGGAGAAGAAGCGTATTACGAGTCTTATTAGTGAAGAATAAATTAGGGTTTATAAATGGGGATTTTGTGAAACCTAGCTCCGATTCCCCTCAATTTCGCCAATGAGAGAAGTGTGATGATATAGTGACCTCATGGATCCTTAATTCCCTTGCAAAGGAAATATCTGACAGTGTAGAGTATGTATGCAACTCAGCTGAGCAGTGGAAGGAGTTGGAAGATCGTTATTACCAAACTAATAGAGCAAAGTTATATCCGATTCAAAAGGAGATCAATGACCTAACACAGGGATCCCTAGATATCACTACGTGTTACACGTGTATGAAGAGATTGTGGGAAGTTGAACACTTTAAGTGCTAAGTCTCAATGCAGCTGCAATTGCACATGCGGTGCAAAAGAGACTATGCACAAGGCAGAACAAGATCGAAGACTTACTCAATTTCTTATGGGGTTAAATGAAGTTTACACTATAGTGCGAGGAAGTATCCTTATGATGAAGCCCTTGCCTTCTATGACTCAAGCCTTTTCACTTATGGTACAGGAAGAGAAGCAAAGAGAATTAAGCCAAATAATCAACTCAATCTATGTTCTACTTCACTATATGTAAACTCAAATTCACAACAACAAAACTCTTTTGGAGACAGAAGTTTTAGGACAAACTACACAGCAAGTAATGGCAGTAGAGGTCGACCATTCTGAGATCACTGAAAGAAACCAGGACACACGAAGGAAAAGTGCTACAAACTGCATCGATATCCTCAAGGTTACAATAATCAGAATTTTAATAGAGGCAATGCACAGTCATATAGTCAGGCAAATAATCAGACAAACAATCAAAACTATAAATTCAACAAAGGAAGAGGTTCTATGGCAAATGTACATGGAACTCTGGGTGATATGGTTGATGAAGGTGAAGGCAGTCAAGATCCTCAAGATGGAAATCAGAGAGTCAGCCTCACTAAGTAACAATATGGACAAATAATGACTCTGTTGCAGCATTTTCAGATAGGAAATGTGGGAAACCCTTCCAACAACAATAACATCACTTGCAGTGCAAACTTTGCAGGTATTGTTGTCTGTACCTCTTATATTGACTTTGACAATCCTTCATGTAAATGTTTTGAATAAAAAAATGACCTTTGGATTATAGATTCAAGAGCATCCAATCACATGACCTTTAATAAGCATGCACTCACTAATATCACTAAATTGCCTTACCCACTGTTGATAAGCCTATCAAATGGTTATAGGGTTAAAGTTCTTGAGTTTGGAGATGTGATATTGTCTTCAGATATTGTCCTGCATAAGGTTCTCTATGTTCCATCCTTCAAATACAATTTAGTTTCAGTTCATTCCCTTGCAGTTCACCTTAGAAGTCTAGTAATGTTCAGTGATACCCTTTGTCTGTTTCAGGCCCCTTCACTGAAGAGGCCTCAGGAGATTGGTAACATCAAAGATGGCCTGTATTATCTCTGTTCCCAATGCTTGAAGAGTAAAAGGACTACTTTAGCTTCCTCTAGTTCAGTTTCTCATTGCAATTGTGTTTCTTTTTCTTCCAATGTAAATAGCCATACTCATTCAGACAACTCTTTTCAACCTATAAGTACTCCCATTACCAATAATAAGAATGATTTTCCTTGTGTACTTAGTAAGCATGATGTGAATTTTCTTTGGAAAAATAGACTTGGACATGTTCCTTTTGTTAAAATGAAGGGTATATCATCAATTCCAATCAAATTTCCACCAAAACAACCATTCTTTTGTCCTATATGTCCCATGGTAAGACAAGCTAGACTCCCATTTCCTCCAAGAACTACCACTACATCGAAGTTGTTTGAGCTGCTCCACATAGATATATGGGGACCCTACCATGTTACTACCCATGACAATCACGAATATTTCCTTACCTTTTGTGGATGATTTTAGTTGGTCCACTTGGACACATCTATTGAGCTGTAAGAGTAATGCTCTTCAAGCCATAAAAGCCTTTGTGGTTATAATTGAAAATCAGTTTAATACATCCATAAAAACCATTATTACCTTTTGTGGATGATTTTAGTTGGTCCACTTGGACACATCTATTGAGCTGTAAGAGTAATGCTCTTCAAGCCATAAAAGCCTTTGTGGTTATAATTGAAAATCAGTTTAATACATCCATAAAAACCATTAGGTCTGATAATGGTTTGGAATTCATAAGTCATGAAGCCACCTCCTACTATCAAACAAAAGGCATCATACACCAAAAATCATGTCCTTATACACCACAACAAAATGGTGTAGTAGAGAGAAAACACAAGTACCTCCTAGAAACTGCCAGAGCTATCTTGTTCCAATCCAACTCCCAACAAGATATTGCGGAGAATGTATTTTAACAGCCACTTACCTAATCAACAGACTCCCAACAATCTACCTTGATAACAAATGCCCATATGAAATGCTGTACCAAAAGAAACCAAATTATACTCATTTAAAAAGCTTTGGCTGTCTTTGTTATCCTACCTAACCCAAAATACACATAGACAAGTTTGAACCTAAAACTAGTCCTCATATCTTTGTTGGATATCCCTTTGGAACAAAAGGATACAAAATGCTAAGTCCGGTGACTAAGAAAATTCACATATCTAAGGATGTCATTTTCCATGAAAACATGTTTCCTCTCTCTTTAAATTCTGCCAATTCTTCTTTTCCTAGTGTTCTCAAAGTAGTCTCTTTTCCTGACTGCTCACCTTTTTTTGATTGTTCTGGAAATAGTAGTAGTCCAGCTTCTTCTGATGACACTATACATGATTCTAAAAAACAACACATCTCCAGGGATAGAACTTCACTCTACATCACCTAACAATGATACACCCTCTCCTTATAATGACACCTCACATGAGCAGTTGGAGACACTAGTTATAATAAAGTCCACCAGAGTTCATCAAGACCCTAATTACCTTAAAGACTATGTATATCAATTACCCAAGAGTGTTACTCAAATGCCCAGTACATCTCTTTGCATACCCTCACTAAGTACACTCTTTTCTAACCACAATCACATCACTCCTGATGTTCTATTCTCTGAAAGTCAATACTTGATGTCAAGCATTTGTCATGATGGCGAGCCATCTTCATATAAAGAGGCAGCACTCAATCCTGCTTGACAGCTGGCCATGACTCAGGAATTTGAGGCTCTCCATGCTAATGACACTTGGAACCTAGTTCCACTACCACCTGGTAAGCAAGCAATATGTTGCAGGTGGGTTTATAAAATCAAGCACAAGGCAGATGGGCGTGTTGAGAGATTTAAGGCTAGATTGGTAGTAAAGGGCTACACTCAACAGGCAGGGATTGATTACACTGAGACTTTTTCCTCTGTTGTAAAGATAACCATTGTTAGAGCCTTAATTACAGTAGTTGTTAAGAAAGGATGGGATATTTTTCAGTTAGATGTAAACAATGCTTTCCTTCATGGTAACCTACATACATATGTCTACATGGAAGCCCCTCTTGGCCTTGTAGTTGACAAGTCTACTTCAGGTAAGATGGTATGTAGGTTAAATAAGTCACTATATGGCCTAAAACAGGCTAGTAGGCAGTGGTATGCTAAATTGGCTGAGGCACTGGCCTCAAAAGGATACCAACACTCTGAGAATGATTACTCCCTTTTCTATAAGAAGTCTTCCACATCCACTATCTTTGTGGCAGTGTACGTCGATGCTATCATCATCACTAGAACTAACTCAGTAGAGATTGGACATCTGAAAGCTTTCCTAGATCAGAAGTTTAAGATAAAAGATTTGGGAAAGTTACACTATTTTCTGGGTTTAGAGGTTCTCTACAAGCATGATGAGGTTATTCTGTCTCAGAGAAAGCTTACACTAGATCTGTTAAAGGAATACCAGGTTTTTGGTTATAGCACTGTCTCCTCTCCTCTTGATCCTACTATCAAGCTGAAGGCACAAGAAGGGAATCCATTACTAGATCCCACATATTATAGAAAGTTGGTGGGAAAACTTAACTTTATCACTAATACCAGGTTGGACATAGCCTATAGTGTGCAGCTTCTTAGTTAGTTCATGCAAGCACTAAGAGACACACACCTAACTGCAGCATTTCACCTCCTCAGATACCTTAAAAAGGATTCTAGCCTAGGCATATTCTTCTCTAGCAGTCCTGATTTCTCAATTAAGGCATATTGTGATTCATACTGGGCTATTGTCTAGATTCTAGGAAATATGTCACTGGTTATATAGTTCATGTGGGAGACAGTCCAAGCAGTTGGAAATCTAAAAAGCAAGAAGCCATCTCACTGTCATCAGCTGAGGCAGAGTACATGTCCATCAGGAAAGTGGTTGGGGAGCTGGTGTGGTTAAGCAGACTATTTGCAGAGCTTACCCTTCCACAGTTATATCCAATTTAGGTATTTTGTGACAGTAAGTATGCAATTCACATTGCACACAATTCAGTATTCTATGAGAGGACAAAGCACATTGAGGATGATTGTCATTTGTGAGGAACAAGTTACAACAAGGCCTCATTTCTCTCCATCATGTAAGCACTGATAATCAACTGGCTGATATTCTCGCCAAGGCCGTCATAGGAATCAAACACTCAGTTGTTCTAGGCATGTTGGCTGTGAAGACCTCACCTCCAACTTGAGGGGGGGGGGGGGGGTATTGAGTATAATATACATCATTTATTTATACTTGTTTAGTTAGTAGTATAATTGTTGGTTAGGCTTACTTTAGTCAATGTACAATCAATGTATAAATACACTTTCCTATACAGTTGTTAGTTAGTTGAGGTTTATTCTAATACAAAAATATCTTCTCTCAACCATCTTCCTCTCTAGAATCTTCTAAGGAAACTCCATGGGAGTTCTCCAGCTCTGAGCTCGTTTGCTCAGTTCTAACAATATCAATATTAAATCATAATTTTGTTCGATAGAAATTTATTCGTATTTAAAACTGAACTTAATAATATATGATATATACCTTGACAAATATGTCTATCACTAAGTCATAATTAATTAATATAAATTTTATCTTTATTTATCCATTCATAATATATTACTAGTATAATTAATTGTAGACACAAATTACAAGTAAATGGGTACCGTCTTCGCCCCGTGCAATTTAGTCAAACTCTTGCTTTTTAGTCAACAGTCTTTGCTGAGGGTCAAAGTCTTGCTTTTTAGTCAACAGTCTTTGCCGAGGAATTCATGTCACACTACACGTAAATTTAGTCCACTCTCCGTACAACCGACGAAGGAACGTGAAAATTCAAATAGGTACATAAATCTTCTCTGAAATTAAATATATATATATAAATAATCTCTTTACAGTGTTAACAACAAAAATAATGTTTGTTTGCAAGAAAAAAATGATTTAAGTAAGTGAGTTGGTTAAATTGTGAGAACTCAATTACTAATTGGTGATTGCCAAATAACAATGTTAGACTTAAGAGAAGCTTAAAACTAGACTACAATTAGCACGATTTTAAGATGAAAGTATGTAATAAGAGGTTGGAGATACTTATAATGTGAATACGAATATAAAGTGGGACAGATAGTAGTAAATTTAAACAAAATTTATTAAGAATACAATTGGATTTACTATTGACCACAATTTTTTTTCATGGCTAAGATTAAAAATGTAATTTATACTCCATTTTATAGAATTTTTAGCCAAAATTATCCCTTATCTTTATGGGTAGGCTTAACTTTGTCCTCTAAATATAACCCTTAGCATTATTTATCCTTTTAAGTTTACAAAACTTGAGCACTTTTAGTCTCACTAATAGAAATTACTCACTCCCGTTAAAAACCTAACAGAGACATAACACGTGATTTGCACGTGGTTCTTAAGGGAAAGTGTATTGGGAAAAAATAGAATTTAAATTAAAGATGACGTAGCGTGACACGTAGACTGGTCAAGTAGTCAAAGTGTAACAATTGAGTAAACGACACGGGAGATGACAAATACGGGAAGAGAAAGTTAAACAGGCACGAGAAGGAGTTTAGACATGAGTCTCGTACCAATTCAAGTCATTTAAGGCTAACAGATCAAAAGGCACTAAAGAGATGGATCTGAAGATTAAAAGGAGTCCAAATTCAGTATCAAATATCCAATACGTTGAAAAATCAGTATTTATTGAGAATGATTGTGTAACGGCTTATTTAGTGTCATTTATTACTCATAATTGTCTCATTAAAGCTGAAGTTTCATTCCTTTACCCAGAATCGACTATAAAAGGAAGAAGTCTCATCATTTGTAAGGACACGAAATATCATTGACAACATATTGAAATACAAACTTGTTTATTGCTTTATTCTTATTCTCAAAAAGCCTGTTATTCTTTTTTGGTCTCTTGATTACCAGTGACCCGATTTTTCATCTTAAATTCTAGCTTTTACCAAAATATTATTTTTTTGGTTAAACAAATTGGTTCAGTTACCGGTAATATGATAATCCATTCTTTCTGAAGATACACTCTACCTATTGTTAACATCATGTCAAACAACAATCAGAAAAATCAGATCCATCAAATGGAGGGCGATGAACTCAATAATGCTATTCCTCAAGCTTCACCACGTGGATCTCGAGAAGGAACTCCTAATGATATGTCTGAACATGCTGATGGAGGAGTTGAAACAAGAGATGAACTTCTACAAAAATAATAGATGCAGAATTGACAAAGCTTTGGAACCTTTAGTTAGTCGATTGCCAACTGCGCTAGCAACGCCTAATAATAACATGTTGGAAAACCCCCGCTCTAGTCTAGTTAATTATGGTAATGGAGAAACCCCCAATGATTCAAAAGAAGGAGAACCAGGTAATTCAGATAATTCTCATATTCAAAATTTAGTACTAACCTTGCAGAAACAGCTCAAGGAGCAAAGTGAGCGTATCGAACAAATCCCTGGAGTTCCGCCTGTAATAAAAGGAGTAGACGTGGATAAATACTCGCAACAACCTTGGAAGCCAAGTGTTGCTCCCCTACCAATTCCAAAAAAATTCAAAATGCCCGACATTCCAAAATATTATGGTACAACAGACCCACGTGATCACGTAACTGCATTTACAACAGGAGTAAAAGGCAATGACTTGACCAAGCAAGAAATTGAATCAGTATTGGTCAAAAAATTTGGGGAGACGCTCACAAAGGGTTGCATTAACCTGGTATTCTCCTTTACCTAAAAATTCTATAAATTCTTTTCCCGAGCTTGCAGATTTTTTTATTAAAGCACACTCGAGAGCTCAAAAGGTCGAGAAAAGAATAGAGGATATCTTCAAAATCAAACAAGGGAACTCTGAGTTGGTCAGAGATTTTGTTGATAGATTCCAACGTGAAAGAATGACTCTACCCCGTGTACCAAATAACTTAAAGAAAGTCTTCGTGACTTTCTTGCAACCATGGAACAGTGTTTATAACAGGTACAGTACAAATCTCAAAATTGAAGAGGATACCGTACCTCAGTATCATCGTGAAGAAAGGAGCGGATCCAGGAGGTCAGAAATTGAAAACATATTAGAAGAACATGTACGATCCATATATGGGACCTACAGGAAAGGATTCACGATCGAAACAGAATAACCAACACTATGATCAAAGACCAAGAGACAGGGAGACCGAGTCTTCATCCAGGTACATAGGTTATCAAAGCAACCAAGAGCCACGAGATGACAATAGGAATTTAAAGGCACGATTCGGCGGCTATATTTTCAACGTAACTAATTCTGAGATCATAGCTGTTCTAAGGAGTATGGGAGACAAGGTACGATGGCCGAAAGAGATGCGGTCAAATCCAAACAGGCATAATCTAGACCATTGCTATGAGTTCCAAAATGATCACAGGCATAAAACATCAGAATGCAGATTCCTACAAAGCGAAGTAGACGATCTATTGAAGCAATGATATCTCACTGAGTTGTTTAGTGAAAGGGGAAAACAGGCTTACATGAAAAATAGGCAGGAGCCACAAAAACCACCATCACCAAAGAGAACTGTGAGCATCATCAGTGGAGGAGAAGATATTTATGGAGTAACGTATACAACTTCAAATAAGGTTTCCAAAATGACGATCACACACGGGAAGAGAATACGGCAAACCTTAGAGCACGAAAGCATAAACTTTGATGACGTAGATACAGAAGGAGTGATTACTCCTCACAATGATGCACTGGTAATATCTTTACTTGTTCATGATACTAATGTAAAACGAGTTTTGATTGATCTAAGGAGTTCTGTAAAATATCATCCTACTAAGGGTATTTCGGGAAATGCATGCTGATGATAATTCGATAATTCGAGCGCGATAATAAAAGATGAGGTGATTCTAATAACTTTTGCTACATATATTATTAAAGAACTAAATTTCAAGTAGTTGATATGAAAATGGCCTAAAACATAATCATGGGGACACCTTGGATCCATGATATGGACGCCATTCCATCAACTTTGCATCAAGTTATTATGTTTCCATCACCGTGGTGAATATGTAAAATTCGAGGGTACCAACAAACAACCATGAATATCAACTCCATAACAGATACGAGCATCGTAAGTAAAGAGAAATAGCAATTATAGGAAACAGTTGGGGGTGTCAACAAACTGAACGAGAAAAAACAGACTTAGACTCGAGACCTGATGTAATTCAAGAACCTAAAGAAAATGAGAACATTAAAACAACAATAGAGGATCTTGAGGATGTGGTGTTATTTGAGTAATGGCCTGAATGAAAGGTTTATGTCGGAGCCAATCTAAATCCCGACATGCGAGGTATGTTAATTGAGTTTTTAAAAGCTAACGTAGACTGTTTCACTTGGTCCCACACTGATATGATAGGGATACCACCGTATGTGATGCTCACAAAACAACGAAGACCCATCTTTCACATCAATAAAGCAAAAGAAAAGAAAGCAAGGTGCTTTCAGGAACCAGGTGATTCAAGATGAGGTCAAAAAATTGTTAAAGATTGGGTCGATCCGCGAGGTAAAGTATCCTAATTGGTTAGCTAACACGGTGGTCGAACCTAAGAAAAAATGGTAAGTGGTGCGTTTGTGTGGATTATACTAATCTAAACAAATCTTGTCCAAAAGACTCTTTCCCTTTACCGTATATAGATATTGACGCCACTGCAGGTCATGAACTTTAAGCTTTTTAGATGCATATTTACGATATAATAAAATTAAAATGGATACCGGTGATGAGGAAAAAACTTCTTTCATCAAAGATAGGGGGACTTACTGTTATAAAGTAATGCCCTTTGGTCTTAAAATGCTGGAGCAACCTATCAAAGGTTGGTCACCAAAATGTTTCAAGAATATTTTGGAAAAACTATGGAAGTGTATATAGACAATATGCTTGTCAAAACCCAACATTCTCATGATCATATTTCTCATTTACCTATTACATTCAAAATTTTACGGAAATTCAACATGAAACTCAACCCAGAAAATTGTGCATTTAGAGTTGCTTCAGGTAAATTTTTGGGTTTTCTTATTTCTAACAATGGTATTGAGGTAAATCCTTCTCAGATCAAAGCAATAGAAGAAATACCTGATATCCTTACCAATAAGAAGGAGGTTCAAATATTAACGGGAAGGATTGCCGCCCTAGGAAGATTTATTTCTAAATCTTCAGGAAAATGTTTTAAGTTCTTTTCTGCTCTAAAAAAGTAAGACCATTTTGAATGGAACGAAGATTTCCAACAAGCCATTAGGAGTTTGAAAACTTATTTATCAAATCCTCCAATGTTGGCAAGACCAAAGGAAGGTGAAACATTGCTCATTTACTTAGTAGTTTCATAATTCGCGGTAAGTGCTGTTTTGGTACGAGAAGACCAAGGTAAGCAATCCCCTGTTTATTATGTAAGCAAATTTTTATTAGATGCGGAGACACGATATCCACAACTAGAAAAGTTGGCACTAGCTTTGATCATGGCATCTAGGAAATTAAGACCTTATTTTCAATGTCATCCAATTGTCGTAGTTACTTCTTTTCCATTACGAAACATTTTGCATAAACATGAATTGTCAGGAAGATTAGCAAAACGGGCTATAGAATTAAGTGAATATGAAATCATTTATCAACCTAGGACTAATATAGAATCCCAAGTTATCGCTGATTTCATTGCAGATTTTAGTCGAGGGATGCATTTAGAAGCAGAAAAGGAATTACAAGTTTTTAACAGTGCAAACCCGGAGACTTGGATTTTATTTACTGATGGTTCATCATATATAAAGGGACATGGTTTAGGAATTGTTCTTATACCGCCTACGGGTGAAACCATTAGACAAGCTATAAAATGTCACGCTGTAACTAACAACGAAGCAGAGTATGAAGCTGTAATTGCAAGATTAGAATTGGCACGGAAACTTGGAATCACAAAAATCATAATCAAAAGTGATTCAAAAGTCGTGGTTAATCAGATGTTGGGGACTTATATAGCCAGGGAAACGCGAATGCAAGAATATCTCGAAAAGGTACGAGAACTGATAAAGCAGTTCCAAACTTGGAAGGTAATACAAATCCCAAGAGAGGAGAATGCGGAGGCAGATGCTTTAGCTAATCTTGCATTTGCGACAAACATAGCAAATGATGCAAATGCTTCAATCGTACATTTATTTCATTCCGTTCTCGAACCTGACAAGAATGAGGTAAATTTTAATCATTTAACATGTGATTGGAGAAACGAAATAGTTGCTTTTTTGCAGCATGGAACTGTTCCTGATGATAAAACAAAGGCTCATGCACTTTGTAAGAAAGATGCTCACTATTTCCTATATTAAGGAAACCTTTACCGAAAAATGTTTGGTGGACCATTAGCAAGGTGTCTCGGACCTTCTAACATGGAGTATGTGATGAGAGAAATACATGAGGGACATTGTGGAAATCATGCAGGAGGCAGGTCACTCGTAAAGACATTGATTCGAGCAGGATACTATTGGCCTAAGATGGAAGAGGAAGCAAATGATTTCGTGTCTAAATGGGACATATGTCAAAGATACGGTAACAATATGCATAGACAAGCCGAATTATTACACCCTGTTGTATCTCGGTGGCCCTTCATGAAATGGGGAATGGACATCGTAGGTCCATTACCACAAGCAAAAGGTCAGGTAAAGTTTCTACTCGTACTTACTGATTATTTCACTAAATGGGTAGAAACACGGGCATTCAAACAAGTGCGAGAGAAAGAAGTCAAAGATTTTATTTGGAGAAACATAATTTTCCGCTTTGGGGTACCAAAGGAAATCTTATGTGATAATGGTCCACAATTCATAGGAGCACAAATCACGGAGTTCTTTCATAGTTGGCAGATTAAAAGAATAACTTCAATACCATACCATCCTGTAGGCAACAGAAAAGCGAAATCCACGAACAAAGTCATAATCAATAATTTAAAGAAAATATTACAAGACTCTAAAGGTAATTGACCTGAAGTGTTACCTGCGGTATTATGGACGTATCGAACAACGGCAAAAAACAAGTACAGGAGAAATGCCATTTTCAGTGGTTTATGGAGTAGAGGCTTTAATACCAGTTGAAAATAGGGGAACCAAGAACACGGTATGTTCAAGCAACGGAAGACTCAAACAATGAAAAGTTATGAGTGAACCTCGATTTGCTCGAAGGAGGAAGAGAAGCGGCATTAATAAGGATGGCAGCTCAAAAGCAAGTAATTGAACGATACTATAACAGGAAATCACATCTCAGGTTTCTCAAAATTGAGGACTTCGTGCTCAAAAAGGTGTTCCAATCTATGAAAGCTGCTAACTCTGGAAAGCTAAGTCCAACGCGGGAAGGTCCCTACCAAATCCGTGACATTGCAGGAAAAGGAGCATACGAGTTGGAGACAACGGATGGCAAGGTATTACCTTCACATTGGAATGCTGTCCATCTAAAGAGATATTACTTCCAAAGGAGTGGTCGAAGTCAGGTATTCCCATGTTAGATTTTTCATTAAATTGTTAAAATTTTACTAACGATTTTAGATGCTAGGAAAAAATCCTAACTCGTGCCAAATGACGAGTCACGATCTGCACGGAAAAATACATACTCTTATATTCCGAGCCTAGGGTTACATTAATCTGATGGAAATACACACGGGTTAGGCATTCTTCATCTATAATCGCACCTCCGAGTCCCGTATATTTTTCTATTTCAGGAAAAGGACCAAATTGAGAGAAACATACAAGTGTTCGAGGCTTCATTCTTCACCGCTCAAACACTTGGGGGATTACATATTATACAAAGATGCGTGCAGAAAAACAGATACGAATATCACAAGATACGAATATCAAAGAAAAGTTGGTCAAAGTTTTGGCAACATTCAACTTTTCAAAAAGGCAAGAGTTGAGAGGAAGTTACGAAGTCTTCAACACTCAGCATAAAACATTCATTATAATGTTACGAATGAAGTCACTTCTTAAACCCTTCCTAAATATGTAAAGATAGGGTTATGACTATGTATTGAAACGGGTTATGAAGAAAAACCTTGTCTATTTTATATCATGTAAAAATCTGTTACAAGAAAAACGATTACGAGAAAGTTATGGATGTATTCTAATACATGTAATAGTCAGAATACTTGCTAAATTTTATGAATAAAAACTTATCAAAAGTTATTTCATACAAAACAAGTGTATTCCTATCTCTTGCATCATATTATAATACAAATATGAAGTTGAGATGTCTTCTTCAGTAAGTGTCTACAAAATAAAAGGGCCCTCTTTTATAAACCTCATGTCGATATTCCATGAGAAGAATCATAAAGCATTTTTGAAAGATAAAAATGCTAAGCTATTCTATAAGTCCTAAATAAGTAAATAGGCAAGAATAAAATATAAATAAGTACCCATAAAACTTCTTAGCATAAAAAACAATGGAAAAACTTAGTCATCGAAATGTTTGTTTTACAAATGCCCCATTATGGTAATTGGGGACTTCACCAAAAAATCCCTTCAAAATTGCCAAGGGACAATATTAACAATCACTAAAAAAAAACAAAAGAGCAATAAAAAAACTCAATACATTTAACTAGTCACTGAAGGAGTTGGAGCTTCAGAAGTTGTGACATCACTTTCAGAGGCAATAACAGGTGCGGTCACAACTTCTGAAGAAGCAGCAATAGGAGTGTTTTCAACTGAACTTGAAGTGATAACATCAACGAGGGAAGCAGTAGTCACAGGAACTTCAATTCCCATAAACCGTGTCATAGAAGTTTCACCATCGGAAGCCGGAATCACATCTTCAAGTACCTTAATAACTGCTTCACAGTTCAACAACTCTTCCATTCCAGGATCTTCGAGTGCTAGAGAAGGGGTATCAATAGTTCCAAGTGTAGGAGAAGGAGTATCAGTGGGTTGTTGTCTTTTCTTGATAGTGTCCATGACTTTGGCCAATTCAGATTGTAGGTCAAAGTTTTCTTGTGTAGCCTCCATCAAGTCATCACCCCGAGAATTTAGAAAAGCCCAACTCACTTCTATGATGAAATTTTCTTCAAGAGCATTATATTCCTTCTCTTGATCCTTATATTCCTTTTCCCACATAACAAGATCGTTTTTCGCTGTTTGGTGCTCAGCTAAGTGAGAATCCAAGGAAGCTTCAAGAGAGGCATGGGAACTTTCCAAGGCGCAAATTTTGTTAGAAGAAGTTCTTATGTCATTTTGAGCATGAGTTAAGTTTTGAGCTAACTCCCTTGCATATTCTTCTTTCTTCTCCAAAAGTGCCTTAAGTTCTTTGATCTCATCATTGGCTTTAGATAGAGAGCCTTCCAAAAGCTCTTTATCCCTTTTAAGCTGGGCCCAAGAAGCATTGTCAATTCCCAACTCCGAAGATAAGCCACAATTTTGCTGCTCCAAGTGAGCCTTGCTTTCCTGCAACTCCTCTATAGTCCCTTGGGCACTCTCAAATTGATCTTTCCAGTTTGCTGCCTCAAGTAAGGCATCCTCAGCTATTTTCCTAGCTTCAGAGATGGCCTTTGTGGACTCATGCTCCTTTTTCTCCAACAAAGAAACTCTCCCCATCAGCTCAGTCCCAATAATATTAGCCTACGGTCATAAAACATACAAGTCAGAACTTAGAAGGAAAAAGAAGAAAAGCATTCAAGGTCAAGAAAATTACCTTTTAAGTTGAAGGAACTATGTCATTCATCAAAGAGTTACAACTATGGCTATGCATCTTGTTCTTCTCAAACTCTCCAATAAGAGGTTCAAACCAAGTATCAGCTCCCCCAGATTTTCTTAAGAGGCTTTGATTGGAAGGGACTTCGAGTGTGGCACTCCTCATATTTATACCTCTATTGCTGGAACTAACCTCTATAGGTTGGACAGATGAAGAAGGAACAACGAAAGGGGGAGTAGTAGAAAAGGTAAACATAGCAGAAGTCATGGGAGTTGAAGTAGAAACAGAGGGAATAGATAAAGAAATCAACACAGGAACAAGAGCAGGTGTAGTTAAAGCTGGTAAAGGAACGGAAGCAGTTAAGGTTGGTAAAGAAACACCTTCGGTTGTCAAAGGAACGGAGGAAGTAGGAACTAATGAAGAAAGAGGATCTTCATCAAAAATAGGTCTGAGCTTGCCACTCTCAAAACCACTTTCAAAGAGACGCTGAGTTGATTCATTCGTATCTCTTGGCACGGTGTCCTCGTAAGAAAGAATCAAAATAGGCTCGGTGGTCGAGGTTTGAGCAGAAGTACCTTCAATTTCATCATCATTAATGACTCTTTTCCTAACTCTTGGCCTGGCTACTAAAGAGGTACCCTCTTCCTCATTCTCAAAACCTTCTCCTATAGCTTTTCTCTTTTGAAGCAAGGCTCGAGCTTTGTCCAAATCAAGTGCAGCATTACCAAACATGTGAATAGCCATAGCTATATCAGGTGCCATTCCTTTGGAACCAAATCCTGATCAAAAGAAGGATACACAATCAACATAAGGAAAAGGTAATTAATGTGTAAAAAGAGAAAAATGTGTAAAAAGGTGATACTGTGTGTTTTTACTTTTCAGCCATGTAAAGCAGAAATTGATTTCCTAATTCTTTGCTCCCTAGGAGCAATCTTCAAAATTGAGCTTACCCAACCACCGAAGTTGGGAATAGGTTCCATATCTCTCATGGTTGCCACAAAAAATCAAAAAACGACGAAGTCAGAAAAAGATCAAAATTCTCAAAAATAGGTACAGTCAAATAAAAGAACACTTACGTGCAAAATTTCACTTCTCAGGGAAGGGAATATTTGTTTCACCAAGCAAGTCCACCGTACGTACACCAATGTAACGGGCATACCATCCACGATCTTTGTCATATTCAAGGCTTACAAAAACCTTCTTGCTTCTCGCAATTAAGGTAAAAACCCCATGGCGTATTAAATTGGGATGGTATAAATGGATAAGGTAAGAAAAGGTGAAGTTGACGTTGGCTTTGGTAGATAAATATCTCAAACAAGCCACTGCTCTCCACACTAGAGGACCAACGTGGGCCAAAGAAATATTAATGAAACGATAAAAATCGAGAGTGACGGGGTCAATCGGAGGATTAAAACCCAAAGTAAAAGGGTAAGTATAAACAAAAGAGTATCCAATCCTAAAAGAAGAAAACCATTGATTTGGGAAAGGAATTGACATTCGAAGACTGTTTTTCCAATTACAATCTCTTCTGATGGTAGGGATTGTAAGTTCAGTCACTAATGTAGGATAAGTATCAGCTTTTTCTAAACCAACAACCTGCTTTTCAAGAGATTGTCTATCACTCACAAAAGATAAATTACTGGGTACGATTTCATCAACTAAAGGTTATCGAGAAGAATCATGAATTTCTTTATCTTTAGAAGAAGGCATTTTTTGGAATAGAACTCCCAGAAAAGGAACCAGAAGAGCCACCTCGAGTAGATTCTAACCCTGTTCGAAGCCTGCCACCTCTGCCTCTTCTATGTCTAACATGGGCATTGGGAAATTTGTCTAAAATTGAAACTCTTTTAGGGTTAGGGTTTGGAGATGCCATTGTTGAGCAAGGTTGAATTGGAAGAGAGCAAAAGTAAAGAAGAGAGTGTTAGCTAAAGATTTATGAAGAAGAAGACAAAGGAAGAAAATGTTAAGTATGTAGACGATGGCAACCATCAAACTTAGAAGTGTAAATATGGAAAGCCTATAATAAAGGCAACTATCACTTCGTGAATAACGGGAGTGAAGAAGCTTGAAAAAGGGTGCAAAATAGCAGAATCAATCAAAAAGTGACACATGGACAGTACATTAAATGGAAAAGACAACTCAGACGTCAATACTGTCATACATATTGATTATGGCAAAAATTTCCTTTTTTATGAAGATCTACTTTCCAAATATTTAATTGATAAATAAATAGAATGTGGGGGGGACTATCTATATTGGAAAAAAATTAAATTTAAATTAAAGATGACGTGACATGACACGTAGACTGGTCAAGTAGTCAAAGTGTAACAATTGAGTAAAAGACACGGGAGATGACAAATACGGGAAGAGAAAGTTAAACAGGCACGAGAAGGCGTTTAGGCACGAGTCTCGTACCAAGTCAAGTCATTTAAGGCCAACGGATCAAAAGGCATTAAAGACATGGATCTGAAGATAAAAAGGAGTCCAAATTCAGTATTAAATACCCGATACGTTAAAAAATTAGTATTTAATGAGAATGGTTGTATAGAGGTTTATTTAATATCATTTATTACTCATAATTGTCTCATTAAAGCTGAGGTTTCATTCCTTTACCTTGAATCCACTATAAAAGGAAGAAGTCTCATCATTTGTATGGACACTAAATATCATTGACAACATATTGAAATACAAACTTGTTTATTGCTTTATTCTTATTCTCATAAAGCCTATTATTATTTTTTGGTCTCTTGATTATCAGTGACCCGATTTTTCATCTTAAATTCTAGCTTTGACCAAAATATTATTTTTTGGTTAAACAGAAAGAAATACCCGCTCTTTCACCCCCAATTCAGTCAATTCCCCTCCTTTTTCAAGAGTCCCTTCTCCAATTCATTCATTTCTCTCTCTGTTACCATAGGTAAAAAAATCCTAGCATTCTTGATTAATAACTCTAAATATGGATTAGGGCCTTCAGTACATTGGGCTTTGAAGATTAGCCCAATAGTGAAGAAATTCGGCCAGCTTTTATTAGAAGCTTTCCAGTTGTAGGCTTCTGCATAGGCCCAAGTCGAAGGCCAGCTAGGGATTCCGCACTTAATTTCAGATCAGTCCATCATTTAGTACATGTAAACCAGTTCAAAAGGCTAATCCTATTGGGCTTCTTATTGTATAACCAATCCAAGTCTCATTTATACAAAATGGCCGTCCAGTTTTACTTCATTAATAAGCTTAAATTCAATATTGATTTCAATTTGGGCATGCTAACCATTTTATTAACGAGTGGACAGTTTACTCCAATCAGAAGCCCATTAATTTTTCAATTCGCATATCATGCACCGTTCCACTTGTTTGCATATTTATAACTAACAATCTGGCAAATCCAATAGCATGTTAGTTTCAAATAATACACCAACAACTTAATTATGGACGAAAAACTAAAAGTAACTACTAATATCCTTTTTGTTATAAATACACTTCTATTTAAGGTGAATGTCTTTAATTAGAGAGATTCTAGAGTCCTATTATTGGTAGCTAAATCATCCTCCTCCCTATAAATAGAGGTGCCCCCTACCATTGTAAATAACTCCTAACATTCTCTAAGTATCAATAAGAAGAATTCTCTCTACTCTTCTCTCTATTGCTCTTGTTCTTGCATTATTGTTCTTGTCTTTTATATTATTTCATAACACGTTATCAGCACGAGACTCTACCGTCTCAAGAACCATTCTCGAAAAATCTAAGGTATTTCCCTCTTCCTAATTTAATTTTCGATTATGTCTGACATTACGAAAAGAAAGTTCGTTGCCCTTGAAATTTCGGGCAAGAACTATATGACATGGGTGTTGGATGCTGAAATCCACTTAGATGCTATGGGTCTCGGAGACACCATCAATGATAGAGAAAAAGCATCCACCCAAGAATGTGCGAAGGCCTTGATTTTCTTGCGCCATCACCTTGATGAAGGTTTGAAGATTGAATATCTCACCGTCAAGGATCCACTCATCTTGTGGAACGGCTTAAAGGAGAGATATGACAACCTGAAGTTGGTCACTCTGCCACAAGCACGATATGATTGGGCTCAACTGAGGCTCCAGGACTTTAAGTCCGTTTCTGAATATAATTCTGCAATGTTCAGAATTACTTCTAAATTGAAGCTATGCGGGGATAATATCTCCGATTATGATATGCTTGAGAAAACATTTACAACGTTTCATGCCTCCAATATGGTACTGCAACAACAGTACAGAGAGAAAGGCTTTACAAAGTACTCTGAACTGATTTCTCTTCTACTAGTGGCTGAGCGAAATAATGACCTGCTCATGAGAAATCATGAAAATCGACCCACTGGGTCTACACCACTGCCTGAAGCAGATAAGGTGCACTCTCATTATGCCAAACATGAAAAGGGCCATGGTCATGGTCGTAAACGGGGACATAGCCAGGGACGTAGACAAGGAAGAAATTCCAATGAAGTCCATCAACCCCCAAGGAGAGATAACCGCCGAAAGCAGAAACGGGGTCATGAAGATCCTAAGGCAAATGGTTCAGAAACTATATGTTATCGTTGCGGTGGGAAAGGGCACTGGTCAAAGACTTGCCGTATACCAAGACACTTGGTTGACCTTTATCAAGCATCTCGAAAGAGAAAAGGCCCTGAAACAAACTTTGTCTATGACGACAACTCGGACATCACCCACCTGGATGTGGCAGACTTCTTTGAGCAACCCGAGGGGAAAATAGACCACCTAATCAGCGATGGGTCCGTGATGAAAGAAGATGGAGTTATTTGATTTTGTTCTACTTATTTGTATTAGTTAGTGAATAAACTAATAGTCATTAGTATTAGCTCATATTAGTCAGTTCATGATGCAATGTTAGCAGTAGTTCTTTAGAATGTCTTCAATATGCTCAAATATCAATAATATTTTTATTTTCCAGTAGGGGTAATCGACTAGCCTGAAAAACTAGTCGATTATCTACTATTTTCGCATTAAAGCTGAAAAATAATTGATCAACAATCGATTGTCTTTGTCTAACAATCGATTGTCGTTAAGACAGTGTAATCTGGAATTTTTCAAAAATCATCCACAATCGATTGTCTTTGTCTAACAATCGATTGTCGTTAAGACAGTGTAATCTGGAATTTTTCAAAAATCATCCACAATCGATTGTCTTTGTCTAACAATCGATTGTCGTTAAGACAGAGTAATCTGGAATTTTTCAAAGATCATCCACAATCGATTGTCTTTGTCTAACAATCGATTGTCGTTATAACAGTGTAATCTGGAATTTTTCAAAATAGCCAACAATCGATTGTCTATGCATAACAATCGATTGTCTTAAAACACTGTGCTCTGGAATTTTTCAAAATAGCCAACAATCGATTGTCTATACTTAACAATCGATTGTCTTAAAACAGTGTGCTCTGAAGTTTTTCAAAATAGCAAATAATCGATTGTGTGTGTTTAACAATCGATTGTCAATGTTCAACAATCGATTGTTTGTGTTTAACAATCGATTGTTTGAAGAAAATGTTTAAACTGAAATTTTCAAACTGCAAAGTAATCAATTATGGATAACATATCTGATTTTGTTAGTCAACTGTTAGCAGCAGATCTTGAAATATTATGTGACACAAACGAATTGAACTTGTTTATTCTTATGTTCGTGTATCTCTTTTGTATGTCAAACTATGAGATAGCAAATATGGATATCTCACAAAGCGAACTTGGATCAACGTCCAACTGTAAAAGTATTTGCCTAGTTGATTCATGTACTACACATACAATACTCAAAGAAAGGAAATATTTCTCTCAACTAAATATGTGTAAGGCAAACGTTACTACAATCTCTGGAAGTAGTAAATTGATTGAAGGATCCGGAAGAGCAATTGTAACTCTGCCTAAAGGCACGACGTTAATCATAGAGATTGCAATGTTCTCCTCCAAGTCTAAGAGAAACTTGTTGAGTTTTAAAGATGTACGCCGGAATGGCTATCATATTGAGACAATGGATGAAGATAATCTTGAATATCTCGTCATCACAAAGAATGTCTCCGGCCAAAAGAGGGTTATTGAGAAATTCCCGTCTTTATCTTGTGGCCTGTGTTGGACAAGAATTAGTGCAATTGAGGCACATTCAACAGTAAACCAAAGGGTCACTGATTCCAACACCTTTGTACTTTGGCATGATCGATTGGGACACCCAGGATCGATCATGATGAGACGGATTATAGAAAGCTCATATGGGCATCCGTTAAAGAATTTCAAAATTCTTTCGAATAATGAATATCCTTGCACTTCGTGTTATCAAGGCAAGTTGATTATCAGGCCATCACCAACAAAGGTTGGGACTGAGTCACCCACGTTTCTGGAACGTATACAAGGGGACATTTGTGGACCTATTCACCCACCTAGTGGGTCGTTTAGGTATTCCATGGTCTTGATAGACGCATCCTGTAGATGGTCTCATGTGTGCCTGTTGTCATCATGCAACCTTGCATTTGCGAAATTAATGGCACAAATAATTCGACTACGAGCACAATTTCCAGATAATCCAATCAAGTCCATTAGACTGGATAATGCTGCTGAGTTTACATCCCAAGCATTTAATGATTATTGCTTATCAATCGGGATAAAAGTTGAACATTCTGTAGCTCATGTTCACACTCAAAACGGTCTTGCAGAATCGTTAATTAAACGCCTGCAGTTGATTGCAAGGCCATTACTTATGAGAACGAGGCCGCCCACTTCGGTATGGGGTCACGCCATCTTACATGCAGCAATGCTAATTCGTCTCAGACCGACGAATTACCACAAGTATTCCCCGTTGCAATTGGTTTTGGGTCATGAACCCAATATATCCCATTTAAGAATTTTTGGATGCGCAGTATATGTGCCTATAGCACTGCCATCCCGCACCAAAATGGGTCCGCAAAGAAGGTTAGGAATATATGTTGGGTTTGAATCGCCCTCCATCATTCGCTACCTCGAAACATTGACAGGGGACTTGTTTACTGCACGATTTGCAGACTGTCGATTTGATGAGACACTTTTCCCAAAATTAGGGGGAGAAGTTGGTGAAACCAAACGGGAAATTTTGTGGAAAAATGCATCATTATCTCATCTTGATCAACATACCTCTATTTGTGAAAGAGAGGTACAAAAGATTATCCATTTGCAAATAATAGCAAATCAAATGCCTGACGCATTTACGGACTTGAAGAGGATAACGAAATCCCACATTCCCGCCGAAAATGTTCCAATCCGTATTGATGTCCCTGTTGGACAATCATCTAGTGTCATAACCAATGAGTCGAATGCACGCCTGAAGCGTGGCAGACCATTAGGTTCCAAAGATCGAAATCCTAGAAAGAGGAAAAAGAACGATCGAGATGACACTACGAAAGAATCTCATGAGGAAATTCATGATTTGACAAATTCTGAGATTCATGAAGAATCCATTGAGCCCGAGACTCTGGAAAATACGGAACTATCCCTAAATCCAATTAATATTGAGGCAAATATTAATCGAGTGGATATTGTGGTAGATAATGCCTTTGCTTATAATGTCGCATCTAGCATTATGCAAGAATGTGAGGATCTCGAACCTCAATCTGTTGAAGAATGTCGAAAAAGACATGATTGGACAAAGTGGCAAGAAGCAATTCAATCAGAATTGAATTCGCTGGCAAAACGTGAAGTTTTTGGCCCTATAGTTGAAACACCTAATGGTGTTAAGCCTGTCGGCTATAAATGGGTCTTTGTACGCAAAAGAAATGAGAAAAACGAGGTACAAAGATATAAGGCACGCCTTGTTGCACAAGGTTTTTCTCAAAGGCCTGGTGTCGATTATGAAGAGACATATTCGCTTGTAATGGATGCGATAACCTTTCGTTATCTCATAAGTTTTGCTGCCCATGAAAAGCTTGCCATGCACTTAATGGATGTGGTTACTGCCTATCTTTATGGCTCACTTGATAATGAGATATACATGAAAATTCCCGATGGACTCAAGATGCCAAACGCGCATAATTCAAAATCTCGGGAAATGTTCTCAATTAAATTGCAAAGATCCTTGTATGGTCTAAAGCAATCTGGACGAATGTGGTATAATCGTCTTAGTGAGTACTTGTTAAAAGAAGGCTATATAAATGACGCCATTTGCCCGTGTGTTTTTATAAAGAAAACAACAACAGAATTTGTTGTACTTGCCGTATATGTTGATGACATAAACCTTATTGGAACCCCTATAGAACTCCAAAAGGCAATTGATTATCTAAAGGATGAATTCGAGATGAAAGATCTCGGAAAGACTAAACTATGTCTTGGTTTGCAAATTGAATATTTGGCAAACGGAATTTTTGTTCATCAATCTACCTATACAGAAAGGGTACTGAAATGGTTTTACATGGATGAAGCACATCCTTTAAGTACACCGATGGTTGTTCGATCACTTGATGTGAACAAAGATCCATTCCGACCACAAGAAAGGAATGAAGAGCTACTTGGTCCTGAAGTACCATATCTTAGCGCAATTGGCGCACTAATGTATCTTGCAAATACTACAAGACCTGACATATCCTTTTCAGTTAATGTCTTAGCAAGATTTAGCTCGGCTCTTACGAGGAGACATTGGAATGGGATCAAACACATATTGCGGTACCTAAAGGGAACTACCGATATGGGCTTATTTTATGGCAAGAATTGCAACCCGGATCTTGTTGGTTATGCTGATGCTGGATATTTGTCCGACCCACACAAGGCTCGATCTCAAACGGGTTATGTGCTTACCTGTGGAGAAACCGCCATATCTTGGCGATCGACTAACCAATCAATTGTGGCTACTTCATCTAATCATGCCGAGATAATTGCTATTCATGAAGCAAGTCGGGAGTGTGTGTGGTTGAGGTCTATAATACATCATATCCAAGACAAATGTGGTTTGAAGTGTGATAAACTACCCACAACTTTGTATGAAGACAATGCAGCATGTATAGCTCAATTGAAGGGAGGATTCATAAAAGGAGATAGAACGAAGCATATTTCACCAAAGTTATTCTTCACACATGATCTTCAAAAGAATGGTGATATCAATGTTCAACAGATTCGTTCAAGCGACAATATGGCTGATTTGTTCACAAAATCTCTACCAAAGTCAACCTTCAAGAAGCTAGTTCACAAGATCGGGATGCGAAGACTTAAGGACATAAATTGATGTTCTTATCAGGGGGAGTTAAATGCGCGTTGCACTCTTTTTCCCTTACAAGGTTTTGTCTCACCGGGTTTTCCTTGCGAGGTTTTTAACGAGGCAACCAATAGGCGCATATTCAAACATGTGTGCTCTTTGTCCTTACTTTAATTTTTCCCATTGGGTTTTGTTTTAAGGTTTTAACGAGGCACATCATTGAATAGACATTCAAGGGGGAGTGTTATAAATACACTTCTATTTAAGGTGAATGTCTTTAATTAGAGAGATTCTAGAGTCCTATTATTGGTAGCTAAATCATCCTCCTCCCTATAAATAGAGGTGCCCTCTACCATTGTAAATAACTCCTAACATTCTCTAAGTATCAATAAGAAGAACTCTCTCTACTCTTCTCTCTATTGCTCTTGTTCTTGCATTATTGTTCTTGTCTTTTATATTATTTCATAACACTTTTTGATTTTTAACAAGCAACATAATAAGCAATCCCGATAGCTACAGGAGAGGCCTTCAATATTTCAGTGATGAACATACATGATGTTTCAGATTTAAATCATGATAATATGTTCTAACACTTGTAATAGGACTTAAACTAACACTATCAAGTCAATATCATATTCTGAGCTTAGGTATCAAACGTGATAGTAAGACTAACACTAATTAAGTCCAACACTGTTCAACAAGGCACCTATATAGTTCTATAAAATCCAACAGTTCAGTTAAAAGCAGTCCAAACAGTCCTATTAATTCACATAATACAATGTCCAAATGAATACAGAGGTGAAATGCATTTAAACTAGGGTAGAACACAGCTTGCACTTTATTACTTCTTCCAATTTGATTATACAATGGACTCACATTCATTAGTCATTTGAAGTTGAAACAAGTACCTAGAAATTGGCGCAAAATGAGGCAAAATGGAAGTCAGTTAACAACAACACAACAATTGGTTTAATTTACAGCAGCAAACCAGCAAATTCAGAGAGGCATGAGTACGAACAAAGGCGGTAGACTTTCAAATCAACAATTTCAACCAAAAAACCCAAGCCAAAATAGGATAGGAGATAGTAGAACCTAGAACCACTTCAATCAACCAAACAGAATAAACTAAGCTTGAGTAAACGGTGCAATTGAATAGAGAACACATCTGGAACTCTTTTTTTTTTAAATTTGCAGTTATTTTCAGTAGTTTGGAACTTGCATTTTTGAATTTCAGATCTATCTCTCTCGCTCTCTAACTTTGAATTTTTGAATTTTAAATTTTTTGGATCTCTCCAACTTGTATTGCAAGGCAAGGTGGGCTGCCTTTTATAGGCAAAGCACCTTTCAAAATTTTCCTTTACACCCCTAGGTCCCTCTTTTATTTTCAGTTTTTGCTTAGTTAGTCCCCAGTTATTGGTTTGTTGCCCAAGTTACTAAACCTAATTTCCTGAATTTCAAATTAAAACCCCACTAGAAAGTCCGAACAAGTTCAATTTCCAGTTACTATAAGATTCCCTATTTTGAAATACCTACCTACCCTTGAATTCAATTCTTAATAACTAACCTAGGAAAACTAACCCTCAGCCTTGTTACCTTGGTTAAGAAGCGACCATGGTTAACTAATAAAGGCCTAGACTATTCTGCTATAAAGAAACCAATCTCGACACAAAGTCCCTAAAATTGAATTATCAAATCCATCTTGTGCTAACCAAAACTGGAAATTAATTCTAATATATACTATTACTACTACAAAAATATCATATCATTCTATTTATTACCAGTTAAAAAAAATTACGAATCGAATACAAAATTAACACAACAAAATCATGCTTTCAGTCGTCAATCAACAGAAGATTCAAACTCAAAAAAAAAAAGAACCATAAAAACACTACAGAAATCAATAACAATCTCTAAGAAACCTAAATCAGTTAACATGAGGGATGATTGATCATGGGTTCATTCAATTAGGATCAAACAAAAATATGAACAAATATTTGAACTACACTATTGTAATCAGAACCCTAAGTTAAATACAAAAATAAAACTAAAATAGTAAAAGAAACAAACATAGTAGAACAAGAATCGGAATCATGAACAAGAAGAAAACAGAAAGTAAAAGAGAATGAAATACCTCGCTATTCTTCTACTTAGACTTGCATTAAGGCTGATTTCCTGGAATGATTTGGGATTTAATCTTCTTAATCATGTGTTTTCATGAGAAAACACATGATTAAGGGCTATTACATCCCAAAATCAGTAAATCCCTAACTCATGAGTATTAAGGTTTCAGGCCAAATTTCGATCTAATATACGATCCACGCGGGGATTATTCGAAGATTATTGGTTGTGGATTCGTAAAGAGGGGGGTGAGAAGGCCATATAATGTTAATTTGGTAGGGTTTGGAGACGGCGCCGCCGGGCACGGTGGAGACGGTATTAGGGTTTTGTAGATTTGAAGGGATTGTGTGAGATTTGAAGGAAAAGAGGTTCGGATCCGTAATGAGGAGGATGAGAGGAGGGTGTGGTGTATTTTTTGTGGTCATTGGTGATCGCCGCCGGCAGCTAACAGCGGAAGGCAGAGGCGTTAGAGAGTTCTGAGAGATGGTGAGGCATAGGTTTTGGGTGGGGGGGGGGGTCGGTGACGTTTGAATAGTTAAATACTTATGGATGGAGGCGTCACCCGATCAAGAAACCTCGACGCTCCTGATTGAATGAACTCAAAACAACGTCGTTTTATGATCTGGGGGGTTGGACCGAGTTAAAATATGGGTTGGTTGGGCTGGGTCAGGTAATTTGTGGGTTTGGACGATGAGTTGGCCCAAAACATAGCTTTTCTCTTTCTTTTGTTTTTATTTCTTTGTCATTTAATTCTTTTTTTGTATATTTCTCTTTTTTCAATTTTAAAAACCAACTAAAATTAGACCTAACAATTAAATCAACTTACCTAATCAGTCTAAAAAGTAAACTAGTACCAAATTCAAAGGAACCAATAAACCTAAAAATTAAAATTAAATCACGCAAAATAAATCAAAGTTTCTTTATATTTTTTGGTATTTTCGAACAAGCCTAATTACAAATTAATCCTAAAAAAATACAAAATTAAATCCTAAATGCTCATGCAATATTTTATATCTTTTTATGAATTATCATGCAAACACAAATAAAATTGCACACAAAAAATACGCAATTAAATCCTAAAAATCAAATAATAAAAATAAAAGTCCTAATTCTAAGAAGTCTATATGAATAATTCAAGCGAGGCAAAAATCACGTGCTCACAAACTATTATTGCGAAATAATAAATACAGAAAATAAATAACAAAAAGAGTTTTACGTGAAAAATACATGGCTCAAAAGATGAAAAAATCACGACCTACCTTCCAGTAGGATTTTCCTGGACTCTCTACTAAAATCACTGATCCAGAAACTGCATTTGCAAAAACTCTTTAGTAAACCTAGGATTAACTCTAATCCCGTTGTGGCATGCAACCTCAACTGTTGCGACAAATTCAAGTTAACTCTAACTTGAACACTCTAAGTACCTAATGCAATTGCTTCTATAAAAGCTGAAAGGTACAATGTAAATCACCTACTACGATTGAACTAGAGTAAAAGATAGACATTTGGAACTAGTTCTTCTATCTAGTTCAAGTAGCTTCAGCATTGCACGCTTGAATCACATATAAAATGCTTGCAAACTTGCCTTGCTATTTTGCTCACAATTTACGTTTAACTTCTGCTTATGTGCATTACTTGTAATAGGGAGCAACACTGATATTTAAGGAGTTAGCAATTAGAGATTGACTAGGATGCATATGCTACTCTTCCATGGTTGAAGAGTTCTAGTTTATCTCATACTCTAACTCTATCCTTTTCCTAAACCGTGTTCTCTTTGTATAAGGAGTCTTTCTCCTTATCTAATATGTAAATTTTCGATCATGATCAGGAGATATTACGTGTAATAAGTTAGATTTATCTCCTTCACGTGCATCTTACATGTTTGGGTTGATCACGACTGTACTTCACAAGATGGACCTGGTCCATGTCTGAGTTCTTTTGTCAGTCTTCAAAACTTCACATTTACTTGGGCCAACAAATTTCTCCGTTTTGATGATGACAAACTCTATGCTTTTCTCTCATTTAGGCCCTGTAAGAACTCAGCTTATTCATCAATACAATGTTTAGAAAAACTTACTTATCATTAAGGACCAGGTTAATTAGGTTATAAACATCACATATTCAGAATGTAACGCACAATATTTCTTTCCCGTTTTGGCATCATCAAAAAGTTACATAAACAAAATGCGAGTTACAGATTTTAATAAGTACTCATGTCCACTGGGGAAATTGCAAGTGCAATCATGGATTAATCATCAGCAATCAAGCAAACATATTTACATTATCAAGGAAATAGTATCAGTCAACGAGAGCAAAAATAGTAGATATCATTGATAGAAGATATGTCGCTACCACAATCCACAAACAAAAAGCAAAAATATTCAAAACATGAGCAAAAAGAAAGAGAAATCCCTAATCTAGGTCACTGATGATACTAGACAGGTACAGGAGATAAAGGCTACAATTCCTAAAGCTTGGGGGAGCTAGAAAGTTGGTTTTGGTCCTGGAAAAGATTCATCATATTGTAAAGAATCGCATCATTCTTCTCCTCTTCCTGGGTAAGATCAGTTCTGAGAGCTCAGATTCAACCTCTGCTAAGCGAGCCTTCAACCTAGCCATTTCAACATCCTTAGCCTCACTTTCCAGAACTAGAGCCCTGACTTTATTGTTGATAGGTATCTTCTTGGATGAACCAGGTTCATTTGGAATGACATTGCCACTTCTTCAGAGGTACCTTGCACTGATCCAGAACAGTAAGTAGAATAAATTTCACGACCCGAATTTTTCACCCTTGTGAGTCGTAATGGCACCTACTCCTGAAAGCTAGGCAAGCTGAGTTTTATAGATTCATTATCCTTTTTATTTAGCCATTTTAACATATCAATATAATAGGTGATCAACAATGGAAATCATTAAAAATAACCAGAAATGCGAAAGGCGAAAACTTAATAGTTTAACCAAATGTTGATACATGAATCCGAAATATAATACTACCCAAAATTTAGTGTCACAATGTCACGGACCATCTATGAATACTACAAATAGAGTGTGAAAAGAAACTACAAAAGTTTCTATCTCTGAATAAGTATAATCAGAAAGGAAATGATAGAAGGAAAAGCCAAGGCCTGTGGATGCCTGCAGGACTACCTCGGGTTGCCTGAATGGATTGATGACAACACCCTTAATGCGGTCCAAACACTATTGCTCTGGGACCTGCACACAGTGCTGAGTGTAGTATCAGCACAACCGACCCCATGTGTTGGTAAATGCCTAGCCTAACCTCGGCGAAGTAGTGACGACGCTAGGTCCCGACTACTAAATAAATTTTTGCAATTTAATCATATACAGTGGAAAAATAAAAGCAAATATTTATAGTTAAAGATGGGAAGAGAAACGAATGCTACGGGGAGTATCATATACAACAGAATATTAAAAGAGAAAGGTAAGGAAACCGAATTAAAATGCCGACAAGAATAATAAAAACAAACACAATGTTCGCTTTCATTTCTTTCTTGTTGCAGGCGTGCAACCCGATCCTTTTTCCAATATTACCGTGGCGGCATGCACCCCGATCCCATTTCATATCTCTTGTTGCAGGAGTACAACGCGATCCCATTTCACATATCTCTTTGCAGGCGTGCAACCCACTCCCATTTTATATATTTTGTTGCAGGCGTGTAACTTGCTCCCATTTCATATATCACTATGGCGGTGTGTCACCCACTCCCATTTCATATACCTTGTTGTGGGCGTGCAACACGATCCTATTTCAAATATCACTGTGGCACCATGCCACCATATCCCATTTACAAATGAACATTAATCACAAAGAATCCTGGCAAGGGAGCAATAGTACAACAACAGTATTGCAAAAGAGACAATATAGTAAACAAAAAAATCCTAACAAGGGAGACAATGTCATAACAATAACATCCCGGCAAGGGAGAAAATATCATGAACCATAACATCCAGGCAAGGAAACCAACTATGATAATCAACATATTAAGCACGAATAAATCACAATGGAGTCACAACAATTACAATACGAGACTCGTGGTCATACTTGACAACAACGTATAGATACTCGCCACCATGCCTATACATCGTACTCCACAATTAACACATAGAAAAAAAAGACACAACTCCTAATCCCTTAAGCAAGGTTAGACCAAACACTTACCTCGATGCCACGAACACAATTCGAGTCTCAACTACCGCTTTACCTCTTGTTCCACCACCAATTCACTCGTATCTAGAAATAAGATACCTAACGATATCAATAAATGCTAAATGAATCAATTCTAATACATGAAAATAAGTTTCCAATGTTTTCCCCAAAAACTAAAAATTCGACCCCGGATCCACATGGTCAAAATCGAGGCTCAAACCAAAACCCGATTACCCATTCACCCACAAATACGAATATATAATTTATTTTGTACTCGAACCTCGATGTCCAAATCTTCAAAATTTTAAAAAACCTAGGTTTTACCCAAAATACCCAATTTTCCCATGGAAACCCTTGATTTTGAGTTGAAATCAAGAGAAAATATGTTAAATATTAATGAAAACGAGTTAGAAATGACTTACAATCGATTCGGAAGAGTAGTTGTTTTTGAAAAATCGCTTAAAGGTGTTTTTGGTTGAAGAGGGTTTGAAAAATGAGGAATTTTCGGTTAAGTTATGATTTTGCAGGTTACAGATGTCCCAATTGCGACAAGGGTTCGTAAATGTGAACCCATTTAGAGCCTGCTATCTTCGCAAATGTTAAGAATATGTCGCATTTGTGACCATGAAGCAATCTGGTCACCTTCGTATTTGCGAGGGACTAGTTGCATTTTCGAAAGAGCGGGCTTCTCAATTCCCATAAATGTTTTATATTTGTGAAAAGAGCCTGCCTAGGCTTGGATTGCATTTGCGAGTCCTGGGTCGCAATTACCAAGCCTAAGAACTTCGCAATTGTGAATCTTGATCTTGCAATTGGGAGATCAGAGCGCTGGCAAAAAATACCAGATACCAACACTTGATCCTAAGTCCAATTCCACTTCCTAGCCTATCCAAAACTCACTCGAGCCCTCGGGGCTCCAAACCAAACTTGCACGCAAGTCCAATAACACCATGCGAACTTGCTCGTGCAATGAAATTATCAAAATAACATCAAAAACTATGAATTTAGCATCAAAATCAAAGAAAATCTCATGAACTTTCAAAGTTTCAAATTTTACAACTAAGGTTCCGAATCAAGTCATATGACCTCCGTTTCGTACCAAATTTTACAGGCTCGACTTAAATACCAAATAAGACTTGTACCGGGCTCCACAACTAAAATACGGGCCTGATACCATCAAATTCAAACATATTTCATTTCTAAAAACTCATATATATATATATATATATATATATATTCCAAAAAATAATTTTCTTTAAAAGTTCAATTCTCGGGCTTGGGACCTCGGAATTCGATTTTGGGCATACGCCCAAGTCCTATATTTTCCTACGGACTCTCCAGGACTGTCAAATCATGAGTCTGGGTCTGTTTACCTAAAATGTTGACCAAAGCCAACCTAAATTCATTTGAAAAAAAAAATTCACCATGATTCACAGGTTTTCTTATAATGGCTTTCTGGATACACGTCCGGACTACATATGTAAATCGAGTTAAGACATAATAGAGGTTTTAAGGCCTCAGAACACAGAATTTATTTCTAAAACAAGTGATGAACTTCTGCGTCCTCACATTTTCCACCTCTAGAACAATGTTCATCCTCGAGCGGACATAAATAAACTACCCGAGTCATAGAAATGATGGGGATAAGAGCTCTGCATATCGAATCGGACTCCCAGTCGCCGTCTCAATAGGATGACCTTTCTATTGAACACAAACAGAAGGAAAAATCTTCGATCTCAACTAACCTACCTGCCGATCTAGAATAGCTATTGGCTCCTCCTCGCAGGACAAGTCCTTTTCCAACTGGATAGTGCTGAAATCTAACACGTTGGATGGATCGCCGTGATACCTCCGAAGCATGCACATATGAAACACTAAATGCACGACTGACTGATAAACTCGACAACAATGCAAGTCTATAAGCCACATCTGCCACTCAATCAATAATCTCAAATGGGCCAATGAACCTAGGCCTAGACTTGCCCTTCTTTCCAAATCTCATCATGCCCTTCATAGGTGACACCCGAAGCAACACTCGCTCACCGACCATGAATGCCAATTCATGAACCTTACGATCGACATAACTCTTTTTCTTGGACTGAGCTGTATGAAGCCTGTCCTGAATGATCCTAGCCTTGTCCAAGGCATCCTGTACTAGATCCGTACCCAACAACTTAGCCTCTTCTGGCTCAAACCATCTGTTGATACCCAATTTTTTCTGATATATTTTATAATATGCAAAATACTTTCAAAATACCATATTCATGCATATATAAGTATGTCCAAATATTTATTTATGTTTCCTTAATGTTTAATGATTTTTAAATCAATTTACTACCCTATTTTATCCCTAAAAATCCAATAATAATTTCCAAATTATTATTTTTAGTTGATACATTTATTTAATTTTCATATTTATACTAAAATGTGGCTAAGATAATTTTTTCATATTTTTACAAAGCTATTTGATATTTTTAAAGTTAAATTGTATGTAATTACAATATTAGCCTCTTTTAGGATTAGTTACATCTATATTCATAAACATTAGGTCTAGTATTTTTAAATATTTAAATATGTGTTATAAATCATTTTGGTACCGTTAATTTATTTTAGAAAATTAATTTTTTATTTTTTATAAATCAAATAGGAAGAATTGGCTATTTAAATGTTAGCCCAGTTTCATTTCGATTATAGCCCAATTTTGACCACAACTGAACCCAATTTGAAATCATTTAACCCCCGACCCAATTCCAATTCAAGCCGACCCAAACCTACCTTAATAACCCGCCCACTCATTAGTTTAATCCAGGTCATTGATGAATCAGATCAATGACCAACAATCATCCTTGCCTTAATTAATTCTGAACTACCCCCCAACCCTAATCCTTTTCTGCCCTAAAATCCTCACTTCTCTTAAAATACTCTCAACCTAACACCAATTTTCAAAGGCCGACCTCCTATCTCTGGTGACCTCCCATCATCTTTTAAGCCTCCAATGGCTTCTCTCATTCTTTGCTTGCCTTCTCTAAGGTCTTCAAGGGGCCAGGGCCATGTCGACCTGCATCTAGGGTTAATATCTTGCCTGTTCTTGGCTATTCCAGTGTGATTCAAAGTAGAATCATTCTATATTTGACACGATCTTTGAGTTTTCATACAAGTTACTTCGTCTTATTATGGGTTCTTCCGAAACCTTAATTTCCTTTCTATACCTCCTAGATCTGTATAGATATATCTGAGTTTGTTTTTAGAAAGTTTTACACTATCCTTATGGTATTTACAAGAATCATGGGGTTTCAAGTGTTTTTTATCTTCTTCAAAAACAAAGGTTCGGAACTTCTTTTTAAAACATTGTTTAACTGATTCTGTGTTTAAAATTATATTTCTTGCATGTGTTGACTGATTCTATGAGTTTGCTACATTTTTAAAAATCCCTAGTTTTTCCGGGGGGGGGGGGTTTCTTTGTTTGGTTTTGTGTATCAACATGACTGGCCGATTCTCATTTTTGAGTTTATGTAAGTTTTGATGACTATCTTGCCTTGTTATGTCTCTACTCAGCTTCTTAACCTAAAAGTTTCTCTGATTCTAATTTTGACTGTTCAAACTTGCCTCTTTCTCATCGAATAAGTATGGTTTGACTCTCATGTTTTCTAGAGTTGTATGTCAACTCTTGACCATCTATGTCTTACTTTATTTATATGCAAAATATTAACACATGACTTTTCTTTGATTGATTCTGATTTCCATGTTTCTTGATCTAATTTGAGAACTTTCCTTTAGAACCTCGATCCCTATGTTTCTACTCAATTTGATTGATTCCCTTACCTTGGCTACATTGGTACTTGATTCTTATTGACTATCTCCTTAATTAGAGATTTTCTGAACTAGCCCTAATGGTTCAATCTATGCCTAATATGTTCAGATTATTTTCTTTTCTACACATTGATTTATTTCTTTATTCGTTACTTGTTGTCACCGTTTGAACTGATTCCCTTAAATTAAGGGAATGCACGTATTGATTTTTGCTTTCGTTTGTTCTGAGTTCCATAATTACTATACGATTGTGATTCTTGCCTTATTTTACATAGTTTCGAAGTACTATATATACATACTCTCTCATGAACACAAACACATTTAGTTCCGAACTCACGCTTACACTCAAACACTCTATTGCTTTACTACTGTACTGTGCCATGTTTAACCGGCTTAAAGTCAAGGCTATATTTCGAAGTCCTATTACTTTTCTTTACTGCACTTTGCTTCTTTGACTGGTATGTTCTTATTAGGTTTTCAGTATCAACAACAACATGGTTAGTTAATGTTTTTTCATTCTTGTCTTCCTACTGCTTGTATCTAGTTCATTACCTTTATTTAGCATGTTGTAATTTCTTTTATACTATTCTGAATCAATGTATTATGAATCCTAAATTCCTACCCCAAGGTGTTTAATACTTATGGTTATTTTGGGGCATGACATCATCGAATATTGTTGAGCATGACCCAAACTTGGTCCTCCTAGGATAATAACCTCCATGTTACCCTTATCTGTTGTGTGTTCTGTTTGATTTTACAATCATGACAAACACTTCCTATTGCTGTGTATGCGCAGAATTGACTCATGCCTAAGTATATAGGCTCCTTGCAATGGATTCCCAATTCCCTGCCCCTTTGGTGTGAAATTATCAACTCGTTGAAGTGTTAATAGTTGTCTCCCATCACCCTTTCCCTCTCCTCTATTCCCTCAGCTCCCAGAACTCAGTTTCTACACTTTTAACTCTCCTCTTAGACTTAAGTTCTGCGCCCCCGTGTGAGCCTTGTCTTGGGACCCATGACATTCCTCTGAACATGGACACATTAAGGCTGGCATTTTCACACTGCACATGTCCCTTTTTGGGTGATGTAATTTAGGCGTGAGCACTCCGGGGTCTTATTGAGGCCTTTAGGAAACTCTGACACACTCAAGTTTGAGAAAGGCTTTGAAGCAATGGCATCTTAAGGCAGTTATTCCATAACTCAGGGAGGACAAAGAATTAGACCTCCTTTAGTTGTATTTTTATATATTTTGATGTAATTTATTATTCCTGTTTGTAATAATTTGTAATGAAAATTTGGGGCTGGCTAGTGAAAAAGGTTGGGTATTTTTGTATGTCAAAGGTATAAACCATGCCAATATGGTATATTAAATTTTGCATATTCAAACTGCATTTAGAAGATATGCCTATAAGACTATATTAAATTCTGCATATTCAAACTGAATTTAGAAACATGCCTATAGGACTACTTTAAATTCTGCGTATTCAAACTGCATTTAGAAACCATGACTATAAGATATTTTAAATTTCTGCATATTTACAATGCATTTAGAAACCATGCCTATAGGGTATTTTAATTCTGCACCTTAGGCATTATTCCTAGAGATTTATTCTACATATTTAACATCACACGTAGATAACCTGTCTATGGAATCCATTCTACATTTTGCGCCTGTTGCCACTCAAATCTCATGATCCAGGATCTAAATGGACTTGTATAACTACCATGTTCAAAAATCAGTATGCTAGATACCATGTTCATAGGGGTCAAAACTAGCAATAATGGATCCTATCATCTGCAACTAGTCTAATGTAAAACCCGTTTGTTTTTTAACCAATGCTTAAGTAATTAGCTAACGTAATTTAGCAAACATGCTTGTAAGGTTTCAAATCGTCAGCTTTATGCTGTGACTACATTTGGGATTAGTAATAGATGCCATGCTTCTAAGGTCACACATAAACACTTAGGCAAGCCTTAGGAAATATAAATAAAACCGTACTCGCCTCTGTTATTTCCTTAAGTGCAACAATCAGTAGGTAGGCCCGATTATGTTTCCTAACTGAGTCATGTAATAAGCCATGGCCTGCTGCAATACAACAATCTCCTCTTCCCTCAAGTATTTTTTTAGAATCAGACCTACTCATAATTTTAAGTCGTGCTATTGGATTGTTTTGTTTGAGGAGGTATACTTGAGCCTTTTGTGTTTATGTGTTTCCCCTTAACGTGCAGTCATTTATATATTTTGTATGTCACCTTAGATTTTTACCTTTGAACTTCAAATCAGCGTAATATCCCTCCCTTTTAGTATTAATAGTCCTAAGTGCCTCCAGGACTGATAGCAACGGGACGGGTAATAGCACACAATAGTGATCGGGACCAATCCGCGCTTTAGTACCTTAAACGGGGTGGGAAAGGGTTGGTATGAATATGATGACCGCTGCGCTAATGCCATGTGTAACCCCTCTTTTGAGGAGTGATGACCAGGTATTGCATTGATGTTATCCATATTTTTATAAACCTAGGGCTCCCCTTACTTTATTTCTTTTTTTGGCATTGTAACTCCTTATTAAAAGTTAGCTCTTTTGATTCCTCTTTCAAACATTGCTTACATTCTAACCATTATGTGTTGAAATCTCCTCTTAGTTGAGCCTTATCTGCTTATATGTTAATTGCTCCTCGATTCACAATAACTGTCTGGCCGGGAACCACACTAGTAGATCCTGAAGGGTGCCTAACACCTTCGCCTTAGAATAATTTCAATCCCTTACCCAATCTCTGGTAGTTCGATAACTTAGAATTGAATTTCTAGTGGTATTCAAATGCACCTTAACTCATTTGGTGGCGACTCTTCAAAAAATGCAAAAATCCATTTCCCAAAAGGAACGAGTTGTCCCTCCAAATGTCATAAATCTGATTTCGCGAGAAAAAGGGATTGCGACCCCATCCAACTGACGACTGACACCGCCTACCATATAAAGCCTAATAAGGAGCCATCTGGATGCTCGACTAGTAGCTGTTGTTGTAGGCAAACTGCGCTAAAGGAAAGAACTGATCCCACGAGCCTCTAAGGTCAATGACACAAGCTCGGAGTATATCCTCCTAAATATAAATAGTACGCTCGGACTGCCTGTCCGTCTAAGGATGAAATGTTGTGCTCAACTTCACCCGTATGCCCAACTCCCGATGAACTACTCTCTAGAAATAAAAGGTAAACTGCATACCTCGATCTGAAATGAAAGACATGGGCACACTATGAAGATGAACAATCTCCTGGATATAGATCTCAGCTAACCCCTCGAAAGAATTAGAGACTACCATAGGAATGAAACTTGCTGACTTGGTCAACCTATCAAAAATAACCCACACCGCCTCGAACTTCATCTGAGTCTGTGGGAGTCCTACAATGAAGTCCAGAGTGATACGCTCCCACTTCCATTCAGGAATCTCAATCTTCTAGAACAAACCACCAGGTCTCTGATGCTCATACTTAACCTGTTGACAATTCAAACACCAAGCCACATACACAACAATATCCTTCTTCATCTTCCTCCACCAATAATGCTGCCACACATCCTGATTCATCTTAGCGGCGCTCAGATGAATAGAGTACTGGGAACTATGGTCCTCCTCTAGAATCAACTCCTGAATTCCATCCACATTAGGGACACAAATTCTACCCTGCAACCTCAAAACTCCATCATCTTTTAATGTAACGTGTTTGGCACCACCGTGCTGCACCGTGTCTCAAGGACACACAAATGAGGATCATCATACTGCCGATCTCGGATACGCTCCAATAAAGAAGAACGAGCGACTGTGCAAGCTAACACACGATTGGGCTCAGAAATGTCCAACCTCACAAACTGATTGGCCAAAGCCAAAACATCCAAAGCAAGCATTCTCTCACCAACCGGAATATACGCAAGATTGCCCATATTGGCTGACTTCCTACTCAATGCATCGGCCACTACATTGGCCTTTCCGCATGATACAAGATGGTGATATCATAGTCCTTTAATATCTCCAACCACCTTCTTTTCTCCAAATTTAGCTCCTTCTGCTTAAACAAATACTGCTGACTCTTGTGATCCATGAACACCTCACATAACACGCCATATAAATAATGCCTCCAAATGCGTGAACAATAGTTGCTAACTCCAAATCATGAACCAGATAGTTTTTCTATTGAATCTTCAACTAGCGCGAAACATAAGCAATGACCTTGTCATCCTGCATTAACACCACACCAAGTCCAGTACGAAATGCGTCAAAATAAACTGTGTATGACCTTGAACCCGTGGGAAAAACCAACACCGGTGCTGTAGTCAAAGCTATCTTGAGATTCTGAAAGCTCACCTCGCACTTGTCCAACTACTTGAACTGGGCACCTTTCTGGGTCAACCTGGTAATCGGGGCCGTGATAGATGAAAACCCTTCCACAAACTGATATTAATAGCCTGCCAAATAAAGAAACTCAAGATATATGTAGCTGTTGCGGGTCTAGGCTAGTTCTTGACTTCTTGTATCTTCTTCGGATCCACTTGAATACTCTGCTGATACAACATAATCTCAGAATATAAGTGAACTCAATCAGAACTCACACTTCAAAAATTTAGCATACAACTAATTATCTCTAAGTGTCTGAAGAACCACTCTTAGATGCTGCTCATGCTCCTCCCGGCTGGGTGAATATATCAAAATATCATCAATGAAGACTATCACGAAAGAATCCATGTAAGGCCTAAACACTAGGTTCATCAAATCCATATAAATTGCTGGGGCATTTGTCAACCCTAATGACATTACCAAAAACTCATAATGCCAATACCGAGTGCAAAAAGTCGTCTTAGGGATATCAGATGCCCTAATCCTCAACTGATGGTGGCTCGATCTCAAGTCAATCTTAGAAAATACCTTGTCACCCTGAAGCTGATAAAACAAATTATCAATTCTCGGCAATGGATACTTATTCTTGATTGTAACCTTATTCAACTACTGGTAATCTATACACATTCTCATCAATCCATCCTTCTTCTTACCAAACAACATTGGCTCATCCCAAGGCGAAACACTAGGTATAATAAAGCCCTTATCAAGAAAGTCTTTTAACTGTTCCTTCAATTCTTTCAACTCATGCATGGCCACATGATACGGCAGAATAGAAACAGGATAAGTACCTGTAGCCAAGTCAATGTAGAATTCAATAGGTGGCATACGCGGCAGGTCTGAAGGAGAAACCTCAAGAAACTCACGAACAATAGGTATAGATTCCATAGAAGGAACCCCAGCACTAGAAATCACGAATATATGCCAAATAAGCAAAAACTCTTCTCGACCATTCTCCAAGCCTTTATGTATGAGATAACACTATAGGTAGAATGACTAGGAGTCTTTCTCTCCACTCTAAAAAAAGGTAAACCCCCGGAAAGGCTAAGGTCATAGTCTTGGCATGACAGCCCAAGATAGTATGGTAAGGTGATAACTAGTCCATCCCCTATAAGAAATCAAAATCAACCATGTCCAACAGTAACAAATCTAATTGAGTCTCAAGACCCCCACTCACAACTATACATGAACGATGGACACGATTTACCACAATTGAATCACCGATCGGTGTAGACACCTATGTAGGAGCACTCAAAGAATCACTAGGCATGACCAGATACGATACAAAATATGACACATAGGAGTATGCAGACCCTGGATCAAAGAGAACTAAAGCGTCTCTACAACAAATCAGAATAGTACCTATGATAACTGCATCAGAAGCCTCAACCTCAAACCTGGTTGGAAGAGCATAACATCGGGGCTGGCCCCACCATTCTGAACTATATCTCTGGGATGGGCTCCTGCTGACTAGACCCCACCTCTTGCAACTCTACCTCCACCTTTAGCACCCCTACCTCCATCTCTAGCTGGCTGAGCGGGAGGTGGAACACTCGATGCCTGAACTATGGCACCGGGAACCTTGGTGCTGAGAACTGCTCAGTGCTCGAGGGAAAAATCTAGCAATATGCCTCATGTCGCCACAAGTAAAACAAGCCCTCATCTACTGGGGCTGATGATCCTGGAAACTCTGAAGTGGGGGTGCACTGATAGGAGCTGACAATGCACTATAGGACCGCTGATCAGAATACTGCATGTGAGAACCACGACCACCTGCGACACCATGAGAATCCTAAAGTGTTGACTGAAATGTCCTGGGAGGATGGCCCCTCCCAAAAGAATCTTTGCCTCTAGATGAAGCACCACTGAATCTGCCCGAATGACAAGGCCTCTTGTGTGACCCCTGACCACTTCCCTACGATAGAACCATCTCAACTATTCTGGCCACATTTACCGCCTCTTGAAAAGAAATCTCAACCCCCATCTCCTTAGCCATATGTGATCGAATAGTCTAAATGAGTCTCTCAATGAACCTCCCCACTCTCTCTTTCAGTGGGAAGTATAAGAAGAGCATGGCGGGCCAAGTTAATACATTTGCTCTCATAGTGAGTAACAGCCATAGAACCCTGCTGGAGAAGCTCAAACTATAGTTCTCCCTCTGGGTGATAGGAAGAAACTTCTCAAGAAATAGCTGAGAGAAGTGATACCAAGTCAAAAATGGTAACCCAAATGGTCTAGCCAAACAATAATCACTCCACCAAGTCTTGGCGGATCTAGATGATCGGAAAGTTGCAAAGTCGACACCATTGGTCTCCACTATCCCCATGTTCCTGAGAACCTCATGACATTTGTGTAAATAATCCTAGGGATCCTCAGAAGATGCACCATTGAAAGTGGAGGTGATGAACTTGGTAAACCTATCAAATCTCCACAAGGCATCAGCAGATATAGCTGCTCCATCACCGGTCTAAGCTACCAATCCCGGCCGAACTGCTTTAACTTGCTGAGCTATTGGAGTCTTAAACTGGGGGAGCCATCTACTTCGGAGTGCGGGTAGCAGGAGTTTGAGCTGGTGCTACAGGAAGCAAGCCTACTCGGGTGACACTCTCTATAAGACCCACTAGTCGGACCAATGCATCTTGGAGTACTAGGGTAGCAATGAACCACTCTGGGACCTGAGCTGGACCCACTGGAACTGCGTGGGCTGGAACCTCATTATCAAACTCAACTTGAGGCTCTGCCGCTAGAGTTGCTGCTCCAGGCTAAGCTACGCCCTTACCTCAGCGTCTAGCAAGGCCTCAGCTTCGCGCTCTGCCCCTCGTGGGAGCTGCTGCTGGGGGATCGGGCTGCTAATTAGTGGATATGGAAGCTCATGTTCCTGCCACTTGCAAAAGAATGGAGTAGAAATTCAATTAGAATTGAGAAACCAAACCGCAAGATAGGAAATAATAGATGTAAAGTTTTTTCTGAACTCTGTAGCCTCTAGGGGATAAATACAGACGTCTCTGTACTGATACCTCAGACTTTACTAAGCTTGTCTATGAATTGTGAGACCAAAGTAACCTAGAGCTCAAATAATTTGTCACGACCCAGATTTCCCACCCTCAGGAGCAGTGATGGCACCTACTCGTGAAAGCTAGGCAAGTCGAGCGTTATAGAGTCATTACCCGTTTTACTTATCCTTTTTAACAGATCAATATAATATGTAATCTACAGTAGAAATCATTAAAAATAAACAAAAATGCGGAAGAAAAAAACTTAATAGTTTAACCTAATACTGATACATGAATCCGAAATACAACATAACCCAGAATTTGGAATCACAAAGCCACTAACCATCTATGAATACTACAAATAAAGACTGAATAGAAAATACACGAATCTGTCAATAAATATGTAGAAACATAAAGGAAATGATAGAAGGAGACACTAAGGCTTACAGACGCCTGCAGGACTACCTCGGTCCCTCTGTGGTGGTAAGTTCCTAGCCTAATCTCGGCCAAGTAGTGATGGGGCTAGGATCAGACTACCAAATAAACCATTGCAGTTTAACCATATACAACATATAAAAAATAAAAGCACATATTTAGAGTTAAAGATGGAAAGGGGAAGCATGTTACGGGTAGTATCAAATAACAACAGAATACCAGAAGAGGAAGGTAAGGAAACTGAATTCAAATGCCGATAAGAATAAGAAAAACAAACATAGTGTTCAATTTCATTTCTTTCTTGTTGCAGCAGTGCAACCCGATTCCATTTCCAATATTAATGTGGCGGCGTGCCACCCGATTCCATTTCATATCTCTTGTTGCAGGCGTGCAACATTATCCCATTTCACATATCTCATTGTTGGCATGCAACCCGCTCCCATTTTATATTTTTTTAAGGCGTGCAACCCACTTCCATTTCATATATCACTGTGGTGGTGTGCCACCCGCTCCTATTTCATATAACTTGTTGCAGGCGTGCAACCCGATCCCATTTCAAATATCACTGTGGCAACGTTCCATCCTATCATATTTACAAATTAACATCAATCCCAAAGAATCCCGGCAAGGGCACAAGAGTACACAACAATATCCCGGCAAGGGAGACATTGTTATAACATAACATCATGATAAGAGAGACAATATCATGAACCATAACATCCCGTCAAGGGACCCAACAATGAGAATCAACATATTAAGCATGAACAAATCACAATGGAGTCACAACAATTAAAGTACGATACTTTCAAGCATACTTGACACTGACGTATAGATACTCATCATATTTCCTTTACATCGTACTCCACAATTAACACATAGAAAATAAAACACAACTCATAATCCCTCAAACTAAGGTTAGACCAAGCACTTATCTCTGATCGTATCAAGCCACAAGTTATTTAACTATATCAATAAATACTAAATTAATCAATTTTAATGCATGAAAATAAATTTTCCTATGTCAAACCCAAAAAATCAAAAATCGACCCCAGGCCCACATGGTCAAAACCTAAGGTTTGAACCAAAATTTGATTACCATGAAGCAATCCAGTCACTCTCGCATTTGCGAGGGACCTGTCGCATTTGCGATAGAGGGGGCTTCACAATTCTCACAAATGTTTCGCATTTGCGAAAAGGGCCTACCTGGGCTTGTTTCTCATTTGCGAGGCCTAGGACGCAATTACCAAGCCTGAGAACTTTGCAATTGCAAAGTCTGATCTCACAATTGCCAGATCAGATGTCTGGGCAAAAATAACAGATATCAATACTTGATCCTAAGTCCAATTCCACTGCGTGGCCTATCCAAAACTCACTCGATCCCTCGGGGCTACAAACCAAACTTGCACGTAAGTCCAAAATGTCATATAGACTTTCTCGTGCAATTAAATTATCAAAATAACATCAATTACTATGATTTAGCATGAAAATCAAAGAAAACCTCAAGAACTTTCAAAGTTTCAAATATTACAACTAAGGTTCTGAATCACAACATATGACCTCCGTTTCTTACCAAATTTTATAGGCTTGACTTAAATACCATATAAGACTTGTACCTGACTCCAAAACTAAAATACAGGCCTGATACCATCAAATTTAAACATAGTTCATTTCCAAAATCTCATATATATATATATATATATATATATATATATATATATATATATATATATATATATATATATTCCAAAAAATAATTTTCTTTAAAAATTCATTTCTCGGTCTTAGGACCTCGAAATTCGATTTCGGGCATACGCCCAAGTCCCATATTTTCCTGCGGACCCTCCAAGAGCGTCAAATTACAGGCCCGGGTATGTTTACCTAATATATTGACTGAAGTCAACCTAATTTTATTTTAATAGCAAAATTTATCATTTTTCACAGATTTTGACATAATGGCTTGTCGAATACACGTCCGGACTACGCATGCAAATCGAGGTAAGACATAAAGGAAGTTTTAAGGCCTCAGACCATAACATTTATTTCTAAAATAGGTGATGACATTCTGGATCATCATACTAAATCCAAAAAGGGTGGCATGGGACTTGGGGCCATTGATAACCCTATCTAGTAACTTGATGATGAATGCATGCCAGTTGAGTTTCCTTCCACTTTCAAGGCACTCCATCAGAACTAAGTTCATATATTTTGCAATATGCCTTCTTTCTTGCTTGGGTAGTTGGCACTTGTTGATAAACTCAAAGAGGACTTTGTGTAGTGGCTTCATTTAACTCTTGTGCACGCACTTGGACTCATTCACTTCTTTAACATCACATAATCTCCTAGTGTTTTCAAGGGTATGAGGAAGGGAATCAAAACTTGGCAATCTCTGCCTGGTGTAGTCATCATATCCCTCTGCGGGAATGTCAAGAATCTCTCCTAGCTTCTCTGCATTGAAGGTCACTTGAACTCTTTTTACTTGGCCGGTGACTCTGCAATCTTTGACCTCAGCATTTTCCATGAATTCAATGATCTCATTCCCGGCTAGCCTTCCATCCATCTGAAGGACCATGTCCTTCAAGCCCTGAACAGTTATGACATCAATCAAACGAACCATTCCTGGTTCCACTAAGTATTTCGGCAATCTTCCCTTAAAAAATATTCTTTTGCCAAACTTGACCAGCTTGTCTTGTTCGCCATCAAACTCACTTTCTTCTTCACATCCCATTCCTCATCTTCAAAAACTCTAACTTTTTTGTTTTTTCACTGTAGACCTTTTCCTCTTGTCCAATGAAGGTTCAACGGCCTTAGACACTAATGAAGACTTCTTGGAGGAAGTTTTGGTCTTTTTGGTCTTGGGGGTCTAAACCTCCATTGTTGTATGGTCCTCCTGATGGACCTATTCCATGTCAACATCAACAGTTTCAGAGTACTCTGCAACCTTGCCTTTTCCTTTCTCAATCCTCTTCTTCTTACTTTCAGCCAATGCCTTTTGTAGTTCACTCTCACTCTATTCACCCTACTTCTTGTGGCTCTTCCCTTTGGCAAGGGAATTTCAGTAGTTGTTCGGGAGGAAGCCTTTAGTTTCTTTCTCCAGAAGGTCTGCTATGGTCTTCTTAATAGATGAACTAGTTTCATCGGCTTGTGAACATAGATTATCCAACCTTTCAACAGCCTCCCCTGAACCACTTTCCCCTCACTTCTTGCCACTTTCTTCCACAGTTGCATGTTCAACCCTACAGATGGCTGGTACCATCAATTCAGAATTGGGTGAAGAACTAGCCACTCTTTCCCTTTTCCTCTCACGTCAATGCATACAACCTCTCTCTTCTTTTCTTTTTTATCTTGTTTTACCTCTTCTTTTTCCCAATTCAGGCAATTCCACATTACCAATATGCCCAACCAAAAAAACCTATTTTTCAAATTTACAGCCAAAGCAGAACTTACCTTAGAAGAAGCGTTTTGAGCCTTCTTAGTGTCAGAAGACCCAGTTCCTTCCCCCTCACTTGCCGATTTGAACGAATCGATGAGTTCTAGGACTCTTGGGATTGGCTTGACTTCAATTTCTCATTCAATTTCTTTGAAAGAGCACCAGTTGCCACAATTTTCCGAGCAACATTTTAAGTCGCCTTCTCCTAAGTTGAGTGGTTGTACTAGGTGGAGGTGGTGTGGAGTAGGGGTGGCAAAATGGATAAAAGAAAAATAGTTAACCATCCATATTATCCACTAAAAAATGGGCTGGATAATGAACTTTTTGAAAACGGGTCAAATATGGATAAGAACCATATTATCCATTTAGAAAATGGATAACTAGTGAGTAATTAATGGATAAACAATGGGTCTAACTTTTACATTTATAAAGTCTCAAATTGGGGGTTCCTCAAATTAGGGAGACTGAGAGTTCTCCCAAAAATGATCATATACAAGAAGTCATGGATAATATGGGTAACTTATTTTTTATCTATATTAAATATGAGTCAGGTCGGATAATTGATCCATTTTTTCATTACCCGTTTTGACCCGAACCGTATCCCATCCGACCCGCCCGTTTGCCACTCCTAGTGTGGAGGAACCAGTATGGGAGGTGGTGGAGGAGTGTCGGGATTATCTTGAGAGTTCGACATTGTAACTGACTTCTTGAGAGAGTTTGTGAGTTAGGCTTTTGGAAGAAAGAACGATTGAGAGTGAAATAGATTTTTGATGATTTGGAATAGTGAGGGTGGCAGAGGGTCAGAACTGAACCTGGCTAATTTCGTAATGTTGACCCCATGGAGCGGTAGCGAAGGAGACATCAAATGGATGGAAATTCTCCACTTTATGGCTGCCGAGACCTATTTAATAACTAACAGTAGCTTTTAGCAGTCAATTAGAGGTCTAATCATCCTGAAATTTCAAGTTGAATGCTTCCCTAGATTTTAGGCATTTTATATGGTGAGAATTCTAGTAGAGACGGAATAGGTTCAGAAAATAAATGGGAAGGATTTTCTGATTTTTGTACATAGGTAGGACTCTGCTCACGATTTAAATAATTATATTTCTAATTATACAGAGTATAGAAAACATACCTCGTTTGTCAGATGACCAATACTGATAAACCAGGTTCTTCACTTAGAATTCTCTTGATCATGCCTCAATTTACCATAATAGAGAAACTTTTGTTAGAGATTAGTGAGTCATATCAATACATGTCACGAGAGTATACTATTTGCAGTATGAAACTAAGTAAAAATTAATTTAGATATTTACACAAGTGCTAGAATTCCTAGCCAAATTTTTTTCTTCATTTTTTTTCATTTTTTCATGTGTTCATTTTTTTATTTTTTTCATTGTGCATTCTGCGCTGGTCCCTGTAGACATGTGATTTTTGAGCCTCCCCAAGATTTTTAATATTTTAGCTCGTAAATATTTAATTTAGATCTAATATCGCTATTTCAAGTAATTTTGACTCTTTTATTTTATTTTATTACAAGAAAATAAAAGTTACAAGAATAGGTTCATTATTGTTTTGTAGTCAGATTTAATTTTGAAAAATACCAAAAATAATTTGTTTAAATGGTTAGTGTTATTTTAATAGTTACTTTAGTGAAGTAGGACTAATTAATAAATGAGATCGTATTTTAGTCTTATTCGTGGGGAAAGAATAAAGTTCGGGCTCAAACGACCAATTTTTGACCTAATTTTCGGACATAGCCCATAATTCCCAAGCCCATTCCCTGAGCCCATACCCTTAACACCTTTCTTAAAAACCTTACGACCTAATACACAAAAGACCTAGGTACTAATTATCAAAATACAAGAAATAACCTAAACCTAGACCTATACAATAAGATGCTAGCGCCTATATCAAGGGGCACACAAATATAACGCATGGGAAAAAGGCCAAAAAGGCGCCACAATTCTCAATACACGACCCCCATTGGTTTTCTCTCTCCTTGACAGACTTGAAGAGAGCTTCAGCGACTTTCTGAACTTCAACAACCATAAACGGCCCTCATGAAGCTTCTTCTTCTTCTTCGAACCAACAGACCCCATCGCCGGACCTTCCACAAGCAGCACCACTAACTCCACTTTCTTCAACCATCAACACACCCACCGTCGCTTTCACCCCAACCCCCCGAAAACTAGCTCCACTATTTAAAATCTCAACGCTGAAAGACATCGGATATCCCTTTCCTCTTCAACACTTCTCATATGCTTTTAAGACCAACTTCATACCAAAGATTTGTAGATGTGCTTCTACCATTTCACACTTGAAAGGAAGAAAAAGAAGATTGAAAAGTTTTCATTTGATAAAAACAAAAAAATAGAGTGATAGGTATGTTCATGTCTTTCGACATTTTTGCTCCTTTTTTCTAAAATTGCAATTCCGGGCATGGATTATGACGAAGTTTGATCAAGTTAGATTCCGGTGCGAGTTCGAGTTTCTGTTCGCATCCTTGTCTGTTATTCGAGCGTCAAAGCGATTTTGTAAAGGTCCATATTCTCCTACTATTTCTCTGTTAAGATAATTTTCGTGAATATATGATATTTTCTTATCAACCTTCGTTTAAGATTGATGTTGATGCTCGGGGAGGGGGGGGGGGGGTTATTTGTGTGGTACCCAATTTTTGATCTAGAAGAACCTAGTTCTTCTAGGTGTTCTAACTACTACAGTTTGGGAAATTAAAATACAGAATTAAAAGAACACCGAGATGTTTACGTGGAAAACACCAGGCTCAAAAGGTTAAAAAAAACCACAATCTACTACTCAGTAGAATTTTCCCAAACATCCACTAAAATCAATGAGCCAAAATAGCATTTGCAAAACTCTTGTAAACCTAAGGATTAACTCTAATCCTAGTGTGGTACACAGCCTCAACTGTTGCGACACCATCAAGTTAACTCCATCTTTAATACTCAAAATACCTAATACAATTGCTTCTATTAAAGCTGGAAAGGTACAAGTTTTAAACCACCTACTACAATTGAACTAGAATAAGAATAAACACAATGGAACTGGTTCTTCTATCTCGTTGAAGTAGCTGTAGGGGTGCACACTTAATCTCACCTAAATTACTTGCAAAATTGCCTTGCTCTTTTGCTCTCAATTTAGTTCAACTTCTGCGTATGTGCATCCCTGTAAAAGATAACAAACTCAGTTATATATTATGTTAATAATCAGAGTTTGATTGTGACTCAATTGCTAATCCTCCATTGAATTTTAGTCCTACAACAATGCAAGCTCCAACCTTTATCCGAATGTGTTCTCTTCTCATAAGGAGACTTCTTCTCCTTATCTCATATGCAATCTTTTCGATTAGTTCAGAAAATATTGATGCTTTATCCCTAAGGCTTATCTTCTTCACGTGCATGGGCTGATAACCACCGTGTCTCATAAGATGGACCTGGTCCTTCACTGAGGTCATTTGTCATTCTTCAAAACTTCAACTGAAATTGGGCCAACAAATTTCCCTTTTTGATAATGGCAAACTCTGTGCTTTTACTGACCAGAGAACATGTGGAACTCTGCTAATTATCAACATGTTTACTTAAGAATTTTAACTCATTATTAAGGACAAGATTTAATCAGGCTATAAATATTATTTTTTTAGAATATAAATTAAAGCACAATATATCTTCCCCTTTTGGCAGCATCAAAACGTTGCATATAATGTGAATCCCAGACTGTAATAGTTACTCATGGCCACTGGGGCAACTGCATGTGAAAGCATGGTGCACTGAAACAATAATAAAACTTGACAAAAACATAACTATTGAGAGCAAAATCTTCACAAAGCAAGAGAAAAGTAGATTGTCATTGATAGAAAATGCTTCTACAAACCAGTTCACAAAAGGAAATAGAAACGTCCAACCATGAGCAAAAAAAACAAGCAAAGAAAAATCCCTAATCTGGGTCACTGGGAGGGGGTTACTAGACCTGTTCAAGGAAAGTGCTGGAGGACCTAAGTCTTGGAGGAACTACAGGGTTGGGATTGGAGAAGATTGGGTATTTTTGGAAGCATCCATTCACCCTTTTCCTTTTTCTTTTGCTAGCTCATCTTTCAGGCTATTCTTCTCATTTTCAATTTCAGCAACTCGAGCCTTGAGCCTAGCAATCTCAGCATCCTTTGTCCCACACTCTTGAATCAAGGCCCTAACCTTGTTGTTCACTGGAGTCTTCAAAGATGAACCAGGTTCAACTGGGGCTACACTGAGGAGATAATCACAAGCCTGCAGTGTTTTGATACCATCCTTGCTAGAGGCCATATCCCATTTCTTCAAGGGAACATTCAGCATATCCAGCACAGTTGTCAGTACGAACCCTTAAGGAGTAGCATGAGCCTTGGAGCCATTTATGACCCTGTCCAATAGCTTGACAATGAAGGCATGCCAATAAATTTGCTTTCCTCTCATAAGGCATTCCAGAAGAACAAAGTCCATGTAGTTAGCAGTATGCCTGCTCTCCTATTTGGGCAGTAGACACTTGTTCACAAAATTAAATAGCACCTTGTGCTCAGGCTTCATCTCACTTTTCTGTACAAATCTTGCCTTTGGCACATCTTCAGCAGACTTAGTGTCACAAAATGTGTCTGGTTATTTGGAGAGCACTCGGAAGATCATCTTGACAAGGCCCCCTATGCCTAGTGTAGTCATCATATCACTCACAGGGTATGTCCAGGATCTTCCCCAATTTAGGAGCATCAAATTGCTCCTTCACTCATCTAACCACATTGGCGACTACCCCATTCTTCACAGTAGCATTAGCCATGAACTCGATCAGCTCCTTTCTTGCCAGCCTTCCATCCAGGAACCATGTCTTTCCAATCTTGTGCAGCTAGAGCATCCACCAACCTAATCATGCCTGGCTTCTCCAGGTCTTTCAGCAACCTCCCCTTCAGAATCATTCTCCTGCCAAAGATGGCAAATAGATCTTATTTCTTTTTTGACTCCTCCTCTTCTTCTTCTCCACTCCACTCTTCTCCTTCTTCTTCAATAACTTTTACTTGTATTCCCTTCATTGCAGACTTAGTTCTTTTGGCCAAGGAGGGTTTAACAAATACAAATTTTGAAGACTTCTTTGCAGGAGTCTCGGTTCCTTTTTGTTTGGCAATGGGAACCTCCAAAGTTGTACCTCTCTCTTGATGGACCAGTTCCATCTCCTCCTCCTCTTCTTCAGCAACCTCAGAACTTTCCAGAACTTTTTCTTAGCCTTTTTCCTTCTTCTTTTTCTTACTTTTCTCTAAAGCTTTCTGTAGTAGTTCTGCCTTGCTTTGCTTGACCCTGCTCCTTGCAGTTCTTTCTTTTGGTAATAAAGCAACATCAGACTTGGAAGATGACACCTTGGTTTTCTTAGTTTGTTTGGAAGCGGTTGGGATCTTTTGGGAAGAAGCCTTGCGCTTCTTTGGATCATAATTGGCCCCAACCTTCTTCAAGATATCAGCCAAGGTTTCCTCCACAGATGAACCAGGTTCATCTTGCTGCTCACTCAGATGAACAAGACCTCCAGTAGCCTCTCCAGAACTTCTTCCCCTTGACTTGATACCACCCTCTTCTACACTACCACAGATATCAAGAACCTCTCCTTTCTTTTTCTTTCCCTTTCTACTAGACCCAACCCCTTCTACATTTTTTTACAAATCCCACCAACACAAAAATATTTTCCTCCCTTTCTAAAACTTCAGAAAATGCAACACAAGTATTTACCTCACTTGGGTTTTCTTGAGTTTTGTCAGTTTCAGAAGACCCATGTTCTTCTCATTCACTTGCAGAGATAACTCAGAGCTTGATTCAGATTTTTTTGCTGGGCTTTCCTTCTTTTGGGTAGCTTTCAGTTTTTCGTTTAGGGCTTTTCTCAAACGGGCAGAAGCTACAGTTTTCATGGACAACATGTTCTTGCGACGAAACCTAGGTTTTGGGGTTTTAACTAGAGGTGTGGATGATGAAGTATTAGGCGATACTGGTGGGGGAGTACCTGGGTTATCTTGAGGGTTTGTCATGGTAGAGTATTTTTGGGAATTTTGGAAATTTTGGAGATGAAGGAGATGATCAGAATAACGGCAATAAGCAAAAAGAAGGGATGTGGTGTGTATTAAAGAGGGGTTATGATTAAGTGCAGTAAGGATAGGCTTTTTTAGAAGCCAATTAGAGGTCTAATCACATTAGAATTCCGGTTTCTTGGTGATTAATGGGCGACGCTGGTTTTGAGTAAAAAATCCCAATTTAATTAGACTCTTAGGGTAATGAAACTGGTTCAATGCTCAAGGATAGATTTTATGGAAGTTTGGTGTAATTAGGACTTTTTCTCATGATTGGAAAATTTATGTTTCTAATTGTGCAAAGTATGGAAACATACCTGAACTTTTTCATGAGCATATACTGATGAACCAGGTTCTTCAAGTAAACTTTCTCTGGATCATGACTCAAATGTTAAAATAGAAAAACTTTTTAAGAGATCAGTGAGTCATATAAACACGTCACAAGAGAATACTAACTAAAGTATGAAGTTAGTAAGAATTAGTCTAGACATTTACATGATATTAAGAGCTACTAACCAAATTTTTATTTTTTTAAAAATATTTTTCATTGTGCATTCTGATTTGGACCTTTTTAGGTGATCTTAATTATCCCTAATTCCAACCTGTTCCTTTCAACGTTTACTCTACTCAGTGCTTTAGTGAATATATTAGCTATTTGTTTATCAGTAGCACATAATTCTATTGAGATTAACCCTGTCTCATAGTTATCTCTTATAAAGTGGTGTCTAACATCTATGTGCTTGGTCCTTTTATGATGAACATGGTTCTTTGTCATCCTTATAGCACTAGCGTTACCACAAAATATTGGAATACATCCCACTTCAATTCCAAAGTCTACCATATGTTGTTTGATCCATAGCAATTGAGCACAAGAAGAAGCAACAACAACATATTCAACTTCAGCAGTATAGAGCTACAGAATTTTGCTTTTTGGTAGCCCATGACACAAGACATGACCCCAGGAAATGTGTGATACCTGAAGTGCTCTTTTTGTCCACTAAGAAACTTACATAATCAGTATCAACATATCCTACTAGATCAAAACTACTATATTTGGGATACCAAAGATACAAATCAGTGGTTCCTTTCAGATATCACAATATTCCCTTGACAGCAAAAAAGTGTGACTCCTTTGGATTTTCCTGGAAACGAGTACAAAGCCCTACACTGAAAATAATGTCAGGTATGCTGGCAGTAAGATACAAGAGTGAACCAATCATACCCCTATATAACATTTGATCAACTGATGAACCATATTCATCAACATCTAATTTATTGGCCGTTGCAATAGGTGTATCTATTTCTTTGGATTCCTCCATTTTATACTTTTTGATTAGTTCTTTTGTATACTTTTGATGATGGATCATTGTCCCACTTGGGCTTTGTTTGATCTGCAAGCCTAGGAAAAAGTTTAGTTCACCCATCATACTCATTTCAAGCTAACTTCCCATTAATTTTGTAAAGTCCTTACTCAGCCTATCAGTAGTGGCCCCAAATATTATGTCATCAACATATATTTGCACAACAAGAAGGTCTTTACCTTTTTCTCTTAGGAAAAAAATGTTGTCAATTTTATCTCTTTTGTATCTATTCTCCAGTAAGAATTTTGGTAGTCGTTCATACCAAGCTCTTGGGGCCTGTTTGAGCCCATATAGAGCCTTGTCTAGCTTGTACACATGCTCAAGACATTCCTTGCTTTCAAATCCTGGAGGTTGTTTCACAAACACTTCTTCCTTGAGGTAGCCATTTAGGAAAGAACTTTTGACATTCATCTGATGGAGAGTGAATTCCATATGTGTTGCAAAGGCTATGAGGAGTCTGATTGCCTCTACTCTTGCAACTGGAGCGAAGGTCTCATCATAGTCAATGCCTTCCTCTTGGATGTAGCCCTGAACCACCAGCCTTGCCTTGTTTCTTATAACAGTTCCATCTTCATCAAGCTTGTTCCTGAAGACCCATTTTGTACCAATGACTTATATGTCCTTGGGTCTAGGAACTAGATGCCAGATTTGACTTCTTTCAAATTGGTTGAGTTCCTCTTGCATAACATTGACCCAATCTGCATTCTGCAAAGCCTGAATAATAATTTTAGGTTCAAAAGATATAAAAAGCATTAAATTCACACAGATTCTTTAGTCGTGATCTAGCTTTGACTCCAGATGTTGGGTCATTAATGATTTTCTCAATGGGATGAGAACTTTGATACTTGTGTGATTTCACCACCAACTAGTTTCTACTAGATGATTCTCCTATGTTTTGTTGCTGAGGAATAGGTTCATAGATAAGTTCTTGTATAGAGGTTATTTCATTTTCTCCTTGATTAGTTCCCTCTGTCAGGTTGCCCTGAGCGGAATAACCTGTTCCATCAACTGTTCCTTCTTTTGATGCTACATCAGTCAATTATTTTACCATACCAATGGCTTCATCTTCATGTTCCTGACTCTCAAAAAGAATGTTAGTTTCGTCAAATACAACATGCACACATTCTTCTACACACAAAGTTATTTTATTGAATACTTTATATGCTTTGCTCTGTGAAGAATATCCCAAGAGTACTCCCTCATCACTTCTGGGATCAAACTTACGTAGGGAGTCTTTTCCATTATTGTGCACATAGCACTTGCAACCAAATGGCCTAAGACAGGATATGTTTGATTTTCTCCCTTCAAGTAACTCATAGGGAGTTTTCTCAACAAGAGGTATAGTCATGCATCTATTGATTATGTAGCATGCAGTGTTTGTAGCCTCTACCCTGAAGCTGTATGTTTATTTACTTGAAAGAAGCATGGTCCTTTCCATATCCTTAATGGTCATATTCTTTATTTCAACTACTCCATTTTGTTGAGGAGTCCTAGGGGCAGAGAAGTTGTGATTTATGCCATTTTCATCACAATATTAAGCAAATTTTACATTTTCAAATTCAGTTCCATGATTAGACCAAATGGATCCAAGCTGATTTCCTAATTATTTATGAGTTTTCTAACAAAAAGCAGGAAATGTTTCAAATGCCTCATCTTTAGATGTCAGAAATAGTACCAAGGTAAATCTAGAATAATCATCAACAAGCACCATCACATATTTCCTTTCATCTGTACTCATGGTTCTCATTGGACCACAAAGATCCATATGAACCAGTTCCATCGTCTTGGACGTACTTACCATTTTCTTAGATTTGAAGGATGACCTTACCTGCTTCCCCATTGCGTGCCTTACAAACTTTGTCTTCCTTGAATGTGATATTAGGTTACCCTATAACCAAGTCCTTGGAAACTAATTTGTTTAGCTGATTTAGACAGGCATGACCAAATCTTTTGTGCCACATGAGGGGATCATTAACTAGCACACATAAACAAGTGAGTTCATTTTCTGAAAGAGTTGACAAATCTACAATGTAAATATTATTAACTCTTTTTCCCTGCAAAACAATCTTGTCAGTGGTAAGGTTAATCACAAAGAATTTGTTAGAGCCTTAGAGGTGAAAGCTACAAGGTTACCTCTGTTACACAGTTGTGACACAGTGATTAGGCTATATTTCAAGCCATCTATCAAATAGACATTCTCAATAGAATGAGAGTCTGTCTTACCTACCTTTCCAACCCCAATGATCTCACCTTTCTTTCCATTACCAAAGGGGACATTACCTTCTTTTAGGTTCTCAATTGAAAGGAATTGGTCCTTATTTCCAGTCATGTGTTTTGAGCAGCCACTATCCATGCACCATATTTGGCTACTCCCTTTCACTTGAAACTCGGGTGTGTGTGGATTACCGAGATTTGAATAAGGCAAATCCCAGACAATTTCCCTTTGCCCAACATCCACATCCTTGTTGATAACTGCACTAAACATGAGATACAGTCTTTCGTGGATTATTACGCAGGATATCACCAGGTACTGATGGATGAAGAAGATGACGAAAAAACAGCTTTCACCACACCTTGGGGTACTTACTGTTATCGGGTTATGCCGTTCGGTTTGAAGAATGCCGGAGAAACCTATATGAGATCCATGACTGCCATTTTATATGATATGATGTATCAAGAGATAGAGGTGTATGTAGACAACGTGATCATCAAATCCAGAACTCAGGACGATCACGTTCGAGACTTGAGGAAATTTTTTGAGAGGCTGCGAAAGTGTGACTTGAATCTGAATCCGGCTAAATGTGCCTTCGGAGTCCCATCAGGCAAGCTTTTGGGTTTCATAGTCAGCAGGAGAGGAATCCAATTGGACCCAACAAAGATAAAGTCTATCCGAGATCTACCTCCTCCAAGAATAAAGAAAGACGTGATGAGTCTATTGGGCAGGTTAAACTATACCAGCCAGTTGATTGCTCAACTGACTACCACATGTGAGCCCATATTCAAGCTATTGAGGAAAGATGCAGCAATCAAATGGATAGCCAAATGTCAGGAGGCCTTTGATAAGATCAAAGAATACCTTTCAAATCCTACAGTTTTGGTTCCGCCGGAGCCAGAGAAACCACTATTTTTGTGTCTAACACTCTTACAGAACTCTTTTGGCTATGTCCTCGGATAGCATGATATAACCGGAAAGAAAGAGCAGGCGATATATTACTTGAGCAAGAAGTTCACCGACTATGAAGTCAAATACACTTTGTTGGAAAGGACGTGCTATGGTTTGACATGGGTCGCTCAAAAATTATGACATATCTTCAAGCTCGTACTACTTACCTCATAACCAGGTTGGATCCTTTGAGGTATATATTCCCAAAATCGATGCCTACTGGGAGATTGGAAAAGTGGCAAATCGTACTTATTAAATTTGACATAGTCTACGTCACTCCCACGGAAATGAAAGCCCAGGCATTGGCGGATCATTTGGCTAAAAACCCGATTGACGAGGAATACCAACCATTGAGTACGTATTTTCCATATGAAGAGGTAAACACAATAGAAGTGGTCCATTAGGACGCCCATGCTTGGAAAATGTTCTTTGATGGGGCTGTAAACACCAAAGGTATAGGAGTTTGTGCAATCTTGTTCTCACCCACTGGTCAGCACTATCCGGCTATAGCTAGGCTCCGTTTCTTTTGCACGAATGATACGAGTGAATATGAAGCATGAATCATACGCATCAATATGGTGATCGATCAAGATGTTGAAGATTTTTTGATTATGGGGGATTCTGATATGATTATCCGGCATGCCCAAGGTGAATGGGAAACCTTAGATGTCAAGCTTATTCTTTGCCGGCAGCACGTGGAATATCTTGACAAGTGATTTTAATCAATAGAGTTCAGTTACATCTCGCGGTGTCACAATGAACTGGCTGATGCACTTGCCACTTTAGCTTAAATGTTACCTTATCCAGGAAATGCCTACATCGATCACTTGGAAATCCAAATCAGGGAAAGACACGGTTACTGTAATCTAACCGAGGAAGGATCGAATATCTAGCCATGGTACTATGATGTTAAGAGGTTTTTGAAAACACAAGAATACCCCAAACATGCTACTAGAGATCAAAAGAGAACTATTAGGCGGCATGCAAGTAGTTTCTTTTTGAGTAGTGAGGTCTTGTATAAAAGAACCTCGGATCTTAACTTGTTAAGATGTCTTGACGCCGAGAAAGCGGGAAGAATCATGCATGAAGTGCACGCAGGAGTGTGTGGACCGCATATGAACAGGTATGTCGTGGCTATGAAAATCCTTTAAGCCGGGTACTATTGGATAACTATGGAGAAAGACTGGAAATGTCATCAGTGTCAGGTGGATGGAGATCTTATTCATGCACCTCCAACAGAGCTACATCCTATGTTAGCACCATGGCCTTTTGTCACCTGGGGTATGGACGTCACTGGTCTGATTGAGCCAAAAGCTTCAAATGGGTACATATTCATATTGGTTGCTATTGATTACTTCACAAACTGGGTCGAAGCTATTACTCTCAAAACAATCACTAAGAAAGCTATAGTGGATTTTGTACATTAAAACCTTATTTGTCATTTCGGTATTCCCGCAACTATCATCACAGATACTGCCGCAAACATGAACAGATGGGGGAGGTATGCGAACAGTTCACGATAATACATAGGGATTCCACTCCTTATCGGCCCAAAGCATATGGCGCTGTTGAAGCAGCAAACAAAAACATCAAGAGGATATTGAGAAAGATAATCCAGAGTTCCAGACATTGGCATGAATAGTTACCTTTTGCCATACTGGGATATCGCACCACAGTGCGCACATTTAAGCAACCCCGTACTTATTGGTATATGGGAACGAGGCTGTGATACCGGCAGAGGTAGAAATTCCTTCGCTCCAGACAATTGATGAAGCAAAGATTGAAGATAGTGAATGGGTTAAAACTCGACTGGAATAGTTGACTTTGATTAATGAAAAACGGATGGCCGCAGTTTTTCACGGGCATTTGTACCAACAAAGAATGACCCGCGTCTATAACAAGAAAGTACGACCCAGGAAATTTGAAGTGGGGCAATTGGTGTTGAGGCGTATTCTTCCTCATCATAAGGAAGCAAAAGAAAAATTTGCCTCTCATTGGAAAAGGTCCATACAATAATTAGAAAATACTGGGGCATTATACTTGGGTGACATCGAAGGAAATGATCCCGAAGCAGCTGTGAATGCAGACTTGGTAAAAAGGTACTATGTCTGAACTTGCTTTAGTAATGTCTTTGTGCATTTGATATGATGAAGGCTTTTATTACCTCTTCCCAAACACTATCAACCATTTTGCAAGCCCTTTGAGGCAATTACATTTCCTTGGCTACCCTCTTTGGAATCCAAAAGCACAAAAAAAGCTTTCATAATATTTTTTTTTTAAATAATAATAATATAAATGATTTCCTTGAACTACGTCTGACTTGATTTCGAAAGGATACATAGGCAGCCTCTCTCTGAGGTTCAGTCACACCAAAACAAAAATCCAAATTTCCCTGAAAGTGAAACTGGGGCAGATGTTATAATGGTTCGACCATGAGCCCACCAAATGGTTACAAAGTTTTAATCTCGTCCACATTCTTTTCACCGAAAACCGAGTACAAGTCCTTTGGATCAATTGCCAAAGGAGTGGGAACTGAGGAAGGTCATTGTTGAAAACCTTCGGGCACCATATGGTGATGGGAGTAAGAAATTGAAAATGAGAGAGCTCGCTTAATGAAAACTTGCAAAGAGTGCTATCGGGGGAATGTGAGAAGAGAAATAAGAGAATTCGATTACTGAAAACCCGTAAAGGGCGCTATCGGCCGAAAATGGGATATCTCATCACTAAAAGTCCTGGCAAGGTTTCCTGTTTCAAAAATGCGGATCAATAGATTCATAGGAATCTGGAAGTTGATGCAGGTCGGGCATCCAGTCCTAGAAGCATGTCATATCCATTTGAAGTCTGCATGCACCCCAGATAAGTCCTTCTTTTCCCCTGAAAGGGACGATTCTATTTAAAATTCATTATCTTTCTCTTTGTTTGCTTTTCCTTATATCCCTTTTGGTTTAACTCTGAATTCCAAAAAAATTAAAAAGAAAAGGTGGCAGGACTAATTGCTACAGGGATTCCCCTTGCAAAGGATAAAAGAAATAGACCCGACCTCAACGGATGTGTTAAGACAATCCCAACTGACCAAGTATTGGAAAAGAAGGAAAGGTAAAAACAAAGGCCTCAAGAGCAGAATTAAATGAAAGGACCAAAACCCTACGCGGGTGAATCATCATGAAATCTTGAAAGTTGAGTCTTATTGGCCGGAAAGGGGTCGCCCTCAACAGCCAATCTACTGCAAAGTTCTCGGCGGAAATGAGGCAAGGATCAAGTGATCAAATAAAACCAAGGCCACCAAACCAATCATTGTTTCAAACAAAAAATTATTCTTTATTTGAGAAATTGAAACAGGTACGATCCAAAGCAACCGTGCAAGAAGCCGATGCAGCCAAAAGAAAGGAAAACGCGCAAGTGCTGAAACAACTTTGCAGCAAATAATCAATGTAAAAGGGAAGTTTCCTTCAAGTTCTTTCCTGTTTTTTATCAAAATAAATAAAAGAGATAACAAAAGAAGAAAATACCAAAAGAGGTTAGTTTAGAAGTCTCAATACCAACCTGATACTTCCTAGCCAACATTAGGGCTCCAATCCTTGAGTTGGGCAGTTTTCCTTTAGCTGAAATTAGGTCTCCAATCCCTGAGTTGAGCACTTTTCCTTTAGCCTAGGGCTCCAATCCCTGAGTTGAGCGCTTTCCTTTAGCCAACATTAGGGCTCCAATCCCTGAGTTGAGCGGTTTTCCTTTAGCTAACATCAGGGCTCCAATCCCTAGGTTGAGCGGTTTTCCTTTAGCCAACATTAGGGCTCCAATCTCTGAGTTGAGCAGTTTTTCCTTAGCGAACATTTGGGCTCCAATCCCTGTGTTGAGCTGTTTTCCTTTAGCAACCATTAGGGATCCAATCCCTGAGTTGGGCGATTTACCCTTAGACAACATTAGGGTTCTAATCCCTGAGTTGAGCGATTTTATCCTTATCCAACATTAGGGCTCCAATCCCTAAGTTGAGCGACTTTCCTTAGCCAGCATTACGGATCCAATCCCTTAGTTGGGTAGTTTTTCTTTTGCCAACATTAGGGCTTCAATCCCTGAGTTGAGCAGTTTTCTCCTTAGTGAACATTAGGGCTCCACTCCCTGAGGTGAGCAATTTTCCTTAGCCAACATTAGGGCTCCAATCACTAAGTTCAGCATTTTCCTTTTGCAAATATTAGGGCTCCAATCCCCGAGTTGCACTTTTTAGACTCGAGGTTTCCAATCCCCTAATCAATTCCGCAGATTTTATTGAAAATAACTCACAAAAGTTTCCTAGTAAAATACGGGCGAAACAATTTTGTTCGTTTGTTTGTTTTGGTATCTGAGCAGGTGTAACCTCGAGGCACAGGGATCGAGATGACCTATGGAGTAAGTCTCAGTCCAGAATAAAGAAAAGAACAAAAGAACAAAAAAGAAATGAGCTCAAATATTGGAGCAAACAAAGGTGATGATTGCTCGAAATGTGGTTAAAGTCTCAAGCTCCGCCAATCCCGTCTTACTCAAATGCTGCAAAAGGAAACAATCACCTACAACTTGTGAGCATCAAGATTCAGATCAAAGTCCACAGCAGAATCAGCTAAGACTCAAGATCAAGTTTTAAGAGAATTATAGATAGGAATCTTGTAACTCAGTAGTTGATAGGAATAGCTAGCTTTGGTTTTTCTTTTTTTTGCGTAATAAAGAGGTCAGTAAGAAGTAGCAGCAACAGCAACAGCAGTAACAGTAAAACCCCAGCTTCATGGTAGTCCCAGCTACCAAAACTTCCCGAACTACATTGATCTGATTCCCTTTTAGCTAGGGATATGTAGGAGACCTTTTGAAGCAAGGTACGGTCAAATCTTTAAAATGCTTCACACGAGTACTCAAACGAGCAAAAATCGCTCGTATCCGCTCACTTTATCTTTGCGCGAAAACTCTTCGTATTTTCGGGCAAAGAGGGGCAGCTGTGAGCACGTGATTTTTTCTTCACAAGAATTACTCCAAAAGAAATCGAAAATGAAATAATTTTTTCCTTTACATGCAATTTTTGAGAATTTTTATGTCATTTCATTAATTATTTATATTTTGTATGAGCATTTTTATCTTTATCTTATTTTAGGAAGAGTGCAAAAAAATTATATTATAGGTGTATGTACATTTAGGAAGTAATGTCCCATTTTTTAGATTTAATTAATCATTGTCTTATATAAAACAAAAAAAATAAATACAAAATGTGTCAAGGATTTAATTTTATAATTGTTATTGTTTAAGCCGTAAATTATTTGGCAATAATCGAAAAACCATAAAGAAGTAGATAATATTGTATTTTTTGTGTTTAACTGTGTGATTTTTGTACTTAATCTAATGTTATTTAAGTTAATTTAGTTTTTATAATTCAATTTAGGATTTTTTAGGATTTTTAGTTTTGGGAAAAGAAATTAAAAAGGAAATAAAAGAAAAATAAAATCGGACTAGGCCTTTTCAATTAAAAGAAACTCAGGCCCAAAATAACGCCCAACCTAGCCCAAAACGAACCCTGTATCCGATCCAACCCGACCCACCACTTAACCAAAACGACCCCATTTCGCCTACGAATTGATCACAGCCGTTGGATTTTCATAATCCAACGGCTCAGATTAATTCATCCATTTTAATACACCAAAATACCAATACCATATCCCCCCAAACCAAACCAGACCCCCGTCTGTAACCTAGAGACCCTTTCTGTATCCACGCCTCACTCCGTCACCGGAAATCGCCTCACAGTGATTCCGGTAGCCCAAACGCCTCCATCTTCACATCACTGAACTCCCATGACCTCCTCAATACAATATTGTTCTCATCTCCCTTAGAATCTAGCCAAGGTACCTCGAATATCAATTTTTTGTCAAGAACCCTAGCGCCGCCACAAAATCCTCGTTGGCAGCGCCACCTCCAAACCGCCCCAGATTAACAGCACACCATCACTAGACCTCCCTCATCTCATACCCGTCACCATTTTCCTTTGAATATCACTCCAAATCTTCAAATATTAAATCAAAGAATTGAGCCCTAATTTTAATTCGAAGTCAAAACAGCCGTTGTGAGGATTTTTGGATTGAGTTAAACTTTAGTCATGTGTTTTCATGTTGAAAGCACACGGTTAAATTTCGTTTCAATCAAAATCAAAAGACGAGGTGCAGTTCATAATTGATACCGCTTGGGGTACGTGTATTTTCAATCCTCTTTCTTTTTTAAATTTTTTTTCCGTTTATTTTCCATGTTTCTTCCCCTCCCGCTTCGTTTTCTGTTTGATTATTTTATTGAACCAAGTTAGGTTGTTCATATGAAATTAGTGCATCACAATGCTGAATTGTTTAGTCTGTCTGAATGCTTAGTTTAGAGAATAGTCCATTACTTAATCAGTAAAAACATTGAATAATCTTTGAGTTCTGTTGGCTTGCAGTTTAGTTAAATATATGTTTTGGAACACTAGTTTCTGCTCACTTATCTCAGTAACTGATTGAGTATGAATTGGTTATAGCTGTAATTCTAGTGTAGGTTTCGAAGGGAATGTGGAATCTGAAAAGTTGAAAATGGTCTAGGGGTTGATCTGTCAGGTAATACTAGTGGGCCATTTAAGTTAATACATTAGTCAAAACACCTTTAAGGTCAGAGAACAGAAATCACATGGATACAATTTCACAGGGTTTAAGGGATTTTGGAAAAATAGGCTGCCCATAATTAATTTAATCGAAAAATAGGCTATCCATACCTCTGTTGATTTAATAAAGAAAAGAAAAGGTCGGTAGTGGTACTAACACTAATGTTTTAGTATTATTGAGTGGATAATGCATGAAATAAGATGGGGAATACATTTCTTAATAAGTCTAAGTGCTAAAATAGGTTGGAAAAGGGTGCCTGTCTTTAGTTATAAAATGCGAGGCAGGGGTTAGTTTTGAGAAAGAGTTGAAAAAGAATGGAGAAGACTGTTGTGAGTGATCAATGTTTTGAGTGTTTAATCATTTTTTCGAAGCTAAAAAGGCAGTTTGAAAAGAGTTGAGAGGGCTTGGAGAGTGATCAACTCTTGGCTCCTTTTTTTTTATAATCAGTTGACAGAGAAATATATTCTATCTAGAAAAAGTCCGAAAAGTAAAAGAAACAAGCTTACTGTTCCATTGAAACAAACTTACTGTTGGTCCATTTATGGTTTAATCCAAGTTCAGTAGAGTCTATTGTGGGGTCAATTTTTGGTTGCTGTGATTCTGTGGATTGCTGGGGTTTCATCTTTGTATTTCGGGAGCCTGTGTCGGTTTGTTTTGTGTTGCTGTTGTGTTGCTGGCTATCTGTTGTTGTTGTATTACTGCTATTGGTGTTACTATTCTGTGACAACTATTGTTGCATTACTACTGTTGATCTCCACTTTTCTTTTGAATTTCTAATTCTAGGTATTTCTCAATTCTAATTGATGTGTGAGAGATTGATTCAATCAGTATGTATGAATTGATTGAAGAAATGGAAATCAGAAGCATGATAATTTGTTGCTTGTTATTAACCTGAATGTTAAATGCCTCTTAACTGTAGTGTAGATTTGGTGATTGGAATATCGTGCAAAGTGTAATAACTGAATTACAAAAGGGTTTTTAGTTAGAACTATTCCTGGACAGCTTTGGACTATTGCAATTGGTGGTTATTTAGCTGTAGTTTTCAATTTGCTTAGTTTAGCATTCTACTTAAAGTCAGATCTGAAATATGGTAAATTCATAATGGATTCCGAGTTCAGTAGATGTTATTTGTTTCAAGTTTGGGTTTGAAGCAGAGTATGCATCTTCAATAGCCTCATATTTTATTAGTTAATGTTAGTAGGTTATCACTGGCTCTCTTTCATTGTTATACAGTCAGATTTGAATAAAATAATCTAGCCGCTTAGGCTATTCGTTAAGGATTAAGTTCATAGACTATTGTTGGTTAATGTATTTCACGTTTCTAATTTTAGTAGCATTAAAACAGTAGTTAAATGAATAACGTAATCTAGCCTTAAATTGTTGATTCAAACAAATCACTGCCTCACCTACTTGGACCTTGTGTGTGCTTGAAATTTAATTGGTTGAAGAGATAGAGAATTGATGGTTTTTGGCCTTAAACTCTATTGGTGCAAGGCCAGCACCATTTTGCTCCTCGTTTGGGCCAAGCAAAGATCCATGCTGGCCAACTTTGTAAGGGTGAACGAATTGTTCATTCCTAGACTAGTCATTGGCGCAATAGTTTAATTCCAGTCATTGCATCAATTAGTAAACTACCTAAATCAATCATTATGTTAATTGTTTTTTTCCCGTCCCCATCGTTGGGATTCGATAGTGAGTTGAGACAACTTTGCTTGCTTGGGCCTGCCCTATGTACACTGGGCCCACTAGCCAGAGGAAAACTCGAGGCTAGGGCCATTTATTTCATATTGGGCCAAAGGGTGCGGAACAGTTAATTAATTAGGTTCTCTTTTGTTTATTATTAGATACAAATGAAAAAATAGAAAAATCATAGTTTACCTTAGGATTGACTTTTAAATGGTAAAATGAGATGAGACTTGCCAAATAAAAATGCAAACTGCGGGGCCCTTATTAATATTGTATTAAAATACTTAGATTCTGGGACGGACCGTTTAGCGAATTTCACAACTTTTTCCAAAATAATAACACGTTAGACTCTTTAGGCACGATTTTAATAAAATTATATTCTTAAATACGGGTGTGAATGTCAGGTGACCTAAATCCAAATCCTAAAACGTTGTACATAAATGTGTCGAGGATCCGGGTGCATTTCATGTGACATGATCCGAAAATATATTTTTAAACGACGTTCACTTTCTTAAATTGTTTTATTAATGCGGTAAACAATCTTTAAAATTCCACTATATGATAACATGTATTAAATCAGATATCAAGACATTTATAATATTTTAAGCGACCGTGCTAGAAACACGGGATCCGGGCGTGGCTAACACCTTCCCTCGGGTCAATAAAATTCCTTAATTAGAATTTTTGTTTGTAAACTCCAATTAGGAAGTTGAATATTTTCCTTGATTCGGGATTCAAGATAAACTGATGACTTGGGATACCGAAAGCCAAACCTTTCTCAAGTGGCGATTATGAAATAAATAAATTATCCCATTTCGAATAATGTCACTTTAAATTGGAAAAACTCCCTTATGCATTTATCCCTCGAGGTAGGTGCGTAAAAAGGAGGTGTGACAGCTCTAGCGACTCCGCTGGGGATGGAACCCAGAATTTCTAGTTCAGGGTTCAGAATTCGAGCTTGATATATTTGTTGTATTTGGCTTGTATATTATCTTATTTTGTTACATGTTTGGCATAATGGCTTGTATATTATCTTATTTTGTTACATGTTTGGCCTAATGTGCTACGTGTTGCTATTGTCGCTTTGATATTTTTGAACTATATCTATAAACTATGCTGAAACCATCTCTTCTTACCTCCGAGGAGGGCATGCTGGACGTGACTTATTTCTATTAGTGTCATATCCTAAAATAGAACGAGCATTCGGAGGAGTTGCAAAATCGGATGATCTTTTGGTTACTGGTACGTAGTTCCCATCCTCGGCTCAAGTTGTCCGCTCGGGTAAGCCAAATCTAGAACAAACACCCAGGATAAACCTAGTATAACAAGATTTCATACCGGATCCCTAGTAGGAACGTTTATTTGCATCATGTTGCATTTGACTTAGGGGACTCAACACAGGGGTTGGGTCCGTCTAGGACAAGAAACATGAAATGAAAAAACACCATCCTGCTGCATCCTGTTTGTTTTGCGCATTTATTTGCTTCGGACCTGCATGCTGACCGACTTTTGGAAATCGGGAATTTAGAAAAAAAAACAATTTTGAAAAGATAAAAAAAAATAGCAGTGTAGAAAGATACTACTCATTATTGAAAAAAAAACCAATGCCCAAGTAGTGTCAAAACTCTACCGAAATTTTTAGAATTTAAAAAAAAAAGTATTTACATGAAAAACAAAAAAGAGTTTGTTTTTGATTTAGTTTATTTTGTTTGCCCGAACTACGCGGTTTGATTCTCACATGATGTGAGAAATGTAGACAACCCTCATTTGGTCCAACTTCCCCTTTTGGAAAAATAGTCAAAAAAATGTCAAAAATTTTAATTTTTTTCATAAATAATCGGGAGATACCGCTTTTGTCAAATATAGCCGAGTGTTCCCGAAGAGAACTCCGGAAGGCTGACTTTGCATAAACGGTCACCTTTGGTCAGTTTTAGATTTTTGGTCAATTTACCCACATAGCCTTAAAATCTTCGTCCCTGAGGCGCTGAAAGTCCGTGTTTGCAATATCGATTTTTATTTTTTGATTTGAATAACAAATGTCAAAATTTTAATTTTTTCATAAATAAGTTAGGTGATACCGCTTTTGTCAAATATAGCCGAATGTTTGCGAAAGGGACGTCGGAAGGCTGACTTTGGATAAACGGCCACCTTTGATCATTTTTTAGATTTTCTATCAACTGACCGACACAGCCTTAGAATCTTCGTCCCCGAGGAGCTGAAAGGCCGTGTTTGCAAATATCTGGTTTTCTATTTTCAAAAACAAGAAAAGAGTCGTAAATAAGTCGGTGATGTTTTTTTGCCGGAAATAGCCGAATGTTCCCGAAAGGGACGCCGGAAGGCTGCCTTTGCATTAACAGCCACCTTTAATAATTGTTTTAGGATTTTGGTAAATTAGCTAACGCAACCTTAAAATATTCATATCCGAGGTGATGAAAGGTCGTGTTTGCAAAACCTAGTCTTTTATTTTAATTTGAAAAAAAAAAAGAAAAAAAGAAAAAGAGTCATTGGTCAAGTGAATACAGTTTAGAATTTAGTCAAAATAAACCATTCCAGCTGTCTTAAACCGTTCTCGCCGAGGTATCCTTAGAGTATCTTTCAGTTGTGGAAAGGCTATGTCCGCATAAGAACGGACAAGTTTGTAATATATCCTCCCCAACCTCAAAATTCAGGCAAAATTGTAAAGGTGCTACGTTTGCAAAAATAGTCATTTGGTCGAAATTGGCAAATAGGGAAAGAAATCTGTCTGTTTGTTTTGAGTTTGTAATTCTTTGATTAGAGTATGCAGGTTGTTTGATTTTCCAGTCCGAATGTTGTCTTCTCGTGAAATTTTGTTAGTTTGATCAGTTTTTAAACCATCGTAATTAAAGTTGGTTTTATTATGAAAATTAAAAATTCCAAAAAAATATTTTATTGTTGTTTACCTTTATTGTCATGAACTACGCTTGGTCTGATTCATGTGGAGCCATGATACATAGACAATCTTCATCAGATTCGACCGTAACCTTAATTAAGAGAAAAGGGATATAGAGTAAAATAAAAGAAAGAAATTAAAAGATAGTGAAAGTAAAAAAATTGGAAAAGCGGAAAGAAAAGTCGGAATGACGCATGCAACTAATGCAAAACATGTAGAAACCCACTTGACTGTATAGGTGCATTACACCCCAACGTGAGATTGCCTATCTATTATTTGTTTCAAATTAACCGTTTGTTGCTGCTACATCCAGGTTCTATAGAAAGGTGGTTGGTTTTGTAATAATATAGCGTCACATTCATACTTTACGAGATCAAAGGGAAGGGTTCAGCCATCCGCCACAAGGTCAAAAGGAAGTGTTCATACATACTTCACGAGGTCGAAAGGAAGTGTTGAAATGTTTTCAGAAATTCCTCTGCCAATGATTCCTATTTCAAAGGATAGTTCAATCTCAGCCATCCCAACTTATGAGTCAGCAATCGCTGAGGAAAACAGGATTCTGCGTCTCCGCATGATAGATATGTGGGATGCCTGGGGCATTGGAAAAGAACCACCAAGTGCAAACCCTAGATTCCCTGAGCTGTTTACTATGGCAAATGGGACTTCCAACACCCCCATAAGTTATCCAAATACCCCGCTGGGTATCCTACCATTTCAGCTCACTTTGTTGGATCACCTTCTGAGTCTTATCCCCAAGTGTCAGCAACAGGTGCGGCTTCGAACATATTCACTGCACCACTTTGTTCAGCTACGGCACAACCCGCTTTACAGAGGCCTAACTTTGACTCATCTTCATTCACATACCAAGAACCATTTTTCTCGTTGGAACCTATCTGGTATACCACCAATGCTTACCCTCAGCAACCTCAATACGAGCTTACACCAGGGCAAGATCAAACTCCCAAAGCACCCGAGCACAATGAGAGGGCTGAGAGAATGAGAAGCCTTGAACAAAGCTTAAAGAACGTGCAAGGGTTGAGCGGGTAGAAGAGTGTCTCCTATCCAGATTTGTGCATGTTCCCGCATGTACATTTTCCGTCAGGGTTCAAAACACCAAAATTGGAAAAGTATGACGGGCACTGCAACCCTATTGCTCATTTGAAGAAGTATTGCAATCAGTTCGGGGGAGCGGTTGTGGTAAAGAATTATTGATGGCATATTTCGGGGAAAGCTTAATCGGCATTGCTTCAGAGTGGTTTATGGATCAAAACATCTCACATTGGCATATCTGGGATGATCTTGCCCGAACTTTGTCCGACAGTTTCAATACAACATAGACATTGGGCCGGATAGGAACTCTCTGACGAATCTAAAGAAGAAATCCTCAGAAAATTTCAGAGAATATGCAATTAAGTAGTGCAAATAATCTTCAAGAGTGAAACCTCCTATGGATGAGATCGAGATGGTCACTGTCTTCTTGCAAGCCCAAGAGCCCGATTACTTCCAGAATATGATGTCAGCTATGGGAAAGCCTTTTGCAGAAGCAATTAAAATCGGTGAAATGGTAGAATATTTTCTGAAAATGGGTTGAATCTTGAGCCACGCAGCCATAAGAGCGGCCTCCTAAGCCATCCAAGGCAGGTCTGGAGGAATAGGAAGGGGCAAGAAAAAGGAAGAAACATCCATGACGGCATCAGAAGCAAGAAAATACCGTAACCCCAGGTCCCTTTTTCCAGAAAGAACCCCGCAACACTATGCCCCCCCCCCCAAGATATGGCCTACGCTCCTCAACCCTACATGGTCATGAATGCTCAACCTTATGGTCGGCCACCGCAACAAGCCAACCGAAACCAAGCTTCCCCTCCTAAAAACCAGCCTCCTTACCGGAACCACTATAATCCCCAACCACCCCAGAATAACTTTCGCCCTCAGGAACAACCCACAAGACAAAACTTCACACCCATTGGTTAACCATATTCTAACCTACTCCCAAAGCTTGTCAAAATGGGTTTCCTGCAGACAGTCCCTCATACAAGGCAAAATCTAGCATCCCATGCTTACAAAGTTGGTGTCAGGTGTGCTTATAATTCTGGGGTGGAAGGGTATGATACCAATGATTGTTGGACCTTAAAAAGGGCAATGGAGAACTTGATAGAACACGGGAAGATAGTGTTAAGGGACGAAGAGGTCCCAAATGTGACTAACATTCCGTTGCCCACTCACAATAATGGGTCGATGATCTGGATGATCTATGAGGACAACGAGTTTTATTCCGCGTTGAAAGCTATAATTGCCATTGTTGATGCAGAAAGAAAGCCTAAAGCAACCCCAAAGCAAGTGAAAGGGGAAAAGAAGACAAAAACTGTCAAGGCTAATCTTGAAAAAAGGTTGAAACGTAGGCAGAGATGATAGTGCCTCCGAAAAATGGGGTTCTCTATTCCATGAGGTCGCTCAGAGTAGCTGAAAAAATTCAAGTGAAATTGGTAATGTCGATGTATGTGCCAAAAGGAGCCTATGTGGTTTGGGGGATGATTAAACCTCCCTGGCTGAATGCGCCAGTGGTTATCGGATGCATGCCACAGAAGCAATTGACGGACCCGTCTACGGTGGCATGGAATTATCAATTGATGCTGGTTACATAAAAAGTCAAAGAAATCACAGGAGAACTTCGGAGAAATACTTCTGCTTGAAAATATTAAGAAGTGAACAATGCCACACAAAAGTGTTTCCCACCCAAGAAGTCTGTGAGCGCTGAAGAAGCAGAGACTTTCGTCTAGAAAATGAAGATATCTTATTAGGAAGTTGTGGATCAGTTGTGCAAGTATCCTAAACAAGTGTCTCTGTTATATTTGTTAATGAGGTCTACCGAGCATCATAAGATCCCGATGAAAACTCTGAACGAGGTGTATGTGCCGGCTGAGACTTCAGTCGAACAACTCGAAAGAATGACAAAACGGTTCTTTGTTGTTAACCAAATTTCTTTTAGGAAGAATGATTTGCCTCCGGAGGGAGCGGCTCACAACAAGGCTTTACATCTGACTGTCAAGTGTGAAGACTATTATGTCAAGCGAGTGATGGTGGATGGGGGTTCAAGTGCTGACATTTGCCCGCTCTCCACGCTGCAGAGAATAGAAATTGGGACCCGAAGGATTCGTCCCAATAATATCTGTGTAAGAGCCTTTTGATGGCATCAAAAAGGATACCCTCAGAGAAATGGACCTGAGATTGACTATAGGACCGGTGGAGTTTGAGGTAACTTTCCAAGTACTGGATATGGACATGTCTTACAAGTTTCTTCTCGGAAGACCTTGGATTCATGCTGCATGGGCTGTACCCTCCACTCTCCACCAGATGGTGAAGTTCAAATATGAAGAATAGGAAATTGTTGTTCACAAAGAAGACAAATAGTCTATTTATCGGGACCATCCATCCCATGTCTTGAAGCAAGAGAAGGACGTGAGCACATAGTTTATCAGGCTTTCGATGTTGTATTGGAAGAGAAGTATGAAGAAGAGAGCCCTTGCCCCCAACCTTTCATGTCCAACGCCTCAATCATGGTTGCTAAAGAAATGGTCCAACAGGGATTCAAACCGAGAAAAGGACTTGGAAAGTCATTGTAAGGAATAACTGAACCTATCACCCTACCTTCCACTAAGAAACTCTTTGGGATAGGCTTTCACCCTACTCCAAAAGATGAAGATTGGGCAAATAAGAGAAAGAATGAGGGATGGGATTTACCTCAACCACAGCCACATTTGTACGATACTTTCATAAAACCAAATTACGATGAAAAAGAAGAGGATGATGCCTTTAACACATAAGAAATTGAGGAAATATGTGGGAAAATGAGAGAAATGCTTTACGAAACCCGCATGGTTCAGCTGGGAGAAGGCACAAGCTCCGTTGAGGTACTATACATAGGGCTAGATGCTAAGCTTCAAAATTGAAAGGCTACACCGTTCCTAGTCAGGCGGGAGTCCGAGTGAACTTATCCTACCACTTTTCCTGCATCACGAGTTACCCCAGGGTGTAACTCGGATGTTTTATTTAGTTTCTTGTTTTTAGTTTCATGTATGTAAACCCTGTTATCTTCCCAGTTTCACGAAATGAACTCATTATTTCATCGTTTATTTTTCTTTATTCTCTCTAATTTTTGCTATTTTTTCTCTTTTATTTCTTCTTTTCATTTATAATAATGCGGCTTAAATAACATGACATGCTTACAAAATTCACGCCTAGATCCAAACACACTGTCTAATTAAGAAATAATGAACCAAGAACCGGAATATGATGAAGAAGAGGCTTTTAGGGAAATAAATCGAGAACTGGAACGCTTTGAGAATAAACCTAAGCCGAGCTTGAATGACACAGAACTGGTTGATTTGGAAATGTTTGATAAAATCCGAAAAAGCAAAATAAACATTCACACAGATGAGAAAATGTGGGATGAAATAATTCAACTCCTGATTGAATTTCAAGATGTGTTTGCTTGGTTATACGTTGACATGCCAGGACTAGGCGTTAATCTAGTGGTTCATAAATTCCCAATTTACCTTGATTTTACCCCAGTTCAATAGAAATAGAGAAAGTTATAGACTGATATCAGTGATAAGATCAAAGAAAAAATCACAAAACAGTTGAAAACAGGGGTGATCCGGGTAGTCCAGTATACTACGTGGCTAGCTAATGTAGTTCCTGTGCCGAAGGTAGATGTGAAAACTTGGGTGTGTTTGGATTACCGAGATTTAAATAAGGCAAGTCCCAAAGACAATTCCCATTTTCCCAACATCCACATCCTTATTGATAACTGTGCCAAACATGAGATATAGTCTTTCGTGGATTGTTACGCAAGATATCACTAGGTATTGATGGATGAAGAAGATACCGAGAAAAAATCTTTCACTACACCTTGGGGTACTTACTGTTATCTGGTTATGCCGTTAGGTTTTTAGAATGTCGGAGCAACCTATATGAGAGCCATGTATGCCATTTTTCATGATATAAAGCATCAAGAGATAGAGGTGTATGTAGACGACGTGATCATCAAATCCAGAACTCAGGACGATCACGTTTGAGACTTGAGGAAATTTTTCAAGAGGCTGCGACAGTATGAATTGAAGCTGAATCCGGCTAAATGCGCCATTGGAGTCCCATTAGGCAAACTTTGGGGTTTCATAGTCAGCAAGAGAGGTATCGTGTTAGATCCAACTAAAATAAAGTCTATCCGAGATCTACCTCCTCCAAGAACAAAGAAAGACGTGATGAGTCTATTGGGTAGGTTAAACTATATCAGTCAGTTCATTGCTCAACTGACTACCACATGTGAGCCCATATTTAAGCTATTGAGAAAAGATGCAGCAAGTAAATGGATAGCCGAATGTCAGGAGGCCTTTTATAAGATCAAAGAATACCTTTCAAATCGTCCAGTTTTGGTCGCGCCGGAGCCAGGGAGACCACTATCTTTTTATCTAACAGTCTTAGAAAACTTTTTTGGCTGTTTCCTTGGGCAGCATGATGTAACTGGAAAGAAAGAGCAGGAGATCTATTACTTCAGCAAGAAGTTCACCGGTTATGAAGTCAAAAACACTTTGTTGGAAAGGAAGTGATGTTCTTTGACATGGGTTGCTCAAAAGTCGAGACATTATCTTCAACCTCATACTACTTACCTCATAATCAGGTTGGATCCTTTGAACTACATATTCCAGAAACCGATGCCTACTGGGAGATTGGCAAAGTGGCAAATCTTGCTTACTGAAGACATAGTTTACGTCACTCGCACTCAATGAAAGCACAGGCATTGACGGATCATTTGGCTGAAAACCAGGTTGACGAGGAATACCAACCATTGAGTACTTATTTTTCAGATGAAGAGGTAAACAAAATAGTAGAAGTCCCTGAGGACGCCCATGCTTAGAAAATGTTATTTGATAGGGCCGTAAACGTCAAAGGTGTGGGAATTGGGGCAATCTTGATCTCACCAATGGGCCAGCACTATCCAGCTACATCTAGGCTCCGTTTCTTTTGCACGAACAATACGGCTGAATATGAAGCCTACATCATGGGCATGAAATTTGCAATCGATCAAGATGTTGAAGAAGAAAAGAGGGGTTGCTCTGATGGTAAGCAACCCCCACTTCCAACCGAGAGGTTGTGAGTTCAAGTCTCCCCAAGAGCGAGGTGGGAAGTTCTTGGAGGGAAGGATGCCGGGGGTCTATTTGTAAACAACCTCTCTACCCCAGGGTAGGGGTAAGGTCTGCGTACATACTACCCTCCCCAGACCCCACTCAGTGAGATTATACTGGGTTGTTGTTGTTGTTGATGATGATGATCAAGATGTTGAAGATTTGTTGATTATGGGGGATTCTGATCTAATTATCCGGTAGGCCAAAGGTGAATGGGAAACTCGATATGTCTAGATATTTCCTTACCAGTAGCACGTGGAAGATCTCGGCAATCGATTCAAATCAATAGAGTTCAGGTACATCCCGCGGTGTCACAATGAACTAGCTGATACATTTTCCACTTTAAATTCAATGTTACCTTATCCAGGCAATGCTCACATCGATCCCTTGGAAATCCAAATCAGGGAAAGTCGCGGTTACTATAATGTAATCGAGGCAAGAAAAAATATCCAGCCATGGTAGAATGATGTTAAGAGGTTTTGAAAACACAAGAATACCCCGAACATGCTACTGGAGATCAAAAGAGAACTATTAGGCGGCATGCAAGTGGTTTCTTTTTGAGCAGTGAGGTCTTGTATAAAAGAACCCGTGATCTTTACTTCTTAAGATGTGCTGACACCAAGGAAGCGGGAAGAATCAAGCATGAAGTGCACGCAAGAGTGTGTGGACCGCATATGAACGGGTATGTCCTGGCAAAGAAAATCCTTCAAGCCGGGTATTATTGGATAACTATTGAGAAAGACTGCTTCAGATTCGTCCAGAAATGTCATCAGTGTAAGGTACATGGAGATCTGATTCATGCACCTCCAACAGAGCTACATCCTATGTCACCATAGCCTTTTGTCGCCTGGGGTATGGACCTAATTGGTCCGATTGGTCCAAAAGCTTCAAATGGGCACAGATTCATATTGGTTGCTATTGATTACTTCACAAAATGGGTCGAAGATGTCACTCTCAAAACAATCACTAAGAAAGCTGTAGTGGATTTTGTACATTCGAACCTTATATGTCGTTTCGGTATTCCCGCAACCATCATCACAAATAATGCCACAAACCTGAACAGACATTTAATGGGGGAGGTATGCGAACAGTTCAATATAACGCATAGGAATTCCACTCCTTATCGGCCCAAAGCCAATGGCGCTGTTGAAGCAGCAAACAAAAACATCAAGAAGATTTTAAGAAAGACAATCCAGAGTTCTAGACAGTGACACGAACAGTTACCGTTTTCCCTGCTGGGATATCGCACCACAGTGCGCACATCAGGAGGAGCAACCCCATACTTGTTGGTTTATGGGACCGAGGCTGTGATACCGGCAGAGATAGAAATTCCTTTGCTCTGCACAATTGTTGAAGTAGAGATTGAAGATAGTGAATGGGTTAAAACTCGACTGGAACAGTTGGCTTTGATTGGTGAAAAACAGATGGCTGCAGTTTGTCACGGGCAGTTGTACCAACAAAGAATGGCCTGCGCCTATAACAAGAAAGTACGACCCAGGAAATTTGAAGTGGGGCAATTGGTGTTGATGCATATTCTTCCTCATCATCAGGAAGCAAAAAGAAAATTTGCCCCTAACTGGAAAGGTCCATACATCATTCAAAGAATACTGCCAAGAGGGGCATTATACTTGGGTGACATCAAAGGAAATGATCCTGAAGCAGCTGCAAATGCAGATAAGGTAAAAAGGTACAATGTCTGAACTTGCTTTAGTAATGTCTTTGTGCATTTGAGATGATGAAGGCTTTTATTCCCGCTACCCAAACACTTTCAACCCTTTTGCAATCCCTTTATGACGGTTACATTTCCTTGGCTACCCTCTTTGGAATTCAAAAGCACAAAAAAACTTTTCATAAAAATAAAAATAAAAAATAATGATAGAAATGATTTCCTTGAACTATGTCTGACTTGATTCCGAAAGGATACGTAGACATCCTCTCTCTGGGGTTCAGTCACGTCAAAACAAAAATCCAAATTTCCTTGAAAGTAAAACTGGGGCAGTTGTTATAATGGTTCGACCATGAGCCCACCAAATGGTTCAAAAGTTGTAATCTCGTCCACAATTATTTTCACCCAAAATCGAGCATAAGTCCTTCGGATCAATTTCCAAAGGCGTGGGAACTGAGGAAGGTCATTGTTGAAAGCCGATGCATTCTAAATTGAGAGAAATAAATGAGAGAGTCTTATCGGTGAAAATGTTCGGGCACCATATGGCGACGAGAGTAGAGAAACTGAAAATGAGAGAGTCCGCTTAGTGAAAACTCGCAAAGAGCTCTATCAGGCGACGATGAGAAGAGAAATGAGAGAGTTCGATTAGCGAAAACCCACAAAGGGCACTATCGTCCTAAAAGGGGATATCTCATCATTAAAAGTCCAAGAAAGGTTTCCTGGTTCGGAAATGCGGATCAATGGATTCATAGGAATCTCGAAGTTGGTGCGCGTCAGGCATCCAGTCCAAAAAGCATGTCATGTCCATTTGAAGTCAGCATGCACCCCAGATAAATCCTTTTTTCCCCCGAAAGGGACACTTTTATTTAAAATTCATTATCTTGCTCTCTGTTTGCTTTTCCCTGAATCCCTTTTGGTTTAACTCTGAATTCTGAAACTGTTACAAAGAAAAGGTGGCAGGACTAGTTGCAATAGGGGTTCCCCTCGCAAAGGATAAAAGAAAAGGACCTGACCTCAGCCGATGTGTTAAGTCAATCCCAACTAACCAAATATTGGAAAAGAAGGAAAGGTAAAGACAAGGCCTCAAGAGCAGAATTAAATGAAAGGACCAAAACCCTACGCGGGTCATCATGAAATCTTGAAAGTTGAGTCTTATCAGTCGGTAAGGGGGTCTCCCTACAAACCCAATCAACGGCAAAGTTCTCGGCGGAAATGAGGCAGGGATCAAGTGATCAAATACAACCAAGGCCACAAAACCAATCACTGTTTCAAACTAACAATTGTTCTTTGTTTGAGAAATTGAAACGGGTACGATCCAAAGCAACTGTGCAAGAAGCAGGTGCAGCCAAAAGAAAGGAAAACACACAAGTGCTGAAACAACTTTGCAACAAATAATCAATGCAAAAGGGAAGTTTCGACCAAGTTGTTTCCTGTTTTTATCAAAATATAGAAATGAGATAACAAAAGAAGAAAATCCTAAAAGAGGTTAGTTTAGAAGTCTCAACAACAACGTGGTACTTCCTAGCCAACACTAGGGCTCCCGTCCCTGAGTTGGGCAGTTTTCCTTTAGCCGACATTAGGGCTCCAATCCATGAGTTGAGAAATTTTCCTTCAGCAAACATTAAGGCTCCAATCCCTGAGTTGAGTAGTTTTCCTTTAGCCAACATTAGGCCTCCATTCACTGAGTTGAGTAGTTTTCCTTTAGCCAACATTAGGGCTCCAATCATTGAGTTGAGTGGTTTTCCTTTATCCAACATTAGGGGTCCAATCCCTCAGTTGAGTGGTTTTCCTTTAGCCAACATCAGGGATCCAATCCCTGAGTTAAGCAGTTTTCCTTTCGCCAACATTAGGGCTCCAATCCCTGAGTTGAGCAGTTTTTCCTTTGCAGATATTAGGGCTTCAATCCCTGAGTTAAGCGGTTTTCCTTTAGCCAAAATTGGGGCTCCAATCCCTGAGTTCAGCGATTTACCCTTAGCCAACATTAGGGCTCCAAACCCTGAGTTGAGCAATTTATCCTTAGCCAACATTAGGGCTCTAATCCATGAGTTGGCGGTTTTCTCCTTAGCCAACATTACGGCTCCAATCCCTGATTTTAGCGGTTTTCTCCTTAGCCAACACTAGGGCTCCAATCCCTGAGTTGAGCGGTTTTCCTTAGCCAACATTAGGGCTGCAATACCTGTGTTGAGAGTTTTCCTTTTGCAAACATTAGGGCTCCAATCCCTGAGTTGCGCCTTTTAGACTTGGGGTTTCCAATCCCCTTATCAATTCCGCAGATTTTATTGCAAATAACTCATGAAATTTTCCTAGTAAAACTGGGGCAGAAAATTTTCATTCATTTTTTTGTTTATGAGCTCAAATATTTGAGAAAATAAAGGTGCGGATTGCTCGAAATATGGTTGAAGTCACATGCTCCGCCAATCCTGTCTTACTCAAATGCTGCAGAAGTAAACGAGCACCTACAACTTGTGAGCATCAAGATTCAGATCGTAGTCTACATCAGAATCAACTAAGACTCAAGATCATGTTTTAAGAGAATTATAGATAGGAATCTTATAACTCATTAGTTGATAGGCATAGCTAGCTTTGATTTTCCTTTTTTCGTGTAATATGGAGGTAAATAAGCAGTAGCAGCAGCAACAATAATAACTATAAAACCCTGGCTTTATGGTAGTCCTATCTACCAAAACTTCCCAAACTATATTGACCTGATTCTCTTTTATCTAGGGATACGTAGAAGACCTTTTGAAGCAAATGTTCAGTCAAATCTTTCAAAAATGATTCACACGGAGTACTCAAACGGGCAAAAATTGCTCGTATCCGCCCACTTTATCTTTTCACGAAAACTCTTCATATTTTCGGGCAAAGAGGGGTAGTTGTGAGCACATGATTTTTGCTTTACAAGAATTCCTACAAAAGAAATCAAAAATAAAATAATTTTTTCCTTTACATGCAATTTTTGAGAATTTTTGTGTTATTTTATTAATTATTTGCATTTTGTGTGTGCATGTTTATTTTTTTTTTAATTAAGAAAAAGTGCAAAAAAATAATAATATAGGTTCATGTACATTTAGGAATTAATGTCACATTTTTTAGAATTAATTAATCATTGTCTTATATAAAACGAAAAAAATAAATACAAAATGCGTCTAGGATTTAATTTTATAATTGTTATTGTTTAAGCCGTAAATTATTTGGCAATAATCAAAAAATCATAAAGAAATAGATATTTTGTACCTTTTGTGTTTAAATGTGTGATTTTTGTACTTAATCTAATGTTATTTAAGTTAATTTGGTTTTTACAATTTAATTTAAGATTTGTTAGGATTTTTAGTTTTGGAAAAAGAAATTAAAAAGTAAATAATGAAAAATAAAGTTGGACTGGACCATTTCAATTAAAAGAAAACCAGGCCCAAAATAACTCCCAACCCAGACCAAAATGAACCCTGTATCCGATACAACCCGACCCACCACTTAACCAAAACGACCTCATTTCGCCTAGGAATTGATCACAGCCATTGGATTTTTATAATCCAACGGCTCAGATTAATTCATCTACTTTAATACACCGAAATACCAATACCCTACCCCCCAAACGAAAGCAGGCCCTCGTCTCTAACCTAGAGACCCTTTCTTTATCCCTGCCTCACTCCGCCACTGAAAATCTCCTCACGGCAGTTCCAGTGGCCCAAACGCCTCGATCTCACGACCTCCTCATCCCAATCCCGTACTCACCTTCCTTAGAATCTATCCAAGGCACCTCGAATCTCAATTTTTAGTCAAGAACCCTAGTGCCACCACAAAATCCTTGGTGGCGGCGCCACATCCAAACCACCCTAGATTAATACCACACCATCACTAGACCTCCCTTATCTCATGCCCGACATTATTTTCCTTCGAATATCACTCCAACTCTTTGAATATTAAATCAACGAACGAAGTCCTAATTTAATTCGAAGTCAAAACAGGAACTGTGAGGATTTTTGGATTGAAGTAGACTTTAGTCATGTGTTTTCATGTTGAAAGCACACGGTTAAATTATGTTTCAATCCAAATCAAAAGATGAGGTGCAGTTCATAATTGATTCTGCTTGGGGCCCGGGTATTTTCAACCCCCTTTCTTTTTTTATATTTTATTTTCGTTTAATTTCCATGTTTCTTCTCCTCCTACTTTGTTTTCTGTTTGTTCCTGTGATTGAACCAAGTTAGGTTGTTCATATGAAATTAGTGCATCACAATGCTGAATTGTTTAGTATGTCTGAATGCTTAGTTTAGAGATTAGTTCATTACTTATTCAGTAATAACATTGGATTGAATTCATCAATCTTTGAGTTCTGTTGGCTTTCAGTTTTGTTAAATGTATGTTTTGGAACACTAGTTTCAGTTCACTTATCTTAGTAACAGATTGAGTTTGATTAAGTTTGAATTGGTTATAGCTGCAATTCTAGTGTAGGTTTCGAAGGAAATTTGGAATTTGAAAAGTTGAAAGTGGTCTAGGGGTTGATTTGTCAGGTAATACTAGTGGGCCATTTAAGTTAATACATTGTTTCAAACACCTTTAAAGACAGGGAACAGAAATCATATGGACATCACATCGCATGATTAAGGGTTTCTGAATAGAAAAACAGCCTGCTCATATTTAATTGAATAGGAAAATAGGCTACCCATACCTCTGTTGATTTAGTAAAAAAAATAAAAAGTCAGTAGTGGTACTGACACTAGTTTTTTAGTATTATTGAGTAGAGAATGCATGAAATAACGTGGGGAATACATTTCTTAATAAGGCTAAGTGCTAAAATAGGTTGGAAAAGGGTGGCTGTCTTTAGGTATAAAATGCGAGTCAGAGGTCATTTTTGAGAAGGATCTAAAAAGAGGGGAAAGGACTATTGTGAGTGATCAAACTTTTTGAGTGTTTAATCTGTTTTTGAGAGCTAAAAAGTCTGTTTTAAATAGTTGAGAGGGCTTGGAGAGTGATCAACTCTTGGCTCCTTTTTTTTGTAATCAGTTGACAGAGAAATAAAGTCTATCTAGAAAACAGTCCGAAAAGTAAAATAAATAAGCTTACTGTTCCATTGAAACAAACGTACTGTTGGTCCAATTTTTGTTTAATCCATGTTTAGTAGATTCTATTGTGGAGTCAATTTCTGGTTGCTATAATTTTGAGGATTGCTGGGGTTTCATCTTGGTATTTGGGGTGCATGTGTCAGTTTTTTTTGTGCTGTTGTTGTGTTGCTGGCTATTTGTTGCTGTTGTATTACCGCTGTTGGTGTTACTGCTCTGTGGCTGCTACTGTTGTATTACTGCTGTTCTGCTTCTTCTTTTGAATTTCTATTTCCAGTTATTTCTCAATTCCAATTGATGTGTGAGAGACTGATTCAATCAGTGTGAATGAATTGATTGATGAAATGGAAATCAGAAGCATGACATTGTTGCTTGTTATTAACCTGAATGTTAAATGCCTATTAACTGTAGTGTAGATTTGGGGAATGGAATATAGTGCAAAATGTAATAATTGAACTGCAAAAGGACTGTTAATTAGAACTATTCCTGGACTGTTTTTGACTGTTGCAGTTGGTGATTATTTAGCTGTAGTTTTGAGTTTGCATAGTTTAGCATTCTGCTTAAAGTCAGTTATGAAATATGGTAAATTCATAATGGATTTTGAGTTCAGTCGATGCTATTTGTTTCAAGTTTGGAATTGAAGCTGAGTATGCATCTGCAATAGCTTCATATTTCATTAGTTAATGTTAGTAGGTTATCACTGGTTTACTTTCGTGGTTATACAGTCAGATTTGAATAAAATAACACAGTCACTTAGGCTATTTGTTAAGGATTAAGTTCATAGATTATTGTTGGCAAGTGTATTTTACGTTTCTAATTTTAGTAGCATTATTCGTTAAGGATTAAGCTCATATACTATTGTTGGCTTGTGTATTTCACATTTCTAATTTTTGTAGCATTAAAACAATATTTAAATGAATAATGTAATCTAGCCTTAAAATGTTGATTCAAACCAATCACTGCCTCACCTACTTGGACCTTGTATGTGCTTGGGATTTAATTGGTTGAAGAAATAGAGACTTGATGGTTTTTGGCCTTATACTCTACTGGTGCAAGGCCGGCACCATTTTGCTCCTCATTTGGGCCAAGCAAAGGTTCATGACTGGCCAAGTTTGTAAGGGTGAATGACTTGTTCATTCCTAGACTAGTCCTTGGCCCAATAGTTTAATTCCAGTCATTGCATCAATTAGTAAATAGCCTAAATCAATGATTCTGTTAATTGTTGTTTCCACGACCCCATAGTGGGGATTCGATAGTGAGTTGAGACAGCGTTGTTGTCGACGCCCGTTTTCACCCCCCTAAAAGGGCAAAATTGGTTTTACGACATTATGAACAAAACAATTTTATTCCCTTTTGGGGAATTGGGTTACGGATTTTGAAGAGTCGCCACCTAATGATTATAGTGCATTAGGACACTTTTATGAAGAAGATTCCGAGTGAAAACCAGAGTTCGGGTAAGGGCTTGAAATTATCTCGAGGGGAAGGTGTTAGGCACCCCTCAAGATCCACTAGTGTTATTTCCGGCCTTGCATAGATGTGACTTTGAGAAGCATAGAAATAGGCAAACAAATGAGCATATAAAGAATACAAAAACTAGTGGGCAATTTTGAAAGAAGAATAGTATAAGTAATAGGGAAATTTTAGAGAAAATATTTTGTAAACTTGAATTTAAATGCCTCTTTACTGTAGTGTAGATTTGGTGATTGGAACATCGTGAAAAGTGTAATAATTGAATTTCAAAAGAGCTGTTAGTTAGAACTATTCCTGGATAGTTTTGGACTATAGCAATTGGTGATTATTTAGCTCTAGTTTTTAGTTTGCGTAGTTTAGCATTCTGCTTAAAGTCATATCTGAAATATGGTAAAATCATAATGGATTCTGCGTTCAGTAGATGCTATTTGTTTCAAGTTTGGATTTGAAGCAGAGTATGCACCTTCAATAGCTTCATATTTTATTAGTTAATGTTAGTAGGTTATCACTGGTTCTCTTTCGTTATTATATAGTCAGATTTGAATAAAATAATCCAGTCACTTAGGCTATTCGTTAAGGATTAAGTTCATAGACTATTTTTGGCTAATGTATTTCACGTTTTTAATTTTAGTAGCATTAAAACAGTAGTTAAATGAACAACGTAATCTAGCCTTAAACTGTTGATTAAAACAAATCACTACCTCACCTACTTGGACCTTGTATGTGCTTGGAATTTAACTTGTTGAAGAGATAGAGAATTGATGGTTTTTGGCCTTAAACTCTACTGGTGCAAGGCCAACACCATTTTGCTCCTCGTTTGGGCCAAGCAAAGGTCCATGACGGGCCAAGTTTGTAAGGGTGAACGAATTGTTCATTCCTGGACTAGAAATTGGCCCAATAGTTTAATTCCAGTCATTGCATCAATTACTAAACTGCCTAAATCAATCATTCTGTTAATTATTGTTTCCCCGTCTCCATCATGGGGATTCAATTGCGAGTTGAGACAACTTTTCTTGCTTGGGAAAAACTGGAAAACTCCCTTATGCATTTATCCCTCAGTGTAGGTGAGTAAAAAGGAGGTGTGACAGCTTTAGCGACTCCGCTGGGGATGGAACCCAAAACTTCTGGTTCAGGGTTCAGTATTCAAGCTTGGCATATTTGTGGTATTTGGCTTGTATATTATCTTATTTTGTTACACGTTTGGGCCTAATGTGCTACGCGTTGCTATTATCGCTTTGATATTTTTGAACTGTATATATAAACGTGCTGAAACCTTCTCTTCTTACCTCCGAGGAGTGCACGCTGGTGGTGACTTCTTTCTGTTAGTTTCATATCCTAACAAAGAACGAGGATTTGGAGGAGTTGCAAAACCGGATGATCTTTTGGTTATTGGTACGCAGTTCCCATCCTCGGCTCAAGTTGTCCGCTCGGGTAAGCCAGGTCAAGAACAAACACCCAGGATAAACCTAGTATAATAAGACTTCATGCCGGATCCTTAGTAGAAACGTTTATTTTCATCATATTGCATTTGACTTAGGGGACTCAACACAAGGGTTGGGTCCGTCTAGGACAAGCAACCTGAAATGAAAAAAGACTATCTTGATGCATCATGTTTGTTTTGCGTATTTATTTGCTTCAGACCAGCATGCTGACCGGCTTTTGGAAATCGGGAATTTTGAAAAAAAATTGTGAAAAGGGAAAAAAGAAAAATAGCAGTGTAGAGAGATAACAACTCATTTTTTAAAAAAAACCAATGCCCAAGTAGTGTCAAAACTCTGCCGAAATTTTGAGAATTTTAAAAGAAAGTATTTACATGAAAAGACAAAAGAGTTTTGTTTTTTTATTTAGCTTATTTTCTTTTCCTGAACTACGCCGGTTTAATTCACACAGGATGTGAGATACTTAGGCAGTCCTCATCGGGTCCAATTTCCCATTTTGGAAAAATAGTCAAAAAAAATGTTAAAATTTTAATTTTTGTCATAAATAAGTTGGGAGATGCCGCTTTTGTCAAATATAGCCGAGTATTCCTGGAAGGGACTCCGGAAGGCTGACTTCGCATAAACGGTCACCTTTGGTCATTTTTAGATTTTTCGTCGATTTACCCACGTAGCCTTAAAATCTTCGTCCCTGAGGCGCTGAAAGGTGGTGTTTGCAATATCTGATTTTTATTTTTTTAATTTGAATAACAAATGTCAAAATTTTAATTTTTGTCATAAATAAGTCGGGTGCCACTTTTGTCAAATATAGCCGAATGTTCCCGAAAGGGACGCCGGAAGGCTGACTTTGCATAAATGGCCACCTTTGATCATTTTTTAAATTTTCTGTCGATTGACCCACACAGCCTTAGAATCTTCATCCCCGAGGTGCTAAAAGGCCATGTTCACAAATATCTGGTTTTATATTTTCAAAAACAAGAAAAGAGTGGTAAACAAGTCGGTGATGCGTTTTTTTTTTGCCGGAAATAGCCGAATGTTCCCTAAAGGGATGCCGGAAAGCTGGCTTTGCATTAACAACCACCTTTAATCATTGTTTTAGGTTCTTGGTGAGTTAGCTAACGCAACCTTAAAATCTTTATCTCCGAGGTGCTGAAAGGTCGTGTTTGCAAACCTGGTCTTTTATTTTAACTTTTTTTTTAAAAAGAAAAAAATAAAAAGAGTCATTGTCAAGTGAATACCGTTTAGATATTTAGTCAAAATAAGCCATTCCAATTTCAGCGGTGTCTTAAACCGTTCTCGCCGAGGTAGCCTTAGAGTATCTTTCAGTTGTCGAAAGGCTATTTCCGCATAAGAATGGACAAGTTTGTAAAATAATCCTCCCCAACCTCAAAATTCAGGAAAAATTGTGAAGGGGCCACGTTTGAAAAAATAGTCATTTGATCGAAATTGGAAAATAGGGAAAGGAATCTTTTTGTTCGTTTTGAGTTTGTAATTCTTTGATTAAAGTATGCGTGTTGTTTGATTTTCGAGTCCGTATGTTGTCTTCTCGTCAAATTTTGTTAGATTGATAAGTTTGTATACCATCATAATTAAAGTTGGTTTTATTATGGAAATTAACAATTCCAAAAAAAATATTTTATTATTGTTTACCTTTTATTGTCACGAACTACACTTGGTCTGATTCATGCGGGGCCATGATACATAGGCAATATTCATCAGATTCGACCGTAACCTTAAATAAGAGAAAGGGAATATAGAGTAAAATAAAAGAAAGCAATGAAAAGATAGTGAAAAAAAATGGAAAAGCGGAAAGAAAAGCTGGAATGATGCATGCAACCAATACAAAACATGTAGAAACCCACTTGACTGTATAGGTGCATCACACCCCAACATGAGATTACCTATCTATTATTTGTTTCAAATTAACCGTTTGCTGCTGCTACATCCAGGTTCTATAGAAAGGTGATTGATTTTGTCGTAATCTAGCCTCACATTCCTACTTTACGAGGTCAAAGGGAAGTGTTCAGCCATCCGCCACAAGGTCAAAAGAAATTGTTCATACATACTTCACGATGTCGAAAGGAAGTGTTGAAATGTCTTCAGAAATTCCTCTGCCAAGTATTCCTATTTGGGAGGATAGTTCAATCTCGGCCATCCCAACTTATGAGTCAACAATCGCTGAGGAAACTAGGATTCTGCTTCTCCGCATGATGGAAATGAGGGACGCTTGGGGCAATGAAAAAGAACCACCAAGTGCGAACCCTGGATTCCCTTAGTTGTTTCCTAGGGAAAATGGGACTTCCAACACCCCCATAAGTTATCCAAATACCCCGCTGGGTATCCTACAATTTTAGCTCACTTTGTTGGATCACCTTCTGAGTCTTCTCCCCAAGTGTCAGCAACAGGTGCGGCTTCTAACATATTCACCGCACCGCCTTGTTCAGCTGCGCCACAACCCATTTTACAGAGGCCTAACTTTGACTCATCTTCATTCACATTTCAAGCACCATCTTTCTCGTTGGAACCTACCCGGTTTACCACCAATGCTTACGCTCAGCAACCTCGATAGGAGCTTACACCAGGGAAAGATCAAACTCCCAAAGCACCCGAGCAGGATGAGATGGCTAAGAGAATGAGAAGCCTTGAACAAAGCTTAAAGAACGTGCAAGGGTTGAGCGGGAAGAAGAGTGTCTCCTATGCAGATTTGCGTATGTTCGTACATGTCCGTTTGTACTCAAGGATCAAATCACTAAAATTGGAAAAGTATGACGGGCTCTGCGACCCCATTGCTCATTTGAAGAAAGATTGCAATCACTTAGGGGGAGCTGGTGGAAGTGAAGAATTATTGATGGCATATTTCGGGGTAAGCTTAATCGGAATTGCTTCAGAGTGGTTTATGGATCAAGACATCTCAAGTTTACATATCTGGGATGATCTTGCCCGAGACTTTGTCCGACAGTTTCAATACAACATAGATATTGGGACAGATAAGAACTCTCTGACGAATCTAATGAAGAAATCCTTAGAAAATTTAAGAGAATATGTAATTAAGTGGTGCGAGCAAGCTTCAAGAGTGAAACCTCCAATGGATGAGATAGAGATGGTCACTGTCTTCCCGCAAGCCCAAGAGCCCGATTACTTCCAGAATATGATGTGAGCTATGGGAAAGCCTTTTGCATAAGCAACTAAAATCGGGAAAATGTAGAAAATGGTCTGAAAATGGGTAGAATCTTGTGCCGGGCAGTTATAAGAGTGACCTCCCAAGGCATCCAAGGCGGATCTAGAGGAATAGAAAGGGGAAAGAAAAAGGAAGAAACATCCATGGCGGCATCAGAAGCAAGAAAATACGGTAACTCCAAGTCCCTTTTTCCAGAAAGAACCCCGTAATACTACTACCCCCACCGAGATATGGCCTATGCTCCTCAGCCCTACATGGTCATGAATGCTTAAACTTATGGTTGGCCACCGCAACAATCCAACTGGAACCAAGCTCCACCTCTTAAAAACCAGCCTCCTTACCCCAACCACTATAATCCCCAACCACCCCAGAATAACTTTCGTCCTCAAGAACCACCCAGAGGACAAAACTTCACAACCATTGGTTAACCATACTCTAACCTACTCCCAAAGATTGTCCAAATGGGTTTCCTGCAGCCAGTCCCTCAAACAAGGCAAAATCTAGCATCACATGCTTACAGGGTCGGTGTCAGGTGTGCTTATAATTCTGGGGTAGAAGGGCATGATACCGATAATTGTTGGACCTTAGAAAGGTCACTGGAGAACTTGATAGAGCAGGGGAAGATAGTGTTAAGGGACGAAGAGGTCCCAAATATGACAAACAATCTGTTGCCCACTCACAATAATGGGCCGGTGATCGGGATGATCTGCGAGGACAAAGTGTTTGATCCCACCTTGGAAGCTACAATTGCCATTGTTGATGCAGAAAGAAAGCCTAAAGCAACCCCAAAGCAAGTGAAAGGGGAAAAGAAGACTAAAACTGTCAAGGTTGAGCTTAAAAAGAAGCTTGAAACGAAGGTAGAGATGATGGTGCCTCCGAAAAATGGAGTTCTCTATATTCCACGAGGTCACTCAGAAAAACCGAAGAAATTTGAAGTGAAACAGGGAATGCCGATGTATGTACCAATAGAAGCCTATGTGGTTTGGGGGACGATTAAACCGCCTCGGCTGAATAAGCCAGTGGTTATCAGACGCATGCCAGAGAACCAATGACAGACCCATCTGCGGTGCCATGGAATTATCAATAGACGTTGGTTACACAGAAAGGCAAAGAAATCACAGGAGAACTTCTGATAAATACTTCTGCTGGAAAATATTCAGACATACAAGAAGTGAACAATTCCACACAAAAGCGTTTCCCACCCAAGAAGCTTGTGAGCGCTGAAGAAGTAGAGGCTTTCTTCTAGAAAATAAAGATGCCTGATTATGAAGTGGTGGATCAGTTGCGCAAGTACCCTGAACAAGTGTCTATGTTATCTTTGTTAATGAGGTCTGCCGAGCATCACAAGATCCCGATGAAAAATCTGAACGAGGTGTATGTGCCGGATGAGACTTCAGTCGAACAACTCGAAAGATTGACAAAAAGGTTCTTTGTTGTTAACCAAATTTCTTTTAGCAAGAATGATTTGCCTCCGGAGGGAGCGGCTCACAACAAGGCTTTACATCTGACCGTCAAATGTGAAGACTACTATGTAAAGCGAGTGATGGTGGATGGGGGTTCGGGTGTTGACATTTGCCCGCTCTCCATGCTGCAGAGAATGAAAACTGGGACCCGAAGGATTCGTTCCAATACTGTCTGTGTAAGAGCCTTTGATGGCATCAAAAGGGATTCCCTCGGAGAAAAAGACCTGATATTGACAATAGGACCGGTGGAGTTTGAGGTAACTTTCCAACTACTTGATATGGACGTGTCTTACAAGTTTCTTCTCGGAAGACTTGGATTCATGATGCAGGGGTTGTACCCTCCACTCTCCACCAGATGGTGAAGTTCAAATATGAAGATTAGGAAATTGTGGTTCACAGAGAAGACGAACAGTCTATTTATCAGGACCCATCCGTCCCATGTCTTGAAGTAAGAGAAGGACGTGAGCACATAGTTTATCAGGCTTTCGATGTTGTATTGGGCGAGAAGTATGAAGAAGGGAGCCCTTGCCCCAAAACTTTCATGTCCATTGCCTCAATCATGTTTGCTAAAGAAATGATCCAACGGGGATTCAAACTGAGAAAAGGACTTGGAAAGTCATTGCAAGGAATAACTAAACCTATCACCCTATCTTCCACTAAGAAACTCTTTGGGATAGGCTTCCACCCTACTCAAAATGATGAAGATTAGGAAAATAAGAGAAAGAATGAGGGATGGGATTTACCTCAACCACTGCCACATTTGTATGAAACTTTCACCAAACCAAAGTACGATGAAGAAGAAGAGGACGAGGCCTTTACGACCGAAGAAAATGAGGAAATATGTGGGACAATGAAAGAAATTCTTAAAGAAACTTGCATGGTTCAGCTGAGAGAAGGCACAAGATCCGCTGAGGTACAATACATAGGGCCAGATGCTAAGCTTCAAAATTGGAAGGCTACACTGTTCCCAGTCAGGCGGGAGTCCGAGTGGACTTATCCTGCAACTTTTCCTGCATCACGAGTAATCCCAGGGTGTAACTCGGATGTTTTCTTTAGGTTCCTGTTTTTAATTTCTTGAATATAAACCCTGTTATCTTCCCAATTCCAAGAAATGAACTCAGTATTTCAACATTTATTTTTCTTTATTCTCTCTGATTTATTGCTATTTTTTCTCTTTTATTTCTTCTTTTTAGTTATAATAATGCAGCTTAAACAACATGACATGCCTACGGAATTCGCGTCTAGATCCAAACACTGTCTAATTGTGAAATAATGAACCAATAACCGGAATATGATGAAGATGAGGCTTTTAGGGAAATAAATCGAGAACTGGAACACTTTTAGAATAAACCTAAGCGAAACTTGAATGACACAGAGCCGGCTAATTTGGAAATGTTTGAAGAAATCCGGGAAACCAACATAAGCATTCACACATATGAAAAAATGCGGGATGCAATAATTCAACTCCTGTTTGAATTTAAAGATATGTTTGCTTGGTTATACATTGACATGCCAGGACTAGGCGTTGATCTAGTGGTGCATAAATTCCCAATTTACCCTGATTGTGCACCAGTTCAATAGAAATAAAGAAAGTTTAAGAGTGAAATCAGTGATAAGATCAAAGAAGAAATCACAAAACAATTGAAAATAGGGGTGATCCGGGTACTCCAGTATACAACGAGGCTGGCTAATGTAGTTCCTGTGCCGAAGAAAGATGGGAAAACACGGGTGTGTGTGGATTACCGAGATTTGAATAAGGCAAGTCCCAAGAATTCCGGAGCAACCAATATGAGAGCCTTGATGGATGAAGAAGATACCGAGAAAACAGCTTTCACTACATCTTGGGGTATTACTGTTATCTGGTTATGCCGTTAAGTTTTAAGAATGCCGGAGAAACCTATATGAGAGCCATGCATGCATTTTTTATGATCTGATGCATTAAGAGATAAAGGTGTATGTAGACGACGTGATCATCAAATCCAGAACTCAGGACGATCACGTTTGAGACATGAGGAAATTTTTTGAGAGGCTGCGACAGTATGAATTGAAGCTGAATCCGGCTAAATGCGCCTTTGGAGTCCCATCAGGCAAGCTTCTGGGTTTCAATGTCAGTAGGAGAGGTATCGAGTTAGATCCAACAAAGATAAAGTATATCCGAGATCAAACTCCTCCAAAACAAAGAAAGACGTGATGAGCCTATTGGGCACATTAAACTATAACAGTCAGTTCATTGCTCAACTGTCTACCACATGTGAGCCCATATTTAATCTATTGAGGAAATATGCAGCAATCAAATGGATGGCCGAATGTCAGGAGGCCTTTGATAAGATCAAAGAATGCCTTTCAAATCCTCCTGTTTTGGTCCCACCAGAGCAGAAGACACCACTATTTTTTTATCTAACAGTCTTAGAAAACTCTTTTAGCTGTTTCCTCGGGCAGCATGATATAATTGGAAATTATTTTCATTTAATTTCCATGTTTCTTCTCCTCCTGCTTCATTTTCCGTTCGATTATGTGATTGAACCAAGATAGGTTGTTCATATGAAATTAGTGCATCACAATGTTGAATTTTTTAGTATGTCTGAATGCTTAGTTTAGAGATTAGTTCATTACTTAATCAGTAATAACATTGAATTTAATTCATCAATCTTTCAATTTAGTTAAATGTATGTTTTGGAACAGTGGTTTCAGTTCACTTATCTGAGTAACTGATTTAGTTTGATTAAGTTTGAATTGGTTATAGCTGCAATTCTAGTGTAGGTTTCGAAAGGAATTTGGAATTTGAAAAGTTGAAAGTGGTCTAGGGGTTGATCTGTCAGGTAACACTAGTGGGCGATTTAAGTTAATACATTGTTTAAAAAACCTTTAAGGCCAGGGAACAGAAATCACAAGGACACCATTTCGCAGGATTTAAGGGTTTTTGAATAGAAAAACAGGCTGCCCACATTTAATTGAATAGGAAAATAGGCTACCCATACCTCTGTTGATTTAATAAAGAAAATAAAAGGTCACTAATGGTACTGACACTAATTTTTTAGTATTACTGAGTGGATAATGCATGGACTAACGTGGGGAGTACATTTCTTAATAAGGCTAAGTGCTAAAATAGGTTGGAAAAGGGTGGTTGTCTTTAGGTATGAAATGCGAGTCAGAGGTTAGTTTTGAGAAGGAGCTGAAAAGAGTGGAAAGGACTATTGTGAGTGATAAACTCTTTAAGTGTTTAATCAGTTTTTGAGAGCTAAAAGTTCAGTTTCAAAAGAGTTGAGAGGGATGGGAGAGTGATCAACTCTTGGCTCCTTTTTTTGTAAACAGTTGACAGAGAAATAGATTCTATCTTGAAAAAGTCCGAAAAGTAAAAGAAACAAGCTTACTACTCCAATGAAACAAACGTACTGTTGGTCCATTTCTGGCTTAATCCATGTTCAGTAAATTCTATTGTGGGTTCAATTTCTGGTTTCTGTGATTTTGTGGATTGCTAGGGTTTATCTTGGTATTTGGGGTGCATGTGTCGTTTTTTTGTGTTGTTATGTTGCTGGCTATTTGTTGATGTTGTATTACTTCTGTTGGTGTTAATCCTCTATGGCTGCTACTGTTGTATTACTGCTATTGATCTCCACTTCTTATTTCGAATTTCTATTTCCAGGTATTTCTCAATTTCAATTGATGTGTGAGAGATTGATTCAATCAGTGTGTATGAATTGATTGATGAAATGGAAATCAGAAGCATGATAATTTGTTGCTTGTTTTTAACATGAATGTTAAATGCATATTTGCTGTAGTGTAGATTCGGTGATTGGAATATAGCAAAATATGGAATAATTGAACTGCAAAAGGACTGTTAATTAGAACTATTCCTGGACTGTTTTAGACTGTTGCAGTCGGTGATTATTTAGCTGTAGTTTTTAGTTTGCATAGTTTAACGTTCTGCTTAAAGTCAGTTATGAAATATGGTAAATTCATAATGGATTCTGAGTTTAGTAGATGCTATTTGTTTCAAGTTTGGATTTGAAGCTGAGTATGTATCTGCAATAGCTTCATATTTCATTAGTTAATGTTAGTAGGTTATCACTGGTTCACTTTCGGTTTTATACAGTCAGATTTGAATAAAATAATCCAGTCACTTAGGCTATTTGTTAAGGATTAAGTTCATAGACTATTGTTGGCTAGTGTATTTCACGTTTCTAATTTTAGTAGCATTATTCGTTAAGGATTAAGTTCATATACTATTGTTGGCTAGTGTATTTCACGTTTCTAATTTTAGTAGCATTAAAACAATATTTAAATGAATAATGTAATCTAGCCTTAAAATATTGATTCAAACAAATCACTGCCTCACCTACTTGGACCTTGTATGTGCTTGGGATTTAATTGGTTGAAGAGATAGAGACTTGATGGTTTTTGGCCTTAAGCTCTACTGGTGCAAGGCCGGCACCATTTTGCTCCTCGTTTGGGCCAAGCAAAGGTTCATGAGTGGCCAAGTTTGTAAGGGTGAACGACTTGTTCATTCCTAGACTAGTCCTTGGCCCAATAGTTTAATTCCAGTCATTGCATCAATTAGTAAATAGCCTAAATCAATGATTTTGTTAATTGTTGTTTCCACGACCCCATCATGGGGATTCGATAGTGAGTTGAGACAGCGTTGCTGTCGACGCCCGTTTTCACCCCCCTAAAAGGGCAAAATTGGTTTTACGACATTATGAACAAAACAACTTTATTCCCTTTTAGGTAATTGGGTTACGGATTTTGAAGAGTCGTCACCTAATGATTATAGTGCATTAGGACACTTTTATGAAGAAGATTTCGAGTGAAAATCAGAGTTCGGGTAAGGGCTTGAAATTATCTCGAGGGGAAGGTGTTAGGCACCCCTCAAGATCCACTAGTGGTGTTCCCGGCCTTGCTTAGATGTGACTTTGAGAAGCATAGAAATAGGCAAACAAATGGGTATATAAAGAATACAAAAACTGGTGGGCAATTTTGAAAGAAGAATAGTATAAGTAAAAGCGAAATTTTAGAGAAAACATTTTAACAAAACGTAAAAGTAAGGGGGGTCCTAGGTTTAACTATAATATAGATCATTCCATGCAATATCTCGCACATATTCCAAATGAGGGGTCGCTTTATGATATTATCGCATCGTCATCATCTCCATATTCTACCCTTCCCATCCCGTTGAGGTACTTAAATGCGTTTAATCTCGTTTACTTATTGCATGCTAATACCCGTCCCAACCCATTAGTCCCGGAGTATTAGGACTTCTAATCCTAAAAGAGGGAAGAGGGATAAGACATATATGGAGTTTCAAAGGTAAAAATTCTATGGCGTCAAACAAAACAAATAGCACATAAGGGTATACAAATCAGATATTCAAAGGCTCATACAAAACCCCGTAAATCACAACAACAATTTGTTTAGCATGACTTGCAATTACTGATTTGGTCTTCAGCTTAAAATTGATAATGGATAGATTAGTTTAACACATAAAGTTGGACAATAATTCTACTTTGAGCCCCTCGGATCCGGTTGAAACTTAAAGTATTTTTTTAAAAACCAGTAATTTTAGAAAATGATAATTTGAAACGGGAATTCAAAATTTGCAGAAGTTCGGAAATGGCTTGTAAGATAGCCGAACTACTTAAGTAAAATGGTGAAAGGAAAAAGCATTAAAGTACAAACTATGAAAAAGATTAAAGAAAAGAAAGGTTGATTTCAACAAATGCAGGTTTTGAAAGATTCTTATGAGTTTAGAAATAGCGTAGAAGGCAGATTTGGTCAGATTTTAAAATAGACAGTATCAGACAAATTCTTTTATTGAAGGCGTCTAACAAACTAAGCGAGTTTGAACCCTATAGGCATGTCATCTACAGATTGATTTGTTGTTTCTTTTAAACATTCAGAAGGGCCTACTGTTTGCCTAGCGTTTTTTACATAGTCCCTATAGACATGATTTCTATATGCACTTGATTACTGAATGTTAAAGACTTATGGGCAGGATTTCAAGATGCAATGTTAAGATCCTATAGGCATGATTTCTAAGTGATTTGCGATATTGAACTCCTATAGACATGGTTTCTAGATGAGATGCAATATTGAAATCCTATAGACATAAGTTGCTAGATGAGATGCAATATTGAAATCCTATAGGCATGAATTCCAATACAAAAATCCTATAGGCATGATTTCTATCAAGATTAGCAGAAACATACAACCCTCCCACACCCTTTTTCACTATATCCCCCAATTCTTTTTACAATGCTTGTTACATAAACAGAGAGAAAAGACTAAGGAAATAGGTACATCAAGGCTAAAACGGACCCGAGGAAGCTCAAAACGGCCTTAATGTCCAACATATGTATTTCACCAAATCCGTGCTCCAGATTCCAAGGCTTTCTCTTAGAGTGTTTCAAAGTTCCAAGGGCTTTCAGGAATCCCAGGCAATGCTTACACCCTAAAATAATGATTAGAGTAGTGCAAGGTGCAGAATTACCATCCCTTAGGTATCCAAGTTCAGAGGGAACTCAAGGATCCTAAGCATGGCTTACCAGAAGGGGGTAGGGCTTAAAGAACTAAGAGTAAGTGTAAAGTGAGAGATTAGAGGAAGACCAATGCAAAGGGTGGTCATACCTGGCCATGACCAAGGCTGGCACACCCCTGACCTTTTACATGGCTTAAACAAATAAGAGCAGACTTGAAATAAAGCTAGACTCAGGCCTGTATGATGATTAGGATGTCAACAGACCTGAGTCAAGCTCAACACATAAACAGGGGTAAGGGAATGAGGTTGAGTAGAGCTTTAGAATAACCTGGTTTTGAACTAAAGGTGGCAATAGGGTACCACCCCAGTTCAAAACAGTACTCACATACTAACTCTTAAGGAAATTCATAGTTGATCGCAGCCTACTCTGCACTACTAATAAGTATACACAGGGGGTCGCAATAGCTTTTACCCGATTTTTGGGTCGGGACCGATATCCAAAGAGAGCTAGAATTGGAATCAAGTATCTATGTAGTTTAGGATTGCGTACATGTTGCAAATTGCACTCTTATCATTTTTGGATTTTCTTTATAATTCTACTTTTAATTGTAAATACAACTAGATAAAGCTAAGAGTTAAATATTGCAAGTTGTATCAAATGGTTTAAAAGGCACTACGGTAGTGGCATCCGCCTAGGTGGTCAATTGACAAGTACTTGAATCTAAGGCACAATTAACATAATTGGAGAGAATAATATAATCGTTGCACTACTGTACCCACTCTAAACCTCTCGATGGTTCATGTGATTTTGCCCAATTGACTTTCTCAAGACTAATTGGGTATGAAAATTTGCATAAGCAACTAGGGTTCACGTCGGGTATTACTCTCTCATGGTTTAACCTTTTAATTGGGACTATCAATCTCTTGAGTATGCCCCAATTCCTTGTTGGATCAATTTCGGAGACTTAGGCTCTCTTTCTCAAGTAGAGCCCTAGTCAACTAAACACAAACTAGTTTTTGCAAACACTCATTTAGCAATTAATCATGAACTTGACTCGGATACCAAACACCCATAGTCAATTTGGCCCAAAAATCCAAGACCCATCAATTACCCACACTAGGGTTAAGCACAACCCTAGCTAATGGGTGTAGCTACTCATATTCAAAGAGAAAAAAAAGGAAATAGAAGAAGATAAATACATATTAATTAATTAATAAGTTAAATACAAATTTTCAATGATGAAAAGTAAGTAAAATTTCCCAAGAGTCATCCTCACAAGCGCAACTGCTTCTAAAAACTATATAATACCCTAAAATTGGAAAAAGGATCTATTTATACTAAGCTGAAAAATCTGGAAAAAACTTCCCCTGTGGGGTTAGTGCGGACCACACCGAATGGACTGCAGACGTGCTAGGACTCTTGGCTTCAAATTCTAGCTCTCCGAACTCAGGCTCTGCGGACTGCACATAATAGACTGCGGCCGTGGTAACTTCTATTGCATTCCACTCAAAATGTAATACGGACCACATTTGCTTGAAACCTCCAAACTCTAATTCTCTGAACCTTGGCTTTGCGGACCACACAGAATGGTAGTGCGGCTGTGTTGCCAGTTAGCTTAAAAACTATGCTCTCTGAATCTCCCAGTGCGGCCGCACACCACTTTGTGCAGTCCGCATTGGGCCTATTATGCCTGAGCTTGTCTTGTGTTTGGCACTAGAGCAAGTTTCACTCCTTTTGAGCTGATCTTTAACATCTTGTCACTTTGTTGATCAAACCTTTAGAAAAGCACAACTTGTGAGCCTTTTGGAACTATTTTGTGTGACTTTCTAATCAAAGCATAAGTAAGAAGGAGTATAAAATGCGTCCAAATCCCTACTTATAACCTCCCCTAAACATAAGCTTTTGCTTGTCCACAAGATAACAAATTAAGACACACCCCTTAAGGGAAAATCCAAGAAATTGTTAGCTATCCTAAAGCAACCTCAACTAGCATCAATTGGACTAACAATTGCCGTCAACACAAATGAATCATTAACAAAATTTACTATTTGAAAAACCATGGATTAAGTATGACATAAGAGAATCAAGAGTTGACTCAACACATCAAAGAACTCTTTTCTATTACATTGGTCATTGTAGAACCAAACTCACACATCCTCAACTCTCCCCAAGCAAATCTCACCATTAGAATAATGGCACACAAAATGAGTTTAATGGAAATTCACTCATCCCTCTCAAGAAAAAGTCATAAGTCCAGCTCTAGGTACCATATGCTTGCCCCTTGTATGAGTATCTATTAATGTAAGCTTCATTCAACTCAAGATCATATAGGGATTTTGTGGTGACATTGTGAAGGCTTTTGGTTCAGAGTAGGACATGTTTTGGTCTAAGTAGATTCTATCTTCCCTTAAGCACTTCTTTTGATTCATTTGGAACACATTCACTTGTCACTTTGAGTCATTTCACTTCATTCAAGGGGTTAGAGAGAAATATTGTCACTCTTCCTTATGCATCTCAAATCTTTTCTCCTTTTTCAACTTTCCACACCTTCCATTCTTTACTTTTCTTGAATCCCTTTTTATTCGTTTTCACATTGATTATTCTTTTTGTCTTTTTGCTTTTCTTTCTTTTTCATTGCCTTTCCTTTTCTTCATTTTTGTGTCATTTTACCAATTTGATGCAATCCTTGTCTCTCCCCCCAAACTTATACTTTTGCCATGTGCTAAAGGAAATATCGGGTGCCAATAGAGGGTATCTTTTAGAACGGGTATAGGCTTGTATCATGGTTATTGAAAGAAAAAGATCTAAGACTCAAAAGGGTTGACTAGGGATCTTATCTTTGGTAGGCTATGGAATTGTTCAAACTATCATTTGGATGAAGGAGAGCCTATAATCATGTGTCAAGTGAAAATTAACTTAGGATTTCGCCTCAATAAACATTCAAGGCAAGTTCTAGACCAATAGATCGGGACTTGGACTTGCAATTCAATTACTCACCACGCAGGCTAAGGGATTTCTAAATACAAAGAGTCGAGGGCCCACAATGACCTTAGATATGATTTGAGCACACAATGGTCCCGAAAAATCACTTGATGATTATTGGTCAACACAAGAGTCTCAAGATCACGACGTTTACCATCCTAAACACAACAATTTGTTTTTTACCATAAGATCAAAGGCAAATGTGCTAGGCTCATGTGAAGTTTTGCTTGAGGCACCCTTAAACTACTAACTACTAAAAACAAAAAGAAAAATGGACTCAAACTCTTAAGAAGGTTGTCACACCATCCATCATTGGAAAGAGCCACCTGGTTCACAAAAAATCCACCTTTGGAAAGAACCGTGGAATTTAAGAAAACCAAAGGCTTAATTCAAACATCCAAAACAAAACAAGAAGCTACGAATCAAAAATAAGAAGCTACAGAAAGAAAAATTATGGAAAGTAAAATGAATATATATAAGAGGGGATTTGAATATACAATAGATGGGATGAATATGTACAATCATCATAACTTTATATACAGACCCAAAGTAAAATAAAAGTACGATAAATGTAGCGAAGTATCAAAATTATATACAGACGAAAGATGAAAAAGATAAAGAAAGCATAAAAATGAATCAAATATATATACAATCATGGGACTGAAAATAGGGCCTACCCCTTCAAATGAAAGTTGGCATTGTCCCAAATGACAACTAGTCTAAATAAAGCATCAAATAATAAGAGAAAAGGGATATGGAAAACTCCCTAAGGTCCGTCTGTCTGCATAGGGTCATGTGTGGTCCTTGGGTCCTCTGTGTGCTAGGGAACCTCATATTGGTTCCTGGTGGCCTGCTGCTCTGCTTCTTGGACCTGGGCCTGAACCTGGACAGGCTCTAGAAGGGGTATACCTTATGGCTGATTGGAGGAAGTCTCTAGTGGGTCTTCCAGTTGGATGATTGCTTCATGAGCTCTCGAAATCATCCTCTTCCACTTCGGAGGCCTTGGCTATGGATGAGCTACTGGTATTGGGACCTCGAACAATAAGTCCAAATGCAGCTGATCTTCCTTCAGTCTGTCAACATATGCATGCAGCTCCTTCGTGGACTCCTTGAAGGCCCATGTCTTCCTCAGCTTCTTGTCGCGCCCCACGTTTTCTCGCGAAATCAAGTTTATGACATTTGGGAGGACAAATACTTCCCTTTTGGGAATTTTGTATTTGATTTGAAGAGTCGCCACCTAATGATTAAGGTGCATTAGGACACTAAGAAGGTTTTGATTTGAGTAACCATAGATTGGGTAAGGGCTTGAAATTATTCTAACGCGAAGGTGTTAGGCACCCCTCAAGATCCACTAGTGTGGTTCCCGGCCAGACAATTATTATAACTTAGGTGCAAATAACATATAGAAAGATAAGGATCAAATAAGAGGGGATTTCACAGATAAAGGTTAATAAGAATAGATAAAGTTTGAAAGAGAAATTTAAGGAAGCTGATTTTAGAAATAGAAGAGTAAAAAAAGTTAAAGAAAAGAAATAAGAATAAAGGAAAGGGGGTCCAAGGTTCTTAAAATATGGATCACCCACACAACATCCGGTAATCACTCGTCAATGAGGGGCTACACGAGACGTTATTGTGTGGTGGTCATATCCATATCTACCCTTCCCACCCCGTTAAGGCATTTAAAGTGCGAGTTGGTCTTGTTTACTTATTGCATGCTATTACCTGTCTCAATCATATCAGTCCCTGAGGCATTGAGGACTACTAATCCTAAAATTGAAGGGATATTAGGCTTATTTTCAATTTCAAAGGTAAAAATTCTAAGGCGACATACAAAACACATATTTCAAGTTGGGGGAAAGCACATAACAAGCAGAGGTTCAGATATACCTCCTCACACAAAGAAGCATGTAATTAGCATGACTTACATATACTGTTTAGGTCTGATTATTATAGACGAAGAAGGACAGCTGCTGAGGCAGTTTTAGCTTAGTACATAACTCAGATAAGAAGTCCGAATCAGGACTGCCTGGTGGTTGTAATAATTAACTGAAACATATTTAGTTTATGATTTTATCCTAAGGCTTGCTTAAGTGTTGGGCAAGGATCCTATAGGCATAACATCTATTGGATTCAGAAAATCAAGTAAATAGCAAGGTCTAAAACATAATGGTTAAACTTGCTGAACAAGGGTAATCAAAGAGGCAAGTTTGGAATGAATTAGTTACAAGTTCTGCAACTTACAGTACACGTTATCACTGATTTTAGCTCTATATGTGAATGAACAGCTCATATTCGTTTAGGAGTTCCTGCAGGCATGCTTTCTAGCGTTGTTTTTTTTAAATACCTTGTAGACATGGTGTAGAAATGCAGAAAACCTTATTGGTATAGTATCTAAATGCATAAGCCCAGTTTTAAATCTACAAATATGGTATCTAGTTTGCATAATTTGTTTAAGACCTATGAGCATGATATCTAGATGCGGCATTCGTTTACGACCTATGAGAATGATATCTATATGAATGTAGTAGTCTTAAGAACATGATTTCTATACAAAAATGGATATTCAGAATGACCTATAGGCATTATTTCTATATGCATTTGAATGTGAAGAATTCAAAATACCTATAGACATGGTATCCATGTGAGAATTGGACATGCATAATTCATAATGACTTATAGGCATGATTTCTATATTCATTTGTGTATGCAGAATTCAAAATACCTATTGACATGGTATCGATGTGAGAATTGGATATGCATAATTCAGAATGACAACATGTTGGAACTCTGTCTTCATGAACCTCTTTCTCAATTCCTGTACACAATGCAGATACGAAAGTATTTTGGAGTTTTTTGTTGCCTATTCTTCTCGAACCTGATGTATAAGTAGGTCTGAATCTGCGATCACTAGCAACTCTTGAAAGTTCATGTCAATGGCCATCTTGAGCCCTAAGATGCATGCTTCATACTCAGCCATGTTGTTGGTACACGGGAACCTGAGTTTGTGAGATATCAGATAATGCTAACCGGTTTTCGATACAAGGACTGCTCCTATGCCAACTCCTTTGAAATTTGCTGATCCGTCAAAAAACATTCTCTACCAATCATAGGATTCTGCAATATCTTCTCCTATGAATGATACCTCTTCGCTAGGAAAATACATTTTTAGGGGTTCGTATTCTCCATCCATGGGATTTTCCATAAGATGGTTTGCTAATACATGTCCCTTAATTGCTTTCTAAGTTACGTAGACAATATCGAACTCACACGACAGGATTTGCCACTTGGCTAGCTTGCCAGTGGCTATGGGCTTCTGAAAGATGTACATTAAAGTATCCATCCTTGATATGAGATACACACTATAGGTACAGAAGTAGTGCCTCAACTTCTAAGCTACCCAAGTCAAAGAACAATAGGTGCAATCTAACAAAGAATATCGGGCCTCGTACGGGGTGAACTTCTTACTAAGGTAATAGATGGATTGATCCTTCCTCCCCGTTACATCATGTTGCCCCAAAACACAATCGAAAGCTCCATCTATTACTGTAAAGTAGAGTAATAGAGGTCTACCTGGCTCGGGCGGAACTAAGACTGGTGGTTTTGATAGGTACTCCTTGATTTTGTCAAAGGCCTTTTGGAAGTCATAAGTCCATTTGGTAGCGGTTTCCTTCTTCAACATTTTAAAGATTGGCTCACAAATAAATGTAGATTGTGCTATGAAGCGGCTAATGTAGTTAAGTCTCCCCAAGAAAATCATCATGCCCTTCTTGTTCTTTACTGGTGACAATTCCTGAATATCTTTGACTATTGATGGATCCAGTTCTATTCCTCGGTGACTCGCAATGAACCCAAGTAGTTTTTAGGCAGAACCCCAAATGCACATTTTGCAAGATTCAGTTTCAGGTTGTACCATCTCAGTCTATTGAAGAACTTCCTCAAATCTTCCATGTGATTAGTGGATTTCTTGGATTTGATTATAACATCGTCTACATATACTTCAATCTCTTTTTGTATCATATCATGGAACCCAAAAGACATCATCTTGTAGTAGTACATTCCCCACTGCATAATGGAAGCCATTTTTTCAGCATCTTCTTCATCCATCCATATATATGATACACAACAAAATAATCACAAATGTCTACAACTCATGCTTGGCACAATTGTCAATCAGGATGTGTATATTCTGCAGAGGGAAGTTGTATTTCGGATTGGCCCGGTTGAGATCCTGGTAGTCGACAAAGACTCTAATCTTCCCATCCTACTTTGGTATTGGCACGATGTTGGCTAACCATGTTGGATACTCTATTACCTTGAGAACCTTAGCTTTGGCCTGCTTAATGACTTCTTCTTTGCTTTTCACACTCATATCAGGCTTAAACTTTCTTATCTTTTGCTTTACTCGTTGACATGTTAGATCGGTTGGCAGTTTGTGGGCCACAATGGATGTACTCAAACTAGTCATATGATCATACAACCAGGAGAATATGTCTTCATATTCTCTTAGAAATTCTATGTACTCTTCCTTTTCTGACGGTGACAAGTGGACGTTGATTCGTGTTTTTTTAACATTTTCTGTATCTCCCAGGTTAACAATCTCAGTCTCGTCTAAGTTGGACTTAGGTCTGTTTTCGAAATTCTCAAGTTCTTTGACAATCTCTTCAAGTATGTCATCTTCCTCTAAATCTATGTCCGTTTGTTGCATTGTATCGTTGCATGTCACAGTCATTGGTTCATCCAAATAAGTAATAACAATGCTCTATAAGTAAAGTAATGACAAAAATTAATAGTAATAAGCATTGATTCATAAGAAAGGTCAAAATGCTTTGATAAATTGCGCAATTATTTTGAACATTAGAGAACTTATTGCAGGAATTGATAACATGGGAGAAAAGAATAAAATCTTTTAGTAAATTAAAACAATGCTTGTTTTAGCCTTGCTACCTCGAGGCTCGTCGGGCTCTGGTTGTCCTGATGGTCCAGTTATTAAGGCGGGCCCCTCTTCTTACGGCCTGTATGGAAGTGCCTTTCTTCCCCTCCTCCTCGAGAACAACACAATAGTCCATGTCATTGTCTTCCAAGAATAATTTCTTCACCGCTGCTAGTGCTTCTTCTTTCTCTGACCCATAAATAATATTGGCCAATTGGAAAGTCTGCTCCAGATGTGATTTTGGCTGTTCTAGTGGATAGTTAGGACCGCACCATGGTTGCGACCAGTTGTTGAATTCCTCCCAAGTGTACTCATATCTCAGACCGAAAGTTGTGCCATGTTTCTTGAGTTTTATGGGCTTAGCGATTCCTTGGAGATTCTTGCCGATCCTTTTTCAAGACTCCTACCTACACCAATTTAATATACTCTCAATATTTTTGTCCCATCATTTTTCTTTGTCAACAGCATTCACCCTTTCTATGTGGTGGTAAGTTTCTCCTCCTAGCTTCCTTCCTCCTTCAACTGACGGGATTGTCTCGCGACTGTATATAAGGTTGGTACCGTCGCCGTGAATGATCACCTCTTGATGATTCCATTCAAATTTCATTGTTTGACGCAGCGTCAATGCTACAGCCCTAGCGGCATGGATCCATAGTCGGCCCAATAGTAGATTGTAAGATGTCGGCACGTCTATCACTTGATAATCAATATCGAAGCAAGTTGGCCCCATTTTCAAACACAAACTAATTTCCCCAATAATGGACCTCTGGGAAACGTCAAAGGCTTTCACGTTGATGGATACATCCTTTATCGCGTGTAGTCCCTTACCTAGTTTCTTTAGTTTTACCAGTGGACAAATGATAAGACTAGAGTCCATGTCCATCGGGATCCTGGTAATCGAGTAGTCCTTGCATTGCACAGTGATGTGCAACACTTTGTTGCGACCCAACCCCTTAGGTGGTAGCTCATATTCATGAAAAGTAATTTTGTGACTTTCTAACACTTGTCCGACCATATTGGCCATTTCCCCGCCGGTTATGTTGCTTGGCACGTATGCTTCACTTAAATATCCTCAACAAAGCATTCTTGTGTTCCTCAGACTTCTATAGCAAAGCCACGATGGATATTTGCATCGGTGTTTTGTTCAACTGGTTGATGACCGGGTATTCTTTGGCCTGTATCTTTCTCCAAAGATTTTCTAGACCTATCTCAATGATAGGTGACCGACTAGAGGCATGCTTGTTTTAATTAGCTAGGTGTTCTGGGTATAGACTCTACCAGTTCTTGTCATACCCTCTGCGGCAACAGTTTCTTCGAACCTAACCTTGGCTTTCCTCCTTACCTCGTCTATATAGTCCCATGGTATAGCCTTGCTATGGAACGGTGTCCTGGTTGACATTGCAAAGGGATCGGCATTGACGTCTTTACTCTGAACGGAGCATGTGCTTTGGAAGGTAAAACTGTAACTTCAAATGGTGCAGATGCATTTGCCGGAGACATGAACTCAACGTCGATTGGCGTGGTGCCTTTGCGGTTGCTTCAAACTCAAGTGGCATAGACATGTTTACCTCATCATTCCCAGAGGGTTGAATTTGGACAAAAATTGGATTCAGGGTAACTATGGGATTCTTTGGATCATCACCTTCTGCGATCATCCCGATCGATCCTTCAGGATCCCAATCATCCTCTATTTCAGTCATGTGATCGCCTTCACTCTTATGGTCTGGTAGAAGGTTATTGTGGACATTCAGAATTGGCTCCTTTACCACAATAATTTTGTTGTCAATCAAGGCCTGCATCTTGTCCTTCAAAGAGTGGAACTCGTCGATGGTATGTCCTTTCATGCCGGAATGGTATGCACAAGATTTATTTGGATTGACCCATTGAGAAGGTTTCTCAGGGGTTACATGAGGGATATGGGTGACATAGCCATCGGCTTTGAGTCTCTCATATAGTTGGTAAATGGGTTCATCAATGGTGGTATACTATTTAGGAGGCTTGAGATCAACATTTGGTCGAGATCTAGAAAGGTTTTGACATGTAGGAGGTGATTGATAGTAGGATGGTTGACCATTGTATGCTTGGTATACATGTGCGGGTGGGGAGTATCTGGGTGAAGTAGGTTAATATATGGGAGGTGGACGTGATTGATAAGTGGGTGACAGAGTTTGGTAAGAAAGTGAGGGTGCTTGGTAGTTTGATATGTGAGTAGAGGCATTGAATAGGTTTGGTATTTAATTGGAGATTTGGTTCTCTGTTCAACCATTACGGAACTTACGTCCCTTTTCTTGGATGCACCACCAGACTGTAAGGCCTTATTGGTAGCTTGCAAGGCCTATAAGTTCGTAACCGTACCACTTTTGATGCCTTCTTCGATCTTTTCTCCTAGCTGGATAATGTCAGAAAATTTATTGTTCTCAATAAGTGTCAACCTCTCATAATACCGCGGGTCCTGAGCCCGAACAAAAAACTTGTTCATTTTGTCTTCCTCTAAAGCAGGTCTGAGCTTAGCAGCTTCTGAACTCTAGCGAGTAGCATACTCGCGGAATGTTTTCGTGGGCTTCTTCTTCAGGTTCTGAATGTAGAAAACATCTGGTGTACTTTTTTGTTGAACCTGAACCTGTCCATAAAGTCGTACGCCATACTTACCCATTTCAACCATTTCTTCAGGTCTTGGCTAATGTACTAAGACAGAGCATCTCCTTTCAAACTCTTTATGAAAAGATTCATGAGGATCCTCTCGTCTTTCCCTACTCCGACCAATTTGTCGCAGTATGTTCTCAAGTGGACTCTCAGATCCCCTGTACCACGAATATCTAAAACTTAGGAGTTTTGTACCCCTCAGTCAATTTGACATTGGGTTGTATGCAAAGATCTTCGTAGTTATGTCCCTTAATTCCTTTACTTCCTTCGACGCTCTAAATTTGGCTAGTCAATTTCTTAAGTTCTCCAGCCAGATTCCTAATGAGCGAGTCCTTATCATCAGACTCAAGTGTGCTTGAGATAGGTTAGGTGGAGTATGGAATGGTCTCCACAAATATGGGGGTGTTATGATGGGTGTGGAAGTGGTCATTTGCGGAGTTCAAGGGCTCTGGGATGAGCAGTGGAGTATTATTGGAAGTGTGGAAAGTATTGCAGTGGTGGTGAGGAGCGAGATGGTTTTATTACATCGCATAAAGCAAAAGAAGAAAAACTCATATCTATTTGGTCCCAAAAGGACCTTCCCCAGACTCGGCATCTTTGGCTCCATCGAACAGCTTCACCAACTTGTGAAGTCCCATTAGGCTATGGCTAGGTGTCCACCCTCATTTCTTTCAACATTCTGGCAATTCTCGATTCTTTTGAGAAACTTCCTTTCCAACTCAACTAAACCCCACACCAAGTATCCCATTCTCTTGTTGGCACTGACAGTCATGTCTTTCTACTCTTCAATCAACTTTTGGTTAGCTTCTTATATATCACGGTGCTCTCTTTCGCCTTCCCAAATCCTTTTGCACAGTTGATTGTATTTGACCTATGCTTCAGCCTTTTCATCTATGATCATATGACCTCGAACAAACCCGGGCTGACCCAAACCATTGTGATTATCTTCCAACAAACCTGGATAGCAAGGAGTACAACCGGTGTGGTATCTATCTGGCTCGATGGCATCCCTTCCCATGATGATTTTGAAGTGACACATATGCTGGGCTTGGAACATGTAAGGCCTATCATCATGCTGAAAATCTGCCCGAAAGTGACTCATCTTGTCGACCCTAACTATAACCTGCTTCTGACCAGCCCGTCTTATACCCTAGAGAGGTACGTAAGGGTAGGTTCCTATCAAACCGATGAGTATCAGAAATGGTTCGTCCCTAGATCGGGCAATAAACTCCTCGGTAGGGAACCATTCGAGCATCCATTGTATTTGATCCTCAGTCAGATTTTCAAACAGCTCTAAATAGCCATTGGCGTCTTCCGGCTGGGCGAATATGTTGGGCATGTAGTTCATTCACATTGGATGATAGAAGGCTATATGATCATTCTAGTCGCTTCGCTGAATCTCTTGCCGATATTCACCCCTTTGGAGATGCTCCTTGCTGACACTTTTCCAAGGCTCTATATATCTCTGCAATGATCATGGGCATTATGCTGAATGGTTGCCCACCAATTCCCTCCATTAATATTTTTGTTACCATAGATAGGTTGGTTTGGATTCTTGCTTTCTTCATTGTAAACACTATCATCCCTAGTAATCAAATCATGAAGACAAAGACCCTTTGGGGGATATTCCCCAATGATCTGAGAGCAAACTCGTCAGGATAGGTACAGTAGGATTTGCTATGACCGTACCTCTCATACAAATAATCTAAGGGGAGATAAGACTCTTTCAAATATGTCAAGTCTGGATTCTTATTTAGATCTATTATTTTGAGGAAACTTCTACCTTTGTGGTATTCAGGCATTAACAAACCCAAATTTTCCCATGGTATACCAGCCAATCCTCTTATATCTTCTAGCAAAGGTATCATTTCAATGTCCCCAAAGCGGAACACAGATCTACTACAATCCCAGAACAGAGTAACAGCTTCTATGATCTGGTTGTTAGGTTGGACTTCCATGAGGAAGGTAGGTTTCTTAGATATTTTCGGACAAGGGTCTGATCACTAGAGTGAAGGTCCTCCCACCATCCTAACAATTTTGGGTGGATGTTGGTGACTACGCCGAATCTGGGGACTTCGTGCCTCGTATTTCTGCAAGACAAAAGGGTTAGGCCCTTAGCCACAATGGACTCAGCTATGAAATATCAATAATTGACATACAAACATTTAGTTCTCCAAATAAATACACAGAATATGGTGGTGTCCATTTGGGTTTTAGGAAAACGGGGTGGACTTTGGACAAGTCTTAATGAGTCATTATGCGAACAACATAACCGACTCGGCTAGCTTTGACCATGATGCATGCACAATTAATCAAAGTAAGGTTTCGATAGGGTTTTAGACTCATACCCTTGAGCGGACAACTCAAGGGGGAAAGGCACAGAACCGTCGAGTACACCGTTGATCGACTTGATTTTATCACAAATATGCCTTTTCCAAATTTAGGGGGGTGATAATATCATAAGTGCATAACCACTCATTATAACCGTTGCTATACTATTTCATTTAGCACGAGTGGAATATGATGTTGACCATGATTATGCAATAATTAAAGGAATGTTGTCACGTGTTTGCACATTATGAAAGTAGTAAATACAATAGTTCTTAATAATTTAATATAGTAGTAAAGCAGCAAAGAAAATCAGCAAAAGAAATAAAGGAAAGACACAAAAAGGAAAGTCAGTTTTTGTGGTCGAAAAAGGAATTAAATACTTAAGGCATTAAATAAATAAAGACATATAAAGAAGTGTAAAGTCACAATAATATTTTGAAATGGTAAAAGCCAAAGGAAAAGTCCTCAGTAGAGTCGCCATGCTGTCGCGCCCACTTTTTCTCGCAAAATCGAATTTATGACATTTGGGAGGACAACTCATTCCCTTTTGAGAATTTGGGTTTCATTTGAAGAGTCTGCACCTAATGATTAAGGTGCATTAGGACATCAAGAGGGTTTTGATTTGAGTAACTAGAGATTGGGTAAGGGCTTGAAATTATTCCAAGGAGAAGGTATTAGGCACCTCAGAGAATCCACTAGTGTGGTTCTCGGACAGAAAATTATTGTAACTTAGATCCAAATAACATATAGACATATATGGCTCAAATAAGAGGGGATTTCACATATTAAGGTTAAAAAGAATAGATAAAGTTTGAAAGAGAAATTTAAGGAAGCTGATTTTAGAAATAGAAGAGTAAAAAATGTTAATGAAAAGAAATAAGAATAAAGTGAAGGGGGTCCTAGGTTTACTAAAAATATGGATCACCACACAACATCCGGTAATCACTCCTCAATGAGGGGCTACACGAGATGTTATCGCGTGGTCATCATATCCATATCTACCCTTCCTACCTCGTTAAGGTGTTTAAAGCGTGAGTTTGTCTCGTTTACTTATTACATGCTATTATCCATCCCAATCTTATCAGTCTCAAAGATTTTTAGGAGTGCTAATCCTAAAAGGGAAGGGATATTAGGCTTATTTGTTGTTTCAAAGGTAAAAATTCAAAGGCGACATACAAAAACGTATTGCAAGTTGGGGGAAAGCAGATAACAAGCAGAGGCTCAAATATACCTCCTTAAACAAAGAAGCACGTAATTAGCATGACTTACATATATTGTATAGGTTTGATTAGTATAGACGAAGAAGGACAGTTGTTGAGGCAGTTTTAGTGTATTACATTACTCATATAAGAAGTTCGAATCAGGCCTGCCTGCTAGTTGTAACAATTAACAGAAAAATATTCAGTTTATAATGTTATCCTAACGCTTGCCTAAGTGTTGGGAAAGGATCTTATAGGGATAACATCTACTGGATTCAGAAAAGCAAGGAAATATCAAGGTCTGAAACATACTGGTTAAACTTGCTAAACAAGGGTAATCAGATAGGCAAGTTTGAATGAACTGGTTACAAGTTCTACATCTGACAGTACCCGTTATTACTGGTTTTAGCTCTATACGTGAATGAAGCGGCTTAGATTTAATTAGGAGTTCCTATAGGCATGCTTTCTTTGTGTTGTTGGTTTTTCTAAGGAGGAATAGTTAAAGACCCCCTTGAACATGACATTTTTTGGCGAGTATACACGTTAATTATTCAAGGTCCTGAGTACCCCCTTTCAACTTGGTATTTTTAAAGCTATTAACTCCTTAACGCGCTACATGGAAAAGAAAGTAACTTCAAATGAGTTTGGGAGCGTGAAGTTGCCATTTAATTACTACATCAGTCTAAAATTCCCATTTTTCTTAACTGTTATTCTATCTCCAACTATAAAAATGATGAAATGACTTTTTTAAAAACAATGATTCCAATCCCTATATCACCATCATCATTTTTAATTCCATTCATCTTCCTTATTCTAATCATATTTTCATATTTTTGTAAGATAACATCTTCTTCTTGCTTTAGCAAAATAATAAATTTCTCCCTAAACTTACAGCATAATTATGCTTAATAGGCCTTGTAAATACCTCAAATATTCGGTGTATTTTCAGAGAACATTACCCATTGTAATGGGGTTAATCCCGGCATGTGGGACACATTTGGACAGTGATTGAGACCCATTTGGGTTGGGTTTACCGGTTTCTTCCACCGGGGTTATACTTTAAACTTATACGAGTTAGATTCTTCCACCAGAGTTTTCGCCAGATTCTTCCACCAGAGTTATATTTAAAACTTATTAGAGTTAGATTCGAGTTTTCGCCAATTCTTCCAATAGAATTATAGTTGTATTTAAAAATGATTTGAGTTTAATTGAAAGGTCCCATTTGATTCTTCCACCGGATTCTTCGTCGGATTTAAGTTGGCCATTGGAATGGAGTAAAAGCCCTGATCTTTTATTAGATTTTTAAATTTTAATTAAATTAAAAATAGTTTATTTTGCCATTGTGTACAGCCACATCACATGAAAATTTCATATGGACTGCGCGTGGATGGACAATGCTAAGTTCCAATAAGCTAAGGAGTTAATAAATTTTAAAAAAGCAAGTTGAACGGGTAATTAGAATCTCGAATAGTTAAGGTGTACACTCTCCAAAAAGCGTCAAGTTCTGAGGGGTCTTTAACTATTCTGCCTTTTTTCAACCTTGTAGACATGGTGTAGAAATTCAGAAAACCTTATTGCCATAGTATCTAAATGCATAAGCCTACTTTTAAACCTACAAACATGGTATCGAGTTTGCAGAACTTGTTTAAGACCCATGAGCATGATATCTAGATGCAACATTTGTTTAAGACTTTTGAGCATGATATCTATATGAATGTAGTAGTACTATGATCATGATTTCTATACGAAAATGGATATTCAGAATGACCTATAGGCATGATATCTATATGCATTTAAACGTGCAAAATTCAAAATACCTATAGAAATTGTATCTATATGAGAATTGGAAATGAAGAATTCATAATAACCTATAGGCATGATTTCTATATGCACTTAAGTATGCAGAATTCAAAATACCTTTAGACATGGTATCAATGTGAGAATTGGACATGCAAAATTCAGAATGACATATAGGCATGATCTATATATGCATTTGAGTATGCAGAATTTAAAATACATATAGACATGGTATCTACCATTTACATACATAGTTACCCACCCTTTTAACTAACCAATTCCCAAGAGTTTATTACAAATTATTACAGCCCGAAATAAAAAAGAATACATCAGAAAATATAAATAAAAGTACAAAAAGAGGAAGCCTGATTCTGACTTCCTCACTGAGTTATGACGTAAACCAACTCCAGGATATTATGATCCAAAGCCTTTCTTCCGTTTGAGTATGTCAAAACTCCATAAGAACCTTAGCAGGGCTCCGAGCAATGCTCACACCCAAATATATTACCAGAAAATGGTAAGTACACTGTGGAAGGGCCAGCCCTCAAATGTCCAAGTTTAGAGGGAGCTTAAAGGGTCCCAAAATAAGGAACACAATAAGGGGCAGAACTTAAAGATTAAGAAAGTGTGCAAGTGCAGAACAGAATGCTAAAAGGGGAAAGGAGAGGGAAACCACTACAAATAAGTAAACATATAGGTTCAGGGGAATAGGGAGATTGTAAAGATCATATTGCTTAGTCATGGGTAGGCTTCAAGCTTGCCCAGCAATGGAGGATGCTAGCATACTCTCAAACTTGCGAGAACACACTATTTAGAGGCTAAGGATCCCAAGGGATCAAGTTTGATATATGGACAATAATTTGCAGTATTGTCATGCCCTAAACCACAGCATGAACACATAGGGTAGGGGTTTGGGATTCATAATAGAACAAGCAGAAAGAAATTAGTATGCTATATTAAGGGTTGAACTATACAGAAGCAGTAAGCAGACAGGGATACAAAGCAGTAAATAAACACATTGTTGTGATGCTAAAAATCGTAAATTAGGACATACCAGTTTCAAAGAAGCAAATAGAGAGAAAGCAGGCAACAGATCTTGTATAAAGGCCATAGTATAAGCAACAAGAGAGAATACTTTTGAGTGTAAGTGTAAGTTCAGAAAGACTACGAGTGATGGCTATGTTGGTGTCAATGAAAGAATCGATATTTATAGTAAGAAAAATATATATGAATAAGGTAAGGAAAAATAATTATGGAACTGGGTATTAATTAAAACAATAAGTATAAGACTTCCTTTAATTAAGGAATTTAGACAACGGTAAAAAATATTTAAGGAAAGAAATCAAATTAGCATCTTGTGCAAAGTAGGAAAGTAGGGATAAGTACATAGGATTTTATTTAAAGGAAAAGTTTTGAAATACACTCTTAGAACAAAATAAAGTAAGAATCAATTAATCCATAAAAAATCAAGGGTCAGAGGTTTGAAATTACTAGCTCATGAATAGGCTTAGGAAAGTTTTCGACTCAAATCAAGTAACAGGGAAATCAGCAAACAAGGAAAGAAATCAATCAATATTACAAAAAGGACGTCTGAGATTGATCAAAATTGAAAGCCATCCTAGAGGGAAGTTCAGCACATATAAAGAGGACACAAGTACTATGCATACGAGGCGAATATTAGGACAAAGAATAAGTGCCATGCAATTGCAAGTCAGTAAGTAGTAGACAATAGGAATATGGTAGTCCCATGGTAATTCATCAATGAGAACAAAGAGAGTATCAAAGAGCATACAAAGGTCCAGTAGAAAGACCTTAGAAGAGCTTAGCGGGGAATCACAACCATGTAAAGAAACAGAGGTCAAAACAAAGATTTTGAAGCTTAATCAAGTAGTAGATTTCAAAAACTCGAGATAGGTTCAAAGAAGTGAGGGTTTTTGAAATCAAACAAGTTCAAAGATGAATAATAAACAAATCACATAGACAATGGTCTCAAAACTCGATTGAATGCCCAAATTCTAGCGGTTTTATCATTAATCAAGTGTAGATATGAAAGCAAGTAAATCAGGCAGAAATATTAGTGAAATACATTCAGAAATATCAAAAAGGAACTGAGACCTTTAACATGCTTCTTTCAGTAGAAGAAACTCATGAGAAATATAGTAAAAGAAGAACATGCAAAACACAGTAGAGGAATTGATAAGAACATAGTATAAGAAACACATAGGAACACAGTATAAGAAATAGTTAGAACACAGTAGGAGAGACATATGAAGAAACATAGTAGAAGAAACACATAGAAAACATAGTAGAAGAACTAGTAAGAACATAGTATGAGATACACATAAAGAAACATAGTAGAATAAACACTCAAGAGAAAAAGAAAATCAGAGAACATCTTAACGAAACCCTAAATCGGAAAGATAAAGGTTTGAAAGCACAGTTTTTGAAAGAAATCTCAAGAAACCATTTAAAGCTCACGGAAAACACATATCTAGACGGATCTAAAGATATCAGAAGAACCTTAAAAGCTAGTGTTTCAAAGGAACCCCAATGGTGAGAAAGGCTTGGAATGTCGTTGATATGAGAAGGAAAGGTCTAGGTCAAACTCGAACGGTCATGATTTGCTGGAGCAAGGCTGTAGATGGACATAGAACTTGAATCAAACGAAGCCTGGACCAAGCTTCTTCGTGGTCAAGGCTTAAATCTTTAGAAACCAGGCATGTAGGAGTTAATGGAGATCGGTGTAGGACTCCAATGGCCTTGGAAGCCATGGATTCCGATGGTTTTAGCGTGGAAATATAGGTGGGGGCTAGGGCTTCTGAGAGAGTTGAGAGGAGGAGGGAATCCAGGGGTGGCTACCGGTGAGAAATGAGTAAAGTTTGAGGGGTATTGGGAAATTAGAAGGAATGGAAGAGCGTGAGCCATTGATCTGCTTGATCAAAGGCTTGGATTAAAGGGGGCGCGGGTGGGTTATGTTAACGGGTTGTGGGCCGGGTAATTTTAGGAATTGGGCCAGGTAATTAAAATTGGGTTCAATTGGGGGTTGATTTAAGGCTACAATATTTAAATAGCCAATTCTCCCTTATTTATTTTATAAAAAATAGTAAAATACTTTTTGAAAATGTATTTCAGGTACTAAAATGATTAGTAATATATAATTAGGAAAATAAAATTACTGGAGTCAATTTTACAATTATAAAATAAATTAATCTCAAAATAGGCTAATATTAGAATTATATGCAATTTAGCTTTTAAAATATAAAATAAATTTGTAAAAATATGCTAAAATTATGTTAGCTATATTTTAGTATAAATATGGGAATCTAATAAGTGAATTGAAAAAAAATGACAATTTTGAGAATAATTATTAGGCTTTTCTTGATAAAATAGGGCAATAAAATTTGATTTAAAAATAATTAAAAATTAGGGAAAACAGGAAAACCCTTGTACATGCTTATATATGCATACATATGCTATTTAAAATATATTTTTCATATAAAATATACAGAAAAAATTGGGTATCAACACTTCTTATGCTCCTTAGCAAGCTCCTTGAAAGCCTAGGTATGTGAATCAATTGCCTTGGTCAGTACCTCCTGAGTGTCGAGGATTTTCTTCTGGTTGTCTAATATCTAACCGAGAGAATCCTCTATAGACTGGGGAAATTATGGTGTTGTAGGTGCCAACTGAGCCTGTACAATGGTAGCCAAGATGGACAACTTGGATATGGCAGTCTACATCCAATTGTTGATACTCAGACGTGCCTGTCTTAGTCGGTGGGCAGTGATAGGATGGACCCGATAAGATGGGATCTCCAGGCCTGCTAATATGGATGGGCCAGGAGGAATAGCTGTAGATGTTGATGTATCGGGAAGGATATCTGTGGAAGTGGAGGTCGGCTCAGCAGGAGTCACTATCACAACTGGCTCATCAGACTGGCCAGTTGGAGCAGTAGCTATACCTTTGAAGTTCTTGCTCTTGGGTTTGTCAGCCCCCTACATGTTGTACCAGGAAAATGGAGCTTTCGCCTTAACCTTGATTTTATAGGGCCTCTTGTCCACTTCTAGGTTTCAGATGTACTCTATGAGGAAACTAGGGAAAGGATAGTTCTGGTCATGCTCCACACCCACGATAGTAATGATTATGGACATCACATTCCCTACGTTGATGGGGTACCCTGCCATGATAGAAGCCACTAACAAAACTCGGTGGAGAGGTAAGGTGTTGTCATGAGTGGTTCGGTCCAACCGGCTGCAAACAAAAGCCTCCCACCCCCGCGCCTCAAAATTCAAACTTCGACTCAGAATCCGGACTCCAGCAGTGAACTATTGGGGGGTAGTACATGGGATTTCCAGGTAATGTGCTAACCATGGACGGACCTCCTCGCCTATTTCCATCTTCTCCATATACAGGGTCTGCTCCTCCTCATTAAAGCCCAGGTACTCATTTATTGACTTCCCATCAAACAACATTTTTAAGTTCCAAACTTTGGTCACTTTGGAGCCCTTTTATATGTTAGCTACATTACTGTAAAATTCTTTGGCATTGGCGTACACACACTCATCTAGGAAGTGATCCCAAACCACTCTAGTCCTAAATTGTTTGGGGTCGTGAGTTAGTACATCTTTGTCAATGAAATTCTGCTCCAGGATCAACTTTCTTACCGGCCACCACTCCTGAAACTTATGGTATGTCACCTCACTCACAAACCTATCTTGCCAAACTTCTGGCTTTCTAGTTCTGGTAATGCCTCACACCTAAGGCTCAACCCTTCAGCTACCTCTTCATCTCCATCTATTTACTCCTCACATCCTTCTACACCCCCATCCCCCGGCTAATGAAGCTGTGGGACAGTTAAAGTATTCCCCACTACCGGCTGCTGAGCCCTCATATGACTCAGAAGAAACATATGTTGGTGCATGGGCAGTGGGTGATGGAGGCAGAGTAGTGTTTGTCAGTCTAAATCTCCCCAGCCAGTCTTCAGTATATTCTAGCACGGATTCAAAAGAAATGTCCTGGGATGGCGCATATCACTCCCCGACTGATCACAGGCTCTATCCGCTACTTTTATCGCCTTCTTCATCTTTTTAAAGTTTTCTCTAGCTTGAGGAGTGAGTTTAATCATCTTCTTACCCTTGTCCCCCATGAGGATTCACCTAGGCAGGGTTGTTTAGATCATATGCCACGTTGTTTTACGATTGTGTGCAATTACAAATCAAATGATTTTGTTAGTATCAGTTACAACAATTAAGAAGCAGTTGACAGTAGTGTTGCAGAACAGAAAAGAGTTGCAGAAGGTTCTCAGAAGTCCCCCATGCGGACCTTACAAAATGGCCACGCGGTCCGCACAGGGGTGGGGTTTAGACTATCCACCCTTTGTATCTTGACAGTGCGAACCACACAAAATGGTAATGCGGCCGCACAGGGGCTAGTGCGGTCTGCACAAAATGTAGTGTGGCCACACTGCCCAAAGTTTAGCTTCCTAGAATTCAAAAGTGCGGTCCACAAAAAATGGTAGTTTGGATCGCACAAAGGCACCGTGGACCGTATAGAATAGACTGCAGTCCGCACTACGTGCCTAGAAAGGGCACTAAATTAGGGTTCATGGGTTTTTGATTTTAAGCTCTATTTTTCCCCTAATTAATGTCCCTACATAATTGCCTAGTACATTAAAATATCTAATTCAATATGAATCCAAAATTTAACAACTCTAACCTAAGCAATTGAAGAAAAATACGGGAGGAAAAAATAAAATCTAAGAAAAAAACAAATTAAATGAAATAAACAAAATTAATAAAATAAAAAGGAGCATAATGGTACCAGATAAGGATATGAGATGAAGCAATTCATTTCCAACAATTAATTACAAAAAAAAAATGGGGGTGAGGAGCATAGTTCTTAGAGGTTTGTGGTTCAAAATTGCGAAAAGGTTAGAGGATACCCTTAGGGACTATTTATAGAAAAGCCCTAGGGACCATTCTCACCAACCAGTGCCGACCGCACAAAATCGAGCGCGGTGCGCACTGCACTATTTTGTTCAAGCTTGAGAAGGAAACGCTCTACGATCCGCACAAAAAGGACTCTGGCTGCAGAGGTCCAGTCCAGACCGCACAAAATGTAGTGCGGTTGCACTGGTAAAATTCAGAGGGGCTGCATTTAACCCTCACCAGTGCGGTCCACACAGAATGTAGTGCGACCATACTGGCAGCTTCAGAGACCTGTGCATTTTTCCACCGTGTCTTGCACTGCATCAACACAACCATGTAACATCTCACACCCTGTTAGCCAAAAATTCAATCCTTTACTACAAAGAAAACAAAAAAAAAACCATATGGGTTGCCTCCCAAGAAGTTGATTAACGTTGCGGCATGATGCAGGTTACCATCACATCATTTGAAATGATGAAGCGCCAACACGTGGTTGTCATCAAATTTTCCAAGATAATGCTTGACCCGGTGCCCATTAAATCTATAAACTTCATCATTTTTGTTCTTTAAATCAAGAGCACCAAATGAGGTCACACGCACCACTTCAAAAGGGCCACTCCATTTTGATTTGAGCTTTTCCCAGAGTAGACATAACCGAGAATTGAACAAGAGAACCAAAACACCTACTTTGAACTCCTTTCCATGAGCATATTTATCATGAAAGTACTTTGTTTTGTCCTCATAGAAGGACGATCTAGAGTAGGGATGGAATCTGAATTCATCAAGCTCATTGAGATGCTCCAGATGAAGATTGGTTGCAACCTCCCATTCCAAATTTATCTTCTTCAAAGCCCACATAGCCTTGTGCTCTAACTCAACTGGACGATGGCATGCTTTCCCAAACACCAATCGATACGGAGACATGCCAATCGGAGTGTTGTAATTAGTCTGATAAGCCCATAGAGCATCATTCAACTTCTTTTACCAATAGGTCCTATTATCATTAACCATCTTCGACAATATGCTTTTGATTTCCCTGCTGGAGACTTCCACATGACCACTAGCTTGATGATGATAGGGGTAGAGTCTTTGTGATTTATGCCATATTTTGCAAGCAAAGAGTCAAAAACTCTATTACAAAAGTGAGATGCCTCATCACTAATGATCGCACGAAGAGTGCCAAACCTTGTGAAAATGCTCTTCTTCAAAAATGCAACAACACTCCAGGATTCATTGTTAAGCAAACCCACGGCTTCAACCTACTTTGAGACATAGTCGACCGCCACAAGAATGTAAGTATTCCCACTAGAGCTAGCAAACCCATAAAATCGATGCCCCATACATCAAACATATCCACTTCATGAATGGTACTGGGAGGCATCTCATCCCTTTTAGAAATTCCACCCACTCTTTGGCATTTGTCATACCTCTTCACAAAATCACATTCATCTTTGAACAAGGTTGGCCAATAGAACCCATAACTAAGAACTTTCAAGGTGGTCCTCACCCCACTGTGATAGCCACCATAGGGTGAGGAATGGAAAACCTCTAAGATACTCAATTGTTCCTCCTCTGGGATACACCTTCAGTGCACACCATCTGTGCTAATCTTGAAAAAGTACAACTCATCCCAATAGAAATCCAAACTATCCCGTTTGAGCTTCTCCCTTTAGTTAGAAGAGAGCTCACACGGGATTATACCGATCACAAGGAAATTAGCAACATCGGCAAACCATGGCATATCATTCATCAACACCGAAAAGAGTTGTTCGTCGGGAAATGAGTCATTGATCTCTAGGCCATCACATAGCCTCCCCTCCTCCTCCAAGTAGGACAAGTGTTCCACCAATTGGTTCTCACTACCCTTTCTGTCCACAATCTCCAAATCAAACTCTTGAAGTAACAATATCCATCGCATCAGTCTAGCTTTGGAGTCCTTCTTCATCATCAAGTACTGGAGTGCGGCATGGTTGGTATGAATAATAACCTTAGCAACGACAATACGGCCAAAATTTTTCCATAGCAAACACAATAGCCAAAAGTTCCTTATCAGTCAGCATGTAGTTCACTCGAGCGTCATTCATTATCTTGCTCGCATAGTACACGAGATGAAATATTTTGTTCGTACATTGACCCAAAATTTCCCAAACCGCAACATCGCAAGCATCACACATGAGCTCAAAGGGAAAGCTCCAATTAGGCGCGGAAATGATATGAGTGGTGGTCAACTTATGCTTGAGAAGTTCAAATGCCTCCATAAATTTTCAGCAAACACGAACTTAGCACCTTTTTTCCAACAACTTGCACAAGGGGTTAACTACCTTCGAAAATTCTTTGATGAATCTCCAGTAGAACCCCGCATGTCCAAAAAACATCTATCTCCCTTGACAGGGGTCGGGGATGGAGCCCTGAAATCACATCGATCGTTGCTTTATCCACTTCAATACCATGCTTTGAAATTTTATGCCCAAGAATAATTTCTTCTTCCACCATAAAGTGGCATTTCTCCCAGTTGAGAACAAGATTGGTTTCTTCACACCGGGCCAAAACTTGATCAAGATTCTTCAAGAACTCATCAATTGAATCCCCTACAACACTAAAATGGCCCATCAAAACCTCAAAAATATCTTCCACCATATCGATGAAAGTGCCCATCATACACTGTTGAAATGTAGTCAATGCATTATACGATCCAAAAGGCATACGAGAGAAAGCAAAGGTGCCAAACGAACAAGTGAATATGGTCTTTTCTTGGTCTTCTAGAGCAATTAAGATTTGGTTATAGCCAAAGTATCCATCCAAGAAGCAATAAAAAGCACGCTCGAAAAGTCGTTCTAGCATCTGATCAAAGAATGGCAAGGGAAAGTGATCCTTGCGGGTCACTTTGTTCAATTTGCGATAGTCCATGCGAACCCTCCAACCTGTAACAGTTCTAGTAGGAACCAACTCATTCTAAAAATTTGTCACCACGGTCATGCCACCCTTATTTGGTACACATTTCACCGGTGAAGTCCACGAGCTGTAAGAGATGGGGTACACAAACCTGACATCCAACCACTTGATCACCTCTTTTGTTTTTACCACTTCTTGCATTGCCTCGTTCAATCTTCTTTGATGCTCAAAGAAAGACTTTGCATCATCCTCCAATATAATTTTTTGCATACAAAATATGGGGCTTATTCCCTGAATTTCATGCAAAGTCCATCCAATTGCCCTTTTTTCCGTTTGAAGCATGGCCAAAGTGGCGTCAACCTGCATGTTAGTTAGGCAAGAAGAAAGAATAACTGGTAAAGTAGAACTTGAGCCTAAGAAATTATACCTGAGGTGTGGAGGCACTGATTTCAACTCCAACACCGGTGGCTCCTCAATTGATGGTTTTGTTGGTGGAGTTTTCCGGTTTTCAATATTCAAAGACAATTTTCTAGGCTCATAAGAAAGAGCCCATCCCATGTAAGGCATTCACGCACTCCACTCTACATCCATCATCATTGAGATCAACATTTAATAGCACTACCTCAAAGGAATCCTCCACGTTGATCATGGCACTGGTCTCATCCACAATCACAGCTGTGACAAGGTCTACAAACGAGCACACCTCGGTACTATTGGGTTACTTCATAGATTTGCAAATATAAAAGACGACATTTTCATTGTCGGAAAGTGAGCTCACTCTCCTCAACATCAACCAATTCCTTCCCTATTGCAAGGAAAGGCCTCCCTAGAATGATTGGGACTTCGTAATCTACTTCACAGTCCAAAATGACAAAGTCGGCCGGCAATATGAATTTGTCCACCCCGACAAGCACGTCATCAATAATGCCCAAAGGTCGCTTCATCGATTGATCCGCCATTTGAAGTCTCATTGAGGTGTCCTAGCTTGACCAATGCCCAAGGTCTTGAAGAGCGAGTAGGCAATGAAATTTATACTATCCCCCAAATCACAAAGGGCCTTGGCAAAATTTGCACTTCAAATAGTGCAAGGGATGGCAAATGCTCCAGGGCCTTCAAGTTTCGGGGCCATTGAGTGTACGATAGCACTGACTTGGTGAGTAATTTTTATTGTTTCACAATCCATAGACCACTCTTCGTCACCAAATCCTTCATAAATTGGGCATATCCCGACATTTGTTCAAGTGCCTCCACCAAAGGCACATTAAGAGTAAGGCTTTTCATCATGTCAATGAACCTTTTGAATTGGTTGTAACTCTTCAACTTTGCAAGCCTTTAGGGATAAGGCAGAGGTGTCCTTAGAAAAGGTGCCTTGGTCTTGGGCACAACCGGCTCGGGTATGTCAATCACGTAATCCCTAGACGGGTTCACGACATCTTGAGTTTCCACCTCAGCCTCATTAATGCCAATCCTCACTTCATTTTTCACAACATTCTCAATCACATCTTCACCTATCAAAAGGACATCATCTTCCCGCAACTCAACATCATCATCTACAACTTGCTTTTCTTTCGAGGCATTCACATTACCACCTCTCCCACTTCTTATTGTAACTACCATCACATGATTGTTCCCACTCTTCGGGTTTACTACCGTATCACTTGGTAGAGTAACCTTAGGGTGAGTATTCAAAGTTGAGACTTGTCCCAATTTCACCTCCAAGTTTCGGATAGAGGTATTATGGGAATCAACCTGAGAATCAAAATATTGGTTCTTCTTCATATTTGTTGGAACAACATTTCAATTCTACCTATAGTGTTGCCCGAAGAACCAGAACGTTGAGATGGAAATAAGGGTTGATTGTTTGGTTGTTGGTACATTGGGGGCCTTTGAAAGCCTTTACCCCGGTTGTCATAGTTTCTATTATTGTTCCACCCGCCTTGATTATTTTTATGACCCCAATTGTTGTTATTACAATTCCAATTGCCTTGGTTGTTTTGGTTGTTGTTCTGATTACCCCAAGTGGTCCTTTGGTTGTTGTTCCAATTTCTATTTCCTTATTGTTGATTGCCCCAATTGCCTTGGGGTCCCCATTGTTGTTGGTTTGAACAGTTGCCTCTATTGCCTTGATAGTTGTTCACATATTGCACCTCTTAATTTCGTTCATCATAATAAACATTTTGAAAACCACCACATTCATTATCAAACTGTTCATAATTCCCTTGGTTTTATTTCCCTCTTTTCCTTCTCTTGTTGACAAGCATATAGACACCTTCCATGGTACTGACTTGGTGCGGATTTTGAACTTGTTGCTATTGTGCCTTTTCTAATTGGTTCATAGTAGTCGTAACTCAGCAATAGCTTGACCATGAACATGCAATTTCTTGTTCAAATGAGTGACTGTGGGGGTCACCTTGGGGCACGTTGGCTCTACTTTGACAAGCCGAAGAAGTGTCAACCATTTCGTCCAAAATATCACAAGCTTCATTATATGGCAACATCATGAAGTTGCCCCCAGCTAATTGGTTCACAATGTATTGATTTGTGGTGTTGATGCCCCGATAGAAGTTTTATTGGATTGTTGCCTCGATCACATCATTATTGGAGCACTATTTCACCATAGTTCTATACTACTCCCAAATTACATGCAAAGGTTCCATGGACTCTTGCTTGAAGGTCAATATCTCATCATGCAATGCCACAATATGCCCGGGAGAGAAAATGTTTGCAATGAACTTGTCCGCCAACTCATCCCACGTAGTGAAGGAATGGTTGGGGATTCGTTCTATACAATCCAACGCCTTCCCTCTAAGTGAGAATGGGAAGAGCCTCAACTGGAGAGCATCCTCGGACATATTGGTTTACTTTCTCCCCCAACATGTATCAAACCCTATGAGATGCTTGTAAGCATTATCATTTGTGGCGCCCGTTTAATACCCACATTGCTCGAGCAAGGTCAACATCACATTGGTTATTTAAATATTTCCTACCCGGATTCAGTGTGGGACAATAGCACTTGCGTATCCTTGGTTTAGGATAACTCTTGGAGCCACTCTTGGAGGTGACGGAGGAGGGTCTGGAATTTTGCCATTTGGATTAGTATTGGAATTACGGCCTCTACGTTGTCCTTGAGGTATAATAGGCACCTCATCTTGTTCAACATCATCTACCTCCTCCCCCGCAATCACATTTCCAAGAGGGGTCATTAGCATTAGTTTCCATTGGTACCTGAGTTGTGACACAAACAAATTATTAACAAAGAAGAACAATACACAAAACTAACTAAATAAATAGCCAAAATCATTAACTGCCCAGCAACGGCGCCAAATGTGATCGCAGTCTACTCCGCACTACTAATAAGTATAAAGAGAGGGTCGCAATTGCTTTTACCTAATTTTGGGTCGGGATCGATATCCATAGAGAGCTAAAATTGGAATCAAGTATCTATCTAGTTTACGATCGCAGATATGTTCCAAATTGCACTTCTTATCATTTTTGGGTTTTCTTTATAATTCTACTTTTATCAAAATACTAAAAGTAAATGTAATTAGATTAAGCTAAGAGATAAATATTGCAAGTTGTATCAAATGATTTAAAAGGCACTAGGGTAGTGACATCCGCCTAAGTGGTAAATTGATGGGTACTTGATTCTAAGACACAATTGACATGATTGGGGAGTATGATATAATTGTTGCACTACTTTACCCACTCTACACCTTTCGGTGGTTCAAGTAATTTTACCCTATTAACTTTGTCAAGACCAATTGGATATGCAAATTTGCACAAACAACTAGGGTGCACGTCCGATATTACTCTCTCGAGGGTTAACCCTTTAATTGAGGCTATCAATCTCTTGAGTATTCCCCAACTCCTTATTGGGTCAATTTCGGAGACTTAGGCTCTCTTTCTCAAGTAGAGCCCTAGTCAACTAAATACAAACTAGTATTTGCAACCACTAATTTAGCAATTAATCATAAAATTGACCCAAATTAAACACCCATAGTCAATTTAGCCCTATAATTCAAGACTCATCAATTAACCATACTAGGATTGAGCCACAACCCTAGCTAATGGGTCTAGCTACTCATATTCAAAGAGAAAAACAAAGAAATAGAAGAAGATAAACACATATTGAAATTGCTAAGTTAAATATAAGGATTCAATGATGAAAGTAAGCACAATTTCCCAAAATACCTACAGGAATCGTCCCCACTACCGCAACTACTTCTAAAAACTATCTGATACCCTGAAAATGGAAAAAGGCTATTTATACTAATATGAAAAATCTAGATAAAAATGGCCCTGCGGGGTTAGTATAGACCGCACAGAATGGACTGTGGCCGCACTAGGACACTTGGCTTCAAATTCTAGCTCTCTAAACTCAGGCTCTACGAACCGGACAGAATGGATTGCGGTCGTGGTGACTTCTAGTGCGATCCGCACAAAATGAACTGGGGATCACATTGGCTTGAAAGTTCAAAACTCTACTTCTCTAAATCTTGGCTCTGAGGACCGCACAAAATGGTAGTGTGGCCACATTGCCTTCAGTGAAGTCCGCACAAAACCTAGTGCGGCCGCACTGCCTGTTAGCTTAAAACCATGCTCTCTGAATCTTCCAGTGCAGCCGCACACCACTTTGTGCGGTTAGCACTGGGCGTGTTTTGCCTGAGCTTGTCTTGTCTTTGGAACTTGTGCAAGTTTCACTCATTTTGAGCTGATCTTTAATATCTTATCACTTTGTTGATCAAACCTGCAATAAAGCACAACTTGTGAGCCTTTTGGGACTATTTTGTATGAATTTCTAATCAAATATAAGCAAGAAGGAGTATAAAATGTGTCAAAATCCCTAGTTATCAATAGCCCTTATGGATGGTGTATTTAAAAGCAGTATACACTTGATAAATTTAGCTACAGAGGAGTGGAGTGGGCCACTCCTTTCAGATTTTTGGCCTAGTATCTAGAGCTCTCATGAATAACAAGGCACGTGCATGACCTATTTGGCGCTAAATCGGGTTGAACAGTAAAATTACCGGGGGCCAAAATATGATTGATAAAATCTCTTACTTACAATAAGAATTATTCTTCTCTTTCCTTCTAATTTCATTATTCATCAACTTCCCTTTATTGTCTTTCTTTTTGGTAATTTAACTTCTCTTATCCCCTTCTATTAAATAGTTGGGTTTGTAATATTTAATTTTGATGATTCATGTATCCTATAAATAAATAGATGTGGTCTTGTTTAACCCTGAAAAATACTTCACATTGCTGAAATAGGTTTTTAGGACAATGCCTAGCACGACTCAAGCTAATTCGTGTATCTGCTTACAAATAATAGTATTGCAGTATTATCATCGTTATTTTCCGGTCATTTGCCTACAAGTTGACAAATGTCTTAACCAAAAACATGTGACAATCCTTCTAGAAAGGAAGAGATAAATGGAAAGAAGCTTTTAAAAAGTGGCAATTGCATTTGCCATACGCTTTCCCATGATCCATGCACATGTGCCTAAAAATAGGCTCTCAATTTGATAAGAAATCATCATCAACAAAAGAAAGAAAGAAAATTATCTTCTCCTTTATAATTTAATCATTACCTAGCTACATAGCCGTTACTATACCAATTATTAAGCTTTCTTCTATAGTCCCATCTGTACATCTCTGTGATGGGGCTCATCATAAGCTTTTTTTTCTCAAACTCATCATAAGCTTTTTTTATCCTCTTCTTCGTGTTCTATTGATCAGAAGCATCCAGCAGCACCTCGCCGGTTTTGAATTCTAACACAAAATGGCCAAAGAATCATTTCGGCCAAATTCTCATTCTCAAGTTATTTCTTTTACAGTTTTTCAACGTGACAGATTTATTATTAATATTTTATCGATTCCTTTATTGTCTAAATAAATAGAGATGAGCTTGTTTAATTATGAGAAAATATTTCACATTACTGAAATAATTTTTTAGGATATAATCAAGCCAATCCGTATGCCCCTCCCCCCCTCCCCCCCCTCCCCCCTCTCTCCTTCCCCTATTGAGAATTTAAAGGTCATTCTCACTTATTTCTATATATTCTAGAAGAGTAAGTTTTTCGACATGGTTGTTTAATTTCTTTTCTGAAAAAGTGAGGGTAGTTTAGTCTTTCAACCAATACTACTTACATGTGATTTTAATGTAGCCTACTTATGACCACGTGTTCATTCAATATCCCTCTGGGTGTGTTTTCACACTGACACAGACATATTAGCTTTTCTGCTTCGTTTTTGCTCCTCTTGATTCTTCGCGACTCTCTATTCTTCTCTTCCTCCTTGGCTGCTCCATTTGTTATTATCCATGAAGTGTTACATGTAGGTACCTTCTTTCACTTTGAATTCATCAAAACTTTTGGGATTTTAACCTAATTTTTTAGATTGGAATTTTAAGAACTTTTATTTCATAGATCTACCACACAATTGAAGTTCACAGATGAATCTGAAACCTCTTGGCAAGAAGATATCAGATTCCGACATAATCGCCAGTATAATATATTTTAATTTTATTTTTTTCATATATATTTGGTTTCTTCAGTACTCTCTTAGCAAATCCTGATTACTTGCAAATTTGAGTTCTTTTTTGCCTTCTTTGGTAGTTTACGAATTTTGATATTTGTTTGCGAAAAAAATGGGACTTGGAGAAAGACGAGCATCGTAAATTAGGGATTTCGATGTTTATTTGGTGCAGTTTCAGGTGTAATTTCAAATCTCTCCTCTTTATACAATTTGTCTGTTATAACCTTCAATTGTAGTTCTCACTTCAGGTGAGTTTTGTTTCTTCTTATAATTTATTTGTACTAATTTTTTGGTAATGATGATATAATGGGGATATATTTGTTATCCTATTATTAAGAGGATCGCAGAAGAGAAAAATAATAGAAATTTGTTTATTGAAGAAGAGAAGATAACTTTCAAACTGCTTATTCACCACGGATGACAACAATTCTGTTGAGTTTGGTTCTTTGTATTTCTATTTTCTTTGTATGTCTTTATGAAGTTAGAACATGGTCGCACATAGCGGGATCTGTATGTCCTTATGAATTTAGAAAATGGTCGCACATAGCGGGAGCTTAGGCTGCTCATTTCAACTTTACTCTCTCATAAAACCAAGGAGAAAAGTGAATGAAAGAGTGATTTCTGTGAGAGATTTTGGAAAAGGAAATAATCTGACATTGATATCTGGTGCAACTGTGCATAGTTTATGCTTCAAATAGTTCTTCCTATTTTAACTCAAGCAAAAGATAACTCCAGCTAGATGGGATTATAAAGTTAAAGGAATCTTTCATGGAAAACGAAACACAATATTACAGAGGATAACAACAACAACATGTACCCAGTATATTCCCACCAGGTGGGGTCTGGGGAGGGTAATATGTAGACGAGCCTTACCCCTACCTGAAAGGGTAGAGAGGCTGTTTCCATTCGACCCTCGGCGCATAGGATAAAATGAAAAGCTGCATTAAAACAAAAACAAAAACAAAACAAAGACAAAATTAGAAACAAAAACAAGACAAAACAAAACAATAAAGCATTAGTAAATCCCGCAGAAATAACGTAAATAATTATATAAACATAAGAAACATAAATACAGTCGCATGCAATAATAACAAACCGTAACTACCATACTAACAACCATAAGGGGATATAAGCTAAAACACTAATCATCTATGGGTGACCCTGCTATCCCACACCCAACCCCGGGTGAGGCGTACGAAGAACTTTATGAGCCCCTAGCCTACAACCCTGATTCTAGACCTTCAGACTCCCCTATCAAGGATCTTGAGAATAAAGTAATAACACGATATTACAAAGGATAAAGTAACATAAATATCAGCTGCAGAGTTGCATCAAATAAAAATGAATGCAAAACCATTATATGTTTCAGTCAGCCAATTAAACAATCAACTACTCTCACTGCCAAATTAACTGGTGTCACCATGTGAATCATCTTTATCCATTCCACTCTGCTCAAATCCATTTCATTCCAACAATAAATGCAAGTCAAATTAGAGTTTTTTTTATGAGTAAAGAAGTCAAATTAGGCTTTTCTAAATCTAAAAGTTCTCTAAAACCACTGCATGTTATGGTTAATGTAAAAGGACTCAGCGAGCAAACATCATTTGAGCTATATGACCAAGGAGATATGTCTTTTGAAGAGTCAGTTACGCAAACAAATCAGAAGAGTACAAGTACTAACACATGCAGCAAGTGCATTGTAACAAAAAAATTATCTATGCAGGATATACAATAAATCAATACCGCGTAGTTATATGATTTTACCGGGAAGTATGAGTTTCGAAATTTTAAGCAACTAAAGGACATAAGCTCCCGCTATATGTGGGGTTCAAGGAAGAGCCGAATCATAAAAGTCTATTGTACGCAGCATTACCCTGCATTTTAGCAAGAGGCTATTTCCACGGCTCGATCCATGACCTTCTGGTCATATGGCAGGAACTTTACCAGTTATGCCAAGGCTTCTATTTTGAACTTTTAAGCAATTGTCGTACATAAATTGTAACGACCCGATCGGTCGTTTTGATCTCAAGCACGCCGTTCAGCAATCTGAGGCCATGAACAATTTCATTTCAGGTATTATGACTTGTGCGCATGGTCGGAATCGAATTTCGGGAAGTTCAGAGTTGATTTGAAAAGAGAATTCTCATTTCGGAAGCTTAAAGTTGGAAGAATTCACAAAGATTGAATTTTTAAGTGAACGATCTCAGAATCAGGATCTCAAGTTTCCAGCAGGTTTGTATGATGATTTCGGACTTAGGCGTATGCCCCGATCGGGCTTTGGATGGCTCGGGAGCGTTTTGGCGCCTATTGTGGAAGTTAGATTGGAAGGAATTTCATAAGTTGGCTTGAAGTGCATTTTAGATTTATCGATGTCCGTTTGGGATTCCGAGACTAGGAGTAGCTCCGTATGGTGATTATGGAGTTGTGAGCATGATCGGAAGTGGATTCGGAGGTCCGTAGGTCATTTTGCATCCATTTGGCTAAAGATAGAAATTTGAAGGTTTTGAGAAGTTTGACCGGAAGTGAACTTTTAGATATCGAGGTCGGAATCAAATTCTGAAAGTTGGAGTAGGTCTGTAATGTCGAATACGATTTGTGTACAAAATTTGAGGTCAATCGGACATGACTTGATAGGTTTAAACATCGAAAGTGGTTTGTTTGATAAGTTTCGAGGATCAAGTGAGTCCGTAAGGTGTTATGGGACTGGTTGATATGTTTGTTTAGGGTCCCGGGGGCCTCGGGTGGATTTCAGGTGATTAACGGATCGAAATATGGCATTTTAAATAGTTGAAGGGTCTGGTTGCTGGTATTTCCGTTTCTGCAGAAATGGGACGGCAGAAGCGAGGAAGAAGCTGCATAAGTGGTTGGATGTGAAGGCAGCCAAGGACCACAGAAGCGGCACTAGATCCACAGAAGCGGTGGGCCTGTCCGCAGAAGCAAAAATGGGATGGAGCCCCGTGTCCGCAGAAGCGGCATATTGTCCGCAAAAGCGGGACTGCGAAAGTGGAAATATTTCCGCAGAAGCAAAAGTGCTGAAGGCAGTGCGAGTTGTTTTAAATTCGGGATTTGACCATTCTTCTCCAATTTTTCACTAGGCATGGGCGATTTTGGAGAGCTTCAAAAGGGGATTTTCGTCCTCAACGTCAAGGTAAGTTATCCCTACTTTGGGTTAAATACATCAATTATATATGGATTTGAACATGAAAATGGTAGAAAACTTGGGGTTTAAGGGAAGACTTAGAAAATTAATATTATTGGATTTTGACCACGATTTTGGGTATGGAATTAAGAGAAAATTATATATTTGAGATCGTGAGTTCTTCGGTAAATTTTATCTTCGAGAATTTTCGGATTCTAGGTACGTGGGCCCGAAGCCATTTTTATCAACTTTGCGATCGGGGTTAGGAATTATTATAAATTGGACTATAATGAGTACATTTGCATATATTAATGGGTTTACATTATTATTGGCTAGATTTGGAGCATTGTGCATCGATTCGAGCCTTCATAAAGCCGTGGAATGCCGGTTATGGATATTCGGAGCGAGGTGAGCCTCCTTTGTAACCTTATAAAAGGGAATTATCCCCATAGGTGAGTTAATTGGTTATGTGCTCCTATTTGTGGGTGCTACATACGCACAAGGTGACGAGAGTCCGTGTGTAGCTCCTATTATGGTATTGTCCGGGAAGTCTAGGACCCAAAAGCATGCTATATTTGGATAAATTATAACTTATGGACAACTTGAATTGATTAAATCATATTGAACTAGTAAATGAATTTCTAAAAGGATCGAACTTCATTTTATTAAATTTAAATTGATTAAAGGAGAATTTGCTTTAATTGGATAATTGTTTTTGGATAAATTCCTAATTGACTATTTGCGCATGATTTTCAATGTGTACCTGGCGTCGCATGTATGATTCGCGAGAAGGGTATATGTTTAAATTTTTGAGCGGGCCGAACGCCTCAGCAGATTAAATATATGCATATATGGTTCGTGTTGTTTGACCTTCGGCAGTGCACAATTTACATTTGTGTTGGAGCGGGCCGTCGACCTCGGCATGATTTGCACATGCTTGTATTGTTGTCTTGAATTTATTAAAGTTGTTATTGCCTCATCATGGCTCGAGCATAATTGGTTAATAATGAAAAGGAAATTTTGGAAATTTCCTATAAAAGAAATAAATATTTACTTGTTTTCTTTATTTGGATTAAAGTCATATTTATAAAAATCCACAATTTAATATATTAAGGATAAATTACTATTGGATCATTAGTAAGTGTCAAAGTTGACCATCTCATCTCTATTTTTTCGAGATTATACGGGATACTTATTGGGTACACGTTGTTTCCGTTCTCATACTACACTTCTGTGCATTTTTGTTGCACAAACACATGCATCTCTAGTGGCCTACTGGACATAGCAGCATGGTGACACGGAGACTAGGTGAGATGTATTTCCTTGAGACGATCTGCAGCTAGTATAATCTCCCTCGGGATTCTATTTATTTTCTGTCCAATTATTTTCCGGATAGCTGTTGTACGTTATTTGATTTTCCTTTGAAATTTCTCATGTACTTGTGACACCGGGTTCTGGGATGTACTTGGGTTTTATTCAGAAAGTTTACAAGTTGTTAAATATTCCATTCTTTATTTCAGAAGAATATAATGGTGTGTTATTTCAATCGTATAAAAGAAGTGTTTTCAAAATTGTTATAACACGAATTTAGTTAAGTATTTCAGTTGGCTTGCCTGAAAGCGGTGTGTGGTGCCACCACGACCCTTAAGTGGATTTTGGGTCGTGACAACATGGTATCAGAGCACTAGGTTCCCTTAGGTCTCACGAGTCATGAGCAAGTCAAGTAGAGTCTCGCGGATTGGTGCGGAGACGTCTGTACTTATCTTTCAGAGGCTACAAGGCTGTTAGGAGTACTTCCCTTCTTAATTCCTTATCGTGCGATTTGATTCATGTGAGGCTTAAGCCTTTTTTTCTTTCCTACTCAATCTTACGCGATGTGAATCGCTCGTTGTATATTGAGAAATGCAGAATTGTAATGCTACTACAGATGTGGTGCAGGATGTTTCTCCCGGTATAGTTGATGGGACTATTATCGTCGCCTTGTGGAAGGATATTCTATTGTTTCAGCTCAGTAGCGGTATTCCAGAGAGCTCTGAGGCTAAGTGCAAGTTTCCATGATTGTATTTTCAAGATGGTAGGATGTTTGCCTACGTGACGAGGTAGTGAATAACTAGAAGAGAGGTTTACCCGGTGCATGATCTAAAGATTCGGTATTTTATTCCAGGAAGGGGAAAGGCAATCGGGTTGAGAATGTTCAAGTTTGGGTGATGCGTTAACGAGACATGGTATTTCCGAGCACAGTGGATTTTTCTTCTATGATGAATTGTTGTTGTCGTTATTGAATATACTAAGTTCGCCGGTGTTATGATCTTCTACAATTCACCCTTCTAGCAAGATATTGTGAGGCAGTATTGAAGAAGCGACGATCAGAGACCGAGGGTGTGGTGGTTCATAATGGATTCGGTGATTCTAATGTCGACGACTCGAGAAGGATGAAATTCAGAAAGGTATAAAGTTTGTAGAGATTTGTGGGTTCAAGTGCTACGAAGATAGATTTTATCTAAGGAAATAATTGAGTAGAAAAGTATGAGGGAGGACATGTGTAAAGTGTCAGGCGGTGTTTGAAAACTTCTAGAAGGCCAAGTATAAGAAGCGCATGTCAAGTAGTTGATTAAATAAGTGAGTTTTCCCAAAGTGGGAGAGTGGCGGAGTTGCATATGGGCTTGGCGGTAGGATGACTATGCATTTTAAGGAGAGTTTGGAACGATTTGGGAATTTCATATGTTTGTGATTGGGGCCTACGGAATTAATTTGAAGTATATGCCATTATGCGGCAGAAGATTTGACATAACGGGAAGGAGCTGCTCGAATAAAGAAGGATAGAAGATAACTTCGAATTGGAAGGTTGTTGCCGCACATTTAAGTAATTTCCACAGGTGGGTTATTCCCGGTGAGCAGGTTAGCGGTCGCGTGGTTAGTGAAGCTTCTGCAAAGAATTCTATTGGTTATACAGCAAAGAGATCGGTCGTGCGAATGCAATTGATGATTAAGAGTATGAAAAAGGTTTTTTATAGGAGTCCAAGAATTTTGGCGGTTAATTTGCGCTAGGTTATGTCAATAAGAGATTAAGAATGCTGGTGGATTCCAGAGTTGTGTAATGGTGGCTTCAAGATAAGTGGGAGAGTCCTACCGCTTATGATTGGGTTGTGTTGTTAACTAGCGCGGTTTCTGATTATCAGCATGTTGATGAGTTATTTCAGCTACGGAGAAAGACCATAAGTGGTAATTTGAGCAAATGATTTATTGGAAGCATGCTATGGTTGGCCTTATTGGTTCATGTTCGGACTTGGGAAAGGATTCAGGAGTTATGCCTTGTATGGATGCGGACTTTAAGGGTAGTGAATCCGGCGGGCTCTTCGTCGAGAGGGTGTTAACGTGTTATAAGATTTATGGAGTTGATTAAATTGGGTACCAAGTCAGAGCGGATGTCTCTCAGTAACGGTCCTAGTAAATTGAAGAGGTAAACTGTGGTGCCTAATGATGTCGAGCTTATAGGTACAATTAAGAATCAAGATTTGTAGTAGCTTATGAGAAAAGGCAAAGAATATTCTATGATTTTTTGACTTATGGTGTAGCATTTGGAAGGTATGAAATGGTTCATAGGATTTGAGACAGCATGGTATCGCGATTCAAAGTCACTCGGGGTGAGTGTGGTTGGAATATGTTATGTATTGGATGGAGTTACCATTATTTCTACGGTAATCAAGGATAAAGTGGAAGGAGATAGATTGATTAGCCATAGTTGACTTGGAATATTGGTGGTAGTGATCAGTTCATTCAGCGTGATCAAGTTATGCGTATGATTTGTGGTGGTACATGTGAGGCTTGTCGGCTGCTATAATTGATTTTTGATCAGAAGCATTCTTCTATTATGGCCTATTATGTGTAGGCAGATCCCGAAAGGGCTATGGTGGCTTGGACCACTACTTAGAGATTTGCATATTCTATGGTTATGAGAATTCGCATGCGTGTTGCTATGGTTCTCCTGAAGTGAGTTAAATGAAAAGTTTTATATGATGAAGCATTAACCTATTAGCGGTTTCAGAGTTATGATAAGAATTATGTTCTATCGTATATCAGCATATTGGGTGCAGAAAGTGATATGGAATTTGAGGTGAGGATCAAGGTTGCAGTTCCGTGCTGACAATGATGTCACGAGCTCGGATGAGTACGGAAGGAGTTTCGATATTTAAAGTAGGTTGGTATTGTCTTAAGTGTCACCTGAGATCGGTATTTTGTGAAAAGGGCTTTGCATTTTGGTTAGGGATTCTTGATCGTTTATCAGCGTTAGTACGACCGGTGGTTTGGATGTACGGACCTGTTATGGGTTTGGAAGATTGTGGGTGTCCCACAGAAATATTTATAAGTGTGGTGTGTAGTCACTCGATTGATGAAAAGATTTAAACCAACAATAAGGATTGTGGTAATATCATTAATTTGAGAACTTATACCCGGAGGGCACTCTATTTATTGGGTTATGGATGGTGGAGGTCTGCTCCGGTTATGAGGGTTTGTCCTATGTGGTATGAGAAAAGAGGAGTTATTATGGATCTTTGAAATGTTATTAGCCTAGTTGGTGCAATCAGAAATCGGCTTGAGATCAGTGGATGGATTTAAATGTGATTAGGGACTTTATAGTAGGCTGGATGTGAGCAGATCATCAATGTGCTCTCTATGGAAGAGTAGTCGCGGTGTCATTTCATTGTCAGCTATTTCATGTAATGATGTACAGTGTGGTGCGAGTTGTGAGACGGCTTGGTGAGTTTCTTATGTATTGAGGTTCCACATAGAGATGAGTTTATATGAGCAGGATGGCTCTTGAGATTCAGATTGTATATCACACCTCAGTTGTGCTCGAGTTGGTATATTATAGCGTTATATGTCTCCCCAGGGAATGGTACTATACACTTAGTGCTTACATGACCGATATTTGGTAATTTGTTGTAATGAGCAACTTAGCTCGATGTACATCTTCTTATGTGAGTTCCATATCGGATGGAACACCGTCATAGGTATGTTATTTGGATCGGGTGGCACCCGGCATGGTTATGTTGTGTGGATTGTGCGGCACACCGCCATTGTTATGATTGCTCGGATCGGGTTGCGTGCTGCAACAGTGTGATGTTCAGTATAGTTCCCCATATCTGTTTATTATGTTCTGTTTCCTATTTTCGGAAGGAAACTCCTATTAGTTGTGCGCCCGCGTCGCATGTGTTATTCGCAAGCGGGGTAATCGAAATTCCTTTTCAGAGATTAATTTCCTTTTTGTATCACATTCTAATCGATAGCCTATTGGCACATCGTGGAATCATATGAGACTTTCGGTCATATCGGGGTGGCTTGTTGCCTGAGTGGTTTGTGCTGGGTGAGACAAGTTTTATGGATTTGGGATTAGTTCAATTTGGTTACGTGAAAAATATTAAGGAGAAAAGATCATTATCTTGTTCAGAATGAGGTAATGTTTCTTGTCAGGAGTATAGACTCAATGATTGGTTGACTCGGCAGTTGAATATGAATGTCTGCACATCTCTTCGTCGTGGCGGTATTGTACAGGTTAGAGTAAGACCTATGTATGTCATAGGGTGCAATGAGAACAACAGGTTAGTAGGATTTCGATTAAGTTTATCAGAAAATGTTATGGTGGACGGGTGAATAAAGTGATATTAGGTGTGAATTTAGCAAAGTAATGCAGCCATGTTTGGATCCAGCTTGTAGTGATTGACGCGGTGGTCTTATGTTGGAAACAGGTTAGGCATAGGATTACGGGTGTTGGAATTGGGTTCTAAAGCCTATTTGCATGAATAAAAAGGGCAAATCTTCAGAATTTTTCGAGCTGATGTGTTCAACAGAGTTGTGGTAGCACGGGATGGTGCATCAGAATTAAACGGTGATTTCAGGCTACATTGGTGTAATTCTCAACACGTTCGAGGGCGAACGTATGATTAAGTGGGAGAGAATGTAACAATTCGACCGGTCGTTTTGAGCTCAAACACATCGTTCAGCAATCTGAGGTCATGAACAACTTCATTTCAGGCATTATGACTTGTGTGCATGGTCAGAATCGAATTTCCGGAAGTTCAGAGTTGATTTGGAAAAAGAATGTTTATTTCGGAAGCTGAAAGTTGGAAGAATTCACTAATATTGGATTTTTAAGTGAACAACCTCGGAATTGGGATCTGAAGGTTCCAACAGGTTCATATGATGATTTCGGACTTGGGCGTATGCCCGTATCAGGTTTTGGATGGTCTGGAAGCGTTTTGGCGCTTATTGTGGAAGTTAGCTTTTTTGGAAGGAATTTCATAAGTTGTTTTGAAGTGCATTTCAGAGTTATCGACGTTCGTTTGGGATTCTGAGACTAGGAGTAGCCCCGTATGGTAATTCTGGAGTTGGGAGCACGATCGGAAGTGAATTCAGAGGTCCGTAGGTCATTTTGGAGCCATTTGGCTAAAGATAGAAATTTGAAGCTTTTGAGAAGTTTGACCGGAAGTGAACTTCTTGATATTAGGGTCGGAATCCGATTCCGAATGTTGGAATAGGTCTGTAATGTTGAATGCAACCTGTGTACAAAATTTGAGGTCAATCGGACATGATTTGATAGGTTTAAACATCGAAAGTGGAAGTTTAAAATTTCAAAGTTCATAAAGCTTGAATTGGGATGTAATTCATGGTTTTAGCGTTGATTGATATGATTTGAGGCCACGAGAGAGTCCGTATGGTGTTATGGGACTTGTTGGTATGTTTTGTTAGGGTCACGGGGGCCTCGGGTGGATTCTGGGTGATTAACGGATCGAAATATGGCATTTTGAATTGTTGAAGGGTCTTGTTGCTGGTATTTCCACTTCTACAGAAATGGGACCGCAAAAGCGAGGAAGAAGACGCAGAAGCGATTGGATGTGAAGGCAGCCCAGGACCGCAAAAGCAGCCCTAGATCCGCAGAGGCGGTGGGCCTGTCCGCAGAAGTGAAAATGGGCTTGAGCCCCGTGTTCGCACAAGCAGCATATTGTCCGCAAAAGCGGGACCGCGAAAGCGGAAATATTTTCGTAGAAGCGAAAGTGCTGAAGGCAGTGGGAGTTGTTTTAAATTCGGGATTTGGCCATTCTTCTCCCATTTTTCACTTGGCATGGGCAATTTTGGAGAGTTTCAAGAGGGGATTTTCGTCCTCAACGTCAAGGTAAGTTATCTCCACCTATTTTGGGTTAAATACATCAATTATGTATGTATTTGAGAATGAAAATGGTAGAAAACTTGGGGTTTGAGGGAAGACCTAGAAAATTAGTATTCTTGGATTTTGACCACGATTTTGGGCATGGAATTAAGAGAAAATTATATATTTAAGTTTGTGACTTCTTGGGTAAATTTTATCTTTGAGAAATTTCGGATTCCGAACATGTGAGCCCGAGGGTATTTTTGTCAACTTTGCGATCGGGGTTAAGAATTATTATAAATTGGACTATAAGGAGTACATTAGCATATATTAATGGGTTTACATAATTACTGCCTATTTGGAGCATTGTGCATCGATTCGAGTCTTCGAAAAGGCGTTGAATGCTGGTTATAGATCTTCGGAGCGAGGTGAGTCTCCTTTCTAACCTTGTAAGAGGGAATTATCCACATAGGTGAGTTAATTTGATATGCGCTCCTATTTGTGGGGGCTACATACGCACGAGGTGACGAGAGTCCGCGCGTAGCTACTATTATGCTATTGTCCGGGTAGTTTAGGACCCAAAAGTACGTTCTACTTGGATAAATTGTAAACTTATGGACAACTTGAATTTCTTAAATCATATTGAACTACTAAAGGAATTTCTAAAAGGATTGAACTTCATTTTATTAAATTGATTAAAGGAGAATTTGCTTTAATAGGATAATTGTTCCCGGACAAATTCCTAATTGACTATTTGCGCATGATTTTCGATGTGTATCTGCGTCTCATGTATGATTCGCGAGTAGGGTAGGTGTTTAAATATTGGAGCGGGACGAACGCCTCGGTATATTAAATAAATGCATCTATGGTTCGTGTCGTTTGACCCTCGACAATGCACAGTTTACATTTCCGTTGGAGCGGGCAGTCGACCTCGGCATGATTTGCGCATGCTTGTATTGCTTCATTGAACTTATTAATGTTGTTATTGCCTCATCATGCCTCGAGAATAATTGGTTAATACGAAAAGGAAATTTTGGAAATTTCCTATAAAAGAAATAAATGTTTACTTGTTTCCTTTATTTGGATTAAAATAATGTTTATAAAAATTTACAATTTAATATATTAAGGATTAATCATTATTATACCATTAGTAAGTGTCAAAGTTAACCAACTCGTCTCCACTTCTTCGAGATTAGACGGGATACTTATTGGGTACACGTTATTTTCGTACTCATATTACACTTCTGTGCATTTTTGCTGCACATGCACATGCATCTCTAGTGGCCTACAGGACATAGCAGCATGGTGACGCGGAGACTAGTAATCTGTATTTCCTCGAGGTGTTCCGCATCAACTATAGTCTTCCTCATGATTTTATTTATTTTCTATCCAATTATTTTCTGGACAGTTGTTGTACTTTATTTGATTTTCCTTAAAAAAAATTCATGACTTGTGACACCGGGTTCTGGGATGTACTTGGGTTTTATTCAGAAATTTTACAAATTGTTAAATATTCCATTGTTTATTTCAGAAGAATATACTGGTGTGTTATTTCAATCGTATAAAATAAGTATTTTCAAAATTGTTAAAACAAGAATTTAATTAAGTATTTCAGTTGATTTACCTGACAGTAATGTCCGACGTCACCACGATCTTTAGTGAATTTTGGGTCGTGACATAAATTGATCAAATATTTACCCTAAGCATCTTCATGATGCTGAGGGTAAAGCTAATGAACTGAAAGATTATTAACTAAATAAATGGTTGAGGGTAAAGCTAATGAACTGAATAGTGCTGAACTATACGAGTCTCGACTCTTTCTATGAACTGAATAGTAAAGCTAAGACACCTGTTTGTACCATTTACTGTGGTGGAACCTTCTATCCACTTTCTGTGGGTTTAGCTAAATCTTGAAAGGAAAACATTAAGAAAATTAAGCAGTTAATAGGGAGAGATTTTTATCTAAATTGGGAGGAAGAACTAGAGAATATAACCCTTCCCTGAGATGTTTAAGAATTCTAATCTTTAAGTGACACGGGTACTGGGGTAGTGAAATCTTGGGATGTCGATATGAAAGAGTAAAAAGCCTGGAAAGCCTCCTCTTTTGTATGGAAAAGCTGGTATACCCGAAGGTTTTTGTCCTGCACATTGAATCAAAGGTTAACTTTTAAATCTCGAAGGTCAGTCATTCTCACCAGACCAATAAGAGGAATATTGTGAGGTCCTTGATCTTTCATTGCGTCTAGAATGAAGGTCTTTGGATTTACTCTTGAGATCACAATGTTGTGTGTTATTTACCATATGTCAAAATAGGCATATGTTTGCAAAAAATTGAATTTGGTTTAGTACTTATATATTAAAAGAATTAACCGCAACATTTTTTAAACGGTAAAGGGTCAGAACTGCCTCTATCGTATTGACTCAAGGTTAAAAATGCCCTCCGTTAACCTATTTTGAAGAAAATGCCCCTACCATTAAAAATGTGGCATATTTGTGCCCCTAACATATTGACTCCAGTTTACAAATGCCCCTACCGTTAACCTATTTTGAAAAAAATGCCCCTACCGTTATAAATATAAGTACAGTCAGTTGTTAGACTTAGGGGTACAAATATACAACAATTTTTAACGGTAGGGGCATTTTCTTCAAAATAGGTTAACGGATGGCATTTTCAACCTGGAGTCAATACGCTAGGGGCAGTTCTGACCATTTTCCCTTTTTTAAATAGGAGATTAGTACAAGCAACTCTTATAATATTTGCAAAACTAAAATATTTCAGCTAATATTTGAGAGTAATAGTTCTTATTACTTTTCTTCATTATTTTTTTGCGAGTAAGAGTTCTACTAATAATAAAGTTGGTGCAGCTGGCATTTACATACAAGATGTTTGGTCATGATGGAGATCACTCGATTTGACTCGTGTATTTAGGAAGTGTAAAGTCGAGGGAAATTCTAGCGCACCAATACAGACACCAGCAACCTTGATGTTCATAGATTGATACATTCCTACTACTTTTATAGACTTTTTGATGTTATGTTCTTGGTTCTGCTTAAATCTTTTAGTTTAGTCTACTTTACTTTTGAACCATGAAAGGTTGTGGCCATTTAAGTGCATTATGACTGTATGTAGAATTCCCTGGAAGATTCTCTAATAAAGCTGGCTTTTCCTATCATATTATTCTTTTACCTATCTTATTATTTGAGTTGATATAGTAAGAGTTTTGACTTCATACTCTTAATATAGCACAAGCATTTCAGCTACTTTGGCTAATGACTGATTTTCATGCTCCCTTGAACTCTTTATTTTGGGATGCTGATTTGCAAAATTAGAAAACAATTGCACTGCTCTCAGCTGCAACATCCAATTATTTACTGCCTCTTCACACATAAAGATTGTTTCACTGGTTGGTCTATGCATATTGGGAGATTCATTTTTCTCAGTCTGCAAAGGTACAGAAAATATCTTAATGACAACAAGATTATTGCATGACTTACTGCCCTAGAATCTTTTGACTGTTGGGACATATATGTTTCTCAGTTAGCTCGATCTGTGGCACATTTTCTATTACGATATCTATTAGCACAAATGAAGAACAAAGGGAGAATAAGAATCTCTTGGGAAATGTTAAAAGGAGTCGAACGTTATATGTGAGGCTTTTTATTCAGATTATGGTTTAAAAAGCATGAAAGAACTTCTTAAAATTAGTGGTTACATACTTCTTTTATGTTTTTTATCTTAATATTCTGGTTTAAATAAGCATGAACAACTTCTCTGTGACAACTCAAAGGGTTATCACTTATTTTTCTCTCTTTTCTACGCTTTCGAAGTCTTGAAAATTTCACTTTTAGTTGCCTCGATTCGCATGCATAGTCCGGTTGCGTAGCCGGAAAGCTTATGTTTAAAAATATGTGAAAGATTCTAAATGTAGCATTAAAATGATTAAAGTTGACTTTAGTCAATATTTTGAGTAAACGGACCCGGATCCGTGATTTGACGGTCCCGGAGGGTCCTTAAAAAAATATGGGACTCAGGCGTATTTCCGAATCGATATCCGAGGTCCCGAGCCCGAAAAATAAATTTTTGTGTAAATTATTTTTCTAGAATTTATATGGAATTTTGAAATAAAAATTGATTAGAAAACGATGGTATCGGGCTCGTATTTTGGTTCTGACGCCCAGTTGAAGTCTTATATATTTGTTAAGCACTTTTTGTAAAGTTTAGTCGAAATCGAACATCGTTTGACGTGTTTCGGACCTAAATATCTAAAGTTCGATGTTTAAGAAGTCAGAACGAAAAATGATGATTTTAAGTCTTGATTCATTGATTTTGATGTTGTTTTGGCGATTTGATTGCTCAGATAAGTTCGTAGGATGTTGTTGAGTTAGTGTGTTATTTGATTAGGAGCCCCGAGGGCTCGGGAGTATTTTCGGAGGTGTTCTGGGTAGTTTGAACATAGTAAAAAGTTGAAGAAAAATCTGGTATTTTTGCGATGCTTCTCATTTTTACTTCTCTGAGTTCGCGTTCGCGTTCGCGTCTCATACTTTGCGAACGCGTAAGCCAAATTCAGTGCCCCAATAATTCCTTCTTCGCGTTCGCATTCCACGGTTCGGGAATGTGTAGCTTTACCATTTCCCTCCTCGCGTTCGCGTGGTTCTTCATGCGTTCGCGTAGAACAATGCCTAGGCCCCCTCAGTGTTTCCCCTTCGCATCCGCAGTCCCCCAATCGCGAACGTGATGCCCTGCCCTGCTGCCCATCGCGAATGCGACCTCCCCCTCGCGAACGCGTAGGGCCAATTCGCCCAGTGATTTTTTAAAAAACTTTAGAAACAGTACATACGGGTTTAGTCCAAAAATTCACACGAGCTCTCTTCTTCCCCAAGCTCTAGGAGTCCATTGAACCTTTCTTTTATCAAGACCTCTTGGGTAAGCAAATTTTCACTTATTTTGTTCATTTTCCTTCATTAATTAGTAAGTTTCTAAGCCTAAACCATGTAATCTAGGATTGAAATTGGGGGAAAAGGGTAGAGTTAGGGCTTTTCGATTTTTCTTTGATTTAGACCTCGTTTTGGGGTCAGATTTAAAAATAAATTGTATACCGGGGCTCGTGGGGGAATGGGTGACATGAAATTGGTTCGAACCTCAGGTTTTGACCAAGTGCGCCCTGGGTCGATTTTTGGAATTTTTGGAAAAAAGCTTAGAAATTCACATTTAGCCATTGGGTTTAGTTTGTTTAGCTATTATTAATATTGGAAAGTCATTATTTCATAGATTTGATCGAGTTGGAGCCGAATTCGAGGGGCACAGCTATTTTAGAGGCTCGAGTTGAGTTTGGAGCATTCGAGGTAAGTGTTTTGTCTAACTTTGGCTTGAGGGAATAGGAGTAGAGTCTTAGTTGATAATCGTTATTTGTCGAGTATGGTGTATAGGCATGGTGACGAGTATCTATACACTGGTGTCAAGCATGACCGAGGGTCCTTATTTGTACTTATTCTAATATTGTTGTGACATGTTCAATTGATGATCTTTATGTAATGTGAAGTGTATGAGAAACAATTATGAATTGTAAACCCTTGGGAGCGTTGGCTCGAACGATATAAGAACTAATTAATAAGAAATAAAAGAAGTAGAAATCCCTTGCCGGGATGTTTTGCGTATATTTATTATCTCCCTTGCCGGGATGTGAAGGTTAATGTTGTTGCTCCCTTGCGAGGAGGTTTTATTGGTGTTCTTGATTTACTCCCTTGCTGGGATTTTTGTTGTGTTGTTATATTCCCTTGCCGGGATTTCTTCACTGGTTATTCTTCTCTTGCTACATATTTGTGACTGTTGTTTGAATGAGAAAGTATGATATTAGTGGGTTGGGTTGCACACCGCAACAGTGTTAAATAATATGGACCGAGTTGCTCCCTACAACAAGGATAAATAATCCACATGGATCGGGTTGCTCGCTGCACAAGGATAAATAATATCCACACGGATTGGGTTGCTCGCCACAACAATGATAAATAATATCCACACGAACCGGGTTGCACGCTCCAACAGAGATAAACGATATAGGTCGGGTTACATGCCGCAACATTGTCATTTGAGGATCGGATTGTACGCTGCAACAGTTGTTGTCTCAAGTGTGTTTTGTTTGGAATAATTGTTTCTTGATTCGCTGTAAATTCTTGGTTTCTTCTATCATTATTGTGGGTTCTCTTAATTGTAATTGTTGCCTCCCCCTAACATGTTTCCCCTTCCGTTATTGGCTTTATTTCATGTATTTCTTTCCATGTGTGTACATATATTTGAACTGCATGGGTTTATCTGGAGTCTGGGCCTAGCCTCGTCACTACTTCGACGGGGTTAGGCCAGGCACTTACCAGCATATGGGTAGGTTGTGCTGATACTACACTTATGTGCTCTTATGTATAGATTTAGGTGTTGGAGCAGCATTTGTGTAGCAGTAGCAGTCTTGGAGCGAGCCTTCTATTTCAGAGACACCGAGGTAGCCTTGTAGACATCCAGGTCCGGAGTCCCTTTCTAGTTATCAGTTTGTTTTTCTTGTATCGAGACAAATATTAATGTATTTCTCTTCTGACTTGTTTTTAGCACTCTTTAGCAGTTCGTGAGTTAGTGACACCGGATTTGGGTAGAGATGTATTTAAACTTCTGCTTTTATCAAAATGACTCATTTTATTTTATATTGTTGAGATGTTATTAGAAGATATTTTAATACTTGGCTTGCCTAGCTCCGTTAGTAGGCGTCATCACGACTCCCGATGGGGGAAAATCCGGATCGTGACATTCTTCCCCTATTATTTCCTTTACTTGCTAAGAGTTTATAAGCTCAAAGTGAGTATACTGATAGCATATGTTTTTTTTCAGATGTGGGCTAATGCCTCTTATAGCCCGTTTGGTCAAGCTACAAAAATCAGCTTATTTTGAAAAGTGTTTTTTTTCAAAAGTGCTTTCTCAAAAGTACTTTTGGTGAAAAGCAGTTTGTGTTTGGCTAACTAATTTGAAAAGCACTTCTGAGCAGCAATTAGTATTTGGCCAAGCTTTAAAAAATTACATCTAAATATATTTTTCTCAAAAGTGCTTCTAAAAAAAGTGATTTTCGAGATAAGCTACTTTTTCTGCTTTTCCAGAACCGCTTCTTCTTCTCTTCAAAAGCACTTTTTCTTTCCAAAAGATTGGCCCAACACCTCATTTTTTGACCAATAGTGCTTTTGGCTAAAAAAAAAGGTATTTTTAGCCAAAAGAAGCTTGGCCAAACAGGCTATTACTCTATAAAAGGGCATGGTTTTTGCTCGGAGTATTAACAAATACTACTTGCTCATAATCTTTGATTGTCCTATGCATTATTAGACATAAAAACCATTTGGGAAGAGGGTCAACAATTAAAATAAATTACAATATTCAACATATCTTAAGGAGCTGAAAGTTGCTGGTAACTATTAGGAGTCGTACCATAATAACTTGAGAACCAAAAGCATGAATTTTGATCTTTCACTTCATTAACTCGAGTACAATACTTCCTTCCTGCCAGAATATTCATTTCAATTTACCCCTATTAAAATCTCTTAACCTCTTTGATCAAAGGGGATTATTAGAAGAGAGATACAAACAGAAATATATGATACTTGTATGTTGTGATGGGAATAATAACTTTATGGTGATTAATTACAACAGAGTACGACTAAACTTGAAGAAATTGTTTGATACCGCTCATGCACATTCTCTTTTGAATATTTGGTTCAATTCATAAGATCCAGCATTATGGTCACTTTCACTGTGGTTATAGAGTAGCTAACTACCATGAGATTTTATTTTTTGGTGCATCTTCTACTATTAATTTCTTTTGTACATGCATGTGAGAATTTGTGACATTATGGTATTAATTTTGTCGTAGAGACAAATCTGTTAGTTAGTTTCTGTATATTTTTTATGTTCGAGGATATACATCTTCTCTCTCTTTTCCCTGTTTTTTATAGACTAATTTATTATGCAGATAATGAACAGCCTTGCATGACAAGAATCAAGCTGAAAGGATACATTGGCCCTTGCCTTGATTTTCTTATAGAGCATTGTTCTTATGATATTTGTTTGCACATTTTGTATATAAAAGAACTACATAGGTTTGTACAGTAACTCTTTTTATTATGGTTACTTATTTTCATATCGGAATGGACAACTATGTCTGCACCTAAATTTTCCACACAGCTCAAAGCAGCTGAATTTATTAACGAGTTCTATGTGGATTTTGTACTTTTATTCAAATTTTGGTTCTTGCAAATATAACATTAGTTTAAAATTGTGTAATCATTTATATGTAACTATATATCTCCTTTATCTTCAATAAAATAAGTATTTTCTCTTCTACAATATTAGGCCCGTGCTGGCACGGGTTATACGTACCTAGTATATTAGATAAATCAATTTGCTAAAAGTACTTCTACCTATGTCACAACTCACAAGCATGGAGGTCATATTATGAAAATAGTTTCATATATCCATACTATGTTAAAAGCACGAAGGCCCTTAACGAAATGGCGTTCGCCTATTTTACCCTTTTTGAACAAAATTGTAATTTAATAATATTAAGACTTTAAAAATAACTAAAATTTTATTTATTAAATCTTTCCTTGTTGACTTAATTTTCCTAATATAAATTATTTTTCCTTACTTTAAATTAGGGCTAGCGAATGGCATCAACCTCTTTAATAAACAACTATTACAATCAGTTGTTAATCGCTGTCAGCCTATAATTTGGTATGATTTTCGATTTTAAATTGAGTTTTTCCTTTAGCTTTTGGCATTCCCAAAATTTGAGCTTTATTTCTTTACGTATTTCATGAAAAAAAATTATCGTCTTGGTAAAATCTCTATGATGAGTTGTGCATCAGTTCATGTATCTTGAATATTTTTACCTTATTTGTCGTGTTGCATCCCATTAACTTATCAAAACTACAAAGAATTCATAATTTCAATAGAGTATCAGACTCTTGATCAGGAAGTATTCAGACGCTTTTTTGGTGACAATGCCTAAGAATTTCACTTAAATTTTATCAACAACAACAATAACCCAGTGAATGCTCACGTTCACTTAAATTTTATTGAAGTTATAGTTTTTCTGCTCCGTCTAAATTGTTACTTTTATGATAATGAGTATGTAGTTCTCGTGCTTGAGGGATGATTGATTCTTCTTGGTGTGGTATTCTTGCTTTCAGTAACATGCATTACCAAAGTGGTGAAGTCATTGAAGAATTCAATTTCTAACACATGGTTGCCAAGGTTAGTGAGTTACGTCTCTTTAATTTATTTTCTATAAATTTAATGATTTTGTAAACATATAACAGTCCATGATATAATATGACATAAGTAGTGTAAAATAACTTTGTACTATATTTATTTGTATGTGTTTCTATATTACTTATAGAGGTAATATTATAAATGTAAGAACATGAGATCGACTTTTCAAGCCATCATTACTAGAGTGGTAATATCAAAATAGGGGTGGAAATCAAACTATTATCTAATAATCTGTATTTCAATCAAAAGAAAAAATTATCAAAAATTTTAGTAAAATTATACAAAGAGAAATTTTGTTAAAGTTAAATATCCGATAACATTTTAATATAGTATAAATTAGGACTTAGAATCAACAAAATGATAGAAGTTTCCTACAAATTGTTTAGGTTTATAATATTAATCTTTGTAAATATGTAGTTGTAAGGTATTAATTTAGAGAAAAAGAAAGGAAGATATCTATAAAATTATTTTATTATGAGTAGATGGTTTGATCATTAATGAGGGATAGAGAAATTAAAGAGAAAGAATACTGGAAAAAAATAGGAAATTCCACGATAAATCTTCTAAGCCTAGCCTATGAAATAAGTTTGTACTATAAATCTTCTACTTCACATGCACAATAGTTAATTTTAAAATACTAAATATCAGAAAAACTAACATGACAATTGTTATAGTTAAGTTACATAATTCAAATAAGGAAATAACTTATACAAGGTAAAATTTTATATAAATGTGAGTCCTTATTTGAACTTTGTATGTAAACTAAAATTTTAACTAAAATGATTTTTATGTCATTTAGATTGTCAACTAAAATTTTAGAATGGTTCTTATTTGAGGTGTGTATGTAGTTAGTCATGATATGTAAAACTTTAAAATTAATTAAATTTTATTTTATATAAATTATGTTATTAATTAAATTGGGACAATTGTCTATTAACTATCATTTTTCATCCTCTGGACTCTCTTTATGTAATATTTTTGCGGTACATTTAAATCTATATAAGTGATACTTTCTAGTAAAGGCATTAACATACGTATATGCAATTAAAGGATTCTCTAATCCTTTGGGTTTCCCTTATTTTTTTCCCCCTTCTAGGTAGCAAAAAGCACAAAGGGCATGGAGGATATTAATTCAAACCTTAATGCTTGAACTTTTAACCCGTGAATCTTTGCAATAGGTCAAGTAATAAGTATATATTCAAGAAGTGAAATCTGAAAAGTAATAACTTACAAAATTCTTTCATCCTCGCTGCTTTTTATCTTTCTAAATAACTCTTTTCGCTAAAATTTAATGTTTCTTATAATTTAGTAGAAGTAAGTTGTAATTTAATTTACAGTGTAACGCGCTACTATTATGGTTCTTATGTCATTCTTTTTGTTCAAAATCTGAAGTGCATACAACATTTAACTGTTATACTTATCATTCTTCTTGCTGAAAGTTTAAAGGTGCAAACAATATTAATTTTAAGCAAATAAATCTCTTTCTCCATCTCTCTCTCTCTCTCTCTCTATATATATATATATATATAGTGTATGGAGAATTATTGCTATTACAATCGGTTTCTAACCAGGTAAATCACCCATAAAACAAAGTTAAGATACAAAAATACATATAAAAATTAAAGTAAAATTGACTAATGTTAAAGATTAAGAACATAGGAATAGTATTTTCAAAGCTATTAGATAGAATTTGTTGCGACAATACAATGTTCATAATTATTAATCTCAATAGTTATGTCATCGTTATTAAATTTTTATAATAGAGTAAATATATAGTTCTTACTTTTAGCTAATAAGTTATTTTTAGATTTAGAAAGAAGAATATGCTATTTATCGTTAATTGATATTTAGTGTGAATAAAGAACTCACATTTCTTTTTTCACTTAATACATAAATGGAGACCACTAGATTGAAAAATGTTTAATTGCAGAGGAGTTATACAAAGATGTAAAAGTTAATAAAATAAAAATGAAACATGAATAGATAGAAGCGAACAATCATAATGAAGACCCATAAATCATTTTTCAAAAAAAAACTAGAAACGAACTAATGGAATAACATTCTCTAATTAGTAATAAGTTTCAATTATTCTTGTCCAAGTGCGATTTTGTTTTAAATAAGGAGCAACCTATGATAGGCACAACATTTAATATTTAGTTTATAATTTTTACTTGATTTATTTTTTTACCTCAAATACTATTTAAATTTTATTTAAACACAATATTAACATATAATAGTTATCTACTAGTCATATTTTTTTTTAATAATGTCATAAGATTTCAGGAATTTATTTATATGCTAAAAAATATAGTTTATTCATGAATATATATTATTGAGACTATAAATACATGCAACGCATATATATATATATATATATATATATATATATATATATATATATATATATATATATATATATATATATATATATATATATATATATATATATATATATATATATATATATATATATATATATATATATATATAAAATACAACTTTTCATATAACAGAATCTCCTTATATTTATCAAGACAAATGAAAAATTAATTCGAAAACACCTTTAAGAAAACAAGCTAAGGATCAAACCAACGCTCAATTTGACCTTCAATTAACTTCTCCTTAATCAATTACACCTTTTTCTTTCATCAGTCTTAACATATAGATATACCGGTTAGTCCCGTAGTCTTACTATGTGATGATATTTGATTGGATACGAAATCTAGATTATTATTATTTTGAAAATTTTGATTTATAACAAGCCACAGAAATATGTGCTGGAATTATTCATAATACAAAATCAAACTTTTTTTTTGATATTCCATTTACAACCAATAGCCATATTATTTTTTTTCAAATGTCATATCTATTTTCAAGTGGCCTCTTTAAGCCTTAAAGCTAAGTGTTGAATGGCTTTGACAAATGGCTATGCAAATCTACAATATGTCTTCATGCATGAAAGACAAGATACACTTGTCAATATTGGACTCATGTGGATTAACATAATAGGACAAGTGTCAAAAGTCTCTCGACACTTGTCACACGTGCAACCTCCTTAATTTCCTATAAATAGGCTATGAATTAGCCATCATAATCACTCAATCTTAATCAAGAATCCATCTTGCTAATCATTACTTCTCTTCCTACAACATTCTTTAATTTCTGTAACAATTACAAAAAATGTCTCCATCTTCTCTTCTTTCTGGGCAACTGTTTTGTGCATATGTTTTATGGCAAATTCAAAACTTCCCGCCACGAGTGCATGCGTTTGGAGGTGCTGTAGAACCTTCGGGGGTGACCGGCCTTAACGATTTGCATCTTGTCGGGCCGAAATCGCTTTCAAGGAAATGGCTTGCCACAACACAGTATTTTTGATAAATTATTTTTTTCCCCTCTTGTATCTTAGTCACTATTATCTAATCAATTTTCTTACAATTTAAAAGCGATTTACATATAATATTGACTAATGGCTACCACTTTGAACAAAACACTTCCTGATCTCTCAAAGCTTGAGCCTTTGAATGGAAATAATTATAAGTGTTGGTCCTAGAAACTTTTAATTTTTTTTGAACAATTAGAAGTTGATTATGTTTTGTTTAATAATCCTCCTGCTGATACTGTTGCTAATAATTCTAATGCTGATAATACTATTGTTGTTGATGATGATGTTAAGAAGAAATTTGAGAAAGATAATAAAACAGTGAGACGACATCCGCTTAATCATATGACAAACCCTCTCTTTGATTTATTTATAAATTATAAATCTTCTAAAGTCATATGGGACAGTTTGGAGAAGAAATGTGGTGTTGATGATGCAGGAAAAAAGAAGTGTGTCATTGGAAAGTGGATCAAGTTTTAGATGGGTGATGATAAGCCAATCATGGAACAAGTTCATGAGTATGTGTGACGACCTGAAGGGTCATCACCGGATTCCTTCCATTTCTGTGCTCCTGAGGTTTTGAAAATCTCGTTTTTAGTTGCCTCAATTTGCGTGCATAGTTCGAACGCGTAGCCGGAAAGCTTTTATGTTGAAATATGTGAAAATTTTGAAGAAGTTTGATATTAATATTATTAAAGTTGACTTCGATCAATATTTTGGGAAAACATACCCGGACCTGTGATGTGACGGTCCCGGAGGGTCCATAGAAAAATGTGGGACTCGGGTGTATCCCCGAAATCGAAATCCGAGGCCCCGAGCCGAGTAGAGAATTTTTGAAAGAAATAATTTTTCTGAAATTTGATATAAAAACTTGAAATAAAAACAAGTTAGAAAATATAGGTATTGGCCCCGTATTTTGGTTCCGGTACCCGATACAGGTCTTAAATATGTGCTAAGCGCTTTTTGTAAAATTTGGTTGAAATCGGACATCGTTTGACGTGCTTCGGACCTTAATATCTATAACTGGAAGTTTATGAACTTAGAATGAAAATGATGATTTTGAGGTTTGATTCATTGATTTTGATGTTATTTTGGCGATTTGATCGCTCGACTATGTTCGTTATTGGGTTAGATTGTGTGTTTGGTTTGGAGCCTCGAGGGCTCGGGAGTGATTCAGAGGTGGTTCGGGGTAGTTTTACACTTAGAAAACACATCAGATTTTTTAGATGTTGCAGATCAGGTTTTGCTCTGTCATTTCCCCTTCCGCATTAGCGTCTTTCCTTCGCTTTCGCATAGCCTTGCACTCCTTTTCAACGTGTTCGCATACCTCCCCTCCGAACGCGTAGACCAAACCTGGACCTCCCCCCCCCCCCTCCAAGTTTCCTTTCTATGCGTTCGCATAGCACCATGGCGAACGCATAGAGTACAAGCCAGCCCCCTTCGCGGATGCAACCTCTGTATCACGAACGCATAGAGCAAAGTACTCCTACGATTTTTTTAAAAACAGAACATTTCATTACGGGATTTCTTCACTTCTTCTCACGAGCTCCCTTCTCCATCAAATCTTAGGACCTCATTGAAGCTCTCCTCTACCAAGATCTTTTGGGTAAGTAATTCCCCACCTATGTTCTTCACTTTTCTTCAGTAATTAGTAAAATTCGAAGCCTAAAATTATGAAATCAAGTAGAAATTAGGGCTTTTGGGTAGAGTTGGAATTTTTTGGGATTTTGGGTGATTCAACCTCAATTTTGGGGTCGAATCTTGAAATAAATTATATATTTGAAATCGTGCAATTACGGGTGAACGAATTTTGGTTCGAGCCTCGATTTTGGACCATGTGGGCCCGGGGTTGGATTTTGGTATTTTTGTAAAAATGCTAGGTACTTTATTTCTAGGCTATGATATTTTATTTTTGAGTCTTTATTGATATTAATAAATTGATTATGCCAAGATATCATTGTTTTGGAGTCGAATTGTAGATGAAAGGCAGTATTGGAGAGTTGATTGCTATTCTTGGACCGAGGTAAGTATTTGTTCTAACTTTGGTTAGAGGGAATAGGATTATGATACTATTTGCTAATTTCTAAATGAAGAGTACGGTGTATAGTCATGGTGACGGTTATCTATACACCGGAGTCTAGCATGACCGTGGGTCTTAAATGTGTTTGAACCGGACTTTGTGAAACAACTTTCTTGTCTAATTGCTAAGTCTCCTATAATGTGAACGGTTGCGGAAGAATTGCGATTTGGTATATTGTTGGAGCGTTGTCTCAAACTAGAATTCATAATTGAGAAAGAAGTGATTAAAAGAGAAAGTATATGACTTTTCCCTTGCCGGGACACGTAGTCTATTATTGTTGTTACTCCCTTTCCGGGATATTGGGGCCTCTTTTAGAAAGATTATATTTGTTATTCACTATGAAATGGGATCGTGTGGGACACCGTCCACTTATGAACTATGACATGGGATCGTGTTCCATGTCGTCCACTTGTGAGTTATGAAATGGGATCATGTGGCGCGCCGACCACTTATGAATATATACTTTGGGATCGTGTGGCACGCCGTCCACTTATGAGTTATGAAATGCGATTGTGTGGAACGTTGTCCACTTATTAACTATGAAATGGGATCGTATGGCGTGCCGACCACTTATATATGAGTTATGGTATTGAGGTAGTTTCGTTGTTATATGTTGATCTATTTTCACTGTATTTCCCTGGAGCATGCCCCTTCCCCTTTTTTGTTGATATTCTCTGTTGTTATTTCTGTCACCTTTGTATCTATACATATCTGCACAGGTTGTTTTAGGTAGGTCCTGTCTAGCCTCTGTTGAAACACGTTCTCAAACTAAATGTGTGTTGATCTGTGTAGGTTTTGATAAATGACAAACCAACGAGCATGGAACGTTAACAGTCAAGCACAAGAGAAACAAGAACAAGATCAAGTAAAGCAACGAAGTTATACTTGGGTCGTTTTATAGTGTGATCTTGATTCAACAACAGATTCAACTATTGGCTTCTCTCGTAAAATCATTTTCATCAAAACATGCATCTTTGAATTAAAACAAAATGATTTGCATTTTAGCCAAAATGATTTTTAAACATGTCTTTTAAATCTGGACATATATAATCGATTATATATGCTACATAATCGATTATATTAAGACCGCCAAAACTGGAATTTTCAAAAACAACAGAACAATCGATTATATACTTGTTTAACAAATGGATTATATTGAGACAGTGCTTAAACTGAAATTTTCAAACTGCAAAATAATCGATTATATGTTTCCACAATCGATTACATTGAGACAGTGTTTAAATGAAATTTTCAAAGAAGCAAAACAATCGATTATCCTTTTCAACTAATCGATTATGTTCAGACCGTTGCCAAAGTGTTGTTTTAAACTTTAAAAAATAATCGATTATACACAGCTGATAATCGATTATGTTAGCACAGAATCTTAAACTGATTTTTGAATGTTAACGTACAATCGTCATAAACAATCGATTATTCTCCTTAAAATCAGGATGTGATCTTTTGAAAGATTTGCATATAATCGATTATACAGTCTACATAATCGATTATTCTCCCTAAAATCACGAGACTGTTTTTTGAACGTTGGTCAAATAATCGATTATATAGACCATCTAATCGATTATATGAGCACAGAATCAGGAATTTTGTTTGACAATTATGCAACGGTCTGGGGCATTTTGAGGCCTATAAATACACCTCTAAATCATTTTTTTAAGTACAACAACTGATCATAAACTTACAAAAGCTTACATACTCTTGCATCAATTATTTCATATTGAATTCATCACTTTTGAGAGCCAATTTCTTGAAGAAGTTGTTGTATTCTTGAGCTTATTAATTTGTACTCATATCTACTCTTTGAGAGAGCAATTGTATAAGTAAGTATTAAGTGTTTATACACTTGAAGGGAAATTCTATAATCCCTTGTTGTAAGAAGGAACATTTTATTCCTTCGTTTGAAGTCTTGAAGTGCGGTATCTTCGAGCAACGGTTGTTGAGGCTTGTGTGACTCAAGTTCTCAGTTGTAACGGTTTGTTAAGCACCCGGAAGCTTAACGAGTTTAGTAGAACCTCGAGAGAGTCTCTCGGGAGACTGGACGTAGCCACACTTGTGGCCAACCAGTATAAAATCGGTGCATCTCTTCCATACTCTTTTAATTCCGCAATTTGATTCAAGTTAATTTTTATTTCTGCAGAATTTTATTCACCCCCCCCCCCCTTCTAGCATTAAGCACTTATTCTAACAATTGGTATCAGAGCCTAACTCTCTGTAAGACATAACCGTTTGAGAGAAACTTTCCATGACTTCTACTCGTAGTGCTTATGCATGAATAGGTGAAGGTTCATGCACCACAAGGCCACCACTATTTGATGGAACCAACTACACCTTTTGGAAAGAGAGAATGAGGATATTCATCCAGTCAAATAATTTTCATATCTGGAAAATTATTAAAAATGGAGAGCAACTACCAACTAAAAAGGATGGTGATAAACTCATCCCAAAATTAGAAGAGGAGTATGATGCGGATGATATAAGAAAGGTAGAGAACAACGCAAAGGCAATTAATATGTTGTACTGCGCAGTAAATCCTGATGACTATCGGAAAATATCATGCTGCACAACCGCAAAACAAATGTGGGATAAGCTCAAAATCACATACGAAGGCACAGACCAGGTACGTGAAGCAAAAATTGATTTCTTAACTCACGAGTATGAATTGTTTCACATGAAGGAAGGTGAGAAAATAGACGACATGTTTGAACGATTTTCAAAAATTGTCAATGATCTTCACGCCCTTAAGAAGACATTTACGGATCGGGAACTTGTTCGTAAAATTCTCCGAAGCCTTAATCCGGAATGGCGTTCAAAGGCCGATGCTATCCAGGAATCAATCGGGGTAACAAATGTCACAATCGACGGGCTAAGAGGTAACCTTAAAACATATGAGTCTACTATTCTTAACCCTCCTGTAGATGATCAAAGGCAAAGGAAAATTGCCTTAATAGCAAAAACGGCTCAACCTCAAATTGATGAGGACTCAAGCAACGATGACACCGAGCTCGGCCTCGTCATCAAAAGATTCCACAAGTTCATGCGAAAGGAGTATGAATGAAAAGGTAAGAAACAAGGAGGTGAGTTAAAATGCTATGGATGCGGAGAACTCGGGCATATTAAACCAAAATGCCCAAACGCCAAAGTGGAGAAGAAGGTAGGTAAAAAGCAAAGAGCCTACATCTCTTGGGAGGCGACTCCGGTGACGAATCTAGCAACGGAGAAGAAGAGGAGACCGCAAACTTATGTCTCATGGCAAATGAAGAAAAACAAAACGAGGTATGTACCACTTCCAAAAATAAATTCACTTTTGAAGAATTGCAAGACGCCTTTGATGAACTTTATAATGAGTTTATTTGTGCTTCAAAAACAATAACTGATTTAAGAAAACAAATTTATTTAAAGGAAAAGGAAGTTGAAAAATTAAATTTCGATAATGAAAAGTTGAAAGAAGAAAACCGGTTTTATGGCAAAAGAAGCATGGACAAACCCGAAGGCTCAAACAAAGGTTGTTCTTCTTGCAAATCTTTGAAAGAAGAAGTAGATAGTCTCAAAAGCACATTACACAAGTTTAATTCCTCGCACAAGAATTTGAATAATGTTCTTGATAATTTAAAATCCACTAAGCACGGTATAGGATTTAAAAATGAGCCTAAAGAAAAGGTTGAGTCCATTCCTAAATCACCTAAGACTCAACCTAGGGAAATTAAAATAAATCCACCTAGAAATAGTAACCCTAGAAATGTTAATCATCCTAGAACAAATGTTCGAAGAAATGTTAGCATATTTAGACCTTCTAATTACTATCATCCTAGAAGAATGCATAATCCAAATGTCATTTGTCACTACTGCAACAAAATAGGGCATATAGCTCCCGTGTGTTTTACTCGACATCGGCACATCAACACGAGTCAATCACACTACCACGTTGCACCTAACGTACAAGGACCCAAAATGGCTTGGGTACCAAAATCTGATTGATTTGTTTTGTAGGTATGTTTGAAGGGATCAAGTGTACTTTGGTACCTTGATAGTGGATGCTCCAAACACATGACCGGGGATGCATCTAAATTCCTTCAACTAGAACCCAAGGAAGGAGGAAGCGTTATTTTTGGTGACAATAACAAAGGAAAAATTATCGGCATTGGCTCGGTCGGTAAGGACGAAACCTCCGCTATTAAAAATATCTTGTTAGTTAAAGGTTTAAAACATTATCTCTTGAGCATAAGTCAATTATGTGACAAGGGAAATCTTGTTTTATTTGATTCCGAAGAATGCTTGGTTATTCGTCGTCGTGATTTCAAAATTATTCTTCGTGGCATAAGAATAGATAATATCTATATGGTTGATCTAGAAAATTCTTCATCAAGTTTTGTAAATTGCTTATTGAGTAAAGTAGACGACATGTGGCTATGGCATCGTAGAGTAGCTCATATAAACATGAATCTTTTAAACAAACTAGTCTCACAAGATCTAGTAATTGGTCAAATATTACTTTTGAAAAAGATTCTATTTGTGACTCATGCCAATAAGGAAAACAAACAAAAGCTTCTTTTAAATCAAAGAATATTGTTTCAACCAATAGACCTTTACATCTTCTTCACATGGATCTTTTTGGACCATCTCGAGTTAAAAGTCTTGGTGGAAATTTATATGCTTTTGTAATTGTTGATGACTACTCTCGATTCACATGGACATTGTTTCTAGCTCATAAAAGTGATGCATTTCATGCTTTCAAAAGTTTTCTTAAACGTGTGCAAAATGAAAAGAGTACAACCATCACTTCCATAAGAAGTGATCATGGGGGAGAGTTCGATCATAATCTCTTCGCGGATTTTTGTGACGAACTCGGTATTGAACATACCTTTTCGGCTCCACGTACACCACAACAAAATGGAGTGGTGGAACAAAAAATCGTTGCCTCGAAGAGATGGCTAGAACCATGCTCGATGAGTCAAAGGTTTCCAAGAAATTTTGGGCGGATGCCGTGAGTACCGCTTGCTATGTTTTAAACAGAGCAGTCATTCGACCGATACTCATGAAAACCCCATATGAACTCTATAAGGGAAGAAAGCCTAATATCTCCCATCTTAGAGTTTTTGGTTGTAAATGTTTTATCCATAATAATGGAAAAGATAATTTGGAAAAGTTTGATGCAAAATCTGATGAAGGTATTTTTCTTGGTTACTCATCTCGTAGTAAAGCGTATAGAGTATTTAATAATCGTACTGAAACTGTCGAGGAGACCCCTCATATTGTATTTTGTGAAAGTGATGCTCGCTTGGCGAGAAAGGAATTTTGTGATGATCTTGCAGAATCTTTAAACAAGATGAATATTCAAGACAAGGAGCAAACGGAAAATTCAAAGGAGATTCAAGATGAACCCATGGAACAACCGCAAGAGGAGACACAATCACAAGAATCGATGATGCCTAATGCTTGGAGGACGTCTAAAGACCATCCTCTCGACAAGGTAATTGGCGACATCGAGAAAGGGGTAAGTACTCGAAACCTTCTCAAAGACACCATAAGTCATATGGCATTTGTTTCCCAAATTGAACCTACTACCATCTCCGAAGCAATTGGGGATGAGCATTGGACCTTGGCAATGCAAGAGGAGCTTAACCAATTTAAACGTAATGACGTTTGGGAATTGGTGCCAAGACCCGATAATCATACCATAATTGGTACGAAATGGGTTTTTCGGAATAAATTAGACGAAAATGGAATTATCACTAGAAACAAAGCTAGGTTAGTTGCAAAGGGTTATAATCAAGAAGAAGGCATTGATTATGAGAAACATATGCACCCGTAGCACGTTTAGAAGCTATACGTTTATTACTTGCATTTTCTTCCTCAATGAATTTTAAATTGTATCAAATGTATGTCAAGAATGCCTTCCTCAACGCATTTATTCAAGAGGAAGTGTATGTTGAACAACCCCCGGGGTTCGAAGACTCTAAATCTCTGGATTATGTCTTTAAGCTCAAGAAAGCACTCTATGGTCTGAAACAAGCTCCACGAGCTTGGTATAAACGCTTGAGCAAATTCCTATTAGAAAATGAATTCAATAGGGGGAAAGTCGATACTACACTTTTTATCAAGAGTAAAGACAATGGCATTCTTTTAGTACAAATTTATGTTGATGACATTATTTTTGGTTCCACTAATGAGTCTCTATGCAAGAAATTCTCAAATTTAATGACTAGTGAATTTGAGATGTCAATAATGGGTGAGCTTACTTTCTTTTTGGGGTTGCAAGTGAAACAAATGAAAGAAGACACTTTCATTTGTCAATCTAAGTATTGCAAAGAATTGCTAAATCGATTTGAAATGAGCAATGCTAAAGCAATGGGCACTCCAATGAGCACATCCGACCATCTTGACAAGGATGAAAAAGGTAAGGAAGTCGATACCAAAAAGTACCGAGGTATGGTCGGCTCTCTTCTTTATTTAACTGCTAGTAGACCGGACATCATGTTTAGCGTTTGTTTATGCGCTCGATATCAATCATGTCCGAAGGAGTCTCACCTAACTGCGGTAAAACGGATAATGAAGTACCTTGTTGGAACGATAAATGTGGGACTTTGGTATCCCAAAGGTTCTTCATGCCAACTTGTTGGCTATTCCAATTCCGATTTTGCTGGATGCAGATTGGACCGCAAGAGCACTAGTGGCACTTGCCATTTGCTTGGTAGCTCATTAGTTTCTTGGTTTAGCAAGAAACAAGCAAGTGTTGCGTTATCCACAACAGAGGCTGAATATATAGCCGCGGGGAGTTGTTGTGCACAAATCCCTTGGATGAAGCAACAACTCTCGGATTATGGTCTTAGTATTGACCAAGTACCTCTTCGATGTGACAATACTAGCGCCATAAGCTTGACGAAGAATCCTATTCTTCACTCAAGAACGAAACACATAGACATTAGGCACCATTTTATAAGAGATGACGTTCTCAAAGGTGATGTCAAAATTGAGTTCGTTGAAACTAAACTTCAATTAGCCGACATCTTCACCAAACCTTTAGATAAAGAGTCGTTCTTCCGTATTCGAAGTGAACTCGGAATTCTTGACTCTACGTTGATCTAATGCATACACTTAGGTTGCATTTATTTTTTGAATAATTACTGACTTGAGCGTCGGAGGCGCCTAATTTTCTTTTGCAGGTATCGCCCCAAAGACAGGGGGAATTCTTTAACACTGGTGTCATATAATCGATTATTTACTATGCATAATCGATTATTTCTAACATCTGAGTTGTGCAGGATTTTTGCAATCATATATAGTAATCGATTATTGTATCGCTAATCGATTTTGTTAAGATTGTTTTACAAGTTTTTGACAATAACCGATTATTTACATTGGCAGAATCGATTATCTCTTACCGTCTCTATTGTCCGTATAACACTGCCTTCATATAATCGATTATCCAAAATTCCATAATCGATTATCCAACAATCACTCAGGACATTATCACTCATTGCCTTAATATAACCGACTATTCAAAGTCCCACAATCGATTATCTCAGAATCACTTAACCATACAATAGTTACTGCCTTCATATAATCGATTACCCCGATCACATAATCGATTATCTGTCTTCTGACTAATTCAAATATTGTCCATAATCGATTATTCAGGTTTAATAATCCATTCTTAAACGGTCAGTATTCGAATTTTGTTACCGTTTGGCTCCTGCAACACTCACATAATCGATTTTTTTTTCTTCTGAGTACAATTCAAAAGTCCTTAATAATCGATTATTTCGACTCCATAATCGATTATGCAACTGTCAGTGTTCAAATGTTTTCCGTTTCTAACTGTTTGAAATCTCCAAAATTGCAGCCTTTTCCCATTCAATGCTTTTCTTTCCTCCATTCTATAAGTAGGGTCTTCCACCTTCAGTATATTCACCTCAACATCAATCTAAGCTTCAAAAAAAAATTCTTGAAAATCTCTCCAAAACTTCTTCAACAGCCCTCAAGCTCCAACTCTTCAAACCATTTCAGACCAACTTGTTTCATTGTCCACCTCCGCCAATCGTATTGATCAAAACGTCACTCGATTGACTTATGAGCTTCATGGATACTTTGATCATGTTCACTATCCTTATGCTGGACTTGTCCTTCATGAAGCAGTGTCGGATGATGAGGATGACAATGAATAATTTTTTCTTGCTTGTAGTTGATTAATTTTCTGTTTTTTTAAGTCTTATTATGTATTCCACTATTTTCTAATAAAATATTTATTGATTTTTGTTAATGTCAAAAGGGGGAAGAATAAGGGCTATGCACACTAATAAACATTTGCAGGGGGAACTCATAAATTGAGGGGGAATACTTGTCTTGAACTGTCATTAATCTGACTGTCATTAATATGCATATCCCGATATTGGTTTGCCATTATCAAAAAGGGGGAAATTGTTGAAACACGTTCTCAAACTAAACGTGTGTTGATCTGTGTAGGTTTTAATAAATGACAAACCAACGAGCATGGAACGTTAACAGTCAAGCACAAGAGAAACAAGAACAAGATCAAGTAAAGCAACGAAGTTATACTTGGGTCGTTTTATAGTGTGATCTTGATTCAACAACAGATTCAACTATTGGCTTCTCTCGTAAAATCATTTTCATCAAAACATGCATCTTTGAATTAAAACAAAATGATTTGCATTTTAGCCAAAATGATTTTTAAACATGTCTTTTAAATCTGGACATATATAATCGATTATATATGCTACATAATCGATTATATTAAGACCGCCAAAACTGGAATTTTCAAAAACAACAGAACAATCGATTATATACTTGTTTAACAATCGATTATATTGAGACAGTGCTTAAACTGAAATTTTCAAACTGCAAAGTAATCGATTATATATTTTCCACAATTGATTACATTGAGACAGTGTTTAAATGAAATTTTCAAAGAAGCAAAACAATCGATTATCCTTTTCAACTAATTGATTATGTTCAGACCGTTGCCAAAGTGTTGTTTTAAACTTTAAAAAATAATCGATTATACACAGCTGATAATCGATTATGTTAGCACAGAATCTTAAACAGATTTTTGAACGTTAACGTACAATCGTCATAAACAATCGATTATTCTCCTTAAAATCAGGATGTGATCTTTTGAAAGATTTGCATATAATCGATTATACAGTCTACATAATCGATTATTCTCCCTAAAATCACGAGACTGTTTTTTGAACGTTGGTCAAATAATCGATTATATAGACCATCTAATCGATAATATGAGCACAGAATCAGGAATTTTGTTTGACAATTATGCAACGGTCTGGGGCATTTTGTGGCCTATAAATACACCTCTAAATCGTTTTTTTAAGTACAACAACTGAGCATAAACTTACAAAAGCTTACATACTCTTGCATCAATTATTTCATATTGAATTCATCACTTTTGAGAGCCAATTTCTTGAAGAAGTTGTTGTATTCTTGAGCTTATTAATTTGTACTCATATCTACTCTTTGAGAGAGCAATTGTATAAGTGAGTATTGAGTGTTTATACACTTGAAGGGAAATTCTATAATCCCTTGTTGTAAGAAGGAACATTTTATTCCTTCGTTTGAAGTCTTGAAGTGCGGTATCTTCGAGCAACGGTTGTTGAGGCTTGTGTGACTCAAGTTCTCAGTTGTAACGGTTTGCTAAGCACCCGGAAGCTTAATGAGTTTAGTAGAACCTCGAGAGAGTCTCTCGGGAGACTAGACGTAACCACACTTGTGGCCAACCAGTATAAAATCGGTGCATCTCTTCCATACTCTTTTAATTCCACAATTTGATTCAAGTTAATTTTTATTTCTGCAGAATTTTTTATAAAACGCTATTCACCCCCCCCCCTCTAGCGTTAAGTACTTATTCTAACAACCTCGTCACTACTTCGCCGGGGTTAGGTCAGACACATACCAGCACATGGGGTCGATTGTGCGGATGATATACTTCTGTGTTTTTTGCACAGATTACAGTACTAGAGCATATTTTGGACCACAGCAGTAGCTTATTGCTCGGGAGCTAACTTCTGTCCAGGGACTTACAGGTAGCCTAGCTGGCGTTCGCAGGCCGGATTCCCTTTCCATGTTTTAGTTTGTTTTCATTGTACTGAGACAGGCACTACGTATTTTTCTATTCATACTTGATTGTAGTACTCTTTAGTAGTCCGTGAGCTAGTGACACCAGACTCTGGGTAGAGATTTGTCTTAAACTTCCGCATTTAATTTCAGTTATATAACTTAAAGTCTTTCGCTTTTATTTAATTGCTTTCATATATTTGTATTGTTGAGAAATTATCAGAGAATGTTTAAAATTTGGCTGGCCTAGATCCGTTAGTAGGAGCCATCACAACTCCAGATGGTGGAAAATACGGGTTGTGACAGTATGAGAACATAACTGCTTATGTTTTGAACGAGGGCATGGAAATGTGTGAGATTCTTCAAGCAATTGTTTTTCTTGAAAATTTCCTACCTTCCTGGAGTAATTACGGTAATCAACTAAAACACAAGAAGAAAAACTTAACTCTTCAAGAACTAATGAGTCACATGAGGACTGAGGAAGCAAACTGTCTTAAAGATGAGGAGTCTGAACGGCTTAAGGATAAGATGAAATATCTCTCTCTCTTAATTCTTCTAATGCTAACCTTGTGGAATCTTCTAATACTTTTGTGAAAGACAGGTTTAAAGGAAAACAAAAGAAAGGCCAGAAGAAAGGACATGTGAAGAAGTAGAATTACTTCAATAAGCCGGAGGGGCCATATTCAAAAGTCGAAAAGAACTTCCTATGTTTGCGGCAAAATTGGTCAGAAGGATTTTCAGCGCAACCAGAGACAAGAACAAAGCTCAAAGAATGGAGGAAAACCTCCATTCCAAGCTAACCTTACTGAGGTGGTGATTTCATTGATGTTGTGTTTGTTGAGGCAAACATGATAGCTAACAAAACTGACTGGATATTGGACACAGGCGCTTCAAATCACCTTTGCGCCAACAAGGAGTTGTTTTACAACTTTGAGGAATCTGTTGATGCCGAGTGTGTCTACATGGGTAACTCCACTACAACTGAAGTTATGGGTAAGGAAAAATTCTCCTGAAATTAACTTCTGAAAAAACCTTAGTCTTGAACAATGTTCTGTATGTACCCTCCCTTCGTAGAAACATAATTTCTGTTGCGCTTCTCAAAAGCAGGTCTTAAACTCGTTTTTGAATTTGATAAAGTTGTCATTTCTCGTGGAGGAGACTTTGTTGGGAAGGATTACCTTAGTGGGGGTTTATTTTTACTGAACATCGCTCAATAGATTATTAATAATGTTAGTACATTCAATTCTGCTTACATTGTTGAGTCTATCGATTTGTGGAATGGTAGACTAGGTCATGTTAATATTGCTTCTATTAAAAGATTTAGAAAAATAAAATTAATTCCTACAGTTAATAATGATTATTTTTCTAAGTGCCTATTTGTGTAGAAGCAAAACATACCAAAAAGCTTTTTAAGAATGTAACTAGTAGAAAAATAGAATTGCTTGAACTAGTACATTCAGACTTAGCAGATTTCAAGAACACTGCTAGTAAAGGTTGAAAGAAATACTACATCACCTTTATAGATGAATTTTCTAGATACACTAAGGTATATCTTCTTAAGTCAAAAGATGAGGCTGAAAGTATGTTTTTAAAATACAAGACAGAAGTAGAGAATTAATTAGACAGAAAAATCAAGGGACTTAGGTCTGACAGGGGTGGTAAATACAGTACTAATCCTCTAGAAGCCTTTTGTGAGAAAAATGGTATTATACATGAGGTTAGTGCTCCCTATAATCCGCAATAAAATGGTGTAGCTGAACAAAAAAATAGAACCCATGAGGAAATGATAAATTCTATGCTTTTGAGTTCGGGTTTATCTGATGACATGTGGAGAAACGTTATTTTATCTGCATGTTATATTCTTAATAAAGTCCCTCATAAAAAGTTAAATAAAAGCCCGTATGAGTTATGGAAAGGGTCCCCCTTACTTAAAATTTTTGAAAGTGTGGGGGTGTTTGGCTAAGGTTGGTCTACCTAATTTTAAACAAGTAATTGTTGGACCTAAAACTTTTGATGCTATTTTCATTGGTTATGCTCAAAATAGCGCTGCATATTGATTTATGTCTTTGAATGATAGTTTTATTTGTGAATCCAGAGCTGCAGAATTTTTTGAGCATATTTTTCCATTGAAAAATAATGTGCCTAGTGATGTGCCAAATAATGTTTCTACATCTATGTCTATTAACTCTCATGTTGTACCTTCTTCTAGTGTTACTTCTAATGAGCATGAAAATAAACTTAGAAGAAGTAAGAGGCGTAGAATTGAAGCTAGCTTTGGTCCTGACTTTATTACCATTTTCTTGACTAAAAATATTGGTCTTGATATTTTGAGTGATGAATTAGTGGCAGTCTATTTAATAGAAGAATACCCGAAGGCATACAATGAAGTAATGAGGTCAAAAGATGCTAGTTTTTGGAAAGAGACCATTAAAAGTGAATTAGACTCTATAGTTTCTAATCACACATGAGACTTAACTGATTTGTCTAAAGGTTGTAAACCCATAAGTAGCAAGTGGATATTTAAGAAGAAATTGAGACCTGCCGGTACAATTGAGAAATATAAGGCTAGACTTGTTATTAGGGGTTTTAATCAAAAGAAGGACATTAATTACTTTGACACTTATTCTCCTGTGACTAAGATAGCGGCTATTAGATCTCTTGTTGTTGTAGCCGCTATTCATAATTTAGTAATACATCAAATGGATGTTAAAATGGCTTTCCTAAATGGTGATTTAGAGGAAGAGATCTATATGTTTCAACCTGAGGGATTTATGATCCAAGGGCAGGAGAATAAATTATGAAAATTGAGAAAGTTTTTGCATGGTCTAAAGCATGCACCTAAGTAATGGTATGAAAAATTTAATAGCACATTAGTGAATAATGATTTTGTTGTTAATGCATCTGATACTTGTGCTTATTCCAAGATGATAGGATCAGATTATGTTATTATATGTTTGTATGTGGATGACATGTTAATCTTTGGTACTATGTGAATGTTGTTAATCAGACTAAGAATTTTTTTTCTTCTAAATTTGAAATGAAAGAACTTGGAGAAGCAGATGTGATTTTAGGTGTTAAAATCAAAAGAACTTCTAATGGTTTTTCATTTTCTCAGTCTCATTATATTGAAAAAATATTGAAAAGGTTTAATTGTTTTGATGTAGCATCTGTGAGAACTCCTTATGATCCTAGCATACACTTCAAGAAAAATAAGGAATCTAGTATTTCTCAAACTGAGTATGCTAAGATAATTAGTAGTGTAATAATTCTCATGAATTATACACGACATGATATTGCTTATGATGTTAGTAGATTGAGTAGATATACTCAAAACCCTAATAGTGAACAGGGAAATGCTCTTCATCGTTTGCTAAGATATTTGAGAGGTACTATAGATTGGTGTTTATATTTTAATAAGTTTCCTGTTGTTTTAGAAAGATTTTGTGATGCAAACTGGGTTACTGACAATGATGAAGTTAGATTCACTAGTGGCTATGGGTTTATTTTGGGTGCAGGTGCTATTTCATGGAAGTCTTCAAAACAGACTTGTATAGCACGATCTACTATGGAGTCTGAATTCACTGCTCTTGAGTTGGCAGGGCAAGAAGCCGAGTGGTTGAGAAATGTATTGGCAGACGTGCCTTTGTGGCGAAGACAAGTTTCACCAGTTTCTCTACATTGTGACTCACAGGCAGTAATTGGAGTTGCCAAAAATAGTGTGTACAATGAAAAAAGAAGACAAATCCGCATTAGGCATGGTGCAATAAAACAGTTGTTGAAACATGGTGTTATTTCCTTGGAATATGTAAGATCCGAAAGAAAATTCGCGGATCCTTTAACCAAGGGTCTGGCAAGAAGATTTATCCTTGAAATGTCGAGGGGGATGGGGCTAAAGCCCATGGATTGAAGAAGTATGGTGGATACCCGTTTGTGGTCAAAAGAATCCATATGAGACCTCAATATACACTACATTTGCTATCCCTATGGCGTGTGGTAGTGCTTTATAAGGTTAAGCTTATTTTGCTCTTAATGATTCCATAACCTTAAGGTAGTCTAAGTATAGATAGATTTAATGGAATTACCTATGTGAGTTTAAAGGTGTCGTCGCCTTTTATGAAAGACTTAGGCTGTCTTTCTAAAGAACTCATGAGACCCAAGGTATGTGCATGACCATAAAAGTCCTTTGTTAGTATCGTAAAATTTATATAAAATTAAGAATATAGTATGTGTTGTGGGGGTCTCAGCTAATGTCCATTCAGTTCAAGAGTACTTCACTTTGTGGATGTTAGTTGTTGTCTCATTTTACTACGTGTCAATTCAAATCGAAAGATATTAACACTTAAGTACATGTTCCTTCTTTTATCCAAAATTGTTCTATTTTTGTCTATGCATTAGTGGAGGATTGTTGGAATTATTCATAATGCAAAATCAAAAATTTCCTTTTGATTCTATTTACAACCAATAGCCATGAGTTTTTAATTTTTCAAATGTCCTATCTATTTCCAAGTGGCCTCTTGCATGAAGCCTTAAAGCCAAGTGTTGAATGGCTTTGACAAATGGATATGCAAATCTACCATATGTCTTCATGCATGGAAGACAAGATACACTTGTCAATATTGGAGCCAAGTGGACTAACATAATAGGACAAGTGTCAAAAGTCTCTCGACACTTGTCATACATGCAACCTCCTTAATTTCCTAAAAATATGATATGAATTAGCCATCATAATCACTCAATATTAATCAAGAATCCATCTTGCTAATCATTACTTCTCTTCCTAAACATACTTTAATATGTGTAACAATTAGAGAAAATACATTTATCTTCTCTTCTTTCTGGGCAACTGTTTTGTGCACGTTCTGGGTAAATTCTAAACTTCCAGCCACGAGTGCACGTGTTTGGAGGTACTGTGGAACCTTGGGGAGCGACCGGCCTTAATGATATGCAGCTTCTCGGGCCGAAATCGCTTTCAAGACAGTGGCTTGCCACAACACAATATTTTTGATAAATTGTTCTTTTTTCCCTCTTGTTTCTTAGTCAATATTATCTACTCAATTTTCTTATAATATATGTGACGATAATCATCTTATTAAACTAAAATGAATTATATAAAATTAAATTATTTTAAATTACGAAAAGTGTCACTTTTTCTGCGGCAATATTTCTTTCAAAAAAACTAAAGTAACTTTTCACTTTCACTATTAAATATTTTCGTTTCTGTTTCTCCATTCACATTAATAACTCCCTGGTAAACATGAGAGGATAAATGGAAGTTTGAGGCATGGCTAACATGGCTAGACCCCCTCTCCTATATATATACTTATATCATCATATTATATTATGAGCATAAAGACTTTTAAGTGAAATTAGCTAAATATAATAACTTTTAAAAATTGAATGACCAAATTATTCTCTACCTAAGATTAAAATTACTTCCCATTAAATGATACTTTATATTTAATGCCCTTTTACAAATATATATATATATATATATATATATATATATATATATATATATATATATATGTATGTATATGCTTATTCTAACCTTCACTTAAACACTATTCCTATAATATTGTTGTACTAAAACGTAACTTACTTTCCAAAAATAATAAATTTGCATTATCTTGATAAATAAGAAGAGTGAATTTCCCGTGCAATCAATTAGTGAAGCCAATTCAAATCCTTGGTGTTCTTTCATTTTCCTTACGTTATTGCAGAAATGTTAAATGGAATGATGAGAGTATGCTCTGGTGCATTAGTGGTGATGAAGGCTAATTGAAAGAAAAATAACATGTATTGTTATCGTGGTAGTACAGTTATTGGAACAACGATAGTAACATCCAGTGATGATAAAGAGGCAGGAGCAATCAGGCTATGGCACATGTGCTTGAGACATATTGGAGGAAAATCCTTGAAAACTTTATCAGATCAAGGATTGTTAAAAATCAATTAAACAATTCTTTCCCCTGTCAAATTATTCTCTATTGGAATTTCTTTTCAATAAATGAATATTGTTCTTTTATTTGGCAAATCTTGCTTAATATTTGCACGCAATCAATCTACAAATGTTAAATCGGGAAACTTTTTTTAACTGTTATTTTTTGATTGTTGTGCTAATTTATAGTTCTTGTATGTATTTTCAGTGAAACTATATTTTATGACTCATTACTTATACATGGAAAGTCTAATCGAGTACCTTGCAAAACTCTATCTTTTAATGTCTAGAATAATCTTGTCCAATTTTGATTTTATTTATATGAATGCTTGATATTTAACCGTCTATGTAACTGCTACTAATTTGCTTATTTCATATGATTTGCAAAAGAATGTATTATTCATGTGTCACGATCCATTTTCCAAACTCGATCGTGATGGCGTCTCTCGTGAAGACAAGGTCAGTCAACGAATTAAAAATACTTCCTTTAACAGTTACTTAGCATGAATAAGTCAAAACCATAGATAACATTATTATAAATGCGGAAGAAAATGGTAAACCAGGGAAGCACCCCAACTCAGCCCGAAATCAGGGTGTCACAAGTCACGAGCGTCTAGAGGAATCTAAATACTACTACAAGGCCCGTAATATATATAATGAAATTTAGAATCAAAGGAAGAATTATGGTGTCGCGAACGCTGGCGGTCACCTTGCTCAACTACGATAGCAAAACCTACAATCAGCTCAGAACCCGCTACCGGGTGAACAAATACTTGCATCTGCACATGAGGTGCAGGGAGTAAAGTGAGTACTCTAACTCAGTGAGTAATAGAAGCAGAGAAAAGCCCTTTAATTGAGAAAATCGGTGAAAACTGTGAAATCTTTAGAAATATCTTGGCTCAGTTTTAAACCTCTTTTGAAAATAATCTTTTCAATAGTTGCAAAAATAATTTCGAACAATTAGTGACACTATGCACATAAACCCGTCCCTCGGGCAATATTCTTGTTCCTGGTCAGCCATTGTTACATGACCAAACGCATCATACAGTATCATTGTTACCACTATCTAAACTTTATCCTCTTCAAGAGTGATCAGATAATACCGGAATAGCAGATAAATATCTCAAGAAATAGCACAAACAACGAATAAAGAACAAATGCATGAATGCAATGCAATGCATATGATGGTACACTCCAGTACCCACTGCGATGTGCAGCCCAAGCCATCCATATTTATTTATTGTTGACGGCGCTCAGTGGAGTGTGTACAGACTCCAGAGGGGCTCCTACAACCCAAGCGCAATACAAGCCATTTCGTGGTATCAAATCTAGGCCCTAAGCCTCATATCAATATCAATATAATCAACAGGCTCTCGGCCTCAATATCAATGTAATCAACCAGGCTCTGGGCCTCAATATCAATGTAACACTGCTACAGCACGTAATCCGATCCATGCTCAGCCCAAAAATCATCATAAGCCCCTTGGGAATTTATAAAACAGTAGTTCTCGGCCCGAAATATCATTTAGAATATCATTTGAGATTTCAAAACTTAGAAGTATGGCTGAGTTTGCAAAACAGTATTTAAAACTTTGGACTGAGTTCAAATGATATGCAAAAAATGCTAAAACTGTAATGTTAATCCTCGAAGGATACAATTTGAAGCCGTGACTGAGAGTATAATTTATGCAAAGAAGTGAGGAAAACAAACCAAAATCTGCCAAGGATTCTACAGGTCAGCGCAAGGCCCCAAACATGGCAACAAATACATTAACATCAAAATAGTATGTGTTTCCATCACCAATATAGAAGAAATATCACTCGGAATGGACCAAGTCACAATCCCCAATAACAAACAACCTCGCACCCGTCATAGAGTGCGTGTCTTACCTCAATATAGCACCACAATGTGCAATCTGAGGTTTCAAGCCCTCAGGATATCATTTCCAAGCATTACTCACCTCAAGACGGCAAAAATTCTAGCTCGCTATGCCCTTGCCTCTCGAATTGGCCTCCTCGTGTGACGAATCTGTCCAAAGTCACAACGAATATATCGCATTATGCTAAAGGGACAATACTCAATCGAAAGCAATCGAAAAATATTAAAATTCACAAAGTTGACAAAATCCGAGCCTCGGGTCCGTATCTCGAAACTCAAAAATTTTTATACCAAAATGTTCTTCGTCCTCTCACGAGTCCGTACATATAAGGAATACAAAAATCGGAGCTCGTTTGACCCTTCAAATCGACCCTAGAAAATCTTAAAATCACAAGTCCTAAAACCCCACTTTTCTATTGATTTTCATGTTCTCATTCATATATAATCTTGTATTTAACTTGGAAATAAGTAGAAACAACTCACCTTTGATGCTTGATGAAATCCCCTCGAAATTCTCTCCAAAATCATCCACGCCAAATGAAAGAAATGGAAGAAATAAGCCAAATTTGTGTTTAAAGGATCTGCCCGTGCTTCGTCGAGTTGTGCTTGCACTTGTGCTAGACAAGTTGTACATCAGTATTAAAATTTTTCTTTGTCGGACACCTTCTGTTTAAACACCCATAACGTCTTGTATAAATATCCAAATGACAAATGGTTTTAAGATTTAGAAACTAGACTCGAAGATAATTTGTTTTATAGGTTGTACACCATATAAATCTATATATATCCTGCGATATGAGCTTCTATGGGCTCCATGAAATCAGATAATTCTAGAGAAACTGCTCTACCAGTCATCTTCAATTGATCATAACTTTCTCTACAGATTTCCAAATTATTATTTCTTTAGCTCTATGAAAACTAGACACGAAGATCTAAAACTTTTATTTTTGAATCATCTCAAAATTTCTTGTAGATCAAAAGATATTGGCCGCTGAAGTACGCTCCACGACTGCACATTTGCTGTCCAAAGACAGCTTCTACAGCAGAAATTGCAGCAGCTTTTTCTTTTCTTTTTGGGTCCGAATTCCATTCTGTTAACCTTCCTACATCCACCGGAGGCCCTTGAGACCTTAACCAATTATATAAACATGTCCCACAATATCATTCAAACTTATCCCAACCTTCGGAACACCCAAAATAATATCAAAATATAAAATCACCATCAGATTCAAGCCTATGAATCTCAAGAACTTTTAAATTTCATTTTTGATAAAAAAACCTAACCAAATCACGTCCGAATGATCTGAAATTTTGCACACACATTCCAGATCACATAGCAGAGTTAAAGTATCTCTCATAATCCCATTCCGATTCTCGGATCAAAATCTCACCTACCAACAGGAAATCGCCAAAATACTAGGTTCGACAATTCAAGCCAAATTCCACACCCGACCTCCAAAACCAATTCCGATCATGCTATTAAGTCATAAATCACCTAACGTAGCTAGTCAAATCATGAAAACTCCGATTCGATCTCAGATACACATAAGTCAGCTCTTGGTCAAATCTTTCAAATTCAAAGTTTCCAACTGCAACTATTCTTTCAAATTCATCCTGATTTTCTTGAAACTCGAATCCAACAATCCATATCAGTAATAATGCATAACATGGGGCAAGTCATGCCTGAGAACTGGCGATCAAAGTGTAAAATCTCAAAATGACCCGCCGGGTCGTTACATCATCCCCACTTAAACACACGTTCGTCCTCGAACGTTCCTAGAGTTATTCTAGAAGCCAACCAATAGCTGAATAACTCTATCGTACACATACCTGGGGGTGATCCCACATCACCCTATCTCATATAGGTCCGATAGCATAATATCACTGAAATTTCACAATCCATCACAGTCCATAAACCATAGAACCACGTTTCCACTACCGAATTCATCCACAAGATTGAAATCTCGCATCTATACTCTGAATAAGCCCGAACCAGCTGTAATAACCCATATTTGAAACCTCAGGTGAAATCATATGATATACATAACCTAAACACTTGAAACGATAACTTCTATTTACAGCAGCTATTCACAATAACCGAATACCGATAGAAAATCTCTTATTAGCTAAAGTCTCAATCCAACACTTTCATATTCTACAAATATTAATGAAACACGCAGTAAGCTATAACCATTTCTCATATCAACCATTCCTGAAGGCATTTCTTCTCTGGCAATCACCATAGAAATTTTCAAGCTGAACTTCTATATTAACCTTCCAAACATGCTGAAATCGAATCCGATCGTATTCATTAATGATACCAACGATCTCTCTAGATCACTGATAATCTCAACAACGGTCAAATCAACCTATCTCTCAACAATACAATTCGAAGCCAGCTGAGCCGACTCAAACTAGAACACGCATCCACATTAGCCTGACAAGGAAATCCTTACTAAGGAAGCCTGAAGCTGCTCCTTCCACAACTATAACTCCTGCGGAGTCATAGAATACGCTTCCCAGCACCAAATCAACATCGAAATCCATAACCTCGTCCGGCGACATGCCCCGCCACAAGAAACGCATCCGAAAAGTCCCTTAACACTGGGACGGAACCAATGGTAGAAACGTTTGCACTGACATCCATCATGAAGGCCCAATTAAGAAAAGCAACCCTTCCCAGCCATTCGCTGGGTCTTAGAAACATAACCCACTCTGCAAGAACATAATCCAATGCACCTCGCCACTCAACCTGTGGCATTTCCGGCATAACCCATACCGCAATAGTTCATAATCACCTAACACTAAGACAACAAGTCTGAATTCTAATATCCCATCCAAAATCTAACATACCAGCAAATAATGATCCACCTGAGCCTCCAAATCCTAATAGTCGCTAAACAGTGCTGATACACACTATCCACAACCTCAGCATAGCCTGTACATGAGAACTCTCAGTCTCCAATTTTGTATACCACGCGAATCATCGTACCTGATCTCAATTTTGCCGTCCGAAAGCGAACCACACCTTAATACCCCATCACTCCACGATAGATACTCTAAAATTCCTCTATGCCACAAAGCAAACTCGAATATCACTAGTCGATCTAACAAGAAAGTGCTGCAATACCACCGAAGTACCATCGCTTTATCACATTTCCCTTTTCTGAAACATATACTCTGGTCGAATCACTTTCAAACAGCCGTACCATTTTCCTTGATTATCTGAGGGCTACCCGCTGCTTAAGTGCTTTATGAATTTCCTTTTTGATCTAAAATGTAACTTCATACACACAAGTCTTGATCCTCCACAATATACCGCATATACCATACCATCTGAGGATAACATGAAAATTTTTACCTTCCTTTCGAGCCACAGACATCTACTCACTCAACTAGTCAAGAACTTCCCATTGGTCCTATCTAGAAGAAAGGAAATCACTGTACATCCCATGCTCCGCCTGCCCATAGAAAATGTACGTCTCTAGACCACGGTATAACCCAACAAGAACTCTCCCAATTCCATTTGCATCAACTAACTACCAGGACTGAATCCTTCTAACTAGACCAAGCTAAGCAAGTCATCGAAACCCAGGAGCACCGCTGCAAGATACTTGTACAAACTCATTACCTCGAACACTATCAGAGAATTAATCATATCCTTACCATGCCAACCTGGTCTACTATCAAGCTACTCCATCTATCTAATTTTTTTCTAATTCTTCTTCAACTTGATATTTCCCCTTGCTGTAGTACTACAATTCCTCAACCCAGGCTTACCACACGAGACCCAAGCATAAAAGCACACTGTCTGAAACCCATAAACCGCTAAATGCTCTCTCAAATATTCCTAGACACACCACATTCCAGAATACCTTATAGAATCCCATAGTTAACATAGAATTACCACAATTATAGACCTCTTCCAATGAAAAAAAAAATTTCTAACCACACATGCAACATCAGAATACTCATTTGATGTACGCAGACTTTTGAACACATTAAAACCATTTTCGTAAGTATTCAGTCTTATTCAAACTGCAATTTACCTGATCTAACGAACATTCCACACGTTCCTCATTTGCACGCCGATACCGTAGAATGAAATCCTCATCCTAATACAACCAAGCAACTTCATGTCCTGTGCACCGAGCATTCTTTACCAAAAACAACTCTAGACATTCCACGATTCTCATACCCTATAAAGCATAATGTAACCTTTTTCAACATTTCTTTACTCTAGCCATAGCTAATTCACTCGCACGCCTCAAACTAGAACTAACATAGCACCTAACCGTGCAACCAACTACTCACTGTAGGCTCCCCCACTTGGCTCAAAGCCATAGATCAAAATACACTCAATAACTCATAACACGTATACTCTATTGATGCCACAATACCACAGTGATATTAAACTCAAATCCTCCCTAAGCTTGTGGAAACACAACTCATCTAGAATTTGAACTCTTCTGCAATTCTCGCATTCGCTCTCGTAACAGTTAAGCCCACTCTCTTAAGCGACCAAAAATTTGAATTTCAATGCATGCTCTTCACTTGCACATGAGATTTTCCAGCATACACATAAGTATCACACCACTTCAGAACACTCCGCAGGAGATAACCCACCTACTTCGCCTCAATATAACATTTTCGTATACCTTCCACCATCATACACATTACATAGTCAACCAGTCTTTCTGAGTCTGAACTCAAACCGCAATAGGGAATTTACTTCATTCCCAACTAGGAGACTTGAAAAGATTCTTCACGCGCCCATAACTTGGGGCTACACATCCAATCACAGTGGAAATCAAACACTTAATGATTCATCTATCATCCAACATATCTTCCTTGACACTTCCAAGTCAGATAGAAACATCACGCAGTACTAACATACCTATCACATTGCTATCCAACTATCATTTATACTATTAGGGACAATACTGAAAATATAAGTTCAAAATACTTGTTCACACAATCAGCACCTCGGTGCTCAAGCCATAGGCAAATATCTGGCGTCAAGTCCCTCGGACTGGCCCAACATCAACTGATAGAGATTACGTCTCGCCCCTCAATCAGGGAATCACAAGACGTCAAGGCATATCTGATACTGAGTGCTCATGCACGCATATGAACGTGTGGAAGGAATTTCAAAAGTTACATTTCAAGATGAATCATGGACGCACGATATGAATTCAAGAATGCAAAGTTTTTCCTAAAGGTTCTGCAGCCTCTCGAGGATAAATACAGATGTCTCCATACCAATCAACGAGACACTACTAAACCTGCTCATGACTCGTGAGACCTATGTAACCTAGGCTCTGATACCAACTTGTCACGACCCATCTCCTGAACCCGATCGTGATGGCGTCTCTCGTGAAGACAAGGCCAGCCAACAGATTAACAAAACTTCTTTTAACAGTTACTTTGAATTAATAAGTCAAAACCATAGATAACATTATCATAAATGCGGAAGAAATGATAAACCAGGGAACCATCCCAACTCAGCCCGAAATTGTGGTGTCACAAGTCACGAGCTTCTAGAGAAATCTAAATACTACTACAAGACCAGTAATATACATAGTGAAATTTAGAATCAAAGGAAGAATTATGGTGCCGTGAACGATGGCGGTCACCTTGCTCATCCACGATAGCAAAAACTCCAATCAGCTCAGAACCCCCTACCGAGTAAACGAATACATGCATCTACACACGAGGTGTAGGGAGCAAAGTGAATACTCCAACCCACTGAGTAATAAAAGGAAATAACAACTGACCACTAAGAAATCACGTATAACAGATCATCATGCTATATAGAAGTAGAGAAAAGCCCTACAATTGAGAAAATCAGTGAAAACTGAAATCATTAAGAATATCTTTGCTCAGTTTTAAACCTCTTTTGAAAATAATATTTTCAACAATTGGGAAAATAATTTCAAATAATTAGTGACACTATGCACAGAAACCCACACCTCGGGCAATATTCTTGTTCCTGGTCAGTCAATATTACCTGACCAAACGTATCATATAGTATCATTGTTACCACTGTCTAAAATTTATCCTCTTCAAGAGTGATCAGATAATACCAGAACAACAGACAAAATATCTCAAGAAATAACACAAACAACGAATAAAGAACAAACGCATGAATGCAATGCAATGCATATGATGATACATTCCAGTACCTACTGCGGCGTGCAGCCCGAGCCATCCATATTTATTTATCATCGACGACGCTCACTGGGAGTTTGTACAGACTCCGAAGGGGCTCCTATAACCCAAGCGCAATACCAAGCCATCTCGTGGCATCAAATATAGGCCCTCAGGCTCATATCAATATCAGTATAATCAACCAGGCTCTCAGCCGCAATATTAATGTAATCAACCAGGCTCTCGGCCCCAATATCAATGTAACACTGCTGCAGCGTGCAGCCCGATCCATGCTCAGTCCAAAAAATCATCGTAAGCCCCTTGGTCATTTATAAAATAGTAGTTCTCAACCCGAAATTTCATTTAAAATATCATTTGAGTTTTCAAAACTTAGAAGTATGGCTGAGTTTGCAAAACAGTATATAAAACATTGGACTGAGATCAAATGATATGCAAAATATGCTAACACAGTAATGTCAATCCCCGAAGGATACAATTTGAAGTCGTGACTGAGAGTATAATATATGCAAAGAAGTAAGGAAAACTACCCAAAATCTGTTAAGGATTCTACAGGTCGGCACAAGGCCCCAAACATGGCAACAAGCCCAATTAACATCAAAATAGTATGTGTCTCAATCACCAATATCCACTGCCCATGATTGACGATTTATTCTACCAGCTTTAGGGTGCTAGGGTGTTCTCGAAGATAGATTTGAGGCCTGGTTATAATCAGTTGTGGATTATGTCGCCTGATGTCACTAAGACAACATTTCGCACTCGGTATGGGCATTAAGAGTTATTGGTCATGTCGTTTGGGTTAACCAATGCTCTGGCAGCATTCATGGAGTTGATGAGCTGAGTGTTCAGGCCCTATTTGGATTTTTTTGTGATTGTATTTATTTACGACATCTTGATATACTCCCGCAACCAAGAGGAGCATGAGCAGCACCTTAGAGTGGTTCTTCAAACTCTGAAGGATAGTCAGTTGTACGTCAAGTTCTCGAAGTGTGAGTTTTGGTTGAGTTCAGTTACATTCCTGGGTCATGTCGTATCAGCAGAAGGTATCCTGGTGGACTCGAAGAAGATAGAGTCAGTCAAGAACTGGCCTGAACCAGCTTCAGCTACAGAGATCTGGAGTTTCTTGGGGTTAGCTGGTTACTACATATGTTTTGTGGAGGGGTTTCATCCATTGCAGGCCCGATAACTAAATTGACCCAGAAGGGTGCCCAGTTTTGGTGGTCAGATGAGTACGAGGCGAGCTTCCAGAAGCTCAAGACAGCTCTGACTACGACACCGGTATTGGTTTTGCCCACAGGATCAGAGCCTTATACTGTTTATTGTGATGCTTCCCGTATCTTGCTTGGCGCAGTGTCGATGCAGAATGGCAGGGTCATAGTATATGCTTCGAGGCAGTTAAAGATCCACAAGAAAAATTATCCAGTTCATGACCTAGATTTGGCAGCCATATTCATGCCTCGAATATTTGGAGGCATTATTTATATGGTGTGACGTGTGAGGTATACACGGATCACAAGAGCCTTCAGTACTTGTTCAAACAGAAGGAGTTGAATTTGAGGCAGCGGAGGTGGTTGGAGTTGTTGAAAGACTATGATGTTTCTATCTTATACCACCCGAGGAAGGCTAATGTGGTGGCTGACGTGTTGAGCAGGAAGTCCGCCAATATAGGTAGTCTTACTTATATTCCGGTCAACCAGAGACTGCCTGCTTTGGATGTTCAGGCCTTAGCCAATCGATTTGTGAGATTGGATATTTCTAAGCCTAGCAGGGTGTTAGCTTGCACAGTTGCACGTTCGTCATTGATGGAGCGTATTCGGGAGCGGCAGTTTGATGGTCCCCATTTGTGTGTTTTGAGAGATACGGAAAAGCAGGGAGGTGCCAAGAAATTGCCCTTGGTAGAAGATGGTGCATTGAGATTGTAGGGGTGAGTTTGTGTGCTCAATCTTGATTGTATTCAGGAGTCGATCTTAGCAGAGGCCCACAGTTCTCGGTATTCTATTCACCCGGGCGCCGCGAAGATGTATCATGATTTGAGGCAGCATTATTGATGGCGTAGAATGAAGAAAGATATTGTTGCATATGTGGCTCGTTGCTGAATTGTCAGCAGGTTAAGTATGAGCATTAGAGGCCCGGTGGTTTATTCCAGAGGATTGAGCTTCCTGAGTGGAAGTGGAAGAGAATTACCATGGATTTTGTTACTGGCCTTCCGATGACGCGGAAGAAGTTTGACGATATATGGGTTATTTTTTATTAGTTGACCAAGTCAGCGCATTTTGTTCCAGTTTCTACCACCTATTCATCCGAGAGATATGCTGAGATTTATATCAGAGAGATCGTTCGCCTTCATGGGGTGCCTATATCTATTATTTCGGACCGGGGCCCATAATTTACCTCGCATTTCTGGAGAGCGGTACAATAGGAGTAGGGCACCTAGGTTCAGTTGAATACAGCATTTGACCCCTAGACGGACGGTCAGTCGAGAGGACCATTCATATTCTTGATGATATGCTTCGAGCCAACTTTATTGATTATAAAGGCTCGTGGGACCAGTTCTTGCCTTTAGCAGAGTTTGCCTACAATAACAGCTACCAGTCCAGCATTCACATGGCTTCGTATGAGGCGTTGTATAGTAGACGGTGCCGGTCCCCAGTTAGATGGTTTGAGCCGGGAGAGGCTCGGTTATTGGGTACAGATCTAGTACCGGAGGCCTTGGATAAATGTCAAGATCATTCAGGACAGACCTCGGTCAGCTCAGTCTAGGCAGAAGAGTTATGCAGATCGCAAGGTTAGGGATGTTGCTTTCATGGTTGTTGATGAGATTCGGAAAGAAGGGCAAGCCTAGACCTAGGTTCATTGGCCCGTTTGAGATTCTTGAGCGAGTGGGAAAGGTGGCTTATAGACTTGCCTTGCCGCCTAGCTTGTCAGCCGTGCATCCAGTTTTTCATGTATCCATGCTTCGGTAGTATCACGACGATCCCGCGCACGTGTTAGATTTTAGCACTATCCAATTGGACAAGGATCAGTCATATGAGTAGGAGCCGGTGGCTATTTTAGACAGGCAAGTTCGACAGTTGAGCTCGAAGAGTTTTCCTTCAGTGCGTGTTCAGTAGATAGGTCAGCCTCCTGAGGCATCGACCTGGGAGTCCGAGTCTGATATGCGGAGCCGTTATCTCCATCTTTCCCCCGACTCAGGTACTTCTTTCTTTTGTCCGTTCGAGGAGGATCGGTTGTTTTAGAGGTGAAGAATGTGACTGCCCAAAGGGGTCATCACCGTAATTCCTCCATTATCCGTGCTTCCAAGGCCTTAAAACCTCGCTTTTAGTTGCATCAATTTGCATGCACAGTCTGGGCGCAAAGCCAAAAAAAATTTTATGTTAAAATATGAGAATTCTGTGGAAAATTTGATGAATTTTGATATTAATATTGATACAGTTGACTTTGGTCAATATTTTTGTTAAACGGACCCGTACCCATAATGTGACGCTCCCGGGAGGCCCATAGGAAAATGTGGGACTCGATCGTATTCCCGGAATCGAAATACAAGGTCCCTAGCCCGAGTATTGAATTTTTGAAAGAAATTATTTATCTGAAATTGATATGCAAAATTGAAATGAAAATGAGTTAGAAAATATAAGTATCAGGCTCAAATTTTGGTTCCAACGCTCGGTACATGTCGTAAATGAGCGTTAAGCGCTTTTTGTGAAATTTGGTCAAAATCGGACGTCATTTGACGTATTCTTAACCTAAATATCTCAAGCTAATGGTTTATGAAGTTTGAAAGGAAAAATGATGATTTTGAGGTGTAATTCGTTTATTTTGATGTTATATTGGCGATTTGATCGCTCGACTAAGTTCCTAGGATGTTATTGAGTTAGTCTGTGTGTTTGGTTGGGAGCTTCGAGGGCTCGGGAGTAATTTTGGAGGTGGTTCAGGGTGTTTTTACACGTAGGAATGCTGCTGATTTGCTGCAATAAACTGTCCAGTTATTCCTTCTATGCGATCGCATAGGGTGAGCTTCCAGGGGTCCCCATTTGTTCAATGTGATCGCATAGCCTCCTTCACTATCGCATAGCTTCGCCAGCCTCTTCAGTGCGAATGCACTGTCCTTCCTGCGATCGCACAGCACAAAGACCAAGCCTAGGATTTCAGTCTCATTTCTTCTATGCGATCGCTATGTTTAATTTTCCCTTCTCCTATACGATCGCAAGCCTCCTCTTGCGATTGCATAGAGCAAATACGCCCAGTGATTTTAAAAGCTTAAATACAGAACAGTGAAAAGATTCTTCCCCATTTTTCACACGAACTCTTTTCCCAAATTCTCCATATGCGATTTTCAAGAGCTCCTTTCTCCGTAACTCTTTGGGTATGTAATCTTAACATCATTTCCTCATTATTTCTTCATCTAATTACTAAATTTCTAGCCCTAAATCATGAAATCAAAGTAGTAAAATGGGGAAATAGGTAGAACTAGGGCTTTTGGGATTTTGGGCAATTCAAACCTAATTTGGGGTCGAATCTTAAAACAAATTGTATATTTGAACTCTTTGGGTTATGGGTGATTGGGTTTTGGTCCGAGCCTCGAGTTTGGACTATGTGGTCCCGGTGTCGGATTTTGGTAATTTTTGGGAGAATGATAGAAAATTCGTTTCTAGGCTATGAGATTGTTCCTTTGAGCCCTTATTGATAATATTCAACCAAATTGTGCCTAGATATCATTGTTTCGGAGTCGGATTCTAGAGGAAACACGGTGTCGGAGACTTGATTGCTATTTTCGGACCGAGCTAAGTGTTTGATCTAACTTTGGCTTGAGGGAACAGGATTAGAGTGTTTGATTGCTAATTGCTAAATGATCGAGTAAGTTGTATAGGCATGGTGACGAGTATCTATACACCAATGTCTAACATGACCGTGAGTCATAAATGCTTTTAATTTGAAAATATGGCACAATTGTCTTGTTAAATTGATAATTCCCATGTAAAGTGTTAGATAAGAACGAAATGAACTAAAAGGGAATGTGATGCAATGATTCCATTGCCGGGACGAGTAGACTATTACTATTGAATTATTACTTGCCGGGATATTTGGGCTGTTAGTTGTACCCTTGCCGGGTTAACTGTTATGTTGTTGATTTTCCCAAATGGAACCTCCTTTGGAGAGAGTATTAGTGCTATTAATTATATTATGGGATCGTGTGGCACGCCGACCACTTATGAATTATAATATGGGATCGTGTGACACGCCGACAACTTATCAATTACATTATGGGATCGTGTGGCACGCCGACCACTTATGAATTATAATATGGGATCGTGTGGCACGTCAAGCACTTATGAATTATAATACGGGATTGTGTGGCACGCCGACCACAACTTATATTGATTATTGTTATTGGCCTGAGATGCCGGTGACATTGTGCACAGAGAAAACGAGAGCGAGTGGTACCCCTACCACGAAATATATGAAACGGGATCGTGTGGCACGCCGTCCACTTAGGATATATATAATGGTATCGTGTGGCGCGCCGTCCACTTAGGTTATATATTATGGGATCGTGTGGCGGGCCATCCACTTTAAACATATGTATCATGAAATCCGGAATAGATCTGTTGTTTGTTTCTAATGTTCCATTTTAATCTAGTACTCCCTGATAGCACGATACCTACCTGCTTCACTTTGCATTATTTTGTTATTATTTTTCTCGCACTTGTATATTATATTTGCGCAGGTTAATTATGGTAGGTCCTGTCTAGCATCGTCACTACTTCGCCGGAGTTAGGCCAGGCACTTACCAGCACATGGGGTGTTATGCTGATGCTACATTTCTGTTCTTTTTGCATAGATTACGGTATCGGAGCTGCTTACGGTCCGCAGCAGTAGATTGGGAGTGTGCCTTCAATCCAGAGACTTCTAGATAGTTCGTTGGCGTGCGCGGGTCCTGAGTCTCTTCTATTTCATAGATGTTTGTTTTCATTCTATCGAAACATACTTCTTATGTATTTTATTTCAAACTCCTGTTTGTAGTATTTTGTAGCAGTCCGTGAGCATTGTGCCACTAAATCTTAGGTAGAGGATGACGTTAACCTTTTCATATCTCTTTCGGTTAACACTAAACTGAGACTTCCGCTTTAATGTACTGTTTTTATTATTATCTTGTAGAATAAACGTTGAAAAATGTATGTTTAAGTTGGCTTGCCAAGCTCCGACAGTAGGCACCATCACAACTCCCGATGGTGGGAAAAAAATTCGGGTCGTGACATAAAGTTCTTCCGCCTTTATTTAATTGTCTTCCGCATGCTTATATTGTTGAGATTTGTCGGAGATTGTTTAAAGTTTGGCTTGCCTCTCTCCTATTAGTAGGCACCATCACAACTCCTAGGGGTGGGAAATCTGGGTCGTGACAAGTTGGCATCAGAGCACTAGTTTATATAGGTCTCACAACTCACGGAAAAACTCGGTAGAGTCTGAGGGATCGGTACGGAGACGTCTGTATTTATTCCCCAGAGACTACAGAGTTAGGAAAATTTTCACTCTGTTCATTCTTGTCATGCGATTCTGTTCCTCAAATAGTGATTTGCATTCTACTCTGTTCTTTCGCAGATGGTGAGAACACGTGCTTCCCCTTCTACCGCACAGCCTGAGCCCCCAGTAGCAGCTCCTATCAGGGGCAGAGGGCGAGGCCGAGGCTGGGGCAAAGCTCAGCCCCGAGCAGCAGTCCTAGAGGTGGATCCTCATGTCGACTATGATGATGAGGTTCCAGCACCAGTAGCTCCAGCAGGCCCAGCTCAGGTCCTGGAGGGTTTCGTAGACACTCCAGTACTCCATGATGCTTTGTTCCAACTGGTAGGCTTCATAAAGGGCATTTCTAGAGCGGGTTTGCTTCCTGTAGCACCAGCTGCATCTCCAGCTGGGGGAGGAGTTGAGAATCCCGCTATGCGTACTCCGGAGCAGGTAACTCCTTAGGCTCAGGTTTGGGTAGTTCAGCCGGCTGTGACAATCCAACCGGGTATTCCAGCTCAGGCCGGCGATGGTGCGGCGATGTTCGCAGATTCCTTGTGGAGGCTTGATAGATTCACCAAGCTCTTCACCACCACCTCCAGCGATGCTTCTACAGAGGACCCCCAAGACTTCTTATTCAGCTGCCATGAGGTCCTCAGGACTATGGGTATTATGGAGACCAATGGAGTCGACTTCATTACTTTTTGGCTTGCAGGATCCGCCAAGACTTGGTGGAGGGACTATTGTTTATCTAGACCAGCAGGGTCGCCATTATTGTCTTGGGACCAGTTTGCAGAGTTGTTCTTGGAGAAGTTTCTCCCGGTGACTGAGCGATATGCTCTACGCAGGCAGTTTGAGCGTCTTCATTAGGGTACTATGACAGTCACGCAGTATAAGACTCGCTTTATTGATTTGGCACACCATGCCATTGTTATACTCCCCACTTAGAGGGAGAGGGTACGAAGATTTATGGATGGATTGATTCAGCCGATCCGGCTTCAAATGGCCTTGGGGTCCGGTAGTGATATGTCCTTTCAGGAGGCGGCCAATGCGGACCGCCGGATAGAGATGATGGCACTTGCAGGAGGAGGTGGTCAGGGGTCAGATAAGAGGCCCCGTCATTTGGGTAGGTTCAGTGGTACCTCATCTGGAGGTAGGGATTCATATGGTAGAGGCCACCCTCAGAGGCCCTTTCAGTCAGCACTTCAGGTATCTCATGGTACTCTATGCGGTGGTGGGTCTCAGCAGTATCATTCGGATCACCAGTCCTTGAGCGCACCACCAGACCCCATCAGTGCACCGTCACTTTAGAGCTTCAGGGGAGGACATAAAGGTTGATAGGGCCAGCAGTCTCACCAGCTGAGGGGATGTTACGGTTGCGGTGACCCGAGTCACATTGTCAGGTTTTGCCCTCGAGCCTCGAGTAGTTCTCAGCAGCAAGGTCCTCGCCCTATGATTCAAGCACCCGGTGATCCACAACTTGGCCAGCTAGCTAGAGGCAAGGGTAGGGATTATAGAGGTGGCGGGAGAGATTGTAGAGGTGGAGCTCGGACCGCCAGAGGCAGGGGTCAGCCAGTAGCCGATCGTCCCAGAGACACACATAAGAGGGGTGGGGCCTAGCCCCGTTGTTATAATTTTCCAGCCAGTTCAGAGGCCGAGTCATTAGATGTTGTGATTACAGGTACTATTCTGGTCTATGATAGGGGTGTTTCCATGTTTTCTGATCCGGGATCTACGTATTTTTATGTGTCGTCCTATTTTGCACAATATTTGGTTATGCCTAGAGAGGCCTTGGGTATTCCTGTATATGTGTCTACACCAGTGGGTGATTCTATGGTGGTCGACCGAGTGCATCATTCATGTGTGTTAGCCCGTGTTGACTTATTGCTCTTAGATATGGTGGACTTTGACGTTATTTTGGGGATGGATTGGTTGTCCCCATATCATGCGATTTTGGATTGTCATGCCAAGACCATGACCTTGGCTTTGCCGGACTTGCCCCGGCTTGAGTGGATAGGGACCCCAGGTCATGCCAACCGCAATGTTATTTCGTATGTCGAGCCTCGACGTATGGTCGAAAAGGGGTGTCTAGCGTATCTGGCATATGTTCGTGACTCCGGTGCAGAGGTTCTGTCTATTGACTTTGATCCTATTGTTCGGGAGTTCCTCGATATTTTTCCTTCATACCTGCCAGGTATGCCGCCCGACAGGGATATTGATTTCTGTATTGGCTTAGCTTTGAGCACTTAGCCTATTTCCATTCCGCCATATCGCATGGCTCCTCCTGAGTTGAAAGAGTTAAAGGAGCAGCTTCAGGACTTGCTTGATAAGGGTTTCATTAGGCCAAGTGTATCGCCTTGGGGTGCGCCAGTGTTATTCATGAAGAAAAAGGATGGGTCGGTGAGAATGTGCATTGATTACCGGCAGGTTAACAAGGTGACGATAAAAACAAGTATCCACTGCTGAGGATTGACAATTTATTCGACCAGCTTCAGGGTGCTAGGGTGTTCTCGAAGATAGATCTGAGTTCTGGTAATCATCAGCTGAGGATTAGCGTCTGATGTCCCTAAGACAGCATTTCACTCTCGGTAGGGCCACTATGAGTTTTTGGTCATGTCATTTAGGTTGACCAATGCCCCGACGGCATTTATGGAGTTGATGAACCGAGTGTTTAGGCGGTATTTGGATTTGCTTGTGATTGTATTCATTGACGACATTTTGATATACTCCCGCGGTCAGGAGGAGCATAAGAAGCACCTCAGAGTGGTTCTTCTGACTCTAAAGGATAGTCAGTTGTACGCCAAGTTTTCGAAATGCAAGTTTTGGTTGAGTTCAGTTGCATTCCTGGGTCATATCGTATCAGCAAAGGGTTTCTGGTTGAACCAAAGAAGATAGAGGCAGTCAAGAACTGGCCTCGACCAGCTTCAGCTACAGAGATTCGGAGTTTCTTGGGGTTATCTGCTTACTACCAATGGTTCGTAGAGGGGTTTTCATACATTGCGGCTCCGATGACTAGATTGACCCAGAAGGATGACAAGTTCAGGAGGTCAAATGAGTGCGAGGCGAGCTTCTAGAAGCTCAAGATAGCTCTGAATATGGCACCGGTATTGGTTTAGCCCACGGGATCAGGGCCTTACACTATTAATTGCGATGCTCCTCGTATCGAGATTGGCGCAGTGTTGATGCAGAATGGCAGGGACATAGCATATGCTTCGAGGTAGTTGAAGATCCACTAGAAGAATTATCCAGTTCATGACATAGAGTTGGCAGCCATTGTTCATTACTTGAATATCTGAAGGTATTATATATATGGTGCGACGTGTGAGGTGTACAGGATCACAAGAGCCTTCAGTACTTATTCAAACAGAATGATTTGAATTTGAGGCAGCAAAGGTGGTTGGAGTTGTTGAAAGACTATGATGTTTCTATCTTATACCAACTGGGGAAGGCCAATGTGGTGGCTGATGCATTGAATAGGAAGTCTGCCAGCATGGATAGTCTTGCATATATCCTGGTCAGCCAGAGGCCGCTTGCTTTGGATGTTCAGGCCTTGGCCAATCTATTTGTGATGTTGGATATTTCTGAACCTAGCAGGGTATTAGCATGCACAGTGGCTCATTCGTCGTTGATGGAACGTATCCGGGAGCGGCAGTTTGATGATCCCCATTTGTGTGCCCTTAGCGACACAGTGCATCGGGGGGGGGGGGGGTGCCAAGAAAATGACCTTGGGAGATGATGGTGTATTGAGACTGCATGGGAAAGTTTGTGTGCCCAATGTTGATGGTATTCGGGAGTAGATCTTAGCGAAGGCTTATAGTTCTCGGTATTCTATTCATTCGGGCGCCGCGAAGATGTACCAGGATTTGAGGCAGCATTGTTGGTGGCGCAGAATGAATAAAGACATTGTTGCATATGTGGCTCGTAATCTGAACTGTCAGCAGGTTAAGTATGAACATTAGATGCCCGGTGGTTTACTACAGAGGATTGAGCTTCCCGAGTGGAAGTGGGAGAGAATTACCATGGATTTGGTTACTGGACTTTTGATGACTCGGAAGAAGTTTGATGCTATATGGGTTATTGTTGATAGGCTGACCAAGTCAGAGCATTTTATTCTAGTTGCCACCACCTATCCGTCCGAGAGATATGCTGAAATTTATATCAAGGAGATCGTTCATCTTCATAGGGTGCCTATAACTATCATTTCGGACTGGTGCCCGAATTTTACCTCGCATTTCTAGAGAGCGGTACAGAAGGAGTTGGGAACTTAGGTTCAGTTGAGTACAACATTTCAACCCAGACGGATGGTCAGTCCGAGAGGACTATTCAGATTCTTGAGGATATACTCCAAGCCTGCGTTATTTATTTTGGAGGCTCATAGGACCAGTTCTTGCCTTTAGCAGAATTTGCCTATAACATCAGCTACTAGTCCAGCATTCAGATGGCTCTGTATGAGGCATTGTTTGGTAACCGGTGTCGGTCCCCAGTCGGATGGTTTGAGCCGGGAAAGGCTCGGTTATTGGGTACCGACCTAGTTCAGGAGGCCTTGATAAGGTCAAGATCGTTCAAGACAGACTTCGGTCAGCCCAATCTAGACAGAAGAGTTATGAAGATCGCAAGGTCAGGGATGTTGCTTTCATGGTTGGTGAGCGAGTATTGATCCGTGTATCGCCTATGAAGGGTGTGATGAGATTCGGGAAGAAGGGCAAGCTTAGCCCTAGGTTTATTGGACCATTTGAGATTCTTGATCCCGTGGGAGAGGTGGCATATAGACTTGCCTTACCGCCTAGCTTGTCCGCCGTGCATCTAGTTTTTCATGAATCCATGCTTCGGAGGTATCACGGCGATCCAGCCCATGTGTTAGATTTCAGCACTGTCCAATTGGACAAGGATTTGTCATTTGAGGAGGAGTCATTGGCTATTTTAGATTGGTAGGTTCGACAATTGAGGTCAAAGAAGTTTCCCTCAGTGCATTTTCAGTGGAGAGGTCAGCCTCTTGAGGCATCGACTTGGGAGTCCTAGTCTGATATGCAGAGCCATTATCCCCATCTATTCCCCGACTCAGGTTCTTCTTTCTTTTGTCCGTTCGAGGACGAACGGTTGTTTTAAAGGTGGAGGCTCCCTTTACCCGTACTTTCGAGACCTTGAAAACCTTGCTTTTAGTTGCTTCGATTTGTGTGCGCAGTCCGGGCATGAAGCCGGAAAATTTTTCTGTTAAAATATGTGAATTTTGTGGAAAATTTGAAGAATTCTAATATTAATATTGATATAGTTGACTTTGGTTAACATTTTGGGTAATCGGACCCGAGCCCGTGATGTAACGGTCCTAGGAGGTCTATAGAAAAATAAGGGACTCGGGCATACTCCCGGAATCAAAATCCGAGGTTCCAAGCTCGAGTACGGAATTTTTGAAAGAAATTGTTTATCTGAAAATGACATAAAAAATTAAAATTAAAATGAGTTAGAAAATATAGGTAACGGGCTGGTATTTTGGTTTCGAGGTCGGTACAGGTCTTAAATATACGTTAAGCGCTTTCTGTAAAGTTTTGTCAAAATCAGACGTCGTTTGACGTGTTTTGGACCTAGATATCTAAAGTTAGAAGCTTTTGAAGTTGAAATGAAAAATGAGGAATTTGAGGTTTAAATCTTTAATTTTGATGTTATTTTAGCGATTTGATCGCTCGACTAAGTTAGTAGGATGTTATTGAGTTAGTGTATGTTTGGTGGAGCCCCGAGGGCTCGGGAGTGATTTCAGGGGTGGTTCAAGATGATTTTAGACTTTGAAACACATCAAAAATTTCAAAGTGTTGCAGACCAACTTTTGCCCTTTGTGTTCGCATACCCCCAGTCGCGTTCGCATAACCTTGTCTTTTCCCCTTCCGCGTTCGCATTGTTCCAGTAGCGTTCGCGTAGTTCTAGCCCGTTCCTCTTCGCATTCGCGTGTGTCCAATCGCGAACGCATAGGACAATGTTGAACCCCTCCCCCTCCCCACCTGCCCTTCTACGCGTTCGCATTAAGCCATCGCGAACGCGATGCTTCCCATCCAGTTCCCTTCACGAACGCATAGTGTATTTTTTCTTCAGTGAATTAATTAAAAACAGAACTTCAAACACGAGATTTTATCTCTTTTTCTCACACGGGCTCTTCTGATTCACCCTCCATAGACGAAAATCAAGCTCTCCTTCCTCCATAACTCCTTGAGTAAGTAATCCTAACATCATTACCTCATTATCTCTTCATCTAATTACTAAATCCCTATCCCTAAATCATGAATTCAAGGTAAAAAAATGGAGAAATTGGGTAGAACTAGGGATTTTGGGATTTTAGGCGATTCAACCTCAATTTGGGGTCGTATCTTAAAACAAATTGCATATTTGAACTCGTGGGGTTATGGGTGATTGGGTTTTGGTCCGAGCCTCGATTGGACCATGTGGGCCTTGGTTGGATTTTGGTATTTTTGGAAGAATGATAGGAAATTCATTTCTAGGCTATGGATTTGTGTCTTTGAGCTATTATTGATTATATTGAACCTAATTATGCCTAGATATTGTTGTTCCGAAGTTGGATTCTAGAGGGGCAGTGTTAGAGGCTTGATTGATATTTTTGGACCGAGGTAAGTGTTTGATCTAACTTTGGCTTGAGGGAATAGGATTAGAGTATTTTGATTTCTATTTGCTAAATGATCGAGTACGGTGTATAGGCATGGTGACGAGTATCTATACACCAGTGTCTAGCATGACCGTGAGTCGTAAATACTTTTAGTTCAAAAGATGTGATACAATTGTGTTGTTTAATTGATAATTTCTTATGAAGTGGTAGTTGAGAAGGAAATGAGTTAAAGGATGATGTGTTGTATTATTCCCTTGCCGGGACTTATTTGTTGATTTGGTTCTCCCTTGCCGGGATGTTTAATATTATTGTTTATCCCCTCTCCCGATTGGTTGTGACTATTGATTTGGTTAGGAAGAGCGATTAAGCACGAAGGGTCATAACGTGCCGTGTGTTGATAATTATGCATGAAGGGTCATTTTGTGCCATGTTGTGATAATTATGCACGAAGGTTCATTCCGTGCCATACTTTGATAATTGAGCACGAAGAGTCATTCTGTGCCTTGATATGAGAGTTATGTGAGGAAAAACACAAAGGGTGATGCCGTGCACTTTATTTGACTGTTTTGGTGAGAATGAGAGTAAAAGCACGAAGGTTGGTGCCGTGCAGTTGTTGATTTACCTGTTCTCTTAAATTGATATTATTTGTCCAGTTACATATCTTTGTTTGTTGTTCCTATATCTGAATTGTTACACCCCCACAGCATGCCCCTTCCTATTATATGTTTAAAGTATGTATGTTTTTTTCCTGTTATTGCACATATATCTGTACAGGTTATTTGTGGTAGGTCCGGTCTAGCCACGTCACTACCTCGCGGGGGTTAGGTCAGGCACTTACCAACACATTGTCGGTTATGCTGATGCTACACTTCTGTGCTTTTTGCATAGATTATAGTACCGGAGCAGCTTTTAGACCACAGCAGTAGCCTATTCGATCGAGAGTTGACTTCAGTCCAGGGACTTCGAGGTAGCCTAGCTGGCGTTCGCAGGCCGAAGTCCTTTTCTATGTTTAGTTTATTTTCTTTGTTCCGAGACAAACGTTTTGTATTTCTATTGAGACTTGTTTGTAGTACTCTTTAATAGTCCGTGAGCCAGTGACACCAGATTTTGGGTAGAGATATGTTTGAACTTCCCATTTTGATTTCATTTCTATTAAACTTAAAGTTCTTCCACTTTTATTTAATTGTCTTCCGCATGCTTATATTGTTGAGATTTATCGGAGATTGTTGAAAGTTTATCTTGCCTAGCTCCTATTAGTAGGCGCCATCACGAATCTCGAAAGTGGAAATTCGGGTCGTGACATATATATATATATATATATATATATATATATATATATATATATATATATATATATATATATATATATATATATATATATATATATATATATATATATATATATATGCCTTTAGGAAATACGTACAGAGTTATTACAATGTCCTAGAGTAGTACTAGTATTTACTGTTGCCATGGTCATCCTATTGGAATTATCATCATGGCAAGCCATTACACACAAACTACTATTAATAATAATATTGTCACTTTCGTGTAGCCAACTAGTGTCCAGGCTCAGGTGAGTTCCTTGAAATCCAGCCTTATCAGAATCAAAAGTAAGCTTAACAAAATCAGGAACATTATCAAAAATTGTTGGCCAGCATGTTTTCCCAAAGTTGTGACCTTCCTTAGCTAATCGATCTGCCACCATATTTTGTTCTCTATACGCATGTTTGATCACATGTTTACCTAACTGGTCCAGATAGTACCTGGACCATGCAGTGTATTTCTTGGTCTGAAAGCCTCATTTCAGTTACCCTTATACCCTCATCCTTCCAAAGTACCACTAGATCCCCTAGAAGCCCATTAGCTGCCACTTGTGACATATGAGTAAAATTGAAATCATCTCTGAGCCTAGAGTGATCACTCATGTCTGTTTCAAGTAAGATAACAAACATAGACCTATGATTATCTAGCAAGGACCTAAAGTGCCTCCAAAATTTAGGATTATGGGATCCCCTACAATTCCAAAGAAGAAAATTCATAAAAGAGTTAGGGTTGTATATCTGTTCTACTGGAATTGGTATCCTCGGAGAGACTGATGTTGTTGAATGTTGTTTGCTCCTGATTCACTATCTGAGTAGTCTGGCTGAGAGCGGGAATGATTTCCATGGAATACTTCCCTACCACTGGATTTCGAGACTGACGAAAGTTTAGGCTGCATAATACTAGATTGGGTGGACATTTTAGGATAAACTTTTTTTCGTACTACTCCTTTAGGTCGTACATAAGAATTCCCTTTATCCACCAAAACTCCGTCGTTGTTTCCCTCATTTCTGCTAGAATTTCTGCTACCACCTGCCTTGTTGGACTGTCTAGTGCGTGTGGTGAGGGAGGTGGTGTGTGAGGTGGAGACTCCATTGGACTGAAGTTGTCCATTTGAGTGAGTGGACTGGCGTAGGGTGAGAGTGGGTTGAAGGAGTGGAGTGCCTGAAATCATGGAGCATATACCTGCCCCATGTGGTGAGGAGGATAGAAAGGCATTAGGTTGATCACTGGGTTCTCATGCAGATTGGAAGGATTCATGGGGTAGCTCCATTGAGGGGTTGAAAAGAATGGTTGATTCTCTACAGGGAGAGGAGTGTGATTTGTGAGCCAATTGTTCTGCCTGTAAGCCTCCATCCCCAAACGCATACCCTCTGTCACAATCTCTGCTAAGTGGGATGGATTCTGGATGAGAAGAACCACTTCTTGTCCATTCAGTTTCATAGTGAACGTCAGTGCATACCCTTGTAATCCCATCTCCAACCAGGATTCCAGAGGCAGATCTGTGGAGATGATCTGGGATGTGTAGACCATCGGTGAAGAAATGTGTGGTAACTAGGGCCCAGCCGAGCGAGACTGGAGACCGCCTTAATGATTGTTCGTAATGGGTCCCTCAATCCCTCTTACAAAGCAGAAATTCCTTCTTTTTCTTACTTCCAAACGATTGTAAAATTCATTAATTTTTTTCTTTTTACCATAAATAAAGTCGAGCCCGCCCCTGCATGATCAATCTGGGGAGATGGAAAAGTTGGTTGGTTCATTTGTGTGTTCTCTTGCATGGTCGTGTAGTGACTGTTGTTTCGAAAGGAGGGACGTTGCATCTCTTAAAACTGTAGTAGGATTTTGTGTGAGAGTTTGTGTTGTAGGAGAACACTTATCGAGAAATATGCAAGCTTGAGGAATGGAGGAGATGGGGTAAGGGTGGATATAGACGGAGATTGAGTGAAGGAATGGTGTGCATCACCTGTGATGAAATCATTATTATCCAAATGATTGTTTATAGAATCTTATACTTTATTATTTTTGTGTAAGTATTTACTCATAGGTTTGTTTTAGTAATATTGGTATATACAAACGTGGAACTCACGTGTAGAAAAATTAGCATATATATAACTGATAAGTCTAACCTTAACTTGTGATTATTTTAATTTATGTGATATTATTTTCTTTTTAATCTGTACAAAAGGTAATGGATGCTATATTTCTATATTTTGATTTTTTTTTAATTTTGAACTTCACATTTTACTTTCAATGCAAGTTTTTATAGTCTCGTCAATATTATAATATGTTTAAAATCGCCAGTTTTAATTATATTATAATTTATATAAATATTATGAAATACTTAAGATTAAAAATTTTGAAGAAATTTATTATTTATTAAATTCGTGTATATTGAATCCGGATACCCAACTGTCCTGATCCGGACTCTACACCGGAAACGAACCCGGATCTGAGGTAAAGCATTAGTCAAAGACTCAACGACGGAACGCAAACTTTGTAGTCAAAGCTCCAACAGCTAAAAACCTTAGCCTTCAAAAATCATCTGTCATCCCTCGGCGGCGCGTTCCCTTCACTTTCTATCTCTACATGGATGTAATTTCAGCTACGGCTTCTTCCGCCGCCGCCGGTGGAGGAGGAGGTCCAGCGCCGTTCTTGCTAAAGACATATGAAATGGTAGATGATTCGCAAACTGATGATATAGTTTCTTGGACTCCGACAGGTCACAGCTTTGTTGTCTGGAATCCTCCTGAATTTGCTCGAATTCTTCTTCCTACTTATTTCAAGCACAACAATTTCTCCAGTTTCATTCGTCAGCTCAACACTTACGTATGTCAAATTTATGTCTCTTCTATCTCATACACCTTATATCTGTATCTATTTGTGTTTTTTTATTGATTTTGACTTCTGTTGAAATGGCTTTAGATTAAAAATTAAATCTTTGGATTGATTTTTCTTTAATGAAATGGGTTCAGCTTAAAAGTTGAATGTTTGAATTGATTTTCTTTCTGTTGGGATGGGTTTAGTTGAAAAATTGAATTTTTGGATTATTTTTATCTCTGTTGAAATGGCTTCAGCTTAAAAATTGATTTTTTGAGTTGATTACGATATGGGTTCAGCTTAAAAATTGGATCTTTGATTTATTTTGACTTCTGTTGACATGGGTTTAGATGAAAAGTTGAATCTTTGGTTTGATTTTATCTCTGTCGAAATGGGTTTATCCTAAAAAATTGAATCTCTGAGTCCTATGTATGCCTATTTTAACCCCCCCCCCCCCCCCAACAAAAAAAAAACAAAAAAAAAATCCCTTACACACGCATACATGTATTATATCTGTATCTATCTGTGTTCTTAATTGATTTAGACTTATATTGAAATGGGTTCTGCTTAAAAATTGGAGCTTTAGATTGATTTTCTTTTTGTCGAAATGGGTTGAATCTTTGAATTGAAGGGTTCAGCTGAAAAATTGAATCATTGAATCTATTTTCTATCTGTCGAAATGGATTCAGCTTAAAAACTGAAACTTTGAGTTGATTATTTTTCTGTTGAATGGGATTAGATGAAAAATTGAATCTTTGAATGGAAGGCTTCAGCTGAAAGATTGAATCTAATCCATATAATCTCTGTCGAAATGGGTTCAGCTCAAAATTTAATCTTTTGAATCAATTTTCTATCTGTCAAAATTAGTTCAGCTGTTGTGACAGTTTGATTGAAAGAAAATTTTGGTATTATGAACTACCAAAGAAGGATTACTCCGCCTTTCGAGTATTTGTCTCTGTTAAAAACACTTTCTCACTTTTCCAGAAATCTAAGGACAAGCTCTGCTATCAGAACTTGAACTCTTAGTTGGAAGATACTAACAGCTGGAGGAACAATGCTACCTTGTTAGGTTTTGGAAATTGAGATCGCTGCTACAAATTTTCAGATGTTTAGTGGAACTGAGGCATTCTACTTCTTTACCTGGGACGATATTTCTTAAAAGGGTTAGAACTACTTTTCTGCTCTGATTGGATAATTTAGTAGTATGTCATAAATAGTCTCCACCGGGGGTGGCCCCGGTGGATGAGAAGATGCGAGAAGCGAGGCTGAGGTGGTTCGGGCATGTGCGGAGGAGAAGTCCTGATGCCCCGGTGAGGAGTTGTGAGCGACTGGCGATTGTCGGCGTTCGGCGAGGCAGAGGGAGGCTTAAGAGGTATTGGGGAGAGGTGATTAGGCATGACATGGCTAGAATGCGGGTTTCCGAGGACATGAACCTTGACAGGAAAGTCTGGAGGTCTAGTATCAGGGTTGTAGGATAGGTGCTCCTGGAGTTTTTTGTACTCCTCACCCGGGGTTGGGTGATGTTTGGCAAGGCTATCCATAGATGATTTGTGTTTTGGAGTGTGTCTCCCTTATGGTAGTTATTTATGGTAGTTACTGTATGATATAATTGCATGTTATTTTATTTATGGTTCTTATGTTTAGATAATTATTTACGCTATTTCTACTGGAGTTAATAATGCTCTTTTGTTTTTTGTTTTTGTTTTTCCTTTCCTTCACTGAGCCGAGGGTCGATTGGAAACAGCCTCTCTGCCCTTTCGGGTAGGGGTAAGGCTCGTCTACATATTACCCTCCCCAGACCCCACTTTGTGGGACTATACTGGGTAGTTGTTGTTGTTGTTGTTGTCATAAATAGTCTCTACATCAAAAGAACCCAAGATGGATATTTTGATGTTGGGAATTATTAGGAAGAAACGAATGTAAGAGGAGTGACCATTGGGTTAGCAGAAGATATCAAGTTTAGCTAATCAGTTTTATGGTTGAAAAGATGCATAAAATGTTAGGTAAACTTTGGAGATGTTTCTTCTACAAAAATAGCATTGATCTCATAGAAACCACCCCGTTAGTCATGGATAAGCTGTATCGTTGTTGAACCATATAGTCTGCATCAGAAGATGTTCTCATAATTCTTTACACATGACGGGGATGAAATCTCAACGTGTCGCGTCTTAACAGTCATTGATGGATGATTTAACAAGTCGCTTCATACCAGGCCTTGACTGATGATTCGTGTTCCCTTCCCTCCTCCCAAACACACACCACTAACATATCTTCCTGGGTGGCGTGATAAATATTGAAATACATAAAACTGATAAAAAATAACATTGATTGTATAAAAGAATTTTACTCTATGCAGTTAGACAGATTTGCATGATTTCTGATGTAATCCCAGCGATTCGTTTTAGTCAATGTTCAATATTGCGATATATGTCAAATTCCTATCAGATTTATATACTAGTAAACAATGTATACAATGATAAGTAACTAATGTGTCTGTGAGTGCTAGTTATTCCTTGCAATTTGTGAATTTGAACCATAGCTTTCTCTTCCCTAATCGTTTAGAGTATTCCATTACATAGGTAGGATCGCCTATATGATTCCTCACTATTCATTTTGCTTCATTTGGACCGATTCTATAGTTGCTGCCATAATTAATCTGAGATTAACATCATCATAAATATCTTAATTGACAGGGCTTCCGGAAGATTGATCCCGAAAGATGGGAATTTGCCAATGAGGAATTTGTGAAAGACCAGAAACATCTCCTTAAGAATATTCATCGTAGGAAACCGATTCACAGCCATAGTCACCCTCCAGGTTCCACAGTTGATCCAGAAAGAGCTGCATTTGAGGAAGAGATTGATAAGCTTTCACGTGAGAAGTCTGGGCTCGAGGCTAATGTCTTAAGGTTCAGACAGCAACAATCTGCTGCAAAACTCCAGCTAGAAGAAATGACTGAGCGGGTTGGCGGTATAGAACAAAGGCAAGAGAGTTTACTAACATTTGTTGAGAAGGCAGTTCTGAATCCTGACTTCGTTGAGCATCTTGCTCAGAAACTTGAGTCCATGGATATTTCTGCATTTAGCAAGAAGAGGCGATTACCTCAAGTCGACAGCTCTCAACCAGTTCAAGAAAATATGTCAGTAGACAACCATAGCAGTTCTAGAGTTGAGTTTGGGAACATTTGCAACCAAGACTTCTCAAACAAGCTCAGGCTCGAATTGTCACCTGCTGTTTCGGATATCAACGTTGTTTCATGCAGCACCCAAAGTTCGAATGAAGATGGTGGAAGCCCACATAGGAGAATATCTGAATGTTGGTCCAGAGAAGTGCAACTTCGAACCGGGGGAGTAATTTATACCCCTGAAGCAATAGAACTATCAGATACAGGGACGTCTTTTACATTGAAGGTGGATTCATCTTTGCCTCTTGCAGCAACCAATGTTGAAAGCTCAAGACTTCATTCCTTGCCACAAAGCCTAATATCTAACGAGGAAGTTGACGGTCACATCTCATGCCAGCTGAATCTTTCTTTGGCTTCGTGTCTTTCACAAGTCGATAAAAATCAACATTCATCGAGGATGGCTCAAGTAGGTCAAGAGATGAGTAAACATTCTGAATCACAGTCTGATGCCAATGGCAAAAATCCTCCTAACGATGACAAATCCTTACCGCTTTCACATGATGCAACTGGTAACAAGCAAGGGGCTGCAGCTACTCCTGTTCGAGTGAACGATGTTTTTTGGGAACAGTTTCTAACAGAACGACCGGGATGTTCAGATAATGAAGAGGCTAGCTCTAGTTTCAAAGGCAATTCCTATTGTGAGCAAGATGATAGGAAATCAATTCAAGGAGTTGCTAGTAACACAAGAAAAGTGGAACACCTTACCCTTTGAGTGCATGACGTTGCCATCGGAACATTGCATTCTATCGTTAGTCTTATGGAAATTTTCGGTTTATATAGTGCAGTGGTTTGTATCTGTCACTCTCTGATAGGTAGTGATAATAAGCAATATTGTGCGGACTCCCCAAAATACTTTCGCACCCGTGTTGGATCCTTCAAAAATGCACTACTTGGAGTATTCGACACATCCGGCGATATTTTCGAAGAGTCCAAGCATCATAGATAATAAGCTGTATATCGCTATATGCTTAAAGCCTCTTTTGCTGTTTTGTTGTTACGGGGTCATTATATGACTTTATTTGGGACCAAGGCGTAGTAGTTATTGTTGTTGTATACGGCCTTGTATTTACATTAAAAGTTATTATAATACTCATATAAGAACTGCATTTGGTGATGAATTGTTGTTCTGTCTGATTATCTATACTCATATTGCTTAAAAAGTTATTATAATACTCATATAAGAACTGCATTTGGTCATAAACAGCTTTATATATTGCTGTTTACATTTCACACCAAGTGTGTTAGTACCTATGTTACTTTACCATTAACTGCATATAGATAAGTTGCAACATCTGTTGGAACAAACAGATTATTTGGACTCTTTAAGTCCAGAGCAAGGCTATATGATCTACCAAAAGAATTTTCTAATTTGAAGGAAAACAGCATATCATTAGGAAGTCATTTTATTCTTTTGGTGAGAATTATTTTTTGCAACTCAAAGTAACAACATTTGAATATATATATATATATATATATATATATATATATATATATATATATATATATATATCAAGGAATTCTTTTTTTAAAACAAAAAGTATTTTCTACCATATTAAATACTGACAAATGTGTTTTTGCTATGAGAGAAAATGACTTTTAAGAAAAATATTTTCCACGAGGAAGTTATATTTTGGTATTTATTGGTATGACGGAAGTAATTTTTTGTGAAAATTATTTTTTGTTAAAAGGAGAAAAATGACTTCCGTCCATAAGTTATTTTCCTTACAACTATCTAAATTTTTAATAATCATATTACATCATAATTCTCAAAAGTTTTAGCAAAACATTCCCCAATTTGTTGATATTATTATTATTATTAATTCTTAATATCTATATTTTTTCTAAAAAAATAATTTTCACTTAAAAAATTAAAATAAAATATTCCTTTTTTTTATTTATAAAAAATGACTTTCGTCATACCAAAAATTCCCTTGGGGTAAATAAAACTTGTTAAGGGCCCTACCAATTAGTGCTAAGTGTGAACGTGAAACATATTTTCCTTTCCTTTTCCTTTTCGTCATTTGCTGCACTATAGTCTATATGTTTAAAGGTCGAAGCTAACTCACAACTCACTGGGCCGTACTAAAATTATTATGAAATTAACATTCTACCAAAAAATTGAAGATACACAAGTCTTTTTTACAATTGAAGTCACATTCTATGTACCAATATGAAACTCATCTTATCCATATAGGTCAATAGTTACTCCTTAGGCAAAGAGAATTTTAATTCAAAAGAATGTCATACTCTATTTTTTTGCAGCCAATACACAATAATAGAGCCTTAGCCATTTAACCACCAAATCTAAAATGGCAATCTCAATTAGCTTTAGATCCAAGTTTTTGGACCAGTAATCTTATCCAAGAAAAAGAAATGCTGGACCACAAATATGATACCCAAAATAATAATAAGAATAAGCATCTTTCGTAATACACAGCAATAACAAAACCATTATAATTTCAGGAGTGAGGTAAGGGGAAGAAAGCATGTTCGCAAACCGCATCCCTACCTTGAGAAGGCATATATATTGTTTCTTATAGACCCCCACCTCAATCTTACAGAATATTATATCTCAAAATATGTGAACAAGAATCTTTCCAGAATTGCTTTTATATACTTTCTCTATTCATTTTTACTGGTCCATTATAAACTTTGTATATCCCTTAAAAAATAATAAATAAAGTGTATAATTTACTATGATACCCATATTAATTTAATAATTTGAAAAAATATCAGGAAATTCATAATTAATATTGTGGATATAATAAGAAAAAGAAAATTATATTCTTTTAATATGTTAAAAGTGAAAATCTATTTGCCATGAATTTGGTGTAATGCTATAATTATAGTAAATGCATTCATTGGCATTGATGCAAATGAAGAGGACAGTAATAAGTGATTAGATTCCTTCAATTGTTTCTCATGAAAATGATCATATGGAATCATCACGCCTCAATTACTTAAGGATTTTTCAATGATGAAAACTTGATAGCCTACCCACTGACCAAAGTCACACACACAATAAAATGAATTGGTACTATTGGGAGTACTAAAATAGTCCCTATGTTTAGGGATGATCTAAAATAATCCTTGAATATACTACTTGCTTTGTTTTAATCCTTTGTTGATGGAAACGGAATACTTTAGGAGTGTGTTTGGTACGAAGGTTTTCAATTTTTTCATGTTTGGTTGGCTTAAATGTTTTAAATTTTTTTTTATCAATTTATTTTCCTTCAATTGAATGAAAATGTTTTCCTTATCAAAAGAAGAGAAAACATTATCCAAACCTCCTTCTCAATCTTCCTTACCCTCACTAACTCACTCCACCCCTCTCCAAAAAAAGTTTTTTTTCTTCAAATTTTAGTTTTTCCGTTACCCCACCCTACTAACCCTCCATCCCCCTCCCCCCGCCAAAAAAAAAATTTTTTACTTTAACTTTTTTTTTTACATTTTAAAATTCTATTTTTTTAATTTTTCTGCACCATCCACCCCACCCGCACTACCCCCACCCCCTCCCGAAAAAAAAATTTACTTTTTTTTTGTAATTTAAATTTCTTTTTTTTCGTTTTATTGTCCCCCCAGCCGCAGCAACCCCCTGCTCCCCCCCCCTCCCCCCCGCGCCGAAAAAAAATTTAAATATATTTTTCAGTTTTAATTTTATTATCGGTTTAAAGGTTCAAAATTTTACAAGTTCCAAAATTATGAGTCCAGAGGTTTATGTGTTTGGAAGTTTACGAGTTCGAAATTTCGTGGTTTTGAATGTTTAGCGGTACGTAAGTTTATGAAATTTGTGGGTCCGAAAGGTTGTTGGTTTGAATGTTTATGGCTTCATATTATTATATCTAAATCATTTATGAATACTCTTGAGAAGTCATTTTCCTTAATTTGCATACCAAACACCAAAAAATAAATAGAATTACTACTTATTTTTCAAGAAAATATTTTTCATGGAAAATATTTTCCGTTATACCAAACACACTCTAGATCTCTGTTATATTTTTTAAAAAACACGAAGGTAATTATCTTTAATAGAATTAATGTGAAAATATCATGGGTTAGCTAGTTTTCGGACTGATAATTGAAAAATAGTCATTATTTTACTTAAACACGAAAAGTTTCAGCATATTATACTGGATTATGGAGCTCTTGTGTATAAACTTCCAGCATATTATTTTGGAACTCCATCACATTATGAAATTCCAGCACATTATGCTAGAATCTTATTTGTAAAAAGTTTGAACTTCATGCTGGAATTATTTTGAATTTTAAAAGTGTTTTTGTACAAATTTTATCATTAAATAAAATAAAGTGACTAAATTCTAATAACTAATTGTAAATCTAACTGATTTTCCGGTGTGAATCACTTGAGCCCTTTAACATGAAAAAAACATGTAGACATACATTCCCCAACTTTTAGCTGAAGGAAAACTCTTTACTTTGGTTTTTCAACAACAAATGGTGCTATTCAAGGTTCCAAGAAGACATAACATTGAGTCATTTGCAATTTCATACGATTGAGGGTAAAAAGTATTAGGAAGTATTGTAAATATTTTTTGTGTATCTTTTTATTATTAGTAGAATATTTTTTCATTATTGTACAGTTCTATAGTTGGTAGGATTTGATACCTCTCTGTACTCTATATATATTTTTCTGAGCAATACGAGAAAAAAACTTCTCCCAAAACTCTCTATATGGTATCATACGCCAGTGGCTTATCGCCAAACAAACCCTAATTATACCCTACCCGCGTAGCCGCCGCCGCCGCTGCTCTTATCGGCAGCCTGTCGCCGCCGCCGCTGCACTAATCGGCAGCCCTCTTTTTCTCAACGTCGTTCAGCACCTCCTCTCCTTTGCCTTGCGCTTCATGGCCGCTATGACGTCAACCGAGCTTCTCCAGCCGATTTCCATCAATGAATCGGCTCAAATCCCACTCAAATTGGATTCCTCTAATTACCTGGCGTGGAAATTCCAATTTCGAACCCTTCTTACGGGTTACGACCTCCTCGGCTTCTTGGATGGATCGAAGCCGTGCCCACCAGTCACTATCGTCGACAAGGACGTGACTTCCCCCAATCCAGCATTTCCTTTCTGGATTCGCCAGGACAATCTTATTCTCAGTGCCATCATCTCGTCGATCACACTGACGATCATCTCCTTTATTGCCGCTGCGAAAACCTCTAAAGAGGCCTGGGACATCCTCGCGCGCACATACGGCACTGCTTCTCGTGGTCATATCATGCCTCTCAAACAGCAGCTCCATAATCCGGTAAAAGGTTCTAAATCTGTTACTGATTTTATGCACGGTATTCGCGTGATTGGATGAATTATCTCTCCTGGGTGTTATTGTTGATTTTGAGGATCTTGTCATTAAGGTTCTAAATGGTCTTAATGATCCGTATATGGAACTCTCTCATGCCATCCAAGCTCGCGAATCTCCCATCTCTTTTGCTGAATTACATGACAAGCTGTTGAGCATGGAGGCTCAGATTACTGCTCGTGTGCCGGCCACCTCCGCCGCATCTGATTTGGCTATGTCGGCTGCCTTCGTCGCCGGACAGCAGCCAGGCCGTAACCGCTTCGGTAGCCGCGGGCGCGGCCGTAGCAGCCGCGGTTCAGCCTCTGGTCGCGGTGGTTACTCCAGCAATGGTCAATCTCGTGGGTACAATGGGAAGTGCCAGCTCTGCAGTGAATTTGGCCACTCCGCGCCCCGCTGTCCGTCCTATCCCATCTCCGGCGCCACTCAGCCCCCTTACGGTGGACCATTGCCGTGGCCAGCTTATGGTTCGCCGCCCTATCCGGCTGCTCACACAGCCCATCACTCTCCGACGATTCCCTCTGCATCCGATTGGATCCTGGACTCTGGTGCCTCCCATCACATAACCTCTGATCTTGCCAACATGTCTCTTCACAGTCCTTACACTGGTTTCGACAATGTGGTTATTGGTAACGGTGAAGGTTTGACAATTACACATACTGGACAACTTAACAGTCATTCCTCTCTTTTATTACCTGGGGCTCTCTATGTTCCACATATGCGTAAAAATTTGATCTCTGTTGCCCAATTATGTCGTCACAATAATGTTAATGTTATTCTTTCTGATACTGATTTTCAGGTGACGGATCGTCGCACGTGGGCAACGCTCGTTCGCGGCCCGCTTAGGGGCAACACCTACTACTGGCCGGCGGCTCCCAGTCTCCAATCCGCCCTCACGGCACAAAAGCTATCTGCGTCATTGTGGCATTCTCGGTTTGGTCACCCGTCAGCAAAAATTCTGCGTCATTTAGTGTCTTCTAGCAGTATAGCGTCCAGTTTTGTGTCTCATCTTGCTTGTGTCTCTTGCAAGCTTTTTAAGTGTCATAAGTTACCTTTTTCTTAGTCAAGTTTATCTTCTACTGCTCCCCTGGAGCTTATTTTCTCCGATGTATGGACCCCTCCGATTATTTCTAATGAAGGATTTAAATATTATGTCATTTTTGTTGATCATTTTTCTAAGTATGTTTGGTTTTTTCCTTTACGCCGTAAATCTGATGTCTTACAAACCTTCCCTATTTTAAATCCATTGTAGAAAAATATTTCTCTGCTAAAATCATTACTCTGTATACTGACAATGGGGGTGAATTCCTCGCTTTACGCTCTTTTCTTGCCTCCAATGGCATCTCACATCTCAGTTCACCTTCTCATACTCCTCAACACAATGGCTATGCTGAACGCCGTCACCGTCATATTGTCGATATGGTCTCACTCTCGTTCATCATGCCTCTGTACCTCTCATTTAGTGGCCTTATGCCTTTGCTACAGCAGTCTATCTCATTAATCGTCTTCCCAAGACAAATCTCTCGATGCTCTCCTCCTTTTAGTCTCTCTTCCATATGCGCCCCAACCTTGCCAAACTATGTGTCTTCGGCTGTCAATGTTTCCCTTGGCTTCGGCCCTACACCTCACACAAAATGGAACCCAGATCTCGTGCCTGTGTCCTCTTCGGCTACTCTACTACTCAAATCGCCTATCTCTGCTTTGATCCCTCAACGTCTAAAATCTTCGTCTCGCGTCATGTCATCTTCCATGAAGATGTCTTCCCGTTCTCCAAATTGTCTAACCCCGAGTCTCCCCCTGTACCCATTCCGGCCTCCCTAGAAGTCCTTCCGCTGCCGCCACCAGTACCTTCCGCCGCTCCGACTAGCAATCATTCACTGGACGCAATGCCGTGCCAACACCCGCGCCACCAGCGCCCCTTCCGGCACCGCCAGCGGCCCCTGCCGCCGCTACACCCATTATGCCACCACCTGCATCCTCTCAGAGTGGTCATCATATGCAAACTCGTAGCAAAAATAACATCTTTACGCCCAACAAGAAGTTTGGTATGTCTGATGTCACCTCTCCAACTGTTACTGAACATCAGACTTTGTCTAGTGCTATGTCTGATGAGCGCTGGCGCGCTGCTATGTCATTAGAGTTAGATGCTCTGCTACAGAATGGCACCTGGGATCTTGTTCCGCCTGATTCTTCGCAGAATGTTGTGGGTTGCAAGTGGGTTTATCATATCAAACGAAAGCCTGACGGTACTGTGGATAAGTTTAAAGCCCGGCTTGTTGCAAAGGGCTTTCATCAGCGTCCAGGTGTAGACTTCCAGGAGACTTTCAGTCCGGTTGTTAAGCCGGAAACTGTGCGTTTGGTTCTCAATATAGCTGTATCCAAGGGCTGGCCTCTTCGTCAAATGGATGTGAACAATGCCTTTCTCCAAGGGAGGCTTACAGAGGATGTTTATATGGCACAACCACCGGGATTTGTTGACAAACCCTATCCATCTTATGTCTGTAAGTTACAGAAAGCTATTTATGGTCTCAAACAGGCACCCTGGGCATGGTACAGTGCGCTCCGCCAGTGTCTTCTGACCATGGGTTTCGTCAACACTACCTCTGACACTTCACTCTTCGTCTTTCAGCATTCTAGTGTTACGGCCTATTTTTTGGTATATGTTGATGGTCTCATATTGACTGGTAATGATTCTGCTTTCTTGCACCGTGTGATTGACTCTCTTGGGACTCAGTTTTCTCTTAAAGACATGGGTGATCTAAGCTACTTTCTTGGTGTTGAAGTTCTGCGCAGCTCCAAGGGGTGTTTTCTTTCTCAGCGTAAATATGTTGTTGATCTTTTGACTCGTCATAATATGCTGGAATGAAATCCTGTTCAGACGCCAACAACGGTGTCAACCCGCCTTCATCTGGCTGACGGCTCGGCCCCTGCCGACGCATCCGCCTATCGACAGGCCCTTGGGGGCCTCCAGTATCTCTCCTTCACTCGTCCTGATATCTCCTTTGCTGTGAATAAACTCTCACAGTTCATGCACGCTCCTACTGTCACTCATTGGGGTGCAGTTAAGCGCCTCTTCCGGTATCTGAATGGGACGCGTGACTTTGGCGTCTGACTGCGTCCTTCATCTGCTATACCTTTGCATTGTTTCTCTGATGCTGATTGGGGTGAAAACTGTGATGATTGCTCCTCAACTGGTGCCTATGTTGTCTTTCTAGGGCTTAATCCTATTTCCTGGAGCTCCAAAAAGCAGCGTTCCGTTGCACGATCATCTACTGAGGCTGAGTATCGTGCCATTGCTTCTGCTGCCGCTGCAGTACGTTGGCTTCATTCCCTGCTGCGCGAGCTTCATGTCCCTCTTCCGGCTACTCCTGTCATTTACAGCGACAACATTGGTACCACTTACCTCTGTGCCAACCCCGTGTTTCATTCGCGCATGAAACACATCTCCATTGATTATCACTTTGTTCGTTAATTGGTTCAGAATGGGTCCCTTCGTGTTGCTCACGTATCCTCTGCTGATGCGCTTGCTGATACTCTCACCAAGCACTTATCTCGTCATCGGGTTCTTCTGCTGATGTCCAAGATTGGCTTGTCCTCCGGCCCTCCATCTTGAGGGGGCGTATTAGAAAATATTGTAAATATCTTTTGTGTATCTTTTTATTATTGGTGGAATATTCTTTCATTATTGTACAGTTCTATAGTTGGTAGGATTTGATACCTCTCTGTACTCTATATATATTTTTGTGAGCAATACGAGAAAAAAACTTCTCCCAAAACTCTCTACAAAAAGTACTCCCTTCGGTTCAAAATAAGTGATTTTTTACCTTTTTGTTGCGGTTCAAAATAAGTGTTTTTTTAGATTTCAAGAATGAATTAATTATTTTTTCCTACATTGTCCTTGGAGTTAATAGATTTGGAATATGTGTTATGAATGTTTATGTGAGATAGTAAAGGTTAATATGATCAATTCTATTGCTAATTAATTTTAAAAGTTAGATTTCTTATTTGTGTGAAAACATCCAAAAAAATCACTTATTTCGGACCAGAGGGGTATATGATGTGTAGTTGGAAGAATAAATTGGGAAAAATCTATTTTTCGTCTAAACAATTCACATGATTCACGAGCCAATTCTGTCAAACATAACTAATGCCGTGTGTATTAAATATAATGGTGACAAAAAATGCTCAATTTTAGTAAACATAAAGAACTAAAACTGCTCAATTATATATTTAGAGCACTAGTAATGAACCAACATCAAACATAAAACACTATTTCTGTCCACCTCTAGTATACTATCCCTAAAAATTTGGAAACCAGCGTATAAATCCAAGACATAAATGCAAACACTTTAAACCCAGCCTACATCCAACTTAATTTAAGTATAAAGGATATTCGGATGTATTACGTTCTTGCTTTGCACGGGATTCAAAGAAATATTAAGTTCTTGCTCTGCACGGGATTCAAAGAAATATCGAATCACAACGATCTATCGTACGTAAGCTTACAAGGCTCGAACTCATGACGCCTTGGTCACATATCAAATTAAGTATAGTTATCTTATTTCTAAAGTCAAAGCTCCTTGTCTAAAAGCGAAAGACGGGGGCAAAATATTTGTTTCTTGATTTAGGCCAAACAACCCAATAAAACTCAAGAATGGTGGTGGGTCACTCTCACTCACTCACCCCCACAGGCCACAATCCTCCCATGACTATTGAGTAGTAAAGTAGGTGTAAATAACAGGTTGATCCCTACATAATTAATGACCCCTCGCTAATTTACAGCCCCCTCCCCACCAAATTTGCAATCCTTACTCATTTTCACAGCCAAAAATACCAACCAAAAAAAAAATGACAACACCACCTGAGAAAAAGCTAGAAAAATTTCACTTTCCAACCAAGAAAATGGTAAAGACTCAATCTTTCTTCCACCCATTGAAGACCCTTTTCATTTTGCTTATTTTCAGCCATATCCAGATGAGATTTTGTGATGGGCTTTCAGTTTTGGACCTTAATTCAGTTAAAGATAGTAACTTTGAGCTAATGGGCAAAAGGGGTTGTTCTGAAAAGTTAAATAAATGCTCAGAAATAGTGGATGAAGAGGATATGATGGATAGTGAAAGCAATAGAAGAGTTTTATTGATGCAAAAGAAGTACATAAGTTATGGTACATTGAAGAGAGATTTGGTGCCTTGTAATACTCCTGGGGCGTCATATTATAATTGTAAAGCTCCTGGGGCAGCTAATACTTATAACAGAGGTTGTGAGATTATTACAAGATGTGCTAGGGTGATCAGTGACATCAAATCTTGATTTGGTAACTGAAACTTTATGCAATTAAATTGGTAAAGTTTTATTGTGTTTTTGAATATTATGTTAGTTCTGTTGGACTTATGGGGATTGGAATTTTTGCTATTGTTGTATACTATGAAAATCAGTGTAAACAATGTTCTATGTCAAATACAAATTCTGCTGGTGCCAAATATTTTGGTTCTGCATTTATGAAATATCTTGTTTAATCTTCCCCCAGAATAGCACAATTAATTACAAAGAATTGATATGAGGGCTGGATTGGACTTGATATAGTGCTTACAATTTTTGTGTAGTTATGGTTGCTGTCCTAATAAACTGAGAAATTTATTGCTCCTTTTGTATATTTGATTTGATGACCCGTTTTCCCCACATTATACTTTGTGTTACACCTCTCTTTAGCCGAGGGTTTCTTGGAAACAACCTCTGCCCTTCCGGGATAGGGGTAAGACAGCGTACATCTTACCCTCCCAGATCTCACTTATGAGAATTCAACGAGTTTGTTGTTGTTGTTGTTGTTGTATATTTTGTGCTAGAGATTTGGAGCATAAAGCATTTCCTTTTTCTGCATAAGAATATGCTTTGATCCACAATGGAGGTCGAGTCCGCGTGCCTCTAAGAGTAGCGTCTATTTACTAATGACACAACGGTTTCTGTTCTGTGTCATTCTGTTAATCCTTTCATCTAAAACATCATTAGGTGTAAATTTGTGGAGAGCAGAGTATTACATCTTTTCCGCAGCTCTTTTTAGAAACCAAAGACGATTCTTTAGATGTTATTATGATACTGAGCTTCCATTACAAACTTCCACATAATTTTGAATGTTTTTAGGCAAATATACAGAGGTTTGAAAGTGTTTCTAGGAGAATGGCATGTCCTTATGTCTTTAATGAGCAGAATTTTGGGTTGATGATTGTCTCGGATATACTGTAGATGCATATTTAGATGTCAAAGGGGTAGAATTTGGGAGAATGCAAACTGTCAAGAAGTTAAGGTTATTATGGTATCCTCTATTAGTGGGGTGTGTGTCCATGGAGTATTTTGTGGAAATGACATAACGTTGATGCTGAGGGTCTATTGGAAACAGTCGCTCTACCTTCACTAGGTTAAGGTATGGGTACACACTTCCCTCCCCAGACCCTACTTGTAGAAATATATTGGGTTTGTTGTTGTTGTTGTTGTTGTTGTTGATGTGAAGTTGATGCCAGATAAGACTTTCTTGAGTAGTATTTCAGAAAGTGGAGGTGAGTAAGGACATCGGCAGCGAAGGACCTTGATGAAAGAAAACTAAAGGAAGAAAGAACTGGAAAAGAGGGAAACATGGTGCTTAGGAAAGATTAGTAGTAGTCCTATTCCAAGAGTACGCACGTCGCTGGAGGACCGAGGCGGCCAGAGCACAACCACCATTAGATGACAATGAATTTACAAAATACTTTGATGTCAAGAAGTAAGTTCTCTATGGGGATTTTTCTTCCACATTTCATTTCTCTTCCTTCATTATCATCTTTTTGGACTGGGGAGGGTGGTGGTGCTCGCTGGTTTTCCTAGGTGCATTAGTAGCGCAATATAACTGAAACAGTAGGAACATTTGCTCTACTAGAAAAAATAACAAACACAAATGTAACAGAAGCGTTATGATTACATTAATAGAAATGGTCGAGACTTGTATAGTTCAGCAATATTTCGGTTCATTAGATTTACCCTCAACCATTCAGTTCATAATCTTTACCTTCAGCATTAGGAAGCTGCTATCCTTCACTTTCCTGGAATTGCCTACTTGTTTCTGTTTGCTATATTATCTATCTTTGCCGAAAGATGTGCAAGTATGTAAGTGGTCCTTAGGTCCAACCCTTCTCTTGACCAGCGTATAGCGTGAGCTTACTGCACCGGGCTGTCCTTTCATAAAGAAGACGGCTTTCAAAAAGGGGCGATTTCTTAATTACTTAACTCATATTGTCTTCTTGGTTATGTAAGAGTTTCAAGTTAGGAAAGAATTTCTTCATGCATTTGCTAACAAGAGATTCCTTTTCTTGGCATCAGTCGTCTTTACTTGCATGAGGATCTGATAAATATTTGGTCAATTTATGTACACCACAATTGCTTTAGAGCTCAAAAGCGGAATCTTGGCGTAACCGACAAAGCTGTCGTCATGCGACCAGGAGGTTACAGGTTCAAGCCGTAAAAGAAATACAGGGTAAGGCTGCGAACAACAGCCCTTGTGGTACAGCTCTTTCCCGAATCCCGCGCATAGCGGGAGCTTAGTGTATCGGGCTGCCTTTTAATTGCTTAAAAGCTCAAAACTCATACTTCCTAGTAAAATCATATAACTACGCGGTATTGATTTATTGTCTACCCTGCATTAATCATTTTTTGTTACAATACACTTGCTGCATGTGTCAGATACTTGTACGCACTGACTCCTTTTATATTAACCATAACATGCAGTGGATTTAGAGAACTTTTAGTTTTAGAAAAGCCTAATTTGACTTCTTTACTGAAAAAAAAACTCTAATTTGACTTTACATTTATTGTTGGAATGAAATGGATTTGAACAGAGTGGAATGGATAAAGATGATTCATATAGTGAGACCAATTAATTTGGCAGTGAGAGTAGTTGATTGTTTAATTAACTGACTGAAACATGTAATGGTTTTGCATTTATTTTTACTTGATGCAACTCTGTAACTGATATTTTTGTTGCATTTATCCTTTGTCAGATTGTGTTTCATTTTCCATGAAAGATTTCTTTAACTTTATAATCCCATCTAGTTGGAGTTATAGGAAGAACTATTTGAAGCATAAACTATGCACAGTTGCACCAGATGTTAATGTCAGATTATTTCCTTTTCTATAATCTCTCACAGAAATCACTATCTCAAACTTTAAAAACAATCCATCTTCAGCAGACTCTTATTGGTTTGCTCTGCTCTTTTCTACTTGGTTTTATGAGAGGGTAAAGTTGAGATGGGCGGCCCGGTACACTAAGCTCCTGCTATGTGCGGGGTTCAGGGAAGGGACGGACCACAAGGATATGTTGTACGCAACCTTACCCTGCATTTCTATAAGAGGTTGTTTGCGCTACTCGAATCAGTGACCTTCTAATCGCATGGCAGCAACTTTACCAGCTACGTCAAAGTCACATGGCAGCAACTTTACTAGTTACAAGGCTCCCCTTCATGAATTATAGTCAAAGCTTTCTATAAAGCATCATTTGTTCAAATATTTTTTTGCTGCTATAGCGATATGCATAACATCTAATATAAGATAATATGAAAAATCAGTGTCAAAAACAACCTGGTCGTTATAGCGAAATGTTATAGAGAGGTCTGCCTGTATGTGCATGTGATTTTCTAAGTCTTTTTTTTTTCTTTTTGCATTTTGCATAGTATATAGACCACCGTTCTAGTAAGATATTACCAAGGGTTATTGTTTACCTTAAAAATTGGATAACAATTAAATTTATAATGTGATTTTAAAGATACGTGATTTCATCTAATGCCAATTGATAAAACGTAAAGATTAACAGAATGAAGCAAACCAATCTTGAAACTTGATTCAGCCCTCGAGCTTCAGTGCCCTCGAACTGATCGATGCCCAAAATAGTTAAGAAACAAGCTAACTGATGAACAAGAATATGAGTGACTATTGTATTACTTTGATGTGCGTGAATATAAGATGGTTACAAGATGATTAGGGCCATCTTTATATACTAGAGGAATCCTATTTATATTACAATTCTAGTTACTGAAGTAAATCCCATGATTAACTAAATAACCGCTCTTGATTTGATCTGTTCCGAGATTTACTCCATAATCTTCGGCCAATCATGGATATCTTGCCTTTTCGATATTGTGCTTAGCTCGATTTCTGCCTCTTTTGGTCTCGGCCGCTACTGGCCTCGATCTTCGATAAGTGCCTCGATCCTTGAGCTCGGTGCCTTGTCTTCGTACCTCGGTCTGGTCCGTTGCGAGGCCGACCTTCGACGCAATTCTCTAGTCTCGACCAAATAGTAAAATCGGGTAGGTCCGATTTAAACCGTATATAGTAATATTGGAAGGGAATAATTAATCTTTCTTGATTTGTTAAAATAAACAAATAAAGGGAAGGTTTATTTTTAGTATATTAGGCTAGTAAAAAGGACGGATGTAGTAATTTATGCTAATTTTATTTTTTTTGGAATCGTTATTACAGTCACGTTGCGATAAATTTAAATGGGGCATCTACAGAGAAAAGATTTCCATTTTCACTTCATATAGAAAAGCTGCAATACTATATTCATATCCATTAATTAGTACAATTAATACCTGCCTACTATTATGGAAATTATTTATATCTATACAGATGTATCTCTGTTTGGTTTGATGGAAAATAGAAAAAAACTAGCAGCAAATGTAAACTATTTTTTTCAACCATAATATATGAATTTTTTCATAAGGGACCTATAATATCTATATAAGGTAAAAGAAAAATAATTCTTTTCCTTTATTTAGCCAAACAATTGAAGGGGCAAGAAAGTAGAGAGAAATAAGTTTTCCCTTTGTTCCAAACTTATTACTCCATTATCCTCTTTATACTTTTCCTTGCCTTCTTTTGTCCCAAAAAAGTAACTTTCTCATTTGTCTCCCTAAAAAAAAATTAATTTTACTCATTGAAAGAACGGAAAAGGGTTATATATGTCCCTCTACTAGTTAAAATAAGCTACATTTGTTCTTCGTTATACTATTTGTCCATATATATCCCTACCGTTCACATTTCTGGTCATATGTCCCTCTGACGTTAACTTCTTTTAAAAAAAATTAAAAAGCCACGTGTCAGAGTCCTATTGGTTAAACTAAACCCATCCCCCTTTTTCTTTATATTAAAACGAAAATATTTATAAAAAATATAAAAAACTTGTAAAAAATAGGGAAAAATTTGTAAAAACTGGAATTTTTTTGTAAGAGTTAGGATTTTTTTTATTTTAAAGAAATGAATATATTACATTAAAAACAAAATATTATATTAAAAAACAAAAAAATTATTTAAAATGATTTAATTAATAAAAAAGAAATAAAAATTGTTTAAACTAATTTTTTATTTTTTTAAAATATGAACAGAGCATCTCTAATCGGAATGATAAGGAATACATTCTTCTTCTTTTTTGTTACACGAAACAATTTGTTAAACAATTTTGTCAAAAATAAAAATATTTTGTTAAACAATTTTTATTTCTGTTTTTACAAAAAGAAAATCAGTTTATTTTCAAATTGAAAATATTTCCAAAATGTGTTTTTTGTTTTTTAAATTTTTTTTTTGTATTTTTAAAGAATTTTGTTTTGTAAAATGTGAAAACAGAAATTTGTAAAAACTGAAAAAAAAAATTTAATATAATAATTTTCGTTTTTTAAATTCTGAAATAATTAAAAAATTCCCATTTTTTACAAATTTTTTCCCCATTTTTTACAAGTTTTTTACATTTTTTACAAATATTTTCGTTTTAATATAAAGAAAAAGGGGAGTGGGTTTAGTTTATCCAATAAGACTTTGACACGTGGCTTTTTAATTTTTTTTAAAAAAAGTTAATGTCAGAGGGACATATATGGCCAGAGATGTGAACGGTAGGGACATATATAGCCAAATAGTATAACGGAGGATAAATGTAGCTTATTTTGACTAGTAGAGGGACATATATGACCCTTTTCCGTTGAAAGAAAATTGATGATGTGATTACTACTCTTATGTCTTAACCCATTAAATGTACCACCATCAAAACACACAGTACAATACCTCTAGGCTTGAGGATATACAATAACAACAAACCCAGTATATTCCCACAAGTGGAAAAAAGGATAGCCCAGCTCACTAAACTCACGCTATGTGTGGGGTTCGGGGAAGGACCGGACTACAAGCAGGGGCAGAGCTAGAGAGTCGAGAGCGGGTTCGGCCGAACCCAGTAGCTTTGGTTCGAACCTTGTATTTGTCTTAAAAATTCATTGAATATGTACAAATTATTAATTTTGAACTCAGTAACTTAAAATGATTAAAATTCCGAACACATCAGCTAAAAATTCTACTCGCGGCTATGTGCATGATCCATAATGATCTATTGTACGCAACCTAATCATGCATTTCTACAAAATTAAGCTCGAGGATATAGTGTTGAAAAATCAGAACACAATATTTGATAATAGGTGAATTTGACTATATTCAGGCCCTAAATAACTACCTTCTTAACTGGTCGAGGACGATTTCAATGCTAAGGCGCGCAAAAACTTCATTCCCGAAATTCCAATTGACCGAGTAGCTTTCCGAGCAGAAAGGGAGGATATGTATGAGGAGATTTGGATGAGGCAAAGGGAATTCCTATTTTATGACCCTTGCCCGGTCAACAAGATGATTGTAAGGGAGTTCTACGCGAACTGCCCTGCTAACCTAGCTCGGGATGTCATTGTGTGAGGTAAGATCATTCCAGCACATATTCCCTATATCAACATGGCCTTGCAACTGCCTAAGTTCACAGGCAATGTTAATTATTACCACGATCGACCGGATGTCACGTGGGAGGTTATGATTGAGGCCATTTGTGTTGGGGGCGGCCGGCTTGGATAAAGGACCAGATCACCTTGCATTCCAACTCGTTCACGCACTTAGCTAAGTGCTGGTTGACGGTCATTTGTAGCAGGTTCATGCCGTCTAGCAACACGATGAATGTGAACTTCAATAGGGCCCTACTGACTTGGTGCTTCGTCACCAAGAGAGATTTTGACGCATCTAAGGTTATTAGTGATGAGATGATTTTGAGGGGACCGTTGCTTTCAAAGGGGTTTTACTTCTCCTCTTTGGTGACTCATCTGTGCTTAAGAAAGAATGTTCCCCCTAATCCTACTGACGGGATAATGGAACTTGAAACACCTTTCAGAGATTCCCGCATCAGAGTGGGCAGGGGCCCACAGACAATTGAAATTGATGATGATGATGATGCACCGACTCCCTTCGCACCATCCAGACGGCCAGTTGACAATGCCAGACCATCTCGCCGCCCCCATACTAGAGCTGGTTTCTCCAGGTCCCAATCTACCAGGCCGATCTGTGCACATCAGTTGATGGTCTCTATACACGGCTTGATGCCATGTCGTAGAGGTAGGCCCGGTCTGAGGGACGATTTATGTCGTGGCTATGTGCATTGGGGAGAGCTTTCCATGTGGACCCCAACACTGTCTCTGACTCTGACTGAGTCTCAGGGAAGTCTTCTAACCCTTTTGTGCTTTATTTATTGACTTGACATAGGGATATTCCATAATTTTAAGTGTGGAGTGGGAGACTTACTCTTTGTGTGTGTTTTAATGTATATAGATTTGGTGATTGTTGTAGCATGAAGATGTTATTGTAAATGGTGTTGTTGTATATAATGGATGGCTGATATTTTAGGAATAACTGACTTGGACCAACAACAGACACTTGTCGACATGTCTCTTGAGGTTCCAAGTCGGATACATATAAAAAATCAAAAATAAAAACACAAAAACAAAGATAGAGGACTCTTCTTGAGGACGGACCACTTGGACAATAATCTTGAGGGAAGTAGTCCATATAGATTTTTCATTTATTTTATTTTTATTTTGTAGGTAGTGTATTAAATCTCCTTGGTTTTTCTTTTGACCACAGTTCTTTTTCAAGGGTTTTTCTTGAACCGTGTTAGATATATTTTTCTTTCGTAGTGTTAGGACTAAGATTCGTAAAAGGCTGGAAGCGACCCCTCATGTTCACACCTGCAAACAACTAAAATTAACTTGAGAGTGTAAGGTCCTGGCTCCGTGTGGACTTGTAAATCTATGCCTTAATTTTGCACATCTTGTTGTGCTCGAACGCTTGTTTGTGTGTGTTGATAAACTGATTTTGAATGAGTTACATGACAAGTGTGTGTGAGATCCTTACTTACATTCTGTGCTTGGATGTAGTACCTAGAACTTGCCCTGTGTGTTTGCAAAGCGAAATAGAAGTTGTTAGGTCTTAGAGATGATTGAGGCATTTCTTTGTGTAAGCTTGTTTAATTGTGAATCCACCTGTTTATATTGCCATTAGTTAACCCCTTTGAGCCTGAAGCTTGTTCTTTGATAACCCTATAATAAACTATATCCCAATGTTTGAATAAATGATTTGTTTGAACCTATACCTCCTAGAAGCTCTTGAATCATGAAAGAATATGCAAAAGTCAAAGTGTGGGGTGGTAGGGAGTTAGAAAAATAAAGGGGGATAATGATTAGTGCACGTGTTTTGTAGAAAAGAAAAAAAAAGTGAAAAAAAGAAAACAAAACAAAATAAAGAAAACAAAAATAAAAATAAGAGAAAACAAGAAGCTCGGGGCACTTAAAGAAAATGGGGGTTACATGTGGAACAAAAATGTGGAGGAATGATTGGGCTGAACATGGAAAAGGGAGTATGTATTAAAAGTGCGTAGGGAGGTCAGTCACTACATATAAATGTATCCTACCTGTCCCTTTGCCTACATTACAACTAAATAAAGACCTCTTGATCTTTGACTAAAACAGCTCGATTAGTATAGTACAACACTAGGGGCAAGCTTATGGTGTGTCTGTGTGGCATGTGAATGTTCCTTGCTGAGAGTGAGTGAATTATTTCTATGTTTGGTTCCTTGTGTTGAATTTTTATATGTGTGTGGAAGTTCTCTTAGAATTTTGATGTGAGGGCATGTGACTCAGGAAGGAAAAGTAAGTCTTCACTGCAGTTAGAGTAACTAGAGTGAGCTAGAGTGTGTCATGGCAGTAGAGTCTGCATATGGGGTAGGATTGTTGCACTACTTATGTTGGTTCATCAAAATGACGGGTGTGGCATATCTTTGGGCAATGCAGCAAACAGTTGGTCCTAGAAGTGTGGTTTAGTTTGCTCGAGGACGAGCAAAGGGTTAAGTGTAGGGTGTTGATAATAGGTGAATTTGACTATATTCAGGCCCTAAATAACCACCATCTTGCATTGTTTAGGTAATGAAAGTGATAACAAATTGCCTTTATAAGTGATTTTCATGGTTTTCAGGTTACATATAAGTAGGGAAGGCGAGAAGTACTTTTTGAGTCAAGAAATGAAGAAAAAAGAGGCTAACTGGGAAAATTCCCAAGTGAACCGCGTCAGAAATAAGCTAGAACTTCAGAGACAGGGGTTCACCGCGGTTCTACCGCGACCGCGGCAGAAGTGCGGTAGGAGACATCTGCAGACAAATCAAGTATTAGAGGGGTCGCTTGGCCGCGGTTCTACCGTGACCGCGGTATAACCGCGGTGGGCGTGCGGAAGGCCAGGGTAAATTATGTCAAATATGAAATTATAGCCCTAAAACCTATATTAGTCACTAGGTTTCGCCCATGGGAGGCATGTATTGATTTCTTTGATTTCTTAGAAGGAAAAACAAGTGTGAGAGAATAGCTTAAACATATTTCTTCTTCCCTTTTGATTTTTATTGCTAGATTATGGTGACTATTAATTTAGTTTGTTTACCCATAGTTATGAGTGTCACACATCCTTTTTTCACGATGTACACCCCCGCAAAGGGCGTAAAGGAGGTTTTCCACTTAAAGGAAAATCAGAACGGAGTTGGTTATTAAATATTTAGGGTCGCTACTTGAGAGTTTTATGGTGTCCCAAGTCACCGATTTGAATCCCGAACCGAGGAAGATTATGACTCTCATAGAGTCCGCAAACCGTAAGGAATTCTGTTAACCCGGGAGAATGTGTTAGGCATTCCCGGGTTCCGTGGTTCTAGCACGGTCGCTTAACTGCCGTATTTGATTTATCTGATTTTATACATGCTAACTCAAGTACTTTTTATTTGTATACCGCTTTTATCCCTATTTATTTTAACGACTTGCGATGTCGTGAAAACGTATTTTAACCACGTCACCACCAGTGTACACGTGATCGTCAACACGTTTCGACTTCGTCGAGATTTGGATTTGGGTTGTATCAATGCACACTCGAATTTAGGAAAATTAATTTAGTTAAAACGCGCCTAAAGGTTCTACCGCAATATTATTTGGGGAAAGGCCGTGAAATTTGCTAAACGACCCCGCATTTGTTTTTTGTTTGGCGAGGCTCATCTCATTTATTTTAAAGGATAAACCTAGAAAGTGACTATATTTTTATTTAAGTATATCCCTAAAAAGAACAAAAACTCGACCACTTAGCCTTTAAAGGCTTCGAGAAACAGGCCCAACATAGGGCCCAAGACGTAAAAGGCTCAGTCGTCAGGCCTTATGGCGACGATCTTGGGATCGATTCCAGGTGACCAAAAATCAAGATGCAAATATGGACTCATTTTTAAATTACAGAGCTCAACTGGGCGATGTCGTTCTGCAGATTATCAAAGTATGGCCAACATTTACATGGGCATTCACTATCATGTTATTCTAGTAATGTGGATTAATAAAGTTAACACTATTAACCATAAAATCATAAAAAAAAATATTTTTAACAAGCTAAAAGTCCGAGCTTGGTCTTTTTACCAAATACAGAACCCCTTTCGAGTTTAAGGCAGAGCTTCATATAAATTCCATTTCTAACATGTTAACAACACAAATTATGGTCAAATGACTTATTAATTACAACGTTCATATATTCTCCATAACTTATTGAACTAGACAAACAGTCAGTAAATCACAGACGACCTCCAGCAGTCCCAGTTATACAGTCCGAAGTCTATTATATAACTACAAATAATGAAGTGAAACTAGGCAGAGGTATATCAACGAACAGATAATTGAAAGTTCACTTTGCAATCTAACTCGAATGATCACAAAATCAAGAAGACTAAAACCAAAATCATGCTTCCAACTCATATATAGTCATTTCAACATATATCCATCTCACATCTGTCATGGATACAATTTGTGTACCTGGGAATGCAAACCAACAAGAGAAATTGAAGGTCTGTAGCAGTGAATGTAGCCGTGAGAGCCAAATCAACAACAAACTTGATTTTAATCCAGAAAATTCACTCAAACCAAAATCCAAAACAGGGTTGAAGACTTCAGCAGCAAAATAAACCATCCAAACAAATTGGAATGAACCCAAAAATTTTCTTAAATCCACTATGAGTTACCCAAAACCTCAAAATCCACGAGAGAAAACAGAACAATGCAAATTATAAACTAAACTATCAAGTGAGCCTACAATCCCAATCAAACAGTGACTTCTTTTTTGTTGTTTTCTATTTTTGTATATGTATATTTTTGGATCTTCTGTATTTGAATGCTAAATCTTAAAAGAAATTAAAAATGGAATCCAATATCGAATTTGTTCCTGGTGGGTTTTTGGGCCGGAAAATCTAAGCCCCTCTCTCAAGCAGTTGATTCCTTTTTATAGGATAGAAATGAGGGCAGCCGTCTAAAATTCTGTTTTCACAATAGTCCCTCTCTTATTTCAGATTAGTCCTCATATTTCTGACTTGCTCCCCAAGAAAATACTACCCCAAAAGCTGAAAGCTACAGTTTCACCCTAATCTAGAAGCATCTAGGATGCTCTTTTCGTTATACAATTTCTAAGTTACCCTTTCCCTATTTTAAAATTACTATTCCTAAAGATCTTACCTTTTCTATCTCTAAAATGCCCCTCACCAGCCCCTAAGACTACTGCCTTAGTTAACTACACCAAGCCCTTACCCCTGTTAAAACTAACTAAAGTTATTTATCAGTATATTAATCAGCTATAACCAACTCTAGTTAATTATAACAATTAACTAGACCAGGCAGTGAATTAAAGCGGTACTAAAACCAATTAATAATTAAACTGAACTAGCTAAACTGAACTAATTGAAGCAGTTAATAATAACCATGAAAGGGTATTGATAACTAACCGAAACCCAAACCAATTCCAGAAGAAAAAAAAATAAAAATCAGGGCCAAATTCCTAATGAATACCTCTTGAACGGAACAAGGAGAAACCTAATTAAACTAATCGACTAAATAACAATCGAGCATTCAGCCTAAGAAATCTCAAGACCGGATCAGAATTTAAGCAAAGAAATGAAAACTATCCTAAAACAAATTAACCTAGACGATTATAACAATTATAGAAATAAACTTAAGCTAATTAAAATTACAATTATGCTCGTTTTGAAACCAAGCAAAAACAATGAATCAAACTCAAAAGACCAAAGAAAAGAAAACTTACTGCTAATTCAATCTTCAAACGAAACTCCGAAAGCAACTTCGAGTTAATATTATAGGCCCATTTCACAAGCAACGAACCTATGATATTAACCCAGAATTGCTCGTCCTTGACAAATCACAACTGTTTGAACATGCACGAACCCTAGATGTGGGATTGAATTCGAACTAGTGTGATTCGAGGGAAAATAAACTTGAACTGGAATGTATTCCTCTGTTATCCAGGCGAGCTCCAGATTGCTAATTTGAACTATACTATATTCCCCTGTTATCCAGGCGGGCTCCTAACTTCTTAAAAATAGACAAAACAACAAAAACTTTCTTCCCTAGTTTGGAAACTGGGCACCATTACCGGATATTAATAAGAATTTTGACTAAAACTTTACTCGAAGTACCTCTATTATACAGGCGGGCTCCCGATTTCTAAAACTTGAATTGTATACCTATATTCTTCAAGCGGGCTCCTGACTTTAACTGCAACTTGAAATTTAGCACTTCCATTCTCCAGGCGGGCTTCTGATTGCTAAAATTTGAATTGTATGTCTCTATTCTCCAGGCGGACTCCTGACTTCTGAAATTTGCATTGTATGTCTCTGTTCTCCAGGCGAACTCCTGACTTCAAGATAAACAAAAAAATTGATCGAAAACTAAAATTCGAATTATATCACCTTTGTTGTTTAGGCGGGCTCCTGACTACTGAACTTGAGTTGTATGTCTCAGTTCTCCAGGTGGACTCCTGACTGCTGAAACTTGAATTGGAAAGTATTCCTCTGTTATTCAGGTGGGCTCCTAACTACTGATTTTTGAATTGTGTATCTCTTTCTTCGGACGAACTCCTGACTTCAAAATAAACGAGAAATTGATGGGAAACTAAAAAAAATGAACTATATCACCTATGTTCTTCAGGCGGGCTCCTAATTTCAGAAACTTGAAATGCATGTCTCTGTTCGTCAAGCGGACTCCTGACTACTGAATTTGAATTGTGTGTCTCTGTTCTCCAGGCGGACTCCTAACTTCCAAAATTCTAAATGCATGTCTCTATTCTCCAGGAGGACTCCTCACTTCTGAAATTTGAAATGCGGACCTCTATTCTCCAGGCGGGCACCTGACTACCAAAATAAACGAAGGGATTCATTTAAAAACTAACAACTTGAATGGTATCACCTTTATTCTTCAGGCGGGCTCCTGATTGTTGAAATTTGGATTGCATGCATGTGTTCTTTAGGCGGGCTCCTGACTACTGAAATTGAAATATATGTCTCTGTTCTCCAGGCGAACTCCTGACTGCTAAAATTTGAATGTAGACCTCTGTTCTCCAGGCGTGCTCCTGATTGCACAAAATAGACAAGACAACGAAAATTTTCTACCCCAGATTGGGAAAACTGGGGCTTGTTACCACGTACTAAAACTAAAAACTTGAATTGTGATGAAACTAAGACTTGAATTGAAACTAAAACTTGAATTGCGATGAAACTGAAGCGTAATGTTTAACATTTAACTATTGAAATGTACTCCTATATTTTTCAGGCGGGCTCCTGACTTCAACACCTCTTCATGCCGCTCCTCATTTTCTTGCATTTTCCCCATGCCACACTTGCGATTGAACTTGATTACTGCTTGCTTTTCCCTCACGGATAATTCCTCTTGACAAACAACTTTTTTGCCCCTGTTTCAATCATCGAAAATTTTATTAGTTTAAAATGGTGGTTAGTTGATTCCATTCTTTGCATCATTCTTCCATTGCCTTGCTTTGTGTTTCCTGACTTCCTCTGAACTGCCTGACTTTCTGACCAACTTTCACCTTCCCCAATTCTGATAACCTGAATGCTTTTATACTTCCCCGGTTGTTTCACCTTTCCGACTCTTTTGCCTGTGTCTCCTCATTTTCCCAACATTTCCCAAATATCCTGCCAATGAAACTTCTGTCGATTTCCCCTATCTCACTTTACATCCCGTTGTTGCTGACATGCTCTTGCCACCTTATGCTTTACCATTTACGGAAGCTGGTAGTGGGCCTTAAAATCCTTCTCCCCTTTTTATTGAACAAAACTGACATTGAAACATTTTAGACAAACAAAATCCCCGAAAGAGAATGAAATGCAATAATTTTATGAGTTAAGGATAAGAAGAATCCAAAATCGGATGACTGCTGAAGAAGAAACAGAAAAGAGACTTATCTGACCGAAGCAGTTGATACCGATAGCCATGACATGCATTTTGGACTAACCGGCCCGAGAATACAGCTACCCAGCTCTTCCATTGTTATTTCCCAGAACTTCCATCACTTGATTACTTTACCCGAGCCTTAACCTCATTTAACCTTCGATGCCACGACGTAGTTTTCACCAACAGACTTTCTCAACTTGCCATCTTTTAAACTCACTTTCGCCCTAGGGTGCGCGTGAGGGTTTTCACCACTAAGACTCTCTCATTTTATTTTCTCTCAGCTCCCGTCGCCTTACGGTGCCCATGCGGGTTTTCACCAATAAGACTCTCTCATTTTTATTGTTCATGTTTCTTGTTTGCACCAGAGTGTTGCCCCCGTGGCAAATTACCTTTTCCTACTTGACTTGGCGTTTCTCAAAAATTGATCAGAAGGTCTTTCTTTGGACCGTAATGTAGGTTTTTGGATGGTTAGAAAGAACGGTATAAAAGGCTCAAAACAATTTCAAACTGTATTGACACTACAACTTTCGGAATCCGATTTCTTTCAACAATCACTATTTCTGCCCCTATTTCTCGCATGGGGACTTTCAGATTTTTATTTTTGTGTGACTGAACCTCAGAGTAAGGCTGCCTACGTACCCTTTCGGGATCAAGTCAAACGTAGTTCACTGCATCATAATTACTTCTATTGTGAATTTATTCTCTTTTCCTTCTGTTTTACTTTCTTTTTACATCTTCATTTTTATTTCTTTTTCTTTCTTTTCATTTTTTTTACTTTTGTTTTATTTTTTCACTTTTTTTTCATCTTTTCATTTTCCTTTCTTTTATTTTCATCTTTTCTTTTCATATTTTCATTTTCCTTTCTTTTCTTTTCCTTTTTTCTTTCATTCATTCTTTTTCGTTTTTCCTTTTCCTTTACTCTATGCTCGGCACTTGTGTTGCTCAATTGTGCCGTTGATTCCGAAAGAGGGGTATGAACGAAAATAGTTAAGGCTCAAAGGGGTAACAAAGGATAAAAGTGTTTGGATAGCCAAACAAAATGCCTTCTTCATTTAAATCTTTAAAATATGCCAAATACAAGCAAGTACATTCAGAATAAAGGAATCATACATAATTTCTCTTGACAACATCAGAATTGATGGTCATTTCTACACATTTTCCTTCTACATCTGTCAAATACAATGCACCATTAGACAACACCCTGGTTACTACAAATGGTCCATGCCAATTCAGGGCGAACTTTCCTTTTGCTTCGGCCCAATGGGGCAAAATGTGCCTCACTACCAACTGTCCGACCTCGAATTTCCTCGGGCGCACTTTCTTGTTATATGCTCTTGCCATCCTTCGTTGGCATAGTTGACCATGGCATACTGATGCCAATCTTCTCCCATCGATCAAACTCAATTGTTCCAGACGGGCCTTTACCCATTCATCATCGTCGATCTTAGCCTCCGCAATGATTCGAAGCGACGGAATCTCCACTTCTGCGGGTATTACTGTCTTGGTGCCATACACCAATGAATAAGGAGTCGCCCCCACCGAAGTACGAAAGGTGGTGTGGTATCCCAACAATGCAAAAGGCAACTTCTTATGCCACCGTCTAAACCCTTCAACCATTTTCCGCAGTATTTTCTTTATGTTCCTGTTGGCCGCTTCAACCGCTCCATTTTCTTTAGGGCGGTATGGAGTAGAATGAAGATGAGTAATCTTGAACTGATCACATGTTTCCTTCATCAAATGACTATTGAGTTTAGCCCCATTGTCCGTGATAATCACCTTTGGTATACCAAACCGACAGATAATGTTTGCATGCATAAAATCCACCACAGCTTTATTAGTCGCAGACTTGAACGTCTTCGCTTCACTTGGTAAAATAATCTATTGCTACCAGGATAAACCTGTGCCCATTTGATGCCGGTGGATCAATTGGCCGAATAACGTCCATGCCTCATGCAACAAAAGACCATAGCGCTGACATCGTATGCAATTCTGACGGTGGAGAATGAATCAAATCTCCATGCATTTGGAACTGATGACATTTGCGTACAAAGCTGATATAATCATGTTCCATTGTGAGCCAATAATATCCTGCACGTAAAATCCTTTTCGCCAAAACATATTCGCTCATGTGCGGTCCACAGACTCCGGAATGTACCTCAGTCATGATAGTGGTTGCTTGCCTCAAATCCATACACCTCAAAAGTCCGAGGTCTGGTGTTCTTTTGTACAATACTCGTCCACTCAAGAAAAATCCGCTTGCCAATCGACGAATAGCCATTTTCTGATCACTAGTGGCCTGTGCCGGGTATACTTCCATCCTGATATACTCACGATCAAGTTCCTCTTATATCACATTACAATAACCATTTTAATCGTAGACCTGAATTTGAAATGGATCTACGTAAGCCTTATCTGGATGATGCAACATTGACGCCAAAGTAGCTAAAGCGTCGGCGAACTCATTATGAATCCTTGGGATGTGTCTGAACTCTATTGACTAAAACCGTTGACAAAGCTCATGCAAGCACTATCTGTATGGTATCAATTTCAAATCCCTTGTTTCCCAGTCTCCTTGAATTTGGCATACCAGTAGGTCCGAGTCACCCATGAACAAGACTTCCCGACACCCATATCCACTGCTAAACTCAACCCCATAATGCATGCTTCATATTCTGCCGTGTTGTTTGTGCAATTCCTGAATGGACTTAATCTTCGATGGATCCAACTCAATACCCCGGCGACTGACTATAAACCCCAGCAACTTTCCCGATGGCACACCAAAAGCACACTTTGCAAGATTGAGCTTGAGATTATACATGCGTAGCCTTTGAAAGGATTTCCTCAAATCCGTGACATGGTGGGCCTGCTGCCTTGATTTCACAATCACATCATCTACGTACACCTCAATCTCTATATGTATCATATCATGGAAGATCGTTGTCATAGCCCTCATGTAAGTTGCCCCAGCATTCTTCAAACCAAATAGCATGAACCGATAGCAGTATGTTCCTCAAGGCGTGATGAATGTTGTCTTTTCTGCATCCTCCTCGTCCATTAAGATATAATGTTAACCCGCACAACAACCCACAAAAGAACCAATCTCATGTTTGGCACAATTGTCAATCAATATGTGGATGTTGGGCAATGGAAAGTTGTCTTTTGCACTTGCCTTGTTTTGGTCTCGATAATCAATGCACACCCTGGTTTTTCCACCTTTCTTTAGTACAGGCACAACAGTAGCTAACCAGGTGGGATACCGCGTGACCTAAATGACCTTTGCATCGAACTGTTTAGTGATTTCTTCTTTGATCTTCACACTTATGTCTATTTTGAACTTTCTCAATTTCTGCTTAACAGGCGGAGTGATGGATCGGTAGGTAATTTGTGGGCCACCAGATCGGTACTCAAACCCGGCATATCATTATAGGACCAAGCAAAAACGTCTTTATATTCCAACAACGCCTCGATTATTTCTTCCTTGAGTTGCGGCTCCAGATGAACACTTATTTTAGTTTCCCATATATTATCTTGATCCCCTAGGTTAACTGCTTCTATATCATTAAAGTTTGGTTTGGGTTTTTCCTCAAATTGTTTTAATTCCTTACTAATTTTGTCATATGCTTCATCATCATATTTCTCTTCATCATCACATTCAATTTCTTGTATTATTATTTCTGAGTTAGGTTGGCTTATAAGACCGAGCCGGGAAGATTGTTGGAAACACGTTCTCAATGCAATATACTAAAACGTGTGTTCTTTTGTATAGGTTTTGATGAATGACAAACGAAGCGAAAATTGATATATGACGAAGTTCAAGAAACAAGCGAACAATTGATATACTACGAGATTCAAGCTCAAGACAAAGTCTTATAGTTTAATTGAGTCATTCTTAATTGTGATCTTGATCCTACAACTTGACTCGTAACATGGCTTCTCTCATAAAACTATTTTCCAAAATCATGCATATTTAATTTAATGTCAAATGATTTTAAATCATGCATATTTACAGTAGTCAAAATAATTTTTAGACATGCCTTAAAAATCTGGACTAAGATAATCGATTATGTACTTATGATAATCGATTGTTTTAAGCCAAGACTGCATGACAATCGATTGTGAACTAATGACAATCGATTGTGAGTAAGACAGTGAGCATCAGGTTTTTCAAACCTGCATGACAATCGATTGTGAACTAATGACAATCGATTGTGACTGAGGCAGTGTCCATCAGAGTTTTTCAAAACTCAGAATAATCGAGTATGAACTAATGGTAATCGATTATGTTGAGATAATGTCTTCCAGTGATTTTCAAATTTATTAAATAATCGATTGTTACATTGGACAATCGATTGTCAAAGAGACAGTGTCTAAAATGTTTTTCAAAAACTGATAAGTAATCGATTGTTGACTTTGTGCAATCGATTGTGAAGCTGACCGTTGTCGTAAAGTTTTCAAATACCGTCAGGTAATCGATTATTGATTCTGTATAATCGATTGTTTTGATTAAAATCCGGAAAAGATTTTTTGAACGTTATTGGGTAATCGATTATTGATTTGGTATAATCGATTATTTTGATTAAAATCCGAAAAAGATTTTTTGAACGTTGCTGAGTAATCGATTGTTGATTCTGGACAATCGATTGTTTGTGGTAAAATCTGGAAAGGATTTTTTGAACGTTGCCAGTAATCGATTATGGATTGAAAGTAATCGATTATCAAGCGTAAAATCTGGGATTGATTTTTTGATCTGACTGGCAGACAATCGATTGTTGGGGTTTGACAATCGATTGTCAGTGAGTAAAATCAGCAACTCTTAATTGGCAATTAGGCAACGGTAATGCCAAGTTTTCAACTATAAATACAGCTTCATTTCAGTGTTTTAAATACAACAACATACTACAACTGATCATTTCATTGCTATAAGCTTGCATACTTTTGTTTATCATTTTATATTCAATTTCATAAAGCTTTTGAGAGCCATATTCTTGTCCAAAGTTGTTGTGATCTAGAGCTTATTTCTTTTACTCATACCTACTCATAAAGGAGTATATTGTTTGAGTGTTTTATACACTTGTAAGAGAATTGTAATTCTCTTGTTGTAAGGAACTTGTGTTTCCTTGGTTGAAGTCTTGGAGTGTTGTATCTCCGAGCAAAGGTGTTAAGGCTTGTGTCCTTAAGTTGTAAAGGTTTGTTGAGCACCCGTAAGCTTAACAAGTTAGTGAAAAATCTCGAGAGAGTCTCTCGGGGACTGGACTAGCCACGTGTTGTGGTGAACCAGAATATATCGGTGCGTTCTTTCCTTTTCGTTTATTTAACGCACTTATTTATTTCCTGCAAATTTTAATTTCCGCAAGTTTACGCTAAATTTTATTATAACGCTATTCACCCCCCTCTAGCGTTAAGCGTATTTTCTAACAATTGGTATCAGAGCCCAACTCTCTGAAAACTTAACAGTTTGAGAGAACCATCCATGGCTTCTGCTCGTGATTCTTTTGCAGGAATTGATGAAGGACAGTGCTCCACACGACCACCTCTATTCAACGGTACAAATTACACCTGCTGGAAGGAGAGGATGAAGATCTTCGTTCAGTCCAACAGCTTTCACCTTTGGAAGGTGATAATGAAGGGAAACCAAATTCCAACAAAGAAGGTGGAAAACGAATGGGTTCCCAAGTCCGAGGATGAGTATGACGCGGATGACATTCGAAAGGTTCAAAATAATGCTAAAGCAATTAATTTATTATATTGTGCTGTCAATGCTGACGATTACAGGAAAATATCGTGTTGCACAACGGCAAAGGAGATGTGGGACAAGCTAGAAGTTACGTACGAAGGTACGGACCAGGTAAGGGAAGCAAAAATTGATTTCCTAACCCATTCTTATGAATTATTTCACATGAAGGAAGGTGAAAAGGTGGACGAAATGTTTGAGCGATTTTCAATAATCGTAAATGACCTACATGCTCTCAAGAAAACATTCACGGATAGAGAGCTCGTGCGAAAAATTCTTAGAAGTCTCACACCGGCATGGAGATCAAAGGTCGATGCAATTCAAGAATCCATTGGCATTTCAAACGTCACCATCGACGCACTAAGAGGTAACCTTAAGACATATGAATCTACTATTCTTAACCCTTTTGTTGATGATCAAAGGAGGCAAAGAATAGCTCTAAAGGCGAGCACAAGCCAACCGCAAATTGATGAGGAAGGAGACAACGAGTTTGGACGCGTTATCAAAAGATTTCAAAAGTTCATGCGCAAGGAGTATGAACGCAAGGGCAAAAAGCAAGGCGAACAAATCAAGTGCTATGAATGTGGTGAAACCGGGCACATCAAATCAAATTTCCCAAACATCAAAAAGGAGAAGAAACCTTTTAAAAAGCAACGTGCATACATTTCTTGGGGAGGCGACTCCGGAGATGAGTCAAGCGAAGGAGAAGAAGACGAAGTAGCAAATCTTTGCCTTATGGCACAAGAAGACAACAAAGATGAGGTGTGCTTGAAGGGATCAAGTGTACTATGGTACCTTGATAGTGGATGCTCCAAGCATATGACGGGAGATGAATCCAAATTCCTTCAATTAGAGCACAAAGAAGGAGGAAGTGTTATCTTCGGTGATAACAATAAAGGAAAGATCATCGGCATAGGCTCGGTCGGTAAGGATGAAAATTCCTCTATTAAGCATATATTACTTGTTAAAGGATTAAAGAATAATCTCTTGAGCATAAGCCAATTGTGTGACAAGGGAAATCTTGCTTGATTTGATTCGGATGAATGCTTAGTGTTCAGACGTAGTGATTTCAAAATTATCCTCCATGGTTTTAGAGTGGATAATATTTATATGGTTGATCTTGCTAATTCCTCACCCGATTATGTTGATTGTCTAATGAGTAAAGAGGATGATACTTGGCTATGGCATCGTAGAGTAGAACATATCAATATGCATCTTTTGAACAAATTGATTTCTCAAAACTTAGTTGTTGGTCTTCCCAATTTAAAATTTGAAAATGACTCTGTTTGTGACTCGTGTCAAAAGGGGAAGCAAACAAAAGCATCTTTCAAATCTAAAAACATTGTTTCAACTTCTAGACCATTGCAATTACTTCATATGGATTTATTTGGTCCCTCTCGCATTAAAAGTCTAGGAAGAAATAAATATGCTTTTGTGATTGTTGATGATTACTCGAGATTTACTTGGACTTTATTTCTTGCCAATAAAAGTGGTGCTTTTCAAAATTTTAAATATTTTCTTAAGCGTGTTCAAAATGAGAAAGAAACAACCGTCACTTCAATTAGAAGTGATCATGGGGGAGAGTTTGATCACAATCTCTTTGCGGACTTTTGTGACGAACTCGGAATCGAGCATACCTTTTCCGCTCCATGTACACCACAACAAAATGGGGTGGTGGAAAGGAAAAATAGGTGTCTCGAAGAGATGGCTAGAACCATGCTCGACGAAGCTAAGATACCCAAACATTTTTGGGCGGACGCCGTGAGTACCGCTTGCTATGTTCTAAATAGAGTAGTAATTCGGCCGATACTCATGAAAACCCCCTATGAACTTTATAAGGGTAGAAAACCAAATATTTCCCATTTTAGAGTTTTTGGTTGCAAATGTTTTGTTCATAACAATGGCAAAGACCAATTGGGTAAATTTGATGCTAAGTCGGATGAAGGTATTTTCATTGGATATTCCTCACGTAGTAAAGCATATAGGGTCTTTAATAAAAGAACCCAAATTGTGGAGGAATCCCCTCATGTTGTATTTTCCGAAAATAATGCTCGCTTGGCGAGAAAGGATTCCGGTTTTGATCTTGCAGGTATCTTAGATAGCTTGAAAGACAAAATACAAGAGGAACCACCCAAGGAAAATAAAGATGAAACTGAGGAACAACCAACGGAAGAAGCGCCACAATTGGAAAAAGAAACAAAAGTGCCAAATGAGTTGAGGACGATCAAAGATCACCCTCTTGAACAGGTAATTGGAGACGTCGGAGGAAAGGTAAGTACCCGAAACTCTCTTAAGAACACTTTAGGACACACTTCTTAAGAGCTCACGTTCTCACTTGGCAACACTAGTTTAAGTTATTACTTTTTTACATGATTTCTAACTTGAGCGTCGGAGACGTCTAATTCTTTTTTGCGGGTATCGCCCTAAAAGTAGGGGGAATTATAAAGCATGACGCGCAAGAATCGAGTCTTCTTCAGAAAAATCTGTTTCCCTCATCTAATAATCGATTATCTCGTATCAATAATCGATTGTAATGCTATCATTTGAGCTATTATACTCTCTTTAAATAATCACACCTTCTTTCCAATAAATAAACAAGGTTTATTTCATCTTTGGCATCTTATTATTATGTTATTTTTGCTAATGGCAAAAGGGGGAAGATAACGGGTATGATGCACTCTCAAGTTATAAGCTTAAATTGAGGGGGAATTCTCAAATTGAGAGGGAACAAATTGCATACTTGTCATCAGTATATACTTGTCTTGAATCGTCAATATAAATTGCTTGTCTTGCATATCCCGCTTAATGTTTGCCATTATCAAAAAGGGGGAAATTGTTGGAAACACGTTCTCAATGCAATATACTAAAACGTGTGTTCTTTTGTATAGGTTTTGATGAATGACAAACGAAGCGAAAATTGATATATGACGAAGTTCAAGAAACAAGCGAACAATTGATATACAACGAGATTCAAGCTCAAGACAAAGTCTTATAGTTTAATTGAGTCATTCTTAATTGTGATCTTGATCCTACAACTTGACTCGTAACATGGCTTCTCTCATAAAACTATTTTCCAAAATCATGCATATTTAATTTAATGTCAAATGATTTTAAATCATGCATATTTACAGTAGTCAAAATAATTTTTAGACATGCCTTAAAAATCTGGACTAAGATAATCGATTATGTACTTATGATAATCGATTGTTTTAAGCCAAGACTGCATGACAATCGATTGTAAACTAATGACAATCGATTGTGAGTAAGACAGTGAGCATCAGGTTTTTCAAACCTGCATGACAATCGATTGTGAACTAATGACAATCGATTGTCACTGAGGCAGTGTCCATCAGAGTTTTTCAAAACTCAGAATAATCGAGTATGAACTAATGGTAATCGATTATGTTGAGACAATGTCTTCCAGTGATTTTCAAATTTATTAAATAATCGATTGTTACATTAGACAATCGATTGTCAAAGAGACAGTGTCTAAAATGTTTTTCAAAAACTGATAAGTAATCGATTGTTGACTTTGTGCAATCGATTGTGAAGCTGACCGTTGTCGTAAAGTTTTCAAATACTGTCAGGTAATCGATTATTGATTCTGTATAATCGATTGTTTTGATTAAAATTCGAAAAAGATTTTTTGAACATTATTGGGTAATCGATTATTGATTTGGTATAATCGATTGTTTTGATCAAAATCCGGAAAAGATTTTTCGGACGTTGCTGAGTAATCGATTGTTGATTCTGGACAATCGATTGTTTGTGGTAAAATCTGGAAAGGATTTTTTGAACGTTGCCAGTAATCGATTATGGATTGAAAGTAATCGATTATCAAGCGTAAAATCTGGGATTGATTTTTTGATCTGACTGGCAGACAATCGATTGTTGGGTTTGACAATCGATTGTCAGTGAGTAAAATCAGCAACTCTTAATTGGAAATTAGGCAACGGTAATGCCAAGTTTTTCAACTATAAATACAGCTTCATTTCAGTGTTTTAAATACAACAACATACTACAACTGATCATTACATTGCTATAAGCTTGCATACTTTTGTTTATCATTTTATATTCAATTTCATAAAGCTTTTGATAGCCATATTCTTGTCCAAAGTTGTTGTGATCTAAAGCTTATTTCTTTTTCTCATACCTACTCATAAAGGAGTATATTTTTTGAGTGTTTTAGTGTTTTATACACTTGTAAGAGAATTGTAATTCTCTTGTTGTAAGGAACTTGTGTTTCCTTGGTTGAAGTCTTGGAGTGTTGTATCTCCGAGCAAAGGTGTTAAGGCTTGTGTCCTTAAGTTGTAAAGGTTTGTTGAACACCCGTAAGCTTAACAAGTTAGTGGAAAATCTCGAGAGAGTCTCTCGGGGACTGGACTGGCCACCTGTTGTGGTGAACCAGAATATATCGGTGCATTCTTTCCTTTTTGTTTATTTAACGCACTTATTTATTTCCTGCAAATTTTAATTTCCGCAAGTTTACGCTATATTTTATTATAACGCTATTCACCCCCCCCCCCTCTAGCGCTAAGCGTATTTCTAACAGTCCTCATGCATGTCATGTCATTGATATCAGCATAAAAAGAACTATACAAAAAAGAAACAAAAATGGAAACAAAATTAGGAAAGAAGAAAGAAATTGCATTTCATTAAAACGTAAAGATAACATGGCTTAGCTCATCCAAACGGACGAAACATAGTCGCAAGGATTACAAACCCTGGAATAATCCAGGTGAAAACAAAAAGAAGAACAAAGTCCCACTACCGCGCCTCCCTCCGAACTGGAAGAGGAGTGGCTTCCCAATGATAGGTCCTACCATGTGGTCCAACGTACTGAATGTCTGCATTACTGGAGCCTGAACCATGTTTACTTCTGCAAATACCCTTTCAAATGCTTCATCCAAATTACCCTCTGCTCCCATTAATGAACCCATCGCCTATGTTGCTAACTGCTTTTTGACCCTCGTCCTGACAAAGGACTTGGACAGACGCGGAATTGGTTTAGGCAGAACCCAAGCTTTCTTTTTGAACTTGCGGGCCCTTCTGATATCTGCTGTTGTTGGCTTAAACCCCAACCCAAAGGTATCTAAATTCTTGGGCAAGGATACGGGTTAAACAATGCCCTAAAGCTTGGCACCCAGACCTTTTCCCGGGACAACACCATTACCCACCATTTCTGAAACCACCATGATAGTTGCGGCTGCTACTTGGGGACGTGGGATACTTTTCCCCTCTGGTACCTTGTTCATATTGATCGTGTCAAAAACTTGATAGACCCATGGCCCTTTATCGTCACCAGTTTCTACAAAGGGCACAATATCACCACTTGTAGTGTTTGTGGGGTCTTCTCCGTGTAGCACCACCTCTTGCCTATCTCATTCAAATTTGACCATTTGACGCAGTGAAGAAGGCACTGCTTTAGCTGCATGGATCCATGGCCTTCCCAACAAAAGATTGTATGACACTACCACGTCCAACACCTGAAAATCCATGGTAAACTCAACTGGGCCAATGATTAACTCGAGGATAATGTCCCCCACTGTGTCGGTTCCGCCCCTGTCAAAACTCCGGACACACACATTGTTTCTGCGAATTCTGTCATTATCGGTCTTTAACTTGTTCAATGTCGACACTAAGAAAATATTGGCACTAGACCCATTATCTACCAATGCCCTAGTCACCACTGAGTCTTCACATTTAACTGTCAAGTAAAGATCTTTATTGTGCTTAATTCCTTCTACAGGCAACTCATCATCCGAGAATGTTATCCTATTTAACTCGAAGATCCTATTAGAAATTGTTTCCAAGTGGTTCACTGAAATCATATTAGGTACATGGGCTTCATTTAGTATTTTCATCAAATATTGGCAATGATTGGAGTGTATCAATAATGACAACATCGAAATCTGGGCCGGTGTTTTCCTCAGCTTCTCGACAATAGAATAGTCTTGTACCTTCATCTTTTTTAGGAACTCCTCTGCTTCCTCCTCTGTAATAGCCTTTTGACTGAGGTTGGACTGTCTTTTGTAGCCCTAGCCTTCCTCAACTCCTCGGGAGCGAAGCAACGCCCCGATCGAGTCAACCCTTGCGCCTCACAGCTCTCCTCCTCAATCTCTTTCCTTTTGTACGTTACTATCACCTTCTCATATTTCCATGGCACAGCTTTACTGTCAACCACGGGTAGCTGGACTACCGACTTGATAAATCACTGGCTCTATGTAAGCACCATTCACAACCACCACGGGCGCGGGTGACGCCCCTGGTACCACCAACTTAACTGGTTCTGGTTTCTTTGCAACAATAGATAATTCTTTTCCCATCACTACCACTGGCTTGTCACTTGTACTTTTCAACTTCATCCCTGTATGTTCCCCTGTCGTCTTTTCTCTTGAACTGGTCTCAACAGCACGAATCATCATCACGGTTTGTGAGGGTTTCTTCACCTCCCCATCCTTTTGTACCAACTCAATCATGTTGGTCTCGTGATGTGCTGGCAGTGGGTTTTGATTGATGTTTTGCTCCTCCGAGGCCTGTACCTCAATACGGCGGCTGTCAATAGGCTCTTGTACTGCATTCTTCAACTTCCAACATTTTTCAGTCACATGCCCAGACATTCCCAAGAAATAATCACAACTGACGGACTGGTCCAGGTTTCTGGGAGGTGGGTTTGGTACTTTGGGCTCGATTGGGGTTAACATTCCCAAATGCTTCAGTCTATGGAATAAAGCGTTGTTAGATTCTCCCAATGGGGTAAAAGTTCTTTTGTTTGTGGCCCTCTCATTCCGAAAACTTTGGTTCGGGCGGAAGCCAGGTCCTGGCTTGTTAGCCCTGGGATGTGGATGGGTGTTTTGTGGGGGTGTATATGTGGTTTGGGAGCTGGCGCACGCCATTGTAGATGTGCCGGGGGCCGCATGTATGTCTGGGCAAGGTGGACAGATAAGTGGGGCTCTGGTGGTGGGTAATAGTGTTGTGGTGGGACATATGGGTAATTTGGGTGGTGGGTCTTGGTTGGCTATAGTAGGGTGGAGGATTGCCGGGCCTGGACCAGGTGCTAGCTTCCACTGTAGCCACTTCTTCCTTCTTCTTCTTACCTATCACACCACCAGTACCACTTTGTATGGCATGCGTGGTTGCTTTCAGCGCTGAATTACTCAAAATTTTGTTAGACTTTAAACCCTCTTCAATCATTGCGCCCATCTTCACTACCTCATTGAATGATTTACCCACAGAAGTCACTAAGTGACCGAAGTATGTCGGCTCCAGCGTTTGTAGAAAATAATCTACCATCTCGTTTTCTCTCATTGGGGGATCCACTCTTGCAGCTTGCTCTCTCCATCGAAACCAAACTCTCTAAAACTTTCTCCTGGTTACTTCTCAAACTTCAGCAATGACAGCCGATCAGGGATTATCTCGAGGTTATATTGAAAGTGGCCAGAACGCATGTGCCAAGTCATCCCAAGTGTACCATCGGCTAGGGTCCTGTACGGTGTACCATTCCAGTGCAGACCCGCTCAAGCTCTGCCCAAAGTAGGCTATCAACAATTCATCTTTTCCTCCGGCACCTCTCATCATACTACAAAAACCACGCAGATGGGCTACTGGGTCATCGTGCATCTCATACAAGTCAAACTTTGGCATTTTAAACCCCGCAGGAAACTGAACATCAGGAAATGGACATAGGTATTTGTATGCCACGCTAACCTGGCTGCCTAGACCATGCATGTTCCTGAAAGACTGCTCCAAGCTTTTGACTTTTCGAATTACTTCCTCTTGTTCTGCATTCTTAACTGGTTTCTCAACTTCTTCGGGGATCTCAAATGAGGGGTATGGGTGTACTCCTCAGGAGTTTTAAAAGTGGGTTCATGAGGGTAATATTGAGCGTCGTGAGTTTGGAACAATGGTTCACTAGATGATCTTTGTAATGTGGCGGGAGGGTGTGCCACAATATTGGAGCCAAAGGTGGAGAAGGGTTGTATTTGGGTGGTGGAGCTGGAGGAGCGTATGAAGTGGTAGCATAGCCCTGGGTGTGATATGGGAAGGATGGAGATGTGTTAGGAGTAGGAGGCTCCTGAGCTTGCACTAAATGTGTGATATAGGACGGGTTGGCGGGGTACAAAGGTGCCGGGTGCCCTTGAGACCAAGGTTGGTACATTTCAGCCATCTGTGCTTTCAACTTCCTCATCTCTTTTTTCACGGAAACCACATCATTCGCTTCGACCTCTTTTGAAGGGTCCACAATACCGGAGTCAGATTCCTATGTCATCTTATCTTTCGACCGGGTGTTGTACCGGTGAGTTTCCAGAACTGCCAATCAACTAACCATCTGCCTGGACTCACACATTTAAGCAACCACTTGGTTAATGATTAGTTTTAACAGATTTGATAACCGCACGTCGGCACGAATGTACCTATACAGTTAATCATTTCTAATATGCATTTTCTCGACCACATGTATCATCCCGGCATTTTTGTTTCATTTTTCAATCTATCCCGCTCTTTCTTTCTTTTCTTATTCTCACCTTTGTTTTTCCGCCCTTGTTCTTTTTCCACTCTTATTCCTACCTTTGTTTTTCTGCTTCTTCTTTTCTTTCTTTTCTTTTATTCTCGCCTTTGTTTTTCCACTTTTTTCTTCCTTTCTTTTCCTTCCATTTTTTTTCTTCACGGTCGAATCCTATGGAGATTTTATACGTATCATGACCCCGCACGAATCAGACCAAGCATAGTTCGTGCAAATAAATGCGAAAGTAAAATGAAAATAAATTTTGGGAATTTTCAATATTTCATTAATAACACAAACCACTAACACTTTGCAAAAGTAAAGACGCCTACTAATACCAACTACAAACTCCAAAACTACAGACTTAATAAAAGAAACAATGGACAAACAGACTCAAAAATAGGAAAATACAGATACTAACTAGGTATATTCTGGTGCTTCAAACCTAGGTGTCCGCGGGGCGTCGTTCGGCCTCACCGCAGACCTAGGTGCCAAGTCCCTTTCTAGTTGTTCCAAATCATCCATAGTTCTTTTTACATATATCATCACTGCTTGGACGAAGTAGACAGGGTCATATCTTCGCATGCCTGGCATCCCCTGACCCTGATCCGGCACACAAGTATTTGCTTGTAAGCATTTACTTTCGTTCCATAATTGGCGAACTTTTGCTTCAAAAATTTGTCCATCCCGGCTAATCCCAATTACTCGGGTGCTCAAATCCTCCTCGGGTGTAATTATTTGGTATCTCCTGAGTTGTCTCAGAACCCGATAAGGAGCATAAGGCTGGATGCTATGCAACCCCATCAAAAGGAAATGTGATCCAGCATCGGACATGTATATGATCTCTCATACGGGCAACCATCCCAAAGTCCACTGTATCTAATTGGCCTTGAGCGTCCGGAAGTATGATACCCGAGCTTTTACACCTTCAGGCAAACTGACCCCGTCGACTCTAGAGTAAAACTCCCCAATACAAGTTTTACTAGGCGAACCATAGCTCAAAAACTAGGAACGGCGGCACATATGCTCGATCATCCACATTTGTAACAACATATTACACCCTTCAAAAGACGTGCCACAGGCTTTGCAAGTAGTAAGAGCTCTAAATATGTCGGACACAATCATAGGTGCAAGAGTACTCCCACCTTTGCTAAGTAAAGCACTAACAATCCCAGCCACCTTTGTATCAATATTCCCATATTTCCCTGGGAACACTAAGACGCCCAAAAAGGTTATCATGAAGGCCACTCTCCTGTGTTCATCCCACTTCCGCGTGGTATGCTTATTGCATAGTTGGATATCTGGGTTGTTAAACCCTCCCACATGGACGTATCTATCGTATATGAATTGGGGAATGCAGAACCTGGGCCAAATCTGGATTGTGGACAGTCCTGGGTATTTTCAACATATCTAAAACCCGTTGCACTCTGATAGCTCTTGGAGCAACCGCATATTGTTCTTTTAGTGGAATCTCATCATGTCCGATATACCCAGCTATCTCTTCCAACGTTGGAGTTAACTCAAAATCCGAGAAGTGAAAGACATAATGTGCTGGGTCCTAGAAAGTAACCAATGCTCTGATGATGTTACCTTGAGGACTGATGTCTAATAAACTCATGAGACCATTGAGATATTTCTTCACCTCATCCTACCCCTCTTCATCCAAGTCATTCCACCATAATTTCAACTCAAAAGGGACTTTTGTTAATATTGAAAAAGGTTCATTTTCCATTGTGCTCGTCCTTCACATTTATTAAGGCGATTAAAAGAAGAAAAACTTATATTCGACTCAAAGAAAACAAACCAAACCATCTATAATCTTTTCCCAAAATTAAAAAGAAAATTTTGGTTTTTCAAAACACGACCTCCGACTTATATGATTTTTTTCATTTTCAAATTTAACAATAATCGACCCAGCATTGTAAACACGGCCTTTCATCGCCCCAAGGACGTTGATTTTAAGGCTGTGAGGGTCCAAAAATCAAAATACGATCAAAGGTGGCTATTTATGCAAAGTCAGCCTTCCGGTGACCCGTTTGGGGACATTTGGCTACTTTCGACAAAAACGGCGTCACCTGGTTTATTCATGATAAAAATTAAAATTCTCATATTTTTTGGCTATTTTTGTAGGGCAGCTTGGACCCGATGAGGGTTGCCTACGTATCTCACGCTGTGTGATAATCAAACCATGCGTAGTTCCGGCAGATTAACCGAACCATTTTAAAACGGGATTTTTTTTCATTTTCTCTTTTGGCATTTCATATGAAAATAATAAAATAGAAAGAAAATACTTTTAAAACAAGACTCTTTTTCTTTTTCTTCTTTTTCAACAATAAAACAGCCTATTTTTCCAACAACTTATTTTCCAAATTAAAATAAAAGACTCTTTCTTTCTTTTTTTTTCAATAAGACAACCTATTTTTCCGAACTAAATATAAAAGGCTCTTCTTTTTTCTTCTTTTCCATCAAATAATAAACTATTTTGAAATAAAAATCAAGACTCTCTTTTTTTCTTTTCATTTTTCATGGTAAAACAAACTATTTCTCCTTTTCTATTTTGAAAACAAGACAAAGTAACAATTTTTTCATCTTCAACAAACAATCTATTTTCCCAATTAAAAACTAAAAACTCTTTTTTTTTTCATTTTTTAGTAACACAACCTATTTTCCGAAAAATAAAGACTCTTTTTCTTTTTCAATAAAACACCCTATTTTTCCATTGGCAAATAAACTATTTTGAAACAATAAGAACAAAAATCAAGATTTTTTTTCTTTTCTCATGACAAACTATTTTTCATTTTGTATTTTTTGAAAACTACACAGAATAACGACTTTTCTTTTTCTTTTTTTTCATTTTCAGCAAACCTATTTTATTTCAACCTATTTTATTTCAACCTAAAATAAAGACTCTTTTTCATTTTCTTTTTCAGCAAACACCTTCCCAAACATAAAAGACTCTTTTTTTCTATTTTTCCTTTGCTTTATAGTAAAAAAATAAAACATTTTCCTTTTTTTTCATTATCTCAAAATTTCGGCAGAGTTTGGGCAGTACTGGGAGTTGGTTTTTCTAAAGTAATCAATTAATTCCCTAACCGTTATTTCTCTCTCTCTTTCTCTTTTCTCTTTTCTCTTTTTCTCAGTTTTCCGACATTCCCAAGATTCAGAAACCGGTCAACACGCAGGTTCGAAACAAATATATGTACATAGCAAGTAGGATGCATTAGTATGGTCTTTTTCATTTCAGGTTGCTAGCCCTAGACGGACCCAACCCCTGTGTTGAGTCCCCTAAGTCAAATGCAGCATGATGCAAATAAACGCTCCTACCAGGGATCAGGCATGAAGTCAAGTTATTCTATGTTCAAAACCTGGGTCGGTGTTCTAGACAGTGTACCTGAGCGGACAACTCGAATCGAGGAGGGGGCAACTTAGCGGTGACCCGCGGGGTCAGGCGGCTTTGTAACTTATCTGGCCACTTTCTTATTTTAGGGTATGACACTGACAGAATAGGGAATCTCAACCAGTAAGCACATCCCCGGAAGTAAAGAGAGAAGGGTATCAGCCCAGTTTATATACAGTTCAGATAATATCAAAGCCGTAACAATTAGCACATTAAGCAAAAAATATGTAGGAAAATCAGATATATCAAAATACAACAATTTATCAAAGCTAGAATTCTGAACCCTAAACAAAACGTTCTGGGTTTTTGTCTCCAGCAGAGTCGCCAGAGCTGTCACACCCTTTTTTTCACGTTGTACACCCCCACAAAGTGCGTAAAGGAGTTTTTCCACTTAAAGGACAATCGGAACGGGAGTTGGTTATTTAATGTTCACAGTCGCCACTTGAGATATTTATGGTGTCCCAAGTCACCGATTTAAATCCCGAACCGAGGAAGATTATGACTCTGTTACAGTCCGCGAACTAGAAATTCGAGTAAGAAATTCTATTAACCCGGGAGAAGGTGTTAGGCATTCCCGGGTTCCGTGGTTCTAGCACGGTCGCTTAACTGCTGTATTTGATTTATTTGATTTTATTACATGCTAACTCAAGTGCTGTTTATTTGTATAACGCCTTTATCCTTATTTATTTTAAAGACTTGCGACATCGTGAAAACGTATTTCTAACCACGTCACCACCAGTGTACACGTGATCGTCGACACGTTTCGACTTCGTCGAGATCTGGATTTGGGTTGCATCAATGCACACCCGAATTTAGGAAAAGTAATTTAGTTAAAACGCGCCTAAACGTTTTACCGCAATATTATTTGGGGAAAGGCCGTGAAATTTGCTAAACGACCCTTCCGCATTCTAAATTAATTTTTATAAATATTAATCAAGGGCCCGCATTTGTTTTTTTTTTGGCGAGGCTCATCTCATTTATTTTAAAGGATAAACCTACAAAGTGACTATATTTTTATTTAAGTATATCCCTAAAAAAGAACAAAAATTTGATCACTTAGCCCTTAAAGAGCTTCGAGAAACAGGCCCAACATAGGGCCCAAGCCGTAAAAGGCTTAGCCGTCAGGCTTTATGGCCTCGATCTTGGGATCAATTCCAGGCGACCAAAAATCAAGATGCAAATCTGGGCTCATTTTTAAATTACAGAGCTCAACTGGGTGATGCCATTCTGCAGATTATCAAAGTATGGCCAACATTTACCATACAGTTTGGACTACATGGGCATTCACTATCATGTTATTCTAGTAATGTGGATTAATAAAGTTAACACTATTAACCATAAAATCATAAAAAATTATTTTTAACAAGCTAACAGTCCGAGCTTGGTCTATTTACCAAATACAGAACCCCTTTAGAGTTTATGACAGGGCTTCGTATAAATTCCATTTCTAACATGTTAACAACACAAATTATAGTCAATTGACTTATTAATTACAACGTTCACATATTATCCATAACTTATTGAACTAGACTAACAGTCAGTAAATCACATACGACCTCCAACAGTCCCAGTTATACAGTCCAAAGTCTATTATATAACTACAAATAATGAAGTGAAACTAGGCAGAGGTATATCAACGAACTTATAATATGAAAGTTCACTTTGCAATCTAACTCGAATGATCACAGAATCAAGAAGACTAAAACCAAAATCATGCTTCCAACTCATATATAGTGATTTCAACATATATCCAGCTCACAGCTGTCATGGATACAGTTTGTGTACCTGGAAATGCAAACCAACAAGAGAAAGTGAATTCAACAACAGTGAATGTAGACGTGAGATCCAAATCAATAGCAAACTTGATTTTAATCCAGAAAATTCACACAAACCAAAATAAAAAATAGGGTTGAAGGCTTCAGCAGCAAAATAGACCACCCAAACAAACTGGAATGAACCCAAAAATTTGATTAAATTCACTGTGAGATACACAAAACCTCAAAACCCATGAGAGAAACCAGAACAATGCAAATTATAATCTAAACTATCAAGCTAGCCTACAATCCCTATCAAACAGTGACTTTTTTTTATTTTCTATTTTTCTATATGTATATTTTTGGATCTCTGTATTTGAATGCTAAATCTAAAATGAAATTGAAAATGGAATCCAAAATCAAATTTGTTCTTGGTAGGTTTTTGGGCCGGAAAATCTAAGCCCCCCTCTCAAGCAATTGATGCCTTTTTATATGATAGAAATGAGGGAAGCCCTCCAAAACTCTGTTTTCACTATGGTCTCTCACTTATTTCATATTAGTCGTCATAATTCTGACTTGCTCCCCAAGAAAATACTACCCCAAAAGCTGAAAGCTACAATCTCACCCTAATCTAGAAGCATCTAGGATGCTCTTTTGGTTATACAATTCCGAAGTTACCCTTTCCCTATTTCAAAATTACTATTGCTAAAGATCTTACCCTTTTCTATTCCTAAAATGCCCTTGACCAGCCAATAAAATTACTGCCTTAGTTAACTACACCAAACCCTTACCCCTGTTAAAACTAACTAAAGTTATCTATCAGTATATTAATCATCTATAACCAACTCTAGTTAATTATAACAGTTAACTAGACCAGGAAGTGAATTAAAGCGGTACTAAAACCAATTAATAATTAAACTGAACTAGCTAAACTGAACTAATTGAAGCTAGTTAATAATAACCATGAAAGGGTACTGATAACTAAACGAAACTCAAACCAATTCCCGAAGAAAAAAATAGAAATCAGGGCCAAATTCCAAATGAATACCTCATGAACAGAACAAGGAGAAACCTAATTAAACTAATCGAGTAAATAACAATCGAGCATTCGGCCTAAGAAAACTCAAGACCGGATCAGAATTTAAGCAAAGAAATGAAAACTATCCTAAAACAAATTAACCTAGACGATTATTGTTGGAAACACATTCTCAAGGCATTATACTAAATGTGTGTTCATATTTGTAGGCTTTGATGAATGACAAACTATGGCACAAATTGACATATGACGAGGTCCAAGCACAAGCGCAAAATTGATATATAACGAGATTCAAGCACAAGACAAAGATCGAGATTAAGTTTTATATGAGTCGGTATTTAATTGTGATCTTGATCCGACAACTTAAACTCAAGACTTGGCTTCTCTCGTAAAAATATTTTTAACAAATCATGCATATTTAATTTAGAGCAAAATAATTTTAAATAATGCATATTTACTTTAGTCAAAATGATTTTTAAACATGCCTCTAAAATCTGGACTGAGATAATCGATTAAGTACTTATGATAATCGATTATGTTTAAGTCAGCTGCTTGACAATTGATTGTGAACGTATGACAATCGATTGTATTAAGGCAGTGAGCATCAGATTTTTCAAATCTGCATGACAATCGATTGTGATGAGGCAGTGTCCATCAAAGTTTTTCAAAGCTCGAAATAATCGATTGTGAAGCTAATGACAATCGATTGTGAAGAGACAGTGTCCATCAGATTTTTCAAAGTCACAAAATAATCGATTGTGAACTTATGACAATCGATTGTGTTGAGGCAGTGTCTTCCAGACTTTTTCAAAGTTATTAAATAATCGATTGTGAACTTATGACAATCGATTTTCAAGAGGCAGTGTCTAAATTGATTTTTCAAGACTGATATATAATCGATTGTTAACTTAGTATAATCGATTGTATAACTGACCGTTGCCAAAATGTTTTCAAATACCGTCAGGTAATCGATTATTGATTTCTTATAATCGATTGTTCTAATTAAAATCTGGAAAGGATTTTTTGAACGTTGCTGAGTAATCGATTATTGATTTTCTATAATCGATTGTTTTAAGTAAAATCCGGAAATGATTTTTTGAACGTTGCTGAGTAATCGATTGTAGATTTCTGACAATCGATTGTTTTAAGTAAAATCTGGAAATGATTTTTTGAACGTTGCCAGTAATCGATTATTGATCTTAGATAATCGATTGTTAAGCGTAAAATCTGGGATTGATTTTTGGAAGAACTGGAAAAAATCGATTGTGGTAATTTGACAATCGATTGTCACTGAGAAAAATCAGCAACTCTTAATTGGCAATTAGGCAACGGTAATACAAGGTTTTTTAACTATAAATACAGCTTCAATTCAGTCTTTTAAAGACAACAACACACAACAACTGATCATGCAATTGCTAAAGCTTGCATACTTTATTGCTTATCATTTTATATTCATTACATAAGCTTTTGAGAGCCAAATTCTTGTCAAAAGTTGTTGCGAGCTTGAGCGTATTCTTATTACTCATATCTACTCTTAAAAGAGTGTTTTGTTTGAGTGCTAAGTATTTATGTACACTTGAAGGGAAGTGTTAGTCCCTTGTGTTGTAAGAAGGAACTTGTGTTTCCTTGGTTGAAGTCTTGGAGTGTTGTATCTCCGAGCAAAGGTTGTTGAGGCTTGTGTCCTCAAGTTGTAACGGTTTGTTGAGCACCCGTAAGCTTAACAAGTTAGTGGAAATCTCGAGAGAGTCTCTCGGGGACTGGACTAGCCACGGGTTGTGGTGAACCAGGATATATCGGTGCGTTTGTTCTAATTTGTTTACTTATCGCACTTATTTATTTCCTGCAATTTTTAAATTCCGCAAGTTTATGCTAATTTTTATTATAACGCTATTCCCCCCCCCCCTCTAGCGTTAAGCGTATTATCTAACAATTGGTATCAGAGCCCAACTCTCTGAAGACTTAACCGTTTGAGAGAAACATCCATGGCTTCTACTCGTGATTCTTTTGCAGGAATAGGTGAAGGACAATGCTCCACCCCACCACCGCTATTCCATGGTACAAATTATACATACTGGAAGGAGAGGATGAGAATATTTGTACAATCAAATAGTTTTCATCTTTGGAAGGTCATAATGAATGGAGAACAAATTCCAACCAAGAAGGTTGAAAATGAATGGGTCGCAAAGTCCGAAGATGAATACGATGCGGATGATATCCGAAAGGTGCAAAATAATGCTAAAGCTATTAATTTATTATATTGTGCTGTAAATGCTGATGATTACAGGAAGATATCTTGTTGCACAACGGCGAAGCAAATGTGGGACAAGCTGGAAATTACGTACGAAGGTACGGACCAGGTAAGGGAAGCCAAAATTTATTTCCTAACCCATGCATATGAATTGTTTCACATGAAGGAAGGCGAAAAGGTCGATGAGATGTTTGAACGATTTTCAAAAATCGTAAATGATTTACATGCTCTTAAGAAGACCTTCACGGATAACGAACTTGTCCGAAAAATTCTCCGAAGTCTCACTCCGGAATGGCGATCCAAGGCCGACGCGATTCAAGAATCCATTGGCATTTCAAATGTCACCATCGACGCATTAAGAGGTAATCTTAAAACTTATGAATCTACTATGCTTAAACCTCTTTTTGATGATCAAAGGAAGCAAAGAATCGCTCTCAAGGCAAGCACAAGCCAACCTCAAAATGATGAGGACGGAGACAACGAGTTCGGACTCGTTATCAAGAGATTTCAAAAGTTCATGCGAAAAGAGTATGAACGAAAGGGCAAAAAGCAAGGAGATCAAATAAAGTGCTATGAGTGCGGAGAAACCGGGCACATTAAATCAAATTGCCCAAATGCTAAAAAGGAGAAGAAATCCTTCAAGAAGCAACGAGCATACATATCTTGGGGAGGCGACTCCGGTGACGAGTCAAGTGAGGAAGTAGAAGACGAAGCCGCAAATCTTTGTCTTATGGCACAAGAAGACAACAAAGAAGAGGTATGTCAAATTTCTTCCAAAAATTTCTTTTCCCTTGAAGAAATGCAAAATGCTTTTGATGAGTTGTGTAGCGAATTTATTAAAGCTTCAAAAACTGTTAAGAGTATAAAAGAAAACGCTTCTTTAAAAGAAAAAGATTTTCAAAAACAACTCTCTTTTAAAGAAAAGGAATTGGAAAAACTGATTTTAGAAAATGAGAAGTTGAAAGAGCAAAACAAATTTTTTGGCAAGAGAAGCGCCGACAAGCCCGAAAGTTCTAGAAATTGTACTTCTTGCATGCATCTCAAAAATGAAGTAGAAAGGCTTAAGGGCACCTTAGATAAGTTTAACTCTTCTCATAAAAATTTGAATGAAGTGCTTGTTAATTTGAAGTCGACCAAGCATGGCATAGGTTTTAGAAACGAGCCTAAAGAGAAAGTTGAAGCCAACCCCCAACCACCTAAGGCTCAACCTAGGATAAATAAACCAAATGTTCATCCTAGATACAACAAACCTAGAAATGGTTTTCATCAATCGCAACCTAGAAATAATCATGCTAGAAATAATGCACATTCTAGGCCAAATACTAGAAGGAATGTTGAACCTTTTACAACACCTAGAAATGACTTCCAACCTAGAAACAACTATTCTAGAAATGATGCATATCCTAGAACAAATGGTAGGAGAAATGATTTTCATGATTTGCGCAATAGTTATATTGTCAAGAATAGAGTAAATGAATTTCGTCCGTCCAATTACTATCAACCTAGAAGGATGCATAATCCTAACGTGACTTGTCATTATTGTAGACGAATTGGACATATTGCTCCTGCTTGTTTTACACGACATAGACATAACACTCAATCACATCACTATGATTTGCCTAACCCCCAAGGACCCAAAATGGCATGGGTACCTAAAAATCATTAATCTGTTTTGTAGGTATGTTTGAAGGGATCAAGTGTACTATGGTACCTTGATAGTGGATGCTCCAAGCACATGACGGGAGACGAATCCAAATTCCTTCAACTAGAACACAAGGAAGGGGGAAGTGTTATTTTTGGTGATAACAACAAAGGAAAGATTATCGGCATCGGATCGGTCGGTAAGGATGAAATTTCTTCCATTAAGCATATATTACTTGTGAAAGGTTTAAAACATAATCTCTTGAGCATAAGTCAATTATGTGACAAGGGAAATCTTGTTTTATTTGATTCGGATGAATGCTTAGTTTTTAGACGTAGCGATTTTAAAATTATCCTTCATGGTTTTAGATTGGATAACATTTATACGGTTGATCTTGCAAATTCTTCACCCGAATATGTGAATTGTTTAATGAGCAAAGAGGATGATTCTTGGTTATGGCATCGTAGAGTAGCTCACATCAACATGCATCTTTTGAACAAATTGGTTTCACAAAATTTAGTTGTTGGTCTTCCAAACTTGAAATTTGAAAATGACTCTACTTGTGATTCTTGTCAAAAAGGGAAGCAAACAAAAGCATCTTTTAAATCGAAAAATATTGTTTCAACTACTAGACCATTGCAATTGCTTCACATGGATTTATTTGGACCATCTCGCATTGAAAGTCTAGGTAGAAATCGTTATGCTTTTGTTATTGTTGATGATTATTCCAGATTTACATGGACTTTATTTCTTGCCCATAAAAGTTATGCTTTTCAGAATTTTAAATATTTTCTTAAACGTGTTCAAAAAGAAAAGGAAACAACCGTCACTTCAATTAGAAGTGATCATGGGGGAGAGTTTGATCACAATCTCTTTGCGGACTTTTGTGACAAACTCGGTATCGAGCATACCTTTTCCGCTCCACGAACACCACAACAAAATGGGATGGTGGAAAGGAAAAATAGATGTCTCGAAGAGATGGCTAGAACCATGCTCGAAGAGGCTAAGATTCCCAAACATTTTTGGGCGGATGCCGTGAGTACCGCATGCTACGTTTTAAATAGAGTAGTCATAAGGCCAATACTCATGAAAACCCCTTATGAACTCTACACGGGAAGGAAACCAAATATCTCCCATTTTAGAGTATTCGGTTGTAAATGTTTTATTCATAGCAATGGAAAAGATCAATTGGGAAAATTTGATGCCAAATCCGATGAAGGAATTTTTATTGGGTATTCTTCACGTAGCAAAGCATATAGGGTTTTTAATAATAGAACCCAAACTGTGGAGGAATCCCCTCATATTGTGTTTTCCGAAAATAATGCTCGCTTGGCGAGAAAGGATTCTTGTTATGATCTTGCAGGTATTTTAAATAGTTTAAAAGACAAAGTACAAGAGGAAACTCCTAAGGAAATTCAAGATGAAATCTTGGAACAATCAACGGAGGAAACGCCACAATTGGAGAAAGAAACAAAAATGCCTAACGAGTGGAGGACAATCAAAGATCACCCTCTCGAACAGGTAATTGGCGACGTCGGAGAAAAGGTAAGTACCCGAAACTCTCTTAAGAACACCTTAGGACACACTTCTTAAGAGATCACGTTCTCATTGCATTATTTCGTTACAAATTACTAACTTGAGCGTCGGAGACGTCTAATTATCTTTTGCAGGTATCGCCCTAAAGGCAGGGGGAATTATAAAGAAATGACATAGAACAATCGATTGTTACAGAAACTAATCGATTATTTTACTGTGCGGACAATCGATTAGCAAGTATCACCAATCGATTATTTATGTTTGATGCTTATTATGCATTTGTGTCTAATAATCGATTTTTTGACTGTATAATCGATTACAGTCTTAGCCATTCAGTACTGCTCTCCTAAAACGATCGATTGTTTCATAAATATAATCGATTATTTTCCGAGTCAGAAAATCACCGTGCTCACTGTATCACAACAATCGATTATCATAATTCAACAATCGATTATTTTTTGTCAGAAATTCAAATATTTGTTACCGTTTGGGCCCTGCAATCGATTTTGTGTCAGTTCCGAGTTCAAGTCAAAATCTGCTCAACAATCGATTATTTCGTTTCAACAATCGATTGTCTAACGGTCAGTATAATTTATTTTTACCGTTTCTGACTGTTTTCATAAATTTCTGCAGATTTTCATCATAAATGAAATGCCATTCTTCCCATTATAAATAGGCATCATAAGTCTTCAATTTTATTCACTCAAGCATCAATCTTTGCTCCCAAACCTTCAAAAATCTTCCAAGTTTCTTACAAAGTTCATTACTACTTTTTGAAAATGTCGGGCAGACACTCTAAACGTTCCCGTTCCGGTAGACAAGGTGCATCTTCTTCTGCTCCTCCACCTCCAAATTTCCCTTATCAAGATGGGTCTATTTTACAATTCAATACTGAAACCGAGCTTACTAGATTTTTGACAAAATTCGAAAAGCGTGACATTCTTCCTCCTCGCTTTTCAACAAGCAAGTATCTTGAATCATATGCCCCCGCTGCAAACATGCTTAAGGAATGTCAACTTCTTGACTTCTTATATCTTACCTATCCTTATATTAATCCTCCATTGATACAAGCGTTTTACTCAAACCTTCATGAGAATGACGACGGTGAGCTTGTGTCAAATATTAATGGTGTTCAAATTCTTTTGTCCAATGAAAACTTGCATTCCATTGCCCATCTTCCTCGAAATGGCAAAAACATTACTCGCTACATTAGAGAGGCCGGCGCCTTATTTGATGAGAAAACTCTCCTAAACCAAATAGGTCTTGGAGCTTATGATCCTAATCTATCTACTCGACGTCCTACCATTACGGGAATGCTCCCCGAATATCGTTTGATTTTCTATTTCATCACCCGAGTCCTCAAGCCTCGGAAGCATACTTTATTGCTTATCATTTTATATTCATTACATAAGCTTTTGAGAGCCAAATTCTTGTCAAAAGTTGTTGCGAGCTTGAGCATATTCTTTTTACTCATATCTACTCTTAAAGGAGTGTCTTGTTTGAGTGCTAAGTGTTTTTGTACACTTGAAGGGAAGTGTTAGTCCCTTGTGTTGTAAGAAGGAACTTGTGTTTCCTTGGTTGAAGTCTTGGAGTGTTGTATCTCCGAGCAAAGGTTGTTGAGGCTTGTGTCCTCAAGTTGTAACGGTTTGTTGAGCACCCGTAAGCTTAACAAGTTAGTGGAAATCTCGAGAGAGTCTCTCGGGGACTGGACTAGCCACGGGTTGTGGTGAACCAGGATATATCGGTGCGTTTGTTCTAATTTATTTACTTATCGCACTTATTTATTTCCTGCAATTTTTAAATTTCGCCAGTTTACGCTAATTTTTATTATAACGCTATTCACCCCCCCTCTAGCGTTAAGCGTATTATCTAACAATTATAACAAATATAGAAATAAACTTAAGCTAATTAAATTACAATTATGCTCGTTTTGAAACCAAGCAAAAACAATGAATCAAACTCAAAAGTCAAAAGAAAGAAAACTTACTGCGAATTCAATCTTAAAATGAAACTCCGCAAGCAACTTCGAGTTAATATAATAGGCCCATTTCACAAGCAACGGACCTAAGATATTAACCCGGAATTGCTCGTCCTTGACAAATCACAACTGTTTGAACATGCACGAACCCTAAATATGGGATTGAATTTGACCTGGTGAGATTCGAAGGAAAATAACCACAGGCTCGAGATGGGGGAAGGTTTATAGGCTATCTGGTATTAATTTGAGCTTATTTGGATGAAGTTCATGTTTGGGTCAGAACTTTAATTTAAGATTCGAACATTTGGGCCAAGATTTAAAGGAAACCAAAGGTGGATATGAAATGAGGAGAGGATGGAGAAGACGTGGTGTGAATTCGGGCCGGATTGGGTGAGTTTGGGTTTTGGCCGAGTCTTCTATTTGATATTCGAAGAGCTGGGTGATGATTCGAGGGAAATAAACCATAGATTAGGAATGAGGGGAGTGAGGGGAATTCGGGGTGTTAATCTGGGGTCGAATGGATACCGGCATCGCCATCAATGGCAGTGGAGAATTAGGGCGGCGCTAGGGTTTTGGGGTTGGGTTGTGGAGATGATGATGGAAATGGGGTGGGGGGAACTGTACAGACACTTATATATGGAACATCCTAGGATAGTCCCATCCGTCGGATGAAGAATTAACGGCTATGATCAACGACTGGAAACAACATCGTTTCGCAGTTGGAATGGACTGGGTCAAACACGATTTGGGCCTGGACTAGGTGCATTTGAGGATAATTCAAGTGGGATGGGACACAATTATTTAATAAAGCCCAAATTTGAGCAGCCTTCTTCCTTTATCTATTTTGGTTTTTCATTTTTTTTTTGTAATTTTGATTTTATATAAAGGCAACAATTAAAGTAAAGTCCTAATATATTTCAAAATTAAACTAATTAATTTCTAAAATTGTCTAAAATTTTATTTCGCGGCAAACTCAACAATTAATCAATAAAAATGCAAAAAAACGAACTATTTTGTGATTTTCACGTTTTGTTCTAAAACAAATTAATCCCTAGAAAAATATAAAACTATATCCTACATGAAATTACATATTTTTGTATTTTTTATATGAATTAACATGCAAAAAATTAACACAAAATTCACAAAAAATTATAATAATAAAGAAAAATTATTCTCGTTAGATTTTTATGGGAATAATCCATATATACGGCAAAAATCACGTGCTCACAATGAGTAGCTAATTTCCCTATCTAAGGCCTTGATGGAACCAATTGGGGGTTGAACTTCTCATTTATGTTAATGCAAATGTGCCGGTTTTAATCTTTATTTATTCAACTACATTCTTGTTGTAGTTAATTGACAGGATCCTCAATTAGCTGTACCTATTTAGTGTGCATAACATGGAAAAGAGTGCATATTTAGGTAGTTATTGAATAACATCACTCCTAAAGTAATAATAGGAATCTATAACTGTGGGTTTAAAGGCGGGACTAGGAATAACGAAGCCTTGGGTGCAGTATTAAATGAACTGCGTTAATTAAAGCTAGCTAGTGTATCTCGGGAGAGTGCAATAGTATGTTACTGTAATTGATAGGGAGAGGTTTACAACAAGTTGAGTGTTCATTATTGATAAAGTGTGTTGGTAAATTTGTATGAAGCATAAACAGAAGGGATTCCATCAATAGGGAAAGTCATTACCTTAGCATTTCTTTCATTCTTGTCTACAACCTTAGTTAGTTAGCTATAGCTTGTTGTTTTTTACAATCTTAGTTCGTAGTAAACCTACACTTGTGATTCAAAAGTCTTGGGAAGCTGGTTCTGTAGAATTTAGTGAGTCTAAAGGTAGTAGTTGATAGGTTGACTCTCTGTGGATTCGACCCTGGGCGTAATACTCGTGTTTTATTTGCAACTTCCGCGGAGTCCTTTCTAGAGGGCATACTTGGGCGTAATAAGTAATCCTCAAGGCAGTGACAGAGATGCTCATTGACAAGGGAAGTCAATTGACACCGCTTCGCTGGAAAATTACACTGTGTAAATATGTTAAATTCTTAATTTTATGTGTATATAATATACGTTGACTCCCCTTGATTTTTGTGTGTGCTTACTTATTTATAGTTTGACTCCCCTTGATTAAAATTCTGACTCCGCCACTACCTCAAGGGCATGCCAAAACTTGAATGGATAAAAACTAGAACTCATTAAATAGGGCAAATGTTACTTCAATATCATGAAAAAAAATCATATACCAAAATAAAATGAATTTAATTTTTATAGTACCATATTATAGAACCTCCATACTTCAACTTTATTATACACACTTTGTTTCCTTCAAATGAGACCATTTTTTACGGCAAATATTCCAAATCCTACCAAAATATCCCCAACAAAAAAGAATCAAAGTATTATAAGAGAAAACATTGGGTGTGTTTGGTATAACAAAAAATGTTTTTCGTGAAAAATGTATTCTTGAAAAACAAGTAGTAATCTTATTCATTGTTCAGTGTGTGGTATGCAAATTAAGGAAAATGACTTCTCAAAAGTATTCATAAATAATTTTGATATGATAAACATGAAGCCATAAATTTTTCAGAAAAGGGCCTAAAATGCCCCTTTACTATATAAAATAGGACATCAAAGCCCTCCGTTAAAAGTTAGCCCCTTAAATGCCCCTGCCATCGAAAAATGGGCTCAAAAATGCCTGGAATCCACGTGAAATTATATTTTCCTATTTAAAAATTCCAATCCTAATTTAAAACGTAGAAGGGAATTTTAGACCCTGTTCGGATTGTACAAGGTTGTGTACGAGTCAGTTATAGCAGTCAATTCTCAAGCACTTCACACCATATCAGTTTACTACACACCTATTTGAGACCAACAAACTAAATATCACACCAAGTAATTCAATCATATACATAAACTAATTGTCACAGCAAGTAACTCAATCATAGACAGAAACATTCAAATGAATGGGAATGGTTTCATTGAATCCTTGCACAAAAACATAAATTTTCATTACATAATTAAGCCACAATAACACTAACATTACATATCATTTTCCCATAATGCATAGAACATAACAAAACATCTCAATATCACACAAAAGAAAAATCAACGTCTTCTTCCAACATTTAGCATCACGCAGAGTCGAGTACTCTAAATCAACCACTTTATTCATTAGAACATTTCTTTCTAATTTCAAGGATTCTATTCCTCCATGATCGACGAGCATCACAACATTCTCAAGATCGGCAACTTTCTTTTATAGTATATTTCTTTCACGGGTTAGAGCTTCCTTCCCCTTCTTAAGCTGAATATGAGATCTGAAATTCTAGGAGGAAGCTCCTAATAATGTCATTCTCAATAGCAACATTTTTCATCCTAAAACCAAAAAAATAAAAAGAAAAAGAAATTATAGTCAAATCAAAATAATTAAAAGAACCCATCAGCAAATTTACATACCTCATGCTTAGGACAATTGAAAAATCTTCTCCCATCATTTAAAGGAGTCCACGCCATGAAATAATTAGCAGCAAGTCCACAACGACACCTCCTAATCGACCTATTTAAGCTACTCGAATTTTGCGACATTGTCTTAGAGAAATTTCCAAAACAAACTGATAAAGATGAAAAATAATTAAACCTAAACTAGAACCCAACTCGAAATCGACAAGGCGACCCAATTAGTAGGAGAAATCAGACATCAATGAAGGGTCTAAATAAGTGTGTGAGTAAACTCATATGGTGTGAAGTACTTGAGAATTGACTACTACAGCTAACTCGTATATGACCTTGTACAATCCGAAAAGGGTCTAAAATGCCCTTCTACATTTTAAATTAGGATTGAAATGTTTAAATAGGCAAATAAAATTCCACGTGGATTCCGTTAGTGGATAAGGGAAATTTTAGCCCATTTTTAGACGGCAAGGGCATTTAAGGGGCCAACTTTTAACGGATGGCTTTGATGTCTTATTTTATATAGTAAAGGGGTATTTTAGGCTATTTTCCGTAAATTTTCAAACCAACAACCTTCCAAACCCACAAATTTCATATACTTTCGAACCGCTAACAAAAAAACTGTATTAATGTCGAGGTGCTTTGGCAAGACGTGTTATTAATCTGTATTAACTACAATATCATGAAATAGTAAACTTCTGGTAACAAAAAAAAAGCAAAAATCGCAAAGAATCAGATAACAGAACCTAAAAATATATTTTGGAACTCGCCAGAATATCAATTTTATTTGTGCGCGAGGCTTACTTTCTTTTCAACCCATTTAACATCAACGGAAGTGCTTTCTTAATATAAGCACATTCCCTTTTCTTTCCACAATCAGTAAGGGACAATTGCTCTTTTCAAAGCATAAGGGAAGAGCTCATGGTTTCGTCATATTTCTTCCCTCCATTTCCCATTCACCAACCTCCAATCCCAACAAGACGTATACCTCTTCTCATACTTGCATGTTGCCTTCTCCTTACACAATTCAAGCTGAGCAATGACTTGGTTTGTGAAAGAGCAAGACATGACAAAAAACGGGTCATGTCGGGTTGGGTCGGATCTAAAACAAATAGTTTATATTTTATTTATTTCTACAATTAAAATTTGTTGTATTTGATATTTAAATTTTAAATATATTTGAATGAATAGATGCGCCTATTTGTTAAAGAACGTATCTTTTTGAAAAGGTATGATGGTTGCTCTATAAATTGAAGTTCTACCAACAAAGTGAATTTAGAAAAATCTGCAAGTATATGTGAGAAAAATAACAGAATATGGGACGAAATAATTAGACCTTGATAGTGTAGTCACTGTCCTTAAGGAGTTTAAGCCTCTCAATTACGTTGGTGCAGGTATTATGGCACAATTCCTCCAGAATTCTACAAAGCCTCTGAAATTCGAGTTTCAGCAATTAGCTCAAATTTTCCACAAGAACAAAATAGTTGTGAGTTGTAGAAAATAAGTAGAAGAGAAAGAGATGAAAGTTTCAGATAATTTAGTTTTGGAGATGAAAAAGGTATTTAAAATACCTCTAGGTGTATGTTGGAATTAATACACTCATCTCTTCATAAAATGCACCTTTTAAAACCAATAGTCACCTTCTTTTGAATTTAAAAAAAAATATTAAACATTTTTCTAAATTAAAAGGCTAAAACATTTTTAATTAATCAAATAACAGGTGACTAAAATATTAATTCTGGCTATTAAAAATATAGTTAAATTTTAATTTCCCTCCAAAACACCCTCAAAATATTCAAACTATATAAAACAAAGATGTTATGAAATAATATAAAAGACAAGAACAATAATGCAAGAACAAGAGCAATAGAGAGAAGAGTAGAGAGAGTTCTTCTTATTGATACTTAGAGAATGTTAGGAGTTGTTTACAATGGTAGAAGACCCCTTTATTTATAGGGAGGGGGATGATTTAGCTACCAAGAATAGAACTCTAGAATCTCTCTAATTATAGACATTCACCTTAAATAGGAGATTTCATAACACTCCCCCTTGAATGTCTATTCAACAATGTGCCTCGTTAAAACCTTAAAACCAAAACCCAATGGGAAAAATTAAAGAAAGGAAAAAGAGTACACATGTTTGAATATGCGCCTATTGGTTGCCTCGTTAAAAACCTCGCAAGGAAAACCCAGTGGGACAAAACCTTGTAAGGGAAAAAGAGTGCAACGCGCATTAACTCCCCCTGATAAGAACATCAATTTATATCCTTGAGCATTTGCATTCCAATCTTGTGCACCATCTTGAAATCATCATTCTTGATAGATATGAACATCTTCATATAATGTCGTGGAATAACTCTTCAATATCTCCATAGATGTATCCTCAATGCCATCATGCTTATAGTTATAGCAAGATTCATATGTACACAAATTGTACTTGGGATGTGGTACTTCAGGACCAAGAATTGCATATGCTTCAAGCAACTTAAATCTTTCAAGTTAAGTCATATAAGCCATATAATAGACTTTAGATGCATATCAAGTTTTCCATGTCATGCTAGACAAATAAGATATCGATAAACTGATTATACATACCTTTGACTTTATACTTTCAAGCATTTGAACTATAGGTTCAAAACTACATGTCTTTCATATGGAATCAATTCTTCTTGAATTGTATATCTTCCATTTAGTTACTTTCTTTGGGTCAGCAAATGCGTATAGCATGCTTTGCAATATGTTGCAATTGAATTATCTATTTTATGAACTTCAGGTTCATATCATGATATTCGGGGATATACATATACAAATGATAATTCATCCCATGTAACCTTTTCTCAAGTGTTTATCATGTCTCCCCCTCATGTTAGAAAAGCTAACTTGTTTCCTCAACTTTGGGAAATCATCTTTGTGCATTATCATGTCAATATACACAACACATTAATGATAAGATGAAATTATTTGGTTCCTGACCCTGAACCACTTGTGAGGGGAGAATATAATATACTCTCGCATACAACGTATATCAAACTGATATATATAACTTTGTTCTCATAAGAAACAGTTTAGCTATTAAGTGGAAGCACTCAATAATTATCTTGCTAAACCAACTTTGATATAAACCAACTTATCAAGATGAACTATCTTGAGTAGAAAATCTGGAAATTATGCTCGAAGTTAGATTACTGAGCAATTTACCTCGCAAGCACCGGCCAGGCTGCGAGTTAATAACAATTGTGCATGTAACCATATCATAGATGCATCATATGTGGTATACATGGCAGGTGAATGGGCTCATATTCACCTTTGATATTTCCAGAATTTATGGGCTTCAACCCGAACTCTTTAGTTGGTCAGTTCATTAATGAGAACAAGTGATACAAGAGAATTCGTAAAGAACTTTCTAGTTCTTTGATATTCACCTGTGTGAATTTGCACATCATACTTAAAATGAGATGGCTAATATGAATGCTAACTGAACAAATTATCAATATTGGTAAACTTCAAATTTACACCATGACATGTGCACTTATCAATAAACTTCAGGTTTATTATGACATGGGTTTTTATACCAATAGATATCCACTTTATTGTGGCATTCTTTCGTTTGTGTAGTACAAACTGGAGAACAAAACGGGTAGCTTTTCATATGCAAATTACCCCGCTACAAGTTGTAGTAATAGGAGATATCAAAGCCTTCCTTTATTTATAGTCTCAATATAATCAATCGCTTTCGCGTGTACTTTGGAAACTGAATAAGTTTCTTTGAGACTTACTACAGCACAATACTCAATTGTGTTTCTCCAACATAGTAATAATTGGCTCTTCTAGAGCTCTCAATTAATTTTGTACTACCACAGATTCATCAACATCCATGTGGTGAATATCTTTCTTAAAGAGAAAGTTATACCATTATGGTCATGCCAAACTTATATGCAAGATATGTTTCTTGCTTTATCGTTGTCCTTTAATAGTCATATTTCCAAAATACTTTGGCGTACAATAGGTACGTGACCAACGATCATTCATGCCATATTCATCTCAAACCTCCTTCTAGGGGTGAGTGTGGTATCATCTCAAACATCCTTCTAGGAGTGAGTGTGGTATATTTAATACCAATTTCATGTTCATATTCTTCCAATAATGAATATGTATTCGTGAATCAAATGTTGTCACATTCACTTCGAGGATATGTGATTTTGTTATCCTTTTCAAATCTATAAATGCGTTAGGCATTTGATTTGCTATTCTTTGCAAATGGATATTCTTTTGTGCCTCTTTCTCACAAATAGAGGTGTGTGGATCAAGATGAGATAATGATGCATTTTTTCACAAAATTTCCCGTTTGGTTTCACCAACTTCTCCCCCTAATTTTGGGAAAAGTGTCTCATCAAATTGACAGTCTTCAAATCGTGCAAATCTCATGTCAATGTTTCGAGGTAGCGAATAATGGAGGGCGATTCAAACTCAACATATATTCCTAACCTTCTTTGCAGACCCATTTTGGTGCGGGATGGCGGTGCTACAGGCACATATACTGCGCATCCAAAGATTCTTAAATGGGATATATTGGGTCCATGACCCAAAACCAATTGCAACGGGGAATATTTGTGACAATTCGTCAGTCAGAGACGAACTAGCATTGCTGCATGCAAAATGGCGTGACCCCAAATCGAAGTGGGCAGCCTCGTTTTCATGAGTAAATGAGGTATTCAAGATTATACTCATGTATTGTCTCAATCTGATATCCATTTTGAATGATATCTTTAAAACTCAACAAGTTCCTTTTAGACTTGGAGGAGAACATTTTGACTGATATCATTAAAACTCAACAAGTTCCTCTTAGACTTGGAGGAGAACATTGCATTCTCTAAAATATTGTTCCTTTAGGCAGAGCTATAGTTGCTCTTCAGGAGCCTTCAATCAATTTAATTCCCATGGTTTGACATACAAAAGAAATATACAAACAATATGAGAGAGAATGGAAAGAAAACAAAGTTAACCCAATAATTCCATAATAATGTTTCAATACACTTTTGAGCAAATTCTGATTATGGATCAATAACGTTTAATTTGCTTAGATTACACCACTTTCTGGAGAATTGCTAAATTCCAATTAAGTATACATGTATAAATGCAAACACACATCTAAATTAATACAGGTCATTTCCTCTGTAAAACAATAATAGATTGCTATTTCTGCTATTATTCTTCATAAAAAAATGTAATTCTCACAATAAATATCTTAATAGGTTACGTCTAAACCTTCATGTACAATGCCTTCTAAAAGGTCGATTTGGCGGTAAAAGAAAAAATCATATGAATTTTAAAATCTTTGGATTTACATAAAGTAAACAGTTATCATACTATGTGTTTTGTTTTCGTTTACTTACACTGTCGTTATTTGAATATCTATAATCTATAAAAAAAATATTGCAAGTACTACAAATGACAACATTTATGATAATAATATCAAACTGCTCAATCTTCTTTAACTATGGATCCATCACCGATCAAGTGATCTATTTTCCCCTCAGGGTGTTCAAAAAAAAATCTGCCACTTCCAAGTGGGTGATGTCAAAATTGTCGTCAGAGACAAAATTTGTTTCAGGGCCTTTACTCTTTAGAGATTCTTGATAAAGGTCAACCAAATGTCATGGTATACGGCAAGCCTTTGACCAGTGCCCGTTTTCACCGCAACGATAATATATAGTTTATAAACTATTTGCTTTTGGATTCTTATCGTATCGTGCTTGTGGCAGAGTGACCAACTTCAGGTTGTCATATCTCTTCTTTAAGCCATTCCACAAGATAGGTGGATCTTTGACTGTGATATATTCAATTTTCAAACCTTCATCAAGGTGATGGCGCAAGAAAATCAAGGCCTTAGCATAGTTTCAAACCTTCATCAAGGTGATGGCGCAAGAAAATCAAGGCCTTAGCATAGTTTTGGGTGGATGCATTATTTCTGTCTTTAATGGCGTCTCCAAGACCCATAGCATCTAAGTGGATTTCAGCATCCAACACCCATGTCATATAGTTCTTGCCCGAAATTTCAAGGGCAACGAACATTCTTTTCATAATTACATCAAGAGCGTGTTCATACTTACGGGCTCTATTACAATTATCACATTCACTTTAGGGAATGGATTATAATCATGTGCTTTACACAATCTCATGTCAAATATTACTTTCATAAAGTGAAAGATTATTTTGAGAATCTTTATTATTCTCATTATCACAATAATGACGATTATAATTTCGTCTATTGCCATGTCCACATCCATTGATACCTTTACGGTAATAATTTTGTCATCTTTCAGACTTATCCCATACTGCTACCACATTCTCTAAAGGGAATGGAGCAAATTCAATTGGACGGAATTCTTTGCCACGTCCACATTTATTGATACCTTCATGGTAATAATTTTTGTCTTCTTTCAGACTTATCATATACTGCTTCCACATTCTCTAAAGGGAATGGAGCAAATTCAATGGGACGAATTTTCAATTCTTTGCCCACAATCATACATGAATTTAATCATGGCAGGACATAGAGATTTTACCACTTCATGTGGTTACAATTTCTTACAAACTCCATTAGAGTTATAACCAAACTTTGTTGTCTATGTTTGTATATAAAATCAAATTATAGAATTCCAAGAATTTGAAAGGGAAAAGTAAATTACTTACCTTTAAGAGTTGTCTATTTTCGTATAGAAAATCTGCCGAGTTTCGTCTGCTTTGTGTCTAATGAAGCAAATAATGATTTAGCAAACTATTCTACTGTTTCTCTTTTCTTTTCAGCGTTTGCTTTCTGTTTTTTTTTTTCGTTCCTCCCTTTTTTTTTTCTTTTCTTTGTTTTTCGTTTCTTTTCTCTTTTGCTTTTCTTCTTTTGCTTTCTTTGAAGCAAAACCCTACACAAACAAAAGTTAAGACAATCGAAAATTTCAATTGGTTAGAGACTCGTGCTGATAACGTGTTATGAAATAATATAAAAGACAAGAACAATAATGCAAGAACAAGAGCAATAGAGAGAAGAGTAGAGAGAGTTCTTCTTATTGATACTTAGAGAATGTTAGGAGTTGTTTACAATGGTAGAAGACCCCTTTATTTATAGGGAGGGGGATGATTTAGCTACCAAGAATAGAACTCTAGAATCTCTCTAATTATAGACATTCACCTTAAATAGGAGATTTCATAACAAAAGAAGTGCTTTTAAACACCTCTTCCTTTCTTTCTTTTTCCAATGAGGGGCAAAACAACCTCTTCTCAAATAATATCATCAAACACTAACTAATCTAACAGTATATTCATGACTGGTTGTATCCTGAAGAAAATGTTTGTATATTTCAATTTGTATATGGGCTGTATCTCCTTTAAGGAAAGTCGTTGTCACATCTCAAGCCTTATTCAATTTCGTTTTCAATTATTATTTTTTCTAACAATATATACATTTAATATTGTTTTTCAAATATTTCGTGATGGGCAAGACTCTTTTTTTTAAAAACCTTTTTTGGAAGGGTTGGTGAGTAGAATAGTGCGACTAGATATTAACTTCACGTTCACAATACCATGCATTATAACTAGGGGTGTGCATAGGCCGGATTGGTTCAGGTTTTCTAATTACTAAACCAAATCAATTTTATCGGGTTATTAAAGCTAAAGATCAAATCAAACCGATAAAAATCGGATTTTTCAATCTCGAATTTTTTGGATTTCCGATTTTTTTCTGGCGTTTTTTTTCCATAAAGACTTCATAGCACAAAATATAGAATTTGTGCTCCAAATATTTCTTTAATCCTAGTAAGATAGAACTACATATGGTGTTTTTCAATAAAATGACCTAAAGATGAGATGAGTCATGTCATTGTACTAAAATATTCAACAATAAAGATAATAAAATCACATAAAGTAAGTATCATTAATAAGCCATAACAAAAACAAACATAATTTAAAATTATTAATAAGTGCTAAAATAAATACGATTAATAAGTACTATTATTTACATGACTATACACTAAAAGAAAAATAAATTATGCATTTTATCTAAACCACATGAAAACTAAAAAATAGATATCCAACACTATTTTCATTCAAAGTATAATTGAATTGAATGTCTTTTATTAGCGTTAATATTGATTGGATATTGGTTTAGGATTTATTTGAGTTACTAACATTTATGAATTGTAAAACTTAAGCATTTAAAAATTATTAGTCCAAGCTTGAAATAATACGTGAAAAGATAAAATTATGAAAAAACATAAGAAATATTTATAAACTACACTATAATAAATATTTTTACGTATTATATATATTTAAAACTTCTATACATATAATGTCGGGTTGGTTTGGTTTCGGTTTGACTTTTTTTAGTTAAAATCAAACCAAATATAGTTGTTTTTTTTTTTCCAACATCAAACCAAATCATAGTCGGATTTTTTTCTCAGTTTAACTCCAATTATCGAGTTGGTGCAGTTTGTCAGTTTCATTTGTACTCCCCTAATTATACCAACAAATTACATATTGGAAAATGGGAGTTTTCTTGTAATATAGTACTATACTGGTCTTTCACCAACCAAGAAAGGACCTGAAAGCCAAACATTGAATGGGTAAATGAAAATGACATAACACAACATTGTCTTAGATAGGTACAAATGTACAACTTCATAAAGAAGAAGTGAAGTAGATACTGTAACTTCTTTTACACATAATTCAACATGTGTTAGGGAGTGCGAAATTGGAAAAAGAAAATGAGGTATACCAACCTAGGGAATTTGTGTTTGATACTTACATTCGAATGTTTAAGGTAACGATTACCTACTTATAAAATGTATACAAATTAAAGCAGGATCACTCATAAATTAAAATTGAACAGTTTGTCTTTCACTCTCAACATTATTTTTCATTTACCATGAAAAGCATATAGTGAATGATTGGGTTTCCACCATTTATTAAAAAAATTAGGTCCGAGCCCCAATATTGAAAAGCTTTGATAGGAAGTGTTTTACTTCATTAATGAATATACCTAACGCAAACATGAATCCAAATTAGTTGAGTCTATCAGTGAATTATGGATTTCGGAATGATTGAAATATTTGGCACATATATTTAAAAAATGACAATCTTGCTCAAAAAGTTATGTATGATTCAATTACTACAGTATTACCGTACATATCTTTTCTACACAAAAAAAAAAAAAAAAAAAGAGAAGAGATTTCAACCACCAAAATACCATTTTTATATTTTTTCCCCCTCGAAGTTTCAACTAGTTAGAGAATTTAAAGTTGACAATCGAACTATTTAATTGTAGTCTTTAGTTAGGTGAATCAATTCAATTTGATGCAACCAACAAAGAATATGGTGCAGCGAATGTGGGTGCTTTTTTCTTCATTAGAAGTTTTGAGTTTGTGCTTTGGGCGTGAAAAAATCTTTGATAGAGAGTGTTACCTCCCGAATAAGATCTACCGGGCACAAATTCGAATATAGTCGGGCTCTAATATAAATATCGAATACCGGATAAAAAATCCAAAAAAAAGTCAATTAGATGCAATTTACATAAATCCCGGTGCTTTCCCTTGAGATAACAGTCAAGTCCTTGACATTAGTGACTTTGAATTTGATCACATTTTTTCATATTAAACGAATTTAAAAGATAGGGAAAAAAGGAAAGAAAAATTGAACTCATATCGACTTGTAACTTAATCCACTTGAATTCCTTAGAAAACTATATATGTTTTGTTGTTATGAACTTAGAAATGGAGAGCAATTTGAAGAATGACCTTATATCTTAGTATACTAACCCGAAATCGAATTGTTTGGGACTCAGAGGTAGAAGAAATTATTTTATTTTCTAATAGCGGTCAAATTGACATATTACCAAATTACGCCCCGTAAAATAACAGCGTAAAAATTATATATTCGTTGTATACAACAACAACAATAACAACAACAACTCGGTATATTCCCATAAGTGGGTCTGGGGAGGGTAATATGTACGCAGATCTTAACCATACTCCGAGGGGCAGAGAGACTGTTTCTAGAAGATCCTCGGCTCAAGAAGGAAACAAGGGACAGAAATAAGTGATGATATATTAGTACTAGCGATAGACTCATAATAAATAATAAAATACACAACAACATAAAATAATAAAAGAACAACAATATAAGGTATATAAGAAATACGAGAAAGAGGAAAGTATACTAATATCTAGAATATAAAGCCCTGCATCAGTAGCTGATCCATAGCATCCTAAGCCTAACTCCTAACTGTCTTGTCTCACTCTAGCGCGCTGTAAAAATATTCCCAACTTTCCCCTAAACTACAACCTTAATACTCGACCTCCACAATCCCCTGTTAAGGGCCATGTCCTCAGTAAACCTAAGTTGCATCATATCATGCCTGATAACCTTTCTCAAATACTTCTTAGGTCTCCCTCTACCTCTCCTCGTGCCCACCACCGCAGTCGCTCACAAATTCTCACCGGTGCATCAGTGCTCCTCCTCTGAATATGCCCGAACCATCTGAGTCTTGTTTCTCGCAACTTGTCCTCCATGGGCGCCACACCCACCCTCTCTCGAATAACTTCATTCTTAATCTTATCCATCTTTGTATACCCACACATCCACCTTAACATCCTCATCTTTGCTGCTTGCATCTTTTGGATGTGTGAGTTCTTAACTGACCAATACTCGGTCCCATACAACATGGCCGGTCTAACCACTGCTCTATAAAACTTACCTTTTAGTAACGGTAGCACTTTCACAGGACTCCCGTTGCTAACATCCATTTCATCCACCCCACCCCTATACGGTGTGTGTCATCCTTGTCGATCTCCCCGGTCCCCTGAATAACTGACCCAAAGTACTTGAAACTACCCATCTAAGGGATGACTTGGGAGTCAAGCCTTACTTCCACTCCTGTGTCCGTCGACTCGGGCCCAAACTCGAGATATTCCGTCTTCGTCCTGCTCAACCTCAAACCTTTAGACTCAAGGGCCTGTTTTCAAACCTTTAGCCTCTCGTTGACGCCACTTCTTGTCTCGTCAATTAGGACTATATCATCAGCAAATAACGTACACCATGACAGCTCCTCTTGAATATTAGGTGTTATGGCATCCATCACTAGGGCAAATAGGAAAGGGCTAAACGCAGAACCTTGGTGCAACCCCGTAACAACCGAAAAATGATGTGTATTATATACAAAATAATAGGATATATACATATCTAATACACTGTTCGGCTAGCGAATGCAGTTAGCTTCGGTCTACCGACGAATTTCCAATTTTGCCCCTTCTCTTGAACAAATTAAAATTTTCAACCTCAACCACCAAATACATGTGTACTCAAATATCACCAGCACCCAGAAATCAGCTTTACCACACAACCCCAACAACAAACAAAACTTAAATTTCTTTTCTTTTTCTAAATTACCATTAAAAGGGTATTATTGTAAATTCACACAACCACATCCCCTATAAAACTCCCTCCATTTCCACTTTTTCTATGTCTTTGCCATCATCTCCTCTGTTTTCTCCATTTCTTCATCAGACACAGAAAAAACATCCTCAATTTCCTCAAATATGGATCCAGTTTCAATCTGGGGCAACACGCCCTTATCAGAAACCGACCCGGAAATCCACGACCTTATAGAAAAAGAAAAACGCCGTCAATGTCGCGGCATAGAACTAATCGCATCGGAAAATTTCACGTCGTTCGCCGTAACCGAAGCACTCGGCAGCCCGTTAACTAACAAATACTCCGAAGGAATGCCAGGTAACCGTTACTACGGCGGCAATGAATACATAGACGAAATCGAAAACCTAACACGTTCCCGCGCTTTACAAGCTTTTCACGTGGACCCCACAAAATGGGGTGTTAATGTTCAACCATATTCAGGTAGTCCAGCTAATTTTGCTGCATATACAGCAGTTTTAAACCCACATGATAGAATTATGGGATTGGATTTACCGTCTGGTGGACATTTAACACATGGGTATTATTCATCTGGTGGGAAAAAGATTTCAGCTACTTCAATTTATTTTGAGAGTTTGCCTTATAAGTTGGATTCAAAAACTGGATATATTGATTATGATAGATTGGAAGAGAAAGCATTGGATTTTAGGCCTAAGTTGATTATTTGTGGAGGGAGTGCTTATCCTAGAGATTGGGATTATAAAAGATTTAGAGATGTTGCTGATAAATGTGGGGCTCTTTTGCTTTGTGATATGGCTCATATTAGTGGCCTTGTTGCTGCTCGGGTAAAATTTTGAAATGATTTTTTTGTTTAAAGATTGTATTTTTATGCCTTTTAAAATCTGCATGGGGATTCTGAATTGGTTTGGAGGCTATTTTTTTGTTGCATTTTGGTTTATGTCGGGCTCTTTTGCTTTGTGATATGGCTCATATTAGTGGCCTTGTCATCTTTTGATCTGCATGTATCTGCATTTAGTTGGCTTTTACTTTATGCTCTTTTGATTCATATTATAGTAGACTGACACTGCACCATTTAGCATAATGGAAAAAAGCAAAGGGGTTGCTCTGATGGTAAGCAACCCCGCTTTCAACCGAGAGGTTGTGAGTTCGAGTCTTCCCAAAAGCAGGGTGGGAAGTTATTGGAGGGAAGGATACCGGGGGTCTATTTGGAAACAGCCTCTCTACCCAAGGGTAGGGGTAAAATCTGCGTACATATTACCCTCCCCAGACCCCACTAAGTGGGATCATACTGGGTTGTTGTTGTTAGATCCAAGCACATGAGGCCATGTACGATGTAACAGAGGTCTACTGCTAGAATCCAATTTTGTCACATTCCTTATTATTCAAATTCCAGAATTCATCGGTGAATCCATAGTAGTGATAACTTTGTATGCACGTCTGTTTAAGCTATTGCTTAGTTAAATCTTTGAAATAATGTGGTTGTTCTTTAGTGTGCTGAATCTCATTGTTTGTGAATGTAGGAAGCAGCAAATCCATTTGAATACTGTGACTTGGTCACTACTACTACCCACAAAAGCTTGAGGGGTCCAAGGGCGGGTATGATTTTCTATCGCAAGGGTCCCAAGCCACCGAAGAAGGGCCAGCCTGAAGATGCAGTTTACGATTTCGAAGACAAGATTAATTTTGCTGTTTTCCCCTCGCTCCAGGGTGGTCCTCACAACCACCAGATCGGTGCTTTAGCTGTGGCTTTGAAACAGGCCATGACTCCTGGTTTTAAGGCCTATGCTAAGCAAGTGAAGGCAAATGCTGTTGCTCTTGGCAACTACCTGATGAGTAAAGGATACAACCTCGTCACAGGCGGGACTGAAAACCACCTTGTTCTTTGGGATCTTCGCCCTCTTGGTTTGACTGGTAAGAGATCCAATTATACTCGGTCTTTTGGAATGTCGAGTATTCTAAGCATTAATAGTAATTGACACAATTGTTGTACCTGTCTAACAATTTGCAGGTAACAAGGTTGAGAAACTTTGTGACCTTGCCAACATTACTGTTAACAAGAATGCTGTATTTGGTGATAGCAGCGCTTTGGCCCCTGGAGGTGTTCGTATTGGTAAGAGCTGAACCACTTGGTTCATCTTCTGTTGTTTGTTGCTATTTAAATGTCACATACACCCCCCTCCCCCACCCCCGTCTAGGGACTCAGCGTTCTTGCTGAGGTTTGCCGCACCAACTTCTCAAAGATGTGGGATTTACCTAAACTTAGTTGACATCTGAGGTCTGCCCCACCATCTCTCAAGGTTGCATGCGGATTGGCTGTCATACCATAGTTAACAGCCCTGCCTGCCGGTTACGTTGTCCGCTTTCGGCCTAGGCCCGCACGGCTTTAAAACGTGTTACTATGGTTTAAGGCTTACTTCCTTATATACCTAGCATCTCTCCTGGGTTTTGCCGTCACTATGGTCTAAGTTTGCTTCCTTATATGCCCAGCATCTCTCCTGTGTTTTGCCGATGTGTCGCATCTGTAGTAGGGTTGAAGAAAGGTAACTAATTGGAATACTTTATGCAGGTACTCCCGCCATGACATCGAGGGGTTTGCTTGAGAAGGACTTTGAGCAGATCGGCGAGTTCCTTCATAGGGCAGTGACAATCACCTTGAACATCCAGAAGGAGCATGGAAAGCTTTTGATGAACTTCAACAAAGGTCTGGTTAACAACAAAGAAATTGAAGAACTTAAAGCAGATGTTGAGAAATTTGCTTCTTCTTTTGACATGCCTGGTTTCAAGATGTCTGAGATGAAATACAAAGACTAAAGATGATACTTTATACCACTGCTGCTTTTGCTTATTTTTATCTGTTTTTTTCTTTTGTTTAGTTTAAGAAAAAAATTCCCTTTGAGGTTTATTCATTTACTAAGAAGAAAAAGAATTATTATGCCTTGTTACTGTACTTTGCATGTTAGCTTAGTGATTGGATCTTGTCATGAAAGAAGTTTGTAGTTGGCCTATGATTTATATCCCTGTTTGGTTTCAAGTTGTGACAAAAATTTTAATTGAAGAATTAATCTAATTGGTCGTCCACCTAATTGCTTAAACTGAAAATAGCAGGTGGAGGTATAATATAAGCATAATTTATGTATTATATGTATAATCAATGTATAAAGTATGTATATGGTTAAAAAAACAATGAATATGGAGGGCTCTATGCGAAAAGATCCCATTAATTCAAACAGAAATAACTACTTGTTCAGTGGAAGGGAGGTATATGGAAGTTGAAGTGGAATTAGTGGAGTTGCGCATAAGACGGTCTGGTCTGGATTTCATTTAGTTATATAGAACAGTATTCCTTCACTAAACTGCTAAAGGTAAATGGTAACATTAACAGCAACACTAGAATACTAAAGGAAGCAATAATAAAGAGATTTCTGAATTCTGATATAAATGTCTTCTTAACCAGAATAGACCTATATACTTTTTTGAACTGGACTGAATGTACATATACTCTGCTCTGTATGTTTACATATATTTCACGCTATTCCTCATTTGTTTATATAATTGAATAAAGTTGCCGCGTTTTAATAGTTTATATAGTCCATTATGTTCTCTTTTCTGGAGGGGAGCCTTGGCGTAACTGGTAAAGTTGTTGTTATGTGACCAGGAGGTCACGTGTTTAATCCATGGAAACAATTTTTTGCAGAAATGCAGGGTAAGGCTGAGTATCTTGTGGTCTGACCCTTCTCCGAACTCCGTGCATTGGCTGAAGCTTAGTATATCGGGTTGCCTTTTCTTATGTTCTCTTCTCTCCTTTTTTCACTGTTTGCTGCAAATTGCATTTCAAATAAACTTTTTAATTTTTAATCCCACATCTACATCGAACTAACTATAAACTAAACTCTTAGTCTGTAATCACATTTGGTTGTATCTTGTATGTTTAATTTCCAGAGATAGTTTATGTCATCAGCTGCAACACTTTGCTTCACGCGTTTAGTAGGTACTAGTATTAGGATAAGCGCTTTACACGTGTACCTATATCAATGAATATATAATTTTTAAAATTACTTGAATATTATTAAATAATATGTTTGAGTTATTGAATAAATATCAAAAAAAAATCTCTTACTTTTAATAGTAACAAAAAATAAAGACATCTCGTTAAAACTTATAAGTTGCCTGATAAGAGAATGCATGTGAAACATATTTTCAAGGGAAATTGCCATTAGGATATACGAGGAAAAGAAACCTAATACTCCTATTTGTCTCAAATAATATATACTTTAAAGTCTTTAATATTAGGATTTCTTACATAATTAAATAAAGAAATATTTAATAATTAAAAAATTTTGATTTTAAAGTCCTAACTATTAAAAAATAACTACATTACAATTTTATCTAAATAACAACTACTGAAAAAGTTTATTTTTCAGTAATATTTTTCTATACTTTATAAATTTGTTGATTGACGTTGCTTCTATGGAGGGAATTACAAATGTCATAATGCACTTCAAAGTATGTATAACTAACATTCACGTTTTTAAGTTCCTTTATTGTATTTATATTTACTAGATTTAAGGTACGCGCTTTGCGCGTGTACTTGTAGCAATAAATACACAATTTTTTAAAAATTACGTAAATAGTATTAAAGAATTTATTGGAGTTATAGAAAATTATAAAATAAAATTTAAAACAAACGAAAATAATAAATATTAATCTTGTTTAGCTAGCTCAATAAATAAAGATATCATATACTACAAAAGTTTTAGATTCCTTATTTCTTTTTTAAAGAGGACTTACATTGGATTTCAAAATTAAAAATTAAATATTTTGGTCTTCTAAAAGTTTAGGATGAAAAAATTGGCACCACACCTCCTAAAATTGATAGTGACATGATAAAGTTTAAAGAATAACAGATTTTGATTAATATTTTACAACCATAACTTAATATATAAAACAATATTGCTAAACATTATCACACGTTAGACTGAATGCAAGAAAAAAAATCAAATGATAACTCATTTATAATACATTTTGTCTTTTACTATTTCATTTTTATTTGTTCAAAGTAGGGGTGCTTATCGGGCGGATTGAGCGGCTTTTTACTCTTAACGGTTTGGTTTAACAGTTATCGGCTTTTAAATGTATTAGTCTGTTAGCCACCCGATAAGAAGTCATGCGAATTGGTATCGGGTTAGCCTTATAGGGCGGTTATTGGGCGGCTTATCGGCCTAACATACATTTTTACTGAATATCTCTTATTCTACTCGTCTTAGAAATAATGAATTTCCATAAAAAATAATATTTTAGAGGCAATAGATGCATTCAATTTTCTTTGCCAGAGCCACTCAATTTGATTCCCGTAATTAGGAAATTAGCTTTACCATCTCCGGCATGTTGCCAAACAGGAGAATTACAACCAAAAATAAATTAAAAATAGAACAAAAAGATTTTCAGATCCCGAAAAAATACTTAGAAGTAGAATTAGTTTTTTTATATTTTATATATATAAATAAAGATAAATTATATATATATATATATATATATATATATATATATATATATAATATTTATATTCTTAACGGGTTAACGAATTAGCCGTTAAGAAAATTGAATAATCCATCACCAAACCTATAAGCCGTTAATAAAAAAAATTCAATCCGTTCCCCGTCCGTTAAGCCGTTACCAGTAAGCCATTAAGCTTCGGTTTGGATCGGTTTTCGGTTTCGGATCGGTTTTGAACACCCTAGTTCAAAGTCGCACTATTATCAATTAGACTCTTAATTATATTATATTTAATTTTTTAAATTATTTTCATCGTTAATTCATTTCGTACCAAAATTAATTTATGTATCTTAAGAGTTTTATCAACTTGACAAAAAATTTACTTATATGATGAATTTGAAAAATAATTAAAATTATTTTTTTTACTAATTAGTATATTCAAAGAATTTAATTATTTGTTCTCAAACTTAAAAAAAAAAACTTACTTTTTGTTAATTCAAATTCTTAGTATTAGATTATCCCAATTTTTAAATATCGACTGTAATTATAACTTTATTCAATAAATGGTCTATTTTCAAATAGTTAAAAGAATCAATACTATGTCAATATTTTATCATTGTGCTTTTGACTGCTAAAAAAATTTTCTAACGCATAATTTTTAAAGTTTCTAATGAAAAGAAAATAATATAATTTAAGATAGCTTTAATATCAACGACTTCAAACAATGAAATTCATATATGTTAAAAAGTTTAACAATTTTATAGTGCTAAATATGAGGATTTTCTACATATTAATAAGGAAAATTTAGTAAACAAAATTTTACTTGATTTTAAAGTCCAGAAATTCAGAAAAATAACAAAATAAAAAATTTATCTAACGTAAAATCTATTTTTAGAGGGTAAAAATATAATATTTCAATAAGGGAATTTTGCGTTGTGCGTGCATCCCATATCAATTAGTATAGAATTTTAGTAACCATATAACTAGTATTAAACTACATACATTTGACGTACAATTGTTAAGTATTAGAATTTTATATTGTATTAAATAGTATGATAATTGTGGATATTAAAATAATGTACATCTAATCATAATATTTATTAGAATGTGTATTTAAATTTTAGCACATAAAACTTATCGATTTGATTAAAAGGCAACGTACATGCTATAATGTAACCTAAGGATCAATATACTTTTCCATAAAAAGTCTTTCTTTATTTTCTTTTTACCAAGATTATTAAATTAATTTAAACTAATTGGTTTTAATTATATTGCCATTATAAATTTTAAATTAAGAAAGAGTGCATGAGAATTACCGGCTTTGGTTATAGTTTCTACTTAGTCTTTCTTTATAATTTTTTTTACGAAGAACATTAAATTATATAGAATTAAGATATAAAAATTTAATTATTAACTTCAATAAGGACAAATAAGATAGTGGTTTAAATCACTTTTAATACCTTAGCATCCAAACGAATCAACACAAGTATTTTGTTGGACGTTGGGATTTCAAATAAGGAAGCAATTATTAAGTAAAATTTAGTTGATTTCAAGGTATTAAATATTAGAGATATTAGTAGTTCCTGCATAATTCAAATAAGGAAAGAAAATTTCAGATGATTTCAAAGTCCTAAAATTTAGGAAAATTATTTAATTACAATTTTGTCCAATATAAAACTTATTTTTAAAGGGTAAAATTGGCGAACCACATTTCGCTAAGAGTTTTCGTGCTTTTAATATATTATATAAATGTTAACTTCTCTTCAAATATATACATTATAAAGAGTTTTAGCAAAAGAATCATTGTTATTTGGTAAACCCTTAATTTAAATAATAATTGATTTCTTAAAACAAATTTAAAGCGCTAAAAATGTTCTACGTTTATACATAGAAGGAAAGGGGTTCAAATATTATTTAAAGGAAATAATTCAAGTTCAAAGAAGGAAAAAAAAAGGACTAAAATTTTTGTTGATGTCAAAGTGCTATATTTTAGAAGTCCTAAATATAAGGAAAATAATTAATGTCTATTCATAAATATTAGGGAGCTAATTAATCTACATATTAGAAAATTAATTCAATATCTATTTTGTCGAATGCGAACTCTATTTTTAAAAGGGTATAAAAGGCGACCGACATTTCGCTAAGGGCATTCGTGCATTTAATATAGTATAGACAGATAATAATCGATGGATTAGTCGAGGTACATATGCGATATTGGGAGACCTTGCATTTACTTATTTACCTATTCAGGGCTTTAATAAGGGCAAAATATAGAATTAGCCAGTCCGTCGAAAATAATTGAGTTTGCAAGTTAAAAATTGTATATATATGTATATTGTATAACACAAAAATACAACAACGACAACAATAGCAACAAACCCAATATAATCTTACAAGTGGAGTTTAGGGAGGGTAGTGTGTACGCATATCTTATTTCTATTTCGAGGGTAGAGAAACTGTTTCCGATAGACCCCCAGCTCAAGGAAAGAAAAAAGAAAGCAGTGACAACCAACAATAACAACAAAATAATAAGAAAACAAGCAGTAACAACATCAAAATAAAAAGAGAACAAACAATATCAACAACAAGATAATAAAAAAATTGTCGAATATTATTTTTGAGTGCGGCTAAAAGCATATATTTCTCTTTAATTTAATTAATTTATTTAGACGAAGATGTTGGGGGACCTTGCATTCCAGTGCAAGTACAAGGATGTGAATATGATTTAACAGAATGATTTAAAATGAACATAATAATACTTGATTGTGAGTTGTTGGTGAGGAAGATACTTTTGGTCTCTTAAAATATAAAGAGTGAATGAAGTAAAGGTGATGGCTATTGAAAATTGACTTACGAAGCCTTTGCATGTGCCGTGAGCCTTTAGTTTATATATGCTCATTTTCTTCGTTTTTAGAGGTGTCACATGTCGGACTCCGCTCCACCCTTTTCCCTCAACTAACATCTTTTTCAAATAGTGACTGCAAATTAATATTCATTTCATTCAATCATCTTTTTATATAATTTTGATGTCCGAACAAGCTTTGTGCGCACCTCGACCAAATAGATAAACGGAAAATAGGTTACAGACATTGGTCAAATGTTCTCAACTCTATATATAAGTGTCTCTCTTTTAATGAATTTTACATGATGCGTGTTTGGATAAAAAGTTATCTGAATACTTAAATAGCTCTAAAACAATCAAAAATAATAGGGGTTAATCAGAATCAAGAGTAATATGAGCTAGAGAGCCTAAAGTGACCAAGATTTGTGATTATAGTGTCAATGATTCGAGATATAAGAGCAATAAGATAAGTAGTAAACTTTACACAAGAGAGAGAGAGAGAGAGAGAGAGAATCAGATAGAGAGAGAGTTGTATATTTTCAATAGTAAAAAATACATATGAGACTTTAAAAAGGGAAGGTCCCCTTTATATACTAAGGGATCTTCCTCGAAATAACCAAAGGAAAGTACAAGGGTTGGTGGCCTCAGTATACGAGTGTCGGAGCTTGAAACGACATTTCAGCGAATCAAGTCACTTGGTCCGTCTATCAACTGAGGCCGGCTTTACTCGAGTCGACCATAATTAGGCCGCTTTCTTCACCGAGGATGTATGTAGATAATATATGGGCATAAGGAACCAAATTTGCCCAATACAGATAGTCCCTCCGTTTGTTGGGGACACAATCAAGAGACGTCCTCAATTAACGGACATACATGTTTGACAATTCTAGAAATTTGGCCGTCCCTGTGGATATCCTTGGAAAAGGCGTGCCCATATATGAAGATGTTAAGTCGTTGACACGTTACATCCTTTTTGGGGCTCATTTTTAAGATGACGTCATCGATCACGTGCGTGATCATTATTTCTGCTCCCGAGGCGGTTCAGGTTATGATGTGATGTTTGGGTTTCCTGCGTTGGTTTTTGAATCATGCCTTTTCGATTTCCTTGTACCATTTAGGAAAGTTTGAACTTGATTCATCTTTTGAACCTTCTGTGTGAGTATTTTCCCAATCTTTTCCCTATCTTTTTCTGGTGCTTGTTGTTCTTTTTTCTCTGAAACTCTCATTTTTGGAATCTAACTCGCGACCAGAAACACCTTTATCTTATAACTTCCGCTATGGCTAAGCGTCGTCATGATGATACCAGGACCAAGGACGTTGCTTCCTCTAGGGCTTCGTCATCCTCAGATGATGGGGAGGCCGAGGAAGTTTTTGTTCCGCTATCGACGGTTAACTTGCTTCCACTTGATATGGGCAAAAGGAGTGACTTTAAAAATAAGTGTAAACTCCCTCCTTGGGAGCACAGTGACCTGATGCTATCTCACTTGGCCACTCTCAGGGAATCGCATAATATCCCTGATTACGTTGAGATGGTCCCTGCGGGGCTACACCACGCTGATGTGCAGAAGCTCGGGTACTGTGCTTTTTATGAGTATGCCTTTCGAATCGGGTACAGCCTCCCATTTTACCCTTTGGCGGAGGAGCTCTATCGCTGCTTCGAGGCGTGGCCGGCCCAACTTACTCCATACGTGTTGAAGGTGTGTAGGGTGCTTACCATCTACGCGGCAAAGGCCGGGAAGGAGGTTAACGTTCATCACCTTTTACAAATGTTTAATGCAGTCTTCATGAGGGGCTCGATGCTCCAGTTAAGGAGTCGGGGCAAGAAAAGCTTTGTGTCGCAGGTAGGCGACAAGGCCAACCGCAAATTCTGGACGAGATTCTTCTTCGTAAGTACCGAGCACCTTGTGTCCGACCCTGAAGGATTTCCAGAGGTGTGGAACGATGCACGTAAGTATTACTGTGCATAACTTTTACTAAGGCGACTTCACCTTGCCGATTTTCACCGCTGAAAATTTCCCTTTGCTTTCATGCAGTGACAGCTCGTCCTCCTAACAAGCGTTGATACCGTTTGCAGAAGAATGCCGTTCCTGTCCTGAATTCCTTAGGCTCCTTGGCCTGGCAGGTAACGGCCTTACCTAATTTTTGTTATGGTTTGGTGCCCCCCCATAATTTTATTGCCCGTCTCATACATGTATTAGCAGGCCGCGACGCCTCTAAAAAGGCGCAGAAGAAGAAGAAGAAGTAGAAGAAGAAGAAGACCGTGGCCAGTCCTTCTAGGGCGGTATCCAGCCCTGAGGAGGACTTAATCCTTGTTGGTACGTCCAGGGGCAGTACTTCGCCCCTCTCAAGGTAAGAGGTTGCTTTAGAAGCGGCTCCAGAGACAGTAACTGAGGCCGTGCTGGGGGTCGTACCTGAGACAACGCCTATGGAGGTACCGAAGGCTGTTCCTGAGATTGCCCCCATAGGGACGTCCTCTATTGAACTGACTCCCTCTGAGCCACTCTGCATCCCACGGAGGGGGACCATGAAGAGGAAGAGACATTGGAGATGAGGCAGAGTCGGATTCTTAGCGGCAAGGCCGTGGCTACTCTGACGAGGAAGGTTAAGCCATCCCGCCCTCAATCAAGGCCGGTTTTTATGGCAGAGGCCATTCGCTCAGAGAGGGCCATTCATAGGAGGGAGGCCATGGAGAGAAGGAGCGAAGGCATGGACATGGTGGGCCCGAGTGCCGCCATGGAGGACGCGGGCAGAGGAGGTGGGTCCTTGGACCGAGTTGAGATGGTGGCCGGCCAGTCTTCTCATCGCATAGTGATTCCAAGTCACTATTATTTGTTGGAGAACTGCGAGGAGGCGGCCACCAGTATGACGCTCTTGTGTGCCGATGCCGAGCGTGCGACCCTGGCGGAACTTAGCGACAAAGTATTGGCCCAAAGGGTGGCAGGTGCGGCCTTATAGGTATGCCTTTGCCTTGCTCGATGACCTTTCTTATTGTGTTAGTGGAGGATGATTTTCCCGGTACTTACTTGGTTTCTTTTCCAGACTCTTGTCCTAGAGGCGGAGAGGGATCGGTGCCAGAAGAAGAAGACAACCAGATACAACAGGATGGTGCAAAAGCATAACAAGACGCGCGAGGCGCACCAGATCTTTGCCGATATGTATAAGCAGGACCCTAACTTTAGGGTGGTTCATGAGGGCCTCATGGAGTCCGAGGAGCAGTTGAAGAAAAGAGAGACCGAGCAGGAGAAAGTTGATGAACAGCTCATGGCCGCTGTAGCTCGGGCCGCAGAGATGGACGTCCATATTCAGGCCAAGGATGAGAGCTTCATCTTGACCGTGTAGTGCGGAGGAGGTGGCAGAATTACGCACCCGAGTTGCGACTTTAATGGCGGAACTTAATGCCACGAAGGCCGAGGTCGAGGAGCTCAAGCAAGCTCTTGCACAGGACGATACGCTCGTGAAGCACATGAGATGTGGGTGTATGCGGAGGCCAGGCTGGTCGTGCTTGAAGAATTCCTAGCGGCTAGTCGAGCATTTGAAGCGGAAGTTGAGAGCCAGCGCCAGTTGGTTAGAGTCGCTCGTGAACCGACCGGTTATACTCCTGAATCACCGACCCGGGAGGGGGGAAACTCTGCAGATGTCAATCGTTTGAAATCTAGCTCTTGGATTTCTAAGGCGTACCCTCCTGGAAATGAGGACGAGCCACCTGAAGGCCAGGCCGGGCAGGATTAGTAGTGGACTTTTAGGATCCTTGTAAATATGCCTGTAAATATTGATTTTTGTATCATTGGTGTTTGACCCCTTTGATAAAGACATATAATTTTTGTTGTAAGTAATCTTTTCTACTTTTTGGCACGTTGTTGTATTTTTTACCGTAGCTCTGTAAAACTCGACGGCCATAGCCGTATAAAACAACGGTCTTAGCTTTTCATAATTCGATAGCCCTAGCCGTGTAGAAATTATGGCCTTAGCCTTATAAAATTCGATGACCTTAGTCGTTTAAACATGATAGCCTTAGCCATGTAAAATAATGGTCGTAGCCTGATGGCCCTTGTTAGATAATACGCTTAACGCTAGAGGGGGGTGAATAGCGTTATAATAAAAATTAGCGTAAACTTGCGGAATTTAAAAATTGCAGGAAATAAATAAGTGCGATAAGTAAATAAATTAGAACAAATGCACCGATATATCCTGGTTCACCACAACCCGTGGCTAGTCCAGTCCCCGAGAGACTCTCTCGAGATTTCCACTAACTTGTTAAGCTTACGGGAGCTCAACAAACCGTTACAACTTGAGGACACAAGCCTCAACAACCTTTGCTCGGAGATACAACACTCCAAGACTTCAACCAAGGAAACACAAGTTCCTTCTTACAACACAAGGGACTAACACTTCCCTTCAAGTGTACAATAACACTTAGCACTCAAACAAGACATTCCTTTAAGAGTAGATATGAGTAAAAAGAATACGCTCAAGATCGCAACAACTTTCGACAAGAATTTGGCTCTCAAAAGCTTATGTAATGAATATAAAATGATATGCAATAAAGTATGCAAGCTTTAGCAATTGTATGATCAGTTGTTGTGTGTTGTTGTACTTAAAAGACTGAATTGAAGCTGTATTTATAGCTGAAAAACTTTGTATTACCGTTGCCTAATTGCCAATTAAGAATTGCTGATTTTACTCAGTGACAATCGATTGTCAAATTACCACAATCGATTGTTTGCCAGTTCTTCCAAAAATCAATCCCAGATTTTACGCTTAACAATCGATTATCTAAGATCAATAATCGATTACTGGCAACGTTCAAAAAATCATTTCCAGATTTTACGTAACACAATCGATTGTCAGAAATCTACAATCGATTACTCAGCAACGTTCAAAAAATTATTTCCGGATTTTACTTAAAACAATCGATTATAGGAAATATAATCGATTACTCAGCAACGTTCAAAAAATCCTTTCCATATTTTAATTAAAACAATCGATTATAGGAAATCAATAATCGATTACCTGACGGTATTTGAAAACATTTAGGCAACGGTCAGTTATACAATCGATTATATTAAGTTAACAATCGATTATATATCAGTCTTGAAAAAATCAATTTAGACACTGCCTCTTGACAATCGATTGTTATTCATTCACAATAGATTATTTAATAACTTTGAAAAAGTCTGGAAGACACTGCCTCAACACAATCGATTGTCATAAGTTCACAATCGAATATTTTGTGACTTTGAAAAATCTGATGGACACTGTCTCTTCACAATCGATTGTCATTAGCTTCACAATCGATTATTTTTAGCGTTGAAAAACTTTGATGGACACTGCCTCATCACAATCGATTGTCATAAGGTTCACAATCGATTGACATGCAGATTTGAAAAATCTGATGCTCACTGCCTTAACACAATCGATTGTCATTAGTTCACAATCGATTGTCAAGCAGCTGACTTAAACATAATCGATTATCATAAGTACATAATCGATTATCTTGGTCCAGATTTTAGAGGCATGTTTAAAAATCATTTTGACTAAAGTAAATATGCATTATTTAAAATTATTTTGCTTTAAATTAAATATGCATGATTTGTTAAAAATATTTTTACGAGAGAAGCCAAGTCTTGAGTTTAAGTTGTTGGATCAAGATCATAATTAAATACTGACTCATATAAAACTTAATCTCGATCTTTGTCTTGTGCTTGAATCTCGTTGTATATCAATTTTGCGCTTGTGCTTGGACCTCGTCATGTGTCAATTTGCGCATAGTTTGTCATTCATAAAAACCTACAAATATGAACACACGTTTAGTATAATGCCTTGAGAACATGTTTCCAACAATTTCCCCCTTTTTGATAATGGTAAACTTTAAGCTGGATATGCATATTAGGCAATTCATAATGACGATTCAAGACAAGTAAAGATATGCAACAAGTATATAGATATGCAATTTGTTCCCCCTCAATATATGAATTCCCCCTCAATTTATGCCGATAAGTATTGAGAGTGCATACCCGTTATCTTCCCCCTTTTGCCATTAGCAAAAAAATATAGAATAATTAAAAAAAACTTGTTTATTTATTAATAAAAACGGTTACATAACGTCAAGACAATCGATTATTGATACTGGATAATCGATTATATAAAAAAGAAATTGATTGTTCTCTGCGTCAAGCTTTATAATTCCCCCTGCCTTTAGGGCGATACCTGCAAAAATACGTTAGACGTCTCCGACGCTCAAGTTAGAAAACATGTGAAAGGGAGAATGCAATGCATGACTTAGATCAACGTGGAGTCAAGGATCCCGAGTTCACTACGAATTCGGAAGAAGGACTCTTTCTCTAAGGGCTTTGTAAAGATGTCGGCCAATTGATCTTTGGTTTCAACAAATTCAATTTCGACATCGCCCTTGAGAACGTGATCTGTTATAAAATGATGTCTAATTTCAATGTGTTTTGTTCGCGAATGAAGAACGGGGTTCTTTGTCAAGCATATGGCACTAGTATTATCACATCTAAGAGGGATATGATCAAGACTTAGGCCATAGTCCAAGAGTTGTTGTTTCATCCAAAGGATTTGAGCGCAACAACTCCCCGCGGCTACATATTCAGCCTCGGTTGTGGACAACGCAACACTTACTTGTTTCTTGCTAAAACAAGAAACGAGAGAGCTACCGAGCAAATGGCAAGTGCCACTAGTGCTCTTGCGGTCCAATTTGCATCCAGCAAAATCGGAATCGGAATAGCCAACAAGTTGGCATGAAGAACCTTTGGGGTACCATAGACCCACATTTACAGTACCAACAAGATACTTCAATATCCGTTTCACCGCAGTTAGGTAAGACTCCTTCGGACACGATTGATAACGAGCGCATAAGCACACGCTAAACATAATGTCTGGACGACTAGTAGAAAGATAAAGGAGAGAGCCAATCATACCTCGATACTTTTTGATGTCGACTTCCTTACCTTTCTCATCTTTGTCTAGATGATCGGATGTGCTCATGGGGGTTGCCATTGCTTTTGCATTGGTCATTTCAAATCGTTTCAGCAATTCTTTGCAATATTTCGCTTGGCAAACGAACGTACCTTCTTTTATTTGCTTTACTTGTAATCCCAAAAAGAATGTTAACTCACCCATCATGGACATCTCAAATTCTCTTGTCATTAAAACGGAAAATTCCTTGCACAAAACATTGTTAGTAGCACCAAATATAATATCATCCACATAGATTTGAACTAATAAAATATCATTGTTTTTATGCTTAACAAAAAGAGTGGTGTCAACTTTCCCCTAATGAAATCATTTTCCAATAGAAATTTACTCAATCTTTCATACCAAGCTTGGGGAGCTTGTTTTAACCATAAAGAGCCTTTTTGAGTTTGAAAACATGATCGGGAGATTTAAAATCTTCAAAACCGGGGGATTGTTCAACATAAACTACTTCTTGAATAACACCATTTAGAAAAGCACTTTTCACATCCATTTGATATAAATTGAAATTCATAGAAGAGGCAAAAGCAAGCAATATTAGCTTCTAATCTAGCTACGGGAGCATATGTTTCTTCATAGTCAATACCCTCTTCTTGATTATAGCCTTTTGCTACAAGCCTAGCTTTGTTTCTCGTGATTACACCATTTTCATCTAGTTTGTTTCGAAAAACCCATTTCGTACCAATTATGGTATGATTTTCGGGTCTTGGCACCAAATCCCAAACGTCATTCCGTTTGAATTGGTTAAGCTCCTCTTGCATTGCCAAGGTCCAAAATTCATCCCCAATTGCTTCGGAGATGGTTGTTGGTTCAATTTGAGAAACAAAAGCAGTATGTCCTAAGGTGTTCTTAAGGGAGTTTTGGGTACTTACCTTTTCTCCGACGTCGCCGATTACCTGTTCGAGAGGGTGATCTTTGATTGTCCTCCACTCGTTAGGCATTTTCGTTTCTTTCTCTAATTTTGGCGTTTCCTCCGTTGATTATTCCAAGATTTCATCTTGAACTTCCTTAGGAGTTTCCTCTTGCACTTTGTCTTTTAAACTATTTAGAATACCTCCAAGATCAGAACAAGAATCCTTTCTTGCCAAGCGAGCATTATTTTCGGAAAACACAATGAGGGAATTCCTCCACAGTTTGGGTTCTATTATTAAATACCCTATATGCTTTGCTACGTGAAGAATACCCAATAAAAATTCCCTCATCGGATTTGGCATCAAATTTTCCCAATTGATCTTTTCCATTGTTATGAATAAAACATTTACAACCGAATACTCTAAAATGGGAGATATTTGGTTTCCTTCCCTTGTAGAGTTCATAAGGGGTTTTCATGAGTATTGGCCTTATGACTACTCTATTTAAAACGTAGCATGCGGTACTCACGGCATCCGCCCAAAAATGTTTGGGAATCTTAGCCTCTTCGAGCATGGTTCTAGCCATCACTTCGAGACACCTATTTTTCCTTTCCACCACCCCATTTTGTTGTGGTGTTCGTGGAGCGGAAAAGGTATGCTCGATACCGAGTTCGTCACAAAAGTCCGCAAAGAGATTGTGATCAAACTCTCCCCCATGATCACTTCTAATTTAAGCGACGGTTGTTTCCTTTTCGTTTTGAACACGTTTAAGAAAATATTTAAAATTCTGAAAAGCATCACTTTTATGGGAAAGAAATAAAGTCCAAGTAAATCTGGAATAATCATCAACAATAACAAAAGCATAACGATTTCTACCAAGATTTTCAATGCGAGATGGTCCAAACAAATCCATGTGAAGCAATTGCAATGGTCTAGTAGTTGAAACAATATTTTTTGATTTAAAAGATGCTTTTGTTTGCTTCCCTTTTTGACAAGAATCACAAGTAGAGTCATTTTCAAATTTCAAATTTGGAAGACCAACAACTAAATTTTGTGAAACCAATTTGTTCAAAAGATGCATGTTGATGTGAGCTACTCTACGATGCCATAACCAAGAATCATCCTCTTTGCTCATTAAACAATTCACATATTCGGGTGAAGAATTTGCAAGATCAACCATATAAATGTTATCCATTCTAAAACCACGAAGGATAATTTTAAAATCGCTACGTCTAAAAACTAAGCATTCATCCGAATCAAATAAAACAAGATTTCCCTTGTCACATAATTGACTTATGCTCAAGAGATTATGTTTTAAACCTTTCACAAGTAATATATACTTAATGGAAGAGATTGCATCCTTACCGACTGATCCGATGCCGATAATCTTTCCTTTGTTGTTATCACCAAAAATAACACTTCCCCCTTCCTTGTGTTCTAGTTGAAGGAATTTGGATTCGTCTCCCGTCATGTGCTTGGAGCATCCACTATCAAGGTACCATAGTACACTTGATCCCTTCAAACATACCTACAAAACAGATTAATGAGTTTTAGGTACCCATGCCATTTTGGGTCCTTGGGGGTTAGACAAATCATAGTGATGTGATTGAGTGTTATGTCTATGTCGTGTAAAACAAGCAGGTGCAATATGTCCAATTCGTCTATAATAATGACAAGTCACGTTAGGATTATGCATCCTTCTAGGTTGATAGTAATTGGACGGACGAAATTCATTTACCCTATTTTTGACAATATAACTATTGCGCAAATCATGAAAATCATTTCTCCTACCATTTGTTCTAGGATATGCATTATTTCTAGAATAGTTGTTTCTAGGTTGGAAGTCATTTCTAGGTGTTCTAAAAGGTTCACAATTCCTTCTAGTGTTTGGCCTAGAATGTGCATTATTTCTAGCATGATTATTTCTAGGTTGCGATTGATGAAAACCATTTCTAGGTTTGTTGTATCTAGGATGAACATTTGTTTTATTTATCCTAGGTTGAGCCTTAGGTGGTTGGGGGTTGGCTTCAACTTTCTCTTTAGGCTCGTTTCTAAAACCTATGCCATGCTTGGTCGACTTAAAATTAACAAGCACTTCATTCAAATTTTTATGAGAAGAGTTAGACTTATCTAAGGTGCCCTTAAGCCTTTCTACTTCATTTTTGAGATGCATGCAAGAAGTACTGGAACTTTCGGGCTTGTCGGCGCTTCTCTTGCCAAAAAATTTGTTTTCCTCTTTCAACTTCTCATTTTCTAAAATCAGTTTTTCCAATTCCTTTTCTTTAAAAGAGAGTTGTTTTTGAAAATCTTTTTCTTTTAAAGAAGCATTTTCTTTTATACTCTTAACAGTTTTTGAAGCTCTAATAAATTCGCTATACAACTCATCAAAAGCATTTTGCATTTCTTCAAGGGAAAAGAAATTATTGGGAGAAATTTGACATACCTCTTCTTTGTTGTCTTCTTGTGCCATAAGACAAAGATTTGCGGCTTCGTCTTCTTCTTCCTCACTTGACTTGTCACCGGAGTCGCCTCCCCAAGATATGTATGCTCGTTGCTTCTTGAAGGGTTTCTTCTCCTTTTTAGCATTTGGGCAATTTGATTTAATGTGCCCGGTTTCTTCGCACTCATAGCACTTTATTTGATCTCCTTGCTTTTTGCCCTTTCGTTCATACTCTTTTCGCATGAACTTTTGAAATCTCTTGATAACGAGTCCGAACTCGTTGTCTCCGTCCTCATCATTTTGAGGTTAACTTGTGCTAGCCTTGAGAGCAATTCTTTGCTTCCTTTGATCATCAACAAGAGGGTTAAGTATAGTAGATTCATAAGTTTTAAGATTACCTCTTAATGCGTCGATGGTGACATTTGAAATGCCAATGGATTCTTGAATCGCGTCGGACTTGGATCGTCATTCCGGAGTGAGACTTCGGAGAATTTTTCGGACAAATTCCTTATCCGTGAAGGTCTTCTTAAGAGCATGTAAATCATTTACGATTTTTGAAAATCGTTCAAACATCTCATCGACCTTTTCGCCTTCCTTCATGTGAAACAATTCATATGCATGGGTTAGGAAATCGATTTTGGCTTCCCTTACCTGGTCCATACCTTCGTACGTAATTTCCAGCTTGTCCCACATTTGCTTCGCCGTTGTGCAACAAGATATCTTCCTGTAATCATCAGCATTTACAGCACAATATAATAAATTAATAGCATTAGCATTATTTTGCACCTTTCGGATATCATCCGCATCGTATTCATCTTCGGACTTTGGGACCCATTCATTTTCAACCTTCTTGGTTGGACTCCATTCATTATGACCTTCCAAAGATGAAAACTATTTGATTGTACAAATATTCTCATCCTCTCCTTCCAGTATATATAATTTGTACCATCGAATAGCGGTGGTCGGGTGGAGCATTGTCCTTCACCTATTCCTGCAAAAGAATCACGAGTAAAAGCCATGGATGTTTCTCTCCAACGGTTAAGTCTTCAGAGAGTTGGGCTCTGATACCAATTGTTAGATAATACGCTTAATGCTAGAGGGGGATGAATAGCGTTATAATAAAGATTAGCGTAAACTTGCAGAATTTAAAAATTGCAGGAAATAAATAAGTGCGATAAGTAAATAAATTAGAACAAACGCACCGATATATCCTGGTTCACCACAACCCGTGGCTAGTCCAGTCCCCGAGAGACTCTCTCGAGATTTCCACTAACTTGTTAAGCTTACGGGTGCTCAACAAACCGTTACAACTTGAGGACACAAGCCTCAGCAACCTTTGCTCGGAGATACAACACTCCAAGACTTCAACCAAGGAAACAAAAGTTCCTTCTTACAACACAAGGGAATAACACTTCCCTTCAAGTGTACAATAACACTTAGCATTCAAACAAGACACTCCATTAAGAGTTGATATGAGTAAAAGAATACGCTCAAGATAGCAACAACTTTCGACAAGAATTTGGCTCTCAAAAGCTTATGTAATGAATATAAAATGATAAGCAATAAAGTATGCAAGCTTTAGCAATTGTATGATCAGTTGTTGTGTGTTGTTGTACTTAAAAGACTGAACTGAAGCTGTATTTATAGCTGAAAAACTTTGTATTACCGTTGCCTAATTGCCAATTAAGAATTGCTGATTTTACTCAGTGACAATCGATCGTCAAATTACCACAATCGATTGTTTGCCAGTTCTTCCAAAAATCAATCCCAGATTTTACGCTTAACAATCGATTATCTAAGATTAATAATCGATTACTGGCAACGTTCAAAAAATCATTTCCAGATTTTATGTAAAACAATCGATTGTCAGAAATCTACAATCGATTACTCAGCAACGTTCAAAAAATCATTTCCGGATTTTACTTAAAACAATCGATTATAGGAAATCAATAATCGATTACTCAGCAACGTTCAAAAAATCCTTTCCAGATTTTAATTAAAACAATCGATTATAGGAAATCAATAATCAATTACCTGACGGTATTTGAAAACATTTAGGCAACGGTCAGTTATACAATCGATTATATTAAGTTAACAATCGATTATATATCAGTCTTGAAAAATCAATTTAGACACTGCCTCTTGACAATCGATTGTTATACATTCACAATCGATTATTTAATAACTTTGAAAAAGTCTGGAAGACACTGCCTCCACACAATCGATTGTCATAAGTTCACAATCGAATATTTTGTGACTTTGAAAAATCTGATGGACACTGTCTCTTCACAATCGATTGTCATTAGCTTCACAATCGATTATTTTGAGCGTTGAAAAACTTTGATGGACACTGCCTCATCACAATCGATTGTCATAAGGTTCACAATCGATTGTCATGCAGATTTGAAAAATCTGATGCTCACTGCCTAACACAATCGATTGTCATTAGTTCACAATCGATTGTCAAGCAGCTGACTTAAACATAATCAATTATCATAATTACATAATCGATTATCTTGGTCCAGATTTTAGAGGCATGTTTAAAAATCATTTTGACTAAAGTAAATATGCATTATTTAAAATCATTTTGCTTTAAATTAAATATGCATGATTTGTTAAAAATATTTTTACGAGAGAAGCCAAGTCTTGAGTTTAAGTTGTCGGATCAAGATCACAATTAAATATCGACTCATATAAAACTTAATCTCAATCTTTGTCTTGTGCTTGAATCTCGTTGTATATCAATTTTGCGCTTGTGCTTGGACCTCGTCATGTGTCAATTTGCGCATAGTTTGTCATTCATCAAAACCTACAAATATGAACACACGTTTAGTATAATGCCTTGAGAACATGTTTCCAACAGCCCTAGCCATATAGAATAATGGTCGTAGCCTGATGGCCATAGCCATATAAAATAATGGTCGTAGCTTGATGGCCTAAGCCATGTAAAATGATGGCCGTAGCCTTATGAAAATGATGGCCATAGCCATGTAAAATAATGGCCGTAGCCTGATGGCCTAGCCATATAAAATAATGGTCGTAGCCTTATGAAAACGATGGCCATAGCCATGTAAAATAATGGATGTAGCCTGATGTCCTTAGCCATATATAATAATGGTCGTAGCGTGATGGCCTTAGCCATATAGAATAATGGTCGTAGCCTAATGGCCTTAGCCATATAAAATAATGGTCGTAGCCTTATGAAAACAGTAGCCATAGCCATGTAAAATAACGGCCGTAGCCTTATGAAAACGATGGCCATAGCCATGTAAAATAATGGTTGTAGCCTGATGGCCTTAGCCACATAAAATAATGGCCGTAGCCTGATGGCCTTAGCCATATAAAATAATGCTCGTAGCCTGATGGCCTTAGCCATATAAAATAATGGTCGTAGACTTATGAAAACGTTGGCCATAGCCTTGTAAAATAATGGACGTAGCCTGATGGCCTTAGCCATATAAAATAATGGTCGTATCCTGATGGCCTTAGCCATATAAAATAATGGTCGTATCCTTTTCATTCATTTGGAGATGGACATAGCATTTTTATTCATTTGGAGATGGCCGTAGCCTTTTCATTCATTTGGAATGGCCGTAGCCTTTTCATTCATATGGAGATGGCCGTAGCATTTTCATTCATTTGGAGATGGCCGTAGACTTTTCATTCATTTGGAGATGGCCGTAGCCTTTCTATACATCTGGAGATAGCCGTAGCTTTTCTATACATCTGGAGATGGCCGTAGCTTTTCTATACATCTGGAGATGGCCGTAGCTTTTCTATACATATGGATATGACACTAATCCAGTCCCTGTATCATGTATGGCTTGGAGAGTACATGGAGAGGCAGACATGATGCACTTGTGCTGCAAACATCTACAGGTGACCCCTTTGCCGCCTCGTTAAAAACCTTCCCGAGAAAACCCAATTGGGACAAAACTCAGGTAAGGGAAAAAGAGTACGACTCAGGTGATACCTTTTTAGAAGTGGTAATGTTTGAGGTGAGCGATGTTCTAGTTGTTTTGGAGTGTCTTTCATTCCATTGTCTCTAGCTGGAATGCTCTTTACTCGACCGTCGTCGTGATTTTGTAGGGTCCATCCCAGTTTGTGCCTAATTTCCCTTCACCTGGGTCTTTTGAGGCCAAAGTCTTGGCTTTGAGGACGTAATCCCCTACTTTTAGTGGACTTATTTTTGCCCTTTTGTTGTAATATCTTTCAACTTGTTGTTTTTGGGCTACCATCCTGATGTGGGCCATTTCTCTTCTTTCTTCGTCTTCATCAAGATCTTAGATTCTGCTGATGTTGTTTTCTGTCCCGCTAGTGTGTCAATACCTTACGCTGGGTTCACCCACTTCAATGGGTATGAAAGCGTCGGTTCCATAAACCAGAGAGTGGGGGGTTTCCCCGGTGCTGGACTTGGGTATGGTTCTGTACGCCCACAAGACTTCAGGTAGTAGTTCCGGCCATAGCCCCTTGGCATCTTCGAGCTTCTTTTTTAGTATGTTTAGAATTGTTTTTTTTGGAAGACTCCGCTTGACCATTGGCGGCAGGGTGATATGGCGTGGACAGTATCCTTTTGATGCACCATTTTTCGAAAAACTCGATCGTTTTCTGACCAATGAACTGGCGCCCGTTTTCGCAGCTGATTTCTTTGGGGATGCCAAAATGGCATATGATGTTCTTTCATATGAAGGTATTGACTTCTTGTTCGCGTATTTGTGCGTAAGCACCTGCTTCCACCCTCTTGGAGAAATAGTTAGTTAAAACAAGTAAAAATCGTACCTTTCCTCGTCCTGAGGGTAGCGGGTCGACTATATCCATTCCCCACTTGATGAATGGAAAGGGGGAGGTGACGGAATGGAGGGGTTCTCCTGGTTGGTGTATCATTAGGGCGAACTTTTGGCATTGCTCGCATCGGCAGACATACTCAACTGCTTCTTTCTTCATGGTGGCCCAGTAGTAGCCGGCGCGTATGATGCACCTCACGAGGGCGGGTTGCCAGTGTGGGCGCCGCAATGGCCTTTGTGTACTTCTTCGAGTACCGGTCTTGTTTTTTGTGGCCCTAAGCACTTGCCTAAGGGACCATCGAACTTCCTTTTATAAAGGTTGTCGTTGAACATGCAGTAACGGGCGGCCTGTATGCAAAGCTTTTTCACCTCTTTTTTATCGGGGAGTTGTATCTCGTCCTGCAAATAAGATATGAACTGGTTGCGCCAGCCCCAAGTCAGGTTTAAGGAAAGTACCTCGGTGTGATGAATAGATGAGTGGAGGAGAGTGACCACACTTTCTTTGTTGATGTTTTTGGTGGCGGCAGTCAACTTTGCCAGGCCGTCCGCTTCGATATTCCGTGATCTAGGAATTTGTTCGATGCGGCATTCGTCGAATGTAGTCATCAGTTTGTGGATTTATGACTGGTACTTTTGTAACCTCTGTTCTTTGATTTGATAAGTCCCAGTGATCTGGTTTACCACAAGCTGGGAGTCTAATGGAGGAGAATTCGGCGATCCCCATACTTGGTCGCCAAATTCATTCCTGCAATAATGGCCTCGTACTCGGCCTCGTTGTTAGTCAATTCCGGGCATCGTATGGACTGGCGAATTTTTTCACCCGCGGGGACCTCAAGAACGAGTCCCAGTCCCGATCCCGATGCATTGGCAGCACTAGCCTTTGGTAAGTGGCTCCTGCGTTCTTGAGCCCTAAGGGCATTACCTTATAGCAATACGTCCTCTAGTGAATGATGAAAGTTTTCTTCTCCGGTTCTTCTTCGGCCATCATGATCTGATTGTAGCCGGAATAGGAATCAAGGAATCTTAGCAGCTCATGTCCTGCCGTTGCGTCTATCAGCTGGTCGATGTGGGGTAGTGTGAATGAGTCTTTTGGACATGTTTTATTTAGATCGGTGAAATTTACACACATCCGCCACTTCCCGTTTTTCTTTTTGACCATTACGATGTTGGCGACCCATTCCGGGTACTTGGATTCCCTGATGGAGCCATTATCTAGTAGCTTTTCTACTTCTTCACTCACCGCTTCGTTGATGGCGGCATTGAATTTTTTTCTTACCTTCCGCACGGGCGGGTGCAATGGGTCGACATTGAGTTTGTGGGAGGCAATTTCTCGTGGAATTCCCAGCATATCTGCATGGGAAAAAGCGTATAGGTTCGCATGGTTAGATAAAAATTAACGGTACTGGCCTGGATTTGATAGGCCGTGGCCTATGTAAGATTTCTTTGTGGGGTCACTGTTGTTTAACTGGGCGGGGTTGAGGTCTTCGACCGTAGCCTTGCTAGCCTCGACGTCCTCAGGATCTTTGATGGCTTTCTCTGTCGGGTGGACCTTAGTCCCCAACAGGGGTGATTGCTATGCTTCAGCACTTGCTCCCTTGAGTTGCTTGGTTGTATGTAATCATGAGCTATTTTATTCCATTCTTTGGCAATGCGGGGCTCTCCCCGTATGCCGTGCACTCCGCATGGGGATGGGAATTTTATCACTTGATAGAAACTGGAGGGGACGACCCTCATGGCATGTATCCATGGGCGTCCGATAATGGCGTTGTATGTCGTTTCTTGGTTCATTACGTGGAAAGTGGTTTCCATCGTAACTCCTCCTGCCAGAACGGGCAGCGTCACCTTGCCTGAGGTTCTTTCCACTGCATTATTAAAACCTGTTAGTGTTATGCAGTGTGGAATTATTTTATCCTCGAGTCTCATGAGTGCAAGGTCTCTTGGATGAATCATACATGCGCCGCTTCTATCGTCGACCATGATCCTTTTAACATCAATATCTACTATGCATAAAGTAATAACTAAGGCATCATAATGAGGAAAACACAAACCGTCGGCATCAGACTTATCGAAGGTGATACTATCTTCGAAGTCGTCATATCATTCGTGAGCGATGGTTCGCTTTAGCTTGTGGGTAGTGGTGAATTTGACGTGATTGATCGCCGAATCATTTCCGTCTCCAATGATCATGTTGATGAAGCATGTTTGTAAGGGCGGCCTTGGCGGGCCATGGTGTTGTTTCCGCCCGCGTGCGAAGTTGAGCTTTTCTTTGTCGCTGAGCAGTTCTTTCAAGAACCCTTGGTTTAGCATTCGGACCACCTCCTGTCGAAGACCTATGTAGTCCTCTGTTCTGTGCCCCCGTTTTTGGTGAAACTCGCACAGGGCGTTTGATTTTCTGGTGGCGGGGTCGGACTTCATCTTTGCTGGCCATTGTACTTTGTTGCCCAGCTTCTCCAGTGCGTACACTACTTCTGAAGGACATACACAAAATTTATGTGCAGATAATGAAGGGACCATACGTCTATCGTTCCTTAGTGGGGCGACATGTCGTTGTAAGGCGTCTGCATGCCTCGGCGGTGGCGAATGCGAGGACCTGATGTATGGTTGGTGTCTTTCCCTGTTGAGGCGTGGTACTTGCTCTCGCCTTCCCTCGCTGCGCCGGTCCCTTCAGATTTCTGGGTGCACCGTCGTCAACCGCCAGGTTTGGCTATTAAGGTCATCGTCATCCCCACGTACCTCAGTTAAATAAGCGTTGTGTATCTCTTCCCAGGTGGTGGGGGGATACTTCAGGAGACGGCTGAGTAGTTTCTTGATTGCTCTTGAGTCGTCTGCTGAGCTCGTTCTGAAAGGCCGCAACTTCCACGCCTTCGGACATGTTTGATAGGCTCATCCTGACCCTGTTGAACCTAGATAGGAACTCCTTGAGTTTTTCTCCTGGGGTCTGTCGCACAGCAAAAATGTTGTTGACCCGTGCTTCCACTTTCCTTGCCCCTGCATGGGCGGTGGTTAATTTATCCGCCATCTCCTCGAATGTGGAGATGCTTTTGGCCGGCAGCTGTGAGTACCAAGTTAGGGCCCCTCCTGTTAGTGTTTCGCCGAACTTTTTCAGAAGTATGGATGGTACCTGTTCTTTTGATAGATTGTTGCCTTTGACGGCTGTGACATAGTGGATTAGGTGGTCCTAGGGATCGGTGGTCCCATCATGCACCTTCAAGTAGGGGGAAATTTTGAAGGTCTTTGGGATGGGGTATGGCGCAGCTCCTTCTTTGTAGGGTTTTTCAACGAACCTTCCCACGTCTCGCTTTGGTAGCAACTTAGGCGCGCCTGGGATCTTATCCACCCTTTCTTGGTGCTCCTTCATCTGGTCGCGAAGCGACCTATTTTCGTTTTCCATTTCTTCCATATTTTTTAGGATGGCTATGAGTGTGTAGCCATTAGCTTGAGCATCAGCGGTCACGTTGTTCGTTCTCGTGACTTCGAGTTCATCTTTGGCTACACCGTGATATGTTGTTGGGGTGCATCTATCATTTTGAGGAGGCTTCTTAGCTAGACTACTTAGAGTGTTTGTCAGCCACTCTTCCAGTAACCTCTTTAACTCCGGGGGTGCTTCTTTGGTTGTAGATATTGAAGCCTCTCTTTCTCGTGGAACCACCAGATCTTCTGACGAGGAAGGTAGGTGTTCCACGCTTACCAAGTTACTGGGGGTTGCGTGTAGGGCATCTCCATCAGCGGCTGCGTTGAGAGTGCCTGTGAGATATGTTCTTACATCCGAGATAGCTTTCATTCTTGTGTTGTTCTCAGCCATTTTAGGTTGTAGAGAGAAGTTTTGAAGGATCTCTAGAAACAAACTACAGCTTTGATTCTCGAAATCCCCACAGACGGCGCCAAATTATTTGGCTAAAAAGTTATCTGAATACTTAAATAGCTCTAAAACAATAAAAAAATAATAGGGGTTAATCGGAATCAAGAGTAATATGAGCTAGAGAGCCTAAAGTGACCAAGATCTGTGATTATCGTGTCAATAATTCGAGATAAAGAGCAATAAGATAAGTAGTAAACCTTGTACAAAAGGGAGAGAGAGAGAGAGAATCAGATAGAGAGAGAGAGAGAGAGAGAGAGAGTTGTATATTTTCAATAGTAAAAAGTACATATGAGATTTTACAAAGGGAAGGTCCCCTTTATACTAAGGGACCTTCCTCGAAATAACCAAAGGAAAGCACAAGGGTTGGTGGCATCAGTGTACGAGTGTCAGAGCTTGAAACGACATTGCAGCAAATTATGTCACTCGGTCCGTCTATTAACTGACGCCGGCATTACTCGAGTCGACCATAATTAGGCCGTTTTATTCATCGAGGACGTATGTAGATAATATATGGCGTAAGGAACCAAGTTTTTCCAATACAATGCGAATCCGAATTTATTAGGCCTATGATATTGATATCGAGGGTGAAGTATAACAATAGCCACTTTTAAACTGCTATTTAAAATGTATTCACAATTTTCGAACTTTAGGACATAGGATTTGAATTTCTGGACACAATTTTCAAACTTTAAGATACGATGTCTTGAAGTTTGAACATTAGGGTTTAAACTCTAGGACGCCGTATTGTGAAGTTTGAGTAAAATTGACTAATTTTTAAATACATTGTAAACCATGAATATATTTTTAAACAGCATACTTAAAAAGAGCTACTTGATGTTATTTTCCACTGATACCAACACAAACGGAAAACAAAAATAACTTAGGAGGACAAGCTAACCCTTGAACATATACTTGCATATGGATAAATTAGAAACCTCTAGTAAAATGATGTCCGTCACCCAACAAATTAAAGTACATTGTATAGTCGGGGTACGCATACCAATTTTTATTTAAATATATGATTTTTTTAATCCCAGGATTTAACTGTTATACTTGCGATATATAGTAAAGGCATGTTTGGATTCTCCTCTCCTCTTTGAAATCCAAAAGAAATGTATCCACTAAGTTTCAAAGAAATTCTAGTTCTCCTTCTACGAGTTTCTAATGGAAAAAAGGAACTTCTACAGTCGCAGGGACATAAATAGTTGCCCAATCCGAAGGGACATTCACATTTTAATTCGTTAGCAATTTCAGTATTTATTTATTTATTGTTGCACCTAAGGGTGCATATCAGCATATACATGAATCTTTTTCTGCCTTAGGTTTTCTACTTCGCTGAGTCTGGAATTCATAGTTTTAGGAGATCACCACTAGCGGATATCATTTGATACCAGGTTCATTCGAAACATATATATATATATGGTTAACTCCACTATAAAATTAAATAGTTCCTCGATTATTTGTCAATTCAATATTTACACGTACAAAACATTAATGTATCATTACTTTCATTGACCTCTTTTTTTTTATTTTTTATTTGCTGAAGATTACTGGTTAACACAATCGATTGAAACTCGAAGAAGAAGACATATTTTTACAAATTGTAGATAAATTATAGAAAAGTTAAACAAATTATAGATGAATTGTAGACTGTTTTTTGCAAAAGTTTTAGTCGATTTGGATTTGCGAAAATATAAGATAATGCATCTAAAATCAGAACACAAATAATCTACAATTTGTCTACAAGATATCTACAAACTAGATGCATTTAATTTTAATATCCCAATTCTCATTTCAATTGCAGCATAATTGGCATTTTCGACATAATTGTAGAAGTCTTAGTCTTCTCAATCTATAATTTATCTATACTTTATCTACAATTTATCTATAATTCTACAATTTATCTACAATTTCTGGTATGTCTTCTTCTTCTTCGAGTTTTAATTTGAAATTCAGTCAAAACCAAGTCTAATCTTCACCAAAACCCCTCAAAATTGAGATATAAACTTCTAAACATATTCCGAATTGTTTACAACAACACCCAATCCTAAAAATAATGATTTTTGAAAATCCAAATTTGAATTCAAAGCTTTCAAACTTTTTAATGGCTATCAATGGTGGAAAATATATGGAAGAACATATTTTTTCAACTTTGAGTTGTTGAAATTCGAAAATTTCAATTGTTCATTCATTTTTTTTCGAGAATGAAATTGTATTTCTCTCCTTAATTTTAGCACGTTTTTAGGGAATATTATGCCCTTTTAATGCCTAATAGTCGAATGATATATAAATTGTAGTTAAAATGTGGACTAGGCTGGTAATTAACAAACTATTCACATTTAGGGTAATAAGGTTTCATATATGGTATAAGTAGGTAAAAATCCCAATAATTAATGGCAATTTCACTTACGATTCTTTTTACATATTAAAAACAGTTATTAAAATGGGTGATTGATAGGAATAGCTCCGTAAGAGGTTGATCTTTGCTGAATGTCCCAAAAAATAATGGTATTTAAAAAATGGCCCCCGAATTCCTGGCAATTTGCTCTTTAGCGTTTCTCTATCAGATGTAAAGTTTATGCTATATTCACTATACTTGTCTGTTAAGTTGTTTATCAAAGTCTATCGGATTGGCTTGATTTGCTCTTCAGGGATTTCTCCACCGGGTTGATAGAGTTTATGCTATATTTACTCTATCTAGTTGTTCGTCAAATTCTTCCAACATAAAATTTTTGTGTTGTTTTAATAAAGTTTTCAGATTTACAATTTTAATTTCAAATCAAACCACCCCAAATCTATTCCAAATTGTCTCAAAATTCGAAACAAAGCTTCCAAATACCAATACAAACAACCCGAATCACCAATTTAGTCAATTAACATCAAATCAAAAATGCTTATTTTGTCTTCTTCAACACTGGGTCCAAGTGTTTTGAGTTCTTTTACATTGAATCACTAAACCGGCATTTGTCCTACATAATTAAGCATAAATTATCAATATTCAAACGATTTTATTAATAATGAATCGTTAACCTTCTACTTTCCACCACATAATAAGCATTTCAAGCTTTAAATCTTAAAAAACTATGGTGTTTAAGTAAAAAAAAATAATGACATTTTGCTAAGACCGTAAAAATAGGGTCATTTCGCCAAGACTGGTCCTGTTGAGGGACATGCCATGCAATTTTTTGACCAAATATATGGTATTTTTTACTTGTTCTTTAATTTGTGCTTTCATAAAAGGAAAAATGACATCGTATAATCACTCTCAAAAATAATAATCGATATATATATATATATATATATATATATATATATATATATATATATATATATATATATTCTGTATGTTATATACAAATTTTATATACTATTTCGGCTACCGAATATAAATAATTTCTCGTCCCTAAAGATGATTTTTCTTGTAGTGAAAAGTAATAATACTCCTTTATGAAATTTAATATTTTGAATCCAAAACCTTTGATTAGGATGGAGAAATTATGTCCAACCTACCCAACAATATTTTTAAAAATTGTTATACAACAACAACAACAACCCAGTAAAATCCTATAAGTGGGGTCTGGTGAGGGTAATATGTACGCAGACCTTGCCCCTAACCCGGGGGGCAAAGAGGCTATTTCTAGGAGACCCTCAGCTCAAGATATCAACAAGAGACAATAACTTAGTACTATCAATAAACTCGTACTACAAATAACATAAAATACACCATATAATATAAAATAACAAAATAGCAGCAATATAAGAAATAAGAAATAGAAATAGACGATATCGATGAAATAGATGAAATGTATACTAATATCCAACAGATAACTCCCCATATCGGTAGCTGACCAGTAACATCCTAAGAATACATTACAGCTAGCTATTGTCACTCTAGTGCGCTGTAGAAATATCCATAACTTCCCCCTAACATAACCTAACCTACAACTTTAATGCTCGACCTCCACAATCCCCTATCAAGGGACATGTCCTCAGTAATCATAAGATGCGCTAAGTCCTGTCTTATCACCTCTCCCCAATACTTCTTAGGTCTCCCTCTACCTCTCATCATGCCCAGCACAGCCAATCGCTCACACATTCTCACCGGTGCATCAGTGCTCCTCCTCTGAATGTGCTCGAACCATCCGAGTCTTGCTTCCCGCATCTTGTCCTCTATGGGGGTCACACTCAACTTCTCTCATATATCTTCATTCCTAATCTTATCCATCCTTGTATGCCCGTACATTCACCTCAACATTCTCATCTCGGCTACTTTCATCTTATGGGTGTGTGAATTCTTAACCGGCCAACACTAGGTCCCATACAACATTGCAGGCCTAACCACTGCTTTATAAAACTTACCTTTTAGTAATGCTGGAACTTCCTTGTCACACAAGACTCCCGTCGCTAACCTTCACTTCATCCAACCCACCCCAATACGGTGTGTGATATCCTCGTCCATTTTCCCGATCTCTTGGATAACTGACCCATGGTATTTGAAACTACTCTTCTTAGGGATGATTTGAGAGTCAAGCCTCACTTTCACTCCCGCTTCCGTCGGCTCTGCCCCAAATTTGCACTCGAGGTATTCCGTCTTTGTCCTGCTCAACCTGAAACCTTTAGACTCAAGGGCATGTCTCCAAACCTCTAGCCTTTCGTTGACGCCACGTCGTGTCTCGTCAATTAGGACTATATCGTCAGCAAATAGCATGCACCATGGCACCTCCCCTTGAATATGATGTGTTATGGCATCGATCACCAGGGCAAATAGGAAAGGGCTGAGTGCAGACCCTTGGTACAACCCCGTAACAACTGGAAAATGCTCAGAATCGCCTCCTACTGTCATCACCCGAGTCTTAGCTCCTTCATACATGTCTCTAATCACCCTAATGTAGTCTACCGGAACCCCTTTAACCTCTAAGCAGCTCCATAAGACCTCCCTAGGAACTCTGTCGTACGCTTTCTCTAGATCAATTAACACCATATGTAGATCCTTCTTCTTATCCCTGTACTGTTCATCCATCCTCCTAATAAGATGGATAGCTTCTGTGGTAGATCGCCCCGGCATAGATCCGAACTGGTTATCTGAGATAGACAGCGTCCTTCGCATTCTCATCTTGACTACTTTCTCTCAGACTTTCATAGTATTACTCAATAATTTGATACTCTATTGTTGTTACCATTTCTAAAAATTGTTATGTAATCAACAAATAGTCTTCTCTGTGTCGTGTAAATAGTATGGGAAATATCTCAACGAACTAAATAATTGAAGCCCAAAAATTCAACGAACCAATTGGTCTATCCCACCATATAAGACTCTTCTTGAAATAGAAAATCTTTATTTTCCACTTTGATGTCTAAAGTTATTAATATTACAAAAGCTCGCCTAAATTTTTATATAATACTCTTAGCGGGCGTTTGGACATAGGAATTGTACGTTTTCAGAAAAAATAAAAATGACATTCGAAAATTAGAATAGTGTTTGAACATGAATACAATTTTGTGTTGTTTTTATATTTTTGTGAATGATCTGAAATGAAAATTTTAAAAAATAACTTTTTTGAAGTTATTAAATTTCTGAAAAATTTTAAATTCATCTTCAAGTGAAATATGAATTTGCCTTTAGTGTATAACAAGCACTTTAATTGACCTTATGAAATGAAATGGTTTGTATGCTTTGCGCCCAAGACAAAATGTCGAAAAAACTATTCTTTGACAAAAATGAGAGCCAAAAATTAACAGCTTATTTGGATGATTGTTACGTAACGTTTTATAATATATATATATATATATATATATATATATATATATATATATATGATATTGTATTGAATTATTTTAATGAATTCATGTTTATAGATTATATCATTTGTCGTCCTTCATGATGTGCACCAGCAATATGAAGAATAAATTTATAATATTACAAAGAAAAAATAGGGCATGAGGTAGAATTACTATATATAAAAATGTAGGATAAATGATAAAATATAATTATTTAACAATAAGGAAGGGTAAGACGAGAAAAAATAACGTAAGGATGCGACCATACCAAATCGATCGTTACATAAAATGACTTTTTTATCGTTATGAAATGATAGATTTAACGATACGATACAATAAAATTTAAGTTAATCAAAACACATATTGTAATTAAAGCAACAATACAATACAATACAATAGGTAACAAGTAACAACCATCCAAACAAACTATAAAGTAACAAAACTAGACAATATAAACGATTGGGTGATTTAATCATCCGATAATTGCAATGAAATCAGAATTATAAAAAGATCAAACTTTTCACATATACCAATATAAACGATTCGAACTATGAGTTAACTAATATCTTAGCATACTTAATGAAATACTATTAAAAGAAAAAGCTAATATTTCAACAATGTAATTACATGAGAAGTATGTTTTTTTGTGTGTGTAGTAAAAATATTCAAATTTGAATTCTATACTTGATAAGAAAAAATAGAAGGGCCATAAATTAATGAGAGAAGTCTAAATTAGGACCAAACGAAGACGAACATAAAATTGGGAGGAATGTATCTATTAGCCCCTAATATTGAGACTTGACGGATGTGGGGCAGAATTCATGTCAAGGGCTTGTGCATTGCCTCTTGATATGGGTTCGTTGAAGTGTTGGCAAGCAATGTACAAGGCTGGGCGTGTGTCTAAGTTGGTGATGGACTTAGGCAAGTCAGCTTGTGTGTTGGCAAGGCAGTCTTGGTTCGTGGGCATCGGCAATGGCAAACGAAAGCATGACACTTGACAAAGGCATGCGCGGATCAGTGAGACGATTTAATTTATAGCAGGGTGTGGCTATGAAATTTAGGGAGAGGCAAGGTCCAAGGCAAAGCTGGGCTGGAGACAAAAAAAACGTGGGCAAAGCTGGAGGCAATTTTGCATGGCATGTGACGAAATGGTGTGCAAGGCATGTGTTTGGAAGTTGAAGACATGTGCCAAGCACATGAGCGGTTGGCTACAAAGAACTGAAGATAAGGCCATTTCGTGGGAAAGGTTTGAATTTCGAATTCAAACATATTTGGCTCTTTATTTCAGTTAAGACATATGCATGGCACATGGTAGAAACTGCCCATAACTGCCCCTCTGTAAACTGCCATTGGCAGCCCCTTGTTATATGTTGTATTTCGTTTTTTGGCGAAGGCAAGTAACATAACACATGTGAGCCAAGTCTAAAACGTGAGTCCTTTGTATATTCTGCGAGAATTAATAAAGGTTGATTTTTTTACCCGTAAATTCTGTGTGTGTTCTTAGTTTGGCTAAAGTCTGAAAATTCTAAGTCAGACTGTGTGTGTGCAAAAAAGTTAAGGCTGAGTGGCTGTGATTTACCGCTGCTGTGTAGTGTCAATTTTTGCGAAAAATTAGCCCTGTGACAACTGGTATCAAATCTTTCGTCGTAACTTGTGGCCATGGCTGGTGGGTTTACTTCAGACTTACATGATAGAGTGCAACGGTTGGAGGCGCTAATCGGCGTGACTGATGATCCTTTAGATTTTGTGGATCTGATTACAAGATTTATCATCTAAGGGATGGGACAGATCAATTTCGCGATGGGATCCAACAGACTTGTGAGGCAACGGATGACAAAGTTGAAGACCTGGAGAAGGAGGTCCAAAACTTGAATGCCAAAATCACTGTTCTTCGACGGGCATTGGCTGCTCCAGGCCAAGGCAATGAAGAACGCTCGAAGGTAAAGATTCTGATCCAAAGGCGTTTGGTGGAATGCGAAGTGCAAAAGAGTTGGAAAATTTTATGTGGGATATGGAACAATATTTCGTGGCTGCCAAAGTTCCAAATGAGGAGAAGGTCACAATTACTAGCATGTACCTAACGGGAGATGCTAAATTGTGGTGGAGAACTCGTATGGAGGTTGATGAAAGTGCGTGTAGACTGAGAATTGATACATGGGAGAAACTCAGAAAATAAATGAAGGACCAATTCTTGCCTAGTAACGCATCTTGGCTTGCTAGAGATCGATTGAAACGCTTGCGGCAAACAGGATCTATTCGGGATTATATTAAGGAATTCACTTACTTAATGTTGGATATTCAAAACATGTCGGAGGACGGAAAATTTCATAACTTCATTTTTGGAATGCAAGCATGGGCTCAGAATGAACTTAGGAGACAAAACGTGAAGGATCTCCCAAGTGCAATTGCTGCAGCGGATACCTTGGTGGATTATCGCAGCACCCGTACTCTTTCTGATATTCCTTATACTTCAAAACCTAAGAAACGAGTGGAGAAGAAAGGTGAATGGAGGAAGTAAGTTCGAAAAGAAGTCGTTGAAAAGAGAAAGGCGGTTGATGGGGCTGTTCAAAACAAAGGCGTAGCAAACAGGAAAACTGATGGTTGCTGGACGTGCGGAGGACCTCATCTTTCCAAAAACTGTATGAATCGGGGGCAGGTAAATGCTTTGCTTACTACAGAAAATAACCGGGATAGAGAAGGCCAAGAAGTTGTTGCTGCCTTAGTAAATCCTTTGCAATTGTTGAATGTTATCTCCTTGGTGAATGCTACAAGTATCGAGAAGAACCCTTATTCCTTGCTGATGCACATCGAAATGAGAATTGGGGACAAAAGTGTGATAGCCATGGTAGATACTGGCGCTACACACACCTTTTCTTCTGCCAATTTGGTGCATAAGTATGGATTGAGAGTGTCGAAACGTCCCTCTTACATTAAGACTGTGAATGCCAAAGCACAAGCCATTGTGGGTATGGCTTATGATGTTCCTATGTCTGTTGGGAACTGGAAAGGGAAGGTCAATTTGATGGTGATTCCTCTAGAAGAGTTTGAGGTGATCCTCGGAATTGACTTAATACGGAAACATCGCTTTGTTCCAATGCCTCACTTGGACGGAATGATGATCATGAATGATATGGCTCCTGGTTTTGTGAAAGCTGTTTATCCTTATAGAAGAGAAGAAATTCAACGGGAGGCTTCGTTAATTTCTGCCATGATGGTTGAAAAAGGTTTAAATAAGGGAGATGATACTTTCCTTGCTGCTGTGGTTGAAGTGAAGCCTGATATTAAGGTTGAAGTGCCGGACTGCGTTGCTCAAATTTTGAGTGACTTTGCTGATGTGATGCCACCAGAGTTGCCTAAAAATCTGCCACCACGGAGGGCTATTGATCACAAGGTAGAGTTGATGCCGGGTTCGATGCCTCCTGCTCAACCTCCTTATCGTATGTCGCTGAAAGAGTTGGCCGAATTGTGGAAACAATTGAACGAGTTGCTTGATGCGGGGCTGATTCAGCCATCTAAAGCTCTTTTTGGTGCACCTGTTTTATTTCAAAAGAAACAGGATGGGATGCTACAGATGTGTGTTGATTATAGGGCGCTGAACAAGGTGACAGTGAAACATAAATATCATGTTCCGTTGGTGCAAGACTTGATGGACAGATTGAGCAAGGCATGATGGTTCAAGAAGCTTGATTTACGGTCTGGTTATTGGCAGGTACGGATAGCTGAAGGTGATGAGTCTAAAACTACTTGTGCTACGAGGCATGACTCATATGAATTCCTTGTTATGCCGTTCGGATTGACAAATGCCCCTGCTACGTTTTGCATCCTCATGAATGATGTGCTGTATGAGTACTTAGACGACATTGTTATCTATAGTCGGAATTTGGATGAACATATGTCACACTTGATAAAAGTGTTGTCTTGGTTGAGGGAGTACGAGCTGTATGTGAAAATGGAGAAGTGTGAATTTGCTAAACAGGAGATCAAATTTCTTAGGCACTTGGTGAGCCAAAATCAGGTGCGGATGGACCCGAACAAGGTGCAGGTCATTGTGGAGTTGCAGGCGCCTAAATCTGTGAAAGAATTGAGATCTTTCCTCTGTTTGGCTATTTATTATCGAAAATTCTTTGCTGGTTACTCAAAGAAAGCTGCTCCTTTGACGGATTTGTTGAAGAAGAACATTAAATGGGATTGGTCGGAAAAATGTTGTGCTGCATTTGGGGTGTTTAATGAAGCCATTGCCTCAGAACCAATCTTGCGGCTTGCTGATTTTGAGTTGCCGTTTGAAGTGCATACAGATGCATCCGACAAGGCTGTTGGAGGCGTGCTGGTTCAAGAAGGTCATCCTGTGGCCTTTGAAAGCAGAAAGTTGAATGAAGCAAAGCAAAGGTATTCGGCTCATGAGGAAGTCTTTGCCGCTGTTTATTCTATTACGAGACTTGAGTCAGATTTTGTTGATAAAATCAAGTCAGCTGCTATTAATGATCCATTGTACATAAAGACAATAAATCATGTGAAGGAAGGTACTGTGAGACGGTACTGGATCAATGGCGACAAGGTATTGCTAGATAGAGCCTTGGTTGCGAGATATGATGGTCCATTCGAAGTGGTTGAGAAGGTATATAGAGTTGCTTATCGGTTGAAGTTGCCGGAAAGAATGATGATTCACCCTACTTTCCATGTGAGTTACTTGCGGCCCTGTGTGGAAGATCCTGGAGATCCGGATAGGCAGAAAATCAAGAAAGCTCCTCCTGAAGTGCGCAATCAGATTGAGGACGAGATTGAGAAAATTCTGGACCACCGGATACTTGGGATGCACAAAAAGAATATGCGAACAGAATTTTTGATTCAATGGAAAGGCAAGCCCGAGTCAGATGCAAATTGGGAGAAAGGGAATTCATTGTGGCAATTCGACGATCAAATTGAGGACTACTTGAGATCAACCTCGACAAGGGCGTCGAGTTCAACTAGTGGGGGTGGTTTGTTAACCCATAATATTGAGACTTGACGGATGTCGGGTAGAATTGATGTCAAGGGCTTGTGCATTGCCCCTTGACATGGGTTCATTGAAGTGTTGGCAAGCAATCTACAAGGTTGGGCGTGTGTCTAAGTTGGTGATGGACTTAGGCAAGGCAGCTAGGCAATGCAGCTTGAGTGTTGGCAAGGCAGCCTTGGTTCGTGGGCATCGGCAATGGCAAACAGAAGCATGACACTTGACAAAGGCATGCGCGGATCAGTGGGACGACTTTATTTATAGTAGGGTGTGGCTATGAAATTAAGGGCGAGGCAATGTCCAAGGCAAAGCTGGGCTGGAGACAAAAAACGTGGGTAAAGCTGGAGGCAATTATGCATGGCATGTGACGAAGTGGTGTGCAAGGCATGTGCTTGGAAGTTGAAGACATGTGCCAAGCACATGAGCGGTTGGCTACAAAGAACTGAAGATAAGGCCATTTCGTGGGAAAGGTTTGAATTTTGAATTCAAACATATTTGGCTCCTTATTTCAGTTAAGACATGTGCATGGCACATGGTAGAAACTGCCCATAACTGCCCCTTTGTAAACTGCCATTAGCAGCCCTTTGTTATATGTTGTATTTCATTTTTTGGCGAAGGCAAGTAACATAACACATGTGAGTCAAGTCTAAAACGTCAGTCCTTTGTATATTCTGCGAGAATTAATAAAGGTTGGGTTTTTACCCGTAAATTCTGTGTGTGTTCTTAGTTTGGCTAAAATCTAAAAATTCTAAGTCATACTGTATGTGTGCGAAAAAATTAAGGTTGAGTAACTGTGATTTACCGCTGCCGTGCAGTGTCAATTTTTACGAAAAATTGGCCTGCAATAGTATCCATCGTACATTTATAAGGATGTCGGTCTATACCGTCTGCCTAGGAAACTAATTTTAGTCAAATTACACTAAAGCCCCAGAAGTATACGTAATTACAATAACAGTGCTATGAAGTTTCCTTTATGCTGTTGGTCTCTACCGACAATTTGTGTGTGAGAGAGAGATGAACTGATGATAGCTGATAAGAGAATATTATCAGTAATCAGTGGAAGGAAGAGTTGGAAATTTTGGATTCATGGTTTTGTATTTTTTTACCTATTAAAAATAATATATTGTGTCCCTACGGGAATATATATCCAATAAAAAAATAATATACTGTGTCTGACCCTCATCCTTAGAAACAGATACTTCAACCGGGAAGCAAGTATAGGGTGTGTTTGGTACGAATTTAAAAAATATTTTCTTGAAAAATAAATAATTTTATCACGTATTTTTTCTTGTTTGGTTAGTGAGTGAAATTCTTTTACTGAAAAATATTTTCTAGTGTTTGGTTAGAAAATAATATTTTTTTGTTAAATTTTTTTTTTATGCTACTTTACTCACCCCCTCACTTCTATCAAATCCATATGTTTTCTCTGTACTCCTCAACCCCCAAAAGCAACCCAAATATCCAATATTTTCAGGATTTTATTCTTTTCAAGAATTTAGATATTCTTTAAAATTTTACATAAAACCAAGGAACTAATGTGTTACTTTATCTTTTTCACACAAAAACAATGTTAAAATTTGTGCTCTATAACTAAAAAAAAAATACTTTTTTTAATTTATTTTTAAGGCAAAAAAATTGATCAAATTTATTCAATCATTTGTCAATTTATATCATCTGTTCCTTTGGACTATAGAACAGATCTCATAAGTACAATCAACTAAATACTCTACAACTATTGTTGTTTAGCTAAAAAAGATAAACAGCAATAGCTAAAACATACTTTTTTTTTAATTTAAAAAAGATACTCTTTCTACAACATAAAAAGAACGTATTTATTTTGTTGAAACGACAGAAATACTTTTTCTACATTATGATATGAAAGTAAGAGTACTTTTTGTTGAAATGAAAGAAAATACTTTTTACTACGTCATTTTGTTAAAAAAAATGCTTTTTCTACATCATTTTATTTTAATGAAAGAAAATATTTCTACATCATGAAAAGAAAGTAATTTTGTTATTGAGACGAAAAAAACTTTTTACATCATGAGAAAAATACTTATTTTTTAAAATAAAAAAGAAAGTACTCCTGTGAAGGAAAATATATTTCGGAAAATATTATCCAATTTTTTTATTTTTGGTTTGCATAAATGTTTTCGAAACTATTTTTCTTATGAACAGCCATTTTCCTCTAATTGAAGGAAAGTACTTTTTTTATAATTTTAAATTTCTATTTGTTCGTTTCCTGCACCACCCCATCCCCCCAACATTGGCCCCACCCCGCATATTTCTTTTAAATTTTAATTTTTTTATTTTTCTGCACACCCCTTCCCCTAGAATTTTTTATTTTTATATATTTCCAACTTTAGTTTTTTCATCTTTCAGTTTACAGGTTCAAAATCTTACAAGTTTCAAAGTTATGAGTTTAAAGGTATATGATTTTGGAAGTTTACGAGTTTAAAAATTATAGAGTTTACGGGTTCGAAAGTTCAGCGGTTTAGAAGTTTGTGAAATGTGTAGGTTTGGAAGGTTGTTAGTTCGAAAATTTATTGCCACATATTTATTGTATCTATATTTTTAAGATGGATGGTGGAGTGGAGGGGACGATTTTTGGGCGGGGGTAGGCTGAGGCTGGGGCTGAGTTGGGGGTTGGGTGATGGGCAGCGTTGGTTTGGGGGAGGGGGTGGGTTGGGTAGGGGTGGGTTTTGGGTGGGGGTGGGGATGGAGAATAGGGTAGAGAAGATCAAAAATGAGTTTTGGAAAATATTTCTCCTTGTTTTGATAGAGAAAATATTTTTTTCCAATCGAAGGAAAATGAGTTCATGAGGAATATATTTTTCAAAACAAGCCAACTAAACATGGGAAAATTGAAAAATATTTTCCGAAAAATATTTTCTTTCGTACCAAACACACACATAATCTATATATCTATCGTACTGCTTATATCATTCATCATTTTCAACTTATTAAGTTTGTGCAATACTTCACGCACATAATTTAATACTTAATAAGGAAATATTAATGTTTCTCTAAAACAAATTAAAATATACATAATGCAATATAATATGTAGTAGAGAAGTCCGTGAAATTTTCTCCAAACGAATGAAAATCAATGCCTAATCCAATATATTCATAGACCTAAATTTAAATCGAATTATGATATAGATCGACGTCGCTCAATATAAAATTATGCGTACGCGTTATTAGTCCACTTGTACATTAAGGACAAGGATGCCTTCAATTTCTCACCATATTATAGGGTATATAGTCCCACAGATAAAATATCCCAATTTTTTCAAAGGATAAACCCTTTAAAAGTCAATATCAATATGTCTACTCCAACAATTTTATTTTCAGTACTAATGTGAAAAGAAGAAATAGAGACCATAGCCCAATCCAATATGAAAGCTGTGGGCTCTCCTATTACGTGTGCTATTCATAGGGGTACCCTTCAAAATAAATACAAAAAACCTGTCTTTTCTACGGTCCCAAAAACTTCCCCTCATCCCCCCCCCCCCCTATATTTATATATTTATGCTATTTGGTTTTTGTCTTTTCTCAAATGTTATTTATTTATTGTTCATTTATCTATTTTTGGGATCTCGAAAAAACGATAAAGTTATTTCTGTATGATTTATAGGTTACAGAGTTCAAGCCGTAAAGCAATCACTAATATTTACATTAGAATGTTTATACTTTTGGCACGCGATCCTTCCTTGGATCGTGCATGATCACAAGATACTTTATTTGCCGGACTGACTTTTTAAGGAAAATAAAATCTATTTTGGTCCAAAAATTTCTTTTGTTTTTTTGTCTGTCTGATGAGGGAATAGGGATGACAGAGCTAGAGAATTGCGAAGAAACTTCGGTTTTAAGATGCATGATTTCCGGCCATGACTCGACGTTGTGACCCATCTAAGATTTTACGTAAAAAATATTAATTAATTATTACAAGTTGACTTAAAAATGGACCTACATTATATTTTTATATAGAAAACTAGTAGTAATAATATATTAACTGAGCATCCAATCTGAGGAAGTAAAATTTTTAGGTTAAAAGTAACTGATCACACATGACATGAAAATCATAGATCCATCACTGACTTGATTTATATGTGCGCTTAATTTTTGAAGTTATATCAGTTTTAAGGTTTTATCTATTGTCTGAAATTGATATTTTTTGTGGTATTTGTTTTGAGTGATGATACTTATAATATCAATTAAAACAAATATTATACTCCAAATATATGTTTGTAGATGTTTTCGAAGAGCAAATGACATCGTTATATATAGAAAGCTGTCTCCGCTATTGACTCATTCACTGAATAAACTTCCAAGCAAAGTTAATGAACAAAACAAAAGAACCTATTAATCTGTGTGAACCAAAGTAAGATCCAAATCATAAGTAAACCAGTAACCCTAATAACAGTAAAATATAGAGAAATCGACATTGTATAGCCGCACACCAAAATAATAACTGATAAATATTTTTTTATATAATATATAATATACATATTTTATACATAATTAGTATATTTTTTGTATATTTAATTAGGGAATATAATTATTTTAGACGGATTAACCAGAGATGTACTGAAGTCTAAAAGACCTAGTAAAATATATTGTCAGTGACAAACGGTTAGGCCCTTCTCGGGGGAAAACAATCAAAGCTGACTCATTAGGCAAAAGGAAAGAAACAACTGAAGTAATAATAATAATAATAATAATAATAATAATAATAATAATAATAATAATAATAATAATAATAATAATAATAATAATAATAATTGAATTAAGCCAATAATAATTTATGGAATTGATCTCTGATAAATAGAGCTAGATGGTTGTTATTATTTTCAGGTTTTCTGTTGGTATTAAGCTATTACATATAATAACCAAAGTTCACCATTCGAAGCACGAAAAATAGTAAAAATAACACGGTATAGTCGATTTTCGAACTGATCATTTAAAAATAGCCAGCATTTACCAAACCAATAAAAAATAGTCAATTTTTGCTGCAACAGATATCATTTCAGTATAATATACTGAAGTTCTGTGTATGAACTCCAGCATATTATGCTGGACCAGTATACTTTACTGGCTCAAGTATAATATACTGGAGACTGAAGCACCGGTGCTCCAAACTCCACTATATTATACTGGACCGATATACTTGCTAGAACTCTAGTATATTATGCTGGAGTTCTAGTGTACTTATGCTGGAACTCCATCATATTATGCTGGAGTTCCACCATACTTATCCTGGAACTCCATCGTATTATGTTGAAGCTCAAGTATACTTATGCTGTAACTCCAGCATAATATATTGGCATATTTTTTGGGTTTTGAATAATATTTTCGCTCAGATTTATCTTTACATGAAAAGTGGCTAAATATCTATTACCTTTAAAATTATGGCTATTTTTGAATGACCACTTGTAAATCTGGCTATTTTTTATTCACCCCGAAAAATAACAACAACGCAATCACAAAATATATAATGTAATCCTATAAATAGGATTTGAGAAGGGTAGAAAATACTTAACCCTACTCCTACTTTATACAAAAAAGACGTTAAAATGAATATAATTGGTTTATTGTTATTACTATTATTATTGTGTTATTTTTAGTATATACCTGTTTAAACTAATGATAACCAAAGCTATATACTAAAAAAGAATGTGGTATATCTCCAACAAACACAATCCCAAAATTTTCTCCACCCCTTTCTTTGGTCCACCTCTCTTTTTATTTTATCCGTCTCTCCATTTCTCAATCATTTCTCCTATTTTTTTCCTTTATATATTCCTCTTATCTACACTTGTTTTCCTTAGGGACAAGCTCAACAAAAGCAAATCCCAAATTAAATACAATTTCCAATCCCTCAATTTCACTTCATTCTTGAAACAATGGCATCTTCACTTGATACAAGCAAAGTAATGAAATTAGAGAGATATAATAGCTATATTCGAAGAGTAAATAGCTCTAAACTTATTGCAGCTTCTTCTAAGCTTCTTTTTAGGGTTACTCTTTTAGTAGCTCTTTTGTTAATTTTTTTCTTTACCATAAATTACCACTCTTTAAGTTCAGAAAATACTTCACATCATCATATTCACACCACCACTCATAACCTCCTCTCCTCCGCCTTCTACGGTGGCGGTGCCGCTTGGGAAAAACAAGTCCGCCACTCTTCCACTCCTAGACGTGCCAATGGTTTATCTGTATTGGTTACAGGTTAGTAGCAAATGTATACCTTAAGAGATTTTATTTAATTTTAATCAAAGATACATATTGGTGAAGGTTTTTTTTAAAATTATTATATTTCCGAGGGTCTATCGGAAAATTGTTTCTGCCCTACCACGGTAGGGGTAAGTTATGTTGCTCTCACTCGCCGAAAATATCCCCGGTACATGTTGGATTCTCTAGAAGTAGTATATTTTTTGAAGAATACGACATGGGTACGATAACAGTTTGGAGAGTCTACACAACATAAGGGTAAGGCTGCCTATATTCTGTCCTCTCCGACTCCCACGTATGTAAATTAACTGTGTTTGTTATTATTTTTATATGTTTCGAGTTGAGATAGATTAAAATTTAAAATTAGAAATTAAATACTGAATCCACTTTTGTTGTAGGTGCGGCTGGCTTTGTTGGTTTCCATTGTTCAATGGCATTGAAGAAACGTGGGGACGGAGTCTTGGGAATTGACAACTTCAACTCCTATTATGATCCATCATTGAAACGTGGGCGCCAGAAATTACTGGCGCAGCACGAGATGTTTATCGTGGAAGGTGATATAAATGATGCCGAGTTGTTATCCAAACTATTTGACATTGTTCCATTTACACACATCCTTCACTTGGCCGCGCAGGCGGGTGTAAGATACGCAATGAAAAATCCACAATCTTACATCAAGTCCAATATAGCAGGGTTCGTTAACTTGTTGGAGATGGCCAAGTTAGCTAACCCTCAACCCACGATTGTCTGGGCATCGTCCAGCTCGGTTTACGGGTTAAATACAAACGTACCATTTTCTGAAAATCATCGTACGGATCAACCCGCTAGCCTTTATGCCGCCACAAAAAAAGCTGGTGAAGAAATTGCACATACATATAACCATATTTACGGTCTTTCTTTAACTGCATTAAGGTTTTTTACTGTTTATGGACCATGGGGTAGACCAGACATGGCCTATTTTTTCTTCACTAAGGATATGACATTAGGGAAACCAATAAATGTGTACGTAACACAAGATAATAAAGAGGTGGCGCGTGACTTCACGTACATCGACGATGTCGTTAAAGGGTGTCTCGGGGCACTTGACACGGCGGAGAAGAGCACCGGCAGCGGCGGAAAAAAGAAAGGTCCGGCACAGTTAAGAGTGTACAATTTGGGTAACACTTCACCAGTGTCGGTGAAGAAATTGGTGACAATTTTGGAAAGTCTATTAAATGTGAAGGCTAAAAAGAATGTGATTAAAATGCCAAGAAATGGTGATGTCCCATTTACACATGCTAATGTGTCTTTGGCTTATAGAGATTTTGGGTATAAGCCAACCACAGATTTGTCAAGTGGATTGAGGAAATTTGTTAAGTGGTATTTGAGTTATTATGGGATTCAATCAAAGGTAAATAAGGAATTAAACTCCCCTAATGACCATTCCGTAGATTAAGTAATAACTGTAATAACTGTGGTGTTAAGATCATCTTGCGCAAATTTCGAATGCTACCGTTGGATTATTCTGTCGTCTAAAGCTTAGGCAGACGGAAAGCAAGAAAAGGATCGTTGTTTTTTCACATATTTACACTTTTCTTTTCTCTATTTTTATTTATGTATTTGAATATATTGAAGTGTATTTTTATAATTTTAGAAATTAGATTAGAATATGATTTTAATATACCAAGTGGGAGAAATGAAGGCAAGTGTAGATCTGTGAAGTGGCGTTGTAATAAATATTTTAGTAGTCTTGTTTGTATGTATAGGATTATTAGGAAAGGAAAAATAAGCTGGAATTCTGTACAAAAAATTAGTGCAGATCAGCCTCTCCATCAAATCAAGAATTGTAGTGAGTTGTGACAACAATGATGATTGAATCAAGATTCCCTTCTATGCTTTCTTTTGCTTTATTTAATTATTTATTTTATCTTTTATTCGTGATCTTTTGTATTGTTTTTATATTTTAAAGATTAAAAAAGGAGTTTTGGCTTTTTTTTTCTTCCTGTGACTAACAAGTTGATGGTATCAGATCTTCTAGAAGATGCCTTCATTGATTGCAGTCTGGAGATGAGTAAAATTCTCCGATATTCATATTCGTAGAGGTATTCGCGCGGTAAGTCATTTTATAAATTTTATATCATAATTTATTATTTTAAACTTAATATATAAAAAGAATTCATATATAAATTTACTCGTTCGATTCAATATTTTTATTTATTTTTATAAAATGAAATAAAACCCTATAATTTTATCAAAAGAAATCTAATAATTGGTAAGTTACGATTCCGTTTAACTAATTTTTATAGATTCATTGACACCTCTAAATATTACTTTATATGTGCTTATATAATTTAAATGACATAAATTAATTTTCTTTATCATTGTTATTATTTTTGACATATGACAGAATGTGGGTCAACTTAGTCATACAAAACAAGACTTGAATATTTTAAAACTTAAACTACAATTAATTTGAAAATTAGCTACTCCATTAGATGTATTGATATACAAGTGTAAGAACTTTTAAAAAGAAAATGTGTAAGGAAGTCCAACTTTAAAAGTATATTGTCTCGTACAACTTAAAACTGATAATTCATAGCATTAATTAGAATGTAAAGGTTCATCAAATATTTATAGATCTACCATTATCATAATCATAATGTCGTTGCACAAGCATATTAATTTATTAATCTAATAATTCGTTATCAACTGCCTATACAAGTCAAAAAGAAAAAAAATGACAATTTAACTCCAGAACTCGTTGCTATATTCTAATTTTAATTCCACAAGTAGAATTTGGGAAGGATTGTGCATATGTAAACCGTATACTTACCCTGGAAATTTATTGGATAATATAAACGACAGAATTTAATTTGTTTATCTGTGTAACTTATTTTTGACATATGATAGAATGAGGTCAACTTCGTTTTAGAAAACAAGACTTGAAAATTTTAAAACATAAACTACAATTACTTTGAAAATTAGCTATTATATTCTACAAATACATGTGTAAGAACTAAAGAGAAAAAATGAAGAAATATGTGTATGGATCCTTCAGAAGAATAGTTGTCTCGTACAACTTAAGACAGATAATTCATACATTTCTCTTCTTTAGAAGAGAAAGAGTTTCGACACGTGTGTTTCATGTCTTTATAAAGTTTGAGGGTATTTTAGTTATTTCATATAAGCTCCTACAAATTTATATATGTGATAATCCGGCCCGTCGTCACATGAGTTATCGCCCCATTTTCCCCGTTTTATGCTTCTATATGCTTCATTATATGTGTTAGTAGAGTTTGAAGTGATTCAGACAGAGTTTAGTTGGAATTGAGACAAATAGTCTCTTTAAAAAAAGGCTAGTTTGGAAAAGTCATCCAGATGTTGACTTATGAGATATAGGGTTCGGAATGGATTTTCGACGATTCGGCTAGTTTCGGGTGGTGATTTATGACTTGGGGGTGAAAACGGAACTGAATTTGGAGGTCCGGGATAGAATTCGGCTTGAATTGGCTAAGTTTGAATTTCGACGAATTCCGGTTGATAGGTGAGATTTTGATCCGGGAGTCAGAATGGAATTCCGAGAGTTGTTGTAGCTTCGTTAGGTAATTTTGGATATGTGTAAAAAATGTCAGGTCATTTGGACGTCGTTTGGTCGGGTTTTTGATCGAATGTGAGATTCGGAATGTTTTAGTTAAACTTAGGCTTGAATCCGTCAAGATTTGATGATTTTTGTGTTGTTGCATGTGTTTTTATGATTGGAAAAAGTTCGTATGATGATTTTCGGGTATGTTGGTGTTTTTGGTTGAGGTCTCGGGGGGAGGGGGGGAGGGGTGATTTCTGATGATTTCTGGGAAGTTTGGACTTAAAAAATCTGCAAAAAATGCAGCAGCAGTGTAGCAAGAATTTGGCCATCGCGTGACTTGGGTTGTGATCGCGTAGGCCTGGGATATTGGTCTTCGCGTTTGCGTGGCTTTGGTCGAGATCGCGTAGGTGTGGCATCTGAAGCATTGCGATCGCGTAGAGTAGGTCGCAATCGCATAGAAGAGTTTGGGGGCCCAACCAAGTTTGTTCATCGCGTTCGCAGTCGAGCGATCGCGTAGCATGGGAGAGTTGGGCATCGCGATCGCGTAGAAGGAATTGCTGGGTAGGCAGACCTGTTTTATAACATTTCATCTGCGACTTGGGTTCATTTTTCCACTATTTTTGCACCACCATGAGAGCTTGTTGGTAGATTTTAAAGGGGATTTCAATGGAAAGTGATTGAAGGTAAGTCTCGTGGCCTAGATACGTCATTTAATCGAAGAATCACCCATTAATTCTATGAATTTAGGCATAAGACCTCACGAGTTATGAACCAGTTTAGTAGAGTCTCGCGGATCGGTACGTCGACGTCCGTATCTATCCTTGGGAAACTACAGAACCTTTAGAAAACACTTCATATTCTTGAACTCTTTTCGTGTGGTTTTGTTGTTCCTAGAACTAAACTTCTATATCCTATTCTCTCGCAGATGGCAAGAACTCGTGCTACCGGACGAGGTGGACGACCACCATTGCCACCAACTAGATGCCGTGGACGCGGACGTGGCAGTGGCGTGGTAGAACGGCATGGGCAGTACCAGTTGACCTATCTGTTGCCCCTATTCAGGATCAGTCCCCAGTTGGTGAGGCTCCAGTAGCACTCACTCAGGCACCGATAGTGCCCATTGTGATACCTGATCTCCAGGAGATGTTGGCTCAGATCTTATCCGTCTGCACCAGGTTAGCTCAGGTGGTATCAGCTACCACTGCAGCGCCTACTTCTCAGACCAGGGGTGGTCATCAGACCCCGCAGCTCGCACTCCAGAGCAGGGTGCACAGGGTTTGCAGATCCCAGAGGCGCCACCAGTTCAGCCAGTTGACCCTATTCAACCAGTTGTTCCATTTCAAGGTGATGGGGTACCAGTGATGCCAGATGGCGAGCAACGTCGTCTAGAGAGGTTTAGCAGGCTTTCACCTCTGACTTTTAGCGGTGTTCCGGGCGAGGATGCCCAGGGGTTTCTCGATAAATGTCGATGCATGCTCAGGACAGCAGGGATCTTTGAGACTAGTGGGGTATCTTTTACCACTTTTCAGTTCTCAGGAGAAACCTTAACCTGGTGGGAGGCATATGAGCGGCGTAGGCCGGAAGGGTCATCATCGTTATCTTGGCAGGAGTTCTCCTCTATCTTTTTGGAGAAGTGGGTACCTCGGTCGCAGAGGGAGGAGATACGCAGGCAGTTTGAGTTGCTTCGCCAGGGGGATATGTCTCTGACGCAGTATGAGTTGAGATTTCCAGATTTAGCTCGTTATGCTCCGTGGATGGTCCAGACAGATTAGGAGAGGATTAGACGATTTGTGGACGAGCTCATTTATCCCATTCGTATTCTTATTACCTGAGAGAGGGTCTTGAGTCATACCTTTAAGGAGGCAGTGGATATAGACTGTGATATTGAGACGGCTCGCCGTCAGGACCGAGAGGAGAGGGAGGCCAAGAGGCCTCAAAGTTTGGGCAATTATTGTGGCGCTCCATCTAGGGGCCAGTTTCATCAGGGCAGAGGTCGTTCTTTTAGACCTCTTCAGTCAGGCCGCCCAGAGTATAGAGGAGCTTCTTTTGTTCATGGCCGTCAGTCCAGTCTTCACTCAGTGCCCTCCCAGCTCAGAGTTTTGCACCCGTTTCATTAACCAAAGGTTCATTTGCGGCGAGGGTTTCCCTTCAGTCCCTTTCTCCAGCTTCAGGCAGTTGTTTCGAGTATGGGGAGTTTGGTCATTTGAAGAGACATTATCCTCGACTTCGTGGTGGTAGGTTTCAGCAGAGGGATCAGCCCTCATCTTCTTCTCCATCTACTTTAGCACCATCCCAGTCTAGTAAGGATGGGGGTCAGTCATCTAGAGTACTCCCCAGGAGGGATGAGTAATCTAGCGGTGGTCAGGCTCGTTTCTATGCACTCCCAGATAGGAGAGATGTTGTTGCTTCAGATGCACTGATCACAGGTATTATCTCAGTTTTCCACAGGGATGCTTCTGTTTTGTTTGATCCCGAGTCTATATATTCTTATGTATTTGCTTACTATGCTCATCATTTGGAGACTACCCGAGGGTGTCTAGGAAACCGGCGCATATGTCTACCCCGGTGGGTGATACTATTATTGTGGACCAAGTGTATCGATCATGTCTTGTTACTGTTGAGGGTCTGGAGACCCAAGCCGACTTGCTGTTATTGAGCATGGTGGATTTTGATGTTATTCCAGGCATGGATTGGCTATCACCGTGCCATGCTATTCTGACTGTCACGCCAAGACAGTCACTTTGGCTATGCCGGGTATCCCGAGGATTGTGTGGCGTGGTTCGACGAATTATGTACCCAGCAAGGTAATCTCTTCCTTGAAGGCCCAGCGGATGGTTGGGAAGTGATGTTTATCATATCTAGCATTCGTGATTGATGTGGGAGCTATGACTCCTAGTCTTGATTTGGTTACCGTGGTGAGGGAGTTTCCTGATGTACTTCCAGCATACCTTCCAGGCATGCCGCCGGACAGGGATATTGACTTCGGTATTGATTTGGCGTCGGGCACTCAGCCCATTTCTATTCCTCCCTATCATATGGAACAAGCAGAGCTAAAGGAGTTGAAAGAGCAGCTGCAAGAACTCCTAGATACACGGTTCATTCGTCCGAGTATGTCGCCGTGGGGCACACCTGTGTTATTTGTTAAGAAGAGAATGTGCATTTATTACAGACAGTTGAACAAAGTGATAACAAACAAAAAGTATCCACTGCCCCGTATTGAGGATGACTGGCTTCAGATAGAAAAGGTATTCTCTAAGATTAATCTCCGTTCAGGCTATCTCCAGCTGAAGATTAGGGATTCTGATATCATGAAGACAGCTTTCAGGACGGGATATGGGCATTATGAGTTTCTGGTTATGTCATTTGGGCTGACTAATGCCCAGCAGCATTGATGCACTTGATGAACAGTGTATTTTGGCCGTATCTGGATTCTTTTGTGATTGTACTTATTGATGATATTCTTGTTTACTCGCGTAGCCAGAAGGAGCACGCACAACATTTGAGGGTGGTATTGCGGAGATTGAGAGAGGAGAAGATGTATGCAAAGTTCTCCAAGTGTGAGTTCTGGCTTAGTTTTGTGGCTTTTCTGGGACATGTGGTGTCCAGTGATGGTATTCAGGTTGACCCAAAGAAGATTAAGGCGGTGCAGAGCTGGCCCAGACCGTCCTCAGCTTTTGAGATTCGAAGTTTCCTCGGTTTGGCGAGTTTTTACCGTAGGTTTGTTCAGGGTTTTTCATCTATTGCTTCGTCTTTGACGAAGTTGACGCAGAAGAATGAACCATTTGTGTGGTCTGATGAGTGCGGAGAGAGCTTGCAAAAGCTTAAGTCATTATTGACTACGGATCCAGTATTAGTATTGCCAGCAACTTCAGGTTCTTATACGGTATATTGCGATGCTTCGAGGATTGGTATTGGATGTGTACTGATGCAGAAGGGTAGAGTGATTGCATATGCTTCTCGGCAATTGAAGCCCCATGAGAATAACCACGCTGTTCATGACTTAGAGTTGGCTGCTATAGTTCATGCCTTGAAGATTTGGAGGCACTATCTATATGAAGTATCTTGTAAGGTGTATACGGATCATCGCAGCCTTCAATACTTGTTCAAGTAGAAAGATCTCAATTTGAGACAACGGAGATGGCTTGAGTTTCTCAAGAATAATGATATCACCATATTGTATCATCTGGGGAAGGCCAATGTAGTAGCTGATGCATTGAGCTAGAAGGCGATGAGTAGGGTAGCTTGGCATACATTCCATTTGGGGAGAGACCCCTTCCAGTTGATGTTCAGGCCTTGGCCAATTGGATGGTGCGGTTAGATATTTTAGAGCCCAGCCGAGTGTTGGCTTGTGTAGTTTCTCGGTCTTCTTTTTATGATCGCATCTGGGAGCGCCAGCATGATGACCCGCATTTGCTTGTCCTGAAGGACAGGGTCCAGGATGATGATGCCAGAGATGTGACTATTGGTAGTGATGGTGTGCTGCGGATGCAGGGCTGGATTTGCGTGCCCAATGTGGATGGGCTCCGAGAGATGATACTAGAGGAGGCCCACAGCTCGCGGTATTCTATTCATCCGGGTGCCGCGAAGATGTACCAGGACTTGAGGCAACATTATTGGTGGAGGAGAATGAAAAAGGACATTGTGAGTTATGTGGCTAGGTGTCTCAATTGTCAGCAGGTCAAATATAAGTATCAGAGACCTGGAGGTTTCCTTCAGCAGATAGATATTCCGGAGTGGAAATAGGAGAAGATTATAATGGACTTTGTGAGTGGCCTCCCTCGTACCTCGAGGAACCTTGATTCTATTTGGGTGATTGTGGATAGGCTGACCAAGTCTGCGCATTTCATTCTGGTGTGTACCACCTATTCTTCAGAGCAGTTAGCAGAGATTTTCATCCGAGATATTGTGCGGTTGCACGGGATTCCAGTTTCTATTGTCTCAGACAGGGGTACTCAGTTTTCTTCCCAGTTCTGGAAGACTTTTCATCGGGAGTTGGGCACTCAGATTCAGATGAGCACGGTTTTCATCCTCAGACAGACGGGTAGTCCGATCGTACTATCCAGATATTGGAGGACATGTTGCGTGCTTGTGTTATTGATTTCGGAGGTTCTTGGGCTGAGTACTTGCCGCTTGTGGAGTTTGCTTATAACAATAGTTATCAATCCAGCATTCAGATTGCACCGTATGAGGCTTTATATGGGAGACGATATAGATCTCCAGTTGGTTGGTTTGAGCCCGACGAGGCTAGACTATTGGGGACAGAATTAGTTCAGGATTCCTTGGAGAAAGTGAAAGTTATCCAGGAGAGACTTCGTACGGCTCAGTCGCGTCAAAAGAGTTATGCAGACCGGAAGTTTCGGGATGTATTTTATATGGTGGGCAAGAAGGTTCTGTTGAAGGTCTCGCCTATGAAAGGCGTGATGAGGTTCGGAAAGAAAGGGAAGCTGAGTCCGCAGTTTATTTGACCTTTTCAGATACTCAGGAGGATTGGGGAGGTGGCCTATATGCTCACTTTGCCACCTAGTTTTTCTCGATGGTCGATTGAAGGTTTGGGAGTTTGTTTCATAAGAACACTAGATGGCTTCTGGTATTTATGCTTCTGCGGAAGGGGATCCGCTTAAGCGGCGACCGCAGAAGCGGTGGGTGAGCCGCAAAAGCGGATCTTGAGGAAGAGGCCTGGATCGCATAAGTGGGAAGTACACCGCATAGGAGGTTACCGCTGAGGCAGTCGTTTGACCACAAATGCGGGCCCTGGGATATAAGTTTGACCGCGTAGGCAGTTGTGTGGCCGCATAAGCGAAGACCACAGAAGTGGTCAGTTGACCGCGTAAGCAAAAATCGGGCATGGTTTGATGAACAGTGATTTCGCAAGTTTTAAAAAGAGAAGAACATTTGGACCTCGGGCTAAGGCAAAATTTGGAGCGATTTTGATGAGTATTTTGGAGGAAAACATCAACTATGGATTCTTGGACCTAGAATATGTCATTATAGCGTAAAAACATGGATTGAATACAAAGAATTCAAGGGTTTTGAAGTTAAAAATGGTGGTTAGGGCTTGAAACCCAAGTGAGCTTAAAGTGTTGATTTGAGAGGTCAAATGGACTCCGATTCTTGTAAATTTGATATGTATGGACTCATGGCGAGGCGAGGATTCCGGTGATATGACTTTTGTAATTTTTTGAGAAGGGTCCCGGGGCTCGAGTTTTTTCCAACTTCATAATTTTGGGTGTTTTTCGGGTTCTTTCTATTGGGTTATGTCCCATAAGCGTATTATAAATTATTCCTTGTGGTTTTGATCAGATTCCACACTCGAGGAGGTCGATTTGCGAGGAAAATGCAAGGCAAGCTAGGACTTTGGCTGGTTCGAGGTGAGTAATGGCTATGAATGATATACTGAGGGTTTGACACCCCATATTTGCACTATACGGTGCTATGTTGAGATGAGGCACTCGTCTTGTGTTGAGCGTGGTGATGTATTTGCTGGGGACTCGGAATTGGTCCATCCCGATTGATGACTTACTGTATTTCTCGATTGAGACTGAGCTTGTACTCGCATAATTTGGGCTAGTTGCCATGTTTGGGGCTTTATGCCGATCTGTAGAACTCCTAGAGAATATATTGAGCTGATTGACCTCACTTTACCCATTGGACGCATACCAGCTGTCCTACTTTGAATTTAAGTCGTGAAATAAATTGGACTTTGTAACTTGCACCCTGATTGAGCAATACCTAGGATTGAATACCCTGTCTTAGCTGAGTGGGCCCGAGAGGCCAAGTCTATAATGACTGAGTGGGGTCAAGGACCCCGTAGTGAGGCTAATTGATATATATTCATTGGGTCGGGCTGCACGCCGCAACAGTATATACATAAACATGTACATGGATCGGCCTGCATGCCGCAGTAGTATATTCTATGGATCGGACTGCACGCTGCAGTAGTATATTAAATGGATCGGACCGCATGCTACAGTGATATATTATATGGATCGGATTGCATGTCGTAGTGATATATGGATCAAACTGCACGCCGCAGTATTATAGCGCTTGGGTTTATGGAGCCTCTCCGGAGTCTGTACACACCCCCAATGAGCGCAGTCGACTATATTTATTGGATCAGGCTGCGCACCGTAGCATCTTATATATTTTATTGGATCGGGCTGTGTGCCGCAGCAGTATACGTATATATATTGATATGGAATTGGATCGGGCTGCGCGCCACAGCAGCGTTACTAACTGGTTGGACAGAAAGGGAACTATATGTCAGATTCTTTTCCCTGTTTGGTACCTATCCACTGGTCATTATTACTAGTAATAGAACTGTATAGTGATTTTACCGAATTTTCTTTCTTTCAGTTGTTATTTGTTGCTATTACTCACTAAGTTGGAAGTACTCACTCTACTCCCTGACCTTGTGTGCAGATCCAGGTACCTCAGGGCTGAGTTGATCTCACAGCAGAGTTTCAGAGTATCTTTCCGGAGCTTGTCGAGGTAGCTGCCTGGTGTCCGCAGGACCCGGCTCCTCCACTACTTTTGTATTACGACATTTCTGCGTACTCAGATTATGACACTATTTTTGTGTTATACACTATTCTAGTAGAGGCTCTAGACTCATGCCCCCAGATCTGTGGGAGGTTGCTATTACTGGTTGTTGGGATGTTTTATTTATAACTGATAAATTTCAAGCTCGGGTCGTTAGTGAGATTTGTCAAGCTTGCCTAGCAATGTGATGGGCGCCATCACGACCAGGTTGGGGTCGTGACAAGTTGGTATCAGAGCCTAGGTTGCTAGGCCTCATGAGTCTTGTGCCGGTTTAGTAGAGTCTCGCGGATCGGTAGGGAGACGTCTATACTTATCCTCGAGAGGCTGCAGAACCTTTAAGAAAAACTTCATATTCTTGAAATTCTTGTCGTGCGACTTTGTTGATCCGAGAACTAAACTTCTGTATTCTATTCTCTCGCAGATGGCGAGTGCGTGCGACCGAACGTGGCGGACGCCCACCATTGCCACCAACTAGAGGCCGAGGATGCGGCCATGGTCGTGGTCGAGGTAGAGCAGCATGGGCAGCACCAGCAGTTTCCCCCATTCAGGATCTGCCTCCAGCTGCAGAGGTTCCAGTAGCACCTGCTCAGGCACAAGCAGTGCCCATTGTGATTCTACGTCTTTAGGAGGCCCAGGCTCAGATTTTATCGGTTTGCACTGGCCTGGCTCAGGAAGTCTCAGCTACTACTGCAGCCACATCTCAGACCGGGGGTGGTCATCAGACCCCACAGCTCGCACTCTAGAGCAAGGTCCACTGGGTTTGCAGACCCCAGAGGCACTACCAGTTCAGCCAGCTGCCCCAATTCAGCCTGTTGCCGCTGTTCAGCCGGTTATTCCAGTTCTGGGTGATGGGGTGCCAGTGATGCCAGATGACGAGCAGTGTCATCTGGAGTGGTTAAGTAGGCTTTCACCTCCTACTTTCAGCGTCGTTCTGGGCGAGGATGCCCAGGGGTTTCTCGACAAGTGTCGACGCATGCTTAGGACAGCAGGGATCTCGAAGACTAGTGGGGTATCTTTTACCACTTTTCAGTTCTCAAGAACAAACTTTACCTGGTGGGAGGCTTATGAGCGGCGTAGGCCCGAAGGTGCAGTGCTATTGTCTTGGCAGGAGTTCTCCACTATCTTTCTGGAGAAGTGGGTGCCTCGATCACAGAGGGAGGAGTTATGCAGGCAGCTTAAGTATCTTCGTCAGGGGGGATATGTCAGTGATGCGGTATGAGATGAGATTTGCAGTGTTAGCATAGTATGCTCTGTGGATGGTTCAGACGGATCAGGAGAGGATCAAACAATTTGTGGACGGGCTCATTTATCCCATCCTTATTCTTGTGACTCGTGAGAGGGTCATGAGTCACACCTTTGAGGAGGCGGTGGATATAGCCTACGATATTGAGACGGCTCGGCGTCAGGACAGAGAGGAGAGGGAGGCCAAGAGGACTCAAGGATCAGGTGGTTCCAGTGGTGCTCCACCTAGGAGCCAGTCTCAGTAGAGCAGAGGTCGTTCTTTCAGGGCTCCACAGCAAGCTCGGTCAGAGTATCGTGGTTCATCTTCTGGTTGGAGTTATCAAGGTTCCCAGCAGGGTCAGCCATCTCTGAGCGCACTTCCAGCGCAGAGTTCGTCTCATGCCCCATATGCTTAGGGTTCATCTCCGCTGAGTTCTTTAGCCAGCCATACTGGTACGAGAGGTTCCCTTCAGTCCTAGCCACCAGCGCTAGGGAGTTGTTATGAGTCTGGCGGGTTTGGGCATATACGGAGGGAGTGTCCCCGTCGTTCTTCTAGTTCATCTCAGCAGAGAGGTCACCCCTCTTCTCATGGCCCTGTGTCTATAGCACCCGCCTAGTCAGCTAGGGGTGAGGGTCAGGCAGTTAGGGGTTGCCCCAGAGGGGGAGGCCGATCCGGTGGTGGTCATGCCCGTTGCTATGCTCTTCAGGGTAGGTCAGAAGTTGTTGCTTCAGATGCTATTACATGTATTATCTCAGTCTTCCACAGGGATGCCTACATTTTACTTGATCCTGGATCCACATATTCTTATGTATCTTCTTACTTTACTCATCATTTGGGGACTACCCGAGGGTTTCTTGCATTACATGTGCACGTATCTATGCCGGTGGGTGATATTGTTATTGTGGAACATGTGTAGTGGTCCTGTGTTGTTACTATTGGGGATCTGGAGACCCAAGTTGACTTGCTGCTATTGAACATGGTATATTCTGATATTATTCTGGGCATGGACTGACTATCACCGTGCCATGCCATTTTGGACTGTCATGCCAAAACAGTCATGTTGTCTATGCCGGGTATCTCGAGAATCGTGTGGCGTGGTACGACTGATTATGTACCCAGCAGGGTAATCTCTTTCTTAAAGGCGTAGCGGAAGGTTGGGAAGGGATGTTTATCATATCTAGCATTTGTGAGGGATATTGGAGTCGAGGCGCTTACTCGGTATGTTGTGATGCCTCGAGAGTTGGGATCGGATGTGTTTTGATGCAGGAGAGTAGATTTATTGTGTATACTTCGTGTCGGCTTAAGCCTCATGAGAAAATTACCTTGTTCATGACTTGGAATTGGCTGCTATAGTTCATGCTTTGAAGATTTGGTGGCACTATCTATATGGCGTGTCCTGTGAGGTGTTCATGGATCATCGCAGTCTTCAGCACTCGTTTAAGCAGAAGGACCTCAATTTGATACAGCTTAGGTGGCTTGAGTTACATAAGGATTATGATATTACCATATTGTATCATTCGGGGAAGGCCAATATAGTGGCCAATGCTTTGAGACGGAAGGCGGTGAGTATGGGTAGCTTGGCATTCATTCCAGTTGGGGAGAGGCCCCTTGCAGTTGATGTTCAGGATTTGGCTAATCGGATGGTGAGATTAGATATTTCTGAGTCCAATCGAGTGTTGGCTTGTGTGGTTTCCCGGTCTTCTTTGTATGATCTCATCAGGGAGCATCAGTATGATGACCCGCACTTGCTTGTCCTAGCGGACATGGTCCAGCATGATGATCCCAGAGATGTGACTATTGATAGTGATGGTGTATTGCGGATGTAGGGCCGGATTTGTGTGCCCAATGTGGATGGGATCCAAGAGTTGATACTAGAGGAGGCCCACAGCTCGCGGTATTCTATTCACCCAGGTGCTGCGAAGATGTGCCAGGACTTGAAACAACAATATTGGTGGATGAGAATTAAAAAGGACATTGTGAGTTATGTGGCTAGGTGTCTCAATTGTCAATAGGTCAAGTATGAACATCAGAGACCCGTTGGCGTATTTCAGCAGATGGATATTCCCGAGTGGAAATGGGAGAGGATTACTATGGACTTTGTGAGCGATCTCCCTCTTACCTCAAGGAACCTTGATTCTATTTGGGTGATTATGGATAGACTGACTAAGTCTGTGCACTTCATTGCGGTGCGTACCACCTATTCTTTGGAGCGGTTAGCAGAGATTTTCATCCGTATGATTGTGAGGTTGCATGGGGTTCCAGTTTCTATTGTCTTAAACAGAGGTACTCAATTTTCTTCCCAGTTCATGAGGACTTTTCATCGGGAGTTAGGCATTCAGATTCAGATGAGCACATCTTTTCATCCTTAGACGGACGGACAGTTCGAGCGTACTATTCAGATATTAGAGGACATGATGTGTGCCTGTGTTGTTGATTTAGGGGTTCTTGGGCTGAGTTCTTGCCGCTTGCAGAGTTTGCCTATAACAACAGTTATCAGTACAACATTCAGATGGCACCATATGAGGCTTTATATTGGAGACGGTGTAGATCTCCAGTTGGTTTGTTTGAACCCGGCGAGGCTAGACTAGACTACTGGGGACAGAGCTAGTTCATGATGCCTTAGAGAAAGTGAAAGTTATCCAGAAGAGACTTCGCACGGATCAGTCGCGTCAGAAGAGTTATGCGGACCGGAAGGTTCGAGATGTAGCTTATATGGTGGGCGAGAAGGTTTTGCTGAAGGTTTCGCCTATGAAAGGGGTGATGATGCTTGGAAAGAAAGGGAAGTTGAGTCCATGGTTCATTGGACCTTTTGAGATACCCAGGAGGATTGGGGATGTGGCATATATGCTTGTTTTTCCACCTAGCATGTCGGGGGTTCACCCGGTGTTCCATGTATCTAGCTCAGGAAGTATGTTGGGGATCTGTCTCATGTATTAGACTTCAGCACAATCCAGTTGGATGAGGACTTGACCTATGATGTGAAGCCAGTGGCTATTTTGGGTTGTCAGGTTCAAAAGTTGAGATCAAAGGACATAGCTTCGGTGAAGGTGCAGTGGAGAGGTCGGCATGTGGAGGAAGCCACTTGGGAGACCGAGCAAAAGATGCGGAGTAGATATCCTCATTTGTTTGAGGCTCCACGTATATTTCTTGACCCGCTCGAGGACGAGCATTTGTTTTAGTTGGGGAGGATGGGATTACCCGACACGTCTTCACGTGTGTTACCGTGCCGTTTTTCCTGTTTTATGCTTCTTTATGTTTCATCATATGTGTTTGTAAAGTTTGAAGTGATTCGGTCAGAGTTTTGTTGGAATTTGAGACAATTAGTCTCTTTAATAGAAGGCTAGTTTGGAAAAGTCAACCGGACGAGTTATAGGGCTCGGATTGGATTTATGATGATTCGGCTAGTTTCGAGTGATTTATGTCTTGGGAGTGAAATCGGACTTGAATTTGGAGGTCTGGTGTAGAACTAGGCTTGAATTGGCTAAGTTTGAATTTTGGCGAATTCCGATTGTTAGGTGAGATTTTTATTCGGGGGTCGGAATGGAATTCTGAGAGTTTCTGTAGCTTCGTTAGGTGATTTGGATATGTCTGCAAATGTTCAAGTCAATCGGATGTCATTTGGTCGGGTTGTTGATCGAATGTGAGATTCGTAAGTTATAGTTGAACTTAGGCTTGAATCCGTCATGAATTGATGGTTTTTGGGTTATTGGTTGTGTTTTTATGATTGGAACAGGTTCGTATGATGTTTTGGAATAGGTTGGTAGTTTTGGTTGTGGTCCCAGGGGCCTCGGGGTATTTCCAGATGGTCGATCGGAGGTTTGGGAGTTTGTTGCATAAGAACAGTAGATGGCTTCTGGTATTTGCTCTTCTGCCGAAGGGGAGCCGCATAAGCGGTGACCGCAGAAGCGGTGGGTGAGCCACAAAAGTGGATCTTGAGGAAGAGTCCTACATCGCAGAAGCGGGAAGTAGACCGCATAGGCGGTAATCGCTGAGGCGGTGGTTTGACCGCAGAAGCGGGCCTTGGGATTTAAGTTTGACCGCGTAGGCGGTCTGTGGCCTCTTATGCGAAGATCGTAGGAGTGCTCAGTTGACCACGTAAGCGGAAATCAGGCAGGGTTTAATGAATAGTGATTTCACAAGTTTTAATAATAGAAGAACATTTGGACCTCGGGCTAAGGCAAATTTGGGAGCGATTTTGAAGAGGATTTTGGGGGAAAACATCAGGTATGGATTCTTGGACCTAGAATATGTCATTATAGTGTCAAAACATGTATTGAATACAACGAATTCAAGATTTTTGAAGTTAAAAATGGTGGTTCGGGATTGAAACCCAAGTGAGCTTAAAGTGTTTATTTGAGGGGTCAAATGGACTCCGATTCTTGTAAATTTGATATGTATGGACTCATGGCGAGGCGAGGATTCCGGTGATATGAATTTTGTAATTTTTTTAGAAGGGTCCCGGGGCTCGGGTTTTTTCCAACTTCATAATTTTGGGTGTTTTTCGAGTTCTTTCTATTGGGTTATGTCCCATTAGCGTATTATAACATATTCTTTGTGGTTTTGATTAGATTCCACACTCGAGCAGGTCGATTTGCAAGGAAAATGCAAGGCAAGCTAGGACTTTCGCCGGTTCGAGGTGAGTAATGGTTATGAATGATATACTGAGGGTTTGACACCCCATATTTGCACTATACGGTGCTATGTTGAGATGAGGCACGCGTCTTGTGTTGAGCGTGGTGATGTATTTGCTGGGGACTCGGAATTGGTCCATCCCGATTGATGACTTACTATGTTTCTCGATTGAGACTAAGCTTGTACTCGCATAATTTGGGCTAGTTGCCATGTTTGGGGCCTTATGCCGATCCGTAGAACTCCTAGAAAGTATGTTGAGCTGATTGACCTCACTTTACCCATTGGACATATACCAGCTGTCCTGACTTTGACTGTAAGTCATGAAATAAACCGGACTTTGTTACTTATACCCTGAATGAGCAATACCTAGAGTTGAATACCCTATCTTAGCTGAGTGGGCCCGAGAGGCCAAGTCTATAATGACTGAGTGGGGTCAAGGACCGTGCATTGAGGCTAATTGATATATGTACATCGGGTCGGGCTGCACGCCGCAGCAGTATATACATACACAAGTATATGGATCAGACTACACGTCGCAGCAGTATATACATACACATGTATATGGATCGGAGTGCACGCCGCAGTAGTATATTATATGGATCGGACTGCACGCTGCAGTAGTATATTTAATGGATCGGACTGCACGTCGTAGTATTATTGTGCTTTGGTTGAAAGAACCCCTCCGGAGTCTGTACACACCCCTAGTGAGTGCAGTAGACTATATTTATTGGATCGGGCTGCGCATCGCAGCATCTTATATATTATATTGGATCAGGCTGCGTGCTGCACCAGTATACGTATACGTATAGATATGGTGTTGGATCGGCCTGCGCGCCGCAACAGTGTTAGTAACTGGCCGGACCGAAAGGGAAGTATGTATTAGATTCTTTTCCCTATTTGGTACCTATCCACTGGTCATTATTATTAATAATAGAACTGTATAGTGATTTTACCAGATTTTCTTTCTTGCAGTTGTTATTTATTGCTATTACTCACTGAATTGGAAGTACTCACTCTACTCCATGCACCATGTGTGCAGATCCAGGTACCTCAGGTCTGAGTTGATCTCGCAGCAGAGTTTCCGAGTATCTTTCCGAAGCTTGTCGAAGTAGCTGCCTGGCGTCCACAGGACCCGACTCCTCCACTACTTTGTATTTTTACATTTCCGCATACTCAGATTATGATACTATTTTTGTGTTATTACGCTATTCTAGTAGAGGCTATAGACTCATGACTCCCAGATCTGTGGGAGGTTGTTATTACTGGTTGCTGGGATGTTTTATTTATAACTGCTAAATTTTGGATTTCTATCGTTATTAATGATTTTGAATTAAGGATTTGAGCTTGTAGCTCGGGTCGTTAGTGAGATTTTTTAGGCTTTCCTAGCAATGTGTTGGACGCCATCACGACCGGGTTGGGGTCGTGACATATATATAAGATGTAGTCGATACGGTATTACCTAATGCACTTATCCATAGTGCATAATATAGCGTAACTACAAATATTATATATATATATATATATATATATATATATATATATATATATATATATATATATATATATATATATATATATATATATATATATATATAAAAGCTGTATTCGATACGGTATTACCTTACACACTTATACTTAGTGCATAGTATAGCGTAAGTACATATATACATACATACATACATACATATATATATATATATATACATATATATATATATATATATATACATATATATATATATATATATGTATATATATATAAGATCTATTCAATACGGTATTACCTCATACACTTATACTTAGTGCACAGTATAGCGTAAGTAAATATATTTTATATATATATAAGCTATATTCGATGCGGTATTACCTGATACACTTATACTTAGTGCATAATATAGTGTAAGTACATATATATACATGTGTGTGTGTGTGTGTGTGTGTGTACAAAAGCTATATTCGATATGGTATTGCCTAATACACTTATACTTAGTGCATAGTATAGCATAAGTACATGTTATATATATATATATATATATATATATATATATATATAAAAGCCATATTTGATATAGTATTTCCTAATACACTTATATTCAGTGCATCGTAAAGCGTAAGTATATATATTATATATATAAGCTATATTCGATACAGTATTACCTAATACACTTATACTCAGTGCATAGTATACCGTAAGTACATACATATATATATACATATATATATATATATATACATATATATATATATATATATATATATATATACATATATATACATATATATATATAGGCAAAATCAAATAAATATAGTGATAAGAATACAGAAGAAATATGTGCATACCAAAGTGGCAAATATAAAGAAAAGGGAAAAATGAGTACTATAGACGCAAAATTTTTAGCTGTAATCTATGGATTAAACGGTTTTAAACTATATATATTAAACAAATAAGAAGTAATAAGTAGAACTGATTGTGAAGCTATTGTCAAGTTTCAAATTGTGAAGCTATTGTCAAGTTTCACCAGAAGATAAACGCAAAAAATAGTAGTAGAAGAAGATGGTTAAGTTTTATTGATACAATGTCAATATATAATTTAGTTTTGAACATATTAAAGGAAAAGATAATAATTTAAAAGACCCTTTAAGTAGGTCAAAAATTATTGTCAATGAATAAAAATATTTTATATGCACAGAATGAGATCAATAGTTCCCAAGACTGAAGACAAGGGAAAGACGTTCAAGCCTCACCCTCAAACAAATACTTGCGGACAGTATTAGGTAACCTTCATTTTAAGCCACATCCCATTACAGAACAAAATAATATAGAAAGGATAATTTTTGGAAAGCATAATTAAATATCTTTTCTATCATCAAATATGTCATTTAGAGTTTTACCAGAATGTGTTATAGATAGACCCCAGAAATTTTTAATTGATAACCTATGGATAGCATATAATAAGAAAGACACTAAATATTTTATAGTAGTTCTTAATGCCTTGGGGCAATATTTTACAGATAAAAATCAAGAAAAAAAATTAAATACTATGTAGTTATACATGGTAAGACAAATGGTATTTTTCAAACATGGATAGAAGTATTAGACTCTGTTAAAGACATACAAAACCCACTTTTTAACGGTTCTAATGATTTTACTGAAGCACTAGATTACGCAAGAGGAATACTAGGACCAAATTATTATATTTCCCCAGCACTCAGACAAAACCTAGAAAAAATCCAATACAACATCCAAAAGGACACAGAGAAAATAATATTTTGCGACCATTGCTCATCAATGACTGAAGCTTTCAGAAGGCTAAACCAGAAGAATGAAATCTTAGAGAAGGAAAAAACCAGACTTATGGAGCAATTAAAGGTATTAGAACAACGAGTGCATGCTTTAAATTTTGAAATAACACAATCAAGACTCAAGTAATTCCTCAACAAGATACAAAAATGAATAGTCCGAAGAAGAGTTTTTCATGTCAAGAAAAAATGGATGAGAAGGGCGTGCTTTCCCTAATGAATGCAGAAAAATCCACTATATCAGATGATGATACAGCTAGTTCGGTTCAAACGGTGACCGGTAAGATAAATCAAATCCGTTTATGGCTGCCACTTTTCCAAAACGTGAAGAAGAAGGCTCATCAAGGCGAAGGCTACCTAGAACATAAACACACGGAGAAACGTTAAAGAAAAAGAGCACAATTGTTAAAAAGAAAAAATGAAAAAATAGAAGATGTAATTAAACAGACATTAGAGAATTTTTTTCAGGAAAAGGAAAAACAAGACAAACATATGATAAAAAATCCTAGTCCAAGTCCAGAAAGGTCCAGTCCAGAAAGGTCTCAAAGCTCAGGAAAAGACGATAATGAAGATGTGACGAACTGACCCGTCGTCTCCTGATTTATCGCCTCATTTACCCATTATTGTGTTTCTTTAAGTTTCATTATCGGCATTGGATGCGTTAGAATTAATTTAGAGTAATTTTATTAAGAAATGAGATACTTAGTCTCTTTAAAGAAAACTTAAAATGGAAAAGTCAACCGAATATTTACTTGTGAGTTAGAGAGCTCGGAATTGAATTTTGATGATTCAGTTAGCTTCGGGTGATGATTTAAGGCTTAGGAGCGCAATCAGAAGTAATTTTGGAGGTCCGATAAAGAAGTTAGCCTATTTTGGCGAAGTTAGTATTTTGGCGAATTCCGGTTAATAAGTGAGATTTTTATCTGAGGGTCGGAATGGAATTTCGAGAGTTTCTGTAACTTCATTGGGTTATTTTGGATATGTGTACAAATTTTCAGGCCATTCGGACATCGTTTGGTCGGGTTTTTGATCGAATGCGCATTTTGAAAGTTTTAGTTTAACTTAGGCCTTGATTTGATGAAAATTGATGATTTTTATATTAACGGTAGTGTTGTTATAGTTTGAGCACGTTTGAATGAGGTATTAAAACATGTTTGTATTTTTTGGTTGAGGTCCCGGGGACCTCGGGTGTGTTTCGGATGCCCAACGGGTCATTTTTGGAAGATTTTTGTTGTTTTGAGCATAAACCTATAATGATCCAAAGGTCCATTTTTAGCTCCCGAGATCGAAATATGATTTCGAGACTTCCGTAAATTTAAATTATCAATTATTGGACTGATCTAGAAATTTTAGTTTAATTTCATCAAGTCGCGATTGAGTTTTTGACGCGAAATGTGAGTTAATTGTTTAACGAGCGAAATGGGTATTGAATTGGGAAAATGAGCTCCGAATTCAGTTTCTATTGAAGTGTTGTTTTCTTATTGTTATTATTTGTGACTTATAGGAGCAAGAATCGTCGAATTCCGAGTTCGTATTATGGAGTTATACCACTTTTAGTGAAAATATTGTCCCTAATTATGGGAATAACGGCTGGATAGATACGCAATGAGTATGTGGTACTGTGTAATGTGTATGGCGGTGGAAGGTATACAAAAACATGAACTAAAGGTAAAACTAATGGGTGATTCGCTTGTAAGGGAAATCTATTTGTCATACTAGTTAGATAAGTCTGGGAGCTGGGATCGCTTCTATAAATGTATTATGACGAAATCGTTGAGTTAAGAAGACCACCTTGAAGGTTGAAAACATTTAAAGAAAGAATATGTTCTTACTCGGTTGAATAGCCCAATAATGGGGGACTGAAAGGTATTTCCTATGTGTTATGATTCAAACAGGTGCAACACATGTCCATGTATCAATTTTGATAGTATAATACGTGTGGTATTGAAATTTATGTAATTGATATGCAATTATAATACTTTGTCAAGTTGTGGACGTGTTGTTAGGATGGTTTTGGTGATTCTCTGGCAGGTGGATAGGCCTAATTACAAGGAAAACTCTGCTAAACATTTTAAAAAATTTGTGACTTAGTAAATGTTTTATTGCCTATAGAGTGGGCTTCATTGTTGTGTGATTGAATGCAAAAATTGTAGAAGAGTTAAAATTTCCGATGATTCGTGTTTCCACGAGCTTATGATGGAGGGATTTTAATCTCACGATGAATTTATGAATGCAATAGAGTATAAGTGCATTTTGATCTACGGCTTTGAGCCAAGTTGGGGAGATTGCTATTAAATAGGGCGATTGCACAATTATATGCTATATATGTTCGAGTTTGATGCATACTGGTGAATCAGTTCTGGTTATGGAAATTGGGTCAAGAATGGAACGAATGAAGGAAAATTTTTGACAACATGTCATGAGCTCGGATGAGCAGGAGATGAGTTTTGATGTTTAATGTAAGTTGGAATTGTCTTCAGCGTCACCTAAGATCGGTGTTTTGTAAAAGGGTTTTGCATCCAGGTTAATGATTCTTGATCTCTCTTCAGCGTTAGTGCGACCGATGATTTGGAGGTACGTTCCAGATATTGTTGTGGTAAGTTGTGGGAGTGTGTCCCACGGGAAGATTTCATAAATGTGGCATGTGATCACTTGATTGATTAAAGATGTAAACCAAGTATGAAGTTTGTGATGGTGTAGTTAAATTAAAGATTCATGCCTGGAGGCACTTGGCATATTGGGTTGTGAACTGGGGAGGATTACTCCGATTGTGATGGATGTTCTTGTGTTTTATGAAGAAAATGGAAGTTATTATGGACCTTTGAAAGGTTATTCGACTAGTTCAGTGTGATCAGAATCAGCTTTAAGTCGGTGAATGAATTTTACGTGAATAATGGCTCTATATCAAGCTAGATGTGTTCATTTTAGTAATGCGGTCCTCATGGAGGTGTAGCTAGATGTGTTCATTTTACTCCGTGTGATTTGTGAAATGGCTCGAGAAATTGCTTATGTGTTGAGAATCCGCGTAGGAATGATTATACCAGAGCAACCTGGCTCTTAAAATTCAGATTTGTATATCGTACCTCCGTTGTGCTTGATTTTTGTAGCTCTAACGCTCTATGCCTTTAGAGATATTATGATGCACTTAGCCTGCTTATGACCGATATTCGGTATTATTTTGTAATAAGCAGATTTGGCTCGATGTGCATCTCCTTATGTGAGATCGATATGTGGATCGGGTGGCACACCCTCATGGGTATATTATCTGGACCGGGTTTCACGCTGCAACAGTGTGACGTTGAGCATAGTTTTTTATATACTATTTTGTATGCCTTGCTTCCTGTTTTCTAAAGAAAGTTCGTATTAGTGCGTGGGATTGGTAATTACTTCCAGAGTTCATTTTTATTTTATATTGCGTTAGAATTGGTATTAGCAAATTGGGGCATCATATGCGACTTATAATTATGTCTGGAGTGGCTTATTTCCCGAACAGTTCATACTGGGTAAGATGAGATCATTGAATTTGAGATCAGTGCAGTATGAGTATATGAAGTAAAATTAAAAATCAAAGACCATTGTTTGGCTAAGAATGAGGTGATAGTTCTTGCCAAGAGTATAGAACTAATGAATTGTTGTTTCGGTAGTAGTTATGAATGTGTGCAGGTCTTATCTGTCTAGTCAATATTGTAAGAATTTGAACAAGACATGTGTGTGTCATGCAGAGCATGTGATGTGTATTGATTCCTCCGAAATGATTAGATAAACGATCTTCAGATGATTAGGGAGAATGATATTGCTTAGTGCAAGTGATTTGACGAGAGTAAATGTCTCAGAAAAAGGTAATGTGATTAAAATGATTATATTTCAGTAGTATTACGGCATGTTCTTATTGGGTCAACTAGTGGTATACAGATTGGCTTGGTAGCACATGTAAATATTAAGTAACTGTCGTGGAATGATAGGGTATCAAATGTGTGCATGTACTCGTATGTTGGAAACTGGGATTAGGTATGATGATTTGTGTGTTATATGGAGTTCTGATGTACAGGCTTCTTGGTATTCAGTTCGTTGGCAGGCCGCTGTGGCTATGTATCTAGCTCGAGTTAGCTTGGTTAGTCCCGAGTTGTATTGTTAAGGGATAGGTTGATTCAATTGTTCTTGAACTGGTTGGTGATTTGGGGAGATCTATGAATTGCTTTTTTGTGCTGTGAGATGTCATGATTTGTTGGATATAGGTACATGTGGTACGATTCTGTTGAGGATTCGTAGAGAAAGTCGAGCAGGAAGAGTAATTGAGTGTCGCTCGTAAAGGGAGAATTGATTATGACCTTTCGGGGTGGATTCATATGTTCTTTTTTATTATGTGAGACGTGGTCTCAGCCTTGTGTTGTAGTGGTTTTGATGAGCATGAGGTACAACCCTTTCGTTTGAGTTGTTTGTCCTGATTTGAGTATGTTCAGGCTGTTTCTTATGGGTGCGTATATTATGCGAGATGTGGCTTAGGCCCGTATTGAGACGTTATGTCACCAGAATGGTGTAATTGGTCAGAAGAGATCGTACGGATCATGAATGAATATAAACGGATTCGATTTCAGCATGTTTGATGGGTAAATATCAATGTTCGGCCATGGTAATTACCAAAGAAGAAATGGCCTCATGAATGGTTGATTCGATATAATCGTTGGAGTCATTAATAAACATGAAAAGATGTGATTTCGGCTGACTAGAGAGCTTATATTGAGGTTTTGCTCAAAATTCTGTTGCGGTATTATTCAAGAAGAAAATGGCTTCGCGTATGGGTGACCTGAGGAATGGATGCGGTTATCGCGTGTTTTATATACCGTGGGCAGTATATGAATGTGTTGAAATAAGAGTTTATCTAACAAGAGATTTTCTATTGATATTTTGGTTATCGTGGGCGGCTGTTGTGAATGGAAGTTATTGCTGCATATGTTTGAGTTATGTGGTATATCACATGATTGCATCCACGGTTGCAGGTATGGATTATCACAGCTGGTTCGGGTTTATTTTGGATATAGAGACGTGAGGTTATGATCTTGTGTAAGATTTTAGAAGGTGAAATGTAGTTCTATGGGTTATGGACTAGATGGATTGTGAAATTCCAGCTATATTATGATGTCGGGTCTATATGAGATAGGATGACGTCGGATCACCATGGGTTATATGCACGGTAAAGTTATTCAGCTATTGGTGAACTTCTAGAACAACCCTGGGTCTGCTTGAGGATGAGCGTTTGTTTAAGTTGGGGAGAATGTGACGACCCGATCCGTCGTCTCGTGATTTACCGCCTTGTTTCCCCCTTATTGTTTTGTTTTAAGTTTCATTATCGGTATTGGGTGCGTTAGAATTGATTTGGAGTGATTTTATTAAGAAATGAGATACTTAGTCTCTTTTAAGAAGACTTAAATTGGAAAAGTCAACCGGATGTTGACTTGTGAGTTAGAGAGCTCGGAATTGAATTTCAATGATTCTGTTAGCTCCAGGTGATGATTTAAGGCTTAGGAGCGCAATCGGAATTAATTTTGGAGGTCTGGTGAAGAAGTTAGCCTATTTTGGCGAAGTTAGTATTTTGGCGAATTCGAGTTAATAGGTGAGAGTTTGATCTGAGAGTTGCTGTAACTTCGTTGGGTGATTTTGGATATGTGTACAAATTTTCAGGTCATTCGGACATCGTTTGGTCGGGTTTTTTTTTATTGAATGCGCATTTTGAAAGTTCTAATTTAACTTAGGCCTTGATTTGATGAAAATCGATGCTTTTGATGTTAACGATAGTGTTTTTCTGGTTCGAGAAAGTTTGAATGTGGTATTAAAACATGTCTGTACTTTTGGTTGAGGTCTCGGGGAACTCGGGTGTATTTCGGATGCCCAACGGGCCATTTTTGGAAGATTTTTGTTGTTTTGAGCATAAACCTATAATGATCCAAAGGTCCATTTTTAGTTCCCGAGATCGAAATTTGATTTCGAGACTTCCAAAATTTAAATCATGAATTATAGGGTTGATTTAATTTCATCAAGTCGCGAATGAGTTTTTGACGCGAAATGTGAGTTAATTATTTAACGAGCGAAATGGGTATTGAACTAGGAAAATGAGCTCCGAATTCAGTTTCGATTGAAGGGTTGTGTTCATATTAGTATTTTTGACTCATAGGAATAAGAATCGTCGATTTTCGAGTTCTTATGATGGAGTTATAGCATTTTTAGTGAAAATAAAGCTACTACGTTTGTTTACAGCACTGTGAACAGTAGTTATGAATAGTGTTCATGAACAGTACCCCGTAACAGTATCCGTGAATAGTACCTGTAACAGTATCCCTAAACAGTACATACAGGTGAACACTAACACGGGGTGAATAGTATTTCCGAAAAATTCTGGGCAGAATGTTTATTCATCTGCGAATCAAAAATATTTTCACCATTTTTAAGCAAAAACGTGAGAGCTTTTGGATGGGAATTGAAGAGGGTTCGACTGGGAATCATTGGAGTTAAGTTTTATGAGTTAAATGCATGATTTTATTGATGAATCATTCTTGAAATTCATGAAAACATAGCAAAATTCTAAGAAATTAGGGCTTGGAGCAAAAACTTTATTTTGGGATTTGAGGGGCCATTTGTGGTCCGAATTGGGAGTTCTTGGTATGTATGGACTCATGGCAAGACGAGGATTCCAAAAATATAAATTTCAAATTTTTTTGGGACGTGGGCCCGGTGCTCGGGTTTTGCCAATTTCGTGTTTTCGGGTATTTTTTGAGTTCTTTCAATTGGGTTATGTCCCATTAGCATATTGTGAGATATTTGCCCTGATTTTGGTTAGATTTGACATGCGCGGAGGCCCATTTGAGGGGAAAAGGCGTTGCGGTCTAGAGAATTTGCCGGTTCGAGGTGAGTAATGACTTTAAATGATGCACTGAGGGTTTGAAACCCCGGATTGCACATCATACTGTTATGTTGAGATGAGACACGCATTGTATGATGAGCGCTGGGTCATTTACTATTGGGGATTGTGACTTTGTCCATCCCAGTTGATATTTTACCGCGTATTTGATAAAGATTTACTGTATTTCAACATGATTTGGGCTTATTGCAATATTTGGGCTTCGTGCCAATTTATTTGAAACCTTTTGTAAATTTACATCACTATTTTTCTCACGAATTGAAATATTATTTGAACTCAGTCTAATTGAATTATATTATTTTGTGAACTCAGCTACATTTATACTCAACTCGAGATTTAATGACATTTATAATGTTGTTGAGCTGAGCACTATTGTTTTACTGATGCACAAGAGGCTTATGATTATTTTCTGGACTGATTGAGCCCGAGGGCTATACGTGAGGATATGTTGAGTGATGTGAGGAGGCTTCCAGGCCTCGAGTGTTATGTGAGGAGGCTTTCAGGCCTCGTGTGCAATGTGTGAAGGCTTTTAGGACTATTGATATTGCGCTATGGCTGTAGGAGCCCCTCCAGAGTCTGTACACACCCCCTGTGAGCGCAAGGTACCCAGGTGAGTTGGGAGTGGGCCCGAGAGGCCGTTTTTCATGACCCCAAACCCGTTCGTGATGGCTCCCGGCCGCGAGGCAGGGCAAGCCCGACCAAACCACAACCAAGAACGGCATTTCCAGCCAAAAGAAGCTATTTAGGATAACACAACAAATTTAATTTCAAACTCCCAACCAGGGATAGATAATACTCATAAAAATACATCTGATTAAGAACAAATAATCCTCCCAAAACTGAGAAGTCACGAGTACAGAGCCTCTAACAAATAGGATACAAGTCTGAACGGAAATGATACAGAAGTCTGACAAAATAGCAAAAGAACAAAGTGATGGAGACAGAGTAAGGGGTCTAGCGGACGTTGGGCAGCTACCACAATACTCAGAATAGCTCGGGAAATCAACACTAGCAGCACTAGGTCTCTGGAGCACCTAGATCTGCACACAAGGTGCCGAGAGTATGGGGTGAGTCTACCAACTCAGTGAGTAATAAGTCTGTATAAAAACCCAAAGATAAGAAAACACGAAATAACACAAAACGAAGCTATCTAGCAGTTCTATCCAGTACGAAGCCTCAGAGATAGACAGAACAAGCAATAGTAAATAAATGTATGAGATGCAATGCAATGCATGAACACTGCGGAACGTGCAGCCCGATCCATATGGGCACCCGCGCTCACTGTGGGGGTTCAAACTCCGGAGGGGCTCCTACAACCTAAGCGCCACATCTTACAGTGTCAATAGTTACCACTGTTTCCATTACAATACACGATGCCAATAGTTACCACTGTTTAAATTTATAATACACGGTGCCCATAATTACCACCATTTCCATTTATAATACACTGTGCCCATAGTTATGACCCTTTCCATTTAAAATACACGGTGCCAATTGTTACCACCATTTCCATTTAAAATAATGTACAGTCCAAAAATAGTGAGATAGTACTCATCAGCCCGAATTATCGTTTAAAAATCATTTGAGTTTTCAAAACGTATAAATATAGCAGAGTTTGCAAAAATAATATTAAAACCTGGACTGAATTCAAATAATATGCAAATCATGATAATTCTGAGATAACGATCCCTGAAAGGATTCTACAAGTCGTCACAAGGCCCCAAACAAGGCATCAAGTCCAGATATCATCAATATAGTATGTGAAGCAATCGCCAACATACTACAATCTATCCCTCAAATTGGACCGAGTCACCATTTCCAACGTATACGACCCCGCACTAGCCATGGAGTCCGTGTCTAGCCTCATAATAGCGTCACAATGTGATATACCAGGGTTTCAAACCCTCGACTCATCATCTACACCCATTACTTACCTCAAGCCGGCCGCAAACTAGCTCGAAATGCCTTTTCCTCGAGAATCAACCTCCGCGGATGCCAAATATGATCAAAACCAATAGTAATACGTCATAATAGGCTAATGGAACATAGCCCAACCGAAATAACTCGAAATACACCCAAAAACACGAAGTTCGCAAAACCTAGCTCCAGGCCCGCTTCTTAAAAAATTACGAAACTTACATTTTCGGAATCCTCGTCTCGCCACGAGTACGTACATATAAACTTCATCAAAATCGGAGTCCAATTTCTCCTCCAAATCCCCAATTTTCATTTAAAATTTCAAGACCTAGTTCATCAACCTTTACACCCAATTTCAGTGAACTAATGGATGATTCTTCGATTAAATGACGTATTAAGACCACGAGACTTACCTTTAATCACTTCCCGTTGAAATCCCCTTCAAAATCTGTCAACAAGCACTCAAAGTGGTGCAAGAATGGAGGAAATATGAAATAGCTCACGGATGAAATGTTTATAAAAAGCCCTCTGCCCAGATATACTTTCCTCTATGCGATCGGGAACTTCCTCCTGCGATGGCATAGTACAAGATTCCTAGGCCTCTATATTGGCCTATGCGCATGCGACCAACACCCTGCGATCGCATTGCTTCATCGGCCAGACTTACACGATCGCAAACTCCCCTTTGCGATCGCAGAGAGCAACCACTTAAACCTACGCGATTGTATCACCAAATACGCGAGCGCATAGAAAAATTCCAAGACCCCAACCAAGCCTTCTACGCAATCGCAATGCCATACCTGCGATCGCATAAGGCAAATACCTGCAACAGCTGTAGCCTCAAAATATGCAACTTTTCCAACTACAAATCCTTCCTTTAGCCATCCGAAATCACCCTGAGCCCCCCCCCCCCCAGACCTCAACAAAAAGCATCAACACGACTTATTACCTCATTCAAACTTGCTCGGGCCATAAAAACACTAGCGCAACACCAAAAATCACCAAAATCCTCAAATTCAAGCCTAAGTCAAACTAGAACTTTTCCAAATTCGCATTTGATCCAAACCTCGACCTAAACACCTCCGAATGATCTGAAAATTAGCACACATATCAAAACTCACCTAACGGAGCTACTGCAACTGTTGGAATTCCATTCCGACCCCCGGATCAAAATCTCACCTATCAACAGGAATTCGCCAAAATTCGAACTTAGCCAATTCAAGCCTAATTCTACACCGGACCTCCAAATCAAATTCCGATTTAACTCCCAAGTCATAAATCACCTTCCGAAACTAGTCGAATCATCGGAAATCCATTCTGAGCCCTTTAACTCACAAGTAAACGTCCGGTTGATTTTTCCAACTTAATCTTTCTTTAAAAAGACTAATTGTCTCAATTCCAACCAAAATCTGTACGAATCACTTCAAACTTTAAAAATACATATAGTGAAGCATGTAGAAGAATAACACAGGGAATACGGGGCGGTAACACATAATACAACGGGTCGGGTCCTCACATCCTCCCCAACTTAAACAAACACTCGTCCTCGAGCGTACCCAGAGTTTTACTAGAAGCAACCCAATAGCTGAATGACCTTACCAAGCATATACTCAGGGTGATCCCACGTAACCCCATCTCACATAGGCCCGATAATACAACACAGCCAAAATTTCACAATCCATATAAGCCATAAACCACATAGCACTTTCCGAAGTCATGCACCAAATCAGAACCCCACATATATACACAGAATTAACCCGAACCAGCTGTAATTACCCACACCTACAACCTCAGGTGAATTCATACAATATACCACGCATTCCAACACTCGGAATGATAGTCTCTATTCACAGAGTTACCCGCAGTACTCAGTTACCAATAGAAAACCTTTATTTAGCTAAAGTCTTATTCCAACACTTTCGTATACTGCTAATGATAACTAAAACACCCAGCGAACTGTAGCAATTATTCAGATCAACCAATCATGAATTCACTTCCATGTTGACTATTGCCACAACAGATTTTCGGGCCAAACCTCGATATTATCCTTCTAACCAGCTAAAATCAAATATGCTCGTACTCAGTAATGACTCCAGCGATAATCTCAACTACAACACGTGACTCTGTGATATGACATCTCAATACCGGCCTAAGCCACAATGTGCTCATCACGGCACCAATAAGATCTGAACACACTCAAATCATGACAACTGACCTAAATGAAAGAGCTGTAATTCAAATTCCTCCGTACGATCACAACACAGAATTGAGATCACGTCTCACATCATAGAAAAAAAGTACCTGAATCCTCTTCCAAAGGATAATAACATCCCATGGCCTTGCCACAACGCGAGATTCTATCCAAACACTATTACCTCTGAAGCACCTCAAGTCATCATGCTCTACACAGACAGCCACGCACAGATTAAGTCTGAAACCAAGCAATCCATCACACTCACGGTGAAGCAAGTGTTATACACTATTCAATCTTGAAAGGACACAACCGATGTGCTATTCGCCGAGCAACTCCTAATACGGATTTTCCTCATAAACTAGGAAGCAAGGCATACAAAGTAACATATAGGAAAATTATTCTCCACATCACAGTGTTGCGGCGCGCAACCCGACCCAGATAACATACCCGTGGCGGCGTGCCATCCGATCCAAATAACATACCTGTGGCGGTGTGCCACCCGATCCACACATATATCTCACAAAAGGAGGTGCACATCAAGCCAAATTTTCTCATTAGAATAAACACATATAGTCTCATGCCCGACCGCAAGAAACACATCTGAAAAGTCCCTCAATACCGGAACTGAATCAATGGTATAAACCTCTGCATTAACATCCACCACAAAGGCCCAATTAAACAAGAAATACTTGCCAACTGTCCGCTGGTCACTGGAATGCATGCTACCCTGCTAGGACATAATCTGATGTACCTTACCATGAAGCCAGTGGCATTTTCTAACATAGCCCATAGCACATTAGTCTAGACAATCTAACCTTGGAACAACCAGTCTACCATTAATATCATAACCCAAATTTAACATACCAAGCAAAGAAAGATCCACTAGGACCTCCAGTTTTCAACAACTGCTAGACGATGTCGATACACACGAACCACAACCACCGCATGGTCGGATCACGAGAACTTCTAGTCTCCAACACATATAATGCATGAATCACTGTAACTGATCCCAATTTCCTCAGTGCTAATACAGATTGCACCTCAAGTACCCAATTATCCCACGAGAGATATTTTAAAACTTCCATGTGCCATCAAATAACTCAGATATCCGCAGTCAATCCCATAAGCGAATGTCGTACCACTACGGATGTATCATTTGTAGGATTACCCTCTTTCCGAAACATATGCCATTTCCAAATCACTTCCAATCAACAGTACCATTTCCTTGATTACCTGAAGCTACTCATTACCTAAGACATAGCCAAATCTACCATACCTGTCAGAACTGAACCGAAACCTCGCACACGCCCATCTCGGTCCCTTTACAACATAACGCATATTCCATATCCTCCAAGTATAACTCGAGAACTTTCATCTCCCTTCTAAGCCCCAGACATCGACACACTCAACTAGTCTAGAACTTTCAAGATCCCATATAGGAGAAAAATTATTACATACTCCATGATTCGCTTACCTATAGGAAATATACTCATTTTCAAACCACGATAAAACACATCAAGAGCTCTTCCTCCCAATTCCATTGCACAGGCTAAACTGCCAGGACTGAATCCTTTTACCCCAACCGAGTTAAGTAAATTGGCAGTACTTAAAGTTGTGCTACACAATACTCGTAAGGCTCATTACCTCGAACACATACAGGAATTAATCATACCCTTACCATATCGATTCGGTTTATTATCAAGCTATTCCATTTATCTAATTTCCTTCTTGATTCATCATTAATTCGATATTCTCCTCCGATGCAGCACCATAATACCTCAATTCAGGTTACCACCCGAGACTCCCACATAAGACCACACTATCTAAGACCCATAGGCCATTGAATACCCTCTCGAACACTTCTCAGAAGTGAAATATTCCAGAATGCTTTACCTTGAAGTACTTCCTACGAATCTGAATTCGTTACCATTACCTTCCAAAAATGGATACATAGAATCCCATGATTAACATAAAATACCACAAGTCTTGATCTTTTCTAATGGAAACACAGTATCTAGCCACATACACAAAATTAAGGCACCTGATTGTTACATGCAAAATCTTGAACATAGTAAAACCATTCTCGAGAGTCGTTCACTCTTATTTAGCTTCAATTCACCCTCTCTACACGAACGGAACCACTCGTGCCTCATTAGAACACTGACACCGCAAAACATGATTTCATACAGATACAACAACCTTTTCCCTTCTTTATGCACCGAGCATTCTTTATCAACAACAGCTCAAAACATTCTAGTATTTTCAACACATTTACGAAAGCACCATATAACCTTTGTAGAAATTTTCCTTCACACGTCCCATCCTCGGCTCAATTCCTGCAACTAGAACTGATCCATCCGCATGTATCTAATCGGAACTAACATAGCACATAACCGTACAATCAGCTAATCAACAGCAACCTCCCCAACTTAGCTTGAAACCATATACCCGGACACACTCAACAATTCATAACACTTTTACTTTGATGGCACCACCATGCCATAGTGACATTAAACTCACTCCTTTATAAGCTCATGGAAACACAAATCATTTGGAATTTTTAACTCTTCTGAAACTCTTGCACTACTCGCACAGCAGTTAAGCCCACTCTCTAGGCAACCAAATTTTACTAAGTCCCAAATTTTCAAAAATTTCGGCAGAGTTTCCTTTGTAATTGAGCCTATCCACCTGCTAGAGAATCACCCAAACCATCCTAATTACACTTCCACAACTTTACAAAGAATCACATTGTATATCAACAACATTAATCTCAATATTATATGTATTATATTATCAAAATTTGTCACATGAACATGCGCTGCACCTATTCAAATCATAACACATAGGGTATACCTTTCAATCACACATGATATCTTCGAACATTCACATAGGTATCATACCACTTTCGAACACTCTGCAGAAGAAAACCCACCTAATTTTTTCAATATAATATTTCGGTATATCATCCACCGGCATACACCTCACATGATCACTTAGTCTTCTTGAGTCTGAACTCATAGCGCAGCATGCAATCTACTCCATTCCCAGCTACGAGACTCGAAAAGATTCTTCACGCGCCCATAACTCAGAGCAACACATCCGATCACAACGGAAATAAAATACTTAATGGTCCATTTATCACTTAGCAGACCTTCTTCGACACTACCAAGTCATACAGACACATCACGCGGCACCAACGTACTCATCATGAAGCTATCCAGCCGCCATGACAACAATCAGGGACAATAGTGAACTTATGAGCTCATAACACCAGCTCACGCAATCAGCACCTTGGGTGCTCCAGCTATAGACAAGGATTCGGCCTCAAGTCTTCCAGACTGGCCCAACAACAACTCATAGAAATCATAACTTGGCCCTCTATCAGGGAGTAATCAGCCATCAGGCACATATAATACTGGACGCTCACAGACGCATACAAACGTGAGGAAGGAATTTCAAGAGCTATATCCCAAGCTGAATCAAGTACGCACGATAAGAATTCCAAGAATGTGAAGTTTTTCCTAAAGGTTCCGTAGCCTCCCGAGGATAGGTGCGAACGTCTATGTACCGATCCGCGAGACTCTACTAAACTGGCTAATGACTCGTGAGGCCTAGCAATCTAGGCTCTCATACCAACTTGTCACGACCCCAAACCCGGTCGTGATGGCGCCCGACCACGAGGCTGGGCAAGCCCGACCAAACCACAACCAAGAACGGTATTTACAACCAAAAAAAGCAATTTAGGATAACACAACAAACTTAATATCAAACTCCAGACCAGGGATAGACAATACTAATAAAATTATAGCTGAGTAAGAACAAATAATCCTCCCAAAACCGAGGAGCCACAAGTACAGATCCTCTAACAAACAGGATACAAGTCTGAATGGAAATGATACAAAAGTCTAACAAAATAGCAAATGAACAAAGTGATGGAGACAGAGTAGAGGGTCCTGCGGACTTTGGGCAGCTACCACAATACTCTGAATAGCTCGGGAAATCAACAGCAGCAACACTAGGTCTCTGGAGCACATGGATCTGCACATAAGTTGCAGGGAGTATGAGGTGAGTCTACCAACTCAGTGAGTAATAAGCATGTATAAAAACCCAAATATAAGAAAACACAAAATAACACAAAACGAAGCTATCTAGCAGTTCTATCCAGTACCAGTCTCAGAGATGTACAGAACAAGCAACATTAAATAAATGTATGAGATGTAATGCAATGCATGAACATTGCGGAACGTGTAGCCCGATCCATATGGGTACCCGCGCTCACTGTGGGGGTTCAGACTCCGGAGGGGCTCCTACAGCCCAAGTGCCATATTATACAGTGTCAATTGTTACCACTGTTTCCACTACAATACACGGTGCCAATAGTTACCACCGTTTCCATTTATAATACACGGTGCCCATAGTTACCACTGTCTCCATTTAAAATACACGGTGCTAATAGTTACCACCGTTTCCATTTAAAATAATGTGCAGTCAAGAAATAGTGAGATAGTACTCATCAGCCGAAAATTTCAAAACGTATAAATATGGCTGAGTTTGTAAAAATAATATTTAAACCTGGATTGAATTAAAATAATATGTAAATCATGATAATTCTGAGACGATCACTGAAGGATTCTACAAGTCAGCACAAGGCCCCAAACATGGCATCAAGTCCAGATATCATCAATATAGTATGCGAAGAAATCCCCAACATAGTGCAATCTATCCCGAGGATTGGACCGAGTCACAATTTCCAACCTATATGACCCCACACTAGCCATGGAGTGCATGTCTAGCCTATAATAGTGTCACAATGTGATATACCGGGGTTTCATACCCTCAGGTCATCATCTACACACATTACTCACCTCAAGCCGGCCAAAAACTAGCTCGAAATGCCTTTCCCTCGTGAATCAACCTTTGCGTATGCCAAATATGATCAAAACCAATCAGAATACGTCACAATAGGCTAATGGAACATAACCCAATCGAAATAACTCGGAATACACCCAAAAACACGAAGTTGGAAAAACCCGAGCCCCATGCCTGCTTCTCGAAAAATTATAAAATTTACATTTTCGGAATCCTCGTCTTGCCACGAGTCCGTGCATATAAACTTCATTAAAATCGGAGTCCACTTGCTCCTAAAAATTCCCAATTTTTATTTGAAATTTCAAGCCCTAGTTCATCAACCTTTACACCAAATTTCAGAGAATTAATGGATGATTCTACGATTAAATGACGTATTAAGACCACGAGACTTACCTCCAATCACTTCCCGTCAAAATCCCCTTCAAAATACGTCAACAAGCTCTCAACGTGGTGCGAAAATGGAGGAAATATGAAATAGCTCGCGGATGAAATGTTTATAAAAAGCCCTCTGCCCAGATATAATTTTCTCTATGTGATCGCGAACTTCCTCCTGCAATCGCATAGTACAAGATTCCCAGGCCTCCATATTGGCCTATACAAATGCGACCAAAACCCTGCGATCGCACTGCTTCACCGGCCAGACTTACGCGATCGCAAACTCCCCTCTGCGATCGCAGAGAGCAACCACTTAAACCTACGCGATCGCATCACCAAATACGCAAGCGCATAGAACAATTCCAGGACCCCGACCAAGCCTTCTACTCGATCGCAATTCCATACCTGCGATCGCATAAGGCAAATGCTTGCAACAGCTGTAGACTCAAAATCTGCAACTTTTCCGACTACAAATCCTTCCGTTAGCCATCCGAAATCACCCCGAGGCCCCCCGGGACCTCAACCAAAAAGAACCAACACGACTTATTACCTCATTCAAACTTGCTCGGGCCATAAAGACACTAGCGTAAACACCAAAAATCACCAAAATCCTCAAATTCAAGCCTAAGTCAAACTAGAACTTTTCCAAATTCGCATTTGATCCAAAACCCGACCTAAGCACCTTCGAATGATCTGAAAATTTGCAGACATATCAAAAAACACCTAATGGAGCTACTGCAATAGTTGGAATTCATTCCAACCCCCGGATCAAAATCTCACCTATCAATCGGAATTCGCCAAAATTCAAACTTAGCCAATTCAAGCCTAATTCTACACCGGACCTCCAAATCAAATTCCGATTTCACTCCCAAGTCATAAATCACCATATGATACTAGTCGAATCATCGAAAATCCATTCTGAGCTCTCTAACTCACAAGTAAACGTCCGGTTGACTTTTTCAATTTAAGCTTTCCTTAAAGAGACTAATTGTCTCAATTCAACCAAACTCTGTTCGAATCACTTCAAACTTTACAAACACATATAATGAATCATGTAGAAGCATAACACGGGAAAAACGGGGTGATAACACATAAGACGACAGGTCAGGTCATCACGCCGTTGTTTGTGTGTTGTGAGTTGGGAGTGAGCTTGAGGGGTTGCTGTTGTGTGTAGTGAGTTGGGAGTGAGCCCGAGGGGCAGATGTTGTGTGTTGGTGAATTGGGAGTGAGCCCGTGGGGCTGATACTATACTGAGATTTATATATTTAGCCCGAGGGGCAAGCTTTGATTAATCCTTACTGTGGAAATTATTTGTCTTTATTGTTTTAAAAAGAGAATTATCTGATACTCACTATTTTACTGTATACCTGATCTTACTGCTTGAGATAGCGTTATTTGTGCCTTTATGAGATTTCTTAATTTCAGTCATTATTTATTTTTATTACTCACTGAGTTGGAGTTCTCACTTTACTCCCTGCACCTCGTGTGCAGCTGCATGTAATTATTCACCCGGTAGCGGGTTTTGAGCTGATTGGAGATTTAGCCATCGTAGCTGAGCAAGGTGACTGTCAGCATTCGCGGCACCATATCTCTTCCTTTGATTCCACATTCTATTATGTATACTATTGGTCTTATAATAGTGCTTAGATTCTTTAGATTCTCGTGACTTGTGATACCCCAATTTCGGGCAGAGTTGGGCTGGTTCGCACTTCCGCATTATGATAATGTATACTATAGTTTGACTTATTCGTGACAAGAAACTGTTAGGTGAGGTATTGTTAATATGTTGGCTGGCCTTGTCTTCACGATATGCGCCATCACGACCGAGTTGGGATTTTGGGTCATGACAGAAGACCACCTGAATTATCAGGATGCTCAAGATCCATATGAAGACGACGATTCAGGAATGAGTGTTGATTCAATAGCACTACATAACTTAGACACATGAAAAAAGGGTTATTCCTCACTTCAGAAACAATTAATCAAGAAAAGACAAAGAGTAATAATAGTGGAGACAACAGGTAGGGACCTGGCATGACATAAAGAAAGATGTGATAGAAAGTAAAGTTGAAATTTTTAAGTGGAAAGAAAAACGTGGCCAGCTAAATGGAATCTCTGCATAAGCCATGTGAATTGTGAAGATGAGGCCTAATGAAGTACCCTATAAGGCTAAAAGACAAAGATTTCTTAAAACGGTTGAAGTACATTTTTCAAATCCACTCCAAATTTCAACTATAAAAGCAAGACAAAGAAGAAGAGAAATACATCGAGAAAAAGAAGAGAAGAAAAACACTTTGAAGAAAGCCTACCCAACCAACCTTTCCCAAACCACTTTCTAAAATTTTTCCTTATGAATATCCTAGTAGTTCATCCTCTAAGCTTGTAAAATAAATAAAGATCGTATGCTTATGTGTGATCGTTTTTAAATCTCGAAGTTCAGCAAACTTTTATCGGGTTTCCCGAAAAGGAAACTCATCGCTTGTAAGCATGTAAGTTACTTATATTTATCTAAATTACGTTCTAAGATATTACCTCTGTTTTTTACATGCTTATGATATTATGCATAGTTATTACCAATCTGTAAATAATTAAATATAACTCTTAGTATATGGTTATCTTTCTAATTTCTTAACAAGTTTGATGGATTAACCTACAAATTCCTAGGAAAAATAGGTTAAGATAAACCAAATGGGTTTGTGTGCTTAACCATAACCAAGGTGAGCTTAAAGAAAATGGAGTTAAGAATAGATTTACGTCTATAAGAGATTGGAGAGAAGAGATGAACAGAGTTTAATAAATAAAAGTATGGAAGGGGTAATTTCAGTACATAATTCTGAAAATGGTGTAACGATATAATCTTACAGAAAAAGAGAGGGAGAGTACCAAGTAGGATTTTAGAACATAAGAATTTAAAATATTTTCACTATTAATATCTGGTAATCGTAACAACTACACCCACCCAGAAAGTTTTGCTAGAAGCCTTACCTCAAGTCTAGGAGAATTTTGTATTAGACGTAGACACCGGATTTTACTCAATAGTAGACTACGCTATACATTTTATTTATATAACAGAAAATCATAGATTCTGCTTAGATATATATAATAAACAATTACAACTTATAATTAGAATACTAAAAATTCATTTGTCCAGTCTTTCAAGATATTACTACCTAGAAAGAAGACAATAAGTTTATAAGACCACATTTTTAATTTTATAAATTTTATTTTAATTTAATCTTATTTTATTAAGTTGTATTCGTTACGGTATTACCTCATACACTTATACTCAGTGCATCGTATAGCGTAAGTACATATTATATATATATATATATATATATATATATATATATATATATAAACTGTATTTGATACGGTATTACCTCACACACTTATAATTAATGCATAGTATAGCGTAAGTACATATATTATATATTTATAAGCTATATTCGATACGGTATTACCTAATACATTTATACTTAGTGCATAATATAGCGTAAGTATATATATTGTATATATAGACACACACACCCGCTTCGTAGTACCATTCATCCCTTGTATTACAAAAGTATTAGTGACTTACATTTATATTATTTACATTGTAAATACAAAAGCGATTTTTAATTTTGACCATATAGAGACCAACTTTGGTCGCTAACTGTAAATGAATTTAATTTAGCAATCAAAGTTTGTCACTAACTGTATATGAATTTTATTTAGAGACCAAATTTGGTCACTAAAATTTAATCAGATTTATCTATATTTTATATAATATTTAAATTAATAATAAAAATTATTAAACGTTAGAACTGGGTCCCACATTGGCGACCAACGTTGGTCTCTATTTCCTTAAGCGACTAGCTTTGGTCGCGAAATTTTGAATTATATTTATTTATATTTTATAAATTTTTTAAATAAATATATATTTATAAAAATTAACTGGGTCCCGCTTTAGCGACCAAAGATGGTCGCTATCTTCTTATCCTTCAATTAGCGACCAACTTTGGTCGCAAGTTTTAAATTATATATATATATTTATATTTTATAAGTTTTATAAAATAATAATTAAATTATTAAAAAAAATTATGTGGGTCCCGCTTTTGCGACCAACATTGGTCGCTAAACTCAGTATATTTTTGACCAATCAAGTCTGATCAGTCATGTCAACATTTTGACTAAATTTACATCAAAATAGCGACCAAAATTACTTTAAATATTTTTTTATTATTTTTGATAGTTTGGCGACCAACTTTGATCGTTTTTCTTAACAGACCAAATTTAATCGCTAATTTTTGATCGTTTTTTTGACCGAATTCCAGTGGAAGAAAAGGAAATACGAGAGATTCCTTAAAACCAAACTGCACATAGGATATTAGATATATCGGTAGGCAATTACAAGACAAGAGCATGTACTCTTGTACTTTTGCTTTGTGTTTTATCCCTTTCTCGTGATTTAAAGAATTGGAAAAGAAGGACAATAATAAGTAGTATTCCTTCCTCCTTGTTTTGCCCAAAACTTATAAACTTTTAGCAACTACTATTCTCCGTAAAGTCGTATAGCTAGGAAGCATCTTTAGTCCTTTAGCTATCACATTGCAGTTTGGTGCATAAAACTATCACATACTTATATCGCTTTCGAGAAATAACCGTAATTTAAGGGGTGTGATATAGACGACTTATCTTAATATAAATATTACTGGCTGATTTTACAATTTGAAATTATGGCATATAGGTTACATCGAGATAACTTTATCGTTACTTCAAGACTATTTTTTAACTTTACAGACCACTATCATATCATATGCACACAAAAAAAGTTAAGCGATATTTACAACAACTTAATAAATGTACAACATGATTTGTAGAGGTCGAGAATTAGGGTAGAAGGGTAGTGTGTAATCGAGCGTCATTTCTTTCATTTCAGTAGTAATAGCTAGTATTATTCTCGTATTTTTATACGAGAATAACATAATATGTAGAGGTCGAGTATTTTCATTTCATATGACTACCTGATGTTGCTTTTGTTTTAGTTTTTCTATTATTTTGACGTTGTTATTACTTCTTTGACTTTTTCAATACTGCATTTCTTTCTCTATTTTGGTGTATTTAAGCATACTTGCTTTGAGCAGAAGGTCCATCGTGAACAATATTTCTACATGCACAAGTAATAATAAGGTTACGTACACATTATTCTTCCCAAATTCTATTTGTGAGATTATACTATATTTTTTGTTATTGGTATTGTTGATATGTGCTTGTGCATAAAGTTTATACATTTAACTATGACTAGTTAATATGCGCTTTCAACCTTATTTAATTACTTAATTATAATAAGTTGATATAATACGATTTAGTGAAAAAATACCGAAAATATTCATGTGTTTTTGAATGCTATCTCATTATTGGCATATTTCTTTGCAATTAATGCTGAGAACTATGAAATGATGAGTGAAGCTAGTTACTCCGTCCGATCCATGATAAGTGGTTAATTTATTTTTTCATTTTGGTTCAAAATAAGTGTTTATTTATATAATTAAGAAAGAGTTCTTTTTTTTTACAAAATTATCCTTATGTACATATTTCTAAATTTTTTCTCAATCTTCACATTAATACTTAATTAAGAGTAATTTAGTAAGCATTTTTGTATAAAACTTAATATCTTTTTAATGGACATATCAAAAGTAAATTGGTCATTTATCACGAGAGATTAATTCTCAAATGCGTTAATTCATATCTTTTCTTTGCGTTAATGTCTAAGAAAGTCACATGCAGCTAATAATTATTAACGTTACGAATTGGAAGGTTGAAATGACTGAAAATATTAAAGCTGTTGTCTCTAGGTTGCTATATATATCTTTTTTTCTTGCTTTTCAAAGAGCAAAAAGCAATTTGCCCTCTATCCAAATATCACTATGATGATTACTTTCAACTTTTTTTCTGTCAACCTCAAACATGTACCTTCCAATTCCAAAGGTTGTTAACCACTGATAAAACTAAAAGCTGACAGAAATTACATCAGTGCGTATTCCTTTGTGTTTTTTGCGTTTGCTTTGTTTCTTTCTACGTTTTTATTTATATAAATCTATTTTTTGGTTCGTTAAAAAAAATTATTTTTTAAATTTGATAACAAATTAGTTTAATCTTACGATTTTATTTTTAAAGAAAAGCTTTTATAACAAGACAAATATTCTAGGTTCTTTCTGATATGTTTAGGATCGCAATTCCAAAAATCTTTATTTTTTCTTTAACTCCGTATCCAGCTAAGCAAGTTCATATAAATTGAAACCAATAAAGTACTTTTCAGTTGATTTGGTAGTATAATGTTAGTCTTACAATGAATTTAAATGAAAAGGCATGTTCAGTGAGTACTCATATAATCTACTCCAATTTATTTTGAAGCGATGCGTAATTATTGTATATTGTCTAACATATTCGCAAAGCAAATGTTTAGATAAACATTTGAAATATACTTTTAGAAATTGGTAATATTAAAGTAAGTTGAAATTCTAAACCTCAAAACCTAAGAAATAGATAAGGACTTTCAAGAACGGATATTGTATCCTCTTGAACTTCATCTCTACTAACAGGTATCAGTGTTGGGTTATAAATGGATTATAAATGGGCTGTTTAGAAACTTACACAAATATTCCAAAATAATCTCAACATATCAACCTTTTGCTATTAGTCATAAGCTTACTAAAATTAGTCAATAAAAATTAAAAAATTAAATAATAAGGTACTTTCTCTCAAAGAATCACATGCAAAAATCAGTTTTCATATTTTTAAGCGTGATTAGCAATATTAGATACAAGACAAAAAGGAAATTTCATGAACGAGGTAGCAAATAAGATGATGAAATACAAAAATTTATGCAATATTACAAAAACCTAAACAAGAAAGCAACTTTTTCAATGAGTATAGTTGAAATTCATTGAAAATATATGGATAAGTCAATATACAAAATTTGAGGAAGATTGGAGGTGATTTGGACTGATTTTGTATTAAAATTCGTAATTAATCGAGTTCGAAAAAATCTTCTGCGACACATGTATCAAACATGTATCACACATGCATCTCACACACAGGTATACATGGATATATATATGATACAAAATTGATAGAAATAATATATATATATATATATATATATATATACAAAAACCATTTTTTTTCATGTTCAGCTTTTACTTCGAATTTTCAATTCAAACCAAATCAAACCTTTACTAAATCATCCAAAAACTGAGATTCAAGCTCCTTAAGTTGTGCCCAATCTATTCTAATAACACCCAATCAAAACAAAGCAAAAAATTGATATTTTTTTTTTCTACAAATAGCTAATTGGCTAATTTGGCTAATATTAGCAATATTTTATCAATTGGCCAATTTTTGTAATGAGCTACTTATAAATGAACATAGTTGGTAATTTCCCATAATCAAAGCCCAGATTAATAGGCCCATGAGGTTGTACTGGTCCATAAATTGCAATATAAATATAGCCCAGAGTTTCATGAGAAAAAATATGAGGAATTTTCATAAATTACTATCGGTTAGTGGTTATTAACTTCAAACTATGCGCAAATTGATATATGACGAGGTCCAAGCACAAAGCGCAAAATTGATATATAACGAGATTCAAGCACAAGACAAAGATCGAGATTAAGTTTTATATGAGTCGGTATTTAATTGTGATCTTGATCCGACAACTTGAACTCAAGACTTGGCTTCTCTCGTAAAAATATTTTTAACAAATCATGCATATTTAATTTAGAGCAAATGATTTTAAATAATGCATATTTACTTTAGTCAAAATGATTTTTAAACATGCCTCTAAAATCTGGACTAAGATAATTGATTATGTACTTATGATAATCGATTATGTTTAAGTCAGCTGCTTGACAATCGATTGTGAACTTATGACAATCGATTGTGTTAAGGCAGTGAGCATCAGATTTTTCAAATCTGCATGACAATCGATTGTGAACCTTATAACAATCGATTGTGATGAGGCAGTGCCCATCAAAGTTTTTCAAAGCTCAAAATAATCGATTGTGAAGCTAATGACAATCGATTGTGAAGAGACAGTGTCCATCAGATTTTTCAAAGTCACAAAATAATCGATTGTGAACTTATGACAATCGATTGTGTTGAGGCAGTGTCTTCCAGACTTTTTCAAAGTTATTAAGTAATCGATTGTGAACCTATAACAATCGCTTGTCAAGAGGCAGTGTCTAAATTGATTTTTCAAGACTGATATATAATCGATTGTTAACTTAGTATAATCGATTGTATAACTGACCGTTGCCAAAATGTTTTCAAATACCGTCAGGTAATCGATTATTGATTTCTTATAATCGATTGTTTTAATTAAAATCTGGAAAGGATTTTTTGAACGTTGCTGAGTAATCGATTGTAGATTTCTGACAATCGATTGTTTTACGTAAAATCTGGAAATGATTTTTTGAACGTTGCCAGTAATCGATTATTGATCTTAGATAATCGCTTGTTAAGCGTAAAATCTAGGATTGATTTTTGGAAGAACTGGCAAACAATTGATTGTAGTAATTTGACAATCGATTGTCACTGAGTAAAATCAGCAATTCTTAATTGGCAATTAGGCAACGGTAATACAAAGTTTTTCAACTATAAATACAGCTTGAATTCAGTCTTTAAGCATAACAACACACAACAACTGATCATACAATTGCAAAAGCTTGCATACTTTATTGCTTATCATTTTATATTCATTACATAAGCTTTTGAGAGCCAAATTATTGTCGAAAGTTGTTGCGATCTTGAGCGTATTCGTTTTACTCATATCTACTCTTAAAGGAGTGTCTTGTTTGAGTGCTAAGTGTTTTTGTACACTTGAAGGGAAGTGTTAGTCCCTTGTGTTGTAAGAAGGAACTTGTGTTTCCTTGGTTGAAGTCTTGGAGTGTTGTATCTCCGAGCAAAGGTTGTTGAGGCTTGTGTCCTCAAGTTGTAACGGTTTGTTGAGCACCCGTAAGCTTAACAAGTTAGTGGAAATCTCGAGAGAGTCTCTCGGGGACTGGACTAGCCACGGGTTGTGGTGAACCAGGATATATCGGTGCGTTTGTTCTAATTTATTTACTTATCGCACTTATTTATTTCCTGCAATTTTTAAATTCCGCAAGTTTATGCTAATTTTTATTATAACGCTATTCATCCCCCCTCTAGCGTTAAGCGTATTATCTAACAATTGGTATCAGAGCCCAACTCTCTGAAGACTTAACCGTTTGAGAGAAACATCCATGGCTTCTACTCGTGATTCTTTTGCAGGAATAGGTGAAGGACAATGCTCCACCCGACCACCGCTATTCGATGGTACAAATTATACATACTGGAAGGAGAGGATGAGAATATTTGTACAATCAAATAGTTATCATCTTTGGAAGGTCATAATGAATGGAGAACAAATTCCAACCAAGAAGGTTGAAAATGAATGGGTCCCAAAGTCCGAAGATGAATACGATGCGGATGATATCCGAAAGGTGCAAAATAATGCTAAAGCTATTAATTTAATATATTGTGCTATAAATGCTAATGATTACAGGAAGATATCTTGTTGCACAACGGCGAAGCAAATGTGGGACAAGCTGGAAATTACGTACGAAGGTACGGACCAGGTAAGGGAAGCCAAAATTGATTTCCTAACCCATGCATATGAATTGTTTCACATGAAGGAAGGCGAAAAGGTCGATGAGATGTTTGAACGATTTTCAAAAATCGTAAATGATTTACATGCTCTAAAGAAGACCTTCACGGATAAGGAACTTGTCCGAAAAATTCTCCGAAATCTCACTCCGGAATGGCGATCCAAGGCCGACACGATTCAAGAATCCATTGGCATTTCAAATGTCACCATCGACGCATTAAGAGGTAATCTTAAAACTTATGAATCTACTATACTTAACCCTCTTGTTGATGATCAAAGGAAGCAAAGAATCGCTCTCAAGGCAAGCACAAGCCACCCTCAAAATGATGAGGACGGAGACAACGAGTTCGGACTCGTTATCAAGAGATTTCAAAAGTTCATGCGAAAAGAGTATGAACGAAAGGGCAAAAAGCAAGGAGATCAAATAAAGTGCTATGAGTGCGGAGAAACCGGGAACATTAAATCAAATTGCCCAAATGCTAAAAAGGAGAAGAAACCCTTCAAGAAGCAACGAGCATACATATCTTGGGGAGGCGACTCCGGTGACGAGTCAAGTGAGGAAGAAGAAGACGAAGCCGCAAATCTTTGTCTTATGGCACAAGAAGACAACAAAGAAGAGGTATGTCAAATTTCTTCCAAAAATTTCTTTTCCCTTGAAGAAATGCAAAATGCTTTTGATGAGTTGTATAGCGAATTTATTAAAGCTTCAAAAACTCTTAAGAGTATAAAAGAAAATGCTTCTTTAAAAGAAAAAGATTTTCAAAAACAACTCTCTTTTAAAGAAAAGGAATTGGAAAAACTGATTTTAGAAAATGAGAAGTTGAAAGAGGAAAACAAATTTTTTGGCAAGAGAAGCGCCGACAAGCCCGAGAGTTCTAGAAATTGTACTTCTTGCATGCATCTCAAAAATGAAGTAGAAAGACTTAAGGGCACCTTAGATAAGTTTAACTCTTCTCATAAAAATTTGAATGAAGTGCTTGTTAATTTGAAGTCGACCAAGCATGGCATAGGTTTTAGAAACGAGCCTAAAGAGAAAGTTGAAGCCAACCCCCAACCACCTAAGGCTCAACCTAGGATAAATAAAACAAATGTTCATCCTAGATACAACAAACCTAGAAATGGTTTTCATCAATCGCAACCTAGAAATAATCATGCTAGAAATAATGCACATTCTAGGCCAAACACTAGAAGAATTTTTGAACCTTTTAGAACACCTAGAAATGACTTCCAACCTAGAAACAACCATTCTAGAAATGATGCATATCCTAGAACAAATGGTAGGAGAAATGCTTTTCATGATTTGCGCAATAGTTATATTGTCAAGAATAGAGTAAATGAATTTCGTCCGTCCAATTACTATCAACGTAGAAGGATGCATAATCCTAATGTTGTTTGTCATTATTGTAGACGAATTGGACATATTGCTCCTGCTTGTTTTACACGACATAGACATAACATTCAATCACATCACTATGATTTGCCTAACCCCCAACGACCCAAAATGGCATGGGTACCTAAAACTCATTAATCTGTTTTGTAGGTATGTTTGAAGGGATCAAGTGTACTATGGTACCTTGATAGTGGATGCTCCAAGCACATGACGGGAGACGAATCCAAATTCCTTCAACTAGAACACAAGGAAGGGGGAAGTGTTATTTTTGGTGATAACAACAAAGGAAAGATTATCGGCATCGGATCGGTCGGTAAGGATGAAATTTCTTCCATTAAGCATATATTACTTGTGAAAGGTTTAAAACATAATCTCTTGAGCATAAGTCAATTATGTGACAAGGGAAATCTTGTTTTATTTGATTCGGATGAATGCTTAGTTTTTAGACGTAGCGATTTTAAAATTATCCTTCGTAGTTTTAGAATGGATAACATTTATATGGTTGATCTTGCAAATTCTTCACCCGAATATGTGAATTGTTTAATGAGCAAAGAGGATGATTCTTGGTTATGGCATCGTAGAGTAGCTCACATCAACATGCATCTTTTGAACAAATTGGTTTCACAAAATTTAGTTGTTGGTCTTCCAAATTTGAATTTTGAAAATGACTCTATTTGTGATTCTTGTCAAAAAGGGAAGCAAACAAAAGCATCTTTTAAATCGAAAAATATTGTTTCAACATCTAGACCATTGCAATTGCTTCACATGGATTTATTTGGACCATCTCGCATTGAAAGTCTTGGTAGAAATCGTTATGCTTTTGTTATTGTTGATGATTATTCCAGATTTACTTGGACTTTATTTCTTCCCCATAAAAGTGATGCTTTTCAAAATTTTAAATATTTTCTTAAACGTGTTCAAAACGAAAAGGAAACAACCGTCACTTCAATTAGAATTGATCATGGGGGAGAGTTTGATCGCAATTTCTTTGCGGACTTTTGTGACGAACTCGGTATCGAGCATACCTTTTCCGCTCCACGAACACCACAACAAAATGGGGTGGTGGAAAGGAAAAATAGGTGTCTCGAAGAGATGGTTAGAACCATGCTCGAAGAGGCTAAGATTCCCAAACATTTTTGGGCGGATGCCGTGAGTACCGCATGCTACGTTTTAAATAGAGTAGTCATAAGGCCAATACTCATGAAAACCCCTTATGAACTCTACAAGGGAAGGAAACCAAATATCTCCCATTTTAGAGTATTCGGTTGTAAATGTTTTATTCATAACAATGGAAAAGATCAATTGGAAAAATTTGATGCCAAATCCGATGAGGGAATTTTTGTTGGGTATTCTTCACGTAGCAAAGCATATAGGGTATTTAATAATAGAACCCAAACTGTGGAGGAATCCCCTCATATTATATTTTCCGAAAATAATGCTCGCTTGGCGAGAAAGGATTCTTGTTCTGATCTTGCAGGTATTTTAAATAGATTAAAAGACAAAGTACAAGAGGAAACTCCTAAGGAAATTCAAGATGAAATCTTGGAACAATCGACGGAGGAAACGCCATAATTGGAGAAAGAAACGAAAATACCTAACGAGTGGAGGACAATCAAAGATCACCCTCTCGAACAGGTAATTGGCGACATCGGAGAAAAGGTAAGTACCCGAAACTCCCTTAAGAACACATTAGGACATACTGCTTTTGTTTCTCAAATTGAACCAACAACCATTTCCGAAGCAATTGGGGATGAATTTTGGACCTTGGCAATGCAAGAGGAGCTTAACCAATTCAAACGGAATGACGTTTGGGATTTGGTGCCAAGACCCGAAAATCATACCATAATTGGTACGAAATGGGTTTTTCAAAACAAACTAGATGAAAATGGTGTAATCACTAGAAACAAAGCTAGGCTTGTAGCAAAAGGCTATAATCAAGAAGAGGGTATTGACTATGAAGAAACATATGCTCCCGTAGCTAGACTAGAAGCTATTCGTTTATTGCTTGCTTTTGCCTCTTCTATGAATTTCAATTTATATCAAATGGATATGAAAGGTGCTTTTCTAAATGGTGTTATTCAAGAAGAAGTTTATGTTGAACAACCCCCCGGTTTTGAAGATTTTAAATCTCCCGATCATGTTTTCAAACTCAAAAAGGCTCTTTATGGTTTAAAACAAGCTCCCCGAGCTTGGTATGAAAGATTGAGTAAATTTCTATTGGAAAATGATTTCATTAGGGGGAAAGTTGACACCACTCTTTTTGTTAAGCATAAAAACAATGATATTTTATAAGTTCAAATCTATGTGGATGATATTATATTTGGTGCTACTAACAATGTTTTGTGCAAGGAATTTTCCGATTTAATGACAAGCGAATTTGAGATGTCTATGATGGGTGAGTTAACATTCTTTTTGGGATTACAAGTAAAGCAAATGAAAGAAGGTACGTTCATTTGCCAAACGAAATATTGCAAAGAATTGCTGAAACGATTTGAAATGACCAATGCAAAAGCAATGGCAACCCCCATGAGCACATCCGATCATCTAGAAAAAGATGAGAAAGGTAAGGAAGTTGACATCAAAAAGTATCGAGGTATGATTGGCTCTCTCCTTTACCTTACTGCTAGTCGTCCGGACATCATGTTTAGCGTGTGCTTATGCGCTCGTTATCAATCGTGTCCGAAGGAGTCTCACCTAATTGTGGTGAAACGGATATTGAAGTATCTTGTTGGTACTGTAAATATGGGTCTATGGTACCCCAAAGGTTCCTCATGCCAACTTGTTGGCTATTCCGATTCCGATTTTGCTGGATGCAAATTGGACCGCAAGAGCACTAGTGGCACTTGCCATTTGCTCGGTAGCTCTCTCGTTTCTTGGTTTAGCAAGAAACAAGTAAGTGTTGCGTTGTCCACAACCGAGGCTGAATATGTAGCCGCGGGGAGTTGTTGCGATCAAATCCTTTGGATGAAACAACAACTCTTGGACTATGGCCTAAGTCTTGATCATATCCCTCTTAGATGTGATAATACTAGTGTCATATGCTTGACGAAGTACCCCGTTCTTCATTCGCGAACAAAACACATTGAAATTAGACATCATTTTATAAGAGATCACGTTCTCAAGGGCGATGTCGAAATTGAATTTGTTGAAACCAAAGATCAATTGGCCGACATCTTTACAAAGCCCTTAGAGAAAGAGTCCTTCTTCCGAATTCGTAGTGAACTCGGGATCCTTGACTCCACGTTGATCTAAGTCATGCATTGCATTCTCCCTTTCACATGTTTTCTAACTTGAGCGTCGGAGACGTCTAACGTATTTTTGCAGGTATCGCCCTAAAGGCAGGGGGAATTATAAAGCTTGACGCACAGAACAATCGATTTCTCTTTTATATAATCGATTATCCAGTATCAATGATCGATTGTCTTGACATTATTTGCGTTATTATGTCTGAAATTGCAGATTTCATAAATAAACAAGTTTTTTTTATTATTCTACGTTTTTTTGCTAATGGCAAAAGGGGGAAAATAATGGGTATGCACTCTCAATACTTATCGGCATAAATTGAGGGGGAATTCATATATTGAGGGGGAACAAATTGCATATCTATATACTTGTTGCATATCTTTACTTGTCTTGAATCGTCATTCTGAATTGTCTAATATGCATATCCCGCTTAAAGTTTGCCATTATCAAAAAGGGGGAAATTGTTGGAAACACGTTCTCAAGGCATTATACTAAACGTGTGTTCATATTTGTAGGTTTTGATGAATGACAAACTATGCGCAAATTACATATGACGAGGTCCAAGCACAAAGCGCAAAATTGATATATAACGATATTCAAGCACAAGACAAAGATCGAGATTAAGTTTTATATGAGTCGGTATTTAATTGTGATCTTGATCCGACAACTTGAACTCAAGACTTGGCTTCTCTCGTAAAAATATTTTTAACAAATCATGCATATTTAATTTAGAGCAAATGATTTTAAATAATGCATATTTACTTTAGTCAAAATGATTTTTAAACATGCCTCTAAAATCTGGACTAAGATAATCGATTATGTACTTATGATAATCGATTATGTTTAAGTCAGCTGCTTGACAATCGATTGTGAACTTATGACAATCGATTGTGTTAAGGCAGTGAGCATCAGATTTTTCAAATCTGCATGACAATCGATTGTGAACCTTATGACAATCGATTGTGATGAGGCAGTGTCCATCAAAGTTTTTCAAAGCTCAAAATAATCGATTGTGAAGCTAATGACAATCGATTGTGAAGAGACAGTGTCCATCAGATTTTTCAAAGTCACAAAATAATCGATTGTGAACTTATGACAATCGATTATGTTGAGGCAGTGTCTTCCAGACTTTTTCAAAGTTATTAAGTAATCGATTGTGAACCTATAACAATCGATTGTCAAGAGGCAGTGTCTAAATTTATTTTTCAAGACTGATATATAATCGATTGTTAACTTAGTAAAATCGATTGTATAAATGACCGTTGCCAAAATGTTTTTAAATACCGTCAGGTAATCGATTATTGATTTCTTATAATCGGTTGTTTTAATTAAAATCTGGAAAGGATTTTTTGAACGTTGCTGAGTAATCGATTGTAGATTTCTGACAATCGATTGTTTTACGTATAATCTGGAAATGATTTTTTGAACGTTGCCAGTAATCGATTATTGATCTTAGATAATCGATTGTTAAGCGTAAAATCTGGGATTGATTTTTGGAAGAACTGGCAAACAATCGATTGTGGTAATTTGACAATCGATTGTCACTGAGTAAAATCAGCAATTCTTAATTGGCAATTAGGCAACGGTAATACAAAGTTTTTCAACTATAAATACAGCTTCAATTCAGTCTTTTAAGCATAACAACACACAACAACTGATCATACAATTGCTAAAGCTTGCATACTTTATTGCTTATCATTTTATATTCATCACATAAGCTTTTGAGAGCCAAATTATTGTCGAAAGTTGTTGCGATCTTAAGCGTATTCGTTTTACTCCTATCTACTCTTAAAGGAGTGTCTTGTTTGAGTGCTAAGTGTTTTTGTACACTTGAAGGGAATTGTTAGTCCCTTGTGTTGTAAGAAGGAACTTGTGTTTCCTTGGTTGAAGTCTTGGAGTGTTGTATCTCCGAGCAAAGGTTGTTGAGGCTTGTGTCCTCAAGTTGTAACGGTTTGTTGAGCACCCGTAAGCTTAACAAGTTAGTGGAAATCTCGAGAGAGTCTCTCGGGGACTGGACTAGCCACGAGTTGTGGTGAACCAGGATATATCGGTGCGTTTGTTCTAATTTATTTACTTATCGCACTTATTTATTTCCTGCAATTTTTAAATTCCGCAAGTTTACGCTAATTTTTGTTATAACGCTATTCACCCCCCTCTAGCGTTAAGCGTATTATCTAACAATAGCTACCATATACATAATTTCAATTCCTATAGCCACTATTTAGTTGTTACGTGATAATACTCGTTGTATCCTGTAACGACCCGCCCCGTCGTCTCAGGTATCTCCACCCCGTTTTTCCTGTTTTATGCTTCTATATATTTCATTATATGTGTTTGGTGAATTTGAAGTAATTCGGATAGAGTTCAGTTGGAAATGAGACAATTAGTCTCTTTATGATTCGACTAGTTTCCGAGGATGATTTGTGACTTAGGAGTAAAATCGGAATTGCATTTGAAGGTATGATGTAGAATTAGGCTTGAATTGGCTAAGTTTGAATTTTGGCGAATTCCGGTTGATGGGCGAGATTTTGATCAGAGGGTCGGAATGAAATTCTGAGAGTTTCAGTAGCTCCGTTAGGTGATTTTGGATATGCATGCGAAGTTTTAGGACATTCAGAGGTGATTAGGTTGTTTTTTTGGTTGAATGAGAATATTTAAAGTTTTAGTTTAACTTAAGCCTTGATTTGATGAAAACTTGACGATTTCGATGATAATGATAGTGTTTTTATGGTTTGAGCAAGTTTGAATAAGGTAATAGAACATATATGTGCTTTTGGTTGAGGTCCCGAGGGCCTCGATGTGATTTCGGATGGTCAACAGGTCATTTTTGGAAGGTTTTGGACAGATGATTGCTGGTATCTGGTGTTGTCCTTCACGTCCGCGAGGTCCCATCACGTTCGCGAAGCAGAAATTCGCTTTTGAGGTTTTTGGTATTCGAGTTCGCGATAGTGCTTCGCGTTCGCGAAGAAGGAATTGTCTTCTGGGACTTTTGTTCGTCGCGTTCGCGACAATGCTTCGCGTTCACGAAGAAGGAATTTTCTATCGCGCAGGTCCTATTTCGGAAGCTCATATCTTTTTATCTACAAGGAATATTGAGGTTATTAAAAAACGAAAGTTGTAGCTCTTCGTGTCTTGTTCCATAAAGATAAAGAAATCATAATTTGGACATTTCTAGAAAAAGTTATGGATATTATACCAGAGGCTGTCTGGGAAAAATAATATTGCACTTGAACATTTTTGTTCTTCGCGTTCGCGACAAGGCATCGTGTTGTGAAGAACAATTTTTGAACTTGAATAGTTTGTGCTTTGAGTTCGCGAAGAAGAAAATTCGTGCGGGCAGAAGGGTTTTTATATGTTATGTCATCCGCGACCCATATCACTTTTGCACCATTTTTACTCTGCCAAGAGAGCTTTTTGACTGATTTGAAGAGAGTTTTCGACCGGTATTGATTGGAGGTAAGTCTCATAACTTAGAAAAATCATTTTATTGAAGAATCAACATTCAAATTCATGAAAGTGGGTTGAAATGGTGAAGAAATAGAGGTTGATTTTGAAAACGAATTTTGGGATTTGAAAGGCCATTTGAACTCCGTTTTTGGTAAACTTTATATGTACGGACTCGTGGCGAGACGAGAAACCCATTGATGTGACTTCTGTAATTTTTTGAGAAGTGGGCCCGGAGCTTGGTTTTACCAACTTCGTGATTTTTTGTACTTTTCGAGTATTTTTGATTGGGTTATGTTTTCTTAAACCATATTTATGTACTCGTTGTGGTTTTCACTAGATTTGACGCCCGTAGAGGGAGATTCAAAAGGAAAAGGCATTGCGAACCAGTCTACAGTTGGTTAGATGTGAGTAGTCTGTATAGATGATGGACTGAGGGTTTGAAACCCCGGTTTATCACATTGTGACGCTATATTAGGGCGTGACTCACACTCCATGTAGGTGCGGGGTTTGTTTATGATTGGGGATTGTGATTTGGTCCATTCCGAACAAGAATTATACTATATTGGCGACTGATACACACCCTATATTGAATGTATCTGGGCTTATTACCATGTTTGAGGCCTTGTTCCGATCTGTAGCATCCTAAGGGGATGGATATTATTGTGATAGCGTGATTTTTATAATCATTGATCTCAGTCCCGTGATTAATCACTGTTATAAAATGCTAAGTCACTTTTTCTGAAGTTAGATAATTAAGTTATATTTCCTTAATGATTGGAAACTAAGAATTTAATTGAATCTGTTATGTGACTCATATGCATGTTGTGGACTGAGTATGGATCGGGCTGCACGCCGCAGTGATGATATGATTATATTACGCTTGGGAAGTAGGAGCCTATCCGGAGGCTGTACATACCCCCAGTGAGCGTCGTCGACGTTAAATGGATCGGGCTGTACGGAGCAGTGGATCATGTGCAGTGTATTGCATCCTTGCATTATACTTAACTGATATACGTGATATTGTTTTGTTGTTGGTTCATAGTTAATATGTCGGACTGTTAGTTTTAGCTTTACTTTGTGGCATTTCGTGGATTCTTATCTTTAGACATTTTATATACTTATTACTCACTGAGTTGGTGGTACTCACCCCAACTCCCTATACCTTGTGTGTAGATTCAGATGCACCGGAGGCTTAGTTAAGCAGTCGCTGCTCTTGAGCTTATCAGAGTTGTTGAGGCAGCTGCTTGACGTTCGCAGGACCTGACTACTCTTCCTATTTCAGTTTCATATATTTATTCATTTCCAGACTTGTGCATTTTCGTCCAGATATTTTTATCCAATTTGTTTAGAGGCTCTAGACTCGTGACCCCAGATCTTATGGGAGTGTCTTATCAGTTATTCATATCTCTCAGTATTATTTTAATATAAATATTGGATTATTATTCTAAAACTATTACATTTTTTCTTAAATTGTCGATTTTGAGATTTATTGTCGAAATGAGAGCGATTATAGGTCAGGTTTTCCTAGCGTTATGGTTGGACGCCATCACGACCGGGTTTGGGTCGTGACATATCCGCGCTACTGTATTCATGGATACAATATTACAATTCACCTAAATAATATGGGAGTCCAGTTGTGCGACTGTATCCGCAGTACTCCCGCTACTGTATTTGCCTAAAAAATAGGGAAATACAGCTATTTAATTACAAAAAGTGGATCAATTAGAATGTATCAAACCTAATTTAACACATTAAAATCAATTCTACATAAATTGTGCTGCTATTGTGTTGTATTCTATGTATTCGTGTGCCTGTATTTATAGATACATTGAGATTAGGAAAGTAGGGATTACAGATGTTTAATTATGTATTTCATGGGCTGAGTGTCTGGAGCCAAATAAAAGCAAAAGTCAATAGCCCTCTTGGGTGGCATTCCCGACAGGTCTGAAGAAAATACCTCTAGAAATTGACAAACAACGGGCACAGAATCCGTAGAAGGAACTCAACGATAGAATCACGAACATACGCCAAATAAGCCAAATACCCTTTTTCGACCATACATCGAGCCTTTATATATGAAACAAACCTACTTGCAGAATGACTGGAAGTCCCCCTCCACTCCAACCGAGGCAAACCCGACAAGGCTAAGGTCACAGCCTTGACATGACAGTCTAATATAGCATGATAAGGGGATAACCAATCCATCCCCAATTTGATATCAAAATCAACCATATCCACAAGTAAGAGATCAATGCGGGTCTCAAGGCCCCCAATAATAACCACACACGAGCAATAGACTCGATCTACAACAATAGAGTTACCCACTGGTGTAGATACATATACAGGAGAACTCAAAGAATCACGAGGCATAACCAAATAAGGGGCAAAATAAGATGATACATAGGAATATATGGACCTAGATCAAATAGAACGGAAGCATCTCTACTGCAAACTGAAATTGTACCTGTGATAATTGTATCGGAGGACTCAGCCTCGGGTCTGGTTGGGATAGCATAACATCGGGGCTGGGCCCCATCACTTTGAACTACATCCCGAGGATGGCCTCCTGCTGGCTGGCCTCCACCTCTAGCTGTCTGACCTCCACCTGTAGCTGCCTAACCTCCACCTCTAACACATCGACCCCCCACCTCTAGCTGGATGAGTGGGTGGTAGAATACTCGGTGCCTAAACCATGGCACGTTAACACTGATGCTGAAAACTGCTCGGTACTCTAGGGAAAATCTAGCAATATGCCTCGTATCTCCACAAGTATAAAAAGCCCTCGGCTATTGGTACTGCTGACCCTGACGGCCTGAGTAACCACCCTGAAAACTCTAGAGCGAAGGTGCAATGATAGGATCTGGTGATGCATTATAAGGTAGCTGATCTAAATACTGCATATGAGAACCACCGCCATCCGGAGCACCGTGAGAAAGCCTTTAGTGCTGAATGAAATGGCCTAGGAGGATGGCATCTACCAAACGAATCCCTGCCTCCAGACGAGGCACCATTGAACCTGCCAATATGACGGGCCTTTTGTCCGACTCCTGACCACTCCCCTGTAAGAGAACCATCTCAACTCATCTCGCCACATTGGGTGTATCAACTCTTATCTCCTTAGCCATCTGCAATTTGATAGGCTGAGCTAGTCCCGCAATAAAACTTCTCACCCTCTCTCTCTCTCGGTGGAAGTATAATAAGAGCATGACGTGACAAGGTAATAAATATGGTCTCGTACTGAGTGACGGTCATAGAACATTGTTGGAGACGCTCAAACTGCCTCCGATAGTCCTCCATCTATATGATGGGTAGAAACTTCTCCAGAAATAGCTGACAGATGAAAATGTTCCGCTAAATATTTACTTGAAGCAACTCCAAATGCACATTTTCAGGGTTGAGTTTCATATTGAATTTTCGCAAAATTTCAAAGGTAACAGTTAAATGAGAGATATGATTATGGGAATGCTGGGTTTTGACGAGCATATCGTCTATATATACCTCCATAGGTTTTCCTAAATGTTCTTGAAATATTTTGGTGACTAACCTTTGATAGGTTGCTCCAGAATTTTTTAGACCAAAGGGCATTACTTTGTAATAGCAAGTCCCTCGGTCTGTGATGAAAGAAGTTTTTTCCTCATCACTGGGGTCCATTTTAATTTGATTGTACCCCGAATATGCATCTAAAACTCAAAAGTTCATAACATGCAGTCATATCAATCAATTGATCTATATGGGGTAAAAGAAAAGAATCTTTTGGAAAAGCTTTGTTTAAATTAGTATAATCTACACAAACTCGACACTTACCGTTCTTCTTAGGTACGACCACCGTGTTGGCTAACCAATCAGGGTATTTTACCTCGCGGATTGACCCAATTTTTCACAACTTTTTGACCTCATCTTGGATTACTTGATTTTTGAAAGCCCCTTGCTTTCTTTTCTTTTGCTTGATTGGAATAAAGGATGAGTCTTCGTTGAGTTTATGAGTCATCACATCCGGTGGAATACCTGTCATATCAGTATGAGACCAGGCAAAACAGTCCATGTTTGCTTTTAAAAATTCAATTAACATACCTCGCATATCAGGATTTAGATTGGCTCCTACGTAAACTTTTCTTTCAGGCCATTGCTCAAATAGCACCTCAGCCCCGAGTTCCTCTATTGTTGTTTTAATGTTCTCATTTTATTCGGGTTCTTGAATTACATCAGGTCTCGAGTCTAAATCCATTTTTTCAGTTGAAGTTTGATTGCTGACGCCTCCAACTGTTTCCTATAATTGCTATTTATCTTTACTCGCGGTACTCGTATCTTTTACTGTGTTGATACTCCTGGCTGTTTGTTGATCCCCTCAAATTTGACATATTCCCTAGGGTGATGGAAACTTGACAACTTGGTGTAAAGTTGATGGAACAACATCCATATCATGGATCCATGGTCTCCCCATAATTATGTTGTAGGCCATTTCCATATCAACTACATGAAATTTAGTTTCTTTAATAACACCTGCAGCATAAGTCGTTAGAGTTACCTCATCTTTTGTTACCACGCTTGAATTGTCGAAACCTGACAAAGTATGCACCTTGGGTATTATTTTATCTTTAGCTTGCATTCCCCGCAACACTCTTAGTAGAATGATATTCACTGAATTTCCTGGATCAATCAAAACTCGTTTCACATCAGTGTCATGTATAATTAAAGATATAATCTGTGCATCGTTGTGAGGAGTAATCACTCCTTTCGTATTTGCATTATCAAATTTTATGCTCTCATGTTCTAAGGTTTTCCGTACTCGCTTGCCGTGTGTGATCTTCATTTTTGAAACTTTTTTTGAAACCGTGTACGTTACTCCGTATATATCCTCCCCTTCACTGATGACATTCACTGTTCTCTTAGGTGAGGGTGGTTTTGGTGGCTCCTGCCTATTTTCATGGAAGCTTTCTTTCCCTTCTCACTAACCAGCTCTGTGAGATATCCTTGCTTCAGTAGATGATCAACTTCGCTTTGTAGGAATCTACATTCTGATGTTTTATGTCCGTGGTCATTGTGAAATTCGCACCAATGGTCCGGATTACGTCTGTTTGGATTTGACCGCATTTCTTTTGTCCACCGTACCTTATCTCCCATACTCCTTAGAACAGTCACGAGCTCAGAATTAGTTACGTTGAATTATAACCACCGAATCATGCCTTTAGATTTCTATCACTATCTCATGGCTCTTGGTTACTTCGATCATCTCTGAACCTGGATGAAGACTCGGTTCCCCTATTTCTTAATATCTGATCATAGTGTTGGTTGTTCTATCTAGATCGTGAATCCTTTCCTGCAAGTCCCATATATGGATCGTACCTATTCTTACCGGATCTTTTTCGGCTTCAGATCTCCTGGATCCACTCCTTTCTTCCCGATGAGGTTGAGATACGGTATCTTCCTCAATTCTGAGCTTCGTACTATACCTGTTATAAATATCGTCCAAGTTGTTGAAGGAAACTCACGAAGTCTTTCTTTAAGCCTTCTCGTGGCTTCTGAACTTTTTTCATTCAAATTACTTGCGAAAGCTATCACTGCCCAATTATCTGATAGAAGGGGTAGCATCATTCTTTCACGTTGTAATCTATCAACGAAATCTCTGAGCAATTCAGGGTTCCCTTGGTTTATTTTGAAGATATCCTCCATTCTGTTTTCAACCTTCTAAGCTCCCGAGTGTGCTTTAATAAAAGAATCTGCAAGCTCGGCAAAAGAATTTATAGAATTTTCAGGTAATAGAGAATACCAGGTTAATGCACCCTTGGTGAGTGTCTCCCCAAATTTTTTGACCAATACTGATTCAATTTCTTGTTTGGTCAAACCGTTGCCTTTCACTCCTGTTGTAAATGCCGTTACGTGGTCACGTGGGTCCATTGTACCATTATATTTTGGGATGTCATGCATTTTGATGTTTTTTGGAATTGGTAGGGGATCAGAGCTTGGTTTCCAAGGTTGTTGCGAGTATTTATCCATGTCCACTCCTTTTATCACTGGTGGAACTCCAGGAATTTTCTCGATACGCTCATTTTGCTCCTTGAGTTGTTTCTACAAGGTTAGTACTAAATTTTGAAGATGAGAATTACCTAGTTCTACTTCTTGTGAGTCACTGGGGGTTGTTCCATTACCAGAATTAACTAGACCAGAGCGGGGGTTTCCTAACGTGTTGTTATTAGGCGTTGTTAGCGCAGCATGCAATCGATTAACTAAAGCTTCCAAAGCTTTGTCAATTCGTCCATCAATTATTTTTTGTAAATGTTCATCTCTTGTTTCAACTCCTCCGTCAGCATGTTCAGACATATCATTAGGAGTTCCTTTTCGAGATCCACGTGGAGAAGCTTGAGGAATAACGTTATTGAGTTCATCACCATCCACTTGATGGATCTGATTTTCCTGATTGTTGTTGTCATTGTTGTTTGACATGTTGGAAATGGGTAGAATGTTATTTTAGAAAGAATGGGTTATCAGATTCCCTGTAAGGGAACCAATTTGTTTAACCAAAAAATATAATTTGGTCAAAGTGAGAAGTTTGAGAAAAGAAGTCGGGTTACTGATAATCAAGAGACCAAAAAGAATAACAGGCTTTCAGAGAATAAGAATAAAGCAGTAAAAAGTTTGTATTTCAATATGATGTAGATGATATTTCGTGTCCTTACAAATGATGAAACCTCCTCCTTTTATAGTTAATAAGGAGTAACAGCTTAATCTAAATGATAAAGGACATTTAATGAGGCGTTACACAATCATTGCTATTAAATACTGATTCACCAACGTATCAGGTATTTAATAATGAATTTGTACTACTTTTTATCATCAGATTCTTGTCTTCAGTGCTCTTTTTACCCGTTGTCATTAAATGGCTTGAATTGGTACGAGACTCGTTTCCGAGACTCCCTCTCGTGCCTGTTTATTTTTCTCTTTCCGTATCTGTTGTCTTCCGTACCTTTTACTCATTTATTACTCTTTGACTATTTGACTAGTCCACGTGTCATGCCACATCATCTTTAATTCAAATTTAATTTTTTTCCCAATACAAAAACATAATTATTTTAGTCTCTAGTTATCTTATTGTATTTGGTAAGTCAGTATCGAGATGCCCCTGATCTGTTTGTTAAAATGGTTGAAAGTGATCGAAAGTATGTTGGAAGTAAATATCAAGTCCCATTGTTCAGTAAACTAAATTCAGGGCTGACTCCATAGTTATGATGGGCAAGGCTTGTGCCTTAGGCCCAAAATTTGGGAAACCCCATTTTAAAAAAAGAGATTTTTATATTGCTATATACTATCTGAAGTTATATTACCTTCCCTACTTAAGTTTCACTTTAATTATCTTTTATATACAAAATTACCAATTATATATATATTTTGAATTTAAAGATAATTAATTAATTCCTACAATCACTCCCACTCCTCCCACGTTTTTCTCTTTTTTTATCACCCCTCCCCCATCCCCGCTTTCTCTCTCCACATCACACCCCTTCCCTCACGATCTTGCACAAGAGAGCAACAATTCCACTATTGATGGCCATTAAAAAGCTTTGAAGCTTTGAATTCAAATTTGGATTTTCAAAAAATATTATTTGTTTGAATTGGGTGTTGTTGCAAATAATTGGGGATTCACTCTACGTCTCTCTTTATGTCTCAATGCCTAATTCTAGTAATGTAAAGCAAAGGAAAAGAGAGCAGCAATTCCATTATTGATAGCCATTAAAAAGCTTTGAATTCGAATTTGGATTTTCAACAATCATTATTTGTTTGGATTGGGTGTTGATGCAAACAATTGCGAATATTGTTTGGAGTTTATATCTAATTTTTGAGGGTGTTTTGCTGAAGATTAGATTTGATTTTGGCTGAATTTCAGATTGAAACTCGAAGAAGAAGACATGACAAAGATTATACTGCAGAAATTGTAGTAAAGTTGTACTAAAAATTATAAAAAAAAATTGTATTCTGTTGTATATATATATATATATATATATATATAGTTTAAATATAATAAAAGTTGAACAATATTATATAACAATAATATTTAAGTTGTATGATATTGTAGTTTTATATAACTGAGTAGAAATAATGTATGAAAATTGAAGATAAGTTGTATAATGTATGAAATTTATTTTTACTATGTATAAAGCAGATACAAAATATACAAAAGACATATTGTATAAATTTTGTATAAAGTTTATATTTAAATTGTATATTACTGTAGTTGAATTTAACTAGGTAGAAATAATGTGTGAAAGTTGTAGATAAACCGTATAATATATAATTAGTTGTATAAAATTTATTTTTACTATGTATAAATCAGATACAAAATAAAATATGCAAAAGACATTATATAAAATTTGTTTTTAAGTTGTACGTTATTGTAGTTGTATTTAACTAAACAGTGTATAAAAAAATTCCCATGAATAAATTGTGATAAACGAATTCATAATATGTTAACAAAGTGACAACGTGCAGTTGTTAACGAGAAGTGATGCATTCCAAGCACATAAAATGTACAACAATGTGCAGTTAGATGGGAAGCCTGTTAAGATTGAAATAGGTGGTTGCAACCCAGAAGTTCCTTTGTCAGAGCGAAGTGGAGGAGGACAGGCGTATGTCAATCGATTAACCATCTCTTTCTTTGATTGAGAATTTTGTTTGTTCATGTTTGAATGCTCACTATGCTTAACTTTCTGTATTCTTTTTGTCTTTCCAAGTCTCATGCGGTTGATGTATTATGATCGGAATTGTGCCTAATAGATTCTAGAATCTGCTCCAATTGAATTGCTCTATTTCAGGCTAGATTCTGAAGATTGATTGGCATCTACTTCAATCTTGTTTTCCTTTGTTGATAACCATGGCAAGTTATTTGTTGAATCAAGAAAATAAAAAAGAAACTAAAGCTCTGAGGTTATTTACAAACATCAATTTCAAACTTTTGGAAGGGAACCAACTAATGAAAATTAGTTTTGATTTTGACGAGGAGATTGAAAAATCAGAAGATGACTTGTGAGAAAACATATGAGTGGAAACATTAGGAAAGAGAAAAGGAGAAGAAAATAGGAAAATGGTGTAACTACATATCTTGATTGACGGCACAAATAGTAGATTGAGATCTTTTAAGGTGAATTGTATATGTTTTATAAACCAAATTTGTTTATTCCGGATAATTAACTAAATATGTACATTAACGATAATAAAATTTCAAATAGTGTATAGGAATGAAAAAATTCCTTAAAAGAGCAATAAGTTTATAAGCATTTAAAAAATAATATTTAATATTTTTAATACAAAAAATTCAATATAAAAGAAAAGAAACCTTTTTAGATATATAAATGAGGTAATAATTTGAGTTACTTAAAAATGGGTATATGAATAGTTTTCGCGACGTTTCAGTTTTTTGTTTTTTACTCCTTCACTAAATTTTTTGCTCTCTCTTCCTTAATTTGTCTAAGTCAATCTTTCTTTTCTCTTCATATTTCAGAAAATCCTACATATTTTTCTATCTTTCTCTTTGACATTCTTTCTCAAAGATTTTATTAGTTCAAGTGTTACAATATTTTTAAGTTTTCAATAGTTCTATATTTCTTTTGCTTTGTAAAATCTTATCTAAGATCAACAATATCTCAAGAAAGACTAAATGAGTTGGTTATATTATCAATTAAACATAAACTATCAGAGAAAATCGATTATAAAAAGATTATTAATATCTTTGTATCTCAATGAGTTAGAAGAGTAGACTTCAAATAAAAACTTATCTTGTAACTTTCTTTTAAAAATTTAGGCCTCTTGTTAAACTATAGCCGTACGCCCGAGCTTGAGCCGCCCCTAACTAAATTTAGCATCTTTTAGTTAGTTTATGTAGTAGGCTAGTTAGGACAAAAAAGCTAAGGATATAGCCCTTGATTACATTGCTAGCAGCTCTATCAAGGACAATTGTGTAATTTAGCTTCTGTATATCCTTGTTCTTTCCGTTACTGTTTTCTTCTGTGATTATTCAGATCTAATGGTTATTATACTGTGTCGTGAAGATCTATTTATTTCCATGTGAAATGATATAATGAAGGAAAATAACTTGTTTTCTTCTCTGAGAAAGGTGCATTTGGAAAATCAAAAGTTGCTTTGAGGGGTGTGACTTTGGCAGAAGCATGTGAAAAGTCTGTTCAATAGTTATGGAAATAAAATTCTAAGCAAGAGGAATCCAATGAGAGAAAAAAAAACCTCCATATGTAGTATCAAAATATTAATATGTAAAGGTTTAGTACATATCAAAAGTCTGTTCTAAAGCTCAGTCTCTCTCTTCGTTTCCCTCTGCAGTTCAAGTTCATCACAGTTTCTTTTGATCACTACTTCGGAGAGGTGTCTTCTAACCAGTATCTGTCTTCAAAGAGTAGTCTTTTTGAACGTCTACAACAACTTGACGATAGTTTTTGGTCGACTATTGTACACAATTTGGTGGAGCTGACATCTTACAGTAATTCCAGTCAGAGAGTTGCTTTGGAGGATCACTTGGCAATCCTTCAAAATATGGTTAATGTTTAGCTCAAAAATTATATTTGTACTTTATGTGCTTAAAAACAATCGAAAATATATAAGGGTAAATCGTAATCAAATATAATAAGCCCAAGAGATGACTATCACTTCAAGATTTTTGTAGATATGTAAATGTGTAGAAAAATAGATTTAGCTTAAGAGAGAAGCAATGACTGGAAATCAAGAAAGAGATAGAAATAGAGAGAGAAGTTGTATTATCCTATAATAACAATGATGTCTATTACAATGTGAAGGTCTCCTTTAATAGTAGGAGACCTTCCTCGAAATAATCAAAAAGTACAAAAGTTGGTGGTTTCCACTCAGCAAAAAGGTCAGATACTAAACGACGTCACTTCTTCTTCACCAACTTGGGTCCTGCCCTCACTTAGGTCGCCCTCATCATAAGGGACTGCCCACTCGGCACGGGGGCGTTGCAAGCCAAATTTAACCCTATACAGTTAGTCCTTGCGTTTGTTGGAGACGTACTTGATGACCGTCTTCAATGGATGAACATGCACGATTCTCTTTTACGGAAATTTGGCCGCACCCATAGGCGCCTCTTTCAAAGAGCATGAGCGTGGATAATATTTTTTGGGCCATTGACATGCGACCCCCTTTTTTAAGGTGACGTCACTAGTCATAAGTGTCATTATTATACTTATTCCCGAGACTGTTCAAAACATGACGTGACGTTTTGGTTTCCCGCGCCGTTTTCAGATTTTGTGCCTCTTCGATTTCCGCATACCTTAGTCCTATAAATAGAGGGGTGGTTCAATGAGATTCATCTTTCGAACCTTTAGAGAGTTTCCCTTTGTTTCTTTCTTCATCTTTCTTCCCTGTAATCGTTGCATCGCTTTCAGAGAACTGCCATTTCAAAGATCGTATCTCTTGTTATTAACACCTTTTCTTATAAACCACATCATGGTGAAGCGCCGTCAGGAAAGCAAAACGACTAAGGACAACGCTCCTTCTAGGGTTCCACCTTATTCCAATGGTGAAGGGGAGGAAGTGGAGAACTCCCTTGTTCCTTTAACTGTGGATAATGTTCTACCGAAGGACCTGAGCGTTCGAAAAGACTTCAACTCGACATGCCCCTCTTATCCCTGGTAGCATAGTGAGTTACGACAATCTTACCTAGACGACATCAGAATTAAATACAACATTCCCGGCCATGTTGAAATGGCTCCGGCCGGGACAGACTATGCCAATGTGCATAGGCCTGGGTTCTGTACATTCTATGAATACACGCTTAGGATCGGATATAGCTCTCTGCTTAAACCCCTATTGGAAGAGCTTTGCCGCTTTTATCATATATGCTCGACTCAGCTCATACCTTACGCCCTGAAGGTGTATCGAATTCTTACCATGTCAGCGGGTGAGGCCGGGACCATCGTTTTTGTTCACCACCTGCTGCAGATGTTCAGCCATAGTTATATGAGAGGTACCATGCTTCAATTGAGGAGTCGTGGTAAGAAGAGATTTGTGGCAAGGGCTGGCGACAAAGCTAACCGCAATTTCTGGCGTAAATTCTTTTACATTAGGACGAGCCATCTGGTGTCCAATCCCGAAGGGTTTCCAGAGACGTGGAACGTGGGATGTAAGTATCTCTGCATGTAATTTTGCGACGCCTTGTTTTGACTGGTCAATCATCTGACTTACTTTCTTTCCTTTGCTAGTGGTGGCTCGCTCACCTCGTCCCGTTGATGAAATTATGTCGTGGATGGCGGTGTTGATACCGCATGCAGAGAGATGCCGCACCTGGAATGAGTTCCATAGATTGTACGGCCCAACTCGTAACAACCTTTACTGTTCTCTTTCATTCTATTTTGGCTTGGAGACCTTTTGACCCAATGTGCTTTCGTTTGGTAAGTCGGGGTGCTTCTACAAAGACGAAGAAGAAGAAAACCGGCTCTAGCCCGTCTATGGTAGGGTCCGACTCTGATGGGGGAGATATATTTGTAGGAGGCTCGCTTAGAGACAGCCCCCTTTTGACCCCTGAGTAGGGGGCTACAACGGTGGCTGTATTGGAGGCGGGGCCTGAGGCTGCTTCCGTAGAGATACCTAAGGCCGTTCCAATAACGTCACCTAAAATCGTCTTGTGCTGGTATTTGAAGTTGCTCCAGTGGAGATGACTTCTGATGAAGATGATCCGCCGGAGAGAAAGAAGCGGCGACTGATTACTGGCAAAGGAATCGCAACCGAGGGCGTGAGGCTTAGTGAGCCTCGCCAAGAGACGAGGCCAGTTTTTATGGCTGAGGCAATTCGTTTAAGGAGAATGGTTCCTCGGACTGCAGTCGCCGCCGTCCGCTCGGCCCGTGCCTCGAGAGGCAGGTCGTCTTCCGTGGTTAGGGGAGCGGCCATGGATATTGAGAGGACAAGCTTTGAAGCCGCTCTTGGAGAAGCACCGGGCGGCTCGGCCCACGTGGAGATAAAGGAGGGCAGGTCCACTCACTGTATCGTGATCCCTGGGGGGTATAATTTGTTAGAAGATAGCGAGCAAGACGCATCGGATATGACCTTGTTATGTGCGGCTGCGGAGCACGAGATGCTGAGAAGTGTTAGCAAAGGGATCTATCGAGGAGGATAGCCGGCTCAGCTTTGCGGTAGCTTTTATATTTTTTCTTTTTGACTCGTAAAAACGACTTTGGTGCGTACTGACACGTTTCTTCTCTTCTTTTCAGACCCTCATCTTTGAGGTGGAGAGGAGGTGGCATGAACAAAAGAAGGCGGCCACCTTCAATAAAATGGGGAAGAAATATAAAGAGGTTTGTTCGAAGCATTAGACATTGGCGGACGTACTTAAGCAGGACCCCTAGTTCTGGACGTTCCGTGAGGGCCTTGAGGAAACAGAAGCTCTTTTGAAGAAGAGAACGGCCGAGCTGAAGGAGATTGATGAGCAGCTGAAATCTACTTTTGCTCAAAACATCGAGCTGTAGACCCTCCTCCAGTCAAAAGAGGAGGACTTGGAGATAAGCCGTGGGGTGGCGGCGGAGGCTGCGGAACTGTGGGCCCAGGTCACGACCCTTACAGCTGAGCTTGATGCTAGGACGGACGAAGTTGAAGTTCTCAGGCGAACTGACCCACAAGATGATGTGCATCATTATGGGCATGAGATGTGGGTGCATCATGACGCCAGGTTGGTCATTTATGAGGATCTTTTGGCGGCAGGTCGAGCTTCCGAGGCAAAAGTTGAAAGGAAACGACACTTAACCCGTGTTGCCCGTGAAGCGGCCGGTTATAGATCCGACTCCCCTGGAAGGGAGGGCTATAACTCTGAGGAAGTCAACTACTTGGATTCCAGTTGGTGGATTTCTAAGGCTTATCAGCCTGGAGCAGACAATGGACCGGACGGCGACTAGGCGAGTCGTGATGGGAGGAGAAGTAGAGGCTCTTAATACTTTTATGTATATAATTTTTGCATAGATGGGCCTTTTCTAAGGCCAGATGTATGTATATCTTTGGAGATAATGAAATATAACTTTTTGGTGTTGTTGTTTTTCTTTCATTCATTAGAGCTTTTATTGTATTTTCAGTTGACCATCGTTGTTGATGGCTCTAGTCGTACTTAGATTGATGACTTTAGTCATGATGGAGTTGATGGCCTTAGCCATGATAGGATTGATGGCCTTAGCCATGTAGGCGACTTCGACTGACGTCAAGTTATTTACTTACCGTAGTCAAATCTAGGTCGACTGTTGGCGGCGATGGCCTTAACCATATAGAATTGATGGCCTTATCCATGATAGGATTGATGGCCTTAGCCATGTAGGTGACTTCGACTATCGTCGAGTCGTTTACTTACCGTAGTCGAATCTAGGTCGACTGTTGGCGGCGATGGCCTTAGCCATAATAGAATTGATGGCCTTAGCCATGATAGGTTTGATGGCCTTAGCCTTTCACACATTGGAGATGGTCGTAGCCTTTCATGCGTTGGATATGGTTGTAGCCTTTGATATATTGGAGATGGCCGTAGCCTTTCATACATTGGAGATGGCCGTAGTCTTTCATACATTGGAGATGTCCGTAGCCTTTCATACATTAGAGATGGCCGTAGCCTTTCATACATTGGAGATGGCCGTAGCCTTTCATACATTGGATATGGACATATCCTTTCATACATTGGAGATCAAGCTAGTCCAGTCCCTTTATCATGTCGGCCTGGAGGTCGCAAAGAGAGGTTAATATGATAAACTTGTTCGGTAAATATCTCCAGGTGGACTCTCCACTGCCTCGTTAAAAACCTCCCCGAGAAAACCCAATTGGGACAAAACTCGGGTAAGGAAAAAAAGAGTACGACTCGGAAGACACCTTTCAGAAGTGGAAATACTTGAGGTGGGCAACGTTCTAGTTGTTTTGGAGCGTTTTCCCTTCCATTGTTTCCAACTGGAATGCCCATTTGCTGGCTAGTGCTGTGATTTTGTAGGGTCCCTCTCAGTTGGTGCCCAGTTTCCCTTCACTTTGGTCTTTGGATGCCAATGTCATGGCTTTGAGGACATAGTCTCCCACCTTGATTGGTCTTATTTTGGCCCTCTTGTTGTAGTATCTTTCGACTTGTTGTTTTTGGTCCACCATTTCTGAAATAGGCCATTTCTCTCCTTTCCTCAGCTTCATCGAGGTCTTGGAGCCTATTTGCATCATTTTCTGTTCCACTGGTGTGTGAATATCTTAGTCTTGGTTCGCCGACCTCGACGGGTATGACCGCATCGGTTCCGTAGACCAGCGAGTACATTGTTTCCCCCGTGCTGGATTTGGGTGCGGTCATGTGTGCCCACAGCACTTCGGGTAGCAGCTCGGGCCATAGCCCTTTGGCGTCATCGAGCTCCTTCTTTAGTATGTTTAATATTTTTTGTTGGAGGATTCTTCTTGGCCGTTAGCACCAGGGTGATTTGGCGCGGAAAATATCCTCTTGATGCGCCATTTCTCGAAGAATTTGACCATTTTTTGACTGATGAACCGTCGTCCGATGTCACAACTGATTTCTTTGGGGATGCTAAAACGACATATAATGTTTTTCCATATGAAGGCGATCACCACCTGTTTGCGTGTTTGTGTGTATGCACCTTCTTCTACCCGCTTAGAAAAATAGTCATTTAAAACTAATAAAAATTGTACCTTTCCCCGTCCTGCGTGTAGGGGGTCGACTATGTCCATTCCCCATTTGATGAAAGGCCATGGGGAGGTGACAGAATGGAGGGATCTCCTGGTTGGTGTATCATGGAGGCATATTTTTGGCATTGATCGCATCGGCAAACGTATTCTGTTGCCTCCTTCTTCATGGTGGTCCAGTAGTAGCCGGCCCATATGATGCATCGTACGAGGCCGCGGTTGCCTGTATAGGCACCACGGTGGTCCTCGTGTACTTCTTCGAGTACCAACCTCGTTTGGTGCGACCCTAGGTATTTGGCCAAGGGTACGCCAAACGTTCTTTTGTAGAGGTATTTGTTTATTAAGCATTACCGAGCAACTTGCGTGTGGAGTTTCTTTGCCTTTTTTTTGTCGGGTGGCAGCGTTCCGTCCCACAGATAGGATACAAACTGGTTGCGCCAGTCTTTAGTCAAATTTAAAGAGAATACCTCGGTGTGATCAATGGCGGATTGGAGGAGGGTGACCACGCTTTCTTTGTTGAAGTTTTTAGTGGCTGTAGCCAGTTTTGCTAAACCATCTACTTCGATATTTCATGCCCTTGGGATCTGTTCCAAGCGGCATTCGTCGAACTCAGCTATTAACTTGCAGATTTCTGACTGGTACTTTTGCAGTCTCTATTCTTTGATCTGGTAAGTCCCAATGACTTGCTTTACTACGAGTTGGAATCACAGTGGAGGATGAGTCGGCGGGCCCCATATTTGATGGCCAGTTTTATTCTAGCAATAATAGCCTCATACATGGCCTCGTTGCTAGTCATTTCACAGCATCGTATGGACTGGCGGATTATTTTACCTGTGGGGACCTCGAGGACGAGTCCCAGTCCCGATCGTGTTGCATTGGCAACACCATCAGTGTAGAGGACCCACATGTCGTTATTGGTGGAGGCGTGTTGTGCCTAAAGTTATGCTTTTGGCAGGATTCCGCGCTAAAGTCGGCTATAAAATTGGCCAAAACTTGCAACTTATTGGCGGTTCTTGGAAGATACGAGATGTCGTGCTTGCTGAGCTCAATGGCACATCTTGCGAGCTGGCCAATAATTCAAGCTTATGTAAAACGCTTCTTAATGGGAAGGTCGTTACCACTTTTATGGGGTGGCACTAAAAATAGCACCGCATCTTTCGTGAAGCTATGACCTGTGCCAATGTCAATCTCCCGAGGTGTGGGTACCGAGTTTCGGCTTCCACTATGGTTTTGCTAATGTATAGATAGGGGATTTGTTACCTTTGTTTTCGCGAACTAGGACAGCACTGATAGCAACCTCAGATACGGCTAGATACACCAACAGGGGTTCGCCTGGCTCGCTTTAACCGGTAAGGGCGGCGAAGACAAGTGTGCTTTCAGCTTTCTCAAGGCTTCGACGCATTCCTCATTTCATTGAAGTCCTTGATATTTTTTCAGCATGTTGAAAAATTTATGGTGCCTATTGAATGACTGCGAGATAAATCTGGATAGGGCAGCTATATGCCCCGTCAGCTTCTGTACCTGTTTCTTGCTACTCAGCACCTCAAGTATTGCGTCTATTGCCTTGATCTGGTCTGGGTTGACATCGATGCCTCGTTGCGATACGTGGAATCCTAAGAATTTTCCTGAGGCTACACTAAAAGCGCATTTCTCGGGGTTCACCTTCATCCTATACCTCCTCAGTATCTCGAAGGCCTCCTTTAGGTGGTCGATGTGGTCTTCTCTCTTTGCCGATTTTACCAGCGTATCATCAATGTAGACTTCCATGGTCTTACCAAGTTGTTCTTTGAATATTTTTGTGACCAGCCTTTGGTGAATGGCTCCTGCATTTTTGAGCCCGAAGAGCCTTACCTTGTAGCAATATGTCCCCTAGTGGGTTATAAAAGTTGTTTTTTCTTGGTCCTCCTCGGCCATCATGATTTGGTTGCAGCCGGAGTATGCGTCTAGGAAACTTAGTAGCTCATGCCCTGCGGTCGTGTCAATTAGCTAGTCGATGTGGGGCAGTGGAAAGTGGGCACGCCTTGTCCAGGTCGGTGACGTCTACACACATTCTCCACTTCACATTCTACTTCTTAACCATGATGACATTAGCGGCCCATTGGTGGTACTTTGATTCCCTGATGGAGCCGTAAGCCAGAAGTTTGTCCACTTCCTCGCTGACCGCTTTATTAATAGTGGCGTTCAATTTTCTTCTCAAATGCCGCACGGGCAGGTGTAGCGGGTCGACTTTCAGCTTGTGAGTGATGATTTATCACGGGATCCCCGACATATATGAATGGGAAAAAGCAAACAAGTCTGCATGGATAGATAAAAATTCACGATAGTTGCTTGGATTTGAGAGGCCGTGCCCGATGTAGGCTTTCCTTGTAGGGTCGTTGGTGTCCAGATGGACTGGGTCGAGGTCTTCGATCGTAGGCTTGCAGGCTTCTATGACATCAGGGTCTTTGATGGCGTTTTCTACCCGGAAGACCTTAGTCCCTGACATAGCTGATTGCTATGCATCTGCGCTCTTCCCTTTAAGCTGACTGGTGTGGGCGCAATCTTGAGCTATTTTATATCATTCATGAGTGATGCGAGGCTCGCCTCCTCTGCTGAATACTCCCCACGGGGTGGGAAATTTGATCATTTGATAGGATCTCGACGGGACCGCTCTCATGGCATGTATCTACGGTCGTTGTATGATGCTTCCTGGTTCATCACATGGAAAGGTGTTTCTAGCGTGACCCCTCCTGCTAGGACGGGTAATGATATCTCTCTGGATGTTTGTTCTACTACATTATTGAAACCAGTTTGTGTTATGCATCGCAGTATTATCTTATCCTCGAGTCCCATTAGTACGAGAACCCTCGAGTAGATAATACAGGCGTCGCTACCATTATCAACCATAATCCTTTTAACATTTGTATCTGTGATACGTAAAGTGATAACTAAAGCATCGTAATGAGGGAAAGAAAAACCGTTGGCATCGGACTTATCGAAGGTGATACTATCTTTGAAGTCGTCATACTATTCGTGGGCGATAGTTTGCTTCAGCTTGTGCGTAGTAGTGAACTTGACGTGATTGATCACCGAGTCGTTGCCGTTACCAATGATCATGTTGATCGTGCGTATTGATGAAGGCGTCTTTGGTGGCCCTTGGGGCTTCTCCTGTCCATGTGCAAAGTTGATTTTTCCTTTGTCACTAAGCAGCTCTCTTAGGAACCCTTGCTTCAACATCCTGACCACCTCTTTCCGTATACCTATACAATCTTTGATTTTGTGGCCTCGCTCCTTGTGGAACTCACACTATGCATTTGATTTTCTAGTGATGGGGTACGAGTTCATCTTTGCAGCCATTGCACCTTGTTGTGCGGCTTCTCAAGTGCATACACTATCTCTAAAGGGGACACACAAAAATTATGGGCATATAATAAAGGGGGCATACCTCTATCGTTTCACAGTGGAGCAACATGTCACTGTAGTGCGTCCGCGTGCCTGGGTGGCAGTGGGTGAGAGGATCTGATGTAGGGTTGGAGTCTCTCCCTATTGGGACTTGTTCCCCTCGTCCTTCATTACATCAGTCCCTCCTGATTTATGGGTGTATTGTTGTTAAACGTTGGGTCGGCCCGTTGAGGTCGTCCTCATCTACACGTACCTCAGCGCAATAGGCGTTTTGAATCTCTTCCCACGTGGTGGACGGGTACTTCATGAGGCGAATTAGTAGTTTTTTGGTTGCCCTTGAGCCATCTCTACTTAACACGTTATGGAAAGCAGCGACCGCCATGCCTTCCGACACGTTTGGTAGGCTCAGCCTTACTCTGTTATATCTAGCTAGGAAGTCCCTGAGCGCTTCTTCTGCGGTTTGCCGAACATCAAAGATGTCGTTTACCCTCGCTTCTGCTTTCTTTGCTCCTACATGGGAGGTAACAAACTTGTCCACCATTTCCTCGAACGTAGAAATGACTTTGGCCGGTAGCTGGGAATACCAGGTCAGTGCTCCTCCGGTCAGTGTTTCGCCGATCTTCTTCAGTAGCATATACGATACCTTTTCTTTTGATAGGTCGTTACCTTTTACAGCAGTGACGTCGTGGATCAGGTGGTCCTCGGGATCTGTAGTTCTATCGTACACCCTTAAATAAGGAGGCATTTTGAAGGTTTTTGGGATGAAGTATGGTACAGTCTCTTCCGTGTAAGGCTGTTCAACAAACCTCCCTCGTCACGTTTTCGCAGCAGCTTGGGAGCACCAGGGATCTTGTCCACCCTCTCCTGGTGTTCCCTCCTCTCGACGCGAAGTGACTTGTTTTCATTTTTCATTTCCTCCATTTTCTTAAGGATGGATGTGAGTGTGCCGCCGTTGGCCCGAGTATCTATGAGCACATTGGTTGCTCGAACGATCTCGGGTTCTTGGACTGCAGCAAGGCTTGATGTCGGCATGCATCTAACATTGTTTTGGGGTGACATTTTAACCAAGCCACTTAGAGTACTCGTTAACCACTCTTCCAGTAGTTTTCTTATCTTTGGGGTGCTTCTTCAATTGCAGATGTAGAAGATTGTTAGATCTTCGGGTGGTGGAGATGGGATTTCTCTGCTTGTGGTGGTGCTACTAGTAAATATCTATGCTTCCTCACCACCACACCATTTTGTTGTGGTGTGTGAGAGCATGAGGTTTGGTGTATGATCGCATGGTCAAGGAAAAATTGAGTAGCTACGTGACTGGAACCCAGCTCATAAGCATTTTCACTACTAAAAGCTTTAATGGAAATATTAAATTGTGTCTTGACCATGGCCACAAAGGCTATTAGTAAAGGAAAAGCATTACTCTTGGACTTCATAAGGTGAGTCCAAGTAGCTCTAGTAAAATCATTAACTAAAGTAAGAAAATACTTGAAACCATTATAGGTTGGACTATGATAGGGCCCTAAGTATATATATGAACAAGTTGGAAGGGAGAGGAAGTTTTAATAAAGCTTTCGGGAATGAGAGTCTAGATTTCCTAGCTAAGGGGAAAACAGAACAAACAAAAGGCTGGGTAGCAGAAAACTTGCATGGAATAATAGAAATATCTTTCATTTTAACAAAAGGAATATGTCCTAATCTGTTATGCCATAAAATCCCCATTTTATTAACAATAGAATGATTTGTACAATGAGAATCAGAAGCTACAGAAAGTAATGGAGAATGGTATTTACAAGTGACAGAAGAAGAGTTATCAGAAATAGAAGTAGACAAGGCAGAAATAGGTGAACATTCATCTGATCGAAGCTTGTAAATCCCAAATTCCACCTCACCAACTTCCATTGGGCTCCTCAGTGAAGGGCCTTGGAGAAGACACCAACATTTGTTGAAAAGTAGGTCATAGTCTAAATAAGACATAAGCTGGTAAAAAGAAATGAGATTGTAGTGAAATCTAAGAATGTATAAGACATGATGAATAATAAAAGAGAGAAAATGTATTGAATGGTGCAAGTTACTTTAACTTTATAACCATTTGGAAGAGTGACTAGGTACGGCATAAGAAGGGGCTTAATATCAAAGAGGAGATCTTTGTTAGAAGTCATATGATTAGTGGCCCTTGAATCTATAATCCAACTATTATCATTGACCATAGTTAACAGACAAGTACCATAAGAAATTCCTATAGATTAAGAAGGATATATTATACCAGCAAAATCTGCAGAAGCCATGAGACTAGATCGAGGGCCTTATTCTGATACATAACTCTGTTGTAGCAGGAGCATCAGTTGTGTATATTTCTCTTTTGTGAGACCAGGAATCAGGGAGGCAGATTCAGAAGAATGCTCAGATAGAGAATTGGAATCAGAATTAGGAACCTGTTGAACCTCAACATTAGCATCTACTTTCTTGTCTTTAGTAAATTTGAAGTTGGAAGGGAAGCCATGAAGCTTGTAGCATTTTTTTAATGGTGTGACCAGGCTTTTTGTAGTATCTACACAGCAGATTAGATTTATTTGGATCAAAATTAATTTTTCCAAAGAATTGACGTGGATGATTGGATGGTTTGCTGGTAGGGTTATTGAAATTTGCATTTAAAGAGGCTTCCTGAGCCTGAAATTGAAATGAAGGACTAATTTGCCTTTGCCTTTCATATTGGAGAAGAATATTATATACACTATCAAGAGAAGGTAGAGGATGCATCATGAGCAAGTTACGTCTCACACCAACATATACATCATTGGGTCCCATAAGGAACTGATGCACTTTATCCTCCTGCTTTTCTTTTGATGATCAGACTTGACAGGACAAGAGCATCTATTTGCATGATTATTACACACATATCCTAACTCATCCCATAATTTCTTCAACTTGTTAAAATAGAAGGCTATATCTAAAGACCCTTGGAAGGTTTAAGCAAGTTCCCTTTTCAACTCAAACACCTTAGTCTCATCGACTGAACCATATCTTTTGTTAAGTTGAGACCAAATACTCTCTGAAGTCTCAGAATACTGGATACTCTCAGCATTATCAGGTGAAAGTGAACTAGTTAAACAAGAAATAACCATATTGTTGCACCTATTCCATTCTTGAGACCCATAAGGAACTGATGCACCTTATCCTCCTCCTTTTCTTTTTCAAGATGAGACTTGACAGGACAGAGGTTCTATTTGCATGATTAGTACACACATATCCTATCTCATCCCATAATTTCTTCAACTTGTTAAAATAGGAGGCTATATCTAAGGACCCTTGGAAGGTTGAAGCAAATCCTTTTTCAACTCAAACACCTTAGTCTCATCGACTAAACCATATCTTTTGTTTAGTTGAGACCAAATACTCTCTACAGTCTCATAATACTGGACACTCTCAGCAGTATCAGGTGAAAGTGAACTAGTTAACCAAGAAATAACCATATTATTGCACCTATTCCATTGTTAAAGCAGAGGTGAATCCTCAACAGGTTTGGGGAAACATCCATCGACAAAAGCTAATTTTTTCTAGCTGAGAGAGACACGATCATATTTCTACGCCATCCCCAAAATTCACTACCATTAAAGTGACATTCACAAGTGATACCCCAGGAATATCATATGCAAGCAGATGGAAAGGGTTAGTGGGGTCATGAATGAACACTAATACATTAGCAGATGTAGTACTTATCTCTACCATGACGAACAACAGAAACAACCACAAAGGGAATACGATCCAAATTACTGAACAGAAGAATTACACATGCAATCAACAAGCATCCATGGATGATGCTCAAGAAATGAAGAGAATGTTACCAACCTTTTTCATAATCGGAAAAGATTTGGCCTTCAATCAAACGAACATGAAAACCCTAAATCTCGTCATGAACTTTTCGATTCAAAAATCTTCTAACAAGAGTAATATGAGTAGAAGAAACCCTTGAAAGACGAACAACTATGAAAATTCGAAAATAGCAACGAAAACTCTATCAATCATCAGAAAATGCGAAGAACTTTGCCAACACTTTAACTTTGGTAGAAATCAATGAAATTACAATCTATCGAATGGGAAAGAAAACTAAGCAGATACTCTGCTCTGATACCATGAGAAAATTACGAGCATTCAACCAATCCACATGAATTTGTTGACTAGGGTTCTTGTTGAAGAAGCTAGAGAGAGAAAGAGAAGCTCATTTCGTATATCCAAGAAAATGAATCAGATAATCTGTTTCTAGAGAATTCTGCCCTATTTATTTTTACATTAGACCAAAATACCCGAAAATAAAACTACTCTAACCCAAAAAAGCAATACAACATAAATATCTAGGTTGGGCGATCCTTCATGTCTATTTGGGCCTTGTGAGTAACAGCAACTATTCCAACAAATTAAATGGTGACTTTTGGAATTGAGGTTATTAGTTCTGACCCTAAGCTTTAAACTTAATGCACTTTTGAAATTGAGGTTAGTACGTACGTATCGACCCGACTAGTCATTTTACTGTTTAGAACCTCGTTCCCTTAAATAAAACTTTCCATATTTTCCTTAGCTAAATTACGATTTGCGGGACTGATTAGTTCGAAAGTTAGAAGAGTAAAACCTATTATTTCCTTAAGGTTTTCTTAAAATGTCAAATTTGACTTCGGCCAACTTTCTTGGGAAGCAGACCCAAATTTGTGATTGTCCAGTCCAAGAACGTCCATGAGAAAATATGGGACCTAGGTGTATGCTCGGAATCAAATTCTGAGGCCCCTAGCCCGAGTACGGAATTTTTATGCAAAATTGTTAAATCGAAGTTTTAAAGAATTAGAGAATCTAAGTATTCATTAAAAAATTAGGTATCGGGTTCGGATTCTAGTTCCGAAACTTGGTACAAGACCGAAATATCAGTTAAGACCCACCTATAAAATTTGGTGTCAATCCGAGTAGTTGAAGGGTGTTTTGACCCGTTGAATGGAAATTAAGAACTTAAAGTTCATTAAGTTGATTCAATTGATTTTGGGGTACGATTCCTTAATTTAGCATTGTTTTGGGTATTTCGAGGGTTCGACTAGGTCCGCCTCGTGATTTTAGATTCGGTAGTATGTTCAGGCGGGGCTCGGGAGCCCCGAGCATCGAATGGTCGAGATTCGAGTGAAGTTGAAAAATTAGGAAAAACCAAGTTTTGCTGCTTCTGTCATAATCGCTTTTATGGCTCCTGGACCACAGAAGCGGTTAGTTGATCGCATAAGAGAAGCAGGGCAGTCTGGGGAAAAATCGCAGAAGTGGCCTAGGGACCGCAGAAATGGTCCAACCCAAAGTTTGAAAAGCCGCAGAAGCGCCCTATTTTCGCAAAAGCGGATTTTGAAAAAGCAAAAATCCACCCATAGAAGGGAATAAGACTGGTAGTGGACTTCATTTATTACGAGCTCAAGCCCATTTCTTTAACATCTTTCTCAATACTTGGGAGATTTTGGTGATTCCAAAGAGGGGCTTTCAACATATTATTGCAAGGTAAGTAATCCCCACTCACTGTTAGTTCAAGTACATGAACACTAGGTAGATTTAGCACTAAAGATTAAGTAAAATCAAGAGGTTAGAGCTAGACCTAGGGTTTACATAAAATTAAGATTTAACCACATAAATAGAGATGTAATGAACTAGAAATACATATTAGTGATCCTTAGGTTATAGAGAATAATTTTCTTTGAAAAATCTCGGGATCTGGGCACGTAGGCCCGGGGTCAAAATTTAGGAAATTTATGGGGAAGGTTGGGAAATCACATAAATAGTTAGAATTCAACCTTGTAAGCCCTTATTGACTAATTCCTATATTGTTTAACTAGTTTGTGCGCTTTTGGCTTCGCTTTGAGGCTTCAGGCTTGTTCTTGATATTGGAAATACGCTTTTGAGCGAGGTGAGTCTCCTTTCTAACATCGTGAGGGGGGAATTGTCCCTTTGGGACTAATAGAAGATAAATTGCTATTAAATGCGGGGGCTACGTACGTATTAGGTGATGATAGTCCATGTGTAGCTACTATCATATTTAATGTTTGGGTAGTTTAGGACCCACATCATGCGTAATGTGAGACATCCATTATTTGAATTATCAAAATGATCTGTTATGATATGTTAAGAGACTAGAGAAGAATGAAAAGTGATCATACGAATATTGTTGAACCGTATAAGGATTTACTTGTGTATAAATGATGCCTTTGTGTGCATTATTGATGTTATAATTGATATTTGTGGATCGGTCTGATCGCTTCGGTGAAATAGATACATCTATGGTAAGGGCTGCTTGACCATCGGTAATGTACAATTTATATTCTATTGGAGTGTGCTGTCAACCTCGGCATTTGTTGCGCATGATATATATATATATATATATATATATATATATATATATATATATATATATATATATATATATATATATATATATATATATATATATATATATATATATATATATATGTATGCTCGGGCTTAGATCTTTTATGATTTATTGCTAACTATTGTAAAAGAGGGAAAATGATAAAAGAAAATTGTGATTAAGAGTATGATTATGATTTCCATGATAACTGTCGTATAAATGAACTATTTATTCTAAATTGTACATCATTATTGTAATATCATCTTGAGCTAGTGGGTATCAACTCGACCAGTCATCTCTACCTCTTCGAGATTAGGTGGGATACTCACTGGTTACATATTGTTTATGTACTCATGCTATGCGTCTGTACTTAAATATACAGGTTCTGATGCTGATTCATCTGGTTACCGATCGAGTGCGTGCCAGTGAGCTGCGGTAGAAACTTCTACAGTGAGCTGCTTCCCTCCCTACGTCGCTCAACAGCCGGATGGACTCTTTTTTTGTATTTTTGTTGTATTTACTTATTTCTAACAGTATGATAGAGATATTTGTATATTCTACTAGATGCCCTTACTTGTGACACCAGGTCTTCGCACACACTTTAGTAGACTAGTTTTGGTTGTAATATTATGTCCCTGCGTTGATTACTGTATCGCATTTCTGAAAACCCCTTTTGGGATGCTCATCCCCTTCTTAAGAATGGTGACGTTGTTAAACTTAGAAACGTTTTCCGCAGTTGGCTTGCGCGGCAAGATTTTTGGGTGCCATCATGATCTGTTATGGAAATGGGTCGTGACAACATTGTATCAGAGCACTAGGTTCACGTAGGGCTCACAAGTTACGGGCAAACCTAATAGAGTCTTGTAGATCGGTACGGAGACGTCTGTATTTATCTTCGAGAGGCTATAGGGTATTAGGAATGACTACCCTTTATTCACTTCCTATCGTGCAATGGTTGATGTGCTAAATTTCCATTTCTATTCTCTCACAAATGGTGAAAACTCGTACCGCTGACGTTCCAAACCTCGGAAGAGCTGCTTCCCCATTGCTAGAGGCCAAGGTCGAGGTTGGGGGAGGGCACCGGCTCGTGGTAGGGAACGAGGGCGCCCCAAAGCCATTATAGTCATACCACCAGCAGACCCAGTGGTGTACCCTATTATTGAGGAGCATGGTGAGGTACCTGCAGCTGAGCCAACCCCGACAGATTTCATGATAGCATCGGGATTTCAGGAGGTCATGGGCCGCATGCTTCGGTTCGTGGACACTATGACTCAGGCTAGTTTATTTCCAGCGGATCCAGCTACTTCACATGAGAAAGGGGGAGCAGATACCCCTATTACTCAAGCCCCAGGCCATACAGCTGCACTTTATCAGATTCTGGGTGCACTACCCGCAGATGGGGTTCAGGTAGTTGTTGTAGTGGTGCCTCAGCCCAAGCCAGCTATGGACGGAAATCTGCATAAGCTATTAGACAGATGGACCAGGTTGTGCACTTCAGTCTTCAGGGGTGAACATCATGAGGATGCCCATGATTTCATTGACAGGTGCAGGGATATAGTGCACAATATGAGGATACTTGAATCTCATGGAGTTGACTTCACCACTTTTCAGTTGGAGGGTAGGGCCCGTAGATGGTGGCAGTCCTATGCTCTTAGCAGGCCAGAATATTCTCCTCCCCTCACTTGAGGTCCATTCACCTAGTTATTTCTTAATCGGTACATTCCACACTCTAAGATGGAATGGATGTGTCATCAGTTTGAGCATTTACAGCAGGGTTAGATGTCAGTGGCCGATTATGAGGCGAGATTCTCTGAGTTGTCTCACCATGAACTTATGATACTTCCCAAAGAGGCAGAGAGGGTACAGCGAGTTGTTGCAGGATTACATCTCACTATTCTGAATAATATGGCTCGAGAGGTAGAGATGGGCACATGTTATCAGCTTACACTTGAGATTGCTCGTAGGATTGAGGGTTATCGTCAGAGGGGTTTCGAGAAGATGCAGCAGCAGAAGATGGCCAGATTCAGTAGAAAGTTTAGAGGTGCCCCAGCTAGGGGTAGAGGTTACTCTAGGAGGGGTGAGCCAGTAGGCTCCCAGTTTCAGCACCACCACCTGCTCGGGGTGCTCTAACGCCCTCTTATTTCAGCTCCATGCCAGAGAGTTCTTATCGTCCACCAGCCGTTCAGAGTTCTTCCAGTGGGTATTCAGGTACTCTAGATTTCTCCGATTCTTATCTAAGTGTTATGCCAGAGAGTTTATACCACTCGCCGGCCATTCAAGCTTCTTTTAGTGGATCTTCTTATTTTCAGAGTCAGCCATCTAGGTAGTAGGTCACTGCACCACATTTCTTTGAGTGCGGAGACCCAGGTCACATGAGGAGGTACTGCCCTAGGCTTCGAGGCAAGGCTATACAGCAGGGACATCAGCCCATGGTTCCAGCACCAGCGACCAAGCCACCTAGAGGTGGAGGACAGACCGGTAGAGGTCGTCCTAGAGGTAGAGGCAAGACAGGGAGAGGTCAGCCGTATGCTTCTCAGTTAGGCGGATGCCAAACAGCCGGCGCTCCAGCCAGATTCTATGCTCTCCCGACCAGGCTAGATGCATTGGTCTCAGATGTTGTTATCACATGTATTATATCAGTTAGCGGTAAGGGTGCTTCAGTATTATTTGATCTAGGATCTACTTATTCATATGTTTCCTTTTTGTTTGCTCGTTTTTGGTTACTTATCTTGAGTTCTTCGGTGTTCATGTTCATGTGTCCACTCCTGTGGGTGATTGTATGGTTTTGATCAGGTCTACTGGTCCTACGTGATTGCTTTCTGTGGCTATGAGACTAGATCAGACCTTTTATTACTTGATATGCTTGATTTTGAGGTCATTTTAGGCATGGATTGGTAATCCCCATATCACGCCATCCTTGACTGTCATGCCAAGACTGTTTCGCTAGCTATGCTAGGATTGCCGAGATTAGAGTGGAAGGGTTCCACAGTGCATATGCCTAGCAGAGTTATAGCTTTCTTAAAGGCTCAGCATGGTTGAGAAAAGGTATTTGTCTTATTTAGCTTATGATAGAGACACCACCGCAGAGTCTCCGACGATTGATTCAGTGCTAGTGGTCCGAGAGTTCGCCAATGTTTTCCCGTCTGATCTTTCGGGCATGCCTCTGGATCGTGATATATATTTTTGTATTGACTTGGCTCCAGGCACTCAGCCTATATTTATCCCACCGTACCGTATGGCTCCTAAAGAGTTGAAGGAACAGTTGGAGGAGTTGCTAGCAAAGGGTTTTGTTAGGCCCAGTGTATCACCTTGGGGTACACCGGTGTTATTCCTGAAGAATAAGGAGGGGACTATGTGGATGTACATTGATTACCGCCAGTTGAACAAAGTCACCATCAAGAACAAGTATCCTTTGCTCCATATCGATGATTTGTTTGACCACCTACAGGGTGCCAGGGTGTTCTCTAAGAATGACTTGAGTTCAGGGTATCATCATCTAAAGATTCGGGATTCAGATGTTTTGAAGATTTCATTCAGGACTAGATATGGCCACTACGAGTTCCAGGTGATGTCATTTGGCTTGACTGATGCTCCAACAACATTTATGGATTTGATGAATAGGGTGTTCAGGCCTTATATTGATTCTTTTATTATCGTCTTCATTGAAGACATCTTGATATACTCGCGTAGCTTGGGGGAGCACGAGCAGCATTTGAGAGTAGAGCTTCAGACCTTGCGAGAGCAGAAGCTATATGCTAAGTTCTCCAAGTATGAGTTTTGGCTAGAGTCAGTGGCATTCTTAGTGCATATAGTGTCAGGAGAGAGTATTAAGGTAGATCCTAAGAAAATTGAGGTAGTTCAAAGTTGGCTATGACCTACTTCAGTGATGGAGATCCGGAGTTTCCTAGGGTTAGCATGTTATTACCAACGATTTGTGCATAGCTTTTCATATATTGCATCATCTTTGACCTGGCTGACCTAGAAGGGTGCCCCATTTCATTAGTCAGATGAGTTCGAGGAGAGCTTTCAGAAACTCAAGACTACCTTATTACAAAACCGATTCTTGTATTGCCTTACGGTTCAGGGATGTAAACTATATATTGCGATGCTTCTCACGTCATCTTGGGATGTGTATTGATGCAGGAGGGGAGAGTTATTGTGTATGCTTCACGACAGCTGAAGGTCTATGAGAAAAATTACCTTGTGCACGATCTAGAGTTTGCAGCGATTGTTCATGCTATTAAGATATGGAGGCATTATTTGTATGGGGTGTAGTGTGAGGTTTATACATAACATCACAGCTTGCAGCACTTATTCACGTAGAGGGATCTCAATTTGAGGTTGCGCAGGTGTCTTGAGTTACTAAAAGATTATGACATTACCATCCTTTATCATCCGGGTAAGGCGAATGTGGTCACGGATGCCTTGAGCAGGAAAGCGGAGAGTATGGGTAGCTTTCCATTCGTTCCTGCTGTGATGAGACCATTAGCTTTGGACATTCAATCCCTAGCCAACAGACTTGTGATATTGGACATTTCGGAGCCCGGCCGAGTTCTAGCATGTATGCTCAGTCTTTGTTATTAAGGCAGATTAAGGCCCGACAGTTCGATGATCCGCATTTGGTGGTCCTCAGAGAGATAGTACTTCAGGGAGGTGCCAAGGAGATTTCTATTGGCGAGGATGGTGTGTTACCGCTTACGGGCTGTGTATGTGCTCCTAATGTTGATGGCTTGAAGGAGAGGATTCTATATGAGTCCCACAGTATGAGGTATTCCATTCATATGGGTGCCACGAAGATGTATCGTGACTTGAGACAATATTACTGGTGGCGGAGGATGAAGAAGGACATTGTTGAGTATGTAGCTAAATGTTTGAACTGCGAGCAGGTCAAGTACGAGCACTAAAGGCCAGGTGGCCTACTTTAGCGGATGCCCATTCCAGAATGGAAGTGGGAGCGCATCACTATGGACTTCGTGGTTGGTTTTCCACAGACTTTGCAGAAGGTTGATTCAGTGTGGGTTATTGTGGATAGGTTGACCAAGTCTGCCCATTTCATTCCACTGGCGACTACTTATACAGTGGAGAGATATGCTCAGATTTACATTCAGGAGACAGTCAGGTTGCATGGTATGCTGGTTTCCATCATATCAGACAGAAGCCCTCAATTTACTTCCCATTTCTGGAGAGCTGTTTAGAGTGAATTGGGGACTCATGTAGAGCTTAGCACGACAATCCATCCTCAGACCGACAGGCAGTTGGAGCGGACAGTTCAGATTTTAGAGGATATTCTTAGAGCATGTGTGATTGACTTTGGAGGGCAGTGGGATCAGTTCTTGCCCTTAGTGGAGTTTGCATACAATAATAACTATCAGTCCAGCATAGAGATGGCCCCGTATGAGGCATTGTATGGTCGGTGTTGTCGTTCTCCTATAAGTGGTTTGAGCCTGGTGAGGCTAAGTTACTTAGCACAGATTTATTATAGGATGCCTTGGATAAGGTAAAGTTGATTAATGAGAGGCTCCGCAAAGCTCACTCCATGTAAAAGAGTTACGCAGATCAGAAGTCACGCGATGTATCATTCATGATTGGCGAGCAGGTTCTCTTGAAAGTCTCAACAATGAAGGGCATTATGAGGTTTGGAAAGAAGGGAAAGCTAAGCCCAATGTTTATTGGCCCCTTTGAGATGTTGAGGCGAGTTGGAGAAGTTGCCTATGAGCTTTCTTTACCTCCCAGTTTATTAGGAGTTCATCCAGTTTTCCATGTATCGATGCTTCGCAAGTATCATACCGACTATTCGCATGTGTTGGACTTCAGTACCATTCAGTTGGATGATGGCTTGGTCTATGAGGAGGATCCAGTCGCCATTATTGATAGACAGGACCGCCAGTTGAGGTCTAAGGGGATTTATGCAGTAAGAGTTTAGTGGAGGGGCCAACCGGTTGAGGAGGCGACCTGGGAGTAGAGGAGGACATACAGAGCCGATATCCCCATTTATTCAGCAGTCGAGGTACTTCTTTTCTATGTCCCTTCGAGGATGAACGTTTGTTTAAGATGTGGAGAATGTAACGATGCGACTGGTCATTGTACTGTTTAGAACTCATTCCCTTAAATAAAACTTTCCACGTTTTCCTAAGAAAAACAAAACAAATTATTTTCATAAGGTTTTCTTAAAAGGCCAAATTTGACATTGGTTAACTTTCTTACGAAACGGGCCCAGATTCGTAATTTGACAGCCCTAGAAATGATCATACGAATATTGTGAGACATCCATTATTTGAATTATCGAAATGATCTTTTATGATATGTTAAGATACTAGAGAAGAACGAAAAGTGATCATACGAATATTGTTGAACCTTGTAAGGATTTCCTTGTGTATAAATGATGCCTTTGTGTGCATTATTGATGTTATAATTGATATTTGTAGATCGGTCTGATCGCCTCGGTGAAGTAGATGCATCAATGATACGGGCAACTCGACCCTCGGCAGTGCACAAATTATATTCTGTTCGAGCGGGCCATCGACCTCGGTATTGTTGTGCATGATATATATATATATATATATATATATATATATATATATATATATATATATATATATATATATATATATATATATATATATATATATATATATATATATATATATATAGCTCGGGCTTAGATCTTTCGTGATTTATTGCTAATTATTGTCAAAGATGAAAAATGATAAAAGAAAAATGTGATTAAGAGCATGATTATTATTTCTATGATAATTATTGTATAAATGAACTATTTATGCTCTAAATTGTACAGTATTATTGTAATATTATCTTGACCTAGTGGGTATCAATTCGACCTCTCGTCTCTAACTCTTCGAAATTAGGCGGGATACTCACTGGATACATATTATTTATGTACTCATGCTACGCTTCTGTACTTAAATGTACATATTCTGAGGCTGATTCATCTGGTTACCGATCGGGCGCGCGCTAGTGAGTTGTGGCAGAAACTTCTATGGTGAGCTGCTTCCCTCCCTACGTCACTCAGCAGCCGGATGGAGTCTTCTTCTTTATTTTTGCTAGCTTTTCTTATTTCAGACAGGAGGATAGAGATGTTTTGTATATTCTACAAGATGCTCGTACTTGTGACACTAGGTCTTGGCACACACTTTAGTAGACTAGTTTTGGGTTATAATATTATGTCCCTAAATTGATTTCTGTATCGGGTTTCTGAAAACTCCTTTTGAGATGCTTATTCCCTTCTTAAGAATGGTGACGTTGTTAAACTTATAAATGCCTTCCGCACTTGGATTGCTCGGCAAGATTATTGGGTGTCATCATAACCTGTTATAGAAATGGGTCGTGACAACGTATATGTGATTTTAACAATTGTGAAGTCTCTGTGTATATGGAACCGTATTGACTTTGAAAAGAATGATTTGGAATTGTAGTACTTAATTATAGCTTCACTACAGCATTTTAACAACGTTTAATAAGTGTGGCCTAATAAATTGAAGATCATATTTTACAAGCGTAGACAAATTTTTCATAACCAAAAGCTCCATACAAAAGCCACCCCTTAAAAGTGTGTCCAAATATATTTTTGGGCACACTTTTCAGGCGTTGCCTAAAACTAGTGTGACGTTAGACCATAATTGTTGTAGTGTTTGAATATTTAGTTTAAAATTTATAAACTTAAGTTTATTGTTACTTCTTAGTTCACTAATGTAATGATATTAACTTTAAGTTTATTGGTTTTGAATTATATTTAGTACTTATTTGTAGTGCTTCTGCTTCACCCTAAGAAATTGAGTTTATGTAGACACAAAAATAGAACAATGCTCAATAAACAATAACTATGATATGGACATTCATGGGAAAGCATGGCAACTAATGTACAATTGAAGAATCTAACAATGAGCAGAGCGAAGCTGGTGAGGAGTAGTAATTCGGAATGTGTATGATATTTAGACAAGATTGCCTTTAGACTTGGTTGATTTTACACTTGGATTATGTGTTTTAGACTTAAATATTATTTGGCTGGAATTTTAGACTTTAATGTGGTTTATTAAATGTGTTTATACTAGCGGGTGCTTATCGTACGGATCAGGTGAATAATTACGTTTAACAGTTTGGATTATCGGTTATCGGACTATAAATATAATAATTTGCTCGCCATTCAACAAGACAACAGGCAGATTGGTATCAGTTATGGTTTGGTTCTGAAAGACCCTTGTTTACACTTGTTTGAAGGTGTTATAATATTTACTAGTTTGATATTTGATTTTTGGGTTCAATTGGTTGAGAAATTGCGATACATATTAGGTTATATAATTGGCTGAATGATTGATTTTGATTTGGTAAGTGGTGTAGCTTAAAATAAAATAAAATTATACTGAAATGTTTTAGATTTTATGACCGATTTTTGACCACTGTAGTCGAAATTTGTAACTAAGAATTCCCAGATTTTCGACTAAAGTGATCAGAAAAATAATTTTTTATGAAATTAATTCGACCGATTTGGTCGAAGATGATGGATGTAATTTAAATCAATTATCAAATATACTGACCAAATCGGTCGGCTCTTGTCAAAAATAATAAATCTTTATTTTTAAATTTGCGGTTACAAAATTACCGACCAAATCGATCACAAATGATGAATTTATCTGTTCACCCCGATTTTTCCTCTTCGTGACCAAAACAGTCGCAAAGTTCCGACTATTTCGGTCAAAAATACTTTACGGTCATCTATTTTCCGACCACTTCATTTCGGTCTGAAATCCATTGAAAATAATATATTCGACCAATTTCCGACGAATTTGGGGGTCAGAAAAGTGATATTTTCCAGTAGTGATGCAAGCCCAACTTTAACTCATCACATTAACCCACACCAAATTGAAATATATTTGTTATGACTATAATTCTAATTGTAGAGAGTTTTACTTTGTGGATAAGTTTTTTTTTTATAAGTAGAGGGGTCTTACCCCATTATAAATCATCCCAAATTTAATAAGAATTTCCTCTCTCTCTTTCTCTGCAATATTGTTCTTCTACTTTCATTGTTTCATCACATGTTATCAGCACGAGAATCTACTGTCTTAAGAAGCTCTTTGAGAAGATTAACGTTACTTTTCTCCTCTTTTTATTTATGACTGATATTATGAAAAGAAAGTTCGTTGCCCTTGAAATTTCTGGCAAAAACTATATGACATGGGTGTTGTATGCTGAAATCCATTTAGATGCAATGGGTCTTGGAGATGACATTAAAGACAGAAATAAAGCATCCACCCAAGACTGTGCTAAGGCCTTGATTTTCTTGCGCCATCACTTTGATGAAGGTTTGAAAATAGAATATCTCACAGTCAAAGATCCACTTGTTTTGTGAAATGGCTTAAAGGAAAGATATGACAATCTAAAGTTGGTCACTCTTCTACAAGCACGATAGACTCGAAGACTTTAAGTCTGTTTCTGAATATAATTCTGCGATGTTCAGAATTACTTCTAAATTGAAACTCTGACCAATATGAGCTCGAAGCTTCCTTTGTAACTCCCAAAACTTCTTCGTAGTGGCTCCTTACATGCCTCATTTCAGAGAGAACCTCAAAGTGGCTCTATTTCATTATATTTCATGCATATCCCAATTCCATTCATTTAATATTCCTTTGGTGTCATTGACATAACATATGTCATTTCTATTCTATCTCTTTCTATTTCTTTTCTATTGTAGTTTATAGATTATTATATGAAAAAATGTTCACAACGTTTTATGCCTCCAATATGGTCTTGCAACAAGAGTACAGAGAGAAAGGTTTCAAGAAGTAATCTGAGTTGATTTCTCTTCTCCTTGTGGCTGACCGAAACAATGACTTGCTCATAAAAAATTACGAAAATCGACTCATTGGGTCTACACCATTGCCTGAAGTGGATAATGTGTATTTCCGTAATGCTAAGCGTGGAAATGGTCGTGGCCTTATTCGTGGTTGTGGTCATGGTCTTGGTCGTGGCCGTAGACGAGGAAATTTTTTTTCTAGTGTTAATCACCCTCCAAAGAAAAATAAGCACCAAAAGTGAAAAGGGAAAGATGAGAAGCCAAAGGAAAATGGCTCAAAAACTGAATATTACCGTTGCGGTGGAAATGTGCATTGGGAAAATACTTATCGTGTATCAAGATATTTGGTTGAGCTTTATCAAGTATCTCTAAATAACAAAGGCTCTGAAGCCAATTTTGTCTCTTACAATGATTTTGACATTACTCACTTGGATGTGGCAGATTTCTTCGAGCGCCCTAATGGAAAAATAGACCACTTGATCGGTGATGGATCCATGGTTAAAGATAATAGAGTAATTTAATTTTTATTTTGTCTATTCGCAGCAATTAATGAATAAATATCATGTAATTATAGTTCTTTACATGAGTAGTATTTATTAGTATCAGTTAATATTATTTGATTTTTGAAGTAGTATTAGTTTATTTTAATTAAATATAGTCCTAATATTTGTTATATACAATCAATTGAGTGTTGCAAAGTATTTACTCGTATATGTAGTCTCCCTTTAACAAACTCACTTCATGGCAATGCTTCTGTTAAAGTAAATGTTTGCACATCTATCGATTTCTTAACTTTGGAGTTAAAACAGAAAGTAAATATTCGAGTTGAATTGGACAATGTATGTATATGATTGAAGACACAAGAGATCACGACAATATGGTCAGAATAATGGGCAGGAAAATGTGGTTATCCTTGTTTCCATGTTATTTTATAATGACAATTAGCTTATCCAATTCTCTCTTTGTTTAATATTTGTTTTATACAATGTGTGCTTGAAAAACTAATTTTTAAATTAATTTGTTTTCTTTTCATCCGCAATTAAAGTTTCACAGTGTTATTTAGATGTATGGTATCTAATTCTACTAAATATCCTTATCTTTCTCATTATTAGCTCCCTTGTTAAATGCTTGAACAAATTTATAAATATATTTAATCAACAAGAATATACTAATATTTATTCATATATTTTTTTTGTATGTCAAACTATGGGAAGCAAATATAGATACCTCACAAAGCAAATTGTAAAAATATTTGTTTAATTGATTCATGTACAACACATATAATATTCAAAGAGAAGAAATATTTCTTTCATTTAAGTATGTGTAAGGCACATGCTGCTACAATTTATGGTAGTAGTAAATTAATTGAAGGCTCTGGAAGAGCAACTATAACCCTGCCTAAGGGAACAATACTTATTATAGAGAATGCAATATTCTCCTCCAAGTCCAAGAGAAAATTGTTCGGTTTTAAAGATCCACCGAAATGGATATTATATTGAGACAATAGATGAGAATAATCTTGAATATCTCATTATTACCAAGAATATCTCTGGCCAAAAGAGGGTTATTGAGAAGTTCCCTTCTTTGTCTTGTGGCCTGTATTGGACAAGAATTAGTGTAATTGAGGCACATTCTATTGTAAACCAAAAGATTACTGATTCCAATATTTTTGTACTATGGCATGATCGATTGGGACATGCTGGATCAATTATGATGAGATGAATTACAGAAAACTCAAATGGGTATCCATAAAAAAAATTTAAGATTCTATTAAATAATGAATTTTCTTGCACTTGTTGTTATTAAAGCAAGTTAATTATAAGACCATCACCAACAAAGGTTGGGATCGAGTCCCCTGCATTTTTAGAATGTATACAAGGGGATATTTTTGGAGCTATTCACCCATCTAGTGGGTTGTTTGATATTTTATGGTCATAATATATGCATCTTCTAAATGGTCTCATGTGTGCCTATTGTCATCTCACAACCTCACATTTACAAAATTAACTGGAAAAATAATTCGATTACGCGTACACTTTTCTGATAATTCAATTAAGTCTATTGGACTTGATAATGATGTTGAGTTTTCATTCCAAGTATTTAATGATTATTGCTTATCAATTGGGATAAAAGTGGAACATCTTGTAGCTAATGTTTCCATTCATAATGGTCTTGCAGAATCTTTAATTAAATGTATGCAATTGATAGCAAGACCGTTACTCATGAAAACGAGGCTGCCCACTTTTGTTTAGGATCACGCCATTTTGCATGCAGCAATGCTAATTCGTCTCAGACCGACAAATTATCATAAATATTCCTTGTTTCAATTAGTTTTGGGTCATGAACATAATATATTCCTTATAAGAATTTTTGGATGCGCAGTATATGTGCCTGTAGTACCGCCATATCACACCAAAATGGATCCACGAAGAAGGTTAGGAATATATGCTAGGTTTGAATCGCCCTCCATTATTAGTTGTCTTTAAACATTAACGGTGGATTTATTCACTGCTCGATTAGCAGACTGCCGATTTGATAAGACACATTTTCCAAAACTAGGGGGAGAAGCTGGTGAAACCAAATGGAAAATTTTGTAAAAAAAATCATCATTATCTCATCTTGATCCACGTGCCTCTATTTGTGAAAAAGAGGTGCAAATGAGTATCCATTTGCAGAGAATAGAAAATTAAATGCCCGACGCATTTACGGATTTGAAAAGGATAAAAAAATTACATATCCATGGAGAGGATATTTCATTCTGTATTGATGTCCCTATTGGACAATTTTCTAGTGTCATAGCTAATGAGTCAAAAGCACGCCTAAAACGTGGCAGACCATTCGGTTCCAAAGATCGAAATCCTAGAAAAAGGAAAACAAATGATCAAAATGACACAATAAAAGAATCTTATGAAGAAATCCACGATTTAGAAAACTCTAAGATTCATGAGGAATCTACTGAGCCCGAGACTCAAGAAAATAAGGAACTATCAATAAATCCAATCAATATTGAGATAAATTTGAATCGAGTGGATATAGTGGTGGATTATGTCTTTTCATATAATATTACATGTAGAATTATGTAAAAAAGTGAGGATCTTGAACCTTAATCTGTTGGAGAATATCGACAAAGACTTGATTGGCCAAAATGGCAAGAATCAACCCAATCAGAGTTGAATTCACTTGCAAAATGTGAAGCTTTTGGGCATGTAGTCCAAACACCTAATGGGGCTAAGCCTGTAGGTTATAAAACACAAGAGGAATGAGAAAAACAACAAAGATATAAGGCACATCTTGTTGCACAAGGATTTTTACAAAGGCTTGGTGTCGATTATGAAGAGACATATTCACCCGTTATGGATGCTATAACATTTCATTATCTCATTAATTTTGTTGTCTATGAAAAGCTTGACATGCATTTAATATATGTGGTTAGTGCCTACCTTTATGACTCACTTGATAATGAGATATACATAAAAATTCCTAAGGGATTCAAAATGCCTAAAACAAATAATTTAAAGTCTCGAAAAATATTTTCAATCAAATTTCAAAGATCGTTGTATGGTATAATGCAATTAGGACGAATGTGCTATAATCGTCTAAGTGAGTATTTATTAAAGGAAGGCTATATAATAATGTCATTTACCCATGTGTTTTAATAAAGAAAACAACATCAGAATTTGTTACGCTTGCCGTATATGTTGATGACATAAATCTTGTTGGAACTCCTATAAAACTCCAGAAAGTAATTAATTATTTAAAGAAGGAATTCGAGATGAAAGATCTCGGAAAGACAAAATTATGTCTTGATTTGCAAATTGAACATTTGGCAAAAAGAATATTTATTCATCAATCTGCCTATATAGAAAAAGTATTGAAACGGTTTTACATGGATGGATAACATCCATTAAGTACTATGATGGTTGTTTGATCACTTGATGTGAATAAGGATCCATTCCGACCTCAAGAAGAAAAGGAAGAGTTACTTGGTCCTGAAGTACCATATCTTAGTGCAATTGATGCATTAATGTATCTTGCTAATACTACAAGGCCTGACATAACTTTTTTCAGTTAATGTCTTAGCAAGATATAGCTCTGTTCCCACAAGGAGACATTGGAATGGAATCAAACGCATATTGCGGTATCTAAAACGGACTACTGATATGGGGCTTATTTTATGGTAATAATTACAATCCCGATCTTTTTGGTCATACCGATGCTGGGTATTTATCCGATCCACACAAAGCTGGATCTCAAATAGGCTATGTGGTTACCTTTGGTGGCACCGTTATATCTTGGTGATCAACTAAGCAATCAATTGTGGGTACTTCATCTAATCATAATGAGATAATTGCTATTCATAAAGCAAGTCGAGAGTGCGTGTGGTTGAGGTCTATAATACATCTTATTCGAGACAAATATGGTTTGAAGTGTGACAAAATACCCACGATTTTGTATGAAGATAATGTAGCATGCATAGCTCAATTGAAGGGAGGATTCATAAAAGGAGATAGGACAAATCACATTTTACCAAAGTTATTTTTCACACATGATCATATTAATGTCCAACAGATTCGTTCAACCGATAACATGGCTGATTTGTTCACAAAATCTCTACCAACGTCAGCCTTCAAGAAGCTAAGACACAAGATTGGGATGCGAAGGCTCAAGGATGTGAAATGCTGCTCTCATCAGGGGGAGTTTAATGTGCGTTGCACTCTTTTTTCCTTATAAATTTTTATCCCACTGGATTTTCCTTGCAAGATTTTTAGCGAGGCAACGAAAAGGCGTAGTGTTAGATTGTGTACTCTTTTTGCTTTTCTAGAATTTTTTTTCCATTGGGTTTTATTTTAGTTAAGATTTTAACGATGCACAATACTTATTGAGTAGACATTCAAGGGGGAGTGTTATGAATAGAATTCTATTTAGAGTAAACGTCTATCTTGTAGAGAGTTTTACTTTGTGTCTAAATCATCTTTCCCCATTGTAAATCATCCCAAAATTCAATAAGAATTTTCTCTCTCTCTTTCTCTGCAATATTGTTCTTCTACTTTTATTATTTCATCACAATATTATTATATTTACTCATTTTTTTAGAAAATATTCACCTCATCGTTCTGAATATATACTTTTAATTCCTTTTTAAATGAATAAAATATTACTCGTGTTTATATCTCTTTAGTTTATTAAGCAACGTTATGTACGGTCTTAATTATTTGGTGATTAGTTTCTAGAATTGAAGTAATAGAGACTAGAGAGAGTGAATCCTGATATTGAATTGAATCTCTCAATTTTTTTCTTCTTTAATCAAGTTCTCACTAATCATATTATCTAATTGTAATTAGTTACTATTACTTGTTAAGAAATATTTCACGAAATAAGTTTCAGACTAGAGCCTGTAATTTCACGCGCGTAGAGGAGCGTGAAAGAAGGGATAGCGGAAGAAAAGAAGCCTCATCGGAAAGCCATTTGCCGAATCGCATGTGGGTTGGTTCCTTCCCCATTGTGAAAAAATCAGTTTTGTCCCTCCACGTGGCATCTCTGGGTTGTTTTTTGATATATTTCTGTCCATACGTGTCCTTTTTCACCTCCTCTCTCAAATAAAGATAATTCGAGTCAAAATTCTACTATTCTTTCAACTCAACTCAAGAATTTGTTATTTTCTAAAGAATCTTGTACGTTTTAGATATCTATTAAGGGCGAGCGTGAGACTTATATATTCCATGGCCTCTACTTACGGTTAAATAGCTTTCAGCTCCTCTTCTGAATCTATCGATCGAGGACCTTCTCAACAACTAAAAAATTTATTTGAGGAACATGGAGTCTAGTTGAAGTATTAAGCCCAGGGAGGCTCTTCAACTGAGATAATAAAAATTATTTTACCTTTTTAGTTCTTTTTAGGGGGGACAAGAAGTTATTCAGATTGGCTAAAGTGAGGGAGAGGAAGGCGCGTGACCTAGACCAAGTGAGGTGCATTAAGGATGAGGATGATAGAGTCCTGATGGGGGAGTCCCAAATCCAGAAGAGGTGACAGGCATACTTTCGTGATCTGCTTAACGAGAAGGGGATCAAGACTTAGAGTTAGGAGAGTTGGAGCACTCAAAGTGTCTTAGAGACCTTGGGTACTGCATGCGCATCAGGGTGGGAGAGGTAGTGGAGGCTTTGCGTAGGATGAGTAGGGGTCGTACGTCCGGGGCAGACAAAATCCCAATGGAGTTCTGGAAAAGCATAGGTAGGGGCAGGAGTGGAGTGGTTGTCCAAGCTGTTCAATGTGATCTTCAGGACTAAGAGGATGCCAGATGAGTGGAGGTGGAGCACAATGGTGCCCGTGTATAAGATCAAAGGAGATATCCAGTGTTGTAACAACTATAGGGGTATCAAATTACTAAGCCACACCATCAAATCACAAACTCTGCTATGTCTTTCTTCATCCGCCTCCACCAGTAATGTTGTCTCGGATCCTGATACATATTCGCGGCACCCGGATGGATGGAGTACTGCGAGCTATGGGCCTCTGTAATATCAACTCCCAAATATCATCAACATCAGGTACACAGATCCGACCCTGCATCCTCAATACCCCATCATCTCCAATAGGCATATCCCTTGCATCGCTATGCTGAAATGTGTCCCTGAGGACATGAAAATGAAGGTCATCATACTGCCGCTCTCTGATACAATCAAACAATGAAGACCAAGAAACCATCCAGGCTAGAACCTGACTGGGCTCCAAAAGGTCCAATCTCACGAACTGACTGGCTAAAACCTGAACATCCATCCCCATAGATATCTTTGAAGCTGGTAAATATACCAAACTCCCGAAACTCTCCTCCCGGCGACTCAAGGCATCGACTACCACATTGGCCTTGCCGGTTGATGAAGAATAGTAATATCATAATCCTTCAGTAGCTCCAACCATCTCCTCTGGCGCAAGTTCAGATCCTTCTGCTTGAACAAGTGTTGTAAACTTCGATGATCCGTATAAATCTCATAAGGCATGCCATACTAATAATGACGCTAGATCTTAAAGGCATGAACAATAGAAGCTAACTCAAGGTCATGGATAGGATAGTTCTTTTCATGTACCTTCAACTGTCTGGATGCGTAGGCAATCACCCTAGTGTCCTGCATCAACACCGCTCCAAATCCGACTCATGAGGTATCATAATAAACTGTATAGGACCCCGAACCAGTAGGAAAAATCAGAATAGAGGCTGAAGACAAAGTTGTCTTCAGCTTCTGAAAGCTCGCCTCACACTCGTCTGACCACTGAAAAGGAGTACCCTTCTGGGTTAATCTAGTCATAGGGGCTGCAAGTGAGAACCCCTCCACAAAATAACGGTAATACCATGCCAGGCCAAGGAAACTGCGAATCTTTGTAGCTGAGGAGGTCCTAGGCCAACTCTGCACAGCCTCCACCTTCTTCGGTTATACCCGAATGCCCTCACTGGATACCACGTGGCCTAGGAATGCCACAGAACTCAACCAAAACTCACATTTTGAGAACTTTGCATACAATTTCTTTTCTTTCAATGTTTGAAGTACTGTCCTCAGGGGCTGTTCATGATCTTCCCGACTCCGGGAGTATACAAGAATATCATCTATGAAAATATTGACAAACGAGTCAAGATAGGGCATGAATACACTGTGCATCAAATTCATAAAAGCTGTTGGGGTGTTGGTCAACCCAAATGACATGACAAGGAACTCGTAATGACCATACCGAGTCTTGAAAGTAGTCTTCATGATATCCGGCTCCCAAATCTTTAGCTGGTGATATCGTGAGTGCAAATCACTCTTAGAAAACACATGTGCGCTATGAAACTGGTTAAGTAGTTCATCTATACGAGGCAAAGCATATCAGTTCTTCGCTGTAACCTTGTTCAACTGACGATAATCGATAAACATGCGCATATAACAATAATTTTTCTTTACGAACAAGACAGGAGCACCCCACGGTGAAACACTGGGTCGAATAAACCCTTATTAAGCAATTCCTGTAACTAATCCTTCATCTCCTTCAACTCAGGAGGAGCCATACGGTAAGGAGGAATGGATATGGTCTGAGTGCCTAGCAACAAATCAATACCGAAATCATTGTCCCGATCGGGTGGCATGCCCGAAAGATCAGATGGGAACAAATCAGAAAATCCTGTACCACTGGAACAGAGTCAACATAAAGGGTATCAGCACTAAAATCTCTCACATAAGCTAAATACGCGGCGCACCCCTTCTCAACCATACACTGAGATTTAAGAAAAGATATAACTCTGCTGGGAGTGTGATCAAAAGTACCACTCCACTCAATACGAATTCCTAGCATAGCCAGCGTCACGGTCTTAGCATGACAATCAAGAATATCATACTGGGGAGACAACCAGTCCATGCCCAAGATAATATCGAAATCAACCATATCAAGTAATAAAGGATCTACCCTGGTCTCAAAACCACGAATAGTAATCAAACATGACCGATATACGCGGTCCACAACAAGGGAATCTCCCACGAGAGTAGAAACATAAACAAGAGAGCTCAAGGTCTCTCGTACTATACCTAAATACGGAGAAAAATAAGATGAAACGTAAGAATAAGTAGAGCCCGGATCGAATAGAACGTATGCCTCTATGTGACTAACTAATATAATACCTGTGATAACAGAATCGAAGGCGACAGCCGCGGTACGATCAAGAATAGCATAAAATCTAGCTTGGCCCCTCCTTTGAGGTCAACCTCTATCTACCTGATCTCCGCCCCTGGCTGGCTGGGCAGGTGGAGTGGCAGCTGGAGCTGGAATGATGGCCTGGTGACCCTGTGGAGCATGCTGAGGCTGTGGAGTCTGAGAAGGCACACCCTTACCATGTCTGGGGCACTCTCTAACTAGGTGGCAGGCATCCTCTCACTCATAACAAGCTCTTGGAGGGCGCGGTGGTTGTGACTTACTGGACCCACCCCCGCTAGACTGACCTCTGGAAGTACCCCGCGCAAGAGGCACATTAGAAATCGGAGGTGTATAATAAGGCTCCCGAGATCTGGGAAGAGTTGGAAGTTGGAGTACTGCTGGATGAAGAAAGAGCTGAGTTAATTAGGTGAACCGTATAGCCCCTACCATGACGTCCTGCTGCTGATGTGCGGGTACTAGAGAAATGACCCGACTCTTGAGACCTCTTGGCCTCTCTCTCCTCTCGCTCTCTGGCATTCATTCTTTATATCCTCCTGGCTATGCTCACAACGTACTGATAGGGTATATCTATCTCCAACTCTCAAGCCATGCCAGACATGATGGAAGGAATAAGACCCTCGATCAACCGGTGAACCCTCTCACAAACAATAGACACCAAAGCCGATGCATGCCTGGCCAACCTAGTATAACGGATGGCATACTTAGAGATAGTCATAGGGCCTGACACAAATTATCAAACTCTGTGCGCCATGCATCTCGGATACTTTGGGGAATAAACTCCCTCTGAAATATATCTAAAAGCTGAGTCCAAGTTAGTGAGGCAGCCTCGTCCATACTGTCTAACTCAAAGGTGCGCCACCAGTAATAGGCGGCTCCCCGAAGCGTGAAAGCTGCAAAAGAAACCCCGCTCGAGGCAGTATTACCCATAGTGCGAAAGATGCGGTGACAATACTCCAATAAACCCCCAAAGCATCATCTGTAGCTAGTCCGCTAAAAACAAGAGGGTCATACTTCTTGAACCTCTCCAGTATACGCTGCTCATCCTCAGAAGCAGGCGCCCCATCATCGGGCTGAACCGGCACTGTAGGCTGGACAGGGATAATATCTGGAATCACTCCCATATGCACCCTCTTCTCTAGATTGTGGGTTGCGGGAGTCTGGGCTCCCCCCCCCCTAGCCTAGGACATGGCTGCAGGAAGAGGAAGCAACCCTGCCAGTGACAGCGTAGTATACATGCTCATAAACTGTGCCAATCCCTCCTAAACTGCTGGAGTGGTGGTGGTTGTGGGCGTTTCAGGTGCCTGAGTCCGAGCTTGATCCGTTGGTGGTACCACGACGGCCACTCGCGCAGGTGCCCTGGCTGCACCCTGCGTGCGTCCACAATTCCCGCCCTAGCCCCTACCTCTAGTGGCTGCAGGAGGGGGTGCGGGTGCCTGAATGTCCTAGGTCGTGCGTGTCCTCGCCATTTGTGAGAGAATAGAAAACAGAAGTTCAGAGTCGATGTCAAAAATACAGCACGACACGGAATTCAATGAAGTGAAGATTTTTCCTAAACAGTTACATAGCCTCTCGTAGATAAGTACAGACGTCTCCGTACCGATCAGCGAGACTCTAATAAACCGGCATGTGTCCCGTCACTCCTATGAACCTAGAGCTCAGGTACCAATTTGTCACGACCCTAGCTCACCAATCGTGAACCTGTCATGACGGCACCCAGTCTTCGCAACTGGGTAAGCCTAATACATTGCGGAATTTAACAACCTTTACGAAAACCATAAAAAATACTAAATAACATAAGAAAATGTATAAATTTGCCGCCAGGCACATACACTTCAACCCAAAATACTGGAACAACCTGCAAGACCCGAAAACCCACGGGCAACACAAGCTAAGAGTAAAACATAACATACGGTTCTAATATCCTGAAATGTCTACAACAACTGAATACATGAAATAGAACTACTAACTAAAAGGTAGAGTAAAAAGAGACTCTTCGGTATGCGGACGCGGCAGATATACCTCATGTCTCCGAGTATAGCTCCTGGATCATGGGTAGTGCGCTCGACTAGAAGTACTAGGATCTGCACATGAAAAATATACACAGAAGAGGCATGAGTACACCACAGGAGTACTCAGTAAGTGCCAAGCTTAACCTCGGTTGAGTAGTGACGAGGAAGGTCAGTGCCCTACTAAGAATAAACATAGCAACAGAAATGAACGATGTAAGGCAGAAAATAAGCAGGAAAGCAACAACAAAAATAGGATAGAAGCTGCAAGTCAATGACAATTAAGCTAAGTAAGAAAAATAACACAACAAAGTATCACCCAATATCAGGATGCCATATGGAGCTCCGGGAATTGAACCCGTAGTCCGTTTTATCAATGTCGGAGGATCTCCCGGGAATTGAACTCGTCATACTAATATCTTAGGATCTGTCGAGAATTGAACCCGTAGTCCGTCATACCAATATCTGAGGATCTCCCGGGAATTGAACCTGCACTCCGTCATACCAATATCAGAGGATCTCCGAGGAATCGAACCCGTAGTCCATCATACCAATATCTAAGGATCTCCTGGGAATTGAACCCGTATTCCATCATGCCAATATAAGAGGATCTCACGAGAATTGAACCCGTAGTCCATCATACCAGGATCAGTGGATCTCCCGGAAATTGAACTCGTAGTTCATTATACCAAGATCGGAGGATCTCCCGGGAATCGAACCCGTAGCCCAATCGTAAACACATCACAACACTTCAATAATGTACAAATGCTAAGTAAAAACAACATGTAGAATCTAAAGTATAGCATGCTTCACGAAGAGTAGATATTGCAATTTAGCCAAGTAGAACAAGTAAGCTAACTAACATGATTTCCCTAAACTAAACAGGTGAAATTTGCATTTATAACAGTTAAATACGTGAAGAACACACTCTAAATAAATCAAGTAAGGTGAACTTTCAGCAATTAGTGCAAGTACATGCTCGTCACCTCGTGCACAAGGCATTACAAAAAATAGTGAAGATATCCTAAGGGAAGAGGTCTTCACACAAGGTTAGACAAGCCACTTACCACGAACGGGTACAAAAATTACTAGGAAACGATGCCCTTGCCAAGAATATCCGACTCTGAGTGGCCCAAATCTATTCAAACCAATTACATATTATAAATAAGATCGCAAGTAACTAATTCCACTATTAAAATTAAAGCTAATGCGTGAAAATAGGTAAAATAACCAAAACGCCCCTCAGGCCAACGTCTCGGAATCGAATAATTTTTACATTTTTAGAAACCCGCGTAATCTTACGAGTCTAACCATATAAAAATCTCCCAAATCGGAGGCAAAATTTCCCTTCAAAACTCAATAGTTTAGCCAAAGACGTTTTACCCAAATTATCCAATTATTTATCCTGAATTCGAATTTAAAAGATGGATTTAACCACAAAACGATGGAATATAACTAAAAAGGATCATATAAACGTTACCCAATAATCTCCTCTTCAAAACCCACTCAAAATCGCCTTCTCCCGAGCTCTTAATTGATTTTCAAACTTTTGAAACCCAACCCTCTATTTTACTACTTCTAAACAGACATTTTCGCTTTTACGGATAAAGTACTGCTTCTGTGGTCCTGCATATGCGGTCAATGAGCCACTTCTGCTACTTCTCATTAAACCCCAACTTCTGCTTCTGCTTACACATGAACCACTTCTGCGGTTCCGGCTTTGCAGAGGCTAGACCACTTCTGCGGTTTCTGAGGAAGAGGCCAAACTCGCTTATGCGTGTGAGCCAGGCCGCTTCTGCGATTCCCAAATCGTAGAACCGAAAATACCAGAAGGCTGAAGATCTGTTGCTCCACACTTTAGAAACTCTACCCGTCGGCCATCTGAAATCATCCCGAGGCCCCCGAGACCCCAACCAAAAGCACCAATACCACCAAATACCTTATTCACACTTGCACCCATCCTTAAAACATCTAAAATAACACCGAAACCTCGATTAAATTAAAGATTCAAGGCTAAGAACATTCAAGCTCATCCAAAATACGCTTTTGATCCAAAACCTTATCAACACTCGTCCGATTGACCTGAAACTTTGTACGCCTGTCAAAATTACATGATGGTGCTACAACAACTTCTGGAATCCCATTCTAACCCTCGGACAAAAAAATTCACTATCAGACCAGAAAACTTCAAAGTTCCAACTTTCGGGATTTCTAGCCTAAATGAACTATGGACACCCAAAATACGTTCCGAACACGGTACCGACCCCGACATCACCTAACGGAGCTAACGGAACAATCGGATTTTCATTCCAATGTCATCTTCATACTGTTCTTATTATGGACCATTTTTCAACGCTTAAGCTCTCATTTAGGGACTAAGTGTCCCGAAACACTCTGAATTCTATTACCGAACGTCCCGGCAAAACCAAAATAACATAAATGAACTTAGGAAAAACAATTATGACGACCTGGCGAGTCATCACATCTCAATCAATGTCTTTGGAAAACGTATCAACATGCGCAATTAATGCATGTTGGAAGACGGATCCATGCCGATATTATGTTATATGAATTTATGAAATTCGATGAGCATAAATGATAATTTTTTTGTTACAGAAGTATACTAAATGTTGTGGAATATTCTTCATTAAATGATACCGGGTGCCAGGTATTTATTGCATCTTTATGAGCGTCATTCTTTCTGCTGACAATGGAATACTTTTCATCGATTTTAACTATTACTACTAGAAATTCGGTAAATACCGACCAACTTTTGTCGGTTATGGCAAATTACCGATCAAAATGCAACCAAATACGCTTGGAATGTACTTTGATGGTCGTTTTAATATACCAACCAAAGTTGATCGGAAATTACCAATCAACGTTGGTCGGTAAATTAAATTCAAAAAAATTGCAAAAAAATCCGACCAAAGTTTTCCGGTATTTTAATTATGTAATCAAAAGATTCACTATCTGGGAATCAAACCGTGGTGTGTATTGTGGCAGGATACTATTCTACCACTAGACCGTTGATGCATTTCGTTTTAAGATTGTCTTATTTTTTATTTATACTCTTTAATTGTATTTTCGCACAAAAATAACCGACCAAAGTTGGTTGATTTTATTAAAAAATTAAATTACCGACAAAAGTTGGTCGATTTTTAAAATGACCGGCCGAATTATCGAACAAATTCGGTCGGTTTTTTAATATTATTTTTATTTATTATTATTGCAAAAACCGACCAGCGTTGGTCCGTTTCTTGAAAAATAAATTTTGCGGGACTCAAAATAGTTTTTTGCATTTTGGCGCTAAAGAAAACCGACCAAAGTTGGTAGGTTTTGTAAAATAAATTAAAAATTAAAATATTTTGAAATATCGACCAATTTTGATCGGTTTTTGACCGGTACTTTAGTCGGTTTTTCTTGATTGATTTTGGTCGAATTTCTATTAGTGTATCCTTTGCCTTCGACTTCACGTGTCACTTTATTATGCAACCACTTAGCATAGCACATTTTACCTTAGACACCTACAGTTACGAGTCAACTACACTATCGAGTGAAAGATGGTTTTCCCCAGCAATGGCAGAACTGTTGTTCAAAGGTAATGTACTTATCTTCCCTTTAGTTATTCCACAACTATATGTAATTAGAATGCCACCACGAGTCGTGGTTGGACGGATTTTATTTTTTTTCAAAATCAGAAATTTTGGGCGTGAGTTACATGAATAGAAAATATCCTGGTAGGGAGTATTTTTTTCCTTTAACGGGGCTTACGAGAAAGGAGTTCGAATTAGTTCATTTTCCCTTCATTTTCTTCTTTAGTTGTTGATTCTTTGTTATTAAACTGGCATAAATTTATTATTTTAACAGATTAAAAACTTGATGCCCGAAAAACCTATCCTTGAAGAAAGTGTAGAGCAAGTTGAAGTGTAAGAGGTTTTTGGTTCGTCATCGATGGTTTAAAGACACTATCATATTTACATATACATGCCGCAATTTTACTTTTTTCTTTTTAGGAATTATTTAAAATGATGATTAACTCATCTCATTTTATTCTTCCAGTTTCTCTTGTATGGGTTGTCATATTTTTACTTTTCATTGTTTTAGTAAGATGGGTTTCTTACAATTTGGATCGGTTTCTGGTAAATATGATACTTTAGTTCTTTGTATTAATAAAATATTAAGTATTTGGTTTATTTTCCTATATTATTGAGCGTGTATGAAATCATATAAATAATTATTACTATTCATGTATTTAAATTATTATATTTTCATATTAGCAAAGAAATGTTTGGTCATTAAAACTCTTTAGCGATATGTTTATAAATAAATTAATGACTATTAACAAAGAGTTTTGCGGTTGGTAAAGTAATTATACAATTAAGGAAAGGAATATCGGTGGCTAAAAGTACTTGAATTAACTTAATACATTATTATCGTTAAAGACTTTTAACGACCGGATAATAAATTAGCGAGAGGAAAATCCTATCGCTAAAAAGTATGTTTAACGATCGAAAATTATGTGGTCGCTAATGATCCTTTAACAACCGGATTGTAAACCGGTCGTTAACTTTTAACGTCTTGACTTTTAACGACTGGTGGAGACCGAATTTTTTTTCGATCGTTATCGACTTATAACGACCGGAATTAGACTTTTAACGACCAGATTTCTCCTCGTTAAAGCACCATTTTCTTGTAGTGGATACCGAACATAGATAAAAAAAACATAAATATATGTAAGGACATATGTTTTTCCGGTCTATGGGAGTACCCTAGTTCATTTATTGTACTTACGTTGTGTTCTCATATCTTCTGGCTGCCTTACAAGTACATGGAATAAACAGTGGCGGAGCTACCCTTACTCGAAGGGTGTTACGTCTTTGCCGAAAAATAGTATTATGTAGATAGGTATTTTAAATATTTTTTTTCTTAAAAATTGAATATTTATAAGGGGTTGACAACCCTTGACACAGGACAAACTCTTAGTGCAATGGTTAAGGAGTGTCAAAAATTATAGAATGCTGCAAGTTGCATTCCCCATAGTAACAATTTTTTTAAACACCTCTTTGTATAATTCCTGACTCCGCCACCAAAAATAAAAGGTTTTGATTTTAGGTTATTATATTTACGATGTCATATTATATTCTTCCGTAATGAAATTTGGTTTTTCGTTGATGTATTTCAATTACGATATGTGAAATACATAAAGATTAGGACGTAGGACTGCCTAAACATGAGAAATATACAGGACAATAAATACATAATTTCTCTCATTTTTTTAGTTTAATATGAAATATAATGGCAATTTAGTTGTCAAACTTCTTAGTAGGGTATACAAAAGAAACCTACAAATCGCACCAACCAGATAATCCGAGTTAAACCGAGAAAAAAACCCGACTATGGGTTGATTTGATTTAGTTTGGTGTTAGAAAAAAACCCGACCATAATTGGTTTGGTTTGGTTTTAACTAAAGAAAGTCAAACCGAAACCAAACCAACCCGACATTACATATATAGAAATTTTAGATATATCTAATACATAAATATACTTATTGTGATGTAATTTATAAATATTTCTTAAAAGATTTCATAATTTTATTTTTTGAGGTATTATTTCAAGGTTGTACTTAGAACTTTTGAATGTTCCAATAAATTTTATAGCCATTAACATTAGTAAATTAAATAGTGTTAACAAAAACCAAAATCAAATCAATATGCCAACAAAAGAAATTTAATTCAATTCTATGAACGGGAATGTATTAAATATCTATTTTTATTTTGCAATAATTTAGATAAAATGCATAACCTATTTTTATTTTCTCATTAGCGTTTAGTCATGTATTTAATACTCTCTTATTAGTCTACTTATTTTAGCATGACTTAGTACTCTTAAATTATATTTATTTTTATTATGGTTTTTTAATTAGCAATATTTATATTACATAATTTTATTGTTGAATATTTTAGGATAATGTCATGACATATCTCATATTTTGTATTATTTCTTGGAAAATACTTTATATCTTACTAGGACTAAAGAAATATTTTGAGCATAATTTATATGTTTTGTTCTACAAAATTTTACCGAAAAATCGAATAACGAGAAAATCCAAGAGTGAAAACTCCGAGTTTTATTGTTTTGGTTTGGTCTTTATATTTAATAATGCGACACAATTGATTTGGTTTGGTAATTATAAAATCCGAACCAACCCGACCTATATACACCCCTACTTCTTAGGAGTTGTTTGATTGGAAAAAAGTTATCCCAAAATTAATTATCTCGCGATTAGTTATCATATGATTAGTTATTTTATTTTTCTACAGAGATAAAAAAAATTCTTTAATCCCAAAATAATTTGTTCTGGATTAACTATACAAAATTTTCTACCAATCAAATATGGGATAAATTCTTCTTAAATTTACTGACTTTGAAAAATCAATGAAGACTTTTCAAAAATATCATAATAGCTTTCTGGTAGCCAATGATCCAAGGGAGCTAACAGTGCAAAGATACTCAATGCACGCACAAAAAAGCGGTTGCAGCCTAGAGTGCAGCCTGCTGAAGACGATAACTACAATAGCATCTATCATTTCGTTTAGGTAAGATTTTGTAGAAATTTGGGAGCAATAAAAGAGGATTGATGAGTGTAAAATTGTTTGTCCTTATCATGCAATGGTGTTGACAAAAGTTTAAATTTAAAATTCATTCTTGTTCTTTATGTACGAGTTAAAAGTTAGAATATTTAAGTACATTTAATTTTATGCGTTTATGCGCGGTCATTAGTGATATATTTATTTGTAATTATGCTGGTCTATTATATTAGAAATAAATTATGTAGTTGGAACTGTTTGTCTCAAAGTTTTCATTTACTTTATGAACATAAACAATCAAAATAAATGGAGGGCCAATCAAAGCAGATCGTAATAAACTAAAGGACCGAAGAAATAAAATGCAAAAGACAATAGATATTAGATAAAGAGAGGAAGGTGATGATCTTTTATTAATAATATTGGTTTGGTCTGCCTCTCCATGGAGAGGTTCAGAGTCTTACAATAATGTATTCTCTCTTTTTTTAGAAGTAGATGTGAAGAAGAAGAAGAAGAAGAAGAAGCAGCAGCCCCCTTTTAGGTTTCTTTCTTTTAGTATTTATAGCCAGGAGATCTGCCAGCTGGCGCCAAGGGGTTGGGGCCACATATAGGGGATGCCCTCGTAAGGATGGCCAGGTCGTGGCCTTAATTGTCAAATTGAATAACTGCCCGATAATCTTATTAATAAATGCCATACCATTTATTAATCACAAATAGGCTCTGATAAATACGTTGATCTCATTCATTATCATGAGGTCAAGTTTTGACCCATACAAACAGTCTCTTCACTTATTAAGGTCGCGCTCAGGCCGAGCTCGATGAGCAGATTCTGCCAATAACCGTAGCCGTTTATGCGTTGGGGACGATTGTAAGCCTTTATTCTTCGGAGATGACCGCAACCATTTTTACTTTAGAGATGGCCATAGCTGTTTTTACTTTGGAGATGACCATAGCAATTTTTACTTTGGAGATGGCCGTAGCCATTTTTACTTAGGATATGACCGTAGCCAATCACGTGTGCCTGGAGAGAATACGGCCACGCTTACCGCATATAAGGGGGACATCATATGCATGGTGATGCATGAGGCGTGCCCATGTTATCTTGAGGTCGTCACAATCGTTTCACGGGGGACGTGCCGATTGACGGTTGAATGACCGTTCAGTGGTATCTGTCATAATGATGCCCGTTACTGTAGGCCTGAACCGTTTTGCGGTTGGTCAGGTAGTTAATGGTGACCTTTGGGATTCGTGAAGGTCATTAATGCTTTGTCTATAAATAAGGAGTTGTATCGTTCAGTTCTCACTTTTCCGATATTTGTCTAAGTGAAATTCTGAGAGCGATAGCCCTTCCCGTTTTCAGATTATCTTGTCTTTTTCTCCTCGTTAATTCATTCTCCGTCACTTTTGTCGGATCTTCGTCTTCTCTTGTTTTTCCGGGGAATTTTTCCATTTCTCTCTCGTTATACTGATAATGGCGAGCAGTTCTCATTCTGATATAGCTTCGGTGATGGTTACGGCGACTAAGGGCCATCTACGGTGGTGAGAACCACCGATTCGCCGAATGTTGACTGGTTCCCGTCGGCGACTGACATTCTCTCTCTGCCCGGCGGTCCGGCAACTGATTTTACTGACCCCGAGAGAGAAGATCAAGTGGATGAGGCTCCACTAATGGGGGAAAGTTGGCATCGCCCAGCTGAATGAGCAATGTGATATCCCTCGTTTCGCTGACATCGTCCTGGCCAGGACCGGCAAAAGGGTACACGTCGACCACCGAGGTTATTACGTCTTTTATGCCTACCCTTTCGAGCTGGGATTTAGGCTTGCTCTCCCCATGCTGGTGGTGGACTTTTGTCGCTACTACAGGGTGTGCCCTGGTCAGCTCGTCCCTTCCTGCTACAAATTATTGGCGATGCTGATCAAATATACGAAGTTGGCACGGAGGGAGATTATACTTGGGCACGTGCTAACTTTGTACGCCGCTCAGAGGGTACGTGGCACTATGATTCGGTTGGTCCCTCGTGGGGCCTACAGTTTAACTGCGGAGCTCGATGACGAGGTCGCTACCCGTCCTACGAGCTTTTCTTCTACATCTGGACCGAGCACCTGGTGGCCTGCGCTACTTACTTCTCAGAGGAGTGGAACCATGCACGTAAGTTTCTTTTACGCTAGCCTTGATTTCCTTTGGTAAATGCCCTGCTTTATGTTCGTATGTACTGATCTCTTCTTGTACCATAGAGGGAGGTGCACCACCGGCGCCATTCTCTAGCATCCGTGAGTGGGTTGAGGTCGTGCTCCCTGTTACAACGGGGATTCGTACGTAGGCGTCTTTCTGGGAGGTCCACGGACGTAGGCCGGCTGCTGGTAAGAATATGATTTGGTGTTATTACTCTTCTTTTGTAGTCTTTAGTTTCTTTGGCTTAACCCTTCTTCTTTGGTTGGTCAAAACGACCACGGCGCAGGAGGACTCATCAGCTTGCTTTCTGCAGGCCGGGGGCGACTACCCAATTGATTACAACGCCGGTGCCTCGCCCGGTTCCGAGGGCGACTTCAGTAGAATCCTCGGCTGCACACTCTCCGGTACAGCCCGTGCCCCGAGTTGAGGAGTCTCCAGGGGTCGTGCGTTCTAGGGCGGAGCGATCACCGAATGAATATGAGGAAGAAGATGGGAGGTCGCTGGTTCGACGCAGGGTGGCATTTACCCCGGCTCTTCCGGTGGTGATTAACTTAGATTCTTCGTTGTCAGCGAAAGAGGGGGGCGCATCGGACCATGCCCCAGAGGACGAGAACTCAGTGGGGTTTGCCCCGGTTGGCTTAGGCCAAGGTGACACAATCGCTTCGGCGATTCAAATTTCTGTTCCTATTGCTGAGAGGGAAGGTAGTTCCTCTGCAACTGTTTTGGCGGAGGATGCAGGCACCGATATTTTGGCGAATGCGGGTGCTTCGACGTCTCGGGCGGTGGAGGCCTCAACTTTCAGGGCAGCGGAAGGAAGGGGCACCTCAGAAGAGAATGATTTGGAGTCCGATATGGATCCTCAGGACGTTTGTATGTTTCAGGAGGGTTACACCCGCCCCGCAGCGCAGGCTGAAGTGGATTACCGTTATTTGGAGATCCCTAATGACCTGAACCTGCTGCTCGAGGAGGAGAACCTGGTGACGCTGTTTGGGGTTCTGTGCTCGAACGCGGAGAGCGCATCCTCGTGGAACATCTCGGATGTTGGGTTGATGGGCGAGGTGGCCGCCCTGAGTATAAAACTTTGGTTTGTTTTCTTTCTTAGTAAGTATTCTTGTATTAATTGTCGCTCTGTTTGTTGTAGTCATTTTTGTTGGAGGTGGAGAGCATCAGGCGGGCTAACATCCGCTTGGCGGTTTTTGTGAGGCTTTTGGAGAAGTACCGCCGCTATCGCGATCGGTGCCGTGATTTGCGTGAACGCATAAATAAAGACCCGCAGAACCGGGAGCTGGTAGAAGAGCTGGCGCGGAGGGAGCTTCGTATACAACAGACCCTTAGCAGGGTAAATGCTCTTGAGAGGCAGCTCCGCCAAATGAACGAGGAGATGGACGCTGAGCGAAGGGCAGCTACTAAGAGAGAGCGCCAAAATCAAACAGCTGCAGCAGAGGTTGCTGAAGCTTTGGCTAGGCAGGTGACTACCCTGGAGATGGAGTCCGCCGCTTCAAGGAAGCAGGCAGAGGACGCCATGGTGAGGGTTGAAACACTGCAGGCGACCAACCGTGCCCAAGAAAGAAAGCGTGGATTAGAGAGGGCCGTCACTACCTTTCAAGAGTGGTCATTGGAGGGGCGCATTGCCGTTTGTGAGCAGGACGCCCGTGCTGCAGCGGACAAGATTGCGGCCTTGGAGGCCGAGAACTAGCGCTTGAGGGAACAGGCCGCTTCTTTTGGTCCTGCTTGTGAGCTTTGGACGTATGCCGAGGCCCAGCTCGATGTGCATAGGAGGTTGTGGGAAGCCGGCGTTGTATCTGAGTCCATTTATGAGGAGGCACGCCAGAAGGCTCGTGAAGCCGGCCTCGACTGGGGTTTTGACCCGTCTATGCCCGGGGGCGGTGATGGCACCAAGGGCGCTGATGACGCTGAAGGGGCACCGGCACCAAGTGAACAAATAGAAAAATTTGTAATGTTTGTTTAGTTTTCATTTTCTCTCTCTCTCTTTTTTGTTTTCCTTTTTTCGTCCTTGGGCCTATGTAATTTGGGGTAACCTCATGTGTAAATATTTTATATATACTTTCCTCCTTACTGTTTGTTTTGTGCCAGATACATTATGTTATATATTTTTTTGTGCCCGTTTGCAAGGGCCTTGCTTCAGAGTTTCCCCAGTGAGCATGTTAATAGTCTTGACTGGTTAGTTGGTTTCGACCATTGTGTAATCGACCCTTTTCCTTATGAGGCAATTGGTACATATGGCCTTGGCAGTAGATAGACATTTTTTGGTCGTCACCTTCCTCTGCGTTACGGGAATGGTTATAGCTGCATTAGGGCAGTGGCGGCACATAGACTTAAACCGTGTTAGGGCAGTGCAGCACATAGCCTTAGCCCCAGTTCGGGCTTAGTCGAACTGCTGGCTGTGGTAACGAAGATCACGACCTGGTAGTTCGACTTGGGCAGAACTTTGTGCGGGCAGATACTTTAGTTTTGAGCTTAGTCGTACTTACTTGAATGGCGGGGGAACTTGGCCCGATATGAGGTTCGACTTGCTTAGACGTTTGGGGGCGCTCGTCCTCGCCTAATCACGGCCCATATCCTTGGGGATGTGAATCCTTGGCATTGATTCGTCTGTGGTTGAGTTTGCAGCTTTTGTGACGGGGGCGCGTAGCCTGCATTTTGGTTCAACTTATAGTTGAATTCTTTTGTAATTCATAATGGCGGAGCCACTCGGCCTGAATCCCACTTCAACCTTAGTTGAACTTTTTGGGTGAAGGCGCATAGCCTAAATTGACGTTCAACCGTTATTGAATCTTTGTAATATTTGAAGGCGCGTGGCCTGAATTGCCGTTCAACCCTAGTTGAACTTTTGTAATATTTGAAGGCGCGTGGCCTGAATTGCCGTTCAACCATAGTTGAACTTTTGTAATATTTGAAGTCGAAGACACATAGCCTGAGTTCCAAGTCAATCGTAATTGAACATTTTGGGTGAAGGCGCATAGCCTTAATTGTCGTTCAATCGTAGTTGAACTTTTTGTAATATTTGAAAGCGCGTAGCCTGGGTCGAAGGCACATAGCCTGAGTCCCAGTTCAACCGTAGTTGAACCTTATGGGTGAAGGCGCATAGCCTGAATTGTCGTTCAACCGTAGTTGAACTTTTGTAATATTTGAAGGCGCGTAGCCTGAGTCGTAGGCACATAGCCTGAGTCCCAGTTCAACCATAGTTGAACCTTTTGGGTGAAGGAGCATATCCTGATTTGCCGTTCAACCGTAGTTGAAACTTTGTAGTATTTGAAGGCGTGTAGCCTGAGTCGAAGGCACATAGCCTGAGTCGAAGGCACATAGCCTGAGTCAAAGGCACCTAACCTGAGTCCAAGTTCAACCGTAGTTGAACCTTTTGGGTAAAGGCGCATAGCCTGAATTGCCGTTCAGCCGTAGTTGAACTTTTGTAATATTTGAAGGTACGTAGCCTAAGTCGAAGGCACATAGCCTGAGTCCCAGTTCAACCGTAGTTGAACCTTTATAATATTTGAAGGCGCGTAGCCTGAAATTGACGTTCAACCGTATTTGAACCTTTTGATATTTGAAGGCGCGTATCCTAAGTCGAAGGCACATAGCCTGAGTCCCAGTTCAACCCTAGTTGAACCTTTATAATATATGAACGCGCATAGTCTGAAATTGACGTTCAAATGTAGTTGAACCTTTGTAATATTTGAAGGCGCGTAGCCTGAGTCGAAGATACATAGCCTGAGTCCCAGTTCAACCGTAGTTGAACCTTTATAATATTTGAAGGCGCGTAGCCTGAAATTGATGTTCAACCGTAGTTGAAACTTTGTGATATTTCAAGGCGCGTAGCCTGAGTCGAAGGCACATAGCCTGAGTCCCAAGTCAACCGTAGTTGGACTTTTTGTGATTTTCCCACATAATCCGCTTCGTGCTGGGGGTTGGGATTTGCTTCTGGTTTCAGATCTTGCCTAGCTTGCGCATGTGGTCTTTCGACCGGCTCATTCGGGGTTACCCCGTTACAAATCTCGGTTAGAGACATGCTTTCATGCTGTCCTCTCTTTTGGCAGAATCCCGTGTGGAAAAGGTGGTGAGGTACCTTAGGCCTATTCTCCCGTAGGGATGGGGGATCTGCTTCTTCATCTCCATATTTCCTTTGCTCGGAGATGCGGGGATGTGAAAGCAAGTTCATCTCGAGGTTTCTGACTTCCCCCGATCCGATATGCCGCTTGGGCTTGTTCGAGCTTGGCCGTTCATTTTCCTTTTTTGATCTAAAGATAGACTACGTGATTCTGCTATGAAATCCCCCCAAACGGCGCCAAATTATTTGGCTCAAAGTTTTCATTTACTTTATGAGCATAAAACAATCAAAATAAATGAAGGGCCAATCATAGAAGATCGTAATAAATCCAAGGACCGAAGAAATAAGATGCAAGAGACAATAGATATTAGATAAAGAGAGGAAGGTGAGGATCGTTTATTATTAATATTGGTTTGGTTTACCTCTCCATGGAGAGGTTCAATGCCTTACAATGATGTATTCTCTCTTCTTTTAGAAGTAGATGTGAAGAAGAAGAAGCAGCTCCCTTTTAGGATTTTTTCTCTTAGTATTTATAGCTAGGAGATCTGCCAGCTGGCACCAAGGGATTTGGGCCACATAGAGGGGACACCCTCGCAAGGACGGCCAGGTCGTGTCCTTAGTTGTCAAATTGGATAACTGCCCGATAATCTTACTAATAAATGGCCATACCATTTATTAATCACAAATAGGCTTTGATAAATGCGTTGATTTTACTCATTATCATGAGGTCAAGTTTTGACCCATACAGGTACAACATCATCACAAAGCGTTTTTTGGGCAAAATATAAAATTGCCCTATCGGCAGAAACTAAGTGCATTTGCTAGCAAACAAATGTATAAAATAGGTATATAGAGGTATATAATACATATATATATATACAAAAAGGTATATATTCTATTGGCTATTATTTTTAAAGAGGCTAAAAATTATATATTTCTCAAGTTTTTTTCAATCATTTGATATCCGATGCTCACTAACCCGATTAACTTGGATTTGCTTAACATAGGGCCCATTATTGAAAAAAATGATTTATACTAAAAATTTCTCTACTTCAGTAGCTCGAGCTCAAGACCCTCGGTTAAGAATGACGGAATTTCATTTGTCCTACCATATGTCATTTATTTGTTTACTGACTTAAATGAGGAGATTCTCTGATGAAACTCTAGGCTTTGTTTATTGCGTAGAAATGACACCAACTAGCCACTTTAAAGGGCTGCAATTTAGAAATTAGCTAGTGCATTTTAAATTTTAATTTTTAAGTTCAAATTTTCAGAGCAAAAATATCTTGAATTGTCGTGAAGTTAAGATTTTTAATTTAAATATTCAGGACAAAATAAATACTGGCTAATCTTTAGATAGCATCCATGAAAATGACTACATGTGCACTTGCCCCGTTTATTGCAATTTGTGGGTCAATACAACCTCATGGGCCTATTTATCTGGTGAAAATAGCATGGTATAGCCAGTTTTTGTACTGGTCAATCAAAAATAGCAAGCGTTTACCAAGTCAATGAAAAATAGCCACTATTTTGCTGCAACAGAGACCGATCTCGTGTAATATACGGGAGTTCAGTGTATTTGTATACGAACTAAAGCATATTATGCTGGACCGGTATACTTTGCTGACTCCTGTACAATATATGGGAGACTGGAGCACCGCTGCTCAAAACTCTAATATATTATACTGAACATTTATACTTGCTGGAACTCCAGTATATTATGCGGGAGTTCCAGCATAATTATACTTGAACTCCCGCATATTATACGGGAGTTGCTGGAACTCTCGTATAATATGCAGGAGTTCAAGCATATTTATGTTGGAACTCCTATATAATATGCGGGCGTATTTTCTGAATTTTGAACAGTATTTTCGCTCAGATTTATATTTACATGAAAAGTAGCTAAATTTCGATTGCTTTTGAAACTGGGCTATTTTTGAATGAGCAGCTGTAGGCGAAATGGTTTTCTGGCCACCCAAACTTGCGGCCGATTTTAAAGCCGATACATGATCGCTTCAACTTAACGGAACGAATACTAATAAACACTCTCTGTTGAACGTGTTTGCCAATCACTCTGACATGAAGGCCATGTCAAATATTTGATATTTATTATATGACATATGGATTTGTGGGTCCTATATTATTAGAAGAAAAAAATTAATCTTTAAAATTTTTAATTTCTTTTTCTTTCTCTTTTTTCTCCACCTTCATCCCACCACCCCAATCACCCTCCGCAGCAGCGCTTCCATCTTCCCCGCCACCCGTTTATGCAAAACCCATATAAAGAATCCAAGATTCATAAAATTTTCATGCCTGCACTCAATTCTGTTTTTGTCTCAAGGCAAGATTGTCAGTTGGGTATCTGTAGCTTCAGTGAGCTTCCATTTCTAACACTCAGCTCAACTTTCCCTTCAGACTCAGAAAATTTGATTCCTTTACGACCGAATTTCTGTTCAAGAGTTTCAGTAGTAGTGGTGTTGGCTGCAGTTGAAGCTTTAGTTACATTGAGCTTAGGTAGAGAAAGAGATAAAAGAGCTCCAGCCCTAACCACCAACAAGAGAAACAAAGAAAGAGTTTATGGGAGCTTAGCTTCCACAAACACAGAGAGCAGTGAGTGCATAGTGGCTTAGGCCTATCTCCACCTCCTCCTTTCTTTCTCCAAAAACTAACTTTGGCACATTCTGCTACAGTGACCACTAATACTACTATTGACTTCCTTTAACTTAAGGTAAGTGGTACTGTCATTTTTACTCCTTTTTTCGTTTTCTTCTCTATGTTCAGATATAACTGTCATTGAAAAAAATTGCTTCACATTACGCTGGAAGCATTGCGCATTTACTTGAAAAATATTTGCAGGATGGGGGAGTTGGCTTAGGAAGATAACAGAGAAGAGAGAAAGAGGAAAAGAGAAAAGTCTTTTATTTTCTTTTTTTTTCTTATATATATTTTATTCTATTTCAAATAATTTTTTAATAAAAATAAACTATTTAAAATCGATCGAAGTTTGGGTTGCCAGAAAATCATTTCGCGCTGTTGTAAATCTGACTATTTCTAAATTTCTCCCATTTATATGGGGTTTGATTATCCAGCCATCCCATTTATAATTCAACCTTGAAAATGGCATGGTACAATAACCTTTGAAGAGAATTGGTATAAAAAAGTCATATCTTTAGATATTGGCACCGTGTAGCCCAACTTTAAGTTTTTTTTTAATTACTTAATTGATATTTTATAGCCAAAATTATTTTTATGCAAAATCAAAAGAAACATACATCGCTGCGCTGCCTCTTTAAGCTCTTGTTCTCTTTTTTTCCCAAATTTCATCCATATTTTTCAATCCCCAAAATCTCTCTCTCCTTTTCCGATAATTACTCTGTTAGATTTCCTCTTAATCTTTTTCTTGGGTAATTCTCTACATTTAAAATCGTTTGTAGAATTTCTCATAGCATATCAGCATTCCTTGCAACTTGAAAGATGGGTAAAAATTCAACCTTTAGGAAATTAAAATCTAAAGCTACAGTGGTTTTCATCTCTTCATGTAGATGATGACTCTGATTTCGAAGTTTCGTTGTTGAAGGGATCGAATTCACGACACGCAATAGATATTCGACATGTCAATTCGGTTCCCTTTCATTCAATAGTATCCGAAAAATCTCCTAAATTTTACTAAATTATTTTTTTAGTTTTTTAATATGTAAATCCAAATATATATAACACGAATTAAATTATATTATTTGTATATACATAATAATAATAATAATAATATGTATATCAAACATATATATTTTTATTTTCCTTCTTTGCATGATATACTTCATATTGGAAACTTAAGTTTTAAGACGACTCTACATGTGTATCTCCCATTGTATCATATGTATATCTAACGTACATTCATGATATTTTATGTATATCATGTGTACTGTGTATATCATTGAAAATCCGTGTTATATACCATATGCAAAGTGATATATACAAACGTCCATAAAAACCTGTGTGATATACTCTAATGTACACGCTATACAACGTGATATACACATTTCTGTAGTTGAATTTCAGGCCTTGTTTTTTAACGTAAAACCAATATAAATCACTTCTAATCTTGCTCAAATTTTGTATATAGCCTCGTCTAGGTGTTTTCAACAAATTTCAATCACACCCACTTATTCAATCCCAAAAAAAGAGAAGAAAAACAAAAGTGAACTCCATTTTTTTCTCTTAGTTTTTGCTTCTGGTTTTCTTTGATGTGAGATCAATCTTGCCTTTTCATCACACTAATTTTTTTTTGCATAATTTGTAATAAAGAGAAAATAAATAAGAAGTAAGTTTTTAAAAATTTGACTATACAATGCCAAAGTTTTTGAGCTTCTAATGCCAAACTAAATTCAAGGCAAAAAAAAAAAAGAGCCAATTATGTTAATGCATTGTTATACAATGTCAATTCCCCCATACTTGTTAGTAGAGATTTAGTTCAAAAGGATGCAGTATCTGTTCTTGAAGGTCATTATCTCTTGCTTAGGGTTTGAGGTTTAGAATTTCTAACTTAGTTTAATTTTACCAATTTCTAAAGTATATTTCAAATGTGTATCCAAACATTGTTTTGCATTTGTATTAGACATGCTCAACAAATATGCATCACTCCAACATAAGTTGGAGTCGGTTATAAGAATCTTTAATGTTAATATTTTTTATTTAAAATTCATTTGAAAACTAAAGTTATACAAAATAAAATTAAAATAAAAAGTAACGTAAAAAAAAAAAAGCAAATGCACAAATACAAAGGAGTATGCACTTAAGTATTTTCTGCCAACTTTTAGTTTTATCATTGGATAAAAACCGAAAGTAATTTTTACCTACTTATATCATATATCAAACTTTATTACCTTCATTGTTTAAAGATTGTGTTAATTACATTTAAGCATATCAAATTATCATTTATATATCATAATTCAATTTAAGGGTATAATTATTGCTTCATTTATTTTAGGCGTGATTTTAGAAGTATAAATTTAATTTATTTCGTTTACCCGCCTCTCTCTCCTCCTACCCCCCACACCCCCACGATTTTCCTTCAGTTAATTACCTCCCCCCCCCTCCTCCACCACACGATTTACCTTGAGTTTTTTCCTATTTCGTATACATGTGATACATGTGAAATGTGGATCCACAGACATTGTTCACCTTGGAATGAAGAGGAGCCTGGAGAAGATTGTTGGAATTGTGGTAACTGTAGGAATGAACATAGTTAATGCTTAATAGGTTTCACTGCTTTTGCCGTAGGTGTCACTGTAGAGAATAGAAATGTGGATCCATCATTTGGTATCACTGCTTTTGCCATCAATAGGAAATGATTTTCTCGTGATAAAGGAGTAGTTGGGTTGTGCAATTGTAAAAGAAATGATTTTCTCGTAAAAGACAATAAACTTGACAGTGTATGTGCAATTGTAGTTTATTTGTAGTTTTTATGTAGAATTTTGTAGATGAAGATCAAATTTTGTTGTCAACATTTTTTTTGACACAAGATTGTAGTTTAATTGTAGTATAAATGTAGTAATTTTGTAGATACTCTAAAAAACATACAACTTTATACAATACTTAAACTGATTTGTAGTTTTTTTGTAGAAAGTTTATCTACAAGATATCTATACACTGAATACATTGAATTTTAATATTCCAATTCCCATTTCAATTGTAGCATAATTGGTATTTTCGATATAATTGTAGAAGACTTGTAGAAGTATTAGTCTTCTCAATCTACAAATTATCTACAAATTATCTACAAATTATCTATATTTCTTCAATTTATCTACAACTTATCTACAATTTCTGGAAATATGTTTTCTTCTTCTTCTTCGACGAGTTTCAATGTGAGATTAAGTCAAAATCAAGTTTAATCTTCACCAAAACCCCTAAAAATTGAGTTATAAACTCCTAAACATATTCCGAATTATTTACAACATCACCCAATCCAAATAAATAATGATTTTTGAAAACCCAAATTTGAATTTAAAGTTTTCAAGCTTTTTAATAGTTATCAATAGTGGAAAATATATGGAAGAACAAATTTTTTTCAACTTTGAGATCTCCTTCCATTTTAAATTTCGTATTTCATGTTGACTAAATCACATGCAGATCTGGTGCCTTCATTTTAGCGCGTTTTATGACAAAATCTACCTATTTTTGGATTGGTATATAATTTATAGAAAAAATATGGACAACACAGGTAAATAACAAACTATGAACATTTTTTGTAATTATGGTATAAATAAGAAAAAATCCCTTAAAACAGTTTTGGGCCACGTACATATTGTCCAGCCAAAGGTGCAATGGCATAATTTTATTCTCTTTTAATTTCTATTTCTACTCAAAATTCGATTCAATTTATATTGAAAAATAAATAAAATAGCAATCCCACTACTATAGTTTACTTTAGTTGGCCATAACAAACTGTAGCCATAAATTGCCAAGCCTCAAGGTTAACCCCAAGGTTAAAAAACAGAAAGAGAAAGATGCCTCAACAAATGGTGGCGACAAATGACAGTCGTGGAATCTGGATTTTCTTATGGATTCAACGCTTTTATCTCTAGAAAAAAAAAACACCAAAAAATTCACCAACATTTAAATTTATTACAAAATATTTTAAAGTTAAGAAAAGCTGGATAAAAGAAGGGAGAAATAACATTACCACATAAGCGAAATGTGCAAATATTTTTAGAAAATGTATACATATATAATAAATGCATAAATTAGTGTATACTTAGTAATTTAATGTATAAGCACTGATTATACACATATTATATATTGACTACAAGGCTTATACAGTAATTATACAATGTATAAATGATTTTTTCTCTTTATCTCTCCTTTTATCATAAAATATAATACATATTATACAATGGTTATGCAGTAATTATACAACGAACGGCTAAAGATCAGCGAACTTGAGGAAGAAGCAGCAGTAACAATAATCAATAATTCCAAAAAAAAAAAAAAGAAATCTGCCTAAACATACTTATAAATAGACCCACCTTAGAGAATTGCTCAATGCACATCGGTATAATTCTTTGAAAGACTTTAGCATATAAGAATGATTTTTGAGGGAGCTTCATCAAGAGAGAAGAAAAAATACTTGTTTTCTTGCACATTTTGTTCGGATCAGTCAACTTTAAATTACATTTTCTGATTCGTTAACTGTTGGATCACGCTGAATTTTGACTAATTGTTCGTAGCATCTTATTATTTGATTTTTACTAAGTGTTCGTAACTGTTAGAGTCTCGTAGCATCCGATTTCGAGCCCTGAACACCAACTCCATTTTTGTGACTTCTCTTTCTTCAATCGATTTGTTGTTACTCTTGTTACTATTGTTGCTTCGTGTTTGACACTTATGTGTAGTCAATCTGGAGAACTTTTATAACCTTTTTATTATTATAGTGGAACTTTATGGATCTTTCTGATCCCATAGTTTTTACCTTCGATTTGAAGGGTTTTCCCCGTTAAATTTTAGTATTCTTTATCTTCTTTATTTTCGAGTTTACCTCTTCCTCGACTAACAAGTGGTATTAGAATGAGGTTCAAGACATGTTCATTTGGCGGGTTTAGTTCTAGCCACAACCTATTTGATGGTAATCATGATTTTTGTGAGAAATTTGACCGGAGTGTTATTCATGTTGAGACAAATTCTGCGGAGATTTGGAGATGCAACCTGTTGAAGGTAAGGTGAAGAAGGTGAAGTAGTTTATTTTGTCAGAAAATTACGACAAATGGAAAGAATTGTTAGGTATTTGTCCTAATTTTCTTACCATATTTGATATTCCTCTTTCTTGAAAGAAAAGACAATATATTTACCATAATTGAGTTTTCCTTTTCTTATAAGAATATTATTCTTTCATATTTGGCTAGTCCTTTTCTCGAAGGAAAATTTTTTGGACTTCTATAAATGGGTGAGTATTCCTTCTTATTTAGTATTATCCACGATGCAGTCATATGGAGTTTGGGAATCTTGTTTAGGGGGAGAATTTCAAGACAAGTATTAGCATGTCACTTGTATTTGCCTCTTTGCGAGTTGTTATTTCGATATTTTGTACTTTTTTTTATACAATGAATTGCTCGTCTCTGCTTGTGGATGCATGTTAATTAACCGAATTACGTTAAATGTTTGTATCTTTTTCACTATATTTCTATTGTATTGCCCGATATATCATCGTTCAAGGTTTACTTTATTAGTATGCATGACACTCTAGTCATTTCGATCCTAACAAATAGATGTTTCTCTTCCCTAAAACACCAGCCCGTTAGGATTATGCTTCCTACTAAAAACAACAACCTTCATATCGAATAATTCGGATATATAAACTACATGAGCGGAAGCTAACCTGAATCCATATGTGGAAATGTTGAACCTCCTTTTGATGATTGTCCTTGAGTTGTTGAGAACTCCTTTAGCCTTCCTTCAAGTTTTCTTGAAGTATGATTGTCACCACAAGAATGGATCCACAATACTAAAACAATAGATGAAAGATTCACAATAATAGTGTTATGACAATTATCAAAATTTGGCTTATGGTTTTCCACCCTATTTGCAAGACAATGGACAATATGGTTCTTGATTCAATGGGAAGAAGAAGAACTTGTCTTGCACTAGAATGGGAACCATAACCCCACTTTATAACTTTAGGAGTTACATAACCCAAGAGACAAGAGTTACAAGACAAGAGTTATGTCTTGAGTTATGTCTTGCAAGAGTTACATAACTCAAGAGTCACAAGCAAGTAACCATAGTTACTTATGTAACCTTAGTTAGCCCATCATAAACTAAGGTTACCCTTTTGGGTATCTACACATTAGTCCTACACTTTAGTATGACAATACATTGGCCCCCTTAACATAATGTCCATAAGACCACATAATTAGGCCAAACCAAAAGATAGCACATAACATATAATTATCCATATATTGTTCATATGTGTGTAGATATAAGTCCATATATCTAGATATAAATCCATATATCTTACAATCTCCCACTTGGACGAGATATACAAACATATGTACAATCCTTAATATTATATGTTACAAACCTTAGGTGCACAAAATTGCTATCACAATAAAATTGTCATGAACAATCCGGTCCATCAATCATACCAACATAGGACCTAAGAGCTCGTCGTTACTCATTCGTAACTAGAACCAATCATAGATCACGTATATCAATATAACCAACGACATGGATCAAGTGTAGGTATGTAGCATGGAAATAACATAAAGTGTGGTCAATAGAATGTCTATTTCCAACTGGTTCTCTTTATTGAGATCATACTTAAACTGTAAGAGTACAAAACTTTAAAACTGAATATCTGCGCAGATATAACTGAATTACTGAATTTCTGAATATAATGGACAATACGTAAATGTGCAATACAAACTCCCACTAAAATACATAATCCTTATCTGATTTGACACCCATACAAGCAATATGCTCAAGAAATACTTTTGGTGTCAATCCCTTAGTGAGCGGATCCGCAAGCATGGAGTTTGTACTTATGTACTTAATGCACAATTGTCCATTTTGTACTCTTTCTTTAACAACCCGAAATTTGACGTCCTCATGTTTTGCTTTCGTCAAACTACTGTTGTTATTAACATATGCAACCATGGTTACATATGTTATTAGCATAAATGGCAAAATTGGAGTCGGTATACCTGATGATCTCAAACTGGTCCGAACTCCAATATGTAAGCATGTAATCCTTTGTTCTATGTATGTACCTCATGACCCTTTTGGCTGCCTACCAATGGTCCATACCCGGATTGCTTAATATCTGCCTAACATCCCAACAATGTACGCTATATCAGGTTGTGTACATACCTGAGCATACATCAGACTACCTACCGCCGAAGCATTAGGTGTCTTCTTCATTTCCGAAATTTCATAAGAATTGTTTGGGCACTGTTTGAGACTAAACTTGTCTCCCTTAGTAACAGGGGTGTTGCCTGGTTTACAATCCTGCATGCCAAATCTTTTCAGAACCTTATCGATATAGCCCTTTTGTTACAGACCGAGAACACCTTTGGAGCGATCTCATTATATCTGCATTCCTAATACAAAAGAAGCTTCACCAAGATCTTTCATTTCAAATTTCTTTGAAAGAAATTTCTTAGTTTCAAGTGATAATGCTATATCGTTACAGGCAAGCAGTATGTCATCGACATATAAAACCAGAAAATATACTTACTCCCACTGAACTTATGGTATATACAGTCATCAGCAATATTTGGTTTCAAAACCAAAAAATGTAATGATTGCATGGAACTTATAATACCATTGACGAGAAGCTTGCTTGAGCCCATAGATGGATTTCTTTAATTTGCAAACCTTCTTCTCTGATTCATCCGAAACAAAGTTTTCAGGTTGCACCATATAAATTGTTTCCTCAATGTCACCATTGAGAAAAACAGTCTTAACATCCATTTGATGAAGCTCAAGATCAAAATGTGCTACTAATGCCATTATAGTCCTGAAAGAGTCTTTCCATGAAACTGGAGAGAAAGTCTCTTTATAATCAATGCCTTCTTTCTGAGTGTAGCCTTTTGCGACAAGACGAGCTTTGTACTTAATAACATTGCCCCCTGAATCCCTTTTGGTTTTAAAAATTCATTTACAACCAATAGGTTTTGTACCTTCGGGCAATGTAACAAGCTCCCAAACGTCATTATCGCTCATAGACTTCAACTCATCATTCATGGCATCAATCCACTTTTGAGAGTTAGAACACTTAATAACTTGACGGAAGTTGATTGGATCATCTTCCTCAAGTCCAATATCACTTTCTTGTTCTTGGAGAAATACATAATAATCATCCGAAATTGCATTTCTCCTCTCTCTAGTGGATCTCCTTAATGGCATTTCAGTTATTTGAGGTTGTTGAGTTTGATTTTCATTAGTTATATCAGGTTCCTGATGGGGGAGATTTTCGAGATTGTCTTGAACTGGAGTTGCATCAACATCTTGAGGGAAAGACACATGTTCTTCCTCAAAGACAAAATCTCTAACAATTTTATCTCCCCACCCCCCAAACTCAATATCCTCAAAGAACTTAGCATTACCCGTCTCAAAAATAGTTCGTGATGTGGGATCATAAAACTTAAAACCCCTGGATTTTCAGAGTATCCAACAAAATAGCTACTAACCGTCTTAGCGTCCAGTTTCTTTTCATTCGGCCTATAAGGCCTTGCCTCAGCTGGACAACCCCAAATGTGAAAATGCCGAATACCGGGTTTATGCCCAGTCCAAAGTTCATATGGGGTTTTTATTGTAGCTGCAGTTGGAACTCTATTAAGAATATAAGCTACGGTTTTTAATATGGATTGGGACTTTTCATGAATAAGCTATAGGTACCCATAACGAGAGTAATCGTCTATGAATTTGATAAAGTATTGTTGACCATTCCGACAAAGAGTAGGAAATGGCCCACAAATATCCGTATGTATCAATTCTAAGACGTCCGAAGCTCTCTTAGCACCTAATCTAGTCTTGTTTGTTTGTTTTCCCTTGATACACTCAACACAAATTTCCGAATTTGAGGTATCAAGAGAATCAAGAATTCCATCTGACACGAGTTTCTGAATTCTTTGAATGGATATGAGACCCAAACGTTTATGCCAGAGTGAAATAGAATTCTCATTAGTTAATTTTCTTTTAGTACCACTTAAACTTGTATGCAAAGTTTCTTTATTTGAAGTTATTGTATCAACCAAATATAAGCTATCAAATGTTGATAAAACACCAGTACCAATAAGATTTGAATTCCGAAAGAGACTAACTTTATTATCCCCAAATGTACATTTACAACCGGATATGTCCAATTGGGGAACTGAAATTAAGTTCCGTCTAAAAGACGGTACAATAAAAGTCTCATCCAAATCTAAATGAAAACCGGTCTTAAACAACAGCCTAAATTTGCCAATAGCTTCAACTGGCACCTTCTTGCCGTCACCCACATAGATGTTTCTTTCACCATCATTTGGTTTTCGGCAGTTCAGGCAACCCTGCATTGATATACTTATCTGAGTAGTGGCAGCAGAATCTACCCACCAAGTATCCTTAGGTACCAAAATTAAATTAACCCCAGAACTAACTTTCTTCACATGATTAGTTCCCTTACAGAGAAAGCAACCTAATTCAGTAATTTCAACCTTAGATTCCTTATGTTGCTTAATCTTGGGCTTTACAACCGCAACTTCCTTATTTTTCCTCTTCTTAGTTTCCTTAGAAGAGGATGCCAAATGAGCACTTTCAGTCGTATCTTGCTTAATCCTTTCTTCTTCTTGCACACAATGTGAAATGAGCTCATTAAGAGTCCATTTCTCCTTCAGGCAGTTATAACTGACCTTAAACTGATTAAAGTGTGCCAGAAGAGATATCAAAACAAAGTACACAAGCAGTTCCTCAGGTAATTCCAGCTTGAGTGACTTTAGTTTCGAAGCAAGATGAGACATTTCCAAAATGTACTCCCTAATGTTTCCCTTGCCCTTATACCTCATGGAAACAAGTTTACTCAATAGTGTACTTGTTTCTGCCTTTTCGTTTTGAATAAAACGCTGTTCGAGGTTTTCAAGGAAAACTTTGGCATTAGGTTCATCATTCATAGTGCCCCTGAATGCTTCTGGAATTGCACGCTTCATGATCATTAGACTCATGCGATTCGAGCGTTCCCACTTCTCCATCGCTCTCTTTTCATTAGGAGAGGATGTATCCTCAAGAGGAGTAGGTTGCTCGGTCCGAAGTGCTAAGTCAAGATCCATGCAACCGAGAACGATCATTACATTCTCTTTCCATTCCTTAAAATTTGTGCCGTTAAGCACAGGGATGCTATTGATATTGGCAGAGATCGTAGAAGCAGAAGAATTTACTGAAAATAGAACAAAATGATTACTAAATACATGCTTACAAATACTTGAACTTTAACTTTATAGATTCAAAATTAGGCATTTCCCATTACAAGATACCTAGCACAACATTGTTTTTAGTCTTTGGACAGAAAAACAACTTGTAAGTGGTACTCTTGGTGTAGTGATCAAACATAGACAATAAACTCCTGTCAAATATTAAACCTTCCTTTGGGCCGATTTAATATTCACATGGAAAACCAAATAATCGTCTCATATTTACCACCACAAGAATGTTCGAATTCCTGCCAAATAACACCTTCCTTTGGGCCGATGTTAAACGCATGGAAGGCTAACATCCACAGTCATCTTATATTTTAAAATTAATCAATCTACACAATAGAGGTTACTTTGGCAACATAATGCTTCAATTGAATAACTAAAATACTAGATGCTATAAACTTTAGTTCCTTAAGCCATTTTATGAATCTCAACTTAATGTGTTACATATTTTGATATGTAACACTTGAATATTAATCGTTGTGTACATGATAGGACAATTCTAAATATATTATAAGAATTGGTGGACTTTAAAACAATTAATATTCACTTAAACTTAAGAGAGTTGAAACGTTTTTAACCTTACTGGACCAAGACAATCGATTGTCAAAACCAGACAATCGATTGTTTGGTTTTTTTGAAAAACTTCTGGACCAAACAATCGATTGTCAAAACAGACAATCGATTGTTTGGTTTTTTCTGAATTTTAAATCACTGGATGAGACAAGAAAAAAATTTTCTAAGTTACTGGACCAGATAATCGATTGTCAAAACCAGACAATCGATTGTTTGGTTTTTTCTGAAATTTGTTACTGGACCAGACAATCGATTGTTTGGTTTTTTCTGAATTTGCTGGACCAAACACAATCGATTGTCAAAGCCAGACAATCGATTGTTTGGTTTTATGAAAAAATTGTTACTGGAAAAGTTTCAACTCACTGGACCTTGAACAATCCATTGTCAGAAGCTGACAATCGATTGTCAGGACCTGACAATCGATTGTCAGAACCTGACAATCGATTGTCTGGTGTTCCAAAAAACTGCCAGAATACTAAAAGTCACAGACAATGGATTGTATAAGGCAACAATCCATTGTCTGAAGGCAGTGACCAAATTTTTTTCTGAATAACACATGATTTTCAACATGAATCTTAAACATAAAAAACATGTTGTTAACCTACTAAAATCATGCTATTTACAATGTTTTAACTTCATATTAAAACATCAAATCAAAACATAACATTCATAAGATCATGCTATTTCATGGTAGAATTTCATAAACAAAATTCTTATAAAACTAAAACATGAATCCTAACATAATATGATTCTTATGAACATCCAAATTATCCAAAATGAAGGGTGGCTCTGATACCAATTGTTAGGATTATGATTCCTACTAAAAACAACAACCTTCATATCGAATAATTCGGATATATAAACTACATGAGCGGAAGCTAACCTGAATCCATATGTGGAAATGTTGAACCTCCTTTTGATGATTGTCCTTGAGTTGTTGAGAACTCCTTTAGCCTTCCTTCAAGTTTTCTTGAAGTATGATTGTCACCACAAGAATGGATCCACAATACTAAAACAATATATGAAAGATTCACAATAATAGTGTTATGACAATTATCAAAATTTGGCTTATGGTTTTCCACCCTATTTGCAAGACAATGGACAATATGGTTCTTGATTCAATGGGAAGAAGAAGAACTTGTCTTGCACTAGAATGGGAACCATAACCCCACTTTATAACTCTAGGAGTTACATAACCCAAGAGACAAGAGTTACAAGACAAGAGTTATGTCTTGAGTTATGTCTTGCAAGAGTTACATAACTCAAGAGTCACAAGCAAGTAACCATAGTTGCTTATGTAACCTTAGTTAGCCCATCATAAACTAAGGTTACCCTTTTAGGTATCTACACATTAGTCCTACACTTTAGTATGACAATACATTGGCCCCCTTAACATAATGTCCATAAGACCACATAATTAGGCCAAACCAAAAGATAGCACATAACGTATAATTATCCATATATTGTTCATATGTGTGTAGATATAAGTCCATATATCTAGATATAAATCCAAATATCTTACACAGCCTGTTCAGCGTGAAAGAAAAGTTAAGTTTTTTATCCAATGCCGAAAATTTAACTTTCCGCTGATTCTTATTCCAGAATAAATAACACATAATTCAGTACTTTGCTGTTTATAATTTCATGACTAGAGTATTACAAGGTAAACTTCAGTAATAATGAGTGAGTAAAGCACAGTTGAATTGAAGGACAAAGAGCAGCATCATCTTTTACTAAATAATTTTCCTTTTTTTCTGTATTTTTATTTATTTATTTTGAATGGAGAATATAAAAGTGTCATTTGATACACTTCTATTATATTTCAAATACGTGACTAATCTAATGTTATGTTTTGATCTTGGCATATTAATTACTCCATCGTTCCAAAATAAGTGATTTTTTGGTTATTTTTACATATATTAAGAAATTTATCTTTTAACATTAAGTAACAATAAAATTGATCATATTAACTTTTACTATCTCTTCACATAATCACTCCTAAGTCCTAACACATACTCCACCATTAACTATTCCAAGGGCAATGCAAGAAAAAAATAATTAATTTATTTTTGAAATCTGAAAAAAACCATTTATTTTAAATCACAAGAAAAAAGTCAAAAAATCATTTATTTTGGACCAGAGAGAATATGACTCACTGTTATACTGCTATTTATTGCTCTAAGTTGGACTAATAGTAAGGTATTTCAGTTGATACTCAGTTCTCACCAGTCGCCCACCAAAAACACGATTCCAACTAATGGACATTTTACATTGTTTATTTAGTAATAGACATTGTAGTAAACATTACACAGAAATACAACTTAGACATATACCAAATTAATGGAAAGAAAAAAATTTTAAGCTCAAAAACTTTAATTAAGGTTTAAACAAAAGAAAAATAAAATATACTAACTATAGAAGCTCATTATCTACCAAATTGCCTTGGCTAAATACTCATCCTTATCCTTCTCCTCTTTAGTATCATTATTATCATCTTCATTACTACTACACTTCCACGTCCCAGCTCGTCGAAGTTATCGCGTATCGATTAAAATTTTCCTCCTCAGCCGGAGGCGGAACCGGCTCCCCCTGAACCATCCTTGGAAGAGTAAGAAAGGAGAAGGAAACGGGAGTTTCTCGCCTCCAAAGAGTATAAAGAAGCGGAGTATCACCCCAACAAACTAGACTGAGAGAAAAACTTAGTCATTAGAATATGATTGTATTTAAAAAAAATGTCCCGTAATGGAAACTGGGGACTTCATTAAAGAACCAAAAAATTACATCATCAAGGAGAAAACAACAAAAAACTTAATTGTTTACTGAAGGAGTTGGAACTTCAGAAGTTGAAACTTCACTTTCAGAGGCAGCAATTGGCACGGTGACAACTTCTGAAGAGACAACAATAGGGATGGAGTCAGTAAATTCTACAGTTTCAGCAAGGAAATAGTTGTCACGGGAACTTCCATTCCCATAGACTTTGCCATAGAGGCTTCACCTTCAGAAACTGGAATCGAGCTTCACCCATACTAGTAGTTGCTTCTGATTTCAACAACTCATCTGCTTCATGAACTTCAAGAGCTGGGGAAGGGTACTAACACTTCCAAGGACTGGAGAAGGAGTATCAACGAGTTGTTGGTTTTTCTCGATGGTGTCCATAACCTTGGCCAGTGCAGATTGTAAATCAACATTTTCTTGTGTAGCCTCCATTAAGACGTCACGGCGAGAATTCAAGAAATCCAAACCCACATCTATGTTAAAGTTCTCCTCAAGGGCATTGTATTCTTTCTCCAAAGCCTTGTATTTCTTTTCCCACATAGCAATTTCATTTTTTGCTATTTGGTGCTCAGCTAAGTGGGAGTCCAGTGAAGCTCCAAGAGAGGCATGAGAATTCTCTAAGGTACGAATTTTTCGGAAGAAATCCTCAAATCATTCTGAGCACAAGACATGTTCTCTGCCAATTCCCTTGTATATTCCTCCTTTTTCTCCAAAAGAGCCTTGATCTCTTTAACCTCATAATTAACTTTAGATAAAGGGCATTCCAAAATCTCTTTATCCTTTTTAAGTTGACCCCATGAAGTGTTAGCAATTCCCAACTCTGAAGATAAGCTACGATTCTGCTGCTCCAAATGAACTTTGTTCCCTTGTAGTTCTTCTATAATCCCTTGAGCACTCTCATAGTGGTACTTCCAATTTGCTGCTTCAAGTAATGCATCTTCATCTATTTTCCTAGATTCGGAGATAGCCTTTGTAGACTACGGTCCTTTTTCTCTAATAAAGAAACTCGCCCCATTAGCTCAGTCCCAATGAGATTTACCTACAATTATGAAACATGAAAGTCAGGACTCAAAAAAGAAGGAAAAAGTTTTCAAGGTCAAGAAAATTACCTTTAATGTTGAATGAACTATGTCATTCATCAAGGTGTAGCAGCTATGGCTTTGCATCTTATTCTTTTCAATATCCCCAATAAGAGGCTCGAGCCAAGTATTTGCGCCTCCAGATTTTCTTAAAAGGCTTTAAGTGGCAGGAACTTCAAGAGTAACACTCTTCATAGCCACGCCTTTACTACTGGAGCTAACCTCTACTGGAGGGGCGGATGAAGAGGGAACAACAGAAGGGGGCCTAGTAGAAAAAGTACATACTATAGGAGTCGTTGAAGTTGAGGAAGGAAGGGAAGGAGAAGCTGTAGAAACTGATTCAGGAACGAAAAGGGAAGTATTCACAACTGGTGAAGGAAAGGAAGAAATCATTGGAGATGAAATACTTACAATTGGAAAAGGAATGGAAGAAGTAGGAATGAATGAATGAAGAGGAGCTTCATCAAAAACAGGTCCAAGCTCGCCACTCCAAAAACCACTATCAAAGGGAGGTTGAGTTGGTTCACTCGTGTCTTTTGACATGGTCTCCTCATCAGAAAGGATTAAAGCAGGCTCGGTGGTTGAAGGTTGAGTAGGAATATCTTCAATTTCATCATCATGGATGACTCTTCTCCTAACCCTTGGCCTGGTTATTAATGAGGTATCTTCCTCTTCTTCATTCTTCGTACCTTCTGCTAAAGCTTTTCTTTTCTGAAGCAAGGCTCGTTCCTTGTCCAACTCCAATGCAGCATTACCAGACATACGAATAGCCGTAGCCACTTCGGCTGCCATTTCTTTATAGCCAAATCCTGATCAGAAGAAGGATACCAGTCAAAATCAATGAAAAGGTACTTAAGGCCTAAAATGTGTGTGAAAGAAATACGGTACAATGCGTTTTGACTTTCCAGTCATGTATGGCAGAGATTGATTTCCAAGTTCTTTGCTCTTTAGGAACAATCTTCAAAATTGAATCTACCCAACCATGGAAGTTGGAAACAGGTTCCACATCTCCCATGATTGCTACAAAAACCAACAAAAGGTGAAGTCAAAATCAAAATTCAAAAACAAAAATAAGCACGGCATAATAAGGAAATCTTACGTGCAAAATTCCACTTCTCAGGGAAGGGAATGTTTGTTTCACCAAGTAAGTCCACTGTACAAACAACAACATAATGGGAATACCATCCTCTATCTTTGTCATCTTCTGGACTTACCAAAACCTTCTTGCTCCTCGCAGTCAAGGTAAAAACCCCATGACGTATCAAGTTAGGATGGTATAAGTGGATGAGGTGAGAAAAAGCGAAATTGATATTGGCTTTGGTGGATAAAAATCTTAAGCAAGCCACTGTCCTCCATACCAAGGGACCAACTTGTGCTAAGCAGATATTAAAGAAACGACAAACATCAAGAATTACCGGGTCAATTAGAGGTTTAAAGCCCAAGTGAAAGGATAAGTGTAAACAAAAGAATACCCAATCCTGAAAGAAAAAATCCTTTGATTTGGGGCAGAGTAGACATTCTAAGATTGTTTTTCCAATTACAATCTTTCCTAATGGACACGGGGACTTCATTGGCTCCTATCTGCCCAAAGAATGCCAAGACCCCACTTTGTGGGACTATACTGGGTAGTTGTTATAATCTTTCCTAATGGAAGGCATTGTGAGTTCGGTAACTACAGTAGGGTAAGCATCGGCTTTATCTCAACCATCGACTTATTTTTCAAGAGACTGTCTATCACTGATAAAAGATAAATCGCTGGGGTACGAATTCATCTACCAAAGGTTCTCGAGAAGAATAAGAAATTTCTTTACCTTTAGAAGAAGTTGTTTTCAAAATAGAACTCCTGAAAGAGGAACCAGAAGAGCTACCTCGAGTAGATTCTGGTCCAAGAGTACCACCTCTGCCTCTTCTATGTCAAACGATAGCACTTGGAAAATTATCCAATATCGAAATTTTTTTGGGATTAGAGTTTGAAGATGCCATTGTCTAACAAAGAGGAATTGAAGAAAAAGTGAAAGTAAAGAAGAGAGTATTTGTTAAATGTTTGTGAAGAAGAAGATAAAGAACGAAAAAGGTTAAATATGTATACAACCGTCAAAACTCAGAAGTGTAATGATGAAAAGCCTATAATAAAGGCAACTATCACTTCGTGAATAGTGGAATAAAGAGGTTTTGAAAAAAGGTGTAAAATGACCAGTCCAATCAAAAGATGACACGTGTAAGGAGCATTAAATGAGAAAGACAACTGAGACGTCAATATTGTATGCATTAATTGTGACAAAAATTCCCTTTTGTGAAGGTCCACTTCTAAGTTATTTAATTAACAAATAAATGGAAAGTGGAGGGACTATCTGTATTGGGAAAAAATTCAATTTAAATTGAAGATGACGTGGCATGACACGTGGGCTGGTCAAATAGTCAAAGTCTGATAAACCAGCAAACGGTACGGGAAATGATAGATACGGGAAGAAGAATTAAAATAAGTATGGGAAGGAATTTAGATACTAGTTTCGTATCAATTCAAGTCATTTAATGCTAACGGGTAAAAAGAAGTACTGAAGATGCGAATCTGGTGGCGAAAGTAGTCCAAATTCATTATTAAATGTTGGAGACGTTACAGAATCAACATTTAGTAGCAATAATTATGTAACGTCTTATTAAATGCTATTTATTATATAGATCAATACGTTACTCCTTGTCAATTATAAAAGGAGAAAATTTCATCATTTGTAGGGACAAACAACATTCTTGATATCATACTGAAATAACAAGTTCTTATTACTTTATTCTTATTCTTTGAAAGCCAATTATATTTTGGTCTCTTTGATTATCAGTAACCCGATTTCTTCTCTCTAAAATTCAAGTTTTGACCAAATAACATTTTTTTGTTAAACAATCACCACCACCATTATCATCAATTGCAGTAGAAGCATCATCCTCATCATCTATCGGAGAAAAAGAGATCAGTTAAGCCAATAGCTGTACATTTTTTTTAATAGCTGTACATTTAATTGTTAATACATGAAGAAAATGTGTAGACAAAGTTATGGTCTTTCTCAGTTTGTGTACAATATTTTGCTTTAACACACATTTTCCCCAATGCATCCGTGGCTAAGACGAGGTCTCAGGTTCAATTCTCAATTTAGTGTGGGTTTATGTTCTACTATGTTGGTATCCACCATACTAGTGTGTGCTAGAGGGTACCAAACTGCAGTAGAGCTATATAACAGTGTAAAGCACTCTCTGTTCCGTAGCAAAAAGGAAACAACACACATTATATTCATTTTTAGATAAGTAAATAACAAAAGATGATTCTTCCATATATAGTTTAGTTCATAAACGATATGCCTTATGCTTCACTCTTCCAGCAAATATAATCTTTTTCCTTTTTTCGTTCCCACCAGGTGTCCGATATCTTCTTTGTCCCCCTCCTCCACATTAATCCGGATCACGCCACATAAATTCAATTAAAGCGCATACCAAAATTTTTTCCGTTGTCATGCTCGAATCTTATACCTCTAATTAAGGGTTCGAGGAATCTGCTCCACACCATACCACATCTCTTGGTGGTAGCACATATAGTCATTTCAACCAACTTGTCTTGAATAAAGAATAGTTGTCAAGAGGGCAGTTTCTTCTTCATTCATCTTTTAGCGTTGAAGAAATCTTCTTTTTTAAAGATAAAGAGTATAAAATCTTACCAGAATGCTGTTCTAAATAAGTAAATGATGAAGTTCCTTCTTCTGACTACCAGCCCCTCTTCTAGCTTTATGAATCATTTGCATTCCTAGTTAATTATTTATATTGATAGAAACTATGCAGGTTTTCTTGCGTTTATCCATCCTTTTTTTGGCTAAAATATTCATCTTTTCAATTGATAGTACTTCTATTTCAAGAATTTTTACAATAAATAAGATAATACCTTAAATATCAGAGCTTTAACCAAGGTGTCAAAACAAAAGAATAATTAGTAAAAGCCAAGTTAGAGAAATAGTAGACTTTGAATGTATGTAACTGAATATAAATTATTATTCTTTGCATTGTCCATGGAAAGCTCAAAGCCAGAATTCTGAAAATCTTCAACTTGTGTTTTCCAGATATCCCTTGTTGACTTGTAGAGAGATTCTTCGCAATCCTTTACCTCAATGAACTTTAGAGAGCACATGTCTCCAAAGCAAGAAGGGATCTCTTGAAGATATTTTCAATCACACAAAACCAAGCGTTCAAGGTTAGGAAAGGCATCATCCGCAACAACCCACTCTCTAAGGTAATCTATTTGCTTTAGTTTCAAGACTTTGAGTTGAGGGAAGTCGCCATTACTCACTTTCCGTTCCCCAAATTTAAAGTTTACCCAATGTAGTTTGAGTACTTGAAGGTTCTGAAGCAAAGCAATTTCTGATGAGTCCTGAGGCAGGTAAAAGCCGATTAGTTTCAAATTTTTGAGATTTGGCGCTGAGATACAAAAGGGGAGGGTGCCAAAAAATTGATGTGACGCATTTATGATGAATCTCCAGCGTTTCTATCCCAGTTGTAAAATTCAATACATAGTACTGAAAGTTCACAACACCATTGACTTCGCAACTCAGTTTCCGAAGATTTGGTGTTTTTCTCAAAATAAATTCCAATTTTTTGACACAAGAAAAATGTGGAATCGAAAGAGTTTTCAGATCATAAAGTTTCTTGGAGTTCTCGATTGATTCTTCTGCATTTTCTATGGTGAAGCTGCAATTGGTAATATGCATATGTCTCAATTTAACCATGTCCCAGAGTGAAATGGGTAGTGAAATGTGTGCCTCATAATTACCGCGTAATATTAGAGTTTCAAGGTTCCAACGGTTGGCTATGAATGATGAAATTGATGACACCCGAGTTCGTGCAACAAAATACCTCAAGTAAACTAGATCAGTTGGCAAAGAATCAATTCTAGTGAACTCCAGAACCAACACTTTAAGAAACTTGAAACTGTGAAAATTGTGGGAGACACTGCCAAAGGCAAGGCCATTATTGTGCAAAATTATAGAGCCAACATGTGACAAACTAGAGCTCCATTTTCCAATAGGATATCCGTCACCATAAATGGACATGCGATGAGCAAGTTGCTTGTGCAAGTAGACACGGGAAGAAGGATCAGCATTTTGATCCCTGCAAATACAGATGTTAGAAAAGTTAATAAGATTAATTGGTAATATAACTTGACTAATTAATTAATTCCGCTGAAAGTGTACTACTGAATGGCATATTAGCGTTTTATGCATAGGAGAAGATTCTTTTCCTTTGCTCTTCCCTTGCAAAAATCATACAATAGGTCATGAATATGACATTCTTTGGTTTTACCTCGAGAACTCTTCTTAGTTCCCATCACTAGATTTCTTCCAATAAGATTCTCCAAATAACTTTCTGCGATGTCCTCCAAGCTCTTGCCCTCACAGCTTTTTACAAATCCTTCGGAGATCCATAACCATGTTAACTTTGAAACATCAATCTCATTGTCCTCTAAAAATTCTCCAAAGTAAAGAAAGCAAGACCTTAAATGATAGGGTAAACTATGATAACTTCGTTCTATAATGACCCTTGAGTCTTTGTGAATGCGAGGACCTAAATTGTTGGCCAATTGTTCCCAACATTCTTCTTTCTTCTCCATCCCAACCAGAATACCAGCTACCAAAATAATCGAAAGAGGTAGCTGGCCACACATTTTTGCTATTTGTTGCCCAATTTTCATTACGAGAGGAGGGCAGCTTTCTTCCCCAAATACTTTTTTTCTTAGTAAATTCCAACTTTCATCATTGTTAAACATACGAAGCGGAAAGGGATCACTCTGAAATCTGGCATAACTGGCAACCTAATGATATCGAGTTGTTAAAATAATTCTACTTTCATTATTGGCATCTTGAAAACAACCGATTAGATCATCCCATGCACTTGCTTCCCACACGTCATCAACAAGTATAAGATATCTTATGGAAAATAAAGTTCTGCGAAGCTGATCAGCTAATTCATCAGCTCGATTTTCTCTACATTCAGAATTTTCACCGGTAGCATCACGTAAAATTTCCAGTAACAAGTCCTTACGTGAATACACTTGAGACACACAACATTGTGCACAAATGTCAAAGTGAGAAATGACTAACCTGTCAGAGTAGAGTCTGTAGGCTAAATTCATCTTGCCTAGACCTGGCATACCAACAATTGAGATAACATCTCGTTCTTTGGTGCCTTTAGTACTTGGTCTCTTAACTTTTTTATGACGTCCTTGAAACCCACAATTTCTTAATTCATCCTTGGAGTCCTCCCCGGATGGTAGCGTATGATCTATGTCAGTGTTCATTGCATTGCCAATCATTTTCTTTTCTTGGATCTCTGCTACCTCTGCTATGATAAGAGTAATCTCTTCCATGATATCCAAGAGCCAACGCTCGAGGCACCAGATAGGAGCTTCTTTGCTTATACAAGCATCAACTACGTATTCTACCTCATATGCTTTATCAATCAGTTGTGTCGCACAACGTTGACTTTTGTTGAGGACATTATTTCGCTCTTTTGCAACAATTTAGAAAAGGTTTCAAGCCCTCAAGTTCCTTTTGAATTATTTGAAGTTGGTTGGTGATAGAAGCTAGTGAATCTGAATGGCGGCGTTGGAACTCCTTGAGGTTGTTTAAAAGGAAATCAACATAGCCTAGTCCATGAATCCTTGGCAAGTTAGATTGAAATGCCTTCCGAATGTTAAGGTAGATCATTGTGTTTATACGTTGAATGTTGCCTGACAAATCAAGAACTAGTGAAGGGTTCCCTTCTCCCGGTGCCTTGGCTTCCTTCTCCTCCTCATCTTCATATAACAAATAAACCAGAAGTCCAACATCAATAACCACAGTATCAATATCTTGAAGAAGAAACTGAAGATCTTTTATCGGCACACAAATGACATTTTCTCTCAAGCATCTCCTGAAAGATTGCCAAGTGATGCTTCTAAGCAACAATCCAACTGGAGTTACTATTAGTTGATAGGTCTACCAAATTGTGTAGAATAGTTGCTGTAAAAGAAAATATGCATTCACTGTCAATTGCATGCTCACTTCGGATGTTGGGATATCATCCTAGTTGTATCGTGGACTTTAAAGATTGCAAGACATCAACATGGATCTTGCGGATGCATGGTTGAGCGGGCTTAATTTTCATTTGCAAGAAAAGCAAAACCATGATTTCACCTAAAGCCACATCTTGATCTTCGTAGCCATGGCCTGAAAAATACAACCACGCAAGCATTGACGCGTCTCCGACCACAGTTAATACATGAGTGAAGAAATTAAGATGTTGGCTCTGAGGCTCTATGAGTCTCTCTGAAACAAAGTAGACGAAATTTTGCTGAAAGATCAATTCCCTGAGAACATGTTCTGTATGTTTCTTGGTTTCAGGTACATCAAGAAGTAAATGGCGATCACCAAGTTTCATAAGATCGCGAAGATTATCGATCACATCATCAATGAACACTGTCACATATTTCGGAATAGCAATATCATCCTTACAACAACAACAACAACAACTACCCAGTATAGTTCCACAAAGTGGGGTCTGGGGAGGGTAATATGTAGATGGGCCTTACCCCTACCCGAAAAGGCAGAGAGGCTGTTTCCAATCGACCCTCGGCTCAGTGAAGGAAAGGAACAACAAAAACAAATACAACAACAAAAGAACATTAGTAGCTTCAGCAGAAATAGCGTAAATAATTATCTAAGCATAAGAACCATAAAAAAAATAGCATACAATAATATCCGACAGTAACTACCATAAATAACTACCATAAGGGAGACACAATCCAATACACAAATCATCTATGGATAGCTCTGCCAAGCCTCACCCAACCCCGGGTGAGGAGTACAAAAAACTCTAAGGGCCCCTATCCTACAACCCTGATACTAGACCTCCAGACTTTCCTATCAAGGGCCATGTCCTCAGAAACCCGCATTCTAGCCATGTCATGCCTAATCACCTCTCCCCAATACCTCTTAGGCCTCCCTCTGCCTCGTCGTGCGCCGACCATCGCAGCCGCTCATAACTTCTCGCCGGGGCATCAGGACTTCTCCTCCGTACATGCCTGAACTACCTCAGCCTTGCTTCTCGCATCTTCTCATCCACCAGGGCCACCCCCACCTTCTCTCGAATAACTTCATTCTTAATCTTATCTAACCTGGTGAGCCCGCACATCCACCTGAGCATCCTCATCTCCGCAACCTTCATCCTCTGAACATGAGAGTTCTTCACTGGCCAGCACCCCGGCCCATACGACATGGCCGGTCAAACCACAACTCTATAAAATTTCCCCTTGAGTTTCTGTGGAAATTTCTTGTCACACAGGACTCCTGATGCAAGCCTCCACTTTGACCACCCCGCTCCTATACGATGAGTGACGTCCCCATCAATCTCTCCGTCCCTCTGAATCACCAACCCAAGATATCTGACACTGTCCCTCTTGGCGATGACCTGAGATCCAATCATCACGTCCCTGCCTACTTCGCTCGGCTTGGCGCTAAACTTGCACTCCATGTATTCTATCTTAGATCTGCTTATTTTGAAACCCTTAGACTCGAGAGCCTGTCTCCATACCTCTAACCTCTTATTAACACCGACCCTCGTCTCGTCTATCAAGACTATGTCATTATCAAATAGCATACACCAAGGCACATTCCCTTGAATATGTCGGGTAAGAGCATCCATCACCAAGGCAAACAAGAGAGGGCTAAGCACCTATCCTTGATGGAGCCCCATAACCACTGGAAAATGGTCTGAGTCGCCACCCACCGTCCTAACCCTAGTCTTAGCTCCATCATACATGTCCTTAATTACTCTGATGTAGGCTTCTGGCACGCTCTTCGCCTCCAAGCACCTCCATAGCACCTCCCTTGGGACCATGTCATACGCCTTCTCCAAGTCGATAAGCACCATGTGCAGGTCCTTCTTCTTATCCCTGAACTGCTCCACCAGCCTCCTGACAAGGTGGATAGCTTCCGTAGTGAAGAGACCCGGCATGAAACCCAACCGGTTCACAGATATAGATGTCATCTCCCTCACCCTCGCCTCGATCACCCGCTCCCAGACCTTCCTGGTATGACTTATTAATTTGATATCCCTATAGTTGTTGCAGTACTGGATGTCCCCTTTGTTCTTGTACAAGAGCACCACTGTACTCCACCTCCACTCATCCGGCATCCTTTTGGTCCTGAAGATCGCATTGAATAACCTGGAGAGCCACTCCACTCCTGACCTACCCATGCACTTGCAGAACTCCACCGAGATATCGTCAGGCCCGGTCGCTCGACCCCTACGCATCCTACGCAAAGCCCCCATGACCTCCTCCGCCCTAATGCGCCTGCAGTACCCAATGTCTCTATGTTGCTCTGAATGCCCCAACTCCCCTAGCTCTATATTACGATCCCCCACATCATTAAGTAAGTCCCGAAAGTATGCCTGCCACCTCTACTTGACTTGAGACTCCCCCATCAGAACTCTACCATCCTCGCCCTTGATGCATCTAACTTGGTCAAGATCACGCGCCTTTCATTTCCCTTTCTTTAGCTAACCGGAATAACTTTCTGTCCCGGCCTTTCTCCCATATTTCCTCGTACATGCGACCAAACCCGCATTTTTGGCTTCCGTAACGGCCATCTTTGCTTATTTCCTCGCCGCCTTGTAGATCTCCCTGTTCGCTCTCTGTTCTTCCTCGCTTGTACTCCCTGCCATATTAGCAAACACCACCTTCTTCACCTCCAATTTTACTTGGCCTATATCGTTCCACCACCAGTCACCCTGATGTCTGCCTGAATAGCCCTTTGCTACTCCGAGCACATCCCGTGCTACCTCCCTAACCAAGTTCGCCGTCTATGACCACATAACATCCGTTTCCCCAGAACTTCTCCAAGCTCCGCCCTCAGCTAACCTCCTCTCCAACTCCTGTGCTTTCTTCTTATTCAAAACACCCCATCTAATCCGTGGTTGTCCCCGAGCACCCCTCCTCTTCCTCTTCACCCAGAGACCAACATCCATCACTAGAAGTCTATGAAGAGTCGAAAGGGACTCCCCCGGAATAACCTTGAAGTCCTTGCACATACCCCTATCGCTCCTTCTGAAGAGGAGGTAATCAATTTGAGTCCTCTCCGCCGAACTCTTGAAGGTGACCAAATGCTCCTCCCTCTTCTGAAATGCCGAGTTCGCAATCAAAAGCTCGGAAGCCCTGGCGAAATCAAGCAGTGATGCGCCTCCTCCGTTCCTAACCCCAAAGCCGAAGCCACCGTGCACCTTACGATAACCACCAGCATCAAAGTCCCCTCCAATAACTAACTTCTCAAATTGGGAATACTACTAACCATATCATCCAAGTCCTCCCAAAAGCGCCTCTTAACCTCCCCGTTAAAGCCCGATTGCGGTTGAGGACGCAACCCCCAATAACCAACTTAATAGACATTAACCTATCATTCACTCGCCTAACCTCGACCACGGACTCCCTTAGATCCCAATCAACCAATATGCCCACTGCATTCTTACCTCTCACGACCCCACAATACCACAACTTAAACCCGTCTGCATTCCTCGCCTTCGACCCTTTCCACCTAGTCTCCTGGACACAGGCTATGTTAACCCTCCTCTGCTGAAGAACCTTCGCCAACTCAATGGACTTACCCGTCAAAGTGCCTACGTTCCACGACCCGATCCTTAATCTATGAGCGTCTGCTACCCTCTTCCCACCCTTGCCTCCGGCCCTACCCGCAGAATCGCTCCCAGCCCCCCTGCACGCCCCTGCCCCCACCCCTGCCCCCCGAGGACATGACCTTACTCTACCATCCCCCGCCGCGGCCACTATCCTCAACCGAATACGGAAAATAGTGATGCACCCACGCATTACAGCAGAGTACGCAAAAGGATGCAAGCTAGGAATCGACAAAGTAAACCACATGCAGGATGCTTAGATAGAAAATGTAAAAGGGTGTACAGAGTAAAAAAAAAGGAGGTCGGGAGGTACCAACTCCCGATGAAAAAACATGGAAGTATGCTTTGATTCGTCCGAGATCAACTACTGCTAGCTCTTGCACACTTCCTCCGGTGTTGCTTTGCTCTTCGCATCCAAATGTCGTAAGCTCTCCTTGTCCGCCGTGGCTTTTACCTGAAAATCACGCACAAAAAAAAGCGAAGGGGGCTGCCTAGCTCGGAAAAGGGGAAGGAGTTGCCTTACAGGGGGTCGCCTGAGAATGGGGGTCGCCGGAGTTAGGGTTGATAGGTGGGTAGGGGGTGAGGCTGGGTAGTGGAGATAGAGGAGAGAGAGAGGAGAGAAACAGAAGAGAGAGAACTTACTTAGAGGGTTGCTGGAGAAGGAGGGGGGTCGACGGAGAGGGTGGGGGAGAGGGGGGGGGGGGGGCTGGAAGCTTGGGAGGGGTTGGTGAAAGTGAACGTTGGAGAGAAAGAGAGTTACTGGAGAAAGAGAAAGCAGATCCAGCAATATCATCTTTGTTGGCTGAAATTAGTGAAAATGATATCCTAGGAAAGGAGTATTTGGCTATAATTTCCATCTTTTATCAACCAAATCTTGTATTGTATCTTAAAGGTACAAAAATCACAGTACTTGGCTAGGTGTAGTTCAGAAAAGTCAACTAGAGCATCTTCAAACAGAGCTTGGACTTTCTGAGTGACATCTAGCGTGTCATGTTGAGGCTCTGCAAGCTTAGAAAAATATCTAGGAATTTGAATTCCAGTTTAATGAACTTGATTGTATCTATGGAAGTTTCAGATAAGTATAAAATATCGTCAAGTTGTTGCATACGCTCAAAAAGACGTGTCTTTGATGACAGATATTGGTATGAAGACATCTCTCTGCCTATTTTCTCAAAATTGGTGACACATTAAAGACGTGTTTTTGATGACAGATATTGGTATGAAGACATCTCTCTACCTATTTTCTCAAAATTGGTGACCCAAAGAAAATGTGATAAAGTTTAACTGCAGAGGGGAAGGAGAGCAACTCTGATGTTTGATACTAAGCCTTTACATACTAAACAGCATTTTATGCTACTTGGAGCTTAGGTATTTCTTTCTCATTGGGTTCTCTTTGCTTAGAATTTTATATTCTGGAACTTCTACTTTCCAGCTATTGTATGACCACTATACAACTATTTTAGTTACTCAACTATGACCCGCCGCTCCACAAATATTAAGCCTAATAAATATAGGATAAGATTGCGAACGATAAACCTTTCTAGGTGCGTCGTTGCTCGAGTGAACAGCCACATATATAGGCTTTTAGTCAATTCAGTTGGCATGTTTTTTCTAGTCATTGGCAACTACTATTAATAGCATCCTAATCCTAATATGCTACTCCATTAATGCCCACTTCACAAGATAAACAATTTATTTTTTACACTAAAAAGAAATTGATGATATAATTAATTACTACTTCAGCCTGTTTACTCACTGCTAATGTCCCATGTGAACATAGCATATACACACTTTCTGTCTGGCTGCTAATAAAGCATACATGATACATCCAAGGATGACTCACTTTTATTATTAAGAAAAGACCTAGAAAGGGGCAGCCAGCAGGGACCCTAGTCAGAAAGCTACACTGATTATTTTGTCAGATATTTATTACTTACTCTGTTTCAATTTATGTGAATTTGTTTGACTCGGTACGAAGTTTAAGAAAAAATAAAGATTTTTAAAATTTGTGGTCCTAAACAAGTCAATAAAGGACCTACAGTATTTGTATGGTTATAAAATTTTTTCATTAAGGGTAGAATTATAACTTTAAGCTAAATTGTTTTCAAATTTAGAGAGAAGTAAACGGAAGAAGTATATATAAAGAAGGAACAAAAAGTTTACATCTTGGAAATGTTTCTTTAACCAACTAAGGAAAGCTAGATGCCAAGAGTAGGCCACTTAGAATTATAGAAGAGATTTTTAAAATTTGTAAATTTCAAAGAGATAATATGCATGTTGTTATAGTTTCTAACTTTTTAAATGCAAATGTTTTAATATAATAACTGATGAGAGATGCTCTCTGCAAGGCAATTATTTAGTATTACTCAAGCCTGTCAATCGGTTCCACCGGTCCGGTTCGGGTCGATTTTTTTTCGACTCGTCCGGTTACCGGTCCGGGCCGGGTCCAAACAGTGCCGGGTTTAATCGGGCTGGGTTGTTAGGGGTTAAGATTGAACCGTACGGGTTACGGGTTGTAATGGTCCGGGCCGGGTCGGGTTTCGTTATTTTATATTTTTTTTTAGAATTATGTATAAATATTAAGTTATATTAATACTTTGTAATAATTGAATGAAAACAACAAAAGATGGCGAAAAAATTGCACTTATTGCAAGTGCTACTTTATTTCTCAATTTCAAATTAATAAGTAGATAATGAAATGTTTACATTCTTTATAGTGAAGTAGTAATTTCAAATGTTTTGCATCACTTCATCATTTCATCACTTCATCTTCATCATAATCAATATCTCCAAGTCAAAGTTCTTCGTCTTCTGGGCTATGAAGTATGAACTGTGAAGTGTGAACATCTTCCTTTCCTGATTTCTTCGTTCCGATCTATCTAATCCAATCTCTGAAACAAAGTACAAACAATCAAACATACTAAAAGTCTAAAACTTACAAATTATTGCTTCCCATAATTATTGACCCATTCTATAGGATGGACAGCTCTCATATGTCTTGTAAATGGTCCAGTCCCTCCTAAATTTCCTTCGGTCAAATGTTGAAAAGTTTCGTTACAAATTTTGCACTTAATACTATTAGTACCTTCTATTATTTCAAAAAAATTCCATACCCGACTTCTTCTTTTACGATTAGAAGTCGGGTGATCATTATTACTAGTACTACCAGAAGCTACAAGATTAGCATCATTATTGACCCATTCTATAGGATGGACAGCTCTCATATGTCTTGCAAATGGTCCAGTCCCTCCTAAATTTCCTTCGGTCAAATATTGAAAAGTTTCGTTACAAAATTTGCACTTAACACTATTAGTACCTTCTATTATTTCAAAAAAATTCCATACCCGACTTCTTCTTTTACGATTAGAAGTCGGGTGATCATTATTACTAGTACTACCAGAAGCTACATGACTAGCATCATTAAACATATTGTAAAAATGAAAATATAAGCTTAAATTAAATATGCAATTAAAATATTAAATAAGAGAAAGAGTTGGAAAGAGTGCACCGAATTGACAATAAATTAAGCACTTGATTACGCAAATCCGGTGTTACCACGAACAAACGTCAAGCAAGTATTTCAATGTTGAACACTTGAACTTCAAGCTTAGAATTCCGATTTCCGAATGAGAAATTACGATAAATTAAATTCGGGAAAACAAAGACAATAAAATTATAAAATTAGAATATGAATTCTTGAAAATTGAAGAGAAGAGAGTGATTGATAATTTGAGAATTGAGAGAGAGATTGATAATTTTGAGTGAGGAAATGAAGAAGAGGGGAGGGTATTTATAGATTTTAAGAAGGGTTAATAATGTAATTTAATAAATACAAAAAAAAAAACAAAAAAGTGGCCATTTCTGAAAATACTCCCGTTGGCCAACGGTTCTGGACCGTTGCCAACGGTCCCGTGGGGCCCACATGCTCAGAATTTATTTATTTTTTTAATTTTTTTTGAACGTTGTACCGGTCCGGTCTCGGTCCGGGTCGACCGGTTCAAGCACTGTTTTGCTTACCGGGCCGGTCCGGTCACGGGTCTTAATCCTAAAATCCTAACCGTTCTAACCCCTCCCCCCCAACCCAGCCCAGCCCACCCCTTAAGAACCGGTCCGGTCCGGTCCCGGTTTATACCGGGCCGGTCCGGTTCGGTCCCGGGTCAACCCGGACCGGTTGACAGGCTTAGTATTACTAGCACCACATTAGGCTTTGCCTCATCTAGCAAGAAAAATAAAAGGTTGAAACTAGGGATGTTTATTCGGATCACATATCCGAAGTTTGAACCGATCCATTTAATTTTGGGTTTTGGATTTTGGATTGGAATGGATTTCGGATTGTGTTTATTAAAATTTCGGATCGGATTCAGATTGGAATATTTTAATCCGATCCGATCCGATCCGAAATCCGAATTAATTGAGGCATATATAAATACTACACTTTTATATCAGTACTTCCTTTACATCAATCTCCAAGTTATTACTTTTACAATTGCTAGATTTAGCTATAGTGGTACCATAATACTCTTATAATTGCATAAACATGATGTTTTTTTTAATGTATTGCCTCTTTTACAAAGAAAATATACATATTAGTTTAACTTTGAGGCATAATAATACGATCCAAAATCTGATCCGATCGAAACTTTAAACTCCAATCCAATCCGATATAATTCGGATCGGATTCGGATTGCGTATTTTAGAATCCGAATCCGAAATGTGCTAGATCCGATCCGTGCACAACCCTAGTTGAAACTATTCACTCACCGAGTCAAAAAGAGCAAGTTGTTTCTGACAGTAAACAGGGGAAGAAGGATTGGCATATTGATTCCTGCGAATAAAGAAGTTCGTAAAATGATAAAGATTAATTGTCAATATTATTTGAACACTTAATTAACTGAAGCAAAAGAGTACTATTATTAGTGTATTACCGTGTTATCCATAGGAAAAGATTCTCTTCCTTTGCTCTCTCCTTGCAGAAATCATGCAATAGGTCATGAACACTTTGATCTTACCTCTAGGACTCCTCTTAGTCCCCATCACTACATTTCTTCCAATAAGATTCTCCAAATAACCTTTGCTATATCCTCCAAATTCTTGCCTTAGATACTTTTTATGAATCCTTCTGAGATCCATAACCTTGTCAACTTCGAAACTTTAATCACATTGCCCTCTAAAAATGCTCCAAAATAAAGGAAACAAGACCTCAGGGTAAACTCTGATAACTTTGTTCTGTAATGCCTCTTGAGTCATTGTGAATGCAGAAACTTAAATTTTTGGCCACTTGTACCCAACATTCTTCGTTCTTCTCTGTCTTTGACAGAATACCAGTCGCAAAAGCAACTGAAAGAGGCAACCCACCACACTTATTTGCTATTTGTTGCTTAATATCCATAAGGAGAGGGGAGCAACTTTCTTCGCTAAACACCTTCTTCTGAAGTAGCTCCAAATATTCATCATCGTTAAGCATACGAAGTGGAACTGGATCACTTTGAAATCTAGCATAATTGGCAACTTCAAGATTTCGCATTGTTAGAATGATTTTACTTCCACTATTGGCATCTCGAAAACAACCTACTAGATCATCCCACACACTAGCTTCCCACACATCATCAACAAGGATGAGATATCTTGCGGAGAATAAAGCTTTGCGATGCTAATCACCTAATTCATCAGCATGCTTTACTCTATATTTAGTGTCCTCTCCGATACCATCACGTAGAACACTGATAGTAACTCCTTATGTGAATATACTTGAGACACAAATATTGTGCATGAATGTCAAAGTGAGAGATAACTAACCTGTCAAAGTAGAGTCCGTAGGCCAAATGTCGTCTTGCCTAGACCCAGCATACCAACAGTTGAGATAACATCTTGCCCTCTGGGCCTTTTATTATTTGGTCTCCTAACTTTTCTATGACATCATCAAAACCCACAGTTTCTTCATTTATCGTTGGAAACCTTCCTAAATTTGATGAATTTTGAGCTGTGACAGTGTGCATTGCGTCGCCAACCATTTTATTTTCATGAATCTCTGCAACCTCATATCCACCAAGAGTAATCGCCTCCATGATATCCAAGAGCCAATGTTCATGGCACCAGATAGGAGCTTTTAGCCTTGTACAGGGATCTAGTATGTATTGTACCTCATAAGTTTTGCCAATTAATTGTGTAGCACAACACTGGATTTTGTCAAGGTCATTGTGTTGCTTTTCTGCAAAAGCCTCTAGAAAAGGTTGCAACATCTCAAGTCCCATACAAATTATTTGAAGTTGGTTAGTGACAGAAGTGAGTTTATACTCATAATAGTGCTGAAACTCCTTTAGGTTGTTTAAAAAGAAATCAACGTAGCCTAGTCTATGAGGTCCTTGGCAAATTATATTGAAACGCCTTCCGAATGACAGGGTAGATCATTGTGCATATACATTGAATAATGTCTCCCGGAGAATTAAGAACTAGTGCACTGTCCAAATCTACTAGTGCAACGAGTAAAACTGAAGTCCAACATCAATAACCACAGTGTCAATATCTCGAAGAAATTCAAGATCTTTTATCGTCATATTGACTCTCAACTCAAGAGGTTAACTGTATAGGGTTAAATTTGGCTTGCAATACTCCCGTGCCGAGTGGGATCGCCCCTTATGATGAGGGCGACCTAAGTGAGGGCACGACCCAAGTTGGTGAAGAAGAAGTGACGTCGTTTAGTGTCTGACCTTTTTACTGGGTAGAAGCCACCGACTTTTGTATTTTTTTTATTTCGAGGAAGGCCTCCTACTATATAAAGGAGACATTCAAATTGTAATAGGCATCATTGTTATTCTCGGATAAAATTAGTTCTCTCTCTATCTTTATCTCTTTCCTGATTTTTCAATCATTGCTTCTCTCTTAAGCTAAGTCTATTTTTCTACACATTTACAGATCTACAAAAATCTTAAAGTGATAATCATCTCTTGGGCTTATTATATTTAATTACGATTTACCATTATATATTTTTGAGTGTTTTTAAGCTTATAAAGTATAGCTATAATTTTTCAGCTAAACAATTTGGCCCTGTCTTTGGAGATTTTGAGAATCAAAACTGCAGTTTGCACCTAGAGAACCATTGAAAACCCTTCTCTACAACACACAAACAAAAAAAGGCTGACAACAACGCAAGAATAAAAGTGATAGTAAATGTTGTAACCAATCTCATCTGTGACGACCCAAAGGGTAACCACCGTAATTCTCCATCTTTTCGTGCTTCCGACGCCTTGAAAATCTCTTATTTGGTCACATCGATTTGCGTACGTAGACCAGGCGCGGAGCCGAAAAGTTTTTATGTGGAAATATATGAACTCTGTGTTGAAAATTATGAAGTTTGATAATAATATTGATATAGTTGACTTTGGTCAACATTTTGGGTAAATGGACGCGGACCCGTGATGTGACGGTTCTTGATAGTCCGTAGGAAAATATGAGACTCGATCGTATTCCCAGAATCGAAATTCAAAGTCCCAGGCCCGAGAAAAGAATTTTTTCGTGAAATTACTTTCTGAAAATATTTAAGGAAAATAAAAATAAAATTTGATCAAAAAGTAAAGGTATCGGGCTCGTATTTTGATTCCGACGTCCGGTACAGGTCACATATGTTGTTTAAGCGCTTCCTGTAAAATTTGATTGAAATCGGATGTCGTTTGACATGTTTCGGACTAAAAATGGGAAATTTGGAAATTATGAACTTTGAAATGAAAATTAAGACTTTTGGGGTTTGATTCATTGAATTTGATGTTATTTTGGTGATTTGATTTCTCGACTAAGTCGTGGGATGTTATTGAGTTAGTGTATGTGATTGGTTGGGAGCCCCGAAGGCTCGGGAGTGATTCGGAGGTGGTTCGGGGAGGTTTTCACTTAGAAAAAGACATAAGAAAATCCTAAGTGTTGCAGACATGTTTTTATTCTATGTGAACACAACACCCTCTCGCGTTCGCATAGCCTTGACTTCCTTACCTTCCGCGCTGGCAGTACACTATCGTGTTCTCATAGTTTAAATGTTGGGTCCCACAATTTTCTTCTATACGTTCACACCCGTTCCTCATGAACGCATAGTGCAAGCCAGACCCCCCCAGTTTTCCTCTACGGTTCGCGATAGCCTCTCGCGTTCACATAGTTTAGCTGGCAGTTCTTCTTCGCGAACGCGACTTGGTCCCGCGTTCGCTTAGTGTTATTTTCGCTCAGTGATTTTAAATTAATTCCAGAACAGTTCACTTTGGGGGTTTTACACTCTTCTCACACGAACTCTTCTTCTTCACCCTCCATTGACAAGTCCTAAGCTTCTCTTCCTCCATATCTCTTTGGGTAAGTAATCCTAATGTTATTTCCTCATTATTTCTTCATCTAATCACTAAAATCCTAGCCTAAAAACATGAAATCAAAGTAGAGATTAGGGCTTTTGGGTATAGTTAGGTTTATGAGAATTTTAGGCAATTCAACCCCGATTTGGGGTCGAATCTTAAAACAAATTACATATTTGAACTCGTGGGGTTATGGGTGATTGGATTTTGGTCCGAGCCTCGAGTTTGGACCATGTGGCCCCAATGTCGGATTTTGGTATTTTTGGAAGAATGATAGGAAATTCATTTCTAGGCTATGGAATTGTGTTTTTAAGCAATTATTGATAATATTGAACTAATTATGGCTAGATATCGTTGTTTAAGAGTTGGATTCTAGAGGAAGAGTGGTCTTAGAGGCTTGATTGCTAATTTCGGATCGAGGTAATTGTTTAATCTATTTCTGATTTGAGGGAATAGGATTAGGATGTTATTTGTTACGTGCTATGTGGAGCCAGTGTATAGGCATGGTGACGATTATATATGCACCCGAGTCTAGCATGACTGTGGGTCTCAAATTGCACTATTTTGAATAAAATGATATAAATTATGTTGAATTGATTTAGTTCACGTGATATGAACAGCTGAGGATAAATATGACTTCGTTTAATTTTGGAGCATTGGCTCGACTTAGAAGTTGTTGGTAGCTAACGTGTTTAGAAGTGGAAGTTCTGTGATCATTTCCCTTGCCGGGACTTAATATATATTGAATTCTCCCTTGACGGGATATTTGGTCTGTTAGTTGCATTCCCTTGTCGGGACACGTGGTACTTTGATGCTACTCCCCTCGCACTTGAGTTGCGAATGATTTGGGTGAGTTTTGTTGGTAAACATCGAGGATCGGGTTGCACGTTGCAACGGTATTGGATATTGAGGATCGGGATGCATTCTGTAACGGTATTGAATGTCGGGGATTGGGTTGCATACTGCAACGGTATTGAATGTTGAGGAACGGGTTGCACGCCGCAACGCGACATGGATTGAGTATATTGTTTTGTGTGTTGAGCTTTCAGGTATTGCTTTATGAGTTATTTTTCGTTCAGTTCTTACTCTTGATAGCTGATTTCTGCATTTGAATTGTTGTACCCCACAACATGCTTCCCTTCTCTTTTAACTATTCAGAATAGCGTATTCTCCTGTTATTGCATATATCTGTATTGGTTAATTGTGATAGGTCCTGTCTAGCCTCGTCACTACCTCGCCAGGGTTAGGCCAGGCACTTACCAGCTTTTGGGGTCGGTTGTGCTGCTGCGCACTTCTATGCCTTTTGTGCACAGGTCAGGAGATAGCTTATGGACCGCCGCAGCAGTTCTAGACCGGGAGCCGGCCTTCAGTCCAGAGACTCTTAGGTAGCTTAGTTGACGTCAGCGGGCACGGAGTCTCATCTATGTTATTTCAGTTTGTTTATTTGTATCGAGACAGACTCTTGGTTATTCTCTTTCAGACTGATGTTATTAGAAATCCTTAGTAGTCCGCAAGTGACGATACCAGATACTGGGTAGAGACATATTATAAAATTCCACACATTGCTATCATTTTTGTTAAAAGTGTTCCGCATATTTTAATTATTTATTTCAGTTTATTATACTATTTTAGATCAAAGCTTTGTGAAATGTTTAAAAAGGTTGGCTTGCCTAGCTCTGATAGTAGGTGCCATCACGATCCCGGTGGTGGGAAATTCGGGTCTTGACAAGTTGGTATCAGAGCACTAGGTTACTGGAGTCTCATAACTCACAGACAAGCTCGGTAGAGTCTGAGGGATCGGTACGGACACGTCAGTATTTATCCCCAGAGGCTACAGAGTTGGGAAAATTTTCACTTTTTCATTCTTGTTGTGCGATTATGTTTCTCAAATATTGATTATCGTTCTACTCTGTTCTTTTGCAGATGGCGAGGACACGTGCATCTTCTTTTACCGCGCAGTAGCCGGAGCTCCCAGCAGCAGCTCTCGCGAAGGGCATGGGCCGAGGCCGTGCCTGAGGATGTGGTAGGGGCAGAGCTCAGCCCCATGAAGCAGTTCCAGAGGTTGAGCCTCATATTGACTTTGACGAGGAGGTTCCAGCCCCAACAGCTCCAGTGGGCCCATCAGGTCCTATGAGGGGTTATTTTTTTCCCCGGATCTCCAGGATGCTCTCGTCCGTATAGAAGGCTTAATGGACAGTGTCATTAGAGGGGGTTTGCTGCTAGTAGCACCAGCCACTTCTCAAGCTGGAGGAAGGGTTCAGAATTCTTCTACACGTACTCCGGAGTAGGTAGCTCCCAGGACTCAGGTTCCAGTAGTTCAGCCCGCAGTGGCAGATTAGACAGGTATTACAGCTCAAGCCGGAAATGGAGCGGCCATGTCTTTGGATGCTTCAGCGGTACTTTATCGGAGGTTCCCCGCGATTTTCTATTCATTTGTCATGAGATCATCAGGACTATGAGTATAGTGGAGATCAATGGGGTCGATTTTTGCACCTTCATGCTTGTAGGATCCGCCAAGACTTGGTGGAGAGATAATTGCCTATCTAGACTAGCAGGGTCTCCAGCTTTGTCATGGGATCAGTTTGTTGAGTTATGCTTGGAGAAGTTTCTCCCCGTCACTCAGCAGGAGGCACTTCGTAGGCAGTTTGAGCGCCTCCATCATGGCTCCATGACAGTTATGTAGTATGAGACCAGATTATTGATTTGGCACGCCATGTAGTTGTGATACTCCCTACAGAGCGAGAGAGGATCCGACGATTTATTGATGGATTGATTTAGCCAATCCGTGTTCAGATGGCAATGGGAGTTGGTAGTGATATATCATTTTAGGAGGCGGCCAATGCGGCCCGCCGGGTAGAGATGGCACTCGCTCGAGGAGGTGGCCAGGGGTCAGATAAGAGGACTCAACATTCTGGTAGGTTCAGTGGTACATTGTCTGGAGGTAGGGATTCATATAAATGAGGGCACCCTCACAGGCTCTTTCATTCAGCACTCCAGGTTTCACAAGGTACTGCGTGCGGTAGCGATTCTCAGCAGCACTACTCTGATCAGTAGCCCATCAGTGCACCACCACTTCGGAACTTTCGAGGAGGTCATTCAGGGCGTCAGGGTCAGCCCCAGTTTCTCAGTTTCCGCATTCTGCTGGGTGTTATGAGTGTGGAGATCTCAGCCACATCCGAAGGTATTGCCCGAGGTTGAGAGGTGCTCGATCGCAGCAGCAGGGTCCTCGTCCCATGATTCATGCAGCATGTGATCCACAGACCACCTAGCTAGCTAGAGGCGGGGGTAGAGGCCATAGAGGTGGATGTAGGGAGCATAGAGGTGGAGCTCCGACCGTCAGAGGCAGGGGTAAGCCCGTAGCAGGTCGTCCTAGAGACAAAGTTCAGGGAGGTGGGGCCAGCCCCGTTGTTATGCATTGCCAGCCAGGCCGAAGGCCGAGTCATCAGATGCTATGATTATAGGTACTATACTGGTCTGTGATAGGGGTTCTTCAGTAATATTTGATTCGAGATCTATGTATTCTTATGTGTCATCCTATTTTGCACCTTATTTGATCATGCCTAGTGAGGCTTAGGGCATTCTTGTATATGTGTCCACACCGGTTGGTGATTCTATAGTGGTTGACTAAGTGCATCGTTCATGTGTGGTGGTATTTGAGGGTCTTGAGACCCATGTTGACTTATTGCTCTTAGATATGGTGGACTTTGACGTTATATTGGGGATAGATTGGTTGTCCCCGCATCATGCTATTTTGGATTGTCACGCCAACATCATGAAATTGGCCTTGCCAGATTTGCCCAGACTTGAGTGGAGAGGGACCCCAGGTCATGCCACCCGTAGTGTTATTTCGTACGTCAAGGCTCGACATATGGTTGAGAAGGGGTGTCAAGCATATCTGGCGTATGTTCGCGACTCCACTGCAGAGGTTCTATCTATTGACTTTGTTCCAATTGTTTGGGAGTTCCCCGAGGTTTTCCCTTCAGACCTACCGGGCATGCCGCCCGACAGGGATATTGATTTCTACATTGATCCGGCTCCGGGAACTCAGCCTGTTTCTATTTTGCTGTACCGCATGGCCCCGCAAGAGTTGAAAAAGTAGAAGGAGCAGCTTCACAACTTGCTTGATAAGGGCTTTATTAGACCCAGTGTATCACCTTGGGGTGCACTGGTGTTATTCGTGAAGAAAAAGGATGGGTCGATGAGGATGTGCATTGATTACCGGCAGTTGGACAAGGTAATGATAAAGAACAAGTATCTATTGTCGAGGATTGACGATTTATTCAACAAGCTTCAGGGTGCCAGGATGTTCTCGAAGATAGATTTGAGGTCTGGTTATCATCAGCTGAGGATTAGGGCGTCTGATGTCCCTTAGACAACATTTTACAGTCGGTATGGCCATTATGAGTTTTTGGTTAGGTCGTTTGGGTTAACCGATGCCCCGACAACATTCATGGAGTTGATGAACCGAGAGCTCAGGACCTACTTAGATTTATCTGTGATTGTATTCTTTGACGACATTTGGATATACTCCCGCAGTTAGGAGGAGCATGAGCAGCACCTCAGCGTGGTTGTTCAGACTCTGAAGGATAGTCAGTTGTATGCCAAGTTCTCCAAGTGCGAGTTTTAGTTAGGTTCAATCGCATTCATGGGTCATGTCGTATCAGCAGGAGGTATTCAGGTGGACCCGAAGAAGATAGAGGCAGTCAACAACTGTCCTCGGCCAGCTTCAGCTACAGAGATCTGGAGCTTATTGGGGTTAGCTGGCTACTACCGACGGTTCGTGGAGGGGTTTTCATCAAGAGATCCACTTTTTCAATCCAAATTGCCTTTAAAGTTATGGGGTGACTGTGTTTTGACAGCCACATATCTGATCAACAGATTTTCTTCAAAAATTTTAAACAATAAATCACATTTTGAACTACTATATGGGCTGCCTCCTACAAATGAACATCTTAGATCATTTGGTTGCCTTTTCTATCATTGTGACGCCCCAAATTCGAGGTACATGACCGGTGGTAGACCAGGTAGCCCCAGTCAAGCGGACCTGGGTGCCTTTCCTACTCCACGTGTTACCCTGCATTTTTCATTTCTTATTAGCCAAATATAACAACCGTTTACAATTAAAATACGTTTTTATTTCAAAACATACACATGGTACATGGTTATTAGCGTGGTTTACATTTTACATAGCCCACGTACAAAATACATATTACATAAGTTCATGACCCATATTTCCTGTCTACGGAGCCTCTAAACATTAAAAAGAAATGATATAGTACTTGCCGGTAACAAGGTTCTGGCTATACCTTATACAAATATAAAAACGAGATCCCAAAACAGAATCAGCATGAGCCACGCAGGGTCCCAAAAGGAAATAGGCTCACCAATTCAGCTAATGGGAGTGATAAGGAGCTACGATCGGTGGACTAGAGTACCTTCTATGGATACACATACAATCATAATATGAATGTAGCGCCCCCGACAAAAGGGACATCACTACACTTGAATTGTACTTTTATGTAAGAACAAACTTGCTCCAAGTAAACTCAAACCATAAACAAGTAGCTAACAGTGATAGAAACAACAATCAAATGCACAAGAAAAGGAACAATCAAGCCAAACAAGTTTTCAATATCTCTTGTTCCCGCCTTCCGCAATTCCACATCAATGATTTCACAATTTACTCAAATGTTTATTTAAATAGTGACTTCGATCACTTTCCACTCTTATTACCTCGTCTACCCTTATTACATCGGCCACCCTTATCACTACAATCCACACCTTATAACTTCGTGTTGCGGCGCGCAAGCCGATCCCACCGTATAATCACAAGTCACAAATAACACAACAACAATTAACAAGGATCTACAACAACACTTCTTAAGAGATAATGGCAATAATTTACAAATATTACCATAACCATCAATCCTATTTTCCATCATATCCAACAACTCACATGTATTTCACATCACAATGACAATTGCCCACAATAAGCCATAGACGGGGTTATCATAGTTATTTCAGTTGCATCATTTACAATTTTCTTCCATCATTTGTTCCTCAAATCTTACCACAAGAACAATCAAAATCATACCAATCACAACAATTTCATGATTAAGCCACGTAGATATCACATATCAAATATTCGTACACCAGGAAGGCGATTCTATAAGGATCAGGGTTAGCCATACATACCTGGAGACGAATTTCCTTTTTAACTTCTAGTTTCAATTCACTAAATAGTCTAGTAATGTCAATATAGTGCACAAGTTAAGACACATGACTTAGAATTGGGGTTCACAATTTCTACTCAAACTTATTTAGGTTATCAACTCTCCTTTTGCAAATCTCTACTGCTTCCCAATTTCCCCTTGCTAGGTTTTAAGTTTAAAAAAAGGCATGCATGAGTGGTTCCAACCCTTATTTTCAAGAATCAATGTATGAGACTCCATCTCTTAGCTAAATAAAAAGAAATAAAAGAAAAAGGTTAGGGATTTTACCTACAAAAAGTGGGGATGAAGACAATCAATTAGAATTTTCCTAGCCCGGGTAGTTTGAAGAATCAAATTGGTGAAGCTTTCTTTCTCTGTCAATAACCCCCTCTTCCCTCTCCCTTGTTTTGCTCAGAAGATCATTAAAAATGAGCGGTGGGGGTGTTTTATTAAAAAAGGGTTGGTTTAAAATTTTATAAAAATAAAAGCCCGAGCAGGATATGTGGTCGCATTATACGATCGTAGAGTTAAAATGCGGCCCGCAAATTGGACCGCAGAAGTTTCCCAATCACTAATCATCTCTACCTAGGTATGCGACAGGAACACGATATACATTCCTGTTCTGCGATCGCATAATACACCACAGAACTGACCTTCACAAATCCTTGAGGGACTTATGCGATGACTATCCGGTCTGCATATTGATTATGCGATCAGATAATGGATCACACATCTAACATCAATTTCGACCAACTCTTTGATTAACTCCGCAGCATAAATGCGGTTCATATACGTGATCTGCGACCGCATTCTGGACCGCAAAATGGCATTTTTCTGGAAAATTTTAAATCTTGATTTTTAAGTGCAAAATCAGTAAAAAGGTATTTTTACACATTTCCAAACACATATACAAAACTCGACACCACGAAGTACTAGGCTTTAAGAAAAAAATTTCATGGGGCCTTACATCCTCCCCGACTTAAAATCATTCGTCCTCAAATGAGGATTTTTGAAAATCAATTGGTTTGAAAAACATAATATGCAAGTTCCCAAATTTTCCACTAACTTCCATATTTTAGAAAAATTTTGCTAGAGTCTCCTTTGTAATTTTTACATATCTACCTGTCAGAGAGCCCCCAAAACATATTTTCATGCACCATTACACAAATTTCGTTAACCCTATACTGACATACAACTCATCACCCTTACACGTATACATATTGAATCGCTTAATACACTTTTTCACATAGTTTGATTACTCCCATGAGTCCCATATAATTTAACCACTACAATTCTCTATATACATACAAATTAATCATTACCAGTCTGTTCTATCATAAGATGGTTACTTATCGCAAGACTTTTTACAAAAACGTTCATTTACCAAGAAGGGATTGCATATGGCTTAAATAATCACAACACATACAATTTTGGCACAACTTGAAGAATTACAATAGTAAAGCATTTAGGGGAGAAATGGGGTGTCTTTGCACCAAATGGAACTCAATGCCCGTTCGCTAGGGATAAGAGTTCACACGATCACTACTGGACTTGTTCAAACAAATGGGGATATTTTTCTTTCATCTCATCTTCCGCTTCCCAAGTGGCTTCCTCGACTTGTTGATTTCTCCACAACACTTTAACTGAAGCAATTTCCATATTTCACATAGACACGTGGAACACCGGTGCGATGGTGGACGATCTCCAACCAATCTCCTTAACATAGACACGTGGAACACCGGGTGCACTAGGGATATTTTAGGGGGCAACTCTAGCTTATAAACAACTTGCCGATCCTTTGAATGATCTGATAAGGCCCAACATATCTAGGACTAAACTTCCCTTTCTTCCCAAATTGCATGACTTCCTTCATACGAGACACCCTAAAGAGCTAATTATCTACTTGGAACTCCAATTCTCTTTGACGTACATCCGCATAGGACTTTTGGCGACTCTGAGCAGTCTTCATCCTTTCCTGAATGACTTTAACGTTTTCCATAACCTGGTGCACGAGATCTGGCCCTATCAATTATGCTTCACCTACTTCGAACCATCTGATCGGAGACCTACATCACTTGTTCCTAAGTCTTCTTCCCCTGTATCCATTGATTCTTCTCCTTTTCCACCCTCTTCTCTTCCTTCCACTTCTTCAACTATTGTTCCTCCTCCTGTTCAACAACTTAGAAGATCCTCTAGGGATTACCATCCACGTGCTCATCTTCAGCCTTATGTTTCAAATTCCCCCTTCATTATGTGGCTTTTGTGCTTCTTTATCTACTTGTTTTCATTCCCTAGTTGATAATACTATTACTGAACCTTCATCTTACAACCAAAATGCCTTTATATTAGAATGGCAAGAGGCCAGGAAGAAATAATTTGAGGCACTTTGGGCTAATCACACTTGGTCTGTTGTTGAGTTGCCTCAAGGTAAGAAACCAATTGGTTGTAGGTGGGTTTACAAAGTTAAATATGGAATAGATGTCTTAGTGGGGAGGTATAAAGCTAGGGTTATTAGAGGTGATACACAAGTTGAAGGGATTGATTTTAATGAGACCTTTTCTCTTGTCATTCTATAGTTAAATGTCTTGTTGCAGTAGTTGTCAAATAGAATTGGTTAGGGCTAGACCTAGTGCATTGACTACGGGTTGCCGGGACCCAGTAAACTTGCGTAGATCCTGTATTTATATTAGAAAATTCACCAAATATTGGTAAATATCTGAATGTGAACCTATTAATTATTGCATATTAATCTGAAATTACCGTAGGAACCCATAAACTTCAAATCCTGGATCCGCCTCTGGAAGTGGTCCATGTTTCAATTGGATGTCAATAATGCATTTTTGCATGGTGACCTTGATGAGGAAGTTTACATGTAACGTCTCCCTGGCTTAGTTAGTAGTTCTGCTTCTCTGCCTTCTTTCTCTTTAGTGTGAAAATTATAGGAGTCCTTATATGGACTCAGACAGGCTTCTAGGAAATGGTATGCTAAATTATCTCATGCTTTATGTTCTAGAGGCTATTCCCACTCCTTGAATAATTATTCCATTTTTGTTAAAAAGTATGGATATTCTATTGTATTGATTGTTGTATATGTTGATGACATCATCCTCACTGGTAATGATCTGGATGAGATATCTTCCTTGAAAGCCTTTTTGGGCTTTCAGTTTAAAATTAAAGATTTGGTGTTCTCAACTATTTCCTGGGGATAGAGGTCTCTTACTCCTCTTCTGGTCATCTGCTTCATCAAAGGAAGTTTATTAGAGATTTGCCACATGCCTATGATTGTAACCTGGTGTGTCCAGTGGTCTCCCCTCTGGACATGTCGACCAAGTTTAAGGCTGACTATGGTGACCTTCTCCTTTCACCAGAATCTTATAGAAGTTTAGTTGGGAAGTTCACACAAGGCCTGACTTATGCTTTGCAGTCCAACACATAAGTTAGTTTTTTCAAACTCCTAGGGTTCCGCACGTGCAGGTTTCTCTTCATCTTCTCGGATATCTTAAAGGCACTGCTGATTTTGGAGTCTTCTTGAGTAATTCTTCTGGTTTTACTTTGACTGCTTATTGCGATAGTGATTGGGTTGCGTGCCTGATACTCGGAGATTTGTTACTGGTTTTTTGCATCTTCTTGCGAGGTTGCCTTGTTGGATGGAAGGCTAAGAAACAACCTTTGTTTCCCTTTCTTCCACTGAAGCAGAATATCGTGTCATTTCAAAGGTTGTTGCTGAACTTTTTTTGGCAGTTCGGCTGTTGTCTGATTTCGGTATTCATACTACTGCTTCTGTCCGAGAACCCTGTTTTTCAAAAGTGCACCAAACACATTGAGGTGGATTTCCATTTCATTCGGACTAAGCTTACTGAAGGGGTCATCTCCTTGCACCATGTTTCCACATATGCACAGTTGGCTGACATATTCACCAAGCCTCTTACTGGAGCTCTACATCATGCTATCTTACCCAACTTGGGGGTTCTCCCCCCCCCTCCTCCAACTTGAGGAGGGTGTTGGAATACTTGTTGATACACACAAGGCCCAAATAGACAAAAAAGATGGCCCAACCTAGATATTTATATTGTATTGCGTTTTTTGGGTTAGAGTAGTTTTATTTTCTGGTATTTTGGCCAAATGTAAATAATAGTCCCAATGTAAAAATAAAGAGGGAATATCTCTCTAGAAACATATTGTCTGATTCATTTTCTCGGATATACGATATGAGTTTTTCTCTCTCTCTCTCTAGATTCTTCAACAAGTACCCTGGTCAGCAAATTCATGTGGATTGGTTGAATGCTCGTAATTTTCTCATGGTATCGGATTGGAGTATCTGCTTATTTCTCTTTCCCATTCGATCGATTGTAATTTCATCAATTTTCGCAGAAGTTACAGTGTTGGCGAAGTTCTTCGCATTTTCTAATGATTGATGGATTTTTCATTGATATTTTGGGGTTTTCATAGTTGTTTGTATTTCAAGGTTATATTCTTCTCATATTACTCTTGTTAGAAGATTTTTTCAAGAATCACAAAGTTCGCGATGAGATTTAGGGTTTTCCTGTTCGTTTGATTGAAGGTCGTGCCTTTTCCAATTGAGAAAAGGCTGGTAATTTTTCCCTTCATTTCTTGAGCATCATCTCTGGATGCTCGTTGATTTCATGTAAAATTCTTCTGTTCAGTAATTTGATCATATTCCATTTGTGGTTGTTTCTGTTGTTCATCATGGTTGAGACAAGTACTACACCTGCTAATGCATCAGTGTTCATTCCTGACCCCACTAACCCTCTACATCAACTTTTGTCTGATATTCCTGGGTATCTCTTCTGACTTTCCCTTTTACTGGCAGTGGATTTGGGGAATGACGTAGAAATGTGATCGTGTCTCTCTCAGCTAGAAACAAATTAGCTTTTGTCAATGGAAGTTGCCCTAAACCTGCTGAGGATTCATCTCATCTTCAATAATGGAATATGTTCAACAATATGGTTATTTCTTGTTTAGCCAGTTAACTTTCACCTGATATTGGTGAGGATGTCCAGTATTTTGAGTTTGCTGAGAGTATTTGGTCTCAACTTAACAAAAATATGGTTCAATCGATGGGACTAAGGTGTTTGAGTTGAAAAAGGAACTTGCTTCAACCTTCCAAGGGTCCTTAGATATATCCTCCTATTTTAACAAGTTGAAGAAATTATGGGATGATTTAGGATATGTGTGTACTAATCATGCAAATAGATGATCTTATCCTGTCAGGTCTGATCTTCAAAAAGAAAAAGGAGGAGGATAAGGTGCATCAGTTCCTTATGGGACTCAATGATGTATATGTTGGTGTGAGGAGCAATTTACTCATGATGCCTTCTCTTGATAGTGTCTATAATTCTTCTCTAATATGAAAGACAAATTAGTCCTTCATCTCAGTTTCAGGCTCAGGCAGCCTCTTTCAACGCAAATTTCAATAACCCTACTGTCACGACCCGGATTTCCACCATCTGAAGTCATGATGATGCCTACTATCGGAGCTAGGCAACCCAAACATTAAAATATTTTACTGATTTTATTTAATCAATATAATAAAATAGAATAATAATTAAAAAGGAAGACTTTTAAATGCTTAAATAACTGACAGCGGGAACATAAAAGTTTCAAAATACACTTCTACCCAGTATTTGGTGTCACTACTTACGAATTGCTATGGAATACTAAAACAAGAGTCTGAAACAAATACATAGAAGAGTATGTCTCGATACAAGGGAAACAAACTAATAATATAGAAGGGACTCCAGCCTGCGGGCGCCAGCTAGGCTACCTCGAAAATCCATGGATCGAAGTCAGTGCACGAGCGAATACTGCTATTGAGGTCCTACAGCTGCTCCCATATATGTGCAAAAAGATGCACAAAGTGTAGTATCAGCACAACCGACCCCATGTAATGGTAAGTGTCTGGGCTAACCCCAGCGAAGTAGTGACGAGGCTAGACAGGACCAACCACAAATGACCTGTAAAGATATATGTGCAATAACAGGAAGTACATGAATTTAAACAACTATGAGGGAGGGGAGCATGCTATGGGGTGTAACAATTCAGATATAGGATAAACGAACAAAGAGATGGAACTGTAAAATAACATCAATTAAAGAGAATAGGTAAATCAACAACTGCACGGCACCAACCTTCGTGTTTTTACTCTCATTATGACCAAAACAGTCAAATAAAGTGCACGGCATTACCCTTCGTGGTTTTCCTCACATAACTCTCATACCAAGGCACGGAATGACCGTTCGTGCTCAATTATTCAAAACATGGCACAGAATGACCCTTCGTGCATAATTATCAAAACCTGGCACGGAATGACCCTTCATGCTCAATTATTCAAAACATGAAACAGAAAGACCCTTCATGCATAATTATAAAAACATGGCGCGGAATGACCCTTTGTGCATAATTATCAAAACATTGCACGGAATGACCCTTTGTGCATAACCGCTCTTCCTCACCCAATCAACAGTCACAACCAATCGGGATGAGGGGATAAACAACAATATTAACCATCCTAGCAAGGGAGAATACATATGATACTTAAATCCCGGCAAGGGAATAATACAATACTTTCTATTTTGATCACTTCTTTCTCAATTATCATATTCTCATTCGAGCCAACACTCCAATAATGTACAAATAATAATTCTTCCTCAAACCTTTCACATTATATGAAACTTATTAATTAAACAAGGAAGAGGTATCATAAAATCCAAATAAACATAATTAAGACTCACGGTCATGCTAGACTTCGGTGTATAGATACAGCGTACTCAATAATTAGCAAATAGCAAACAACATCCTAATCCTATTCCATTAAGCCAAAGTTTGAACAAACACTTACCTCGAAAGCTCCAAATTCAACTCAAGCCTCTAATATGGCTTTACCCATCTAATTCATCGCAAACCGCACGAATCTAGTCACAAATTACTCAAATGTATCAACAAATGCTAGTTAAATCAATTTGAATCCATAAAAATGAATTTCCAAAGTTTTGCCCAAAAATTACCAAAACGCGCCCGAGCCCATGTTGTCAAAACCGGGTTACCCATTCCCTCACGAACTCAAATATGTAATTTGTTTTGAAATCGGACCTCAAATCGAGGTCCAACTCCCCAATTTTATAGAAAACCTAAGTTCTACCCAAAAATCCCAATTTCACCCATGAAAATCCTTGATTTCAAGTGGAAAACATATTTTATGATGATAAAGATTGAAAGAATCGAGTAAAAATGAACATAAAAGTGTTTTGGGATGAAGTTTGCTCTTGAAAAATCGCCTATGGTGTTTGGGTTTTGAAAGAATGGGGAAAAGTGATGAAAATTTGCCTAAGTAAAATTTGTTGGGCTGCGGATATGGAACTGCAAACCTTGGTTTGTTATTGCGAGAAACACAGGCTTGGGAATTGCGATATATTGGTTCGCATTTGCGAACACTGGGACTGGGTGCTGACGTCGCATTTGCGATCTTGCCCAGGTTTCTTTTATTTCGCATTTGCGAGGATTTATTCGCATTTGCAGTTCTCGCATTTGCGAGAAATTCTTCGCAAATGCGAAGATACCAGCACTGTGGAATACCAGCTTTTTCAAATATGAGAAATGCAATCTGATATCTATCCAAAACTCTCCCGAGCCTCAAGGCTCCAAATCAAACATGCACACAACCTCAAAAACATCCTACAGACTTACTCGTGTGATCAAATTGCCAATGTAACACCAAGATCTATAAATCAAGCCTCAAAACACAAAAGTCATCTTTCAGCTTTCATAAACTTCAAATTTCCCATTTGTTTAGTCCGAAACACGTCAAACGGCGTCCGTTCAACCAAACTTTACATATAGTGCTTAGCACATATTTAAGACTTGTATCAGGCGTCGAAACCAAAATACGAGCCTGATACTTATATTTTCTAACTCATTTTCACTTCGAATTTTCGTATCAAATTTCAAAAAAATAATTTCTTTCAAAAATTCTTTTCTCGGGCTCGAGGACCTTGAATTTCGATTTCGGGAATACGCCCGAGTCCCATATATTTTCTACGGACCATCCGGGACCGTTAGATCACGAGTCCGGATCCGTTTCCCAAAATGTTGAGCAAAGTCAACTTTATCAATATTACTATCAAAATTCTTCAATATTAATAAAAAAATTCCGGCTTCGCGCTCATACTGCGCACGCAAATTGAGGCAACTAAAGACGATGTATTTCAAGGCCTCGAAAGCATGGAAAAAGGGAAAACTACGGTGATGACCCTTTGGGTCGTCACATCCTCTACCTCTAAAATAACCGTTCCTCCTCGAACGGACAATAAAAGAATTACTTGAGTCGGGAAATAGATAAGGATAAGGGCTCGACATATCAGACTCGGACTCCCAGGTTGATGCCTCAGGAGGCTGACCTCTCTACTGAACGCGCACTGAAGAAAACTCTTCGACCTCAACTGTCGAACTGCCGGTCTAAAATAGCCACCGGCTCCTCCTCATATGACAGATCCTTGTCCAGTTGGACAGTGCTGAAATCTAATATGTGGGCTGGATCGCCGTGATACCTCCTAAGCATGGATACACCAAAAATACTGGATGCACGACTGACAAGCTAGGAGGAAAGGCAAGTCTATAAGCCACCTCTCCCACACGATCAAGAATCTCAAATGGGCCAATGAACCTAGGGATAAACTTCCCTTCTTCCCGAATCTCATCACGCCCTTCATAGGCGATACACAGAGCAATACTCGCTCACTAACCATGAAAGTAACATTTCTGACCTTGCAGTCTGCATAACGTTTCTGCCTAGACTAAGCCGTCCGAAGTCTGTCCTAAATGGTTTGACCTTATCCAAAGGCTCCTGAACTAGATCTGTGCCCAACAAACGAGCCTCTCCCGGCTCAACCATCCCACAGGAGATCGACACCGCCTATCATACAATGCCTCACACGTAGCCATGTGAATGCTGGAATGGTAGCTGTTGTTGTAGGCAAACTCTGCTAAGGGCAAGAACGGGTCCCACGAGCTTCCAAAATGAATAGCGTAGGCTCGGAGAATATCCTGAAGAATCTGAATAGTCCTGTCGGACTGACCGTCTGTCTGGGGATGAAATGTTGTACTCAATTGGACCAAGTGCCCAACGCCTACTAGAAATGCAAGGTAAACTGCTGGCCCCGGTCCGAAATGATAGACATAGGCACCCCATGAAGGCAAACGATCTCCCTCATGTAAATCCTAGATAACCTCTTGGACGAATAGGTAGCTGCATCAGGAGCAAAATGCGCTGACTTGGTCAGCCTATCAACAACAACCCAGACTGCATCAAACTTCTTCCGAGCCATCGGAAGGCCAGTAATGAAAACCATGGTAATCATCTCCCATTTCCACTCGGGAAACTCAATCCTCTGAAATGATCCACCGGTCTCTGATGCTCGTACTTAACCTGCTGACAGTTCAAACAACGAGCCACATATGCAACAATGTCTTTCTTCATTCTGTGCCGCCTCAAATACTGATATATCTTTGCGGCGCCCGGATGAATAGAATACCGATAACTATGGGCCTCTGCTAATATCAACTCCCGAAAACCATCAACATTGGTCACAAAAACTTGCCGCTGCAACCTCAACACACCATCATCTCCCAAAATCACTTTCTTGGCACCCCCATGTTGCACCACGTCTCTTTGGACACATAAATGAGGATCATCAAATTGTGCTCACGAATACACTCCAACAATTAAGATCGAGCAACCATGCAAGCTAACAATCTGCTGTGCTCGAAAATCTCCAACATCACAAGACGCTTGGCCAAGGCATGAACATCTAAAGCAAGTGATCTCTGGCTGGATGGAATATAAGCAAGACTATCCATTTTGGCGGACTTCCTACTCAATGCATCGGCCACCACATTGGCCTTCCCCGGGTGATATAAGATGGTAACATCATACTCCTTCAACAACTCTAACCACCTCCTCTGCCTCAAATTCAACTCTTTCGGCTTGAACAAATATTGCCGACTCTTGTGATTCGTGTAAACCTCACACATCACACCAAATAGATAATGCCTCCAAATCCTCAAGGCATGAATAATAGCTGCCAACTCAAGATCATGAACCTGATAATTCTTTTCGTGAATTTTCAACTGCCTCAAAGAATAGGCAATGAATCTACCATCCTGCATCAATACCGCACCAAGTCCTATAGGGAAGCATCACAATAAAATGTATAAGGCCTTGAAGCTGTGGGCAAAACCAATACCGATGCCATAGTCAGAGCCGTCTTGAGCGTCTGAAAGCTTGCCTCACACTCATCCGACCACCTGAACTGGGCACCCTTCTAGGCCAACCTAGTCATCGGAGCTCCAATGGATGAAAACCCCTCCACGAATCCATGGTAGTAACCTGATAACCCCAAGAAAATCTGAATCTCTGTAGCTGAAGCTGATTAAGTCCAGTTCTTGACGGCCTCTATCATCTTCGACTCCACCTGAATATCCTCAGTTTATACGACATGACCAGAAATGCAATTGTTCTCAACCAAAACCCGCGCTTTGAGAACTTAGCATACAACCGACTATCCTGCAGAGTCTGAAGAACCACTCTGAGGTGTTGCTCATGCTCCTCATGTATGCGGGAGCATATAAGAATATCATCCATATCGCAAACAATTCCAAATAGGGCCTGGACTCTCGACTCATATGATCCATGAAAGCTGCTGGGGAATTTGTCAACCCAAATGACATCACCAAGAACTCATAATGCCCGAACCAAGTGCGGAAAACTATCTTAAGGACACTGGATGCCCTTATCCTCAACTGATGGTAACCAGATTCCAAATATATCCTTGAAAACACCTTGGCGCTTGTAGGTTGATCAAACCATATCCTAACTCCTCGGTAGTGGATACTTGTTCTCAATCGTCACTTTGTTCATTTGTCGGTAATCAATGCACATCCCCACCAAACCGTCCTTTTTCTTCACAAATAACACTGGCGCACCCCAAGGAGAAACAGTGGTCTAATGGAACCCTCCTAAAGAAAATTCTGACTCTTATCCTTTACTCTTTAAACTCCGGTGGTGCCATACGATATGGGTGGAATGGAAATGGGCTGATTGCCCGGTGCCAGATCAATACAAAAATCGATATCCCAGTCAAGCGGCATTCCCGGCAGGTCTGAAGGGAAAACCTCGAGGAAACTTCTAAACTATGAGAACATAATCAATAGATGGGACCTCAGCGCTGGAGTCGCGAACATAAGCCAAATAAGCTAGACACCCCTCATCGACCATTTGTCTAGCCTTGACAAAAGAGATAATGCTGCGAGTGGTGTAACCTAGGTTCCCTCTCCACTTAAGTCGGGGAAGATCTGGCAAAGCCAAGGTCACGCTCTTGGCGTGATAATACAAAATAGCATGATACAGGGAGAACCAATCCATCCCTAATATGATGTCAAAATCCACCATATTCAAGAGAAACAAGTCGACACGGGTCTCAAGACTACTGAATACCCCGACATAGGAATGATGAACCCAATCCACCACTATAGAATTGCCTACTGGTGTAGACACATATATACAAGAATGCTCAAGGCCTCACCAGGCATAACTAAGAAGGGTGCAAAATAGGAAGACACATATGAATATGTAGATAAAGGATCAAGTGCCACTGAAGCATCTCTAATACAAATAAGAATGGTATCTATAATACATGCATCGGAAGACTCGACCTCTAGCCTGGCTGTTGGCTGACGCCTACCTCTGGCGGTCTGAACTCCACCTCTATGACCTCTACCTTCACCTCTGCTTGCTGGGCAGGCCGTGGGGAAACTGCTGCCTGAATCATAGGACGAGGATCTTACTTTTACGAACCATTTGAAACTCGGGGGTAAAATCTGACAATGTGCCTCGAATTACCACAAGCATGGCAAAACCTTGTCTGCTGCGGCTGAGCACCTCTCAACCATGGGAAATGTCTCCTAATGTGACCAAAATCTCCACACTCATAACATCTACACAAATGCTGCAATTGAGGGTACTAAGGATGGCTCTAGCGACCTAAATGATCACCTTAAGTACCATGAGTGACATGGGGAGCTGGCTAAAAAGGACCGGAAGGATGGCTCTACCATATGAACCTTTTCCTCCAAACGAGGTACCACTGAATCTTCCTGCATGATGGGGTGTCTTATCCGATCTATGACTGCCTCCCTGTGGCAGTACCCTCTCAACTCTACGGCCCTCATTGGTCAACTCTTGATAGGGATCTCACTCCCAGCTTGAGCCACTGCACCTGGCTGACCTACAACCGCTGGTTGAGCCACTGGAAGCAAACCCACCCGAATGACACTCTCCAAAAAACCCGCCAATCTAACCAAAACGTCTTGAAGAGCTAGGGTGGCTATGAACCCATCTGGGACCTGATTTGGGTCCACTAGATCTGTTGGAGTTTGAACCTCCTCCTCATGATCAATCTGAGACTCCGCCACTGGGACTACTGCTTGGGGCTGAGCTCTCCCCCTACCTCGGCTTCTAGCACGGCCTTGGCCTTTGCCCTTCGTGGAAACTGCTGCTTGGGGCTCAGGCTGCTGAGCGGTAGAAGAGGAAGCGTGTGATCTCGCCATCTGAGGAGAGTATAGTAGAAAATTCAATTGGTGTTTGAGAAACAAAATGCATGATAAGAAAGAACAAAGTGAAATTTTTCCTAACTCTGTAGCCTCTGGGATAAATATAGACATCTTCGTATCGATTCCTCTGACTCTACCAAGTTTGTTAGTGAGTTATGTGACCTATGTAACATAGAGCTTTGATGCCAACTTGTCACGACCCAGATTTTCCACCATCGGAAGTCGTGATGACGCCTAATATCGGAGCTAGACAAGTTAAACATTAAAACATTTTACTGATTTCATTTAAATAATATAATAAACTAGAAAAATAATTAAAGCGGAAGACTTTTAAATGCTTAAATAACTGAAAGCAAGAATACAAAAGTTTCAAAATACACTTCTACCCAGTATCTAGTGTGAGTGCTCACGAACTGCTATGAAATACTAAAACAAGAGTCAGAAAGAAGTACATAGAAAAGTCCGTCTCGATACAAGGGAAACAAACTAATAATATAGAAGGGACTCCGGCCTGCAGACGTCAGCAAGACTACCTCGGAAATCCCTGGACCGAAGTTGGCGCACGAGCAAATACTGCTACTGGGGTCCAACAACAGCCCCTGGATCTGTATAAAAAGATGCATAGAGTGTAGTATCAGCACAACTGACCCCATGTGCTGGTAAGTTCCTGGTCTAACCCCGCGAAGTAGTGACGAGGCTAGATAGGACCTTCCATAAATGGCCTGTACAAATATATGTGCAATAATAGAAAGTACACGAATTTAAACAATTAATAGGGAGGGAAGTATGCTATGGGGTGTAACAATTCAGATATAGGATCAACGAACAAAGAGCTGGAACTGTACAATAACATCAATTAAAGACAACAAGTAAATCAACAAGTGCATGGCACCAACCTTCGTGCTTTTACTCCCATTCTCACCAAAGCAGTCAAATAAAGTGCATGGTAGTATCCTACATGCTTTTCCTCACATAACTCTCATATCAAGGCACAGAATGATCCTTCGTGCTCAATTATTCGAAACATGGCACAGAATGACCCTTCATACATAATTATAAAAATATGGAACGGAATGACCCTTCGTGTATATTTATCAAAACATGGCACAGAACGACCCTTCGTGCTCAATTATTCGAAACATGGCACAGAATGACCCTTCATGCATAATTATCAGAACATGACACGGAATGACCCTTCGTGCATAATTATCAAAACATGGCACGGAATGGCCCTTCGTGCATAATCGCTCTTTCTCACCCAATCAACAGTCAAAACCAACCGGTGCGAGGGGATAAACAACAATATTAAACATCCTGGCAAGGGAGAACAAATCAACAAATAAGTCCCAGCAAGGGAGAATACATATAATACTTAAATCCCGGCAAGATAGCAACAACAATTATAAACTACATGTCCCGGCAAGGGAATAATACAACACTTACTCTTTTGATCACTTCTTTCTCAATTATCATATTCTCATTCGAGCCAACACTCCAATAATGTACAAATCATAATTCTTCCTCAAACCTTTCATATTATTTGAAACTTATTAATTAAACAAGGAAGAGGTATCACCACAATCGAATAAACACAATTAAGGCTCACGGTCATGCTAGACTCCGGTGTATAGATACTCGTCACCATGTCTATACACCGTACTCAATAATTAGCAAATAGCAAACAACATCCTAATCCTATTCTATCAAGTCAAAGTTAGAACGAACACTTACCTCGAAAGCTTCAAATTCAATTCAAGTCTCTAATATGGATTTACCCCTCTAATTCACCGCTAACCGTGTGAATCTAGTCACAAGTACTCAAATGTATAAACAAATGCTAGTTAAATCAATTTGAATGCATAAGAATGAATTTCTCAAAGTTTTGCCCAAAAATTCCCAAAACGCCCCCGAGTCACGTGGTCAAAACCCAAGGTTCGAACCAAAACCCGGTTATCCATTCCCCCACGAAATCAAATATGTAATTTGTTTTGAAATCGGACCTCAAATCGAGGTCCAACTCCCCAATTTATAGAAAACCTAGGTTCTATCCAAAAATCCCAATTTCACCCATGAAAATCCTTGATTTCAAATGGAAAACATGTTTAATGATGTTAATGATTGAAAGAATTGAGTAAAAATCAACTTGCAATGTTTTGGGATGAAGTTTGCTCTTGGAAAAACGCCTATGCTGTTTGGATTTTGAAAGAATGGTGAAAAGTGATGAAAATTCACCCAAGTATAAAACTTGCTTGTTTGCGGATATGGGAATTGCGAACCTTGGTTTGAAATTGCGAGAAACATAGGTTTGGGAATTGCGATATTTCGAACACTAGGACTAGGTGCGAACTTCACATTTGTGAATCCTTGATCGCATTTGCGATTTGGTCCCCTCCGCTTTTACGCACAATTTGATCGCATTTGCGATCTGGCCCTCATTTCTTTTATTTCACATTTTCGAGGGTTTATTTGCATTTGCGGTTCTCGCATTTGCGAGAAATTCTTCGCAAATGCGAAGATACCAGAACTGAGGAATACCACCTTTTTCAAATATGTGAAATGCAATGTGATGCCTATCCAAAACTCTCCCGAGCCTCGAGGCTCCAAATCAAACATGCACATAACCTCAAAAATATCCTACGAACTTACTCATGTGATCAAATCGCCAAAATAACATCAAGACCTATGAATCAAGCCTCAAAACACAAACTTCTTCTTTCAACTTCATAACCATTAAATTTCCCATTTTTAGTCCGAAACACGTCAAACGACGTCCGTTTTCAACCAAACTTTTCAGGTAGTGCTTAACATATATTTAAGACTTTTACCGGGATCGGAACCAAAATACGAGCCCGATACCTATATTTTCTAACTCATTTTTATTTCAAATTTTCATATCAAATTTCAGAAAAAGAATTTCTTTCAAAAATTCTTTACTCGGGCTCGGGACCTTGGATTTTGATTCCGGGAATATGCCCGAGTCCCATATTTTTCTACGGATCCTCCGACACCGTCACATCACGGGTCCGAATCCGTTTTCCCAAAATGTTGACCGAATTCAACTTTATCAGTATTAATATACAAACTCTTTAAAATTTTCACAGAATTCACATATTTTAACATAAAAACTTTCCGGCTTCGCACCTGACCATGCGCATGCAAGTCGAGGCAACTAAATGCAAGGTTTTTCAAGGCCTCAAAAGCATGAAAAAAGAAAGAACTATAGCGATGACCCTTTGGGTCGTCACACCTACCAGCAAACCAGCCAATCCTCTACGTCTTTTCTTCCAGAAAATTAATTTTGTTCCAGATAAATCTAATCTTCTGTGTAGATACTGCAAAAGCCTAGTCACTGTTGATACCCAATTTTTTAATGTATTTTTATGTGTAAACTACTTTCAAAATGGTATATATATATATGCATATATAAGTATGCCCAAGTTTTCTAGATTTTTTTCCTTATTTTTAAAGATTTTAAATATATTTATTGCCTTATTTTAACAGTACAAAAATCAATAATTTTTCCTCAAATTATTATTTTTTGCGATTAACTTATTTTATTCTTACATGTATACTAAGATATAGGTAAGATAATTTTTACACATTTTTCTGAATTTATTTACTATTTTTAAAGCTAAGTTGTATATAATTACAATTTTTATTTAATATTTATATATTATTAATTAATTTATTTCCTTTAATTTATTTTTCAAAAATCATTCCATTATTTTGACAAAATTAAAAGGGAAAAACTGACTATCTTAAAAATAGCCCAATTACATTTCAATTCTAACCCAAATCTGACCTAAATTGAACGCAATTTCCCTAACCCAATTTCAATTTAACCTGCCCCTAACCCAACTAAAACCTACTCGACCCAGAACCGCTGTTATTCTGGTCGTGATCCCTATTAGTTATTGTCTTTTTTAATCCAAACCACTACCCCAATCTCCTCAGTTCTCATCTATGAGCTGCCTCTAAATATTCCATTCTCTCAAAATCTCTCGAATGTTCTCAAATCCCTAATCGTCTTCTACCATCTTCAACCTCGAAACCACCAGAAGCCATGGCTTCTCAGGCCATGAGGGTCTTAAACTCACCTTTCTTCGCTCTTATACACCTGCTACTTGAAGATTTGAGGTCTAACCTCAGAGGTGTTCGTTTAGGTCTCCACCAATCCAAGGTTCGACAGCCATCTCCGGCCTTGCTCCGGCATACAAGGGTGTTTTGAGCGTGAATTTGACTTCTCCGACTCAAGCTCAGATCTTTTCCAAGCCTTTCTCACTCTAGGGTTCTTCTGAAGCCCTAACTATTCGAGGTTTTCCCCAATTTTTCTTAGATCTATTGTGTATCCTTGCTCTATTTGAGTTTTCAAACGATTGCCCTAACTTTTCTTTCAAAATCACTTCTTTCTGATTTAGGGTTTTCTGAAATACTAAATAAAAATTCTCTAACTTTTCTTTTCCTTTTCTTTGTGTGTATTTGTCTCTACCTTTTTCTTATGTTTTCTTTTCTTTACCACGCATATTCTTCTACTGTGTTCTTATGTTTTCCTTTTATCACGCATGTTCTCCTACTGTTATTTGTATATTTCATTATTTATTCTATTGTGTTTTCTATGTTTTTTTCTCGTAGGTTTCCCTACTATGTTCTGATATTTTCTACCATGTTTCACCTACTATGTTCTTCTACTGTGTTCTTAAGTGTTTACTGTTTTCTCTTCTATTTAATTTTGTCTAAAGTTTTTCTAAGAAACCTGTTTGAAGCATGTTTTGTTTCTACTGTTTCTTCTACTATCAATTGTTCTTCTATTAGGCCTCAAATTAGTCTCTTCACTTTATTTGCGTTGAACTATCTATTAAACTTGCTGGTTTTCTCATGAGTTTCCGAAATAGATCTCTTTGTCTCCTTCGGCTACTGGCTTCCTCATCTCTATACTTGACTCGAGGTGGAAGCCCTATAATTTGGGGGTTCTGCCGAGGTTTAGTCATGTGATTGAACTAGGGTTCTATTTTAGAACCCTCGACTCTTTCAGACTAATTTTTCGAAGTGGAAAACCTAAAATTTGTGCTTGGAGTTGTTGTTCGGGACATGGCAATATGCAAGTTATTGTTCATGTTTGGACTTGATCCCTTCGGGGATCCTAACTTCTAAAACAATGTGTTCTAATAGACTCATAGGGTGTGCTAGCATTTCCCATTGCTAGGTATGCCCACCAGCCTATTCTTGCTTCATTACCCTTTCCCCTTTCCCCTTCGCAGAATTCTGCACTTACACTCACTCTTAGCTTCTAAGTTCTGCTCCCCCCCCCCCCCGGTGAGCCTTTCCTTGGGACCTTGAGTTCCCTCTAAACTTGGACACTTGAGGGCTTGCCCTTCCACACTACACTATGACTTAATCCTGCAATGTATTTGGGTGTGAGCACTTCCCGGAGTCTATTTGAGGATCTTAGGGAACTCTGACACTTCCAAATGAGAGAAAGACTTTGGATCTTGATCTTTACGAGTTGGTTTACTTCATGCTTCAGACAGGAAGTCTGAATCATGCTTTCCTTGGTTGGAATTTTCAATTTCTGATGTGTTTTTCTTTTCTTTATTCTTGGACTATAATAATTTTGTAATAAATTTTTGGGGTAATTAGTGAAAAAGGGAGGGAATGACAAGATCACATGCCTATAGGTTTATTAAATTCTATATATCATATAGATATCATGCCTATAGTTTATTTATTAAATTATGCATTTACCATGTCTATAGGTTTCTGTATTCATATAGATACCATGTCTATAGGTTTCTGCATCCATATAGATACCTCGTCTATAAGGTTTCTGCATTCGTATAGATACCATGTTTATAAGAATTCATGTACTTCCGCATCATATAAATACCATGCCTTTAAGGAATTAGAAATCGAAATCCTGCATATACATTTGTCGCTAAGCAAACCTGTTCATAGGGTTTAAATAACTAACAACATTCAAATACCATGCCCATAGGATTTCTGCACTCTTGCTACATCTGTTAAAAATGATTAAAGTTAAAAAACATATAGAAAGCATGCATATTGGGGTTCTAATCAAATCTGAATCACCTTACTCGCTTGTAAGTTTAAACTCTCAGTAGTAACACACTACCAATTGCAGAATTTGTATTACTCTATTAAAACTGGAAACTCTTCTGTAATCCGTTCACCTCTTCCTTTCTAAAATAGAAAGCATGCCTATAGGTTTTATCTAATGCTAGGCAAGCCATAAGGTAAACTTGTAAACTGAATCAGATTTTGTTAATTTCAACCAGCAGGCAAGCCTGATTCAGATTTATTATATGAAATATGTAATAAATCAGTCTGTCTCACCCTTTTAAGTCTAATCAGACCTTAATCAGTACATGCAAGACATTCTAAACTATATGCTTTCTTTGATTTAAGGAGGTCTATTTGAGCCATACTTGCAAATATTCCTCCCCATATTTATTAAACGTGTTTTTTGTTTATCGTAGTATCTTTACCTTTGAAACCACAAATAAGCCATTTTTCCTCCCTTCTAGGATTAGTCCCAAGTACCTCCGGGTCTGATAGGATTTGGGTGGGTAGTAGCATGTAATAAGTAAACGAGACCATTCCACGCTGTAATACCTTAACGGGTGGGAAAGGGTAGATATGGATATGATGACTGATGCGCTAGTGCCACGTGTAACCCCTCTTTTGAGGAGTGATTACCAGGTATTGCAATGATGTGATTCATATTATTTATAAACATAGGATCCCTTTCCCTTTACTTGTTTATTACTTTGAGAATTTCAAAATTGCTTTTCTCAAACTTCAGCTTTTCTTTGATTTCCTTTTAGCTCCAATTACTTGCAACAATTATTTGAAATCCCCCTCATATTTGAAACTCTTACTTGTCTACTTGTAGTTTTCACTTAAGACTCACAATTATAGTATGACCAGGAACCACACTAGTAGATCTCGAGGGGTGCCTAACACCTTCCTCTTGGGATAATTTCGAGCCCTTACCCAATTTATGGTTTCCTAAATCAAAATTCTTCTTAGTGTCCTAATGCACTTTAATTATTAGGTGTCGGCTCTTCAATTCAAACCCAATTCCCAAAAGGTAATGGGTTGTCCTCCCAAATGTCATAAACCCGATTTCACTTTAGAAAATGGGGGCACAACAGTCACACTATTGAAAAATGCTACAGGCCTCATGGCTTCCCTTCCAACTTCAAATTTACTAAATAGAAGAAAGTAGCTGCTAATGTTGAGGTTCAACATGCTCCTTATTCTGATTCCAATTCTCTATCTGAGCATTCTTCTGCCCTCCCTGATTCGTGGTCTCATAAAAAAATCAATATACACAATTGATGCTCATGCTGCAATAAAGTCATGTATCAGAAGAAGGCCCTCAATCCAGTCTCATGGCTTCTGCAAATTTTGCTGGTACAATTCCTCCTTCTGAATCTGTAGGAATTTCTTATGGTACTTGTATATTAACTAGGGTCAATGGTTACAGCTGGATTACAGATTCTAGGGCCACTTATCATATGACTCCTAACAAAGATCTCCTCTTTGATATTAAACCCCTTGTTGTGCCCTACTTAGTCACTCTTCCAAATGGTCATAAAGTTAAAGTAACTTGCACTAGTTTAATACATTTTCTCTCTTTTATTCTTCATCATGTCTTGTACATTCCCAGTTTTCACTGCGATCTCATTTTTGTTTACCATCTTGTGTCTTATTTATATTGTGACCTACTTTTTAACAAACGTTGTTGTCTTCTCCATGGCCATTCACTGAAGAGCCTAGTGGAAGTTGGTAAGGTGGAAGTTGGGCTTTACAAGCTTGGATCAGATGAGTGTTCACCTATTTCTGCCTTGTCTATTTCCATTTCTTATAACTCTTCTTTTGTCACTTGTAAATGCCATTCTCTATTAATTTCTACAGCTTCTGATTCTCATTGTACAAATTATTCTGTTGTTAATAAGATGGAGATTTTATGGCATAACATATAAGGACATATTCCGTTAGTTAGAATGAAAGATATTTTTGTTATTCCATGCAAGTTTTCTGCTACCCAACCTTTTGTTTGTTTCGTTTGTCCCTTAGCCAGGCAATCTAGAATATCATTCACAGAAAGCTCTATTAATCCTTCCTCTCCCTTCCAACATGTTCATATATATACTTGGGGCCCTATCATAGTCTAACCTATAATGGTTTCAAGTATTTTCTTATTTTAGTTGATGATTTCACTAGAGCTAGTTGGACTCACCTTATGGGGTCCAAGAGCAATGTTTTTCCTTTACTAAAAGCCTTTGTGGCCATGGTCAAAACATAGTTTAATATTTCCATTAAATCTTTCATACACCAAACCTCATGACCTCACACACCATAACAAAATGTTGTGGTAGATAGGAAGCATAGGTATTTATTAGAAACCTCAAGAGCTTTACTTTTTCAATCCAAATTGCCTTTAATGTTCTGGGGTGACTGTGTTTTGATAGCCATATATCTAATCAACAGATTTCCTTCCAAACTTTTAAATAATAAATCACCTTTTGAACTTCTATTATGGACTGCCTCCTACATATGAACATCTCAGGTCATTTGGTTGCCTTTGCTATCACACTATCCCCAAATGTAACAGCGACAAGTTCCAACCTAAGGTTGATCCTTATGTTTTTATTGGTTACCCTTTAGGTAAGAAAGGCTACAAACTTTACAACTTGACCACTAAACTAACCTTGACCTCTAGGGATATTTGTTTTCATGAATTTGTCTTTCGTTTTGCATGTGCTAACTCTATTTCTCCTTCTTTTCTTCATTTTTTTTTCCTATTTCAGAAGAATCTACATCTTTTCCACTACCCTCATCTCCAACACCTGTTCCTGAGTCTTCTTCCCCTGTATCCATTGATTGTTCTCCTCCTCCACCCTCTTCTCTTCCTTCAACTTCTTCAACAATTGTTCCTCCTCCTTTTCCACAACTTAGAAGATCCTCTAGGGATCACCATCCACCTCTTATCTTCAGCCTTATGTTTCTCAACTTCCCCCTTCATTGTATGGCCCTAGTGCTTCTTAACCTACTTGTTTTCATTCTATAGTCGATAATACTATTACTGAAACTTCTTCTTACAACCAAACTTCCTCTACTTCAGAATGTCAAGAGGCCATGAAGAAATAATAGGAGGCACTTGAGGCTAATCACACTTGGTCTATTGTTGAGTTGCCTCAAGTAAGAAACCAATTGGTTGCCTCAAGTAATAAATCAATTGGTTGCAAATGGGTTTACCAAGTTAAATATAGAGCAGATAGCTCAGTGGAGAGGTATAAAGCTAGGTTGGTTATTAGAGGTGATAAACAAGTTGAAGGGATTGACTTTAATGAGACCTTTTCTCTTGTCATTCTACAGTTAAATGTCTTATTGCAGTAGCTGTCAAAGAGAATTGGTCCATGTTTCAATTGGATGCCAATAATGCATTTTTTCATTGTGACCTTGATGAGGAAGTTTACATGAAACTTCCCCCTAGCTTAGTTTCTAATTAAAATTCTTTGCCTTTTTCCACTTTAGTGTGCAAATTATAAAAGTCCTTATATGGACCCAAACAGTCTTCTAGGCAATGGTATGCCAAATATCTTATGCTTTTTATTCAAGAGGCTATTATTGCTCCTTGAATGATTATTCCTTTTTTTTTAAAGTGTGGATCTTCTATTGTATTGATTGTTGTATATGTAGATGACATCATCCTCACTAGTAATGATCTGGATGAGATATCTTCCTTGAAAGCCTTTCTGGAATCTCATTTTAGAATTAAAGATTTAGGTGTTTATTTCCTAGGGGTAGAGGTCTCTTACTCCTCTTCTATTCTTCTTCCTTATCAAAGGAAGTTTATTAGACATTTTTTGCATGCCTATGATTGTAACCTGGTGTCTCCAGTGGTATGCTCTTTGGACATGTCGACCAAGTTGAAGGCTGACTATGGTGACATTCTCCCTTCACCAGAATCTTATAGAATTTTAGTTGGGAAGCTCAACTTCTTAACAGATACAAGACCTGACTTATTCTTTGCAGTCCAACACTTAAGTCATTTTCTTCAAACTCTTAGGGTTCCGCACATGCAGGCTGCTCTTCGTGTTCTCATATATCTTAAAGGCAATGCTGATTTTAGAGTCTTCTTTAATAATTCTTCTAGTTTTACTTTGACTGCTTATTGCAATAATGATTGGGTTATGTGCCCTGATACTTGCAGATCTGTTACTGGTTTTTGCATCTTCTTGGGAGGTTGCCTTGTGTGATGGAAGGCTAAGAAACAACCTGTTTTCTCCCTTTCTTCCACTGAAGCTGAATATCGCGCCATTTCAAAGGTTGTTGGTGCACTTTCTTGGGTTGTTCGGCTGTTGTCTGATTTTGGCATTCTTACTATTGTTTTTGTCCCTGTATTTTGTGATAATCAAGTGGCGATCCACATATCCAAGAACCTTATTTTTCATGATCGCACCAAACACATTGAGGTGGATTGCAATTTCATTTGGACTAAGCTTATTGAACGGCTCATCTCCTTGCACCATGTTTCCACATCTGCACAGTTGGCTTACAAATTCACCAAGCCCTTTACTGGAGCTCTACGCCATGTTATCTTACCCAAGTTGGGGGTTATCCCACCCTCCATCTTGAGAAGGGGTTTTGGAATACTTGCTGATACATACAAGGCCCAAATAGACAAGAAGGATGGCCCAACCTAGATATTTATGTTGTATTGCATTTTTTAGTTAGAGTAGTTTTATTTTCGTGTATCTTGGCCCAATGTAAATAATAGGCCCAATATAAGAATAAAAAGGGTAGAGCTCTCTAGAAACAGATTAGCTAATTCATTTTCTTGGATATACTAAATGAGCTTCTCTTTCTCTCTCTCCCTCTATCTCTCTCTCTAGCTTCTTCAACAAGAACCCTAGTCAACAAATTCATGTGAATTGATTGAATTCTCGTAATTTTCTCACAATTCAAGTTCTTCGATACTAATTCTCTTATTTTAATTCAAACCAAACTTAAAAAAATTGAAATAAACTAATTGAGTCCCAAACTAATAATTTGAAGAATTAATCCCGAATCTCAATTAACTATCTCATTCAAATTCTTAGACAACAATCTCAAACCTTGATTCAATAAAATTCTTCGACAACAATTTCAAACCTAAATTCAACTAGCAAATTAATATGAAAAATGTAACAAAAGCGTGATAAGAATAATAACTAGTTGAACCAAATAAATCAAAAAGTGCATACTAATCCGACAACCCCAAAATGGGAAAAAAAGAAAAAAGAATCGAGGGAGAGAGATAGGGGTGACCGAAGGCTGGGAGGCTGGAGAGAGATGATTGCCGCCACAAAATAGGAGGCAGGAGCACCGAGCTTTCCTAGGGAGGGGGTTTTCCGGCGAGAGAGAGAGATGGAGAGAGAGAGAGAGAGAGAGGGAAGAAAAGACATAGAAAGAAACGAAAAGGGATCAGAGGGGATTTTTTTTTGAAAAATAATCTGACCGAATCGATCAGAAATTTAAATATGTTTAAAACTTTTCAACTATTCGGTCGCAAATCCGGTCAACAAAGCTAGACCTTGATTTAATTAATATTTGCAACCGAATCGGTCACTACCTTTTTGTTTTTTCTATTTTTTCGATCGTTTCTAATGCTAACGTACAAAAAAACCTTTGCATATTTTCGCCAAATTTTCGACGGATGTAGACGAAAAATCTGCCATAAACATTATTAAAAATTAAAAATTATTATTTTAGGCCATTTCCGATCGATTCCATTGAAAGTTTTTGACTAATTTTTTCAGTCGGAGTATTTCGGTCGGAAATGCCCTTTTTAGTTGGCGAAGGATGTACACATAATATATGCCGTAAACATTAATAAAAATTTAAAACTATTATTTTAGGCTATTTCTAGCCGATCCCATTGAATATTTTCGACTACCTTTTTCGGTCGGAATAGTTTGGTTGGAAGTGGGCCTTTTTTGTTGGCGACGAATGTAGACGGAATATCTGCCGTGAACAATAATAAAATTTAAAACTATTATTACAGGCCATTTCCGATCGATCCCATCGGAATTTACGACTACTTTTTTTGGTCAGAAATGCGTCGTTTTTTGTTGTGGTTAAAATACATGATAATCTTGGTGTAAATTTCAAACTTTATAATTGTGCATTAATAATGAAATATAAATGCATCTAAGCAATAAAGCTATAGGAATACCTTCAAAGCGCATGAATTTTAACATGCTAAAATTGAGAGTTTACGTATTGTTCTTGTCATCCGGTTATTTTAATATTTTAACTGCCCAAGTATAATTAAATATACAACTAAAAAATGCTTTTAACACCTCTAATGAAGATTTTATAAAATTGGAGTGTTATTAGAGGAATAACGTCTCTTGTTAAATAAAAATCCTAATATTTTTTTTGTTTAGTTTAAAAGGCGAGAAAATCTAGTTGCTCATTGCTTGGTAAGAGTATCTAAATATTATGCTACTCTTTTCTATTGAAAGTATACTTTTAGTTTTATTGTAAACTTGTTAATTGGTGATTCAATTTAATATAATTCTTCATTGAGTTTCTTAAAAAAAAATACAGCTTTTATCTTCAGAAAGAGAATATCATTTATATTTATAGATAGTACCCTATAGTAGAAATAAGAAAAGACTAAGGTTTTAATAGTATTACAAAAGATTGGATCACAAGACTTAAAGATGGGTTAGAGAGAGATAGTATTCCTTCTTTCGAAACAACACCAAATACATTTATCATCCTTTGCAATAAATATCCCTTAATATGGACCAAACCACTACTGATTCTCCACCTGAACTGTCAGATTTGAGCACCATGCACATTGATTCCCCATCATCCAATACCCAGGATAAAAAACATCCTTCAAGACCATCCTTCTATCCCACAATCACCTGCTTCACTTACCCAGTACCAGCCATATGACACCTTCACATGTTGATCTCTCATATGAAACAATAAATGACAATTAATATGCATCCTTTATGCCTCTAACATCCAAGGACAAATTCCGTCTCTACTCCCCTTGGAAATCATCAGTCATAGTAAAATTATCTGGACGCAAAGTTGCCCGCCAAAATCTATAAACAAAACTTCGTTCCTAATGGCAACCCACTGAAGAGTTACCTTGTAACATCCCGTACAATTGGAATAGGTGTGGATGTGTTATATGGGTACTAATTTGATACTTTATACATAAAAAGTTCTACCAGGATGATTATGGGTGAAAATAATTATTTTGGAATCAAGATGGGGCGTGAGGTGTATAAAATTTGACAAAAACAACTAAGTTTGCAGAAGGTCAAACTTCCAGAAAGTTTTAGTGTAAATATGTAAAGAATTGGTGAACACTCAAAGCATGAAAGTGTTAGGCATTTGAAATATATTTCCAAAAATATATTATGGAGTCTGAACATATCTCTGTGTAAAATGTTATGCGTATTTGACAGAACACTACGCCATATGCGCGCCTACTAGCGCGAGACTAGTGTGCTCACACTAATGGGGTTTCCTACTGGCCATTTAGCGCGGTCAGTAGTGCGGGTTGGCCTCCAGGTGCATGGGGGTGCTAGTGGGCGGTCGTTTTAAACCTATATTTCGTCCCCCACGGCCCCAAACATAAAACATGCTTTAGAAAGGGAAACTCTCAAAAACCTAATTCCTTAAGGGTCCTCCCACCACCCAAGGTAAGTTCTAATGGTTATTCTAAGTTAATTTGAATTTTCCAACATCTTATTAACATGGGTAAATCCTCCAAATCATTAGATATTCGATTGGGGCATCATTGTTGAGAGAAGAAACTCTATAACTCTAATTCAAGAAGATTCAATGTCAAAAAGGTAATGTCTTCACCCTCTAATTGATTCAAGCATTGTATTAATGGTTATAGACTCTAGTTCATGAGATATTAGTTGATGGGTTTGATAGAAGAGCATGAACGGTTATAACTTTGGGTTGTTAATTGTTGATTATTTGATAAGGGTGTTGTTTACTTTATGGATGATAAAGAATAATGTTGATTATAACCATTTGATACTTCAGAATTTATTTAGGAGCAAAATAATGGGTTATTGGGGGTAGATACACCATTAATAAGGACTATGAAGCTTTATTCTCACCAAGTGTTTGAGAAAATGCCTAAGTAACCAAAATATGAGTATTGTTGCTAATATGGGATCCCTTTGACTTGTATTGATATAGATTAAAGTTCAAAGGGTTGGCGAATGTTGTATTACACTCAAGAGCAGGGAGTTAAGGTATGTGAGGCTAACTCTCTATGTTTGGAAATTTTACTGATTCTCCCTACACTATGTTTCTTTTACGACGTATCAATTGCCTCAGAAATATAGGTAAGCCTAGTTCCTTGAATATTTGTAGAACTTCTATTCTCTAGATTCATAACTCGTTCATGACTTTCATATCAAACATTGTGATCTCAGTTCGTATTCAATATAGACTTGGGCTTGATGTCCCTAAGTCTCGGTATAGCTTACTCAGCATGTCATAAACAGTCAAAGTTTCGGTATTCATAACCAGTTCAAGAATACATGTATCATTCTAGTCCTATTCTGTATTCCAGTATTATGTAACTCAGTATGATGCAGTATTTCAGTATAATGTAACTCAGTATGATCCAGTATTTCAGTATTATGTGACTAAGTGTGATTCAATATTCCAGTATCATGTAACTCAAGGTGATTCAGTATTTCACGATCATATATTGCAGTATGATTCTCAGTTCCTGATCTTAAATCCCTGAATGTTGAACACTTATATTTGGGCATGAGGCTGCAGTTTATACATTAGGTATCTTTGGGCCTGAGGCCGCAGTTTATGCTTTATGCATCTTTATGCCCAAGGGCGCAGTTTATGCTTTATGCATTTTAGACCTGAGGTCGTATTTATATATACGTGTACTTGGGCCCAAGGCCGCAGCATGTACACATATATATATTGGCCTCGAGGCCGCAGTTCAATATTCAGATAAACATGTTGTTCGTCATTCAAAAGAGGGAGTATTTATAATTTTACTTCCTTTATTCAATTCATTTATATGTTACCAGTTCAGTTATCAGTTATCATTTCTCAGTTCGGTTATCAGTTCAGTTACCATTTCTCACTTCAGTTTCAATTTCAATAGCTATTATTTCAGTTATCAACTTATTTTCAGTTTCAGTATTTATAATTCTTTCTTTCAGTTGCTTCATATACCAGTACAATTCAAATATACTGACATCCCTTTTTTCCAGGGCTTGCATCTCACAATGCAGGTAATGATTTACATGTCAATGATGCAGAGCGCTAGGATTCCCGTACCAGCTATTTGGTGATCCCCAGTTCTTTCGGGGCATTGTAATTACTAAAGTTTTCAATATTTTCAGACAGTCAGGAATTTTTTTTTATGTAATTCACATATTATTAATTCAACAGCAAATTACAAGAATATATGGCTAAATCAGCTAGCATCAGTCACTACTTCCTATCCCTACTATATTCCTTACTCATATTTGCCTAGTTTACATGGTAGACTTCTATTGCCTCTTCCTATATAAACTTTTATTGTAGGACATCCTTGAGTTTACCTACAGATCTAATATTATAAATGTAGATAATTTCTTTCATAATGCTTTGCCTATCTCTATACATCTTCTCAAAAACTCTATGATTTCTTTCCACCCATCCGCTATACATTGTTTCTGCTAGAACCATTCTCATCTGTTGCCCTTCAGTTGTTTTCTTCTTTGCTTTCCCCATGAACCAACATAGTAACTAGTTCCATGTAGTAGCTGGTACTGGAATTTGTAGCCATTTGAATATGTCATACCATAGTTCCATGATGATAGAACAATTATAGAACAGGTGATGATGGTCCTCTGGTTGACATTTACCGAATACACAAGTAGAATCCATGTTTATTTTCCATTTGCTTAGTCTGTCTACCGTCAGCATCCTTTCTTGAATGATCAGCCATAAAGAAAATATATCTTTGGGTCTAGCTATGTTGTTGAACATGACTGTTTTCCACTCTACCTTGTCTAATATTCCCAGTTGATGCAAGTATATCTATCTGGTGATACTACCTTTGCTCCTTTTGGTTTCGATTCTGTGGATTTGGCCCTTTTATAGTCAGGATCTTTTGAACCATCTAGCTAGCTTGAGTAGGCTTCTTGATACTCAATACAGGCTGCCCTTTTATATAGTACATATGTACCCATTTGATCCATAATCTCTCATTTTTTAAACCAAGGTCCCATTGTAATTTGATAATAGCTGCTTTGTTCCATTACTTCAGGTTTATGATATTTAAGCCACCAGCCCTCTTTGGTCTGTATACTCTCTCCAAGGAGATCAGTGCTAGTTTGGTTATTTCATTTGTCCCTGGCTACATAAAGCTCCTGCAATAAGCTTCAATATTTTTGATCACCTTAGTTGGAATCAAGAACATTTGGGACCAAATAGGATTGGATATCAAACAGTACAACTTTTATAAGTTGGATTCTCTCAGCATATGATAATTGCTTTGCAGTCCAGGATGAAATTCATGCTACAATCTTTTTAATTATGGGTTGCCATGGGATTACCTTCATTTTCCTAGTAGTTAGAGAGACTCCTAGGTATTTGAAAGGTAATTAACCTCTTACATAGCCCAACTGCTGGAGGATGCCTTCCTGTCCTGTGTCTGTTACCCCACCAAAGTAAACTGAGCTTTTACTTAGATTGGCTTGAAGACCTGAGGCTACAGAGAAAACATCAAAGCATTGTTTCAGCATTGTCACAGACTGCTTATCCCCCTTAGCAAATAATAATAGGTCATCAGCAAAACTCAAGTGAGTAATGCCTAGTTTCCTTCACTTTGGGTGGAAGTTGAATTTTTTCTTGTCCTTCAATTCTTTCAGTATCCTACTAAGGTATTCCATGGCTATAGCAAATAGGAAGGTAACATTGGGTCACCTTGTCTGAGTCCTTTTTTTGCATGGAAAGGTTCAGCTAACTCACCATTGATCAATATAGAATAACTCACACTTTGGATACAAGCTGCTATCCATTGTGTAAATATGTAAGGGAATCCCAATCCTTCCATAACCTGTAGGACATAACTCCATTCTACACTATCATAGGCTTTTTGTATGTCCACTTTGATCATGCATCTAGGTGATATGTGCTTTCTTGAGTAGGCTCTAATCTGTTCATGGGCTAGAATAGTATTGTCTGCACCTTTCCTTTCGGGTATAAAGCCAGTTTGCGCCTCATCAATTATGTAATTCATAACCTTCTGCAGCCTGGATGCTAAAAGCTTATCAATGATTTTGTACATAACTGAGCAGCAAGATATAGGCCTATAATATTTTATAGTAGCAGGATTAGCTATATTAGGTAATAGAGTGACAGTTGTGCAGTTAATGACCCTAGGAATTTTTCCTGTTTCAAAAAAGTTCTATGACATCTTCATAAACATTTTCCTTCATTATATCCCATGCTTTCTTAAAAAATACTGCATTGTACCCATCAATCCCAGGAGCTTTGTCATTTCCAATAGCCTTAATACAGTCATCAACTTCCTGTCTGGTTACAGCTTTAATCAACTCCATAGATTGTTGTTGAGTTAGTTGAGTTCCCTTCTTCATTGTTTGCATATTCACACAATGAAGAAGGGACCTCAACTAACTCCATAGACATTCAGTACTTTCATTACTTCATTAAAGGGTTCATAAACTAGAGTAACAGTTAGACAAAGTCACAGGCTTCTTATATTAAGCTATGTTGGCTATAAAGATATTTCTAACTATATTAGCAATTCTGCACTTTGATTTATATCATCCAGACTTTAAGTACATCAACATATGTTAGCTTATCTTCCACATTCAGTATTATTATAAGCCAATTGGGTTACTTAATCACATATAGTCAGGCACCGAGTTCCATGTTACGTCCAGACCCAGGTTCAGGGCGTGACATACCTCGCATAGATCTAGGTTGTGACTTCTTTCTTATTAAATTTCAAAAAGATGAAAACATGAACAAAGTGCTACATGGATGACCCTAATTTATTTTTAACCATTTTCTATCTGTGCGTAAGCGGGAACCTAAATTCATAGCCTCCAATGCACAACTTACTTATTTCGCCATATGGATTTGTCTTCCAGAGTTGCCTACTGAATTTTATAACTTTGAAATTTTACATCGGGTTGGCTCCAAACTTGGGACACTCCTTAAATAGATACGTGCACATCGACAACCGCTAGAGGTAGATATGCATGTATATGCATAGAAGTCCCACTAGAATGTCTGGTAAAAACTCATATATTCATTGGCACCCATCGTCAACAAATACATTATGAAGGCCTCACCATGTTATGCACCCTGTGTGGACGTTTAGGCCACGACAAAAACATGTGCACCCATACCCCTCTCCTACTACCTCCACCACCCCACCCATTTCTACAATTTCTAAAAATACTACACTGTCCACACCCCTCATCGGCACAATTACTACACAAAATACTTCAACGCCCCCTCCATCTACAACTAACGAATGGAAAACAGTCATTTTTGCCACACAATCAAAATTAAAAAGTCCACCAAGCGGAGAATTTCCTCCATCAGAATGCCCAAGTTCCTCACTGAAACTTAGCCATTCCCATCTCAATGTCAAGGCGACTGGGCCACTGGCAAACTACCACATGGACCCTATAGGTAAGCACTCTAATGAACTCCCAATCCCTTCTCCCCCACCAAAGAAAAAGACCCGAATCCACCCCCCTCCCCCCAAAATTTTTTAATAATAAAACATTACTCCTAATTGAGTAAACTACGGATACTAAATGATGGATTCATTCACGCATCAAACGAGCCCAATGTTACCCACTTCCAAGCCCACCAGACCCTATCCTCAAATAGATATTTCCAACTAAAGCCCAATCCAAATGGGCATAGACACGCCTGCTCACCACAAAGGCTACGAAGAATCCACTCCTCCTCCCACGTCACCCAAGAACCCACCACCGTAACCACGTGGTTACAACTACTGACATGGATGCCACCTCGCCTACTCCGTCACATCTCACCCCAACATCAATTTGTACACAATCCACTACCCAAACTTATGATGGCCCTAACATATCTGCTTCCCCAAGCCCACTGCCAACTCAACAGCCTATTCCCAAAAATGACACTCTTTACCTAGTTGAACACCTCTCACCCATGCCACATGTGACACCTACATGTGACATTACCCTACCTGCAAACCATCATCAATTACACCATCTAATCAATCGCATCCACTAACCACTCTAATAAGCCCTAAGCCTGCCAATGCATCATTAATTCCCTCATCAAACATTTCCCCTTCTACTCTGCGTTAAATCCCTCACATAACCAACCAGCAATCCAATGAATCGCCTACCATTAAACCTCCAACACAAGAGAACCATCTATTACTCCAGCACCCCATCCTCAACCATCCTATAACCATGAATCGCCATATTATCCACCCTTGGAACAATCCCCCTCGCCACCATTTTACATCACTCAATATCTCTACACACAAGCTTACCCTAAATCATGGCTAGAAATGAGCCTACAGAAATATGCACTCACCTTCATGATGGAGGTAGAAGGTCAGGATGTGATACTAATGATCTAAAACCCTACCGATATTGCCCAAATAGAAACGGAAGGCATGAGGATTGAGGTGAAACTCTACAACCAATACCTATGGCCATACATCCTCCCTCGTCCATGCAACACTTCAAGACCCACACCCCACTTCCCCATCTATACTACAATCAAACCTCTCCCATGGAGCTCCCATTCTATCCATCACAAGTCCCACCTCACTCTCTAATACCATGGATACAACAAAGGTTAACCATTCATATTCTACCACTACATACACAAGAAGCACCTTATCAACAAACTCCGTTGCACCCACCACAAGCCAGTCTTAACGCACTCAATGAACTAGAGTACCTCGAAGTGGAAGCAACAATGGCGGACATAAGGGAAACTCAACCAATCTTGTGCTTCCTCAACAACAGCAAATATCAAAGAACAATATACAAGAAAGGTAATCATCATGTGCCCACCAGAACTCCAAGTTTGCTTACTCAATCTTCATCCAACAAATGACCTAGAGGTAGGAAAGTACGGGCTAGTCTTGATCCCCCCCATTAATGGGACATTAATGCCACAAGTGGAGACACCACAGACTCCACCACCATCACCCTCACAGTAATCAAATGCAGTTTATCATATGAAACTGTCGTGGAGCTCAGTCCCAAGACATCAAGAGAAATTTTTGTTTGATACTCAATTATCGCCAATATGCCCTCGTAGCTCTACTGGAAACTCATATCCACTGCCATGCTCACTTGAAAGAGGAGTCTGGTTTTACAAACATGGAACACGCCCTAACACAAGGACACTCAAGTGGCATCGCATTGTTGTGGCATGATGAACTACTCCAGCTTGATCAAATCAAAGTCACCTTGGAAGTTATCCACTCTATTTTACAGGTACCTCCTAGCCCTACTACTTGGTTATTCTTAGTTATATATGCCAAAAATGACTTGCATGCACGTTCCCTGTTATGGGCTAATTTAATGAGCATGCATGATAGCATCCATATGCCATGGCTAATCGGGGGCGCTTTTAATGAAATAACTCGCGCAAATAAAAAATATGGGGTAACCTATTAATAACTCACGATGTGACCAATTCATTCAATGTCTTTATTATTGCAATTTATTATACTTAGGCTTTAGATAAAGTAGACATACATGGACAAACAAACGTTGCTTAGATAATAGAATTTTAGAACGATTAGATAGATTTGTTTGTAATTATGAATGGCTCAACCTCTTTCTAGAAGCCAATATACAATACCTTCCACGAACCCATTCGGACCACTGTCTGTTACTCTTAAAATTGAAACTTAGTTTTCCTCGTACAAATTTTTTTTATTTTGAAACCATTTGGTCATCCCACCCGTCCTTTTCCCTATCTTGCAACCAGTCACTGGACTCTTCATAAACATTTGTTGCAAGCAATTAATGATTTCACTGAAGATGTCCAAAAATCGAATCAACACACTTTTGGTAATATTTTAAAATTCAGAAAAACTTATTAGCTCGACTCAATGGTCTTCAATCATCCCCTAGTTACCCTACTAGTCATTTTCTTTAAATCCTAGAAAAAGACCTCATAGAAGAATTTAATCAATTGCTTAGATTGAAAGCGGACTTTTGGCTATTAAAATCATGAATCAATTGGATTTAACAAGGTGACGCCAAAAAAAAATTTCCACATCACCACCCTACAACAACTAAGGAGGAATATGATCACAACTCTTAAATACCTAGGAGGAAACTGGATTACCGAACAACTCTTAGTCAATAATTGGATCCATAATTATTACTACACATTATTCACCACATCCCATGCCCACTCCAACATCAAGCAGCTCAACCCTGTTTTTCATACACTAACTGCCATGGATCATATCACCTTGACACGTCCATTAACCACTCAAAAAATATATCATGCCATACGTTCTTCCGACCCTTAAATCAACAGGGCCATACGGCCTACACCCCTTTTTCTATCAAACATACAGGCCTCAAGTCGCTCAATCAGTAATCTCTTTTTGTAATGAGATTTTTAATACTTGCCAAATACCAAATAAAATTACCAAAACCTATTTATGCCTCATTCCTAAGGTCAAACACCCTTCACTCATCACTCAATATCGCCCCATTGCTCTTTGCAATACTATTTACAAAATAATCACGAAACTCATTGTACATCATATTAGACCTTTCATAACAAAATAATTAGCCTTGAGCAATCTGCCTTCTTAAAAGGGTGTAGAGCCTCAGATAATGCCATAAACGTTCAAGAAATTCTAAACTACTTCCGCAAGAAGAAAGGTCAAGTAGCAAGTTTTTTAATTAAACTTGACCTCGAAAAAGCCTTTGATAAGATGGAATGGGGATTTATTAAGGAATTATTACACTTCTTTAATTTCCCTAACAAAATCATCTCCTTAATAATATCTTGTATCACCACCTCCTTTATTTCCATTCTGATCCATGGTCACCCTTCCCCATTCTTCTCCCCCTCGAAGGGAATAAGGTAAGGCGATCCTCTATACCTTACCTTTTTGTACTATGCATGGAAAGACTCTCACGCTAAATTCATTAACTCGTTGATTATCAACAATGGAAAGCCATAAAACTCTCAACCAACAGACCCTAATTCTATCATCTCTTTTTTGCAAATGATGTTACCCTTACCTCCAAAATAACCTCCTCTAGTGTCCATACTATAATTGATACCCTTACCCAATTTACTTAAAAAATCGGTCAAAGTATTAACTTCATTAAATCAAAAATTTACTCCTCCCGCAATATTACTCCAATGGACAAATCCTTTGTCTTAAGCTCCTTTAATATGAAGGAGGGTGTCCTTTTTGGAAAATATCTTGGCTTTACCTTGTTTGTTAATAAACAAACATCCTAAGATTTTTAATACATCATAGATAACTTTAAAGCCAAATTGTCAGGATGAAAAATCAATATGCTTTCGATGGCAGGACATGCTAACCTTATAAAATCAACTCTAAACACCCTCCCAAATCATGTTATGCAACTTAACAAAATACCTATCCATGTTATCTCCAAAATGAACTGCGATCAAAGAAATTTTCTTTGGGGTATTATTCAGCACAAAAAGAAACTACACTTGATTAAATGGTCAATAGTACAAAAATCTAAGCATCAAGGTGGTCTAGGTATTCAAAACTTAACTACTAAATATAATGCACTTCTAGGTAATTTATCTTGGCGTCGGTGTAAAGTCCACCACCCTGTTGGCATCCCTATTACTAACTGAATACACAAACATCACCTAGAGCTACAACACCTCCCTTATCTGCAAAGCCAACAAGTAGGTTGGAAATTTTGCTAACGTGGAATAGTATGGAATATTGCCAAACAAACACACATATATTTGTTGAACGAGCCATGGCTTGGACCTGACATTATCCTTCCTAACACTATAAAGGGACCGCTACCATCTCATAAAATAACTGCCACAGTCAGCCACCACATCCTCAACAATCTAATTGATACCACTTCATTCCCCTTTGTCATCCCATGACCCACCCTTTCATTGATCAACCAAACCCATATTCCAACCCTAACTAACCCCCACTCCTTTGACCAGCTCATTTGGGGGATGACTCCCAATGGCCAATTCTCCCTTAAATCCTTATACCATACACTATAAAACCACACAACACCCTACCCCCATAATTGGCTTTAGAAACTCCACCTACAAAAATACTATATTTGTTTTGGCTAATCTCACACCAAAGATTAGCCATAGCTACTTACCTTTACCATATCCGATGTCACCTAATACAATACATGCAATCTTTGTCTTCAAAGTGCATCAACAATTACCCGTCTTCTCTTCCACTGCCCTAAGACAACCATTATATGGTCTCAATTGGGGCTTGTGCATACCTTACATGCTTGTGTTACCCTACTTTGACCACCTATCTAAATCATGCACCAATTAATCACTACCTCTCCTAGCCTACCATTCTACTTTCCCCTATATATATTAATTTCGCATATAGTATGGTATATTTGGAAACTCTGAAATCACTACCTCTTTAAACGAAACTCACAACCCCCTAACTCAACATAGAATATGCTATACCAAGCAGTAGAATGTCACTACCTTATCCAACAACATTCACAATCACAAGTACCCACGCACATGTATGTCTAATGGCACCACCCACCTATATGTATCATTAAATTCAACACTAATAGAGCCGCCAAAGGCAAACCAACTAAAAATTGCATAGAAGGAGTATTTTGAAATACCATGGGATACTATTTCCTAGGCTTCATGGGCACGCGACCTACAAGTAACTCCATCTATATGGAATTACATGTATTATTACTGTGTTAGCAATTAGCTCGGCGTCATCAACTCATACCATTAGAAGTGAACTTAGATTTTACAAAGGTAGTCTCGATGCATAAGAAACACAATTTACACTACTCATCCACTTTAATAGAATGTAGGTACTTAATCCAGCAGCTGGTTAATCCTCATATTATCCACACATATATGAAGCAAAATTACATTGCACATGCTCTTGCTCAAAATGGCACCACTTCAAATGTTCAGGATCAAACAACAGTCTTCACCCAGCCATCCACCTTTTTGCTACTATAATTTTTGGTTGATCAAAAGGAATCTGCCTACCCAAAACTTGTGAACATTTCTGGCCCAGACTATAGGTTGCATGCATGTGAACTTGGCACATTGTGATAACTCGGCCCGTAGTCTCATATGTTACTATTCCGGTTCCCCCATTTTATGCTTCTTCATATTTTTTTGTCGGTATTCGGTGTGTTAGAATTAATTCGGATTGGTTTTGGAAAAAATGAGATACTTAGTCCCTTTAAGGAAGGTTTGGTTTGGAAAAGTAAACTGCATATTGACTTATGAGTTAGAGAGATCAGATGTAATTTCTGGGGATTCGGTTAGCTTCAGGAGATTATTTGTGACTTAGGAGCGTGATCGAAAGTGATTTTGAAGGTCCGGTGTAGAAATATGCATGAATTGGCGAAGTTGTATTTTGGCGATTTTCGGTTGATAGATGAGATTTTGATCCGACTGTTGGAATGGAATTTTTGAGAGTTGCAGTAGCTTCGTTTGGTGATTTGGGATGTGTGTGCAAAATTTTAGATGATTCGTAAGTATTTTGGTTGGGTTTTTTATCAAATGCATATTTTGGAAATTTAAGAAGAATTTAGGCTTGAATCCGATGTAATTTGATAGTTTTGGTGTTGGTTGTGGTGTTTTGATGATTGGATCAAGTTTGAATTATGTTTTAGAATGGGTTGAAACTTTTGGTTGAGGTACAGGGGGCCTCGCGAATTTTTTAAAGAACTTAACATTTTCACTTCGGGCTTGGAGGTTTTTGTGCGATTTTGGAGAGGGAACTAAGGGACTTTATTGAGGTAATGAATTATGACCCTAAAATATAAATCTAATGTGTTATTACATGAATTGAGGGTGAAAATATAAGGAATTAGAGATCAAAAATGGAGGTTAGGGCTTATACTTTAAAGAAGGAAGATTGGGGATTTAAGGGGCCAATTGGAATCCAATTCTGGTGATTATTATATGTATAGACTAGTGGCGAGATAAGGAATCCGATGATGTTAAATTTTTTTATTTTCGAGAAGTGGGCCAGCGGCTCGAGTTTTTTAAATTTCATGAATTTCGATATTTTTCGAGTCTTTTCGATTGGGCTATGTTCCCTAAGCCTATTGTAGCGTATTCGTTGTGGTTTTGGCCAGATTCAATACGCGAGGAGGTCGATTCGAGAGGCAAAAGCATAGTAGGCTAGACTTTTGGCCGTCTAGAGATGAGTAATAATTTTAAATGATGTCCTGAGGGTTTGAAACTCTGGGTTGCACAACGTAGTGCTATGTTGAGGAGAGACACATGCTTAATGACGAGTGAGGGTGCCCATGATATTTGAGTGAGTCCTAGGGGCTGTTGTTTTATTGATTGACTGATACAAAACCCGCGGGGTTGATACTGTACTGAGAGGTTGATATTGAGCCCGAGGGGCTGGTTTCTGGCTATTTCTCACGTTGTTGAAAATATATGTCTTTAACTATTTTAAAAGAGAATAATATTTATACTTCACTATTTTACCGCCTAACTAATTTTATTGCTTGATATGGCTTTCCTTTGTGCATTTTTGAGATTTCATACTTTCGGTCATTATTTATTCTTATTACTCACCGGGCCGGAGTACTCACATTACTCCCTGCACCATATGTGCAAATACAGGCAGAGAAGAGTTCGTCCCTGAGCGCTGATTTCCGTACAGACCAGACGGACTAGGAGTGACGAGGTAGTTGTTGACATCCGCAACCACGTTTCTCCCTTAGCTTCTGTTATTTACATTATCTTCATACTTTGTTCCTAGTTTCAGACTTTGTAGAGTTTTAGTAAACTCTGTAGTAGCTCATGACTTGTGACACCCTGATTTCGGGCTGTATCGGGAGGCTTCCCTGTGTTATCACTTTTATTCCGCACTCTTGATTATATTATCTATGTTTCAGACTTATTCATGCTAAGTAAATTGTAAAAAGAGTTGTTATTGTCTGTTGGCTGAAGAGAGGCGCCATCACAATCGGGTTCGGGAATTGGATTGTAACACACATATTTTGTCAGATCAAGAGCATGATCACCTATCAGCCACCTTTCTTAAAGTGATCACTCAAATGATCACTTTTTTTATTACTTCTTTTGTAATATATTGCAACGAGCTCCTTATAATGTTACCGTTTAAATTAATATAATTTCGTCCGTTGATCAAACAAAAAAATATTACAAACACCCTATAAGTCCCGAATAAGTATGGTGGGCTGAAATTTCAAACACAGCCCAAATTGCAAAACACAACAGCGAAGACCACCAAAATTGCAACTCCCAAACCTCCATCGCGTTCGCTGTGTAGCACACTGATGCATACACTCTCATCTCTCAACCAGACCATAAAAATTAATAATCCAAACATTTTCGTTGGTTAGTTAGAAGCCAATTTTAGTTATCTCAAAATGTGAAAAAGGTCAAATTCAACGCCATGCCAAAAATGTATCGTCATTGGAATCTAATCACAAATAATATCACAAGTAACTGTTCTTTTATTGTTGCAAGTACGAAAAAAAAGGTTTTTCCTTTAATCATTTAGTATTTAGAAGTTACTTATTCAATTAATTCAGATTAGGGTCACGTTGGACCCATAAATTTATTATACTCAAGTATCCACAACTTATGATTTGATTTGTTACAAAAAGAATTTTTTTTGTTCAAACGCTTGGTGGTCAGAATACACTTATTCTACTAATTATGGAATGGTGTTGCATTAAGGGTGATAAACGGGTGTGTCCGGCCGGGCTGGATTGGGATTTTTTGGACCCGTACAGGTTATAGTGCGGACCGGTTACGGGTTGGGGCTTATCGGGTTTAACGGATTCAGGTTCATCCGGGTAAAAATTGAACAATAAGGGTTACGGGTTGAGGGGACTGGGCGGGGCCGGGCCGAGTTTAGTGTATTTTTTTGTATTTTATATAACTATTATAAGTTATATTAATTCAAAGTATTAATATAAAGAATACAAGGAAGATGGCAAAAATTGCACTTATAAATTCCAAGTGCTACATTTATTTCAAAATTCAAACTTACAAATTGAAAGGTTTATATTTTTACCCATTTTAACAACAAGTAAATTATCAAAAAAAGAATAAATTCAAAGGTTTTGCATTGCCTTAGTAAGTTCTTCATAATCAGTATGAACTGAGTGACCTTCTTCTGCAGTGTTAAATTCGGATGGGTTACCATGTGTTAATATAGCTCCAAGTTCCTCGTCTTCTGGGCTATCAACATCTTCACGTCCTTGATTTTTTCGTTGCGATCTAATCCAATCTCTGAAACAAACTAAAACTTTCGAACCATTACTTCCCAATGAGTGACCGGTGTCTCCAAGTTGTTGTCTTGCTTAGCTAAAATGTACTCTCTAATGCAACATTTAAAATTAGCTCATTCAGCACATCTTGAGCCATTACGAAAAGAACGGGAAATTGCTTTCCATTCTCATGCCACCATCCCAACAGTGAAAATTTCTTTGGGTAAGGCTCTTTTTGCTTCTGCAAGTAGAATTGAAGTTCATCAATGTTCCTGCTACTCGTTTGAGTGTTAGAAAATGTAGAAAAAAATTAAACTATCAAGGCCTTCTTCATCATCCACAGTAGCAGAAGTGGTACTGTGCATAGTGGGATTAACATTGCCTGCACTACGAGCAGCATCATCAATTACATTTGCATAATAATTATATAATTGTTGTAAATAATCATTTAGCTTGGTCATACAGGTATATAGATGTAACGGCCCGACCCATCGTCTCATGCATCTCCGCCCTGTTTTCCCTGTTTTAAGCTTCTATATGTTTTATTATATGTGTTTGGTGAGTTTGAAGTAATTCGGACAGAGTTCAGTTAGAAATGAGACAATTAGTCTCTTTAAGAGAAGGGTAGTTTGGAAAAGTCAATCGGATGTTGACTTATGAGTTAGAGGGCTCGAAATGGATTTCTGACGATTCGACTAGTTTCGGGTGATGATTTAAGGCTTAGGAGTATGTCCGGAATATTTTTGTGATAATCGGTGTAGAATTAAACATGAATCCGAGGTGAATTTAGTATTTTTGCATTGTTTTTTGTGATTCGAAGAAACAACTAAGTTTATGTCATAATATGGGACTTTTTAGTATACTTTGCTGGGATCCCATGAGGATCGGATAAATTTTGAAAGAGTTTTTGGAAGATTTTTGCCGTTTTGAGCATAAACGTAATGATCTAAAGGTTCATTTTTGGTTCTACAGATCCAAATTTGATTCCGAGACTTCTGAAATTTTGATAAGGAATTATAGGACCGATCTAGAAATTTTGGTCTAATTTTATCAAGTCGCGATTGGCTTTTTGACGTGAAACATGAGTAATTCTTTAACAAGCAAAATGGATATCGCACTGGGAAATTAGCTCTGAATTGAGTTTCGATTAAAATGTTGTGTTCGTATTTTTATTTGTGACTCATATGAACAAGAATCGTCTAATTCTGAATTAAGGAGTTAGAGCCTATTTAGTGAAATTAATGAGTGCTGGTGCATCAGGTCTGGTGTGGCCGTTTTAGCGACCCAATCTGGCACCTTTAGCGACCACATTTGGGTTCTAGCGACCAGATTAGCTTAATAAAGTTGCTGCATTTTTCTGCTTGTTTTTTGCCTTTTTTTTTTTTTTGCAAAAAAACACGGTTTGGGGCGATTTTTGAGCAAGAAATCATGAAATCTTGAGGTAAGTCACTTATTTCTACTCCATAATATTGAATTATCATCGAATAATCCGACTAGATTACATATTTCTGAGGTGTAAATTGGGGATTTTTGACTTAGGGATTTAAAAATAAGATTTGAAGATTTGAGGAGTCATTTGAACTCCGATTTTGGTAAATTTAATATGTACAGACTTGTGGCAAGACGAGGAATCCGGTGATGCGACTTTCGTAATTATTTCAGAAGTGGGTCCGGGGCTCGGGTTTTACCAACTTCGTGATTTTTAGCATTTTTCAAGTAATTTCGATTGGGCTATGTTTCTTTAGCATAATGTAACGTATTTGTTGTGGTTTTGACTAGATTCGATGCGTGAAGAGGTCGATTCAAGAGGAAAAGGGCACTGCGGACTAGCCTACGGTCAGTTAGAGGTGAGTAGTTGTATAGATGATGGCATGAGGGTTTGAAACCCCGATTTATCACATTGTGACGCTATATTAGGGCGTGGCTCGCACCCCATCGCATGTGCAAGGTTGCTTATCACTGGGGATTGTGACTTGGTCCATCCCGGAGAAGAATTATACTATATTGGCGACTGATACGGATCCTGTATTGAATATATCTGGACGTATTGCCATGTTTGGGGCCTTGTTCCGATCTGTAGCATCCTTAGAGGATTAATATCGTTGTGATTGCATGATTTGCATAATCATTGATCTCAGCCCTGTGAATAATCACTGTTATGAACTGCTAAGTCACTTTTCCTGAAGTTATATAACTAAATTATATTTTCTTAATAATTGGAAGCTGAGAATTTAATTGAATCTGTTATGTGACTCATATGCATAATGTGGACTGCGTATGGATCGGGATGCACACCGCATTGATGATAAGATGATATTGCGCTTGGGCTGTAGGAGCCCCTCCGGAGTCTGTACACAACCCCAGTAAGCGTCGTTGATGTTAAAAGGATTAGGTTGTATGTCGCAGCGGGTCATGTACATTGCATCGCATCCTTGCATTATACTTGACAGATATACTTGATATTTTTTGTTGTTGGTTCATAGTTAATGTGTCGGACTGCTTGTTTTAGCTTTACTTTGTGGCATTTCATGGATTATTATCTTAAGATATTTTATATACATATACTCACTGAGTGGTAGTAATCACCCCTATTCCCTGCACCTTGTGTGCAGATTCAGGTGCACCGGAGGCTTAGTTGAGCAGTCGTTGTCTCCAGAGCTTATCAGAGTTGTTGAGTTAGCCGCTTGACGTACGCAGGACCTGACTACTCCTCCTATTACAGTATGTATATATATATATATACACACACACACACACACACACACACACACACACACACCTCAGATCTTATGGGAGTGTCGAATTGAGAGCGATTGTTGGTCAAGCTTGCGTAGCGTTATGGTTGGCCGCCATCACGGGTTTGGGTCGTGAAAATATGGGGTTTCAATTGGTCCAATCTCCATATAAATATATAAACCATTCATTAATTTGCTGACAATCAGACATCTTAATAGAAGGATTCAAAACAACACCAATTAAGTAAATCGGAGGAATTAGAAAGAAATATTTGTTGAATTTTGCTTGTATTTCAACATCCCTATATTTTTCTTTCTTCTTAAATTCAAAGAGTAGAAAATAAATTTCAGCTATATGTACCAAAGTCATAGTAACAGTAGGGAAATATGCTCCAGAAAACTCAATAATAGCTGTATAAAATTTATATAAAAATTTAACAACATCATTAATGACCTCCCAAGTAGTAGTTATTAACCTACGATTTGGATCAGTACAATACGCATTAGCAACTTCAATTATTGGAAATTTATATTTGTAGAAACATTTTAAAAATATATATGTATAATTCCATCTAGCAACAATTTCTTCTCGCATGAATCTGGGTTTAAGGTTACACTGGACACACTTATTCTTAAATTCCTTTATTCTAGATTGTCTATTATTTTCTTGAATAACACCAGCTACTCTTCTAACATGAGTAATCTCAGTTGAAAATAAATCAAGGCCACTTTTAACAATTAAATTATAAATATGACATGCACACCTAACATAAAGATTTTCATGAAGAGGTGGTTTCAAATGCAGTTTTAATATTAAAATTGCGACATTATTGGTAGAAGCATTATCAAGAGACATACACAATACTTTTTGCTTGAGATTATAAAATTCAATAACTTCACAAATAGTACTACTTATAAACGCAACAGTATGACTCTAATCTTCATCATATCTAAAAGCGATAGTACATTTTTTCTTACAAGTAGTATCATCTATCCAATGACATGTAATTGTCAAATAATTATTTCCGTTAATAGCATGGCCAATATCAGAAGTTAGAGAAACTCTACAAGGAAGGCGGCTAACCAAATAACGTATGTATGCTTGATATTGTCCATGAAGTCTAAAGATATCAGAGTTACAAGTACTTCTACGGATACCTTTAAATAAAGGATTGTAAATCCTTTGAATATACATAATAAGATATGATGAAGAAGCAAAAGAAAAAGGTAGACAACTCAAAGCAATCATTTTTGCTAACTCCTCATGATCCTTCATTTTATTATATTTTACAAGACTTTCAGTAGTAGGGTTTAGAGTTGTTTGTTTTTCATCTCTATCAGATCCTCATTCTATAGGATGCTCAGTTATTATTTGTCTACTAAGTGTCCCAGTTCCCCCTAATTATCCCCCAGTCTTATTTTTAAAAGTATCATTATAAAGTTTGTATTTAACTCTATCAGTACCTTCTATTTCCTCAAAAACATTTCAAACCTTACTTGTTTTTCTACGAGTACTAATCGGGCCACAGGTGGTCTACTACTAGCACCACGATCACCACCCTTGCTAGCACCTCCAATACTACTATGTGTAAGTGGTATCTCATCTTCCATTTCTAGTTCATTATCATTTATACCAAAATTTTCCTGCAATTGTTCATAATATATATTATTATTAGGTGATATTTCAGGAATACTTGGAGAGGTATTTAAATTACTACGAGTTGCTGAACCTGAAGTACTGCCTCTTTTTTTATTTTTTCGATTAGTAACCTGTTACAAACTCTTTTTGCAGCATTAAACATAATGTAAAAATTTAACTACTAGCAACAAAATAAATAAATATGCAAATAAAATAGTAAATAAAAGAAAGAGTTGGAGAGAGTGCACCAAATTTGAAAATAAATTGAGCACTTGATGATTTCGCAACTCCAATGTTACCACGAAGAAAAGTCAATTGTTCCAATTTTGAAGTTCAATTGTTCAAACTTCAAAAAAAATACTACGATAAATTAAATTCCAAAAAAAAAAGATAGCCAAATAGTTTATTGCACTTTAATAGGTGATGAAGATTGAAGAATGAGAAAAATTTAGAATTAATATTGAGAATCGAGAGGTGAGTGAAAAAACGAGGAAGATAGGAGGGGAGAGAGGTATTTATAGTTTTTGAAAGGGAGATTAATTTTAAAAAACAAAATTGGGCTAAATTGTGCAATTCACCCGTTGGGCAATGGCCATTTTCTGAAATGGACCGTTGCCAACGGTCAGATCTGCCCATATAAAACAATTATTTTTTTATTGTTATACCGGTCCAGGCCGATCTGGGATGGACCGGTTAACCGGTTTACGATCATTATTCACTTAAGGGGTTGGACCGGACTGGGTAATCAGTATTTCTAACTTAAACAGAGCAACCCGCACGACCCCCCTTACCCAGACCAACCCAACCCCATTTAATCGGTCCGGACTAGTTCCGATTTTAATCGATCTGGACCGGTTCAAAATCAGACTGACCCGTCCCGTTTAACACCCTTATGTTGCATACAACCCATAATTTGTTTAGGTATAGAGTTAGAACACTATATCTTCTAAAGGATGAAAAATACCATTTATCAACCATAATTCTTGGTGGTACAAAATGTTAATAGTGCCTGCCTATTTAATGCAAAAACATATACATTTCATCTTCATTTCTAGCTAAGTTGTCAGAATTTCTAAAATTGAAGTCAAAATTTTAGAAAACAAAATTTAAAGCAGGAACTACCTTGAAATCCGACAAAGGAGATGTGATGACAATTCATTGGGATTTTCTGCATTTTGTTAGGTGAGTTATGTATGCATATGTGAATGAATCATTTTAATTTACATAGCTATGCCTATGTTGGTAATACTTGGTACACATGATATTAAATACTCCTATTTGTGTAACATGATCCACTTATGAATCTTAAATTTTGTATATTCCAAATTCTTCTTTTTGAAAAAAAAAATCTTCTTTAAAATATCAATTCCCTATTTACAGAAGTTTCTTAAATGTTAACTAATATATAATAGGGAAATCTTGTCTACCCCCAAAAGCTCACATTCGACTGTATAAAAGCTAATCATAGATCACAGGGACAATAAGCTTTTCTTTTTCATAAGAGAATAGTGCTCCATCCATCGACTTTAAATGATTATTTTGACTGTTTTTACGCTTATTAAGAAATTCATCTTTAATATTAATTAACAATATAATTGATCATATTAATTTTAATTTATTTATTAAAAATACAATAAATACTCTTAGATTTTTTACTTCAAATACAACTTTGAAAAAAGAAAATTAATTCTTTCTTGATATTTGAAGAAATAAAATATTATGGACAAAAAAAAATCCAAAAATTATTTAAAGCGAATTGGGGGCGTATGGGAATCTTACAAAAATATTACAAATAAGTCCTAACTTACTAACATGTAGTCATTAATCATAAATTTATCAAAACTAACCAAGCACATATAAAAATTAAAAAACCAAATAAATAAGGTTCTTTCTTTCAAAATATCACACACAAAAATCTCATTCCATATTTTTAAGCGTGATCAATAATATTAGATGTAAGATGGAAACGAAATTCATGAATCATTTAGCAAACAAGTTGATGAAATATTAAAAAAATAATTATATAAGATCCCAAAATTCTAAGAAAAAATGATCTTTTTAAATAGGTATGGTTAAAATTCATTGAAAACATATAGAAGAGTGAATATATATAAATTTGCGAACATATGTCAAACATGTATCACGCATGTATTACATACACATGAATATATGGATGTACATGTATGACGATCCAAAGGGGTCATCACCTATTTCTAATTGAAATATGTGTCTTTGAGGCCTTGAAAACCTCATTTAGGGTTGTCTCGATTTGCATGGACTAGTCCGGGCACGTAGCCGGAAATCTTAAATATGAAATTCTGGGAAAATGCTAAGTTTTGATATTTAAAATAAATAAATTTGACGTGGGTCAATATTTTGGGTAAACGGACTCGAACCCGTGATTTGATGGTCTCGGAGGGTCCGTAGAAAAATATGGGATTTGGGCATATGCCCGGAATCAAATTCTGACGTCCCAAGCCCGAGAAATGAATTTTTGAGAAAAATTGTTTTCGAAATATTTAAGGAAATTGGAAATGATATTTAATTAGAAAGTGATTGTTTCGGGCCCATATTTTGGTTCCGGTGCTCGATACAGATTTTATATATGGTTTAAGCACTTTCTGTAAAGTTTGGTTGAAAATGACGTCGTTTGACGTGTTTTGGACTCAAAATGAAATTTTTTTATGTTTTATGAAATTTGGAAGAAATCATGAATTTTGAGGCTTAATGTGATGTATATGATGTTATTTTGGTGATTTGGTCGCGCGAGTAAGTTCGTAGGATATTTTGAGGTTGTGTGCATACTTGGATTGGAGCCCCGAGGCTCGGATGAGTTTCGAGTTGGTTCCGGGATGCCTTAGGCTTAAAGAGAGCAGAAGTTGCAAGTTCATGAATTTTGGCAGGTCTCTGAACCCTCTTACGCGGTCCACGAGGAATTGTGTGCGGCCGCAGAAGGGCCAGCACGCCGCGGTCGCCTTTGAGTGGTCCGCGGTGGGTCCTGTGCGACCGCGGTCGGCTTCATGCGGTCCGCACGTGACAATGATCAGCAGGTCTTCAGGAAGCTTGTGCAGCCACGGTCCGCACAGGGAGCGTTATAGGGGTATAAATACACATGAATTTTAGTTATTTTATACTTTTCAAAACCCCAAAACATAAGAGGTGATTTTTTCAAACAACGTTTTTTCTACAAAAGGATTGGTAACTGATTTCTAACTCATTTTCTTCACTCCTTAACATCTTTTAACATGATTTCAACTTCAAATCAAAGATTTTCCTGGGTAAATTGGATATTTGGGGTAGTACCTAGATTTTCTAAAAACAATTGGGGATTTGGACCTCAATTTGAGGTTTGATTTCAAAACAAATCATATATTTGGACTCATAGGGGAATGGATAATCGAATTTTGGTTCGAACCTCGAGTTTCAGCTACGTGGGCCCGGGGCATTTTTGGCCTTTTTGTTTAGAACCTTATAAAACTTATTTTCATGCATTGGGATTGATTTATTTAGCATTTATTAATGTAATTAAGTAACTTGTGACTAGATTCGAGCGTTTGGTGGTGGAATCAAGAGGTAAATCTATACTTGAGACTTGAGTGGTGTTCTAGACATCGAGATAAGTATTCGGTCTAACCCTAGCTTGAGAGATTAGGAGTTTGGTCTCAATTGCTACTTGTTTTGTATTGAGTACGACGTATGGGCATGGTGACGAGTATCCATACGTTAGTGTCGAGCATAACCGTAGGTCTTAATTTGATAATTGTGTTTTCTTAATGAAAGTTATGATTGATGATCCTTGATGATGAGTAAGGGCTTAGTTTACTTCTGTGGGCTTTAGTTATGACTGAGTAATTGTATTAATAGTGTCAAGTAGAAGTAATACAGAATTAGTTATAGCTAACTCTCCCTTTCCGGGAAGTTATTATTTTGCTTTGTTCTCTTGCCGAGATTGTATTCTGTATCGTGTTAGAAGTAATGGGAACGGTTGGTATGCCTCAAGTAATATTGAAATAGGAGGGGGAGGTACGCCTACCATAAATGATATTAAAATGGAAGCGGGTGGTACGCCTACCACAAGTTATTGATGAAATGGGAGCGAGTGGTAGCCTACCACAAGTTGTTGATGAAATAGGAGTGTTAGAAAGCGCGTAGTACGCCTACCACGAGATTAGTGTTGAAAGTGAAAGGTGTGTTTATCTATCTTATCTGTGTTAGCAGTTTACTAGTTGTCTTCGTTATCATTTCTTGAGAATTTTGTTCATTCTGCTATCCCCAAAGCATGTTTTCCTCTGACAACCCAACCCGTTGTCCCGTGAGTTACCTCCCCGTTTCCCCCTTATTGTCTTGCTTCATGTTTTTTTTCATATCAGTGTTAGATTGATCGGGAGTAATTGAATTGGTCTTGGTTGAAATTAAGGACATAGCCTCTTAGAAAGATGCTTGTTTTTGAAAAGTCAACCGGACGTTGACTATGTGGTTAGAGGGCTTGGATGTGAATTTCGGTGGTTCGGTTAGCTTTGGAAGATGATTTGTGACTTAGGAGTGCGATCAGAATCGAATTTGGAGGTCCGGTGTAGAAATAGGCTTGAATTGGCGAAGTTGGAATTTTGGTGAAGTCCGGTTGATAGGTAAGATTTTGATCCAAGGGCCAAAATGAAATTCCAAGAGTTGCAGTATCTTCATTAGGTGATTTTGTATATGTCTGCAAACTTTCAGTTCATTCGGACGACGTTTGGTCGGGTTTTTGGTCGAATGCGAGTTTCGAAAGTTTTAAGGAAAATCAGGCTTGAATCCTTGGTGATTTGGTGATTTTTGTGTTAAAGGACGTGTTTTTATGATTGGAGCAAGTTCGTATGGTGTTTTAGAATGGGTTTGTATTTTTGATTGAGGTTTCGGGGGCCTCAGGATTAATCGGGCATTTAGAGGTGCTGCATCAGGTCTGTCTTGAAACCTTCTGTCGTTTCCGCATCTGTGGTGGGAGAGCCACATAAGCGGTCCCATAGATGCGGCTATGTGATCGCAGAATCTGCCTTTGGTGGCCAAGGGACTTTCCGCAAAAGCGAACTTAGCTCCACAGAAGCGGACTCTGCAGAAGCGGTCAAGCAGGATTTTGAGTTAAATCGCAGAAGCGGTTATTTGAGCGTGGAAGCGATACCGCAGCTACAGTCAATGGACCACAGAAGTGAAAATGTCTGAGGGTATAATGTAATCAATGTATTCAAATTTCAGAAGGGTAAAAATCATTTTGGGGGTGCGAACTAAGGCGATTTTTGGGCGATTTTGGAGAGGCTTCTAAGGAGAATCATCAGGTATGGATATTTGGACATGGATTATGATATTATAGTGTAAAAACATGAATTAATCACTGAAATTTCAAGGAATTTGGGTATAAACTGAAGAAGTTAGGGCTTGGATTTTTAGTATGTAAAAATTGGGACTTGGAGGCTCATTTGAACTTCAGATTTTGATAAATTTTATATGTACGGACTCGTGGCGAGACGAGAATTCTAAAAAAGTAATTTCATAATTTTTTGAGAAGTGGGCCCGGGGCTTGGGTTTTGCTAGTTTCGAGATTTTCGTTAAATTTCGATTGTTTTCGATTGAGTGTTATTCCATTAGCATATTATGATATATTTGTATTGATCTTGGCAAGTTTCAACGCGCGTGGAGGCCGGTTTGGGGAGCAAAGGCATCGCAGGCTAGAGTTTTCGCCGGATCGAGGTGGGTAATACTTGTAAATGATGTCCTGAGGGTTTGTAAACCCCGGACTTGCACATCATAGTGTTGTATTGAGGTGACTTGCACGCTAGATAACGGGCGTGGGGTAGAGCACCATTGGGGATTGTGACTCGGTCCGTCCCGCTTAATAAAAACACTACCTAATTGCTTGAAATTGAATTGACACCCTAATACAGATATTGGTTATCATGAACTGGACTGATTGTCATGTTTTGGCTTCGTGCCGAATATTTGAATCCTTCAGGGATTGGTATCACTCTCTTGGCAACACTATGCATTTTTGCATCTTAGTCTAAGGTTTTAAACTGGTATTTTGTGAACTCAGCCACCGTTCTAAGATTTGAAAACTTAACTGATGTTTCTCTGGTATTTCAGCAGAAAATTGCAATGTGATTAATGCCCAAGAGGCTTATGTGCATTCATGACTATGCATGGATCTGGCTGCACGCTGCAGTGGGAGTGATATTGATATTGTGCTTGGGCTGTAGGAGCCCCTCCGGAGTCTGAACCCCCACAGTGAGCGTCGGGCGCCCAAATGGATCGGGTTGTACGCCACAGCGTCATGTGCATTGCATTGCATTCATACATTGTTCTACTTGTACTACGTGGTATGACATTTAGCACTCATACATCACTGTCATACATATGTTATTTGCCTTGTTGACCAGATAACCTAGTGGAAATCGTTTAGGAGTGTTGAGCCCAAGGGGGTGACTTGAGTGCAGATTTGCACTGTTTGATGTTGGACCCAGGTATTGAACTGTTAATAATGAAAGAAGAGATGTAAAAAGAGATTTCAAATATCTACTCATATTGTTAAAAAGGAATACCATGAAAGTGTGTTGCAGTTTAAAAGATGATTATGTGTTTTATAGCTTGAGATAGTGCTTTGTGTGGTTTTCTTTTCCTCAGCACTATTTACTTTTGTTACCTCTGAGTTGGAAGTACTCATTCGACTCCCTGCACCATGTGTGTAGATACAGGTATTTAGAAGCTTACCAGAGCTTTGTGCTAATACAGAGTTTCATTTTAGATTGTCTAGGTAGCTGTCTGGCGTCCGAAGGACCAGACACTCCCCCTTATTACTCTACTGTTTTGTTCTTTCCGCGTACATTCAGACTTGTAGATTTATTTTCAGTATTGTCTTGATATTCTGATAGAGGCTCTTGACTCGTGACCCTAGGTCGTTGGGAAGTTATGTTGTTCTGTGAGATTTTCGGGATACTTTTATAACTATCAGTTTATTTTGGTTTCCTTTACTATTAATGACTTAAAATAAATGGTTTATGAGCTCTAAGCTCGGGTTGAGAGCACGTTTTGTCGGGCTTCCTAGCCGTTGGGTTGGGCGCCATCACGACCGGGTTTAGGGTCGTGACATTTTCCCTCCCCAGTTTATTTTCTTATTTCATGTTATTCCTTTCGCCATATATTATATCTATTGCACATGTTTATATGGAGTCTGGTCCTAGCCTCGTCACTACCTCGTCGGGGTTAGGCCAGACACTTACCAGCAAATGGGGTCAGTTGTACTGATGATACACTATGTGCTCTTTTGCACAGATCCAGGTGTTGGAACAGCATTATATTGGGAGCTAGCCTTTAGTCCACCGAGACACTGAGGTAGCCTTGAAGACGTCCGCAGGCACAGAGTCTCCTCTATCTTACTTTTCATGTTTTTATATCATGTATCCGAGACAAACAATGTTATACTTCTTTCAAAAGATTGTATTTAGGATCCGTGAGTGATATGACACCAGTTCTTGGGTAGATATGTATGATGATTTCCCCATTGTGGTTCAGTTTAATAAACTTAAGTCTTCCGCTATAATCTCATGTTCTCACTGTCGTTTCATTATTAGCACTTGTTGTTATAATTGATAAAAAGGGTTAGAAGTTCATAATTGTAAAGGTTCTTGGCTTGCCTAGCTTCCATGAGTAGGCGCCATCATGACTCCCGAGGTTGGGAACTCCGGATCGTGACAAGTTGGTATCAGAGCACTAGATTACATAGGTCTCACATCTCATGGAAAAGCTTAGTAGAGTCTGAGGGATCGGTACAGAGACATCTATATTTATCCCCAGAGGCTACAGAGTTAGGAAAACTTCACATTTGTTCTTTCTTGTTGTGCGGTTCTGTTTATTAACATTGATTGCCTTTCTACTCTATTATTTCGCAGATGGCGAGAACACGTGCTTCCTCATCTACCGTTGAGTAGCCCGAGCCCCCAGCAGTAGCTTCCACTAGGGTTAGAGGGCGAGGCCATGCTAGAGGGCGAGGTAGAGCTCAGTCCCGAGCAGTAACACTAGTGGCGGAGCCTTAGGTTGATTTTGAGGAGGAGGTTCCAGCCCCAGCAGTCCCGGTGGGCCCAACTCAGGTCCCAGAGGGGTTCATTTCCACCCTAGTTCTTCAGGACGCCCTAGTCCGATTGGTGGGCCTCATGGAGAGTGTCACCCGAGCGGGTTTTTCTTCCAGTAGCACCATCCACTTCTCAAGCTAGAGGAGGGGCTCAGACTCCTACTACACGCACTCCGGAGCAGGTAGCTCCCCATGTTCAGGTTCCAGCGGTTCAATCAGCTGTGGCAGTTCAGCCGGGTGTAGAGGCTCAGACCGGCGATAGAGTGGCTATGTGTGTAGATGTTTTGGGAAGGCTGGTTAGGTTTACCAAGCTCTTCACATCTACATTTAGCGGTGGTTCCACTGGATCCCCAGGATTTCTTATATAGCTGCCACGAGGTTCTCAGGAACATGAGCATTGTTGAGACCAATGGAGTTGATTTTTCTGCATTTCACCTATCTGGATCCGCCAAGACTTTGTGGAGAGATTATTGCTTAGACAGGCCAGCAAGGTCACCACCTTTGACTTGTGAGCATTCTTCAGTGTTGTTTCTGGAGATGTTTCTCTTTGTGACCCAGAGAGAGGCATTTCGGAGGCAGTTTGAACGCCATTAGCAGGGTTCCATGATTGTCAATCAGTATGAGACCAGGTTCATCGATCTAGCTCGCCATGCTCTTTTTATACTTCCCATCGAGAGAGAGAAGGTGAAGAGGTTTATTGATGGTTTGATTCAGCCAATTCGCCTTCTAATGGCTTGGGAGACTAGGAGTGAGATCAGTTTTCAGGAGGCGACCAATGTGGCCCGTAAAGTTGAGATGGTTCTGTCACATGGAGGCAATATTGGGTTGGATAAGAGGCCCCGTTATTCAGGCAGATTCACTGGTACCTCGTCTGGAGGAAGAGATTATATGATAGAGTCCATCCTCCTAGGCCCTTTTAGTCAGCTCTCCAAGTCTCCTATGGTACTTTAGGTGGTTGTGGTTCTCAGCCGCATTATTCAATCAGTAGTCTTACAGCGCACCATCAGCACATATCAGTGCACCATCGCTTTAGAGTCTCCAGGGTCGTCAACCCTAGCAGCCAAGGGGTTGTTTCACTTGTGGTGACACGAGGAACATTGCTAGGTATTGCCTTCGAGCTTGGAGCAGTTCTCCGCATCAGTGTTCTCGTGCTATGGTACAGGCACCAGAGGTTCCTCAGTCGGCCCAGCTAGTTAGAGGTGGGGGTAGATGTGTTAGAGGTGGAGGAAGAGGTCATAGAGGTGGAGCCCATCCTGCAGTAGGCCATCCCAGAGAGGCAGTTCAGGGTGATGGGGCCCAACCCCGATGTTATTCCCTTCCAGCAAAGACCGAGGTTGAGTCTTTAGATGCAGTCATTACAGGTACTATTCTGGTTTGTGATGGATATGCTTTGGTGCTATTTGATCCAGGGTCTACGTATTCGCATGTGTCATCTTATTTTGCACCATATCTGGTTATGCCTAGTGATTCATTGAGTATTCCTGTTTATGTGTCTATACCGGTGGGTGCTTCTATCGTGTTTAATCGAGTCCATCGTTCTTGTGTTGTGGTGTTTGGGGGTCTTGAGACCGTGTTGATTTGTTGATTTTGGATATGTTCGACTTCGATGTTATATTGGGGATGAATTGGTTTTCCCCGTACCACGCTATCACGACCCAAAATCCACTAAGGGTCGTAGTGGCACCGGACACCGCTGTCAGGCCAGCCAACTCAAATACTTCAAGATAGTCTCATTTTAACACTTTCGAAATACAGTATTTTTCCTCCATTATTTAGAAATATTAAAGAATATATTTTCAAATCAAATTTAAAGGTCAAACAATTAATATAATACTCCAAACCATCCCAGAAACCGGTGTCACAAGTGCATGAGCATCTACTGATAAGAGAAAATAAAATACAACATCCGCCCGGAGTTAAGTGGACGGAAAGTAAATACAGTGCAAAGGAAGGGATAACTCTAGCTACGGCCGTCTCGAATGATGCAGCTCACCTAGTCCCAGAATCAACCGTGTTGTTATTCCTATTAAGCCACTGGAGTCATATATAACTGTGCAACAAATGCACAACAAGTGTAGTATGAGTAAAAAAATAATGCATACCCAATGAGTATTCCGCCTAATCTCGAAGGGGTGGAGGCGAAATGGTCAACTTTGACACTCTCTAGTGGTCCAATAATTATTCATCCTTAATAGATATATTAAACAATGGATTTGTTTTATAACATGATTTTAATCCAAATAGAGGAAACAAGTAAACAAATAATTCTTTCATAGGAATTTTCTAGAGGTCCTCTTTATTATTAACAAATAAATCTCAAGTCATGGTGAGGTAGTGACAACTTAAATATGTTCAGGACAACAGCACAAACATGCGTAAATTACGCCGAGGTCGACGGCCCGCTCCAACAGAAAAGTAAATTGTGCGTTGTCGAGGGTCGAGCGGCCCGTATCATAGATGCATCTATTTCATCTACCGAGGCGTTCGGCCCGCTCCAGAAATAAACACATACCCTGCTCGTGAATCATGCATGCAACGCGGGTAAACATAAGAATACATGCTCAATCAGTCAAATAAGAGCTTATCGGGGAATATTTATTCAAATAAAACCAATTCTCCTTTAAAATTTTAAGAAATGAAGCTTAATTCCTTTGAAATCCATTTATTAATTTAATGTGATTTAGGCAATTCAAGTCATCAATGGGTTTACAAATAATCCAAGTGTAATATGCTTTTGGGTCCTAGATTACCTGGATAATAGCATAATAGTATCTACGCACGGAATCTCGTCACCTCGTGCGTACATAGCCCCCACAAATAGGAGCAAATAATCAATTTAACTCACCCATGGGTAATTTCCCCTCACAAGATTAGAAAGGAGACTCACATCGCTTCTACGACTCATAACCGGTATTTTGCATTCTTTCGAAAGCTCAAACCAACGCACAATGCTCCAAAACTAGCCAATGGTCATATAAATCCATTAATATATGCCCATCTATTCTTTACAACCCAATTTATAACAATTCCTAACCCCGAATGAAAAGTTGACAAAAATGCGCTCGGGCCCACGTGCTCGGAATCCAAAAATTTTCGAAGATAAACTTTGGAACCCAAATATATAATTTTTTTCTTAATTTAATATCCAAAATCGTGGCTAAATTCCAAGAATAAAATATTTCTAGGTCTTTCTCTAACCCTCAATTTTCTACCCATTTAAATGCTAAAATCCATACAAAATCAATGTATTTAACTTATAATAGGTTGGGATAACATACATTATCATTGGTGATGAAAACCCTCTCTTGAAGCTACCAAAAAAATCGCCCAAGCCATGAAACCTTCGAGAAAAATGGCCAAAATCTGACTTTTAAAACAACCCTCTACCTCCAGACATTTTCGCTTTTGCGGAACCCTAGCCTCTTCCGCGGTCCCGCTTCTGCGACTCCCATCCACTCCAGCCACACCGCTTCTGCGGTTCCGCTTCAGCGGATCAAGGGCTGCTTCTGCGGTCCTGGACGTCCTCGCCCTCGTCCGCTTCTGTGGCTTCTTCCTCGCTTCTGCGGTCCCATTTCCGCAGAAGCGCAAATACCAGATACCAACTAACTTAGCTTTTTCCAAAAATCAAAATTCTGATCCGTTAACCACCCGGAATCCATCCAAACCCCCGCAACCTCAACCAATCATACCAACAAATTCCAAAACACATTACGGACTTGCTCGGGGCCTCAAATCACATTAAACAACGCTAAAATCATGAATTACACCTCGATTCGAGCTTTATGAACTTTGAACTTTCCAACTTTTGCATCCGAGGTTTAAACCTATCAAATCATGTCCGATTGACCTCAAATTTTGCACACAAGTCATATTTGACATTACGGACCTACTCCAACTTCTAGAATCAGATTCTGACCCCGATATCAAAAAGTCCACTTTCGGTCAAACTTCTCAAAAACCTTAAAATTTCTATCTTTAGCCAAATGGCTTCAAAACGACCTACGGACCTTCAAATTCACTTCCGATCGCGCTCCCAACTCCAAAATCACCGTACGGAGCTACTCCCAGTCTCGCAATTCCAAACAGACAACGATAATGCTGAAATGCAGTTCAAGCCAAACTTTAGAAATTTCTTCAAAAATGCTAACTTCCACAATAGGCAGCGAAACACTCCCGGGTTATCCAAAACCCGCATCGGGCACACGCGCAAGTCTGAAATCATCATACGAACCTATTAAAACCTTCAGATCCTGATTTCGAGGTCTTTTACTCAAAAATTCAATCCTAGTTAATTTTTCAATTTAAGGCTTCTGAAATGGGAATTTTCATTTAGATTTAACTCTGATCTTCCTGAATTTCAATTCCAACCATGCGTACAAGTTATACCACCTGAAATGAAGTTGCTCATGGCCTGAGACTACTGAACGATGCGTTAGGGCTCAAAATGACCGGTCGGGTCGTTACGTTCTCTCCCTCTTAAACATACACTCGTCCTCGAACGTGCTGAAAACTGTACCGAAGTAGTTTGAAATAACTTTTTACCACCTTATGCACCTTCCCATGATACCACAACTTAGCCGAGCACAATAGCTTGATAAGTTCTGAAGATACTCCCCTTTATTCAAGCATATAAGCCTTAGAGCCCAATTTCAACATCCGGAATTCTTTGTCAGGCTTGTTCTCATCATAGGATCACCAAATCATTCACCACACGTTGTACCCAACATGACTGCATAACTTTGCTGAATTCACACTTTGCATCAATTTACTTATAGGACCACAATAACATTTTTTGATCAACTTAGCCAAAAATCAACGAATCAGATGCTCCCATTGCACCTCATGACCTACATAGTTCTTGCTCTAACTTTTATAACACAAACACGATGGAAGAGATGTGCTGAAATTCATAACTGACTGCCGAATCAACAAATCATTGAGTCTATACCTCTGACAAGAACCATTATCACATTCCGAACCAAATAATGATCTCTGCTCTTTAATATACTTCATATACTCAGATTGCACTGATCCTAAATCCCATAATCTCGTCTCACCCAGTACAAACTGCTCAGGCAATAAGCCACTCTGAATGCGATCAAAAGTCTCACATGATGCCACAATGTGCCAAAAGGCCACCAATCCGAACACAACATCAACAGGAATTCGAAATCTGGAAGGAATTATCTAACCCCGCACTAATACGGACTTTCCTTAAGAGATAGGAAGAAAAACACACAAAAACAAAAATAGAATATAGGAACCCAGACTCGACATCAACTGTTGTGGCGCACAACCCGATCCAAATAACATACTCATGGCGGCATGCCACCCCATCCATACGTAAATCTCGCATAAGGATGGGGTGGCATGCCACTCAATCCATACATAAATCTAGCAAGCCCGCTAAGTGCATAATACAATTCCTGAGAAAACACATAGTGTTATAGGCTACAAAACACAAGCATAATTGAGTTACGATACAAGATCTGAATCTCATGAGCCATTCTTCTCACCTAACATCCTCGTCATACGGAACCTCAACACATAAGAGTTTACCAAGCCATCTCACAACTCATACGATGCAATACACCATTACCTGGAATAGCAATGACAAAATAACACCCTGAATATTCCTCCATAGGGAACGCTCCCTGAAACAAACACAACTGGCCTGATATAAGCCGCGTTCACATATAAATCAATCCACTGATCTCAAGCCGATTTCTGATTGCACCAACTTGGATAATAACCTTTCGAAGGTCCAAAGTAACTCACCTCCAAGCATAAATTCTCAGACTAATGATATTACCAAAATCCTCATACTTGGTTAAATCCCTAGTCAATCAAGTGACTACATGCCGCATTATGCAATCTTCCAGTGGGTCACGCTCCCACAACATCTAACCCACCATACGCACTGACGTTGAAAAGCGATCAAGAATCCTCAACCAGGATGCAAAGCCTCTTTCACAATACATCGATCTCAGGTGACGCTGAAGACAATACCAATTTACCTCAATCATTCAACCATTTCCTTGCTCATCCGAGCCCATGGCATGCTTACCAGCAACAAACTGCAACCTTGATCCTCACTCTGAATTTCCATGCTACTCACTGCACCCAACGTGCCAATATATAATAGAACACGATTTTCGACATAAATCCGAGATCATTAATATTTTATCACTTCATCATATAATAACTTTTCACTTAAATCACTTCGGGAGAATCATAGCAACACACAGGAAAATCCCCATAACCATAGAATATGCAAATCTGCAAGTAGTAGTCCAAGCCACCATATCCCTTCCGGAATTCGCTTCCACTTAACAAGCCATAACAGAAAAATACCCCTGATAAATCATCAATCACGGTGGACAACAGACCTTACACGTACTGCCACAGATCATACACATAACTTGATCACGCGGACCGAACTGATCACTACCCCAACATGCCAATTCAACTATGGCTAATCAATTTTCCTTCTTCCAATTCATCTTTGCTTGCCTTAGAAATAAGACTAACTCCATTCAACATATAACATACTCCATCTACACTCGCCCCGTGTGACCTTGAATCACGAGACCAGGCTGTCTCAATTCCCACGAACTATTTCATATCACCCAAATGCTACACCACAAGTCAAAATATCATAGAACATTCTAGGCACCTTCTCATAAGCTGCTACAAAGCTTGATTCTTAACCGTACTCGTATTCTCGAAATCATTGGGCACTACACTTTAACTTCTGAATTCACTAGAAACATTGTTGAGAGCCACCCGCTCTGACTTGGTGCCGAATATAATTCACTCCATAGATATTATAACTCACGATACTCTCTCAGTGAAGAACCCGACGAAATCACTTACTCTGAAACTTGCATCTATACGAGGCATAAATCCTAAATCTTTTCTCAATCTGAACATGAGCCAATACGGCTAACCGTATCATGCCTCCAACAATTTGTTTGCTCGAATTACCACTTATGGTCTTTTCTTATAGTTGAAATAATCCATCAACATGCTAATAGCCAAAAATCACGCAAATAATTAATCATACAGCCCAATCATAAGCGGTCGGACTCTCCTACTTAGCTTGAAGTCATCTTTTCACAATTCTTGAGTTCGCCCGACCTCTTTTCCTCTAATTGGCATAACCTCGCGCCATAAATTGTCAAAATTTCTTGAAAACTTCCTGTAAATCCTTATTTTTCATATTCTGAATCATTAAAAACATTTGCACGACCGATCTCATTGTTGAACAACCAATATAATGTTAGAATATACGCGTAACGCTAGAGGGGGGGGGTGAATAGCGTTATAATAAAAAACAATATAAACTTGCGGAATTAAAAATTGCAGGATTGAAATAAGTGCGGTAAGTAAATAATAAGGAACGAACGCACCGAAATTATCCTGGTTCACCACAACCTGTGGCTAGTCCAGTCTCCGAGAGACTCTCTCGAGATTCCACTAACTTCGTTAAGCTTACGGGTGCTTAACAAACCGTTACAAACTGAGAACTTGAGTCACACAAGCCTCAACAACCTTTGCTCGAAGATACCACACTTCAAGACTTCAACCGAAGGAATGAAAATGTTCCTTCTTACAACCACAAGGGATTAACACTTCCCTTCAAGTGTATACAAACACTTAGCACTCAAGACAAGACTCTCTTTAAGAGTAGATATGAGTAAAATAAATATGCTCAAGAACACAACAACTTTCGTCAAGAGTTTGGCTCTCAAAAACTTATTAAATGAATAGAAAATGATGAATATGAGAGTATGCAAGCTTTAGCAAGAATATAATCAGTTGTTGTACTTAGAAGACTGATTTTGAGTTGTATTTATAGTGTTCAAAACCCCCACAACCGTTGCTTAATTGCCAATCAAGAATTGCTGATTTTGTGCTAAGATAATCGATTATCTGATTTGCATAATCGATTATTTTCCAATCGTTCAAAAATCATTCCCAGGTTTTAAGCAGAATAATCGATTATCCAAATCGTATAATCGATTACCTGACAACGTTCAAAAAATCATATTCAGATTTTACTTAACATAATCGATTATCAGATTGTGTATAATCGATTACCTGACAACGTTCAAAAAATCATATGCAGATTTTACTTAACATAATCGATTATCAGATTGTGTATAATCGATTACCTGACAACGTTCAAAAAATCATATGCAGATTTTACTTAGCATAATCGATTATCAGATTATGTATAATCGATTATCTTTCAGAGTTTAAAAATACTTTGGCAACGGTCATTTGCATAATCGATTATGCTATAAAGATAATCGATTATCTTTTATATTTTGAAAACTTCGGACTACACTGTCTTAACATAATCGATTATCATAAAGTACATAATCGATTATTTTACAGTCTTGTAAAATTCGATAGACACTGCCTCAACATAATCGATTATCATAATATGCATAATCGATTATTTTATAGCTTTGAAAAATCTTATGGACACTGCCTCAACATAATCGATTATCATAAGGTACATAATCGATTATCTTGTAGCTTTGAAAAATCTAATGTACACTGCCTTAACATAATCGATTATCATAAGGTACATAATCGATTATTGTTCAGCTTTGTAAATCTGGTGTACATTGTCTTAACATAATCGATTATCATAAAGTACATAATCGATTATCTTTGTCCAGATTTGAGAGGCATGTTTAAAAATCATTTTGGCTAAAATAAAATGTTTGAAAATCATTTTGCTTTAAATTAAATATGCATGATTTGATAAAAATGATTTTACGAGAGAAGCCAAGTCTTGAGTTAATTGTCGGATCAAGATCACAATTAAAGAACGACTCATGTATAACTTTATTTCTTTGCTTGATCATGATCTTTGTTCGTCTTGTGCTTGAACCTCATTATGTGTCAATTGCGCGCTTGTGCTTGGACCTCGTCATATGTCAATTGCGCGTCGTTTGTCATTTATCAAAACCTACAAATATGAACACACGTTTAGTTTAGTGCCTTGAGAACGTGTTTCAACAATTTCCCCCTTCTTGATAATGGCAAACCAATATCGGGATATGCATATTAGATAATTCATAATGACGATCCAAGACAAGTATATCGATATGCAATTAGTTCCCCCTCAACATATGAATTCCCCCTCAATTTATGCCAATATTAAGTGCATAGCCCTTATTCTTCCCCCTTTTGACATTAGCAAAAAAACATTAGTAAATAACTTGTTTATTGATTAACCAAAAATCGCAATTATAAAAGGGACAATATAATGTCAACATAATCGATTATTGATACTTGATAATCGATTATGTACTTAGGAGAAATCGATTATTCTTAAAAGAGATCGATTTTTTCTGCACCAGTGCTTTATAATTCCCCCTGTCTTTGGGGCGATGCCTGCAAAATAGAATTAGGCGCCTCCGACGCTCAAGTTGGTAATGAAAAACAGAAAAAAAATGCAATGCATGACTTAGATCAACGTGGAGTCAAGAATCCCGAGTTCACTACGAATTCGGAAAAAGGACTCTTTCTCTAAAGGCTTTGTGAAAATGTCGGCCAATTGAGATTTGGTTTCAACAAACTCAATTTCGACATCACCTTTGAGAACGTGATCTCTTATAAAGTGGTGCCTAATCTCAATGTGTTTTGTTCTTGAATGAAGAACGGGGTTCTTCGTCAAGCTTATGGCGCTAGTATTATCACATCTAAAAGGGATATGATCGATACTTAGTCCATAGTCCGAGAGTTGTTGTTTCATCCAAAGGATTTGAGCACAACAACTCCCCGCGGCTACATATTCAGCCTCGGTTGTGGACAACGCAACACTTACCTGTTTCTTACTAAACCAAGAGACAAGAGAGCTACCTAGCAAATGGCAAGTGCCACTAGTGCTCTTGCGGTCCAATTTGCAGCCCGCAAAATCGGAGTCGGAATAGCCAACAAGTTGGCATGAAGAACCTTTGGGATACCATAGTCCCACATTTATAGTACCAACAAGATACTTCATTATCCGCTTAACCGCAGTTAGGTGCGACTCCTTCGGACATGATTGATATCGAGCGCATAAACATACGCTAAACATTATGTCCGGTCTACTAGCAGTAAGATAAAGAAGGGATCCGATCATACCTCGATACTTCTTGGTGTCGACTTCCTTACCTTTCTCATCTTTGTCAAGATGATCGGATGTGCTCATTGGAGTGGCCATCGCTTTGGCGTTGCTCATTTCAAATCGTTTTAGCAACTCTTTGCAATATTTAGATTGACAAATGAAAGTTCCTTCTTTCATTTGTTTCACTTGCAACCCCAAGAAGAAGGTTAGCTCACCCATCATAGACATCTCAAATTCGCTTGTCATTAAATCAGAAAATTCCTTGCACAAAGCATTGTTAGTAGTACCAAAAATAATATCATCCACATAGATTTGAACTAATAAAATATTATTGTTTTTATGCTTAATAAATAGTGTGGTGTCAACTTTCCCCCTAATGAACTCATTGTCCAAAAGAAATTTGCTCAATCGTTCATACCAAGCTCGGGGAGCTTGTTTAAGACCATAAAGGGCTTTCTTAAGTTTGAAAACATGATCAGGAGATTTAAAATCTTCAAAGCACGGGGTTGTTCAACATAAACTTCTTCTTGAATAAGACCATTTAGAAAAGCACTCTTTACATCCATTTGATATAAATTGAAATTCATAGAAGAGGAAAAAGCAAGTAATAAACGAATAGCTTCTAACCTTGCTACGGGTGCATACGTTTCTTCATAGTCAATTCCTTCTTCTTGATTGTAAGCTTTTGCTACAAGCCTAGCTTTGTTTCTAGTGATTACACCATTTTCATCTAATTTATTTCGAAAAACCCATTTCGTACCAATTATGGTATAATTGTCGGGTCTTGGCACCAATTCCCAAACGTCATTTCGTTTGAATTGGTTAAGCTCCTCTTGCATTGCCAAGGTCCAATGCTCATCCCCAATTGCTTCGGAAATGGTTGAGGGTTCAATTTGAGAAACGAAAGCAGTATGTCCTAAGGTGTTCTTAAGATTGTTTCGAGTACTTACCTTTTGTTCAATGTCGCCAATTACCTTGTCGAGAGGATGGTCTTTGATTGTCCTCCACGCGTTGGGCAGTTTCGTTTCTTTCTCCAGTGGTGGCGCTTCCTCCGATGATTGTTCCAAGATTTCATCTTGAATTTCCTTTGGGTTTTCCTCTTGTACTTTGTCTTGAGGACTTATTGTGTTTAAAATACCTGCAAGATCAAAACCAGAATCCTTTCTCGCCAAGCGAGCATTATTTTCGGAAAACACAATATGAGGGGATTCCTCAATAGTTTCGGTTCTATTATTGAATACTCTATATGCTTTGCTACTTGATGAATAACCAAGAAAAATTCCTTCATCCGATTTGGCATCAAATTTTCCCAAATTATCTTTTCCGTTGTTATGAATAAAGCATTTACAACCGAATACTCTAAGATGGGAGAGATTAGGTTTCCTTCACTTATAGAGTTCATAGGGAGTTTTCATGAGTATTGGCCTTATGACTACTCTGTTTAAAACGTAGCATGCGGTACTCACGGCATCCGCCCAAAACTGTTTGGGAATCTTAGCCTCATCGAGCATGGTTCTAGCCATCTCTTCGAGACACCTATTTTTCCGTTCCACCACTCCATTTTGTTGCGGTGTACGTGGAGCAGAGAAGGTGTGCTCAATACTGAGTTTGTCACAAAAGTCCGTGAAGAGATTGTGATCGAACTCTCCCCCATGATCACTTCTTATGGAAGTGACGGTTGTGTTCTTTTCATTTTGAACACGTTTAAGAAAGCATTTAAAATTTTGAAAAGCCTCACTTTTGTGAGCAAGAAATAGTGTCCATGTAAATCTAGAATAATTATCAACAATAACAAAAGCATAACGATTTCTACCAAGACTTTCAATGCGAGATGGTCCAAAGAGATCCATGTGAAGAAGTTGCAAAGGTCTTGTAGTTGAAACAATATTCTTAGATTAAAAAGATGCTTTTGTTTGCTTCCCTTTTTGACAAGAATCACAAATAGTGTCATTTTCAAATTTCAAATTTGGAAGACCAATAACTAAATTTTGTGAAACCAATTTGTTTCAAAGATGCATGTTGATATGAGCCACTCTACGATGCCATAACCACATATCATCTTCTTTACTCATAAGACAATTCACATACTCTGATGAAGAGTTTTCAAGATCAACCATATAGATGTTATCAATTCTAAAACCACGAAGAATAATTTTAAAATCACTACGACGAAAAACTAAGCATTCTTCCGAATCAAACAAAACAAGATTTCCCTTGTCACATAATTGGCTTATGCTCAAGAGATTATGTTTTAGACCTTTAACTAGCAATATATGCTTAATGGAAGAAGATTCATTCTTACCGACCGAGCCAATGCCGATAATTTTTCCCTTGTTGTTATCTCCAAAAATAACGTTTCCTCCTTCCTTGTGTTCTAGTTGAAGGAACTTGGATGCGTCTCCGGTCATTTGTGGAGCATCCACTATCAAGGTACCAAAGTACACTTGATCCCTTCAAACATACCTACAAGACAAATCAATGAGTTTTTGGTACCCAAGCTGTTTTGGGTCCTTGAGAGTTAGGTGGAAAATGTTGTTGTGCTTGACATGCAGTTAAGTGTCTGTGTCTAGTAAAACAAGCAGGAGCAATATGTCCTATTCGACTACAATAGTGACAAATGACATTAGGATTATGCATTCTTCTAGGTTGGTAGTAGTTGGAGGTACGAAAATCGTTTGCTCTATTTTTGACAATATGGCTATTGCGCAATCCTTGAAAATCATTTCTCCTACTGTTTGTTCTAGGATATGCAGCGTTTCTAGAGTAATTGTTTCTAGGTCGAGTATGTCTAGGTTGCGATTGTTGAAGGCCATTTCTAGGCGTTCTAAAATGTTCAAAGTTTCTTCTAGTGTTTGGTCTAGGATGCATGTTGATTCTAGGATGGTTATTTCTAGGATGAATGTTTATTTTATTTATCCTAGGTTGAGCCTTGGGTTGTTGGGGGATGGCTTCAACTTTTTCTTTAGGCTCATTTTTGAAACCTATGCCATGTTTGGTCGATTTCAATTTGACAAGAACATCATTCAAATTTTTATGAGAAGAATTGAACTTATCTAGGGTGCCCTTAAGTCTTTCTACTTCATCTTTTAGATGCATGCAAGAAATACAATTTTTACTAGAACTCTCGGGTTTGTCGGCGCTTCTCTTGCCGAAAAATTTGTTTTCTTCTTTCAACTTCTCATTTTCCAAAATCAATTTTTCCAAATCTTTTTCTTTCAAAGAGAGTTGTTTTTCAAAATCTTTTTCTTTCAAAGAGGAATTTTTCTTTACGTCTCTAACAGTTTCGGAAGCTCTAATTAATTCACTATACAATTCATCAAAAGCATTTTGCATTTCCTCAAGAGAAAAGAAATTTTTTGAAGAAATTTGACATACCTCTTCTTGATTGTCTTCGTGTGCCATGAGACATAGATTTGCGGCTTCGTCTTCTTCATCGTCGCTTGATTCGTCTCCGGAGTCACCTCCCCAAGATATGTATGCTCGTTGTTTCTTGAAGGGTTTCTTCTCCTTTTTGACATTTGGGCAATTTGATTTAATGTGCCCGATTTCTCCGCATCCATAGCACTTTACTTGATCTCCTTGTTGTTTGCATTTTCGTTCATACTCTTTTCGCATGAACTTTTGAAACCTCTTAATAACGAGTCCGAACTCGTTATCTCCGTTGTTTGAGTCCTCATCATTTTGAGGTTGAGCCGTGCTTGCCTTGAGGGCGATTCTTCGTTTCCTTTGATCATTAAACGGAGGGTTAAGTATAGTAGATTCATAGGTTGTAAGATTACCTCTTAGTCCGTCGATTGTGACATATGAAACGCCGATGGACTCTTGAATTGCGTCGGCCTTGGAGCGCCATTCTGGAGTGAGACTTCGGAGAATTTTTCGGACAAGTTCCTTATCCGTGAAGTTCTTCTTAAGAGCATGTAGGTCATTGACGATTTTTGAAAATCGTTCGAACATGTCATCGATCCTCTCGCTTTCCTTCATGTGAAACAGTTCATATGCATGGGTTAGAAAATCAATTTTAGCTTCTCTTACCTGGTTCGTACCTTCGTACGTGATTTCCAGCTTATCCCACATTTGCTTAGCCGTTGTGCAACATGATATTTTTCTGTAATCATCAGCATTTACAGCACAATATAATAAGTTGATGGCTCTAGCGTTGTTCTGCACTTTTCGGATATCATCCGCATCGTATTCATCTTCGGATTTTGGAACCCATTCATTTTCAACCTTTTTGGTTGGAATTTGTTCTCCCTTCGTTATAACCTTCCATAGATGAAAATTATTCGATTGGATGAATATTCTCATCCTCTCCTTCCAGTACGTATAGTTTGTGCCGTCGAACAGTGGTGGTCTGGTGGAGCATTATCCTTCAACTATTCCTACATTAAAGTCACGAGTAGAAGCCATGGATTGTTTCTCTCAAACGATTAAGTCTTTCAGAGAGTTGGGCTCTGATACCAATTGTTAGAATATACGCTTAACGCTAGAGGGGGGGTGAATAGCGTTATAATAAAAAACAATATAAACTTGCGAAATTAAAAATTGCAGGATTGAAATAAGTGCGGTAAGTAAATAATAAGGAACGAACGCACCGAAATTATCCTGGTTCACCACAACCTGTGGCTAGTCCAGTCCCCGAGAGACTCTCTCGAGATTCCACTAACTTCGTTAAGCTTACGGGTGCTTAACAAACCGTTACAAACTGAGAACTTGAGTCACACAAGCCTCAACAACCTTTGCTCGAAGATACCACATTTCAAGACTTCAACCGAAGGAATGAAAACGTTCCTTCTTACAACCACAAGGGATTAACACTTCCCTTCAAGTGTATACAAACACTTAGCACTCAAGACAAGACTCTCTTTAAGAGTAGATATGAGTAAAATAAATACGCTCAAGAACACAACAACTTTCGTCAAGAGTTTGGCTCTCAAAAACTTATTAAATGAATAGAAAATGATCAATATGAGAGTATGCAAGCTTTAGCAACGTTCTATAATCAGTTGTTGTACTTAGAAGACTGATTTTGAGTTGTATTTATAGTGTTCAAAACCCCCACAACCATTGCCTAATTGCCAATCAAGAATTGCTGATTTTGTGCTAAGATAATCGATTATCTGATTTGCATAATCGATTATTTTCCAATCGTTCAAAAATCATTCCCGGATTTTAAGCAGAATAATCGATTATCCAAATCGTATAATCAATTACCTGACAACGTTCAAAAAATCATATTCAGATTTTACTTAACATAATCGATTATCAGATTGTGTATAATCGATTACCTGACAATGTTCAAAAAATCATATGCAGATTTTACTTAACATAATCGATTATCAGATTGTGTATAATCGATTACCTGACAACGTTCAAAAAATCATATGCAGATTGTACTTAGCATAATCGATTATCAGATTGTGTATAATCGATTATCTTTCAGAGTTTAAAAATACTTTGGCAACGGTCATTTGCATAATCGATTATGCTATAAGGATAATTGATTATCTTTTATATTTTGAAAACTTCGGACTACACTGTCTTAACATAATCAATTATCATAAAGTACATAATCGATTATTTTACAGTCTTGTAAAATTTGATAGACACTGCCTCAACATAATCGATTATCATAATGTGCATAATCGATTATTTTATAGCTTTGAAAAATCTTATGGACACTGCCTCAACATAATCGATTATCTTAAGGTACATAATCGATTATCTTGTAGCTTTGAAAAATCTAATGTACACTGCCTTAACATAATCGATTATCTTAAGGTACATAATCGATTATTGTTCAGCTTTGTAAATCTGGTGTACATTGTCTTAACATAATCGATTATCATAAAATACATAATCGATTATCTTTGTCCAGATTTGAGAGGCCTGTTTAAAAATCATTGTGGCTAAAATAAAATGTTTGAAAATCATTTTGCTTTAAATTAAATATGCATGATTTGATAAAAATGATTTTACGAGAGAAGCCAAGTCTTGAGTTAATTGTCGGATCAAGATCACAATTAAAGAACGACTCATGTATAACTTTATTTCTTTGCTTGATCATGATCTTTGTTCGTCTTGTGCTTGAACCTCGTTATGTGTCAATTGCGCGCTTGTGCTTGGACCTCGTCATATGTCAATTGCACGTCGTTTGTCATTTATCAAAACCTACAAATATGAACACACGTTTAGTTTAGTGCCTTGAGAACGTGTTTCAACATATAATTCTTTGCATAAGCTTCGCCAACCACGCGGCTGCTAACCTGCTCACGGGGAATAACCTACCTAGGGGAATCACCTTCCAACATCTTCACATGCCGTTGCACGTGATACATTCACAATGACACCAAAAGCCCATCCTAAGTCCGAGCACAACTTCCAAATTCAAGGTTATGCTGCACCCTCCTACATTTCAAGCAGCTATTTTCTGCCATATCAATCTTCTGCCGCATAATAGCCCATACTTCACATCATACCCGCAGGCTTCAATCACCAATCATTAAAATCCCCAATTCGATCCAAACTCTCCATAAGGCGCGTAGTCTCCTACTACCAAGCCCAATGCAACACCCGCCACTCTCCCATTTTGGCGAAACTCATCTCCTTAACCGGTCACTCGACCTTGCTCCTCATACTTGGCCTTCTAAAAGGTTTTAAACACTGCCTGACACTTCCTACATGTCCTTCCTCATACTTTACTGCTCAATTGTTGCCTCATATAAAATCTATCTTCGTGGCACTTGAACCCACAATAGCTGCTAATATTAGGCCTCTCGAAAGGTCATCTTTATCGATCTGTCAGCATTAAAAGAATTGATTTGATCTTGAACCACCGCACCATGCGACAATTGATAGTCGTATCTCCAATACTATTTCACAATATGCTACCATAAAGGAGAATTGTAGAAGATTATAACATCGACGCACTTGGTACGTTCCATTGGGACCACAACACCCCAGCATAGAAGAAAATCTCCACCACGCTTGAAAATACCAAGTCTCATTAGTTTCACTAGCCCATATCTGATCATTCTTAGTCTGACTGCCTTTTCCCCTGCCGAAAATAAAATATTAAATCTCTTGATTACACAATGAGTAAACCTCCCTTCAATTCATCCGCTGCAGCGACACATGGGAAAACATCCTACCATATGCGGAATGATCTCTCATAAGCATCATGGCAACCTGTGCCTAGCCTCAAGGCTCTTAGAAGTCCTGTTAATGAGCTGAACCGTAGAATATCCTTCCATAAAGAGACTATAACAGTCCAATAAACTATACCAGGAAAATCATCCTGCACCACAATTGTATTTCCATTTCAATTCTTCAAATTCTCTATTTCAAACAAGCGCTCGTGTCGCGTAAGATTGAGTATGAAGGAATAAAAAGCATATGCCTCAAAGGAATCAAACCGCACGATAAGGAAATCAAGAATGGAAGTACTCCTAACAGTCCCGTAGCCTCCCGATGATAAGTATAGATGTCTCCATACCGATCGACTCTACTAGATTTACTCATGACTTGGGAGACCAACAGGAACCAAGTGCTCTGACACCATGTTGTCACGACCCAAAATCCACTAAGGGTCGTGGTGGCACCGAACACCGCTGTCAGGCCAGCCAACTCAAATACTTTTAAGTTAGTCTCGTTTTAACACTTTTGAAATACAGGATTTCTCCTCTACTATTTAGAAATTTTAAAGAATATATTCTCAAATCAAATTTAAAGGTTAAGCAATTAATACAATACTTCAAACCATCCCAGAACCCGGTGTCACAAGTGCATGAACATCTACTAACAAGAGAAATAAATACAACATCCATTCGGGATTCAGTGGATGGAAAGTAAATACATTACAAAGGAAGGGACACCTCTAGTTGCGGTCGTCTCGAATGATGCAGCTCACCTAGTCCCAGAATCATTCATGTTGCCATGCCTATTAAGTCACTGGAGTCACATATACCTGTGCAACAAAACGCACAGCAAGTGTAGTATGATTACAAAGATAACGTATACCCAATGAGCATCCTGCCTAATCCCAAAGGGGTAGAGATGAGATAGTCAACTTTGACACTCTCTAGTGGTCCAATAATTATTCATCCTTAATAGATATGTTGAACAGTGCATTTATTTTATAACATTATTTTATCCAAATAGAGGAAACAAGTAAACACATAATTTTTTCATAGAAATTTCCATAGGTCCTCTTTATTATGAACAAATAAATCTCGAGCCAGGGTGAGCCAGCGAAAACTTAAATAAGTTTAGGACAACAATAAAAACATGCACAAATCACAGTGAGGTTGATGGCCCGCTCCAACAAAAATGTAAATTTCGCACTGCCGAGGGTCGAGCGGCTCGTACCATAGATGCATCTATTTAAGACGTTTGGCCTGTTCTAGAAATAAACACATACCCTGCTCACGAATCATGCATGCGACGCAGGACACAAAAGAATACATGCTCAATCAGTCAAATAAGAGCTTATCGGGGAATATTTATTCATAAAACAAATTGTCCTTTAAAAATTTTAAGAAATAAAGATTAATTCCTTTGAAATTCATTTACTAATTTAATGTGATTTAGAAAATTCAAGCCATCGATGGGTTCACAAATAATTCAAGTGTAACATGCCTTTGGATCCTAGACTACCCCGATAATAGCATAATAGTAGCTACAAACTGACTCTCAACACCTCGTGCTTACGTAGCCCCCACAAATAGGAGCAGATAATTAATTTAACTCACCTATAGGGTAATTTCCCCTCATAAAATTAAAGATGAGACTCACCTCGCTCCGACGAATCATAACCGGGATTCTTCCGAAAGCTCAAACGAATGCAAAATGCTCCAAAACTAGCCAATAATCATACAAATCCATTAATATACGCTCATCTATACTTTACAACTCATTTATAACAATTCCTTGCCCCGAACGAAAAGTTGACAAAAAATCCCTCAGGCCCACGTGCCTGGAATCTGAAATGTTTTGAAGATAAACTTTGCCCATGACCTTAGTAGCTCAAATATATAATTTTTTCTTAATTTCATATCCAAAATCGTGGCTAAATTCCAAGAATACAATATTTATAGGTCTTTCTCCAACCCTCAATTTTCTACCCATTTACATGCTAAAATCTATACATAATCAATGTATTTAACTCATAATAGGTGGGAATAACAAACCTTATCATTGATGATGAAAACCCTCTCTTGAAGCTCCCCAAAAATAGCCTAAGTCATGAAACTTTTGAGAGAAATGGCCAAAATCTGACTTTTAAAACAACCCTCTGCCTCCAGACATTTTTGCTTCTGCGGAACCCTGTCCTCTTCCGCGGTCACGCTTCTGCGGACCGCTTTCCCCTTCTGCGGCTCCCATCCACTCCGGGCCTACCGCTTCTGCGGTTCCGCTTCAGCGGATCAAGGGTCGCTTCTGCGGTCCTGGCGGCCCTCGCCCTCGTTCGCTTCTTCGGCTTCTTCCTTGCTTCTGCTGGGCCACTTCTGCGGTCCCATTTCCGTAGAAGCGGAAATAACAGATACCAGCTAACTTAGCTTTTTCCAAAAATCCAAATTTTGATCTGTTAACTACCCAGAATCCACCCAAGGCCCATGGGACCTTAATCAATCATACCAAGAAATCTCAAAACACATTAGGGACTTGCTCGAGGCCTCAAATCACATCAAACAAGGCTAAAACCATGAATTACTCCTCGATTCGAACTTTATGAACTTTGAACTTTCCAACTTCTACATCCGAGGTTTAAACCTATTAAATCATGTCCGATTGACCTCAAATTTTGCACACAAGTTGGATTTGACATTACGGACCTACTCCAACTTCCAGAATCATATTATGACCCCAATATCAAAAAGTCCACTTCTGGTCAAACTTCTCAAAAACCTTCAAATTTCTATCTTTATCCAAATGGCTTCAAAACGACCTACGAATATCGAATTCACTTTTGATCATGCTCCCAACTCCATAATCACTGTACGGAGCTACTCCCAGTCTACGAATTCCAAACGGACATCGATCACACTGAAATGCACTTCAACCCAAACTTAAGAAATTTCTTCCAAAATGCTAACTTCCACAATATGCACCAAAACGTTCTCGGGTTATCCAAAACCTGCACCGGACATATGCCCAAGTCTGAAATAATCATACAAACCTGGTGGAACCTTCAAATCTTAGTTCCAAGGTCGCTTACTCAAAAATCCAATCCTAAGCAATTCTTTCAACTTAATGCTTCTGAAACAGAAATTTTCATTTAACCTTAACTCCGTTCTTCCTGAAATTTAATTTCGACCATGCGTACAAGTCATAACACTTGAAATAAATCTGCTCATGGCGTCAGACTACTGAACTACAGGTTAGGGCTCAAAATGACGGCCGGGTCGTTACACATGCTATCTTGGATTGCAATGCCAAGACTGTGACCTTAGCTTTATCGTACTTTCCCCGCTTAGACCGGACGGGGACTCCTAGTCACTCTACCCTTAGTCTTATTTTGTATGTGAAGGCTCGGCATATGGTCGAGAAGGGATATTTGGTCTATTTGGCTTATGTTCGCTATTCTAGTATGGAGGTCCCTTCTATTGATTATGTGCCAGTTGTTTGGGAGTTTCCTGAGGTTTTTGTTATAGACCTGTCGGGGATGCCATCCGTAGGGACATTGATTTCTGCATTGATCTGTATCAGATGGCCCTGGGGAGTTGAAAGAGTTAAAGTAGCAGTTGTAGAATTTGCTCGAGAAGGGTTTCATTAGACCCATCGTTTTACCTTAGGGTGCACCGGTGTTGTTTGTGAAGAAAAAATATGGTTCGATGAGAATGTGCATTGATCACCGGCAATTGAACAAGGTCACGATTAAGAATAAGCATCCACTACTTAGGATTGACGATTTTTTCGATCAACTTCAGGGTGCCATGGTATTTTCCAAGATTGATATGAGATCTGGCTGCCATCAGTTCAGAATTAGGGCATCTAATGTCCCTAAGACAGCTTTCTGCACTCGGTACGGGAATTATGAGTTTTTGGTTATGTCATTTAGGTTAACAAATGCCCCAACAACTTTTATGGTTTTGATGAACCAAGTGTTCAGGTCTTATTTGGACTCACTTGTGATAGTCTTCCTTGATGATATATTGATATACTCCAACATTCAGGAAGAGCACGAGCAGCATCTCATTGTGGTTCTTCAGACTCTGAAGGGTAGTCAACTATATGCAAAATTTTCGAAGTGTAAGTTCTGGTTGAATTCAGTTGCATTCCTAAGTCATGTCATATTAGCAGAGGGTATTCAGGTCGACCCGAAGAAGATTGAGGCAGTCAAGAACTGGCCTAGACCAGCATAATCTATAGAGATTCGGAGTTTCCTGGGATTGGCGGGATACTGTCGTCGTTCATTGAGAGTTTTCATCTGTCGCAGCCCCGATGACCAGGTTGACCCAGAAGGGTGCACAGTTCAGATGGTCGAACGAGTGTGAGGCAAGCTTTTAGAAGCTCAAGACAGCTCTAACTACAACACCAGTATTGGTTTTTCCTACAGGTTCAGGACCTTATACAGTTTATTGTGATGCTTCCCGTATTGGACTTGGTGCAGTATTGATGGAGGATCACAAGTTCATTGCCTATGCTTCGAGGTAGGGGTGTTCATAAAAACCCAAATAATCGAACCAAACCAAAAACCAAACCAAACCGACCAAAAAAACCAATACTTTTTGGTTTGGTTTGGTTTTGGTTTTTAATTTTAAAAACTGATCAAATTTGGTTTGGTTTTAGTTTAAATCAGAAAAAAAACCGAACCAAATCGACTATAGGAGTAGCTATTTTAAATTTATTATTACACCTATATATATGTATATTGTTATATAAAGTTTCAAACAAATTATGGTAAATGTTAATAGTTTGCACTTTCAAAATAGTTCTTTACTTTTACATTCTAGTTTGATTGGTAGTTTACTTTTGTTTAGTGTAAGAATAAATTTTGTGTTAAAAATAACTTATTTTAATTGAGATCTTAAATTATTAATCACTATTTCATTCAAGTATCATCAATATATTTTGGTAAATAATAGATTTCTCAAAGGTCAATTGACTTGATAATGTTACATTGAAAATATGGTCGCCGAAATATGTGCATAGTAGTGTATGTATTATATTTAAAAAACCGACAAATAACCAGAAAAAATCGAAAAACTGACATAAATCGAATCGAGAAAAACCAACTTAATTGGTTTGGTTTGGTTCTAATATTTAAAAAACCGACTTTCTTGGTTTGGTTTCTTTTTAGGGAAAAACTGATCCAAATCGAACCATGAACACCCCTACTTCAAGGCAGTTGAAGATTCATGAGAAGAACTATTCAGTGCATGATTTGAAGTCGGCAACCATTGTTCACACATTGAAGATTTGGCGGCACTATTTGTATTGCGTGACATGTAAGGTGTTCACTGATTTTAAGAGTTTTCAGCACTTGTTCAAGAAAAAGGAGTTGAATTTGAGGCGTAGGAGGTGGTTGGAGTAGTTGAAGGATTATGATTTTACTATCTTATATCACCCGGGGAAGGCCAACGTGGTGGATGATGCTTTGAGTGGGCAGTCTTTCTGATATTTCGGTCAGTCAGAGGCCGCTTGCTTTGGACTTCCAGGCCTTAGCCAATCGATTTGTAAGATTGGATATTTCTAAGCCTAGTCGAGTATAAGCTTGCACGATCTCTCGTTCTTCATTATTGGAGCATATCCGTGATTGGCAGTATGATGATCCCCATCTATGTGTCCTTAGAGACACGGTGTAGCGAGGAGGTGCCAAGCAGGTTACATTAGATGGTGATGAAGTTTGAGATTGTAGGGGCGAGTTTGTGTGCCGAATGTTGATGGACTTCAAGAGTTGATTCTAGAAGTGGCCCATAGATCCTGGTATTTTATTCAACCGTGTGTCGTGAATATGTATCAAGATTTGCAGTAGCATTATTGGTTGCATAGAATGAAGAAGGATATTATGGCCTATGTGGCGCTGTGTTTGAATTATCAGCAGGTTAAATATGAGCATCAAAGGCCCGGTGGTCTATTTTAGAGTATTGAACTTTCCTAGTGGAAGTGGGAGAGGGTCACTATGGACATTGTTACTAGACTTCTGTTGACTCGAAAGAAGTTCGATGCAGTTTAGTTCATTGTTGATAGGCTGACCAAGTCCGCGCACTTCATTCCTGTAGCAGTCTCCTATTCATCTGAGAGGTTAGCTGAGATCTATATCCGGGAGATTGTTTGCCTTTATGGTGTGCTGTATCTATCCTTTCGGGCCGAGATACGCAGTTTACCTCGCGTTTTTGGAGAGCATTTCAGCGAGATTTAGTTACCTAGGTTGAGTTGAGTACAACATTTCATCCTCAGACGGACAGGCAGTCCGAGTAGACTATTCAAATATTAGAGGATATGCTCCGCACTTGTGTTATTGACTTTGGAGGTTCATGGGATCAGGTATTGCCTTTAGCAGAGTTTGCCTACAATAACAACTATCAATCGAGCATCCATATGGCTCCTTATGAGCCTTTATATGGTAGGCGGTGTCACTCTCCGGTTGGATGGTTTGATACAGGAGAGGCTCAGTTGTTGGGTACAGATTTGGTTCAGGAGGCCTTGGACAAGGTCAGGATCATTCAGGATAGGCTTCATACAGCTCAGTCTAGGCAAAAGAGTTATGCAGATCATAAGGTTCGAGATGTAGTTTTCATGGTTGGTGAGCGAGTATTCTCCGAGTGTTGCCTATGAAGGCCGTGATGAGATTTGAAAATAAGGGCAAGTGTAGCCTAGGTTTATTGGCCCGATTGAGATTCTTGATCGAGTGGGGGAGGTGGTTTATAGACTTGCATTACTACCTAGCTTATCAGCCGCACATCTAGTTTTTCATGTGTCCGTGCTCCGAAAATATCACGGCGATAAATCCCACGTGTTCGATTTCAGTATGTCCAGTTGGACAAGGACCTATCTTATGAGGATGAGCCGGTGGCTATTCTAAACCGGTAGGTTCATCAGTTGAGATCCAAGAGTTTCCATTTTGTTTGTGTTCAATGGAGAGGTCAGACTCTTGAGGCATCAACCTAGGAGTCCAAGTCCGATATGCAGGGCCGTTATTCCCATCTATTCCCCGACTCAGGTACTTCCTTCTTCTGTCCGTTCGAGGACGACCGGTTGTTTTAGAGGTGGAGAATGTGACGATCCAAAGGGGTCATCACTATTTCTAATTGAAAAATATGTCTTCGAGGCCTCAAAACCTCATTTAGGGTTGCCTTGATTTGCGTGCGCAATCCAAGCGCATTGCCGGAAAGCTTAAATATGAAATTTTGGGAAAAATACTATATTCTGATATTTAAAATGAATAAATTTGACTTCGGTCAATATTTTGGGAAAACGGACCCGGACTCATGATTTGATGTCCCGGAGGGTCCGTAGGAAAATATGGGACTTAGGCATATGACCGGAATCAAATTCCGAGGTCCCAAGCCCGAGAAATGAAGTTTTGAGAAAAATTATTTTCCAAAAATATTTAAGGAAATTGGAAATGAGATTTGATAAGAAAGTGATGGTATCAGGCACATATTTTGGTTCTGGTGCCCGATATAGATCTTATATATGGTTTAAGAACATTCTATAAAGTTTGGTTGAAAACGGATGTAGTTTGACGTGTTTCAGACTCAAAATGAAAATTTTTGATGTTTTATGAAATTTGGAAAAAATCATGGATTTTGAGGCTTAATTCGATGTATATGATGTTATTTTGGTGATTTTATCGCGCAAGTAAGTCTATACGATATTTTTAAGGCTGTGTGCATAATTGGTTTGGCGCCCCGAGGGCTCGGGTGAGTTTCGAGTAGGTTTCGGGATGCCTTAAGCTTAAAAAGAGCAGATGTTGCAGGTTCAAGAATTTTGGCAGATCTCTGAACCCTCTTGCGCGGTCCGCGAGGAATCGTGTGCGGCCACGGTCGCCTTTGAGCGGGTCCGGGTAGGTGTTGTGCGGCCATGGTCAGCTTCATGCGGTCCGCACAAGACAATGATCCACAGGTCTTCAGGAAGCCTGTGCGGCCGCGGTCCACACAGGGCGTCAGAGGGGTATAAATACACTCGAATTTCAGTTATTTAACCCTTTTCGAAAACCCAAAACTTATGAAACGATTTTTCCAAACTTTTTTCTCTAAGTGATTTCTAACTCATTTTCTTCACTCCCTAACATAGTTCAACATGATTTCAACTTCCAATCGAAGATTTTCATGGGGAAATTGTGTATTTGGCGTAGAACCTAGGTTTTCTAAAAAAATTGGGGAGTTGGACCTCAATTTGAGGTCCGATTTCAAAACAAATATCATATTTGGATTCATGGGGGAATGGGTAACAGCCTTTTGGTCCAAACCTCGAGTTTCGGCTACGTGGGACCGGGGTCATTTTTGAGCTTTTTGGGTAAACCCTTGTAAAACTTATTTTCATGCATTGGGGATGATTCATTTTGAATTTATTAATATAATTAAGTTACTTATGACTAGATTCGAGCGGTTTGGTGATGGAATCAAGAGGTGAAGCTATACTTGAGACTTGAGTGGTGTTTAAGACATCGAGGTAAGTGTTCGGTCTAACTCTAGATTGAGGGATTAGGAGTTGAGTCATAATTGCTACTAGTTTTGCATTGAGTACAACACATTGGCATGGTGACGAGTATCCATATGTTGGTGTCGAGCAAGACCGTGGGTCTTAAATTGATAATTGTTTATTCTTAATTGATTCTATGAAAGTTGTGATTGATAATCCATGATGATGAGTATGGACTTAGTTTACTTCTGTGGGTTTTAGTTATGACTGAGTATTGGTATTAATAGTGCCATGTAGAAGTGAAAGAGCGGGAAGTTATTATTTTGCTTTGTTCCCTTACCGGGATTGTAATGTGCATCGTGTGGGAAGTAATAAGAGCGGGTGGTACACCTACCACAAGTGATATTGAAATGGGAGCAGGTGGTACACCTACCACAAGTGACATTGAAATGGGAGCGGGTGGTACGCCAACCACAAGTGATATTAAATGGGAGCGGATGGTACGCCTAACACATGTGAATTGAAATGGGGTCGGCTAGTACGCCTACCACAAGTGATATTAAAACGGAAGCATGTGGTATGCCTACAACAAGTTATTGATGAAATGGGAGCATGTGTGTGCCTACCACAAGTTGTTGATGAAATGGGAGCGGGTGGTACACCTACCCGCCTACCACGAGATGAGTGATGAAAATCAAAGCTGTTTTATCTATCCTTATCCATGTTAGCAGCTTACTAGTTGACTTCGTTATCATTTCTTGAGGATTATGTTCATTTTGTTATCCCCAAAGCATGTTTTTCCCTCCCTAGTTTACTTGCTTATTTGCTGTTGTTCCTTTCGCCATATATTATATTTATCTGCACAGGTTTATCTAGAGTCTGGTCCTAGCCTCATCAGTACCTCATCGGGATTAGGCCAGACACTTACCAGCACATGGGTTCAGTTGTGCTGATGCTACACTATATGATCTTTTGCATGGATCCAGGTATTGGAGCAGCATTAGATCGGGAGCCAGCCTTCAGTCCACCAAGGCATCGAGGTAGACTTGCAGACGTCTGCATGCCCGGAGTCTCCTCTATTTTATTTTTCGTGTTGTTATCTCATGTATCCGAGACAAACAATGTTATACTTCTTTCAAACAGTTGTATTTAGCACTCTTAGTAATCCATGAGTGATGTGACACCAGTTCTTGGGTAGAGATGTATGATGATTTCTGCGTTATGGTTAAGTTTTAATTAATTTAAGTCTTCCGCTAATCTCATGTTCTCGTTGTTCTTTCATTATTAACACTTGTTGTTATGATTGATAAAAACGGTTAAAATAAAAATTTTAGAAGTTTATAATTGTAAAGGCTCTTGGCTTGCCTAGCTTCCACAATTAGTCTTCATCACGACTCCAGGGGATAGAAATTCCGGGTCGTGACAATATATGATATACATTTGATACAAGTATAATACATATGTGATATACAAATGCTACAGAGTGTGATACACATATCATATTTTCTTGTTCATCTTCTATTTTAAATTTTCAATTCAAACCACTTCAATACTCCAACAAATCATCACAAAAACTAAGATTCAAACTCCTCAAGATGTACCTAATCTTTACCAATTACTCAACTCAAAATAAAGCAAAAAATCGACCCTTTTTAACTTCAAATAGCTAACTAGCTGATATTGGTACCATTTGGCTAATATTAGTAATATATCATGAATTGGATGATTTTTGTAATAAGCTACTTATAAATGGACGTAACCAGTATCCCGTAATACTTCTATTAATTGTTGAGATACTCTATGTCTAACCAGTAGGGGAGACAAGCACGCCTTTTTGTCCAAAAAACTTCACGAAAAAGTTACATGAACACTAGAAAGAGAAATTTTCATAAATAGATATTTTTAATGGTAATTCGCTCTCTATAGATGCCATTTACTATATTACAGTCCATAAATACATTTTTAGATATTTTAAGATGTATTTGATGTATTTAGGCTACTGTATTCTTGAATACATCAGAATAAAGCGGCGTGAATCATGGAAAACATGTTAATAAGATGTTGTATTCATGTATTCAAGAGTTGAATCATTGAATACAGTAACGTATATTCCTTAAAAAGTGACCTTTCAACTGATTAAAAAAGAAAAGAAAATCAATCAAGCAAATAGTCTCCTAATATAACTTAATAACACAGTTATAGCACTCATAAGCTGCATTTCCCCTTCCATCAACGATTTTCCATCCGAAAGTATCCAAAAACAGAGGATCTTGTCACTTTTCAAATCTCCCTTCTTTATTTTCATGTTCTTTTGATACGGTTCGTAGAAATCAATTTCCAACCAAAAAGATTTAAGATTGATAAAATTGTATATAGAAATACGTTCAAATTCGATTTTGCATATGGCATATGTTCAAGAAGCTCTTCAAACATACACAATGCTTGGGAAAAAGTGCCAGTAGATATGTAACGACCTGACCCATCGTCACGTGAGTTACCACTCCGTTTTCACCATTTTATGCTTCTATATGTTTCATTATATGTGTTTGGAGAATTTGAAGTAATTCGGATAGAGTTCGGTTAGAAATGAGACAATTAGTCTCTTTATGAGAAGGTTAGTCTGGAAAAAAATTAACCGAATGTTGACTTATGAGTTAGAGGGCTGGGAATGGATTCCGATGATTCAACTAGTTTCAGGTGATGATTTGTGACTTAGAGGCCCAATCAGAATTGAATTTGGAGGTCCGGTATAGAATTAAGCTTGAAATGGCTAAGTTTGAATTTTGGTGAATTCCGATTGATAGGTGAGATTTTGATACGGGGTCGGAATGGAATTCCGACACCTGTAGTAGCTCCGTTAGGTGATCTTGGATATGCGTGCAAAGTTTCAGGTCATTCAGAGGTGTTTAAGTTGGATTTTAGATCAAATGAAAGTTTTGAAAGTTTTGGTTTAAATTAGGCTTGAATCGGTGGTAAGTTGATGATTCTCGTGTTGTTGGATGTGTTTTTATGATTGGAACATGTTTGCGATGTGTTAGGATGGGTTGGCACCATTGGTTGAGGATCCAGGGGTCTCGGGGTGTTTTCGGGTTGTCAATCGAAAGGTTTTTGGCTTTGGAAAGTTGCAGAAATACAACACAAATGTTGTAGAGGAATTTCTCCATACGATCGAATAGGAGGCATTGCGATCGCATAGAAGGCTGTGAGAGGAGCAATGTTTTGTGCTATGCGGTCGCATCAGGGCCCATGCAATCGCATAGGTCTGGGAACCTTGATCTGTGTGTTAGCATAGGGGTTAGTGCGATCGTATAAGAGGAATTTAGGGGGCATGGACTTTGGCCTATGCAATTGCAATGGGGTGAATGCGGTCGCATAGAGGAAATACTTGGGCGGACAAAATGTTTTAAGGGTTAATTCATCCGCACCCACTTAATATTTCCACCATTTTTACTCCTCCAAGAGAGCTTTTTGAGCGATTTGAAGCGTGTTTCCAAGGGGTATTGATTGGAGGTAAGTCTCTTGACTTAAAATACCAGTTTTGTGAAGAATTAACACTCAAATCCATGAAAAAAGGTTGAAATTGTGAAGAACTAGGGCTTGATTTTTGAAAACGAATTATGGGGATTTGAAAGGCCATTTGAACTCTGTTTTTGGCAAACATTATATGTACGGACTCATGGCAAGACGAGGAATCCGTTGATGTGATTTTCGGGATTTTTTGAGAAGTGGGCCCAGGGTTCGGGTTTTACCAACTTCGTGAATTTTTGTAATTTTCGAGTATCTTTGGTTGGGATATGTTTCTTTAACCCATATTTATGTATTCATTGTGATTTTGACTAGATTTGGCAAGCGAGCAGGTCGATATAAGAGGAAAAGGCATTGCGGACCAGTCTACGGCATGTTAAAAGTGATTAGTTTGTATAGATTATGGCATGAGGGTTTGAAACCCCGGTTTATCACATTGTGACGCTATGATAGGGCGTGACTCACACCCCATGGAAGGTGCGGGTCATATATGACCGGTGATTGTGACTTGGTCCGTCCCGAGTGCTAAATATAAATTTATTGGCGGATGATATGCACATTATATTGTTGAAAATTGGGCTTATTACCATGTTTGGGTCCTTGTGCCGATCTGTAGCATCCGTCTGGGGTGAATATTATTGTTATAGTATGATTTGTATAATCATTGATCTCAGTCATGTGTTCAATCTCTGTTATGAACTGAAAAGTCACCTATTTTCCTGGAATTAAATAACTAAACTATATTCTTTTAGTTAATTGGAAACTGGAAAAAGAATTGAATCTGTTATGTGACAGATATGCATACTGTAGACTGAGTATGAATCGGGCTGCACGTCACAGTAGTGATATGATGATATTGCACTGGGCTGTAGGAGCCCCTCCAGAGTATGTATACACCCCCAGTGAGTGTCATTGATGTTAAATGGATCAGGCTGTACGCCGCAGCGGATCATGTGCATTTCATTGCGTTCTTGCATTATACTTGACTGATATACTTGATATTGCTTTGCTGTTAGTTCGTAGTTAAGTTGTCAAACTGTTAGTTTTAGCTTTACTTTGTGGCATTTCGTGGATTTCTTATCTTCAGACATTTTTTATGTTTATTACTCGCTGAGTCGGTAGTACTCACCCCTACTCCCTGCACCTTGTGTGCAGATTCAGGTGCACTGGAGGCTTAGCTGAGCAGTCATTGTCTCCAGAGCTTATCAGAGTTGTTGAGGTAGTTGCTTGATGTTCACAGGACCTGTCTACTCTTCCTATTTCACTATTATTATTATATACATTTCCAGACTTGTGTGTTTTTGTTCAGATATTTTATCTAGTATGTTTTAGAGGCTCTAGACTCGTGACCCAAAATGTCATTGGAGTATTTTATCAGTCATTTGTATTTCTCCATATTATTGTATTATAAATATTGGATTACTTTTCAAAACTACTACATTTTCCTTAATTTGTCGGTTTTCAGATTTATTGTTAAAAGGAGAGCGATTGTTTGGTTAGGCTTTCCTAGCATTAGGGTTGGGCGCCATCACGACCTAGATTGGGGCCGTGACAAGTTGGTATCAGAGCTAGGTTACATGGCCTCGCGAGTCATGAGCCGGTTAGTATAGTCGCTCGGATTGGTACGTAGACGTCTGTATCTATCCTCGGGAGGCTACAAAACTTTTAGGAGACACTCCATTTTCTTGATATTCATATCGTGCGGCTTTGTTGATATAAAAACTAAAATTTTGCATTCTATTCTCTCGTAGATGGCGAAAACCCGTACTAACGGACGTGGAGGACGACCACCAGTACCACCTACTAGAGGCCGTGGACGCGGTCGTGGCGGTGGTCAAGGAAGACCAGCAGGAGCAGCACCTGCAAACGCACCAGCTGCCCAGGTCCAGGACCAGATTGTGGTTGTAGATGCTCCAGCAACACTTGTTCAGGCACCGGCAGTGCCTATTGTGATTCCTGGTCTTCAGAAGACTTTGGCTCAAATCTTGTCCGTCTGCACTGGCCTGGCTCAATCGGTTTTAGCCACTACAGCGGCTGCTACTCCAGAGACTAGGGGTGGTCTAGCCCCCGATGCTCGCACACCCGAGCAGGTTGTTCAGGGCTTACAGACACGTGAGGTAGCCCCAGTTCAGCCGGTCAGCCAGTTGCTCCAGTTGCTCCAGTTACTCCAGTTGCACCAGTTGTTCCAGTTGCACCAGTCGCACCAGTTCCAGCTCATGTGGTTCCAACTATGTCGTATGATGAGCAACGTCGGTTGGAGAGGTTCGGTAGACTCCAGCCTCCGACATTCAGTGGTGCTGAGGGCGAGGATGCCCAGGGTTTTCTATATAAATGCCAGCATATGCTTCATACTGCGGGTATTTTAAAGTCTAGTGGAGTGGATTTTACTACTTTCCAGTTCACAGGGTTCGCATTTACTTTGTGGGAGGAGCTTGAGAGGCATGGGCCTATTGGGGCAGCTCCCCTCACTTGGCAGCAGTTCTCTACGGTATTTTTGGAGAAGTATGTACCCCAATCTCACATAGAGGGGCTGCATCGTCAGTTTGAGGGGTTGACTCAGGGAGATATGACAGTGACTCAGTATGAGTTGAGGTTTACACAACTATCTTGCCATGCTACTTGGATGATCCCGACAGATTGAGAGAGGATCAATGGTTCGTGGATAGCCTTAACTATTCGATCCGCTTACTGATGACTAAGATAGGGAAATAGTAGATACATTTGAGGAGGTAGTTGATGCTGCTCGGCTGATTGAGATAGATCACCGTCGGGATCGTATAGAGAGGGAGGCCAAGAGGCCTCGAGGTTCCGATAATTTCAGCAGTGCTCCGTCTAGGGTCCAATTCAGCCATGGTAGAGGTTTTTCCTTCAAGCCTCCTCAGTCAGGACGTATAGAGTCCAATGGAGCCTTTTCAGGCTGGGGTCATCAAGGACACCAGCAGAGCTAGCCTGCACTGAGCGCCCTTCCAGCTCAGAGCTCTGTTCCTGCTTCTTCATCCCAGGGTTCATCTGCAGCGAGGGGTTCCTATCAGTCCCCTTCTCTAGTTCCAGGTCGTTGCTATGAATGCGGTGAGTTGGGCCATCTGAGGAGACAGTGTCCTCGGCTCTGTAGTAAACAGTCTCAACATAGGGATCATCCCTCGTCTTCTGCTTCGGTTTCTTCGGCACCCAATCAGTCAGCAAGGGGTGGAGGTCAGGTAGCCACATGTCGCCCTAGGGTTGAGGACCATGCTGGCGGTGGTCAGGCTCAGATATGAGGGACGCTATTGCATCAGATTCTGTCATCACAAATATTATCTTAGTCGGTCATAGAGATGCTTATGTCCTATTTGACCCCGAATCTACCTATTCCAATGTATCTTCATATTTTGCTCATCATTTGGGTATGACCCGTGGTTGTGTTGCTATCCTGTCTGGTGACTATTGGGGGTCTGGAGACCTGAGTTGACTTGTTATTATTGAGCATGGTGGATTTCGACGTGATTCAGGGTATGGATTGTCTATCACCGTACCATGCTATTATGGACTGTCATGCTAAGACAGTTACATTGGCTATTCCAGGTATTTCGAGAATTGAGTGGCGAGGCATGACTGATTATGTACCCAGCAGGGTGATTTACTTCCTAAACTCCTAACAGATGGTTGAGAAGGTTTGTTTGTCGTACTTGGATTTTGTAAGAGATGTGGGATCTAAGGCTCCTAGTTTTGATTCGGTTCCTGTTGTGAGAGATTTCCCTGATGTATTTTCAGCAGACCTGTCGGGCATCCCGTCAGATAGGGATATTGATTTCGATATTGATCACGTGCCGGGCACTCAGCCCATATCTATCCCTCCCTACCGTATGGCACCAGCGTAGCTAAAAGAGTTGAAAAAACAGCTTCAAGAACTCCTAGATAAGGGTTTCATTCGCCTGAGTGTGTCACCTTGGGGTGCACCGGTGTTATTTGTAAAGAAGAAGGATGGCACAATTAGAATGTGCAATAACTACAGACAGTTGAATAAGGTGACAGTGAAGAACAAGTACCCACTACCCCGTATCAAGGATATATTTGATCATATACATGGAGTAAGGGTATTCTCTAAGATTGACCTCCGGCAAGGCTATCACCAGCTGAAATTAGGGATTCATACATATTGAAGACGGCATTCAGGATGAGATATGGGTACTACCAGTTTGTAGTGATGTCCTTCGGGCTAACTAATGCCTCAGCCGCGTTCATGCACTTGATGAACAGTGTATTTTGGCCGTATCTGGATTCTTTTGTGATCGTGTTTATTAATGATATCCTGGTATACTTACGTAGCCAGGAGGAGCACGCGCAGCACTTGAGGGTGGTATTGCAGAGATTGAGAGAGGAGAAGCTTTATGCAAAGTTCTCCAAGTGCGAGTTCTGGCTTAGTATTGTGGCGTTTCTAGGACACGTGGTGTCCAGTGATAGTATCCAGGTTGACCCAAAAAGGATTGAGGCGGTGCAGAGTTGGCCCAGACCGTCCTCAGCTACTGAGATTCGGAGTTTCCTCGGCTTGGCGGGTTATTACCGGAGATTCGTTCAGGGTTTTTCATCTATTGCTTTGCCTTTGATGAAGTTGACGCAGAAGAATGTTCCATTTGTGCGGTCGGATGAATGCAATGAGAGCTTCCAGAAGCTCAAGTTGGCTTTAACCACAGCTCTGGTACTAGTATTGCCATCAACTTCAGGCTCTTACACGGCGTATTGTGATGCTTCGAGAGTTGGTATCGGTTGTGTATTGATGCAAGAGGGTAGAGTTATTGCTAATGATTGTTGTCAGTTAAAGCCCCATGAGAAGAACTACCATGTTGATGACTTAGAGTTGACCGCTATTTCTCATGCCTTGAGGACTTGGAGGCATTACCTTTATGGTGTATCTTGTTAGTTATATACGGACCATCATAGTCTTCAGAAGTTATTTAAGCAGAAAGATCTTAATTTGAGAGAGCGGAGATGGCTCGAGTTATTGAAAGACAATGATATTACTTTTTGTATCATTCCGGGAAGACCAACGTAGTGGGCGATGCTTTGAGCTTGAAGAGTATTATAAGGGTAATTTGGCGTACATTCCAGTTGGGGAGAGGCCTCTTGCAGTTGATGTTTAGGTCTTGGCAATTTAGATGGTGAGGTTAGATATTTCTGAGCCCAGTCGGGTGTTAGCTTGTGTGGTTTCTTGATCTTCTTTGTATGACCGCATCAGAGAGCGCTAGTATGATGACCCACATTTGCTTGTCTTGAAGGATAGGGTCCAGCGTGATGATGCCAGAGATGTGACCATTGGATATGATGGTGTGTTGCAGATGCAGGACCGAATTTGCGTGCCTAGTGTGGATGGGCTCCAGGAGTTGATATTAGAGAAGGCCCACAGCTCGCGGTATTCGATTCATCTAGGTGCCGCGAGATGTACCACGATTTGAGGCAGCATTACTGGTGGAGGAGGATGAAAAAGGATATTGTGAATTATGTGGCTCGGTGTCTCAACCGTTAGAAGAGATTTTCATCCGGGAGATCGTGCGGTTGCATGGGGTCCCGATTTCCATTATCTCAGATAGGGGTACTCAGTTCACTTCCCAGTTCTGGAGGATTTTCCATTACGAGTTGGGCACACAGGTACAGTTGAGCACGACATTTCATCCTCAGAGGGACGGACAGTCCGAGCGCACTATCCAAATATTGGAGGACATGTTGTGTGCCTGTGTTATTGATTTTGGAGGTTCTTAGGGTGAGTTCTTGCCAATTGCAGAGTTTGCTTATTATAACAGCTATCAATCCAGCATCCATATGGCGCCGTATAAGGCCTTATATGGGAGACGATGTAGATCTCCGGTTGGTTGGTTTGAGCCCGGCGAGGCTAGATTATTGGGGGCAGAGATAGTTCACGATGCCTTAGAGAAGGTAAAAGTGATCCAGGAGAGACTTCGTACATCTCAGTCGCGTTAGAAGAGTCATGCGGACCGGAATGTTTGTGATGTATCTTATGCGGTGGCTGAAAAGGTCTTGTTGAAGGTTTCACCTATGAAAGCCGTTATGAGGTTTGGAATGAAAGGGAAGCTGAACCCAAGGTTCATTAGACCTTTTGAGGTACTTAGGAGGATTGGGGAGGTGGCCTATATGCTTGCCTTGCCACCTAACTTGTCAGGAGTTCATCCGATGTTCCATAGTTCTATGCTCCTGAAGTATGTTGGGGACCCGTCTCATGTATTAGACTTCAGCACGATTCAGTTGGATGAAGACTTGATCTATGATGTGGAGCAGCTGGCTATTTTGGGTCGTCGGGTTCGAAGATTAAGATCTAAGGACATAGCTTAGGTGAAGGTACAGTGGAGAGGCCGGCCCGTGGAGGAGGCCACTTAGGAGACCGAGCAGGAGATGCGAAGCAAATATCCTCACTTGTTTGAGACTCCAGGTATGTTTCTTGACCCGCACGATGACGAGCATTTGATTAAGTTGGGGAGGATGTAATGACCCAACCCGTCTTCACGTGAGTTACCACCCCATTTTTCCTGTTTTATGCTTCTATATGTTTCATTATATGTGTTTGGTGAAATTGAAGTAATTCGGATAGAGTTCGGTTAGAAATGAGACAATTAGTCTCTTTATGAGAAGGTTAGTTTGGAAACAAGTAAATTGAATGTTGACTATGAGTTAGAGGGCTCGAAATTGATTTCCGATGATTCGACTAGTTTCAGGTGATGATTTGTGAGTTAAGGGCGCAATCATAATTGAGTTTGGAGGTTCGGTGTAGAATTAGGCTTGAAATGGCTAAGTTTGAATTTTGGCGAATTCCGGTTGAGAGGTGAGATTTTGATTTGGGTGTTAGAATGGAATTTCGACAGTTGCACTAGCTCTATTAGGTGATTTTGGATATTCATTCAAAGTTTTAGGTCGTTCGGAGGTGTTTAAGTCGGGTTTTAGATCAAATGCAACTTTCAGAAGTTTTAGTTTAACTTAGGCTTGAATCGGTGGTAAGTTGATGATTCTCGTGTTGTTGGATGTGTTTTTATGATTGGAACATGTTTGTGTGACGTTTTATGATGGTTTGTCACATTTGGTTAAGGTCTTCGGAGTCTCGGGGTGTTTTCGGGTGGTCAATCGGAAGGTATTTGGCTTTGGAAAGTTGCAAAAATGCTACAGAAATGTTGTAGAGGAACTGCTCTATGCGATCGCATAGGAGGCATTGTGATCGCTTAGAAGCCTGGGAGAGGAGCACTGTTTTGTGTTATGCGGTCGCATCAGGGCCTATGTGATCGCATAGGTCTGGGATCCTTGAGTTGTGCGTTCGCATAGGAGTTAGTGCGATCGCATAAGAGGATTTTAGGGGGTATGGACTTTGGCCTATGCTCGCAATAGGGTGAATGCGATCGCATAGAGGAAATACCTGGGCTGACAGAATGTTTAAAGTGTTAATTCATCCGCAACCCACTTAATAGTTCCACTATTGTTACTCCTTCAAGAGAGCTTTTTGAGCGATTTGAAGCGAGTTTCAAACAGGTATTAATTGGAGGTAAGTCTCTTGACTTAGCATGGATCGGGATGCATGTCGCAGTAGTGATATGATGATATTACGTGTGGGTTGTAGGAGCCCCATCGGAGTCTGTACACACCCCCAGTGAGCGCCGTCGACGTTCAATGGATTGGGTTGTACGCTGCAGTGGATCATGTGCATTTCGTTGCATTCTTTCATTATACTTGACTGATATACTTGATATTGCTTTGCTGTTAGTTCGTAGTTAAGTTGTCGGACTGTTAGTTTTAGCTTTACTTTGTGGAATTTTGTGGATTTCTTATCTTTAGACATCTTTTTATGCTTATTACTCCCTGAGTCGGTAGTACTCTCCCCTACTCCCTGCACCTTGTGTGAGGATTCAGGTGCACCAGAGGCTTAGCTGAGCAGTCGTTGTCTCCAAATCTTATCAGAGTTGTTGAGGTAGCTGCTTGACGTTCGCGGGACCTGACTACTCTTCCTATTACAGTATTATTATTATACACGGTTCCATACTTGTGTATTTTCGTTAAGATATTTTATCCAGTTTTTTTAAAGGCACTAGACTCGTGACCTCAGATCTTATGTGAGTATTTTATCAGTCATTCGTATTTCTCCATATTATTTTATAATAAATATTGTATTACTTTTTTAAAACTACTACATTTTTCTTAATTTGTCGGTTTTGAGATTTATTGTTAAAAGGAGAGCGACTGTTTGGTCAGGCTTGCCTAGCTTTAGAGTTGAGTGCCATCAGTACCTCGTTTGGGGCCGTGACAAGATGCTTACCTTTAATGAGACAATGTCTACACGAATGACTGTAAGTTACCATTTATTTCTGTATCTGTTTCCTATATGTATCCATGGTACGAAGTATTTAATTGTATATATTTCAAGGTAGCAATGGAAGTTGTATCCTATATTCAGTCAAGACTACTCTAATATTCTGCAAGCATTCATGTAGTATGTATTCTAATATATTCAATGTATTTACATGTATATACATGTATGTATTTGAATTCTGTATGTACAAATGTAGGTATATCTACTATAGTTGTATTTTAATACAAAATATATTATGATTCTTAAAACTAAATAAAATTATAATACTATATATGAAAATCATATTTAATACGTCTATTCTTATATATATGTATAATTCTTTTATTTAAATGTAGATTGTGCCATCGACTGAATATTTACATACGGTGAACGATGAAGGAAGGCATTACATAGTATGCCTTTCAGAGAAAAATGCAGTTATAGGCGGTTCCAAGTCGTCAAATTACCGTGCCCACATGTTTGGGCTGTCTTGAAGAGCAAGTTTCTAATGTCAGAAGATTATTGCTCTGATTATTACAAACCAAAGTCTGTTGTAATGACATATGAGGTGCCCGTGTATCCTTTGCAGGACCGAAAAGAATGGAATATACCAGCATATGTAGCAGATAAATTTGTATTACCACCCAAATGGAAAAGACCTCCTGGAAGACAAAAGAAGAAGCGTGATAAGCCCTTCATTGAATTGCTGCAAAAGAAAAATCAATATTCGTGTAGAATATGTGAGCAGGAATGACATAATAAGCGTACTTGTAGAAATGCTCCACGTTGAAATTAGTTTACAATCAGACTTATATTAATGAAAAATAATTTGTTTAAATTCTGGTGTCATTTCGAATATATTTTGGATATACTTAGTTGGTGTATTAAATCTGAATACGTAATTAAAATACAACCATTGTATCTTCATTATATATGAATATAGATAAATACAATCATTGAATACATTGAACTGATGATTCTTTTTGGAATACATATAGTACATCAGAGAGTTAATATGATTTATGAATGTGAAATACATGTATTCAAATACACTTGAATACAAATTATGGCATTCTATTATTACAATCAATTATATACAAAAGTCGTATTCAAAATACAGTTGAATACATATCAATGCAATATATCATATAAATATGAAGGTCTAAAAATACCTGCTGAAAATACGTGAACATAACCTGGTGAATACATATAAATACAACTTAATGAATATAGATAAATACATCATGTTGAATACGGAATGATACAATAAGTTGAATATATAACAATACAACTGTCACGACCTAAACCCCGCTCAGGTCATGATGGCGCCTCTCGTGAATACAAGGCCAGCCAACTCGTCTTTTCAAAAAAGTAATTAAACATTAAAAAATAGTTAAAAATATGCTTTAATGACATAATTAGTGGAAGTACAACCCGACACAGCCCAAACCGGGGCACAAGTCACGAGCATCTACTAGAGTGTAGATACAATTATACAAGGTCTAAAAATTACACGGAACAGGAATAAAGACTATAACAGAGAGAAGTGGTGCTGCGAAAGCTACAGTCACCTCGCTAAACTCCTATAGCCCTGCCTCCAATCAGCCAAAGCCCGTCTACGGATGAATAAATACCTGCATCTGCATATGAGGTGCAAGAAGTAAAGTGAGTACTCCAACGTAGTGAGTAATAAAGATAAATAACAACTGAGCAGTAAGAAATCACATAAAGCAACAAACATGCTGTATTGAAGCAGTGTACAATCCTTTGAGAAAGCACTGAAGCTGCGAAATCCCTAGAAATATCTTGGCTCAGTTTAAATCTCTTTTGAAAATGATCTTTTCAAAAGTTATGAAATGGTTTCAAAATAGTTAGTGCCAATAAGCACAGTTGATCCGCCCCTCGGGCACAAATACCACAGTATAACAGGTAAAAAGGCAAGTAAATATGCAAGATGAGCAAAATAAAAGTTCACCCCTCGGGCAATATCTCAAAATAGTGCCAGCACCTCAGGCTCACTCTCAGAACACTCTCAGCCCCTCGGGCTCACTCTCTCAGATCACTCTCAGAATAGTATCATATAATAACCACTACAGCGTGCAACCCGATCCACATCGCACTGCGGCGTGAAGCCCGATCCATATATCATTGACTGCGCTCACTCGGGGTGTGCAGACTCCGGGATGGGCCCCTTACAGCCCAAGCGCAATGTCAAGCCACCTCGTGGCATCATCACTTGGCACTCGGCCTCATATCACTCGAGCCACCTCATGGCATGTAGAGTATCTCAGGCCCTCGGCTTCATATCACTCAGCATATCCTCACATATGCCCCTCGACCTTAGTAAGTTCGAAAATCATCACAAGCCCTCGGGCATTTGTAAAACAGTAGTTCTTAGCCCAAAATATTATTTAGAAATATCGTTTAAGTTTCAAATCTAACTAAAAGTGGTTGAGTTAGTAAAATATACATAAACAGGACTGAGTTCATGTATAAGTCAAAACAGTGATAAAAACTCCCCGAAGGGTTCAAATCATTGGCACGAAGCCCAAATATGGCAGTCAGCCCAAATCATGATGCTGGCAAATAAGTCTCAGTCAAATACGCGGTAAAATCATCAATTGGGACGGACCAAGTCATAATACCCAGTAAAAAAAGACCCCACGCTCATCATCAAGTGCATGTCTCAGCTCAATATAGCACTACGATGTGCAATCTGGGGTTTCAAACCATCAGGATATCATTTACAATCATTACTCACCTCGAACCGGCAAAATCTCTAGATTCCGATGCCTTTACTCCTCAATCAGCCTCCACGCGCGTCGAATCTACCCAAGATCATAGCGAATACATCACAATATGCCAAGGGAACAAAGCCCAAGTGAAAACAATCAATAACAGGCACAAATCCCGAAATTACTAAACCCCGAGCCCGGGGCACACTTCTTCAAACTCAAATTTTTTACATCATTAGATTTCTTATCTTCCTACGAGTTCATACATATAAAAAGTTCTCAATGCCTACCTTAAATGGTCCTTCAAATCTCAATTCAAAAGTCCAATTTTTCAAGCCCTAGTTGTTAAATTTTAGGCTTAGTTTCCATGAATTTCAAGGTGGATTTCACAATATAATCAAGTTTTAAGATCAAGATTCTTACCTCAAGTCAATTCCTCTTGAATCCCTCTTTCATTTCCTCCAAAAAATCTACAAAAACAAGCAGCCATGGGTGAAAATGGACCCAAAATCACAGACAAGGTGACTTAAAAACATTCAGCCCAGCACTTCAAATCCTTCTTCGCGATCGTGATCAAGGCCACTCAATCGTGAAGCACAAAATCCAGCGCTTCAAAAATGCTCAATGCGGACGCGATGCATACTCCGCGAACGCGATGCTCATTTTCCCAAACTTACGCGAACGCGGACCAGCCTATGCGAACTCGGAGAACAGATCCACTGGGTCCCCAAATCTTTATACGCGAACGCATACACACCACCAAAATCGTGAAACTTCCACCTCTAAAACTACGCGAACGCAAAACTATCACTGCGAATGCGAAGAGCTAATCTGGGCCAATGCAAAATCCCTTTACACGATCACCAACGCCATTTCTTCTGCAACAGCTAAGATGAAAATCTACAAATCCAAAATGCCAAAAATTGTCCGATTGACCATCCGAATCTCACCTAAGGCCTCCGGGACCTCAACCAAAAAACACCAACATATCCTAAAACCTCATTCTAACTTGTTCCAAACGTCAAGACACCTCAAAAACCCCAAATCCATCAATTCACATTGAATTCAAGCCTAAGTTTTTCCAAAAAACTTCAAAAACACGCTTTTGATACAAAAAAGAACTCAACCAAACCACGTCCGAATGACCTGAAATTTTTCATACACATAACAAATAACATAACAAAGCTAGAGCAACTCTCGGAATTCCATTCCGACCCTCGGATCAAAATCTCACCTATCAACCGGAATTCTCCAAAATACTAACTTCGCGAATTTAAGCCAAATTCTACTCCAGACCTCCAAAACAAATTCCGATCATGCTCCTAAGTCATAAATCATCCTACGAAGCTAACCAAATCATTAAAATTCCGATCCGATCTCATATACATATAAGTCAACTCTTGGTCAAACCTTTCAAATTCAAAGCTTTCAACTGAGACTGTTCTTTCAAATTCATTCTGATTTTCCTGAAAACCAAAACCAACTATCTACATCAGTCATAATGCATTACACAGGGCAAGCCATGCCCGAGAAATCACGATCAAAGTGCAAAAGCTCAAAATGATCGGTCGGGTTATTACATCCTCCGCCACTTAAACACACACTCGTCCTCGAACGTTCCCAGAGTTGTTCTAGAAGCCAACCAAAAGCTGAATATCTTTACCATGCATATACCTGGTGGTGATCCCAAGTCACCGTATCTCATAAAGGTTTGATAATACAATATAACTGAAATTTCACAATCCATCCTAGTCCATAAACTATAGAACCACATTTCCACTAGTGAAATCCTCCACATGATCATAATCTCACCTCTATACTCTAAATAAGCTGAACCAGCTGTAATAGTCCATACATGCAACCGCGTGTGCAATTACATGATAAACCACATAACTCTAATGCTCACAGCAATAACTTTTATTCACAATAGCTTCCCACAACAATCAAATACCGATAGAAAACCTCTTATCAACTAGAGTCTCATTCCAACACTTTTACATACTGCCAATGATAAACGAAACACGTGATAAACCATAACAATGTCTCATATCAACCAGTCATGAAGCCATTTCTCCTCTGGAAATTACCATAGCAAAATTTTAAGTCGAACCTCGATATTATCCTTCCACCATGCTGAAATCAAATTCGTTCGTACTCATTAATGATCCCAACGATCTCCTCTAATCCAACACACCACTCTGGTGACATGACACATCATGAAAATGACTCAATGAAAGACCTGTACCTCAAGCTCACCAGTACCACCACAACACAAGGCTGAAAACCCATCTCACATCATAGAATAGAACATACAAATCTAACCCGCAAGATCATATCTCCACCTAGCTTCACGGCAATGCACGATCCTATCCAAACACATCTCCCCATGAGACACCTCAAGTCACGATGCTAGAAAGAGACAACCACAATTATTTGATATTTGGAACCAAAGCAAATCATCACACTTGCGGTGAAACAAACATCATATACCATGCAAACCAGATAGGTCATAACTGATACGCTATCCACCGAGCAACACCCAATTACTCTTCCTGCTCGACTATCACTATAAACCTCCAATAGAACCACACCGTATGCACCCATAACCAACAAATCATAACTCTTTGCAACACAGAAAAGAAACTAATAAATCTCTCAATAACAGTGATAAGCTTAATAACTGTCGAATCAACTATCAACAATACAATTCGGAGCCAACCGAGCTGACTCGAGCTGGAACTCGCATCCACATTGGCCTGCCAATGAACTCCTTACTGAGGAATCCTGAAGCTATTCCTTCCACCACAATAACTTCTGCTAGTGCCATACGATATGGTGCCCGACAATAAATTAATACCAAAACCCACAAACTCACTCGGCGACATGCCCGGCCACAAGAAACGCATCCGAAAAGTCCCTCAACACCGGAACTGGATCAATGGTAGAAACCTCTGCACTAACATCTATCACAAGGGACCAATTAAGAAAAACAATCCTTCCCAGCCATCCGCAGGTTCTTTGAAACATAAACCTGTCTACTAGAACACACTCTGATGCACCTCGCCATTAAATCCGTGGCATTCCGGCATAGCCTATAGTGCAATGGTCCAGAATAACCCAACACTGAGACAACCAATCTAATCCCCAATATCATATCCAAATCTAACATACCAAGCAAGGAAAGATCCCTTCGGGCCTCCAAATCCTGGTAGTCACTAAATAGTGTCAATACACATGATCGATAATCCCAACATAGCCTGAACATGAGAACTCCCAATCTCCAAATCCATATAGCACACAATTCATCATACCTGATCCAAATTTCATCGTCCGAAAGCATACTACACCTTAAATACCCCATCATTCCATTATAGGTACTCAAAAATTTTCCTGTGCCACCAAGCAAGCCCGAATATCACCAGTCGATCTAACAAGGAAGTGCTGCAATACTACCGAAGTGCAATCAAACTTAATCAAATTACCCTTTTTCTGAACATATAATATTGCCAAATCGCTTCCAATTAGAAATATCATTCCCTTAACTATCTGAGGCTACCCGTCGCTTAAGAGTTTTATGAACCCCCCTTTCAGAACTGAACTGTAACCTAACATATTAAGTCTCGGTTCTTCACAACCTACTGCATATACCATACCACCCGAGAATAATATGAAAACCTTATCTCCCTTCCGAGCCACAGGCGTCTACGCACTCAACTAGTCAAGAACTTTCCATTGGTCCCATTTAGAAGAAAAATTGCTATGCATCCCATGATCCGCATGCCCATAGAAAATACATATCTCCAACCACAGTAGAAATCAACAAGAACTCTCCCAATTCTATTTGCACAAACTAAATTGCCAGGATTTAATCCTTCTAACTAGGCCAAGCTAAGAAAGCCGTCAAAATCTAAGAGCATTACTGCAAAATACCTGTAAGAACTCATTACCTTGAACATACACAAGGGATTAATCATACTCTTACCATACTGATTCGATCTACTATCAAGCTACTCCCTCGATCTAAATTTCCTTTTGATTCATCTTCAACTTGATATTCCCTCTTGTTGTAGCACCACAATTGCTCAACCTAGCTTACCACACAAGACCCAAGCATAAACCACACTGACTGAAACCTATAAGCTGCTGAATACTTTCACATATTTTCTTAAGAGCGCCACGATCAAAATACTTTACTTTGAAGGGACTTCTTGCGAATCTAAATTTGTTACCTCTACCTTCTCAATACTAATACATAGAATCCCATAATTTATATAGAAAACACCACAAGTCTTGACATCTTCCAATCAAAACTCAGTTTCTAATCACATATACAACCTTAAAATACCCAATTGTTATATATATAATCTTGAACACGTTAGAACCATTCTCGAGAGTCATTCACTATATTCAAATTGAAATTAGCCTGATCAAACGAACAGAACAACCCGTGCCTCATAGATCTCCAACACCGCAGAATGTAACCTCATCTTAGAACAACCAAGCCATTTCCTGCTCTATGCACCGAGCATCTATTACCAACATCTACTCAAGATCTTCCGTGATCCTCTTACCCTATGAAGCATAATATAACCTTTGTCAAATTTTCCTTTTACTCGAACTATCCTTGATCTCTACTTCCGCAAGCCATAACCGATTCACCCGAACGCCTCAAAATGGAACCCACATAGCACCTAGCCATGCAATCAACTGCTTACAGCAGACTCCCCCACTTGGCTCGAAGCCAAAGATCGATATACACTCAATAACTCATGACACTTTTACCCTATTGACACCACAATACCATAGTGAGATTACACTCAAATCATTTGTAAGCTTGTGAAAACACTATGGGTGACCAACGGGTGGGCCGGGCTGGGTCCGGGTCCAATTTTTCTGACCCGTCCGGGTCCGGGCCGGTCTGGTCCGGGTTCAATTAGAGGTGGGTTGTTAACGGGCTGGGTTGATCCGGGTCGGGCCGGGCCGGGCCGGGTTTTTTTTTTTTTTTTGAAATTACGTATAGTATAAATATTAAGGTATATTAATACTTTGTAATAATTGAATGAACACAACAAAAGATGGGGAAAAAATTGCACTTATTGCAAGTGCTACTTTATTTCTTAAATTCAAAATTTCAAAACTAAAATGTATCATAATTAGTTTACAATTTACATCAAATGGTTTGCATTGCAATAGAAAGTTCTTCAAAATTAATATGAACCGAATGACCTTCTTCTGGAGAGTTAAATTCGGATGGGTTTCCGTGCGTTAATATATCTCCAAGTTCTTCGTCTTCCGGGCTATCAAGATCTTCCTTTCCTTGATTTCTTCGTTCAGATCTTATCCAATCTCTTAGACACACTAAGACTTCCAAAGCATTGCTTCCCAATGAGTGCCGTGTGTCTCCAAGTTGTTGTCTTGCTTGGCTAAATGCACTCTCGGATGCAACAGTGGAAATTGGGACATTCAGGACATCCCGCGCCATAGCGAAAAGAACGGGAAATTGCTTTGAATTTTCATGCCACCAGCCTAACGGTGAAAATTCCTTGGTGCGAGGCTCCTTTTGCTTCTGCAAGTAAAATTGAAGTTCATCTATATTCCTGCTACTACTTTGAGTGTTAGAAAAAGTTGAAAAAATATTAAAACTATCAATGCCTTCATCATCATCTTCGACTACATTAGAAGTGCTACATTGCATAGTGGGATTTGCAGCAGTTGAAGCACGAGCATTATCACATTGAGTTGCATAATAAGTATATAGATATTGTAAATGTTCATTTAGTTGGTTCATAGATTCATACAAATTTGGGCTTTCAGTAGGCCCAATCTCCATATAAGTGTATAAAGCACTCATTAATTGTTGACAATCAGACATTTTAATTGAAGGATTTAAAACTGCACCAATTAAGTAAACAGGAGGAATTGGAAAGAAATATTTTTTGAATTTTGCTTGCATACTTGCAACAGCATCCGTATATCTATCTTTCTTCTTAAATTCATATAGTAGCAAAGAAATTTCAGCTATATGTACTAAAGCCAAAGTAATTTTTTTACCTTTTTTTTTTCCTTGGTGGGCCCCACGTTTTCAGAAAATTTTTTTTTTTTTTAAAAAAAATTTTTACCGTTGGGACCGGTCCGGGTTGACCGGTTCGCCCGGAATTTTCCTTCCCGGGCCGGTCCGGTCCGGGTCAATTGGACGGAATCGCCTAACGTCCTAACACCTTTCCTCCCCCTAACCCAGCCCCCCCCCCCCCCCGCTATAAACCGGTCCGGTCTGGGCCGGGTTTGACCGGGCCGGTCCGTGCCGGTCCCGGGTCAACCCGGCCCGGTTGACACCTCTAGAAAACACAGATCATCTAATACTGTAAATCTTCTAAAAATCTCACATTCATCCCTGCAAAAGTTAAGCCCACTCCCTTAAGCAACCCAAAATTTCAAACTTCAATATACTTTCCAATTGCACATGAGATCTGCTAATGTACACATAGGGATCTCACCACTTCAGAACGCTCTGTGGGAGATAACCCACCTGCTTTGCCTCAATATAACATTTCTGTATACCTTCAACCATCATACACATTACACAGCCACTTAAGCTTCCTGAGTCTGAACTCATACCGCACCAAGAAATTCACTTCACTCCCAACTCGGAGACATGAAAATATTCTTAAAGTACCCATAACTCGGAGCTACACATCCAATCACAATGGAAATCATACACTTAATAGTTCATCTATCATCCAGCAGACCTTCCTTGTCACTTTCAAGTTACATAGATACATCTCGCAGTACTAACATTCTCATCACATGGCTATCCAGCCGTCACTCCTACTAATAGGGACAATACCGAACATATACGTTTAAAACACTTACTCACACAATCAACACCTTTGTGCTCAAGCCATAGGCAAATATCCGGCTTCAAGTCCTCCAGACCGGCCCAACATCGAACTAGCAGAGATCACATCTCACCCCTCAATCATGGAATCGCAAGCCATCAAGGCACATCCGATATTGAGCGCGCATGCGAATGCGTAGAAGGAATTTCAAGAATTATTTTTCAAGATGAATCAAGGACGCACGACAAGAATTCAAGAATGAGAAAATTTCCTAAGGGTTCTACAGCCTCTCGAGGATAAATACAGACGTCTCTGTACCGATCCGTGAGACTCTACTAAACCCGCTCATGACTTGTGAGACCTATGTTACCTAGGCTCTGATACCAACTTGTCACGACCCAAAACCCACTCCGATCGTAATGGCGCCTCTCGTGAAGACAAGATCAGCCAACCAACCCATATTGCCTTTTCAAAAAAATAATTAAACAATAATAAACATTTAAAAATATGCTTTAATGACATAATTAGCGGAAGTACAACCCGACACAGCCCAAACTGAGGTGTCACAATTTACGAGCATCTATTAGAGTGTGGATACAATTCCAATAGGTCTAAAAATTCCACGGAACAGGAATAAAGAACATAAGTGAGAGAAGCGGTGCTGCAAATGCTGGCAGTCACCTTGCTAAACTCCTATAGCTCTGCCTCCAATCAGCCAAAGTCCGCTACCGGGTGAATAAATACCCACATCTACACACGAGGTGCAGGGAGTAAAGTGAGTACTCCAACTCAGTGAGTAATAAAGGTAAATAAAGACTGAGCAGTAAGAAATCACGTAAAGCAACCAATATGTTGTATAGAATCAGGTACAATCCTTTGAGGAAGTAGTGATGTTGTGAAATCCTTAGAAATATGTTGGCTAAATTTAAATCTCTTTTGAAAATGATCTTTTCAATAGTTACGAAATGATATCAAAATAGTTAGTGCCGATAAGCACAGAATATCCGCCCCTAGGGAACAAATACCATAGTATAACAGGTAAGAAGGAAAGTAAATATGCAAAATGAGAAAAATAAAAGTTCTCCCCTCGGGCTCAATCTCAGAACATTCTCAGGCCCTCAGGCTCTCTCTCTCAGATCATTATAGCATTATATAGTAACCGCTGCGACGTGCAGCCCGATCCACATCTCGTTGCGGCTTACAGCCCGATCCATATATCATCGACGGCGCTCACGGGGGGGGGGGGGTGTGCAGACTCCGGGAGGGGCCCCCTACGGCCCAAGAACAATATCAAGCCACCTCGTGGCATCATCACTCGGCACTCGGCCTCACATCACTTGGCACTTGGCTTCACATCACTCAAGCCACCTCCTGCCATATAAAGTATCCCATGCCCTCGGCCTCATATCACTCAACATATGCTCACATATGGCCCCCGCCTCACTTAGTTCGAAAATCATCACAAGCCCCTCGGGCATTTGTAAAACAATAGTTCTCAGCCCAAAATATCATTTTAGAAATATCGTTTAAGCCTGAGTAAAAGTGGTTGAGCTTGTAAACAATAGATATCAACAGGACTGAGTTCATGTATAAGTCAAAACAGTGAGGAAAACAGTGATAAAAACTCCCTGAAGTTTTCAAATAATTGGCACGAAGACCAAATATAGCAGTCAGCTCAAATCATGATGATAGCAAATAAGTCTCAGTCAAATATACGGTAAAATCATCAATCGAGACGGACCAAGTCATAATCCCCAGTAGAAAACGACCCCACGCTCATCATCTAGCACGTACCTCACCTCAATATAGCACTTCGATGTGCAATATGGGGTTTCAAACCCTCAGGATATCATTTACAATCATTACTCACCTCGAATCGGCAAAATTTCTAGCTCGCGACGCCTTTGCACCTCAATCATCCTCCACGCGCGTCGAATCTACCCAAAATTAGAGAGAATACATCACCATATGGTAAGGGAATAAAGCCCAAGTGAAAAGAATCAATAAGAGCATAAATCCCGAAATTACTAAAACCCGAGCCCCTGGCTCACTTCTCAAAACTCAAAAATTTTCACATCATTATATTCCTTATCTTCCCACGAGTTCATACATATCAAAAGTTCTCAATTACGACCTCAAATGGTCCTTCAAATCTCAATTCAAAAGTCTAATTTCTCAAGCCCTAGTTCTTCAATTTTAGGCTTAGTTTCCATGAATTTCTAGGTGGATTTCACAATATAATCAAGTTTTATAAGATTCTTACCTCAAGTCGATTCATCTTGAATCCATCTTTCATTTCCTCCCAAAATCTCCCAAATACGAGCAGCCATGGGTGAAAATGGACCCAAAATCGTGGACAAGGTGACTTAAAAACATTCTGCCAGCACTCCAAATCATTCTTCGCGATCGTGATCAAGGCCACGCGATCGCGAAGCACAAAAATCCAGGGCTTCAAAATACTCAATGCAGACGCGATGCTCCCTCCGCGAAGGCGATGCTCATTTTCCCAAACTTACGCGAATGCGGACTAGCCTATGCGAACATGGAGAACAAATCCACTGGGTCCCCAAATCCTTATACGCGAATGCATACACACCATCGCAATCGCGAAGCTTCCACCTCCAAACTACATAAATGCAAAACTATCATTGCGAATGCGAAGAGCAAACCTGGGCCATTGCAAAATCCCTCTACGCGATCGCGAGGGACTTCACGCGATCGCGAAGGCCATTCCTTCTGCAATAGCTGAGATGAAAATCTGCAACTCCAAAATACCAAACATGGTCTGATTGACCATCCGAAACTCATTCGAGGCCCATAGGACCTCAACCAAAAATGCAAAAAAATCCTAAAACCTTATACTAACTTGTTCCAATCATCAAGACACCTCAAATAACACCAAATCCATCAATTCACATTGAATTCGAGCCTAAGTTTTTCCAAAACTTCCAAAATACGCTTTTGATCAAAAACCCAACCAAACCACGTTCGAAAGACCTGAATTTTGCACACACATTAAAACGACATAATGAAGCTATAGAAACTCTCGGAATTCCATTCCGACCCTCGGCTCATAATCTCACCTATCAACCGGAATTCGCCAAAATACTAACTTCGTCAATTCAAGCCAAATTCTACTCCAGACCTCCAAAACCAATTTCGATCAGGCTCCTAAGTCCTAAATTACCAAACGAAGCTAACCAAATACTTAAAATTTCCAATCCGAGCTCATATACACATAAGTCAACTCTTGCTCAAACTTTTCTAATTCAAAGCTTTAAACTGAGACTAATCTTTCAAATTCATTCTGATTTTTCTGAAAACAAGAACCAACGATCTACAACAGTCATAATGCATTACACAGGGTAATTCATGCCCAAGAATTGGCGATCAAAGTGCAAAAACTCAAAACGATCGGTCGGATCGTTACAATAACATGTTGTATACATACTATAAAACTGATATAAACATACCAAAACCCAACAGGTTGAAGGATAGATTAATTCAGAAGCATAAAACAGATAATATATCGATTGGATGCTCGAAATCATAATATATAAACACTGTTGATACGGTCACTAAATTGATTTTTTTTCTTAACTAACACTATCTTTACCAACACACTGTCCATAAAAAATAGTACTTACAAAAACTCCCATTAAAACTACATTCAACTAAGACTACTCTAACATTATCTTCACTGATGTATCAGAATAGGTGATGTGCCTAAGAATCTTTGAAGGTGCTTCGCTCTCTCTTACGGCATCAGCGTCCATCTTCCGCATAGCATAGTCCCAAAGGAGTGCACCATATCTTTGACGGAGTAAATTGGCATCAGATTTTACTTGTGGAACCAACCCAACTGTGCTAAGAAACTTGTGTATGCCGTGACATACACCCCACAATCCCTGAAAGTAGAACTTAATAGTTTATACTGTTCTGGAGTTAGCTTTTCTTTGAGATCAGATACTATATTTTTTTGTATATGAACAAATATGTGGTGATAATCTTGGCGGGTGTTTCACAAAAATTTTAATTTCCTGCATACAGACAAGAATCTTAAAAAGATTTCATATTCATCATCAATATATAAACTCATTAAGTGTTATGAATACATATAAATACAACAAGATACAGTTAAATATTGAAATACATATTACTAGCATTTAGTAAAAAATAGTGAACATATACATATAACAAACAAGAAAAACTGTAATAAATACGAAAATATAATGAATATAAATTAGAATACATTTAAATACAACATATAATATTCAAGTAGCACAACTCGGTTAATAACATTGTAAATATGCAAATGAGTTCTGAATTTTTTTAATGCTTGTGAATACAACTAAATACATACGAATACACCATCATATATATAAAATTACATGAATAATTATGAATACATCAATGTACCCCTAAAGCACATCAACAACTTTGGATGAATATTTATACAATAACAATTACTTTTTCATGTCGTGTATCCGATATTTTTTTTTGCATCAACTTCCTTAACCTTGACACATGAAGAATCATTCAAAGGTTTTTCCATCGTTGAACCGACAATGAAGAGAAAATCAAAAAGTGATGAGTAAACAATAACAATGGTTATTGTTTAAGAAGCAAAGAAAAATCTGTATCAAAATCGAAGAAACTAAATAATTGTATCAAACTCTAAGAAGCTAAATACTTACCCAAGAACTTGTATCAGGAATAAGACCGTAATTTAGATAGAAAATAACTAGGGAGTGATAATAGGGGAAACCTAGGGAATTTGCGTGGAAAAAGAAGTCTGAATGATAGGTTTGTGGGAGAAGAGAGTAAAGTGTATGCAAGAGAGAGAGAGAGAGAGAGAGAGAGAGAGAGAGAGAGAGAGAGAGAGAGAGAATGTGCTTCGATTTTGATACAGATTTTACGGTGATTAAGTGAGAGAAAATTCAAAAAAGGAGAGAGAAAAATATTATTTAGCATATATGGTGTCTTAAATGTAGGATGAACTATAATTAGATATTTTGCTATAAATGATAAAAGATATCTATAGAATGTAATACTTTAAAATGACATTTATTCAAAATAAATAGGGTACTAAGCTTTTCAATAAGGTGTAAAATTTCTATTAGAAAAGGAAAAATGATATTGTATAACCACTCTCAAAATAATAGCCATATATTTCATATATATGTTATACAACAACAACAACATCCCATATGATTCTACAATTCATATATACTTATATATATATATATATATATATATATATATATATATATATATATATATATAAGTATATATTTTGTATGTTATACACAGAAATTATATAAATTTTATACACTTTTTTGGCTATCGAGTATAAATAATTTATGGCGCGGGCTAAAAATGAAAAGAGCCCATTAGAAAACAACAAATTCCTAAAAACATTATAGCTTGTTCAAAATTAAGTCTCTACTATTTGAGATTTAAGTTTTACATAATTAATTATGATTATACATCGATGATGTTTGTGCAAAAATTGCGTCCGGCCATGTGTATATCCAGCTCTTTAGTACTGGGTTCATTTAAATTCAGTATTTTCAATGCGGGACATATATTTGTGTGTAAAAATTCACTAGAGTATCAACAAATATTTGGTATGAACTGATGACTTTAACAATGTAATAGGTTCAAATACAGAGGCGGATCCGGACTTAAATACTATGGGTTCAGTTTTAAAATTTTAAAATTGAACTCATTATATATTTAAGGTTATGGGTTCAAATATATTATTTTTGTAATTTTAATAAATTTTTACATATAAATTTCTACTTCGCATCGAAAGTTATGGGTTCAATTGAACCCGTAACTCTCACATTTCATTCGCTTCTCGTTCAATATATAAAATCTTAAAGATTGAAATCTGCCTCTGCATCCGCCACCACTAATTACATAACCAAATAAAAATTAATTTTCCAAATATTGAACAAGTTATCCTAATAATTATATATATTGTTGGATGTTCAAATAAATTCTCACATTAGTAACAGAAAAAATTAAAAGATATATATGATGTATGAATACTTTTAATAGTGTAATTTTTTTTTAAAAAAATCTTGCATGATTTGCTATCATAGATGGTTAAGCCTAACATATAAAATCTAAACTGTGACTATATGAATATATTAGGGAAACTTACACAAATATCTCAAATATATCTCAACTTATCAATCTTTAGCCATTAGTTATAGACTTATTAAAATTAGCCAAATGATAGGGTTCTTTCTATCAAAGAATCACGTGCAAAAACCACCTTCTATATTTTTAAGCATGATTAGCAACATTACATACCAGACGGAAAGGAAATTTCATGGAAGGCGTAGAAAATAACGTGATAAAATACAAAAATAAATACAATATTCCAAATATTAAACAAAAAGGGAACTTTTTCAATTGTATAGTTAAAATTCATTGAAAATATATAGATAAGTCAATATACAAAATTTGAGGAAGATTGGAGGTGATTTGGACTGATTCTATATCAAAATTCATAATTAAATCGAGTTAACAAAGTCTTTTGCGGCGACAGAAGTGTCAAACATGTATCACACATGTATACATAGATTATATATGTGATACATAATTGATACAAATATGATACATATATGATACACAATGTGATACGCATATTATTATTTTTCATGCTCAGCTTTTACTTTGAATTTTCAATTCAAACCACCTCAAAGCTTCACTGAATCATTCCAAAACTGAGATTCAAGCTTCTTAAATTTTACCCAATCTATTCTAATAATACCCACTCAAAACAAAGCAAAAATTTAATATTTTTTTCTATAAATAGCTAATTAGCTAATTTGGCTAATATTAATAATATTTTATTAAATGGCCAATTTTTGTAATGAGCTACTTATCAATTGACATAACTAGTAATTTTCCAATATATTACTACGGAGTATGATGATAGAGATAAAAATTCTTTTACTCTTGATCAAATGTCTTTTACCGAACGATTCCACCTTTTATAAATCATGTTTCTAAAGTTATTGCTTGTTTGAATGGTTGTTATTTGTTGGATCATATCGAATTGTTATTTTAAATATAATATTTATTTTGATTGTTACTTAAATTTTATTGTATCGTATTTTTAAATTCATTATTACGCAATGATGAAAAGTATCTGTTACGACCCTAAAATCGATGGGCTTATCGTGAAACTAGGCAGCTGACATAATTCTCAAATCAACCATCTTTCTACAAAATTTATTTTAAACCATTTAATTTAACAAGAAATCCCATAATAAGATCTAAATAAACAGTGCTGAAACATAATACAAGCTCGGCATCGGGGTGCCACAAGTCACGAGCATCTACTAAGGTCTGAATACAATAAAAAATCTAAAAATGTACTAAATACAGTCTAAGGAAGACAAGAGGGAGAGGAACGGTGCCTCGAACGCTGGGCAATTGTTAACTCCGATGACTCTGCCACTGAGTAATCAACACCCGCTACTGAGTTCAGAAATACTTAAATCTGCACACAAAGTGCAGGGAGTAACATGAGTACGCCAACTCAGTAAGTAATAAATGTAAATGAAAGCTGAGCAGTAAGAAATCACGTAAACTATGTCAAAACGTTACAACAAAAGCACGACATTTCCAACACAGTACAGAAGTCATTTACTTCAAAAAAATCATGCTCGGTTTCGGTGAAAACCTTTTAAAACACTTTCAATAGTTTCCAAACGAGTGATAAAATAGTGAGTAAAACTGATAGAAAATGTAAACAACTCCTCAAGCAAAACATGTATCACATACCGTCCATTGGGCATAACATAAACAGAACCAGCCCCTCGGGCTACCTCACAATCACTCCTAATCAGCCCCTCGGGCATAATATGAATCAAGACATGCCCCTCAGGTAACAATAGCCCATCGGGAAACAGTATGAATCAACAACAGCCCTTCGGGCAACAATATGATCAACAACAGCCCATGGGGCTACATCACATCACTCACACTAGGTACCCGTGCTCACTGGGGTGTACAGACTTCGGAAAGGGCTACTTACAACCCAAGCTCACTTACAAGTCATCTCATGGAATAATCAAACAAGGTCTCGGCCTCATATCAAGCCATCTCATAGCGTAACAAATCAGGCCATCGACCTCATAATCATGAATCAGTACAACACTGCTGCGGTGGGCAACCCGATTTCCCATAGTATTCTCACAACACAGGTCCTCAGCATCACTCGGTTAGAAATATCTCAAGCCACTGGGCAGCCTTAAAACATGATGTTCAGCCCAAAATATCATTTAAAATATCAAAATAGAGTAAATATGACTGAGTTATGAAAATAGTAGAACACATCATGACTGAGTACAAATGTGAAGTCAGAACAGTGAAAAGAGTAGTAAAAAGCCCCTAAGGGGTCCAAAAAAGTTGGCATGAGGCCCAAATATGGCATTCAGTCCCAAAACATAGTAATAATTTCCAAAATACAATGATATCAAACAAGTTTTAATCAAATACACGACTTAACAGTCGTACGAGACGGACCAAGTCACAATTTCCAACGGTGCACTACCCCACGCTCGTTGTCTAGCGTGTGAGTCACCTTAAAGTAGCATAACAATGTGAAATTCAGAGTTTCATACCCTCGGGACAAACATGTACAATCATTACTTGCCTCAACCCGGTCCAAACTCTAGCCCGCGATGCCTTTGCCTCTCGACTCCGCCTTCGAAATCTCCTAATCTAGCCAAAAGCATATTCACATCATCAAAATATGCTAAGGGAACAAAGCCCACTCAAAAATAACCAATTTACATAAAAGATTCCAAAATTAGCCAAACCCGACCCCGGGCCATATCTCGAAATCCAATTAAAATTACATCAATAAACTCCTTATCCTATCACGAGTTCATACATACCAAAAATACCAAAATTCGACAATAAATGACTCCTCAAATCCTTAATCAAAGGTCTCCAATCTCGAGCCCTAGTTTCTTCAATATTTACCCACAAATTTTCTATAAATTTCAAGCTTAATCAATGAAATAACACTATAGGAATGAGTTTTATGTTAAAAAATCTTACCTCAATGAAGTTCCCTTGAATTCCCTCTTCAAAATTCTCCAAAAAGCTCCAAAATCAATTTTAAAACGGTGAAAAGGGCTAAAAATCGTGAAGGATGAAATATATACTTTCTGACCTAGGCTTCTCACACATGTGGTCCCTATACCGCACCTGCAGTACCTCATCTACCATTATCACTTAAAATCCTAGTTTCGCACATGCGATCACACACCCGCACCTGCACTATCAAAGGTGCGCTTGAATAGTTGCTTCTGTGGTTCCAGCTCCCCATGGCCAAATCTGCATCTGTGACCTCTAGGAGCATCTGCGAGCCCGCACCTGTGGTCCCCAAGTCGCAGGTGCAGTTATAACACACTTCAGCAGCTTCAACCGCAACTTCCCAACTCCAACTTCCCGTCAACCATCTGAAATCACCCCGAGGCTCATGGGACCTTAACAAAAGCATAAGCAAGTCACATGACACTATCCAAACTTATACCAATCTTTGAAACACCTAATACAACATCTAATCAATCAAATAACATCAGATTCAAGCCTAAGGTTCCAAAAACTTATGAATTCCGCTTTTGATCAAAAAGTCCATCAAACCTCGTGCGAATGACCTGAAAATTTTGCACACACATCACATATTGACCCAAAGAACCTACTGCAACTTTCGTAATTTCATTCTGATCCTTATATCAAAATCTCACCTATCAATCGGAAAACGCCAAAATTTTAATTTTGCCAATTCAAGTCTAAATCTACTCCGGACCTCCAAAATACACTCCGATCATGTTCCTAAGTCCCAAATCATCTAACGAAGCTAGCCAAATCATAAAAATTCCAATCCGAGATCATATACTAACAAGTTAAAATTTGATCAAACATTTCAAATTTTAAGCTTCAAACTGAGAACTATTCTTCCAAATTCGTTCCAATTACCTGAAAACCAAAACCAACGATTTATATAAGTCATAATACATCACACGGGGCTAGCCATGCCCGAGAACTGGCGAGGGAAGTGCAAAAGCTCAAAACGACCGGTCGGATTGTTACAATGTCACTTTACGAAACGACGAATTTGGTGTGGTGGCGTCCTTTCCTTGCTTTTCTTTTTCTCATCTTGCTCTTTCTTATTATTAAATAATTATATTTTATCATTTACCTTACTTTTTTAATATAATAATTTAACTTCATATTTTTTTCTTAGTAATATTGTAAGTTTATTCTGCATATTATTAGTCCACAATATCGTAAAATGACAATAAATAATATAAACTATTCAAACATTATATTCATCAAACGATGCACTACAATACACTATATCAACAATCTAAACAAACTGTTAGTCGGATCTGTAGTTTCGGATAAAGAAAGAAGGATGAATATTTATGACTTGGGATTGGGAGTATTAAAAAAAAAGGGATTCTAGTACTGGTATATAACTTAGGACTTGAGTGTACAATTTAATCTCGAGAGAGAGGAGAGAGTTCATCAAACGGACAAGTTGGCGAGAGTGGGATCCTCTCTGTCTCTCTCTCTCATCCTTCCTTTTCCTCACAAAAACATCTCATATTCTCTCTTCAATATATGTGAGGCTTAGGCTCTTACCCTCCGCTTTCCTTTCCCTCTTTCCCTCTTTGCCAAACCAGAAACAGAAAACAGCAAAGCAAACAAACAAGAGAAAGAAAAAAAAACCCCAAAAAACCCATTTTTCTCAACCCCTACATTTATCATCGTATAGATTAAGAGAAAAAAACTCACAATATAACAACCTTAAAGAGTGATTTGAGGTTGCAAAATCCATTGTGTTATTCTCGATTATCTTGAGATCTTGTTCCATCCTTAAAGGTAAAAAAATTATTAAGAAAAAAGAAAAACAAGAATTAAATACCAAACTTCATTGATTATAATTTCAGCTTAAAAATGTTTACCCATTTACGTATTTTTACTAAAATCGGCATCTTTTTTAAAAAAATGATTTTTTTTTGGGGGGGGGGGGGTCAAAAAGGGTGTTGAGTTTTCACTTTGATTCCTTAGAACTTCAATAAAGATTTCATTTTCATTGGATTTTTTCGGTAAATGTTAGGGTTTTTGTTCTGTTCTTGGGTGCTGAATTGATCTTCTGATGGAATTTCTTAGGGTTTTGAAATCGGATCGGTTACGGGTCAAGCTCCAACTGATTAGCGTTTTGATCAGAAAGGGTTCTCAGTGTTAATATCAGCTTCTTGTTGAGCTTCAGATCAGAGCAAAATATGATTGTGGGGGGATAATTTGAGCCTAATTGGGAATTGAATGATAGAGATTTTTAGGGTATGGAAGAGGACTGTATATTACACTAGTAGAAATGGAGAACTATTGAAACAAAGAAAAAAGAAAAGGAGAATTGATAAGTGAGAAAGGTTTATTTGAGTTTTAAAGTGAAAAGTGGTTGTTGTGTTTCCTCATCAGTTTTGCTTAATTAGTGTAGGTGATGTTTATGTTATTTGGCTTTGGTAGTGATATGCAAGAAGAGGTGATGGTTGTAAAGTTTTGGTTTTTTAGACAAGATAAAGGATCAGGTTACTGTGGAGAATTCTCTTTTCTAAAAAAACCATTTGGATTGACATAGTTCTTGAAAAGTTTATTTGTGGCATTACCATCTTGAGTTATTGTGGTCTTTTTCGTATTTTAGCTCCGAGATATTAGATTTCGAGTACTTGAAGGGGGTTCCTGACTGCTTAGGTTTATTGCATTGGATATTTGAAGAAGAGCTAGTTTAATTTAAGTGGGGTGTTGGACTGATTGAGTTAGGATTAAATGGAGGTGAGTTGAAGTTGGAAAGTAATGTGGGGTCATGGTGAATGGACAGGAGTCTAGTTGCTTGTTACTGGAACACTGCTGTGAGAAAGTAACCGAAGGACACTGTTTCCGTAACAGCGCCTTTTTAGCTCGGAGTAGAATTCTGTGCCATGTCTCGCTGCTTTCCATTTCCACCACCAGGATATGAAAAGGAGCCTAGACCGGAGGACGGAGACTTATTAAAAGAGGTTTTTTCAAGTTATCACATTATGTTGATATGTTTTTGTTATTCCAATAATTTCATGATGGTTACTTCATTATAAAGAGGTTAGCTGTGATGCATGGACATCTTCCAATGAAGTGTTGTTTCCGAAGTAGTACTTGAAATGAGATAACTTGATTAGCCTTTATTGCTGGAAAATGGGGCCCGTGTCAAATCCGAGTTTATTATTTAATTGTCTTTGGTCATGTTAAGTGCAATGATAAAATGGTTCATGTTAAGTGCAATGATAAAATGGTAATATTTCATTGAATTGCTTGGAATTTTGGAGTATGAAAGATACTTTAAACTTCATTAGTGTGATTAGATAAATAAACGAAAAGACTCTTCTGAAGCACTGCTCGGAGATATAGGGTAATTTTGGTTAAGAGAGATGGGTAGAGATATGTTGGTTTTTTGGTCCAGATTAGCGATGATGTGTCCCTTTATTCTTTTGGTTGGTCATGGTCTAGTAATCTTTTTGGGGAATTTAAGTTTTTATTATTATTATTATATGAAAATGGGTTCTGGATTTAAGATGTTGGCTAATGAATGCAAGTAAAAACCCCCAAGTTTCGTTGGATAATCCTGTAATCCATGCTTCTGTTAACTTGACATCTAGGATCTTTTTCGTTATGAGCGTGTTAAAGTTGCTCATTGAGTTGTAGGAAAACTCATCAGACATTGTAATCATTGCTTAGTTTTATCGCTGCTGCAAAGAATACAAGTAAGAAAAAGAGAAATTTATTGGTCAGTCTCACAAGAGAAACTTATTGGTCAGTCTTACCGTAAGCACCTTTCGTGTGAAGGGATTATGATTCTCTGTGTAGTGGATATTTCAGCGGCATGATGTCTCTATTATAAATTCTTTGAAAAGTAACCTTCCTGTAGAACTTAGTTAAGATGTTGGGGATGTTCCTTTTGAAGACCTTAAATCTTATGAAGAATGCCTTTATATTTCTGGCAACCGAGCAAATACAACCTCAGTATAAACGGCTTCGTATTAATTGCTGATGAGTATGAACATTTCCTCTTTTTTTTTCTTTTAATAAATATTTTAAATGTGCTGCTAAAGTTTAAATGAATGATGTATTTACTTAGAAAAAAAAGTTTAAATGAATTACATATCACTGCCTGACCATTTTGTTTTATGTAAGACATGCTTGTGACATCTTCTTTCACAGGCTACTTGAGCTCTATGTGTTTCATAACATCTGTAAGATTTGGTTAAACAGAGAAGAAAAAACGAGATTTTGAGATTGAATTGTTTGATATTTTCTCAAGCATGTATGGATTTGTTTACTGTTTACAAGTAAGTACACGCCTTATGTTTTTCCTATTCTCAATTAATCAATTAGTAGATCCTATACTTTAATTACAAGGAATTGACTTTCTCCATATTTACGAGTTCCTAACATTCTTAACATCACCCCTCATGTTTGGATCATACATATTTGGATGAACCTACTTTTTTCAAATATACTCAATTTGGTGCCACATTGTTATTTTGTACGAGTATTTGCTCATTGATCATTGAGTTGAGAAGCCTGTAGCAGTTCATCACAATTCAATCCTTTGTTAAATAAAATGACTATCTATTTCTAAATGCTTCGTAAATAAAATAATGTTTAATGCAGCTGAATGTTGCACAATTTCGTTTGGTTCATCTTCTTTGCACCTCAACTCTTGGAGAAGTTGTTTTAGCTTTATAAGATCACATATAACCGCAGTCATTGCTCGGCACTCTGTTTTGCACTTGATTCAGCTAATCTTGCTTTTTTGCTTTTAAAGATATCAGATTTTCCTCCTCCTTTCTGAAAAAAAGAAAAAGAATAGAAGAAGAAGATATCCTCTTAGTTAGAACATAATGCTTTGTCTGCATCAGAATACCTAAGGGGTCGTTTGGTATGGGGTATAAGTAAAATTAACACTGGTATAAAAATTTAATACCAGTTTGTACCTTGTTTGGTTACTAAATCTGGTATAAGTTATCCCGGTGTTAATTTTAACACCGGGATAACTTATACCTTATAAAAAGTGGTGTAATTAACACTGGTATAACTTATACCTTCTTCTTAGAAATTATGCAATTGTTATTCTTAATACAACATACCAAACAATGAATAAACAACAGTCCCAGCATAACTTATCCCTATATAACTTATATCGGCATAACTTACACCGGTATAAGTCATATTCCAACCAAACGACCCCTTAGAGTATTTGTATTGGCAAACCTTTGTTATACCTTAGAATGTGAATTAATGCATTAAAATGAATATGACAAGGAGTTTGGAGAAATTAGCTTACACTTACAACAAATACGTATCAAATGGTGTGATTATAAGATATTTGAGCTTGCTTAACTGGTCTTTAATAACCACTTGGATCCTTTAAACGCTCAAACTGGCCAGTACCTGAACAGATTTTAAGAAGATTTATGAAATATCTAATCTGGCTATTACAACTTCTAAACACTAGAAAGGGACCAACCAAGCAAAAAAACAAAAAGGGGGGGGGGGGGACGTTTGCTACAATCCAAAGAAGGTGAATCAATCATCCCTTCATCCACATATCAAGAAAACTAGCAGACATTGGTATTTAATCCCACATAAAATAAATACTAAAATATTCTTTATGCCTGTGTTTCTTTGAATGGAAAAGGAAATTTATTTAAAGTAAGAGGATTCAGATGGCGACTTTCCTTCAGAATGTTGTTTCTGTTGGGTTTGTTTATGGGAAGTACTTTGTTGTCAGGGTGTCTCCTGATTTTGTGTTTAATAAAGTAGAAGCAAATAAAGAAACTTTACACATTTCCCTTTTCCTTTTGGAGAAAAAGCTTTCGGTAAAGTAACATTAGCGCAATTTGCTTGATTAGATACATTAAGGTAAGGTGTTCTTGAGTGTCATACCTTTACAGTTATTTGCTATGTGATGTCGAAATTGTGAGCATTCGGGGTATGTGCTTACATACTTTTTTTTTTATTTGCACCGGGTGTCCGAGTCTCTTCGAGCCCCGACTAATCTCGGGGTTGCACAGGCCCTTGGCTAGGAGTTTCCCGCAAGTGCACTACGGTTAATTCAGGTTTTACCCAGTCCGATCGCACTCAAAAATTATTTGCACCCAGTGGGTTTCGAACTTGAGACCTTGAAAGGGAGCAAACCTTAAGGCTCAAGTCAATTGCCACAAGGCCAACCCCCGAGGATTGCTTACATACTTGGATCATATTATACTTGTTTAGGCTATCAGTTTGCTGCTGATGGCTGTATGAACAATACTTTTTTGGGCTGGGTATGCTGTAAACTAATTGAGCTACATTGGGAAAATGGTTCAATAATTAGGTGATCCATACTACATTTGGAATAAGTGAACCTTGAAGATATCCTCTTTCCGAAGGCGAAACTATAAAATAGAAAGTTCATAAAGGGAAATGAGTATGTAGGAAATCGTATTCACTTTATTTTCATTGGGTATGATGAGACATCATTTCCTGGAGATGATTTTTGAAACAATAATAAGATACTTTTTCATTACAGATATAAAAAAAAGCGCCCCCTGCCCCGATCAAGAAGAATTTGATGTAGTAGATGCTTTATGTGTGGATCCATAGATTTCTGCTTTCTTGGGGATGCAAGAGTTGATGCTGGATTTAATTATGTTTGGGATGCAATGCTGATGTCGGGTTTAGTTATGATATGCTTACTATTAGATATGTAAATATAGTAGAACTCTAGTTATAGTAGAACTCTAGGTTATTAGTATTATATATAGGGCTCATTGTATTATGTTTAATCTCAGTTATATTCTTCTCCCGTGCTTTCTCACATGGTATCAGAGCTTTGGTGAGATAATTATCGTTGTGCGTCATTCCAACGACATCCGGGAAGAAATAACTCGGTCACCGTGCAATTTTCCGGTGACCTAAGTGACTAATTACGTCAAAGTCACTAATTATAAGTGTTGTGCAAAAACCAACACCACCACAAGACTCGGAATAGAATTCCGACCAAACCCCAGAAATTTCTCCGGCAGACTCCCTGTCACGCGCCGCCACGCGCCGCCACAGCTGTCGGCGCGTCAGACCACGCGCCGGCGCGTGGGGCTGCTTCCGGCCAGTTTTTGGCTTCGCTCCAGAAGGACAGTTTGGTCGGCCTTAATTCCCGACCCTACCCATCCTTGTTCCGTTCGATTCCGACAACTTTCAGTTTTTCCGGCGACTTTTCCGGCAGCTACAGAGACTTTCCGGCCAGAATTTCAAAAAGTTTCTTCAGGACAGTATCATCGCCCTCAAATTCCGAGCCTACTCATGTTTTTACTTTTCAATTCCGACAACTTTGAAGTTTTTCCGGCATCTACAGTGATTTTCCGGCAAAAAAAAAACAGTTTTCCTTCATCTGTTTCAGCAAATTTTCAACGATGTCTTTGGGAATCGATGCTTTCGGGTCTAGAAACCTGGGTTCGATGTTAAACTACATATGTAACAAGCTCGGTACATATGATTTATATGCACCAGCTTGAGGGGGAGTGTTAGATATGTAAATATAGTAGAACTCTAGTTATAGTAGAACTCTAGGTTATTAGTATTATATATAGGGCTCATTGTATTATGTTTAATCTCAGTTATATTCTTCTCCCGTGCTTTCTCACACTTACCGTTGTGGGTCAGATGCAAGATATGCAATGTAGTGAGAAAATTCTGGTTCGCAACTCCCCTTCGCATTAGTTATCCCACCTTTGGGATTATGTTGTTTGCCAAGGATGAAACTCGAGAATTGGGGGCTCGCACAACCCGAACTTCACCCTTTCAGGTAAGGTAGTTGGAATAAAGCTGATCATTTTTCTAGAACAGTCTACTTTTATCTGTTGAGTGACGGCCCTTCCACTCAGCACCGGCGGATGACTAAGGCACTTGTTGAAATTAGGGGTCCTTTATGTCATGCCCCCAAGCTAGTGCCTGTGGCTGAAGTAAAGGCCAGTTGCTCGGACTCGAGTGCAGATGTTCGATACGAGTGCAAATTTCGCGATCGAATACTTCAAGATCTAAATTTTAAGATTCGGGGATACGGATCTACTTACGGATACCGATGTTGGAATTTGGCTAAAAATAGTTCAAATATCCAAAAATCGACTAATAAGATATGCCTAAATTATACGACATTATGTGTAAGTTAAATGGTGCCTAAATACGAGGAGATAAAAGGAAAAAGATTAACACATAAATTTTTCCGTACAAGGTATTCCATTTTTTACAATTTTACCGTAGCTTTTATTTTGATTTAGAAATCATTGCATTTGTCCTGTTGATTATGCTCAAAGTACCTAAAATCGATTAACCAGGTCCCGAACGGTTCCACTTCCACACCCACACCCACACCAACATCCATGTCGTGTCGACACGGGTGTGGCACCGAAAGTGAAGAGTCCGAGCAACTTAGGTTGAACGTTCAAAGCGAAAGGTAAGAAGTTAGGTACATTCAAGGTGAAGGACCATTTGATTCATTAAGGGATTGGGCAAGGTCCTTATCTCTTGTCATTTGACCTTGTAGCAGAAGGGCGGGCCAGGCTAGAACTCAGCCCTGGCTAGCTTCTTCTTTGTTTGAGCTGCTCTTCGGCATAGACGGAAAGGAAGAACAACCATCACTCGGGCAGAAATGGTAGAGATGCTTATCGTGCTTGATATACTCTTTGGACAGAATATTAATATATCTTATTAGCTATAACTTGGCCATTTCTGAGTATTTTCCCCTAGTGTAATTGAGAGGATCTAATTGATTTGGAAGGCTGTATAATTCTTTGAGCGCTTTATAGATGTATCATGGGAAAGATGGTTAGTATTGGCTCAGTGCCTTTTGCTAATATTTGAATAAAAGACCGAATAGAAAGCTAGTTATTTAGGGAAATTGCTACAAACTCTCACATACAGACAATATGTACAATCTACTGTATTCATTTGAATTTCATGCGAGGCTGTAGGTCTTCAGTATGCTACATCATTCCTCTCTTTCTTTCAATTTGGTGTCCTTGTTAGATGTTTTCTGAAACTCCTACTCGTTAGGATGATGTGGAGAAGAACAAGCTTCTTAAATCTCCTTGTTGAATGTTTGTCCTGATCTGAAAATGTTTTTACTTCTATTCAGTATCTGAAACCATTGTAGGTGATAATATGGCAGTTGTTTCGAGGACTAGAATCCGTGATAATGGAAAATATTGTCGGGGTGATTGTTTCCTTTAAAAGCATGAAGGATAGAACCTGGAGCATAAACCCTTACTTTACCTTATCAATAAAGGACATGTTATAGCAAAACTAGCTGGATGGTTCTATTGCCTTTTGGGTTGCTTTTTGAGCCGAAATCTGACATAGGTGAATGATTTTTGTGATTGTGCTCATATGTTTGTGCTTTGTTGATAATTATGTATTACCTGACAGTAGAGGATTTGTGTGCCTCCAAGATGAGGGTGAATACTGTTTAAAGATATCCTTTAGTATTAGTGCCTTCCCCAATAACTTACCCAAAAAAGGTTTATTTTACACACCAATTCTGATTATCCTAGAATGGAAAGTGAAGCTTTTGCAAATGTTTGTTTGTTCATCCAGAGGACTTCTATTAGTAATCTCTTATATGATCTTAACAAATAAGAGTTGTAATTAATATTCAGTTATCACCTTTCTAGAAGGTGGCGTTGTGAGAAATCTTCTGGAGATGGATCTAGGAAAATTGGTTCTTTGTAAATTGCATCTGTCGGTGGATGCAACAAGGGATTCATCTTCATGATGCAGCCAATATCTGATTGCTTTTGGTCAGCTTAGCTTTGGTGTGTGAGGGAAAGAATTTTTCTTATATCTTGGGAAGAAGGATTTTCCGCCCAGTAGAAACCTAAGCAGCAGAAAAATTAAAGGAGGAATTCCCGTCTCTTTCCTTTCTTAAGAAGGGAGAGGGGATGGAGAGGTATAGGTCGGTTTACTGTCAGAGAATTAGAACATAAGAGAAGGATGATAATATACTTGAGTTGAAAAGGTTTTGAAATTATTTTGCTAGGTTGTTCAAAGAATTTAAGCGCCCATTAAAAGTTCTAGGGTGCTAAACCTGATGCCTTGCCTCTCCTTTTTCTGTATGCCTTAATGTGCGCTTAAATTCCTAGTGGTTTCCAGTATTGTCCATTGTATCTTAAATATTCAGGACTGTCCACCACAATTGACGTGCAATTTGGCAGTGCACTAATATTTGGTTCACGTCTTCTCTGAACGCTTGCACATGAGATGCCAGCTAACATATATTATTTTCTTTTCCCTTGAGTACTCTGCACTAGTAAAACACCTCTTGTCGCCATCCAAGCAAACGGTCAAGCATTCCTTGAAGCTCTCGATATCCATATTGATAGTTATGGGAATCCTAGGTCTTCCCTCCTGTGTTTGAATGATTTCACTGGGAAGATGATGTTGCCTTAGGGTTTGTATTTCCTCGTGTCCTGTTCCGGTTATTCCGTATTCTTGTAAAACCAATGTTTCTGCAATGTTATTTTATAATTGCTTTTCGAATATAAATGATAAGAAGGGCTAGTTATTCTTTTGATTGCTCTAATGAAGGCCATTGGTTCTCTACTGGTGGTTTGTGTTTTCCCTAAGCAACTACTGCAATGTGCGGGTGCTCTCGTGTGTTTGTGCTCAGGTAGTCTATATCTGGAATTCCCACCTGAACATGGAACTCCTCGATCCAGTTTTCAAGTTTGGTGCTTTACTCAGTTGTGAAACTGTGCTATTATTCAGAATTGTAATTTTTTTCCTTTCAGTTTTCTTCCTTGAATGAGGGATGTTGGCATTGATTGTACATTTATGTTATGAATATAGAACTAGCATGTTTTTGCTGTTTTGTAGGAGAAACGGAAGGAGAAAAAACATAAAAAGGAGAAGAAAGACAGAGAAAAGAAAGAAGGTAAAGAAAAAAGGGATAAAGACAGGAGTGACGGGAAACACAGGGAAAAGAAAGACAAGAAGGATAAACACCGCGACAAGAAGGAAAAGCACAAAGATAAAAAGGACAAAGAGAAGGACAAGGATAAAGAGAGAAGTGACATCTCTGAAGAGGCAAGAGTTGCCGTTCTACCAGGAGTTTCTAGTGGACAAAAGCTTCCTAGCAGAGATGAACATTTGAAAAAAGAAAGCGTCAACTCACAGGAAGCAAAATACCGCGATCTTTCTCAGGGCCGGCATGCAGAAAAGCTCTTTAAAACCAGCCTCCCCACTGTTGAGACAGAGGAGTCGAAATTTGTACAGGAGTTGGCGAGGCGGATCAGAAATGAACAGAAGGGTGCAGGAAGTCAGTTGGCTGAGAGATTTCCAGTTGAGTCGAAAAGGGATGACAAGACAAACAGTATGTATCACATCAAGGATTTTGGTAATTTTGTTGAAGAAAAGGAAAAGAAACAGGAGAAAAGAGTATATAGCAATAAGATGGATGGACATCAAGTCAGAGTTGAACCGAGAATTGGTGTTAATTCAATACTTCCCAGCTTTCCGGATATGGCAAAGAGCAAGTTTCATGGATTGCCGCCACTGGAAGAGAATGTTGAGAGCAGGAGAGAGGAAAAAGAGAAATCCAAAGAAAAACGAGATGACAAACCAAGAGAGAAGAAAAAGGATAAAGAAAAAGATGCAAAAAGTCATGCGAAGGAGAAAGACAGGGAAAAAGAAAAGAAAATGGAAAAGAAGGCGAAGGACAAAAGTGCACACAGGAAAAGTGAACCAGATAAATCAAGAGACATCAACAATAAGAGCGATTTTTTCAATGTTAGTAACACCAACCACCAAGTTCCACTTGTACCCAAGGATAACATTGCTGGAATAGTCACTGAGGGAAATATCAGAAAAAGAAAAGAAATTGAAATAAATGGTTTCCTGCATGGTGAGTTGAATAAAATATTAACAACTGCTGTTTTATCGAAGACTATTGCTTTGTATCCTCCTCTAGTGATAGTAGGAAGGCTCTGCAAGTGTGTTATGTGATTTGTTTCATATGTTTTTGGCTATAGTCTGTTAGGTAATTGATAACCCACTGTTTTCAATATTTTCATGTGAACCGCACGCAAATTTGAGCAAGCATGTTCAGCTTCAATTGTCCTTTGGGTTTGGCTGATTATTGTTGCTTGTTTTTATTCTGCTTTACAGAGAGTGAAGTCAGGCCTGCTAAATTGCCGCGGCCCTCATCCTCTCATCATCCCACACAGAATGGAAAGATATCAGATACTCATCAAAAGGCAGAAATGTTATCTTCCAACAAACAAGGAGTTACCGCTGATGTGCAGGTGGTAAACAAGGAGCGCAGTGTTAATGGTACCAACAAACAAGGAGTTACCGCTGATGTGCAGGTGGTAAACAAGGAGCGCAGTGTTAATGGTACCATTAAGTTATCCAACAAACACGGAGTTGCCACTGATATTGGGTTGGCAAACAAGGAGAACAGGGTCGATGGTACAGTCAAAGGTCAGCCATTGGCTATGTCTAAACCAAAAGCTTCTTCCATGTCTCCTGGTGCTGATCAGTTTGCTGAAGCGTCTAGAAGACCTCCTCATCCTGATTCCAAGTATCTGAACCAGATACTCTCAGTTCCGAAGATGGACGAGTGGTCGGGAATTGATGACCAGGAATGGCTGTTTGGAAGCAAAAGTACTCTGGTTTGGAAGCCCGACATGTGTCTTGATGAAGTTAATGACAGTCGCGTATGGTCAGAAGCTTTGCAAATAGACTCTGCTGACGTTTGTGCGCTGCCATACGTAATACCTTATTGATCACTGTTGACATATCTAACACGGTTGAGTTTCCAAGGACCTAGCTCTTGTCAGCTATGCAAGACTGGGTATTTGGCTCGGAGATACCAACGCTGGGCTCTCGGTTGGATTCTTTCTCGCCTTTCCTGCTGTGGTGGTTTTCCGCATGGCTACATTTAGTGCTGATATTGACTCAAGATTTAGGTACATCGATCACCATTGCTGATTGGAGGGGCTAGTTGTTGCCCTGTACTTGAAAAATCTAACTGTTACAGCCCCAGATGAAACCAACCAGAATGTCTAGGAAGATGCATGCATAATCTTCTGCAAGTTTATTCTAAAAGCTTATATGCCATTCTAATTGAGTGTAAACGAACTAGTATTTGTGTTCTTTACAACTCCACACAATTTTGATTTGTAATATAGAACTGCTATAATTGTAAGATAGATGGGGGGAAAAGAAAAACAGAAGAAAAGAGGTAGCAACTGAATTCATTTTATTTTATTCACTTAGATCTCAATTTTGTTTATAATCCATTTCCACTTTCTGATATTATAACATGAGAATCTGATGCTCAGGATTTTACTTGGCAGTGTTTCAGAAAGAATTAATTTAGATTGACATTTTTTTTGAATAGGGCTTTATAAATATAGAAGATTTATATAACTTTATATTATATTTTCTTATTAATTATGATGTGTTAGTGATGTCAGACTGCGTATAAGACCCTTGTGATCCGGTTTTTTCCTGTATCCCGCGTATAATCGAGCTTAGTGCATCGCCCTTTTAGTGATGTCAGACTAATTTGACCGTCGAACTAATAAGGGATCTTTACATGAATAGCTAGTTGGATTTATTATTTATTTTCCTTCGCTAGTATACATAAATTATATATTGGTTATGCAAATATTATATATGAATTATTCATGAGAATTGTGGAGCTGTATGTATGTGCAAGTTTATTGTTTCCCTCTTCTCAAAATATTTTCCTTTTAGAAACTTGTTTAAAACTATTTTTTTCTTATTATTATTTTGCTTAAAAAATATAAAATGACTTGTGGCTGTCTCATACATGTTCAATTTAATGCTGATGCCAATATATCTAACTAGAAGAATATTTTATTCTGGAAATTGGGAGTAAAACTAAACTCAAATGCTATTCTTCCTTGAATAAGTATTACCATTAGCAACAAGAAAGGGCCATAACCTAATTTTGTATCAATATAACAAAAATATGGTAACACTGTCATTTAAGGCTGCTCGGTTTCTAGGAGACCATGCAAGCAAAAAAATTAGAAGTTTTAACAAAAAGGGCCGCCCGGTGTACAAAGTAATCCGCGTTACGCATGGGTAGTAAAAGGGTCGCACCCCGAAGGATGTAACTTACGTAGCCTATAGCTGGTCGCACAGGTTACGCGAAAACAACTTTACTATTGTTCGAGGCTCCCCTTAAAAAAGAAATTTTAGAAGTCTCGTGCACCCCAAAAAAAACATTAAAGTACTTAATGCTAGTAGCAGAATTGCTAAAAAGGGGTGTTTTTTGTTTCTGTCCGGCTTTTTTGCATTAGGACGACGATGGTATGAGTTGAACTTAAATGAAGAAGTGACGATTCATATAATCGATCCCAACTTATTCGGGCCTGACGCGCAATAGTCGTCGTTGTTAGTTGACCAGCCTATCTGCACCCCAAAAAGCCAAACTGGTTCCACAGCATGATCATCAGTTGATTGTGTCTTCATTTTTTCTTCAATTTCCACTTTTGGTTCTGATAAAACTTCAACACCTTTTAACACATCTATCACAAAATCAGTAGAAATCTCTTTTGGTCCAGTTTTATACTGACACAAGTTGAAAACAATTGTGTCATTTGCTCTTAAACCTTTATCTTTCACAAATCTATTCCAACCTTTTGTGAAAACAAAGCTTTGGCTACTTTTCCAATAGCAATAACGAAATTTCCATTGTCTTCTTGAGGTATCATAAAACACCAACTCAACATCTGGAACTTCTTGGATTTGTGGGAAGTATTTTGATGCATATTTCTTTGGGATTACAAGCCTGTTTAGCTTTCCCACATCACTTGGAGTTAACTCCTTTTGGAAAAGCTGCTTGTGTGAGAATCCCTCGTTTGCCTGTACGCACTGGCAGAGTCAGGAATTTTAATAAAAAAGGAAAAAAATAAACGCAAGAATGCTATGCTTACACACTTTGTTTTTGTTAAGAGAATTCATCGGTTTATATATACATTTAACTTACGTACACTAACAGTATAATTTTTTTTAACACTAACAGTATAATTTTTTTTGTGGAAAGTTACTTTTAGTTACAAGTAACCTATGTTAATAAAAATAATATAACAATGATTATATAACAACAATTACGTCTCAATCTTCTTTTTGGCAATAAAAATACTTCTATCTACAATCTTCCCTTATGTTACAGAAATTCAACATTTTATATATGCATTTAACTTACATAAACCGACAGTCTAAAGAAATTTTAATACTATCAGGTCACGTCAACACATAAATTACCCTACAAATTTTACTTCTCATGGAAGGTTACTTTTCGAGAAAATAGATGAATAGATAGGGCGAAGCCTGCTGAAGGAAGGTTGCATTAGCACCCCTTATTTCACTAAAGCAAGAACGGAGAAAGTTGACTTTAAGAAAGAAGGGTTTCTATTTAGATTAGTTTCTTAGTAAAAGATCACAGATTTTCACTATTCGTGGAAGGTTATTTGTAAGTGACTTGATAATGTAATTTTTTTTACACTAATAACAACAAAACAACAACAACAACCCAGTACAATCCCACTTAATGCGGTCTGGGGGCTAATATGTTACAGACCTTACCCTTACCCTGGAGTAGAGAGACTGTATTTAGATAGATCCCCGACATCCTTCCCTCCAAGAACTTCCCACCTTGCTCTTGGGGAGATTCGAACTCACAACCTATTTATTGGAAGTGAAGGCTGCTTCTCATGAGAGCAACCCTTTCTTGTCTTAATGGAATAAAAATTTAAAAAAAAATTATTTTTACCCTATTTGCACAGTATATTTTTCGAACGAACCTCTTCCTTACCTTTAGCTCCGCAACTGGCAAAGTATTGAAAGGGTGACACTCTTCATATTTTTCTTTCAAATATTCATCAAATTTTGAAGGATAAGAACCTTCTTTGATCATTCTAAGAATATCTTCAGTTGAAAATTGTCTCTGAAAATTTGGTTCTTGAACTGTAGAATTTGTCCAAGGCAAATTTCTATGTGAATCTTGACTACGAAGTCGAATAGCAGCACTGTCATAAGCCATAGCAGCTTCTGTTTCTGATTTGAATGTCCCAAGCCAAATTCTTTGTTGATTTGTATATATTTGAGCTCCCCAATGACCATTGTGTTGCCCTACTACACCTTTAAATCTTGAACCAGAAATACAAGCTTTTCTTGTATATGCATTTCTTTTGTGTTTTTTGGACTGTTGGTTATTTGTACTGCTTGAATCACAATCTCCAGTTTGGTATGTTGTTGTGCTTGATATCATGTTTGTTTCCTCTTCCATTGTGAATCTGACAGAGACAATAACGGAATCAGGATTTTCACTAACAACAACAATAACAATAACGATACAATAAAATGACACAAGTGTGGTATGAGGAGAATAGTATGTATGCAGACCTTACCCCATCCCGATGGAACAGAGAGACTGTTTTCCGATAGACCCTCGGCTCCAGATCAGAACTTTCACCAAGAGGAGTCAAAATATAAAAAGGTATTTACACGAAAAATTCGAGACTATTAAACATATTGTATACATACATAATTTTTTTTTTAATCTAGCTACATTATATCATTTTCTGGCGGAGGGGTGTCAATTGACATATCAACACCCCCAAAGGCCGACCCAGGATTTGAGGGTCAGAGGGAGGGGGTTCACTTTGGATTCACCCAAAATCTGCTTTGTCTATAAGGTATTCACTACTAATATATCATGATTTCCTAAAGACATATATAAGTATACACGAAATTTTTGCCGAACTTTATGAATGTAAGTGACCCCTCTATGGATAACACAGGTCCATCTCTGGATGCCCCTAAAGCAGAAGCGAAGGTAGGATCTAAAGTTTATGGATTCTGAATTTGTGAGCAAATACATAGCTAGTTATAGTTACTGATTTGTTAGTTTCAAAACATAAAGATGGCAAAGGAAACTCTATTACACATGATCAAAATAATATAATAATGATTATACAACAACAATTATATCTCAATCTTCTTTTTTGTAATAAAGATACATATAAGTTAATTCTAAATAGAGGTATTACAAGCATTAACTATTCCGTGTAGGTATCAGTTATTCCATTAACTTCTTTATATATTTGGATTCAGAATTTGAAGTTTATATATTTAGGATTCTAAAATTTTAAGTTATTGAGTTCTAAATCAATAATTTGTATATATTCAATAAATTTCCTATAATAAATACATGATTTGGACCAAAAATACTAAATTCGGTCAAACCTGTAGCTTCTACTCCCCCTCCGCCCCTATGTGAATCAGTGGTAAAATAATTATAATTTTTAATCTCAAATAAGTTAGGACAGTATTTTTAAATCAATTTGGACGTGCTTAATTCCACTACTCAATAATTTGTGTTGTAGTACAAATCAAAGATTTTCTATAAATAAACAATTCTATGAAATCTTCGGATTAAGCTACCTTAACTCAAGAGACTTCTATCAAACAAAGATATTCAATTCTTCAGCCAAAAAAAAAGATAGAAAAAATCTTAATTCCAATTAGTTGATTCATAATGCAATTAAAACCAAAAACAAGAGGAAAAAACATATTAAAATATTATGTAAACGCGGACAATTATGCCTCAATTTCAAATAATTGAGATTGATTCAACGAGTTTTTCAAATCAATTTGAACATGTTTAATTCCTCTACTCAATAATTTCTCTTTTACTACAAATTGAAAATTTTCTATAAGAGATTCATGAAATCTTTGAATCTAAAAAAAATTCCTAAACATTAATTCCAACTAGTTGATATACATATACAATGCAATTAAAAGAAATACAAGAGGAAAATCAATAAAATTAATTACTATCTGTTAATAAAAAACAAGCAAGAGCAAACATTTAGCTCCATTAAATACATGATCGGATATTAATTATCCCATTTAAATAACTCCCAACTACATTGCATAATTAATTACAGGAGAAAACTTTATAGATCTATTGTATTTTTAAGGAATAAGACTTTTAATTATCCCCGGAAATATCATGCGCAAACCAAAACAATAACAACAATAACAACAAGTGACGAGAGGTGGATCTAAAATTTAAATTTTATAGATTCAGTATTTAAGGTTTTTAATATTGAACTCGTCATATTTTCAACGCTATGAGTTCATATTCATTAATTCCTATAATTATAATAAATTTTTATGCATAAATTTATGCTCCCCTTAAAAATTATGGGTTCAATTGAACTCGTAAACATAATGCTACATACGCCACGACAACAACAACAACAATAAAACGGAAAAAAAAAACATAATAGTAACATACACTAAAACAAAAGAAGTTCATCTGATCTTCTAAGGTAAAGAACAAGATTTTTATTAAAGCATATAATACAGATGTAACTAAAATAATTTTGAAAAAAAAAGAGAAATAGAAAAATCAATATGAAAATTTTCAGGAGGATGAAATACAAATAGGAACAAATGAATACCTGGTCTCTCAAGTTGTTTGCAGCAGAGGCTACGTAATTTTCCTCAGCACCAGGCAATTATAAATGTAAAAGAACAATTTAAGTCTTTACATAATTGTACCGTAAATTGTAGTTTAAGCAGATAATTTACGGTAATTAATTGAAAAAATTAGTTCGTAATTGATGGAACTTCCATACTTGATTATGGTAAGTTGCCTTATTGCTATTTGAAAAAAATTCAGTATCTTCTAAAACAGGAAACAAAATATTTTCCATACAAATATATATATATATATATATATATATATATATATATATATATATATATATATATATATATATTATATCAGACAAGTAAAGATTGATTAACTTTATATTCTCATTGGTTTTGGTTATTTAAACAAATTGTGATTTTGTAATACCGAATTAGATACTTGTTTAAGAACCAAGTCAGATTGAAGCAATTTGTTTACTAGTTATACAAAAATGATACCTATCAAAATTAATTTTATTTTTTGGTCCTACCTAGTGACCAACACCCTGTGAGGTTCCGACTAAATCTGAATTTGCGCCAGAAAGTCTTTCATTGGGGATAGGGGTGTACAAAGAAAACCGATAAACCGCACCAACCCGATAATCCGAGTCAAACCGAGGAAAAAAACCCGACTATGGTTTGGTTTGACTTGGTTTGGTGTTGGAAAAAAAAAACTCGACCATAATTGGTTTGGTTTGGTTTCAACTAAAGGAAGTCAAACCGAAACCAAACCAACCCGACATTACATATATAACAATTTTAGATATATTTAATATATAAATATAGTTATTGTAATGTAATTTATAAATATTTCTTACAAATTTTCATAATTTTATCTTTTAAGGTATTATTTCAAGGTTTGATTTAGAACTTTTGAATGCTCCAATAAGTTTTATAATCATTAATATTAGTAAATTAAATAATGCTGGCAATTAATACTAGTGCTAACAAAAGACATTCAATTCAATATTGCGAACGAGAATGTATTAAATGTCTATTTTTTATTTTGCAATAATTTAGATAAAAATACATAACCTATTTTTATTTTTCTTTAGCTTTTAGGCATATAACTAATACTCCCTCATTAGTCTATCTAGTTTAGCATGAATTAGTGCTTTTAATGTTTATTTTTATTATGACTTTTTAATTAGCAATATTTATAGTACATAATTTTATTATTTTTTATTATTGAATATTTTAGGATAATATCATGAGTCATGACATATCTCATATTTTGTATTATTTTCTTGAAAAATACTTTATAAAGTTGTATCTTATTAGGATTGAAGAAATATTTTGAACATACGTTATATATTTTGTTCTACGAAGATTTTACCGGAAAAAAATTCGAAAAAACCCGAATAACCCGAAAACCCGAAAAAACCCGAGAAAAACCGATATTGAAAAACCCGAATTTATTAGTTTGGTTTGGTCTTTAGATTTAATAACCCGACACAATTGGTTTGGTTTGGTAATTGTAAAATCCGAACCAACCCGATCTATGTACACCCCTAATTGGGGATAAAACACTTCCTAACAAAATGCTTTATACTAAGACTCGAATTCAAGACCTCTGGTTAACGACGGAGGAGTATTTATGATTCCACCACAATTCTTGTTAGTATCGAAAAGTTTTTAGTGTTCAATGTGTTAAGTGATTTATATTAACCATTTTCAAGGTATACACATATACATATATAAAATCTCTATCGAAATTTAATTTACGGGATCCTAGGACCTCTCAAGTTTAACCTAAGTCCACCTCTGACTGTAACGGACTTTACTCAAAACGCACTAAAAGAATAACGACAGTAAGTTTCCTAGTTTACCCTCCCCCACCCCAAAAAAGAAAAAGGCCAATAGGGAAAAGGAGAAGGGGTGGGGTGGGGAAGCATGTTGTACTAGCAAAAAGAAGTTTTGTGATGTCCGTAATGACATTTGATTGAAAATTAATTTTTGTAAATATATATTTAATTTCTTTTGCTTAACCAAAATCGTACTTGCCTTCTGCGTAACTTATTAATAACACTTTTTCTTTTATTGCTATATCCAAAATTCATTATCGTATTCATGCAATCCATGTGACTACCTTATAAACCAAGTAAATATACATCCTCCATGTCTTCACTGACCTGTATTACCAAAATAGCCACTTTTTTTTCACACCTAACGGACTAAAATATTTTAAATTGTTTCCTCTCAGATTTGTTACACCCCAAAATCTTTATTCTTTTTATTTCATTTACCACTCTTGCAACCTTAACCCTTAAAATATTTTTGTGTTTTTTAATCTCATTTTGGGCAGGCAAAAATAACCTAAGGTATGTCTTCTTCCTTTTGTAATTGTCCATTTAATGTTTACTTGTTTTTTTTTCCAACAAACAAATTCTAATAGATCTAAAACTTAATCTTTCAAATCTTTATTGCTTTCACATGTTTTTTTTTTTGAAAAATTTTCCAAACTCACAGCCGTTATCCTTTCGGTGAGTACTAAAGAATGGGAAAGGATCCCCTCTAGTAATGCTATATCCATTATTCTGCAATGGAGCATAGATTTAATCCACGTGTACAAAAGCAAAACTAGAGGCTTGGATCATTTTACTTGGTACTCTTCAAATTTTCTTTTATCTATTTATTTCAACATTTAGTAATATTTAAACCCCAAAATATTTATATGTATTAGTACTCATTCAATTTTATCTATTACTTATGTTTTACACCAAAAAATGTAAAATAAAGATGTTGAGATATCCATATTTTAAAAATCAATTTCATTGTTAAAAAGGGAGCACAAGAATAAAATTCACTTTTTGAAGAAAAAACCGTTACATAGTGTAGAAATAAATGAATTTTGTTATGAAATAATATAAGAACAAGAACAATAATACAAGAACAAGAACAATAGAGAGAAAAGTAGAGAGAGGAGTATTCTTATTGATACTTAGGGATGGATTTACAATAGAATAGAACCCCTATATTTATAGGGAGGTGGTGACTTTGCCACCAAGTAGTAAACCCTAGAATCTCTCTAATTATAGACATTCACCTTAAATAGAGTTCTATTTATAACACTCCCCCTTGAATGTCTATTCAATAATATGTCTCGTTAAAACCTTAACTAAAACAAAACCCAATGCGAAAAAATTAAAGAGAAGGAAAAAGAGTACACATGTTTGAATATGCGCCTATTGGTTGCAAGGAAAACCCAGTGGGACAAAACCTTGTAAGGGAAAAAGAGTGCAACGCGCATTAACTCCCCCTGATAAGAACATCAATTCATATCCTTAAGTCTTCGCATTCCGATCTTGTGAACTAGCTTCTTGAAGGTTGACGTTGGTAGAGATTTGGTGAACAAATCAGCCATATTATCGCTTGAACGAATCTGTTGCACATTGATATCACCATTCTTTTGAAGATCATGTGTGAAAAATAACTTGGGTGAAATATGCTTTGTTCTATCTCTTTTTATGAATCCTCCCTTCAATTGAGCTATACATGCTGCATTGTCTTCATACAAAGTCGTGGGTAGTTTATTACACTTCAAACCACATTTGTCTTGAATATGATGTATTATAAACCTCAACCACACACACTCCCGACTTGCTTCATGAATAGCAATTATCTCGGCATGATTAGATGAAGTAGCCACAATTGATTGCTTAGTCGATCGCCAAGATATGGCGGTGCCTCCACAGGTAAACACATAACCCGTTTGAGATCGAGCCTTGTGTGGGTCGGATAAATATCCAGCATCAGCATAACCAACAAGATCAGGATTGCAATTATTGCCATAAAATAAGCCCATATCGGTAGTCCCTTTTAGGTACCTCAATATATGTTTGATCCCATTCCAATGTCTCCTTGTAGGAGCCGAGCTAAATCTTGCTAAGACATTAACTGAAAAGGATATGTCAGGCCTTGTAGTATTTGCAAGATACATTAGTGCGCCAATTGCACTAAGATATGGTACTTCAGGACCAAGTAGCTCTTCATTCCTTTCTTGCGGTCGGAATGGATCTTTATTCACATCAAGTGATCGAACAACCATCGGTGTACTTAAAGGATGTGCTCCATCCATGTAAAACCGTTTCAGTACCTTTTCTATATAGGTAGATTGATGGACAAAAATTCCGTTTGCCAAATATTCAATTTGCAAACCAAGACATAATTTTGTCTTTCCGAGATCTTTCATCTCGAATTCATCCTTTAGATAATCAATTGCCTTTTGGAGTTCTATGGGGGTTCCAATAAGGTTTATGTCATCGACATATACGGCAAGTACAACAAATTCTGATGTTGTTTTCTTTATAAAAACACACGGGCAAATGGCGTCATTTATATAGCCTTCTTTTAACAAATACTCACTAAGACGATTATACCACATTCGTCCTGATTGCTTTAGACCATACAAAGATCTTTGCAATTTAATTGAAAACATTTCCCGAGACTTTGAATTATGAGCGTTTGGCACTTTGAGTCCATCGGGAATTTTCATGTATATCTCATTATCAAGTGAGCCATAAAGATAGGCAGTAACCACATCCATTAAATGCATGTCAAGCTTTTCAAGGACAGCAAAACTGATGAGATAACGAAAGGTTATAGCATCCATTACAGGCGAATATGTCTCTTCATAATCGACACCAGGCCTTTGAGAAAACCCTTGCGCAACAAGGCGTGCCTTATATCTTTGTACCTCGTTTTTCTCATTTCTCTTGCGTACAAAGACCCATTTATAGAACACTATTAGGTGTTTCAACTATAGGGCCAAAAACTTCACGTTTTGCCAGCGAATTCAATTCTGATTGAATTGCTTCTTGCCATTTTGGCCAATCATGTCTTTTTCGACATTTTTCAACAGATTGAGGTTCGAGATCCTCACATTCTTGCATAATGCTAGATGCGACATTATAAGCAAAGACATTATCCACCACTATATCCACTCGATTAATATTTGCCTCAATATCAGTTGGATTTATGGATAGTTCCGTATTTTCCAGAGTCTCGGGCTTAATGGATTCTTCATGAATCTCAGAATTCGTTAAATCATGAATTTCTTCATGAGATTCTTTCGTAGTGTCATTTGCTTTCCTCTTTCTAGGATTTCGATCTTTAGAACCTAATGGCCTGCCACGCTTCAGGCGTGCATTCGACTCGTTGGTTATGACACTAGATGATTGTCCAACAGGGACATCAATACGGATTGGAACATTTTCCGTGGGGATGTGGGATTTCGTTATCCTTTTCAAGTCCGTAAATGCGTCAGGCATTTGATTTGCTATTCTTTGCAAATGGATAATCTTTTGTACCTCTCTTTCACAAATAGAGGTATGTGGATCAAGATGAGATAATGATGCATTTTTCCACAAAATTTCCCGTTTGGTTTCACCAACTTCTCCCCCTAATTTTGGGAAAAGTGTCTCATCAAATCGACAGTCTGCAAATCGTGCAGTAAACAAGTCCCCTGTTAATGTTTCGAGGTAGCGAATAATGGAGGGCGATTCAAACCCAACATATATTCCTAACCTTCTTTGCGGACCCATTTTGGTGCGGGATGGCGGTGCTATAGGCACATATACTGCGCATCCAAAGATTCTTAAATGGGATATATTGGGTTCATGACCCAAAACTCATTGCAACGGGGAATATCTGTGATAATTCGTCGGTCTGAGGCGGATTAGCATTGCTGCATGCAAAATGGCGTGGCCCCAAACCGAAGTGGGCAGCCGATGAACTAGCATTGCTGCATGCAAAATAGCGTGGCACCAAACCGAAGTGGGCAGCCGACGAACTAGCATTGCTGCATGCAAAATGGCGTGACCCCAAACCGAAGTGGGCAACCTCGTTTTCATGAGTAAATGAGGTATTCAAGATTATACTCATGTATTGTCTCAATCTGATATCCATTTTGAATGATATCTCTAAAACTCAACAAGTTCCTTTTAGACTTGGAGGAGAACATTTTGACTGATATAATTAAAACTCAACAAGTTCTTCTTAGACTTGGAGGAGAACATTGCATTCTCTAAAATATCGTTCCTTTTGGCAGAGTTATAGTTGCTCTTCAGGAGCCTTCAATCAATTTAATTCCCATGGTTTGACATACAAAAGAAATACACGAACAAAAGAATAAACAAGTTCAATTCGTTTGTGTCACATTTAAACAATATTTTCAAAATCTGTTGAGGTCAGTTGACTAACTAAATCAGATAGTTGATTATATGTTTTCCATAATCGATTACTATGCAGTTTGAAAATTTCAGTTTAAGCATTTTCTTAAAACAATCGATTGTTAAACACACACAATCGATTGTTGAACATTGACAATCGATTGTTAAACACACACAATCGATTATTTGCTATTTTGAAAAACATCAGATCACACTGTCTTAAGACAATCGATTGTTAAACATAGACAATCGAGCTATTTTGAAAAATTCCAGATCACTGTCTTAAGACAATCGATTGTTAAACATAGACAATCGATTGTTGACTATTTCGAAAAACTTCAGATCACACTGTCTTACGACAATCGATTGTTAAACATAGACAATCGATTATTTGCTATTTTGAAAAATTCCAGATCACACTGTCTTAAGACAATTGATTGTTAAACATAGACAATCGATTGTTGAACATTGACAATCGATTGTTTAACATTGACAATCGATTGTTTTGCAGTTTTAATGCGAAATATTAGATAATCGACTAACTGTTAGGTTAGTCGATTACCTCTACTTAAAAATAAAAATATTATTGAAATTTGAGCATATTGAAACATTCTAAAGAACTAATACTAACATTATATCATAAACTAACTAATACGAGCTGATACTAATGACTATTAGTTTATTCACTAACTATTACAAATAAGTGAAATAAAATCAAGCAACTCCATCTTCTTTCATCACAGATCCATCACCGATTAGGTGGTTTATTTTTCCATCGGGTTGCTCAAAGAAGTCTGCCACATCCAGGTGGGTGATGTCAAAATTGTCGTCAGAGACAAAATTTGTTTCAGGGCCTTTATTCTTTAGAGAAGCTTGATAAAGATCAAATCAAATGTCTTGGTACACGGCAAGCTTTTGACCAGTGCCCTTTTCCACCGCAACGATAACATATAGTTTCTGAACTTTTTGCCTTAGGATCCTCATAATCCCGTTTCTGCTTTCGGCGGTTATCTCTCCTCGGGGGGGTGACGAAAATCATGGATATTTCTTCCTTGTCTACGTCCACGGCTATGACCCCGATTACGACCACGACCATGGTTAGATCCATGGCCCTTTTCATGATTGGCATAATGAGAATACACCTTATCTGCTACAGGCAGTGGTGTAGACCCAGTGGGTCGACTTTCGTGATTTCTCATGAGCAGGTCATTATTTCGTTCAGCCACAAGTAGAAGAGAAATCAGTTCAGAGTACTTTGTGAAGCCTTTCTCTCTGTACTGTTGTTGCAGTACCATATTGGAGGCATGAAACGTTGTAAACGTTTTCTCAAGCATATCATAATCAGAGATTTTATCTCCACATAGCTTCAATTTAGAAGTAATTCTGAACATTGCAGAATTATATTCAGAAACAGACTTAAAGTCTTGGAGCCTCAGATGAGCCCAATCATATCGTGCTTGTGGCAGAGTGACCAACTTCAGGTTGTCATATCTCTCCTTTAAGCCTTTCCACAAGATGAGTGGATCCTTGACGGTGAGATATTCAATCTTCAAACCTTCATCAAGGTGATGGCGCAAGAAAATCAAGGCCTTAGCACAATCTTGGGTGGATGCTTTATCTCTATCTTTAATGCTGTCTCCAAGACCCATAGCATCTAAATGGATTTCAGCATCCAACACCCATGTCATATAGTTCTTGCCCGAAATTTCAAGGGCAACGAACTGTCTTTTCATAATGTCAGACATAATCGAGAATCAAATTAGGAAGAGAGAAATACCTTAGTTTTTCTTGAGAACGATTCTTGAGACGGTAGAGTCTCGTGCTGATAACGTGTTATGAAATAATATAAGAACAAGAACAATAATACAAGAAAAAGAATAATAGAGAGAAAAGTAGAGAGAGGAGTATTCTTATTGATACTTAGGGATGGATTTACAATAGAATAGAACCCCTATATTTATAGGGAGGTGGTGACTTAGCCACCAAGTAGTAAACCCTAGAATCTCTCTAATTATAGACCTAAAATAGAGTTCTATTTATAACAAATTTTTTTTAGTATAACAAAATGATCCAGCCCTTACCTAGATGCATCGTTGGCTTTAAAATAATTATTTTACCACTAAGTGTTGTTGAAATAAATATATATAAAAGAAAATTTGAAGAGTACCAAGTAAAATGATCCAAGCCTTTAATTTTGCTTTTGCACACGTGGAATAAATCCACTACTCCATTGAAGAATAATATGCACATACATTATTGGAGGGGATCCTTTCCCCTAAAGAATAGCCGCTGCGGATTTAGAGTCCAATTGTCATTATAAAAGGGAAAATTAGATGTTTTTTTGACAAAATTACACAAGAATGCAATTTAAATATTTATTTTGATTGTGTTATGCCTTGAGATTTACCTTTTTTTATATCAGCAATTTCTTTTAAAGGAAACGGTTAAGGGTCAAATTTGCCCTTTACTATTCAAAATAAGTTATATTTATCCTCCGTTTGAATTCTTTAACAAATATACCCCCACCGTTACACTTTCGGGCCACATTTACCCTTCCACAGTTAAAACTTATTTCCTCAAAATTTTTAAACACGTGGCATTCTCCCATTGGTCCAGATTAGCCCACCCATTGAATTCTTTAAACCCGACCGACCCGAAGACACAACCCGCCCCGATGAAATTGGGGTCTCCGAATGATGAAATTGTGCAGTTGTATAAACCCCCTTTTGACCAAACAACAAGAAACTGTGTTAATAGTTTCAATGGGCTTCTTGTCATTAGTCAGTATAGAAAGATATGGTGTGGTTAGTAGAATAATAGCTGTTTTGAATTTGCAGAGGAAGATGGAGAAATCGCACACTGGTATTTTTTCTGTAAGCCTAAAGCTATATCCAGGCAGATATGAGGTTTGTATAATCCCTTGTAACGATCTTAGTATTCAATATTGCAATATATTCTGAAGTACTGGGATCTCATTCTTTTGGCGCAGATCAAATTCATTGTTGATAGCATGTGGAAGGTTGATCCTTTGTGGCCCGTTGTTCACAACAATGGTAATGAAAATAACCTTCTCATTGTCACCTAACAGCAGGTCGCAGAAAAGTTACTCTAGGAACTGAAAGATTATTAACTGATCCTACATGGTTAAGGGACTGATGTAATATTGTTGTCTTGTAATTACTCCATTATTACAAGACCAATGGGAGACGACAAACTGAAACAGCAAACTGTTCAAAAAATATCAGTTTGCTATAAATACCTGGGGGTCGGGGCGGGTTGTGTCTTCGGGTTGGTCGGGTTTAAAGAATTCAATGAGTGGGCTAATCTAGACCAATGGGAGAATGCCACGTGTTTAAAAATTTTGAGGAAACAAGTTTTAACGGTGGAAGGGTAAATGTGGTCTGAAAGTGTAACGGTGGGGTATATTTGTTAAAGAATTCAAACGGAGGATAAATATAGCTTATTTTGAATAATACAAGGGCAAATCTGACCCTTGGAAATATCAAACTTGTTCTGTTTGTTTGTGATCTACAAAGATGACGTGATTAGTGGAATGCCTCGTTTTCTCCTATCACCTATGAAATTTGTATTTTAACTTTTATAAGACCAATAATTTGCAAAACTAATTAATATGGCACCCCCTCATTATCTTTATTAATTTTGAAAAAAAAAATCTTTCACGTCCTTTAATTTTATGGAAACTACATTGAAATGTCGAAAACAAAAATTTTCAAGAATCAGATACGATATAAATATAGTGGTTTAGTACTTCTCAGTAATCTTACTATCAGTTAACAAATAAACTTTAAAATCATGTGAGACAATTACTTTCATTTCCATTTATTTTTGCTAAAACAGATTTTTTCTGAACAATACTTTAACAACAACAACAACAACAACAACCCAGTATAATCCCACTTAGTGGGTCTGGGGAGGGTAGTGTGTACGCAGACCTTACCCCTACCCTTGGGTAGAGAGGCTGTTTCCAAATAGACCCCGGCATCCTTCCCTCCAAGAACTTCTCACCTTGCTCTTGGGGAGACTCGAACTCACAACCTCTCGGTTGGAAGTGAGGGTTGCTTACCATCAGAGCAAACCCTCTTGTCCTGAACAATAGTTTAACACAAGTAGAAATCATTAAACTAAGCTGTCGTGTGAAATTTGCACCTATAAACAATGTTGTTTAGCTCAAAGTTGTTCGAAGACTTATGTAGCTCCAAAAACAATCAAAAAATAATTTGGGTTAAACGGAATCAAAAGTAATATGATCTAGAGATTATGGGATAAAAGCAATGAGGGTAAATAGCAGATTTAGCATAAGAGATAGAGAGAATCAGGGAGAGAGTGAGAGTTGTACATTATCAGTAATGAAATACACATGAGTCTTTACAAAAGGGATGTCCCTTTTATATACTAAGGGACCTTCCTTATAAAATACAAAAAGGTACAAGATTTGGTGGCCTCGATATTCGAGTGTCAGAACTTGACGTTTGCAGCAGGTCACGTCACTCGGTCCGTTGGTTGACTGAGGCCGACCTTTCTTGGGCCGACCTCATTAAGGACGCTTTCCTTAGCAGGACGTATACAGATAGTGAGGAGCCAAATTTGCCCAATACAGATAGTCCCTCCATTTATTGGGAGCGCAATCGAAGGGCGTTCCCAATGAAAGGACTTACATACTCGTCGCTATAGAAATTTGGCCGTTCCCGTTGATATCCTTGTTAAGAGTCGTACTTGCATACGAAAAGGCCAAACCGTTGACATACTACTCCTTTTTTCGGAGTTTCCTTTCTAGATGATGTCATCGATCACGTGCGTGATCATTACATATGCTCCCGAGGCGGTTCAGGTTATGACGTGACGTTTGGGTTTCCTGCGCCAGTTTTTCCCGAACCACGCCTCTTCGGTTTCCGTGTACCTTTTCTTATAAATGGAGGGAGAGATGGACTAGGTTTAACTTTCGAACCTTTTCTGAGAGCGTTTTCCCCATCCTTCTTCTATCTTTTTCCGGTACCTTGTTTCTCTGAGATCCTCGTTCTTAGGAACCGAACTCGAAACACGCAATACTTTCTCCTTACAAGTTCCATTATGGCCAAACGTCGTCATGACGACGCTAGGACTAATAAGGTTGCTTCCGTTAGGGCTTCGTCATCTTCAGACGATGAGGATGGCGAGGAAGTTTTCGTTCCTCTATCAACGACTAACCTGCTCCCACGCAATATGAGCAGGAGGAGCGATTTTCTGAATAAGCGTAAAGACGTCCCTTGGGAGCATAGTGAGATGACGCTGCCCCACTTGGTATCTCTCAGGGAGACGTATGACATTTCCGATTACGTTACATGGTCCCCGCAGGGCTAGATCATGTTAACGTGCCCAAGGCCGGGTACTGTGCTTTTTATGAATACGCCTTCCGGATCGGATATACCCTTCCAATTTATCCCTTAGTGGAGGAGTTGTGTCGCTGGTTTGGAGTATGTCCGGCCCAGCTTACCCCATATGCCTTGAAAGTGTGCATGGTAGTACCTGTTTATGCGGCGAAGGCCGGAAAAGAGGTGACCGTTCATCACCTCTTGCAAATGTTCAACGCGGTCTTTATGAGAGGCTCGATGCTCCAGTTGAGGAGTAGGGGCAAGAAAAGCTTCGTGGCGCATGTGGATGATAAGGCCAATCGTATGTTTTGGACGAGGTTCTTCTACGTCCGTACAGAGCACCTTATGCACAACCCTAATGGGTTTCCAGAAGTGTGGAATGACGCACGTAAGTATTGCCGTGCTCGATACTTACCATTTTGGCCCTACTATGCTGGTCTTTGCTGTTTAAAGTTTTCCTTTGTTTTCATGCAGTGGCGGCTCGCCCCCTCGTAGTGTCGACGCCATTAGGTCGTGGGTGCAGGCGTTGATACCATTTGAAAAGGAGAGCCGTTCTTGGACTGAATTTCTTAGGCTCTACGGCCTGGCCGGTAACGACTTTACTTAATCTTTATTGTGGTTTGGGGGCCAATATAATTTCCTTACCCGTTTTTCATGTGTTTTCGCTTCTAAGAAGGCGGGGAAGAAGAAGCAGAAGAAGAAGAAGAAGATTGTGGCCGGTCTTTCTATGACAACATCTGATCCTGAGGCGGATCTGGTCTTCGCTAGCGCTTCCAGGGGCAGTGCTTTGCCTCCTTCAAGACAGGAGGATACATCGGAGGCGGTCCCAGAGATAACATCTAAGGCTGTGACGGGGGTCGTACCTGGGGCAACGCCCGTGGAGGCGCCAGCGGCTGTTCCTGAAATTTCCCCTGTAGGGACGTCTGCCTCTGTACCGACCTCTTCTTAGCGCACTCCGCATTCCCCGGAAGGGGACCGTGAGGAGGAGGAGACTTTGGAGGCGAGGAAGCGTCGGATTATTACCGGCAAAACTGTGACTTCAAACGAAGAAGGTTAAGCCACCCCGCCCTGAATCAACGCCGGATTTTATGGCGGAGGCCATACTAGCAGGAAGGTCCACACCCGGGATAGGGGCCGCTGAGAGAAGGGGCAAGGATGCAGACGTGGCGGTCCCGGGGGCGTCCACGGAAAGTGCAAGCAGAGGGAGGTCCTTGGACCGGGTAGAAATGGTGGCTGGCCAGTCCTCTCGTCGCATAGTGATTCTGAGTCACTATAATTTGCTGGAGAACTATGAGGAGGAGGCTTCCAGTATGACGCTTTTGTGCGTTCGCGCCGAGCGTGCGACCTTGGTGGAACTCAACGACAAAGTGATTCCCCAACGGGTGGGGGGTGCGGCTTTGCTGGTACGCCTTTGTTTTTACTTGATGACCTCTCTTTTTACGTTTGGTGGAAGGTGGTTTTTCTCTTACTTACTTGGTTTCTTTTCCAGACCCTTGTTTTGGAGGTGGAGAGTGAACATCGTCGGAAGGAGAAGATGGCCAGATACAATAGGCTGGCGCAGAAGTACGATAAGACGCGTGAGGCGCACCTGACCTTGGCCGACCTGTATAAGTAGGATCCTAACTTTAGGGTGGTTCGTGAGGGCCTTGCTGAGTCCGAGGGACAGTTGAAGAAGAGAGTAGCCGAGCTGGAGAAAGTTGATGAATAGCTCGTGGCCGCTGTTTCTCGGGCAACGGAGATGGAGGCCCTCATTCAGGCTAAGGACGAAGAGTTGTAGCTCGGTCGTGTTGTGGCGGAGGAAGCGGCAGAATTGCGCACTCGAGTGGCGTCTCTCGCGGAGGAACTCCGAGCGATGAAGGCCGAGGTTTAGGAGCTTAAGCTAGCCCTTGCTCAAGCTGAAACGTCTCGTGAGGCGCACGAGATGTGGGTATACGCGGAGGCTAGGCTGGTCGTCCTTGAGGAGTTTTTGGCGGCGGTTCGAGCGTCTGAAACGGATGTTGAGAACCAGCGCCAGCTAGTTAGAGCCGCTCGCGAGGCGGCGGGCTATGGTTGTGAGTCACCGGGCCGGGAGGGGGGCAACTCAGGAGATATCAATCGCTTGGAATCCAGCTCTTGGATTTCTAGGGCGTACCCTCCCGGAAATGAGGACGAGGCACCTGAGGGCCGGGCCAGGCTAGACAAGTAGCGGTTTTTTAGGATCCTTGTAAATATATCTGTTTATACTGATTTTTGTATCGGGGATGTTTATTTCCTTTGATGGAAACATGTAGTTTTTGTTTAAGTAATTTTCTACCTTTTGGCATGTCGTCGTACTCTTTTTTTATCATGGCTGCTTGAAATTTGTCGGCTATAGTGGTGTAAAGTTAGCCTGGCAGCTTTAGTTGTATAAAATAATGGTCGTAATCACGTAGAATGAAGGGCGTAGCTTAATGACCTTAGCCATACGAACGATGGTCATAGCTATGTAAAATAAAGGTTGTAGCCTGATGTCCTTAGCCATGTGAGCGATGGCCATAGCTATGTAAAATAAAGGTCGTAGCCTGATGGCCTTAGCCGTATAAACGACGGCCGTAGCCATGTAAAATAAAGGTTGTAGCCAAATGGCCTTAGCCATGTAAAACGATGGCCATAGCCATGTAAAATAAAGGTCGTAGCCTGTTGGCCTTAGCCATGTAAAATAATGGTCGTAGCCTGATGGCCTTAGCCGTATAAATGATGGTCATAGCCATGTAAAATAAAGGCTGTAGCCAGATGGCCTTAGCCATGTAAAATAAAGGTCGTAGCCTGATAGCCTTAGCCATATAAAACGATGGCCATAGCCATGTAAAATAAAGGTCGTAACCTGATGGCCTTAGCCATATAAAACGGTGGCCATAGCCATGTAAAATAAAGGTCGTAGCCTGATGGCCTTAGCCATATAAAACGATGGCCATAGCCATGTAAAATAAAGGTCGTAGCCTGATGTCCTTAGCCTTGTGAGCGATGGCCCTAGCCACTTCATATATTTGGAGATGGTCGTAGTCCTTAGCCATGTGAGCGATGGCCATAGCTATGTAAAATAAAGGTCGTAGCCTGATGGCCTTAGCCGTATAAACGATGGCCATAGCCATGTAAAATAAAGGATGTAGCCAGATGGCCTTAGCCATGTAAAACAATGGTCATAGCCATGTAAAATAAAGGTTGTAGCCTTTACATTCACTTGGAAATGGCCGTAGCCTGTACATTCATTTGGAGATGACATTAATCCAGTCCCTGTATCATGTCTGGGTTGGAGAACTTATGGAGAGGCGGACGTGATGCACTTGCGCTGCAAACATCTCCAGGTGACCCCCCTTGCCGCCTCGTTAAAACCTTCCCGAGAAAACCCAGACAAAACTCGGGTAAGGGAAAAAGAGTACGATTCAGGTGACACCTTTTTAGAAGTGGAAACGTTTGAGGTGAGCGACGTTCCAGTTGTTCTGAAGCGTGTTTCCTTCCATTGTCTCTAGCTGGAACGCTCATTTTCCAACCGTCGCCGTGATTTTGTTGGGTCCGTCCAAATTTGTGCCCAATTTTCCTTCACTTGGATCTTTTGAAGCCAAGGTTTTGGCTTTGAGGACGTAGTCCCCTGTTTTGAGCGGCCTCATTTTTGCCCTCTTGTTGTAATATATTTCGATTTGTTATTTTTGGGCCACCATTCTGATGTGGACCATTTCTCTTCTTTCTTCGGCTTCGTCGAGATCTTGGAACCTGTTGATGTTGTTTTCTGTTCTGCTGCTGTGTAAATACCTTAAACTGGGTTCGCCCACTTCGACGGGTATGACCGCATCAGTTCCATAAACTAGTGAATATGGGGTTTCCCCGGTGCTGGATTTGGGGGTGGTTCTGTGCGCCCACAAGACGTCGGGTAGTAGTTCGGTCCATATCCCCTTGGCATCTTCGAGCTTCTTCTTGAGTATGTTTAGAATTTTTTTGTTGGAAGACTCCGCTTGGCCGTTGGCGGCGGAGTGGTACGGCGTGGACAGTATCCTTTTGATGCACCATTTTTCAAAGAACTTTGTCGTTTTGTGGCTAATGAACTGGCGTCCATTATCACAGATGATTTCCTTGGGGATGCCGAAATGGCATATGATGTTCTTCCAAATGAAGGAGATGACTTCTTGTACGCGTATCTGTGCGTACGCACCTGCTTCAATCCACTTGGAGAAGTAGTCAGTTAAAACAAATAGAAACCGTACCTTTCCTCGTCTTGGGAGTAGTGGGCCGACTATGTCCATTCCCCATTTGATGAATGGCCACGGGGTGGTGACGGAATGGAGGGGTTCTCCTGGTTGGTGTATCATTGGGGAAAACTTCTGGCACTGCTCGCACCGTCGGACATACTCAGCTGCCTCTCTCTTCATGGTGGGCCAATAGTAGCCGGCGCGTATGATGCATCTTACGAGGGCGTTGTTGTTGTTGTTATAAAGTTCATATAGATGACGTAAACTTGTTTGGACTGAGACGTTGTTGTTGCTATTGCTCTGCAATGCTCTAAAACACTTGTATTAGAGTTCGTGGCATACAAATGTCTGAATTTGGAACAAACAACTTAGTTTCTGTTTTCATAGGAAGCTTTTGAATGATGAACATTACTAATGATTGTAATCACCTAAAAACATTTGGTGACTTAGGAATTTCAGCAGAATTGCTATTAATGGAGATGTTGCTTTTGCATTGAGCGTATCGTTAGTAATGTTATTTATTGTTTCTATTGAGTCTAGGATAAACTGTTCTGTTATATTGATTTCTAAGTAAGGTTAATTTTTGAACAGGTTCAGGAGGCCACTCTTATCTGTTGGAACCAATGTGGTGGGCTGGGATGTTAACTAGTAAGAGACATAACTCGAACTTAAATGTATGTTATTCTTATGCAGTTTTTCCCCTTAAGCAGAAGGGATCTTTATCGATATTGAACTGTATATGTTGGCGTGGCGGTGATGCACACCACCCACCACGCCAACATGTGCTGTTCAAATTCTGAAGTACATGCATAATCTTTGATATATATGTTCACCTATGTAGTAGTGAAAGTGTTATCTTAATCCTAAACTTTCATATGCTTGCAGTGATAATCGGAGAAGGAGCTAACTTTGCCGCTTATGCATCTGCCCTGGCAATTCTTGTAACTCCTCTAGGGGCTTTAAGCATAATCGCGAGGTATGTAACCAATGTAGAGATATTGGGGGTAGAATTTTACTTTGGAAAAAGCTCTTTTTAGTTTCAAAAACTCACGTATAACTTTCCTTTGCAGTGCAGTGTTAGCTCATTTTATTTCAAAAGAGAGATTGCACATGTTTGGTATTGTTGGTTGTGTCCTCTGCTTGGTTGGCTCTGTTAGTATTGTGTTACACGCTCCACCTGAAAGGAAAATCGATTATGCATGTTTGGTACTTAGCAACCGAGCCAGGTAATTTCTCAAATTCCATCTCGGCTACATTCTTTCATTTTCTTAACCTTGCATCTCGCCTGCTGAGAAATTTCCAGTCAAAGATTTATATGCCAGTAGAAAATATAGTGAACGTCTAGTACTTTTCAATTCTATTATGCATGATATTGGTCTGAAGTGAGCTTAGATGGAGCGACAGGATTAATGAGGATTTATATAGCCGATTCTAACTATCTTGGGATAGTAGCACATTTGTTGTTGTTGCGGAGAAATAGGGAGGCAATTGTTGCCTTACAGGCATTGGCGTTTCTCTATATGGTGAAATCCTTATAGCTGAAACATTGGTCAAGTACTATGTATAACAATTCACTCTCTTTTTGACTGAAATATTTACAATAATAGCATAGCAACACTTGCTTTGTTTAGTTAATATCTGCACAATTTATTTGTTTGGACTAACCAAAAGGTTTTTGAGAAGAACAGGATTCATTATATACACATGCGTAGTCGTGGTGCTGGTAGTTGTTCTTATTTTCCGGTTTGTGCCTCGTTATGGGCAGAGGTATATGGTCATTTACATCGGAATCTGTTCTCTCACGGCGTCTCTCACGGTCAATAAGTTCTATTATTACGCGTTTTCACCTGCGGATCATAGTTCCTTATGTACATTTCATATGCTTATAACTTGACTTTTCTCTTGTTGTTATTCAGGTTATGGGTGTGAAAGCAGTTGGAATCGCGCTTAAGCTTTCATTTGAAGGAAAGAATCAGTTCAAGTATTTCCAAACATGGTTATTTACTGTGTTTGTTACAATCTTTTGCCTTTTACAGCTGAACTATTTGAACAAGGTATTTTGTTGGATTCCCTTTAAGTGCAAATTAGAATACTACTTTGTATCTCCAGCTCGCTTCAGTTTTCTTAATAACTTGTTATTATTATTTGTTGCTGCTACTTCTTTGCATCTTTCTTTAGCCGAAGGTCTATTTGAAACTACCTCTCTGTCCTCCCAGGGTAGGGGTAAGGTCTGTGTATACACTATCCTCACGAGACCCCACTTGCGGGATTCATTGGGTTGTTGTTGTTGTTGTTGATTTGTATATACTGAACTTTCCTCATTTTACATTTGAACGAGCCGCAAAATTTTCGGTCTAATTCAGATCCAAAAGTGCGATCTCTCTCTCTATATATACATACACATGAAAACATTTAGTTTTACCACTTAGATGATTGATTTGAACTAAAAACTGATAGGGAAAAGGAGTCACTAGTTTGTGGTTTCAAGTGTGCATTTTATGTTTTCATATGTTATGGATACATGTGACCAGGAGGAGGTCACGAGTTCGAGCCTATAAAATAGCCTCTTGCAGAAATGCAGGATAAGGCTGCGTACTATAAATTCTTGTGGTCCGGCTCTTCCACGAACCCTGCGCATAACAGGAACTTAGTGCACCGAGCTGCCCTTTTATATCTTATGGATACACCTGTTCTCTTCATAATGTTAACTATGACTCTGCTATTGTGTTTTGTAGGCACTTGACAAATTCAATACAGCAGTGGTTTCTCCTGTATATTATGTCATGTTTACAACACTAACCATCCTTGCCAGCATGATAATGTTTAAGGTACTTCAGTATTCAGTTTTGTGATTCTCTTTTCTGCATTCTTTAGTTTTATCAACTTCCACTTCTTAAAGACAGTGTATTTTCTGCAAGGATTTAACTTATACACTCTGACCGTGTAAAGAATTGTTATACTATCAGTATTTTAACCTGTTGCAAATTGCCAGATCTTTAGATGACTTGATATTGTAAGAGTTCTTTTATACCGTTTGCGTATAGAAGTTAAACTCTTTACGTAATTTAGACGCCATCTCCTTCATTATAGTTACAAAGATAATGAAATCGAGTAATTTTAAGGGCAGTAAATGATGTTTTAGAAGAAAAAAATTCTCTAATTTTGTATAATAGATATGTTTAGAAGATACACTTCTGCAAAATAAGAAGTTTATTGTAATTTTTTTTCACTTGGTGGCCAAATTACCAGCCTATCAACTAGCCAAATTGTAAATATGTGCCGTTTTTTCTTGATGTTTATTCATCTGAATGTTAAGATGTCACAGGTTCGAGCCGTGGAAACATTTTCTTGCAGAAATGCAGGGTAAAGTTGCATACAATAGACCCTTGTGGTCCGGTCCTTCCTTGGACCCCGCACATAGCGGGAGTTCAGCGCACCGGGCTGCCTATTTTTTTGTGTGTTTACATCTAAAAAAGTTCCAAACTTGACAATTGTTTTATGGAATGTAGGACTGGGATCATCAGAATGCAACACAGATAATAACAGAATTATGTGGCTTTGTAACTATCCTCTGTGGTATTTTTCTCCTTCACAAAACCAAAGACATGGGAACTAGTCCAACAACAAGCAATATTCTCCTTTCAAAAACAACCAAGGACACAGAAAGTAAGCCAACCGGCGAAACCCCGAAACTTACTGATGAGGTATGAAGCAATTTCACAAGGGTTGTGATCAGAGGCGGATGCAGGATTTAAATCACTGAATCCATTTTTTGTAATTATGGATCCCATTTTTGTTGATATTTCACATATATATTTATGTTGTGTAAAACTACTGGGTTCAGTTGAACTACATTATGTCCGCCTCGGATTGCCATATACTGGGCCCCATTCTGAGGATGAGAGGCATCTATCTGAAGCTGGCAAAGAGAGACAATGCTTACTCCTTTTGTGTTATTTTGACAAGAGGGGTTGCTCTGATGGTAAGCAACCCCCACTTCCAACCGAGAGGTTGTGAGTTCGAGTCTCCCCAAGAGCAAGGTGGGAAGTTCTTGGAGGGAAGGATGCCGGGGGTCTATTTGGAACAGCCTCTCTACCCCAGGGTAGGGGTAAGGTCTGCGTACACACTACCCTCCCCAGACCCCACTAAGTGGGATTATATTGGGTTGTTGTTGTTGTAATCATTCTAAGTTTGGATCACATTTGACATGCTTCTTTGAATGTACGCTGATATTGTGAGAATAGCGTTGGATTTGAAACTTCCTGGTAACTATTTCATTGTGTATATAGTACATGACTACAATCTGTATAAAGTTTTTATTGGTTAAATTGTCTAGGTAGTTTTTATTTTCTTTGATTTTTTTTTTGGGGGGGTTTAAGCTCTTGGCACATATGGATTATAAAAATAATGCACATTGTAATGTTAGAATATTGGCTATGAGTTCATTAGTTACTTGTGCATGTGCATATGCCTCTACCGTTTGACTAGACGTCTTAGGTTCGAGCCCTGAAAATAAAAGCTTCTCTAAGAAGCACTTTACCTCTCCCTTGGCATACCCGACACAAGTTCTAATTAGTCGGGCCAACAAGCCTAGAATACCGAATGGTTTAAAAAAGACAACTTTTTTATGCAAATATAGTGTGACCTCTTTGCATCAGTTTACCCTATACAAAAATTAATGCAGCTCCATTTTAGTTGAAAATAAAAGGGAAAAAAGAAAAAGAAAATTAGCCTGAATAAGAATAAAAGAGGTGCAATAGCAATGAAAATTGCTTGATGGATACCTTTGCAAAACATTGTGTAATTTACTCAATTATATATTTAAATTTTTTCCATGGTCATTAAGATGAAAATTACTAATCCAAAGTGTATTAGGAGTATAATAGGTTATGTGTGTGTATATATATATATATATATATATATATATATTGGGCTCATTGTACCATGTTTAATATCAATTATATATTTTTCTCCCGTGCTTTCTCACATGGTATCAGAGAAATCGTGAGAAATTTATCTAAAATCAGTCTCGGTCAGTGCTGTGCAAAATCCAGCAATACCAAAAGACTCGCCTCTGTCCGGCGACAAAACCCCAAAAATTTCTCCGGCCAAAATCTGCCCCACGCGCCCCCACGCGCCTCCAGAACCCTAGGCGCGTGAGCCCACGCGCCGGCACGTGACACCCTTTCCGGCCAGATTTTCCGGTGACTCCTTCAGGACAGTTTGGTCGGAATCTAATTCCGACCCTACCCATCCTATTTTTGTTCGATTCCGACAACTTTGATTTTTTCTGGCGACTATACTGACTTTTCCGGCCAGAATTTCAAAAACTTCCTTCAGGACAGTCTGATCGCCCTCGAATTCCGAGCCTATTCATATTTTTATTTTTCAATTCCGACAACTTTGAATTTTTTCCGGTAGCTACAGTGCTTTTTCCGGCAGCTACAGTATTCCAGTTTTTTCCGGCAGCTCCAGTTTCCAGTTTTCTGTTTCAATTTCAGCAAGTTTTCAGTTGATAATCCAATGATGTCTTTGGGACTCGATGCTTCCGGGTCTAGAAACTCGGGTTCTGGCAGTTCCGGTGTTATGATTACCTCAGAACCTTTAATGGGAGGTTCAAACTACCTAGCTTGGGCTTCGTCCGTCGAGTTGTGGTGTAAAGGTCAAGGTGTTCAAGATCATCTAATCAAGGAGACTAGTGAAGGAGATGAAAAAGCCAAAGCACATTGGGAGAAGATCGATGCTCAATTATGCAGTATTTTGTGGCGATCTATTGATTCCAAGTTGATGCCCTTGTTTCGTCCATTCCAAACATGTTATTTGGTTTGGGAAAAGGCTCGTACTTTATACACTAATGACAAATCTCGTTTCTATGATGTGATATCGCGGATAACAAATTTAAAGAAACAGGAATTAGATATGTCTACTTACTTGGGTCAAGTGCAGGCAGTTATGGAGGAATTTGAGACGTTGATGCCAGTTTCTGCTAGCGTTGCAAAGCAGCAAGAGCAACGACAAAAGCTGTTTCTAGTTCTTACTCTTGCTGGGCTTCCTAATGATCTTGACTCAGTACGCGATCAGATTTTGGCTAGTCCGAGTGTCCCCACAGTTGATGAATTATTCTCTCGCTTACTTCGCCTTGCTGCAGCACCAAGTCACCCATTGAGCTCATCACAGACACTTGATTCATCTATCCTCGTATCCCAACCCGTGGACAATCGGGCTTCTCATACTATGGAGTATAGACGAGGAGGAGGTCGTTTTGGAAGATCTAGACCCAAGTGTTTTTATTGTTATAAACTTGGTCACACTCGTGACGTGTGTCATTCTTTACATGGTCGACCACCAAAAAATACTTATGTTGCTCAGACCGAGACTACAGGTAACCAGGGATTTTCTGTATCTGAAAGGGAGTATAATGAGTTCCTTAAATATCGAGCAAGTAAGCAGACATCTCCACAAGTAGCCACTGTTTCTCAGACTGATACTTCTGTTGCTGGTAATTCTTTTGCTTGTGTTTCCCAGTCTAGTCCTCTTGAACAATGGGTTGTGGACTCAGCTGATTTTGATCATATCTCTGGTAATAAATCCCTTTTGTCAAATATTGCGTATTCACAGTTTCTTCCTAACGTTACTTTAGCTAATGGGTCTCAAACTAAAGCAAAAGGAGTTAGACAAGCGAATCATCTACCCTCTGTCACTCTAGATTCCGTTCTTTATGTCCCTGACTGTCCTTTTAATCTTGCATCTGTTAGTCGTTTGACTCGTGTCCTCCATTGCGGTATATATTTTATTGATGACTCTTTTATTATGCAGGACCACAGTACGGGACAGACGATTGGAACAGGACTTGAATCAGACGGACTCTACTACCTTAACTCACTAACATCCTCCAAGGCCTGTCTAGTTGCAGATCCTCCAGACCTACTTCACAGTCGTTTAGGACATCCTAGCTTGTCCAAGCTTCAGAAGATGGTGCCTCGTTTGTCTAGTTTATCCACATTAGAGTGTGAGTCATGTCAGCTCGGGAAATATACCCGCGCCTCCTTTCCTCGTAGTATTGAGAGTTGTGCAGAGTCTGTTTTTTCTTTAGTTCGTTCGGATATATGGGGTCCTAGTAGTGTCAGTTCAACCTTGGGATTTCGTTATTTTGTTAGTTTTATTGATGATCATTCAAGATGTAATTGGATTTTCTTAATGAAAGAGTGTTCTGAGTTGTTTTCTATATTCCGGAATTTTTGTGCTGAAATTAAAAATCAATTTGGTGTTTCTATTCGCACTCTTCGCAGTGATAATGCCTTAGAATATTTATCCTCTCAATTTCAGCAGTTTATGTCTTCTTATGGAATTATTCATCAGACCTCTTGTCCTTATACCCCTCAGCAAAATGGGGTTGTAGAGAGAAAGAATAGGCACATTATTGAGACTGCTCGCACACTTCTCATTGAATCTCATGTTCCGCTGCGTTTTTGGGGCGGTGCAGTTCTCACATCTTGTTATTTGGTTAATCAGATGCCTTCATCTTCCATCCAGAATCAGATTCCGCATGAGGTATTGTTTCCCTAGTCACCCTTATACCCTGTTCCCCCTCGTGTTTTTGGGAGCACTTGTTTCGTTCATAACTTAGCTCCTGGGAAAGATAAGTTAGCTCCTCGTGCTCTCAAGTGTGTCTTCCTTGGTTATTCTCGTGCTCAGAAGGGCTATCGTTGTTATTCACCTGATCTTCGTAGGTACCTTATGTCAGCCGATGTCATATTTTTTGAGTCTAAACCTTTCTTTACCTCTTCTGACCATCTTGATATATCTGAGGTTTTACCTATACCGGCCTTTAGGGAGTCTACTATATCTCCTCCTTCACCTTTCGCTACAGAAGTCTTACCCATTCCAAACGTTGGAACGTCTACTGTGGCTCCTTCTAGACTCCCTGTACAAGACACTCCACTCTTGACATATCATCGTCGTCCTCGCCCAGCATTCGGCCCAGTTGATTCACGTCCTGAACCTGACCCTGCTCCTACTGCGGACTTGTCTCTTCCGATTGCACTTCGGGAAGGTATACGGAACACCCTTAATCCTAATCCCCATTATATCGGTTTAAGTTATTATCGTTTGTCATCACTCTATTATGCTTTTCTATTTTCTTTGTCCTCTGTTTCCATCCTTAAGTCTACAGGTGAAGCATTGTCTCATCCAGGGTGGCGACACAGAGTGGTACTTCGGAGCTCGTCCCTCTTCCTTCAGGTAAATCTACTGTTGGTTGTCGTTGGGTATATGCAGTCAAGGTTGGTCCAGATGGTAAGGTTGATCGTCTTAAGGCTCGTCTTGTTGCCAAGGGATATACTCAGATATTTGGGCTTGATTACACTGATACCTTCTCTCCCGTGGCTAAGATAGCATCAGTCCGCCTTTTTCTCTCTATGGCTGATGTTCGCCATTGGCCCCTGTATCAGCTGGACATTAAAAATGCATTTTTACACGGTGACCTTGAGGATGAAGTTTATAAGGAGCAACCACCTGGGTTTGTTGCTCAGGGGGAGTCTCGTAGCCTCGTATGTCGCTTGCGCCGGTCACTTTATGGTCTAAAGCAGTCTCCTTGAGCATGGTTTGGTAAGTTTAGCACTGTTATCCAAGACTTTGGCATGACTCGGAGTGAAGCTGATCACTCTGTATTCTATCGGCATTCTGATTCACGTCTCTATATTTATCTAGTGGTCTATGTTGACGACATTGTTATTACCGGCAATGACCAGGATGGTATTACTAAATTGAAGCAACATCTCTTTCAAAACTTTCATACTAAGGATCTGGGCACACTAAAGTATTTTCTGGGTATTGAGGTCGCACAGTCTAGCTCAGGTATTGTGATCTCACAACGGAAGTATGCCTTAGATATTCTTGAGGAGACAGGAATGACAGGTTGTAAACCTGCTGACACTCCGATGGATCCGAATTCTAAACTTCTTCCAGGACAGTGGGAACCTCTTAACGATCCTACAAGATATAAACGGTTAGTTGGTAAATTAAATTATCTTACAGTGACAAGACCTGACATTTCCTTTCCTGTGAGTGTTGTGAGCCAGTTTATGGGTTCACCATGTGATAGTCACTGGGATGCAGTTGTTCGCATTCTTCGGTATATAAAATCAACTCCAGGTAAAGGTTTATTGTTTGATGATCGAGGCCATGAGCAGATTGTTGGATACTCCGATGCTGATTGGGCAGGATCGCCTTCTGACAGACGTTCTACTTCTGGATATTGTGTCTTAGTAGGAGGAAATTTGGTATCTTGGAAAAGCAAGAAACAGAATGTGATTGCTCGGTCTAGTGCAGAAGCAGAATATCGAGCAATGGCTATGGCGACATGTGAGCTAGTTTGAATCAAATAGTTGCTCAAAGAGCTGAAATTTGGTGATGTTAGTCAGATGGGACTTGTGTGTCATAATCAAGCTGCTCTTCATATTGCGTCAAATCCAGTGTTCCATGAGAGAACTAAGCACATTGAGATTGACTGTCACTTTGTCAGAGAAAAGATACTCTCGGGAGATATTGCTACAAAGTTTGTAAAGTCAAATTATCAGCTTGCAGACATTTTCACCAAGTCCCTCACTGGTCCTCGTATTAACTACATATGTAACAAGCTCGGTACATATGATTTATATGCACCAGCTTGAGGGGGAGTGTTAGAATATGTAAATAGTAGAACCCTAATCCAAAGTGTATTAGGAGTAGGATATGTTATGTGTATATATATATATATATAGGGCTCATTATACCATGTTTAATATCAATTATATATTTTTCTCCCCTGCTTTCTCAAAGTCATTAAGATGAAAATTACTAGGGTAGCAAACCAAGAAAACATTTTCATAAACACATTAATTAACCATGGTTGAGTCATAAATAGGAGGGAGAAGTATGCATTAATTAACCATGATTAAGTGATATAAGTATATGTCGAAGACACAAGTAATGTTATCCTTGTTTTGGTATGAATATCGCGGTGCAGATAAATCTTTCCTGTAACAAATAAGGGCACAAGCCACAAGTTTGCAGATAGGGAGAGAGACAGAATTCAAATACCACACAATTCCATTTCTTGCATATATGCTTTTGACTCCAAGCAACAGTTGAGCAAAAGCTTGATTAACAAAAATAATATGATAACTACAAGAACATACCCAGTGTAATCCCGTATAGTGGGTCTGAATAGGATAGTGTGTACGAAGACCTTACCCCTACCTCGTAGAGATAGAGATGCTGTTTTCAATAGACCCTCGGCTCAGTAAAAATAATATGATAACTTTGCATATGAAAAGGAAGCCAGCACTATGTGGATACCAGAAAAAGAAGAATGTTATCTGTCCATTTCAATTTCTCTTCTTTTTTTCTTTCCCTTCGCCTTTTTTCTAAATGAAAAGAGTTCCCATCCAAAGCACACAATGAACAACATATATACCAGACCTAAACCTATACATAACCCAAGTTTTATGTTTTAAAAATAGGGTACATGCCCCTGGTGGTTTTTCTTAACTCCCATCCTCAGAACTGTCAACTCCGACCCCACGGAAAGCATAAACATCCCTGCAAAGAACAGCAATGAGGAGAGGTTAGAAATGACAAGTATGGCTCAATCCTAAGCAAGTTGGAGTTGGCTATGAGAGGTTACAAAACGTAAAACAAAAAAGTGAGTAATACTTTACTAGATTTATTAGTAAGAGGTCATTCATTATCTTTTTGTTGCAACAATCTCCAAAAAAACTATGACAATGTGTTGGAGTTTCACAAACAATTAGACTGCAGTATTTTTAACAAAAGCTTGGTCCAACACGAATGAGTTACGTACAATGAGATTGGGAGTTCGAGTCACTACGATGGGGAAAAGCAACTGCTGGCCCCTGGAGAGGGGGGTAAGGAGGGGGATTTGCCGTATCAGAAAACTAAATGTACATACCTTTCCACTGTCATTTCCATATCGCTTCTGACTGTTGGAATAAGATGTATCAGTTGACGTGCCAGGTACTTTTGCTGCACCAGTCTGCTTCTCCTCTCGCACTTTGTCAAATATTTGTGTGTAACCTTCTGCTGATGCAGGATCACTCTCATCCCAGTCACCAAATTTAGGAACAGCAGGGCTGTCATCAGACTGCAAATACACTGTGTTATACTCTTCCAATGGCTACTCAAAGCAGGATGCGCTGCCATATACATTGACAATCAAAGAGTACATAAAGATAGATAGATTGGCTTGTGGGATAGTCTAATACGTCCCAGAGGAACCCCTTTTTTACAGAGTAGGTTTCCTTACATTTTTCTTTTTCCTTTTCTTTGAATTTCTTTTCTTTTTTACTTGGAAGTAAGCTTACACATTCTTCCCAAAGTCGGTGGAAAAGTAAAATAGGAAAGTAATGCCAATCATGAAGGTTTGGAAATGAAGTTCGCCCATCAGAAAAGTAATCAGTAATCGCCACGAAAAGAAAAAGAATTGCATCATAAATAATGCCATCATAAAGGAAGACCTTTTATTTTTCCTCGCTACAAGTTCTCTTGGACTAATTCACAACAATTATAGAGAACAGGAATATATTTCATCTGTTTTCTTATGCGAGTTTGGTGAGGGACCTACATTTATTGCTGCAGAAGTGTCTTAATAATCATACTTGCCCTGGATGTAGACAGCAAGAAAATGAAAAAAAGACATACCATGTCATCACCTTTCGTAACTGATCTTAGACGGGATCTTCCAGGTGTAGAGGGAGCCAGGCCTTGACTACCTTCAGATGAAACCTTTCTTTCCCATGACGGAGAGGAAACTGCACCACCTTTGCCTCCAACCCTTCCCTGGGAATGTGGATGCAGCGGAGAGTGCTCAATGCTGCGATCAGGTCCCCCACTTTGCTGAGAGGGCCGCTTAGGTGTAGCACCACCACTTAAGCCGCCATAGCGATGATGAGGTGATTCCATAGGAGTTCTTCTCCCCGTGTTCTCATTGCGCATTGGGGAATCAGTAGGTCTCCTCGGATACTCTTCTCTACTTGAACGACGTTCATGCCTTGCTGTTGGGATTTCCGCACCCTTCATTGTTTCTGATTCTGACTTGTTGCCTACAGATTTCACACTATATCGTTGTGGAGATGAGTAAGTTGGAGCTTTTTGACCCACAGTGTCTGGGTGCAATGGAGAGTCAATTGATTTCCGCGATTCTACATCATCTCTCCTGGAAAAACGCTCATCTTTTGATCGTACTGCATCTCTTCCATTTTGACCTTTTACTTCTGCCTCAGGATCCTGAGGATCATTTGGATTCATTTTACTGCCTTTCTTACCCTTATTAGCATTCTCAAAATAGGTAGTATAGGCAACATCTTCGTCGTTCTCCCAGTTGCCAAATTTTGGTACTTGTGAGTGCTTCTGCAAGAATATGCAAACCACATTCATGTTGCATTCGAGCTTCTAGGCAAGTGTAGCTTAGAGCCCAACCTCCATTTAATTAGATATGCAAGTAAAAATTAAGAAAAATAGAGAAAGTGTAACACAAAACAAGTCTTTATGACGTGGTAAAATAAACTCAAGTAACGGCGAGTTTCCTGTATAGAAAAGAACGCCTCTACTTTTCCTGTGGTAAAATAAGCACAAGTAAAGACCTAGAGATGATCACACAGGGTTAATCTGGTTTAGTAGGTGCAATGGAACAAAAATTGTAGAGAAAATGCTCATCTTCCAACATCTAAACATCATTCTTCGGAATAAAAACAAAAGGAAAAAAATAAAAGAAGATGAGAAGAGTAGAACCAACTAAAATCCCAAATGCACCCATCCAAACATATACTAAACTATATGTGATATGAAAAGAATTGATATTGGAACACGGAGAAGAAGTAGAAAATTAACTGTAAAAAGAGCCATCATTCCTAGAGCAAAGTTATCTACTTACGTTACGCCGTAGTGGAATACTTAACTTAACATTTATAATATAAATATATAATGCCACATGGAATCACTCAAGAATTAGGCTTTTATGTGTGACAACCCAAAGGGTCATCACCTGTTTTCTCTCTTTTCTGTGCTTCCGAGGCCTTGAAAACCTCACTTTTACAACAACAACAACAACTACCCAGTATAGTCCCACCAGGTGGGGTCTGGGGAGGGTAATATGTAAACGAGCCTTACCCCTACCCGAAAGGGCAGAGAGGCTGTTTCCAGTCGACCCTCGGCTCAGTGGAGAAAAGGAAAAACAACAATAAAAGAAAACCTCACTTTTAGTCGCCTCCATTTGGTGCGCAGTCCGGGCGCGTAGCCGGAAAGCTTAAATATGAATTCTGTGAAAAAGTTGATGAATTTTGATATCAATATGATTAAGTTTACTCTTTAGCATCAAAAACTCACTAGCTTAGGTGCCTTAAACTCAACTGGAAGTAAAGGGGACGGTCATTTTGACGGTCCTGGTGTTACCAAACATGAGAATTCCCAAGGACTCTAAATATGTGATAAAAACCTTAGAACCGATTTGCTTAGTTCAAGGCCACACTTAATCCCCATTTCCCTCAAGAACCAGTACATGGCAAACAGTAATGTCACAATCATGTCTACAAGAAGTAAACAACTATAACTTGTATGCTGCCTTTTGTCTATTGCCTACTAACTAATCTTAGTACTGAATAGTAAACTGGAGAGACAAAGCAGAAACAACCAAATAAAACAGCCAGGGATGAGATGTTTGCATTCAGAGATAAGCAAGACTGCTCGTTTTAACACCACAATGCATGTTAACTTTCAGTATCACTAATACTATCAATCATCTAATAAAAGATGGATAGGAGCTTGAGAAAAGGTTAGTACCGTGCAACACATAAATCTGGTTTTACTTCAGTCTGTACACTTATTTCCATTTGCCAGAGAATCGAAGCAAAATAAGGATGGCTAATGTTTATGGGTCAACCTAGCCTATAGAGACTCCACGCTCCAGCTGACAGAAATAAGTTGAGTGGATAAGAGTCACCCGACTAAGTTTCTAAGATGCATAATACACTCTAAATGATTCCACAATGTTTAACAATAGCTTCATGGTATCAGCAAGTGACAATCTGCTTAACAACAGCATTATTTCTCAGACTTGAAGAAAGTGCATAAATTGAACTTAGTTCTACAACTTATGAAATTTCAATAATTACAGCACAGTGAAAAAGCTAAAAGACGTTTTTTGCAGTCTTTTACATTCCTCTATCCATTCTGATTACATTTGGTCTCTTTACAAGATTAACAGATCTTTATCTAGTCCCAAAAATCTAGCTCAAGTGCTCAACAATCTAGCTTTAAAAGTACTATTCCGCGAAAATCCAAAACTGAAATGCCCTTCTACAATCGCTTTTCTTTAGGGAAGATCCACATTAGGCGCATTTAGTGATCCAACTAACGTTAAAAACTCAGACCAACACTGAATTTCTTAGTTGCAGCTTGTTATAATATATGGATCCAGCTTAACAATTCACTTTCCATTTCTATAGCTTGTTCTAGACCATAAGATTCAAAAAACTTTCTTTCTTACCCAATCAAATAACATCACAAAAATTGGAATGGATAAAGTACTATATATTGGGGGGGGGGGGGGTGGGGAAGAGGAGGAGGTGGAGAACATCTAAAGCTGTTGTTTTTTTGTGGATTTTAGTAGAACTCCACAAAATACACATAAGCACTTAATTGTACCCTCCCATTTACAAAAATCAAGTTAATTTCAACACCAAAAATCAAATCAAATTCAGCTTCAACATGACTAAGCTGAACCAATCAACTACCCTTCAGACCCATTAAGCTATTAAATCAAGATTATCATTTTCAACATCCAAAACTTCCATAAAATTTACAAAGAAACCATTTTTAGTAAAAGAAACATTCCACAGAATACACAATCATTTCAGCTTAAATTTTATCAAAATGCAAAAGAGAAATAGATCAAGAACTCACAGCCATTATAAAGGGTAAGTGCAGTTAAACAGCAGCAGCTTAGAGAAAATGAGAAATTCAGCTGAGATGTTAAGATGGAGCTTTCACTGTTTTTTCCAAGATTTTATTTTTCTTTCTTCTTTCTTCTTCACTGTACTGCCAGCTCAGAGAGAGAGAGCAAATGGGGGGGTTGGATGACTGGATGACTGGCGCCACCAGTGACGTTTGGCATCCCACATACTCTTGTTAGATCAAAAAGATATTTTCTAATTAGAAATGGAATAGTACTAAATTCTTTTTTTTTTTAATCAATTACTCCCTCCGTCTCAATTAATATAGGCTTGACGGTGAGTTTTAAAAATAAATGATTATATGATTTGATTATTCATATAACTATAAATTTATCTTATTAAAATTAAATTATTTCTAAATAAAAATATATAAAATATTTGTTTTTTTTGGTAGAAATGACATATTTGTTGGGACACATTGAAAAAGAAAGTAGATACATAATTGGGACAGAGGAATAATAATTATTAAAATATTTACCTGTAATACTTAATAAATGGTAGTATATGATTATTTCTGTCACCTAGGTTACGGTAACTTTCTATGACTCCTAGTTATCTTGCCATATGTAAAATGACTAATTTTACCACTACATGAAACTTAGACATATACAAATTATTTCATGGTAATATGTTATATATAAAAGTTTTTAAAAATAATTAACTTATATATAAATAATACTTCCTTCGTTTCAATTTATGTAAACATGTTTGACTGGACACGAAGTTAATAAAATAAAGATTTTTAGAATTTGTGGTCCTATTTCTTAAACAAAGCAAAATGGGACCTAGAATATTTGTATAGTTATAAAAGCTTCTCACTAAGTGTAGAATTATAAATTTAATCTAAATTTTTATCAAATTTAGAAATGAATCATTTTTTTTGGAATGAAAAAAAAAATAGGTTCACATATAGTTACACTATCTATTTAAGGAAAAAAGGCACCATTTTTCAAGCACATGGTGTAGTCAGTCCTGAATTTGTCGGCACTCGACAGTGTAACCAACATGCTAAAGTGCACAACCGTCACATCCTCATCTGTCCTCCTTTAATTTTATTTTATTTTATAATATATACTAGTGAGTGTATGTTGTAACTTGTAAGGACTAATAAATTATGGGTTATCCATTTTCTTAATGTTATTTTCTAGAAGAAATAATGACCCGTTTCATATGTTTGACACCTAGACACGAAGTTCTTTTATGATACAAAGTCATGGATCATTAATATACCCCCAAAAAAATGTCATAAGAATAAAACATAGAATCTAGAACCAGAAGAATAGAAGCTGGTAGAAAAAAACCCTTTTTTTAAGAAAGGTAGGATCTGTCAATCTAAAATTTTATAATTCTTTGTTTAATGTCAGTAAGCATCAGCTAGTTACTTTAGGTAACTTTAAAAAAATCTTTGCTTTTGCATCCATCTGTCAGAATCTAATGTTAGATAAATATCAGAGTGTTTGTAACTTTGGTGAAATACAAGAAATTAGAAATTCAGATGTCAACTAAAAGTTTAAATTAACCAACATAAGCAAAGCAACTTAGCACTAGAAGTGACTGAGTATTCACTCAGCCATCTCTTGACAGCCCGGTGCACTAAGCTTCTGCTATAGACGGGATCCGGAGAAGGGCCGGACCAAATGACATTTACTGACATGAGTTAGGGAACTCATTGATGCAATACAAAAGAGAATTTCTGTAATATGTAGCTTCAAGTAGAGGGAAAAAAAAGAGAATACATATTGTAGTTGCCATAAGAAGAAAACAGAGAATAAATAAAGAAAACATAAACATCAAATGAATTGCTTTAGAAACTCAGTAGCAACAAGCCTCCCTCGGGTGTTCACTGATAGTTTCAGTTCACTGATCTCCTTATCGATATCCTGCAGTTTCAAGCAGAGATTCATAAAAACTCTTTGATTAAATATCAATAAGTTACGTAAGTGATTGATGCAGAGGTTTTCCTGCTACTTTATCCTCGAAAGTATGAGAATCAATAAGTGTACCTCCATGAATTGAACTATGAAATCAATAAGCTTCTGCTTCTGCATCTCTTCACAATGATAATTTGTAATGAGAAAACTAATGTCGTAGCCCTGAAACATAATGCGCCCAGCAGAATTCAGATGACTAAAAGTTGGTCAAGAAACAAGTTATTTACCTTTCTAACACAGAAACAAGTCATTTATATAACACCTAAAAAGGTTCATTCAACCATTTGTGAAACATGTCAAATATTTTCAACCTATGTCCAACAGGTAGCCTTTTAGACTAGGTAGAAGCTTTAATTTATTCAGGACAAACTTGAGCATACTACAAAGCTGCTTCTTCCAAGACATTGCTACTCTCTGCCTAGGCTAATACATGAATATACATCAAAACTAAACAAATGTTTATGTCTCAACCAAGCCTGAGAAGCAATCACATAAATGTTGTAAACAAATAAGAAGGCGTCCCATAAAGCAGCAAATGTACCAATATCTCTTAGTATTGTACTCAATCGATCTTCCCATCCTTTTGCAGGTTGAGCAACTGACATTTCGTAAGTGTTTAAGCCCCAGCCCCCGTAAGAAAATGGCTAAATAGGGGTATTAGACATCTGCTTTCACGAACCCTCCCCCAACACAAGTAAAGGAAAGTAAATGTTAAAGGCCTTTGTCAACTTGCTGAGAATGAGAAATAAAAGTAATCAGTCCCAAAGCATTTCACTAGAAGCTAGTCCAGATCCCAGAAAGTTTAATTATGATTTCAGACTTTACAGCCACCTTCCATATTCAGTAATAGCTCCATTTCCAAGTTGCCACCATGTTACCATTGGTGGAATAGGTCGATAATAACATTACAAAGAAAATTTGTACCAAAAACTAGACATATTCAAACTATGAACAAATGGTGAGTAGACGCAGAAGAGAGCAAACGGAAAAAAAAGGACGGGAAATAAATTGGACATTCAAGTTCCGCCAAACATAACTACAAAATTTAGCATACAGAACTACAGAACATGCCAAAGCATGGAATCAGTTACAAGGAGTTAACAGAAAACCTAATCCAGGATAAAAGGATTTTTAAATATTGTTACCATTTCCATGAGAAGAGGAGAGATACAAACCTGAACTGGCTTTCTCCTTAACACCTGAAATGCTTCTGCTCTCATAGACAAAAACCTAAGGAACTTCTTCGTTAGTATATTTTCAAGTTCATCTGACTGTTTCACCTGCAGCATTAATCACACATGAGGAGCTTAGACTTTTTTTTAAGTGATTATCAAGATCCAGAATCCTATAATTCCTTGTGAAGTCTACTTAATTCCGGAACTAATACAGTTTCTACCCCCGTCCAGCACAATCAGTAGTTTAGCTAAGAATCCAAAATGTTAGCTGGATTCATTTAAAAAGGCATTGCAAGCTGCACGCAGATGTCAGGCTGTATGAAGTTCCTGGAGGAACATGGTCTTGCAATAAATTGATAGGCAAATCCCAAATTTTGATTTACCTTCTTGTTCAAATACAACACACTAATGATTAGACATATACCAGTCTGCAACATATGGAACTAGAAAGAAAGATCTGGACTGCTGACGAATACTTAGCAAATGGCCTTTAGTGTAGACAAGCAGATGTATAACTAGAGAAATATGGTTCAAGGTACCGTAATGTATTCTACTCTATAAGAACAAAAGCATAAATATGGCATATACGCAGCTTTAGACAGCATGCACCAAATCAATACATGTAATAGCAAAGCAAACCTACCTTTAGACTTATGCGCAAGGAATTAATAGATGTTTCAATCAAGCACCGTTCAGCCTCATTTCTACAAATCAAAACCTGTTAATTGGTACATGGGAAAATCAAATAGATTGATATAAGACATGCAGCTACTAAAATTCTTTGTCACATGAAAATCAAGTATAGACAAAGGACCACATTAGAGGTTTAATTAAGAACGTGTACTTCTAGTGTTGGACGTAAATGAATAATCTTTACTCAGAGACTTATAACTAATGCTAAATTTAAATCATTATGGCAGAAAACAGCAATCAATAACAAAGAAGCATACAAACAAACCACTGCGGGTGCACAAACAGAAATGAGAACTAAAATTCATTCTTATACACCTAAAGGAGGACAGAGCAAGGTCTCTCTTGGTCTTTCTCAAACTTAAAAACTGACACGGCCCACCAATCATGTTAACAGATTTAGCAGTATCATAGCATCAGATGAACCAGTATGCAATTACGAAAGGGTTCTGTTACATTACAAAAAAGTTTGCACCTGAATTATTGATTAATTCTTCCTACTTTGTCATGGAGAACATGTTTACCATGCCAGAAAGGAACATAACCTTTTTTTAAACGCAAGTACAATGAATTAATGTTGCAACTTGCATAATTGCTACTAGATGACCTAATCTATGACGTGCTAGAGTTCCCAACCAACTTGGACAACTTGCTACATCTTTAAAACAACTCATCGACAACGTGTTGGCATCTAAGAAAGACAACTCGGAAACAAGCTTTGAACAAGTAGCTAATCACGAGAGAGAAGTTTATAAAAAAATTTAAAGCGAGAACTCTCTTAGCACTTGAAAATTTTACGAATAACGCTATCATACTTTCAGAAACCTTAACGGCACTTACTACCGAGCCATAAAAACATGTAGTTTAGGCTTGCAAGGATTGTACTAAGAACAGATGGGCAAACCACGGGAACACGAAAATCTATTGTACCCAGCAGATATCTTCAAAAATCGTATAAAAGTTAAGAATGTCAAACAGTTCTTACAGGATTAAGAAGAAGTTCTGGGCTTGTCCTGGAGAACATACAAAATGAGAAAACATTACTATTTTAGTACACATGTTTGGCAGGTAAATGAATAGCATTTGGAAGAGAGATGAAACATCACATTATCTACATAAAGAAATAGCAGTCCAGTAGAATATCAAATTTCTGCTTTTTGGTAGAATATCAAATTTCTGCTGCAAAAATGATATATTCATGTATGTCAAAAAAATTCTTTAAGATTCTAGCCATATTATAGGTGAAAAGAATATGTATGGGGCTCTTCTGTTTAATAGGAAGCCGCCTACTGCAAGTGCAAATCCATTTGATGAACCATCCAAGAGACAGAATATAGAATTTAACCAGCATCATTAAGTAAATTTGAGTAAAATGTGATGGCAGCATGAAGTCATACTTTAGTTCAACCTCTGGTTTGTTATGCCTCTCTACTTCTTGGCATGGGAAATTCTGCAACCACCACGTCGAAAACAGATTATTCAAAATACATATTGAGTAACTAATACATCAAATTTGCTGAGAAAATGGTCTAAGGGGCTTAAAAGTACTTACAGCTTTGCACTTTTATGTTAAAACCATGACGGAAATAAAAAACTTTTTGAGAAGTGTCAAAATATGTCAAATTCAATAAATTAATTTGCTGAACAAATAACATGTGTGGTTGAAATGACATACTACAACTACCCTCGTCCCAAGCTAGTTAGCGGAGCATAAAACAAGTATAAAGAGGAGGCAGTCAAAGAATCATGATAACAATACAACGGGAATTCAGAATGCAGAGTTCAGAATAATTTTTCTTCGAGAATGGGGGTGGAAGTGGAAGGACTGCTAGTAGTGGCATGTGGACTCTCTAATACAAGCATATATAATGAACACCGAGAAACTAAAACTTATAAGTGTAAATAAAACATCCTAGCAGTGCAGAAACACTCAACTTGCCTCCCAATCACCCGAACTATCACAGCATAATGCTTGTAATCGTCTCAAACTAACACTTCCCATCATATCTCAGTGCACAAACCTCAAACATTACATACTAGGCCAACAATAATGCAAGTCAAACACAACAACTAAAAGGACTCAACTATGATTCTAACTTTAAAAAAAATTCAAAATTTTACAAAGCTGCAAAAAATTCTTATGATAGTTAAAAATGCTATATTACCTGAAGACACATAGCTGCTTCGAGCGTGTTTCTTATGCATGTTAAATACAATCGTAAGGAATTTGCCTGCAAATTAATCAAAAAACAATAACCACTCTGCATTTTGCCCAGCGTAACCCCACACACACACATATACACACAGAAATCCTGGATCTAAACCAATTGAGCAAGTAAATAACATGAATTAATTAAAACGCAGCTTAATTCTCTACAAATAAACACACATTTACTCAAGAAAGTAGAATTGAATTGAAGAATGTTAATATGATCAAATCCCTAAAATACATAGTATATTTCAAATTTTACCCCTTTTTCTCGAAATGAAAGTACTTACCATTAAAATCTGTTTCGCTTGCTTTTCGCTTTGATTCAAATATAGTATAAGCCGATCGATCGTTGTTTTAGCTGAGTTTTGCGCTAAGTTTATGCTACTGCAGATTTTGTTGAGCTTTGTGTGCACGTTAAGTATAAGGACTGCTAAAATGCGCCGGCGTGGAGGAACCAAGAAAATCGTTGAAAATGAAATTTAAAAATAAAAAAGAGGCTCCGACCTACCGGATTTGAACCAGTGACCTAAGGATTAGCTGTGGGCTTTACCCGACTACAGTCCTCCGCTCTACCAACTGAGCTAAGGTCGGTTTCTGATAATCGTCACGTCTTTATTATTAATTAGAAATGAGAGTATCTATCCTCTCAATGGCATTTGGTTGTTGATTAGGAATTAATAGGTTAAATAAATTAAAACTATGGATGCGTTATTGACACAGTTAACTTTAGAAGGCAGTTAAGGTTCAATTGGACCATTACTGGCATAGAAGAATAAATGAGAAAAGAATAATTAGAGAAAAGAACAAGTAACTGATCACCTAAGCTATCTTATCCTTGTTATAACTTAAGAGAGGTAAGAGGGAAAATGGCATTTCAGTTAAGAAGATTTGCTTATATTTCATTATTCTCAAACTTTAGCATTATTTATTAGAATTTTTACATTTATGTGCCATATAGTAAATTATATTACCCTTCATGCTTAACTTTTAATATAATTACCTTCTATATACTTAATTACCATTTATGTACCATTTTAGGATTTTAATGGTATTAATTAGTCTACTAATTTTACTCAACTGTATATTCCCACTCCCCCAAGTTTCTCTCTCCAAATCCCCACGATTTCATCTTCTAAAATCAGTGAAAATCTTTAACCCCTCCACCATTGACAACCATTAAAAAGTTTTGAAGTTTTGAATTCGAACTTGATTTTTCAAAAGACATTTTTTGTTTGGATTGAATATTGTTGCAAAGAATTGAGAAATATCTCTATGTCTCTCTCTATCTCTCAATCTCAAATTTCATAATATAAGAGGAAAGGAAAAGAGAGCAGTAATTCCACCATTGACAACCATTAAAAAGCTTTAAAGCTTTGAATTTGAATTTGGATTTTCAAAATTATTATTTGTTTGGATTGAGTGTTGTTACAAATAATTGAAAATATGGTTTGGAGTGTATATCTCAATTTTGAGGAATTTTGGTGAAGATTAAACTTGGTTTTGGCTAAATTTCATATTGAAACTCAAATAAGAAGAAGAAGAAGAAGGAGAAGAAGAAGAAGAAGGAGAAGGAGGAGGAGGAGGAGGAGAAGTAGAAGTAGAAGGAGGAGAAGGACAAGTAGAAGTAGGAGAAGGAGAAGGAGAAGTAGGAGGAGGAGGAGGAGGAGAAGGACAAGTAGAAGTAGGAGAAGGAGAAGTAGGAGGAGGAGGAGGAGGAGGAGGAGGAGAAGTAGAAGAAGAAGAAGGAGGAGGAGGAGGATGAGGAGAAGGAGAAGAAGAAGAAGAAGAAGAAGAAGAAGAAGAAGAAGAAGAAGAAGATGATGATGATGATGATGAGAAGGAGAAGGAGGAGGAGGAGGAGAAGGAGAAGGAGAAGGAGGAGGAGAAGAATAAGAAGGAGAAGAAGAAGGAGAAGAAGAAGGAGGAGGAGAAGGAGGATGAGAAGGAGGAGAAGGAGAAGGAGGAGGAGGAGTAGGAGGAGAAGAATAAGAAGGAGAAGAAGGAGGAGGAGGAGGAGGAGGAGGAGGAGGAGCAGAAGAAGAAGAAGAAGAAGAAGAAGAAGAAGAAGAAGAAGAAGAAGAAGAAGAAGAAAAAGAAGAAGAAGATGATGAAGAAGAAGAAGATTGTAGAAAAATTATTCTGTTTTTTATTTATTTTTGAGCTTTGTGCTTTTCTATTAAAAGTTTTGATGGGAGCTTGTTATTTCAATTCGTCTGTTTTGGAGCTAATATGTGCAGGTTTTTTAAGTTATATATATTGCTATACCTTTAAATTCAAGAAAGTATAGTTGTATTATATTTAAAGATACGTGAATTTGTAGAATATGTTGAATGTGAGGAATGAGTCAAATAAGGCTCGCAATGACTTATTTCGGGGGCATAGAATTGAGGAATTGAAATTAGGTTGTGCTTCATCTATTGATCAAGTTGCTATAGTCAAAATCCAGGCACACGACCATTTATTTAGTTGTTTTAGGATTGTAAAGTAAAGTAAGGCACATGACCAATTTTCTAGTTGCTTGTGGATTTGTAAAGTTACGTGAGTTAAGTGTGGATGCACAAAATGTCTTCTTGACTTTGTAGAACTGAGCATGAGGTGCGGATGCACAATTTACTACCATAAAAATGTATTCTCTTATTCATTTAATTATGGCATATATCAGTATGGATTTTTACAATATCTAAAAAATTCCTATATTTATACTACAATAAAACTACATATCATTTAAAAAATTAATATGAAAACATAGAATTTCAATGTTTCTACAAATTGTCCACAAAATATTTACAAGCTGATCATAATAGAATTTTTTTTTATTTTCATGCATGTTCGTCTGAAATACTAAAGTTACTTGATATGCGAATATCTCTCGTTATAGAGTAATATAACTTATCTACAATTTTTTACAACTTTCACACATTATTTTCACCCAGTTATATACAATTACAATAACATAAAACTTACATACAAATTATATACAAAATTTATACAATATATCTTTTGTATATTTCGTATCTAATTTATACATTGTAAAAATAAATTTTATATATCTAAGTATATATTATACAGATTATCTACGGATTATATACAATTTTCCTACATTATTTCTACTAAGTTATATATAACTACGATATAATACCACTTAAATATAATTTTTATATAATATTGTTAAACTTTCATACAATAGGTAAATGAATTAAGAAAGATAAACAACAGTCTATAATTTTTCTACAATATTTTTACATTTTTTTCTACAATTTCAGCAATATAATGTTTGTCATGTTCCAATCTGAAATTCAGCCAAAACCAAGTCTAATCTTTACCAAAACCCCTCAAAATTGAGATATAAAATTCAAACTATATTTTCAATTATTTTCAACAACACTCAATCCAAACAAATAATAATTTTTAAAAACCCAAATTCGAATTTAAAGCTTCAAAGCTTTTTAATGGCTGTCAATGGTGGAATTGCTGCTATCTTTTCCTTTCCTCTTATATTACTGAAATTTGGGATTGAGAGATAGAGAGAGACGTAGAGAGAATTCTCAATTATTTGCAACAACATCCAATCCAAAAAAACAAATGTCTTTTGAAAACCCAAATTCGAATTCAAAATTTTTTAATAGTTGTCAATGGTGGAGGGGTTACAGATTTTCGTTGGTTTTAGAAGAGAAAATTGTGGGTGATTGAAGAGTAAATCGTGGGGTGTCGTTTGATATGTGAGTGAGGTGTTTGTAAAATATTTGGAAGAATATTTAATTCCCCAATATTAGCATCCCTAAATAAGGAAGTCTACAGCTACAATAATTCCTTATTTAATAAATTGTCTATATTTTGTATACTATTAGTATGGTGGATAATATGTGTAACACCCCAGAATTTAGAAAGTGTCCCATATCGACAAAACACACGAGAGATGTTGGGTATATAAGTTATCAAGCCTTAGACCCTAGTAACACGTTTTAAACCCATGACTAGGCCCAGAGCGGACAATATCACTAGCGGGCTGGGATATTAGAGATGGTATCAGAGCCACTCTTGTGTCAGCCTTGCCGATGGTGGGTCAGAGTTCAACTGGGTTTAGGCAAATTCCGGTTAGGCGGGGCAAACCTCAGTGTTGCATCTAGGCGAATCCCATGCGGCGGGGCAAACCTTAGCGAGGACGCTGAGTCCATAAGAGGGGGGGGGGGGGTGTATGTAACGCCCCAGAATTTAGATAGTGTCCCACATCGGCAAAACATAAGAGGGATGCTGGGTATATAAGTTATCAAGCCTTAGACCGTAGTGATGCATTTTAAAACCGTAAGGGCCTAGGCCCAGAGCGGACAATATCACTGGAGGACTGGGCAATTATAGATACAAGTTTGTCACGATCCATTTTCTGAACATGCCGAGACCGGTACTCGATCACTAAACATGACCGGACGAACCATCTCTACTTATCAAATCTATTATAGCTCCAAAATTTACATGCAACAAGGCAATACTCTAACAAAATACTTTTGATTAATTCAAATATTTAAATAAATTAATTTCAAAACTTTATTCGTAATAACTACTAAATTACTGCTAAGTTATTATAAAAAATATTTGAATCTCAACCCAATGACTATGTCTATGAAGCCTCTACTGATAAACTGATGCACTGCTCAGGACATGAGATTTCCTGGTTAGTTCTCTAAGTAACAAAGAAATAACTAAATAAATATGACTCTAAAGAATACTCCACGAACAAAAGCAGAGTGCTGACCAATAGCACTAGAAGAGAAGGAAGTCCTAACTCGTAGCCTGGTCGCCTGCAAATCTGATTCCTACGTTGTACCGAAGACCAACGTAGGTTCCCAAAAGAGAATGTCAGTACCATCCATTGTACTCAGTTAGTCTCAACAATAGGAGCTAAACTTTAATAACATATACATTATGAGCAAAGGTTCTAATGGCATATAAAACATAAAGCTTATAAGAATAATTCTAAATAATTGCATGACAACAGTTTATGAACATTCTAAAGAAATTCTTTTCTTTTCTTTCTTAAAAAAATACTTCACTTTATACTTTGGGAGTTCCAACTATCCTGAATTAATTCTGTCTTAGTCACCGTGTGATCGGCACGAGTTCGATCCCAACCTGATCGAATAGGCCCAATCCACGAGGTGCCACTGGCTTCATGGTTTTCAGCGCTCATATATCATACCTTAGCATAGCTAAGTAAATTCTCAGCAACGATGCCATCGGCTTGTGTGCTCCCTACTTTGGCACAAGTAGTTTCAGGAAGTCAACGCCTTGGTCAGGACCCTCGGCCTGGACGATGACCCCTTCTCAGAATAAAGGATACTCCCAAAAATCTTTTCTTTCTTGTTATTGTAACTTTTCAAGTTTGAATCTTTTATACATACTCATATTGAGATCCTTAATTGTAAGGCATGTCATAAGAATGAAATAAACATTCAAAAACATTTATAAAGGTTCTTGATCCTTCGTGAATTTCCAACATGAAAATGACATATAAGAATAACATAAAAATATGAAATTTAGGCACATATATCAAAATAATCATCTAAACTTTAGCTAGAAAATATATAAGTTAATAGGTATTTCCTACTCCAATTAAGTATATATTAACTCGTTTATACAATTCATCAAACACCTTGTGTGCGTGCCTTTGTGAGTTAAACTACTTTAGTAAATGGTTATATGAACTCACCTCAAAACCTCTCTAGCCAATACGTAGCCTCAGTCCAATTGACACCAGTCAACCAATTGATTCTACAACAACTAATATATTTTAATCAATTTTAAAGTACTACACTTAAATATGAAATTTATTATTGATATAGAGCAAGAAGGGAATTAGCTATTCAATTCTTATCTATTACTACTTTAGGATAATTGAAAATAGGAAATTTTATATACCTGAATTCAAGAATTAGTGATTTGTAAAGAACTCTAGAATCTTTACGTGTTGTCTGCGTGAAATATTTTCTGGATTTGCTGCCTCTATTTAATAATTTAATTCTATAAATAGCGTGTCTCGAAACTTTTATAAATTTGAGGAGTTTTACAATCTTCCCTCCTTAAAAACATTCGCCCTCGAATGTTACTAGGGCCTTATTCTTAAGCTAACAATCATCCCTTAGCTTCTTCAGCCTCTTATAAATTTGAGGAGTGTTACAATCTTTCCTCCTTAAAAACATTCGCCCTCGAATGTTACTAGGGCCTTATTCTTAAGCTAACAATCATCCCTTAGCTCCTTGAACCTCTTAAATTTTTCTTAGCACTACTTACTCTTCTAAGGGACTCAAAATTTTGGCTATCTTCCTAAATTTTCAAAAACTTCGGCAGAGTTTCCCATGTAATTTGGACTATCCAAAAAAAAAAAACTATCCCTGTCATAAATAACACAACAACAACCAAATATACTATAACAGGCCATTCTTAGGCACCATACACAATCATAAATTAATTACTCACACTCCGGCAAGGAGGTACCACAATAACTAACAAGAATCTAAAGCACAATATTATAGCAAAAGTAAATTAGTTTAAGGAGTTAAATGTACTATGGCATGGCAAAATATAGTATGACAAAAACTAAATTACTTCAACAACTAAGTATAATCTATCAAGGACATAAACACATGCTAACTTGTATTTAACAAATAAAATATAAATGTCAAGCCAAACATAAGTTCACATACCTTGTTTCTCAAATAAATAAGGATACTTCTTCCTTATATCTTCCTCAATCTCCCACGTAACTTCTTTTGAATCATGATTACTCCACAAAACTTTTACCGATGTTATATCTTTTGTTCTCAACTTTATTACATGTCTACCGAGAATTTCCATAAGTCAAACCTTCTTTAATTTCTATGGTATCGGCAGGTATTATATGCGACTCATCATGAATGTAATTTCTAAGCATAGACACAAAAAACAGGATGAATAGAGGACAACTCAACGGGTAGCGCTAGCTTATAAGCCACATTTTCTTTCTTTTCTTGAATTTAATAATGTCCGATAAATCTAGGGCTAGATTTCCCTTTCTTACCAAACCTCATAACTCCTTTCATTGGTGAAACTTTCAAAAATACCTTATCACCAACCATGAACTCTAACTCATTGATGCCTCTTGTTAGAATAAGACTTTTGATGACTCTGAGCTGCTTTAAGTCTTTCTCTAATTAGCTGAACTTTCTCCAAGGCCTCACAAAAAAAACTCTGGACCAATCAGCGGCACCTCTATTGGTTCAAACCAGCCCACTGGAGACCTATATCTATGCCCATACAACGCTTCATAAAGAGTCATACCAATGCTGGCATGATAGCTGTTATTGTAAGCAAATTCTATAAGTGGCAAGCGATCATCCCAATTACCTCCAAAATCTATAACACACGCACGCAACATATCTTCAGAGTCTGAATGGTCCTTTCTTCCTGGCCATCGGTGTGTGGATGAAAAGCAATGCTTAAATTGTTCTTGGTACCTAATCTTTTCTGAAATGCCTGCCAAAAATGTGTCGTGAACTGAGGGCCTCTGTCAGATGTGATTGAAACTGGAGTACCATGCAATCGGACTATTTCATTGATGTAGAACTGCGCATACTGCTATGCGGAACCTAACGTCTTTACTGGTAGAAAATGTGCGGACTTCTTCAGTCGGTCTACAATAACCCAAATTGAATCATGTTTACAGTATGTGCAAGGTAGACCTACTATAAAATCCATATTTATCATCTCCCACTTCTACTGTGGTATCTCTATATCTTGAGCTAGGCCACCAGGCCTCTAATGCTTGACTTTGACTTGCTGGCAATTTAAACATTAAGCCACATGATCTGCCACTTGTTTCTTCATACCTTTCCACCAATACAACTCTTTCAAATCTTCGTACATTTTGGTAGCACCTGGGCAGATAGAGTACCTCGAACTATGAGCTTCCTTCATTATGGTCTCCCTAAGACCATCTACATCAGGCACACATAACCGATCATTCAACTTCAAAACTCTGTCACTTCCTAGAGTGAAAACATTGATTTCTTTGCTTCTGATTCCTTCTTTGAATTTCACTAAGTACAGATCATTGTCTTGCTTAGCCTTAACCTGTGCAACAAGGGAGGATTGCGCTAAGGCATAAGCAGTTATAGCTCCTTCTTCAGTCTCATTAAATCTAATTCCATCATTTGCTAGTTTTTGAATTTCTCGACCCAAAGATCGCCTTTGTACTGCAAGATAGGCCAAGACACCCATTGACTTCCTACTAAGTGCATCTGCTACCACATTAGCTTTGCCCGATAAAGGATATTGATGTCATAATCCTTCAATAGCTCGAGCCACCTTCTTTGTATTAAATTTAGTTCTTTTTGCTTGAAAATGTACTGGAGGCTTTTGTGATCTATACAACGCTTCAGAATGATCGCCATAAAGGTAATGTCGCCATATTTTTAATGCAAACACCACTGCTGCAAGCTCCACGTTGTGTGTGGGGTAGTTATTTTCATGATTCTTTAAGTGACTGTAAGCATAAGAAATAACTTTTCCATTTTGCATAAGAACACAACCGAGACTAACCCTCGAGGCATCACAATACACTTTAACCCACCCGAATATGTCGGTAAGGTTAATACAAGTGCAGTGGTCAACCTTTTCTTTAATTCTTGAAAACTCTGCTCACAAGCGTCTGACCACTGGAACTTAACTTCTTTCTGAGTTAATTTAGTTAGTGGAGCTGCAAGTAAGGAAAATCCCTTTATAAACCTTCTATAGTAGCCAGCTAACCCCAAGAAACTCCTGATTTCGGTTGGCGTTGTCGGCCTCGACTAGTTCTTGACTGCTTCTGTCTTCTGAGGGTCTACTTTTATTCCTTCACTAGATACCACGTGGCCTAAAAATGCCACTGACTGCAACCAGAACTCACATTTTGAAAACTTGGCATAAAGCTCATTCTCTTTCAAGGTCTGTAAGGCTATTCTAAGGTGTTCTGCATGATATTCCTTGATCTCAGAGTACACCAAAATATCGTCTATAAACATAATAATAAAGGTATCTAGGAATGGCTTGAAAGCTTTATTCATAAGGTCAACGAATGCAGCTGGAGCATTTGTCAACCCGAAGGACATCACTAGAAATTCATAGTGCCCGTAGCGAGTTCTAAAGGCTTTTTTTAGATATATCCTCTTTTCTGATTCTCAACTGATGGTATCCTGACCTCAAGTCTATTTTTGAAAAGTACTTTGTATCTTGAAGTTGATCAAATATATCATCAATTCTTGGCAGTGGGTACTTGTTCTTAATGGTAACTTTATTCAACTGCCGATAGTCACATTCTGAGAGACCCATCTTTTTTCTTGACAAACAGGACCGGGGCACCACAAGGTGAAACACTCGGCCTGATAAAACCCTTGTCAAGAAGGTCTTTCAACTATTCTCTCAACTCATTAATTTTTACTAGAGCCATCTTGTAAGGAGGTATAGATATGGGCTGAGTGCCTAGCATGAGATCAATGCCGAAGTCTATGATTCTTTCGGGAGGATGTCCGGAAAGGTCATCTGGGAAAACTTCTGGAAAAGTGGAAATTCTCTAACAACTGGAACTGACTGAAGAGCTGGTGGTTCTGATTCTGAATTAATAATGTGAGCCAAATAGGCGGACACCCTTACCGATATTCGTTGTGCCTTAAGGTAAGAAATAAACTTACCTATAAGCGATGCTGAACTACACTTCCACCCTAAGACTTCTTCATTTAGAAATTGGAACCTGACTATCTTGGCATGACAATCTAACATGGCATAGCGGGAAGAAAATCAATACATACCCATGATCACATCAAAATCCACCATTTCTAATTGTATGAGATCGACTTTGGTGTTGCGATCTTGGACTGAAACTACACAACCTCGATAGACTCTGGTCACTGACTCGCCAACTGGAGTAGATACTAGGAATGCTCACTAAGTTGTTCAGGTTCTAGTCTGAGGTTAATTGCAAAGTATGGAGTCACGTATGAAAACATTGAACATGGATCCATTATGGCATAAGTATTATATGACTAATATCTCCACAATGGTAGCAACCATGAAGCCCGAGCTTGCACTGACCTGAATGTTGCCGCATACATGTTCCACAAAGACCTTGTTGGTGTGAATATTGCTTAGCATGACTCTGACTATGTGAGGATGATGTCCCAAAATTATGATTCTGGCGAGACTGATTTCTATAACTCTGAGTACGTCTGAAGGAAGACCCACCACCTGACTGATGACTAGATTGAGCTGGTGCTAATGACTCCTTATTATAGGAATCCCTTCCACCTCCGCTGGATGTGCCATTAAACCGACACGCTGTCTGGGCTTTCTTGTTATGCTCTTTTTCTTCTCTGCTTTGTTGTTTGTCTTTTTCTAAGTGCTTGGCAAATCCCAGAACATAGGAGAAAGCTGTCATCCCTACTACTGCAGTTGATATCGTATCCTTAACGTGGTAAGCTAAACCGCCAACAAACCTGCGAATCTTTGCTTTTTCTGTCTTAACCATGTGAAGAGCATGCTTAGTTAGCCTTATGAATTCCATGTAGTACTCTTGCACACTTTTATTCCCTTGCTTGAGCTGTTTGAACTATGTAGCCTTAGCTTCCCTATCCTCTTATGGGATAAAGTTATCTATGAAGGCCTCTTCAAATTCTTCCCAAATATGTGGACCATCATCTTCATCTCTCTCCTCTTCTTACATCTCAAACCAAGCGCCAGCCTCATCTCTAAGATGGTAAGCAGCCAACTCCACATCTTCGTCATCAAATGCTTTCATCACTGGGAGGGCTTTCTTAATACCCTCAATCCATAACATTGGGTCTTCATCGACTACAGAACCATGGCACACTGGAGGACTCAACTTCAAAAATTTATTCACTCTTGAGGACTCAAAATTGTTCTGTCTATTTCATTGAGGTAGAATCTCATCTCTTCTCTCGTTCTGGTAGGCCATAAATGGTTTGAACATCTCCATAGCACTGTTGACTGCATTAAACATCTGACCCACCTCGGGAGATATTGTTGCCTGAGCTAGAGCTGCTGCTGGGGGCGTACTGGATCATTATGCTCCATCCCTTCCTCATGTTCAACCGAGCTACTTGAAACCCCTCTGTGGATTTAATCTTCCTTTTCTGGGTTGAAGCCTTTTTAGTTCTGCCTCGGGACACAATAGTAGCAAGAGTTTTTTGAGCAGCATCCTGAGTGTTGGTGTCAGAGTTGAGAGTACGAGCCTCTGCGAGTTTTAGAAAAACGAATAAATTATATAATTTCTTAGAGGTAGACTCCACTGCACGATCTAAAGTAGGAAAAAAAATGAGACTTTTCCTAAATGTTGGTAGCCTCCTGTTTATACTATTAGTATGGCGGATAATATGCATACTATAAGCATGTTTGGTAATGTAATTTCCTATATGATATAGGAACGAAAATTTTACCAATTTATTGTTGAGCCAAACTCGTGTGAGAATATAGAGATAGAGCTGTTAATATAGGCGGGGTCGGGCTAGCCCAGCTCAACCCACGTGGGCTTTAGCAATTGGCGGGCTGGGCTAGCCCACCATTTTGATGGGCCTTATAATGGTCATCCCACCCCAGCCCTATGTGGGCTGCGGGCCCCCAAGGGCCCGGCCCATCATCTTTAAAAATATAATTTTATATTTTTCTTTAAGTTCTAACCTAAAAAAAGATAATTATTTAACACTTAAAAAATATCTTATTGGAAAAATTCGCAAAAATTAATAACTTTTATATTGTTCCCATATATCACAATAAATACTAAAAAAGTAAAAGACATGACTATATTTCATTCACTAAAAGTCAAAACTTAAAACAAACTATTCAAAAGAACGTCATGATGCTTATGAGATATCCAACACATCATCTTCATCAAATACGTTTGAATCCGCTTGTGACAAGGTTGTCTTAAGATCTTCACTTTCATCTAACAATTCATATGCAATATTAATTAGTTAAATATTAAAAATAATTAAATTTTAAACATTAATAATACTTAAGTTCACATAAAAAAATATTAGCAGTTTAAGTTCAGAAAAATCTGTGCAGCCAATTTCAAGTAGTAACAAGTGTTTGGACATTTTCAGAATAAATGCAACTTTTGTACTTTGTAAGAACATACCACCAATTGTATAATGGTAATAAGAATGCTAAGTACATCATGCCATCATTGAAAGATGTGGATATTTTCTAAAATGGTCCTTTCAATACATGCAACATCATCTCTTGAAACTTCTCAAGATCAAACATATGAATTAAAAAGTTTGAATAATTTTTATAAATATAATTAGTGAAATGCTAATTTAAGAAAAATGTAGACATGAGAAATTAAAAAGTCTTAAAAATATTTCCAAAGTAGTATAATTTGTCACCAAATCTTCAAATTAAGTCACAAAGATGTTTGCGTTTTCCTTTATAAACGTGCAATTAATAAAACAACCTTCCACTGACCAAAGAATTCGATTTAATTTTGGAATAAATTACTTCAATGCTGGATTTTATGAATTTATTCAACATAAAGAATTGAATTAAAATATTTAATCAGTTCTCAACTTCTCATCCTGCGTTCCGCATACCCCCACTATCTTTTTTCCTGTAGGAATTTTTAGTTAAAAACAAACGAAATATAGGGTGGACATAAAATTCAAAAAACTCAATTCCGAACCAGACCAGATTAATTCAGTATTTTGGTATTAATTTTTTAATTATTCGATATTTCGATACGATTCTCGATATTGAAGTTTCGATATTTCGGCGTGCCGAAATACCGAACAGTTAGGATGGATTGTTAAACATTAATCTTAATTTTTGTAATAAAAGACAGTAGCTTCTCCTTATGGAATGAGATGTTTGTCCATGATTTCTAGAATATCATGGCAAATCTCCCTTAATCAACTTCACATTGTTCTAGAATATCACAGTGCTATTCTAATTTTATATGCTTAGTATGTATTTGAGGTGTTTATTTACCCAATCTGGTATGCAAATTGCCACTCCACCGAATCACCAGGGGGCAGTGCCACTGCTTGTCACATTAGATAGGGACGGCGCGATACCGAAACCGTACCGAACAAAAAAATACCAAACCGTACCAAACTACTTTGGTACGGTATTTATTAATGCATAATTGAGATACCAAATACCGAAGTACCCACCCTACATCCAACCATTAACCTTAGATTTATCATCCATATATTCCATTGTTATCTTAGTCATGCAAAAAAGGACGTCAAGTTTCAAAATGAACATAATCCTTCAACTCATAGATAAATAAAAAAAAATAGTTCAAAAAGGAACATCCATCCATCAACCTCATAGTAGCTTTTTACAGTTTCTGTTTATATAACCTAGGGGAGGACGAGTAGGACAAAGCATTCTTCACTATTTGCCTTAACTAATGTATTATAAGATTAGAGGACTCCAAAGAAGGGATTTTTAATGGCATTGTTCAGCTCAGTCCCAGCAGTATTAAGAACTGCCATGTCCACCTTTTCTCTTGGCAGGTACAAGAATTCACCCCCTTCAATTTTCTCAAATCCACAGTGCTCAAGAAACTCAATGCCTCCTTGCAGCTTGCCGATTCTATCCTGTTAGTCAAAAGATGTGGTTGTGTTAGTTCTATGAGTCTATGAATCTACTTGGCTGAGATGATCGAACATTTCAGATTAAAGGATTCCAAATATTGTTACAAGAATCATAAGATTTATATGAATCGACGTGACTGAGATAGTATATTGTATCTAACTATAATTATCTGAATATAGAGTTGCAACAATCATCAGTTTTATGAGCTCTAGAGCACCTTCTTCAGCCTGGGACTAAGAACTAGGTGGCAAAAGGTATACAACCTTACCACCCGGGTCACCCAGAAACTAAAAAATGAAAGAAATAGGGGACAATTTTTTCCTTTTATAATGTGTGTGTGTGTGGGGGGGGGGGGGGGGGGAGGGGGGGATTGGGAATTGGCATACTCTTGGCATGAATAATTGGAGGTGATGGTCCTGAATTATGCTGCATTTTGGCAAATAAAAAATAATCAACTACGCATATAATCAAGTACATGAACCTCACCCCACCTCCTAACTTCAGAAATTGAATGAAGTCAACCCACTAGCAAGGTTATAAAAGCAAGGATTAAAGGAGCTTTCTCTTGTAAAGGAGTGGAGTCCTCAATTCAGAAGAAACTACAGAGCAACAATATAGGCATAACTATTTCCTTAATGACATTTCACCTGAAAAGCAGCATTGCTAAGTCTGATTTTGCGATATTTCTCCTCATTGGGATTTGTTGCGACATTCTTTGCATAAGTTAGCAGTGTGTTGAAAGCGGTCTTGACTTTGGCCTCATCATCCTGGACCATAAGAGGAAAATGTACAAAGAATCAGTTCACCAATGATGAAGTTAGAATGACATCTCATTCATGTGTAAAACCCACCAAAGGAATGTAGAATGTCAATCATGAGCTACTCAGTTCCTAGGGAGTGTTTGTTAATTACCTTTCAAAAGAAAAAGCTTCCTATTGTAATGCAATATAAGAAAGAACCATTCTATCCTTGTTTTCGAAATTCATTAACTTGTGTCTTGTGAAAAGAACAATTTAACCTGAATGGCTAATTAAGACTCTGATGTCCTTTGCTTTCTACTCTTTTGAGTTTGAAAAAGAGGATGGAAGGGCACGTAAGATCAATTTGTTCTTTAAATAAAGTAGGCTGGTCCACCTTTAACCACTCTCAATTCCAAAGCTCAAACCTGCAAGAAAGTACTCTAAGGGCCCCAAAAACAACTGAATGATTACCTTGTGGGTCTGTTTAAGTGTTCTCAGGCACTCCCTCATCCGCTCTGCCTTTGTAGCTGGTCTGACAGGCAATGTGATCTACCAAAAATACATCCAATTAAGTTTGAGTTGGACAAGATATGTCCATGTGGGACAAAACCGTAAACAGAGTAGCTATTGCATAAATAAACACCTTCTTTTCCTCCACAACAGGTGTAGAAGGTTTGGCCGGAGCAGGATCTTCTGCTGGCAAACCGAGTTTCCTTCTTCTTTCGGCCTGTGAAAGTAAACACAATTGTTTCAACTAGACAAAAACGGCAGCAGGTAAGTAAGTTGAGGATTGCACTTAAGTGATACAGATGGTCAGGTATAACTTGAAGGAGGTATATGTTGCGAGGATTGCACAAAGTTGTCAATTTGCTTAGACATGTGTTTTGGCTGAAGTAGAAATAGCCAGGACCTTATGATTTCACGTTATATTTTAACAGCCCTTAACCTGGTCAAACCACAATAACAGGTCGCAGCAGCGTTTAAAGATGCAAAATGATGCACATCTCATCCAGAGTACACCAATAAGAAGCTGGCAGCAAATTATCAACATGAATTACAACTTCACCCTCTGAATGCCAGTAGAATATCAATGGGATGCTTAGCAGTTGGCAGAAAAAGATCTCTACACTACAGAATGTTTGTAGAAATATCAACAGGAGAACAGATAAGCCCATTAGCCTAGAACCATCAACACTAAGAATTTTTGTCAAACCATATGACTGCAATTATTCAAACTTCTAAACATTCTAGGCTACCAAGCAAAGAGTAGGTTGCAAGATAGATATTAACAAATACTGTTTTTAAGTATCACCAAATATATTGACAAAGACATGTTTTAGACATTAATAAATTGACAAGTTCCATCAAGCAAGCAATATGTAGAAGGGATGAATAAAAAGTTTCATGACAGGTTGGAGTTTCGACCTTATCCTCTTCCAGTTTCTGACGAATTTTCTCCCTAGCTCGTTGTTCTTCCGCTTTTTCGGCCTTACGCAATGCTATTATACTATAACACATCAAAGCAGAAAAAACCAATCATATGAGCAGACATCACTGGGAGTAAAAAAAGAAAGAGTACCAAAGTTCAATGCTTACCGTTTTCTTTCATTCTCTTCTTCCATCCGTTTAGCTTCCAGGAGTTCCTTACCAATTCTAATTCTTTCCTGAAGCAGAAGACAAAACAATCTTACTGACCTATTTAACTAGAGTACAAGTCAAGACAGATAATGCAGGTAACTAAGAATGGAACCACCCAACCATCACTAGTTTCAAACGTAATTCAGAAATAATATTCAATTGACCTCTACTCATGCAAATTAACGTAGAAATCTAATTCAAGAGTTACCTTTTCTCTCTCTCTTTCCCTTTGTCTCTCTTCCTCTTCTTTCTTTTTACGAGCACGCTCCCTAGAAGTCATTGAAAGATTAGAAAATTATGAACATGCAACTGTAAGCTAAAAGAAGCATTATTAAAAACTACTCTGATTCACACGAATAGAGCAAATGAAATAATTTAAGAAACTAAATTAACAATATCTCAGAAATTGAACCACATACTAGTCCAAAAACTATGTCCAGTTACTCAAAAATGCGGAGAACAATTTACTAGCAATAATTTACCTCAACTCTTCTTGTTTCTTCTTTATTTCCTCTGGAGTAAGAGAAGGCTTTGGAGCCTCAGCTTTCTTGGCACTGGCAGGTACCTAGGTAAATTTTAATAATCATTGCATTATCGAAGCAGGATTAGTTTGAAGATAGAATAAAAAATAAAACAAACACTAACGACTTCATTGAGAAACTTTTGTTTTTATAAAGTAATAAATTTCATTTAAAACTAAAAGGGGCAAAAGGCATGCCCGTATACAAGGAGTATACCCCAAAAAAGAGAAAATCTCACAACACTACAACAGAACATGGGTTTCCACAAATGACACAAAATCTTCTATACAAAAGATTCTTAAAGAGATTCTTCCGTAGAAATGCTTATACATTGCAGCAAGATATAACAAACATATATTTCACTGGAACACCAAGAAACACATTGGCCTTCTCATAATAAGAGACACTTAATTTACAAAATAATTCCTACTCACTATTTAGAAAGCTCGGAAACATACTAGAGAAAAAGGGGAAAAGAGATTCAGAGGCTAAAGTGTGTTGTTTTGGTGTAAAAACTTCCTCCTAACTGTAATGTCTTAGCTGGCATCATACCCTTATAATCTATGAACTAAGGTGTCTTTTAACATGTTCCCCATGCACTCAGCCACAGAAATCACATTACTGAGTACAACTTCCTGTTAATAGATCATAAATGCCGCACAAATACATCTTTATGGATCTTGCAAGGAAACAGCAATCACAAAATAGAATTAGTTAGTGAATTAAGCAAATAAATGCAGGAATCCAAAATTTCCATACCAGTGGTGTTTCATCTATGTCCGGGTCACTTTCATGCTCTACAACCCAATTTACAGCAGCCTCCAAGCTGGCATTGCCTGGGAAGAGTATCCAAAATTCACAGGCATGCACAATTAGAGATGCCTTGATTAATAAAAATGAAACAGAGAAGAAACACGCATAGACAACAAAGTGGTCAATAGCATGCACACGGAATTGGGAGATTGACATCATACAAGATTGGTTAAAGTAGACATGGAATGTTGAAAAAGTAAGCTTTACAGAGTAGTATTGATACAGGATATAGGAATTGAACAAGGGTATGAAAAAAATGCATTCCATTCAAGGAAGACACTCCATGGACTACACATTAATCTTTTGATAAGGACTGCACACTAATCTTATGCCAGTTGTGCAGTTGGTATTTAATTTAGTATTGAAGCTTTGTGGTTCACGTATTGGCCAGTCAAGAAATGCAAGAGAACTTATCACACCCCTGAAACGCAGAAATTATCACTTGCATTCCAAGATTTAATTTTGTCAGACTGCCTAACACCGATGGAAGGAAAAACAAGGAGCAAACTAAAAGGATAAACCTTCAATATATGATGCCACAAATTAAAAACACATTTACAACAAGTAAGAAAGATCCATCCTCAGATCTTCAGGGGGGAGGGGAGGGAGAGGAAGAACATGCCTGGTCCACCAGTCATGCTCATAATATACATTATTTCTTTCTGCTAAAATTACCCCCTGAACTCATGCATGCTTTGTTTTTTGCAAATGTGACCTTTTCTCATCTTTGAATAGATGTAAAAACAATCATAATGATGAAGATTTACAAAAGTACACACCAGAAAAGTGAAGTGCACGGATAGCCCTAGCTTTGGGAAACCCCATTGTCTCGAGTTCTGATAGTAAATTTTGGTCAACTTCAGGAACAACCATTTCTAGAAAAAGGAGTATATTAGTACCATGTACCCACGTATAAACAATAAAAATAAAGAACTACTCAGATGCTTGTGCCTCATTTGACCAAATATTTAGCTGCAATCTTCGTGTTTCATAGTCTTCTCAATTAGATTTGGATGATAAGCACCCTTATTAAAAAAGGAAAACAAAAAAGAAGAGTTGGATGATAAGCACCTTCAAATTGCGAATTCTAGATCTACATAAAGAGCTTGCTAGATGAATGAAAGTGTTAAACAAATGAGAACACCCCTCCATCCCAACTTGTCTAGATGTTGTAATTTCTCCTAAACGTCCGTGGTACTTCTATCTCTTTGGTTCTCTATATTGACAGTCCAAGGCTATTTTCTTCCTCTAAATTAACTCATAAGGTGAAGCTGCTGAAAAAAGAACATTCTTTTCAAAGGGAAGCAGTCATTTCAGTAAATAATCTTAATTCCGTGATATGTATTTCACAAAAAAGAATTAACCCTCTCCTAAATCCCCCGTGAACTATTTAAAGTACATACATCATTTAAATTCTACTACAAATAGCTTTCCCCATAAACAATTGAAAGAGGAAATTATTTTGCTCATAAGCCTCACCCAATTAGCAAATCTCATAAGTAATAAATAAAGTTATCTAACAACAACCTTGTAACTTAAACAACCAAAAAAACAACCACGATGAATTACTAGCTTCATGCTTACCAGTACCACTGTCATCACCACCCTCTGCCATGTCTTCATCATCATCAGCCTTTGCCTTTGGCGCCTCCAAGCTGATTGGCTTCACTGCCTCTGCTGTCTTGTCCGTAAACTCTGTGTGCCCAGTTCTCTTCGTGTGCAAATCACTCTCCTTCAAATATTTTAAAAAAACCAAATTCACAAAAAGCTATATCATTTAGCTACATCAACAGTTAAATAATATATTCATATTCCAATCAGAAATTTTAAGTGTATTAGGCTGGATATTTCAATTTCCAGAAAACTATCTCCACCAAAATTCACACGAATAGCAATATAATATACTACTGAACACATGGGCGGATCCGACCTTTTATTTTTTTTCTCTTTATAAGTGAGAATTCATCGTTTTCAGCTCCAAGACTTGGTGGATGAGTTTGCCTCTCTATCCTTCTCGGAAACTACTAGACTTGGTTCACCGAGTTGCATCAAAGCCATGGGATCCATGGGGGCGAACATAAATTACCACATCTGATACTCGCTACTTTTGACTAGGGGTGGAGCTAGCTTGAAGGAAAGGGATTTTAGTGAATCTCCCTCATTGAAAATTTATAATTGCTTTAGGTCATAGGTTCAAATTCCAATTCAGCGTTGCCACTGGCGAAAAACTCTAAAAAACGCTCCATGTCTATTGGGGCTTTCAGAGCAGAGCGCAATTTAAGTGTGGGCTTCAGTAAATAAAAAAAAAGCGCAACGATGGAAAAAAATAAAATTACATACGTAATTTAAGAAAAAATTAACAAATTCACTCATAGTTTTCCTTACAACTGAAACATAATACACATATTTGCGATTATATTTGCTGTTTAGTACCGCTCAATTCAAGATAGAACCCATGGCAATGGGTGCGCACATGCCTAGTACCTTGGCTACACTGAAGCGCAACTTAAGCGACGCGAAAAGCCCTCCCCAAGATTTTTTGAGCTTGAGAGCACTTTAAATGCGCTATTGAAAATATTTTTCCCAAGGTGAAATTTTAAAATCCCCTTGTAAATTCTTGGCTCTGCCACTGCTTTTGACCGGAACCTTTATTATATTAAGCATAGTGTTTTTTGCATCCAATGGTGTGGCTTAGAGGTCAATAAAGTGGGAGGAAACCATTAGGTTTTTAGGTTCAACTCTCAGGAGGCAAAAAACATTAAGTGATTTCTTCTCATCTGGCTAAGCCTTGGTGGGCACAATTAGGTTGTACGAAGGGAAGTAGCAGGTACTCAATAAAATAGTTGCAAGTTGTCCCGGACACTACTGTTATTAAAAACTAGGACTAAATGGGCAGAGCTCATGAGAAGCCCATAGCTTTTGCGTAGACCATGTGTTTGCATAAAAAAATCCAATAAATATAAAATTCGACTATGAACCCAGCTATTATTATATATTAACTTGACGTACTCATAAACATCAAATTCTGGAACAGCCTCTGGGCGAAGGTGTACTTAACACCTACAATTACTACTCCTCAATCTCAAACTAGATAGGATCCAGCGATTGGCTATATTAAATCGTTAAAAAGCCTATTCTGTATTCCACATCTAATGACTTAAAATCATGGATCCATCTCTACAGATAATCAATAAAAGGGCAAGAAAAATACCGTTTTGGAGCGGCAAGGCTTGCCACAAGCGGTGCAGACGAGATTAAGAACAGCTTCGGTGGACTCACTGAAGTTAGCATGAGAAGTAACTTCGGCGTGTTCTTGTGCTTCTTCTACAGATTTGAAGAGAGTTCCACAATCACCACACTTCAGTGATACACCTGACATTGCCACTGATAATTGAATTGAATTGAATTGAACTGAATTGGAATTTGATAAAAAGGAGATCTTTGTGTCTCAACTTGCTTTTTCTGATTCAACTGGAATGGGATTTTCTTCTATGTCTTTCGTTTTGCTTGTTAGGTGAGAAAAGGTTTTATTCTATTTTTTGATTTTATGTGAGGTGAAGAATTGGGTTTGGGTAATTTGTTTTGGATTGGGAGAAAGTAGAAACGCCGCTTTGTTTTAATTGTAGTATTACCTAGTAACAGACAGCTTGTTTGGATGGTTGTTTTGTATTGTATCCTATTACTAGTTTAAATACAATTATTTTTTATATCGTATTATTAAATTCATCAAAAGTGCTACTTTACGGAATATACGATTTGCTGTGATGGTGGATGTATTGGGAAAATCAAGTTAACAAATGAAATTAATTATGTGCTGATACGTCAAGACACATGGATCAATAAAAGAATGACAACTGGTGAAGAATAGTTGAAAAGACAGGAGCCTTAACAGGCACGGCCAAAGATTCAAGAAAACAGGAAGGAATGGTTACTCGAACCTCTTGGTAATTCAAAGAGACATTGGAGGAATGAACCTAGATAGAAAAAAGTAGAGATACGTATTATCCATAATTAATGAGCATCAATGATGGAAAATATTATAGAATCTTCACGTAGAGCCGTCAATATGGACTTGGCCAAATGGGCCAGCCCGGCCCAACCTGTGATTTAGCAGGGCTAGGCTAGAATTTTTGGAGCCTGTTTAAAAATGAGGCACGTGGCCCATGAGGCTTGACTGAGGCTAGGTCGGGCCGGCCCGGGGGCCTAACAAAATATTTATTTAAAATACGTAAAAAATAAAAAGTATACTGCCTTTAGAGATGGAACGTCAAAATTGGTTCTTTACTAAGAGGAACCAAAACTTGATCTTGAGAAGTTTCAAGAGATTATGTTGTCATGTATTGGAAGGATCATTCTAGAAAATATCTGATTTTTTAATGATGGTGCGTGATGTACTTAGCATTCTTATTACCATTGTACCATCGGAATCAACATTAACCACTGGTGGCGTGTTCTTACAAAGTACAAAAGTTGCATTTATTATGAAAATATCCAAACACTTGTTACTACTCGAAATTGGCTGCACAGGTTTTCCCGAACTCAAACTAGTAATATTTTTTATGTGAATTTAAATATTATTAATTTTTAAAATTTAATTTTTTTTAATATTTAACTAATTAATATTGCGTGTGAATTGTTGATGAAAGTGAATGTGGTAAGACAATCTTAGCTTGTCACACTTCAAATGTGTTTGATGAAGATGATGTGTTGGATATCTTATAAGCATCATGAACGTTCTCTTGAATAGTTTGTTTTAGGTTTTAACTTTTAATGAATGAAATATAGTCATGTCTTTTACTTTTTTTTTGTATTTATATTGATATATTGGAACAATATAAAAAGTTATTAAGTTTTGAGAATTTTTCCAATAGGATATTTTTTAACTTTTAAATAATTATCTTTTTTTAGGTCAAAATTTAAGTTCGAAATGTTCGATGGTACAAGTGATCCCAGGGTTCATCTAAGGACCTATTATGACAAACTTGTCGGGGTCGGGAAAGATGAAAAGATCCGGATGAAGCTCTTTATGAGGAGCCTTACTAGAGACGCTTTGTCTTGGTATATCAGCCACAATCCTAAGAAATGGTCCAGTTGGGTAAGTATGACATCAGATTTCACGGACCAGTTTAGGTTCAATACAAAGAAAGCACTAGATGTCTTCTACATTCAGAATCTTAAGAAGAATCCTACTGAGACTTTTCGTGAGTATGCTACTCGTTGGAGGTCGGAAGCAGCCAAGGTCAGGCCGGCTTTGGACAAAGAACAGATGAATAAATTCTTCGTCAGGGCACAAGATCCACAATATTATGAGAGATTGATGGTTATCGAAAATCATAAATTCTCCGACATCATCAATCTCGGAGAAAGAATTGAAGAAGGAATCAAGAAGGCACTGAAAGCCACAAATAAAGCATTATAATCAGGCGACATATCAAAGAAGAAAGGGATTGGAATAGTAATGGTGGCTCAAGGACCAAAATCTCCATTTGTATACCAAACACCTCCACCAAATACCAAACACCTCCACCCACATATCAAACACATCCACCCACGTACCAAGCATCACCACCTACATATCAGCCTTCATCTCTCAGGTATTCCCAACCATCCACTGTCCATCACACATATAATTCACAACCATCCCACTTTCAATCACCACCGGCTCACCAAAATTATCCAAGACCAAGACCCAACTTCGACCGCAAGCCACCCAGACAATACACAGCCATTGCCGAGCCCATCAACCAACTGTTTGAAAGGTTGAAAGCCGCAGGTTATGTCACTCTTGTTCCCGTTGTGGCACTAGAAAATCCATCTCAATGGGTCAATCCGAACAAAACTTAGGACACACCACTGCTGAGTGCTGAAAATTGAAGCATAAGATTCGGACGCTAATTGACTACAAGTTCATATAGGCAAAGGAAGCCACGATCAATGTCTGCAACAATCCTCTCCCTGATCACAGAGGTGGTGGTGTACATGTGATAAAGATAAATGAAGAATGGGACGCTAAGGAGTCAATCGGGCTTATCCGAGAAGGCGATGACTTTAAGGTTGCAATCACGCATACTCCTATTATGGTTCAGACTCAGGCACCCATTGATGTTGAGGTAACTGTATCAGTTCCATTCGAGGTTGAAGTGGCACTGCCCGCGTCCACCTCCACTCCATTTGATGTAGAAATGGTCACACCTTTATTATGACGGTATCAATCACACCCTCATTCAACTCAAAGGCAATACCCTAGGATTATGTTGCCGAGGCTCGACGAAAAGAGAAGGCCAAGGTAGAGGAATCTGACGCTACACAAGGAATGACTAGAACTGGAAGAGTCTATACACCAAAACATTTTGGAGGATCAAGTAAGGATTCCATTACTAGGAAGCCTATCATTGAGACTGGTCCAGATGACATGTGTATGAAAGTATAGGCAAAGGAGTACTATGTCGTTGACCATATGAACAAATTCCCTACTCAAATATCTATCCTGTCACTATTGTAGAATTCAGAGGAACACAAGAACACATTAATAAAAGTGCTGAGTGAGGCTTATATACCCAACAACATCACTGGTGAAGAAATGACCAACATGGTTGGACAAGTGCTAGAGAGTCATAAGATTATCTTCCACGAAGATGAGCCACCGCATAAAGGTTTGAATCACATCGAGCCTTGCATATCACAGTGCAATTTGAAGATAAGTTCTTTATCGGGGTCCTGGCTGATGGAGGTTCAAGCCTAAATATTTGTCCACTGGGCACTCTGAAGAGGTTAGACAAAGGTTTCCACGAGATACGGGTAGGAATCATGAATGTGAAGGCTTTCGATGGGTCCTAGAGAACCACGATCATGGAAATCAATCTTTGCTTGCAGATGGGGCCAACATAGTTCGACATTAAATTCGAAGGGCTTGACATACCAACCTCATATAATCTTCTGTTGGGCCGACCCTGGATCCATGCTACTGGAGCCATGCCTGCCACACTTCATCAAGCCGTGAAGTTTGAATGGAACCGCCATGAAGTAATCATTCATGGGGATGGAAGTAACCCCATCTACACTTGTCAAACCATCCCGGCCATTGGACATAGAAGAAGGCTGGGAGGGGAAACTTATCACCACATCGAATGGGTCAATGCCGTCGAGAAGGACAAGTGGTGGAGTAACAAAATAGAAAGAATACTAGCATGGTCCTGGTACGAACCCGACAAAGGGTTGGGAAAGAACCTCCAAGGTATTACCAAACCGATACAACTGAAGAATCATGGTACCACTTTTGGGCTCGAGTACCAATATACATGGCAAGAGTACAATGATTGGTCGCCTCCATGCCGTGGACCGTATTACCATTTTGAGCAACCGATGCCATGTTTGGAACAAGATTTTCACCAGGATGACACAATATCGAGAATTACGAAAGAAGAAGCACTAGCTGGGTTGAAGAATTTGTTTTTGGAGGATGAGGACATGGACTGCTGTGCCATAATTGAGGATGAGGAGGAAGAATGCCTCACTATTCAGACTGTAGCGAAGGGAGCTGTTCTCAGAAACTAGACCGCCACACCATCCCGAGCCCGCCGAGTCCCTGGGTAGCTTGGTAGGATTTACTTCTATAGCCATTTTAGGCATTTATAATTTCCTGTAGTTTTGCTTTAAGCTTTACTTGTTTCAAATTAAATGCTCGATTCATCGAGCCAAACTTTATCTGAATAATTTTATCAGTTTTAATCAAATGCATTTGTTCTTTATCATTATTCATTATTATTTTTATACTTTTCCCTTCTACAGTGTTATAATTACTTTTCTTGATGAACCAGTGATTGTGGCCTGTAATGAGGCAACACAACATGAGAATAGTGATTTAGAGGAAAAGATGAGATACCCGAGGAAATTGTCAAGGAGGTTGAAAATTTTGAGAATAAGCCTAAGTCCAACTTGGACGAGAACGAAGCAGTAAATTTGGGGAATGCTGAGACTATTAAGGAGACCCGTATCAGCATTCACTTGTCACCAACAGAGAAGGAAGAGTACATTCGTTTCCTAAAGGAATATGAGGACATCTTCGCATGGTCATATGATGACATGACCGGTTTGAGCACCTCCATAGTGGCTCACAAGTTGCCTACTAATCCCATGTGTCCGCCAGTCATGCAGAAACTTATAAAATTCAAACGGGACATGAGTCTGAAAATCAATGAGGATACCAAGCAGATCAAAGCCAAAGTTCTCAGGGTGGTTGAATATCCAACCTGGTTAGCCAACATTGTGCTAGTTCCGAAGAAGGATGTGAAGGTCAAAGTATGTGTTTACTATCAGTATTTAAACAGAGCAAGTCCCAAGGACGACTTTCCACTGCCAAACATGCACATTCTGATTGATAATTGAGCCAAGCATGAACTTCAATCCTTTGTAGATTGCTTCACGGGTTATCATAGATTTGGATGGATGAAGAAGATACAGAGAATACAACTTTCATCACACCATGGGGTGTGTATTGTTACAAGACGATGCCATTCGATTTGAAGAATGTCGGGGCCATCTACATGATAGACATGACAACCATCTTCCATGATATGATACAATAAAGAAATATAGGTGTATGTGGAAGATGTCATTATCAAATCCAAGAGGGCCGCAGATCATATAGCAGACTTGAGGAAGTTCTTCGATAGGCTAAGGAGGTACAATTTGAGTTTGAACCCTGCAAAGTGTATATTCAGGGTTCCCGCAGGAAAGTTACTGGTTTTCATTGTCAGTCGTCGGAGGATCGAGATGGATCCGTCTAAAGTCAAAGCTATTCAAGAGTTACCACCACCCAAGATCAAAAAGGATGTGATGAACTTCCTAGGGCATCTAAACTACATCAGTGGATTCATAGCACAGTCCACGGTCATATGTGAAACCATCTTCAAGATGCTGAGGAAAGATACCAAAACAACTGGACTGAGGATTGTCATAAAGCTTTTGACAAGATCAAGGAGTACCTGTCCACACCACCAGTTCTGGTCCTACCAGAATCAGGACGACCTTTGTTACTTTATATGTCCATGTTGGATGGAGCCTTCGGGTGTGTTTTGGGACAACATGACGAGACAGGAAGAAGGGAGCAAGCCATATATTACTTAAGTAAGAAATTTACACCTTACGAGGCACGGTACTCTCTGTTGGAACGCACTTGTTATGCTTTGACCTGGACAACACAGAAATTGAGACATTATCTATGCCTACACTACATACCTTATATCCAAGATAGATCCTTTGAAGTATATATTTTAGAAACCCATGCCTACTGGGAAGTTGGCTCAGTGGAAAATACTACTAAGTGAGTTCGATATCATCTATGCAACTCAGAAGGCGGTCAAGGGACAAGCATTGGCAGATCACCTTGCTGAAAACTTGGTGGGAGGAGAATACAAACCTTTGAAAACGTATTTTCCTGATAAAGAAATATCATTTGTAGGAGAAGACATTACTGAAGCATATGATGGTTGGAGGATGTTCTTTGACGGAGCTGCAAATTTCAAAATAGTATGCATTGGAGCAGTTTTGGTATCAGAAATGGGTCAGCATTATCTGGTATCTGCTAAACTCATATTTCCCTGCACTAACAATATGGCGGAATATGAAGCCTGCATACTAGGGCTCAACATGGCAATCAACATGAACGTTCAAGATTTGTTGGTTATCGGTGATTCAGATTTGCTTGTGCATGAATTGCAAGGAGAGTGGGTCACCAAGAATTCCAAACTATTGCCATATCTGTACCATGTGCAGGAATTGAGAAAGAGGTTCATAAAGATAAAATTCCGACGTGTGCCCAGAATTCAGAATGAGTTTCCCGATGCATTAGCCACTTTGTCATCCATGATACAACATCCAGATAAGAACTACATTTATCCTATTCTGGTGAGGATCTATAATCAGCCAGCTTACTATGCTCATGTCGAGGAAGAAGTAGATGGAAAGCCTTGGTTCCATTACATCAAAGAATACTTATCAAAAGGAGAATACCCGGAGCATGCAAATCACAATCAGAAATGCACGCTCCGGAGATTGTCAAATCATTTCTTCCATAGTGGAGGGAACTTGTGCAGAAGAACTCCTCATTTGGGGTTACTAAGGTGTGTCGACGCGAAAGACGCTTCTAAGCTACTTGAGGATCTGCATGCTGGGACCTGTGGTCCGCACATGAACGGTTTCATCTTGGCTAAAAAGATACTCAGGGTAGGTTACTTCTGGATGACCATGGAGATGGATTGCATTCAGGATGTCCGCAGATGCTTTCAATGTCAAGTGCATGCCGATATGATAAAAGTGCCACCGAATGAGCTCAATACAACAAGCTCATCTTTGCCATTCGCCACTTGGGGAATGGATGTTATTGGTACAATTGAGCCCACAACTTCAAACAGACACAGGTTTATTCTGGTAGCTATTGATTACTTCACGAAATGGGTAGAAGCTGCATCTTACAAAGCTGTAACTAAGAAAGTCGTCGCAGATTTTGTCAAGGATCGTATTGTCTGCTGATTCGGAGTTCCTGAGTCCATTATTACTGACAATGCTACCAATCTCAGCAGTGATCTAATAAAGATACATGTGAAGCTTTCAAAATCAAGCACAATAATTCGACGGCCTACAGACCTCAAATGAACGGAGTCGTAGAAGCCGCCAACAAGAACATGAAGAAGATACTAAGGAAAATGGTAGAGAACCACAAACAATGGCATGAGAATTTACCCTTTGCCCCGTTAGGGTACCGCACCATGGGTCGCACATCAACTGGGGAAACTCCCTGCATGTTGGTTTATGATACCGAGGGTCTCATAGCCGAGGTGGAGATTCCTTTTTGAAGAATCATACATGAATCTGAACTCAGCGATGCAGAGTGGATAAGGACCCGTTATGAACAATAGGCCCTCATTAATGGAAATAGAATGAACGTAGAGTGTCACGACCAACTTTATCAGAACAGAATGTCTAGAGCTTTCAACAAAAGGGTCAAACCAAGACAGTTCGCACCAAGACAACTGGTATTGAAGAAAATCTTCCCACATCAAGATGAAGCCAAATGGAAATTCTCTTCCAACAGCCAAGGTCTGTACATGGTTCATAAGGTACTAATATGAGGAGCACTCATACTTGTGGAAATGGACGGAGAAGTTTGCCCAAAACTGATCAATTAAGATGCAGTCAATAGATACTATGCTTAGATACTTTGCATTTACTCGTTGATGTAAGTGAACTATGCTTGACCTGATTCCTGTTTAAGAAGGGATACGTAGACAGCCTTATTGTTTCGGTCATATTATAATAAAATTTTCATTTCCCCCTAAGATAAAAAACTGGGGCAGAATTTTGAGGAGGGCCCTCAAAATTCCAGAGCAAGTCCAGCCAATGCCATCACATGCTAGGAAGTTAGTAGTCAGTTGAGAACTGGGGCAGAATTTTGAGAAGGATTCTCAAAATTCCGGAGAAAGTTTAGTAGGGGCTATCATCCGCAAACGGTTAAGGTCGTCTACTAAACTGGGGAAGAATTTTGAGGAGGAACCTCAAAATTCCAATATGAGATAGCTGCAATGCCTTTGAGACTTGTTACAGTCACTGGTTTATAAACAATTACTTCATATATCAATAAGTTTCCAAAACAACTCTATTTGTTTCAATAATTGCATATTTTTTAAAAATTCTATATCCATAACAGTCAGGTGTTATCTAGGGGGACTCGAAGGGGCTTTCAGAATGGAGCGGAGTAAAGCTGACCGACAGAAGCATGAACCAACCTCCCATCACAGAACTTACAATTTTTCTTTGAATGCATGCACGTCTGACGTAATGATAACATCCGCTGATATATGCACGTAGCACGATTACTATCAATCAAGCCATCAGAGACCGAATATACATCTTTAGCTAAGACATATGCTACTCTTACTTACTGCTTTCTCACTGCGTGAGGTTAATCCTTGCTTCCATACTTGCATGAATCTAATGCTTGACTCCATACCCCCATGAGGCTAATCCTCGACTCCAAACTTGCATGAGGCTAATCCCTGCCTCCCTTATTTGCATGAGTCTAATCATCGACTCCATAAGGCTAATACTTGCCTCCATACTTGCGAGAGGCTAATCCCTGCCTACCCAATTCGTATGAGTCTAATCCTTGACTCCATGAGGATAATACTTGCCTCCATACTTGCATGAGGCTAATCCTTGCCTCCCCTATTTGCATGAGTCTAATCCTTTACTCCACGAGGCTAATCCCTGCCCCTTATTTGTTTGAGTCTAATCCTTGACTCCATGAGGCTAACCCTTGCCTTCATACTTGCATGAGGCTAATCCTTGCCTCCCTTATTTGCATGAGTCTAATCCTTGACTCCATGAGGCTAATCCCTATCTCCCCTATTTGTCTGAGTCTAATCCTCAGCTCCATGAGGCTAATCCTTGCCTCCATACTTGCATGAGGCTAATCCTTGCCTCCCCTATTTGCACGAGTCTAATCCTTGATTCCATGAGACTAATCCTTGCCTCTATACTTGCAAGAGGCTAATCCCTAACTCCTCTATTTGCATGAGTCTAATCCTTGACTCCATGAGGTTATCCTTATCTCTACATTGCATGAGGCTATTCCTTGCCTCTCTATAATTGCATGAGGATAATCCCTGCCTCCCTTATTTGCATGAGTCAAATCCTTAGCTCTATACCTGCACGATGCTAATCCTTGACTCCATTCTTGCACGAGGCTAATCCTTGCCTCCCTATTTGCATGAGTCTAATCTTGACTCCATACTTGCATGAGTCTAGTCCTTGTCTCCATATTTTTATGAGTCTAATATCTGACTCCACACCTGCATGAGGCTAATATTTGCCTCTACATTCACATGGGACTAAGCACTGTCCCTTTTGCACAAATTTTGCTCTATTTTACTATCTATTTGCTTTCCAATCAGGCTAAGCTTTGCCCTCCATTTCACAAGACTAATCATTGTCTTGATAACGTCATATTATTGCATATCATGGGCTGAAATATTGCCAATCTATATGAAGGCGTCATAGTCTAAAGGCACCATCCTCATAGCCAAAAGATGGCCTGAGGATCTCTCGAACTTGCATATCATTATTCAAAGGCGTCATGGTTCGAAGACACCATTTTCATGGCCCAAGAACACCATTTCATGGATTGTGAATCCCTAACTAAATGATTCATGGCCCAGGATATCATAGTCCAAAGACTTCATCCTTAACCGTCCAAAGACAACTTTTATGGTCCAAAGGGAATCTGCATCATATTTAAATTCTCACATATACATGTTTGTAGCATCTTTTATCTGCAGGTAACCAGTAAGAATCACTATCCTAGCAGGAGCAGTCTCGCTCCAGTTCCCTCCAACTGTCCCGATCCTTGATCGTTTACCGTAACCGCTTGCGCATCTCGTGTCCATTGCAATAATTTCATCAGCATACTTCGCGGATGAATTCAGAACTATACATGGCCTGATTTTTGTAAAACCAAGGATATGTAGGCAGCTCAAAAATCGAAGTCCGGCCTCTTTCTTTCAAAACATCCTATCAGGTCAAAATTGGCCATCATTTCTTTGCCTGAAAACTCTTCCATCCTTCCCGGGTAATGAGGGGCAGCTATTGATACCCAATTGTTCCCTATATATTTTTAAATATGCATAAATACCTTCAAAATAACATATACATACATATATAAGCATAGGGTTGTGCATTATTTGGTAAATACCGAATTACCATATAAAAATCGGAAAATTTAGTATTTGGTACACGGTATTTTAGTATTTGGTATGGTATTTGGTTTAAGTTTTTTAAAACATTGATATTAGGTATGGTATTTGGCATTTTAAAATAAAATACCAAAATATCAATACCGTATCGAAATATATATTATATTACACAAAACACATATTATCAATTATAACATAACTATAAAAAATCTAAAAATTTCACTTTTTTATTCTATAAGTTCATCAATTAACTCTAGACAAGTCACAGGACATTTCTATTAATTCTTTGATATACAATTTTCTCTATTTGGGTCGATATTTTCTAGTTTTGGACAAAATTTTTGTCCACAAACATTTTTAGTTTGTATTTTTTTAGTACTTTAATTAATAACATTAGAGTCAACGATTCTATGCACTAGTTAGTATTCAAACCGAAGTTACCGAACCGAATAAACCGTAACCGAAAGGAGAAAAACCAAACCATAGCGAATTTAATTAGGTACGGTATTGGTATAAGATTTTAAAAAACTAAATACCAAAATTACTGAACCAAAATGTCTAAATATTATACTGTACCGACCAATGAACACCCCTATATAAGCATGCACATGGTTTTGTTTTATAATTTTTCTATATTTTTTGGGATTTAGATTGATTTATTTTCTTCTATTTTATTTATAAAATCCCCAATAATTATTTCCTAAATTATTGTTATGTGGATTTAGTCACTTAATTTCTATATTCATTCCAAAACATGGTTAATATATGTTTTATACTTTTTTTAATAATTGCATTTGGTATTTTCAGCTAATTTGCATATAATTGCAATATTAGCCCATTTAATGTATAATTATATTTTATATGCGTAAAATTGGTCCATATATTTTTAAAATAATAAATATATATTTTAAATCATTTTGGTGCATAAAATTATTTTATAATTTTTTATTATTTATTATAAATTTATATAAGAAATATTGGCTATTTAAATTATAGCCAGATTTTCATTTCGACTATAGCCTAAATCAAACCTAACCCCAGCCCAATTTCCTATTAAAATACCCGACCCAAACCCTGAACCTGTCTAACCAATCCAATACAGACTAAATCCTGGTCGTTGATCTCCCAGATTAACGGCCTGTATTACTCATTTCCTTTTTTAATTCCTAAGACCCCTAACCCTATCCTCATTTCCAAAATCCTGCCGCCTCTATATCCTCTTATCTACTCTCTTCTCTAAACCGAACCCTAGCCCCCTTTCAACTTCCTCCCTTCTCTGGTCTTCTCCGGTGACCAACCTTCGGCCCTTAAGCCTCCAATGGCTCGTCCATTGCCATGCTCATCTTCGTTGAGGCCTTCAAGGGTCCTAGGCCACGAAGACTTGTATTTAGGGTTTGCTTTTTGGGTTGTTCTTGGTTACTCCGTTGTGGTTTCGAGCAAGATCACACTATATTTGTTACGAACTTTGAGTTTCTAAGCAGGTTCTTCCATCTCTACTTGGGTTTCTTCTGAAGCCTAATTTTCTTTACATCTCCTAGATCAGAGCTATTTTTAAATGATTTGAGTCTGTTCCTTTTATATTTTACACTGTTCTTGAACCCTTTTTGCAAAATTCATCGATTTCAAGTTGTTTTCACTTTTTTCTAAAATTAGAACTTTTTCGGAACTTCTTCTACACTTTGTCTAAACCGATTTTTATGTTTAAACTTATATCCTTTGCATATCTCGACTGACTCTATTTTGTTTTACTGCTTTTTCAATTAGCCTAAATTAAAATCCCTAATATTTCTAGATTTTCTTTGTTTGGTTCTGTGTGTTAGCGTGACTACTCAATTTTTGTTAAGGTTTTGTGGTTACCTTGCTTCGAATATGTTCTTACTGAGTTCTTGGACTAACGTATACCACCTCTATGTGATTATGTTCATCTTGATTGTTCAAGACTTGCCTCTTTCTATTGATATTGTTGACCCTGCATGTTTTCTACATCTAGTTGTTCTTACTCTATTTATATGTTGAGTATGGAATCATAACTTCCTCTTGATTGATTTTGATTTCCTTATTTTATGGTTTGATTGAAAGATCTTCTTTTAAATCCTAAATTTCTACCTCGCCTGTTTAAATTAACTGATTCTCCTACCTTATTTGTTGTGGTAATTTATTCTTACTGAACTATTTCCTTAATAAGAGTTTCCTGAACTTAGGCTAATTGTCTACCATATACTTACTGAATTTTTATCTCTCTTTATTAGTCGTACACTGATTTCTTTCCTTATTTATCACTCGTTCTTATCATTTAAGTTAATTCACTCAACTTAAGGGGAGTATTTACCTTGATTTCCTGACTGACTGGTTCTGAGTTCCTTAATTACTAATGGACTTTGATTTTTACCTTATTTGCTACCTTCCTTTCAAGCTATAAATACCTTAGTCTTTCATTAACACAAGACACGAACACTCTTGGTTCAAAAGCTATCTCTCACACTTAAAACTTTCTCCTCTCTTTTGTGCTACTTACTACTGCTCTAAGTTAGCTACCTGCAAGCCAAGTCTAACCATTGTGTTCTCCTGTTCTTTCACTTTTCTTACTGTCCTCTTTACTGGTATTTTCTAGTTTCAATTCAAAGTTCCAACAACAATATGATTCTCTTATTGTTTCAGTTCATCCTGTTTCTAGTTTGCTTCTATCTATGGTTTTGTTGTGAAGCTTGTAGTTGATGTTTACATTATTATGTACTCTCCCCTCTTAAGATTAGTATATTACCCCTCTGTGTGTTTCTGAGCATGTCTACACCAATTATCACTTACTTGTTATATGTTTGCCATCATATGTTCCATGAATCCCCAAATCCCTATCACCCATATATATGAGTTTGTTCTTTTGTCTGGTTTTTTGACTATGTCTGGTCAGCTGCTTCTGAGCATGTGTTTACCAATTCCTAGATCTTTGCTTAATTGTGTGTCCTATGTATCCTTAAAACCCTTGACCCTTGTGTTTGGCTACTGAACTTGTCTTGGTGCTGTGACTCCTGGTTGTGCATAAACCTGTCCTAAGGTGTTGTGTTTGGACTTCTGTTCATTTCTTCAATCTCTTTTCAAACAGTCTTTGTGTTTTTCTAAATTTTGACTACTGAACTTCTGGTGCTGTGACTCCTGGCTGTGCATGAACTTGTCCTAAGGTGTTGTGTTTGGACTTCTGTTCATTTCTTCAATCTCTTTTCAAACAGTCTTTTTGTTTTACTAAATTACTTTCAAACAGACTTCCTTTTATATATTTTTTCACTCAAACCTTTCAACTTGTGTCAATCATTTTCACTCTACTCCTAAGGCAATAAGTTCTGCCCCCATAGTATGTGTACTGCCTTGGGATCCTCTTGAGAATCCTCTGAACTCTGGCATACTGAGGTTGGCCCTTCCATACTGCACTTATTCAATTTTTGATTACTAAATCTAGGTGTAAGCAGTGCCTGGTCTCCTTTGGGAACTTTGATGCACCTAGACTCTAACATTGTCTATGGAATTGAGGCATTTGAGGTCACTATCTAGGCCTAATCGAAGGCTCCCTATAGAATAGCTTCTTATTTTCTTATTTACTTATGTAATTCATTCATTGGTCTTTAATAACTTGTAGATAAATATTAGGGTATTTAGTGAAAGGTATGGGTAGATACATGTTTTATGGGGTAATACAAGTAGAAATCATGCTCATAGGACTTTACATTTTAATTTGATTACCTTACCAAGTAGAAATCATGTTTATAGAGCTTTACATCTTGTCATACTTACCTAACCATGCTAGAAACCATGCCTATAGGTTTCAATAAATTATGTAATAAAAATCATGCCTTCAATGTGTTAAAATCAGCTTAATTAATAGATTCCATGCCTATAGGACTTAATCCAGATTTTGTTACGACAAGTGTTTATGTATGTTTTTCATGTCTGCATGTCTTAAATCAGCTTAACAAATAGATGACATACCTATAGGATGTAATTTAACCCATTTTCTGTTAAAACAAGTGTTATGTATGTTTCCATGACTGCAAGTCTTTAAAATCATTACTACACTCGGATATCATGCCTTTTGGGAACCGTACTCAAAATTATGCCTGTCTAGTCTAAATAAATCAACTTAGTCCACGTTTAGTTCACTTTTGAATTGGTTTAATTAAATAATTTATATTTCTTGAAACAAGCCCTTTAAAATTGCATCAATCTATCGTTAGACAACATGACTATGGGTATTAAAGAAGCCTTTTTTATTTCATTATATAATGTAATCATCAGCACTCCGCGTATAGCAAGCCTTTAGGTCGATTTCAAAACTGCAACTCTGAAACGATTTCTATTGCTTATTATCTTTTCTAATCCTAACAGGCTTTAAAAATCAATAGGCCACTGCTAGGGTTATTGCCCCTGAGTTTATAAAAAATAAGTTGTTTGTCTTCTGCATATTCATCTAAACGCCTGTCTTAAGATACTGTCTAATAAAAGCCCTTAATTATGCTTGAGTCGTGTTGTTTGTGTGCTCGTTTGAGGAGGAAACTTTGAGCCTCTAATTGCTTCCTTTTTATGTGCTAAAAGTCCTAACTCTTTTGCCTGTCGCCTTAGAATTTTTACCTTTAAAGACTTAGGGTATATCTAGAACCACCTATAGGTAGGGGTCCTAAATCCCTCCGGGACCAATAAGAAGGGACAGGTAACCGTACGCAATAAAGATCACTGACCAAACACTCGCTTTGCATAACCACTAAGGGGATGAGAAGGGTAGATATGGGATGTGATGACTACATGCTAATGTCACGTGTAGCCCCTTATTGAGGAGTGTTTTCTAGACATTGTGTGGGGTGATCGTATAGGCTAACCAACCTAGGACCCCTCATTTACCAAACTTTCCTTTCTATTTAAACCTTGTTTTACAACTTGTCTAAGTCTTTGTCTTATTACTTGAGTTATCCAACGTGTTTTACTTGGAACCTATTTGATCCAATTGTTTATTTCTAATGGATTAATTTGGAAATATAAATTCGGCCGGGACCCACAGTTGTGGACCAAGACAGGTGCGCAACACCTTCCCCTCGAGGTTAGTTCGAGCCCTTACCCTAATCTCCGATAATGTAAACCAGTCCAAGATTTAATCATTTAGGTGCCCTAATGCACCATAATCCGTTAGGTGGTGACTCTTAAAATATACAACTCCCAAAAGGATATGAGTTATCACACCCCATGACATGTCGAAACTCGGACCCTTCTTTCCACAAGAAGGTAGGAAAAATGGGGCGCGACAATACTAACTTTGCAGAAACAACTCAAGGAGCAAAGTGACCGCATAAAGCAAATACCTGGAGTGCCGCCTGTAATCACGGGAATAGATATGGACAAATACTCGCAACAACCTTGGAAGCCAAGTGCTGCTCCTTTACCAATTCCAAAAAAATTCAAGATGCCCGATATTCCGAAATATGATGAAACACCTGATCCACGGGATCACATAACTGCATTCACAACCCATGTAAAGGGCAATGAATTGACCAAGCAAGAAATTGAATCAGTATTAGTAAAACAATTTGGAGAAACACTCACTAAGTGAGCATCAACACAGTACTCTCTTTTACCTGAAAATTTTGTTGATACCCAATTTTTCCTCATATATTTGTAATACACACACACATATGTGTGTGTGTGTGTGTATATATATATATATATATATATATATATATACACATACATACTTTCAAAATAGAACATATACAGCCATAAGCATGCATAAGAATTTTAGTAATTTTTCCATAATTTTAAAAGCTCCAAATCAATTTATTTCTTTCTCTTTTATTATATCCGTAATTATCCTTCAAATTACATTTGTGGTGATTTGACCATTTAAATTCATTATTCATACCAACATAGTGTTTAAATATTGTTAATGTATTTTTTGTAATTATATTTATATTTTTAGCCTAAATTGCACATCTTTACAATAATATACGATACTAAATTATATTATTTAAGCATAAAGTGGTCTTTTATATTTTTAAAATATAAATAACTATTTTATATCATTTTAGTACACGAAAATATTTTTTGGAACACATTTATTATTTTATAAAACTATGTAGTTATTAAAAATGGCTATATAAAATTTGGCCTATTATTATTTTAATTTTAGCCCTATTTCAACCCAATACCAGCCCAATTTCAATTTAATTTACCCAACCCAAAACCTAATATGTGATCCGGTCCCAAAACCGTTTCAATCTCGGCCATTGATCATAGAAATCAATGGCCACAAATAACCCTTGCCTAAAATAAACCAAACGCCCCCCCCCCCCCCACCAAATCCTCTCATTTCCTTGCAGTCGGCCGCCCTGAAATCCCTCTCTTCCCTCAATTCTCTCAAACCTAACCCTAATTGGACCTCACCGTCACTCATCTATGGCTATCTATGGTGGTTCCTCACCACCCTAGGCCTCTAATAGCCTTTCTTGTACTGGTATCACCTTCTTCAGGGTCTTCAAGGGACCAGGGTTAGTTTCCTTGCATCTATGGACATTTCTTGCCTGTTTTAGGCTATCCTGGTTTGATTCCGAGTGAGATATTCCTACATCTATGGGTTTCTAGGTTAGATTCTTCATCTCTGTGATTGGTCTTCTCGAAACCCTAATTTTATTGTTTTGAACTTCTTAAATCTGTATTGATCTGAGATGGTTTAGACCTATTTCATATGAGTTTTACAAAAGTCTTTTTGTTTTTTTTACAAGAATCATGTTATTTTCGAAGGATTTTTCATTTTTTCTAAACTAGGGTTTCCAGAAATTTCTTTTCCAATATGTTTGATGATATTTGAGTGTTTGATCTTTTGCTTCTTATGTGTTTTCACTGATTTTGTAAGTTTGCTATAACCTTAACTTTCTTGTACTGAAAGCCCTAATTTTTACATTTTTTCGTTTTGTTTTGAGTACTGGTATATTGATTGTGTTCTTGATTTGGTTCTTGTGTTTTCTCTTTAGCCATTTGAATGTCTCGTGGTTTTCTTATCCTAATATGCCTCTACTGAGTTTATTAGTTTAACTTTTTGCTGATTCTATATGTTTGTATTCATTGTGACCATTCATGTTAAGACACTATATCTTTCTCCTTGAATTAGTGTCGTCTTCTAGATTTAACAATTTGTTTCATTAAAATTATGTGTTGAATCTCGACTATTCATTTCTTCCCTTATTTTATCTGCTAAACTTGCTGACTCTTTACGTGATTTTTTCTTTTATTGAACCCTTGATTATTCTAAAGTCCTTATTTCCTGGTTTGATTTGAGCACTTTTCCTTAATGAAACTTTTGATTCTTACCTCTCTACTCGGTTTAATTGGACTGCCTACCTTAATTAGTTTTTCCTTTCTTTATTTGTTATTTTGCTGATTCTTAATGATTGCTTCCTTAATTGAAACCCCTGTGCGTTCACCCCTAATTCAAATCTCTGTACTCGATTTCCTTCTTTAATTATCTATCCGCTTTTACCATTGATTATCCTTTGATTAATGGGAAGACTTACTGATTTTACATGTGATGATTCCGTGAATTTCTCTAATTACTACATAATTGATCCCTTACCTTATTTTGCTAAGCTTTTGATTACTATATAAATCCCTCATATTCTCACTTCTAACAACGAACATTAGTCAAAAAAAGCACGCTTACACTCTATTGCTCTCTTTTTCTCCTCTGCTACTTGTGATATTCACTAGACTAGCTGGCTGAAAGCCAAGGCTAAATATTAGAACTTCATCTACTTTATATTTTGCACTCTTTTCTTCAACTGGTATTTCTCTAGTTAAATTTTGAAATCCAAACCCTATGTGTTCCATTCCTGGACTAGTTCATCGGCTATGAATTCAACTTGCATTCCTGCTTACTTCTTTGCTTATCATGTCTAAACTCTGTCCTGTTCAATGTATGATTAGTATATCTAGACTTCACCTAGTTATCTGATACATAACCAGTATGTTTGTGAATATTTGTTCAATCCCATAATTATGTGATCATGTTGGCTATTTGATATATGTTTAATCCTGTTCAAGACATGTCAGACTTTCTGTATTACAATTGTGATATATGTCTTAACTATTTACTGTCCATGACTAGTTCGCTAAGTCTCTAAGACCTTAAGTATTTTATGCAGTTTGTTGACTATATGTTTCCTCTATACCCTATCCAAGTACCCCCAATGTAACTCTTATGGGCCTCATTCTCTTTATCCCCATATGAGATCTATTTGTTGAGTATTTCATGAACAATTGATTATCTACTGTCTTCAAAAGAGTTTGGGTACTCTTCTCAAGCTGTCTTTTACCACCAAACTATTTCCTGTTTCAGAAAACCTTTTCACTCCTAAAGTCATATCTATTCTATTTTCAGAACCTTTTCAAAACTATGTCAAGCACTCTCACTTTACTCTTAGAATACTAGCTTCTGCCCCTCTGATATGCGTACTCCCTTGAGATCCTTGAAATCTCTTTGAACTCTGGCTTGTTAGAGCTGACCTTTTCACACTGCACCTAAATCAGTTCTTATTTGAGAAAAGGTCTAGGTGTGAGTAATGCCCTGATCCCTTGAGATCTTTAGGGAACTCTGACACACATAGACATGGAATTGGTTGTGAACTTTGGGCATTTGAGGCTATTGGAGGCTTGAAGTCATTTGGGACTACTTCAGGATCCCTATAGATTAATTTTCTATTTATGAAAATTTGTCATTTGATTCATTGGTCTATAATAATTATTGTAAATACACAGTGGGGTGATTAGTGAAAAAGGGAGGGTAGTTATATATATTGGGCAAATTGGGTAGATACCATGACCATTTGGTCCATGTTGATTCAAATATGTTTGTTATGTTTTCTTTACTTCAACACAATTAGAAACCATGCATATAGGATCTAAAATGGCTTTAATAATAGAGATCATGCCTATAGGGTTGAAATCAGCTCTATAGAAATCATGCATATAGGAGTTTTACTTTGGTTGAATGAATGTTGTTTATTTTACCTTGTTGAATTAACAATCATGCCTATAAGACTTAATAAAGTTCAGTTAGAAAAGTCTGTTCAATTCAAATTTGTTTATTCTAAATCGGTTTAATTAATTAATCTTTCTGCTTCTTTAATAAGTTTTTAAAACACTGCCTTAAATTAATACTACTAAAAAGCATGCCTATACGATCTCTAGTTGTCCGTTTAAAATGGCTAATGTTTTCTGCATTCTTAATCAATATAGATATAATGCATTTAGGAAATCACTATAATGCGCTTAGGCAAGCCTGTAGGGCGAATAAAATTTCGCAAACTATAATACTGCGCTTTGTTTTTAGTGACTGCTCACATTCAGCAGGTTTGAAAAAATCAATAAGCAAGCTAAATATGTCTTTGATGCTTTGGTTCTAGTTAATACTGTATAATCACTGCTCACCTAGATATCATGTTTTGAGGTTTTCTCTTAAATACTTGAAATTGTTGTTTGAGACGTGCACTTACTTGTTATGTTTGTGGAGGTAAATGTGAGCCTTTAGTTGTTCCCTCTTTAAATGCAGTCCTAATTGTTTTGGATTGATGCCTAGACTTTTATCCTTTAAATACCTTAGGATGGTCTAGAATTTCGTAAATTAGAGGTCCTAAATACCTCTAGGACTACAAGGGAGGGACGAGTAATGCATGCGTTGGGTATCTTTCAAGGTTGCTAGAATGCTTTAGGATATGACCAAGGGGAGGAGATTGGGTAGTAAGTAATATGACGACTACGTGCTAATGTCACGTATAGCCCCTCATTGAGGAGTATTTACCGGACATTGTGTGGGTGTGATCCTATAGGCTAACCAACGTAGGACCCCTCATTCCCAACTTTCATTGTTTAAACAAATTTACGTTTTTTATATGTGTGCAACTTGTTCAAACCTTTCCCCTATTCCATTACTTGAATCTTATATGTGAATAGAATGCCTTTACTTGCAAGTACATGTGAAAACTATTTATCTGTTTAAATGACTAATTCATATAGTTTATGTTCGCCCGAGACCCACCGTTGTGGACCGCGAAGGGCCCCTAATACCTTCCCCTCAAGGTTATTTCGAGCCCTTACCCTAATCTCTAGTAATGCAAATTGGTCAAAGAGTTAATCGCTCTAGGTGCCCTAACGCACCATATTTTGTTAGGTGGCGACTCTTCAAATACCCAATTCCTAAAAGGAAATGAGTTATTTTCCCCCATGAATGTCGAAACCCGGATTCCACGAGGAAAAAGGGGGCACGACAAATTCAATAGATTTTTTTGCTGAGCTTGCAGATTCATTTATCAAAGCACACTCGGGAGCTCAATAAATTGAAAAAAAAATGGAGGACATTTTCAAAATAAAACAAGGATATACAGAGTTGCTCAGGGAATTCGTGGATAGATTCCAACGAGAGAGGGTGATATTTCCATGTATACACGATAATTGGGCGGCTATGGCATTTTCCAGTAATCTAAATGAAAAAAGTTCAGATGCCACAAGGAGACTCAAGGAGAGTCTACGAGAATTTCCTGCAACAACTTGGAATGATGTTTATAACGGATACAACATGAAGCTGCAGATAAAAGAAGATACTATCACTCAATCTCGAAAAGATGAAAAGGCAAGTTCAAGACGAGCAGAAACTGAAAAAAGGTTCGGTAAAAATAGGTATGAGCCTTACATGGGACCAGCAGGAAGGGACTCACGTTCAAAACAAGAAACCTCAAGGTACGATCATAGATCAAGAGATAGAGAGTTAGGTTCATCATCAAGGTTCGGAAAAGAGTGAAACACGCGAGTAATGCGAGATGATGATTGAAGCTCGAAGGCAAAGATCGGCGGTTACAGTTTTAGCACATCCTAGTTGGTGGCTATTTTAAGGAGCATGGGAGACAAGGTACGTTGGACAAAGAAGATGAGATCAAACACGAAAAGATGAAATCCAGATTTTTGGTCTGAGTTTCACAACGATCACTGTCACAAAACGGCGGATTGTAGATTGCTTCGAGGTGAAAATATATATTAAAACAAGGATATTTAACCGAATTGTTTAGTGAAAAGGGAAAACAAGCATATATGAAGAACAGGCAGGAGCCACCGAAACCTCCTTCACAAAAAAGGACGGTTAATGTCATAAGTGGAGGAGAAGAGATCAATGACATAACATATACGTCAGCCAAAAAAGTGTCAAAAATAAAGTTACACATGGTAAGCGAGATCGATAAGTTTTGGAAGAAGATAGTATTATATTCTATGCTGCAGATGCAGATGGCGTGCTAACCCCGCATAATGATGCACTATTAATATCTTCTTGTACTTGACACTAATGTAAATGAGTTTTGATTGATCCAGGTAGTTCCATGAATATCATTCTGTTAAGAGTGGTAAACAAAATGCAAGCTGATGATAAGCTGATACCTAAGGCATACACCTTGTCTGGTTTCTACAACTCGAGTGTCACAATAAAAGGGGAGATAATACTCACCACCTTTGTAGAAGGAGTGGTCAAAGATACACAATTTTAGGTGATAGAAATGGATATGGCTTATAACATGATTCTTGGTAGACCATGGATTCACGAAATGGACGATGTTCCATCTACCTTACCTTAAGTTATCAAGTTTTCATCCCAATGGGGGATACGAAAAACCCGTGGTGACTAACAAGCTTCGTGAAGCATTAATTCCATGGCAGATTCAAACGCAAAAAGTGACGAAAAATAGCAATCACAGAGTATAATTGAGGATGCATCAACACGAACCTCAACTAAAGATGGGCAAACAGATGTAGATTCGAGGCCCGATACTATTCAAGAACCAGAAGAAAATAAAAATATCAAAACAATGATCGAGGAACTGGAAGCTGTGATGCTATTTGTATATTGGCCAGATAGAAAAGTCTACATTGGAACCAACCTCAACCCGGAAATGAAATGTAAGTTGATTGAATTTTTAAAGGCTAACACAGATTGTTTTGCTTGGTCCCATTTAGATATGACATGTATACCACCAGAGGTAATGACCCACAAATTAAATGAAGATCAATCGTATCCACCTATCAAACAAAATAAAAGGAAGCAAGATGAGGTGCAAAAACTTTTAAAAATTGGGTCTATCCGTGAGGTAAAGTATCTAGATTGGTTGTCTAATACTATTGTAGTACCTAAAAAGAATGGTAAGTGGCGAGTTTGTGTAGATTATACTGATCTGAATAAAGCTTGCCCTAAAGATTCTTTTCCATTACCGCACATAGATAAACTAATAGATGCTATTGCAGGGCAAGAATTGTTAAGTTTTTTAGATGCCTCTTCAGGATATAATCAAATCAAATGGTTCCTCTAGATGAAGAAAAGACTTCTTTCATCACAGACATGTGGACTTACTGTTACAAATTCATGCCATTCTATTTAAAGAACGCTGGGGCCACATACAAAATTCTAGCGACCAAAACGTTCCAAGAGCACTTAGGCAACACCATGGAAGTGTATATAGATGATATGTTGGTAAAATCACAACAAACAGGGGACCATATTCAACACTTGCTGATACATTTCAGATTCTTCGCAAATTTAACATGAAGTTAATTCCTGAGAAATGTGTATTTGGCGTCGCATCAGGTAAGTTCTTGGGATTTCTTGTTTCTAACCGTGGCATTGAAGTAAATCATGTGCGTAGATTAAAGCTATTGAAGAAATTCTGGACATACTCACGAGCAGAAAAGAAGTACAAAGGCTGAGAAGAAGAATAGCAGCCTCGGCAGGTTTATTTCCTAGTCATCAGAAAAGTGCTTCAAATTCTTTTTAGCTTTATTTAAGCAAAACCAATTTGAATGGTCTGAAGAATGTCAACAAGCACTTAAAAATTTAAAGGCATACCTATCAAATCCACCATTGCTAGCCAAACCAAAAGATGAGGAGAAATTGCTTGTCTATCTTGCAGTTTCAGAATAGCGGTAAGTGCCGTATTAGTTCGAGAACATCAAGATAAACAATCACTGATTTATTATGTTAGCAAATATTTGCTAGATGTTGAGACTCGATATCCTCATTTAGAGAAACTTGCATTAGCTTTGATTATGGCATCTAGGAAATAGATACATTATTTCCAATGTCATCCTCTTTTTGTGGTAACCGCCTGCCCCTTACGTAATATATTGCATAAACAAGAGTTATCGGGTAGATTACCCAAGTGGGCTATGTAACTAAGTGAATATGACATTACATATCAACCTAGAGCTGCAATGAAGTCACAAGTTTTAGCAGATTTCATGGTATATTTTAGCCAAGGGATACAGTTAGAAGCAAAAAAGGAACTGCAGATAATTAACGGATGTAATCCAGGTACATGGACCTTATTTACTGACGGCTCATCAATTGTAAAAGGAGCAGGCCTGGGCATTCTCCTGGTACCACCTACGGGTGAAACCATAAGACAAGTAATAATATGTCATCTAATCACTAATAACGAGGCAAAATATGAAGCTGTGATTGCAGGTTTAGAGTTGGCACGGGAGCTCGGAATAGTGCAGGTAGTAATCAAAAGCGACTCGCAGCTTGTTGTTAACAAGATCCAAGGACTTATACATCTATAGAGGAGAGGATGCAACATTACCTAGAAAAGGCACGGGATTTGGTCATGTCACGACCCAAAATTTACTAAGGGTCGTGATGGTTCCGGACACCGCTGTTAGGCAAGCCAAACCAAAATACTTATTAAATTCTTGTTTTAAATATTTCCGAAATCACTTCTTTTATACGTTTAAACAATACATAGTAAATTCCTCTGAATGAATAATGAAACATTTAACAACTTTTAAAATTTATGAATAAACCCATAAACATCCCAGAACCCGGTGTCACAAGTGAATGAGCAAGTTCTAAGAAATAATATAATACAACAACCGTCTGGAATACAATATTGGACAGAAAATAAATTCACTAATTTGAAAGAGTCTTGCTGGTTGCGGGTCGTCTCGAGAAATGCAGCTCACCTAAGTTTCCATATCAATCATGCTGCTACGCCCACTAGGCCACTAGAGATGCACGTGCCTGTGCAACAAAAATACAAAAAGTGTATTTGAGTATGAAAATAACATGTACCCAATGACTATCCCGTCTAATCTCAAATAAGTAGAGACGAGAGGTCGACTTCGACACTTGCTAGTAGTCCAATAGTAATATTATTAATGTAATGAATCACGGATTTATTAAGAACAACAGTAAATTCAAATAAGTCACGAAATAGGTAAGAGTTCCTTTTTATCAAAAGTCTCCAGATTCATAATCCATTAATCAACAATTATCTCAAGTCGGGGAGAGAAAACATCAATATCAATAACTCTCAAGGCAAGCAATACAAGCATGCGCAAATCATGCCGAGGTCATACGGCCCAATCCAACATAAATGTAAAATGTGCATTGTCGAGGGTCAAACGACGTGAACCATAGATGCATCTATTACCTGGCTCGCGAATCATACATGCGACGCGGTCCACATAAAAATAAATAAACACCATGCTCGCGAATCATACGTGCAACGCATGTACACATAGAAATACACGCTCAACAGCAAATTAAGAATTTATTGAGGAATGTTTATCCAAATAAAATCCAATTCACTCTTAGCGATTAAGAAAATGAAGTTTAATCCCTTTTAATAATTCATTTACCAATTTGCTAATATTTAAGCAATTCAACTGCCAACACGATTACAGATATTCCAAGTATAGCATGCTTTGGGGTCCTAGGCTACCCAAACTTACACGTAATAGTAGCTACGTACGGACACTCGTCACCACGTGCATACGTAGCCCCGACAAATAAGAGCACATAACCAATTATTTTACCTATGGGGACAATTCCCTCTTACAAGGTTAGAAAAGGAGACTCATCTCGCTCCAAAGATCCATAACCAGCATTCCACGCCCTTCCTATGACTCGAATCGATGCTAAATGCTCCAAAGCTAGCCAATAATTATGCAAATCCATTAATATATTCCCTATTACTCATTACAATCCAATTTATAACAATTCCTAACCCCAATCGAAAAGTTGTCCAAATTTCCCTCGGGCCCACGTGCCCGGATTCCTAATTTTTTTGAATATAAAGTTTACACATAACCTCACAAACTCAAATATATAGTTTACTCCCAATTTCATACCCAAAATCATGATCCAAAATCCAAAATATCCATTTTCTAGGTTTTCCCTCAAACCCCAAGTTTCTACCAATTTTCGTGCTCAAATCCGAAAAAACCATGTATTAACGTCTAATGAGTGGGAACAACATACCTTGACATAGAAGAAGAAAGTATCTCTTCCAAAAGCTCCAAAATCGTCCAACCCGAAGTGAAAATGGGTGGAAGTGAACCAACTCAATTTTTAAAGAGGCCTCAATGACTCCAGTCCTTTCGTACCTGCGGTCTCTTGACTGCTTTTGTGGTCCCCCAGGTGCAGACCAAATGCCGCTTCTGTGGTCCGAGGCTCCCAGCCCATTTCCGCTTCTGCGCTCCTTCTTCCGCAGGTGCGGTCCTCCTTATGCAGTGACCTGACCGCATATGCGGTCCCAGCGTTCACCTTTCATTACTGCATTTGCCGCCTCTTTGCCCGCTTCCGCAGCTCTACACCTGCGAGACTTGGGCCGCAGGTGTGGTTATACCAGCGACTAGCAACTTCAGCTCTTCCTCCAAGTTCCAATTCGATCTGTTAACCACTCGGAATCCACCAAAGGCCCCTGGGACCCTAACCAATCATGCCAACAAGTCCCAAAACACATTACAGACTTGCTTGAAGCCTCAAATCATATCAACCAACGCTAAAATCATGAATCGCACTCCAATTCAAGCGTTATGAACTTTCAATTCTCAAACTTCTACATTCGATCCCGAAACCCGTCAAATCATGCCTGATTGATCTCAAGTTTTGCACACAATTCATATTTGACATTACGGACCTACTCCAACTTCCAGATTCGGAATCCGACCCCGATATATAAATGTCCACTACCGATCAAACTTCTTAAAAACCTTCAAATTTCTATCTTTAGCCAAATGACTTCAAAATGACCTATTGACCTCCGAATTCACTTCCGTTCGCGCTCCCAACTCCAAAATCACTATACTGAGCTACTTCCAGACTCGGAATCCCAAATGGACATCGATAACCCTTAAATGCACTTCAACCAAAACTTATTAAATTTTTTCCAAAATGCTAAGTTCCACAATAGGCGCCAAAATGCTCCTCGGTCATCCAAAACCCGATCCAGGCATACGTCAAAGTCCGAAATCATCATACGAACCTACTAGAACCGTCAGATCCTAATTCTGAAGTCGTTTACTCTGAAATCCAACCTTATTTAATTATTTCAACTTAAAGCTTCCGAAATGAGAATTCTCTTTCCAAATCAACTCCGAGCTACCCAAAATATAATTCCGACTATGCATACAAGTCATAATACCTGATGTGATGCTGCTCATGGACTCAAACGGCTGTACGACGCGCTAGAGATCAAAATGCCCGATCAGGTAGTAACATTCTCCACTTAAGCATACGTTTGTCCTCGAACGTGCTAAAAATTGTGCTGGAGTTGTCCGAAATTGGTGTTTAACACCTCAAGCATCTACACGTGCTACCACAATTCAGATGGGCACCCTACCTCAATCAATATGATGATATCCTTTTTCACTTAATCAAATAAGCCTTAGAGCCCAATTCAAATATCCGAAATTCTCTGTCAGGCCCGTTCTAACATACGCTCACCATATCAATAGCTACACGCAGCACCAAAACATGACCGCATCCCTTAGCTGAATTCAAATCTTGCACCACTTCACTCACTGGACCACAATAACATTCTCTGATCTAATTAGTCAAAATTCCACAAAACTGATGCTCCCATTGCACCTCATGACATACACAGATACTCCTCTAACTATTACAATACCACCACGACAGAGGAAATGTGTAGAAATTCGTAACCAACTGCCAAAGCAACAATCATTTGGTCTATACTCCTAACAAGAACGATCAGCTCATTCTGAACCAAATAATAGTCTTAGATCCTTGATATACTTCATATGATAAGATTGCATTGATCCTAAATCCAATGATCTCGTCTCACCCAGTACGAACTACTTAGGCAATAAGCCACCATGGACATGATCAAAAGTCTCATATGATGCCTCAATGTGCCAATAGGCTGCCAATTCGAACGTGATACAAAAGGAAAACGAACTCTGAAAAGGAAATCCAATTACCCCTACTTGCGAATGATACATGCGACGCGAGCACACAACTAGTATGTGTTTTCCTCAGAAAAATAGGAAACAAAACGCATAAATACAGATATAGGGAATTGTACTCAACATCACACTGTTTCGGCATGCAACCCGATCCAAATAACATACCCACGGCGGTGTGCCACCCGATCCACACATAAAATTCATATAAGGAGATATATACATCGAGCTAAAGTGCTCATTACAATAAGAAACCAAATATCGGTCACAAGCACGCTAATTGCATAATACCATCCCTGGGGAGACATATAGCGCCATAAGCTACAAAACTCAAGCACAACTGAGGTGCGATATACGATCTGAATCTCAAGAGCCATCCTGCTCATATAACATCATCTCTACGCGGAACCTCAATACATAAAATTTCACCAAGCCATGTCACAACTCGCACATCGCAATACATCATTACATGAAATAGCTGACGGCGAAATAACACCCCGACTACTCTTCCATAAGGAGCACATTGTTGAAATGAACACATCTGACCTGATATAGAGCCCATATTCACATTTAAATCCATCCATCGACCTCAAGTCGATTCTGATCACATTGAACTAGGATAATAACCTTTCAAAGGTCCACAATAACTCCCTTTTTTCTCATAACACACAAGAACAACTATCATAACCGGAGTATCCTCCAAAGTTCACAACCTAATAAACCGAGTGTCTTCCAAGCATAAATTCTCAATTTGGCGACATCACCACAATCTTCATACTTGGTTTAACTCTTCAATCTATCAAGTGACTACACACCACACTTATACAATATTCCCGTGTGGCACACTCCTACAACCTTTGGTAACAGATAACAGCTCTGTACATACAAACCACCGGCCGCACTAACACTCAAAAGAGATCAAGAATCTTTAGCCAGGATACAAGGTCCTTTTTTCATAAAACACCGATTTCAGGTGACGCTGAAGACAATACCAACTTACTTTAAATAACGAAACTTCATTTCCTACTCATCCGAGCTCGTAACATCCTCGTCAACACCGAATTGCAACTTTGATCCTCACTTCAAATTCCATACCACTAATAGATTAATACTTTCATCGTCTAAAAACGTTTTTCTTAACTAACTTCAGCAGAACCATAGCACAACTCAGGTGAATTCTCATAACCGTAGAATATGAAAATCTCCAAGTAGTGGCCTAAGTCACCATGCCCATTCTGGGATCCGCCTACATATAACAGGCCATAACAGTAGAATACTTCTAAGTAATATCAATTACGGCGGGCGACAAGCGTCGCACGTACCGTCACAAATCATTCGCTTAACTTGATTACGATGAAGGAACTAATCACTACCACCAACATGCCAATTCAACTATGGCTAACCAATCTATCTTCTCCCAATTTATCCTTGATTGACTTAGAAATAACAATAACTCCATTCAACACATAACATACTCCATCCGCACTCATCCCGAGTGACCTTGAATCACGAGACCATATTGTCTCAAATACCACAAACCATTTCGTACCTCCCAAATGCAGCGCTGCAAGTAAAACATCATAGAACATTTTGGGCCTCTTCTCATAAGCTGCTACACAAGCTTGATTCTTAACCATACCTATAGGCTCGATATTATTAGGCACCACGCTTTACCCTTTGAATCTACTAGAACCGTTGTTGAGAGCCACCCACTATGACTTGGCCCCGAATATAATCAACTCTACGAATATTCTAGCACATAAATACCCTCTTGGCGAAGCACCCAGCAGAATTACTTCCCTTGAAACCCGCGCTTATACAAGGCATAAATCCTGAATCTTTCCCCAAGCCTGAGCATGAGCCAATAAGGCCAATCATAGCACACCTTTAATAATTCTTTTGCTCAAATTATCACTTATGCTCTTTCCCAGTAGTTAAAATTACCAATACGCTGATAACCCAAAACCTCACAAAAAGATAACCATATAACCCAATCGCATGCGGTGGGACTCTCCCACTTAGCTTAAAGCCACTATTACACAACTCTGGAATTCACCAGGATTCTTTATCTCTTATTGACATAACCTTGCGCAATCAACCATAAAAAATTCCCGAAATATTTTTCTAAAACCCACTTTTAATGCTCTGAATCATCAGCCACATTTGCACGACCGATCGCTTTGCTGTATAACCAATAGAATTCTTCGCAGAAGCTTTGCCAACCATGCGGCCGTCGATCTTCTCACTGGAGATAACCCACACGTGGAATTTACGTGCCGACATCTTCCAACATTGCTGAACGAGGTACAATCACTACGACATCAATAACCCATCCTGAGTCCAAGCTCACTCTCTAGTTGCACACGTCCATTCACCCCACGTGGACATCGATTAAATGTGAGGTAACATCCTTCCACTTTAATGTTATGTTGCATCTTTCTTCATTTCAAGCAGCTCCTTTCCGTTATATCAAATCTCCTACCGCATAATAGTTCATTCTGCAAATTAATCCGCAGACCCCAATTACCATTCACTAAAATTCCCAAATCATTCCAAACTCTCCTTTAGGTGCATAGCCATCCTACCATAAAGCCCATATGCAACTCCGCCACTCTCCCACTTTGGCAGAACTCACCCCCTTAATCGACTACTCTACCTTCGCTTCTTATACCTGGCCTTCTAGAAATCTTAACCACCGCCTGACACTCCCCACATGTCTTTCCTCATCCGTTGATGCTCTGTTATAGCCTCAAATAAATTCCATCTTTGCAACACTTGAACCCACCAATTGCTACTAACTTTAGAACCTTTCTAAATATCATCTTTCTCGAGCCGTCAACATTAGAAACACCGATTCAATCCTGAACCACTACACCCGGCGATATCTAACAAATGTTCCTCCAACATTATTTACAATATCATACCCCAAAGGCGAATTGTAGAAGACTATAACACCGTCGAACTTTAAAACATACAATCGAGGATGACAATGCTACATCGCAGATGAAAATTCCACCATGCTCAAAAATACCAAGTCTCATTATTCCATCACCCCAAATATGGACATTTATAGGCCAATTGTTTTTCCTTCACCGGAAATGAAATATTAGATTTGTGAATCGTGCACTGAGTCTTCCTTTCAAATCATTCACCGCCTCAACACAGGCAAGTATCCTGCCATCAAGTCAATACTGTGCGATAACAATTCGTGAGCATCATAGTAACTTGTGCATAGCCTCCAAGATCTTAGAAGCACAACTATCGGGCCGAAACGATAGAAAATCCTTTCGCTAGGCGAAGAAAATAGCCCAACCAACTATACTGGGAGAAACATCTCCCACCACTTCTGTAGTACCATTACAATTCCTCAATTCTCGATTTATAACAAGCGGTTTGCGTCACATAAGAATAAGTAGGAAAGAAACAAGGGCATAAGCCTTAAGGAATCAAATCGCACGATGAGGAATCAAGAAGGGAACTACTCCTAACAGCCCCATAGACTCCCGAAGATAAGTACAAACGTCTCCATAGCGATCCGCAAAACACTTCTAGACTTTCTCATGACTCGTGAGACCTAAGGGAACCTTGTGCTCAGATACCATGTTGTCTCGACCCAAAATTCACTAAGGGTCGTGATGGCGCCGGATACCGGTGTCAGGCAAGCCAACCAAAATACTTAATTTTATTCTCGTTTTAAATATTTTCGAAATCACTTCTTCTATACGTTTAAAAAATACATAGTAAATTTCTCTAAATAAATAATGAAACATTTAACAACTTTTAAATTTTTTGAATAACCCCACATCACAAATGCATGAGCAATTTCTGAAAAATAATGTAATTCAACAACCGTCCGGAATACAGTATTGGACAGAAAATAAATATAACAATTTCTAACCCCGATCGAAAAGTTGACAAAATTGCCCTCAGGCCCACTTGCCCGGACTCCTAATATTTTCAAAGATAAAGTTTACGCATAGCCTCACAAACTCAAATATATAATTTATTCCCAATTTCTACCCAAAATCGTGGATAAAAATCCAAAATCTCCATTTTCTAGGTTTTCCCTCAAACCCCAAGTTTCTATCGTTTTTCATACTCCAATTCGAACAAACCATGTATTTAACGTCTAATGATTGGGAACAACTTACCTTGACATAGATGAAGAAAATCTCTCTTCCAAAAGCTCCAAAATCGTCCAACCCGAAGTGAAAATGAACTAAAACTCGATTTTTTAAGAGATCTCACTAACTCTAGTCCTTTCGCACCTGCGATCTCTTGACCGCTTTTGTGGTCCCGTAGGTGCGGAAAAAATGGCGCTTCTGTGGTCCGGGGCTCCCAGCCCATTTCTGCTTCTGCGCTCCTTCTTCCGCAGGTGCGGTCCCGCTTCTGTGGTGACCGGAACACATCTGTGGTCCCAGCCTTCACCCATCATTACCGCATCTGTGCCCCTTCGGCAGCTTCTATGGCTCCGCACCTGTGAGACTTGGGCCGCAAGTGCGGTTATTCCATCCACCAGCAACTTCAGCTCTTCCTCCAAATTCCAATTCAATCCATTAACCACCCGGGATCCACTTGAGGCCCCCGGGACCCTAAACGATTATGCCAACCAGTCCCAATACACATTACTGACTTGCTGAAGGCCTCAAATCATATTATACAAAACTAAAACCATGAATCACACTCGAATTCAAGCTTTATGAACTTTCAATTTTCAAACTTCTAATTCGATGTCGAAACCGTTAAATCATGCCCGATTGACCTTAAATTTTGCACACAAGTCATATTTGATTTTATAGACCTACTCCAACTTTCAGTATTAGAATCCAACCCCGATATCAAAAAGTCCACTTCCGGTCAAACTTTTCAAAAACCTTCAAATTTCTATCTTTAGCCAAATGACTTCAAAATGACCTGCAAACCTCCAAATTCACTTCTGATCGTGCTCCCAACTCCAGAATCACCATACGGATCTACTCCCAGACTCAGAATCCCAAACGAACATCGATAACACTAAATGCATTTCAGCCCATACTTATGAAATTTCTTCCAAAATGCTAACTTCCACAATAGGCGCCAAAACATTCTCGGGTCATCCAAAACCTGATCCGGGCATACTCCCAAGTCCGAAATCATCATACGAACATATTGGAACCTTAAGGTTCCAATTCCAAGGTCGTTTACTCCAAAATTCAATCTTAGTTAATTCTTTCAACTTAAAGCTTCTGAAATAAGAATTCTCTATCAAAATCAACTCCGAACTACCCGAATGTAATTCCGACTATACGCACAAGTCATAATACCTGAAGTGATGCTGCTCATGGCCTCAAACCACTGAACGACGCGCTAGATCTTAAAATGACCGATCGGGTCATTACAGGTTGGGAAATTTCAAACTTGGAAAATCATGCAGATACCAAGGGAAGAAAATGCCGAGGCAGATGCTCTAGCTAATCTTGTGTCTGCTGCAGAAGTAACAAATGAAGAAATTTCTTCCGTGATTCATTTGTTTCATTTAGTACTTGATCAAGATAAAAATGAGGTCAATTACAATAATCTAACTTAGGATTAGAGGAACGACATTGTTAATTTTTTGCAATATGAAATTTTACCTGAAGATAAGAAAAAGGCTCAAGTACTTTGCAAAAAAGCTGCCCGCTACTATTTAAATCAAGGCAATCTTTATCGAAAAATATTCGGTGGTCCTCTAGAAAGATGCCTCGGGCATTCTCAAACAGAATACGTGATGAGAGAAATACAGGAGGGACATTGTGGAAATCATGCCGGACGATGATCTTTGGTAAACACCATGATTAGATCCAGCTAATATTGGCCAAAAATGGAAGAAGACACGGAAAATTTTGTGGCAAAATGTGACAAGTGCTAAAGATATGGTAACACCATGCATCGACCAACTTAATTATTACATTTGGTTACCACATTATGGCCTGTCCACTACCACACGCCAAAGGCAAGGTAAGATTTTTATTAGTCTTCACTAACTATTTTACTAAGTGGGTAGAAGCGAGAGCTTTCAAACAGGTACGAGAAAAAAAGGTCAGAGACTTCATTTGGCAGAACATCATATGCCTATTCAGGGTACCAAAGGAAATCGTATGTGATAACGTCCCATAGATGCACATATCACAGAATTTTTCCAAAGTTGGAGAATTAAATGGACTACTTCAACGCCTTACCATCCGATGGGTAATGGACAAGTAGAATCAACAAATAAAGTCATTATCAACAACTTGAAAAAAAGATTGGAAGAATCTAAGGGCAGTTGACCAGAGGCACTACCTGGAGTCTTGTGGGCTTACCAAACAACAACAAAAACAAGTACGGGTATATGGGGATGAAGCCTTAATTCCAGTCGAGATAGGGGAACCAAGCACGAGATATACTAAAGCTTCTGAAGATTTAAACGAAGAAGTGATGCGCGTAAACCTGGATTTACTTGAAGAAACGAGGGAAACTGCACTAATGAGAATGGCAGCACAAAAACAAGTTATTAAGAGGTATTACAATCAGAAAGCTCGTCTCAGATACTTCGAGATCGGGGACTACGTACTCAACAAAATTTTCCAGTCCACGAGAGCAGCCAATGTAGGAAGGTTAAGTCCAACTTGGGAAGGGCCTTATAAGATTCATGGTATCACAGGAAAAGGAGCATACGAGCTTGAAACATTGGATGGCAAGATTATACCTTCAAATATGAATATTTTTCATCTAAAAAGATATTACTTCTATGGAACGGAAATACCAACAGGAAGGTACCCTCACTAGCAGAAAGCTAGCCTTCATTAAATGATGAATTATGACCTGAAATACACGTGGAAAGAACATAATTCCCAATCTAGGGACATAATTCCAAAGCTCAAACACTTGGGGGACTATATAAAATACATATGATATATGTATAAGGAAGGAAAAGAAGGCTAAAACGATTAAATTTCAGTTCAAGCCTAAAGTCTACTCAATAAACAACAAGTTCAGAGCAAAGTCACGAGCCTAAAAATGCAAGCCTAATCCAAAAACCTGTGAAGAATACGCTCGTGGATATAGATTTCAAAATATTACAAAAGAGTAATAGAAGATATTTAAATACATGTAAGATGTTATTTAAACTTGACAAAGTTCGAATGAAAACCTTATTAAAGTTATTTCAAGAAATATGTGTATTTCTATTTCTTTTCTCGTATATTTACACCATTATGATGTTGAGACGTCTTCTTCATTAAGTGTCGTATATAAAAGGGCCCTCTTTTATAATTCATGTTTGATTCATAGATCCATGAAGTTGATAAAGCATTTCTAAAATGCAAAAAGTCAAAAGGGTAAGACAAAATACCCACGAATTAAAAAGCAAGACCTTGGACTTATAAAAAAACAAGGCAAATTATTAAAAGAGTATACTAAACTCGAAAGGATTAAGTTAAAGTGAAAACTTTATAATACTAATACTAAGTATGAACTTAGTCTAAACTGATTGTCATTTTATAAGCTTCGAAAAGACCTGAGGACTTGCTATCACCAAAAACATAACTCTCAAAATGGGACTAAGGGTAATACCACTTATTCCACCCAAAAGAAAGTCAAAATTTACAAATAAACTTTCACTGTGGAGCAGGAGAAGAGTTCAAAACAACATCATCAGCAATAGAGGGCTCGATTTGGTCTGAAGGAGCTGGGACATCCACCGTATTAGAATCGGCTTCAAGGTACTTGGGAGTATCAGCCATGGGAGAAGAGAAACTTTGGCTTTGCTGAGTTTTTTCAATGGTCTCTTTTATCTTTGCCAATTTACCATCCAAGTTAAAGGTTTCTTGATTAACCTCCATAAGGGTATCATGGCGTGTGTTCAATATACCCCAGCTTACTTCGACAACGGCTTTGTCCTCAAGAGCCTCATAATCTCTTTACCAATGGTCAATTTCACTCTTGAGCTCCTCCCTCTCAGCTGAAACGGCATCGTAAGAAGACTGTAAAGAGCAAGTGAACTCTCCAAAAACTTAACATTTTTAGAAGAAACTCGGAGACCTTCTTGGGCCTGCGTGAGTGTTTGAATCAGCTCATCAGCATAAACTTCTTTCTCATTTAGCAAAGTTTTAAGGCCTCTGATCTCTTCAGTAGCTTTGGAGAGTTGTTCAGAAAAATAAGACTCAAGGAGATTCTTATCCTTACCTTCCTGGTTGGAAGAAGCTTTTTCAACTGCCAATTCCAATCCCATGACTCTCAACTGCTGCTCTAAGGTACGTTTGCTTTCTTCTAAAACTTCCATCTCAAGATGAAGACTTTCATATTGCTCTTTCCAATTGTCTGCCTCAATTGGATAATCATGCATCAATTGCTCTGTATGGAAACCCTTTTCATCATCTCCGTACCGATGAGGTTGATCTAAAAAAAGGGTAATAATCTTAGTAAAAGGAGAATGGAATAGAACATGAAAAAACATCAATACCTTCAGTGATGATTGCACTATGTCATTTATCCAAGTCAAAGAACTAAGAAATTCTAGCTTGGACTTTTCAACGGGACCAATTAGGGGTTTCAACCATACATCAGGTTGGCCAGACTTCTTCAAAAGACTACCATTGGCAGAGACTTCAATGGTAATCTGCTTCATCACTCTACTCCCACTAGAAGAACAAACATCAGTGCAAGAGATTGTAGTGATGGGGACTGTAGAAGAAGTTATAATAGCTTGAGGCGGGGCAGAAACAACAACAGTAGAAACAGGTAAAGCGCATTCCATTGGGACAGACACGGGGAACGAGGCAAGGGGTACTTCATCAGAAACCAAATCAAAACTTTCACTATCAACCATGTGAAAAAAGTTGTTCATCAGAGTCACAAGCTGGCAAAGAGTATCATCGTTAAAACTTACTAAGGTGGATTCAACAGGCTTGATCATAGGAATAGAACGGGGAGGAGTAGCTTCGTCATCTGAAATAATGCGTGTTCTAGAATGCGGTCTTCTAACCAAAGAACTTTCATCTCATTCCTCTTCCTCCTCAGAAACCTGGGACGCATCAGCTTTCCTTTTCGATGAAGACCTTAAGATTATCTATTAAGCTGTTGCCAAAGAAACCTTTGAAGGTACGATTGACTCGGCACTTACACCACGAATAGGAAACACTGATTAAAAGAAGGGTCATATACATTCTAAAGGAAGGGTGGACAAAAATAGAAAGAAAAAGGTAAAGTTTTTACCATGAGTTTTAACCTTCCAACCAAATCTGTTTGAATGGTATTTCCAAGATCTAACCTTCAATGGAGAAACGATCAACAATTTCTCTACCTAACCACGGAAATTGAGAATCTCTTCATTAGTTCGTACAGTTTCTGAAAAGAGAAAAAGTGAAACAATCACAGGCAAAACAAACCATTTCAAAACAAAAAGTGGTGAGGGGGGAGGGGGGGAGGGAAGAGAAACGAGAAATTCTTAAAGTAAACTAACGTGAAAAATTCTACTTTTTAAGGAACGGTATATTTTCTTCACCTACTAACCCTACAGTACGAGTAACAACAAATCTGCACACCAGCCACTATCCTTGTCATCCTCAGGGCTGACTAAAACCCTCTTACTCCTCGCCCCCAATGTAAAGATCCATGTCGGAACAACTTAGGGTAGTAGAGGCAGATCAGATGAAAAAAGGTAAAAGTCAAATGAGCCAAGTTATCCAAATAACTTAGACAAGCAACAACCCTCCATACAATGGGGCCAATATGTCCTAAACAAACATTGAAAAAACGAAAGAACTCGATGATAACAGGATCAATGGGGGGTCTAAAATTCAATGTTAAGGGATATGTATACATGAAAGAAAAGCTAGCCTTGAAAGATGTGATCGTTTGATTTACATTAGGAATTATGATTAGGAAGTCAAATTTCCAATGGCAATCTCCGTGGACAACAGAGATTAAACCTTCAGTAATTTGAGAAGGGTAAATGTGAGATCAGAACAGTCATCTCATGAATTATCACTCTATTTTTCCCCTTTCTGCTTCTTTATGATTTTTTATTCCGGTTTAGTAGTATCAGGTTAGTCGGATTGAATCCGGAGTGATTTTGGTAAGGTTTGAGACACTTAGTCTCTTTTAAGAAAGTTTAAGTTGAAAAGGTCAACCAGATGTTGACTTATGTGTTAGAGGGCTAGGACGCGAGTTCCAATGGTTCGGTTAGATTTGGGAGGTTATTTATGACTTAGGATTGTGATCAGAATTTGAAGGTTTGGAGTAGTTTTACGCTTGAATTGGCGAAGTTGATATTTTGGCGATTTCCGGTTGATAGACAAAATTTTAGTATATAGGTCGAATTGAAATTCCGAGAGTTGAAATAGTTCCGTTGTGTTAGTTGGGATGTGCATAAAAAATTTCAGGTCATTCGAACATGGTTTGGTTGTGTTTTTTATCAAAAGAGGAATTCAGAAGATTTTTAGAAAATTTGGCTTTAATCCAATATGTTTTGGGTGATTTGATGATATTTGAGGTGCTTTGATGATTGGAACAAGTTTGAATATGATTTTAGGATATGTTGAGGTCCCAGGGGCCTCGGGTGAGATTCGGGTGGTTAATAGGATCATTTCGAAGTTGAGAAAATTGTAGAAGTTGCAGGTTCAACTATTGCAGAGTTTTGCCCTTCGCAAATGCGTAGGAAGTCATGCGATCGCGTTGAAGCTTTTAAGGAGGTCGTCCAGTTGTTCTTCACATTCGTGAAGTTTGTCTTACGATAGCATAGAGTGGAGAGGTTAATCATCGCGAATGCGAGAAGGTGGTTGCGTTCGCAGAGAGTTAAATGGACCTGGGGTCTTGGGTGGATTTTTGTTCATTACGAATGTAGAGGGATGTCCGTGATCGTGTAGAGTTAGTCTCCTGGGCATCGTGTTCACAAGGCTTTTGATGTGTCCGTGTAGAGTAATTTTGGGGAGCTCAGTTTTTGTTCTTCGCGATCACGAAGGTTTTCCCCCGATCGCAATGAAGGAGTTAATGCCTGGATACAATGTTTTTAAGCCCGTCTTGTCCGCAATTTTAGGGCTTATTTTCCCCGTAGTTGGTCATTAGATTTTTGAAGGAGATTGAAGAGGGATTCAAGGGGAATCACTTGGAGGTAAGATTCTTGGATTAAAAACTCGATTATTATGTGAGTTCCACCTAGTAAATCATGGAAATTCAGCTAAAAGTTGAAGAAACTAGGGCTTGGGAATCTAGACATTTGATTGAGGATTTGAATGATCATTTGAGATTGGATTTTAGAATTTTTGAAATGTATGAACTCGTGGGGAGATAATGAATCTATTGGTGTGAAAGTTTCTGAATTTCGAGAAGTGGGCTCGGGGGTCGGGTTTTGGTAATTTAAGAATTTATGCCATTTATTGATTGTTTTTACTTATGTTTCGTTCTCTTAACATATTTTGACGTCCTCGTTCTGATTTTGGATAGATTCGACGCGAGTGGAGGCCGATTCGAGGGGCAAAGGCGTCGCAAGCTAGAGATTTAGCTTGTTCGAGGTGAGTAATGATTGTAAATGATGTCCAGAGGGTTTGAAACCCCAGATTCCACATCATAATGCTATATTGAGGTGAGACACATGCTTGATGACGAGTGTGGGGTTGTGCAGTTTTGGGGATTATGACTTGGTCCGTCCCGATTGATGATTTTACTGTGTATTTGATCAAAAACTATTTGCTATCATCATTATTTGGGCTGAATGCCATATTTGGGCCTGGTGCCAATTATTTGAACCCTTCATGGCCTCTTATAGATATTTCCTCACTGTTTTGACGTTAAACTTGATCTCATTCGTGTTATTTTTCACTATTTTCATATTCAGCCAGGTTTACTCTATTATAAATACTTAAATGATATTTTTAAATGATGTTTGGGCTAAGAAACACAGTTTTACTATTGCCTGAGGGGCTTGTGAGAATTTTTTACTGAGTAAGGCCGATGGCCTATATTATAAGGAAACACTAATACTTATTTAAGGCCGAGGGTCTAAGATATGTACGCTACGAGGTAGCTCGATTGATATGAGACCGAGGTCGTAGTGTTGATGCCACGAGATGTATTGTTAATGCTCTTGGGCCATATGGGGCCCCTCCAGGAGTCTGCACACCCCCAGTGAGCGCGGGCACCCATTGTGATGTGATATTGAGCCCAAAGGGCTGGTATTGTTCTGAGATGTTGCCTAAGGGGCGGATTTGTTGATACTGTGCCCCAGGGGAAAACTACTGTTTGTTTACTTCACCTTAACTGTCGTCAATTTCCTGTTTACTTGTTGAAAAAGAATTTATCTTAACTGTTCATAGGTTTACTATTTTTAAATGGTTTTACTGCTTCATTATATAATGCCTTGTGCCTTACGTGTTTTCTTACTTTCAATCATTATTTACATTTGTTATTCACTGAGTTGGAGTTCTCACTTTACTCCCTGCACCCTGTGTGCAGATTCAGGCGTAGCTGGTCCTTTCCCGAGTGCCGATTCATTCTAGCACTAGAGGCCTTGTCTTCACGAGAGGCGCCATCAAGATTGAGTCCGAGTTTAGGGTCGTGACAAGTTGGTATCAGAGTATAGGTTACATAGGTCTCATGAGTCATGAAAAGATTTAGTAGAGTCACAGATCAGTACAGAGATGTCTGTATTTATCCTCGAGAGGTTGCAGAACCTTTAGGAAAAACTTCACATTCTTGAAAGTCTTGTCGTGCAAACTTGCTGATCCGAGTACTAAACTTTTGTTATTCTATTCTCTCACAGATGGAGAGGACACGTGCTATCAGATAGGATGGACAACCACCAATGCCACCAGCTGTGGCAACTAGAGCCCGAGGACGGAATCGTGGTCGTGGTAGAGGCAGAGAAGCGATGGCAGCACCTGTAGATCCACTAGGTGCCCCAGTTCAAGACCAGTTCCTAGCTATGGATGCTCCAACAGCGCCAGCTCAGGCACCAGCTATGCCTATCGTGATTCCGGGTCTTCAAGAGGCTTTGGCTCAGATCTTATAAGTTTGCACTAGCCTAGCTCAGGCAGTTTCAGCCACTACAGCCACAACTACTTCTTAGGCTAGGGGAGGCAATCAAACTCCCGTGGCTCGCACACCTGAGCAGGTCATTCATAGACTTCAGACGCTGGAGGCACATGCATCCCAGCCGGTTGTAGCTGCTCAGGACTATGTAGTTCCTGTCATGCCAGAGGATGAGCAGCGTAGGTTGGAGTGATTTTGTAGACTTCACCCTCTGACTTTCAGCGTTGTAGAGGGAGAGGATGCCTAGGGATTTCTGGACAATTGTTAGAGGATGCTTCGCACACTAGGTATTCAAGAGACCAGTGGGGTCGCCTTTACCATATATCAGTTTTCAAGAGTTTCTTTCACTTGGTGGGAGGATTTTGAGAGGCATAGTCCTATTGGTGCAGCACCCATTTCCTGGCAACATCTTTCTGTTCTCTTTCTGGAGAAGTATGTGCCGCAGTCTCGCAGAGAGGAGATGCGTAGGCAGTTTGAGTGGTTGTGTAAGGGGGAGAAGACCGTGTAACAGTATGATTTGAGGTTCTCTGAGTTTGTTCGCCATGCCATCTGGTTGGTTCCGACAGGCCGGGAGAGGAATAAGAGGTTTTTTGATGGTCTCTCTTATCAGCTCCATATTCTCAAAACCAGGGAGAGGGTATCTGGTGCTACCTTTGAGGAGATTGTAGATATCGCCTGTGAGATTGAATTTGTTCGTTGCTAGGAGCGAGAAAAGAGGGAGGCCAAGAGGCCTTGAGGATCTGGCAGCTATAGTGGTGCTACTTCGCGGGGTCAGTTTCAGCACCGCAGAGGCCGTTCATTCAGGTATGCTCAGCCAGCTCACACAAGATATAGTGGGCATCTTTTAGTCATGGTTATCACAATTCGCAGTAGGGCCAGTCATCAGTTAGTGCCCTTCCAACTCAAAGTTTGACTCATGCTCTATTAGTTCAGGGCTCTTCTATGGTGAGTGCATTTGCTTGTCACTTCGGTGCGAGGGGTTCCATTCAGCCCCCTTCTCTAACACCTAGGAGTTGTTATGAGTGTGGAGATATGTGTTATATGTGGAGGCAGTGTCCTCGTCATTTTGCTAGTTCATTCCAACAGATGGGTCAGTCATTGGCTTCAGCGCCAGTTGCTTCATCACCATCACCCAGCCAACTAAGGGTGGGGGTCAGTCAGCTAGAGGCCGTCCTAGAGGGGGAGATCAGTCAGGGGGTGGTCAGGACCATTTCTATGCACTTCTAAACAGACCCGATGCTATTGCTTCAAACGTTGTTATTACAGGTATTGTTTTAGTCTTCCATAGAGATGTCTCTATATTATTTGATCCTGGTTACACCTTTTCTTATGTGTCATCATACTTTGGTCGTTATTTGGGTACGCCTCATACGTTTATTGATTTACATATTCATGTATCTACCCCGGTGGGCAATAATGTTATTGTAGACCGTGTGTACCGGTTGTGTGTGGTGATTATTGGGGGCCTGGAGACTCGAGTGGATATGTTATTATTGAGTATGGTGGATTTTGATATCATTTTGGGCATGGATTGGTTATCTCCATATCGTTCTATTCTAGATTGCCATGCTAAGACTATCACATTTTCTATGCTAGGTGTGCCACAGATCCAGTGGCGAGCTGTGACTGATTATGTTCCTAGTAGAGTGATCTCTTTCTTGAAGGCCCAGTGTATGGTTGGGAAGGGTTGTCTTTCGTATCTAGCAATTGTGAGGGATGTCAAAGCTGAGACTCCCAGTATCGATTCTATTTGAGTTGTGAGGAGGGATTTTTCCGATGTGCTTCCTACAGACCTGTTGAGCATGCCACCGGACAGGGATATTGATTTTGTTATTGACCTGGTGCGAAACACTCAGCCTATTTCTATTTTTCCGTATTGTATTGCACCAGCGGAGTTGAAGGAGTTAAAGGAGCAGCTTCAGGAGCTCCTAGATAAGGGGTTCATTCGGCCTAGTGTGTCACCTTGGGGTGCGCCGGTTCTGTTTGTTAAGAAGAAGGATAGCACAATGAGAATGTGCATTGAGAATAGGCAATTGAACAAGGTAACAGTTAAGAACAAGTATCCTTTGCCTCGTATTGATGATCTAATTGACCAGCTTCAGGAAGGGAGAGTGTTCTCCAAGATTGATCTCCGTTTAGGTTATCACCAGTTGAAGATCACGAATTCGGATATTCTTAAGACGTCTTTCAGGACCCGATATGGTCACTATGAGTTCTTGGTGATATCTTTTGGCTGACCAATGCCTTGCAGTGTTCATGCATTTGATGAACAACATGTTCCAGCCTTATCTTGATCCATTCGTCATAGTCTTCATTGATGATATTCTGGTGTATTCGCTTATTCAGGAGGAGCACGCAGAGCATTTGAGAGTTGTGTTGCAGAGATTGAGGGAGGAGAAACTTTATGCAAAGTTCTCTAAGTGTGAGTTTTGGATCAGTTCAGTGGCTTTCTTGGGGCTCGTGGTGTCCAACAAGGGTATTCTGGTTGATCCGAAGAAGATAGAGGCGGTTTAGAGTCGGCCCAAACAGTCCTCAGCCATAGAGATTTGTAGCTTTCTTAGTTTTACAGGCTATTATCATCGGTTTGTTCAGGCATTATCATCTATTGCATCTCCCTTAACCATGTTAACTCAGAAGGGTGCTTCATTTGTATGGTCAGACGAGTGTGACAAGAGCTTTCAGAAGTTCAAGACAGCTTTGACCACAACTCCAGTGTTGGTTTTGCCATCAGCTTCAGGTTCATATACCATGTATTGTGATGCTTCGAGAGTTAGGATTGGTTGTGTATTGATGCAGGAGGGTAGAGTAATTGCTTATGCTTCTCGTCAGTTGAAGCCCCATGAGAAGAACACACCGTTCAAAGAGCGCTAGTATGATGATCCGCATTTGCTTGTCCTTAAGGACATAGTTCACCATGATGATGTCAGAGATTTGACCATTGGTGATGATGGGGTGTTGAGGATACATTGTTGAATTTGTGTGCCCAATGTGGAAGGGCTTCGGGAGTTGATTCTGGAGGAGGCCCATAGCTCGCAGTATTCCATTCATCCGGGTGCCGCGAAGATGTATAAGGATTTGAGGCAGCATTATTGGTGGAGAAGAATGAAGTAATATATTGTAGGATTTGTAGCTCGGCGTCTCCATTGTCACCATGTCAACTATGAGCATCAGAGACCGGGTGGCTTGCTTCAGCAAATGGATATTCCCGAGTGGAAGTGAGAGAGGATCATATGGACTTTATTGTTAAACTTCCACGGTCTCTGAGGAAGTTCGATGCTATTTGGGTAATTGTGGATCGGCTGACCAAGTCTGCACACTTCATTCCTATGTGTACTACTTATTCTTCAGAGCAGTTGGCAGATATCTATATCCAGGATATTGTTCATTTGCATGGTGTCCCAGTTTCCATCATTTCAGATAGGGGCACTTAGTTTACTTCATAGTTTTTGAGGTCTGTGCAGCGAGAGTTGGATACTCACGTTGAGTTGAGCATAGCTTTTTGTCCTCAAATAGACGGGCAGTCCGAGCATACTATTCAGATATCAGAGGGTCATAGGATCAGTTTCTATCGCTTGTATAGTTTTCTTATAACAACAACTACCAGTCGAGTATTCAGATGGCTCTATATGAGGCTTTGTGTGGGAGGCGGTGTAAATCTCCAATTGGTTGGTTCGAGCCCGGTGAGGCTAGGCTATTGGGGACTGATTTGGTACATGATGTTTCAGAAAAGGTAAAGGTGATTCAGGAGAGGCATCGTGCATCACAGTCGATGCAAAAGAGTTATGCTGATAGGAAGGTTCGAGAAGTGTCCTACATGGTTGGCGAGAAGGTTCATTGAAGGTTTCACCCATGAATGGTGTTATGACATTTGGGAAGAAAGGGAAATTGATTCCTCGGTTCATTGGGGCTTTTGAGATGCTTCGGAGGATTGTAGATGTGGCTTATGATCTTGCTTTGCTACCCAGCTTGTCGAGTGTGTATCCGATATTTCATGTTTCTATGATCCGGAAGTTTATTGGGGATCCATCTCATGTTCTGGATTTCAACACGGTTTAGCTGGATGATGATTTGATCTATGATGTGGAGCCAGTAGCTATTTTGGGTCGTCCGGTTTGGAAGTTGAGGTCAAAGGATATAGCTCCAGTGAAAGTGCAGTGGAGAGGTCATCCTGTGGAGGAGGATACCTGGGATACCAAGCGGGAGATGTATAGCAGATATCCTCACTTGTTAGAGAGATTGTTTAAGTTGGGGAGGATGTGACGGTCCGGCCAGTCATCTTATGAATTATCGCTCTGTTTTCCCCATTTCTGCTTCTTTATGCTTTGTTATCCGTGTTTTGTGGTATCAGGTTTGTCGGATTGAATTCGGAATGTTTTTGGTAAGGTTTGAGACACTTAGTCTCTTTAAAGGAAGTTTAAGTTGAAAAAGTCAATCACATGTTGACTTATGTGTTATAGGGCTCGGATGCGAGTTTCGATGGTTCGATTAGCTTTGGAAGGTGATTTATGACCTAGGAGTGTAATCAGAAGGGGTTTTTGGAGGTTTGGAGTAGTTTTAGGCTTGAATTGGCGAAGTTGATATTTTGGCGATTTTCGGTTGGTAGGAAAGATTTTGATATAGACGTCGGAATGAAATTATGAGAATTGCAGTAGTTTCGTTGTGTCATTTGGGATGTGTGTGCAAAATTTTAGGTCATTCGGACGTGGTTTGGTTGGGTTTTTTATCAAAAGAGGAATTCGGAAGTTTTTTAGAAAATTTGGCTTGAATTCAATGTGTTTTGGGTGATTTGGTGTTATTTAAGGTGTATTGATGGTTGGAACAAGTTTGAATATGGTTTTAGGATATTTTGGTTGAGGTTCCGAGGGCCTCGAGTGAGTTTCAGGTGGTCAATAGGATCATTTTGAAGTTGAGAAAATTGGAGAAGTTGCAGGTTCAGCTGTTGCAGAGTTTTGCCCTTTGCGATCACATGGAAGCTTTTGAGGAGGCCGTCCAGTTGTTCTTCGCGTTCGTGAAGGTTGGATTGCAATTGCATAGAGTGGAAATGTTATTCATCGTGAACGCGGGAATATAGTCGCATTCACATAGAGTTAAATGGACATGGGGTCTGGGCTAGATTTTTGTTCATTGCGAATGCGGAGGGATATCCGCGATCGCATAGAGTTAGTTGCCTGGGCATCGCGTTCACAGGGTTTTTGATGCGTTCGTGTAGAGTAATTTTGGGGAGCTGAGTTTTTGTGCTTCAATCACGAAGGTTTTCCCCCGATCGCGATGAAAGAATTATTTCCGCGATTTTGGGGCTTATTTCCTCCATAGTTGGTCATTTTTGGAGATTTTTTAAGGAGATCGAAGAGGGATTCAAGTGAATCACTTTGAGGTAATATTCTTGGATTTAAAACTCGATTATTATGTGAATTCCACCTAGTAAATCATGGAAATTTAGCTAAAAATTGAAGAAACAAGGGCTTGGGAATCTACCTTTGATTGAGGATTTGAAGGACCATTAGAGGTCGGATTTCAAATCTTTTTGATATGTATGAATGCGTGATGAGATAAGGAATCTATTGGTGTAAATGTTTCTAAATTTTGAGACGTGGACCCTGGGGTCGGGTTTTGGCAATTTCGGGATTTATGCCATTTATTGATTGTTTTTGCTTGGGCTTTGTTCCCTTAGCATATTTTGACGTCCTCGTTCTGATTTTGGATATATTCGATGCGAGTGGAGGCCAATTCGAGGGGCAAAGACATCGCCAGCTAGAGATTTAGCCGGTTCGAGATGAGTAATCATGATGTTTTGAGGGATTGAAACCCAAATTGCACATCATAGTGCTATATTGAGGTGAGACACACACTTGATGACAAGCATGGGGTCGTACACTATTGGGGATTGTGACTTGGTCCGTCCCGGTTGATGATTTTACCATGTATTTGATCAAAAACTATTTGCTATCATCATTATTTGGGCTGAATGCCATATTTGGGCCTAGTGCCAACTATTTGAACGCTTCAGGGTCTTTTGTTGATACTTCCTCACTTTTTTGAATTTACACTTGAACTCAGTCATGTTATTTTTCACTATTTCATACTCAGCCAGGTTCACTTTGTTTTAAATATTTAAATGATATTTTTAAATGATGTTTTTCGACGCTCCCATTTTTCTAAGGCAAAAAACGGGTTTCGACATTATGGATGAAATGACTCTTTTATTCCCTTACGGAGAATTTGGGTAATGAATTATTGGAGAGTCACCACCTAATGATTACAGTGAATTAGGACATTTTAAAAGAAAAGAAGAAGATTTTGAAAGAAAACCAGAGTTCGGGTAAGGGCTTGAGGTTATCCAAAGGGGAAGATTTTAGGCACCCCTCAAGATCCACTAGTGTAGTTCCCGGCGGTGCTTAACTATGACTTTAAGAAGAGTAGGAGTAAACAAGCAAAGTTTGCACATATGAAACGTAAACAAGTTGACAATTTTGATAGAAGAAAGACACAAGTGATTTTGGAAAGAGAAGCTTAGTTGAAAAACATTAATGTAAGACAACATTAATAAATAAAGAAGGATGAAAAGGAGTCCTAGGGTTAAATATAATATGGATCACTTTGGTGCAATACCTAGCAATCATTCTTACATGAGATATTAGCGCACCATTCATCATATCCATATTCTACCCTTCCCACCCCGTTAAGGTGTTTAAATGTGGTTAGTCTCGCTTTACTTATTGCATGCTAGTACCCGCCCCAACCTATCAGTCTTGGGGTATTAGGACTTCTAATCCTAAAAGGGGAAGAAAGGGATGGGGGCTTTGCATGGAGTTTCAAAGGATAAAAGTCTAATTCGTCATTCAAAAACAGATACCAAGTAGGGGAAAGAACAAGAAGACAAACCAAGGCTCAAAGAAACTTAAACAGACAACATATAGTTTAGCATGTCTTGCATATACAGGTTTGGTCTTAAATTAAAATTAAGCGGTGGACGGATTAGTTTAACACATATAATTAAATAAAAGGTCTACATTAGACAAATTGGATCCAATTGTTAGGATCTGGAGTATTTTACTGGATTATTAATTAAGGACTAACACAGACAAGTTTTGAAAGAAGCAGAAGTCTGCAAAAGTTCAGAAAGGTTTTGGAAAATCGCTGGAACTATTTAAAGAAATGTGCAGCAGAGTTTCAGAAGTAAAGTGTTTATAAAAAGAGGCGAGAGTTTGAAAGTTGTTTTTTTTAAAGTAACTTCAAGAATAGAAAATTCAGACAGAGAATTAATAAAACGATTTTAGGAATGCATGTTTATTAAGTTGCAGATAGGTTTGGACCAATCCGTTGAAGAACATTGAAATAGTTTCCAGATTACATGCTTGTAGCTTAAGCAAACTTGAGATCCTATAGGAAGGATATCTACTTCGATTTTTATTTACTCATTTCTATCCTAAACGTTTAAGGCATGCGAGCATTGTGTTAACCTATTGTTTGCCTATTTTTCTGCAATTCTATAGGCATGGTTTCTATATGCTTGAATGAAGAAGAATGCAAGCCTTTAGACATGATCTCTAGGCGATTCAAAGTATTAAATCCTATAGGCATAATTTCTAGGTGATTCAAAGTATTAAATCCTATAGGCATGATATCTAGGTGATTCAAAGTATTAAATCCGATAGGCATGATTTCTAGGTGATTCAAAGCATTAAATCCTATAGACATGATTTCTGGGTGATTCAAAGCATTAAATCGTATAGGCATGATTTCTACTATTTGACATGAAAACAATTAAAAACCCCTCCCATACCCTTTACTACTATACTCCCCAATTTTTATTACAAAGTTATTATTACATAGACAAAAAGTAAAATAAAATATATCATAGCTCATAGCTAGATCCAAACTGCCTAATGCAATCTTGATATCCAATACATGTGTTTTACCAAATCCGGGTTCAAGATTCCAAGGCCTTCTCTTAGAGTGTTTCAAAGTTCCAAGGAGCTTTAAGAGCCCAGACAATGCTTACACCCTAAAGAGTGAATGTTGTAACAGAGTGGTGCAATATGTGGAATTACCAGCCCTTAGGCATCCAAGCTCAGAGGGAGCTCTAGGATACCTAAGCATGGCTTACCTAAAGGGGTAGGACTTAAGAACTAGGAGTAAGAGCAAAGTGAGGGAGGAACCTCAACATAAGGTGGTCATACCCAGCCATGACATAGACTGGCACACCCGGACCTCTTGCTCAGATTCAAACAAATAAGAGCAGACTCTCATAGAGCCAAAACTTAGGTCTGAATGGTAATTAGGACACCAACAGACCCAAATTAAAGCTCAGCACATAGAGGGGAAAGAGAATGGGATAAAAATTAAGCAAAGACTCAGAAGAGTCTAGTTGTGGATCACAGACATCAATCCAAAGTGCTGCTATGACTCAGAACAATACTCAAATACAACGGGAATAAAGGGAAAGGGATTAAAACATAACATAAAGAGGCATAACATGCTTGAAGGTAATTACATAGTGCAGGAAAGAACAAATAAACACACAGAAAGAAGGAGTAGAAGCAGAGAAATTGAACATATAACAAGGATGCTATTTAATATAGAAGAACATACCCGTTGCAAATTCTAACACAGTAGAATAGTAACAGCAAACAAACAGCCAGGAACAATAGGAACAAACTCAATGAGCTCCCACAAGTACTTTCAGACAGCAGGAAGTAAAGATGTAGGATGCTCAGTAGAAGTGTAGAAAAAATAGATAGTAGTAATGGTAGTAGTAAAGAATTTTTTAAGACAGAGAGATGAATTCTGATTTTTGATTTGCAGTCAGTATTTGATGATGGAGTAAAGAGAAGAGCATGTATTTATACTTGAAATCGGACGAGCAAGCAAGGAAAGAAAAATAATCGAGTATCAATCAAGATCAATCAATTAACAGAGGTTCCTTTAATTAAGGAATCCCAATTTGATCAGCAAAGAACAAGAAATATTTAAGGAAAGGTGATCAAATAAACAACATTGTGCATAATATACAAATAAGGGTAAATACATAAAAGTTATTTAAGGACAAGTTTTTGAAATACATGGTTTGTGCAAATAAGGTAAGAAGACCAATTAGCAAACAGTGAATCAAAAGGTCTGAGATTTTTATACGAATGAATCAAGTCTAAAAAAAGAGAGAAGGGTTTTACTTAGGTCGAGTCACGGGCAAAAATGGAAAGAAATCCATCAAGCTATATTCAGAAGAAATTTTGAAATAATTGCAAATTTGAAAAACCATTTTAGGGGGAAATTCATAGTATATAAGGAGCACACGAACACGTCAAACATGAAAGAAGACTGTACTGTCATTGTAAAGAATCAATAGGAAAATCTAGTGTAGAAGAGCTTTCGGCGAAAAGGTCAGAACCATATGAAAAAACAGAGATGACTTTCAGAAATTGAAATCGAACTAGTTCAGAGGTGAGAACATGCAAGTCACATACAAGTGGTCCTAAAACCCCTGAATTCTAGGGTTTTCGTCATTAATCCAGTGTAGGGACAAAAATGAACAAATCAGACAATAGCAAACTCAGGAAAAAACCCAAAGGAATGTAATCGTCCCGTGAAAACATGCTGAGGGAAAACGCAGTAAAAAGAAAACACAAGGAAACATTAGGGGAAACATAGTAGAAGAGAACACACAGGAGTCAAAGTAAAAACAAGCAGGAATCACAGTAGGACAAATACAATAAGAACATACAGTAGAACGAGTAAAATCAAAGAAAGCCTAAATCGGAGAAGATGAACAATTTTGAAAGCAAACTTTTGAAAGAGATTTAAGAAATCGTTTGAAAACCTTAAAATGGATCTAGAGAGGATCTAGAAAAATATAGGAAAACCTCGAAGGACTATGGTTTCAGAAGAACCCTAGAAGTGAGAGAGGCCTGGAAAAGGGTATGCTCCGAGTCGAACGAGTCAGAGATGGACTCATAGGACTAGGGTATGCCGGAGTTGAGCTAGAGATGGCCGTAACACTCGAAACGTCGGAGCTCTGAGCGAAGACCTTCAAGCTCCAGCCTTGAATCTTCAAGTAACAGGGGTATGGGGTACGTGGGGGTGAGTATAGGCTACCCAAGGCTTGGGACGCCATTGATTCCGGTGGAACAAAGTGGAAATCAACGGAGTGGGGATAGGGTTTTGGTGAGAGGTTAGAGAGCATTTGAGACGAAGGGATTCTAGGGGCGGCGTATTTGAGTAAATGAAGTAGGGTTTGGGGATGTTGTGAAATTTAAAAGGAATGGGGAAATCGTGGCCGTTGATCAAAATGATCAACGACCTGGATTAAAATAGTGGCCGGGTGGATTTGGTATTGGGTCGGGTAATTGGGTTATTTAGTTAGGTTAATTGGGGTCAGAATTGGGGTCCAAATTGGGATATAATTGAAAGCAATTGAGGCCAAAATTGAAATAGCCATTTTTCCCTTTTGAATTAATAAAAATAGTAAAAGATGTTAAAAAATCAAATAAAAAACACTAGGTTAGTAAAAAATATGTAAGTATTAATTTTAAAATATTGATATTGGTTTTGTAATTAAAATTGCTATTAAATCCGGAAATGGGCTAAAATTATAATTTCATGCAATTTAGTTTTCAAATACCAAATTGACTCGTACAATTATACAAAAATCATGTAAATTATGTTTTTATGCAAATTTCAGAATAAAATAAATTATTCTCCAAAATGGCAAGTTTTTGGGAATAATTATTGGGATTTATGGTGTAAAATAGGCCATAAATTAGTTTAAAAATCCTTTAAAAATGCCAAAATTTTTTGGGGGTGATCATATATGCATACATATGCTATTTTGAGAGTATTTTGAGTATAAAAAATATATAGGGAAAAATTGGGTATCAACAATGTTTGGGCTGAGAAACACTATTTTACTATTTCCTGAGGGGATTGTGAGAATTTTTGATTGAGTAAGGCCGATGGCCTATATTGTGAGGAAACACTGATATTGATTTAAGGTCGAGAGCCTGAGATATATACGCCACGAGGTGACTCAATTGATATGAGGCCGAGGGCCTAGTGTTGATGCCACGATATGGCTTGTTATTGCGCTTGGGCCATAAGTGGCCCCTCCATGAGTGTGCACACCCCCAGTGAGCACGGGTACCCATTGTGATGTGAGATTGAGCCCAAGGGGCTAGTATTGTTCCGAAATATTGCTCGAGGGGTGGATTTGTTGATACTGTGCCGGAGGGGCGAACTACTATTTGTTTACTTTACCTTAACTGCTGTCAATTTCCTGTTTACTTGTTAAAAAGGGATTTTACTTAACATTTCACTGGTTTATTGTTTTTAATTGGTTTTACTGCTTTATTATATAATGCCTTGTGCCTTACGTGTTTTCTTACATTAAGTCATTATGTACATTTGTTACTCACTGAGTTGGAGTATTCACTTTACTCCATGCACCCTGTGTGCAGATTCAGGTGTAGCTGGTCCCGCTCCCGAGTGCTGATTCATTCCAGCTTCGGGCGGATCTCGAGGAGTTTTTAGGTAGCTATTGGTGTTCGCAGCCCGGAGCTCCACCCTATCTCTTTTCCCTTATTTCCTTAGTTCAATATTTAAACTCTGTACTTACATTTGAGGTTCAGTGTTGTTAGATGCTCGTGACTTGTGACACCCCGGTTAGGTTTGTGTCGGGTTGTACTTCCGCACTTTATTGATATTATTCGCTGCTTAGTATTATTAAATCATGTGTTAGACTAATTTTATGTTGTTTAACTGGTTTTAAAAAATGATATGGGTTAATTGGCTGGCCTTGTCTTCACAAGATGCGCCATCATGATCGGGACTGGGTTTACGGCCGTGAAAGTAAACATCAGCACGATCAAGAGAGGACATAGAAGAAACCTTCTTCCTAATCGACTCTCTATCAGAATAAAAAGAAAGTTCAGAGGGGATAATTTCGTCTACTATGGGTTCACGAAGTGGTTCATTAGATTCTCTACTTCTGGAAGAAGATCTATGTGAAAGAGAACCCCTAGTTCTAGAAGAAGGAGGGGTAGAACTATGTGGAGGCAAACAAGCACCTCGTATAGATGATGTTCCTAAACTGCATAATTTTCCCCCTCTTCTGCTTCTAGTAGGAGCAAGGGGAAGTTCATCAATAATAAGAACCTTTTGAGAATTGGGGTTCGAAAAAGGCATAACTGTATGAGGAAGAAGATTAGAATGAATATTTAAAGATGGAAAACTTTTATGAGAAAGAAAAGACAAAGGTTATATTTATACTCAGAAGACACCGTCAAACAAAAAGGTAGTGATGGGAACGTCAAGATGAAAACTGACACTTCGTGATTGATGTAAGCCGTAAAGTTGCCTTAAATGGTGCTGAACTGTTGCAGAACCAACCAAACGTCACCACGTGTCATATGCATTGAATGGAAGTGACATGCGAAGCGTTAGCTCTGGAGAAGGTATAATAATATGTAGAATGGCAGCAATAATTCCTGCTTTAATGAGATCCACTTCCCAAATATTCAATTGATGAATAAATGGCAAGTGGAGGGACTATCTGTATTGGGAAATATCAAGTTAACAAATGGAATTAATGATATGTTGATACGTCAAGACACGTGGATCGACAAAAGAATAGTAGTTGGAGAAGAATAGTTGAAGAGACATGAGCCTTAACAGGCACGAGCAAAGATTCAAGAAACAGGAAGGAATGGTCACTCGGACCTCTGGTAATTCAAAGAGGTATTGGAGGAATGAACCTACAAATTAAAAAGTACATATACTTATTATCCATAATTAATGAGCATCAATGATGGAAAATGTTATAGAATCTTCATGAAACAGTTACAATTGCCAATTATAATGTTACATGAATGCCATTATTTACTCATACTCTTTTGTGAGAGGAAAGAAACGTATTACTTAGAAATAACTATAAAAGGAGACGAATAAACATTTGTAAGGACACAGAATATTATTGGAATACTATGATTTACTTTTCTTTCTTTTACTTATTCAACTATCGTTTAAGTCAATTCTTCTTATTAGTTTCATATTTGATTATCAGTAACCCGAGTTCTTCAAAAATTAAGTTTTGACCGAAATTCCTATTTTCTGGTTAAACGGTGGAGTTACCTTTTTCTCTCTCTCAATTTTTCCTTTCTTATTAGTATTAAATAATTATATTTTATCTTTTATCTTAATTTTATATAATAATTCTATTTCGTATCCTATCTTTCATAGTAATGTTGCAGTTTATTCTAGAAAGAATTACAAGAAAATACACACGACTTCACACCATAACAAAAAAATGTCCCATATTTTTAAGTTTTACCCGATCTAGCCCACATGTATATATTCTGAAAGCACTAGTAAATTCAAAATCTGTGTTCTTACAATCATTGCTTCTAAAAGCTAGTGGAAGTTTGGAAAAATCCTACTGAGTAGTAGGTCATGGGTTTTCCCCTTTTGAACTAGGTGTTTTCCACGTAGAAATCTGTGTTCTTTAATTCTGCTTATTTAATTTCGCAAACAGTAGCTAGTAAGAACACCTAAAAGAATCAGGTTCTTCTAGTTCGAAAATTGGGTACCACACAAATCACCCCCTCCCCTTGTGTGGTATTGGCGATTAATAACATCAATTGGTATCAGAGCGGGTTATCCTTGAAGAGGTTAACACCTTAGGAAAAAATCAACATGAGTGCACCACCTGGGAATTGGGAAGTGCAATTCACTGCCAGACCTCCTCTTTTCCTGGCCTCTACTACTCCTGGTGGAAAAATAGAATGAGAGACCATATCATGGGTGAAGATTATAAACTTTGGGATATCATCATTGATGGTCCTTTAGACACAACCAAGAAGACTGGTGAAGGATTGGATGTTCCAAAGACCAGAGCAGATTGTATTGCTGAAGACCTAAAGAAGTGGGAGAAAAATGTAAAGGCCAAGAAATGGCTAGTGTGTGGACTTGGCCCTGATGAGTACATCAGGATTCAATGTTGCACTACTACCAAGGAGATTTGGGACACTTTACAAGTGGCTCAATAAGGAACACCTCAAGTAAAGAGGTCAAGAGGAACATTGTTGTATTCTCAATATGAGAATTTTACTATGAAGGACGGAGAAACTATCCAAGAGATGTATACTAGTTTCACTACACTGACAAATGAACTTGAGTCTCTTGGGAGGACAATCCCGGAAGAAGACAAGGTGGAGAAGATCCTAACTAGAGTTTCGCCAATCTCTCGGGAAAGCAAAATCACAGCTATTCAGGAATCAAAAACATTGCTACTTTAAAATTGGATAAACTGATTGGAAATCATACTGCCTATTAATTGAGAAGGCAGACAATGAAGATGGATGCTCCATAAAAAGAAAGAGGTCTGGTTCTTAGAATCTCAGAGGGATCAGATCTTGAAGACGACGAAATGGCTATGATAACCAGGAATTTCAAAAGTATCTCATGAGAGGAAATTGTCCTTCAAGAGGAACAACATTCAGCAAACCTAGGGCTCCCTAGAAGCAGACAAATAATGGTTGCTTTAAGTGTGGAAAGGAAGATCACATGATCAAAAACTACCCTCAGAGGGAGATTGAATGGAAGAAAGAAAGGGCAGACAGAAGAAACAGGAATAAGGAACAGGTTCAACCAAGAAGGAACAAAGGATCAACTAATCCTATGGTTGTTGCATGGGGAGAAACATCAGATAAGGACTCAGAAAATGAAGCTCAAAATGAGCAAGCTCTTATGGCCATCGGAGAATCAGAAGATGAACAGGAGGTAAGTATTCTACATCTTAAAGAATAGATTAAATTATTGTCTAAAGAAAAGTTGGCTGAGCTATTGTTGGACTTCATAGATGAGTCTGAAAAAATAAACAGTGAGAAGAATGCTCTGTCTAGGGAATGTGTTATCCTAGAAGAAAAAATGCAAAAGGTTAGAGTCTAGGGCTGTTGAGAGTGACAACACAAATACTGAGTTGAAGAACCAGGTTCATCAACTTGAAAATAATGTCCTAAAACTTAGATCTGAAAATATTAAAATAAAATTAGGGACAGGAAAGAAAAAGGTTGATCAATCATTTCTCACCCTAGAAAAAAATCTAGGAAAAATGAAAGATGAACTGTACAAGAAAGATGAATTGATTAAAGTCCTAAAAGAAGATTTAGGAAAGGTGAAGCATGAACTAGACAGAACATGCAAATGGAACAAGGCTTCCGACGCACTCTCCTAGTTGCAGGAACATCACAGCACCAATAAGAGAGGACTTGGATTTGGGACACAAGCTCCAAAATGGGATCCCAAAAAACAAGTACCTCACACTTCCTGAGAATAAGATCTGCACACACTGTGGTAAGATTGGCCATTACACAAATGAATGCAATGCAAAAGAAAAGGCCAGTCAAAAGGATAAAGCTTTTGTTCATGAAAAACACAAACTGCCTGGTTGGGCAAAGAAAAATTTAATTCATCCTTTTGCCCATATAAAGGGACTCAAACAAGTTTGGGTTCCTAAGACTAACCCATGATTTCATTTTTCAGGTCCAAGTTAATGGGAGTATCCAAATATGGTACATGAATAGTGGCTGCTCAAAACATATGACTGATAACAAGAACCAGTTCCTTTCACTTGAGAACCTAAAAGAAGGTAATGCCTCCTTTGGAAATGGAAAGAAAGATGAGATCATTGGAGTTGGAAAGGTAGGAAAGACAAATGCTCATTTCATTGAGAATGTCTATTTGATATATGGCTTGAAATATAGCCTGATAAGTGTGTCACAACTGTGTGACAAAAGTAATCTTGTGGCTTTCACATTCACAAAATATTTTGTGATTAGCCTTACTAATGACAAGATTTTTTTGCAGGGAAGGAGAGTTAACAATATTTACATTGTAGATTTGTCAACTCTCTCATAAAATGAACTCACTTGCTTAAGTGTGTTAATTAATGATCCCCTCCTTTGGCACAAGAGACTTGGTCATGCCAGTCTAAATCAGTTGAACAAATTAGTCTCCAAGGACTTGGTGATAGGGTTGCCTAATATCAATTTCAAGGAAGAAAAAGTTTGTGAGGCATGTGCAAGGAGGAAGCAGGTAAGGTCATCCTTCAAACCCAAGAAAATGGTAAGTATGTCCAAGACGTTGGAACTGGTTCATATGGATCTCTGTGGTCCAATGAAAGCCATGAGCAGAGGTAGTAAAAGATATATAATGGTGCTTGTTGATGATTATTTTAGATTTACCTGGGTGTTGTTTCTAACCTCTAAAGATGAAGCATTTGAAATGTTTGCTGCTTTTTTTAGAAAAACCCATAAACAATTAGGAAATAAAGTTACATCCATTAGGTCTGATCATGGAACTGAATTTGAAAATGAAAAGTTTGCTAAATTTTGTGATGAAAATGGAATAGATCATAATTTCTCTTCCCCTAAGACCCCTAAGCAAAATGGATTAGTTGAGAGAAAGAACAGGACCCTTGAGGAAATGAAAGGACCATGCTTCTTTCCAGTAAACTACCTCATAGCTTCTGGGCAGAGGCTATAAACACTGCTTGTTATATAATTAAAATAGATGCATGACTAGATCTCTTGTAGAGAAAACTTCCTATGAGTTATTTAAAGGGAGAAAACCAAACATATCTCATCTTAGGGCTTTTGGTTGAAAGTGCTATGTGTACAATAATGGCAAAGACTCCCTAGGTAAGTTTATCCCGGAAGTGATGAGGGAGTATTCTTGGGATATTCTTCACATAGAAAAGCATATAAAGTGTTTAAAAAAAGAACTATATGTGTAGAAGAAAGTGTACACATTGTATTTGATGAATATACCACTCTTTCTAAGAGACAGGAACATGAAGATGAAGCCATCGGACTAGTGAGACAATTGACTGAAACCACACCACAAGTCAAGGTGGCGTCAAAGGAAGGAGCATGTGATGGAACAGGTCTTTCCACCCAGGGCAACCTGAGAGGGGGAACCAATATGAGAGAAACTGAACAAAATTCTCTAAAGGAACTTGTACTTGAACTTGTTCCTCTGTAGTATAACAATGAATGAGCATCTAGCAGGAACCAGCTATTGGGGAAATCTTACAAGTACCTGAATTCTCATCCCATTGAGAATATCATCAATGATTCAATATCTGGATTCAAGACTAGATCTCAACTTAAGAACCTGTGTGCATTTGATGCCTTTCTGTCCATCATTAAACCTAAAAATGTGAGTGAAGCTCTACAAGATGCAGATTAGGTCACTGCTATGCAATATTAGCTCAATCAATTTGAAAGAAGCCAAGTCTGGCATTTGGTTCCAAGCCCCAAGGACAGATCAGTCATTGGGACAAAATGGGTCTTCAGGAACAAACTAGATGAATATGGAACAGTTACAAGAAACAAGGCAAAGTTTGTGGTTCAAGAGATAGTCAAGAGGAAGGCATTGATTATAATGAGACTATTGCTCCAGTTGCTAGACTTGAAGCAATTAGACTCCTTATAGCCTTTGCAGCACATATGGAATTCACTCTTTATCAAATGGATGTCAAAAGTGTCTTCCTAAATGGCTATCTCAAAGAAGAAGTGTTTGTGAAAAAACCTCCAGGATTCGAAAGCAAAGAATGCCCTGATCATGTATACAAGCTAGATAAAGCTCTTTATAGTCTCAAGCAGGTCCCAAAAACTTAGTATGAACGATTGTCAAAATTCTTTCTAGAGCATGGGTACAAAAAAGTTAAAATTGACAGCAGTTTGTTCTTGAAAAAGGTAAAGATATTCTTCTTGTACAAATATATGTTCATGAATGAATATTTGGGGCCACTACAGATAGGTTAAGTAAGGACTTTGCTAAACTAATGGGAAGTGGGTTTGAAATGAGCATGATGGGTGAACCCAGTTTTTTCTTGGGGCTACAAACTAAACAAAGTCCATATGGAACTATGATCCATCAGTAGAAGTACACAAAGGAACTAATAAAGAAGTTTAAAATGGAAGAATCCAAAGAAATAGATACACCTATAGCAACTGCCAGAAAATTAGATGTTGATGAAACTGGTTCATCAGTTGATCAAAAGTTGTATAGGGGTATGATTGGTTCACTTTTGTATCTTACTGCCAGCGGGCCTAGCATTGTTTTCAGTGTAGGACTTTGTGCTCGTTTCTAGGAAAATCCAAAGGAGTCATATTTGACAGCTGTCAAAAGAATATTGAGATACTTGAAAGGCACAACTGATCTGTGTCTGTGGTATCCAAAGGTAGTAATTTTGACTTAATTGGTTATGCTGATGCTGACTATGCAGGTTTCCTAGTGGATAGGAAGAGCACTTCAGGTATGGCACACTTCCTAGGGTCTTGTCTTGTATCATGGGCTACCAAACTGCTAAAGCTGAATATGTTGTTGCTGCTTCATGTTGTGCTCAATTACTGTGGATTAAGCAACAACTAGTAGACTATGGAATTGAAGTGGGGTGCCTACCAATATTTTGTGATAACATTAGTGCAATTAGAATGACAAAGAACCCTACTTATCACAAAAGGACTAAGAACATAGATGTTAGACACCACTTCTTAAGAGATAACTATGAGAAAGGGCTAATCTCCATAGAATTCTACTGATAAACAAATAGCTGGCATCTTCACTAAGGAACTGAATAGAGAAAACTTTGAAAGGAACAGGTTGGAATTAGAGATGATTAAAATCACCTAAAAGGTCCAATTCAGAATGCACAATAAAAAAATTGAATTTTTTTTTTTGGTTAGGAGTTCTTAATTTATGTGAATATTAGACTAATTCCTACTCAGTCTCATACTGTAAATAATATACTCTTGTGAAATGTATTTAAAAGATTCACTAACCTCTTACAAATTTTCTATTATGACATTTGAGGCATAATCAAGAGAAGTTTCACTTGAAGAACCTAGTTCATCAGTATATGCTCATGAGAAAGGTCAGGTATGTTTCTATACTTTGCACAATTACAAAAATTTAATTATCAATCGTGAGCAAGAGTCCTAAATATACCAAACGTCCTAACAATTCTATCCGTTGGGTAAAGTGAAACAGTTTCATTGAAACTAGAAGTCTAAATAAAATGAAACCCTCTTCTAAATATTTGCAATCCTATTTAATCACTAAGGATACTGAAACTCTAAATTGATTAGACTTCTACGATACCTCTAAAAATGCTGTCGTTCTGAGTAATCATTACCCCTCTTTAAAAGCCCCCAAATCACTCATAACCATCAATTCTTCACAAAAACCCCTGATCATCCACTCTCATCTCCAATATTCTCCAAATTTCTCTTAAGGTTTCCAGAAATTCTTCACCATGACAAATCCCCAAGACAATCCAGGAACTCCACCACCCTTTTCACCCAACATCACGTCATTTTCCACACCACCTGTTGAAACCTCAAAACCAAGATTCCGTTGCCAGAAAATGCAAGCAAGAAAAACTGTAGCTACTAGTTCCCTGAGGAAAGATTTGAGTGAAAAATTACAATCCAGTCAAAAGAAAGAAATCTCACCAAAGGAGATCAACTCTAGCTTTGAATCTGATGACTACATCTCCGCCAGTGAAGGAGATGAACCTGGGTCTTCTAAAAATTCCAAAACTCAGGAAACCCAAGGAGAGGTAAACTCATGCATTGTTTTTTCTGATGTAGCTAAGAGGGAGGAATAGATTTGTTCTAATAGGGGCTGCTAGAGAAGTAGGTGGGACTGATTTTGGGAAAATGAGGAAGAAAAAGAAGAAGGAGTTTTTAGCCATATGTGGGAGTGGGGAAGAGGGACTCTCGAAGTCAGGGGGAAGTGGATCAGGTGAAGCTGCTGGGGGTTCGGTTAATCTGAGCAAAAAAAAGATGAACCTGGTTCATCTGGGAAGAGAGCATGGCTGCTTTACTAAAGAAGGTGGGGTCTAGTTATGACCCAAAGAAACGCAAGGCTTCCTCACAAAGGACCCGTACTGCGTCCAAACCAACCAAGAAAAGCAAACCTTTATCACCCAAGTCTGCTCCTAAGTTTAGAGCCACTAGAAGTAGGATTAGGGAGAGTGAAAGAGAGTTGAAGAAAGCTTTAGAAGAGAGTAGGAAAAAGAGGAAGGAAAAGGGGAAAGCGAAATTAGGTGAAAGTTTTGAGGTTGTGGGTGAAGAGGAGGAAGAAGAGATGGAACAGGCCCATCTAGAAAAGAGTACTATGTGGACGTTCCCACAACCAAATCAAAGGGAACCAGGACTTCTGCCAAGAATCCCTCCAAGCCAGTATCTTCTTAACCTTCTCTTGCCAAGAGAACTAGGCCAGCTACTAAAGGAATATAAGTGAAGATAACTTAAGAAGAGGATGATGAGTGGAGTGAGTATAAAGAAGATGAGTTAGAAAAGGAACAGGACATGTATGCTATGTTTGGCAAGAGGAAAATCTTGAAAGGAAGACTACTCAAAGACCTGGAGGTATCAGGCATGATGAGACTTGTGATTGCACTGGAAGCACAGGGGTGGAAGGACATGGTCCTTCATATGGATGAAAAATTGGCCAGGAAAGAACTTATTGAGTTCATGGCAAATGGGACAGTGAAAAATGGGTTGGTGACTAGCACGGTGAAAGGAGTAAAAGTGAAGTTCAATGCTGCCAAGCTGGGCAAGATTCTGGACATCCCTAGTGATGGATATGATGACTATACAAGGCAGAGGTGGTCATGTCTGGATGGAATGCCTACTAATCTTCAGATCACTAGAAATTTCTGCGACACCACATCAGATGAGGAGGTGCCTGAGGCGAGGGTAGTTCAGAAAAGTGAAATGAGGCCAGAACACAAAGTGCTTTTAAAGTTTGTCAACAAATGCCTTTTGCCCAAACAGGAGAGAAGGCATACATCAAATTATATGGATGTGGTTCTTATGCAATGCCTGAATGAAGAGAAGCAGATCAACTAGCCTGCCTTCATTGTGAAGCTGCTTGAAAGGGTGCTCAATGGCTCAAAGGCTCGTGCCATTCCATATGGATTTATCTTGACAAATGTGCTTGAAAGACTGAATATTCCCCCAAAGAAGTGGGAAATGGCTTCCAGCAAAGAGTACTTTGGCATCAAGACCCTTCAAGCTTGTGATTATCTGCTCAGTACAGGCCCAGTTGAACCTGGTTCTTCTGTAAAGACTCCTATGAACAGCAAGGTCAGAGCCTTGGCTCAGGAGGTTAGGATTAAGGATGCTGAGATAGCAAGGCTTCAGTCCAGAATTGCTGAATTGGAGGGAGAAAGGAATGGGTTGAGAGCTAAACTTGTGAAAGAGAAGGAGAAAAATAAAGGAATGCTCGCACAAATGCTCAATCTGCTACAAACCCAACCCTCCAGCTCTTCTAAGACTTAGGTATCCTGTCCTAGTGTGAACCAGTCTAGACCCCCTTAGTGACCCAGATTTGGGATATTATCTATTTGTTTCCTTTTTTATTTTGCTCATGGTTGGTAATTCTGTATTTCTCTTTGTGTGCTGCAATGTAGAATCACCACTAATAAATGAATGAAGCTTCCTTGCTTTTTGTTAATTATGTTCTTAATAGGTATTTTTGATGAGTTAGTTTTTGATTAACTAAAGCATGTGTTCACTTGCAGTTACCCCAGTGGCCATGAGTGCTAATTAACTTTTTGGGATTCACATTATTTATGCAACTTTTCAGATGATGCCAAAAGAGGGAAGATATTGTGCTTAAATTGCTTAAATTCATTATCTCAACAAGTGATAAGTTAAGAATTTTCTAAGTGTTGATATTTCAGCTGAGTTCCACAAGTTCTCTAATTACTAAAAGCACAGAGTTTGTCATCATTAGAAAGGGGGGATTTGTTGGCCCAAGTTTAGTTGAAGTTTTGAAGATTGACAAATGAACTCAGGGAAGGACCTGGTCCATCTTGAAAGACACAGTCTGTCATAGCCATTGCACATGGAGGGCCCTTGAGGAAGATATGTATTGAAGATCACGCAGCAAATATCTTCTGAACTGAATCGAAAAGATTGCATTGAGTTCTAAGGAGGACAATCTCCTTATGATAAGAGAACAAAATCCTAAGCTAGGATAAGTATTGGAGTTTGTATTGATTAAGGACTCAAATCGACTAAGGATAAGCATTAGAATCTCGATCGAACTCTAACTGCTAATCTATTAAATAATCAAGTTGTTCTCTTCTACAGAAGTTGCACATACGCAGAAGTTAAGCATATTTGAGAGCAAAAAGAGCAAGTCTGATTTGCAAGCAATATATGTGAGATACAAGTCTGCACGCCTGAAGCTACATGAACTAAGATCGAAGAGCCAGTTCCATCATTGTGTTTATTCTAAGTCTAGTTCAATTGTAGTAGGTTTTCATATTGTACCTTTCAGCTTTCTTAGCAGAAATTGTATTATGTACTGTGAGTATTCAAGCTACAGTTAACTTGATAGTGCCACAGCAGTTGAGGTTGTGTGCCACACTGGGATTAGAGTTTAATACGTAGGTTTACAAAGAATTTTTGTAAATGCTGTTTTGGCTCACTGATTTTAGTGGAAGTTTGAGAAAATCCTACTGAGTAGTAGGTCATGGGGTTTTAACCTTTTGAGACAGGTGTTTTTCACGTAAAAATCTCTGTGTTCTTTATTTTTGTTTATTTAATTTCGCAAAAAGTAGCTAGTAAGAACACCTATAAGAACTAGGTTCTTCTAGATCGAAAATTGGGTACCACACAAATCACCCCGCTTGTGAGGTATTGACGAGTAATAACATCAATGAGATTGAGAATTTTGGGTAGTTAGTATTTATCTTTAAATAATAATATCATTCTAATTTGAATTAGTCGAGTTAGTAGGTATATATTAATGATATTATGCGATTTGAATTTGAATTAATCAAATCAGTAGGTGTGTTCGGAATTCGGATGATTAGACAAACAAAAAATAAGTATTTGACTTGAGTACCAAGATCATACAGAATTTGAAGAATTGCAATGTAGTCCAAAACTTGTGATTTGTGGCTACAAAATTCTGACTTGTTGTATTTGTGTCAACACAACTTATCATAGGGATCATTTACTTTAAAAATAAATTATGCATGAAGTATGATATTTGTTAATCTACCCTTTAAGTTAAGAGTCCTCCAAAAATTCACTTATCCTACATAGATAACTGCTTTAATGATTTAATCACAATCAATTGATATAGCTTACAGCTAATCATTTGTGTCCAATGCATTATGTCTTAGCTAAAACATTGATTTCTAGAGTTTTATGTTTTCTTGATTTCTAGAGTTTTATGTTTTCTGAGACTAATTTTTCTTCATATGATTTTAGGCTTAAAAGAAGGTCTATATTAAGTTAAACGGTTAAGGGTCAAAACTGCCCTCAACCTATCGACTCCGGAACAAAATTGCCCTCCGTTTACCTTTGGCGAAGAAAATGCCCCCACTGTTAACTTTGTGGCCTATTTCTACCCCTAAAATCTAACAGAATCTTGAATTTCATTTTTATTTTTTTTTTAATGCCACGTGTCACGTTTTGATTGGGACATATAAAGAACGGAAAATTGGGACATTAAAGAACGAAAAAAGGGTCAAAACTGCCCTCAACGTATTGACTCCGGAACAAAATTGCCCTCCGTTATCCTTTTTTGGGTCGGGTCGGTCGGGTTGAAGTGTAATGTGATTTCCCGCTTTCCAACAAATGTAAAGAGCTTGATATATCACATATATTCATCTTCAGTTAAAGTGGATTGGTCATTCCTATCCAATGGGGGGCTGGTTTTTCATGGCTTGGTTATGGGGGACGGGTTGGACGCCTGGTTCGTGATGGAGGGGGGCTGTTTGGTTGTGAAGTTTTCCGGCGATGTGAAGCTGACGGGCTGGACGGGGAAGATGAAGCAACGGGGTAGCCATGAGAGGTCGTTTGGTGGTTTAGGGTTAGAGAGGGTGTGTTGTGAGGAAGATGAAGAGAGGGTTTGGTGTTTTTTGGGTCGGGTCGTTCGGGATGCTTGTATTTAATTTTTAATTTTTTTAATTCCACGTGTCACGTTTTGATTGGCCATTAAATAAACTTGACCCAAAATCAATTCTCACCCAAATTCCGACACAACGCGACCCAACGCGACTGACCCGACCCAAAAAGGTTAACGGAGGGCAATTTTGTTCCGGAGTCAATACGTTGAGGGCAGTTTTGACCCTTTTTCCATTCTTTATATGTCCCAATTTTCCGTTTTTTATATGTCCCAATCAAAACGTGACACGTGGCATTAAAAAAAATTAAAATGAAATTCAAGATTCTATTAGATTTTAGGGGTAGAAATAGGCCACAAAGTTAACGGTGGGGGCATTTTCTTCGTCAAAGGTAAACGAAGGGCAATTTTGTTCCGGAGTCGATAGGTTGAGGGCAGTTTTGACCCTTAACCAAAAATGATGCATGAGGCATTTGCACAAATGGCCTTTTGAGATCAGCATTTAACCAATGTCCTAAAAACGGCCATATGCTGCAAATAGTCTATTATGCGTAAAACAAGCTCGGTATAAGAAATTTTCACCTCCTGTAGCAACGGTGAACTCCTCATTTATTTTAAATAAAAACCATTTAAAAAAATTATATTCTTTAGATATCTTTTAAGATTTATAGGAAATTATTTAATTTTGGTTACCTCATAGCCCTAAGCCACTAAATATGCTAATCAGTTACACTATTTTCTTTCTCTCTCTACTTTGATACATCCTATTATCTTTCCCCATCCCATTAAAATGTCCTATCTCGCCCACTTCAGAAATTAAAAAAAAGACACTAAATTCCGATCTCGTGATGTAATTTGTGATGTTTCTAGCGACAAGGACTCTAAAGCAGGAAACAGCCTGGAGGAGGGAAATACTTTGCCGACTTTGTCCAACGACAGAGGATGCATCTTCCTTCTCTCAATTTATCCTAACACCATGGCTGAATTATAAAGATTTTCCATCTAATTAGGGTTTCAACTTTCAACTACACGAGAAAGGGGCGGGAGTTGTGGGTCTTCACTTAAGTTCGGATCGGAAAGGATCTGATTCTACCGAGTTCATGTGAATAGTAGGCCTTATTAATTTGGAATTTTCTCTCATCACTGCTTATGGAATCATGGTCGGAATCCAATGGGTCATCGGAATATTGTCGACTAAAATAGGTCGTCTAAAGTTTGGGGTTGAGAAATTTGAAGATTCTGTTACCTTTTTCTTAAGAGCATTTCAATGTATCTCATTGTACTTTTTTCTTTATTGTAATTCAATGTATCTCGTTATATTCCAAGTATTTCATTATATTCAGTGTCTTTCTTATCGCGACCCTAAACCCAACCCAGTCATGATGACGCCTTTCGTGAAGACAAAGCCAGCCGACACACCTCCAATTCTCTTTAAGCGATTAAAATAATAGCTACTAAGTCTTTAATAAGAATTAAAATTCCAAAATAATCATTTAACAATATAATTTACGAAAATAAAAACCAACACAGCCTGACATCGGGTTTGTCACCAGTCATGAGCATCTAAAATAATACTAAAAATCTGAAAGTCTAGTCCACTACTAAATAACTGAATCAGAAAGGAAATAAGATAGAGGGAGGTTGCACTAGGCTGCAAATCGCCAAACAACTACCTAGTAATCCTCCGAAAATTTGCTGGAACTATCCATCCTAAGTAGCAGGACCTGTAGCGCCCGAATCTGCACACAGAGGTGCATGGAGTAAATTGAGTACTTCCAACTCAGTGAGTAATAAAAAGAAATGAAGACTGAACGATATAAAATCACGTTAAACAAATAATTTAGCTATCAATAAACATAATTAATAATGTAATCTCATAAAACACCTTCTTAAGTAGTTAAACAATATATAGAGAAAACAACTAGGAATAGTAAATACATAAGAATTGCCCCGTGCACAATAATCATCAGTATAAGCCCTTCGGGCAATATCATAAAACAAAACCAGTCCCTCGGGCAATATCTCATATCACAATGGATACCCGCGCTCACTGGGGGGTGTGCAGACTCCTGGAGGGGCCCCTTATAGTCCAAATACAATATCAAGTCATCTCGTGGCATCATAAACAAGCTCTCGGCCTCTTATCAATATCATGCCACCTCGTGACGTACAATCTCAGGCCTTCGACCTCATTATCATAATCAGTATATCACTGTTGCGACATGCAGTCCGACCCAAAAGTATCCTCACAATATAGGACCTCGGCCTTAATCAGTCATAATCTCAAAAGCCCCTGGGGAAATAGTAAAATATGCAGCTCAGCTCATATCTTTAAAACAACATTTAAGGTTTCTAAAAGATATTAACATAGCTGAGTTTTGAAAACATTGAAAGCTATGGCATGACTGAGCACAAGTATAAAATCAAACAGTAAGGGAAATATCATTAATGATCCCCTAGGAGTTCAAATAGTTGGCACGAAGCCCAAATATGGCATTTAGCCCAAAGAATAATAATATCAAACAAGTAGCTACCAAATATACAGAAAAATAGTCATTTGGGATGGACTAAGTCACAATCCCCAACGGTGCACGATCACACGCTTGTCATCTAGCGTGTGTGTCACCTCAACACAGCCGAAGTTTGTATAATCCGGGGTTTCATACCCTCATAACAACATTTAAAATTATTACTCACCTCGAACTAGCCCGAAAAGCTACTCCGCGACACGCTTGCCTCTCGAACCAACTTCTGAGTGCTCCAGATCTACCAAGTTCAGATTTTTATCATCAAATTATGCTAAATGAATGAATTCCAATTGAAAAATATCGATTTTAAGCACAAAACCAAAATCAGTAGAAACCCGACCCGATATCAAAAAGTCAAACTCTCGGTCAAACTTCTCAAGAATCTTCAAATTTCTATCTTTAGCCAAATGACTTCAAAATGAACTAGGACCTCCGAATTTACTTCCGATCGCACTCTTAACATAAAAATCACCATACAGAGCTATTCCCAGACTCGGAATCCCAAACGGACATCAATATCACTGAAATGCACTTCAACCTAGACTTATGAAATTCCTCAAAAATGCTAACTTCCACACTAGGCGCCAAAACATTCCCGAATTTTCCAAAACCCTATCCGGACATACACCCAAGTCGGATATTAGCATACAAACATGCTGGAACCTTCAGATCACGATTTTGAGGTCGTTTACTCTAAAATTCAATCTTACTCGATTCTTCCAACTTAAGGCTTCTGAAATGAGAATTTTCTTTCCAATTTGACTCCGAACTTCCCAGAATTCAACTCCCACAACACCTATGAGTCATAACACCTGAAATGAAGTTGCTCATGACTTCAAACCATTGAACGACGTGCTAGAGCTCAAAATGACCGGCCGGGTCGTTACATTTTTTCTCATTATATTCCTCTGTATTCTATCTATTTTATTGTATTTTGCAGTTGAGAATCCTTTTTATAACTGAAAAATACAAAATTTGTGTGTTATAATTGAGTTTGTTGAGTTATATTAGGAGTCTATTATGTTAATTGATTTACTTTTCGTTTTAAAAATAGTGTAATCCCCTATTTCATGCCGTGAATATAGTCGAATATAATAATCTGTCCAGTTGTAATTCCATATTTTACTCCATGAGTACAGTCAAATACTCTCGAATATAACAACTGATTAGCTGGACTTTCCTGATTCACGCCTATTTTTGTTACTATATTCATGAATACAATATCTTAAATACATCAAATACATCTTATAACTACAGAAAAGGTATTTATATTCCGTAATATAGCAAATGATATCTATAGATGGCTAATTACTACTAAAAATAGTACTTTATAAAAAATTCTCTATAAAATTTCGTAGAACTAACATCAGGTAGCCACTCTAAATGGCTGCTATTCAGGAATTAGCCGGTGCATCCTGAATTTTAGTTTTCAGTTCAATTTTTCTTGTCCTGAAGTTAAAATTTTTAATTTAAAATTTCAGGACAAAATAAGTAAATGCACCCGTAAAATATATATGTCCAAAAACCAATGTCATTTTGAAGAGACGATGTTTAACTTTTGTCATTGTTTAAGGAATTGAAGCAAGCTTGTTTGAAACACACTTCTTTGAAGCGCAAAGTATCACTGATGAAATGATAATTAATTCCTTGTTTTACATTGTTTCATTGCTTTAAGCAGCGAAACGATATGTTAATTTTGATAACACTAGTCTTTAAAATCCCAAAATAAAGCTTTCAATTTGTTACTAAGTTAAATCTTCATTCTAGGACCAAGAATGCCTACAAATGTTGAAAAATATGAAGGAAGAGAAGCATCAAATGCCCTGGAACTAAGCTTGCCACTGTCCAAAACTTGGGAGAAGTCGCTTTTGAATGTTGAGAGTTGGGAATGTCCGATCCATTACCGTACACGGCGTTTATATTTGGGATGGTCGAGATTCCTCCACTTGTATTTTTGTGGCCTTCCGCTTCGGCAGGAATCAGCCCACCAGCAGCCCTAATCAATCCAAGGCATTGAGCTTGAGATATATACAAGGAGATAGCATATTAATCGCAAAAGTAACACATGCTAGCTAGTTTTTGGACCGATATATTATACTGAAACTCTAGTATATTATGCTAAAGTTCCAATAAACTTATGCTGGAACTCCATTATAATATGCTAGAGCCTCAATATATTTATGCTGAAATTCCAGTATATTATGCTAAAGTTCCAATAAACTTATGCTAGAACTCCATTATAATATGCTATAGCCCCACTATATTTATGCTGGAACTCCAGTATATTATGCTGGATTATTTTCCGAAATTTGAATAATTTTTCGTTCAGATTTACTTTACATAAAAAGTGGCTAAAATTCGATTACCTTTGAAACTGTGGCTATTTTTAAATAACCACTGCTAAAGACTATTCTTAAATTTCTCCCACATTAATGTGAGGCAAACATATATTTGACAAGGCTATATAGAGACACCCACATCCATAAATAACGATAATATTCTGAACATTTTAACTTCTTTTACGCTAGCTAACAGTTTAAACAAAAATTCGTTTATACTTTCAGATTAACTAAAAAAAGTTGTTATATACAGGTAAATCATTCATAATAAGTTGGACTAGCTAGCAACCTGAAAAAGTCAGACAATGAATTACATGATGCTATAACAAATTAAATTACACTTATTTTTACGGTGTTAGTGTATATAAATTAAATTATATTATAAATAAGAAGAAGAATTAAAAAGAAAGACAACCCAAAAAACAGCAGGAACATCATCAATACAATCCCAGTCACGCACACTAAGAAAGCACTATATAAAAGGAGGAAAAAAGTTTGCTCATGCCGTTCTACTTTTTTTTTTTTTTTTAATTAAAAAAGTAGCATTATTTAAGGAGATAAAGTGGAAGAAAAAGCACTTTTTTTTAAGGAAACAAATGTTTTTCCTATTGTCTTTTCTCTTCATATTTGCCGGTGTATTCTATGCCTCTTTTCCCTTTAAATTTTGAACACCAATATGTTAGTATGTATGTTCAAAAATTCAACACCAAAAAGAAAGGAAAGAAATTAAAAGAAAACGTAGAGCATACAATAACAACAAACTCAGTAAATTTTCACATAAAACTGAACCATAACTTTGAGAAGAAAAGGTAGTAGAAAATCACAAATGATAAAAAAAGGCAGAAAAAAAGATGAAAAATTAATGATTAATAAAGCAAGTTTAATTAAAACAACATACCTTGGAGAAGCTGGGTAAACACAAGATCCATAGCCTAAGAAAATACAGAATAAATCACAACTCAGCCCATTAATGCCTCTGTACTAGCTATTTTGTAAAGATTTTAACTACTTTTATATAATATAGTAAGAGAATTTTTCTTCTATGAAATTACCTACAAATAATAATAGGAATAATATTTACTCGTACTCAGTATTTATATGCATTAATATAAATATATTTATATTAGCCATAGTTAAATACATTTATTTGTTTGCTGTAAATATTAGATGCGAGTAAGTTTTTACTCATGTTTATAATAGGTGAAACTGATTAAATAAAAAAGACAAATGACTAACCAACTATCACATATAAAATACTGAAATGTAAATATTATTTTCAATGTCGATGAATATGAATTAAACTAAATCCTTGTGCATAGAGATGAAACAACAACAACAACAACAACTTAAGTATATTACATAAGTGGGGTTCGAGTAGACCTTATTATTGCCGGGCTGTTTCTATAGGCCCTCGGGTAAAGGAAAGATAAAAAAGAAAGTAGTGACTACAACAAGATACGATGATAAGGAAACCGAAGCGAAAGGAACCCCATATAGTAATAAAGATCTAAGTATAAGAAAATACGAAAACTTGTCCATAAGAGATGGAGAAAGAAATTACTTGGATCAGTTTTGGCAAAAGTAGCAGTGCCAGAAAATTCACAAGAGCCAGGAGCTTCATTCTTCCTTTGATAGAAACTATTATAAGCATAAGAAGCATGATTTTGAATAGTATTGGGGAGATAACAAAGGCCAGAAGATTGAATAGGTACACAATCAGCGCCATAGCTACAAGCATAATCTAAACCTCTTTGTAAAGCCTGTGCACTTGCATCACTTCTCACTACACACCATGTTGCTTCTATTGTCACAATACTAATATTTAGGCTGCAAAATATGACTACGAATATGGATAATATTGGTGGTGTTTCCATGAACTTATATACAATGACGGATCCAACCACGCGTTCAGAATTTAGGGTTTACGGTCGATAGAATAAGTGTTTCAAACCTAGAGATAGGAGTTAGATGTACATTTCAAAATATATATCGTCTATTTAAAACTCAGAACGTTTAAATTCGTTAATGAGAGTTGGGAATGAGGAGTAGAGGTTTTGGTAAAGTAAGAAAGAGAGAAATGATTTACAAGTTAAAACTGTGGACAAAACAGACTGAGAATTAAGTGGAAGAGAGATATATATTATGTTCTTTATTTAATTTCTTTGCTGTTTATGTAATTCTTTTTTTAGAAAAATGATACTGCATAGCCGTCGTAAAAATAATAGCTGAAAAATATATAAAATTTGTATATTTTATATATATATATATATATATTGTATATTATCTACAAAAATTATGTATAAATTTTATTATACTTTTACAGTTATCAGATATAAATAGTTTCTAGCGGGGACTAAAAACGATAATACTTCTTCTTTTGATCTTTTATGGTTGTTGTGCGCTGTGTCATCTGTTTCTTTTTATCTTTTAAAATTTGCTTTTCCGCGTTGGGAGTTTGAACTTTAGGAGCTTTTACTTTCCAATCAGATTACACATATGTTACTAAAGTAATATGATAGATTTATATATTATAACAAGTAAATATGACATGATACTGAAACTGATTATACTGCCTTGCATATAAGCTAAACTCTTATAATTAGGGGTTCATGGTTCGGTTTGGATCAATTTTTCTCTAAAATAAACAAAATCAAGTAAATCGGTTTTTCAAATATTAAACCAAACCAATTAAGTCGGTTTTTCTCGATTCAGCTTATATCAGTTTTTTCGATTTTTTCGGTTATTTGTTGTTTTTTTCTTAAATATAAGACATACACTACCAAACACATATTCCAGCGACCACATTTTAAATGTAACACTATCAAATCAATTGCCCTTTGAGAAATCTATTATTCACCAAAATATATTGATGATAATTGAATCAAATAGTAATGAATAATTTAAAGACTCAATTAAAAATATATTATTTTTAATACGAAATGGATTTTTACACTAAATAAAAGAAAACTACCCAATCAAACTTGAATGTAAAGGTAAAGAATTATATTAAAGTTGAAACTATTAACATTTACCATAATTTTTTGAATAACAATATATATATATATATATATACATATAGGTATAATAAATTTAAAATAGTTATTTCTATAGTCGATTTAGTTCGATTTTAGTCTGATTAAAACCAAAATCAAACCAAATTTGATCGGTTTTTAAATTCAAAATCAAAACCAAACCAAACCAAAAAGTATCGATTTTTCTGGTCGGTTTGGTTTGGTTTTCGATTTTTCGGATTTTCATGAACACCCCTACTTATGATATACTGTAAACATAGAACGTATAATCAAATTTCTCTATAATAATATTATTTATTTTGATAATTTTTAGGTTTTTAGAGTGAATGGATGTTATACATCTATAATGACATTTGAATTTTATATATTTTCTGATTGCTATAGACAAAGATTATGAAAAATAAAATATTTTTTTCCTTTTGAAATTTCAAAGATGTGCATATTTCACTAATTAAATATAAGATAAAACTAATATATTATTAATAAATTTATAACTACATATTCAAACATTTAAACTCTAAGACACATATTTTAAAACAACTAAAACTAAATTCTTCAACGGAAAAGGGCCAAATATACTCCTCTACTTTCAAATATTGTTTATCTGTATCATTCGTTATACTATTGGGTTATTCATACCCCTACCGTTATACTATTGGGGTTATCTGTACCCCTACTATCATACTTTGAAACAAAAATACCCTTATTTTGGATGGAGTGCCACATGTTAGCACCAAATTAAAACGACCCATTTTCTTTCTTTTTTTACAAGGCCCGTTTTTAAAAACCCCGCAACCCGACCCCTATTTTCGTTTTTTCCATTTTTTAAAAACAATTTCAGTTTTAATAAAACAAAAATATTATGTTAAATTTTTTGTTTGATTTTATAAATTTATTTTTTTCAGCTTTTACAAAACAAAATTCTTTAAAAAATGAAAAAAATATTTTTCAAAAACGAAAATTTTGTTAAAAATAAATTTTTTTCAATTTTTAAAAAACGAAAATATTTTGTTAAACAATGAAATTAATTTTTTTTCTTCTTTTACAAATAAAAAAAATTCAGTTTATACAAAAAGGAATTCATCTTTTACAAAAAGAAAATCTTTAAAAAAAATAAAAAAAAATCAATAACGAAAATATTCTGTTGGAAATATTTTTTTCAGTTTTTAAAAAAAGAAAATATTTTGTTGAAACTGATTTTTTTCCAGCTTTTTCAGTTTTTTACAAAAAAAAAATATTTTGTTAAAAAACGATTTTTTAGTTTTTAGTTTTTATTTTCAGTTCAAAAAACTGGAAAAAAACGAAAATAGTAAAAACAGGGGAAAAAATTTAATATAACATTTTTGTTCTTTAAAATTGAAATTTTAAAAAAGAACTAGAAAAGAAAACGAAAATAGGGGTCAGGTTGTGGGTTTTTTAAAAACGGGTCGGGGTAAAAAAAAAAGAGTCATTTTATTCCGGTGCTGACATGTGGCACTCCTCCAAAATAAAGGTATTTTTGTTTCAAAGTATCATAGTAAGGGTATAGATAACCAAATAATATAACGGTAAGGGTATGGATAGACCAATAGTATAACAAAGGATACAAATAAACCATATTTAAAAGTAGAGGGGTATATTTAGCCCTTTTCCGATTCTTCAAATCTTAAACATTTTACAAGGTGAAAACTTTGTCCAATGAAAAAGATTGTACGTACAGATCTTTAAATATCAGGCGTTGTGTACGACAGGGCCTTCGGTGCAATAGAATGAAACTATACAAGCGTATACGAATGATTATTATATAATGATATTGTTATAAAGAGATATAAATGTACTACAAATTAACATTGCATTTTTTTTATTTTATTAACGTGTTTCTTTTTCATTTAAAAAATTTAAATGGCCTGGATATTCAAACGTGTGTTTGGGCTTGAGTTAGATAAAATAAATTATTTTATATAGCAGCGTTGGCCTATATTACATCATTTTATTCAATTCAATAAATATTGATTGCACTTTCTGCTTTCACAATCATAGTTAAAGTCTTAAATAATTGAAACTTTTTTTACAAGTCCGTACGCGCTAATCTTGGAGACGTGACTTTGCCCCAATTAGCTAAGACATAGTAAAATATTGTTCTGATAAAAGTATTTCTACGTATTATATTACTAGTTAAGAGTTGGCCCGGGCTCTAAGTATTTCTACGTATTATATTACTAGTTAAGAGTTGGCCCGTGCTAAGCTCAAGGTGGATAAGGAATTTTTTTGATTAAAAAAGAATATCGTGTGGCACATTATTAGAATTTTGCCAAATCACTTCTTAGTAAACCTCATCAAAAATAATTCGAGTAAACTGAAACAACAACAACAACAACAACAACAAATCCCATTTAGTGGGGTTTGGGGAGATACCCATATGGTCATACCCTTGGATAGAGAGGCTGTTTCCAAATAGAAACTCGGCATCTTTCCCTCCAAGAACTTTCCACCTTGCTCTTGGGGAGACTCGAACTCATAACCTCTCGGTTGGAAGTGGGGGTTGCTTACCATCAGAGCAACCCCTCTTGTCTTAAAACTGAAACTACAAATCAAACTTAAAATATATTCTTCTTGCGAGTCGGATTCCAAATTCTCCACCACATTCCTCTATGGTTTCTGTATTGAAATGAAAGTAAGAGATATGGGAATCCTTGTTTCTCTCCCGTCACAGTGCCAGCAAAGTATCATTAAGATCCACAAACAAGATCCAGAAGTCCTTACATTATGTGCTAAGCTGAATTGACAAAGCATAATTGAGAGGAGAAAGGGAAACCAAAGCACAAAGTGTCGTCTTCAGTCTTCTATTTTTCGAGGTGACACGGAGCAAACAACTTAAATATTTCATAGTGTAAGAAGTTCAACAGAGAAAGATAATCAACCCTAGTAATGAGACCTCTTCTTTCTCCCCTGGACACGAAATAAAAAAGCAAAAGGAAAAGAGATCTAGCAGGAAAATATTTAGTGCTCTAAATGATCTAATTAAACCCTACAATTTTAGAAAACTAAAATAGAATTACAGACTACACATAGAACTTACCAGTGCGACCATTTAAAAGTAAGGTTAATCGCATTCAAGCAAATCTTAAAAACATTTAGCAGCAGCCTAATTAACACAATAATGAACTTGCAATCATATATCTATTTTCAAGTTTGTAACTAAATAGAGGCAATTCATGGATGGTTCCCTCCACTGCCAGTCTAAATTAATAAGTTGGTCTTGAATTCAACAATGAACCAAGCGGATTTTACCCTAGGGCCTGAGCTCCATAGTCTCCCTTCATCAAGCACGCCTAGTCTATATTGATTTATTATTTGCTATATGAACCTGATTTTATCACTCAAAATTATCATTTTTCAGTTAGTGGTGCTCTATCTTGAGCATTTCAATGAAGAATCTTTACATAAAATAAAAGTTACCACTTTTTAAAGCCAATTATTCATAAAAAACTGAAATAAATGCTCTAATCGATGGTCGAACATATACTTAACATTTACGAACAGACACGCTAACAAGCTTATAAAAACTTCCACCATTTCTAAAACACTGTTACATAAAATTTTGACATGTAATAAAAGTATAAAACACAATTGATGCTTTTGTAATGTAGCATGCAGCATATACAACAGTACAATTCTAGATTCTAATATTTACCAAGCCAGTCAATTGACTGAGAGCAAAAGAATTGACTTCTTGTACTTTAAGGCAAAGCTTTTTGAGAAAACATAGGAGTGAACAAATTCAAAACTAATAATGTATACACTACAAGTATTTTAAATACCATTTAGCCCTTTAATTTTGATATTTGATGCAACTAACAACAACAACAACAACCCAGTATAATCTCACTTAGTGGGGTCTGGGGAGGGTAGTGTGCGCAGACCTTACCCCTACCCTTAGGTAGAGAGGCTGTTTCCAAATAGACCCCCGATATCCTCCCTCCAAGAACTTCCCACCTTGCTCTTAGGGAGACTCGAACTCACAACCTCTCGGTTGGGAAGTGGGGGTTGCTTACCATCAGAACAACCCCTCTTGTCTAATTATTCATAAAAAACTGAAATAAATGCTCATTCTCCAGAATTTAAATAGTGAAAAACTTTTAACCTAATCTTGTGTTCAGAAAGTGCATACACCATCAATAAAAACTCTTCAATCCCTAGTTAGTTTTGATCGCTTTTCAATATTTAAGAACCTCCGGAATTCTTTGCATACACTCTTTTAGTTATAGTTCCCTAAAAATATTTCACCTTCTTGTCATCTGGATGACAGATCTCATGAATCCAACATATTATTAATTGTTATTCACAGTTGATGATTATGAAACTAAGATACAGAGCCGAAGTTTCCACTTATATATCTGCAAGCATTATATTTCTTGAACCGAGAGGGTCTCTTGGAAGCAACAATGGATATACTTCATAATATCAACATAGACAATAAAAGGGCTTAGAAGACATCAAATAGAAGAACAATATAACTGTCGAAACAAAAAACTAAATACAATTATAGGTAGAACTTTAATAACTTTAAACTTCTCCTCTAGCTCTTCGATTTATTTTTAACAAGGATTTAATTTCATAAGAATCATCTCAATCATCTCCTTATCATGCCTTCTTCTTTAACAAAAGCTGGCAGGAAGATAATGTTTTCTAACATACATGCAAGAACTACTTAAAGTATTAGCAGTATGATGGATGTATGGAGGGAGATCGAGCAACTGAAAATATAACCCTTTGATTTCTGTAAAATGCTTAAGAGTATCACTAAAGTGGGTGATAACCTTTTGCTTCAAAGCTGATATATTTTATGTAGAATTATTGTAATTACTTTTTAGGCTAGATCTATCTTTAATCAGTAAATGGTTAATATATATACTTAGTTTTAGCTTGATGAATTGATTTCTCTTCATCCTACCTAGTATGGCTATATCCAATCCCTATTATGAGGAAACTCACACTAAAGGATTACGGACTGAGGAGCTTACCCTTCTTGATAATGCAAAACCTGGTTAATTCCTTCTTGTTAGAAGCAAGTATATCACATTTCATCCTCAAATTGCTTATTCGATTAAAATCCATTTCCTTGGCCCTTTTTATAAAAGAAAGGTAACAAAAGTCATTGCGGTCTTTTAGATGCGTAAAAGGAGAAAGATTATACTTTGTGTAACATTCAGATTTCATAATCCTGTTTTGAACAATAAATTTTAAGCTAAAAGTAATTAGGGGTACTTTATGAGAAGGTTATCATCATAGTTGACCAATACATGTTCACATCTAATGAAGGAGCAAATTGCAATAATTTGTGGGTATCTTGTGATTGTCCTAAACCAATCCTCAGCACCATCATTTGCCCCACCAGAAATCTATCTATTTTATCAGTGTGCGGCTTCGGAGAATAAACTTTTACAGCATTATAAGTTCTTTTTATTTCCATTTTGCTAGTATTTTTATGATTAAAATGATTTCCATCATATTGATCATGCCTTCCTAATTCTTGGTCTTCAAACTCTCAAGATGTAGTTTGTAGTAAAACTATTACTGTTCATTTGCAGAGACTAAATAATAACATTCTCCTCAAAAATTACATGTGAAAGGAATTGAGTGAGACTCACTCATATAATACTCAATGAAGAAGGTATCACTACAAAATACAATACTTCCAATATTCCCATGCTCAATATTTAAAGCTATTTTTTGAACAGTTTACACCGGTGGCAAATTAAGTTGTTATTTTTCATACAGTTCACACTACTGGCAAATTAAACTGGACATGGTATTGATATTTGAGTTCAATTCAGTCACATCAGAGAAATGGTGAAACTTTTTAGTATTTTTTTTCTCAACTTGATATGTCTAGCTATCAGCTCAAAATCCTAGACAAACATACATATTAATTAATTAGGATGTAAGATTACTCACAAACCAAAATTTTTAATTTCTAAAGAGAGGACTTACAATGATTTAAAGCAAGCAAGTTTATTTCCGTTAATCACCACAAAATTTAAATTTAATCACATTTATGTGGAATAAGTATCAAAAAACTTATCATACCTCAAGTACTGCCTTCTCTTAGACAGTGAGTAGTAACCAAATGTGCAAAAAAGCAGAATTCGAGAATAGCAAGGAGAGTTAAGATACCTGGGAGAGTACCTCTTTGACAATAACTGCGGCACTACCTATACCACTGCAACATCATATTTTAGAGAGTTATAGACATCTCAAACAAATAGATATGTCAATCCCTATAGCGTGCAAAAAGGATAAACATCTAAACTCATGACTATAAGAGAAGCTATTTTAACACCATAGCATCCATCTTTATAAGAATGACAGGAATATAGGAAATTTACCATAAGCTTTAAAATATCTACAACATACCTACAGTCTAGCTGAACAAAACTTTTTGGAAAGTAACAGTTAACAACTCTATTGTCCAAGAATTTTCAGGTTCAATGAAAACAAACATGCACAAATTCTTCTCTTGGATAGTAAATTTCAGAAAGCAAATTTTGTCACTAAAGCACATTGGATTATTGTTCAAGTACACAAGTTAAATGGAGAACTTGATGTCAAGAACAAGCAAAAATATTACAACACAACCACAATTATTCTTGAATAATAGCCGCGCAAAAATCAAAGAACTTGCAGATCTCCTAAATGAACGTTCATTCTTTTCACCTAAAAGGTCTTTTACAGGAAAAAAAATTTGGAGAATGACATTTCTATTATTAATGGGTTAATGAAAATACAACATCACATTAAGCCAAAGTGCAAGATGCAGCAAGAAATAATTGGCATAACTTCTCTATGCTATCCAATTTATAGAAGAGAGAGTATAAAACTATAAATCACCAAAAGAATGTCAACTTCTTCAATATCCAAAAAAATAAATATGACATCTGAAGTCTAAGAAGATACTCAAAGTGAATAACTTTTCTTTCGGGAATGAAAAAAAGAAATTACGTCAAAGGCGACTTTCAACAATACCATTTTACCAACATGGACGACTTCTTATTTGATCAATTTTTGTCATTTTATAGCTATTACATACCAGTTAGACGATATTTATCTTCCACATGGATGCACGTGATGGGTAGAAGCAGTTTTGTATTTTCAGCAAAGTGTCAACATGCTAGCGGCATGTCCATACTCGCCATCACGCCATTAGTTTGCTCTCGACCATAATAAAACAAACAGTCCATAACAATTGCACAAGCAGAAACGGAGAAAGTAGTAAAATCAAAGAACGAGCTGAACACTGAAAGCAAGGAATTGCAAAAGGCGATAAACCAGCTAGTCAATTAATAAGTGTAACATATTTTCGCACTAAATTCTTAAATTTCTACATAGAAAGTTAAGAAATTTACGGGTAACAGAGAACTCTCAAATTTTAACTCAATATCTAACAATAAATGAATCTATTGGAAGGGAAACTGAATTGCAGAAATTTAATAATTTGTACCCTCGAATTCGGATAAAATGAATGTCGTCGGAGAATACTTGAAGAAGAAAGCGCAAAGCACAGAGAGAGAAGCGATTTGTTCAAGAAGGGCACAAAGGTATTGCATAACTTTTAACTCAAGGGACACGCGTCGTATTCTTGAACAAGAGGTGTAGTCGACTAATGCCAAAGTGCAGCCTATATTGTGGACCAGTTAGCCAATTATATAGTCCATAGGGTGAAATTTCATTTTTACCCCGGAAGCAGGACGACCAGGTCCTGCTTATTCTCGCTTCTAATAAAAGTTAGAGAATAGAATATTTCGTAGAAGCAGAATTCGTATTTTATTAAGCATAAACTTGGTATATACGGTCGTAGAGTAAGGTGAAAAGCGTCATTGCGATTTCACGATGATATCCCGGGATTGTAATAATGAGAATATAATACGAACATTAAATAGTGATCTCTGGATTGATCAGAAGATCTTTTCAGTTGGCTAGAATCCGTTACTTGAACGAAACTAGATCTTGTGGTATCATATGAATATTTGACGATACATTCTGTACCTTGCTAAAAAATCGATCCTTGTTTACCAACCACACATTATCTAACCAAATCCAATTCTCTTTCGATATGTTCCTCAAAAAATCCAATTCGGGCGGATTCTTCCCCCAACTAACAAAGAGATCTTGGCGGAATTGCCACATATGAAATTGAGCACAGTTTTGCAAAGAAATAGCCCACTTGTTTCTCGAGAAGAGATGGGAAACATGCTCAATATCATTTGATTGAATAGTTGACCCAGCCCTTTGTTGTTTGAAGAAACCCTCCACTTCAATTGGTATTTTTTCACGAAAAGCAGTCATGAGATAAGAAATCCAGTGTTTCACTAAGATTTCGAATAGCGGTCCCGAATTCAAGTTGATTCTATTTCGACTCTTTTATTTAGTGAATATAATTTTTTTGAAGAATTAACCCAAATAGCCACCCACCCAACAGCTTAAACCAAAAATAGCCAATTGAGGTATGATATATGCATAACTTATAGTATATTATATATATATATAATTATGTATAATTAATGTATAAATTATATATGTGGCTAGAAAAACTAAACAATAAATATAGCCGGCTATTTAGGTAAAAATCCCAATTTTATTGGAAGATGTTTGGTTTATTAGGCTAAAAATGAGATATATGGGGTATATATAGATATGAGTTTGTTGTATACTAGATAAGTTTAGATAACCTTTTATTTCTAATTTTAACATTGAATTGTTCAAAAGACATTGGGAAAGGACCTTGGAGAAAAAATGTCTTAGTTATATTAGTATTTTTTTCAGAATTAATTAATCTCGGGATTATTATCTTATACTCAATGTAGGATGAAATATTAATATTTAATCGTACAATTTAATTAATTCCGGGATTGCTAATCCCAAATACAAAATTCATCAAATGAGATAAAATTATTTTACATTTAATTCCGAAATTATTATCCTTTGTTCGCGTATCAAAAGATCCCTACGTTTAATTACTATTTACACCCCGTTGACCCATTTCACCTTTGCTTGTAAGACCACATGTCATACAAATACAATAATAGTAGTAGTAGAATATTTTTATCAGAACAGCATATTATGTCATACCTAATTTGGGTCAAAATGATGTCTCCAAGACTTTTAACGACTTTCACTATGATTTTGAAAGCAGAACCAATCAAGTTGTCAAACTTGTTCTTTAATGAAGTCACAAATATTTAAAACATGTCAAAATAAGAGAAAATTGATTTAAATACCTAATACATTTGGAAATAATGAAATAAACGAATAGTAGCAGAATATAGGAAGAATGCACATTCCTTATTCATCCACTCACATCATTTGCCCAATTCAACAGTTCAGTGGATTTCGAACTGAGTTGGCCTAAGAAGCGCTTGGGCGCTCTACGTACGATATAGACTCCATCAAATACATATCGACTTCTTTCTGATGGATCAAGAATGGATAGTTGTCTCGTTAATATATACATATGAAAAATCATCAAAAACATAACAAATATGAATCTCTAAACCCATAATTTCAAAAGTAGATTGGGTTCCGTGGTAAGAAGCTAAAGGTTGAACCCGTCTGGATCTGCCTCAGCAACAGCAGTTGGTTTTTAACAATCAGCGATATTCCAGTAGCTGAAACAAATGACTCTTGGAGCTTCTTCAAATACTAATAATTCTGAATTCAAGGCCGGCAATATAGGCCTTTGTTAGTTGTTACATGCCAAGGCTTCAGAAGCCAACTAAACTGGAGCCAAAACATATTTTCAAAATTGCACTTGTTGAAGACATGATCAAGGCTCAAAAGAATTTCATGGGAAGAATGGTGCATGTACAAGCAAAAGTACTCCCTTGAAAACTCTCGTCGATACTTTCTCAATCTGAAAGCAACATGTCCAACTCCGGATTCTCAGATATGTCAATGTCATAGTCATTACTTGTTACCTTAGACGAAGTTTCAAGTCGAGAGGTACTATGCGAAATCTGTCCGGTAGCGTTATCTACTTTTTCACATATACATGAAGATGGATTTTCATGAAACACACCCCAGCTTGGCCCAACCTCCTTTGGCTCCCCCATGAAACCTCTCTGATATTTACCAACTCTATATACAAACTCCTTCTCTGTCATGTAATTTCTGTTTAAAAACAAGCGATATAGTTTCCTACCATTCGGGCGTATGGTAGGCTTATGACCAAAAAATCTCCTGTACCCAAAAGAAAAAAAGCATATTAGTCAGCCTTCCAGGATACCTATTAAAGGTCAATACGGTGCAGTAAGCTCCCACTATGTGCGGGTTTAGGGAAAGGACCGGACCACAAGGGTATATTGTACGCAGCCTTAGCCTGCATTTCTGCAAGAGGCTGTTTTTACGGCTTGAACCCGTGACTTCCAGAATACGAATTGCACAACAAAGTTGAAATATCAGAAAGGGAAGCAACAGACCTTCGCCCTGCTAAAATTTTCGCCATGTTTCCATGGTTGTTAGTGACAAATACATCACTTTCATCACAAACTATGAAGTCAAGAGCGGCCATTCTAGATGAAAACGCAGAAAATGGTTCTAACTCATCCTTGGTGGCAAGGGTGTCCTTTGTGTGGAAGTTTGGAAAGAGGGCTTTCAATAGAGTCAATGTCTCTTCTCCTCCGTATATTTCACCGGATGCTACATATATATGAACATCTTCACCATATCCAAGTGATCTCAGCATCAAGCCGACTTCTTCAGGAGTTAGAGGGCATCTTCCATGCCTCCTCGCCTTATCTGGGTCACTGTCCTGAAAGTATATTTCACATAGAGTTCACGTATCACATTGTATGAAAGTAGGGCTAAAAATAGGCTCGTAGCGTAAAAACATGTTCTTTACACTGCAAACTGTATGTATTTATATGTGTGTGTATATACAAAGACAAGGATGACTAAATCAGTGTACTACCCCAGACTATGTTGCATAGCCGCTTCACACGTCAAAAATAGGCTTAACGCTATACAAGGGGCTAACGCGCAATGGCTTTCTTTGATAGAGGCTTGCTTCTTCAAGTTCAAGTCCCGCTTGCTGCTTTTCCTTTTGATAGGATTCGGTGGTTGCAGCTTGCTCGCTGTCCACTAAATGAGCTTTCACTGCTCGGCCCCTATCTCTAATCTTAAGTAAAGTGAAGTCAAATCAATAAAGTGAACAACCCAACCACTTTGTTTGAAGCTTTGACATGAAGCTTCTACTCGTTGAAGCTTTGTTTCCCTTAATTCCAAAACATAACAATACTGCTGTGTTGGACTCTTTTCTGATAGGTAGTTCCCTCTTTGTACACAATTGAAAATCTGAACCAGAAGTGCATTTTTTTTTCTTTTTGATAGAGAAAGATATGAACCTAAAATTGCAGCCCCGGGCATAGGCTCAACAGTAAAGGAAGTAGAGCCCTGGAAGTGTGACAAGTGCACATCACAAGCTCGAACTCTGCTGGTATTTAAGTGGAAGGAGAGTAGAGGGACAGGCACATATCCCCCGCGTTTCTAACTTGTCTGCAAACCAGAGATGGGCTAACTACAGGGAATTTAAACTATCCAAAGAAGAGAAAGAACCAAAATTCAGATATAGATCGAAAAAACTTCAGTGCATAAATGGAACAAAATGAAACAATCAAATACTTGAAGCTCACAGTTATGACGATTATGATTGGACTCTGATGCACGGGTACTTACATGTAAAGTTTTCCACTTCTTCCGTATCTTCCCCAGTTCTCTCCTCTCCTTATCTCCTCCTCCATAATAGCATCCTGAGAATGCAAGCATATCAGGTTCAAACCTGTTAATGGAAGTATATGCACCATCAGCACACTATTTCTTCTTCTAATATTAGTTAAAACATCCATCAAAAGTTAACATGTCAGCAATATAAGAGAATAAAGCAATGAATAAAAATAAATAGTCGTAATCAAAATGATATGGTGCTTCTTATCGACATTCCTAGCCACAATTCTCATGTATGATAAAATGTTCCTGCAATCTTAATCATTACTTATACCCAAGAATCCATACACCATAATCTTGTCTATGTAAACTATTTAACTTCCTGAAGAGGCAATAAACAAACTAAATAGCAGAAGTCTGAGCACAACACTTATAGTAAACTTAAGGAAGTCAAACAGGACAAAGGGAATGTGGAAAATAAAGGAAGAAAACCATAACATTAACAACGATCAAATACTAACTGTATGTGACATAAATGAGAAAATTAAACAAAAGACTAACCTTAGGTGAAGAGCGATAAAACGGCTGCTCCTCATCCTCATCCGCTGGACCAATTTCTCACCCATTCCAAGTATAGGGTCAGCAAATTTCAATGCATTATAATTAACTCTGCATCTAAGCTTTTGCAAATCTGTATCCAGCTTATTTGCAAGTCGATAGTCAAACTTGGTGATCTGTACAGCCTGTTACAAGAAGCAAATGCTATACAGGTCTAGAAATATCAACATTCAAACATATCTTATATACAGCATAGAGATATCCGTATCCAGGATGATTTATACAGTTGAAGAATGAATTTCCTAATTTGGCTGTGTATCTATGTCTGAAAACCAAATTTCCAAAACTAAATTGAAGACGAGGAAACCTGATTCAAGTTGAGTTGTTAACAGACCAGTTAACCTGATTCAACTAAGCAGCAATAATCTTCTCAACCTCTAACCTACAGAGATATAAAGAATAAAATGGATATTTGGAAACGATTGTCTTTTAATGGGAAGTTTTCTCATGCACCTAGTAGTATTCTCACTTAGCGATGAGCTTATACTCACATCCAAGCAATTCCACCAAATGTTCCAACATATTTTACTATCACATGAATCAGTGAGTGATATTCACAAGTATCTTGGAAAAGATTATGCGTTTGGATGATATTTGTATTGAAGTTGAGAAAAGAGTATTTGAAGTTAATGTATCGATATACTCACATGTTTCTTGTTAAGTACAGGCAATACACGATTTATATAGCAACGGTCAGTGCACTTTCTAGGAACTCGCATTCGATAAGGTGACCAGATCTGTCCTCTTCTGAGTGGGAGTTCCTTTACAATTGAAACATCTTTTGCGAGATATTTTATAAACCAATCAACATCGAAAATATCAGAGAAGCCGCTGCAAGGAAAAGGCATAGTTCACTTTGCAGTTACTAGTAAGATCACCAGCTCTAATATTTACACAATCAATAAGCTTAGATGATGAAAAATACCCAAAATATAAAGAAAAAGTAAAGTAGAGTATCATTTTTAGCTTCTCACCTTGAGTCTTTCCAGTAAGAACTCTTGTCCAGCTTCGGAACAACAAGAGTAGCATTTAAAATGCGAGCTGCAACAACAGCATCAGTTATCTGCCATTGAGATGGGAGAGTTTACACCATTAAAATACAGAACCATTTTACATTCTGTTTAATCATTGTTTTTCGATGTGAGAAGAAGTTAAACTATGCAGTAGTTAATGGCAGGAATGCTATACAAACTGTTACACATCACAAAAGGCATACACATGTGTCAGTTTTCAAGGAAATATTATCTCTCTTTCGGGTGAAAGCAGAAGAGCCAATTCTTCACAATGTACAAATATTTCTAACCATAGACTCATAAGTTATGGTTTATACAATTCCTCTAGGATGAGTTTGATAAACAGCAATCAGATTTCTTATTGAAAGCGAGTGCAAAGCACGTTTGCTTACCCCGGTTCTTTGTTGGTTAAGACCTCCACTTGTTACAATCGACAAGTAACGATTTGGATGAGTGATGTCCTGTGCTTCTGCAAATTTTACAATGACTCTAATTAAGAAATCGCAGAGTAAAATGAGATTACCGAAAATACAATACGGATTAGTTTCTTCCAAAAGCTAAAGCAATACAACAACAACGTAAATTCCACTAATTGAAAGAGGGATGGAGTTTTACGCACTTAGGAATTCGTTGCTCGCATTACTGCATCCATAAAAGAACTTGGAATTTCTTGAACTCCAGATATCCCGATCGGATACTCCTCCTGATCTGGCCTTGATCTCAAGAATCAATCAACACAAAAGTTTAGAAAGCTTAAATCCAATCAATAAATAGAAACTTAGTAGAGAAAACAAGAAGACAAGAAATTAACCGGAACATGAGATTGAGAATCTTCAATCTCATCAGTATCAGCATCATTGTCTCCCTGCAAATACAAATTTACAATCAAATTAATACTTCAAAAATGCCTGCACGCGCACATACAAACATATGTTACATATATATTGTTGTGTGGTAATTAGCTATCTCGACCGTTTCATCACATACATGCTATGCAAAAAAAATCTAACGAGAAAATGGACATGCATTACATATGTATCATTGTCTGGGAAGCTATCTCGACTATTCTATCAGATACCTGCAATGCAAAAATTCTACCAAGAAAGCGGACATGCATTATATGTGTGTGCACGCGTGTGTATTCACATATATGTCAGCTATCTCGGCTGTATTCCATCAGATACAAAAAATTCTACCGAGAAAATTAATGGACATGCATTATATGTGTGTGTATATATAATATATACAAATATAATATATAGAGCTATCTCGGCTATTCCATCAAATACCTGGTATCGTGGAAATTCTACGAAGAAAATGGACATGCAATAACAGGTCGAATAATATAAATAATATAGGGAGAAACTAGGGTGAGTTGAATGCCATACCAAGGAACGACGACGGGGATGAAAAAGACGATTGCCATTGGGAGAAGGAGCGAGAATGGAGAGGAAAAAGATAAATATGAGAAGAAAACCAAAGGCAGCAGAGATGGCCGGGATTAGCCACCGTCTACGGCTATAATGGTGGTGGCGCCGCCGAGAGAAGGCCATGGGAACGGTGGTGAAAGAAGGAAGTTTTGATTCTCCTCCAGTTTGCCTTAATTTGCCTATGAAGATGAGAGGGAGTTGGGCAACACGTAAATCTCTAGACTGCTTATACGAGTGTCATCGCACTTAATTACCACATTACCAAAAAAATTAAACTATACTATATTACATATAATGCTTAAGTAATAAAATAGAGCAAAAATATACATTAATAACTACTATAAAAACAAACTATATAATTAAATTTTCTTTTTAATTGTTCAAAAAATAATGTCATACTTATTTAGACATAATTTAACTTAAAATTTTTCATTTTAGTTATCTTAATAAGATGATTTTTAAACACACAAATATTTATGATTTGTTTTAGACTACAGTCTAAAAAAATTCTTAAACCGAATCAAGCGTCATCACATAAATTGCCCAGCAATGTTACAAAGAAGAGATCAGATATATAGTCTATTCTTGATATTTCTAGGGGGAACCCAAAAAAGAATCGTTGTGTATATAAAAGATATACAGTATAATATTGCCGTTGATATAAGAGGGTTAACATAGCATATGTCCAGGAGACTAGGTGGAAAGGGTCGAATACGAGGAATATAGACGGGTTTAAGCTGTGGTATTCTGGGGTCGTGAGAGGTAAGAATGGAGTGGGCATCTTGGTAGATAGGGATCTAAGGAAGCCCGTGGTCGAGGTTAGGCGAGTGAATGATAGGTTAATGTCTATTAAGTTGGTTATTGGGGGTTGCGTCCTCAACGTCATCAGCGCTTACGCGCCGCAAGCGGGCATAGACGAGGAGGCTAAGAGGCGCTTTTGGGAGGACTTGGATGATCTGGTGAGTAGTATTCCCCAATCTGAGAAGTTAGTTATTGGAGGGGACTTTAATGGTCATATTGGGGCTGATGCTGGTGGTTATGGTGAGGTGCACGGTGGCTACGGCTTTGGGGTTAGGAACGGAAGAGGCACTTCACTACTTGATTTCGCCAGGGCTTCCGAGCTTCTGATTGCGAACTCGACATTTCAGAAGAGGGAGGAGCATTTGGTCACCTTCAAGAGTTCGGCAGCGAGGACTCAGATTGATTACATCCTTCTTAGAAGGAGCGATAGGGGTATGTGCAAGGATTGCAAGGTTATTCCGGGAGAGTCTCTTACGACTCTTCATATATTCCTAGTGATGGATGTTGGTCTCTGGGTGAAGAGGAAGAGGAGGGGTGCTCGGGGACAATCGCGGATTAGATGGGGTGTTTTGACTAAGGAGAAAGCACAGGAGTTGGAGAGGAGGTTATCTGAGGGAGGAGCTTGGAGAAGTTCTGGGGAAGCGGACGCTATGTGGTCAGAGACGGCGAACTTGGTTAGAGAGGTAGCACGGGACGTGCTCGGGGTAGCCAAGGGCTATTCAGGCAGACATCAGGGTGACTGGTGGTGGAACGATGTAGTCGAAGGAAAAGTAGAGGTGAAGAAGGCGACGTTTGCTAAGTTGGAAGGGAGCACAAGCGAGGAAGAACGTAGAGAGAACAGGGAGATTTACAAGGTAGCGAGGAAAGAAGCAAAGCTGGCGGTTACGGAAGCTAAAAATGCGGCGTTTAATCGCATGTACGAGGAACTAGGGGAGAGAGGCGGGGACAGAAAGTTATTTCGGTTACCTAAAGCAAGGGAAAGGAAGGCACGTGATCTTGACCAAGTTAGGTGCATCAAGGGCGAGGATGGTAGAGTTCTGATGGGGGAGTCTCAAGTCAAGCAGAGGTGACAGGCGTACTTTCGAGACTTACTTAACGAGGAGGGGGATCGTAACATAGAGCTAGGGGAGTTGGGGCATCCAGAGCAACATAGAGACCATGGGTACTGCAGGCGCATAAGGGCGGAGGAGGTCATTGGGGCTTTGCGTAGGATGAGTAGGGGTCGAGCGACCGGACTTGACGAGATCCCGGTGGAGTTCTAGAAGTGCATGGGTAGGTCAGGAGTAGAGTGGCTCTCCAGGTTGTTCAATGCGATCTTCAGGACCAAAAGGATGCCGGATGAGTGGAGGTGGAGTACAGTGGTGCCCTTGTACAAGAACAAAGGGGACATCCAGTGTTGCAACAACTATAGGGGTATCAAATTAATAAGTCACACCATGAAGGTCTGGGAGCGGGTGATTGAGGCGAGGGTGAGGGAGATGACATCTATATCTGGGAACCAGTTCGGTTTCATGCTGGGTCGCTCCACTACAGAAGCTATCCACCTTGTCAGGCAACTGGTGGAGCAGTTCAGGGATAAGAAGAAGGACCTGCACATGGTGCTTATCGACTTAGAGAAGGCGTATGACAAGGTCCCAAGGGAGGTGCTATGGAGGTGCTTGGAGACAAAGAGCGTGCCGGAAGCCTACATCAGAGTAATCAAGGACATGTACGATGGAGCTAAGACTAGGGTTAGGACGATGGGTAGCGACTCTGACCATTTTCCAGTGGATATGGGGCTCCATCAAGGATCTGCGCTTAGTCCTCTCTTGTTTGCCTTGGTGATGGATGCTCTAACCCGTCATATTCAAGGGGATGAGCCTTGGTGTATGCTATTTGCTGATGAAATAGTCTTGATAGATGAGACGAGGGTCGGTGTTATTGAGAGGTTAGAGGTATGGAGACAGACACTCGAGTCTAAGGTTTCAAAATAAGCAGATCTAAGACAGAATACCTGGAGTGCAAGTTTAGCGCCGAGCTGAGCGAAGTAGGCAGGGACGTGATGATTGGATCTCAGGTCATCGTCAAGAGGGACAGTGTCAGATATCTTGGGTCGGTGATTTAGGGGGATGGAGAGATTGATGGGGACGTCACTTATCGTATATGAGCGGGGTGGTCAAAGTGGAGGCTTGCATCAGGAGTCCTGTGTGATAAGAAAGTTCCACATAAACTCAAGGGAAAATTTTATAGAGCTGTGGTTAGACCTGCAATATTGTATGGGGCGGAGTGCTGGCCCGTGAAGAACTCTCATGTTCAGAGAATGAAGGTTGCGGAGATGAGGATGTTCAGGTGGATGTGCGAGCTCACCAGGTTAGATAAGATTAAGAATGAAGTTATTATAGAGAAGGTGGGGGTGGCCCCGGTGGATGAGAAGATGCGAGAAGCGAGGCTGAGGTGGTTCGGGCATGTGCGGAGGAGAAGTCCTGATGCCCCGGTGAGGAGTTGTGAGCGGCTGGCAATTGTCGGCGTTCGGCGAGGTAGAGGGAGGCCTAAGAAGTATTGGGGAGAGGTTATTAGGCATGACATGGCTAGAATGCAGGTTTCCGAGGACATGACCCTTGATAGGAAAGTCTGGAGGTCTAGTATCAGAGTTGTAGGATAGGGGCTCCTAGAGTTTTTCGTACTCCTCACCCGGGATTGGGTGAGGCTTGGCAGGGCTATCCATAGATGATTTGTGTTTTGGCTTGTGTCTCTCTAATGGTAGTTATTTACGGTAGTTACTGTATTATATTATTGCATGCTATTTTATTTATGTTTCGTATGTTTAGATAATTATTTACGCTATTTCTGCTGGAGTTACTAGTGCTCGTTTATTTTTATCTTTCCTTCACTGAGCCGAGGGTCGATTGGAAACAGGCTCTATGCCCTTTCGGGTAGGGGTAAGGCTCGTCTAAATATTACCCTCCCCAGGCCCCACTTTGTGGGACTATACTGGGTAGTTATTGGTGTTGTTGATATAATCAAGCTGTTTCTATTTTTATTTTATATTTATTGAATTGAATATAAATTCACTTAATGGCACATATGAAATATGAATGTGGATATACACTTTCAGAAAAGGATAATATGGAATAGAAAAATTCCCTCTATTTTTAGCTTAGATGTTTCATGTTCAAACGCTGAAAATTGAGAGCCCGTTTGGATTGACTTAAAAAAGTACTCCCTCTGGTCCATAATAAGTGTCTTTTTTACTTTTAGCACAGCTATTAAGAAAATACAAAATTACCTAGTATGACTAAACTACCCTTATTAAGTATTGGGCACATGATTATAGTGGCATTTTATTGTTCTTCTGCACATAAGGGTAAAAGAGTAAAAATAAATTAAATTTTTTCTTGATTACCTAACTAGACACTTATTTTGGACCAAAATCAAAAAGTAAAAGAGACACTTATTATGTACCGGAGGGAGTAACTTTTAAGCACAAGTGCTTAAAAGCAACTTTTAAATGATGGAGCTTATTTTATAAATAATCAGTTACATATTTGAATAAAAGTATTGAAGCTTACAAAAAGTTGTTGAAGTGTTTGGCAATCAAGTGCTGGTAAGCACTTTTTTTATTAAAAAAATAAAAATATCCTTAAAGTTGTTAACATTATAAAGGAGTTGATGATACAATATATTTAATTATGAATTAATGCAAATAAAAAAATAAAATATATTTTAATTTAATTACAATTTAATTGATTACTTTAGATATCAGAACATAGGCATCGCCGCTGTGAGCACGTGATTTTTTCCTTGCTTGAATTATTCCTCCTATAAACTTCTTAGAATTAGATTTTTTTTCTTTTATTATTTTATTTTCAGGATTTAAATACTTATTTTTGTGTGTATTTTTATTTTTGTGTGCATAATAATTCATAAAAAATAAATAATACAAAATAGTACATTTGCATTTAGGACCCCATTTTATATTTTTGTCATTCTATTAGGTAATTAATATTACAAAAAAAGAAAAAAAATAACAAACATAGTTCTTTTGCATTTTTACTTTCAATTTCCGAATTTTTCATAGTTTTCTTCTAAAATTAGGATTTAATCAATTTTTGTAAAAATAATTGCTTAGTTTTGGATTTAAATCAAGTCTTTTAGTTTAATTTGCATTCAACCAAAAATCTGGAAAAAAAATGAGAAAACAAAATAAATTAAAAGAATTAGATTTTGTCTTATTAAAAGATTTCAAATTTGGGCCAATTCTAATTCCATCCCAAACAAACCCCTGAACCAAACCCCTTTTCAACCCATCCCAAAATACCCTACCCGGTCCAGCCCCTGTAATAGCAAAATGACGCCGTTTTGGGGGTCAAGCAATCTTAACCGTCTAGGTTTTTTGATGTGACAGTTGAGAAGCCCACATGGATTCATATTTAAATGTCCAAATGGTACTCACCCCCCCCCCCTCATTCCCCCTACCCTCACCATCTCTCACATCCCAAAACCAAAAAATATGACGCCACTGATCACGGCCAAGTAGGCCCTATAAAAAGGACTCTGCGGATGTTGCAAATAAAATCCGAGTATTACGCCCAGGGTCGAATCTACAGAGAGTCAACATATCAACTACCACCTTTAGACCCACTAAACCCTTCCGAACCATCTTCCCAATACTTTTGAATCACAATTCGAGATTTCTTTAGGAACTACGATTGCAGAAAAGTAACAAACTATAGCTAACTAACTAAGGTTGTAGAGAATAATGAGAGAAAATCTAAGGTAATGACTTCCCCTATTGATGTAATCCCTTCTGTTTATGCTTCATACAAATTTACCAACACATCTATATCAATAATGAACACTCAACTTACAGTAAATCTCTCCTGAGCAATTACCATAATATACTATTGCACTCTCCCGAGATATACTAGCTAGCTTTAATTAACATAATTCATTTAAGATGGCACCCAAGGCTTCGTTATTCCTAATCCCGCTTTTAAACCCGTAGTTAGAGATTCCTCTTATTACTTTAGGAGTGGTGTTATTCAACAACTACCTAAATATGCACTTTTTCCAAGTTAGCACATTAAATAGGTACAGCTAATTGAGGATCCTATCAATTAACTACAACAAGAATATAGTTGCATAAATATAGATTAAAACTGGCAAATTTGCATTCACATAAACAAGAAGTTCAACCCCCAATAGGTTCCATCAAAACCTTAGACAGGAAAATTAGCTACTCTTAGCTATGGGTAAACAAACTAAATTAATATTCAATATAATCTAGCAATAAAAATCAAAAGGGAAGAAGAAATATGTTTAAGCTAATATCTCACAATTGTTTTTCCTTCCAAGAACTCTAAAAATTCAATACATGCCTCTATTGGGCGAAAATTCACGCTTTGACATAACCGCCCCTGGTCTTCCGCACGCCTACCGCGGTTCTGCCGCGGTCGCGGTAGAACCGCGGCCAAACAGCTCCTCTGAATCTCAATATGTCTGCATCAGTCTCTCACCGCGGTTGCGGTGGAACCGCGGCAAAATCAGTTCTCTGATCTGCCTATTTTTGCGTGGTTCGCTTGGGATATTTCACAATTGGCCTCTTTTTCTTTATTTTTGACTCCAAAAGTACTCCTTAGCCTTCCCTAGTCATATATATCCTGCAAATCATGAAAAGCACTAATAAGATCATTTTGTTATCACTTTCATTACCAAAACTCTGCAAGAAGGTGGTTATTTAAAGCCTGAATATAGTTAAATTCACCTATTATCAACACTCCACACTTAAACCTTTGCTCGTCCTCTAGCAAGCTAAACCACACTTTTATGCCTAATTGTTCGCTGCATTGCCCAGAGTTATGTTACACCTGCCATTTTGACGAGCCAACCTAAGCAGTGCAACAATCCTACCCAAGGTGCAGACTCTACTGCCATGACACACTCAAGCTCACTCTAGTTACTCTAACAACGGTGAAGACTTACTTTTCCTTCCTGAGTCACATGCTCTCACATCAAAAGTCTGAGAGAAGTTCCACACACATAGAAAAATATTCAACACAAAGAACCAAAAATAGAAAGAATTCACTAACTCTCAGCAAAGAGCATTCATATGCCACATAGACATACCATAAGCTTGCCCCTAGTGTAGTACTCTACTAATCGAGCTGTTTTAGTCAAAGATCAATAGGTCTTTATTTGATTGTAATGTAGGCTAAGGGACGGGTAGGATACATTTGGATGTATTGACTAACCTCCCTAAGAACTTTATAATACTTCCTTTTTTGTTTCCATGCTCAGCCCAATTATTCCTCCACATTTTTGTTCCACATGTAACCCCCACTTTATTCAGGTGCAAATGGCTTCTTGTTTTCTCTTTTTGTTTAACAAAACCTGTGCATCAATCATTATTCATTCATGATTCCCCTTCTTTCGCTAACTCCCTACCACCCCGCACTTTGACTTTTGTATATTGCTTCGTGATTCAAGTGCTTCTAGAAGGTGTAGGTTCAAACAATCATTTATTCAAACACAGGAATATAGTTCATTATAGGGTTATCAAAGAACAGGCTTCAGGCTCAAGGGGGTTAACTAATGGCAATGTATACAGGTGATTCACAATTAAACAGCTTACACAAGGAAATGCCTCAATCATCTCTAAGACCTAACAACTTCTATTTCGCTTTGCAAACACATAGGGAAAGTTCTAGGTATCGCATGCAAGCACAGAATGCAAGTAAGGATCTCATACACACTTAGCATGTAACTCATTCAGAATCCATTTATATACACATACATACGAGCTTTCAAGCAAGACAAGATGTGCAATATTAAGGCATAGATTTACAAGTCCACAACTGAGACAAGACCTTACACTCTCAAGTTCATTTTAGTTGTTTGCAGGTGTGAACATCAGGGGTCGCATTCTAGCCTTTTACCCATCTTAGTCCTAACACTACAAAAGGAAAATCTACTTAACCCGGTTCAAGAAAAACCCTTGGAAAAGAACCGTGGTCAAAATAAAAACCAAGGGGGACTTAATACACTACCTAAAAAAGAAAAATATAAAATAAAAAATCTACATGGACTACTTCCCTCAAGAGTACTGTCCAAGTGGTCTGTCATCAGGAAGAGTTCTCTACCTTTGTTTTTGTGTTTTTTTAATATGTATCCGACTTGGACCTTCAAGAGACCCGTCGACAAGTGTCCATCATTGGGCCAAGTTAGGTACTCCTAAAAAAAATCTACCATCACTTATATACAACAACAATAATATTTTCATGTTACAACAATCATAATATCTATATACAGTAAAACATATACACAAAGTAAGTCTCTCACCCCACACTTAAAATCAAGGCATGTCCCCATGTCATATCAATAAATTAAAGCGTAGAAGGGTAATAAGACTTCCCTGAGACTCAATCAGAGTCGGAGAGAGTGCTGGGGTCCACATTGCAAGCTCTCCCCAATGCACGGAACCATGACATAACCGTCCCTCGGACCGGGCCTACCTCTGAGACATGGCATCAAGTCGTGTGTGTAAGCCATCAACTGAGGTGCGTAGATTTGCGGCCTCTTCTTCCATGGAACGTAGTATTGGCCTAGTAGATTGAGACATGGAGAAACCGGCCCCATGATGGGAGTGGCATGAAGGTCCAGCAATGTAAGTAGACCGCCTGGATGGTGCGAAGGGAATCAGGGCATCATCATCATCTATTTCAACTGTCATCTGTGTGCCCCTGCCCACTCTGTTGCGGGAAGCTCGGAAAGGTGCCTCAAGTTCCACTGCCCCGTCAGTAGGATTAGTGGGAACGTTCTTCTATAAGCACACCTGAGTCACCAAGGAAGGGAAGTAAAACCCCTTTGACAGCAGCGGTCCTCTCAAGATCAGTTCATCACGAATGACCTTAGCTGCATCAAAATCTCTCTTGGTGATGAAGCACCATGTCAGTAAGGCCCTATTGAAGTTCCCATCTGTCGTGTTGCTAGACGGCATGAACTTGCTGCAGATGATCGTCAACCAGCACTTAGCCAAGTGCGTGAAAGAGTTGGAATTCAAGGTGATATGGTCCCTTTTCCAAGTCGGTCGCCCCCAGCACAAATGGCCTTGATCATAACCTCCCACGTGACATCTGGTCGATCGTGGTAATAATCAACATCGCATGTGAACTCAGGCAGCTGCAAGACCTAGCGAATATAAGAAATGTGTGCTGGGACTATTTTACCCCGCACAATCACATCTCGAGCTAGGTGAGCAGGGCATTTCGCATAGACTCCCTTGCTATCATCCTGTTGACCGGGCATGGCTCATCAAAAATGAATTCCATCTGCCTCCTCCGAATCTCTTCATGCCTATCCTCCTTTTCCGCCTGGAGGGCTGCTCGGACAATCTGAATTTCAGGAATGAAGTTCTTTCGCGCCTTAGCATTGAAATCATCCTCTGCCAGTTCCGAGACGAACCTGGACTCATCATAAGTCAGCTGTTGAGCTGGGCCAGCCTGTCTCATCTACCTCTTGGGAGCCATAGTACATACACAAAGTTCAAACAAACCATTAAATTCATCCTAAATAGTCCCAAACGGGTGGTTACTCAGACTTTTCCCCCGATGGCAACAAAACAACACCCCCTTTTAGTTCATCGTTTCACACTAGCCCCCCTAGCAGTGTCGTGAAGTTCACAGAATCCTCTGTAGCCGCCCTACATAACTTATACCACCCCACACTTGCTCCTTCACCATTTTTCAAACAAATAGAGCCCCCCTAAATTGCAAAATATCACACCCCACAATTAGGAATGGGCATAGCCCACCCCACAACACCACAACAACTCCAAAAATTCTGCAATAATAAGGCCTTGCAATAATCACACCCCACAAACAAATTCTAGGCCTCCAAAGTATCAAAACAAGCCCTATAACCAAAGTATAATGGAGGCCCAACCAAATAAGCACCAAATAACCCACTAGAAAGAACTACAACCATATACAACAGCAAGAAGCACAACTATGGAGAATAAATTAAACTATTGCTACCTAGGGTTAAGTTAAAAAGAAACTATACTAAATTACACTAGATTAGCAGCTAAACGAAAGAAAAAGAGAGAGAAACTTACTTGGATAGAGGATGGGAAAGGGTTTGGTGAAGTTGGAGAGTAGCTGGGTGAGCGGGAGAGTGTTTTTAGAAATCGATGGGAGGGGCTTGGGCGTCTGATTTGGGGATAAAGGGGTAGGTGAGGGTGTTTAGGAAGGGGGGGGGGGGGTTAAAATAAATAATAAAAAAATAACATAAAAAATGTACCTGGGCAGAAACGCGGTCACTGCGGTTCTACCGCGGTCGCGGTAGGACCGCGGTGGACCAAGTTCAGAGAGGGGTCAGTACCGCAGATTTACAGCGTTCGCGGTGGAATCGCGAAACTCTGGGTTCAAAAGGGGCCAATACCGCGGTTTGACCGCGTTTGCGGTTCCACTCTAGGTTTAGAGAAGGGTCTCGACTGCGGTTTGACCGCGGTCTGAGCCCTTCTCAGATTTTGATCGCCTTTTTTATATGAAAAGAGTTACACTTACAACATTTTCATGGGTTACCTCCCATGCCGCGCCTGATTTAATATCGCGGCACGACTCAGATGAGCGCAATTAAGGTTTGCTCGACCTCTTTGGCTAGTTCAAGTGCAGTGCAAATCCTTCCTTAGGCTCGTTCATTCCCACGTATAATTTCAAATGTTGTCCATTGACTCTAAATGTGCGAGAGCTATTCTTAGTAGTAACTTCAACAGCTCCAGACGGGAAGACTTCAACTACCCGAAATGGTCCAGACCATCGTGACTTTAGCTTACCTGGGAACAACCTCAGTCTTGAGTTTGTATAGCATTACCATGTCCCCAGATTTAAAAGTTCACTCCACAATGTTCTGATCATGCAGCCTCTTCATTCTCTCCTTGTACAGCCTTATGCTCGCAAAAGCAAGATGTCGGAACTCCTCAAGCTCATGCAATTATATGACTCTTGATGTGCCCGCAGCTTCCATATCTAGGTTTAGCTGTTTCAGTGCCCACCATGCTTTATGCTCAAGTTCTACAGGTAGGTGACAGGCCTTCCCAAACACCAACTTGTATGGAGACATACCAATTGGTGTCTTGAACGTTGTTCTATAAGCCTAGAGTGTATCATCTAACTTCCTTGCCCAATCTGTTCTTGTGACGTTTACAGTTTTTGTTAACACACTCTTAATCTCTCTGTTGGAAACCTCAACCTGTCCACTAGTTTGCGGGTGGTAAGGAGTATCCACCTTGTGGCGCACATCGTATTTTGTCAACAACTTCTCGAATGCCCTGTTGCAGAAGTGAGTGCCCCCGTCACTGATTATTGCTCGTGGTATCTGAAAGCGGGTGAATATGTTTTTCTTCAGAAACCCCACCACCTCCTTTGCATCATTGGTGGGTAATGCTACATCTTCCACCCACTTGGACACATAGTCAACAGCAACAAGAATGTATTTATTGTCGTAAGAGCTAACGAAAGGGCCCATGAAGAGCCTGCAAAATAGAAGATTGTTCCATCTCGAAGACGCATCTTCGGATCATGTTATCCAGGCATATTCTAAAGACATAGGGCTCATCCCAATAGCACAAACGGATTGCACGAAAGAATCGTTTCCTCTGGACCGATGAAAGGTCATAAGGAACTATACCACTGGCCAGGTAATTGGCATAATCCACATACTATAACGTAGATTCATTCCCCCTTATTTGATGCATATCGCCTAATTTCTTCCCCCTTTTGGCATTAGCAAAAAGAAGAGTATACAAAGGCTACTTTCCCCTTTCGACACTTCCCCCTTTTGGGTATATCAATTGTTAGTGTCAAGAATAAAATAGGAAATACAATGAGGAATATACATTGACGATATTTAAGAAATCATACCAACATGAAATAATACCAAATGTTAGCAAAAACATAACAACCATAATAATGGTTATTTTTCGCAAATCATATTACTTAAGAACATATCAACAGTTAATTTTTAGCAAACCAATAGTTGTATTAAAAACATGAATCATTTATTTTTCAAGAATATATCAACTGTTATTCAAACCAAAAAAAATATTCATCAAAACATGAATCAATCATTATTTTTAACAAAAATAATTGATACCAATTGTTATTCAAGATAAAAGTTATCAAAACATGAATCAACAAAAATAATTAATATCAATTGTTAACAAAGATATATTAATTGTTAACAAATATCAACTATTATGTTTTTATCAAAAATATGATAACTAACCGAAATTCCCCCTCGATACAATAAGGTTTCGTGCTTGGTGCATCTACTACGATATTGTAGTCTTCAAGCACACCTGCAAACGTACCTAAAAATAGATTTTTGGTACCCAGGCACTTTTGGGTCCTTGGGGGTTAGGCAAATAATAATCATAGTCAAAAGATAAATCTCTATGTTTTGCAAAACATACGGGCGCAATGTGTCTTACCCGGTTGCAATAATGACATATAACATTCGGGTTGTGCATATGTCTTGGTTGAGCCAAAAATGTTCTAGGTGATCTAAAGTCGTTATTCCTAGACGTATTACGATTCCTAGAGTTATTTCTAGGTGGTCTAGAATTATTCATTCTAGACTCATTAACAAAATTCCTAGAGTCGTTTCTAGGTGGTCTAAAATGATTAATTTTAGACTCATTAGTGAAGTTCCTAGAATTATTTCTAGGTGGTCCAACTTCATTTCTATCATCCTTTCTAATATTCTTCTTAATTTTTTCATTTGTTTTAGGATCATCAACACTACGTTTTTCTAGTGTGTTCCTAAGTTTTATGTTCTTTATTTTCAAAGAACTACAGGAAGAACAATTGGAACTTTGATCAATTGAAGAGGCTTCATTCATTTCCTTAATTTTATTTTTAAGGTCAATATTATCATTTTCTAAAAATTTATTTTCTTCTTCTGACTTCTCATTATCACGAGTCAATTTTTCAAAATCTTTTTTTTTCAAAGAAAGTTGTTTTTCAAAATCTTTTCTTTCAAAGAAATTGTTTTCTTCAATTCTTTTATGGTTTTGGAAGCTCTAATAAATTCACCATATAATTCATCATAGGCATTTTGCATTTCTTCAAACGAGTAAGAGTTAGAATTACTTACCTCTTCTTCCTCGTTGGCCATGAGGCATAGTGCGGCAGTTTCATCGCCCGAGCTGTCCGAATCCCATGTCACGCGCCTATGGTGTTTCTTCTTTTTCTTGTCCTTGGGTTTTGGACAATGTGATTTGGTGTGGCCAAGTTTTCCACAATTTTGGCATGAAGGACTTGGTTCTTCCTTCTTTATTTCCTTCTTCATAAACTTATAAATCTTTTCAATTATATCATTGGAAATAATATCATCATCGCTTTCCGAATCACTTACCTCTACTCTTTTAGAAGATGAGGCTTTGAAGGCAATATTCAAACTTTTACTTCTAAGATAGGGATTAAGAATTGTGCTTTCATAAGTTTCGAGGTTACCTCTTAGTCCATCAATTGTGACATCCGTGATTCCTATCGACTCTTGGATAGCATTGGCTTTGGAAGGCCATTCGGGAGTGAGACTCCGTAGGATTTTTCGAACAAGATCTTTGTTCGTGTACACTTTCCCGAGAGCATGAAGATCGTTGACGATTTTTGAGAATCGTTCGAACATAATACCGATGGGTTCTTTCTCCCTCATTTTGAAGAGTTCATATTCATGTGTTAGAAAATCAACTTTAGATTCTCGGACTTGAAACGTACCTTCATAAGTGATCTCGAGTTTATCCCACATCTCCTTGGCGGTTGTGCAGCAAGAAATCTTCCGATAGTCATCCGGATTCACCGCACAATATAATAAGTTGACGGCCTTTGCGTTATTTTCAACTTTCTTGACGTCCTCGGCATCATATTCATCTTCCTCCTTTGGAACCGTGGTTTCCCCAACTTTCTTTGTTGGCATTTGTTCACTGTTCTTGATGATTTGCCACAAGCGAAAGTTATTTGATTGGATGAAGATTCTCATCCGCTCTTTCCAATATGTGTAATTTGTTCCGTCAAATAGTGGAGGCCTATAGGTGCGGTGTCCTTCGCTCATCATTCCTGCGTTCAATATTCTCAACAAAAAATATATATCGTTCTCTCAACCGGTTAAGGCTTTCAGAGAGTTAGGCTCTGATACCAATTGTTAGGATTTATACCTGTCACTAGAGGGGGGGGTGAATAGTGCGGCACGAGAATATTGATAAATATTGCGGAATTAAAATTGCAGGAGCAAAGTAAATGCGGTAATTAAAATAGTAAGGAAAGAACACACCGAATTTATACTGGTTCACCACAACGTGTGGTTAGTCCAGTCCCCGAGAGACTCTCTCGAGTTTCCACTAACTCTGTTAAGCTTACGGGTGCCTAACAAACCGTTACACTTGCTCGTAGATGTACACTCTACAAGACTTCAACTTGCTCGAGGATACCGCACCTCAAGACTTCACCTTGCTCGTGGATACCGCACCACAAGACATCACACACTAAGATTGAGGGTACTTAGCAAATCCGACAGTCAATGAGAAGATATGGTCTTCTCAAACACCTTTCTCTTTTACAACAAGAACTCTCTAAAAGAGTACATAAAGAGATACAAGATTAGCTCTATGAACAACTCAAAGTTGTCTCTCAAATGGCTCAACAAAAGCTCTAAAATGATGCCCAAATAATATCAATATGTATATGAACAAGGAGAGGTGTTGTGGATTTAAAATCAGCTCAAAAGACCTCTATTTATAGGTGTTAGAAGTTGTATGTCCGTTGCTTAATTGACAATCAATTTTGCTGATTTTATGCAAGATAATCGATTCTCCACTTTGCATAATCAATTATCTTCTCAACGTTCATAAAACGGAACGTTGGGAAGGCAACGGATAGTCAAATAATCGATTATTCCAATCATATAATCGATTATGTTGCCTTGTGGAATTTCCAGCAAAGCTGGAATATACCATAGTATACCAGAATCAAAGCTGGAGTATACCAGAATATACCAGAATATACCAGAATCAAAAACTTACTTCAAAAACCATTTTGGTTAAAATGAAGACGTTAAAATCATTTTGTTTGAAGTATATTAAAAATGTTTATGATATATATGATTTAATAAAATGATTTTATGCATATTAATGATGACCTATGTTGAGCCAAAAGACGAGATAACTTAAACGTTGCTCTTACATTGGTTCTACCTAGCGACATATGCCTTGGGTCTTCGGTCTTGAACTTTTGAGCTCGTCTTGGCTTTTTCATGCAATCCATTCATCAATATGCTTCTCGGCATTCAATCTTGATTGTTTGCTAATGCATCTTCATTGTTTGTCATACAATAACATTGTTTAACAAGTTGACTTCATTGTTTGTCATTCATCAAAATCTATACCTGAAAATCATGCTAGTACAACCAAAGCGCACATATCATGGATAGAATGATTTTCTACATCCTATGCCCCTCAACCGTATGCGGTCATGAATGCTCAACCTTTTGTATGACAGCAACAACATGCCAATAGAAACCAAGCTCCATTTCAAAGAAACCAGCCTCCTCACCAAAACCACTATTACCCCCGTCCTCCACAAAATAACTTCCATCCTCGGGAACCCTCCAGGAGACCAAATTTTATACCAATTGGTGAACCTTAGTCCAGTTTGTTCCCGAATCTTGTTCAAATGAATTTGCTGCAACCCATACCTCTAAAAATGCAAAACCTAGAATCACATTCCTATCAGCGGGGCGTCAGATGTGCTTATCACTCAAGAGTTGAGGGGAATGATACAAAAACTGTTGGACTTTGAAAAAAGTTGTGGAAGACTTGATAGAACAAGGAAAGATAGTGCTAAGGGATGAGGATGTCCCCAACGTGACTAATAACCCATTGTCATCCCACAATAATGGGCCAGTAATTGGAATGATTTGTGAAGATAAAGAATTTGATCTGGCACTAAAGGCCATAATTGTCATTGTTGATGCTGAAAGAAAGCCGAAAATTGCCCTGAAGCAAGATAAAAGGAAAAAGAAAACCAAAGCCACCCATTCAGAACCAAAAAAGAAATTAGAAGTAGGAATACGGGCAATGCCTCCCAAAAATGGTGTTCTCTATATCCCGCGAGGTCGTGAAGAAAAAACATTGACTCTAAGCCCACCAAAGAGATTTGAACTCAGAAGAGGGGCCCATATGTACGTACCCAAGGGACCTTATATGGTGCGGGGGACAATAAGGCCATCGAGGCCGAACGAGCCCGTGGTTATTGGACGTGCACCACAGAAGCCTATGACAGATCCAACAGCGGCACCATGGAATTACCAAAAAATAGTGGTTACATATAAAGGAAAAGAGATCTTGGGAGCGCCATAAGAAAATCACCCTGTTGAGAAGTATGTTAATGTGGAAGAAGTGAATAACACCACCAGAAAATGGTTCCCATCTAAGAAATCGGTAAGTGCCGAAGAGGTGGAAGCTTTCTTTCAGAAGATGAAGATAGTAGACTATGAAGTAGTTGATCAACTTCGAAAGTTTCCTGAACAAGTATCATTGTTGTCATTGTTGATGAAGTCCCCTAAGCACCAGAAGGTTTTAATCAAGACCCTCAATGAAGCATACGTGCCAGTTGAAACTTCGGTGGAACAGCTAGAAAGAATGGCGGAAAGATTTTTCGCTATCAATCAAATTTCATTCAGTAAAAATGACTTACCCCCGGAAGGGACTACTCACAACAAAGCCATACACTTAAATGTCAAATGTGAGGGATACTATGTGAAGAGGGTCATGGTAGACGGAGGTTCTGGGACATTTTCCCACTCTTTACATTACATCGTATGGAAATCAGGATTGAATGCATTCGTCTCAACAATGTATATGTGAGGGCTTTCAATGGAATTAAAAGAGACAAATTGCATAAATTGACCTAATTTTGACCATTGGCCCAGTGGACTTCGAGGTGACTTTCCAAGTGCTAGACATGGACACACCCTATAATTTTCTTCTGGGAAGGCCCTAGATTAATGTCGCAGGAGTGGTACCCTCTACCCTCCATTAGATGGTGAAATTTGAATATGAGGGTTAGGATATTGTGGTCCATGGAGATGATGAACAGTCAATCTATCGTGACCTGTCTGTCCCATGCCTAGAAGCGAGTGAAGGCAGTGAACACATAGTTTACTAAGCTTTCAAAGTTGTGGTGGCGGACTAGCATGAGGAGGGATATCCTTGCCCCAAACCTTTCTTATCCAACGCCTCGATTATGGTGGCCAAGGAAATGATCACATGGTTTCAAGCCAGGAAAGGGTCTTGGAAAATATTTGCAAGGAATATCTGAGCTAGTGACTCTGCCTACAACTAAAAAGTTCTTTGGGATAGGTTTAATGCCGACCCCAGATGATACAAAGTGGGTAGGTGAGAGAAAGAAGGAGGAATGGGTCCTGCCATAGCCACTGCCATATTTGTATGAGACCTTTGTCAATCCGAAGTACAGTGGGGAAGGGGATGATAAGGCCTTCCCAGCCGAAGATATTGAAGAAATATGTGGGGCAATAAGGAAGATACTCTACGAAACCCACATGGTTAAGCCAGAAGAGGGTACAAGCACCGCTGAGGTGCTATATATGGGACCAAACGCCAAGCTACAAAATTGGAAGGCTACACCATTTTTGATCAGATGAGAGTCCTGGTAGACCTGTCCTGCTACGTTTTCTGCATCGCGAGTTATTCTAGGGTGTAAGTCGGATGTTTTCTTTAGTTTCTTGTCTTTAAATTTCCAGATGTAAACCCTGTTATCTTCAAATTCTAAGAAATGAAATCAATATTTCATCGTTCATTTTTCTTTATTCTTTCTGATTTTGCTATTTTACTCTTTTATTTCTTCTTTTTAGTTCTAATAATACGACTTTAAATAACATGACATGCTTGCGGAGTTCATGCCCAGAACCAAATATGCTGTCTAATTGTGAAATAATGAACCATGAACCAGAATATGATGAAGAAGAGGATTTTAGGGAAATAAATCGAGAATTGGAATAATTTGAGAATAATCCTAAGCCAAACTTGAATGATACTGAGCCGGTTAACTTGGGAACTTCTAAAAAAATCCGAAAAACCAAACATTCACAAGGACGAGAAAAACTGGGATACGATAATCCAACTCCTCTTTGAGTTCAAAGTTCTGTATTCTTGGTCGTACGATGACATGCCGGGGCTAAGTGTTGATCTGGTTGTTCATATGTTGCCAATTTACCTTGACTTCCCCTGGTCCAACAAAAGCAGAGAAAGTTCAAAATTGACATCAATGGTATGATCAAGGAAGAGATCATGAAACAGTTAAAAGCAGGGGTAATCCGAGTGGTCAGGTATACTACATGGTTGGCTAATGTAGTCCCAGTTTCAAAGAAAGATGGAAAGATTCGCGTGTGTGTGTAATGCAGGGATTTGAACAAGGCAAGTCCCAAAGAAACTTTTCCTTTCCCCAACATCCACATCCTTATTGATAATTACGCCAAGCATGAGATACAACCCTTTGTGGATTGTTATGCAGGATATCACCAGATGTTGATGGATGAAGAAAACGCAGAGAAAATAGCCTTCACCACACCTTGGTGTACATATTGTTACCGAGTTATACCATTTGGTCTGAAGAACCCTGGGGAGACTTACATGTGGGCCATGACCGCAATCTTCCATGATATGATGCATCAGGAGATAGAGGTATATGTGGATGACGTAATCATCTAGTCCCGAACTCAAGATAACCATGTCCGAGATCTGAGAAAGTTCTTTGAGCGGTTACGTAAGTATGATCTGAAGCTAAACCCAGCTAAATGTGCATTCGGAGTCATGTTGGGCAAACTTCTATGTTTCATAGTCAGCAGAAGAGGTATCTAGTTAGACTTAACAAAGATGAAGTCTATCCGGGATTTGCCTCCTCCGAGAACCAAAAAAAGACGTGATGAGCTTGTTGGGCAGATTAAACTATATCATCTGGTTCATTTCTCAGCTGACTTACACATGTGATCCTATATTAAAGTTACTAAAGAAAGATGCAGCAATCAAGTGGACAGATGAATGTCAATAAGCCTTCGACAAGATCAAAGAATATATGTCAAATCCGCCAGTCTTGTTCCCATCGGAGCCAGGGAGGCCTCTTTTCTTATATTTGAAAGTCTTAGAAAATTCTTTCAGTTGTCTCCTCGAGCAACACGATGTAACTGGGAAGAAAGAACATGCAATCTATTATTTGAGCAAGAAGTTCACCATTTATAAAGCTAAATATACTCTGTTGGAGAAAACTTGTTGTGCTTTGACTTGGGTTGCTCAGAAGCTAAGACGTTATCTGCAAGCCCACACCACTTATCTCATAACCAGCTTGGATCCTTTGAAGTACATATTCCAAAAGGCGATGCCCATAGGAAATTTATCAAAATGGCATATTCTGCTCACTGAATTTGACATAGTCTATGTCACTCGCACAACAATGAAAGCCCAAGCTTTGGCAGATCATCTAGCTGAAAACCCTGTTGACGAGCAATACCAACCGTTGAGCACTTACTTCCCAGATGAAGAGGCAAATTCAACAGAAGAAATCTCAAAAGACACTCATGCTTGGAAAATATTCTTTGATGGGGCAGTAAACGCCAAAGGTGTAGGAATTGGGGAAATCTTGATCTCACCCACCGGTCAGCACTACCCAGGCCACTGCTAGGCTTCGATTTTTCTGTACAAATAATACTGCTGGGTACGAAGCCTGTATCATGGGTATGAATATATCGATTGACCAAGACATTGAAGAGTAATTGATTATGGGGGATTCAGATTTGATTATCCGACAAGCCCAAAGAGAATCGAAAACTCGAGATATTAAGCTTATTCCCGATCGCCAACATGTGGAGTATCTCAATAAGCGGTTCAGATCGATAGATTCAAGTACATCCCCCGATGTCACAATGAACTAGCTGATGCACTTGCTACTCTAGCCTCAATGTTGCCCTACCCAGGAAAGGCCCACATTGATCCCTTGGAAATCCAAATCAGGAAAATACATGGTTATTGTAATACGATTGAGGTAGAACTAAACATCCAGCCATGGTACCATGACATTAAGAGGTTTTTGACAAGAGTACCCCGAACAAGCTACTAGAGATCAAAAGAGAACCATTAGACGGCATGCGAGCGACTTCTTCTTGAGTGGTGATGTCTTGTACAAAAAGACCCCGGAACTCAATTTGTTAAGATGTTTTGATGCCGAGAAAGCTGGAAGAATTATGCATGAAGTGCACACAGGAGTATCCGGACACCACATGAATGGGTACGTTTTGGCAAAGAAAATCCTTCGAGCAAGGTATTACTAGATAACCATGGAAAAAGACTGTTTCAGCTTTGTCTGGAAGTGCCATTAGTGTCAGGTGCATGGTGATTTGGTTCATGCACCTCCAATAGAACTGCATCGCATGTCAGTACCTTGGACCTTTGTTGCCTAGGGCATGGACATCATTGGGTCGATCGAGCTGAAAACCTCAAATGGACATAGATTCATACTGGTTGCCATTAATTACTTCACGAAGTGGGTTGAAGCCATCACTCTTAAATCAAGCTGTGGTAGATTTTGTACACTCTAATCTTATTTGTCATTGGCATTCATACAACTATGATCACAAATAATTCTCCAAACCTGAATAGTCGTTCGATGGAGGAAGCATGCAAAAAATTCAAAATAATGCATAGGAATCACACTCCTTACCAGCCCAAAACCAATGGTGACGTCGAAGCAGCAAACAAGAACATCAAGAAGATTTTGAGAAAAATGATACAGAGCTCCAGATAATGGCATGAAAAGTTTCCTTTTGCATTACTTGGATATCGCACTACAATGCGCACATTGGTGGGAGCAACCCCATACTTGTTGGTTTATGGAATCGAGGCTGTGATACCCGCTGAGGTAGAAATCGTTTCGCTCCGGATCATCGTTGAAGTAGAGATTGAGGACAGTGTGTGGGCCAAGACTCGTCTGGAAAAGTTGACCTTAATTGATGAAAAGCAGATGGCTGCGGTTTTTCACGAGCAGTTGTACCAACAAAGAGTGGCCCGCGCTTAAAACAAGAAAGTAGGGCCAAGGAATTTTGAAGTGGGACAACTCGCGTTAAGGCACATTCTTCCTCATAACTAGGAAGCAAAAGGAAAGTTTGCTCCTAATTGGAAAGGTCCATACATCATTAGAAAACTATTGCCGAATGGAGCATTATATCTGGGTGACATCGAAGGAAATGATCCCAAAGCAGCTGTGAATGCGGATGCAGTAAAAAGCTACTACGTCTAGGTTTTACGCGGTAATAACTTTGATCAATGAGATGACAAAGGCTTTCATTCCTGCTATCCAAACACTATCAATCTTTTGCAAACCCTTTGAGCCGGTCACTTTTATTTAATTACCCTCGTTGGAACTCGGAAGTACTAAAGAAAAAAAATGAAATGAACAAGAAAAAAAATAAAAAAAGAAGAAAAAGGAAAAAAACAAACAACAAAACAAATGTTTTCCTGAACTACGTCTCACTTGATTCCGAAAGGGCACGTAGGCAGCCTCTCTCTGGGGTCCAGTCACGCCAAAACAAAAATCCTAATTTCCCCAAAAAAGTGAAACTCGAGCAGATGATATAATGGCTCAGCCATGAGCCCACTAAAATGGTTCCAAAGTTGTAATTCCGTCCAAATTTCTTTTTACCCAAAAAACCTTATTGACGTCCTTCCGATCAATTGGCAACGATGTGGGAAATTAAGACCATCTTGGTTGGAATCTGATGCAGTCCAAATTGTGAGAATTAAAATAAGAGAGTCTTATCGGTGAAAATCTACGGGCACTATAAGGCGATGGTGAGTAGAGAAACCGAAAATGAGAGAGTGTTTGGTGAAAACTCATAAAGAGCAATATCGGGCGATGGTGAGAAGAGAAATGAGAGAGTCAATTGGCGAAAACCCATAAAGGGCGTTGTGGGCCGAATAAAAGACATCTCCCACCACTGAAAGAGTCATAGCAAGGTTCCCTGATTCTGAAGTATGGGTCAGTGAGTTTACGAGAAGTTGGGAAATTTTGTGCGGGTCGGGAATCCATGTCCAAGAAGCATGTCATGTACATTTGAAGTCTACACGCACCCCCAGATAAGTCCTTCTCTTCCCCCGAAAGGGACGCTTTTATTTAAATTCATTCCCTTGCTCTCCGTTTATTTTTTACTTGAATCCTTTTTGACTTAACTCCGATTATGAAAGTATTACAGAAAAAGGTGACAGGACTGGTTTTTACAGGGCTTTGCCTAACAAAAGCTAAAAGAAAGTACCCAGCTTTAGCAGGTGCATCAAGTCATTCCCGACTGGCTATGATGGTTGATGCTTTCAAAGCAAAGACATTAAGAAGGAAATAAAGTCAAAGACAAAGATACTAAGAGCATAATAAAGTGAAAATTCCAGAGCTCCATGGGGGCGAGTCATCATGAAATCCTAAAAGTTAAGTCCTTTCGGTTTGATAAGGAATTCATTCTCAAAACCAACAAGCAGTAAATCTCAACGAAAGCTGGGTCGGGATCAAGCAATTGAGACGATCAAGGCCACAAAACCAAATACCATTTCAAACTAACAATTTTTCTTTATTGAAAATTTGAAACAGGTGCAATCCAAGAAACTGTGCAAAAAACATGTGCAACCAAAAGGAAAAGAAATGTGCAAGCGCTGAAACAGCTTTGCAATAGGGAAACGGCCAAAAAGGGAAGTTTTCCCCAAATTCTCTCACACATTATACTAAATAAAAAAGAAGAAGAAGTGAAAAAGAAAAATCCCGAAAAATCATGGTAGCACAGGTCTCCATTCCCTAGATATCTCGGCATAACACATGGACCATCAGGCATAACCCAAGGACCTTTCCATGCGCTCCATGGCATAAACCAAGGACCCTTTTCTTTATCCCGGCATAATCCAAGGGCCTTTTTCTTTTATCCGGGCATAACCCGTGGACCTCCCTAGCATAACCCAAGGACCTTTTTCTTTTATCCTGGCATAACCCGTGGACCTCCCTGGTATAACACAAGGACCTTTTTCTTTTATCCTGGCATAACCCAGGGACCTCCCTGAAATAACCTAAGGACCTTTCTCTTTTATCCAGACATAACCCGCGGACCTACCTGGTATAACCAAATGATCGTTTTCTTTTATCCCAGCATAACCCAAGGACCTCCCTCTTTTATCATGGCATAACCCAAGGACCTCTCTGGCATAAGCCAAGAACCCTTTTCTTTCATCCCGGCATAACCCGTGGACCTCCCTAGCATAACCCAATAACATTTTTCTTTTATCCTGGCATAACCCATGGACCTCCCTGGAATAACCCAAGGACCTTTTCCTTTTATCCAGGCATAACCCGTGGACCTCCTTGGCATAACCCAAGGATCTTCTTCTATTATCTCGGCAGCCCTCCCTGGCGTAACCCAAGGACCTTTTTCTTTATCCCGGCATACCTGTGGACCTCCCTGGCATAATCCAAAGACCCTTTTCCTTTATCCCGGCATAACCCATGGACCTCCCCGGGATAATCCGATGACCTTTTCCTTTTCCGGCATAACCCGGCGTTGTCTAGCATAACCAGGATTCATTCCCAAGGATATACAATCCTGATTTTATTGCTTATTTATGTGGCACAGATAACTCACAAATTTTTCTAGTGAAAACTAGGGCAGAAAAATATCGTTCGTTTGTTTGTTTTGGTGTCTGAGTAGGATGGAATTCGAGGAACACGATTCGAGATGATCAAAAATGATTCTCAATCCAAAATAAATAAAAGGATAAAAAGAACAAAACAATCAAACTCAAAGTGTTGAAGTGGAGAAGGACGCGGGCTGCTCAAAATTTGATTGAAGCCACAAGCTTCGCCAATCCCGTTTTAACCCAGTGATTAAAAAAGAAACAACACCTACAGCTTGCGAGCATCAAGATTCAGATTGGAGTCCACTACAAGACCAACTAAGACTCAAGATCAAGCTTCAAGAGATTTATAGATAAGAATCTTGTAACTCATAGTTAATAGGTATAGCTAGCTTAGCTTTGATTTTCCCTTTGGTGTAATAAGGAGGTCAGAAAGCAGTAGTAGCAGCAACAGCACTGAAATCACAGCTCCTGATAGTCCCAACTACCAAAACTTTTAGAACTACACTAACCTGATTCTTTAATAGACAATGATATGTAGGCAACCTTTAAAGCAAGGTTCGGCCAGATATTTTTCAAAAAATATTTTTCATGGAGTGCCAAGAAGGCAAAAATCTTTCATAATTGCTCATTTATCTTTGTCCAGAAACCCTGCGTGTCTCCGAGCAAAGAGGGGAAACTAAAAACACGTGATTTTTATATCGCTTGAATTATTCCTATAAACTTCTTAGAATTAGGATTTTTTTCTTTTATTATTTGATTTTCAGGATTTAATTGCGTATTTTTGTATATATTTTTATTTATGTGTGCATAATAATTCATAAAAAATAAATAATATAAAATAGTACATTTTCATTTAGGACCCCATTTTATATTTTTGTGGTTCTATTAGGTTATTAACATAACAAAAATAAAAGAAAATAACAAAAATAGTTCTTTTGTATTTTTGCTTTCAATTTCCAAATTTGTCATAGTTTTCTTTTAAAATTAAGATTTAATTAATATTTGGAAAAAATATTAGCTTAATTTTGGATTTAAATCAAGTATTTTAGTTTAATTTGTATTCAACCAAAAATCTGGGGAAAAAATGAAAAAAATGAGAAAACAAAAAGAAATTAAAAGAATTGGGTTTTGTCTTATTAAAAGACTTCAAAATTTAGGCCAATTCTAATTCCAGCCCAAACAAACCCCTGAACCAAACCCTTTTCAACCCATCCCAAAATACCTTACCCGGTCCAACCCATATAATAGCAAAACGGCGTCTTTTTAGGGCTCAAGCAATCTCAACCGTCTAGATTTTTATCTTATGGTTGAGAAGCCCACGAAGATACATATTAAATGTCCAAACGGTACTCACCCCCTCATTCCCCCTACCCCCACCATCTCTCAGACCCCAACACTGAAAATTATAATGCCACCGTCCCCCGCCATAAGTCGCAGGCCGAAAATCGCCTCACCGGGCGGCAAACCTCCAATGACCCTCAAATTTACACCTTAGGTTCTCCTCCCTCTCCTCTTTCCGTATCTACACTCATTTATCTTCAAATCTTAGATAAAACTCTCGAATCTAGAATAAAAAAGAGGTAGCTACTCCCCAAATTGTCCAAACACAACCAAACATACACCCTAGACTCACCTTAACCCCCTCTTTCCAAATCCCAAATCGGATTCCTTCAAACCCGGCTTAAATCCTTAAAATACCAAATCTAGGTATTAGGTTCATATCTGAGTCAAAGATTTCAGAGGTTATCAGTGTTCAAATGGTTCTAAAAATAATATTATGGGTTTGTTTTGGAAAGAACAAGTATATAATATTATTTTTTTGGGCCATATTCGAGAGTGAGTCAAGTCGAGGCCTAAAATTAGTAAGTTTTTCTCACTTTTTCTTTCTTTATTTGTTCTTCTTATCTTTGAATAGTAAATTTTATATTAAAATTAGTTTCTCCTTCATGTTCAATCTCCCTTCATGTTTAGGCTTTGATTTTTATTTTTGCTTGTCAATCCGTTTAAAGTCTTTAATTGATTTTTTTTCTGTTCATTTTTTTATTTTTGTTTGATTTCTAATTTTCTGGAAATTGATAGCATGAATCTATTCTTTTTATTCTTTTGTGTTTGATTCATAATTTTCTATTCAATAAATAGCATAATTTTGTATTTTTGGTTCTTAATTGTGTGTAGTTCATAGCAGCAGTAGTTTAAATTGTAACTTATGTCCAGGTCTGATTAGATCTACATAGATTTGGTAGTTAATTTTAAGGATTTTGGTGATTAAACCTTGTTTGTTTATAGCTGAATAGTTTCCAGCCCGTAATTGATTGGCTATGGCCGTTTTTTACCACGTTTAAAAGGGCGAGGGTTAGTTTTAACATAGGTTAGTAATTTCAGGATTAATTCAGAGGTAGTATAGGCTTTTTATTAATAGGGAATCTTATAGTAACTAAAAATGGAACTCACTAGGACCTTCTAGATAGGGTTCTAATTTGAATTTTAGAAAATTAAGTATCGTTACTTGAGAAACAAGCCAATAACTGAGGGCCTATTAGCCAAAATTGAAAATTAAAAAAGGGACTAAAGGTGTAAAATAAAATCTGAGAGTTGCCTTAGTTTTTATCTATAAAAGGGCAGTCTACCCTGCCTTACAAGCTAATTTTGGAGGTCTAAAAAATTTGAAATTCAAAAGTTTCTCAAATCTTAGTTTAGGGAGGGAAAATTCAGATCTGAGAATATTTTGGAAGCATGAGAAAATACTGAAAAGTTCCTTCAATTTCAAGCAACAAAAACTCCAAAACTTACTGTTCCGTTGAATTTTCTAGGGTGTATTTGAGTTTTCTGAGTTCTAAAACCAAATCATTATCTCACCTAAGGTCAAACGGCTTGAAGTTTCCTTGTATTTGGTAGTTGAAGTTCCATAGGTTACTGGGTTATTTCGAGCTTTATTCGGTTCATTTGAGTTTAGTTTTGGTTGTTTACTGGTTCTGCTCATCTAAAATTGATTCCTGGGCTGTTTGGCATCATCTTCTGGGTTCGAAATTGATTTTTAGTTGCTGTTGATTGCTATTTGCTGCTATTGGTTTCCATTTGCTGCACTTCTGACTTGGATTTACCTTTTGTGACCATATCCAGGTACATATATTTGAATCCTACAATGTGAAATCAAGTTGGAGATGAAATGAAGCGACTTATCTATCTTATTAGCCTCATATGAGTATTAACAGTAATTTTATCTTCATGTTGTTATAGTAGACTAATGGTGTAATAATTTGTTCATAAACTTGTTTGGAAACTGTTAGCTTCAGTAGTATATTGAGACATTCAAAAACTGTATAAATTGGACTGCTTATTAGAGATTTTCAACACTTAGATTCATAATAATTTGGGTAAAACTCCAGTAGTTGTTCAGGTTCCAATCCATGAGTAGTTTATATGAAATTGTGCAATTGAAATTTTATTTGTTGTTAAACTCCAGGAACCGGTAATTTAGTTCATCAAAAATGCGAAATTGCACACGTGTAGATTAGTATTTTGCAGAATTTTGGTATTTTGACAAATTTTATTCATATATATGCTTTAGCTGCGGCAGATCTGAAATCACAATGCATGTTAAACTGCATTTGCTGTATTGAGCTAATTTGTATAACAGAACTTGGACTACATTTTCGGTCTATTCACTAATCTCCATGCTTCCTGGAATCACCTTATCTGATACTGTTTGGGACATTTGGGCTAAATAAATAAACAGACTACTGGGTCTGGCTTCAGCGGAGCCCATAGCCTTATTTAATAGTATAACCAAGTTGAGTCACATATAGTTCAAAACTGAACCAGGTTTGTCCCTAAAAGGCCCAAATGTTAAACAGATTTATGCTGAGGCCCAGCGTTTGGGACAACTTCGTACGAGCTGAGAGAATTTTTATGGGCTCATTTTGAAGCCCAAAAACTGCTGAAGGCTTGAATTCATATTAAGGTTATGGGATTAATTTTGTAATACAAGTTTTGGGCCTCTCAAGTTGAGTGGCATGCCTTAATAGATAATAGTAGTTCACCCGTGGCCATGAGGAGTGTTATTCTTGAAGTTCCTGCCACTCAAAGTCTTTTAAGAAAATCTGGAGGCGCAGATACTTGGCTCGAGCCTCTTATTGGGGATATTGAGAAGAATAAGATGCAAAGCCATAGCTTCTACACCTTGATGAATGGCATAGTTCATTCAACTTTAAAGGTAATTTTCTTGACCTTGAAAAAAAATTCCTTATTTTTTGAGTCCTGACTTTCATGTTTCATAATTGTAGGCAAATCTCATTGGGACTGAGCTAATGGGGCGAGTTTCTTTACTGGAGAAAAAGGATCGTAAGTCTACAAAGGCTATCTCCGAAGCTAGTAAAATAGCTGAGGATGCATTACTTGAAGTAGCAAATTTAAAGGACCAATATGAGAGTGCTCAAGGGATTATAGAAGAACTACAGGGGAACAAAGTTCATTTGGAGTAGCAGAATCGTAGTTTATCTTCAGAGTTGGGAATTGCTAACGCTTCATGGGGTCAACTTAAAAAGGATAAAGAGATTGGAATGCTCTTTATCTAAAGCTAATGATGAGGTTAAAGAGCTCAAGGCTCTTTTGGAGAAAAAAGAGGGATATGCAAGGGAATTGGCAGATAACCTGTCTTATGCTCAGAATGTTCTTCCGAAAAATTTGTACCATAGAGAATTCTCATGCCTCTCTTGAAGTTTCACTGAACTCCCACTTAGTTGAGCACCAAACAGCAAAAAAAGACATTGCTATGTGGGAAAAGAAATACAAGGCTTTAGAGAAAGAATACAATGCCCTTGAGGAGAACTATAGCATAGAAGTGGGTTGGGCTTTCTTGAATTCTCGTCGTGACGTCTTAATGGAGGCTACACAAGAAAATTTTGATTTACAATCTGAACTGGCCAAAGTTATGGACACCATCGAGAAAAACCAACAACTCGTTGATACTCCTTCTCCAGCCCTTGGAAGTGTTAGTACCCATTCCCCAGCTCTTGAAGTTCATGAAGCAAATGAGTTGTTGAACTCAGAAGCAACTACTGGTATGGGTGAAGCTATGATTCCAGTTTCTGAAGGAATGGAAGTTCCCGTGACTACTACTTCCCTTGCTGAAACTGTAGAATTTACGGACTCCATCCCTGTTGCTGACTCTTCAAAAGTTGTCACCGTGCCAATTTTTGCCTCTGAAAGTGAAGTTTCAACTTCTGAAGTTCCAACTCCTTCAGTAAACAATTAAGTTCTTTGTTGTTTTCTCCTTGATGATGTAATTTTTTGGTTCCTTAGTGGGACATTTGTTTTAAAAACAATCATATTCTATGACTAAGTTTTTCTCTCAGTCTTTTATGTCGAGAAGTTTGATTAATACTTCTTCATTTTGGTCTGTTTACTAGACTTTATGGAATAGTTTTTTATTTACCTTATTCTTGCCTATTTGACTTTCTAGGACTTAGAAAATAAGTTAGCATCTTTATCCTTTCAGAAAATGCTTTCATGATTCTTCTCATGTGTTATCATCATGAGGAAAATAAAAGAGGGCCCTTTTATTTATCAACACTTAATAAAGAAGACGTCTCAACTTCATAATGGTGTTATAATACGATGAAGGAAATAGGAGTATACATGTTTTATAAACCTTGATAGATTTTCATTCATAAACTTTGACAAGTTTGAGAATTACATGCATAGAAGTACATCTACAACTTTCTGTAACTGTTTTCTTTCAACAGATTTCAAAAAGGAAATAAAACACAAGAATTTTACGTGTAACCTGTTTTAGTATTTTTTTTAATAATACACAAGGTTTTTTATCATAACCTCGTTTTACTTAAATAATTTACAATATTTGTATTGCCTTTTAACCTATAAGATTTTTCTTTGGCCTTAGCTCGTGACTTTGATCTTAACTTTTGATTTGTCGGGTGCTCACTCGTATCTATTTTTCTGCACTCGTATTCATTCTTCTACACATACTCGTGTATATATAACATAGTCCCCCAAGTGTTTGAGCGATGAAATATGAAGCCTCGAACACTTATGTATTTGCTCCTAATTTTTGGTCCTTTTCCTGAAACAGAAAAATATACGGGACTCGAAGATACCATTATAGATGAAGACTGCCTAACCCGTGTGTATTTCCATCAGATTAATGTAACCCTGCGCTACGAATTTAAGAGTATTCCAATTTGTCGTGCAGGCCGTGACTCATCATTTGGCACGAGTTAGGGTTTTTGCCTAGCATCTAAAATCGTTATTATAATTTTAACAATTCAAAGGAAAAGATTTAACATGGCGACACTTGACTGAGGGTACTTCCCTAGAGGTAATACCTCTTTAAATGAAAATCATTCCAATGTGAGGGTAAAACCTTGCCATCCATTGTCTCTAGCTCGTATGCTCCTTTCCCCGCAATGTCTCAAATTCGACAAGGTCCTTCCATGTTGGACTTAGCTTTCCTGAATTAGCTGACTTTGTAGATTGGAATACTTTTTTCAACACGAAGTCCCCAATTTAAAAAACCTAAGGCGTGCTTTCCTATTGTAATATCGCTCAATAAATTGTTTTTGAGCTGCCATCCTCATCAACGCAGCTTCTCTTCTCCCTTCAAGTAAAACAAGATTTACTCGTAACTCTTCGTTGTTCGAGTTTTCCTCTACTTGAACACGTCGTGTACTAGGTTCACCTATCTCAACTGGTATCAAAGCTTCCGCACCATAAACTATTGAAAATGGTGTTTCTCCCGTACTTGTTTTTGCCGTTGTTCGATATGCCCATAATACCGCTGATAATACTTCAGGCCAATTGCCTTTTGATTCTTGTAACCTTTTCTTTAGGTTGTTGATAATTACTTTGTTTGTAGACTCTGCTTGCCCATTACCCACTGGATTGTACGGTGTCGACATAATTCTTTTGATTTGCCAACTTTGAAAGAATTCTGTTACTTGAGCTCCTATCAATTGTGATCCATTATCACACACTAACTCCTTTGGAACACCAAAGCGGCAATTTATATTCCTCCAAATCAAGTCCATAAATTCTTTCTCTCGTACATGTTTAAACGTTCCTACTTCTACCCATTTAGTGAAATAATCAGTAAGTACGAGTAGAAACTTTACCTGTCCTTTTGCTTGGGGTAATGGTCCTACGATGTCCATTCCCCATATCATGAAGGGCCACGGAGCTATGACAAGAAGTAATAACTCAGCTGGTCTATGCATGTTATTTTCATACCTTTGACCCTTGTCACACTTAGATACAAAGTCATTCGCTTATTCTTCTATTTTAGGCAAGTAATATCCTGCTCGAATCAATATCCTTACAAGTGATATGCCTCCTGCATGGTTTCCGCAATGCCCCTCATAAACTTCTCTCATCACATATTCTGTTTGAGAAGGTCTGAGATACCGAGCTAATGGTACACCAAACATTTTACGGTAAAGGTTTCCTTTATATAAGCAGTAACGAGCGGCTTTCTTTCTTAGTGCATGAGCCTTCACCTAAATTTTAGGTACGATTCCGTGCTGCAAAAAAGACACGATTTCGTTTCTCCAATCCCAAGCTAAGAGATTAAAGTTTACCTCATTTTTATCAGGGTCAAGAACAAAATGGAACAAATGTATAATTGAAGCATTCGCGTCTTTTGCTATATCTACTGCAGATGCAAGGTTGGCTAAAGCGTCTGCTTCCAAATTTTCTTCTCTTGGGATTTGCATCACCTTCCAAGTTTGGAACTGTCTTATTAACTCCCGTACCTTTTCGAGATACTCTTGCATTCGAGTTTCTCTAGCCAAGTAAGTCCCCAGTATTTGATTAACTACGAGCTGTGAATCGCTTTTGATTACGATTTGCATGATACCAAGTTCTAATGCTAACTCCAAACCTACAATCACAGCTTCATACTCTGCTTCGTTATTAGTTACTGGGTAACATTTTATAGCTTGTCTAATTGTTTCACCCGTAGGTGGTATAAGAACAATTCCTAAACCTACCCTATTTACAGTAGATGAACCATCAGTAAATAATAGCCAAGTCCTCGGATTAGCACCATTAAAAACTTGTAATTCTTTTTCTACTTCTAGGTGTATACTTTGACTAAAATCAACTACGAAATCGGTGAGTACTTGAGATTTAATAGCAGTTCGATGTTGGTAAATTATTTCGTACTCACTTAGTTCTATAGCCCATTTTGCTAATCTCCCCGATAGTTCATGTTTATGCAATATACTTCTTAAAGGAAAAGCAGTAACAACAACAATAGGATGGCATTAAAAATAAGGTCGTAGTTTTCTAGATGCCATGATGAGAGTTAATGCTAATTTTTCTAGTTGTGGATACCTTGTCTCTACATCTAATAAAGTTTTACTTACATAATAAATCAGAGATTTCTTACCTTGATCTTCTCGTACTAAAATGGCACTTACCGCTACTTCTGATACTGCTAGATAAATGAGTAACTTTTCACCTTCTTTAGGTTTAGCCAGTAAAGGAGGATTTGATAAATAAACTTTCAAGTCCCTCAGGGCTCATTGACAATCTTCATTCCACTCAAAATTATCTTGCTTTTTGAGCGCAGAGAAAAATTTGAAGCATTTTTCTGATGATTTTTTCCCTAAGGCCGCTATCCTTCCTGTTAATCTCTGAACTTCCTTTTTACTAGTAAGGACATCATGTATTTCTTCAATTGCTTTAATCTGGGAATGATTTACTTCAATTCCACGGTTAGAGACAAGAAAACCTAAAAATTTACCAGAAGCGACTCCAAATGCACATTTTTTAGGATTGAGTTTCATATTAAATTTTTGCAAAATTTCAAAGGTAACAGTTTAATGAGAAATATGATCATGGGAATGCTGGGTTTTGACGAGCATGTCGTCTATATATACCTCCATTGTTTTTCCGAAATGTTCTTGAAACATTTTGGTAACGAACCTTTGATAGGTTGCTCCAGCATTTTTTAGACCGAAAGGGCATTACTTTGTAACAGTAAGTCCGCTGGTCTGTGGTGAAAGAAGTCTTTTCTTCATCACTGGGGTCCATTTTAATTTGGTTGTACCCCGAATATGCATCTAAAAAATTTAAAAGTTCATGACATGCAGTTGCATCAATCAATTGATCTATATGGGGTAAAGGAAAAGAATCTTTTGGGAAAGCTTTGTTTAGATCAGTGTAATCTACACAAACTCGCCACTTACCATTCTTCTTAGGTACAACCACCATGTTAGCTAACCAATCAGGATATTTTACCTCAAGAATTGACCCGATTTTCAACAACTTTTGGACCTCATCTTGAATTACTTGATTTTTGAAAGCTCCTTGCTTTCTTTTCTTTTGCTTAATTGGGGTGAAAGATGGGTCTTCGTTAAGCTTATGAGTCATTACATCCAGTGGAATACCTGTCATATCAGCATGGGACCAGGCAAAACAATCTACATTAGCTTTTAAAAATTCAATTAACTTACCTCGCATGTCGGGATTTAGATTGGCTCCTACTTGAACTTTTTTCTCTGGCCATTGTTCAAATAACACCACAGCCTCGAGTTCTTCTATTTTCATTTTGATGTTCTTATTTTCTTCAGGTTCTTGAATTACATCGAGCCTCGAATCTAAATCTATTTTTTCAGCTGAAGTTTGGTTGCTGACACCTTCAATTGTTTCTGATAATTGCTATTTCTCTTTACTTGCGGTGCTCGTATCTGTTATTGTGTTGATACTCTTGGCTATTTGTTGATCCCCTCAAATTTGACATATTCCCAAAGGTGATGGAAATTTAATGACTTGATGTAAGGTTGATGGAACAGCATCCATATCATGGATCCAAGGTCTCCCCATGATTATATTGAATGCCATTTCCAAATCCAGTACCTGAAACTTAGTTTCTTTAACAACAGCTGCAGCATAAGTTGTCAGAGTAACCTCACCTTTTGTTACCACGCTTGAATTGTCGAAGCTTGACAAAGCATGCGCTTTTGGTATCATTATATCTCCAGCTTGCATTTCCCGCATCACTCTTAGTAGAATTATATTTACAGAGCTACCTGGATCAATCAAAACTCTTTTTACATCAGTGTCATATACAATTAAAGATATTACCAGAGCGTCGTTATGCGGTGCAATCAGTCATTCCGTATCTGCATCATTGAAGCTTATATTCTCATGTTCTAAAGTTTGGCGCACTCGCTTTCCATGTGTGATCGTCATTTTGGAAACTTTGTTTGAATCCGTGTACATTACTCTGTATATATCTTCCCCTCCATTGATGACATTTACTACCCTCTTAGGTGAAGGTGGTTTCGGTGGCTCTTGCCTATTTTTTATGTAGGTTTGCTTTCCTTTTCACTGAACAGCTCCGTGAGATATCCTTGATTCAATAAATAATCTACTTCACTCTGTAGAAATTTGCATTCTGAGGTTTTATGTCCATGGTCGTTGTGAAATTCGCACCAATGGTCTGGGTTATGTCTGTTTGGGTTCGACCACATCTCTTTTGGCCACCTTACCTTATCTACCATACTCCTTAGAACAGCTACGAGCTCGGAATTAGTTACATTGAAACTATGACCAGCAATTTGTGCCATTAAATTTCTATCATCATCTCGTGACTCTTGGTTGTTTCGATCGCCTCTGAACCTGGATGAAGATCTGGTTCCCCTGTCTCTCGCCCTTTGATCATAATGTTGATTATTTAGTCTAGAACGTGAGTCTTTTCCTGTAGGTCCCATATATGGATCGTACATGTTCTTTCCTGACCTTTTGTCGGCTTCAGATCTTCTGGACCCGCTTCTATCTTCTCGTTGAGGTTGAGATACGGTATCCTCTTCAATTCTGAGCTTCGTATTGTACCTGTTATAAACATCGTTCCAAGTAGTTGCGGGAAATTCACGAAGGCTTTCTTTAAGTCTTCTCGTGGATTCTGAACTTTTGTCATTCAAATTACTGGCAAAAGCTATTGCAGCCCAATTATCCGGTACACGGGGTAACATTATTCTTTCTCGTTGGAATCTATCAACGAAATCTCTGAGCAATACAGTGTTTCCTTGTTTGATTTTGAAGATATCCTCCATTATCTTCTCCACTTTTTGAGATCCCGAGTGTGCTTTTATGAAAGAATCTGTAAGCTCAGAAAAAGAATTTATAGAATTTTCAGGTATAAGAGAATACCAGGTTAATGCTCCCTTGGTGAGTGTCTCTCCAAACTTTTTAACCAATACTGATTCGATTTCCTTTTTGGTTAAATCGTTGCCTTTCACTCCTGTTGTAAATGTGGTTACATGGACACGAGGGTCCGTTATACCATCATATTTTGGGATGTCAGTCATTTTGAATTTCTTTAGAATTGGTAAAGGAGCAGCACTTGGTTTCAATGGTTGTTGTGAATATTTATCCACATCCACTCCTTTTATCACAGGTGGAACTCCAGGGATTTGCTCGATTCATTCGTTCTGCTCCTTGAGTTGTTTTTGCAAGGTTAATACCAAAATTTGAAGATGAGAATTACCTGTATTACCTGGTTCTCCATATTGTGAGTCACTAGGAATTGCTCCATTGCCAGGATCAACTAGACCAGAGCGAGGGTTTTCCAACGTGTTGTTGTTTGGTATTGTTGGCGCAGCAGGCAATTGAATAACTAGGGCTCGCAAGGCTTTGTCAATTCGTGAGTCGATTATTTTCTTTAACAGTTCATCTCTTGTTTAAGCTCCTTCGTCATCATGTTCAGACATATCGTTTGGAGTTCCTTCACGAGATCCACGTGGAGAAGCTTAAAGGTTAGAGTTGTTGAGTTCCTCATCATCAATTTGATGGTTCAGATTTTTCTGGTTATTGTTGTCATTGTTGTTAGAGATACTGACAATAGGTTGAATGTTAATTTAGAAAGAACGGATTATCATATTCCCGGTAACGGAACTAATTTGTTTAACCAAAAAATGTAAATTGGTCAAAGCTTGAATTTTAGAGAGAAGAAATCGGGTTACTGATAATCAAAAAGACCGAAATATAATTGGCTTTCAAAGAATAAGAATAAAGTAATAAGAACTTGTAATTTCAGTATGATATCAAGAATGTTGTCTGTCCCTACAAATGATCAAACTTCCTCCTTTTATAATTGACAAGGAGTAACATATTGATCTATATAATAAATAGCCTTTAATGAGGCGTTACATAATCATTGCTACTAAATGTTGATTCTGTAACGTCTCCAGCATTTAATAATGAATTTGGACTACTTTTGCCATCAGATTTGCGTCTTCAGCACTTCTTTTTACCCGTTAGCATTAAATGACTTGAATTGATACGAAACTCGTATCTAAATTCCTTCCCGTACTTATTTTCATTCTTCTTCCTGTATCTATCATTTACCGTGCCTTTTGCTGGTTTATCATACTTTGACTATTTGACCAGCCCACGTGTCATGCCACGTCATCTTCAATTTAAATTGAATTTTTTCCCAATACAGTACTGCTTTAAAATGTACTGACACATTTTGTCTTTGTTTGAAGCCTTGCATCATTTTTCATGTATGAGATTGATGCAATTGGTGGACGTCGATTTAGTGAGGGAACAAGTGCAGGCCGTGAAATTCAGAGAACGCTCATGGAGTTGCATAATCAATTGGATGGATTTTGATTAGCTTGGAAAGGTCGTTGATCTTAGTTCAGTAAATATCAACAAAAACTTCGGCTTCTAGAATACTAGTTCAACAAATATAAAACAAACTTCAGCCCTGAGTTTATCACAAACATAATAAAGCTTAAACAAAATATACTGAAGTTCAGCAAATAGAGAACAAAACTTCAACTAAAACATGCTAAAGTTCAGCAAATAGAGAACAAAACTTCAGCTAATAGAATGCTTAAGTTCAACAATTACAAACAAAAACTTCAGCCAACACTAAGTTTACGCAAAAAACTTCAGCTAAAATATGTTGGAGTTCAGCAAATAGAGAACAAAATTTCAACTAGTAAAAATGCTTAAGTTCAGCAATTACGAACTACTTCAGGCTCGTCCATTAGAATGCTGAAGTTTGCATAATTGCATTTGCTATTTCAAGCTCGTATGCCTGAAGTTTACGCGAAAAGTGAGTACGCTTATAATTTTTTTTTACAAAAAAAATATAAATTAAAACGTGACCAAAAAAGGGTATAAATACAAATCCCCCAGTTTTTACAAACAAAAGGGCTCGTTGCACCGATGGGCTATTCGGAATTGGACTGTAATAATGAGTCCAAGTTGAAATAAAAGGGTGATTTGCACAAATAACACTTTAGTGTCACTATTGACTTTTTAACCGCACTTGCTCCGTGGACACAACTTCAATAAAGTGTTTGACAAATGTTGCCCCATATTTACCTTATATATAATAGAGACATTATCAGCTATATCCATTTATAAGTAGCTCACTATAAAAATTGGCCAATTAATAAAATATTATTAATATTAGTTTATTAACTATTTGTAGCAAAAAAAATATCAAACTTTGCTTTGTTTTGAGTGGGTGTTATTAGAATGGACTGGGCATAATATAAGGAGCTTAAATCTCAGTTTTGGGATGATTTGGTGAAGTTTTGAGGTGGTTTGACTAGAAAATTCGAAGTAAAAATTGAACATGAAAAAAAATATGTGTATCACACTGTATATCATTTGTGTATCACATATATATCATATTTCTATCAATTGTGTATCATATGTATATCTATGTATACATGTGTGTGAGATACATGTATCGTAGAAGACTTTTTCAAACTCGATTTAACTACGAATTTTGATACTGAACCTGCTCAAATCACCTCCAATCTTCCTCAAATTTTGTATATTGACTTATCAATATATTTTCAATGAATTTCAACTATACCAATTGAAAAAGTTCCTTTTTTGTTTAGATTTTTGAAATATTTTATAGATTTTTGTATTTCATCACCTTATTTGCTACCCCGTTCATGAAATTTCCTTTCTGTCTTGTATTTAATATTGCTAATCAATCTGAAAAATATGAAAGGTGATTTTTGCATGTGATTCTTTGAGAGAAAGAACCCTATTATTTGGTTTTTCAACTTTTGTTGGCTAGTTTTAATAAGTCTATGACTAATGGGATATTTACATAAGTTTCTTTTGAGTTTTGACCTTAAGTAAGGTTACCAAGTAAACAGAATAGGGGGTATGGTTAGGGGCGTTTGATACAGCAGGTTTTGCGTATGATACAACAGCATATATGCTAAGGGGTGATTTGAAGCATCAATTAAAGGCTAATAACTCCATGAATGGTGCAATAGCTTCCATTTTGTTAGATGCAACTGGCCTATAAACAACAATCCAATTATGGCTTGGACTTAGATGCAACTGGCCCATAAACAACAATGTATTTGGGTGACTTTTGGCTAACCGGGCATTTGTATCTATACCCGTTTTTTGTTCCACATTTTAACCTATGCTAGTTTTTGTAAAAAAATTACAAGTGTATTCACTTTTTCATATAACTTCAGCACACAGGGCTGAACTAGCCAAGATAATCACACAAAACTTCAGCATTTTAGTAGTCGGGCCTGAAGTTCAGCTCTAGAGCTTAAGTTTTTGTTTTGTAACTCGCGAACTTCAGCTCTAGAGTTGAAGTTTGCTAGTTATAAAATAAAAATTTCAGCTCTAGAGCTAAAGTTTTTCAGTTATAAAATAAAAACTTCAAATTTAGAGCTGAAGTTTTTGTCTTTGTAACCGAAAAACTTCAGTTAGTTTACCAATTGTAAAATTAAAATTATGTCTTCCTTTGGCTGTGTCGTCCATTAACAAAAGATATGATGTTTGCGTTCAACAATCTCCTGCATGCTGCATTTCTCCAGAAAAACACTAACGCAATCAGCTTCTTTTTACCCTTTTTTTCCTCCTTCCTTTTAGAGTACACAATAGAAGGAAGAAAAAGAAGTACTTTGAAAAATAACGATGTGTTACGTGAATTGGGAGGCAAAATGAACTAAGAAAGACATTGGATAAACGATCTCTTAAGGTAAATCCGTCAACCACATAAAAGACGTAAGCAACGCAGTGGAAAAAGCAGCAGCAGCAAGGACAAAGAAAAAGAAAACGATAGCAGAAGAGAGAAGGAAAGCAAAAGAAGCAGAAGCTAAAATGGAGCTGCAAGAGAGAAGGGGAGTTGAAGTTTTTTAAAAAGTGGATACAAATTAAAAGTTTTTAAAAAAAAATGGGTATAGGTTAAATGGGGACGATCAAATAGGATACCCCGTACAATTTCTCCGGTTTAACCAAAATAACGGTTGAAGTACACAAATAGCCCTCAAAGTAGATGCTCTTGAATTTTTGTTTCCCCTTGCTCAATAGGCAGAACTTTAAGTTTAATAAGTATTATTCCTCGCTTGATTCATAAGCTATACTTTTAACTCTTGACCTTAAAGTTCTGTCCATGGGACAAACAGAGAGCAAAAGTTAAAAAACCACCCAAAAAACTGTCATATTCTGCTGCTTCTTTTTTTTTTGTGCCAAATAAACATATCGATAACTTTTGGTTTAATAACAAAAACTTCCAATGTATTGTTTTTGCATGACCATTCAGAAGTATTGTGTTTGCATTGGAATTACAGCTTCTTGTACATACGCAAGTGGTAGGTTAGAATTATAAACAATTACAAATGCTTACGTTAGGGTACGTTCCTTGCATCATATTTCTTGGGGTGCGGTCCTTTTTCGTACGCTACGTAAATATCGAAATATTTTTTGCACCAGACTACCCTTTATATTTATATCTCGCATAAAAAATAGTACAGAAGAGCTACATCCGCCGCTAACTAAGGCTGTCAACCGGTTCCACCGGTCCGGTCCGGGTCGATTTTTTTTCGACCGTCCGGTTACCGGTCCGGGCCGGGCCGGTTCCAAACAGTACCGGTTTTCACCGGGCTGGGTTGTTAGGGGTTAAGATTGAACCGTACGGGTTACGGGTTGTAATGGTCCGGTCCGGGCCGGGTTTCGTTATTTTGTACTTTTTTTTTTAGAATTATGTATAAATATTAAGTTATATTAATACTTTGTAATAATTGAATGAACACAACAAAAGATGGGAAAAAAATTGCACTTATTGCAAGTGCTACTTTATTTCTTAAATTCAAATCGAAAAACTAAAATGTATCTTAAGTAGTAAAAACTTTACATCTTTTGTAACAAGTAGTAAACTAGTAGTAATCGGAATCATCAAATTCTTTGCATTGCCCTAGCAAGTTCATCGTAATCAATATGAGCCGATTGACCTTCTTCTGGCATGTTAAATTCGGATGGGTTTCCATGCGTTAATATATCTCCAAGTTCTTCATCTTCTGGGCTATCAAGATCTTCCTTTCCTTGATTTCTTCGTTCCGATCTAATCCAATCTCTTAAACATACTAAAACTTCCAAAGCATTGCTTCCCAATGAGTGGCGTGTGTCTCCAAGTTGTTGTCTTGCTTGGCTAAATGCACTCTCGTATGCAACAGTGGAAATTGGCACATTCAGGACATCCCGAGCCATAGCGAAAAGACGGGAAATTGCTTTGCATTTTCATGCCACCAGCCTAACGGCGAAAATTCCTTGGTGCGAGGCTCCTTTTGCTTCTGCAAGTAAAATTGAAGTTCATCAATATTCCTGCTACTACTTTGAGTGTTAGAAAAAGTTGAAAAATATTAAAACTATCAATGCCTTCTTCATCATCTACATTAGAACTGCTACATTACATAGCGGGATTTACATCTGTTGAAGCACGAGAATTATCATATTGAGTTGCATAATAATTATATAGATTAAATGTTTATTTAGCTTGTTCATAGAATCATACAAATTTGGGCTTTCAGTGGCCCCAATCTCCATATAAGTATATAAAGCATTCATTAATTGGTGACAATCAGACATTTTAATAGAAGGATTTAAAACTGCACCAATTAAGTAAACTGGAGGAATTGGAAAGAAATATTTTTTGAATTTCGCTTGCATATTTACAACAACATCCGTATATTTATCTTTCTTCTTAAATTCATATAGTAGCAAAGAAATTTCAGCTATATGTACTAAAGCCATAGTAACAGTTGGTTAATATGCGCCAGAAAACACAACAGTAGCAGTATAATATTTATGTAAAAATTTAACAACATCACTAATGACCTCCCAAGTATCAGTTGCTAACATACGCCTAGGATCAGTACAATGTGCATTAGCAACTTCAGTTATTGAAAATCTATATTTGTAGCAAGGAAGGAAGGTGACTAAACAAATAACGTATGTATGTTTGATATTGGCCGTGAAGTCTAAAGATGTCTGCTCTACAAGTACTTCTAGGGATACCTTTAAACAAAGGATTGTATATCCTTTGAATATACATAATAAGATAAGAGGAAGAAGCAAAAGAAAAAGGTAGACAACCCAAAGCAATCATTTTCGCTAATTCCTCTCGATCCCTCATTTTATCATATTTTAGGAGACCTCCGGTAGTAGGGTTAATTGTTGTTTGACTTCCATCCCCATTAGCTCCCCATTCTATAGGATGGATAGTCGACAGATGTCTAATAAGTGTCCCAGTCCCCCCTAAATTACCTCCGGTCAAATGTTTAAACGTTTCGTTACAAAGTTTGCACTTAACTCTATCAGTACCTTCTATTATTTCAAAAAATTTCCAAACAGGACTTCTTTTTTTACGAGTAGAATTTGGAGCCACTGGTGGTCTTCTACCCCTTGTTGCACTACCAACTCCAAAGAGAAGAGAGTGATTGATAATTTGAGAATTGAGAGATAGATTGATAATTTTGAGTGAGGAAATGAAGAAGAAGGGAGGGTATTTATAGATTTTAAGAAGGGTTAATAATGTAGTTTAATAAATACAAAAAAAAACAAAAAAAGTGGCCATTTCTGAAAATACTCCCGTTGGCCAACGGTTCTGGACCGTTGCCAACGGTCCTGTGGGGCCCACATGTGCAGAAAATTTTTTTTAAAAAAAATTTTTTTTTTTGACCGTTGTACCTGTGACAAGACCGTAACTCAAACAAGACGATCTGTCCGGCCTAGCGAACTTTCAATGCCAAAGTTAGCTAGTCAGCCTACCCGGAAGCTTAGCAGAACTTTAGAAAGACTAAGCTTGTCGAAACTTGGCGAAGGAAACTAGAAGTTGGAAGAAAGAACTCTTTTATTAAGAGAACTTGAGAGCTTTACAATGCTTTGGATGCTTTACAACTTTGCTTGATTGCTTGCTTTCTTGCTTGATTCCAAATGAATGCCTTAGGTGCCTATTTATAGTTGGCTACCTAAATGTCTAGACTTTTCCTAAGTATCTAGAATCTTCCTAAATGAATATCTAAGATATTTACACAAGGTTGCTGCCCTCTAGAAGCCTCCACATGATTCTAGGCTTGTCTTCAACAATCTGCACAATTCTAGAGTCTTCTAGAGTCTTCTAGAGTCTTCTAGAGTGTTCTAGAGTGTTCTAGAGTCTTCTAGAGTCTTCTAGAGTCTTCTAGATTTTTCTAGAGTCTTCTAGAGTGTTCTAGAGTGTTCTAGAGTCTTCTAGAGTCTTCTAGAGCCTTCTAGAGTCTTCCAGGACCTTCCGGGGTATTCCGGAAGCATTTTGGAGCTGTTTTGAGCTTGTTTTGGGGCGAAAATAGTGTCGTCCATGACATTCTCCCCCGCTCAATCTCGCGACGACCTCGGCGCGTGCTCCTTGTAAGCCTGGATGAGGTCTTGGAGATTCCACAAAGTTAGCTCATGCTCCCAGCTCGCCTTGCTGTCAGGAGACCCTTTCCACTTGACAAAGTATTCAATGTAGCTTGGGTGAGTCCCCCGTCTTGGAATGATACGGTGCGCAAGGATCTCTTCTGCTTCTTTCTCAGGCACCGTTGTGATGGCTGTTGGTGCTCGTTTAGACTCTCCTCGGCTTAGATCTTCCTTGTCTTGATGATATGGTTTCAAAAGACTCACATGGAAGACCGGATGCATTTCTAAATGTGATGGAAGAGTCAAGCGATAGGCTAGTTTGCCAATGCGTTTCTCTACTGGAAACGGTCCCTCGTAGCGCCTTACTAGCCCTTTATGCACCTGGCCGGATCTTCGACGCTGGTGAGGAAGGAGTTTTACCATGACCAAGTCTCCTTCCTCAAACTCCAAGTGACGCCTCTTAGCATCTGTCCATTTCTTCATTTTCTGTGCCGCCTTTGCTAAGTAGGCTTTTGCCAAGTCTGCCTTTTCGTGCCAGCCTTTGGCAAACTTGTATGCTGACGGATTGGGCCCTTTGTAACCAATGGCCAAAGTTTGTGGCGTCATCGGTTGTTGTCCTGTTGCTATCTCGAACGGACTTGCCCCTGTTGACTCGCTCTTCTGCAGATTATAAGAAAATTGGGCAATGTCCAATAACTTGGCCCAATCTTTCTGGTTGGCGCTGACAAAGTGGCGAAGATATAGCTCCAGCAAAGCATTCACCCGTTCCGTTTGCCCATCAGTTTGAGGGTGAAAGGCTGTAGAGAAGTTGAGCTCGGACCCCATTATTTTAAAGAGCTCCATCCAGAACCTTCCCGTGAAGCGGGGGTCCCGGTCACTGATAATGGTCTTTGGAATGCCCCAATACTTCACCACATACTTGAAAAATAATCGAGCAGCGTCCTCGGCAGTAAGCTTTGTTGGACCGGGAATGAATACGCCATATTTGCTGAAGCGGTCCACTACAACCATTATGTTGCTGCAGCCTTCGGACTTGGGTAAAGATGTGATGAAGTCCATGGAAATGCTTTCCCATGGCCTCTCCGCAATAGGCAAAGGCTCCAAAAGACCCGCGGGTGAGCGTTGTTCAACCTTGTCTTGCTGGCACACAAGACAAGTTTTTACGTATAGCTCTATGTCATCCCGCATTTGGGGCCAAAAGTATGCTCGCTCGATCAGCGCCATCGTCCTTCGGACTCCGGGATGGCCCGCCCATCTGGAGTCATGACTTTCTCGGAGGATTTCCTTCCTTAAGCTTCCCCATTTCGGTACGTAAACCCTATTTCCCTTGGTGAGGAGCAGCCCGTCCTCTAGCCAAAACTGGCGTGTCTTCCCTTGACGTGCCAATCCCAACAAATTTTTGGCTTGTGGGTCATGCTCCAGCCCTTCCTTGATGCGATCAACTATAGGGAAATTTGGGCTTGTGATGGAGGCAAGTTCGGCCTTTCTACTTAGTGCATCGGCCACGACATTACCCTTGCCCGGCTTGTACTCCATCACAAAATCAAACTCCGCTAAGAAAGCTTGCCACCGAATTTGTTTTGGGGTAAGCTTCTTCTGCTTAAGGAAGTAACTTGTGGCAACATTATCCGTCCTCACGATGAACTTGCTGCCCAGGAGATAATGTCTCCACGTCCGTAAACAATGCACTACAGCAGTCATCTCTTTCTCTTGGACTGTGTAGCGTTTCTCTGCATCATTCAGCTTACGACTTTCGTAAGCCACAGGGTGCCCTTCTTGCATTAGGACGCCTCCCAGGGCAAAGTCAGAGGCGTCCGTCTGCACCTCGAAAGACTTGGTATGGTCGGGCAAAACCAATACCGGCTCCTTGATCACGGCGGCCTTTAACTCCTCAAATGCTTGTTGGGCCTTATCAGTCCACTCCCAGGTCCGGTTTTTCTTCAGTAGATCTGTGAGTGGCGTGGCGATGGAAGAGTAGCCTTTGATGAACTTCCGATAGTAGTTAGCCAAACCAAGGAAAGACCGAAGTTCTGGAACTTTCTTCGGCGGCTCCCAATCCTGTATAGCCCGAATCTTGGACTCATCCATCCGTAGCTTTCCCTCACCAACAATGTGTCCTAAGAAGGAGACTTCTCGTCGAGCAAATGCGCATTTCTCCTTCTTGACATAAAGCTCGTTCGTGCGGAGTACTTTGAAGACTTGTCTTAGATGATTTACATGATCCTCCAGTGTGTTGCTATAGATGACAATGTCGTCCAAGTACACCACGACGAACTTGTCTAAGAAAGGTTGTAGGACTCGGTTCATGAGGGTGCAAAACGTTGCAGGCGCATTGGTGAGTCCGAAAGGCATCACAAGGAATTCATATGAGCCGTACCTTGTGACGCATGCTGTCTTAGGCTCGTCTCCCTCCGCAATGCGGACCTGGTAGTACCCCGATCGCAAATCCAGCTTGGTGAACCAACGAGCTTGCCCAAGCTGATCGAACAAGTCGGCAATGAGTGGTATCGGGTACTTATTCTTGACCGTGATCTTGTTAAGCGCCCGGTAGTCAATGCAAAGTCGAAGTGACCCGTCGTGCTTCTTCTGGAACAATACCGGCGCTCCATAAGGTGCTTTTGATGGACGAATATAGCCCATGTCCATCAACTCCTTCAGTTGCCTCCGTAATTCCTCAAGCTCCGGAGGCGCCATCCTATAAGGCACGGCAGCTGGCGGGGTGGCACCTGGTTCCAGCTCTATCTTATGATCCACCTCCCTTTTAGGTGGTAACCTCTTTGGTAGCTCCGGTGGCATGACGTCTTGGAACTCCTCCAAAACGTGCTGGACCTTGGGTGGCATGGACTCGGTTGTAGGAATGACAGCTTCTTCCTTTAAGGCAACAAGGTAGGTTGGCTCTTCCTTCTTGATGCCCTTTGAGAGTTGCATGGCTGAAATTTGTCTTCCTTGGAGTCGGGTTTCCCGCTCTAGTGGAACTAGATGGGTGTTGCCCTCCTCCAAGATGCATAAGGAGTTCGCAAAGGGAATTGGGACGGCCTTGACCCTGTCCATGAACTCAATACCCAAGACGAGTGGATAATCGTCCATGGTCACGATCGAGAAGTTTATGTGGCCGTGCCAATTGCCTAAGTGAACCGGCACATTGCGGGGCAACTCCAAAGGTTTCTGTTGGTGCAGCATTAACGCCCTTGAGCCAACCTCGGCTTGTCTCGTACCGGATGCCCATCTTCTTAGCCTGCTGGAAAGTGAGGAAGTTGCTGTCGGCTCCCGTGTCAACTAATGCCTTCACGGTATGCTCCCCAATCTAGGCCTCGGAAAACAACCTCCCTTTTTTCTCATTCTTGGGCACCTCAACTTTTGCCTGAATTGAGCTTAGAAGCCGCATGGCCCCAATCTTTGCTTCCTCCTGTTCGCGATCCTCGATTAAAGCAGAAAGCTTACTCTTTTTGGGGCACTCCCTTGCATAGTGCGGTCCATCACAAAAGAAACATCGGATAGGTTTAGGAGGGAAAACTCTACGTCCCTTGGCCCTTTCTGACGCCTCCTTGCCCTTAGGCGGGTTTCCCCCACTCTTTCCCTTGCCGCCCTTGTCCTTGGGTTTAGGTTTTTCCACTTTCCTAAACTCAATAAGGGACTCGGCAATGGATATGGCAGTGGTCAAGTCTTGGGCACCACGGCGTTGGATTTCAAGCCTTGCCCACTGCTGTAACCCGTCCATGAAGGCAAAGAAAGCTTCTTTATCAGGGTAGTCAGGGATTTCGAGAAGTACCTCTGTGAACTCTTTGACGTACTCCCGGATGGTTCCTTTGTGCTGCAAACGTCTTAGCTTGCCACGAGCTTCCTCCTCGACGTTGCTTGGGTAGAATTGCTTCTTGAGTTCTGCCTTAAAATCTGCCCAAGTGTCGATAGAGCAGGTGCCTTTCTCTATGTCGCTTTGTCTTCTCCTCCACCAAACCATTGCGGTGTCCTCGAGGAAAAGACTACCCATGTTTACCTTTAGAGCCTCGTCTTGCATGTCGAGAGCCCTAAAGTATTGCTCCATGCTCCAAACAAAGTTGTCTAGTTCCCTCGCGCTTCTAGACCCTTTGAAGTATTTGGGTCGGGGAACATCTCTAGGGGAAGGGGTAGTCCTTACCTCGGACGTTGTGGCAGTGCCTTGTGCAAGAGCCCTTTTGCACAAGCTGAGCTCCTCCTTGGTGTTCTCCAGCTCATGTGAAAGCCTCCCTAACTCTTCCCTCATGAGCGAAATCTCGGCCTGGTGTTTCTCCTCCACCGCCTGAAGACATTGTGCCAGGACTTGATTCACGGCGGACTGCATCTCCTCCCGCAATCCGTCTAGGCCCTCCTCGACCCTTTGTTCGACCCCCTCGAACCTTTGGTCGACCTCCATGAACTTGTCCTGCCCATCGGCAATGGCCAACTCCACTTTGGCCAGCCTAGTCTCCAACCCCTCAATGGCGTCCCTGGAGCGAGACCTTTGGCCCTTAGATTTGTCTCTTCCAGCTTGGGTGATTTCACTGCCGCCTTCCATACTCCCTTAGATGTTCCAACGAACCTGATGCTCTGATACCAATTGTGACGAGACCGTAACTCAAACAAGACGATCTGTCCGGCCTAGCGAACTTTCAATGCCAAAGTTAGCTAGTCAGCCTACCCGGAAGCTTAGCAGAACTTTAGAAAGACTAAGCTTGTCGAAACTTGGCGAAGGAAACTAGAAGTTGGAAGAAAGAACTCTTTTATTAAGAGAACTTGAGAGCTTTACAATGCTTTGGATGCTTTACAACTTTGCTTGATTGCTTGCTTTCTTGCTTGATTCCAAATGAATGCCTTAGATGCCTATTTATAGTTGGCTACCTAAATGTCTAGACTTTTCCTAAGTATCTAGAATCTTCCTAAATGAATATCTAAGATATTTACACAAGGTTGCTGCCCTCTAGAAGCCTCCACATGATTCAAGGCTTGTCTTCAACAATCTGCACAATTCTAGAGTCTTCTAGAGTCTTCTAGAGTCTTCTAGAGTGTTCTAGAGTGTTCTAGAGTCTTCTAGAGTCTTCTAGAGTCTTCTAGATTTTTCTAGAGTCTTCTAGAGTGTTCTAGAGTCTTCTAGAGCCTTCTAGAGTCTTCCAGGACCTTCCGGGGTATTCCGGACTGTTCCGGAAGCATTTTGGAGCTGTTTTGAGCTTGTTTTGGGGCGAAAATAGTGTCGTCCATGACATACCGGTCCGGTCCGGGTCGACCGGTTCAAGCACTGTTTGGATTACCGGGCCGGTCCGGTCCTGGGTCCTACTTCTAAAATCCTAACCGTTCTAACCCGTCCCCCCCCCAACCCAGCCCAGCCCACCCCTTAAGAACCGGGCCGGTCCGATTCGGTCCCGTGTCAAACCGGCCCGTTAGACAGGTCTACCGCTAACTACGGGTCCTTCAATATTACCAATCATTTGCTTTCAACAACTTCATTTATTCTTTCCTTTCATATTAAGAATTGTAAAAAAGAAGAGGATACTAAAATGAAGTTAACCTATGGACTGCAGAGAGTTTTGGAGAAGTTAATTGGTTTGAGGCTTCTCATTAAAATATATTGCTTACAAAGGTATATATAGAGTATAGGGTAATCAAAACCTATCAACTATAGGATTGTACAATAATGAAGAAAAATCAAAACCTACCAACTATAGGATTGTACAATTAATGAGAGAATATTCTACCAATAATAAAAAATACACAAAAGATATTTACAATATTTCCTAATACGCCCCTCAAGATGGAGGGCCGGAGGACACGCCAATCTTGGACATCAACAGAGGAAGCCGAGGACTGACGGTTAGGGCGGCGGCCATGCAGCGCGAGGCAAAGGAGACGCTGATCGACGTCGAGAGAGAGGGCTGCCAGTTAGTGCAGCGGTGGTGCGGTAAGATGCCGGAGAAAAGACGCTGAGAGAGAGGGCTGCCGGTTAGTGCAGCGGTGGCGCAGCAAGAGGCCGGAGAGGACCATGAAGGTCGGCGGCTGATCTTCTATGCCGGAGAGGGGCGGCAAGATGCCGGAGAGGGATGCCGGAGAGGGCTGCCGATTAGTGCAGCGGCGGCGGTGATAAGGATGTATCCGGTTCCGGTTCTGGGTCTATTTGGGTCTGCGGTTCCGGTTCTAGCGGTTCCGGTTCTGGCGGTTCCGGTTCTGGCGGTTATTGCGGTTCTGGCGATTCCGGTTCTGGCGGTTCCGGAGCCGGAACTGCTACCATACGGTTCCGGGTACCATCCGATTCCGGTTCTGGCGGTTCCGATTCTGACGGTTCCGGCGGTTCCCGACGGTTCTGAAATTTTTTTTTAAAAAAAAAATTAATATCTTGTATAGTAGTCATTAGTATATTGTAGAATATATTTTATATGGTGTACTATGTTATTAGTAGTATATATTATGTTTGGTAATTAGTATATATTGTGTATAAGTAGTGTATATTTTGTATATAAGTAGTATATATTGTATTTAAGTAGTATATATTGTATATAAGTAGTGTATATTGTGTTGTAGTTAGTAATTAGTATAAATTGTATATAAGTAGTATATATTGATAAAAGAATGTTGTCATTAGTATATTGTGTTGTATGTTATATATTGTATGTATATAAATATTCAAGGATTGATATAGAAGTAAAGACAAAGAAATATTGAGACAACAGATATTCAAGGATATGATAAAGAGCATATTTATTGACCAAAATGGCATATCTTTCTTAGTCTTCCTTCCCCCAATGGGAAAAAAACTAAAAGAAGACATGCCAATGTACAAGTTACATCATAAATTTATGCATTATTCCTTGAACATGACTTAACTCAGTTATCCCCTGTGGTGAACGCTTCTTCTTGTTCCTTGGGGTTAATCCTATTGACAGTTGCACCCACATCATCGGCCACTTCAGTTTTTTCGACATCTTTTGGAGTTCCTGGAGCCGAGCCATATGCTTCTTCCCTATCCGAGCCATATGCTTCTTCCATGTCCTGTGTGCCTCCATTGATTTCTCAGACAAAGCCCCTACAATAATAATGCAATAAAATCCAGATAACAAAAAAGGTCTTTTAACTTTTCAATCATGTTATATCACTCACAATAATAGACAAATACATATACTGAGCCATGTCGAATACAATGTCAAGGTCCATCAAAAGATAAGTTACTAAGGATTCAAATTGTTCAGGTACTAGAGAATTGAATTACAACAGATGTCAGATCCTGTAGATAATGTACTGGACTTACCTTAAAAGTTGATGCCATAAGTAGATCTTGAAGCTTAGGGACTATGTCGTACGATACAATGTTGAACACATCATCAAGGTGAACGGACTTCTTAGTGCTTGAAGGCACTACTTTAAATCCTGCCTTATTTGAACCACCCCACCACATGTTCCATTGCACCTTTTTCCAAGCCATCAGCATGGTGTTGCAAAAATGGTGTGACGTTGTCCTTTGTACCTTCTTTCTCCAAAATCTCTAGAGATGTTCCCTCCACCAATTTATTACCAGGCAAGAATTCAACTTTCGATTTTATGTTGAGATTGTCATCAACTGGGGGAGGGGTAGTATTTTGGCCACTACTTTCACCGGTTTTAGCTTTTTCTTTACCGAACATATTTTTCAACGAAAATGCCATAATAATTAGTACGTAAGAGTTGAAACGAGTTTACCGGATTGACGAACAACTTCTTGAAAATTGAAAATCGTTGAAATTGAACACTTGAAAACTTCAATTCAACAACTTCACAATGTTTCACGAATTTGCAACAATAAATTAAGCACTTGCATTAGAAAGATTGAAAGAGAGCTTGAGAGAGATTGAGAGATATTGATGAATTGGTGAATAAAAATGAAAGAATGAGGAGGTATTTATAGTTGAGAAATGGGAAATACTGTAATTATATAAAGTTTGGGGGTCAAATGGCTATTTTTTAAACTTCCAAACGGCTAGTTTTGAAAAAGAGCCGTTTGGAAATTATTTTTAAAAAAAAACCGTTACAGAACCGTTTGAAACCGCCAGAACCGGTCGGGTTCCGGTTCTGGCGGTTCCAACGGGTAGAACCGCCCCGCCACGGTTCCCGGGAACCGCCGGAACCGGGCCGCCGGAACCGCCAGGGCCGCGATTCCGGTCCGGTTCGGAACCGCCAGATTTGCAGCCTTAGGCGGTGACGGGCTCCGATGAGAGGAGCTACGGCGGCGGCGGGTATATGTAGTTAGGATTTGTTTGGCGATAAACCACTGGCGTATGATACCATGTAGAGAGTTTTGGAGAAGTTAATTGGTTTGAGGCTTCTCATTAAAATATATTGCTTACAAAGGTATATATAGAGTATAGGGAAATCAAACCTACCAACTATAGGATTGTACAATTAATGAGAGAATATTCTACCAATAATAAAAAGATACACAAAAAATATTTACAATATTTCCTAATATGGACATTCTAAAGGAAACAAAAAAGCAAGTGAATATTGAGAGTTCTGAGCCCCATATCTCTCTTTTTTACTATGTGTTTGGAATGACATAAAATGTTTCTCCAAAAATTAAGTACAGGAAAATTTTGCTGTTCGAAGGGAATCTTGAATATTACTTATAGATAACGAATTCGAACCGAAATCAACCAACATGCAACCTTTCTCCCGACCCATGCCTTATGCACCGGACTGCCTATAAATTAATATTTTGCTGTTTAATTGCTAGAAGAAATTTTCTGACAAGATAGTAAATGACTTTTTGGAAGGAAAATCGTTTTTTATCAGTTATCTCAACTCTTAACTTATAATTATCACTGATTAATCAACCTTAAATGATTATTATCAAACTGCTGATAAGTGTCATAAAAACATTATCCAATTTGCTAAACATTATTAACAATCTCTAATACATGTTTTTCTCCAGAAATATTTCCCATTCCCCAAATACAGGGAACTGTTCTATTCAAACACATTTGGATCCTTTGCTCCTTGGGTTAAAAAAGCTAAATTGCAGATAAAATAGATGCTCCTTAACCCTTTACGCAGAAAAAAGGTAAAATTAAAAAAAATAAAAAAAAAATAAAAAAAAAAAAAAAGTGCAGCCAAAGTGTTGAAACTCGACATTTACTATACTTCAAAGTACAGGAAAATGTAGAGAAAGAAACAAAAAGGAGAATAACATAATATTTGAGCAAAGAATATACCAAATAAAATGCATATCTTTATGTCCAACATCCAGTTTTGGCCCTGCCACATTATGGATTTACAAACAACAATAAGAAATCCAGTATAATCCCACAAGCGGAGTCTGTGGAAAGTAGTAAATGCATACTTTACTCTTACCTGTGAAGGTAGATTAGAAAATAAGTACTTCCCATGAAATTCACGAGTCGCACAATTCGCATATTGAAACTTGTCAACCAATAAATTTTTATTTTTATATGGTTCTTGTCTATATATATAATATATAAAAGATCTCTCGATTTTTCAACTCTACAGGAAGCGACTTCTCGAATACCAGCAGTGCAAAATTACACCACTGTAATCACACACAGCAACAATAATAATAACAACATAGGCAAGTCCTTACCCTTAGCTTGTGTGAGGTATAGAGGTTGTTTCTGATATATACTACTGTAATCATAAAGGAGAATATTTATCAAATGAGTATAGTAATTAGATCATTGTGAGGTTCAACCAGTATATAGTAACAGATATTCCAAACAAATAGATGGATCTGTAATAAGATGAAAAAGCAAGAAAAGCTTATGATTCAAGCAGGACAAAGAATTTCTACTGGAGTGGCAATTCTAGTGTACTATAAAGTCAAAAGTGAAAGAGAGATGCTTGGTGATAGCAGCAAGAAGGGAACAAATGACTAGAGGTCTTGCTTCAAAGAGAAAAGAGATTACCCTTTTGTTTTGCATGACAAAAGTGTAAAGAAAATGAACATTGGACCTAACTCGTCCAAAGCAACTAGCTCGTGATGCGAGGATTGTCGGAGACAACAACTAGTATCTTCAACCAATAGTCCAATATAGAACACTTAATGATGTAGAAAATAAAATTATGTAAATAGAAAGCATACCATCAGGATTGTCGGACACAACTCATATGTTCAACCAATATAGAACACTTAACAATGTTAAGTAAGTAGAAAGTATACCATCACGATTGTCGGAGACAACTTCTCGTATCTTCAACCAATGTAGAACACTTAACAATGTTAGAAGATAAAATTAAATAAATAGAAAGTATACCATCTTGAACAGCTTAAACGTTTAGATGAGATTATCACACCAGGCAGACGTCCCGTGTTCAAGTCTCATCGCCACCCATTATCAGAAAGACTTTTCACGTGATGAAAGGGTGTGTTTAAGCCAATAAGCAAACTAAAGTGTACGCTCTTTAACAACTTAAACTTTTAGATAAATAGCCACACAGTGTCACAAATAAAAGTCATGGAAGCTTTTCGTCTGCACGAGGAATCTTTCAGTGAAAAACTATAAGGCTCAAAAGTTAATTAGGCGACAAGTATTTTTGTGATTTTGTCCATCACCTATTATCGGATTTACCTTATATGCAATGACAATATTTATAAAGTACCATAATTTCACCTAAAAATCTATTGTAAGAGGTACCTGACAATATATGAAAGTTTTACATAATCATGTCTTCAAAACCTTGGTAAGAGATCACCTGTTTTATTTTTATATCAGCAATTTCACTTAGAGTTTTAAGTTATATGCGCTGGCGGCAGAAGACTTTTTTCCTACACCATAAAGGTCAAAGTGACATACAACATGTAACGGACTATAATAACACTTACAGTATTTATCAACTTAGAAATAAAGTAATCACTTGGGGGTCGTTTGGTTAGAGTACAATTTATACCGGTATAAGTTATGCCGGTATAAGTTATATTGGGATAAGTTATGCAGGGATTAATTATGCTGGGATTGTTATTTATTCATTGTTTGGTATGTTGTAATAAGAATGACAATTGCATAATTTCTAAAAAGAAGGTATAAGTTATACCGGTGCTAATTACCCCACTTTCTATAAGGTATAAGTTATTCCAGTGTTAAAATTAACAAATGGATAACTTATACCTGATTTGCTAACCAAACAGAGTATTAAGGTGGTATTAAATTTTTATACCACCCTTATACCTTCTTATACATCATACCAACAACCCCTTGTAGTAAATAGATATTACAATGACACTGATGGTGTTATATGTCTGGTATATGAGCTAAATTCAGCTCACTTATTATGAACAGTTATTAGCAGAGGCGGACCTATGCAATAGGTAGAGGGGTCATCAACACTCGTAATGTTCGGCAAAATTCCATGTATACATGTATATAACAACAACAACAACTACCCAGTATAGTCCCACAAAGTGGGGTCTGGGAAGGGTAATATGTAGACAGGCCTTACCCCTACCCGAAAGGGCAGAGAGGTTGTTTCCAATCGACCCTCGGCTCAGTGAAGGAAAGGAAAAACAAAAACAAAAACAAAAGAACGGTTGTAGTCTTCTTGACATATCAAGTCCAGAGGGCGAGGCTCCTAGCAATGGGGGGAAAGGGGAGTGGGTAAGCGGGCTCCTTTCACTTGACTGGTTAGTTAGGAGTGATCTTTTTTCGCCACATCTCCACTCTTTTTCTCTTTCAAACTAGGAGGATTGGGCATTAGTAACTTTTGGTTTACCTATGTATATGTTTTTAGAAAATAGTGATATAATAATAGTGGTTTACCCCATATACAAAGCAAATTTTGGTTGAATCAAAAAGTATATCCAAGACCTTCAAATCTTGGGTCTGCCTCTGATTATAGTAACTATTTTTTAGGTGAAATTAATGCATAAAAGTTATTTTACACCACTATGAGTGTAGAAACATTAGATTCTTTAATACTTTGGGTATCAGAAAGCCATTACACATGCACCAGTACAGAGGCTTGTGAACAAATATTTCTCAAGAATATGCCCCTCCTAGCAGTATAAATTAAAGCCATTGGTGACTGGTGAGTGGCATCAAACATAATCTGCAGTTATAACAAGTAGTGAGAATGGAGCCTTCAGGTGGGTTGAGCGAAATAGGAAAACAAGAAGCTCAACCACAGATTTCAGTACTAGGAATGGGAATGGGACGACGACCTTCCGATGAGTTGGAAGAAAAGGAGAAAAAAAGAATTAAAGATCAATTATTTCAAGCCTGCATGGACAATAGGTGGACAGAAGTTAAGCGACAGTACATCAACAACAAGTTTGCCCAAGAATCCAAACTCACTAAATCTGAAGATACTGTTCTTCACTTAGCTATCTCTTCTTACCATCCACATCGAGATGACTCTTTACAGCAAACTCATCTTGATTGTATTAAGGATATGGTGGCTAAAATATCAAAGGAAAGACGATTGTGTATCTTAAAACAGAAGAATGAAAAAGGGAACACACCTCTTCATCTTGCAGCAGAACTCGGAAGTGTCCCCATTATTGCGTGTTTGGTAAACCCACGCAATTCAAAAGGGGAAACCCCTTTATCTGAACTCATCTGGGAGACCAATTCAAAAGGGGAAACCCCTTTATTTGTAGCTGCTTATCGTGGCAGGCTAGATGCTTTTCTCTACTTACATGAGTGTTGTCAAAATGAAAAGAGCAGAAAAGATCCAATTGTACTTTGCAGGAGGGGAGATGGGGATAACATTCTACACGCAGCCATCTCTGGCGAGTACTTTAGTAAGAGCCAAATCCCCTTTTCTTATTAATTATCAAACATTTTGTTACATAAGTTTGTATACAATGTCTTCTTTCTTGTGGGCTAGTGATACTACAACAACAACAACAACCCAGTATAATCCCACTTAGTGGGGTCTGGGGAAGGTAGTATGTACACAGACCTTACCCCTACCCTTGGGTAGAGAGGCTGTTTCCAAATAGACCCCCGGCATCCTTCCCTCCAAGAACTTCCCACCTTGCTCTTGGGGAGACTCGAACTCACAACCTCTCGGTTGGAAGCGGGGGTTGCTTACCATCAGAGCAACCCTCTTGTCGGGCTAGTAATATTAACAAGTTAATTTTCTTGTAACAGAGTTGGCTTTTCAGATAATAGATCGCTATGGGCTACTTGTGAACCGTTTAAACTCAGAGGGAATGTCTCCTCTACACTTTCTATCTAGGATGCCTCAAGTATTCAAAAGTGGAAGCCATTTTCGGTACATAGATAGCATTATCTACTACTGTAAGTCTCTATAGTCTTTTTAGTCAAAAAGTGGCATAGATAAGCCCTTTACAAGGATTTAAATACACCGGCACATATCGGGGTTCTTTTTGCCCAGGCACAACTGTCGAAGAGCTAAAGATAGAGAAATATAAAACTGAAGGCATAGAAGACACATATCGTAGACTCCCAGATAACTGGAAACTCCCAGATAACTACCAAACACTGGTGGAGTTCTTGGAACTACTTTGGAATGGGACTGCAAATTTTCTTGGTGGGTAGATTTACCGCACATGATCAATGTCTTATTTAATCTATATACTTGTACAAAAATTGTTAGGGAGGAAATGCCAAACACTCAAATCAAAATGAGAATGGTTCACTTGCTTTTGGGGTTTACGGAAAGCACTAAATCAATCTCCTTTTGAAAACGCACTAAAAAAGTGTTTGAGAGACTGTTGTTGGCACTTTCTACTCTACCTAATAATTTTACATTACCAAGACTGATCCTCTTCTCTATCTAGATTACATTAAGGAAATATGTAGCGGGAAGCTAGCAAACAAGTCTAAAGGTAAGTGATTACATAGAAACATTCCAGTTTCTTGACTCATTCATGTTGAGTTTGAAAATGAACTAACCAAATGGTTCGAGCGCCTCAGGAGAGTCCTGCTGGCATTCTGTACCTAAGAATTTTACATGGTCAGAGACTAATTCTCACTTCTATCCAGCTCTTACTGAAGAAACTAATGTGAAGCGAGATAAGAAGTCTCCAGGTATGTGACTATGTAATAAACTTTTCAGGTTATATGGACTTAACCAGGTTACTTAAGTGTCCAGAAACTATGATATATAATATTTTTTCATGAGGAAAACTCTTACTAGTACTAACTTACTTTTCTTTTTTCTTCGCACCAAGGCAATCAAGATGATCCTGAGAATCCCCCAATTCCAGGTGAATGCATACACATGTATACACTGCAGTTGAAACTTGAAACTAAATGGTACCTCTAACTATGATAACTAAATATAAAGGGCAGCGCGATGCACTAAGCTACCGCTGTGCGTGGGGGCCGAGGAAGGGCCAGACCACAAGGGTCTCTTGTACAAAACCTTACCCTACATTTCTGCAAGAGGTCATATAGCTATAACTTTACCAGTTACGCAAAGGCTCCCTTTTTATGATAACTAAATATAATCCATCAAAATATGCACACAAATAACCAAGAAGAAAAGGTGTAAGTGATTATGCAGGAACTACCAGTTTATCAACTCATTATATCAAAATTAAGAATTAAACCAATCTCTTTTGAGCATATCATCAGGAGTACGTTGTTGACACTTTGTACCTAAGAATTTTACACATTCAAACACTGATTCTCTTTTCTATCTCAGCAACTACTGGAGTAACTAAAGTGAATCAAGACAAGAAGTCTCCAGGTATGTGAATATGTAACAAACTTTTCAGGTTATATGGACTTAACGTCTTAACCAGGTTACTTAAGCATCCAGAAACTATGATATATAATATTTTTTCATGAGGAGAACTCTTACTAGTACTAACTTATTTTTCTTTTTTCTTCACACCAAGGCAATCAAGATGATTCCAAGAATCCCCCAATCCCAGGTGAATGCATACACATGTATACACTGCAGTTGAAACTAAATGTTACCTCTAACTATGATAACTAAATATAATTCATCAAAATATGTACACAAATAATCAAGAAGAAAAAGTGCATCGGATTACGCAGGAATCTCCCAGTTTAGTAACTCATTATATCAAAATTAAGAAGTAGAACAATCTCTTTTGGAAAATGATTTGAGCATCTCATCAGGAGTGTGTTGCTGACACTTTGTACTAAGATTTACACATTCAGAGACTGATTCTCTTTTCTATTCCAGCAACTACTGGAGTAACCAATGTCAATCAAGACAAGAAGTCTACAGGTATGTGATTATGTATAAACCTTTCAGGTTATATCGACTTAATCTGGTTACTTGAGAGGCAAGAGATCTATGGTATATGATTCTTATCACGAGCATAACTCTTATTAAAACTAACATATTTTTCCACACCAAGGTCATCAAAATGATCCCAAGAATCCTCCAATTCAAGGTAAATGCAAACACTTGTACACGTAGCACGGTCGAAAATAAATATTACCTCCAACTACAATGATTAGATGTAACTCCTCTAAACATAGACACACCAAGTATCAAAAAGATATAACGTGGCATTTTCAAAAGCATGATACGGTAAATTATTCTATGTCATGAGAATACTTAAAGCTTTATTAATAGCTGCTCTTTACGAGCACCGATGTGTGCCGTAACTAGTGAAGTACACACCCTCAAAGGTTTGATCATAATCACACTTAAGCCATCACTTAAAGTTCAATCAGACCACATTGACAAGTTCTGAAATTGAGACTAGATATTTGGCAGACAGTTATAAATATATTTATGAAAATAATTTTTATTTGTTTTCTAAAGTAACTCAAGAGATCAGACAAATTCAACTTTAAAGCAAGTCCTAATAGAGGTTATGTTCATTTCTCTGTGTCTTCCCAATTTTGGAATCCTTGGGTCGTGTTTGTCAAACAAATTGAGGAGCCGGAGTAAATCCATCAAGAATTAGAATGAACATCTATTGGACAAATTAGAAAAGTCTATTATTAAATGGATTAGTAGCACACTAATTAAAACAAGAAGAGCGTGTAAGTAGCACACTAATTAAAACAAGAGGAGCGTGTGTAAGTGTGTGTTACTTCCTGAGCCTCATCATATGGTTACACCAATAATTCTTTACATGCCATTTTTCAAAAACAAATTGCCTTCAACTTTTCTTTTTGTAAAGGCTTTTCGTTGCTTATTCTGGTTACACTAACTTATTTTTCTTCTTCTTTTTTCACACCAAGGCAATCAAGATGATCCCGAGAATCCCCCAACCCCAGGTGAATGCATACACATGTATACACTGCAGTTGAAACTAAATGTTACCTCCAACTATGATGATTAAATATAATCCATCAAAATATGCACACAAATAACCAAGAAGAAAAGGTGCATGTGATTATGCAGGAACCTACCAGTTTATTAACTCATTATATCAAAATTAAGAAGTAGACCAATCTCTCTTGGAAAATGAACTAACCAAATGATTTGAGCATCTCATTAGGAGTGCGTTGTCGACACTTTGTACCTATGAATTTTACACATTCAAAGACTGGTTCTCTTTTCTATTCCAGCAACTACTGGAGTAACCAATGTGAATCAAGACAAGAAGTCTCCAGGTATGTGATTACGTATAAACCTTTCAGGTTATGTCGACTTAAGCAGGTTTTTGTCAAACAAATTGAGGAACCGGAGTAAATCCACCAAGAATTAAAATGAACATCTATTGGACGAATAAAAAATCTATTATTAAATGGATTAGTAGAATAGTAGCACACTAATTAAAACAGGAAGAGTGTATGTATGTATATGTGTGTGTGTGTGTTACTTCTTGAGCCTCTTCATATGGTTACACCAATAATTCTTTACATGCCATTTTTCAAAACATATTCCCTTCAACTTTTCTTTTGGGAAAGGCTTTTTGTTGCTTATTCTGTTTTAGAGTATTCGTTAGCTTCCAATAATTGAAATCAAATCATTGAGCTAACTTATTTCCAATTTATGTGAACATTTTCTAGGTGAAGAGCAATGATAAAAAAATCAAGAAATTCTCCAACATATTTGTGCTAATAACTAATCTCTGGAATTTCAGCTCAAGGGAAGAGAAATGGCAACTTATTTCCAGCCAACTACACCACCTTTATCAATTTTGTTAAATTACTAATGAAGATTGTGCTAATTGTAATGGGTATTGGTAAGATTTTCTTAAAACATTTCTCTTCAATCATGCATACATTTCTTAACTATTGAGTGCAGATTACAGTTGCAGATTAGAACATAAACTTCTTTGAGAAAGTAAGAAAGAAAGTGATTCGACAAATGGAAGAAATCACTTAGGGTTTTTTGCCTCCACTGGGAACTGTCTCCTGAACCTGAGACCTCATGATTCTTCACTTCTTTGACCACTATCCTTGGGTGCAAGGGCTAGACCCTTAAAAATGACTCTTCAGCAATCCCATCCTTCTTCACATTTTAAATTTGTTTATGAAACTTTAACAAGTTTGCCTTTTCTTTTCTTTCCACATCATGTCATAAGGCCCCAAATCTTGTTGCATGCAGGACTCCAAAGGACAAAGAAATTAGAGGAAAAGAAGAAGCACCATCAATGGGCGGTTAAAATTATGGAGTTGATGATTGAGAAAGAAGAAAGTTACAAATTCTATGAAAATACCGGGGAGAAGCCTGAAGATAAGGACCTCTATGATCAAGACCTATATAAACAAATTGGAAAACCTCCTCCAGCACCCCCTCCAACAGATATTAATTTAGAAAAAGCAGAAGAACCTAGTAACATTGCACAGATCAAGCAACCAGCAACCTCAAGCACAGATGACAAAAAGAAAGATGATATCAAGTCTGGTAAAGAATCTCTTGTCTCTTTCTGGTCATACTTGTGTGGCACTGAAAATTTTAGTTCTGTGTCATCAAGATTCTGCAATTTTAAAATCTCAAAATCTATCACGTCAAAATGCTGTAAATTTTGTTCCAATATTCCAAGTTAGGATCAATTTTCTTTGAAGCTATATGTTCCCTAAAAGCAACTAGAGTAACTATAGTTCTAAATACAGAGTTGCCGAAGACCAAGGCGACACCCCTATTAGTGGCATCAAAGATGGGTATAGTAGAGATGGTGAATGAGATCCTTAAAAAGTTCCCAATAGCCATTCAAGATACGGATTCTGACGAGAAGAATATCTTGCTTTTGGCTGTAGAGCATAGGCAAACAGCAGTCTATAACTGGTTAATAGGACAAAAGTATCCAGAATGCGTCTTTTATCATGTGGACAAACAAGAAAACAATGCCGTACACTTAGCTGCATCGTTTCAGAAGCACGACTTGTGGCGCATCCCTGGTGCTGCGTTACAGTTGCAAGGCGAAAGGAAGTGGTACAAGGTAAGAGATCTCTAACAACGATCCTTCTTTATATCAGTAAGGATCAAACTTAGATATGTTAAAAAGATTTTACCCATCATAATGCAGTATGTGAAGCACACTTTGCCAAAGCAATCATATGTCCGTTATAATAAAAAAGGTCAGACACCAAGAGAGATCTTCAGAGAGACGCATGCAAAGTTACTCAAAGAAGGCACTGAGTGGCTTGTCACAACCTCAAATTCGTTCTCTGTTGTTGCAGCACTGATTGCTACAGTTGCATTCGCTACAGCTTCTGCAGTCCCAGGTGGAGCCGATGATTATGGCTATCCACACCTTGAAAGTCAACCTGCTTTTTCAGTATTTTCTATCTCATCACTTGTTTCTCTTTGCTTCTCTGTCACGGCCCTGGTGTTTTTTCTAGCTATCCTCACATCTCGATGCCAACACAGTGATTTCGAGAAAGACTTGCCAAGAAAGTTGCTACTAGGATTAACTTCGCTTTTTGCATCAATAACTGCTATCTTGGTCTCATTCTGCGCTGCGCATTTCTTTGTCCTCCATGATAAATTAAAGAAAGCATCATTTCCAATATACGGGGTGACATGCATACCTGTGGTGTTTTTTGCATTTAATCAATTCCCTCTCTATGTTGATCTCATAAGGTCATACGTCCAACAGCTACCACTTCGTAGCTACAAGGTGTTTTATACCGAGTCCTCAGGCGCAAGTAGCTCAGATCAGAAGAAAGAAGTTAAAGAGAAGGATGATTGAAACAGGTAGAGATCATGACGAGGTGAGCGTTGCATGGTTTCCTACTTTACTTTTCCAAGTAAGACTGGTTGGTGTGTTTCGAAAAAATGTGGAATTCCAGGAAGGTTCCCCTTTGCTGAGAGGAGGCGAAGTGGAGATACCTTTTTTCTGTGTTTCCTGAATAAACTTGTACTCTGTTAAGAGTTGCATGGTTTCATATAAGTTGTTTTGTACTAAAGCTAGTTCAAAATGTTTTTTGATCCCTCAATTTATATGAACTTGAGGGAATCATTGGGAACTCACCATGTCTAGATAGCGCAAAAAATGTACGTTCCTGTTTGTAATCCTTATTCGGAAGAAGAAAAAGCTTAACTTTTCAAGGTTCAATTTTCATTCACTTATGAGTAAATGCAAATTAAAAGATTACTCTTAGGCTACCTCGCTCAAACTTTTAACCAAATATGGATAAGAAATCAGTCTTCTTCTTCGGTAAACTTTAGGACCCATGCAAATTCTAGAGTCAAACTAAGAAAAAGGAGAGACAAGGTATTCAGCAGACCCTAATAAAGACACAGGAGTTTAAATAGCAAAAGGAATTTTGCAACATCTAGCATATGCAAAAATAGAAGCAGAACATGCTAACAGTGACTAATATGCCAAGCTGGTGTGGTTCCTCAAAAGTATTACTCTTTAACCAGATTCTTTTAAATTGTGGTCTCTGTCTCATAATATGTTAACAACTGCTAACAGATCCTTGAACCTGTGGTACAGACGATGAATAAGGCATATGGAACAATAGAACACACACACACACACAAATCATATGTGTATGTGTGTATATAGATAGACAGATATATATAGAGAGAGAGGTGATGCATTTTTCCTACTTAAGCAGTAACTTGGGCCATTTGTGATATGGCTGTGTTTTGGAGACGAATTATTAGGTAAAGTACTTATTCAACATGTCCACTAATATATTATTAGAAAGAAAACATAAAACTTTTTGTACAAGTAGATAACATTCAGTGCTTTACTATCTAATGATCCACAAAAGATGGAAGAAACAGGAGAGGTTTAACAACAGGGACCTTACATCTGAACACTGGATAGAGGTCAATAAATAGCAGAGTGATAAGTTGTTACCAGCCGTGGAAAGATAACAATTGTTGTGCCTTCTTACTCATAATCTTTCATATTATCCAATAGAGGATCAATCCCAGATTGCCCTCAGCGGTTGAACATTAATACCGTCAGCTGCATGCTTTAGAGAGGCAGTTTGCCCAGCAAAACTTGCTCTTAAATAACTGCACAACATCTCTTCAGAAAACAATATGGGGTATTAATTGGTTGTCTTCCTCGGATAGGAGCAACTGTGATGGAAGATTCGAGGCTCAGTATAGGAACTCCAAGCTCAGAACCATTTGAACCCCTGTATTTTGTTTATCAGTAAATTCACAGTTCAAAGTTTTATGATGTCACAAGAGGAAAAATTACATGTAGATTTACCATACCTCAAGAACTTTGTTGCATTCCTACAGAAACACTTCGAGAACGCCTTTTCTTTGACATGTCCTGAAACACAACTTTCATACCATTACTTCTTTGCTCAAGGAACAGATGATGTAAGAACAACATGGTGATTACACTTAAAATTTGAAAAAGAACAGCATAGATAAGGTCAAAAAACAATTCTCAAGGTACTGTATAAACTAAAGAAAAAACAAACAATTTGTCCTGAGCACCAAACTTTTGGAAGTACCATTCAAATTCCACAAAGATGAACATATCAACTTTTTTTCTTTTTTTTCTTTTTTTTCTTTTTGTAGGCCCTAAATGTAGGAAGACACCACTAAATGAGTGCTTATCTCGCGTCATCATGACACCAACAACAAACAAGGTCAATTTTTAGAATAGGTGGAAGAAATGGACGCAGAAAAGCAATTTGTAGTGATCATAGGTGGACAATCAAGAGGTCAACACAAAATAACCACAAAGCCAGGCCCAAGAAAGTGTCAAGCAGAGGCCACAGATAAACAATCACCCGATGACTTGTTGACATTCATTTATACACAACAATTCCGTGACAATACAAGACAATATTAATTAAAAGAAATATGTATAAACTTATTAATAATCACAATAACAACAGATTTGAACATGCTAGTGTCATGCCTTAGAGGACGGCAGGGGCACGGAAGCCTGTCGTACAGCCTTTTCAGGTTCATTAAGCTGCCGAATCTCTTGAAGTTGGCATGCTATATCCTCCAGAAGCTTTAACTGCATCTTTTCTCCTTCTCTATGCTCTGCAGTCAAGTCAAGTTTCTCTCTTCCCTCTTGCACAATCTTTAACCTCTCACGAAGCCGTCCCACTTCAGTTTCAATTTTCAGTCTTTCATTGTCTACTGAGGACATGGGATTTCGCCACAAATCACATAGCAAAGGTTTACCACGTGGCCCCACTGGTGGAAGCCCACAAGACGTGTCTGCACTGCTTTTAAGATCCACCTGAGTATACAACGTGCTAGTACTTGGACGATCTCTAATTACATTAATCCTCTGTGCAGGAGAAGCTTCAGTAGGGACACTAGTTTTTCCAGAAAATTCTAATGCACTATTCGTAGATTCACCACTATTGACTTCGTTGCAAAAGTTGGATCCATCAACAATGACATGAACATCATAAACATGAGGTTCTTTATCCAAGGTCAAATTACATGGACATTTTAATCCCTGATATCCATCTGTCTCATGATACTTCAAACACTTATCTTTTCCAGAAACATTAATACAAACTCTTTCACAGGTTTCTGTATCTGGATTTTCTTTTAGCTCTTCCCCTCCAAGCGAAATGGCATGATCAGGAAGCTTCTGGTTTACATCAGAGTTGTTAACCATAAACACCATCTCTTTCTCCTGAAATTCTTGGCTGCTATAAGAATGCTCTCGTAGGCCAACTTGCTTTTGGGAGCTGGCATCTTTATTCTGTTCTTGTATTGGTGCCTTCCCCCCCAAAGCAGTACAGTTTTTATTATCAACAGAAATTAACTCCACGGAATTCCTGTTTTCTGCCTCAAAATATGCACTAATCTGATGAAGCATAAGAACTGGATCCTCATTAGGATCAGATGAAGCATCAGGACATCTTAGGGAATCCGCTATAATCCCACTATCAATTGTTGATTCTTCATTTCCAAGATCAGACATCTGCCTATACACTTCAAGTTCCTTCTCTAAAAAGTATTTCTCCCTCTCTGTCCGCACCAGGATCTCTGTTAGAATGTTCATCTCCTCTGCTTCATAAGCAGATTTCTCTTCGATTAATCTCTGGTATTGCCGAGCATCCATTTCAATAGATGCCTTCTCCTCTTGTAGACGTAAGATCATAGCCATAGCCTCATCTGCGGCAGATGCAGCAGCATTTCTTTCCTTCTCAAGCTCAAGGCAGAGAGCAGCTCGAGCTTCTTGTTCGTGTTCTAAGGCTCGTTCCAAAAGTCTTAGTCTCTTTTTCTCATCGAAGCTAGAATCCAGTTCGCCATTATGTCTCAGCTCGTCAACAGATGCAAAGTTCTTTCCAAGGTGCTCAACTTCATCAGGAAATCCATTCAATTCAAAGCTGTCTCTCTTGCTCAATCTCATAACAAGTGGAGGGTGGCAGCCATCTGTATTCACCGTAAAGAGAAGCATTTAGATTCATACATATTAGAAAACCAAGGCTTTAATGTTAGTAAGATAAGGGAGGCTACATATTGTGGAAATTAAAATTTTGAAAATATTTAATATGAGGTATCTTCTTTTATGCCCCCCCCCCCCCAACCAAAACTAGTCTGGGTTGAAGCTTAGGTTGTTGCTGCTTGTTGTGTCCTCTTTTTTCCATGGTTATTTGACTGAAAAGTAGTAGCTGATTCTGCTCAAGCGTATTGGATGTTACCAAAAATTTCTTCCTTTTGTTTTATCCATAAACGAATTATACCAAAAAAACTCGCTTGAAAGCATTTGATTGAGAGTAAAATAACTATTTCTTGACACCATTTACACCCAAAAAGGGCTTGTTTAAGTTGCCTAACTATAGGGCATCTTTCAACATTTTGTTTTGGAAATAATAAGGCAGAGAATGTTCTAAGTCAAAACCAATATGTCTCTAGATCCTTTTCCCTTTATCAGCGGAACAAAGGGCTCCTAGCAATACTTAGGAACATTAGAATGCAAACATAACAATTAACAACTACTAGTACCAGAGGCATTGCGAGGATTTAAATGACGATTTCAAGTGCTAATAACTGACTTCTAAATTTAATCTGTACATATCTAATAATTTGTTTAATACAAATACGCTGATTAGCCAAAAGCTACTGGGCTCGACTGATCCCCGATTTGGGCTTCTAGCGCTGCCTCTGACTACTAGACCTCAATCTCAAGCTAGCCGCAGCTAAGGATGCAATAATAAGCTGAAAAAGTACTTCACAAAATAAACAACTTCAAGGACAACTAAACATCAAACATAGAAAAGAGAGCATTAGCTTCTCTAATATCAAAAAAGCAATGTGTCATCTTCAATCAATCATTTACCTTCTTTATTAATACTAGGAGGAGATGGAGGATCAAGCGAAAACTCTTCACATGGAGGATCATATGATGAAACTGATGAAAATCTTCCAAAATCAACAGCTGCTTTACGCCTTCTTCGACGAATCCCTCCTCTTTGTTTCAGATTCATCACCCCTTTGCCCTTTATCCCAAGCCTTCCTCCACTCACACCTGATGAATTCACTGCCCCAAATTCATTCCTTGGACTTAACTCACTCCTAGCAATATTATTATATGACATTCTTGCATCTGATACTGAACTACATGAAGCCTCATCACCCATTTCAAGAAACCTATTAGGACTATTCTCCCTTTCACCAATTAATCTCCAATTCAAATTACAATTCTGGTCTTTTCCCCACATGGTATCATTAAAAGGGAAATTTGCTTTTACAGAAAGTTCAACATTAGACACTCTCTCAGCTGGGAAATCAATCAAGAGTCTATGGAAACAGAAATTTCCATTACCAAAAAGACCATCACAAGGACATGGCAATCTCAAACCAAAAAAACCAAGAAACTTTGATGCTAAATAAGCTACTGTTGCTGCACAAAGCAAGAAATATGCTATAGCTAGATCAACAAAAACTGCCACAATACCACTCAAACTCCACATATAGCTACCCTCACAAGCCATTTGTTCACCCCAAAATACTAGAAAAAATGCAAACTATTAACAAAGTAAAGGGTCCACCTTTTGGTTGATAAACTTACAAAAAAATGAACTTTTTCCACTTAGAGATCACCAATTGATTCCTTCAAGAAAACCTAAGCCAAACCAACCAGAAAAAATATCTCATCAAATTTTCACCCCAAAATACTAGAAAAAATGCAAACTTTACTACTCAACAAAGAAAAGGGTCCAACTTTTTTATGATAAACTTACCAAAAAAAATTGAACTTTCTCCACTTAGAGACCACCAATTGATTCTTTCATGAAAATTGAGAGCAGACCAACCAGAAAAGATATCTTTTTACCACAAAATTCTAGTAAAAATTCCAACTTTACTACTAAACAAAGTAAAGGGTCCAGTTTTTTCTGATAAACTTGCACAAAAATTGAACTTTCTCCCCTTAAAGATCACCAATTGATTCCTTCACGAAAACCCATTAGCAAACCAATCAGAAAACGATATCTCATAAAATTTTAGACCTTGTGATATAGTGGAAAGTGGAAACTGTTGTTTCTTGATTTAGGTAGCCCTAATAATAAATGTTTTGAAGTAGACATAGGACTTTTCTCACATGTAAAAGTGTACAGATTTTTATTGTTTTTCTGTAGCTTTTATGATGGCTTTGAGTGTTTCATTAGTCACAATAGAAAACTGATTGTAGCTTCAGGAGACACCACGGCATTTTTCAACGTTACACAATTATTGTCATCATTGTAGTAGTACTGTATGCTTCCTTCGATAAATTCTTATTCGCTATATTAAATATTTAATTAAGAATAATTTAATTATATTAAATATTTTTATATATAATTTAATATTTTAATGGCGTATCAAAAGTGAATGAATCACATTGTGGACCAAAGGAAATAGCTAACTTTTATCCGCTCTTTTAAAAAATTTGTTCTCCCTTTTTGAAAATTAATGTTTGACATCAAAATTCAAAGCTTTCTATATGTCTGAATATACTTGTTTCTCTGATATTAAATATTTAATTAGTCAGGCTGCAAATGTTGGCCGAGTTGATTGGGTGTATCTGAAATCCATTCCCTTCACTAACAAGTAACAACCTTTCAATTAAAGTTTGTCGCTTTACTGTGCCTAATAAAATTTACACCTCCTTCGTGATTTAGGAATTATTGTACAGTAAGTACGTTATTCAGTGTGCAACCGCTATGAATTTCTTTGGGAATTTTCCTAAATAAAGTATTTAATCACCTTTTAAATACCTTCTAAGTTTGACTCCTTTTATTTGGTATCCACGCATGGGCATATCTGCAACAAGTATAGATTCATGTAAACTTAATAATTTTTGCTATGATTAAGAAATCAAATTAAATGATAAATTTAATTATTATTTATATATTAATTTGAGATTGTATAGGAATATATAAATTGTAAATTCTAAATTTGACTATATTATACATATACTATGGCTTGTCTTAGTTACCCTTGAACACAGCAATTTAACATATTTGACATCATAGACGACTAATGTTGTAAGGAGCATGGCTACAATTTAGTTTAGACGCTTGAGAATGAATTTTATATATATAAATGAAAAAACAACTTTTAAGTAGAAGTGAAAGCAACATTCGAGACCATATTAGCCATATGATATATGTATATCTCTAAGAAAAAAAGAAGAGGAAAACTATTTTAGCATAGAATAGTGGTTCAGAGATCTCCAGAATATTTTCTCGACGTTAAATATATATTATTCAAAAAGGTACTGAAAGAAATAAGCAAATAGAAGTAGAAAATTAAGGGAAAGGTCCAGCCGCCCAAAATTTGGATAGAAGTTGCTATTAATTATTATGATTATGATTAGGAAAGCTAAAAAATTTGGACAGAATTGCTACTACAACTTCTACTCAAATAACTAATTTTAGCAAAATGATTGGAACACATACCAACTTTTTACATGACACTATTTTCATTTTAATCCATTATTAAGAGAATAATTATTTTATATTTAAAAATAATTGCTTGAACGAGGATTTAACGGAAAGAATGCATCTACCTTCTTAAGGTAAGGATAAGATTTGGTTTCGCACTATCGTCTTCAAACTTCATTTATGAAAATATATTAAATTTTATTGTTATTATTGTTTCATATTTAAAAAAAATTTATTTTTAAAAAAAATAATTTATTTTTGATAATACCATTTAGTAGCACTTTATATCCGATCAAATATATTCACATAAAATCATGCAAGTAATATCTTTAAGAAAATATGAAGTCGAAGTAAACCAATTATTTTAGCTCACTTCGTATATAAGGTATCTTAGATTATTCCACTCTCTTTTATCTTATCCTGAGACTTTCCATACTAGAGAAGAAGAAAAAATAACCAAATATTTCTTTCCTTTTTTTCTGTGAATTTATTAATTATATAAAATGAGTCGATATTAATGTAGTCAAGTGGATAAGATATTCAACTGCCAAAAGTGATGACATGTTACATGTAATTGAATTTCTTTTGTTTCATTCACGTCATTTTCCTCTCCCTAACATAAAGATCTAAGCAATCCGACATGATTCTAAATAACAATTATTTTAGCTGATTTCATGTACGGTATGTTGTTTTTTCGAAAAAATTGAGGATAGTGATTTACATTCATTGAAATTCTTTTGGTTAGAGAACATAAGGAAAGCTCAGTTAAGTGTTTATATTTTCAAGAATTAGATGGATTAAAGTTTATCATTATTTATATCAAATCAATAAATACAAGACATATATTTTAACTTTAATATTTAACTGCTAAAGTTAAAATGTTCTGTTTACTACAATAATTTGCACTATCATTAGGAACTGAAATTCAGTTTGAAGAGGCTAAACGTACAAAATCATGTCAATTTTTGCTATATCTTATATAGGTGTCCTAAAAACGGCTATATATGCACTTACCCCCTATGTTTATAGAAAGAGGGCCGACAGTTTTGGGCTCCGGAATGCATATGTTAGAAATAGAGGATATTCTACGTGGTCAACCCATTAAAAATATAATTTAATTTTAGGGATTTTTACCTACTTATATCATATATCAAACTGTGAGTAAGTTTTTTCTTTTACGGCATTGGCAACACCGTTATCAGCCCCACCACAATAAAGTTGATAGTGTGGGTGCAATTGCAGTTTATTTGTAGGTTTTTTATAGAAATTTTGTAGATAAAGAACAAATTTTGTTGTCAACATTTTTTTTTGACATAAAATTATAGTTTAATTGATGTATAAATATAGTAATTTTGTAGATACTTTTAAAAATAATACAACTTTATACAATACTTAAACTGATTTGTAATTTATTTGTAGAAATTTTATCTACAAACTGAATACATTTAATTTTAATATCCCAATTCTCATTTCAATTGTAGCATAATTGGCATTTTCGACATAATTGTAGAAGACTAGTAGAAGTTTTAGTCTTTCTAATCTACAATTTATCTACATATTATCTACAATTTATCTACAATTCTACAATTTATCTACAATTTCTGGAAATATGTCTTCTTCTTCTTCTTCGACGAGTTTCAATCTGAAATTCAGTCAAAACCAAGTCTAATCTTCACCAAAGCCCCTCAAGATTGAGATATAAAATCCTAAACATATTCTGAATTATTTACAACAACACCCAATCCAAACAAAAATGATTTTGAAAACCTAAATTTGAGTTAAAGCTCTCAAGCTTTTTAATGGCTATCAATGGTGGAAAATATATGGAAGAATAGATTTTTTTCGACTTTGAGTTGTTGAAGCTCGAAAATTTGAATTGTTCGTTCTTTTTTTTTTTCGAGAATTTGAATGGTAGCTCTAGAGAAAAATACGCATATGAGAAATCTCCTTTTACTTTTTAAAAATTGAATTTATGTAGAATCAATTAACAACAAGGTTCTCTCCTTAATTTTAGCCCTTTTTTAGGAAATATTCTGTCATTTTAATGCTTAATAATCGAATGGTATAAATTTTTTAGGTAAAACGTAGCTGGGCAGGTAATTAACAAACTCTGAACATCTAGGGTAATAAGGTTTAATATATGGTATAGGTAGGTAAACATCCCTTAATTTTATATACTTTCAAAATATTAATTTCACATTCTATGTCTTTTTTATAAAGCTTTATTTACTTCTTAAATCTTTAATATCATTATATGCCATTAAACATACCCCACCTTTTAAGGGACTAGATTATATCCCCATATTCTTGGGATAATATTATATCTTACTCAAAATTGTAGTAAGCATGTATACCCATCTATTCCTTCTTACTGGTTCGATCACACAATCACTTTTTCCAAATTTTTCCTCTCAAGCAAATAGCAAGCAAAAAGTTAAGGAAATGATGAAGAGAAAATTGGCTATTCATTGCACTGAAAAAATACTTAAAAGGGGTGATAAAGTTTCTTCTTCCATTGAAATTCATTCCTGAGAAGTGAAATTATTAGATGAAACTCCACATGCAATCTATGAATCGGCTTCCAAAAGAGATAAAAATGTAGATTTGCTAAATTACGATCTCAAAATTCTAAAGTTCGAGCATCCAAAAAGGATGGTGGCATAAAAGTTAGTAGGGAAAAAATACAACATGGTAAAAATTAGGGTTTCGGATCTAAAAAGACGAAATATTGGAGACAACAATGGCGTAAAGAAGCTTTCAGTATTGTTAGAAATCAAGCATAACATAATATTTTAAATTGGAGTACAATATTCAAATCAAGCATCCTACAATATTCTAATAAAGAATATGATATTCAAATCAAGCATACCACAATATTTTAAATTGGTATACAATATTCAAATTAAGTATATTGCAATATTCTAATTTCGAATATAATAGTCAAACCAAAATAATATATTCAAACCAACAAACTTTAATAGTATATTGCATTAATAATTTATTCTATTTTATGATTAAATGGTGGTATATTTTTAGAAATTATTTGGAATACTGCTGCTCTTTAATAGTATATTCTAGTAATGTTGATGTAATATTAGATTTTAATTGGATACTTCAATATAATACTCTGGTATTATATTTTGAATATTACGATACACATTTGAATACTTTTGAGTTGTAAATAAAAGATTAAGTTGAATATGTGAGTGAAATAATAATGTGATATAAATTGAATATCACTTTTTAGTTATTGAATATTATCATAGATGTAGTGAATACTATAAGTTTTAAATTAAATAATATATAAAGTGCATGTTATTAATATAAAACAAACGAATATGCCTCTTTCTTTTAAGAATATTATTGTAAACATATATTGAATATATATAAACTTAATAATATTTATGGTTTAAATTGAATACTACTATTTATTATGGAACGCATATTTAATTTCCTTAATTTGAAGAGTTTGTTTTGAAAAAGGTAACATATTTCCTAGGGATATGATAAATTTGAGTAATTGGCTTTGATAGGAGAAGGTAAATAGCAATATTTACTTCATTACCTCTAGCTATGGCTATATTTAAGAGATATTATCCTATATAGTCTAGACCGTTGGATAAAGAAGGTATATGAAGTAATTATTCTAAGGATTTATAACTTTAGGATATATGGTGTGAAGAGGCCACATAGATATGCATAAACAGTAACTTCTATGTTAGATAAGAGAACGATTTGGGTGGAACGAGCACAGCAAAGCACAATCTTACCGGGGATAAAAAGAGATCAAGAGGTTTGAACGGTAGAAACAGCATCTAGCAGAAATGCAGGATAAGCTACGTATAATAGACCCTGTTAGTCTGAACATTTCCCGAACCCCGCATAGCGGAAGCTTAATGCACCAGACTGTCCTTTTTTTTTAGTCAAGTGCAGAAGAATGAACTTCCTTAGAAAAGGTAGTTGATATGATAAAACTTACAGAATGTACAAAGTAATCTTGAGAAATGTAAAAGTTGCATGTGGAATTCAACATGTTGGATCTTTCTGGATCAAACAGATAAAGGGGACTAATATAATATTGGACTGAGATGAGCTGAAATGGAGCGATAAGCAAAATGAGGATTCATATAGCCAACTTCAATCATGAATTAGTCATCATCCATTGAACTTGCCTCATATTGTTTTCCACGGGCAAGGCATCCGCATTAGCAAAAGCTCGTGGTCTCTTCTTTAGAGCACTGATGCTTGTGGGAGAAACCAGACTTCTATTTGATGGAAAGCAGACGTCGATCAAGCAATCTCCAATTCTAGCAGGCATGTTAGGAGCATTTTTGTTTTCAAAACTCGTTACAACTTCAGGTAATGAAGGAACTGTAACAATCCCATCACAGTCGCTCTCGACTTTAATTGCCAATTCAGAAAGCTGTTCCCTGGCCGTGTCAAGATCAGGAGATGCCATAGCCTTGTAGTTAAGAGCTTTACATGCTTTCTCAAGAATCGTTTGCAAATACTTGCCCTGCGCTTCAATACGAAGCTGGACATGGCGCTGTACCTACTTTGATAAACCAAAAAAACTTTTGTTTGATTATAACAACATACCATAAGCTAACCATCATATAAGAACTTATCGAGAGTCCAAGTTAAAAAAGCATGTCGCACTTCGACAATTTACAGATGGAAATGATCGAAAGGCATAAAACTCAGCCATGTTTGGTAACTAAACTGACCCGTCATCAGTAACTTAACAAAATATAACACTATTTATTCTGCATTACTCAACAAAGCAACCTACTAGACATTCATAAATACACAAAACTTGGAAGACTACATCCTTCTGTAATTTGTAGTCCCTCCCTAACCTCAAAAGTTAATAAAGCAGAAAAAGAAAAAGGGAAAGAGAACAAGAAAATAAATATTCTTTGACAGTTGGCAGAATAGTTGTTGATGTTTGATTGTTTCTATTCATCCTCTCGAGCTGAGGGTCTTTCGGAAACAGCATCTCTACCTCCCAGGATAGGGGTAAGGTCTGCGTACACACTACCCTCCCGAGACCCCACTTGTAGTCTTTCACTAGGTTTGTTGTTGTTGTTGACAGTTGGCAGAAACATATTGTCATGAATTCAGTACAGGTAATGAATGTGTTTTGTATTTTATTTCCTTTTTTTTTTTTTGTTCCCAAAAATACCTCCAGTCAAAGTTAGGGAGCTTTGGTTACTGCATTTTGGTTGCGAGACTTCTCAAAGTCTGGCAACCTTTGGTCGAAGGCTAAGCAATTAGTCAATAACGGCATGAAGCCACAGAAGCATCTTGATCGCTAGGCACTAAGGCCGGATGTGTTGGGTGCAAATAAAGTCTCACATTGGAAGTTGATAAGAAAAAGAAGCTACATATAAGGTAGAGATACTCTTGATAGTTAATAGTGAGAAGACTTCTAGAAAAAACCGCGCAGACTTGACCGAAAAGGGGACAGTATCACAATCACACCATGATAAGAGTTTAATTGGCCGCGTTAGCCAAAAAGGAAGTTAAACACATAATTACAAAAGGGACCAACCTCTAGCTGCTCGTGTAGTCTTTGCTGGACTTCCATCTGTACTCGAAAAGCCTCAGTAACTTGAAACCCACTGCTGAAAAGATTTAAAAACATATAAAATTGATGCAAATCACACAAAACCTTTTCTAAACAAGAACTTCTGATGACAGTACATACTCATTTACATCCTGGGTGACTACTTTTGATGAACCCGATGCTGAGGAACCTGTATCTTGACTCTCTGCCACACATGATGCTGTTAACACACATAGCTAGTAACAATGTAAGAATTAGGATTCAACTGCTCAGAAGAGTAAGAAATAACAACCGCCATCTTTTCTTCCTTATGAAGATAGTAATCCCCATACTCACATGTCCATCATATACTCCGTTCTTGTATATATATCCTCCCGTATTTCACATATACTCTCATGCCCTTATATACTCCTCTCAGAGGTGTCAATAGTAAACATATCGACGACACTAATTATATTTGAAGCAAATGGCCAAAAAGATATACTATTCAGAGTTGACAAAAAGTCTCCTCTACAGATAGCTTAGCGAATTGAAAGAGAGCAACAAAAGAAGAATGACAATCAGACACTGGAATTTACACAGGATTAGCATTGATCGGATGGTGCTCAGAAATCCTTTCAATATTGTCACGGAGATATATCATAAATCACATATGCAGCATGCTCAAAAATCAAAATTGCATGTTATTTCTCTGTTTGGCCACAAATAATACTAATACTTTAGTATTTGCAATACTGGTTTGGCCATCGGTATTAGCGAAAAGTGAGCTTCAATATTTGAAAACTTGTGAAATGTTGAAAACTAGCTTGAGTTGTATTTCAAGTGAATAATAGGATTTACTCACAAATCTTCAACTCTATTCCAAGAGATCTTATTCCCAAAAACAACTTCAATTTCCAAATATGATTTTCCAACTTCAACCTCAACTAATCTTTTTAGAAAAAAAAAATTCAACCAAATAGCGTTCACAAGAACGATTTCAAGTAGTGCATTAAATTAGTAGGTACATAGTCATTAACATGCTATTTAAGGAAATGGAGAAGTTGCAAGAAAGCCATAATGATTAGGATAAATTGCAGCATATGTCAAAAGTGTTCAAAGAAATACCATCTTTATAGTTCTCAGCTGCCTCCTTAGATTGCTTCCCTAGGCGGTATTTCTGCAACGAGATGTAAAATATAAAGAGCTCAGATGTATGGTTGCGACTATAAAAGAAAACCGCTGAACTAGTTATGGTAGATCTCTTTCCCTTTCGACCCGAATCCTTATGTTCTTTTGTTTGGCTAAAGCTGAGAATTAAGCTGAGTTGTGTGAAGTAATTATTCTTCATCTGTTTTTATTCTGGTCTGAAACTTTTTCTTTTCTTCTTCATCTAAAACTGAAAGTTAAACTGTACATAGTCCTTGTATCAATAACTATGCTTCAATCTCAAACAAGTTGCGATCTGCCATATGAGTCCTCATTGGCCATGTTTCTCTATTTAAATTTAGTGACATCATGAATTCATCAACCATAACCATTTCGTCAAAGTGATGAAATCGGTGAAACCTGTAACTTCAATCCTCATGACTCGCATTGAACTTAAACAATTAAAGGCCTAGCTTCTTATCTAAGTAAATTTAAAATTAGGAAGTTGGCTAAATTCTGAAATAGGGTCAAAGTTGCTCCTAGTTCAATTTGGGAGATACTAGATTACGGTTTTAGTTAAGCTAAAGTCCTCACACCTAGTGCATAGATGGATCTTGTGGTGGATTCTTGATTGAGTACAGGGAAGTAGCATCTTGGCTATTAAACACAAATTCTGTTTGGAAATATGAGACGAGAAAAGAACCTGGAGATGTGACTTCAAATGATATAGGGTGAGTCCTTTCACCCCCATTGCCTTCATAATTGTTTTTGGCGTTGCCTCTGCAAAGTGAAGCAAAAAATCCACAGTTAACATTGTGTCATCACCTTTACCTTAATAGGACAAGTAAAGAGAAGGTACAATTCAAGAAGAATCTACGAAAATTCTGAAGATTTACGTATAGCAAGACTACTAATTGTTGTTCCAAAACGCAAAACTAAACCAAACCAAAGCCAAATAGTTATCTAATCAAATGCCGTTAATTCATATTAACTTGCATCCTAAGCATATCCTAAAAATGTTATGTTATTCTAAAGCAATGTGTAATATACTAATATGTCGTCTTTTGGCATACCAATATAATAGTTTACTCATCCAATGATCCACCATTATCTTATGTGTATACTACACGTGCAAGGAAAAAATGAGAGCTTTAAAGTGCGTACAATAACAACAAATCCAGCGAAATCCTACATGTGGGGTCTGAGAAAAGCAATGAATATGCAGTCCTTACTCCTGCCTAGAGAAAACAAAGACTCGTTTCCGGTTGACCCTCGCCTTAAAAAAGATACAAAGGTGAAGAGGAAAATAAGACTCAGGAAAAAGTGTGTACACAGAGTCAATTTTCCAGGAAAATATTTTTCCTAGAAAGTCTTTAGTGTTTGGGTTACTAAAAGTCATTATTACTTATAACTATCTCAGTTTTTAATTTCATATTGTTTGCTCCAACCAATACACCATTACATGTTACTATTATCAATCTCTAATTCCAGAAAATTTCATCAAAACACTATCCAAATTGCTAAACATCAACAATAACATACCCAATATCTTTTCAAACTAAGCAGGTCTAAGCCAGAATACCTGGAGTACAAGTTTAGCGCCGAGTCGAGCGAAGTAGGCAGGGACGTGAAGCTTGGATCTCAGGTCATCGCCAAGAGGGACAGTATCAGATATCTTGGGTTGGTGATTCTGGAGAACGGAGAGATCGACGGGATGTCACTCACTGTATAGGGGCGGGGTGGTCGAAGTGGAGCTTGCATCAGGAGTCTTGTGTGATAAAAAAGTGCCACAGAAACTCAAGGGAAAGTTTTAAAGAGTTGTGGTTAGACCTGCCATGTTGTATGGGGCGGAATGCTAGCCGATGAAGAACTCTAATGTTCAGAGAATGAAGGTTGCAGAGATGAGGATGCTCAGGTGGATATGCGGGCTCACCAAGTTAGATAAGATTAAGAATGAGTTATTCGGGAGAAGGTGGGGGTGGCCCTAGTGGATGAGAAAATGAGAAGCGAGGCTCAAGTGTTTTGGGCATGTGCGGAGGAGAAACCATGATGCCCCTGTAAGGAGTTGTGAGCGGCTGGCGGTGGTTGGCGCGAGTCGAGGCCGAGAGAGGCATTGGGGTGAGGTGGTTAGGCAGGACATGGCTAGAATGCGGATTTCCGAAGACATGACTCTTGATAGGAAAGTGTGGAGATCTAGTATCAAGGTTATATGATAGGGGCTTCTAGAATTTTTCGTACTTCTTTCCAGTTCGGGGTGGGGTTTGGTAGGGCCCTCCATAGATGATTTGTATATTGTATTGTGCCCCCTTATGGTAGTTACTGGTTGATATTATTGCATGTTATTTTATTTATGGTTTTATGTTTAGATAATTATTTATGTGATTTCTGCTGGAGTTACTAATGCTCTTTTGTTTTTGTTTTTCTTTTCCTTTCCTGAGCCGAGGGTCGATTAGAAACCGCCTTTCTGCCCGTTCGGGTAGGGGTAAGGCCTGTGTCCGTATTACCCTCCCAGATCACACTTTGTGGGACTATACAGGGTAGATATTGTTGTTGTTAGCATAGGGAGCTATTCTTACCCATACCTTTGTAAAGGTAGAAAGGTGGTTTACTAAAGACCCTCGGTTCAAAACAACCAAATCACAGCAATTACGAGAGAGAACTACGGCACAGAGAACTACGGCAAGTACTACACACTATCCAAATTGCTACATTGTAATTTCTGACAAACATTTTCTTGAGAAATTACTTGTTATTCGCCAACCAAACATCATTATTTCCCTAGAAAATACTTTCCACTAAGAAAAATAATCCTACCAAAAGTATAAAAAAAAAAGAGGCAATATTATTAAGTAAGCTTACTATCAGGGCCACCGAGTTGGGTGACGGCGTCAACGAAGCGTTCATGGAGCTCCGCCGTCCACCGGAGACGAGGCTTATGATCCGCCGTTAAAACCAAGCAAGCATCCCCCAACATATTTTGATATTCACCAACTCCGCCGCTGCCACCGCCTATGGAGTTTCCTTCCATACCAAATGGCAAAGCCGAGTACATTTTCATTCCAAAAACTACACTAACCAAAGAATCTCTAATTTCACAGCACAGTAACTATTTGTTCTTCAAACAGTTACATCTGATTTTAAGAGCTTAATTGGTGTTATGGTGACACGAAACAAGGAACAGGTTAATGACCTTGGTTGGGTAATGGGTGTTTCCTAGGTAACTGTTGGGGGTGGGGTTGGGGGAGGGGGTAGGAGGTAGAGATAGGACAAGACAACGATGTCTTGCTCTGTACTGTCGTTTTCTTGTCTCTTTATGCTGTCTCTATCTCTGGTACGTATCCAATCACAACACAGTGAGGGGAGGTGACAGGTAAGTTAGCAGAAAGGGAGTAAACGTTACAATTATATTTATTAAATTATAATTTAATCATATATTAAAGTTAAAATATTCAAGAATTAACTGTGATTCAAGCATATATACACCTCAGTCGTCCTTTATACTACCTTTTACAAGGTAAACTTATTAAGGTCTACGTAAGTGGCTAAGTTAGGAATCTTTCCAACAGTGTTCAACCTTGAAAAAAAATAAAAATAAAAATTTCGACAAAAAATATTTCGTATTTTATATTTTTAAAACCTAATATTTTATTATATGGCCTACTTATAACACACCCTTCTCAAACTTTACTTGCTAGATTTTACGGGATATATTATTATTGCTGTTCACCTTCTTCTAATCACTTGTTTTTTAACCTCATTATCTATTGTTGAAAATCTTTAATCTTTATAGTGAAAAAAATCGAAGGGATCAAATGGAAGCTAACCACTAATCTTACTGTCTGTTTGGTACACAACAACAACAACTATCCAATATACTCCCACCAGGTGGTACACAAGCTTCAAAAGTTGGTTTATTTTGAATAAATTCTTTTTCAAAAGTACTTTTGGCGATAAGTAATTTATATTTAACTAATTTATTTGAAAACAATTCTGAGCAGCAACTAGCGTTTGACCAAACTTTTAAAATTTACTTCTAAGTGTATTTTCTCAAAAGTATTTTTAAAAATGTGTTTTTAGAGATAAATTATTTTTTTCAGTTTCTCCAAAATTGTTTCTGCTTCAACTCAAATGGAATTTTTTTCTTTCAAAAGCTTGGCCAAATACTTTAAAAAAAATATTTGTTTTGAAGAAAAAAATACAGCCAAACAGGCTATTACTCTTTGAAATCACTATGTTTCTCGAGCAGTGTCCTTTGAAATCATATTAAATTGTTTTAAGTTTTGAAAAAACTCAATCCAAAGCGAAACCAAATTAAAAATGCCCCAGAAATCAATAAATAACTTAACGTAATTAAGGAGCCTAATATGTCATAAAATAGACAAAATACAGTCGAATAATTGAACTCCATGATTGCTGCATATAGTTCACGCCGCAGCGAGTTGACTTAACCATTTTCAAGAGAAAGAGAATGGGGGCTTTCTATTAGAAATAATGAAAAGCATTCTTTTTTAGTTTACTAAGCATTAGTTAAAGTGTCACATCTTTGTCTTAATTTTTGATTTTTCTAAATTCCTGCTTGGCTGGATTTACAGTGTTTTTATGCTCACTCCGCTGACTCGATTTGCTTTACCAATAGAGCAAATCTTATTTGTCATCTTTGTCTTAATTAAAGTTACCCAATTTGATTAACTTATAATATTCTATTAGTATCTTAGTACTAAATTTTATTACTACTATCGTTTCTTTTATTTTGGTTATATTTACTATTTTTGCTGTCAATCTTTTTCGTTTCTTCAGTATTTTTTTCATAGCTTTTACTCTAGTATTTTGCGAACCAATTTTTTAAAATACTTTTTCGAATTCTATCAAAAACAACCTCTCTATTACGGTATCTATTCAAATAAATAAAAAGAAAAGCAAAAGCAAAATCAAAAAAAGAAAGTTGGCTACAAGTTGATATGGACGACGACAAGATGGCAATTTGCAAATCTGCAAATTGCAACGAATGAATTTGAATGGCTCAGTTGGGCCGTCCTTTGCTTATAAATAGAGTAATTCAGTTTTATTTCAAGCACACCAAAAACGAGAGAAGCAGAAAGCAATGAGAGCAATCATAAATAATAGTCTGTGAAATAAATAATGAGTGTGAATAATATTGTAGTGAAGTATTTAAAATAAAATGTGTTATTTTTTCTAAGTTGTAATAGTCTCTTGACATTATTAAGTTATAATATTATAATAAAAATATTGCTTCGCTCTGGTATTGTATTTTATCACGTTAAAATATTTGATGTTATTACTCTCTTATTTATTATTACTTATCGTGGATATTATTCATGGGCGGGATTATTATTTTTTCCAACAACGTGGTATCAGAGCCATGGCGAGTAATGGTCTGTTGTCTTTTCAGTATCCCCGTCTCACAAAAGATAATTATGAGAAATGTTGTCTACGCATGAAAGTCATTCTTAGCTCCCAGTATGTGTGAAAAATTATAGACAGAGGGTATGCAATACCCGATAATTAAGAAGATCTACCTCAAAATGAAAAAAAAAGTCTTGGCAAAGACAAGGAAGAAGGATCAATAAGCTCTCACGCTCATCCACCAATGTCTGGATGATGCCGTGTTTGAAAAGGTATCACATGCTACCACCTCAAAAAGAAGCTTGGAAGATTTTACAAATTTCTTTTCAAGGAGTTGACAAGGTGAGGAAGGTAAAACTTCAAACTCTAAGGGCTGATTTTGAAGTTTTAAAATGAAAGAATCTGAATGCATTTGGGATTATTGTTCAAAAGTGAAGGTTGTTGTGAATCAACTAAGAAGATAAGGACATAGAAGATGTCCGTGTGGTAGAAAAGATCCTTCGCACTTTAACAACCAAGTGTTATTGAGGAGTCTAAAGATTTAAAATCTATGATGGTGGAGCAATTGGAGGTTTCTTTACATGCCCATGAAGAAAAGATCAAGAGGAGATAAGAAGTATTATTGGATCAACTTCTTAAAACTCAAGCATCCTTCAAGAATTATGGAGGAGAAAAAAGCTATAGAGGGAATGGACGAGGACGAGGTCGTGGCGGTCATGGAAGAGGAGAAGTAATGGTAACAATTTCAACAATGAAGTTAAAGTCCACCATACATTCAGATATCGTGATTGTGGACATAGAGGAGGAAGAGGACGTGGCTACTACCAAGAAAATAATGGACAAAGGTATGACAAATAAAAAATTAAGTGTTATAATTATCATAAATTTGGCCATTGCTTTGGGGAATGTCGTAGCAATGTTGAAGAAAAGGCTAACCTCATTGATGATAAGAAAGAACAAGATGAGTCAACATTATTGTTGGCGCTCAAGGAAGAATATATGGATGATTGTAGCTCGTGGTATTTGGACAATAGAGCAAGCAATCATATATGTGGATGCAAAGAGAAATTTGTGGAGATCAATAAAACAGTGAGAGGTAATGTATCCTTCGGAGATATCTCAATGATTCAAATCGAAAGGATAGGTACGATTCTGATCTCCTGTAAAAATGGTGACCACAAGTTAATTCAAGATGTTTATTGTGTCCCAAAATTAAAAAATAATATTTTGAGTCTGGGTCAACTTCAAAAGTAATATGACATCCATATGAAAAATATGCATCTTCGGCTTAGAGATTCAAGTGGATTTCTAATTGTTAAAGTGCATATGGCAAAGATAGATTATTTTCTCTAAATCTTAAGACTATTGGTGCAAAGTGTTTGAAGGCTAATGTACAAGATAAGTCATGGTGTTGGCACATGCGATTTATGCAGTTGAATTTTGAACGCTCAAAACAATGAGAGAAAAGAACACGGCGCATGGGATACTATCAATCAGCCATCCCAAGCAATTGTGTAAAGCTTGTCTTATTGGAAAACATGCAAGAAAGAGTTTTCCAAAGGAGGCGATGTTAAGATCAACCAAGCCGCTCCAGCTTGTTCACAGTGATGTGTGTGGACCAATTAATCCACCTTCTTTTAATAAAAGTAAATACTTTCTGCTTTTTATTGATGACTTTACCAGAAAGACTTGGGTTTATTTCTTGAACAAAAAACCTGATATTTTTGTTGTTTTTAAAATTTTTAAAGTACTTGTGAAGAAAGAAAGTGGCTATGAAATTAAAGCTCAAAGGTCCGATAAAGGAGGCGAATTCACTTCAAATGAAGTTAATGACTTGTGTCAATCCCATGGAATTAGTTGCCCTCTAACGGTACCTTACTCACCCCAGTAAAATGATATTGTAGAGAGAAAGAATCGAATGATTCTTAATATGGCTAGATGTATGTTTTTTTTTATAATTAAAATTTGTAATAATCACCAAAGAGATTTCAGTACAAAGCCATAGTGCATCTACTACACAGCTGACTATCATATATAAGTTCTATATCAACTATTGCTATACCTATCCCTCTATTTACAGAAGATATTGCTGAAGTTGTAACCTAATCTTGGGGGTTCCTCTAATATTACAAGTATAAGCAATGGTCCTAAGTAGTTTATCACTGCTACAGAAGACATTTTCAAAGATCCTCGCATTTCTTTCTAACCACAGGGCATAGAAGAGTTCAGCTACAACCATTTTGAATATGTGAGCCCGGCACGATTTCCTTTTAGCATTACCAATAATCCATTGAACATACTGTTCCAAATTCAGGAAATTGGGGTGAGTTTCCCTAATCCAAGACAGTGTCTGGTGCCTTAGCTGAATAGCAAAGGGACAGCTATGGAAGAAGTGATCTCTGGTCTCCGGAGCTTGCTGGCACAGCACACAGATGCTATCTACATTCATACTCCACTGTAGCATCCTATCCTTGGTTGGAAATCTATTCTGAAGGACCAGCCATAGATTAAAAACAACTTTTGGCCTAGCATAGTTTTGAGCAGTTAAGTTCTTCCAAGTAACTCTAGGGAGTTGACCAATCTGAAGCAGATATAATAGTCTAATAGAGCACACTTGCCTGTGCAAACTCTGATATTGCTGCAGTAGTCCACTTGCTGCAATAATCTTTCGAACCATCCAACTAGCTTGTTTGGGTGTAGACATGGCCTCCAGTTGCTGCTATTTTATATATACTGTGTGAATCCATCTAACCCACAGGATATCCTTCTTGTGAGCCAAGTCCCAGCACAGCTTAGCAATGGCTGCTTTGTTCCACAGCATGAGGTTTGTGAGATTCAGCCCACCAGCTGACTTTGGCAGGCACATTTTGTCCCAGGCAATGTATGCTTTCTTAGTGATACCCACTGACCCAGACCATATAAAGCTTCTACAAACTGCCTCAATAAGCTTTAGGATTTTTGATGTTATGAGGAAAAGTTGAGCCCAATAAGCTTGAATACCAAAGACCACTGATTGGACCAATTGATGTCTTCCAGCATACGACAATTTCCTGGCAGTCCAAGATGTGATCCTAGTAGTAATTCTATCAACCAGTGGTTGCCACTGGATCACAGCCATCTTCTTCGTAGGTAAAGGTATACCTAAATATCTGAAAGGTAACTCTCCATATACATAGCCTAGATGGCCAGTTATTTGTTGCTGGACTTCAGTTTGTACCCCTCCAAAGTAAACTGAACTTTTGGTCAGATTGGTTTTCCGCCCAGAAGCTTCAGTGAATTGAGAGGAGTACTTGAACATGGTAATTACAGATTGTTTATCTCCTTTAGCAAACAATAGCAGGTCATCAACAAAGCTGATATGAGTGATGCCCAGTTTCTTACAGCCTGGATGGAATATAAAGTCTTGGTCTTTCTTCAATTCAGCCAAAGATATGCTTAAGTACTCCATTACTATAGCAAAGAGAAATGGAGAGATTGGATCACCTTGTCTAAGGCCTTTAGTTGCTTTAAAAGGTTCAGTTGTTTCCCCATTGATCACCACTGTATAACTGACTGATTGGACACATTCCATAATCCATTTTATGAATCTGATTGGAAATCCCATTGCCTCCATTACCTGTTGCAAGAAAGTCCATTCGACAGAATCATATGCCTTCTGCAGGTCGATTTTGATCATGCATCTAGGAGTTATATGAGATATGGAGTAATTTTTGATTAATTCATGGGCCAATATAACATTGTCTGCAATTTTCCTGCCTGGGATGAATCCTGCTTGAGCATCACAGATGATGCTAGCCATGATCTTCTGCATTCTGTTGGCTAGTATCTTGGAAATCAGTTTATATAACACCGAGAAACAAGCTATTGGTATGAACTCTTTGACTGTTGTTGGATGAGGAACTTTAGGTATCAGGGTAAGGGAGGCACAGTTAACTGGTCTGTACATCCTGTTGGTCTGGAAAAAATTCTTGAATGCACCAATTATCTGTTTGCCAGTGATGCTCCAAGTCTGCTTGAAGAACAGTGCATTATACCCATCAATTCCCGGGGCTTTGTCATCACCAATTGCCTTCAGACTATCCAAAATCTCAGAATCAGTTATCTCAGCAACTAAGTCTTTCTTCTGTTGATATGTTAGCATAGGACCATTGGTCATATACAGTCGATTTATAGCTGGAAGAGAGACAGCTGATGTACCCATTAAGGACTTATAAAAATCAGTGACCTCCTTTTTAATAGCATCAGGATTGGTAATTTTGGACCCCCCTGCTGTAACCAGTTCAGTAATACTCTTGTGTTGATTCCTTTCCTTCAAGACAGCAGGGAAATATTTGTTTTTTGAATCCCCCAGTTGGATCCATTTTGCCCTGGACTTCTGTTGTAGCATTCCTTCTTCAATCAATGACCACTTTTCCAGCTTCATACTGTCTCCTTCTCTTTAAGTTGCGATTCATCAGTGTAGGCCAGTACCATTTGGTTTTGGATGTCCTTGAGTTCCTGTCTACTACAATCAATTCTTTGAGTAATGTTCTTAAAATCTTTAGTGTTTATATATTTTAAGGCTGGTTTAAGTGCCTTGAGATTGATCCACACAGCTTTCATAGACCACTGAGTATTGTTGTGCCAGTTCTCCTTGACCAGTTGTTGAAATTCCACATGATTGGCCCATGCATTAAAAAATCTGAAAGGAGTCTTCCTTTGCCTAATATCTTCAGCCAGTGTGATCACCATAGGGTTATGATCAGAGATTAAATGATAGCCATATACGGTTTGCACATGACTCCAGTTAATCATCCATTCATAAATGCCAAAAATTATGTCTAGTCTGCTACAAACTCTATCCCTGCCTGTTTGCTTGTTTGTCCAGGTGAAATATTCCCCCTTCCAGGGTAGTTCAGAAAGTCCAGCTTGCTGTATACATTGAGTGAAATCTAGTATCTCAGCTTGCTTCACTTGGTTACATGATTGCCTGTCATTTGCATACAGAATAGCATTGAAATCCCCTGCAACTAGCCAAGGATCTGTAATAGTGACAGAATAATCCTGTAGTTGTGTCCACAATGCTTTCCTTTGATCCATCCCATTAAAACCATACACTACAGTGAGATAGCAGAGTGCATCTCCATCAATGTTCCGGACTCTACAGTGAATCAATTGTGCCTCCTCCTGAATACCAGTGACCCTGATCATTTGAGTATCCATAGAATCCAAATTCTACCATTTATGGCTCCCTGATAATTTGTTAGCATACTCCAACCAGGCACCAACATCTTAGCAATCCTATCTGCATTTTTCTGTTTAACCTTTGTCTCTACCAGACCAATTAGGTTAAAATTATTGCTCCTAATATATTCCCTAGCTTCCTTCTGTTTATACCTTTTATTTACACCCATAATGTTCCATATTAACCACTTCATTAATAACTACTAGGTCCCCCTTCATCTGGAGGAATCTCAGCCCTGCTAATAGACATTGGTTCAAATCGATTACTCACCACAATAGGAGATAGAGGAGGAAAGTTTGTAAGGTTGAACTCTGGAGATTGTGCATGTTTCCATTTGTCTCCCTGTTTGTTCATTTCTGTTGGCATTGGAGGAGAACCCTGCTGGTCTCTCTGAATTACATTGCTCTGTCTGGTCTCAGCTTGCTATAGGGGGGCCTCCTGCTGCTTCTGAACATTCTGGTTTGGGGCTTTAGCTCTCCATTCCTGAATCACTCTAGGTTTTTTCACTTGAGGAGGCTGGATAGGTTTGGAATTCACCACACAGTTGTGTCCAACCATGAGACACTTTTCACAGTATGATGGTTTCCAATCATAAGTCACTTCCTACAGAAACTTCTTACCATCTGGATCCATAACCCATATTTCACTAGGCAACTCTTTTGAGACATTCACCTCTATGAGCATACATGCATAGGAACTCATCAGCAAAAATGGGCTTCCCCAGTACACTAGCTATCCTACTCAAGGATCTCACTCCCCAGCATGACATAGGAAGCTTAGGCATTTGACCCACAGTGGAATTTCAGCAGGGAATTCAGTAGTGAAATCAAAATCAGTCGTCCATTATTTAAGGATCATGGGCCTATTTGCAATGGAGTAGGGGCCAGCACATAGAACTTCTCTGGCATCATCGATTGTTCGGAACGTCATTATATAGTATCCCTCCTCATGATAGAATAGTTCTGGTTCAGGTACATGCGACCAACGCAGACTGATAAACCTTTTCATCACATTATATCCCGGCCCATCCCCTAAAACATAGACAATTAGGGCACATTTCCATTTGTTTTCTTCCACCTCCACCTCTTCTTTGTTTAACTGACCTACTGGTTGTCCGTCAATCATCACCGGTGGAATATACTCTAATGCCATACCATTAGAGGCAAATCGATTCTTCTGGAACAAATTTTCCCAGTTCCCTTTTGGTGCCTACTTATGTCGGTCACTGGTGCTGGAAGTGGTGTCGACTTCTGTTTGTGGTCAATTTCACCGGTCACCTGCGTCATCGGAGTAATCGATGCTTCAACACAGCTTCGATTTTCTGTTACCCCATTAGGTTGTTGAGGAAGCGATGATTCCTCACCCTCGCCTGACAAATCGACTGAATGGTCCGATACTCATGTGAAAGGTTGATTTATGGTTGAGATGATTCTATCAATGGTGGAAATCGGTATTTTCTAGGACGACCCCTACCTCGTCCCCTTCCCCTCGCCATGGAAACGGAGCTCGGCGTACGTTAACTAACGTGCGCCGAGAGAAAAGCTGAGAAGAGAGAGGAAATTAAAAGTATGTTGGAAGCTAAAAGTACACCCAAGGAATTTTGGACCGAAGCTGTTTCTTGTACAGTGTATTTGAACAACAGGTCTCCAACAAGAAATGTTAAAGATCAAACCCTCAAGAAGTATCGAGTGGAAGAAAACCAAATGTCAAACACTTGAGAATCTTTGAGAGCATAGCATATGCTCATGTGCCACATCAAGGGAGAGCAAATCTTGATGATCAAAGTGTCAAGCATGTGTTTATTGGCTATGATTGTAATAACCTGAAATATTTGGATATACTTATTAATTATGGGATTGAAGAATTATTTTTTTTATATAGTTATTGGGTCTAAGCTAGTAGAAGAGAATGAATTATAATATATAAGATAAGGTATTAAATAAGTGACTAGTGGGCTAATTACACCTTATAAATTGAGAATTGTTATAAATAGAACTCTAATTAGGGTGAATGTCTATCTTATAGAAGAGTTCTACTTTGAGGCTAAGTCTTTTCTCTTCCTATAAATGGAGGGGTCTTACCCCATTGTAAATCATCCCAAAGTATCAATAGGAATACTCCTCTCTCTACTTTTCTCTCTATTGTTCTTGTTCTTATATTATTTCATAACACGTTATCAGCACGAGTCTCTAACCAATTGAATTTAATATTCAGCAATTATCGCTCTCAGAATCTCAAGTTGCAATCAGATTCACCCACTCTAATTCGTGTTCCGTCGTTTGGGTTTTTCTATTCGAGTGAAACGAGATTTGTGATATTTTGGTTTCTGAAATTCTTCAATTTTTTCTTTCTCGTTGTTTACTTTTGTTTTCTTTTTGAAGGTGAATTTCCAAGCAAAAGAGTGTAATAACGATTGCTACTGCTCCATATGAGAATTTCTATACGGAAAAATAGAAGAGATGGTATCATCATAAAATAATGCAACGGGATGGGAAACTCAAGAGGTATATTTGATATCACAACATTTATTGGTATGCCTTAAAGGTAAGTAATTTACTTTTCCCTTTCAAATTCTTGAAATTCTACGATTTGATTTCATATACAAACATAGACAACAAAGTTTGATTATAACTCTAATGGAGTTTGTAAGGAATTATAACCACGTGAAGTGGTAAAAGTTCTATGTCTTGCCATGATTAAATTCATGTATGATTGTGGGCAAAGAATTGAAAATCCGTCCCATTGAACTTGCTTCATTCTCATTCCCTTTAGAGAATGTGATAGCAGTATGTGATAAGTCTGAAAGAAGACAAGATTATTACCGTGAAGGTATCAATGGATTTAGATGTGGCAATAGACGGAATTATAATCGTCATCATTGTGATAATGAGAATAATAAAGATTCTCAAAATAATCTTTCACTTTATGAAAGTAATATTTGACATGAGATTGTATATAGCACATACAGATGATTATGATCCATTCCCTGAAGTGAATGTGATAATTGTAATAAAGCCCGTAAGTATGGACACGCTCTTGATGTAATTTTTGTTTTATGTCTGACATATGAAAAGAAAGTTCGTTGCCCTTGAAATTTCGGGCAAGAACTATATGACATGGGTGTTGGATGCTGAAATCCATTTGGATGCAATGGGTCTTGGAGACGCCATTAAAGACAGAAATAATGCATCCACCCAAAACTATGCTAAGGCCTTGATTTTCTTGCGCCATCACCTTGATGAAGGTTTGAAACTGCGCTAAGGCCTTGATTTTCTTGCGCCATCACCTTGATGAAGGTTTGAAAATTGAATATATCACAGTCAAAGATCCACCTATCTTGTGGAATGGCTTAAAGGAGAGATATGACAACCTGAAGTTGGTCACTCTGCCACAAGCACGATGCGATGAGAATCCAATAGCAAATAGTTCATAAACTATATATTATCGTTGCGGTGGAAAAGGGCACTGGGCGAAAATTTGCCGTGTACCAAGATATTTGGTTGAGCTTTATCAAGCATCTCTAAAAGGTAAATGCCCTGAAACCAATTATGTCTCTGACGACAATTTTGACATCACCCACTTGGATGTGGCAGACTTCTTTGAGCACCCTGAGGGGAAAATAGACCACTTAATTGGTGATGGATCTGTGATGAAGGAAGATGGAATTGTTTGATTTTATTTTACTTATTTGTATTAGTTAGTGAATAAACTAATAGTCATTAGTATCAGCTCGTATTAGTTAGCTTATGATATAATGTTAGTATTAGTTCTTTAGAATGTTTCAATATGCTTAAATTTCAAAGATATTTTTATTTTCCAGTAGAGTTAATCGACTAACCTAACAGTTAGTCGATTATCTAATATTTCGCATTAAAACTGGATTTTTCCGCAAGGCAAGATAGTCGACTATCTGATTTAGATAGTCGACTAACCTGATGACTGTTTACTAAGTTATTCGACTATCAACTTAGTTAGTCAACTAACTAATATTTCGCATTAAAACTGGACTTTTCCGCAAGGCAAGATAGTCGACTATCCTATTTAGATAGTCGACTAACCTGATGACTGTTTACTAAGATAGTCGACTATCTGATTTAGATAGTCGACTAACTTGATGACTGTTTACTAAGTTAGTTGACTATCTACTTAGTTAGTCGACTAACTAATATTTCGCATTAAAACTGAACTTTTCCGCAAGGCAAGATAGTCGACTATCTGATTTAGATAGCCGACTAACCTGATGACTGCTTCCCAAGATAGTCGACTATCAACTAAGTTAGTCGAATAACCTCAGCAGATTTTGAAAATATTGTTTAAATATGAAACAAACGGATTAAATTTGTTTATTCTCATGTTCGTATATCTCTTTTAATTAATTGATTCATGTACCACACATACGATATTCAAAGAGAAGAAATATTACTCTCATTTAAGTATGTGTAAGGCAGATGTTACTATAATTTCTGGTAGTAGTAAATTGATTAAAGGCTCCGGAAGAGCAACTATAACTCTGCCTAAAGGAACAACATTTTAGAGAATGCAATGTTCTCCTCCAAGTCTAAAAGGAACTTGTTGAGTTTTAATGATATCATTCAAAATGGATATCATATAGAGATAATAGATGAGAATAATCTTGAATTCCTCATTTACTCATGAAAACGAGGCTGCCCACTTCGGTTTGGGGTCACGCCATTTTGCATGCACCAATGCTAGTTCGTCTAAGAACGACGAATTATCACAAATATTCCCCGTTGCAATGGGTTTTGGGTCATGAACCTAATATATCCCACTTAAGAATTTTTAGATGTGCAGTATATGTGCCTGTAGCACCGCCATATTGCACCAAAATGGGTCTGCAAAGAAGGTTAGGAATATATGTTGAGTTTGAATCGCCCTCCATTATTCGCTACCTCGAAACATTGACAGGGAATTTGTTCACTGCACGATTTGCACACTGTCAATTCGATGAGACACTTTTCCCAAAATTAGGGGGAGAAGTTGGTGAAACCAAACGGGAAATTTTGTGGAAAAATGCATCATTATCTCATCTTGATCCACATACCTCTATTTGTGAAAAAGAGGTGCAAAATATTATCCATTTGCAAAGAATAGCAAATCGAATGCCAGACGCATTTACATATTTGAAAAGGATAACAAAATCACATATCCCCGCAGTGAATATGACAACATCTAATTCACGAATACATATTCATTATTGAAAGAATATGAACATGAAATTGGTATTGAATATACCACACTCACCCCTAGAAGGAGGTTTGAGATGATATATGAAAATAATGTCATTGTTATGGCATGAATAGTCTTTGGTCACGTACCTATTGTACGCCAAAATAATTTGTCAATGTGATTATCAAAGGACAATAATAATGCAAGAAACATATCTTGCATATAATTTTGACATGACCATAATGGTATAACTTTCTCTTTAAAAGAGATATTCACCACATGGATGTTGATGAATTTGTGGTAGTACAAAATTAATTGAGAGCTCTAGAAGAGCCAATTATTACTATGTTGGAGAAACACAATTGATTACCAATAAGGTATTGTGTTGTAGTAAGTCTCAAAGAAACTTATTCAGTTTACAAAGTATATGCGAAAGCGATTGATTATATTGAGACTATAAATAAAGGAAAGATTTGATATCTTCTATTACTACAACTTGTAGCGGGATAATCTGTATGTGAAAAACTACCCGCTTTATTCTCCAGTTTGTACTACACAAGAATACCACAATAAAGTGGAAGTTTATTGATATAAAAATCCATATCATAATAAACTTGAAGTTTATTGATAATTGCACATGTCATGGTGTAAATTTGAAGTTTATCAATATTGATAATTTATTCAGTTGGCATTCGGGTTAGCCATATCATTTTAAGTATGATGTGCAGTAATAAAGAATTCACATGGGTAAATATTAAAGAACTAGAAAGTTCTTTACGAATTCTCTTGTATTACTTGTTCTCATTAATTAATTGACCAACTAAAGAGTTCGGGTTGAATCCCATAAATTCTAGAAATATCAAAGGTGAATATGGGCCCATTCACCTGCCATGTATACCACATATGATGCATCTATGATATGGTTACATGTGCGATTGTTATTAACCCGCAGCCTGGCCGGTGCTTGCGAGGTAAATTGCTCAGTAATATAACTTCGAGCATAATTTCCAGATTTTCTATTCAAGATAGTTCATCTTGATAAGTTGGTTTATATCATAGTTGGTTTAGCAAGATAATTATTAAGTGCCTCCACTTAATAGCTAAACTGTTTCTTATGAGAACAAAGTTATATATATCAGTTTGATATACGTTGTATACGAGAGTATATTATATTCTCTCCTCACAAGTGGTTCAGGGTCAGGAACCAAATAATTTCATCTTATTATTATTGATGTGCGGTGTATATTTTCATTAACACCATATTGCACAAAGATGGACTCTCAAAGTTGAGGAAACAAGTTAGCTTTTCTAACATGAGGGGGAGACATGATAAACACTTGAGAAAAGGTTACATGGGATGAATTATCATTTGTATATATAGATCCTCGAATATCATAATATGAACCTGAAGTTCATAAAAGGATAATTCAATTGCAACATATTGCAAAGCATGCTATACGCATTTGCTGACCCAAAGAAAGTAACTATATTCTCACTGTAAATGCTCATATTAAGTCCCAGAAGGACAAAGTCTTTGATACGCTTAAAGCGTATAGACAAATCGGTTTCAAAATAACCTCTTAATAAAGAAGATGAGCAAATGATCAAAGTGATCATAATGGGGAGGCAAGTGATCTAGAAGATCACATGACATAACACTTCATAAAATCTCATGAGAGATTCAGGTACCTGAATATATGAATAAAGAGATCTCCATGTTATGTCTTTATGAAAATTTACTGGAACCGATATAAAATGTTCGTCGACGACATCTATGATAGCGCTAAATATCGATGAGGATCTTATGTTTGTCGAATACAAACAAAATATTGGCTAAATGGAAGAGATACAATTCAAGCAGAATTGATTCCATATGAAAGACATGTAGTTTTGGACATGTAGTTCAAATACTTGAAAGTATAAAGTCAATGGTATGTGTAATCAGTTTTCGATATCTTATTTGTTTAGCATGATATGAAAACTTGATATGCCTCTAAAGTCTATTATATGGCTTATATGACTTAACTTATATGTCAATCCATGAAAGATTGAAGTTGCTTGAAGCATATACAATTCTTGGTCCTGAAGTACCACATCCTAAGTGCAACTTGTGTACATATGTATCTTGCTATAACTATAAGCATGATGGCATCGAGAATACCTCTATGGAGTTATTGAAGAGTCATTCCACGACATTATATGAAGATGTTCATTTCTATCAAGAATGATAATTTCAAGGTGCGGAATATTTATTCAAATCAATATGGCTGATTTATTTATCAAATCTCTACAAAAGATCGTTTTGAAGATGGTGCATAAGATTGGAATGCAAATGCTCAAGGATGTGAATTGATGCTCTTTTCAGGGGGAGTTAATGCGCGTTGCACTCTTTTTCCCTTACAAGGTTTTGTCCCACTGGGTTTTTCTTGCAAGGTTTTTACCGAGGCAACCAATAGGCGCATATTCAAACATGTGTACTCTTTTTTCTTTTCTATAATTTTTTCCCATTGGGTTTTGTTTTAGTTAAGGTTTTAACGAGGCACATTATTGAATAGACATTCAAGGGGGAGTGTTATAAATAGAACTCTAATTAGGGTGAATGTCTATCTTATAGAAGAGTTCTACTTTGAGGCTAAGTCTTTTCTCTTCCTATAAATAGAGGGGTCTTACCCCATTGTAAATCATCCCAAAGTATCAATAAGAATACTCCTCTCTCTACTTTTCTCTCTATTATTCTTGTTCTTATATTATTTCATAACAAGAATTTGAAATTTCGTGACCTTGACTTTTTATGTAATAATAAGCAAGTGAGCCAAGCCCATCCCTGACGTAAGATTTATGAGATGATAAATATATTAGGGCTTACATTTGACAGTGGGAAAAATATTAACTCTAAAGAAGCACCATCAGTCGTAACTAATCGGAAAGCATAGAGGAGATAAAATAACACAAAGAGGCTTGAAAATAATGATGCACTGTAATTGAAAGAGACAAAGTGTTGTTATTTAAGTTGACTAAGTTCTACATGAAAAGCTTGTGAAGGAACCTAAGTGATCAGGCAGATTTATACCTATTACTGTCCTTTAGTAGCATATTTAATTAAATAGGAGTAATATAGTTATCATTGTACATTTTGATAATGATTAAGACAATGATAAAAAGAAAAAAAATTATGATGAAGAGTGACTTTTAAAGATGAGATATAAGATTTAGGAATTTAAAAATAAGATTTTTGTACTGATTTGCTTCAGTAACGAATTTGTATCTGTTAGTACACAAGAATATAGGAATAATCATTATGAGTAATGAATAAGTTAGAAAATGAGAATAATGGTTAGGAATTTAACTATTATATGAAAGTTGTAGATGTTTGCATGTTAGAAAGGAATGGTATAAGCAGGTAAGTTCTTCTAAGACGCTACATTGCAGCGTTACAGTACTTAGTTCGGCATTTATTTGCGTACAAATTTTTATTAATTAAACCAAGGGTTGACTTTAATTTTGGCTTGTCCTATAATTATGAAAGTTACTAATTAGGATGTATTATTTAGTATTTTGAATAGATTGAGACCATTGGAGACCGTTTGGTTGGTGTTCTAAATGTTACAAGGTTGAAAAACTTTCCGTTAGCGAGGTAATTGAGATTTTAAGATTTGGATGCTTGCTTTTCTCAAATCTATTTTGAAAGTATTTTTTTTTATCTGGTCCATGTGTTGGAACGAGCGTGCACTTGGCAGAATCGGTAGTCTTTGACAAACCGCAAATATATATATTATTTTGTAAAAAGCTAAAATTGTTATGAAATAATATAAGAACAAGAACAATAGAGAGAAAAGTAGAGAGAGAGAGGAGTATTCTTATTGATACTTTTGGGATGATTTACAATGGGGGAGAACCCCTTTATTTATAAGGAGATAAATGACTTAGCCTCAAAGTAAAACTCTTCTATAAGATAGACATTCACTCTAATTAGAGTTCTATTTATAACACTCCCCCTTGAATGTCTATTCAATAATGTGCCTCGTTAAAACCTTAACTAAAACAAAACCCAATGGGAAAAAATTAAAGAAAAGGAAAAAGAGTACACATGTTTGAATATGCGCCTATTGGTTGCCTCGTTAAAAACCTTGCAAGGAAAACCCAGTGGGACAAAACCTTGTAAGTAAAAAAGAGTGCAACGCGCATTAACTCCCCCTGAAAGAGCATCAATTCACATCCTTGAGCATTTGCATTCCAATCTTGTGCACCATCTTCAAAACGATCTTTTGTAGAGATTTGATAAATAAATCAGCCATATTGATTTGAATAAATATTCCGCACCTTGAAATTATCATTCTTGATAGATATGAACATCTTCATATAATGTCGTGGAATGACTCTTCAATATCTCCATAGAGGTATTCTCGATGCCATCATGCTTATAGTTATAGCAAGATACATATGTACACAAATTGCACTTAGGATGTGGTACTTCAGGACCAAGAATTGTATATGCTTCAAGCAACTTCAATCTTTCATGGATTGACATATAAGTTACGTCATATAAGTCATATAATATACTTTAGATGCATATCAAGTTTTCATGTCATGCTAAACAAATAAGATATCGAAAACTGATTACACATACCATTGACTTTATACTTTCAAGTATTCGAACTACATGTCCAAAATTACATGTCTTTCATATGGAATCAATTCTACTTGAATTGTATCTCTTCCATTTGGCCAATATTTTTGTTTGTATTCGACAAACATAAGATCCTCATCGATATTTAGCGCTATCATAGATGTCTTCGACGAACATTTTCTATCGGTTCCAATAAATTTTCATAAGGACATAAAATGGAGATCTCTTCATTCACACATTCAGGTACCTGAATCTCTCATGAGATTTTATGAAGTGTTATGTCATGTGATCTTCTGGATCACTTGCCTCCTTATTATGATCACTTTGATCATTTGCTCATCTTCTTTATTAAGAAGTTCATTTGAAACCGATTTGTCTATACGCTTTAAGCATATCAAAGACTTTGTCCTTCTAGGACTTAATATGAGCATTTGCAGTGAGAATATAATTACTTTCTTTGGGTCAGCAAATGCGTATAGCATGCTTTGCAATATGTTGCAATTGAATTATCCTTTTATGAACTTCAGGTTCATATTATGATATTCGAGGATCTATATATACAAATGATAATTCATCCCATGTAACCTTTTCACAAGTGTTTATCATGTCTCCCCCTCATGTTAGAAAAGCTAACTTGTTTCCTCAACTTTGAGAGTCCATCTTTGTGCATTATGGTGTTAATGAAAATATACACCGCACATTAATAATAATAAGATAAAATTATTTGGTTCCTGACCCTGAACCACTTGTGAGGGGAGAATATAATATACTCTCGTATACAACGTATATCAAACTGATATATATAACTTTGTTCTCATAAGAAACAGTTTAGCTATTAAGTGGAGGCACTCAATAATTATCTTGCTAAACCAACTATGATATAAACCAACTTATCAAGATGAACTATCTTGAATAGAAAATCTGGAAATTATGCTCGAAGTTATATTACTGAGCAATTTACCTCGCAAGCACCGGCCAGGCTGCGGGTTAATAATAATCGCACATGTAACCATATCATAGATGCATCATATGTGGTATACATGGCAGGCGAATGGGCCCATATTCACCTTTGATATTTCCAGAATTTATGGGATTCAACCCGAACTCTTTAGTTGGTCAATTAATTAATGAGAACAAGTAATACAAGAGAATTCGTAAAGAACTTTCTAGTTCTTTAGTATTTACCCATGTGAATTCTCTATTACTGCACATCATACTTAAAATGATATGGCTAACCCGAATGCCAACTGAATAATTATCAACATTGATAAACTTCAAATTTACACCATGACATGTGCAATTATCAATAAACTTCAAGTTTATTATGATATGGGTTTTTATATCAATAAACGTCCACTTTATTGTGGTATTCTTGTGTAGTACAAATTGGAGAATGAAGCGGGTAGCTTTTCATATACAAATTATCCCGCTACAAGTTGTAGTAATAGAAGATATCAAATCTTTCCTTTATTTATAGTCTCAATATAATAACCCACTTTCACATATACTTTGGAAACTGAATAAGTTTCTTTGAGACTTACTACAACACAATACCTTATTGGTAATCAATTGTTTTTCTCCAACATAGTAATAATTGGCTCTTCTAGAACTCTCAATTAATTTTGTACTACCACATATTGCTATCACATTCTCTGCGGGGATATGTAATTTTGTTATCCTTTTCAAATCTGTAAATGCTTCTGGCATTTGATTTGCTATTCTTTGCAAATGGATAATATTTTGCACCTCTTTTTCACAAATAGAGGTATGTGGATCAAGATGAGATAATGATGCATTTTTCCACAAAATTTCCCGTTTGGTTTCACCAACTTCTCCCCCTAATTTTGGGAAAAGTGTCTCATCGAATTGACAGTCTGCAAATCGTGCAGTGAACAAATCCCCTATCAATGTTTCGAGGTAGCGAATAATGGAGGGCGATTCAAACCCAACATATATTCCTAACCTTCTTTGCAGACCCATTTTGGTGCAATATGGCGGTGCTACATGCACATATACTGCACACCAAAAATTCTTAAATGGGATATATTAGGTTCATGACCCAAAACTAATTGCAACGGGGAATATTTGTGATAATTCTTCGGTCTGAGACGAACTAGCATTGCTGTATGCAAAATGGTGTGACCCCAAACCGAAGTGGGCAGCCTCGTTTTCATGAGTAAATGAGGTATTCAAGATTATTCTCATCTATTGTCTCAATATGATATCCATTTTGAATGATATCTTTAAAACTCAACAAGTTCCTTTTAGACTTGGAGGAGAACATTGCATTCTCTATGATAAATATTGTTCCTTTATGCAGAGTTATATTTGCTCTTCCGGAGCCTTCAATCAATTTACTACTACCAGAAATTGTAGTAACATCTGCCTTACACATACTTAAATGAGAGAAATATTTCTTCTCTTTGAATATCGTATGTGTGGCACATGAATCAATTATGCTTCTTTCATGCATTGTCACATAATTACATTATGCTACTAAAACATATAATAATTATAATATGTATTATATAATTAATGTACACGTATCACATGTTAACACGGACTTCTGCACAGTGTTGCATTAATAAATGATATTACGAGTAATCTACAATACGAGCAAGACGAGTAACATGATATTGGATGTGCGTTACACATAAACATTTGAAGTGTGTAAATAATAGCACAAAGCTTTTATTTGCATTAATACAGTACAAAGAAAGTACAAATATATACATTATGGTTTTTGTATAATGTTATTTTTGGTAATGATGAATGAACATCAGACTGGTTAATTTAATATGTAGTAATAAGAATATCAGACAAGATAGTATAACAACAATGCATATCACTAATTTAAGCAATACAACGTCAAATGTATGCTTCAGGTCATGACATTAATAACAGTAATAGGATTGATCAAACTAGCATCACACACTACATTGCAGTACATACTAAATTGTACACGAATTTGCACACCAACAGTTTATAAATGAATTATCAAAAATAGTACATACACTGCAATCATTACATATTATTTGTTGTAAATAAAAGTAAAATACACAGGATAAATGTAATCAACAATGTATGAAATATCAAATAATCGTAGATAAAATAAGCATGAACATCAACATTTACACATATACACAAATAATTCACACAGCATAGAAGAGAAATCAGTTCAGAGTACTTTTTGCAACCTTTCTCTCTGTACTGTTGTTGCAGAATCATATTGGAGGCATGAAACGTTGTAAACGTCTTTCAAGCGTATCATAATCAGTGATATTATCTCCACAGAGTTTCAATTTAGAAGTAATTCTGAACATTGCAGAATTATATTCAGAAATAGACTTAAAGTCTTGGAGCCTCAGATGAGCCCAATCATATCGTGCTTGTGGCAGAGTGACCAACTTCAGGTTGTCATATCTCTCCTTTAAGCCATTCCACACGATAAGTGGATCTTTGACTGTGATATATTCAATTTTCAAACCTTCATCAAGGTGATGGCGCGAGAAAAACAAGGCCTTAGCACAGTCTTGGGTGGATGCATTATTTCTGTCTTTAATGGCGTCTTCAGGACCCATTGCATCCAAATGGATTTCAACATCCAACACCCATGTCATATAGTTCTTGCCCGAAATTTCAAGGGCAACGAACTTTCTTTTCATAATGTCAGACATAAAACAAAATTACATTAAGAGCGTGTTCATACTTACGGGCTTTATTACAATTATCACATTCACTTCAGGGGATGGATTAATATTATCAAAGTTCTTTTCCTTCAGGAAATCGAACATAATTATCTGAACGTGTATTATTCACATCAAATTGTGATACTTCAACCTCTTTTAAAATATTTACTGCTTCAGGAGCAAATCGAGGCGTATAGAGAATATCTATGTGGCATATCTTTAAGTGTAACAATAGGAAGCCTAAATCATCACTTCTGATAGTCATAGGCATATACCACTTCTGGTGGTTAACAAAATTTAGTTACAATGAGATATATAAAATATAACCACTTCTGATGGTTGTATATTTCTTGTAAACTCTGTATGCCGTTATGATATATTTAGGGTATTGTGTATGCTGCACTGGACTCGTTGGGGGTGTTTGCTTAATTTCCGACATTGTCGTTAATGACAAGTCGTTATTGTAGATTGTATTGAGATATATATAGTATTGTTGTTGAATAATTGTTTGGACCTTATAGAGTAATTATATGATAAAAGAATTTATGTGTATATTATTTGTGTGCTTGTTTTATGTTTCTATTTTCTAAGACTTGTTCCATAGGTATTTAGAGTGTCGTGTCGATGATCTTACTGCGTTATTTTTACGTATAACTCACTCATTACCTGCATGTCCATGCAGATACTATTGCTAGTAGTCGACGAGTTTGCTAGAGTTGATTCAGTTATTGAGGTGAACCGCCGCATTGTTCGTGCAGGATGCCCAAATCGTCTTTATTATTTATTCATATGAGGTCTTTTGTAATTCTCTTAGATGCTCCATGGCCTAGTGTGAAATTTGGGATAGAGTTTTAATCTAATATTTTGAGATATTAATTGTTCATAACAGTTATCATATTATTTGGATACTCATTTAATTAATCAAATGCTGCAAATTAATGGCTAAGGTAAGAAAGTATGGTTCGCCCGTCATGTGGTGTTATCTGGGTGCCAGTCACGTCTAGGGGGGTAGTTTGGGATGTGACAAAGTTTGTATCAGAGCTTAGGCTTTAAGTCCTGGGTCACAGAGCAGTGTCTAATAAAGTCTTGTTAATTATGGGTATGTAGACGCCCATACTTATGATCTTGAGACTACTAAACATTTAGGATATTTTCCTTTCTTTCATTCCTTATTCATGTGTTAAGATGAATCAAATCTACTCTTAGAATGTCGTTTTAGCATATCGCTAAGCCGTGTGTATCCTCCTCTGTTGGACGACAAAATTGATTTGGAAGTTTCTTACAATATATGGGCGATTGAGAGTAGTATTGAGTACATGAAATGTTATGCACATTGATGATAGTTGATATTTTACTTGTTTTAAATTTTGGGATAATTCTATTTTCGAAGAAACGTGTGCCAAAAAAATTTAATTTTTTTTTGGTTTGAGAGTTAGTCAAAATTTTAAATGTTAAAATCTTTTTGAATTGTAATGTGGTCTAAGGATTTCATTTCTTCCTGCGAGCGACATATTCAATATTCGAAGTTGTGGATGCAACTCCATGTTATGAGTTTGATTTGTAGAAGAAAAGAATTGGACGTAGAAGTAAGAAGTGCTATGTAACAATAGCTTAAATACCTCTAGAGTTAGACTTGGCGTGAAAGATATTATGAAGAAGATGCTTATAGGGGTCTAAGCTTAATGTCATTTGAAGTGATGATATCACTAGTAATATCATGATGGTAATGTTATAAGTGTAATTGTGACAAGACTATTTTAATTTAAGTGTATTGAATATGACCTTGATAGATGCAATATGTGACGTTAAAGGTACAACATATTTTACTTAAGGTCTCTTAATTAATTCTGATCTGTGAGAGAAAGTAAGACATAAGTATAATGGTTAATGCACCAAAATAGTAAAAGGGCGAGTATGAAACTTAGAGAGTGGTGGCGTGATTAGCTATTAAAATAAAGGTAGAATGTATAGTATGGAGACTGTCGTGCATCATAGACGAGAGAAATAGATAATTCAAAGAGTTAAAGTACTTGAAAAGAATTAACACAAATGTTATTGAATTTAGTGCTCAGTTCTGACAATTGTCATGATGTTATATCTTGTATTACATGAATTGAGAAAGTTTGAATATTGACAAAGTGATGTGATAATTGAAAAGGTATAATTTTACCCAAGTAAGGGAGCCTACTGTTATCGATTGTGTTTATCAGACATGTGGGATAGCAGTTAGGATAGAGGGATGGTTGCGAATTTGTTATGGTTTGTACTGTTGACCTTTAAGTGAACTTGGGCATGAATTGGCTGGTTTTGTCATATTTAAATCCTAATGTGCCATACGTAGCGGCGATTCTAGTAAGAAGATTATATTTGTGGATAGAGTACATAGAGAACGTGTGATATTTGTTCATGGATGGGACACCGTAGTCGATCTATTAGTGTTTTCGAGGCCTGCCATTAATGTTATTATGTGCATGAACTAATTGGTATCGTACTATGTGATATATAATTGTCAGGTAAAGGATATTAAGTTTGTTGTTTTCCTATAGTCTTAGAAAACATGGAAGGGTATTCACGATTGAAATAAGCGAGGAAGCTCCTTATATGAAGGTTTTACATGATATGAATAGAAAGTGTTCAATATATCTAACTTTGAGTCAAGATACTAGGGTAGAGAATCTAACTTTTGGGATAGTTATATTTGTTAATAAATCTTCAAATGAATTACAGGTGGCATATGTAGTGTTAATATGAATAGATAAGATGAGTGTAACGACGAAGTATTCATACCTCTATGTTCCAAGGTATACATAGACTGGTTAACATTCTAGGACGAATGTTCTTTTTGGTGGGGGAGAATGCCATAACCTGAAATATTTGGATATACTTATTAATTATGGGGTGAAAATAGTCATTTCAAAATCAAGATGGAAAGTGAGGTGCATAAGATTCGACAAAATCGACTAAGTTTGTAGAAGTCTTCCAGCAAGTTTTAGTGAAAATATGTAAGGAATTTTGAAAAACTCAAAGCATAAAAGTTGTAGGCCTTTAAAATATCTTTCCAACTATATATTGTAGAGCCTAAACAGATCTCTGTGTAAAAAGTTATGTCCTATTTATAGAAAGGTGTGCAACCACTGCGGCCGCGGTGGCGATGTAGTGTCTCAGTGATTTACCGCAGTCGGGACCGCGATCGCGCCAACTGGGATGCGAGGGCCAACTTGGAAAGTAAGTTTTTAGTCCTATTTCATCCCATACATCCCCAAAACATAAAAACTTGTTCTACAAAGGAAAATTCTAAAAAACCTAACTCCTTAAGGGTCCCTCCACCATCCAAGGTAAGTTCTAATGGTGATTCTAAGTTGATTTTAATTTTCCAATATCTTATTAATATGGGTAAACCCTCCATACCATTATATATTCGATTGGGATATCATTGTTGAGAGAAGAAACCCTAGAACTCGAATTCAAGATGATTGAACGTCAATAGGGTAATATCTTCACCCTCTAGTTGATTCTATCATTGAATTAATGATTATAGACCCTATTTCATAAGATATGAGTTGATGGGTTTGATAAAAAAGCATGAACGATGATAGGTTTGTATTGTTTATTGGTTATGTGTGTTTATTACCTTATGGGTGATAAAGAATAATGTTGTTTATAACCATTTGAGATATTAGAATTATCTAAGAGCAAGAGAATAGGTTATTGGGTGTAGAAACACCATTAATAAGCGTTATGAAGCTTCATACCACCGAGTGTTTGATAAAATTCCTAAGTGACCAAAACATGACTATTGTTACTAATTTGGATTCCTTTGACTTATATTGATATAGATTAAAGTTGAAAGGGTTGGTGAATGTTGTATTATGCTCAAGAGCAGGAAGTTAAGGTATGTAAGGCTAACTCTCTATGTTTGGGAATTTTAATAATTTTTCCTACGCTACGTTTCTTTTAAGACGAATCATTGCCTCAAAAATATAGTTAAGCCTAATTCCTTAAATAGTTGTAGAACTTATATTCTGTAGCTTTATAACTCGTTCATGACTTCGAACGTTGTGTGCTCAGTTTGTATTCAATATAGACTTGGTCTTGATGTCCCCAAGTCTTAGTATAGCTTATTCAGCATTTCATAAACAGTTGAAAATTCAGTGTTCATAACCAGTTCAAGAATACATGTCTCATTCTAGCCATATTCAATATTCCAGTATTATGTAAACCAGTATGATTCAGTATTCCAGTATTATGTAACTCAGTATGATTCAATATTCCAGTATAATATAACTCAGTGTGATATAGTATTCCAGTATCATGTAACTCAGCGTGACTCAGCATTTCACTATTACGTATTGCAGCATGATTCTGAGTTCCTGATTTTAAATCATGAATGTTGAACACCTATATATGGGCCCGAGGACGCAACTAATGCTTTATGCATCTTTTAGGCCTGAGGCCGCAGTTTATGCTTCATGCATTTTGGAACTGAGGCAGTATTTATGTATATGCATACTTGGGCCCGAGTCCGCAGTTTAATATTCAGATAACAGATTGTTCATCATTCAGAAGAGGGAATATTCATATCCTTAATTCCTTTGTTCAGTTTAGATATCAGTTATCATTGCCGTTATAAGTTATCAGTTATCAGTTATCACTTTGGCTATCAGTTATCACTTCAGTTTTTATTACAGTTCATTTGATAGTTATAATTTCAGTTATCAATTATCAATTTTCAATTATCAGCTCAGTTTTCGTTTCAGCATTTATAGTTCTTTCTTTCAGTTGCTTTATATATATACCAGTGCAATTCAAATGTACTGACGTCCCTTTTTCCCGAGGCCTGCATCGTAATTATTTACAGGTTGACAATTCAAAGCGCTAGGATTCTTGTACCAACTATTTGGTGATCCCCAGTTCTTTCGGGGAATTATAATTATCTTGCAGTCTTCAGTATTTTTAGATAGTCAATATTTTCAGTACTTTATTAGAGGCTTCATAGACTAGAGTAACAGTTAGACAGAGTCTCAAGTTTTTCATGTTAAGCTATATTTGCTACAAATGCATTTCAGAAGTTATTTTAGTATTTTTGTACTTTGATTTATGCCATCCAAACCTTAAGTATATCAACATGTGTTAATTTATCTTCTGCATTCAGTATGTTATGATATCACATGTTGATTCAGCCAGCCAATTGGTTTGTTCGGTCACATATAGTTAGGTACTGAGTGTCGTGTTACGTCTAGGCCCAGGTTCGGAGCGTGACATGAAGAATTATATATATATATATATATATATATATATATATATATATATATATATATATATTTATATATTTATATTTATAGTTATTGGGCCTAATCTAGTAGAAGAGAATGTATTATAATATATAAGATAATGTATTAAATAAGTAACTAGTGGGCTAATTACACCTTATAAATTGGGAATTTAAAATGGGATTTTTACATACGTATACCATATAGCAAATCTTATTACCAAAAATGTTCATTATTTGGTATTTACCCGCCTAGACCATAGTTTGTTTACAAAAATTGTACCAACCCAAAAATAGGTGAATTCTACCATAAAAAGGCACCAACTTTGTAGCAATCAGATTTAATGTGATTCTATCACCATAAATTTCGAAATTTAAAACGGAAGAAAATTCATTGCAGCGTAATTCTCTCCTTCTCCATATATTTTCCACCATTGATAGCCATTAAAAAGCTTGAAAGCTTTTAATTCAAATTTGAGTTTTCAAAAATCATTATTTGTTTGGATTGGGCGTTGTTGTAAATAATTCGAAATATGTTTAGGAGTTTATATCTCAATTTTGAGGGGTTTTGGTGAAGATTAGACTTGGTTTTGACTGAATTTCAGATTGAAACTCGTCGAAGAAGAAGAAGACATATTTTTTCAGAAATTGTAGTTAAATTGTAGAATTGTAGATAAATTGTAGATAATAGATAAATTGTAGATAATTTGTAGATAAATTGTAGATTGGGAAGACTAAAACTTCTACAAGTCTTCTACAATTATGTCGAAAATGCCAATTATGCTACAATTGAAAATCCCTTGGATTTGGTGTTTTTGTATATAATTCGAAATATGTTTAAGAGTTTATATCTCAATTTTGAGGGGTTTTGGTGAAGATTAGACTTGGTTTTGACTGAATTTCAGATTGAAACTCGTCGAAGAAGAAGAAGACATATTTTTCCAGAAATTGTAGTTAAATTGTAGAATTGTAGATAAATTGTAGATAAAATATAGATAAATTGTAGATAATTTGTAGATAAATTGTAGATTAGGAAGACTAAAACTTCTACAAGTCTTCTACAATTATGTCGAAAATTCCAATTATGCTACAATTAAAAATTCTTGGATTGGGTGTTGTTGCAAATAATTCGAAATATGTTTAGGAGTTTATATCTCAATTTTGAGGGGTTTTGGTGAAGATTAGACTTGGTTTTGACTGAATTTTAGATTGAAACTCGTCGAAGAAGAATAAGACATATTTTTCTAGAAATTGTAGTTAAATTGTAGAATTGTAGATAAATTGTAGATAAAATATAGATAAATTGTAGATAATTTGTAGATAAATTGTAAATTAGGAAGACTAAAACTTCTACAAGTCTTCTACAATTATGCCGAAAATGCCAATTATACTACAATTGAAAATCCTTTGGATTGGGTGTTGTTGTAAATAATTCGAAATATGTTTAGAAGTTTATATCTCAATTTTTAGGGGTTTTGGTGAAGATTAGACTTGATTTTGACTGAATTTCAGACTGAAACTCGTCGAAGAAGAAGAAGACATATTTTTCCAAAAATTGTAGTTAAAGTGTAGTTAAATTGTAGAATTGTAGATAAGATATAGATAAATTGTAGATAATTAGTAGATAAATTGTAGATTGGGAAGACTAAAACTTCTACAAGTCCTTTACAATTATGTCGAAAATTCCAATTATGCTACAATTGAAATGAGAATTGGAATATTAAACTTCAATGTATTCAGTTTGTAGATACAATTTCTACAAATAAACTACAAATCAGTTTAAGTATTGTATAAAGTTGTATTGTTACATTTATACTACAATTAAACTACAATCTTGCGTCAAAAAAATTTACTTACCTAACATATGTATTTTACCAAGTTAGCCAGAGAAATCCACTGATAATATTTTTAAATACATAATGCCTTTGGTTTAGGGTAACTGTATATCCTATTAAGTAAAATTATCATAATGCTATTAGTACGGACGTCGGTAGCATTTAAGCCAAGGACTTGTTTCTTTAATTTCTCACCAATACGAGAATTTGCTATTGGAGCCAAGGATTCCATTTATCGTGGAAAAGATTTATTTCTGATTTTATCTTAATTAATTAATAAGAAAGTTTTTTCTTTTCCTTATTTTGGCAAACAATTCATTTAGTTTCTGTAAAGAGTCCTTTACATTTACACAGAAGAGAACTTGCTCTATATTCCTCTTTGGCATTTTTTTTTTAAAAAACTCTATTTTAATTTGTTTATTTTCAGTAGAAACAGTATAGCTTACACTTTAATATTCTAGTTATACAATTACAGTTTTGAATTGCTTCCCAAGAATTATAACTATATTAAATCATGCCTAGAATAAATGAAGCAATAATTATACCCTTAATTTGAATTATGGTACATAAATTGAAATTTTGTATGCTTAAATTTAATAAACACAAACCTTTAACATGGGAGATAATAATATTTGCTATATGGTATATATAGATAAAAATCCCATTTAATATTTCGTGACCTTGACTTTTTGTATAATAATAAGCAAGTGGGCCAAGCCCATCCCTGAGACCTATCGCCAGTATCTCTTACCTGTTCGGGTCATTCTCCCTTTGGCATTTATTTGCATAATTTTGTTTATTAATTAGAGAAGGTTGGCTTTAGTTTTGGCTTGTCCTAAAATTATGAAAGTTATTCAACTAGACTAATTAGGACGTGTTATTTAATATTTTGGATAGATTGAGCCAATTATAGGCTGTTTGGTTGGTGTTCTAGACGATGCAAGGTTGGGAAACTTTTCGGTAGCGAGGTAAGTGAGACTTTAAGCTTTGGGTTTACTTTTCTAAAATCCATTTTGTAATTACATTTTTTTGTATGGTCTATATGTTGGAACAAGCGTATGCTTGGTAGAATCGGTGGTATTTGACCAACCCTAAGTATATATTATTTTGTAAAAAGATAAAATTATTTAATAAGTGATTTGTAGTATAGTGTGATGTGGCGTAACCTTGTGCTATGGTGGAGCGTTAGAAATTATTTTTTCGTTGTCTCTCTATATTTAGGGCATAGTGTATGCCGCCTCTATATATTTGGGGTATTGCGTATGTCGTTGTGATAGACTTTGGGCATTGTAATTGTCGCCGCTATATATTTGGGGCATTGTGTATGCTGCCACTATATATTTGGAGTATTGTGTATGCTGTCATAATAGATTTGGGGCATTGTGTATGCCGCTGCTATATTTTGGGGCACTGTGTATGTCGTGGTGATAGATTTAGGGCATTGTGCATGCTGCCCTTGACTCGTTGGGGTGTTTGGTTAATTTCCTACACTGCAGTTAATGACAAGTCCTTAATGTAGATTGTATATGTATGTATGTGAATATATATATATATATGTGTGTGTGTGTGTGTGTGTGTGTGTGTGTGTGTGTGTGTGTGTGTGTGTGTGTGTATATATATATATATATATATATATATATGGTATTATTATTGAATTATTGTTTGGACCTTATAGAGTAATTATATGATAAAAAGAATTTATGTGCATATTATTTTGTGTGCTCGTTTTGTGTTTCTATTTTCTAACACTTGTTCCAGAGGTATTCAGAGTGGAGGGTCGATGATCTTATTGGGTTATATTTGCGTATAACTTACTCCTTACCTGCATGTCCATGCAGATACTATTGGTGGATATGGAGCTAGTAGCCGACGAGTTTGCTAGAGGTTATTCAGTTATTGAGGTGAACCCTCGCATTGTTCGTGGAGGCTGCCTAAATAGTCTTTATCATTTATTCAAATGAGGTCTTTTGTAATTTTCTTAGATGCTCCATGGCCTAATGTGGGATTTGGGATAGAGTTTTAATCTAATATTTTGAGATATTAATTGTTCGGGTTATTAAATAATACGAGTTCAAAAGGCTACAAGTTATACAATCCAAGTAGTGAAAAAGTGGTGGTGAGTCACGATGTTGAATTTGATGAAGAATTAGCATGTGATTGGGAAGCTGAAGAAGAAACTTCATATGATTTTCTTCCATACTTTGGTGATAGATAAGAACTAGAGACCGTGGAACCTGTACATGATACAACTCTACCTCCTTTTCCAGCTAATGTTACATCTCCCTCTTCTCAAGAAAGTTCAAATGAACACCCACAAAGGACAAGGAGTATTCAAGAGCTCTATGAGGACACAAAAGAGTATTATTTCTTTCGAAGTTATAGCAGTCTCTTGACACTACTAAGTTATAATATTATAGTATATTCTGCTCGGGTATTGTATTTTTTCGCGTTAAAATATTTGATGTCGTTGTTACTCTCTTGTGTTATTGTTACTTATCGTGGATATTATTCCTGAACGGAATTATTATTTTTTCCAACACTTATATTACATAAGATAAGGGTAAGGTCTCTATTCAACTCATCCTCCCAGACCCATCATGCTAGATATGTTATTAATGTTGTAGTATAGAGTTTGAGGCTTCAAATTCTTTTGCCTGCCTGCAATTTGACACAAGATAAAGAAAAAAAATATGATAATATGGTAATGCTACTGTAAATTATTTTAATTCTTCCTATATGATAGTGATGTTCGGGTTAGTTTGTATGTACCTTAATTATTTTATCGGGCACCTTATTTTTTCCACCAATAGAATTACACGTAAATTTGTAAAACAAAACTTATGCATATTAGATTAAATAATAGAGTGTGACGACCCGACTAGTCGTCTCATGAGTTACTGCTTCATTTTTTCCCATTTCTGATTCTTTATGATTTGTTTATCCGTGTTATGTGGTATCGGATTTGTCGGATCGAATCCAGAATGGTTTTGGTAAGGTTTGAGACACTTAGTTTCTAAAAGTAGCTTTAGAGTTAGAAAAGTCAATTGAGAGTTGACTTATTAGTAAACGATCTCGGAATGCATATTTTATAGCTCGGATAGCTTCGTTAGGTGATTTGGGACTTACGAGTATGTCCAGAATATTTTTGTGATGTCTGGTGCAGAATTAGGCTTGAATTGGCGAAAGTTAGTTTTTGGCGATTTTCGGTCAGAAGTGAAAAATAGGCTATCGGGGTCGGAATGAAATTCCTAAAGTTTGAACAGGTTTGTAATGTCATTTTGGATATGTTTGTAAAATTTTCAGGTCTATCGGAGTTGTTTTGGATAGTTTCGGCGTCGTTGGTGGAATTTAGGAATTTCAGAGTTCATCGGCTTTAATTTGATGTGATTTTAGTATTTTGATGTTGTTTTTGGTGTTTTGAAAGCTCAACTAAGTTAAAATGACGTTATGTGATGTGTTGGTATATTTGTTGAGATTCCCGAGGACCTCGAATGGATCTCAAAAGGTTAACTGATTAAATTAGATGTTGTATTTTTTCACAGCAACATGAACAGTAACTCGGGTGAATAGATTTGGGTGAACAATACTCGGGTGAATAGTAACCCGGGTGAACATTAAAACGTGTGAACAGTATTTAAATAAACCCTTCACGACCATTAAATCCTTTTACACCATTTTTGAACGGGAAAAGGTCTTTTGAGACGATTTTGAAGAGAGGAAATCATTGTTCTTCGTTGAGGTAAGGATTTTGGACCCTAAAATTTGATTATTTGTGATTAAGAAACAAAATATCAGTGTTTAATTCATTAAAATCAGTAGAAAAAAGTGAAGTTAGGGCTTGATATTATGAGACCTTCTAGGGATAATTTGAGGGGTCAAACGAATTTTGATTTTTGAGATCTTTAAATGTACGGACTCGTGATGAAAAATATTTTGGTATAAAGTTTGTACAGTTCCAGGACGCTGGACCGAGGGTCGGGTTTTGACTGATTTCGGATTTTGTGCTTAAAATCGATATTTTTCAATTGGAATTCATTCATTTGTCATAATTTGATGATAAAAATCTGAACTTGGTAGATTTGGAGCACTCATAAGTTGGTTCTAGAGGCAAGTGTGTTGTAGAGTAGCTTTTCGAGCTAATTCGAGGTGAGTAATGATTTTAAATATTGTTCCGAGGGTATGAAACCCCGGATCACAGAATATTCGGCCTTGTTGAGATGAAACACATGCTAGATGACGAGCGTGGGGTCGTGCACCATTGGGGATTGTGACTTAGTCCATCCCGAATGATTATTTTTATGTATATTTGGTAGCTAATTGTGTGATATTATTTACTTTGGGCTAAATGCCATATTTTGGCATCGTGCCAACTATTTGAACCCTTAGGGGATCGTTAATGATATTTTCTCACTGTTTGATTTCATACTTGTGCTCAGTCATGCGAGATCTTTCAATGTTTTCAAAATTCAGCTATGTTAATCTGTTTTATAAACCTTAAATGAAGTTTTAAAGATATGTTGAGCTAAGGTGTATATTTTTACTATTGCCCGAATGACTTATGAGATTCTGACTGAGCAAGGCCGAAGGCCTGTATTGTGAGGATACTTTTGGGTCGGGCTGCATACTGTAACAATGATACCCTAATTATGATTATGAGGTCGATGACCTGAGATTGTATGCCACGAGGTGGTTTGATATTGATATGAGGACGAGAGCCCGTTTGTGATGCCACGAGATGGCTTAATATTGCCCTTGGGTTGTAAGGGGGACCTCCAGGAGTCTGCACACCCCTAGTAAACGCGAATACCTATTGTGACATGAGATATAGCCCGAAGGGGTGTATTGTTATGTGATATCTCCCGAGGGGCTGATTTGATGTTATTATGCCCGAGGGGTAGTTCTTATGTGTTTACCATTTCTAGTTATTTTTCCTATCTATTGTTGACTGCTTAAAAGGTGTTTTTATGAGATTTCATTGCTAAATTGGGTTACCAATTTTGTTATGCTTCTGATAGCTAAATGTTGTGTTTAACGTGATTTATATTGTTCAGTCTTCATTTATTCTTATTACTCACCAAGTTGGAAGTAGTCACTTTACTCCCTGCACCTTTGTGTGCAGATTCGGGCACTACAGGTCCTATTTCTGAGGGTTAACAGTTCCAGCAGATCTTCTGAGGTTTACTAGGTAGTTGCTTGGCGATTCGCATCCCAGTGCAACCTCCCTCTATCTTATTTCTTTTCTGATTTAGTTATTTAATAATGGAGTAGACTTTCTGACTGGTAGTACTGTTTTAAATGCCCATGACTGGTAACACCCTGATGTCGGGCTGTGTTGGCTTTTTTTTTTCGCAAATTATACTGTTAAATGCTTATTTTGGGATTTTATTTCTGATTAAAGACTTAGTAGTTATTATTTTCATTGCTTAAAGTGAGTTGGAAGTGAACCGGCTGGCCTTGTCTTCACGAGAAGCGCCACCAAGACTGGGTTGGCCCAAAGTACTTTTTTGGCCGAAAATATTTTTGACCAAAAATTGAAATGTTTGGCCAAGTTTTTGCTAGGAAAAAAAGTACTTGAGGAGAAGCAAGAATAGTTTTGGAGAAGGAGAAAAAAGTAGCTTATCTCCAAAAGCACTTTTTTGATAAGTACTTTTGAGAAAATACACTAAAAAACAGTTTTTTTAAAGTTTGCCCAAACACTAATTGTTGCTCAGAAGTGCTTTTCAAACTAATTAGCCAAATTGATTCTCACCAAAAATAATTTTGGAAAAAATAATTCTCAAAATAAGCTGATTTTTATAGATTGGCCAAACTAAATTGAAGAAAACTCAAGCTACCTTTTCCAATAATAGATCTACATAGTTTCCAGTTGTAGGGTTGTGAAGTTGTTTCCTTTTTTTTTTTCTTTTAAATTAGCTTGCGAATATATCAATTATTCTATTTGATACCTGCAATTTTTAGAATAATTATCTTATACCTGTTAAGACTTAAATAAAAAGATTACTTAATATTTTTTTTTCCATCCATTTCATTAACCACTAAGTCATCCTCAAATGCGTTTTGTAGGATTGTGTGATCAATTTAACTCCTCTTTTTTTTCTTTCCTAATATGGCCTTATGCTCCTTTTAATAAACAACTAAATACTTTTTTTTCCAAAAGAATTGCACCAAGATCTTGTATGAAAAATAAGAATTAATTAGTTACAACATTCAAGAGGTTTGTAAGTCATATGTTTCAGCTTTGAAATGGTACGAAATTATAGATTTTATTAACCTCCAAACAAACATATGAAATTCAACCTCAGAGGATGTGGTAACATAGTAAAAGTTTTTAGTATTTCATAAGGAAGTCTCGAGTTTTAATTTTGAAAATTATTATTAATTTTGAAAATTTTGAATATATATATTTAGGGTGTGTTTGGTAACGGGAAATATTTTTCGTGAAAAATGTTTTCCAAAAAAATATTTTCTTGAAGAAAAGTAGTAATCTTATTCATTTTCCGGTGTTTGACACGTAAATTAAGGAGAGTGACTTCTCAAGAGTAATCAATATATAATTTAGATACAATAAACATGAAGTCACAAACTTTCAAACCAACAACCTTCCGAATTCACAAATTTTATAAACTTTCGAAAATGCAGAATTTCGAACCCGTATACTTTATAATTTCTAAACTCGTAAACTTCTAAACATATAAACCTCCGAACTCATAATTTTGAGCCTTTAAACCGATAAATAATAAAATTAAACTGAAAAATATATTTAAACTTTTTTTCTTCCGGGGGGTGGGGGTGCAGTAAAACAAAAGAAAAAATAGAAATTTAAATTACAAAAAGAAGTAATTTTTTTTTGTGGAGTTGGGGGAGGGGGTGAGTGGGGTGGTGCAGAAAAATAAAAAATAAAAAATTAAAATTGCGAAAAAAAATTAAGGTAAATTTTTTTTTACGGGGGGAGGGGGGTTGGGATGGAGGGGTAGTAGGGTGGGTGGTAACGGAAAAATTGAATTTTGAAAAACAAAACCTTTTTTTTGGAGAGGGGGATGGAGTGAGTTGGTGAGGGTGGGTAAGGTTGAGAAGAAGCTTTGGAAAATATTTTCCCTTCACTTGATAAGAAAATATTTTTCAAAATATTTAAGCCAACCAAACATGAAAAAATTGAAAGATATTTTTCACCCAACCAAATATGAAAAAATTAAAAGATATTTTTTGAAAAATATTTTCATCCATACCAAACACAACCTTAGTGGTCTGCCACGGCGTCATGCCTTTGACACTTGAACAAATTTAGATGTCTGGTTGATATCTCCTAGAGCAAGAGTCAAAATAGCACAAGCTAGTTATTTTTTGGATTAGTAGTTAAAAAATAGTAGTTTTTGTAAAATCATTAAAAAAAACCATTATTTTGCCGAAATACGAAAAGTTCGAGCATAATATGCGGAATTTATAGAACTCATATGTATAAACTTCTAGCATATTTTGTTGGAACTTCAGGACACAAAAAATTTCAACATAATATGCGAGATTATGGAGCTCCTACATATAAACTTCTAGTATATTCTTAACTTTAGCACATTATAAAATTACAACATACTATGCTGGAAGTTTATACGTAAAATATTCAAATTCTAGCATATTATGATAAAATATTTTTGAATTTTTGACAGTATTTTTATTTAATTTTTTATCCTTACATGAAAAGTAAAAATTTAATTATTTTTAAAACTGTGACTTTTTAATTACCAATTGTAATCCGAGCAAGAGAGTCAAAATCTGAAAATCCAATAACTAGACTAGAGAGGAGAGACTATTCATGTTTTAGCCGAAAGAAACAAAAAATATAAACAAATTCTTAAACCCTCAAGAAAAGAAAAGAGCCAGGAATAACAAAACCCTCCAAATCAAACCTGAAACTCGACATCAAGTCATCAACAACAAATATAAAAAACGGTTCGAAACACCCTCTCTTAATCTTCCATTATTATGGCCTCTCTATCGTTCTCTTCACGAAATCTCTTCTCCCTCTTCCACAAACCCAGAGGTAAACAAAATTCCTTCATTTCTACGGTAGTTTCCTTTATACTTAAACTTTTCTTTAAGATTTTTCTGAAACTTTACCTAATTTATCTTCAGTGATTCCTTTTGAATTTTTGGGTCAGCATTCTTCAGCTTTGTACTCTACTCACATTGTTGGGGACACGCCAATTCTTGTAATTTCTCTAATTCCCTTTATTGCTATTGTTGTTTATAATGTATATGTGCATTTTTATGCTGAAAAATATTTGTATTTTGGAAAATGATGATTTTTATGCATTTTTACGCGATTTTTTTTGGAGTTACTGATTCTCTTTTGTTTTTGTTTTTGTTTTCCCTTTTCTTCCCTGAGCCGATGGTCGATCGGAAACCTCTCTGCCCTTTCGGGTAGGGATAAGGCGTGTCTACATATTACTCACCCCAGACTCACATTGTGGGACTATACTGGGTAGATGTTGTCCTTGTTGTTGATGATGTCATTACTCTTATGATATTTGTAAAAGAAAATAACTTTGCTAATTAAGTGAAAATGTTCATATTTGTAAAGGAAATGACTTTATTAATGAGAAAATACTTTTCTGTATTCAAAGCAGTGGAAAATGATTTCGTGGGAGGAAATTTAAAGAAAGCTTTTTTCTGGCATACCAAACACGCGTTTGATTTATTGGCTTATGTTCATTTCTTGGTGATTTGAAGGTTAGGGATTTTGTTCACAAGGTATTGTATGATCCAAATGTTGGGTATTTCTCCCAGAAATCAGCATCAGTTGGAGTGCTTGATAGAAGCATTAAGTTCAATCAGCTCCAAGGTAATGGTGTTTTTTCATCTATTTGTGAATTAATTGGGATTTCTTGATGCGATGTAAGCTCTCAGTAATACAAGGCAGATGCAACCAATCAATAACTACTCTATAATCCTATATTGGTTAGAGTCAGCTATGTAATTCTGTGCATCCATTTTGCTCTATTCAAGTGCAATTAAGAGGTTTTGTCATGGTTTGATTATTTGCTAAATGTCGTCAGACTACAATGCTCCTCCTTTATCTGCGCTTCGACTAGCTATGGGTGAATGGTCTCAAGGTTTTACTGTTATAGCAATCTTGACTTTATTTGTCCAGCTGAAAAAGCATTTTGTCATACCTTTGTGTGAACTGAAAATACGGAAGCAGGACATATGAAATATTATGATGCACCCAAGGGCGTGGCCTAGTTGTCAATGAAGTGGGTTGAGAACCTTGAGGTCTTAGGTTTAATCCTAGCGGAGGCATAAAACACTATATGATTTCTTTTCATCTGTTCAAGTCTTGGTGGACAGAGTTACCTGGTACCTGTTACTGCCGGGAGGTAGCAGGTATCCCGTGAAATTAGTCGAGGTGTGCGCAAGCTAGCCTGGACACCATGGTTATAAAAAAAAGATATGAAATATTATGATACTTTCAGTGGCACGATTGTATTATAAAAACAAGGTTGTTCTTAGAAGATGGGAAATATGATTTTTGAAATATTTTAGGTAGGAAAGCATACATGAAGCATTTGGATAAGATTTACAAGGAGAACGATGTTTCATGGTTTACTCCAGTGGAGCTTTTTAAGGTAATATTACTATCTTTTGTCCTTCTAAATGTAATTGCTCATTATATGTGAGAAAATTATGTAGGCTATTTCTTAAGATATTCTTGGAATAATTACTTATCATAATGTAAGCACAAACTAGTTATTTACCTTATTACATAGGCTCAGACTCCAATATGAGAAGCCCGTCTTGCATATTGCCAACAACCAAAGAGTTTTCTCTCTTTCTTCTTGTTTCATATTTTTAATTTGTAGGCACTTTTAGTTCATGTAACCAGAAGTCAGTTCATCTATATGTATCTTTTGTCTTCACCGCATTTTTTATATTTTACTATTCTGTATTCCAATTTACCAGTTAGTTGCAATCATGTTATATGGAATAATTCTGCAGCCTTGGTATGCCCATGGGATTGCTGAAGCCATTTTGCGTACTACAAACCTATCTGTTCCACTGAAAGTAAGTTCGTTAATATCTAGAGAATGTAGCTTCTTAGCTGCATACAATCTTTTATTGTCCATTGGAAATTTGGAACTAATTAATATTTATTTTCTCTATTTTGCTTCTTAAAGTTTGACTTAATTGATCAATCATTCACTTGCTTTACATTTTGACTGTCTTTTGGGTGTAGATATATGAAATAGGTGGTGGATCAGGAACCTGTGCCAAAGGCATCCTGGACTACATAAAGTTAAATGCACCAACAAGAGTTTATGATAATATCAGTTACACGTATGTGATATTACTCATAGTGTTTTACCTAATTGAGAGTGCTGCACATGATGAACTTTGCTTGCATGGCCTTGGAGTTATAGAGTAAAGCATTCATGCAAATTTGTTATGAAATAGAGGAACAATAATTTTGTTGAAGTACCTTAGCTAATTGATAATGTTTCACATTGGGGGTAAAAGGACATAATAAAGGGCTTATAAAAGTCTTCCACTACTCCATTCACGGTTTTAAGGTTTTGGCCGAATGCACAGATTCTTTTACATGGTGTTAGAGCAAACCTTTTGCAAGCACTCTTGCACGTAATTCTAAAATTCAACATTACTTATTAGATTTACTAGGTTTTTGAAGTAATTATTGCATTTTAAAAAACTTGCAGTGAAGTCCACAAATGAAATTTAGAACCGAATTACACATGCGGGAAGGTGTTGATTATATGATGTCCTGCATCATATAAAATCGAAATTGAAGGGGTATAATGGTCTTGTACCACTCCACCTGTTGGCCTTAAGGTGGGTTAGATGCCATATTTTCTCAAAGTTCTCTAGACTAAGGGGAACTTAGGAAAAAATGAGCTCATTGATCTCCGCTTTAATTTTCTAATAGTTTTTATTTTCTGGACGAGATACATGCATTGTTTTCCTGGGTTTAGTGTCATTCTTTTCTCTTTTTTCTTTTTTTGACAAAGCGATAAAATATTATTAATGGTCATTTATATCTATTCTTTTCGTGAGAGTACGATTTCAGCTGTTTTCTGCAAAAATACTTTTTTTTTATTTAAATGCTATTGGGCTTCTTAAATCGAATCTGTATGTCATATTTTGTGATTAAAAGTATGCAATGATGTATCCTAACTGCTTGGAGGGTCTAAAAATATAACTTAGAAGTGTAACTCCTTAGATTTTGAGAAGATGATAGCAGGTCCAAGCTTGGATGATATCAGTTCATGGCTTTTGTGAAACATATTGCAGTCAACTTTAGAGTTAAGCAAGAAATGACACCCAAAGGTGTAGCCTAGTGGTACTGGTCAATGAAGTTGGTGGAGAACCGTGAGGTCTCAGGCTTAAATCACAATGGAGACAAAAATACTAAATTATTTCGTCCTATCCGTCGAAGCCGTGATGGACAGAGTTATCTGGTACTTGTGCTGGTGGTAGGTAGCAAGTACCTAGTGAAATTAGTCGACGTGTGCGCAAACTAGCCTGAACACTACCACTATCAAAAAAAAAAAAAAGAGTTAAGCAAGAACTGATGCATCTCAAGTACCTGAATATCATATTAAACTAAAAGGTTTAAGTTCTCTCTATTTTCCCGATGTAAACATGACACACCAAAGTAAATACATGTTATATATGTCTTCATAAATCAAGAAATTTCAAAAACCCCAGTACATTGAATAAGTCATGCTGAATATATATCAAAAGTGTAAACATAAAATGATTATGTCTTCTTCTAGAAATGATTTATAGAAAGTTATAATTCTAATCAATATTAACCTTACACATTGAGTCATTGATACAACAACAACATCAACTACCCAGTATAGTCCCACAAGGTGGGGTTTGGGGAGGGTAATATGTAGACAGGCCTTACTCCTACCCGAAAGGGCAGAGAGGATGTTTCCAATCAACCCTTGGCTCAGCGAAGGAAGGGAAAACAAAAACAAAAACAAAAACTAAGCTTACACATTGATCTAAAGTTTAAAAAGGGTGTCCGTGAGTTTTAAACACATATTGAGCAAATTGTTTTGCTTCAGAAGTGTCAGATAGCAGTGCGACATAGAATATGTTGTTCCTCTTCTTTTATCATTGTTTTCTGTGCAGGTTCTTTTCAATCATTTCATAAAGAATTACTAAGGCTTCTTTTCTCTTGAGTACAGTTCGGTTGAAATCAGCTCCTCACTTGCAGCGAAACAGATTCAAACCGTTGGCGAAGTTGATAGCCACTTGTCTAAGTTTAGAGTAGAGTGTCGTGATGCTGCGGACAGGAGGGGATGGGGTATAATGCTGTTAATTATCTGACCCTGCTCTTTATCTTACGTTAATGCGTAACAGTGTTATATATTTTGCAAGCTGATGTTTTCTTGTTGAAGCAGGAGATGTGAATGAACAACCATGTTGGGTTATCATGTTAGAGGTATGGCTACTTTCTCTAATTCTTTTGTCTGTAATGTTCTTCTCTAGGAAGATATGGTGTGTATTGAAGCTCAATCATGATGAGAGAAATTGGGTAGTTGGTGAAAAATTGACTCCTCTCTTAAAATCCAGATTACAAATATATGGCATGCTTCTAATGAGCACTTTAAAAATTCTACAGGAACACAATGTCAATTCTTGTATCTTGGTTTCTGCAATGCCATTGAAATCTGAGCCTGAAAGGTTCTGTCATAAACTTTATTCATTGATCTTATTAACGAGTAATATTTTAGGTGCTTGACAATCTTCCACATGATCTCATTTACTCTGAGAATCAAATGTCTCCATGGATGGAAGTGTGGGTTGAAAGCAAAGAAGGGTAATTCACTTTATACTGTTGAAACAGCATAATGATGTTTGTACTTAGGAATTCTTTTTCTGCTAAGCAAATTTTACATTTTTGACTGAGACGTTTCTTCGACAGTTTATAGGTGGATAGCCTTACAAATGATGCTAACAATGTAGTATTTGCACAAGCGTAGTTATCAGTGCCTTTTGGTTGATAAATCCTGAGAACTTGTAATAGAAGTAGCAACAAGTATTGCTTTTTTTTTTTTCATAAGGATCTCTTATGCCACTCCACTCCATAAAAATATGGGAAAAAGGAAACTACACAAAGAAGTAAGAGAAGATAACAGAGATGCTTTTGCTTTATAGCTGGATTTAGCTTGATATTGAATCATTTTGGATTGGTGATTATATCCATTAGTAGGTATAATGACCGAGCAAGATTGTCAAATCTGTCTGTAATGCTAAAACACGTCTTTGTCCTCTTTTAACAGGGAAAAACTCTCAGAGTTGTATAGGCCAATTCAAGACTCCTTAATCAAATCTTGCATGGAGATCGTAGATATGCCTGATGCTACAACTGGTGGGAGCAGGGTTTCTTCAGCGATGAAAAGTATTTGGGCAAAAGTGTTTCCTAAGCCAAAATGGTGTTGGCTTCCCACTGGTTGCTTGGTAATAATTCTGCAATGTTGATTGAGCTCTTTCCTCAGTTTAGGTTAACATATTAAATGCTCATGCTTGGGAAAAAATTATCATATACTCATGCAGTGCTACTTCCTAATATTCAGAAACTTCTAGAAGTTTTACATGGAGCTTTACCGAAGATGTCTTTAATTGCTTCCGATTTCAGTTATCTACCTGATGTTAAAATTCCTGGTGAAAGAGCTCCTCTGGTTTCAACCAAGGTACACTTTACTTTTTCTCCGTATGCCATTGGTTTTCTGTGCTTCGTTGTAGCCTCTTCCGATTTTTGATTAATACTTGTTCTACTAAAACATCTTAGTCAAATTAGTTTATCAAACAAGACAAGGGTGTGTGTTTTGGACTCCTAAACACTAACAACTAGAAAAAAGAAGAAAAATTACTATAAGTAGAAGAAACTGCACATACCCTCATATATGAATACATATCATGGCTTTAATTTGGAAGTTGGAGAAAATTTTGAGCAAATAAGACGCCAAGAATATGTGACAGTAGAAGTGATGCAAGAATAAATAGGAAACCATGATAGGAGCCTGTAGATCCACCATTTCTCCTATTCTATAGGCTTGATAACTCAGAAATCTCTAAGAGTTGCGCACCATTTGGAACTCGGTGTGTAATGGGCCCCGCCCTTCTCCACTTAAATACTACGTGTTTTGCCTGTGGTGGGGTACGAACCTGTGACATGTGCCTAACCTATGCATCACATGATACGCTCTTACCATTAGGCCAAAGCCCTGGAGCAACTTGGTTTTGTCAATAAATTCAAATCAACTAGCTGGTCCGGTCTATAGGTGTCCTTGTGCAGAACCTGGATACTCTTTTAAAATCTTAATCTGACAAAAAAGTCATGCTCTTACATTTTTTAGTGTCTAATGGTTAAATTAGAGAGTCGCAAGGAAAGTTTGGTTGGGTGGTGGTTGTTGTGTTAGACCTGTTTCACTATTCTTCAGTCCTTCTGAAAGCATGTAGGTTACAAGTTTACCTGTTAACTATTGGGATTGAAGAAGAAAAGATTGGTATCAGAAGAACCAATATGGATGTTGATTGCAATGTTTTTCATTTACGTGCATCTCCACTTGATTTATTTTCTGGCACTTATCCTTTTCTTGCAAAATGTCGCATGGGAAATATAATTCTCTGTCATCTTAAACGGCAAGAGCTTGGCTTTATGTGTTTTTTCTTTTTTAGGCATTTTTATGATAACAAGTTAGCATAATTCTTATCAGTTCATTTACCTTTTTCATATTAAATAAATGCAGAAAGATGGCAGCAGTTCTGATTACAACAGTTATTTGGATGCAAAGGTGATCCGATTCTTATCTCCTGTATTCCTCCCTGGATTTTATCATGAAATGTTGTTTACAAGAGGTATTTGTATGTTGGACTTCCACTCCAGCAGAGAGAGTACTGTGTTTTTTTATTTCGGCCTAGATTATATATAAATGCTCTTGGGGCAATATTTTCTACCTACTTACCAAACACCGGAAAATAAGTAAGAAACTGCTTATTTTCCAGGAAAACACTTCCCTTCCTACCAAACATGCCCTAAACCACCACTGCACGTTCTTTTTATCTAATTGTTCTTTTAGTTAACTTAAGCAAGACTTGTGTATTCATTTGATGTTTCAATCATTATGCTCCTGAACATGTGGAACTTTGAATATCTAATTGTCTAATAACATCTGTACTTGGCCGCAATGTCTTAAAGCTTTTTATCTGCAGGGGGATGCCGACATATTCTTTCCAACAGATTTTTTGCTCTTGGAACAGATGGATCATTACTGCTCTGGGTGGATGAAGCAGCAAAAAGATGACACGTCATTGAAGCGAGGAAAGAAAAGACGTACTCTTTCGGTAATTCCTACTCTTCAGCTGTGAGAAACCAGAGTTCTCCTTTTCTATTTTTTGTTGGTATATATTCATTCATGCAAAAATTCGTTGTAGCTCGGTACAGCAGCGTTCATGGAAGAATTTGGTCTCCCAACAAAGACGAGAACTAAAGATGGATATAATCCTCTCCTTGATGACTTCAAGAACACCAAATTTTATTTGAGCGTTCCTACACACAACATCAAATAGAGTATTCCCTTTTCCTCTTCTATAGCAAGGGCGTCGAGGAGACATGCTACACAGTGTAGAGAGGACACTTCTCAGCATGGCTTAAATTGATTAAAACATATCGTGCAAGCTTCAGTTGAGCATCTGGAACAATTTTTGAGACCGGAGTTACAGAGTTCTTTTATAGCAATGGTACCAAGGTAGCAGTATCAGGGAGTTTGTTTGATCAGATTACCAATGTTTGTGGTTCTTGGTTCCTGACGTGTTAACATAGTACCAAGAGCAGCTGAGAATGGTAGAAGACATTGATATTCTCTAATTTTTCTGACTCTTATAGACTAGTCACTGCTACATTTATGTGATAAGAGTAGAGGTAAGTTCTATAGTCAAAATAAATTTGATGAGAATGGTAATTTAAAACATGACTACACATCAGAGAGTTCTTTGTAACAACTATAGTTTTAAGTTCCAACACTGTCAAGGAGTTTCTGATTTCTTTTATTCTGTGTACTTCCCCAAATTCTACAGGAAACATTGAGAACCTAGTGGTTTCTATGTTATGTTCTTCTTTTCTTCTTCCTTTTTTTCCTTCCCAGTTTTCGTTTTGTTGGACTCCTTCAAGCTGGTCCTATCAATTTTGTTTCTGATTGATGAGATGTTGAGGAGGTGTTGACGAGAGGCTGGAGGTTTGGAGAGACCCTTGAGTCTAAAGGTTTCAAGTTGAGCAGGACTAAGACTGAGTACTTAGAGTGCTAGTTTAGGGATGTCACGGGGGGAGTGGATAGCGACGTGAAGCTTGATTCACGAGTAATCCCCAAGAAAGGAAATTTTAAGTACCTTGGGCCGATTATCCGGGCAAGGGGAGATCAACGAGGATGTCACACACCGTATAGGGACTGGCTGAATGAAATGGAGGTTAACGTCTGGCGTTTTGTGTGACAAGAAAGTGCCCCTGGAACTTAAAGGCGGGTTCTACAGAGCAGTAGTTAGACCGGCCTTGTTGTATGGGGCAGTATGTTGGCCAGTCAAGATTGCCCATATCCAAAAGTGGCAGAAATGGGGATGTTGAGATGGATGTGCGGGTAAACGAGGTTGGATAAGATTAAGAATGAAGATATTCGGGCTAGGATGGGCGTGACTCCCATGGAAAAGACAAAATGCGGGAAGTGAGACTTAGATTGTTCGGTCACGTGCAAATGAGAAGCCTAGATACCCCCATTAGGAGGTGCGAGCGCTTGGCTCTGACGTGTATGAGGAGAAGTAGATGGTGACCAAATAAGTATTGGGTAGAGGTGATCAAGAAGGACATAGCGCTACTCCAGCTCACCGTGGCCCTTGATAGGAAGGTATGGAGGGGGAATATTGGGGTTGTAGGTTAGTAGGTAGTGATCGTTTTTCTGCTCCGTTTTGTGTGAGTCTAGTCGGTCAGTGTTGTGTTTTAGTATGTTACTGGTACATGTTATGCTCGTACTATTTTCTAGGACCTTGTCACATCACCGATTATTGATATTGCTTTTGCATGTATATTTTTTGATTCTTAACCCGCTGGTACTGTCTTTCTGGTTATGTTGTTACTATTCTATTATCGCTTTTTATTTTCTTGTGTCAAGGGTCTATCGGAAACATCCTTTCTATCCCAGTGTAGGGGTAAGGTCTGTGTATATACTACCCTCCCCAGACTCCACTATGGAGTCCTCCAACAAAACAATCTTAAACATATTAAAAAAGAAGCTTGAAGATGCCAAGGGGTTATGGCCCGAACTACTACCCGAAGTCTAGTGGGCGCACAGAACCACACCCAAGTCCAGCACCGGGGAAACCCCATACTCATTGGTTTATGGAACCGACGCGATCATACCCGTTGAAGTGGGCAAACCCAGCCTAAGGTATTCACACACCAGCGGAACAGGAAACGACATCAGCAGACTCCAAGATCTTGATGAAGTCGAAGAAAGAAGAGAAATGACCCACATCAGGATGGTAGTCCAATAACAAGTCGAAAGATATTACAACAAGAGGGCAAAAATAACGCCACTCAAAGTAAGGTACTACGTTATCAAAGCCAAGACTTTGGCCTCAAAAGACCCAAGTGAAGGAATATTAGGCACAAACTGGGATGGACCCTACAAAATCATGGCGGCGGCCGGGAAAGGAGCATTCAAGCTAGAGACAATGGAAGGAAAGACACTCCAGAACAACTGGAACGTCGCTCACCTCAAATATTTCCACTTCCAAAAAGGTGTCACCTGAGTCGTACTCTTTTTCCTTACCTGGGTTTTGTCCCAATTGCGTTTTCTCCGGAAGTTTTTTAACGAGGCGGCAAAGGGGTCACCTGGAGATGTTTGCAGCACAAGTGCATCATGTCCGCCTCTCCGTGTACTCTCCAAGCCCGACATGATACATGGACTGGATTAGTGTCATCTCCAGATGTATAGAAAGGCTACGGCCATCTCCAGATGTATAGAAAGGCTACGGCCATCTCCAGATGTATAGAAAGACTACAACCATCTCTAGATGTATAGAAAGGCTACGTCCATCTCCAGATATATAGAAAAGGCTACGGCCATCGCGAAATGAATGAAAAGGCTACGACCATCGCGAAATGAATGAAAAGGCTACGACCATCTCCAAATGAACGAAAAGGCTACGACCATCATTTTTACATAGCTAAGGCCATCGTTTTTATACGACTATGGCCATCATTTTTACATGGCTAAGGCCATCATTTTTATACGGCTACGACCACCATTTTTACACGTCTAAGGCCATCAGGCTACGACCATCATTTTTACATGGCTAAGGCCATCATTTTTACATGGCCAAGGCCATCGTTTTTATGCCGCTACGACCATTATTTTTACATGGCTAAGGCCATCGTTTTTATACGGCTATGGCTATCATTTTACATAGCTAAGGCCATCGTTTTTATACGGCTATTGCCATAATTTTTACATGGCTAAGGCCATCATTTTTATACGGCTACGAACATTATTTTTATATGGCTAAGGCCATCGTTTTTATACGGCTACGACCATCATTTTTACATGGTTACGGCCATTGTTTTAATACGGCTACGACCATCATTTTTTCATGGCTAAGGCCATCATTTTTATACAGCTACGACCATCCTTTTTACACGGCTAAGGCCATTAGGCTACGACCATCATTTTTACATGGCTAAGGCCATCATTTTTACATGGCTAAGCCCATCGTTTTTATAAGGCTAACGCCGTCATTTTTACATGGCTAGGGCCATCATGCTTAAACGGCTAAGGTCATCAAATTTTATAAGGCTAAGGCCATCATTTCTACGCGGCTAATGCCGTCGAATTTTACAAGGTTACGACAGTTGTTTTACACGGCTATGGCCATCGTTTCTACACGGATAAAGCCGTCGAGTTTTACACAGAACAATGTGCCAAAAAGAAAGGAAAAGATTACTTACAACAAAAATCATATGTCTTTATCAAAAGGGTCAAACACCCATGATACAAAAGTCAGTATTTATAGGCATATTTACAAGGATCCTAAAGTCCACTACTTATCCTGCCCAGCCTGGCCTTCAGGTGGCCCGTCCTCATTTCCAGGAGGGTACGCCTTGGAAATCCAAGAGCTGGATTCCAAACGATTAACGTCTGCAGAGTTGCCCCCTTCCTGGGCCGGCAATTCAGGACTGTAGCCGGCCGCTTCACGAGCAACCCTAACTAACTGGCGTTGGCTCTCAACCTCCGATTCGAATGCTTGACCAACCCCCAAAAACTCTTCAAGCACGACCAGCCTGGCCTCCGTATACACCCACATATTGTATGCCTCACGAGACGCGTCAGCCTGAGCAAGGGCTCGCCTTGAGGTCCTCAACTTCGGGCTTTTTGGCATCAAATTCCGCCGTTAAGGCCGCAACCCGGGTGCGCAGTTCCGCCGCCTCCTCCGCCACTACGCGGCCTAGCTGCAGCTCTTCATCCTTAGCTTGAAGGAGGACCTCCATTTCTGCAGTACGAGCAACAACGGCCATGAGTTGTTCATCGGCCTTCTCCAGATCAGCTACCCGCTTCTTTAACTGCCCCTCAAATTGAACGAGGCCCTCATGGACCACCCTGAAGTTAGGGTCCTATTTATACATATCGGCCAAGGTCTGATGCGCCTCACATGCCCTATTGTACTTCTGCACCAGCCTGTTGTACTTGGCCACCTTCTCCTTCTGGCGTCGACCCCTCTCCGCCTCTAAGATGAGAGTTTGGAAAAGAAACCAAAAATTAAGTACGAGGAAAATCACCCTCGACGAATGAAAAAGAAAGATCATCGATCAAGACAGAGGCATACCTGCAACGCCGCACCCGCCACCCTTCGGGCCAAGACCTTGTTGCTGAGTTCCGCCAGGGTCGCACGCTCAGCACCGACACACAAAAATGTCATACTGATGGCCGCCTCCTCACAATTCTTCAACAAGTTGTAGTGGCTTGGAATCACTATGCGACGGGGAGACTGGCCGGCCACCATCTCCACTTGGTCCAAAGAACCGCCTTCTTTGCCCACATCCTCTGTAGCAACATCCGGGCTTGCCACGTCCACGCTTTCACTCCTTCTTGCCGTGGCCTCCCTTCTAAGGGCAGACCTACCCGATCGGATGGCCTCGGCCATAAAAACCGTCCTAGATTCAGGACGGGATGACTTAACCTTCCCTGTCTGAGTGGCCACAGCCTTGCCGATAAGAATTCAAAACTTCCTCATCTCCAATGTCTCCTTCTCTTCATGGTCCCCCTCCATAAGATGCAGGACGGGCTCAGATGGAGTAGTATCGGCAGTGGTTGTCCATATGGGGGCAACCCTACGGATGGCCTCAGGAACAGCCGCCGGTATCTCCATAGGCGTTGTTGCAAGTATGGCCCCTAGCATTGCCTCAGACGCTAGCTCTTGTGACTCTGATGAGACCTCTTGCCTTAAGGGGGGTGAAACACTGCCCCTAGACGTGCCAACGAGGATCATATCCTCCTCGAGGTTAGATATTGCCCTAGAAGGGCCGACCACGATTTTCTTCTTTTTCTTCTTCTTCTTAGAGGCATCCCGACCTACCAAAGCATGTATGATACGGGCAAGAAAATTATGGGGAACCCCCAAACCATAACTGAAGGAAAAATTAGGCAAGTCCGTTACCTTTCGGGCCATAGAGCCTAAGGAATTTAGGCCAGGAACAACATTCTTTTGCAAACGGTATCAACGCTTGCACCCACGAACTAATGTCGTCAACCCTTCGAGGAGGGCGAGCTGTCACTGCATGAAGGCAAAGGGAAATTTACGAAGGTGAAAACCAGCAAAGTAAGGTTGCCGTAGTAAAAGTTACGCACAATAATACTTACGAGCATCGTTCCACACCTCTAGAAACCCTTCAGGGTTGTACACAAGATGCTAGGTACGCACATAGAAAAATCTCTTCCAAAATTTATGGTTAGCCTTGTCGTCCACTTGCGACACAAAGCTCTTCTTGCCCCAACTCTTTTTCTGGAGAATCGAGCTTCTCATAAAGCTCGCACCAAACATTTGTAGGAGGTGATGACCATTAACCTCTTTCTCGCCCTTCGCTGCATAGGTGGTAAGGATCCTACACACCTTCAACGCGTACAGAGTGAGTTGGGCTGGACATGCCCCGTACCAGCGATAGAGCTCTTCCTCTAAAGGGTAAAGTGGTAGGCTATATCTGATTCGAAAGGCGTATTCGTAAAATGCACAGTACCCGGGCTTGTACACATTAGCATAGCTCATCCCGGGGGGGCCCATCTCAACTTAGTGAGGAATATTATACGACTTCCTGAGAGCAGCCAAGTGAGATGACGTCAGATCACTGTGTTCCCAAGGAGGGAGTTTGCACTTGTTTTTAAAATCCTTCCTCGTATCCATATCCAATGGGAGCAAGTTAGCCGTCGATAAAGGAACGAGAACTTCCTTGGCCCCCCCATCATCTGAGGATGAGGAATCCCTAGAGGGAGCATTGTCCTTGGTCCTAGTATCACCATGACGACGTTTAGCCATAAGGGAAGTGATGAGAAGAAGGCGCTTCGGGTCGCGGGTTCGATTCCTAATAATGAGGGTTTCAGAAAATAAAGAGCAACGAGCACCAGAAAAAGATAAGGAAAAGAGTGAGGAACTACTCTCAGAAAAAGTTCGAAAGATGGTTAAAGTTCAACTTTCCCTCTATTTGTAAGAAAGGGTACACAGAAATCGAAAAGGCATGACTCAAAAACCGGTGCAGGAAACCCAAACATCACGTCATGGCCTGAACCGTCTAGGGGGCAGAGGTAATGATCATGCACGTGATCGATGATGTCATCTTAAAAAGAAGCCCCAAAAGGGGGTAATATGTCAACGGAACAACATCTTCACAGGTGAGCATGCCCTTTCCGACAGTATTCACAGGAAACGACCAAATTTTCAGAAACATTGAGCATATATGTCGGTTCGTTGAAGACGTCTCTCGACCACGTCCCCAACAAATAGAGGGACTATTTGTATTGGGCAAATGTGCTCTCCTAGGTTGCTACGATATCTACGTACGTCCTCAGTAAAAAGAGCGGCCTAAATAAGGTCGACTTGAGTAAGACCGGTCTTAGGTAGTAGATGGACCTAGTGACATGACTCACTGCGACGTCGTTTCGAGCTCCGACACTCGTACACTGAGACCACCAACCCTTGTACTTTTCTATGATTATTTCGAGGAAGGTCCCTTAGCATATAAAGGGGACCTTCCCTTTGTAAAGACTCATGTGTATTTTGCTATTGATAATATACAACTCTCTCTCTATATCTCTATATTAGACTCTCTATCTCTCTCTCTCTCTCTCTTGTGTAAAGCTCACTACTTGTCTTATTGTTCTTGTATGTCGAGTTATTTACACTATAATCACATATCTCGATCATACCATACTCTCTAGTTAATATTAATCTTGATTCCGATTAACCCATATTATTTTTGATTATTTTAGAGCTATTTAAGTATTTGCATAGGCTGAACCTGCGTCCAGTACTCTAGCTCCGCCTAGGGGAGTCAATGGTTCGGTTCGACCGATTATTTTATAAAATTTGTACCATACCAATTTTTTGGTTATTCTATTATGTATCACCAAAGTTAGACCTTTTGAAATCCTTCCAATCATATCGGTTTCTCTTCGGTATCGGTTTTCGGTATTTTTTTTATATCATGTAAAATTCACCAGTAGAATTAGAGTGCAATAACATACGTTCTTTTATCGGACTTAATGAAACTCTCTAGATATTATTATTGTTTAAAGGCTGATAAATTAAAAAAAGAAAAGAAAGATGACTAGAATATAGATCCATCAGTTATTCTACAACAATGTAAAAAATCAAACAAAGATAAAGAAAATATAAATCATACGAGTTGTAAGATATACCAAGTTGGGACTCAAGAATAAAGTTTATAGAAAATTAAATATTCAAAAAAATAAATCTAAATTATATGAAAGGAAACATATTTAATACATTGTAGTTTTCTACTCATTATCGCCAGAATACTAATAAAGATACTTGAAATACTTTGTTTAAGTAGAAGTAGCGTAATAGGTTTTAGGAATTAGTATTTTGAGTTTAATTACTTGTTGGCTTGTAATCATTTTCATAATTCCAAGACCCAAAGAGAACTTAATGCATTATTATATTCAAACTTACTAAATAAATATTTTTCACATAAAAAATTTATTCGGTACGGTTCGATTTTTTTTTTCGGTTTATCTTTATAAAATAAAAAACCTGCCCTAATTATCGGTACGGTTATAGATTTTTTGGAAAATGTTCAAATATGCCCGTGAAATATTTGAAATAGGACAAATATGCCCGTCGTTAATAGTTTGGCCCAAATATGCCCAAAACGTCCAATAGTTGTGCAAATCTGTCATTTTAACGGAAACAATATATTGAACGATGAGCGCCAAAATTATACTGAACGATGAGTCCGTATTTGCAGATACAGACTCCAAGTTTCTAATTACGTTCGTCTTCTCCTGCAAATTTGATTCTACTTGCCCCTTTTTCTCAGCACTTCTTCTCCGACGAAACTTGGTTGTAACTTAGAGCTGTCAAACGGGTCGGGTAGGACTGGAACCGACCGGCCCGGTTCATAGGGGTCCGGGTGGGCTGGGTTGGTGGAGGGAAGGGGTTAGTTCCGTTCATAAAAAATTAATGGTTAACCAGACCCGTTAAGCCCGGTCCGGATGAACAGTACCCAAACCGGTTTAACCGGCTCGGTATAACGGCTATAATTTTTTTTTAAAATTCCGGCATGTGTGGGTCCCATTGACCATTGGCAACGGTTTGAAATTGGACTGATCAGTTAGACAACGGATGAATTGCAAAAATATCCTTTTTTAAAATTATTTTTAACCCTTTTTGATTTTACAAAAATAACCTTCTCTAAAACTATAAATACCCCCCCTTCTCTTTTTCATTTCTCACTCAAATAACATTTCTCTATCTCGATTTCCCTCATTCTCTTATTCTCCAATTTTCAAGACTTGAAGTCTTCAATTCATCTGTCATCTTCTAATTTTATTTGGCTCTCTTTTCTTGAATTTAATTTATCGGGATTTGTCATTCGGAATTTGAAGTTTGAAGTTCAAAATTGAAATACTTGCTTGACATTTTTTTGTGGTGATACCAGAATTGCGTTATCAAGTGCTAAATTTATTGTCGAATTAGGTGCACTCCCTCCAACTCTTTTTCTTATTTAATATTTTAGTTGCATATTTAATTTTAGCTTATACTTTAATTTTTACAATATATTTAGTGCTGCTAAAAGAGCGTGTAGAAAAGTTACTGGTAGGGGTGGAAATAAAAAAAGAGGTTGTCTTGGAGCTTCTGGTGGTAATAGTAATGACCCATTATCATTTACACATGTTTCTGAATCATCGCATAATGATAATGTAGATATAGATTACGAACAATTACAAGAAGATTTTGCAATAGAAGATAATGAAGTAGGAATAGAAGATGAGATACCACCTACACCTACTAGTGCTGGAGTTGCTAGTATTGGAGTTGGAGTTGCTAGTGCTACAAGGGGTGGTGGTCGTGGCACCACTCTTGGTAGACCACCTATGGCTCCGACTTCTACTCGTAGAAAACAAAGTAAGATTTGGAGTTTTTTTTTAAAATAATAGAAGGTGCTGATAGAGGTAGATGCAAAATTTATAACGATACTTTTAAACATTTGACTGGAGGAAATTTAGGGGGAACTGGGACGCTTAGTAGACATATTAAAATTGACCATTCCATAGAATGAGGCACTAATGGGGATGGAAATCAAACAACCATTAACCCTACTACTGGAGGTCTACTAAAATATGATAAAATGAGGGATCGTGAGGAGTTAGCAAAAATGATTGCTTTGGGTTGTCTACCTTTTTCTTTAGACTGCATGGACAATATCAAACATACTTACGTTATTTATTTAGCCACATTCCTTGTAAAGTTTGTCTAACTTATGATATTGGCCATGTTATTAATGGAATGATTATTTGACAATTACATGCCATTGGATAGTACTTGTATACAAAAACGTATTATCGCTTTTTAAATATGATGAAGATCAGAGCCATACTGATGTGTTTATAAGTAGTACTATTGTTGAAGTTGCTGAATTTTATAATCTAAACAAAAAGGTATTGTGTATGTCTTTTGATAATGCTTCTAACAATAATTCCGCAATTTCAATATTAAAAATGCATTTGAAACCACTTCTTGATGATATTTTCCATGTTAGGTGTGCATGTCATGTTTATAATTTGATTGTTAGAAGTTGCCTTGATTTATTTTCAGTTGAGATAACTCATGTTAGAAGAGCAGTTGGTGTTATTCAAGGAAATAATAGATAATCTAGAACAAAAGAATTTAAGAATAAGTGTATCCAGTATAACCTTAAACCTAGATTCATGCCAGACGAAATTGTTACTAGATGGAACTATATATATATATATATATATATATATATATATATATATATATATATATATATATATATATATATATATATATATATATATATATATATATATATATATATATATATATATATATATATATTTAAAATATTGTTACAAATATAGATTCCCAATAACTGAAGTTGCTAATGCACATTGTACTGATTCAAGGCGTATGTTAACAAGTGATACTTAGGAGGTCATTAATGATATTGTTAAATATTTACATAAATTATATATAGCTGCTGTTGAGTTTTCTGGAGCATATTACCCCACTGTTACTATGGTTTTAGTACATATAGCTGAAATTTCTTTTCTACTATCTGAATTTAAGAAGAAAGAAAAATATAAGTGCAAGAAAAATTCAAAAAATATTTCTTTCCAATTCCTCTAATTTACTTAATTGGTGCAGTTTTAAATCCTTCTATTAAAATGTCTGATTGTCACCAATTAATGAATGCTTTATATACTTATATGGAGATTGGAGAAACTGAAACCCCAACTTTATATGTTTCTATGAACAAGCTAAATAAATATTTACAACAACTATATAATTATTATGCAAATGAATGTGATGATACTGCTCGTGCTGTAGGCAAGGTTAATCCTACTATGCAATGTAGCACTTCTGCTATTGTAGATGATGAAGAAGGCCTTGATAGTTTTAATATTTTTTCTACATTTTCTAATACTCAAACTAGTAGCAGGAATATTGATGAACTTCAATTCTACTTGCAGAATCAAAAGGAGCCTCGCACAAAGGAATTTTCACCGTTGGGATAGTGGCATGAAAATGGAAAGCAATTTCTTGTTCTTTTTGCTATGGATGGGACGTGCTAAATGTGCCAATTTCTACTGTTTCATCAGAGAGTGCATTTAACCAAGCAAGACAACAACTTGGAGACACACGCCACTCATTGGGAAGCAATGCTTTGGAAGTTTTAGTATGTTTCAGAGATTGGATTAGATCGGAACGAAGAAATCAAGGAAATGAAGACGTTGATAGCCCAGAAGACGAGGAACTTGGAGATATATTAATATATGGAAACACATCCGAATTTAACACTCCATAAGAAGGTCAATCGGTTCATATTTATTATGATGAACTTACTAAGGCGATGCAAAACATTTGAAATTGCTGCTTTAATAGTTTACTTGTTGAAAAAAATATGAACCTTTCATTTTGTAAGTTTGAAACTTGAAATTAAGAAATAAAAGTAGCACTTGCAATAAGTGTATTTTTTTTCCATCTTACTTGTATTCTTTTAATTACTACAAAATATTAATATAACTTACAATAGATATACAAAATTCCAAAAAAAATACACTAAACCCGGCCCGACCCCCTCAACCCGTAACCCTTATGGTTTAATTTTAACTCGGATTAACTCGAACCCGCGAAACCCGTTAAAAAATAACCCGTCACCGTACCGGACTCGAACGGGTAAAAAATGGGGCCGACCCAGCCCGGCCCACCCATTAGACAGCCTTGGACTTGTAAGTTCCCTCCCCCCTCTTATTCTTTTATGATTACTAAATATTTAGAATTTTGTATTTATCAGGTTTTATTTGATTTATACTTAGAATGAAATACTATGAATTTCCAAATCTCAAGAAATGGATAGTAGTATATGTTTTATGCACAGACAACACACAAGTTTTTTTGATAAGGTACATTATATTAATCAAAAGGGAGAGAAAACTCTCAGGAAGTATAACAAAAAGTGAGAATTTACATCAAAACATGATTCTCTACAAAAGAAACCCAATCTTCTATACAAGTAAGGGCTATATGAGTGCACTAAAAAGCGATCAAATATAAAAACTATTCTTAAGACGTGAAAAAGGAGACTCAATCTCCTCAAAAGCTCTCATATTTCTCTCTCCCCAAACTATCCAACATGAGAGCTACGGGATGAATTTCCACGCCTTTTGCTTTCTTCTTCTACGGAACCGGCCCAATTATATAATATTTCCTTTATAATGCTTGGCATCACACATTGAACAACAAAAAGATTTTTCCCTTCACAAACCTGAGGACACAGGGCAATGCAAAAAAAGATGATCAACTTATTCCCCTGAGCTTCAGGGGCGGCCCTTCCATAAAGCAAGGAAAGCAACCGCTTTAGGCCCCATATTTATGGGGGCCTTATTTTTTTGTTATGCCTAATATACTCTATATAAGTTTAAAAAAGAGTTCTTTAATGTGAAAATATTTAATTTCTTTCTTTAACAAATATGGAGAAGAAGGATTTTCAACTACTGTGATTTCTTTCTGGGAAATTGCACTTGAAATGAATATCGAACTGAAATTTCGTAAGAAACATGTGATATATAGGAAGTAACGATTTATTGCGAATAGTGATAATAAAATTTCAAAATCTATCGAAGAGTTTGATTACTTTTATACATAATAGACAAAGCTAATTTTTTCACTTCAAAATAGATTTGGACAATTCAAAGTCTATGAAAATATTTTTTGTTTTCTATTTGACAGTAAAACTAAAATAACTAGATGTTGAAAATTTAAAAAATATTATCTTAATCTTGAATATTCTTTAAAGTATAATAATCAATTCGATATTGATGGTTTAGATTTATTTTCTGAATTAAAAGTATTAAGGAAAATAGTACAATTAGAAAACAACAGTTTAAGTGATCCACTTAATCAAATAAAAAGATTTAATCCTTTTCGAAATGCCTAAATTGTTTATGAAATAATGTTAATAACTCATGTTATCGTTACTTTAGCAGAAAAAAGCTTTCAAAATTAAAATTGATAAAATCTTACCTAAGAATAACAATGTCGCAAGAAAAGTTAAATAGATTAGTTATATTGTCAATCGGGAAATACTTATTAGGAGTTATTGATTATAAGAAAATTATTAATAACTTTGTATCTAAGAAAATCTAAAAATAAATAGACTTCAAATAAAAAAAATTAAGGCCTCTCACAAAGTTTGGATTTAGGTCACAAAATTTATCAGGCCGCCCCTGCTGAGCTTTTACATATGTAGCCAGAGGTAGAGCTAGAGAAGCATATACAGGTTCGAGCGAACTCAATAACTTTTGCTTAGACCCTGCATTTGTATTAAAAAATGTACTAAATATGTATAAATATTTAATTACGAATCCAGTAACTAAACGAGATATGTGTTCGATGATAATTGCAGAACCCATAAACTTTAAATCCTGACTTTGCCTCTGCATGTAGCATCAACTAACAAGTGTAATTCCTCACTTTGTAGATTTTCAGCAGTCAAGATCACTCTCCTTGCCGCTAGTCATGCAAAAAAGCACATCTTCATGGGTGCCTTAGAAAACTAGATCGAGGACTCATGAGTATGGAAAAGTGGCTGGAAAAGTGGTTTCCTCTCTAAACAACATACTCTAGTAAAAGGACTTTACAGTGACAAACCATCGCCACACAACCCCTATCTCCAAGAATCACAAGATGACTGTGACTTTTCTACCATATAGTAGTGCAAACAAATCTTGGAGCTCCGCAATCTCCCAATATTGCATGTTCCTTCTAAATGAGAGGTATCATACTATTCCCCTTTCATGCTCTTTGTGAATTTGTTGGACCATCAATTCCTTCTGGTTTGAAACTCTGAAGACGTGGAGGAAAGAGATCCTCATAGTATTCTCTCCACACCACCTGCGATTCCAAAAGCTGATTCTCCTTCTATCTCCTACCCTGTAAGTGATATTTCCATTGAACGCTTCCCAATTCTTTATGATGCTCCTCCACATGCCACGCCCGAAAAGTCTGAGCAGCAAGAGGTGAGGATTTCTTTGGGAAAATGATATTATATAGCCTCTCTTAAAATAAAAGTATATATATTGTATGTTAAATATCAAAATTATATAAATTTTATACATTTTTTGGGCTACCGAACGTAAATAATTTTGGGAGGGACTAAACATAAAATAAAAATTGGATTTCTTTTACATAATTGGATAAGGTCTTCAATAGTGGATATTTGACTTTTAAAAATTATAATCTTAAATATGCTATAATGTTCTTGTGATTATAAAAGTTTGTCACTGAAGTAAAACGATAAATTTAAACTTTATTGTTTGCATACAAATATAAAAATGGATCATTCTTAGGATAAACTATAAGAAAATAAGGTTAAACAAATTACCCAAACAGAGTAATATAATTTAGGCTAATCTGAAGAAAATAATGCACGAAGATACTCTACGACCGAGAGTTGCAAACTTTGTACAGCACATCGTGGCACGTTCTAATTTGGTGGTTTTGTGTTGGAAACATTATGAGGAATTAACTTGTGAAATTACCCAAAATGTGTTGGAAACTTCACATGCACATAAAATGAAATATTTTTCAATAATTTTTGTCAGATTGACGTAATTACAGTTGAAAGTTGTAGACAATTAAAATTGTATAGTTACTTTCTGCTGCTATGTCTAATATACTCCAAATACTGTTATATATATAACAAGCTAAGCTAATTAATTTAACTATAGAAGTACTTTTAGGGGTTGTTTCGTAATCCAACCCTCATTATCAATGAAGGAAAGACTTGTTAACTGTTGTAATTCTTGTTGGCTCAATTTGGCTTCCCACTGCACTCTTTTTGAAGTGCTTGATCCCATTCCTTTGCAACTTTCCTCGGCAAATGTTAATTGTTTCCTATGTCATAAACAAAAAAGAGCGTATTTAATATCAACACGAAAGAACTCGATGAATAAGAAAATAAGAAAATTATTGGCCACATAGTATTCTAGCCATAGTTCTTTCCTAAAATTAACTTTCTTGTAGAAATGTAAGGTAAGGCATACGTACAATAAATCTTTGTAATTCGGCTTATTTTTAGATCCCGCATATAACGGGAGTTTAATGTATTAGGCTGCTATTTTTTATGCCTCTGTTGAGTTTTTCTTAGAATAGTGGTTAGTATTAAGCCGGGTTGAATGGCGAAGGTTCTAAAGTTGTACCAACAAGAGCCGTGGTGGAGTGATAACTACTTCTTTATTCTTAACTAGAGGTCTCGAGTTAGAGCCCCCGACTGGATACGTATGAAGTGGCCTTTGTGAGAGAGCGCTTTACCCCCTATTGTGGTATTCTCTGCGCCCATCCTGATCTAGTCCAGTCCCAATACGGATACCGAATACCAACTGAAAAGCCAAACAAAAAAAGATTTTATAGTTGTAAATCATATGATTATATTTTATATTTAAATAAATGAGTATATTGTTTAGCTCAAAGTTCTCATACACTTTATAAGCATAAATCAATTAAAATCAACGGAGGACCAATCATAGCAGATCGTAATAAACCAAAAGACCGAATGAATAAAATGTGAGAGACAGCAGTTATTGGTTAAGGGGAGGAGGGTAAAGATATTTTATTAATGATATCGATTTGGTCTGCCTCTCCGTGGAGAGGTTCAGGGCCTTACAATGATGTATATTCTCTTCTTTTCGAAGTGGAGGTGAAGAAGAAGAAGAAGCCCCCTTTTTAGGGTTCTTTCTCTTCATATTTATAGCTATGAATCTTGCCAGCTGGCGAGTGACGGCCGTGGCCGCGTCGAAGGGACGTCCGTGAATCAATGAATTGGTCGTGGTCTCATTAAATTAGGTCGAGTAATCTCAAAATTCTTTTTTCAGCGAATGATTATACAATTTATTAGTCCGAACAAGCTTAGGTTTTTGGGAATGGAGAATTTTCGGTAGGAAGCGTGTTAGCGTGAATCTAGATTAGTCTAACCATTAAGTTCCAATAAATACGGAGGGTTAAAAATAAAAAAGAAAAAGTGAACTAAATAACCTAAGTTGTGATAAAAAGAAGCCCTTTAGTGTAAATTAGAAAGAGAGGAACTTACTCTTTGCCAACAAAAACTCCAGCAGTCCAACCCTCAGGAGTGATGACATTAGACATATTGCAATCATAGAATATAACTCTAGCATATTCTCTCCATGGCCTGCCCAAGAAAGTTTGTCCACTTCCTATAACATTACAGTTTTTGAACACAAAACCACTTACATCTTTAGGGTTTGATCTTCCTTGTGCTGTTATAAACCCTGCCAATCCATCTAAAGCTCTTGCATTTACTGATATAGTACAACTCTGCACATATAAATACTTTATGCTATTGTTCCATTATAACAAAATATATACTAGATAAAAAGTAGAAAACAATGCATATATACATGTACTGATATATTAGACTTTATTTTCTAATTGTATCATTTAAAAGATTGAAGAGATCGTGGTATTGGTCAGGGGTGACAAAATAGTTAAAAGAAAACAGTTAACCACCCATATTATCCACTAAAAAATAGGTTGAATAATGAATTTTTTAAAAACAGGTCAAATATGGATAAGAACCATATTATTCATTTAGAAAATTGATAACCAATGGGTAACTAATGGATAATCAATGGGTCTGTAGAGCCTCAAATTGGGGGTTTCTCAAGTTAGGGAGACTAAAAGTTCTCCCAAAAGTGATCATATGCAAAAGTGATCAATGGATAATATTCGCCGGTTAACCCGTTTTTATCCTTATTAAGTATGGGTCGGGACGGATAATTCACTCGTTTTTTTATTATCCGTTTTCAACATGAACCATATCCGACCAGATCCGCCTGTTTGTCACTCCTAGAATTGGTTAAGGTTTTGACTTGGCCACTTGGGCTTGAAAGTCAATGTAAGACTGTCTTTAGCGTTTGTAACAACAACATCATACCCAGCATGATCATACAAGTGCGCAGTGGCGAAGGCAGGATTTTCAGGAATGAGGTTCAAAAACAAAAAATTTTGTAGCTAGTGAGAATTGAACTTATGACCTTATAAAAGTTTTGAACACCCTTGACCACTAAACTACACTTTTGAGTTCTATTAACGGGGTTCAAAACTTAATATATAAAGGTAAAAAAATAAATTTTGCCTTATACATACAGTATAATTTTTCGGCGAAGGGGAGTTGGGTGAACCCCATTCTGCCCCCCAAAATCCGCCACTGCAAGTGAGGTTTGAGAAAAATAGTCAGGTGTAAGCTAATCTTACCCCTACTTTATGAAGATAAAGAGATTATTTTCTATAGAACTTCGACTCTATCTTTAGTGTTTACAAGAAGTAGCTTTTAGAAGTCATTTCTATATCTCAAGCCCATGACAATTCAAATCCAAATGTTAATACAACACAAAAGTGGATTAATTAATAGTTTTATGACAGTGGTGTATTCTAATCGGTTTATAGTTTGGTGCACACCTCAACTATATTATTGGATACTGTTACCTTTCACCGGCATATATACCTAGTAATTCTGCTAAAGTGTATTAGTAATTATTATCATGTATTGAATAATTCATTCCAATTTATATAATTAAAAAAAAATGTCTACGGCTCGAGATAGTCATGCTAAGATATCTAGGCCACTGCATATGCACCTTTCTTTGTATTCTTTTTATTTTAAAAATGCACCGCTTTTTAGGTAGCTTTTTTCTAATTCCATGAAATAATCACAAATTCACAATTAATAACATGAAATCAAATATCTTAATTAACAAGTCAAAACCATTTAAGAAAATGGTATTTAAGTAATTTTTCACCTCATAAAGTGATTGACCATTACCAAAGATGAAATCAACAGCTCCTTCAATGGTGCAAAGCTTGAAATAATGTCTTCCTTGAACATCCCATAATGTGTCTTGTAATCCAAGAAATTCACACCTATAAAACACCGATTTGTCGCCGGAAATCATCGCCGCCGCCGCCACCACCCTCGGATTATTGTTGCTTTTCGGAGGATAATTGTAAGAATTCTGATTAAAGTCAAACATAATTTTGTTAAAAAATTATAAGACCTTATGTTAAAGTCAACCATAATTTTGGTTACAAGTTATAAGAAATTCCAGAGTGTTTGTTATGATGTGAGAAGTCATTTTCCAAAGACTATTTTTTCGAAAAATGACTTATTAGAGCCCGTTTATTAGAGCCCGTTTGAATCAACTTATTTTAAGTACTTTTAAGTCGAAATCTCTTTTAAGTCATTTTGTAGTGTTTGGATAAAGTAAAAAAGTGCTTTTAAACACTTATTTTTAAACTAAAAAATCAAAAACAAGCTAAAAGATAGAATTCCTAACCTATAGCTTAAAAGCTATTTTAGCTTAAAAGTTACTTAAAATAAGCCCATCCAAACGGACTCTTAGATTTTAGAAAGCATTTTTCAAATATCTAGGCTGATAGTAATATTAGCGAACCTAATAGTATTTTTATAAAGTATATAAGTATTAAACAATATTGATAATAATTTCTGAGTATTGGTTAAAGCAATTGTTTGAAATTAAGAGTTGGAGATAATTGTGGCTTCCACTAATCCATTGAGAATATTTTGTACAAACCAAATCCAGAAAATGAGTTATTTTTTAGAAATATATTTTCCAAAAACTGTTTCTGACATACCAAACACTCCCTAAATTTACTCTTGTGAAAATTCTGTCTGTCTTTTTTTTTAACTTACTATAAAGGTTATGCTTTCCACAATTGTATTATCAGCTTCTGGAGTGAAAGTAGCATCTGTAGCAATTGAGTCATGAGCATCCCAAGTCACAATTGTTTTTCCTTGATCTCCTCCTTTAAGATAAATATATGGCTTTTCTCTAGGGATTTTCACTTGTTCCCTGCATGCAATATCACAATATCATACTGAAATAGTGCATTAAATTTCATAAATAAATAAAAAAATGAGTTTAAGTTCTGTGAACTAATAGCATATAATTTTTATTACGCTACGATGTACAATTTATCTACGATAACAAGTATTCATAACAAGCTTTATATGGTAACCTAAAATATAGACCGATAGTGTAACAGTAAAGTTGTATCCGTGTGAGGTTCAAGGCATAGAAATAGCTACTAATGCTTGTATTAGGGCATGATGTCTACCTTACACTCCTTAGGATGCGACTTTTTTCCCGAATTTTGCATGAACACGGGATGCTTTGTGCACTGAGCTGCCCTAGGGTGGAGATTCTACACAGTGCATGTCACTTAACTCTAAAAAAGAGTATTATATAAATCAAGATAGTAAAGAGATACCTATATTGTCCAGCTTTGATGTTAATACAAATCCAATTCTGGTTATTTTGAGGGACAGAATCAATGGCTGATTGGATAGTTTTGAACTGGCCATGTCCAGATGGATCCACATACGCTGTTTTGTAGTTCATCTTCTGCTGTTTCCACTGAAAACCAGTAACATATCTTGCATTTCCCAGTTCAACAAATCCCAAGAAGAAAACAAGAGTTTTACAGAAAAAAGAAGCCATTTTTTCAAGAAAATATCAGTGGAAGGGAAAGGAAATTAGATACTATTAAAAAACTTGAAGCTGAATAACAAGTTAAAATCACCACTTAAATACAACTCTCTATATATGGAGTAATATTTCTTTTTTTTGGAGACTTAGATGGTAAAAAAATAAAACGCGACCAAGTAAACAATATTTCTCACAGAAAATAATTGAAATGATTCGCAGAATCTGTTACCTTCCATTTTTATTTCATTTTCTCATTTTTTGAAGAATCCATGTTTAATTTCTCAAGTACTTTAATTCTAGAAACATTTATAGAATATATGATTGACAATTTAGATTTGACTTTAGAGTCTAACAATGGAAACTTATAAGGAAAAAGTGAAACGTGGATAAACAATAGAGTTAGAAACTAATAAAGAATTTCCTTTAAAATGTAAAAAAGTAAAGTATGGGCGTTATAAATGGGTTGTTTGGTCTGGCAATTAACGTGAAAAAAGGTTCTCATTTACTGTAAGTGGCTTTGATCTGAGCTTACACACAAGATTAGCCTTTTATGAACTTTTAAACTAATATAAATTGAGAACATTTGTAAAAAAAACCCATCTTATCTTAGGTAATGATCTATAGGAAACAGTATCTCTAGCCTTCCTGGGAGTATCAGAAATAATCTCTTTGTCATTCCAGGGTAGGAGTAAGGTTGCATCCATTCTACCCTCTCCAGACCTCACTTGTGGGATTACACTTGCAGTTGTTGTAAAACAATAATCTCCCTCTGTACCATATATTTTACATTATTATTTGAGAAGTCAAGCAATTATTTCACTGACTATGATTTATTCAAATAATTCTTAAATGTAAAAGTTTTTGCCTCTTAGTAATGCAGTTTTTACTAAAAGCATGAAATTTGATTTCATCACAAATACAATGAAAGAGGGTCTACTGCTAAACTGAAAATAAACCGCTCAGGAGAACAATGTAATGAAAGAAGAGAGGTAAGATTAAGGTAAATTATCAATCTTCAAAAAAATTGGTACTTCAAATGACTAAGTTCCACTTCAATACTTGATAGGAGCAATAACAGCAAGTTGAGGTCCAAGCTTCTCCTCAGCAGCTTTCTCAGCCTTAACTCTAAGTTTTGCCAACTGCTTTCTCCTCTCATATGTTACCTCAGCTCTCTCCTTTCTCTTATTCTCAAGATCCTGTTGTAATCATAATTTCAAGGGAGAAGAAGCAACTGTGTGAAGATCATGGTAATCGCCAGAAAAGAAAAATTGATAACGAAACAGAAAACTAAGACTCTTATTAATAAACGGAATACTACCAGCATGTAAGCTTGACATACACGAATTGTAGAAACAGTAGTCCGGCTGTTAAAGCTAATGCACTCATAATTACAAGAATAAGGGCTATGCAGAAAAGCAGGGAACATAGAAAAACTTCTTACTGACTGAAAACATCAAGATGATGTTGATATAAGATTCTTATATGAAATAGCCAACGATTACCACATCTTGCTCCTTTATATGCAAGTAAAAGATATCCAAATAGCAAGAGAATACAGGAGGAGGGGGATATGAAAAGGGCTAAGAACAAGAAACTTACCCTGATAGTATCATAATGGTTCCATCCAACCTCTGATGAAAGCTTGCCCAAAAGACAGTACTTATGTCCAGCTTGGAGCCTCAATACCCTAGTAACAAAGAAGGCAAAATTTTCAGTGTTACAAGAACGAAGATACAAGAATATATAAATTATATCTGCAGCTAGAAACTCACTTGAGAGCATCAGGAATGACCATCCTCTTAATCTTGTCATATGGGGGTGGGACACCCTCATAAACCTTCAATCGGGCAAGTGCAGCTGCCCCGCGCTTGGTCTTATGGGGAATCATCCTAAGGTAAAATAAACAGACATAATCAGGCAAAATGAGATACACGGCAAGGGCTTGAAATATGTACCACAACCATTGAGTATATTTGAATGCAGAAACAATTCATAGTAGTTCTAAAGGGACTAATAAACTATAATACTCATCAATCAATCATGAAAACAGAAAATAACATATCAGAGTGAGCAAGTGACTCATGTCAATAAAAAATTATATGAAATAAAAATTACACCGCTTAGACAGACATGCAGATTTAATGCTTAACACACCTTCAGTAAATGCTCATCCAAGTTAATACTACTACATTGTTTTTTCTTTGGGGGCCTTCGAAAATCAGGGTTAATGGGTCCATACCTCAAGCCTTCTCCACATTAATACCAGGCTTAGTTGGGATGGCGCATGGCTTGAGCTATGTCACATGTCCCTCAACCTTTGCCACTTGAACTACTAGGCAGATATTTAGTAAATACAGTTGTGATGAAGTCCTCCGCTAAATAACAACAGGAACACTAACTTCATTGTTATACATACACCAGCTAAGCTGTTACTACCACGAAATTGACAGAGCTAGAGTATTTAACATAAACATAGTTCATACTTGCTTAACTTAGCGCTTTAGATTATTCAAATATTATGCCCTACATTGCACAAAAAGTGATATTCTAGCCTTTCAAAATTGATCCAAGATAAGTGAATTTTTTGAAAACCAAGAGGGCGTTACCTTTTTTTCCCTCTAAATTTATAGCCTTGTCTAGTAAATGATTTGAACAAATTTCTAAAAATTCTTTCAATACTTCTTTACCTTTCCTATGAATAGAATGGTGTAAATTGATCAATAACCCTCATAATTAATGTTTAAAATCATTCTCCGGGTCCTATATAAGTGATTGTTAAGGGTTTGACACACCCATTAAGAAATCACTTATATTTCTTAATGGGTGTGTCAAATCCTTAAAAATCACTTATATAGGACCGGAGAGAGTAATTAATAACATTCATTTTGGTAAAGAGAATGTTGAAAGATTTCTTAGAAACTTGTTCAATCATTAGCAAATTTTGGGGAAAAAAATTAATACCTTCCTAATTTTTTAAAAAATCATATATTTTAGCCAAAATTAGGAAGGGCTATAATATCATTTTGTGCAGTACCGGAGGGAGTAGTTCTCTTAATGAGTTATGAATGTGCTAAAACCTTAAAAACCACTTATTGTGGACCGAAGGGAGAGCTACATTGATAATATAAAAAGGTATATATATCACTGCAACAAGTATGCCTTAATCCCAAACGAATTGGGGTTAGCTTCTTCTGGCACCTACTTTATTCCAACACTCAATATTCAGCCTTTTAGTATGCATTCAAGATTCTCTAACATGACATAATAATTCAATATTGCCCTGAAACGAATCTTGTGCTACAACTGGTAGCATAAGCATCACAAAAAGAAGAAATATCATGTACTTCATCTAAAATAGGGATTTAAGTTATATATACTGAGTGTAAAGATTTTTTTACAATGTTAGTGAAATTTAATCTATGATAGAATTTAGTTACAATTACCATAGTATGAATTAATGTTCATCCAGAGATTTGCTTGTAATTACCTAATAAGTAACCTAATTGCTTAAATATTAGTACTAAAAATATCAGTACATAGAGCTAATATTCCTAATTACCTAATGATTGACTTCTAATCTTTGATACACTTTTATCGAATTATCACTTAATGTTTATCAAGGATTTACAGTAATTACCTATGGTGTAAATATTTTTAAATCGTCAATGCAAAAGCATAAAATGGGTACTTCCTAAACAATGTAACAACACAATAGTTTTAAAAAAAAGGTACATCAAGAATGAAATAAAAACATATCACTGATGGAACGCCAAAGGATTTTAGAAGGAGCACGAGAATGGGTGGGACCATGAGAGGGTTTAGTGTTCATTCTTTTACGAAGGAGCCTAAGGTACTTCATTTTCAGTCATACAAGTCCACTCAAGGTTCTCTAACACGAGATAATACTACATTATTCCCTTTCAAAATATCCCTTCTTACAACCAGTAGCATACACATACTTCATCTAATATAAGGAGTTAAGTTATAAACACTGACAATGTAAAGGTACTATTAGTGAGTTTTAATCAACTTCATAGCAAGTTAACTACTATTTTTACCAAATTACATCACACCGCTCGGAGTGCGGCGCTTCCCATTGCAAGATGCTTTAAGCATCGGGCTGTCCTTTTACGAATTAATGCTTATCAAGAGATTTATATTTTACACCATCAGTGCATAGAACTTAAAATGGGTACTCTCTAAACAATGTATCAAAACAATAGCTATCGAAAATCAAAAGGTAGGAAAAGATGAGTTTTGAAGCATACCCACGAATGGTACGCCAAAGGATTTTAGAAGGAGCACGAAAATGGATGGGGCCATGAGAGGGTTTAGTGTTCATTCTTTTACGAAGGAACCTAAGGTACTTCATTTTCTGTCTCACAAGTCCACCGGAGAGACATATCTCTTCGCACCTAACAACCACAACTCTCTGCCCATTGAGTAGCTCTTTGGCTAAGATTGAAGCTAGCCTTCCCAGCATATGGTGGCGCGCATCCACCACCGTCCTCTTTGCGCAGATTCCTGAACCTGATACCATCTTTTCTCTCTCTCCCTCTGTCTCTCACACACAGTTACCTTTCTCCCTGTGCTAAACGTAGGTGCTCTAAAGAAATTGGGGAAAGCTAGGCTTTTGAGCAGGCCGTGAATGAGTTCGTGCTTTGGGTTTTTGTTTCTGGCCCATTAGATATCCGAATTAGAGGGAAGAAATTAAAAAATAGTCAGATTTACAGGTGGTCATTCAAAAATAGCCACAGTTTTAAAAGTAATTGCAATTTAGCCATTTTATATGTAATAATAAATCTAAACGAAAATATTGTTCAAAATCCAAAAAATACAGTTTCAGTATATTACACTAAAACTCCAATATATTACCAGAAACAATAAAGTATATTAGTCCAGCATAATATGCTGGAAGTTCATACACAAGTGCACCGAACTCCAATATATTATGCTGGACTGGTCTCTATTGCAGCAAAATAATAGCTAATTTTTATTGACTTAGCAAATACAGGCTATTTTGAATGACCAGTCCGAAAACTGGCTAGCCCGTGCTATTTTAACGAATTAGAGGGGGATCTACATTAGTAGTCGGCTAGAATCACCGTTTATTTTTTCTAGCTGGTATACATAGCTTGTAGCTATGTACAAGGTTTATATACATATTATACATACTTTATAAATATATTATATATTTAGAGGTTATTTTTAATTTAAGAAGCTGAATGGACGGTTATTTGGATTAGTTTTTTTAACTAGGGGAGATCATCAATGGGCTCATAAATTTGGGAAAATTTCACGCATAACCACCTTTTTAGCCCCTGTAATTGAAAATAGTCACTGATGGTGCATTTGATTTTCACTGGTCCTTGAATATGTGCTTCAGATGTGAATATAGTGTCAGTTAAACAAAATTCATATAAAAATATAATAGTATATGTTCACATGCTTTCAATCAAATTAATAGATGCTTAATATGTGTTTGCAAATAGATTTTTCTCATTTTATGGTTAATTAATGTGTATTTTTACTTTATTAAATTATAATAAACTAATAATTTGATGTAAATATTAAGTGCCACGAAACGGTATCTAAGTCTGCTGATTCTCCATAACGAGTGTAGCCAAATAGTGCAATGCAAATTTTAATACTCAAGATTTAGTTTCAGCTATTTATTTTGACCCCATTACACATCACCTTTTCTGGTCCATGCATTATGACAAAATAATAATGATCACTTGAATAGAATATAACATTAAATTACATGGACATATCATTTTCACCGTACAAAAAATAATAATTACTTAACAGTAGTACTTCTTTATTTGAATAGAATATAACATTAAATTACATGGACATATCATTTTCACCGTACAAAAAATAATAATTACTTAACAGTAGTACTTCTTTATTTGAATAATTATGCCACAGTTTCAATTTTTCTTTCTATATAGTGGGACAAAGGAAAGATTGAAGGGGAACAAAGTTATGGGAGCTGATAAGAATGTTTTGAAAACATATGGTGAAGTTTCTTTGCATAATTGTCCAGATGATTGCTGGGTAATTATTAATGCTAAGGTAAGTAGAAACTTTCACTATTTTACCCTTATTTTATTGAAAAATTAACCCAAATAGTCGCCACTTCATCTCTTAAACTAAAAATGATCGTGGATATATAATTCATGTATAACTATGTTTAATACTTTAATCATTGTATGAACTATATATACATGTCAAAAAAAGGTAAATAGTAAATTTGACCGACTACTTGGTGTAGCGATTCCTTGTTTATTCCACCTTGGGTCTAATGATTTTTTGTCATTTTGTAGCAAAAAAGAAGAAGATTAAATTATACTCTTTGTATCTCAATTATATGTCTTATTGTAGCATAATTCTGATATTGATAACATTTTTAATAATAAATTTGTAAAAGTGTTATGATATGCAGCTTTACATTAAAATGTTTTACAATGGATACCAAAGTAATTTGATTAGTGGAATAGCAAATTAAGCATTAGAACATAGTGAAATGTAGGAGTATATATTTATGAATCTTTGTGGGCGAGTTAATTTGTGAAGTAGAGGGGTAGCATGATTTATTACATAAAGGAGCCAACAAAAACTAATTGTTGTTTAAAAGGCCAATTGAGAAACTTGACATGTAGAAAAAAATTACTATAAGAAAGTGGAATGTATTACAGTATCTCGTAAGTTTAAGAAATCAAGAGGCCAAATTACATAGGAAAAATTACAGTGTCTAACCAATTCTTACAGTATAAAATTTATGTATATTGACTAAAGAATATAATTATTTTTTATCAAACGACCAAATATGTAACTTCCTTGATACTTGCGCAGGCATATAATGTGACGAACTTCCTAAATGATCATCCTGGTGGTGACGAAGTATTGTTGGTAGCAGCAGGTATACACAAGAAAGTTTATATATAGATATGGAAATTAATGTAAAAAAGTATTAGGTGGACCAAAACAAGTTACATAAATATGCATCCGATAATAACTTGAGTTGAATAAAATTTGCTCAATCATTGAGGTTAAATATACTATTGTCGTCGATGTACAATCAATATTAAAAAATATTAATTAAATTAAGTTATGATTGTGCTTGTTTGATCCTATTAGATTGTATTGCTTTAATAAAATTCAATTGTTATCTTAATTGTCAATACGATATACCGAATAATGAAATCTCTATTAAATCAAAGGTACGTATATAGTTAGTGAATAAATTTTTTGTTCTACATATTTTATTATATTAACCAATATTTAATATTCGCTTTCTTTTGGTCATATATGAGAAGATTTATAATTTATTATTGTTGAAATATATTTTATTTTAAATATTATTATATTCTTTTTAATGATATTATCAAAATTTTAATGAACAAAATCTCTGATAAACTAACGGAACTTATACAGGGAGCGCATTGAATAATTTTTTTGTTATATATTTTTCCTTATTATGTCATCTAATATTTAGCATTATTACATTGTCAATAGAAAGTTTTATCAGCATATTACTTTATTTATTATTTTTCTCTGAAAGTTTTTCTATGTCTTTATTTTATTTTTATTTATTTTAAATAATTTAAAATTCCAACTTGAAACTAATCCTCAATTTGAATTGGTAATTTATTATTTTTTTATTTTATTTTTTATTTTAAAACTTCAACTTGAAACTATGGGTGTGTTTGGTATAATGAAAAATGTTTTCCAAGAAAATATTTTCATGGAAAACAAGTAGTAATCTTATTCATTTTTCGGTGTTTGCTATGCAAATTAACGAAAATGACTTCTTAAGAGTATTCATAAATAATTTCGATATAATAAATACGAAGCCATAAACTCTCAAAGTAACAACTTTTTGGACCCATAAATTTCATAAACTTTCGAACTGCTAAACATTCAAAACCGTAAAATTTTGAACACGTAAATTTTCAAACACATAAACCTCTAAACTCATAATTTTGGAAATTGTAAAATTTTTAGCATTTAAACCGATAAATAATAAAATTAAAAATAAAAATTTATTTAAAAATATTTTTAAAATTGCAAAAAAAAATTAAGGTAAAAAAAATTTTCGGGGGGGGGGGGGGGGTGGGAGGAGTGGGGGGGAGGGATAGTAGGGTGGGTAGTATCATAAAAATTGAAATTTTAAAAAAATATTTTTTTTTGGAGAGGGGGTGGAGTGGGTTAGTGAGGGGGTGGAAGGTTAAGAAGGAGGTTTGGAAAATACTTTCCTTTCTCTTGATAAGGAAAATATTTTCCTCCAATTTGATGAAAATGAATTGACAAGGAAAATATTTTCCAAAACATTTAAGCCAACCAAACATGGAAAATTAGAAAAATATTTTCCGAAAAATGTTTTCCTTCGTACCAAACACACCCTATAACCCTATTTGAATTGGCATTGTTTTATTTCTTTATTTAGTTTTTTATTTTAAAATAATTTAAAACTCCAAATTGAAACTATTCCCCAACTTGAATATGTATGTTTTTTTAATTAATATTTTTGCTTTTTTATTATAGCTAATTTATTTTTCATTTTTATTTTAAATAACTTTGAAACACCAACTATAAACTACTCCCCAATTTGAAAGGGTAGTTATTTTTTTATATTTTTGTTTTTAATATAGCTAATTATAATATATTTATATTTATTAATTCAAAAAGAGTAACAAACTAATTCAAAATTTTAAAAAGTTAGTTTTTTTTCTTAATATGACACTTGGCTCTTTGTGGTTATGCCACTTGTCTTAATAATATGCTTTTGCTTCTACATTTATTATATATTATATGTAGATGGTGCATATGTAATCGGTAATAACTCATCGTTTACAACTCAATATTCATTTTTAACTAATTTTTGCTACAAATTGGATTAACATTGCTCTATATTATTGTAAGCTAAAGAAATGAGCAACTTATTTAGTACTTTAGCTTAGGATTTCATATATACTAGTCTGTTTGTCCAAGCTTCTTTTTGATCAAAAGTGATTTTTTGGGTTAAACGTATTTTTCTTCTAAAATTAAGGTTTTTGGCCAAACTTTTAAGAGAAAAAAAAAATACTTTTGAATACCAGCGGAAGCTGTTTTTGAGAAGTAAAAAATAGCTTCTTTTCGAAAGTTTTTTTTGAAAAACACTTTTGAGAAGAATACATTTAAAGCGCATTTTAAAAATTTGATCAAATATTAATTTTTTTGAAAAAAACTTTTGAGAAAAGTACTTTGCAAAATAAACTGATCTACCAGCTGAGCCAAACAGACTATTATTTTACATACCTGTACAAAAATTAAACTATATCCATATATTTCTGTCTTTTGTGCCAGTTTTCATTTTCTAGATTATAAATTCATTGTAGCATTTTCTCTTTTTCATGTTTCTTCTTCCTTATAAAAAAATGATTTTAGGCAAGGATGCAAGTGAAGAATTTGAAGAAGCAGGACATGGCAGTGCAGCAAGATTAATGTTAGATGAATTCTATGTAGGAGAAATTGATCCTTCTACAAAAACTACTCTTTCTACAACCACCATTTCATCAGCATATTTGCTTCAAAAACTACCTAAAATTGATAAACACAAGTCATCTAGGCCAAATATTGTAAAGCTTCATCAGTTTTTGCTGCCCATTGTAATTTTGGGGTTGGGCAGTATTCTACTTAGGTTTTGGTATTGAAAGGAAGAATGAAACTTAAAGTAAATTGGGCAGTATGGAGTTATAGTCATTTTCTACCTCATGAATTAGTGAAAATTATGACATATTTTATTTTAATTATGTGATGACCCGACCGTCGTCTCATGAGAACCGCTCCGTTTCCCTTATTTCCTGCTTCGTTATGCTTCAATATGAATGTATTGTGTGAACGAGTTGAATTGGGTTAATTTTTGGAAGGAAATGAGACACTTAGTCTGTTTAAGGAAGAGTTGTTTTGGAAAAGCCAACCAGATATTGACCTATGAGTTAGAGGGCTCGAAATGTAGATTATGAAGATTCGGCTAGCTTTGGAGGATTAATTGTAACTAGGAGTGTGATCGGAAGTGATTTTGGAGGTCCAGTGTAGAATTAGGTTTGAATTGGCGACGTTAGTATTTTGAAGAATTCCGGTTGATAGGTGAGATTTTGATCAAGGGTCGGAATGGAATTTCGAGATTTTTTATAGCTTCGTTAGGTGATTTGGTATATGCGTGCAAAATTTCAGATTATTCTGAGGGGATTTGGTTGGGTTTTTTATCAAATGCGTGTTTCGAAAGTTTTAGAAGAACTTAGGCTTGAATCCGATGTAAATTTGGTATTTTGATATTAGTTTTGGTGTTCTAAGAGTGCAACTAAGTTTGAATGATCATATGTGACGTGTTAGTATGTTCGTATGCGGTCCCGAGGAGCTCGGGTAAGTTTCAGATAGGTTTGGGCTGCGTTGTGCTCGTTTTTCTTATGCTTCGACGTCGTTTCTGCAAGCATAAATGATATCATATTGAGAAAATTAACTTCGATTATCATTTTGAATGAAGCATTAGATCTGTATCGTAATAACAAACATGTAGTAAAAAGAATCGTCGAATTTGGACATCGTATGAGGATTTTATGGCCATTTTATCAAGGTTGCCCAGATTTTTAGGTTAATGACGAAATTTCCCCTGACTACTTATTAAAAACATGCACTATTTGCAAATATTAAAACCTACATATCCCCTTCATTATATGGTTAAATTGGGTGATTGAATAGCCTAATATTATTATAATTTCACAAGAAATCCATTGGGAGCAGTAAAACGCGTGAACGGTATACCTATAATGAGCAGGTCGAGTTTTCTTCCAATTTTTGAACGGGAAAGAAGTTATTGAGGCGATTTTTAAGAGAGAAAATGAGTGGGTATCACAGAGGTAAGTGATTTGTATATTAAAACTCGTTTATAGGTGATTATATACCATAATCCCAGCCTTTAATTCATGAAAAATAGTAGAAAAATAGGATTGGGGTAGAGATTATGAGACCTTTAGAGGTCGCTTTGAGGGGCCAACGGACTCCGATTCTGGTGTTCTTAGCATGTACGGAATCGGGAGAAGATGAAGAACACTTTTTTTGTAAATATTTCTGAGTTTTGAGAAGTGGGCCCGGGGCTCGGGTTTTATCAATTTCAAGATTATTGGTGTTTTTCGATTACTTGCACGGCGGATAACGGGCGTGGGGTAGAGCACTATCGGGAATTGTGACTTGGTCCGTCCCGCTTAATGAAAATACTACCTAATTGAATAAAGCTTAGTTAATATCCTTATAAAAGTGAATTAAATTTTCATAATTGGGCCTCATGCCAACTGGTTGAATCCTTTAGGGATTGTTTTACTAGTTTCTTACCATATTTTTTTGACAATTGAACTCAACCCTAGTATTTAATAATGTTTTACAAACTCAACCACATTTTTCTCAAACTTGGAACTTAAATAATATTTCTAATGAAGTTTGGACTGAATATTTATATATTATTGTGCCCGAAGGGCTTATATGATTCTGGACTAAGTACAGGATGGGGCTGCGCGCGCAACATTATTACATTGATATTGATAGAAGGCTTTGAGGCCTTATGAGTGATGTGATGAGGCTTTGAGGCCTTATGAGAGATGTGAGGAGGCTTTCAGGCCTTTTGAGTGATGTGAGGAGGCTTACAGGCCTTATGAGTGATGTGAGGAGGCTTTCAAGCCTTATCAGCGATGTCAGGAGGCTTTCAGGCCTTGCGAGTGATGTGGGAAGGCTTTCAGGCCTTATGAGTGATGTGAGAAGGCTTTCAGGCCTTATTTTATATTCCACGAGGTGGCTTGATATTGCGCTTGGGCTGTAAGGGTCCCCTCCAGAGTCTGTACAACCCCATTAAGCGCCGTCGACGATAAATAAATGGAGCGGGATGCATGCCGCAGCAGGTACTAGAGAGTACCGTACTATTTGTTGTATTTCTTAATTGATCGCCATTTATTTACTTATCTGTTGCAACATCATTGTTTTCATTGGTTTACTGAGTTGATATTATCTGGATTAAACTGATGTAATCATAGCTTACATTGTGCCTATCCAGGATTTCTTACTCTCAACCCTTATTTATGTTATTATTCTCTGGGTTAGAAGTACTCACATTACTCCCTGCACCTTGTATGCAGATCTGAGTGCAACCACTGAGGCTGAGTGATGATTTCTCTGCCGAGCATCATATCTAGAAACATCAAGGTAGTTGCATGACGTCCGCCGTCATGATCTTCACATCTATCTTATTTGTTTTATTCTGCATTTCTTTAGAGCAATATGTAGTAGGATGACACCCATGTATTAGAGGCTCAAACTTGTGACACCGGATTCTTCAGGTTGTGTAGTAGTAGTATTTTTACTTGGGTTTTCCGCATGTTTTAACTATATTTCAGAGTTTTAGTATTATGACTTAGTAATTATTTGTGTTAATTGAATCATGAACTGCATAAAAAGGGTTTAGGTTGTTAAATTTGTCAGGCTTGCCTAGCAGTGTGTTGGGTGTCATCATGATCGGGGTTGGGGTCGTTACAAGTTGGTATCAGAGCTAGAGCTAGTTTTTGGATTTCGATCTTGATTTGGTGTCAGGCCTGTATCGTACGGCTCCGGCAGGAGTTATAGTAGTGGAAGGAGAAGCTTCACGCTTTCTTGGTAATGAGTTTGTTGGTAGGCCGATGTGGATACATGTTTAGCTTGAGTTGGCTTGGTTGGCCCCGAATTGTACTGTTGAGTGATTGGTTGTTTCTATCATTATTGAGCTTGTTAGTGATCTGAGGAGAGCTATGAGTTGCTTTTCGGTGTTGTGAGATGTTATGATTTGTTGGTTATGGGAACATATGGTGCGGTTCTATTGGGGATTCATAACGAGAGTCGAGCGGGAAGAGTAATTGGGTGTTGCTCGATAAATGGAGTATTGGTTATAACCTATCGGGTTGCATGGTGTATGTTATTTATTTCACCGTGGGTGTAATGAATTGCTTTGGTTCCAGACATCAAATTGTGCGTGGCTGTCGATTTTGAGCATACTGACTTGAGGCGTTTCATGTGTAACATTGTTTGGATAGGATCGCGCATTGTAATGAGGCCACGTGGAGATATGACCTTTCGAGGTAGATTCAGGTGTTTTATTTCTATGATTTGAGACGGGGTCTCAACCTTGTGCTGTGATGGTACTGATGAGCTTGAGGTAGAACTATTTCGTTTGAGTCATTTTTCATGATTTGAGTATGTTCAGACCGTTTCTTATTGGTGCGCATATTATGCAAGTCGTGGCTTAGGCATGTATTGAGGTGTCATATCACAAAAGTGGTGTGTTGGATTCGAGGTAATCGTTGGGGTCACTAATGAATATGAACGGATTTGATTTCAGCTTGTTGGAAGGATAATATCGAGGTTCGACTCGGAATCTACTATGGTATTAGTCAAAAGGGAAGTGACTTCATGAATGGTTGATCTGAGAAATGGTTACGGTTCATTGCGTGTTTCATTTATCGTTGGTAGTATATGAAAGTGTTTGAATAAGACCTTAGTTGATAAGAGGTTTTCTAACGGTATTCGGGTGTTGTGGGCAGCTGCTGTGTATAGAAGGTTATCGTTTCGAGTGTTTGGGTTATGTAGTATATCATATGATATCACCTGAGGTTGCAGGTATAGGTTATTACAAGTGGTTCAGGCTTATTCTGGTATAGATGTGAGGTTCTGATCTTGTGTATGATTTCGGAAAGTCCAATGTGGTTCTATGGTTTATGGGCGAGAAATTAAAAATAGCCAGATTTATCACTGGTCGTTGAAAAATAGTCAAGTTTTAAAAGTCATCGAAATTTAGCCACTTTAAATCTGAGCGAAAACACTGTTCAATATCCGAAAAAAAACGCCCGTAAATTTTACAGGAGTTCCAGCATAAGTATGCTTGAACTCCCGTAAATTATACGGGAGTTACATGATAACTATGCTGGAAATCCCGCAAATTTTACTAGAATTCCAGCAAGTATAATTGTCTAGTATAATATACTGGAGTTTGGAGCACTGATGCTCCAGTATCCCGCAAATTTTAAAGGAGTTAGCAAAGTATACCAGTCCAGCATAATATACTAAAGTTCGTACACAAATGCACCAGAACTCCCGTATATTATATTGGACCGGTCCCTGTTGCAGCAAAATAGTGGCTATTTTTCATTGACTTTGTAAACGCTGACTATTTTTCATTGACCAGTTGATAGGTGAGATTTTGGTCTAAGGGTCGGAATGGAATTTCGAGAGTTTTTGTAGCTTTGTTAGGTTATTTGGGATGTGTGTTAAAAATTTAGGTTATTCGGAGGTGATTTGGTTAGGTTTTTGATCAAATGCGTGTTTCGAAAGTTTTAGAAGAACTTAGGCTTGAAGCTGATGTAAATTTGGTGTTTTGATATTAGTTTTGGTGTTTTGAGAGTGCAATTAAGTTTGAATGATCATATGTGATGTGTTAGTATGTTTGTATGCAGTCCCGAAGAGCTCGAGTGAGTTTCAAATAGGTTTAGGCTGCGATGTGCTCATTTTTCTTATGTTTTGACGTCGTTTCTGCAAGCATAAATGATATCATATTGTAAAAATGAACTCTGATTACTATTTTGAATAAATAATTAGATTCGTATTGTAATTACGGACCAGTAGCAAAAAAATCGTTGAATTTGGATATTGTATGAGGATTTTATGGCCATTTTACCAAGGTTGCCCAGATTTTCAGGTTAATGACAAAATTACCCCTGACGCCTTATTAAAAACCTGTACTATTTGCAAATCGTAAAACCTACATATCTCTTTAATTATAAGGTCAAATTGAGTGATTCAAAATCCTAAAATCATTAAAATTTCACAAGAAATCCATCGGGAGCAGTAAAACGCATGAACAGTATACCTATAATGAGCATGTCGAGTTTTCTTCCAATTTTTGAACGGGAAGAAGTTTTGAGGCGATTTTTAAGAGAGAAAATCAGTGGTATCATAGAGGTAAGTGATTTGATTATTAAATCTCGTTTATGGGTGATTATAGATCATAATCCCAGCCTTTAATTCATGAAAAACAGTAGAAAGATAGGATTTTGGAGCCTCAAAATATGAGAACTTTAGGGGTCAATTTGAGGGGTCAAACAGACTCCGATTTTGGTGTTATTTATATGTACGGAATCATAAAAAGATGAAGAACACTTTTTTGTAAAACATTCTGAGTTTCGAGAAGTGGGAGCGGGGCTCGAATTTTGTCAATTTCGGAATTATTGATATTTTTCGATTATTTTTATTGGGTATTGATCCTATTGCACAATGTGACGTATACGTTGTGGTTTTGGTCAGATTCGACGGACGAGGAGGTTGATTTAAGAGGAAAAGGCATAGCGAGCTAGAATTTTGGCCGGCTTGAGGTTAGTAATAGATGTAAATCTGTGTTTGGGTTTGAAACCCCGAATTTGCAGATCATAGTGCTATGTTAAGGTGACTTGTACGCCGGATAACGAACGTGGGATAGAGCACCATCGAGGACTATGACTTGGTCCATCCCGCTTAATGAAAATACTACCTAATTGAATGAAGCTTAGTTAATATCCATATAAAAGTGGATTAAATTGTCATAATTGGGCCTCGTTCCAACTTGTTGAATCCTTCAGGGATTGTTTTACCGGTTTCTTACCATATTTTTTTGACAATTGAACTCAGTCCTAGTATTTAATACTATTTTACAAACTCATCCACAGTTTTCTCCAACTAAGAACTTAAATAATATTTCTAATGAAGCTTGGCTGAATATTTATATATTATTGTTCCTGAGAGGCTTATATGATTCTATATTGAGTATGGGATGGGGTTGCGCACCGCAGCAATATTACATTGATATTGTTAGGAGGCTTTCATGCCATATGAGTGATGTGAGGAGGCTTTGAGGCCTTATGAGTGATTTAAGGAGGCTTTCAGGCCTTGTGAGTGATGCGAGGAGGCTTTCAGGCCTTATGAGTGATGTGAGGAGGCTTTCAGGCCTTATCAGCGATGTGAGGAGGCTTTCAGGCCTTGTGAGCGATGTAAGAAGGCTTTCAGGCCTTTTTTTATATTCCACGAGGTGGCTTGTTATTGCGCTTGGGCCGTAAAGGGCCGCTCTCGGAATCTGCGCACCCATAGTGAGCGCCGTCGATGATAAATAAATGGAGCGGGGTGCACTTCGCAGTGGGTACTAGAGAGTACCGTACTATTTATTGTATTTCTTAATTGATCGTCATTCATTTACTTATCTGTTGCAGCATCATTATTTTTTTATTGGTTTATTGAGTTGATATTTTCTGGATTAAGCTGATGTAATCTTAGCTTACATTGTGCATATCCAGGATTTCTTACTCTAAACTCTTATGTTTATTACTCTCCGAGTTGGAAGTACTCACATTACCCCCTCCATCTTGTGTGCAGATATAAGTGCAACCACTGAGGCTGAGTGAGGATTTCTCTGTCGAGCATCATATATGGGAACATCAAGGTAGTTGCATGACGTCCGCAGTCTTGATCTTCCCATCTATCCTATTTGTTTTATTCCGCATTTCTTTAGAGCAATATGTAGTAGGTTGACACCCGTGTATTAGAGGCTCAGACTTGTGACAACGAATTCTTCGGGATGTGTAGTAGTAGTATTTCTATTTGGGTTTTCCGCATGTTTTAGCTATATTTCAGAGTTTTAGTATTATGACTTAGTAATTATTTATTTTAATTGAATTATGAATTTCATAAAAAAAGGTTAAGGTTGTTAGATTGATTGGGCTTGCCTAGCAGTATATTAGGCGCCATCATAATTGGGATTGGGATTGTGATAAATAATAAAATGCTAAAACATTAACACTATAAAAGGGAAGCGTTGGGATAACAATAAAATTGTGTACCTGTAGATCACAAGTTTGAACTGCAAAATCATTCATTAATATTTGTATTTAGATAAATCTATCTATATCATATCTCCACGGGTGTGATTCCTCTCCAAACCTTATGCGAATGAGAAATGTTTTGTACAGACCAATATCTTCTTTTTTTTAAATTTTATTTTTATTTTAATTATTTAACAAATTTACATCATCTATTCTTTTAGACTTTAAAACATATCTCAAAAGTTATTATCCAATGCAATGAGGTCAAAGGCCATTTCAGGAGCAATAACTTTTCTTAGAAAACTATTGAAAAGTGAAAATTGGAAGCCTGTCATTTCAAATCAGGTGACAAACATTAATTGCTTATGACAATTGCACACCTCACAACACAATCCAAACTATATGGCAGCTCTTTGTAATTTGTGTAACATATTGCCATGTGTTGCTACAATGACACTAGCAGACTTCGAGAAAGCAACATTGAATTGTATTCTTTAAATAGAATTCATATAATGAAAGAGATTCATTTGCGAGTTAACTTATCCACATTAGGCAAAATTTCAGTTCACTAAATTCTCATTGTGTACGAGATTCGAAAAAAAGAATAAAATTATAAAAATTTATTGTATGCAATCTTATATTGTATTTCAGCAAGATACTTAACTTATTTACATTGATAATATTAAAAAATTCACATTGCCTTGTGTTTGTTTAAATTAAGTTTTAAAATATTATCAAACTATTTTTCAGATAATTAGTTTCGCCTTATTATAGGCGATCGCACGCATATAATTATCTTTTAAGTTAACATAATAATATAAAATTCTTTTATACTATTAGCGCAATTTCTTTTATTTTATTTTTTTGCAGTGAAGGAAGACAATATCTGACCTTAGTACTGTTTATGATTAGCAGATGAGCACAAATCTCCACAATGTGACTTCATTCCCATACCCTTTTCTACAGTTAGCTGTCAAAACCTATTGCAGAAGTGGGACTAACTTGTCTCCCCTTTCCATTGAAACAATCAAAATAGTTCCAAAATGAGATGAATCTAAAAGAGTGAAAAAAATATAGTATATCTTCAAGAGTGAAAATGTTTCACCTAACTTATGTGGGCTCTAGCCTCATACTTAAGCCTAGCTATGGGTTAAAATAGCATGTGCCACCTGTTTTCGGATTGATCATTCAAAAATAGTCAGTATTTATAAAATTATTAAAAAATAGTTATTATTTCGTTGTAACAGAGACAAGTCAGTATATTATACTGGAGTTCGGTGTACATGTGTATGAACTTCCAGCATATTATGCAGGATGAATATACCTTGTTGGCTCCAATATAATATACTTGATTTCCAGTATATTATTATGAAATTCCAATATATTATGCTGGAGTATTTTTCGAATTTTGAATAGTATTTTCATTTAAATTTATCTTTACATAAAAATGCCTAAATTTTAATGATTTTTGAAAACCACTTATAAATGGCTATTTTTTTAATTTCTCCTAATTAGGGTGTTAGAAGATCACAAGGGGCATGAATAAAATTAAAAAAAGAAAACCACATCTAACTTTGGGTCACTTTATCCTTGACGTTAACAAATTGTCTCGTTATTAGTCTTAACCTTAATTGAATTTCAACCTGAAATATAATAGAAGATAATGTCAAACCATAATCTAAAGTGGAAAGATAAATTTGGACCGTTTTCTTTGATTTTGACACAAAAATTTTATTCCACATTGGAGTTTCATTAAAATTAAAGATAAATACGAGATAATATGCTAACGGTAAAAATAATTGACCTAAAATATAATGGAATGGTAAGTGCCATGCAGTCAAAAGCAAAACTTATTGTGGGAGGCAATATTTTCAAAAAGCTAATAAATGGCCACTTAAGAATAAAGAGGAAGATTTTTGAGTGATATTCCCACTTTTGCAATCTAGCAAAGAGAGTTATTGGAAATTGAAAATTCCTTAGTTTGACATAATTGATTATGCTATTAAAGAATATTTCACATAATTGATGATGCCATTAAAGAAATAATATAACTCCACTATAATCCACCAACTACAACCCTCACTTTTTTCCTCAATACATCATTCAGATGTCTTTTCAAATTAATTTGTTGTCTAAAGGAATATGCTTTCTCACTCACCTCACTTCTTACTTTTTTAGATTATTTTCAACAATAAGCTGCCTATCTTTCTAACCTTATTTTCTTGGGATTACTAAAGAAAGCACATTCCGTGTGCTTTGATTACATGGTCAATTGCTTTTAGTCTTGTCAATTCTTTCAGCATAAGTAGTGCATCAAATATTTAAAAAAAGAAAATAAGTCAATAAAATTTATTCTCTATAACAATAAAATCTACGAATTCAATAAGATGTTTTTACTATATTAAAATATAACAATTTTATTATTATAACGAGGAAGACTTATAACTTCATCGTTAGGGGTCATATGGTTTGAAAATTAATTATCTTTGGATTAGTTATACTTGAATTAAATATCTCGATATTATTTCTTATTAACAGTATGGTATGTTGTATTAATCACGGGATTATTAATTTTACTATTTTATCTTGTCAGATATAAATTATTCTAATAATTTTTAATCCAGAGATAATTTATTCTAGGATTAGTAGTCAAACAAAGAATAAAGAATACTAACTTTTTACCCCAGAATTATTTTTACTTATTTATCATACCAAACGACTACTTATTATTATTATCAACATTCCATTTCATCAAGATACCCTTCTTTTCAATGTCTTAGACGGTTAGAGATTAATGTTGAGTCACACTACTTTTTTCATTCCGTTTTCTATGTCATAGACTATGGGTTAATATTGAGTCACACTACTTTTTCATTCCTTTAGCCAGGCTGTATCTAAAGGTACTAATCGGGCCGGGCTGACCCGCTAACAACCCGGTTCAACCCGTGTTAGCCCGATCCAGTCCGTTACTGTTCATATGTGTGCGGGTTGGGACGAGTTGGACCGGGGCGGGCCAATAACGTCCACTTTTTTTTTACGGATAACCGAACCCGCTACAACCCTTTAAGCCCTTAACGAGTTCTTAACGAGCCACAGCCCGGTTCAGTCCGTTAACACGAAAATATATTTATTTTTTTTAAAGAAAAACAAATATATATAGCCCGACCCGCCCGAGCCCGAGCCCGTTAAGCCCGAACCCGTATGGGCCCTATTAAACCCGAAAAAATCCCGGCTCGCCACCAGCCCGTTAACCCCAGCCCAAAAACGACCCGCCCGTACCCCTAACGGGCTGACCATTTTTGTGTCCAGCCCGCCCGATAAATACCTTTAGCTGTATCTATTGATTATTGTTTTGTTGTTCATCTATTTTCTGATTATGGGGATGTTATTTGTTTCATGGTTTCTTTTGAGGATATTAATATATTGTCTCTTTTCGTCTTTTTGAGCCGATGGGTCTCTCGGAAATAACTTTTCTACCCCTTGCGGTAGGGGCAAGGTCTGTATACACACTACCCTCGCCAGACCTCACTAGTGAGATTTAACTGGGTCGTTGTTGTTGTTATACCCTTCACTTCTATGTTCAAGAATTACTGGAATCTTTCCCAAATTTCTCTCCCTCTTTGTTCAAGGTTACAACAAAATGGCATCCATTGTTAGTCCCTACTTGAGTAATAGGATAGTGGAAAAGGACAAGAATGAGAACATTTTGTTATTTATTGGGAAGAGTGGGGTAAAGAAACAGTATAACTCTTACTATCTTCAGTCTTCACACAACATAATTCAATTCAGTTCATCAGACTTTGTCTCATTTCTTTCATTATTTCAAGCCTTGCCCACCACTGCATTATAATTACATTAAATTCTTATAAAGTCTTTCCCATTTTTGCATTTTCAGTTTGTGAACAAAATTTGCAAATCAATCATATAGAACTGCAGTTTCAGTAATACAGAAAAAGTTCAACAGATAGAAAAAAAGAATCTTCCAACACATGCCCACCAAACAAAGAGAAACCCCACCATTTTCTCACAAGCTGCTGAAAAATGGCAGGTGTCAATTAACAGCAACAACTACTTTCATCCTCACAGTGTAGGACAACAGCTAGTTGAGATTATGAAAGATACATTGTCTCATATGTGGAGAAACAAGCCAAAAACTAACCATACATTTCCTCAGAACAAGATAGAGAAAAAGACAGTGATCAAGAAGGTAAACTTTAAAGCTGAATTTATTCATAATATTGACGAGAAAGTTTGTTCTTGGGGGGGGGGGGGGGTGAGGGAGATTACATGATAAAAGTAACAAAGATTAGTAGACTTATCTCCTGTACTGCTAAGACTAGGTCTAATTAGTACAAGTTACAACACTATGACTACCACAACCCCTTCTCTGTTAGACAAAGGATCTCCTTATGTTTGTTGTGTAAATTCACAAACTCTGTTATGTTACAGATCATTAGTCTACAGGTTTAGAACATGCTGACCTAAAATCTTTACAGGGGTGACTGGAACAAAATATCACCATCACCAATTAGGACTAAAAATCCTTTCTCTTTTCCTACACCTTTTATCTAGACCTAAAGATCAAACAAGAAAATGCAGGACAAGCCTTCATGAGATGTCGATACCTAACGATCTACTTTCTCCCATTCGTAACGTCCAGGGAGGGGCTTGTCGTTCACTGGATCAAAGTTGTATCTGCATATCAATTAAAAACGCGATCAATTAGAAGAAAGAGATGGATATGCCAGTGCAATTGAGAACCAGCACTTAAAATATGCGAGTCGTGCAAATCCATACTTCTCAATGAACTGTCTCTGCTGCTGCTCTTCTGGACCACCAAAGAAGTCATTCATTTCACTAGCTGTTGGGATATGTCGACGCGTTGAATTTGGCACTCTGCTGTTATCTTCAGTTGCATTGGTAGGTCTTGTACTGGAACCAGGAGTTTGTATGTTATCCGCGTCCCGGATCAAACTGCAAGGTGTGCTCTCCCTAGTGGTCCTATAAGAGAAAGTGTAAATACTATTATTAGTACTAATCAAAAATACTAGTTCAAAATTTAAACCTTAACCTCAGCCCTTCTCAAATAAAATAAAGAAGACAGTTCTGATTGCAGACAAAAATAAATATAAAAGAAAGAGATAAAATGAATAAAAGGAATTTAATTGTGGCTGTCAGAAAAGTTCCTCTTTCCTTCACTACCTCCACATTAAAGAAGAAAAAAGGCCTTTTTTCTCCCTCTTATCCATTCAATGCCCCAATCATATAGGATACCCTACATTCATTTTCAATGGTAAATGATCCCAACAATGATTGCAACTATTTAAAAATTTAAGCAGAAATGGTACCAATATGCATGCACCATGCAGGTACAGAAACTAAACTTTTTTCACCATGAAATTTTCAAAGACCATAAGATGTACAATGTTACAGCAAATATGTAGGTAGTAGTGCAGTTATTTGTCATTTTGATAGGTATTTCTCTTTGGTAGGTAGAACAATCAGGAACTGAGTTCATCTAAGTACCTTACATCATACTTACTACTATGTCACATCAAATGCCATTCGTGGTTCGATAATTCAGTCTTACAACAACAACAGCTACTACAAACCTAGGGGATTCTCACGAGTGGGGTCTGGGGAGGCTAAAGTGTACGCAACCTTACCCCTACCCTCGGAGGACAGAGAGGCTGTTTCCGATAGACCCTCTGCAAATAATTCAGTCTTACTGCAGAAAAATTCATCAGCACCGTTATGCTGAGGGCGTTATGATCATGGATGGTGCAAAGGAAGATGGTATAATGAGCAATTTATCGAATGTTTGGTATTTAAAAGCAGATTTTGGATGAGAAATAGTAGTAACCAAGCCAGGGAAAAAATTTGGAAATCTTGATAAAACCACCAATTCTTGCTCTCACATGTAAGATGTCACCAGACACATCAAGAAGATAATACAGATATTTCATTCTTCTATTCAATTTCTACGCATGAAGAGACGATTATGACACTGAACAGGAAGAAAAAAAAAGGAGAATTCTAGCATTTCAGGAAATCAAGGGAATGGGGTGATTTTACTACATTTAAAAGAACACAAACACACACACATAAAAGGCAATTTTCATTATATGATTAATATATTTATATGAAGTTTGTATCAACAACAGAACTAGTGGTGATATTGAAACCAAATGCAGAACATAAGCAAATTCTTAAAAGCATTAAACAAGTCACACTCTCAATACCCAAAGAGGAAAATGAAAGGAAGAGAAAGCTGTGGAAAGTGACTTCACTTCTAAAAATTCCTTGTGAAACAATAAGGCTAGAAGACAATTTTCATCTTGTGCATTTTCCACTTTTTACCGGTAAGCAGTCATTACAAAAAAAGGTAGGATAGAAAAGGAAACTAGTTTTGATTAAAAATTAAAACAATGCAGGGATAAACAAGGGGAAAAAAGAAGAAGAAGAAGCAAAAACCAACACTCTATTAATACTAAAGCACAAGAGAAAGAACTAAAAAACAGGCAGCAAAAAAAATATTTAATTATTCAAGAAGGAAAATACCCTTGTACTTGAAACCCAATTATGAAAAGTCCAGACTTTAAAAGAACACCAAAAGCTTTCAATTCTTAAAAATTTGGATACTTGAATTGACCTATGAACAGAGCATAAACAGGATACTAAGCTAATCCGAAAAACTGAGACAAAAATAAAAAGAAGAGAAGAATGATTCAGCTAAAAAAAATTCGTAATTAAAATAAGAACTAAAACAGCAAAAGTTTAAACCTCCACCCCAAAAAAAAAAAAAAAGCAAAAGGGGGCCAATTTTCAAAAAAGTAAAGATTTTTACTACTAAGCTATGAACAGAGGATAAACAAGATACTCAGCTAATGCTACAAAATGAGACAAACAAAAAAAATTTATTTTTTCCAATAAGAAAACCAAAATATGTAAAGGAGGACGGGAATTTTCAAAAAAAGAAAGAAGGAAAGATTATTGGTAGAAATTTCGAACCCTCTAATTTTCACAAAAAGAAAAAGAGAAAAATAGTGACATGCATACTGGTTAAAATTGAGCAAATGGAGAAAATTTAAAAAAAAAAAAAAGTCAGGAAAACTCACCTCTCTCTACCTTCAAACTCCAACAAATTCTCTCCAAATGAAGCTTCAACTCCTCCTTCACCGCAACTATTATCCTTAATTTCATTCTGGATTTCCTGCAAATTAATTTCTTCCTTTTTCTCGTCACCCAAACGGTCCTCTACAGACACAGAATTCCAAGAACGCCCTTGCCTCAGCCTTGTAGAACTCGTCCTCGAACTCTGATTATTCTTTACAGGGTTTGGTAAATTAGGATCTTTCAAAGGGTATTTCTGTCTTTTCCCTTCCTGGTTTGGTTTCTCTAACCTTCGACTCCGCAGCTGAAGGTAGGACCCACCACCACCATCACCGCCGCTTCCGTTTCCAGTTGAGTTCGATTTCTGCAAACGTTGAAGAGCTAGGGTTTTAGCTCTTGTACGGACACCAAGAGGTGATGACTGTGTATGAGTCACCTCTAAAAGAGCAACTTCGCCTGTAGTTCTTGACTTCCTCATGTACTTTCCCATTTCTCTTTCTGGTCCCCCTTTCTTTTCCGTATGAAAAATCTTCGTTTTCCCCCCTAATTCTGCTAAGCTCTTCTCATGGAGCTACTAGCTTCAGAGAAAGAGAGAGAAGATAGGTGTGAATGGGAAGAGAGAGAAAGTAGAAAGATTTCTTTTTCAGTTGTTGGTTAGAGAAAGAAGGGGTTTTTGCAGTTGTTGGTTAGAGAGAGAGGGGTGTGGGGTGGGTTTGTTGGGTGGGTGGTATATATATAGGAATATCCTTATTGGAGTAAAGGAAAGGGGAAGGAGAAGAAGAAAAAGGACAGTGAGAGAGGGTGGGGACTTTGGCTATGTACTTTTGATTATCTCATGATATGTTTCTTTCTTTTTAGCTTATCACCTCTCTTTTTTTCTTAATTTTTACTTCCTTTTATTTGATAAGGAATTTATTTGTTCTTAATTCTTTTTGTTTGTTGATGCATGATGGTATAATCTCTCATTTAATATAAAATCAATGCGTAGATTTCAGCTCGAGTGGAGTACCACCCTTGCCTTTGATTTAGCTTAGGTACGACTTTATGTAGATATTTGTAGCTACAATAAATTGTTTGTTCTACAACTCGTTTAATTAATATCCATACTTTTAAAATTATTTAACAACTTCAGATAAATCGTCGCCTAATTTTCTTCCTCCCACTACTTATACGCTCCTTTCTTTATCCTCTTTTCTTTTCTCTCTCAAACACATAAATCCTTGAGCAAGTATTATTGATTGAATATGAAGCACACGGTGATTTAGCACTACAATATGAGTTTTGAACTAAAATCGCCATTAAAGAAACTTGAAAAGTCAAATCAGTAATTGAGATGTTGAAGATCTAAATATGAAATTTTAGGGTTGTTAATTCCAAATTATTTGACTGAAATTCTTAGACCTGCATTCCTCGTTGGAAACGTGATTGAACATTGTTTGGGAGCGTAAAACTAAATGAAATACCCGAGACTCAATTATTGAACGTTTTCAAAAATATTAGTCTGAAGTTTGAGACTGCAAGGCCAAACTTCCGACGTTATCAGGTTCAAATTTGTTTGAAGTTTGCAACTGTTAGGCCAGACTTTAGAAAAAATTATTGAAATTCAAATATAACAAGCTGATTTTGTCTGAAATTTGTACTACAAATTAAAGAATACACTAAAAAAAACTTCAATCCCAGAATAATTAATCTCATGATTAGTTATACCACGATTTTATCCCAATCAAATATGAGATAAACTCATCTCAAATTTAATCTCGAAATTAATTATTTTTTATCCCTCGTACCAAACGAATATTAATGACTTGCATAATAGTGTGTGACACAAAACGATTTGTGTGACGATCCAAAGGATCATCACCGTAATTATTCCTTTTTCCGTGCTTCCGAGGCATTGAAAACCTCGCATTTAGTTGTCTCGATTTACGTGCGCAGTCCGGGCGCTAAGCCGAAAGACTTCTATATTAAAATATATGAGTTCTATGGAAAATTTGAAGAATTTTGATATCAATATTGATATAGTTGATTTTGGTCAATATTTTGGGTAAACGGATCTGGACCCGAGATGTGACGGTCCCGGGAGATCCGTAGGAAAATATGAAACTCAGACGTATTCCCGGAACCAAAATTCGAGGTCCCAAGCCCGAGTATGGAATTTTTGAAAGAAATTATTTATCTGAAAATGATATGAAAAATTGAAATGAAAATGAGTTAGAAAATATAAGTATGGGGCTCGTATTTTAGTTTCGATGCCCGGTACAGGTCTTAAATGAGCGTTACATGCTTTTTGTGGAATTTGGTTAAAAACAAACGTCGTATGACGTATTTCGGACTATGAGTTCCAAGTTTGAAAGTTTATGAAACTTAGAAGAAAAATCATGAGTTTGAGGTTTGATTCTATGTTTATGATGCTATTTTGGCGATTTGATCGCCCGAATAAGTATGTAGGACATTTTTGGAGTTGTGTGCATAATGGATTTGGAACCCCGAGGGTTCGTAAGAGTTTTGGATAGGCATCAGATTGCATTTATCATTATTGTAAAATCTTGTGTGCTTCGGTTCTGCAGGCTTCGCAAATGCGAAGCTAGTACTCGCAAATGCGAAATATCCCCTGGGCTGCTAACTTCGAAAATGCGAAGAAAAACATCGCAATTAAGATGTCCTCCCTTAAGCCCAGTCTTCGCAAATGCGAAGACTTCATCGCAAATGCGAAGACTTCATCGCAAATGCGATCCCCCAACCTTAGGCACTGAGTTCGCAAATGCGAACACCCTCTTCGCAAATGCGAAGTCTGCCTTTCCTGCCTGAGTTCGCAAATGCGAGCATTTATCTCACAATTCCCAAGTCTGTTGGGTTCGCAATTGCGATACCTGCACCTGCATAATTCATACTTAGACGATTTTAAAGCTCATTTTTCATATATTCAAAACCCAAACACCCATCGGTGAATTCTCACGAACTCGTTCTTCCCAAATCATTTGTAAGTCAACTTTTACATAATTTCTTCAATTTTAACATCTTTTATCATGTTTTCATCTTGAAATCAAGGTTTTTCATGGGTGAAAATGGGGATTCTGGGAAGAACTTATGTTTTTACTAAATTGGGAATTTGGACCTCAATTTGAGGTCCGATTTCAAAATAAAATATAGATACGAACTCGTGGGAGAATGGGTAACTTGATTTTGGTTCGAACCTCGGGTTTTGACCACGTGGGCCCGAGGACGTTTTGGAAATATTGGGCAAAACTTTGAGAAATTCATTCTTATGCATTCAAATTGTTTTAACTAGCATTTGTTGATACATTTGTGATTAGATTCGAGCGGTTTTGTGGCGAATTCGAGGGGTAAAGCTATTTTAGAGACTTGAGTTGAGTTTGAAGATTTCGAGGTAAGTGTTTGATCTAACCTTGGCTTGAGGGTATATGATTAGAGTGTTGACTATTATATGCTAAATGATCGAGTACGGTTTATAGGCATGGTGACGAGTATCTATACACCAATGTCTAGCATGACCGTGAGTCGTAAATACTTTTATTCGAAATATATGGCACAACTGTCTTGTTGAATTGATAATTTCCATGTAAAGTGTTAAAAGAGAACAAAATGAACTAAAAGAGAATATGATGCAATGATTCCCTTGAAATAGAAGCAATATTAATATGACCTAGTATATCATGCCACAATTCAATAGACTCAGCAATATAAACATAATTGAAAGTACTAGCATTATTAGTAATCTCTTGAGCGATGTTCAGTACAAATAAAATCCCACTAAGGTAACCCCTCCCAACAAAGTCTCCTCCACGAGAAATGATAGCTTTATCAGATTCAAAATAAGTTTAAGACCTGCTTTGTTGATAAGCGTACCAGAAACTAAATTTTTACGAATAGAGGGTACATACAGAACATTGTTCAAGGCTAAGATTTTTCCAGAATTTAACTTAAGGAGAATTTTTCCTTTACCTATAGCTCCAGCTGTAGCGGAGTTACCCATATAGACACACTCATAATTAGTGGATTCCTTAAAGTCGTAGTTACTGTTGTTAGCCACCATGTTCGCCTCAATAATCACAACAGCAATGATATCACCAACCCCAATAAGGTTAGCTTGGACTGGAGCTTTTCCTCCATTCTTTGAGCTTTGTCCTTGTCTTTAGTTGCACTGAAAAGCCTTGTGATCAATTTTGCCGCAGACATAGAAAGGTCCTTTCGACTTTTGAATATGGTCGTCTGGCTTATTGAAGTAATTATGCTTCTTCACATGTTTTTTCTTCTAGGCTTTTTTTTATTTTTATTTAAACCTATCTTTCATAAAAGTACTAGAAGATTCCACAAGGTTAGCTTTAGCTGAATTAAGGGAGAGGTTTCATCTTATCCTTATGCCGTTCAGACTCCTCATATTTAAGACGGTTGCTTCCTTAGTCCTCATGTGACTGATCAGTTCTTGAAGAGTTAAGTTTTTCTTTTTGTGTTTCAGTTGATTTCTGCAATCACTCCAGGAAGGTGGAAACTTTTCAAGCAGAACATTAGCCTGAAGAACCTCACACATCTCCATACCCTAGTTCAAAACATCAACAACCAAGTTCTCACACTCGTGAACCTGTTCCATTATTAGCTTATCATCAACCATCTGAAACTTGATCCACTTTCCAATGACATACTTCTTTTTTTTTTCGCGTCATCAACACCATATTTCTTCTTCAAACTGTCCCATATGATTTTAGCAGAATTATAATTTATAAACAAATCAAGGAGAGGGTTAGTCACATGATTAAGCAGATGCCCTCTCATTGCTTTATTATCATTTTCAAATTTCTTCGTAGCATCATCATTAGCAATAACAATATTAGCAAAATTAGAATTATCAGCAACAATATCAGCAAGAAGATCATTAAAAGAAACATAATCAACTTCTAATTGTTCAAAAAAAATTAAAAGTTCTTGGGACCAACGCTTATAATTGTTTCCATCTAAAGGCTCAAGCTTTGATAGATCAGGAAGTGTTTTGTTCCAAATGGTGGCCATTAGTCAATATTATATATAAAATCGCTTTCAAATTGCAAGGAAAATGAGTAGATTACATTGATTAAGAACAGGAAGGAAAGAAGACTATAACTTATCAAAAATACTGTGTCGTGGCAAGCCACTGACTTGAAAGCGATTTCGGCCCGACTGATGTGCAAATCGTTAAGATTGGTCTCTCCCCAAGGTTCCACAATACCTCCAAGCACGTGCACTAGTGGCTGGAAATTTAGAATTTGTACAAAATAGTTGCCCAAAAAGAAGAGAAGATGAAGGTATTTTCTGTAGCTGTTACAGAAATTAAAAGATTGTAGGAAGAAATTAATGATTGGAAAGATGAATTATTGGTTAAGAAACTGGGTGAATATGATGGCTAATGACCATCCTTTTTATATGCAATTAGGGAGATTGCATGTATGACAAGTGTGGAGAGTCTTTTAATACTTGTCAAAATATATTAGTCCACTTGACAAGTGTACCTAGTCTTCCATGCATGAAGACACATGGTAGATTCACATTGCCACTTAGCAAAGCCATTCAATACTTGGCTTTAAATCAATGCCACATGTAAAAACTCTTGTCATGTACCAATTATCTAAGAGGATTTGGCCACTTAGAAATAGGTAGGATACTAGTAAAATAAAAAGACTCATGAATATTAGTTGTAAATGAATTTGCTAAACGAAATCTTTGAGTTTGCATTATAAATAATACCAACAAGGATACCAAGATATAGATATACTATTTTGGGCCTAACTTAATCCCAAAGTTAACCCCAGCATTGCTTTAAATTATATAAGAAAACCAAATAACCATTACACACCGATGTAGAAACTCAATAGTCAATACTATGTACGTTCAAAACTGAACATATGAAACATATATAATATAAGTTGACAGACTAACATAGGAGTGGCAAACGGGCGGGTCGGATCGGATATAGTTGGGATCGAAAACGGATATTGAAAAATGGATCAATTATCCGATCCAACACATATTTAATACGGGTAAAAATGGGTTAACCGTCGAATAATAAGAGTAACCATATTATCAACCATGTCATCCATGACTTCTTGCATACAGCGGCGGACCTAGAGTATAAAATACGGGTTCCCGGGAACCCAGTAACTTTTGCATCCTGTATTTATATTATGAAATTCACTAGATATTTATAAATATCTAACCGTGAATCCAATTATTATTGCATATTAATCTAAAATTACGGTAGAAACCCATAAGCCTCAAATCCTGGATCCGCCTCTTCTTGCATATGATTACTTTTGGGAGAATTCTTAGTTTCCCTATCTTGAGGAATCCCCAATTTGAGGCCTTACAAATACAAAAATTAGTCTCATTGGTTATCGATTGATTATTTATTTTCTAAATGAATAATATGATTCTTATTCATATTTGACTTGTTTTTAAAAATTATTATCCAACCCATTTCTTAATAAATAATATGAATGATTAACAATGTTATTTTAACCATTTTGCCACCACTAGACTAATATAGGATAAATCATGATTTGCAATAAGTCTGCTCTGTTACTAATTAGGCTTGTAATTATCAGTACTTTAAAAGATGAAGGTACGAGACACGACTTCTACCCTCTTATGGTTGAGGTTCACACCCCCCACGAATCTTTAACTTTAATGTTTATAATAGTACTCCACATTTAAAATTCATAAAATAAGAAAAATATATACATGACAAACACAAATAGCTCAAGACGAAAAACTTATTTATGAATTGTGACCCTAATAATTTGATTAAAAAATATAGAAATTATGATGTTTTTCACCCCTAACTTTAAGGGCACCTCGCTAATTATCGCCTTTAACTCGTGACATCATACGAGTTGTATAGCTCGATATTTAACTCTTCAAACAGTGAAACATTGGATTCCTCCTATAATGTCTACGTGGAAAGAAAAAACTTCTAAATGTTGAAAACTCTTTCGCGAGAAAGAAAAACTCTTTCACGCTCTATATTTAACTCGCACGCCACGCGCCTCTTTTGATAATAAATAAAATAAAATACTAAAAGAATTAACGTAAATAATCGCCCGCTCAACCACCTAAACTAAAAATAGCTGGCAAATATATAATATATGTTATGAAATAATATAATAACAAGAACAATAATACAAGAACAAGAACAATAGAGAGAAAAGTAGAGAGAGGAGTATTCTTATTGATACTTAGGGATGATTTACAATGGGGTAAGACCCCTCTATTAATAGGCATAGGAAAGACTTAGCCTCAAAGTAAAACTCTAGAATCTCTCTAAATATAGACATTCACCTTAAATAGGATTCTATTTATAATACTCCCCCTTGAATGTCTATTCAATAATGTGCCTCGTTAAAACCTTAACTAAAACAAAACCCAATGGGGAAAAATTATAGAAAAGGGAAAAGAGTACACATGTTTGAATATGTGCCTATTGGTTGCCTCGTTAAAAACCTTGCAAGGAAAACCCAGTTGGGACAAAACCTTGTAAGGAAAAAAAGAGTGCAACGCGCATTAACTCCCCCTGAATAGAGCATCAATTCACATCCTTGAGCATTTGCATTCCAATCTTGTGTACCATCTTCAAAACGATCTTTGGTAGAGATCTGATAAATAAATCAACCATATTAACTTGAATAAATATTCCGCACCTTGAAATTATCATTCTTGATAGATATGAACATCTTCATATAATGTAGTGGAATGACTCTTCAATATCTCCATAGATGTATTCTCGATGCCATCATGCTTATAGTTATAGCAAGATACATATGTACACAAATTGTACTTAGGATGTGGTACTTCAGGACCAAGAACTGTATATGCTTCAAGCAACTTAAATCTTTCAAGTTAAGTCATATAAGCCATATAATAGACTTTAGATGCATATCAAGTTTTCATGTCATGCCAAACAAATAGATATCGAAAACTGATTACACATACCTTTGACTTTACACTTTCAAGTTTTTGAACTACATGTCCAAAACTACATGTCTTTCATATGGAATCAATTCTTCTTGAATTGTATCTCTTCCATTTGGCCAATATTTTTGTTTGTATTCGACAAACATAAGATCCTCATCGATATTTAGCGCTATCATAGATGTCGTCGACAATCATTTTATATCGGTTCCAATAAAATTTTCATAAGGACATAACATGGAGATCCCTTCATTCATATATCAGGTACCTGAATCTCTCATGAGATTTTATGAAGTGTTATGTCATGTGATCTTCTGGATCACTTGCCTCCTCATTATGATCACTTCGATCATTTGCTCATCTTCTTTATTAAGAAGTTCCTTTTGAAACCGATTTGTCTATACGCTTCAAGCGTATCCAAGACTTTGTTTTTCTAGGACTTAATATGAGCATTTGCAGTGAGAATATAGTTACATTCTTTGGGTCAGCAAGTGCGCATGGCATGCTTTGCAATATGTTGCAATTGAATTATCCCTTTTATGAACTTCAGGTTCATATTATGATATTCGAGAATCTATATATACAAATGATAATTCATCTCATGTAACCTTTTCTCAAGTGTTTATCATGTCTCCCCCTCATGTTAGAAAAGCTAACTTGTTTCCTCAACTCTGGGAAATCATCTTTGTGCATTATCATGTCAATATACACAGCACATTAATAATAATAAGATGAGATTATTTGGTTCCTGACCCTGAACCATTTGTGAGGGGAGAATATAATATACTCTCATATACAACGTATATCAAACTGATATATATAACTTTGTTCTCATAAGAAACATTTTAGCTATTAAGTGGAGGCACTCAATAATTATCTTGCTAAACCAACTATGATATAAACCAACTTATCAAGATGAACTATCTTGAGTAGAAAATCTGGAAATTATGCTCGAAGTTATATTACTGAGCAATTTACCTCGCAAGCACCGGCCAGGCTGCGGGTCAATAACAATTGCGCATGTAACTATTTCATAGATGCATCATATGTGGTATACATGGCAGGTGAATGGGCCCATATTCACCTTTGATATTTCCAGAATTTATGGGCTTCAACCTGAACTCTTTAGTTGGTCAGTTCATTAATGAGAACAAGTAATACAAGAGAATTCGTAAAGAACTTTCTAGTTCTTTAATATTCATCCATGTGAATTCTCTATTATTGCACATCATACTTAAAATGAGATGGCTAACCCGAATGCCAACTGAATAAATTATCAATATTGATAAGTTCATGTTTACACCATGACATGTGTAATTCTCAATAAACCTCAGGTTTATTATGGTATGGGTTTTTATACCAATACATATCCATTTTATTGTGGCATTCTTTTGTTTGTGTAGTACAAACTGGAGAACGAAGCGGGTAGCTTTTCATATACAAATTATCCCGCTACATGTGGTAATAGAAGATATCAAATCTTTCCTTTATTTATAGTCTCAATATAATCAGCGCTTTCGCGTGTACTTTGGAAACTGAATAAGTTTCTTTGAGACTTACTACAGCACAATACTCAATTGTGTTTCTCCAACATAGTAATAATTGGCTCTTCTAGAGCTCTCAATTAATTTTGTACTACCACAAATTCATCAACATCCATGTGGTGAATATCTTTCTTAAAGGGAAAGTTATACCATTATGGTCATGTCAAACTTATATGCAAGATATGTTTCTTGCATTATTTTTGTCCTTTGATAATCACATTGACAAATTATTTTGGCGTACTATAGGTACGTGACCAATGACCATTCATGCCATAATAATGACATCATCTCAAACCTCCTTCTAGGGGTGAGTGTGGTATTATCTCAAATCTCCTTCTAGGGGTGAGTGTGGTATCATCTCAAACCTCCTTCTAGGGGTGAGTGTGGTATCATCTCAAACCTCCTTCTAGGGGTGAGTGTGGTATATTCAATACAAATTTCATGTTCATATTCTTCCAATCATGAATATGTATTCGTGAATCAGATGTTGTCACATTCACTTCGGGGATATGTGATTTTGTTATCCTTTTCAAGTCCGTAAATGCGTCAGGCATTTGATTTGCTATTCTTTGCAAATGGATAATCTTTTGCGCCTCTTTTTCACAAATAGAGGTATGTGGATCAAGATGAGATAATGATGCATTTTTCCACAAAATTTCCCGTTTGGTTTCACCAACTTCTCCCCCTAATTTTGGGAAAAGTGTCTCATCGAATTGACAGTCTGCAAATCGTGCAGTGTACAAATCCCCTGTCAATATTTCGAGGTAGCAAATAATGGAGGGCGATTCAAACTCAACATATATTCCTAACCTTCTTTGCAGACCCATTTTGGTGCGATATGGCGGTGCTACAAGCACATATACTGCACATCCAAAAATTCTTAAATGGGATATATTAGATTCATGACCCAAAACTAATTGCAACGGGGAATATTTGTGACAATTCGTCAGTCAGAGACGAACTAGCATTGCTGCATGCAAAATGGCGTGACCACAAACCGAAGTGGGCAGCCGACGAACTAGCATTGCTGCATGCAAAATGGCGTGACCCCAAACCGAAGTGGGCAGCCTCGTTTTCATGAGTAAATGAGGTATTCAAGATTATACTCATGTATTGTCTCAATCTGATATCCATTTTGAATGATATCTCTAAAACTCAACAAGTTCCTTTTAGACTTGGAGGAGAACATTGCTTTCTCTAAAATATTGTTCCTTTAGGCAGAGTTATAGTTGCTCTTCAGGAGCCTTCAATCAATTTAATTCCCATGGTTTGACATACAAAAGAAAATATACGAACATGAGAATAAACAAATTCAATCCGTTTGTTTCATATTTAAACAATATTTTCGAAATCTGCTGAGGTTATTCGAATACCTTAGTTGATAGTCGACTATCTTGGGAAGCAGTTATTAGGATAGTCGACTAACTAAATTGGATAGTCGACTATCTTGCCTTGCGGAAAAATCCAGTTTTAATGCGAAATATTAGATAGTCGAATAACTAAGTTGATAGTCGACTATCTTAGTAAACAGTCATCAGGATAGTCGACTATCTAAATCAGACAGTCGACTATCTTAGCTTGCGGAAAAATCCAGTTTTATTGCGAAATATTAGATAATCGACTAACTGTTAGTTTAGTCGATTAACTCTACTGGAAAATAAAAGTATCATTGAAATTTGAGCATATTGAAACATTCTAAAGAACTAATACTAACATTATATCATAAGATAACTAATACGAGTTGATACTAATGATTATTAGTTTATTCACTAATACAAATAAGTAAAATAAAATCAAACAACTCCATCTTCTTTCATCACAGATCCATCACCGATTAGGTGGTCTATTTTCCCCTCAGGGTGCTCAAAGAAGTCTGCCACATCCAAGTGGGTGATGTCAAAGTTGTCGTCAGAGACAAAATTTGTTTCAGGGCCTTTACTCTTTCGAGATGCTTGATAAAGGTCAACCAAATGTCTTGGTATACGGCAAGCTTTTGACCAGTGCCCTTTTCCACCGCAACGATAACATATAGTTTCTGAACTATTTGCCTTAGGATTCTTATCGTATCGTGCTTGTGGCAGAGTGACCAACTTCAGGTTGTCATATCTCTCCTTTAAGCCATTCCACAAGATAGGTGGATCTTTGACTGTGATATATTCAATTTTCAAACCTTCATCAAGGTGATGGCGCAAGTAAATCAAGGCCTTAGGATAGTCTTGGGTGGATGCATTATTTCTGTCTTTAATGGCGTTTCCAAGACCCATAGCTTCTAAGTGGATTTCAGCATCCAACACCCATGCCATATAGTTCTTGCCCGAAATTTCAAGGGCAACGAACTTTCTTTTCATAATGTCAGACATAAGACACAATTACATCAAGAGCGTGTTCATACTTACAGGCTTTATTACAATTATCACATTCACTTCAGGGAAAGGATCATAATGATGACGATTATAATTCCGTCTATTGCCACGTCCACATTCATTGATACCTTCACGGTAATAATTTCGTCTTCTTTCAGACTTATCACATACTGCTACCACATTCTCTAAAGGGAATGGAGAAAATTCAATTGGACGGATTCTTAATTCTTTGCCCACAATCATTCATGAATTTGATCATGGCAAGGCATAGAAATTTTACCACTTCATGTGAGTGTAATTTCTTACAAACTCCATTAGAGTTATAATCAAACTTTGTTGTCTTTGTTTGTATATGAAATCAAATCGTAGAATTTCAAGAATTTGAAAGGGAAAAGTAAATTACTTACCTTTAAGGTATACCAATAAATGTTGTGATATCAAATATACCTCTTCTATTTTTCCGTATAGAAATTTTTGGAAGCATTTAAGCCGACGCGATTCCACCGCGAAGCCGCCGTTTCCGGTTTCAAGTAATTGAAGAAAGAAACAGTACTGTGATTTAACCGTGCATAATCTCTTGCTGGCCACTTCATACACATAATACAATTAGCACAATGCTACAGTAGGATCAGACTTGTATTTACAAATAACAACACATAATTATATATTTTAATCGAACATAAAATTGATACTTATCTCTTGAAGCGTGACCCGGATAATGCCCGAAATTAGCGAAATTCGTGTGGGCGAGTTTCTTCTTAATCTTCTCAAAGTGCTTCTTGAGACGGTAGAGTCTCGTGCTGATAACGTGTTATGAAATAATATAAGAACAAGAACAATAATACAAGAACAAGAACAATAGAGAGAAAAGTAGAGAGAGGAGTATTCTTATTGATACTTAGGGATGATTTACAATGGGGTAAGACCCCTCTATTTATAGGCATAGGAAAGACTTAGCCTCAAAGTAAAACTCTAGAATCTCTCTAAATATAGACATTCACCTTAAATAGGATTCTATTTATAACAATATATATAATAATTTATATATAATATATGTATAATTAGTGTATAATCTATTTATACCGACCAAAGTTTTAAAAGATGTTTTAGGGGTGAGCCTTAATGCGAGGCACACCAAAAATGCCCAAAGGCGATGGTGGTGGGCGAACGTCTCAAGAGGCGTACGACCAATAATTCGAGACGTACATCCGGACGTTAAGGTGCATTTTTTAGGTGAGGCGTAAGCCCCAAAGATTTTTTTCAAATTAAAATAATATTTGCTGAATAAGTCCTTAATATAATACCTAAATTCTCAAAAGTCAGCTTGTATTTACTCAAAACGTTTAAAAAGGAACTGAAACATATATTTAAAAGTCAAGACCCTTTTTTTAATTACTAGAAGCCATAATTTATGGTCTTTTCCAATTCTTTATCTTGTTCGCTAGACTGTTACTATCTCCAAAAGCAACAATAGTGAATATTTTTTTTAAGGGATTTTTTCCTATCTATACCATATACATAATTTGGTATTTACCCGCCTAGTCCATATTTTCACTACAAAATATATACCAAACCAAAATTATAGGAATCAGATCTGCGTGTGATCCTATCACCATTAAATTCGAAATTTGAAATAGAAGGAAATCCCATTGCTGCGTAATTTCCTCCTTCTCCATATATTTTCCACCATTGATAGCCATTAAAAAGCTTGAAAGCTTTGAATTCAAATTTAGATGTTCAAAAATTATTATTTGTTTGGATTGGGTGTTGTTGTAAATAATTCGGAATATGTTTAGGAGTTTATATCTCAATTTTGAGGGGTTTTGGTGAAGATTATACTTGTTTTTGACTGAATTTCAAATTGAAACTCGTCGAAGAAGAAGAAGAAGAAGACATATTTCCAGAATTGTAGTTAAATTGTAGAATTATAGATACATTGTAGATTGAGAAGACTAAAACTTCTATAAGCTTTCTATAATTATGTCGAAAATACCAATTATACTACAATTGAAATAAGAATTGGGATATTAAAATTTAATGTATTCAGTTTGTAGATATCCCGTAAATAAAATTTCTACAAATAAACTACAAATCAGTTATAAGCTACTTGCTACTTCTTTTTCTAAAGTTTAATTTATGTGCTTTGAAACTTAATTAAATTTGCGTGGTTGTGTGATTTCTATTATCTTTCATAGTAACACGTACAAAGTTCAAACAGGCCAGTTATTTTTTTGGTTCTTCAATGTTGAAAATTTTATTCTTTTCAACTCAAGTAATTTGTGCTTGTAAGTAGTGTATAATGGATTGTTTTGATTAGTTATATATATATATATATATATATATATATATATATATATATATATATATATATATATATGTTTTCACATATTTATAATTTTATTTATTTTTATGTAATTTTATCTATTTATAAATATTTACTGTAATTATATTATTTTATAAAATATTAAAAATTAAATACCCGTGGGACTAATGCCCGGTGCCTTGGGGCTTATGTCTCGCTAAGGCATATGTAAAATGCCTCGTTTTATGCCCACGTCTTTTGAAATACGAATACCATTAGAAAAAGTAAATAGTGAATCAAGTCGGCTATTTGTGTAAAGATTTTTATAATTAATCTTTTACTATTCTAATATCTAATATCTTTTGCTTTCTTAAGCTTGGTTTTGCTACACCCCTAGAGTTTAGAGTTGGTAAGACAATTTTTATATTGTTTGGAAAACTACAGAATTAGTGCTTTAAATGGAGTTTCACAATTTTTGAAACTTAAAACAGATAATCCTGTTACACTGGCAGAAAGTTGGTAAGAATATTAATATATATCTGCAAATTTTTATCATAAATTGATGGTACACAATCTTATTATTTTGGAATATTTGTTTTAATGTCAATGTAAATGTACAATCATATTAGTTTATATGAAAAGTTAGCTATTAGCTATTGTACAATCAAATTATTTTCACCCTCGTACATATAATATAATATATGACTCAATTGACAATACAATCCTTATATATATTTCAAAATCAAGTGCTTCGTTTCAACTGGAATTTTTTTTCTGTCTCCATATATAATGAAAACTCAAACTAATTAATATTAACGAAGATCATTATATTGTTTTGTTTTACCTGCGTAGGATTTCCATTATATAGTGAATAATTACTTTTTCTTGGAGCATTGTTTATTAGATTGGTTAGTAAACAACACTAAGTTATATTCTTTTCTTTCACAGGAATTAGCTTGTTCGATTTCCGAGAACGTCACCTTTCACTGGGTATGAATATCGAGAATTAGGGTTAAATATTAGGAGGTTGTTGAGCCTTTGTTTTCTTCTTACGGGTGGGACGCTAGTTTGATAATATTTATCTTAAACTCCTAGTGACTGATGTTGTGTTCATAACTTCATATTATTAATTATTTTTTCTAATGCAGTGCTTTTTTAATTACTGATTTATATTGTTATTTTTCTATCTATTTTCTATCTGGCCGGTGTTTCTGTTACTGTTCTTTTTAATTGAAATCCAACTTTTGATGAAAACAAAGATTATTTTATGAGAAGAAACTGCAGTTGTAAAGTGGTCCTGTGGTTTGCTTGGTCCCCAAGTCGCACTTCAATTAACAAAGTTCAGGAATTCCTAGATTTCTGCTGCCATTCTTCAGTTTATATGTTCCAAATATTGATTCATTATTACATTATGATGAATGCTAATATCAGAAAAATTTGGCTAATTGGGATGATAGCTCAGATCTTGAGACCAAGAATTTCTATTTATTAGTTTTGGAATTAACACATTGTGAGTGATGGACAGCAGAAGCAATTTCAGCATCATATTCATATGTAAGTCAAACAATTAGTTCTTATACGAGTTACCTCTTGAAACATGAAAAAGTAGATCGTGAACAAAGTAGATCAATCTTGGTCTTCAATTCCAGAGTAGCAACGCCAAAACCTCCAGAAAACGTTCTACAATCTTCTACTGTGTTACCGAAATAATATCCGGAGAAAGAATCTCAGGTGGGTGAAATTCCAAGGAAAAACGTCTCGACAACAACGGCCAGCTCTATACCATGCATTTGTAGTTATATTTTTTTAGGGTAAAACTCTTTTCCAAAACCCGTTTAATTTTTTTTCCACAAAGGAAAGGTTTTCTTTATTTTCTATTATTTGGGCACAACAGGTACCACAAAATTTCATTAACAAGGCTCCCTATTATAGAATTAATTTTTATCACAATAAATTACGACTTATTTCACTAGAAATTCGTAATTGCACTATTTAGTTCAATTTCGAAATTCTTTCGCAAACCCATATTTAATTCCCCAATTCAGATATTAATCAATCAAATTAAATTACTGACAATTTAATTTATTGATTACTTTCTTTAGATTTTAGTTTAACTTATTTCATGTGTCGGATATAAAATTTACAAGTCGGGTTTACATACGAAAACTTACAAACTTTGATAAAAGAGTATCATCAATCTCAAAATCGAGACTTGGATTTCCTCAACTAATTATTATTTCGTCGAAGTATATCATTATTTTCTAATTTACCAGGCTTATTGACCTACGAAAGAATCTCGTCTTTTAGTAAATCAAAACAATAAATGACACACACAATTAATAATAATTATACCAATAAAAAAGAGTATGTTAGTCAGTTTTACCTCCAGATACTGGGAAATAGGTCTAGAGTCACTTAGAAGTATCTGATATTTCAAAACAAGGCTAGACCAAAAGCTATATTTCCAATGTGGCTACAATTGCATGAGATACTATTAACAACTGATAGGTTGATCAAATGGGGGGTCACTGTGAATTCAAAATGCTCTTTATGTCAGCACCATGATGAAACAGAGATCATTTTTTTTGTAGAATGTTACTTTGCCAAGGCAGTCTGGCAGAAGGTCATACAATGGATGCATAGGCAGGATGTAGTTCGAGACAATTACGAGCAACATGAACAACGGATGATACACTGTGCCAAAGGAAGATCCTATGGAGCACAGCTGTATCGGATGATGTATGCTGAGATCACGCATAGTTTATAGATTGAAAAGAATATGAGGATATTTGAACAGAGAAGCAGAGGAGTAGAGAGTATAGCTCGAGAAATAGCCTACTTATGTAATGTAAGAGCTACAAATGGAATTAGTAATTTAGTACAATACTTTATGTTCCATTAAATATAGTCTCTAGGTTGAGTTTGTTTGGTTTTGAAAGATATAGTTGCTGAGTTATAAAGCAGACTATGAACTGTAAAGATTATTGGTGATTACTAATATATTAGTTACCTGAAAAAAAATAATTATATCAATATTAAGAGTGTAAGTACATTGAATAGACTAGAGAAATTATTTTATTACGTCAGTATAAAATACTTATCTCTACTTGATCCGTTCAATACATATAAAACTAGCACAAGAAGTCAGAATTCAACCATTCCTATAATCAAGATAAATTATATTTAATCTTGTGCTACAACCATTCTGATGGTTTGTCCAATTCCATCATTAGATCGTGAACATAAACTTTAAGATTTATAAGAATCGATGATTTAATATTTTGTGTATAAGCTAAACTCTATACACTAAATCATCTACTATATAAGCAAATGATACACAAACAAATACATGATCTATTTAAAATAAAATTTTATTAAATTAAATAAATAATTATTCCATAAAGAATACTATAACAATAAGCAGGATTTATAGTATATCCTAACAGTGAGCACATGTATTACAACCCATGTTCACGTATATTAGTTTATGCTATATGTTAGTCAAGTGAATCCACGAAGATATTATCTTTGAGATAACAAGAAGTTAATCTTATTAGTTTTAAATGATACAAAGGTGTATAAGAGTGGTTAACAAGTATTAGAAGTTAAACGAATCAAATATATTGTCAGCCGTATTTTTGGGTAATCCTAGAGGTTCTTAATACACTCAAGATCTCGTGTTTTAAGGTATTTTAATCATAAAATATCTGTATCATAAGTCTTGAGGTCAAACGAGTTATAAAACAAAAGTCGACAAAAGTAGTCGCAACTTACATTCATAATTATACTTAAACTTTAAGTCAAATTTACTAAGCTTTTCTCCTAATTTGCTTTGAATTATGATATGATCTACCCACCGAATTGAATCTATGAGTCTAGTTTACAACGCATTTAACCGTTTTTCAATACAATATCGGAGTGGATAGATATTCGCATTTATGCGAGACTGCGCCAAGTACCTCTCTATGGGTCCCACATAATCGGTTTAAGATATATATATATATATATATATATATATATATATATATATATAAAACCCATTTTAAGTCATTAATTTTCAGTATATTTAGACCTTAGAACCCTAAAAATACCCTCTCAAGGTTCTCTCAAGATTCAAGACCCAAACAAAAGGCAAACAACACAAATCAAATGTCGGGAATCCTGTGGTGCTAGTATGTTTCTTGTTCTTTTTGTTGTTATTTATTTTTGTGTTATTCCAGCTCATGTGAGAGGTTGTTATAAGGGGTTTATGCTTTGTAAATACTCCCTCAAGTTTTTAATATCAACCCTAGGTGATTTCAAGCCTTCTAAAGTAATTCTAGTACGGAAAACCTTAATTGATTGCTAGTTCTGCTCCCTTATTATTGTGGCAGCACTGGAGGTATATTCGTGGAGAATTAAGGTCAAATTGGACCTGTTATTTCTATCTAAAGTTAAGGAAATTCTTACTCTATATGTATTTAAGAATATCTAAGTTGCGGCTAAGTAATTGAATCTAGAATTTGTGAAATATATATCGAAGTCTTAGTATTAATGTTGTCGGTTGGTGGACTATTTTGGGAGGCTCAATATAATTAATATTAATGTTGTTTGGGCTGTTTGGTGATTGTTTTCACTTGGGGGAAGTGCTGTCCTTTTCATCGTAAATTAGGTTGTGGTTGGTACATAATAGTTACAACACTTAAACGTTAATGATAATGTCATTTTCTCCTATTATAGACTAAGGAGTCGTGACATTTGCATAGCTTGAGGTTGGGCAATATATACAAGGTATGTGAGTCTATCCCTTTCCTTCTTCTGCATGACTCCGATGGTACATAATGTAATGAACGAGCTTACAAAGATATTCCACTCTTAAAAGCTAGCAATACTTACATTGTTTCCCTTCTTATGGAACGATTGATGTTGATGTGACTTCTCTTATTGTTATGTTATCAATGTTGTTGGTACTTCATGATTCTTACAAGATTCATGATTAAGAGTTAGTCCTAAAAAGTGTACGGAGGAAACCGACCGTACGCCGCTCCGAAAGGTTTAGAATGTGATTCCACGAATCGAGCATGCATTATATATATGTATCTATTTTACTCTACCGAGCCGCGCTATAGTAGGCTGGGAATGACTCCTATTGTACAACCACTAATCAGTTGGGTTTTACCGAGCTGTACGTGGCCGGGTACGATTCTACCGATCCTTATAATGGCCAGGTACATTTTTACCGAGCCTATTACTGTCGGGTACGATATGATGATGATGCCCACAGAGGCGTACATTTTAAAAGTTTATGTATATATGTATGTATCATACATTTTATGTCAGTAGCCCTCAGAGGTACCCAGATATAACATGTAGTATATTCTCTTTCCCTGTTTACATTACTGTTCATACTTATGATTTCCTGCCTTAAATACTCAGTACTTTATTGGTACTGACGTCCTTTTTATTTCTGGACACTGCATGTCGTGCTGCAGGTCCTGATAGATGGGTAGACGCAGCTCCCCCATCACAGTAGGCTGCCCAGTTCAGCGGTTATTGGCAAGATCTCTTCTCCGAACTTGCAGTGGTCTTGGTATACATTTTATTTATAGATATTATGGGTATGTCGGGGCCCTGTTCTGGTAATGTTGCAGCACTATATTCCTTTAGAGGCTCATAGATAGGTGTCGACTCATGTATAGTTTTGTATAGTTTGTTGGCTGATTTTTATTGTATAGTCTTTCATGGTAGCATGGTAGCTCGTACCTTATATGTAGTCTCTTGATTGTCTAGTCATCCCATGTTATGTATGTTCATGCCATCATCTTTCATTGTTGGTTGTCCATGATTCATGTCTACCATTTATATTAATCTCATCAGCCCTAAAAGATACTAAAGAAGGTTAGATAAAATGTATGTTGGTGCTCGGTAAGTATAGTCAGGTGCTAGTCATGGCTCTCCGATTTGGGACATGACAAACTTGCATCGGAGCAAGTCTGTCCAAGAGTTGTCTATGAGCCTTGTCTAGTAGAGCCTTGATTATGGATGTGTAGCGCGCCACATTTATAATCAGGAGGCTATATGACGTCTAAGGTGGTTACCTTCTTCCTGACTCTAGATCGTGTGTAGAGTTGAGTCGTAAGTGTTCATCACTAACATTCACCTTATTTTCTTTCAGTGATGCCTTCGACTAGGAAGCAAGCAATTAGTAGGCAACTTGATACAACTGCGGGAGAGGGTACCGGTCAGGTGCCTCAAGCCAGAGCATACCAAAATGAGGCTCAGAGTGAGATGGCGTCTTATACCTCATCTACTCCATCTCCTCCAGAGGATATTAGGAGGCACCCAGCACCTCCAATTCATCAGTTTGGCACTACAGACCAGGATATGCAAAGTGCTTTGTAGTTGTTGACTAGATTGGTAGCTGCTTAGGCTCAGAGGTAGAATACAGGTGTTGCTGCTAAACCAGTTAGTACGAGAGTTCGTGATTTTATTAATTTAGACCCTCCAGTGTTTACTGGATCAGACCCCAAGGAGGACACGCAGACTTTTATTGACCAGGTTCATCGTACACTGCGGGTTATGCATGCTAGTGATACAGAGGCAGTAGAGTTGGCTTCTTATCGGTTACGAGATTTAGCGATTTTCTGGTATGATCGTTGGGAGAGATCCAGGGGTCCGAACGCTCCTCCAGATGTATGGAAAAATTTCCTGAGGCTTTTTTTCGTCACTATTTGCTAGTTGAGATACGACGAGCTAGAGATGATAAGTTCTTGAACCTTTGACGAGGTAATATGAGTGTGCGAGAGTATAGTATGCAGTTTGATTCTTTAGTAAGGTATGCTCCCCATATGGTGGTCGAGATGAGTGATAGGATTAGTTTTGTATTTTGGGCCGGGCCCGAGCCTAAATGGGCCAAACGGGCCGGGCTTAGCGGGCCTGGGCTCTGCCGCTCCCGGACTTCGTGGGGTCCATGGGTGGGACCAGCTTGTGACGAGCCTAAGCCCATATGGTCCTGGGCTAAACGGGCCGGGCTTGTGGGTTTAGCGGGCCTAACATGCTTTTTTTTTTTATTTTCGGGCTTTTTTTAATAATTTTTTTTGTTTAAGGAAATTTATTGTAAACCATATCATGGCTATATAAAAGTATATGTAGTATATATGTAGAAATCTAATTATTAAAGTGCTTGACGAAAAAGTAAAATAACAAAACAATAGTAAAACTAAATTGCCATGGATAATAAATTAATAACAAAGTACAACATGAAGCATAAATACGTGTAATAATTTTAAAATAACACAAATTATTTAAAAATCTTGAAGACGAATTCGGGGATAAATACCATCAACACAATACTTTATATGACTCCTTAAAATGCCCCAGGTACAATTTGAACGAAAATTAAGACTCTTCCACAGTTCTTGTACTTTAATCTTTAGCCTTCTTCATTTTCTTCAAGCACTTCATAGTAATGCGAAATAAATAAGCGCACTCTTTCCGAATGAGGCATGATGTAACTTGAAAATTAAGATTGAGACTTGAAGTCTTGAGAGATTGATGTTGATACCCAATTTGTTTCCTATATATATTTTTTATATACTCAAATACTTTCCAAATAGTATATGTATGCATATATAAGCATGCCCAAAGGTTTTTGGTATTTTCCCTCAATTTTAAGGGTTTTTAGAATTGATTTGTTGTCTATTTTAACAAGTACTAAATCCAAAATTATTCCCAAATTATTATGTTTTGGCAAATAACATATTTCCTTCTCATATTTACAATAAAATATAGTTAATATGATTTTCAAATATTTTTACAAATTTGTTTGGAATTTCTAAAGCTGAATTCATGAAATTGCAATTATAGCCTACGTTACAATTAACCGTATTTTATAATTATAAAATCATTTCAGGTATTTTTAGACTAATATTGTATAGTATTAATTAGTTCTGCATTTTAATTTTTTTTTCAAATCATTTCTTACTATTTTATAAAATAAAAAGGGGAGAAATTAGGTATTTAAAATTTGGCCAAATTTCATTACAAACATAGCCAAACCTAATTTCAGCCCCATCTCAAACAACCCATACCCAATTCAATTAACCCGGCCCAATTCTAATTCAATCTGAGCCGTTGATCAAACGAGATTAACGACCTAGATTTATTTGCCTAAAATAAATCAAAAGACCCCTCCTCTTACCCTCATTTTGCAAAGAGACCGGTCTCTTTCTCTAACCCTTCACCTCCCCTTCTCTCTAGAACCTTCTGGTTCATCTTCTGCGATGGCTCTCATCGCCTCTCCGACCAACTCCAGCGTCCCCTCTTTCGATCGTTAGCCGCCGTGAAACCTTATCTTACCGGCTCCCTCCATATTTGAAACTCCAAGAGTTTCCACCATGCAAGAAGGTCACTAAAACCTTGCCTGGGTCCGTTTCCAGCCTTTCTTTGATTGGTTTTGTGTCCGATGGTGCTATGTACTCTGTTAGTAATGAGTTTCATAGCCAGGCTCCTTACCTCTCTAATTTTATCGCAAAACCCTAATTTTGACTAAGTCTCTTAATCTCTATGTTTTAAAATGATTTTGAGTGTATTCTTTCTATTTTACACTACTCACTACTCAATTTCTTTGATTGATTCAAGTTTTTCAGCATTTGTTCTTTTTCTCAAAAAGCTAGGGTTTTTCGAACCCCTTTTTCAAAATCGCTATATCTTCTATTTCTTTTGGATATTATGTACGACTGTATTATGTGTTTATTTATGTTGCAATCCTGTTTGTTTCTGAGTTCCACGCTTTAAACCTTTACTAGGGTTCCGACTCGCTACTGTTTCTGTGATTCCTTACTTAGGGTTCTTGGTTTTGTGCCTATTGCATTTAAATAGGTTTAAATGCTTCTATTTACTATGTATTTTTTTTAATTCTGTGCATCTCTTTGAATCCCTGATTTGTGTGTGTTTTCCTTAAAGGTTCTTACACTGATTTTTCGAATTGTTACCTTACTTGTGAGATACTCTCTATACTTGGTGTTGATTCCTTCTGATTTTGGTCTTGTCCGTGATTCTTTGACTAATTTCAGAATTGATTTACACGCTTACCATATTTGTGTACTTAAATATATTGGTCGAATGTTCAGCTCATATTTTCCTTATTTGGAGAATTATGTATTTGGCCTTTATTACATGCTGCATGCCTACTACTCTTAGTGTGATATGCTTAATCGTCTGATTGATTCTTTCCTTATCTCATACTCTTATTCGAATCATAAATCCACACTTTAAAGGAATTAAGGTCCCATGACTGATTCAAATTGGTACTGTTTCTATAATTATGTACTTAATACCCTATTCTCTATTGGTTTTCAAAAACTATAAGTACTCATCTTCTATTCTCACTCAGAACACGAACTGAATTCATTCTGAACTCTCTCTTTTACACAAAATATATTCACTTCCCTATCTTATTTCTACACAACCTCTCTCACTTCTCCACTGGTTAATCAGATGGTTTGAAACCCAGGCTGAGCTTTAGGCTACTTTATTATTCTATTGCTCTCTGCTATTGCTGCTCACTTCTCTACTATTGCTGCTCAATTCTCCACTACTGCTGCTCTCTTTCTGCACACTCTCTGCATATTGCTGCTCACTCCCTGGCACACTATTGCTCACCACTTTGCATATTAGAGCTCACTACTACCCTGCATTACCTTGCCTTCAACTGGTATTAAACAATATGTTTCTATTTGTGTTGAACTTTCTGTTATTTATGGTATGCTTCTACTTAAGGTTTTGTTGTTCTTACTGCAATTAGCATGTCTCTATGTTGTTTAATATGCCTATCTTAATCTGGCATGCGCATTACTCCATTTTGTCTGTCTCCTACATGTTCCTCCCTACTTTGTCTGTCTCCTACTTTGATGCACAAGGCTGGTAATTCCACACTTGCACTGATTCAATGTTAGTCTGTTTGGGTGACTGGTATTGGCCAGGGGCCCCAATGGGCCCTTAGGGAGCTTTACCGCACCCAAAACCTTGGTAAATGCTGTGAAACTCAAAAGAAGTGAGGTTGAAGATTTGGGCCTGGTTGAAGGCTCCCTATTGATTAACTTCTTATTTTTGCTCTTCATCACTGTGATTTAATCGCATTGGTCTGTAATAACTTGTAATGAACAATGGGGGTTTATAGTGAAATTGGGCGAGATTATGCATTCTTTAGCCTTAAGTAATGGGTAGAAAACATGTCTATAGGATTTTACTTACCTACTTGTGCAGTAGAAACCATGTCTAGGGCATACATCTCATACGACTAGAAATCCTGTATTTAGGCTACTAAGTAATCCTGAACTTGTTCCTGATATGTGAATCTGTTTGGTATCTATCAATCTCATGCTGTTTGAAACCTCCTTGATTGTTTAAGTTATGAAGTGCTCCTCTTTGATGTTTGTGTATATATGTAACCGTGTTCTCATTTGTGAACTACTTGTCCCCATGTCCTCTTCCCCTGCTTATGCTTGCCTGATATTTTATCTTCTGTTGCTTTTTCTCTCAAAACTGTTTCTCTATAGACCCTCTTTCAAATTATTTTTCAACACAATCTCTTTTAAAACTCTATCACAATCTCACTTCTCCTAGAATTTGGGTTTTACCCCCTTAGTGTAAGCATTGCTTTGGGTATCTTGAGTACCCACTGAACTTTGATGCATAAGGCTGGTAATTCCACAATTACATTGATTCAATGTTAATCTGTTTGGGTGCCTGTTATTGGCCAGGGGTCCCAATTGGCCCTTAGGAAGCTTTGCCGCACCCAAAACCTTGGTAAAGGCTGTGAAACTCGAAAGAAGTTAGGTTAAAGATTTGGGCCTGGTTGAAGGCTCCTTATAGATTAACTTCTTATTTTTACTCATCATTAATGTAATTTAATCGCATTGGTCTTTAATAAATTATAATGAACAATGGGGGGTTTATAGTGAAATTGGGTGGGATTATGCATGCTTAGCTTTAAGTAATGTTTAAAAACATATCTATAGGATTTTATTTACCTATTTGTGCAATGGAAACCATGTCTAGGGCATACATATCATACAACTAGAAATTCATTTTTAGGCTATTTTACTTTCAGCTTGTAATTTACTTTCTAAACATAATCAGTTGTTAACCAACCAGTTACTGCTACTGCATTTAGACATGCAATGGAAACCTTTATGTGCATTAGATATCATGTACTTAGGGCTTGGTTTGCGATTGCTTGAATACCTCACTAGTTTTGCTTAACAATATAAGTCTGGTTAACAATTTTCCTTAAAAATTGGAAAACAAATATGCACGTCCATTCTTTTTTTTTTGATTAAACAGCGCATAGGCAATCCTTAGGCCGGATAAATCAATTGACCATCTTAATCATGTTTAAACCATTCAATATCTTTAGACTATCCGAATTTGTTTCCCTTCTCTGAGATCCTCTTGGTTTTCCTACTAAACTTCTGTCCTATTTTATAAACAATCATATATGTGAAAATACTTTCTACATAGTTACCTTTTATAGAATTGCATTACTTTCCCTAATACTCATAAGGACACTATGTCTTTAATATCTTATGTAATTTTTCAAAACTATAGTTTAAAATAATATACTTACACGCTCTTTTACACTTCTGAATGGTTTTACATCTGTTCTTCTACCTCTCTTGTCTGAAAACTATTTTTCTCAAGTGTGTTTAAAAAAAATATTTCTTCTGATTCCTAAACTGTTACGTATCTACTGCCTTTTTCTCATGTTCTATAAAATTTTTGTCCAACTCTCTTCTGCAAATTCTGTCTAAACTTTTCAGCTTCTATTTTAGCCCATTTTCGAACATTCCAGCCTTCAACTCTCATTTTCTTAGACCTTAAATGTGATTGAGACGTGCTAATTATATGGATATCCGTAGAGGGATATTCGAGCCTTTTCACATGCCACTTTATATGATTCCTAAGTCCTATTTACTTTTTGTATGTCGCCTAGTGTTTTGACCTTTAAACCTAAGGGTTCAGCCTAGTCCTCACCTTATAGGAATAGTGGTCCTAAAACACCCTCTAGGACCTATAGGACGGGACGGGTAGTAGCATGCAATAAGCATTCGTGACCAATCCACACGTTTAAATGACCCTTATGGGACGGGAAGTGTAGGATATGGATATGATGACCAATGCGCTTATATCTCGTGCGAGAATGATTTCTTGCTATTGTACCGAGGTAATCCATATTGTATCTAAACCTAAGACCTCTTTCCCTTTTTCTTTACTTGTATAATGTTTTCTTAAATTGATGCTCCAATTAATCCTTCTCTATTAAAATCACTTATGTCCTTCCCCTTCCTTTCTAAAATTTCAAAATTTTGTTTGTAACTATTATATGCAAACTCTATGTGTTTCTTTTTACTCTCCTTAAAGTCACAATTAAGCATGATCGGGAACCACACTAGTGGATCTTGAGGGGTGCCTAATACCTTCCCCTCGAGATAATCTCAAGCAATTACCTGAACTCTGATTTTCTTTCAAAAAATCTTCTTCTCTTTAAAAGTGTCCTAATGCACTATAATCATTAGGTCGCGACTCTTTAAATTCCATAACCCAATTCCTTAAAAGGGAATAAGAGTTGTTTTGTCCATAATATAGTAAACCCGATTTCACCTATCTTTTCGGAGGGAAAAAGGGGGCATCGACATCATGGCGACTCTGCTGGGGAATTGTTTAAGGCTTTTACCGTTACATGCTTTGTGTGTCTTTATTGCTTCCTTAATTGCCTTTATTTTCTTGCCTTTAATTATTTCATCATAAATAATAACTTGGCTCTTCATATATTTTTTTTCTTTCTTTTAATTTCTCCCTTTACTGCCTTATTATTATTTCAACACTGTTGTAATTTTCGAACATTTATTATCATCTTTATGAACGTGAGAATACATGTTATCTCCTTTATTCCTATGACTGCATTCTTCAACATCATATTCCACTCATGCAAAAACAAATCCTATAGCAACGCTTATAATGAGTGGTTGCACCCTTCCAATATTACAACCCCGTAAATGTGGCAAAGACATATTTGCGGTAAAACCAGTCGATCAACGGTGTAGGAGACGGTTCCGCGCCTTTCTCTCTTGAGTTGTCCACTCAAGGGTACCTTGTTTAGCACTTCAAAAAAATAGAAACCTTATTCCATTAAACTATTCATGCATCATGGTCAAACTTAGCCGAGTCATATATGTTGTCCGCATAAAGACTCAGTAAGATAGCCTAAACCGAAGTCTATTGGGTTTCCTCGCAACTCAAAGGACACCTCCACGTTATGTGCATTTATTTGGAGAACTAAATGCTTTTATGCTAATTATTGATTTAAATAGTTGAGTCTGGGTCTAACCCTTTGTTTTGCAGAAAATGAGGCACGAAGTCCCCAGATTCGGTATGGTAACCAACATCCACCCACGGTTGTTAAGTTGGTGGGAGGACCTTCATGCCAGTGATCAGACCCTTTTCCGCAAATACTTGGGAAACCTTCCTTCACTTTTGGAAGTTAATCCCGACAACAAGATTATCGAAGCTGCTACTTTATTCTGGGACAGTGATAGGTCGGTTTTTCGCTTCGGGGACCTCGAGATGACCCCTTTTGGAAGAAATAGAGGGTATAGTTGGAATACCTTGGGAGACTCCAGGTCTACTTATGCCAAAAAATCGCAAAGGAAGGGGTTTTATCAAAATTATGGGACTCAAGAAAATCCCCGATCTGACTTGTCTGAAGGAGTCCTACATACCATTTGACTTCTTATATGAAAGGTTTGGCCACATGAAGTCCTACCACACCTACCCTGATGGGTTTGCCCTTACACCTTTGGGGCACATACATAGAAGGGTCTTTGTATTCATGTTCTGCTCCTTGGGTATGATGATCTTTCCCATGAAGAAGGCTAGGATCCACACTAGACTAGACATGATGACCAAAACCTTGATAGAGGGTATTGATGGGCAGTGTTTCAGCGTAATGCCCATGATCATTTCCGAAATATATCGAGCTTTAAAAATCTGTTACTTCAGCTTTGGCTTATAGAACACCTTCAGAAAGGCCACTACATATAGGAAATCACATGCAGGGATTGGGATGAACATATCGCTTTTCATCACCCAAAGCTAATGAACTATATGCCCAACATGTTTGCTCAGCCAGAAGATGCCAGTGGATGGGTAGAGCTGTTTGAGAACCTAAAAGAAGAACACGTACAATGGATGTATGAGTGGTTCCCAACAGGGGAATTTATTGTTCATTCTCGGGATGCACCATTCCTTATACTCATCGACTTAAGAAGAACTTACCCGTATGTCCCTCTTCGAGCCATGAGGCAAGCTGGAAGAAAGCAGACCATACCAAGGATAGAGAAAATGAGTCATTTAAGGGCTAACTTTCAAGATGATGATAACCCGAACAAGTGTCAAGCTCAGCACATGTGGCACTGCAAGCTCGTCTTAGGGAAGGAATCTATTGAACCAGACAGGTATCATGCCGGGTGTGTGCCGCATTACACAGGTTGGTTGGAAGATGATCACATTGGTTTGGGTCGCCGAGGGTTTGTCCATGGTCATAGGCTTATTTATGAGAAAACTACAGTGCAAGTCAAATACAATCAACTGCGCAAAAGGATGCGAGAATGTGAAAATGAACATCGAGAAATACAGGAAGCTCACGAGAAGTTGATCAACGAATGGAAAGATATGGCTGTCAACGTCAACAATCGGCTGGGGTATCTGGAACGAGGTCTAGTGGAGTTGGAAGGGAAGTTCTTGAAGAGGATTGAAGATTGCTAGAATGCTGAGAGAAGTGCAGGCGGATATCTGGCTCAAGCCTATCTTTTGTTAGGAATACGCGAGTTGATGCAGCTGTACGAGGGAGGCAAGAGTACTGAATCTGGGAAAGGTCTTTGTGGAACCAAGTAGTTAGGACCTTTTTATTCTACTGCCTTCATAATGTAGTAAGGCCACTGGCCATTAGTGACACTTTTTATTACTCAGTTGTTTTTAGACTCGTCTTGTTTTTTATCAATAAAATGAGACATTTAGCATTATAAGTTCTCCAAATTTAATTTGTCGCTAGGCCTACCTCAAGCACAATGAGGCACCCAAATTAGGATGCGATTTATATTCCTGCACAATGTGTTTATATATCGCAGTATTATTTTCAGAATCCGCACTAACTTTTTACCTTTTGTTTTTCTTTTATTTTTTATTCCCCTTCCCAAATGTTAGTTTGTGCATTTTGGCACCATCAGCATACTCAACAAGATCCAATGGCCCTCCACCTCCTCCTCCTCCTCCGAGTCCTACCAGAAACAAGAACAAAGGCAAAATGGGAGATGTGAATGCTAGAAAGGAACTTGAGGGATCTTCTTAGAACACTGCAATTACCAAGGAGACTGCTGCTCATCTTGAGCAGACTTTACTAAGATTTCGGGAAGAATTGGACCAAGTCCGTAACCTGGCAAGCCTATCGATCACTCTTGCCGCTCCTGATGTTAACGCCCAGAACCCCATACCTCCACAAAATACCCCGCAACCACCAATACAACCCACTCATACCCAAGCTTGCAACACATTCAACAACACTCCATTACTCATTCCCAAACCTCAAAGCACAACAAACGACCACTTCCACAATAATCCTATCTTTGTGGTCACTGTATCCCGCTATACCCAGCCAATCACAAGTGCACCCGAGTCAAATGACAGGGACTCTCTCATTCAGAATTTGGCCGCTAAACTCAAGAAGCTAACTAGCCGGGTCCAAGAGGTAGAAGGTAGCAAAGGCATTGGGTTTGAACTATGAAGATCTTTATGTTCAGCTATATGTTGAGCTCCCGCAGGGGTACAAACCTCCCAAGTTCGAGATGTTCGATGGTACAGGTGATCCCAGGGTTCACCTGAGAATGTATTGTGATAAGCTGGAAGGAGTCAGAAGGGATGAGAAAATCCGCATGAAGCTGTTCATGAGGAGTTTGAAAGGTGATGCCTTATCTTGGTATATCAGCCAAGATGCAAAGAACTAGACAAGTTGGGTGAGTATGGAATGCGACTTTATGGACTGGTTCAGGTTCAACACTGAGAACGCACTAAATGTGTTCTATATCCAGAATCTGAAGAAGAAACCCACAGAGACTTTTTGTGAGTATGCTAATCGTTGGAGGCTAGAAGCTGGTAAGGTCAGGTCGGCCTTAGAGGAAAAGCATATGAACATGTTGTTTGTCCGGGCTCAGGATCCGCAGTACTATGAGAGGCTAATGCTGATAAAGGTCAGAAATTCTGTGACATCATCAAGTTGGGAGAAAGAATCGAAGAAGGTATCAAGAATGGTATGGTCACCAATCTCGAAGCATTATAGGCCACCAACAAGGCCTTAAAGTCTGGTGGAATGTCAAAGAAAAAGGACGTGAATTCCGTAATGGCTGCGCAAAGAGCCAAATCCCCTATGAAGTACCAAACCTATCCCTCAACTGCGCTCACATATCAACCTACCCTAAATTACCAAGCACCCTCACCTACATACCAAATGCCACCACATGCCTACCAATCACCTCCACTGCCCACATATCAACCCACTTCACCAAGATATTCCCCACCCGCCCCGGTGTACCAAGCCTATAATGCCGAACCTTCACACTATCAATCACCACCCACCCGCCAAAACTTTCCTCGACCCAGACCAAATTTCGACCGAAGACCTCCTAGACAGTATACTGCCATTGCCGAACCAATCAACCAATTATATGAAAAACTCAAAGCAGCCGTTTACGTTTTACCTATCCCAGCCATAACTCCAGAAAATCCTTCCCAATGGATTAATCCTAACAAAACCTGCGTATACCATTCTGGAATGAAAGGCTATACCATCGACGAGTGTCGCTCATTGAAAGACAAGATTCAGACTCTAATTGATAACAAGGTCATTATAGCAAAGGAGCCCGCTCCCAATATCCGCAGCAACCGTCTGCCTAACCACAAGGGCGAAGGCATCCATATGATCGAGATTGAGGATGATTGGGACCCCAAAGGGTCAATCAGGTTGATAGCTGAAGGAGATGAACCTAAGATGCCGGTGGTTACCCTCAATCCAATGGTTGTTCAGATCCAGCCCTCTGAGGACGATGTGGTAAATGTGTCTGTACCACTCGAGTTTGAAGCACCTCCTGCAAAGGCGCCAAAATCGATTGAGGTTGAGTTCGGGATTCCAAAGGCACCTGCACCATTCAAAGTTGTTGTGTTACCTCCCAGGATGCCAATTCCAGTTTCCATGACAGACGTGACCCTGTTCAAATCAAACGCCATACCTTGGGATTATACAGCCGAGGCTAGAAGGAAAGGGAAAATATATACTAGAGAAGCAATCACTGCATAGGGCACGACTAGAACTGGCAGGGTATACACCCCAGAGCATCTATCCAAGTCCAGCAAGCAAGCCTCTGGGCGGCCTGTTGAAAATGGACCCGATGACCTTTGGAGAAAGATACATGCCGAAGAATACTCGGTCGTTGAGCAACTGAATAAAACACCAGCGCAGATTTCCATCCTGGCTCTTCTGCAAAGCTCTGAGGCACATATAAATGCCTTAATGAAAATATTGAGTGAAGCTTATGTTCCCAGCAACATAACGGGAGGCAAAATGGATAACATGGTAGGACAAGTGCTGGAAAGTCACAAGATCACCTTCCATGAGGATGAGTTACCACCTGAAGGGCTTAGTCACAACAAGGCATTGCACATCACTGCGCAATGCGAAGATTATTTCATCACCAGGATCCTGGTCGACGGGGGATCTAACCTTAAAATTTGTCCACTGATAACCCTCAGGACATTGGGGAAAGGACTACATGAGATCAAAGACGGAGTTATCAGTGTTAAAGCTTTCGATGGGTCTCAAAGATCTACCATTGGAGAAATTAGCATGTGTTTACAGATGGGACCTACCTAGTTCGATGTTGACTTCCAAATCATAGACGCGCCAACACCCTACAATTTATTGCTGGGACGACCCTGGATCTACGCCGCTGGGGCTGTGGCGTCAACCCTACACAAAGCAGCGAAGTTTTAATGGAATCACCATGAAGTGATCATTCATGGCTACAATAGCAACTCTATATACAGTCGCCAAACCATCCTGATGATTGGAGGCAGAAGGAGAATAGGCGGAGAGACATACCATCACATCGAGCGAGTCAATGACATAGACAAAGACAAGTGATGGGATAACAACATTGAGAGTATCTTAAATTGGTGTGGAATGAGCCTGGAAAAGGACTTGGCAAGAACCTCCAGGGTTATCACCAAACCATCAAACTAAAGAAACATGGCACTACTTTTGGCTTAGGGTATGAATACACTTGGGAGGAGTTCGACCATTGGTCACCACCATGGCGCAACCCCTACTATCCATTGGAGCACCCTATACCTCTGTTTGGAGCAGACCTTTTAGCTAGATGATATTATATATGGGTTGGAGGAGGATGAAACTCTAGCAGCGATGGAGAACCTGTTTCTGGAAGATGACATGGACTGTTTTGTTATCTTCGAGGAGGAAGGGGAAGATCTTCCATTCAGGCTGTGAACTGAGGAGAATGCCTCATAAATTGGTCAGTCAGGACCACCAGTGCCTGGAGAGCTTTGGGGTAGCAAGGGTAAACGACACACTATGCATTGTATTTTACTTTTTAGTTGATTTTACTTTTCCGCATTTTCTTTACTTTGAAAACAGCTCCGATGTTTCGAACAATTATGAATTTAATCAAAAGCATTTACCAAGTTTATTTTTATATCTCGCTCTTATAACTTTTCTCTATCATTTACTTTATTTTACACAACATTACTATTACATATCTTGATAATGAACCAACGACTGTGACTTGAAATGAGGCAATGCAACAAATGCACATAGATTCATAAGAGGATGATATACCAGAAGAGGTTGTCCGAGAAGTCGAGAGCTTTGAGAATAGACCCAAATACAATTTGGATGAAACTGAGATTGTCAATTTGGGGAATGCAGAGAACGTCAAGGAAACACATATCAGTGTGCATTCGTCGCCATTGGAAAAGAAAGAGTACATAGATTTCTTAAAAGAGTATGAGGATATTTTTGCCTGGTCATATGACGATATGCCAGATCTTGGCACATCCATTGTGGCTCACAAGTTGCCAACAGATCCGACATGTCCGCCGTTAAAGCAGAAACTCAAAAAATTTAAACCAGACATGATTTGGAAAATTAAAGAAGAAGTTACCAAGCAAGTCAAAGCCTGAGTTCTCAGAGTGGTAGAGTATCTGACATGGTTAGCCAACATCGTGTAGGTACCGAATAAGGATGGGAAGGTTAGAGTATGTGTCAACTACCGGGATCTCAACCGGTCCAGTCCTAAAGACTACTTTCCTTTGCTGAACATACACATCTTGATCGAAAACTGCGCCAAGCATGAGCTTTAGTCGTTCGTTGATTATTTTGCTGGATCCACCAGATATGGATGGATGAAGAAGATGCGGATAAAACAACGTTTGCCACGCCATGGGGGATGTACTATTACAGAATGATGCCATTCGGTTTGAAGAATACTGGTGCCACCTATATGAGAGCCATGACTACTATTTTTCATGACATGATACATAAAGAAATCGAGGTGTATGTGGACGACGTCATCATCAAATCCAGGAAAACCGCAGATCATATGGAAGATTTGAGAAAGTTCTTCAATAGATTGAGGAGGTACAACTTGAAACTGAGTCCCGCCAAGTGTGCATTTGGGATTCCTGTTGGAAAGTTACTGGGTTTCATTGTGAGTCACCGAGGAATAGAATTGGATCCGTCAAGATTCATGTCCATTCAAGAATTTCCACCGCGAAAGAACAAGAAGGATGTGATGAGTTTTTTGGGGAGGCTTAACTATATCAGCCGATTCATAGCTCAGTCCACTGTTATTTGTAAACCTATCTTTAAGATGCTAAAGAAGGATGCTGTCACTAAATGGACTGACGACTGTCAAAAGGCTTTTGACAGAATCAAGGAATACTTGTCTACGCCGCCAGTCTTGGTTCCGCCTGAGCCAAGAAGACCCCTTTTGCTTTATCTCACAGTTTTGGATGGGGCATTTGGTTGTGTTTTGGGACAACATGATGAAACGTGAAGAAAGGATCAAGCAATCTATTACTTAGCAAGAATTTTACCCTGTACGAGGCTCGATATTCCTTATTAGAGCGCACATGTTGTGCTCTGACCTGGATAGCTCAGAAGTTGAGGCATTATTTCTGTGCCTACACAAATTATCTCATATCAAGGATAGATCCGTTGAAATATATCTTTCAGAAGCCCATGCCTGCCGGCAATCTTGCTAAATGGAAAATCCTGTTAAGCGAGTTCAACATTGTTTATATTACCCAGAAGGTAGTGAAAGGACAAGCTTTGGCATATCATCTCGCTGAGAGTCCTGTGGGAGGAGAATACAAGCCTCTGAAGACGTATTTCCCTGACGAAGAGGTATATTTCATAGGAGAAGACATTGCAGAATGCTATGATGGTTGGAGAATGTTTTTGATGGAGCCGTAAATTTCAAAGGAGTTGGTATAGAATCAGTCCTGGTATCAGAAACCGATCAGCATTACCTAGTATCCTCCAAGCTTAGATTCCCGTGCACCAATAACATGGCCGAGTATGAAGTCTACATCTTAGGGCTAAAATTGGCCACCGATATGAACATTCAGGAGCCACTAGTGATCGGAGACTTGAACCTACTTATACATCAGGTTTGAGAAGAATGGGCAACCAAGAATTCCAAGATACTCCCTTATCTACATCATATACAGGAGTTGAGGAAGAGATTCAGAAAGACGGAATTCCAGCACGTTCCCAGATAGAGAATGAGTTCGTTAATGCCCTAGCCACTTTATCATATATGATCCAACATCTAGATACAAAATTTATTGATCCCATTCAGGTCAAGATTCACCACAACCAGCTTATTATGCTCATGTTGAGGAAGAAGTTGATGGGAAACCTTGGTTCCATGATATCAGGGAATACTTGACAACAGGAGAATAACCGGAGCTTGCCAATGCTACTCAGACGCGCACGCTCCGGAGGTTATCCAAAAATTTCTTTCACATCGGAGGAATCCTTTATAGGAGGACTCCCGATCTGGGATTATTAAGGTGTGTCTAGGAAAGAGAAGCAACAAAACTATTGGAGGAAGTGCACGCAGGGACCTGCGGACCGCACATGAATGGTTTCGTTTTAGAAAAGAAGATATCCCGAGCAGGGTATTTTTGGATGACTATGGAAACAGACTGCATCCAGTATGTCCGAAGGTGCCATCGTTGTCAAATACATGCAGATATGATAAAAGTACCTCCAAACGAGCTTACTGCAACAAGCTCACCATGGGCGTTCGCCGCTTGGGGAATGGATATTATTGGACCAATAAAGCCTGCCGCATCAAATGGGCATAGGTTCATCTTAGTGGCAGTTGATTAGTTTACCAAATGGGCTGAAGCAGCATTTACAAAGTAGTGACCAAGAAAGTTGTAACAGCTTTCGTCCGCGACCGTATTGTTTGTTGATTCAGAATTCCAGAATCAATCATCACTGACAATGGTTCCAATCTCAATAGCGATCTGATGAAAGCAATGTGTGAGACTTTCAAGATCAAACATAGGAACTCTACAACTTATAGACCGCAGATGAATGGAGCTGTAGAAACAGCCAATAAGAACATCAAGAAGATACTAAGAAAGATGATTGAAAGGCGCAAGCAGTGGCACGAGAAATTGTCGTTCACCTTATTGGGTGGCTTATTGTACCACGGTCCGCACATCAACTGGGGCCACTTCCCACATGCTGGTTTATGGTGCAGAGGGGGTCATTTCCGCCGAAGTAGAAATTTCCTCCTTAAGAATCAGACACGAAGCAGAGTGAGATGATGCAGAATGGGTAAAAGGTCGCTACGAGTAATTAGCCCTTATAGACGGAAAGAGAATGAATGTAGTTTGCCATGGTAAGTTATATCAGAACAGAATGTCCATAGCTTTCAACAAAAGAGTTATACCAAGGAAGTTTACACCAGGACAGCTGGTGTTGAAGAAATTATTTCCACATCAAGATGAAGCCAAGGGGAAATTTTCTCCCAATTGGCAGGGTTCGTACATGGTTCATCGGGTTCTAGCTGAAGGAGCCCTTATTCTTGCAGAAAGGGACAAAGAAGTCTGGCCGAAGCCTATCAACTCAGACGCAGTGAAACGATACTATATTTGATCATATGTTTTCCCTTTATGATGTAATTTTAACTACGCCTGACCTGGTTCCCGTTTAGGAGAGGATAGATAGGCAACCCTATGGGTTCGGTCACATTTTAATAAAATTTCCATTTTCCCCCGCTATTGGAACTGGGGAAAATTTTTGAGGAGGACCCTCAAAATTTCGAAGTCAGTTTGTCAGCCTCTTCATCAGCGCCGACCTAGTAAACTGGGGCTGAATTTTCTGGAGGACCCTCAAAATTTTGAAATCGATCCGCTTTCAGTTATTCAGCACATCCGTCAATAGCACCAGCTTATTAAACTGGGGCAGAATATTGAAGAGGACCCTCATAATTCCGGAATAGGCGAGGTTGCCATGTCTTGAACCACGTTGCAGTTGTTGGTTCATCCAAAGTAAATTTGTTTTGCAAAATATACTTACATTATATTTACTGGATCATGCTTAAATATCATTTGCATCGCTTTTGTTTAGCAACGCTACCCCCAATGGTACACGACGTCAAGAGTCAGGGGATACAAAATAACCTTCCCCCTCTACAGAACTAATGATTTTTCTTTGGATGCAGGCACCCAGGTCGCAAATCATTTGATAGATCCACACACTCGTACTCTTCAGGGTTGGAACTTTTAGAACGATCATTTATACACAGATTTTAGTATCTACACCCGACATCCCCAATAGCCATGATGCCGCAATCAGCTAAGAAAATCTTACTACATTCACTCTTTACATTTCTACATTTTGCATAAGGCTATTTTCTGCCTTCCAAGGTTAAGCTCTACCTCCATCCTGCATAAGGCTATTTATCTGCCTTTTGAGACTTAGCCCTGTCTCTATCTGCATTTCTGCATAAGGCTACCTATCTGCCTTTCGAGACTAAGCTCTGTCCCCATTCCTACATTGCATAAGGCTATTTTCTGCCTTATGAGGTTAGGCTCTACCTCCATCTTACATAAGGCTATTTATCTGCCTTCCAAGGTTAAACTCTACCTCCATCTTGCATAAGGCTATTTATCTGCCTTTCGAGACTAAGCTCTGTCTCCATCTGCATTGCCAAAGGCTATTTTATGCCTTCTGAGGTTAAGCTCTACCTCCATCCTGCATAAGGCTATTTATCTGCCTTTCGAGACTAAGCCCTGTCTCCATTTGCATTTCTGCATAAGGCTACCTATCTTCCTTTCAAGACTAAGCTCTGTCTCCATTCCTGGATAGCATAAGGCTATTCTGCCTTCCAAGGTTAAACTCTACCTCCATCCTACATAAGGCTATTTATCTGCCTTCCGAGGTTAAGCTCTACCTCCATCCTGCATAAGGATATTTATCTGCCTTTCGAGATTAAGCTCTACCTCCATCCCGCATAAGGCTATTTATCTGCCTTTCGAGACTAAGCTCTGTCTCCAACTGCATTGCATAAGGCTATTTTCTGCCTTTCGAGGTTAAGCACTACCTCCACTCTGCTATTTATCTGCCTTTCGAGACTAAGCTCTGTCTCCATATGCATTGCATAAGGCTATTTTCTGCCTTCCGAGGTTAAGCTCTACCTCCATCTTGCATAAGGCTATTTTCTGCCTTCTGAGGTTAAGATCTACCTCCATCCCGCATAAAGCTATTTATCTGCCTTCCGAGGTTAAGCTCTACCTCTATCCTGCATAAGGGTATTTATCTGCCTTTTGAGACTAAGCTCTGTCTCCTTCTGCATTGCATAAGGCTATTTTCTGCCTTCCGAGGTTAAGCACTACCTCCATCCTGCATAAGGCTATTTATCTGCCTTTCGATTCTAAGCTTTATCTCCATCTGCATTGCATAAGGCTATTTTCTGCCTTCCGAGGTTAAACTCTACGTCCATCCTGCATAACGCTATCATCTGCCTTCCAAGACTAAGCTCTGTCTCCATCTGCATGACTGACATATTTCCATTTTATTTTTTTGAACGGCTGAAATATTGCCACCTGCATTTTAAATTCTCACTCTGGCTGAAAGATTGCCACCCTTTGCATTCATTTGGCTGAAATATCGCTTCTTGCATTTTAAATTCTCGCTCTGGGTGAAAGATCGCCACCCTTGCATTTATTTGGCTGAAAGAGTGCCACCTATTCATAGGATGAAAGATACACAACTTGTTCAAAGGCGTCAAAGTTCGGAGGCACCACTCACATAGCCCGAGAACACCATTTCATGGCTTACGAATCTTTACTTTCATGCTCTTCATGGGCGAGGATATCATAGTCCGAGGATGTCATCTTAACCGTCCGAAGACAACATTCATGGTCGAACGGGAACTTGCATCATGTTTAAATTATGCACAATATATGCGCACATTGCTCAGTTACAGGTACACCGCCTAGCAAACGGCCATCTTAGAGTGTTAGATAATACGCTTAACGCTAGAGGGGGGGTGAATAGCGTTATAATAAAATTTAGCGTAAACTTGCGGAAATTAAAATTTGCAGGAAATAATTAAGTGCGTTAAATAAACAAAAAGAAAGAACGCATCGATGTATTCTGGTTCACCACAACACGTGGCTAGTCCAGTCCCCGAGAGACTCTCTCGAGATTTTCCACTAACTTGTCAAGCTTACGGGTGCTCAACAAACCTTTACAACTTAAGGACACACGCCTTAACACCTTTGCTCGGAGATACAACACTCCAAGACTTCAACCAAGGAAACACAAGTTCCTTACAACAAGAGAATCACAATTCTCTTACAAGTGTATAAAACACTAAACACTCAAACAAAACACTCCTTAATGAGTAGATATGAGTAAAAGAAGTAAGCTCAAGATCACAACAACTATGGACAAGACTTTGGCTCTCAAAAGCTTTTTGAAATGAATATAAAATGATAAACAATAGTATGCAAGCTTATAGCAATAGAATGATCAGTTGTTGTGTGTTGTTGTGTTTAAAACACTGAAATGAAGCTGTATTTATAGTTGAAAAACTTGGCATTACCGTTGTCTAATTGTCAATTAAGAGTTGCTGATTTTACTGAGTGACAATCGATTGTCAAGAAGCCACAATCGATTGTTTGCCAATCGTTCCAGAAATCAATCCCAGATTTTACGCTTAACAATCGATTGTCCAAGATCAACAATCGATTATTGGTAACGTTCAAAAAATCATTTCCAGATTTTACGTAAAACAATCGATTATACCAAATCAATAATCGATTATTCAGCAACGTTCAAAAAAATCCTTTCCAGATTTTAATTTCAACAATTGATTGTACAAAATCAACAATCGATTATTCAGCAACGTTCAAAAAATCTTTTCCAGATTTTAATATCAACAATCGATTGTACAAAATCAACAATCGATTACCTGACGGTATTTGAAAACTTTACGACAACGGTCAGCTTCACAATCGATTGTGTAATGTTAACAATCGATTATTATCAGATTTTGAAAATCATTTTAGACACTGCCTCTTGCCAATCGATTGTTTTATACTCACAATTGATTATTTAATAATTTTGAAAAAGTCTGGAAGACACTGCCTCAACACAATCGATTGTCATAAGTTCACAATCGATTATTTTGTGACTTTGAAAAATCTGAAGGACACTGTCTCTTCACAATCGATTGTCATTAACTTCACAATCGATTATTTTGAGCGTTGAAAAACTTTGATGTACACTGCCTCATCACAATCGATTGTCATAGGGTTCACAATCGATTGTCATGCAGGTTTGAAAAACCTGATGCTCACTGCCTTAACACAATCGATTGTCATTAGTTCACAATCGATTGTCATGCAGTCTTGGCTTAACATAATCGATTATCATAAGCACATAATCGATTATCTTAGTCCAGATTTTAGAGGCATGTTTAAAAATCATTTTGACTGAAGTAAATATGCATGATTTAAAATCATTTAGCATTAAATTAAATATGCATGATTTTGTAAAAATAATTTTACGAGAGAAGCCATGTCATGAGTCAAGTTGTCGGATCAAGATCACAATTAAGAACGACTCATTTAAACTATAAAACTTTGTCTTGTGCTTGAATCTCGTTATCCACCAATTGTGCGCTTGTACTTGAACTTCGCATATATCAATTTGCGCTTGTTTGTCATTCATCAAAACCTACACATAAGAACACACGTTTTAGTATAAAGCCTTGAGAACGTGTTTCCAACAATTTCCCCCTTTTTGATAATGACAAACTTTAAGCGGGATATGCAACTTAAACAATTTATAATGACGATTCAAGACAAGTAAAGATATGCAATAAGTATGCGTTTAGTTCCCCCTCAATATATGAATTCCCCCTCAATTTAAGCTTATAAATATTGAGAGTGCATACCCGTTATCTTCCCCCTTTTGCCATTAGCAAAAATAATATAAGAAGATGCCAAAGATGTAAATAAAACTTGTTTATTTATTGGAAAGAAAACGTGATTACTTAAAGAGAGTACAATAACTCAAGTAAAGCAGAACAATCGATTATTGATACGAGATAATCGATTATTAGACGACAGAAATCGATTTTTTTCTGAAGAAGACTCGATTATTGCGCGTCATGCTTCATAATTCCCCCTACCTTTAGGGCGATACCTGCAAAAATTCGTTAGACGTCTCTGACGCTCAAGTTAGAAATCATGTAAAATAAAAAAGATGCAATGCATGACTTAGATCAACGTGGAGTGAAGAATCCCGAGTTCACTACGAATTCGGAAGAAGGACTCTTTCTCTAAGGGCTTAGTAAAGATGTCGGCCAATTGGTCTTTGGTTTCAACAAATTCGATTTCGACATCGCCCTTGAGAACGTGATATCTTATAAAATGATGTCTAATTTCAATGTGTTTTGTTCGCGAATGAAGAACGGGGTTCTTCGTCAAGCATATGGCACTAGTATTATCACATTTAAGAGGGATATGATCAAGACTTAGGCCATAGTCCAAGAGTTGTTGTTTCATCCAGAGGATTTGAGCGCAACAACTCCCCGCGGCTACATATTCAGCCTCGGTTGTGGACAACGCAACACTTACTTGTTTCTTGCTAAACCAAGAAACGAGAGAGCTACCGAGCAAATGGCAAGTGCCACTAGTGCTCTTGCGGTCCAATTTGCATCCAGCAAAATCGGAGTCGGAATAGCCAACGAGTTGGCATGAAGAACCTTTGGGGTACCATAGACCCACATTTGTAGTACCAACAAGGTACTTAAAAATCCGTTTTACCGCAGTAAGGTGAGACTCCTTCGGACACGATTGATAACGGGCGCATAAGCACACGCTAAACATGATGTCCGGACGACTAGCAGTAAGATAGAGAAGAGAGCCAATCATACCTCGATACTTCTTAGTGTCGACTTCCTTACCTTTCTCATCTTTGTCTAGATGATCGGATGTGCTCATGGGAGTCGCCATTGCTTTTGCATTGTTCATTTCAAATCGTTTCAGCAATTCTTTGCAATATTTGGCTTGGCAAATGAACGTACCTTCTTTCATTTGCTTTACTTGTAATCCCAAAAAGAATATTAACTCACCCATCATAGACATCTCAAATTCGCTTGTCATTAAATCGGAAAATTCCTTGCATAAGACATTGTTAGTAGCACCAAATATGATATCATCCACATATATTTGAACTAATAAAATATCATTGTTTTTATGCTTAACAAAAAGGGTGGTGACAACTTTCCCCCTAATGAAATCATTTTCCAATAGAAATTTACTCAATCTTTCATACCAAGCTCGGGGAGCTTGTTTTAAACCATAGAGAGCCTTTTTGAGTTTGAAAACATGATCGGGAGATTTAAATTCTTCAAAACCGGGGGGTTGTTCAACATAAACTTCTTCTTGTATAACACCATTTAGAAAAGCACTTTTCACATCCATTTGATATAAATTGAAATTCATAGAAGAGGCAAAAGCGAGCAATAGACGAATAGCTTCTAATCTAGCTACGGGAGCATATGTTTCTTCATAGTCAATACCCTCTTCTTGATTATAGCCTTTTGCTACAAGCCTAGCTTTGTTTCTAGTGATTACACCATTTTCATCTAGTTTGTTTCGAAAAACCCATTTCGTACCAATTATGGTATGATTTTCGGGTCTTGGCACCAAATCCCAGACGTCATTCCGTTTGAATTGGTTAAGCTCCTCTTGCATTGCCAAGGTCCAAAATTCATCCCCAATTGCTTCGGAGATGGTTGTTGGTTCAATTTGAGACACAAAAGCAGTATGTCCTAAGGTGTTCTTAAGGGAGTTTCGGGTACTTACCTTTTCTCCGACGTCGCCAATTACCTGTTCGTGAGGGTGATCTTTGATTGTCCTCCATTCGTTAGGCATTATCGTTTCTTTCTCCAATTGTGGCGCTTCCTCCATTGGTTGTTCCAAAATTTCATCTTTATTTTCCTTAGGCGTTTCCTCTTGTATTTTGTCTTTCAAGCTATCTAAAATACCTGCAAGATCAAAACCAGAATCCTTTCTGGCCAAGCGAGCATTATTTTCGGAAAATACAACATGAGGGGATTCCTCCACAGTTTCGGTTCTTTTATTAAAAACCCTATATGCTTTGCTACGTGAAGAATAACCAATGAAAATTCCCTCATCGGACTTAGCATCAAAATTTTGAAAATTGATCTTTGCTATTGTTATGAATAAAACATTTACAACCGAATACTCTAAAATGGGAGATATTTGGTTTCCTTCCTTTATAGAGTTCATAGGGAGTTTTCATGAGTATAGGCCTTATGACTACTCTATTTAAGACGTAGCATGCGGTACTCACGGCATCCGCTCAAAAAAGTTTGGGAATCTTGGCCTCTTCGAGCATGGTTCTAGCCATCTCTTCGAGACACCTATTTTTTCCTTTCCACCACCCCATTTTGTTGTGGTGTACGTGGAGCGGAAAAGGTATGCTCGATACCGAGTTCGTCACAAAAGTCCGCAAAGAGATTGTGATCAAACTCTCCCCCATGATCACTTCTAATTGAAGTGACGGTTGTTTCCTTCTCGTTTTGAACACGCTTAAGAAAATATTTAAAATTCTGAAAAGCATCACTTTATTGGCAAGAAATAAAGTCCAAGTAAATCTAGAATAATCATCAACAATCACAAAAGCATAACGATTTCTTCCTAGACTTTCAATGCGAGATGGTCCAAATAAATCCATGTGAAGCAATTGCAATGGTCTAGAAGTTGAAACAATATTTTTGGATTTGAAAGATGCCTTTGTTTGCTTCCCTTTTTGACATGAATCACAAATAGAGTCATCTTCAAATTTTAAATTGGGAAGGCCAATAACTAAGTTTTGAGAAATCAATTTGTTCAAAAGATGCATGTTGATATGTGCTACTCAACGATGCCATAACCAAGTATCATCCTCTTTACTCATAAGACAATCAACATATTCGGGTGAGGAATTAGCAAGATCAACCATATAAATATTATCCACTCTAAAACCACGAAGGATAATTTTAAAATCACTACATCTAAACACTAAGCATTCATCCGAATCAAATAGGGCAAGATTTCCCTTATCACATAATTGACTTATGCTCAAGAGATTATGCTTTAAACCTTTCACAAGTAATATATGCTTAATAGAGGAATTTTCATCCTTACCGACCGATCCGATGCCAATAATCTTTCCTTTATTGTTATCCCCAAAAATCACACTTCCTCCTTCTTTGTGTTCTAGTTGAAGGAATTTGGATTCGTCTCCCGTCATATGTTTGGAGCATCCACTATCAAGGTACCATAGTACACTTGATCCCTTCAAACATACCTACAAAACAAGTTAATGCGTTTTAGGTACCCATGCCATTTTGGGTCCTTGAGGGTTAGGCATATTATAATGATGCGATTGAGTGATATGTCTATGTCGTGTAAAGCATGCAGGGGCAATATGACCAATGCGTCTACAATAATGACAAGTCACGTTGGGGTTATGCATCCTTCTAGGTTCATAGTAACTTGATGGACGAAAATGAATTACTCTATTTTCATTATGACTATTGCGCATTTCATGAGAACCATCTCTCCTACTATTAGTTCTAAAATGAGCAGCATTTCTAGAGTAATGGTCATGTCTAGATGTTCTAAGAGGTTCAAAACTCCTTCTAGTGTTTGGCCTAGAATATGCATCATTTCTAGGGTAGTCATTTCTAGGTGGTAAGTCATTTCTAGGTCTTCTAAAATGTTCAACATTTGGTCTAACATGCATATTTGTTCTAGGATTGCTATTTCTAGGACAAGCATTTGTTTTATTAATCCTAGGTTTAGCCTTAGGTGGTTGGGGTTTGGCTTCAACCTTTTCTTTAGGCTCATTCTTAAAATCTATGCCATGCTTGGTTGACTTCAAATTAACAAGGACCTCATTCAAGTTTTTGTGAGAAGAATTAAACTTATCTAAGGTGCCCTTAAGCCTTTCTACTTCATTTTTGAGATGCATGAAAGAAGTGCAATTTCTAATAGGGCTTTCGGGCTTGTCGGCGCTTCTTTTTCCGAAAAACTTGTTTTCCTCTTTCAACTTCTCATTTTCTAAAACCAGTTTTTCCAAATCCTTTTCTTTCAATGAGAGTTGTTTTTGAAAATCTTTTTCTTTTGAAGAAGCATTTTCTTTTATGCTTTTAACAGTTTTTGAAGCCTTAATAAATTCACTATATAACTCATCAAAAGCATTTTGCATTTGTTCAGGGAAAAGAATTTTTTAGAAGAGATTTGACATACCTCATCTTGCTTGTCTTCTTGTGCCATAAGACAAAGGTTTGCGCTTTCCTCTTCTTCTCCTTCGCTTGACTCGTCTCCGGAGTCGCCTCCCCAAGATATATATGCACGTTGCTTTTTGAAAGGTTTCTTTTCCTTTTTGAGGTTTGGGCAGTTTGACTTGATGTGCCCGATTTCTCCGCATTCATAGCACTTTATTTGTTCTCCTTGCTTTTTGCCCTTACGTTCATATTCCTTCCTCATGAACTTTTGAAATCTTTTGATAACGAGTCCAAACTCGTTGTCTCCGTCCTCATCGTTTTGAGATTGACTTGTGCTTGCCTTAAGCGCTATTCTTTGCCTCCTTTGATCATCAACAAGAGGGTTAAGTATTGTAGATTCATAAGTCTTAAGGTTACCTCTTAATGCGTCGATTGTGACATTTGAGACGCCTATGGATTCTTGAATTGCATCGGCCTTTGATCGCCATGCCGGAGTGAGACTTCTAAGAATTTTTCAAACAAGTTCTCTATCCGTGAATGTCTTCTTGAGGGCATGTAGGTCATTTACGATTATCGAAAATCGTTCGAACATTTCATCCACCTTTTCACCTTCCTTCATGTGAAATAATTCATAAGCATGGGTTAGGAAATAAATTTTAGCTTCCCTTACCTGGTCCGTACCTTCGTACGTAATTTCCAGCTTGTCCCACATTTCTTTTGCCGTTGTGCAACACGATATTTTCCTGTAATCGTTAGCATTTACTGCACATATAATAAATTAATTACTTTAGCATTATTTTGAACCTTTCGGATATCATCCGCGTCATATTCTTCTTCGGACTTGGGAACCCATTCGTTTTCAACCTTTTTGGTTGGAATTTGATTTCCCTTTGTTATCACCTTCCAGAGATGAAAATTGTTTGCTTGAACGAAGATTTTCATCCTCTCCTTCCAGTACGTATAGTTTGTACCGTTGAATAGTGGTGGTCGGGTGGAGCACTGTCCTTCCTCTATTCCTGCAAAAGAATCACGAGTAGAAGCCATGGAAGTTTCTCTCAAACTGTTAAGTCTTCAGAGAGTTGGGCTCTGATACCAATTGTTAGATAATACGCTTAGCGCTAGAGGGGGGGGGGTGAATAGCGTTATAATAAAATTTAGCGTAAACTTGCGGAAATTAAAATTTGCAGGAAATAATTAAGTGCGTTAAATAGACAAAAGGAAAGAACGCACAGATGTATTCTGGTTCACCACAACACGTGGCTAGTCCAGTCCTCGAGAGACTCTCTCGAGATTTTCCACTAACTTGTCAAGCTTACGGGTGCTCAACAAACCTTTACAACTTAAGGACACACGCCTTAACACCTTTGCTCGGAGATACAACACTCCAAGACTTCAACTAAGGAAACACAAGTTCCTTACAACAAGAGAATCACAATTCTCTTACAAGTGTACAAAACACTAAACACTCAAACAAAACACTCCTTAATGAGTAGATATGAGTAAAAGAAGTAAGCTCAAGATCACAACAACTATGGACAAGACTTTGGCTCTCAAAAGCTTTTTGAAATGAATATAAAATGATAAACAATAGTATGCAAGCTTATTGCAATAGAATGATCAGTTGTTGTGTGTTGTTGTGTTTAAAACACTGAAATGAAGCTGTATTTATAGTTGAAAAACTTGGCATTACCGTTGTCTAATTGTCAATTAAGAGTTGCTGATTTTACTGAGTGACAATCGATTGTCAAGAAGCCACAATCGATTTTTGCCAATCGTTCCAGAAATCAATCCCAGATTTTACGCTTAACAATCGATTGTCCAAGATCAACAATCGATTATTGGTAACGTTCAAAAAGTCATTTCTAGATTTTACGTAAAACAATCGATTATACCAAATCAATAATCGATTATTCAGCAATGTTCAAAAAAATCCTTTCCAGATTTTAATTTCAACAATCGATTGTACAAAATCAACAATCGATTATTCAGCAACGTTCAAAAAATCTTTTCCAAATTTTAATATCAACAATCGATTGTACAAAATCAACAATCGATTACCTGAAGGTATTTGAAAACTTTACGACAACGGTCAGCTTCACAATCGATTGTGCAATGTTAATCAGATTTTGAAAATCATTTTAGACACTGCCTCTTGCCAATCGATTGTTATATACTCACAATCGATTATTTATTAATTTTGAAAAAGTCTGGAAGACACTGCCTCAACACAATCGATTGTCATAAGTTCACAATCGATTATTTTGTGACTTCGAAAAATCTGAAGGACACTGTCTCTTCACAATCGATTGTCATTAACTTCACAATTGATTATTTTGAGCGTTGAAAAACTTTGATGTACACTGCCTCATCACAATCGATTGTCATAGGGTTCACAATCAATTGTCATGCAGGTTTGAAAAACCTGATGCTCACTGCCTTAACACAATCGATTGTCATTAGTTCACAATCGATTGTCATGCAGTCTTGGCTTAACATAATCGATTATCATAAGTACATAATCGATTATCTTAGTCCAGATTTTAGAGGCATGTTTAAAAATCATTTTGACTGAAGTAAATATGCATGATTTAAAATCATTTAGCATTAAATTAAATATGCATGATTTTGTAAAAATAATTTTACGAGAGAAGCCATGTCATGAGTCAAGTTGTCGGATCAAGATCACAATTAAGAACGACTCATTTAAACTATAAACTTTGTCTTGTGCTTGAATCTCGTTTACCAATTGTGCGCTTGTACTTGAACTTCACATATATCAATTTGCGCTTGTTTGTCATTCATCAAAACCTACACATACGAACACACGTTTTAGTATAAAGCCTTGAGAACGTGTTTCCAACAAGCAGGAGCGATCCCGCTCTGGTTCTCCACAACCTATTCGACCCCGAACACTTTTTCAAATCTAACCCTCGCATCCGTCTTTTCGATTCTCCATCGGCATACTCCATCAATGGTTCGTTGACTATACATAACCCAATTCCTGCAAAACCAAGGATACGTAGGCAGCTCAGAAACCAGAGCGTGGTCAAAGTTTTTTTCAATCACCGTTTCCGGTCAAAATTGGCCATCTTATTTTTACCCGACAACTCTTTCATCCTCCTCAGGTAAATAGGGGCAACTGTTGATACCCAATTTTTTCCTATATATTTTTTATATACTCAAATACTTTTAAAATAGTATGTATGCATATATAAGCATGTCCAAGGGTTTTGGTATTTTCCTCAGCTTTTAAGAGTTTTAAGAATTGATTTGTTGTCTATTTTAACAAGCACAAAATCCAAAATTATTGCCAAATTATTATTTTTTGGCGAATAAAATATTTCCTTCTCATATTTATTACAAGATATAATTAATATGCTTTTCGCATATTTTTACAAACTTGATTGGAATTTCTAAAGCTAAATTGCATGAAATTGCAATTATAGCCTATGTTAAAACTAACCATATTTTATAGTTATAAAATTATTTCTGGTATTTTTATGTTAATATTTATATAGTATTAATTAGTTATTTGTTTTCAATTTGTTTTTCAAATCATTTCTTACTATTTTATAAAATAAAAGGGAGAAATATGCTAATTAAAATTTGGCCAGATTGGTCAATTTTATACTCAATTTTAGCCCCATCTCAAACAACCAATACCCAATTCAATTAACCCGTTCCAGTTCTAATTCAATCTGAACCATTGATCAAACGGGATCAACGACCCAGAATTGTTTGCCTAAAATAAATCAAACGACCCCTCCCCTTACCCTCATTTTGCAAAGTGATCGGACTCTCTCTCTAACCTTCACCTCCCCTTCTCTCTAGAGCCTTTTGGTTTATCTTCTCCGATGGCTCTGATCGCCTCTCTGACAACCTCCAGCCTCGCATCTTTCGATCGTTAACCGCCGTGAAACCTTAGCTCACCGGCTCCCTCCATATTTGAAACTCCAAGAGTTTCCATCATGCAAGAAGGTCATTGAAACCTCGCTTGGGTCCATTTTTGACCTTCCTCCGATGAGTTTTGGGTCCGATTATGCTATGTATTCCGTTAGTAATGAGTTTCACAGCCATGTTTCTTACCTCTCTGATTTTATCGCAAAACCTTAATTTTACCTAAGTCTCTTAATCTCTGTGTTTTAAAACGATTTTCAGTTTATTCTTTCTATTTTACACTACTCACTACTCGATTGTTTCGATGAATTCAAGTTTTTCAACGTTTGTTCTTTTTCTCAAAAAGCTAGGGTTTTCAAACCCCTTTTCAAAATCACTATATCTTCTGTTTCTTTTGGATATTATGTACGACTGTATTATGTATTTATTTATGTTTCAAGCCTATTTGTTTTTGAGTTTCATGCTTTAAACCTTTACTAGGGTTCCGACTCGCTAATGTTTCTGTGATTCCTTACTTAGGGTTCTTGGTTTTGTACCTATTGCGTTTAAATATTTTTAAATGCTTTTATTTACTTAGTATTCTGTTAATTCTGTGCATCTCTTTGAATCCCTAATTTGTATGTGTTTTTCTTAAAGGTTCTCACACTGATTTTTTGAATTGTTGTCTTACGTGTGAGATGCTTTCTATACTTGGTGTTGAATGCCTCTGATTTTGGTCTTGTCCGTGATTCTTTGACTAATTTCTGAATTGATTTACATGCTTACCATATTTGTGTACTTAAATATATTGTTCGAATGTTCAAATCATATTTTCCTTATTTGGAGCATTATGTATTTGGCCTTTATTACATGCTGCATGCCTACTACTCTTATTGTGGTGTGATTAATCGTCTGATTGATTCTTTCCTTATATGATACTCCTATTCGAATAATAAAGGAATTAAGGTCCTGCGAATGATTCAAATTGGTCCTGTTTATATAATTATGTACTTATTACCCTATTCTCTATTGGTTTTCAAAAACTATAAGTGCTCATCTTCTCTTCTCACTCAGAACACGAACAGAATTCATTCTGAACTCTCTCTCTTACACAAAATATATTCACTACTCTTTCTTGTTTCTAGACAACCTTTCTCACTTCTCCACTGGTTACTCAACTGGTTTGAAACCTAGGTTGAGCTTTAGGCTGCTTTATTGTTCTATTGCTCTCTGCTATTGCTGCTCACTTCTCTGCTATTGCCGCTCAATTCTCCACTACTGCTGCTCTCTTTCTGCATGCTCTTTGCATATTGCTGCTCATTCCCTTGCACACTATTGCTCACCACTTTGCATATTATAGCTCGTTACTGCCCTGCATTACCTTGCCTTCAACTGGTGTGTCCTCTATTTGATTTATAACTTCAAAACAATATGTTTCTATTTTTGTTGCACTTTCTTTTATTTCTGGTATGCTTCTACTTAGGGTTTTATTGTTATTATTGTAATTAGCATGCCTCTATGTTGTTTAATATGCCTATCTTAATCTGGCATGCCCATTACTTCCTTTTGTCTGTCTACTAGATGTTCCTCACTACCCCCTAACCCCAGTACATTATTAGCATGTTATTCAAGACCCTCTTAGCTACTACGTAATCCTGAACTTGTTCCTGATATGTGAACTGTTTGGTATCTATCAATCTCATGCTGTTTGAAACCTCCTTGATTGTTTAAGTTATGAAGTGCTCCTCTTTGATGTTTGTGTGTATATGTAACCGTGTTCTCATTTGTGAACTACTTGTCCCCATGTCCTCTTCCCCTGCTTATGCTTGCCTGATATTTTATCTTCTGTTGCTTTTTCTCTCAAAACTGTTTCTCTATAGACCCTCTTTCAAACTATTTTTCAACACAATCTCTTTTAAAACTCTATCACAATCTCACTTCTCCTAGAATTTGGGTTCTACCCCCTTAGTGTAAGCATTGCTTTGGGTATCTTGAGTACCCACTGAACTTTGATGCACAAGGCTGGTAATTCCACAATTACACTGATTCAATGTTAATCAGTTTGGGTGCCTGTTATTGGCCAGGGGTCCCAATTGGCCCTTAGGAAGCTTTGCCGCACCCAAAACCTTGGTAAAGGCTGTGAAACTCGAAAGAAGTTAGGTTAAAGATTTGGGCCTGGTTGAAAGCTCCTTATAGATTAACTTCTTATTTTTACTCATCATTAATGTAATTTAATCGCATTGGTCTTTAATAAATTATAATGAACAATGGGGGGTTTATAGTGAAATTGGGTGGGATTATGCATGCTAAGCTTTAAGTAATGTTTAAAAACATGTCTATAGGATTTTATTTACCTATTTGTGCAATGGAAACCATGTCTAGGGCATACATATCATACAACTTGAAATTCATTTTTAGGTTATTTTACTTTCAGCTTGTAATTTACTTTCTAAACATAATCAGTTGTTAACCAACCAGTTACTGCTACTGCATTTAGACATGCAATGGAAACCTTTATGTGCATTAGATATCATGTACTTAGGGTTTGGTTTGCGATTGCTTGAATGCCTCACTAGTTTTGCTTAACAATTTAAGTCTGGTTAACAATTTTCCTTAAAAATTGGAAAACAAATATGCACGTCCATTCGTTTTTTTGATTAAACAGCGCCTAGGCAATCCTTAGGCCGGATAAATCAATTGACCATCTTAATCATGTTTAAACCATTCAATATCTTTAGACTATCCGAATTTGTTTCCCTTCTCTGAGATCCTCTTGGTTTTCCTACTGAACTTCTGTCCTATTTTATAAACAATCATATATGTGAAAATACTTTCTACATAGTTACCTTTTATAGAATTGCATTACTATTTTCCCTAAAACTCATCAGGACACTATGTCTTTAATATCTTATGTAATTTTTCAAAACTATAGTTCAAAAATAATATACTTACACGCTCTTTTACACTTCTGAATGGTTTTTCATATGTTTTTGTACCTCTTTTTTCTGAAAACTATTTTTCTCAAGTGCGTTTAAAGAAATATATTTCTGATTCCTAAACTGTTACGTATTTACTGCCTTTTTCTCAAGTTCTAAATTTTTTTGTCCGACTCTCTTCTATAAATTCTGTCTAAACTTTTCAGCTTCTATTTTAACCCATTTTCCAACATTCCAGCCTTTAACTCTCATTTCGTTTGACCTTAAATGTGATTTAAATGTGCTAATTATATGGCTATCCGTGGAGGGATATTTGAGCCTTTTCACATGCAACTTTATATGATTCCTTACATGAAGTCCTATTTGCTTTTTGCATGTCGCCTAGTGTTTTGACCTTTAAACCTAAGGGTTCAGCCTAGCTCTTACCTTATAGGAATAGTGGTCCTAAAACACCGTCTAGGACCTATAGGACGGGACGGGCAGTAGCAAGCAATAAGCATTTGTGACCAATCCACATATTTAAATGACCCTTATGAGGCAGGAAGGGTAGGATATGGATATGATGACCGGTGCGCTAATATCTCATGCGAGAAATTGCTAGGTATTGTACCGATGTGATCCATATTGTATTTAAACCTAGGACCCCTTTCCCTTTTTCTTTACTTGTATAATATTTTCTTAAATTTATGCTCCAATTAATCCTTCTCTTTTAAAATCACTTATGTCCTTCCTCTTCCTTTCTAATATTTCAAAATTTTATTTGTAACTACTATATGCAAAGTCTATGTGTTTCTTTCTACTCTCCTTAAATTCACAATGAAGCATGACCGGGAACTACACTAGTGATCTTGAGGGGTGCCTAATACCTTTCCCTCGAGATAATCTCAAGCCCTTACCCGAACTCTGGTTTTCTTTCAAAAAATATTCTTCTCTTTAAAAGTGTCCTAATGCACTATAATCATTAGGTGACGACTCTTCAAATTCCATAATCCAATTCCTTAAAAGGGAACAAGAGTTGTTTTGTCCATAATGTCGTAAACCCGTTTTCGCCTATCTTTTAGGAGGGAAAAAAGTGGCGTCGACAATTGAGAGAAATTTAGATTGAGAAATGAGTATTGTGTATTAAATGAAGAAGAGGGATGAGTATTTATAGTGTTAGAGAAGGTTAGTTTTGTAAATTGAACAAAATAAAAAATGGTTGTTTGTGCAATATGACTGTTTTTCTAATTGGGATTTGGGGGTGTGGCCCTCATTTTGAAAATTCTTGTTTTGTAGTGTATAAAATATACTAGTATAGTATATTTAATATATATATATATATATATATATATATATATATATATATATATATATATATATATATATATATATATATATATATATATATATATATAGTATGTTATGTTATGTATATATATTAGTTTATATATATTTTTTAATATATATTGTAAGTTATGTATATATATTATAGTTTATATATTTTTGCAAGTTAAAGAAAAAAAATATTGCAAAAAGATATTCAAAGGCATGTCTTATTATTTTTATTATAAAAAATGGCACATTTTTCTTAGTCTTCCTCCCCCTAATGGAATGAGCACAACAAGTTACTAATACCACCATTACAAGGAAAAAAACTTAAAGAAGATGTGCCAAAGTACAAGTTACACCATAATCTACATTGTATCTCTAACAAATCTCATAGATCCTTCAAGGTTCGGAGGAGGTTGCGTTGGTGGTGGTGGAAAAGAAACTTATTCATCCCTATTTCCGGACGAAGCAGCATCCTCCGCAAGTTCTGCCATCATTTCTTCATAAGCTTCATCTATCTCCGGTTTTGATTCCGCAATTCCAAAGTTTCTTCTTTCCGAGCGGATCCAGTCTCTGAACAATACTGATTTTTCCAAGCTCTCTCTCCTAGATGCTCTATGATCACCTATTTGAAGTCATTCTTGACTGAAAGCGCTCTTTGATGCAACAATTGAATCTTGAATAGCTATAATATCCCGAGCCATCCTTGCAAGAACCGGAAAATGTTTTTCCCTTGCCTTCCACCAGTCCAAAAGATCAAAACTGACGTCTGGATTCTCCTTTGCAAGTCCATGCGACAAATAAACTTTAAGCTAATTTAGATGTGAAGTTTGATCATAATTATCACCTTGAGAACCCCTGAACTCCGTCCAAGATTTAAGTGATTTTAAGCCCGCTGCTCTTTTATACAATTGTGAACTAGACGAAGTAGGGGTTTGAAGATTTGGGCTAGTATGATATAAGAAAATTTGATAAGCATTATAAATTGTTTGAGCATTAATTTTAATTGAGGATTTTGCTTCTGCAAGTCTAGCAAATTCCTCAGTTGAAAGATCTAAAGTCTTATAAATATTTGAGTGCCAAAATTGAGGACCTGCTAATTTCATTGTAGGATTTAACATTTCAGAAACACCATAAATATGAGGGATAGGGAAAAAATATTTTTTAAACTTTTTTTCATTGCAATTATAGCAGCCTTATAAATTTTGCCACCCTCCGAAAATTCAACAAACAAATCACATAGTGATGCAATATAAACCAAACAGTTCGAAATAGTAGGATAATATTGCCAAAAAATGCATTTGTAGCAATTTGAAAATGTTCTAAAAATACTAATATAATTTTAACATTCGTCCAAGCTTGAGTAGTAAGCATTTCATCATCATCCTCACCACCTACCCGAGAGTTAAACGTTGCATTAATTGGGTTTCTATATTCATATGCAACTACTAAAATTTCGTACATACAATTCCATCTAGTTGGGCAAGCTTTAGGAACCTTTCTTTCTCTAAGGCCTTATTTATCACATTTTTTATAATATTCTCTAAGTCTACTTCTACGGTTTGAATAAAAAAGACAATTAAGAGCCAGTCTAACCTTTTTAATTTCTAAATTTAAAATTTTCATACCATCACCGACAATTAAATGATAAATATGACAAATACATCTAACATGGAATATATTACTAAATGCAAGATTTAGTGTTCTTATAAGTATGCCTATAGCACTAGTATTACTAGAAGCATTATCCATAGAAATTGACATTATTTTATCTCTAAAGAAAAATATCTACAAATATCTGCAACACAATAAACTTACATGTGTGACACGAATTAATTATTCTATAAGCAATAATGCGTTTTTGCATTGTCCACTCCCATCTATCCAATGACTTGTAACACTTAGATAATCACTACCACTTTATAGAAATCCAATTACTTATATGAGTAAATAAATACCGCAAATATTGTTCATATTCATGTTTATATTTATAAATATCGCTCTTAACTGTTGCACGAGGCCAACCTTTATAAGTAGGATTAAAAACTCTTCTAATATAATACACCCAATTAGGATTAGAAGGAAAAGAATAAGGTAAGCACATAACGATAACCATCTTTGCTAATGCTTCAAGATATCTATTTGGATCATAATATAAAATACCTCCGGTCACAGTGTTAATTCCTGTTGAACTAGATTTGAACCTGTACTAGGGTTAACCGAAGAATCTACAATTGTCCCCTCTAGATGCGCTTTCATTTGTAAATATCTAGCTTTATCTCTAGGGTGTGTTTTTAAGTGCCTAGTCAAACTACCCGTGCCGCTACGGTCTCCAGTATATTTATGCGCTAGTAATTTCCCACGTTTTACACTTAGCCTTATTTTGTTCTCTTACTTGAGTAAAAAAATTCCAAACTAATGATGTTTCTAGGCGTTTAGCAGGTTGTCTATTAAAAGTAGGGGTTTCTACAGGTGGGTCGGGCGGTGGATCAGTTGGGTTATTAACAGGACTTGTAGGTGTATCATCCAAATCCGGCTGAGCCTTCATAATTTCTTCATCTAATCTTTAACCTAGTGCAACATTATGGCAAAATTCACTATCGGTAAATTGAAATAATGGTGATCACTATCAAGAATTACGGGAGGAGGAGGATGGGTAACAGGTCTTGGTCGGGGAGCCGGGGGAAGGGTAGTAGGTTGGAGACTACTTTCACCAGTTTGAGGTTTTCCCTTACCACCAAAATTTCTTTTCAAAGAAAATGCCATATTAATTACAATTATGCAAACTAAAAAACACAAAAATATATTCTAAAAAACTTAAGAGTTGGAACGAGTTTGCCGAATATTTGAACAACTTCTTGAAAATTGAAAATCGTTGAAGACGTGAATACTTCAATTCACCAACTTCACAATTTTCCACGAAATTTCAACAATAAAATAAGCAATTATAGAAGAGAGATTGAGATAGATTGATGAATTGGTGAATAAAAATGAAAGAATGAGGGGATATTTATAGTTGAGAATTGGGAAAAAGTATAATTTTTTATATAAAGTTTGGGATGAAAATAAAGTTTGGAGGCTAAATGGCTATTTTTGAAAGTTCCAAGCGGCCAAAATTGTAGCCCAACGACTACATTTTAAATTTTTGACCGTTAAATTTTTTTTCAAAAAAATAGTTATTAGGCCCGCCAGCCGGTCCCGGGCTCGTGGGCTTTAATACACTACCCCGCCCACCCCGGGCTTTTTGCACCATGAAGGACCAGCACACCAGGCATGTTTAGCCGGTTAGGACTGCGGGCCCGATCCAAGCTTGACCCACAGTACAACACTAGATAGGGTGCACCTGTTTGTGAATGGGATGGAACCACATATGATAAATGAGTGCACAACAACATCCTTGTTAGAGGGCATGTATATTTCCCGTATTGAGACTTATGCCCAGACACCAGAGGATCATAAACGCAACAAAGGGAAGATTGGGAGCAAGATAGGGGCCAACATAAGAGGCCGAGATTTGTAGGGTATTCTGATGATTTTAGAGGCAGTTTCAGGCCCCAGTCTTCACGGAGTTCGGCACCACCTATAGCTAGTGCTCCTCCACAGTTTCAAAGGCCTTGATACGATCAGTTTACCTATTCTGGTCCATGTCAGAGTTAGCGGGCATTAGACTCGCTATATCACATTGATACTAGTCAGATGAGACCCCCAACACCACGTTGTGATCAGTGCGGCAAGGCCCACTTTGGACTGTGTCTTCGAGGTTCTGATGGATGATTTTCTTGCGGACAGCCAGGCCATATGATGCGGGATTGTCCTACCATTGGAGGTGCTGGTCTGGCTCAGTCGACTGAATCTGTGTCTGGTTCTTCCTCATCAGTTCGACCTTCAACACGAGGTTTTCAGCAGTCGACATGCCGTGGTAGAGGTAGAGGTGCATTGCCAATTTTGAGTGGTGCTCAAAATCAAACCTATTCTCTATTAGCTCGACAGGATCTCGAGTCCTCTCCAGATGTTGTTACAGGTATATTGTCACTTTTTCTTACGATGTGTATGTGCTGATTGATCCGGGATCTACATTATCATATGTTACACCTTTTGTGGCTAATACGTTTGGCGTTGAACCTGAACTGATAAGTAAACCACTTGCAATATCTACTCTGATAGGCGATTCTATGATTGTTAGAAGCGTATATAGAGGTTGCATTGTGATGATTTGTAGTCGTCAAACCTCGGCAAATTTATTTGAGTTAGAAATTGTTGATTTTGATAGGATAATGGGAATGGACTGGTTAGCCTCATGCTATACAAATGTTGACAGTCGTACGAAGATGATTAGGATTTAGTTTCGTGGTGAACTCGCCATTGAATGGAAGGGTAACACTGCTACGCTGAAAGGTAGCTTTATTCCCATTCTTAAGGCAAGAAATATGATCTCAAAAGGTTACATTTATCATCTCGTTTGCGTTAGGGATGTGGAGGCGAAGCCACCTACTGTACAACTATTTCCCGTGGTCAATGAATTTCCAGATGTTTTTCCAAATGAACTCCCAGGACTTCCTCTTGAAAGGGAGATTGAGTTTAAAATTTATGTGTTATCTATCACTCAACCCATATCTATTCCTCCATATAGGATGGCCCCGACAGAGTTGCAAGAGTTGAAGGCGCAGTTGAAGGACTTGCGGGATAAGGGCTTCATTAGTCCTAGCATTTGACCTTGGGGTAATCCAGTTTTGTTCGTGCGGAAGAAAGATGGGTCGTTAAGGATGTGTATCGATTATCGACAGTTAGATAAGTTTACTATAAAGAACAAATATCCACTTCCAAGGATTTACATCCTTTTTGACAAACTCTAGGTTGCCAAGTTCTCCAAGATTTACTTATGTTTAGGATATCATCAGGTGAGGGTTAAGGAGATGGATATTCCAAAGACAGCCTTCCGGAAAAGATATGAGCACTTTGAGTTCTTGGTAATGTTGTTCGGGCTAACAAATTCCCCAACAGATTTTATGGATCTCATGAATACTATATTCGGGCCCTTTCTTTATGTATTCGTGATCATATTCATTGATGACATTCTGGTGTATTCTCGTTAGAAGGTGGAACATGCGATCCACATGCAGATAGTATTACAGATGCTTCAAGAGCGTAAGTTATATGCTAAGCTCTCTAAATGTGAATTCTGATTGATCTCAATAGCTTTCCTTGGCCATATGATATCTGGCGAAGGTATTAGTGTCGACATCGACATTCAGAAGATTGATGTAGTGAAGAATTGGCTAAGACCTAATAACACCATCAGAAGTCCGCAGCTTCCTGGGGCTAGCATGATATTATAGGCGGTTTGTAGAAGGTCTTTCCTTTATATCAGCGCCATTGACTAAGTTAGCACATAAAGCTACGAAGTTCCAGTGGTCTGAAGCTTATGAACATAGTTTTCAGGAGCTAAAGAATCAACTTACATCCGCGCTAGTGCTCACTATCCCTAACATAAGGTTATGTGGTATATTGTGATGCCTCAGGTATAGGTTTGGGGTGTGTACTAATGCAGCGTGAGAAGATGATTGCTTCTGCATCAAAACAATTGAAGAATCATGAAAAGAATTATCCAACCCATGATTTGGAATTGGCTGTAGTAATATATGCTTTGAAGATATGGCAGCACTACTTATACGACATCCATGTTGACACCTACATAGATCACAAGAGTTTACAATACATCTTTAAGCAGAAGGAGTTGAATTTGAGGCCGCGTAGGTGGCTTTAATTATTGGAAGACTACGACATCGAGATATTGTATCATCCCGGTAAAGCCAATGTTGTGGCAGATGTTCTCAGGTCGGAATCTCTATATTCTAAAGCAATCCATTGGGTTTTGACATATGAAGAAGTTCCAGTGGCTATATTAGATCGACAAGTCCGCAAACTAAGAACAAAATATGTAGCTCACGTCAAAGTATTATAGAGAAACAATAGTATGGAAGAAAAGACACGTTAATCAGAAGAGGAGATGAAGTCTAAATACCCTTAACTGTTCCAAAATAAAGATAACGAGGAGTCCAAGGGAACACAGGATGCATTAAAAGGTGAAACAACTCTATGTGGTAAGCAATTAGCTGAGAATACTCTCCTTTAATACAAAATGGTGATATGTCGACACTGTACATATCCATTATGCTTTATATAATAGTGTGAGGCCATATGTTAGGGTTAAATTCTTACAAGTTTGGCTAGTGACCATTTTATAGGGGAAAATTGACCGGAAATTTCCATTGGAATCCACGATGATTTGGACTCCCCATAAACCTTACATTCAAGGACAAATGTTCCTGCGGGGGGGTGGGGGGGGGGGGAGTGTTACAACCCATATTCACGTACGTTTGTTTATGTCGTAAGTTAGCCAACGTGAATCCAAGAAGATATGATCCTTGAGATGGTAAGAAGTTAAATCCTTTTGGTCTTAAATGATAAAAATGTGTATAAGGGTGGTTAACAAGTATTAGAAGTTAAACGAATCAATGATGTTTTCAGCCGTATTTTTGGGTAAATATATAGGTACTTAATACAATCAAGAGGTTCTTTTTAAGGTATTTGAATCGTAGAATATCCGTATCATAAGTCTTGAGGTCAAACGATTTATGAAATAAAAGTCGACAAAAGTTGTCGCAACTTACATTCAAAATTTTACTTAAACTTCAGGTCAAATGTTACTAAGCTTTTCTCCTAATTAACTTTGAATTATGGGGTAAACTACCCACCAAATTGAATATATATAACTCTAGTTTCCAACATATTTAACCATTCACCAATACGATATTGGAGTAAAGAGATATTTGCATTTTTGTGAGACTGCACCAAACACCTCTCTGGGTCCCGCATAGTCGGTTTAAAAGAAATTGATATATATATATATATATATATATATATATATATATATATATATATATATATATATATATAATATGACTAGAACCCGTTTTATGTCATACATTTTCAGTATATTTAGACCTTAGAACCCTAGTAACACCCCCTCAAGGTTCTCTCATGATTCAAGACCCAACAAAAGGGAAAACAACACAAATCAAGTATCAGGAATTCCGTTGCGCTAGTAAGTTTCTTGTTCTTCTCGTTGTTGCTCATTTTTGTGTTGTTCTAGTCGTGTGGGAGGTTGTTTTAAGGGGTTTGTGTTCTGTAAGTACTCCCTCAAGTTTATAATATCAACCCTATGTGATTTCAAGCCTTCTAAAGTAATTCAAGTACCGAAAAATCTTAATTGATAGTTTCACTTCCTTGTTGTTGTGGCAGCATGTGAGGGATATTTCATTGAGAATTAAGGTCAAATTGGAGTTTTTATTTCTATCTAAAGGTAAGGAACCTCTTAGTATACATGTATTTAAGATTATCCAAGCTGTGGCTAAGTCATTAAAGCTAGAACTTGTGAAATATATATCGAAACGCTTGGTAGTAATGTTGTCGGTTGGTGGACTATTAGGGAGGCTAAATATGATTAATATTGATTTTGTTTGGTATTTGTGGTGATTGGTTTCACTTGTGTGAAGTCATATAAATAGGGAAGGTGCTGTCTGTTTATTCGTAAAATAGGTTGTGGCCGATACATAATAGTTACGATGCTTAAACGTTAACGATAATATCATTTCTCCTATTGTAGACTAAGGAGTTGTGACATTTGCATAGATTGAGGTTGGGAAATATATACAAGGTATGTGAGGCTATCCCTTTCTTTCTTTTGCACGACTCCGATTGTACATAATGTAATGAATGAGCTTCTAAAGATACTCCACTCTTAGAAGCTAGCAATACTTACATTGTTTCCTTATTATGGAATGATTGATGTTGATGTTGCTTCTATTATTCTTATGTTATCAATGTTGTTGGTACTTCCTGATTCTTACAAGATTCATGATGAAGAGTTAGTCCTAAAATGTGTACGGAGGATACGGACCTTACGTCGCTCCGAAAGGTTTAGAACGTGATTCCATGAGTCGAGCATGCATTATATATCCATCTATTTTACTCTACCAATTCGCGCTATAGTCGGTTGGGTACGACACCGATTGTGCAAATAATTATTAGTTGGGTTTTACCGAGCTTCACATGGATGAGTATGATTCTATTGATCCTTATGGTGGCCGGGTATGTTTTTACTGAGCCTATTATGGCCGGGTACAATATGATGATGATGATGCCCAAAGAGGCGTATGTTTTAAAAGTTTATATATATATATATATATATATATATATATATATATATATATATATATATATATATATATATATATATATATATATATATGTATGTATCATGCATTTCATGTCAGTAGCCCTCAGAGGTACCCAGATGTTACAGGTTGTATATTCTCTATCCCTGTTTATATTACTGTTCATACTTGTGCTTTCCTGCCTTAAATACTCAATACTTTATTGGTACTGACGTCGTTTTTATTTGTGGACGCTGTATGTCATGGTGGAGGTCTTGATAGACGGGTAGATGCAGCTTCCCCATCACAGTAGGCTGCCAAGTCCAACGGTTATTTGCAAGTTATTTGCAAGATCCCTTATCCGGACTTGCAGTGGTCTTGGTATGCATTTTTTATAGACATTATGGGTATGTCGTGGCCCTTTTCTGGCAATGATGCAGCACTTATGTTCCCTTAGAGGATCATAGACAAGTGTCGACTCATGTATAGTTTGGTATGCCTTGTCGGCTGATTTTTGTTGTATAGTCTTTCATTGTAGCATGGTAGCTCTTATCTTATATGTAGTCTCTTGATTGTCTAGTCATCCCATTTTATATATGTTCACACCATCATCTTTCATTGTTGGTTGTCCATAATTCATATCTACCATTTATATTGATCTCGTCGGCCCTAAAATATAATAAAGAAGGTTAGATAAAATATACGTTGATGCTCGACAAGTATGACCGGGTACTAATCATGGCCGAACGGTTTGGTTGATGACAACATGTTCAAACTCGCAATAATAAATTGTGAGACCAAGTACCTATACTGAGGTTCTTAGTAAATATGCTGAGCACATGGTAGATTATAGAGTATTTGTCCCTAGTACGGATAGGTATCGAGTACCCATATTGAGGGTTTATGTTTTGTGTTAAGGTTGCTGAGGTACTCATGTTGAGCACAAGTGAGTATCGAGTACACCTATTGAGGTCCGAGAACTCGCGTTGAGGTTTCAAGTACCTATTCTAAGATTTCGGAAACTTTGTTGAGAATTAGATCAACTTAATATTTTAGAATTAAAATATAATATTAAAAAAACTATACAAAAAGTCTTATAAGTTGCAATTCTTCTTACATCACTATGATAAAAAAATTAAAATGCTGCTCAACCTCACATCATTTGAATATACAGTAGTGAAAGTTGTCACATAAAGTAGACGGAGCGAATAGTATTACTTTTCTTCCATGACTATAGGTAATATTCTTATATATTTTCTACATATTTTTATTACGAATCCTCTAAGAGTTAAGATTATGTTGTCACGACCCAAAATCCACTAAGGGTTGTGATAGTGCCAGAAACTGTTGTCAGGCAAGCCAACCAGATTACTTAATCAAATCTCATTTTAACACTTTTGAAAATACATGATTTTTCTTCCATATTTAGAAATTCTAAAGAATACCATTTTCAAATCAAATTTCTTTTAAAGTTAAGCAATTAATACAATGTTTTAACCATCCCAGAACCCGGAGTCACAAGTACATGAGCATCTACTGATAAGAAGAATATAAACACATCATCCATCCGGAATACAATGGACGGAAAATAAACACCGTACTGGAAAAGGACTACCCTAGCTACGGCCGTCTCAAATGATGCAACTCTCTACTCCCCAAAATCATCCGTGCTGCTACGTCCAGTAGATCACTGAAATCACATATACCTGTGCAACAAAATGCACAACAAGTGTAGTATGAGTACAAAAACAACGTGTACCCAATGAGTGTCCCGCCTAATCCCAAAGGAGTAGAGATGATATGGTCAATATTGACACTCACTAGCAGTCCAACGGCTATTTATCCTTAAAAATATATCCAAGCAGTGAATTTATTTTATAAACAGGATTCTAATCCAGATATGGGAAAAACAGGTAGTCATACAATTCTTTTGTGGAAAATTTCCTTAGTTTTCTTGTCATTATTAAATAAATGATATCGAGCCATAATGTGGCATAAAACAACTCAAATGAGTTCAAGATAACAACACAAACATGCGCAAATCATGCCGAAGCAACGGCCCGCTCCAACGGAAATATAAATTTGTGCACTGCCGATGGTCGAGCTCCCCGTACCATAGATGCATCCATTTTACCGGGTTGATCGGCCCGTTCCAACAGAAATATAAACAAACGCAGACAGATAATCAGTCAAACAGTCAGCGTGGAGCAAATATCCAAGTAAGGTCCGTTTCTTTTTAATAATGTGAGGAAAACATAACTTTAGTTTTTTTAGAATTCCGCTTATTGAATTAATATGATTAAGGCATTTCAAGCCATCAATGATTCAAATTATCCAAGTATAACATATTTTTGGACCCTAGACTACCCGGACAATAGCATAATAGTAGCTACACACTGACTCTCGTCACCTCATGCGTACGTAGCCCCCACAAATAGGTGCACATATTCAGTTTACTCACCTGTGGGGAAATTCCCCCTCACAGGATAAGAAAGGAGACTTGCCTCGCCTGAAGACTCAATATCGGCATTCTCCATTTCTCCAAAGACTTAAACCAATGTACAAATGCTCCAAAGCTAGCCAAAACAATGGCAAACTAATGAGAATATACTCAAATACTTGCTAACAATTCAAATTATAAAATTTCTCAATTTCGTTTGTGAAATGATCAAAATGTCCTCAGGACAGCGTGCCCGGAAATCCAAAATTTCTCGAAGATAAAGGTTACCCATGACCTAAGGAACTCAAATATATAATTTACTCCTAGTTACATTCTCAAATTCGTGGTTAAATTCCAAGAACACTAGTTTTCTAGGTTTTCCTCTAACCCTAAATTTTCTCACAATTTTTCATGCCTAAATCCATGGTATAATCTTGTATTTAATTTGGGAATGAGTAGAAGTAACTTACCTTAACATAGATGACGGAAATATTCTTGAAGCTATCCAAAATCGTCCCCAAGCCAAGAGAAAATGAGAGAAATGAGCTCCCGATTTAAAACAAACCCACTGCCTTCAGTCATTTCCGCACCTGCGGTCAACTGACCGCTTCTGCGGTTCCGTAGGTGCGGCGCTCTCTACCGCATCTGCGGTTGTCTTCAGCCCAACCCATTTCGCATCTGCGACCAACTCTCCCCAGATGCGGTCCCACTTGTGCGGAACATTGACCACATCTGCGGTCCTCTCCAGCTGCCCCTCTTTTTGTTTCTGCGATTCAGCTGCCGCATCTACGGCCCAGCACTGTGGTACACAAGCCGCAGAAGTGGTTATGGCACTACGAGCAAATTTCAGCCTTCCCAAAAATCCAAATTTCGATCCGTTAACCACCCAAAATTCATCCGGCCCCCCTGTACCCCAACCAATCCCAAAACACGTTACGGACCTGCTCGAGGCCTCTAATCACATCAAACAACGACAAAAATCATCGAATGACTTCCAATCCAAACTTTATGAACTTTGAACTATTAAACTTCTACTTCCGATGCTTAAACCTGTCAAATCACGTCCGATCGACTTCAAATTTTCTACGCAAGACATATTCGACATTACAAACCTATTCCAACTTCCAAAATCGGATTCCTACCCCGATATCTAAAAGTTCATTTCCGGTCAAACTTCTCAAAAACCTTCAAATTTGTATCTTTAGCCAAATGGCTTGAAAATGACCTACGGACCTTCGAATTCACTTCCGATCGCGCTCCCAACTCTAGAATCACCAAAAGGAGCTATTCCCAGTCTCAGAATTCCAAACAAACATCGGTAACGCTGAAATGAACTTCAAGCCAAAGTTATGAATTTTTTCCAAAATGCTAACTTCCACAGTAGGCGCCAAAAGGCTCTCGGGTTATCCAGAATCCAAACCGGGCATATGCCCAAGTCCGAAATCATGATACAAACATGCTGGAACCTCCATATCTCGATTTCGAGGTTGTTTTATAAAAACTCCAATCATAGATCATTCCTTCAACTTAATGCTTCCGAAATGGAAATTTTTATTTAATTTTAACTCCGATCTCTTAGATTCCGATCATGCGAACAAGTCATAATGCCCGAAATAAAGCTATTCACGGCCTCCGACTGCTGAACGGAGCGCTGGTACTCTAATCGAGCGGTCGGGTTGTTACATTCTCTCTCACTTAAACACACGTTCGTCCTCGAATGTGCTGTGAACTATGTTGAAGTAGTCTGAAATCATTGTTTAGCATCTTATGCACCTTCCCGTGCTGCCGCAACTTAGCCAGAACATTAGCTCGATATATTCTGAAGGCATTCCTTTTATTCTAGCAAATAGGCCTTCGAGCTCAATTACAACATCCGGAATTCTACGCCCGACCTGTTTTCATCAAGAGATCACCAAATTATTCACCATACGCCCTCCTCAAACATGACTGCATAACTTTGCTTGATCCTTACTTTGCAACACAAAATCCACAGGACCACGACAATATTTTTGTGATCCACTTAGCCAAAATCCAACGAATCAATTGCTCGCATTGCACCTCATGACCTACATAGGTCTTGTTTTAACTTTTACAAAACTGACACAACGCAAGAGATGCGCCGAAATTCATTTCCAACTGCTGAATCAACAAGTCGTTGGGTCCATACCTCTGACAAAACCATTTCCACATTCTAAACTAAATAAGGATCTCTGCTCCCTAATATACTTCATGCGCTCAGATTGCACTGATCCTAAATTCCATAATTTCATCTAACCCAGTACGAACTGCTCAGGCAATAAGCCATCTCGAACACAATCAAGTGTCCCATATGATTCCACCATGTGCCAATAGGCCTCCGATTAGCATATGATACAAGGAGAATACAAACATTGAAACAGACATCTAATTACCCCGCCCGCGAATCATACGGTGACGCAGGCAAACAACTTATACGAGTTTTTCTTAGAAAAATGGGAAACAGAACACATAAAAGAAACTAGGGGGAATTGTTCTGAACATCATACTACTGCGGCGCGCAATCCGATCCAAACAGCATAACCATGGAGGTGTGCCACCCGATCCACACAATATAGCCATGGCGGCATGCCACCCGATCCACACATAGAACTCACATAAGGAGATACACATCGAGCTAAATCTCTCACCACATGAAAATACCGAATATTGATCATAAATACGCTGAGGTGCATAATACCATCCCTGAGGAAACATATAGCACTATAGGCTATAAAAATCAAGCACAACTGAGGTGCGGTACATGATCTGAATCTCAAGAGCCATCCTGCTCATATAACATTAACGCTACGCGGAATCTCAACACTTAAGAATTTCACCAAGCTGTTTCACAACTCACACGGCGCAATACATCATTATCTGGAATAGCTGATGACAGAATAACACCCCGACTGTTCCCCCATAGGGAATGCTCGCTGGAACGAACACAAAACTGTCCTGATACAAAGCCCTATTCAATATAAATCAATCCACTGATCTCAAGCCGATTTTTAATTGCACCAACTTGGCTAATAACCTTTCAAAGGTTCATAGTAACTCATTCTTCCTCATAACAAATCCGTTCATATCCTAATAAACAAAGTGCCGTCCAGGCCTAAGTTCTCAAATCGATGATATTACTAAAATCCTCATACTTGGTTTAAATCGCTAATCAATCAAGTGACTACACGTCACACTTATACAATCTTTCCATGGGACATGCTCACAAAATCTTCCGAATAAATAACTGGTCCACACATCCAAACCATCGGGCGCACTAACGTTTAAAAACGATCTAGGATCACTAACCAGGACGGAAAGCCTTTCCCATAAAACATCGATCTCAGGTGACACTGCAGACAATACCAATTTACCCAAAACATGGAAACTCCCTTCCTGCTCATCCGAGCTCATGACATAATAGTCATTAACAAACTACACCCTTGGTCCTTACTCCAAATTCCATAGCACTCACTGCATCCATGTGCCGGTATATGATAGACACAATTTCCATCACAACTCTGGAACCACTGTTAGACTAACACTTCATTGTTAAAAACTTTTCATTTAACCTACTTCGGGAGAACAATAGCAACATACAGACGAATGCTCATAACCATCGAATATGCCAATCTCTAAGTAGTGGTCCAAGCCATCATGACCCTTCCGGGATCTAACTACTCATAACAGGCTATATCAAAAGAATGCTTCTGAATAACATCAATCACTGTGGCCGACAAGCATCACACGCACCGCCACACTTCACATGCACGACTTGATCATGCTGGATGAACTGATCACAACTACCAATATGCCAAGTTAACCATGGCTAACCAATCTACTTCTTCCACTAAATCCTTGATTTCCTTATAAATAATACTTCTTCATTCAACACATGACACCCTCCATCTGCACTCATCCTAAGTGACCTTGAAACACGAGACCATGCTGTCTCGAATCCCACGAACCATTTCATATTTCTCAATGCTACCCGTAAGTCAAAATATCATATAATATTCTGAGCACCTTCTCATAAGTTGTTACAAAGCTTGATTCTTAACTGTACCCATAGGCTCGAAATTATTGCACCAAACTTAAACTCCTGAATTCACTTGGACCATTATTGAGAGCCACCCACTATGTCTTTGTCACGAATGTAACTCACTCCATAGCTCTTATAACTTACGAATACTCTTTCGGTGAAGCACTCGGCGAAATCACTTCCTCTAAAACCTGCATCTATACGAGGCATAAATCCTGAATCTTTTTTCAAGTCCGAACATGAGCCAATAAGGCCAACCATCGCATGCCTCCAACAAGTCATTTGCTCGAATTACCACTTATGGTCTTTTCTCATAGCTGAAGTAACCCATCAATGTGCTAATAACCAGAAATCACGCAAGCAGCTAATCATACAGCCCAATCATAAGCGGCGGCGCCATGATTGAAGCCATGATTTCATAATTCCTGAGTTCACCCGACCTCTTTACCCCATAGGGGTGTAATCTCGCGCCCTAGATTATTAAAATATCTTGGAATCTTCCTGTAAATCCCCATATTCCATATTCTGAGTTCTCATCCACATTCGCACGACCGATCTCTTTGTTGAACAACCAATATAATTCCTTGAAGAATCTTCACCAACCACGCGACTGCTAACATGCTCACAGGGAATAACTCACCTAGGGAAATCACCTCCCGACATCTTCCCACGCCGCTGCACGAGGGTCATTTAATGTGACACCAATAGCCCATCCTGAGCCCGAGCTCACCTTCTAGTTGCACAAGTCCGTTCACCTTCGCGAACATCAATTAGATATGCGGTAAAATCCTTCCAAATTAAGTGTTATGCTGCACCCTCCTCCATTTCAAGCAACTCCTTTCTGCCATATCAATCTTCTGGCACATAATAGCCCATACTTCACATCATACCCGCAGGCTCCAATTCCCAATCCTTAACATCCCCAATTCGATCCAGACTCTCCTTAAGGCGCGTAGTCATCCTACTACCAAGCCCATATGCAACACCCGCCACTCTCCCACTTTGGCAGAACTCATTTTCTTAATCGGTCACTCAACCTTGCTTCTCATACTTGGCCTGTTAGAAATTTAAACACCGACTAACACTTCCCACAAGTCTTTCCTCATGCTCTGCCGCTCAATTGTTGCTTTAAACAAAATCTATCTTCGCGACACTTGAATCCACCATTGTTGCTAACTTTAGAACCTCTCCAAAGGTCGTCCTTATCGATCCATCAACATTAGAAATTCTGATTCGATCTTAAACCACCGCACCATGCAATATCTGGCAGCTGTATCTCCAATACTATTTCACAATATCCTGCCATAAGGCGAATTGTAGCGGATTGCAATATCGACAAATTTAGTACGTTTCATTAGGGCCACAACACCACATCATAATAGAAAGCTCAACCGCGCTTGTAAATAGCAGTCTCATTACTTCTACCAGCCCAAATTTGACCATCCTTAGTCCGACTGCCTTTCCCCTTGCTGGGAATAAAATACTGAATCCGTTGATTACACACTGAGTAAACTTCCCTTCAATTCATCCACTGCCCTGATACATGGTAAAATATCCTACCATCACAACCACACTGCGGAATAATAGCATATAAGCATTATGGAAACCTCTGCCTAGCCTCAAGGCCCTCAGAGTACCTCTACTGAGCCGCAACAAATCGAGCGACTATGGCAGTCCATTCAACTTTACCGGGAGAAACATCCCGCACCACATCTGTAGTGCCATTGCAATTATTCAAATTCTCGATTCTAGCAAGTGCTCGCGTCGCGTAAGACTGAGTAGGAAGGAATCAAAGGCATAGGCCTCAAAGAAATCGAGCCGCACGACAAGGAAATACAGAAGGGAAGTACTCCTAACAACCCTGTAGCCTCCCGAGGATAAGTACAGACGTCTCTGTACCGATCCACGAGACTATACTAGACTTGCTCATGACTCGTGAGACCGACGAGAAATTAGAGCTCTGATACCATGTTGTCACGACCCAAAATCCACTAAGGGTCGTGATGGCGCCAGACACTGCTGTCAGGCAATCCAACCAGATAACTTAATCAAATCTCATTTTAACACTTTTGGAAATACATGATTTTTCTTCCATATTTAGAAATTCTAAAGAATACCATTTTCAAATCAAATTTCTTTTAAAGTTAAGCAATTAATACAATGTTTCGACCATCCCAGAACCCGGAGTCACAAGTACAGGAGTATCTGTTGATAAGAAGAATATAAATACATCGTCCATCCGGAATACAATGGACGGAAAATAAAACTGTACTGGAAAGGGACTACCCTAGCTGCGGCCGTCTCGAATGATGTAGCTCTCTAGTCCCCAGAATCATCCATGCTGCTACGTCCAGTAGACAATTGAAATCACATATACCCATGCAACAAAATGCACAGCAAGTGTAGTATGAGTGCAAAAACAACGTGTACCCAATGAGTGTCCCACCTAATCCCGAAGGAGTAGAGACGAGATGGTCAATCTTGACAGTTACTAGCAGTCTGATGGTGATTTATCCTTAAAAATATATCTAAGTACTGAACTTGTTTTATAAACAGGATTCTAATCCAGATATGGGAAAAATAGGTAGTCATACAATTCTTTCGTGGAAAATTTCCTTAGTTTTCTTGTCATTGTTAAATAAATGATCTCGAGCCATAATGTGGCATAAAAAACTCAAATGAGTTCATGATAACAACACAAACATGCGGAAATCATGCCGAGGCGATGGCCCGCTCCAACAGAAATGTAAATTTGTGCACTTCCGAGGGTCGAGCGGCCCGCACCATAGATGCATCTATTTCACCGAGGCGATCGGCCCGTTCCAACAGAAATATAAACACACACAGATAGATAATCAATCAAACAATCAGCGTGTAACGAATATCCAATTAAGGTTCATTCCTTTTCAATAATTTGAGGAAAACATAGCTTTAGTCTTTTTATAAATTCGCTTAGTAATTAATAAGATTAAAGCATTTCAAGCCATCAATGATTTACAAATGATCCCAGTATAACATGCTTTTGGGTCCTAGACTACCCGGACAATAGCATAATAGTAGCTACGCATAGATTCTCGTCACCTCGTGCGTACGTAGTCCCCACAAATAGGAGCACATATTTAGTTTACTCACCTATGAGGAAATTCCCCCTCACAGGATTAGAAAGGAGACTCACATCGCCTGAAGACTCAATATCGGCATTCTTCATTCCTCCAAAGACTTAAACCAACACACAAATGCTCCAAATACTAGCCAAACAATGGCAAACTAATGAGAATATACTCAAATACCTTCTAACAATTCAAATTATACAATTTCTCAACTCCGTTTGTGAAATGACCAAAATGTCCTCGAGACCGCATTCCCGGAAATCCAAAATTTCTCAAAGATAAAGGTTACCCATGACCGTAGGAACTTAAATATATAATTTACTCGTAGTTCCATTCTCAAATTTGTGGTTAAATTCCAAGAACGATAGTTTTTTAGGTTTTCCTCTAACCCTAAAATTTCTTACAATTTTTATTCCTAAATCCATGGTATAATCTTGTATTTAACTTGGAAATGAGTAGAAGTAACTTACCTGTGGGAACTGTGCAGTACGGGTACTCTGAGACCCATGAACACTTGAATCACGGTGCGAAGCCTGAAGCGCAAACTGATCTGGCTGACGAATAAAACCTCTACCATGTCGTACCATGTGTCACGACCCCAACCCAGTCGTGATGGCACCCACAATACTACTAGGCAAGCCCGGCCATTTATAACAGTAACCCCAATTTACTAAACATATAAAGATGAAGCCATTTTAGTAAAAAGTTTGAAATACTGATAATAATGCGGAAAATCTAACAAAATACCAATACAACCCAACTAGGACCCAGGGTCACGAACATGAGCCTCTAAATATAGCGTAACATCCTACTACAATTATGTATTAAATTTGAGAATGCAGAAATAAAAATATAGGGATAGAGGGGAGAATCATCTGCTGCGAAAGCCCTGCAACTACCTCTAATACTCCCAGAATAAGAACTCTGGATCAGCTGGATCTACTCAGCTTGAGACTGCCCTGGATCTGCACACAAGGTGCAGGGAGTAAAGTGAGTACTCCGACCCAGTGAGTAACAAACATAACTACAGTCTGAAGGTAAGAAAATGCAAAAAATGCCCAAAGTACTTTATATCTAGCAGTTCATATCCAAATAGTGGAAACATTATACAACAAGTAATACAATTAAGAAATAATGCATGAAAGAATGCAACACATATAATGGTACACGCTATTACCCGATGCGGCGTGCAGCCCGATCTACTTATTTAACGCCGACATTGGTCACTGGGGGCGTTTACAAACTCCATAGCGGCTCCTACAACCCACGCAATATCAGCCAGGTATTGGCATATAACAGGCTCTCGGCCTCAATATCAATGTATATAATTGCTGTGGCATATAGCCCAATCCATATCGAGGTAACATCCTCACTACTAGGTCCCCGACCCTTTTCAGTCAAATAAATTCACAACCAATCGGGCGTGGAATATCATAGGGATTTGAGCCCTCATATCCTTATTCATTTAATGTTCATGTATAAATTAAAGTTATTATATTATTTTTGACATTTGAAAAAATGACTGAGGAAATATGCTATGCACACAAGTGAGGAAAACACATAAGGATCCCCTAAGGATTCTACAGGTCGGCACAAGGACCCAAACATGGCAATAAGCCCAATTCACAATGAAAGTATGCGTCTCAATCGCCAATATAATAGAAATAAACACTCGGGATGGATTAAGTCTCCATCCCCAATAGTAAACGACCCCGCACTCATTGTGGAATGCGTGTCATGCCTAAATATAGCGTTACGATGTGAAAGTATGTGGTTTCAAACCCTCAGAGCAGCATTTACATCCATTACTCACCTCTAGCCGGCCGTGATGATAGCCCTTGAAACTGTCTTAAAAAATCGCCCAAAACCCTTTTGTTTCGAAGTCCAAAATATGTGTTCGTTCAAAAATCGCGAAGAAGACTTATCTTACATCTGTCGAGGCTTTTACGCTTCTGCACTCCAATCACCGCTTATGTGGTCACCGCTTTTGCGGTTTCTCCCAACAATGGCCAGACCGCTTATGCGGTCTAAACTCGCATCTGCGACGTCTGCTTTTGCGGAAACCTCTTCGCTTCTGCGGAAATTGCCCAGGCCCTCATGAACGTTTTTGAGACCACCTAGCCGCATCTGCGGAACCGCCTATGCGGTCCCTTTTTTCGCAGATGCGGAAATGACATAACCAACAACTTTAAACATGCAATAAACTCCAAACTCTTTCTTTAACCAACCGAATTCACCCCGAGGCCTCCAGGACCTCCACCTAAAGCACAGACGTGATTATTACCTTATCCAAACTTGCTCGAATCATCAAAACACTAACGTTAACACCAAAATTCTCAATTTTCACCAAATCAAAGCCTAACTTTATCAAATTCTTCTAAAACTCACATTCGATCAAAAACCCGACCTAAGCATCTCCGATTCAACCAAAAGTTTGCACAAACATAATAAATCACCTTACGATACTACAACAACTCTCAGATTTCCATTACAACCCTCGCATAAAAATCTAAGCTATCGACCGGATTTCGCCAAAAATCCTTACTTCGCCAAAGAAGGCTAACATCTACACCAAGCCTCCAAATTCACTTATGATTGCTCTCCTAGGACTTAAATCATCCCCCAAAACTAACGAAATCATCACAAATACATTCCGAGTCCTTTAACTCACAAGACAACAGCCGATTGACGACTATTCCAAACCAAACTTTCCCTAAAAAGAATAATTGTCTAATTTCCAACCAAACTCTATTCGAAATACCTCAAATTCACCAAACACATATAATGAAACATGTAGAAGTATAAAACGGGAAAAACGGGACAGAAATACATGAAATGATTGGTCAGGTCGTTAGTGAATGATACCCCACTAGACTTCAAGATCCCGACGGTCCGAAGCATACGTCGACACTTGTCGAGAAAACCCTGGGCATCCTTGCCCTGAACACCACTAAAAGTAGGAGGTGAAAGCTTGCTGATCCTCTCAAGACGATGCTATTCATCGTCTGGCATAACTGGAACCACAAAATCCTAAACCGGGGCAACCAGCTGAACTGGGGCAACCTGCTGAACTAGTGGTGCCTTTGGTGTCTGCAAACCTGCACTTCTTGCTCAGGTGTGCTAGCAGCCGGGGTCTGATTGCCTCCCCCGGCCTGTGAAGTAGCTATTGCAGTAGTAGCTGAGACTGCCTGAGCCAGGCCAAAGAAAACTGATAGGATCTGAGTAGGGCCTCCTAAAGACCCGGAACCACAATAGGTACAGCTGGTACCCGAGCAGGCACTGCTGGAGACTCTTCAGCTGGGGCGTGATCCTAATCCGGGGCAACTGGTGGATCAACAGGTGCTGCCCCTGCGGCTCTGCCTTGACCACGATCGCAGCGACGACCTCTGATGCCCGCAGCGGGTGGTATTGGTGGTCGTCCATCTCTTCAGGTAGCGCGTGTTCTTGCCATATGCGAGAGAATAGAATAAAAGAATTTAGTTCTCGGATCAACAAAGTCGCACGATAAGAATTTCAAGAACGAGAAGTTTTTCCTAAAGGTTCTGCAGCGTCCCGTGGATTGGTACAGACATCTACGTACCGATCCGCGAGACTCTACTAAACCGGCTCATGACTCACGAGACCAAGTAACCTAGGCTCTGATACCAACTTGTCACGACCCCAACCCGGTCTTGATGGCGCCAACAACACTACTAGGCAAGTCTGACCGTTTATAACAATAACCCCAATTTACTAAATAGATAAAAATGAAGTCATTTTAGTCAAAAGTATAAAATACTAATAATAATGCGGAAAATCTAACAAAATACCAATACAGCTCAACTAGGACCCGGTGTCACAAACACGAGCCTCTAAATACAGCGTAACATCCTGCTACAATATATGTCTAAAAACTGAGAATGCAGAAATAAAAGGATAGGGATGGAGGTGAGAATCATCGGCGTTCGAAAGAATAGGGATGGAGGTGAGATTCATCGGCTGCGAATGCCCTGCAGCTACCTCAAATACTCCCGGAATAAGAACTTTGGATCAGTTGGATCTACTCAGCCTGAGACTGCCCTGGATCTACACACAAGGTGCAGGGAGTAAAGTGAGTACTCCGACCTAGTGAATAACAAACATATCTACAGTTTGAAGGTAAGAAAATGCAAAAAATGCACAAAGTACTCTATATCTAGCAGTTCATATCCAAATTGTAGAAATATTATACAACAAGTAATACAGTTAAGAAATAATGCATGAAAGAATACAACAGATATAATGGTACACGCTATTACCCGCTGCAGCGTGCAGTCCGATCTACCTATTTAATGCCGACAAAGCTCACTCGGGGCGAGTACAAACTCCAGAGGGGCTCGTACAACTCACGCAATAGCAGCCAGGTATTGGCATATAACATGCTCTACTGGCATATAACTGGCTCTCGGCCTCAATATCAATGTATAAAATCACTGTGGCATATAGCCCGATCCATATCAAGGAAACATCCTCACTACTGGTCCCCGATTAGTCAAATAAATTCACAGCCAATCGGGCGTGGCATATCATAGGGATCTCAACCCTCATATCCTTATTCATTTAATGTTCATGTATAAAACATAGTTATTATATTATTTTTGAAATTTGAAAACGTGACTGAGAATATATGTTATGCATACAAGTGAGAAAAACACATAAGCATCCCCTAAGGATTCTATAGGTCGGCACCAGGACCCAAACACGACAATAAGCCCAATTCAGAATGATAAAGTATGCGTCTCAATCGCCAATATAGTAGAAATCAACACTTGGGATGGACTAAGTCTCAATCCCCAATAGTAAACGACTCCGCACTCATTGTGGAATGCGTGTCATGCCTCAATATAGCGCTACAATATGAAAGTCTGGGGTTTAAAACCCTCAGAGCAGCATTTACATCCATCACTCACCTCTAGCCGGCCGTGATGATAGCCGTTGAAACCCTCTTCAAAAATCACCCAAAACCCTTTTGTTTCAAAGTACAAAATGTTTGTTCTTTCCAAAATCGCGAAGAAGACTTAACTTAAATCTGTCGAGGCCTTTTCGCTTCTACACTCCAATCATTGCTTATGCGGTCACCGCTTTTGAGGTTCTCCAATCGCTTCTGCGGTTTCTCCCAACAATGGCCAGACCGCTTATGCGGTCCAAACTAGCATCTGCGACGTCTGCTTTTGCGAAAACCTATCCGCTTCTGTGGAAATTGCCAGGCCCTCATGAATGTTTTTGCGACCATCTAGCCGCGTCTGCGGAACCGCCTATGCGGTCCCTTTTTCCGCAGATGCGGAAATGACATAACCAGCATCTTTAAACATGCAATAAACTCCAAACTCTTTCTTTAACCAACCGAATTCACCTTGAGGCCTCGAGGACCTCCACCAAAAGCACAGACATGATTATTACCTTATCCAAACTTGCTTGAATCATCAAAACACTAACGTTAGCACCAAAATTCTCAATTTTCACCAAATCAAAGCCTTAGTTTATCAAATTCTTCTAAAACTCACATTCGATCAAAACCCCAATCTAAGCACCTCCGATTCAACTAATAGTTTGCACACACATCATAAATCACCTAACGATGCTACCGCAACTCTCAGAATTCCATCGACCGTATTTCACCACCTAATGACCCTAGCATCAAAATCTCACCTATCGACCGTATTTCGCCAAAAATCCTAACTTCGCCAAAGTAGGCTAACTTCTACACCGAGCCTCCAAATTCAGTTCTAATTCCTCTCCCAGTACTTAAATCATCCCCCAAAACTAACCGAATAATCAGAAAGACATTCTGAGTCCTTTAACTCACAAGTCAAACGCCAAACACATATAATGAAACATGTAGAAGTATAAAACGGGATAAAACAGGATAGAAATACATGAAATGATGAGTCGGGTCGTCAGTGAATGATACCCCACTCGACTCCAAGATCCCCACAGTCCGAAGCATACGTCGACACTTGTCGAGAAAACCATGGGCATCGTCGCCCTGAATACTACTGAAAGTAAAAGGGGAAAGCCTTCTGAACCTCTCAAGACGACGCTGCTTATCGTCTGGCATAGGTGGAACCAAAAAATCCTAAATCGGGGCAACCGGCTGAACTGAGCAACCTGTTGAACTAGTGGTGCCTCTGGTGTCTACAAACCCTGCACTCCCTGCTCAGGTGTGCTAGCAGCGGGGGTCTGATTGCCTCCCCCGGCCTGTGAAGTAGCTGCCGCGGTAGTAGCTGAGACTGCCAGAGCTAGGCCAAAGAAAATTGATATAATCTGAGCTAGGGACTGCTAAAGACCCGGAACCGTAGTAGGGACAGCTGGTGCCTGAGTAGGCGCTGCTGGAGTCTCTTCAGCTGGGGCGTGATCTTAAGCCGGGGCAACTGGTGGATAAACAGGTGCTGCCCCTGCAGCTCTGCCTCGACCACGACCGCGCCGACGGCCTCTGATGCCCGCAGTGGGTGGTACTGGTGGTCGTCCATCTCTTCCAGTAGCGTGTGTTCTTTCCATATGCGAGGGAATATAATAACAAAATTTAGTTCTCGGATCAACAAAGTCGCACGATAAGAATATTAAGAATGTGAAGTTTTTCCTAATGGTTCTGCAACCTCCTGAGGATAGGTACAGACGTCTACGTACCGATCCGCGAGACTCTAGTAAATCGGCTCATGACTCGCGAGACGAAGTAACCTAGGCTCTGATACCATCTTGTCACGACCCCAACCCAGTCATGATGGTGCCCAACACACTACTAGGCAAGCCCGACCGTTTATAACAATAACCCCAATTTACTAAACAGATAAAGATGAAATCATTTTAGTCAAAAGTATAAAATACTGATAATAATGTGGAAAATCTAATAAAATACCAATACAAGCCAACTACGACCCGGTGTCACGAACATGAGCCTTTAAATACTGCGTAACATCCTACTATAATATATGTCTAAAAACTGAGAATGCGGAAATAAAAGGATAGGGATGGAGGTGAGAATCATCGGCTGTGAACGCCCTGCAGCAGCCTCAAATACTCCCGGAATAAGAACTTTGGATCTGTTGGATCTACTCAGCCTGAGACTGCCCTGGATCTACACACAAGGTGCAGGGAGTATAGTGAGTACTCTGACCCAGTAAGTAATAAACATAACTACAGTCTGAAGGTAAGAAATTGCAGAAAATGCACAAAGTACACTATATCTAGCAGTTCATATCCAAACAGTGGAAATAATATACAACAAGCAATACAGTTAAGAAATAATGCATGAAAAAATGCAACACATATAACGGTACACACTAGTATCCGCTGCGGCGTGTAGCCCGCTCCACTTAGTTAACATCGACGACACTCACTGGGGGTGTGTACAGACTCCGGAGGGGCTCCTACAATCCAAGCGCAATATCAGCCAGGTATTGGCATATAACAGGCTCTCAGCCTCAATATCAATGTATATAATCGTTGTAGCGTGCATCCCAATCCATGTCAAGGAAAATCCTCACTACCGGGTCCCCGAGCCATCTCAGTCAAATAAGTTCACAGCCATTCGGGCATGACATATCATACAGATCTCAACCCTCATATCCTTATTCATTTAATGTTCATGTATAAAACACTTTTATTATATTATTTTTGACATTTGAAAACATGACTGAGAATCTATGTTGTGCACACAACTGAGGAAAACACATAAGGATCCCCTAAGGATTCTACAGGTCGGCAACAGGCCCCAAACACGACAATACGCCCAATTCACAGTGATAAAGTATATGTCTCAATCGCCAATATAGTGGAAATCAACACTCGGGATGGACTAAGTCTCAATCCCCAATAGTAAACAACCCTGCACTCATCGTGGAATGCGTGTCACACCTCAATATAGCATTAAGATGTGAATGTCTAGGGTTTCAAACCCTCAGAGCAGCATTTAAATCCATTACTTACTTCTAGCCGGCTGAAAACTACCTAGCAATGCCCTTTCCTCTCGAATCGACCTTCTCACGCGTCGAATCTAGCCAAAACCACAACGAATAAATTACAATAGGCTAAGGGAATATAACCCAATCGAAAGACTCGAAAAATATCGAAAACCACAAAATTTGCAAACCCGAGCCCCGGGCCCACTTCTCAAAAGTCAGAAATTTTTACACCAAAATGTTTCTTATCTCGCCACAAGTCTATACATATCAACTTCACAAAAATCAGAGTCCATTTGATCCCTCAAATCATCAATTTAAGCTCTCTTTAGTTTCAAGCCCTAACCTCCATTTTTATCCTTTAATTTCTTGAGTTTTCAGTGTTAATCCTTGTTTATACCTGATGATCTATTACCATTTTTATCCAAAGGCACATACGTGATCTATAACCTTATCCAAAATTGCTCAAATCATCAAAACATTAACGTTAACACCAAAATCCTTATTTTTCACTAAATCAAAGCCTAAGTTTATCAAATTCTTTTGAAACTCACATTCGATGAAAAACCCGACCTAAACACCTCCGATTTAATCAAAATTTTGTACACACATCCTAAATAACCTAGTGAAGCTAATGCAGCTCTCGAAATTCCATTCCGACCCTCGCATCAAAATCTCACCTATCGACCGGATTTCACAAAAAATCCTAACTTCGCCAAAGTAGGCTAACTTCTACGCCGAGCCTCCAAATTCACTTGCAATTGCTCTTCTAGGCCTTAAGTCATCCCCCAAAACTAACCGAATCATCGAAAATCCATTTCGAGCCCTCTAACTCACAAGTCAACATCCGATTGACTATTCCAAACCAAACTTTCCCTAAAGAGACAAATTGTCTCATTTCCGACCAAACTCTATCCGAAATACCTCAAATTTACCAAAAACATATAATGAAACATGAAGAAGCATAAAACGGGGAAAACGGGACGAAAATACATGAGACAACGGGTCGGGTCGTCACACACTTCCTCCAAAATAAGGACCAACAAATCTCTTCAGTCTACCAGGCCTCCTTGCCTCCCCATACTCTATCTCCTTCTCTGGCTAGTCCTCTTGCTCCCGGTACCACATGCCCTCTAACCGGCGAGCGATCCCTACCACCTGCTGAAACAAAACATCTGAGTCCAAATCCTGAGTCATGTTGAGCTAAATATGAATTCTGAGCCCCCCAATGAATATATGGACTCGCTCTCTTATTGTAGCAACCAAGGTAGTGCATGTCTGGCCATGTCACTAAATCTTTTGGCGTACTCTAACACTGACATAGTGCTCTAGCGCAGCTGCTCAAACTCCATGCGACATGCATCTCAAAGGGACTAATGTGCAAACTCTCTCACAAACATCTCTATAAACGGACCCTATGTAAGTGAAGCTGCATCGATCAGACTACTCAACTCATAAAACTCGCCACCACTGATAAGCTGCTCCGTCAAGCTGGAACGTAGTAAAAGCAACCCTACTCGTCTTAAAATACACATAATGCACAAAATGCGATGGCACTCCTTTATTAAACCCCGTGCGCTCTCTAATGCCAAACCACTGATGTAGGAGGGTCATATTCCTTGAACCTTGCAAATCTAAATTGCCCTCCCTTAGATGATACTGCAATGATCATGGGCTGAACTGGAATCACAGGTTGTGTTGGCATATCATCGGGAATCTAACCAACATGAACTCCCAACTCTTGAGTATGGGCGGTAGGAGTTTGAGTCCCTCCCCCGATCTATAAAGAAACTGGTGCAACCAGAATTAACCCTCTGAGAGCCAATTTACCAAACATGCTCAGGAACAGTGCTAAAGTCTCCTGAAGTCCGAGGCTAACAACAGGCGCCACCACTACATGTCACCCAATTGGAGCTACTGGCAATTCCTCAACTACTGCACTAGGAGGTGCTCTGGCTGCATCACATACTCGTCGTAGGCCTCTACCTCCAACAACACTTGCTCCGGGAGTAACATCATCGATAACTGTAGATCATGTCCTCACCATCTATAAGAGAATGGAATGGGAAACGTTCAATCTCCACGATCAATAAGCTCGCACGATAGCAATGAAATGAGTGATATTGTCCTAATAGTTCCGTAGCCTCTTGAAGATAAGTACTGAAGTCTTCGTACCGATCTGCAATACTCTACTAAACTCTCTTATGATTCGTAGCACCTATGAACCTAGAGTTATGATACTAACATGTCACCGCCTACTTTCCACTTTGTTGGGTTTCGTGATGGAACCTAGTCTTAGGGACTAGGTAAGCCTAACATTTACTGTATATCAACCATAATAAAGAAAGTCTAGCTGTTTCAACGTAGAAATCTTTATAAAATTACATCTTTCCAAAACCGACGGTATAAGCCATAAGCTCTACAGAGTTTCGCTACAACTTCTAAACACAAGTGTATGGAAACATTGTGAATACAAAATAATAAGTTGACTCTGAAGCCTGCGAATGCAACAACAGGATTGCCTTGGGTCTCCACAGCAACAGCCCGCATGGCTACTAACAAACAATACCTAAATCTGCACAAAAATATGCAGAAGTGTAGTATGAGCACACCACAGTGGTGCACAATAAGTATCAAGACCAACCTCAGTAGAGTATTGATGAGTAACAATCAAGACGCCCACTGGACTAATAAGAAGAACAAGTATAAGTATAGAAACAACATGACATGATATATATAAAAAGACTATGCGATATGCTAACAACACAGTAATTGCAATAAGGAAAGAAAATAAAAGTAACAACGGAACACCATAACAAGAACACAACAAAGTGAATGGAAGTACAACCCAAATCAAATATAAAAAGTACAACAAAGACACGTCATAACTCAGCAACTACGGAAATTTTCACATTTCGCCTTAGCTAGCAAACTTCAATCAATTAGTCAAATAATTTAAGTGATAAAAATGTTTCGAAATTTACTACCTTCAAATGAGCATTTTTCAAAAATAGTTCTTTCAAAATAAGTACCTTTTGGACATAATCTTCTAAAATAAATAACCTTCAAATATAAGTCTTCATGTGACACCTCATTTAATAATCATACAATGAGAGTCTCAATAGATGAACCCTAACACATGGCATCCTATGCCCTCATCACACCTCATAATCATACTAACATCTCACATGCCAAATAGAGATTGTCACATGGAAGGCAAATAAATAAGGGTGTGCATCTACACTCGACAATACGAAGATACCTCTTATCCGATAAGGGTGCTTAGCCACGTGTACACTTGTGCAAGTGTCCTAACATAATTCATACCAGCTAGTAAGCTAAGAAAAGAACGGACATCATATAGATGTCTGCACAGGAATGGCATCAATGAAAAGCAACAACACCAACACAGTGATAACAACATGGGATCTCCCAGGATACTGCCCCATAGTTCTAAATGTTATTGTGCAGGGGGATCTCCCAAAAAAATTTCCGTAGTCCCAAAGTAAATAGGCAGAACATGGGGATCTACCGGGATACCATCCTGTAATCCTAAACGTACATGTGCAGGGGGATCTACGGAAATACCATTCGGTAGTCCCAATATAAATATGCACAATATGGGGATCTACAGGAATACCGTCCTGTAGTCCAAAATGTAAATATTCAGTGCAACTAACAGAGATAATAATTACAACACGACCGAAAACTCGTACATTACCATAACATATATAATAGAAACAATGACAATAATACTAGGTACGGAAAGTAAATAAACTGAAGAATTGTAAATCATAAAGAAATGGTAGAACTAGTTTACAAGGAATAACTATAGAAAAGAATGCTGGCATAAAGGGAACAGTTCAACAAAGGGAAAACTAATGTAGCAATGATTCCACAATATACAAGTCAATAACAATGAAATAAACACGAGTCAAGTAGTCTCAAATAAAGGCAAGTCAACAAAGATATATGTTATTAAAACTCCTTTTAAGGTTGGACTATTATAAGGATATTCGACAATTCAATTAAGGAAAGATGATCTTCGCTTTGATTAAGTTTAAACAAACTCAGGAAGGATAATAGTTATTCTCAAATAAGACAAGCATATATGAAAAGATAGCATGACAATAGGAGAGGTGAAATTATTCAGTTAAATCAAATGGGAGTCTATTAGGCGATAAGAGTAATTATGAAGCAATTAATTCCAATTAAGCATGTAGAGGTGAAACTATTAATTAGAAAAACATAGTCATATCAAGAAGAACTTCATACATAGTGAATATAAGGACCTAAGAATCCTAAAATGCCAATTTTCCACAAATAAGTTTGACTACGCACTCGTCACCTCGCGTACACGAGCTACAATCAACATAGAAGACTCAAATCCTAAGGGGAAATCCTCCACCTAAGGTTAGGAAAGATACTTACCTCAAAGACGACAACCCGATACTCTAAAATGCACTTCTCCGGTGAAAAGACCTCCGGATGGCTCAAATCTAACAATATCAATTTCAAAGCATAAATAAAGCTCATCAGAAAACTATTCTGGATCATATTGTCTCAAAATTTAACAAAATCCAAAAATCAATCCGACCGCAGGGCCTGCATTTTGAAATCCGAAAAATTTTACAAAAACTGAACACCCATTCCAATACGAGTTCAACCATAAAAAATTTATCAAATTTTGATACCATTTCGTCCTTGAAATTATATTTCTTATTTTAGAAATTTTATTTAAAACCAATATTTTTCTCAATCCAAAACACTAATTAAATGAAAAAATGAAGATAAAATCATGGAATACTTTAGATTCTAGGTGAAGAACACTTACCCAATTGATTTTCTTGAAACACCCCAAAAGAAGCTCCCAAATACGAAGTTTAAAACTCAAAATATGAAGAAAAGGTCAAACCCTCAACTTATAGGATTGTGCCAAGACTTTCGCATCTGCAGTCAAGATACCGCATGTGCGGGACCGCATATGCAGATATACAGTCGCATCAGCGACACCACAGAAGCGAAATTTCACCGCAGGTGCGATCGCTAGACTGCAGAAGCGGCCTTCGCACCTGCGTGCCATCCTGTGCAGAAGCGAGCAAGCTCCCAAGGCTTCATGACCGTATACATGACTAGGCTCATGCAAATGTGGAGCCACACCTATGCTCTAAGGTCGTATGTGCGAAAATAGCAGAATTGAACCTGTTAAAAACTATGCAAAACATCCAAAACTTGTCAAAATCACTCCCGAAGCCCCCGGGACCGCGTCTAAGCACAAAAACGAGTTCTACAACCTAACACGGACTCGCTCGAGGTCTCAAATAACATCAAAAAATGCAGTAAATGCAATCGCGCCCCGAATCGACCTTATGAACTTCCAAATATTCCGTCTTCTAGAATTCGCGCCTAAACCTTTCAAATCAACCTGGAATGATGCCAAACTTTGTAGATAAATCCAAAATGACATAACAGAGCTACTCCAACTCTTGGAATTACATTCATATGCTTATATCACAAAAGTCAACTATGTGTCAAACTTCTCTATTTTTCTAACTTTAATTTTTTTTTTTCAACTTTCGCCAAAATGCCTCAAATCACCATACATACCTCTAAATTCAAATCTAGACGCATGCCTAAGTCAAAAACCACTATACCAAGTTGTTGTAGACCTTATGCCACCGAGAGGAGCTTACATTCTCAAAATGACCGGCCGGGTTGTTACAGCTCATGTCATTTATCGTCAAATTAGTCTACGAGAAATGAGGGAACTATCTAGATACGGTAAAATCTAGCCCATGGTGCACCCCGGCCGCAGCCAGAATAAGCCAGTGTTACATCTCACATTTTGTATGTTAAAAGTTTCATCTTCAGTTAATTGACAAAGACTCAGGGACGAGATCATCTTAAAATTAACGTATTTATTCTTTTTTATAACAAGCGATAATCAAGTGTTATGAAGAATAAAGGGGTACAGAGGTTAAAGAAAACGAGTTTTATTGCATGTGGCCAATTTAGAATAAAATACGGGTCAAGCGATAATACCCGATAAAAATGAACTAGTACCATGCAAGGTACCATATGACCAGTGTAGTATAATATATAAAGTATATATGAAATATATTAAAAATAAATAGAAATTTAAGTAATTTGTGGTAGGTTTAAATTATACGAGTAATTTGTTAGTTAGCAAGTAACGGGATATTACCCAGTTAATTAATAAATTGATAAAGATCAATAATCTTTACCCTATTCCCCACGTGGCAATATGCCACCATTCAAGCATATGACTCAGTCATATATTCTTACGGTTTTATTTTAAAGGGGAAGAGGAAGTTTCGAACGTCAACTTATTTGAGGACGACCAAGAGGAGGAAGATATTTCTCAAATATCGGTCCTCAGTATGACAAAAATAACGTGTAAAATCATTAAATGACTCATAAGAATGAGTCGTTTGAAGAAAGGCTTGATAACTTAAAATATTGGGTTTCTTTTGGCCAAAAGAATAGTAGTCCAAGTCTGATTCTTGGTTAAAGTTCATAGACATCTTGTCTTTGGTTCAAGAGAAAAACGTTAAGAACAGAATCAATTCGTCCAAAATTTCAAATCCAAGCCAATTTCATATATTAATTTGAAGAAAGCAAGATTTCGTTCCTCAATTTTAAAGCGCAGAAGTTTAATTCAATTTTTGGGTTCTAAGTTCAATCCTCGAAGGTTTCTAACGGGATTATTATACGGAGTTTTTTCTATTCGAAGTGTGTTAAGGCCCTCCATTTTTTCTTTTAGCATGATCCCACCTACACTGAAGAAACGAGCAAACACATAGTTTTCATAAATTACTCTATTCATAGAAATAGTAGATTTGTCTATATTCTTGATTTCCCATGAGAATTATTATTATTATCTTTTGTTCATGGATCTCAGAATAATACGTAGTTGGAAAAGTTTATCCGGATGGAATATTGAGATTATTATGCATTATTCACACATTTCTCATTTATACATGTGCATTGACCCATGACCATATGGCATTATGTACGCGTATATATGTAAATATATGTATATAGGATATGGGAAAAGGTTACGATGTTATCTAAGAACTACCACCTGATCACCTGGTATATGTTGTTAATGTATCCCATAGTGGCCGATATGATATGATGAGATGGCCTAAGTGGCTTGATGATATTATGTACACCCATACCTATGCATGGCAAGACATTTATACGCACGTTCATGACATTATAAAAGTATTAGAATTTTCTGTGACGACCTGACCGATCCTCATTGGAATTTACCTCCCGTTTCCCCATTAACTGCTTTCTCTAAGTTCATTTCTGCTATTTTGGTTTGCCAGGATGTTCGGTAATAGAATTCGGAGTATTTTGGGACACTTAGTCCCTAATTGAGAGCTTAAGTGTTGAAAAATTATCCGCAACTAGAAAAGTGTGAGGACAACTTCGGAATGAAAATTCGATAGTTCCGTCAGCTCCGTTAGGTGATTTTGGTGTTGGGAGCGTGTTCGGAATGTATTTTGGACGTCTGTAGCTCATTTAGGCTAGAAATGTCGAAAGTTAGAATTTTGAAGTTTCCGGTCCGATAGTGAATTTTTTATTCGAGGGTCGAAACGGGATTCCGAAAGTTGTTGTAGCACCGTCATGTCATTTGGGACGTGAGTGCAAAATTTCAGGTCAATCAGACGTATTTGGTTAGGTTTTGAAATGAAAGCGAGTTTGGTTAAGTTTTGAAATTTTTAAGTTCAAATCATTGGTTAATTCGAGTTTCCGGCGTTGTTTTATGTGGTTTATGGATTGGTACATGTTTGAATGATGTTATGGAATATGTTCATAGGTTTGGTTGAGGTCATGGAGGTCTCGGGTGTTATTGATGCCCAATGGCCCATTTTTGTGTTGGACAAATTGCAGAAAATCCCTTCAGACCTGTTGCAGACATTCCTTCTCTGCGATCGCATAGGTACTCATGCGATCGCGTAGTGCTTCTTGTGGGAGCCTTATTTTTACTTCAATGTGATCGCAACTTTCCTCCTGCGATTGCATAGCATCTGAACTCCCTTGTCCGCGGTCGCAAACTCCATCTTGCGTTCGGTTGGAGTTAACTAGGCTGGGGTCCTAGGTTCCTTTTCCTTATACGCGATCGCATAGCTCTTGATGCGATCGCATAAGACCAACTTCTATCCTTATGCAATCGCAAGCCTATTCCTGCGTTCGCATAGACCATTTTCTAGGACTTCAATTTTTACTCTACGTGATCACATCCCTTCTTATGCGATCGCATTGAAGAAAATGCCTAGGCAATTATAATTTTTTAAAAAACGAGGTTCTTCCATTTTTGTCAAACTCAAGCTAGAGAGATCGGTTTTGTGAGATTTTTCGAGGGATTTTCAAAGGCAACTATTGGGTAATGATTCCTTACTCCTCTATGACTTAAATCCACTAATCTAATCGTGATTTGAACCTTTAATTCAGATATTTGAATGAAAATTGGGGTAAAGTTCATAGAGCTATTTGTGAGGATTTGAAGTGGAATTTAATCTTCGATTTAGGAGATTTTTATATGATTGGACTCGTGAGAGTACAAGGTTTCTGAAAATGTAAAAATTATTCGATTTCGAGATATTGTCCTGAGGGGCATTTTGGTCATTATACATATTTTCGCGCCTTAGATTTAATTTTAACAGTCTAATTAGTTACTTGGGATGTTATTTACAATATGTAATTGGTTTAAATAGATTTGGGCTACTCGGAGTCGGATACTCGTGGCGAGGACATTGTTTCTTAGCGGTTTTGTACCGGTTTGAGGTAAGTGGCTTGTCTAACTTTATGTGGGGGACCTCTCCCTTTAGGATAGATTTGCGGTTGTATAAATTTCTTGTGCGCAAGGTAACGGGCGTGTACTTGTTCTAGTTGTTGAAAATTCACCTTACTTGGCTTATTTAGACAGTGTTTCTTCACATATTTAACTGTTGCAACTTCACTTGTTTTAGCTTAGGGAAAGCATGTTAGTAGCTTATTTTCTCTATTTGACTAAATTGCAATATCTTACTTTCTTGTGAAGCATGCTATACTCTAGATTTTGCTTGTTGTCTGCACTTATCTTCTTTCTATTAAATATTGGTTTGTTGTGGTGTATTTACTATTGGGACAACGGGACGGCAACCCGAGAGCTCCCCGTGCTCGTACCTTGTTCCAAGATTTGGAAGTGCAAGATACCAAGAGTTCGCCGCCACAGGATTGATTAACTGGCGGATATTAAGAGATCCCCAGCGCATGTCTGATTGACTGGAGGATACTAGGAGATCCCTTGTGTATATAATGAGGATACTAGGAGATCCTTGGGATACTTGGAGATACCTTGTGTATATCATGAGGGTACCAGGAGATCCCGATGATAAATAGCCTGTAGTGATCGTTCTTGTATTGTAGATTTTCACTTGTAGCCTGTTCAGTTTTACTTATTGTTTTTGCTAGATACTCGAGATTTACTGTATTTCCTTCTGTCTATTCATTTCATATTTATTCTTTTGTTTATCTCAGTAGGGCCTTGACCTTCCTCGTCACTACCCTACCGAGGTTAGGTTTGGCACTTACTGAGTACCGCTATGGTGTACTCATGCTACTCTTCTGCACACTTTTGTTGTGCAGATCCAGGTTCATCCGACCAGGCGTATCATCAGTGAGTTTTGAGCTTACTATCGAAGACTTGAGGTATATCTGCTGTGTCCGCAGACCGGAGAGTCTCCATCTATTCTATCCCGTAGTTATCAGTACTGTTTTTCCTGTTTACCTCCGTTGTATTAGATTACTTCATATATTAGAGTTGTACTCATGTTTTCACAACTTGTGTTGCCCGTGGGATTCCAGGTTTCGGGATGTTATAGCAAAAGTTATATATTTAGTGTATGTTCGAAGCGGCACCGTTATACATTTCTTGTTCTATTTAGTGTTTGTTATTGTTTTTTATCCGAACTATTAAATTCTGCAATAGTTTAGGCTTACCTAGTCGCTAAGAATGGGTGCCGTCATGATAGGTTAACAAGTGGTGAACTAGGGTCATGGCAAGTTGGTATCAGAGCTCTAGGTTCATAGGAGTCACAGTACACATGCCGATTTATTAGAGTCTCGCCGATCGCTACGACGACGTTTGTACTTATCTACGAGAGGCTATGTAACTGTTTTGGAAAAATCTTTGCTTCATTGAATTCCTTGTCGTGCTATGTTTTGACATCGATTCTAAACTTTTGTCTTCTATTATCTCACAGATTGTGAGGACACGCACGACCCAGGACGATCAGGCACCCTCATCTCATCATGCAGCCGCTAGAGGCCGGGGCCGGGGCAGTGGTCGTGGACACACGCGCGGTGTAGCCAGGGCACCTGCGCGAGCGTCTGCCGAGGTACCATCAGCGGATCCAGCCAGGACTTAGGCACCTGAGATGCCCACAGCCACCACTACTTCAGCTGTCCAGGTGGCATTGGCGCAGTTTATGAGCGTGTACACTACGTTGTCGCAGGCAGGATTGCTTCCACTTACTGCAGCCACGTCCCAGGCCGGGGGAGGAGCCCAGACTCCCGCAGCCTACACTCCAAAGTAGAGGGTGCATATGGGACCGATTCCAGATATTTTTCCTGCCCAGCCTGCAGTAGCGTTTCAGCCCAAGGATGGGGCACCTACTTCGGAGGAGGAACAACGTAGATTGGAGCGGTTCAAGAAGTATGACCCTCCTATTTTCAGCGGACTATCTACAGATGATGCTTTGGTTTTTTGGAGGATTGTCACTGCATCTTTCGCACCATGGATATTAGTGCCTCGAACGTGGTTTCTTTTGTAGCTTGCCAGCTTCGGGAAGCTGCCTATGACTGGTGGCGCAGTTTTGAGTTAGACAGTCCGGACAATGCTACCTCCCTGTTGTGGACTCAGTGTTTAGATATGTTTCAGAGGGAGTTTGTTCCCTAGAGCCTCCGAGATGCATGGCGCGTGGAGTTTGAGCACTTGTGCCAAGGCGCTATGACAGTTTCTCTGAGTATGCCATCTGTTATACTAGGTTGTCCAGGCATGCGCCTGCTTTGGTGGCTATTGTTCCTGAGAGGGTTCGTAGGTTTATCGAGTGTCTTATTCCTACCATCAGGTCTGGCATGGCGCGAGAGTTGGAGATGGATATACCCTATGAGTAGGTAGTAAGCATCGCTAGGAGGATAGAGGGTATGCATGCCAGATAGCGAGAGGAGAGAGAGGCCAAGAGGTCTCTGGTCATTTATGTGGTACCCGTACTGTAGAAGCAGGTTGTCATGGTAGGGGATATACATTTCGCCTAGTTTACTCAGCTCTTCCTTCACCTAGCATTACTTTAGCTCATCCCAGATCTCAGGAGCCTTATTATGCACCTCTAGTTTCTAGTGCGCCTCCTGCGCGGGGTACCTCCAGAGGTCAGTCTAGCATGAGTGGACCCAGTCAGTCACAGCCACCGCGCCCTCCCACAACTTGTTATGAGTTCGGGGATACCCGCAATGTTGTAAGAGATTGCCGTAGGCTCGGGAGGAGTGCACCGCCACAGCAGCATACCCAGCGGGATTCTCAGGCCATTGTTCCAGCTCCAGCTACCACCCCACCTTCCCAGCAAGCCAAGGGGCGGAGATAGGGGAGATAGAGTCGCCTTTGAGGTAGGGGCCGGGCCATATTTTATGCCATTCCTGATCGTGTCGAGGCTGTCGCCTCTGATTGTGTTATAACGGGTATTATATTGGTTAGTCACAGAGAGGCATCGGTTCTATTCGATCCAGGCTCTACTTATTCTTATGTGTTATATTATTTGCTCCACATTTGGGTATAGCCCGAGAGACCTTGATCTCTCCTGTTTATGTTTCTACTCCCGTGGGAGATTCCCTTGTTGTGGATTACGTATATCGGTCATGTTTGGTCACTGTTCGTGATTTTGAGACCAGGGCAGATCTTTTATTGCTTGATATGGTTGATTTCGATATTTTCCTGGGCATGGACTGGTTGTTGCCCCAGTGTGATATTCTTGATTGTCACGCTAAGACCGTAACGCTGGCTATGCCAGGTATCCCACGTATTGAGCGGAGTGGTACTTTTGATCACATTCCCAGCAGAGTTATATATTTTCTTAAAGCTCAGCGTATGGTTGAGAAGGGGTGTGCCACGTATTTAGCCTATGTGAGAGATGTCAGTGCTGATACCCCTTCTATTGACTATGCCACAGCAGTATGGGATTTACCCGATGTGTTTCTAGCTGATCTTCCGAGCATGCCGCCCGATCAGGACATTGATTTTGGTATTGATTTGTTGCCGGGCACTCAACCCATATCCATTCCTCCTTACTGTATGGATCCTCTTGAGTTGAAGGAGTTGAAGGATCAGTTAAAGGAATTACTTGACAGGGGTTTTATTTGACCAGTGTTTCACCATAGGGTGCCCCTGTTTTGTTTGTGAAGAAAAAGGATAGTTCTATGTGCATGTGTATCGATTATCGTCAGTTGAACAAAGTTACAGTGAAGAACCGATATCCTTTTCCTCTATTGATGATCTATTTTACAAGCTTCAGGGTGCACAAGTATTTTCTTAGATTGATTTGCGCTCAGGTTATCACCAGCTAAAGATTTGGGAGCCGGATATCCCGAAGACTGCTTTCAGGACTAGGTACAGTCATTACGAGTTCCTTGTCATCTCATTTGGGCTGACCAACGCCCCAACAACTTTATGCATTTGATGCATAGTGTATTCAGGCCCTATCTCAACCCGTTTGTCATTTTTTTCATAGATTATATTCTTGTATACCCGCGGAGTCGGGAAGATCATGAGCAATACCTGAGGACAGTGCTTCAGACCCTGAGAGAAAATAAACTATACGCAAAGTTTTCAAAATGTAAGTTTTGGTTAAGTTCTGTGAGTTTCCTAGGCCTCGTGGTATCGACTGAGGGCATTCACGTAGATCCAAAGAAGGTGGAGACATCTCTTTCTTTTTCTATTTTCTCCGGATCTACTTACTGGCCCTCCTCAGCTACAGAGATCCGCAGTCTCCTTGGCCTGGCGGGGTATTACCGTTGTTTTGTGGTGGGGTTCTCATCGATTTCATCCCTTATGACTAGATTGACCCAGAAGGGTGCTCCTTTTTAGTGGTCAGACGGGTGTGAGGCGAACTTCCAAAAGCTTAAGACGGTTATGACTTCAGCCCCTATTCTGATATTGCCTAATGGTTTGGGGTCCTCTATGGTTTATTGTGATGCCTCACGAGTTGGACTTGGGGCAGTGTTGATGCAGGATAGTAGGGTGATTGCCTACGCGTCCAGGCAGTTGAAGGTACATGAAAAGAACTATCATGTCCATGACCTTGAGTTAGCTGCTATTGTTTGCGCCTTTAAGATCCAGCGTCATTATTTGTACGGCGTGCCTTGTGAGATTTACACGAATCATCGGAGTTTGCAACACTTGTTCAAGCAGAAGGATCTGAACTTGTGCCAGAGGAGATGGTTGGAGCTACCGAAGGATTATGATATTACTATTCTTTGTTACCCGGGCAAGGCCAATGTGGTAGCCGATGCCTTGAGTCGCCGAAAGGAGAGTTTGGGGAGTTTGGCATATTTCGCAGCTTCAGAGAGACCTATGGCGATGGATGTTCAGGCCTTAGCCAGTCAGCTCGTGAGTTTGGATCTTTCGGAGCCCAATCGGGTTCTAGCCTGTGTGGTTTCTCGGTCTTCATTGTTTGATCGTATCAGGGGCGGCAGTAGATGACCCTCATTTGCTTGTCCTTAGGGACACAGTTCAGCATGGCGATGCTAGGGATGTGACTATTGGAGATGACGGAGTATTGAGGATGCAGGGTTGTATTTGTGTACCCGATGTTGATGATATTCGAGAGTTGATATTGACCGAGGCCCATAGCTCGCGGTACTCCATCCATCCGGGCGCCGCGAAGATGTATCAGGATCTGAGGCAGCATTACTGGTGGAGACGGATGAAGAAGGACATAGTAGAGTTTGTAGCGAGATGCCTCAACTGTTAGCAGGTAAAGGATGAGCACCAGAGATCAGAAGGGCTACTCCAGAAGATGGAGATTCCGGAGTGCAAATAGGAGGATATCACAATGGATTTTGTGACTGGTCTTCCTCTAACGACGAGGAAGTTTGATTATATTTGGGTTGTTGTGGATCGGCTGACCAAGTCCGCTCATTTCATTCCAGTGTGTACTTCTTACTCAGCGGAGCGGTTAACAGGGATTTATATCACGGAGATTGTCCGTCTCCATGGCATTCCAGTTTCTATCATCTCAGATAGGGGTTCAGTGTTTAAATCACGGTTCTGGAGAGCCGTCCAGCATGAGTTGGGTACCCGGGTGACCATGAGTACAACTTTTCACCCTCATACGGACGGACTGTCCGAGCGCACTATTCAAATTCTTGAGGATATGCTCCGTGCGTGCGCGATTGAGTTTAGAGGGTCTTAGGATCAGTTCTTTCCATTGGCTGAGTTTGCGTACAATGACAATTATCAGTCCGGTATTCAGATGGCGCCTTATGAGGCCTTATATGGTAGGAGATGCAGATCCCCGGTGGGTTGGTTTGAGCCGGGCAAGGCCAGGCTATTGGGCACTGATTTGGTTCAGGATGCGGTTGAGAAGGTTAAGGTGATTCAGGATAGACTATATATGGCCCAATCCAGACAGAAGAGTTATGTGGACCGGAAGGTTCGTGATGTTTCCTTTATGGTTGGTGAGCGGGTTTTCCTTCGGGTATGGCCTATGAAAGGCGTCATGATGTTTGGAAAGAAAGGGAAGTTGAGCCCGAGGTTCATTGGCGCATTTGAGATTTTGAGGCAGATTGGGAAGGTTGCTTATGAGCTTGCTTTACCTCCCAGTTTGGTCGGGGTTCATCCAGTATTTCATGTTTCAATGTTGCGGAGGTATCACGGTGACCGTCTCACATGTGTGAGTTCACTTTAGTCCAGTTGGACAATAACTTGTCCTATTTTGAGGAGCCAGTGGCAATATTAAATAGGCAGTTCCGAAAGCTCAGGTCAAAGGATATAGCTTCAATAAAGGTTTAGTGGCGGGGTCAGCCGACCAAGGAGGAGACTTTCAAGACCAAGCGGGATATACGCAGCCGCTACCCTCATCTTTTTGCTACTTCAGGTATGTTTTCAATGCTCGTTCGAGGAGGAACGAATATTTATGTGTAGGAGGATGTGAAGACCCGGCCGATCGTCTTTGGAATTTATGCCTTGTTTCCCCATTTACTACTTCCCCTAAGTTCATTTTTGCTATTTTGGTTTGCCGGGATGTTCGGTAAGAGAATTCGAATTGCTTTGGGACACTTAATACCTAATTGAAAACTTAAGTGATGTCTATTACCAGAACAGTGTGAGGAAGACCTCAAAATATAATTCCGATGGTTCCGTTAGCTTCTTTAGGTGATTTCAGGGTTGGGAGAGTGTTCGGAATGTATTTTGGACGTCTGTAGCTCATTTAGGCTAGAAATGCCGAAAGTTAGAATTTTGAAGTTTCCGGTCTAATAGTGAATTTTTTATACAAGGTTTGGAACGGGATTCCGGAAGTTATTGTAGCACCGTCATGTCATTTGGGATGTGCATGCAAAATTTCAGGTCAATCAGACGTGTTTTGGTTCGGTTTTGAATCGAAAGCGAGTTTTGTTAAGTTTTGAAAATTTGAAGTTCAAATCATTGGTTAATTCAAGTTTCCGGCATTGTTTTAGGTGGTTTAAGGATTGCTACAAGTTTGAATGATGTTATCGGATATGTTCATAGGTTTGGTTGAGGTCCCGGGGGCCTCGAGTGTATTTCCGATGCCTAACGAGGCATTTTTGTGTTGGAAAAATTGCAGAAAATCCCTTCAGACCTGTTGCAGACATTCCTACATGGGTACTCATGCGATCGCGTAGTGCTTCTTGTGGGAGCCTTGTTTTTCCTTCAATGCGATTGCAACTTTCCTCCTACGATCGCATAGTATCTGAACTCCCTTGTCCGCGATAGCAAACTCCCACCTGTTTTCGTATTGAGTTAACTGGGCTGGGGTCTCAGGTTCCTTTTCCTTATACGCGATCGCATAGCTCTTGATGCGATTGCATATGACCAACTTCTATCCTTACGCAATTGCAAGCCCATTCCTGCGTTCGCATAGACCATTTTCCAGGCCTTCAATTTTTACTCTACGCGATCGCATCCCTTCTTATGGGATCGCACTGAAGAAAATGCCTGGGTAGTTATAACTTTTTCAAAAATGAGGGTTATTCTATTTTTATCAAACTCAAGCTAGAAAGATCAGCTTTGGAAGATTTTTCGAGGGATTTTCAGAGGCAACTATTGGGTAATTATTCCTAACTCCTCTATGACTAAAACCCAATAATCTAATCGTGATTTCAACCTTTAATTGGGTTTTTGAATGAAAATTGGGGAAAAGTTCTTAGACCTATTTGTGAGGATTTGAAGGGGAATTTGACATTCGATTTGGGTGATTTTTATATAGTTGGACTCGTGAGAGTACAAGATTTCTGAAAATGTAAAAATTATTCGATTCCGAGATGTTGGCATAAGGAGCATTTTGGTCCTTTTACCTATTTTCACGCCTTAGCTTTTATTTTAACAGTGTAATTAGTTACTTGCAATGTTATATACAATATGTAATTGGTTTAAATAGATTTGGTCCACTCGGAGTCAGATACTTGTGGCAAGGACATTGTTTCTTAGCGGTTTTGTACCGGTTCATGGTAAGTGGCTTGTCTAACTTTGTGTGGGGGGCCTCTCCCCTTAGGATATCTTTGCGGTTGTTTGAATGCCTTGTACGCAAGGTAACGGGAATGTACTTGTGCCAGTTGTTGAAAATTCACCTTACTTGGCTTATTTTGACCGTGTTTCTTCACATAATTAACTGTAAAAAAAAAGCAACTTCACTTGTTTTGGCTTAGGGAAAGCATATTGGTAACTTATTTTCTCTCTTTCACAAAATTGCAATATCTGTCCTTCTTGTGAAGCATGCTAGACTCTAGATTTTACTTGTTGTCCGCACTTAGCTTCTTTCTATTAAATATTAGTTTCTTGTGGTTTGTTTACACTATTGGGTCTAAGGGACGGCATCTCGGGTGCTCCCCCTGTTCGTACCTTGTTCCGATATTTGGAAGTGCGGGATACCAAGAGATCCCCCGCACGGGATTAATTAACTGACGGATGCTAAGAGATCCCCAGCGCAGGACTGATTAACTGGAGGATACTAAGAGATCCTCAGGAAACTTGGAGACCCCTTGTGTATATGATTAGGATACTAGGAGATCCGCGGGATACTTGGAGATCCGTTGTGTAAATAATGAGGATGCCGGGAGATCCCCGATGATAAATAGCCTGTAGTGATCGTTCTTGTATTGTAGATTTGCACTTGTAGCCTGTTCAATTTTGCTTATTGTTTTTGCTAGATACTCGAGATTTACTGTATTTCCTTCTGTCTATTCAATTAAAATATATTATTTTGTTTACCTCAGTAGGGCCTCGACCTTCCTCATCACTACCCCACCGAGGTTAGGCTTGGCACTTACTGAGTACTGCTGTGGTGTACTCAATGTTCTCTTCTCCACACTTTTGTTGTGCAGACCTAGGTGCATCCGGCCAGGCGTATCATCAGTGAGTTTGGAGCTTACTATCTGAGACTTGAGGTATGTCTGCTGCATCCGCAGATCGGAAAGTCTCCATCTATTCTATCCTGTAGTTATCAGAACTGTTTTTCCTGTTTTCCTCCGTTATATTAGATACTTTATATAGTAAAGTTGTACTTATGTTTTCACAGCCTGTGTTGCCAGTGGGATTCCAGGTTTTGGGATGTTTTAGCAATAGTTATGTATTCAGTGTATATGCCAAACGGCACCGTTATACATTTCTTGTTCTATTTAGTGTTTGTTATTTTTTTATTCCGAACTATTAAATTCTGCAATGCGTTAGGCTTACCTAGTCGCAAAGACTAGGTGCCGTCATGACAGGTTCACAAGTGGTGAACCAGGGTCGTGACATTTACAAAATTATTCAGAATTAAATATGTATTTACATATTCCATGTTTCATCTATGTCTCTTACATACTAATTTTTATGCCTTACATACTCAGTACATTTTTCGTACTGACGTCCTATTTCACGGGGCCTACATTTTATGCCCGTATGTGCAGGTAGACAAGGTCACGGTTCCACTTCTTAGGATCCTTGATCAGCAAGAGTTGGCGTGCTCCACTTGATCTGGAGCTGCTTTTGATTTTGGAACGATACGTTTGTATATATATATATCATGGCTTAGTCCCACATTTGTATTATGTTTCTGTTAGATGTCTGTAGATAGTATGTCTAGTTGGGTTGTATGTGGCCTAGTCGGCTTTCAAGTTTTTATGCATAGTTGTCTATAGTAGCCTTGCTGGCTCGCCCACTGTATTCTGCATGTACACGTGCATATGCCTTATTGGTAGTTTTCCTTCATGTATGTTATTTTTGTAATTCAGAAGATGTTATTCAGGTTCGTATCTTAGACGCATGCTTGGGGGTGTTTGATAGGTAGGAATCAGGCACCCGTCGCGGCCCATCGGTTTGGGTCGTGATAAAAGTTGTATCAGAGCAGTTCTGTCCTCGGGTTGTCCATAGACCATGTCTAGTTGAGTCTTTCTTATGGGTGTGTTGTGTACCGCACTTATAAATAGGAGGCTACAACACATGTTGGATATTATCCTATCTTTTTACCCCAAATTTTGCGATACGAGAATTCATGTTCCTAACGATATCTTATATTCCAGCAATAACTCCAAAGAGCACGGCCGCCCATAAGGGAAAGTATGTGGCTGGTGGGACAACTAGTCGAGCACCATGAGTTACCAGGGCTCGGGGAGAGTCTCTTGGTAAGGTTCCATCTCAGACTTCACATACCCCGCCCTTTCCAGAATAGCTCTGAGGGGCACCAGCTCCAGCACCCACCCTTGTACATTCAGCACCTCAGCTGGATGCACCGGTTCAGGAGATGAGACATGTTATTCAGCTATTAACCCGATTAGTACTAGCGCAGGCTCAACGTTAAGAAATAGGCATTGGTCATGCAGATAGGTCCGTCAGTGCGAGGGTTCGTGACTTTATTAATTTAAACCCTCCTGTATTCACTGGGGCAGATCCGAATAAGGAACCTCAGTTACTTATTGATAGGGTGTAGAGGACTTTAAGGGTAATGAAGGCCACCACGACCGAGTCAACTGAGCTAGCTTCCTATAGACTCTGAGATGTTGCAGTTAATTGGTACGAGTCTTGGGAATTGTACACAGGTGAGGATGCCCCTCCAGCAGTATGGCAGGAGTTTATAGAGGTTTTTCTTTGTCATTTGCTGCCACCAGTTCTTAGGCGACCAAGAGTTGACAGGTTCTTGACCCTTCGACAGGGTAACATGAGTGTTTGGGAGTATATTATTTAGTTTTATTCGTTGGCTAGGCATGCTCCCACTATTGTATCTAAGATGGAGAATCAGGTTACTGGTTCGTGATGGGATAAGAACCTCACTTTCTTGTAGATTGTATGTCGGTCTCACTTCAGCCAGATATGGATATTTCTCGTATTCAGGCGTACACTCAGGGTGTAGAGGAGCGTAAACAGAAACAGAGGGCCGATCGTGAGCATGATTGGGCCCAAAATAAGAGGGCGAGGTCTTCGGGTCCTTCTGGTAAGTTTTGATATGGCCGAAGGTAGCAGTACACGAGGTATCCATCCCAGCCTTTCGCTAGCACACCCCCAAAGTTTGGTGGTAAAAGATTTGATCATTCTACATATTCAGGGTCTGGTAAGAATTTTAGGGCCTTAGGTTCTCAGTATAGGGGTGAGTCAAATCAGATGAGGCCACCCTTGCCCCGATGTACTTAATGTGGTAAGCAGCATACTGGGCAGTGAGGTATGGGGTTAGGTGTTTGTTGTACTTGTGGTTATCCGTATCACGTTATGAGGGATTGTCCAATGAAAGGTGATGCAAGCATAGCTCAGCCGTCGGGCTCCATATGAAGCTCTTTACGGACGGAAGTGTAGGTCGCCTATAGGGTGGTTTGATGTTGGAGAATCTAGATTATATGGGCCCGACTCGGTTCAGCAAGTTCTACAAAAGTAAAGCTTAACCGGTATCAACTATTAACAGCTCAGAGTCATCAGAAGTCATATTCTGATGTGCGGCGATGAGTTTAGAGTTCGGGGTTGATGACTGGGTGTTCTTAAAGGTGTTACCTATGATGGGTGTGGTGACGTTTGGAAAGAAAGACAAACTTTGCCCACGGTATATTGGGCCTTATAGGATCATTCCTAAAGTTGGTCAAATAGCTTATTAGTTAGATTTGCCTTCATAATTGGAGTCTGTCCATACGATTTTTCACGTATCTATGTTAAAAAAGTGAATTGACGATCCTGCCCGAGTAGTGCCCACAAATGATGTACATATTACAGAACTTATCGTACGAGTAAATTCTGGTTGCCATCCTAGACCGGCAAATCCGTAAGTTACGGAATAAGGAGGTAGCCTCCGTGAAAGTACTTTGGAGGAAGAACAATATGGAATAAATTACTTGGGAGGCCGAGGAAAACATGAAGTCTAGATATCCCTACTTATTTCCTCCAGATAAGGGTCCAACTAAGACGTCATAATCATAAGGTATGTGTACAAATTCTTTTATTGATTATTGTTGTTTGCCGTCTGAGTCCATTATCGTTATTGATAATTGTGGTCCTGTGTGGCGTGGGATTATTAAGCTTCAACTGAAAGAGTTGGTAGTGGTGTTGTTACAGGGGAGACCCTTCCAAATTTATATAGATCACGGAGAGTTGAAAATTCGAGAATAAATGTTTCTAAGGGAGGAAGAACATTACATCTCGCATTTTCCTAGATTAAAAGTTTCATCTTCAGTTAATTGACGTAGATTCCGGGACGAGATCAACATGATGTTAATTTATTTACACTGTATATAATAAGCAATATATAAGTGTTATGAAGGATAAAGGGGTACACGGATTAAAGAAAATAAGTTTCATTGCAAGTGGCCAATTTGAAATAAAATACGGGTCGAGCGGTAATACCCGATAATTTTGAACTAGTACCATGCAAAGTACCAAATGACTATGGTAGCGTAATACATAAAATATATTAAAAATAAATAGATTTTAAGTCATTTATGATAATTTTTAAATTATGCCAATAATTGATTAATTATCGGGTAACAGGATATTACCTAGTTAAAATCATTGAAAGACTCATCAGAACGAGTCATTTTATGAAAGGCTTGATAACTTAAAGTGTTGGGTTTCTTTTGGACAAAAGAATAGTAGTCCAAGTCTGATTCTTGGTTAAAGTTGAGTGATATCTTGTCTTTGGTTCAAGAGAAAACGTTAAGAACAATATCAATTCGTCCAAAATTTCAAATCAAAGCCAATTTCGTTTATAAATTTCAAGAAAGCAAGATTTCGTTCCTCAATTTCAAAGTGCAAAAGCTGAATCCAATTTTTGGGTTCTAATTTCTATCCACGAAGTTTTCCAACGGGATTATTATATGGAGTTTATTTTTCTCCAGGTATGTTAATATCCTCTCTTATTTTTTTGGCATGGTCTTATTTATACTGAAGAAACGAACAATTACACAATTTTCATAAATTACTCTATTTATAAAAATAGTGGGGGTGTCTATATTCTTGATTTCGCATGAGGATTATTATTATCTTCTGTTCATGGGTCTCACAAAAATACGTAGTTGTAAAAGTTTATCCGGAAGGAATATTAAGATTATTAGTATTTTTCATGCATTTCACTCATTTATACATGTGCATTGACCTATGGCTAGAGGGCATTATATATATATATATATATATATATATATATATATATATATATATATATATATATATATATATATATATATATATATATATATATATATATATATATATATATATATATATGTGTGTGTGTGTGTGTATATATATATATATATATATATAAATGTACGTATATAGAATTTGGAAAAAGGTTACAAAATTACATACGCGCCACCATCTGATCAGCTGGTATTGGGTGATAATATTGCCCACAGTGGCCAAGACGATAATATGGGATGCCCTAAGTGGCTTGATGATATTATGTACACCCATACCTATGCATGGAATGATATTTATGCGCACGTGCATGCCATTATAATCGTTTCGGAATTTACAAAGTTATTCGGATTTAAAGATGTGTTTCCTTATTCCATGTTTCATCTATATATGTTACGTACTAATTTTCATGCCTTACATACTTAGTACATTTTTCGTATTGACGCCCTATTTCATGGGGCCTGCCGTTTCATGCCCGTAGGTGCAGGTAGGCAAGATGACGGTTCCCCTTCTTAGGATCCCTGATCAGCGAGAGTTGGCGTGCTCCACTTGATCCGTATCTGCTTTTGGTTTTGGTACGCTAAGTTTGTGTATGTGTGTGTGTATATATATATATGATTTGCTCGGTCCCGTCTTTGCATAGTAATGATTCTATTAGAGGTATGTAGATAGTTTATCTTGTAGGGTTGTATGTGGCCTTGTCGGCTTTCAGTTTTGGATGTATAGTTGTCTATAGCAGCCTTGCTGGCTCGCCAACTATATTTTGCATGTATACATAAATGTTCCATGTTGGCAGGTTTCCTTCATGTATGTTATTTTCGTAATTCAGCAGATGTTATTAAGGTTCATATCTTAGATGCATGCTTAGGTTTTTTGACAAGTAAGACTCAGGCTCCTATCGCGGCCCATCGATTTGGGTCGTGATAGCCAGACTTGAGACATGATGATAAGGGTCTGATATCGAGGCGAACATCTCATCGAGTTGGAATCTGGGGGCATTACGCATGCCGTCGAGAATATCGGGGTCATGGTTCCAGATCGGTCTTAACCTTGATCGACTTTTAGGAACATTACTGGAAAATCAAACATAGCTTATAGAAAGCTGAAATATCCATGACCGGCTGGATATCATAGCGAGGATCTCGACACGTCTCGACAAGGAGCAGGCGATTAGTTAATCAGAAGATTTTTTTACCTTTTATCAAGTTGTACCTAAAACAGGACTCCCCTACTATATAAAGGGGATCGACAGTGTCTACCATATGATGCCTCATTGGGAGCCATCTAGATGTTCGACTGATAGCTGTTGTTGTAGGAGAAATCTTCAAGGGGCAAGAACTGATCCCACGATTCATCAAAGTCTATAACACATGCGTGGAGCATATCGTCCAAGATCTGAGCAGTACACTTGGATTGTCTATCAGTCTAAGGATAAAATGTTGTGCTTAGCTCAACCCGCATGCCCAACTCACGTTGCACTGCCCTCCAAAAATGCGAGGTAACCTACGTACTTCGATCAGAAATGATAGACATGAACGTACCATGAAGACGAATGATATCACAGATATAAATTTCTTCTAACTACTCTGAAGAATAGTTAACTGCCATAGGAATGAAATGCGCTGACTTGGTAAGTCTATCCACCATAATCCATCGAACTTCATTTGAGTCGATAGGAGTCCAACAACAAAATCCATAGTAATACGCTCCTTCTTTCGTTTAGGAATCTCTTTCTTCTGAAGCAAACCACCAGGATTCTCATGCTCGTACTTTACTTGCTAATAATTTAGACATCGAGCTACGTATGCAACTATATCCTTCTTCATCCTCCTCCACCAATAATGCTGCCGCAAGTCGTGATACATCTTGGCGGCGCCCAGATGAATAGGATACCGGGAACTGTGGGCCTTTTCTAGAATCAACTCACAAAGTCCATCCATATAGGCAAACAAACACAACCTTCTCTCCATCATCTCAAATCATATCCTTCTTGGCATCACTGTGCCGCACTGTGTCCCTAAGGACAAGAAAATGAGTCATCATACTGCCGTTCCCTGATGTTCTCAAACAAAGAAGTCCGAGTGATTGTGCAAGCTAAGACATGAATGGGCTCAAAAACATCCAACCTCACAAACTGATTGGCTAAGGCCTGAATATTTAATGCAAGAAGTCTTTCATTATGCAAGACTGCCCATACTAGAAAACTTCCTACCCAAAATATCTCCAACCACCTCCTCTGCCTCAAATTGAGCTCCTTTTAGTTGAACTAATACTGCAAGCTCCGATGATCCATGAAAATCTCACAAGACACGTCATATAGATAGTGCCTCGAAATGTTCAGCGTGTGAACAATGGCTGCCATCCAATTCATGAACAAAATAATTTTTCTCGTGAACCTTTAGCTGTCGTGAAGCATATGCAATAACCTTGCCGCCCTACATCAATATCGCACCAAGTCCAATACGAGATGCATCACAATATACTATATAAGGTCCTGAACCTTTGGGCAACACCAACATCGACGTTGTATTCAAAGCTGTCTTGTGCTTCTGATAGCTCACCTCACACTCGTCTAACCATCCGAACGGGGCACCCTTATGGGTCAATCTGGTGAATGGGGCTTTTATAGATGAAAACCCCTCCACAAACCACCGACAACAACCTGCCAATCCCAAACTATGAATCTCTGTGGCTGTAGTAGGCCTAGGCCAATTCTGAACGGCCTCAGTATTCTTAGGATCCACTTGAATACCCTCTAGTGATACAACGTGCCACATGAAAGTGACCCAGTCCAACCAAAACTTGCATTCTGAGAATTTAGCATACAATTCGCTGTCTCTCACCGTCTGAAGTACGATCCAAATGCGCTACTCATTCTCCTCTCGGATGCGGGAGTAGATCAAGATATCATAAATAAACACAATCACAAAGGATTCCAAGCAAGGCTTGAACATCTGGTTCATCAACTCCATAAATGTTGCTGGGGCATTATTCAAGCCAAATGACATCACCAGGAACTCAAAATACCCATATCGAGTCCGGAAAGCTGTCTTAGGGACATCAGATGCCTTAATCCTCAACTGATGGTAGTCAAACCTTAGACAAATATTTCAAACACTTTGTCACCGTAAAGATGATCAAATAAAGTAATATTGGTTTGTTGTGGTGTGTTTACTATTGGGACTACGGGACGGCATCCCGGGAGCTCCCCATGTTCGTACCTTGTTCCGAGATTTGGAAGTGCGAGATACCAAGAGATCCCCGACACAAGATTAATTAACTAGCGGAGACTAAGAGATCCCCAGCGTAGGACTGATTAACTGGAGGATACTAAGAGATTCTCGGGATACTTGGAGATCCCTTGTGTATATGATGAGGATACTAGGAGATCCTCGCGATACTTGGAGATCCCTTGTGTATATAAGGAGGATACCAGGATATCCCGATGATAAATAGCCTGTATTGATCGTTCTTGTATTGTAGATTTTCATTTGTAGCCTGTTCAGTTTTACTTATTGTTTTTGCTAGATACTCGAGATTTATTGTATTTCCTTTTGTCTATTCATTTAATATTTATTCTTTTGTTTATCTCAGTAGGGCCTCGACCTTCCTCGTCCCTACCCCACTGAGGTTAGGCTTGGCACTTACTGAGTACCGCTGTGGTGTAATCATGCTACTCTTCTGCACACTTTTGTTTTGCAGATCTATGTGCATCGAGCCAGGCGTATCATCATTGAGTTCAGATCTTGCTATCAGAGACTTGAGGTATATCTGCTGCATCTGCAGACCGGAGAGTCTCCGTCTGTTCTATCCTGTAGTTATCAACACTGTTTTTCCTGTTTTCCTCCGTTGTATTAGATACTTCATATATTAGAGTGGTACTTATGTTTTCACAACCTGTTTTGCCTGTGAGATTTCGGGTTTTGGGATTTGTTAGCAAAAGTTGCGTATTCAGTGTATAAGCCAAACGTCACCGTTATACATTTCTTGTTCTATTTAGTGTTTGTTATTGTTTTTATTCCGAACTGTTAAATTCTGCAATGTCTTATGCTTACCTAGTCACAAAGACTGTGTGCTGTCATGACAGGTTCACAAGTGGTGAACTAGGATCGTGACATTTACAAAGTTATTCAGAATTAAAGATGTATTTCCTTATTCCATGTTTCATCTATGTCTCTTACGTACTAATTTTCGTGCCTTACATACTCAGTACATTTTTCGTACTGACGTCCTATTTCACGGGACCTACATTTTATGCCCGTAGGTGCAGGTAGACAAGGTTACGGTTCCCCTTCTTAGGATCCTTGATCAGCAAGAGTTGGCGTGCTCCACTTGATCTGGTGCTGCTTTTGATTTTGGTACGATGCATTTATATATATATATATATATATATATATATATATATATATATATATATATATATATATATATCATGGCTTAGTCCCATATTTTTATTATGTTTCTATTAGATGTCTGTAGATAGTATGTCTAGTTGGGTTGTATGTGTCCTTGTCGGCTTTCAATTTTTGATGTATAGTTGTCTATAGTAGCCTTGCCGGCTCGCCCACTGTATTCTGCATGTACACATACATACGTCTTATTGGCATGTTTCTTTCATGTATGTTATTTTGGTAATTCAGAAGATGTTACTCGGGTTCATATCTTAGACGGATGTTTAGGGGTGTTTGATATGTAGGAATCAGGCACCCGTCGCGGCCCATCGGTTTGGGTCGTGCCAAAATTTGTATCAGAGCAGTTCTGTCCTAGGGTTGTCTGTAGATCATGTCTAGTTGAGTCTTTTTTATGGGTGTGTTGTGCACCGTACTTATAAATAGGAGGCTACAACACATTGGATATTATCCTCTCTTTTCATCCCAGATTTTGCGATACAAGAATTCATGTTCCAAACGATATCTTATATTCCAGCAATGCCTCCAAAGAGCACGGCCGCCCATAAGGAAGAGTGTGTGGCTGGTGAGACTACTAATCGAGCACCATGAGTTACCAGGGCTCGGGGAGAGTCTCATGGTGAGGTTCCATCTCAGACTTCACATACCCCTCCCTTTCCAGAAGAGCTTCGAGGGGCACCAGCTCTAGTGGCCACTCATGTACATTTAGCACCTCAGCTGGATCCACCGGTTCAGGAGATGATAGAAGTTATTCAGCTATTAACCCTGATTAGTACCTGCGTAGGTTCGATGTTAAGAAATAGGTATTGGTCATGCAGATAGGTCCTTCAGTGCGGGGTTCGTGACTTTATTAAATTAGACCCTCCAGTATTCACTGGGGCAGATCCAAATAAGGAACCTCAGTTACTTATTGATAGGGTGTAGAGGACGTTAAGGGTAATGAACGCCAGTGCGACTGAGTCAACTGAGCTAGCTTTCTATTGACTCTGAGATGTTACAGTTAAATTGTACGAGTCTTGGGAATTGTCCCGAGGTGAGGATGCCCCTCCAGCAATATGGAAGGAGTTTATAGAGGCTTTTCTTTGTCATTAGCTGCAACCAGTTCTTAGGAGACCCAGAGTTAATAGGTTCTTGACCTTTCGATAGGGTAACGTGAGTGTTTAGGAGTATAATATTTAGTTTTATTCGTTGGCTAGGCATGCTCCCACTATTGTATCTATGATGGAGAATCAGGTTCACCGATTTGTGATGGGATTAGAGCCTCACTTGCTTAACGATTTTATGTCGGTCTCACTTCAGCCAGACATGGATATTTCTCGTATTTAGGCGTACACTCAGGGTGTAGAGGAGCGTAAACAGAAGTAGAGGGCCGATCGTGAGCATGATAGGGCCCAAAATAAGAGGGCGAGGTCTTATTGTCCTTCTGGTGAGTTTTGATATGGTCAAAGGTAGCAGTACTCGAGGTATCCATCCCAGCCATTCGCTAGGACGCCCCCCTACGTTTGGCGGTAAAAGATTTGATCTTTCTACATATTCATGGTCTGGTAAGAACTTTAGGGCCTCAGGTTCTCAATATAGGGGTGAGTCAAATCAGATGAAGCACCCTTGCCCCGATGTACTTAATGTGGTAAGCAACATACCGGGCAGTGCCGTATGGGGTTAGGTGTTTGTTATACTTGTGGTTATCCGGGCCACGTTATGAGGGATTGTCCGATGAAAGGTGATGCAAACATAGCTCAGCCGTCGGGCTCCATATGAAGCTCTTTACGGACGGAAGTGTAGGTCGCCTATAGGGTGGTTTGATGTTGGATAATCTAGATTACATGGGCTAGACCCGGTTCAACAAGCTCTACAAAAAGTAAAGGTTATCCGATATCAACTATTAATAGCTCAGAGTCATCAGAAGTCATATTCTGATGTGTGGCAATGAGTTTAGAGTTCGAGGTTGATGACTGGGTGTTCTTAAAGGTGTTACCTATGACGGGTGTAGTGAGGTTTGGAAAGAAAGGAAAACTTTGCCCACAGTATATTGGGCCTTATAGGATCTATCGAAAAGTGGGCTAAATAGCTTACTAGTTAGAATTGCCCTCGGAATTGGAGTCTATCCATACAATTTTTCACGTATCTATGTTACAAAAGTGAATTGACGATCCTACCCGAGTAGTGCCCACCAATGATGTACATATTACAGAACTTATTATACGAGTAAATTCTGGTTGCCATCCTAGACTGGAAAATCTGTAATCAACGGAATAAGGAGGTAGCCTCCGTGAAAGTACTTTGGAGGAAGAACAATATGGAAGAAATGACTTGGGAGGCCGAGGAAAACATGAAATCTAGATATCCCTACTTGTTTCCTCCAGATAAGGGTCCAACTAAGACGTCATAATTATAAGGTATGTGTACAAATTCTTTTATTGATTATTGTCGTTGGCCGTCTGAGGCAATTATCGTTATTGATAATTGTGGTCTTGTGTGGCGTGGGATTATTAAGCTTCGACAGGAAGAGTTGGTAGTGGTGTTGTTACAGGGGAGACCCTGCCAAAGTTATATAGATCACGTAGAGTTGAAAATTCGAGGATAAATATTTCTAAGAGAGGAAGAACAGTACATCTTGCGTTTTCCTCGTTAGAAGTTTCATCTTAAGTTAATTGACGTAGATTCGGGGACGAGATCATATTGATGTTAACTTATTTACTCTGTTTATAATAAGCAATACATAAGTGTTATAAAGGATAAAGGGTTACACGGATTAAATAAAAAAAGTTTCATTGCAAGTGGCCAATTTGAAATAAAATACAGGTCGAGCGGTAATATCCGATAATTTTGAACTAATACCATGCAACGTACCAATTGACTATAGTAGCATAATACATAAAGTATATTAAAAACAAATAGATTTTAAGTAATTTATGATAATTTTTAAATTATGCCAATAATTAATTAATTATCGGGTAACAGGATATTACCTAGTTAAAATCATTGAAAGACTCATCAGAACGAGTCATTTTACGGAAGGCTTGATAACTTAAAGTGTTGGGTTTATTTTGGACAAAAGAATAGTAGTCCAAGTCTGATTCTTGGTTAAAGTTCAGAGACATCTTGTCTTTGGTTCAAGAGAAAACGTTAAGAACACAATCAATTCGTTCAAAATTTCAAATCAAAGCCAATTTCGTTTGTAAATTTCAAGAAAGCAAGATTTCGTTCCTCAATTTCAAAGTGCAAAAGCTAAATCCAATTTTTGGGTTCTAATTTCTATCCACGAAGGTTTCCAACGGAATTATTATATGGAGTTTTTTCTTCTCCAGATATGTTAAGATCCTTTCTTGTTTTTTTGGCATGGTCTCATTATACTGAAGAAACGAACAATTACACAATTTTCATAAATTACTCTATTCATAAAAATAGTGAGGGTGTATATATTCTTGATTTCCCATGAGAATTATTATTATCTTCTGTTCATGGGTCTCAGAATAATATGTAGTTGAAGAAGTTTATCCGGAACGAATATTAGTATTTTTCATGCATTTCACTCATTTATACATGTGCATTGACCTATGGCCAGATGGCATTATATATATATATATATATATATATATATATATATATATATATATATATATATATATATATATATATATATATATATATATATATATATATATATATATAGGATATGGAAAAAGGTTACGACGTTATATACGCGCCACCACCTGATCAGCTGGTATAGGTTGATAATATTGCCCACAGTGGCCAAGACGATATGATGGGATGCCCTTAGTGGCTTGATGATATTATGTACACCCATACCTATGCATGGAACGACATTTATACGAGCGTGCATGACATTTTAATCGTTTCGGAATTTACAAAGTTAGTCAGATTTAAAGTTGTGTTTCCTTATTGCATGTTTCATCGATGTCTCTTACGTACTAATTTTCATGCCTTACATACTCAGTACATTATTCGTATTGACGCCCTATTTCATGGGGTCTGCCGTTTCATGCTCGTAGGTGCAGGTAGGCAAGCTGACAGTTCCCCTTCTTAGGAACTCTGATCAACGAGAGTTGGCGTGCTCCACTTAATCTGGATCTGCTTTTGATTTTGGTATGCTAAGTTTGTGTGTGTGTGTGTGTATGTGTGTGTATATATATATATATATATATATATATATATATATATATATATATATATATATATATATATATATATGATTTGCTCGGTCCCGTCTTTGTATAGTAATAATTCTATTAGAGGTCTGTAGATAGTATATCTAGTTGGGTTGTATGTGGCCTTATCGGCTTTCAATTTTGGATGTATAGTTGTCAATAGCAGCCTAGCTGGCTCGCCCACTATATTTTGCATGTATACATAAATGTTCCATGTTGGCAGGTTTCCTTCATGTATGTTATTTTCGTAATTCAGCAGATGTTATTATGGTTCATATCTTAGATGCATGCTTAGGGTGTTTGACAAGTAAGACCCAGGCTCCTATTGCGGCCCATCGATTTGGGTCGTGAAAGCCAGACTTGAGACATGATGATAAGGGTCCGATATCGAGGCGAACATCTCATCGAGTTGGAATCTGGGGGCATTACGCATGCCGTCGAGAATATCGGGGTCATGGTTCCAGATCGGTCTTAACCTTGATCGACTTCTAGGAACATTACTGGAAAATCAAACATAGCTTATAGAAAGCTGAAATATCCATGACCGGGTGAATATCATAGCGAGGATCTCGACACGTCTCGACAAGGAGCAGGCGATTAGTTAATCAGAAGATTTTTTTACCCTTTATCAAGTTGTACCTAAAATAGGAATCCCCTACTGTATAAAGGGGATCGACAGTGTCTACCATATGATGCCTCATTGGGAGCCATCTAGATGCTTGACTGATAGCTGTTGTTGTAGGAGAAATCTTCTAAGGGCAAGAACTGATCCCACGATTTATCAAAGTCTATAACACATGTGTGGAGCATATCGTCCAAGATCTGAAGAGTACGCATGGATTGTCCATCTGTCTAAGGATAAAACGTTGTGCTTAGATCAACCCGCATCCCCAAATCATGTTGCACTGCCCTCCAGAAATGCGAGGTGAATTATGTACCTCGATCAAAATTGATTGACACGGTCATACCATGAAGACGAACGATATCACAGATATGAATCTCTTCTAACTGCTCCAAAGAATAGTTTACTTCCATAGGAATGAATTGCGCTGACTTGGTCTGTCTATCCACCATAACCTATCGAACTTCCTTTGAGTCGATATGAGTCCAAAAACAAAATCTACAGTGATACGCTCCTACTTTCATTTAGGAATCTCTTTCTTCTGAAGCAAACCACCATATTTCTCATACTCGTACTTTACTTGCTTACAATTTAGACATCGAGCTACATATGCAACTATATCCTTCTTCATCCTCCTCCACCAATAATGTTGCCGCAAGTCATGATACATCTTGGCGACGCCCGGATGAATAGGATACTGGGAACTGTGAGAATTTTCAAGAATCAACTCAAGAAGTCCATCCATATAGGCAAACAAAAACGACCCTACTCTCCATCATCTCAAATCATAAACTTCTTGGCATCACTGTGCCGCACTGAGTCATCATACTGCCGTTCCCTGATGTTCTCAAACAAAGAAGTCCGAGTGATTGTGCAAGCTAAGACATGACTGGGCTCAAAAACATCCAACCTCACAAACTGATTGGCTAAGGCCTGAATATTTAATGCAAGAAGTCTCTCATTATGCAAGACTGCCCATACTAGAAAACTTCCTACCCAAAATATCTCCAACTAGAGTTGCAGAAACCAGAAATCTCTGAAGCTGCAGAAACTAGAGTTTTCACAAACTCTAATTCATCTCGTAGCCTATCTGAAACTCACCCGAGCCCTCGAGGCTCCAAACCAAACTGGCACACAAGTCCTAAAATATCTACGAACTTGCTCATGTGATCAAATCATCAAATTAATTCCTAGAACTACGAATTGAACACCAAATAGACTAAAATTATCAAGAAAGCTTTAAAACCTCTATTTTCACAACCGAACGTCCGAATCACATCAAACTAACTCTATTTCTCACAAAATTTGACAAACAATTTTTAATTAACATAATGAACCTGTAACGGACTCCTAAACCAAAATACGGTCTCGATACGACAAGATCAAATATTAGCCAAATTCTTAAAACCATTAGATTTTCAGTCTATCATTTAAAAAAATGCATACATCGAGCTATGGACCTCGGAATACGGTTTCGAGCATACAATCAGATCTCATATTTATTAGGGACCCACTAGGACCGTAAAAAAATAGGCCCAGGTAAAGTATTGACCAAAGTCAACTAAAATTAACTTTTAAGGAAAAAATTATTATTTTCATCAACTTTCAACATAAAAGCTTTTCAGGAACACGCTCGGATTGCACATGTAAATCGAGAAGGGTAAAAATCAGATTTGTAAGAGTTAAGAGTGCATAATCGAGTTTTAAAATATATGATGCCTTTATGGGTCGTCACATTCCGATACTTACTCTGGGCTAAAAAAATAACATGCCAATATTATACATTAAAATAGAATACATAATATAGTTGAAAATTCAAAAACCGAAAATAATCAACAACTCTTTATACTAAAAGAAATTCCTACATTTCATTTTTCATCATTTAACAGTTTATATCTCAAGCGAATAAAGCAACTTCAATTATTATTAGTTCTAAAGAGTCACCATGCACAAGTCATACCAAGTAGTACAACCCAATCCAACATACAAATATAAACTATGCACTCCCGAGGGTAAAACGACATGAACCAACATATAATATAAACTGTGCACTGCCAAGGGTCGAACGACATGAACCATAAATGCATCTATAAATCTGCCAAGGTTAATGGCCCGCGCCCATGAGAGTAGAGGAAATTTACCTCGCTCGCGCAATATATTTGCGACGCGGTTGCACATAGATTTCTTAAGTTATTATAATATTCTTAAATTCTTCTTAAAAAATAGGAAATTCAAATGAGAACTTTCAAGTCTCGAAATCCTCAAATTTAACTCTTTTCAAGGTATTTAATAAGCATACTCGATCTCAATTATATTCAAGGAAAATAATAAACATGATAACGATATCAACAATGCATGGTGTAAACCTAGAACTACCCTGACATAGGCATGATTAGTGGCTACGTACAGACTCTTGTCACCTCGTGCATATGTAACCCCCCACAAATAGAAGTACATATTAATTAAGTTTACCTATGGGGTTAATTCCCTTTTACAAGGTTAGAAAAGAGACTTATCTCGCTCCGAAGTTCCATAACCGGCCCCAAAACCTTTCCGATGGCACAAACCGATGTCCATCGCTCCAAAAAAATACTCAAGAAAGTGCACGTGATCGTCAAGTAATAGAGTAGTGAGTAGAGTATCGTTCCTACGAAGACTTGTGATTAACTATTGACTAATTCAAACCCAATTACTTTATCTATCCAAGAGATTTTTCACAAAATAAAGAAGTACTTGTTTGACTACCTAAATTATAAAGAAATAATCTAACTAGAGCAATTAACCAAACGAATAGCAATGTCGAGTAACAAACATTAGGAGAGGATATTCCATGGTCACGGGCTAGTTAAATATCGTGTTGTGTTCTTGGCATAAAATGACTAAACGATTTATCTGGGTTATTGATTGACTGGGTTTATATTACTCATAAGAATCCGTCGAGTTCTTACTCGTCTAGTCAAGCTAACTCAATGCCTATATATCTATGGAATTAAGATTAACAAGAATGCATTTACAATTCCTGTATTTCAGCAAAGCAAGGGAATTGGGTGTATGTCTATCCCAGTTGCGAATTTGTTCCCCGAGGCCCGGGTCCAAGAACTTGCTCTATTTAATTCTATATGCAATCTAAAGTTCCCACTCTCGAGTTCAACTAAATATTTGCCGATAGTATTTCACTGTTAGCTACTCAGCAAAATAATTAAAATCAGAATTAAATAAACAACCCAATATGATAAACCAACTTTTTCAAATTAGACCTCAAACAACAACATTCATGTTTTACCCATGACCCTAGAACTATGGGTTTTAGCCACTCATACTAGTGTTCATCACAAATAGGTTCAATTTCATCACAAATGGCAAAAACAAAGCGTAGACAAGAAGAATTTGATAGTCAAAACTCCTCTTTGCCTCTTGCCTCTCTATATCTTGCACTAAACTATGAAAACCTTGAAAATTTAACCCTTGGCGAGCTTGACTTTATATAGGTTAAGTGGGGTTCCCTCCAGATTTCCAATTTTACCCCTTAATAACTCTTTTCCGGACCGGCCTCATGCGAGCTCGCGCGTCACTTTGCGTGTAACTTCACACACCATTCTGCCTCAGTCCTTAATGCGCGCGAGCTACTGCGCTAACTCGCGTGTAACTTCGCGCATCTCCGCCATGATTTCTTCCATTTTTAGTCTCTTCGTTGGGCGCACTCAACTCCGATGGGTCTTCTTGCTCATAAATCATTCCAATAGCCTCTTGAAAGCATCATATAAGCTCCTCATCCTCCAATGTATACAAATCACAGTTAGAGTATACTTTTCATCAATTAACCATATTATGTCATTGGAATATAATCAAGAGGAAACCTAAACCATAGTTAAATCACCTAGATTTCGCCTATTATTAACACCCCACACTTAATTCATTGCTAGTCCTCGAGCAATCAAACTATACTTTCTAGAGAATCCCTTACTCAACCATTTCTCCTAACGCATTACACCTAAAACAATGTATATGTATTACGCCTAGCATTGAACAATCCTATCCTCAAAGTCGATTCTCAAGTGCCATGCAATATCCACACTTCCTCAAAGTACTCTACACAGAAGTCAAGACTTGCTTTTCCGTCACGAATCATATGCCCTCACAATTATATAACAAAAAAATGAATTCAATCCAAAACATTCAATTCATATACTCACATATATCGAGGAAATCACTCACTCTCACATACGAAGTCACATGTATGCAACTAGTACCATAAGTTTGCCCTTACTTTAAATCTTTACTAATGTAGGCTCACTCAGTCTAAAATAAATTAGGCCTTTTTGTGATCATAGTGTGGGCTAAGGGACGGGTAGGATATATTTAGGAATAGTGACTCTACCTCCTAAGCACTTTAACACATCACATGAGCAATTTTTAGCGCAAATATTTCAACCCACTTCTCATTCACAAACAATATCATCACACAAATACTCCCATCTTCTTTAAGAACTCTATTAATTCATACTCACTAGCTAGAACTAGACACAATGTATTCATCTCTTTTTTTTCCAGTTTATTATTCTTTTCACTCAATTTCCGCTATTATGTATTAGTTTACAAAACAAGTGCATCTTTCATCCTTTTATTGGTTCCACTCAAAAACTACCCCACACTTATTTCCTTCTTACTTCTTTTAGCTCTCCCCTCACAATTAAAGTACTTTAAGAGGTAAAAGGATCAAAACAATGTCAACTAAGAACAAAAGGGTATAGGCTTGTAATGCGGGTGCCTGATCGCAGCAGATAGACCTAAGGAAGAGCAGCCGCTAATACTTTTATCCAATAGTGTCGTCGGGGTCAATTTTCCACAGGGAGCTTCGATTTGGAGTTGAAGGTTTGCATAGTCTAAGACTGCGCTTTAGCTCCTATTTGATCTTCTAACATTTTTGGTTTTCTTTTGATTATCAACTACAATTTATCAACTACAATTTATCAACTACAAATTTAAAGCTAAGTAATGCTAAGATATCAACTCTAGATTGTATGCAATATAGAGAAAGGCACTAGGGTCGTGGCATTTACCTAGGTGGTCATCTAACTGGTAGAGATTCCTAACAAAAGAATGATGATTATGGGACTTATGCTATAACTGTTGCACTTTCGCACCCACTCTCACACCTCTCAGTAGAGAGAGTGATTTTGCCCAATTGACTCTATCGAGACTAATTAGGTAGGCCAATTTTCCCAAGAAACTTAGGGTTCACGTTGGGTAACTACTCTCTCGAGGTTTAACCTGTTAAATGGGACTACCATTCTCATGGGTCCATCCCAATTCCTTGTTGGAATTAATCTTGGGGTCATAGATTCTCTTTCTAAAGAAGAGTCAAGACCCACTAAGCTTGACTTAGTATTTGCAACCACCAAATCTTAAAGAAAATATAAGATTAACCCAAAAATCAAATACCCAACATCATTTATGCATTAAACAATCACACCCATTAATTATCCACAGTAGGTTTGAGCCACAACCCTAGCTAATGGATTTATCTAGACATAGTAGAAATATAAATCTAAGAAATAAAAGATAAAATTGGCATATTAATTAACTATGATGTTAATCTATTCAAATCCACGTTAATACAAGATGAAGTTGTCCAAAATAGGCTAAAACATTGAAGTCACGAGCTCAGCTACTGTTTGATACTTAAAACTTAACCTAAAAAAGTAAAATATTCTATTTATACTACATAGGAAAAACTGGACAAAAATTGCCCCTACCGGTCTGGCGTGGACCGCGCACAAATGTCGCGCGGTCGCGTAGGGATCTTTGGTCTTCATATCTTGATTCTGAAACTCGGGGCGCGAACCGCGCACAAAGGTTGCACAATCGCTTGGGCTAAGAGGCACGGGCGTGTTGAAAAATTGACAAAACTCCACACTCTCTGAACTTCATCCACGCGGACCGCACTATTTTGGTGTGCGGCCACGTGGGCTTTTGCATTGAAGTACTGAGGCTCTGAACTCCTCTTGACGCGGACCATAAGTCTGAGTGCGGATCGAGCAGGTTGACATGGCGTTTACATGGTCTCTGAACTGTTCTACGCGGCCGCGTGGTAAAGCAGTGCGAACCGCGCAGGTTGGCATTGAAATGACTCAGCCTCTGAACTCTTCTGCACGGCCACGTAGCAAATCAGTGCGAACCGCGCAGGTCAACTTGTTCCCCACTTTAGTTTTCTTTTGAAACTTGGCAGATTTCACTCCTTTTTAGCCAATCTTTGACATTTGTTGTCTTGTCGCTCGAACCTGCAATCAAACGCAACTTGTAAACATTTTGGGACTAATTTACGGCAATTCACGCACAAAGCTCAGGAAAGAATGGAAATAAAACGTGTAAAAATCATAGTTATCAGTGCCAAACTAAAGTCTAAAGGCTCAAAAAGGTCAACTAGGGACACATTTTATTTGTGATAAGGAATTAAGCTCAAAGAGGTCAAAGAAAGCCTAAAATCATTTTTCAACCCGAGCATCACCTAAGATTTCGCTACAACTCACATATCGGGAAAGTTCTTGACACAAGTACCATAGATGGACTACACAAACACTCAGCACACAAGGCATATGACTCATTCAGATGAGGTCATCAAGACGCTCCATTACATACATTCAGTTCAGTAACAAATATACAAATTAAGGACCTTTCAGTGAGATTCAACAATTAGGACTAAGCGTTACACTCTAGGGTCTGTTGTGTTTAGGTGTGTCAACGCTATGGGTTGTCTTTCAAAGATTTTTATAGCTTGTAGCCCATTACCCTAATCTACAAATAAAAAAAGGAAATTAAAATAAAAACTACCTATGCCCGGTTCAAGCTAAACCCTTTGAAAAGAACCGCGGCCTAAAGAAAAACCAAGGGGGAGTTGATACACTACCTGAGAAAAAAATAAAAAATCTTTTTGGTGTTTTCTCTAGACTCACTTCCCTCAAGAGAATCGTCTACAAGATTCATCATAAGAAAGAGCCTACAATTTTTTTTTTCGACTCAGTCCCTCAAGAACCTCTTCGAAAGGGATCTATCGTCGGGCTGAGCCATTTATCTAAATTAACAAATGACTCCTACTCAACAAAAACTATCAAGTGAACATGTAACAAACACAACAAACAGTCAATTTATACAACTACATACAACATACAATGAAGGATTCCCCACCCCACACTTAAAATTGAAGACATTTCCCCATGGCTTAATATTTAAAAGAGCAGTGAGCTAAAGGGACTTCCCTGAAGCTTCACTCCTAGCCGGAAATGGTTTCGGGGTTCACATTGCATGCACGCTCCAGATCCCGCAACCAACACATGAACTTCTTTTCTAACTTTACTTGTCGGTCAGCTATCGCATCTACACGAGTGCCCAACTCAGTCATAGAGGTGCGTAGACCAGCCACCTCCTACTCCAATGCGGTGTACCGGGACACTCTGGCAGTTCCTAAAGAGGATGGTGCTCCTGACGGTGTTGTTGAGGCTGGCTCCACGTCCATTTGTACATCCTCTTCCTCATCCGAGGCATCAGAACAACTCTCGTCATCTCCACCTGCCACTGGGGCTGGCCCTGTGGTGTTCTTGCCAGGTCGGATCTAGTGGCTTTTTCTTTACAAGCCTGGCCACACGAGTATTTTCGAGCACCTGCACTTGCCTGCAAAGCTTAGTCACAAAAGAGAGAAAAAGAACCCATACGTGCATTGGCGGAACCGGATAAACATTTCATCGTGGATCACTTTGGCTATGTCGAAGGGAAGACCCTTGATGAAACACCAAATCAATACAGCTCGGGGTCCATTCACCTTAGTAGTATTTTTGGAGGGAATAAGGAGACTGTTAATCACATACAATCAGCTCTTCGCCTATGGAGTTAAGATGGAAGAGTGGAACTTCTCTTCGTGTTCCAGCCAGTCCACCATTTTTCTGGGTGCGCAAATTTCATCAAAGAAGCGCTCCCACTTGGCATCTTTTGGCTTTTTCCCCCACTCATAAAAGTCCGTATTATTAGGCAAAGGATTGGGAAATTGATATACTGTGTGTATCGCCTCAATGGAAGCATCCACCGCCTTGCAGCGCACTATGACCACATTTTTTACATGCTCTTGCAGATTAGCATAGGATTCTCTCACAACCATTACATTAGCTTCCCCAGGCTAATCAATGAAGGCCTGTAAACCCCGCTCCATCAATTTCGAATACATGTGGAGGCAGCGTTCCTGGATCTTTTTAATGTCAATGCCCCTCTCCGCAATTGGATTTCATGCATCCTTCTCCGTAAAGCGGTTTTGAGCCTTTTGTAAAATAAATTTGTTGTTGTTATAATGACGTGCAGGAGCTGCCCTTTGTCTCTGAAATGTGCCAACTTGGTGGCTTGATGATGGACCTGTGGCTTGGCACTTTTGTAATGGTGCCATGATATCTGTGGTTAAGGGGAATGGGGGAGATGCTAGTGAACTCGGGGGAGAAAGTCGTTAGAGGGGGATGGGGACATGGGTGCTGGAATTTGGTGAAGGAGTTGGGAGTATTTGGAGGAGGGTTTGATGTTTTGTTTGTTTTGATTGAGGGAGAATGGGGGCAGATGAATAGGAGAGGGAGTGTTTTTGTTTTGACTTAATTTTAGTCTAAAGGTCAAACAACTAAGTTCATATGTGGGCTGAGGGTAGCTGTATGTAGGGTACGGGGGAGGCTCATTTTGGTAATTTGGAGTTTGGAAGGTAAAGGCTGCAAGGTCAGACACAGGCCTTGGTACTGCCGGCTGTGTAGTAGCTGCTCATGGAGGAGCTGTAAAGATATTGGGAACTGGACCGACTCAACACGTCCTCAAGCATCCTTCAAGTTCACCGAGGTCTTGTGACGTGAAAAGTCACCACCCTAGTAATGTTTTATCCTTCGACCATTCAGCAAAAATGTACCATTTTGAACTCATATCCAAATTATTATAAAGATTCAAAAATGTCTTCAGTTATTATACTATTCTTAAATTCTTTTTAAATAAAATACAAAATTCAAATGAAAACTTTCAAGTATCGAAATCCTCAATTTTAACTCTTTTCAAGGTATTTAATAAGCATACTCGATCTCAATAATATTCAAGGCAAATAATAAACATAATTATATAAAGATATAAACAATGCATGGTGTAAACCTAGAACTACCCAGACATAGGCATAATTAGTGGCTACGTACGGACTCTCATCACCTCGTGCATATGTATCCCTCCACAAATAGAAGCACATATTAATTAATTTCAGCTATGAGGTTAATCCCTAGTACAAGGTTAAAAAAGAGACTTACCTCGTTCCGAAGTTCCATAACCGGCCCCAAAAACTTTACGAAGAATCAAATCGATGTCCATCGCTCCAAAATTAGTCAATCAATGTGCAAATACATAAATATATACTCTAATACTCATTATAATTCAATTCACAACAATTCCCAATGTTGCGACCAAAAACACTCACGCAAGTGCACATGATCGTCAAGTAATAGAGTAGTGAGTAGAGTATTGTTCCCACGAAGACTTGTGATTAACTATTGACTAATTAAAACCCAATTACATTATCTATCCAAGATATATTTCACAAAATAAATATGTACTTGTTTTACTACCTAAATTATCAAGAAATAATCTAACTAGAGCAATTAACCAAACAAATAGCAATGTCGAGTAACAAACAGTAGGAGAGGATATTCCAGGGTCACGGGCTAGTTAATAAATGTCTTGTGTTCTTGGTGTAAAATGACTAATCGATTTATCTGGGTTATTGATTGAAAGGGTTTATATTTCTCATAAGAATCTGTCGAGTTCTTACTCGCCTAGTCAAGCTAACTCAATGCCTATATGTCTATGGAATTAAGATTAACAAGAACACATTTACAATTCCTGTATTTCAGCCAAGCAAGACAATTGGGTATATGTCTATCCTAATTGTGAATCCGTTCCCCAAGGCCCGGGTTCAAGAACTTGCTCTATTTAATTCTATATGCAATCTAAAGTTCCCACTTTCAAGGTCAACTAAAAATTCGTAGATAGTATTTCACTGTTAGCTACTCAGCAAAATAATTAAAATCAGAATTAAACAGACAACCCAATATGATAAACCAAATTTGTTAAATTAGACCTCAAACAACAACATTAATGTCTTACCCTTGACCCTAGAACAATGGGTTTTTGTCACTCATACTAGTGTTCATCATAAATAGGTTCAATTTCGCTCCTCCTTGCCTCTTGCCTCTCTATTTCTTGCACTAAACTATGAAAACCTTGATAATTTAACCTTGGGAGAGCTTGACTTTGTATAGGTTAAGTGGGTTTCACTCTAGATTTCCAATTTTATCTCTTAATAACTCTTTTCCAGACCGGCCTTACGCAAGCTCGCGCGTCATTTCACGCGTAACTTCCCGCACCATTCTGCCTCAGCCCTTAACGCGGGCATAACTTCGCGCATCTGGGCCATGATTTCTTCAATTTTTTGTCTCGTCCTTGCGCGCACTCAACTCTGAGGGGTCTTTCTTGCTCATGAATCACACCAATAGCCTCTTGAAAGCATCATATAAGCTCCTCATCCTACAATATATACAAATCACAATTAGATCCTTTTTTTCATCAATTAAACATATTATGTCATTGGAATATAAACAAGCCGAAGCATAAACAATAGCTAAATCACCTAGATTTTGCCTATTATCACCCAACTCCGCTCGAAAACTCGATAAAAATCACCCTCGGGCCCACGTGTCCGGATTCAAAAATTTCAAAGATAAACTTTATTCGAACTCAACTATATAATTTATTCCAAATTCCATGTCCAATTTTGTGGTCTAAATCCAAAAATAGCAATTTTGTTTGTTTTTCTTCAAATCCCAAAATTTCTACCAATTTTCATGTCTAAATCCATTTATAATCCAAGTATTTAACTTGAAATAAGTGGGAATCACTTATGTTGACATAGATGATGAAAATCTCCACGCCAAGAGCTCCAAAAATCGTCCAACCAAATAAAAAATGGAGGAAAATGGCCCAATATCGTGTTTTAAAATGACAATGTCGGAACTACCTTTCTTCGCGAAAGCAGCGATCCCCTGTCGTTCGTGAAGCTCAGCAAGCCCAAGCCTAGAAAACCTTCTTTGCATTCACATTCTTCACGATGCGTTCGCGAAACCTTCCGCCCTCATTTCTTCGCTTTGTATACCTAGCCTCGCGTTCGCATAGGTCCCTCAAGTTATTCACCTCATTCGCGTCTCTCCCATCGCGTTCGTGAAGGCCAAATCTCTGCAGCCCCAAAATTCCTCTTCATGAATGCAGGACTTCTTTTGCGTTCGTAAAGAAGGAAACCAGACGCCAGCAACATCAGTTCCAAAATGAATCTAATTGATCCGAAACCACCTCGAAATACACCCGAGGTCACCAGGACACCATCCAATCAAACAAACTTGTCCCATAACTTAACACGGACATGCTGGAGGCCTCAAATCACATCAAGCAACCTCAAAATCAAGAATCACACTCCAATTCAAGCTTAGAAAACATTAGAACTTTAAATTTCTATATTCGATGCTAAAACCTATCAAATCACGTCCGATTGACCTCAAATTTTGCACACAAGTGACGCTCCACATAATAGACCTACTCCAACTTCCGAAATCGGAATCCGACCCCGATATAAAAAATTCCACTCCCGATCAAACTTCTAAAAACCATAAAATTTATAACTTTTGCTAAATAACCACCCCGAAGACCTACAGACATCCAAGTCTATATCTGCATGCGCTACCAAGACTAGAATCACCATACAAAGCTACTCTGAATCCCAAACGCACATCGATAACATTGAAATTCACTTCAACCCATTCCAAATGCCAACTTCCATAATAGGTGCCGAAATGCTTCCGGGTCATCAAAAACCCGATCCGAGAATACTCTCAAGCCTAAAATTATCATACGAACATGTTGGAACCTTCAAATCCCGATTCTGAGGTCGTTTACTTAGAAATCTAACCTTAGTTAATTCTTACAACTTAAGACTTCTAAAATGAGAGTTTTCTTTCCAAATCAACTCTGAACTTCCCGAATTTCAATTCTGACCACGCGTACAAGTCATAATACCTAGTCAAATTAGCCTTAGAGCCAAATTCCAGCATCTAATATTCTCTACCAAGTCTATTTCCAACATACAAACATTGTATCAATCACTACACATCATACCAAACGTGATTTGTATACCTTTGCTGAAATCATACAACGAACCGCATAATTCATAACCTAATAACATCCTCTAATAAAATAGCCTAAATTCCATGGATTCGATGCCCACACAACTCATGATGCCTGCAATTCTTGTTCCAACTTTTGCAATGCTGCCACAATGGAAGACATATGTTGAACTTTTATAACCAATCGCCGAGTCAACAAATTATTGAGTCTCTCCTCCAGACAAGTACCATTACCTCAGTATGAACAAAATAATGATATTTGCTTTTTAATATGCTTCATATAAATTTGATCGCACTGATCCCGTGTCCAATAATCTGGTGTCACCCAGTACAAGCTGCAAAGGCAATAAGCCACCTCAGACATTGCCAAAAGTCTCATATGATGCCACAATGTGTCAGCAAGCTACAAACTCGTATGTGATACATAAGGAAACCATATCTGGAAAGAACTACTCAACCCACGTAACTAATTTAAACAACCGAAAAGATGTTATGAACCTTCCTTAGAAAATGAGAAGCAAAACACAATAATAGATATGGTAAACTGTACTCAACATCACACTGTTGCAACGTGCAACCCCATCAACACATGATACCGTTACGACGTGCAATCTAATCCAACCATTTTACCTATTGTTGCGTGTGTCACTACCCAAGCCCGGTCGTGATGGCGCCCAACCCTAAAGCTAGGCAAGCCTGACTACCAATCTCTCTCAATTCAACAATAAGTCTCAAAACAAACGATTTAAGGAAAATGTAATAGTTATATATATATATATATGGAGTAGTCAGGTCTTGCGAACGTCAAGCACCTACCTCAACAAATCTGATAAGCTCCGGATATATATATATATATATATATATATATATATATATATATATATATATTTATATATATATACACACACACACACACACACACACACACACACACATATATATATATATAACTGAAATGGGAGGAGTAGTCACGTCCTGCGAAGGTCAAGCAGCTACCTCAACAACTCTGATAAACTCCGGAGACAACGACTGCTTGGTTAAGTCCCTAGTGCACCTAAATCTGCACACAAGGTGCATGGAGTAGTGGTGAGTACTACAAACTCAGTGAGTAATAAGTACATAAAATATCCGAAGATAAGAATCCACGAAATTCAACAAATTAAAGCTAAAACTAACAGTCCAACACATTAACTATGAACCAACAGCAGAACAATATCAGACAAATATAAATGCATGAATGCAATGCAATGCACATGAACCCGCTGCGGCGTGCAACCCGATCCATTGGGTACCCGCGCTCACTGGGGGTGTGTACAGACTTCGTAGGGGCTCCTGCAGCCCAAGCGCAATATCATCAAATCATTACTGCGGCATGTTCCCCAGTCCATACTCAGTCCACAGTATGCATATGAGTCACATAACAGATTCAATTAAAATCTCAGTTTCCAATTATTAGGAAAATATAATTTAGTTATTTAACTTCACGAAAATTGACTTAGCATTTCAGAATAGTAATTAAACACATGACTGAGGTCAATGATTATACAATTCATGCAGTCAAAATGATATTCATCCTCTGAGGATGCTACAGATCGGCACAAGGCCCCAAACATGGCAATAAGTCCAGATATATTCAATACAGGGTGCGTATTAGTCGCCAATATAATAAAGTTCTTGTTACCGATGGACCAAGTCACATTACCCAGTCATAAACAACCCTGCACCTGCCATGGGGTGGGAGTCACGCCCTAATATAGCATCACAATGTGATAAAACGGGGTTTCAAACCCTCAGGCCATCATCTATTCATACTACTCACCTCTAACCGGCCGTATACTGGTCCGCGTTGCCTTTTTCTTTTCAATCTACCTCCTCGCACGTCGAATCTAGTCAAAATCACAACGAATACATTATTATATGCTAAAGAAACATAACCCAATCGAAATAACCCGAAAAAAACTAATAATTACGAAGTTGGTAAAGCCCGAGCCCTGGTTCCACTTCTCGAAAAATTCCAAAAAATCACATCAACGAATTCCTCGTCTTGCCGCGAGTCTGTACATATAAAGTTCATCGAAAACAGAGCTCAAATGGCCTTGCAAATCCTAAGATTCGTTTTCAAAAACCATGCCTTAGTTCTTCACAATTTTAACACACTTTCACGAATATGAGTGTTGATTCTTCAATAAAATGGTGTTTCTAAGTCAAGAGACTTACCTCATATCAATACCCGTCGAAAATCCTCTCCAAATTGGTAAAAAAGCTCTCTTGGCAGAGTAAAAATGGTGGAAATAATAAATGGGTCACGGATGAAATAACCCTTAAAACATTATGTCCGACTACTGTAGCGACCTCTATGCGATCGCGTCCCAAGATACGCAATCGCAGAGCAAAAAAATGCCAGCCCCTATATTCCTCTTACGCGATCGCAGGACCAGCCTTGCGATCGCAGTGCTGGCTACCCTTTATGCGCGATCGTGAACGTACCCAAGCGACCGCACTGCTTGAACACCCATGCCTATGCGATCGCAGAGCCCTTTACGCAATCACATAGAGCAACGCTGAGCACCCCCTCCAGGCCTTCTATGCGATCGCAGCCCCAGGCTCGCGATCGCAGAGAGCAATTTGTGCTGCACTTGTCATGTTCATAATTCCTCGTTAGCCATCCTAAATCAACCGAGGCTCTCGGGACCTCAACTAAACGCACAGATATTTTCTATTACTTCATTCAAACTTGGTCGTAGCATAAAAACACTATCATAAACATCAAAATCATCAATTTACCACGGATTCAAGCCTAAGTCAAACTAAAACTTCCGAAACTTGCATTTGATAAAAAACTCAACCTAAACACCTCCAAATCACCTGAAACTTTGCACGCATATCCAAAATCACCCAACAGAGCAACTACAACTCTCCAAATTCGATTCCGACCTTCGAATCAAAATCTCACCTTTTAACCAGAATTCGCCAAAATTTAAACTTAGCCTATTTAAGCCTAATTCAACATCGGACCTCCAAATTTAATTCCGATTACGCTCCTAAATCACAAATCATCACCCGAAACTAATCGAAATCAAAAATCCATTCCGAGCCCTCTAACCAATAAGTCAATGTCCGGTTGGCTTTTCCAAACTAACCTTCTCTTAAAGTGATTAATTTTCTCATTTCTAACCGAACTCTATCCGAATTACTTCAAATTCACCAAACACATGTAATGAAACATGTAGAAGCATAAAATGGGGAAAATGGGGCGGAGATACATGAGACGATGCTTCAAGTCATTGCATCATCCTCAACATAAACAAACGCTCGTCCTCAAGCGTGCCTAGAGTTGTACTAGGAGCCAACCAATATCTGAATGACCTTACCAAATATATACCCAGGGTGATCCCACGTCACCCTAACTCACGTAGGTCCCTTAACACAATTAAGCTGAAATTTCACAGTCCATCTAACCCATAAACCATTGGACCGCATTGCACTTTCTGAAACCATACACACGATCATAGCCTCACATCTATACTCAAAATAAGCCCGAACCAATTGTAATAACCCATACCTGCAACCTCAGGTGAACCCATGCAAGAAACCACACCATCCAACACTCGAAACGATAGTCTTTGTTCACAACAGTTGCCCAAAATACTCAATTATTGGTAAGAACTTCTTACTAGCTAAGGTCTTATTCCAACACTTTCATATACTGCCAACGATGATGAAACACGAAATAAATTGTAACCGTTTCTCTGATCAACCATTCATGAAGGCATTTCTTCCCTTTTGGACTAATACCACAACAGATCTCCGAGCCGAAAGTCGATACTAGCTTACTAACAAGCTGAAACCAAATCTGTTCGTATCCGTTTATGACTCCAACGATCTCCTCGAATCCAACATACCACTATGGTGATAATACATCTCAACGCAAGCCTAATCCACAACTTGCATCGTATATGCACCAATAAGAGACAGTCCGAACACACTCAACTCATGGCAATTGATTCAAACGAAAGAGTTGTACCTCAAGCTCACCAGTACCATCACAACAAAAGGCGGAGACCCCGTTTCACATCATAGGAATAGAATACCTGAATCCTCCTTGAAAGGCCATAACTTTACGTGGTCTCGCCACATCGCGCGATCCTATCCAAACATTGTTACACATTAAGCACCTTAAGTCACCATGCTCCAAATGGACGGCCACGCACAGATTGATGTCTGAAACTAAGCGATCCATCACACCCACGGTGAAGCAAGATCTACACCATCAAATCCTAAAAGGATGCCACTGATGCGTTATTCACCGAGCAACTCCCAAAATGGACTTTCCTCATCAACTAGGAATCAAGGTATACAAAGAAACATATGGAGAACTATTCTCAACATCACATTGTTAAGGCGTGAAACCCGATTCATCTAACATACCCTGTGGCGGCGTGCCACACGATCCACCCAAATATCTCATAAAGGGAGATTCACATCGAGCCAAATTTGCTCATTTGAACAAAATACCGAGTATCGGTCGTAATCATAACGAATGCATAATCCTATCTACTTATGGTGTTGTAAGCTACCCAACTCAACTTCCACTATGAATCTCGATAGCACCGCATTATCTAGGTGCCCACCGTCCGAAGTCATAACGCCTCACAGCACAGAAAAGCAACTCATACATCTTTCCAGATTATCAGCAGGTCCAATAACGATCGAATCAACCCATCCTTTATTAATACAATTCGGGACTCACCAGGCCAACTCAAGCTAAACACATATCCAATCAGCTTACGTACAAACTTGTTACCAAAAAGCCTGAAGCTGCTTTTTTCACGACTATAACTCATGCCAGAGCCGTACCATATTGTGCCTGACACTCAATAAATACTGAAATTCACAATCTCGCTCGGCGACATGCCCGAACACAAGGAACGCATTCGAAAAGGTCCTCCAATACTGGAACTGAATCATAGGTAGAACTCTCTACACTCACATCTATAACAAAGGCCCCAATTAAGTAATGCAATTCTTCCCAGCTGTCCGCTGGTTTTTGGAACACAGCCATTCAGCTAGAACATAGTTCGATGCACCTCGCCACGCAACATGTGGCATTTTTCCGATACGATCCACAGCACGATGGTCTAACATAATCCAAAACAGAGACAACCATTCTACACACCAATATCATATCCAAATATAACATACCAAGCAAAGAAAGATCCACTCGGGCTTCCAAATCCCAATAGCTTCTAATAGTGCAAATGACCACGATCCACAACCACTACAACGACAGCATTAGAGAACTCCTAGTCTCCAACTCCATATAATATACAAATCCCTATTCCTGATCCCACATTCCGCCATTTGAGTACATATCACACATCAAGATCCCATTCATTCCACGAAGGCTATTAAAAAGTTTCCCCGAGCTATTAACAAGTCAAATCTCAACAGTCGATCCAACAAGAAGCTATCGTAATTCCACCGAAGTATTGTCAGTTCACATCACCTTCCCCTTTTTTGAACGTATACCCCCGTCAAATCACTAGAATAGTGATACCATTTTCCTGAATCATCTGAAGGTCGATTCTTAAATCACCTACAGCCGCCTGAACTACTTAAGAAGTTAATGACTTTCCATTCTTAACTGAATCGAAACCTTACACACGCAATCTAAATCCTCCACAACATGTCATATATACCACACCACACTTGGATAACATGAGAAATCCATCTCCTTTCTCCTAACCACAAACATCTACATACCCAACTAGTCGATAACTCTCCATTGATCCCTTCTAGAAGAAAATCACTACACCACTCATGCTTCGCATGCCCATAGACAATATATACGTCTCCACACCACGGTAAAACCCAACAAGAACTTCTATGCCATTTCTATTTGTACAAGCTAAACTACCAGGACTGAATCCTTCTATCTCACCCAAGCTGAGCAAGCCGTCAAAAACCAAGAGCATTGCTACCAAATGCCTGAAAAAGATCACTACCTCGAACACATACAAAGGATTGATCATACCCTTACCATACCGATTCGGCCTATTATTAAGCTATTCCGTCTATCAAATTCTCTTTTTATTCATCATTCACTTGATATTTCTCCCTCGCTGTAGCATCACAATGCCTCAATCCCGTCTCACCACAGGAGCTTCGTACATAAGGCCGCACTGTCTAAGACCCATAGGCCACCAATTACTCTCTCAGACGTTCCCAGAAATGACACGTTCTAGAATACTTTACTTTGAGGGACTTCCCGCGCCATTCGAATTCGTTACCATTACCTTCTAGATACCGATACATCGAATCCCATTACCGACATAAGAATACCACAAGCCTTGACATTATTCAATGAAAACACGGTCTCTGACTACATACACAACCTGGAGACGCCGATTGTTACATGCCAAATCATGTATGCAATAACACCATTCTCAAGAGTCATGCATTCTTATTCAACTGCAAATTGTCTGACTTAACGTATAGAACTACTCGTGCCTTATTAGCACTCTGACACCGTAGGACATGATCTCATTTTAATACCAACAACCGTCTTCCTTCTCTATACACTGATCATTCTTTTTCGATAGCAACTCAAGACATCCTAGTATTTTCTCACATCTACGAAGCACCATATATACTTTACCAAACTTTTGCTTCACTCGAGCCATCCCTGGCTCATTTTCTACAACCAGGACTGATCCGTCAGCATACCTCGAAACGGAAACAACATAACACATAACTGTGCGATCAACTATTCAACAGCAACCTCCCTAACTTGGTTCGAAGCCATCTATCAGGACGCATTTAATAACCCGTAATACTTTTATTCTAATGATGCCACAATATTATAGTGATATTAAACTCAACTCATCTACTAGTTTATGAAAACCCAGATCATTCTAGCACTGTAACCCTCAACAAATCTCGTATCGTCCCCACATCAATTGAGTCCACTCTCTGAAGCGGCTCAAATTTGCAGATTACAACACGTACCTTTCAATTACACATGAGATCTTCTCACAACATACACTATTATTGCATCGATTCATAACACTCCATAGGAGATAACCCACGTGCTTTGCCGCAATATAACATTTCTGTATACCTTCCATCGTCATACACATTACATAGCTACATAGTCTTCCTGAGTCTCAACTCAGGAATTTACTTCACTCCCACTAGGAGACTTGAAAAGATTATTCATGCGCCCATTTTCGGGCTACACATCGAACCACAATAGGAAACGAATCACTTAACAGTTGATTTATTATCTTGCAAACTTCTTCGTCACTACCAAGTCATATAATTGCATCTCGCAGTACTAACATACTCATCACAATGCCATTTTGGCTAATCGTGACAATACCGAATATATAAGATTAAAACACTTGCTCATACGATCAGCACCCCAGTTCTCAAGCCCTAGGCAAGGCCCGGCCTCAAGTCCTCCAGACTGGCCCAACATCAACCTCACGAAGATTACATCTCGCCCCTTAAGCGGGGATTTGCAAGCCATTAAGGCACATATAATACCGAACGCTCATGCGCACAAACAGATGTGAGGAAGGAATTTCAAGAGTTATATTCCAAGCTGAATCAAGTACGCACGATAAGAATTCCAAGAAAGTGAAGTGTTTCTTAAAGGTTCTGTAGCCTCCCGAGGATAGATACAGACGTTTACGTACTGATCCGCGAGACTCTACTAAACTGGCTCATGACTCGCGAGGCGTAGTAACCTAGTCTCTGATACCAACTTGTAACGATCCAAACCCGGTCATGATGGCGCCCAACCTAAAGCTACGCAAGCCTGACCAACAATCGCTCTCAATTCAAAAATAAGTCTCAAAACCGACAATTTAAGGAAAATGTAATAGTTTTAGAATAATAAACCAATATATATAGTAAAATAATACGGATAGATACTAAATCTGATAAAAACACTCCCATAAGATCTGGGGTCATGAGTTTAGAGCCTCTAAAACAAAACATGATAATGATATCTGAACGAAAATACACAAGTCTGGAAATTTATATATCTATATGCATATATATATATATATGTGTGTGTGTGTGTGTGTGTGTATATATATACATATATATATGTATGTGCGTATATATATATATATGTATATGTGTGTATATATATATATATATATATATATGTATATGTGTGTGTGTATATATATATGTATATGTGTGTGTGTATATATATATACATATATATATATATATATATATATATATATATAACTGAAATGGGAGGAGTAGTTAGGTCCTGCGAACGTCAAGCAGCTACCTCAACAACTATGATAAGCTCCGAATACAGCGAATGCTCGGCTAAGCCTCTGGTGCACCTGAATCTGCACACAAGGTGTAGGGAGTAGGGGTGGGTACTAGAAAGTCAGTAAATAATAAGTATATAAAATGTTTGAAGATAAGAATCCACGAAATGCCACAAAATAAAGCTAATACTAATAGTATGACAGTTAACTATGAACCAACAACAAAACAATATCAGACAAATATAAATGCATGAATGCAATGCAATGCACATGACCCATTGCGACGTACTACCTGATCCATTGGATACCCAAGCTCGCTGGGGGTGTGTACTGACTCCAGAGGGGCTCCTACATCCCAAGCGCAATATCATCATATCATTACTGCAGCGTGCAACCCGATCCATACTCAGATCACAGATTCAAGTAAATTCTCAGTTTCCAATTATTAGGAAAATATAATTTAGTTATTTAACTTCAGGAAAAGTGACTTAGCATTTCATAACAGTGATTAAACACAGGAGTGAGGTCAATGATTATACAAATCATGCTATCACAATGATATTCATCCTTTGAGTATGCTACAGATCGGCACAAGGCCACAAACATGGCAATAAACCCAGATATATTCAATACAAGGTGCATATCAATCGCCAATATAGTAAAATTATTGTTCGGGATGGACCAAGTAACAATCCCCAGTCATAAACAACCCCACACATGCCATGAGGTGCGAGTCACGCCCTAATATAGTGTCACAATGTGATAACGGGGTTTCAAACCCTTAGGTCATCATCTATACAGACTACTCACCTCTAACCGGCCATAGACTGGTCCACGATGCCTTTTCCTTTTGAATCGACCTCCTCGCGCGTCGAATCTAGTCAAAATCACAATGAATACATTATTATATGCTAAAGAAACATAATCCAATCGAAATTACTCGAAAAATACTAAAAATCACGAAGTTGGTAAAGCCCGAGCCTCGGGTCCACTTCTCAAAAAATTTCAAAAATCACATCAACGGATTCGTCATCTCGCCATGAGTCCGTACATATAAACTTTATAGAAAACGGAGCTGAAATCGGCTTTCAAATCCTAAAATTAGTTTTCAAAATTCAAGCCCTAGTTCTTCAGAATTTCAACCACTTTCATGAATTTGAGTGTTGATTCTTTAATAAAATGGTGTTTCTAAATTAAGATACTTACCTCCAATCAATACCCATCGAAAACCCTCTTCAAATTGATCAAAAAGCTCAAATAATAAATGGGTCGCGGATGAAATAACCCTTAAAACATTCTGTCCGACTATTGTAGCGACCTCTATGCGATCGCGGCCCAAGTACGTGATCGCGGAGCACAAAATTACCAGCCCTAAATTCCTCTTACGCGATTGCAGGACCAGCCTTGAAATCGCAGTGCATTGGCTACCCTATATACGCGATCGCGAACATTCCCACGTGACCGCACTGCTTGACCACCCAGGCCTATGCGATCGCAGAGCCCTTTACGTGATCGCATAGAGCAACGCTGAGCACCCCCTCCATACCTTCTATGCGATAGGAACCCTAGGCTCGCGATCGTAGTGAGCAATTTCTGCTGCACTTTTCATGTTCATAATTTCCCGTTAGCCATCCTAAATCGCCCGAGGCTCTCGAGACCTCAACCAAACACACAGATATGTTCTATTACTTCATTCAAACTTAGTCATAGCCTAATAACACTATCATAAACATGAATATCATCAATTTACCACGGATTCAAGCCTAAGTCAAACTAAAACTTCCGAAACTTGCTTTTTTTATAAAAAACCCAATCTAAACACCTCCGAATCACCTGAAACTTTGCACGCATATCCAAAATCACCTAACAGAGCTACTACAACTCTCGGAATTCGATTCCAACCTTCTATTCAAAATATCACCTATCAACTGGAATTCGCCAAAATTCAAACTTAGCCAATTTAAGCCTAATTCTACATCGGACCTCCAAATTCAATTTCGATTGCGCTCTTAAGTCACAAATCATCTCCCAAAACTAATCGTATCATCAGAAATCCATTCCGAGCCCTCTAACCCACAAGTCAATATCCCGTTGACTTTTCCAAACTAACCTTCTCTTAAAGAGATTAATTTTCTCATTTCTAACTGAACAATCCGAATTACTTCAAATTCACCAAACACATATAATGAAACATATAAAAGCATAAAATGGGGAAAATAGAGCGGAGATACATGAGACGATGGGTCAGGTCGTTACAGCATGCCACCTGATCCGAGATCTACACATAATTGTTTGAACATATTTTAATGATGCAAGTTAATGTGAATGTGTTGGAGTTCAAAGAAGCGAAAAGGAACTATTGGAATTTCTATGTCCAACAAGGAAGGAAATCATTCTCAAAGGAAGCAGCCTTATATACTCACGATGCACAATGAAAGAATCAATACTACATCAGCAGATCAGGATTAACTCCATGATTCTGGGAAATCAAATCACTGAAGACCAATTAAAGATAGAAGTTCCGGACAGCGGTCAAGATCGGAAGGTCCAATAATCCAGGAAGAATTCTGTCAAACCTATCATTAGCCAAAGGAAAAGATATGAAGAGAAGAAACCGCTAGTGCTTTACTCTTGGAAATAATCAACTCTTTCCAATGATCAAAACCCTTGGGTTGACAAGCCTTAACCATTCATCCTTATATAAATTCATAATGCAACCCCATCCTTAATATACTTTGATCGAACCAAAATAACTCTCTTCAATTTACTGCAAACAAGCATAGTAGCCTATATAGATCTGTTGTGTAACAAGTCAGCGATAGAAAGAGAGCATACAACTGGTGAGGCATTATATCAAACGAGTGCTAGAAAAATAAGCGATAAATATCAAATCTGTACTCGAAAGAAAACTCATTTGCTTGAAGAGAAATCCCTTGCCACCCAAGGGGATTGGATTTTTGCATTTACTTTCTGCACATTACTTCGAATTTCTCTGTCAGCAGGATTGCCATATTCAGTCGACTACTAAAGTTTTAAGTCAACTCATTTACGATTAATATTAAATATCTATAATTGACCCTTTTTGTACTTTCAATAATATTATATAAGGAAATATTTGCCGAGCAAAAATGAGCATACATGCTAAATACGCGAATATAAACCACAAGCACACGAAGTACATAATACAAATCCTAGGGAGATGGATAGTGTGATACGCTGCAAAACTCAAGCACAACTAAGGTGCAATAAATGATTTGTATCTTGAGAGCCATCCAGCTCTCACAACATTGCAAATTACACGGGATCTCAACACAGGTGCAAATAATCAATTGGCTTCCGAACCCACATAGAACAATAGAGATTACACGAAATGGATGACGATAGAAATAACATCCAGGGCCCGAAGACTCCTCCATAAACAAAGCTATGCTGAATGAACACATCTGATCTAATATAGATCCTACTTTCACAGTTAAATCCATCCACGGACCTCAAGCCGATTCTGATCGTACTGTATTAGGCTAATAACCTTTCTAGGATCCACAGTAACCCTTTTTCCCATGACACACAAGAACAACCATAAAATCCGGAACGAACTTCCACAGTCCACAACGAAATGATTCGAGCGCCCTTAGGCATAAATTCTCAAATTAGCGATAGTACCACAATCTCCATACTTTGTTTCATTCCTTAATCAATCAAGTAACTACATTCGTGGTTATACAATCTTCTCGGAGGATACGCTCCTACAAACTTCCGCACTAGCTAACAAGTATGCATTTACATACCACCGGTCTTATTAATGTCGTAAAGCAAATCGGGAATCCGCAAATAAGTACACCAAGCCTCTTATATAGGACACCAATCTCAGGTGATGCTGAAGACAACACCAGATTACTATAAATATCTAACTCTTTCCCTACTCATTAGGCCCATGACATTCTTGTCAAAGCCGAACTGGAACCTCAATCCTCAACTTCCAATTCATATGTCGCTCACTGCACCTAACATATCAATACGTGAGGGTACCAAAATTCCAGCATAGCTCTTGATCCACTAATAGAATAAATACCCCATCATATTGCAACTTTTCATTTAACCCATTTCAGGAGAACCATAATAGCACGCGACTGAATTCCCATAACCGCAGAAAATACAATCCTCTAGTAGTAGTCACCATAACTCTTCTGAGATCCATTTACACATAACATGCCATAAAACTCAATGGTCCCAAATAAAATACATTAAGGCGCTCAGCAAGCCTCGCACGCAGCATTACAAATCACATGTATAACTTAACACGCTGAAGGAACTGATCGTTGCCACCATCACGCCAATTCAACCATTATTTACCGATCTGACTTCTTCTAATTTACTCTGGACTTGCCTTAGGAGTAATAATATCTCCATTCAAAACATCACGAACCTAAATCCGCATTCGTATTGAGTGACCTTATTTCACGAGACCACGCTGTCCCAAAACTTACGAACCATTGCATACCCTCATTGTGTTCATATTCGTATCTTCAACTAGTACACCCATTCTGAAAATTCCTCTATGAGTCCGAAGTTATTTTCTTCCATTTATCCAATAAGGTACGAATATGAAAGGAAAAAAATAACTTCCATTCATAGAGGGTATGCGATGAATGGATGAATGGAAGAAAATAAACCAATCCCCTTTTATAATCCGCTGCAAAAGCTCGATACATAACCATACTACTGACTTGAAATCCTTAGGCACTGCACTGTAACTTTTGAATCCACTAGGACCATTATTGATAGACACCCACTCTGACCTATTCCCAAACATGATCAAACCCAAGTCTCTGCTAGCACATGAACACCCTATCAAAAACGCACCTGACTGGATCATTTTCCTTGTACATAACCTTTATACGAAGCGTAAACCCTGAGGCTTCCCAAAGCATGTACATGAATTGATATGGCCAATTATAGCACACATTCCTCAAATAATTTGCTCAAATCACCAGTGATGTTCTCTTTCCCTTGGTTGTAATAAACCACCATTATGCCGATAACCAGAAACCTCGCAAGTAGACAATCATGCAATCCAATCTTAGGCGGTGCGGGTCTCCCACTTATCTTTAAGCTACCATTGCATAACTTTGGAACCCGCCAAGATTCCTTATCCCCTATTGATATGATATTGCAATCAACCCGTCAAGCTCCACGAAATCCTACTGTTAACATTTCATGAGCACTCTGAATCATTAGCCCCATTTACATATCCGATGTCTTACTAGATAACCTATAGAATACTTTGTAGAAGATTCGTCAAAACCACACGACCGCTAACCTGCTCACAAGAGATAACCCACCTATGGAATTATATGCCAACATCTTCCAACGATGTTGCACTGAGTACCCATACAATGAAATCCTCAAACCATCATGAGCCTGTGTTCACTTACTAGTTGTACAATTCCATTCACTCCTCATTGACATCAACTAAAGGTGCGACAATACATTCCAATCCAATGTCATTTTGTATCCTTCTCATATCAAGTAACCCATTTTCGTCGTATCCAACCTTCCTCTGCATAGTAGCCAACTTTCCAAATTAAGTTCGTAGACCTAGTCTCTATTCACTATGAATACCTAATCGCTCCAAACTTTCCTCAAGACATGTAGTTATCCTACCACGTAACCCATATGGTACCTCGTCGCTTTCCCATTTTGATCAAGCCCTCTCCTTTAAGCAATTACTTGACTTTTGTTTCTTATACTTGATGTTCTAGAAATTTAATCACTGCAAGACACCTCCCACATGTCCTTCTGCATCCTTTGTTGCCCAGTTGTTTCCTTAAATCAAAACCTATCTCGGTATCACATGAACCAACAGATCGCTACTAACTTTAAACCTTTTCAAAGGTGATCTTTCTCGAGCCATCAACATTAGAAATACCCATTTGATTTCGAAATTGCTATGCTCTGCTATCTCTAACAACCGCTACTTCGGCACAATCTCACACTACTCTGCCCTAAAGGCAAATTGATGAAGACTATAACACTAGCAAACTTAACACATTCAATCAAGGGCGATGACACGACATCACAGATGCAAATTCCACCACGCTCGAAATACCAAGTCTCCTTACTTCATCAACAAAAATATGAGCAAATATAAGCATTTGTAGTCCGATTGCCTTTCATTCGCAGTTATTGATACCTAATTTTTTCCTCTTATATATATATATATATATATATATATATATATATACATATGCAGTTACAAGCATGCATAAGTTAGTTTTAAAAATAATTTTTCTATAATTCTTAAGGCTCCAAATCAATTTATTTCTACCCAATTTATTATATAAATATCCCAATTATTATCCTTCATACTATTTTTATGATGATTTAACTATACAAACTCATTATTTATGCCAACATAGTGCTTAAATATTTTAGTGTATTTTTTGTAATTATATTTGTATTTTAAGCTACATTGCACATCTTTACAGTAATAGCCCATAATAGTGTATAATTACAATATTTATGCATAAAAGGATCTTTTATATTTTTAAAATGTTAAATAACTATTTTAAATCATTTATTGCACAAAGTATATTTTTTGTACTCATTTATTATTTTCATAAATTATTTCTCTTTGGCCCCATTTTTATTTAATTTTGAACGTAAATCTGACCCAATGCCTAGCCCAATACCCCAAGCCCAAATTAATTAAACTAATCCCCCATGACCCGGTAGGTAACCTATCAATCCACCTGACCCAAACATTCCTTAAAGCTTAGAGATCAACATCATATATCCCTCACACCCCTTTAAACCTAACATTCTAACCCTAATTTCCCATTCCTTCTCAACTCGCCGCCCCAGAATGCTCTCGTCTTTCTTCTCTAATGAACCCTAAATCTGACGTCTCACTCAAACCCCTACAAATCCGGTTCCTAATGGGATCCTTTCTCAAATCTCCTACCATTTCGAGATATTTTTCTTATTTGGTGCTATGTTATGGAATAACGTAGGTAATAGCCTAAACATAGCAAGTAACCCATATTGATTCTATCTCGATCAGTGTTTACCTCTTGAATCTAGACTACCTTAAGTCCAGGCGTGCTATTTCATACTGATTTCCTCATATCTTACTAATTCGTACTTAAACTTGAAGTTTAGGGTTTTAGATTCTCTTTTGATTTGCTCAAACCTTGGTTTTTGGTATCTTTCTATACCTATTTACCCTATTATGTGAAGATCGGTCTATTTCTGTCTACTTCTCTTACATTCCCTAAATTAGTATGCTTAGATCTTTCTAGATCGAACCAAAATTAGTCTGATTCTCTGATTTCTTAGTGTATTTGTGTCTATATGCATATTATGCTACCGTGTTTATCCATATTTTGCCAATGTTTGTTTCTCCTTAAAAACAAAATTAGGGTGTACTTATTTTTCCAAAATTTGATCCTTTTGTGATTCTGTATGTTATTGCTTCCTTATTTCTTTTTCATTTTACAGTTTTCCTTGTTTACTCATTCAATCTCTGCTACTATATAAACCCCTGCCCATTCCCCTATAGGAGACCAGCAATCAGTAGATCTCATTTGGAAAAAAAAACTTAATTTCTAGTTCTGTACTTTCTTTGCTATTTTGTTCTACCTTTGGTTTTGGCTGGCTGAGGGCCAAAGCCAAATATTTTGGGTTCTCAACTATTGTTGTGTTAATCTCGCTTTTCTTGCTTATCTAGTGAGTTGCTATACCTCTGCCAGTTTATCGTTATATATCTGTGGCTTGTGTTTATGATCCTATGTGTTTAAAGTTTATTTTTCTCGAGCATTGTTCTGTCAAATTGCATGTTTGTTCAAGCCTTTTTAGTTCTCTGCTTAACAGTGTTATTTCTCAGATTATTTGTTGAATAATATGATTCTTCTTAACTGCTTAGCTTAACACCTTCTAATTTTTTTCTTGTATGTAGTTTCATTTGTTCTATCATTCATGTGTATTGATGACCTATCTTTCAGCATGTCTTTAATTTATTTGATCTCATATCACTTATTAAATTTAGGTAATTTGGCAATATGTGCATATATTTTAAAATATTTATTGTAAACAAGCATAATTTGTCCTTAATACTAGCATGTACACCTTTCAAGTTTTAACTTATTAAATTCCATGAATGAAGAACTTTGCAAACTTGCCAATCTGTTTTTAGATCTTTCAATATAACTCTGTTTACATGTCTAGATTTTGCTTTCCACCACTTTGTGTTCTGAATTCTGTTATCTTGTCTCCTTAAATCAAGTAGCTCTTTTAGAAAATTTGCACTTAACCATGGCCTCCTCTTATGTGCTGCTCATGCTACCCTGAATCCCCACCTTTAGATTTTTTTCAAGTTATGTCCTTCACCTTCCCAGTGTAAGCACTGCTCGGGGTCTATGCGAGACCTTTGTGAGCTCAAACACACTAGGGTTTGGTCCCCAATCTCTCTTCAACTATTTCTAAACATTTGTTCTCTAGTGTGAGCACTGCCCTATTTCAAACCCTTAGGAACTTTGACATACTAGAGATTTGGGGCTCTTTGTGCTTTGCCAATGGTTACTGTATATCTCGAAGCTTTGGAGCTATTATGGTTTGAAGGCCTGGGTATCTGAGTGCATTTAGGCCTGCTGCATCCTTCCTATAGTTATATACCTTATAATTTATTCGCTTATGGTCAGTAATAGTTATTTGTAATAACGATTGGGCAATAGTAAATTGGGATAACTGGCTTAGTTTATCGTTTGCATGAGAAAGGGTAGAAAACCTGTCTATAGGTGTCTGTTTCTTTCAAATATTTTCACTAGTGTCTGTTAGATATCCTACCTATATGTTATTTATTTGCTCAGTTATACTCTGTTACTGTGTGATGTAGATACATGCTTATAGGTATTTATTTCATTTAATTCGTTCTGTTACTGTGTGCAATAGATAACATGCCTATTCGATTTAATTTATTCAACATGTTCTGATATATCTTTTAGATGTCATGCCTATAGGATAAAAATAATTCTGGATATTCTTTCAAGATTCACACTACTACACCTAGATACCATGTCAATAGTCCTAATCAATTTCTTATGATCCCTTAGCTAATACGCATGTCCTTAGGAGATAATAAACAGGCAATCACCAAAGGTAGAATTCACGCTCATAGGATAACTGCTCTTTGTGCCAAGTGTTAAAACCGGAAGTCTACATAAATGCTTTGCTAACTACACTAGAAAGCATGTCTATAGGAGTGAGTAACAATTTTAAGCTCTTTTATTGTCAATTGTCACCTAGGTAATCTGCCTATAGGTTCAAGTGCTCTAACAAAAATCAGTAGGCAACTGATAGGTGCTCGTCTTCTCGCTTTAATGAACTACAATTATATTTTCTTTATGGTCATATAGATATCCTGCCCATTGGGTCTTAAATTGATGAAGTTCTCTATCTGGATCGCGTGCATTTGATATCTATTTGAGGAGGTTAAAATGAACCTTTTTTTTTCCTTGCTTCTTATGTGACAATTTTATTTGTTTTGTTTGTCACTTAGATTTTCTCCTTTTAAGAACCATAAGGGAGTCAAGAACCACCTTAAATAGAGTTCCTAAACACATCTAGATCCACAGATAAGGGATGGGTAGTCCACGCATATGATACATATTCGATGTTGTTAGAACGCATAGGTAATAATTAAGGGGAGGCTAATCGAGTAGTAAATGAAATGAGGACATGTGCGCTAATGCTATGTGTAGTACCCAAATTTGGGGACAATTACCAAGTATTGCACAGAATTGATCCTATGGGCTAAAAAACCTAGGGCCCCCTTTACTCCTTGTTTTGAAATAATCTCTATTTGTTTAAATTTCTTTATGACTAATTCGCTTAAATAGACTTTGGCTGGGACCCACCTTTGTGGACCTCGAGGGGTGCTTAACACCTTTTTCTCAAAGTAATATGATCCCTTACCCAATCTCTGGTGATGTAAACTAGTTCACGAGTTATTTTCTCTAGGTGCCCTAACGGACCTTAATCCGTTAGGTGGTGACTCTTCAAATCTCATACCTAAGTCCCAAAAGGAAAGGAGTTGTCCCAAAATGTCAAAACCTGGACTCCGCGAGGAAAAAGTGGGCGCGGTAGCATGACGACCTTGCTGGAGACATTTTAGAATCTTACCATAACTAATTTGTTTTTATGAATTAGTCTTAAGCATGATTTATTTTGTTAACACATGTGCACCCTTTCCTTTTCCCCCTTTATTTGGATTTAAATGCCAATTTTCAAGCATTTATGATTTCCTTTATTACAGAAACTGCCTTATCTCCTTGTTTTCTCTCTCAAACGTCTTTCAATTATTTAATACCGCATTTATCATTCTTTGTTAAAGTGCAAATACGTGATAACATGCTATTTATTGTTTCATAAATCACGTGCAAATACGTGACAACATGCTTTTCGTTGGTGCATAAACCATGCTCTACTTCATATTCCACTCGTGCGTAATAATTCCTATAGCAACGCTTGATGAGTGTTTGCGCCCTTATTATATACCACCCTTTAAATTTGGAAAGGCGTATTTGCGATAAAACTAGTCGATCAGCGGTGCAGTTGATGGTTCCGTGCCTTTCCCCCTCAAGTTGTACACTTTAGGGTACCAGTCTAGACCTTTTTAGAAACCTTACTCTGATTAGTTGTGCATGAATCATGGTCAGACCTAGTTAGGTTAATATGTTGTCCGCATAATCCTTTAAGACAAGCCTCGTCCGAAGGTCCAGCGGGTTTTTCATAATCCCAATGGACGCAACCACGATTGTGTGCATTAATTTTTGAGAAATGGGTGCCGATATGCTTTTCATTGTAGTATAAATAGTCGGATCTAGAGGGGAAAGGACCTAACCATATTTGTTTTGCAGAAAATGAGGCACGAAGTCCCCAGGTTCAACATGGTCCGTAACATACCTCCACTGTTGCTAGATTGGTAGGAAGATCTTCCACCAAGTGATAAAAAACATGTGAAAAGTGTCTTGGGAAATTCGTCTTCTCTGTTGGGCCTTCAGCCGAACAACATATTGATCGAAGCTGCCACAATGTTCTGCGACAAAGAAAGATCCATGTTTTACTTTGGAAATATAGAAATAACCCCTCTCTCGGAAGAAATATTTGGATTCGTTGGGCTAACTTGGGATAGTCTTGGTTTATTGGTGCTAGAAAATCGCTCTACTAGGGGTTTCTAAAGATGATGGGCCTGAAAAAGAATGAGGGTTTGGGGTGCCTGAAGAGTTCCTATATAACTTTCGACTTCCTACATAACTTTCGACTTTCTCTATGAACAGTACGGTCACAACAAATCTTATTGTATTTTTTATGACGAATTCTCCATTGATTCCTTGGGTTCGATTCACCACAAGATTTTTGTGTTCATTGTCTGTTTCTTGGGTATGTTAGTGTTCTCGATCCAGGGAGACAAAATCCACACCAGACTGTCCATGGTGGCCAAAACATTGATGGATGGGATCGAGGGTAATACATATACCATCGACTCTTGATCATAGGTAACATATGTCGGGCTTTAGAACGCTTTCAGAAAGGTTACAAATAGTTTGAAGGTTGTAATCTAATGTTACAAGTTTGGTTGTTAGAGCATCTCCAAAAAGGTCAATACCGTCAAGAGTTTCCGGGAAGACTATGGAATGATCATATAGATTTCCATCATCCACAGAGAATAACGTATATCCCAGATAGGTTTGCTCAAACCGAGAATGTCGTAGGATGGGCGTAGTTTTTCAGCAATTTGACCGAGGATCAGTTTCAATGGATGTTCGTGTGGTTTCCTACTGACGAGTTCATCTTTAGATCCAGGGATGTTCCACACTTGGTACTGATCAGGTTAAGGGGAATATACCCTTACGCTCCCATCAGAGTTATGAGATAGGCACGTAAGAAGCAGGTCATACCACGAGTTGCTAAAATGAGTCATTCTCGGGCAGATTTTCAGGATGACAACGTCCCATACAACTGTAAAGCTCATCACATATGGCATTTGACAATTATCGTGGAAAAGGATACCATCGAGCCAAATCGACATCACGCTGGTCATGTGTACTTTTACCCCTCATGGTTAGAGGATAACATAGTAGGAATATTCGATCCGAGAGTTGGTCCAGGAAATAGAGTCATAGATAAAGTTGACGAGGCACAAGTGAGGAACAAAAAACTGTGCAAAAGAGTTCATGAGTTCGAGATCTAGCACGTGGAGCGACACAAGACCGACATGGAACTAATTAATGAATGGAGGGAGATAGTTGTTAAATCAAGCGAAAGGCTGGAATATCTGGAGTACAATATGATGGAATTAGAAAGTAAAATGAGGAAGAGAGTCATCGATTACCAGAACGCCGAAGGAAGTGAAAGAGGACATCTAGAAAGGGCATACCTACTGTTGAACCTGCGCGAACTAAGGAATTTGATCGACGAAGCCAAAAACATCCATCCTGAAGAAGGTCCTTCTGGACCAAGTAGATTAGGTTTATTTGCTTTATAAAAATGTAATGAGGCCAAGTGTCATTAGTGACTTATCTTATTTATTGTCGTTTTAGATTCATCTAGTTTTACATTAATGAAATGTGGCAGTTATTGGTACTAAATTCTCCAAATCTATTTGTTTCTAGGCATACCTCGGCACAACAAGGCTCCCAAATTAGGACGGAAATTTACATTCCTGCAATATGTTTTTAAGTACTGAAAACATTTCATAATTATTATAACTTGTTACCTTTTATTTTTCTTTATTTTTTATTGTTCTCATCCTCTAAGGTTTGTTCGCACATATTGTCATCGTCAGCATATCACATAAGATCTAGAGGCCCTCCACCACCTCCTCCTCCTTCGAGTAATCTGAGAAGAGGAAAAGATAAGATGGATGACTTGAGTGGTATATGAAAAGAAAATGCTGAGAATATTGAAACTTCAGACGGTCGGAGTGCTCAACAACAGGATGATTTGGTTGTGCGATTGGAGCAGAAAATACTGGAGTTACAAGGAGAACTTGAGTAAGTCCGCAGCTTGGCAAACCTCTACCTCACTCTAAACGTCCCAGATGTCAACCAACAAAATTTGCAAAACCCAGCAACTCCTCAAAATACACCAAACCAATATCCAAAAAATCCTTCCGCACCCTATCAGTACAGCACGCCACCTCAAAATCTTAATCCTCTACCGGTAAAAACTCCTCCACAGCACCATCATCAACCAACCCAATACGAACAGACCATTTCCTATCACACTCCTAAGAACACACCACACCCGATTCCCGATTCTTAAAACTCAACCAACAACCACCACTATACCGAAATCACTAGCACACACAAAAAAAACCCTATATATGTTGAAATAATACCCTACTGCATTAAACTAATCTCCTATACACCAGAATCTACTAAGAAGGACTTGTTCATCAAGAACATGGCCGAGGAGATTAAGAAGTTGACAAGTCGAGTTCAGGGTGTTGAAGGAGGTAAAGGGATAGAAAGCCTGAACTACGAGGATTTATGCATACAACCAAATGTGGAACTTCTGGAGGGATACAAACCTCCTAAGATCGAAATGTTTGACGAAACAGGTGACCCCAAAGTATATTTGAGAACTTATTGTGCCAGGCTCGTGGGAATTGGAAAAGATAAAAGGATTCGAATGCAGCTCTTCATGTGAAGTCTTACCGGAGATACCCTGTCCTGGTGCATAAGCCAGAATCCTAAGAAATGGGCCAATTGGGTGAGCATGGCATCAGAATTTATGGATCATATTATGCCCCGCAGTATTACGTTGATATGTCCCCCATGCAGTAATATACATGAAACTGTCAAAAGATAATTGACTTCAGTTCAAGGATAAGATTATTTGGAGATTATAAGCACAAACTATTTCAAACAAGTGAGGAGTAAATCCTTGAAGGTGAAAGGATAAGGAAATCGAAGAAAATGATTTTTTGTCAAAATTTGACATTTTGGGTTAAAATATGACCTGAGCTAAAATACTCGGTATTTATGGACAGTACCATATAAGGTACAATATGACCATGATGGTATTATGTATAAAGCGTGTTAAGATGAGTAGTATTTTACATAATTTGAAATTATTTTTAATTATAAGGGGTAATTGGTTAACTATTGCGTAAAAGAGTATTACCCAATTAATTAAAGAATTAATTGGATAAGGATAGGTAAAACCCACGCGGCAGCAACTAGAGGGAAGTCTTAGACTCTTGCTTTAGATTCAAAACTAGCAAGACACATGGACTATGCATTAGCCCTCAAAAAACGTGGATTGATTTAGTCATCTTTATAATTGTTTTCAATTGATATCCAATATAAAAGTTCCTAATCAATTTAAGCCAACAACATAGTCTTTCAACAATGTCTTAGCAAGCATTTAAATCCAAAGTTAACAACTACCACTTGAATAAACAATTCATACGAGAAATCTGCCCAGCATGTAAGCATGCAAACGTATAAATTATGAGACATACATAATGCAGATTCAACAACCGAATCAGATGAAAGAATTGAACATTGATATCAAAATCCATTATTGGAGGTTATTTTGTAGTTCATATGGGACTTCATGTTAAAATAGAACTTAAAACTGTGAAGAAATTCATAAGGATATTCTACTTGGATTTGCCATTACGTGTTATCGCAATCAACGTGTATTAAAGGAATTTTCATGAGAATCGATTTAGGTATATTAAGGCTAAGCTCTTCTTTCATTTTGCATAATCTCCTAATTACATAAGTTTGATAATGAGTCATAAAGAAGAATTCATATCCTAGAATTTACATATATTTTTCTAGTCTCACATATTATGTATATTTTTCTAGTTTTGTAAGTTACAATATTCTCCTTATTGGGAATTCATATTCAATCGAGTATTTTCTTCTTCCATTCAAGAGAGCAAAGAATTTACATATATACAGTATTAAAAGTATTTCCATTACCAGCGAGCAATAATCGATAGGCAGGTCCCTATTGGGCAACCTCAGATCAGATGGTAAGTTATATATCGAGCCTACTGTGACCGAGCGCCTATGAGCGAGCTCAGTTGGTCGTGATACAGATCCTAGTATGGTCGAGCGCCTATGAGTGTGCCTACTACGACAAAGCAGTTATATGTATATCGAGCCTTATAGGGGAAGACATTTATTTTACTCTCTATATTGAGAGGCTTGAGTCAATATCAACAGTTAACCATATCTTCAGATTATCTTTGACTTCCAGCTACTTACAATTATTATATTGTCAGTTCAGTTTCAGATTTAGTATATTGCCTTACGTACTCAGTACATTATTTCGTACTGACGTCTATTTTCTGGGGGCGCTGCATTTCATGAATGTAGGTTCAGACAGACAGACGGGTATACCTCTTCATTAATGCCTGAGTTCATCTTGATCGGTAAGCTCCATACCTTTCGGAGTTGCAGAGTCTAGAGCTTTATGTAAATCTTGTGTATAAATGTATATATGTTATTAGTAGGTCGGGGAGCTGTTCCGATAACAGTATATCCACCAGTAGAGGCTTGTAAACATATCTTATCAGTTAGTGCAGAATGTTGCGCCGGTAGGCCTTTTATGTATATTTTGTTGGTTTGCCAGCTGTAGTAGTTACGACGGCCTTGTTGGCCTAGCTTTATATTGATATTTTGTCAGCATTCGCATTTTTCTTGCAATGTGGACGATGGCCAAAGTATGACATCACATGTTCAGAGTTCTTTAATTGCAAGTTGATACGCAAGAATAGGTGAGGCACTAAGTGCCGGTCTCACTCCCAGGTTCGTGGCATGACAAAAGTTGTATTAGAGCAGCTCTGTCCTAGGGAGTCTACAAGTCATGTTTAGTAGAGTCTTGTTTATGGGTGTATCATGCACCACACTTATAAGCAAGAGGTTACAACACATTTAGGACTATCACTCTTTATTATTACTCTAGATCGTTTGGTAGAGTTCACTTGTAAGAATTGACATTCCTAAATTCTATTATATTCGTAATACGATGATGCCGACATATAGAAAGAGGATTTGTAAGGTATTGAATATGGTTGTGGAAGAATTGAGTCAGAAGAACTCGATTTTACGTCATGCTTATGGTGAGTAAATGTAAGGTCTCCAGTAGAACATTGAATACAAAGACGTGCAAGCTTCTTGATAAGGACCCCTAAGGCAAGAATATCTATCCACTCTTACGGTAAAAAGAAATAAGAGATTCATAAGCTAGATACAAGTTTCAAAAAGTAAAATAAGGAAGGCGAAGAAGTGTACGCGTCACACAATTAATGGATATTAGAAGTATTTGCAACTCAGGTAAAGAAATATAAGCATTTTAAGTTACCTTCAATGGTAACATAGGCATATACAATCAGCCACACCCATCTTAGTTATGCTCTATGGGAGTTATCAAACATGCTTTAAAAGAAAGACGGGATATCAGGATCATGTAGGGATTAGAGTAACCCAAAATGATGGATGGATGGTTGGTTTGCATTAGTTTACATTTCCAAGGGATAGGGAAGAATTATGTGTAAGATGTGATACATGGATGACAACAATGAAAAAAAAATGAAAAGACAGTATTACATAGTCGATAATTGAGGGAAGGAAAAAAATGAGAGGTGCCAGGTGACACGACCCTAGTTCACCAATTGTGAACATGTCATGACGGCACCCAGTCTTCATGACTAGGTAAGCCTAACACATTGCAGAATTTAACAATCTTTACGAAAACAATAACAGAATACCGAATATCATATGAAAATGTACAGATTTGCCACCTGACACATACACTTCAATACAAAAATACTGGAAACAACCTCCAAGACCCGAAAACCCACGTGCAGCACATGATATAAGAAATCTTACGCTGCTCTAGTCACCAGAATAGTCTAATACAAGAGGGATCGAAATAACATCTAATAACTATGGATAGAATAAGAAGGAGACTTTGCGGATCTGCGGACGTAGCAGATGAATACCTCAAGTCCCCAATACATGGACGTAGCGGACCTGCTCAGAAATACCTGGATATGTACATGAAAAAACATGCACAGCAGAGGCGTGAGTACACTATAGCGGTACTCAGTAAGTGCCAAGCCTAACCTCGGTTGGTAGTGACGAGGAAGGTCGAGTCCCTACTGAGATAAACATAAAAATAAATATGAAATTAATAGACAGTATGAGTACAGTGTATATCAAGTGTCTAGAAAAATAATAAGTAAAAGGGGAACATATTACAAATACAATCTATGAATAAAAGAACAATCACTACATGCTATATATCATCGGGGATGTCGTGGTATCCCGAGGATCTCATGGTATCCTTGCCATATACACGAGGGATCTCAAAGTATCTCGAGGATCTCCTAGTATCCTCTGTTTAGTCAGAAGGGATCTCCAAGTATCTCGAGGATCTCCTAATATTCTCCATACATAATCAATCCTGTGCCAGAGATCCCTTAGTATCCCGCACTTCCAATCTTAGTACATAATACGTATAGGGGAACTCCCGTGATGTCATCCCGTTGATCCAATCGTAAACATATTACATCAATTTAATATTGTACAAATGCTAAGTAAAGGAAACAGGTAGTATCTAGAGTCTAATATGCTTCACGAAGAGCAGATATTGCAATTTAGTCAAATAGAACAAGTAAGCTAACTAACATTCTTTTCCTAAGCTAAACAAGTGAAATTTAACAGTTAATTACGTGTATAAACAAAGTCTAAATAAGTCAAGTAAGGTGAATGTTTAACAATTATCACAAGTACACACTCATCACCTCGCGCACAAGGCATTTAAAACAACAGCCCAGATATCCTAAGGGGAGAGGTCCCCCACATAAAGTTAGACAAGCCACTTACCTCGAACCGACACAAAAATCACTAAGAAACGTTGCACTTGCCACGAGTATCAGACTCCGAGTGACCCAAATCTATTCAAACTAACTACATATTGTAAATAACATCGCTAGTAACTAATTCCACTATCAAAATTAAAGCTAAGGCACGAAAATAGGTAAAATAACAAAAACACCCCTCAGGCCAACGTCTCGGAATCGAATAAATTTCACATTTTCAAAAACCTTGTACTCTCACGAGTCTAACCATATAAAAATCTCCCAAAGAGGTCAAATGGCCCTTGAAATCCTCATAATTAGGTCTAAGAACTTTACCCCAATTTTCATTCAAAATTCGAAATTAAAGGTTTATTTTGAGGTACATTAGTGGGTATTAATCATAAGGGAGTAAGGAATCATTACCCAATCTTTGCCTCTGAAAACCCCTCGAAAAATCTCCCAAAACCGAGCTTTCACGCTTGACTTTTTGTAAAAATGGAAGAACCCTCATTTTGAAATGTTAAGTACTGCCCAGGTAATTAGTGAACCGCGATCGCAAATAGAGGGTTGCGATCGCGAAGAGTAAAATAGAGGCTCCAGTAAAAAGGCCTACGCGATTGCGAGAAGAAGCATGTGATCGCATATAAGGAGAAGCTGGCCTTACGCGAACGTGGGGTATAAGATGCGAACACGTAAGAGGGAGTAGTAGAGTTACGTGATCCCGAACCAAAGCCATGCAATCGCGATTAAGGAATTTGGGCACCTCCAAGAATGGCCTATGCGATCACGTGAGAGGGGGCGCGATCGCGAAGAAGGAAATGACCTGCAACAGCTGAAGCAATTTCTGCAATATTTCAAACTCCAAAAATGCTCTGTGAGCATCTGAAACACACTCGAGGCCCCAGGGACCTCAACCAAACCTACAGACATATCACATAACATCATTCAAACTTGTACCAATCCTTAAACTTCCTAAAATAACACGAAAAACTCGAATTAATCAATGGTTTGAACCTATGAACTCCAAAACTCAACCAAAGTCACTTTCAATCAAAAACCTAACAAAACCAAGTCTGATTGGCCTGAAATTTTGCGCGCTCGTCCCAAATGACATGAGGGTGCTACAGAAACTTCCGGAATCCCATTCTGAACTTCGCATGAAATTCACTATCGGACCGGAAACTTCAAAATTCTAACTTTCGGCATTTCTAGCCTAAATGTGCTACGGACATCTAAAATATATTCTGAACATTCTCCCAAGCCCGAAATCACCTAACGGAGCTAACAGAACCATCGGATTTCCATTCTGAGGTCGTTTTCACACTATTTTGATTACAGACCACTTTCAAAAACTTAAGCTCTCATTTAGGGACTAAGTGTCCTAGAATACTCCGAATTCTAACACCAAATGTACCGGCAAATAGAAATAGTAGAAATGGACTTAGGGAAATAGTTAATGGTGAAACGGGGCTTAAATTCAAAAGATGACTGGCCGGGTCGTCACATCCTCCTACACTTAAACATTCGTTCGTCCTCGAACTAGCGTAGAGGGCATACCTGAAGTAGATAAAAGATGAGGGTATTGGCCGCGTGTATGCTGCTCAGTCTCCCAAGTAGCCTCCTTGGCCGACTGACCCCGCCACTGAACCTTTGATGAAGCTATGTCCTTTAAACTGAGCTTTCGGACCTACTTGTCTAATATTGCCACTGGCTCCTCAACATAGGACAAGTCATTGTCCAACTGAACTGAATGAACTCCAACACATGAGACTCGTCACCGTGATACCTCTGAAACATCGAGACATGAAATACCGGATGAACCCCGGCCAAACTGAGAGGTAAGGCAAGCTCATAAGAAACCTCCCAAACTCGTTTCATTGGGCTCAACTTCCCTTTCTTTCTAAACCTCATGATGCCTTTCATAGGCGACATCCGAAGAAAAACCCGCTCACCAACCATAAAGAAAACACCACAAACCTTCCGGTCCATTTAACTCTTCTATCTGGACTGGACCGTACGGAGTCTATCCTGAATTACATTAACCTTCTCGACCGCATCCTGGACCAAATCAGTGCCCAACAGCCTGGCCTCACTCGGCTCAAACCAACCCACAGGGGGTCTGCATCTCCTATCATATAAGGCTTCATATGGCGCCATCTGAATACTGCACTGATAACTGTTGTTGTATGCACACTCGGCCAATGGCAAGAACTGATCATAAGACCCTCTAAACCCAATCACGCATGCACGAAGCATATCCTCAAGAATCTGAATAGTGCCCTCGGAGTGTCCGTCCATCTGAGGGTGAAACGTTGTTCTCATAGTCACCTGGGTACCCAACTCCTGCTAGACAGCTCTCCATATTCGTGATGTAAACACCGAAACCCCTGTCTGAGATGATATAAAGCAGAATGTTGTGCAGACGGACAATTTCCCTGATATAAATCCCCGCTAAATGCTGCATTGAGTAAGAAGTACACACTAGAATTAAATGAGCAGACTTGTTCAGCCGATCCACAATAACCCAAATGGAATCAAATTTCTTCGCCGTCAGAGGGAGACCAGTTAAAAAATCCAGAGTGATCTTCTCCCATTTCCACTCCAGAATCTCCATCTGTTGGAGTAACCTTCCCGGTCCGTGGTGCTCAGCCTTTACCTGCTGATAGTTCAGGCATCTAGATACAAACTTTGCTATGTCCTTCTTCATCCACCTCCACCAGTAATGTTGCCTTGGATACGGATACATCTTCGGGCACCCGGATAGATGGAGTACCGCGATCTATGGGCTTGTGTCAATATCAACTCCTGAATATCATCAACATTGGGTACACAGATCCGACCCTACATCCTAAATACCCCGTCATCTCCAATAGTCACATCCCTAGCGTCGCCATGGGGAACTGTGTCCTTGAGGACAAGAAAATGAAGGTCATCATACTGCCGCTCCCTCATACGATCAAACAATGAAGACCAAGAAACCACACAGGTTAGAACCCGACTGGGCTCCGAAAGGTCCAATCTCACGAACTGACTGGCTAAAGCCTGAACATCCATCGCCATAGGTCTCTCTGAAGCTAGTAAATATGCCAAACTCCCCAAATCTCCACCCGGCGACTCAAGGCATCGGCCACCATAATGGCCTTGCCCGGGTGATATGGAATAGTAATATCATAATCCTTCAGTAGCTCCAACCATCTTCTCTGGCGCAAGTTCAGATCCTTCTGCTTGAACAAGTGCTGTAAACTCCGGTGATCTGTGTAAATCTCACAAGGCACGCCGTACAAATAATGACGCCAGATCTTCAAGGCATGAACAATAGCAGCTAACTCAAGGTCATGAATAGGATAGTTCTTTTCATGTACCTTAAGTTTTCTGGACGCGTAGGCAATCACCCTACCGTCATTCATCAACACCACTCCAAGTCCGACTCGTGAAGCATCACAATAAACTGTAAAGGACCCCCAAACCAGTAGGCAAAATCAGAGCAGAGGCTAAAGTCAAAGCCGTCTTGAGCTTTTGGAAGCTCGCCTCACACTCGTCTAACCAATGAAAGGGAGGACCCTTCTAGGTCAATCTAGTTATAGGGGCTGCAATCGATGAGAACCCCTTTATAAGATGACGGTAATACCCCGCCAGGCTAAGGAAACTGTGAATCTCTGTGGCTGAGGAGGGCCTGGGACAACTCTGCACGGCCTCCACCTTCTTCGGATCTATCCGAATGCCCTCACTCGGTACCACGTGGCCTAGGAATGCCACAGAACTCAACCAAAACTCACATTTTGAGAATTTTGCATATAATTTCTTTTCTCTCAGGGTTTAAAGCACTGTCTTGAGATGTTGGTCATGATCTTCCCGACTCCGGGAGTATACAAGAATATCATCTATGAAAACAATGATAAACAAGTCGAGATAAGGCCTCAATGCACTTGCATCAAATGCATAAAAGATGTTGGGGCATTAGTCAGCCTAAATGACATGACAAGGAAATTGTAATGACCATACCGAGTTCGGAAAGTAGTCTTCGGGATATCCGGCTCCCGAATCTTTAGTTGGTGATAACCTGAGCGTAAATCAATCTTAGAAAACACATGTGACCCGTAAAGCTGGTCAAATAGATCATTGATACGAGGCAAAGGATATCAGTTCTTCACTGTAACCTTGTTCAACTAACGATAATCGATACACATGCGTATAGAACCATCCTTTTTCTTTGCGAACAAGATAGGAACTCCCCATGGTGAAATACTAGGTCGAATAAACCCTTATCAAGCAACTCGTGTAATTGATCCTTCAACTCCTTCAACTCAAGAGGAGCCATACAATAAGGAGGAATAGATATGGGCTGAGTGCCCGATAACAAATCAATACCGAAATCAATGTCCCGACCGGGCGGCATGCCTGGAAGATCACGTGGGAAAACATTGGGGAAATTCCGTACCATTGGAACAGAATCAACAGAAGGGTTATCAGCATTGACATCTCTCACATTAGCAAATACGCAGCGCACCGCTTCTCAAACATACGTTGAGCTTTAAAAATGATATAATTCTACTGGGGCTGTGATCAAAAGTACCACTCCACTCAATACGCGGAATACTTGGCATAGCCAGCGTCACAATCTTAGCGTGAAAACCAAGAATAGCATACTAGAGCGACAACCTGTCCATGTCCAAGATAATATAAAAATCAACCATATCAAGTAATAAAAGATCTTCCCAGGTCTCAAAACCACGAATAGTAACCAAACATGACCGATATACGCGGTCCACAATAAGGGAATCTCCTAAGGGAGTAGAAACATAAACAGGAGAGCTTAAGGTCTCTCGGGCTGTACATAAATGCGGGAGCAAAATAAAATGACACATAAGAATAAGTAGAGCATGGATCGAATAGAACCGATGCCTCTCTGTGACTAACCAATATAATACATCTGATAACAGAATCGGAGGCGACAGCCTCGACACGATCAGGAATAGCATAAAATCTGGCCCGGCCCCTCCCTCGAGGGCGACCTCTATCTCCCCAATCTCTGCCCCTGGCTGGCTGGGTAGGTGGGGTGGCAGCTGGAGCAGGAACGATGGCTTGAGAATCCCGCTGGCTACGTTGTTGCTGAGAATGTTGTTGAGGTGCACTCCTCCCAAGCCTATGGCAATCCCTCACTATATGGTGGGTATCCCCGCACTCATAACAAGCTTTGAGAGAACGCGGTGGCTGTGACTGACTGGGCCCACCCCTGCTAGACTGAACTCTGGAGGTACCCCGCGCAGGAGGAACACTAGAAACCAGAGGTGCATAATAAGGCTCCTAAGATCTGGGGGGAGCTAGAGTATTGATGGGTGAAGGAAGAGTTGAGTGAACTGGGTGATCCGTGTAGCCCTACCATGATGTTCTGCAGATGTACAGGTACTAGAGTAATGACCCGACTCTCGATACCTCTTGGTCTCTCTCTCCTCTGTCTCTCTGGCGTGCATCCCCTCTATATTCCTAGTTATGCTCACCACCTGCTGATAGGGTATATCCATCTCCAACTCTCGAGCCATGCCACACGTGATGGGAGGAATAAGACCCTCAATAAATCGGTGAACCCTCTCATGAACAGTAGCTCCCAAAGCCGGTGCATGTCTGGCCAACATAGTATAATGGATGGCATACTCAAAGATAGTCATAGGGCCCTGGAGCAAATGCTTAAACTCCACACGTAATGCATCTTGGAGGCCCTGGGGAACAAACTCCCTCTGAAACATATTTGCAAACTGAGTCCAAGTCAGGGAGGCAGCCTCGTCCGGATTGTCTAACTCAAAGATGTGCCACCAGTCATAGGCGGCTTCCCGAAGCTGGAAATTTGCGAAAGAAACCCTGCTCGAGGGAGTAATACCCATGGTGCGAAAGATACAGTGACAATCCTCCAATAACCCCAAGGCATCATCCGTAAATAGTCCGCCGAAAATTGGAGGGTCATACTTCTTGAACCTCTCCAGTCTACGTTGCTTATCCTCTGAAGCAGGTGCCTCGTCCTCGGGCTAAACCGGTTCTACAGGCTGGACAGGGATAATATATGGAATCTGTACCATATGCACCCTCTGCTCTAGAGTGCAGGCTGCGGAAATCTGGGATCCTCCCCCGGCCTGGGACGTAGCTGCAGGAAGGGGAAGCAACCCTACCTGTGACAGGTACTATACATTCTCATAAATTGAGTCAATGCCTCCTGAACAGTTTGAGTAGTGGTCGCTGTGGGCATGTCAGGTGTCTGTATCCTGGCTGGATCCGCTGGCGGTACCTTAGTTGCGGCTCGCGCAGGTGCCCTAGCCGCACCACGCGCGCGTCCACGACCCCTACCTCTAGCGGCTGTAGGAGAGGGTGCGAGTGCATTATCATCCAGTGTCGTGTGTGTCCTGACCATCTGTGAGAGAATAGAAGATAGAATTTTAGAGTCGATGTCAAAAAAAATATAGCACGACAAAGAATTCAATGAAAGTGAAGATTTTTCCTCAACAGTTACATAGCCTCCCTTAGATAAGAACAGACGTCTCCGTACCGATCGGCGAGACTATAATAAACCGGCATGTGTCCCGCGACTCCTATCAACCTAGAGCTATGATACCAACTTGTCACAACCCTAGTTCACCAATTGTGAACATGTCATTACGGCACCCAGTCTTCACGACTAGGTAAGCCTAACATATAGCGGAATTTAACAATCTTTACGAAATCAATAACAGAATACCAAATATCATAAGAAAATTTATAGATTTGCCGCGGGGCACATACATTTCAATACAAAAATACTGGAAACAACCTCCAAAACTTGGAAACCCACGGGCAACACACTCTATATGAAATCTTACACTGCTCTAGTCACCAGAATAGTCTAATACAAGAGGGATCGAAATAATATCTAATAACTATGGATAGAATAAGAAGGAGGCTTTGCGGATCTGCGGACGTAGCAGATGTATACCTCAAGTCCCCAATATGCTCTCTGAAAGCTACTGGTGATACGCCTGCTCAGAAGTACCTGGATCTGCACATGAAAAACATGCACAAAAGAGGCGTGAGTATACCACAGCGATACTCAGTAAGTGCCAAGCCTAACCTCGGTTGGGTAGTGACGAGGAAGGTCGAGGCCCTAGTGAGATAAACATAAAAATAAATCTGAAATAAATAGACAGTATGAGTACTGTGTATATCGAGTGTCTAGCAAAATAATAAGTAAGACGGAAACAGACTACAAATACAATCAATGAATAAAAGAACAATCACTACAGGCTATTTCTCATCAAGGATCTCCAAGTATACCGAGGATCTCCTAGTATCCTCCATTTACAATCAATCCTATGCCGGAGATCTCTTAGTATCTCACACTTCCAGTCTTAGTACATAATACGTACAGGGAAACTATCGGGATGCCATCCCATAGAACCAATCGTAAACACATCACAGCAATTCAATATTGTACAAATGCTAAATAAAGGCAACTAGTAGCATCTAGAGACTAATATGCTTCACGAAGAGCAGAGATTGCAATTTACTGAATAAGAACAAGTAAGCTAACTAGCATGCCTTCCCTAAGCCAAACAAGTGAAATTTGCATTTATAACGGTTAAATACGTGAAGAAACACAGTCTAAATAAGTCAAGTATGGTGAATTCTAACAATTAGCACAAGTACATGCTCGTCATCTCGTGCACAAGGCATTTAAAACAGCATTCCAGATATCCTAAGGGGGGAGGTCCCACACGCAAAGTTAGACAAGTCACTTACCTCGAACCGGCACAAAAATCACTAAGAAACAATGCCCTTGCCATGAGTATCCGACTCCGAGTGGCCCAAATCTATTCAAACCAATTATATATTGTAAATAACTTAGCAAGTAACTAATTCCACTATTGAAATTAAAGCTAAGGCGCAAAAATAGGTAAAATAACCAAAACGCCCTTCAAAGCAATGTTCGGAATCGAATAAATTTCACATTTTCAGAAACCTCGTACTCTCAAGAGTCTGACCATATAAAGATCTCCCAAAGCGGAGGTCAAATTCCCCTTCAAATACTCACAATTATGTCTAAGAATTTTACCCCAATTTTCATTCAAAATCCGAACTTATAGGTTGAATTTGAGGTTATATTAGTGGGTATTAATCATAAAGGAGTAAGCAATCATTACCCAATTGTTGCCTCTGAAAAACCCTTGAAAAATCTCCCAAAATTGAGCTCTCAAGCTTGAGCTTTTATAAAAATATAAGAACCCTCGTTTTGAAATGTTAAGTACTGCCCAGGTAATTAGTGAACCGTGATCACGAAGATAGGGCCGCGATCGCGAAGAGTAAAATAGTGGCTCCAGGAAAAAGGCCTACACGATCGCGAGAAAAAGCATGCGATCGCATATGATGAGAAGTTGGCCATACACGAACGCGGGTATAAGATGCGAATGCGTAAGAGGGAATGGTATAGTTACACGATCGCGAACCAAATCCATGCAATCACGATTAAGGAATTTGGGCCGCTCAAAGATTGGCCTATGCGATCGCGTGAGAGGGGACGCGATCGCGAAGAAGGAAATGACCCGCAACAGCTGAAGCAATTTCTCCAATATTTCAAACTAAAAAAACTCTCTGTTGAGCATCCGAAATACACCCGAGGCCCTAGGGACCTCAACCAAAACTACGGGCATATCCCATAACATTATTCAAACTTGTACCAATCCTTAAACAACCTAAAATAACGCCGGGAACTCGAATTAATCAATGATTTGAACCTAAGAACTCCAAAACTCAAGTAAACTCGCTTTCGATCAAAAACCTAACTTATCCAAGTCCGATTGACCTGAAATTTTGCATGCACATCCCAAATGATATGATGGTGCTACAGAAACTCCCGAAACTCATTCTGACCCTCGGATCAAAAAATTACTATCAAACCGGAAACTTCAAAATTCTAACTTTTGGTATTTTTAGCCTAAATGAGCTACGGACATCTAAAATACATTCTAAACATGCTCCCAACTCCGAAATCACCTAACGGAGCTACTGAACCATCGAATTTCATTTTTGGGGTCATCTTCAACACTATTCTAATAATGAACCACTTTCCAACACTTAAGCTCTCATTTAGGGACTAAGTGTCCAAAAATACTTCGAATTCTAACATCGAACGTCCCGGCAAACCAAAATAGCAGAAATAGACTTAGGGGAAATAGTTAATGGGGAAACACGGCTTAAATTCCAAATACGACCGGCCGGGTCGTCACACCAGGCTTGGAGACAACAAAAGAGTATAAGTCATACCATCAAATCCTCATTTCGAGAAATAACTTCGTCACTGTAATGTGATTAATAGAAGGGAAAGTTGGACCCTAGAATAATAGAAATCAGTATGGACAAGTAAACATGACAACCTAAACATTAATTAGGAACTGGTTGATTTGATAATAGTCACCATCATCAGAATATTAGATTGCGTTCTAAATGTAATAGAATAGACAACAGAAGAAGATCCATGATGAATTCAAAGAATGGTTATTCAGGAAAACGCTTCCCTTAAGCAAGCAATGTGAGAAAAGTAAAGCTTAAGAGACAATATGTGCCAGTTACACTAAGTGCCACCATTGCGAGTGGGGAATTTTGTTATCCTGGTACGGAAGGATTACCACAAGGTGAGTAAAGGTCATTGATTATGCGAAAGGATGCCAAAGATGGGGAGGAAAAACATCTATAGGCAGGTCGTTGTAGCTCCAGGTCTTAGTACTTTCCTAAAGGAGGTAATATGGAACGACAAAGGAAGAATGCGATAAAAAATGAGAAAGGGTTGGGATTGAAATTATCCAAATCCTTCATATATGCTACGATTCCAGTACGTTATGTAATAATGATGTCAAGAAAAGGAAGGGTTCCTACCCAAGATGTTCTTGATAGGTAATTAACTAGTACGTGAGGTAAGTTAAGACAAGGAAATAACCCAAGAACGATTACGCAGAATATGGATATGAGAATGCGCCGATGAGTAATTAGTAGATGATTCAAGAAGAGCCTAGTCATGACTAAACAAGATAAATGCAATTAACCCCAACATGGGGAATTCAGCCCCGCAGTAATGTCGTTATAATACTTGAGATATATTCAAATAGGATTTGGGTTAGTTAAAGGCACAATATGAGTGTTACGGGAATAAAAGAAAGTGCCACTAGGAAGACAGTCAAAATATTAGTGATGGAGCGACTCTACAAGCACAAGGGCATGGAGGTAAACAATTACAGATGATTATAGGAAAGGAGGGACATCAAAAGGTCTGTAATAAGCTCACAACTTTATAAGAGTCAAAGGCTCTGTCTAAGTACTACAACGAAAGATTAGCTGAGGAAATAAGAAAGAAGGCTGCAATCTAAGAACAATAACCTAAAGAGGAAATGGTCGTGTAAACAACAGTCTTACAATAATATTGTAAGCACTACAAAATAAAGTGGCACCTACCATGGATAATGAACGGCAACTAAAAATTAAAAGTAATATTCGAGATCCTATGAGTTTCACGAAACCTCCGGCATGCTTGGGAACTAAGATAAGATAAATATGCACAACAAGGGGGCAGAAAGACCGAGAAAGTAATTGCTTACGTCAAGGAAAGCTAATAAGGAAGGAAAGGGATTATACGATAAATGATTCTAAATTAGTTACATTACGAATGTACTAAAGAGTTCGGATAAGCCATGCAACATATATGTTGTCAATCATACAATTGTAGAAGTCTCCGGTATAAGTTAAAAGAAAGAATTGAGTCTACGTCATAGACAAAGGATTGAATTATTAGATGATTGTATCCTGAACATTCTATTGCGTCCATGAAAGGGATAAAGTAATACCATGAGTTGCAGATCGGAAGATAGGTTAAACCTAAATAAAGGTTGATAAGAAGGAAGAGGAAATTAAAGAGTTACATCAACGAAGTGAATCAGGAGTCTTATTACTGGACCCAGAAAATAATAAATTCATTATTGATATTATTGCAGAACTAATCTTAATATCAAAGGTACAAGTGAGATAGTACAACAACTATATTTTTTTAACGGCTCTACGATAAATCCAGTTGGAAGAAGTACCAGCCTCATAAGAAGTCGGTATGAAGCTCCCACCGAATTGTATATGCCCCGGAGTTACAAGTATTATAATCGAGCTTCAAGTTGTGAACGTGAATTATACCTATGTGGAAGGGAGGTCATGAAAAATAAAAGAAACGATGCAAAATCTTAAAGTAAGAAAGGTAAAGGTGAAAAAGTATGAGATATTCAAATACAGAAGAATGTGAATAGTCCATATTGTGGGTAAAAGGCTAGAAGCATAGGGATTCAATATCCAAGAGTTATAGCAGCATCGTCAGTGGCATACCTTCCAGCTTACAGCTTCTAAGTACCAAAAGGTCTAAGTAAAGAGTAAAGAAAGAGTTAGAGATGATGCGATGTCTTGCTTAATGTTCCAGGAATGCATAAGGGAATCAATCGCAAATTAAAGTATTATAGAACGACAAGGTTTTAGAAACACAATATTAAGGATAAGAAGAAAGCAAGTGAAAAATGACCAAAATGGATAATTCCTCGAGAATAAGCACGTGAAAACAAGGGAGCTGATGGTTACTCTAAGTTATAGAAAGCTTAATATAGCCTGAATGAACTCAAAGGAGCCTATGACTAGTAGCATTCAGAAGAAATGAAATGCTGACTCGGTAATAAAATGATGATATAATTGTGACAAAAAAAGAATGACATTTGGGCCTTTGATTAAATAATAATCCGAAGAAAAAAAGAGGAGGAGAAAAGATTTCGCGGACGGCACAATATTAGCATACGGATGTTAGGTGAGTCACATTGGGATGCTATAAAGTACGGTAATGGAAGTATAGTATCACCCATAGGTGGATCAATCTAATTACTCCAGATGTCCCCGGTGAGACGTGAGCCCTAACAGCGATGTTACATAAGAGATCAAGTGGTCAGTAGTCGATGATGAGTCAACATTAAAGTGAATCAACAATAGATGGATAAAAGTTCAACAATATGAGATGAAATTAGACCATTACTCTTAAGGATAAGCAACAGGACTAACTTAGAGTTCGTTGTTGACCTCAGTAACGATAAACCAAAATAAGAATTATGGTATAGTACGATCTACGTAGATGCAGCAAAATAATACAAATGGATAACCAGGTCTATGAAATAAGATATTGAAATATTTGCAAGTTCAACAAAGTACCGAGCGAAGAACATCAGTACACCTATAGATGTCCGAAGAGGCATCCTATTAAGCATTGTATATGTTTACAAAGTAAGGCCTAGAGATTGGCTAAATGCTGGAGGAAAAAGGAGAGAATAGTCACAAAAGCACACTTAAGATGTCACTATCGTAGGGGATGCATGGTAGAAGGTAGCAACAGTTACGAGATTGGAAGATTTCCGGCCACAAGTTGTGACGTAAGAAAAAGGCGTAAAGGGGAGAATACACTGGCCTTCATATTGATTTAGAGAATAGTTTCCTAAATGGAAAGGAGAATATTACAGCATTCGCAAGAGGAATGGATTATGAGAATGATAGGTACATCAGTCAACATTCGAGGACGAATGTTCCAAAGGGGGGAATGATTGTCACGACCCTAGTCAACCAATCGTGAACACGTCATGAAGGTATCCAGTCACCATGACTAGGTAAGCCTAACGGTGCAGAAATAACAACGTTTGCGGAATAATAATTTAAAACTAAAATAACTTATGGAAGGTATATAATTTGTCGTTTGGCACATACACTTCAACACCACGAATTATAAAAAATTCCAAAACCCGAAAACTCACGGGCAACACAGGCTATAATAATGTACATAATACTACTCTAACATCCAGTAATGTCTACATCAACGAAGAACAGGATAGATACTAGATAAACTATAGGGTAGAATACGAGGGAGACTCTTTGGTCTACGGACGCGGCAGATATACCTCAAGTCTCCAATAACTCACCTGAATCACTGGTAGTGTGCCTAAGTGGAGGTGCCTGGATCTGCACATGAAAAGCATGCACGGAAGAGACGTTAGTACACCACAGCGATACTCAGTAAGTGCCAAGCCTAACCTCGGTCGGGTAGTGACGAGGAAGGTCAGGACCCTACTGAGATTAAACATAGTAAATAATAAGATAACAAAAACAGTGTAAATAAAGTCTGTAGCGAGAATCTAAACCAATTAAATACGGAAACAATAATAGAAAATAATGGTGACAACACAAGGAATAGTAGCCGGGGATCTCTCGGTATCTCGAGGATCTCATGGTATCCTCACCATGCACACCAGGGATCTCTTGGTATCCCGAGGATCTCTTGGTACCCTCATCATATATGCTGGGGATATCTTGGTATTCCAAGGATCTCTTGGTATCCCAATATATAGAATACATGTTCCAGGGGTCACTTGATATCCCGCACTCTCAATCCAGAACATACCAAGTACGTGGGGATCTCCTGGGAGACTGTCCCGTAGTTCACAATTAAACAAACAACAACGACAACGCATTATAAGAATAATTACTGAATCGGAATAAGTAATGATTTCTAACCTAACATGTTTCACAGAGTGCAAATAATACAGCTAATCCATTAAACATATAAGTCAGCCGAACATGCTTCTCTAAGCTAGCACATGTTAAACTAATAGTCTAAAATGAACAAGTAATCAGAAATCACAATTTAAATATTTCAAGTCGAAGCAGATTTAGAAAAATTAGCTAAAGTACGCGCTCGTCACCTCACGTACGAGGCATTCAAATACCAAGAATCATGTCCTAAGGGTAAAGATCCCCCCACACAAGGTTAAACAAGTCACTTACCTCGAACCGGAATAAAATCAATTATGAAAAACGCCCTTGCCACAAGTTTCCAACTCCGAATGGCCCAAATCTATTCAATTCAGTTACATAACGTAAATAACATCCCAAGCATTTGATTTCATTATTAAAATTAAAGCTAGGGCGCGAAAATAGGTAAAATAACTTAAATGCACCTAAGTCAAACGTCTCGAAATCAGATAATATTCACATTTCTAGAATCCTCGTACTCTCACGAGTCTAACCATAAAAAAATCTCCTAAATCGGAGGTCAAATGCCCACTCAAAACACAATAATTAAGTCTAAGAAGTTTCATCCAAATTTCCCCAATTTTGACCTTGAATTCTAATACTAATGGTGGATTTAACTGGATATTGATAGAAAATAGCTAAATGAAGTTAAGGAAACATTACCCACTAGTCTTCTCTTCAAAATCCATCAAAAATCGCCTTCTCCCGAGCTAAATTTCATTTTTCCCAACTTGGAATAAAACCCTCGGATTTTGCTATTTCAGAATAGGCATTTGCGCTTCTCCGGACATGGGACCACGTCTGCGGTCCCGCATATGCGAACAAAGTGCCACTTCTGCGGCTTCCACTTACCATTCCATTTTCCGCTCCTGCGGTCTTTGAATCGCTGAAGCGATATCGCTTCTGCATAAATTCATCCGCTCCTGCAAACCCTGACCCTAATCCCACGCCTCGCTTCTGCGGCTACCAAGCTTATTCTACGGCTCCGCTTCAGTGGTTCCCAAGCCACAGAAGCGAAAATACCAGAAGCCTGCTGCAATTTTTCTTCCAACTCCATAACATTCCCGTTGAGCATCCGAAACACACCCGAGGCCCCTGGGACCTCAACCAAAGCACCAATACCCCCTAATACTTTATTCAAACTTGTACCAATCCCTAAAACACCTAAAACAAACACCGAACCCCGATTAAATAAATGATTCAAGCCTAAGAATCCCAATTTCATCCAAAATACGCTTTCAATAAAAAACCTAACCAACACTCGTCTACCGAAAACTTCAAAATTCTAATTTTTGCCATTTCTAGCCTAAAAGAGCTACAGACATCCAAAACACTTTTCGGACACGCTCGCAACCCCTAAATCACCTAACGGAGCCAACAGAACACTCGGATTTCCATTCCAAGGCCGTCTTCATACTATTACGATTACAGACCACTTTCCAACACTTAAGCTCTCATTTAGGGACTAAGTGTCCCAAATCACTCTGAATCCTAACACCGAGCGTCGCAGCAAACCAATATAGCAGAAATGACCTTAGGGGAAGCAGTTAATGGGGGAACGGGATGCAAGTTCTAAAAATGACCGGCCGAGTCGTTAAAATGATGCTACGCCCCACAATATTACTTCAATATTACGCCCTGCAGTACTATACATGAAATTGTCATATCCTTCTGCTTGAACAAGTGATGTAAACTCCGATGATCCGTGTAAATCTCACAAGTCACGCTGTACAAATAATGACGTCAGATCTTCAAGGCATGAATAATAGCAGCTAACTCAAGGTCATGGATATGATAGTTCTTGTCATGTACCTTCAATTTTCTGGACGCGTAGGCAATCACCCCCACCGTCCTTCATCACCACCGCTCCAAGTCCGACTCATGACGCATCACAATAAACTTTATAGGACCCCAATCCAGTAGGCAAATCAGAGCAGAGGCTAAAGTCAAAGCCGTCTTGAGCTTTTGGAAGCTCGCCTCACACTCGTCTGACCACTGAAAGGGAGGACCCTTCTAGGTCAATCTAGTTATAGGGGCTGCAGTCGATGAGAACCCCTTTATAAAATGACGGTAATACCCCGCCAGGCTAAGGAAACTGCGAATCTTAGTAGCTGAGGAGGGCCTGGGCAAACTTTGCACGGCCTCCACCTTCTTCGGATCTATCCGAATGCCCTCACTCGATACCACGTGGCCTAGGAATGCCACAAAACTCACATTTTGATAATTTTGCATATAATTTCTTTTCTCTCAGGGTCTAAAGCACTGTCCTGAGATGTTGGTCATGATCTTCCCGATATACAAGAATATCATCTATGAAAACAATGATAAACGAGTCGAGATAAGGCCTCAATACACTTTGCAACAAATGCATAAAAGTTGTTGGGGCGTTGGTCAGCCTAAATGACATGACAAGGAAATCGTAATGACTATACCGAGTTCTGAAAGTAGTCTTCGGGATATCTGGCTCCCGAATCTTTAGTTTGGTGATAACCTTAGCGTAAATCAATCTTAAAAAACACATGTGCGCCCTGAAGTTGGTCAAATAGATATCAAATCTTCACTGTAACCTTGTTCACTAGAACCATCCTTTTTCTTTACATACAAGATAGGAGCTCCCCATGGTGAAACACTAGGTCGAATAAAACCCTTATTAAGAAACTCGTGTAAGTGATCCTTCAACTCCTTCAACTCATGAGGAGCCATACGATAAGGAGAAATAGATATGGGTTGAGGGCTCGGCAACAAATCAATACCGAAATCAATGTCCCGACCGGGCGGCATGCCCGGAAGATCACCTTGGAACACATCGGGGAAATTCCGTACCACTAGAATAGAATCAACAAAAGGGGTATCAGCACTGACATCTCTCACATAAGCAAAATACGCAGCGCACCCCTTCTCAACCGTACGCTGAGCTTTACGAAAAGATATAACTCTACTGGGACTGTGATCAAAAGTACCACTCCACTCAATACACGGAATACCTGGTATAGCCAGCGTCATGATCTTAGCGTGACAACCAAGAATAGCATACTAGGCCGACATCCAGTACATGTCCAAGATAATAGAAAAATCAACCATATAAAGTAATAAAAGATCTCCCCTGGTCTCAAAACCACGAATAATAACCAAACATGACCGATATACGCGGTCCAGAATAAGGGAATCTCCCAAGGGATTAGATACATAAATAGGAGAGCATAAGGTCTCTCGGGCTGTACCCAGATGCGGAGCAAAATAAAATGACGCATAAGAAAAAATAGATCCTTGATCAAATAGAACCGATGCCTCTATGTGATTAACCAATATAATACATGTGATAAAAGAATCGGAGGCGACAGCCTCGGTACGATCAGGAATAGCATAAAATCTGGCCCGGCCCCTCCCTCGAGGGCGACCTCTATCTCCCCGATCTTCGCCCCTGCCCTGCTGGGCAGGTGAGGTGGCAGCTGGAGCTGGAACGATTCTGATTCTGAATTAGTTACGTTACGAACGTACTAAAGAGTTCGGATAAGCCATGCAACATATATGTTGTCAATCATACAATTGTAGAAGTCTCCGGTATAAGTTAAAAGAAAGAATTGAGTCTACGTCATAGACAAAGGATTGAATTATTAGATGATTGTATCCTGAACATTCTATTGCGTCCATGAAAGGGATAAAGTAATCCCATGAGTTGCAGATCGGAAGATAGGTTAAGCCTAAATAAAGGTTGAAAAGAAGGAAGAGGAAATTAAAGAGTTACATCAACAAAGTAAATCAAGAGTCTTATTACTGGACCCAGAAAATAATAAATTCATTATTGATATTATTGCAGAACTAATCTTAATATCAAAGGTACAAGTGAGATAGTACAACAACTATATTTTTTTAACGGCTCTACGATAAATCCAGTTGGAAGAAGTACCAGCCTCATAAGAAGTCGGTATGAAGCTCCCACCGAATTGTATATGCCCCGGAGTTACAAGTATTATAATCGAGCTTCAAGTTGTGAACGTGAATTATACCTATGTGGAAGGGAGGTCATGAAAGAGATAAAAGATACGATGCAAAATTTTAAAGTAAGAAAGGTAAAGGTGAAAAAGCATGAGATATTCAAATACAAAAGAATGTGAATAGTCCATATTGTGGGTAAAAGGCTAGAAGCATAGGGATTCAATATCCAAGAGTGATAGCAGCATCGTCAGTGGCATACCTTCCAGCTTACAGCTTCTAAGTACCAAAAGGTCTAAGTAATGAGCAAAGGAAGAGTTAGAGATGATGCGAAGTCTTGCTTAATGTTCCATAAATGCATAAGGGAATCAATCGCAAATTAAAGTATTATAGAACAACAAGGTTTTAGAAACACAATAGTAAGGATAAGAAGAAAGCAAGTGAAAAAATGACCAAAATGGATAATTCCTTGAGATTAAGCACGTGAAAACAAGGGAGCTGATGGTTACTCTAAGTTATAGAAAGATTAATATAGCCTGAATGAACTCAAAGGAGCCTATGACTAGTAGCATTCAGAAGAAATGAAATGCTGACTCGGTAATAAAATGATGATATAATTGTGACAAAAAAAAGGATGACATTTGGGCCTTTGATTAAATAATAATCCGAAGAAAAAAAGAGTAGGAGAAAGATTTTGCGGATGGCACAATATTATCATATGCATGTTAGGTGAGTCGCATTGGGATGCTATAAAGTACGATAATGGAAGTATAGTATCACCCCTAGGTGGATCAATCTAATTACTCCAGATGTCCCGCGAGCCCTAACGGCGATGTTACATAAGAGATCAAGTGATCAGTAGTAGATGATGAATCAATATTAAAGTGAATCAACAATAGATGGATAAAAGTTCAACGATATGAGATGAGATTAGACCATCAGTCTTAAGGATAAGCAACAGGGCTAACCTAGAGTTGGTTGTTGACCTCAGTAACGTTAAACAAAAATAAGAATTATGGTATAGTACGATCTACGTAGATGCAGCAAAATCATACAAATGGATAAACGGGTATATGAAATAAGATATTGAAATATTTGCAAGTTCTACAAAGTACCGAGCGAAGAACTTCAGTACACCTATAGATGTCCAAAGAGGCATCCTATTAAGCCTTGTATATGTTTACAAAGTAAGGCCTAGAGATTGGCTAAAAGATTGAGGAAAAGGAAAGCAGAGTCGCAAAAGCACACTTACAAGGTCTCTATTATAGGGGATGCATGGTAGAAAGTAGCAACAGTTGTGAGATTGGAAGGTTTCCGACACAAGTTGTGACGTAAGAAAAAGCGTAAAGGGGAGAACACCCTGGCCTTTGGATTGATTTAAAGAATAGTTTCCTAAATGGAAAGGAGAATATTAAAGCATTCGCAAGAGCTATGGGTTATGAGAATTATAGATGCGTCAGTCAACATTCGAGGACAAATGTTCCAAAGAGGGGAATGATTGTCACGACCCTAGTCCACCAATCGTGAACACATCATGACGGCATCCAGTCACCATGACTAGGTAAGCCTAACGGTGCGGAAATAAAAATGTTTGTGGAATAATAATTTAATACTAAAATAACTTAAGGAAGGTATATATCTTTCCGTTTGACACATACACTTCAACACCACGAATTATAAAACAAAATTCCAACGCGTTGGATCGTAGAAATTTTGGTGTCAAAAGAAGCGTCTTTTCTTTGCACACAATCCCCATTTGTTTTTGTTCTCAAACACATAATCGATTTTTCCAAATCTTAAATTTGGTGCGTCGGTTACTGTAGCAAAATACAAACTGGGCAGATTTGTTTAAGTTTTGAATTCAGTTTTGCTTTCATCTTGATGGAGTTTTGAAGAACCATGTATGCGTCGTCCTCTCCCCAGCCCTTGGCTGTGGGATAGCCATTGACAAAACTCACATATGCTCAGCAAATCAAAACAAATACAGATCCCATACATCGCACATCTACAAAACTCAAACCGGTCCAGTTCGTTCATACTGTAATTTTTACCATAGAGGAACGACAACAATTTGTTGTAGAGGAAGGCTTGCATCAATCAGTAGTGATGAAACTATCTACAAGAGCACCAGAACTAAATGAGCAACGAGATCTACTACCCAAACACTTAGGTGTTAAAAGGTCGATGCATCATTGGTTTACTCGCACCAAGACAACTACTCCTAAGGTTTGATAGGTTTGATGATTATGTAATTGCTTTATCTCGATCAATTAATTATATGTTGTATAATGGTGTGCAGCATCAATATCGTGTATGTCCATGGACGATTGGTTATAATCCAAAGGAGGAAACAACAAAAGTCGTGGTTTGGATATCGATGCCGAATCTTCCACCAGATTTGTTCGCGATGCCTTCGTTGTTGTGTATCACATCAGCTGTAGGAAAACCAATTGCCATTGATAAGGAAACTCAAAATTAGTCCAGACCTAGCACAGCTAAGGTGAGAGTGATTTTAGACTTAATGGACAAACACCCTACTCGTGTGAGAGTTCAAAGCATTGATAAAAATTCTGGAAATGTTTTGGAATTTTTCCAGGAAATCGTCTATGATAAATTACCTTTGTATTGCAATGGTTGTAAGCGCCAGGGTCATGATGAGACTACCTGCAGATTACTTTTGAATCAAAATCATGGTGATGCTCATATTGAGGAACATCAAATCCCTGGTGATAAATACAGAGGAGATTTAAGACAACTATTGAATGAGATTTATGAAAGAGTTACTGCTAAGAGAGTACTCAAAATGTAACTGGGCAGAGTAACTCACACCCAGCCTTACTGACTCCTAATGCTGATCGACCTAACAAAGAAAAAGTAGTTCATTCAATTGCAACTACTGGGCAAACTATTGGAATGGGTGCTACTGGTGCATCTGGTGTAGCAACATCACTTGGTGTAATGCAGGCTGATCATGCTCTTGCTAGAGGGTCCCAGTTGAATGAAAGAGGCTGTGAAATAGCTACTGTGAATCATGAGCAGTAGGGGTAGTTTCACAGGCTGGAAATCCAGTTTTGGATAATGAATTCTGTGCATGCAGCTGGTGTAAATGTTTCAGTTGATGGTGTTGTTAGTCATCGAACTATTGCATCTATGGAACAAAATGTTGCTGCAGCTTTCCAAACTGGTGAGGTCAAGAAGAGTTTGGTGAGAAGCTAGACTCGACTCAATAGATGAAGGATACTAACATGCATTTTGCAAATATTGCAACTGTTGCATCATCTGCAGCAGACTCACAAGAGGTTGTTGATCGACCTGAGGAACCTATGCAAACTAACTCTAATGATCGAGCAAGTTTGGGACAGTGCTCAGGGGCTAAGGCCTTAGCAGTAACATAAGTGGACAAAGTAAAAGAGAAGGTTGGAAAGTGGTAAACAACAGTTAATATCCTATAAAGGAAGGATCATCTCCAAATATGCAAAACCAATGTCCTCGAACAAATGACTTACAAGTTGGCTCCACTCCAAATTATTTTGAGCTCCTTGCTACATATTTGGGCAGTGAATTTGAAAGAGCATCTGGACAGCTCATGATCTCATCTGGAAACATGAGGGACATAGTTGTTAAATCAAAATTGTGGAAAGAACACCGGGAGGAGGATGATGAAGAGGATTGGGGAGAATTTGCTGGTTACTCTTCTGAAGAAAGTGATCAGGAGGTTGATCAAGATAGTGCAGGGGAGGACTTGGATGCTGTCAAGCCGTAAGGGACAACAACAAAGAGCAAATTAAACCTTAATGCTCCTGCATTCATTCCACGATCCTCACCTGCAGGATCAGGAAGGGCAGTACCAGCTGCAAAATCATCTCTCAAGCAATCAACTAAAGGTGCTACTACAAGTCAAATGCAACTGCTAACAAACACTCAATCTGCTGTCTTTAATAATGCAGTCACAAAAATTAAATGTGAGCAGCAGCAACAGCAGAATGCAAGGAATTTAGGAGCTGATGTAACATCCTCAACCATTGAACAACACAAATTATTCCAAGTAGATACGACAAGCATGCAGCAGCACCAGAACAGTCCCGATAATTTTGTTACCAGTTCGGACAAACCAAAGGCTTCAACAACTTCAAATTTTGGGCAACAGATAACTTTGGAAGAAAGAATGCTACTGGATGCATTGGTAAGTTCAGAACCTTCACAGAATTCAATTAACAAGTCAAGTACTGTACAAAAGAAAAAAAATTCAAGCTGCACACAAATGAGAGCTTCGAAACAAAAGCAGGCTGCACCAACTACATCCACAAAGTACAACCGGTCAAAAAAGAAGTCATGAATTTTGAAATCTTTTTGAAGAATTGTGACAGTGATGACAAAGAATTACAATTTCAAAATTTCACAAGTTTGGGCAAGAAGGGAAAACAATTTAATTCTATCCTCATTTAGTCCACCATTTGTTAAGTATTATCATATGTAATATCATCACAGAATATGTTATAAATACTGTGATGATCATACAATATTTAGTCTGTGCAAGTTCTTTTTTCTTACATGCTTGCTAGTAGATGAGGCGCTACTTTTGGCCTCAATAGGGTTTGTAAGGTAAGGTTTAGCCCGGTTTTGTTATATGGGTAACAAGACTGATGCTATTGTCCACCTTATTTTTAATTTTCCTAATTGTTGTATTTTCTTTTCTTTTATTAATATAATACTAACCCTAGGGGCTTTCCTAGCGGATTGCCCAAAAAAAAAACTCGAAAACTCAGGGGTGACACAAGCTATAATAAAGTACATAATACTGCTCTAACATCCAGTAATGTCTACATCAATGAAGAACAGGATAAATACTAGATAAAATATAGGGTAGAATAAGAGGGAGACTCTTCGATCTGCGGACGAGGCAGATATACCTCAAGTCTCCAAGAACTCCCCTGAATCACTGGTAGTGTGCCTGAGCGGAGGTGCCTTGATCTGCACATGAAAATCATGCGCAGAAGAGACGTGAGTACACCACAATGATACTCGATAAGTGCCAAGCCTAACCTCTGTCGGATAATGAAGAGGAAGGTTAGGGCCCTACTGAGATTAAATATAGTAAATAATAAAATAACTAAAACAGTGTAAATAAAGTCTGCATCGAGAATCTAAACCAATTAAATACGGAAACAGTAATAGAAAATAATGGTGACAACACAAGGAAAAGTAGCCGGGGATATCCCGGTATATTAAGGATCGCATGGTATCCTCACCATGCGCACCAGGGATCTCTTGGTATCCCGAGGCTATCTTGGTACTCTCATCATATATGCGGGGGATCTCTTGGTGTCCCAAGGATCTCTATGTATCCTCAATAGGAAGTCAAGGATCTCTTGGTATCCCAATATATAGAATACATGTGCCATGGATCACTTGATATCCGCACTCTCAATCCAGAACATACCAAGTATATGGGGATCTCCCGGGAGACTGTCTCGTAGTCCCAAATTAAACAAACAACAACGACAACTCATATTCCACGAATAATTGTTGAATCGGAGTAAGTAATGATTTCTAACCTAACATGCTTCACAGAGTTCAAATAATACAGTTAAACATGCTTCTCTAAGCTAGCACATATTAAACTAACAGTCTAAAATGAACAAGTAATTAGAAATCACAATTTAAATATTTCAAGTAGAAGCGGATTTAAAAAAATTAGCTTAAGTACGCGCTCGTCACCTCACGTACGAGGCATTCAAATACCAAGAATCATGTCCTATGGGGAAAGGTCCCCCCACACAAGGTTAGACAAGTCACTTACCTCGAACCGGTATAAAATCACCTACGAAACAACGCCCTTGCCACGAGTATCCAACTCCGAATGGCCCAAATCTATTCAATTCAATTACATAACGTAAATAACATCCCAAGCAACTAATGTCATTATTAAAATTAAAGCTAAGGCGCGAAAATTATAAATTAACTAAAATGCCCCTCAGTCCAACGTCTCGAAATCGAATAATTTTCACATTTACAGAATTCTCTTACTCTCACGAGTCTAACCATATAAAAATCTCCCAAATCGGAGGTCAAATGCCCACTCAAAATACAATAATTAAGTCTAAGAAGTTTCATCCAATTTTCCCCAATTTTGACCTTGAATTCGAATTCTAATAGTGGATTTAACTAGATATTGATAGAAAACAACTAAATGAAGTTAAGGAAACATTACCCACTAATCTTCTCTTCAAAATCCATCCAAAATCGCCTTCTCCCGAGCTAAATTTATATTTTTCCCAACTTTGAATTAAACCATCAGATTTTGCTATTTCAGAATAGGCAATTGCGCTTCTGCGGACATGGGACCGCGGATGCGGTCCCGCATATGCGGAGAAAGTGCCACTTCTGCGGCTTCCACTTACTATTCAATTTTCCGCTCATGCGGTCTTCGAATCTCTAAAGCGATATCGCTTCTGCGGCTACCAAGCTGCTTCCACAGCTCTGCTTCTGTGGTTCCCAAGCCGCAGAAGCGAATATACCATAAGCCTGCTGCAATTTTTCTTTCAACTCCATAACTTGCTCGTTGAGCATCCGAAACACACCCGAGGCCCCTGGGACCTCAACCAAAGCACCAATACCCCCTAATACCTTATTCAAACTTGTACCAATCCTTAAAACACCTAAAACAAACACCGAAACTCGATTAAGTAAATTATTCAAGCTTAAGAATCCCAATTTCATCCAAAATACGCTTTCAATAAAAAACCTAACCAACACTCGTCTACCAGAAACTTAAAAATTCGAACTTTCGGCATTTCTAAGCTAAATGAGCTACAGACATCCAATACACATTCCGAACATGGTAACCCTGAAATCACCTAACGGAGCCAAAAGAATCATCGGATTTCCATTCCGAGACCATCTTCATACTGTTACGATTACAGACCACTTTCCAGCACTTAAGCTCTCATTTAGGGATTAAGTGTCTCAAAACACTCTGAATCCTAACACAGAGCGTCGCAGCAAACCAATATAGCAGAAATGAACTTAGGGGAAGCAGTTAATGGGGGAATGGGACGTAAATTCCAAAAATGACCGGCTGGGTCGTTACAATAATGTTACGCCCCACAATATTACTTCAATAATACGCCTTGCAGTAATATACATGAAATTGTGGTAAGATAATTTACCTCAGTTCAAGGACAAGATTATTTGGATATTATAAGCATTATGATATTTCAAACAAGTGAGTAGTAAATTTGGATGGTGAGAGGATAAGAAAATCTAAGAAAATGAATTTTCATTAAAATTTAACATTTTGGAATAAAACATGGCCCGAGCTTAAATACCCGATATTTATGGACTAGTGTCATATAAGATACCATATAAAGTGTGTTAAGATGAGTGGTATTTTAAATAATTTGAGATAATTTTTAATTATGTGGGTATTTGTTAATTATTGTAATAGAATATTACCCAATTAATTAAAGAATTAATTGGATAAGGATGGGCAAAACCCACGTGGCAGTAAGTAGAGCGGAGTCTAATGACTCTTGCTTTAGGTTCAGAACTAGTAAGGCACATGGACTAAGCATCCCTAAAAAACGTGGAAAGATTTAGTCATCTTTATAATTATTTCCAATTAATATCCAATATAAAAGTTCCTAATTAATTTTGGAAAGATTTAGTCATTTTTATAATTATTTCCAATTAATATCCAATTTAAACGTTCCTAATTAATTTAGGCCAACAACATTCTCTTTTAACAATGTCTTAGCAAGCATTTATATCCAAAGTTAACAACTACCACTGGAATAAACATTTCACACAAGAAAGTTGTCCAGCATGTGAGTATGCAAACTTATAAATCATGAGACACGCATAATGCAGATTCAACAACCGAATCAGATGAAAGAATTGAACGTTGATATCAAAATCCATTATTGGAGGAGATTTTGTAGTTCATATGGGACTTCATGTTAAAATAGCAACGACAGTTCTTAAAATTGTTAAGAAATTCGTATGGATTTTCTCATATTTCGATCCGCCATTATGTGTTGTCGCAATCAACGTATGTTAAAGGAATTGTCAAGAGAATTGGTTCAAGTATGTTAAGGATAAGAACTTCTTTCATTTTGCATGATCTCGTAATTACACAAGTTTGATAATGAGTCATAAAGAAAAATTCATATCCCAAAATTTACATGTATTTTGCTAGTCTCGCGAATTATGTACTGTTTTCTAATTTCGTAATTTACAATAATCTTCATATTGGGACTGCATATTCAATTGAGTATTTTATTCTTCCATTCAAGAGAGCAGAGAATTTACATATATACAGTATTAAAAGTATTTTCATTACCATCGAGCTATAATTGATGGGCATGCCCCTATAGGGCAACCTCTGCTCAAATGGTAAGTTATATACCGAGCCTACTGTGGCCGAGCGCCTATGATCGAGTCCAATTGGTCAAGACACCGATCCTAGTATGGTCAAGCTCCTATGAGCGACCATACTACGGTAGAGCAGTTATATATGTATACCGAGCCTCATAAGGTCGGACAGCTATTTTACTTACTATATTGAGAGGGTTGAGTCAATATCAGTAGGTAAGCATATCTTCATATTATCTTTGACTTCCAGCTACTTATATCTATTATATTGTCAGTTTAGTTTTAGCTTCTGTATATTTCCTTACATACTCGGTACATTATTTTGTACTGACGTTACTTTTTTGGGAGTATTGCTTTTTATGCGTGAAGGTTCAGATAGACAGACAGGTAGACCTCCTCATTAAGTGTTTCCCGGGTTCGGCTTGATCGGTAAGCTCCATGACTTTCGGAGTCGCCAGGTTTAGAGATTTTTGTAAATCTTGTGTACATATGTATATATGTTATGAGTAGGTCAAGGAGCTGCTCCGGTCATAGTATATCTGCCAGTAGAGGCTTGTAGATAGATCCTATCAGTTAGTGCAGTATGTTGGGCAGGTAGGCCTTCTATGTACATTTTATTAGTTTGCCAACTATTGTAGTTACGACGGCCTTGTCGGCCCAACTTTATATTGATATTTAGTCAGCATTCGCAGTTGTCTTGCAACGTGGTCCGTGGCCAAAGTATGACATCACATGTTCAGAGTTCCTTAGCCACAAGTTGGTACGCAAGAATAGGTGAGTAACCGGGTGGCGGTCTTGCCCCCCAGGTTCACTGCGTGACAGATATGTTCAGGTGTAATACAGAGAATGCGCCGGATATCTTCTATATCTAGAACCTAAAGAAATACCCAACTGAGACTTTCTGCGAGTATGCTACTCGATGGAGGTCAGAAGCATCCATGGTCAGAACGGCATTAGACGAGGAACAGATGAACAAGTTCTTTATCTGGGCACAGGACCAATAGTATTAGGAAAGGCTAATGGTTGTTGAGAATCATAAGTTCTTTGATATCATCAAACTATGAGAAAAGATAGAAAAGGGCATTAAAAGCGGGATGGTGACAAATTTTGAGTCACTACATGCCACGAACAAAGCATTGCAATCAGGTAAAATATCATAGAAGAGAGAAGTAGGGGCAGTAATGGTAGCCCAAGGCCCAAAATCTCCACTCACGTACCAAACACCTCCACCTACATACCAACCCTTACCTCCTAGAACTCTCAACTCACCACCACGTGTCACACTTATAACACCCAGCCAACCTACTATCATTCACCTCCAGCTCATCTAAATTACCAAAAACTCCGACCTAATTTTGATTGCTAACCACCCAGACAGTACACTACCATTGTTGAACCCATCGACCAGCTTTACGAAAGGTTGAGGTCTGCCATTTATGTCACCTATATTCTCATTGTGGCAATGGAGACTTTATCTCAATGGGTCAACCCAAACAAAACATGTACATATCATTCTGGTATGAAGGGGCACACCATTGATGGATGTCGGACATTGAAGGATAAGATTCAGATGTTAATTGATAACAAGGTCATACAAGCGAAGAAAGCTTCACCCAACATCCGCAAAAATCCTATTCCAGGTCATAGGGGCGAAAGAATCAATGTGATAGAATCTGGTGAGGAGTAGCATCCCGAGGAATCAATATGACTTATCAAAAAAGGCAATGATTCTAAGAAGCTCGCAGTCACTCTCAATCCTATTGTGGTCCGGGTAAAACTGCTAGTTGAGGTCGAGGTAACCACCGATTCCATTTGAGGTAGAAGTAACACCACCTGCAGCCTCAACTGTTCCATTTGAGGTAGAAGTGGCCACAACCTTCATAGGTGATAGTAGCAACCACGCCTCCTTTCAAGTCCAATGCCATACCTTGGGATTAGGTTGCCAAAGCTAGGTGAAAATTAAAAGCAAAGATGGAAAGATGGAAGAAACTGGTGCCGCACAGGGAATGACCAGAACTGGAAAGATCTATACACCTGAAAATTTAGAAGGATCGAATAAGAAGGCTGATTACAAACAACCTATAATTGAAACTGGATTAGACGATCTTTGGAGGAAAGTGCAGGCGAGAGAATATTCTATCGTTGATCATTTAAACAAGACCCCCGCCCAGATATCCATCATATCACTATTGTAGAATTCAGAAGCGCATAAGAATGCTCTGATGAAGGTGTTAAATGAATCTTATGTGCCCAACAATATCACCAGCGGAGAAGTGGCCAACATGGTAGGGCAAGTACTAGAGAGTCACAAGATCACCTTCTACAAGGACGAACTACCGCCTGAAGGGTTAAGTCACAACAGAGCACTGCATATCACAGTACTGTTTGAGGACAAATTTATTGCATGGGTCTTAATAGATGGGGTTTCAAGCCTTAATATTTGCCCTGTGACTACTCTAAAAAGATTGGTCAAAGACTTCCATGAGATACAGGCAGGAAATATGAACGTGAAGGCATTTGATGGATCTCAAAGGGCCATGATTGGGGAGATTAACCTCTGTTTGCAGATGGGACCAACTTGGTTCGATGTTGAGATCCAAGTACTAGACATATCACCTACATACAATCTTCTATTGGATCGACCTTGGATACATGTCGCTAAGGCTGTGGCGTCCACACTGCACCAGGCCCTGAAGTTTGAATGGACTATCGGGAGGCAATCATTCATGGAGATGGAAGTAACCCCATTTACACCAGTCAAACTATCCTAGTTATCGATAATAGAAGAAGGCTGGGTGGAGAAACATATTACCACATTGAACATGTCAACACAATTGAAAAGGAAAAGTGGTGGAGTAACAAAATAGAAGCATACTGGCATGGTTTGGGTATGAACCTAGCAAAGGACTTGGGAAAGATCTCCAAGCCATTACCAAACCGATAGAGTTAAAACCTCACGGCACAACTTTCGGGCTGGGATATCCATACACCAAGCAAGAGTATGATGATTGGTCGCCTCCATGGCATGGTCCTTAATACCCTCTCGAGCAGCCAGTACCACACTTGTGTCAGACTTTTCACCGGGCCGATAGAATATTAGGATCTACAGAGGAAGAAGCTTTGGCTGGGTAAAGAAACATGTTCCTGGAAGACGAGAATATAGACTACAATGTGATACTTTAGGAGGAGGAGGAGGAAGAAGGCCTCACCATTCAGACTCTGGAGAAGGGTGTTATTCGCAATAATTGGACTGCCACACCATCCCGGGCCTGCCGAGTTCCTAGGTAGCTTGGCAATTAGCCTAATTCATTTTATTGCCATGCTAGGAATTTAAGATATTTTCAGTCTTTTTTTTGAAAGATGTATTTTGTTTCGAAATAATTTCTCGATTCATCGATCCGTACTTGCTTTGGATATTTTTAAATTTAATCAATGCATAGCTATTTATTATTCATTATCTTTTACATTTTTCTTTCTACAGCATTATTGTTATTTTTCCTGATGAACCAATGACTATGACATGTAATGAGACAACACGATATATGGATAGTGAATCAAAAGATGAGGATGAAATACCTGAGGAAATTGTCAGAGAGGTTGAGAACTTTGAGAACAAACCTAAGTCCAACCTGCACGAAATCGAAGCAATCAATTTGGGAGATAGCAAAACCTTCAAGGAGACTCGCATAAGCATTCAGTTATCACCATCAAAGAAGGGAGAGTACATTCGTTTCTTGAAGGAATATGAGGATATATTTGTGTGGTCATATGATGACATGACTGGCCTGAGCACATAAATAGTAGCTCATAAGTTGACCACCAATCCAATGTGTCCGCCAGTGAAGCAGAAACTCAGAAAGTTCAACGAGACATGTGTCTGAAAATCAAGGAGGAAGTCACTAAGAAAATCAAAGCCAAAGTCCTCAGGGTAGTTGAGTACCCAACCTGGTTAGCCAACATTGTACCAGTACTGAAGAAAGATGGGAAGGTCAAGGTGTGTGTTGACTATCGGGATTTAAATATAACAAGTCCCAAGGAGGATTTCCCACTGCCAAATATACACATCATAATTAACAATTGCGCCAAGCCTGAACTCTAATCCTTTGTAGATTGCTTCCTGGGTTATCATCATATCTGGATGGACAAAAAGCCGCAGCGAAAATAGCCTTCAGTACACCATGGGGAGTGTATTGCTACAAAATAATGTCGTTCGGTCTAAAGAATGCTGGAGCTACTTACATGAGAGCCATGAAACCACCTTCCATGATATGATACACAAGGAAATAGAGGTGTATGATGACGACGTCATCACCAAATCCAAGAGGACCGCAGAACACATAGTAGACTTGAGAAAATGCTTTGACAGGATAAGGAGGTACAATCTAAAATTGAACCCCCCAAAATGTGCATGCGGGGTTCCCGTAGGGAAGCTGTTGGGATTCATCGTCAGCCGCCGAGAAATCGAGTTGGACCCATCCAAAGTTAAAGTTATTCAAGAATTACCACCACCAAAGAGCAAAAAGGATGTGATGAGCTTCCTTGGATGCTTCAACAACATCAACCACTTCATAGCACAATCTACGGTAATATGTGAACCCATCTTCAAAGAGTTGAGGAAAGAAGCAGAAACCAGTTGGTCTGAGGAAAGTCAGAAGACTTTTGACAAAATCAAGGAATACCTATCTATTCTACCAGTCCTAGTCCCGCCAGAACCTGGGAGACCTTTGCTACTATATCTATCCGTATTAGATAGAGCTTTTGGATGTGTTTTGGGATAACATGACGAGACAGGAAGAAGGGAATAATACATACACTACTTGAGTAAGAAGTTCACCCCTTATGAAGCATGATACTCTCTGCTGGAACGCATTTTCTGTGCTTTGACCTAGACAGCTCAGAAATTGAGGCATTACCTCTATGCATATACCACATGCCTCATATCCAGGATGGACCCTCCTAAGTACATCTTTCAGAAGCCCATGCCAACCGCGAAGTTAGCAAGTGGAAGATATTATTGAATGAGTTTGATATCATCTATGTAACTTAGAAGGCAGTCAATGGACAAGCATTGGTAGACTATCTTGCTAAAACTCCAATGGGAGGAGAATACAAACCATTCAAAATGTATTTTTCCGATGAAGAAGTGTCATTCGTAGGAGAGGACATTGTTGAAACATACGACGGTTGGAGAATGTTCTTCGATGGGTCTGCAAACTTCAAAGGAGTGGGCATTGGAGCAGTTTTGGTATTAGAAACAGGCCAACATTACCTGGTATCCGCAAAGCTTAGGTTTCCGTGCACCAATAATATGGCAGAATTTGAGACTTGTATTATGGGACTCAATTTTGGCCATAAATATGAATATACAAGGTTGGTGGTAATTGATGATTTGGATCTTCTGGTACATCAGGTTTAAGGATAATGGGCTACGAAGAACACCAAGATACTACCATACTTGTATGATGTGCAAGACTTGATAAAGATGTTCACAAAAAATAAATTTCCAACATGTGCCTAGAATTCAAAATGCATTTGTAGACACGCTGGCCACTTTGTCATCAATTATACAATATCCAGACAAGAATTTCATCGATCCCATCACGGTGAGGTTCCATAATCAGCTGTTAATGTACTCATGTTTATGAAAAAACGGATGGAGAACCTTGGTTCCATGACATCAAAGAATTTTTGGCAAAAGGATAGTATCCAGGACATGCAAACAAAGTCAACATTCAATCTCTAAGGTGGGTTTCCATTGAGAACGGAATACTATTTGTGTCCAAAGGTGAACAAAGCCCTAGCTTCTAGAGTATGCTACTTTTCACAAGCCGGAGAAGGGCTTATTGTGCTCGCCTTTGTTTGATATGTTCATACAGTACCAATAAAACTAAAACTACACCAAAGTAGAAGGGCCAGTATAGAAGCTAGAAGTAGCTAGCCTATAGTAGTTGGCCTAACCAAATCCACATGACAACATAAAATAAGCCTTATGAATTGTACCTAAAGTAGGGGGCTTAGCCTTCCTGCCTACCAATCAAAGAGGGTGAGAGTAAGTGTAAGCTCACCCGGAAGCTCGAAGAGCTTCCCTTTATTTGCTTCGCGGGAGCCGCACAACACATAACTAGAAGTCAGAAGGCCCATACTACCTGCCGAACCCTTTGCTCTAAGGGAACATAGATTGGAAAACGCCTTTTAAACCACCCCATTCATCCAAAATAGAAGGGAAAAATGCACAATGCAGAGGTTGTCCAACCACTTCTTCTAAAAGGGAGGGATCCTGTATAGAAGAACTCCTGACCTAGGGTTGTTAAGGTGTGTTGACACAAAGGAGGCTTCCAGATTGCTTGAGGAGATACATGTGAAACTTGTGGATCACATATGAACATTTTTGTTCTAGCCAAGAAGATACTCATAGCTGAATATTTTTTATGATGATTGAAACTGATTGCATTAGTTACATCCAAAAATGACACCAACGTGAGGTATATGCATACATGATAAAGGTACCCCCAAACAAACTCAATGCAACAAGTGCACCTTGGTCTTTTGCTGCCTGGGGAATGGATGTCATTAGTCTGATCGATCACACTGCTTCAAATGGGCACCGATGCATTTTAGTGGCTATCGAATATTTTCCAAAATGGGTAGAGATTTCATCTTACAAAGTTGTAACAAGAAAGTCATCGCAGATTTTGTCAAGGATCGTATTGTTTGCCGATTCGGGGTTCCCGAGTCCATTATGACTGATGGTTCTGCCAATCTCAATACTGATCTAATGAAAACCATGTGTGAAATCTTCAAAATCAAGCACAAAAACTCTACATCATACAGACCTCAAATGAATGGAGCTATGGAAGCTGCCAACAAGAACATCAAGAAGATACTATGGAAGATTGTTGAAAATCACAAATGATGGAATGAGAAGTTACCCTTTGCCCTATTGGGATACCGCACTATGGTCCGCACATCAACTGGGGCAACTCCCTATTTACTGTTTATTGTACCGAAGCTGTCATTCCAGCTGAGGTAGAAATTCCTTCATTAAGGATTACACAAGAAGTCGCACTTAGTGATGTAAAATGGATAACGAGCCACTATAAGCAACTAGCCATTATAGAAGGAAAAAGAATGAGCACAGTATGTCTTGGTAAGCTTTATCTGAATAGAATGTCCAGAGCTTTTAACAAAATGGTCAAATTAAGAAAATTCGCACCGGGGCATCTGGTGCTGAAGCGGATTTTCCCGCATCAGGATGAAAGCAAAGGGAAATTTTCACCCAACTGGTAAGGTCCTTACATGGTTCACTGAGTTCTAACATGAGGAGCATTCATACTTGTAGAAAAGGACGGAGTAATTTGGCCAAAACCAATCAATTCAGACGCAGCCAAGAGATACAATCTTTAGATTATTTACATTCCTTTATCTGATGTAACTGAACTACGCTTGACCTAATTCCCGTTTAAGAAGGGATACGTAGGCAGCCCTATGGGTTCGATCATATCATAATAAAATCTTCATTTTCCCTCAGAACTAGAAACTGGGGCAGAAATTATAGGAGGACCCTCAAAATTCCAGAGCAAGTCCAGTCAACACCATCATATGCCAAAGCCATAAATTGGTTAAGCAACTGGGATAGAATTTTGAGAAGGATTCTCAAATTTTCAGAGCAAATCCAACAAACTTTGTTGCATGCAGAACGACAAAAGATAAACTGGGGCAAAATTTTAAGGAGGACCCTCAAAATTCCATTGCAAAGAAGTTGAGATGTCTCTAAAAGTGTTACAATCATTAGTTCATCTAATTGAATTGATATTATATACCACTATATTTCTAAATAACTTGATTTCACCAATAAGTGTGCATTTTTGAAAACTCTATTTCTATGGTAGCCAGGTGTTACCAAGGGCAACTTGAAAAGGGCTCCAGAGCAAAGCAACACAAAGCAAGCAGACAAAGGAACAAAACAATCTCCCCTACAAAACTCACAATTTTTCTTTGAATGCAGGCATAGTAAACATAACGGAGGTAGTCGAAAATATATACATATCAAAGTCACTATCCTCGTAACAATCCGTCCATCGAAAACAAATATATCCCCAGCTAAGAAATATTCTACTCCTATCTGTTACTTGTCCATATTTGCATAAGACTAAGTATTGCCTTTTCTCTGCATGAGACTAAGCCCTGTCTCAAATTTTGCATGAGGCTAAGCCCTTCCTCCACATTTGCATAAGGCTAAATTTTGCCTTCTCTTCATATGAGACTAAGCCTGGTCTCAAATTTTGCATGAGACTAAGATCTTGTCTACATTTGCATAAGGCTAAGAATTGCCTTCTGTCTACATGAGACTAAGATCTGTCTCAAATTTTGCATGTGGCTGAGCCCTACCTCCATATTTGCATAAGGATAAGCATCGCCTTCTCTCTGCATGAGACTAAGCCATGTCTGAAATTTTGCATGAGGCTAAGCCATGTTTCCACATTTGCATAAGACTAAGCATTGCCTTCTCTATGCATGAGACTAATCCCTATCTTAATTTTTTTATGAGGCTAAGCCCTACTTCCATATTTGCATAAGTCTAAGCATTGCCGACTCTATGCATAAGACTAAGCCCTGTATCAAATTTTGTATGAGGCTAAGCTCTGCCTCCACATTTGCATAAGGAAAAGCATTACCTTCTTTCTGCATGATACTAAGCCATATTTCAAACTTTGTATGAGGGTAAGCCTTGCCTCAAATCTTGCATGAGGCTAAAGCCTTGCCTCTCTATTTGCATAAAGCTAAGCATTGCCTTCTCATAGGAATTTGTCTTCCGTTCCATAAGTGTTTCCCTATTTTAAACTTTGCATTATCTTCTTCTCTTGGGGATAAACCTTGCCCCCAAACTGTGCACGAGGCTAAGCATTTCCTTGTTATTACTTACTATCATATCTTTGAATTTCATGGGCTTATGTATAGCCAACTTTTCCAAAGGCGTCATAGTCCAAAGGCATCATCCTCATAGCCTAAAGACGCCATGTCATGGTCTGAGGATCTCACAATATTACACGTCATTATTAAAAGGCGTCATGATTTAGAGGCACCAATTTAATGGCCTTAGAACATAATTTCATGGCCTGCGAATCCCTTATCTAATGATTCATGGCCCAGGACGTCATGGTCTGAGGATCCCTCCGTCTAAAGAACGTTCATGGTCCAAAGGGAATTTCCATCATGTTTAAATTCTCGCACTAATCTACATACTTGCATGCATAGTGTTCTAATTTTTGTAGGGGATTCAAGAAGTAACCGTTCTTCAAAAGGGAGCAACTTTCGCACTGGTTTATGCTCATACCCTATTGTTATTACAAACATAACCGACCATCATCAATTCCCATTTCTTACTCTATAGCTATTCAGATATTTGATCTATATCACAAACCTGCAACACTTCGGACTCATTCATAACTCTGCGTGCCATCCTACACTATCCTTTCCAAAAGAACCCTTTCCGAAACACACGACCATTCCTATAACAACCTCACCAGTTTCGCTCACCGTTGGGTCCAAAACTATAGGTGGCCTGATTCCTTTAAAATCAGGGATATGTAGGCAGCTTGAAGACCAGAGTTCGGCCTATATTTTTTCAATTACCCACATTCTGTCAAATTCGGTCATCATTTCTTTACCCGACAACTCTTTTATCCTTCCTGGATAAAGAGGGGTAGCTGTTGATACCCGACCTGCGACCCCAGAAATGCTCTTGTCTCTCATCTCAAATGAACCCTAAAGCTTCTGCCTCACTCAAACTCCCCCCCCCCCCTCTAAATCTCGTTCCTAATGGGATCCTTTCCTAATCACTTACCATCTTGAGATATTTTCCTTATTTGGTGCTATGTTATGGAATAACGTAGGTACTTTCCTAAACATGGCAAGCACCCCATCTTGATTCTATCTCGACCAGTGTTTGCCTCTTGAATTTGGACTACCTTAAGTCCAAACACGCTATTTCACATTGATTCTCTCATATTCTATTGATTCGTACTTAACCGTGAAGTTTAGGGTTTTAGATTCTCATTTGATTGGTTCGAACCTTGATTTTTAGTATCTTTATGTCCCTATTTACCCAATTATGTGAAGATCGGTCTATTTCTATCGACTTCTCTTACTTGCCCTAAATTAGGATGCTCAAATCTTTCTAGATCGGACCAAAATTAGTCCGATTCTCTGATTTCTTAGTTTATTTGTGTCTATATACATCTTATGCTACCGTGTTTATGCATATTCCATCAATATTTGTTTCTCCTTGAAAAAAAAATTATGGTCTAAATATTTTTCCAAAATTCGATCCTTTAATGATTTCGTATGTTATTGATTCCTTATTTGTATTTAATTTTAGAGTTTTCCTTGTTTACTCATTTAATCTATGCTACTATATAAACCACTCCCCATTTCCCTTTAGGACGAGACCTAGAATCAATAGATCTCACTGGAAAAAAACCTTAAGTTTTAGTTCTGTGCTTTCTTTGCTATTCCGTTATACCTCTGATTTTAGCAGGCTGAGAGCCAAAGCCAAATAGTCTGGGTTCTCAACTATTATGGTGTAGTTCTTGCTTTTCTCGCTTAACTGGTGAGTTGCTATACCTCTGCTAGTTTGTCCTTATGCATATGTGGCTTGTGTCTATGATCCTATGTGTTTAAAGTTTATTTTTTTCGAGCATAATTCTATCAAATTGCTTGTTTGTTCACGCCTCTTTAGTTCTCTAATTAACACTATTAGTTCTGATATTGTTTGTTAAATTATATGAATCCTCTTAAGTGTTTAGCTTAACACCTTCTAATTTGTTTCCTATATGTAGCCTTGTTAGTTCTGTCATTCATGTATCCTGATGACTTGTCTTTTAGCATGTCTTTAATTCATTTGATCGCATATGGCTGTTTAACTTTAGGTAACTAGGCTATACGTGCATATCATGTTTAAATACTTGTTGTAAACAAACACAATTTGTCCTTAATACTAGCATGTACACCTTTTAGGTTTTAACTTATTAATCCCATGAATGCAGAATTTTGCAAACTTGCCAATTTGTTTTTAGATCTTTCTATCCTTGACCTCCCAGTGTAAGAATTGCTCGGGGTCTATGTGAGACCTTTTGTGAACTCTAACACACTGGGTTTGGTCCCTAATCTCTCTTCAATTGTTTCTGAATATTTGTTCTCTAGTATGAGCATTGCCCTGGGTTCTCGAAACCCTTGGGAACTCTGAAATACAAGAGATTTGGGGCTCTTTGTGCTTTACCAATGGTTATTGTGTATCTCTAAGCTTTGGAGCTGTTATGGTTTGAAGGCTTGGGCTATCTGGTGCAATTAGGCATGTTGCAGGCTACCCATAGTTATATACTTTGTAATTTATTCACTTATGGTCTGCAATAATTATTTGTAATAATGATTGGGAAATAGTGAAAATCGGGCTTAGTTTAACATTTACATGAGAAGGGGTAGAAAACCTGCCTATAGGTGCCTGTTTCTTTCAAATATTTTCACTACTATATGCTAGATATCCTGCCTATAGGTTATTTATTTGCTCAATTATACTCTATTAATGTGTGCAATAGATAACATCCCTATAGGTATTTATTTCATTAAATTCGTTCTATTATAGTGTGCATTAGATAACATGCCTATATGATTTAATTTAATCAACATGTTCAGATCCAATTTTTAGATGTCATCCCTATAGGATCAAAATATTTCTAGATATTCCTTCAAGATTCACACTAATACACCTAGATACCATTTCTATAGGACTAATCAATTTCTTACAATCGCTTAGCTAATACGCATGTCCTTAGGAGATAATAAACGGGCAATCACCAAAGGTAGAATTCACGCTCATAGGAACAGCCCTTTGTGCCAAATGTCAAAACCAGAATCTGCATAGATGCTTTGCTAACTACACTAGAAAGCATGCCTATAGGAGTAAGTAACAATTATGAGCTCATTTGTTGTCAATTGTCATGTAAGTAACAATTATGAGCTCTTCTATTGTCAATTTTCACCTAGATAACTTGCCTATAGGTTCAAGTGCTCTAGCAAAAAAGAGTAGGCAACTGATAGGTGCTCGTCTGCTCGCTTTAATGAACTATTGTTATATTCTGTTTATGGTCATATAGATATCCTGCCCATAGGGTCTTAAATTGATGATGTTCTCTGTCCGGATCGCGTGCATTTGGTGTTTACTTGTGGAGGTTAACATGAGCCTTTACTTGCTTCTTATGTGATAGATTTACTTGTTTTGTTTGTTGCTTAGATTTTCACTTTTTAAGAATCATAGGCGAGTCTAGAACCTCCTTAAATAGAGTTCCTAAACACCTCTGGGCTACAGGTAAGGGACGAGTAGTGCACACACATAAGATACATATTGGATGTTGTTTGAACACTTAGGTAATAATTAAGGCGAGGGTAATCGGGTAGTAAAGAAAATGGTGACATGTGCGCTAATGCAATGTGTAGCACCCCAATTTGGGGACAATTGTAAAGTATTGTACAAAAGTGATCCTGTAGGCTAAAAAACCTAGGACCCTTTTTACTCTTTGTTTTGAAATAATCTCTATTTGTTTAAATTTATTTATGACTAATTCACTTAAATTGAGTTTGGTCGGGACCCACCTTTGTGGACCTCGAGGGGTGCTTAACACCTTCCCCTCATGGTAATTTCGAGCGCTTGGCCAATCTCTGGTGATGTAAACTAGTTCACTAGTTATTTGCTCTAGGTTCCCTAATGCACCTATCCATTAGGTGGCAACACTTCAAATCTCATACCCAATTTCCAAAAGGAAAGGAGTTATCCCGAAATGTCGAAACCCGGACTCCGCAAGGAAAAAGGGGGCGCGATAATAGCAACGCATGAATCGTCATAACAATCAGTGCCAAATCGCAAAACCTTAGGTAATACTAATATTGAGCTGAAATAATAGGACGGCCTTCCGCAAGGCGACGACAATAGCCCGATCAAATACGAAGGGAGAAACATCTGGCACCACATCTGTAGTACTATTATAATTCCTTGATTCCTAATTTTTAACAAGCACACCACATCGCATAAGAATGAATAGGAAGGAAGTGAAGGCATAGGACTCTAAGGAATCAAATCGCACGATAAGGAATCAAGAAGGGAAGTGCTCCTAACAGCCTTGTAGCCTCTCGAATATAAGTACTGACATCTCCATACTAATCTGCAAGACTCTGCTAGACTTGCTCATGACTCGTGAGACCTAAGTGAACCTAGTACTTTTATATCACGTTGTCACAATCCAAAATCCATTAATAGTCGTGATGGCGCCTAATAGCACTATCAGGAAAGCCAGTGATAAATAATTACATTTATTACTTATTTTAATATTTTTAAAATCATAATTTCCTTCAATAAATTAATAAGAAATAAAGTTTGCACCGTAAATGATAATATTTTTCCAACTACGCTAATGAACAACTTATCAGTGCCCCCAAAACTCAGTGTCACAAGTGCATGAGCATCAACTAGGAAGATAAATAAAATATAGCATCTGCCCGGAATACAAATTAGACGGGAAAAACATAAACAACTCTGAAGGAGACTTTGCTTGCAGCAGGTCGTAATATGGAATGCAGCTCATCTAAGCCCCCGCTTTAACCATGCCTCATTTCTCACAAGGCTACTAGACATACGTGAACCTACACAAAAATGTGCAGTAAGTGTAGTATGAGTATATAAATCAACGAGTACCCTCTAAGTATCCAAGTAGTGAAGAAGGCTCGACTCCGACAGTTACTATGGGCTAAAAAAATAAAATGCCAATATTGTGTTTAAGCATGGAATACATAACATAGCCGAAAATAATCAACAATTTTTTTATACCAATAGAAATTCCCACATTTCATTTTTAATCATTTAACAATTTATATCTCAAGCCAATAAAGCAATGTCAATTATTATTAGTTCCAAAGAGTTATCATGCACAATTCATACCGAGGTCGGACGGCCCGATCCAATATATAAATTTAAATTGTGCACTACCGAGGGTCGAACGACACGAACCAACATGTAAATATGCCTTGTGAACTGAGAGAGTGGAACGACACAAACCATAGATGCATCTATTGACCTGCCAAGGCAAACGACCCACTCCCATGAGAGTAGTGGAAATTTACCCCGCTCACTGAATATATTTGCGACCCGGTTGCACATAGATTTCTTAAGTTATTATAATATTCTTAAATTCTTTTTCAAAAATACGAAATTCAAATGAAAACTTTCAAGTCTCAAAATCCTCAATTTGAGCTCTTTTCAAGGCATTTAATAAGCATACTCGATCTTGATTCTTTTCAAGGCAAATAATAAACATAATCAAATAACGGTATAAACAAGGCATGGTGTAAAACCTAGAACTACCCGGGCATAGGCATAATTAGTAGCTACGTACAGACTCGTCACCTCTTGTGTACGTTGCCCCCTACAAATAGAAACACATATTAATTAAATTCACCTACGAGGTTAATTCCCTCTTACAAGGTTACAAAAGAGACTTACCTCGCTTCGAACTTCCATAACTGGCTCCAACACCATTTTGACAACTCAAACCGATGCCCATAGCTCAAAAACTAGTCAATAAATATGCAAATCCATAAAAATATACTCTAATACTCATTATGATTCAATTCCCAACTCCGTTCGAAAAGTCGATAAAAATTACCCTCAGGCCCACTATCGAGATTCCGAAAATTTTTGAAGATAAACTTTATCCTTAACACCACGAACTCAAATATATAATTTATTCCAAATTCCATGCCCAATTTCATGGTATAGATCTAAAATTACCAATTTCTAGGTGTTATCTTCAAATCCCAAAATTTCTACAAATTTTCATGTCTAAATCCATATATAATTAAAGTATTTAACTTGCAATAGGTGGGAATCACTTACCTTGACATAGATGACGTAAATCTCCCCTATAAGAGCTCAAAGAATCATCTAACCAAATAAAAAATGAAGGAAAATGGCCAAATCTCGTCTTTTATATGATACTGCCCAACACTTCCTTTCTTCCTGAACGCGACAATCCCCTCACATTCGCGAAGCTCAGCAAGCCCAAGCCTATAAAACCTTCTTCGCGTTCCCATTCCTCACGACACGTTCGTGAAGACTTCCGCCCTTACTGCTTCGCATTTGCATACCTAGCCTCACGTTCACATAGGCCAAACGACCTTAGGCCCAGTCTTCACTTCCTTCTATGCGTTCGCGACTTCCCACTTGCGTTCGCATAGGTCCCTCAAGTTCTTCACTGTGTTCACGTCTCTCCAAATACGTTCGCGAATGCCTAATCTCAACAGCCCCAAAATTCTTCTTCACGAACGCGAGACTTCCTTCGCATTCGCGAAGAAGGAAGCCTTACAGCAGCAACAACAGTTCCAAAATAACTCCAATTGATCCGAAACCACCCCGAAACACACCCGAGACCCCCAAGACCCCATCCAATCACACAAACCAATCCCATAACATAACCCCAAAATTCTTCTTCGCGAACGTTGGACTTCCTTCGCATTTGCAAAGAAGGAAGCCATACACCAGCAACAATAGTTCCAAAATAACTCCAATAGATCTGAAACCACGTCGAAACACGCCCGAGACCCCCAGGACCCCATCCAATCACACAAACCAATCATAACATAACACAAACCTGCTTAAGGCTTTAAATTACGTCAAACAACATCAAAATCATAAATCGTGCACTAATTCAAGTTTAATGAACTTTAGAAATTCAAACTTCTAAATTCGATGTCGAAATCTACCAAATCATGTCCGATTGACCTCACATTTTGCACACAAGTCATATTCAACATTACAGACCTACTCCAACTTCCAGAATTAGATTCAGACCTGATATCAAAAAGTTCGATCCCGGTCAAACTTATCAAAAACTTTCTGTCACGACCCCAATTCGCCCTCCATGAACGTTTTGTGATGACACCTAGTCCCTACGACTAGGTAAGCCGAACAATGCGGAATAAAATAATTTGCGGAAATAAAGAACTAAAAACAACAGCTAAGAGAAAACGGTATAGATGTGTGCCTCTTGGTATATACAACTCAACATCACGAAGTCTATAACAATATCCCAAAACCCAAAAACTCACGGGCAACACAGGCTAGAGGAATACAATAAAGTGCTCTAAACTCCAGAAAAGTCTACATCAAAGGACGAAAGAAGTCTAAACGCTACAAGATGGAGTAAGAAGGAGATTCTTCAGACTGCATACGCTGCATATATACCTCAAAGTCCCCGTAGCTCTCGATGCCTCAATGATAATGCGCCTGGGTGGAGGTACCTGGATCTGCACATGACAAATATGCGTAGAAGAGGAGTACACCGTAGCGGTACACAGTAAGTGCAAGCCTAACCTCGGTCGGGTAGTGACGAGGAAGGTCAGGGCCCTATTGAGGTTAAATAATATAATAACGATGTACAGTATGAAAGCAGATGGAAATAATGTGAACAACAGTAAAATAAGACAGAATTTCCAAGGCAACAACGAATAAACAATGAAAAGAGTAAAGACACAGATGTACATCTCAATACCAAGTTACAAAATGAGGATCTCCCAGGATACCGTCTTGTAGTCCTTTCTCGACAGTCCACTGGATTTCCTGGGATACCGTCCCGTAGTCCATCATATATATGTAATCCGAAGGATCTCCCTGGATACTGTCCCGTAGTCCAGCTATCAATGTGCTGTTGGATCTACCGGGAATCTAACCCGTAGTCCCAAAGTAAAAGTGCAGGGGGATCTACCAGGAATCTAACACGTAGTCCCAAAGTGAACAAACAAGGGGGGAGCTACCGGAATCACACATCCGTAGTCCCAATGGAAATGCGCAACCACAATTATAAGATATTCAGTAATGAAGTACAATAGACAAGCAACAGGTAGTACTAGCCTAACATGCTTCACGTAGTACAGTCCAGGCAAATTAAGCAAATAGGCAAGTTAAATCAACTAAACATGATTTTTCTAATCTAACACAGGTTATAATGCAAGTAAAAACAAAGCAAATACGAAAGAAACCCAGTCTCAATATCCTAACTAAAAATTGGACTATCAATAATTATCTCAAGTACGCGCTCGTCACCTCACGTACAAGGCACTCAAGTACCAAATATCATATCCTAAGGGGAAGGGTCATCCACACAAGGTTAGACAAGTCACTTACCTCGAATCGGATCCAAAATCAACTCAAAATCACACTCTGAATCGGAAAAGTTTTATATTTTCAGGACCCTCGTACCCTCACGAGTCTAACCATATAAAAATCTCCCAAATCAGATACCAAAAATCCACTCAAAACTCAGAATTTCGGCCTAAGAAGTTTCTTCTAATTTTCCCCAATTTTGATGCTCAATTCGAATTGAAAAGATGGATTTAACTATATATTGATGGAATATAACTAAAAAGGATTAAGAAAATATTACCCAATTATCTTCTCTTCAAAACCCACTCAGAATCGCCCTCTCCCGAGCTCAAATTTGATTTTTCCAACTTTTGAAACAAAACCCTCGAATTCACTATTTCACTCCGGTGATTTCTGCTTCTGCGGTCAAGGGACTGCTTTTGCGGTAAATAAGCCGCTTATGCGGTTTCCATTAATCATCCCATGGGCCTCATCTGCGATGAAAATCTCGAAGGTGCGAAGTGGCTTCTACGGAATTTCGTCCGCTTCTACGGAAAATTGAGATGACACCAACGTGTGCTTCTGCAATGAGCTATGGACTTCCAAAATACCTTTCGAACGCGCTCTCAACCCCGAAATCACCTAACAGAAGTAACGGAACCATCGAATTTCTATTCTGAGGTCGTCTTCATACTATTCCAACTATGGACCACTTTTAAACACTTAAGCTCACATTTAGGGACTAAGTGTCCCAAAACTCTCCTAAACCCAACACCGAATATCCCGGCAAACCAAAATAGCAAAAATGAACTTAGGCGAAGCAGTTAATGGAGAATTGGGGAATAAATTCCAAAAACGACCGGCCGGGTTGTCACATCCTCCTACACTTAAACATTCATTCGTCCTCGAATGAGCATAGAGAACATACCTGAAATAGTGAAAAGATGAGGTCGACTGTGCATATCCCGCTCGATCTCCCAAGTCGCCTCCTCGGCCGGCTAACCCCGCCATTGAACCTTTACTGAAGCAATGTTCTTTGACCTCAACTTTCTGACCTACCTGTCCAATACAGTCACTAGCTCCTCAACATAGGATAGATCCTTGTCCAAGTGGATTAAACTGAAATCCAACATGTGCGATGGATCACTCTGATACCTCCAGAGCATCGAAACATGAAATACCGGATGAACCCCAGTCAAACTGGGAGGTAAGGCAAGCTCATAAGCAACCTCCCCAACTCGCCTCAAAATCTTAAAAGGGACAATAAACCCTAGACTCAATTTTCCTTTCTTTCCAAACCTTGGGCCCGAGGCGTGAATTTTAGAAATTCCTCAATTAGGGTTGTGAAATCACATTAATAGATAGGATATGTCTCATGATCCCAAATCGGACCCGGTCGTGATGACGCCTTTCGTGAAGACAAGGCCAATGGACACAATTCCCAAATTCATTTTTAACAATTTTTTACCTCAATTTAAGTAATTTATAAGAATAAACCCCAAAAAATAAGTGCGAAAATAGACATAGCCCGATATCGAGGTGTCACAAGTCACGAGAATCTACTACGGTCTAGCTACAATGGAAAGTCTAAAAATGCACTAAATACAGTCTAATGAATCAAGAGGAAAAAAAGCAGTGCTACGAACGTCGGGCAGCAGCCTTGCTAAACTCCAATAACTCTACCTCTAATCAACCAATACCCGTTACCGGGTTCAGAAATACCTGAATCTGCACACAAGGTGTAGGGAGTAATGTGAGTACTCCGACTTAGTGAGTAATAATAATAAATGAAGACTGAGCGATAAGAAATCACATAAAACACATCAACATGTTGCATAGAAGCAATAATAAACTAGTAAGAAAGAAATGAAGTTGTGAATTCTTTTAAAACATCTTAGCTCAGTTTAAACTTCTTTAAAATATCTTTCCACAGTTAAACAAGTAAACAAAAAGCAGCTAGAACAGATAAGCATAGAAAATTCGCCCATCGGGCACAAATACCAACAGAAATAGCCCCTCAGGCAACAACATGGAACAACACCAGCCCCTCGGGCTATATCTCATATCACAATGGGTACCCGTTCTCACTAGGGGTGTGCAGATGCCTGGAGGAGCCCCTACGGCCCAAGAACAATATCAAGCCATCTTGTGGCATGCTCAATAGGCTCCCATTCTCATATTAACAAACCACATCGTGGCATACGAATCTCAGGCCCTCGGCCTGATGATCATAATCAGTGTATCACTGCTGCGACATGCAGCCTAACCCAAAAGTATCCTCACAACACAGGCCCTCGGCCTTACTTAGTTAAAATCTCTTAAGCCACTCGGGAAATAGTAAAACATGCTGCCCAGCCCAAAATATTATTTGAAATATCATTTATTATGTTAAAACATAGTAAGCATGACTGAGTTATGAAAACAGTAGAATATAGATACTAAATACAAGCTTAAAGTCAAAACAGTGAGAAAATATTAGTAAAAATTCCATAAGGGTCGAAATAGATGGCACTAGGCCCAAATATGGTATTCAGCCCAAAACATGATGATACCAAATAGTTTTCAATCAAATACGCGGTAAAATAATCATTCGGGATAGACTAAGTCATAATTCCCAACAATGCACGACCTCACACTCATCATCTAGCGTGTGCGTCACCTCAATATAGCACAATGATGTGAAATCCGGAATTTCATACCCTCAGGACAATATTTACAATCATTACTCAGCTTGATCCGGTCCAAACTCTAGCCCGCGATGCCTTTGCCCTCACAAATCGACCTCCGGATGTTCCAAATCTAGCCACAATCAGAACATAATGATTAAAATATGCTAAAGGGAATAACGCCCACTTGAAAATATCCAGTTTACATACAAAAATCACGAAATTGCTCAAACTCGGCCCCCGGTCCTACGTCTCGGAATCCAATAAAAATCACTTGAATAGAATCCTCTTGTTCTCATGTGTCTACCCATATCAAATTCATCAAAATCCGACCTCAATTATTCAAATCCCCAAAAGAATTATCAAACTTTTCTTCCATGTTCCACTCTAATTTCTCAAATTAAATGATGAAATTCAAGACTACATCATGGAATTAACCCAAATATGAGTGAAGAATACTTACCCCAATTACTCCACAGAAAATCCCTTCAAATTTCACCTTCTCCCGAGCTCTCCAATGGCTTTCATGATACTGGACTTAAACCCTCGATTTTAAAAATATAAATTGTTTGCCCAGATATTTCTTTATTGCGAACGCGGAATATCCATCGCGTTCGCGAAGCACACCGCGTCACAGACCGAAATTCCTTCTTACGTGAACACGAGAACCCTATCGCAAATGCGATGCACAACACACTGAAGACTTTGTGATCGTGACCCCACTATGCGTACGTGTAGAACAAATGCATTGGGGGACAACTACTCCTCTTTCTTTGTGTAAACGCGACCTGAGCCTCGTGAACGGGATGACCATAGATCATAGACCTCTATGTGAACGCGATCGCAGAACCATCACCGCAAAAGCGAAGGCCAATTCCACAGCCTCACACCTTAACCCTTCGCGAATGCGGGACATGCATCGTGCACGCGAAGGTCAAAAACCTGCAAAACCAATGGCTGTAATTCAACAATTTTTCACAACATGAAATGGTTCAATTGACCACCCGAAACTCACCTGAGTCACTCGGGACCTCAGCCAAATATGCCAACATATCCCATAACATCATTCAAACTTTTTCCAACCTTCGGAATTCTCATCACAACATCAAAACACTAAAATCACACTCGATTCTAGCCTAAGAATCCCAAGAACTTCCAAAAAGCCTACCTAACCTCGTCGGAATGACCTGAAATTTTTCACACACGTCACAAATGACACATGGGACCTACTCCAACTTCCAGAATTCTATTCCAGCACTTATACTCGCCTATTAACCCGAAACCGCCAAAATCTCAATTTCGCCAATTCAAGCCTAAACCTTCTGCGGACCTCCAAAACACATTCTGACCACGCTCCTAAGTCCTAAATTATATAAGGAGCTAATCAAAGCATAAAATTTCCATTCCGAGGTACTAACAAGTCAAACCTTTCAAATTTCAAGGTTGAAACTGAGAAATGTTCTATCAAATTCACCCTGACTACCCTGAAAACTAAAATCGATGATTTCCATAAGTCATAAAGCATCACACGGGGCTACTCATGCCCGAGAACTACCGAGAAAAGTAGAAAAGCTCAAAACGACCGGTCAGGTCGTTGCATCCTCCCCCACTTAAACATACGTTTATCCTCGAGCGTGCCTAGAGTTGTTCCAAAGCCAACCAATCACTGAATAACCTAACCATGCATATACTCGGGGGTGATCCCACATCACCCTATCTCATATAGGTCTGATGACACCATGCAACTCAAATTTCACAATCCAACCTAGCCCATACAACTTAGAACCACATTTCCGCTCCTGAAATCATCCATAAGATAAAAATCTCACATCTATACTTTCAATAATCCCGAAAACGTTGTAATAACCCATACCTGCACCCTTATGTGCAATTACATGATATAACACAAAACTCAAACACTTGTAGCGATAACTTCTAATCACAACAGCTGCACAGAACAACCGAATAAAGATAGAAAACCTCTTATCAACTAAAGCTTTATTCCAACACTTTCATATACTGCTAATGATAAATGAAGAACCCATTAAAAAAACCATTTCTTAGATCAACCATTCATGAAGCCACTTCTCCTTTGGCGAAGACCATAGTAAAACTTTGAGCCGAATCTCGATATTATCCTTCCAACACGCTAAAACCAAATCCGTTTGTATTCATTCTAGATCTAAACGTTTTCAACTACTCTGGTGATATGACATATCAATAACATCTCAAGCCACAACTCATGCAATTCGCACACCAATAAGTAACAATCTAAACATACTCAAATCATGAAGAATGACTCAAATGAGAGAGTTGTACCGCAATCTCACTAGTACCACCTCACACAATATTGAGAACCTGTCACACATCGTAGAAACAGAACGCACGAATCCAACCCGAAGGGTCATAACTCCACTGAAATGTGCGACCCTACCCAAGCACTGGTCGACATGAAACATCTCAAGTCACTATGCTCAACATTGACAACGATGGGCAATTTGATGTCTAGAACCAAAGCAAATCATTATAACCACAGTGAAACAAATTGAAATAATATCACACAACCCGAAAGGACATAACCAATACACCATCCGCCGAGCAGTACCCAATACTCCACCCGCTCGAATTCCACTAAGACACCCAAATAACATTGTACCACATGTGCCTATAACCAACAAATCTCAATGCCTCGCAACATGGAAAGGTAACTCATAGATCTCCCCAGATTAGTAATAGGCTCAATCACAGTAAAATCAACATATCCCTCAGCAATACAACTCGGAGCCAACCAAACCGACTCAAGTTAGAACACACATCCACATTGGCCTGTCAACGAACCCCCTATCAAGGAAAGATTCTCCTTCAACTCCTTTAACTCTGCCGATGATACGATTTGGTGCCCGACATCAAATCAATACAGAAATCAACAACCTTTCCAAGCGACATGCCCGACCATAAAAACACATCCAAAAAGTCCCTCACCACCAGAACTAAATCAATGGTAGGAATCTCTGCACTAACATCCATCACGAAATCCCAAATAAGAAAGACAATCCTTCCCAGCTATTCGCTAGGACTTCGAAATATTAAACTACCCTACTAATAACATAATCTGTCGAAACTTGCCACTCAATCTGTGGCATTCCCTGCATGGCCAACATTGTCGCCTTAGCGCAATAGTCTAGAATAACACGACACGGAGACAACTAGTCTATACCCAATATCACATCCAAAACCTAACATACCAAGCAACAAGATCCACTCGGGCCTCCAAACCTCCCAATAGTAACCACACAAGACCGATGTACGCGGTACATACCCACAACCTAACCTATCTATGAGAACTCTCGATCTTCAAATCCATATAGCACAAGGATCACCATATCTGATCCCAACTCCACCTGAATATGCAACACCACTACAAGAAAAACGGCCTTTAGGGAAGGAAAATCCGGTCCCTAAAAGTAAAAATCTGATCCTAAAAGGGTAAATAAAAAGGGAAAAGGCTGGTCGCAAACCGTCGTAATAGCCTCTGTCGCTAAATGTCAGTAACGACGGGTCTTAATATTTGGTCATTAAATCACTTTAGAGATGGGCAAAAAATCTGGTCATTAAATACTTTTAGAGACCACATTTCCCATCCCTAGTAGTCGATGAAAAAAAATTATTCCCATCGTGAAATCATTTTAGAGACCAACTGTATCTGGTCCTAAATGGCCTTTTAGGGACGGGATTAAAACCTGGTCGTAAATAACATTTAGAGACTACATTTTTCGTCCAAATAGACGATGAAAAATATATATATTCCCTTCGTTAAATCATTTTAGCGACTAACGCCAGTTGATCCTAAATAATCTATTAGAGACCGACAGAACATATGGCCATTAAACCATTTTCGCGACAAACCTTTAACTGGTCCTAGATTATTTTTAAAGACGACGTCCCTATTTAAAATAATTTTTTAATTTAGGGAAATATTCATGGTCTATTAATAACCATGAGTAGTCCTAAAAGATCAATGCAACAAAAAGTAATTTTTATCAATAAATATCAATTTGTTATCAAAAAATCTAGATATAAAAAGATAAGACATCAAGGTCAAATCCCATGATGATGTTACTTTCTATATTTTCTCAACACCTCAGCAAAAAAAACTTAGCTATCATCCTAAGCTAGACTATGATATCAAGTAGGGGTGAGCATTCGATTTATCGATTCGATTTTGATCCTTATCGATAATTATTTATCGATTATCAATTTGAACATATGCTTATCGTTATCATTTCAATAAGGTTTCGATTTTTTCGATTTCGATTTATCGATTTTTGGGGCTTATCGATTCGGTTATCGATTACACCAATAAGAAAATTTTCAGGATTCCACAAAAAGTATATCGCTACAAACACGCCTAACTAATATGGACAAAAAGATGCTAAAATAAGAAGAGCATCGTTTATAACATAAATATTGTGTCAAAAAGCACATGAAACGAAATTAAAGTAAGAGATCAAATGTATGCCACCAACACTGCAACGGTATAAAATAAAAAACTATATCATCACGGCTAATTTATTTTCCATTAATTTGAACTTTATTCCCTTGAGTTTTAAATATGATCATTCCTTAAATGTGGTAGAGGAAATAATAGCGCTAGGGACTTAGGGTAAAGGAAATGGCATTATAAAATAAGGGTAAAAAAAATTTTTAAAAAATTTAAAAAATGTGTATATTATCGGTTTATCGATAAACCGATAAACCGAAAAGGACACAATCGAAATCGAAATCGATAAACCGATATTGATAAATCGATGACAAGTAATCGATTCGATTTATCGATAAACCGATTCGAATGCACACCCCTAATATCAAGTTTTGCATGACATTTTTAGCAAAATAATAATGAGCTTGTGCATCTCTAGGCTTGCACCTTGACTTGTAGCTTCAATCTTCAAAACCTATAAGTACAAAAGATTGAAAAATAATGATAAAAAAGTATTGGTAAAATAACATTTATAATTTAAAATGAGCAATAGTTAAACCCCAAAAGCAGTCTAAATGCACGAGGTGTTATCCAGCAACATCAACAAGGCTACAAGAATATAAGAAAAATTAATTAGAAATGCTTTGGAATGGTTAATCTTACTTTGGTTTGATAAATTTCACTACGACAATTCGAGATTTACCATTCGAGATACCAACTATTATGAACAGACAACATCACTAGGCTAATTTCTAGCTTGACCAAGAGCCTGGGAAGTTCAGTGTTCAATTCAGGCATTTAGGTTGTGTAAAATCAGTCAATGACAAAATACTACTGTTTCATCATTACAGTCATTTCAATCTTTAAAGATTCTAATTTAGGAAATTGATGTATTTGGTAGACATCTACTAGAGACGCTAGCGATAAACAACCATTGCTGGTCCACAAACAGCCATGTTAAACCAAGCAGTAGTTGAACTTTAGAGTCTCTTACTGTTAGGAAATAGCCATGTTAAAAGAGCTTCTACAGATTGTAATAAGCAGGTCGTTACTGCAGCTGAGAGGGATTCAAATGTGAACCAACTGTTCCATTGAATGCAACAGGGATTTTTGCTTGTTATGCTTTAGAATCTGCCACTGTTAGGAAAGCTATTGTCCCAGCTATTTTGATTTCTATCAACTAGTTTTGGCTGATATAGTTTCCCTTAAAGGTGCATCAACTAGGCCACCAAATACAGCATCGTTACGATCCCCAACCAGCTAAGGACATGAAAGGGAAATGTTGTGAAGAGCTCTAGAAACATCGGACAAGTGTGTTGTATCAGCAATATATAAATGCTTCGTAGCCAAGTTAAGCAAAATGTATGAATAAAGTAGGTTGTAGAAAAGCGTAGAGTACATTTTTTCTATAGTAGTATTAGTAATGCAATGGTAGATCAATACTTGAAACTTTTCAGAAAACACAAAAACAAGAAGTGAAGAAAAATTTATGGCAGAATTTTCTGCTATAAGTAATCGATTTCTACTTGTAATCAATCAGATGTGGCTCATACTTTTGGAGTTAAAGTACCAGAAACAGGAATGCTTTTAACTTCAACAATGCAAAAAAGAGATAGAACCCTCAGACTCATACACAAAGAGCAACCAGCTAGAATAACAAACTAAAGTAACAAATTTACTGCCCTTTGACTTCAAAAAATGGCACACAACCAACTTCAGAGATGTTGCTAATGATCTATTTAATGCTTAACCCAGAAATCTTGAGTTCCAAAAATCAAAAGGAATAAATTACCAAATTATGAGTTTATTAGCCAAGATTGGCTATATGCAAATCTTGAAAAAAAATTAGAAAGTCGGGTATATAGTGACTAACTTGGTCAGCAGACAAAAACAGTGGTCATTCAATTGAAACAGGCGATGTCGTCGTAAGCGGGACATGTGATTGTTGAGCAGTGAAGTACTCTCTCATTTTCCTCATTTCTTTCATTTCATCTTCTAAGGTAGACAAGCGCTCATTCAAGGATTTGTTTTCCTCATTCAAATATTTGTTTTCTTCTCGAGTTGAACGTAGCGCGGACAGTAATTCAGCCTTTGAAGAAGTTTCACCTTTCATGTCTTTCGCCTTCACTCCATCCCCAAATCCAAACACATGGCTACGAGTTTGAGGTCCACAATATTTTTCTACAATCTCTATGCTAGGTAGAGATGGATCAACTTGAATTATTTCTTCGATTTGAGCCTACAAAATATATAAAAACACATTTAGAATCTGAATCCACCATAATTTCAAGTAATTTACATATTCAATTTACCAAACATACATGTTTTGAAATTTTTTCAGGATCAACAAGCTTGTTATCTTTCTTACGGGTCTCAAAGAAAATTGTTGCCAAATTCGGTGGGCTGGCATCTTTTTCGCCCTTTACATCAAAGGCAAATCGAACTTTTAGGAAAACATAATAGCTCGTAAATATTTTTCTTAGGAAAATCGAAGTTTTATGATAATACCTTTTGATAAATTATCTCACGAATAGGCTTGCTACCAATATGATGAAGCATCTTCAACTTAGCTCGATTTGCCACATTCCTGTTACTTCTCGCCTTTATTTGTGAAACATTATGTGAATATGAGTGTGGAGTTTGAATTCATTCTATTTATCTAAGCCTTTTTATAGCTTCATCATAGTTCCAAATTATTAAAATCACTAGGCATAACTGAAATTTGAAGAAAAATGTTCCTTTACTAACCACTCTCATTCTTTTTTGTCTCTCCCTGTGGGATATTCTTAAGAGCCTGTTGGATTGGCTTATTCTTCATATATGTTGCATGTAAGTGTCCTCTTCATTTGATCCATAACTCTTTCATCCATCCGAAGATATGTTCACGATGATCATTCATGGCAACACTCTCAAATTTATCTTACAATATTCAAAATATGAGTTAGAGTTAAATATTCAATTTTAGTAAATAATTATGATATTGTGTTAGGAGCACATTAAACTGAATCTGTCGCATTTTGATACTCTGTTAGGAGTACATGATCTTGTATAGGCACCAACACAAGGCAGTGTGGTTTGGATGCTATAAAAGAGGTGATGGCTGAAGACCACATGAAACTCCTTACTAATATAAGAAAGGTTTGTTATGATCTGTAAAAGAGGTGATGCCTAAAGACCACATGAAACTCCTTACTAATATAAGAAAGGTTTGTTATGAACTGGAATTAAACCTGTGAAAATGCTCGTGGGATATTAAACTAAGGTGGAGTATGGATCTTTGGATCACTAATCTTTTTTGTCTTGCATGGATAAGAAGCTCTTATTTTCAGTGCCTTGTTAAACTTTTCAAGCATTAGTTTAAATACCTATGGTATTAACATCTCTGTCCTTTTACAGGCTATGCAGATGGAATCATACCAAAATCTGTTTTGAGTACGATGATGGAGAATCTGAGAATGATGCATGTTGAAAAATAAACTTAATTTTGGGTTATGTGTTTTGGATTTGGGCTTGCAAGTATCCAAGTATATTAGATCAAGATTGTAGTCCATTATCTAGAAACTTTTTGTAATATGTAGTAGTCAAAGTATGTAGAATAATCTTGTAAAATATCTAAGTCTAGAATTATCATGAGAATACTTAGAAATTATCTAGACACTAGTAGATGATGAAGTGTTCAAGACTATTCCATTGTGTAGTATAAATAGAGGTATCACCCCTCATTTGTAATCAAGAAATAAGCAAAAACATTCAAGATCAATCATGCTTCTAAATCATCAATACTCTCTTCCACAAATAATATATATATATATATATATATATATATATATATAGATATATAGATATATATATATATATATATATATATATAGCCTCCTATTTTCAACAAATTGGTATCAGAGTCTGGTTTGACAAGATGATGGCCAACTATGTCATCATGTTTCCTCGCCTCACAAAGGATAATTATGATCGATGGAGCATCCAAATGAAGACCTTCCTAGGTGGACAAGACCTATGGGAGATTGTGGAGCAAGGTTATGAGGAGCCTAAAGATAAGGGCTCACTCACGAAAGAAGAAAGGCGAGACAAGATCAATGATCAAAAGGCTCTTTCCATCATCCAACAAAGTGTAGATGATGGAGACGTTGAGAAAATTGCAAGTGCAACCACCGCCAAGAAAGCATGGGAGATCTTAGAGAATTCTCACAAGGGAGTTGATAAGGTGAAAAAGGTTCGACTACAAACCCTACGACGTGAGTTCGAATCCTTAAATAAGAAAGACTTTGAATCAATTTTCGATTATTTTACAAGAGTCTTGGCGATTGTCAATCAATTAAAGAGGAATGGTGAAACTCTAAGCGATGTAAGAGTCATTGAGAAAATTCTTAGATCATTAGATTCAAAATTCGGCTATATAGTCGTAGCCATCGAAGAATCTAAAGATCTAAAATCAATGACTATCGATGAACTCGTGGGTTCACTACAAGCCCATGAAGAGAGGTTCAATAAGAAAAATAAGGAGCCTTTGGAGCAAGCTTTACAAGCAAAACTCTCTTTCAAGGAAGAGAGTAGTGAAAAGACTCATCAAACGAGTCAACGAGGTCGTGATCAAGTACGTGGCCGAGGACGAGGGCAAGGATATATCAAACATGGAGGCTATAGTTCTTACAAAAATGAAGAAAGAAGCCAAGATTTTCACTCGACAAGAGGTCGCGGGAGAGGCTACACAAGTAGAAGGCCAAGGTATGACAACTCTCAAATTAAATGCTATAATTGTCATAAATTTGGCCACTATGCTTCGGAATGCGAGAAGTCAAACAATTACGTGCAAGAAAGAGCAAATTTTGCACAAGAAGATACCGAAGCCGTGGAAAATACTTTGTTACTAGCATGTAAAGGTGGACACAACGGAGGATCGAATTTGTGGTATCTCGACACGGGTGCAAGCAACCATATGTGCGGTGACAAAAGCATGTTTGTGGAGTTAGATGAGGCAATAAGTGGAAATATCACCTTCGGAGATTCCTCTAAAGTCCCGGTTAAAGGCAAAGGTAAGATCCTCATCCGCTTGAAAAATGGAAGGCATCAATTTATCTGTAGCGTGTATAATGTGCCCAATATGAAGTCTAATATACTGAGTGTTGGACAACTCTTAGAGAAAGGTTATGATATTCACATGATAAATTGTAGTCTTTCTATAAGAGACCAAAGAGGAGGTTTGATTGCTCAAGTGCCAATGTCAACGAATAGGATGTTTTTGCTAAATATTCAACATGACATTCCAAGATGTTTAAAAGCATGTTTCAAAGATAATTCTTGGCTTTGGCGCATGAGATACGAGCACTTAAATTTTGGAGGCTTAAAGTTATTATCAAGTAAAGGAATGGTGAAAGGTTTGCCTCCAATTAATTATCCGGATCAAATATGTGAGGGATGCCTTCTAGGAAAGCACTTTCGAAATAGTTTTCCAGTAGAGGCTTCTAGTAGAGCGAAGAAACCTCTAGAACTTATTCACACGGATGTGTGTGGACCCATCCATCCACCATCTTTCGGTAAAAATAGATATTTTCTTCTATTCGTTGATGATTTTAGTCAAAAGACATGGGTCTATTTTCTAAAAGAGAAGTTGGAAGTCTTTGGAATGTTCAAGAAGTTCAAAGCGTTTGCGGAGAATCAAAGTGGTCTCACCATAAAGGCGATGAGATCCGATCGTGGAGGAGAGTTCACATCCAAGGAATTCAAGTAATTTTGCGACAACAATGGCTTACGACGTCCTCTAACTCTTTCGTATTCACCACAGCAAAATGGTGTTGCGGAAAGAAAGAATAGGACCATCCTTGATATGGCCTGGAGTATGTAAAAGAGCAAAAGGATGCCAAAGGAGTTTTGGGCCAAGGCAGTGGACTGTGCGATCTATCTAGCAAATCACTCGCCTACTAAAAGCGTCAAGAACAAAACGCCCATTGAAGCTTGGAGTGGAAGCAAGCCCGGCATCTCACACCTACGAGTGTTCGGAAGTGTGGCATATGCTCATGTGCCAGATCAGAAGAGGACGAAGCTCGTGATAAAAGCGAGAAGGTCATATTCGTGGGCTATGACTCAAGTTCGAAAGGTTACAAGCTATACGATTCCATGGTCGGTAAAGTAATCTCAAGTCGAGACGTGGTATTCGATGAAGAAGCAACATGGGATTGGAATGTTCCCGAAGAGGAGAACTACGATTTTCTCCCTTATCCGTTCGAGAGTACTATGAGGAACGAAGAATATCTAGAGGTTCAAGAACCTTCTAGTACACCATCTCCGCACTCTCCACATACTCTAACCAGACCAAATGAAGCGACACCAACCTCGGGAGGAGAATCAAGTAGGCTACAACATCGCACAAGGAGCATTGAGGAGTTGTACGAGGTAACTCAGCCTATGGAGGATCTAACATTGTTCTGCCTTCTTTCAGATTGTGAGCCAATAAGCTATGAAGACGCAGCAAAAAGCGAGAAGTGGAAACGTGCCATGGACGAGGAGATTCAAGCAATCAGAGGAATGATACGTGGGATCTCGCTACTCTACCAAAGGGGCATAATGCTATTGGTGTAAAGTGGGTGTACAAGGCCAAGAAGAATTCCAAAGGTGAAGTTGAAAGATACAAGGAAAGGTTGGTGGCGAAGGGATATAGTCAACGAGCCGGCATAGACTATGACGAGGTATTTGCTCCTGTCACTCGTCTAGAAACTATAAGATTGATGATCTCACTTGCGGCTCAGCATAATTGGAAGATTTATCAAATGGATGTCAAATCCGCGTTCCTTAATAGCCACTTAGAAGAAGAAGTCTATATAGAACAACCTTCGGGATACATCGTGAAAGACCAAGAGAATATGGTGATGAAATTGAAAAAGGCCTTATACGGGTTGAAGCAAGCGCCTCGGCCATGGAATAGCAGGATAGACAAGTATTTCCAGCAGAATGACTTTACAAAATGCCCACATGAGCATGCCCTCTACACCAAAGTAAGCAAGGATAGAGATGTTATGCTTGTGTGCCTATACATGGATGACTTGATATTCACCGGAAGTAATCCCAAAATGTTCGAGGAGTTAAAGAAAGCAATGGTTCGGGAGTTCGAAATGACCGACATTGGACTTATGGCTTACTATCTTGGGATCGAGGTGAAACAAAAGAAAGAAGGAATATTCATATCCCAGGAAGGTTATGCGAAGGAGGTGCTGAAGAAGTTTAAGATGAATGACTGCAAGTCGATGAACACACCGGTGGATTGCAATCTCAAGTTGTCAAAAGATGATGAAGGATACTTGGTGGACCCAACACAATACAAGAGTTTGGTTGGAAGTCTGAGGTACCTAACCTGCACGAGGCCATATATTCTCTACAGAGTTGGACTAGTAAGTCGATATATGGAAGCACCTACAATAAATCACTTGAAGGCAGCAAAGAGGATACTTCGCTACATCAAAGGTACGATTGACTATGGTCTGTTTTATTCGCCTTCTGATCACTTCAAGCTAGTTGGATAGTGATAGTGATTCGGCCGGAGATATAGATGATTGTAAGAGTACGAGTGGTTTCGTGTTCTATATGGGAGATACGGCGTTCACATGGAGTTCGAAGAAGCAACCCATTGTGACTCTGTCAACGTGTGAAGCCGAGTATGTAGCAGCAACATCGTGCACCTGTCGTGCAGTGTGACTCATGAAGTTACTAAATGAGCTTACGTTTTCTCAAAAGGAAGCTACAAAGATATATGTGGATAACAAATCTGCGATTGCTCTAGCAAAGAATCCAGTCTTCCATGATCGAAGCAAGCACATCGATACGAAATACCATTACATCAGGGAGTGTGTTACAAATAAAGAGGTGCAGATAAAGTACGTGAAGTCATTTGACCAAGTTGCTGATATTTTCACAAAGCCTCTAAAACACGAGACGTTTCAGAGATTACGGAATATGCTCGGAGTGACGAAATCAAGTTTAAGGGGGGGCTGTTGAAAAATAAACTTGATTTTGGGTTATGTGTTTTGGATTTGGGCTTGCAAGTATCCAAGTATATTAGATCAAGATTGTAGTCCATTATCTAGAAACTCCTTGTAATATGTAGTAGTCAAAGTGTGTAGAATAATCTTGTAAAATATCTAAGTCTAGAATTATCATGAGAATACTTAGGAATTATCTTGATACTAGTAGATGATGAAGTGTTCTAGACTATTCCATTGTGTAGTATAAATAGAGGTATCACCCCTCATTTGTAATCAAGAAATAAGCAAAAACATTCAAGATCAATCAAGCTTCTAAATCATCAATCCTCTCTTCCACAAATAATATATATAGCCTCCTATTCCCAACAATGCAGAATATATGGACGCCAAACTACTACCGGTCGTAGGAGCAAGGCTACATTAGTATCAGACTCCAAAGCATCTTTATTACGGTCAGAGGGAATGTTTTATTAAGTAATGGTTACTATTTATCATCTTGAGAATGTTTTGCAGTACGTTGGAAGCTAATGTAAATTTTTAGTGATGCTTTCAAGTTTAGACTACTACCAATAATAAAAAGATACACACAAGATATTCACAATATATCCTAATACGCCCCCTCAATATGGAGGGCCGGAGGACACGCCAATCTTGGACATCAGCACAAGAAGCCGAGGACGAGATAAGTGCTTGGTGAGAGCATCAGAAAGCTGATCAACAGAGGATACGTGAGCAACACGAAGAGACCCATTCTGAACCAATTGACGAACAAAGTGATAATCAATGGAGATGTGTTTCATGCGCGAATGAAACACAAGGTTGGCACAGAGGTAAGTTGCGCCAATGTTGTCGCGATAAATGACTGGAGCAGCCAGAAGATGGACATGAAGCTCGCGCAGCAGGGAATGAAGCCAACGGACTTCGGCGGCAGCAGAAGCAATGGCACGATATTCAGCCTCAGTAGAAGATCGTGCAACGGAACGCTGCTTTTTGGAGCTCTAGGAAATAGGATTAGGCCCCAGAAAGACAACATAGGCACCAGTTGAGGAGCGGTCATCACAGTTTCCACCCCAATCAGCATCAGAGAAACAATGCAGAGGTATAGCAGATGAAGGACGCAGCTAGACTCCAAATTCACGCGTCCCATTCAGATACTGGAAGAGGCGCTTAACTGCACCCCCAATGAGTGACAGTAGGAGCGTGCATGAACTGTGAGAGTTTATTCACAGCAAAGGAGATATCAGGACGAGTGAAGTAGAGATACTGGAGTCCCCCAAGGGCCTGTCGATAGGCGGATGCGTCGGCAGAAGCCGAGCTGTCGGCCAGATGAAGGCGGGTGGACGCCACTGTTGGCGTCTGAACAGGGTTGGATTCCAGCATATTATGACGAGTCAAAAGATCAACAACATATTTATGCTGAGAAAGAAAACACCCCTTGGACATGCGCAGAACTTCAACACCAAGAAAGTAGCTTAGATCACCCATGTCTTTAAGAGAAAATTTAGTCCAAAGAGAGTCAATCACATGGTTCAAGAAAGCAGAGTCATTACCAGTCAATATGAGATCATCAACATATACCAAAAAATAGGTTGTATTACCAGAATGCTGAAAGACGAAGAGCGAAGGGTCAGAGGTAGTGTTGACGAAACCCATGGCCAAAAGGCATTGGCGGAGCTCACTGTACCACGCCCGGGGTGCCTATTTGAGACCATAAATAGCTTTCTGTAACTTACAGACATAAGATGGATAGGCTTTGCCAACAAAGCCCGGTGGTTGTGCCATATAAACATCCTCTGTAAGCCTCCCGTGGAGAAAGGCATTGTTCACATCCATTTGACGAAGAGGCCAGCCCTTGGATACAGCTAGACTGAGAACCAAACGCACAGTTTCCGGCTTAATAACCGGACTGAAAGTCTCCTGGAAGTCTACACCTGGACATTGATGAAAGCCTTTCGCAACAAGCCGGGCTTTGAACTTATCTACAGTACCATCAGGCTTTCGTTTGATACGATAAACCCACTTACAGCCCACAACATTCTGTGAAGAATCAGGCGGAACAAGATCCCATGTGCCATTCCGTAGCAGAGCATCAAACTCTAATGACATAGCAGCGCGCCAGCGCTCATCAGACATAGAAATAGACAAAATCTGAGGTTCTGTAACAGCTGGAGAGGTTACAGCAGACATACCAAACTTCTTGTTGGGCGCATAGATGTTAGTTTTGCTGCGAGTTTGCATGTGATGACCACCCTGAGAGGATGAAGGTAGCGGCATAGTGGGTGTAGCGGCGGCGGGGGCCGCTGCCGGTGCCGTAAGAGGCGCTGGAGGCGCGGGTGTTGGCGCCGGCGGTGCGTCCGGTGAAGGATCGCTAGTGGAAGAGGCGGCAGGTACTGGCGGAGGCAGCGGAAGGACTTCTAGGGAGACCGGAATGGGTACAGGTGGAGACTCGGGGTTAGACAATTTAGAGAACGGGAAGATATCTTCATGGAAGGTTACATGATGCGAGACAAAGATTTTAGACGTTGAGGGATCAAAGCATAGATATGCGCTTTGAGTAGTAGAGTAGCCGAAGAGGACACAGGCACGAGATCTGGGTTCCATTTTGTGTGAGGTGTAGGGCCGAAGCCAAGGGAAGCATTGACAGCCAAAGACACGCAGTTTGGCAAGGTTGGGACGCCTATGGAAGAGAGACTCAAAGGAGGAGAGCATCGAGAGATTTGTCTTGGGAAGACGATTAATGAGATAGACTGCTGTGGCAAAGACATAAGGCCAGTAAATGAGAGGTACAGAGGCATGATGAAGGAGAGTGAGACCAGTATCGACAATATGATGGTGACGGCGTTCAGCATAGCCATTGTGCTGAGGTGTCTGAGGAGGTGAAGTGAGATGTGAGATGCCATTTGAGGCAAGAAAAGAGCGTAAAGCTAGGAATTCACCCCCATTATCAGTATACAGAATAATGATTTTAGCAGAGAAATATTTTTCTACAATGGATTTAAAAATGGGGAAGGTTTGTAAGACATCAGATTTACGGCGTAAAGGAAAAAACCAAACATACTTAGAAAAATGATCAACAAAAATGACATAATATTTAAATCCTTCATTAGAAATAATTGGAGAGGTCCATACATCAGAAAAAATAAGCTCCAGCAAAGCAGTAGAAGATAAACTTGACTCAGAAAAAGGTAACTTATGACACTTATGAAGTTTGCAAGAGACACAGGCAAAATCAGACACACTACTGGACGCTATGCTGCTAGAAGACACTAAATGACGCAGGATTTTAGCTGACGGATGACCAAACCGAGAATGCCACAATGAAGCAGAGAGCTTTTGTGCCGTGAGGGCAGACGGGAGACGGGAAGCCGCCGGTCAGTAGTAGGCGTCGTCCCTACGTGGGCCGCTGATGAGTGTTGCCCAGGTGCAACGATCCTTCACCTGAAAATCAATATCAGAAAAAACAATATTAACATCATTGTGACGACATAATTGAGCAACAAAAATCAAATTTTTACGAATATGTGGAACACAGAGAGCCCAAGGCAATGAAAGAGAGGAATAACTGAAAAGTTGTCCATTATGTGTAACTTTTAAACCTTCACCGTTACCAATAACCACATCATCGAAACCAGTGTAAGGACTGTGAAGAGACATGTTGGTAAGATCATTGGTTATGTGATGAGAGGCACCAGAGTCCAGGATCCAATCGGATGCAGAGGGAATTGTCGGAGAGTGATGGGCTACGTGAGCAGCCCGATAAGGTGGCGGAGCGTATGCTGGCCGCGGCTGTGGTCCACCGTAAGGGGGCTGATTGGCGCCGGAAAGAGGATAGGATGGACAGCGGCGCGCGGAGTGGCCAAATTCACTGCAGAGCTGGCACTTCCCATTGTACCCACGAGATTGGCCATTATTGGAGTAACCACCGCGACCGGAGAATGAACCACGGTTGCCACGGCCGCGCCCGCGGCCACCAAAACGGTTACGGCCAGACTGCTGTCTGGCGACGAAGGCAGCCGACGGAGCCAAATCAGATGCGGCGGAGGTGACCGGCGCACGAGTAGTAATCTGAGCCTCCATGCTTAACAGCTTGTCATGTAATTCAGCAAAAGAGATGGGAGATTCGCGGGCTTGGATAGCATGAGAGAGCTCCATATACGGATCATCAAGACCATTGAGAACCTTAATGACAAGATCCTCAGAATCAACACTAACACTAAAATCAGTGACAGATTTAGAACCTTTTACCGGATTATGGAGCTGCTGTTTGAGAGCCATGATACGACCACGAGAAGCAGTGCCGTATGTGCGCGCGAGGATGTCCCGGGCCTCTTTAGGTTTCCGCAGCGGCAATAAAGGAGATGATCGTCGCTGTGATTGACGAGATGATGGCACTGAGAATAAGATTGTCCTGGCGAATCCAGTAAGGATATGCTGGATTGGGGGAAGTCACCTCCTTGTCGACGATAGTGGCTGGTGGGCACGGCTTTGATCCGTCCAAGAAGCCGAGGAGGTCGTAACCCGTAAGAAGGGTTCGGAATTGGAATTTCCACGCTAGGTAATTAGTGGAATCCAATTTGAGTGGGATCTGAGCCGATGCATTGATGGCAATCGGCTGGAGAAGCTCGTTTGACGTCGTAGCGGCCATGAAGCGCGAGGCAAAGGAGAGGAGGCGCTGATCAACATCGAGAGAGAGGGCTGCCGATTAGTGCAGTGGCGGCGACGGCGGGCTGCCGATTGGTGCTGCGGCGGTGGCGGCGCGGGTAGGGAAGAATTAGGGTTTCTTTGGCGATAAGCCACTGGCGTATGATACCATGTAGAGAGAGTTTTGGAAGAATTAATTTTCTCATATTGCTCACAAAAGTATATATAGAGTACAGAGAGGTATCAAATCCTACCAACTATAGGACTGTACAATAATGAAAGAATATTCTACCAATAATAAAAAGATACACAAGAGATATTCACAATATATCCTAATAGAAACAGCCTCTCTACCCAGGGTAGGTGTAAGGTCTGCGTACATACTACCCTCCCCAGACCCCACTAAGTGGGATTATACTGGGTTGTTGTTGTTGTTGCTTTCTAGTTTAGACTACATTTCACATGTAAGATGAGTGGGTGTATGCCATATTTCCAGGTCCAAGAAAACACAGAAAGCAGCCAAGAGTTTGCAGGAAGACATGTATGATCAATTAGACGACGAGCCACTGGACTTACTTGACCAGAAGAAGACCAGGTCAGCTCTTAGAGGATCTGGCAATCTCAAGCGAAAGTCTGCGTCAAAAGATGAAGCAGAAATAGACTCTGAAGGCCATTTGGTTATTCACGAGGGAGATAATAAGCAAAAACGAGTCAAGGCACCTACTGGCGACGTCGATGTAAAGAACGAAGCAGGAAGTCGCTTTTCTGAGAGCTTAAGGAAAACTCAGAAATGGAGGAAAACGTTTGATTCAGGATGGGCCTACACTGGAACATAATTGAAAGCAAGATGGCAGGTGGTGATGTCAAGAGGAAAGACAAACTTGAGCCATATGCCTACTAGCCCCTTGACCGCAAGATGATGAGCCGTAGGCCTGAACATCGGCCAGCTGCACGAAAAGGAATGGCAAACATTTTGAAGCTAACAAAGAATCTTGAAGGCAAGAGTGCATTATCTGTACTGTCCGCAAAGAGAGTCAAGACTAAAAAGAAAGCCAGCTCCAAAAAGACTTTGAGGTGAAGTTTACTTTCTGGGTGCCAGGTCAAAGTGGGGAGCTCCGCCCAGAGGCTCATTAAATTTTGTGCCAAACACTTGGGGTTTCTGGCAATCCGGCACCCCATGTTCTTTTTTTATGTGACCTTTTTATTTTATTGGTCCATGTATATTGCGTGTTGAAGTGATATGGTTGTTAAGAATAGGAATATCGGGGAAAGGAGTTAGGAAGGAAATCAAGTGTACCTAGTTTCCATAGGAAAATTTAGCAAATGTGTCAAATCCAAGCTATTTAAGTTGGTTATTTGTAATATTCATACATAATTGCAATATGTGGTGCATGAAGGAGCTATTGTCGCACGACGTTCAAGCCTTCTAGCTAGATAAGAGCCCTACAGATACAATTACAAAGTCATATACCTTCATCAAACTAGGTAATCTTCAAAATGTTCATTACAGATTAATTTATAGTTGCATTTGTTGTTTTAGGTACAGAGAAACCCTCTGTTTTAACACTGAAGTTTAGGCAATAAGGTGTAGGTTTAACTGTATCTTCTATTCCTTTTTGCATGGTTTGGTCTGGCTCACAGATACTATCATTGGCAACAGTAGGAACACAGGCAAATTTATCTAAACTAATTGCTAATCGTCAAAAGGATTTAGATATTAGGACAGGAATTATCACTAATAACTGAACGAAGGTGAAGAGTAGGTAATCTTCTCTCATGGCGACTGCAATTCTGCTTTGTTTATATTTCACGATCCTAGTTCACCAATCGTGAACATGTCATGACAGCACCCAATCTTCACGACTAGGTAAGCCTAACACATTGCAGAATTAACAATCTTTACGAAAACAATTACAGAATATCGAATAACATAAAAGAAATGTATAGGTTTGCCGCCTGGCACATACACTTTAATACTAAAATGCCAAAACAACTCCCAAGAACCGGAATCCCACGGGCAACACAGGCTATAGGAGAACATACACTGCTCTAATCACCGGAATAGTCTAATACAAAGAAGAACAAAATAACATCTATCTAACTATATGTAGAATGAGAGGGAGACTCTACGGATCTGCGGACGTGGCAGACGTATACCTCAAATCTCTGAAATGCTCCCTGACAGCTATTGACGGTACGCCTGCTCAGAAGCACCTGTGTCTGCACATGAAAAACATGCGTAGAAAGAGGCGTGAGTATACCACAACGGTACTCAGTAAGTGCCAAGCCTAACCTCGGTTGGGTAGTGACGAAGAAGGTCGAGGCCCTACTGAGATAAACATAATAATCCAAGTGAAAATGACTAAATAATATGAATATAGTTTATATCGAGAATCTAGCAAGATAATAAGTAAAATAGGAAACATAATACAGTACAATCTATGAATAAAGATCAAACCACTACCGGCTATGTATCATCGGGGATTTCCTGGTATCCCGAGTATCTCCCGGTATCCTCATCATACGCACGAGGGATCTCCACGTATCCCGAGAATCTCCTAGTATCCTCTTATTCATACTCGAGGGATCTCCACGTATCCCGAGGATCTCCTAGTATCCTCCATTTGTAATCAATCTGGTGCCAGGGATATCTTAGTATCCCGCACTCCCAATCTTAGAGTATAACACATACAGGGGAACTCCCGGGATGCCGTCCCGTAGTCCCAAATCGCAAACACATCACAACAGTCAATATTATATAAAGCTAAGTAAAGACAACAGACAGAATCTAGAGTCTAACATGCTTCACGGAGAGCAGATGTTGCAGTTTAGTCAAATAGAACAAATAAGTCACCTAACATGCTTTTCTTAAACTAACAAAGGTAAACATGCATTTATGATAGTCAAGTAAGCGAGGAAACACATTCTAAATAAGTCAAGTCAGGTGAATTTTCAATAATTAGCACAAGTACACGCTCGTCACCTCGCGCACAAGGCATTTAAAGCAACAATCAAGATATCCTAAGGGGAAAGGTCCCTCACACAAGGTTAGACAAGGCACTTACCTCAAACCAGTACAAAAATCACTATGAAACGATGCCCTTGCCACGAGTATCCAACTCTGAATGGCCCGAATCTATTCAAACCAACTACATCATGTAAATAACATCGCAACTAACTAATTCTACTATTAATATTAAAGCTAAGGCGCGAAAATAGGTAAAATGATCAAAACGCCCCTCAGTCCAACATCTTGGAATCGAATAATTTTCACATTTTCAGAAACCTCGTACTCTCACGAGTCTAACCATATAAAAATCTCCCAAATCGGAGGTCAAATGCCCCTTCAAATCCTTATAATTAGGTCTAAGAACTTTACCCCAATTTTCATTCAAAATCCGAAATTAAAGGTTGAATTTAAGATTAGATTAATGGAATTTAGTCATAGAGGAGTAAGGAATCGTTACCCAATCGTTGCCTCTGAAAAACCTTCAAAAAATCCCTCAAATCCGAGCTCTCTAGCTTGAGTTTTGTAAAAAATGGAAGAACCCTCATTTTTGAAATATTAATATTGTCCAGGACCTTTGTTCAATGCGATTGCATAAGGAGGGATGCGATCGCGTAGAAGAAAATTTGAAGGCTCGGAATTAGTGCTATGCGAACTCAGCCAGAGGCCTGGGATTGCAGAAGAGGAGAAGATGAAACTATGCGATCGCGTACTGGGCCATGCGATCGCATAGAAGGATTTTGGCCCAGAGGCCCAGCTCCTAAACTCTACTATACGAACGCAGTAAAAGGAATGCAAACGTAGAGAAAGGGTGAACAGAACTATGCGATCGCGTACAAGGCTCTGCTATCGCATTGAAGGAAAAATGCTCCCTCTAAAAGTGCACTATGCGATCGCATGGGTAAGGCTGCGATCGCAGAGAGGAAAATGTCTGCAACAGCTGAGTGGATTTTTTGCAATACTCTAAGTCACAAAATTTATCCGTTGAGCATTTGAAACACACCTGAGGCATCCGGGACCTCAACCAAACCTGCGAACATATCCCATAACATTATACAAACTTGTACCAATCCTTGAACCACCTAAAATAACGCCGAAAACTCGAATTAACCAATGATTTGAACATAATAACTCCAAAACTCAACCAAACTCGCTTTCGATCAAAAACCTAACCAAACCAAGTCAGAGTGACCTAAAATTTTGCACACACGTCCCAAATGACATGATGGTGCTACAGCAATTTCCAGAATCCCGTTCTGACCCTCGGTTCAAAAATTCACTATCGGACCGGAAACCTCCAAATTCTAACTTTCGGCATTTCTAGATTTAATGACTACGGACATCCAAAATACGTTCCGAACACGCTCCCAACCTTGAATTCACCTAACGAAGCTAACGAAACCATCGGATTCCCATTCCGAGTTTGTCTTCACACTATTCCGATTACGGGCCACTTTCCAACACTTAAGCTCTTATTAAGGACTAAATATCCAAAAACACTCCGAATTCTAACACCGAACATCCCGACAAACCAAAATAGCAGAAATGGACTTAGGGGACACAATTGATGGGGGAACGGGGCATAAATTCTCGTCACATTATATTGGCTTACAATATCTTATGATATACTTAAAATTATTCATTGGAGTATTACAAAATGTGACCAGAACTGTATAAATATATTGCTTACCTCAATAGCTACCCACATATGATTCAGCTTTTTTTCCTTAATATCATTCCACGATGATACTCCCAACTGACACATATTACAATCACGAACGATTCTTCCCATGTGCCTCGAAAACAGTTTGCTATTTGTTCCAACTGTTCGATTATTGTAAAAGGTTACTTTCAGCTTTTGTCCAACTTCAAGTGATGCAACTTCTTTGCAAGTGTTCCTCCCTCGAACTCTTTTTACCTTTCCAGGATTAGATGAAGAACCTACAGCTGCATAAATTAAAAACATATTGATTCAAAATATCATACCTGTTTCATTTGTTTGTGGGTGTTGCATAACTTGATCAGTAGATGAATGCAATGAAATATTGGTTTGCATATGCTCTTTCTCAAGAACCTAGGAGTTTTTATCCATTGATCGCATTTCTTGGTTAGAAGACATGGTAAAATTCGATCTTATGCTTTTAGAAATCCCTGAAGATGTGCACAAAGATCTAGGAGTTTGCTCCCGTCCCTTCCCTATAGAACCTAGACCAAAAAACATTTTAGTTTGGCATTTAATTTAAGCAATATATGCTATTAAAAATACCAGAGATTTGTAATAAACTTACTTGCTTCAACTTTTTGGGTATATTGCTTAACTTGATCAGTAGATGGAGGCAATGGAATATCAATTTGCATATACTCTTTCTCAAGAACGATAGAGTTTTTATGTATCGTTCTCGTTCCTTGACTAGCAGACATGGTAGAGCTTTTAAACCCTTGTCCTCGTCCCTTCCCAATAGCACCTCGCGGAACGAAATCATATTACTAATATTTAAATATTAAAATTTAGTTGTACACATTAAAAATTGTAGATTTATAATATCTTACTTGTTTCAATTGTTTGGATGTATTGCTTAACAAGATCACTAGATTGAGGAAATAAATTCTTAATTAGCATATTCTTTTTCTCAACCAAAGATCTAAGCCCTCATCCTCGTCCTTTCCCTTTCTTATAGTACCCGGTGGGACGAACGCATTTGGTTGTGCTCTTCATAGTTGATTCCACCTCATTTTCAGTCTTTGATGGTGTCATATTTAACTTGTAAAGAGCCAAAAGTAAAAAATAGTTAGACAACGTGTGACAATATAGTACTGAAAGAAATCATGCCATCAGAATATGTAACAATGAATATACTAATTCAAAAATAGATACTTCACCTCATCGGTTCTTTTTTATTTCTTTTGTGAAGGATTTCCTAAGTCTACAATATCATCATCCATTTGTTTTACTATCTCATAGGAATCACGAGGTTGAGTCTTCCTCACTACATGCCAACCTTTGTTGGAGTTATCAATAGCATAAAACACTTGAGATGCTTGCTCCGATAAAATAAAAGGCTCATTTGTTTTTAAAAATCTCCCTTAATTAACACTCATGAAGTCGTACTCATCTTTTTAACTCCCTTTATTTTATCATGCACATTAAACTAATTACATTGAAATAAAATCACTCTTCTATCCATGAGAAATTGCAATTCAATCACATCTGTTAAAATGGAATCCATAGTAATCAACGTTCTAACTATCTTTATCATTCTCGCCAACTACAACAACACCACAATTTTGAGTCCTTAAATTTTTATCATAGTCTTCTACATGAAATCTATATCCATTAATAATGTAACCATTAAAATGTGTCGTATATTGGGTAGGACCATGTGAAAGTGAGAGCAGATCTTCTATCATCCGACTATCATCTCCTTTATGCAATTGTGCAACCTATCAATAAGATTAAGTTGAATAATTTAGAATTAATAATACAACATTAAAAATTCAAATTTTATTTTTATGTATTACTCACTTTAACTTTAAACCATTCAATAAATTGTTCGTTCCATTCTGCATCAGACAAGTGGTGCACAGTATCCACATGAGTTTGTGCAAACTCTCTACAAATTTGAAGTGAACCATAAATATCATATAAAAAAAGTACCCTAAAGGAAATAAGAAAAACGAGATGATATGAAAGAACTCTCCATACTCGAGATATGGTATGACTTCATCGCAATTCTTCAGTAATTATATGTGTGCTTGTTCCAATTTATTTGCTTCAAGATCACATTGTTCTTTAGCTCCCAGAGTACTTCCAGGTTGATAGAACATAGATAAACCTCCATTAGATTTTTTCAAACCCCCGACATAATTTCATTCAAGTCGATTGAATTTTGCGTCAATCGTATGAAGATACCGTGAACATAAGGTCATACATTCATTTGTAATGTAGCCCTCTGCAATAGAGCCGTCTGGACATGGCCTATTACCAATCACAGATTTCAAAAAAAAAATAACCATCGTTCCATAGCATATATCCGCCAATAATGAATAGGTCCACCAATCTCACTTCACTAGCTAAATGAATAGGCAAGTGCACCATGACATCGAGAAGTGAAGCAGGGAAAACATTTTCTAACTTGCAAAGCGTTAAGGGAATTTGAGCTTCAATTTTTTTCAAGTCATCAATCCTTAACTCCTTTGATCCAAGCACATTAAATAATAAATATAACCCAATAATCGGTTCACACACTTCTTTGGATAACATACCACGAAGTGCAAGGGGAATATATGTTGCAGAAGAACGTGGAAATCATGACTTTTCAACCCAGATATCTTGTGATATTTCAGGTTCACACGTTGAGAAATATTAGATGAAAACCCATCAAGAACCTTTAAATTCTTTAGGAATAGGCATAATTTGTGCTTACTTTCAGGAGGCAATGTGTAGAATGCAGTTGGAACCTCAACTTTCTCCCCTCTTTGGATGGGGTGCAATTCCGGCCTAATATTCATGTCTTGCAAGTCTAATATATTATTAATTGCATCCTTAGTCTTTCCTTTGACATTCATGATTGTTCACATAGTATTATCACATATATTTTTTTCAATATGCATAACATCCAGATTATGTCGCAACAAGAAAGACTTCCAATATGGAAGTTCAAAAAAACACTTTTCTTGTTCCAATTATCCTTTCGATTTTCATGTGATATCTTCTTCTTTTTCTTTGGATCATTTGGTAACTGTATCCCTTCAAGATCTTGCACTTGATTAAGTATCTCAATACCAGACTGCAGTTCTGGTGGGAGCCTTTTCTCTTTTGTACCATCAAATGAATCCTTGTCATTCCTCCATTTGTGGCTAAGAGGAAGGTAGCGTCGATGACCTATAAATCATTTCTTCTTACTATTAGCCAATCAAATTGAGCAGGTGTCTTTATTGCAACATGGGCATGCCAACTTTCCTTTTGTAATCCATCCATATAAATTTTCATAGGCTGGAAAGTCATTGATGTACCATAACAAAGAAGCATGCAACTTAAAATTCTATTTAGATGATGCATCAAAGGTCTCAATGCCAACTTCCCACAACTCCTTCAATTCTTCTATTAAAGGTTGAAGATATATATCAATTGCATCTCCTGGACTATTTGGACCAGGAACAACCATTTGATAAAATAAAATTTTCTTGTTTCATACACAACCAAGGTGGTAAATTATAAGGAATAAGAACCACATGCCAAATGCTACATGGGGTTTTAGAATTCCGAAATGGTTGAAATTCATCACTAGCAAGTCCAATTCGGACATTACAAGTCTCTGACGCAAATGAAGGATGAAGTTCATCAAATGACTTCCACGCCATTGTGCCTCATTATTCCATCATCAACTCTTATATCTTTATGCCATGTCATTAAAGTAGATGTCTTTGTCGACATAAACAACCTCTGAAGCCTAGGCTTCAATGGAAAATAGCGTAAAGTCTTTGATGCTATCTTCGTACCTTTTTTATTCATTGTTTCCTCAATATGTCTATCTATTTTCCATCTAGACGCACCACAAATATTGCAAGAATCAAGTAACTATCTTCCTTCCAGTATAACATGCAATCATTAGTACAAGCATCAATCTTGTTGTAGGAAAGGCCAAGGTATTCAATTATCTTCTTTGCCTCATAATACGATTTTGGCAAATCGGCACCATCAGGTAACAACTCCTCTTTTAACATTTTCAATAACATTGTAAATGACTCATTACTCCAACGACCCATACTTTTGATGTGAAGCATTTTAATCAAAGAGTAAAGCTTTGAAGCTATTGAATTTTGGACAGTGGTTGCTCGAAATCTTTCAATAGCCTGTAAAATCTTTTTGCTTCAATATTTGGTTCCTCTTCAATTAAATCATCACAATCAGTATGCACAGTTCTTCCATCAATATTAGGATATAGATCTCTCAACAATTCTTGTAATTCATCTTCTTCACTTTCACATTCTTCTAGTTTATCATCGTCTTCATCTTCTGATTCTGACAGTGGCTCACCTAACTTTTCCCGCTGACGATACCAAAAAGTATAAATTTAGATTATTCCATATACATTCAAATGTGTCTCAACTGTCTTACAAGTTCCTAAAGTTGTATTACAACATTTGACACACGGACATCGTATTTCATATTCTTCTCCAATTTTATAAAAGGAATAATCCAAAAATTTTTGCACTCCGATTAAGTAGGCTTCATCGAGCCGATTATCAACAAGTTGCATCCATTGCTTACTAGGTGCCGTAATCTTTGAAAAATATCATGAGACAAAGAAAAAGATCAAAGAAAATACAAATATTATTGAATTATCATAACTGAAACATAAATCTTAAATACAAATATACTACCTCTTAATCTCAAACTAGTTTAATTAGCTTTACCAATCCAGAATATCAATTCCACTCCATTTAAACCCCTCTTATTCCAATATTCAATTAGTTTGGTCAACAATATAACATAATAGAAAGAAATATTCAGACTCATTAAGGAACAATATAAACTATACACAAATTCAAAGAAGACCAGAAGTAAAACGAAATAAATAAAAACCCATAAATCAAAAAAAAATTGCTAGATGACGGAATAACAAACACCCATAATTATTATTTTTAACATCTTACAAGCTTCAATTATGATTCTGAAACAAACATATCAAGCCTTTGAGACCTAAGTCCCAACAAATTAAATAGGGCAATTAAAAAACAAAGAATATGAGTAATAGCAATAAATCTCGAAAACTCAACATATAAAAGGCATATAGCTCATGTACATAAGAGAAAATAAATCAGCATGCTCAACGAAACTTAGGAAAAGTACACTGCACAAAAATATTCACAATGTCAGTAGTGTAAACCTTTAGAAACAATGAATCATGACAAAAATATATAACTTAGTAGGATCAAGATGTAGAGCACCGTGAAAGAATTATTCATTTTCTTTTCTGAAAAACCAAATTTAATTGTTTCATATTACTAAATTGTAAGGGAAGCTAAGCACGAATTATTTACCATATTTCCTGCAATTGAAAAAAAATGAAGATTCAAATGTTTAGGAGGTACAAAGATGCACAGTCGAGAAGCAAAAACTAAAAACTAAAAACTAATGACAATACTTTTTTCCTCCTCAAGATTTTTTCTCTTATCGCCAGCTCCACAAAAAGTCTAAATTCAACAAAACTTTTAGAAAATCAACCCATATAAGTCAGAACAAAAATGGTAGTCGCAAATCCAACTTCCTAGGATTGCTTTCACTAGAATTAAAAATAACCGAATCAGACCATTTTATACTTTCACAAGTGTAACAATGAAAACTTAGGCGTAAGATAAATATAGAAGATAAATATCTTGAACCAAAATCGAAAGTACCATAAATGTCAAAATAAAGGACAAATAAGATTTGACATTACACCAAAATTTTAGAGTTCTCACACAACATATACACATTGGACAAACAAAATAACTTTGACTGATAAAGCCTCTAACTAGAACACTCAAGTAGTATGGCAACTCGAGCGAACAAATTTTCTTGTGCGCTCATGAATTGGTAACTAATTATACATGAATTATTTTCATTGTTATTACCACTAAAGCTCATCCAATTTTTTTAGGAGAAGATAACATCGACTCTAGCTAAAAGTCTAGAAAAGAAATTTTCAGTTGTTTTAGGCATATCTTCAAACATGTAGGCAGCATCAAAGTTCTTCCCTTTTCAATACAATTTCTTCCAAAGATGGACATTCAATATAATTTCTGGTTAGTGTTGTTACATTTTGTTGATATACCATGAAAAATTCCATAGAAGCAATTGAACAAATTTTCACATGAATACACAGAGCTACCCCAGGAAAAAAAGAGATCATGAAGAAAATTCAAAAAGCAGATACATAATACTATAATCAAATATCCAAAATCTGTCATATTGAATTGAAACGAACAATACCCGGCAAACGTGATTAGAAATATAGTCTAATTAAGTAAGAAAGATTGTAATAAACTCATAAAATAAAAAAGAAAACTCTATTGTTAACTGAAATGGGGAAAAGAAGTACCTCAGAGCAATTACTATGTATCGAGAAAGAATGTCTTCTGACAACAAACTTGAGCAAACAGTAAAAATTATAGCAGCCCAACAATCCGTTCTGCAGACCAGGCAAGTTTGATCGATTTCGCACAGACGAGTTGATCGATTTTGTACAGACGAGTTATTCGATTTTGCACGGACGAGTTGATGAATTTTGCATAGACAAGTTGATTTCGCAAACCAGACGAGCGAGACCAGCCTCTATAATTCTAGCGATAGAGATTAGGGCAGAGGATTTTATGCGGTACCATGTTTTGAGAATACAGAAATTTAATTTTATTTTTAGAACCTTTTATTTTTTTGTTTTGGCGCCTAATTTTTAGAAAATAATAATTTTAATATTTTGGTATTAGATTTGGCGGCACTCTATCCCACTAAAGGCCTCTCAATTATAATTTGGGACCAACTGCTATTTTTTAAGGGACCAGATTTATTACCTTCGCAATAAAACAAAGCATTAAGGACCGCAATATAATCTCGTCCTAATACATGTATTATTTGTAACGGGATTATTAACTCGTCCCTAAAAGTTGGTATTAAATAAGGCTTTTTCTTGTAGTGCACATCTCTAATACCCAAACATCCATGACACGTACTCCTATAATTCTTCTGTACCACCAAGCAAACTCAAATATCAACAGTCGTTCCAACAAGGTAATGTCGTAATAGTAATGAAGTATCATCAATATCAATCATATTGCCCTTTTTCTGAAACGTATACCCCCGTGAAGTCACACCAATTAGTAATACCATTTCCTTAATCATCTGAAAGTGCCTGTGCAGCCTAAGATTTTTGTGAACTCCCTTTCAGAACTGAACCATAACCTTACACACGCAAATATCAATCCTCCACAACATACCACATATACCATACCATCGTACGATAACATGAGAACTCCATCTCCCTTCCAAGCCGCAAGCAACTACGTACACAACACCAAGAACTTTACATTGAGCCCATCTGGAAGAAAATCATTATACATCCCATGCTCCTCATGCCATTAGAAAATATACACCTTCAGACCGTGGCAAAAATCATCAAGAACTCTCCGACTCCCTTTTGCATAAAACCGAACCTGTCATGACTAAATCCTTCTAACTCAACCAAGCTACGCATGCCACTAAAACCCAAGAGCATTGCCGCAAAACACTTGTAGAAACTCAATACCTCGACACACCCAAGGAACTAATCATATCCTTACCATATCGATGCGGCCTACTACCAAGCTATCACATTTATCTAAGTTCCTTCTAATTTACCTTCAACTTGACACTTCTTCTCACTATAACACCACCATTCGTCAACCCAGACTTACCACATGAGTACTCTCTTAAATATTCCCAAAAGCACCACATTGAAAATACCTATCACGAAGACACTTCCTGTAAATCCAAAGTCATTACCTTCACCTTCCTGATACTGCTATATAGAATCCCCAAATGATTCGGAAATACCACGAGTCTTGACACTCTCCAATGCAAACCTTAGTTTCTAGCCAACAAACAACCTTAAAATCTCCAATTATTACTTGTAAAATCTTAAACCCACCAGAACCATTCTCGATAGTCATCCACTATACTCAAACCTCAATTAGACTGATCAAATGAACCGAACAACGTGTGTCTCATTAGCACTCCAACATCGCAGGGTGTAACCTCACCTACAACCAAGCAACTTCCTGCTCTATGCACCGCACATCCCTTACCAATAACCACCTAAGACATTCTATGATTCTAAAACACCTATAAATCATAATACAACCTCTGTCAAATTTTCCTTTGCTCGAGCCATCCTCGGTCTCAATCTCCACAAGCCATAACTGATTCACTAGCATGCCTCAATCTGGAACCAACATAGCACATAATCATGCAATCAACAACTCAATAGCAGGATTCCCCACTTGGTTCGAAGCCACAGATGAAAACACACACTCAATAACTCATAATGTATATACTTTATTACTACCATAATATCATAGTGAGATTAAACTCAATCCTTTATCGGCTCGTGAAACACATACAATCTAGTACTTTCAATCTTCTGCAAATCTTGCATTCACCCTTGTAAAAGTTAAACCCACTCTCTTAAATGACACAAATTTGAATTGCAACACATATATTTCACTTGTAAATGAGATCTTCTAACATATAACATAACGATTACACGACTTCAGAACACTCCGCAAGAGATAACTCATCTGCTTCGCCTCAAACTAATATTTTTTTATACCTTCCGTCGTCTTAAACATTACGCAATCACTTAATCTTCCTGAGTCTGAACTCATACTGCAACATGAAATTTACTTCACTCCCAATTAGAAAGCATGAAAGGATTCTTCACACACCCATAACTCGGGGCTATACCTCAAATCAAGATGAAAATCAAGCATCTAATAGTTCTTCTATCCTCCAATAGAACCTTTTCATCGCTTCCAAATCATATGAATACACCTCGCAGTCGTAACATACTCGTCGCATAGTCATCCAACCATCACTTCTACTAGTAGGGACACTACCAAACGCACAAGCTCAAAAACATGTGCTCGCACAATTAGTAACTCGGTGCTCAAGATGCAGGCAAAACTCGGCCACAAGTCCTCTAGACTTGCCCAACATCAACACACAGAGATCACATCTCGCCCCTTGATATGGGAGTCACAAGCCATCGATGCATGTCTGATAATGAGGGATCATGTGCGCTTACGAATGCATGGAAGGAATTCAAGGAGTTACATTTCAAGCTGAATCAAGGACGCACGATAAGAATTCAAGAATGTGAAATTTTTCCTAAAGGTTCTGTAGCCTCCCGAGGATAAGTACAGACGTCTCCATACTGATCCGCGAGACTCTAATAAACCTGATCATGACTCGTGAGACCTTGTAACCTAGGCTCTGATACCAACTTGTCACGACCCCAAACCAAACCCGATCATGATGGTGCCTCTCGTGAAGACAAGTCTAGCCGACACAATTCCCAAATTTATTTTTTAACAGTTTAATACATCAATTTAAGTCATTTACATGAATAAATCCCCAACACGTATAAATTTAGCGAAATAAAATAAGTGCGAAAATAGATACAACCCGATATCGGGGTGTCACAAGTCAAGAGCATCTACTACGGTCTAAATACAATTTTTTTTTTGAAAATGTACTAAATACAATCTAATGGAATCAAGAGGGAGAAAATCAGTGCTGCAAACTCGGCCAGCTACATTGCTAAACTCCGATGACTCTGCCTCTAATCAACCAATACCCGCTACCGGGTTAAGAAATACCTGAATCTGCATACAAGGTGAGTACTCAGACTCAGTGAGTAATACCAATAAATAAAGACTGAGCGATAAAAAATCACGTAAAACACATCAACATGATATATAGAAACAGTAATAAACCAGTAAGAAAGCAATGAAGCTGTGAAATCTCATAAAACATCTTACCTCAGTTTAAACTACTTTAAAATACCTTTCCATAGTTAAACAAGTAAACAAAAAGCAGCTAGAACAGATAAGCACAGAAAATCCGCCCCTCGGGAACAAATACCAACAAAAAATAGCCCCTCAGGCAACAACATGGAACAACACCAGCCCCTCTGGCTATATCTCACATCACAATGGGTACCCGCGCTCACTAGGGTGTGCAGACTCCTCGAGGGCCCCTTACGGCCCAAGCGCAATATCAAGCTATCTTGTGGCATACTCAATAGTCTCTTGGCCTCATATCAACAACCCACCTCGTGGTGTACGAATTTCAGGCCCTCGGCCTCATAATCATAATCAGTGTATCACTATTGCGGCGTGCAGCCCGACCCAGAAGTATCCTCACAACAGAGTCCATCGGTCTTACTCAATCAAAATCTAATAAGCCACTCGGGCAATAGTAAAACATGATGGTCAACCCAAAATTTATTTGAAATATTATTTACTATGTTAAAACAAAGTAAACATGGTTGAGTTATGAAAACAACAATATATAGCATGACTGAGTACAAGTTTAAAGTCATATCCCAAAATATGATGATAGCAAATAACTTTCAATCAAATACGCGGTAAAACAATCATTCAATCAAATACGCGGTAAAATAATCATTCACGATGGACTAAGTCATAATCCCCAATAGTGCACGACCCCACGTTCGTCGTCTAGCATGTGTGTCACCTCAATATAGTACAACAATATACAATCCAAAGTTTCATGCTCTCAGGACAACATTTACAATCATTACTCACCTCGATCTGGTCCAAACTCTAGCCCACGATACCTTTGCCCTCACGAATCGGCCTCCAGATGCTCTAAATCTAGCCACAATCAGAACATAACCATTAAAATATGCTAAGGGAACAAAGCCCACTCAAAAAATATCCAATTTATATCAAAATATCCCGAAATTGCTCAAATCTGGCCTCCGGGCCCACGTCTCAAAATCTGATAAAAATCACATCAATACAATGCTCTTCTCACGAGTGTACCCATATCAAATTCATCAAAATCTGACCTAAATTGCCCATTCAAATCCCCAAAAGAATTCTAAAACGTTTCTTCCATTTTCCTCCAATTTCCACTCTAATTTCTCAAATTAATTGATGAAATTCCAGACTAAATCATGGGATTAAACCAAATATGAGTGAAGAATACCTACCCCAATTGCTCCACTAAAAATCCTTTCAAACTTCACCTTCTCTCAAGCTCTCCAGTGGCTTTTATGATATTGGACTTAAACCCTCGATTTTTAAAATATAAACTGTCTGCTTAGATATTTCTTCATCGCGAACGCGACATATCCCTCGCGTTCGCGAAGCACACCACTTCACAGACCGAAATTCCTTCTACGCGAACACGAGAACCCTCTCGCGAACGCAATTCACAACATACTCAACACTTCGAGATCACAACGCCTACTATTGAAAAATGCATTAGGGCCCAGCTACTCCTCTTCCTCTATGCGAACACGACTTGAGCCTCGCGAAGGCGATGACCATAGACCTCACACCTTCGCGACCGTGGAACCATCTTCACGAACACGAAGGCCAACTCCACAACCCCTCACCTTAACCCTTCACAAACGCAGGACATGCATCGTGAATGCAAAGGTCAAAAGCCTGCAACACCAATGGCAATAATTTTATAAATTTTCACAATATGAAAGGGTCCGATTCACCACCCGAAACTCACCTGAGTCCCTCAGGACCTCAACCAAACATGACAACATATCCCATAACATCATTCAAACTTTTCCCAACCCTTAGAATGCTCACAACAACATTAAAACTCCAAAATCACAGCGGATTCAGGCCTGAGAATCCCAAGAACTTTCAAATTCCGCTTTCGATAAAAAACCCTATCAAACCTCGTTCGAATGACCTGAAATTTTGCTCACACGTCACAAATGACACAACGGAGCTACTCCTACTTCTGATATTTCATTCCAGCCTTTATATCAAATCTCGCCTATCAACCGAAAACAATCAAAAATTCAATTTCCCCAATTCTAGCATAAACCTTCTATGGATCTCCAAAATACATTCCGACCATGATCCTAAGTCCCAAATCATCTAACGGAGTTAACCAAATCATAAAAATTTCATTCCAAGGTCATCTACTAACAAATCAAATCTTGGTCAAACGTTTCAAATTTCAAGCTTAAACTGAGAATTGTTCTTCCAAATTCACTCTGATTACCCTAAAAACCAAAATCGATAATTTACATAAGTCATAATATAGCACATGGGGCTAGTCATGTCCGATAACTGAAGAGCTAAGTGCAAAATCTCAAAACGACCGGTCGGGTCGTTACAATATGAACCTTTGAACATGTACTGACTATTTTATATAATATTTTAACTAGTTTCGAGTCGTTTTGTCACTAAGTTGAGGGTTTAAAGCACAATATTGGACTAGAAAGTAAGTTTTGAGATAAGGTAAGTCTCATTTCTAACCTTATAAGAGGGAATTAACCCCATAGGTGATTAGTATGTGCTTCAATTTGTTGGAGCTACGTACACACGAGGTGACGAGAGTCTGTACATAGTTACTAATTATGCTTATGTCCGGGTAGTTTAGGACCCATACCATGTTATACTTACGATGCTTTTAAACTACTTGTTAACTTAATAGCTTAAATCACATTGGAACTTGAAAAGGGAATTATTATAGGTTAAATTTCAATTTACTTGATTTTTTTGGGAAGAGTCATAATTATTATTGAGGATTGGTGTTTCTTTGAATATTAGCCTCTTAATAAATCTTGAATCGACTGGTTATAAATTATTCTCTTCTCATAGAGTGGGCTGAATGCCTCGGTAGTAGACAGATGCATTTATGGTTCGTGTCGTTCGACCCTCGACAGTGCATAACTTACATATTTTTATGTTGGATCAGGTTGTATGACCTTGGCATAATTTGTGTGTAATAAATTCTTGGAGCCCAATTATAATTGATGTTGCTTCATTGGCTCAAGAGGTTAAATTGTTAATGATGGAAATAAATTTGGGATTACATTTAGTGAAAGAATTATTTATTATTTCATGTTAATGAGTTTTCAGCTATATTTATGTAATCCAAGCTTAACTATAATTTTGGTATTTTATTGTTAGCCCATAGTAAGTGTCAAAGTTGACCCTCGTCACTACTTATTCGAGGTTAGACTGGATACTTACTAGTACATGTAGTTTATGTACTCATGCTATATTTCTGTAGGATCTGAGGCTTGCGCATTTGGATATCAGTCCGGTGCGCATTCTTGATTACTACGAGACTTAGCGGTGAGCTACCTTCTGAGCCCGTTCTGCCGCAACTGAAGTCTTTCTTTTGCTTTTATTTTTTCTGTTTGTTTTACTTCATACAGTAATGTAATATTCTTTTGTATATTCTACTAGTACCTCATACACTTGTGACACTAAGTCTTGAAAATTTATGCTAGCAGACACTTGATGGTTTTGGGTTATTTTACTTATCTTAATCATTTTCAAGAATTTTGATCTCTCATTTTATTAAATTCTTACTCCTATTTATGCATAAACTAAAAGTCGACTATTTTAAATTTTAAAAGAAAGGATCAAAGGGTTAGTTCACTGTTAGCTTGCCTAGTGGTAACGTTGGTCATCATCACGGTCTATAGAAACAATTTATTTCGCCTATATGAACATTATTCCCTTCAGGAACAAGCGGGGTCGTTGCCTTCTGCGTTTGGCTCCATGTGTCGCTTTATTACGCGAGCATTTATATGAGCATATTTTATCCTACACAAATAACTATATAAGTCCCCTAAATTTAATAGAGATTTTATTATTGGGTATATTATACTCACAAAGAAGATGACAATTGAAATTATTAATGTAATACGGTCTAATATGTTCAAATAAACCCGAATATAATTTAATTTAATTAATATTTTCAATATTGACTACTCCCTCCATTTCATGTTAAATGAGTTACTTTCCTTTTTAGTCTGTTCCAAAATAAATGAAATATTTTTAAATTTAAAAATAATTTTAAAAATAATTCAATTTTTTAAACTTTTTTATTCATTTACCTTTAATAAAAAACTTTTATAGCCATATAAATGTCATGATCCTATAAATTTTTTATCCCTTAAATTTTTAAGATCACAAATTTCAAAAAAAAAAATTCTTAATCTCCGTGCTTATTAGTTTTATAAATTTCGCAAGTAACTTTAAAAAAAAAAGGAAAGACAAAACGGCGGACCCGATACGGAAAAGTAAAAGAAGCGGAAACGGAACACGCATCCCGTAATTTATTGATTCCTAAGAACGATTATTTCCGGCAGCCGAAACTACTAAACCACTCAGCAGTCAGCAGTGTCAATCCGTCCTGCAGCCACGAAAGGGCTGCTAATAGCTATGTTGCTCGAAAATGTGGCCGGAAATCTTTCAAAAATAATGTATTTTTAAAAGAACTCGACACGAGTGCGGTTATATTTTAAGAGTCCGGATATAGGCTAATAGTCCCCTTCATATTTCAAGGGTCAAACCCACACATTTCGATAGTTAACCTTTTCTCCTTCCACTTTAATAATTTTGCCATTTACTGCTTTGAACAGTAAAAGTTAAACGAGAGATAGACGAAGTGATATTGAAAAGAGTAGTGGTTGGGGGTGGGGGTGCGTGGGTTTGGGAGGGGGAGGGTAGAGAAGCAGAATGAAAGCCCAGAAAAAAATGGAAAGCTTATAAAAATCCCTAGAGACCATGATATTGGATATGGAACGATACAATTATTATAGATAAAAAAAAAGGAACCTAAAAGATTTCGAATTGGGAAAATAAATGGGGCGTAAGAAAGTAGAAATAAAGCGAATCGAAGACAAGAGCAGCAGGCAAGTGACTTTCTCTAAACGAAGGAAAGGACTCCTAAAGAAAGCCAAGGAACTCTCCATTCTTTGCGATGCCGATGTCGCCGTTGTTGTGTTCTCCAACCGAGGCAGACTCTACGACTTCTCCAGCACTAACAGGTTCCTCATTAAATCTCCTCATATTGTTAGATCTAGTTTGTTCCTATTTTCCATACTTTTATGTTTCATTTATTTGTTTGTACTTATCTAAAAGGTGCGCTCCATTTATGCTGGTGAATCTATAGGATGACACCTAGCCATATATGCTGACACAAAACAGTCAGTCTTGTGCTGTTATTATCCGAGTTTTCCTTTCCAATAAATAGTAAAGAGTGTCTTTTTGCATGTGATTATAGCGGCGCCCAGAGAATTATGACGTGAATATCAGGAACCACCTTCTTGAACATTCTTTTACAGGAATTTTAGTTGGGGATATTCTGATATTTTTCGTCTGTGTATGTCAAAAGATTCACTTCTTGTTGCTTAAGACTTGTACATTAAATATTGATATGTAGAAACATTGCTGTTTGAAGAAAATTTTGGAGAAAAAAGGGGTTGGCCTGTTTTAACTACGGCTAGTAGGGAATAAGATTTCCATGAGTGTATGGTATATTAGCTTAAAAAAATATTGTGCTTGTGGCATTTTTTATGATTGATTGCTATTCCACATGAGCAACTTAATGGGTAATAGCACCTAGTGATGATTGCTATGATAATTTATAAGATACATATCTCCTGAACAGAAGCAATGTAATAGTTCTCTTTTTAGGATTTATAATTAAAAGTGAAAAATCCAAGATTGACCATTTTTTTCATTTAATATACGACTTTAGGCCCAGTAAAATCACATAGTGGGGGTAGGGGGTAGTGTGTATGCAGATCTTACCCCTATCCCGATGGAGTAGAGATGCTATTTCCAAAAGATCCTCGGCCCAAGAAGACAAAACGAGGCAATATCAATACCACCAATAGAAAACATAAGAAAAATAACATCATGAAAATGATAAAGTAGATGCAAAGCAAAAGCAATAGACAGTACATAAACTCGACGCTATGAAAAACGAAAAAGTAGTAAGACACAACACTGCCACTAACTGACTTCGACAAAAACCCTACCATACTAGCCTCACAAAGGTACGAAGTAAGAAAAGACTCAACTATATCTCCTAACCCACAACCATAAAAAAGAAAGTAACTCGTCTAATTTTAAACGGATGGAGTACTTTTTATCATCCCTATTACGGGTCATTTGGTATGATATATAAGAAGGTATATGGGTTATATACAAATTTAATACCATCTTAATATTCTGTTTGGTTCGCAAATCAGGTATAAGTTATCCCGGTGTTAATTTTAACACCAGGATAACATATACCTTATAGAGGGTGGGTAATTAGCACCGATATAACCTATACCTTCTTCTTTAAAATTATGCAATTGTCATTCTTAATACAACATACCAAACATCGAATAAACAATAATCCCAGCATAACAAATTGCAGCATAACTTATCCCAACATAACTTATACTTGCATAAGTCGTACTCCAACCAAACGATTCCTTAGCCGTTTCAATATGTATGCTACTTGTGTTCTTTCTTTAATAGGATCAATTAAGTATATATGTTTCTACTCGAGACTCCTCGTACAAAAGATTTCATATGTTGTCTGATTCGCTTTTTCAAGACGGTATGTCCGTGTTATATATGAACATTGACATTATGCCTTGAGAAATTGATTTTATTTGTTGAATCTCCTTCATGTGCATGGACCATGAATGTATCCTGATATACTTGAAGTTTTGCATCTTTGAGGCACAAAGAAGAAAGGAAAACAAAAGCACCCACTAAAGTGTTTAACATAACTAGCAAAAATGTTCTTCAACCCATGTGAGATAAAAAGTATCTTACCCACTCGTTTCTTAATCCCGCAAGATTTCACGAACTGCTAACTTCAGATCATTTTTATCTTTTCTATACCACTCCCTGTTCTTCCTCTTCGCGTCCTTGTCTATGCTCTCACTAGCGTCAAATATGCCACTTTCTTATGTTCTACTTTTCTTTGGACCTTTCACTCCACCACCAGCCCCCTTTGTGGCTGCTAGAGGAAAACCTTCGAGACCCTTAACTCCTCTCTGCAGCTTATATAATACATTCTGCCGTCATGGTCCGCATACTACTCGCATCCCCACTGATCCTTCAGGCTCCCATAATCAAAAACTTCTCCTCCAACTCTGGAGCGTTTTTCTTACTCAAGGCACCCACATGTTCCTCGGTTGACCATACAAAAGCTTCTTTTTTCTCTTACTCATGATTTTAAGTCCAAAAATCCTAATCTTTAAGGAAAAAGAAAGTCTAATCTTGTTTGGATTCTTTAGACTTCTTGAATTTTTTAATAATTTGGTCTTCTTGATCTTGCATCATTCTTCTAGATGAAAAACACTCGCCCTCGATCCTGACAGCTTCCATGAATGTCGCAAGATTTGCTATAGTAAAGAACATGGACCAAATACTCACTAGGTTTTAACTTACATTTTGTTAGCTTATTGTAGAGCTTCTTCATGTTGTCAGAAAACTTAGCAGTTGGTTTAACTAAATTTTAATTTTTAAGTTTTATCTTTTTACCAAGCCTTCTTCATGTAATCTTTTTATATTGACTATCAAACTTCCACTTGCAATATGAAGTTATTGGTGTCAGAATTTCATGAAACTTAACTAGCTCCATGTCTAGCTTTGAAATAAGCATGGAGGTCAGCGTTTTTCTTAGGAATGCATCAATTGCAACGGTTCTACCAACAATCGTTTGGATGATAGCCATACATATACATTTATGACGTCAAGGCGGAATTTTATGAGAAAGATGGGGGTTGATTTTTTTGCTCATCTTATGGACTTTAGGATTAATTCAATATGACTTGTTTGAAATGATGTAGTCGACAATCAAGTCAATGTTGTGTTGAGCATCTCTGGAAGGTGAAAGGTCAATCACACACATGGTTGGATACTCCAGTGGTTTTGTCCTAGAACTTTGATGGTAAATCCTTAGCTTGTAGATCCAATGCATGTTTCCTTGTGTCTTTGATAATAGACTTCATCAGTTTTGTCCTTTTCACTCCCTTGACTATCTAAATTAGTATCATATTGGGCATGTTGACTCGATACTCTCATGCCTTGGTCAGCTTTAACCTCTTCGGCCTGACAATTTATCATGCTCTATGCGGTTGAATTGGTGATTATCGAAGTAGTTAACGTGGTGGTAGTACCGATATGTTATGTAGTGGTGGATGATGTAGACATTGTGACAAATTCGGTAGCAAATTTTGAAGCATGACCTTCAACCAATTCAGCCATATGCCTCATAGATTCAGTCAAGCTATCTAGCTCCACTTTAAAGCCATCTAGATGAACTGTAATTTCTTCATTATCTCGTATAAGGACTTTCTTTATTAATTTTTTAATTTTAAATTTCAGATCCCTTGAAGAGGATCCTAAACTTGTTGTTTTCTTGTCTGGTGACATGATGATCAAGATAGCAAATCAAGATTTTGAACCTGAAACTTATGCTCTGATACTAAATTGATGTACTTTCAAGGTTGTGCTCCCCTCAAGTACAATGAACAAAGAAAACAAAAGTGGCCCCACGATAGTTAATCACAAAACTAGTTAAATCAACTTTCATACTCATGTGAGAAAAATATAAGATAAAAGAAACTTTACTCATTCATTTCTTATTTTCGTGAGATTGCATGAAGTGTTTAATAATAGAGGGAGAGTGAAATAAAAGATAAATCACGGTTTTTAAGCAAGAGTTTAGAAAAACTAATCACCAATGTAACAATGTTTACTTTCACCATATTGAGTGAGCCCTTTAAATAGGCCTGGCAATTAATAAAATTGATGAGGTTAAGGAAAGCTAATTCTAATTAAACTAAACTAAAAATAAGGTGAAGAAAAACATATTCTAATTAAAATAGAAAAAAATCTAGTAGGAATATAATACTCGCTAACAAAACTACAAATATAATCTTACTAAAACAAGAATCAAATAAGAATTCTAATCTTTAAGGAAAAGAAATTCGAATCTTGAATAGGTTCTTGGACTTCTTGAATTTCTTGATTTTTTACCTGCTTGATTTTGCATCATATCATATGCACTTAATGTTGAATGTTTTTTTTTTTTTGAATTCACTAGGCAAGTGCCTAGGGTTGGTTTTTTATATTAATAACAGAAAAGAAAAAGGAAATACAACAAATAGAAAAAGTACAAATAAGGGGTACAATAGCACCGATATTGTTACCCATATAACGCAACGGCTATCCTTATTGTACTAATCCTATCGAGGCATAAAATAACCTCACTAGCAAGCATGCAAAAAGAAAGAACTTGATAAGACTAAATGTTCAGTGATCATCACGGAGTATATAACGTATTCTGTGGTGATATTACAGATGATAATACTTAAAAAAATGGTAAGATAATACAATTTTGTTGAAACTTTTGCATTCTCCAATTTGTAGCTCTTTTGCTTTTTCTTCCGCTTTCTTCAAATAATCTTCAAACTTTATGACCTTGCGAAAGTGGTAGGTATACTCGCCTTTTGCTTTGCATTTTTCATTGGTGGTTTCCTAAGGGCAACATCTTGTGTTGCTTTTCCATCGTAACTGTGTTGCCTGCCATCGCAACTTCTATCCCTTGTTCTAGATTTTCTATTTTTTCTATTTTTTCCGCTATGCAATGGCGACAAATCGCCTTTCCTCGCTGCCGCTGCCCGGAGTTGATTTATAGTAATATCTTCATCACCTTCTTCATAAACATCTCTGCCTAAATTTTGTAGGTTTTGGAATTTCTTGAGAAAATCTTGTGATACCAAAATGTTATCTTCTTTAGTGACCAAGACTGCGTTTCTTTGATTTTTGTTATTGGTGTTGGTCATTCTTCCAGTGCTAGCAACATTAGGTGCACTTAAATTTTTGAAAGGTGTGAGACTTACCAACGCATCAAGTAACATTATGTCATCCAAAGAGATTGTTGGTATACTTATTAGAGCAGTTGTGAGTGCATTTTCATTCACCTGTTGCTGCCCACGTTCAACAGTAGAAACAGATGAAGTGAACTGCTGCTGCTGCCCAGAGTTCGTTGCTACTGCCTCTCCTATCAGACTCGTTTTTTTAGTTGTGGTTATTTCGGCATGTTGCTGCCTTGATCTAGGGATAAAATCTGGAGCTGTTGCATTGAGCCTGCTTCCAGATCCTATCTTAACGTAGCTACCTCCTTTTGGAATTGGAGACACTACTGTTGTTATCGCTTCATCACCACTACATTTCTCACCATCGTATGAAGAGTCATCCACAAAATCAATTCCAAAATCTTCTTCATCATTGTATTCACGTTGTTGAATCCATATCTTGAAATTTATTGCTGGCTCTCTCACATTTTCTTTGATAATATCATTATCGTCTTCGTTATCCTCTTCACGTTGCTATAACAAAAATTTGGATTTGATCACCTTTTGTTGGATAAGTTCATCATTGTTTCCAGTTGAGAGAGTAAGCTGCTAGCTGCACCTTCAAACTCGCCATAGGATTCAATTGATTGTGAAGGGATTTCAAACACCAAAGTGTTCAAAATGACCAAAGGTTGTTTTACCACAGAAGAATTCATCATCCTTGCCTTTTGTGTGTCGTTGATGATTTGTTGGATGTGAGGATTTGAAATATACATTTTAGGTGTATTGGAGCTGATCGCCTTAGTCGTTTGGGAAACAATAGGAATAATGGCCTTCGAAACAATTTGCGACCATTTGTGTTCTTGGAATGTTGCTGTTGATTGCTACTGCCTGAAGCTTGAGGTTGGCCATTAGCATGTTCCTTTACTGGAGCTGTAGTTTTTGAAGAACTTTTCTTTTGTTTTACATTTGTTGGATAGCTGTATTTTCCAGATTTTGAATCTGAATCTCTAAACACCTGTTCGCATTTTTTAGCAGCATCATTCTCTCCATCTTCATGTTCAATGGTCAAGTCTTCAAAAGCATTTGTACACCTAATATTTTCTGATGTAAATTTCTGTTTTTTGGAATCATTAGCAGCCCTTTTACTAGGTGATACAACTGACCAAACCTTAGCCACGTTTTGTTTTTTCCCAACTTCCTTTGTAATTTGTCCAGCTGCTCCTGCTGATTTTTCCACTGGATCAAATAGTGTAGCAACACGTTCAACACCTATTTTCTCCAGCTTTGTACCTGCATCAATATGTCCTGTCCTGCTACTTTTAAAGGTTATGACTAATGTTTCCTTGATTCAACATCTCCCCCTGCATTTGAGCAGTTCCAGTGTTTTCAGTGGTTTCCTGTTGGCCAACCCTATAAATTGGGTTTTCAAACAAATTCACAAATGCATCAATAGTAATAGCAGCCACACCCATATGTTGATTACCAGATGTAGTCAATGCAACAATAGACTCCAAGTTGGAACATACAGTAACAGCATGTCCTACTACTACATCTGTTGCATTATTTTTGGCCTTGGTTTCTCGATCAGTATTAGTATTAGTCATCCCAGCAGCATTTCGATCATTTGAAACCTTTATACCAGTTGCACTTCCATCATTAGGAGCATCCGAAATTGATTCCCAATTTATGAAGCACCATCCATAGGCTGCACAAGCTTGCTTAAACTAGCCTTAGGAACACCAACACCAACACCTTCACTGACAGTAGCAGTCTTTTGCCCTCCTTCAGCCTGCACATTCAGTATCTACTGCTGCATAACATCATTTTCTTGTAAATCCTTAGCTGGAACTGTAGAGATACGATTGGTATTCAATGCAGTAAGATTGGCGTTGATTGGTCAATTAGCATGAGGTTCATCAATCCCAGCAGCTTCTCGATCCCCAGCTCCCTTCAATGCAACAGTAACCTCCACATTTTGCTGCTTAATACATTGAACTTGCACTGAAGCAACTACCAAATTCTGGGCAGCCCTCTTTGCATTTAGGATCTCCCTAGCATCCCCTTGCAATTTTTCCACCTTGCTCATATCCTCAGACAAACTCAAAAATTCAGCAGGCAGTAGACAATCCTTATCAACAACTTTACCTTGCACATTCCTTGTTGTATTTTTGTTTAATCTGCGACATGATGTTTCATCATGTCCTTGATGTTTACAACAGTGACAATACAAAGGTAAGTTGTCATAAACAAACTCTTGAAAGAACTCAACACTCTTGCCCGTCTGCTTATCCATAAAATGCAAACGCACCTTCTCAGGTAATTTGTCCATTAAATCAAGAATCACTTTGACTCTTGCAGTACTAGGAAGCGACTTAGTCTGGGTAGCTTTGTCAATAGCTATAGGTTTACCAACAACTGAAGCTATAGACAACAAAGCTTTCATCGCAAACAGCTCCGTTGGCAAATTTGGTAAGGAAATCCAGACCACGGCCTTCGTGGTTTCTTCATTGACATTAAAATCAAGGGACCATGGGAAAATTCGGATTTGATGCTCCTTACCATTGAATTTGAAGTAGTTAACTGATCTCGCAAATGAATTAACGAAATATCATGTTGATCCACCCTGAGAAGCAATTGTCGAGGTGCTAGTTGACCGATCAAATCAGACATTGTCCTTTGATGCCGAAATATTTCGGCATTACATTTCTTAAGGCTATTAAATCTAGTGCATTTGAAGAGAGCTTCACTACAATGGCTTGATGTAAACCTTCCTCTTTTGCGAAATCCATCCTTTCCTCCATTGAAAACTTGATTGTTGGGACTCCGTGAATTATTTCAATTGGTTTGAACAACTTTTGATTCAAAGTAGTTGCAGCCTCCCGTTGGATCAATTGATCAACATACGTTTGTTTTGAGTTGTCATTTGAGATCATCTCTCCCACAGCCAAAGGCTGGGGAGAGGACGATGCATCCATAGTTCTTCAATACTCCATCAAGAAGAAAGAAAAACAGAATGAAAACAAAGAGCAGCGATGAAATCTGCCCAGTGAACACGCTGCTTGAGTAACTCGAATGACAAAATCAAAGATCTGATGCGATTGGCAAAAGATTTTAGGAAGAAATCAGATGTGGGTTGTTCACAATCTGTAATGTGTTCTTTTGGTAGCTAATTTGTGACCTTACCTTACCGGATTCCAATGATATGCCCGATGAATAGTGACGGGATCACTATTTACCCTTCTTCCTAGAGAGAAGGCAATGAGTTTAGAGAGAGAAAAGTCATCTATGGGGTCTTAAATGTTGAATTTGGTGATTACTTTGGTGTATCTTTATCTTTCTTTGTATGTCATACACTTCTCATTGTATCGAGTATTGATGTTTTAATCCATAAGCGTGTCGTTTCATGTGGTAGCACAAAATATATAAACGAGTAGCAATCATGAATAATGTGCATAGCATTGCATGCTAAAGTTTCAAATCCAAAGGCAATCAATGTATTCAAGGTTTTCTATTTGACGTACTTTCATTTCTGACAATACTTTAAGGGAAATTCCTTCCCGCTCTCCAATAGGGTCCAAAACTGACACTAACGTGACTTGCAAACAACGCTGCTCGGGACCACCTACCTTCACTTTAGAGTCTTAGGCGCAACTCTTCTAGTTAGAGAAGACTCCAATTGCAAACCCGTGCACTCCTATCCTATTGTTGCTTCTATCACGATAGGGAACCGTGTGATTCTTTCTATTCCCGTACTTTCTCACTCTTATGGAGTTGTATTTCCCATGGGAAAATCACTTGAGCTTTTTCGCTTTTGCTCCTTCGGAAATTCCGAAGGTACAACATATGAATTATAAGTAATGACCATGAGGGTGTCCATTGTAATAGGGGTAGTCTTTCATCGAGAAATGAAGAGACTCAAGCTCTACTCTTTTTGCTATAAATTCTTCGTTTAGTAAAACCTCAATCTCAATTCCAAGAAATTTCGTATATAACATTTATCCTAAAAAGACGGAGTTCACACCTACTTTGAGGAGAAAGAATCCGATCCCTAACTTCGATTATCAAGACTTATTGTCAACTTGGTATATGAACATGTAAATTACGCATATGAATACTATTGAGTTAATTATGGATTAGATTTGGCGGGCTGTTCAAGGTCCTGGGCCACTTTGTGGTTATTTAACAATTTGGCATATGAGACACAAAGTTGAATGGCACCCATCATTTTATATATTTTCTCAACTCACAGCCATAAAGGGTAAAAATAAAATCCTAGATATCATTCTTGCGACATCGAACCAAAGAAAATATATTGCTCTATCTACTTGTAAAAGGTCTTAAAGTGATCCAAATGCTTACCTATACTAATGTATTAGGTAAACTCTACTCAGCGATATTTTGATGTAATTCCAATTTGAATTTAAAATTGCCAGTGTATTTTTACATCGAACTTAACATGCACAATTTCTACATTACCTGATAGTGAAGTCATAGACATTTTGCTGGCTAGAGAATAAATTTTATTTTTCTTTGATTCGATAATGGAAGTATGACTATTGATACCACTGCTGATGGAAATTATAACTCAAAACATCTTTAAAAAATAGGTGCATCAATTATAAATTTACTGATCCATTAAAGATAGCATATTAATATTAGCTTGTGAAATTTTTGTAGAACAAAAAATTATTAAATACCCCTAGTTAAAATTACAAAATAACCTATTAGCCTTAACATAGTGAAAGCGTCACAGGAAATCTAACAAATATGTGACCATACCTTGTCAATAACTCTAAAAATGGAAGGCGTACATATCTTTAATCATTTCCTCCGTTTCATCTTTTGTGAAAGTGTTTGACTACGCACGAAGTCTAACAAGAACGTCTTTTAGAGCAACATACCGTGTCATGAACATTCTGCACTTTGGGTCCATAGTTGTGCAGTAATTGGGCATCTCACCATGGTTGCTGGAGTTGGACTAGACAGGGTTTCATCGTTTCTTCTTCCTTCCTTGCAACAAAGAACAAAAGAAAAGGGCATCACTTAAGATATTATAAGCTAACAAAAAAAAGAAAGAGAGAGAGAAAGACAATGTAATGAACACGTCATGTTATGAAAAAGCTCATCGTATTCTCCGAGCAATAGTTCACGTTTCAGTCTATGCTTTGCTTATATGGTGGCTTGGCTGAGGTTCCTTCTCCTTTGTAGTGTTCTGTCTTTTTTAGGATGTGCTATATATTCCTTCTTTGATCTTGGCTCGTTGATCCATGTAGGATTACGCCTCTACTTAGTCCCGATGCTCGTTTCGCTTCTTTATGTCAAACATATTTTGTGACCCTCACGCAGGCGTAATAATTTTGTGCTAGGTCTCTACACCATACTAGAGCATAATCTTGTGCCATACGAGGACCATTGCAATTGTTCCTTTGATTCTAATATGAAATTCTTACCGTACTATGGTTTACCATACTACGGCTAATCAAGTTTTAATCTATCAAAGATTGCTCATTATAAGTATGAAAGTTAGTAGCTATGGTCTCTAACCCTGTAGAGATGAATGAACGAATGATTTTTCAAGTTGTACGAAGCTCTTAACGTCCGTCAAAGTCTTTACACCCGTTTACCTCATAATACTCACCTTTACCTGGCATGGTTAATCGAGTGATATGACTTGTGATTATTCGTGTCACCTTAGCTGATTATTTCCTTATCACTAAGGCAACCCCAACAAGATTTGATGTTGCTAATTGACATGCTTGTTCTTTTTCACCTATGTTTTTGGCATGTCAAGCTTTGTAGAGCTTTTCTGCACATGCACTTAATATTTCTAGTTCAAGATATTTCTTGTTAACATCAACAACATAGTTAAACACACACCTTCGAACCCAATCAAGGGAGCTTGTGTAGCATCATCACCGAAGGCACCCCATTATGTTGGCCAAATACGAACTTTATGCTTCAATGAAAGGTCAGGGTTTACTAGAGTGGTCAGTCCTTCCAGGCTTGCAATCCAAAGGGAAAAAAGGAAAAAAGTCTACCTATGCTAACGAATCCAACGACCAACAGTTGGATTATAAAATATAAAAGATAAAAATAAAAATAAAAAATCAAAGGCGCGAGTAATAAAAATGAGGGCTTGCAGCTTGTTGGATGAACTATAAAGCATATATAGAAAGTATACACCAGCTTGAGGTAATTGTGAAATATACGATATAGGATCAGATAGAATCAATTAAGTTTATTATTTTCCTGTAATTATGCAATTCTCAGCTTCTTTCATAGTTTAGAACATGTAAACTTAACTGCTTAAACATCAAATAACCTGAGGGAATAATTAATTTATCATTCAACAATTGTATCCTACAATTTTGTGTACTTACACATTAGTAATCGCATCTCACAATTTTATATGTTTCAGTCTCACAGAGATCGTTCAACGATACCACAGCCATGTGGAAGCAGAAAAAGAGAGCTCTGCAGAAGTTTTGGACACAGAGGTATATGTGTAGTTGACTTGGCAATCCAGTTTATTCTGATGACTTAGAGCCCTCACTGTATACCTGAAATATGTTTGCGGCCTGTGAACTAGTAATAACTTATGTACAGTACCCTGAATAATAGCAAACCCCCCATAGGTGCATAGTTAATACACCCAAAACAATTCCACCACTATAGCGCTAAATGATCAGTCGGAGACTATTTCCAAATGCTGTATAATCCATGTAACTTCCTGTATCCTGAATAGGTCCAAAGACACTATCCGGGATATTTGTGTGCCCTCTGACTTGAAGGTTCAACCTAGTATGTAGTGATTAATGATGGTAACTTGTCATCATGGTGCCTAACAAGTGTCTTCTGCTTAGACATGGTTAGTATTTTGTTGAAACCAAAAAGACCTGACAGCATTTTTCTTTTGATAAGGACAACCTCTGACAGTATTTCATTCTTGTATGGAGTGACTTATTATCAATTCGTTTGGAGTAGTGATCAATATTTACAGTTCTGATTGCTGAAAGTTTTCTGTCCTTGTGAGGTGGAAATAGCACTCTAAATATTCAAGCTTCATGACAGTGGGAGAACTGTTACAAACGGTAGAAAGGTACTGACCTCATGCTCCTCTTTCATTTCTTGAAAGGAATACTACTCATCTCTTCTGTCTCAATTTGAAAGGCAACTCGAGGAACCTGCTGTTGATGATCTCAGTGTGAATGACCTTGTCCATTTGGAAAACCAACTGCAAACTGCTCTAATACAAGCCAGATCTAGCAAGGTCACACCAAGTTCCTCTCTACTTCTTTACTTTCCTAGTTAGATTTACATTTTTTAGAACTCTGGTGTTGATTTGTACATCGCGTTTTTTAGACGTTACACCCCGTAGCTAGTGTGTACTTCAGTTGTGTTCTCATTCTTTATACCTCTTGTAATCGTGTACAAGGTAGTAATTTGTAAGTTTGTCTTGGTTTATTTTCTTGTCCGAAGGCCAGGGACCTGAAGAATTTTCGTGGTTTCAATAGGTATTCATTGTACTAACATTTATTTAGATGACTTCGTAATTTTAGAACTATTTGCATAATCTTTTAAGTATATTTTGACATTTGTTTATCCTTGGAAGGAAATTTGACTAGTTTGTTTTATGCAGACGCATTTGATGATTGAATCTATCAAAAGTCTTCGCGAGAAGGTAGGTCTCGGTTACTATCCCAAATATATTTGGTATAGGAAAGCATTTCTCGGAAAATAAGAGCTTGGTATCGTGTTTCTAACTAGTGAACCCTTTTCTATCAGAGCCATATGTCATCTCTTTGTCTCCAACTCCCTGAATATTGACTCTCATCATGGTATATATATTTGATATATGCTTAGCTTGGTTTCCTGTACCTGCCTGGAACTTGCATGCCATCTTAATGCCAAATGCTTAAGCTTAGATAATCTTGAGTAATACAGCTCCTTGATCAGATACACTAAAATAAGTTAGGGGGATCAAACTCACAACGCTAGTAGACTCACTACTAGAAATTCGGCAAAAACCAACCAATTGGTAGGTCAAAAAAACCGACCAAGTAGGTTGGTTTTTCAAAATATTTTATTTTTTAAGCAACCTCCACTTCCAACCAAGAGGTTGTGAGTTCGAGTCTTCCCAAGAGCAAGGTGGGAAGTTCTTGGAGAGAAGGATGCCGAAGGTCTATTTGGAAACAGCCTCTCTATCCGAGGGTCGATTGGAAACAGCCTCTCCTCCCTTTCGGGTAAGGGTAAGGTCCGTCTATATATTACCCTCCCCAGACCCCACTTTGTGGGACTATACTGGGTAGTAGTTGTTGTTATTGTTGTTGTAATTGTTTTTTACGAAACCGAGCAACTTTGGTCGGTTTTCCTTGGCGCAAAAATGCGGGAAACTATTTTTGAGTCCCGTGAAATTTATTTTTCAAGAAACCGATCCGACCAACTTTGGTCGGTATGTCCTTTTGACCTTCAAAATACCGTCCACACGTAAATGGTCGCGTTTTGGACAGTATTGGCCATTACCGACCAACTTTGGTCGGTTTTTTTGGACGGTTTTGTTCGGATTTCTAGTAGTGACTTGCTCATTTTCCGAAAACATCATGCGCGCCGTCGTCTAGTACTGCTCTACCTACTTCTGTTAAAAATGTTGGTTATTCTAACTATGAGGCAGAAATAATATGATGTTATAGTTGCCATTACACTATGCTTGACAGCAGGCATGACCTAATTAAAACTTTTCTATACAGGACAAACTGCTGAGTGAAGAAAACAAACATCTGGAGAACCAGGTAAATTTAAGATCATAAATCTTCTCTTCCACTAGCATGACAGAATTAGGTGGAGTCTGCAAAAATATTGTCCATGTTTCTCCAAATGACTAATTAATGTGCATATATATGCCCCCCCCCCCCCCCCAATAGATTGCTACGACGAAGAACAAGAGAGAAGTGAACAATGGGACGATGGCTTTAGATTTGACTAACCTTGCACCAGCCAGCATGAATTGTCGACAGCAAAAAGCGACTCTGAATTTCCTCTAGTTATTCAGGAAAGGTTTCCCGTAACTGAAACTACTTCTTGCCAAGGTAAATTGGTGCATCTTTACTTTGTAAATTCCCATTGTCCTGCTATACCTGAAACACTGCAAAATAAGAGTTCCCAGAATTAATAAAAGATATTGGTGTAATCTAAGTATTTGAATGTTCATCTGTAAGACCAACTAATTAATTTGTTGTGAGCGTGATGAGTTCTTCTTTCCACGTCAGATGTGCACGGATTCAGTCCTTCTTTTCATTTATTGATACAATTGGAACGATGTCTGATCTTCCACTTCCAATCAAAATGTTGTGAGTTCGAATTTACCCCAGAGCAAGGTTGGAGGTTCTTGATGGAATGATACCGGGGGTCTATTTAGAAACAGCCTCTTGTTGTTGTTGTTGATACAATTGGAACGATTACATGCATGGAAAAAAGAAAATATTTTATGGCTGTCATTACTGTCTGTATACATTTAGAAACTACTTAAATTTAAACTTAGTCAAATTTTATAGCATTATGGCATATCTATCTTTAGACAAGAGGGGTTGCTCTGATGGTAAGCAACTCCCACTTCCAACCGAGAGGTTGTGAGTTCGAGTCTCCCAAGAGCAAGAGGGAAGTTCTTGGAGGGATGGATGCCGAGGGTCTATTTGGAAACAGCCTCTCTACCTAGGACAGGGGTAAGATCTGCGTACACACTAAGACCCCACTAAGTAGGATTATACTGGATTGTTGTTGTTATAGCATATCTATCTTTCTCTCTTAAACTCTAGGTACACATTAAATACGTGAATAAAAGGAAGGGAGCACTAAAGATGACACCTTCCATTTAATGGGTTCAACTTGATACATAATTAATTATTTCGTTAAAAGTGTTGGGTTCAAATCTAACATTTGCTGAGAGTATTCTGTGTCGAAAATTATAGGTTCAAATGAACCCATAATCCAAAGGTTACATCTGTCAAGATCAAATTTTTGAGAAGTAAAAGTTGATAATAATGTTGATTAGAGAAGTAATACAATGAAGTGAAGGAAATCAAACACACAAAAAAGAAACTTTTTTTTAAAAGAAACAAAATTTATTCGGGAATATATATGTGAAATATGAAGTTACAATGTGAGAGTTACCATTAATCGAGCAGCTTCATAGTTTGAAGAGAACAGCAAATCAACTGATATATCATAACAATGACTACATGGGAGTTTATGATACTTGCTATTTGCCCTTTTTGATCTGATTTTCGCCGATTTGAGCTCTGCCTGCATTCCGACACGTGGAAAACTTTACGTTTCGTTAGAAACCGTCCCTGCTGTGCTGAATGCTTTCGCTACTTCTCTCCGGGTCTGATTTTTATCGATTTAAAATTAAGTTAAATTGTTATCGATTAAAAAAAAATAAGTTCATTTAAATTAAAATCGAGGGAGTAATATTTTTAAATTTAAAAAAAAAAGAAAGCCAAGATTGTGGCCAATTAAAATTTTGGCTTCGCATCTTTAGACACTAGTTGCTTCCTTCATGAGTAAGGAGTGTTTGGAGCTGCAAGTGGGCCCCAACTCCCAAGTAGATGGGTTAAATTAAATGGACGCTGCAGAAAGAAACAGTTGATGTACCAATAGCAAAACCACAAAGGACATAGTCTACAACCAACCACATATCTACTACGTCCACGAATTTGACCGACTCTACCAACTTCGTACGCAGCTGCTGCGTCGATGAGTTTGACTAACTTGCATGGGTGCACAACCCTAAAATAATGAACGATTAATCACTCAATATAATTTCACGTGTGGATCTGAAGTGTATGCATAGACGATAAAGATATTGTTTTCGAAAGATGCTCATCACAAGGAGATAAAAAGAAAGTAATAATAACAACTACATATAACAAGAAGATATTATTAACAATCTAAGAATCAAAAATATAAATGAATATCAATAATTAGAGTAATGGGAATGTATTAGGCAATCGGAGCTGAAAACAATACAAGCACAACAAGTACCACTAATAATCTAAAGCAAGACACTACAAACTAGCCTAACACTCAACGGGGAAGCTCAACTACCTACTAACCTACTATATTAATACTCGCCTCCAAAATTTTCTATTTAATATCATGTTTTCGGAGAGCTAAACGCTGAAAATAGATTCTCTCATTTATTTTTGGCATATACGCGGAAGATTGTATAAAACTATTTACAAAATTTAATGACTAGAGTATGTATTAAGTTTTTCTACTATTCTATGAGAGAGAGTTAGCAGGCACACCTCCCATACATCAACATACCTGCTTGTTGACGAGGGCACTGTTTATATGCTTTAAGATATTGTACTTCATAGCATCATCACTTGGACTTATTTGATGAGTTTGCTGAAAGTATACGGGCCCATTCCACGCCTTCATAGCAGTAGTATTTGGAACTGAATTTCCTGTTCACATGGTCTCTCTTTGCATATTCCAACGTCACACCTAGCAGGCGGATCCAAGTTTTTGTGCCAGCGGATTAAATCTTACAAGTTCATAACTTTAGTCGTAAAATACTAGTTGTTAAATGAGTTCAAATAAAATATTTATACAAAATTTAGGCAGCTTAATTTAATCGTAATTTATATATATACGCCGTATAATTTTTTGATGAAGCGGGTTCAGTTGAACCCGCATACCACCATGTGCGTCCGCTACTGCCTAACAATATATACCCTTGAATTATCAGTACTGAACCTGCTTGCCACCACGCGCGTCTGCCACTGCCTAGCAGTATATACCCTTGAATTATCAGTTTATTGCTTTAGATGAACTTGATTTTGTGTGAAGTTAGTAAACATGGAGAACTCAGCAGTTCAATCATGTTAAATAGTACGTAGCAATGTTCTTGTTGCTCTCCTTTCGCAGCTATAATTTAGATTTTTATATTGCTTGTAGTTATTTTACAATGTTTTAATGGACGGAAATGTCGAATTAATTGTTTTTGCTATCAAAAATTTTTACAATAGATTATAGAAAAATTATCAAAAATAAAACAAGGAACCTAATATACCGGAAGTAATATGAAAATATTTTTTGGAGTAAAAATGTTTGTTTTTTTAATAATAGGCTATAATATATCAAAACAAAACAACATGCAAATCTAATACTCTAGAAGCAACACAAATATTTATTCCAAAAGAAGTAAATTATTCAACAATTTATATAAAAGTAAAATGAACTACACATAATGGTGATATGAAAAAAAAATCTAAAAGGATTGATAAACATGCAAAGTTTATTAGCTTAAAATCAAGTATTACCAGGCAACATGATTATAATTGGTGCAAATTTTAGTTTGCTTACAATGATATTGATGAAAATTTTCTTAATCAAATCGAAGAAAGGCATTTACATTATGCTAATAAATTTATAAAAATAGAGCAAAAGCTTATGGAATTTTTGCAGAAGATTTAAGAGAAAAGAAAGGATTTAACTGGGATCCAGAGGGTACTAATGAATTTATTAAAAAAGAAAAACAAGCAATAAAAATATTAAACTCTAGGCCTTATTAGCTTGAGGAAGAAGATGATTTTATTTATTAAGAAAAAAGCTCACTCCCTATCAAATACTGGGGAGTAATATTAAGAAGATAAAATGATGAAATAATACGTAGGTAAGTGTCTAGGATTTAGAGGGTTAGAATTGTGTTATTTTATTAATAAAAGGAATTATTATTATAATAAAAATATGAAATAAAAACTAGAAATTTTGACTCTCTTACTGCATCATTGTCATTCTTTTAAAGATAAATTAAGAGAATAATATTGTTATAGCTTAATGTTGGATCTTAGTCACATTTTATTATATACCCATTTTCCTCATAAAAAGGTCTAGCACAGGTTATATTAGAATATCTGCTGGGATTCAGTTCAAAATTTAATAGACATTCAAATAATATCTGATTGAGGTTGAAGGAAAAATTATTTAAAGCTGAAAAAAAATTTAAAAAAATTTATTTGCAATTTAAGTTGCATTTGGACGTGAACTTGCCTTGAAAAGAATTATTGAAAACTTGCGCCTGAAATATCACATTTATTTCCTTAGAAATATTCCTTAATAAAGTTTTTAATATTTTACCAATATTGTCTTAAATTATGATTAATTTCTTAATTATACCTAAATCAACATAACACAAAAATAAATCATCAATAAACTTAAATTGTGTTAGTGTATTTGAGAAGGTTGTTTAACGGGTGGGCCGGGTCAATTTTTTTGACCCGTCCGGGTTCCCCGGCTTCCGGGCCGGGCCGGGCTGGGTTGCACAGTATCGGGTTCGTAGCGGGCAGGGTTAGTTCGGGTAAAAATTGAACAATAAGGATTACGGGTTGAGGGGGCCGGGTTTAGTATATTTTTACTTTTTTTTTGGAATTATGTATAGTATAACTATTGTAGTTATGCTAATACTTTGTAATAATTGTATGAATACAAGTAAGATGGGGAAAAATTGCACTTATTGCTAGTGCTACTTTATTTCTTAATTTCAAATTGAAAAAGTAGAAAATGAAATGTTTATATTTTTTCTAACAAGTAAACTAGAAAAGTAGTAATTTCAAATGTTTTGCATCGCCCTAGCAAGTTCATCATAATCAATGTGAACCGATTGACCTTCTTCTAGCGTGTTAAATTTGGATGGGTTTCCAAGTGTTAATATATCTCCATGTTCCTCGTCTTTTGGGCTATCAACATCTTGCTTTCCTTGATTTCTTCGTTCCGATCTAATCCAATCTCTGAAACATACTAAAACTTCCGTTGCTTCCCAATGAGTGGCGGGTGTCTCGAAGTTGTTGTCTTGCTTGGCTAAATGCACTCTCCGATGCAACAGTAGAAATTGGCACATTCATCACGTCCCGAGCCGTAGCGAAAATAATAGGAAGTTGCTTTCCATTTTCATGCCACCATCCCAACGGTGAAAATTCCTTTGTGCGAGGTTTTGCTTCTGCAAGTAGAATTGAAGTTCATCAATATTCCTGCTACTGGTTTGAGTGTTAGAAAATATAGAAAAAATATTAAAACTATCAAGGCCTTCTTCATCATCCGCAGTAGCAGAACTGGTACATTGCATAGCGGGATTAACATTGCAAGAAGCAGGAGCAACATTATCACATTCATTTGCATAATAATTATATAGTTGTTGTAAATATTCATTTAGCTTGTTCATAGAAACATATAAATGTGGGGTTTCAGTTTCTCCAATCTCCATATAAGTAAAAAAAGCATTCATTAATTGGTGACAATCAGACATTTTAATAGAAGGATTTAAAACTGTTCCAATTAAGTAAATCGGGAGAATTAGAAAGAAATATTTTTTGAATTTTGCTTGCATTTTTTTAACAACATCCTTATATTTTTCTTTCTTCTTAAATTCAGATAGTAGAAAAGAAATTTCAGCTATATGTACTAAAGCCATAGTAACAGTGGGTAATATGTGCCAGAAAACACAACATTTCCACTAGTAGGTGTAGGTGGTATCTCATCTTCTATTCCTATTTCATTATCTTCTATTCCAAAATCTTCTTGTAATTGTTCATAATCTATCTTTACATTATCATTAGGCTATGATTCAGACATGTGTTATTGGTTCATTACTATTACTACTGGAAGCTCCAGGACTACCTCTTTTTTATTTCCACCCCTACCAGTAACTTTTTTACATGCTCTTTTAGCAGCACTAAACATATTGTAAAAATTAAAGTATAAGCTAAAATTATATATGCAATTAAAAAATTAAATAAGAGAAAGAGTTGGAGGGAGTGCACCGAATTCGAGAATAAATTGACCGCTTGATTACGCAATTCCGGTGTTACCACGAACAAACGTCAAGCAAGTATTTCAATTTTGAACTTCAAGCTTCAAATTCCAAATGACAAATTCGATAAATTAAATTCAAGAAAAGAGAGCAAAATAAAATTATAAAATGAATTGAAATTATTGAATAATTCAGTCACGAAAGTCGAAGAATAAGAGAATAAGATTATGAGAGAAGTTGAAATAGATAAATGAGATTTGAGTGAGAAATGAAGAGGAGAATCGGGGTATTTATAGTTTTTTGGAAGGTTATATTGGTAAAATAAAAAATGTTTAAAATAATTTTTAAAAAATGGGAAATTGGAGCAAAGAGCCGTTGCTCAACGGATTTGCAGAAGAAGTGAACGTTGGCAACGGTCCATTGTGGTCTCCACACGTCATATTTTCAAAATAATAATAAAAAAAAGTTTCCCGTTAAACCGGTCCGGGCCGGTCCGGGTTAACCGGTAAGGGGCACCATTCATCCGGACCGGGCCGGTTCGGTTACATAATAATAAAAAAACGGACACAACCCCTACCCCCACGAACCCAACCCACTCAGCCCCATAGTAACTGGACCGGTCCGGGCCGGTCTGAAACCCGTCAAGCCCAGCCCCTTAGACACCCTTAATTTGAGCTTGGGCCCATACGCAGAACTATTCGTCACTAGTATTAAAATGATGTGTAATTAGTGACGGTATAAGTTCCATCAAAGAGATTAACAGAATTTGTTTATATTTATATACTAATATTAAAAAATACGAAATTTTTTATTGATATTTCGTTTACCTTTTAACCTTTAAAAATAAATTTTGCACTAGACAAAATGGTGATTTAACTATTTTCATAATATTTAAAAATTTTAAAATTAATTAAATTTTTGCTAATTAAATTTTTCCTTATTTACTCCTAATACTTAGGCATCTAATATCGACAACGATTATATTTATATAAGTATAAATTCTTTAAGGGTTATATTTATATAAATATAAATTCTTTCTTTGTTTGAATTGTAGTTTTTCTGGGAGTTGTTATTAAGGTTTTGAATCTCTTAAAATAATACCCAAGCAATACTATGTATAATTAATATAAAGATGATCTGCCAAGACTATTTGAAACTGCTTAGTTGACTACAGATAATGGAACTTCAGTACTAAAATTTAGCAATAATGAAAAGATGAATATTGCAAAGGAGAAAGAGAATTCTATTAACTTTGAGATGTTACAAAACTTAGCTCAAAGTAATAAACAAAAATACAACAAAGTAGAGAGAAATAGAGAAGAGAAGATATTTCTTCTATGTATTCAAGTGTATTACAAAATGATTTTTCATCCTCTATTTATAGTACTACATAGAGATATACTAAAAGAATTCCATAAATATGTCATTAAGCTTTTGAGATCATGGAGGAAGATCATGGGGGAGATCATGGAGGTGTGGGAGTTACAACCATAAGTATTGGAGTAGTGGGAGTTATGGAGATAATGGATAAAAGTAGTGGGTGTTATAGGAGTTATGGACATCCACCATAATCTAATATTTCATAACACTCCCCATTGGATGTCCAAAGATAATGTGCCTCGTTAAAACCTTAACTAAAATAAAACCCAATGGGAAAAAAAAAATTCTAGAAAAGGAAAAAGAGTACACATATCTAACAAAATGCATTTTTGTTGCCTCGTTAAAAACCTTGCAAGGAAAACCCAGTGGGACAAAACCTTATAAGGGAAAAAAAGTGCAACGCGCATTAACTCCCCCTGAAAAGAGCATCAATTCACATCCTTGAGCCTTCGCATTCCAATCTTGTGTACCAGCTTCTTGAAGGTTGACGTTGGTAGAGATTTTGTGAACAAATCAGCCATATTATCACTTGAACGAATCTGTTGCACATTGATATCACCACTCTTTTGAAGATCATGTGTGAAAAATAACTTTGGTGAAATATGCTTTGTTCTATCTCCTTTTATGAATCCTCCCTTCAATTGGGCTATGCATGCTGCATTGTCTTCATACAAAATCGTGGGTAGTTTGTCACATTTCAAACCATATTTGTCTCGAATATGATGTATTATAGACCTCAACCACACACACTCTCGACTTGCTTCATGAATAGCGATTATCTCAGCATGATTAGATGAAGTTGCCACAATTGATTGCTTAGTCGATTGCCAAGATATGGCAGTGCCTCCACAGATAAACACATAACCTGTTTGAGATCGAGCCTTATGTGGGTCAGATAAATATCCAGCATCAGCATAACCAACAAGATCAGGACTGCAATTATTGCTATAAAATAAGCCCATATCGGTAGTCCCTTTTAGATACTGCAATATATGTTTGATTCCATTCCAATGTCTCCTTGTGGGAGCAGAGCTATATCTTGCTAAGACATTAACTGAAAAAGTTATGTCAGGCCTTGTAGTATTTGCAAGATACATTAGTGCGCCAATTGCACTAAGATATGGTACTTCAGGACCAAGTAGCTCTTCATTCTTTTCTTGCGGTCGGAATGGATCCTTATTCACATCAAGTGATCGAACAACCATCGGAGTACTTAAAGGATATGCTCCATCCATGTAAAACCGTTTCAATACCTTTTTCTATATAGGCAGATTGATGAACAAAAATTTCGTTTGCCAAATATTCAATTTGCAAACCAAGACATAATTTTGTCTTTCCGAGATCTTTCATCTCAAATTCCTTCTTTAAATAATCAATTGCCTTTTGGAGTTCTATGGGAGTTCCAATAAGGTTTATGTCATCGACATATACGGCAAGTACAACAAATTTCGATGTTGTTTTCTTTATAAAAACACATGGGCAAATTGCATCATTTATATAGCCTTCCTTTAATAAATACTCACTAAGACGATTATACCACATTCGTCCTGATTGCTTTAGACCATACAAAGATCTTTGCAATTTGATTGAAAACATTTCCCGGGACTTTGAATTATGAGTGTTTGGCATTTTGAATCCATCGGGAATTTTCATGTATATCTCATTATCAAGTGAGCCATAAAGATAGGTAGTAACCACATCCATTAAATGCATGTCAACCTTTGAGAAAATCCTTGTGCAACAAGGCGTGCCTTATATCTTTGTACCTTATTTTTCTCATTTCTCTTGCGTACAAAGACCCATCTATAGCCAACAGGCTTAACACCATTAGGTGTTTCAACTATAGGCCCAAAAACTTCACGTTTTGCAAGTGAATTCAATTCTGATTGGATTGCTTCTTGCCATTTTGGCCAATCAAGTCTTTGTCGACATTCTCCAACAGATTGAGGTTCAAGATCCTCACTTTCTTGCATAATGCTAGATGCAACATTATATGCAAAGACATAATCCACCACTATATCCACTCGATTAAAATTTGTCTCAATATCGATTGGATTTATTGATAGTTCCTTATTTTCCTGAGTTCGGGCTCAATGGATTCTTCATGAATCTCAGAATTTATTAAATCATGAATTTCCTCATGAGATTCTTTCGTAGTGTCATTTTGATCATTTGCTTTCCTTTTTCTAGGATTTCGATCTTTGGAACCTAATGGCCTGCCACGTTTTAGGCGTGCTTTCGACTCATTAGATATGACACTAGAAGATTGTCCAATAGGGACATCAATACGGATTGGAACATTCTCTGCGGGGATGAGATTTTGTTATCCTTTTCAAGTCCGTGAATGCGTCAGGCATTTGATTTGCTATTCTTTGCAAATGGATAATATTTTGCACCTCTTTTTCACAAGTAGAGGTATGTGGATCAAGATGAGATAATGATGGATTTTTCCATAAAATTTCCCGTTTGGTTTCACCAACTTCTCCCCCTAATTTTGGGAAAAGTGTCTCATCGAATCGACAGTCTGCAAATCGTGCAGTGAACAAATCCCCTGTCAATGTTTCGAGGTAGCGAATAATGGAGGGCGATTCAAACCCAACATATATTCCAAACCTTCTTTGCGGACCCATTTTGGTGCGGTATGGCGGTGCTACAGGCACATATACTGCGTATCCAAAAATTCTTAAATGGGATATATTAGGTTCATGACCCAAAACTAATTGCAACAGGGAATATTTGTGATAATTCGTCGGTCTGAGGCGAACTAGCATTGCTGCATGCAAAATGGCGTGACCCCAAAACGAAGTGGGCAGCCTCGTTTTCATGAGTAATGGTCTTGCAATCAACTGCAGACGTTTAATTAAAGATTCTGCAAGACCATTTTGAGTGTGAACATGAGCTACAGGATGTTCCACTTTTATCCCAATTGATAAGCAATAATCATTAAATGCTTGGGATGAAAACTCAGCAGCATTATCTAGTCTAATAGACTTAATTGGATTATCAGGAAATTGTGCTCGTAATCGAATTATTTGTGCCATTAATTTTGCAAACGCAAGGTTGCGTGATGACAATAGGCACACATGAGACCATCTAGAGGATGCGTCTATTAAGACCATAAAATATCTAAAGGACCCACTAGGTGGGTAAATAGGTCCACAAATTTCCCCTTGTATACGTTCCAAAAACGTAGGTGACTCAGTTCCAACCTTTGTTGGTGATGGTCTAATAATTAACTTGCCTTGATAACAAGAAGTGCAAGAAAATTCATTATTTAAAAGGATCTTTAAATTCTTTAATGGATGCCCATATGAGTTTTCTATAATCCGTCTCATCATAATTGATCCAGGATGTCCCAATCGATCATGCCAAAGTACAAAAGTAATCAGTAGCCTTTTGGTTTACTGTGGAATGTGCCTCAATTGCACTATTTTTTGTCCAATGCAGTCCACAAGATAAAGATGGGAACTTCTCAATAACCCTCTTTTGGCCAGAGACATTCTTTGTAATGATGAGGTATTCAAGATTATTCTCATCTATTGTCTCAATATGATATCCATTTTGACGGATATCTTTAAAACTCAACAAGTTCCTCTTGGACTTGGAAGAGAACATTGCATTCTCTATGATGAATATTGTTCCTTTAGTCAGAGTTATAGTTGCTCTTCCGGAGCCTTCAGTCAATTTACTACTACCAGAAATTGTAGTAACATCTGCCTTACACATACTTAAATGAGAGAAATATTTCTTCTCTTTGAATATTGTATGTGTGGTACATGAATCAATTAAACAAATATGTTTACAATTGGACGTTGATCCAAGTTTGCTTTGTGAGATATCCATATTTGCTTCCCATGGTTTGATATACAAAAGAAATATCATAGTTATCTTTTATCATAGTTATTCTCCTTTTAATACTCTTTTATCCGTTGCTTAATAATTAAACAATATTTTCAAAATCCGCTGAGGTTAGTCGATTAACCAAATAAATAATCGACTAACCTGTTTCAACGTTTAAAAAACTAGTCGATGAACAGGCAACAGACATAAGGTTAATCGATTAATTAAAGTGATAATCGATTAACTTAGGCAACGGTCATTTGGTTAGTCGATTAACTAAATCGGATAGTCGACTAACATGCCTTGCGGAAAAGGTCCAGTTTAATAGAATATATTGGTTAATCGATTATCTGTTATGTTAATCGATTAACTTACTGAAAAATCATTACAAATAAAACATAAGATGAATGTGTAATCTAAAGTTATATAAAATTTGAACCATATCACAATAATAGATAACTTATGTAAACTATGATAATTTTTTATTCAATAACTACTACGAATAAGTAAAAATAAAAATATCAAACTGCTCAATCTTCTTTAACCATGGATCCATCACCGATCAAGTGATCTATTTTCCCCTCAGGGTGCTCAAAGAAGTCTGCCATATCCAAGTGGGTGATGTCAAAATTATTGTCAGAGACAAAATTGGTTTCAGGGCCTTTACTCTTTAGAGATGCTTGATAAAGCTCAACCAAATGTCTTGGTACGCGGAAAATTTTTTGCCCAGTGCCCTTTTCCACCGCAACAATAACATATAGTTTCTGAACTATTTGCTTTTGGATTCTCATAATTCCATTTCCACTTTTGGTGGTTATATCTCTTTGGGGGGTGACTAACACCAGGAAAATTTCTTCCTTGCCCACGTCCACGGCCATGAACCCGACCACGACCACGACCATGATTAAAGCCATAGCCTTTTCCACGCTTAGCATAATGGGAATACACCTTATCTACTCAGGCAATGGTGTAGACCCAGTGGATCGATTTTCGTGATTTCTCATGAGCAGGTCATTGTTTCGCTCAGCCATAAGGAGAAGAGAAATCAGCTCAGAGTACTTTTTTTGAAACCTTTCTCTCTGTACTGTTGTTGCAGAACCATATTGGAGGCATGAAACGTTGTAAACGTTTTTTCAAGCATATCATAATCAGTTATAGTATCTCCACAGAGTTTCAATTTAGAAGTAATTCTAAATATTGCAGAATTATATTCAGAAACAGACTTAAAGTCTTGGAGCCTCAGATGATCCCAATCATATCGTGCTTGTGGCACCAACTTTAAGTTGTCATATCTCTCCTTTAAGCCATTCCACAAGATAAGTGGATCTTTGACTGTGAGATATTCAATTTTCAAACCTTCATCAAGGTGATGGCGCAAGAAAATCAAGGCCTTAGCACAGTCTTGGGTGGATGCATTATTTCTGTCTTTAATGGCGTCTCCAAGACCCATTGCATCCAAATGGATTTCAGCATCCAACACCCATGTCATGTAGTTCTTGCCCGAAATTTCAAGGGCAACAAACTTTCTTTTCATAATGTCAGACATAATTAAAACAAAATTAGGAGGAGAAAAAATACCTTAATTTTCTCAAAGATATTCTTGAGATAGTAGAGCTTCGTGCTGATAACGTGTTACAAAACTTAGCTCAAAGTAATAAACAAAAAAATAGACAACAAAGTAGAGAGAAATAGAGAAGAGAATATATTTCTTCTATGTATTCAAGTGTATTACAAAATGATTTCTCATCCTCTATTTATAGTACTACATAGAGGTATACTAAAAGAATTCCATGAATATGTCAGTAAGCTTTTGAGATCATGGAGGAAGATCATGGGGGAGATCATGGAGGTGTGGGAGTTACAATCATAAGTATTGGAGTAGTGGGAGTTATGGAGATAATGGATAAAAGTAGTGGGTGTTATAGGAGTTATGGACATCCACCATAATCTAATATTTCATAACATGAGATAAATTATAATAGGATAAAATTCCTTTATTTATAAGGGAGAAGAGACTTAGCCACAAATAACAAACTCTTTAAAATATAGATATTCATCTAGAATACAATTCTATTTACAACACTCCCCATTGAATATCTATTCAACAAATAATATGTCTCGTTAAAACCTTAACTAAAATAAAACCCAGCGGGAAAAAGTTTAGTGAAGAAAAAGAGTACACTTGTTTTAAAATACGCCTTACCTTGCAAGAAAAAATCAGTGCGGCAAAATTCTTGTAAGGAAAAATAAGTACAACGTACATTAACTCCCCCTTGATAAGAGTATCAATTCACATCCTTGAACTCTCATCCCAATGTTGTACATTAGCTTCTTGAAAGTTGACGTCAGTAGAGACTTGGTGAACAAATCAGTCATATTATCACTTGAATGAATATGTTGCACATTGATATCATCATTCTTTTTAAGATCATGTTTGAAAAATAACTTTGAAATGTGCTTTGTCATATCTCCTTTTATGAATCCTCCCTTCCATTGGGCTATGCATGCTTCATTATCTTCATACAAAGTTGTGGGTAATTGGTTACACTACAAATCACATTTTTCTCGAATAAGATATATTGTAGACCTTAACCACACACATTCTTGACTCGCTTCACGAATAGCAGTTATCTCAGCATAATTAGATGAGTAGCCACGATTGATTGCTTAGTCGATCACCAAGATATAACAGTGCCTCCATATATAAAGACATAGCGTGTTTGAGATGGAACCTTGTGTGGGTCATATAAATATCCAGTATCGACCTAATAAAAAAGATCGGGACTGCAATTGTCGCCATAAAATAAGCCCATATCGATAGTCCATTTTAGATGCCTCAATACGTTTTTGATTCCATTCAATTGTTTCACGATCCAAAATCTACTAAGGGTTGTGGTGGCGCCGGACACTGCTGTCAAGCAAGCCAACTGTAAGACTTAATTCATTTCTTGTTTTAATACTTTTGAAAATACTTCATTATACGATTAAAATAACACATCAGTATATTCCTCCAATAAATAATAAATTTTTTAACAATCTTTAGAATTTCTGAATTTAACCCAAATACATCCCAGAACCCGATGTCAAGAGTGAATGAGCAATTTCTAAGAGAAACCAAGTAAGTACAATAACTCTTCGGAATACGATTGGACGGAAAATAAATAAATCCTGAGAGAGAGACTATACTAGCTGCGAGTCGCCTAAAGGAAATACAGCTCACCTAATCTCTATGTCAATCATGTCTTTATGCCACTAAGCCACTAGACACACAATAAACCCATGCAACAAAAATACACATCAAGTGTAGTATGAGTACGAAAACAACGTGTACTCAGTAAGTATCCTGTCTAATCTCGAAGAAGTAGAGACGAGAGGTCGACTTTAACACTTACTAGTGGTCAAATAATAAAATCCTAAAATGTGAGAAAATTATGGATTTATTTAGCAGTTCTAACTCACAAGCGGGTAAACAGGTAAACACCTTTAGCAAGTAATAAAGGATTTCCAATATTTCTTTTCATTTATCTTTAGCAAGTTATTGTTAGGCAAAAGGCAATATCAACATCAAGTATTTTAGGTAAGCAATATAAGCATGCGCATATTATGCCAAGGTCGACGGCCCGCTCCAACAAAAATGTAAACTGTGCACTGCCGAGGGTCAAACGGCCCGAACCATAGATGCATCTATTTAATTTACCGAGGCGTTCGACCCGTTCCAAAAATAAACACACACAGACGAACAGTCAATCAAGAAGTCAACATGGAGCAATTATCCAAAGAAAGGGCAATTCTCTTTAATAATTTAAGAAAATAAAGTTTATATCTTTTTAGAAATTTATTTACTAATTTAATGGGATTTTAGCAGTACATGTTGTCAATAAGTGTTGCAATTATTCCAAGTATAGCATGTTTTTTGGTCCTAGACTAGCCGAACAATAGCATAATAGTAGTTACGCACGGACTCTCATCACCTCGTACGTACATAGCCCCCACAAATAGGAGCACATAGCCATTTAACTCACCGGGGACAATTCCCTCTTACAAGGTTAGAAAGGAGACTCACCTTGCTCTGAACCGGCATTCTACATTCTTCCCAACGCACAATATTCCAAAACTAGCCAATGATTAAATAAAGCCATTAACATATGCTCAATTATACTTCACAACCCAATTTATGTAAATTCCTAACCACGATGAAAAGTTGATAAAAATGCCCTCGGGCCCACGTGCCCGAAATATGAAATTTCTCGAAGAAAATGTTTACCCATAAACTCACGGACTCAAATATATTATCTTCTCTTAATTCCATACCCAAAATCGTAGTTAAATCCCAAGAATACTAATTTTTTTGGTCTTCCTCTAACCCTCAAATTTCTACCCATTTACATGTTAAATTCTATGCATAAACCTTGTATTTAACTCAAAGCTAGCATAAATTACTTTCCTCATGATGAGTGATGAAAATGACACCTCCAAGTTGCTCCACGTCGACTCCAATGGAAGATGTAAGGGATTGTAATCAACATCATACTGTTGCGGCGCGCAACCTGATTCAAACCACAAAACCATGGTGACGTGCCATCCGATCCACGTAACATAACCATGGAAGCTTGCCACCTGATCCACACATAAAACTCACGCAAGGGGACATACGTCGAGCTAAATTGATCATTACAAAAAAATACCGAATATCGGTCATAAACACGCTAAGGTGCATAATACCATCTCTAAGGAAACACATAGCGCTTCTAGGCTGCAAAACTCCAGCACAACTAATGTGCGATATATGATCTGAATCGCAAGAGCCATCTTGCTCATATAACATCGTCGCTACGCGGAACGTCAGCACAAAATAAATTCACCAAGCAGTTTCACAACTCATACGGTGGAATGTACATCTTTACAGGAAATAGTTGACGACAAAATAACACCCCGACTGCTCTTCCGTAAGGAACGCTCGCTGCAATGAACACACCTGAACTGACATAGAGCCTATATTTATTTTAAATACCTTAACAGACTTCAGGGTGATTTCGATCACACTGAACTAGACTCATAACCTTTCAAAGGTGCATAATACTCCCCTCTTCCCATAACACATAAGAACAAGCCTCATACGGAGCGAACCTTCCTAGTCCATAACACAATAAACAGAGCGCCCTTCAGGACTAAGTTCTCAAATTAATGATATTACCACAATCCTCATACTTAGTTTAAATTTTTAGTCAATCAAGTGACTACATGTCACACTTATAAAATCTCCTTGTGGGGCACACTCCCGCCACTTATCATAATAGTTAACTGGTCTGCACATCCAAACCACTGGTTCCACTAATGCCAAAAAAGTGATCAAGAATCCTTAACCAGGATGCAATGTCAAAACATCGATCTTAGGTGACACTGAAGACAATACAAATTTACTTTAAATATCAAGCTCCTTTCCTGCTCATCCGAGCTCATGACATCCTTGTCAACACTAAACTTCAACCCCTCACTTCAAATTCCATACCTCTCACTGCACCCAACGTGCCAATATACGATAGAACACAATTTTTCATCATAACTTCGGAACCACTAATAGATTAACAATACATCATATAAAAATTTTCATTTAACTCACTTCAGGTGAACCATAGCAATACACAAGCAATTCCTTACAACCGTAGAATATGCAATTCTCTAAGTAGTGGCCCAAGCCACCATAACCCTTCCGGGATCTGCCTACACATTACAGGCCATAACGGAAGAATGATTTTGAATAAAATCAATTGCCTTAGAAATAATAATAACTTTATTCAACAAATAACTCACTCCATCCGCACTCATCCCGAGTGACCTTGAATCACGAGACCAAGCTTTCTCAAATCTCACGTACCATCTTATACCTTCTGCATGCTATGCTGCAAATCAAATCATCATATAACTTCCTGTGCCTCTTCTCATAAACTGCTACAAGGCTTGATTCTCAATCGTACATTTAAGCTCGATGTCATTAGGCACCACACTTTACCTCTTGAATTCACCAGGACTATTACTGAGAGCCACCCACTTTGACTTGGTCCAGAATGCAACCAACTCAACCAATCTTATAACACATGAATACCCTCTCGACGAAGCACCCGACAGAACCACTTCCTTGAAGCATGTAACTATACAAGGTCATAAATCATGAATCCTTTCTCAAGCCTAAACAAGAGCCAATAAGGCCAACCATAGCATGCATTCAACAATTCACCTGCTCAAATTACCATTTATGGTATTTTCTTATAGCTGAATGTAACGACCTGACCGGTCGTTTTGAAAATTTAAGATTCGTTCAGCGACATAAGGTCTGGAGCATCTTTGGGACATGAGTATCGGCTTGCGCTCATAGTGGAATTCAGTTTTCGGATGGTTTAGAGTCAATTTTAGAGAAGAAACCTTATTTTGGAAGTTAGAACGGTGAAAATTTGACCAGAACTGGACTTTTTGGTAAACGACCCCGGAATGGGTCGTGGATGATATAAACAGCTTCGTATGGTGATTTTGGGCTTAGGCGCGCATCTGGATTTAGAGTTGGAGGTCCATAGAGTGAATTGAGGCATTTCGGCGAAATTGAAGTTGGAAAAATGAAGAAGTTTGACTCATAGTTGACTTTTGGAAAATCGAGCTCGGGATGTGATTCTGAGAGTTGGAACAGCTCCGTTATGTCATTTTAGACTTGTCTGCAAAAGTTGGCGTCATTCCGAGTTGAATTGATAGGTTTCGGCATGAGATTCGTTATTTGAAGATTTAAATGTTCATAAGCTTGATTTTTGGTTTGATTCGTCATTTCGATGTTGTGTTATGTGATTTGGGACTTCAAGCGAGTCCGTGTTAGTTTATATGACTGGTGTGTGTGATTAGACGGGGTCCGGGGGCCTCGGGTGTGTTTCAGATGGGCTACAGGTCCTTTTCCTCCTTTTTTGAACTGCTGCTTCTGATATCCTTCTACGCGATCGAGAATACTCTCCCGTGATCGCAATGTTCTGTGTGTTCTTCAATTGCGTTCGCATCAAATGTCCCACAATCGCGAACGTCTAATAGTCTCCACTTAATTTCATCTTTTAATTTGAGTTATTGAATGAAAAATGGGTAGAACTTCTTAGACTGAATTGTTGGATTTTGAGGGAGTTTTTGACCTCCGATTTGATTTATTTTTATATATTTATACTTGTGAGTGTACGAGGGTTCTGAAAATATTAAATTCATCTGGGTCCGAGACGTTGGCCTGAGGGACATTTTGGTCATTTACCTAATCTCACATTTTAGCCTTGAATTAAATTATAGAATCAGTTGCTTGAGATATTATTTACAATGTGTAATTTAATTGGATAGATTTGGGTCATTTGGAGTCGAGTACTCGTGGTAAGAACACGGTTGTTAGTTGATTTAGCCGGCTTTGAGGTAAGTATCTTACCTAACCTTGTGTGGGGGACTTCCCCTTAGGATTGGAGTCTTATCTGTTGCTTGTATCCCTTGTACGCGAGGTGACGAGTGTGTGCTCGGATTTATTTGTGTTAAATTATCCCTTTTAGGCTATTAGACTCTTGAAATCACCGAGTATGAAGATGATATTGATACGATTGAGTTCCTTGTTTTTAGTTTCACCTCTACATGTCCTACTTGATATTTGTTTGCCCTTCTTGAATTATTTTTGCTGTTTAATGGACTTTTACGTGTTTAACTGGGGTCAATTTCCTTTCTATAGACATGTTACCCGTCTTAACTACTCGCCTTTAATTGAAAATCATAAATGTTGTACCTCATGTAATTAATTGGACTTAAATGAAAAGAATATAGACATCTTATGATTAGTGTTATTTCCTCACATTGTAATTATTTGATTCATGTTGACTTCTTACGGTTGGTTACTCCCTGATTGTAAGCTCATCTGTAACTTTGTGCAATTATATTACCTGTCCAACTGTTGTGGTATCAATGTAGTTATTATGTACTTATTACGTCTTGTTTGTCGTTAAAGTTATTGTGCTTTTTCCCTGGTGTTCAGTGGCCTTAGTAGGTACTGTTGATTCCCTTGCCGAGACGTTATTGATTTTGTTGTTGATTCCCTTGCCGAGACGTTATTGTTTCCATTATTGTTTCCCTTTCCTTGCTCCTATATATATATATATATTGGTTGTCATTTATTGAGCAGCTGTTGGTACTGTGATGCACGGGGTCTCTTCTGTGCGGTTGTTATTGGAGATTTGCATGACGTCGTTGCCGTGTTTTTGTGGCTATTGATGTTTTTGCACATGCGGCGTAATAAGGTGAGTATGTTATATGCTTATATGTGAATTTTACATGTGGAGGAATAAGGTATGATGGACTACAAGTTTGATTCCCGGGGTATCCCCCCCTTAAACTTATTGTGTTCCGAACTGATATTTTCATTTATTCTATCCGAATGAGAATAAGTCGGGTGCTAGTCGATCCACTTCATATACTTACTAGTTGGTAGGATTCATGTTAGACACATTTGCACAAGCATACACGTAGTTGGACCCTCCTATTAGAGATGAATTTCTTCTGACTTTGGCTAGGGTAGGGATATGCCCTCTTACCCATTATATCTATGAGAGTGACCCTAGTTGGCTAGTTAGTTGTCAGCATGACTGTGTTATGGATGGGGCACAAGATGCCAAGTGTTAGACTTCAGATGCTAGGTTTCCATGAGTTGTGGCTGGTTTGTGAGTTTGTGGTAGAATTGTGGAAAGAGTGGGAAGGACCTTATGTAAACATCATTGAAGAAAAATGACTTAGCGACTTGGTTGTCCTTGTTGTGTTGTGATTTCAGGTGTGGTCAGTGGTTTCTGCCGTCATTTTTATATTATCATTTATTTTATTCTTGTTGGTACTAATTTTCCGTTAGCCTTATTGAGAATTGTAGCATTTTACTCATCCGTGCAGTCTTTACATATTTACATATCATCTCTATTATTTCTGTTATACTGTTTATTGACTGGTAGGTGTCATGACTGTCCCTCATCACTACTCCATCGAGGTTAGTCTTGATACTTACTGGGCACCGCTGTGGTGTGCTCATACTACTCTTCTGCACACTTTTGTTGTGCACATACAGATACCTTCACTCAGTTTTGTCAGCCTCGAAACGTGACGTACAGCCGGAGACTTGAGGTATGCATCTGCCGCGTCCGCAGGACCGAGGAGTCTCATTCTATTCTAAACCCTTTTAGTTAGTAGTTTCATTCCTATATTCCGTTGTTGTAAACACCTTCAGATATCAGAGCCGTATGTATATTTCTACTCTTAGCCTGTGTTGCCCGTGGGTTTCCGGGTCTTGGGGGTTGTTACTGTAATTCGAGTAGAAGTGTATGTGACAGGCGTCACTCTATACATTTTATCATGATATTCAGTATTAGTTTATTGTTTTCATAAGGATTGTCAAACTTCCGCAATGTGGCAGGCTTACCTAGTCGCGAAGACTGGGCGCCGTCATGAGAGGTTCACGATTGGTGAACTAGGGTCGTGACACTGAAATAACCCATCAATATGCTAATAATTATAAATCACGCAAGTAGTTAACCATGCAACCCAATCGTATAAGGGGGACTCTCCCCCTTAGCTTGAAGCCACCATTACACAACTCTGAAACTCACTGACTTCTTCATCTCTCGTTGACATAACCTTGCACAATCAACCACCTTCGCACAACCGATCCCTTCGCTGTATAACCAATAGAACCCTTCGCAGAAGCCTTGCCAACCACGCGACCGCTAACCTGCTCACATGGAGTAACCCACCTGTAGAAATAACTTCCCGACATCTTTCAACGCTGCTGCACGGGGTACAATCACTATGATTCCAATAACCCATCCTAGGTCCGAGCTCACTCTCCAGCTGCACCAGTCCATTCATCCCTCGTGGACATCACTTATGTGTGCGGCAACAACCTTCTAATTCAAAGTTATGCTGCATCCTCCTCCCTCTTAAGTCACTCTTTTTCGATATATCCAATCTCCCGCCGCATATTAATCCATACTTCAAATTAGACCCATAGACCCCAATAACCAATCACTAAAATTCCCAAATCGATCCAAATTCTCCTTAAGGCGCGTAGTCATCCTACTACCAAGCCCATATGCAACATCCGCCACTTTCCCACTTCCGGCAAACTCGATTCTTTAATCAATCAATCGACCTGCGCTTCTCATACCTGTCCTTCTAGAAGTTTTAAGCATTGTCTGACACTTCCCAAATGTCCTTCCTCATACTTTGCTGGTTAGTTGTTTCCTTAAATAAAATCTATCTTCATAGCACTTGAATCCGCAAGTCGTTACTAACTCTAAACTTTCCCGAAGATCATCTTTCCAGAGTCATCAACACTAGGAACACCAGTTCCATCCTGGACCACCGCATCCTACGATCTCTGAATATCGCTTCTCCATTATTGACCTGCAATGTCCTGCCCCAAAGGAGAATTGAAGAAACTATAACACTAGCAAACATATTCAATTGAGGACGACGATACCATGCTAGTGATGAAAACTCCACCACACTTGAAAATACCAAGTCTCATTACCCTATCAACCCGCATTTGAACAATCTCAGCCTGATTGCCTTCCTCTTCCAGGAATAAAATATCGAATCTCCGAATCATGCACTGAGTAAACCTCCCTTCAGTCATTCACTGCCCCTACACGTAGGCAAACATCCAGCCATCATATCAATACCGCGAAAAATCATTCATAAGCATCATAGCAACCTGTGCCTAACCTCAAGTCTCCCAAAAGTACCGCTACCGAGCCAAAACAATAATATATCCTTCCATAAGGCAACAATACTAATCCATTCAGCTATACCGGGAAAAACATCCCGCATCACATCTGTAGTGCCATTACAATTCTTCAATTCTCGATTTATAGCAAGAGATTCGCATTGCATAAGATTGAGTAGGAAAGAAACAAATGCATAAGCCTCAAGTAATCAAATCGCATGATAAGGAATCAAGAAGGGAAGTACTCATAACAGCCCTGCACCCTCCCGAAGATAAGTACAGACATCTCTGTATCGATCCACGAGACTCTAGTAGACTTGCTCATGTCTAAGAGAGATTTTTGAAGAAACTTTCTTGTTAGTTCGTCTTTACTCCTGCTCTTCAATCGTTGTAATATTCATCTTTCTTCATTGTATATTGCTCCTTCGTGTTCATTGATCAACAATGGCAAGCGATTCCTCTAGAAATGTTTCTTCGGTGAATTTTTCGGCTAACGTTCCGGTGGTGGAAGAGCCATCTTCGATAGTAAAGGGTGCAGAACTGGTGGAGACCGACGGCGTTCCTTCGGCATACGAGATTCCATCTCTTCCAGGGGCCTGGCGACTGACTTCACCGGTGATGAAGGGGGAGGATCAAGTGGATGAAGCCCCATTTATGGGGGAAGTGGGCATGGCGCAGTTGCGGGAGTAGTGGGGTATTCCCAGCTACGCCGATATCTCTCTTACTAAACGCGATGAGAGGGTCCATACCAACTGTAGAGGGTACTACGTCTTCTAGTCCTATCCCTTTAAGTTGGGGTTTAGCCTCCCGCTTTTGATGCTGGTGGTGGATTTTTACCAATACTGTGGGGTTTGCCCGGGTCAGCTCGTTCCTTCCCTTTATAAGCTACTTGCAATGTTCATCAAGTATGCGGAATTGGCCCGGAGGGAGGTCACGCTGCGGCACGTGCTGAGTCTTTACGCCCCCCAAAGTGTCTGTGGCACCATGATATGGGCGAGCCCTCGTGGGACGAGGGGCTTGACAACAGCATTGGATGATGTGGTCGAGGCTCGCCCTTATGAGTACTTCTTCTACATCAGGATCGAGCATTTAGTGGCATGCGCAACTGAGTTCCCGAAAGCTTGGAATCATGCACGTAAGTTGTTTACTCGTTGAATTACACTTTTTGTCCCTCATCACGCCTTGTCCTTATAAGCGTTAACCTATTTCACTTTTGTAGCTGGAAGGCCGCCGCTAGCTCCGCTACCTGGGATACGCGAATGGGTTGAGGCGTGCTTCCTCCTACGGCGGGAATAATTAGGTTGGTGTCTTTTTGGAAGAGGCATGGTCGTAGGCCTACAGCCGGTGAGAATTCGACTTCTCCTTCTGTTTCACTCTTGTTTTATTCCATTTCGTCTCTTCTTATTAACTCTACTTTTCTGTGATTAGGGAGGGTATGCCGCCTTAGGGCTCCTCAACTGGCTTTCCGTAGGCCGGGCGCAACTACTCGACTTGTGACAGCACCGGCACGGCGTCTGGTTATGAGGGTGACATCGGTTGAATCTTCGGTAGCTCATTCTCCGATACGAGCTGCACCTTGGGCCGAGGATTCCTCGGGGGTTGTGCATCCTAGGAAAAAATCGCCCTTAAATGAGGATGAGGAGGAAGAGGAGAGGCCTCTGGTAAGGCAGAGGGTTGCATTCACGCCGGCTCTTCCCGTGGTGATAAGTTTGGATTCTCCACCGTCGGATGTGGAGAGGAATGCGGATGCGGCTCCTGCCCCTGAGGGCGGACAAGTAGTGGGGGTTGCCCCAGTTGGCTCAGGCCATGATGATACCATCTCTTCAGTGACTTAATTGATATTTCAAGTCGCTGAGATGGGAGGTGGTACCTCAATGACTGTTTTTGTTGGAGAATCATGCGCTCCTTCGGCGGCTGCAGCGGGTTCTTTGACCTTGTGGGCAACGAAGGGAGAACGGGGTGCTGCTAGACATGAGTTTGAGTCCTAGTCCGACTTGTATCTAGATGACATCCGTTTGTTCCATGACGGATTCACTAACTAGACAGTGCGTGCGGGGGGGGGGGGGGGGGGATTTTGCTATGCCAAGATTCCCACTGAGCAGAACTTGTTGCTTCAAGAGAACAACTTGGTGCCGCTGTTCGAGGTGTTATGCTCGGAGGAGGAAAGCACATCGCTGAGGGGAGTTACAGAGGTCTGACTGATGAATGAGGTGGCCGTGATGGGCCTCAGGGTACGTATGATGACCCTCATTCGCTTTTTCCTTGTCTTATTTATTTTCTACTTTACTTTAATCATTGTCTTTGCTTTGAAGACTTATTTGTTAGAGCTGGAAGGCATCCGCAGAGCCAATTCCATCTCGGAGTTCTTCTTGCGGGCGTTAGAAAAATACCATCATTACCAAAATCAGTGTCGCGAGATGCGCAAGAGCCTGAGGATACACCCCCATAGCCAGGCTTTGGTCAAGGATCTGGCGAGGCGAGGGCTTCAGGTGCAGCAAGCACTCGGCCGGATACGTGCCCTCGAGAGCAGCTTCGTTAGAAAGATGAGGAGATTGAAGCCAAGAGGAGTGATGCAGTTGAGACGAAGAACCTAGCCAAGATGCGGCGGCGGAGGCTTCTAAGGCCTTGAACGTGAAGGTGGATGTGTTGGAGAATGAGGTTACCGCTTTGAGGCTGCAAGCAAGGGACTTCTCATCAAGGGCTGGGGCATTGGATGCGGCGATCTGTGTTCATGAGATGGAGTGGGATTTGGAGAGAGCTGTCGTGGCCTTTAGATAGGTTGGGCTAGAGGAGGACATTAGCGCTTACGAGCGGGATGCCCAAGACGTGGCAGATCGGATCACGTCCTTGGAGGGGGAAAATCAGCTCATAAGGGACCAGGCCGCCTCTGTCAGTCAGACTCGTGAGCTTTGGACGTTTGTTGAGGCCCAACTTGATGTACATAAGAGATTGTGGGAGGCCGGCATTGTGCCTGAAGCTACTTTTGAGCAAGTCCATCAGAGGGCTCGAGAAGCCCGTATTGACTGTGGTTTTGACCCAATGACATTGGAGGTTGATGACGGTGCTGATGGTGGCACGGGTGGTGCCGAGTGAAAAAGATTGTTAAGTACTTTTTATTTGTCTTTTTTGTTGCCGTTTTCTTGTTGTTGTGTTGTTTTTTTCTTTTATTTACCGGCCTTGGCCGGGTGTAGGCGGGAATGACCCATTGTAAACTTTGTGAATATATGCAATTTTCTTTTCCCTTTTTCCCCAAGTTTTTCTTTTGCACATGTTCAAGGGGGGGCTTTGCCTCAGAATTTCTCTCGTAGGCAAGTTAATCCCCGATTGTAGCATTCTTATTTTTTCTACTCAGTGTGAGCGAGTTGTAGCCATTATTTGGCAATAGCGGTGCTTAGACTTAGTCCCAGTTCGGACGCGATCAAACTACCAGCCGTGATGGTAGAAGATGCGGACCTGTAATTTGACCGTGCCAAACTTTACGTGGACTGAATCTTAGTTCGAGTTGAGTATACATACTTGAATGGTGAGGGTGATTATCTTGCGTCTCCATCCATTGAGGAACAGGCTTTGCTGGGTCCAACGATGAAAGTGCTTGGCCTGAGTCCTGGTTTGATGGTGGTCGAACTTGTTAGAATTGAGGCTGAAGGTGTCTGGCTTTATTGTTGGAGCAAGATTGAGCTCGTAGGATTTGATGGCAAAAGTGTATAGCCTGAGTCTTAGTTCGATCGTAGTCGAATTTACTAGTGAAGGCGCATAGCCCATCTTAGTTCAACCGTAGTTGAATTTGTTATAATAACTTTTTTTGGCAAAGGCGCGTAGCCTGAGTCTCAATTCAACTTGTAGTTGAACTTGTGATTTTTTGTGGCGAAGGCGGCGTAGCCTGAGTCCCGGTTCAAATTATAGTTGAACTTTTGATTTTTTTATGGCAAAGGCGCATAGCCTGAGCCTCTGTTCGATCGTAGTTAAATGTATTGACGTAGGCGCGTAGCCTGGGTCCCAGTTCAATTTGTAGTTGAATTTGTTATTTTTGATGTTGAAGGCGCATAGCGTGAGTCCCAGTTCAACTTGTAGTTGAACTTGTGATTTTTGATGGCGAAGGAGCATAGCCTGAGTCCTAGTTCAACTTGTAGTTGAACTAGTGATTTTTGATGGCGAAGGCGCATAGCTTGAGTCCCAGTTCAACTTGTAGTTAAACTTGTGATTTTTGATGGCGAAGGTGGATAGCCTGAGCCGTGGTTCGAGTGTAGTCGAATTTACTGGCGAAGGCGCATAACCTGATTCCCAGTTCAACTTGTAGTTGAACTTGTCATTTTTTATGGCGAAGGAGCACAACCAGAGTCCCAGTTCAACTTGTAGTTGAACTTGTGATTTTTGATGGAGAAGGCGCACAGCCTGTAGTTGAACTAGTGATTTTTGATGGCGAAAGCGCATAGCCTGGGTCCCAGTTCAACTTGTAGTTGAACTTGTGTTTTTTGATGGCAATGGCGCATAGCCGGAGTCCCAGTTCAACTTGTGGTTGAACTAGTGATTTTTTATCGCAAAGGCGCATAGCTTGAGTCCCAGTTCAACTTGTAGTTGAACTTGTGAATTTTGATGGAGAAGGCGCATAACTTGAGCCTTTGTTCGACCATAGTCGAGTTTACTGGCGAAGGCGCGTAACGTGAGTCCCAGTTCAACTTGTAGTTGAACTTGTGATTTTTGATGGCGAAGGCGCATTGCCTGAGTCCCAGTCAACTTGTAGTTGAACTTGCTGCTTTTGCACGACCCACCACTATGGGTGCGGAGTGCAGGAGATCGATTTTGATTCGAGACTTCGCACACCTTATTCACTTTCTTCTCGATCGGGGTGCGTTGGTTACCCCGAGATGGTTCTTAGTTTGAGATACCTTTGCATCGTTCTCCGGCAGGGGATGTTTTACATGGGTTCTCCCTGAAGGGGGGGGGGGGGGCAGCTTACTTCTTCTTCTTCTTTTTCTTGCACTTACTTGAGAATGGAGGGATGAGGGGCTCAGGTTCTTGTCGAAGCCTTTTAGTTCCCTTTACCCGATATGCTGCTTTGACTCGTTCGAGTTGGGTTGCTTTTCCTTTCGAGCGTTTCTTTCCTTTTGGTCCAGGAAAGAACTACGCGATTCTACTATGGAATCCCCACAGACGGTGCCAAATTATTTAACTCAAAGTTACCATACACTTTATAAGCATAAAACAATCACAATAAATCGAGGGACAATCATAGCAGATCGTAATAAATCAAAAGACCGAATGAAAGAAATGGCAGACAAGCTCAGGAATTAGGGAGAAACATGTAAAGAGCCTTTTATTGATGATATTGGTTTGGTCTGCCTCTCCATGGAGAGCTTCAGATCCTCACATGTACAATGGTATTCCATTTTCCCATCATATGGGCACTGTTGTGTGTATTCTCCCTTTTTTGGGGACAGTGGTGAAGAAGAAGAAGCATCCATCCTTTTCTAGGGTTCCCTCTCTTTATATTTATAGCTGTGAACTGGATGAGCTGGCAATAAGTGGTCGTGACCACGTTGGAGTTCCTCTTTTAAGATGATGAACAGGCTGTGGACGTGTTGGTCGAACCAAATAAGGATTAAACACCATTAATGATGAACGACCATACCATTGATTAGTCATGAATTAACATAAGGCATGATTAGATTCGCCAATTATCATGGGGTCAAATTCTGACCCATACAAAATACATAAAAATACATTGAATACAAGAAGTATAACAGGTCATCTACAGTGTAAATACATATGCATACATAATGTAGATACATTTGAATACATATATACATCTGAATACAAAAATTATATTAATTATAGAAGTATATGAATACATTCTAGAATACATATAATACATATGTTGGACAAAATAGAGAAACAAAGTGAAGCTTCGAAATTATATATTACATTGAATACAGTGAATATATTGAAAAAGTATAAAAAACTAAAGACAATGAAATACATGGAAAACAACGAGATATATTCAAGTAGAATGAAAAAAAGATAACAGACTCTTCAAGTTTCTCAGCCCCAAACTTCATCCCCAATCCATCGATATCCATGCCTCCACCATGTGAGATGTTGCCGCTGGTTAAATGAAGACAGTTGTTGAAAAAGCACCAATTTAAAGGATCAAACTAAAACTAGAGACGCAACTTCTTTAGATCTCACAAGGAAAACATGAACAATCACTACAAAATCTATGAAAAATTTGGAATGTGTAACACAACTTTGTGAAATAAATCGCCGGCCGGAGGATGTGGTTAGGGGTGACACAACAAGGACGGGGGAAATGGTCGTGGCCGGATCTGTTGTTAGCGGACACAGCCCCTGCTAGGGTTTCTAAAAGCAGGGGAGGATAAAATCGGGGGGAAAAGAGAAGAAAGAGGAAAGAGAAAGGAGGAGTGAGGAAGAGAGAAAAATAACACACATAAATAGATATTTTATTATAAAAATTAAAAGGTAGCTATAGGAAATAATTTTCAAAACGGTATTTATTTATAATAAATAAGGTATATCATCTTTGTTATAGAAGGTAATATTATCTTTTTTAAATTGACCGTGCGCTAGGAAGCGTGAAACAATTGTACGTTATATATATATATATATATATATATATATATATATATATATATATATATATATATATATATATATATATATATAACGTACATAAAGCTAATAGAACTTACATAAGCTAACTTCTATTCAATTTGTATAAACTTTAACCTCTATTCAGAACTACGTACAAACGTGGATTGGTAGCTAGTTAAAAGATTACAAAAGTTCTAGCTTATATTGGCAATTGCAGAATACCATCAATGAGGCTAGGCAATTATTCAAAAGAATGGACTTCGATTTCTATATTGCTTCAGAGTATGTATAAATCAAAACTATTGGTCTAAACCTTGTCCTTTTATATTTTTCTGAATTCAGACTATGATGTAGCTACCAATCCATCTTTGCTTCTCTAACTATTTTTCTCCTTTTTAATTCTTGTGTTTGCCGATTCTTGTTACAATAATATGAAACTCTTTCGATAATCATTCTTTTCAAACTAATACTCTACTAACTAAGATTAACGTAAATGAGAGGGGGAAAAAGACACAACATGGTAGAGGCGAGTAGATTTTTTTTTTTTTTCCACTCAGTGTCTGGTATCTGCATTGGAGTCCAATTATATCCGGATTCGCATTGTATAGGGCCCATTCAGGGGAAAGCACTCCCTACCAAGGATTTTATTAGGGATTTTTACATATACATACCATATAGCAAACCTTATTACCACCCATATTTAAGGTTTGTGTTTATTACATTTAAGTATACCACCTTTTAATTTATGTACCAAAATTCTATTTAAGGTTTAATTATCAACTTATTAATTATAGGCTTGATTTGTGGAACTAAAATCTTTTCAGATTTTATTGTACACATTTCTTCTCTCTCTTACAAACAAAACCCACGATTTTCTCCCCTTTTTTAATTACCCTCCCCCCACGTTTTTTTAGCAAAACCGATTTTCCTCTCTCTATGCTTGAATTTCATCCGCCATTGTCGAAGCTTGAACAGTTTCAGATCGAGAAGTTCTTTTCAATCCACCATACTTTCAGTCCATAAAATTGTATCAAAGCCAGAACGGCTCTACAAAACCGATTTCTCTCTCTCTCTCTGCTTTGAAGTCGGATAACATGTCAGTTTGTATGTCCTTTGGCGTGTAAACAGCCTTAGGATCACAATACTTTGGAACGACAATGCTACCAACTACTGTTGCAGTACATTTGTGCTGTATGAATGTTTCGTCCATTCGGCATCATGTGTGTTGTCGGCTAAACTTCTTATCTTGAACAATGAAGAATCATGAATTGACGTTGCCTTGAAATGCTATTTGCAGTTCTCAGCTACACATACAATCCAATAGCTACAAAAAAATTCAATTTTCAGACATATTTATTAAAAACTACAATTAACTACAAACTGACTACAATTAACTACAAACTGACTACAATTAACTACAAATTGACTACAAGTAACTACAAACTGACTACAATTAAATACAAACTGACTACAAGTAACTATAAACGGACTACAATTAACTACAAACTGACTACAAGTAACTACAAACTGACTACAATTAAATACAAACTGACTACAAGTAACTACAAACGGACTACAATTAACTACAAACTGACTACAATTTAACTACAATTGGTATAAATAAACCTAGCTTCAATAATCTGGAATCTGGAAGAACTACAATTTGATTGACTATCACGCTTAAATTCTGATTTTTCGTATTTGATGTAGAAGAATGAGAGATTTTCGAAACTGAAATCTGGAAGAACTATCACGCAGAGAGATTTGCGCTGGGATTAGATCTTTTAAGGTTTTAAAAAGATCATTTAATTAAGACAGAATCAAATATTAATTGGGAAGCTAAAATCTGGTGCTATTTTAGGCTATAAAATCAGCCAGATATGGTTTGGTAATTAAGACAGAATCAAATATTAATTAGGAAGCTTAAAATCGGGCACTATTTTAGGCTATAAAATCAGCCAGATATGGTTTGGTACATTTTTTGTAACGAAAACATGGAATATGCGGGTAATAACCAAACAAGGCACAATAATAGTAATAAGGTTTGCTATATGGCATATTTAGGTAAAAATCCCATTTTATTATATCCAGCCAAGGCTCGAATTAGAGACCTCTGGTTAAAGGAAGAGAATGATGGGAATAAACCCCGTAAAAATAGTATTTACTGTATAGTGATAAACGCAGAACACTAAGTTATGGTTAAATCAGCAAGAATAGAAATGCACCAATATTGACACCAAGATTTTACGTGGAAAACCTTCTGAGTAAGGAAAAAAACCACGGCCAAGAAGAGCAACTGATAGCACTATAGCGAGAAATTTTACACTGTGTAGTAACGAGTAAAAATACCCCTAAGACCACTATGCCCTCAAAAGAAGTAAACCCTTTTTTGTTTTTTTTCACCTTACTACAATATCTCTCGCACTTTATTTTTCTTCACAAACTATTTTCTTATAGTTTATGAAATATTTTGCTCTCTTTTCTCTCTTTGTTGGTGTATCTACAACTGAAAATATACATCCCTATTTATAGGGAAAAATGAACTTGCTGATGTAAGCGACTTAAGCAAGCACAAAATAGTATATAGAAAAATATTTGACCGGTTGGTCATATCTCCAAAATTTTGATAATATATCAAAAAAGGAAAAAGACATCTTCCTTAAAACATGGGGCTGGACCCCATAGAGAGGTCTCATACCGTGAAACCTCCCTCATGAAAATCTTCAAGCTGGATCTGTGACGGAAGTGTTGCTCGCGAAAAGGTTATACGGTCGCATAATGGACCACAAACTGACCTTAATATTATTCGCGGTCGCATACTAAATCGCTAAAACGCCACGTGTTGCAAAAATTATTCCACCAACTCCCCAACGTATTGCACAACCCTAAATAAAACCTCAAATTCTTGGTAAAATTTTACAAGGGCTTACATACGACCCATGTACCATAACTATTTTCAAGATGTCTCCATAAAAGTGAATCACTATAGTGAATAGAACAACAAGTTCTATATTGATGAATCATATAAAATCCAAGAAAGAAAGTGCCAAGCCAAAAGTATATTAAAAAAACACACATCAAACACAAATTGACACCATAATAATTTCACTTATTGCTGCATATGACGACGACTAGGAATGATCTGGGATAAATAGTCACTCCTCCCCTATTCCAGTTTCCTGGAATCCCAAGAATTTTGACAACATCTCCAACCTTGAGATCAGAATGAAAATTAGTAAATTCGTATTGAGGCAACATAGAGTTGCTCACATGTGCCTTAACTTGAACGATGGCGCCTTCCTCTTCTAAATTATAGCAAAGCAACATTGCAGAAGATGCACGTTTGTTTATTATCCTACCAACCAATACCTCCTCTTCATCCCAAACATATTGCGCTGTCCCTTCAACTCCGTATTTATTCACATATTCAGTTACTTGGAACTTGTGTTGGTAAGGATTTTCCTAGTATTGCCTGAGATCCATGCCCTCTTCCTCGGCTGCAGAATGCTGCTCCATATTTTTTAAACTCCGATGTGAGAAAAAACCCTAATTGACGACGCTAGAGTTTATAAATTAAGTTGAATTAAATAAGTTTGTCAAAGCTGTATATAAACCATTCTTTTAAAAGTCATGGCCGAGAGCCAACACGTTTTATCTACAATTTTTTACCTTCATATACCATATATGAAACCTTATTACCATCAATGTTTGAGGTTGGTGTTTATTATATTTCAGCATACTAAATTATCATTTATATACCATAATTAATTTAGATGTATAATTAATTGGCAATTTTTTACTCCTTAATTAAAGGTAACCATATATCCTACATTTCTCTCTCCCCTTAATACCTAGACCTGACCAGCGTTATTTTTCTCCTCCCATTTCTTTTTCTTCTCCATTCCTGTTATTTTTCTCCTCCCATTTCTTTTTCTTCTCCATTCCTTCTTCTTCTCAAAAAATAAGGGATGAGACCCATTTTTCTTGTCTCTTGCATTAATTATATATGGAAGTAGTATTTTTCTTGTGGAAAATTTCTATCAACTTCGTTATTGATAAAATCCTTATGGTTGTGCCTACGAAGCATAATCAAAAGGATTCATAAAGTTTTTCTGGTCAAACTTTATACCTAGATGAAACAAGTGACACCTGATTTTGAAAATCTTGGAAGCCGATGAATGGGGAAGTGTTGCAAGCATGGCTGCTGTGAGTTTTTTCAAACATAAAAGGAGTCAAAATTGGATAAGTGTTGGCTGCAAGTATGGTTTCATCTATATATTCGGGTACAGAAGAAAGAAAAAGGTTAGAGACAATATTAATCCTTGAGACAGATGCCAAAAAAGTTTGTCAATGGTTCATTTAAAGGAACATGACACAAGGCCCTCTACTAGTACGTCGTGATGGAAGACAATAAAGTTGACATTGTGGGTGCAATTGTAATTTATTTGTAGTTTTTTTTGAAGAAATTTTGTAGATGAAGAGCAAATTTTGTTCTCAATATTTTTTTTGACATAAGATTGTAGTTTAATTGTAGTACAAATGTAGTAATTTTGTGGATACCCTTAAAAACAATACAACTTTATACTATACTTAAATTGATTTGTGTTTATTAGTAGATATTATATATACAAGATATCTACAAACTGGATACATTGAATTTTAATATCCCAATTTTTATTTCAATTGTAGAATAATTGGCATTTTCGACATAATTGTAAAAGATTTGTAGAAGTTTTAGTCTTCCCAATCGACAACTTATTTACATTTTCTGGAAATATGTCTTTTTCTTCTTCTTCTTCTTCTTCGAGTTTTAATCTGAAATTCATTCAAAACCAAGTCTAATCTTCACAAAATACCCTCAAAATTGAGATATAAACTTCTAAACATATTCTGAATTATTTACAACAACACTCAATCCAAACAAATAATGATTTTTGAAAACCCAAATTTGAATTCAAAGCTTTCACTGATGACTTACAGCTTAAAGAAAAAAAACTGGTGATGCAGTTAGAAAAGTGGTCATTGATTGAAGAATCAGTATTACAACAGAAATCAAGAGCCAGATGGATCCAATTGGGGGACTCAAATAACAAATATTTTTCTGATGTAGTGAAGGAGAGGAATCAATATAAGAGGATTATTGAACTGATCACAGGTGGAGGTTTGAAAATTACTAATCCAGATGACCTTAAGAAGGAGATCAAGGATTTTTTTAAATCACTAATGGGTACATCAGCTACCTCTCTCCCAGCTATTAACCGAATTTATATGAGCAATGGTCCTAGACTAATATACCACCAGAAGAAGGAATTAGCTGCTGACATCAGTGACACTGAGATCTTGGATAGTTTAAAAGCAATTGGTAATGATAAAGCTCCTGGAATTGATGGTTATAATGAACTGTTCTTTAAACATACTTGGCACATTACTGGCAGTCATATACTTCAAGCAGTCAAGAACTTCTTTGAGACCAAAAAAATGCATAGACCAACAAACTGTGCCTCTCTTACTTTGATTCTTAAAGTTCCTAACCCACAAACAGTCAAAGAGTTTAGACCAATAGCTTGATGTTCAGTGCTATACAAAATAATCTCCAAGCTTCTGGCCAACAGATTATAGAAAGTTATGCCCAGTATCATATGTAATGCCCAAGCAGGTTTCATTCTAGGTAGGAGGATTGCAGATAATGTCATTCTGGCCCATGAATTAATCAAGCACTACTCAAGATCACATATATCTCCTAGATGTATGGTCAAAATTGATCTGCAGAAGGCATATGATTCTGTTGAATGGAGCTTTTTGCAGCAGGTAATGGAGGCTCTAGATTTCCCAATCAGGTTTACAAAATGGATCATGGAGTGTGTCCAAACTGTCAGTTACACAGTGGTGGTGAATGGAGAAACAACTGAACCTTTCCAAGCAGCCAAAGGTTTGAGACAAGAGGGTCTCATATCTTCTTTCTTATTTGCTATTGTGATGGAATACATAAGTCGATCTCTGGTGGAATTGACGAAAGATAAAGCTTTCACATTTCATCCTGGTTGTAAAAAACTAGGAATTACTCATCTTAGCTTTGCTGATGACCTATTGCTGTTTGTCAAAGGAGAATATCAATCTGTAAGTACCATGTTTACATATTTCTCTCACTTCACTGCAGTCTATGGGATGAAAGCCAATCTGAATAAGAGTTCTGTTTATTTTGGAGGGGTGAATCCTGAAACTCAACATCAAATTATTGATCACCTTGGTTATGTACGTGGTGAACTACCCTTTAAATACTTGGGTATTCCATTATCTACCAAGAAGATGTCTGTATTCCAATGGCAACCACTGGTCGATAAGATTACTGCCAGGATTACATCCTGGACTGCCAGGCAGTTGTCATATGCTGGTAGAATCCAATTGATTCAATCAGTTATCGTTAGTATTCAAGCTTATTGGGCTCAACTGTTCCTCATTCCTTCAAATGTTATAAAGATGTTAGAAGCAGTGTGTATATCTTTCATCTGGTCTGGTTCAGTCAATGTATCAAGGAAAGCATATGTGGCCTGGGATAGAGTATGTTTGCCAAAATCTGCTGGAGGTTTAAACTTAACCAATCTCCTATTGTGGAACAAAGCTGCTGTTGCCAAACTAAGCTGGGATTTGTCTCACAAGAAGGATGCATTATGGGTGAAATGGATTCATACAGTCTATATCAAACAGCAACAGTGGGAGTCCATAAATATTCCTAAACAAGCCAGTTGGATGGTCCGGAAGATCATGGAAGGTACTGTTCTATTGCAGCAATACCAACTGTTACACAAATCAGCATGCTTTATAAGAATGATCTATCTTCAACATATTGGACAGTTACCTAGAGTCATTTGGAAGAACTTAACCATACAAAATCTTGCTCGACCTAAAGTACTTTTCAACCTTTGGCTGCTCCTACAAGACAGACTTCCTACTAAAGATAGGTTGATCAAATGGAACTCGACTATGGATGGCACCTGTGTCATGTGTCAACAAGAACTGGAGACCAGAGACCACCTGTTCTTTGACTGCCCTTTTGCCAATCAATTAAGGTATCAAACACTGAAGTGGATTGGAGTGCTGCAACCTACTGGACAGAATTGGACACAGTTTGTACACTGGCTCATTGATAATACTAAAGGAAAATCCTATCGAGCTCATATACTCAAAATGACTATTGCAGAACTGTTCTATGTCTTATGGTTAGGAAGGAATGCGAGAATTTTTGAAAATGTCTTCTGTTCCAGTGATAAATTGCTTAGGACCATTGCTTATATTTGTAATATTAGGGGAACTCCTAGAGTTAGATTACAGCTTCAGCATTTTCTACTGTAATGTTGAACTTTAGGTATAGTGCTACTAGTCAGATTTTGTTTATCTTTTGATAGTCAGCTGCGTACATAGCTGAACTATGGAATTGTACGGAAACCACTTTGGTGATTAATACAATTTTAATTACCAAAAAAAAAGAAGAACAAATCAAGAAAGATCAAGAATAAGTTTTTCAGAAAATAGAATAGGAAACAATATGTTAGCTAGAATTCTAACTAGAAAAAGACAAGAGGAGGATCAAAAATTAGATGAAATAATAGATATAGATAAGGATATACAAATTTTTCAGCAAAATCAATTAAGATTATTAGATCAAAAAATACTATATAATACAGGATATTTCTCCACCAATTCTCAACTATATAGACATTATAGAGAAGAACAATTGTCAGCTATAGGAAGTAAAGTAAAGACATTAAACTTAATTAATCCAGAATCAGTAAAACCAATAAAAAATTATAAAAGGAATTTAATGCATATGGGACTAAGTAATTGGATTAAAAGGATTAAAAATAAAGAAACTAGGAACTAAAGTATTGATAGTAGTATATGATGATAGATGGTCAGATCAGAAGAAATCTATAATAGGTTTAACAGAAGTAGATATGACAAATATTGGAGGAATATTTTATATTATCCCAGATTTTATGATAAATCTAGCAAAATTTGGAAAAAATATAAAAATAGGAATACAGACTAAAGGGTATGAAAAAATGAATAATGGAAATAATCTATTAATATGTGTAGGTTTTATCGGAAAAATGACAACAAATAGCAATACAAAATTTAAAATTAAAGTAGACGATGTAGTTGAAGTAATGGGAAATAAAGGTATAAAATTATTAAAACCTATTAAGATAGACCCAGAAGAATACGCGGGATTATAATGGAACTTAGAAGATTTTTCAAAACCAAAAATATTTAAACCAGAATCTCACTTGATGTATACAAATTCTAAAGGAGAAACGTCAATTAGGTTTACTGATTATAATTATTTTACTCATAAAGATACGGATAATGAAAATGAAAATAAAGTTGAAGAAACTGGATGTATGAATGTTGAAATAATACACGAAGAATTTGAAGTAGATATAGCATTAGAAGAAGCAAGAAAATTAGTTAGAGAAAACAAAAATAAGACTTTCCAAAGTAAAGGATGTAAACTAGGAAAATTAACCTTAAGAGATGTAGAAGAACATTTTAGAAAATGCGAATTAAGAACAGATAATTTAGGATATAGAAAAGAAAATAGGTTACAAGAAAAATCGGATAAATTTGATCAAATTTTCGAAGAAATACAAGATAGCTATGAAACAGAAACAGATTCAGTAATAAGCTTAAAAGAATTAATGGAATCAGTTAGTTCTAGCCCAAGCCCATTTCAGAGAACAACATACTGTAGATACTAGTACGTGAAATGTACCTAGAAGAAGAGTATACAGAATAGACCAGGAAACAGAAATAGAAAATGTAAGACCATCAGGAAAAAGGATGCCAATAGAAGAACCTATAAGATTACAAGAAGGAGGAAGTAAAGGTAAAATATTAAATATAGCAGCCCATGATCCACAAATGTGAAATTCAGCAATAGACCTATGGAAAAGAATAGTAGTAGCAGACTTTATAAAAACCTATAATGATACAGATGCAGAAATAATGTATAAATATATGGAAACTTTTCTAGGAGAATCGACAAAGGGTTTATGGGAAGCATATAAATCAGAATTTCCTCAAGATTTCCAAAATTTAATAGCGACGGGTGCAAACCCTTATAATTTTACAAATAAAATACATAGTCCGATCACAGGAGAAGATCCAAATAGTGGATTAGTAGTACTACAAAAGAATGCTTTAATAAAATTAGAACAATTAAGTATAAGTAGTTGGTTCCATATAAAAAAGTTTTTAAATGATTATTTTTATTATTGTACTATTAGTGGAAATGCTTTTGATCAAGAATTAGGTAAAAATTATTCAATAAATTACCAGGAGTCTTAGGAAGAGAAATAGAAGAACGATGGTATAAAAGAGAAGGTGTAATACAAAATCCAAATACAATATGGTCTATAGGGCACAAAGTACAACATATTATGGAAATATTACAAGAAAAATGTACAAACTTACAAATACAAAAACAGCTAAAACAGAACAATATGAGTTTTTGTTAATCAACAGTATATACAACACAGAGTTATGACAAAAATGAATACAAAAAGAAGAAATATAAAAGATATAAACTTCAATAGAATAAAGAATACAATAGAAAAAATTATTATCTTAGAAAGTCATCAACTAGAAAACCCTATTTAAATAGAAATAGGCATGTTAGAAAATATAGAACAGATAGAAACTATAAAAACAAACTAGAATGTTTTACTTGTGGGAGTGTAGAACATTTAGCCAACACTTGCCCAAAAAGAATCAATAGTAAAATAAGAAATTTACAGTTAATTGAAGATTTTCAAGAAACTCTAATAAATGTAGATGAATATATGTCAGACAATGAAAGTATATATTCTATAGTAAGTGTAGGTGTAGACGAAACTCAAATAGAACTTCAGAATCGGAAGAAGAAGAGTTAATAAATGAGATAGGACTAGAAAAATTAGACCTAGAAGAAAATAACTTTGTAAATATTTTAGAAGACTGTACCCATGAGTTTGAAATAAATAAAGGATTAGATAGCAACCAATGTTTTAAATATAAATGGTATCCCAGTAGAAATAAAAGAGCTAAATGTAAATTATGCTATTTAGAAGGATGTATTTCATGTATAGAAAAAGATTTTGAAATAAGAATAAATAAAGAAGAAATTTATCAACAGACAAATAATTCTTTTATAAATTTAAGAATAATTACATTAGAAAATAGAATAAATGAATTAGAAAAAAGAATACAAAAAATGGAAAAAGGAAAAGAAAAAGTACAAGATATAAGAACTGAAGAAGATAAAGAACTAATGAGTATAGAAAATTATGATGCACTAATATGTAATGAAGATAAAAAATTAACTACCGATAAATTTTTTAGCAAGAATTAAAATAGAAGACTACGAAATAGAAACATTAGCTCTAGTAGACTCGGGATGCACAAGATGTATAATAAATAAGAGGATAGTTCTACCTAATTTAATAAAAATATTAGACAAGCCAGTAGCAGCCATGCAAATGGATGGAACCCATAATATCTATAAACATTATATAGATAAATCACAGATTAGTTTTGTAAATACATGTTTAGATTTTTACAAACTTAGTTATACGGTAGATAAAATTTGGGTAAGAGATTTAAATATAAATATAGATTTTGTATTAGGTTTGAGCTTTATATTACACAATAATGGTAGTTGTTTAGTAGAGGTGGGGTAATATTCTTTAAAAATATTACACAAATACCAGTACAAACAATAGATGCTGCAACTAGGATAAGGACAAGATTAAATGAATATCAGATAGACCTGCAAGAAAACGAGAAAGAATATTGTAAAAAATGTAAAGATAATAAAACATGCTGTCGGGCTAAAGAAGAAAAAAAAAATCTAATATTAGAAGAAAATGAAGATAGAGATATAATAGAAAAACATTATACATTAATAGACATCGAAACATAATTATACAATTTCAAAACAGGATTACAAAGAATAGGAATAATAAACAATGAAAAAGATCTAGAAAATATAATAAAAATTTTAGATGAGATAGAAATAATAGGAGAAAAACCTTTAAAGCACTAGGAAAATAACAAAGTAATGTGTAAATTAGACATAATAAACCCAGAAAATATAATTAAAACGGCTTCAATAGAAGCTACAAATGAAGACCTTAAAGACTTTAAAACTCAAATTAAAGAACTTATGGACTTAGGTGTAATAAGGAGATCTACTTCTAAACATAGGTCATCAGCTTTTATAGTTAGAAATCACAGTGAAAAAATAAGAGGAAAAGCGAGAATGGTAATAAACTATAAAAGACTTAATGATAACACCAAAACAGATGGATATAAGCTACCTGATAAAACGGAATTAATAAATAGGATACAAGGAAAAAAGATATTTAGTAAATTTGATTGTAAATCAGGATATTGGCAAGTAAAAAATGCATGAAGAAAGTATCGAGTGGACAGCATTTACTTGTCAAGAAGGGCATTTTGAATGGTTAGTCATGCCGTTCGGATTAAAAACAGCTCCACCAATTTTTCAGAGAAAAATGGATAATATATTCGGAGAATATTAAAGGTTTGTGTTAGTATATGTAGATGATATATTAGTATTCAGCAAAGATATTAAAGAACATTTAGGACATCTACAAACTGTATTTAGATTATTTGTAGATAATGGAATAATTATCAGTAAAAAGAAAATGGAATTATGTAAAAACTATATAAACTTTTTGGGAGTAGTTCTAGGAGATGGGAAGATTAAGCTACAGCCCCATATAGCTAAAAGAGCTTTAGAAATGCCAGATAAACTAGACAGTATTAAAGAATTACAAAAGTTTCTAGGAATAGTAAATTATGCAAGAAATTTTATAAAAGACCTAGGAAAAATAGCAGGACCATTATATGCTAAGACAGGATCTACGGGACAAAAATATTTTAATACAGAAGATATTAAATTAGTACAAAAAATTAAAGGAAAAATAAAAAATATTCCTGATCTAACTATGCCATTAGAAACTGACTATTTAATTATAGAAACAGATGGAAGTTTTGAAGGATGGGGAGCAGTTTAAAAGCAAAACCAAATAAATATAGTGAAAGGAATACAGAAAAAATATGTGCATATCAAAGTGGAAAATATAAAGAGAAAGGAAATATGAGTAGTATAGACGCAGAAATTCTAGCTGTAATATACGGATTAAATCGTTTTAAACTATACATATTAAATAACAAGAAGTAACAATTAGAACTGATTGTGAAGCTATTGTCAAATTCCACCAAAAGATAAATTCAAAAAATAGTAGTAGAAGGAGATGGTTAAATTTTATATATACAATATCAATATATAATTTAGTTTTTGAACATCTTAAAGAAAAAGACAATAATTTAGCAGACACTTTAAGTAGGCTAAAAATTATTGTCAATTAATAAGAATATTTTACATGTACAGAATGAGACCAACAGTTCCCAAGACTGAAGACAAGGGAAAAGGCGTTCAAGCCTCACCCTCAGACAAATACTCGCAGACAGTATTAGGTAACCTTCATTTTAAGCCACAAACCATCACAGAACAAAGCAATATAGAAAGAATAGATTTTGGGAAGCATAATTTAATATTTTTTCCACCATCGAATATTTCATTTAGAGTTTTACCAGAATATGTTATAGATAGACGCCAGAGATGTTTAATTGATAACTTATGGATAGCATATAATAAGAAAGATACTAAATATGTTATAGCAGCTCTTAATGCCTTGGGGTAATATTTTACAGACAAAAATCAAGAAAAGAAGTTTAAATACTACGTAGTTGTACATAGTAAGACAAATGGTATTTTTCAAACATTGATAGAAGTATTAGAATCTATTAAAGACATACAAAAATCACTTTTTAAGGGTCTTAATGATTTTACTGAATCACTAGATTATGCAAGAGGAATACTAGGACCAAATTACTATATTTCTCCAGCACTCAGACAAAACCCAGAAAAGATCCAATACAAAATCCAAAAAGACACAAAAAATAATATTTTGTGACCACTGCTCATCCATGACCGAAGCTTTCAGAAGATTGAACCAGAAGAATGAAAGCTTAGAGAAGGAAAAAATCAGACTTATGGAGCAGGTAAAAGTTTTAGAACAAAAGGTGCATGCGTTAACATTTGAAATAGCGCAATCTCAGACTCAAGTGGTTTTTCTACAAGATACGAGTTCTCCATCTCAAGAAAAAATGGATGAGAAGGGTGTGCATCCCCCAATGAATGCAGAAAAATCCATTGTATCGGATGATGATACAGCTAGTCCGGTTCAAACGGTGACCGGTAAAGACAAATCAAATCCGTTTATGGCTGTCCCTTTGCCAAAAAGTGAAGAAGAAGGCTCATCAAGGCGAAGACTACCCAGAACGTTAACACATAGAGACGTATTAAAGAAAAAGAGTTTAATTGCTAAAAAGAAAAAAATGAGAAAATAGAAGATGTAATTAAACAGACATTAGAGAATTTCTTCCAAAAAAAAAAAAAAAAGACAAACGTATGATAAAAAATCCTAGTCCCAGTCCAGAGAAGTCAAGGTCTAGTCCAGAAAGGTCTCAAAGCTCATGAAGAGATGATAATGAAGACAACCTAAATTATCAGGATGCTCAAGATCCATATGAAGACTACGATTCTGGAATGAGTTTTGATTCAATAGCACTTCATAATTTAGACACATAAAATGGTTATACTTTGGAAATAATAAATCAAGGAAAAGACAAAGAACAATAATGGAGGAGACAACAAGTAAGGACCAGATGTGACAGATGTGACATAAAGACAAATGAATGAGAAAAACGTGGACGACTAAAACGGAATCTCTGCACAAGCCATGTGAAGATGAGGCCCAATGAAGTACCCTACAAGGCTAGAAGACAAAGATTTCTAAAAACTTTTGAAGCCCATATTTCAGATCCGCTCTAAAAATCAGCTATAAAAACAAGACCAAGTCGAATGAAAGATGATCGAGAGAAAAAAGCAGAAAAAACACTCTGAAAAGCCTACTCAACCAACTTTTCAAAAACCCCAAAACCACTTTGTAAAATATTTCCCTTTATGAATATCCTAGTAGTTATTCCTCTAAGCTTGTAAAATAAATAAAGTTTGTATGCTTAGGTGTTGATCGTTTTTAATCCAGAAGTTCAGCAAAAACCTTTTCGGGTTTCCCGAAAGGGAATCCCATCTCTTGTAAACATGTAAGTTACTTATGTTTATCTAAGTTATGTTCTAAGATATTACCCCTATATGATTTCTTTTTATGCTCATTATCTCTATGTATAGTTGTTTTCATTCTGTAAATGATTAAATATTACTCTTAGTATATGGTTATCTTTCCAATTTCTTAACAATTTTGATGGATTAACCTGTAAATTCCTAGGAAATAACTGGTTATGATAAATCAAGTGGTATGTGTACTTAACCATGGCCGGGGTGAGGTTAAAGAAAAAAGAGTTAAGAATGAATTTAAATCTATCAAGAATTGGAAAGAAGAGATAAACAAAGTAAAAAAAAAGTATAAAAGGGGTAATCTTAGTACATAATTATGATTACACTGTAACGTTATAAGTTTACAGAAAAGAGAGAAAGAGTACCGAGTAGGATTTTTTACAACATTAAGTTTAAAACATTTTTACTACCTTGTTAATGTCTGGTAATCGTAATAACTATACCCATCCAGAAAGCTTTGCTAGAAGCCTTATTTCAAGTCTAGGAGAGTTTATTTTAGACGTGGACACAGAATTTTATTCGATAGTAGACTACGCTATACACTTTATTTATATAACAGAAAATCATAGAATTTGCGTAGACTTATTTAACAAGCAGTTATATCTTATAATCAGTATACTAAAAATCCATTTATCTAGTCTTTTTAGATGTTATTATTTAAGACAATAAGTTTTTATATCTATATATTACTATTTAAGACAATAAGTTTATTTAAGACAATAAGTTTTTATTGATTTCAGGGTAGGTTTATATTTTCAGACAATAAGTTTTTAATGTTTTCAAGGTAGTTTTATATTGGTATCAGTATAAAACTACATATAAATAAAGTTTGTATGCTTAGGTGTTGATCGTTTTTAATCCAAAACTTCAGCAAAAACCTTTTCGGGTTTCCCAAAAGGGAAATCCCATCTCTTTTAAACATGTAAGTTACTTATGTTTATCTAAATTATGTTCTAAGATATTACCCCTATATGATTTCTTTTTATGCTTATTATCTCTATGTATAGTTGTTGTCATTCTGTAAATGATTAAATATTACTCTTAGTATATAGTTATCTTTCTAATTCCCTTAACAATTTTGATGGATTAACCTGTAAATTCCTAGGAAATAACTGGTTAAGATAAATCAAGTGGTATGTGTACTTAACCATGGCCGGGGTGAGGTTAAAGAAAAAAGAGTTAAGAATGGATTTAAATCTATCAAGAATTGGAGAGAAGAGATGAACAGAGTTAAAAAAAATTTGTGTGTGTGTGTGTCTATATATATATATATATATATATATATATATATATATATATATATATATATATATATATATATATATATATATATATATATATATATATCTTATAATTAAATATAAAAAAACTGCAGATATCAAAAATGAGATCATGGGCTTCTATAAGACACTTATGGGCTCTTCAGCATCATCCCTTCCAGCAATCAATCGAATGTATATTACAAATGGTCCATGCTTAACGCATTAGCAAAGAAGGGCATTATTTGATGATATCACTGATCAGGAAATTGTGGAGAGCCTTAAAACAATTGGAGATGATAAAGCCCCAGGAATAGATGTGTACAATGTTGTCTTCTTTAAAAAGTCCTGGAACACTATTGGCAGGCAGGTTACAAGTGCCATCAAGGAATTTTTCATAACAACCAAGATGTATAAGCCTATCAATTGTGCCGCTATCACTCTAATTCCTAAAGTATCCAAGCCAAGTACAGTCAAAGAATATAGACCAATTGCTTGCTGCTCAGTCCTCTACAAAATAACTTCAGAAATCCTGGCCAATAGAATGCAGAAAGTCATGCCAAGCATCATCAATGAAGCTCAAGAAGGTTTTATCCCAGGCAGAAAGATAGCTGATAATATCATCCTAGCACATGAGTTAGTCAAGAGTTATACCAGAACACATGTGACACCTAGATGCATGATTAAAATAGATCTCCAAAAAGCCTATGATTCAGTGGAATGGATATTCATACAGCAGGTTATGGAGCAGATTGGTTTCCCAAGAAGATTTACTAACTGGATTATGGAATGCATCACAACAGTTAGCTTCTCTGTCCTAGTCAATGGAGAGGCAACATAGCCCTTTGTAGCTGCAAGGGGACTTAGGCAAGGGGATCTCATTTCCCCCTTCCTATTTGCACTTGTCATGGAGTACCTGAGCAGATCATGTAATGCACTAAAGAAAGAACCAACTTTCCAGTTCCATCCTAGATGCAAAAAATTATGAATTACTCACATGTGCTTTGCTGATGACCTGCTACTGTTTGCTAAAATGGAAACTGCCTCTATCATAGCCATATCCAAATGTTTCTCTCAATTTTCTTAAGCCTCTGGTCTACAGGAAAACCTAAGCAAGAGCTCAGTATAATTTGGTGGTGTTACACTGGAAGTGCAAAAACGGATTATAGAACACCTTGGTTATGTTCAAGGTGAGTTACCATTCAAATACTTAGGTGTCCCTCTATCCACCAAGAGGATCACCTTGCTCCAATGGAAACCTTTAGTGGACAAGATCACTGCTAAGATCACCTCGTGGACTGCCAGGAAACTGTCTTACACTGGGAGGATCCAACTAGTCCAATCTGTCCTATTTGGCATTCAAGCATACTGGGCCCAACTCTTCATCTTCCCTGCTAAAGTCCTTAAGATGATCGAAGCTATATGTAGGAGCTTTGTGTGGTCCGGTTTAAACTCCATCACTAAGAAGGCCTATATATCTTGGGACAGAATGTGCACTCCAAAATCAGCATGAGGGATGAACCTTACTAACCTCAAGCTCTGGAATAAAGATGTTATTGCAAAGACTTGCTGGGATCTAGCTCACAAGAAGGATAAATTGTGGATAAGGTGGATAGCTGTATACTATATAAAGAGCAATCCTATAGAAACCATGCCAATTCTTGCACAGGCAAGCTGGATGGTCAGGAAAATAATAGCCTCTAGAGAGGTTCTGCAGAAGTTTCAACACTGGAAGGAACATGCCTGCTCAGTTAGACAACTATATCACTTGCAGCTTAGAGACCTGTCGAGGGTACCATGGAAGAATCTGATCATAAAGAACCATGCGAGACCAAAGGCAGTCTTCAACCTGTGGCTGTTCTTACAAGACAGATTACCAACCAAAGACAGACTAGTCGCATGGGTAATGAATGTTGATCAACAGTGTGTAATATGCCAGGAATACATGGAGACCAGAGACCATCTTATGATATCCTGTCCAGTTACAACTGAGCTGTGGGAACAGACAATGCAGTGGCTACATGAGAGTTATCCACAGCTAACTACTTGGGACCAAATCCTCCAGTGGTTCATATGTAAAGCCAAAGGCAAAACTTGTCGAGCCGATATATTCAAAATGTTGTTGCTGAAGCTGCATACGCTGTTTGGATGGAAAGGAACTCGAGAATCTTCAACAACGTTGTTCGTAGTTGTGCAGAACTGCTGAGGGAGATAGTATACATCTGTAATGTTAGAGGAACCCCTAAAACTAGAAAACAGTTGCAACAATTCAGACTTTAGTAATGTTATGAATTAGTTTGGATTTACATGTAGTCAAATGATACATTAGAGATAGTCAGCTGCGTAAGCTCGACTATGGTTTGTAATGATATTCCATCGGTGATTAACGAAGCTTTAATTACCAAAAAAAAAAAACACAAAAAATAAATATACATACAAAAATAACTACCTATTCAAATTGGGTGGGAGTAGTTTCTTTTTTTGGTAAAGGGTGGGAGTAGTTTCAAGTTGGAGTTTTAAAATTATTTTAAAATAAAAAACAAAAAAATCTATATCTATATCTATATCTATATATTATTAAAAGGAGAGGACAAAGTCCTCTCCTTAAGCCAAGTGGCACAATAAAAAAGCCACATGGAATAATTAGTTTTTCACTAATAATTTGTTATTAGTTATTATCTTCAAATTTATATATATATATATATATATATATTGGTAACTTTATTTTAATTAATAAATATAGATATCTTATAATTAGTTATAATAAACAAAATAAAAAATATATATGTATAAAAAATTACTATTCAAATTGGGTGGGAGTACTTTCAAGTTAGAGTATAAAAAAAGAAAAAATAAAAATAAAAAATTACCCATTCAAATCGGGAAGTAGTTTCAAGTTGGAGTTTTAAAATAAAAATAAAAAAAATTAAAAATACCATTTCAAATTGGGGAGTAGTTTTAATTTGGAGTTTTAAAATTATTTTAAAATAAAAAATAAAAATAAAGTAATAAAAGAACTTTTGATTCAAATTGTGGAGTAGTTTCTTTCTAATATTCTATACTCTAAATATCTTCTATATATTATTAAAAGGAGAAGATAAAGACTACTCCTCCTTAAGCCAAGTGGTAGCGTAGAAAAAAATCATATGAAATAATTAGTTTATAATAAAGAAAATATCTATTGAAAATTAACAAAGAAATTTACCTAATCTATCTATATTATCCTCTTCTTAAGCCAAGTGGCAGCATAAAAAAAGTCACATGGCATAATTAGTTAATAATTAGTTTTTTAGTTAATAATTAATTATTAGTTATTATCTTTAAATTTAAATATATATAAAAATGAAAATAATATATATATATATATATATATATATATATATATGTATATATATTAATTGGTTACTTTATTTTAATTAATAAATTAGATATCTTATAATTATTTATAATAAAAAAACTCAAAAATATACATACGTAAAAAATTACTACCCATTCAACTTGGGTGAGAGTAGTTTCAAGTTGGAGTTTTAAAATAAATATAACAAAAAAAAAAGAAGAAAAATTACCCATTCAAATCGGGAAGTAGTTTCAAGTTGGAGTTAAAAAAAAAAAACTACCAGTTAAAATGCGGGAGTAGTTTTGAGTTGGAGTTTTAAAATTATTTTAAATAGAAAATGAAAATAAAGCATTAAAAAAAACTTTTGATTGAAATTATGTAGTAGTTTCTTTCTAATATTCTATATTCTATATATCTTCTACATATTATTAAAAGGAGAGGTTAAAGCCCTCTCCTTAAGCCAAGTGGTAGCCTAGAAAAAAATCATATGGAATAATTAGTTAATAACAAAGAAATTATCTATTGAAAATTAACAAAGAAATTAACTACCTAAATTAACTACTAAAATATGGGTGAGGGTTGGGTATATCGTATTGACAAATAAGATCACAATTGAATTTATTAAAGCAATATGATTTAATAAGATCAAACAAGTCCGAGTATAATTTAATTTAATTAATATTAATTTATTTAGTATTGATCGACCATCGCGCGGATATAACTACTAGTATAGCATAAAGCTTGAGGTTATGCGCTCTTTCTATCAAATGATATTTCTTGTAATCTTTAGTCTAGTCATCTTCAGCACTTTATTTGTTCTTTTTTCTCTTTTACAATAAAATCCAACCACCTATGGTGGCTTAAGTTTAAAAAGGTACGATATAAAACAAAATCCGATGTCTCTTATTTGGTAGCCGTAGTTGCATAGTTCATGGAAAGCCACTAAGACTATTGTATTGGGGTTTTGACGCAGCTATTCAAAAAAATTAAATTATTTATTTTTCTTTGCTCATTTGTTTTTTTACCCATAAATTAATTATATTTTTTATCCATAATAGATTTTGTGGGGAATTTTTCCTTTAATCTCCAATTCTTTTTTATTTCTATATTTCTTTTATTTTATTTTTTCTTTTCTTTTTTCTTTTCTCCTTTTTCCCCTCGTTTTCTTCTTATTTTTTTCTTTTTTCGTACTCTAATTCCAGTTAACTTCTTTTTTATATGCTTTTTCTCTTCATAATTCAATTTTATTTACTATTTTCACTATTTTTATTATTTATATATATATATATATATATATATATATATATATATATTACTAAATAAAAATTAAATTGTGTACCAATTAAATGTAAATAATACAACCACAAAAATATTAATTAACAACTAATACAAGTATAGTATATAGTTATACCAACATGGTATACAATTATACGAAAAAACGTTAAAAAAGGTTAATTCAATTATTAAACTGAAATAATATCAGTTGTCAATAAAAAATTTAAAGAAATCTAAAAAGATCTAATGTATGAGTATATCGTTACATTATATAGCATACTATAATTTATTTATTTATTTGCATTTTCAATTTGCTGCTCACGCTAGGTAAAAGCTTAAAATAAATTTTAAAAAAATAGGCAAGTGAATTTACGTGTAATAAGTATACTATTATGGAATTTTTACCTATACATCCAATATAGCAAACATTATTACCATTATTGTGCCTTGTTTGGTTATTACCCTCATATCCCATGTTTTTGTTACAAAATATATACCAAACAAATTATTTGCCGATGTTGCATCCTAAAATAACGCCATTTATTAAGGCTCAAATCTATGTTAAATAAATTGTAGCCTAAAATAACGCCTACATTTATGGCTCCTAATTAATCTTTGATTTTGTACCAACTAAATGTTAAATCAGTTAAGGTAAAATCTTAAATGCTCCTAATCGAATCTCTCCTCTAAACTGAACCGAAATCATACTCTCATTCCTCCATTGAAAACCAGAAATAGCAGCAATGAGCTTTGGCTGCCAAGCCATATGATTATTATAGACCAAGAAGAAAGTTGCTGCAAAAGCCACGAGCATGTCAACTATCGAGGCAAAGAGTGTCGTGAGTCCAAAGATTAATTTCTTAGGCAATGACGCAAGAAAGTTGTCTTCATTGTAGCGAGACGTCAGTATGGACAAGAACATAATGATGGAAACAATTGAGTAGAACATTGCCACTGCATCTGATATGACAAAAACCGTAAATCCTTTCAATTTTAGCATTATGGGGGTACCTTCAGTGTCGTTATTACCGCCTGGTACAGTGAAGGCTGCAGCAAACATCACTGTGGCAATCAAAGTTGCAACAATCATACAATAATTTGCAGTATCTCTCATCCACCTTTCACCTTCTTTCAACAATATCTTGTGCTCCTCTGAAAATAATTGCCTCGGGGTTTTTTCATCATTGTTTTTCATCATGAGAAATGAAGGTGGTACAATTTTCTCCACCTCCTACCAAACAATTACTGCAATCAGATGATAACTAGCAACCGAAAAGGTTACGAACTCTTCTTTAAAATAAATGCTAAATTAAACATACATGTTCGTTGTTCTTCCGTGATTATACTCTCATTCCTCCAGATTCTCTCAGATTTTCTCATATTTTGTAGTTCTTCCGTGATTGCCAGTTTCGAAAAACTTTCATTTTTGTACATCAAATACTGAAAATCATAATTGACACCGTGATAGTCAATCAGTACGGAGATTCTACAATGTCAAAAATTCCGATAATGCTTAAATGTAATGGTTATTGGGATAACTATGGCAGATTCCGATAATGCTCCAGTCTACAATTGCAGAATAATTATCGATTGATACATCGGATAAAATTATAGAAATAAAATACATTGTGAATGATAATTGTCCTCCGTTGCAGATTAGGAACGATATGGGCGTTCGTGTATATATGAAAACGAAAAAAGAGAATAAAAACTTAGGTTCGTATCCAGTGTTTCCAGTGTGTTTTTAAACTGTAGTCAAATGTGGGTAAATGTAGTTAAGGTTATATGCAGTGTTTCCAGTGTGTTTTTAAAATGTAGTCAAATGTAGGTAAATATAGTTAAGGTTATATGCAGTGTTTCCAGTGTGTTTTTAAAATATAGTCAAATGTGGGTAAATGTAGTAAGGTTATATGCAGTGTTTCCAGTGTGTTTTTAAAATGTAGTCAAATGTAGGTAAATGTAGTTAAGGTTATATGCAGTGTTTCCAGTGTGTTTTTAAAATGTAGTCAAATATAGGTAAATGTAGTTAAGGTTATATGCCGTGTTTCCAGTGTGTTTTTAAAATGTAGTCAAATGTAGGTAAATGTAGTTAAGGTTTATATGCAGTTTGTTTGTAGCTGGTTTGTAGTTAACTGATTGTTGCTAACATAGTTAACTTAGTGACACCTTATTATTTTCTTTTTGGTCTTGAATTGTAGGTGAGTGCTTCAATAGATCATATACACACTGAGTTAGATGGTGTGAAGCGGCACATTGTATGTTTAGAAAACAAGAAATGTAGCGGTGGACAATTCCAACTTGATGAACTTCCATGTGCATTTGTGGCAGATTGTATGAAACTACATTTTAACTACAAATTATAGTTTTAAAAGCATAACTAGAATTTACTTTACAAATTACAAATCAAATAAACTGTAACTACATATATACCCTGACTTATAATCACAGATCTAAATAACACTATAAAATTGCAGACCACATATCAACTACACTGTGACAGACAACAGTAAACTACATTATAACTACAAGGAACTATACTGTAACTATAAATATATTGAGCATGTACAATGTAACTATTTTTATATACTGTATTTTTATTACAGTTCCAAATAAAAAGTACAGTAAACTACAAAAACTATAATTAACTACAAAATTGAAGACAGTTCCAAATAAAAATTACATGAAACTACATTCAACTACAAAACACTACAATTAACTATAAATTTGATTCAACAGTATAATTTGCCAATCAAATTTGAGTCAACAGTGACAGTTCCAAATAAAAATTACATGAAACTACATTAAACTACAAAAAACTACAATTAACTACAAATTTGATTCAACAGTATAACTTGCCAATCAAATTTGAGTCAACTGTGATCATAAACTCTAAAAGAAATTACTTTTCTTAGAATGGGAAGAGTATATGGTAACTTCTTAAAAGGTCGATAACCTCAATCCAACTAAGAATTTCTACATAGAATTATAAAATAAATCACGATAAACAATCGGCCTTAAATATAAAGAACTTTTAAGCCTTCAGTATTACAGTATATATATATATATATATATATATATATATATATATATATATATATATATAGTAATAATTGTGCCTCATCCCGAACAAGTAAATTCGTTATATAAATTATCACTTCTTTTGTTAAGCTCAAACTTATATCTAAGTTATATGTATAATATTATAATATATTATTTGCATTTTTTCCGAATAAACAAATTACACTTACTAAGCACAATTATTTATTGTTGCAGGTTCCTTTAACTTGATAGTGTACAAAATTTTAACTCTCGGCGTATACCAATTAAAGGATCAGGACTACAAGAGAGATTATATATATATATATATATATAAGTTTATGTAATACTGTTTTCTTGTTAAAAAAAAGTATTATATTAAAAATAATCTAATTTAAATATTTTCCGGGCACACGAATATATTTATAAATTATATCGAAATAAGAAAAGATCCCAAAAAGGTACAATATTATGCTAGTAATTATAGAATCTAAAGAGATATATAGCATCCAATGGTTAATATATCATGGGTTAAAAGGGATGGAAATTGTTCTCATTTTATATATAATAATATAGACAGCTCGATAAAACTTCCAAATATAGATCAATCCTAGCCGTTAGATTAACTCAATCAAGAGTCCTATAAGATTTTGTTCCACAAATCAAGCCTCTAATTAATAGTTGATCCTTAAAGCTTAAAGATAAGTTTTGGTACATAAATTGAAAAGTGGTATACTTAAATGTAATAAACACTAACCTTAAACATGAGTGGTTATAAGGTTTGCTATATGGGATGTATATGTAAAAATCCCTACTATTATAGTATATTATATACTATTACAGCATATTGTTACAATATCTTGCATATTATAGTATACCATAACAATATATTTGTATACTATAATGGTATAATGTTATAGTATAACTATATACTCTATAGTATATTAGTGTACTGTAGAGCTATGCTGTTAAGTAACAATGTGCTTCTTCGATTATTACTGTAGTTGTGTTCTTCTTCGATTTTCAACTGAAAATTTCGATCTCAATCACCTCAAATTAGCTCCAACTCGACCAAGCTGACTCAACACTTGGTTACAGTTGCCAATCGATATTTTAATCACGCGAGTCAAATCTAATCAAACAAATTTGCATTTGCGTGATTAGAGTGGTAAGTTAAATTTCACGTCAAAGGAACTCAATGAGAATAAGAAAAAAATATAATAGTAATATTATTTAAAGAGTTGTTTAACTCAAAAATTGCCTCTACGTGACCAGAATGGTAAATTAGAGTTCACGTCAAATGAACTCAATGAGAATAAAAAAATATAATATTAATATTATTTTAAGATTGTTTAATACGAAAATTGTCTTTACGTGATTAGAGTGGCAAGTTAGAGTTCACGTCATATGAACTCAGTGAGAATAAGAAAAAATATAATATTAATATTACTTAATATAATATAAGAAGAAATAAAATACTACTAGCTCGGCATGGTGACACAACCACAACTGTCTTGGAGAAGCTAAAGAAAGTGGGAGTTAGTTTCTCATCTAGAATTAGCGGGTAAATAATTTGGAGGGTATGGGTAGGAGTAATAAATAATTTGGAACTTAACATTAAAGAGTAAATAGTCTAGAATTAAAATGTATAAAGTGAGATTTTCTCTGTCATATTTCTAATCATGCATTGCTTAATTCCATAAGATCTTTTATAATGATCCACTTAATTTCTCAATGATTACTCCTAAGCATTATAAAATTATCTGCCAACTATAAGGGAAGAATCTCATATTATTGTATCAGTTTATAAAACTAACAATGGTGTGAATATTTCAAACTTCCTAAAAGAGGCCATTTTAACACTATATATACTTGACTAGAGAAATTTGTTCTCTCATTCTTCATTCTTCATAAATATTCTTGGTGCATATTAAAGTTATAATAATATAATGGGGTTCTCAGCTAGTTTTGTTGGAGTAGTTCTCTTAATTGTTCTTTTGAGTGGAATCTGTTGAAGAATTTAAGCCATTTGGCTTTAAAGCAGAAGAAATATGAATTGGAAATGGAGGAAAATAAAATGGAGGGAAAATGAAAGGTGAAGAAGTGAACATTTGTCTTGCACTTTGTCCCTCATTGGTGAGGGACAATCACATTTGTGTGCTTATATATAGAATCACTTCTTAAAGCTCTTAAAAGGAGTTGAAGAGAATGAACCCTCACGTCGTCGTCGTCGCTCGCTCGGCTCGACTTTGATTTTCGATTTGGATTTGGATTTGGATCGATCGATAAGATTATTTTTAGACAAAATTTATTTAATTATTTAATAATTAATTAAATACTTAATCACTGCTGAAAATACGCCAGAACCTAGCTGGCCGCGTTTCTGCCTCGACCGTGCAGCCATTTTCAGAGCACATCTCTGGTCGCGGTTCTGCCGCGATTGCGGTAGAACCGTGGCAGGCTGCGTATTTTCTGTAAAGGTACCTTTTCCAAACACCTCTTCTGATATTTGCCTATAAATTCTGAGGCAAGGCTGTATCTTAAAGATACGAAAAATACTCAAGAACTTCTTTCTTTCTGAATATACTACATCCTAATTCGCAGTTACTCTCTCTCAAATCGTAAGTATGATTTTGCTCCGTTCTTTGAGTTCGTTGGTATCCTGCAGTTTGTATTGCCACTATTGCAGGAAGTTTTATTCCGTTTTATCCTGGGAGGATTTAATCCATTACCTTGGCAACGTGTGAGGGGGTTAAAATTCCTTAATGACACACAAGAAACTTGTGGATTCGGAATATTTTTGATTCTCTACTATTTTCATATTTCTTTAATTCTTCTAACAGTTTTCTGATTTTTGTTTTAACACAGTAACGCTCACAAGCTTAAGGAATTTTAATTTTACTAACGTTTATGTGTTTATTATTAAACTCTTTTCTATATACTATGTTGGAGACTAAAGCCTTGTTGCTTTTTACTCCAATAATTGTTTCTGTCCGGTTTAAAGTATATAAAAACTTTGCCAGAATAATAAACGTACAGGTTTAAAGTATATAAAAACTTCACCATAGTTATATGTTGTATGTTTGGTTTTGTATTCAGTTTGAAGATATCAAAACTTCATTGATTTAACAAAGTTCTCTAATGTTTTCAACTCTACAGAAACATGACGAATGAAAACCAAACTAATGGAATTACTGCAGGAACGGGTGCTATTGTTACGAGTGTTGTTGCCTCGTCAAGCCGTTCTACTCCTGCCCATGCTATGGCAACGGCAGAAAATCCTGGAAATTTTTCCGGTATTGACTTCAAACGCTGGCAAATGAAGATGCTCTTCTATCTTACTACGTTGACTCTGGAACGTTTCATCAAGGAGGATCCTCCAATCTTGGAAGAAAACACTCCGGATGATGAACGACTTGTTGTAACTGAAGCATGGAAACATTATGATTTCTTGTGCAGAAACTACATTCTGAGTTGTTTGGAATATAGATTGTACAATGTCTATAGTGTCATGGAAACTTCAAAAGCATTATGGAATGCGCTTGAAAAGAAGCACAAGACTGAGGATGCTGGACTTAAGAAATTCGTGGTTGCTAGGTTCTTGGATTTCAAGATGATTGACACTAGGTCAGTCATAACTCAAGTCCAAGGACTGCAAGTCATTGTACATGACCTCCTTGCTGAAAGTATGACCTGATTCAATAATTTTATTATTAAGATTTATCTTATTACTAATTATGAGTTTGTTATCGAAGGTATGGTCATAAATGAAGCTTTTCATGTAGTTGCTTTCATTGAGAAGTTACCTCCGTCATGGAAGGATTTTAAAAATTATCTTAAACACAAGCGGAAGGAGATGACATTTAGAAGACTTGATTGTTCGGCTAAGGATAGAAGAAGACAACAAAAATGCTGAAAAGAAGCCACGTGGACACTCGACTATAATGGGGGCAAACATTGTTGAGGAGGCACCATAAAATAATAAGAGGAAGACGGCCTCTGGACTAAAGAATTACCCAAGCAAGAAGAAGTTCAAGGGTAACTGCCACAATTGTGGAAAAACTGGGCATAAGGCAGTGGATTGTCGTGCGCCAAAGAATGATAAGAAGAAAAAGAATCAAGCTAACATGGTTGAAGATGAAATGGCGGACTTATGTGCCATGTTGTCTGAATGCAACTTGGTAGGAAATTCAAAATAATAGCGGATAGATTCTGGAGCCACCCACCATGTGTGTGCTAACAAAGAATTATTTTCTACTTATGCCCCTGCAGGACCCGACGAGACAATATTCATGGGAAATTCATCTACGGCCAAAATTGAAGGGGTTGGAAAGATTTCATTGAAGATGACATCGAGAAAAACAATGACTCTAAACCAAGTCCTCCATGTTCCAGAAATTCGCAAGAATTTTGTATCTACCTCACTTCTTGTCAAGAGTGGATTCAAATGTATTTTTGTTTCTAATAGTGTTGTACTAAGTAAGAACGATATGTATGTAGGAAAAGGTTACCTGAATGAGGGCCTTTTTAAGCTAAATGTAATAGCAGTTCCTATCAATAAAGAGAATGTCTCTTCTTACTTACTTGATTCAAACACTTTATGGCATTCGCGTTTAGATCACGTAAACTTTAAAACATTGCGAAAGATGATAAATCTAGAAGTATTGCTAAAATTTGATTGTATTAATTCCTCCGGAAGACCTACCCGATCGCAAATCAATCAACTTGACTCCACCCTTGCAAACACAGAAGACTAATGGAGGACCGCTCATCCCATAGACTATATCTCCCCACTCCCAGAGTCTACCTCCGCTACAAAACCTCCCTCTTCCTTTTCCTAGCCGTCATTGTTATCGTATGCGATTTATCGAAATCAGAAAGATCATATATTCAATTACTTAATCCGTGAACGGAACCTTTGGCTTACCCTAATTTTCCAGGGAATGGACCATCATTCAATGCATATTGATTTATAATCTGAAAATGTCAAATATGTGTGGAATCAAAGTATGCCAAGCATATTTAAAAGTCTGTTGAAAGGAATTCAAGTCCTTTAGACTTAATTCACACAGATATTTGCGACATGAAGTCAACACCATCTCGTGGTGGGAAAAAGTATTTTATTACTTTTATTGGCGGTAGCACGAGATATTGCTCTGTTTATTTACTTAATAGTAAAGATGAGGCAATTGATGCATTCAAGCAATACAAGAATGAAGTTGAACGCAACTAAACAAAAAGATAAAAATGATAAGAAGTGATAGGGGTGAAGAATATGAATCTCCATTTGAAGAAATATGTTTGGAAAATGGCATTATTCACCAAACAACTGCCCCTTACTCTCCACAATCTAATGGTATTGCGGAGAGAAAGAATCGAACATTGAAGGAGATGATGAATGCATTGTTGATAAGTTCTAGCTTACCACAGAACTTGTGGGGGGAAGCTATACTTACAGCTAACGGAATAATCAATCGTGTACCTCATAGTAAAACACAGTCCATTCCTTATGAGAAGTGGAAAGGAAGGAAACCTAGCTTAAAATACTTCAAAATGTTGGGGTGTTTAGCTAAGGTACAAGTACCTAAACCTAAAAGGGTTAAGACAGGTCCAAAAACGGTTGATTGTGTGTTTATTGGATATGTAACCAATAGCAAGACATATCGTTTTCTGGTTCATAAATCAGAAAATCCTAAGATTCACATTAATACGATAATAGAATCAGATAATGTTGAATTCTTTGAATCTATTTTTTCATATAAAAAGGAAAATGAAGTGACCTACCAAAAGTCAAAACGAACTCGGGAGGAAACAACAGATGGTATGCCTAATGAGGAAAATCCGAGAAGAAGTAAACGTCAAAGGACATCTACTTCATTTGGTCCAGATTTTCTGACTTTTCTGTTAGAAAATGAGCCTTGTACCTTGAAGGAAGCAATGTCTTCCGCAGAAGCACAATATTGGAAAGAAGTTGTCAATAGTGAAACAGAATGCATATTGAGCAACCATACATGGGAATTGGTTGATCTTCCTCCAGGTAACAAAACGTTGGTTCTAAATGGATTTTCAAGAAGAAAATGAAAGACGATAGTGCTATTGACAAATACAAGGCAAGACTTGTTGTCTAAGGATTAGACAACGAGAAGGTCTTGACTATTTTGACACATACTCGCCAGTAACGAGAATTACATCCATACGGATGCTAATAGCGTTAGCCGCCTTGTATGGTCTTCAAATCCATCAAATGGATGTAAAAACAACCTTCTTAAGTGGTGATCTTGAGGAAGAAATTTACAGGAACCAACCTGAAGGGTTTGTGGTTCCGGAAAAGAAAAGAAGGTGTGTAGACTTGTTAAGTCTCTTTATGGACTAAAACAAGCACCCAAACAATGGCATGCGAAATTTGATCAAACAATATTGTCAAATGATTTTAAGATTAATGAATGTGATAAATGAGTTTACATTAAAAAACGTTCAAAATCATGTGGTCATTTTTTGCTTATATGTTGATGATATGCTAATAATGAGCAAAGAAATTGCCGACATTCAAGCTACTAAGCGTATGTTGCTAGTAAGTTTGATATGGAAGACTTAGGAGTTGCCGATATAATTCTAGGAATTAAAATTCAGAGGACTCCTCAAGGTCTAGCTTTGTCTCAATCACATTACGTGAAAATGGTACTTGAAATATTCTAACACTTGGAATTTAGAAGTGCAAGGACTCCAATTGACTTAAACCATCATCTTATGAAGAATAAAGGTGAAAGTACGTCTCAATTGGAGTATGCTCGTGTGTTGGGAAGCTTAATGTACATCATAAATTGTACACGGCCTGATATAGCTTGTGCAATAAGTAAACTTAGTCGATTCACATGTAATCCCAACAAACATCACTGGGTGGCACTAAAACGACTTCTGGGATACTTGGAGTATACCCAAGACTATGTTTCGCACTACAATAAATATCCTGCAGTTATCGAAGGATATAGTGTTGCAAATTGGATAACCAGCTCAACAGAAACAAAGTCCACAAGTGGATATGTGTTTACTTTTGGTAGAGGAGCAATATCTTGGAAGTCTTCCAAACAGACGTGCATTGCTCGCTCTACAATGGAATCAGGTTTTATAGCATTGGATAAAGCCGGTGAAGAAGTTGAATGGCTTCAGAATTTTTTAAAAGAAGTTTCATTCTGGCCAAAACATTTGGCTCCTATCTGCATACATTGGGACAGTGAGGCTGTAATAGAACGGACATGGAGCGTTATTTATAACAGAAAGTCTCGTCATATACGACGAAGACATAATACCGTTAGACAACTACTTTCTAGTGGAATTATCACTATTGATTATGTAAGATCAAAGGATAATGTTGCGGATCCGCTTACAAAAGGCTTAACTAGAGAGGGAGTTGAGAAATCATCTAAGGGAATGGGACTATGGCCGAGGACAAGTTAACATGCCGGTAACTCTACCTAGAATTTTGGTTGTTCCGAGATCTAGGTTCAAGGAGCTCAAACAAAGTTTTGATTGACCTGTTCAACATTATCAAAATAAAAACATTGGTTCATTCTCATGATGAAGACAATGTTCTGTAATAATGATAGAACTTTACATGTTCTTTAATGATTACCTAAGTTTGATGAGGTATTTATAAAAATAGTGTCAATATAAAGAATTACACGTTTAGAAATCACCTATGTAAGTGCGAAGTGGAAGCCGCTTCAATGAGAATTCTATAAGGCCAATTCTCTATGCACGTATGAAACCAGACGGTGTTCATGGCTAAAACTCGAACCAAAAGACAGTTAAGGGTTGGTTGTATGACATATGGTTGTCTAGATATACACTAAAGTTTGACGGTTCAAAGATATCAAATATACCAATTGACCGAGTATATCCGACATATGTTCACTACGGAAAGTTAAAAGGGAAACCTACTATCCCAATGCAATTAATACTTACTTGCAAAATCACATAGCTTTCATCTATGATCTTTCTTGATACAACCATTCCCATTCATGTTGGGGATTGTTGAAGACTTTAAGCCATTTGGCTTTAAAGTAGAAGAAGTGTGAATTGACAATGGAGGAAAAATGAAAATTTGAAGAAGTGAACTTCCGTCTTGCACTTTGTCCCTCATTGGTGAGGAATAACCACATTTGTGTGCTTATACATGGAATCACTTCTTAAAACTCTTAAAAGGAGTTGAAGAGAATGAACCCTCGCGCCGTCGCCGTCGTCGTCGCTCGGCTTTGGCTTTGGCTTTGGATTTGGATTTGTCAAATGACGATCGATAAGATTATTTTTAGACAAAATTTATTTAATTATTTAATAATTAATTAAATACAAAATCACTACTGAAAATATGCCAAAATACGCCAGAACCTAGTTGGCCGAGTTTCTGCCCCGACCGTGGTACAACCGCGGCAGTCTTTTTCAGAGAGCATCTCTGGTCGCGGTTCTGCCGCGATCGTGGTAGAACCGCGGCAGGCTGCGTATTTTCTAAAAAGGTACCTTTTCCAGACACCTCTTCTGATATTTGCCTATAAATTCTTAGGCAATACTACATCTTAAAGATACGAAAAAACACTCCATAGCTTCTTTCTTTCTGAATATACTGCATCCTAATTTGCAGTTACTCTGTCTCAAATTCGTAAGTGTGATTTTGCTCCTTTCTTTGAGTTTGTTGGTATCCTGTAGTTTGTATTGCCACTGTTGCAGGAAGGTTTATTCCGTTTTATCCTTGGAGGATTTAGTCCATTACCTTGGCAATGTGTGATGGGTTAAAATTCCTTAAGAACACACAAGAAACTTGTGGACTTGGAATATTTCTAATTCTCCACTATTTTCAGATTTTTTTAATTCTTCTAACAGTTTTCTAATTTTTATTTTAACACAGTAATGCTCACAGAATCATGGTTTCTGCTGACATGCTTATAGGCAGGCACATGCTTGGTGCTGGTGGCTCAGGTGGCGGCGGTGGGCGGAGGAATAGGTGCTGGTGCAAGCAATAAACATTTAGGGAGTGGTGGTACTAGAATTGGTGGAGGATTGCTTGGTGGTGATGGTCATGGCTATGGTGGTGGAGACTAATTAATTAAGTTAAGTTAATTGTCTTAATTAATTGCAAAAGAAGTTATGTGGATTATTGTTTTTGCTATTATGAGTGAAGTTTGTATTTGGACAGGGTGTGGAACATTGTTTGTCATGTCTCTATGTTCGGCTACTTGTTTGGAACTAAAGCATAGTTATTATTGTAATTTCTCACAGAATAACTTCTTGTTATATTTGATCCCTTACATATTGAATCATTTTTATTTATATGTTATAAATATATTATATTATGGATGTTTATTTAGTACTCCGTTGTAAATAACCTTCCTAGACAAACATATCCGTATGGGACTCCACCGTTAATATATTTAATACTCTATTAAAAATAAGCCTCCTGAAGAAGCTTATCATTTCGGTACCCAGTTATGGATTAATATTACCCCTGGTAGAAGATTATCCATATTTGGTATAATGATCTTATCCTTTCGATACCCGGCTATGGATAAATATTACTCTCAGTATAAGATTATCCATATATGGTACAGTAGCAACTTACACAACAGCTTGCAGTAGCAGCTTACACAGTAGTTTGTAGCAGCTTGCAGTAGCAGCTTACACAGCAGCTTGTAGTAGCTTACACAACAGCTTGCAGTAGCAGCTTACACAACAACTTCCTTTCTTCTATAAATAGAAGAGATATCAGTTCATTATGGACATGAATTTGAAGTTGAATAATAAATCTCTCTCTCTCTATCTCTCTCTCTCTACTTGTCTTTGATTTCTTTACTTTAAAGTCTTTATTTTATAACACATTATCAGCACGAGACTCTGTCATTTTGAGCACTTACTTCGAATTTAATTTCTATTTCAGTGTTAATCTCTGATATAAGGCAACGCTCTCACGTCCGTGGGTAGATCTTGTTCACTCCGAGCATCATAAGGCAGGTTATATCCTTGAGGTGATGAGATTTTCTCCATGGAAATAGTGATGTGGATATCACTTACGTCTGAAGTGGCCAAATTTGTGTAAAGTAATTTGAGCTTTTTGCTTATATTTGCTATCTTTATCATTGCTTGCTTGGTTATATGCTACGTATATAGTACCTATTTTGGTATTTGTTTTCATATTTATTATCTTAATATAGGATTATAAAGTGAATAACATTGTTAGATCCACTTAAACTCCAGCAGAGTTTGCAAGAAATATATAACCATCAAAAGTGGTTATGTTTTGTATATCTCATTGTATCTAAATTTTGTTAACCACCATAAGTGGTAAATGTCTATAACCACCAGAAGTGATCATTTAGGTTTTCTATGGTTACAATTGAAGTTAAGCTAGATAAAATTTCTCTATATTACTTGCATGCCTCGATTTTCTCCTGAAGTAGTATTATCTTAAAAGAGGTTGAAACATCACACGACTTGGTGTGATTAATGCACGTTCAGATAATTATGTTCCGTTACCTGAAGGATGAGAACTTTTGATAAATTTTAATCCAGTCTCCGAAGTGAATGTGATAATATTAATATAGCTCGTAAAAATGAACGCACTTTTGATATGAATATATTACAATTCACCTCCAGAAGAGGTAATATGATTGATGGAATGTATACTCAATATTTCGTATTTTAAATTTGCTCCTGAAGAAGTAACGCAATTGAAATTTTCTCCTGAAGTAGGAAAATATTATGAAACTGTGTCTTTCTGTGCTTAAACAAAATAATAATCTATTCAAAGTTATTTTGGAAGCACATTTGCATTCCCACCACAAGTCACCTCCTAAAGGGGTAGAATAACAAAGGATATAAATCTTGTTTTTATTACAGAAAGATCATTGACGCACGTACCTATTGTACGTAAAATTTCTTGAATAATTTTATTCAATATCATTCTAAGGCAAAAGCATTCTTGTAGAATGCTTTGTGCTATAACCACATTAATATGTTATGGTTAGTTATCGAGTTCTCCGAAGGAAATAACAACTCGTGTATCTTTCCCTGAAGGATGTAATGATTATGTGGTTGTCGCTTTGATATAAAATATTCAGACGTTAATAGAGTTTCTCCCTGAAGGAGATATTTATCACAAAGTTGGTGGTAAAAATACTAAAATTCTAAATTTCTTATATTTATGAATTTAATGACGTTTCTCCCTGAAGGAGTCATTTGCACTAAATTGGTGAACTGTCTCAGCAATATTTGGTAGTACAAAATTTATCAAAAGCTCTTGAAGATCTAATTATTTGTCGAGAAGACATATGACACTAGTAGTGTCCGATAAGTATTAGATTGTGGATAATGAATAAAGACTCTTGAAGAGCTTATATACAAATATGTCATTCATATTATATGAGGGTCAAAAAATATGTTGTAGTAAACTTGAAGTTTACTAATACAATTGACAATCATACTATACTACAAATGATTGAAAGATTGAAAATCTTCATGTTTCCATAATCATAGAGGGAAAATATATATGTGAGAAGTCACCTGCCTTATTCTTCGATTTGTACTATATCATATAGCACATTAAACCAGAAGTTTACTACTGCAACAGCAACCATAGTAAATCGGAAATTTACTTCTACAAAAGTAGCCACGGTAAACAAGAATTACTAATGCAAAAGTTTATGCCATAGTAAACCAGAAGTTTACTAAGAGATTGCACATGCCATGATAAACTTGAAGTTTTCATTTGCCATTTTTAAATGAGCTATTTGAGAATTCAGATAAGAATATGACAAACTAGAATATTCTTCAAGAATTCTCCTGTGTTGCTTGTTCTCATAATAAATTGATTATACCAGCAAAAGTTGGGACTAAGTCCCCTGATTCTGAAATATATATAAGGTGAATATGAGACCATTCACCTATCATGTGAATCACTTATAGATGCATATAAAACATGGTTACATGTATGTTTATTATCAACATGCAGTTTGGTATTTGAGATTGCTTTTCTCAATTAAGAGCATAACTTTCATATTATCACAATCAAGACATTTCATCTTGATAATGTTGGTTTATATTCAAGATGGTTTGGCAACGAATACTTCCTACTAATGACTAAACTATTTCATATGATACAAAGCTCCATGTGTTAGTCTAAGATATTCTAAATTGCATACGACAGCACTTGTATGCATTAGACCTACAAAATATGATAAGTCCTCCCCTCACAATTGGTTTAGGATCAGGAACCAAATAACAATCTTTTGATGGGTGGTAAGTGACGACCCAAAGAGTCATCGCCGTAATTCTTCCTTCACCGTGATTCCGAAGCCTTGAAAACCTCTTATTTGGTTGCCTCGATTTGCGTGCATAGTCTGGACACAAAGCTGGAAACCTTTTATGTGGAAATATATGAACCCTATGTTAAAAATATGAATTTTAATAATAATATTCATATAGTTTACTTTGGTCAATATTTTAGGTAAACAGACCCGGACCCGTGATGTGACGGTCCCGGAGGGTTCGTAAGAAAATATGGGACTCGGGCGAGTACGTAATTTTTGAAAGAAATTATTTATCTAAAATTTATATGAGAAATTAAAATGAAAATGAGTTAGAAAGTGATGGTATCGGGCTTGTATTTTGGTTCCGACACCCGGTAGAAGTCTTAAATGAGTGTTAAGCACTATCTGTAAAGTTTGGTTGATAATGGACGTCGTTAGACGTGTTTCGGACTTGAAAATGATAAATAAGAGTTTTATGTAAAGTTGGAAGAAATCGTGTGTTTTGAGGTTTGATTCAATGTAAATGATATTATTTTGGCTATTTGATCGCACGAGTAAGTCCACAGGATGTTTTTGGGATTGTGTGCATATTTGATTTGGAGCCCCGAGGGCTCGAGTGAGTTTTGGATGGGTCACGAGTTCATTTTTTTTGAATGTTTGAAAGTTGCTGGTATGCCTAACCTGCAGCGTTCGCAAATGCGAACAATTATTCACAAATGTGAAGTCCCCCCCTTGTAGCCCAGAGTTCGCATTTGCGAAACTCCCTTTTATAGCCTAGAGTTCGCAAATGCGAACATTTGTTTGCAAATGCGAACTTTGCAGAACCCTTCATAGTTCGCAATTACAAACTAAAATCTCGGACTTCCCAAGCCTGCTGAGTTCGCAATTGAGAACAAATCTTCGAAATTGCGATACCTGCACCTGTATATTCAGACTCAAAAGAATTTTTAAGCTCATTTCCACATTTTTCGAAACCCAAACACCTATGGCGATTTTTCCACGAACTCCCTCTTCTTCAAATAATTGGTATGTCAACTTTGACTAATTTCTTCAACCTCTAACATCTTTTATCATGATTTCATCTTAAAATCAAAGCTTTCAATGGGTAAAAATGGGGATTTGGGGTAGAACCTAGATTTTCTTAAAATTAGGGATTTGGACCTCAAATTGGGGTTCGATTTCAAAACAAATTACATATATGAATTCAAGGGAAATGGGTAAGCCAATTTTGGTTCGAACCTCGGGTTTTGACCACGTGGGCCCGGGAGCATTTTGGGAATTTTTGGGCAAATCTTTATGAAATTCATTCTTATGCATTCAAATTGATTTAACTAGCATTTATTGATACATTTGAGTATAGTGTGATTAGATTCGACTGTTTTACTGGCGAATTCGAGGGGTAAAGCTATCCTAGAGGCGTGAGTTGAGTTTTGAGCTATCGAGGTAAGTGTTTGTTCTAACTTTGGCTTGAGGAAATATGATTAAAATATTACTTGCTACGTAAGTGTGGAGTCGGTGTATAGGCATGGTGATGGTTGCCTATGCACCCGAGTCTAGTATGACCCTGGGTCTTAATTGCCTTTATTTCGAACAATATGATACGACTTCTTGTTTGAATTGATTTAGTTCACATGATATGAACGATTGAGGATAAATAGTGATTTGTAAAATTGTAGAGCATTGGCTCGACTTAGAACTTGTTGGCAGCTAAGTGTTTACAAGCGAGAGTACTTTGATCATTCCCTTGCCGGGATCTATATATTATTTGGATTTTCCCTTGCCGGGATATTTGAGATGTTAGTTGTACCCTGCCGAGACTCATCTATTGTTTGAGTTCCCCTTGTTGGGGTTATTATTACGGTTTCGTTTAAACCTTTGCCCTTTTATTTGTGATTATTGTTTGGGTGAGGATGAGCGATAAAGCACGATGAGTGATGTCGTGTAACCATTGATTTACTTATTATTATTTCTTGGGTGAGGCTGAGCGATAAAGCACGATGGGTTATGCCATGTAACCATTGATTTACTCCATACTATGGACTGGGTGAGGAAGAGTTATAAAGCACGATGGGTGATTCCATGTATCCTGGGACTTACTTTATACTATTGATTGGGTGAGGAAGAGTGATAAAGTAAGACGGGTGATGGCGTACACTTTAATTGATTATCTTGGTAAGGACGAGAGTAAAAGCACGATCGGTGGTGCTGTCCAACTGTTGGTTATTCAGCTTCTATAGACTGTTGTTGTTGTACATTTTTATTCTTTTCTAACTGTTGACTTTATATCTGAACTGCTTCACCCCCCATAGCATGTTCCCCTCCCTCTTAATTGATTAAATTCATGTATCATCTTCTATTGCCCTAATACGTTGAAATGCGCAGGTTTATATGGTAGTCATGTCAAGCCTCTTCACTACCTCGCTGTGGTTAGGCCAGGCACTTACTCGCACATGGGGTCGGTTGTGCTGATTCTACACTCTGCACTCTTTTTGCGCAGATACAGGATTCGGTCAGCAGTAGCAGCAGTGGTGCAGGTGTTAGTATTCTAAGCCGGGAGACAACGAGGTAGCTTGCAGGCGCCGGCATCTCGACGTCCTCTCTATCCTTACTTCATTATGTTGTCCCATTGTGTTCGGAACAAATAGTTATATGTATTTCCTTTCAGGCTGATGTTTTTAGTAGTCCGTGAGTAGTGACACCAGATACTGGGTAGAGACAGGTTATAAATTTCCGCACTTGCTATTTGTTTTATTAAAAGTCTTCCACGTGTTTTTAATTATTTATTTCAGTTATTATACTATTTTAGATAAAGGCTTGTGAAATGTTTAAAAGGTTGACTTGCCTAGCTCCGATAGTAGGCGCTATCACGACCCCGGTGGTGGGAAATTTGGGTCATGACTAGTTGGTAACAGAGTACTAGGTTACTTCGGTCTCGCAACTCACGTACAAACTCGGTAAAGTCTGAGGGATCGGCACAGAGACGTCAGTATTTATCCCAGACGCTCCAGGGTTAGGAAAAATTTCACTTTGTTCTTTCTTGTCGTGCATTTCCGTACCTCAAACATCTATTGAATTTCTACTCTATTCTTTCATAGATGGTGAGAACACGTGCTTCCTCTTCTACCGCATAGCAGTCCGAGTCTCCAGCAGCAGCTCCTATCAGAGGTAGAGGGCGAGGCCGAGGCCGGGGCAGAGCTCAGCCTCGAGCAGCAATCCTAGAGGTTGAGCCTCATATTGATTACGATGAGGAGGTTCCAGCTTCAGCTGTTCCGGTGGGCCCAACACACGTCCCAGAGGGGTTCATAGCCATCCCAGTTCTTCAGGACGCTTTAGTTCGATTAGTGGATCTTGTGGAGGGTGTTATTCGAGCGGGGTTGCTTCCAGGATCTCAGCCGGCGATAGTAGATCAGCCGGGTGCAGTGGCTCAGATTAGGAGTGAGGTCCCTTTTCAGGAGATGGCCAATGAGGGCCGTGGAGTTGAGGTGGTACTGCCACAGGAAGGCGGTCATCGATCGGATAAGAGTCCCCGTCATGCAGGCCGATTCAATGGTACCTCTTCTGGAGGTAGATGTTCTTATGGTAGAGGCCATCCTTTCAGGCCCTTTTAACCAATTTCCCCTGTAACTCATGGTACTTTAGGTGGTCGACCGGGTCAGCCCCAGTTTTCCTAGTTGCAGCTTTTGTGTAGATGTTACGAGTGTGGCAAGTATGGTCACCTCAGAAGGGCCTGCCCGAGGCTAAGGGGTGCTCGTCCGCAACAGCCGAGGTTCTACCATGATTGTGGTGATCCAAGGCACATGGTTAGATCTTGCTCTAGAGCTCTGAGCAACTCTCAGTATCAGAGTTATTGTGCTTGGCTCCGGGCACCGGAGGTCCCACAACCTACCCAGCCGGCTAGAGGCGGGGGTAGAGGTCTTAGAGGTGGAGTCCAGACCGCGAGTACTGGGAATCAGCCAGCGGCCAGTTTGGAGGTTAAGACTCCTAATGCAGAAATTACAGGTATTGTTCTGATTTGTATTAGAGATGCTTCGGTGCTAATTGATCCTGAATCTACGTATTCATATGTTTCGTCCTGTTTTGCACCCCATTTGGTTATGCCTAGTGAGGCCTTGGGTTTTCTGTATATGTGTCTACACCGGTAAGTGATTCTATAATGGTCGACCGAGTGCCTCATTCATGCGTGGTAATATTTGAGGGTTTGGAGACCCGTGTCAACTTATTGCTGTTAGATATGGTGGACTTTGACGTTATATTAGGTATGGATTAGTTGTCCCCGTACCATGCTATTTTGGATTGTCGCACCAAGACCGTGACTTTGGCTTTACCTGATTTGCTCCATTTAGAGTGAATAGGGATTTTAGATCATCCGACCTTCAGTGTGATATTGTATGTGAAAGCTCGACACATGGTTAAGAAGGGGTGTTTAGCCCAATTGGCGTATGATCGCGACTCCAGCGCATAGGTTCCTTCCATTGGTTCCGTTTCTATTGTTTGGGAGTTTCCCCGAGGTTTTCCCTTCAGACCTACCGGGCATGCCGTCTAACAGGGATATCGATTTTTGTATTGATATGGCATCGGGCACTCAACCTATTCCCATTTCGTTGTATCGCATGGCCCGGCCATAGTTGGAAGAGTTAAAGGAGCAGCTTCAGGATTTGCTTGGTAAGGGTTTTATTGGGCCCAGTGTTTTGCCTTGGGGTGCACCAGTGTTATTGTAAAGAAAAAAAATGGTTCGATGAGGTTTTAGGATATGGTTCGATCAGCTTCACAGCACCAAGGTGGTTTTCGAGGATAGATTTGGAATCTGGTTACCATCAGTTGAGGATTACGGCATTTGGTGTCCTTGAGATAGTTTTCCGCACTCGATTCGGGCATTATGAGTTCTTGGTGATGTCATTTGGCTTTACATATGCCCCGGTATCATTCATGGAGTTGATGAATTGTGTGTTCATGCCCTATTTTGATTTGCTTGTGATCGTATTCATTGATGATATTTTGATATACTCCCGCAGTCAGGAGGAGCATGAACAGCACCTCAGAGTGGTTCTTCAGACTCTGAGGGGTAGTCAGTTGTACGCCAAGTTCTCAAAGTGTGTGTTTTGGTTGAGTTCAGTTGCATTCCTGGGTCATGTCGTATCAGCAGAGGGCATATAGGTGGACCTGAAGAAGATAGAGGCAGTAAAGAATTATCCTGGACCAGCTTCAGCTACAGAGATCTGGAGCTTCTTGGGGTTAGCTGGTTACTACAAACGTTTCGTGGAGGGGCTTTCATCCATTGCGTCCCCGATGATCAGATTGGCCCAGAAGGGCGCCCAGTTGAGGTGGTCAGATGAGTGTGAGGCGAGCTTCCACAAGCTCAAGACAGCTCTGACTACGATGCCGGTATTGGTTTTTCCCACGAGATCAAGACCTTATACCATTTACTGTGACGCTTCCCGTTTCGGGATTGGCGCAGTGTTGATGTAGAATGGCAAGGTCATACCATATGCTTCGAGGCAGTTGAAGATCTACGAGAAGAATTATCCAGTTCATGACCGACAGTTGGCAGCCATTGTTCACGCCTTGAAGATCTGGAGACATTATTTATAGAGTGTGACATGTGAGGTGTACACGGATCACAAGAGCCTTCAGTACTTGTTCAAGCCGAAGAAGTTGAATTTGAGACAGTGGAGGTGGTTGGAGTTGCTGAAAGACTATGATGTTTCTATCTTATGCCACCTGGGGAAGGCCAAGGTGGTGGCCGATGTATTGAGTAGGATGTCCTCCAGCATGGGTAGTCTTGCCTATATTCCGGTTAGCCAGAGACCGCTTGCCTTGGATGTTCAGGCCTTGGCCAATCGATTTGTGAGATTGGATATTTCTAAGCCTAGCAGGGTGTTAGCTTGCACGGTTGCTCGTTCGTAATTGATGGAGCGTATTGGGGAGAGGCAGTTTGACGATCCCCATTTGTGTGTACTGAGAGACTTGGTGCAGCGGGGAGGTGCTAGGGAAATGACCTTGGGAGATGACAGCGTATTGAGCTTGCAGGAGCGAGTTTGTGTGCCCTATGTTGATAGTATTCGGGAGTGGATCTTAGCGGAGGCCCACAGTTCTCGGTATTTTATTCACCCGGGCGAAGCGAAGATGTATCAGTATTTGAGACAACACCATTGGTGGCACAAAATGAAGAAAGACATTGTTGCATATGTGGCTCATTGTCTGAATTGTCAACAGGTGAAGTACGAGCATCAGAGGCCCGGTGGGTTTTTTCAGAGGATTGAGCTTCCCGAGTGGAAGTGGGAGAGAATTACTTCCATAATAGAATAATTAATTCCATTTTGGTCATATACTGGTATCTCTAAAAAGGATGAAACTAAGGATATTACGTGGCTATCACGCACCAAGGGTGCCATCTTTCATAAACCTCTCTACATCTCCCGTTCTTTTATGGGGTCCTATCGGGATAGGTAGACCCACACCATAACTCGGAAGAAGTTCTAGTTGCCACCACTTATTCATCCGAGAGATATGCTGAGATTTATATCAGAGAGATCATTCGCCTTCATGGGGTGCCCATATCTATTATTTCGGACCGGAGTCCGCAGTTTACCTTGCATTTCTGGAGAGCGGTTCAGCATGAGTTGGGCACCCAGGTTCAGTTGAGTACGTCATTTTACCCCCAGACAGACAGTCTGTCTGAGAGGACTATTCAGATTCTTGAGGATATGCTCCAAGCCTGCGTTATTGATTTTGGAGGCTCGTGGGACCAGTTCTTACATTTTACAGAGTTTGCCTACAACAACAGCTACCAGTCCAGTATTCAGATGGCTCCGTATGAGGCGTTGTATGGTAGGCAGTGTCGGTCCCCAGTCGGATGGTTTGAGCCGGTAGAGGCTCGGTTATTGGGTACAGATCTAGTACATGAGGCCTTGGATAAGGTCAAGATCATTCCGGACAGACTTCGATCAGCTCAGTCCAGGTAGAAGAGTTATGTAGATTGCAAGGTTAGGGATGTTGCTTTCATGGTTGGTGAGTGAGTATTGTTCCGGGTATCGCCTATAAAGGGCGTGATGAGGTTCGGAAAGAAGGTCAACCGATCCCACCCACGTGTGAGATTTCAGTACTTTCCAATTGGACAAGGATCTATCATATGAGGAGGAGCCGGTGGCTATTTTAGACCGGCAGGTTCGTCAGTTGAGGTCGAGGAGTTTTCCTTCAGTGCATGTTCAGTGGAGAGGTCAGCCTCCTGAGGCATCGACTTGGGAGTTCGAGTCTGATATGCGGTGCCGTTATCCCCATCTGTTCCCCGACCCCGTTACTTCTTTCTTTTGTCCGTTCGAGGACGAATGGTTATTTTAGAGGTGGAGGATGTGACGATCCAAAGGGACATCTCCGTAATTCTCCCTTCACCATGCTTCCGAGTCCTTTAAAACATCTTATTTGGTTGCCTCGATTTGCATGCACAGTCCGAGCGCGAAGCCGGAAACCTTTTATGTGGAAATATATGAACTCTATGTTAAAAACTATGAATTTTAATAATAATATTGATATAGTTGACTTTGGTCAACATTTTGGGTAAACGGACCCAGACCCGTGATGTGACGGTCCCGGAGGGTCCATATAAAAATAAGGGACTCGGGCATATTCACAGAATCGAAATACGAGGTCCCAAGCCTGAGTACGGAATTTTTGAAAGAAATTGTTTATCTGAAATTTATATGAGAAATTAAAATGAAAATGAGTTAGAAAGTGATGGTATTGGGCTCGTAATTTGGTTTCGACGCTCGGTACAAGTCTTAAATGAGATTTAAGCGCTATCTGTAAAGTTTGGTTGAAAACGGACGTTGTTGATGTGTTTCGGACTTCAAAATGAGAAATAAGAGTTTTATGAAAAGTTGGAAAAAATCATGTGTTTTGAGGTTTGATTCCATGTAAATGATGTTATTTTAGTGATTTGATCGCACGAGTAAGTCCGTAGGATAATTTTGGGGTTGTGTGCATATTTGGTTTAGAACCTCGATGGCTCGAGTGAGTTTTGGATAGGTCACGAGTTCATTTTTTTGGCATGTTTAAAAGCTGCTGGTATGCCTGACCTGAAGTGTTCGCAAATGCGAAGTCCCCCTTGTAATCCAGAGTTCGCATTTGCGAAACTCCCCTTTGTAGCCCAGAGTTCGCATTTGTGAAACTCCCCTTTGTAGTCCAGAGTTCGCATTTGCGAAACTCCACTGTGTAGCCTAGAGTTCGCAAATGCGAACATTTGTTTGCAAATGTTAACTCTGCAGAACCCTTCATAGTTCGCAATTGCAAACTAAAATCTCACATTTTCCAAGCCTGCTGAGTTCGCAATTGCGATACCTACACCTGTATATTTAGACTTAAACGATTTTTGAAGCTCATTTCCACATTTTTCGAAACCCAAACACCTCTGGCGATTTTTCCACGAACTCCCTCTTCTTCAAATCATTGGTATGTCAACTTTTAACTAATTTATTCAATCTTTAACATCTTTTATCATGATTTCATCTTAAAATCAAAGCTTTCAATTGGTAAAAATGGGAAATTTGTGTAGAACCTAGGTTTTCTTAAAATTGGAGATTTGGACCTCAATTTGGGGTCCGATTTCAAAACAAATTACATATATGAACTCGTGAGGGAATGGGTAACCTGATTTTTGTTCTAACCTCGGGCTTTGACTACGTGGACCCGGGAGCATTTTGGAATTTTTGGGCAAAACTTTGAGAAATTCATTCTTATGCATTCAAATTGATTTAACTAGCATTTGTTGATACATTTAAGTAAATTGTTATTAGATTCGACCGGTTTTGTGGCAAATTCGAGGGGTAAAGCTATCCTAGAGGCGTGAGTTGAGTTTAAAGCTTTCGAGGTAAGTGTTTGTTCTAACTTTGGCTTGAGGGAATACGATTAGAATATTACTTGGTGCGTGTTAAGTATGGAGTCGGTGTATAGTCATGGTGACGGTTGCCTATGCACCCAAGTCTAGCATGACCGTGAGTCTTAATTGCCTATGTTTCGAACAATATGATACAGTTTCTTGTTTGAATTGATTTAGTTCACATGATATGAAGGGTTGAGGATAAAAAGTAATTTGTAAAAGTTGTGGAGCATTGGCTCGACATAAACTTGTTGACAGCTAAGTGTTTACAAGCGAGAGTACTTTGATCATTCCCTTGCCGGGATTTATGTATTACTTGGATTTTCCCTTGCCGGGATATTTGAGATGTTACTTGTACCCTTTCCGGGACTCATCTGTTGTTTGCGTTCCCCTTGTTGGGGTTATTATTACGGTTTTGTTTATACCTTCGCCCTATTATTTGTGATTATTATTTGGGTGAGAATGAGCGAAAAAGCACGATGGGTGATGCCGTGTAACCATTGATTTACTTATTATTATTGCTTGGGTGATGCTGAGCGATAAAGCATGATGGGTGATGCCGTGTAACCATTGATTTACACCATACTATCGACTGGGTGAGGAAGAGTGATAAAGCATGATGGGTGATGCCGTGTAACCATGGATTTACTTTATACTATTGTTTGGGTGAGGAAGAGTGATAAAGTACCATGGGTGATGCCGTACACTTTTATTGATTATCTTGGTGAGGACAAGAGTAAAAGCACGATGGGCGGTGCCGTGCAACTGTTGGTTATTCTGCTTCTATGAATTATTGTTGTTGTACAATTTTATTCTTTTCTAACTGTTGACTTTATATCTGAACTGCTTCACCCCCATAGCATGCTCCCCTCAATCTTAATTGTTTAAATTCCTGTATCCTATTCTATTGCCCATATATGTTGAAATGCACTGGTTTATATGGTACTCATGTCTAGCCTCGTCACTACTTCGTCGGGGTTATGCCGGGAACTTACAAGCACATGGGTTCGGTTGTGCTGATTCTATACTCTGCGCTCTTTTACGCAGATACAGGATTCAGTCAGTAGTAGCAGCAGTGGTGCATGTGTTAGCTTTCTGATCCGGGAGACATCGAGGTAGCTTGCAGGCGTTCGCAGGCCCGGTGTCCTCTCTATCATTACATCATTCTGTTGTCCCATTGTATTCGGAACAAACAGTTATATGTATTTCCTTTCAGACTAATATTTTTAGTACTCCTTAGTAGTCCGTGAGTAGTTACACCAGATACTGGGTAGAGACATGTTATAAATTTCCGCACTTGCTAATTGTTTTATTGAAAGTCTTCCGCGTATTTTTAATTATTTATTTCAGTTATTATGTTGTTTTAGGTTAAGGCTTGTGAAATGTTTAAAAGGTTGGATTGCCTAGCTCCGATAGTAGGCGTCATCACGACCCTGGTGGTGAGAAATTCGGGTCGTGGCATGGTATATGATTAATTTCTCTACCACAATGCACAAAGATATATTTCTCAAAGAAGATTGGGAATATATGTTAGTTTTCTAGCATTTAGGGGATGGAATAAACAGCTGAAAAATATGTTCTATGAATCGAATTATCAGCAATATGATCCTCACTCAGAAGATAATTCAAGTAAAATGCCAGAAACATTTGCCGATCCAAAATTAAATATCACATTTCAGCTGCAAATGATCCTATTAAAACTAAAGATAAGGAGATAATGATAAAAATGATCATAATGAGGAGGAAATGAGCTCTAGAAGAGCTCATGATATAAATTTCATGAAACTCCAGAAGAAGTTCAGGTACCTAAATATAAAGAAAGTGATAAGATCTAAACAAGTTATGTCGTTTGCGAACCGATACAAAATGATCGTCGATGATATATTTGATACAATACAATGCACAATATTGTGAAATATTATAAGGATCAGACCAGTAGTCCAGACACCTAAAGATATCATGCCATTTAAATGTTAGTCATAACCTATATGACTCATTTGATCAAATCTCTATAAAGATCCCTAAATGATTAAAAATGCCTGAAGCATATTCAAAATCTTAGAAAATGTACTCAATCAAATTATAAAGAATTTTGTACGATTTAAAGCAATCTGGGCGTATGTGGTATTATCGACTCAGTGAATATTTGCTGAAAGAAAGTTACATATGTGATGTTATCTATCCATGTATTTTTGTAAAGAAAACGGCATCAAAATTTGTTATACTTGCTGTTTATGTTGATTACATAAATCTTGTTGGAACTCTAGAAGAGCTCCAAAAAGGGAATTGAATATCTTAAGAAAGAATTTGAGATGAAAGATCTTTGGAAGACAAAACTTTGTCTTGATATGCAAATTGAACATTTAGCAGACGAGATTTTTATCCATCAATCTGCCTATACATCAAGGTTCTTAAAACGCTTTTACATGGACAAAACGCGTCTATTGAGTACACCAACGGTTGTTCGATCACTTGAAGTGGATAAGGATTTGTTCCGACCTCTAGAAGAGGATAAAGAACTCCTTGGTCCATAAGTACCCTATCTCATTGCAATTGATGCACTAATGTATCTTGCTAATGCTACAAGGACTGACATAGCATTTTCTGTTAAATTACTCGCAAGGTATAGTTCTTCTCCTACAAGGATTAAGGATCAGTTCTTACCTCCATAAGAGAATGATGAACTCCTTGGTCCAGATATATCCAAGTCTCTGCACTGTACTCTTTTTCCCTTGCTCGATTTTTTTCCCATAGGGTTTTTCCTGGTAAGGTTTTTAATGAGGCAACTTGCAATGTATATTATTAGTATACTCTTTTTCCTTGACTAGAATTCTTTTCCGCGGGGTTTTTCCTAGTAAGGTTTTAACGAGGCACATAATAATGAACATCCAAGGAGGAATGTTTTGAAAATATTTTTGTGGATGTCCATTTATTACTCCGCTGTAGATAATCTTCCTGAAGAAGATTATCCATTTAGTACTCCATTGAAGTTTTCTACAAGCAGCTGATGCAGGAAGGTTGCAAGCAACTCAATGAAATGACTTATAGCAGCTTCTTGGTTTGATGAGATTAATTTAATAGATTTGAAATAATTGTGGATAATATTCTCTACAAATTCAATTTTTGAGAAGATGGTATACAATATTGGAATGCGGATACTCGAATATTTGAAACAAGGTTTTCATCAGGGGGAGTAAAATACGCGATGCACTCGTTTTTCCTTACTAAGGTTTTTTCTCACGGGATTTTCCGTATAAGATTTTTAATATGACACCTAGTAATGCGTATTACTAAATATGTGTATCTTATTCCTTCAATAAGATTTTTCCTAGTAAGGTTTTAATGAGGCACATTATCTCTTATTGAATATCCAAGGGGGAGTGTTATAAATATACTCCCTCCAGTCCAAAATAAGTAATTTTTTTGGATGTTTTCACACAAATTAAGAAATTCACCTTTTAACATTAATTAGCAATGGAATTGATCATATTAACCTTTATTATCTCACATAAACACTCCTAACACATATTTCAACACTATTTACTCCAAGGACAATGTAGGAAAAAAATAATTAATTCATTCTTGAAATCTGAAAAAATCACTTATTTGGAACCATAAGAAAAAGGCCAAAAAATCACTTATTTTGGGCCGGAGGAAGTATTATATTATGGACGTTCGTTTAGTACTCCGTTGTAAATAAGCTTCCCGGAGAAGCTTATCCATATGGGACTCCGTCGTTAATATGTTTAATACTCTATTGGAAATAAGTCTCCTGAAGAAGCTTATCATTTCGGTACCCAGTTATGGATAAACATTACCTCTGTTAGAAGATTATCCATATCTGGTATAATGAGCTTATCCTTTCGATATCCGGTTATGGATAAACATTACTCTCAGTATAAGATTATTCATATCTGATACAATAGCAGCTTACACAGCAGCTTGCAGTAGCAGCTTATACAACAGTTTCATTTCTTCTATAAATAGAATAAATATCAATTCATTATGAATATAAATTTAAAATTGAATAATAAATCTTTCTCTACTTGTCTTTATTTTACGATTTTTTAAACAAAATTATTGCTTTTGCACTTTCTCCTTTTTTTGCTGTAAGTTTGTGTTTGGGGTGTCTTTTGGATTGACTCTTTGTTTCTCGGATTTTGATTCATTAAATTAAAGAACAACTTCTTGATTTATTATATTATTCACATAACGTTGTGACTGTCTTTCCAGCCAGCTTACAGTTCTTTTTTTTTCTTTTTCTAAATGTTATCCGATATCTGCATTGGAGGCTGACTATATTCGAATTCGCACTGGCTCATTCGAAAGAAAATACTAATTACCAATCATTTTTTCATACTCAGAACTCGAACTCAAGACGAACGTAAATTAAGGCCTTTTTCTCTACCAATTTTAAATGTTATTCAATTGATGAGAAAATCTAGAGAGGTTCAATTTTTCAAACAACTTCGACAACAGCCTTATAAAATCAACAGATTAGTAGAAACGCAAAGCAACATTTTTATTAATATGGTTGGATAATACAATAGTCCACAAGCTTTACATGCAAAGATGTAACGAGAGTACGAAACTTTATGGAACAAAGCCAACTTTAATGATTCGGATAACAAATGCAAACTCTAGTTCCCATTTTTGACAGTTTCACAAAAGAATAACAATTATAGAAGTACATAATATCTTGATCACTTTCTTAGCTTATATATGCAAGAAGATGGTACTGATCGATGATCAATGCTTACCACCACCAATGCCTCCTCCACCACCAAAGCCGCCGCCACCTCCACCTCCTAAACCACCACCTCCGCCAAGGCCTCCACCAGCTCCAAACCCTCCTCCAGCACCACCACCACCACCAATACCACCACCTCCACCTCCACCAAAGCCTCCGCCTCCACCTCCACCTAAACCACCTCCAGCACCTCCACCTGCGCCAAAACCACCTCCAGCACCACCACCTACACCTCCACCTAGACCTCCTCCACCACCAGCTCCACCACCGCCACCAAGTCCACCACCCCCTCCAAGTCCTCCTCCAGCTCCACTACCAAAACCACCACCAGCTCCACCACCCCCACCAAGTCCACCTCCTCCACCTAGTCCACCACCACCTCCTAGACCTCCACCATGACCCAACCCACCACCTGCACCACCTCCAATACCTCCACCGTGACCTAGTCCACCACCTCCTCCTAATCCACCCCCACCACCGGCACCGCCTCCAAGACCACCTCCTCCACCTAAACCACCACCTGCACCACCACCTAGACCTCCACCATGTCCTAGCCCACCACCACCTCCAAATCCACCTCCACCTCCAAGACCGCCTCCGCCTCCCAAGCCACCACCAGCACCTCCACCTAAACCTCCACCATGTCCAAAACCTTTACGTCCAAAACGTTTCCCATACTTTGGACGTTTATGTCCAAAAAGGAACTTCTTGTCTTCGACTCCATTAACATCAGCAAACACCACACAATCAACAAACAGAACAACTAAAAGAAAACACCCAAGAAAACGAGCTGATAATCCCATTTTTACTTCAACTCTAAAACCCTAGATATGCAAGAAGCAAAACTATTTTGAGCCAATTATATAGTAGCAAAAGTTACACACTTTTTCGCACAATATCACATGGTAGGTCCAGTTAAAACTTAACCGTTATCTTCTACTACGTAAATGCATGTTACTTTCCGATTAGGCAAAAGTTTTAATTCTTCCAACTGCCACCTTCTAATACACGGACACAGACTATAAAGTCACAAAGACAGCTCCATTGTCATTACTGCTGTGGTTCTTGGATATTTGACTTTTAACGGATAATTTTGGTTTTTCTTTTTCCCACGACTTTTATGGCTCGTTCGGGACAATGGATAATTAATCCGGGATTAAATTTGAGATTGTTTATTTGGGGGAGAAATTCAAAAATAGTCAAATTTATCAGTGGTCATTCAAAAATAGCCACAGTTTTAAAAGTAATCAAATCTTAGTCACTTTTCATATAAAGATAAATTTGATCGAAAACAATGTTCAAAGTCCGGAAAAATACTCCAAGATAATAAATATAACTTCACACCACAACAAAAAAATGGCCCATATTTTTAAGTTTTACCCTACCTAGCCCATATTGTACATACTTCGAAAGCATTGGCAAATTCAAAATATGTGTTCTTATAATTATTCTTTCGAAAAGCTATGGAGTTAAATATGTATTCTCACATCTTCTACATATGTTTTAAGGGGCTGGGTATTTTCTGTTTCTCCACGTGTATCACCTGGTTGCAATGTAAAAAATTAAAAAGTAGAAGTGCACAATTGGAAGGCCATTCAAAGCTTTGTTTCGAGAATATAATTATTTGAGTTTATTAGTTGTTTGGATTGGGTGTTGTTCCAATTGATTTCAAATATAAAAAGGAATTCAAGATTTAAATTTGAAGTGATTTGGAGTAGATTTGAGCAAGATTTTAGTTAAATTTCAGAAAAGATGCAAGGAAGAAGACATAGTGAGTTTTTTTGTATAATTTTTTATAATCTTGTATAATAGTGTATGTATGAGTGTATAAACACATCTTATACACTTTTATACACCTTTATATAAATGTCTGTAGACGAACTTCTTCCACGATTTTCAGTTGTAATTGTTCAAAACCAGTCTAAATCTCTATTAAATGATTTCAAATTTTATATACAACCTATTTATACTATTTCTAACAAGTTTAAATAATACTGACTCCAAAATTCTCACAAAATCAAATTTGGACTTTAAACCCACATATTTAAGCTTGTTAAAGATCTAATTTTTACTACTCAAGTGGATTTGATTTGTTAAACTAATATTTGAGTCAAAGTTATTAATTCAAAAGTTTACTTAAAATCTTGAGCAATCTTTTTTAAAAAGTAAATAGTAATTTTGAGAATCTATTGGAGTTGAATTTTGAGCATTAGCCTATTATTTTTGGGCTAATTGATTGCCAATTAAAATATGGGCTATAAAATTGAAAAGTAGGAAGCCAGTTGTTCCTATGAAAAATTTTTCCTATAATATATTGGAACTCCAGTCTAATATACTGGAGTTCCAGTATAATATATTTGTCCAGCATAATACACTGGAGTTTGGAGCAACGGTGCTCCAGTCTCCAGTATATTATACTTGAGCCAGGAATGTATATTGGTCCAGCATAATATACTAGAAGTTCATACACATGTATACCGAACTCCAGTATATTATGCTGGACCGGTCTCTGTTGCAGCAAAATACTGACTATTTTTTACTGACTTGGCAAATATTACAATTTTTGAGTGACTATTGCAAAAACTAGCTAGACCGTGCTATTTTAACCTAATCCGGGTATTAGTTATCCGGGGATTGTAGAATTTTTTTTATTCGTATGGGAGGATTGGATAACTAAAACCAGGATAACTAATCTCAATATATTTTTTACATTTTTGGCCCGAGTAAAGGTTATTTTTAAAAACTGACAAAGAAACTCAAACATGGACCAGGTCCATCCTAGTGCAAAGACATGGACATACTTAAGCATGTGAGATGGACGTGAAGGAGATAGACTTATCTTGAATGAAGTAATATCTCCTGATCCTGATTGAAAAAATTGCATATTGGATAAGGAGACGGACTCCTTGGTCAAAGCGAACACGGTTTAAGAGAAGGATGGAGTTAGAGGCTGAGATCAACTAGAACTCTTCCACCAAGGAAGAGTGGCATCAGAATTCTAGTCAATCTCTATTTACCAACTCGATAAATATCAGTGTTGTTCTCTTTTATAGGTAACACACATAAGCAGAAGTTAAATGTGAATCTAGAGAAAAATAGCAAGGCAATTTGCAAGCAATTTGTGTGATTCAAGCGTGCAATCCTGAAGCTACTTGAACCAAATAGAAGAAGCAGTTTCAAGTGTCGGTCTTTTATTCTAGTTTAATTGTAGTAGTTGTTTTCATATTGTACCTTTCAGCTTTATCTAGAAGCAATCGTATTAGGTACTCAGAGTTTTCAAGTTAGAGTTAACTTGAAGTTATCGCAACAGTTGAGGTTGTGTGCTACGGGATTAGAGTTAGTCCTAGGTTTACAAAAGAGTTTTTTTAAATGCAGTTTTTGGCTCAGTGATTTTAGTGGTGAGTTTGAGAAAATCCTACTGGAAAGTAGGTAGTGGGGTTTTCACCTTTTGAGCCATGTGTTTTCCACGTAAAATCTATGTGTTCTTTAATTTTTGTATTTATTATTTCGCAGTAGTAGTAGTTGGTACACATAGAAGAACCAGGTCCTTCTATACTCAGGTTAAGATAAAAATTGGATACCACACAAATCACCCTTCCCCCTCCTTGTGTGGTATTGAAGTATAAAACATCAATTAGTATCAGATTAGGTTATCCTTGAAGAGGCTAACACCTTAGGAACATATCAAGATGAGTGCACCACCTGAAAACTAGAAAGGGCAATCTACCGCTAGGCTTCCACTCTTTAATGGCAAATATTACTCTTGATGGAAAAACATGATGAGAGATCACATCATCGGAGAAGATTATGAGCTATGGGACATTGTCATTGATGGTCTCCTGGCTACCATGAAGAAGACTAATGAAGGAGTAGATGTGCCAAAAATAAGAGCTGACTGCACGACTGAGAACTTGAAGAAGTGGGAAAAGAATGCTACGGCTATGAAATGGCTTGTGTGTGTAGTTGGTCCAGACGAGTACAGTAGAATTCAAAGGTGTACTACTGCTAAGGAAATTTGGGACACTTTGCAAGTAGTTCACGAAGGAACTCCTCGAGTGAAGAGATCAAGAGGAATACTGTTGTACTCTCAATATGAGAATTTCATCATGAAGGAAGGAGAAAACATCCAAGAGATGCATACAAGGTTCACAATAGTAATAAATAATCTTAAGTCTCTTAAAAGGATAATCCTTGAAGAATACAAGGTTGAGAAAATATTGACAAGGGTTTTTCCAGTTACTTGGGAAAGAAAATTACTCCATTTCAGGAATCAAAGAACATTGTCAATCTCGAGTTGGACGAGTTAATTGGAAATTTCACTACCCATAACTTAGAAGTTAAACCATGAAGAGTAGATGCACCCAAGAAGGAAAGAAGCATGGCTCTCGGATTTGCTGAAGGTGCATATCTAGAGGAGGATGAAATGGCTATGATCATGAGGGATTTCAAGAAGTATCTAATGAGAGGAAGGGTTCTTCAAGTGGTGCAATTTATAATTAACCAAGGGTCCCTAAAAACAGACTATGAAGGCTGTTACAAATGTCGTAAAACTGACCACATGATCAAAAACTATCCTCAATGGAAAATTGAATCGAAGATGGAAAGGGCTGAACGAAGAAATGGGAACACGGAACAAGTTCATCCCAATAAGAATAAAGGATCAACAAAGGCTATGGTTGCTGCTTGGGGAGAGAGCTCAGATGAGGATTCAAAAGATGAAGATGGAGATGAACAAGAACTTATGTCCATTGGAGAATCTGATCAGGGATCAGAGGCAAGTGTGATTCATCTCAAAGATAAGATTAAAGTTTTGTCTAAAGAAAGTCTATGTGAGTTACTGTAAGTTTTGTCTAAAGAAAGTCTATCTGAGTTACTACAAGATTTCATTGGTGAATCTGAGGTAAAAAACAATGAAAAGGAACAGTTGTCTAAGGACTGTAATTTTGAAAGCTAAGTGCAAAAATCTGGAACTCAGAGCTACTGAAAAAGATAGCAAAAATGCTGAATTGAAGAACCATGTTCTTGAACTCGATTCCACTATACTAGAGCTTAGATATGAAAATTTAAAACTGAAATTAGGAACATGTAAAAAGAAATTTTATCACACACATCTCACCTTAGAAAAACAAACTAGGAAAAAAGAAGGATGATTTGTACAAAAAGAATGAGTAGATAAGAGCCTTAAAAGAAGATCTAAGGAAGGTTAAGCATGAACTAGACAAAAACTGTAAATGTAATAAGTCATCTGATGCACTATCATGGCTACAAGAACACCACAGTAGCAATAAGAGGGGACTTGGCTATGAGACCCCTACACCTAAGTGGTATCCTAAAAGCAAGTACATCACACTTCTTCGAAACTAAATCTGCACACATTGTGGTAAGACTGATCACTACAAAAGTGAACGTAATGCAAAAGAAAAGGCCAGTCAAAAGAACAAAACTTTTGTCCAAGGGAAAAATAGACTGGCAGAATGGGCTAAAAAGAATTTAATTCAACCTTTTGCTTATATATAGGGACCCAAACTAGTTTGGGTTACTAAGAATAACTTCTGATTTCCTTTTGCAAGTCAAGTGAAGGGGAACAACCAAATATGGTACATGGATAGTGGTTGTTGAAAGCATATGACTGGAAACAAAAACCAGTTCCTTTCACTTGAGGACCTAAAATGAGGTAATGTCTCCGTTGAAAATGGTAAGAAAGTGAGATCATTGTGGTTGTAAAGGTAGGTAAGATAGACTCACATTCCACTGAGAATGTCTACTTGATAGATGGATTGAAATATAGCCTAATCAGTTTATCACAACTGTGTGACAGAGGTAACTTGGTAGCATTCACCTCTACCAAATGTTTTGTGATAAATCTGACCACTGACAAGATTTTTTTGTAGGGAAAAAGAGTGTATATATATATATATTGTATATTTTTCCACTCTTTCAGAAAATAAACTCACTTGCTTAAGTGTGTTGGACGATGATCCCCTCATTTGGCACAAAAGACTTGGACATGCAAGTCTAAGTCAACTCAACAAATTAGTCTCCAAGGACCTGGGGATAGTTCTGCCTAACATCAAGTTTAAAGAAGACAAAAAATTTTATGCTTGTGCATGGGGGGAGCTGGTAAGATCCTCTTTCAAAAGTAAGAAAATGGTAAGTACCTTGAGAACGATGGAACTGGTCCATATGGATCTCTGTGGACCAATGAGAACTCTGAGCAGAGGTGGTAAGAGATATGTTATGATACTTGTTGATGATTACTCTTGGTTTACTTGGACATTGCGTTTAACATCTAAGGATGAAGCATTATCATGTTTACTTTGTTAGAAAAACTAATAAACAACCAGGTAATCAACTTGCATCAATTAGGTTTGATCATGGAACTAAATTTGAAAATGCTAAGTTTGATGAATTTTTTATGAGCATGGCATATTTCATAATTCTTCTTTCCCTAGGACTCAACAACAAAATAGAATAGTTGAAAGAAAGAATAGGACACTTAAAGATATGGCTAGGACCATGCTACTTTCCAATAAACTGCCTCATAGCTTCTGGGCAGAAGTTATAAACACTGCATGTTACATTATTAATAGGTGCATGGCTTGACCTATTGTAGAGAAGACTCCCTATGAATTACTCAAAGGGAGAAAACCAAATATATTCCATCTTAGGGCATTTGTATGCAAGTGTTTTGTGTACAACAATAGAAATGACTCCCTAAGTAAGTTTGATCCCAAAAGTGATGAGGGGATATTCTTGGGATATTCTTCACATAGTAAAGCATATAAAGTGTACAACAAAAGAACTATGTGTATAAAAGAAAGTGGACATGTAGTTTTTGATGAAAGTAACATTCTTTCTACGAGGCAGGAATATGAAGATGAAGCTATTGGGCTGGTAAAAGGTTTAAATAAAGTCACAACCCAAGCTGAAGCTACACCAGAAGAAGGAACATGTTTTTCCATCCACCTAATAGGGGGAACTGAACAAAGAAGAACTTAATCATTCCCAAATGGAACTTTTCCATGAGCCTGTTCCTCAGCTACATAACATGGGAGATACATCAAAACCCAATTGGTTGCGAAACCTTACAAGTACCAAAGCTCTCATCCCATTGAGAACATAATTACTGATCCAATTTATAGAATTAAAACTAGATCTCAATTAATGAATCTATGTTCTTTTGATGCTTTCCTATATCTTATTGAACCTAAAAATGTTGTTGAGGCTTTGCAGGATGCAGACTAGGTAAATGTAATGCAAGATGAACTCAATCAGTTTGAAAGGTGTCAAGTTTGGCTTCTAGTTCCAAGACCCAAGGATATGTCAGTAATTGGCACTAAATGGTCTTCAGAAAAAAAAACTTAATGAAGATGGAACTATTACAAGGAAAAAGGAAAGGTTGGTGGTTCAAGGTTATAGCGAAGAGGAAGGCATAGACTATGATGTCACCTTGCTCCAGTTGCAAGGTTGGAAGCAATAAGACTCCTCATAGACTTTGCTGCATACATGGAATTTACTCTTCACCGGATGGACGTTAAGAGTGCCTTCCAAGTGGCTACTTAAAGGAAGAAGTGTTTGTTAAACAACCTCCAGGGTTTGAAAGCAAGGAGTGTACGATCATGTATACAAACTAGACAAGGGACTCTATAGACTCAAGCAGGCTCCTAGAGCATGGTAGAACGACTATCCAAAATTCCTACTTGAACATAGATACAAGAGAGGTAAAATTGACAGCACTCTATTCTTGAGGAAAGAAGGTAAGGATCTTCTTGTAGTACAAATATATGTTGATGACATAATTTTTGGGGCAACCATTGAAAAACTAAGGAATTTGCTAAACTAATGGGGAGTGAATTTGAAATGAGTATGATGAGTGAGCTTAATTTCTTCTTAGGCTTGAAAATTAAACAAAACTCAAACAAAGCCATGATCCATCAGCAGAAATATGCAAAAGAGTTTATTAAGAAGTTTTATATAAAAGAATCAAAGGAAATAGGTACTCCTATTGCAACTGTCACAAAATTGGAAATAGATGAACATGGTTCATCTGTTGATCAGAAGCTATATATGGGTATGATTGGTTCACTTTTTTATTTCACTGCTAGCAGACTTTGCATTATTTTCAGTGTAGGGATTTATGCTCGATTTCAAGAAAATCCAAAGGAATCTCACTTGACTGTTGTCAAAAGAATATTGAGATACTTGAAAGGAACTACTAACCTTTGCCTTTGGTATCCAAAAGGTAGAAACTTTAACCTAGTGGGATATGTTGATTTTGTCTATGAAGGTTTTCATGTGTATAGGAAAAGCACCTCAGGCAACGCACACTTCCTTGATTCATGTCTGGTGTCATAGGCTACTAAAAAGCAAAATTTAGTGGCCTTATCTACTGTTGAAGCCGAGTATGTTGTTGTTGCTTCCTATTGTGCTCAATATTGTGTATCAAACAACAATTGATGGATTTTGATATTGAAGGTCGTTGCATCCCTATTTTCTATGATAACACTAGTGCTATTAGTATGACTAAGAACCTGGTTCATCATAAGAGAACAAAGCACATAGATATTAGATATCATTTTTTGAGCGACAACTATGAGAAAGGACTGATCACTATAGAATTTTGTGCTACTGATAAGCAGATTGCTGACATCTTTACAAAAGCACCGAGTAAAAAAAGATTTGAAAGGAACATGTTAGAACTAGATATGATTAAGATCACATAGAACCGGTTTAGAATACACAATGAAAAAAATTAGTTAGGAAATGTGAAACCTCTGTAAATATCTAGATTAATCTTTATTCAGTTTCATACTCTAAATAGTATACTCATATGCCATGTATTCATATGACTCACTAATGTCTTACAAAATTTCTTATTTTGGAAAATTAAGGTATGATCAAGAGGATTCTTAGTGAAGAACCTGGTTCATTAGTACTAGTTCATCTGAATAATGAGGTATGTTTTCTACACTCTGCAAAATTAAAAATATTAATATTTAGTTCATGAGCAGAGTACTACCTATGTTCAAAAACTTTAAAAACATATCATTTTGAGTTTGAACTAGTTTCGTTTCTATTAGACTCTTCACCGTATTAAATGCCTAGATTCTAGGAAAGATTAACCACCTATTCAACCTGAAAGTTCAAATTGATTGGACTTACAAGTGACTATAAAAAGCTACCGTTAGACATTAATTAACCCTCTCCCTGTAAAATCCATCATCATCACCACTGCACTCCCATAATTCTAAAAATCGTTCTATTATATACTCTTCTCTCTTCCAAAACTCAAATCAAAATTTTCTTCTAGAACTAGCGAAGATGACCAACGCCAAAGATAACCCCGGCACACCTCCACTACCTACCCCCTCCGATTCCCCCACTACTCATCAACCCAACACAACCCCCCAACTTAGGAGAAGGCGAGTAAAGATGCTTGCTCGTAAAACTGTGGCTACAGGTGTGCTTTCAAAGAAACTAAACACAAAATTAAAAGGTTAGTCAATCTTTTTTGTGATTATTCTTTCAAGTCTGCGAGTGAGGGGGAATGAAATAGGTCTTCTAATTCTGAGCAGGCAACATCTATGAAAAATCCCCCTTCTGAGGTACGTTTTGTTCTAGTTGAAAATTTGGAGAATCATTTTATTTTGGTTGGGTCTGTTGTGAATGTAGAAATGACTGAGTCAAAGAGGAGGGGTGGTAAAAATAAAAGAGGAAAAGAAACTGAGAGTTAGGGTATTTGTAGTATGAGAATGGAAAAGGGAAAGAAGTAGTTGATTCTTCACCCACCTCTGAAGCGATTAAATTGGCTATATGTGAAGCTGAGCCAGAAAAGGCGATAGAGAGTAGCAAGAAAACAAGGGGAAGCTACTGAAGGGCTTTTCAATCTCAGTTCACATACAAATGAACCCAGTTCATCAATTGATGAAACCCTAGCAGATTTTCTGAAGAAGGTGGGTGCAAGCTATAACCCAAAGAAAAGGAGAATTCTGACAACAACAGTTCCTAGCACTGCAAGAACCTCCAAGAAAAAGAAGGATGCTTCTTCAAAAACTATTGATATTCCTCTACCAAAAGAAATGGCCACAATAAGTAAGTTGAATATAGTGAGGATGAGTTGCAAAAAGCCACGGAGGAAAGTAAGAAGAAAAGAATGGACAAAAGGAAAACTAAGATGGTAGAGCCTGTTGAGGCTGTTGATGTGGATGAGATGGACTCGGTTCATCAGGGTGAACATGTGACTGTAGAGGTTCAGACCCCTAAGCCTAAGAAGATCAAGACTTCTTCAAAGATGTCTTCATCTGTTTTCAAGGCTACTAAACCCTCTTCTTTGGCTAAAAGATCAAGGTCTGCTGTGAAAGCCAAGAAAGTTAAGATTTCTGAGGAAGAAGATTGGAGTGGTGAAGAAGAGGGTGAATCTGACCATGAACAAGACAAGCTGGACAAGTGTGGAAAACGAAGAATCTTGAAGGGTAGACTTTTGAAGGACTTGGAGGAACCAGGGATGATTTGACTAGTTGATGCTCTAGATGTTCAGAGCAATATGGACATGGTCCTTTAGTTGGATGGCAGGCTGGTGAGAAATGAGATTATTGAGTTCATGGCCAATGCAGAAGTCAATGATGGCAGAGTTACCAGCCAAATGAAAAGGGTTCAAGTGTCTTTTGATGCAAAAAGGCTGGGTGAAATCCTTGACATTCTTTCTGAAGGATATGATGACTATAAAAGGCAAGAATGGACGAGTCTGGACTCCCTTCCTAATGCCCTTGACATTACTAGGAAGTTGTGTGATGCCACAAAAGTGAATGAGGCCAAGGTTGTGTATAAGAGTGAAATGAAGCCATGCCACAAAGTCTTGTTTGAATTTGTCAACAAGTGTTTGTTGCCTAGGCAGGAACGAAGACACATTGCTAACTACATGGATCTGGTTTTGATGGAGTGTCTTTTAAGTGGGCAACAGATGAACTGGTCTGGATTTATGATCAAGCTACTTGATAGGGTTATCAATCATTCCAAGGCTCACGCCACTCCTTATAGTTTTATTCTCACTACTGTTCTTGCTCGTTTTAAGTGCCTTTGAAGAAGTGGGAGATGGCCGCAAGCAAAGAATATTTTGGAGTCAAGACTCTGCTTGCTTGCGATTATGAGGTTACTGTCCCTCCAAATGAACTTGGTTCATCTAGAAAGACACCTGTCAACAGCAAAGTCAGAGCCCTAGTGCAGGAGAGTAGGATAAAGGACGCTGAGATAGCTAGGTTGAAGGCTCACTTGTAGAGGTAGAATCTAAAAGAGATGCCCTCGGAACTGAGCTTGCTAAGGAAATGGAGAAGAATGATGGAATCCTTAAAGATATGCTACACCTTCTCTAGGCCAATAACCAAGCCCCTAGCTCTTCTAAGCCTTAGTTTTCTAGCCTTTGCCCAGACCTTTTAGTGACCCAGATTAGGAATTGTTTTATTTTACTCCTGTTTTAACTATTTTTGTTTCTTTTTGTGGATTGTCGTATAATCATATTCTCTATCAATGAAGTTTGCTGCTTTGCTCTTGTTGATTGTTTATTTTTTCCTTGATCGTTTGAATATGTGTAGTTGATTACAAATGATTAATCCATGAATGCATTTGTAGTTGCCCTAGTGGCCATGAGTAATTTTTAATATTTGGGAATCACACTTTGTTTATGCAACTTTTCGATGATGTCAAATGGAGGAGGAGATATTATGCTTTATATTCTAAATAGTGATGTTTATAACCTAATGAACCTGGTCCTTGATGATAAGTTTCCTTTTCATTGATGTTGAGATGAGTTCTGGCAGGGCCTAAGTGTATAAAAAGCACAGAGTTTGTCATCATCAAAAAGTGAGATTTGTTGGCCCAATTAAAGGCTAGTTTTGAAGACTGACAAAGGAACTCATACATTGACCACGTCCATCCTAGTGCACAGATTTGGACAGACTTAAGCATGTGAGATGGACGTAAAGGAGATAGAATTATCTTGAAAGAAGTAATATCTCCTGATCCTGATCGAAAAAATTACATATTGGATAAGGATACGGACTCCTTAGTCAAAGAGAACATGGTTTAAGAGAAGGATGGAGTTAGAGGCTGAGATCAACTAGAATTCTTCCCCCATGGAAGAGTGGCATCAGAATTCTAGTCAATCTCTATTTACCAACTCTATAAATATCAGTGTTGTTCTCTTTTACATGTAACGTATATAAGCGTAAGTTAAACGTGAATTAAGATCAGAATAACAAGGCAATTTGCAAGCAATTTGTGTGTGATTCAAGCGTGCAAACCTGAAGCTACTTGAACCAGATAGAAGAAGCAGTTTGAAGTGTCGGTCTGTTATTCTAGTTCAATTGTAGTAGTTGTTTCCATAGTGTACCTTTCAGCTTTATCTAGAAGCAATCGTATTAGGTACTCAGAGTTTTCAAGTTAGAGTTAACTTGAAGTTGTCGCAACAGTTGAGGTTGTGTGCTACAACGGGATTAGAGTTAGTCCTAGGTTTACAAAAGAGTTTCTGTAAATGCAGTTTTTGGCTCAATGATTTTAGTGGAGAGTTTGGGAAAATCCTATTGGAAAGTAGTCATGGTTTTTTCACATTTTTAGCTAGGTATTTTCCACGTAAAATCCGTGTTTTTTTAATTTTTGTACTTATTATTCAGCAACAGTAGTAGTTGGAACACATAAAAAATCATGTCCTTCTATAATTAGGTTAAGCGAAAAATTGGACACCACACAAATCCTCGTTCCCCTTCTTGTATAGTATTGAAGTATAAAATATCACACTGTTTGTTTGAAGAGTGAAAAATATTTTGCAAAAAGAATACTCCCTCCATTTCATATTGTTTGAGGTAGTTTGACTCGGCACGAAGTTTAACAAAAAAGAAGAAGACTTTTAAAATTTGTTGTCTTAAAAGATTATGGGGTAAAAGGTTTGTGGGGTCATACCATTTGTGTGGGTATAAAAGCTTCTCACTAAGGGCAAACTAAATGTGTCATTTATTTTAAAACAAACTAAAAAGGAACGTGCCTCAAACAATATGAAATGGGGAGTATTTATTAGAGATGATAATAGAATTAGCAAATCCAATGGTGATTTGGTAAAAAAGATTTAGTATTAAAGATTGACATTAATATACGTGTTAGTCAAGTAATGATATTAAGTTAAGAGTCCGAAAGAATTTGAAGTAAAATGGCTTCCGCCCAAAGGTGAGGAAAACGTTTCAACTAAAAATATTATTTTGACAGCCAAACATATAAAAATGTGTTATGAAATCTCCTATTTAAGGTGAATGTTTATAATTAGAGAGATTCTAGAGTTCTATTCTTGGTAGATAAATCATCCCCCTCCCTATAAATAAAGGGGTCTTCTACCATTGTAAACCATCCCTAACATTCTCTAAGTATCAATAAGAAGAACTCTCTCTACTCTTCTCTCTATTGCTCTTGTTCTTGAGTTATTGTTCTTGTCTTTTATATTATTTTATAACACGTTATCAGCACGAGACTCTACCGTCTCAAGAACCATTCTCGAGAAATCTGAGGTATTTCCCTCTTCCTAATTTAATTTTCGATTGTCTTAACTTTTGTTTGTGCAAGGTTTTGCTTCAAAGAAAGAATGAAGAAAGAAGGAAAAGAAACGAAAAAAAAAGGGAGGAAAAGAAACGAAAAACAAAGAGAAAAGGAAGAAAACATTGAAAATATAATTGGTATACCTTAAAGGTAAGTAACTTATTTTTCCCTTTCAAATTCTTGGAATTCTATAATCTAATTTTATATACAAACATAGACAACAAAGTTTGATTATAACTCTAATGGAGTTTGTAAGAAATTGTAACCACATGAAGTGGTAAAATCTCTATGTCCTGCCATGATTAAATTCATGTATGATTGTGGGCAAAGAATTGAAAATCCGTCCCATTGAATTTGCTCCATTCCCTTTAGAGAATGTGGAAGCAGTATGTGATAAGTCTGAAAGAAGACTAAATTATTACCGTAAAGGTATCAATGAATGTGGACGTGGCAAAGAATTCCGTCCAATTGAATTTGCTCCATTCCCTTTAGAGAATGTGGTAGCAGAATTTGATAAGTCTGAAAGAAGACAAAATTATTACCGTAAAGGTATCAATGGATGTGGACATGGCAATAGACGAAATTATAATCGTCATTATTGCGATAATGAGAATAATAAAGATTCTCAAAATAATCTTTCACTTTATGAAAGTAATATTTGACATGAGATTGTGTAAAGCACATGATTATGATCCATTCCCCGAAGTGAATGTGATAATTGTAATAGAGCCCGTAAGTATGAACCCGCTCTTGATGTAAATCTGTTTTATGTCTGACATTATAAAAAGAAAGTTCGTTGCCCTTGAAATTTCGGGCAAGAACTATATGACATGGGTGTTGGATGCTGAAATCCACTTAGATGCTATGGGTCTCGGAGACACCATCAAAGATAGAGAAAAAGCATCCACCCAAGAATGTGCGAAGGCCTTGATTTTCTTGCGCCATCACCTTGATGAAGGTTTGAAGATTGAATATCTCACTGTCAAGGATCCACCTATCTTGTGGAATGGCTTAAAGAAGAGATATGGCAACCTGAAGTTGGTCACTCTGCCACAAGCACGATATGATTGGGCTCATCTGAGGCTCCAGGACTTTAAGTCCGTTTCTGAATATAATTCTGCTATGTTCAGAATTACTTCTAAATTGAAGCTATGCGGGGATAATATCTCCGATTATGATATGCTTGAGAAAACGTTTACAACGTTTCATGCCTCCAATATAGTACTGCAACAACAGTACAGAGAGAAAGGCTTTACAAAGTACTCTGAACTGATTTCTCTTCTACTAGTGGCTGAGCGAAATAATGACCTGCTCATGAGAAATCATGAAAATCGACCCACTGGGTCTACACCACTGCCTGAAGCAGATAAGGTGCACTCTCATTATGCCAAACATGAAAAGGACCATGGTCATGGTCGTAAACGGGGTCATAGCCAGGGACGTAGACAAGGAAGAAATTCCAATGAAGTCCGTCACCCCCCGAAGAGAGATAACCACCGAAAGCAGAAACGGGGTCATGAAGATCCTAAGGAAAATGGTTCAGAAACGATATGTTATCGTTGCGGTGGGAAAGGGCACTGGTCAAAGACTTGCCGTATACCAAGACACTTGGTTGACCTTTATCAAGCATCTCGAAAGAGAAAAGGCCCTGAAACAAATTTTGTCTATGACGACAATGAGGACATCACCCACCTGGATGTGGCAGACTTCTTTGAGCAACCCGATGGGAAAATAGACCACCTAATCGGCGATGGATCCGTAATGAAAGAAGATGGAGGTATTTAATTTTGTTCTACTTATTTGTATTAGTTAGTGAATAAACTAATAGTCATTAGCATTAGCTCGTATTAGTTAGTTCATAAAGCAATGTTAGCAGTAGTTCTTTAGAATATCTTCAATATGCTCAAATATCAATAAAATTTTTATTTTCCAGTAGGGGTAATCGACTAGCCTGAAAAACTAGTCGATTATCTACTATTTTCGCATTAAAACTGAAAAATAATTGATCAACAATCGATTGTCTTTGTCTAACAATCGATTGTCGTTGAGACAGTGTAATCTGGAATTTTTCAAAAATCATCCACAATCGATTGTCTTTGTCTAACAATCGATTGTCGTTAAGACAGTGTAATCTGGAATTTTTCAAAAATCATCCACAATCGATTGTCTTTGTCTAACAATCGATTGTCTTGAAACAGTGTGTTCTGGAAATTTTCAAAAATAGCCAACAATCGATTGTCCATGCATAACAATCGATTGTCTTGAAACAGTGAGGTCTGGAATTTTTCAAAAATAGCCAACAATCGATTGTCAATGCATAACAATCGATTGTCTTAAGACAGTGTGATCTGAAGTTTTTCAAAAATAACAAATAATCGATTGTGTGTGTTTAACAATCGATTGTCTATGTTCAAACAATCGATTGTGTGTGTGTTTAATAATCGATTGTTATGAAAAACGCTGAAAATTTTCAAACTGCAAAGTAACCAATTATGGATAACATATCTGATTTTGTTAGTCAACTGTTAGCAGCAGATTTTGAAAATATTATGTGACACAAACGAATTGAAGTTGTTTATTCTCATGTTCGTATATTTTCTTTTATATGTCAAACCATGGGAAGTAAATTGATTGAAGGCTCCGGAAGAGCAACTGTAACTCTGCCCAAAGGCATGACGTTTATCTTAGAGAATGCAATATTCTCCTCCAAGTCTAAGAAGAACTTGTTGAGTTATAAAGATATCATTCAAAATGGATATCATATTGAGACATAGATGAGAATAATCTTGAATTCTTCATGAAAACGAGGCTGCCCATTTCGGTTTGGGTTCACGCCATTTTGCATGCAGCAATGCTAGTTCGTCGGCTGCCCACTTTGGTTTGGGTTCACGCCATTTTGCATACAGCAATGCTAGTTCGTCTCTGACTGACGAATTGACATAAATATTCCCCGTTGCAATTGGTTTCGGGTCATGGACCCAATATATCCCATTTAAGAATTTTTGGATGCACAGTATATGTGCCTATTGCACCGCCATCCCGCACCAAAATGGGTCCGCAAAGAAGGTTAGGAATATATGTTGGGTTTGAATCGCCCTCCATCATTCGCTACCTCGAAACATTGACAGGCGACTTGTTCACTGCACGATTTGCAGACTGTCAATTTAATGAGACACTTTTCCCAAAATTAGGGGGAGAAGTTGGTGAAACCAAACGGAAAATTTTGTGGAAAAATGCATCATTATCTCATCTTGATCCACATACCTCTATTTGTGAAAGAGGCACAAAAGATTATCCATTTGCAAAGAATAGCAAATCAAATGCCTGACGCATTTATAGATTTGAAAAGGATAACAAAATCACATATCCTCGAAGTGAATGTGACAACATTTGATTCACGAATACATATTCATTATTGGAAGAATATGAACATGAAATTGGTATTAAATATACCACACTCACCCCTTGAAGGAGGTTTGAGATGATACCACACTCACCCCTAGAAGGAGGTTTGAGATGATATATGGCATGAATGATCGTTGGTCACGTACCTATTGTACGCCAAAGTATTTTGGAAATATGACTATTAAAGGACAACGATAATGCAAGAAACATATCTTGCATATAAGTTTGACATGACCATAATGGTATAACTTTCTCTTTAAGAAAGATATTCACCACATGGATGTTGATGAATCTGTGGTAGTACAAAATTAATTGAGAGCTCTAGAAGAGCCAATTATTACTATGTTGGAGAAACACAATTGAGTATTGTGCTGTAGTAAGTCTCAAAGAAACTTATTCAGTTTCCAAAGTACACGCGAAAGCGATTGATTATATTGAGACTATAAATAAAGGAAGGCTTTGATATCTCCTATTACTACAACTTGTAGCGGGGTAATTTGCATATGAAAAGCTACCCGCTTTGTTCTCCAGTTTGTACTACACAAACGAAATAATGCCACAATAAAGTGGATATCTATTGGTATAAAACCCATGTCATAATAAACCTGAAGTTTATTGATAAGTGCACATGTCATGGTGTAAATTTGAAGTTTACCAATATTGATAATTTGTTCAGTTAGCATTCGTGTTAGCCATCTCATTTTATGTATGATGTGCAAATTCACATAGGTGAATAATAAAGAACTAGAAAGTTCTTTACGAATTCTCTTGTATCACTTGTTCTCATTAATGAACTGACCAACTAAAGAGTTCGGGTTGAAGCCCATAAATTTTGGAAATATCAAAGGTGAATATGGGCCCATTCACCTGCCATGTATACCACATATGATGCATCTATGATATGGTTACATGTGCAATTGTTATTGACCCGCAGCCTGGCCGGTGCTTGCGAGGTAAATTGCTCAGTAATCTAACTTCGAGCATAATTTCCAGATTTTCTACTCAAGATAGTTCATCTTGATAAGTTGGTTTATATCAAAGTAAGTTTAGCAAGATAATTATTGAGTGCTTCCACTTAATAGCTAAACTGTTTCTTGTGAGAACAAAGTTATATATATCAGTTTGATATACGTTGTATACGAGAATATATTCTCCCCTCACAAGTGGTTCAGGGTCAGGAACCAAATAATTTCATCTTATTATTAATGTGCCGTGTATATTGACATGATAATGCACAAAGATGATTTCCCAAAGTTGAGGAAACAAGTTAGCTTTACTAACATGAGGGGGAGACATGATAAACACTTGAGAAAAGGTTACATGGGATGAATTATCATTTGTATATGTATATCCCCGAATATCATGATATGAACCTGAAGTTCATAAAAGGGATAATTCAATTGCAACATATTGCAAAACATGCTATACGCATTTACTGACCCAAAGAAAGTAACTAAATGGAAGAGATACAATTTAAGAAGAATTGATTCAATATGAAAGACATGTAGTTTTGAACCTATAGTTCAAATGCTTGAAAGTATAAAGTCAAAGGTATGTATAGTCAGTTTTCGATATCTTATTTGTCTAGCATGACATGGAAAACTTGATATGCATCTAAAGTCTATTATATGGCTTATATGACTTAACTTGAAAGATTTAAGTTGCTTGAAGCATATGCAATTCTTGGTCCTGAAGTACCACATCCCAAGTACAATTTGTGTACATATGAATCTTGCTATAACTATAAGCATGATGGCATTGAGAATACATCTATGAAGATATTGAAGAGTCATTCCGCGACATTATATGAAGATGTTCATATCTATCAAGAATGATGATTTCAAGGTGCGGAATAATTATTCAAGTCAATATGGTTGATTTATTTATCAAATCTCTATCAAAGAACGTTTTGAAGATGATGCACAAGATTGGAATGCAAATGCTCAAGGATATAAATTGATGTACTCATTAGGGGGAGTTAATGCGCGTTGCACTCTTTTTCCCTTACAAGGTTTTGTCCCACCGGGTTTTCCTTGCGAGGTTTTTAACGAGGCAACTAATAGGCGCATATTCAAACATGTGTACTCTTTTTCCTTTCTTTAATTTTTCCCATTGGGTTTTGGTTTTAAGGTTTTAACGAGGCACATTGTTGAATAGACATTCAAGGGGGAGTGTTATGAAATCTCCTATTTAAGGTAAATGTCTATAATTAGAGAGATTCTAGAGTTCTATTCTTGGTAGATAAATCATCCCTCTCCCTATAAATAAAGGGGTCTTCTACCATTGTAAACCATCCCTAACATTCTCTAAGTATCAATAAGAAGAACTCTCTCTACTCTTCTCTCTATTGCTCTTGTTCTTGAGTTATTGTTCTTGTCTTTTATATTATTTTATAACAAAATGACTTTTTTTCAACATTTTCGAAAGATATTTTATATCATATATCAAGAGCACACTAAGGTGTCCCACTTATTTTAATTTTATCCACAATGGTGTTTAGTTGATTCCCCGCGTAGGCCACTTCGAAAGAGCAATTTGATTAGCTATCCCCTTAACAATTAATTAATATCAGAGACGGAGCTAGAGTTCAGCTAGAGGTTGGATAGAATTCAATAGCTTCAACCAAAATCTTATATTTATGTTACAAAACTCATTAAATACATATAAATAATTTATGATCAGAACCTAACAAATCAGACTTTTTTAGAATTTAGAATTCATAAATCGAAAATTTTGAATTCGTCTCCGCTTAATACTCAAGAGATTATAACTTCCTTGTCCTATGGTCCATCAAGTTGATTCCTTTCTTCCGTGTAGGCCATTCGTTATTAATGGCGTGCCTTTGTATTCAAAGGACTCTATTTATTGGGTCTTCTGAATGTAATTAATAGGGCAACCAAACATTTCTGCCAACAGTTTATACTCTCTTTCTCTATCAGAATATAGAAAGCTACTGGTTACAAAAAATTCCTTGGTGCAAAATAAACATAGCCATTAATGTAATTATTGTTCTTTCTTTTTCTTAGTTTGTTTTTCATATTTTTGGTCCTTTTCTTACTTTTTTCCTACTATATATATATATTACTCCCTCAATTTCAATCTATGTGAACATGTTCGATCAGATACGAAGTTTAAGAAAAAATGAAAACTTTCGGAATTTTGTGCTCCTAAACAAGTAAAAAAGAGGTCCAGAATATTTGTTTGGTTATAAAACTTCTTACTAAAGGTAGAATTGGAAGTTTAAGCTAAATTGTTTTCAATTTAGAAAGGGACTATTCTTTTTGGAACAGACCAAAAAGAAATAGATTTACATAAATTGAGACGGAGGGAGTACTTTTCAATGTAACTTAAGTACCAGATGGTTTAATGAATTTGCTAGTAACTAAGTTTTTGTGTTGTAACCAAAAAACTTCAACTTTTGAACTGAAGTTATTTAGTTTATTGTATGTTTACCACCCAAATAATAGTCTTTTCACATAGCTTCAGGTATAGTTCTATTTAATTACTACTAATTATTTCCCCACAAACTACGGAACTTTCAATTTGCTTGAGTCTCCAAACACAAAGCTGCATGAGGCTGATATACATATCCACCTTTCCCCTTCTTAATGAGAGAGTTTGTAGTGTAGAATTGTACACCAGGTGCAGATGCTTGTACAAGCATCACTCTTCCTGATTTCTTATCATATACTTCTGCCAGTGGTTTCATTTTTTTACTGCTGTCAAGTACATATGGCGTGTTCTTGACAGGAGTGATTTCGCCTGTAGGAATGAGATGTTTGCGCTTTTTAGACATTCCATTTGATTTTTTTGCATGGTTTGGTGATAAATTGCAGAAGAGAAAATGATAGCAGAAGAGAGAAGGAAAGCAAAAGAAGAAGAAGCTAAAATGGAGCTGCAAGGGAGAAAGGGGACTTAAGTTTTTTAAAAAGTTGGAACAAGTTAAAAAGAATTTTTAAAAAATGGGTATAGGTTAAATGGGGAGATCAAATAGAATGGCTCGTGCAATTTTTACATAATTTTTGCCGCATGTTAAAAGTGAAAAAATCCCAAAAAACTGTATCTTATGAAACCTGACTAGTTTTGGAGTAAACTGCATGCTCCTTTTTCTATCTTGATTCGTTTCATTTCATGACACATATTTTACCATGCAAGTTCATGCAAAGACGGAATTAGGATAAGTGTTATAGACTCACTCTTTAACGTACTTAGCACTGAAATATATTTTGAAAACTATGGGGGTCAAAGCTCCAGATATAGTTTAAGCTTTTAAGATTTCTAGCATTGAGATGTATTTTTATATTTGTGGGTTCAGTGTTACAACTATCGATCAGTCTTTAAAAGTCTTACTTCGTAACATTTGAAATATGCTTTTAAAATTGTGGGTTGAAAGCTGTAGCCATATATTTTGCCTTTAATGTTAAAATCAGCATTGAAATGTATTTTTAAAATTGTGAGTTCAAAGCTACTATTTGTTGAAATTTTAATTAATTTTTAGGCGTAATGCAAATGTTCGGATGAACCCTTCTGAGTCCATGTGATAAGTAATAGTATAAGAGTGAAATAACTCGAAGATCAGTGAGGCAAGAGGAAGGGTACACCTTAATTAACAAAAGAAGAAGAAAATGTTGGAGCCCAAACCCGAAGTTAGAAGCTGTGAATGCGGCCCAATTTGAATCCAGAGTCCAATTTAATTTATATTTATTTTCATATGTAGCCATTTATTGCACCGCAATTCTTGTGTGTATGCAAGCCGACAACCTTTAGTACTTCGTATCCTAAAGTTTCAATATTTATCCAGATAATAGAATTATATGTCCTAAAGTTCGAATTGTTGTTATAAGTGAAGTTTGTATTCGAACATGGTATGTGGAACATTGTTTGTCGTGTTTAGGGTATTTGTTTGAAACTAAGGCATAGTTATTATTATGGTTTCTCGCCAAAAAAACAAAACTTGTTATATTCGATCCTTTCCCTATTGTATCATTTTATATATATGATTTTTTAGCAAGATTGTTGCTTCTGCAGTTCTCCTCTCTCTTTTTTGGGTGTAACTTTGTGTTTGGGGTGGGTTTTTTTTTTTGGATTGACTCTCTGTTTCTTGGATTTTGATTCATTAAATCAAAGAACAGCTTCTTGATTTATTAAATCTTTCACATATTGTATCATTTATATGTATTTTTGTGATTCTTTCTTTCCAACCAGCTTTCAGAAGAGGGAATCTAACCCACTTAGAAAGTCACGTTTTTATTAATACAACAACTATCCAACCCAGTATAATTTTAAATATTTTTATTAATATGGTTGGATAATACAAGAGACCACAAGCTTTACATGCAAGATTTAAAGAAACTTAATTTAAGGAACAAAACCACTTTAATGTAAAGATACAAATGCAAACTTTTGTTCAAGTAGCACTCCTTTTTTAACAAGTTTCACAAAACAACTATGCTACTTAATATCTTTGATCACTTTATATATATAAAGCAAGAAGGTGGTATTGATCGATGATCAATGCTTACCACCGCCAATGCCTCCTCCACCCCCAAAGCCACCTCCACCTCCTAAACCACCACCACCACCAACGCCTCCACCAGCTCCAAACCCTCCACCAGCACCACCACCAAAGCCTCCGCCTCCGCCTCTGCCTCCACCTAGACCACCTCCAGCACCTCCACCTGCGCCAAAACCACCTCCAGCACCTCCACCTAGGCCACCTCCACCACCAGCTCCACCACCGCCACCAAATCCACCACCTCCACCAAGTCCTCCTCCGGCTCCACCGCCAAAACCACCACCTCCACCAAGTCCACCTCCTCCACCTAGTCCACCACCACCTCCTAGACCCCCACCACCTCCTAGACCTCCACCTCCTCCACCTAGACCACCACCACCTCCTAATCCACCTCCACCTCCAAAACTCTTACCATAAATCCCACGTCCAAAACGTTTCCCATACTTTGGACGTTTATGTCCAAGGAGGAACTTCTCATCTTCAGGTCCATTGACATCAGCAAACACCACACAATCAACAAACAGAACAATCAAAAGAAAACACCCAAGAAAACGAGATGATAAACCCATTTTACTTCAACTCTAAAACCCTAGACATGCAAGAAGCAAAGCCGTTTGAGCCAATTATATAGTAGCAAAAGTTCCACACTTTTTCGCACAATATCATATGGCAGGTCCAGTTCAAACTCAACCGTTATCTTCTACTACGTAACTGCATGTTGTTTGACAATTTGGCACAAGTTTTAATTCCTCCAACTGCCACCCTCTGATACACGGACACAGATGACGAAGTCACAAAGACAGTTCCATTGTCATTACTGCTTTGGTTCTTAGACATTTGACTTTTTAACGGATAATTTTGTTTTTCGTTTGGTACGAGGGATTTGGATAATTAATTCGGGATTAAATTTGAGATTAGATTATCCATATTTCATTAATTAGGATAAAATTGTGGTATAACTAATCCCGTGATTAATTAATTATCCCGCAATTGTAATGTTTTTTTATCTCTATAGGTATAGAGTAACATATATAACTGATACCAGGATAACTAATCCCGGAATATTTTTCAGTATTTGTGTGACGACCCAAAGGGTCAATACCGTAATTCATCTTTTTTCCGTGCTTCCGAGGCCTAGAAAACCTCGCATTTAGTTGTCTCGGTTTGCGTGCGCAACACGGACGCGAAGCCGTAAAGTTTTTATGTTCAAATGTGTGAATTATATGTAGAATTTGAAGAATTTTGATATTAATATTGTTAAAGTTGACTTTTGTCAATATTTTGGGAAAACGGATCCGGACCCATGATGTGACAGTCCCATAAGGTATGTAGAAAAATATGGTACTCGGGAGTGTTCCCGGAATCGAAATTCGATGTCCCGAGCCCGAGTAAAGAATCTTTTGAAAGAAATTATTTTTCTGAAAATGATATGAAAATTTAAAATGAAAATGAGTTAGAAAATATAGGTATCGGCCCGGTATTTTAGTTCCGGCGCCCGGTACAGGTCTTAAATATGCGTTACGCATTTTTTGTAAAGTTTGGTCGAAATCGAACGTCGTTTAACGTGTTTCGGACCTAAATATCTAAAGTTAGAAGATTGAAAGGCTTGAAATGAGAATGATGATTCTAAGGCTTGATTCATTGAATATGATGTTATTTGGGCGGTTTGATCGCACGAGAAAGTCCGTAGGATATTTTTGAGATTATATATATATTTGGTTTGGAGCCCCGAGGGCTCGGAGTTTTGAGCAGGTCCCGGGAGGTCTTAGGCTTAAAAGTGCAGATGTTGCAGGTCAGGTGTTGCAGGCCCCCAGCGCGGCCGCGGTCATTTCTGCGTGGTCCACGCTGGAAGCCGCGGCCGTGGTGCATTTCTGTGTGGTTCGCGTGGATAAGTTCAGAGGGCCAGTAATTTTCGGGGTCGGCCAGCGCGGCCGCACACCAAAACAGTGCGGTCCGCGCTGGGTAGGTTCAGAGAGTCATTTTCTTCTCTTCCTCGGTGCGGCCGCGGTTCATTTTTGTGCGGTTCGCGCTAGCCTCCAGAAAAGTATATAAGTTCGAAATTTTCAGTCATTTTTTCACTTTTCAATAGCCCAAAACCTAAGAGGCGATTTTCCAAACAACTTTTCTTCTCCAAAACGATTGGTAAGTGATCTCTAACTTAATTTCTTTATTCCTTATCAACTTTTAATATGATTCCAACTTCAATCAAAGATTTATACAAAAGGGAATTGGGGGTTTTGGTTAGAACTTAGGGTTCTTAAATTTGGAGAGTTTGACCTCAATTTGAGGTTCGATTTCAATACTAAGCATATATTTGGAGTCATGGGGGAATGGGTAACTAGGTTTTTGTCCGAACCTCGAGTTTTGACCAAGTGGGCCCGGGGGCATTTTTGACATTTTTAGAAAAACCTTGTAAAACTATTTTTATGCACTAGGGTTAGCTCCAATAGTATTTATTAATGCATTCAAGTAATTTGTGGCTAAATTCGAGCGGTGTTATGGTGGAGCCAAGGATAAAGCTATACTAGAGGCTTGAGTTGAGTTTGGAGCCTTTGAGGTAACTGTTTGTCCTAACTTTGGCTTGAGCCGCACCCCAGAGTGGTTCTTCAGTCTCTGAAGGATAGTCATTTATACGCCAATTTTTCAAAGTGTGAGTTCTGTTGAGTTCTGTTGCATTTCCGGGTCACTTTGTTTCAGCATAGGGTATTCAGGTGGACCCGAAGAAGATTGAGGCAGTCAAGATTTGGCCTCGACCAGCATCAGCTACAGAGATCCATAGTTTCTTGGGATTTGCAGGTTACTACCATCTGTTCGTGGAGGGGTTTTCATCTATTGCAGCCGTGATGACCAGATTGACCCAGAAGGGTGCCCAGTTCAGATGGTCAGATGAGTGTAATGCGAGCTTCTAGAGGCTCAAGACAGCTCCGACTACGGCACTGGTGTTGGTTTTTCCCACAGGATCAGGGCCTTGTACCGTTTATTGTGATGCTTCATGTATTGGGCTTGGCGCAGTATTGATGTAGTATGGTAGAGTCATAGCCTATGCTTCGAGGAAGCTGAAGATCCACGAGAAGAATTATCCAGTCCATGATCTAGAGTTGGCAACCCTTGTTCATGCTTTGAAGATTTGGAGGCATTATCTATATGGTGTGACGGGTGATGTGTACAGGATCATAAGTGCCTTCAGTACTTGTTCAAACAAAAAGAATTGAATTTGAGGCAGAGGAGGTGGTTGGAGTTGTTCAAAGACTATGATATTACTATCTTATTGTCACACCTCCTTTTTCTGCAATCCGGGAGGGTACAGGATTTTTTTCATTAAAGGACAATCGAACGGGATTAATTTATTTATTTCAGAGTCTCCACTTAGGAAATTTAGGGTGTCCCAAGTTACCAGTTTCAATCCTGAATCGAGGAAAGGAATTGACTCTAAATACAGTCTGCATACCAGATATCCGGATAAGGAGTTATGTTAACCTGGGAGAAGGTGTCAAGCATTCCCGAGTTCTGTGGTTCTAGCACGGTCGCTCAACTGTTATATTCGGCTTATTTATCTGATTTTAGCAATTATGTACTTAGTGCAAAAGACTCATTTACCGCTTTTATTATTATTGTTATCATTTTTTAACAGAAGAATTGCAACATTGTGAAAATGTGTCTCGAACCACGTCACAACCAGTGTACACGTGGTCGTTAACACATTTCGAATCCGTTGAGATTTGGATTTGGGTTAAATCAATGTACACCCGAATTTAGGAAAGTAATTTATTAGAGACGTGCCTATAGCGACTAGCGTATAGTTATTTTGGGTAAAGCCGTGAAATTGGCTAAACGGCCCGTCCTGAAATCTAAGTAACTTTACAATCTCGTGTAGAGGGCCCCGCAGTTTGTGTATTTTTTGTTTGGCAAGGCACGCCGCTTTTATTGTTTTGTTTGAAAGAATTACGACGTTATGGAAATGCATCTCGAACTACGTCACAGCCAGTGTACACACAGTTTGTTGACACACTTCGACTTCGTCGAGACATGAAATTGAGTAGCATAAATACACCCGAGTTTAGGAAGGTAAATTTTAATTAAGGCACGTCCTAAAGAGACTAGCGTGTTCGTTGTTTTGGAAAAAGTCGTGAAATTTATTAAGCGGCCAATTCTGAAGTCTATCCGCTTATTCTGTCCTTTTAATTAAGGGACCCGTAATTTGTAATTTATTTGGGTGAGGCAAATATTATTTTATTTTAAAGGATATCCTAAAGCGACTACGTTTTCTATTTCGTTGCATCTCTAAATAAATAAAAAGAAAAAGAAACAAAATCCTATATTATTTACATGCTTAGAGGGGGTTAAGGAAGGCGGTGTTAAAAGCTTGGGCCCAAGCCCAACGTGAGGTACAAAGTCGGGGCCTGGGCCATTTAATTATGAATTCCTTTTAAGCCTAGCTGCAGTAGGCTATACACGTTCAAGCTATTAAGAAAACAGAAAGATGAGAAAGCTGTCTAATTACATAAGTTTTTGCCAGCTTAATTATGCATCTATCACTGTAATTAATTTGAACTACTTATTCTTTAATACCTGGCATTTGTTCCTACTTTTAAATGAAATAGACCGGAAATGACAACAATGAACTACAGTATCACAATCCCTTTTTTTAAAACTGGCATACGAGGAAAGAGTCTACTAATTAGACTATACAGATTTGTTATTCAGCTTTACATGACAACTAATGACATGAACCTAATGAACTAAAAACTAACATATATATACAACTCATAATGTACAGATACATCAAAAAGACTTTAAGCTTTAAAGCTTTATCTTTTTATTCATGCTTCTCATTTCAAATACATTGAACTAGTATATCAATTGTGTGTACCTGCAATTTGGGAAAAGCAAGAAAGGAGATGAAGATCAGTAATGGCAGTAGCACTTAACCCAGCAACAGATTCAGCAGCAACAACAATGAACTAGTGAAACCAAATAGCAAGAATCTCAGTAGCAGATTGAAAATCAAACAGAAAATAGCCCAGGAAACCAAATGAATAACAGTATGGGCCTATCAAAGACTAACTCAGCCCCACCAGGAACTGTAGGAACTCTAGAAGATGAATACCAAATAGAAGACCCAGGATATGTTACACTAAGCTCTCAGTAGTACACAGGATGCACTCACAGTTAAATTGAAAGCGAGACAGGTGCAAGGAAGGTAATATTTCTGCTAGTGAACACTCCAGGAAAACAAAGAAACTGAAACTTGAAAGAAATCTCAGTCAAACTCTCTATGAAACTCTAGACCTTTTTCCCTAAAAATTCCAGTCTTCACTCTTAACTTCTAAATCTCTCTCTCAAAACTCCAGTTCTAAATTTTCAGCTCTCCTAATACTGAACTTCTAATGTTCAAAATTCAATCCCTAATTACTCCTCAACTCTCTGTATTTATCGTAACCTCCTAGACCTACCCTCCTTTGAAAAACTTCACTTACCTGACCAACCACCCCAAGAAAACTTGCCTATTTTTAACTAAATCCCACTAAGGAAGGCTTTTCCTTATTTTCTTCCCTAAATCAAGGCATGATATAAGGGTTTGTTACCCACTAACATTAAACTAATGTATAAGCTTTTGTCTTATTGGTGTTTGACTATCAGATCATTAATATAGTCAATTCTGACCATTTTTCAATACCAAATACCCCTGTAATCCTATTGTTATTACTGCACTGTCCTTAGCCTTTAATTAGCCTGTTTTTATTCCTTTCTCATGTGGTTTTCTACCTTTTTTATCATTAAATTCATCTAATGGCCCAACACATGCTCGACTGAAAGCCCACTTAGACTAAACTCTGAAAATTCTATTACAATTACAGCTATAACCAATTCAAATTCCTAATTTCAGCTATAACTAATTCAGACCTTAATTCAAAACAAAGATTCGGACACAAACATTGTTCTAACAAACATACATATACAACTAATCGACGATATTTATTAAATCGATTACAACACATATAATAGATAATAAATAATCGACACAACACAATGCGATTTATAGCATTCAGGCAAACAGGAAAAATACGAAACTAATGATTCAACGATATTAATCGAGTCGAATATGTAGTTTACAATGGCTACAACCAACAAAAACATAAAAAAATCGACCAAATAAAAGGTCTTTAATTTGGAGAAGAAGAGAACAGTTGATAAAAAAATCAAAAAGATCAAAAAATAGCAAAACTAAACTAAATAATGGATATTAATCAAAAAATAGAAGAAAAAGAAGAAAGAAATACCTTAGAAGAAGAATCAGAAATCAAACGTCTTAGGACCATTTTTCGGACATGAAACTCTTGAGGTCAAACGGGCCTTAATCGAGTGTTCTCAATTGAGAACACTTCGACTAAGGTCCCTTGAACACCCCAAAACCTTCAATCAGGACAGAAATCCAGCCTCGAACTTTCTAGGATTCTTGGGCTCGGATTTGGGATTTGAGTGGTTTAGGTTTGATTCAAACCTAACCGACGATGGTTTGGTGATGAGGGAGGCTAGGGAAGGCTATGGTGTGAGTTTGGGCTTGGTTGGGATGGTTTGGTATTCGCCTCGAATCATTGATTGAAGATTCGAGAACACTGAGGATGATTCGAAGTTAGACAACCATAGATTCATGGAGAGGGGATTTAGGTTGTTCAGGGGTGTTGATTTGGTGGTGAAAGGAGCCGTAGTCACCGGGTTTTCAGGCGAGGGGAGGGGTGGCGGCTAGCTAGGGTTCTTGGGTGTTTGGTCTCTTGAGAGAGACGAAAGTGATGATGGGGGTGTGTGAATGAGGCTAATCTAGGGGTTTGGGGGTATTTGGTATATCAAAATGCGACAATTACTTTGAGCCGTTGTATCAAATGATCTCAACGGCTCGGATTAAATGGTGCACGATGGGACGTAGTCGTTTGATGTAGAAACGGGGTCGTTTGGTTTAGTGAACGATTGGTGAGGGAATGGGTAGTGGGTCGGGTTAAGTAAATGGGTATGAGAGAATAAATTTTGGCCGTTGATCAACGGGGATTGAACAACTGAGATCTCTTGACTACGAAATGACGTCGTTTGGCTGTCTCCACGGCTGGCTGATTTGGGCCAGGTAAGGGAAGCGTTTGGGCCTGATTTAAAATCAAAAATTGGGTTCAATTCCGATTTTGTTCCTATTTTCATTTCTTCTTCTTTTCTTTCATTTTCCTTTTAATTTCTAATTTAATAAAATCCTAAAATAAATTATAAAACCACAATTTATTAAAAGATATTGATTGACTCAAACATAATAATTAACACACAATATCAACTACTAATTAAGAAAAATCAACCATTAACAATAAAATAACAAAATTACCAAAAAATAATACTTTTTGTGATTTCCATTCTTTTAAAAGCCAAATACGATTTAATTAATTCCTAATAGTAGAATAAAATCCTAATTCACACGTAACACCTATTTTTGTATTTTTTAATTAATAAAATAAACATTCAACAGATAGAACTACAAGTAACTATCAAAGATGCTACGTAAATTCTCACAATAAGAACAATTTGTGTTATTTTTTGATTTCTTTTGGAGTAATTTTCGTGAGAGCAAAAATCACGTGCTCACAGCTACCCCTTTTTGCTCGAAAACACAAAGGGTTTTCGTGCAAAGATAAAGTGAGCGCATACGAGCGATTTTTGCCCGTTCGAGTACTGCGTTGAAGCATTTTTTTTTTGAAAGATTTGACCGAACCTTTCCTTCAAAGGTTTCCTACATATCTCGGGCTAAACAGGAATAAGGTCAATGTAGTTCGGGAAGTCTTGGTAGATGGGACTACCGGAGAACTGGGGTTCTGCTTTTACTGCTGATGTATGTTGTTACTACTGCCTTAATAATCTCTTTATTACACCGTGTCAAATTTGAAACAAGAAGCTAGGCCAGACTATGGTTCACAAGATCTTATCGATCTTCAACTTTTTTTTGCTGCCTTGCTTTCTTCGTCGGCTTGTGTATTTTCCGCCGCTTTTCCTTTTCGTAAACTTGGGGATGGCACTGGCTTTTTGCTTTTCTGAATACCAGTTCTCACTGTCTTTTTCGGTCCGTTAGGGATATGGCTTCCTTCATTAAGCTTTTCGGCGGTTCCTCTCGGGATACGACTTTCTTCATCAGATTTGTTATGCCGCGAATAATTTAATGTTCAAAGTCCACTTCTCTCGAGATTTGTCTTATCTTCCTTTTGACTCATGCGCTTGAATTTGCACTGGCACCTCTTGTTGTAACCTTCTGCTTTCCGGTGGGTTACTGGTTTCAAGACCTGAAATGTAAAGACTGAAAAATATTTCTCTTGTTATAGAGGTGGACGCCTATTTATCTAGGGACATGAAAAATATTCCTCTTGTTGTACAGATTGGCACCTATTTACGCCTATTTATCTAGGGACATGAAAAATATTCCTCTTGTTGTACAGATTGGCACCTATTTATCTAAAACATGAAAAGTATTCCTCTTATTATACAGGTGGGCGCCTACTTATCTAAAACATGAAAAATATTCCTCTTATTATACATGTGGGCGCCTAAAAACATGAAAAGTATTCCTCTTATTATACAACTGGGTGCCTATTTATCTAAAAACATGAAAAATATTCCTCTTGTTATATAGGTTGGTGCCTATTTATCTAAAAACATGAAAAGTATTTCTCTTATTATACAGGTGGGTGCCTATTTATCTAAAAATATGAAAAATATTCCTCTTGTTGTACAGGTGAGCGCCTATTTATCTAAAAACATGAAATATATTCCATTTGTTATATAGGTGGGTGTCTATTTATCTAAAGACATGAAAATAATTCCTCTTATTATACAGGTGGGCACCTATTTATCTAAGACATGCAAAATTATTCCACTTATTATACAGGTGGGCGCCTATTTATCTAAGACATGAAAATTATTCCTCTTTTTATACAGGTGGGCCCCAATTTATCTAAAGACATGAAAAATTATTCCACTTATTATACAGGTGGGCGCATATTTATCTAAAGACATGAAAAACTATTCCACTTATTATACAGGTGGCTGCCTATTTATCTAAGACATGAAAAATTATTCCACTTATTATACAGGTGGGCGCCTATTTATCTAAGAACATGAAAATTATTCCTCTGATTATACAGGTGGGCGCCTATTTATCTAAGATATGAAAAATTATTCCACTTATTATACAGGTGGGCGCCTATTTATCTAAGAACATGAAAATTATTCCTCTTACTATATAGGTGGGCGCCTATTTATCTAAAGACATAAAAAATTATTCCACTTATTATACAGGTGAGCGTCTATTTATCTAAAAACATGAAAATTATTCCACTTATTATACAGGTGGGAGCCTATTTATCTAAAGACATGAAAAATATTCCTCTAGTTATACAGGTGGGCGCCTATTTATCTAAAGACATGAAAAGTATTCCTCTTGTTATAAGGGTGGGCGCCTATTTATCTAAAGCATGAAAAATTATTCCTCTTATTATACAGGTGGGTGCCTATTTATCTAAAGACATAAAAAATTATTCCACTTATTATAGAGGTGGGCGCCTATTGATTTAAAAACATGAAAATTATTCCTCTTATTATATAGGTGGGTGCCTATTTATCTAAAAACATGAACATTATTCCTCTAATGATATAGGTGGGCACCTTTTTATCTAAAGACATGAAAATTATTCCTCTAGTTACACAGGTGGGCGCCTATTTATCTAAAGCATGAAAAGTATTTCTCTTATTATACATGTGGGAGCCTACTTATCTAAAAACATGAAAAAAATTATTCCACTTATTATACAGGTGGGCGCCTATTTATCTAAAAACATGAAAAAATATTTGAATTTGTTTCCTCGTTCCTCCGAGAAAGTTTTTGACAACGGCAGAAATTTTCTGCCCCAGTTTTGGTGACCTTCCTTGTGGCGTGTCTTCCTGCCATCATCAACTGTTATTTTCCTGTAAAAATCAAAGAAAATCTTGTTAGATTAAACCATGGTGAGTGATCGTTCCACTATTGCTTGGGAATAGTTTTTTTCCTTTCCCTTTTCATTGCTCTGCGCTCCCAAGACTGGTTGGGGATAACGTTACTTATTGGGGATGATATTTCTTCTGGGGATGGTTTTTCCATTTATCACTTCCCCGCTCTTTTGTTTCAAAACATGCTGGGGGAGTGTTTTTCAACTCCAAAACTACTCTCTTCAAAAGTTTTATTTTCCCTCAATACTGCAGGGGATACAATGTTATCATCTGGGGATAACGTTATTGAGGATAAGACTGTTGGGGTTATTTTGCTGCGGATGAATTCTCCCTTTCTCCTTCCCCTTTTCTGTGTTGTCCGACCACCCTGGAACTTGGTCACTGATCCATCGAAGTTCTGCTGGGGATCCTCTTGGAGCTTGGTCCATAAGTTCCTCAACCGTTGCTTTCCAGCTTTTCTCAATATTTCCCTTAACTTTCTAAGCCAGTTTGTCATTTGGTCTTGCAACAAACGCCTTTTTCTCTTATTGTCTTGTCTTTGGCCTGTCCTCTTCACATTTCGCTTTATACCATTTTGGCAACTGGTAGTAAACTCTGAAAAATCCTTCTCAAAAACAATTTTCTGGAAAAAGTCTTTTAGACAAAGAAATGAAAAGATAGAAAATGAGAAAATCTTTCTGAACAAATGCTGGGGGAAAAGAAAAGCAAAGAACTTATCTGGGCGGTATGACAGGGCCCAACGATCATGTCGTGCATTCCGGATTAATCGACCCAGTCTATTTTGTATCAATCAATCTTTCTGATGGCCTCATTTGCCGGGGACACCCAATTTTTTCCATATGCGGATCCTTTCCGCCAATCTCATATTGTCAATTCATAGTGCCCTTCGAGGGGTTTTCACTAATAACACTCTCTCCTTTCTCTAAACTCTCGTCGCCTTATGGTGCCTGTGAAATTTGCAGCCTTATCGTCCGGTCGGGGATCAGTGCATTACCCTTGGCTTTCATCTGCCTGACTTGGCACCTCTCAGATAATAATCGGGAGGTCTTTTTGGACATAAGATGTGGGTGTATTGTGGGTAAAGAAAAGAAAAGGTTATCAGGAAATTCAAAATAACTTGATGGATAAGAGATTACAATTCTTGGAATCAAAATATTTCCAAAATTAAACAAAAACATAATTTCTGCCCCAGTTTTCTTGCTTGGGGGGCTTTTGATTTTTCGTGACACTTTGTCATATTGACCGAGCCGTGATGCGCCTACGTATCCCTTGGAGGAATCAGGTCGAACGTAGTTCACTGATTCCTTTGTTTTTCTTGCTATTTTCCTTTTTGTTTTTGTTATTATTTTCTTCTTTTTTTTCATTTTATCGTTTCCATTAACGATTCCAAGAGAGAAGCATGAAAGGATAAGTAAGGCTGAAAAGAGAAAAGAAAAGGTTAATAGTATTTGGATAGAAGAAAGAATTGCCTCCGTCATTTCATTATCCAATAAATACCAAGTACAAACAAACGAACAAATAACTACCATAATCAAAGAAATTACACATAATATCTCTTGACTGTATCGGAATTGATAGCCATGTCGATGCATCTTCCTTCGACATCTATCAGACATAAAGCGCCGCTAGATAACACTATGGTCACAATATAAGGCCCTTGCCAATTTGGGGTGAACTTGCCTTTTGCTTCCACCTGTGGGAGGATTCGTTTCAATACTTACTGCCCTACTACGAATTTTCTGAGGCGCACCTTCGTATTGTATGCCCTTGCCATTCTCTTCTGATACTATTGGCCATGACACACTGCTGCCAATCTCTTTTAATCGATTAAGATCAACTGCTCCAGTCGAGCTTTGACCCATTCATCATCATCAATCCCAGCTTCAGCGACAATCCAGAGGGATGGAATTTCGACCTCTGCTGGTATTACTGCTTCAGTTCCATATACCAACAAATAAGAAGTTGCACCAACTGAAGTACTAATAGTAGTGCGATAACCCAATAATCCCAAGGGTAGTTTTCGTACCACTGTCTGGACCCTTCCACCATCTTCCTCAAAATCTTCTTTATGTTTTTGTTCGCTGCCTCAACTGCACCATTTGCCTTAGGATGATACGGGGTGGAATTACGGTGTGTAATCTTGAACTGTTGACATACTTCTTTCAACAAACTGTTTTTAAGATTAGCACCGTTGTTTGTGATGATTACCTTTGGGTTCCCAAATCTATATATGACATGGAAATGGACAAAATCCACCACTGCCTTCTTGGTCACTAACTTGAAAGTCTTGGCCTCTACCCATTTGGTGAAATAATCAATGGTTACCAGAATGAACCTATGACCGTTGGAAGCTACCTGTTCAATAGGTCCAATGACATCCATGCCCCATGCAACAAATGGCCAAGGTGCTGACATTGTATGCAATTCTGTTGGCGGAGAATGAACCAGATCTCTATGTACCTGACACTGATGGCATTTTCGCACGAAGCTGATACAATCATGCTCTGTAGTGAGACAATAATATCCTGCTCGAAGAATTTTCTTTGCCAATACATATCCACTCATGTGTGGACCACAAACTCTGGCATGGACCTCTGTCATTACTATCGTGGCTTGATCGGCATTTATACATCTCAGCAATCCCAAATCTGGGGTTCTTTTATACAGCACTCCTGCACTAAGGAAAAATCCATTTGCCAATCGCCGAATGGCTCTCCATCCATTTCTTCCTCTATCATGCCATAATAAGCGTGCTGCTCACGAACCTGAATGTGTAAGGGGTCGACATGAACCTTATCTGGGTGGTGCAATATTGATGCTAAGGTGGCCAACGCATCAGCAACCTCATTGTGAACTCTTGGGATGTGTCTGAACTCCACTAACCGAAATTGCTTGCTCAGATCGTGCAAATACTGTCGATATGGTATTAGCTTTAAGTCCCGTGTTTCCCGTTCACCCTGAATTTGATGTACCAGGAGGTCCGAGTCCCCCAAGACCAAGACGTCCTCGACATCCATGTCTGGAGCTAACCGTAACCCCAAAATGCATGCCTCATATTCAGCCATGTTGTTGGTAAAAATAGAGACGCAGTTGCGCCGTAATAGGATAGTGATGTCCTGTTTCTGAAATGAGTACCGCTCCTATTCCAACTCCCTTTGAATTTGCAGCTCCGTCAAAAAAAAGCTTCGATCCTGGTTCCTCGGTCGATTATACCTCATCTATATGCAACACTTCTTCATCGGGGAAATACGTCCTCAATGGATCATATTCTTCATCAACAGGATTCTCAGCTAAGTGGTCAGCAAACGCTTGGGCCTTCATGGCCGTCCTCGTCACATAGACGATGTCAAATTCTGTGAATAATATTTTGCCACTTCGCTAACCTCCTTGTGGGCATAGGCTTCTGGAAAATATATTTCAGTGGATCCAAGCATGAAATGAGATAAGTAGTATATGATGACAGACAATATTTCAAATTTTGTGCTACCCAAGTTAGGGCGCAGTAGGTTTTCACTTGACCTCATATACTGTAATTTCTTGCTGAGATAATAAATGGCTTACTCCTTCCTCCCTCTACTATCATGTTGCCACAGTATGCACCCAAACGAATTCTCCAATACCATTAGATAGAGAATCAACGGTCTTCCCGGTTCAGGTGGAACCAACACGCGTGGATTTGACAGATACCCCTTGATTTGGTCAAATACTTCCTGAAATTCTGCCGTCCACTCTACCGTAGCATCTTTCTTCAGTAGCCGAAATATGGTCTCACAAGTTGTCGTGAGTTGAGTGATGAACCTGCTGATATAATTTAATCTTCCCAATAGACTCATCACCTACGTTTTGTTCTTCAACGGTGGTAAATCCTAGATGGATTTGATCTTTGATGGGTCCAACTCAATACCTCATCGACTGAGATGAATCCTACCAGTTTCCTGATGGAACCCCAAAGGCACATTTGGCCGGGTTGAGCTTAATATCATACCTTCGAAGTATATGGAAGACCTTCCTTAGGTCTGCTGCATGGTCTTCTTGACGCCTGGATTTTATGATTACATCATCCACGTACATTTCAATCTCTTTGTGTATCATGTCATGAAACATCGTAATCATTGCTCTAATGTATGTTGCCCCAGCGTTCTTCAAGCTGAACGACATTACCTGGTAGTAATAAGTTCCCCATGGCGTAATAAAAGCCGTATTTTCTGCATCTTCTTCATCCATCAAGATCTGATGATACCAAGCATAGCAATCCACAAAGGATCTGATCTCACGCCCGGCGCAATTGTCGATCAAGATATGGATGTTGGATAATGGAAAGTTATCCTTACGGATTTCCTTGTTCAGATTGCGGTAATCGGCACATACCCTGATCTTTCCATCTTTCTTCGGCACTGGTACCACATTGGCCAACCAATCGGGATATCGAGTGACCCAAATAACTTTTGCATGTATCTGCTTGGTCACTTCTTCTTTGATCTTCACACTCATATCTGTCTTAAACTTCCTCAGAGTTTGCTTGACAGGAGGGCATGCCGGGTCAGTGGGCAATTTGTGAACCACTAGATCGGTACTTAATCCCGGCATGTCATCATATGACCATGCAAAAACATCTTTGAACTCAATGAGGGATTTGATAATTCCTCCCTGATGTTTGGCTCAATGTGGATGCTGATTTTGGTTTCCGTGATATCGCCTGCATCCTCTAAATTGACAGCTTTGGTGTAATTTAGATTAGGCTTGGGTTTCTCTTCGAACTGGCACAATTCTCTGTTTATTTCTTCGAAGGCTTCATCCTCATCGTATTCAGACTCATCATCATAATCAATCTCTTGTACAATTAAGTCGGAGTTAGATTGATTTTATAAATTAGGTCGAAGATCCGTTGTGCATGCCATGTCAATGGAACCGGTAAAAAGAGATCTGTTCAAAAAGAGAAAAGAATAAAACAAAATTGAAACAAGATAGGAAGAGAAAATTTTCATTTTATTAAAAATGTGGGATAATAGGTTCACACTTTACAAAAATAAAATGAGATTGGATTACACCCTGGAATAATCCAGAAAACAAGAAAGAAAAACCAAAGCCAACTACCAGGACTCCCCGCCGGGTAGGAAGAGGAGTAGCCGTCCAATTGTTGATACTGGCCCTAGGCCCTACAAACTGTATGTCCGCTCTTCCGGAGCCCTCTCCAGCTTCTATCACGTTGACATCAGCTAATAGCCCTTTGAAGCTCTGATTCAAATCCCTGTCCATCCCAATCAATGGTCCGAGAATTTTTGGGACCGATGACTTCTTCGCATTTGCTTTAACAAAGGATCTGGAAAGGCGCAAAACTGGTTTGGGAAGAACCCAAACTCTTTTCTTCATTTTCTTAGCTCGTTTTACATCTGTCGCAGTAGGTTTGAAACCCAGACCAAATGTTTCTAAATTCTTGGGCAAGGAGACAGGTTGAGCAATACCCTGAAGCTCGACCCCCAGACCTTTTCCTTGCACGAACCCATAACCCACCATCTCTAAAACAATCATGACGGTTGCGGGAGCCATCCTGGGGAATGGGAGGTCCTCTCCTTCCGAAATTTTATCCACTGAAAGCCCATCGAAAACCTGGTACACCCATGGCTCTTTGTCGATACCAGTTTCTATGAATGGAACAATATCATCACCCCCAATGCTTGTACCGTCATCCCCGTGCACCACTATCTCTTGCCTCTCCCATTCACATTTCACCATCTGGTGTAATGTAGAGGGTACTGCTTTGGCAGCATGGATCCAAGGTCGCCCAAGTAGAAGATTGTATGATACTGCCACATCAACCACTTTGAATTCCATGGTGAATTTCACTGGACCAATGGTCAATTCCAATATGATATCGTCCACCGTGTCGGTGCCACCTCCATCGAAACCTCGGACACATACATTGTTCTTGTGAATCCGGTCATGATCAATTTTCAACCTGTTCAAAGTAGACAAAGTACAGATGTTGGCACTTAACCCATTATCAACCAATACTCGGGTGACCACGAGTCTTCACATTTCACGGTCAAATACAAGGTTTTGTTGTGTTCTGTACCTTCTGTTGGCAACTCATCATCAGAAAATGTCACCCGGTTTACTTCAAAAAATTTTTGCACTATCTTCTCCAAGTGATTTACAAAGATTTTATCCAGAACATGGGCCTCGTTTAGGATTTTCATCAGTGCCTGGCAATGATCGCTGGAATGAATCAACAAAGATAGCAACGAAATTAGTGTTGGAGTCTTTCTTAACTGCTCCACAATGGAGTAGTCTTGTGTCTTCATTTTCTTCAGAAACTCCTCAACTTCTTCTTCCGTCACCGGCTTCTTTGCCACCACTTGATTTGACTTTCTTAACTCTACGAGAGCAAAGCATCTCCCCAAACGATTTAACCCATAAGCCTTGTATATCTCTTCTTCCACTTGCTTACCTTTTTATATTACCACCGCCTTCTCATTCTTCCAAGGCACGACCTTGCGGTTAATCATTGACAGTTGGACTATAGGCTTGATGATGATCGGTTCCCGGCAGGCCCCCCTTTACAACAAATACGGGTGCAGATGATGCTCCCGATACTACCACTTTGGCTGATTTTTATTTCTTTGGATTAGTGGATGGATTCTTCCCCAATATCACCACAGGTTTGACCCCTAACTTCTCCACATGTACCTCTTCTTCCTATCGATCGGTTTTTCTTTAGGGGTGGCCCAGATCATCATCACCATTTGTTATGGTTTCTTTATCTCCCCCCCCCCCTCCCCCCCGTCATGCACAAGCTCAATCATGTGAGCTTCGTGGTGTGCTGGCAATGGGTTATGGTTGATGTTGGGTGCCTCTGGTGTCCGGACCTCGATCTTATTGGCATCAATGAGATCTTGTATTTAACGCTTCAACCTACTACATTTTTCAGTATCATGCCCTAGCATTCCTGAGCAGTACTCGCAGCTTATCGATTGGTCCACTTTTTGGGGTGGGGAATTTGGGAACCTAGGCTCAACAGGACTCAACAAACCTAACTGCCTCAATTTGTGAAACAAGGCGATATATGTTTCTCCTAATTAAGTAAAGGCTCTTTGTCTCTGTAGCCTTTCATTTCTAGAAGCTTGATTTCCATGGAAACCTGCCCCTGTAGGGTTCCTGTAGGCCCTTGGTGGAGGATGAGCATTTTGGGGTTGTGGGTATGTGTTCTGTGGAGGTGCATATGTGTTTTAGGGAGTCGGCGCACGCCATTGCGGGCGAACCGGAGGCTGAGTATATGTTAGGGCTTGGTGCACGGAGAAGTGTGGTTGTGGCGGTGGATAGTAGTTTTGTGGTGGGCTATATGAGGAATATGGATAATTGGATTGTGGGGTCTGGGTTGGTTGTAGTCTGGTTTGCTGGACCTGGACCAGCTGCCTGCCTCAGCTATGCAACCTCTTCTTTCTTTTTCCTCCCAAGCGCACCTTCTATGCCGCTCTGAATAGCTTGGGTTGTTTCCTTAAGTGCTGAGTAATTCAGGATTTTATCGGACTTCAGTCCCTCCTCTATCATCACCCCTGTCTTTACTACTTCATTGAAGGATTTTCCAAGTGTCGTCACCAAGTGACCAAAGTAAGTTGGATCCAGCGTTTGCAGGAAGTAGTCCACCATTTCTACCTCTCTCATGGGAGGATCAACCCTGGCTGCCTTTTCTCTCCAGCGAAACCCAAATTCACGGAAGCTTTATCCGGGCTTCTTCCCAGTCCTCAGTAATTTGAGACGGTCAGGGACTATCTCGAGATTATATTGGAAGTGATCTGCGAAAGCTTGCGCTAGATCGTCCCAGGTGCACCACCTGCTGGGATCTTGTCTGGTATACCATTCAAGTGCTGATCCACTTAAGCTTTGGCTAAAGTAAGATATCTGTAGCTCATCTTTGCCACCTGCTCCTCTCATTTTTCTACAAAAGCCACGTAAATGTTCCATAGGATCGCCGTGCCCCTCGTATAAATCAAACTTGGGCATCTTGAACTCTGCTGGTAATTGGACGTAGGGGAAAGGGCATAGATCTTTGTAGGCCACGCTGACCTGGTTGACCAACCCATGCATGCTCCTGAAGGATTGCTCCAGGCTTTTGAACTTCCTCATTACCTCATCTTGCTCTGGTACTTTAGCCGGCTTTTCAATCTCCGTCGGGACTTCCAAGTGGGGATTATAGGTATGGGGCTGTGATGCATTGAATGTGGGTTTAGGGGGATAGTATTATACATCGTGAGCCTGAAACAACGGCTCACTAGTTGATCTTTGCAGCGTGGCTGGTGGGGGTCCCATAAAAATGGAAACATTTGGTGGTGGGAAATGTTGATGAGGTGGTGGAGCTTGGGAATCATAGGGGCTTCTCCCTTGATAATAGTGGTGATTCGAGAGGCTTGTTGAAGGGCTAGGGTGAGGGTATTCTGGCATATGCCCTAGTGTAGGAGTAACGGTTGGTTCAGCGATCTTTTGCACTTTTGCCAAGGCTAGCTGCATCGCGTTCATTTCCAATCCGATCCTCTCTATCTTCTCCATTGCTCTTTCAGCAACTGGCTCAATGGCCTTTCTTCCTCGACACTGTGTTCTGAAGTAGTCATGCTTATTGGTATAGGTCCTTTGGATCTTGTTTGATAATGATGTGATGCCAGAACGCTTTAACAACTAAGTGTCTGGTATTTGGAAAATAACAAACTTGTTAGCATTAGAGTTTTAACAGATTTGGTAATTGCATGTTGGGGATGCAATGTTCCTAATCCGTTAACCATTTCTAACATGTTTCTGCTCCAACCGCATACGTCATCCCGGCTTGTTTTATTTGTGCATTTATAGTGTTTTGGGAACCTTCCGCTTTCCTCTCTATTATTTTTCTTTTCTTCTTTCTTCTTCTTTCTTTTTCTTATTTTTTTCTTTTTTTTAGTGGTGGTCGAATCTTATGTGGATTGCCTATGTATCTTGTCCCCGCATGAATCAGACCAAGCGTAGTTCGTGAAGAAACATTTTTAATTACATAAAATAAACTAGTACAAACTAAAATCCTTTTTGCAGAAAGAAAATAACAAACGTAAACTAAGGTCAAATACAAGTTCCAACACTACAGAAATATTTTGACGCGAAAAGACAATGGACAGACAAACAACAGGCTCAAAAATAGAGAAATACAGACACGAACTATGCATACTCTAAAGCTTCAAATATGGGTGCCCGCGGGGCATCGCCCAGCCTCACCGCGGGCCTAGGTTCGAAATCCCTTTTGAGTTGCTCTACTTCATTCATGGTCCATTTCACATAGATTAGAACTGCTTAGACAAAAGTAGCATGGGTCATGTCTTCACAAGCCCGGCATCTTCTGAAAATGGCTCGAGCAATGGCTCTAATCATGTCCATTGCTTGCTTCTTTTCTATAAGCAAGCATTTTATCTGATCACTGCATGTCTATAACGCCTGAGAATCCTGTAAATGTTGATTCTGCAGTTGCTGCACTTCTACCTCCATTTGGGCCAACAGGTTGTAACAATGTCCGCTTTCAATTTGGAAATCCTTAGCCTGCTTAACTGCTTTACCCTCAAGTGTAGCCACCTTTCTCTCCATATTGGCAACAATTTTCTCGTTGTCCCATTTCATTTGATTCAAGTATCGACGACGCTCATCTGCTCTTGTACCCCACTGTGCTTTGAGCTCTGCCATAACGTTCTCAGATTTTTCTAAACCATCCTGCCATTCCCTAACTTCATTTTTCAGCCCTTTTATCAACTGCTCATCTGATCAACTCCTTGGCTGTTTATCAGCAGCCATTCTCAATTTCTGGATTTGGACCCTAAGTGTTTCGTTTTCTTGGGCCAATCTATTCTTTTCACCCCGATCCACATCGGCTTGCATACTGTTATCGAATTTCAGACTTTCAACTTGTTGCTTCAACTTAATGATCTCCGCCCGATAACCTTCTTCCTTTGCTAACCAGTTCCATTGCTCCTCGGATGACTCGGCGAAATCTTTGAGATGAGGTATTTTAGCTGGTCTCCCACAGAACATGTCACCTCTGAACCAAGCGCGATACCCAGGGGAAACTTCTCCTTTAGCCCTATCCAACACACAAGTATTTGGTGTCAAATGTTGACACTCGCTCCAGATCTGGCGAACTTCTTCTTCGGGGAACCGAACGTCAGGACTGATTTCAACCACTTGGGTACTCAGGTATTCATCTTTTGGTACTAATTGATACCTCCCAAGTTGCCTCAAAACCCGATATGGTGCATAGGGCTGGATGCTTTTAAGTCCCATCAACAGAAAGTGGGGCATGTTTGCCGGCATGTATATGATTTCCTCAACAGTCAACCATCCAAGTGTCCACTGGATTTGGCTGGCAATGAGAGTTCGGTATAATGACGTCCAAGATCTGACTCCCTCAGTTAGACTAACCCCCTTGATTCTTGTGTAAAATTCTCCAATACAAGTCTTCCCGGGCGAACCGTAACTCAAGAGCTGGGAGCGGTGCCATAAATTCTCGGTCATCCACATTTGCAACAATAAGTTACATCCATCAAAAACGTCTCCCTCGGCTTTGCACGCAGTGAGATCCCAGAAGATGTCAGCCATAATCATAGGCGCAAGAGTGATTTTATCTTGGGTGAGCAAGGTACTGACGACCCCAACTACTTTCAAATCAATTTTCCCGTCTTTCCTTGGGAATACTATAAGACCCAAAAAAGTTATCACAAAAGCTACCAGCATGTGTTCATCCTACTTCTCTACTGCACAGTTTGAAGTCTGGCTTATTGAACTCGCCCACGTGGCCGTATCTAGCATATATGAAGCGAAGACTACAAAAGCCCTTTGCCAAATCTAGATGGTGAATTGTTCGGGGTATTTTCAAGGCATCCAAAAACTGGTGTAAGGTGACGGCCCTAGAAGCAATCAAGTACTTGAACCTTAACGGAGCTTCATTACTTCCAATGTATCCCGCTATTTCTTCCAATGTCGGGGTGAGCTCAAAGTCCGAGAAATGAAATAAATTATGTGCCGAATCCCATCAAGTGACCAATGCTCTAAGAATATCACCCGGAGGCTGAATGTCTAGTAAATCCTGGAGATCTTTCAGATACTTCTTTACTTTATCTTACCCTTCCTTGCCTAGGTCATTCCACCATAATCGCAACTCAAAAGGGATCTTAGTCATTATTGAAAAGGGTTCGTTTTGTATTGTGCTCATCCTGCACACTTATTAAGGTGATTAAGCTAACGAGAAACTTTTATTTGATTCAAATAAAACTATCTATATTCTTTTCCAAGATTTGTTTTATTTTTTATTCAAAATGATGGACTCGGTTTTCAAATGCGGCCCTTTAGCACTTCGGGAACGAAGATTTTAAGATTGCGAGAGTCAAATCGGTCAAAAATCAAAATGATGACCAAAGATGGCTGGTTATGCAATGTCAGCCTTCCGGTGTCCCGTTTAGGAACATTCGGCTATTTTTGCAAAACCGGCATCATCCATCTTATTTATGACGAAAATTTTGACATGTTTGGCTATTTTTTACAAAAAGAGAGGTTGGAACCGATGAGGGTTGCCTACGTATCTCACATCCAGTGAGAATCAAACCAGCGTAGTTCGGGCAGATTAACCGAACTATTTTAAAACATGACACTTTTTCATTTTCTTTTCAACAAACAACTTTCCAAAATAAAAGACTCTTTTCCCTATTTTTCTTTGCTTTTTAGCAAAATAGATAATTAAAATAAGACATTTTTTTTTATTTTTTCAAAATTCGACAGAGTTTCATTAGTATTTAGTCATTGGTTTTTCCAAAATAAATAATCAACTCCCTAATTGCTATTTCTCTTTCTCTTTTTTTCTTTTCCTCAATTCCAAAATATTTTTGATATTCCAAAGGTCGGTCAGCATCCGGGCCTGAGACAAATAAATGCACGAAAAACAAACAAGATGCATCAGGATGGTCTTTTCATTTCAGGTTGCTAGTCCTAGACAGACCCAACCCATGTGTTGAGTCCCCTAAGTCAAATGCAACGTGATGCAAATAAGCATTACTAGATCCGGTATGAAGATTTCATATACTAGGTTTCAAACCTGGGTTTTTGTTCTAGAACTGGCTTACCCTAGCGGACAACTTGAGTCGAGGAGGGGGCAACTTTCCGGGAACCAAAAGGCCATCCGGCTTAATAACTTGTCCGGGGCTCTTTTTTATTTCAGGGTATGACACTAACAGAATAAGGAGTCTCAGCCACTAAGCACATCCCCGAAGGTGAAGAGAGAAAGGTGTCGGCACAGTTTATATAGCATTCAAATAATATCAAAAAGTAGTAACAAAACACCATTTTGCACATTAAGCACATATCACATGAAAATATCAGATGATAACGCAAAATTATAACAGTTTATCATAAGCTCAAATTTCTAACCCTGAACCAGTGGTTCTGGGTTGTAGTCCCCAGCAGAGTCGCCAGAGCTGTCACGCCTCCTTTTTCCGCACCCCGGGAGGGTACATGAGTTTTTTCCAACTAAAGGACAATCGACAGGGATTAATTTATTTATTTTAGAGTCTCCACTTGGGAGATGTAGGGTGTCCCAAGTAACCAGTTTCAATCCTGAATCGAGGAAAGGAATTGACTCTAAATACAATCTTCATACCAGATATCCGGAAAAGGAATTCTGTTAACCCTGGAGAAGGTATTAGGCATTCCCGAGTTCCGTGGTTCTAGCACGATTGCTCAACTATTATGTTCGGCTTATTTATCTGATTTTAATAATTATTTACTTAGTGCAAATTAAGACTCATTTACCGCTTTTATTATAATTGTTATCATTTTTTAACAAAAGAATTGCAACATTATGAAAATGTATCTCGAACCACGTCACAGCCAGTGTACACATGGTCATCAACACATTTCGACTCCATTGATATTTGGATTTGGGTTACATCAATGTACACCCGACTTTAGGAAAGTAATTTATTAGAGACGTGTCTATAGCGACTAGCGTATAATTATTTTGGGTAAAGCCGTGAAATTGGCTAAACGGCCCGTCCTGAAATCTAAGTAACTTTACAATCTCATGTAGAGGGCCTCGTAGTTTGTGTATTTTTTGTTTGGCGAGGCACGCCTCTTTTATTTATTTTTTTTAAAGAATTGCGACATCATGGAAATGTATCTCGAACTACGTCACAACCAGTGTACACACAGTTTGTTGACAAACTTCGACTTCGTCGAGACTTGGATTTGAGTCGCATAAATGCACACTCGAGATTAGGAAGGCAAAGTTTAATTAAGGCGCGTCCTAAAGAGACAAGTGTGTTCGTTGTTTTAGAAAAAGCCGTGAAATTCATTAAGCGGCCAACTCCGAAGTCTATTCGCTTATTATGTCCTTTTAATTAAGGGCTCCGCAATTAGTAATTTATTTCGGTGAGGCACACATCATTTTATTTTAAAGGATATCCTAATGCGATTACGTTTTCTATCTCGTTGCATCTTTAAAAAAAAAAAGAAACAAAATCCTACATTATTTACATGCTAGAGTTAGTATAACTAAATATAAACGTGGTATTGATTCGGAAAATTAGGAGGTAAGGAAGGCGGTGTTAACAGCTTGGGCCCAAGCCCAACGTGAGGTACAAAGTCCGGTCTGGGCCATTTAATTATAAATTTTTTTTGAGCCTAGCTGCAGTAGGCTATACACGTTCAAGCTTTTAAGACAATAGAAAGATGAGAAAGCTATCTAATTGCAAAAGTTTTTGCCAGCTTAATTATGCATCTATCAATGTAATTAATTTGAACTACTTATTCATTAATACCTGGCATCTGTTCCTATTTTAAAATGAAATTGACTGGAAATGACAACAATGAACTACTGTATCACAATCCCATTTTTAAAACTGGCATACGAGGAAAGAGTCTACTATTTAGACTATTACAGATTAGTTATTCAGCTTTACATGACAACTAATGACATGAACCTAATGAACTAAAAACTAACATATATATACAACTAATTAGACTATTACAGATTACTTATTCAGCTTTACATGACAACTAATGACATGAACCTAGTGAACTAACAACTAACATATATATACAACTCATAATGTACAGATACAGCTAAAAGACTTCAAGCTTTAAAGCTTCATCTTTTTATTCATGCTTCTCATTTCAGCTACATTGAACCAGTATATCAGTTGTGTGTACCTGGAATTTTGGAAAAGCAAGAAAGGAGATGAAGATCAGTAATGACAGTAGCACTTAACCCAGCAACAGGTTCAACAACAAGAGCAATGAACCAGTGAAACCAAATAGCAAGAATTCCAGTAGCAGATTGAAAATCAAACAGAAAATAGCCCAGGAAACCAAATGAATAACAGTATGGGCCTATCAAAGACCAACTCAACCCCACCAGTGACTAATAGGAACTCTAGAAGATGAAAACCAAATAGAAGACCCGGGATATGTCTCACTAAGCTCTCAGTAGTACACAGGATGCACTCACAGTTAAATTGAAAGTGGGTGCAAGGAAGGTAATATTTCTACTAGTGAACTCTCCAAGAAAACAAATAAACTGAAACTTGAACGAAAGCTCAGTCAAACACTCTATGAAACTCTAGACCTTTTTCCCTAAAAATTCCAGTCTTCACTTTTAAGTTCTGAATCTCTCTCTCAAACATTCAGTTCTATATTTTCAGCTCTCCTAACACTGAACTTCTATTCTTCAAAATTCAGTCCCTAATGAGCTCACCACATCATATTTTGTCTAGTCCGACTGTCCCCACAGTTGATGAATTATTCTCTCGATTACTTCGCCTTGCTGCAACACCAAGTCACCCAGTGTGCTCACTACAGACACTTGACTCATCTGTACTTATATTCCAATCAGTGGACAATCGGGCATCTCATACTATGGATAATAGACGAGGAGGAGGTCATTTTTCAAGATCTAGACCCAAGTGTTCTTATTGTCATAAACTTGGTCACACTCATGACGTGTGCTATTCTTTACATGGTCGACCACCCAAAAGTGCCTATGTTGCTCAGACCATGACTACATGTAACCAGGGATTTTCTGTATCTGAAGAGGAGTATAATGAGTTCCTTAAATATCGAGCAAGTAAGCAGAACTCTGTTGCTCAGACTGATACTTCTGTTGCTGGTAATTATTTTTCTTGTCTTTCCCAGTCTAGTCCTCTTTAACAATAGGTTGTGGACTCAGCTGCTTCTAATCATATCTCTGCTAATAAATCCCTTTTATCAAATATTACGTATTCACAGTCTCTTCCCAATGTTACTTTAGCCAATGGATCTCAAACTAAAGCAAAAGGAGTTGGACAAACGAATCTCCTACCCTTTGTCACTCTAGATTCCGTTCTTTATGTCCCTGCATGTCCTTTTAATCTTGAATCTGTTAGTCGTTTGACCCGTGCCCTCCATTATGGTATATATTTTATTGGTGATTCTTTTATTATGCAGGACCGCAGTACGGGGCAGACGATTGGAATAGGACTTGAATCAGAAGGACTTTACTTCCTTAACTCACTAAAATCCTCCAAGGCATGTCTAGTTACAGATCCTCCAGACCTACTTTACAGACTTTTAGGACATCCTAGCTTGTCCAAGTTTCAGAATATGTTTCCTAGTTTGTCTAATTTATCCACGTTAGAGTGTGAGTCATGTCAGCTCGGGAAACATAGCCGAGCCTCCTTTCCTCGTAGTATTGAGAGTCATGCAAAGTCTATTTTTTCTTTAGTTCATTCAAATATAGGGGGTTCCAGTAGTGTCAATTCAACCTTGGGATTTCATTATTTTGTTAGTTTTATTGATGATCATTCAAGATGTACTTGTCTTTTCTTAATGAAAGATCGTTCTGAGTTGTTTTCTATATTCCAAATTTTTTGTGCTAAAATTAAAAATCAATTTGGTGTTTCTATTCGCACCTTTTGCAGTGATAATGCCTTAGAATATTTATCCTCTCAAATTCAGCAGTTTATGACTTCTCAAGGAATTATTCATCAAACCTCTTGTCCTTATACCCCTCAGAAAATGGGGTTGCAGATAGAAAGAATAGGCACATTATTGAGATTGCTCGCACACTTCTCATTGAATCTCATGTTCCGCTACGTTTTTGGTGTGATGCATGTCTCATATCTTGTTATTTGGTTAATCAGATGTCTTCATCTCCCATCCAGAATCAGATTCCGTATGAAGTATTATTTCCCCAGTCACCCTTATACTCTGTTCCCCCTCGTATTTTTGAGAGACCTTGTTTCGTTCATAACTTAGTCCCTGGGAAATATAAGTTAGCTCCTCGTACTCTCAAGTGTGTCTTCTTTGGTTATTCTCGTGTTCAGAAGGGATATCGTTGTTATTCACCTGATCTTCGTAGGTACCTTACGTCAGTTGATGTCACATTTTTTGAGTCTAAACCTTTCTTTACCTCTTTTGACCATTCTGACCATCTTGATATATCTGAGGTTTTACCTATACCAGCCTTTAGGGAGTCTACTATAGCTCCTCCTTCACCTTCTGCCACAGAAGTCTTACCCGAGTCTACTATAGCTCCTCCTTCACCTTCAGCAATAGAAGTCTTACCCATTCCAACCGTTAGAGAGTTTAGTGTGGCTCATCCTAGACTCCCTGCCACAGAAACTCCACTCTTGACATATCATCGTCGCCCTCGCACAACATCCGGCCCCGCTAATTTCACGTCCTGCACCTGACCCTGCTCCTACTGCAGACTTGTCTCTTCCGATTACACTTCGGAAAGGTATACGGACCACATTTAATCCTAATCCCCATTATGTCGGTTTAAGTTATCATCATTTGTCATCACCCTATTATGCTATTCTATCTTCTTTGTCCTCTGTTTCCATCCCTAAGTCTACAGGTGAAACATTATCTCATCCAGGGTGGCCACATGCTATGAATGACGAGATGTCTGCTTTACATACAAGTGGTACTTGGGAGCTCGTCCCTCTTCCTTCAGGTAAATCTACGGTTGGTTTTCGTTGGGTATATGCAGTCAAGGTTGGTTCAGATGGTAAGGTTGATTGTCTTAAGGCTCGTCTTGTTGCCAAGGGATATACTCAGATATTTGGGCTTGATTACAGTGATACCTTCTCCCCCGTGGCTAATATAGCATCATTCCGCCTTTTTCTATCCATGGTTGTTGTTCTCCGTTGGCCCCTCTATCAACTGGATATTAAGAATGCTTTTTTACACGGTGACCTTGAGGATGAAATTTATATAGAGCAACCACGTGGGTTTGTTGCTCAGGGGGAGTCTCATGGCTTTGTATGTCGCTTGCGCCGGTTACTTTATGGTCTAAAGCAGTCTCCTCGAGCCTGGTTTGGTAAGTTTAGCACTGTTATAATGGAATTTGGCATGACTCGGAGTGAAGTTGATCAGTGTGTATTCTATCGGCATTATGATTTGAGTCTCTGTATTTATCTGGTGGTCTATGTTGATGACATTATTATTACCGGCAATAACTAGGATGGTATTACTAAATTGAAGCAGCATATCTTTCAACACTTTCAGACTAAGGATCTGGGCAAACTAAAATATTTTCTGGGTATTGAGGTCGCTCAGTCTAGCTCAGGTATTGTGATCTCACAACGGAAGTATGCCTTAGATATTCTTGAGGAGACAGGAATGACAGGTTGTAGACCTATTGACACTCCGGTGGATCTGAATTCTAAACTTCTGCCATGACATAGGGAGCCTCTTAACGATCCTGCAAGATATAGGTGGTTGGTTGTTAAATTAAATTACCTTACAGTGACAAGACCTGACATTTCCTTTCATGTGAGTGTTGTGAGCCAGTTTATGGGTTCTCCGTGTGATAGTCATTGGGATGCAGTTGTTCGCATTATTCGATATATAAAGTCAACTCCATGTAAAGGTTTATTGTTTGAGGATCGAGGCCATGAGCAGATCGTTGGATACTCCGATACTGATTGGGCAGGATCACTTTCTGACAGACGTTTTACTTTTGGATATTATGTCTTAGAAGGAGGAAATTTGGTATCTTGGAAAAGCAAGAAACACAATGTGGTTGCTCAGTCTAGTGCAGCAGCAGAATATCGAGCAATGGCTATGGAGACATGTGATCTAATTTGTATCAAACAGTTGCTCAAAGAGTTGAAAGTTTGGTGATGTTAGTCAGATTGGACTTGTGTGTGATAATTAAGCTGCTCTTCATATTGCATTAAATCCAGTGTTCCATGAGAGAACTAAACACATTGAGATTGACTGTCACTTTGTCAGAGAAAAGATACTCTCGGGAGATATTGCTACAAAGTTTGTGAAGTCAAATGATCAGCTTGCAGACATTTTTACCAAGTCCCTCACTGGTCCTCGTATTAATTACATATGTAACAAGCTCGGTATATATGATTTATTTGCACCAGCCTAAGGGGGACTGTTAGAATATGTAAATAGTAGGAAAATAACCCTAATCCAATATGTATTAGGAGTAGGACAGGTTATATATATATATATATATATATATATATATATATATATATATATATATATATATATATATATATATAGGGATCATTGTATCAGGTTTAACATAATGTCAATATATCATATTTTTCTCCCGTGCTTTCTCACACAACTTTTAATATGATTCCAACTTCAATCAAAGATTTATATAAAAGGGAATTAGGGGTTTTGGTTAGAACTTAGGGTTCTTAAATTTGGGGAGTTGCACCTCAATTTGAGGTCCGATTTCAAAACTAAGCATATATTTATAGTCATGGGGGAATAGGTAACTGTGTTTTGGTCAGAACCTTGACTTTCGACCATGTGGGCCCAGGGGCATTTTAGACCTTTTTGGAAAAACCTTGTAAAAACTATTTTTATGCACTGGGGTTAGCTCCAATAGTATTTATTAATGCATTCAAGTAATTTGTGGCAAGATTCGAGCGGTGTTGTGGTGGATACAATGGGTAAAGCTAAACTAAAGGCTTGAGTTGAGTTTTGAGCCTTCGAGATATGTGTTTGTTCTAACTTTGGCTTGAGGGAATAGGATTAGGATATTATTTGCTAATTTCTAAATGAGGAGCACGTTGTATATGTATGGTGACGGTTATCTATGCACCGAAATCTTGCATGACCGTGAGTCATTAATTATGTTTTATTCGGATTTTGTGATACCTCTTCCTTGTTTAATTGATAAGTTTCTTTTAATGTGAATGGTTTGAGGAATAATTGTGATATGTATATTATTGGAGCATTCGCCCGAACGAAGATATGATTATTGAGAGATAAGTGATCAAAAGAGGGAGTGTTGCAATAGATCCCTAGCCGGGACGTGTAGTTATTGGTTATTTCCTTGCCGGGATGTTTTGTTGATTTGTTTGATGATTTATTTTGTTGATTTTGTTTGTTGATATTGTCCCCTTGTCGGGATCTAATCGTTTGATTGTATCCCCTTGCCTGGATTTCTTCCACTATCCGTTTACTTCCTTGCCTTATTTGTGACTGTTGTTTGAGTGAGGAAGAGTAATATTTGAGGGTCGGGTTGCACGCCGCAACAATACTATTTGAGGATTGGGTTTCTCGCCGCAACAGTTATATTTGAGTATCGTGTTTCTCACCACAAAAGTAATATTTGAGGATCGGATTGCTCGCCGCAATAGTAATATTTGAGGATCGGGTTACTCGCCGCAACAGTAGTATTTGAGGGTTGGGTTGCGCCACAACAGAGTATGGATTAAGTGTGTTTGTTCTCGTATGTGGAGTTCCTTCTTTTCCTTATCTGTTGTTATCGTACTGTTTCATTTCTTGATTCGTTGATTTTATATCTGAATTGTCGCACCCCTACAACACGCTCCGCTCCCCCCTAGCTTTTTAAAATCTGCGTATTTTTCTGCTATTGCGTATTTATCTGCACCGATTAGTTTTGGTAGGTCCTGTCTAGCCTCTTCACTATTTCGCCGGAGTTAGGACAGGCACTTACCAGCACATGGGGTCGGTTGTGCTAATGCTACACTCTGTGAACCTTTTTGCATAGATCCAGGAGCAGCTTTCGGCCTCAGTAGCAGTATTGCTCATGCACCGACTTCAGTCCAGGGATTTCCAAGGTAGCCTAGCTGGCGTCCGCAGGCCGGAGTCCCTTCTATATTATTAGTGTATTTTCCTTGTATCGATACAAACATTGATGTATTTCATTCAGTCCTTTTGTTTTAGTACTCTATAGTAGTACGTGAGCTAGTGACACCAGATTTTGGGTAGAGATGTGTTTCAACTTCCGTATTTTATTTCAGTTATATAAGTTAAAGATTTCTACTTTATTTAATTATTTTCATTTTATTTATGCTGTCACGAGTGTTGGTTAAAATGTTTAAAAGTTGGATTTCCTAGCTCATAATAGTAGGCGCCATCACGACTCACGATGGTGGAAAATCCGGGTCGTGACAATTTGGTATCAGAGCTCTAGGTTACATAGGTTTCACAACATACGGACAAACTTGGTAGAGTCTGAGGGTCGATACGGAGAGGCCTATATTTATACCTCATAGGCTACTGAGTTAGGAAAATTTCACATTTCTTCTTTCTTATCGTGCACATCCGTCTCTCAAACACCGATTGAATTTCTACTCTATTTTGTCGCAGATGGCGAGAACACGTGCTTCTTCAGTTATCACTCAGCAATCTGAGCCCCGAGCACCAGCACCAGAGGGGGAGCCTCAGGCTGAGTTTGAGAAGGAGGTTCCAGCCCCAGTAGCTTCGTGGGCTTAGCTCAGGTCCCAGAGGGGTTCATAGCCATCTTAGTTCTTCAGGACGCTTTGGTCAGATTGGTAGGCCTTGTGGAGAGCGTCATTCGCGCGGGTTTGCTTCCAAGAGTTCATTCAGCGGTTTCAGGTCAGTCAGGTATAGTGGCTTAGATCGGGAGTGAGACCGCTTTTTAGGAGGCGGCCAATATGGGTCGTAGGGTTGAGGTGGTACTGCCACATGGAGGTGGTAGGTCAGATAAGAGGCCCCATCAAGCAGGCAGATTCACTGGTACCTCGTCTGGAGGTAGAGGTACTTATGGTAGAGGTCATCCTCCTAGGCCCTTTCAGTTAGCTCTGTAGGTTTCTCATGGTACTTCGGGTGGTGGTGGTTCTTAGCAGCACTATTCTGATCAGCAGCCTTTCAGAGCACCACCGCTTGAGAGCTTTCAAGGTGTTCATTCAGGTCGATCGGGTCAGCCTCAGTTTTCGTGGCCACAGCAGTCGCGTCGATGTTATGAGTGTGGCCAGTATGGTCATCTCAGGAGGGCTTGCCCAAGGTTGAGAGGTGCTCAGTCGCAGCAGCCGAGGTCTTGCCATGTTTGTGGCGACATGAGGCACATTGTCATATATTGCCCTCGAGTTTATGGTAGAGGTCATAGAGGTGGAGCTCAGACCGCCAGAGGTAGAGGCCGGCCAGCAGCCAGGCCAGAGGCTGAGTCTTCAGATGCAGACATTACAGGTACTATTCTGATTTGTGATAGAGATGTTTCAGTGCTATTTGACCCTGGGTCTATGTATTCGTATGCGTCATCATATTTTGCACCGTACCTAGTTATGCCTAGTGATGCCTTGAGTATTCCTATTTATGTATCTACACCGGTGGGTGATTTTATAGTGGTCGACAAAGTGCATCATTCCTGTGTGGTAGTATTTGAGGGTCTTGAGACACGTGTTGATTTATTGCTCTTAGACACGGTGGACTCCGATGTTATATTGGGGATGGATTGGTTGCCCCCGTATTATTCTATATGGCATTGTCACGCCAAGATCGTGGCCTTGGCTTTGCCAGATTGTCCCCGACTAGAGTGGAGAGGGACCCCAGGTCATGCCACCCGCAGTGTTATTTCATATGTTAAGGCTCGACGCATGGTCGAGAAGCGGTGTCTAGCTTATTTGGCGTATGTTCACGACTCCAACGTAGCGGTTCCTTTTATCGATTCAGTTCCTATCGTTAGGGAGTTCTCTGACATTTTTCCTTTAGACCTGTCAGGCATGTCTCCCGACAGGGATATTGGTTTTTGTATTGATCTAGTTCCGGGCATGCAGCCCATTTCCATTCCTTCGTATCGCATGTCCCCCCAGAGTTAGAGGAGTTAAAGGATCAGCTGCATGATTTGTTTGATAAGGGTTTCATTATAACCAGTGTATCGCCTTGGGGTGCGACAGTGTTATTTGTAAAGAAAAAGGATGGGTCGATAAGGATGTGCATTGATTACCGACAGTTTAACAAGGTGACGATAAAGAACAAGTATCCACTGCCGAGGATTGACGATTTATTCGACCAGCTTCAGTGTACTAGGGTGTTTCCAAAGATAGATTTGAGATCTAGTTATCATCAACTGAGGATTAGGGCGTCTGATGTCCTTAAGACAGTATTTCGCACTCGGTATGGGCATTATGAGTTTTTGGTCACGTCATTTGGGTTGACCAATGCCCCAGCAAAATTTATGGAGTTGATGAACCGAGTGTTCAGGCCCTATTTGGATTTATTCATGATTGTTTTCATTGACGATATTCTGATATACTCTCAGTTAGGAGGAGCATGAGCAGCACCTCAGATTCGTTCTTCAAACTCTGAAGGATAGTCAGTTATACGCCAAGTTTTCGAAGTGCGAGTTCTGGTTGAGTTCTGTTGCATTTTTGGGTCTCGTTGTTTCAGCAGAGGGTATTCAGGTGGACCCAACGAAGATTGAGGCAGTCAAGAACTGGCCTCGACCAGCATCAGCTACAAAGATCTGTAGTTTCTTGGGATTGGCAGGTTACTACCGTCGGTTCATGGAGGGGTTTTCATCTATTGCAGCCGCGATGACCAGATTGACTTAGAATGGTGCGCAGTTCAGATTGTCAGACGAGTGCAAGGCGAGATTCTAAAGGCTCAAGACATCTCTGACTACGACACTGGTGTTGGTTTTGCCCACAGGATTAGGGCCTTATACCGTTTATTGTGATGCTTCCCGTATTGGGCTTGGCACAGTATTGATGCAGGATGGTAGAGTCATAGCCTATGCTACAAGGCAGTTGATGATCCACGAGAAGAATTATCCAGTCCATGATCTAGAGTTTGTAGCCCTTGTTAATACTTTGAAGATTTGGAGGCATTATATATATGGTGTGATGTGTGAGGTGTACACGGATCACAAGAGCCTTCAGTACTTGTTCAAACAAAAAGAATTGAATTTGAGGTAGATGAGGTGGTTGGAGTTGTTGAGAGACTATAATGTTACTATCTTATACCACCTAAGGAAGGCCAATGTGGTGGTCGATTCATTGAGTAGGAAGTCCGCCAGCATGGGTAGCCTTGCATGTATTCCGATCATCCAGACACCGCTTGCTTTGGACATTCAGGCCTTGGCCAATCGATTTGTCAGGTTGGATATTTCTGAGCCTAGCAGGGTGTTAGCTTGCATGGTCGCTCATTTGTTGTTGTTGGAGCGTATCCGTAGCGACAGTTTGATGATCCCCATTTCTATGTGCTGAGTGACACGATGGAGCGTGGAGGTTCCAAGAAAGTGACCTTGGGAGATGATGGTGTATTGAGATTGCAGGGGCGCGTTTGTGTGCCCAATGTTGATGGTATTCGGGAGTTGATCTTAGCGGAGGCTCATAGTTCTCGGTATTCTATTCATCCGGGCATAGCAAGGATGTATATGGATTTGAGGCAGCACTATTGGTGGTGCAGCATGAAGAAAGATATTGTTGCATATATGGCTCATTGTTTGAACTTTCAGCAGGTTAAGTACGAGCATCGAAGGCCCGACAGTTTATTTAAGAGGATTGAGCTTCCCGAGTGGAAGTGGGAGAGGATTACTATGGATTTTGTTACTGGACTTCCGATGACTCGGAAGAAGTTTGATGTTATTTGGGTCATTGTTCATAGGCTGATCAAGTCAGTGCACTTTACTATGGTTGCAACCAATTATTCATCAGAGAGGTTAGCTGAACTCTACATCTGAGATATTGTTCGCCTTCATGGGGTGCCGATATCTATCATTTTGGATCGGGTTATGCAGTTTACCTCGCGCTTCTGGAGAGCAGTCCAGCAGAAGCTGGGCACCCAGGTTATATTGAGCACAACATTTCATCCTCTAACGGACGGACAGTCCGAGCGGACGATTCAGATGTTGGAGGATATGCTCTGAGCCTGTGTTATTGATTTCGGAGGCTCGTGGGACCAGTTCTTCCCTTTAGCATATTATGCCTACAACAACAGCTACCAGTCCAGCATTAAAATGGCTCCGTATGAGGCGTTGTATGGTAGGCAATGTCGGTCTCCAGTTGGATGGTTTGAGCCAGTAGAGGCTCAGTTATTGGGTACATATCTAGTTCAGGAGGCCTTAGATAAGGTCAAGATCATCTAGGACAGACTTCGGACAGCTCAGTCTAAGCAGAAGAGTTATGCAGACCGCAAGGTCCGAGATGTTGCCTTCATGGTTGACGAGCGAGTGTTTCTCTGAGTGTTGTCTATGAAGGGCGTGATAAGATTCGGGAAGAAGGGCAAGATTAGACCTAGGTTCATTGGCCCATTTGAGATTTTTGTTCGTGTGGGAGAGGTGGCTTATAAACTTTCCGTGCCGCCTAGCTTGTCAGTCGTGCATCCAGTTTTTCAAGTATCCATGCTTCAGTGGTATCACGACGATCTAGACCACATGTTATATTTCAGCACTGTCCAATTCGACAAGGATCTGTCTTACGAGAAGGAGCCGGTGGCTATTTTAGACCGACAGGTTAGACAGTTGCGGTCGAAGAGTTTTCCTTCAGTGCGCGTTCAATTGAGAGGTCAGCCTCCTGAGGCATCGACCTGGGAGTCCGAGTCCAATATGCGGAGCCGTTATCCCCATTTATTTCCCGATTCAGGTACTTCTTTCTTTAGTCCATTCGATGATGAATAGTTGTTTTAGAGGTGGAGGATGTGACGACCCAAAGGGTCATCACCGTAATTATTCCTTTATCTGTGCTTCCGAGGCCTTGAAAACCTCGTGTTTAGTTGTCTCGATTTGCATGCGCAGTCCGGCGCGAAGCCGAAAAGTTTTTATGTTGAAATGTGTGAATTATATGTAGAATTTGAATAATATTGATATTAATATTGTTAAAGTTGACTTTGGTCAAAATTTTGGGTAAACAGACCCGAATCCGTGATGTGACGGTCCCGGAAGGTCCGCAGAAAAATATGGGACTCGAGCGTGTTCCCGGAATCGAAATCCGAGGTCCCGAGCCCGAGTAAAGAATTTTTTAAAGAAATTATTTTTCTGAAAATGATATGAAAATTTTAAATAAAAATAAGTTAGAAAATTTAGGTATCGGGCCTGTATTTTGGTTCCGGCGCCCAGTACAGATCTTAAATATGCGTTAAGCGCTTTCTGTAAAGTTTGGTCGAAATCGAACGTCGTTCGACGTGTTTCGGGCCTAAATATCTAAAGTTCGAAAGGCTTGAAATGAGAATGATGATTCTGAGGCTTGATTAATTGAATATGATGTTATTTGGGCGGTTTGATCGCACGAGAAAGTCTGTAGGATGTTTTTGAGATTATATGTATATTTGATTTGAAACCCCGAGGGCTCGGGTGAGTTTTGAGTAGGTCTTGGGAGGTCTTAGACTTAAAAGTAGCAGATGTTGCAAGTCAGGTATTGCAGGACCCCAGCGCGGCCGCGGTCATTTCCGTTCGGTCCACGCTGGTAGCCGCACAGCCGCGATGCATTTTTGCGTAGTCTGCGTGTATAAGTTCAAAGGGCCAGTAATTTTTCGGTTCGACCAGCGCGGCCGCGCACTAAAGTAGCACGGTCTACACTAGGTAGGTTCAGAAATGTCATTTTCTTCTCTTCCTCGGCACAGTCGCGGTTCATTTTTGTGCGGTCCGCGCCATCCTCCAGAAAAGTATATAAGTTCGAGATTTTATGTCATTTTTCAATTTTCAAAAACCAAAAACCTAAAAGGCGATTTTCCAAATAACTTTTCTTCTCCAGAACGATTGGTATGTGATTTATAACTTAATTTCTTTATTCCTTAACAACTTTTGATATGATTATCAAAGATTTATATAAAAGGGAATTGGGGGTTTTGGTTAGAACTTAGGGTTCTTAAATTTGGGAGTTGGACCTCATTTTGAGGTTCGATTTCAAAACTAAGCATATATTTGGAGTCATGGGGGAATGGGTAACTAAGTTTTGGTCCGAACCTCTAGTTTCGACCATGTGGGTCCGGTGGTATTTTCGACCTTTTTTGGGAAAACCTTATAAAAACTATTTTTATGCATTGGGGTTAGCTCCAATAATATTTATTAATGCATTCAAGTAATTTGTGGCTAGATTCGAGCGGTGTTGTGGTGGAGCCAAGGGGTAAACCTATACTAGAGTCTTGAGTTGAGTTTGGAGCCTTCGAGGTAATTGTTTGTTCTAACTTTGGCTTGAGGGAATATGATTAGGATATTATTTTCTAATTGCTAAATGTAGAGTACGGTGTATAGGCATGGTGATAGTTATCTATGCACCGGAGTCTTGCTTGACCGTGAGTCATTAATTGTGTTTTATTCAAATTTTGTGATACCTCTTCCTTGTTTAATTGATAAGTTTCATTTAACGTGAATGGTTTGAGGAAGAATTGTGATTGGTATATTATTGGAGCGTTGGCTTGAATGAGGATATGATAATTGAGAAGTAAGTGATCAAAAGAGGGAGTGTTGCAATTGATCCTTTGTCGGGACGTGTAGTTATTGGTTATTTCCTTGCCGAGATCTAATTGTTTGATTGTGTCCTCTTTCCTAGATTTCTTCCACTATTTGTTTACTTCCTTGCCTTATTTGTGATTATTGTTTGAGTAAGGAAGAGTAATATTTGAGGGTCGGATTGCACGCCACAACAATGCTATCTGAGGATCGGGTTGCTCGCCGCAACAGTAATATTTGAGGATCGGGTTGCTCGCTGCAACAGTAATATTTGAGGATCGGGTTGCTCGCCGCAACAGTAATATTTGAGGAGCGGGTTGCTTGTCGCAATAGTAATATTTGAGGATCGGGTTTCTCGCCGCAACAGTAATATTTGAGGATTAGGTTGCTGGCCGCAACAATAAATTTTGAGGGTCGGGTTGCGCACCGCAACAGAGTATAGATTAACTGTGTTTGTTCTCGTATGTGGAGTTCCTGCTTTTCCTTATCTATTGTTATCGTACAGTTTCATTTCTTTATTCGTTAATTCTATATCTGAATTGTCGTACCCCTACAACATGTTCCCTGCCTCCTAGCTGTTTAAATTTTGTGTATTTTCCTGCTATTGCGTATATATCTGCACAGGTTTTTTTAAGTAGGTCCTGTCTAGGCTCGTCACTACTTCGCCGGGGTTAGGCCAGGCACTTACTAGCATATGGGGTCGATTGTGCTGATGCTACACTATGTGCATCTTTTTCCATAGATCCAGGGGCAGCTTTAGACCTCAGTAGCAATATTGCTCATGCGCTGACTTCAGTGCAGGGATTTCCGAGGTAGCTTAGCTAGCGTCCGCATGCCAGAGTCCCTTCTATATTATTAGTTTGTTTTCCTTGTATCGAGACAAAAATTGATGTATTTCATTCAGACCTTTTGTTTTAGTACTCTATAGTAGTTCATGAGTTAGTGACACCAGACTATGGGTAGAGATGTGTTTCAACTTTCGTATTTTATTTCAGTTATATAAGTTACAGACTTCCGCTTTATTTAATTATTTTATTTTATTTATATTATCGCGAGTGTTGGTTAAAATGCTTAAAAATTGGCTTACCTAGCTCCTAATAGTAGGCGTCATCACGACTCCCGATGGTGGGAAATCTGGTTCGTGAAAGTTTGATTGAAGAGTGAAAAATGTTTTGCAAAAAAAAAATATTTATTAAGGTTGATAATAAAATTGGCGAATTCAATAGCGATTTTGATGAAAATTTTTAGTATTAAAGATAGACAATAGTGTATTTGTTGGTCAAATAATAATATGAAGTTAAGAGTTCACAGAGAATTTGAAGTAAAATGGCTTCCGCGCAAAGGTCAAGAAAGTCATTTTCTCCCCTCTTGAGGAAAATATTTCAACTAAAAATATTTTTTGATAGCCAAACAATATAAAAATGACCTTTTTCAACATTTTCGAAAGATATTTATATTACATATCAAGCACACTAAGATGTCCCATTTAATCTTATTTTATCCAATATCCTCAATGGTGTTTAGTTGACTTCCCGCGTTGGCCAGTTCGAAAGAGCAGTTTGATTAGTTATCCCCTTATCAGTTAATTAATATTAGAGGCGGGGCTAGAGTTCAGCTACGGATCGGATAGAATCCAATAATTTCGACTAAAATCTTATACTTATGTTATAAAATTAATTAAATACTTATAAATAATTTATGATCAGAACCCAGCAAACCGATTTTTCTAATATTTAGAATCCATAAACCCAAAATTCTAGACTATAAAAATAATAACGTCCTATCCTATGGTTCATCAACTTGATTCTTTTTTCCGTGTAGGCCATTCGTTATTAATGGCGTGGATTTGTATTTAATGGGCTCTATTTATTAATAGAGCAACCAAACATTTCTGTCAACAGTTTATACTCTCTCTCTCGATCAGAATATAGAAAGCTACTGGTTACAAAAAAATTTGTTGGTGCAAAATAAGCGTAGCCATTAGTGTAATGATTGTTCTTTCTTTTTCTTAGTTGTTTTTCAGTTTTTGCTCCTTTTCTTAATTCTCTCCTACTATATATTACTTTTAAAAGGAATTCAATGTAACTGCCGATTGTTTAACGAAACTTTACAGTAGTAATATACTTTAGCTAGCTATAATAGCAAGTTATATATTATGTACTAGCTACTTTATATATATTGTCTAGATAATTAAATTGGACAGGCTCATATTGGCAGTTATCTATAGTTGCATGTCATCTTAATATGTGGAAGGTGAGGACTAGCTTTTAGGTATACAGCAACAACAACAATCCAGTATAATTTCACTTAGTGGAGTTTGGGGAGGGTAGTGTATACACATACCTTACCCCTACCCTAAGAGGTAGGTGAGGCTGTTTCCAAATAGACCCTCTGCATCATTCCCTCCAAGAACTTCCCACCATGCTCTTGGGGAGACTCGAACTCACAATCTCTCGGTTGGATGTGGAGGTTGCTAACCATCAGAGCAACCCCTCTTATTTGAAAATATATATATTGGAAGTGGTGGTTGCTTACCATCAGAGTAAAATATATATATTGATTAGCGACAGTTGGATAAATGACGAGATGACACTTGAAACTGAAAACATGTAAAATATGAGTCAACAAATAGTTAATATCGAATACAAACATGTGATCGGTGCTGAATAAATTCTGAAGGCATTGGAACCGAGAATGAAGATTTTAAAGGAAGACATCGGTTGGAATATGTATATAACATTCAATGAGTAGTTGTTACAAAGAATCTTTATATTAATGTTCAACCGTTATGCAACCATCAAGAGGGGTTTTATTCTCATTAAATGAGAGCTTGATTAATTGCTAGCGTTCTCCTCCTCTGACTCTTGAAATTCATCGGAGATTTTAGCAGCAATATTAGCCAAGTATCTGAAGCTATAAAAGATAGCGCACAAATACTTTATCATCTATGGCTTCCTGCATGATTTTGTCCTGCGTGATTAAGTAGAGATGTGTAGGTTCATTTTTTTGTGTAGGTTATTTATGTTGTGTTGTTCTGTGTAGGGTAAGAGAATTTTTGTTCTATGCTGTGCTGGGCTGGGATCGGAGAGAACGCAGGTGATGCCGTATCACGACCCCAACCCCGGTCGTGATGGCGCTCAACACACTGCTAGGTAAGCCCGACCTTTTCACAAGAATTTCCAACTTAAGGAGATTTTTATATATAAAACACGGGGAAAAATAATAAACCACAATATCGAAAATCTAGGAATGCGGATATAATATGCTGAAGTTTAACAAAATACTGCAATGTAGCCCAACTAGAACCCGGTATCACGAATATGAGCCTCTAATACAGAATCTCAACCCTACTACAATGTCTGCCTAGCAAATAAAGAACAAGGATAGAGATAGAGGGGAGGGATCAAGGCTGCGAACGCTATGCAGCTACCTCGATAATCCCAAATACTGCTGCTCAGCTAAACAAGTGCTCACTCAGCCTGTGGGATACCTAGATCTGCACTCAAGGTGCAGGGAGTAATGTGAGTACTCCGACCCGGTGAGTAATAAATATAAATAAAGTTTGAGAATAAGAAATGACGGAATAAAACAAAGTAAACTATAACCGACAGTTCAGAACACTTAATAGTGAAACAATAACCTAGTGAAATCAGAGTACAGATACAGAGGCAGGTATAACAGATAAAGAACAAATGCATGAATGCAATGTAATGCATATGATGGTACATTTTAGTACGATTGCGGCGTGCAGCCCGAACCATCCATATTTATTTATCATCGACAACGCTCACTGAAAGTGTGTATAGATTCCGGAGGGGCTCCTACAGCGCAAACGCAATATCACTATAATCAACCGGCCTTCGGCCTCAATATCAATGTAATATTGATGCGGCGTGCAGCCCGAGCCATCCATATGTCCAGAACTTCACATAAGACTCTCGGGCACTTTAAAAATAACAGTTCTCAGCCCAAAATATCATTTAGAATATCATTTAAGTTTTCAAAATTTAGAAATATGGCTGAGTTTGCAAACAGTATTTAAAACCTTTGGACCGAGATCAAATAGTATGCAAAGTATGTGAAAACTGTGATATCAATCCCTGAAGGATTCAAATAACTGGCTTGAAGCCTAAGGCACAATTAAATCCAAGTAGGATGATTATTAAACAAGTTCTAGTCGAAAAACATAGTAGAAACAACTCACGGGATGGACGAAGTCGCAATCCCCAATAATAAACGACCCGCACTCGCCATAGAGTGTGTGTCTCGCCTCAATATAGCGCTACGATGTGAAATTCTGGGGTTTCAAACCCTCACGACATCTATTACTCACCTCTAGCCGACCAAAGTCTAGCTCGGTATACCTTTGCCTCTCGAATCGACCTCCTCGCGCATCGAATTTGATTAAAACAACAATGAATCTGTCACAATATGCCAAGGGAACAAAACCCAATCAAAATAATCGAAAAACAACAATAATTCTCGAAATTTGTAAAATCCGAGCCCCGGGCCCACTTCTAGAAACTCAAAACTTTTACACCAGTGGATTCCATATCTCGCCACATGTCCATAAATATCAAAATCACAAGAATCGAGTTCAGTTCATTTGACCCTTCAAATCCCTATTTTACACCCTCTTAAGTTCAAGCCCTAAACCACCATTTTTTACCTTTAATTCCTTGATTATAAAGTCTAAATCCATGTTTTTACACCATAAAATTATATTCTAATATCAGAGAATCCATGCCTGATTTAAGTCCTCGAAACCCTCTTCAAAATCTCCACAAAGCTCTCCAATTTCGAAGTCCAAAATGTTGTTCTTTCAAAAATTCACGAAGAAGACTATTTCATTTAACTGCCCTGGCAATTCCGCATCTGCGGTAAATGTGTCGCTTCTGCGACTTCCGCATCTGCGGTCCATGTCCGCTTTTGCGGAACTTCACATAAGGGCCTTTACCGCTTCTGCGGCCCATATTTCGCACCAGCGGGACCGCCTATGCGGTCCAAATTTTACTTTTGCGGAACCTGCCTTGATCTAGTTATTCGCTTCTGCGCCTTCTCGTTCGCTTCTGCGAGACCGCACGTGCGGTCCCATAACCGCAGGTGCAAAAACACTAGATACCAGCAAACTTAAACATGCAACAACTCTGTATAACCACCCGAACTCACTCCTAGGCCCCCGGGACCTCAACCAAAAGCACAGACATGGTCCAATACCCTATTCAAACTTGTTCCAATCATAAAAAACACGTCCAACAACACAAAAATCCTAAATTCTCATCAAACTCAAGCCTAAGTACTTCAAATTCCTCTGAAACTTGCACTCGATCAAAAACCAACCAAATCACCTCCGAATCATCCGAAATTTTGCACATACATCCCAAATCACCTAACGAAGCTACTACAACTCTCAGAGTTCCATTCCAACCCTCAGATCAAAATCTCACCTATCAACTTGATATCACCAAAATGTAAACTTCACCAATTCAAGCCTAGTTCTACACCGGACCTCCAAAATCACTTCTGATCACACTCCTAAGTCACAAATCACTCCCAGAAGCTAACCGAACCACCAGAAATCATATTCGAGCCTTCTAACTCACAAGTCAACATCCGGTTGACTTTTCCAAACCAAATCTTCCTTAAAGATACTAAGTGTCTCATTTCCTACCAAAACCAATACAATTCAACTCTAACACACTGAATGGCGATAAGGAAACATGAAGAAGCATAAAATGGGGGAAACGAGGCTGTAATACATGAGACGACGGGTTCGGTTGTCACATCTTCCCCAACGTAAAAAAATGCTCATCCTCGAGCGGGTCAAGAAACATATGTTAGAAAATACGCTTAACGCTAGAGGGGGGGTGAATAGCGTTATAATAAAATTTATCGTAAACTTGCGGAAATTAAAATTTGCAGGAAATAAATAAGTGCGTTAAATAAACAAAAAGGAAAGAACGCACGGATATATTCTGGTTCACCACAACACGTGGCTAGTCCAGTCCCCGAGAGACTCTCTCGAGATTTTCCACTAACTTGTTAAGCTTACGGGTGCTCAACAAACCTTTACAACTTAAGGACACAAGCCTTAACACCTTTGCTCGGAGATACAACACTCCAAGACTTCAACCAAGGAAACACAAGTTCCTTACAACAAGAGAATCACAATTCTCTTACAAGTGTATAAAACACTAAACACTCAAACAAAATACTCCTTAATGAGTAGATATGAGTAAAAGAAGTAAGCTCTAGATCACAACAACTTTGGACAAGAATATGGCTCTCAAAAGCTTTATGAAATTGAATATAAAATCATAAACAAAAATATGCAAGCTTATTGCAATGTAATGATCAGTTGTAGTATGTTGTTGTGTTTAAAACACTGAAATGAAGCTGTATTTATAGTTGAAAAACTTGGCATTACGTTGCCTAATTGCCAATTAAGAGTTGCTGATTTTACTCACTGACAATCGATTGTTTACCAGTCAGATCAAAATTCAATCCCAGATTTTACGCTTGATAATCGATTACTTTCAATCCATAATCGATTACTGGCAACGTTCAAAAAATCCTTTCCAGATTTTACCACAAACAATCGATTGTCCTGAATCAACAATCGATTACTCAGCAACGTTCAAAAAATCTTTTCCGGATTTTAATCAAAACAAACGATTATACAAAATCAATAATCGATTACCCAATAACGTTCAAAAAATCTTTTCCGGATTTCAATCAAAACAATCGATTATACAGAATCAATAATCGATTACCTGACGTTATTTGAAAACTTTACGACAACGGTCAGCTTCACAATCGATTGCACAAAGTCAACAATCGATTACTTATCAGTTTTTGAAAAACATTTTAGACACTGTCTCTTTGACAATCGATTGTCCAAAGTAACAATCGATTATTTAATAAATTTGAAAATCACTGGAAGACACTGTCTCAACATAATCGATTATCATTAGTTCATAATCGATTATTCTGAGTTTTGAAAAACTTTGATGGACACTGCCTCAGTTACAATTGATTGTCATTAGTTCACAATCGATTGTCATGCAAGTTTGAAAAACCTGATGCTCACTGTCTTACTCACAATCGATTGTCATTAGTTCACAATCGATTGTCATGCAGTCTTGGCTTAACATAATCGATTATCATAAGTACATAATCGATTATCTTAGTCCAGATTTTAGAGGCATGTTTAAAAATCATTTTGACTAAAGTAAATATGCATGATTTAAAATCATTTGACATTAAATTAAATATGCATGATTTTGGAAAATAGTTTTATGAGAGAATCCATGTTACGAGTCAAGTTGTAGGATCAAGATCACAATTAAGAATGACACTATAAAACTTGTCTTGAGCTTGAATCTCGTTGTATATCAATTGTGCGCTTGTTTCTTGAACTTCGTCATATATCAATTTTCGCTTCGTTTGTCATTCATCAAAACCTATACAAAAGAACACACGTTTTAGTATATTGCATTGAGAACGTGTTTCCAACAATTTCCCCCTTTTTGATAATGGCAAACATTAAGCGGGATATGCAAGACAAGCAATTTATATTGACTATTCAAGACAAGTATATACATGCAACAAGTATGCAATTTGTTCCCCCTCAATTTGAGAATTCCCCCTCAATTTAAGCTTATAACTTAAGAGTGCGTCATACCCGTTATCTTCCCCCTTTTGCCATTAGCAAAAATAATAATAAGATGCCAAAGATGAAATAAACCTTGTTTATTTATTGGAAAGAAGGTGTGATTATTTAAAGAGAGTATAATAGCTCAAATGATAGCATTACAATCGATTATTGATACGAGATAATCGATTATTAGATGAGGGAAACAGATTTTTCTGAAGAAGACTCGATTCTTGCGCGTCATGCTTTATAATTCCCCTTTCCTTTGGGGCGATACCTGCAAAAATCGAATTAAACGTCTCCGACGCTCAAGTCAGTAATTTGTAAAGAAGTAATAACTTAAACTAGTGTTGCCAAGTGAGAACGTGAGCTCTTAAGAAGTGTGTCCTAAAGTGTTCTTAAGAGAGTTTCGGGTACTTACCTTTCCTCCGACGTCTCCAATTACCTGTTCAAGAGGGTGATCTTTGATCGTCCTCCACTCATTTGGCACTTTTGTTTCTTTTTCCAATTGTGGCGCTTCTTCCGTTGGTTGTTCCTCAGTTTCATCTTTATTTTCCTTGGATGGTTCCTCTTGTATTTTGTCTTTCAAGCTATCTAAGATACCTGCAGGATCAAAACCGGAATCCTTTCCCGCCAAGCGAGCATTATTTTCGGAAAATACAACATGAGGGGATTCCTCCATAATTTGGGTTCTTTTATTAAAGACCCTATATGCTTTACTACGTGAGGAATATCCAATGAAGATACCTTCATCCGACTTAGCATCAAATTTACCCAATTGGTCTTTGCCATTGTTATGAACAAAACATTTGCAACCAAAAACTCTAAAATAGGAAATATTTGGTTTTCTACCCTTATAAAGTTCATAGGGGGTTTTTATGAGTATCGGCCGAATTACTACTCTATTTAGAACATAGCAAGCGGTACTCACGGCGTCCGCCCAAAAAAGTTTGGGTATCTTAGCTTCGTCGAGCATGGTTCTAGCCATCTCTTCGAGACACCTATTTTTCCTTTCCACCACCCCATTTTGTTGTGGTGTACGTGGAGCGGAAAAGGTATGCTCAATTCCGAGTTCGTCACAAAAGTCCGCAAAGAGATTGTGATCAAACTCTCCCCCATGATCACTTCTAATTGAAGTGACGGTTGTTTCTTTCTCATTTTGAACACGCTTAAGAAAATATTTAAAATTTTGAAAGGCATCACTTTTATTGGCAAGAAATAAAGTCCAAGTAAATCTCGAGTAATCATCAACAATCACAAAAGCATATTTATTTCTTCCTAGACTTTCAATGCGAGAGGGACCAAATAAATCCATATGAAGCAATTGCAATGGTCTAGAAGTTGAAACAATGTTTTTAGATTTGAAAGATGCTTTTGTTTGCTTCCCCTTTTGACACGAGTCACAAATAGAGTCATTTTCAAATTTTAAATTGGGAAGACCAACAACTAATTTTTGAGAAATCAATTTGTTCAAAAGATGCATATTGATATGTGCTACTCTACGATGCCATAGCCAAGTATCATCCTCTTTACTCATTAGACAATCAACATAATCGCGTGAGGAATTAGCAAGATCAACCATATAAATATTATCCACTCTAAAACCACGGAGGATAATTTTGAAATCACTACGTCTGAACACTAAGCATTCATCCGAGTCAAATAAAGCAAGATTTCCCTTGTCACACAATTGGCTTATGCTCAAGAGATTATGCTTTAATCCTTTAACAAGTAATATATGCTTAATAGAGGAATTTTCATCCTTACCGACCGAGCCGATGCCGATGATCTTTCCTTTATTGTTATCACCGAAGATAACACTTCCTCCTTCTTTGTGCTCTAATTGAAGGAATTTGGATTCATCTCCCGTCATATGCTTGGAGCATCCACTATCAAGGTACCATAGTACACTTGATCCCTTCAAGCACACCTACAAAACAAATTAATGTTCTTTAGGTACCCATGCCATCTTGGGTCCTTGGGGGTTAGGCATATTATAATGATGCGATTAAGTAATATGTCTATGACGTGTAGAGCATGCACGAGCAATATGACCAATACATCTACAATAATGACAAGTCACATTTGGGTTATGCATCCTTCTAGGTTCATAGTAACTAGACGGATGAAAATTTCTTACTCTATTTTGAACACTATGACTATTTCGCATTTCATGAGAATTATTTCTCCTACTATGAGCTCTAGGATGGGCAGCATTTCTAGAGTGATTGTTTCTCGGTTGAGGGCCATTTCTAGGTCTTCTCAAAGGTTCAACATTTGGCCTAAAATATGCATCATTTCTAGGATAACTATTTCTAGGTGGTAAGTCATTTCTAGGTCTCCTAAAATGTTCAACATTTTGTCTAGCATGCATATTGGTTCTAGGATTGCTATTTCTAGGATAAGCATTTGTTTTATTAGTCCTAGGTTGAGCCTTAGGTGGTTGGGGTTTGGCTTCAACCTTTCCTTTAACCTCATTCTTAAATCCTATGCCATGCTTGGTTGATTTCAAATTTACAAGGACCTCATTCAAATTCTTGTGGGAAGAATTAAACTTATCTAAGGTACCTTTGAGTCTATCTACCTCATTTTTGAGATGCAAGCAAGAAGAACAATTTTTAGTAGAACTTTCGGGCTTATCGGCGCTTCTTTTTCCAAAAAACTTGTTTTCCTCTTTCAGCTTTTCATTTTCTAAAACCAGTTTTTCTAAATCCTTTTCTTTCAAAGAAAGCTGTTTTTGAAAATCCTTTTCTTTTAATGAAGCATTTTCTTTTATGCCCTTAACAGTTTTTGAAGCCTTAATAAACTCAGCATATAATTCATCAAAAGCAGTTCGCATTTCTTCAAGAGTAAAGAAGTTTTTAGATGAGATTTGACATACCTCATCTTTGTTGTCTTCTTGTGCCATAAGGCAAAGATTTGCTGCTTCGTCTTCTTCTCCTTCGCTTGACTCATTTCCGGAGTCGCCTCCCCAAGAAATGTATGCACGTTGCTTTTTAAAAGGTTTCTTCTCCTTTTTGATGTTTGGGCAATTTGATTTGATGTGCCCCGTTTCACCACATTCATAGCACTTGATTTGTTCGCCTTGCTTTTTGCCCTTGCGTTCATACTCCTTGCGCATGAACTTTTGAAATCTTTTGATAACGAGTCCAAACTCGTTGTCTCCTTCCTCATCAATTTGCGGTTGGCTTGTGCTCGCCTTTAGAGCTATTCTTTGCCTCCTTTGATCATCAACAAAAGGGTTAAGAATAGTAGATTCATAGGTCTTAAGGTTACCTCTTAGTGTGTCGATGGTGACGTATGAAACGCCAATGGATTCTTGAATTGCATCGGCCTTTGATCTCCATGCCGGTGTGAGACTTCTAAGAACTTTTCGAACGAGCTCTCTATCCGTGAATGTTTTCTTGAGAGCATGTAGGTCATTTACGATTATTGAAAATCGCTCAAACATTTCGTCCACCTTTTCACCTTCCTTCATGTGAAATAATTCATAAAAATGGGTTAGGAAATCATTTTTCGCTTCCCTTACCTGGTCCGTACCTTCGTACGTAACTTCTAGCTTGTCCCACATCTCCTTTGCCGTTGTGCAACACGATATTTTCCTGTAATCGTCAGCATTAACAGCACAATATAATAAATTAATTGCTTTAGCATTATTTTGAACCTTTCGGATGTCATCCGTGTCATATTCATCCTCGGACTTGGGAACCCATTCGTTTTCCACCTTCTTTGTTGGAATTTGGTTTCCCTTCATTATCACCTTCCAAAGGTGAAAGCTGCTGGACTGAACGAAGATCTTCATCCTCTCCTTCCAGTACGTGTAATTTGTACCGTTGAATAGAGGTGGTCGTGTGGAGCACTGTCCTTCATCAATTCCTGCAAAAGAGTCACGAGTAGAAGCCATGGATGGTTCTCTCAAACTGTTAAGTCTTCAGAGAGTATGGCTCTGATACCAATTGTTAGAAAATACGCTTAACGCTAGAGGGGGGGTGAATACCGTCATAATAAAATTTATCGTAAACTTGCGGAAATTAAAATTTGCAGGAAATAAATAAGTGCGTTAAATAAACAAAAAGGAAAGAACGCACCGATATATTCTGGTTCACCACAACACGTGGCTAGTCCAGTCCCCGAGAGACTCTCTCGAGATTTTCCACTAACTTGTTAAGCTTACGGGTGCTCAACAAACCTTTACAACTTAAGGACACAAGCCTTAACACCTTTGCTCGGAGATACAACACTCCAAGACTTCAACCAAGGAAACACAAGTTCCTTACAACAAGAGAATCACAATTCTCTTACAAGTGTATAAAACACTAAACACTCAAACAAAATACTCCTTAATGAGTAGATATGAGTAAAAGAAGTAAGCTCTAGATCACAACAACTTTGGACAAGAATATGGCTCTCAAAAGCTTTATGAAATTGAATATAAAATGATAAACAAAAATATGCAAGCTTATAGCAATGTAATGATCAGTTGTAGTATGTTGTTGTGTTTAAAACACTGAAATGAAGCTGTATTTATAGTTGAAAAACTTGGCATTACCGTTGCCTAATTGCCAATTAAGAGTTGCTGATTTTACTCACTGACAATCGATTGTCAAACCCCAACAATCGATTGTCTACCAGTCAGATCAAAATTCAATCCCAGATTTTACGCTTGATAATCGATTACTTTCAATCCATAATCGATTACTGGCAACGTTCAAAAAATCCTTTCCAGATTTTACCACAAACAATCGATTGTCCTGAATCAACAATCGATTACTCAGCAACGTTCAAAAAATCTTTTCCGGATTTTAATCAAAACAATCGATTATACAAAATCAATAATCGATTACCCAATAACGTTCAAAAAATCTTTTCCGGATTTCAATCAAAATAATCGATTATACAGAATCAATAATCGATTACCTGACGTTATTTGAAAACTTTACGACAACGGTCAGCTTCACAATCGATTGCACAAAGTCAACAATCGATTACTTATCAGTTTTTGAAAAACATTTTAGACACTGTCTCTTTGACAATCGATTGTCCAAAGTAACAATCGATTATTTAATAAATTTGAAAATCACTGGAAGACACTGTCTCAACATAATCGATTATCATTAGTTCATAATCGATTATTCTGAGTTTTGAAAAACTTTGATGGACACTGCCTCAGTTACAATTGATTGTCATTAGTTCACAATCGATTGTCATGCAAGTTTGAAAAACCTGATGCTCACTGTCTTACTCACAATCGATTGTCATTAGTTCACAATCGATTGTCATGCAGTCTTGGCTTAACATAATCGATTATCATAAGTACATAATCGATTATCTTAGTCCAGATTTTAGAGGCATGTTTAAAAATCATTTTGACTAAAGTAAATATGCATGATTTAAAATCATTTGACATTAAATTAAATATGCATGATTTTGGAAAATAGTTTTATGAGAGAATCCATGTTACGAGTCAAGTTGTAGGATCAAGATCACAATTAAGAATGACACTATAAAACTTTGTCTTGAGCTTGAATCTCGTTGTATATCAATTGTGCGCTTGTTTCTTGAACTTCGTCATATATCAATTTTCGCTTCGTTTGTCATTCATCAAAACCTATACAAAAGAACACATGTTTTAGTATATTGCATTGAGAACGTGTTTCCAACAACATACCTGAAGCCTCAAATAGGTGAGGATATATACTTTGCATCTCTCGCTCGATCTCCCAGGCAGCCTCCTCCACGGGCCGACCTCTCTACTGCACCTTCACCGAAGCTATGTCCTTTGATCTCAATTTCTGAACCTAACAACCCAAGATAACAACTGGCTCCACATCATATGTCAAATCCTCATCCTACTGTATCGTGCTAAAATCTAAAACATGAGACGGGTCCGTAACATACTTTAGGAGCATAGAAACATGGAATACCGGATGAACGCCCGACAAGCTGGGTGGGAATTCAAGCATATAGGCCACCTCTCCAATCCTCCTAAGTACCTCAAAAGGCCCAATGAACCGCGGTCTCAACTTCCTTTTCTTTCCAAACCTTATCACGCCCTTCATGGGTGAAACCTTCAGCAAGACCTTCTCACCCACCATATAAGACACATCTCGAACCTTCTGGTCCGCATAACTCTTCTAACGCGACTGAGCTGTACGAACTCTCTCATAGATCACTTTCACCTTCTCTAAGGCATCCTGGACCAACTCTGTCCCCAATAACCTAGCCTCGTTGGGCTCAAACCAGCTGACCGAGGATCTACACCGTCTCCCATACAAGGCCTCATACGGTGCCATCTGAATACTGTACTGATAGGGGTTGTTGTAGGCAAACTCTATAAGCGGCAGAAAATCATCATAAGAACCTCCAAAATCAACCACACAGGCACGCAACATGTCCTCTAATATTTGAATGGTACGCTCGGACTGTCCGTCCGTCTGAGGATGAAGCGCTGTGCTCAGTTCCACCTGCGTACCCAACTCTCGCTGAAAAGTCCTCCAAAACTGGGAAGTAAACTAAGTACCCCTATCTGAGATGATAGGAACTGGGACCCCATGCAACTGTACAATCTCACGAATGAAGATCCCTGCCAGCCGCTATAAATAATAAGTCGTACATACCAGAATGAAGTGTGTGGACTTGGTCAGCCGATCCACAATCACCCAAATCGAATCAAACTTCCTCGAGGTCCGAGGAAGGCCACTCACAAAATCCATGGTGACTCTCTCCCATTTCCACTCGAGAATAACTATCTGAAGTAGTCCACCCGGCCTACGATGCTCGTATTTCACCTATTGACAATTGAGACACCGAGCTACATTACCCACAATATCTTTCTTCATTCTCCTCCACCAATATTGGTGCCTCAAATCCTGATACATCTTCGCGGTACCCGGATGGATGGAATACCGCGAGCTGTGAGCCTCCTCAAGAATCAATTCTCTAAGCCTATCTACATTGGGCACACAAATCCGGCCCCGCATCCTCAATACACCATCATCACTAATGGTCACATCTCGGGCATCGCCATGATGAACTCTCTCCTTGAGGACAAGCAAATGCGGATTATCATACTAATGCTCTCTAATGCGATCATATAAAGAAGACCAAGAAACCACGCAAGCCAATACCCGACTGGGCTCTGAAATTCTAATATCACCAACCAATTGGCCAAAGCCCGAATATCAACTGCAAAGGGCCTCTCCCCAACTGGAATATATGCCAAACTCCCCATACTGACTGCCTTTCGGCTCAAAGCATCGGCCCTTTTCCCGGATGATACAGAATGGTAATATCATAATCTTTTAGCAACTCAAGCCACCTACGCTTCCTCAAATTAAGATCCTTTTGCTTGAACAAATGCTGAAGACTGTGATGATCGATGAATATATCACAAGATACGCCATATAAATAGTGCCTCCAAATCTTCAAAGCATGAACTATAGCAGCCAACTTAAGTCCAACTCTAAGTTCTTCTCATGGGGCTTCAACTGACGAGAATCATAAGCAATCACTCTACCCTCCTGCATCAACACACAACCAATCCCGACTCTCGAAGCATCACAATAAACGGCATAAGAACCTGAAGTTGATGGCAAGACCAATACTGGAGTTGTGGTCAAAGCTGTCTTGAGCTTCTGAAAGCTCTCCTCGCACTTGTCCGACCATAAAAATGGAGCACCCTTATGCATCAACTTGGTCAAGGGTGAGGCGATAGATGAAAAACCATGAATGAACCGACGATATTAACCCGCCAAATTGAGGAAACTACGAATATATGTGGCTGGGGATGGTCTAGGCCAACTCTGAACCGCCTATATCTTCTTTGGATCAACCTGAATGCCATTGTTGGACACCATGTGACCTAGGAAGGCCACTGAACCGAGCTAAAACTCACACTTTGAGAACTTCGCATAAAGCTTCTACTCCCTCAATCTCTACAATATGACTCGCAAATGCTCCGCGTGATCCTCCTAGCTACACAAGTACACCAGAATATCATCAATGAATATGATAACAAAAGAATCCAAATACAGCTAAAATACATCGTTCATCAAATGCATGAACGCTGCTAGGGCATTGGTCAGCCCGAAAGACATAACCAGAAACTCATAGTGACTATATCTAGTCCTGAAGGCAATCTTAAGAATATCCACCTCCCTGATCTTCAACTGGTGATAGCCCGAAGGGATATCAATCTTGGGGAACACCCTCACTCCCTAAAGCTGGTCGAATAAATCATCAATACGAGATAGGGGATACTTGTTCTTCACTGTAACTTTGTTCAACTGCCTGTAGTCAATGCACATTCTCATTGTGCCATCCTTCTTCTTCAAAAATAAAACAGGTACACCCCACGGTGACACGCTCGGCAGAATAAACCCCTTTTCTAGAGAAGTTGCTCCTTTAATTCTTTCAACTCTTCCGGTGCCATGCGATATGGCAGAATGGAAATGGGTTGAGTGCCCGGCACCAGGTCAACACCAAAATCAGTATTCCTGTTCGGTGACATGCCTGGTAGGTCTGTAGGAAATACATCAGGGAAATCCCTCACAATGGGAATAGAATCAAGGCTAGGAGCCTCAGCTCCAACATCTCTAAAAAATGCCAAATACGAGAGACAACACATCCCAACCATATGCTAGGACTTCAAGAAAGAAATAACTATACTAGGAATATAGTCAGTCATACCACGCCACTCGATCCTCGAAACACCCGGCATAGCCAAAGTGACTGTCTTTGCATGACAACCTAGAATAGCATGACACGGAGATAGCCAGTCCGTGCCCAGAATAACATCAAAGTCTACCATGCTCAATAGCAATAAATTAACTCAGGTTTCCAGATCCCTAATATTCACAAGACAAGACTGATACACATGGTCTACAATAATAGTATCGCCCACCGGGGTAGATACGTGCACAGGTAAAGAAAGACACCCTCGGGTCGTACCCAAATGATGAGCAAAATATGATGACACATAAGAATAGGTAGAACCGGGATCAAATAAGATAGAGACATCGTTGTGGCAAACTGAGATAATACATGATATAATAGCATCTGATGCAAGGGCACATGTCCTGTCTAAAATAGCATAAAATCAAGCATGGCCGCCACCTGATCGCCCCCCCCCCTCTGGGAAGACCCCTGGTTGCTTCGCCTTCACCCCTATCTGGCTGGAAGGGTGCTAAAGAAACTAGGGCCGAAGACGAGGGCTAATCCCTCTACTGAAACTGACCACCACGACGTCGAGGACACTTCCTTTTCAAATGGCCAAACTCACCGCACTCGTAGCAACTACCAGGTGATGTAGAAGGGGACTGAAGGGAACCCCTCGCACCTGAATGACTATCCGATGCACTCAGCGCAGAAGAACCCTGAGAATGGGAATATGATGAGCTTTGAGCTGGAAGGGCACTAAGTGAAGGCTGACCCTGATGGAACCCTTAATGACCATGGCCTGAAGACGTCCCACTATACTTTGGATGGGCTGGCTAAGAAGGCCTGAAGGAACTACCTCTACCACACTGGAACTGGCCCCTAGACGGAGCACTACTGAAGCTACCTGAACCTCGAGTCCTCTTGGCTTCCCTCTCCTCTTGCTCTCTAACGGCGAATCGACTAAATCTAACAAGCAATGTCAACCACCTACTCAAACGAAGCACCCAATGCCCTCTCCCTGGTCATCAAAACACGGAGGGAGTAGTGAAGGCCATCTACAAATCTCTAGATCCTCTATCGGTCCGTCGGAATCATCCAAGTAGCATGATGGTCCAACTGTGAAAACCTCATCTCGTAGTGAGTCACTGACATGTCCCCCTGAGTCAACCACTCAAACTAACGTTGCAGCTCCTCTCTGCGGGACTACGGTACATACTTCTCTAAAAAGAGAGTGGAGAACTGCTGTCAACTAAGGGGCGCTGCACCAATAGGCCTACGCCTCTCAAAATCCTCCCACTAGGTAAATGCAACCCCTGAGAACTGGAAGGTAGTAAAATCTACACCACTCAACTCCAACATCCCTGCGGTATGAAGTTATGCTGAAACTTATCAAGAAAACCCTGGGCATCCTCGCCCTCTGCACCACTAAATGTTAGAGGCTGGAGCCTACCAAATCTCTCGAGACGACATTGCTCATCGTCTGGCATAGTTGGAGCCACAAATCCTGAACTAGGGTAGCCGGTTGAGCTGGAGCTACTCTCGGTGTCTGCAATCACTGCACAACCTGCTTAGGTGTGCGATCAGCGGGGATCTGATTGCCTCCCCCGGCCTGCGAAGTAGCTGATACAGTAGTGACTAAGGCTGCCTGAGCCAGGCCAGTGCAAACTGATAGTATCTGAGCCAATGCCTCCTAGAGACCCGGAATCACAATATGCATTGTTGGTGCCTGAACAGGTGCTGCTTGAGCATCTAAAACTGGGGTCTGGTCCTGAGCTGGGGCAACTGGTGGATTAATTGGTGATGCCCTCGTTACTCTGCGTTAGCCTCGGCCTCGACCGCATCCACAGCCTCTAGTTGCCTTAGTGGGTGGTACTAGTGGTGGTCGTCTGTCACGTCCGGTAGCATGGGTCCTCGCCTTCTTCAAGAGAATAGAATATAAAAGTTTAGTTTTCGGATCAACAAAGTTGCACGATAAGAATTTCAAGAATATGAAGTTTTTCCTAAAGGTTCTGCAGCCTCTCGAGGATAAATACATACGTCTCCGTACAGATCCGCAAGACTCTACTAAATCGGCTCATCATTCGCGAGACCAAGTAACCTAGGCTCTGATACAAAATTGTCACGACCCCAACCTCGGTCGTGATGATGCCCAACACACTGCTAGGCAAATCTGACCTTTTCACAAGAATTCCTATCTTAAGGAGATTTTAAGATATACAACATGGGGAAAAATAATAAACCACAATATAAAAAATCTAGAAATACGGATATAATATGTTGAAGTTTAACAAAATACTGCAATGTAGCCCAACTAGGACCCGGTGTCACGAATATGAGCCTCTAGTCCAGAATCCCAAACCTACTACAATGTTTGCCTAGGAAATAAATAACAAAGATAGAGATAGAGGTGACGGATCAAGGCTGGGAATGCCATACAGCTACCTCGATGCTCCCAAATATTGATATTCACCTAAATAAGTGCTCCCTTAGCATGTGGGGTACCTGGATCTGCACGCAAGGTGGAGGGAGTAATGTGAGTACTCCGACCCAGTGAATAATAAACATAAATAAAGACTGAGAATAAGAAATGACGGAATAAAACAAAGTAAACTATAACCGGCAGTTTAGAACACTTAATAGTGAAACAATAACCTAGTGAAATCAGAGTACAAATACTTAGGCAGGTATAACAGATAAAGAACAAATGCGTGAATGTAATGAAATGCATATGATGGTACATTCTAGTACCCACTACGACATGCAACCCAAGCCATCCATATTTATTTATCGTCGACGGCGCTCACTAAGGGTGTGTACAGACTCTGGAGGGGTTCCTATAGCCCAAGCGCAATATCAATATAATCAACCGGCCCTCGGCCTCTGTATCAATGTAATACTGTTGTGGCGTGCAGCCCGAGCCATCAATATATCCATAAATTCACATAAGCCTCTCGAGCGCTTTAAAAATAACAGTTCTCAGACCAAAATATTGCTTAGAATATCATTTAAGTTTTCAAAATTTAGAAATATGGATGAGTTTGCAATCAGTATTTAAAACTTTTGGACCGAGATCAAATAGTATGCAAAGTATGTGAAAACTATGATATCAATCCCAGAAGGATTCAAATAATTGGCAAGAAGCCCAAATATAACAATTAAATCAAAGTAGGATGATTACCAAACAAGTTAAAACACAGTAGAAACAACTCTCGGGATGGACCAAGTCACAATCCCGAATAACGAACGACCCGTCACTCGTCATAGAGCGCGTGTCTCACCTCAATATAGCACTACGATGTGAAATTTTAGGGTTTCAAACCTTCATGACATCATTTACATCTATTACTCACCTCTAGGCGGCCAAAGTCTAGCTCGCCGTGCCTTTGCCTCTCGAATCGACCTCCTCGCGCATAGAATATTATTAAAACCATAACGAATACGTCAAAATATGCCAAGGGAATAAAACTCAATCAAATAATCAAAAAACAACAAGAATTCTCGGAATTAGCAAGACCCGAGCCCCAGGACCACTTCTTGAAACTCAAAAACTTTTACACCAACGGATTCCTTATCTTGCCACGAGTCTATTCATATCAAAATCACAAGAATCAGAGTCCATTTGACCCATCAAATCCCTAGTTTACACCCTCTTAAGTTCAAGACCTAAACCATCATTTTTTACCTTTAAATCCTTGATTATTCAGTCTAAATCCTTGTTTTTACACCATAAACGTATTCTAAGTCCAACAATCCATACTTGATTTAAGCCCTCTAAACCCTCTTCAAAATCGCCACAAAGGTCTCCAAGTTCGAAGTACAAAATGTTGTTCTTTCAAAAATTCGCGAAGAAGACTATTTCGTTTAACTACCCAGGCGATTCCGCATCTCCGGTAAAAATGTCTCTTCTGCGACTTTCACATCTGCGGCCCACGTCCGCTTATACGGACCTTCATTTAAGGACCTTGACCGCTTCTGCGGCCCATAGCACCTGCGAGACCGCCTCTGCGGTCTGAATTTCGCTTTTACGGAACCTGCCATGATCCAGATTACTGCTTTTGCGCCTTCCTGTTTGCTTCTGTGAGATCGCGCTTGCGGTCCCATAACCGCAAGTGTGAAAAGACCAGATACCAGCAAACTTAAACATGTAACAACTCCAAAACTCTCTGTATAACCACTCGAACTCATCCCGAGGCCCCGAGACCTCAAGCAAAAACATAGACATGGTCCAATACCCTATTCAAACTTTTTCCAATCATAAAAACACATCCAACAACGTAAAAATCCTCAATTCTCATCAAATTCAAGCCTAAGTTTTTCAATTTCCTCTAAAACTTGCATTCGATAAAAAACCCAACCAACTCACCTCCAAATCATCCAAAATTTTACACACACTTCCGAAATCACCTAACAAAGCTAGTGCAACTCTCAGAATTCTATTCCGACCCTCGAATTAAAATCTCACCTATCAACCCGATATCGCCAAAATGCAAAATTCACCAATTCAAGCCTAGTTCTACACCGGAAGTCCAAAATCACTTCCGATCACACTCCCAAGTCACAAATCACTCTCTGAAACTAACCAAATCACCAAAAATCATATCTGAGCCTTCTAACTCACAAGTTAATATCCGGTTGACTTTTCTAAATCAAAACTTCCTTAAGGAGACTAAGTGTCTCATTTTCTACAAAAACCAATCCAATTCAACTCTAGATAATGAAACATGAAGAAGCATAAAATGGGGGAAACGGGGTTGTAACACTTGAGGCAACGGGTCGGGTCGTCACATGTCGGAGAGAGAAATGGGGGAAGAGAATGGCATGTATCAAAGTATAAAGAGAAAGAAAATATTTACAATTGAATAGCGTATTTTGTGGCTTAGGATTAGGAGGTAACCAAAATTAGATATTTTACTGTAAATATTAAAAGGTATCTACAGAATATAATTTTTTAAATGGTATTTAATTAATTTAAATAAGGTATTAACCTTTGCTATATGAGGTAAAATTTCGTAAAATAACTAGAAGACCAGTTAGACAAGAGGAAAGGGTCAACATGGGGCATTTGCATCTATACCCGCTTTTTGTGTCACATTTTAACTTGTGCGCGCTTTGCAAAAAACAATTGCAAGCGTACCCGCTTTTTCGCATAACTTCAGCATATGGGGCTGAAGTAACAAACACAATCACGCAAAACGTCAGTATTCTAGAAGCCGGGCCTGAAGTTTAGCTCTAGAGCTGAAGTTTTTTTTTTTTTGTAACTAGCGAACTTCCCCTCTAGAGCTGAAATTTTTGTGTTTTAACTGGGAAACTTCAGCTCTAGAGCTGAAGTTTTTGTAGAGATGAAGTTTTCTTAAAAGAGATCCTTTTTCCTCTTGAATGTATGCTTTCACAGCAGCTATTGTATCCTCTGGTTCAACCATTACGACAAGCACAACCATCTTTAGTTCTTTGATACTTGTAACTGTTTCCGAATTTCTCCTTACATTTCTTGGCACTTCTATGATAACCAAGGTCAGCCAATTTCATTCACATAACAATGAAAAAAAACAAAGATACAAATATAACTAATACCTCATCTTATCTTGTAGAGTATTCATTGTATTCTTAATAAAAATAACATCTCATACTTGTATTACCATATAAAGATTAAAATTGAAAAAAAAGGTTAACTTTTGGACTAAAACTAATAACTGAAAAAAGAAGAAAATGAAAGAGGATGAGAAAGGAGCTGAAGTTATTTAAAAAGTGGGTACAAGTTAAAAGTTTAAAAAAAATTGGTATAGGTTAAATGGGAGCGGCCAAATAGGACGCCTCGTGTAATTTTTACCTTCAACAAAGAAGAAGAAAATGTTGGAGCCCAAACCCGAAGTTCGGTAGCTGTGAATGCGACCCAATTTGAATCAGCCCAACTTAAACTCAAGGATCAACTTTAAACAGATCCGGAGGAGTCCAGGATATTTATTTGCATATGTAACCGTTTTATTGCTCCGTAGTCCTTGTCTATAAGCAAGCGTATATTTGGTGAAAATGATATCAGGTAACCACTTTTAAGCATATTTCTTAAAATATATTCACCGTTTATAATATATTTAAATATTAGCTAAATTCTCTCAAACTTCAGAACATGGCGTCCTGAAGTTCGAATATTGTGTCCAAAAGTTAGAATTTTATGTACTGAATATTAAATTAGCAGTTCAGAAATTATTTAGTCATGAATTTTAAATTAACTGCTCAAAAATATAGGATACATTCTTGAATCTCAAATTAGTAGCTCAATAAGTTTGAATATAAAAATTTAGGATACTTAATCCTAAAATTTGGATAAATCGACAAATTTTAAAATATATTGTAAATCATGAATATATTGTAAATTATGAATATATTTTTAGTAATACGCTTAAAAGTTGCTAGTGGTGCACTTCGCCTCTCTTCCTCCTCATATTGTTTCTGTGGTTCAACCTCTTAAAACCATCATAATGCATATAGAAAGAGTCATGGCTAGGAGTGGCAAATGGTCGATCTAGGTCGGATATGGTTCGGGTTGAAAACGGGTAATGAAGAAACAATTATCCGACCCAACCCATATTTAATATAGATAAAAATGGGTCAACCGGCGGATAATATGGGTTACTCATTGGTTATCCATTTTCTAAATGGATAATATGGTTATTATCCATATTTGACCCGTTTTTAAAAAGTTCATTATCCAACTCATTTTTTAGTGAATAATATTGGTAGTTAACTATTTTCTTTGAACCATTTTGCCACCCTTAATTATGGATAATTTCTTTTGGGGTGAAACAAAGGGGAAGAAGAAACAACACTGGATTGCATGGAAGAAACTGTACCTCCCAACTAGGGAAGGTTGTAACGACCCGACCATACGTTTTGAGCCCTAGCGCATCATTCACCAGTCTGAAGCCATGAGTAGCTTCATTTCAGGTGTTATGACTTGTACGCATGGTCGGAATTGAAGTTCAGGAAGAAGCATACGGCTTTCTGGATGTAAAATTCCTATTTCAGAAGCCTTAAATTGAAACAATAAACTAGGATTGGATTTTTGCGTAAATGACCTCAAAATCGGGATCTTAAGGTTCCAACAGGTTTCGGACTTGGGCGTATGCCCGGTTCGGGTTTTGGATAACCCGAGAGCATTTTGGCACCTATTGTGGAAGTTAGCATTTTGGAAGAAATTTTTTAAGTTTGGCTTGAAGTGAATTTCAATGTTATCGATGTCTGTTTGGGATTTCGAGTCTAGGAGTAGCTCCGCATGGCGATTCTGGAGTTGGGAGCGCGATCGGAAGTGAATTCGGAGGTCCGTAAGTCATTTTGAAGCCATTTGACTAAAGATAGAAATTTGAAGGTTTTAGCGAAGTTTGACCGGAAGTGGATTTTTTGATATCGGGGTAGGAATCTGATTTTTGAAGTTGGAGTAGGTTTGTAATGTCAAATATGACATGGGTGCAAAATTTGAGGTCAGTCGGACGTGATTTGATAGGTTTAAACATCGAAAGTAGAAGTTGGAAATTTCAAAGTTCATAAAGCTTGGATTGGAGGTCGACTGATGATTTGGCATTGTTTGGTGTGATATGAGGTCTCAAGGAAGTCCGTAATGTGTATTGATATTGGTTGGTATGATTGGTTGAGGTACCGGGGGCTTCAGATAGATTCCGGGTGGTTAACGGATTAGAATTTGAAATTTTAGAAAAGCTTAGCTAGTTGGTTGCTGGTATTTCCGCTTCTGCGGAAATAGAACCGCAGAAGCGGTCCCACAGAAGTGGAGAGGGAGACGCAGAAGCGGAAGAGAGCACTTTGGGGAGGACTGCAGATGCGTTCAAGGTTTTGCAGAAGCGGAACCACATCAGCGGTTGTCAGGTCGCAGAAGCGAAGTCGGGCTGGAGTTTTGGAGCCACAGAAGCGGCCATCATGCGCAAAAGCAGTATCCACAGAAGCGGAAAAGGCACCGCTGAAACGAAAAATGATGGGCAGTAGGCTTGGTTTAAATCGTGCTTTGGAGTTCATTTCTCTCATTTTTCATGGCTTGGGAAGATTTTTGGGGAGCTTCAGGAGAGTGTTTTTCATCATCAATGATACGGTATGTTATCCCCACCTATTATGAGTTAAATACTTTGATTATGTATGGATTCTAGCACATAATAGGTAGAAAATTTAGGGTTAGAAAAAGACCTAGAAATATTGTATTCTTGGAATTTAGCCACGATTTTGGATATGAAATTAAGCAAAAATTATATATTTGAGGTCCTAAGGTCATGGGCCGAGTTTATCCTCAATTTTTTTTTTCCGGGCACGTGGGCCCGAGGGAATTTTTGTCAACTTTTTGTTCGGGGTTAGGAATTGTTCTAAATTGGGTTATAAAGTATAGATGAGCATATATTAATGGATTTGTATGATCGTTGGCTAGTTTTAGAGCATTGTGTGTTGCTGTAGGTCTTCGAAAGAATGAAAAATGACGGTCATGAGTCTTCGGAGTGAGGTGAGTCTCCTTTCTAATCTTGTGAGGGAGAATCTACCCCATAGCTGAGTTAAATTGACTATGTGCACCTATTTATGGGGGCTATGTACGAACGAGGTGACGAGAGTCCATGCATATCTACTATTATGCTATTGTCCAGGTAGTCTAGGATCCAAAAACATGTCATACTTGAAATAATTGTGAACCCATTGATGGCTTGAATTGCTTAACTCTCATTAAACTTACAAATGGATTTCTAAAGGACTTAAGATTCATTTTCTCGAAATTATTAAAGAGAATTGGCCTTTCTTGGATATTTGCTCCATGTTAACTTCTTGACTGATTGTCTGTCTGTGTGTGTTTATCTTGAAACGGGCCGAATGCCTCGGGAGATTAATAGATGCATCTATAGGCGCGCCATCTATCCTCAGAAAGTGCACATTTATTTCTGCTGGATCGGGCCGTCGCCTCGGTGTGATTTGTGCATGCTTGTATTGCTGCCTAGAAACTTACTTAAGCTGTTACATGCCTCACTCTGGCTCGAAATTATTTTGTTAATAATAAAAAGGAATTTGGAAACTTTCCTATGAAAGGATTACGTGATTACTTGTTTCCTTTATCCGGATTAAAATCATGTGTATAAAATAAATCCACTGTTTAATACATATGTTAAGGATAAATAATCATTGGACTATTAGAGAGTGTCAAAGTTGACCATCTCGTCTCTATTCCTTCGGGATTAGGCGGGATAATCACTGGGTACACGTTGTTTTTGTACTCATACTACACTTGTTGTGCCTTTTATTGCACAGGTTTATTGTGTGGCTTGTGGCTTAGCGGCATAGCGGCATAACGGGCGCAGAGACTAGGTGAGCTGTATTTCCTCGAGGTGATTCCGTAGCTAGTATAGTCTCTTTTAGAATTTTATTTAATTTCTGTCCAATTGTATTCCAGGCAGTTGTTGTACCTATTTGGTTTCTTTTAGAAAATTGCTCATGTACTTGTGACTCCGGGTTCTCGGGATGAATTTTGATTTATTCAGAAACTTTGAAAGTTGATTTAATATTTCCTTATTTAATTAGAGGAACATACTGAGTATTGCTTTAATCATAATAAAGAAGTCTTTTCAAAATTATTAAAATAAGAATTTAATTAAGTATTTTAGTTGGCTGGCCTGACAGCAGTATCCGGTGCTACCACGACCCTTAGTGGATTTTGGGGCGTGACAACATAAGAATTTAATTAAGTATTTTAGTTGAATGGCCTGATAGCGGTGTCCGGTGCCACCACGACCTTTAGTGGATTTTTGGGTCGTCACAATATGATATTAGAGCACTAGGTTCCTGTCAGTCTCACGAGTCATGAGAAAGTCTATTACTTATCCTCATGAGGCTACAGGGTTGTTAGGATTACTTCCCTTCTTGATTCCCTTATCGTGCGATTTGATTCCTTTGAGGCTTATGCCTTTGATTCCTTCCTACTCAATCTTACGCGAGCGCTGGTTATAAATCGAGAATTTGAAGAATTGATATGGCACTACAAATGTGGTGCGGGATGATTTTTCCCGGTATAGTTGATTGGACTATCATAGTCGCTTTATGGAAGGATATCCTATTGTTCAGCTTAGTAACAAGACTTTTAAAAGCCTTGAGGCTATGCACAGGTTTCCACGATGCTTATGAGCAAATATTTCGCAGGGTTGTTGTGATGGTAGGATGGTTGCCCATGTGTCGGGGCAGTGAATGCATTGAAGGGAGGTTTACTCAGCGTGTTATCAAGGGATCTAGTATTTTATTCCCGATAGGGGAAAATGCATCCGGACTAAGAATGGTCAGATGTGGGCTGGTGGAAGTAATGAAGCTTGATATTTGCAAGCTTGGTTGAGCTTTCTTTTACGATAGGGTATTGTGACCCTAATGGAATGTACTAAGTTCGTTGGTGTTATGATCTGCTACAATTTGCTTTTATGACAAGATGTTGTGAAATAGTATTGGAGATACAACTGTCAGATATCGCATGGTGCGGTATTTAAGATCGACTCTGAATTTCTAATGTTGACAGCTCAAGAAAAATGACCTTTAGAAAAGTTTAAAGTTAGCAGCAATGAGGATTCAAGTGCCACGAAGATAGAGTTTATTTAAGGCAGCAATTGAGCAGCAAAGTATGAGGAAGGACATGCGGGAAGTGTCATGTAGTGCTTAAAATTTGTAGAAGGCCAAGTATGAGAAGCAAGGTCGAGTGACCGATGAAGGAGGCGAGTTCCTCCAAAGTGGGAGAGCGTCGGGTGTCGCATATGGGCTTGGTAGTAGGAAGACTACGTGCCTTAAAGAGAGTTTGGATCGAATTAGGGATTTAAATGATTGGTGATCAAAGTCTGCGGGTACGATTTGAAGTAAAGGCTATTATGCGGCAGAAGATTGATATGGAGGAAAGGAGCTGCTTGAAATGGAGGAGGGTGTAGCATAACCCTGAATTGGAAAGGTGTTGCCGCACATTTAATTGATGTCCACGAGGAGTGAACGGATTGGTGCATCTAGAAGGTCAGCTCGGACTCAGGATGGGCTATTGGTTTCATAGTGAATATACCCCATGCAATGGCGTGGGAAGATGTCGAGAGGTGATTCCCCTAGATGGGTTATTCCCTGTGAGCAGGTTAGCGGTCGCGTGGCTGGCGAAGCTTCTGCAAAGAATTGTATTAGTTGTTCAACAAGGAGATCAGTCGTACGAATGTGGTTAATAATTCAGAATATGAAAGATGGGCATTTACTTGAAGATTCCTAGAAATTTTGATAACTTATGGTGCGAGGTTATGTCAATAAGAGGTAAAAAGGTCGGGCGAACTCAAGAATTGTGAAATGATGGCTTCAAGCTAAGTGGGAAAGTCCCGCCGCTTATAATTTTGCTCTATGCTTAACTACTTGCGTGATTTCTGGTTATTAGCATATTGATGGATTATTTCAGTTATGAGAAAAGACCATAAGTGGTAATTTGAGCAAACGAATTATTGGAGGCTTACGATGGTTGGCCTTATTGGCTCATGTTCGGACTTGGAAAAAGAATCCAGGATTTATGCCTCGTATAGATGCAGGTTTAAGAGAAAGTGCTTTCTCCAGGTGCTTCGCCGAGAGAGTATTTGTGTGTTATAAGATTTATGGATTGAATTATATTCGGGACAAAGTTAGAGTGGGTGGCTCTCAATAATGATCCTAGTGAATTCAGAAGCTAAAGTGTGGTGCTCAATGATTTCGAGCCTATGAGTACAGTTAAGAATCAAGCTTTGTAGTAGCTTATGAGAAGGTGCCCAGAACGTTCTATGGTATTTTGACTTGTGGTGTAGCATTTGAGTAAAGTGAAATAATTCATGGGAATTGAGATAGTCTGGTCTCGTGATTCAATGTCACTCGGGGCGAGTGTAGATGGAGTATGTTATGTGTTAAATGGAGTTAGTCTTATTTCTAAGGCAAGCAATGATGAATTGGAAGAAGGTAAATTGATTAGCCATAGTTGAATTGGCATATTGGGGTCAGTGATCAGTTCGGTCCGCGTGATCAAGTTATGTGTATGATTTGTGGCGGTGCGCGCGGGGTCTGTCGGCCGCCATGATTGATGATTTATCAGGGGCATTCTTCTGTTATGGCATGTTAAGTGAAAGCGTATTCTGGAAGGGCTATGGTGGCTTGGACCAATACTTGCAGATTTGCATATTCAATAGTTGTAGGAATTTACCTATGTATTGCTATGATTCTCTTGAATTGATTAAGTGCAAGGTTCTTATATGATGAAATGTGAAAATATTAATGAATTCGGAGTTATGATGAAAATCGTGTCCTATCGTATATTGGCACATTGAGTGCGGTGAGATGTATGGAAATGTGAAGTGAGGATCAGGGTTGCAGTTTGGTGTTAACACGGACATCATTGGCTCGGATGAGCAATGAAAGGGTTAAATGATTAAAGTAAATTGGTGTTGTCTTCAACGTCACCTGAGATCGATGTGTTGTGAAAGAGGCTTTGCATCCCTGTTGAGGATTCTTGATCGCTTTTCAGCGTCAGTGCGTCTAGTGGGTTAGATGTGCGGACCCATTATTTATTTTGAAAGCTTGTGGGAGCATGACCCATGGGAAGATTGTATAAGTGTGGCATGTAGTCACTTGATTGACTAAAGATTTAACTAAGTATGAGGATTGTGGTAATATTATTAGTTTGAGAATTTATGCCTGGAGGCCACTTTGTTTATTGGGTTATGAAGTGAGGATGTTGCTTCGGTTATGATGGTTGTTCTTAACTATAATAAGGCAAAAGGGAGTTACTATGGACCTTTGAAAGGTTATTAGCCAAGTTGGTGCAATCATAAATCGGCTTGAGATTAGTGGATTGATTTGTATCAGAACAGGGCTTTATATTAGGCCAGTTGTGTTTGTTTCAGTGGGCGTTCCCTATGGAGGAACAATCGGGGTGTTATTTCGTCATCAACTATTATAGGTGATGGTGTATTGCACCGTATGAGTTGTGAGACGGCTTGGTAAATTCTTATGTTTGAGGTTCCGCGTGGCGATGATGTTATGTGAGCAGAATGGCTCTTGAGATTCGATCTTGTATCGCACCTTAGTTGTGCTTGAGTTTTGTAGCCTATAATATTATATGTTTCCTCAGGGATGGTTTCTTGCAATTGAAATTCGTTATTTTTATTGTAATGAGCAGATTTAGCTCGAAGTGCAATATCCTTATGTGAGTTCTAAGTGTGTATCGAGTGGCACACCGCCATGGGTATGTTAAATGGATCGGATTGCGTGCCGCAACAGTGTGATGTCGAGTCTGGCTTCCTATATGCTATTTTTTTGTGTTTCGCTCCCTATATTTTATGAAAAGTCTGTATTAGTGCGCGGGGGTTAGACAATTTCTTCCAGAGTTCGAATATATATTTATGTTGTGTTCGGATTAGTGGCCTTTTTGGCACATTGTGGCGTCATATGATACTTTTGATTGCATTTGGAGTGTCTTATTGCCTGAGCATTTTGTACTGGGTGAGACAAGATTATGGGATATAGGATCAGTGCAATCTGGCATATGAAGTATATTAAAGAGAAGAGATCATTATTTGGTTCAGAATGTGGTAATGGTTCTTGTCAGAGGCATAGACTCAATGATTTGTTGATTCAGTAGTTGGTTATGAATTTCGGCTCATCTCTTCCGTCGTGTTAGTGTATAAAAGTTAGAGCAAGACCTACGTAGGTCATGAGGTGCAATGGGAGCACCTGATTCGTTGAATTTTAGCTAAGTTGACTAGAAAATGTTATTGTGGTCCTTTGAGTGAAGTGATGCAAAGTGTGGGTTCATAAAAGTTATGTAGTCACATTGGGATACAGTGTGTGGTGAATGATTTGGTGATCCTATGATGAAAACAGGCCTGGCATAAATTTTGGATGTTGGAATTGCGATCTAAGGCTTATTTGCTTGAATAAAGGGGAGTATCTTCAGAATTTATCGAGTTAATGTGCTCAGCTAAGTTGTGGTAGCAAGGTAAGGTGCATAAGGTGCTAAGCAGTGATTTCAGACTACCTCGGTATAGTTCTTAGCAAGTTCGAGGACAAATGTATATTTAAGTGGGAGAGAATGTACGACCCAATGTTTTGAGCCCTAGCGCATTGTTCAGTAGTCTGAGGCTATGAGCAGCTTCATTTCAGGTGTTATGACTTGTACGCATGGTCGGAATTAAAATTCAGGAAGATCAAATTTAAATTTATACGAAAATTCCCATTTTATAATCCTTAAGTTGAAAGAATGAACTAGGAATGGATTTTTGAGTAAACAACCTTAGAATCGGGATCTGAAGGTTCCAACATGTTTGTATGATGATTTCGGACTTGGACGTATTCCCGATTTGGGTATTGGATAACTCGGGAGTGTTTTGGTATTGTGGAAGTTAGCATTTTGGAAGAAATTTCTTAAGTTTGGCTTGAAGTGCATTTCAGCGTTATCGATGTTCGTTTGGGATTCCAAGTCTGGGAGTAGCTTCGTATGGTAATTCTGGAGTTGGGAGCGCGATCTGAAGTAAATTCAGAGTTCCGTATGTCATTTTTAAGACATTTGGCTAATGATAGAAATTTGAAGGTTTTTGAGAAGTTTGACCGGAAGTGGACTTTTTGATATCGGGGTTGGAATCCGATTCCGGAAGTTGGAGTAGGTTCGTAATGTCAAATATGACTTTGGTGCAAAATTTGAGGTCAATCGGACGTGATTTGATAGGTTGAAATATCGGAAGTAGAAGTTGGAAAGTTCAAAGTTCATAAAGCTTGAATTGGAGGTCGATTGATGATTTTGGCGATGTTTGGTGTGATGTGAGGCCTCGAGCAAGTCCGTAATGTATTTTGGGATTGGTTAGTATGATTGGTTGAGGTCCCGAGCGCCTCGGGGTAGATTCTGGGTGGTTAACGGATCGAAATTTGGATTCTTGGAAAAGCTGAGTTAGCTGGTTGCTTGTATTTCCATTTCTGCAGTAATGGAACCGCAGAAGCGGAGAAGGAGATGCAGAAGCGGAAGAGAGGACTTTAGGGAGGACCGCAGATACGGTCAAGGTACCGTAGAAGCGGAACCACATCTGTGGTAGTCAGGTCGCAGAAGCAAAGTCGGGCTGGAGTTTTGGAGCCGCAGAAGCGGTCATCAACTGCAAAAGCGGTATCCGCAAAAGGGGAAAAGGCACCGCTGAAGCGAAAAATGGTGGGCAGTAGGCTTATTTTGAATCGTGATTTGGAGTTCATTTCTCTCATTTTTCATGGCTTAGGGAGATTTTTGGGGAGCTTCAAGAGAGGGTTTTTCATCATCAATGATAAGATATGTTATCCCCACCTATTATGAGTTAAATACATTGATCATGTATGGATTTTAGCATGTAAATGGGTAGAAAATTGAGGGTTAAAGAAAGACCTAGAAATATTGTATTCTTGGAATTTAACCACGATTTTGGATATGAAATTAAGAGAAAATTATATATTTGAGTTCCTAAGGTCATGGACAAAGTTTATCTTCGAAAAATTTCGGATTTCCGGCACGTGGGCCCGAGGGAATTTTTGTCAAGTTTTCGTTTGTGGCTAGGAATTGTTATAAATTGGGTTGTAAAGTATAGATGAGCATATATTAATGGATTTGTATGATCGTTGGCTTGTTTTGGAGCATGTGCATTGGTGAAAGTCTTCGGAGCGAGGTGAGTTGATCACTATGATTTTTACATGTTTTATACTCATTCTTGTCTAACCTTTGTGCGTGAATTGCCATAAATTAGTCCCAAAATGCTTACAAGTTGCGCTTGATTGCAGGTTTGAGCTACAACATGACAAATGTCAAAGATTGGCTCAAAAAGGAGTGAAATCTACCAAGTGTCAAAAGACAAGTGAACTGAGGATCAAGGAATCCTGCGCGGCCGCGCAGAAGAGTTCAGAGACTGTGCAAAGTCTATGTTGGCCTACGCGGTCCGCACTGATTTACCACGCGGCCGCACAGAAGAGTTCAGAGAAGGTGCAATTTCCATGATGACCTGCATGGTCTGTGCTCACAACTACGCAGTCCGCTCCGCTGAGAGTTCAGAGACTTAGAAATAAGGCAAAAGAACACGCGATCGCACGCCAAAATAGTGCGGTCCGCGTGGTTGAAGTTCATAGAGTGGTGATTTTTGCCAACTTGTCCATGCGGCCGTGCCCCATTTCTACGCGGTCCGCACCTTTTAGCCAGCGCGGCCGCTCTACCTTTTTGCGCGATCCGCACCCCCAGCTTTAGAAAAGAGATGTGAAGACCAAGATCCCTACGCGGCTGCGCGGCAATTATGCGCGGTCCGCGCCAGACCCGCGGGGGTATTTTTGTCCAATTTTTCTTGTGTGCTATAAATAGAATATTTAGTTTTTTAGGTTATGTATTAGATATAAGATAGAAGTTGAGCTCGTGACCTAAAAGTTTTAGCCTATTTTGGGCAATTTCATCTTGTATTAACGTGGATTGAGTAGTTTAACATTGTAGTAAATTAATATGTTGATTTCACCTACTATTTCTTCAATTTCTGTTTCTATTATGTCTAGCTAAACCCATTATCTAGGGTTGTGGCTCAACCCTAGTGTGGGTAATTAAAGAGTGTGATTGTTTAATGCTTGAATGGTGTTGGGTGTTTGCTATTGGGTTGATTTTATGATTTCATTAGGATTTGATGGTTGCAAACACTAAGTCTAGCTTAGCGGGTCTTGACTCTTCTTTAGAAAGAGTGTCTGACCCCAAATTTGACCCAACAAGGAATTGGGATGGACCCATGAGAATGGTAGTCCCAATTAACGAGTTATACCTCGAGAGAGCAATTACCCAACTTGAACCCTAAGTTGCTTGGGCAAATTGGCTACCAAATTGGTCTCAAGAGAGTCAATTGGGCAAAATCAGTCTCTCTACAGAGAGGTGTGAGAGTGAGTGCAATCGTGCAGCGATTATAGCATAAGCCTCATAATCATCGTTCTTGTATTAGGAATCTCTGCCCGTTAATTGACCACCTAGGTAAATACCACGACCCTATTGCCTTTCTCTATATTTCATATAACCTAGAAATAATGTCATAGCATAACTTAGTTTTAATTTGTAGTTGGTAAATTGTAGACGTTAATCAAAAGAAAGAACCAAAAATGTTAGAAGTACAATTAGGAGCTCAAACACACCCCTAGACCAAACAAATACTCGACTCCATTCTAAGCTCCCTGTGAAAATTGACCCCGATACCACTATTGGGTAAAAGTATTAGCACCCGCTCTTCCTTAGGTTGAGTCCGCTGCGATCACCTTTTGGCGCCGCTACCGGGGAGCTTTTCGATATTTGACTGTTTGTTGGCTAGTTTTGTGTTTTGCTTCTTTTTCCTTCTTTTTACTAATTCTATTTGTGTCAATTCACTCAGGTACACATGGATTTAAACTCAAATGACCCTCTTGGCAACGTGGTCATGGGGGAGGAAGTTGAGGACCTAGAACAAGAAGATGTATTACCTCATGCTCCTAGGAGAGGTCGAAATGCCAATGCTAATGACAACATACCAAACCCTCCTCCACCTCCACCAAGAGTGGCACCAGGAGTTCTACCCAATCAAGGGTACGCAAGTGCAATCGTTCCTCCCCGAATCCAGGCGGGGAACTTCCAGATTACAAATGTGATGCATACCTTGCTCGAACAACAAGGTTATTTCACGGGATCCACTGATCAGAATTCTTATAAACACTAGAAAGGCTTCGTGGATACTTGTTGGGGTAGCAAGCACACAAATGTTTCGTAGGATGCATTGAGACTTTGACTTTTCCCATTCTCACTTTGGGGAAAGGCATTGGATTGGTTTGAGAGTCTCGCCAATCATTCCATCACTACATGGGATGAGTTGACGGACAAATTCATAGCTAAGTTTTTCTCTCCAAGTCACATGGCGGCTCTACGGGATGAGATTCTAGCTTTCAATCAAGAGCCGACTAAACCGATACACGAGATATGTGAGAGGTTTAGAACAATGGTGAAAGAGTGCCCTAACAATGATATGAATGATGTGATGATCCAACAAATGTTCTATAGGGGCATCAACACAACCAACCAATGTATTGTCAACCAACTGGCGGGTGGTAATTTTATGAAGCTTCCGTACAACGAAGCTTGTGATGTGTTAGATGAGATGGTCGATACATCTTCGGCATGGCAAAGTTGGGATAATGTTCCTCAAGGTGATCCCACCATTATACATTTGCACAAGGAGCTACATGACCATGGACAATCCATTGACAAACTCATAACAACAATGAACCAATTGGCTAAGGTGCAACTTCAACAAGTTCAAAATCCACGCCAAGTCAATTCCATGGAGAGAGTGAATATGATGAAAAGAAGGTAAAGAGGGTAACAACAACCTCAAGAAAATTTCGACAACTATGATGATGGTGGTGGATATTCGAACTAATGTTTTGATGACCAAAGTGAGGAAGTCCAATACGTCAACAACTACCAAGGAAATAAAGGTAATCAAGGGAATCAACAATGGAGACCCCAAGGTAATTGGGGCAATCAACAAGGTGACAATTGGAATTATAATAACAATCAAGGAGGCAATTGGGGGAACAATAATTCGGGGAATCAAGGTAATTGGAACGGGAACAACAATTGGAACAATAACAATGGTGGTCAAGGTGGGTGGAACAATAATGGTGGTCAAGGTAATAGGGGAAAAGGTTTCCAAAGGCCCCCGATGTATCAACAACCGAATAACCCGCCTCCATTTCAATCACAAGGGTCGAGTTCATCGGGAAATGACATGGGTCGAATAGAGAACATGTTTGAGCAAATGATGAAGAAGAATCATGACTCCGATGCTAAATTGGCCTCCCATAACACTTCGATCCATAACTTGGAAGTACAACTAGGGCAAATTTCGCAATCTCTCAACACTCGCCCAAAGGGTGCTCTACCAAGTGATATGGTATTGAACCCAAAGGGTAGGCATAATAATCATGTGCTGGCGGTGACCACGACAAGTGGAAGAGGCAGTGATGTGCAAGCCTCAAGAGGTAATTGAGTTGTTGTTGATGAAGAAGAATTGCAAAATGATGAGATATTGCTGGTAGTTGAGAATATTGTTGAACCAAATGCAAGTGATGATGTGAGAATTGAAATTGATGAGGGTGAGGAGGATACTCAAGAGGTCGTGAACCCATCTAGGGAACATGTCATTGATATGCCCAAACCGGTGGTGCCAAAAGCCAAGGCACATTTGCCTAGGCCTCCTCCGCCATATCCTCAAAGGTTGGCCAAGCAAAAAGGTGACAACCAGTTTAAAAAGTTTGTTCAGATGATGAAGAGTTTGACTTTAAATGTGCCCTTGGTGGAAGCACTTGAACAAATGTCGGGATATGCAAAGTTCATGAAGGACTTGGTTACTAAAAAGAGATCGATGGAGTGCAAGATAGTCAAGATGACGCACCAAGTGAGTTCTGTTGTACACTTCATGGCTCCAAAGCTAGAGGATCCCGGAGCATTCACGATACATGTACCAGTGGAAGTGCCGATTTTGCAAAAGCCCTATGTGATTTGGGGGCAAGTATCAATCTGATGCTATATTCGCCCTTCAAGACCTTGGGGATTGGACAACCTAGTCCAACTTCTATGAGGCTTCAAATGGCAGACCGGTCAATGAAGCGGCCTTTGGAAATTATTGATGATGTCCTTGTTCGTGTTGATAAGTTTATATTGCCGGCCGACTTCATGATCTCGGATTGTGAAGTGGATTTCGAGGTGCCTATTATTCTTGGAAGGCCTTTCCTAGCTACGGGGAAGGCCTTGGTTGATGTTGAAGCAGGAGAATTGACCTTCTGTGTTGGTTATGAAAAAGTGGTGTTCCACGTGTGCAAATCTATGAGGCAACCAAATAGCACCGAGGTATGCTCGTTTGTTGACATTGCATTGCATTCATGCATTTGTTAATCATTTGTTGTTTGTGATATTCTGGAGATATTTATCTGCTTTTGCTGGTGCTATCTGATCATTGAGTGTTGATGCCCAAGTGGATGACCGGGAATGAGGATATTGCCCGAGGGGCGAATTTCTGTGCATAGTTTCACAAATTATTTTTGAAAGTATTTCTGGCAACTGTTGATAAGATCATTTTCAAAAGAGGTTTTTAACTAAGACCAAATGTTATCCAAAGGATTTAACGGTTTTACTATTTTTCTAAAAAGGGGTTGTACTGTTCTACATAGCATGATGGAGTTCCTTACGTGATTTCTTGCTTTCAACTATTATTTACTTTTATTATTCACTGAGTTGGAGTACTTACTATACTCCCTGCACCTCGCGTGTAGTTGCAGGTATGGTTCGCCTGGTAGCGGGTTATTAGCGGATTGAAGATTTGTTATCGTAGATGAGCCAGGTGACCGCTCACGTCCGCGACATCAGATCTTATCTCTTATTTTATGTTGTTCATGTTACTTTCAGACTTTGTTCCCATTTTCGGACTTGTATTTCTTTAGTGAACTTTGTAGTAGCTCATGACTAGTGACACCCCGATGTCGGGATGTGACGGGATGGTTCCTTGTTGTATTCGTGATTTTCCGTGCTTTTGATTATGTTAATCATGTTTTAGCCTTATAAATGTTAAATAACCGTTAAAAATGAAGCGTTGTTTTGTTGGCTGGCCTTGTCTTCACGAGAGGTGCCATCACGATCGGGTTTGGGATTTGAGTCGTGACAGTTGAACAAATAGAGAAAATATTACGCTCAATTATATAAAAACATAACAAGAATTTATCCTACAAAAGGTTCCATCAAAATCCTAGATAAATAATTAGCTATTCATAATAGTATGTAAAACTACAATATTAAAAGTTATAACCAACAATGAAAAATAGGAAGAGGAAGGAAAAACTCGTAGAAGAATTTCCCGCCTTGCTTCTATTGTGTCTCTGTCTCCTTAGGTCCAATCTGTATCAAAAGTATGCCCAACTCCTTCAAAATAGCATTTTTATATTTATTTATACTAAATATGGTCGGGCCCAGACGAAAATACCTTCTCCCGCGCGGAATAAGACACTTACTCTATAATATTTGCACTACTGCTCCGCATGGGGCAACGCACCATGCGAGGCAACAATGGGAAAGTGTAGTGATTCTGACAGGCTAAATGAAATTTTCACAGGCTCGGCGTACTGCGCGCCGCACCCTCTATCAAAATAGTAAGAGAAAAGGAAGGACTTATCTCAGATATTACCTTTCACATTTTTATTTCTCCTAATTTGAATTCCTCTCCTATGTTCTCAAAAATGCCTCACGGTAGTGGGAATTCGCGAAAATGCAAAAGATAAAAGTTGTAGCCCTTTTAAATAGATTTCTAACGATATTGTGGAGTCCAAACGGAGTTCTGATCGAAAAGTTATGTATATTTTACTAGACAATGCACCGTATGCCTGCTCGATTCTTCGTTCGTTCTAACTATCATTCGTTGATCCCCGAACACGATCCCGACTTTATTCCTTGGGCTTTTATTCAGACTACAAATCTCAAAATCACTTGAATTCATTCCATAACATCTACATAGCTCAGAATCACTCCTTCAAGGCATAAAACACATAATTAGTGTAAAATACTAGTGATTAAAGCTCAAATTCAATTAAAGTGCAGTAAATTAGTGTGTAATAAGCGACTAAAATATGCAATTATAGCCTATAATCACTATTCATTTAATAAGGGTCCTCAAAGTAGTTGTCGATGCACTTGCTCCCACAATTTGTTTTCGATCAAGTATCTTAGCCCTCTGCCTTCAGTAAAAATTGGGTGGGATAGTTATTTTTTGGACAACTTATTAATACTAGCCATTATTTAAAATGCAATTGAGAAATAAGCACTTGTTAATGCAAGAATAAAATTTGAATAAAAATACCCCACTCTTATTGCTCTATCCGTTTTCGTTTGTATAAACCTATTTCCTTTTTAGTCTATTTAAAATAGAATAAGCACTTTCTAAAAGAATTATGGCCACAAAAATAGTATAACTTATTTAGAATCACAAATTTCAACAGTCTTTTTTTTATTCTTAAACTTTATTTTCAATAAGATAAGTTCACATATATTAAAACGGAAAGAGGAATATTTTTCTGCATTTTGTTCAAAAGTCCCCATCATTATGCATAAATAGTCTGATCTCAACGTTCGATACACAATAATTAAACTTATTAACGGTAATGGGGTGGTGGCGCAGTTGGCTAGCGCGTAGGTCTCATAGCTTCTGAGTAATCCTGAGGTCGAGAGTTCGAGCCTCTCTCACCCCAGCTAATTTTTTTGGTTCCTTCTATTTAGCATAAATTAGGTGTCCTACAGTTCGTTGTCGTTTTTGGCGAAATTTTCAAAATATTTTGCGCCAAAACTCCCAAACAAACTGCGCCCAAAATTGCAAAACCAGAAAAACAAATCGGCGAAGAAGATGAAAAATCAACCTTCAATACGACCATTAGGGCAGCGTTCAATTGCTTCAACTTTCCTCTTTCGTTCTTCAAATCAGTAAGAAAAGAATATAACTTTTCTCTTTAATTATGCTCTCACTTTTTTGGCTCACTTTTTGGGGTTTTCATTTTGCTGATTAATTTTAAATTCTAAGAAGAAATTTAATTTTCTTGTTAAATCTCTCTCTCTTTTTAGCTTTCTGAGTGTACTTCTGAATCTGGGGTTTATTTTTTGTGATTTATTTGAGGTCTACTGGTTGCGAGAAGAAAGTGGAAAGCAAAATTACCAATCAAAAGGGTTCAAGCGTCTCCTTATCTGACTTCCTCAGCAAAAAATTGCACAAAAGTCCTGTTTTGCCCGGAGTAGTTCCAGTAAGAAACCTATATTATTTTAGTTTCTGTGTTCATGAAATGCTAGAAAAATAAGTAATTTAGGATTTTGAACTGCATTTTTGTTTACTACCTGTAGTTTTTTCAATTTATTAGTAGCCAACATTGGGAACTCAAGAAAATTTCAAAAAAAAAAATGAAGACAGAAACTTGTGTTCTCTGTTTTTTGCCATTACTTAAAGATTTCACATTGTAGCTGAGGTGTGGATCTTGTAGGACAACACAACATATAAGCAGTGGGTGCACGTGCATCCACTGTTTCAGGTTTGCGCTATATATATATATATATATATATATATATATATATATATATATATACATGTTAAAACCAAACAAACTTTAAACAAATCTTTTCTGATATTGGCATTAGTTGAAGCCGGTAGCATCCACAACCTGTTCGTACGTGTGTGTATGTAATACATCCTTTGTTCGTGAACGCTTGTTGATTGTGAATCCTTAATGATTCTGAACTTCGTTTACGGAGGTGCACTCGATGCCTTTAAATTATGGACTTAGTTGGTGGTTGGTCTGAGGCTCTGAGCTAAATTTCTCTTCGGGAGCACCTCAATACTTGAGAATGCGAACAGGTTGTGGATGCTACCGGCTTCAACTAATGCCAATATCAGAAAAGATTTGTTTAAAGTTTGTTTGGTTTTAACATGTCATTTACATTATGTGTTCTTATTTACGATAAGGAGAGTGTTAAGATTAGAGTTGCATTGTAATTATTTAACTAGTAGCCATATTTGTTAGGATTGGCTATGGCTATTGTAGCAATTAGTTAGTTAGGATGTTAATTGATGTCAGGATGTTAGCTAGTGGTAGTTTAGGCGGTTAGTGGTAGATGACAGCTGTACAAATACAGTGTCTTGTATATAGGCGCACTTAGTTCTAATTTTCTAACTAATGAGAAATGTTTCTCCCAGTCTGAAATTCTCTCGAAGCTTATTCATCTTCTCTGAGCTTCATGGCTTTCAGCCATGGCAGTTGAGCTTCAGCTCAAACATTTCTCCAATAGTTCTCAGTTTTGACAGAGAGTTCTATTCTTTGCATTAGTATTTGGAACATGCAACTGTTTCCTGAGCAGCCTGTAGAAACCATTATAGGTTCTCCATATCACGATGTGTAATTTCTCTACTTGTACAATAACTTTATTAGATTTAAGCAAAAACGGGAACTAAACTTTTGCAGGGAAATAAGAAAATCTCAGTGCCAGTAAATAGTAAAGACCCAAGTAAGTCTGTTAATGGACAGATCAAACGTGAGAAAGATGGAGAGACAGGAATTCCGTGTGCTCTTGATGCTATTTTTGAACAATATAAGAACACGATGAAAGGGAACCAAGAAGTTTCTGCTCCTAATGATTGTGGTGAGGTTTCAGTTTTGAGCACAGATGATGTCAGAACATCAAGAAAAAGAGGCCTTATTGAAGGTTAGTCATTCTTTCATTAATGAATCAGTTCAGCTGTTCACATGCATGTTTGTTGTGCTAATCATATTTTCTTGATGAATTAAGCTTTCATGAGATTGCCTTGATATATATTTTTCTTTGGTTAGCTTCATTGGTGAGTATCTAAGCTTTGTTTCTGTAACTAACATACATGCGCAGTAAAACAAGAACTAATCAGTATAGTTGGTTTCTTGTGTCACTTGACCTTGCTTCCCAAGCTATAAAGCTTCAGATTCTAAATCACAACGCAATCGTTTGTTAGTTGATATTGCTTCTCTATTTAAAAAGCTGCTATTACTTATACAATACTTAAAGTTTGAATAAGATTTCATATACCCTGTTGTACTTGGAGAAGTGTTGAGCTCTAGAAGGGCCTAAGGGATAATTCCTCTTGAGTTCTGCTGACAGCTTTGCTTGAAATCGAGAGTTTAAGCTTAATCTCGGCTACATGGAGAAAAATGCCTATTACTTTTCATCTGGCATTTTCCTGAAAGATTATACCTTGAATAAGATCATTGTCCATCTCCTTAACGACAGCTTTAGTCCAACACTTCCCAAAAACAGATGAAAATTCACTAGATTCTAAATATTTTGAGGACCCTTTTAGTGTTGTTACTCACTGAGTGGATAAGGTTTGGGATTTGGATTGGAGGTATTCAGAATTAACCACCTACTTTTAACTCCTTCAGGCTAGGTTGCTGGCTGGAATTGACACAACTTTTATCTGGTTCCTGGCACGTGGTGTATTGGCTTTCTTGAGAAATAAATACCATATAGTTTAGTTCCTATATTTACTGGAACAATTATCTTGTTAATCCAATTTCATTTGCTTTTGAGTTTTTCTATAGAAATATTTTACATGTTCTTGGATTTCATGGAGCATATAGAATGTGGTATATAATGCAGACGGTTATCTCGCATTCTCTGGAAGTCATCGACGAGTTCTTGTGGTTTAGCCCTGACAGTTTAAATGGTTTACTAGGTAGCAGCGGAAACCAATCTGCTCGAAAAGTTTTGGCAGTTCTTGGAGAAGGTTCAGCAGAAAAGCGTAGCAGACGAAAAGAGAGGATGCCCGACAACATTGAGAAACCTAGTACCCTCTTCAATCATTGTAAGTCCTCTTAATAAAAGTGGTTCATCTGCTAGAACATATTACTGTATTTTCAAGTGCAAGTTCTCATCATAAAAAGATAATATTATTGTTTTTTCTGCTTTCAGATGCAAATGGAGGTGGCTGGTGGGACTGCAACATGGAAGGTGTTGATAATGAAGAAGTGGGGTGTAATGAAGTATGGGAAGGAATGGGTTCTACAACTTTAGGGGGATTGGAATGGCACTGATTTAGATTTTCACCCAAGAAAAATGACTCGTTTAAAAAACCATTGCTCTTATAAAAAAGCTGTCTGTTTTTTTTAAATGTAATCACTAGAAGTGCTACTGATAATAATGATCCACATAAAAGAGCTGCATAGACTATTAGTCTATTATTGCTTAGAGAAGAATGATTATTGCAAATATCTGTGTAATACATTGGCAGTTGACACCAAAAATGGCATGTTGTTTAATGTAATGATGCAAAAGAAAGGATGTGAACTTCGAATTACATGCTTGAAGTAGAGCAGTGTATACTTTTGTGAATAAACTTTATTTCGTAAAAAGATGTCTTTAATATTTTTAACAGGCTCTCTACATCACATTCTTGCGGTGCGGCCCTTCCCTTAACTCTGTGTGAACGCGGATTATTTTATGTAATGGGTTGTCTTTTTTTTTTCCTCTTTGTAAATATGTGAAAAAACAAGCGGTTATTACTTCAGAAAAGAATATGAATAATAGGTTGCCCGTAAAGTTAAAGATACGTAAATGACTTTTTCAAACAAGTTCATGAGGCAATTTATATTTTCCCTTAATAAAACATAGCATAATATAAGTAGTAGTAGTTTGATTATTGTGAAGTACGAAGACACTTTAATGACAGTATAGATCCACCAGCTTAAATCAACTGATTGAGTTTTGCTCTGCTTTCTCTCTATTTTCTCACTCTAGCTGAGATGAACAGTAGCAACGCAACAGTTCTCCGGCCATAACTCCATATTCCGGCAGTAAAAATTGACAAGATTAGTGTCAAAAGAAGCACCTATTCTTTGAGCACAATCCCCAGTTGTTTTGTTCTCAAACACATCCACAACTTCTCCAAATCTAAAATTTGGTGCGTCATTTACTGTAGCTAAACAGAAACTGGGCAAACCCCGGTTGAAGCAGTCAGCAAGGTTTTAGAAGAGGTTCAAAATGAGCAGACTCTTGGTTTGAGTCCTACAGGTGTTGCTGGGCAGAGTAACTCACTTCAATGTACTTTGGAGGCTACTATTGATCGAGTTAACAAAAAAAAAATACATCAGCTTCCCATTTGAAAAGGAAAACTGATACTTTTTTAAAAGGAAATTGTTTGAATAATCCTTTGTATGTTCATGGTGCATCTGGAATAGGCGTGGATGTAGCAGAAAATAATGGTGGAGATTGTCATGTTGATGGTTCATGATCAGATGCAGTTAATGCCCAAACTACATCAGGTGATAGACATATGGGTGTGACTCTTAATGCTACAACACACAAGGTTGAGAATATGGCAAACACAGCTGGATTTGTGCAATCCAATTCAAAGAAAAATCGTGCAATTGTTATAAATAATGCTGTGGATGTTAGTGTTTCAGATGCACCACATGATGCAGCCAGTTGAGCCTTTAGAGGAGGTGTTGAAGTTGGATAAAGGGCCTACTAAGCCTTCTAGAGATGTACCTGCCTCTACAATTTTTGCAAGAATGTATTTGGCTACTGCTGGAGCATTGCAAACTGCTGTAATTAGAAACAATTCTAGTGCACATGCTGGGAATGAATTTGAGGCTGATTTACCTGGAGAAAAAAAAACATTCTCCTAGTAATGCTTTTGACGCATCTGCAGCAAACTTAAAGGAGAATGTTGATCGAACTGGAGAAGCTAGTGAACCTAAGCAGTTGATAAAGGACGGGATCAAAACAAAAAGGGAGGGGATTGGAACCTGGTAACAACTAGAAAATCCTCCGCACAGAAGCAGTCATCATCAAAATAACAGAACAAAAATGGTCGATGAATTGAATTGAATGTTGGTTCCAACTCTAATGCCTTTGATGCTCTTGCTAATGCTGGGGAACATGCAGTTCATGCAACAGTTTCAGAGGATAGGAGAAGTTTAATCAGCTGGTAACAATGCACAACAAAGATCGGGATGAGCTAGGAAATCCAAAATTGGCTGAAAATTTGCGTGTTCGACAAAGCAACTCAATGAACAATTTGGGGACTGAACTAACGAACAACCAAGCTCATATTTCCAATCTACCAACACTGTACTATTCAAACCCTCAAGTTGAACAGATCATTAAAAACACTCAAAAAGAAATGATAAAGCCCACACCTTAAATACTTCTGTATTTGATGTGCTATCAAATTCAGTTAAGTCCTATGGTGAGTTTGAAGGAGAATCTGGACAACAAATTGTCTCAACTGGGAATAACAACGAGTTGATCCAAGTAAAGGTTACTGAGATGGTCATTAATTCGAAACTGTGGAAAGACCAACGAGAGTATGATGATGAAGAGGACTAGAGCAATGGATTTGCTGGTTATTCTTCTGAAGAATGTGTCCAAGATGATGATCAGGATAGTGCAGGAGAGGACCTTGATGCTTCAGTTAAGCCATCTCGTGGTACTCACACGAGCAATTGAATTGTCATGCACCTGCTTTCATTCTTAGGAATTCACCAGCTTTTGCTAAGTCAAATGCAACAACTGGAAGATTACCTCAACGCATAGCAGCTTCTTCTCCAGGTGTTCTTAACAATTATCCAACAAGAAGTTTAAATCAAGCTGGTGTAACAGGACAGACACAAATTGATAATGCAGATCAAGGGAATTATGGGCAGCAGCAAATGGTAACCTCGTCTACAGTTGCAACAACAACTACAACTCCAGTAGCTAGTCCTAAAGGTGATCGAGAAGTCACGACAGCAGACGGAACGCTGGTGCAATCAGAAGATGTCAAACATGCCACTCCAGTTCAAGCAAAGGGACAACAACAGCTCGTGACAACCATTCCACTAATATCAGTAGAGGAGAGGAAATTATTGGATGCAATGGTAAGTTCCAATCAAATTATTCCTATAAATCATACTGTTGGCAGCACATGACACATGAGCAGAAACAGAAATAAAATGCAACTCACAAAACAAAAACAAAGCGATGCAATGGTGGATAAGTCACAGGAAGGAAATGCATTGGTGTTACAAGATTTTCCTCAAGAAATTCCAAATCCTATAAATTTAGGCAGAGATGTTTATGAAGAAGATGACGAAAATATTACTCTAAATCAACTCCGGGCAGCGGCAGTGAGAAAAGATGATTTATTACCAATGCATAGCGGAAAAAATAGGAAATCTACAACAAGAGATACAAGTTGGGATGGTAGGCAACAAAGTGGCGAAAAAAAAAGCAACACAAGAGATTGCCCTTAGATTACCACCAATGAGAAACGCAAAGCAAAAGGGAAGTGTTCCTACAACCTCCACAAGGTCAAATAAATCAAAAAGAAATGATAAAGTTTGAAGAATATTTGAAGTAAGCGGAAGAAGAAGAACAAGAGCTACGAATTGAAGAATGCACAAGTTTCAACAAATACGACAAAGACTCAATTTGTTACATTGTATTATTTTAACATTTTTAAGTATTATCATATGTAATATCATTACAGAATATGCTATAAACTTTGTGATGATCACTGAACATTTAGTCTTAGCAAGTTCTTTCTTTTTGCATGCTTGCTAGTGAGGTTATTTTATGTCTATAGGATTAGTACAATAAGGGTAGCCCGGTTGTGTTATATGGGTAACAATACCGGTGCTATTGTACCCCTTATTTGTACTTTTTCTATCTGTTGTATTTTCTTTTTCTTTTCTGTTATTAATATAAAAACTAACCCTAGGCACTTGCCTAGCGGGTTCAAAAAAAAAAAATCAACTGATTCCTTCAATTTGTCCTTGTTTTATGCAGTTTTTCTTTGTTTACATGGGAAGAAATCATAAATAGTAGTAAGTGCAAAAGCGAAATAGTTGTGATTTATCTAATTAATTTTAGCTTCTCTTAATATATATATCAATCAAACAATACCAACAAAAAGCAATGCTTTTAAAAAGGATGTATACATTAAAAGTAGAGTTAATTAGGATAAGCATTAAAAGAATCTTAAAAATCTCACTGGAAGTATGTAATTTTGAAAGTTAATGTTGCTAGTTTGATCTTGTTAGCGGAAACGTAAAAGAAAGAAGACAAGATTTAACGTGATTCGGATCAAAATTAATCCTACGTCCACCAGAGAAAAATTGTCCTTTTAATATTAACAAAGGAAGGGGAGATTTCCCAATTACACTTAAGAGAATTTCTCTCTTAGCTCTCTACTCACTACAATGTATTGTATTATTTCGGGATAGTTTCTACAAAATGAAGGAGTGCATCTATTTGTAGAGGTAAAGACCTCCTCTTGATGTCATTGGTAACATCAAACTACCTTCTCTTGATGTCATGGTAACATCAAAGGAGGAAGCTTCCTCCTAGCATCCAAACCAACTGTTCCAATTGGCATGCCATTGTTGACTAAACATAAACCAACATTTTCAATCTCCACCTTGGTTTGCGTTTCGAGCGTGCGTGTGAACAACTCTGGCCAAAGCTTCTAAGCTTATTGGGCAACCCCGTTGTAAGAAACAAGAATAATCAAACTATTGTTGAACATACCACTCCCACCTAACAACTGTTCTCTTCGGAGTCGCATCAGTTGATGCATACCCCCGCTAAGTCCTTGCAGTGTGCAAACTTAGCGAGCGAGACTATCTTGGTCAACATGTCTGCATCATTATCGTCTGTGATTACCTTCACGACCTTGATAGTTCCCTTTTCAACAACATCTCGAATAAAATGAAATCTGACATCAATGTGTTTAGTGCGCTCATGAAATCTCTGATTTTTCATTAGATGAATAGCACTCTAACTATAACATCTAAGAGTTGATTCCAGCTGAATCAAACTCAATTCCGCTACTAAACCTTTCAACCAGATCCTTCACCGCCTCAACTGCTATGTATTCTGATTCTGTCGTAGACAAAGCGACAGTCAACTGCAGAGTCGACTTCCAACTAACGGCACTGCCAACGAGGGTAAAGATGTATCCAGTTATGGACCTTCTTCTGTTAAGATCTCCTGCATAGTCAGAATCCACATAACCGAGAATTGAAATACCTGCACCACTTTTTCGAAAGGTCAGACCAACACCAGAAGCTCCTTTGAGATATCTCAATACCCACTTGACAGCTTCCCAATGCCTCTTTCCTGGGCTGGACATGTATCTGCTTACCATACTTACAGATTGAGCAATATCTGGACGTGTGCATACCTTAACATACATAATGCTACCAATTGCACTGGCATAAGAAATCTTTGACATATGCTCCACCTCATCCTCGGACTGAGGCATTTGTGACTGAAAGTTTAAAATAAGGAGCTAATGGTGTACTTACAGGCTTGCACATATGCATATTGAATCTCTCGAGAACCCTTTCAATATACCTCTTCTGAGAAAGATGTACAACATCGTTTTCTCTTGAAATATCCATACCAAGGATTTTCTTTGCAGCTCCTAAATCCTTCATGTCAAATTCCTTAGTCAACAGTTTCTTCAAAGCATTTATCTCTATAATGTTGTTAGCAACAATAAGCATATTATCAACATACAATAATAAATAAATCATTGAGTTACCAGACATATTCTTGTGATACACACAGCTATTAAATGCACTCCTTGAGAATTCATATGTAGTCATGAATGCATCAAACCTCTTGCCACTGTCTAGGGGATAACTTCAAACTATATAAAGACTTCTTTAGTTGGCATACATGATCTTTTTTCCCTCAGCTAGGAAACCTTCAGGTTGATCCATATAGATTGTCTCTTCTAGATCACCGTATAAGAAAGCAGTTTTGACATCAAGCTGTTGAAGCTCCAAGTCAAATTTTGCAACCAATGCTAGTAGCACGCGAATTGAGCTATGCTTCACGAATAGAGAGAAAATCTCATTGTAGTCAATTCTCTCCTTTTGGCTGAAACCTTTTGCAACCAATCTCGCCTTGAACCTTGCATCTTCCACTTCAGGAATTCCCTTTTTCTTTCGGTAGACCCACTTGCATCCAACTGTCCTCTTCCCCTTTTGTCTTTTTATTAAGACCCATGTTTGATTCTTGTGAAGAGACTCCATCTCTTCAGTCATGGCTAACCGCCATTGTGCAGCATCCTTGCAAGAAGTTGCTTCAATATACGAGGAGGGCTCCAAATCCTTAATATCTTATTGTGCCTACAAACGCATATGCAATCAAGTTTTCTTGATTTATAAGGCGTTCCGGTTCTCATGTCTGCCTTTTCTCCCTCCCCATCGCAATTGTGTATGGTTCATTGACAGCAAGTTCTTCATGGCATACATCTTCTGACTTATCTTTAACCTGTGTCTCTTGATCCTTTTCTTTGGCAAGCTCCACACCAAGCTCCACCTGCTCGTTGTTCTTGTTTCCTGAAAACTGCACGGTAACTTACCAGGATCAAGTATAGAGGATTCATCGAAGGTGACATATCTACTAACTATAAATTTGAGTAAAGACAAACATCAAAGATTGTACCCTTTTACTCCATCCACATACCATACGAATATGACCTTCTTAGCCCTTGGTTCAAGCTTTCCTTCATTAACGTGATAATAAGTTGGACACCAAAATACTCGTAAATATGAATAGTTAGAGGGTTCACCTGACCATACCTCATTCGGAGTCTTAAAGTTAATTGTCGATGCTGGAGATCAATTGACAATATGAGCAGTAGTGTGAACTGCTTCAGCTCAAAATAGTTTGGACATTTTGGATTGTATGAGCATACAACGAGACTTTTCAAGAAGAGTTCTATTCATTCTCTCGGAAACTCCATTCTGCTATGGGGTATGCCTGACAGTCCTGTGGCTTGAGATCCCATGTACCTTGCATAATTCATTAAACTCTTCATTGCAAAACTCCAAGCCATTGTCTGTGCGAAGATACTTGATTTTCCTCTCTATTTGATTTTCAACCAAAAATCTTCCACTCTTTAAATGCTTCAAAAGCATCACTTTTTGCCTTCAAAGAATACACCCAAACCTTTCGTGAGAAATCATCAATAAAAGTGATAAGATACCTCTTTTCGCCCTTCGATGGAGTTTAGAGGGACCCCATAAATCTGAATGGATGTAGTCTAGCACTTCTCTTGTCTTGTGTTTGCCAGTGCTGAAGCTAACCTTCTTTTGCTTCCCTGGAACGCAGTGCTCACAGAAGTCACGTGTGCTGATCTTCTCACCTTCCAAAGGTTACGATTGCTCAACATCTCCAGTCCACGCGTGCTCATATGACCCAGTCTCATGTGCCATAGTCTTGCCTTGTTATCATTAGATAACTGCATGCATTTGCAGAGCCAACACTGGTGCTTCCGGCCAATGTATAAAGGCCGTTCTCCAGCTTGCCTTTTAGCATGACTAAAGAACCTTTAGTCACTTTCATAGTTCCTGCTTCGCTCAAGTACCTGTAGCCTTGTTCATCCAGAGTACCCAAGGAGATAAAATTCTTCTTCAGATCAGGAACATAACAGACTTGTGTAATAGTCCTCACGACTCCATCATGGCAGCGAACCCGAACTGAGCCTATGCCAACTATTCCACAATTTGCATTATTGCCTATTATTACGGTTACTCCACTTTTCTTGTAGCCCTTCTAGATTTTCCCATAACCGTTTGGTCGTCTCTTCGGTACTCGTACTCACTTCACAAATCACGTTAGGTGCAAGGGATAGTTGGATTGCACTCAATGCATCCCTTTCAATCTTCTCCTTGTCGGGAGCTGATATATCCGTAGGATACTTTCCGTCAATAGCATGGATTGAACCTTCCCTCCGCAGTAACACCATCATCTGGATCTTCCAGATATTGAAGTTGTTGCATCCATTGAATCTATCAATTTCAAACTTCATGGAACTCATCTTTGCTTGTTCTTCCTCCTTGGATCGTTAAAGAATCTTTTCGCTATAATACCAATTGCTAGCGAAAACGTAAAAGAAAGAACACAAGATTTAACGTGGTTCAGATCAAAATAATCCTACATCCACCAGAGAACAATTGCCCTTTTAGTATTAACAAAGGAACGGGAGATTTCCAAATTATACTTAAGAGAATTTCTCTCTTAACTCTCTACTCACTACAATGTATTGTATTATTTTGTGATGGTTTCTACAAATGAAGGAGTGCATATGTTTATAGAGGTAAAGACCTCCTCTTGATGTCATTGGTGACATCAAACTACCTTCTCTTGATGTCACGGGAGACATCAAAGGAGGAAGCTTCCTCCTAGCATCCACACCAACTCTTTCCACCAACCCCTCCAATTGGCATGCTATTGTTTACTAACATAAACCAACATTTTCAGATCTATTATTTCCTAACATGAGAATTGCAAAAAGTTCATGTTATGTCAAAATTTGCTATTTTTAGATAGGAAATGAAAATCCTAGAAATATTACTATTCTTGTTTGACAATTGACATTTTAAAAATAAAGCATTCTAGAATTTTATGAATTAATTCGAAATAAAAGGTAGCTCGGTGCACAAGGTATTCCGTAGTTATGCAAGAGTCAGGGATAGTCGTACCCTTAAGAGTCGCTTGGTTGGAAAGAAGTTATCCCAGGTTTATGTCAAAATAGCACGGGCTAACAAGTTTTCAGACTAGTCATTCAAAAATAGCCAGCGTTTGCCAGGTCATTGAAAAACTAGCCACTTTACTGCAACATAGACCGGTTCATCATAATATACTAGAGTTCGGTGTACCTGTGTATGAACTTCTAGCATATTATGCTGGACCTGCATACTTTGCTGGATCCAGTATACTTTGTTGGAACTCCAGTATAATATACTGGAGTTCCAACAAAATATACTGGAATTCTAGTATATTATGCTGGAGTATTTTCCGGATTATGAACAATATTTTCGTTCCGATTTATCTTTACATGAAAAGTGATTAAATCTCGATGACTTTTGAATTTGTGGTTATTTTTGAATGACTACTTGTAAATCTGGCTATTTTTTAATTTCTCCACAAGATTAATTATCTACATTGGAGTTACAAAAAAGTATATTGGAATTCCAGTATATTATAGTGAAGTATTTTCTAGATTCTGAATAGTGTTTTCATTCGAATTTATCTTTACATGAAAAATGGCTAAATTTCGATGATGTTTGAAACTGTGGCTATTTTTTAATGACCATTTGTAAATCTGTTATATTTTTGAATTTTTCCCCAGGATTAATTATTCCGGGGTTAGTTATTTCGTGATTAGTTATTCCACCTTTTCATGGGGATAAAAAAATACTACAATACCGAGGTAACTAATCCCGGATTAATTATACCATAATTTTTGCAACTAAATATGGGATAAATTCTTCTTAAATTTAATCTCAGAATTAATTATTCCTTGTCCTTCATGCCAAACAAGCCCTTAGTAGTATGACGCAGATAACCTACTTTAATCTAAGTATTAATGACGGCTTCCACCGTCTAACCCGTGACCTGTATATCACACTAAACAACTTTATTGATCCATGATCGTGACCTATAGATGACAGACCTTACTGCTCCACGACTCCACTTCTAATAAATGATAAATTAAAGAGTTAATACCCTCAAAACCGCTTAAATTATACCATTTTTCTCAGTTTCCTAAACTATCGAGTGTCCCCAAAAACCCCCTGAACTATATCACTCTTCGTATAAAAACCCCCCATCGCATTAACAGTAGTGTGTATGATACCCGCCCTAATTAAATTATAAAATATTCCATGTAGCATGCCACGTGGGTAATTAACTTAATTAATACTAAAATCCACATAAGCGACGGGGAGGTTTTTATACAAAGGGGGATATAGTTCAGGGGGGTTTTCGGGACACTCGATAGTTTAGGTAGGAAATCAACAAAAATGGTATAGTTTAGGTGGATTTGCGTGTATTAACTCTATTAATTAATAATACACAAGTCCTACCAATCACAAATGATTAACGCCCCTCCGTGAATTATTATAATTTTAAAATGATTACTACTCTTCTTGAATTGAAATATGCATTCAGTCAATGTGTTCTCTATAATAATATTTTCATTAATTTTTCATCAAAACATATAGAATTAATAATATGTATAATACTGGAAGAAATCATGTACAGTTACCATAAAACATCCTTATATTATAAAAAATATAAAATACACACATTTAGTGAAATATATATATATATATATATATATATATATATATATATATATATATATATATATATATATATATATATATATATATATATGGTGTACATGCGTTATAAATTATTTATACGTTTGGTATAGTAAAAATGTTATATGATTATATAATAATAAAGGATGGATAAAATACGTAAGATAAAATATAAACTCAATAAAAGAGAAGAGAGAATTTTAAATGGATTAAGATTAAAAGGGTGAAGAAAGGTAAAATAATGGAGAAAATGGTTTAATTTAAAGAAAAAGGGATAAAATATAAGCTTTTTTTTTAAAAAAAAAGGGTTAATTAGCCGTTATTCATGCTGTCAAGTGGGCCCTAAATTTGTTAATTTTCAAACTTCACGCGCTTTTGAGGTAGTGATTGTAAATGAAGTGCCACATAAGCGACCAATTTTGTTTTTATATGAAGGATTATATAGTGGAGGGGTTTTTCAGGACACTAGTTAGTTTAGGTATAAATTGACAAAAATAGTTTAGTTTAAGTGGGCTTGAGCGTATTAAAAATGTGGTATAACAGGCTAAACTGAAGGACTAAAACCCTAATGTTAAGTAAAATCTGCAGCTCCAATGGAAACTAGAGCTTCGAGGAGGAGAAAACGCACAAGAAATGCCCAATTTTCATCCACTTCAAAACAAGATTCAAGCTCAATAATCCCTTCCCCGGGAAATCGGTGTGGAAATACTCTCGAAGCTGCCCGTGAAATCACTGTTGCAATTCAGGTCTGTTTCAAAATTATGGCTTTCTCTAATTTCGAGCTCTGAATTCATAAAAACCCATCTCCGTTCATCTGCTAATGACAAAGAATACAACCACCATAGGGTTATGTTGAACTTCATATGCAATCTCAAGGACTTTCCCCTACATTCCTTAATTTACAACCCAATTACTGAGGCATCTGAAATGGATTATCCCATGAAAAATTCCCTTACTAAGTAGTGTGATACTGCCAATGGATTGATTTGCTTGGCCAATAAGGAAAACTCGGATAAACCAATGAGGATGACTAATAAATTGCCTAGTTCTGGAGTTAATTTGTATATATGGAACCTATCAATTAGGAAGTCGAGGAAATTGCCTCATTCAGGAGTTAAATCGAATTGGTTTTGCTCTACATATTTTAGATATGGTTTTGGATATGATGAGTTACACGACGAATATAAACTAGTGGTGATTTTCAATATCTTTGATGATTATCGAGATGATTATGCTTCATTTGAGACCAAGATCAAGGTTTACCTTTTGAAGACTGATTCTTGGAGACCGGTCGAGGATTTTCAGGGAAGCTCTTTGGTAGATTGTTCAGCTAAGTTTGTCAAGGGGAAGCTTTATGGGACTAAATCTGCAACTGCTCGTGCGTACAATAGCGAATATGGCTGCACCATAATTCATTATAATGACTACGATGACGGCAATCGTTGCAACATTATTTCTTTTGATTTAGCATATGAGACATGGGGTGAGGTGGAGCTACCCGATTATGGAAAAGGTAAATTTGATTTGATGCTAGGAGTTTTGGGAAGTGATCTTGTTGTGCTTTGTAACTATGAGGGGAGTCATTCTGATGTGTGGTTTATGAAAGATTATGGAGTTAAAGCATCTTGGACAAAGATGTTCACTATTAACTGTCCCGATGATCCTGGGAAGTATGACTATTATCCACGTTGTTCCATGTCATTTTCCCCGCTGTTTTGGCAGTTATATAAGGGTGAAATTTTACTTTTGTATCGATCAGTTTTCGTGATATACAATCCAAAGGATGATTCCATCAGACAAATCAGACAACCAGAGATTACTAAACCTAAGAGCTGTTTTCAGGCAGAAATCTATATCGAAAGCCTCGTTAATCCCTTGTGACAGCTGATCAGGGACTTGTTAACTACGAAGACTGACAATCATGTAATCGTTAACTTGTAAGATTTCTTGCCTTGCCATTTCCCCCAAGTATATTTTATAGTTGACGTTCTCTTTTTTCATTTCTTTTTTGTCATTTATAGAACAAAACACTGAATGTGTATAAATCTATACATCATATTTTCCTTATATCGCTTGGAGTCTTGTAAGCATTCCTTGTTTCAGTATATACTTCAACAAAAGTGATTAGTTTGTAGTATAGGCATGATTTTCCTCTAGGCAGCGCGGGACAACAGCTAGGTTAGTCTCTGGCAGGGTTAAAGTCTGTGTGCTTTCTTTTAAAATGAAGTAAGATGTTTCATTGATAGGCATCAAGAAGATTGAAAAGGTACAAAAGAGAGATTGGTAGCTTCAATACATCAAAAGAAACTATACTAGATTCAGGGAGCTAAGAAAGTCCAAAGAGGATCAATGCTGTTTATAGAGGTTAGGTTGCTGCAGCCTAAGTTGCTTGAACTCTTTACTTTGGGTGCCGCACCCTTGTCAACACGACGTGGATGTGGATGTGGGATCCATACCAGATATGGTCAACCGATTTTGGGTACTTCGACTAAAGTCAATGGAGAAATTCGGGACAGATACAATGATTTTTGAATTCAAAGAAATGCTAGGGTGAAATTGAAGAAAATGGAATACTTTGTATATGGAAATTTTTATGTCTGTCATTTTCCTTTTGTCTCCTCGGATTCTCCTCTTGATCAATATTTTCTCATATATCTTATAAGTTTTTCACATAATGTTTCATAATTTAGATATATTTTGTAACTCTATTTTTAGATATATTACTTTTAGCTGAATCACGTACCCGTATCTATACCTCGATCCGTATCCCCGAATCTCAAAATTAGATCATGAAGGATCCGACTTGTAGATCCTCACCCGCATCGGCCACCCGCACCCGAGTCCGAGCAACCTAGCCACCAACTAAATAAATGAAGTCTTCGTCTAGCTTTTAGAGAGTGGTTCAGAGTTGAGATTCTATTGAAATATCTGTAGTTCCTTTTTGTCCAAACACACACAAAAAAATTACTTGCAGGGACCAAAATCCTGATCTTCTTGATGACTTTATCAACTCTTCATAAGCTCAACCTTTATAGGCTTTTTTACTCTATGTGGCATGTAGGGGGTTCACGGTTCGGTTTGATCGGTTTTTGATTAAAACCAAAATCAAACCAATTTAATCGGTTTTTAAAATTTTAAAACCAAAACCTAACCAAATTATGTACAAACCATCGGTTTGGTTGTTATTGGTTTGGTTTTTCGGTTCTTAGTAAGCTAATAATAAGTCGATAATAGTGAAACAACACTATACAATAATCTGAAAATAATTTGCTAAATTTATGTTTTTTATATATTTCTTTCGGAACTGGAAGTTTATTTTCCTTTTTATATGAAAAGAATGAACAAAAAAACAAACTAAAAGTTTGCTTTCTCAAGCGTTAGCCACTGTAGTCCTGCAATCTGAGTTTGCTTTCTTTACTCTTATGGTAGGATTTTGTTTAACTCTTCTGGTAGGCAAAAATATCTGCGGAGGGTTAGAGAGTTAAAGTCTCTTAAGGAAAAGAAAATTGGCTGATTCCTATTGTTTTAGACTTAGGCAATCTTTTAAGATATAAATAGGATAAATCAAAATTCAAAATAACAATTAAATTGCATAAAATATTTAAAATTATTTAGAAAAAGATATTATATTGTATATAAATAATTATTAAATTTTGTATATAATTAATCGGTTTGGTTCAGTTCGGTTTATTTTTCGGTTTTTTATAATAGAACCAAAACCAAACCAAATATTATCGGTTTTTAAAATTTTGAACTAAAGCAAATCCAAATAAAAAAAAATATCGGTTTACTTAATCAGTTTGGTTTGGTTTGGATCGGTATTCCGTCAAACTGTGAACAACCCTAGACGGGCATGACCCAATTGAGCCCAAAAATAGAGTAGAACATATTCCATAGGGTTATTTAATAGCATTTCCAATACCCTGTTGTACTTGGAGAAGTATTGAGCTCTATAAGGGGCTTATTCCTGTTGACATCTTGCTGACAGGTTTACCTGAAAGTGAGAGGCTGAGCTTAATGTAGGTTACGGAAAAAGGGTCTGTGCCTTTCTTATCGCCTTTTCCTGAAAGATTATACCTTGAATAAAATCATTGTCCAAAATCTTAAGCTCCTTAGCATCACCATAAATCCAGTACTTTCCAGTAACAGATGGAAATCTCCTTGATTATAAACATTTGAGGATCCTTTTTGCTGTTGTTACTCATTCATTGGATGAGGATCGGGAATGGAGGTATTCCAAATCAACTACCTGGTTTGCCTCCATCTGGCCAGATTGCTGGCAGGAATAGACACAAAACATTTATGTATTTGGTTACTAGTTCTTGTTGTATTGACTTTCTTCAGAAATAAATACCATCTAATCGTGTTCCTATGCTTAGTGGAGCGTATCTGGTCACTCCAATTACATTTGCACTGGAGTTTTTCTATCGAAAATAGTACTAGCAAATATCCCATGTTACATGTTCTTGGACTTCATGGAACAATAGATGTGGTATACAATGCAGCAGATGATCATCTCCCATTCCTTGGACGTCATCAACGAATTCTTCTGGTTTGTGCTGGCAGCTTTTATTGTTTACTAAGTAGCAGCGTAAATCAATCTGCTTGAAATGTTTTGGCAGTTCTTGGAGAAGGTTCTGTTGAAAAGCCTAGAAGAAAAGTGAGAATGCTCGATAACATTGAGAAACCTAGTACCGTTTTCAATCATTCCAAGTCGTTTTAATAATCTTTCATGAAAGTGTTTCTTCTGTTGGAACATATTGCTGCATTTCAAGTGCAAGTTGTCATCGTAAAAGAAAATAATGTATTTTCTCCTTTCAGACGCAAATGGAGGTGGCTAGACATGGAAGGTGTAATGAAGTATGGGAAGGAATGGGTTCTACCACTCTAGGAGGATTGCAATGGCACTGATTTGGATTACTATTATTGCTTAAAAAAGAATGATTATTGCAAATATCTGTGTAATACATTGGCAGTTGACACCACAAATAGCATTTCTTTTGAAGGAATGATGCAAAAATCTCTTCCTTTATCTTCTGCCAATTTGTTTGCTTAACCTTTTTTGTTGGACAAACTTAATCCCTGTAATTACCATTGACTATTTTATTGACTTAGCTCCCTCTTTTTGCCTGTCACAATGTAAAAGGACTAACAAACTAGTACTTTTTTTTTCCTTTTGTAACTTTGCATCTTCTTGTTTTTTAAAATAAAACGCCCTTACTTCATCCTTAAAAAAAGAAGAAGAGAGAGTATGTGTTCTCATACTTTAGATGGTGCTTCTATAGGGGGTGCCAACTCTTAGGGTTGGTTTGGCTCGCAAATATTAGTTTTGGTATGATTATAATATATAATTTTTATTTGTTCAATAATATGACAGTGATTATCACACAGTGAATAATAATGCAGGGAATAATATGTTGGAATTATTATTTTTAAGGGTAATTTTTGTCTGTAAATACCTTTATATTTTTATTCACATTTTCTGCATATTATATATTGATTTTCCATTACATAATGCGAGTATCTCTAATAAATCTTAGCCAAATGTTGCATTAATTATGCAGTGATTGTTTTTTCTTATATAGCGAGCCAATCACTACATTAGCTATGCGAGGATTATTTTTTCCTTATACGATAGCCGATGGTCATTTGGAAACACTCTCTGGTATAGAATAATATGGCAATGGAGTAAATTTCACTTATGCCCTTAATATTTGGTGAGGAGAAACAATATTTCTCCCTTTTGAATAGGAAAAGAAATCCTTTGGTCCAAAAGTTAACCAGCAAAAAGAAAAAATCATTTCCGACTTACCATAAGAAAAGAAGTAAAAATCAAAAGAAATCTATTGGAAGAAATATGAGTATTCAATCCAAAACATTAAGCAGCGAATGAAATTTCTCCAAAACATTTTATAAGTTCTTAAGTCAACCCAAAATATGTATAGGAGTATTAAATGAGCGGATTGAGTTACATTTGTATGAGTTAAAATTGGTCAAATCAACAAATAAGTTGAATCATCACTGTTCATTTTTAATTGGGATTTTTACCTATACATCCCATATATCAAACCTTACTACCATTATTGTGCATTGTTTGTTAATTACCCTCATATCTCATGGTTTTGTTACATAATATGTACCAAACAAGATATTTGCTGATTTTCCATCCTAAATTAACACTAGACAATTAAGGCTAAAATAGAATCTTAATAAATTAACACAAAAAATAACGCCTATCATTATGGTTGATAATTAATGTTTGATTTTCTACCATTTAAATTCTAAATCAGGTAAGGTAACATATTAAATGCTCCAAATATATTAGCCGTAGTATGATAATCTTACTAATCCAATTTTCCAAGAAACAAATACAGATTCTCTTTTGTACAAGAGTATACTATGATTAGTATTGATGAAGTTGTTTCTGAACACTGTCGAACAATGCCATGCAACCGAAAAAAGGGGAAAACATATTGACTGCCAATTTTCTCTTAGGAAAACTTTAGTGTCATTTATACTGTTTTCACCTCACTGGGTATTCAAAAATAGTAATCCTCGATCTAATAAGTATAGCAAAGTAAAATTTCCAACAATAACTCTGCACTCCAATATACGTACAAGAAACAGCCCTCTATCTTAGTATTGTACACAACACAATGGAATTCTCCAGTCTACAATTGGGCACAAATTCAACAAAGAATTGGAAGATAACAATACATTATCCCAGAAACTAAAGGTAATATATTCTTGTTTGGTGCAGGAAAAAAAAACAAAAAAAGTAGTAGATGCTGAAGTTGTTTCCAGAGAGTTTTAAAAATATAGACAATTGTAGTTAAATGTAGTTATGAAGTATTTCCAGAGAGTTTTAAAAATGTAGATTATTGTAGTTAAATGTAGTTATGAAGTATTTCCAGAGAGTTTTAAAAATGTAGATAATTGTAGTTAAATGTAGTTAAATGTAGTTATGAAGTATTTCCAGAGAGTTTTAAAATGTAGATAATTGTAGTTAAATGTAGTTATGAAGTATTTCCAGAGAGTTTTAACAATGTAGTCAAATGTAGTTAAATGTAGTTAACGTTTATATGCCGTTTGTTTGTAGCTGATTTGTAGTTAACTGATTGTTGCTAACATAGTTAACTTATTGACACCTTATTATTTTCTTTTTGATCTTGAATTGTAGGTGAGAGCTTCAACAAATTATATACACACTGTGTGACAATTAATTTCATTGAAATTAACTACAATATTTTTTCTTTATCTACAACATTCTCGTTTCTCATCGACGTTCATGGCATTCATGAACTTGCATTTGATCCAGTCTCAAACTTCGTGATGCTTGGTATCTAGTTTTACAGTGTTCGCGAACATAGTTCTGAATTTATATGTGATTGCATGATAATGTTTAGGCTTTGAGACTGTTTGACAAGTTTACAACTTCTTCAAGCAAGAATGCGGTACTTTCCAGTGTGAGGAAGGACTAATGAACAAGACAAGATTACAAACAACACTTTTAAACAAAGAACTGATAATCTGAAAAATAGAATGAACAAAACAAGATTACAACCGACACTTTAAACCAAGACAAACGTGAATTGAGCTCGAAATTATCCAAAAAAAACTGAATACAAACTATGATGAATAAACAAGAACAGTTACTACCTAGATAAGCAAATTTCACGGAATTAATCAATTTTCCAAACTCGACGTCCGACTGAACACGACCTCAAACTCGGACAACACCTCAAACTTGAATCTCGAGCAAAGTTCAGTAGGGAAACTAGAAACAAAGCTGGATTCAATCAGGTTCCCTAGTCTTGAAACATACCCCGCTACCTATGACTCAAATGGATCCTGTAATCTTTAGTTTTCTGGGACAACTCTGGTCGCTAACTATGACTCAAACGCATTTTTGTTTTAATTGTTCACAGAACAGAACCAAATGAAAAAAAGGAGATCAATAAATTTCTTAAGCTTTCCCTTTTCGTCTCTGTCTGTATTTGTGTGTGTGTGTTTTCTTGTGGCGAGGCATCAATGTCTAACAAGTATGATTATTCAGCTACATCTTCAACCAAACTCTATTTTCGGAACAAGAATCCGAAATTAACTGAAGAAGCGACTGGTTCAAGGGTGGCTGGAGAAGACGACGAAGCACCAACGATGATGGATGGTGGTGTTCGCTGCTGGACGTGACAGTGAGTTTGGACGAAGGGGAGGACGATGGGTGTGCTGAAGAAGATGACAGGGAAGGGGCATGGTTTGAAAATCAAGCCTCTAATTAATTAGTTTGAAAAGATTTTGTTCCACAAATCAAGCAAAACATTAATGAGTTAATTATTAACCTTAAATATAATTTTGGTACATAAATTGAAAGGTGGTATACTTAAATGTAATAAACCCAAACCTTAAACATGAGTGGTTATAAGGTTTGCTATATGGGATGTATATGTAAAAATCCCTTTTTAATTTGGGTCAAGATGGACAAGTCAATTCGGACTAGACAATTAATCATAACTCAACGCTCCCTTTCTTTTGTAGTGACTATCAAACAAAATGTTTATATTTTTGTATATACACATATATAAAAAATAAATTTTGTCAGCTATTATTTTCGGGAACGGCTAAAAATACATTTCTCTTAAATATATGTCGAGCCCAATCCATTCAAATCTAGAAGGTTGGATGAATTATGTTTTCATTGGTTAAATTTGACACCTCTAGATACGTACACAATCTAAATTTGTCACGTAGGACTTGACGCCCATTTCTGCTAACTAAAGAAGCTCCACATTTTTGGAAATTGTCCGAGTTATAGAAAGTTTTCTCAAATACCAAATCTGCAAAATCTTATACTTTGCGTGCTTTTTAATTTTTATGTATGGATTTTGGTTGATAGATAAATAAGGTCAATGAAATTTGGCGAAGCAACTCAAATAAGACTACCCTAAGTAGAAAAAAAACAGAGAAAATAATGTTAGATAAACTTAGGTCGTATAAGATTACAAAAAGAAGGAAAAGAAATTAGCAGTTTGGTTCTCAAATTGTCTTGTTCGATTAAGCTAGGAAATTCAATAAGGGTGTTTAAATTTTGAAAACCTTTGTCACTGGACTATGCAAGCGTGTCCAAAGTTTATTTTTAATCGATTACAAATAATATTTTACCTTATACGTAGTATAATTTTTCAGCAAAAGATGGTCAACATAGCTTCGCCCCTGGTGCTAGTCTTTCAAGGTAGAGCAGAATAGGTGCGGATTCGATTCTCGCTACTTCAGCTTGCTACTTTTCATTTTGATAGGAGGTGGGTGTTTGCAGCTCTCTCGCTGTCTACTAAATGAGCTTTCTGTTAAGACCCAAGCTCATGACACGTATTGAGCTTTGCTGCATCGAGCCCTAAAAACGCGTACTATGTGAACTTGTATCATGACTTATAAATTAAAGCTCTTCACTTGATTCGTCTAAGGTGACATGTGCACCCCTTATTCAAAAGCTTGTAAACCTAGAAGACTATCACTTATGCTTGACCAGCCCTCCGTCATGGGCATGACACTTCCATTGCCCGTCCGACTCCTATAAGTAAAGTGAAGTCAAATCGATAACGCAAACAGCCCAACCTCGCTTTGCTAAGGAAGTTTATTTTCCATATTTTTCAAACACAAAAATAAATTTGCCATTATTGATTTTCCATTACCTTTCCTTGCAAGTATCATTTTGCGCAAAACATTTTAAGTTGCATTTCTCTAAAATACGACTAAAGAGAAAAAAAAAACGTGGAAAAGTACATAGTAGCATAATATAAGATGTCATAAATCACGAGGAAATTAAAAAAAAGTTACATGGATGACTATTTAGGTTAATTCTTCTAAAAAAACGTGGCTTCCATATTTAAAAAGGTCAAAATATATTTCTTTTTGCCTTCCGCCGAAAATTATGACCAATATTTTCATGGTGAAAATTTGTTCAGCTTGTTTGGATGGTTGTAACGCATGGTTTCATAATGTATCGTATCGTACTGTATTGCATTATACTGTATCGTTGGCTAAATACAATATTTGGATAGATTATGTTGTTTGCCATCGTTCCTTAATATCATGCACCAACAATATGAAGAATAAACTTGCATTAATATTATAAAGAAAAATTATGACACAATGTAAAATTATTATATAAAAAGAGAGGGTAAATGATAAAATAAAATAATTTAATAATAATAAAGTTGAGGTTGAGAGAAAAAGACAAGGTAACAGCGTGATCACACCAAATTGGTCGCTACATAAAGTGACACATTTCGTCGTTATGTAACGACGAATTTAACAATACGATACAATAAAATTTAAGTAACAATCAAAACAAACATTATATTTAAAGTAAAAAAATGATACGAAACAATCGATAACAACCATCCAAACAAGCTGAGGGGAAGAGGCATATTTGATACAAAAAATAAAAAATGAGAACTAGAGGCATATTTAAGACAAATCACAAATATTAGTGGCAAATTTGAACCTTTTCACTTCTATATATAGCCCACATTATTTTTATACTTACTTCTATATAATCCCTTAGACTTTAGACCTTAAAAGAAAAGTTCGTGCATTTTGATGTAGTGATTGGTTCAAAATGGAGCCAACAAATTCAATTAATTTTCGACCTAGTAGCATGAGGGGAAGTTTAAGGTTGAAAAACAATTCTAAATGGAGAAATAATAGTACTGTTTTTAATCGTTCAACAAGAGATGAAGATGATGAAGAAGCTCTTAAATGGGCAGCTCTTGAAAAACTCCCAACATTTGATCGTTTAAAAAAAGGTCTCTTGTTTGGATCACAAGGTGCATCTGCTGAAGTTGATATAAATAATCTTGGATTTCAAGAAAGAAAGAATTTACTTGAAAGGCTTGTAGAAGTTGCAGATGAAGATAATGAGAAGTTTTTGTTGAAACTCAAGGAAAGAACTGACAGGTAAGTAAAAGGTTCTTTTTGTATCTTCGTGTGCCGGGAACACCCTCTCTACCTTCATACGTAGGGGTAAGGATTGCGTACACACTACCCTCTCTAGACCCCACTTGTTGGATTCCACTGAGTTACGTTGTTATTGTCGTGTGTCGGGACGAGTTTTGTGTTCAGTTAAACCTATTGCTTTTGACTCGAACTATATATCATATGTAAAATACTTTTTTGTCAACAATAAAAACCTAGTAAAATCCTACAAGTTGGGTCTAGTCACAGGGCAGTTTGGCGCACTAAGCTCCCCCTATGCGCGGGTTCGAGGAAGGCTAGACCACAAGGGTCTATTTTACGCAGCCTTATCCTATATTTATGTAAGAGGCTATATCTACGGCTTGAACCAGCGGACCTCCTGATCACATGGCATGCTCAAACGTAACATTTTTGCCGTTTATATAAAATAAGATCTTATTCAAACGTGCCCGGACTTTACATCCTAAATTTGCTTATGCTCTGTATTTTTTTTGGTTGTATACTGTGGTTTATGTATCTTGGACAATCCTCCCAAGCTAACTTTTGTGGTTCAGTTAGGTTAAAGGTCATTTTAAACATATAATCAATGTTAGGCCCTTGAAGGAGAGTCTTGGCGTAACTAGTAAAGTTGTTGTCATGCGACCAAGAAGTCACGGGTTCAAGCTGTGAAAATAGCCTCTTATAGAAATGTAGGGTTAAACTACGTACAATAGACCTTTGTGGTCGCCCTTCCCCGAACCTCGCACATTATTGGAGCTTAGTTCACCGAGACGCCCTTTCTATCAATGTTTGGCGCCCATCGATCAGTATTGTTGTATTTCTCATTGTTCGGCACCCGTGGTGTGTTATCCACGCTCCGGTTGTTCAGCCTAGGGAGTGTGGGGATTGTTATTAAGTCTCACAATGGTTGAGGAATGAGTTGTGGTCTCTTTATGTTTTCTTGAGCAATCCTCCTCTCGTGAGCTCGATTTTGGGGTTGAGTTAGGCTCAACGTCCATAACCCTTTATTCACAATCCATAAATAGTAGTTAATTACTTATTATTTTAACAGTTTAAGGTTTTGGCTTTTTTTTTCTTCTTACAAAGTTGGGATTCATTTGCCATCAATAGAAGTAAGATATGAGCATCTAAATATTGTAGCAGATGCATATGTAGGAAGCAGAGCTTTGCCTACATTTACCAACTTCATCACTAATTTTATTGAGGTAAAAATCCAAATAATATCTTGATTTTTCAGCTTTGAATCTCTTTTTAGTTAAAAGGGTATTTAATTATTTTATTTAATTTTATCAATAGGCAATGTGGAACTCTCTTCATATTCTACCAAATCGAAAGAGGCAACTCACTATTCTAAATGATGTGAGTGGTATCATTAAGCCTTGTAGATTGACTTTGCTTTTAGGACCTCCAGGTGCTGGTAAAACTACACTTTTATTAGCTTTGGCCGGAAAGCTTGACCCTTCCCTTAAGGTAAGATCATTAGTTGTACTTATCAAATAGATTTTAGTTATATATAGTGATAATGTAAAGATTTATTACTTATTCTTCGATTTCCAATATTATCTTTGTTCCCCTTTGCTTTGGTTATGGTTTTTTTTTTTGTGGCAAGGAGAGGTTATTTTACTGCTTTATTATTTCTTTTTCTTAATATTCTTGTCTTTAGTATTTTCAACATGATCTCTTCATTATTGTTCTCTTGTTGAAACCTGCTGAAAAATATTTTTCTTAAGCCGAGAGTCTTTGAGAAACAACATCACTACCTCCGCAAGGTACTTTCTTCCTTCCCTTCCACACGAATACATATCCGGTAGTGCAACAGTTTAGTAGTCAAGGATCGGAACGGGTGTATCCCAGGTCAAATTCCTTATCTATTCGTTTCAGCCTTAGAGGATTGAGCTTTTTGAGAGCACCACACTGAGATAGAATGGCGGATTTCAATGATGAAGAGAAAAGTCTAGTTCTCTTTTTATTTGAAAGGGGAATGGATGTCTTATTGAGAGTGATTAGGGAAGAACCTTTTCGTAGAGGAGAGTGATAGGCCTGTTTGAAGAGCAAGCTTGAAAATAAATGGAAAGGTCATTCATTCATAGAAGAAAAAGCGCTCACTCACTCGTATATGAAAAGTTCATTCTTTGACTGCATTGCTCTCCCTCAAAAAAGGGAAACTTCATTTCTTCCTCCTTCCCTGTACGAGTAGTGAAAAAGTATAGAGCACTTTAGTTGGTTGTTTACCAACGGAAAGCATGGGAGGAAAAAAGGAAGAATTTGCGCAATTTCTTTTCAAGAAAGAGATCATAGTGATTGATGGCTCTTTCAATCAGCTGAAATGGAACACTCTGGCGAGTACCAAAATGGAGAATTTGGGTTAGATTTATAAGCTTACGACCACTGAACAAACTTGGTTGACGAACATAGTTTATGCGGAGTAAGGTCTGCATATACTTTACCCTCCCAGACCCCATAATATGGTATCACAATGGGTATGTTTTTGTTGTAATGATTTGTTACACGACCTATCTAGTTCAATTTGTGATAGTAGATTAGTTACCGGTTTTATCAAGTTATCAACTAATACTTATTAAAGAGATTTATGTATAATTACCTTATAAATAACATAATTGTTTAAGTAATTTTTTAACCGTCAATATGTAGAACTTAAACTCCAAAACAAACATATGTAAATTAAATAATGAAATAGTTCTAAAACTTAGAAGCAACTAAAATTTTATGTTCTTCTTATTTTTATTTTTATTTTTATTTTGTACGGAAATCAGGTTACTGGGAAGGTAACCTACAATGGACATGAAATGGATGAATTTGTGCCACAAAGAACTGCTGCTTATATTAGTCAGTCTGATTTGCACATTGGAGAAATGACTGTGAGAGAAACCATAGAATTCTCTGCCAGATGCCAGGGAGTTGGCTCTCGTTATGGTTAGCATTTGTTCAGATTTTTTCTTCAATAAAAAAACCATTTTATGTTGAAATTAACTAACATAGATTTATTGGTTCTTGAAATTTTTTTGCAGAGATGTTGGCTGAACTGGCAAGAAGAGAGAAAGCAGCTAATATCAATCCAGATACTGATATTGATATCTTCATGAAGGTAAGAGTAGTATTGAACCATGTTTACATGTTAATAAGGGCAGTGCACTAAGCTCCCGCTATGCGCGGGGTCCGGGGAAGGGCTGCATTTTTGCAAGATGTTGTTTCCACGGCTCGAACCCGTGTGACCTCCTGGTCACATGGCAGCAATTTTACTAATTACGCCAAATCTTCCCTTCATGTTTACATGTTAATATATAAGCTATTTCCCAATAACAGCAAGCAAACTGAACCAAGTAAGAAAATTTGCTTTGCTCGAGGGAATTGTTTTATGATCTTCATTGTTTGGTGATAATGTAAGCAGCAGCAACAGAGGGACAAGAAGCCAATTTTGTTACAGATTATGTTCTTAAGGTAACATTACATATGTCAAAAGAATTCTACAAATTTTCGAGAATGAAAAGCCAGAGGAAATTTGATAACTAAGTGTTTTGTGTATTTTGTCACCAGCTATTGGGGCTGGATATTTGTGCAGATAGTATGGTAGGAGATGAAATGATAAGGGGTATCTCAGGAGGACAAAAGAAGCGTGTAACGACAGGTGAAATGTTTGTTGGACCGTCAAAGGCACTTTTCATGGATGAAATCTCAACTGGATTGGATAGTTCCACGACTTATTCCATTGTGAATTCTCTAAGACATTCTGTGCAAATCTTGAATGGAACTACTTTGGTATCTCTCCTGCAGCCAGCACCCGAGACCTACGACTTGTTTGATGATATTATTCTGTTATCAGATGGGGAAATTGTCTATCAGGGTCCTCGTGAAGACGTCCTTGGCTTCTTTGAGTCCATGGGTTTCAAATGCCCTGATAGAAAAGGCGTGGCCGACTTCTTGCAAGAAGTATATATGTCTTATAATAAGTTCCAACAGTTAAATAGACAAGCATTGATGTACTTCTACTTTGTAATGGTTTTGAATTTCCTGCAGGTGACATCAAAGAAGGATCAACAACAATATTGGGCGAGGACGGATGAGCCTTACAGGTTTATCACTTCAAATGAATTTGCTGAGGCATATCGCGCATTCCATGTTGGAAGGAAATTAGAAGATGAGCTTTCAGCCTCATATGACAAGAGCAAAAGCCATCCCGCTGCTTTGACAACTCAAAAGTACGGTATAGGGAAGAAACAACTCTTAAAGGTCTGCACTGAAAGAGAACTCTTGTTAATGAAGAGGAACTCATTTGTTTACGTCTTCAGGTTCACACAGGTGACTAATGAGTCTTTTAAAAAATTTAAATTTTCAAGTCTCTGTCACATCAGAAGGAGAGCCTTGGCGTAACTAGTAAAGTTACTGCCATGTGACCAGGGGGTCACGAGCTTCCCCCGACCCCGCACATAGCGGTAGCTTAGTGCACCGGACTGTTCTTTTTTTCTCTATCACATCATATTTGCTTACAAGTACTAATGCCCGTTCATTTGATATGTTTTCAGCTTTTATTAATTTGACATCATATTTGCTTACAAGTACTAATGCCCTTTCGTTTGATATGTTTTCAGCTTTTATTAATCGGACTCACGATGATGACTCTATTTTTCCGAACTGAGATGCCCCGTGATACTATAGATGATGGAGGAATATACACTGGCTCGCTCTTTTTCATTGTCATTATAATTTTATTTAATGGAATGTCTGAGATCCCCCAGACAATTCTAAAACTTCCTGTCTTCTACAAGCAAAGAGACCTTCTCTTTTTCCCTTCATGGGCTTATGCAATTCCCTCTTGGATACTCAAAATCCCTATAACATTTGTTGAAGTTAGTCTTTGGGTGTTCCTCACTTACTATGTCATTGGATTTGATCCGAACCCGGGAAGGTATGGCAAGAAAGAGATGATGCAGAATGATGGTCTAGTTACCTTCAGCAATTTCCTTTTTCCCGTGGTTATTTATCAGGATTCTGTTTTTACAGATTGTTCAAACATTTCTTGCTACTCATAGTAGTAAACCAGATGGCATCAGGATTGTTCCGCTTTATTGGGGCAGTAGGAAGGACCATGGGAGTTGCTAATACATTTGGAACATTTGCTCTGATTTTACTATTTACAATGAGTGGATTCGTCCTTTCACGAGGTATATTTGGTCATTTATATGTTCTGTAGGACAAGAGGGGTTGCTCTGATGGTAAGCAACCCCCACTTCCAACCGAGAGGTTGTGAGTTCGAGTCTCCCCAAGAGCAAGGTGGGAAGTTCTTGGAGGGAAGGATGCCGGGGGTCTATTTGGAAACAGCCTCTCTACCCAAGTGTAGGGGTAAGGTCTGCGTACATACTACCCTCCCCAGACCCCACTAAGTGAGATTATACTGGGTTGTTGTTGTTGTTTTGTTGTTGTATATGTTCTGTAGAAGCTCGTCTTGCTTAAACCGACGAGTGTTAATTGTCGACTTCTAATGTTGTAGATGATGTGAAGAAATGGTGGATATGGGGTTACTGGTCTTCACCAATGACGTATTCTCTGAATTCAATTTTGGTGAATGAATTTGATGGGAAGCAGTGGAGACAAGTAAGTTTCTTTATCTAATGCAACCTACAAATATTGTCAAACCTCTCTATAATAACTTCGTTTGATCCAATAATTTTTAGTTGTTATAGTGAAGTGCTATATAACAACCATTCACCATAAAAGTTATAGTGGAGTGACATATATTATAACATAACATAAAAGATCGGTTCCGAGAAATTCTTAATTTTTATAGTGAATGGTTGTTATATAGGGATGGTATTATAACGGTCAAGCTCACTCTAATTTAAACAGATTGCACCAAATGGAACTGAGCCACTTGGAGCTGCAGTCGTAAGATCTCGAGGCTACTTCCCAGATGCATCGTGGTACTGGATAGGTATTGGGGCACTTATTGGATTCACAATCACATTTAACATGTGCTACAGTATTGCACTCGCTTATCTCAACCGTGAGTATCTGTCGAGTTTCTCCATTTATTTTTCCCTAAAGGAAAATAAAAAATTAAATGTTTAGTATGAATATCTATAGCCTCTGGTAAGCCACAAGCTATGATACTAGAAGACAATGAAGATGCCAATGAGAAAGAGGATTCCAGTAGTGAGGGTCAGAAAAAGAAAAAGGGAGTGGTTCTTCCATTTGAACCGCATTCCATCGCCTTTGATGAAGTTATATACTCTGTTGACATGCCTCAGGTAACTAGCCAAGAATTATTATTAATCAGCAACTGGTGATGCTATTCCCCGATTTCAACGAATATGTTACTGAACTTTCCAATGATACGCGCAGGAAATGAAAGATCAGGGTGCCACTGATGATAAATTGGTACTTCTGAAGGGTGTAAGTGGAGCTTTTAGGCCCGGTGTTTTGACAGCTTTGATGGGAGTTAGTGGGGCCGGGAAAACAACGTTGATGGATGTATTGGCGGGAAGAAAAACAGGAGGATATATTGAGGAGTAAGAGCCAAGATCTATTTAATGCTATGGGATCCATGTATGCTGCTGTTATCTTCCTTGGTGTACTAAATGCATCATCAGTGCAGCCTATTGTAGCGGTTGAGCGTACAGTATTTTACAGGGAAAGAGCTGCTGGGATGTATTCTGCCATACCCTATGCCTTTGGACAGGTCAGCGTAAAGTTCAACTTTGTATAAACCAATTTCATGTTAAAAGAAGTCTACATTAGCTATAATTATTTTTCTATCATGTAGGTTTTCATTGAAATCCCTTATGTCTTTGTGCAAGCTGTTTCCTATAGTGTCATTGTGTATGCTATGGTTGGATTTAAATGGACAGCGGCCAAGTTCTTTTGGTACTTGTTCGTCATGTATTTCACCCTATTGTACTTCACCTTCTATGGTATGATGACCATTGCTGTTACCCCAAATCAAAATGTTGGTCAAATTGCCGGCTTTTTCTTCCATGCCATATGGAATCTTTTCTCAGGATTCATCATTCCACAACCTGTAAGTTCTTGAAAAACCTTCATTTTTGCTCTCAAGAACACTGGAAAAATTGATTTAGAGCTTTGAAAATTAAATGTTTCCGATGTTTTTCTTCATTAAAAAACAGCGTATGCCCATATGGTGGAGATGGTACTATTGTGCTAATCCTATCGCCTGGACTTTGTATGGTTTGGTTGTATCACAATTCGGGGACCTCCAAAATAAACTTAGCGACGATCAAACAGTGGAACAATTCTTGAAAAGTTACTTCGGGTTCAAGCATGATTTTCTTGGAGTAGTTGCAGCTATGACTGTTGCATATGCTGTTGTTTTTGCCTTCACATTTGCTTTTGGTATTAAGGCATTCAATTTCCAGAAAAGATAGAAAGAGTTTACCTGCTGAAGTTTTAAGAGTAAGATTGGAGAAGAGTTGATTATGAAATTAGTATCTTAGTATTTATAGGCCACAACATGAAGAAGTATATGTTCTGTTATTTATTTTTTCTTGAATCCCAAGTTTTTGTGTAAGAGCTAATAGTTATAAGTGTTGAATGAAACTATAATGGCAAATTTGTTCCATGTATAGTTGGCTTGACTCTTTTACCTTGCCATCTTCTTACCATATCTTATTTATTTACTGAATTCTGAGCACTTTACCCCTTTTCCACACTAAATTCATCACAATTTGGGGATCTGCTGGTGTGGGTAGCAAGTATCTTATGAAATTAGTCGAGCTGTGTACAAGCTGGTTCAGACACCAAGATTATTGAAAAAAGAGTGGCTAGATTTGAAACTTTGTCACTACTGCTCGTAAAATGGAGAAGAAACGGTCAGTATAAGGAATTTTTTTGGAGCTCCAGTACTGGCGAGAGATTGGTTGTAAACTACTGTATATAGGTTGTAACTTGAACAACTGTTTACTTTCTCCATTCAAATAATATTTGGTGTTTCATTTTATTAACTTCTAGTAAAACATTGAATAAAAATAGTAATTTGCAGATCATAACAAGGCTGATACAACAATATATTAGAAAAACCATGGTATTATATAGTTTATCTCCATAGTATAGATCATGTAATATTTTCTGACTTAGGTCACTCGTTTCACTAACTCTATTTACACCTTTAGCCCCTGTTCCATTCTTAGGCTCAGGGACCGAGTTAGGTGTGACAAGGGAGTTCAATAGAATTCTTTTTGCGGAGAATTATAATGTACAATAGAGAAAAAATGAATTATTTTTATTATATAAAATAGTTGAATCCTTTGAAATAAGGAAGATCGTAGTGGCAAATGTTGATTGAAGTCACATTTTGAAATCATAGATGTGACATTGTCGTATATTTTTTTTTAAAAGAAAAAAATCCTCCTAGTAAGTATTACGGGCTCTACCACCACTTAAATCAATGGCGGATTTAGCCCAAAATAAAGGTGTATGTGAACTCATACCTTCAACGCCAAACTAGATATTTTATGAAAATATTTTCTAAAATCGATCTTGTTAGAGTAGGCCAATTAGATGTATTAGATGCTGATTATTACTTTGGACAGCTTTTTTTTCTTTACTATTGTATATATGGTTAACCCAATTGTACATATACTGGTTTGTAATAGTTAGAGTCCATTCCATTGTATTTTTTCATTCTTTCTGGGCCACTATAAATAGTGAAGCCCAATTATGTAATAAGGGACTATGATTCATTTTCTAACACACAGAAGAGACAAGGGTCTCGAAGCTTCTGTTCTCTGCAGACATGGTGTAAACCCTAGTCTCTAATCTTCTTCATTTCCTCCATTTCTTCATGTTAACATGCTTCAAAGCCGAGATCCGTCTAAATCCTGTGCTGAGAATTCGATCGATTCTACTCCTGTGTTCTCTCATTGCTTTTCTATCTACTTCGTCCGATTTTGATTTCTTTCGGTGTTCATGGTTTGGTGTTTGATTTTTCTGTTTAAATTTTCTCCAATAGTGAGTTCAATAATCCACTCCCGTGCATCGCAACAGTGAATTTTACTTTCAGACGACTTCAAGGATTTCGACTGAAATTAGGGCTTGCTCGTATCGAACTTCTATGATAGTGGATGTTGTTGAAGTGCTTTCTTCTAGTTAAAGGCCGTAGCTTTTTTCGGTTTCGAAAGAGGTTAGATAACATCAACTTCATTCTTCATTACATCTTTGTATTTTTGCTTGCATGACCTAGGTTTTTTGTATAATTGATTGTGAATGTGATAATATGACTAACAGAACTCCTGATACATTTTCAACTCCTACAATTTCTCGCACCGCCATCCATGAGGATGACTATACTCATCCATGTCATCCTTTCTATGTGCATCCATTAGATGGTTTGGGGACCTCGTTGGTCTCCACCCCATTTGATGGAACAATATATGGCAGTTGGAGCCGTAATGTCCTTGCTGCACTTTTAATTAGAAACAAACTAGATTTTATAAATGGAATTTCCCAGAAGCCTTCACCTACTTCACCTCTTGCCAAACAATGGAAGAGGTGTAATGACCTTGTCATCTCCTGGTTGGTAAACTCCTTGTCTAAGGAAATATCTCGCTGTGTGGAATATTCAGAGTTTGCTAGTGAAATTTGGAACGAGTTAGAAGAGAAGTATGATAAGGATGATAGTGCTAGAGTCTTTGAACTTAAGAAAGAGTTAGCACACTAGGGTCTCTTGACATATGCTCATATTTTGACTAAATCAAATAATTATGGGATGAGATAACTTCCATATCTGCTGGTCGAACTAAGGTGTGTTCTTGTGGGGCTAAGTCCGCAGAAGATGAGGAACAAAGAGCTTATCAGTTTTTAATGGGTTTGAATAATACATATGTCCAAACCAGGAGTAATATTCTGATGATGAAGCCTCTTCCTTCAGTTGGAGCTGTGTATAACATCCTATTATCTGATGAGAAGTAGAGAAATGTGTCTGATGGGACTCAGTTTCTTTCTACCTCTGCATCTTTTAGTGTTGGTGTCTCCGGGCAGAGTTGTCCTTCAAAGGTGAACTTTGAACCATCTAAACCAAGTCTCACCTATAAAAACTATAAGAAACCTGGCCATACTATAGACAAGTGTTACAAAATCCATGGTTATCCTCCAAATTTTAAGTTTGCTAGATCTCCTAGTCTTAGAAAGGCTAATGCACATGTTGAGCTTACCAGCCATCCTGAATTTGGCACTGGTGACATCTCTACTGAGCATGGTGCTCTTCCACGGTATGAAGATATGTCTTCTATCCCTGGGTTTACCAAATATTAGTATTCTCAATTGATGTTATTACTTCAACAGTCACATCTATCTCCTTCTCCATCTGCTTCAAACTTAATGGGGTCAGCCAATTTTGCTGGTAAGTTAATTCCTCCTGGTGTGTCTTATGGTGCATGTATGTTGACCAAAATGGATGGTATAGTATGGATCATAGACTTTGGGGCTTCTGACCATATACTAGAAATTTACTCTTTAATGCCTAAACCTTACCTGTTCCACACCTTGTTTCTCTTCCAAATAGGTATAAAGTCAAGATTACCAATTTGCCTGACTTGATATTGCACAATGTACTTTATGTTCCTAGTTTTCAATATAATCTTATTTCTGTCCACAAATTACTCTTTCAATGTGATGACATGGTACATTTTACCAAGTTTGCTTGTACTTTACAGGGTCCTTCAGTGAGGAAGCTAGTGGCACTTGGTAAGATGGACAATGGATTCTACAAGCTATTTCCGTCTGTCATTGCTCCTAACCCAGATTTTTCTTCTCTTGCTCATCCTGTTGTTTCAAGTGTTTCGGTTTCTAATTCTTCTGTTCATGCTAGTGTAACTGATGAATGTTCCCCTGTTAGTACCATGTCAGCTATTGATAATATAATTAAAGCTGAGGTTGATGGCATTACAGACTTGGGCATATTCCGTTCTCTAAACTAAACACTATATCTGCTATAAATTGTAAATTTCCTCATAAATAATTCTTTAATCGTCCCATTTCCCTTTAGCTAAGCAAACAAGACAACCTCTCCCTGATAGTAGTATATAATCCATTCATCTATTCCAATTAATTCACACTTGGGGACATTATCACGCACCCACTTATAATGGTTCCAAGTACTTTTTCACTATCGTTGAAGATTTCTCAAGGGCCACGTGGACCCATCATATGGGAGCCAAGAGTAATACTTTTGATTTACTCAAGACTTTCATTGCCATGGTTGAAACTCAATTACATACCAAGGTTCATGCTGTCAGAAGTGATAGTGCCCTACAATTGGGCTCTAGTACCTCATGTTCTCTTTTATTTTCTGAAAAAGGCATTCAATATTAGGCTTCCTACCCACACACCCCTCAATAAAATGGAGTGGTGGAAAGGAAGTACAAACATTTGCTTGAAACTGCCAGAGCTCTATTATTTAATCTCATATTCCTATTAGGTTCTAGGGGGACTGCATTCTCACCACCGCCTACTTGATCAGTAGGTTTCCCTCTCATCTCGTTAATCACAAGTCCCTATGAATTGTTAAATGGTTCTGTTCCCTCTTATTCTCATCTTAAAGCTTTTGGTTGTTTATGCTACTATACTATAACTAAATTGCTCAAGGACAAATCTCCCAGATCCATTCCATGTGTGTTTATGGGTTATCCTTTTGCTAAGAAAGGCTATAAACTCAATAGTCTCACTCCCAAAACCTGTCTCATATGTAGGGATGTCATTTTTCTAGGACATATTTTTTCATTCATTAAGGCTTCCTATCAATCTTATCACATTCTCCCTTCTTCTTTATCTATTTGTTTTAATATTGATTGTTCTGTACCGCTTCTTCTTTATCTTCTCCTTCACCTATTTCTTCTTCAACTATCGATCTTTCTTCTCCTATTTTGTATTCTGCTCCTAGTTCTTCTCTAACTCCCACTTCACCTCATTTTCCTTCACCTCATGGTTCTTCACCTAATGATCATTCAGCTCATGTTTCTTCTTCTCTTTTGCCTGTTTTGAGAAGATCCTCTAGACCACACAACCCTCCTAGTTATCCCAAAAGCTATGTTTGTCATGTCCCTATCCTCCAATTCCATCTCAGTTCCCTATGTTGGTCAGTTGCATATCCTAGAGCCTCATTGATATTCTCAGGCAACCACCATCCTTGAGTAACAAGATGCCACGTAGAAGGAATTTGAGGGCTTTGGAAGCCAATGGAACTTGCAAAATTATTGAGGAAAGAAGCTTATTGGGTGTAAATGGGTTTACAATATGAAATATAAGGCTGATGATAGTATAGAAAGATACAAAGCTAGGTTGGTGGTCAGGGGTGATATTCGAGTGGAATGTATTGACTTTTATGAAACATTCTCCCCTATTGTCAAAATGTCCACTATTAAGACCTTAATTGATTTGGCCATCAAAAAATAGTGGTTTCTATTCCAACTGGATGTCAACAATGCTTTCTTACGTAGTGATCTTGATGAAGAGGTTATCTTGAAGCTTCCCCATGGACTGCCTGTTCCTGCCTCCACCTCTTCTTCTACATCTATGGTCTGCAAGCTCCAGAAATCCGTTTATGGGTTGAGGAAAGCTTCCAGATAATGGTGTGCTAAGTTGTCTCAAGCTCTTTCTTCTAGATGTTACGTGCTCTCTCAATTACTACTCTGTCTTCACAAAAGGTTCTGGGTTTCTTTGATTATATTGTATGTATATGTAGATGACATCATTCTAACTGATACTGACTTGACAAAAATTTCTGCCCTGAAGAGTTTTCTCCATGATCAATTCAAATTCAAGGATTTGGGTCTCCTTAACTAATTTCTTGGTATTGAAGTTCTCTATACTTCTTTTGGGGTTTTGGTTCATCAAAGGAAATTTATTCACGATCTTTTAGAAGCATTTCTGTAACACTCCTCAAATTTATAAAAGTTTGAAGACACGCTAATTATAGAATTAAACTATTATTATTACTATTATTTTTATCTTGCCTATAGTAAAATATATATGTATATATATATATATATATGTATATATATATATATATATATATATATATATATATATATACATACATACATACACACACTTACATAATTGGATATACAATTAGGGGAATAATAATAATTTTAATATTATTTAGTTATTTAAAAGTGGGTATCATTAATTATTAATTAAGTATAAAAAAGAAAAAATGGTCCTAAAGCCCATAAAAGGGCTGATGGAACAAAGGCTTCCAGCCTTAAAGGAAACAGAACACGTTCTGTTATATTCATAATAAGCATTAGAAGGCAAAAGCCTTAGACCAAATATACTCACGAAGCAGAGAGCCAGGAAACTCACGCGGGCAACGGAAAAAATTATAGGGTTTCTTACAAATCACTAATTCTTGAACTCAGATATGAAAATTCCCTATGGCCAATTACCCTACAATAGTAATTGGTAAGAATTGAATAGTTAATTTCATTCTTCCTCTATATCAACAATAAATTTCATGTTTAGGTGTGAAATTTTAAAATTAATTAAAATGCACTGGTTGTTGTAGAATCGATTATTTGACTGGTGTCAATTGGACTGTGACCTATGTATTGGCTCGAGAAGTTTTGAGGTGAGTTGATATAACCCTTTACTAAAGTGGTTTAACTCACAAAAGCACGCATACAAGGTGTTTGATGAATTTCTTAAAAGAGTTTATCTTTATTTAATTAGAGCGAGTGAGTATCCATTAATTTAGAATTGTTCTAGTAAAAGTTTAGCTGATCTATTATGCTACATGTGCTTAAATTTCTAGATTTTTGTGTTATTCTTATATGCTATTTTCATGTTGAAAATTATGAATAAGAAAGAATCTTTAGAAATATTTTTATATGTTTACTTCATTCTTATGCCATGGCTTACATTTAAGGACGCCAATATAAGCATGTACATAATGTTCTATAAAGAAAAGATTTAGACTTGAAAAATCACAAGAAGAAGTTTTAGAAAGAAAAGATTTTTGGGGAGTATCCTTTATTCTGAGAAGGGGTCATCGTCCAGGCCGAGGGTCCTGACCAAGGCGTTGACTTCCTGAAACTACATGTGCCGAAGTAGGGAGCACACGAGCAGAGGGTCTCGTTGCTGAGAAATTACTTACTCATGCTAAGGTATGATACATGAGCGATGAGAACCATGAAGCGAGTGACACCTCGTGGATTGGGCATATTTGATCATGTTGGGATCGAACCCGTGCCGATCACACGGTGACTGAGACAGAGTTAAGTCAGAATAGTTGGAACTCCTAAAGTATAAAGTGAATTATTGTTTTAAAGAAAGAAAAAGAAAAGAATTTCTTTTAGAATATTCATAAATTGCTATTATACAATATTTTAGAATTATTCTTATAAGCTTTATGTTTTACATGCATTTAGAACATTTGCTCGTAATGTGTATGTTATTAAAGTTTCTCCCCATGTTGTTGAGATCACTGAGTGCAATGGATGATACTGACGTTCTCTTTTGGGAACCTGCGTTGGTCTGCGGTACAACGTAGGAACCAGATTTGTAGGCGAGCATGCTACAAGTTAGGACTTCCTTCCCTTCCAGTGCTATTGGTGAGCTCCACTTTTGTTCGTGGAGTATTCATAATAGTCATTTTTAGTTAGCTATTTCTTTGTTTATTTAGAGAACTGGACAGAAAATCTCATATCCTGAGCAATGCGTCAGTTTATCAGTAGAGGCTTCATAGACATATGTCGTTGGGTTAAGATTAAGATATTTTTGATAATAACTTAGATGTATTTCATTGATTACTATGAATAAAGTTTTGGAGTTGATTTATTTAAATATTTAAATTAATCAAAAGTATTTGGTTAGAGTATTTCCTTGTGCATATAAAGTTTGGAATTATAATAGATTTGATAAGCAGAGATGGTTCGCTCAGTCATTCTTAGTGATCGAGTGCCGGTCCCGGCTTGCTTAGAAAATGGGTCGTGACAAACTTGGTATCAGAGCCTTAGGCTTATGGAGTCCTAGGGGTCTATGAAGTCGTGGTAGAGTCTTGTTTATGGGTATGAAACATGCCATACTAATAAACAGGAGGCTACAAGCATTTAGGAAAATCTCATTTTTTGTCATACTTTAGATCGTGCATTAGATCCTACCTCTATGAAATTATCGAATGTATTCGTTCTCCAAAACTCGCAGAAATGGCTCGTACTCACAACTCTGACACTGACACTCAAGATGCTGCTCAAGAAACTATTGCTACCATTGTGGCTCAAGGTAGAACTAAAAATACTTCAACTGAAAAGGAAAGGTAAATCCATAAAGGGTGTTCAAGTACCCAAGGTTGAACATGAAGAAGGGGTGGAGCATGATGAGCAAGTACCTCAGGATCGAACATCACGCCAATAGAAGCTCCGACTCAAACAACTATATCCCCAGAAGTGGGTCAAATGTTTAATGTTTTCAACTATGCTATGGAGATTTTTAAGCCTTTATGGCCAACCAGAACGAGAGAAGAGATGAGATTCCACCTAAATCAAATAGACAGAACAATTCTGAGTCCTCACGAGTGAATGAATTTTTGAATTTGAGTCCTCCAGTGTTTCATGGGTCTATAGTTGATGAAGATCTAATGTTGTGGTTGGAGGGTGTCAAGAAAGCCCTCCGAGTGATGAAAGCATTTGATGAGGAAGTTTTGGAGCTGACTGCTTACTAGTTTAGAGATGTGGCTGGCGCTTGGTTTGAGATGTGGGAAAAGGAAAGAGATGAAGATGATGGTCCGCCTACTTGGGAAGAATTTGAATAGGCCTTCATGGCTAACTTTATCTCAGAAGAGGATAGGGAAGCTAAGGCTACAGAGTTCGAATAGCTCAAGCAAGGGAATAAAAGTTTGCAAGAGTACTACATGGAGTTCATAAGGCTAGCTAAGCATGCTCCTCACATGGTTAAGACAGAAAAAGCAAAGATTCACAGGTTTGTTGGAGGTTTAGCTTACAACATTAAGGATACAACCTTAGATGCAACAGTAAGGATGACAGTCTTCTCCTATGTTGTGGGATTTTCCAAGCACTTAGAAAGACAGACAACAAAGGAGAGAAGAAAAAAGAGCATAACAAGAAAGCCAAGGCAGCAGGCAGGTTTAATGGTACATCCAGCGGAGGTGGAAGAGATTCCTCTAATAAGGAGTCATTAGCACCAGCTCAGTCTAGTCATCAGTCAGGTGGTGGGTCTTCCTTCAGACATACTCAAAGTTATGGAAATCAGTCTCTCCAGAATCACAAGTTTAGGACATCATCCTCAGATAGCCAGAGTCATGCCGAGCAACATTAACACCAACAAGGTCTTTGTGGAACATGTAAGCGTCAACATTCAGGTCAGTGCAAGCTTGGGTTTCATGGTTGCTACCATTGTGGAGACATTGGTCATATAAAGGCCAACTACCCAAAGTTGCGACGTAATTTCAGTGGTGGATCAACTCGTCCTTCTAGTTCCTCAGCTACTGTTGATGCACCACCTCAGGCTCGTGGTTCTCATAATTAGACCGGGCATATAGCAGGCAGAGGTGCATACCGAATTACTCAGGGAGGGGGAAAACCCCGTTTGTTTGCTACACTTGATCATCAGAGTGCGAGGCATCTGCAGAAGTTATTACAGGTATACTTTTAGTTTGCTCACATAATTCTTATGCCATAATGGATCCAGGTTCAGCGTTTTCATATGTGAATCCATACTTTGCAATTAACCTCGGGCTAGAACCTGAACAACTTAGTGAGCCATTTCTAGTATCTACTCCAGTTGGCGAGTCAATGAAAGCCACCAGAGTCTATAGAGGGCTATTATAGAAGGTTTGTGGAGGGGTTTTCCTCACTTGCATCTCCATTAACTAAGTTGACTCAAAAACCAGTTAAGTTTCAGTGGTCAGACGCTTGTGAGCAGAGTTTTCAAGAGTTAAAGAAGAAGTTGACCACTACACCTGTGTTAACCTTGCTGACAGGTTCGGGTGGGTTCACAGTGTATTGTGATACTTCCAGAGTGGGCCTTGATTGTGTTATTATGAAAAATGGAATAGTTATTGCTTATGCTTCCAGGCAGTTAAAGAATCATGAAAAGAACTACCCTACACACGACTTGGAGCTTGCAGCAGTGATGTTTGCATTAAAGATATGGCGACATTACCTTTATGGCGAGCATTCTGAAGTCTTCAAGCAAAAAGAACTAAATTTGAGACAGAGAAGGTGGCTCAAGCTATTGAAATATTATGACATCAATATCCTTTATCATCCGGAGAAAGTTAATGTAGTAGCAGATGCAGTTATTAGGAAGTCAATGGGTGTCTTGGCCCATCTTGCAGTACAAAGACGATATTTGGGTCGAGAAATTCAAAAACTAGCAAATGATGGAATTAAATTGGATGAGGCTGAAGAAGTGGATATGAATTCTTATGTCTTAGCGCAATCCACTCTTGTTTCGCGTGTTAAGGCTAAGCAAGACGAAGATCCGTACTTAGTGAAATTAAAAGAAGGAGTCAGAAGCAAAGAGATCACCGCTTTAACTCTATGAAGTGATGGAGTTTTGAAGTTGAATGATAGGTTATGTGTACCTGATGTAGGTGGTCTTAGGAAGGACATAATGGAGGAAGCTCATAGTTCGAGGTACTCTATGCACCCAGGTGCTACCAAAATGTATCTAGATTTGAAAGAGTTGTATTGGTGGAAAGGCATGAAGAAACAAGTAGCAGATCATGTGGCTAAATGTTTAAATTGTCTGCAAGTCAAAGCCGAGCATCAGAGGCCTGGTGGCCTAGCTCAAGATATAGAGATACCACAGGAAGTGGGAGATGATTAATATGTATTTCGTAGTAGGTCTACCTCACACATACCGTAAACATGATTCAATTTGGGTTATTGTAGACCGACTGACAAAGTCCGCGCATTTCCTACCAGTAAAGACGACAGATTCCGCAGAGCAGTATGCGCAGTTGTACATCAAAAAAATAGTCTGATTGCATGGTACTCCAGTTCAGTCATATCTGACAGAGGCCCTCAGTTCACGACGCATTTTTGGCAGGCATTTCAGAAAAAATTAGGAACCAAGGTCAATTTAAGCATCACTTTCCATCCATAGACCGATGGCCAGGCAGAAAGGACCATTCAGACTCTCGAAGATATGCTACGTGCGTGTGTTATAGATTTTGGAGGTAACTGGGATGATCACTTGCCACTTTTATAATTTGCTTACAATAACAGTTATCAGTCTAACATTGGTATGGATCCTTATGAGGCGTTGTATGGGCGGAGATATAGGTCTCCAGTGGGCTGGTTTGAACCAGCAGAGGTGCCGTTGATTGGTACAGAGTTTGTTTGTGAGGCCTTGAAGAAAGTTCAGCTAATTAGAGAAAGACTTAAAGTGGCTTTGAGTCGTCAAAAGTCTTATTCTGACCAGAGGCATTGTGAGTTATAGTTCATGGTTGGTGATAAGGTGTTTTGAAAGTTTCACCGATGAAGGAGTTATAAGGTTTGGTAAGAAAGGGAAACTTAGCCCTAGATTTATCGGACCTTATGAAATTCTAGAAAAGAAAGGAAATGTGGATTATAAGTTAGCGCTACCCATTGAGTTGTCCTCTATTCATCCTGTCTTTCACGTGTCTATGCTTAGAAAGTACATTCATGATGATTCGCATATAATACTTGCCGATACTATAGAAATTAAAGAAGGCTTGACTTATGAAGAGGTACCTATAGAAATTTTCGATAGGCAAGTAAGATAGTTGAAAACAAAAGATTTAGCGTCGGTGAAAGTTTTGTAGAGTAATCATGATTCAAGAGATGCTACATGGGAGGTCGAGGAAGATATGAGAAAGAAATATCCATATTTATTTGAGGAAAAAGGTATGTGAACCTAAGTTTTGTTTGACATTTATAATTCATTTATTAAAAACAAGTTAGCAAGTGTTTCTGTCCTTCCTAGATTATGCTTAGTTGTTGTAGTAATTTAGTTATGTAGTAGTATATTTAATTCATTAAAGTGATTTACTTGTGCTAAAGTTGTTGTGCTTTAGATTATTGTTAGTCATTGTGGCACCTCCTTGCCGGAATGTGAGTAATTAATTTATGACCTCCGTGTGGTGCCGATGAATGTCCTGTTATGGTATATTTGGTTGTTGTTAATGTAGTTGTGGTATTTGTGATAGGGATATTTCTTTGGATAGTCCAATTTAAAAAGGAAACTCTGCCAAAATTTTTGAAAAGTAGGGAGTTAGCCAAAATTTTAAGTCTCTTTGTAGAGTCAGTAGTGCTAAGAAAGTTTAAGAGGTTCAAAGACCTAAGGAACAATTTTTAGCTTAAGAATAAAGCCCTAAAAACATTCGAGGACTAATGTTTTTAGGGAGGGAAGATTGTAACACTCCTCAAATTTATAAAAATTTCGAGACACGATAATTATAGAATTAAATTATTATTACTATTATTTTTATCTTGCCTATAGTGATATATATATATATATATATATATATATATATATATATATATATATATATATAATTGGATATACAATTAGGGGAATATTAATAATTTTAATATTATTTAGTTATTTAAAAGTGTGTATCATTAATTATTAATTAAGTTAAAAAGAGGAAAAATGGGTCTAAAGCCCATAAAAGGCTGAGGGAACAAAGGCTTCTAGCCTTAAAAGGAAACAGAACACGTTGTGTTATATTCATAATAAGCATTAGAAGGTAATAACCTTAGACCAAAAATATTCACGAAGCAGAGAGCCTGGAAACTCATGCGGGCAGCGAAAAAAAATCTAGGGTTTCTTACAAATCACTAATTCTTGAACTCGGGTATGAAAATTCTCTATGGTCAATTACCCTACATTAGTAATATGTAAGAATTGAATAGTTCATTCCATTCTTCCTCTATATCAATGATAAATTTATGTTTAGGTGTGAAATTTTAAAATTGATTAAAACGCACTGGTTGTTGTAGAATCGATTATTTGGCTGGTGTCAATTGGACTGGGGCCTACGTATTGGCTCGAGAAGTTTTGAGGTAAGTTGATATTACCCTTTAATAAAGTGGTTTAACTCACAAAGCACGCATACAAGGTGTTTGATGAATTGATTAAAAGAGTTTATCGTGTTTTTTGGTAATTAAATTTTTGTATTAATCACCAAAGGTATTCATTTACAAAACCATAGTTCAGCTACACACAGCTGACTATCACCTAATAGACTTAGCTAACAACTACATTTACTGAACCTATATTTCTAATTACAGTAGAGAATGCTGAAGCTGTAGGCTAACTTTAGGGGGACTCCTAACATGACATGTATATGCAATATTTCTAAGTAATTGTCCACTAGAACAAGAGACATTCTTAAACAACCTTGAATTTCTCTCTAACCAAATGTTATAGAACATTTCAGCAATGATCATTTTGACAATGTGAGCTCGACTCGTTTTTCCTTTAGATTTGGTTATGATCCACTGAATGTACTGCTCCCAGTATTGATAATTAGCCTGAGCTACTCCAATCCATACTAATGCTTGATGTCTCAGTAGGGTGGAAAAGGGACACGAGAAGAAGAGGTGATCTCTGGTCTCCATTCCTTGTTGGCATAATGCACAGGTGTTGTCCACAGTTAGATTCCACTGTCCCAATCTGTCCTTAGTAGGTAACCTATCCTGTAATATCAGCCAAAGGTTGAAGACTTCCTTGGGTCTGGCATAGTTTTGGATGGTTTGATTCTTCCACAAAACTCTAGGCAGTTGTCCAATCTGTTGTAGATACAGCATCTTTATAGAGCACACTGATTGGTTCATCAACTGGGATTGCTGCAATGTAACAGTAGCTTCAATAATCTTCCTGACCATCCAACTGGCTTGGTTAGGAATGACTATGGAATGTAGTTGCTGCTGCTTTATATAGACAGAATGAATCCATGTAACCCATAGCACATCCTTCTTGTGGGCCAGATCCCATCCAAGTTTGATAATTGCAGCTCTGTTCCATATTAGCCTCCAGCTGATTTAGGCAAACATACCTTATCCCAAGCTATATATGCTTTCTTTGATATACTAGCTGAACCTGTCCATACAAAGGATCTACATACTGCTTCTAGCATCTTTAAGATTTTTGAAGGAATAAGGAAGAGTTGAGCCCAGTAGGCATGTATGCCAAATATGAATGATTGCACCAATTGTACTCTACCTGCATAGGACAGTTTTCTGGCAGTCCAGGATGTGATCCGGGCAGTAACCTTATCCACCAATGGTTGCCATTGCAACAAAGACATTTTCTTGGTAGATAGAGGAACTCCCAGATATTTGAAAGGTAACTCCCCATATACATAGCCAAGATGATATACAATTTGATGCTGTATATCAGTAGGAACACCCCCAAAGTAGACAGAACTTTTGCTTAGGTTAGCTTTCATCCCAGAGGCTTCAGTGAAATGAGAGAAGTACTTAAACATGGTTGCTACAGACTGATGCTCTCCTTTTACAAACAACAAAAGGTCATCTGCAAAGCCCAGGATGGAATAGGAAACCTGAATCCTTCTTTAGTTCAACAAGAGCTCTACTAAGATATTTCATCACTATAGCAAAAAGAAAGGGGGAAATTGGATCACCCTGCCTCAAGCCTTTAGCTGCTTGGAAGGGTTCTGTAGTTTCCCCATTCACCATGACTGTATAGCTAACTGTTTGGACACATTCCATTATCCACTTCATAAACCTGCCTGGAAAATTTAAGGCTTCCATTACCTGCTGTAAGAAGATCCATTCAACAGAATCATATGCCTTCTGTAAATCTATTTTAATCATGCATCTAGGGGACACATGGGCTCTTGCATAATGTTTGATCAGTTCATGTGCAAGAATAACATTGTCAGCAATCCTCCTGCCTGGGATAAAACCTGCATGGGCATCACAGATGATATTGGCCATGCATTTCTGTAATCTGTTGGCCAATATCTTAGAGACAATTTTATATAAGACTGAGCAGCAAGCTATAGGTCGAAACTCCTTGACTGATTGTGGATTAGCAACTTTAGGTATCAAGGTGAGGGAGGCACAATTAACTGGTTTATACATTCTACTAGACTGGAAGAAATGCATAACTGCCCCGATGATCTGATTGCCAGTGAGACTCCAGGTCTGCTTGAAAAAGGTAGCATTGTATCCATCAATACCCGGTGCTTTGTCATCACCTATTGCTTTTAGGCTATCCAGAATCTCATCACTAGTGATATCAGCAGCTAACTGTTGCTTCTGGCTATGTGTGAGCTTTGGGCCATTATCCACATATGACCTATTAATTGCTGGTAGAGAAGCAGCTGATGTTCCCATCAAAGATTTATAGAAATTCTTGATCTCATCTCTAATGTCAACTGGATTGGTAAGTCTGGTACCCCCTGATGTAACCAGTTCTGTTATGTTTTTATACTGGTTCCTTTCTTTCAAAACACCATTAAAATAATTATTATTTGAGTCTCCCAATTGAATCCGTCTGGCTCTGGACTTCTGTTGTAGAGCACTCTCTTCTATCATTGACCATTTTTCCAGCTTCAATACCATTTCCTTTTCTTTAGTCTGCAAATCATCAGTATAGTGCAGCCTCATGTGGTTCTGAATGTCCTTCAACTCCTCCATGCTAGACTCAATTTTCTGTGCAGTGTTCTTAAAATCTCTAACATTTAGAGATTTTAGAACAGGTTTGAGTGCCTTGAGATTGTTCCACACCTCCTTGAAAGTACCTTGGGTAGTATTTCTCCAATTCTCCTTGATAATTTGCTGGAAGCCCTTGTGATTAGCCCATGCATTGTAGAATCTGAAAGGGGCCTTCCTGATAATAATATCTTCATTCATAGTAAGCACAATTGGATTATGATCAGAGATTAAGGGGGGATCATATACAGTTTTTACATGACTCCATTTAATCATCCAGTCATAATTACCAAATATTCTGTCCAATCTGCTACAAACTCTATCATTGCCGGTTTGTTTGTTGGTCCATGTGAAGAATTCCCCTTTTCAAGGAAGTTCTGATAGTTCAGCCAGTTGTATATATTGAGTGAAATCCAGAATTTCAGCTTGTTTAACTTGGTTACATGATTGTCTGTCATTGATAGACATCACAGCATTGAAGTCACCTGCAACCAGCAAAGGATCAGTAATACCAGTAGCAAAAGTCTGTAGTTGTTTCCACATTGTTCTTCTTTGATCCAATCCATTGAATCCATAAACCACAGTGAGGAGGCAAACCAGCTCCCCTGTAGGAGTGTTGACACTGCAGTGAAGGAATTGAGCCTCCTCCTGAATACCAGTGACTCTAATCTTCTGAGTATCCCATAAAATCCAGATTCTACCCCTTGGAGAGTTCTAGCATGTTCCAACTGGAACCAACAGATTAGCTATTCTCACTGCATTGCTCTCCTTTACCTTTGTCTCTACCAGACCAACAAGGTTAAATTTATTCTGTCTAAAGTATTCCTTAGCTTCCTTATGCTTATATCTCTTATTTACACCTCTAATGTTCTAGACTAAAAACTTCATTAGGTATGACTAGGGCCCCCTTCATCTGGGGAATTTCCTGGTCTACTAACTGGCATAATTTTGACATCTATTGCTCATCACAACAGGGGATAATGGGGGAAAATTTGCAAGATTGAACACTGGAGATTGCACCTGTTTGCCTTTATCTACCTGTGTGAACACATCTGTACTTCCTAAAGGATCAACAGCCTTAGGAGGTACTACAATCTGCTTTGGTACTAGTTGTTGTTTGGGAGCCTCCTAATGCTGCATACCATTCTGACTTGGCAATTTAGCTCTCCATTCCTGAACAACTCTAGGCTTGCGTGTAGGTCGAGGAGGTTTGGGAATAGCCAGACAGCTATGTCCTACCATAAGGCACTTCTCACAGTATGTTGGTTTCCAGTCGTATTCCACATCCTGCACAAATTTCTTACCATTTGGATCTATAAGCTCAATCTCACTTGGCAATTCCTTAGATACATTAACCTCAATGAGCATGCGTGCAAAAGAAATCCTAGTTTGCTTAGTAGTGCATTCATCAGCAAAAATAGGCTTGCCAAGGAAACTGGCTATCCTACTCAATGACCTAATTCCCCAGCATGACATAGGGAGTTTATGGAACTTTACCCACAGAGGAATGTCAGTAGGGAAAGCAACAGTGAAATCGAAATCAGCAGTCCATTGTTTTAATACCATAGGTCTATTAGCAATGGAATATGGACCAGCACATATAACTTCTTTGGCATCTTCTATGGTTCGAAATTTGGCTACATAATAACCCTCCTCATGGTAGTATAACTCGGGTTCTGGAACATGGGACCAATGGAGATTGATGAAACGTTTCATTGCATTGTACCCAGGTCCAGTCCCCAACACAAAAATCACTAGGGCACATTTCCAATTATGTTCTTCCTCCTCCACTTCCTCTTTAATCAGCTGCCCTACAGGTTTGCCATCAAGCAGAGTTGGTGGGATATACTCCAATGCCATACCATTTGAGGCAAATCTATTCTTCTGGAAGAGAATTGCCCACCCTTTGGTTGCTTCAGTAGTCGTCTTCTCTGGTTCTGTCACTGATGGTTGCTCTGGGTTCTGCATGTGGTCATTTTCTCCATTTCCTTGTACCACCTGGGGTTGAGGAAGCAACGAAACTTCAACTTGTTCAGAAACCTCCTCCGATTGGATCAATGGAACAGTAACAAGAATTGGTACTTCTTCACTGGGAACACTGGATGTGTGATTTATCGTTGAGATGATGCGATCTATGGTTGTAATCGGTAGTTTCCGAGGTCGACCCCTTCCACGACCTCTTCCTCTCACCATGAAAACCAGCTCGGCATACGTTTACTAACGTGTGCCTAGAGGAGAGTCGGAAGAGAGAGAGTTTGTAGGAAGATTATCTGGGGTTGATCCTTAAAAGAGTTTATCTTTATTTGATTAGAGCGAGTGAGTACCCATTAATCTAGAATTGTTCTAGCAAAAGTTTAGCTGATCTACTATGCTATATGTGCTTAAATTTCTAGATTTTTGTGTTATTCTTATATGCTATTTTCATGTTGAAAATTATGAATAAAAAAGAATCTTTAGAAATATTTTTATATGTTTACTTCATTCTTATGCCATGATTTACATTTAACGACATCAATATGAGCATGTACATAATGTTCTATAAAGAAAAGATTTAGACTTGAAAAATCCCAAGAAATTTTAGAAAGAAAAGATTTTTGGGGAGTATCCTTTATTTTGAGAAGGGGTCATCGTACCGGCCGAGGGTCTTGACCAAGGCGTTGACTTCCTGACACTACTTGTGTCAAAGTAGGGAGCACACGAGCAGAGGGTCTCGTTGCTGAGAAATTACTTAGCCATGCTAAGCTATGATACATGAGCGCTTAGAACCATGAAGCGAGTGGCACCTCGTGGATTGGGCCTATTTCATCAGGTTGGTATCGAACCCGTGCCGATTACATAGTGACTGAGACAGAGTTAAGTCAGAATAGTTGGAACTCCCAAAGTATAAAGTGAAGTATTTTTTTTAAAGAAAGAAAAAGAAAAGAATTTCTTTTAGAATATTCATAAATTGCTATTATGCAATTATTATTAGAATTATTCTTGTAAGCTGTATATTTTACATGCATTTAGAACATTTGCTCGTAAAATATATGTTATTAACGTTTCTCCGCATGTTGTTGAAACTCACTGGGTACAATGGATGGTACTGACGTTCTCTTTTGGGAACCTACATTGGTCTGATGTACAACGTAGGAACCGGATTTGCAGGCGAGCAGGCTACGAGTTAGGACTTACTTCCCTTCTAGTACTATTGGTAAGCTCCACTTTTGTTCGTGGAGTATTCCTTAAAGTCATTTTTATTTAGCTATTTCTTTGTTTATTTAGAGAACTGGCCAGGAAATCTCATATCCTAAGCAGTGCGTTAGTTTATCAGTAGAGGCTTCATAGACATAGGTCGTTGGGTTAAGATTCATATATTTTTGAAATAACTTAGCAGTATTTTATTGGTTACTATGAATAAAGTTTTGGAGTTGATTTGTTTAAATATTTAAATTAATCAAAAGTATTTGGTTAGAGTATTGCGTCGTTGAATATAAAGTTTGGAATTAAAATAGATTTGATAAGCAGAGATGATTCGCTCGGTCATGCTTAGTGATCGAGTGCCAGTCCCGGCTTGCTTAGAAAATGGGTCGTGACAAACTTGGTATCAGAGCCTTAGGTTTATTGAGTTCTAGAGGTCTATGAAGCCGTGTTAGTAGAGTCTTGTTTATGGGTATGAAGCGCGTCATACTTATAAACAGGAGGCTACAAGCATTTAGGAAAAATCTCATTTTTTGTCATACTTTAGATCGTGCAGTAGATCCCACCTCTATGAAATTATCGAATGTATTAGTTCTCCAAAACTCGCAGAAATGGCTCGTACTTGCAACTCTGACACCGACACTCAGGATGCTGCTCAAGAAACTATTGTTATCATTGTGGCTCAAGGTAGAACTAAAAAGACTTCAACTCAGAAAAGGAAAGGTAAATCCACAAAGGATGTTCAAGTACCCCAGGTTGAACATGAAGAAGGGGTGGATCATGATGAGCAAGTTCCTCAGAATCCAACGCCACCCCAATAGCAGCTCCGACTCAAACAATTATAACCCCAGAGGTGGGTCAAATGTTTAATGTTTTCAATAGTACAATGGAGTTGTTTAACCTTTGTGGCCAACCAGAACGAGAAGGGACTATGATTCATTTTCTAACATACAGAAGAGACAAGGGTCTCGATGCTTCTGTTCTCTGCAGATATGGTGTAAACCCTAATCTCTAATCTTTTTCGTTCCTCCATTTTTCATGTTAACTAATATTGTATACTAACACCTATGCTTCAAAATATTAAATATTGAACTTGGTTGAGGGTTAAGTTACTTATCCAAAGGAATATGGATCGATTCCCACTTAATATTTATTTTCTCTTCTTTTTTTAGTGGTGCATCCATATTACAGAAATTTCACGTCTACCTATGAGTTGGGCTAAACTATAGGTTCTCTCATATCAAAAAAGGAAAGCAATCAATCAACTTCTTTGTCCTTTTTTTTTTATTTCCCTCTTTTTTTTTGGTAAGGGCCAAATAAATCTTTTTGACATTTCATGTTTTACTTCACTAAAAAGGAATGATAAAAAATTTCAAAGTAAAACGCAGTAAAGTCCAATGTTTATGCATTTCCTAACATTTTTAATGTTTTTGGAATGGAGTATTCCATTGGGCATACTTTCCTCCACATGAGTTGTTTTTCTAAGCCCATCCTCACTACTTAGCATTTACGTATGCACACAAAGATATAGTTTGTAAGGTTTCTCTTAATATTTTCAAATCTTTGGAGAGAAACTGATAAATTTATAAGAGTGGGAAAAAAACAATTTTTTTGGTGTTAATTAAGACTATTCTAAACCTCAAAATTTTTAAAATAAAATCTACTTATTTAAGAACTAGTCAAATTACGATAAATCATACATTTTCGGATTCAATTTATATTGACCCTTTTTTCTTTTTAAGTTGTTTCTATTATAATTAAATAAAAGAACAAGAGCAATATTGCAGAGAAAGAGAGAGAAAATTCTTATTGAATTTTGGGGGTAATTTACAATGGGGTAAGACCCCTCTATTTATAGGAGAAAAATGACTTAGCCTCAAAGTAAAATTCTTTACAAGATAGACATTCACTCCAAATAGAATTCTATTCATAACACTCCCCCTTGAATGTCTACTCGATAAGTAATGTGCCTCGTTAAAACCTTAACTAAAATAAAACCAAATGGGAAAAAAAATTTTAGAAATGAAAAAAGAGTACACATATCTAACAATATGTCATTTGGTTGCCTCGTTAATAACCTTGCAAGAAAAACCCAGCGGGACAAAGGAAAAAGAGTACAACGCGTATTAACTCCCCCTGATGAGAGCATCAATTCATATCCATGAGCCTTCACATTCCAATCTTGTGCACCATTTTCAAGAGATCGTTGGTAGAGATTTGATAAATAAATCAGCCATATTAACTATAATGAATATTTGCACCTTGTAATCATAACTCGTGATAGATATATAATGTATTCACAAATATCGTGGAATGGATCTTCAATATCTCCATAAAGGTATCCTCGCTATCACATTATCATGCTTATATTTATAGCAAGATTCATTTGTGCATAAATTGCACTGAGGAAGTGGTACCTCAAGATCAAGAATTGTAGATGCTTTAAACAACTTAAATCCTTCATGGATTGTCATATAAGTTAAGTCATATAAGCCATATTATAGACTTTAGATGCATATCAAGTTTTCATGTCATGCTAGATAAATAAGATATCAAAACTTGATTGCACATACCATTGACTTTATACTTTTAAGTATTTGAACTACATGTCCAAAATTATATGTCTTTCATATGGAATCAATTCTACTTGAATTGTTCTCTTCCATTTGGCCATTACTTTTGTGTCTATATTCGATAGACTTAAGATCTTCATCTAAACTTATTGCTATGATAGATTTCGTCGACAAACATGTTATATCAGTCCAATAAATTTTTATAAAGGCATAACATATAGATCTTTTCATTCATATATTCATCTACCTGAATCTCTCATGAGATTTTATGAAGTGCTATGTCACGTGACCTTCTAGATCACTTGCCTCATTTATTATGATCACTTTGATCATCTACTCATCATCTTTATCAAGAAGTTCTATTTGAAACTGATTTGTCTATACACTTTAAGCGTACCATAGATTTTGTCCTTCTAGGACTTAATATGAGCATTTGCAATGAGAATATAGTTACTTTCTTTGGGTCAGCAAATGCGTATGGCATGCTTTGCAATATGTTGCGAATGAATTATCTTTTTATGAACTTCAAGTTCATATTATCCTATTCGAGTATCTATATGTATAAATAATAATTTATTCCATGTAACTTTTTTCTCAACTGTTGTATCTTGTCTCCCCCTCATGTTAGAAAACTAACTTGCTTACTCAACTTTGAAAATTCATCTTTGTGAATTATAGTGTTAATGAAAATATACACCGCACATCAATAATAAGATAAAATTATTTAGTTCCTGACCCTGAACCATTTGTGAGGGGAGAATGCAACATACTTTCGTATATAACACATATCTAAATGATATATATAACTTTGTTCTTATAAAAAATAGTTTAGCTATTAAGTAGAGGCACTCAATAAATTATTTTGATAAACCAATTATGATGTAAACCAACTTATCAAGATGAACTTCTTGAATAGAAAATCTGGAAATTATGCTTGAAATTAAATTACTGAGCAAGTCACCTCGCAAGAACCGGCCAAGTTGCAGGTTAATTAATAATCGCACATGTAACCATCTCATAGATGCATCTTATGTGGTATACATGACATGTGAATGGGCCCATATTCACCTTTGATATTTCCAGCATTCATGGGATTCAATCCCAACTTAAGTTGGTCTCTTAATTAATAATAACAAGCAATATAAGAGAATTCGTAAATGCGTCTGCATTTGATTTGTTATTTATCTGCGAATGGATAATCTTTTGCACATTTTTTTTACAAATAGAGGCACATGAAACAAGATGAGGTAATGATGGATTTTTTCACAAACTTTCCCGTTTAATTTCACCAACTTCTCCGCCTAATTTTGGGAAAAGTGTCTCATTGGATCGACAGTTTGCAAATCGTGCAGTAACCAAATCTCCCGTCAATGTTTCGAGGTAGTGAATAATGGAGGAAGATTCAAACCCAACATATTTCCTAACCTTATTTGGGGACCCATTTTGGTGCGATATGCCGGTGGTACATGGACATATATTGCGCATCCAAAAATTTTTAAATGGGATATATTAGGTTCATGACCCAAAACTAGTTGCAACGGGGAATATTTATGATAATTTGTCGGTCTAAGACAAACTAGCATTGCTGCATGCAAAATGGAGTGACCTCAAACAGAAGTGGGCAACCTTGTTTTCATGAGTAGCGGTCTTGCTATCAACTGCAGACGTTTAATTAAAGACCCTGCAAGACCATTTTAAGTGTGAACATGAGCTACAAGATGTTCTACTTTTATCCCTATTGATAAGCGATAATCATTAAATGCTTGGGATGAAAACTCAGCAGCATTATCTAGTCTAGTAGACTTAATTGGATTATCGGGAAATTGTGCCCGTAATCGAATTATTTGTGCCATTAATTTTGCTAACGCATGGTTGCGAGATGACAATAGGCACACATGATACCATCTAGAAGATGCGTCTATTAAGACCATAAAATATCTAAACGACCCACTATGTGGGTGAATAGGTCCACAAATGTCCCCTTGTATACGTTCCAAAAATGCAGGGGACTCAATTCCAACCTTCGTTGGTGATGATCTAATAATTAACTTGCCTTGATAACAAGAAGTGCAAGAAAATTCATTATTTAAAAGAATCTTTAAATTATTTAATGGATGCCCATTTGAGTTTTCTATAATCTGTCTCGTCATAATTGATCCAAGATGTCCCAATCGATCATGCCAAAGTACGAAAGTATTGGAATCAGTAACCTTTTGGTTTACGGTAGAATGTGCCTCAATTGCACTAATTCTTGTCCAATACAGGCCACAAGATAAAGATGGGAACTTCTCAATAACCATCTTTTGGCCAGAGACATTCTTGGTAATAATGAGATATTCAAGATTATTCTCATCTATTATCTCAATATGATATCCATTTCGACGGATATCTTTAAAATTCAACAAGTTCCTCTTGGACTTGGAGGAGAACATTGCATTCTCTATTGTAAGTATTGTTCCCTTAGGCAGAGTTATAGTAGCTCTTCCAGAGCCTTCAATTAATCTACTACTACCACAAATTCATCAACATCCATGTGGTGAATATCTCCTTTAAAGAGAAAGTTATACCATTATGGTCATGGTCAAAAATTATATGCATGATATGTTTCTTGCATTATTGTTGTTCTTTAATAATCACATTGCCAAAATATTTTGGCGCACAATAGGTACATGACCAATGACCATTCATGCCATTATAATGACATTATTTTCTTATATCATCTCAAACCTCCTTCTAGAGGTGAGTGTTGTATATTCAATACCAATAACATGTTTATATTCTTCCAATAATGGATATCTATTCATAAATCAGATGTTGTCACATTCACACCATGAATGGATCATAATAATCTGTATGTGCTATATAAAATCTCATGTCAAATCGATGACAGATATTACTTTCACAGAGTGAATGATTATTTTGAGAATCTTTATTGTTCTCATTACCACAATAATGACGATTATAATTTCGTTTATTGCCACGTCCACATCCATTGATACCTTCACGGTAATAATTTTGTCTTCTTTCTGACTTATCACATACTGCTATCACATTCTCTAAAGGGAATGAGAATGGAGCAAATTCAATGGGACGGGTTTTCAATACTTTGCCCACAATCATACATGAATCTAATCATGGCAAGACATAGAAATTTTATCACTTCGGATGGTTATAATTCTTACAAACTCCATTAGAGTTGCAATTAAAATTTATCATCTTTGTTTGTATTTAAAATCAAATTATAGAATATCAAGAATTTGAAAGAGAAAAGTAAAATACTTACCTTAAATAGAAGAAGCCGTCATCAAAATTGCATGGGAGAGTTAAACTTGGCGACAGATCTTTCGAAGATTTGTTACTTGATGTAGGAATCATAGGGAGATGGAGCCAATTTTTGAGCAATTTTGGCAAAAGACGTTGAAAGATCAAAACTTTGACTATTTTAGCCAACTCGCAGAGATTGAGAAAGAATAAGGAAAGAACAAAATTTTGTAAAGGCTAGGAAGAGCATCAGGTTCGTGACCTTGACGGAGTTTTATCAAAACAGAAGTTTGGATCCTACTTTTGGACGTTCAACGGAAAACTCGACGGAACAACAAGTAACAGTGGTGAGGAACCGCGGATCAGTCCATGAGCGAAACCAGAACTCGAAAACTCGAACAAACTTCGACCAAAAACCAGTAGAAACGATCCACAGACCACATGCCAATGATTGTTCAATAGTAAAATAAATCAACAGCAAAAAGAAAATAGCTATTGATCACCAAACCAAGCTCTAACTATCCAAAAGTACACTAATAACGAAACCAAACAAAACCAGATGGGACCTTGTAAAACCCAGGCCGCGGCGAACGAAACTCAAATCTCAACTCGCCTCAGAAACCCCAACAATATTCCGGTGATGTTCAACTATAGCACATGCTACTTTAGCTTGAGGGGGTCGTTTTGGTTCAGGGCTGCTACTGCTTCTTTCTCTAATGGAGATTGATTATGAAGAAGAAGAAATGTGAGAGAGTCGTTTTGTCTGTGCAAAAGTTGTACTGATTTTCTACCTTTTCAGTGTTAGTCTTCCCAAAAGCTTCTTGAGACGGTAGAGTTAGTGCTGATAATGTGTTATAATACAATAAAAGAACAAGAACAATATTGCAGAGAAAGAGAGAGAAAATTCTTATTGAATTTTGGGGGTAATTTACAATGGGGTAAGACCCCTCTATTTATAGGAGGAAAAATGACTTAGCCTCAAAATGAAATTCTCTAAAAGATAGACATTCACTCCAAATAGAATTCTATTCATAACAGTTTCAAAATAATAACACCTTATTAAATTTAAACTTAATTTAACTTAAAATTTCTCATTCAACCATTAACAACAAGCTTGCCAGTCTACTCAACATCCGCATATTGCATTCAACCCATAAACAGCAAAAGCAAACTTTAGCCTTGTGATGCTATTTTTAAGATCACAAATTTCAAAAGTTTTATGGTTACTGTTATAAACTAAAGTAAAGACAAGAACAATTATGCAAGAACAATAGCAATAGAGAGAAGAGTAGAGAGAGTTCTTCTTATTGAGAGTTAGGAGTGAATTACAATGGTAGAGAGCACCTCTATTTATAGGGAGGAGGAAGATCTTGCTACCAATAATAGTACTCTAAAATCTCTCTAATTAAATACATTAAAGACATTCACCTTAAATAGAAGTGTAAGAATCTTCTATTTCATAACACTCCCCCTTGAATGTCTATTCAATGATGTGCCTCGTTAAAACCTTAAAACAAAACCCAATGGGAAAAATTAAAGTAAGGAAAGAGTACACATGTTTGAATATGCGCCTATTGGTTGCCTCGTTAAAAACCTTGCAAGGAAAACCCAATTGGGACAAAACCTTGTAAGGGAAAAAGAGTGCAATGCGCCTTAGCTCCCCCTGATAAGAACATCAATTTATGTCCTTAAGTCTTCGCATTCCGATCTTGTGAACTAGCTTCTTGAAGGTTGACGTTGGTAGAGATTTTGTGAACAAATCAGCCAAATTGTCACTTGAACGAATCTGTTGAACATTGATATCACCATTCTTTTGAAGATCATGTGTGAAGAATAACTTTGGTGAAATATGCTTCGTTCTATCTCCCTTTATGAATCCTCCCTTCAATTGAGCTATACATGCTGCATTATCTTCATATAAAGTTGTGGGTAGTTTATCACATTTCAAACCACATTTGTCTTGGATATGATGTATTATCGACCTTAGCCACACACATTCCCGACTTGCTTCATGAATAGCAATTATCTCGGCATGATTAGATGAAGTAGCCACAATTGATTGCTTAGTCGATCGCCAAGATATGGCGGTTTCTCCACAGGTAAACACATAACCCGTTTGAGACCGAGCCTTGTGTGGGTCAGACAAATATCCAGCATCAGCATAACCAACAAGATCCGGGCTGCAATTCTTTCCATAAAATAGGCCCAAATCGGTAGTCCCCTTTAGGTACCGCAATATGTGTTTGACCCCATTCCAATGTCTCCTCGTAGGAGCTGAGCTAAATCTTGCTAAGACATTAACTGAAAAAGAAATGTCAGGCCTTGTAGTATTTGCAAGATACATCAATGCGCCAATTGCGCTAAGATATGGTACTTCAGGACCAAGTATCTCTTCATTCCGTTCTTTAGGTCGGAATGGATCTTTGTTCACTTCAAGTGAACGAACAACCATCGGTGTACTTAACGGATGTGCGTCATCCATATAAAACCGTTTCAATACCTTTTCTGTATAGGTAGATTGATGAACAAAAATTCCGTTTGCCAAATATTCAATTTGCAAACCAAGACATAGTTTAGTCTTTCCGAGATCTTTCATCTCGAATTCATCCTTTAGATAATCAATTGCCTTTTGGAGTTCTTCAGGGGTTACAATAAGGTTTATGTCATCAACACATACGGCAAGTACAACAAATCCCGATGTTGTTTTCTTTATAAACACACATGGGCAAATGGCATCATTTATATAGCCTTCTTTCAACAAGTACTCACTTAGACGATTATACCACATTCGTCCTGATTGCTTTAGACCATACAAGGACCTTTGCAATTTGATTGAAAACATTTCCCGAGATTTGGAATTGTGCGCATTTGGCACCTTGAGTCCATCGGGAATTCTCATGTATATGTCGTTATCAAGTGAGCCATAAAGATAGGCAGTAACGACATCCATTAAGTGCATGTCCAGCTTCTCATGGACAGCAAAACTTATGAGATAACGAAAGGTTATCGCATCCATTACAGGCGAATATGTCTCTTCATAATCGACACCAGGCCTTTGGGAAAAACCTTGTGCAACAAGTCGTGCTTTGTATCTTTGTACTTCATTTTTCTCTTTTCGTTTGCGTACAAAGACCCACTTGTAGCCAACGGGCTTAACACCATTAGGTGTTTCAACTATAGGGCCAAAAACTTCACGTTTTGCCAGCGAATTCAATTCAGATTGAATTGCTACTTGCCATTTTGGCCAATCATGTCTTTCTCGACATTCTTTCACAGATTGAGGTTCGAGATCCTCACATTCTTTCATAATGTTAGATGCTACATTATAAGCAAAGACATTATCTACCACAACATCCACTCGATTAATATTTGCCTCAATATTAATTGGATTTGGGAGTAGTTCCGTATTTTCAAGAGCTTCAGGCTCAATAGATTCTTCGTGAATCTCGGAATTAATCAAATCATGAGCGTCCTCATGTGATTCTTTCATAGTGTCATTTAGATCGTTCTTTTTCCTCTTTCTAGGATTTCGATCTTTGGAACCTAATGGTCTGCCACGCTTCTGGCGTGCATTTGACTCATTGGATATGACACTAGATAATTGTCCAATAGGGACTTCAATACGGATCGGAACATTTTCCGCAGGAATGTGGGATTTCGTTATCCTCTTCAAGTCCGTAAATGCGTCAGGCATTTGATTTGCTATTCTTTGCAAATGGATAATCTTTTGTACCTCTTTCTCACAAGTAGAGGTATGTGGATCAAGATGAGATAATGATTCATTTTTCCACAAAATTTCCCGTTTGGTTTCACCAACTTCTCCCCCTAATTTTGGGAAAAGTGTTTCATCAAATCGACAGTCTGCAAATCGTGCAGTAAACAGGTCGCCTGTCAATGTTTCAAGGTAGCGAATGATGGAGGGCGAATCAAACCCAACATATATTCCTAACCTTCTTTGCGCACCCATTTTGGTGCGGGATGGCGGTGCTACAGGCACATATACGGCACATCCAAATATCCTTAAATGGGATATATCGGGTTCATGACCCAAAACCAATTGCAACGGAGAATACTTGTGGTAATTCGTCGGCCTGAGACGAATTAGCATTGCTGCATGCAATATGGCATGACCCCACACTGAAGTGGGCAGCCTCGTTCTCATCAGTAATGGCCTTGCAATCAACTGCAAGCGCTTAATTAACGATTCTGCAAGACCGTTTTGAGTGTGAACATGGGCTACAGAATGTTCAACTTTTATCCCGATTGATAAGCAATAATCATTAAATGCTTGGGATGTAAACTCAGCAGCATTATCCAGTCTAATGGACTTGATTGGATTATCTGGAAAGTGTGCTCATAGCCGAATTATTTGTGCCATTAACTTCGCAAATGCCAGGTTGCGAGATGACAACAGGCACACATGAGACCATCTACAGGATGCGTCTATCAAGACCATGAAATACCTAAACGACCCACTAGGTGGGTGAATAGGTCCACAAATGTCCCCTTGTATACGTTCCAGAAACTGGGGTGACTCAGTCCCAACCTTTGTTGGGGATGGTCTGATAATCAGCTTGCCTTGATAACACGAAGTGCAAGGATATTCATTACTTGAGAGAATTTTGAAATTCTTTAACGGATGCCCATATGAGCTTTCTATAATCCGTCTCATCATGGTTGATCCTGGGTGACCCAGTCGATCATGCCAAAGTACAAATGTATTGGACTCAGTATTCTTTAGATTTACTGTTGAATGTGCCTCAATTGCACTAATTCTTGTCCAATACAGGCCACAAGATAAAGACGGGAATTTCTCAATAACCCTCTTTTGGCCGGAGACATTCTTTGAAGTGAGGACGAGATATTCAAGATTATCTTCATCCATTGTCTCAATATTGTAGCCATTCCGGCGTACATCTTTAAAGCTCAACAAGTTTCTTAGACTTGGAGGAGAACATTGCATTCTCTATGATTAACATCGTGCCCTTGGGCAGAGTTACAATAGCTCTTCCGGAGCCTTCAATCAATTTACTACTTCCAGAGATTGTAGTAATGTTTGCCTTACACATATTCAGTTGAGAGAAATACTTCCTTTCTTTGAGTATTGTATGTGTAGTACATGAATCAACTAGGCAAATACTTTTACAGTTGGATGTTGATCCAAGTTCACTTTGTGAGATATCCATTTTGCTTTCCCATAGTTTGACATACAAAAAAGGAGATACACGAACATAAGAATAAACAAGTTCAATCCTTTTGTGTCACATAATATTTTCAAAATCTGCTACTAACAGTTGACTAACAAAATCAGATATGTTGTCCATAATCAATTACTATGCAATTTGAAAATTTCAGCGTTTTTCATAAGACAATCGATTATTAAACACACAATCGATTGTTGGAACATAGACAATCGATTGTTAAACACACACAATCGATTATTTGTTATTTTTGAAAAACTTCAGATCACACTGTTTAAGACAATCGATTGTTCGAATCGACAATCGATTGTGGATGATTTTTGAAAATTTCCGGACCTCACTGTGTCTGACAATCGATTGTCAAATATAGACAATCGATTGTTGATCATTTTTGAAAAATTCTGGACCTCACTGGATAAGACAATTGATTGTTCAGACATAGACAATCGATTGTTGATCATTTTTGAAAAATTCCAGGCCACTATTTTTAAAGACAATCGTTTGTTGATCATTGACAATCGATTGTTTTGCAGTTTTATGCGAAACATGAGATAACCGACTAGTTTTTCAGGCTAGTCGATTACCTCTACTGGAAAATAAAGATTTTATTGATATTTGAGCATATTGAAAACATTCTAATGAACTACTACAAACATCATATCATGAACTAACTAATACGAGCTAATGCTAATGACTATTAATTTATTCATTGACTAATACAAGTAGAATCAAACAGCTCCATCTTCTTTCATCACGGTTCCGTCACCGATTAGGTGGTCTATCTTTCCCTCGGGTTGCTCAAAGAAGTCTGCCACATCCAGGTGGGTGAAGTCAAAGTTGTCGTCAGAGACAAAATTTGTTTCAGGGCGTTTTCTCATTCGAGATGCTTGATAAAGGTCAACCAAGTGTCTTGGTATTCGGCAAGTCCTAGACCAGTGCCCGTTTCCACCGCAACGATAACATATAGTTTCTGAACTATTTGCCTTAGGATCTTCGGGATCCCGTTTCTGCTTTCGGTGGTTATCTCTCTTTGGGGGGTGACGGACTTCTTTGGAATTTCTTCCTTGTCCACGTCCTTGGCTTTGACCCCGTTTATGACCATGACCACGGTCCTTTTCATGTTTGGCATAGTGAGAGTGCACCATATCTGCTTCAGGCAGTGGTGTAGACCCAGTTGGTCTATTTTCGTGATTTCTCATGAGCAGTTCATTATTTCGCTCAGCCACTAGTAAGAGAGAAATCAGTTCAGAGTACTTCGTAAAGCCCTTTTCTCTGTACTGTTGTTGCAGTACCATATTGGAGGCATGAAACATTGTAAACGTTTTCTCAAGCATATCGTAATCGGAGATGTTATCTCCACATAGCTTCAGTTTAGAAGTAATTCTGAACATTGCAGAATTATATTCAGAAACGGACTTAAAGTCTTGTAGCCTCAGATGGGCCCAATCATATCGTGCTTGTGGCAGAGTGACCAACTTCAGGTTGTCATATCTCTCCTTTAAGCCGTTCCACAAAACGAGTGGATCCTTGACGGTGAGATATTCAATCTTCAAACCTTCGTCAAGGTGGTGGCGCGAGAAAATCAAGGCCTTCGCACAATCTTGGGTGGATGCTTTTTCTTTATCTTTGAGGGTGTCTCCGAGACCCATAGCATCTAGGTGGATTTCAGCATCCAACACCCATGTCATATAGTTCTTGCCCGAAATTTCAAGGGCAACGAACTTTCTTTTCATAATGTCAGACATACTCGAAAATTAAATTAGGAAGAGGGAAAATACCTTGGATTTTCGAGAATGGTACTTGAGACGGTAGAGTCTCGTGCTGATAACGTGTTATAAACTAAAGTAAAGACAAGAACAATTATGCAAGAACAATAGCAATAGAGAGAAGAGTAGAGAGAGTTCTTCTTATTGAGAGTTAGGAGTGAATTACAATGGTAGAGAGCACCTCTATTTATAGGGAGGAGGAAGATCTTGCTACCAATAATAGGACTCTAAAATCTCTCTAATTAAATACATTAAAGACATTCACCTTAAATAGAAGTGTAAGAATCTTCTATTTCATAACAGTTACATAAATATTATAGTATATCTAGACTACAATTTTAAAAATCGGCCTTTCTTTAACTCCGTATCATTTAATAATATCACACAAAATAAAAGGATGGAGTACCATTTTACGACTTTATTACGAAAACAATTGCTTCACTTCTCAAAACATAAAATAAAATAAAATAAAATATTTTTTTTGTTGCCAGGTATATTAATAAGTTTAATTTTAACTGGCAATTCCATCATCTATGAAACTAGTGAATTTCCTCTTTCTCTTACTCTTTTATTTATTACTCCCTTTGTTCTGTTTAATGCAATTCTTTAGTTTGTCAAGAATAATTTTTATATTTAAAATTAATTTAAATTTTAATATTAATCAAATGATTTATAACCATATAAATATTTATAAAAATAAATTTTAACCTTATTCCGAATAAAGTAATACCATATAAATTGAGACGGACAAATACAATATATTTTTTTGGTCTTTCGAGAAATATATAGATAAGTTAGGTGGGTCCAATAATAAAGTAGTACAGTAGTATATTGGAACATACTTCCAAATACTTAACCGCTAAGACAAAGAAAACAAATGTGTAGTAGTAGTTTTCTGCTATTTCAAGAGGATTCAAGTCTGCTTCTGAATCAGACACAATTTGGGAAAAGTTTTTGCCTTCTGATTATCAATATATTATCTCTAAATCTGAATTAATTAGATGTTTGAACAAACAAATTTGGGACCCACAAACGAATTACTGCAACTAGTCAAATTGAAATGCAAAATTAAATAGTCAATATTTTTTTGAATACACAAAAAGTAGAGAGTGCGAATATAAAATGGGATATTACTTTTATTAAATACTTAGAATTTTCAACTAATTGTCAATGTAGAAAGGCATTATAGGTGATTGGCTAGGCGTAGTTATGAGCTACTATAGAACGGGAAGTGCCCCTAATAACACATGTATTTACTTTTAAGCTACTGTTTAAAATACTTTTAACCTTTAGTCAATGCTTTAATAAATTTTAACTGCTTGGAAGAAAATACTCTTCTGTTCATGTTTTTGGAACTTAACTTTAGAAATAGTTAACACTGTCTTTTCATATTAATTTTAATAGACTAGTGGCTACTTTTGCTCAGCATTAAAAATGTTAGATAAATGTAAATACCACCTTTAAAATGGCTATCCCACATAATTTATACACTATTGAAGACCAGCCCAACTCAGCCCGTAAATTGATAGGGTTGGGCTAAGAGTTTTAGAGCCCATATAAGAACGAGTTTTTTTCAGCCCTACTGATGTGAGTTGTGGCCGTTAAAGCTTGAAAAAGGTTGGGATGGGCCGGGTTAGCCCGTGGGCCAAATAAAAAAAAATACTTAAATATAGTTAAATCTTAAAATTTAATTATTTTTTAATGTTTAACTAATTAACAATGTATACACATTGAATGTGTTTGATAAAGATGGCGTGTTGGTGTTCGTTATGTCATTATTATAATAATTTTTTTATTAATTTGTTTTGAGTTTTGACTTTTAATAAATAAAATATTTTTTTTTGTATTTTATTATAATCTATTATAATAATGTCAAATGTTATTAAGTTTTGCAGTAGTTTTCTGTCCAATAAGATGTCTTTTGACTTGTAAATATTTATTTCATTTTTGTATTTTATATCAGAACTTAAATTTTTTTTAAAAAAAGTTAAAAAGGTAGGCCAGCCCATGAGTACCGCGGCCGATGTAAGGCTGGGTTGTGCTAGCTATTTTATGGCCCATCAATATGGTAGACCGGCCCTCCCAAACCAGCACGTCAAATGCCAAGGCCCATGTGGGTTGGGCCAGCCCATATTGACAGCTCTAGAACATGTCCTATTTTTTGGGTGTTATCACCTTTAGCCCGTGCAAGAAACTATCTATATCTGATAGTCGAAAAAGTGTATAAAATTTGTATAATTTTATATATAATATACGTAATGTATATATATACAAAAGATATACAAAATTTATATATTTTTTTGCTATTATTTTTACAGCAACTATATAGTGTCAATTTTTCCCTCATTTTTTCCTGATTTGCTCTGTATTTGTGATTTGATTGTTTTTTCTCTTTCAAAAACAGAGCTTTTTTCTTGATAAAAAGACTGGGAAGAAATGTTTTATGTTGGCAGCAAGGGAACTTGCTATTTCTTGGGGAGTTGATACACCATGGTATTGGGAATGGATATCTCACTCTGAATCCAGGTTTTTATATTTTTCTCTGTTCATTTTCATGAATTTATTGGTCTATTTTACAAGGGACTTTGGCAATTAAAATACAGATATTAAGACGAGTACATTTTGCTTCGTAGATTTTCAGAAGTTGCTCATCTCAAGGGTGTAAGTTGGTTAGATATGAGAGGCAAGATTGAAACACAAATACTGTCAAAAAATACCAAATATGTTGCTTATTTAGTATTCAAATTGGCAGGAGGACATGAGGGACTAGAAATTGCAAATGCATATGTTAGATTTGTGAATGGCGAGAGCGAGAAGGAAGCTGAGGAACGAGCTAGCGTTGTGAGTCTAGTTGAACAAAGAGTTAAGAGACGTATTAAACGTAATGTGAAACGTCCACGAAAAAGAGTTGATGGATGGATAGAAATAGAAATGGGAAATTTTTTCAATGATGCGGGAGAGGATGGAGATGTTGAAGCGGGATTAATGGAGATTAAGCGCCTTCATGGGAAAGGTGGCCTCATTCTTCAAGGAATTGAGTTTCGACCAGAATGAAGAAGAGAAGAAATATATACTATGTTATGTATTGTTGATATATAAATAGTGATATTTTATGGTTATGGACTAACTTTACTTCAAGATGGAAGAATGATTAAAACAAGTTTTTTCTTTGGTCACCATCGAGTGATTGTGATGCAGGAATGCTCCTATCTTTACCAGAGGTCTTGAGTTCAAATTCTGGGTATGGAAAAATCCTTGGTAGGGAGTCGCTACCCCCAATGGGGCTTTACCTAGCGCGCATCCGGATATAGTCGGGCTCCAATGCGGATACCGGACACCGGATGGGAAACAAAAAAAAAGGTTTTTTATTTGGTCTATACAGTGAATAAAAATGGAAAAAATGACATTGTATAGCCGCTTTCAAAATAATAGTCGAAAAAATATATACTTTTTGCACACACACACACACATTCTGTATGTTATACAACAACAATAACAACAACTACCCAGTAATGTCCCACAAGTGGGGTTTGAGGAGGGTAATATGTAGACGAGCCTTACCCCTACCCGAAAGGGCAGAGAGGCTGTTTCCAGTCGACCCTCGGCTCAGTGAAGGAGAGGAAAAGTAAAAACAAAAATAAAAACAAAAATAAAAGAGCATTAGTAAGTCCAGCAGGAATATCATAAATAACTATCTAACATAAGAACCATAAATAAATAGCATGCAATAATATCTTACAGTAACTACCATAAATAACTACCATAAGGGAGACACAATCCAAAACACAAAACATCTATGTATACCCCTGTCAAGTCTCACCCAACCCTGGGTGAGTAATACGAAAAACTCTAGGGACCCCTATCCTACAACCCTGATTCTAGACCTCCGGACTTTCCTATCAAGGGCCATGTCCTCGGAAACATGCATACTAGCCATGTCATGCCTAATCACCTCTCCCCAATACCTCTTAGGCCTCCCTCTGCATCGCCGAACGCCGACCAACGCCAGCCGTTCACAACTCCTCACCGGGGCATTAGGACTTCTCCTCCACACATGCCCGAACCACCTCAATCTCGCTTCTGGCATCTTCTCATCCACCGGGGCCACCCCCACCTTCTCTCGAATAACTTCATTCTTAATCTTATCTAACCTGGTGAGCCCGCACATCCACCTGAGCATCCTCATCTCCGTAACCTTCATTCTCTGAACATGAGAGTTCTTCACTGGCCAGCACTGTGCCCCATACAACATTGCAGGTCTAACCACAGCTCTATAAAATTTCCCCTTGAGTTTCTGTGGAACTTTTTTCTCACATACGACTCCTGATGCAAGCCTCCACTTTGACCACACCGCTCCCATACGATGAGTGACGTCCCCGTCAATCTCTCCATCCCCCTGAATCACCGACCCTAGATATCTGACACTGTCCCTCTTGGCGATGACCTGAGATCCAATCATCACGTCCCTGCCTAATTCGCTCGGCTCGGTGCTAAACTTGCACTCCAGGTATTCTGTCTTAGATCTGCTTATTTTGAAGCCCTTAGACTCCAGAGTCTGTCTCCATACCTCTAACCTCTCAATAATACCGGCCCTCGTCTCGTCTATCAAGACTATATCATCATCAAATAGCATAACCCAGGCACATTCCCTTGAATATGTCGGGTTAGAGCATCCATCACCAAAGCAAACAAGAGAGGGCTAAGCGTCGATCCTTGATGGAGCCCCATAACCGCTGGAAAATGGTCTGAGTCTCCACCCACCGTCCTAACCCTAGTCTTAGCTCCATCGTACATGTCCTTGATTACTCTGATGTAGGCTTCCGGCACGCTCTTCGCCTCCAAGCACCTCCATAGCACCTCCCTTAGGACTTTGTCATACGCCTTCTCCAAGTCGATAAACACCAAGTGCAGGTCCTTCTTCTTATCCCTGAACTGCTCCACCAGCCTCCTGACAAGGTGGATAGCTTCTGTAGTTGAGCGACCCGGCATGAAACCGAACTGGTTCACAGATATAGATGTCATCTCCCTCACCCTCACCTCGATCACCCGCTCCCAGACCTTCATGGTGTGACTTATTAATTTCATACCCCTACAGTTGTTGCAGCATTGGATGTCCCCTTTGTTCTTGTACAAGGGCACCACTGTACTCCACCTCCACTCGTCCGACAAATACAAATTTTATATACTTTTTCAGCTACCAAATATAAATAATTTCTGACACGGGCAAAAAATAATAATACACACACACACACACACACACACACACACATATATATATATATATACACACACACACACACATTTTGTTGTTATATAAAGAAAAAATACAAATTTTATATACTTTTTCAGCTACCAAATATAAATAATTTCTGACACGGGTTAAAAATAATAATACCCCGTAAAATAGCTTACGTTTACCTTTAAATGTTGGCAAAATGATAATTAGGCAATAGATGCTCATGTTAGACTTAAGCTATATTATATAAACCTAGCACATAAAGGTAAAATAAATTAGATGGTTTGGTCATGTTTTAGCTCAATCTTCAGATACATCGGTTTATTGCTATGAAATCATACTAAGTGAAGGTGCTAAAGGAAATTAGGTAGACAAAATAATATGGAAGAAAATTGTCTAAAAATATTTACACTAATATCTTAGAATTTGTACATTAATAGCTTAAAATATGGCACAACTCAAAAAACAAGTTATATATAGGCAATGCCAATAAGTTGAGTTGAACTTTTACGCATATTGATATGTTTACCTTAGGCCTAGTGTCTCTTTTAGTACTATGATTGTGACGACCCGGTCAGTCATTTTTGGAATTTACGTCCCGTTTTTTCATTAACTGTTTTCCCTAAGTTCATTTCTGCTATTTTGATTTGTCGGGATGTTCGGTAATAAAATTTAGAGTGTTTTGGGATACTTAGTCCCTAAATGAGAGTTTAAGTGTTAGAAAATGGTCCGTTCAGAACAGCATGAAGGCGACCTTGGAATGGGAATTTGATAGTTCCATTAGCTCCGTTAGGTGATTTCGGAGTTGGGAGCGTGTTCGGAATGATTTTTAGATGTCCGTAGCTCATTTAGGCTAGAAATGCTAAAAGTTAGAATTTTGAAGTTTTCGGTCCGATAGTGAATTTTTGATCCGAGGGTTGTAACGGAATTCCGGAAGTTGCTGCAGCACCGTCATGTCATTTGGGATGTGCGCGCAAAATTTCAGGTCAATCGGATGTGTTCTGGTTAGGTTTTAAATTAAAAGAGAGTTTAGTTGAGTTTTGGAGTTCTTAGGTACAATCATTGATTAATTCGAGTTTACGACGTTGTTTTAGGGGGTTTAAGGATTGGCACAAGGTTGAATGATATTATGGAATCCGTCCGTGGGTTTGGTTGAGGTTCCAGGGCTCGGGTGTGTTTTGGATGCTCAATGGAGCAATTGGAGTTGAAATTGCAGCAGAAAAATTGCAGTCAGTGTTTTCTTCTACACGATCGCAAAGAGGGCATTGCGTTCGCGTAGCTGTGCCTTAACCTTCATCGCGATCGCGTACCCTTCCCCAAGTTCGCAAATCCCAGCCATTCCCTTCATCGCGTTTGCGTTCCATTCCCCGCGTTCGCGAAGGCCAAGCCCTAGACCCCCCTTCAGTTCCTTCAACGCGATCGGGTGAGACCCTTCGTGTTCGCGTAGGGTCCAGTCCCAGCTCATCGCGTTTGCATCCCTGCCTTCGCGATCGCGAAGGTCGTTTTTCCATCCTAGAGATTTTTCCTCTCCGCGAACGCGAGATTCCCTCCACGTTCTCGACGGACAAACCCCTGACCAGTGCATATATTTTAAAAACGAAGCGTTCTTCCATTTTTACAAAAACTCAAGCTAGAGAGCTCGATTTTGGGAGATTTTTCGAGGGATTTTCAGAGGCAACCATTGGGTAGCGACTCCTTACTCCTCTATGACTAGAACTCACTAATCTAATCGTGATTTCAACCTTTAATTTCGAATTTTTGAATGAAAATTGGGGTAAAGTTCTTAGACCTATTTGTGAGGATTTGAAGGGGCATTTGACCTCCGATTTAGGAGATTTTTATATGGTTAGACTCGTGAGAGTACGCGGTTTCTGAAAATCTAAAACTTATTCGATTCTGATACATTGGCTTGAGGGGCATTTTGGTCATTTCACCTATTTTCGCGCCTTAACTTTAATTTTAATAGTGTAATTAGTTACTTGCGATGTTATTTACAATATGTAATTTGTTTGAATAGATTTGGGTCACTCAGAGTCGGATACTCATGGCAAGGGCTTTGTTTCTTAGCGGTGTACCGGTTCGAGGTAAGTGATTTGTCTGACTTTGTGTGGGGGATCTCTCCCCTTAGGATATCTTTACTGTTGGTTAAATGCCTTGTGCGCAAGGTGACGGGCGTGTATTTGTGCTAGTTGTTGAAAATCCACTTTACTTGACTCATTAGACTGTGTTTCTTTACATATTTAACTGTTAAAAATGCAATTGCATTTGTTTTAACTTAGGAAAAGCATGTTGGTATCTTATTTGCTCTATTTGACTAAATTGGAATATCTGTCCTTTTTGTGAGCATGCTAGACTTTAGATCCCTACCTGTTGTTTGTATTTGGCTTTTTTCGTTAAATATTGAATTGTTGTGATGTATTTACAATTGGGACTACGGGTTCAATTCCCGGAAGATCCTCTGTTATTGGTATGACGGACTACGGGTTTAATTCCCGGGAGATCCTCTGTTATTTGTATGACGGACTACGGGTTCAATTCCCGGGAGATCCTCTGTTATTGGTATGACGGACTACAAGTTCAATTCCCGGGAGATCCTCTATTATTGGTAAGATGGACTATGGGTTCAATTCCCGGAAGATCCTCTGTTGTTGATATGATGGACTACGAGTTCAATTCCCGGGAGATCCTCTGATATTGGTATGATGGACTGCAGGTTCGATTCCCGAAAGATCCTCATTAATTGGTAAGAATGGATTGCGAGTTAAATTCCCGGAGCTCCATGTGGTATCCTGATTTTTGAGTGATTGTTCTCGCATTCGAAGATTATATTTGTAGCCTGTTCTGTTCTACTTATTGTTTTGTTAAATACTCGAGATTTACTGTATATTCCTACTGTCTACTCATTTCATAACTATTCTTATGTTTATCTCAGTAGGGTCTCGACCTTCCTCGTCACTACTCCACCGAGGTTAGGCTTGACACTTACTGAGTAACGCTGTGGTGTACTCATGCTACTCTTTTGCACACTTTTGTTGTTCAGATCCAGGTACTTTTGGTCGAGTGCGCTATCAGTGATTTCAGAGCCACACTTGGAGACTTGAGGTATGCATCTGCCGTATCCGCAGATCCGAAGAGTCTCCTTCTATTCTACCTTTTAGTTAGCAGTTTCATTCATGTATTCAGTTGTTGTAGACATTTCCGGATATTAGAGCCGTATGTTATGTTTTTACTCTTAGCCTGTGTTGCCCGTGTGTTTCCGGGTCTTGGAGGTTGTTATCGTATTTGAGTTGATGTGTATGTACCCGGCGACACTTTATACATTTCTTACGTTATTCAGTATTTGTTTATCGTTTTCGTAAAGATTGTTAAATTTCCGCAATGTGTTGGGCTTACCTAGTCGCGAAGATTGGGTGCCATCATGACAGGTTCAGGATTGGTAAACTAGGGTCGTGACCATGGTAGATTTATATGTCAGTAATAAATATATAGATCTTCTAGTATTTTTTTAATTTTATTTTTTATATATTAGTTTAAGATGAAAATTTACGTAATGTACCTCAACTTTCTTGGAATTGGGGAATGAGGATTATTGGTAGTAATTTTTGTTTGAATGAGTTTGACTCTTTTATTTAGTCAATCTACAATAAGAGAAATATTTATTTAGTCAATCTACAATAAGACAAACCTAATAATACGTTTTTCTTTACTTTAAATTATAACAGGCACCAAATAAACGTCTTAAATCTCTTTCTTTTTCCTTATATTGAAAAAATTTCACCAAAAAAAAAGTAACAAAATCAGTTATACTATTTAATTGTAATGCAGTAAATTTTCAAAAATCTTAGTAGTAATCTTGTTCTATCTTAAACAGACATGCTTAAAATCTAAGCAAATACTGAAAACGTATATGTCTGTACGTCTATATATAAATGTTAGAACAAAAAAAAACCTTTGGTTTTAATTTATTCCTTGAAATTTGCAAAGCCTATTGCTCCAATGAATTATTTTCAAAGATTACCAGAAGGCTGTATATTGGAAATCATTTCACGTACAACTCCAGTAGATGCAGTAAGATCATGCCCTCTGATTATCAAGAAATAATTGAAAGATCAGAGTTTCCTCCTGTTTTTACAACCAAAAAAGAGCTTTATTTTTGTCTCTGTGAATCTCCCATTCTTCTTGATGGAGGCAAACTGGTAAAAACCCTATTTTGAATTTATGTTTGCGTTGCTTTATTTGTTATGTTTTTATTTATTTAATGAAGGTTGTATTTGGTCTACTTCTGTGACTGGACTATTTTACCATACCTAGAGTATCTCTTGCTGGAAGGGGGAGCCTTGGGGAGACAAAGTTGTCTCTGTGTGATTTAAAACAGTCACTGATGTTTGCATTTGGGTACTGTTTACAACACACTCTTCGGCCCTTTTATGGACCTCGCATGGATGCTGGGATGCTTTGGTCATCGGGCTGCCCCTTTTACTATCTCCTGCCAACATAAATTGTGCAACTCTTACGCTATAGATCCGAAGTTCGAACCGTGGAAGTAGTCAGTAACGTTTGTAATAGGGTAGTAATATTTGCATTAGAGTAGACTGTTTATATCACGTCATCGGGATACGCCCTTTCACGGGCGCATCATTAACACTAGATACTTTGTTCACCGGATTGCCCCTTTTACTATTTCCTACCAACATAAATTGTGCAACTCTTATGCCACTAAGATTTAGGGAAATGAAAAGATAAAAAAACAATTGAGCATATTGTCTCGACAAAATTTGAACCCTAATTTTCACCTAAATTCCATAGGTCAAACATTGTGCTGTTTTTTTTTGGTGGTTCTGTAATTCTTTTTATTTTTTTGGAGAGGGGCAATACTGAGTAAGATTCTTTTTAATAAAGTACAAAGTCGATTTACTAGCTAAAAGTTAGTTTGCTCGACCAAGTTACAAGATTGTTCTTTGATCATGTTTTTTTTAAATATTTTATATGTATTTTGAATTACATCGTATGATGATTTATAATCTTTTTTATATAGTTTTCAAATATCTATTTAAAAAACTTGAAGAATCCATATCTAAATTGACGGTTCAAAATTAAGGACTTTGACCTTGTACTCTAGTAGAATGGAGGGAGGACTATATATATCAAATTTGAGATTGAAAGAGTAATATTCTTCTATTTGTCCTTTTTTTTCCTCAGTTAATTAGCCAAACCATGATTCTTGTGTAAATGCATCTCTAATTCAAACTCTTTTTCAGAGTTTTTCACTAGAAAGCACAGTGGGAAGAAGTGTTTCATGGTAGCACAAAGAGAGGTTATAATTTCGTGGGGCGATAACTTAAACCATTGGCAATGGAAGCCTCATCAGGACTCTAGGTTTGTCTCTTTTTATTTTCCTCCATTATTCGTCTATGATTTTCTTCCGCCCTTCCTCCTTCCAACTCCTGCAGGATTATTTACTTGTTTTTCTATCGAATAAGGGCAAGAAATACTTCCTGACGATATGAAATAGCTTAATTTTACCCTTCGTTATATTTTGAGATCACTGTGCCCTTGTCCTTTGATCATAAATGAGCTCAACCTGAAATATTATATAGGGAAATTTTGAACCACTCTCAAAAGGTGAATACGACATTTGAACTTTTTCCTGGATTATTTTGGCACGTGGAATACACCTAGTCCACACTGGATCAAGCTCCATTAGATGCAAGGGGCATATACAAGATAATTTGTCGGGGGAAGAGTATGAATGACCTCAAAATATAATAAGATATTTTGTATAGTACGTAAATGGATGAAGTTGGACCTTTCCGCTTTATATATGTATAAGAAGATAACAAATGATTAAAAACAGCAATAAAATACTCAATGTAATCTTATAAATGGGGTATACGAAGGGTACATAGACCTTATGCTGACCATATGAAGAAAGCTAACCTTATGAAGAAAATAGAGAAGTTGTTTTCGATATGCTCACGACCCAAGAAAAATAAAATGGAAGCAATAAACAATAATAACAACATAGGACAACGGAAGCAAATGGCACAACGTGTTATAACAAAGACCTAGGACTAAGAAAATACAAGAATATTAATACCGGTAAGAATGACTCACTGTATATTATCAAGGATCTAGGAATTAGAAAATGCAAGACTAGAACTAATCTCTGTTTTAAAAGGCAGAATTGGGACTCGCGCCGAGGCGGAGCACTCGTAAAACGCCCCAGGACTTTTCTATGAGGCTTAGTTCCATGAGACTTACACCTCGACCATCTCGCCTAATAGAACTTTATGCAATTATATGTAATTAACCTTGTAAATCCTCAAATTTTCTTAATAATCGTTGACTATCCAAAATTATTTTTTTCCTAATTGTAAATTATTAAATTGAGAGTATTTTATGTCATAATTAATATATAAAGTTTTGCATATTATCTACTAAGCTGCTATGATAGTTAATTTTAAGTAAATCTTTTATTTAAAAAGTATTTATTTATTAACTTTTGTTATGTCTTTACTATATAATAGTCTATAATTTTTTATGATTATTTTTCTAAATATTATTTTTTTCACATTTACGAGAAACAATACTTATTAATTTAATAGCTCAGTATTAGCTAGTAACTATTTATAAATAATAAGTTATCATGGTATTGTATGGTGAATTATGTGTCACTTTATTAACTTGTTGAAATTTACAAATGAATGATGCTTGAAAATCATAATTAAATTGTAAATTATGTTTTTGTATAAATTCTCTTTCAAATAAAAAGTATATTAAATAAAAGGAGTATTTAAAAAATATCAAATTATAATATTGAAATTCTTTCAAGATTCATTACTCCTTAAGAGATACATATAAGATTTTGTATCGAATATGTTCTCAATCACTAATATAGAAGAAATATCACTCTGGATGGACCAAGTCACGATCCCTAATAGCAAACGATCCCCCACTCGTCATAGAATGCTGTCATGCCTCAATATAGCGTTACGATGTGAAAGTTCGGGGTTTCAGACCCTCAAAGCAGCATTTACATCTATTACTCACCTCTAGCCAGCCAAAGACTAGCTTGCATTGCATTTTCCTCTCGAATCGACCTCCTCGTACGCCGAATTTGACCAAAACCACAACGAGTACGTCACAATATACCAAGGGAACAAAACCCAATCAAAATAATCGAAAAACAACAAGAATTTCCAAAATTTGCTAAACCCGAGCCCACTTCTCGAAACTCTGAAATTTTTACGCCAATAAGTTCCTTATCTCGCCATGAGTCTATACATATAAAAAGCTTCAAAATATGAGTTCAATTGCTTCCTCAAATCCCATTTTCTTATTTAAAAAGTCAACCCTAGTTCTTCCTCTTTTAATCAAATTTCCATGAATTTAAATGTTGAATCTATCATAAAATGATGTTTATAAGTCATAAATCTTACCTCCAATCAATCTTGGTCAAAACCCCTCTTAAATTCTCGTCAAGAGCTCTCAAGGTTGTCCAACAATGGAGGAAATAACCCCAAGGTTGCGGATGAAATAATATTAAAACCCTTATTTCCGCCCAGATTTTACCCTACGCGATCGCGGCCATAGGCTCGCGATCGCGATGCACAAATTTGAATTTATTGATATTTCCTCTTTGCGAACGCGGTGGCCCATCCGCAAACGCGATGCTTCCGCAGATCATACTATGCGAAGCGGCCTCATTCACGCGATCACGGTGCACACCCTCTGGACTTTCCGCGAACGCGTTGCCCTTGGTGTGAAAGCGAAGGACAAAAGACGCAAGACCCAAATCCCCTGCTGTGCGATCGTGCGATGCACTGGAACTCAACCCTCTGCGAACGCGAAGACCAAATTTGATCTGCAACTGCTGTGCAATTTTTTGCAACTTCTCAACTTCCAAAACTCGTTAGCTATCAAAAATTACCCCGAGGCCCCCGGGGACTTCAACCAAAAGTGAGAGCCCATCCTAAAACATCATACAAACTTTCTCTAATCATAGAAATACATCCAACAACACAAAAATCATTAATTCACGACGGATTGAAGCCTGACTTCAACCATACTAAAACTCGCATTCGATCAAAAACCCGACCTCCAAATCAAAAGAGCTTTTGCACGCACATTCCAGATCACCTAATGAAACTATTGCAACTCTCGAAATTCCATTCTGACCTCGGATCAAAATCTCACATACTAACCGAATTTCGCAAAAATCCTAACTTCGCCAAAATAGGCTTACACCGAACCTCCAAAATCACTACCGATTATGCTCCTAAGTCCCAAGTCATCCCTTGAAGCTAACCGAATCATCAGAAATCACATTTGAGCCCTCTAACTCACAAATCAACATCCGATTGACTTTTCCAAATCGAACCTTCCTTAAAGAGACTATGGGATATGTTTGGTTTTCTCCCTTCAAGTAACTCATAGGGAGTTTTCTCTACAAGAGGTCTGGTCATGCATCTATTTATTATATAACATGCAGTATTTATAGCCTCTGCCCAGAAGCTATGAGGTAGTTTACTGGAAAGTAACATGGTCCTTGCCATATCCTCAAGGGTCCTATTCTTCCTCTCAACTACCCCATTTTGCTGAGGAGTCCTAGGGGCAGATAAATTATGGTCTATTCCATTTTCATCACAAAATTCAGCAAACTTTGCCTTTTCAAATTCAGTTCCATGATCCGACCTAATGGATGCAAGTTGATTTCCTAATTGTTTCTGGGTTTTTCTAACAAAAGCAGTGAACATTTTAAAAGTTTCATCTTTAGAAGTTAGAAACAACACCGAAGTAAATCTAGAATAATCTTCAACAAGCACCATTACATATCTTTTGCCACCTCTGCTCATGGCTCTCATTGGACTACAGAGATCCATATGAACAGTTCCAACATCTTGGACGTATTTACCATTTTCTTGGGTTTGAAGGATGACCTTACCTGCTCCCCCTTTGCACATGCTTCACAAACTTTGTCTTCCTTGAACTTGATATTAGTTAACCCTACCACCAAGTCCTTGGAGACTAATTTGTTCAATTGATTTAGACTGGCATGGCCAAGTTTTTTGTGCCAAAGGAGGGGATCATTAATTAACACGCTCAAGCAAGTGAGTTCATTTCCAGAGAGAGTTGGCAAATCTACAATGTAAATATTGTTAACTCTCCTTCCATGCAAAACAATCTTGTCAGTAGTAAGGCTAATCAAAATACATTTTGTGGAAGTGAAAGCCACAAGGTTACCTCTGTCACACAGTTGTGACACACTTATCAGGCTATATTTTAAGCCATCTATCAAGTAGACATTCTCAATGGAATGAGAATTTGTCTTTCCTACCTTTCCTTCACCTATGATCTCACCTTTCTTTCCATTTCCAAAGGAGACATTACCTCTTTTTAGGTTCTCAAGTGAAAGGAACAAGTCCTTGTTACCAGTCATATGTTTTGAGCAACCATTATCCATGTACCATATTTGGCTACTCCCCTTCACTTGGACCTGCAAAAAGAAATCATGGGTTAGTATTAGGAACCCAAACTAGTTTGGGTCCCTTTCTATGGGCAAAAGGATGAATTAGATTATTCTTTGCCCAACCAGGTAGTTTGTGCTTTTCTTGAACAAAGGCTTTGTTCTTTTGACTGGCCTTTTCTCTTGCATTACATTCATTTTGTAATGGCCAGTCTTACCACAGTGTGTGCAGATCTTATTCTCAGGAACTGTAAGATACTTATTTTTGGGATCCCATTTTGGAGCTTGTGTCCCAAATCCAAGTCCTCTCTTATTGCTACTATGATGTTCTTGCAGCCAGGAGAGTGCATCGGGAACCTTGTTCCATTTGCATGTTCTGTCTAGTTCATGCTTTGCCTTTCCTAAATTTTCTTTTAGGATTTAATCAATTCATCTTTCTTGTACAATTCAACTTTCATTTTTCCTAGATTTTTTTCTAGAGTGATAAATGATTGATCAGTCTTTTTCTTTCTTGTCCCTAATTTCAGTTTAATATTTTCAGATCTAAGTTCTAAGATCTTATTTTCAAGTTGATGAACCTGGTTCTTCAACTCAGTATTTGTGTTGTCACTCTCATCAGGCCTAGACTCTAACTTTTACATTTTTATTCTAAGATAACATGTTCCCTAGACAAAACATCATTCTCACTGTTTATTATTTCAGACTCATCTATGAAGTTCATCCGTAGATCAGCCAATTTCTCTTTAGACAAGAACTTAATCTTTTCTTTAAGGTGTAGAATACTTACCTCCTGTTCATCTTCTGGTTCTCCGATGGCCATAACAGCTTGCTCATTTTCAGCTTCATTTTCTGAGTCCTCATCTAATGTTTCTCCCCATGCAACAACCATAGCTTTAGTTGATCCTTTGTTCCCTCTTGGTTGAACCTGTTCCTTCTTCCTGTTTATTATATATGCTCTTTCTTTCTTAACCTCCCATTGCGGGCAGTTTCTGATGTGGTGATCAGTCTTCCCACACTTGTAACACCCCTCATTGGTTTGTTTCTCAAGAGCCCTAGGTTTGTTGAATTTTTTTCCATTTGAAGGACCCTTTCCTCTCATATGATATTTCTTGAAATCTATGGTTATCATAGCCAGTTCATCATCTTCAAGACCTGATCCTTCTGAGATTCTGAGAGCCAGACTTCTTTCTTTCTTTGGAGCATCCATCTTCATTATTTGCCTTCTTAATTCATAGGAAGTAAGATTTCCAATCAGCTCATCCAATTTCAAAGTGGCAATGTTTTTGGATTCCTGAGTAGCAGTGATTTTGCTTTCCAGGAGATTGGTAGAACTTTAGTTAGAATCTTCTCCACCTTGTCTTCTTTTAGGATAATTCATCCAAGAGACTCAAGTTCATTTGTCAGTGTAGTGAACCTGGTATACATCTCTTGGATAGTTTCTCAATCCTTTATAGTAAAATTCTCATATTGGGAATACAGTAGTGTTCCTCTTGACCTCTTCACCTGAGGTGTTCCTTCATGAGCCACTTGTAAAGTGTCCCAAATCTCCTTAGAAGTAGTACAACCTTGAATCATGCTTTACTCATTAGGACCAAGTCCACACACTAGCCATTTCTTAGCTTTAGCATTTTACTCCCATTTCCATAGATCTTCAGCAGTACAATCTTCTCTTGTTTTTGGAACATCCAATCCTTCAGTATTCTTCTTGGTTGTGGCTAAAGAACCATCAGTGATGATATCCCAAAGCTCATAGTCTTTGCCTATGCTATGGTCTCTCATTCTGGTTTTCCACCAAGAGTAGTAGAGGACATTGAAGAGAGGATGCCTGGCTGTGGATTGCCCTTCCCAGTTTCCATGTGGTGCACTCATGTTGATCTTTTCCTAAGGTGTTAACATCTTCAAGGATAACCCGCTCTAATACCAATTGATATTATTAACATCAATACCACACGAGGAGGGGGGGAGGGGGGTGATTTGTGTGGTACCTAATTTTTGCGTTAGAAGAATCTGGTTCTTCTAAATGTTCTAACTACAGCTGTTTGTGAAAAAATAAGTACTGAAAGTAAAGTGCACAGAGATTTTACGTGGAAAACACCTGGCTCAAAAGGTGAAAAAAAACACGACTACTACTTAGTAGGATTTTTCCAAACTCCATTAAAATCATTGAGCCAAAAACTGCATTTACAAAACTCTTTGTAAACCTAAGGATTAACTCAAATCCCAGTGTGGCGCACAACCTCAAGTGCTGCGACACCTTAACCTCAACCTCAAGTTAACTCTAACTTGAATACTCAGAGTACCTAATACAATTGCTTCTACGAAAGCTGAAAGGTACAATATTAAAACCTACTACAATTGAACTAGACTTAGAATAAACACAATGTTGAAACCGGTTCTTCTATCTTAGATAATATAGCTTCAGACGTACACACTTGTATCTCACATATGTTGCTTACGAATCAAACTTGCTCTTTTTGCTCTCAAATATGCTTAACTTCTGCGTATGTGCATTACCTGTAAAAGAGAATAACTTGGTTATTTAATAGATTAGCAGTTAGAGTTTGATCGAGACTCCAATGGTTTTCCTTAGTCGATTTGAGTCCTTAGCCAATACAAACTCCCATCCTTATCCTAGCTTAGGATTGTGTTCTCTTATCATAAGGACATTGTCCTCCTTAGAACTCAATGCAACCTTTTCGATTCCGTTCAGAAGATATTTGATGCTTAATCTTCAATACATATCTTTCTCACGTGCCTTCCATGTTCAATGGTTATGACTAACTGTGTCTACGAAGATGGACAAGGTCCTTCCCTGAGTTTATTTGTCAATCTTCAAAGCTTCAACTGAACTTGTGCCAACAAATTTCCCCTTTTTGATGATGACAAACTCTGTGCTTTTAGAGATCAAAGAATCTGTGAAACTCAGCTGAAATATCAACATTTAGAAAATTTTCAATTTGTCATAAAGGGCCAGATTTAAGTTAGATCATAAACATCACTTGTTTAGATAATGAATTTAAGCACAATATCTTCTCCCTTATGGCATCATCATAAAGTTGCATAACTAATGTGAATCCCAATAATTTAATTATTACTCATGGCCACTGGGGCAACTGTAAGTGAACACATGCTTTAGTTAATCAAAAAATCAACTCATCAAAAATACCTATTAATAACAGAATTAACAAAAAGCAAGAAAAGCTGCATTCTTTGATTAGTGGGTAATTTCTACATAGCAGTCCTCAAAAAGAAAAAGAAAATTACCAAACCATGAGGAAAAAAGAGATAAACAGATAAAATCCCAAACTGGGTCACTAAGGGGGATCTAGACTGGTTCACACTAGGATAAGACACCTAAGGCTTAGAAGAGCTAGAGGGTTGAGTTTGTAGCATATTGAGCATCTGTTGAAGCATTCCTTCATTTTTCTCCTTCTTCTTAGTAAGTTCAGCTCTCAACCCATTCCTTTCTCCCTCCAATTCAGCAACTCTAGCATGAAGCCTTGCTATCTCAACATCCTTTGCCTCAACCTCCTCAACTAAGGCTCTGACCTTTCTATTCACAAGAGTTCTTGCTGAAGAACTAGGTTCAACTGGAGTTGTACTAAGCATATACTCACAAACTTGAAGGGTTTTACTGCCAAAATTTTCTTACTCGAAGCCATTTCCCACCTTTTCAGGGGAACATTCATTCGTTTAAGCACAGTTGTCAAGATAAATCCATAGGGAATGGCATGAGTTTTTGAGCCATTGATCACCCTTTTAAGTAGCTTCACAATAAAGGCAGGCCAATTGATCTCCTTCCCTTCATTCAGGCATAGCATAAGAACCAGATCCTCATAATTTGCTGTATGCCTTCTTTCCTGTCTGGTTAGAAGGCATTTGTTGACAAACTCAAAAAACACTTTGTGGTCTAGCCTCATTTCACTCTTCTGAACTGCTCAGGCCTCAGGTACCTCATCATCTGTTGTGGTGTCACAAAAGATCTTTGTGATCTGAAGATCAGTAGGCAACCCATCCAGGCAAGGCCACCTTTGCCTTGTGTAGTCATCACATCCGTCACTAGGGATGTGTTGAATCTTGCCCAGCTTTGCTGTATTGAACTTCACTTTGACACCTTTCACTGTGCTAGTCACCAGCCCATTTTTCATTGTCCCATTTGCCATGAACTCTACAAGTTCTTCCTGGTCAATTTTCCATCCATACGAAGGACCATGTCCTTCCAGCTCTGTGCTTCTAGTGCAGTCAGAAGCCTTATCATACCTGGCTCCTCCAGATCCTTGAGAAGTCTCCCTTTCAAAATTTTCCTCTTGCCAAACATGGCATATCTGTCCTGTTCCTTCTCTGACTCATCTTCTTCATCCTCACTCCATTCATCATCTTATTCAGTAATTTTCACTTGTTTTCCTTTGCAGCTGACCTTGTTCTCTTGGCAAGAACAAGTTCAGCAGGCTTGGAGGGCTTCTTAGCAGAAATCCTAGCTCCCTTTGATTTGGCAGTAGGAACATCCACAGTAGTACTCTTTTCTTGATGGACCTGCTCCATCTCTTCTTCTTCTTCAACCACGGCCTTCGAGCTTTCACCTATCTTTTCTTTCCTTTTTTCTTTCCTTTTTTTCTTACTTTCTTCTAAAGTCTTCTACAATTCTGCTTCACTTTCCTTGACCCTACTTCTGGTAGCTCTAACCCTAGGAGCAGATTTAGGTGATGATGGTTTGCATTTCTTGGTTGGTTTGGATACAGCATGGGTCCTTTGTGAGGACGCCTTGCATTTCTTTAGGTCATAGTTGATATCTGTGAATTATACATATTTTCTACCCCTTCTTACCTCATCTTTGTGCATAAACTGCTATAAATTACTCCTAAATTCCTTACAATGTGCTTTTGCTTTTAGGTTTGAGCGACGAGATGATACATATCACAAATCGGCTCAGAAGAGGAGTGAAACCTGCCAAACGCCAAAAGATAACTGAAAGTGGAAAAAAGGTCAACTGCGCGGACCGCACTGTTCTGTTGTGCGGTTGTGCAGAAGAGTTCTGCAGAAGTCAAGTCAAGCCTGACCTGCGCGAACCACCCTGCTTTGCCATGCGGCCGCGCAGGATAGTTCAAAGTGTGACCAAAACTGATGAAAATCCCACGCGGACCGCATCCATTTCCACGCGTCCGCACTCAAAAGAGATTAGAGGTTCACAAAATCAAGGCAAAAGGCCCACGCGGCCGCACACCAAAGCGGTACGGTCCGCGTGGAAGAAGTACAGAGAACCAGCAATTGTGCAAAACCTTCTATGTGGCTGCACACCATTTCCACGCGGTCTGCATTATTTGAGCTGTGCGGCCGCGCACCATTTCCACGCGGTCCGCATGGCTTGACCTGTGTGGACACGTGACATTCCTATGCGGTCCACGTCCTCAAGTCCACAAGCCAGATCTGAAGACCACATGCCCTACGCGGCCGCATGACATTTCTATGCGGTCCGCATCATACCCTGAGGGGAACTTTTTGTTCGGTTTTGTCATATCTGTAGCAGTTGAGCTCGTGATACTCTATATTAGCCTACTTTAGGAAATTTCTCTTGCAATTAGCATGGATTCAAGTAGATTAATCTAGTAGTTAATGATTATGTTAATTTTTTCTAGTATTTCTTATATTTCTACTTCTTCCATGTCTAGATAAACCCATTAGCTAGGGTTGTGGCTAAACCCTAGTCTGGGTAATTAATTGGTGTTTTTGATTAATGCTTGGATGATACTGGGTGTTTGTTATTTAGGTTGTTTGTATATTTTCACTTAGATTTGGTGGTTGCAAACACTAAAATCTAGCTTATTGGGTTTTGACTCTTCTTGAGAAAGAGAGTCTATGACCTCACATTCAACCCAACAAGGATTTGGGATGGACCCATGAGAATGGTAGACCCAAGTAACGGGTTAAACCTTGAGAGAGTAATCACCCTACTTGAACCTTAAGTTGCTTGGGCAAATTAGCCTACCCAATTGGTCTCGAGAGAGTCAATTGGGCAAAATCACTTTCTCTACCAAGAGGTGTGAGAGTGAGTACTAAAGTGCAACGATTATTCATATTCCCCATAATTATCATCCTTATGTTTGAATTTTATACCCGTTAATTAGCCACCTAGGCGAGTGTCGTGACCCTAGTGCCTTTCTCTTATTGCATACAACTAGCATCATAACTTAGCATAATTTAGTTTACAATAGTAGTTACTAAATTTAGTTTAACAAAAGAAAAAAACAAAAAATGATAGAAGATCAATTGGAAGCCAAAACGCATTTCTAAGCTAGCAATTACTCAACTCCAATTTGAAGCTCTCTGTGGAAGTATTGACCCTGATACACTATTGGATTTTAAGCAGTCGCGCCCACCCTTTCTTAGGATTGAGTCCGCACCGACCACTTTTTTTGCGCCGTTGCCGGGGAGCTTTACGGTGTTTGACTATTTGTTGGCTAGTTTTGTGTTTTTGCTTCTCTTTCTTTCTTTCTTTTTATTTATTTTGTTTGTTCAATTCACTAGGTACCAATAGCTTTAAATACAAATGATCCTATTGATATAGGAGTGGAGGAGGAGGAAGATGTGGAACAAGAGGAGATTTTACCCCAAGCATAAAGACGAGGTAGAAATGCTAAAGCTAATGACAACATACCAGACCCTCCTCCACCTCCACCAATAGTATCTCCATGAGTTCTACCCAATCAAGGGTACACAAGTGCAATAGTTCCTCCTTGAGTCCAGGCGGCGAACTTCCAAATCACAAATGTCATGCTCACTTTGCTCGAACAACGAGGTTATTTCACAGGCGCCTCGGACCAAAACGCCTACAAGCATTTGAAAGTGTGTGTGGATAGTTGTATGGGGAGCAAGTAGACAAATGTTTCGGAAGATGCATTGAGGCTAAGGCTTTTCCCCTTCTCACTTCAGAGGAAGGCAATGGATTGGTTGGAGAGATTTCCAAATCATTGAATCACTACTTGGGATGAGTTGGTGGATACATTCATTGCGAAGTTCATCTCCCCTAGTCATATGGCGGCTCTTAGAGATGAGATCCTAGCTTTCAAGCAAGAACCGACGGAGCCTTTACATGAGATATGTGAGAGATTTTGGACAATGGTAAAAGAGTTCCCCAACAATGATATGAAGATGTGATGATGGAACAAACGCTCTATCGGGGTATAAACACAATAAACCAGTGCATTGTTAATCAGTTAGCCGGTAGTAATTTTATGAAGCTTCCATACAATGAAACTTGTGATGTTCTTGATGAAATGGCCGATACTTCTTCGACATGGCAAAGTCGGGCTAATGTTCTTCAAGGTGATCCTATTTTTATACACTTGCATAAGGAGTTTCATGATCACGGCCAAGCCATCGTTGAACTCACAACAACAATTAACCAATTCGCTAAGGCGCAACTTCAACAAGTTCAAAATCCGCGCCAAGTCAATGCCAATGAAGGTAGTGAATATGTTGAAAAGAAGGCAAAGAGGGCAACAACAACCTCTGGAAAATTTTTACAATTTTGATAATGGGAATGGTGGTCATTCGAATGAATGTTATGAGGACCAAAGTGAGGAGGTCCAATATATAAATAACTACCAAGGTAATAGAGGAAATCAAGGGAATCAACAATGGCGTTCCCAAGGAAATTGGGGAAATCAACAAAATGGAGGAAATTGGAATAACAACCGTAAAAACAACTGGGGTAATCAAGGTAATAGTCAAAGCAATTGGGGGCGGATGCAACAACAATTGGAACAATAACAACAATGGTGGGTGGAATAACAATCAAGGAGGAAATCAAGATAATCGGGGGCAAGGTTTTCAAAGAGCCCCGATGTATCAATAATCGAACAACCCACCTCCGTTCCCTTCGCAAGGTCCAAGCTCTTCGGAAATGATTTGGGTAGAATTGAAAATATGTTTGAGCACATGTTGAAAAAGAATCAAGATTCCGATGCTCAATTGGCATCTCATAACACATCCATCCGAAACTTGGAAGTGCAACTTCGAAAACTTTCTCAATATTTGAGCGCTCGCCCTTAGGGTGCGCTACCAAGTGATAAGGTTGTAGATCCTAAGGAAGAAACACAAATCAATTGATGGAAATTACAACAAGGAGCGGAAGAGGCGGTGATGCGCATGCCTTAAGAGGAAAGCGTGTTGTAGATGGGATGTTGAGATGCATGATAATGTGCGACAAATTTTGATGATGGGATAGATCAACGTGTAAATAATAATGTGCAGATCGACATAGATGATGAGGGTGAGGAGGAGACGCAAGAAGCCGTGAACCCGTCTAGGGAACACGTGATTGATATACCCAAACCTGTAGTGTTAAAAGCTAAAACACCCTTGCCAGGCCTCCCCCGCCATACCCTCAAAGTTTAGCAAAGCACAAGAGTGATCATCAATTCAAAAAGTTCATAGACATGATGAAGAGTCCTACCATTAACGTGCCTTTGGTTGAGGCACTTGAGTAGATGCCAGGGTACGCTAAATTTATGAAAGAATTGGTCACAAAGAAGAGATCTATGGAATGTGAAACAATACCAATGACGCGTCAAGTGAGTTCTATAATGCATTCAATGGCCCAAAACTTGAGGATCCGGGAGCTTTCACCACCCCGTGTACCATTGGAAGTGTGGACTTCGCCAAAGTTGTTTGCGACCTAGGGGCAAGCATAAACTTTATGCCATAATCTGTCTTTAAGACCTTAGGGATTGGGCTACTGTGTGCTACCTCAATGCGACTTCAGATGGCGGACCGATAAATGAAAAGACCCTTGGGTATAGTTGATGACGTCCTTGTGCGTGTTGACAAATTCATCTTGCTGGCCGACTTCGTGATACTTGATTATGAGGTGGATTTTGAGGTGCCTATTATTCTTGGAAATCCTTTCCTAGCTACAGGGAAGGCCTTGGTTGATGTAAAGGCAGGAGAGTTAACCTTCTCTGTCAGTGATGAAAAGGTGGTATTTCCAGTGTGCAAGTCCATGAAGCAGCCTAACAGTACTGAGGTGTGCTATTTTGTTGACATTGTCACTACTGTGATAACGGATGAAAATAGCACCATGATTGATATCGAAGATCCAATTGTATCTGCACCACTAGATCGTGAGATGAGTGATGACTCAAGTAGAGTTATGTGCATAGATGCTTTGCATGCCATGGAATTATGTGAGCCCACTAAGAGGTCATTGGACCTTGATCAAATGGACAGCCCCCTAGAGAAGCCAACAAAAGAAAATTTTTTGGTGCTTGAGATGAAACAAATTGTTCCACACATATGTCTCACCACGGTTGAGCCCAATGCTATCTTAGGAGTTGTTGAAGCACCATTTATTTTGGATCTCCAAGGGAGACTACCCGTAGATGAGAAGGAAAGGATACTTACTCTTCATGATATGTTTGACCCAACCAGACCCGACACAAGTTGGCGGTTTTTCATGAACCATGGTAATTTGAACAAAGTTCCGCACAATGCTTATTATCCATTTCCGTTTATTGACCGGGTGATTCACAAACTTGCTGGGCGTGAATTTTATCACTTCTTGGAGAACTTGATGAGGGCCACGTGGTGGCGTTTCTTGATTTGAAGAATTATAATGGTAACATGCGTCGTGCCGCGACGTTAAATCAGACTCTTCTTAGGAGGCAACCCATGTCTTTTGTTATTCTTTATTTTTCTGTTATAGAATAGGATTTTTGAGCTGATAGTTTGTGAAGCGTTGCAGGGATACTGTTGAACCAGTGCAGGGTAAAATGAAAGAAGTGAACAGTCTCTGAACTGTACCCATGCGACCGCACCCCAAAATAGTGCCGGTCCACGTGGGCCCGATAAACCGAAAGGTAAACTCAGAAGACCCAATATGGACACATACCATTTTTGTGTGGTCTGCGTAGGAAGAATAAAAAATGACCACCTCTCTGATAAATTTCCCACGCAGCTGCAGTCCAAAGCAGTGCGGTCTGCGTGGGAATGGTCAATAAAGCAAGTCTCTGAAGTTTTCCATGTGGCCGCGTGCCAAAGCAGTGCGGTCCGCGTGGGCTGTGTTCATAACCTGAAGGATAAAAATCCTGCGCGGTCCGCATGCCATATTTGTGCGGCCACGCAGGTAGGTGAGAACTGGTACCCACGGTTGTCTATAAATAGAAGCATAGGGTCCCCTTTAACTCTTTTCACAAATTTTCATTAGAAGCATACACATCTACTAATCATTCACTCCAGTTGTGCACTTATCCTCATTCTCATTAATTCCCTGGTAACATTTCATCATTCAATTAAATTCATAGTTTAATTTTTGTTTATTTTCGTTAAACTATATTAGTGTAACTTCTTATTTTCTTTCTTTCTTCTTCTTAGTCAACTGATTAGATTAGGTTTTGGGTAATTCTGTTAAACCTAGGGCATATAATCTTCTGACATTACTGAGTAGGGACAAATAGAATCATTAAAGCTTAATTTTGCACTAAAAAGAACGAATAGGCCCTGCCAGTTAGTTTTCCCTACGCGGCCGCACAATATTTTTGTACGGTCCGCGTGGGTTTGATTGTCAATTGTGGCACCCTCTCATCGTGTCCGCGTGACCACTTCTGTGCGATCCGTGTGAGACCAGCGCATCTGCAGTCCAAATCAGTGCAGACCGCGTGCCTAGAAGTTCAGAGAGGGTGCATTTTAGATGTTTGATATGTGCGGACCACGTCCACTTTTGTGAGGTCTGCGTGAACCCAGTGCGGTCGCGGTCCAAAGCAGTGTGGACTGCGTGGACAGAGGTTCAGAGAGTTAGAATTTTTGGATTTTGATTTGTGCGAACCGCGTCCCCTTTTGTGCGGTTTGCGTCGCTCCTATGCGGTCGGGGTCCAAATCAGTGCGGATCGCATGGCCAATGTTCAGAGAGGGTACAATTTTTAGGCTTAACCTGTGCAGATCACGTCCATTTCTGGGCGTTCCGCATCAATCCTACGCAACTGCAATCTAAGACAGTGCGGTATATGTAGGTGCTTTCTGAGAACTGATGTTGAAATGATTTTGCCTGTGCGGACTGCGTGAATTTTCTGTATGGTCCGCATGACCCCTGTCTGCAACATAATTCCTGCAATCCTGAATTGACACTATAACTGTCTGCTTCTCCTTCTGTGCCTCTACTAACAACATTAGACGTTTATGCTTTGTAGACAATAGTGCAAAAATGGGGTGGAAAGCAAATACAACATGGGGGCAAGGAAAAACAACCCGGGAGTGGTGGTTCTTCACGAGGGAAAACTTTGCGAAGAGTGGTGAAACTCACTCCCAAAGATAGGGAGACAATGAAGAAAAATAGAAAGATAATTTAGGCAGCCGATAGGGCTACTTCCCATTCAACAAGGAGTGAGTGCTCCCTCCCGGGATATAACTTCAGAGTCCATCCCCACTCATATGTCAATAGAGGTCCCCGTACCCGAGGTCTCTTCTCCGGAGGATGCATCTGTGGACACTTCCAAGAAGGCCGTAAATGTAGTCTTGAGCTCGTCTGATGAGTTCGAGACTGATGACGAAGAGGAGGGAAAATACTCCACCTTTCCCATAGCTTCAGTATCAGGGGAGAGTGCCGGGTATTCTATGGGAGGAGAACCTAAAGTTGAGGGGATAGAGAGAACTAGAAGCTGGAGGCTTGGGAGGACATGTTGTTGAGTGAGGTTGGTTTCAACCGGTATAGGGAGTGGTGGCCCAAGAGGAAGGTTATTCGGAGTGGCGATTCATTGATGCTGACTTTCTCCCTCACAAACCCCACGTACAAGATCAATTCCATACGAGAGAGGGTTGGGGGTTCTTCAAAGAAAAAGTAGACAATGCAAACGAACACATGGCAAAAGAATTCTACAACAATGTTCACCATGTGGTTCGGGATACAAAAGTGACGAAAGTAAGGGACAAGACATTGGTGTTTGATGGTCAATCACTAAATTATTTTCTTGGGATTCGGGAAGAGGATGCGTCTCAGTACTTGGAGAAGCTGGCGATGAAAGAAAAAGTTCGCCCGTGGTTAGTCGGGATTTTAGCTACTCCAGGTACAGTCCTTATGTGGTTGAAGGCGCATAAGAAAATATACAGAAACACCCTCAATTTGAATCCAAAGGGTGGTTGACCTTCGTGTGCAATCAGCTTGACCCGACCATACATGATGAATGGGTTCCTATTGATCGTGCTGTTCTAGTTGCTTCCATCATGGCGGGTTTTCCGTTGAATGTCGGCAACATCATGTCACGGGTGATCTTTCATGTGGGGAACAAGACAAAGACAAACTACCCCTTCCCCAACATACTGATTTTGTACTTCTAAGAGATGAAAGTGAAACGGAAGAAATATGATATCATGGTGCCTCTGGTGAGCCCTTATTCTTGGTATGATCAAAAGGGTCCGTACAACCCTAAGGGCTCCAAGAAGAGTCAAGCTTCTACTTTCTCCGCAGCAGGCCAGTCTGAAGAGCTAGTTGCTATTGAGCAGCCCACCACTAAGACAGTGCCTCCAGGGCCATCCACAGCTCCCCTTACTGTCACAGATGAGCTGGTGATTCTGGTGTCAAAGACTCACAGATTCACTGCCAATCAGCTCACATGCTCACTTGCTAGTTTTAACAACTAGATGTCGGCTGCGACATCCAAGTTGTCCATATTGACCACAACTGTTCAAGCTTAGGGAGCTCCGGTGACTGTTGAGAAACCTGCCTCGATTTATGAGACCTTAAAAAAGATCCTGGCCAACAAGGAAAATATGATTGCGGAGCAGAGGAAATTGGCAAAGGCAGACGGGGAGCATAGAAAAGCTCTCAAGGATTTGGGTAAGGAGCTCAAGAAGTTAAGAATGATGAAAGCCTCCAAGGAGTCAATGGCAAAGCTGCAGGTGAAGGTGGACAACTTGGTGGCAGATCAGCTGCCAATTGACTTATTGTTTGCAGAGACATCCGTAGAGCCATCGAATGTGCAACCACAGGTGGAGGAGGATAGGACGAGGAAGAAGAGAAAGCTCCCTAACACTGAGGGAGTAGTGATATGAGTGGCTTCAGTTCAGGAGGGCCCGTCCAGCACTGTAAGTATTTATCCCCCTCCAGCCGCAACAATAGTTGAGTCGGCTCAGGAGCAGGCACCAGATGTCACAGTAGCACAGCAGCAGCATGCTAAGGACCGGTTTGAGGTTCCGGCTAGTATAGAGGACACGGGAGCCATTGACCAGCAGAGAGCCGATGATGACGCTTGAGGGGCCACTTCTATATCCTTTGCCTTTATTTTGATGCTTTATTTGGTAGTTAGTAATGGGGACAATGCTAGCTCTTATTCGCGGGGGTGTAGCTCTACTTTTTGTTTTCTATTTGGATGATTGTATATATATTCACTTCTTTCAGTACATTCATTGGCATAGTTGATTTGTATATAAATTTTGATTCTGAACTCTATTAGTTGTATATTCTATTTCCCCTGTGTATATATTCATTTGGCTTTCATTTGAGCTTTCTTTCTATTTTTGTTAAAGTTTTTCGTTTTAGTTGCAAAGTTAGGCTCGTAGTCTTTTTTTTGGTTTTGTTTTGTCGTTGGCAATAAGCCCTTGGTTTTCTTACTGCCACGATTCTTTCTGAGGATAGAATGTTGTGCAAACCGGGTGGCTCTTCCCAATGATATATAGCGTGACAACTTTCTTAAGGGTTGAGTCAGTTTTTGATTTTTCTTTTTGATTTTCAAGTTTTTGTAGTTAAGGGTACCTCAGGCAAAGCTTCACTTGGGCCTAGCACATTTTCCTTTGATCTTATGGTCAAAGATATTAAGTTGTGTTTAGGATGGTGAAAGTCATGACCTTGAGACTCTTGTGTTGACCAAACAATCGTCATATGGTCATGTTGGCCCATTGTGCGCTTGAATCATATCTAAGGTCGTTGTGGGCCCTCGACTCCATTTTTGGCAATCCTTGAGTGCGTGTGGTGAGAATTCGATTTGTTGAGCCAGAGTACCGTACCGATGGCCTAGAACTTTCCCTGAATGTTTGTTGAGGCACTCCTTGATCAAAAAGTGTAAAATTGAACAATTCCATGACCTAGCAATCAAACGATCCCTAGTTCACCCCTTTTGAGCCTTGAACCTTGAACCTTATTCTTTCATGAACCAAATTACAAGTCTATAACCATTCTCAATTAGACCTTCTCTTGGCATCCAAATCTTCCCTTGAGTAGTGGCAAATTACTAAGTTTGGGGGAGGGAAACAAGAAAGGTATCAAAGTGGTGGAAAGGCACAAAAGCAAAAGAAAATGAAGGTAATGAAAAAGAGAAAAAGACAAAAAGAAAGACAAAAAGAGAATAAAAGTCAAAAAGGGAATCAAAAGGACAATAAAAAGTGAAAAAGGTGTGGAAAGTATGCAAAAGGAGAAAAGCTTTGAATTGCAAAAAAAGAGCGATATTGTATCCCTCTAGCCCCTGAAAGAAGTGAATTACTCAATTGAGTCAATAAAGTGTGCCAAAATGAATCAAATGAAGTGTCTAAGGGAAGATTGAAACCATTGGAACAACACCATATCCTACCTTTACCCAAAAGCCTTCACAATGACTCCTCAAAAGCCCTACGTGATCTTGAATTGAGAGAAGCCTACTTTAGTGGATACTTACATGAAGGGAAAGTATATGGTGCTTAAAGCCGGACTTAGGGTCGTTTTTTAAAGATGCGAGAGAGTTCATTCACCTCCATTTGCATGCATCTATTCTAAAAGGTGAGGTCCACTTAGGGAAAGTCGAGTATACGTGAGTCTAGGTTCCACAATGACCGAAGTGCTTGAGAAAGGTTCCTTGATGAGTTTTGTCAACCCTTGATGCTATTGTGTTTCACTTGATCCCAAGTGTTCAAGGTTTTAAATGTGTTAATGATACATATGCATTGAAGGCAATTGTTAGTCCCAAGTGAGGCTTGTTGAGGTCACCTTAGGAAGAACAGGAATTACTGGGGTGTTTTTTATTGAGGGATAGGTCTCATTTTTATTTGCTTGAGGACAAACAAAGGCTTAATTTTGGGGGAGTTGATATCTGTGAATTATACATGTTTTATACCCCTTCTTACCTGAGCTTTGTGCATAAACTACTATAAATTAGTCCTAAATTGCTTATAAGATGCGTTTGATTGCATGTTTGCGCGACGAGATGATACATATTAAAAATCGGAAAAAGAGGAGTGAAACCTGCCAAGCGCCAAAAGATAATTGAAAGTGGGAAAAAGGTCACCTACGCGGACCGCGCTGTTATGATGTATGGCCGCATAGAAGAGTTCTGCAGAAGCCAAGTCAAGCCTGACCTGCGCGGACCGCCAAGTTTTGCTATGCGGCCGCGCATGATAGTTTAGAGAGTGACAAAAACTGATGAAAATCCCATGCTGGCTGCATCCATTTCCACGCGGTCCGCACTGACAAGAGAACAGAGCTTTATAAAATCAAGGAATAAGGCCCACGTGGCCGCACACCAAAGAAGTGCGGTCCGCGTGGGAGAAGTTCAGAGAACCAGCAATTGGGCAAAACCTTCTATGCAGCAGCACACCATTTCCACGCGGTCCGCATCACTTGACCTGTTTGGCCGCGCGCCATTTCCACGCGGTCCGCATGGCTTGACCTATGCGGCCGCGTGATATTCCTACGCGATACGCTCCTCAAGTCCAGAAGCCAAATCTAAAGACCACATGCCCTACGCGGCCGCATGACATTGTTATGCGGTCCGCATCAGGCCCTCAGGGGAATTTTTGTCCGGTTTTTCCTGTGTATTATAAATAGAACACTTTACTTTTTTAGGTTAAGTTTTATCATTATCTGTAGTAGTTGAGCTCGTGATACTCTATATTAGCCTACTTTATGCAATTTTCTCTTGTAATTAGCGTGGATTCAAGTAGATTAATCTAGTAGTTAATGATTTTGTTAATTCTTTCTAGTATTTCTTATATTTCTACTTCTTCCATGTCTAGATAAACCCATTGGTTATGGTTGTGGCTCAACCCTAGTTTGGGTAATTAATGGGTGTTTTTGATTAATGCTTGGATGATACTGGGTGTTTGGTATTTGGGTTATTTGTATAATTTCACTTAGATTTGGTGGTTGCAAACACTAAGTCTAGCTTAGAGGGTTTTGACTCTTCTTGAGAAAGAGAGTCTATGACCTCACATTGAACCCAACAAGGATTTGGGATGGACCCATTTGAATGGTAGTCCCAAGTAACATGTTAAACCTCGAGAAAGTAATCACCCTACTTGAACCTTAAGTTGCTTGGGCAAATTAGCCTACCCAATTGGTCTCGAGAGAGTCAATTGGGAAAAATTACTCTCTCTACCGAGAGGTGTGAGAGTGAGTACTAAAGTGCAACGGTTATCCATATTCCCCATAATTATCATCCTTATGTTAGAATTTTATACCTGTTAATTAGCCATCTAGGTGAATGTCGTGACCCTAGTGCCTTTCTCTTATTTCATACAACTAGCATCATAACATAGCATAATTTAGTTTACAATAGTAGTTGATAAATTTAGTTTGACAAAAGAAAAAAACCAAAAATGATAGAAGATCAATTGGAAGCCCAAACACATTTCTAAGCTACCAATTACTCAACTCCAATTTGAAGCTCTCTGTGGAATTATCAACCCTAATACACTACTGGGTTTTAAGTAGTCACGCCCACTCTTTCTTAAGATTGAGTCCGCCCGATCAATAGCTGGAACCCACTTTCTTCAACAAGTCAGCCAAGTTCTCCTCCCCAGATGAACCAGGTTCATCTTGTTGCTTGCTCAGATTCACCAACGCCACAGCAGTCTCACCTGATCCACTTCCCCCTGACTTCTAGGCTCCCTCTTCCCCACCCCCACATATGGCTAAAGTCTCCTTCTTCTTTTTCTTCCTCATTTTCCTAGAATCAATCCCACCTACATCTCTAGAAGCCCCTATTAGAACAAATCGATTTTCCTCCCTTACATCAGAAAAAACAAAGCATGATTTTACCTCTCCTTGGGTTTTTTGAGTTTGGCCTTTTCAGAAGACCCAGGTTCATCTCCTTCACTAGAGGAGATGTAACTATCAGGTTCAAAGCTAGAGTTGGTCTCACCAGCTGGAAATGGTTTTCTTTAGGCTGGACTAAAGTTTTTCATTCAATGCTTTCCTCAGAGAACCAGTAGCTAAAGTTTTTCTTTCTAGCATTTTTTGGCGTCGGAATCTAGGTTTTTGGGTTTCGACTGGTGGTGTGGAAGATAAGGTGCTGGGTGAAACTGGTGGTGGAGTACCATGGTTGTCGCGGGGATTTGTCATGGTGAAGAATTTCTGAAAACCCTAAGGAAATTTTGGTTGTGCGAAGAAATTTGGAGAGTTTCAGAGTCGAGAGAGAGAATGAAAGGGGTTTTGTGAAGAATTGACAATTATTAATTGATTTGGGATTTTTAAAGAGGGTAATGATTACTCAGAAACAATAGCCTTTTCAGAGGTCACATTGAGTTCTAATCAATTTAGAGTTCCAGTCTTCTTAGAGATTAATTAGAAATGCTAAAGTTTAGGAGAAGGTTCTATTACCCTTAGACTTCTAGTTTCAATGAAACTGGTTCAATTTGCCCAATGGATAGAATTGTTAGGACGATTGGTATATCTAGGACTCTCGCTCACGATGGATAATTAAAATTTTCTAATTGTGAAAAGAATAGAAACATACCTGAATTTTCTCATGAGCATAATTTTATGAACCATGTTCTTCAAGTGAAACTTCTCTTGTTTATGCCTCAAATGTCAAAATAGAAAATTTGTATGAAATTAGTGTGTCGCATAGACACATGTCACAAGAGTATACTATTTACAGTATGAAACTGAGTAGGAATTAGTCTAATATTCACAAAAATTAAGAACTCCTAGCCAAGACAACGTTTTTTCATATATACAATTTTTTTCCATTGTGCATTTTGAACTGGACCATTTAGGTGATCTTAATCATCTCTAAATCCAACCTGTTCCTTTCAAAATTTTCTCTGCTCAGTGCCTTAATGAAGATGTCAGCTATTTGTTTATCACTAGCACAGAATACTATGGAGATTAGCCCTTTCTCATAGTTGTCTCTTAAGAAGTCGTGTCTAACATCTATGTGCTTAGTCCTTCTGTGATGAACAAGGTTCTTTGTCATACTAATTGCACTGGTGTTATCACAAAATATCTGTATGCACCCCACTTCAATTCCAAAGTCTACTAGTTGTTGCTTAATCCACAGTAATTGAGTACAACATGAAGCAACAACAACATATTCAGCTTCAGCAGTAGAGAGAGCCACTGAACTTTGCTTTTTTGGTAGCCCATTATACAAGACAAGACCCTAGGAAGTGTGTCATACCTCAAGTGCTCTTCCTATCCACTATAAAACCTGCATAGTTAGTATCAGCATACCCAATTAAGTAAAAATTACTACCTTTGGGATACCACAAACACAGATCAGTTGTGCCTTTTATGTATCTCAAAATTCTTTTAACATCTGTCAAGTGTGGCTCCTTTAGATTTGCCTGAAAACGAGCACAAAGTCCTACACTGAAAACAATATCAGGTCTACTGGCAGTATGATATAAAAGTGAACCAATCATACCCCTATATAACTTTTGATCAACTGATGACCCACGTTCATCAACATCTATCTTTGTGGTAGTTGTTATAGGTGTATCTATTTCCTTGGATTCTTCCATTTTAAACTTCTTGATTAGTTCCTTTTTATACTTCTGCTGATGGAACATAGTTCAATCTGGAATTTGTTTAATCTGTAGCCCCAAGAAGAAATTGAGTTCACCTATCATGCTCATTTCAAGCTCACTTCCCATTAGTTTAGCGAAGTCCTTACTTAACCTATCTCTAGTGGCCCCAAATATTATGTCATCAACATATATTTGTACAACAAGAAGATCTTTACCTTTTTCCCTAAGGAACAAAGTATTTTCAATTTTACCTCTTTTGTACCCATACTCCAGAAGAAATTTTGACAATATTTCATACCAAGCTCTTGGGACCTGCTTGAGACCATAGAGAGCTTTATCAAGCTTGTATACATTATCAGGACATTCTTTGCTTTCGAATCTGGAGTTTGTTTCACAAACACTTCTTCTTTGAGATAGCCATTTGGGAAGAAACTTTTGACATCTATTTGATGAAGAGTGAATTCCATATGTGCTGCAAAGGCTATGAGGAGTCTAATTGCTTCAAGTCTAGCAACTGGAGCAAAAGTTTCATCATTATCAATGCCTACCTCTTGACTATAGCCTTGAACCACCAACCTTGCCTTGTTTCTTGTTACTATTCCATCTTCATCTAGCTTGTTCTTGAAGACCCATTTTGCCCCAATGACTGACCTGTCCTTAGGTCTTGGAACCAAGTGCCAGACTTGGCTTCTTTCAAACTTATTAAGCTCATCTTGCATAGCACTGCTCCGATCTGCATCTTGTAGAGCTTCACTCACATTTTTAGTTCAATGAGGGATAAAAAGGCATCAAATGCACATAGTTTCTTCAGTTGTGATCTAGTCTTGACTCCAGATGTTGGATCATTGATAGTGTTCTCAATGGGGTGAGAACTCGGGTACTTGTAAGATTTCCCCACTAGCTGGTTCCTGCTAGTTTCTCCTTCATTGTTATGCTGCAGAGGAACAAGTTCAGGTACATGATCCTTCAGAGAGTTTTGTACAGTTTCTCTTAGATTGGTTCCCCCTGTCAGGTTGCCCTGGGTGAAAGGACATGTTCCATCACCTGCTCCTTCCTTTGATGCCACCTTGACTTGTGTTGTGACTTCAGTCAATTGTCTAACCAGTCCAATGGCTTCATCTTCATGTTCCTTTCTCTCAGAAAGAGTGTTAAATTCGTCAAACACAACATGTGCACTTTCTTCAACACATAGAGTTCTTTTGTTAAACACTTTATATGCGTTGCTGTGTGAAGAATACTCCCTCATCACTTCTAGAATAATACTTACCTAGGGAGTCTTTGCAATTATTATGCATATAACACTTGCAACCAATAGCCCTAAGATGTGATATGTAATTTTCTCCCTTTAAGAAACTCATAGGAAGTTTTCTCTACAAGAGGTCTGGTCATGCATCTATTGTGTTATATAACAAACAGTGTTTATAGCCTCTGACCAGAAACTATAAGGTAGTTTACTGGAAAGTAACATGGTCCTTGCCATATCCTCAAGGGACCTGTTCTTCCTCTCAACTACCCCATTTTGCTGAGGAGTCTTAGGGGCAAAGAAATTATGGTCTATTCCATTTTCATCACAAAATTCAGCAAACTTTGCATTTTCAAATTCAGTTCCATGATCAGACCTAATGGATGCAAGTCGATTTCTTAATTGTTTCTGGGTTTTTCTAATAAAAGCAGTGAACATTTCAAAAGCTTCATCTTTAGAAGTTAGAAACAGCACCCAGGTAAATCTAGAATAATCATCAACAAGTACCATTACATATCTTTTACCACCTCTACTCATGGCTCTCATTGGACCACAGATAACCATATGAACCAGTTCCAACGTCTTGGACGTACTTACCATTTTCTTAGGTTTGAAGGATGACCTTACCTGCTTCCCCTTGCACATGCTTCACTAACTTTGTCTTCCTTGAACTTGATATTATGTAACCCTACCACCAAGTCCTTGGAGACTAATTAGTTCTATTGATTTAGACTGGCTTGGCCAAGTTTTTGTGCCAAAGAAGGGGATCATTAATAAACACACTCAAGCAAGTGAGTTCATTTTCAGAGAGAGTTGACAAATCTACAATGTAAATATTGTTAACTCTCCTTCCATGCAAAACAATCTTGACAGTAGTAAGGCTAATCAAAAAATATTTTGTGGAAGTGAAAGCCACAAGGTTACCTCTGTTACACAGTTGTAACACACTTATCAGGCTATATTTTAAGCCGCCTATCAAGTAGACATTCTCAATGGAATGAGAATCTGTCTTTCCTACCTTTCCAACACCAATGATCTCACCTTTCTTTCCATTTCCAAAGGAGACATAACCTCCTTTTAGGTTCTCAAGTGAAAGGAACCAGTCCTTGTTACCAATCATATGTTTTGAGCAACCACTAACCATGTACCATATTTGGATACTCCCCTTCACTTGGACCTGCAAAACAAAATTATGGGTTAGTCTTAGGAACCCAAACTAATTTGGGTCCCTTTCTATGGGCAAAAGGATTAATTAGATTTTTCTTTGCCCAACCAGGTAGTTTGTGCTTTTCTTGAACAAAGGCTTTGTTCTTTTGACTGGCCTTTTCTCTTGCATTACATTCATTTTTGTAATGGCCAGTCTTACCACAGTGTGTACAGATTTATTCTCAGGAAGTGTAAGATACTTGTTTTTGGGATCCCATTTTTGGAGCTTGTGTCCCAAATACAAGTCCTCTCTTATTGCTACTATGATGTTCTTGCAGCCAGGAGAGTGCATCAGAAGCCTTGTTCCATTTGCATGTTCTTTCTAATTCATGCTTTACCTTTCCTAAATCTTCTTTTAGGACTTTAATAAATTCATCTTTCTTGTACAGTTCATCTTTCATTTGTCCTAGATTTGTTTCTAGAGTGAGAAATTATTGATCAACCTTTTTCTTTCCTGTCCCTAATTTCAGTTTAATATTTCCAGATTTGAGTTCTAGGATCTTATTTTCAAGTTGATGAACCTGGTGCTTCAACTCAGTATTTGTGTTGTTACTCTCATCAGCTCTAGACTCTACTTTTTACATTTTTCTTCTAATATAACACGTTCCCCAGACATAACATCCTTCTCACTATTTATTATTTCAGACTCATCTATGAAGCCCATTAGTAGATCAGCCAATTTTTCATTAGACAAGAACTTAATCTTTTCTTTAAGGTGTAGAATACTTACCTCATGTTCATCTTCTGATTCTTCGATGGCCATAAGAACTTTCTCATCTTCAGCTTCATATTCTGAGTCCTCATATGATGTTTCTCCCCATGCAGCAACCATAGCTTTAGTTGATCCTTTGTTCCTTCTTAGTTGAACCTGTTCCTACTTCCTATTTCTTCTATCCGCTCTTTCTTTCTTCCATTCAACCTCTGATTGAGGGCTTTTCTGATGTGGTGATCAGTCTTCCACACTTGTAACACCCCTCATTGGTTTGTTTCTCAGGAGCCCTAGGTTTGTTGAATGTTATTCCTTTAGAAGGACCCTTTCCTCTTGTAAGATATTTCTTCAAATCTCTGGTTATCATAGACATTTCATCATCTTTAAGATCTGATCCTTCTGTGATTCTGAGAGCCAGACTTCTTTCTTTCTTTGGAGCATCCATCTTCATTTTTTACCTTCTCAATTTATAGGCAGTAAGATTTTCAACCAGTTCATCCAATTTCAAAGTGGCAATGTTTTTGGATTCCTAAATAGCAGTGATTTTGCTTCCCCAAGAGATTTGCAGAACTCTAGTTAGAATCTTCTCCACCTTGTCTACTTCCAGGATAATCTTTCCAAGAGACTCAAGTTCACTTGTCAGTGTAGTAAACCCGGTATACATCTCTTGGATAGTTTCTCCATCCTTCATAGTAAAATTCTCTTATTGAGAATACAACAGTGTTCCTCTTGACCTCTTCACCTGAGGTGTTCCTTCAGGAGCCACTTGTAAAGTGTCTCAAATCTCCTTGGAAGTAGTACACCCTTGAATCCTGTTGTACTCATCAGGACCAAGTTCGCACACTAGCCATTTCTTAGCTTTAGCATTTTTCTCCCATTTCCATAGATCCTTAGCAATACAATCTGCTCTTGTCTTTGGAACATCCAATCCTTCAGCATTCTTCTTGGTTATGGCTAAAGGACCATCGGTGATGATATCCCAAAGCTCATAGTCTTCGCCCATGATATGGTCCCTCATTCTGTTTTTCCACCAGAAGTAGTAGAGGCATTTGAAGAGGGGAGGCCTGGCAGTGGATTGCCTTCCCAATTTCCAGGTGGTGCTCTCATGTTGATCTTTTCCTAAGGTGTTAACCTCTTCAGGGATACCCGCTCTGATATCAATTGATGTTATTAATGTCAATACCACACAAAAGGTGGAGTGATTTAAGTGGTACCTAATTTTCGCATTAGAAGAACCTGGTTCTTCTAAATGTTCTAACTATAGCAGTTTGCGGAATAATAAGTACTGAAAGTAAAGTGCACAGAGATTTTTACGCAAAAATCACCTGGCTCAAAAGGTGAAAAAACCACGACCTACTACTCAGTAGGATTTTCCCAAACTCCACTAAAATCACTGAGCCGAAAACTGCATTTACAAAACTCTTTGTGAACCTAAGGATGAACTCAAATCCCAGTGTGGCACACAACGTCAACTATTACGACACCTTCAAGTTAACTATAACTTGAATATGCAGAGTACCTAATACAATTACTTCTATGAAAGCTGAAAGGTACAATATTAAAACCTACTATAATTGAACTAGACTTAGAATAAACACAATGATGAAACTGGTTCTTCTATCGTAGATCATGTAGCTGCAGACGTGCACACTTGTATCTCGCATATGTTGCTTGCAAATTAGACTTGCTCTTTTTGCTCTCAAGTATGCTTAACTTCTGCGTATATGCATTACCTGTAAAAGACAACAACTTGGCTATTTATTAGATTAGCAGTTAGAGTTTGATCGAGACTCCAATGCTTATCCTTAGTCGATTTGAGTCTTTAACCAATACAAACTCCCATCCTTATCCTAGCTTAGGATTGTGTTCTATTATCATAAGGAGAATATCCTCCTTAGAACCAATGCAACCTTTTCGACTCCATTCAGATGATATTTGCTGCGTAATCTTCAATACATATCTTCTTCACGTGCCTTCCATGTGCAATGGTTATGACTAACTTTGTCTCCGAAGATGGACGAGGTCCTTCCCTGAGTTCATTTGTCAATCTTCAAAACTTCAACTGAACTTGGGCCAACAGGTCTGCATAAACACTACCCTCCCAGACCCCACCAGTGGAATTTAACTGGATCGTTGTTGTTGTTCCAAGATTATCTATTCATTTTCTTAGTTATCTTAAAGATTCTTTATTCACTTCTTTGATAAAAGGAATGAAGTTTCCAAATTTTACTTAAAAATATTAGTTGCAACATATTTGCAGATTCTCTAAGTTGCATCACTTAGCTCTGTATGTCGGTTGGATATCCGCGAAAAGATACTAACCAAAATGTTGTCAGCGAAGACAGATTATTTTGCTTATTTAGTGTACAAATTGGTTGATAAGCCCTATGACCTTGAATCTTCCAATGCGTTAAGAATTTAATATCCGCAACCAAATACAGAAATAACAGATTGATATATTGATTCTGACATCAAAGGAATTACATTGAAAAGTAATAGTAACTAAGGATAGTAACAGAAAGAAAGGGGATGGGAAGACAGAGCCACAACGAGAAATAGTCGAGGGAGAGAGAGACAAGAGAGAAGTTTCTACAAAATTCAGCCTAACTCTAAAATGCAACGAACATATTATTTATCTCTTGATTTCTTTGGTCTCTGTCACGCGCAAGGCACATGCTCTATTTTCAGCCGGAGTCCCATATGTAATTTGCCAAAAGCCCAAATGTAGAATCACGACTATTTTAATTCATAACACAATGTAATTGTTAGGTTTGTTGATTATGAGAGTGACACTAATACTGAAAATCAAGCCAATACTGTGAAACTCAAAACATTTCCCGAAAGTAGAAGGAATGAATGTTATTTACAATTTAAAAATGGAAAGTTTCCAAGAATGAGAGCAGATGGATGGATGGGAATCAAAATGGGAGATTTCAATAGCAAGAAAGGCAGCGATGGACCTGTAGAAGCACGCAGGGGCGGAGCTAGAGTGTTGTTACCGAGTTCGGTCGAACCCAGTAGCTTTGGTTCTAACCCTATATTTGTCTTAGAAAATCTATTGAATATGTATAAATTATTAGTTTAGAACCCAGTAACTTAACACGATTATAATTCCGAACCCATAAGTTTGAAATCTTGGCTCCGCCTCTGGAAGCACGATTAATTGAGATAAAACGTCTTCATTTAAAAGGCTGCCTCATTGTTGAAGGAATCGAGTTTCGTCCTAAATAATAGAATAGAAGCTGTGATAATGAAGTTGAGGTGCGCTCAAGTTGGTTCGGAGAACATCATGATAAAAACAAAAGAAAGAAGAAAGAGCTCTAGATTTTATCGGTGATTTATGTTTGTTCTTATTTCCAAAGTTTGCATTATATATACTAGCTTGTTTAGTTTACATGTATGTATTTCATGTTGATGCATTATTGCCCGAAAAGACACATCTTGATTAGATTGGGCAAAAAATTAAACTGCATATATAAAGTTAATATTTTTTGTTATGTATAAATATTAGGTGTTGAATCCTTTGTGGCTTCTTTGTTTTTTATGTTTGAATCCCCTTGACGAAAATTCTGGCTTCGCTACTGCTAGATTATGAGTTCAGTATCTGAAATCATTAATATCAAATGTATTATAAGTACAATGTATCAAATTTAAATCTTGGCTATGTACTCTCTAGATTCCAACTTTAGATTTTTACTGTTTGAACTGAACAAGCCAAAGATCCTCGAGAGAAGGAAATCAAGTCTAAAAAATACTTTTATCAAAAGATTGAATCTTCCTCTTTTTACTTTTTCTTTTTTTCTTTTTTCTTTATCGTGGGAGGAAGCATTGACGTAACTGTTAAAGTTGTTGCTATGATCAAGCTTTTTGTATAAATACGGAATAAAATTACGTACAATAGACCTTCGTGATCCGGCCCTTTTCCGGACCTAGAAAGAGCTCAGTGCGTGGAGCTACCTTTTTCTTGTAGTTTTTAACAAAGACTTTGGTTAACTTAGCTGTCCCCATCCCATTAATATAATCAAAGTTTCTGAAAGGGGCTTTGTTTTGATTAGGTGCCCCATAATCCGATTAATATATTCCAGCAAATACGTGGAAACACACTTGAATAAGTTTGTTTTTTAATTAATCATTCATTTTAATCAACTAGTTTTTTCCCATGGAGTATTTTCTATCTCTGCCTGAAGGTTGCATATCAGAAATTTTCTCCTTCACTTCGCCAAAAGATGCAGCTAAATCTTCAGCTGTGTCGCGAGGATTCAAATCTATCGCTTAATCCGACGTCGTTTGGGAGATTTTTTTACCTTCGGATTATCAACATATTGTCAGTAGATCGGAATCTTTCTTGGTATATTCTTCAAAGAAAGAGCTTTACATGAGCCTCTGCAACTCACCAATTCTCCTTGATGGAGGCAAACTGGTATATCCTTTTTTCCTTATAATCGTTGATTTATTGCTTTGTTCTTTGAAAAGAAGTTAATATGATCCCCTTTTGTATGTCCCAATATTCCCCCACATGGTGACATGGGGGCGAAAAAGGAAAAGAGAGTGATGGGTTTCTCTAGCTTTTTGGCATTAACAAGCCCTGGTGGAAGGCTTGCACGACGGGCTATTATTAGATCAGCGATAGAGCGCACCTTTGATAATTGTATCGGCGTGCATGATCTATGCGGGCTCTCCACCACGTGGATAGTTCAATATGCTGATCGGCGTGATAAAAGGATAAATTTGTGTTTTGATTTCTTATTTTTAATGTGTGACCATATATATGATTTTTAACTTAATTTATCTAACTAGATGGAACACTATTGTATTTTCATAAAATTTAAGGACCAAAATTGCAATTTATGCTTTTTAACTTTCTTTATTTTACTTGTGAATGTTACTCCATCTAAATTTCAAAAATTAACTTGACTTATGTACCGTATTAGCGATAGTGGAAAAATTATTTAAGTAATATCAAAAGAGATAATGCATAAAAACCACCCCATCCTATGACCAAATTGCCAACTACACACCTTTCCTTTACGGGAGTCCAATTACCCCCTGAACTAAAATTTGAAGTGTAATTATTTGCCCCTTAAAAATCAACCACCAGATGCGTGCAAGTTTGTGAAATACACGCGCCTGGAGTTTTGAGAACAACCATTTCTTGCGAATTTTCAGCTATTTTCAGTCATTTCAAGGTTAAATGACATTGATACATAAGTAAGTTACTCAATATCAACTTTCGTAGTTTGGCAGCCATTAGTTCTCAATGGATTATGATTGAAACTATGAAAATTAGCTACGATCCGTTGGATTAATTTCCAATTTTCTAACCCATGAGTTAGAAAATTCACATATTTAAGATGAATCTAGTTTACTATATCCAACATCCCCTTTAAACTAAGTTGGGCATTTCAAGAGTCACGAAGGAAGCAATCGATCTCAAAGGGCTTGTGAAGATACCCGCTATTTGATCTTTCACTTGTCTTTAAGAGAGTGCGCACACTCTCTATGCCACGTCACCACTTAAGGTGATGTTTATTATACTTTAAATTAGTTTAGGGGAGTAATATAACTCCCGTAAAGGAAATGTGTAGTTGACAATTTGGTCATAACATGGGTTGGTTTTTATGCATTATCCCAATATCAAAACATTGAGTTATAGAGTTCATCCCATTAGATTTGAATAATCAAATATTTTAATTCTTGAAAGTTGTGAAAAATTTATTGGATATTAGAATACTGTTAATAACATTTTTTTTCCTCTGATGTATCAAACATGTATCATGCATATATCTCACACACATGTATACATGGATATACATGTGATACATAATTGATACAAATATGATACATATGTGATACACAAATGATACACAGTATGATACACATATCATTTTTTCATGTTCAACTTTTACTTAGAATTTTCAATTCAAACCACCTCAAAACATCACCAAATCATCCCAAAACTGAGATTCAAGCTCCTTAAGTTGTGCCCAATCTATTCTAATAACACCCATTCAAAACAAAATAAAATTTGATATTTTTTTGTTACAAATAGCTAATTGGCTAATATTAGTAATATTTTATCAATTGACCAATTTTCGTAATGAGCTATTTATAAATGGACATAGCTGGTAATTTCCCTATAATGTATGCATAGTTATGTATTATATGTGTATTTGAGTATAAACAATATATAATCTATGTATATTGCTAGAAAAAGTAAGCAATGAATATGACATGCTATTTATGTAAAGATCCATTGAAAAATAATCACAATTTCAAAAGTAATCAGAATTTAGCTAGTTTTATGTAATAATACTGAACAAAAAAACTTTTAAAATCCGGAAAAAATGGAGTTTGAATTCTTTACATATAAGTGTTGGATTTTCATAATGTACTGCAGTTTCAACATAATATGCTGAAAGTTTATTCACATGATATCCATAATCTCGCATATTATGCTGGAACTTCCGGGTACTGGAGTTCCAGCATAATATGCAGGAAGTTTATACGCAGGAGCTCCATAATCCAACGTATTATGCTGGAACTTCTTGTATTTAACAAAACAGTGGCTATTTTTAATGACTTTGCAAATGCTGATTATTTCTTAATTATCGGTCTGAAACCTGATTAGCCCGTGCTAATTTCTCACAAAATTTGATTTATAAATGGAGGAAGGTAGAGGAGCGAGCCCATTAATCTACCTAGTTTCAAACTTGTGTTTTAGTTGACCCTCGAAAATTACTCAGTTATCGGAACCAACCAGTAATATGCAATTGATCAAAATGTTCTATTGGTCTCAGATTAAGCGGTCTAGCAGTTGTTTCTTTTTGGTTTGTTTTTAATTCCAGATGTTTCGATTTTCTATGTCAAACACAGTTTTCCACTGGACAAAAAGACTGGGAAAAAATGTTTTACGGTAGCAGCGAGGGAACTTGATATTACATGTGATGATACACCACAGTATTGGGAATGGTTACCTCACCCGGACTCCAGGTTTTATATTTAATTTCTTGGTTAATTGCATGACTAAAATTTAGGAAGAAATTGCTTTCTTAGATATAAATATTGAGCAAGGTAAAATAATTTTTTGTAGATTCTCAGAAGTGACTAAATTCGAGTGGCTTTGTTGGCTTGATATCCAAGGAAAAATTGAAACTCGAATATTGTCGAAAAAAACCAAATATGTTGCTTATTCAGTTTGGCAAACAGATGTTATGGCCTTGAATCTGTTAATGCATATGTTAGACTTGTTGGTTGTGAGAGTAAACATGAAGCTGCAGCACGAGCTACGAGCCTTTCAAGACGAGGACCGGGTAAAAAACGACCAAAGAAAAGAATTGATGGTTGGATGGAAATAGAAATGGGAACCTTTTTCAATCATATAGGAGAAGATGGAGATGCTGAAGCGCGATTTACGGGGATTAGACATCTCCGTGGAAAAACTGGCCTCGTTGTTCAAGGAATGGAGTTTCGTCCAGAAGAGGAAGAGGAAGAAGAAGACAAAGAAGAAGAAGAAGAGGAGGAGGAAGAACGATAGGAGGTAGAGGAAGACAGTTGTGAAGAACGAGTAGACTGTTAAGTTGAAAAATGGTATTTGCAATTTGAAATTATGTTTGGACATGCATTTCACTTGAAAAAATATTGCAGTTTTGTGAGTGGGAAAAAAATTTAAAATTTTCAAAACACAAATCGAAAAAAAAAGAAATTCTTTTAATGGACAAATGGATCCTAAGAGTATACCTGTATTTATCTTCTTCAATTGCTTTTCTCATGAAGTCTAATCTACCTATCATGCATGGCATCGGCTTAGTTTCACACACCTTTCACAAAAGTGCAAGAGGAAGGTTCCGTACAGTATATCGCATCAACTAATACAATACAATATATTCAAACATAAATATTGAGCAAGATGAACTGTTGCAGATTCTCAGAAGTGGCTAAACTCAAGTGGTGTTATTGGCTAGATATCCTAGGCAGGATTGAAACTCAAATACTGTCGAAAAGAACCAAATATGATGCCTCTCTAGTGTTCCAATTTGGAGATGGTTTTGTTAACCTTGAAACTGCAAATGCATATGTTAGATTTGTTAATTGTTAGACTGAAAATGAAGCAAAAAAATGAGCTAGTGTTGTGCGCGTTTCAGTCAAAGAAGGACCTAGTGAGAAGCGACCCCATACCAAGAGAAGAGTTGATGGATGGAACAAAATAGCAATGGGAAACTCTTCAATGAGACAGGAGAGGATGAAGTGTTGGAATAAATCCGACTATAAAACTGTAGCCTTCATATCGAATTATTTGGAACTATAACATAAGCGGAAACGTACCTGAATCCATAAGTGGAAGCTCCTTGATCCGGCTTGAAGATCGTCCGGGGTTGGGTTTCTTGAAGATTGTCCAAGGTTAGGCTTTCCACTTGATGTGCAAGACAAGGTTTTGCTCTCTAGCAAGAATGGGAAATGGAAGAGAAGTGTCTTGCATCAAATGGGAACCATAACCCCCTAATTATAAGCATGTAATATCAAAGGTCACATGTAACCTACATGTAACCCAAGAGTCTCATGCATGTAACCTTAGTTATAATATCCCAAAAGACCACTAATTTAGGCCAAACCAAAAGATAGCACATAACATATAATTAATCCACATATTGTCCATATGTATGTAGTATAAGTCCATATATCTAACAATCTCTCACTTGGACGATATACTCATGCATATGTACAAACCTTAGTATTATATGTTACATTATAACTTTATGAGCTCAGTATTGCTATCAAAATAAAATCGTCATGAACAATCCGGTCCATCAATCATATCAACATATGATCTAAGAGATCTTAGTTACTCTTGCGTAACTAGACCCAACAGTGATTACGTATATCAATATAACCAACGACATGGATCAAGTATAGGTGTGTAGAATGTATATTTCCAACTGGTTCACCTTATTGAGATCAATCATAAACCATAAGAGTACATAAAACATTAAGACTGAATATCTGCAGATAAAACCTTAAAGACCGAATTACCGAATGTACTGGACAATACATAATTGTATAACACAAACTCCCACTAAAACTCATAATCCTCAACTGATTTGACACCCATGCGAGCAATATGCTCATGAAATACTTTGGGTGGCAATCCCTTAGTAAACGGATCCGCAATCATGGAGTTTGTACTGATGTGCTCTATGCACAATTGTCCATTTTGTACTCTTTCTTTAACAACCCGAAATTTGACGTCCATATGCTTTGCCTTCGTCAAACTACTGTTATTGTTAGCATAAAGGACTGCTGATCTGTTGTCGCATAATAGCATGAGTGGCCTTTTAATACTGTCTACTATGCGCAGTCCACTAACAAAATTTCACAGCCATAATCCCTCATTGGATGCCTCATAACATGCCATGAATTCTGCTTCCATGGTGGAAGTCGCCGTAAGAGTTTGCTTGATGCTTCTCAAAGAGATAGCACCGCCAGCAAGCATGTAGATATAGCCTGATGTAGACTTCAGACTATCTTGACATCCAGCAAAATCGGAGTCGGTGTACCCGATGATCTCAAGCTGGTCCGATCTCCGATATGTGAGCATGTAACCCTTTGTTCTCTATAAGTACTGCATGACCCTTTTTGCTTCCTTCTAATGGTCCATTCCCGGATTGCTGAGATATCTGCCCAGCATCCCAACAATGTATGTTATATCAGGTCGTGTGCATACCTGAGCATACATCAGACTCCCTACAGCCGAAGCATAAGGTGTCTTCTCCATTTCCATGGTTTCAAAACTATTCTTTGGGCACTGTTTGAGACTAAACTTGTCTCCCTTAGCAACAGGGGTGTCGCCTGGTTTACAGTCCTGCATGCCAAATCTTTTAAGAACCTTATCGATATAACCCTTTTGTGACAGACCGAGAACACCTTTGGAGCGATCTCAATGTATCTGAATTCCTAATACAAAAGAGGCATTACCAAGATCTTTCATTTCAAATTTCTTTGAAAGAAATTTCTTAGTTTGGCGCAATAATCCTATATCGTTACTGGCAAACAGTATGTCATCGACATATAAAACCAAAAAAATATGTTTGCTCCCACTGAACTTATGGTATATACAGTCATCAGCAATATTTGGTTCATAACCAAAAGATGTAATGACCTCATGAAACTTGTGATACCATTGACGGGAAGCTTACTTGAGCCCATAGATGGATTTCTTTAATTTGCAAATCCTTTTCTTTGAGTCTTCCGAAACAAAGTTTTCAGGTTGCACCATATAAATTGATTCCTCAATGTCACCATTGAGAAATGCTGTCTTAACATCCATCTGATGAAGTTCAAGATCAAAATGTGCTGCTAGTGCCATTATTGTCCTGAAAGAGTCTTTCGATGAAACTGGAGAGAAAGTCTCTTTATAATCAGTGCCTTCCTTTTGAGTGTAGCCCTTTGCAACAAGGCGAGCTTTAAACTTAACGACATTGCCCTCTGAATCCCTCTTGGTTTTAAATATCCATTTGCAACCAATTGGTTTAACACCTTCGGGCAATGAAACAAGCTCCCAAACGCCGTTATCGCTCATAGACTTCATCTCATCATTTATTGCATCAATCCATTTTTGAGAATTAGAACCTTTCATGGCTTGACGGAAGTTGATTGGATCATCTTCCTCAAGTCCAATGTCACTTTCTTGTTCTTGGAGGAAGACAAGAGTATCTTCCACCATTTCCAGGTTTGCCTCATGTTCTTGGAGAAATACAACATAATCGTCCGGAATTGCACTTCTCCTCTCTCTAGTGAATCTCCTTAATGGCACTTCAGGTTCTTGAGGTTGTTGAGTTTGATTTTCATTAATAATATCAGGAACTTGATTAGGGAGATTATCAAGATTGTCTTGAACTGGAGTTGTGTGATCCGTGTCAGGAATGAGAACACCCTGATCAAGATCAACAACTGGAGGAAAAGACACATGTTCTTCCTCAAAGACAAAATTTCTAACTTTATCTCCCCACCCCCCAAACTCAATATCCTCAAAAAACCGAGCATTACCCGTCTCAAAAATAGTTCTAGAAGTGGGATCATAGAACATATACCCCCTGGATCTTTCAGAGTATTCAACAAACTGGCTACCAACCGTTTTAGAATCCAGTTTCTTTTCATTTAGCCTATAAGGCCTTGCCTCAGCTGGACAACCCCAAATGTGTAAGTGCTTTTTACTGGGCTTATTTCCAGTCCAAAGTTCATATGGGGTTTTGATTGTAGCTTTAGTTGGAACCCTATTGAGTATATATGCTGTGATTTTCAATGCTTCTCCCCAGAGTGAGTCTGGCAAAGTAGTATGACAAATTATACTTCTCACCATGTCCTTTAGTGTCCGATTTCGTCTCTCAGCTACACCATTCATAGTAGGACTGCCTGGCATAGTGTACTGAGGAACGATCCCGCACTCATCTAGGAATTTGGCAAATGGCCCTGGACGTTGTTCACCTGAACCATCATATCTACCATAGTATTCACCACCACGGTCAGATCTAACGGTTTTAATCCTTTTGCTTAGTTGATTTGAACACGTCTATAGATTGGGACTTCTCATGAATGAGATATAGGTATTCATAACGAGAGTAATCGTCTATAAATGTGATAAAGTATTGTTGACCATTTCTACAAGGTGTAGGGACTGGCCTACAAATATCCGTATGTATCAATTCTAAGACATCTGAAGCTCTCTGGGCACCTAATCTCGTCTTGTTTGTTTGCTTATCCTTGATACACTCAATGCAAATATTCGAATTTGAGGAATCAAGAGAATCAAGAATTTCATCTGACACGAGTTTCTGGATTCTTTGTTTGGATATGTGACCTAAACGCTTGTGCCAGAGTGATAAGGAATTCTCATTAGATAATTTTCTTTTGGTACCACTAGAACTTGTATGCAAAGTTTTGTTATGTGAGGTTATTATGTCAAACAAATATAGGCTATCATATGCTGATAAAAGACCAGTACCGATAAGATCTGAATCTTGAAAAAGACTCACTTTATTGTTACCAAATGAAGAAGAATAACCGGATATGTCCAATTTGGGAACAGAAATTAAATTCCGTCTAAAAGACGGTACAACAAAAGTCTCATTCAAATCCAAAAAAAAAAACCAGTCTTAAATAATAGCCTAAAATTTCCAATAGCCTCAACTTCGACCCTTTTGCCGTCACCAACATAGATGTATCTTTCACCATCACTTGGTTTTCGGCAGTTCAGGCAACCCTGCATAGATACACTTATGTGAGTAGTAGCAGCAGAATCTACCCACCAAGTATCTTTAGGTACCGAACTTAAATTAACTTCAGAACAAACAAGAGCAAGAGATATACCCTTTTTCGCACGCCAACCGTGGTATTTGGTACAATCTTTCTTCTTCTGATTAGTCCCCTTATAGAAAAAGAAACCTGATTATGTAGTTTCAACCTTATTTTCCTTATGTTGCTTCTTCTGGGGCCTAGAGACCACAACTTCCTTATTTTTCCTTTTCTTGTTGTCTCTAGAAGATGATGCCAAATGAGCACTTTCTATCTTATCTTGCTTTATTCTCTCTTCCTCTTGCACACAGTGTGAAATGAGTTCATTAAGAGTCCATTTCTCCTTTAGGCAGTTGTAACTGACCTTAAACTGATTAAATTGTGCAAGGAGAGATCAAAACTAAGTACACAAGTAGTTCCTCAAGTAATTCCAACTTGAGTGACTTTAGTTTTGAAGCAATATGAGACATTTCTAAAAATGTACTCCCTTATGTTTCCTTTGCCTTTATACCTCATGGAAACAAGTTTACTCAAAAGAGTACTAGTTTCCGCCTTTTCGTTTTGTGCAAAACGCTTTTCAAGGTCTTCAAGGAAAACTTTGGCATTATTTTCTTCAGTCATAGTGCCCCTAAAAGATTCTAGAATTGCACGTTTCATGATCATAAGACTCATGCAATTTGAGCGTTCCCACTTCTTCATCTCCTTCTTGTCATCAGAAGAAGATGTATCCTCAAGGGAAGTAGGTTTCTCAATCCGAAGTGCAAGGTCTAGATCCATGCAACCGAGAACTATCATAATGTTTTCTTTCCATTCCTTAAAATTTGTGTCATTAAGCACAAGGATGCTGTTAATGTTCGCAGATATTGTAGCAGCTGAAGAATTCACTGAAAATAGAACAAGGACAACTTAAAACATGCTTACAATTATTTGAATTTTAGCATTAGTATACAGATTCAAAATAGGCAAATCTCATTACAAGATACCGAGCACAACACTGATTTTAGTCTTTGGACAGAAAATCAACTTGTAATTGGTACTCTTGGTGTAGTAATCAAATATTGCCAATAAACTCCTGTCAAATATCAAGCCTTCCTTTGGGCCGACTTAATATTCACATGGAAAACTTAATAATTGTCACATATTTATCACCACAAGCATGCTCGAATTCCTGCCAAATAACAACCTTCCTTTGGGCCGGTGTTAAGCGCATGGAATAAGAACATACACAGTCATCTTATATCTTAAAACCAATCAATCTTCACAAAAGATGTTACTTTGGTAACGTAATGTTTCAGTTGATTAATTTAACATATTAGATGCAAAATGAATTAGTTCTTTAAGTCATATATTGAATCTTGACTGAAAAATTACATGTTTATTATGTAAAATTTGAATATTAAAATTTGAATATTAATGGACAAAACATTAATGTACAATTAAAATCTGAACACTTAAAACGTTTCTTTAATAATGAAAAATGTTTCTTTAATTAATTGTACATTATGTCTTCATTAAACTGCCAGAAAATAGAAAAACGTTTCTGCAATAAATTGCCAGATAATCGATTATCTTTTCAGGATAATCGATTATCTTGGCATTCTGGAATTTCCAATTCTGCTGGAAATTCCAGGATAATCGATTATCCTAAAGGGATAATCGATTATTCTGGCTTTCTGGAATTTCCAAGTTTACTGGAAATACCAGGATAATCGATTGTCTTGTTGATAATTGATTATGCAGGCTTACTGGTCCAGGATAATCGATTATCCTAAAGGGATAATCGATTATGCTGGCTTTCTGGAATTTCCATTCTACTGAAAATTCCAGGAAATCGATTATCCTAAAAGGATAATAGATTATGCTGGCATTCTGGAATTTCCAATTTCACTGGAAATTCTAGGATAATCGATTATCCTAGAGGGATAATCGGTTATCTTGGCCTTCTGTCCATAAATTTAATGGTGCTTTCAACAAAAGGCTTAATCATGGAATCATATTCAACAATCGAAAATATGCATATAATCTCAACATTTTAATTCATATGGTGATAGCAAGGTATCGAAATACTGAAGTTTAACATCAACAAATCATTCATGAAAGCATGCCATATCAAGGTACTAGAACTTCAAAATTAAAATTCTAACTGAATTTTAATCACTAAGCATTATAACATTGAATTCATGAATTTCCAAATGACCCAATATGAAGGAGGCTCTGATACCAATTGTTGGAATAAATCCGACTATAAAACTGTTGCCTTCATATCGAATTATTTGGAACTATAACATAAGCGGAAGCGTACCTGAATCCATAAGTGGAAGCTCCTTGATCCGGCTTGAAGATCGTCCGGGGTTGGGTTTCTTGAAGATTGTCCAAGGTTAGGCTTTCCACTTGATGTGCAAGACAAGGTTTTGCTCTCTAGCAAGAATGGGAAATGGAAGAGAAGTGTCTTGCATCAAATGGGAACCATACCCCCCTAATTATAAGCATGTAATATCAAAGGTCACATGTAACCTACATGTAACTCAAGAGTCTCATGCATGTAACCTTAGTTAGCCCATCATTAATTAAGGTTACTCTTTATGGGTATCTACACAAGAAATTATACCCTATACTTTATATGACAATGTATTGGCCTACTTAACAATAATATCCCAAAAGACCACTAATTATAAGCATCAAATGGGAACCATAACCCCCTAATTATAAGCATGTAATATCAAAGGTCACATGTAACCTACATGTAACTCAAGAGTCTCATGCATGTAACCTTAGTTAGCCCATCATTAATTAAGGTTACTCTTTATGGGTATCTACACAAGAAATTATACCCTATACTTTATATGACAATGTATTGGCCTACTTAATAATAATATCCCAAAAGACCACTAATTTAGGCTAAACCAAAAGATAGCACATAACATATAATTAATCCACATATTGTCCATATGTATGCAGTATAAGTCCATATGTCTAACATGGAGAAGTTGAAAGAGAAGAAGGTAGTCTTATTGTTCAAAGAATCGAGTTTCGACCAGAATGAAAAAGAGAAGAGTTCTCTTAATATCCATAAGATTTGGTCTCTGATAATGCAAAGCTGCATATATTACACCTCAGAATGCAGCACCAGACCCAAGTTTCAGCTTAGCAGGATTAGACGGTTACATCATTTGGGGCAATTTTCTGATATTTTGCAATTGTTAGAGAAAATTTCAGCTCTGAATTTATGTTTCTATTAAACAACACTTGGGGGGGGGGGGGAGAAAGAATATAAAAAGAACAAAAAACAAAAAAGTCAAAGATTAGAGTATCTTTCCACTACGTAATCAACTGATTAATCCTGCACAAGGTAGGGGTCAGGTATGTACAACGTTGACGTGACCTCCCCAAACTTCTACTAGGTTGGTTGTTATTATTGTTGTAAGCGAAAAGTATAACTTCAACTGCTGCTCTTTGAGAAGATTATCTCATGTGCAACTAACATTTGCTGGGAATAATAAAAACACAAAGATGGGCAGAAATCAACAACAACAATAACTACCCAGTATAGTCCCACAAAGTGGGGTCTGGGGAGAGAAAAATGTAGACGAGCGTTACCCCTACCCGAAAAGGCAGAGATGCTGTTTCCAATCGACCCTCTACTTAGTGAAGGAAAGGGAAAAACAAAAACAAAAGAGCATTAATAAGTCTAGCAGAAATAGCGTAAATAATTATCTAAACATAAGAACCATAAACAAAATAGCATGCAATAATATCATACAACAACTACCTTAAATAACTACCATAAGGGAGACACAATCCAAAACACAAATCATCTATGGATAGCCCCGCCAAGCCTCACCCAACCCCGGGTGAGTAGTACGAAAAATTCTAGGGGCCCCTATCCTACAACCCTGATACTAGACCTCCAGACTTTCCTACCAAGGTCCATGTCCTCGGAAACCCGCATTCTAGCCATATCATGCCTAATCACCTCTCTCCAATACCTCTTAGGCCTCCCTCTGCCTCGTCGAACATCGACCATTGCCAGCCATTTACAACTCCTCACCGGGGCATCAGGACTTCTCCGCCGCACATGCCCGAACCACCTCAGCCTCGCTTCTCGCACCTTCTCATCCACCGGGGCCACCCCCACCTTCTCTCGAATAACTTCATTCTTAATCTTATCTAACCTGGTGACCCCGCACATCCACCTCAGCATCCTCATCTCCGCAACCTTCATTCTCTGAACATGAGAGTTCTTCACTGGCCAGCACTCCGCCCCATACAACATTGCAGGTCTAACCACAACTCTATAAAATTTCCCCTTGAGTTTCTGTGGAACTTTCTTGTCACACAGGACTCCTGATGCGAGCCTCCACTTTGACCACCCCGCTCGTATACGATGAGTGACATCCCCGTCAATCTTTCTGTCCCCCTGAATCACCGACCCAAGATATCTGACACTGTCCCTCTTGGAGATGACCTGAGATCCAATCATCACGTCCCTGCCTACTTCGCTCGGCTCGGCGCTAAACTTGCACTCCAGGTATTCTGTCTTAGATCTGTTTATTTTGAAACCCTTAGACTCGAGAGTCTGTCTCCATACCTCTAACCTCTCAATAACACCGACCCTCGTCTCGTCTGTCAAGACTATATCATCAGCAAATAGCATACACCAAGCCACATTCCCTTGAATATGTCTGGTTAGAGCATCCATCACCAAGGCAAACAAAAGAGGGCTAAGCGCTGATCCTTGATGGAGCCCCATAACCACTGGAAAATGGTCTGAGTCGCCACCCACCGTCCTAACCCTAGTCTTAGCTCCATCGTACATGTCATTGATTACTCTGATGTAGGCTTCCGGCACGCTCTTCGCCTCCAAGCACCTCTATAGCACCTCCCTTGGGACCTTGTCATACGCCTTCTCCAAGTCGATAAGCACCATGTGCAGGTCCTTCTTCTTATCCCTGAACTGCTCCACTAGCCTCCTGACAAGGTGGATAGCCTCTGTAGTGGAGCGACCCGGCATGAAACTGAACTGGTTCGCAGATATAGATGTCATCTCCCTCGCCCTCGCCTCGATCACCCGCTCCCAGACCTTCATGGTGTGACTTATTAATTTGATACCCCTATTGTTGTTGCAGCACTGGATGTCCCCTTTGTTCTTGTACAAGGGAACCACTGTACTCCACCTCCACTCATCTGGCATCCTTTTGGTCCTGAAGATCGCATTGAACAACCTAGAGAGCCACTCCACTATTGACCTACCCATGCACTTCCAGAACTCCACCAGGATCTTGTCAGGCCCAGTCGCTCGACCCCTACTCATCTTACGCAAAGCCCCCATGACCTCATCCACCCTAATACGCCTGCAGTACCCAAGGTCTCTATGTTGCTCAGAATGCCCCAACTCCCCTTGCTCTATGTTACGATCCCCCTCCTCATTAAGTAAGTCTCGAAACTACGCCTGCCACCTCTGCTTGACTTGAGACTCCCCCATCAGAACTCTACCATTCATCGCCCTTGATGCACCTAACTTGGTCAAGATCACGCGCCTTCCTTTCCCTTGCTTTAGCTAACCGGAATAACTTCCTGTCCCCGCATCTCTCCCCTAGTTCCTCGTACATGCGACCAAACGCCGCGTTTGTAGCTTCCGTAACCGCCAGCTTTACTTCTTTCCTCGCCACCTTGTAGATCTCCCTGTTCGCTCTGCGTTCTTCCTCGCTTGTGCTCCCTACCAACTTAGCAAACGCCACCTTCTTCACCTCCACTTTTCCTTCGACTACATCGTTCCACCACCAATCACTCTGATGTTTGCCTGAATAGCCCTTGGCTACCCCGAGCACGTCCCGTGCTACCTCCCTAACCAAGATGGGCAGAAATCATTTTGTACAAATAACTAATAGATCCAACAACTGTCCTTTTGCTAGTATTTTACACAATCCATCATGGAAATTTTCATCAGCAACTATGAGCTTTAAGAAGAAGATGTGAATGGAATAGTAGTATTAAAAACAAAACCTTGTGTTCTTGACAACTAGCTCCTTATTGGTGTGCAGATCCAACTGGACAGTTTCCCAGACCTTCTTAAGATTCAAGACACCATTAGGTTTGAAATTAAAACTGGGGAAGGTTACTAACTCACCAATTTAGGCATCTTTAGGTGGCCTAACCAATTCAACCTGAAATTGCACCAAGAAGAATATAAATGATCATTAAGTCTATCCTGATAATCCTCAATGTACAATTAACAGTGAAGTTGGATCAAAACTTTTTGGAGCTACCAGTCCTGTAATGTAATGTCTGCTCTACAACGATAGCACCCAGTTTCCCATAAAATTTTGCTTTTACCCACTGGCCAGCCGGTTGCAACGGGAAACCTGTGTTCTGATATCTATATAACAACAACCTAGTATAATCATACTTAGTGGGGTCTGGGGAGAGAGGTTGTTTCCAAATAGACATCTGGCATCCTTCCTCCAAGAATTTCTCACCTTGCTCTTGGGGAGACTCGAACTCACAACCTCTTGGTTGAAACTGGACATCTATATAGTAGTAATAAAATAAATGATGAAGTAAATTTATTAGCCTCATCTTTCCTTTGTTTTTGTCAATTAAGCAAAAGCTAGAAAGAGGAAGAAGTACCTTAGAGAGTGCAAGTTTTTGGATAAGTAGAAGTAAGACATATTCCCTGCTGGACCATCTCCTCCCACAAAGTGGATACCAAAATTCTATTTAGTATAGATAGATCTTGATGCAGAATCCTCCCTCTGGCCCATGTGAATCTTACCCATGTCAAAGAATGATCAACAAGAAGATGTTTATTGATGAACTCTGAGAATGCCTTCCTACACATCGTCCTTTCCTCCAAAAACCTTAATTAAGGAACATCTGATTCCACCGAAGCGCAATTCAGGAAAAGTTTACTTTTGATCCCTCCCCGACCTTGGTCCATACAAACCCACCAGTCTTTTCTTTTTATTTTTTGGTTTCTTCTTCTCCGACATAACAATGGCTCCGCCATAACCACCAACCATGTCCACCGAAAATCAAATTCACCATCGCCAATCAAAATTACTATTCAATCGCTGAGTCTTTTCCCACCAGTCGATATTTCACCTCTACAATTGGTGAAATTTTAGATTTCCAAATAAGTAATTGCTTCAAATTTCAAATCTTTGACTTGGTCCCATTATTTCCGGTGAAAAGTTCGTCGGAATTTCTGTTAGCATGGTCAATTTTGAAGAATTCGCAGAAAATCTTAGTAATTTAGTACCATCAAACTATTGAACAAATCAAGAATATTAAAAACCCCAACAAGGGGCATATACGAGATAATTTGTCGGGGTGGAGAGTATGAATGACCTCAAAATATAGTAAGATATTTTGTATAGTATATGATTAAAAACAACAATACTGTGAAACTCGAAACATTGCCCGAAAGTAGAAGTGGAGGTTATTTAAAGTTTAAAAATGGAAAGTTTCCAAGAATGAGAGCAGATGTATGGATGGAAGTCAAAATGGGAGATTTCAATAGCAAGAAAGGCAGCGTCATGGACCTGTAGAAGCGCGATTAATTGAGATAAAACGTCTTCTTTTAAAAGGCGACCTCATTGTTGAAGGAATTCAGTTTTGTCCCAAATAATAGAATAGAAGTTGTGATAATGTGCGGAGCTAATTTATTTTTTGTATGTATAAATATTAAGTTTTGAATCTTCCGTGGCTTCTTTGTATGTTTATTTTTTCTATCTTCACAGTAAATCCTCTTCTCTTTACGTTTTCTTTTTTCTTTTTCCTTGTCATTGACGTAACTGGTAAAGTTACTATATATAATTCGGAGATTACAAATTCAAGCCGTTAAAATAATTTTTTGTAAAAACAAAAGGTAAGGTTGCTTACAATAGACTCTCATGAACTGCCCCTTCCTCGGAGCTCGGTGCTCTGCGCCTGTTTTTTTTTTCTAGTTTTTAACAAAGACTTTGGTTGACTAAGCTGTCCCAATCCCATTAATATAATCAAAGATTCTGAAAGGGACATTGTTTTGATTAGGTGCACCATAATCACATTAATATATTCCAGCAAATACGTGGAAACACACTGGAATAAATTTGTTTTCTAATTAATCATTCATTTTAAGCAACTTTAATCGACTGGGTTTTTCCCATGGTGTATTTTCTATCTCTGCCTGAAGGTTGCATATCGGAAATTTTCTCCGTCACTTCACCAAAAGATGCTGCTAAATCTTCAGCTGTGTCGCGAGGACTCAAATTTATCGCTGAATCCGACGTCGTTTGGGAATTTTTTTTGTCTTGTGATTATCAACATATTATTTCAAGATCAGAATCTTTCTTGGTATATTCTTCAAAGAAAGAGTTTTACTTCAGTCTCTGCAACTCACCAATTCTCCTTGATGGAGGCAAACTGGTATATCCTCTTTTCCTTATAATCTTTGATTTATTGCTTTGTTCTTTGAAAAGAAGTTAATATGATCCCCTTTTTTATGTCCCAATATTCCCCCACGTGGCGACATGGGGGCGAAAAAGGAAAAGAGAGTGATGGGTTTCTCTCGCTTTTTGGCATTAACAAGCCCCGATGGGAGGCTTGCACGACGGGCTATTATTAGATCAGCGATAGAGCGCACCTTTGATAATTGTATCGGCGTGCATGATCTATGCGGGCTCTCCACCACGTGGATAGTTCAATATGCTGATCGGCGTGAGAAAAGGATAAATTTGTGTTTTGATTTCTTATTTTTAATGTGTGACCATATATATGATTTTTAACTTAATTTATCTAACTAGATGGAACACTGTTGTATATTCATAAAATTTAAGGACCAAAATTGCAATTTACGCTTTTTAATTTTCTTTATTTTACTTGTGAATGTTACTCCATCCGTCTCATTTTGTAATATGGTCTTTGAGAACTACCATTTCTAAGGATCGTATATGTTGTTATTAACACCTTTTCTTATAAATCATTTCATGGTGAAGCGTCGCCAAGACAATAAAAGAACCTAGGACAACACTCCTTCTACACCTTCTTCCGATGGTGAAGAGGAATAAGTGGAGAAAACCCTCGTTCCTTTAACGATAGATAATGTTCTTCTAACGGACCTGAGTATTCGAAAAGACTTCAATCGACATACCCCACTTTTCCCTGGGAGCATAGTCAGATACCACAGTCTCACCTAGACGCCATTGGAACTACGTACAACATCCCCGACCATGTTGAAATGGCTCCGGCCCGGACGTACTATGCCAATGTGCATAGGCCCAGGTTCTGTACGTTCTATGAGTACGCGCTTAGGATCGGATATAGCTTTTCTCTTAGCCCTCTAGCGAAAGAGCTTTGCCGCTTTTATCATGTGTGCCTGTCTCAGCTCACACCTTATGCCCTGAAGGTGTGTCGAATTCTTACCACGCTTGCGGGGAGGCCGGGAACGTCGTTTCGGTTTACCACATGGTGCAGATGTTCAGCCCTAGCTATATGAGAGGTACCATGCTCCAATTGATGAGCCGTGGTAAGAAGAGCTTTGTGGTGAGGGTTGACGACAAAGCTAACCGCAACTTCTGGCGTAAGTTCTTTTACTAGGACGAGCCGTCTGGTGTTCGATCTTGAAGGGTTTCCAGAGACGTGGAACGTGCGATGTAAGTATCTATGCATGTAATTTTGCGATGCCTTGTTTTGAGTGATCAATAAATCTGACTTACTTTCCTTTTTGTAGTGGTGGCTCGCTCGCCTCGACTCGTTGACGACAGTAGGTTGTGGGTGGCGAGGCTGATACCGCATGCGGAAAAATGCCGCACTTAGGCTGAGTTTCATAGATTGTACGACCCAACTGGTAACAACCTTTCCTGTTCTTCTCTTTCGCTCTAGTTAGGCTTGGAGACCCTTTTATTCAATGTACTCTCGTTTGGCAGGTCGGGGCGCTTCTACAAAGGCGAAGAAGAAGAAATCTGACGCTGGCCCATCTAGGGTAGAGTCCGACTCTGATGGGGGAGATATATTTGAGGGGGGCTCACCTAGAGACATCGTCCTTTCGACCTCTCAACAGGGGGTTATGCCAGTGGCTGCATTTGAGGCGGTGCCTGAGGTTGCTTCTATAGAGATGCCTGAGGCCGTATCGATAACGGCGACTGAGACCGTTCCTGTGTCGGCATCTAAAGTCGCTCTAGCGGAGGCAGCTTCTGAAGAACAAGAGCCGCTAAAGAGAAAGAGACGGCGACTGATTACTGGAAAGGGAATTGCAACTAAGGGCGCGAGGCCTAGTGAGCCACGCCGAGAACCGAGGCCAGTTTTTATGGCTGAGACCATTCGTTCAGGAAGACTGGCTCCTCGAGGAACGGCCACCACCGTCCGCTCGGCCCGTGCATCAGGAGGCGAGTCGTCTTCCGCAGTTAGGGGAGAAGCTGTGGAAAGTGAGAGGACGGGCTCTGAAGCCTCTCTTGGAGAAGCACCGGGGGGGTCGGCCCGTGTGGAGATGAGGGAGGGCAGGTCTACTCGTCGTATCGTGTTCCCTGGCGGGTATAATTTGTTGGAAGACAGCGAGCAAGACGCAATGACATGACCTTCTTATGTGCGGATGCGGAGCACGAGACACTGAGAAGTGTTAGCAACATGGATTTGTCGAGGCGAATAGCCGGCGCAGCTTTGCAGATAGCTTTCCATTTTTTTTGGTTTGTCGTAAAATCGATTTTGGTATGTACTGACGGGTTTCTTCTCTTCTTTTCAGGCAATCATCTTGGAGGTGGAGAGGAGGTGGCGTGAACAAAAGAAGGCGGCCACCTTCAATAAAATGCGAAGAAATATAAAGAGTGTCGTGCCAAGCATCAGGCATTGGCAGACGTACTTAAGCAGGACCCCCAATTCCGGACGTTCCGTGAGGGTCTTGATGAATCAGAGGCTCTTTTAAAGAACAGCCCGGCCGAGCTGGAGGAGATTGATGAGTAGCCGATGGCTGCTTTAGCTCGAAACATCAAGCTGGAGACCCTCTTCCAATCAAAAGAGGAGGAATTGGATATAAGTCGTGGGATAGCGCTGGAGGCTGCGGACCCAGATCACCGCCCTTACAGCTGAGCTTGATGCTAGGACGATCGAGGTTGAAGTTCTCTGGCGAACTGCCCCATAAGATATTGTCCATCGCGATGCGCATGAGTGTGGGTGTATCATGATCTAGGTTGGTCGTTTTCGAGGAGTTTTTGGCGGCATGTCGAGTTTCCGAGGCGAAAGTCGAAAGGCAACTACACTTAACCCGTGTTGCCCGTGAAGGGGACGGTTATAGCTCCGAATCACTTGGTAGAGAGGGCTGTAACTCTGAGGACGTCAACCGTTTGGTCTCCAGTTCATGGATTTCTAACACTTATTAGCCTGGAGATGGCAATAGACCGGACGGCGACCAGGCGGTTCGTGATGGGCGGAGCGGTAAAGGCTCTTGAGACTTTTATGTATATACTTTTTGTGTAGATGGGGCCTTTTTCTAAGGCCAGATGTATGTATACCTTTGGAGATAATGAAATATGACTCTTTGTTGTTGCTGTTTTTCTTTTGTTCCTTAGAGCTTTTATTGCATTTTCAGTTGTTGTTTTCACGCTTTTCACCTTAGATTAAGCTTGGTCTGCAGGAGCGGTTTTGACTATCGTCGAATGACTCATTTGTCGTAGCCGAACCGAATTGACCATCGGCGTTGATGGCCTTAGTCGGACATAGATTAACGACCTTGGTCGTGATGAAGCCGATGGCCTTAGCTATAAAGGCGACTTAGACTGTCGAGTCATTTGCTTACCGTAGCCGATTTTAGGTCGACCGTTGGCGGCGATGGACTTAGCCATAATAGAATCAATGGCCTTAGCCATGACAGAATTGAGGGCCTTAGCCATGCAGGCGAATTCGACTATCGTCGTCGAATCTAGGTCAATCGTTGGCGGCGATGGCCTTAGCCATAATAGAATTTATGGCCTTAGCCATAATAGAATCGATGGCCTTATCCACGATAGAATCGATGGCCTTAGCCATTATAGAATCGATGGCCTTAGCCATGTAGGCGACTTCGACTGTCGTCGAGTCGTTTACTTATCGTAGTCGAATATAGGTCGATCGTTGGCGCTGATGGCCATAGACATAGTAGAATTGATGGCTTTAGCCATAATAGAATCGATGGCCTCAGCCATGATACGATCGATGGCCTTAGCCATGCAGGCGACTTCGACTGTCGTTGAGTCGTTTACTTACCGTAGTCGAATCTAGGTCGACTGCTGGCAGTGATGGCCTTAGCCGTAATAGAATCGATGGCCTCGCCATTTATATTTTGTAGATGGTCGTAGCCTTTCATATGCTGGAGATGGACGTAGCCTTTCATACATCTGAGATGGCCGTAGCCTTTCATACATTGGAGATGGTCGTAGCCTTTCATACATTGGAGATGGTCGTAGCCTTTCATACATTGGAGATGGTCGTAGCCTTTCATACATTAGAGATAAAGATAGTCCAGTCCCTTTATCATGTCGTCCTGGAGGTCATAAGGAGAGGATGATATGGTAAACCTGTGCCACAAATATCTCCAAGTGTTTCCTTTGCCGCCTAATTAAAAACCTCCCCGAAAAAACCCAATTGGGATAAAACTCGGGTAAGGGAAAAAAATGTACGACTCGGGAGACGCCTTTCAGAAGTGGAAATATTTGAGGTGGGCAACGTTCCAGTTGTTTTGGAGCATTTTTCCTTCCATTGTTTCCAACTGGAATGCCCCTTTGCTGCCTACTGCTGTGATTTTGTAGGATCCTTCCCAGTTGGTGCCCAATTTTCCTTCACTTGGGTCGTTGGATACCAATATCTTACCTTTGAGGACATAGTCTCCCACTTTGAATGGTCTTATTTTGGCCCTCTTGTTATAGTATCTTTCGACTTGTTGTTTTTGTCCAACCATTCTGATATGGGCCATTTCTCTCCTTTCCTCAGCTTCGTCGAGGTCTTGGAGCATGTTTGTGTCGTTTTCTGTTCCACTGGTGTGTGAATATATTAGGCTTGGTTCACCTACCTTGACGGGTATGACTGCGTCGGTTCCGTAAACCAGCGAGTACAGCGTTTCCCCCGTGCTGGATTTGGGTGTGGTCATGTGCGCCCACAACACTTGGGGCAGCAACTCGGGCCATAGCCCTTTGGCGTCCTCGAGCTTTTTCTTCAGTATGTTTAATATTGTTTTGTTGGAGGATTCTATTTGTCCGTTAGCGGCAGGGTGATATAGCGTGGAAAGTATCCTCTTGATGCGCCATATCTCGAAGAATTCAGTCATTCTTTGACTGATGAACTGTCGTCTGTTGTCACAACTGATTTCTTTGGGATACCGAAGCAGCATATAATATTTTTCCATATGAAGGCGATCACCTCATGTTCGCGTATTTGTGCGTACTCACCTGCTTCTACCCACTTAGAGAAATAGTTAGTTAAAACTAATAAATATCGTACCTTTCCCCATTCTGCGGGTATGGGGCGACTATGTCCATTCCCCATTTTGATGAAAGGCCATGGGGAGGTACTGAATGGAGGGGCTCTCAAGGTTAGTGTATCATGGGGGCGTATTTTTGGCATTGTTCGCGTCGGCAAATGTTTTCTACTGCCTCTTTCTTCATGGTGGGCCAGTAGTAGCCGGCCCGTATGATGCATCGCACGAGGGCGTGGTTACCTGTATGGGCACCGCAATGGCCCTCGTGCACTTCTTCGAGTACTGGCCTCGTTTGGTGGGGCCCTAGGCACTTGTCCGAGGTTCCGCCAACGTTCTTTTGTAGAGGTTATTGTTTATCAAGCAATACCGAGTAGCTTGTGTGCGGAGTTTCCTTGCCTCTTTTTTGTCGAGTGGCAGCGTTCCGTCCTACAGATAGGATACAAACTAGTTGCGCCAGGCGCCAGTCAATTGCGGAGTGGAGGAGGGTGACCACGCTTTCTTTGTTGAAGTTTTTTGTGGCCGTAGCCAGCTTCACTAGACTATCTGCCTCGATATACCGTGCTCTTGGGATCTGTTCGAAGCGCCATTCATCGAACTCAGCCATTAACCCGCGGATTTCCAACTGGTATTTTTGCAATCTTTGTTCTTTGATATGGTAAGTCCTAGTGACTTGGTTTACTACGAGTTGGGAATCGTAGTGAAGGATGAGTTGGCGAGCCCCATATTTTATAACTTGTTTCATGCCTGCAATAACGGGCTCATACTCGGCCTCGTTGTTACTTCTTTTAGGGCATCGTATGGGCTGGCAAATTATTTCGCCCGTGGGGACCTCGAGAATGAGTCCCAGTCCTGACCCTGATGCATTGGCGGCGCCATCAGTGTAGAGGACCCAGAGGTTGTTATTGGTGGAGGCAAGTTGTGCCTCAAGATCTGCTTTTGGCAGGATTTCTGCGCTAAAGTCGGCTATAAAATCGGCCAGGACTTGCGACTTGATGGTAGTTTTTGGAAGATACGAGATGTCATTCTCGCTGAGCTCAAAGGCCCATCTTGCGAGCCGGCCCGATAATTTGGGCTTGTGTAAGACGCTCCTTAATGGGAAGGTTGTTACCACTTTTATGGGGTGGCACTGTAAATAGGGTCGTAGTTTTCGTGAAGCTACTACTAGTGCCAGTGCCAATCTCTCGAGGTGTGGGTACCGAGTTTCGGCGTCCACTAAGGTTTGATAATGTAATAGATAGGGGATTGTGTACCTTTGCTTTCTCAAAGTAGGACGGTGCTAACAGCGACCTCAGACACGGCCAGATACACCAGCAGGGGTTCTCCTAGGCTTGCTTTGACCAGCAAGGGCGGCGAAGACAAGTACGCTTTCAGCTTTCTCAAGGCTTCGACGCATTCCTTGTTCCATTGTAGCCCTTGGTCTTTTTTCAGCACATTGAAAAATTTATGGCACATAGCGGATGACCGTGAGATGAATCTGGATAGGGTGGCTATACGCCATGTTAGCTTCTGTACCTGTTTCTTGCTTCTCAGCACCTCAGGTATTGCATCTATCACCTTGATCTGGTCTGGGTTGACCTTGATGCCTCGTTGCGATACGAGAAACCCTAAGAATTTACCTAAGGCCACGCTGAAAGCACATTTCTCGGGGTTCAACTTCATCCCGTACTGCCTCAGTATCTCGAAGGCTTCTTCTAGGTGGCCGATATGGTCTTCCTTCTTTGCAAATTTTACCAGCATATCGTCGATATAGACTTCCATGGTCTTACTGAGTTGCTCTTTGAACATTCTGGTGACTAGCGTTTGGTATGTGGCTCCTACATTTTTTAGCCCGAAGGGCATTACCTTGTAGCAATATGTCCCCTGGTGGGTGATGAAAGTTGTTTTTTCCTGGTCCTTCTCGGCCATCATGATTTGGTTGTAGCCAGAGTATGTGTCCACGAAACTTAGCAGCTCATGCCCTACGGTCGAGTCTATCAGCTGGTCAATGTGGGGCAGTGGGAAGGAATATTTTGGGCACACCTTGTTCATGTCGGTGAAGTCTACACACATTCTCCACTTCCCATTTTTCTTTTTAACCATGACGACATTAGCGACCCATTGAGGGTAATTTGATTCCCTGATGGAGCCGTTAGCAGAAGTTTGTCCATTTCCTCACTGACCCCTTCGTTGATAGTGTGAGCACCGGGAAAGAAGGAGGAAGACCATCTATGTAAAGATGTCTTCCAAGTATCAAGAATATCGTACCAAGTATCGTGCGATGGTCGATCTACAATCAAGATCACGACTTCCAATTGTTCTTTGAAGGGCTCAAGTAGAGAGAGGATCAACTGGCACGTCAGGTCGAGGAGTTGAAGGAATGAGATGAGGACCTTATGAAGGCCGTTGCCCATAGCAGTGAGCTTGAGAAATCCCTCGGAGCAAGGGAATATGAGCTCGAGCTAATTAGGGGAGTAATGGCCAAAAATGCTGACCTTCAAGCAAAGGTAACTAGTTTAACTTCTGAACTGGATATGAAGACGGCTGAGGTCGATGAGCTTAAGGGTAAGTTGAGTTTGAATGCTAATAGATTGGCCCAAGCTAAGAGGTACAGTGTGATTGTAGTTTCTGAGGCGACGGTTTCAGAAGACGCCCTCCGTCTTTGTAGGTTAGACGGGCTAAGGATATGGAGACTCCTGCGCTTAAGACAACAGAACTTCAGGGGCATATTCAAGGGTTGGAGGCAGAACTGTTCGCATTGAACAAGCAAGTGGATTCTTTGAAAGCTGAGGACTCGCAACCTTCTACATCTTATGCTCCAGCTGATCCTGTCGTGCTTCGACATTTTTATGAGTTGTGGGTTCACGCCGAGTCTCACCTTGATGTGTACAAGGCTCTTCATGTATATGGGAGGGCGTCTGAAGCTGAGCTTTAGGATGTACGCACCAAGGCTCGTGCAGCTCATGAGGCATGCGGGTACGATTTTCTTACTCCTGACGGAGATGATATTAATTTTGATGATACGAACACACTTGCCTCCGACTCTTGGTACGAATACGTGTATGCCACCAGAAATGATGTTCATTATTTGTTTTGTACTTACTTTTTGCTATGCAATTTTTGTAAGGTCATCTTTGAGCCTTTTGTAAAGACAAATATTTGTAACATATTTGTTTTAAATGAAGGTCGTTTTGGTCATACATCTCTGAGTCATTTCTTTTCTTTGGTTTGTTTGACGACGACTTCTGCCACATTTATGTTACTCTTACGCTTGTTGAAATGCTAAACATATTGTATTGAGTTTAGTTGAACTCTTTTCGTTAACAACGACCTTAGCCAAAGGGACATTACTATTGAGTTAGTGCCGAAATAATACTCCGTCGTGGTTTAAATGAAGTTGAACTATTTTTTGTCGATGGCTTTAGCCATTGGGATGTTACATTCGAGCCGGTGCCGAAGTAATATCCCGTTCTGGTTCGAGTGATGTTGAACTCATTTTTGTCGATGGCCTTAGCCATTGGGATGTTACTTTCGAGCTGGAGCCGAAGTAATATTCCGTCGAGGTTCGAGTGATGTCGAACTTGTTTTTTGTCGATGACCTTAGCAATTGGGATGTTACTTTCGAGCTGGCGCTGAAGTAATATCCCGTCGAGGTTTGAGTGATGTCAAACTCTTTTTTTGTCGATGGCCTTAGCCATTGGGATGTTCCTTTCAAGCTGGCGCCGAAGTAATATTTCGTCGAGGTTCGAGTGATGTCGAACTTATCTTTTGCCGATGGCCTTAGCCATTGGGATGTTACTTTCGGTTGGCGCCGAAGTAATATCTCGTCGTGGTTCGAGTGATATCAAACTTATTTTTTTGTCGATGGCCTTAGCCATTGGGGTGTTACTTTAAAGTTGGAGCCGAAGTAGTATCCTGTCATGAGGGTGGCGCTCTATTTTATTTGTTGGAGTATCGTGGATGCCAGTTTCATTCATACATTGGAGATGCGCGTTGATTTCGTATACATAATGGAATGATTTTATTCATCAGATATACATGTCAATTTAGTACATATATTGGAGATTATATTTAGTCCCTTCATTGCTCGGCCTGAAGATGTAATCGGTAGGTCGGGTAATGAACAATACTTTCAACCTCGAGACATCCCCCTCGTCGCCTCATTAAAAAAATCCCCGAGAAAATCCAATTGGGACAAAACCCCAGCGATGGAAAAAGAGTACCACTTGGGCAACGTCTTTTGTCAGAAGTGGAAGTACTTGAGGTGGGAGATATTCCAGTTATTTTGTAATACTTTTCCTTCCATTATTTCTAGTTGCAATGCTCATTTACTTGTTTCTGCTGTGATTTTATACGGCCCATCCCAATTTGTTCCCAGTTTCCCTTCATTTGGGTCCTTCATAGCTTGCGTTTTGACCTTTAGTACGTAGTCCCTAACTCTGAGTGGTCATACTTTGGCCTTCTAGTTATAGTACCTTTTCTACTTGTTTTTGGGCCACCATTCTTATGTGTGACATATCTCTTCGTTCTTCGACCTCATCCAGATCTTGTAACCTGCTTTGATCATTGGTTGTTCCACTCTCATTAGAGTATCTCAGAGGCTAGGTTTCCCGACCTCAACGGGTATGATTGCATCGGTGTCATCGACTAGTGAATACGATATATTACCTGTGCTGGTCTTCGGTGTTGTATGGTAGGCCCATAGTACCTCCGGTAGTCCCGCCCCATAGCCCTTTGGAATATTCAAGCTTTTTCTTCAGTATGTTAAATATTGTTTTACTGGAGGATTTTTCTTGACCGTTTCCAGCAGAATGATATGGCATGGAGAGTATCCAATTGATATGCCATTTTTCGAAGAACTTAGTCGCCTTTTTTCAGACAAACTGGGTTTCGTTGTCGCAACTAATTTCTTTGGGGATGCCGAAGCGGCATATGATGTTTTTCCAAATGAACGATCACGTATTTGAGCAAACGCACATGCTTCCATACATTTTAAAAGATAGTCAATTAAACCTAAAGGAAGCGTATCTTACCTCGCCCTACTTGGAGGGGCCCGATGATATCCATCCCCTATTTTATAAATGGCCATGGAGAGGTGACGGAAGGTAGGATTTCCCTCGCCTAATGTATCATAGGGGCGTATTTCTGGCATTACTAACATTTCTTGACGTACTTTGCAGCCTCTTTTTTTATAGTGGGCCAGTAGTATCCTGCATGAATAAGACACCTAATGCGTGCTCGGTTGCCGGTATGGGTGCCACAGTGGCCTCCTTGTACCTCTTCGAGCACACGCCTCGTCTGATTTGCTTCGAGGCATTTGGCTAATGGGATGTCGAACATCCTTTTATAAAAGTCATGTTTTATGAGACTGTATCTGGCTGCTTGTATTCAGAGCTTTTTGGGTTCTTTTTTATCTTGTAGGATTGTCCATTCCTCTTGATATGATATGATGCGACTACAATAGTCCCAAGTTAAATTTATAGAATGTACCTTGACTTTGTCTATTGATGAATGGAGGAGGGTGACCATGTTCTCCTTGGTGATGTTTTTAGTTGTTGCGACCAGCTTGGCGAGACCATCTGCTTCGATGTTTTGTGCTCGGGATTTGGTCAAATTTGTGATCGGGATTTGGTCAAATTTGAATCGTCGAATTCTGGCATCAGTTTATGGATTTCGGTCTGGTATTTCTGCAAACTTTGCTCTTTAACTTGGAATGTCCCAGTAACTAGATTCAAAACGATTTGAGCTTTGCATTGGAGGATGACCCGCCAAGCACCATACTTGAGGGTCAACATTAATCCTGCAATTACAACATCATACTCGGCTTCATTATTAGTCATTCCAGGGCATCGTACAGATTGACAAATTGCTTCGCCCGTTGGGAGTTTGAGTAAGATTCCCAGACCTGATCCCGACGCGTTGGATGCGCCATTGGCATAGAAGACCCAGAGGTCGGATTGCTCAGATGAAGTGTAAAGCGCTTCTTGCTCGACTTCGGGTAGTATCTCTGCGCTAAAATTGGCGATGAAGTCGGCGAGCATTTGCGACTTTATTGCGGTTCGTGGTTGATATGTTATATCATGCTCGCTCAATTCTATGTCCCATTTAGCCAGCCGATCCGATAATTCGGGTTTGTGCAGGGTACTCCTGAGAGGAAAGGTTTTCACTACCTTTATGGGGTGGTGCTGAAAATATGGTCTAAGCTTTCGTGAAGCTACGGCTAGCACCAGAGCCAGTGTTTCAAGGTAGGGGTACCTTGTTTCAGCATCAATAAGATTTGGTAATATAGTAAATTGGTGATTGCGTACCTTTGTTTTTTCAGACTAGAACTGCACTTACCGCGAAATCGGATACGACTAGGTAGACTAGGAGGCACTCGCCTAGGCTTGCTTTGGCGAGTAAGGGTGGAAAAGATAAGTACGCTTTTAGTTTCCTTAGGGCATCAACGCATTCTGCATTCCGCTGGAGCCCATTGTCTTTCCTTAATAAATTAAAGAATTTATGGCATATATCCGATGATCGTGAGATGAACCTCGACAAGGCGGCTTTGTACCTACTTTTTGCTAGTCAGTGTTTCGGGTATTCCTTCGATGGCCTTATTTGTTCCGGGTTGACCTCGATGCCCCTTTGTGACTCTAAGAAACTGAGTAACTTTCTCGAGCATACGCTGAAGTTGCTTTTTTTGGGGTTTAGTTTCATCCCGTACTGTCTTAATATGTCGAAGGCTTCCTTCAGATAACCCATATGATCTTCTTTCATTTTCGACTTAACAAGCATATCGTCGATGTAGACTTCCATTATTTTATCGAGTTGGTTTTTGAACATTTTGGTGACCAATCTCTGATATGTTTCCCCCACATTCTTTAGTCAGAACGACATCACTTTATACCAGCATGTTCCCTAGTGAGTGATGAAAGTGGTTTTCTCCTGGTCTTCTTCTTCCATGAGGATCTGATTGTATCCCGAATAGGAATCCAATAAGTTTAGCAACTCGTGTCCTACTTTAGCGTTGATGAGATGGTTGATGTGTGGCAATGTAAAAGAATCTTTCGGACATGCATTGTTTAGTTCCGTGAAATCTACACACATCCGCTACTTTCCATTTTTCTTTTTCACCATGACCACATTGGCGACCCATTGAGGACATTTTGATTTCCGAACAGAGCCATTTACGAGCAGCTTATCGACCTCTTTGCTCACGGCTTCGTTGAATGCGGCATTGACCTTCTTTCTCATTTACAGCACCGGCGAGTAAAAGGGGTCGACGTTTAAATTGTGGGTGGCGATATATTTTGGGATGCATGGAATATATGCATGGGAGAAGGCAAACAAATCGGCATGGTCATTCAAGAACTTATGAAACTTATCCAGATTCGAGAGGTTATGACTGATATAAACCTTTTTGTGCTATCGTTTCCATCTAGCAGGACGAGATCAACATTTTATATCATTGATTAGGATACTTCCACGATGTCAGGGTCCTTGATAATGTCTGTCCGCACGTCAAATTCGGCTCCCGACATCGCTGATTGCTATGCTTCTGTATTCGCTCCTTTCAGTTGTTGGGTGTGTGTGATATCTTGGGCAATGAGATAACATTCTTGTGCGGTGTGGTGCGGTGCTCCCGTCAAATACTCAATATTCCCTATGGGTTAGGAAACTCGATCACTTGTTAGAGACTGAAAGGAACCGCTCGCATGGCGTGTATCCACAGGCGCCCTATGATGGTGTTGTAAATTGTTTCCTAGTTCATGACGTGAAATGTCGTTTCCAAGGTGACTCCTCCGACTAAGATAGGTAGCACTATCTCTCCAGAAGTTGTTTCAACTGCATCATTAAAACGTGTTAGCGTTATACAGCGCGGTATTATTTTATCTTCCAGTCTCATCTGCACGAGGACTCGAGGATGGATAATATAAGCGCCGCTCCCTTTATCTACCATTATTCGTTTTATATCAGTATCTGTGATACGTAAAGTGATAACAAGAGCATCATAGTGATGGAAAGAAAAACCATCGGCATCTGACTTATCGAAAATGATATTGTCTTCGAGGTCATCATATCGTTCATGGGTGATTGATCGTTTAAGTTTATGTGTGGTGGTGAACTTGACTTGATTGATCATTGTGCCATCGCCCCCTCCGATGATCATCTATATTGTGCGAGCGGGAGAAGGAAATCTATATTGTGCGAGCGGGAGAAGGCAATTTAGAAGGTCCTTGGGGATGTTCACGTCCGCTTGCGAAGTTAGTCCATCCTCGATCGCTCATTCCTTCGGGTGACCCTGTTTTAGCATTCATTCTACTTCCTGTCGCAGTCCTATGCAATCTTCGATTTTGTGACCCCTTTATTGGTGAAATTCGCAGAAAGCGCTCGACTTTCAAATGTTGGGGTCTGACCTCATCTTTTATGGCCATTGCACCTTTGGACCGAGTTTTTCTAGGGCGTACACTATTTCTGAAGGAGACACACAAAAATTGTGAGTTGATAGGAGTGTAGGCATACCTTTCTCATGTCGATATGGGGTGCAGTATGTCAAGAAGGAGCATCCGTGCGCCATGGGCAGACGTCCTTATATAGGGTTGATGCCTTTCCCGACTGGGGCGGACCCCAACGGATCTCTTGGATCGTCGTTGTGATGATCTGTCCTTGCTTCGGTTTGAATTGATGTCAACCGTTAGGTCGGGCCATTTAAATCATCCTCATCGGCTCGTACCTCGGTGCAATAGGCATTATGGATTTCTTCCCAAGTAATTGGAGGGTATTTCATAATCCTACATAGCAATTTTCTGCTCGCTCTCGACCCGTTTATGTTTAATTCATTCTTGAAGGCTTCTATTGTCATTCATTCTGACACATTTGGTAAGCTCATTCTCACCCTTTTGAATTGAGCTAAGAATTCCTTGAGTCCCTCATCGTGCATCTGTCATACGGAAAATATATCATTTACCCTAGTCTCTGCCTTTTTGGCTCCTGCATGGGCGGTGACAAATTTGTGTGTCATTTCCTCGAATGTTGCTATCGAGCGTGCTGGTAGTTGAGAGTACCATGTCAAGGCTCCCCTTGTTAAGGTTTCGCTGAACGTTTTCAATAGCACCGATGGTACCTAAGCTTTTGAGAGATCGTTACCTTTCATGGCTGTAACGTAGTGGATGATGTTGTCTTCTAGATCGGTAGTACCATCATATATCTACAAGTAGGGAGGCATGTGAAGGTCTTTGGAATAGTGTAGGGGGTCGCTTCTTCATTGTATGGTTGCTTGATGAATCGACCAACATCGCATTTTGGTAGCAACTTTGGAGCGCCTGGTATTTTGTCAACTCTCACTTGGTGTTCCTTCATTTGGTCACGAAGTGCCTTATTCTCATTTTCATCTCCTCCATTTTCTTAAAAACGGCTGCAAGAGTATCATTGCCTATGCCATTAGCAAGATAATTGTTACCTGTAAAGAGGGTGTCTTGCTCACCCTCGTTTATCGTGACATCTGCATGTGCCACATTTATATTATCCCTTTAGGCGGGTTTATCAAATATGGTGTTCAGAGCACTTGTTAGCCATTCTTTCAGCAGTCTTCTTACTACCAGTGGTGCCTCTCCTGTTCCAGATATGGAGGCTTCACATTCGCGTAAAGCAGTAACTCTTTCATGCGGGGGAGGTGAAGTGTCTCATCTGGGTGTGGTGTTCGGTGTTCATTTTCGTTATCCTCTTTGCTATCTTCGTTGATGGTGTCTAGGAGGTTGGTTGTGACGCCTACTATGGATTTAGCCTTGCATATCCTTTCCCTGCCATTGCTGGTTTGTACCAAGCTCGGAAGAAGTGATTATCCCTTTCAGGAGTCTAGATGAAACTATGATCTTAGCTAAAGAAATTCCCACAGACGGCGCCAAATTATTTCACCCAAAAGATATTAAAATCTTTTTAATTAAATCAATTAAAGAAGATAAAAAGGTAAATATCATTCAAGCATAATAAACTCTAGATTGAAAGGGGAAAAGATAAATGAAATGAATAATTTTTCTTGATGTAATAAAAACCAAACGATTAAGCATCAATTTCAGAATTTTGATTGAAGAAAGATGTTACAATGGATGCTCTTAGCCAAAATTTCGTGTCTTTTACAAGGGTTTTTTACTCACTATATATAAGGGACAATCCTATCCTGAACCCTAAAAGACATATTATAGAGAATATTCAAAAGTGTTTTCCTACTGCCTCCTGTTGTGCCTATACTACTGCAAAGATCATGCGTCCTTTAACCACCGTCGATCGTCGCCGTCTTCAACGGCCACAGGACATCGTGTCGTGTCGTGAAGATCTCGTCTCTTGTCGTATTCATCAGTAGTCGTGGTCGTCCAAATTTTGACCTATACAAAAACAAAGTGGAGCAGGACATAATTACAATTGTGGAGCTCCAAATTTAACTAAATTTTGTTAAAATTTTATTTGGTTCTTCCCCTAAATTTTGTAGTAAGTTATCCTTAACAAGGCGATTTATAGTCTTACATATTTATGGTTTATTTAAGTAAATTTTACCTCTTATAACAAACCTTTACACCATATTTATTATAAATAAAAACCTTTTTAAAAATTATTTTCTATAGCTAACTTTTATGTTTTATAGCAAGTTATTGATTTATGGTCACTTTCTACCTTTAAGACTTTAAATACGGTGTGAAATATTTTTCTCTCTCCTACTTTCTATTCTCTCTCTCACACTAACTCCATATAGTACCCATGATCTCTCTCCACTATCTCTCCCAACCCAGTATCTTCCTCACGAATACAACCACTATTATCAACTGGGAATGTAATCTTGTAACGTAACTACAACGTCCTTGAAACGCCGGAGATAGAGTAAAGATCGAACTTTTAAGTCGAGTGCTAACTCAAAACGAGAGGACACAGAAAGTGCATCATCGATAAGGTTAAGGGCCGAAGCAATCTCGTTGGGCTCTTGTGTTGCAATAAGAAGTTTTGCATCTTTTATGTAGTTGTCGACAAACTGTAAAACAAATGTTAATAATTATTAGAACTTGAATATATATGTATTCAAATATATGTGCAGTATGTATTCAAAATATATATGCAATATGTATTTAGCAATTTACTAAAAATAATCCATTAGTAAACTATGGAATGTATTCATCAAATGTGTGTGAGTCTATATATATATATATATATATATATATATATATTCAGATATATCTACAGTATGTATTCATATGTATTCCACTATATATTAAGCATTATGTATTCAGCAGATTATAGTGTATATATACTGAAGTTTGTACTCATATGTATTCAAATTTATCTACAGTATGTACGGTTAAACTTGCCATATATAAAATTGAATTATACCGATTGTTGTATATCTTTGTATGAATTTCGAATTTTATTTAGTAAACAGAACTTCCACGAATGATAGCAAAAAAGAAAGGTAGAATCGAATCTCTAGAGATTGCTCTATTTTGGGGTATTTTTCGGCTGAGAATATTATATAACCGGAAATACAAATTATTCTTATTATAATTGAGTTAGCTGAGTTATATTAGGAGTCTATCGCGTTAATTGATTCACTTACCTTTTTAAACAGCTGAAAGGACCCTTTTTCGCAGATTTACGTTACAGCATTCACGAATACAACTTGTGAATACAGTCGAATATATTCTCTGCTTAGTTGGACCCCCTATTTTTTGCCGAATTTTGCTACTGTATTTCTGAATACAATAGTAAAAATACATCGAATACAGTATATAACAACTGAAAACATAGCTATAGGAAGTAATTTAGTAAATGATAGCTATAACAAGCTAATAACCACTAAAGAATAGTGGTTTGTGAAAAAATTTCTTTATTTAAATCATACGTTTCAAAGCCTGTTTTTTAAATTTTCATATCCGGTCATAAAGTACATAATATGCATAAATGGGACGGAGGGAGTATGACTATTGTAGAGTATTTATTTTTATTTATTTAAATATTTGATACTAACATGTATGTAGCGTCACTTTTTCAGCAGTGGCGAAGTTAAGAATTTTATTTAGTATATTCAAACTTGAAAATAAATAAAAATAATTCTCAATAAAAAGTGTCTAATATATTTTCACCAACTACAAATTAATTTTTGTCAAAAACACTTTTTTTTAAAAAGTACGCCATTTATCAAAATAAATTAATTTTTGCAACTGACCAACAGACTATAAGAAGAAGTTTGATTTCTTATTTTTAAGAACGACTTTTGTTTGATTTGTTTGGTAGCTTCTTTCCCATTTCCCAAGTTTGTGGTCTTTTTTTTCTATAAATAGATAGTTCATGTTTAGCAGCTATAATCAATTAGTTTTTACCATGAATTATTTTCGTTTATTACCAGAAGGTTGCATATCAGAAATTCTCTCCTTCACTTCTCCCAAAGATGCTGCTACTTCCTCAGCTATCTCACGAGGATTCAAGTCTGCTGCTGAATCCGACGTCTTTTGGCAGAAATTTTTGCCCTCTGATTTTCAACATATTATATCTGGATCAAACTCGTTATTGGTTTCTCCTTCCAAAAAAGAGCTTTATTTCAGTCTGTGTGACTCCCCGATTCTCACTGATGGGGGCAAACAGCCAGTACTATGCAATTGATTAAAATGTATAATTGGTCTCAGATTTTGCCAGATTGTTAATCGATGAAGTTGGTGATTTCAATGTGATATTGTTAAGTGTCGATTTGATATGTCAAATAGAGATTTTCACTGGATAAGAAGACTGGGAAAAAATGTTTTATGGTGGCAGCAAGGGAACTTGGTATTATATGGGGTGATACACCACAGTATTGGGAATGGTTACCTCACCCAGACTCCAGGTTTAATATTTTCTCGGTTCCTTACATGACTAAAATTTAGACAGAAATTAAATTTATTAGATATATAAAATGCTGAGCAACGTAAATTTTTTTGTAGATTCTCAGAAGTGGCTCAACTCGTATGGGTTTGTTGGCTTGATATCCGAGGCAAAATTGGAACTCGAATATTGTCGAAAAACACCAAATATGTTGCTTATCTAGTATTCAAACTGGCAAACAGATTTTATGGCCTTGAAACTGTTAGTGCATATGTTAGACTTGTTGTTTGTGAGAGTAAACATGAAGCTGCAGCACGAGCAAGTATTACGAGCCTTTCAAGACGAGAAAAATTGATGGTTGGTTGGAAATAGAAATGGGAACCTTTTTCAATCATATAGGAGAAGATGGAGATGTTGAAGCGCGATTAATGGAGATTAGACATCTCGGTGGAAAAGTTGGCCTCGTTGTTCAAGGAATGGAGTTTCGCCCAGGAGAGGAAGAAGACGAAGAGGAAGAATGATGGGGTCCAGCCCCCTTGAATCAAGGAAGAGATTTCTTCCTTCCTCATTTTGTTTGTCAAAAGTAGCTGCTAATGCAGCTCATGTTTTTTTTTTGTTTTCTCTGTCAACTTTGATGTGCTGCAGAAATGAAATCTCAAAAAAGGCGGGCTTGTTGATGCCTATATAATGAGAGCTTCGGCTCTCATTTTTATATCAACAAAACAAAAAAAACTCAGAGAAAAATAAATCTGAGAGTGAGGTTTCACAGATAGTGTATAAGAAAATAGTCTGTAAGGAAAATAGAGAGTGAGCAATATTGTAGTGAGGTGGAATATCAAAAGAGGGTTATTTCTTTTGAGTGTTGTTGTGGTCTTTGGAGTATTTTACTCGGACCTACAAAGTGTAAAATTCCTTATTATAGTGATATCAATTGCTCCTCTCGGGGTCGTGGTTTTTTCCCTTATTCAAAAAGGTTTTCCACGTAAAAAACTTGGTGTCATTGTTACTCTTTTATTCTTGTTAATTACCGTATCTCGGTGCAATATTATTATTCCGCTTTTATTACCGTAAATAGTATTTTGGTAGGGATTTATTCCCAACAACTGGTATCAGAGCACAGGTTCTGCTCATTCACTGAAATACTATTCACCATCGGTAGTATTATACTCGGTGAAAATAAAAATGTCCGGAGTAAAGTATGAGGTAGTAAAATTCAACGGAGATAACGGTTTCTCAACATGGCAAAGAAGGATGAGAGATCTGCTCATCCAACAAGGATTACACAAGGTACTAGATGCTGATGCCAAAAAGCCTAATACCATAAAAGCTGAGGATTACGCTGACTTGGATGAAAGAGCTGCTAGTGCAATCAAGTTGCACTTATCGGAGGATGTGGTAAATAACATCATTGATGAAGACACTGCACGTGAAATTTGGACAAGGTTGGAAAGCCTATACATATTGTGAGAAAGCACGGGAGAAGAATATAACTGAGATTAAACATAATACAATGAGCCCTATATATAATACTAATAACCTAGAGTTCTACTATAACTAGAGTTCTACTATATTTACATATCTAACACTCCCCCTCAAGTTGGTGCATATAAATCATATGTACCGAGCTTGTTACATATGTAGTTTAACATCGAACCCAGGTTTCTAGACCCGAAAGCATCGATTCCCAAAGACATCGTTGAAGATTTGCTGAAACGGATGAAGGAAAACTGTTTCTTTTTTTTTGCCGGAAAATCACTGTAGATGCCGGAAAAATTTTAAAGTTGTCGGAATTGAAAAGTAAAAACATGAGTAGGCTCGGAATTTGAGGGCGATGATACTGTCCTGAAGAAACTTTTTGAAATTCTGGCCGGAAAGTCTTAGTAGCTGCCGGAAAAGTCGCCTGAAAAACTGAAAGTTGTCGGAATCGAACGGAACAAGGATGGGTAGGGTCGGAAATTAAGGCCGACCAAACTGTCCTTCTGGAGCAAAGCCAAAAACTGGCCGGAAGCAGCCCCACGCGCCGGCGCGTGGTCTGACGCGCCGACAGCTGTAGTGGCGCGTGGCGGCGCGTGACGGGGAGTCTGCCGGAGAAATTTCTGGGGTTCGGTCGGAATTCTATTCCGAGTCTTGTGGTGGTGTTGGTTTTTGCACAACACTGATAATTAGTGACTTTGACGTAATTAGTCACTTAGATCACCGGAAAATTGCACGGTGACCGAGTTATTTCTTCCCGGATGTCGTTGGAATGACGCACAACGATAATTATCTCACCAAAGCTCTGATACCATGTGAGAAAGCACGGGAGAAGAATATAACTGAGATTAAACATAATACAATGAGCCCTATATATAATACTAATAACCTAGAGTTCTACTATATTTACATATCTAACACATATTTGAAACGCTGACAAATAAATTGTACCTGAAAAAGCAGTTATACGCCCTATACATGGGTGAAGGTATGAATTTTCTGTCACATTTAAATGTGTTTAACGGACTAATCACACATGTTGCCCACCTTGGAGTGAAAATCGATGAAGAAGATAAAGCCATCTTGCTATTGAACTCGTTTCCATCTTCGTACGATAATTTGGCAACAACCATCATGCACGGTAAGACTACTATTGAGTTGAAAGATGTCACATCGGCTCTTTTACTCAATGAGAAGATGAGAAAGAAGCCTGAAAATCAAGGAGAAGCTCTTGTCACAGAAGGTAGGGGCAGGAGTTATCAAAGGAGTTCGAGCAACTATGGTAGATCCGAAGCTCGTGGAAAGTCAAAGAATCGATCCAAATCAAAAGGCAGAAATTGCTACAACTGTGATCAACCAGGTCACTTCAAAAGAGATTGCCCAAATCCAAGGAAGGGCAAAGGTGAAACTAGTGGCCAGAAGAATGACGACAACAGAGCCGCCATGGTGCAAAACAATGATAATGTTGTCCTCTTTATAAATGAGGAAGAGGAATGCATGCACCTGTCAGGTCCAGAGTCGGAATGGGTGGTTGACACATCGGCATCTTACCATGCCACACCGGTAAGAGATCTTTTTTGCAGATATGTAGCAGGTGATTTCGGCATAGTAAGAATGGGCAACACGAGTTACTCAAAGATTGCGGGGATTTGTGACATTTGTATCAAGACAAATATCGGATGCACATTGGTTCTAATGGATGTGCGGTATGTACCTGATTTGCGGATGAACTTGATCTCGGGGATTGCTTTGGACCGAGATGGATACGAGAACTATTTTGCAAATCAAAAGTGGAGACTCACCAAGGAATCATTGGTGATTGCAAAGGGAGTTGCTCGTGGCACGTTGTACAGGACAAATGCAGAAATATGCCAAGGTGAATTGAATGCGGCACAAGATGAGATTTCTGCAGATTTGTGGTATAAAAGAATGGGTCATATGAGCGAGAAGGAATTGCAGATTCTTGGCAAAAAATCACTTATTTCTTATGCCAAAGGTACAACAATAAAATCCTGTGACTACTGTTTATTTAGTAAGCAGCATAGAGTCTCATTTCAAACATCGTCTGCAAGAAAATTGAATATACTTGATTTAGTATATTCTGATGTTTGTGGCCCAATGGAAATTGAATCAATGGGCGGTAACAAATATTTTTTTACTTTTATTGATGATGCGTCACGAAATTGTGGGTTTATATTTTGAAAACCAAAGATCAAGTGTTTCAAGTTTTCCAGAAGTTTCATACTCTAGTAGAAAGGGAGACAGGTCAAAAGCTAAAGCGTCTCCGAAGTGACAATAGAGGTGAGTACACTTCAAGGGAATTTGCAGAGTACTGTTCAAGTCATGGGATGAGACATGAAAAGACAGTTCCTGTAACCCCACAGCACAATGGTGTAGTAGAGAGGATGAACCGCACTATTTTGGAGAAGGTGAGAAACATGCTCAGAATGGTTCATTCTGGGGTGAAGCAGTTCAAACAACCTGTTACCTGATCAATAGGAGTCCATCAGTTCCATTGGCGTTTGACATCCCAGAGAGAGTTTGGACCAATAAGGAGGCGTCCTACTCGCATCTGAAGGTGTTCGGTTGCAGAGCTTTTGAACATGTACCGAAAGAGCAGAGAACAAAGCTGGATGATAAATTTGTTCCCTGCATATTTATCGGATACAGAGTTGAAGAGTTCGGGTACAGATTATGGGATCCTGTAAAGAAGAAGGCCATCAGATGCAGAGATATAGTCTTCAGAGAAAGTGAAGCTGGGACTGCTGCTGATATGTTAGAAAAGGCGAATAATGGTATAATTCCTAACCTTGTTATTGTTCCGTCTATTTCTAACAATCCCACAAGTGCAGAAAATACGACCAACGAGGTTGCCGAGCAGGGGAAGCAACCTGGTGAGGTTATTGAGCATGGAGAGCAACTTGATGAAGGTGTCGAGGAAGTAGAGCACACCACTCAGGAAGAAGAACAACCTCAACTTTTGAGGAGATCGGAGAGGCCAAGGGTAGAGTCATGCAGGTACCCTTCCACAGAGTATGTCCTTATCAGTGATGAGGGGGAGCCAGAATGTCTTAAAGAGGTGCTATCCTATCCAGAAAAGAACCAGTGGATGAAAGCTATGCAAGAAGAGATGAAATCTCTATAGAAAAATGGCACGTACAAGCTGGTTGAACTTCCAAAGGGTAAAAGACCAATCAAATGCAAATGGGTCTTTAAAATCAAGAAAGATGGAAATGGCAAGCTGGTCAAATACAAAGCTCGATTGTTGGTTAAATGCTTCGAACAAAAGAAAGGTATTGATTTTGACAAAATTTTCTCATCCTGTTATCAAAATGACTTCTATTCGAACAATTTTGAGCTTAGCAGCTAGCCTAGATCTTGAAGTGGAGCAATTGGATGTGAAAACTACATTTCTTCATGGAGATTTGAAAGAAGAGATTTATATGGAGTAGCCAGAAGGATTTGAAGTAGCTGGAAAAAAATACATGGAGTGCAAATTGAATAAGAGTCTTTATAGATTAAAGCAGGCACCAAAGCAGTGGTACATGAAGTTTGACTCATTCATGAAAAGTCAAACATACATAAAGACTTATTCTGATCCATGTGTATACTTCAAAAGATTTTTAGAGAATAATTTTATTATATTTTTGTATGTGGGTGACATGTTAATTGTAGGAAAAGACAAGGGGTTGATAGCAAAGTAGAAGGGAGATATGTCCAATTCATTTGATATGAAGGACTTGGGCCCAGCACAACAAATTCTAGGGATGAAGATAGTTCGAGAGAGAACAAGTAGCAAGTTGTGGCTATCTCAAGAGAAGTACATTGAACGTGTACTAGAACGCTTCAACATGAAGAATGCTAAGCCAGTCAGCACACCTCTTGCTAGTCATCTAAAATTGAGCAAAAAGATGTGTCCTACAACAGAGGAGGAGAAAGGGAACATGGCTAGAGTTCCTTATTCTTCAGCAGTCGAAAGGTTGATGTATGCAATGGTATGTACTAGACCTGATATTGCTCACGCAGCTGGTGTTGTCAGCAGGTTTCTTGAAAATCCTGGAAAGGAACATTGGGAAGCAGTCAAGTGGATACTCAGGTACATGAGAGGCACCACGAGAGATTGTTTGTGCTTTGGAGGATCTGATCCAATCTTGAAGGGCTATACAGATGCTGATATGGCAGGTGACATTAACATCAGAAAATCCACTACTGGATATTTGTTTACATTTTCAGGGGGAGCTATATCATGGCAGTCGAGGTTGCAGAAGTGTGTCGCACTCTCTACAACTGAAGTGGAATCTATTGCCACTACTGAAGCTAGCAAAGAGTTGGTATGGCTCAAACGGTTCCTTCAAGAGCTTGGATTGCATCAAAAGGAGTATGTTGTATATTGTGACAGTCAAAGTGCAATAGACCTGAGCAAAAACATCATGTATCATGCAAGGACGAAGCATATCGACGTGAGATATCATTGGATTCGTGAGCAGATGGAGAACGAATCTTTACAGGTCAAAAAGATTCACACAAGAGAAAATCCCGCGGATATGCTAACCAAGGTGGTCCAATGAACAAGTTCGAACTATGCAAAGAACTTGTCGGCATGCATTCAAACTAGAAGACAGTGCTACATCCTCTAGATAAATGGGACTGGAGGGGGAGATTGATGCGGTGCAGCCCCCTTGAATCAAGGAATAGATTTCTTCCTTCCTCATTTTGTTTGTCAAAAGTGGCTGCTAATCCAGCCCACGTTTTTTTTTGTTTTCTCTGTCAACTTTGGTGTGCTGCAGAAATGAAATCTCAAAGAAGGAGGGCTTGTTGATGCCTATATAATGCGAGCTTTCGGCTCTCATTTTTATATCAACAAAACAAAAAAAAAACTCAGAGAAAAATATATCTGAGAGTGAGGTTTCACAGACAGTGTATAAGAAAATAATCTGTGAGGAAAATAGAGAGTGAACGATATCGTAGTGAGGTGGAATATCAAAAGAGGGTTATTTCATTTGAGTGTTGTAGTGGTCTTTGGAGTATTTTACTCAGACCTAAAAAATATAAAATTCTTACAATAGTGATATCAGTTGCTCCTCTCGAGGTCGTGGTTTTTTCCCTTATTCAGAAGGGTTTTCCACGTGAAAATCTTGGTGTCATTGTTACTCTTTTCTTCTTGTTAATTACCGTATCTCAGTACTATATTATTATTCCGTTTTTGTTACCATGAATATTATTTTGGTAGGGGTTTATTCTCAACAAAGAAGTGGAGGAAGAAGAAGATGTACCATTTTGGCGACATGGCCGAACGGTAGGGCAAAGGACTATAAATCATTTTTTCCCCGATCCAAATCCGGGTGTCGCCTGATCAACTAAAAATTCATAATATCTTCTTTTCTTATGTTATGTTGATATAACCCGCCGATAATTCCCCAGTAAAAGCAGAGAAGAGGAAGAGAATAATAACCCTACCTTTATATGTGCCCTTCTCGTCGAGCTTATCCCTGCCTAGTTGTTTCAGTAATAGCAGTGTGAGTTGGTGCATATACAAACCTCATTTGATTGTGATTATTATAAATGAAATATGCCATTATTTGGATTATCAATTTCCGCATTATGTTTCAATCAACTCTTTTCTTCCAATGTGCCCTAAGCAAATAGAACAATTTGAAAGAGGAAGAAGAAATCAGTTTGTACAAATAACTAAATAGGTCCAGCACTTGTCCTTTGGTAGTATTTTACACAATCCATCATGTAAATTTTCATCAGTAACTATGAGCTTTAAGAAGAAGAAGCGAATGGAATAGATGAATTAAAAACAAAACCTTGTGTTCTTTTCTCCTATCAAATCAACCAAAAACCCATCTACCTTTTATCAATACTTAAAAATGGTGTCGACCTTGCAGACAACTAGCTCCTTATTGGTGCGCAGATCCAACTGAGGGTACACAGCCTCTCTACTTTCTCAAGATAGGGGTAAAGACTACGTGCACATTACCCTCCCCGAACCCTACATGTGAGATTTCACTAAATTTGTTACGGTTTTGAAATTACTCACTCACCAAAACATGCATCTTTAGATGGCTCGACTAGTTCAACCTGGCATTGCTGATAACACCAATAAGAATATAAGCAATCACAAAGTCTATCCTGATAAAGTGATAATCCTCAATGTAACAATTAGCGGTGAACATGGATCAAACTTTTTGGTGCTAGCCGTCCTATAATTTCTGTTCTATAATGACTGCACCTAGTTCCCAAAAATATTTTCTTTTATCCACTGGTTGCAACACGAAATGAGTGATCTGACATCCATAAAGTAAAAAAATAGACCATGAAGTAGATTTTTCATAAAAGTGAACGCCCGTCGAAAGGGGGAACCATGCAAGTTGCTTATAAAAGACAGCAAGCTGATGTACCTGGATCTTTTGAAATGAAACTCAAGACTGTCAACAAAATTTCCTACGTTGCTTAGGAGCTCAATGAAGGGGAATCTTGGCGTAATTGTTAAAGTTGTTGTCATGTGATCAGGAGATCGCGGATTTGAGCGTGAAAATAGCCTCTTGCAGAAATACCAGGCAAGGTTGCATACGATAGACCGTTGTAGCCCGGCCTTCTCGCGCATAGCAGGAGCTTAGAAGTGACAGATCTGGAATTTTGTACAAGCAAATTCAATCAAAAATCACGATAATCAATTGTATAAGCACATCGGTAAATAAAAATTGTACACGGTTCTTTTTTTGTTCATCAGAAGTCCAGATGACTTCAAAATGAAATCATTTATTTAAGAAAAAGTGCCGGGGATTTTATTTTTAAAATAACAAAAAAAATTGGTCCTACAATTTTTTTTTTAAAAAATATCTAATAAATTAACAAATATTTTGCAGCAAATTAAGCAATTTTTTACAAAAAAGTATTTAACCAACTTAAAAATCGTACTATAACTCTAAGAAAATTAATTATAAAGTTGTAATAACAAAAAAATACGGAAAAAAGAGTGATAAACTAAACTAATTTATAAAAGTTATTAAAGAAAAAGATATTTTGGACCAAATTAATTTTTTGGAATAACACAAATTAACGATTTCACTATAAACTAAACTAAATTAAATTAAAAAATTACTAGTAATTGCAATACTCTCGTTTTCTTTTAGCAAAATTTATGAAGAAAAGAACCAAAATTCACTTTGTTGAAAGGACTAACTTTTTTTGAAGTGAAATGGAGGAGTTTAACAAGAATAGCTTTAGCAAATTAATATGTTCAGCAAAAAGAGCCTGGTTAGCTGATCACTTTAGCACGCCTCGAACTAACGACCACAAGCCTTACATTGAACCCACTTGTCACTGCTCCGCCGCTTCAGTTTGTCCAAGTGGGTTCAGTTAATCAATATTTAGAAGTTCATGATTAAAATTTGAGGTAAAAATAATTAATTTTTTTACCGAAGCGGGTTCAACTGAACCCCTTCTTATAGGTGGGTCCGCCCCTGAGCTTAGTGCACCGGACTGTCCTTTGCTTAGCAGCATCACAATGTTTCAACTTTGTAAATCTGCTCATGTATATGAAGTGTCTGTGTATTGGTTAAATTTGGTTCCCCGCATCCACATACGGCCTCACTAAAGAAGGTGGTCTTATCATGGCCGACATAAGTAAGGCTGTTCCCTGTCAATAAACGGATCAAGTGATGTGGCTCACTGTAATGTCACATCAAGATCTGACATTCGTATATCGAGGAAACCAACTCTTGTACTCTATTTTTTGTATTATTTCGAGGAATGTCTCTTAGTATATAAAGGGGACATTCTCCCTTTGTAAAGACTTACGTGTATTTCCTTACTGAAAATATACAACTCTCTATCTCCCTCTCTCTCTTGTGCAAAAAACCTGTTATACATCTTACTGCTCTTACATCTCGATCTATATATTATAATCTCCGATTTCTATCATCTAACTTTCTCTAGATCACATTACCCTTGATTCCGATTGACCCATATCATTTTTGATTGCTTTAAAGCTAGTTAAGTGTTCGAATAACTTTTTAGCCAAACTTGGCTCTGTTTGTGGGGAATTTGAGAATCAAAGCTGTAGTTTGTTTCAAGATATCCTTCTAAAAGCCACCCTCTACAACCTAGAAGGCTGAAAACAATGCTAGAATGAAGGCTATCTTGGAGGTTAGAACATACCTCACGGGCACTCTAAGGAAGACCTAGTGGTGCCACGAGAAAGAGAAGTTTCAACATCTACCACTAAGGAAGCACCCCCCATAAATAAAGAGATTACTAGAAGAGTGGCTGACAAGCACTCTGAGCAGTCTAGCCAAGAAACCACCTCAAAATGATAGATGCACCCAGCTGCAGATCATGTCGCAACCGAGGATGAGCTCGAGGTCACAAGAACAAACAATGTTCCCTTCGATATCCAAGCTAACGGCGGAACACTCGCAACCATCCTCAAAAATATGGAAGAGATGGAGAACGAGAACAGATCGCTCCGCGATCGGATGAAGGAACACCAAGAAAGGGTGGATAAGATTCCAGGCGCGCCTAAGTTGCTGCCAAAGCGAGACATGGGGAGGTTCGTCGAACAACCCTACATGGAAAGAGCCGCGCCATACCCCATCCTAAAAACATTCAAGATGCCCCCCTACTTGAAAGTATATGACGGGACCACCGACCCCGAGGACCACCTGATATACTATGTTACAGCCGTCAAAGGGAACGACTTATCGAAAGAACAAGTACCATCCGTACTTCTGAAGAAGTTAGGTGAGACGCTGACGGGAGGAGCCCTAACATGGTACTCACAACTACCAGCCAAGAGCATCTCAACCATTGAGGAGATGGCTGATAAATTTGCTACCGCCCATGCGGGGGCGAGGAAGGCGAAAGCACGGGTCAACGACATTTCTGTTGTGCGTCAAACCCCGGGAGAAAGGCTTAGGGAGTTCCTGTCCAGATTCAACAGAGTCAGAATGAGCCTACCGAACGTATCCGAAGGCATGGTAGTTGTAGCCTTTCAGAGCGGTCTCAACAGAGATGGATCGAAGGCGACCAATAAGCTGCTCAGTCGTCTCCTGAAATATCCCCCCACCACCTGGGAAGAAATACACAACGCCTGTTGCGCCGAGGTACATGGCGATGATGACAACCTTAACGACCCGACCTGAAGGTTGACAATGGTACACCCAGAAATCTGAAGGGACCGTCGCAACGAGGGAAGGCGGGAACAAATCTCACGCCTCAATAGGGAAAGACATCAACCATACATCAGGTCCTCACACCCACCACCGCCAAGGCATGCAGACGCCTTGCAACGACATGTTGCTCCGCTAAGGAACGACAGAGGTACGCCCCCTCCATTATCTGCACATAACTTTTGTGTGTCTCCTTCAGAGGTAGTGTACGCACTAGAGAAGCTGGTCAACAAAGTAGAATGGCCGGCAAAGATGAAGTCCGACCTGCCACCAGAAAGTCAAATGCCCTGTGCGAGTTCCACAAAGAACGAGGGCATATAAGGAGGATTGCATAGGTCTCCGACAAGAGGTAGTCGGAATGCTGAACCAAGGGTTCTTGAAAGATCTTCTCAGCGACAAAGGAAAGCTCAACTTCGCACGAGGGCGGGAACCACACCATTGTCCACCAAGGCCGCCCTCACCAACACACACCATCAGCATGATCATTGGGATGGCAATGATTTGGCGATCAATCACGTCAAGTTCACCACCACCACCAAGCTGAAGCGAACTATCGCCCATGAACGGTATGATCACTTCGAAGATAGTATCACCTTCGATAAGTCTGATGCCGACGATTTGTGATTTCCTCATTATGATGCCTTAGTTATTACATTACGCATACTAGATACCGATGTTAAAAGGATCATGGTCGACGATGGAAGCAGCGCATGTATCATTCATCCAAGAGTCCTTGCACTCATGGGACTCGAGGATAAAATAATCCCACGTTGCATAACAATAACAGGTTTTAATAATGCAGTGGAAAGAACCTCAGGCGAGGTGATGCTGCCCATCCTTGCAGGTGGAGTCACAATGGAAACCACCTTCCACGTGATGAACCAAGAAACAACATACAATGCCATTATCGGACGCCCGTAGATACACGCCATGAGAGCCGTCTCATCCAGCTTCTACCAAGTAATCAAATTCCCAACCCCATGGGGAGTGCACTGCATACGGGGAGAGCCCCGCACAGCCCAAGAATGCTATAAGATAGCCCTGGATTACACACATACCCAATAGCTCCAAGGAGCAAGTGCAGAAGCAAAGCAATCAGCCCTGTCAGGGACTAAGGTCCGTTCGACAGAGAACGCCATCGAAATCCTGAAGAGGTCGAGGCTAGCAAGGCCACGGTCGAAGACCTCGAGCCCGTTTAGATAAAAAGCAGCGACCCCACAAAGAAAGCATACATAGGCCACGGCCTATCAAATCCAGGTCAGTACCGTGAATTTTTATCTAACCATGCAGATATGCCCGGAATTCCACGAGAAATAGCCTCTCACAAACTCAACGTCGACCCATTGCACCCGCCCGTGCGGAAAATGAGAATAAAATTCAACGCCGCCATTAATGAAGCAGTGAGCGAAGAAGTGGACAAATTGCTAGCCAATGGCTCCATCAGGGAATCCAAGTACCTGGAATGGGTCGCCAACGTCATAATGGTCAAAAAGAAGAACGGGAAGTGGCAGATGTGAGTAGATTTCACTGATCTAAATAAAGCATGCCCGAAAGACTCTTTCCCACTGCCCCACATCGACCAGTTGATAGACGCAACAACAGGCCATGAGCTGCTAAGCTTCCTTGATGTGTATTCCGGCTACAATCAAATCATGATGGCGAAGAAGGTCAGGAGAAGACAACTTTTATCACCCATCAGGGGACGTATTGCTATAAAGTAATGACCTTCGGGCTAATGAACGCAAGGGCCACTTACCAGAGGCTAGGGACAACAATGTTCAAAGAACAACTCGGCAAAATAATGGAGGCCTACATCGACGAAATGTTGGTCAAATCATCAAAAAAGGAGGATCACCTCACCCACCTGAAAGTGGCCTTCGAAATACTAAGGAAGTACGGCATGAAACTAAACCCCGAGAAGTGCGCTTTTGGAGTAGCGTCGGGAAAGTTCCTGGGATTTCTAGTATCACAAAGAGGCATTGAAGTCAACCCAGAACAGATCAAATCCATAGAGGCCATCCCCGAAATGCTAAGCAGCAAGAAGCAGGTGCAGAAATTAACGGGCCGAATAGCCGCCCTTTCCCTGTTCATCTCACGCTCCTCCGACATATGCCACAAGTTCTTCGGTGTATTGAAAAAAGACCAGGGACTACAATGGACCGGAGAATGCGTAGAAGCCCTGAGGAACGTAAAAGCATACTTATCATCACCGCCCCTACTGGTTAAGGCCAACCCCGGAGAACTATTTCTGGTATATTTGGCCGTGTCAGAGGTCGCAGTCAGCGCCGTCCTAGTGCGTAAAAACAAAGGTACGCAATCTCCTATTTATTATATCAGCAAAACTTTAGTGGACGCCGAGACCTGATATCCCCACCTCGAGAGATTAGTCTTGGCACTTGTAGTAGCTTCACGAAAGTTACGACCGTATTTCCAGTGCCATCCCATACGGGTGGTCACGACCTTCCCTCTGAGGAGCGTCCTGCTAAAACCCGAACTCTCAGGCGACTCGCCAGATGGACCGTTGAGCTCAGCGAGCATGATATTACATACCTCCCAAGAACTGCCATCAAGTCACAAGTCCTAGTTGACTTCATTGCCGACATCAGCACCGAAGTCCTGCCAAAGAAGGAACTTGAGGTACAACACGCATCCTCTGAAAATGACCTATGGGTCCTTTAAACGGTAGGCGCCGCCAATGCATCGGGATCGGTACTGGGACTCGTTCTCGAAGTCCCCACGGGCGAAACGATTCGGTAGTCCATACAATGCCCTGAAATGACTAACAACGAGGCCGAGTACGAGGCCGTAATTGCAGGCATGAAGCTGACCACCAAGTATGGAGCTCGCCGAATTCTCCTCCACTGCGACTCCCAGCTTGTGGTAAACCAGATCACTGGGACTTATCAAATCAAGGAACAGAGGCTACAAAACTACCAGTCAGAAATCCGTTGGCTGATGACTACATTCACGAATGCCGTATCAAAAAAATTCCCAGAGCACGGAATACCAAAGCGGACGGCCTGGCGAAGTTGGATGCCGCTACCAAAAGCGTCAACAAAGAGAGACTGGTCACGCTCCTCCACTCAGCTATCGATCACACCGAGGTACTTTCCTTAAACCTAACTTGGGACTGGCGCAACCAGTTCGTATCTTAATTGCAGGAAGGGATACTCCCCCTTGATAAAAAAGAAGCAAAAAAGCTACGCGTACATGCCTTTGATACTGCATGATCAACGGCGACCTTTAAAAAGGACGTTTGGTGGCCCCCTAGCCAAGTGCTTAGGACCGCAACAAGCAAGGCCTGTACTCAAAGAAGTACACGAAGGCCATTGCTGCGCCCACAATAGCAATCGCGCCCTCGCTAGGTACATCATACGCGACGGCTACTATTGGACCACCATGAAGAAAGAGGCAGCAGAATACGTCCGCCGTGCGAGCAGTGCCAAAAGTTCGCCCCAATGATACACCAACCAGGAGAACCCCTCCATTCCATCACATCCCCCTGGCCGTTCATCAAGTGGGGTATGGACATAGTCGACCTGCAACCCCCATGACGAGGAAAGGTACGATTTTTACTTATTTTAACTGACTATTTCTCTAAGTGGTTGGAAGTAGGTGAGTACGCACAAATACGCGAGCAGGAAGTCATCAACTTTATTTGGAAGAACATTACATGCCGTTTTGGCATCCCTAATCAGCTGCAATAATGGGCGCCAGTTCATCGGTCAGAAAACGACCGAGTTCTTCGAAAAATGGCGCATCAAAAGAATACTATCCACGCCATACCACCCGCCGCCAACGGTCAAGTGGAGTCCTCCAACAAAACAATCTTGAACATACTCAAAAAAAAGCTCGAAGATGCCAAGGGACTATGGCCCGAACTACTGCCCAAAGTCTTGTGGGCACACTGAACCACACCCAAATCCAGCACCGAAGAAACCCCATACTCACTTGTTTATGGAACAGACGCGGTAATACCTGACGAAGTGGGCGAACCCAGCTTACGGTACTCACACACCAGCGGATCGGAAAACGACATCGGCAAGTTCCAAGATCTTGATGAAGCCGAAGAAAGAAGAGAAATGACCCACGTCAAAATGGTAGCCCAAAAACAACAAGTCGAAAGATACTACAACAAAAGGAAAAAAATAAGGCCACTCAAAGTAGGGGATTACGTCCTCAAAGCCAAGACTCTGGCCTCAAAAGACCCAAGTGAAGGAAAATTGGATACAAACTGGGATGGACCCTACAAAACCACAGCGGCGGCTGGGAAAGGAGCATTCCAGCTGGAGACAATGGAAGGAAAGACACTCCAAAATAACTGGAACGTCACTCACCTCAAACATTTCCACTTCTAAAAAGGTGACACCTGAGTCGTACTCTTTTTCCCTTACCCGAGTTTTGTCCCAATGGGTTTTCTCGGGAAGATTTTTAACGAGGCGGCGAAGGGGTCACCTGGAGATGTGTGTAGCGCGAGTGCACAATGTCCACCTCTCCATGTACACTCCAAGCCCGACATGATACATGGACTGGATTAGTATTATCTCCAAGTTATAGAAAGGCTACAACCACCTCCAAGTGTATAGACGGGCTACGACCACCTCCAAATGTATAGAAAGGCTATGGCCATCTCCAAATGAATGAAAAGGCTATGACCATCTCCAAATGAATGAAAAAGCTACGACCATCTCCAAATGAATGAAAAAGCTACGGCCATATCCAAATGAATGAAATGGTTAAAGCCATCAAGCTACGGCCTTTATTTTACATGGCTATGGCCATCGTTTTATATGGCTAAGGCCATCAGGCTGCAGCCTTTATTTTACATAGCTATGGCCATCGTTTTATATGGCTAAGGCTATCAGACTACGGCCTTTATTATACATGGCTATGGCCATCGTTTTATATGGCTAAGGCCATCAGGCTACGACCTTTATTTTACATGGCTATGGCCATCATTTTATATGGCTAAGGCCATCAGGCTACGGCCTTTATTTTGCATGTCTATGACCATCGTTTTATATGGCTAAGGCCATCAGGCTACGGCCTTTATTTTACATGGCTATGGCCATCGTTTTATATGGCTAAGGCCATCAGGCTACGACCTTTACTTCACATGGCTATGGCCATCATTATGGAAAAGGCCAACAGGTTACGCCCTATATTTCACATTGCTATGGCCATCGTTTTATATGGCTAAGGCCATCAGGATACGGCCTTTATTTTACATGGCTATGACCATCATTTTATATGGCTAATGCCATCAGGCTACGGACTTTATTTCACATGGCTATGGCCATCGTTTTATATGGCTAAGGCCATCAGGCTACGGCCTTTATTTCACATGGCTATGGCCATCGTTTTATATGGCTAAGGCTATCAGGCTACGGCCTTTATTATACATGGCTATAGCCATCGTTTTACATGGCAAAGGCCATCAGGCTACGTCCTTTATTTTACATGGCTACGGCCATCGTTTTATTTGGCAAAGGCCATCACGCTACGGCCTTTATTTCACATGGCTATGGCCATCGTTTTATATGGCTAAGGCCATCAGGCTACAGCCTTTATTTTACATGGATATGGCCATCGTTTTATATGGCTAAGGCCATCAGGCTACGGCCTTTATTTCACATGGCTATGGCCATTGTTTTATATGGCTAAGGTCATCAGGCTACGACCTTTATTTCACATGGCTTTGGCCATCATTTTATATGGTTAAGGCCATTAGTCTACGGCCTTCATTTTACGTGGTTATGACCATTATTTTATATGGCTAAGGCCATCAAGCCGCGTCTTTTATTTTACATGGCTATGGCCATCATTTTCATCGGGGTACGGCCTTTATCTGTACATGGCTAGAGCCATCGTATTCACAAGGCTACAGTCGCCTATTTTGTATGGCTAAAGCCATCAGGCTAACTTTACACAAGTATGGCCGACAAATTCCAAGCAGCTACGGTAAAGAAAAGTACGACGACATGCCAAAAAGATAGAAAAGATTACTTACAACAAAAATTATATGTTTTCACAAAGGGGAACAAACACCCCTGATACAAAAATCAGTATGAACAAGTATATTTACAAAGACCCAAAGAAACCACTACTTATCTAGTTCGGCCTGGCCCTCAGGTGGACGGTTCTCATTTCCAGGAGGGTACGCCCTGGAAATCCAAGAACTGGACTCCAAACGATTGATATCTGCTGAGTTGCCCCCCTTTCGGGCCGGTGATTCAGGACCGTAGCCTGCCGCCTCACGAGCAACTCTAACTAGTTGGCGTTGGTTCTCAACCTCCGCATCAGACGCTCAACCAGTCGCCAGGATTTCCTCAAGCACGACCAGCCTGGCCTCCGCATACACCAACATCTCGTGCACCTCATGAGACATATTGGCTTGCACAAGAGCTAGCTTAAGCTCCTCGACCTCGGCTCGTGCCTTTGAGTTCCTCCGTTAGAACCACCACCCGAGTGCGCAATTCTGCTGCCTCCTTTGCTATAACACGACCGAGCTGCAGCTCCTCGTCCTTGGCCTGGATAAGGACCTCCATCTCCGCGGTCCGAGCAACAACGGCCATGAGCTGTTCATCCACCTTTTCCAGCTCGGCCACTCTTTTCTTCAATTGCGCCTTGAACTCCACTAGGCCCTCAAGAACCACTGTAAAGTTGGGGTCCTGCTTGTACATGTCGGCCAGGGTTCGATGCGCCTCACGCGCCTTATTGTACTTCTGCACCAGCCGGTGTTATTTGGCCATCTTCTCTTTCCGGCGCCGATCCCTCTCCACCTCTAAGACAAGTGTCTGGAAAAGAGACCAAGTAAGCACGGGAAAATCATAACCCTACATAAAGAAAGGTCATCAAGCAAGGTAGAGGCATACCTGTAGGGTCGCGCCTGCCACCCTTTAGGCCATGGCTTTATCACTAAGCTCCGCCAGGGTCACGCGCTCGGCACCAGCGCACAAGAGCGTCATGCTGGAGGCCGCCTCCTCGCAGTTCTCCACCAAATTATTGTGACTTGGGATAACTATACGACGAGAAGATTGGCCGGCCATCAACTCCACCCGGTCCAAGGACCTGCTTCCTCTGTTTGCGCCCTTCATGGCAGCCCCCGAGCCCGCCACATCCATGTCTTCGCTTCTCCTCGCCGCGGCCTCCATCCTAAGATCAGCTCTTCCTGAGCGAATAGCCTCTGCCATAAAGGTCGGCCTTGATACAGGGCAAGGTGGCCTAGACTTTCCCGACTTGGTGGCCACGGCTTTGCCAGTGAGGATCCGACGCTGCCTCCTCTCCAACGTCTCCTCCTCTTCACGGTCCCCCTCTATAGGGTGCGGAGCGGGCTCAGAGGGGATCGGCACGGCAGAAGGCGTCCTTACGAGGGCAATCTCAGGGACAGTCGCCGGCACCTCCATGGGCACCTCCTCAGGTACAAACCCCATCACGGCCTCAGATGTTATCTCTGGGGCCACTTCGAATGTACCCTTCTTTCTTAAAGGGGGCGAAACACTGCCCCTGGACGTGGTGAAGAAGACCAAATCCACCTCAGGATCGGATACCATCCTAGAAGGATCAGCCGCAGTCTTCTTCTTCTGCTGCTTCTTCTTCCTCGCCTTCTTAGAAGCGCCGCAACCTACCAAAACACATGTGAGACAGGTAAGAAAATTATATGGGCCCCCAAACTGTAACAAAGATTAGGCAAAGCTGTTACCAGCCGGGCCGTGGAGCCTAAGAAATTCAGTCCAAGAACAGCTTTCCTCTGCAAACGGTATCAGCGCCTGCACCCACGACCTAATGTCGTCAACACTACGAGGAGGGTGAGCAGCCACTGCATGAAACAAAGGAAAACTTTCGACAGTGAAAACCAGCAAAGTAAGGTCAAAATAATAAACATCACGCACGGCAATACTTACGTGCGTCATTCCACACTTCTGGAAATCCATCAAGGTTGGACACAAGGTGTTCGGTACGGACATAGAAAAACCTCGTCCAAAATTTACAGCTGGCCTTGTCATCCACCTGCGCCACGAAGCTTTTCTTTCCCCTACTCCTCAACTGGAGCATAGAGCCTCTCATGAAAACCACATTGAACATGTGCAAAAGGTGATGAACGGTCACCTCTTTTCCGGCCTTCGTAGCATAAACGGATACTACCCTGCACCTTCAAGGCATACGGGGTAAGCTGGGCCGGACACGCTCCAAACCAGCGACACAACTCCTCCACTAAAGGGTAAATTGGAAGGGTGTATCCAATTCGGAAGGCGTATTCGCAGAAGGCACAGTACACGGTCCTAGGCACGTTAGCGTAGTCTAGCCCCGCGGGAACCATGTCAACATGATCGGGAATATCATATATCTACCTGAGAGAGTCCAAGTGGGACATCATCATCTCACTATGCTCCCAAGGGAGGTATTTACGCTTATTCAGGAAGTCGCTCCTTTTGCTCATATCGCGTGGGAGCAGGTTGGCCGTTGATAGAGGAAGAAAAACTTCCTCGGCCTCCTCGGTGTCCGAGAATGACGAAGCCCTGGTAGAAGCAACGTCCCTGGCTCTGTTATCATCACGCCTACGTTTAGCCATAGTGAATGATGTAAGAAAAAGGTATTACGGGTCACAAGTTCGATTCTTGAGAATGGGAATTTCAGAGAAGAAACGAATAGCAAGCACCAGAAAAAGATAGGGAAAAGAGTGAGCAAATACTCTCCAAAAAGGATCGAAAGATGAACCTAGTCCAACTCTCCACCTATTTATAAGAAAAGGTACACGAAAATCGCAAGGGCATGATTCAAAAAACCGGCGCAGGAAACCCAAACGTCACGTCATAACCTGAACCACCTCGGGAGCAGAATTAATGATCACGCATGTGATCGATGACGTCACCTCAAAAAGAAATTCCAAAAATGAGGTAACATGTCAACGGCATGACCTTTTCACACACGAACGCGTCTCTCACAGAGGTATCAACAGGAACGACCAAATTTCCATTGGCGTCAAGCACGCATGTCCGTCCATTGGAAACGCCTTTCGACTGCGTCCCCAATAAACGGAGGGACTATTTGTATTGGAAAATTTTGGTTCCCAAGTCCACATATTCTCCACATACGGCCTCACTAAAGAAGGCAACCTTATCATGGTCGACTTAAGTAAGGCCGGTCCCAGTCAATAAACGAACCAAGTGATGTGACTCACTGTAATGTCACATCAAGCTCTGACATTCGTATATCGAGGTCACAAACTCTTGTACTCTTTTTTTGTATTATTTCGAGGAAGGTCCCTTAGTATATAAAGGGGACCTTCTCCCTTTGTAAAGACTTACGTGTATTTCCTTGCTGAAAATATACAACTCTCTCTCTCCCCCTCTCTCTTGTGCAAAAAACTTGTTATACATCTTACTGCTCTTACATCTCGATCTATATATTATAATCTCCGATTTTTATCATCTAACATTCTCTAGATCATATTACTCTTGATTCCGATTGACCCATATCATTTTTGATTGCTTTAAAGCTAGTTAAGTGTTCGAATAACGTTTTAGCCGAACAGTCTGAGAATTCATTATCTTCGACAAATATATAAAGGGGCACTATGTGATTTGGATCAACCAATAAAAAACATCATCAAAACACTCACTCTAGCCTGTTTGTTAGCAGGTAGTATCTTCACTCTTCTACAAGAATAATTGTATATTTTGCATTTACTTTTACTCTTTGAGAATTTTCCTAACCATAACAACCAAAAAGGAGATGGAGAAAAGTTCATAGATTCTGCATCTAACTCTAAATCCCAACCAATATTTCACTTGTGTTTAGCCCAGATTGCAGCTGCTCCCAACGAAGAATTCTCTCACATGAAGGAAAAATGCATATTCATACTGAGTAGCAGGACAATTTCCAAACGCATAATGGAAAGAAAAAGAGATGACAAAACTAGCAATTAACACCATGAATTGCATATATTCAATTCCCAATTAACTAGCTAAAATTGCAACAATAACATTATTCCAAAAAAAATTAAATATCAACTTAAGAAAAAAAAATAAAGCTGCATACTTATCACAAGTTTGCTGAGGACTTCAAATTTTCTGCAAAGCTATTTATTAATCTCAGTCGGTGTCCGTACTCTCCTTCAGCCCTAAAAGATTGACAACTTAGAAATTGGATTAAAAATTGAGAAAATTACCCTTTATAACCCCTCAAAATTTTAGTAGTCTATGTTTTAGCTTTCTTGCAAAAAATGGTCCTTCAACTAAAATATATTACATATAGTAGCCGAAAGGAATGAGCAACACAACACAAGCGCATGTAGATCAGTGGGCAGAGCATCTGTTTCCAAGCTGAAGGTTGCAAGTTTGACCCTCCTTGGTGCGATAAAGCATCTTTTTTTTGCCTTTTTAAATTATATTTTGTACTTTTGGATCTGATAAGTATTAGCTAAGAATTGAATGAAATATGTAATGCATGTCATATAAGAAATGTCTGTTTTCTATATTTTTTGTATAATAACAGTATATTTTTGTATTTTTTTGTATAGTGGCAGTTTTGTATATTTGTTGTACAGGGATCGTATATTTTATATATATTTTGTATAGTGAGAGCTAATTGTATATAAATTGTATAGTGACAGTCTATTTAGTATATTTTTATATACTGATAGTATATCTTGTACATATTTTGTATAATGATAGTCTATTTAGTATATTTTTTGTATAATGGCATTCTATTTTTGTATATATTTTGTATATTGACAATCTATTTTGTATATATTTTGTATAGTGAAATCTATTGTATATAAATTATATAGTTATAGTCTATGTTGTATATTTTTATATAATGACAATCTATTTTGTATATATTTTGTATAATCATAGTCTATTTTTTATATTTTGTGTATAGAGATAGTCTGTTTAGTATGTATTTTGTTTCCAATTATCACTTTCAGAAACATACTTCAATACGTAAAATATGTTTGATTCATCTTCTACGGAATGGAAAATTAAAAAATTATCATAGCCTTATTGTACATAAAATCAAACAGAGAGAGTAACAAGAAATTGAGGGTCAGATTTGTGTTTAACCACAGGCAAGAAAAGAGAATCCAACGACGCCATGGCTGCAAAAATCCACCGGGAGCATACCCCCTACCAACAACCTTATACTACATCACACTTCTACTCAAAAAATCATCACAAATGTATCACAAGAAAAATTAAAGATCCTTCGTGTAGTAAGCTAAGAAATGACAACAAAAATGCCTTTGATCAGAACTTTACTTCTTGCTCTTTTTCTCCTTTATCTTTCCCATTTCATAACCGAAATAAAAACCAAACACATCATCTTCTTTGTGTTTGGTTATCCAAGGAAGAAGTAAAAGCAATGGTGTCAATCATGACATTGAGAAGAACAAAAAGGACAGTAGAAAACTCTCTCGTGTTATTGGACCCAATTGCTTTCCTGAACCAATATTATGAGCAATCTGCAATAAGATAGAATTTAGTGTATCTTGATACAAGTGCTGACAGTTATGTGAAAATTTATCGCATGGCAAGGCACTTGCAGAATTGTTAGATGAAGACCCTGCACTAATGGAGAAAAGAATGCAGTGTGCTAATAGGCTCGAACTGTACAAGAAAGCAAGAACTGAGATTGATTCTATAGCATGGGTATGATGAATATGACTGTGTGAGACCTTCTAATGATACCACAAATTCACGACTTGGGTGGATCGATGTTGTTGCTTGACCAGCCTAAAATTCTTTAATTGTTGTAGAAGAAAGAAAGTAAAGAGAAAGAAAGGGATGGGAGGCAACGGCTAGGGTTTGTCATTATTTTTAGGCTATAATTTGTATGAGTTAATTTATAGACTACAAGGTGAAATATATTTCGGCCGATGAACTATAAATGAAGTTTGCTCTTAAATATTGCATCTAATGTTAAGTTCTAAAAAATTAAATACTGGAATCAGGAGCTACAAATAAAGTGAGCTTATTTTGCTTTTGCTAATAAAAATGATGCCGTTTTAGAGGAAAGAGATGACAAAAGGCGTTAGTGACGTTAAATTATACCATCTGTCCCAAGTCTATCGGAAGGGAATGATATATTTTTTATTTTAGAAGTGATTTAACTTTAAATTATCAGCCACATAAAAATATAAAATAAAATAGTGTATTAGGAGGGAAAATTATCAATTTAAATTTTTCTATTATTGATATATATGTTAAAGAATTACTATAAAAAATCCAAATAACTAAGATAATCACGATATTACTAATCACAAAAAAAATTAATGTTATGATGCTAAATTTGGAGATTGGAATGTTATATTAACTTCTTCAATGTAAATTCATAGCAAGAGTGCAAAAAATTGAATGTTTCTTATTACCATTTTTTTTGTAGCAAAAGTATTTGTCGGTCCTTCAGAGAAATATATTGATCTAACGTAAATAATTCTAGGATTTCAATTAATTCTTTGTGGAAAATTAGGTAAGTTTTCGGAACATACCTTCTATTTGATACATAATATTAATGAAGCTACCACAAAGATTACAACAACAACTACTATTACTACTACACTGTAAAGTCCCACATAGTGGGGTCTGAGGAGGGTAATGTGTATGCTGATCTTACCTATGCCATGATAGGGCATAGGCTGTTTCCGATAGACCCTCGGCTCAAAACGGCGGAAATAAAAAAGGCAAGGAAAACAAGAAAAAAAAAAAAAAGAAAAGAGAATTCATTAGTAATTCCAGTCAAAACCATTATAGTAACATAAGCATAAAAAACAAAAGAGAAACAAAAGACAAAATATGAACGACATGCAATGCAGTAATCTGAGACTAAGACATCTAAAATAAACCTCAAGAATAGTGTGGATGCAACATAAACTACAAGTCATCTAAGATCAGCCCTAATCCAACCCCGCGACACACTGATAAGCAGAAAGAGAAGTACCACTACCCTTATCCTACAACTCTAATGTTTGTCCTCCATGCCTTCCTATCAAGGGTCATGTCCTCGGAAATCTGCAGACGAACCATGTCCTGCCTGATCACCTCTCCCCAATACTTCTTAGGTCTCGCTCTACCTCTTCTCATAACCACCACTGCCAACCGCTCGCACCTCCTTACCGGAGCATCGATGCTTCTCCTTTTGCACGTGCCCAAACCATCTGAATCTCGCTTCCCATATCTTATCATCCACAAGGGCGACGCTCATCTTTCTCTGAATATCTTCATTCTTATAAACTTCAAATTGAAGAGCAATTTTTTCAGAAGGCAAGACAAAGTAAATCCCTATCATGTTCCATCAATATAGAAAAGGGATTATATGATTTTACTATATATTAGAAAGGCTAGTGGTTTCGACCTGTGTGCTTTAGAGTCTTTTGGATAAAGTTCAGGGGTATTTATGTCATTTCATATCAAAACTACAAATAAATTATGTACGTGTCTTAATGCTTCTGCAAAACCAATGCGTGTACTTTTTAGATGAACTTCTCGAATTCTCTTCCTCTTCCTTAAATTTATTCTACTTGCAAGTACAATTTTAATCAATTTTGCCCATTATTTTTGCTAAACATCTGATATGAAAAACAATCCCTTCCTCTTCAACTTCAATTTTGTGATTTCGTCTTTATATTTGTTTCTCCTTATTTTGCCTTTTTAATCAGTTTCACCCATCATGCAATTTTTTTTGTTGAGATTCTCAGTTCATTGATAATACTGGTTCGGGGTTTAAGTCTAAATTGAAAGAAATTTTTTTGGGTGCAGTGTTACAGTGCTTACTCAAGTTTCAACAGCTCTGTTCATACTTCTTTTGTGCCCTCTCCAACTTCGAGTTTTGTAATTCTGTATTTGTTTCTCATTTTTTTTCTCGTTCAATTAGTTTTAACCCACATGTAAATTTCAGTCCGTTGATGATATTGTTATAGGTATTAAGCTTAACTGTTGGCCCAAGTTTCAGATTGAGTTTTAAAGATTGACAAATGAACCTCTGAAAGGACCTGGTTCATCTTGTACTACACGGTGTGAATTAACCAAGACACATGTGAAGCACTTGAGGAAGATATGCACTAAAGATTGCGAATCAATATCTTCTTAACGTAATCGAAAATGTTGTATTTGGGATAAGGAGGACAGTCACGTTATGTGAAGAGAACTTGATTCTAAGTTAGGATAAGAGTTAGAGTTTGTATTGGCTAAAGATTTAAATGGATTACGGAAAGAAGTGGAGTTGTAATCAAACTCTAACTATTAACTCAATATATTATTGTGTTGGCTCTCCTTTACAGGTAATACACTCGAGCAGAAGTAAAGCATATTTGAGAGCAAATAAAGCAAGTCTGTTTTGCAAGTAATATATGCAAGATATAAGTGTGTACGCCTGAAGCTACATGAACTAAGAGAGAAGAACCAGTTCTATCTGAGTGTATATTTCTAGTTCAATTGTAGTAGATTTTCAAATTGTATCTTTCAGCTTTATTAGAAACAATTGTATTAGGTACCTTGTGTCATCAAGTTAGAGTTAACTTGATAGTGTCGCAGAAGCTTAGGGTGTGTGATACACTGGGTTAAGAGTTTAATCCTTAAGTTTACAAAGAGTCTTTGTAAATGCTATTTTGGATCATTTATTTTTAGTGGAGTTTGGGAAAATCATACTAAGTAGTAGGTCGTGGTTTTTTCACCTTTTGAGCCAGGTGTTTTCCACGTAAAAATCTCTATGCACTTTACTTTCAGTTCTTATTATTCCGCAAACTGCTGTATTTAGAACACTTAGAAGAACCAGGTTCTTCTAATGCGAAAATTTGGTACCACACAAATCATCCTCCCCCGTCTTGTGTGGTATTGACGTTTATTAACTTCAATGGTATCAGAGCGGGATATCCTTGAAGAGGTACACCTTAGGAAAAGATTAACATGAATGCACCACCTGAGAATTGGGAAGGACAGTCTACTGCAAGGCCTCCACTTTTCAATAGGCTCTACTACTATTGGTGGATAAACAGAATGAGAGACCACATTATGGGTGAAGACTATAAGCTTTGGGACATCATCACTGATGGTCCTTTAGCCACAACCAAGAAGACTACTGAAGGATTGGATGCTCCTAAGACTAGAGCGGACTGTACTGCTGAAGACTTAAGGAAGTGGGAAAATATGCTAAAGTTAAGAAATGGCTAGTGTGTGGACTTAGTCTTGATGAGTACAGTAGGATTCAAGGTTGTACAACTACCAAGAATATTTGGAACACTTTACAACTGGCTCATGAAGGAACACTTCAGGTGAAGAGGTCAAGAGGAACTCTACTGTATTCCCAATATGCGAATTTTACTATGAAGGATGGTGAAACTATTCAAGAGATGTATACTAGGTTCATTACACTGACAAATGAACTTGAGTCTCTTGGAAGGGTTATTCTGGAAGAAGATAAGGTGGAGAAGATTCTAACTAAAGTTCTGGCAATCTCCTGGGAAAGCAAAATCACTGCTATTCAGGAATCCAAAAATATTGCTACGATGAAATTGGATGAACTGATTGGGAATTTGACTACATATGAATTGAGAATGCAAACTATGAAGATGGATGCTCCAAAGAAAGAAAGAAATATGGCTCTCAGAATCTCAGAAGGATCTGATCTTGAAGATGATGAAATGGCAATGATAACCAGAGACTTTAAGAAATATCTTATGAGGGTAAAGGGTTCTTCAAGAGGATCAACATTCAACAAACCTAGGGATTCTGAGAAGCAGAAAAATGATGGTTGCTTTAAATGTGGAAAGACATATCACATGATCACAAACTGACCTCAATGGGAGATTGAGTGGAAGAATGAAAGGGCAAAAGGAAGGAAGAGGAAGAAGGAACAAGTTCAACCAAGGAGGAACAAATGAACTACCAAAGCTATGGTTGCTGCATTGGGAGATACGTCAGATGAAGACTCAGAAAATGAAGCTGAAGATGAGCAAGCTCTAATGGCCATCGTAGAATCAGAAGATGAACATGAGATAAGTATTCTACATCTTAAAGAAATGATTAAATTCCTGTCTAAAGAAAAATTTGCTGAGCTCTTGATGGACTTCATAGATGAGTCTGAAATAATAAATAGTGAGAAAGATGTTCGGTCTAGGGATTATGCAATACTAGAAGAAAATTGCAAAAGGCTAGAGTCTAGGGTTGATGAGAGTAATAGCGGAAATACTGAGTTGAAGAACCAGGTTTTTCAACTGGAAAACAGTGTCCTAGAACTCAAGTTTGAAATTTAAAACCGAGAATAGGGACAGGAAAGAAAAAGGCTGATCAATCATTTCTCACACTAAAAGAAAATTCAGGAAAATTAAAAGATGAGCTGTATAAGAAATATGAATCAATCAAGGTCCTTAAAGAGGAAATAGGAAAGGTGAAGCATGAACTAGACAGAATATGCAAATGGAATAAGGCTTCTGATTGCACTATCCTGGCTGTAAGAGCATCACAAAAGCAACAAGAGAGGACTTGGATTTGGGACACAAGATCCGAAATGGGATCCCAAAAACAAGTACCTCACTCTTTCTGAGAATAAGATATGTACACAATGTAGCAAAACTGGCCATTACAAAAATAAATCCAATGCAAAAGAGAAGGCCGGTTAAAAGAACAAAGCTTTTGTCAAGACAAATACAAACTGCCTGGTTGGGCAAAGAAAAATTTAATTTATCTTTTCACCCATGTAAAGGGATACAAACTAGTTTGGGTTCCTAAGATTAACTCCTAATTTCATTTTGCATGTCCATGGGAAAGGAAGCAGCCAAATATGGTACATGGATAGTGGCTGCTCAAAACACATGACTGGTAATAAGGACCAGTTTCTTTCACTTGAGAACATAAAAGGAGGCAGTGTCTCCTTTGGAAATGGAAAGAAAGGTGAGATTATTGGGGTTGGAAAGGTAGTAAAGACAGATTCCCATTCCATTGAGAATGTCTATTTGATAGACGGCTTGAAATATAGCCTGATAAGTTTGTCACGGCAGTTGACAGAGGTAACCTTGTGGCTTTCACTTCCATAAACTATTTTTTAATTATTCTTACTACTGACAAGATTGTTTTGTAGGGAAGAAGAGTTAACAATATTTACATTGTAGATTTGTCGACTCTTTCTGAAAGTGAACTCACTTGCTTGAGTGTGTTAATTAATGATCCTCTCCTTTGGCACAAAAGACTTGGTCATGCTAGTCTATATCAATTAAACAAATTAGTTTCCAAGGACTTGGTGATAGAGTAACCTAATATCAAGTTTAAGGAAGACAAAATTTGTGAGGCATGTGCAAAGGGGAAGAAGGTAAGGTCATCGTTCAAACCTAAGAAAATGATAAGCTCGTCCAAGAAGTTGGAACTTGTTCATATGGATCTCCGTGGTCCAATGAGAACCATGAGCAGAGGTGGTAAAAGATATGTTATGGTGCTTGTTTATGATTATTTTAGATTTACCTAGGTGCTGTTTCTAACTTCTAATGATAAAGCATTTGAAATATTCACAGCTTTTGTTAGAAAAATTCAGAAACAATTAGGAAATCAACTTGCATCCATTAGGTCTGATCATGGAACTGAAGTTTAAAATGCAAAGTTTGCTGAATTTTATGATGAAAATGGAATAGATTATGATTTCTCTGCCCCTAGTACTCCTCAGCAAAATGGGGTAGTTAAAAGGAAGAACAGGACCCTTGAGAATATGGCAAGGACCATGTTACTTTTCAGTAAACTACCTCATAGCTTTTGGGCAGAGGTTATAAACACTGCTTGCTATATAATAATAGATGCATGACCAGACCTCTTGTAGAGAAAACTCCCTATGAGTTACTTAAAGGGAGAAAATCCAAACATATCCTATCTTAGGGCTTTTGGCTGCAAGTGCTATGTGCACAATAATAAGACTCCCTAGGCAAGTTTGATCCCAGAAGTGATGAGGGAGTATTCTTAGGATATTCTTCACATACCAAAGCATATAAAGTGTTTAATAAAAGAACTATGTATGTTGAAGAAAGTGAACATGTTGTGTTTGATAAATCTAACACTCTTTCTGAGAGACAGGAACATGAAGATGAAGCCATTGGACTGGTGAGACAACTGACTGAAGTTACAGCACAAATCAAGGAGGCATCCAAGGAAAGAGCAGGTTATGGAACATGTCCTTTCACCCTGGGCAACCTGACAGGGGGAACCAATCTGAGAGAAACTGTACAAAATTCTCTAAAGGATCATGTACCTGAACATGTTCCTCTACATCAAAATAATGAAGGAGAAGCTAGCAGAAACCAGCTGGTGGGGAAATCTTACAGGCACCTTAGTTCTCATCCCATTGAGAACATAATCAATGATCCCACATATGGAGTCAAGACTAGATGACAACTAAAAAGCATGTGTGCATCTGATACCTTTTTGTCCCTGATTGAACTTAAAAATGTGAGTGAAGCTTTACAAGATGTAGATTGGATCAATGCTATGCAAGATGAACTCAATCAGTTTGAAAGAAGCCAAGTCTGGCACTTGGTTCCAAGACCTAAGAACATGTCAATCATTGGGACAAAATGGGTGTTCAGAAACAAGCTGGATAAAGATGGAACAGTTACAAGAAACAAGGCAAGGTTGGTGGTTCAAGGTTATAGTCAAGAGGAAGGCATTGATTATGATAAGACTTTTTCTCCAGTTGCTAGACTTGAAGAAATAAGACTCTTTATAGCCTTCACAACACATATGGAATTCACTCTTCATCAAATGGATGTGAAAAGTGCCTTCCTAAATAGCAATCTCAAAGAAGAAGTGTTTGTGAAGCAACCTCCTGGATTAGAAAGAAAAGAATGTCCTGACCATGTATACAAGTTGGATAAAGCTCTTTATGGTCTCAGGCAAGCTCCAAGAGCTTGGTATGAAAAATTGTCAAAATTCCTTCTGAAGCATGGATACAGAAGAGGTAAAATTGATAGCACCTTGTTCCTAAGGGAAAAAGGTAAAGACCTTCTATTGTACAAATTTATGTCGATGACATAATTTTTGGGGCTACTACAGAGAGGTTGAGTAAGGACTTTGCAAAACTAATGGGTAGTGAATTTAAATGAGTATGACGGGAGAACTCAATTTCTTCTTAGGTTTGCAAATCAAACAAAGTCCAAATGGTACCATGATTCATCAGCAGAACTACACAAAAGAACTAATCAAGAAATTTAAAATGGAAGAATCCAAAGAAATAGATACTCCTATTGCAACTGTCACAAAGTTAGATGTTGATGAACCTGGTTCTTCAGTTGATCAAAAGTTATACAGGGGTATGATTGGTTCACTTTTATATCTTACTGCCAGCAGACCTGACATTATTTTTAGTGTAGGACTTTGTGCTCGTTTCTAGGCAAATCCAAATTAGTCACACTTGACTGCAGTCAAAAGAATATTAACATACCTAAAAGGCACAACTGATCTATGCTTGTGGTATACCAAGGTAGCAATTTTGACTTAATTGGATATGCTGATGCTTATTATGCAGATGATATAGTGGATAGGAATAGTACTTCAGGTATGTCACACTTCGTAGGATCTTGTCTTGTATCCTGGGCTACAAAAAAGCAGAATTCAGTGGCCCTCTCTACTGCTGAAGCTGAGTATGTTGCTGCTACTTCATGCTGTGCTCAGTTCCTTTGGATCAAGAAACAATTGGTAGATTTTGGTATTTAAGTGGGATGCAACATATATTTTGTGATAACACTACTGCAATCAGTATGACAAAGAACCATGTTCATCATAAAAGGACTAAGCACATAGATCTTAGACACCACTTCTTAAGGGACAACTATGAAAAGGGGCTAATCTCCATAGAATTATGTGCCACTGATAAACAAATAGCTGATATCTTCACCAAGGCACTAAGTAGAGAAAACTTTTAGAGTAACAGGTTGGAATTAGGGATGATTAAGATCACCTAATAGTTCATGTTCAAAATGCACAATGAAAAATAAATTTGGTTAGGAGTTCTTAATTCTTGTGAATATTAGACTAATTTCTACTCAGTCTCATACAGTAAATACTATACTCCTATGACATGTGTTTATATGACTCACTCATCTCTTACAAATTCTCTATTCTGACATTTGACGCATAATAAAGAGAAGTTTCATTTGAAGAACCTGGTTCATCAACGCATGCTCATGAGAAAGGTCAGGTATGTTTCTATACTTTGCACAAATAGAAAATTTAATTTTCAATCATGGGCAAAAGTCCTAGAAAACCCTATCATCTCAAAATTCTATCCGTTGAGGCAAATTGAACCGGCTTCATTGAAGTTAGAATTATAAGTGTAACGGAACTCTATCTCCTAAACCTTAGCAATTCTAATTAATCCTAAATAATTAGGGAGACCAGAACTATAAGCTGCTTTGACCCCTGCTGACACCTAAAAAACTGCCGTTCCTGGAGCTATAATGACCACTCTTTAAAAACCCCTATAATCATTCATAATCGTCATCTCAAAACCCTGATCATCCACTCTCTTCTCCGAACCCTCAAAAATTGTCCAAAAAATTTTCTCAAGCCTTCCAGCAATTCTTCACCAAAAATGTCGAAACCCCAAGATAATCCTGGAACCCCACCACCAGTGTCACCTAACACCACTTCATCATCCACACCTCCTAGTGAACCCCCAAAGCCCAGATTCCATCACACAAAAATGATAGCAGGAAAAGCTCTTGCAACTGGTCCCTTGAGGAAAGCTCTAAACGAAATATTGAAGGCACGTCAAAAGAAAGAATCTCCAGCAAAAGAAATTGATTCCAGTTCTGAGTCCGATGATTACCTCTATGTCAGTGAAGGAGATAAACCTGGGCCTTCTGACAATTTCACACATAAAGAAACCCCAAAAGAGGTAAATCCAAGTGTTGTTTATGATAATATAGGGGAAAAGGTAGAAAGTAGGTATGTTCTTATAGGGGCTGCTAAAGATGTTGCTATGGGTGATTCTGTGAAATTGAAGAAAATAAGAGGAAGAAGGTGCTAGCTATATGTGGGAGTGGGGAAGAAGGGTCCTCGAAGTCAGGGGGAAGTGAGTCTAGAGAGGAGCTGAAGGGTTAGTTGGTTTGAGCAAACAATCTACTCAACCTGGCCTATCTATAGAGGAAACTCTATTTGAGATGATGAAGAAGGTTGGGGCTAGTTATGATCCCAAGAAACGCAAGGCTTCCTGAAAAAGGACCCCTGTTGCGTCCAAACCAACCAAGAAATCAAAACCCTCAACACTCAAGTCTGCGCCTAGGGTTAGGACAACTAAAAGCAAGGTTAGAGAGAGTGAAGCTGAGTTATAGAAAGCTTTAAAGGAGAGTAAGAGAAAAGGAAAAGAAAAGGGGAAAGGTAAGATAGGTGAAAGTTAAGAAGCTACAGCTGAAGAGGAGATGGAACTGGTCCATCAAGAAAGAAATACTACTGTGGAGGTTCCACTTGCAAAACCAAAGGAGACTAGGACTTCCTCAAAGAAGCCCTCAAAACCAGTTCCTGCTGAATCCTCTCTTGCCAAGAGAACAAGATCAGCTTCTAAGAGAAAATAAGTCAAAATAGCCATAGAAGAAGAAGATGATGAAAGTGAGTCTGAAAAAGAACAAGATAGGTATGAAAACTTTGACAAAAGAAAGATATTGAAGGGAAGATTGCTGAAAGGTGGAGGAGCCAGGCATGATAAGGCTTGTCACAACACTAGGGGCACAAGGCTAGAAGGACATGGTCCTTCCGATTGATGGAAAACTGGCAAGAAAGGAAATAGTGGAGTTCATGGCCAATGGAAAGGTGAAGAATGGTCAGTTGACCAGTACAGTGAGGGGTGTCAAAGTGAAGTTCAATGCAAAATTGGGAAACATTATGGGTATTCCTTGTGAGGGGTATGATGATTATACCAGGCAGAAGGTGGCCTTTCTTGGATGGGTTGCCTTCTGAGCTGCAAATAACAAGAAATTTTTTGTGACATCAACACAGCTGAAGAGGTGCATCAGGCCAGGGCAGTCCAGAAGAGTGAAATGAGGCCAGCGCACAAAGTGCTTTTTGAATTTGTCAACAGGTGTCTTCTGCCCATACAGGAAAGAAGGCACACAACTAACTATATGGATTTGGTACTCATGCAGTGTATGAATGAAGGGAAGCATATCAACTGGCCTGTTTTTATGGTGAAGCTACTTGAAAGGGTGATAAATGGTTCAAAGGTTCATGCCATTCCCTATGGTTTTATCCTGACAACTGTGCTTGAACGTTTAAATATTCCTTTGAAAAAGTGGGAAATAGCCTCCAGCAAGGAGCACTTTGGTGTCAAGACTCTTCAAGCCTGTGACTATTTTCTCAATGATGCCCCTGTTGAACCTGGTTCTTCTGCCAAGACTCCTGTGAATAGCAAGGTCAGAGCCTTGGTTCAAGAAGATGGGACAAAGGATGCTGAAATTGCAAGGCTAAATGCTAGAATTGCTGATTTGGATGGAGAAAGAAATGGGCTGAGAGCTGAACTCGCCAAAGAAAAGGAGAAAAATGAAGGCATGCTCCAGTAAATGTTAAATCTGCTACAAGCCTAACCCTCCAGCACTTCCAAGCCTTAGGTGTCCTGTCCTTAGTGTCAGTCTAGTAACCCTTCAGTTTCTAGTTTCCAGTCTAGAAAGTTCTTGTCTGTTCTTATTTTGTTTTTGCTCATGGTTGGATGTTTAGTTTTTCTTTTTGTGGACTGCACTGTAGAAAAACCTCTCTAATTAGTGAATGCAGCTTGTCTTGTTCTTGTTGAATTTGTTCTAAATAGTTATTTTTAGGCTGATTTGTGATTAACTTGACCATATGTTCACTTGCAGTTTCCCGAGTATTAAATAACTTCGAGGGTTTACTATATTAATGCAATTTTTCGATGATGCCAAAAAGGGGAAGATATTGTGCTTAAAATTCTAGTGATGTTTATGACCTAAATCTGACCTCCTTGATGATAAATTTTCTAAGTGTTGATTTTCAGCTGAGTTCACAGGTTTCCTTATCACAATAAGCACATAGTTTGTCATCATCAAAAAGAGGGAAATTGTTGGCCCAAGTTTCAGTTGGAGTTTTGAAGATTGACAAATGAACCTCTGAAAGGACTTGGTCCATCTTGTACTAAACAGTCTGAATTAACCAGGACACATGTGAAGCACGTGAGGAAGATATGCACTAAAGATCACCCATCAATATGTTCTGAACGTAATAAAAAAGGTTGCATTTGGGATAAGAAGGACAGTCTCCTTATGTGAAGAGAAACTGATCTTAAGTTAGGATAAGAGTTAGAGTTTGTATTGGCTAAGGATTTAAATGGACTACGGGTAAGAAGTGGAGTTGTAATGGAACTCTAACTACTAACTCAATATATTATTGTGGCTGTTCTCTTTTACAGGTAACACATTCGAGCAGAAGTAAAGCATATTTGAGAGCAAATAAAGCAAGTCTGTTTTGCAAGCAATATATGCAAGATACAAGTGTGTACGCCTGAAGCTACAATGAACTAAGAGAGAAGAATCAGTTCCATCTGAGTGTGTATTTCTAGTTCAATTGTAGTAGGTTTTTAAATTGTACCTTTCAGCTTTATTAGAAGCAATTGTATTAGGTATCTTGTGTCATCAAGTTAGAGTTAACTTGATAGTGTTGCAGAAGCTTAGGTTGTGTGCCACACTGGGATTAGAGTTTAATCCTTAGGTTTACAAAGAGTCTTTGTAAATGCTGTTTTGGCTCATTGATTTTTAGTGAAGTTTGGGAAAATCCTACTGAGTAGTAAGTCGTGATTTTTCACCTTTTGAGCCAGGTATTTTCCACGTAAAAATCTCTGTGCACTTTACTTTCAGTTCTTATTATTCCGCAAACTGCTGTAGTTTGAACATTTAGAAGAATCAGGTTCTTCTAACGCAAAAATTTGGTACCACACATATCACTCCCCTTTTATGTAGTATTGACGTTTATTAACTTGATTAACTAAAAGAAAGAAATTTTTTGGTATTTGTTCATGGGTTAATTGAAAGAAAGAAAATTTTAAGTATTTGTTCATGGATTTTGTTAAATCAGTTGAGTTAGTAATTTATTTTCATAAATGTTTGGATTAAAGTTAGTAAGTGGATCCTTCCGATTACACTTAATAGCAGCTTTATCATAAGCCCTGTTAAAGAAGAAAGAAAAGAGTGTGAACTTTAGCTCCCAACAGTGACAAATAATTAAAGCCCTCACCCTTTAATAAGTAGTAGTTAGTAGTTTAATTTTAGTGAAAAATACAACTAATTAATAGTAGAGAAAGAAGAAAAAAATTAGGCACTGCAATTACACACCTGGCAACTTCAACTTCAATGTCAAGGAGGCCCAAATAAACGTCCCTGTTGGAAAATAATTTATTAGTGACAAGTCAATATAGCATTCTCTTCTTCTAATCTTTGCCCTATCTTTGAGGTTCTGTTCATGAATTTTAATTTTGAAACTCCATGGTTGGTGTGTGTTAAATCGAATAATAAAAAAGCATTTTTAAACTCGAAGCGTGCTGAATTTAGATTTTTTGGTTTTCTTGGTTCTTCCTATACTTCTTGCTTTCGATGGTTGGTGTGTGTTTTAAATCGAACGATAAAAAGGTATTTTAAACTCGACGCATGCTCAGTTTTGGAATTTTTTGATTACGCGTTGCCACTAAACTCCTTATGCCGGCAGCTAATAAACTTGAGTTTAAAAAGGGTTCTGGAATTTGATGATCTTTACATGTTAACATTTGTAACACTTGAATCATTGAGGCTCTTAAAGCGACACAAGTTTGAATGCATAATAGTCTCACTTTTAGGATCTTTGATATCTCCTCCGCTGGAAAATTTACAAAGTTATCATGTATGATCACTCAAACAAGCAGGCGGCAACTTGCTGCCTCCTCACTAATTAATAGCTCTGCTAACACATTATTAAATGCTTATACTTCAAGCGAGCAGTGTGCTCCTTCCATAGAGAAAAGCTACCACATATTCATACTGGACAAATTCACTTGATGAAAATAAATAATTCTGTCATAACTTGGTTTTAGAAATGATGAATTTGGTGGGTCATATCAAATTAAAACTTAATAAAAGATGAAAAGCGTTTATGCTACATTTACATCACTTCATGTTAGCAGTATATAGCTTTTTAGTCAAAAGATTAGGCAGATAGTTCATTAAGGGAATGGAATTTATGTAACAAGAAAAAAGAATAACATTAATGAAGCTGGAAAAAGTTAGAAATGGAACTGATGAAACTATAATGGGTTTGTCTTTTACTGTACAAATTAGTCTGACATCCCGTATTGGTATTGGTGTTTTTGAATGCAGTTAACTTCAAATTTGAGTAAATTCATTCGCTTTAGACTTCTTCCTAGAAATTTTAATTTGGAAAAAACTAGAGGAATTTTTTCTATCACTGTTGTTTGATGTTTTGATCTAGAATAAACAGTACATTGAGTATTTAAGCTAACAAATACTTGATCTTATCTAACGTGGCGGAGATACTCGTGAGTAACTTGGTAGTTTAGTGTTTTGGATCATTGAATAAACACATTCACACTCAAAATTATATGTTATCGTGCTTTTACCGATATGAACGGTTGACCTTCAGTTCCCACCTTTCTAGCATGTGAATCTGTTATTGACTTCAATTATCCAGCATGATAGATACTGTAAATGATGTGGCATATTAAGTTAAACATGATACAAGAAAAAGTGCATTGTAAGAAGAGTGCATGGTAACAGAGTAACTTGTGCAATTTTCGTTTAATGATTCCAAACTAAGAGTATAGAAGCCTTGTGTACAATTCCATATTCTCAGTAATCTACTAATAGAAATGTGACGACCCGATCCGTCGTCTTATGTGTTACTGTTCCGTTTCTCCCTTAATGTGTTGTTTCATGTTTCAATATCAGTACTAGAGTCGATCAGGTGTAATTGAATTGGTTTTGGTTGAAAATAAGGCACTTGGCCTCTTAGAAGGAAGCTTGTTTGGAAAAGTCAACCGGAAGTTGACTTGTGAGTTAGAAGGCTCGAATGTGATTTTCGATGTTTCGGTTAGCTTCGGGAGATGATTTGTGACTTAGGAGACCGATCGGAATTGAATTTGGAAGTCTGGTGTAGAACTAGGCTTCAATTGGCGAAGTTTGAATTTTGGCGGATTCCGATTGATAGGTGAGATTTTGATCTGAAGGTCAGAATGGAATTCCGAGAGTTACAGTAGATTCGTTAGGAGATTTTGGATATGTCTGAAAATTTTCAGGTCATTCAGATATCGTTTGGTTGGTTTTTTATTGTATGCGCATTTCGGAAGTTCTTAAGAAATTTTAGCTTGGATTGGAGGTTAATTCATGATTTTAGCGTTGTTTCATGTGATATGAGGCCTTGATCAAGTCCGTAATGTGTTTTGGGAATGGTTGGTGTGATTGGCCGGGGTCCCGGGGGCCTCAGGTGTGTTTCGGGTTGTGATTCCGCTCTTATTCAATATTTCAATGTTGCTTCTTTGGACATAAAGGGGTACTATAATATGTAAATGAGCTCCAAAATCAGTTTTATTTCAACCATTACATCCGTATCAAAATTTCGGAGCCATAGGAAAAAGAATCGTCGAATTTGGACATCGTATGAGGAAGTTATGCTCGTTTCCATGCCGAGAAAAATGCTAGTGCCGTCAAAACCGCTGAAGCGAAAATTGACCGCGGAAGTGGAAAAATGACCGCAAAATCGGTCCCGGATAGGCCAAAACGTCCGAATAAGACAAAAAGTCCGCGGAAGCGGAAAAAAGGTCCGCATAAGCGGCATAAACCGAGAAGTTTAGTATTTTGGGCATATCTTGAGTTCTAGAGCTCCGATTGAGGTGATTTCGCGGCGTTGTTCTCATCTCATCAAGGGGGTAAATATCTGCTTTTATTTTTATGTTTATCCATGATTATTTCTGTCGGTTTTAATTTTTTATCCGTGTTTGGAGGTTAGAAATTGAGAATTTAGGCATAGGGATATGAAAATAAAATTTGGTGATTTGAGGGGTCAAATGAACTCCCATTTTGGTAGATTTTATATGTACGGACTCGTGGCGAGACGAGAAATTCGGTGATGTAACTTTCGTAATTTTTTAAGAAGTTGTCCCAGGGCTCAGTTTTGCTAGTTTCGAGGTTCTTGCTATAATTCGATTGTTTTCGATTAGGTATTGACTTATTTGCATATTGTGATGTATTCGCTTTATTTTTGTGCTAGATTTGGCGCGCGTGGAGGCCGATTTGAGGGGCAAAGGCATCGCGAGCTTGAGATTTCGCTGATTCGAGGTGAGTAATACTTGGGAATGATATCCCGAGGGTTTGAAATCTCGAATTTGCACATCCTAGTACTATATTGTGGTGGCTTGCATGTTGGACCTGAGTGTGGGGTAGAGCACCGTTGGGATTGTGACTTGGTCCGTCCCGGTTGTTGGTTTTTATCGCTAAATTGTAAATGTTTTGTTGTTATCATTATGACTTGGGCTCATTGTCATACTTGGGGCTTATTGCCGATTATTTGAAACCCCGGTATATCACATTATGATGCTATATGAGGCGAGACACGCACTCCATGGCTAGTTTGGGGTCATATATGTGGGAAATTGTGACTCGGTTCAATATGAGGGATGAAATTATACTATTCCGGCGATTGCTTCGCACCCTATATTGTTTTTATTTGGGCTTGATGCCATGTTTTGGGGCCTTGCGCTGACCTGTAACCCTTTAGGGATTGATATTTAAGAGTTAGCATGATTTGCATACTATTTGAATTCATTCCAGGTTTTTTAACACTATTTTTGCAAACTCAGCCAAAATTCTATGTTTTGAAAATACAAATAATTCTTAAATGATATTTCGGTGACGATAATTATCTCACTATTTTCTGGACTGTATATTATTTCTTGGAATGGTGGTAACTATTGGCACAGTGTATTGAAATGAAAACGGTGGTAACTATTGGCACCGTGTATTGAAATGGAAACGGTGGTAACTATTGACACCGTGTATTGTAATGGAAACGGTGGTAACTATTGGCACTGTATGATATTGCGCTTGGGCTGAAGGAGGCCCTCTGGAGTCTGAACCCCCACAGTGAGCGCCGTCGACGTTAAATCATATGCATGGTTGGCTCGGGCTGCACGCCGTAGGCATTCATGTGCATTGCATTGCATTTATGCATTTACTCATGTTTGTACTATGTGGCATGACACTTAGCACTCATTTATCGTTGGCATATATACGGTTAATTGCCTTGATGACCAGATACCCTGGTGTTATATAATAATGAGTGTTGAGCCCGAGAGGCTGATGTTAGATATTGTGAGTTGATATTGAGCCCGAGGGGCAAGTTTCTGATTATTCCCTACTTGTTGAAATTACCTTTGAAATTGTTGAAAAAGCATATTTTCAAACGAGATTTTTGAACAGAACTTGGGATTTTCTAATGGATTTTTCACAGTATTTTGGTCTTTCTCAAAAAGGGTTGTTCTGTCTTTTATTGCAGTTTGGTGTGCTCATACGTATTTTTTTGTCGCTCAAATATTATTCTCTCTTAGTACCACTGAGTTGGAAGTACTCACTTTACTCCCTGCACCTTGTATGCAGTTGCAGGTATTGTACACCCCGGTAGTGGGTTATCAGCAGGACTGAAGGCTTTAGTGTGGTAGTTGAGCAAGGTGACCGCCAGCGTTCGTGGCACCACACTCCATCTTTGTGTTTCGGTTTTATCTTGTATATATATACATTGTTAGTCCAGTAGTAGAGTCTTTACTCAGTAGATGCTCGTGACTTGTGATACCCCGGTCGGGCTGTATTGTATTCATATTAATTAATGTCATAAATTTAGATTATATCTGTTATATAACTAATTAATATCTTTAAGTGGTGTAACTGAACGGTCTGGCTGGCCTTGTCTTCATGACAGGCACCATCACGACCGATTTGGGGATTGGGTCGTGACAAGTTTGTATCAGAGCCTAAGTTACTAGGTCTCACGAGTCATGAGCAGGGTTAGTAGAGTCTCACAGATCGGATACGGAGAAGTATGAATTTATCCTCGAGAGGCTGCAGAACCTAAAAACTTCCCATTCTTGGAATTCTTATCGTGCGTACTTGATTCTGTTTGAGATAACCCTTGAAATTCCTTCCGCACATTTGTATGCGCACGCGATCGCTCAGTAGTATATGTGCCTGGATGGCTTGTGATTTCCCGATCGAGGGGCGAGAGGTAATCTCCGTGAGTTCATGTTGGGCCAGCTGGAGGACTCGAGGCCGGATATTTGCCTATGGTTTGAACACCGAGGTGCTGATTGGGTGAGCAAGGTTTTCGAACTTATATATTCAGTGTTGTTCTTATTAGCCGGAATGGCGGCTGGACATCCATGTTATGAGTATGTTAGTACAGTGGGTTGTACCTATGTGATCTTGGTAGTGACGAAAGAGTCTGCTGAATAATAGATGAATTGTCGAGTGTTCGACTCCTATTGTGCTTTTATGTGTAATCCTAGTTATGGGCGCGTGAAGAATATTTCATGTCTGTTAGTTGTCAAGTAAAGTACATTCCATGTGGCAGTATGAGTATAGACTCAGGAAGACTAAATGGTTGTGTATTACGTATATGATGGTGGAAGGTAGGTATTGTATTTTGAAGTATTGGGACGCTTAAGAAAGTGGACTCAACTGATGTGTAAATGAATGCGAGGTTTGCAAAGAATTTCAGTGCTAGATGATCTGTGTATTCACAAAATTGTAAATGACTTGAGTTTAATTCTCTCTATTATGTTGTGATTTCATTAGAGTAAAAGTATTAGGATTATTAAGCATGTCCTGGTATATTCTTCGAGCCAAGTTGGGGAGGTTGCTATGGATTAGCTGATTGCACTGTTGCATGCCATAATTGGTTTTTTTCAAGGTATGTTGGCGGATCAGGTCTGGTCGTAGGAATTGAGCCGAGAATAGCGCGTGTGAAGGAAAATTTTTATAAGGGACATATGCTGCTTCGTAGATGTGAAGAAATACTAGGATGCTTTGAACAGATGTTGATAAAGAATGCTCAGTGTATAGGGAATAAAGATGGTTGTTTATATCTGTATGAGATCATGTTCTACGGTGTCAGAGTACTAATAAAGCACAAGTGGTTCTGTCCGTTAAGGCAGGTAAATTTCTGTTGTTTAAGAGCAAATGACTCTCGAGATTGGTTTTATTGTGTCCAATATTTTGCATGTAACAATCAGGTGTCTTAAGTTTGTTTATGTGGCTAGAGACTGTGTTTTCATTATAAAAGATGAAGACTTGCGGTACATTGTGTTAATCATGGGATTCTACGTATCCGCATTTGGAAGGTAATGGTAAACGAATTCAGAATCGCAGGAAATTCTTCAAGGTAAAGCATTCTGGAATATGGCATTTCTGGGAAACGTTTGAGAGGGTATTATGTTGCCTATGGGTCTTGGACATTGTGGTTTTATGTGCAAGTCTCGTGGTAACCTAGATCGAGGTATTGTGGTGCTATAGCAAGGGAGAATATCAAATTGAAGACGAGCCGGGAAGGAAATTGGATAAAATATAATAGCTTGATAATGAACCGAATTGGTATAGTAATGATATGATTAATTATTGTATGTGTTCGAGGTAATGAGCCTTACAGGTACTGTGCAGCAAAGCTTTAAGTGCTGGCAGTTTGCTTAACTTGGTTTAGGTAGAAGGATTCAGTCCTGGCAGCTTAGATTGTGCAATGGAATTGGGAGAAAGAGTTCTTGATGTGTTTCACCGTGGTTTCAAGATGGGCATGTTATCCTAGTGTGGTATGGTCTGCGTGTTAGGATATGGAGAATTGAGAATTGCGTGTTCAAGGCTTTGGTATAGTTCATAATGGGAAATCATTAAATTCTTGAGCAGCACGGACAACTTCGGGTGAGTAAAGAATCGATTCTTCAGATGATCAAGGTGATGTAAATTTTATGATACGTCAGTAGTATTGCGATATTTTCTTGTTGGATTGACTACGGATATTTGAGTTTGTTGACGGCACATGAAATTTTGAATATCTTTCGCGGTATGAATGGATACTTGATGTGTGTTATGTATTCGTTGCGGCGGAGTGTGGGATCAGGCATGGTGATTCATGCATTATATGCGTTGGAGACTAGAAGTTCTCGTGATCCGACCATGTGGTGGTTGAGGGTCGTGTGTATCGACATCGTCTTGCAGTTGTTGGAACTGGAGGTCCGAGTGGATTTTTCTTTGCTTGGTATGTTAAATTTGGGTTATGATATTTGATGACACACTAGTTGTTCCAGGGTCAGATGGTCTAGAATAATGTGTTATTGGCTATGTCAGCGTGGCAAGGTATATCGGATTATGTTCTAGCGGGGTAGCTTGTATTCCAGAAGCCAGCGGACAACTGGCAAACATTGCTTATTGATTGGGCCTTCGTGGCGGATGTCAGTGCAGAGGTTTCTGTTAGATAATACGCTTAACGCTAGAGGGGGGGGTGAATAGCGCTATGATAAAAATTAGCGTAAACTTGCGGAATTTAAAATTTGCAGGAAATAAATAAGTGCGATAAATAAGAAAGAATACACCGAAGTATTCTGGTTCACCACAACCCGTGGCTAGTCCAGTCCCCGAGAGATTCTCTCGAGATTTCCACTAACTTGTCAAGCTTCCGGGTGCTTAACAAACCTTTACAACTTGAGGACACAAGCCTTAACACCTTTTCTCGGAGATACAACACTCCAAGACTTCAACAGAAGGAAACACAAGTTCCTTCACAACTTGAGGACACAAGCCTCAACTACCTTTGCTCGGAGATACAACACTCCAAGACTTCAACCAAGGAAACACAAGTTCCTTCTTACAACAAGAGAATAACAATTCTCTTCAAGTGTACAAAACACTAAGCACTCAAACAAGACACTCCTTAATGAGTAGATATGAGTAAAAGAATACGCAGATCGCAACAACTTTCGACAAGAGTTTGGCTCTCAAAAACTTATGTAATGAATATAAAATGATAAGCAATAGAGTATGCAAGCTTATAGCAATTATATGATCAGTTGTTGTGTGTTGTTGTATTCAAAACACTGAAATGAAGCTGTATTTATAGTTGAAAAACTTGGCATTACCGTTGCCTAATTGCCAATTAAGAGTTGCTGATTTTACTGTGTGACAATCGATTGTCAAGAAGCCACAATCGATTGTTTGCCAATCGTTCCAAAAATCAATCCCAGATTTTACGCTTAACAATCGATTATCCAAGATCAACAATCGATTATTGGCAACGTTCAAAAAATCATTTCCAGATTTTACGTAAAACAATCGATTATACAAAATCAATAATCGATTATTCAGCAACGTTCAAAAAATCCTTTCCAAATTTTAATTTCAACAATCGATTATACAAAATCAATAATCGATTGTTCAGCAACGTTCAAAAAATCCTTTCCAGATTTTAATTTCAACAATCGATTATACAAAATCAATAATTGATTACCTGACCGTATTTGAAAACTTTACGACAACGGTCAGCTTCACAATCGATTGTGCAATGTTAACAATCGATTATTTCTCAGTCTTGAAAAATTAATTTAGACACTGCCTCGTGACAATCGATTGTTATATACTCACAATCGATTATTTAATAACTTTGAAAAAGTCTGGAAGACACTGCCTCAACACAATCGATTGTCATATGTTCACAATCGATTATTTTGTGACTTTGAAAAATCTGATGGACACTGTCTCTTCACAATCGATTGTCATTAACTTCACAATCGATTATTTTGAGCGTTGAAAAACTTTGATGGACACTGCCTCATCACAATCAATCGTCATAAGGTTCACAATTGATTGTCATGCAGATTTGAAAAATCTGATGCTCACTGCCTTAACACAATCGATTGTGATTAGTTCACAATCGATTGTCATGCAGTCTTGGCTTAACATAATCGATTATCATAAGTACATAATCGATTATCTTAGTCCAGATTTTAGAGGCATGTTTAAAAATCATTTTGACTAAAGTAAATATGCATGATTTAAAATCATTTAGCATTAAATTAAATATGCATGATTTTGTAAAAAATAATTTTACGAGAGAAGCCATGTCATGAGTCAAGTTGTCGGATCAAGATCACAGTTAAGAACGACTCATGTAAAACTATGAAACTTGGTCTTGAGCTTGAATCTCGTTGTATATCAATTGTGCTCTTGTACATGAACTTCGTCATATATCAATTTGCGCATCGTTTGTCATTCATCAAAACCTACACATATAAACACACGTTTAGTATAATGCCTTGAGAACGTGTTTCCAACAATTTCCCCCTTTTTGATAATGGCAAACTTTAAGCGGGATATGCATATTAAGAAATTCATAATGACGATTCAAGACAAGTAAAGATATGCAACAAGTATATGGATATGCAATTTGTTCCCCCTCAATATATGAATTCCCCCTCAATTTATGCCGATAAGAATTGAGAGTGCATACCCGCTATCGTCCCCCTTTTGCCATTAGCAAAAAAATGTAATAAGATGGCAAGGATTGAAAAAATACTTGTCTATTTATTGAAAATAAAATGTGATTATTTAAAGAGAGTACAATAACTCAATTAATAGCAGTACAATCGATTATTGATACGAGATAATCGATTATTAGACGACAGAAACCGATTTTTCTGAAGAAGACTCGATTATTGCGCATCATGCTTTATAATTCCCCCTACCTTTAGGGCGATACCTTTTCTCCGACGTCGCCAATTACCTGTTCGAGAGGGTGATCTTTGATTGTCCTCAACTCGTTAGGCGTTTTCGTTTCATTCTCCAATTGTGGCGCTTCCTCCGTTGGTTGTTCCAAGATTTCATCTTTATTTTCCTTAGGCGTTTCCTCTTGTATTTTGTCTTTCAAGCTATTTAAAATACCTGCAAGATCAAAACCGGAATCCTTTCTCGCCAAGCGAGCATTATTTTCAGAAAATACAACATGAGGGGATTCCTCCACAGTTTCGGTTCTTTAATTAAAAACCCTATATGCTTTGCTACGTGAAGAATAACCAATGAAAATTCCCTCATCGGACTTAGCATCAAATTTTCCCAATTGATCTTTTCCATTGTTATGAATAAAAACTTTACAACCGAATACTCTAAAATGGGAGATATTTGGTTTCCTTCCCTTGTAGAGTTCATAAGGGGTCTTCATGTGTATTGGCCTTATGACTACTCTATTTAAGATGTAGCATGCGGTACTCACGGCATCCGCCCAAAAATATTTGGGAATCTTAGCCTCTTCGAGCATGGTTCTAGCCATCTCTTCGAGATACCTATTTTTCCTTTCCACCACCCCATTTTGTTGTGGTGTTCGTGGAGCGGAAAAGGTATGCTCGATACCGAGTTTGTCACAAAAGTCCGCAAAGAGATTGTGATCAAACTCTCCCCCATGATCACTTCTAATTGAAGTGACGGTTGTTTCCTTTTCGTTTTGAATACGTTTAAGGAAATATTTAAAATTCTGAAAAGCATCACTTTTATGGGCAAGAAATAAAGTCCAAGTAAATCTGGAATAATCATCAACAATAACAAAAGCATAGCGATTTCTTCCTAGACTTTCAATGCGAGATGGTCCAAATAAATCCATGTGAAGCAATTGCAATGGTCTAGTAGTTGAAACAATGTTTTTCGATTTGAAAGATGCTTTTGTTTGCTTCCCTTTTTGACAAGAATCACAAATAGAGTCATTTTCAAATTTTGGGAAGACCAATAACTAAGTTTTGTGAAATCAATTTGTTCAAAAGATGCATGTTTATATGTGCTACTCTACGATGCCATAGCCAAGTATCATCCTCTTTGCTCATAAGGCAATCCACATATTCGGGTGAGGAATTAGCAAGATCAACCATATAAATATTATCCACTCTAAAACCACGAAGGATAATTTTGAAATCACTACGTCTAAATACTAAGCATTCATCCGAATTAAATAAGACAAGATTTCCCTTGTCACATAGTTGACTTATGCTCAAGAGATTATGCTTTAAACCTTTAACAAGTAATATATGCTTAGTAGAAGAATTTTCATCCTTACCGACCGATCCGATGCCGATAATCTTTCCTTTATTTTGTCACCAAAAATAACACTTCCTCCTTCTTTGTGTTCTAGTTGAAGGAATTTGGATTCGTCTCCCGTCATGTTCTTGGAGCATCCACTATCAAGGTACCATAGTACACTTGATCCCTTCGAACACACCTACAAAACAAATCAATGCGTTTTAGGTACCCATGCCATTTTGGGTCCTTGAGGGTTAGGCATATCATAATGATGCGATTGAGTGATATGTCTATGTCGTGTAAAACATGAGGAGCAATATGACCAATTCGTCTACAATAATGACAAGTCACGTTGGGATTATGCATCCTTCTAGGTTCATAGTAATTAGACGGACGAAAATTGTTCACTCTATTTTCGACACTATGGCTATTGCGCATTTCATGAAAGTCATTTCTCCTACTATTATGAGCAGCATTTCTAGAATAATTGTTTCTAGGTTGAGGGCCATTTCTAGGTGTTCTAAAAGGTTCAAACTTCCTTCTAGTGTGTGGCCTAGAATATGCATCATTTCTAGAGTAGTTATTTCTAGGTGGTAAGTCATTTCTAGGTCTTCTAAAGTGTTCAACATTTGGTCTAGCATGCATATTGGTTCTAGGGTTGCTATTTCTAGGATGAGCATTTGTTTTATTAATCCTAGGTTGAGCCTTAGGTGGTTGGGGTTTGGCTTCAACCTTTTCTTTAGGCTCATTCTTAAAACCTATGCCATGCTTGGTTGACTTCAAATTAACAAGAACCTCATTCAGATTTTTATGAGAGGAATTAAATTTATCTAAGGTGCCCTTAAGCCTTTCTACTTCATTTTTGAGATGCATGCAAGAAGTACAATTTCTAATAGAACTTTCGGGCTTGTCGGCGCTTCTCTTACCGAAAAACTTGTTTTCCTCTTTAAACTTCTCATTTTCTAAAATCAGTTTTTCCAAATCCTTTTCTTTCAATGAGAGTTGTTTTTCAAAATCTTTTTCTTTTGAAGAAGCATTTTCTTTTATGCTTTTAACAGTTTTTGAAGCTTTAATAAATTCACTATATAACTCATCAAAAGCATTTTGCATTTCTTCAAGGGAAAAGAAATTTTTAGAAGAGATTTGACATACCTCATCTTGCTTGTCTTCTTGTGCCATAAGACAAAGATTTGCGCTTTCCTCTTCTTCTCCTTCGCTTGACTCATCTCCGGAGTCTCCTCCCCAAGATATATATGCACGTTGCTTTTTGAAAGGTTTCTTTTCCTTTTTGATGTTTGGGCAATTTGATTTGATGTGCCCGGTTTCTCCGCATTCATAGCACTTTATTTGTTCTCCTTGATTTTTGTCCTTTCGTTCATACTTTTTTCGCATAAACTTTTGAAATCTTTTGATAACGAGTCCAAACTCGTTGTCTCCGTCCTCATCAACTTGCGGTTGGTTTGTGCTTGCCTTTAGAGCGATTCTTTGCCTCCTTTGATCATCAACAAGAGGGTTAAGTATAGTAGATTCATAAGTCTTAAGATTACCTCTTAATGCGTCGATGGTGATATTTGAGACGCCAATGGACTCTTGAATCGCGTCGGCCTTTGATCGCCATGCCGGAGTGAGACTTCTAAGGATTTTTCAGACAAGTTCCCTATCCGTGAAAGTCTTCTTGAGAGCATGTAGGTCATTTACGATTATTGAAAATCGTTCAAACATTTCATCCACCATTTCACCTTCCTTCATGTGAAATAATTCATAAGCATGGGTTAGGAAATCAATTTTGGCTTCCCTTACCTGGTCCGTACCTTCATACGTAATTTCCAGCTTGTCCCACATTTCCTTCGCCGTTGTGCAACACGATATTTTCCTGTAATCGTCAGCATTTACAACACAATATAATAAATTAATTGCTTTAGCATTATTTTGCACCTTTCGGATATCATCCGCGTCATATTCTTCTTCGGACTTGGGAACCCATTCGTTTTCAACCTTTTTGGTTGGAAATTGATTTCCCTTTGTTATCACCTTCCAAAGATGAAAATTGTTTGCTTGAACGAAGATTTTCATCCTCTCCTTCCAGTACGTATAGTTTGTACCGTTGAATAGTGGTGGTCGGGTGGAGCACTGTCCTTCCTCTATTCCTGCAAAAGAGTCACGAGTAGAAGCCATGGAAGTTTCTCTCAAACTGTTAAGTCTTCAGAGAGTTGGGCTTTGATACCAATTGTTAGATAATACGCTTAACGCTAGAGGGGGGTGAATAGCGTTATGATAAAAATTAGCGTAAACTTGCGGAATTTAAAATTTGCAGGAAATAAGTGCGATAAATAAGAAAGAACACACCGAAGTATTCTGGTTCACCACAACCCGTGGCTAGTCCAGTCCCCGAGAGACTCTCTCGATATTTCCACTAACTTGTCAAGCTTCCGGGTGCTTAACAACCCTATACAACTTGAGGACACAAGCCTCAACACCTTTGCTCGGAGATACAACACTCCAAGACTTCAACCAAAGGAAACACAAGTTCCTTCACAACTTGAGGACACAAGCCTCAACTACCTTTGCTCGGAGATACAACACTCCAAGACTTCAACCAAGGAAACACAAGTTCCTTCTTACAACAAGAGAATAAAAATTCTCTTCAAGTGTACAAAACACTAAGCACTCAAACAAGACACTCCTTAATGAGTAGATATGAGTAAAAGAATACGCTCAAGATCGCAACAACTTTCGACAAGAGTTTGGCTCTCAAAAACTTATGTAATGAATATAAAATGATAAGCAATAGAGTATGCAAGCTTATAGCAATTATACGATCAGTTGTTGTGTGTTGTTGTATTCAAAACACTGAAATGAAGCAGTATTTATAGTTGAAAAACTTGGCATTACCGTTGCCTAATTGCCAATTAAGAGTTGCTGGTTTTACTGGGTGACAATCGATTGTCAAGAAGCCACAATCGATTGTTTGCCAATCGTTCCAAAAATCAATCCCAGATTTTACGCTTAACAATCGATTATCCAAGATCAATAATCGATTATTGGCAACGTTCAAAAAATCATTTCCAGATTTTACGTAAAACAATCGATTATACAAAATCAATAATCGATTATTCAGCAACGTTCAAAAAATCCTTTCCAGATTTTAATTTCAATAATCGATTATACAAAATCAATAATCGATTATTCAGCAACGTTCAAAAAATCCTTTCCAGATTTTAATTTCAACAATCGATTATACAAAATCAATAATCGATTACCTGACGGTATTTGAAAACTTTATGACAATGGTCAGCTTCACAATCGATTGTGCAATGTTAACAATCGATTATTTATCAGTCTTGAAAAATCAATTTAGACACTGCCTCGTGACAATCGATTGTTATATACTCACAATCGATTATTTAATAACTTTGAAAAAGTCTGGAAGACACTGCCTCAACACAATCGATTGTCATATGTTCACAATCGATTATTTTGTGACTTTGAAAAATCTGATGGACACTGTCTCTTCACAATCGATTGTCATTAACTTCACAATCGATTATTTTGAGCGTTGAAAAACTTTGATGGACACTGCCTCATCACAATCGATTGTCATTAACTTCACAATCGATTATTTTGAGCGTTGAAAACTTTGATGGACACTGCCTCATCCCAATCGATTGTCATAAGGTTCACAATCGATTGTCATGCAGATTTGAAAAATCTGATGCTCACTGCCTTAACACAATCGATTGTGATTAGTTCACAATCGATTGTCATGCAGTCTTGGCTTAACATAATCGATTATCATAAGTACATAATCGATTATCTTAGTCCAGATTTTAGAGGCATGTTTAAAAATCATTTTGACTAAAGTAAATATGCATGATTTAAAATCATTTAGCATTAAATTAAATATGCATGATTTTGTAAAAAATAATTTTACGAGAGAAGCCATGTCATGAGTCAAGTTGTCGGATCAAGATCACAGTTAAGAACGACTCATGTAAAACTATGAAACTTGGTCTTGAGCTTGAATCTCATTGTATATCAATTGTGCGCTTGTACTTGAACTTCGTCATATATCAATTTGCGCATCGTTTGTCATTCATCAAAACCTACACATATAAACACACGTTTAGTATAATGCCTTGAGAACGTGTTTCCAACAGTTTCTACATTAGTCAGCTCCGGTATTGAGGGACTTTTCGGATGCGTTTCTTGCGGACGGGCATGAGGCTATATGTACTTATTGTAATGAGCAGATTTGAGTCGATGTGCGTCTCTTTTATGAGATATATGTGCGGATCAGGTGGCACGCTGCCACGGGTATGGTATATGGATCGGGTGGCACGTCGCCACGGGTATGTTATCTGTACCGGGTTGTGCGCCTCAACAGTGTGATGTGGAGAATAGTTTCATATATGTTACTTTGTAAATCTTGCTTCACCATGGGTGTGATGGATTGCTTTGTTTCAGACCTCAATCTTGCGTGCTGATCGTGTTGAGCATGCTGACTTGAGGTGCTTCATAGGTAATAGTCCTCGGATAGAATCGCGCGTTGTGGCAAGGCCACGTGATGTTATGACCTTTCGAGGAGGATTCAGGTACTTTATTTCTATGATGTGAGATGGGATCTCAGTGCTGTGTCGTGATCGTACGGAGGAATTTAAATTACAGCTCTTTCGTTTGAGTCGGATGTCGTGATTGCAGTGTGTTTAGATCGTTTCTTATTGGTGCATGTGTTGAGCACGTTGTGGATTAGGCCGGTGTTGAGGTGTCATATCACCAAAGTGGCGTGTTGTAGTTGAGATGATCGTTGGAGTCATTAATGAGTACGAGCATATTTGATTTCAGCTTGTTAGAGAGGTAGTATCTAGGATTGGCTCTGAAATCTGTTGTAGTATCGGTTAGAAAGGAAATCGACTCATGAATGGGTAATCTGAGAGATGGGTTCGGTTTATCGCGTGTTTCATTTGTCGTTGGCGGAATATGAAGGTGTTGGGATAAGACTTTAGCTAATACAAAGGTTTTTCTATCATTATTTGGTTATGTTGGGCAACTAATGTGGATAGAGACCATAGTTCCGAGTGTTGGAATGTGTGGTATATTGTATGAATTCACCTAAGGTTGCAGGTACGGGTTATTACAGCTGGTTCAAGTTAATTATGAGTATAGATGTGAGGTTCTGATCTTGTGTATGATTTTGGGAAATGCAGTGTGGTTCTACAGTTTATGAGCCAGATGGATTGTGAAATTTCAGTTGTGTTGTGTTATCGGTACCTATGTGAGTTAGGCTGACGTGGGATCACCCCGTGTATGTGCTTGGCAAGGTCATTCAGCTATTGGGTTGCTTCTAGTACAACTCTGGGTACGCTCAAGGACGAGCGTTTCTTTAAGTTGGGGAGGATGTGACGACCCGACCCGTCATCTTATGTGTTACTGCTCTGTTCCCCCTTATTGTGTTGCTTCATGTTTCAATATCAGTATTAGAGTCGATCGGGTGTAATTGAATTGGTTTTGGTTGAAAATAAGGCACTTGGCCTCTTAGAAGGAATCTTGTTTTGAAAAAGTCAAGCGGAAGTTGACTTGTGAGTTAGAAGGCTCGGATGTGATTTCCGATGTTTCAGTTAGCTTCGGGAGATTATTTGTGACTTAGGAGAGCGATCGGAATTGGATTTGGAGGTCCGGTGTAGAATTAGGCTTGAATTGGCGAAGTTTGAATTCTGACGGATTCTGGTTGATAGGAGAGATTTTGATCCGAGGTTCGGAATGGAATTTCGAGAGTTGGAGTAGCTTCTTTAGGAGATTTTGGATATGTCTCGAAATTTTCAGGTCATTCAGACGTCTTTTGGTTGAGTTTTTGATTGTATCCGCATTTCGAAAGTTCTTAAGCAATTTTAGCTTGGATTGGAGGTTAATTCATGATTTTAGCATTGTTTGGGGTGATTTGACTTCGAACAAGTTCGTAATGTGCTTTGGGACTGGTTGGTGTGATTGGCCAGGATCCCGGGGGCCTCAAGTGTGTTTCGGGTTGTGATTCCGCTCTTATTCAATATTTCAATGTTGCTTCATTGGACATAAAGGGGTACCATAATAAGAAAATAAGCTCCAAATTCAGTTTTTTTAAACCATTAGATATGTATTGAAATTTCAGAGTCATAAAAAAAAGAATCGTCGAATTTGAACATCGTATGAGGAAGTTATGCTCGTTTCCATGCCGAGAAAAGTGTTGGTGCTGTCAAAACCGCTGAAGCGGAAATTGCCCACGGAAGCGGAAAAATGACTGCAACAGCGGTCCCAGATAGGCCAAAATGGCCAAATAAGATAAAAAGTCCACGGAAGCGGAAAAAAGGTCCGTATAAGCGGCCTGGTCAGTCTATAAACCGAGAAGTTTAGTATTTTGGGCATATCTTGAGTTCTAAAGCTCCGATTGAGGTGATTTCGCGGCGTTGTTCTTGTCTCATCAAGGGGGTAAATATATGACCTTTATTTTGATGTTTATCCATGATAATTTCTGTTGGTATCAATTTTTTATCCGTGTTTCGAGGTTAGAAATTGAGGATTTAGGCATAGGGATTTAAAAATAAGATTTGGTGTGAGGGGTCAAATGAACTCCGATTTTGGTAAATTTTATATGTACGGACTCGTGGAGAGACGAGAAATCTGGTGATGTAACTTTCGTAATTTTTTGAGAAGTGGGACCGGGGCTCGAGTTTTGCTAGATTCGTGGTTCTTGCTATAATTCGATTTTTTCGATTAGGTATTGTCCCATTTGCATATTATGATGTATTCGCTCTATTTTTGTCTAGATTCAACGTGCGTGGAGGCCAGTTTAAGGGGCAAAGGTGTCGTGAGCTTGAGATTTTACTGGTTCGAGGTGAGTAATTCTTGGGAATGATATTCTGAGGGTTTAAAACCCCGGATTTGCACATCCTAGTGCTATATTGTGGTGACTTGCACGCTGGACCTGAGAGGGGTAGAGCACCGTTGGGATTGTGACTTGGTCCGTCCCGGTTGTTGGTTTTTATCGCTAAATTATAAATGTTTTGTTTTTTATATTATGACTTGGGCTCATTTCCATACTTAGGCTTATTGCTGATTATTTGAAACCCCGGTATATCACATTGTGACGCTATATGAGGCGAGACACGCACTCCATAGCTAGTGCGAGGTCATATATGCGGGAAATTGTGACTCGGTTTAATCCAAGGGATGAAATTATACTATATTGGTGATTGCTTCGCACCCTATATTGATGTTATTTGGGCTTGATGCCATGTTTGGGGCCTTGCACCGACCTGTAGAATCCTTTTGGGTTTGATATTTTAGAGTTAGCATTTTTTGCATACTACTTAAATTCAGTCCAGGGTTTTTAGCACTATTTTTGCAAACTAAGCCAAAATTCTATGTTTTGAAAATACAAATAATTCTTAAACGATATTTCGGTCTGACGATCATTATCCCGCTATTTTCTGGACTGTATATTATTTCTTGGAACGGTGGTAACTATTGGCACCGTGTATTGAAATGGAAACGGTGGTAAATATTGGCACCGTATATTGAAATGGAAACGGTGGTAACTATTGGCACCGTGTATTGAAATGGAAACGGTGGTAACTATTGGCACCGTGTGTTGAAATGGAAATGGTGATAACTATTGACACCGTGTATTGTAATGGAAACAGTTGTAACTATTGGCACTATATGATATTCCGCTTGGGCTGAAGGAGCCTCTCCGGAGTCTGAACCCCCACAGTAAGCGCCGTCGATGTTAAATCATATGCATGGTTGGCTCGGGTTGCATGCTGCAGCGTATTCATGTGCATTGAATTGCATTCATGCATTTACTCATGTTTGTACTATGTGGCATGACATTTAGCACTCTTCTATCGTTGGCATACATACGGTTACTTGCTTTGATGACTAGATACCCTGTTGTTATATGTTAAGGAGTGCTGAGCCCGAGAGGCTGATGTTAGATATTGTGAGTTGATATTGAGCCCGAGGGGCAGGTTTCTGATTATTCCCTATTTGTTGAAATTAACTTTGAAATTGTTGAAAAAGCATATTTTCAAAAGAGATTTTTGAATGGAACTTGCGATTTTCTAAAGGGATTTTTCACAGTGTTTCGGTCTTTCTCAAAAAGGGATGTTTTGTCTTTTATAGCAGTTTGGTGTGCTCATACATGTTTTCTTATCGCTCAGATATTATTCTCTTTATTACCACTGAGTTGGAAGTACTCACTTTACTCCCTGCACCTTGTGTGCAGTTGCAGGTATTGTTCACCCGGTTGCGGGTTATCAGCAGGACCGAAGGCTTTAGTGTGGTAGTTGAGCAAGGTGACCGCCAGCGTTCGCGACACCGCACTCCATCTTTGTATTTCGGTTTTATCTTGTATATATATACATTGTTAGTCCAGTAGTTGAGTCCCTACTCAGTAGATGCTCGTGCTTGTGATACCCCGGTCGGGCTGTATTGGTATTCATATTAATTAATGTCATAGATTTAGATTCGATCTGTTATATAACTGATTAATTGCTTTAAGTGGTGTAACTGAACAGTCTGGCTGGCCTTGTCTTCACGAGAGGCGCCATCACAACCGGATTTAGAGATTGGGTCGTAACAAGAAACTACCAACACATGGACACCAACTAACTTGCTTAAAGTTTTTGTATTCTGTTGTAGTAGTTGAAGCACAACTGATTACCCTACTGGTTCGTTATTTATTTTTTGCCTTTTTTTTTCTGTATTAGTGTTTTAAGACATTTTTAAGTTGATTTTGGAATTGTCATATGCATTTGATCATGATTTGGAAATGAGGTGAAATGAGCTGAATAGAATAGAATTGATACAAAGGAGTCTTATAGTGGACTTCAAATACTTTGAAACTGAAGTCCTTGTGACGTGTGATGTGTGAAGTAGTCATGTAATAATCTTCTAAGAGCTCGCCAAGTATCGGCCTGTGTGTGAAGCACTCACATAAGAAGAAACGCCTAAATATCTTTAGTAATTTTTTTCTAAGGAATTGTAAATTTGATTTATCTGTTTTTAGTCTCTACTCCACTATGTATTTGTGATACTACCATAGTCTTTCTGATATAATTTCCTATCTTCACTGATTGGCTATTTATTACTAACTTAGCAACACATTATTTGCCTTGAACGTATGTTGGCTTCTTTTGACTATGAAATATAACATATTTATTTTTTTCAGGTATTTTTGGTCAAGAACTAATAAAAAAATCAGAAAGAAGATCAAACATCGCATACGCAACGCATTTCTTTTTGCTAATATATAAATAGTTATGGCATACCTGTTCTAACTACTATGGCACTTTAAGCATCCCTTCATCAATGTAAATATATATTTTGATCAAAATATAGGTAAATAGACATCTAACAATTATAGCATGCAATATTGTCTACATGCTTTCACACTTGCAACATCAATTTCCATTAGACCTACAACTAAAAATCATACAACATTAAATAATGTTGGCCCATTTATTTTTCATTAGATTTGCAGTTAGAAATCATACAAAAGTAAATAATGTTGGGGTCGTGCTTGCACGGGCGATCCATCTTTAAAAAAAAGAACTTATAATTTACTATTTTCAATTTTTTTAATGTTAATTGCCAATAGTAACAATCTTTCTCATTTGACTACGAGCATCTCCAATGCTATTCTATTTCTTGCATCAAATTTAAATTTGGCGCAAGAAATAATGTATTCTTGCTCCGATGCCACTCTATTTCTTACTCTATTATAGAGTATGCATAGTGTTGCACCAAATTTGGTGCAACACTATTCATTACTCTATATTTGATTTAATATTATTTTATTTTCTTTCAAAGGAAATAAAAAATAAAAAGTAAATAGAAAATAATAATATAATATAGAAGAGAGAGAAGATTTGGTGTAAAACATGGTGTAATGGTTGGAGTAAATTTGGTGTTGTACCATATTAGAGTGAAATTTGGTGCAAAAAATAGAGTTAGCATTGGAGATGACCTACTGCAAAGTCATGATAGTAAAAATTATTTACACAATTGTATAGTATAGCATTGTATTGCGTTGTATCGTATTGTACTGTATCATTTTGATGTATAAAATATTTGATTATATTGTATTGTTTGCCGCTCACTACTAGAATTCGGCCAAAAAGCGAGCAAAACTTGGCGATCAAATTTGGTCCGTCAAAAACAGCAACCAAAATTGGTCGCCAAACTTAGAAAAATAATAAAACAATATTTGAAATAATTTAGCTACCATATATGGTCGCTATTTGGACGCAAATTTAGTCAAACTGTTAACTGGACTGGTCAGACTAGCTTGGTCAAAGATATTATGAGTTTATCGACCAATATTAGTGCAAAAGTGGGACCCACATAAATTTTTTAAATAATTTTATTTTTATTTTATAAAATTTTATAAAATATAAATATATATAATTTAAACCTTGCGACCAAAGTTGGTCGCTAAATGAAGGATAAAAAGTTAGCGACCAATTTTGATCGCTAAAGTGGGACCCAGTTTTAATATTTTAATAAATATATATTTATTTAAAAAATTTATGAAATATAAATAAATATAATTCAAAATTTAGCGACCAAAGTTGGTCGCTTAAGGAAATAGAGACCAATGTTGGTCGCCAATATGGGACCCAGTTCTAACATTTAACAATTTTTATATTTTTTTAAATATTATATAAAATATAAATATATCTGATTAAATTTTAGTGACCAAATTTGGTCTCTAAACTAAATTCATGTACAATTAGTGACCAACTTTGGTCGCTAAATTAAATTCATTTAAAGTTAGTGACCAAAGTTGGTTTCTATATGGTTAAAATTAAAAATCACATTTGTATTTACTATGTAAGTAATATAAATGTAAGTAGTTAATACTTTTGTAATACAAGGGATGAATAGTACTACGAAGCGGGCGTGTGTGTCCATATATATAATATATGTACTTACGCTATACTACTAAGTATAAGTGTGTTAGGTAATACCGTATCGAATACAGCTTATATATATATATATATATATATATATATATATATATATATATATATATATATATATATATATATATATATAATATATGTGCTTACGCTATACTATGCACTAAGTATAATGTATTAGGTAATACCGTATCGAATACATCTTATATATATATATATATATATATGCACTAAGTATACGTGTATATAAGGTAATACCGTATCAAATACAGTTTATATAAATAATATATGTACTTACACTATACTATGCACTAAGTATAAGTGTATTAGGTAATACGGTATTGAATATAGCTTATAAATATATAATATATGTATTTACGCTATACTATGCACTAAGTATAAGTGTATTAGGTAATACCTTATCGAATATAGCTTATATATATAATATATGTACTTACGCTATACTATGCACTAAGTATAAGTGTATTAGGTAATAACGTATCGAATACAGCGTTTATATATATATATAAATATATATATATATATATATATATATATATATATATATATATATATATATGTAGTTAATATTTACTGTTTGACCAAATTAGCGACCATAGTTTGTCGCTATTTTTGACTGTTTGACCAAAAGGTGACCAACTTTGGTCGTTTTTGTAGTATGTAATATATATATATACATATATATAATATAAAAATAGAAAAAAATTATATTATTTTTTTATTTTGAAATATGGCGACCAATGTTGGTCGCTTTTTTGGTCAAACGGTCAAAAATGGCGACCAACTTTGGTCGCTAATTTGGTCAAATGGTCAATACTTATATAGCTACCAAAATAGAGACCAAATTTGGTCTCTTTGTTTAATTCCATGTCTCAAAATGGGGTTTTCCCTCCTAAAATCTTATTTTCATTTCCAAATTTCCCCAAACTCTCTCTACTCCCCTTCTCTAATTCCCTCACACAAATCAATCCCCCCCACCCCGCACCACCATTGTGATCTCGTGCCACCACCGCCGGAACCGCCGCTGTTGAAGTCCTCCCTCTCCGCCGTTGTTGAAATCGGCGTGCCACCACCGCCGCTGCTACTGTCCGCCGGAGCACCACCTTATTAGCTTTTTAATTATATTGTTCATCTACCAAGGTTAGTAATCTAACTTATTAGCTTTTTAATTTATAATTTTTGCTATATAATTTTATCTAATTGGTTAGTGTTTTTGTCTATTTAGTATTAGGATTTTATATAAATTATGAACTTAAGGTAGAAATTAGGAACTACCTTAAATTATGAATTTATGGTTCTTAATAGAACTCAAATTAATGTATTAAACTTTTTGAATATGAATTGAACTTTTGGTTAATGAATTGAACTTTTAGTATATGAATTAAATAATTTAATTTGTTCTTGCTTTATTTAAATAGATGGAACATCGTTCTTGGATGTACAATAGGAATTATCCAATCGGCAGGGATTGCGGGAGGATTTTGTAGAAGGGGTTGAGGACTTTATTAGACATGCAATGTCACTTCCGCCATACATAAAAGAAGGAGTAATTAGGTGCCCTTGTGTTAAGTGCGACTCTATGATGTTTGGAAAACCGGAGGAAGTTAAGGTTCATCTTTATAGGAAGGGGTTTATAGCGAATTACTTTGTGTGGACTAATCACGAAGAGATGGATGGTAGCCATGGGATATTTTATAACATGATTGTTGGTGAAAGTAGTAGGTCGAGGAAGAATAGAAATAATTATTCCAGAATTCATGATATGGTAGCGAATGCTTTTGGAATGCACTTTTGGGGGTGAGCCCAATGAAAATGTTGAACAAACTCCTAATGATGAAGCAAGATATTTTTATAAACAGTTAGAGGAAGCTAGTCGTCCACTACGTAAAGGACGTGCTCACTCTGAGTTGTCTGTTGCGGTTAGATTACTAAGCATCAAATCTGATTGGAATATTTCTCAACCAGCCATGGATTCTTTCATTGACCTTATGCATGAACTAGTTGACGAGGAAATCGAATTACCTGGTGATTTCTATAAGGCAAAGATATTAGTTTCTAAGTTAGGACTTTTGTCAATGAGAATTGATTGTTGTGAAGATGGTTGCATGTTATATTATAAAGATCATGCAAATTTAAGTTGTTGTAAATTTTGTGTAAAGTCTCATTTCAAGAGGCTTTCCAGCGGGAAGATGGTTGCTATCAAGGCGATGCATTATTTACCTCTTATACCTAGGCTAAAGAGGTTATATGCGTCAATGAGTTCTGCTCCTCATATGAGATGGCACTTTGAAAATAGAAGACCACCTGGTTTATGTGCCATCCTTCAGATGGAGAAGCTTGGAAGCACTTTAATAGGACATATCCAGATTTTGCTAGTGAACCAAGGAACATTTGATTAGGTCTGTGTGCGGATTGCTTCATGCCTTTTTCTATATCTGCGACATCTTATTCATGTTGGCCTGTCTTTCTTACACCCTATAATCGACCACCCGAGTTGTGCATGACTAGTCTATATATATTCTTAAATTGTATTATCCCCGGTTCACGTAATCCAAAAGTTTGATAGATGTATATTTGCAACCTTTGATGAGCTAAAACAATTGTGGTATGATGGTGTTGAAACATATGACATATCAACCAAGCAGAATTTCAATTTGCGTGCTAAATTAATGTGGACAATTAATGATTTTCCTGCGTATGGAATGTTGTCTGGGTGGATGACTGCTGGGAAGCTAGCTTGTCCTTACTGCAGGGAAAATAGTAAAGCTTTCACTTTGAAACATGACCGAAAGCAATCATGGTTTGATTTTCATCGTCAATTCTTGCCTGAGGGTCATGAGTTTAGAAGGATGAAAAATGATTTCAAAAAGAATAAACTGGAATATGATTATCCACCTCCGATACGTTCAGGTAATGAAATTTTGGAGAGGGTCCAGAACTACAGTAAAGTTACTGAAGTTCCACCGCATAGATTCCCTGAATATGGTGTTACTCATAATTGGACCAAACAGAGTATATTTTTGGAGTTGCCTTATTGGAAGGATAATCTTCTTCGTCACAACCTTGATGTCATGCATATTGAAAAGAACTATTTTGACAATTTGTTCAACACTGTGATGGATGTTAAAGGTAAGACAAAGGATAACCCTAATGCTAGACTAGACTTACAAGAATATTGTAGGCGGCCTGAATTACACTTGCAGATAGCAAACAATGGTAAGTTATTCAAGCCCAAAGCAAGTTACACATTCACTTTGGAGGAAAGGCGGCATAATTGTGATTGGGTAACGAAATTGAAGATGCTTGAGGGTTATGCGTCGAGTTTTGAGAAAAACGTTGATATGGAGGGTAGGGAAGTTGAGCCATTTGAAAAATCATGACTGTCATGTTTTCATGGAGACCTTAATGCCTATTGCGTTTTCTGGTTTGCCTGAAAGAATCTGGAAGCCCATCACCAAGATTAGTTTGTTTTTCAGAGACTTATGTTCTTCTACATTAAGGGGAGAAAACCTATGCCGAATGGATCAGAACATTCGTGTAACTTCGGGTAAAATGGAAAAGATATTTCCATGTTGGTTTTTTGATGTGATGGAACACCTTCCAATACACCTTATACACGAGGCACGACTTGGAGGCATGCTCAATGCAGATGGATGTATCCCTTTGATAGGTAATATTATAGTCCATATATAATTTTCTGTTTTATTTAAATATTCTTGTCTAAATTAAAATTATGTAGGACAATTGGCAAATGCAAATAATTTGTTAAGCAGAGGAATAAAATTGAAGGATCTATATGCGAAACTTATCTTGCAAAGGAAACTGCTCATTTTTGTTCTTATTATTTTGAGAGCAATGCGCCATGTGCTAGGAATTGGCCCAACATGCACACGATCGACCTTATGAATGATCCATTATATATGCCTATGTCCATATTCAATCAACCAGGACGATGTTCTAAGGATGGTAGAAAGAGAAGTTTGAGTATATGGAGTTCAAGTCAGCTACACTTCATGTGTTGCTAAATTGTCCCGAAGTAGTACCATTTCTCAAGTAAGTATTGATTTAATAGTTATCAAAATATAAAATTTACTGTGATTACATCTCAATGCAACTACTAAAAATATTTGATGTGTCATAGTCACTTCGTGGGTCAATTTGGCCAAGATGCTATATATACGGCATTTCCTAGGTGGTTTGAACAATTTGTAAGTATATCCTTAAAATATTCTAACACTATGCAGGTAAACAATGTTTGAAAGTTATGCTAACTTATGAATTTTGTTAACACTATGTAGGTAAATGATCCAAATAATGGTGTAAATCAATTTTTGAAAGATATATCTTGGGGACCTGGGGTTGAGGTCATAACATATTCCAAGCACGTTGTGAATAGTTATAAGTTTCATACAGAGGGTTGCTCTAAAAATAAAAAAGCAACAACAGTAGGGTGTGGGTTCAAGGTGGTGATGGAAACCAAGTTGGAGATATTGATTATTACGGTGTGCTCAAAGAAATAATAGAACTAGAATATTCAGGTAGACCATTTAAGAAAATTATTCTCTTTAGATGCAAGTGATTTGACCCAAATCCAACAAGAGGTACGAGAGTACACAATCAATACAACATAATTGAGGTTAATCATACGAGGGAGTATGGTCACTATGATCCTTTCATAATTGCACATAATGTTAGGTAAGTGTATTATGCTCCTTATCCATTTCGGCAGAATAAGTCCGATTGGTGGGTTGTAATCAAAACTAAGCCTGAAGGTAGGGTCGAAGTCGAGAATGTGTTGGATGTTGCATATCAAAACGATATGTCCATTGTTCACCAAATAGTGGACGAACATCTAGAAAATGATTTGGAACATCCTGAACACATATTGGAAGAAGTTGATATAAATGAAGTAAGAATTATAGAAAACAAGGAAGCAGAATCAACTGATGAAGCTCAAACTAGTGAGAAAGAAGAATTCTCTGACGAGGAAGAATACGTCGATGAGCTTTAAAAAGTTGGTTTCTTCGATAACTCTCGTTTATAGATAGTTTCCTTATATGTTTCAATCTAAATTATGTATTATATTATGCAGATGACATGCAGGGGTTGAGGTAGCAATGAAGGTAGTGGTTCTCGGGGAAAAGAAAAGGCTAGGAAGCAAAAGAGGAGGGTAGAAGATAGTACTTATTAATCTTTTCCACCCTCTTCCGATTTGCATGTCACTGTGCCACAACCTCTACCCCATGGCTACAATGAGCTTCCACAACATCACCATCCCTACACCTTCATGCAGACCCCAGGTGTTTCTTCACCGGGCCATCGGACTGTGCGTCCGACATACAGTCCACCTGCCTCACATCCACGTGGATCCCACCCAGAGCATCACATGGATTGCATCGATCCATTTCACAGGTACAAGGATCACATCCAGTCGGGTCACAGCCACTCGGGTCACAGCAGTCAGTATCACAGCCACTTATGATCCGTGCAGCTACGTCGTAGTCACAAGGATCACATCTATCGTCATCAGTGACTCCACCTATTGGAGGCCTTCACTTGAGGGATAGTAGCTCTGACCCCCTAATCCTTCCACACATGCCTCTGATACACATGTTTTGGACGATGATGCTGATGATGTTGTTGTTGCTGATGAGGAGGTGCATTCTGATCAGTATGGCAGGATCATCATAGTCCCTGAGGGTGATGGGTAAGAGTTATTTGTTATTTTTATGTTTATTATTTTGTATAGTTTTTACTAAGATATTAATTTGTTTTATTTATTAAATTGCAGGTTCCTCCCGAGTAATATTACTACTAGGATAATCACCAAAGCAACTAGAAAGCTTTTTGATGCCCCTTATGCGGCTTGGTGTGAATTCTTATTCTCACTGAAGGAGGCAATTTTTAATGAATTTAAGATATAAATGTTCTTTAAGAAGTATAATTATTTATATTTATGATATTTTCATATAATATTTAACTTTTAAAATATAGAGAAAGTGTGTATGGGAACGCCAGTATAGCGCAGACGTGGCCGCAAATTTTAATCTCAAAGCTCGCAAGCGGTTGTCGCATGCTTTATCCATAGCTAGACAGCTGAACCAGAAGCCTGGCTGGTTGCTTCAGGAGTTTTGGGATGATTTGCAAAGGCAATGGCTTACTGCAGAGTTCCTATAGAAGAGCGAAAAAGGGGAAGAAAGCTCGAGCATCTGAGAAGGGAGGATCCTTGCACACCGAATGTGCAGTCAGCCAGGGGACAGTAAAAAGAAGAATGGTACGTAATTGCTTAATATATTTTAATTTTCAAAGTATATCTATTCTATTTATTAATTAAATTTATGAGTTTTTAGGAAAAGAAGTTGGGCCATCCGATGAACCAAGATGAGCTATTCAAGGAGACTCATATTGTGAAGAAGAATAAAGAGACGGATGAAGAAAGCTGGGTCGAGGGACGTGCCTCGACTGTAAATGTAATTTTTCACTTTTCATTAAGTATTTTCACTTACTTTTATATAAATTTTGAAATACTAATTCAATTTACTTTTTTTATAGGATCGCTTCAGAGTTGAAGCTGAGTAATTCATACGCAGCCACCCACCTAATGAGTTGGGCGATCCATTCCAACTTTCGGCTGAGGATATTGAAAGACTATGGACGCGGGCTGCAGGCGGTCCAAAATGCGACGGCCTTCCTACTAAGACATTCCATCGCTATAGGTGTGGAATGCAAGGAATAGGCACTTCCTCGCAAGCCGAGCAACTTGATGGGGAGAACCTCTCCGCTATGCGGGAGACTGTGTCACAACTCACATCCGAGCTAGACACGTCCAAGAAAATAGAAAAGCTTAGAGATGCTCAGTATGTTGGCGTGGTCACTTAGTGCCAGAACATGCAAGAGCGGATAAAAAATCTCCTAGCCGGATCTTTTTCGATTCACCGGTCTCGGACATCATCGCCAGAGGCTGCCCGTCCCCGTGCTCGTTCGTCCCGTCCTCCAAGTGGCCGTTCCTCCCGTCCTCCCCGTGATCATTCTTCCCGTCATCAACAAGTAGATCCTTCTCAATATCGTGATGATGATGAAACTTCATCAAACGGTGATGATATTGATGTACCAAACAATGATTGAATTTTAGACAACTTGAACTAGACAAATACAATTTGTTTTCCATTGGGTTGTAATAAGATTAACTTAGTTTGGTAGTTCTATTGAAATTAACATTTTCTTGGTTTTAATGTAGCTTTTAATGTTGTTTTTCTGTTGTTGGGTTGTTGTTTGGTATTATTATTGGAATCATTGTTTGAATTGTTATTATTGTTGCTTGATAGGGTTTTGGTATGACTGGCAGGTGGTGTAGCTGCCAAAACAGGCAGTTTCTGCCAAAATAATACACAGAAAAGCGACCAAAGTTGGTTTCTATTTGGTCGCTTTTCAATTTTAAAAAAAATTCTGGAAAATAGCGACTAACTTTGGTCGCAAATTTCCCATATTTCTTCAAAAACCGACCAAACTTGGTCGCTATTTCATTAAAAAAAATTCTGCTAATATAGCGACCAAATTTGGTCGCTATTAATTAAAAATTAAATTAAATTTATGTATTTAGGGAGCAAAACTGATCGCTAAATTAATAAAATAAATAAATAATTGAATAAAATAGCGACCACTATTGGTCTCTAGTTTTCATATTTTAAAATATAATATTTGGATTAGAGACCACAGTTGGTCACTTTTTAATGATTAATAATAAATAAATAAAAATATTTTTTTTATTTAGAGACCAACTTTGGTCGCAAAAATTATATTATTAAATTAATAAAGCGACCACAATTAGTCTCTATAGTCAATATCCGGAAAAATGAGTCCATTTAGAGTAGAGACCAAAGTTGGTCACTAATTAGCGACCAACTTTGGTCCCTAAATAAAAGAGACCATCAATATAGCTACCAGACAACTTTGGTCGCTTTTTGATCGCTTTTTAGTGAAAAAGCGACCAAAGTTGATCGCTTATTTCGGTCGTTTTTTCCCAAATTTTTAGTAGTGGTTGTTTCATGATGTCATGCGCCAATAATATTAAGAATAAACTTATAATATTATTTAAAAAAAGTAAGATGTGAGATAGAATTATTATAAAAATAGGTAGGGAGTAAAATAAAATTATCTAATAATAAGGAAGGACAAGATAACGATACGATCACATCTAATCCGCCGTTCCATAAGATGGCACTTTCAATTATTACGGAATGTTTTAACGATACAATATAATAAAATTTAAATAATAATTAAAATAAATATTATATTTAAATTAGCAAAACAAGCTATTAAGTTATTCCACTAATACTTATCCAACTGTAACACTTGTTGACGCCTTGAGACGAACAAAACAACGTGTAAACTGTAAAGTAGTTTCCAAAGCTTGTACTTTGTTTTCTTTATATACTGTCCAAAAATTCTGCAACTTTGATCAATTGAGTTTTGCCAATGGATTATTTTCGTTTATTACCAGAAGGTTGCTTATCAGAAATTCTCTCCTTCACTTCCCCCAAAGATGTTGCTACTTCCTCAGCTATCTCAAAAGGATTCAAGTGTGCTGCTGAATCCGACGTCGTTTGGGAGAAATTTTTGCCCTCTGATTATCAACATATTATTTCTAGATCAAACTCGTTATTGGTTTCTCCTTTCAAAAAAGAGCTTTATTTTAGTCTTTGTGACTCCCCGATTCTCACTGATGACGGCAAACTGGTAACTCTCTAACCTTTGTTTTGCTTTGTTTGGTGTTTTAATTACTGAGTAATTACTCCTTTCGTTTCAATTTAGTTGAACCTAGGTGACTGAGCATATGTTTAAAAAAGAAATGAAAGATTTTGGAATTTACGATCTTAAATATGTCATGAGAACTTGTGGTTTTAAATATGACATAATATTTATGTGGCTATAAAATCGGATACGTTAGATTATTTTCAAAGTTAGAGAGGAGTGATAATTAAAATATATGGAGTAATAAGGGTTTAAGTTGAATATACTAAAAGTGTAATAAATTCTTGTACTTGTAGAATGTTGCTTTCTATTTTAGGTTACTAATTACTGCTATTAAATAAAGTTACTTGCAGTTACCTTATGGCCGGATTGTGTAAATATTTTTTTATACCATCCGTGCATAGAACTTAAAACACTTAAAATAATTTTTGGCTTTTAAAATCTGATCAAGTAATATATGTTATAGATTGAAATGTACTACTATTATTTTGGTCTTAGATTTTGCCAGATTGTTAAGCGATGAGCTTTATGATTAGTATGTAAGATACTACTTATGTGGTTGTATTAGTACTTCTATTGATTATTGAAGGCTTTCCGAGATTGATACACTTTTACAGGGACCACAGTACAAAAAATGTTTTCTAGAGTAATTCTCGCTTGACATATGAAATATTCACAATCAATGTTAGATTTCTTGGAAATGGACTTGAAGTGTAAATTTGGATTGCACTGGGTCCGTTTTTGTTGTTGTTGCGCTTGAAGTGTAAATTTATTTAACTAAAGGGTTAGTGGTGTTTCATTGGATAACACAAGGACCACAATCTTCATTAATAACTAAGGGATCGAAAGTATATCGATTTATTTCCTTTTTAAGTTTTTATTTTAGTTGTAAATGTGATTATATTCCCGAATAGAAGAAAAATTCAGCTAATTGTCAATGAAAAAGGGCCCTAATATATGGATGCGTACAGTGTATGGGTGGAAATGGGCAGGCGCTTGTAGTTAGTCATGTCAAGTTGGGTAGGGTCAGCCTGTGACCGTCCCAGCCCGAACTGACCCGTCCATAACGTGTGTTTAATGGTCTTGTGCCGGACTCCCTTTCATGTAGTTAGATGAAGTCTAGACCCTTTATTATTTGTAAATTTTTTATTTTTTTATTCCTGATGTGATGTGTATCATGGTTTCTATTTGTGAAATAGAGTTTTTCATTGGATAAGAAGACCGGGAAGAAATGTTTTATGGTTGCAGCAAGGGAGCTTGTTATTTCATGGGGTGATACACCACATTATTGGGAATGGTCATCTCACCCAGACTCCAGGTTTTGTATTTTGTCTGTTCCTTTCCTGTGTAATTTAGAAAGAAATTACTTAACTTGAATATAAATATTGATCACTATAAATTTTTGCAGATTCTTGGAAGTGGCTAATCTTCGGTTTGTTTGTTGGCTTGATATGCGAGGCAAGATTGAAACTCAAATACTGTCAAAAAGTACCAAATATGCTGTTTATTTAGTGTTCAAATTGGCAGACGGATTTTATGGCCTTGAAACAGCTAATGCATTTGTTAGATTTGTTGATTCTGAAAGTAACAATGAAGCTGAAGAACGAGCTAGTGTTGTTAGTCTTTCGAGACAAGAAGGACCTGGTGAGAAGCGATCCAAGAAAAGAGTTGATGGATGGATGGAAATAGAAATGGGAAATTTTTTCAATGATGCTGGAGAAGACGGAGATGTTGAAGCAAGATTGATGGAGATTAGGCGTCTCTTTGCGAAAGGTGGCCTCATTGTTCAAGGAATGGAGTTTCGACCAGAATGAAGAAGAGAAGAATCCTCTTACCATGCGTTGCTAAGGGTCGCTCTTTTCTGGATTGATTCAAAATTCTTCTAACTATGGCCCTTCTCACAAAATGATCAATAGCGAGTTATCCATATAGTTGATTCACTATGTTAATGTACAATATCAAGCGAGTAAATGTGTGTAAAAACCTCAATGTCTTATTATGATTGTAAATGAAATATGACACTTGTTTGTAGCATCAATTTCTGCAATGTTCAACTCTTTCTACTCCCTGCATTTCTGGGAAGGGCCACCTAAACCTTCTCTATGCTAGAACGGAAGTTTCTGATATCTGATATCCATCCGGGTTAGTTTCTGGTTATACAGACCTGCATATATTTGCAGTGTTTGCCTGGTTTCTCCCTTGAGGTTGATTATTAAGTCAAAATGCAGTCTTGAGCTGTGAGGACTAACCGGATGTCAATTTTGGTCAAGATTATGGAAGAACTTACTAGTTTGTCTTTTGATTCACAACTTTGATTGGACTCCCAATGGCTCGCGCTAATAATGGCAGAGGAATCTATTGCATATTGTTTACTATATCACAAGTTTATTGAGGCAAGGACACTTTCTCTCAGTTTCTTATAATTTGTTCGAAATGAAACTGTGTTCTTTTTTGCCCTTTAGAACGTTCTTCTGATATAGATAGCTTTGTACTTCATCCTTATGTGGTCTAATTCGTATGCTTGTAACGATACTCTGTCTCAGATTCATTCTAAGTTGACACAGAAGGCCGCTATCACAAGCATGCTGTCAAGGATTCGTTGAGGTGGAACCCAAACAATCATCAGGTACATCCTTTTGCTAACTCTCCAGATACATGGAGTTTATTAGTTGAAATTATCAGGTTGAAAATTTGAGATAATAAATTAAGAACTATTATTTCGAACAGAAAACAAGATTCAACCATAAATCTAGAAGTAATTATATTCTTCATGTTATGAAATAATATAAGAACAAGAACAATAATATAAGAACAAGAACAATAGAGAGAAAAGTAGAGAGAGGAGTATTCTTATTAATACTTTTGGGATTATTTACAATGGGGTAAGACCCCTCTATTTATAGGAAGATAAAAGACTTAGCCTTGAAGTAAGACTCTTCTTATAAGATAGACATTCACCTTAAATAGAGTTCTATTTATAACACTCCCCCTTGAATGTCTATTCAATAATGTGACTCGTAAAAACCTTAACTAAAACAAAACCCAATGGGAAAAATTCTAGAAAAAGAAAAGAGTACATATGTTTAGAAATACGCCTATTTGTTGCCTCGTTAAAAACCTTGCAAGGAAAACCCAGTGGGACAAAACCTTGTAAGGGAAAAAGAGTGCAACGCGCATTAACTCCCCCTAAAAAGAACATCAATTCACATCCTTGAACCTTCACATTCCAATCTTGTGCACTAGCTTCAAGAAATCGTTAGTAGATATTTGATAAATAAATCAACCATATTGACTTGAATGAATATTCCGTACCTTGAAATTATCATTCTTGATAGATATGAACATCTTCATGTAATGTCGTGGAATGACTCTTCAATACTTCCATAGGGATATCCTCGCCATCACATTATCATAGTTATAGCAAGATACATATGTACACAAATTGCACTTAGGATGTGGTACTTCAGGACCAAGAATTGTATATGCTTTAAGCAACTTAAATCTTTCAAGTTAAGTCATATAAGCCATATAATAAACTTTAGATGCACATCAAGTTTTCATGTCATGCTAAACAAATAAAATATCGAAAACTGATTACACATACCTTTGACCTTATACTTTCAAGTATTTGAACTATATGTCCAAAACTACATGTCTTTCATATGGAATCAATTCTTCTTGAATTGTATCTTTTCCATTTAGTCAATATTTTGTTTGTATTCGACAAACATAAGATCCTCATCGATATTTAGCGCTATCATAGATGTCGTCGACGATAATTTTATATCGGTTCCAGTAAATTTTCATAAAGACATAACATGGAGATCTCTTCATTCATACATTCAGGTACCTGAATCTCTCATGAGATTTTATGAAGTGTTATGTCGTGTGATCTTTTGGATCACTTGCCTCCTTATTATGATCACTTTGATCATTTGCTCATCTTCTTTATTAAGAAGTTATTTTGAAACCGATTTGTCTATACGTTTTAAGCGTATCCAAGACTTTGTCCTTCTAGGACTTAATATGAGCATTTGCAGTGAGAATATAGTTACTTTCTTTGGGTGTAGCATGCTTTGCAATATGTTGCAATTGAATTATCCTTTTATGAACTTCATGTTCATATTATGATATTCGAGGATCTATATATACAAATGATAATTCATCTCATGTAACCTTTTCTCAAGTGTTCATCATGTCTCCCCCTCATGTTAGGAAAACTAACATGTTTCCTCACCTCTAGGAAATCATCTTTGTGCATTATCATGTCAATATACACAGCACATTAATAATAATAAGATGAAATTATTTGGTTCCCGACCCTGAACCACTTATGAGGGGAGAATATAATATACTCTCGTATACAACGTATATCAAACTGATATATATAACTTTGTTCTCATAAGCAATAGTTTAGCTATTAAGTGGAGGCACTCAATAAATCATTTTGCTAAACCAACTATGATGTAAACCAACTTATCAAGATGAACTATCTTGAATAGACAATCTGAAAATTATGCTCGAAGTTAGATTACTGAGCAATTTACCTCGCAAGCACCGGCCAGGCTGCAGGTTAATAACAATCGCGCATGTAACCATATCATAGATGCATCATATGTGGTATACATGGCAGGTGAATGGGCCCATATTCACCTTTGATATTTCCAGAATTTATGGGATTCAACCCGAACTCTTTAGTTGGTCAATTAATTAATGAGAACAAGTAGTACAAACTGGAGAATGAAGCGGGTAGCTTTTCATACACAAATTATCCCGCTACAAGTTGTAGTAATAGAAGATATCAAATCTTTCCTTTATTTATAGTCTCAATATAATCAACCACTTTCACATATACTTTGGAAACTGAATAAGTTTCTTTGAGACTTACTACAACACAATACCTTATTGGTAATCAATTGTGTTTCTCCAACATAGTAGTAATTGGCTTTTCTAGAGCTCTCAATTAATTTTGTACTACCACAAATTCATCAACATCCATGTGGTGAATATCTCTTTTAAAGAGAAAGTTATACCATTATGGTCATGTCAAAAATTATATGCAAGATATGTTTCTTGCATTATTATTGTCCTTTAGTAACCACATTGACAAATTATTTTGGCGTACAATAGGTACGTGACCAATGACCATTCATGCCATAATAGTGACATCATCTCAAACCTTCTTCTAGAGGTGAGTGTGGTATCATCTCAAACCTCCTTCTAGGGGTGAGTGTGGTATATTCAATACCAATTTCATGTTCATATTCTTCCAATAATGAATATGTATTCGTGAATCAGATGTTGTCACATTCACTGCGGGGATATGTGATTTTGTTATCCTTTTCAAATCTGTAAATGCGTCTGGCATTTGATTTGCTATTCTTTGCAAATGGATAATCTTTTGCACCTCTTTTTCACGAATAGAGGTATTTGGATCAAGATGAGATAATGATGCATTTTTCCAAAAAATTTCACCAACTTCTCCGCCTAATTTTGGGAAAAGTTGCTTTTCCGGCATCGTGTGTGTGGTACATGAATGTGATGCATAAATGAATTAACATATAGAAGTGGAAACTATATTGTGCAGTAGTTACAAAGGTGCACGCATGTATGTTACGGACATATACACAGGTAATACAGTGAATAGATGACAGCGTATCATAAAACTCGAGTAGTGTATGTAATATGTAAAGAATGTGTAAAAGTTATGTGATGAATAATTTAGCACATTATTATGGACGATCACATAATTACAAATTTGGAACTAAGCAATTGACATGAATATGTGAATAGTATAGAAGTGTACATTTATAAGCCAATGCAGACATGTGACAGTACACTGTGTTAATAATATCTCTGTATAGGGTACAATGTTTCAAGTTGAAATGTCATGTAAGTACGTTAGTTGTTAAGTACATTACGAGTGTGTTTGTAAAAGTTGCTTAAATACGTTATGTAGATTAATTTTCTACAAATCAGTGTATTTAATCCGTTGCTTCTTAATTTAAACAATATTTTCAAAATCTGTTGAGGTTATTCGAATAACTGGATTGATAGTCGACTAACTTTAGGGAAGCAGTCATTAGGTTATTCGAATAACTAAACCTGATATTCAACTATCTTGCCTTACGGAAAAATCCAGTTTTAATGCGAAATATTGGTTAGTCGAATAACTAATTAGTTATTCGACTAACTTAGTAAACAGTCATCAGGTTATTCGAATGACTAAATCAGGTTATTCGAATAACTAAATCAGGTTATTCGAATATCTAAATCAGATATTCGAATATCTTAGCGGAAATTCCAGTTTTAATACAAAATATTAGATAGTCAATTTTATTAGTTAATCGACTAACTTTGCTGAAAATAAAAATACCATCGAAATTTAAGCATATTTAAACATTCTAAAGAACTAATACTAACATTATGTCATAAACTAACTAATACGAGCTGATACTAATGACTAATAGTTTATCCACTAGCTAATACAAATAAGTAAAATAAAATCAAACAACTCCATCATCCTTAATCATGGATCCGTCACCGATCAAGTGGTCTATTTTCCCCTCAGGGTGCTCAAAGAAGTCTGCCACATCCAAGTGGATGTTTTCAAAATTGTTGTCAGAGACAAAATTGGTTTCAGGGCATTTACTCTTTAGAGATGCTTGACAAGGCTCAACCAAATGTCTTGGTACACGGCAAATTTTCGCCCAGTGCCCTTTTTCCACCGCAACGATAACACATAGTTTATGAACTATTTGCTTTTGGATTCTCATCATATCGTGCTTGTGGCAGAGTGACCAACTTCAGGTTGTCATATCTCTCCTTTAAGCCATTCCACAAGATAGGTGGATCTTTGACTGTGATATATTCAATTTTCAAACCTTCATCAAGGTGATGGCGCAAGTAAATCAAGGCCTTAGCACAGTTTCAAACCTTCATCAAGGCGATGGCGCAAGAAAAACAAGGCCTTAGCATAGTCTTGGGTGGATGCATTATTTCTGTCTTTAATGGCGTCTCCAAGACCGATAGCATCTAAGTGGATTTCAGCATCCAACACCCATGTCATATAGTTCTTGCCCGAAATTTCAAGGGCAACGAACTGTCTTTTCATAATGTCAGACATAATCGAAAAAATCAAATTAGGAAGAGAGAAATACCTTAAATTTTTTTCGAGAAGATTCTTGAGACGGTAGAGTCTCATGCTGATAACGTGTTATGAAATAATATAAGAACAAGAACAATAATATAAGAACAAGAACAATAGAGAGAAAAGTAGAGAGAGGAGTATTCTTATTAATACTTTTGGGATGATTTACAATGGGGTAAGACCCCTCTATTTATAGGAAGATAAAAGACTTAGCCTTGAAGTAAGACTCTTCTTATAAGATAGACATTCACCTTAAATAGAGTTCTATTTATAACACTTCAATATTTCCTTGAAACTACAAAAATATCACAGCCGTGGACTTTTAATTATGGTTTTGTAGCTATTGGAGTCACATATATAACAAAGCGAAATAAAGTATTTACAGTATCAACTTGTTGAGGCTTCAATAGGGGAAAAAGGGAACAAGAATTAGAGACAACACCCAAAGAAAAATAAAGGTAATAAACATAACCTGATTACCTATTCATCTACATAAAAAAAATACAGGCCAATCCAGCTTCTCATGAGCTAAGTGCCAATTGAAAGGAATAGAGTCAGCTTTAGGATGGGTTCTATGAGTTCAAGTGAACCTATTGCTTTCAGCTCAAACTATGTATACAAATACAAAAAATAAATAAAATATGTATACATTAAGATTTAAGATCATGTTCATTCTGAATTCAGATCTTGAATTTGCCTCTGGAAAGAAAAACGCCAACGGATTGGTAGGTTAAAACATCAAAAATGGATCAAGCGAGCATGAATAAGGGTATATATTGAAGATCAGAACCTCGGGGTAGAGGTAGTCTGATGCAAGAAGTCAAGTGCATTTGAAGCCCGGGCAGACAGATAAAATGATAACAAGAATGATGATAGCGATGATAGCTAAAACAATAAGTTTTATCTTCATATTCTCATACCACATCTTCCTCCTTATCTTAGTCCCCTGTTGTCTGAAGTCCTGAGCCTAAGGGTCAGAAAAAGCAGATTACTTACAAAAATCAAAGAAATGAAATAACAAAGTGGGCACATTAACCATGCAGTTAAAGTTACTCAAAACGTATTCATGCTGCATTAAGCTGACCTGAGATCGAAGATTCTCTGTTTTATCGACCAGAAGCTCTATCTTCTCACCACGGTCAAGAACCTGAGACCAGACAAAAAATTTAAGCAAATTCAGAATACATTCAACGTTGAGTTGAGTAATAAAGCACTACAAACATGAACAACTGAACATTCTCGAGATGTCAATGGCGTATGCAGAATTTTGCACAAGCGGTGTCAGCCTATCATCACAACATAACTTATATGTAAGTTCAGTTATGGGGCAGTAGAGGTTTTAACGCTTTACTTCTTGCCCCGAATTGGTGTTTACATTTTTTTCTTCTCTTTTATGTAGATGCAGAGGGAGTACGAGAAGAGGCAGAGGGCGGCCAAAGAAGTATTGGGGCGAGGTGATCAGGTAGGACATGGCGCGGCTTCAGATTTCTGAGGACATGACTCTTGATAGGAACATGTGGAGGTCGAGCATTAGGGTGGTGATCTAGGGGGTAGTCGAGAGTTCTTCCCTCTTTGTACCGAGTAGACTGATAGAGTTCTGTTTAGGTTTGTTAGCGGTCTATGCTGCGTTCACATGGTTGGTTGCATAGTTTTGTGTTATTGTCCTTTCCCTTATTCGTTATTGTTATTTTCTTTCTGGCATCTTTTGTTACATAACTTTTTTTTTCTGATATTATTGTCTCTTTTATTGAGACGAGGGTCTCCTGGAAACAGCCTCTCTACCCTTTTCGGGGGAGGGGTAAGGTCTGCGTACACTCTACTCTTTCCAGATTTCACTAGTAGGATTTTACTGGGTATGTTGTTGTTGTATGATGTAGATGCATATTTTCTTCAAGATAATTTGATGAATCTTTTTGGCGAAGCTATGACTCCTTCTGGTCAAAGTTAGTTTTGAATAAACTTTAACCTAAGATAAAAAAATTTACCTTCTCAATGTTTTCCATCATAACTCCCTTGACTTCAGAAACTTGAGCCTTGACCTTAGAAAGCTTACTGATTTCTTCAGGATGATCAACACAATATTTCATGTGTTCCTTTAATTTTGACCTACAATGGCGTGTGAAAACAATTGTTTAGTAATTCCTGTACAAAGATAATATATGTACATGTTAATTATTATTGACAAAGAAAGTTACCCAAATTCCCTATTCAGGCTTTTAGCACTAGCAGTTGCAGCTTTTCCTCCAGCATATCTTTTGCTAAAATCATCCTTTACACGATCCAAGAAGGCTATGGGAATTTCCCTGCCTGCAGATTCAGTAGCCACCACGCAATATGCTGCAGTATCAAAATAAATGAGGTTCAATGATATATTAAGATAGTATGTATTTAACAGGTCAAGTTTGTAACAAATATTTTAACAAACACTGAGAAAAGTGGAATACGCCATTCAGAACTAATGTTGGCCATTTTATGAGAATGAAATGAATAGTCTACGATGAGCCTTGGAGCAACAGTAAAGTTGACTCTGTGCAACCTGTAGCTCGCGGGTTTAGGCCGTTAAAGTAATCACTAAAGCTTGCATTATATTAGGCTGTCTGCATCATACCACTTGAGGTAAGACCACTGCGTCAACATAGGATGCCTTGTGCACTGGCCTCTGGTCTATGATGATTCGAATCCTAACCAGGAGATTCAAAAAGGCGCACGAACCCCCCCCCCCCCCCCCCCCCCGCACCCCCACCCTCCCTCTACATACGAATTAACCCATGATAAAGAAGAAATTTTGGAACCACATTTGTCATTCACTAAAAAAATTTCTTGCTTCGAGGATATTCAAACATTTATATATACCAAAAAATATGTTTTTATCCTATTTGCATGATATAATTTTCCAACGAAATGGATTTAAATTGAACCCTTGCTTGAAACCGAAAATGCGACTTTACTATGAGGATGAAGTGATACTATATATGACCTGGTAGGTAGATCTTTAGTCACATAAAGGCAAATGAAGCAAAAAGTGGATGAAAATAGCAAAAGTTCATATATTCAGGGTACTCTGAATGTATAATCCACATTTCTTGATCTATAAAAATCTTTTTTCCAACAAATAACCCTCAATCTACCAATATTATGGTTTTTTTTCCCTTCTTTTTATTTTAGTATCTCCAAAGCTCATTATGAAGTATATACATGTCATTGAATAACTAATGCCAGACAATCAAAATGACCATATAAATAGATCCACAATTGATCAAAACAGGTAATGAAACTAACTGAATCCATTGTCGGAGAGGAAATTGAAGGTGTGACCATCACAATTATATGAGAATTTGTTATTAGATGCAGGCAGTTTTTGCAGGCATTGAGAGGCTATGCTATTAAAATTTCCTGTGAACTCGCTGTACTCTGCCAGAATTATCGTTCCCCGGGCAACGAAGCTATAAATCAACGTCTGTTGTCCCATCCTTTTAATTTTGTAATGGAAATCCAAGAACCTCAAAAGAGCGAAGATGGAGAAAAGAATTAAATCAAAGGGAAAATAACATTCTAGAGGGAAAATTATTCTAGAGAGAAATTGGACATTATTTTGCATGCATGGAAATGAAACGAGAGCATATTGTTGAATGGTTGAAGACGAAGGTGAAAGTGAAGGTGATTGAATTAGTTAAAATTGGTAGGAGAATAATAAAATGGTAATTGGTAAATCTAGGGGAAAAATGAGAGAAAAAATAAAGATTAAAAAACCAACCGAATTTCCTTGAACTATATTGCAATTTGTATAATTATTGTAGTGTAAGGTTTGGTTCACACATAGCATTTATTCATGTACGTCCAATACATTTTTTGAAAAATTCTTTTCAGAATAATTATAATTATTTAATTCCTTACATAATTTTCTAAAGTTCCGACACATTCGTGATGATTCTTTGAAAATATAAGGAGTTAGTGTCTAGTCAACTGATTTACTTTAGTCATGAATATATTGTTTAGTCTGAGTTTTTCACGTAGTCAAGCACTTTCATACACATAATTTTCTGTTTTCTACCTTGTTTCTCTATCCTTATTTGGAAAAATGTGTTCTAACATGTGGGTAATTGATATTAATTGAAAAGATTTGCATCAAATATGACCCTCAGATCCATAAATCTGCATTACCAGTTGGTGAATAATTTGTTCATTTTCTTTTGATGCTATTCTGTTGCATAATACAGTGAAACAGCCTCCATATGCCATCATTGCATTTGATATAGAAAACTGTCATTTCCTAGCGAAGCGCATGATACTTAGGATGAGCCATCTCTTTCAGAAGAGAATACCAATAGTCTTTTGGATAAAAATTTTGGAGAAAAAGAGTAATCGCTTCATTTGTGATCGTTGTTGCCCCTTACATGGTTATATAAATAACATACATGGAGTGCCTGCCATGTTAAACATCATGAACCATTGTCTTTATGAAAAGATCATCATAAATCAGGGTCTTGTGATTTTTTCCAGCAACAGGTCAGTGTCAATTTGGTCAGTGTTCTGTGGTTATATTTTATGACAACAGATGGCATTGAATAATTAATCTACATGAATATATTGTTAAGTCATACGTGAAGATGAAAGTTACCTTTTTTATTCTACTGTATTTTCAGGCTTATTTATCGCTTCCAGAGGGGACTGTATTTGCGGTTGGGCTGATTGCCTTGATGACTGATCACTACAGCTACTTGGCAAGGCTTGAGATATATTGAGTTTGAGTAAGGGGATGTGTGCTATATTATATGTTTTATCTGCCCATGCCTCACTCCCTTCCCCATCCACCAGACATATCTTTCCTTTTCCTATTTTTTCCAAGTGGAGGGAGTAGTGTTATACATGAAAGAGATACTAGCATTTCATCGCCGTGGAATCAGTGTAACGGAAACAACCTCTCTACCTCCACAAGGTAGGGGTAAGGTTTGCGTATATACTACTTTTCTCAGACCCTACTTGTAGGCTTTCACTAGGTATGGTGTTGTTGTTGTTGGCATCGGTGTATGGATTGCTTGAATACTTCAAACGAGAAGTGCAGCTTGTCTTGAACACAAATGTCTTTGCAATCTGTTATTAGATAAACATCAGGAAAGATGATTCTGTGCATTAGGCCACAGATTCAGATGGTCAGCAATAGTTTCTTCTAAAGAGAAGTGAATATCTGCTCAATGCTATCTCTTATATTTGTTCATGATTTCTGAGTTCTAGTGTTTAAATATTGTAGCTGTGTCTTTGTTTTTGGAAATTTCCGTTGAAGTAACTTGACTATGAGATATCAGGCAGCGAGCAAGAAAGTAATGAGGAGGCTGGAACATCTAGAAAACCTCAAAAATGTGCTCGGGGTAAAATCAGCCTAATGTTTTAAAAACATCTGAGGTGGCATCCCCACCGTTGGAAGCTACACATGATTGTTTAACTTTGTTGAAGAAGAAGCAATCACGAGGTGCATTGTCCCTTCTACCCCTCTCACAACAAAAACGGATAAATGAAAACAAATGAAGAATTATTCGTACAAAAATATAATAAAATATCTCTAAATAATCTTCCTGCTGGACTTAGATTTTTACTGTTCTTGCTTGTTATTCTTGCATACATTTTACTGTCATTGCATCCTACTTACATGCACTAGTAGCTTTCTCGTTTTGTTTTTCTGTTGGTTGCCTTCCATATGCCCTATTTACATACTGAACTGATGCTTGACCTCTTTGAATGTTAACAAACAAAATCTTGCTTTTCATTTATTATCTGTAAATGCAGATAGAAGAGTACTTTTTTTTCTCTTGTATAAGGATTGAGCCCTTGTCATGTGATATTATTGATGAAGTTTCTCTCTGGAGTTGCCTTTCAGGAAGCCGGCCTCATGCTGTTGGAAAAAGAACCCCACGCTTTCCTGTTTCTTTTTCTTATGAAAATCCCAGGGGTGAGAAGTATTTTTCTCCAAGTAGGCAGAGTCTAAAACTACAGGCAGATGACACTGATGATGATGCGGAGATAGCATTAGTTTTAACAGAAGCTTCACAAAGAGGTGGTTCTCCTCAGGTCTCTCAGGCACCAAACCGTTGGACGGATAGTGCTATGTCCTCACCTATTGAGACTGCTGGAAGAAAGGTATTGCTCAATTTTTGTTTAATATCGTGACTACTCTCCACAAACTATATGTGCTCAGCAGATCAACTTTTTGATACTTTCTTATTCTTTTTCTCGACTAGCGTGTTAAAATGGACATGGGCAATGCAAAGCTTCTTAGTAATGAAGTGGATGAAGAAGAGAGAAGCGTGGAAGCAGGCACTCATGAGCTGTTGCGGTATAATAATGATTTGGCTAGATCTCGAGCACAGAAGGGAAGGAAACCTTCTAGTTAAAAGTTAGAAGTTGATGATAGTGGCGACTATCATCTTGATGATACCAAAGAGGCATGTAGTTGTACAGAAGGAGGTCAAAAATTGGGTGCGGTGAGGGGTAAACTTGAACTGGAGGCTACCGATGAAAAGAGTTCAAGGCCCTCTTTACAAGTCCCTAGAAAGAGGAGCAAAAAGGTTCCTTTTTGGAGAGGTATTACAAAGTTGTGTAGATTACTATTCTTCAGAAACTTTCCATTTCAATAAACATACAGCATTTTAAATGTTCCTTTTTATCCTCTTTGATTACCTTTGCTATTAGTTAAGAGAGGGAAGGGGGATCCTCTTATGGAAACATAAGAAAAGTAGAGGCCCTAATAGGATTCGGACATGCAACCTAGTTTGACGAGAGGGCTGAGCAGTAAGTTTCTTGTTTTACTATTGCACTAACGCGATTAGGGCTTATTCCCTTGGACATAGTATGTTGTTTCATCACAGTAACCACTAATTATTTGAACCAGGTTAAAGTGCATTAAGAACGAGTCCCCGAGAGTCTTATCAGGAGGTAGTGAGATCTCAACTCAAGCCACAAGGATAACTTTGCAAATCTTCAGCTTCCATGATAGACAAGAACTTAGCTACACGAAGAATTAGACCTGCACAAGTAGAGGATGTCATTGGAAACATGAAAGTTAAAAACTTGTGGACCAGAAGGTGTTCCTATAGAGGTCCGATACATCGGAAAGACTGAAGTAGAATGGGTTACCACAAACCAAGTTATTCAATACTCTATTGATGAGTGGAAAGATGCCTACCGAGTGAAGAAGATTACTTTGGTTCCCATCTGCAAGAATAAGGGAGATTTTCAAAGTTGTGCTACAAACTGTTGGAAAGAGTAATTTTTGCGGAGACTTAGGTCCACTACAATAACAACAACAACAACACAGTATAATCCCACTTAGTGGGGTCTGGGAGGGTAGTGTGTACGCAGACCTTACCCCTACCCTTGGGTAGAGAGGCTGTTTCCAAATAGACCCCCGGCATCATTCCCTCCAAGAACTTCCCACCTTGCTCTTTGGGAGACTCGAACTCACAACCTCTCGATTAGAAGTGGGGGTTGGTTACCATCAGAGCAACCCCTATTGTCTCACTTAGGTCCACTACAAGGATAACAAAAAACCAATTTAATTTAATGCCTGATAAGTCTGCAACATAGATTATATTTTTTACTTAGAAGATGGATGGAAATTTATTACTTGGATTTATGCTTAGTAGAACGACTTAGAGAAAGTATATAATAGAGAGTCAAGAAGTGTCCTTCAATGGATACTGGAATAGAAAATAATTCGTGTCAAATGTATAAATGTCATAAATGATATGTACGAAGGAGTTGTTACAAATGTGAGAACAATAGTAGGAGAGACGAAAGAGTTCCCTATTACCGTGGCTTTGCATTCGGGATCTATGCTAAGCCCGTACCTATTTCCCTTGTTATGGATGACCTAACCAGGATGAGGTATCATGGTGCATAATCTTTGAATGATTAGTTAATTGATGACACTAATGAGGGTGTCAATCGAAAGCTCGAGCTGTGGGAAGCTAAATTGCTCCGATATGGCTGTTTAGGTGTTCCACCCATGTCGATATGACACTAGTATGGGTATCGGTATAGGATCCATACCGGATCTAGTGAAACAATTTTGGGTACATTGGCCACTACAGATAAAATAATCGAGACAAGATACAATTTGATTCCCAAAATCAGAACCAAAACTAGGGTAAATTTGAAGAAAATAGTCTACCTTGTCTAGGAAATCAATCTTTTACTTATCTACAACTTGAGAACAAAAAAAATCCACACTTTACAAGCTATACGTAATTATTCCACATAATTCAGAGATTTTTTTATATTTTTATTTTTTAAATTATTTTTAGCCGGATCCCACTACCCATTTTCGTACTAGAATCTGTATCCTTGAATATTAGAATTTATATCTCAGAATTTTTGCACTGTGGCAGAGATTATGGTGATAATCAAGATTCCCGGTGCTTCAATTCTCACCAATCACCCAAAGTCAAAATTATCTTCACGTGCTTGGGTCAAGTAAACGAATCAAGCTTGCATGTGAGGGAGAGTGTTTCAAACCTATAACTAATGTAAATAAATATGTACCTTTCTAACTGTTTAAACTTTAAAGTTAAAACTATTAGATGAGATAGTCACAAAATTCTAACATTAGTTTTTTTTAATTCAACCAAATAGAATACCTTTATCAATAGAACTTGTTGGCGTTCATGTCAACATTACCAGTATAAGCTAGTGAGAGAAAAATATTCTTCTTTTCTCTTTAAGGGTTTATTCATGCAAAAGGAAGATTGTAGAAGAGGTAAGCTTTCATGTACTAGCAGGTTAAGGCTCTACTTATTTTTTAAAAACGAAGGCTGAAGAAGCTTTATAGAACCTAGTCTAAGTACAGGCCTATGTGCATCTATACATCATTTCTAAATCTGAGGAGGTATTTATTGAGCGTGTATATGTTGATAAAAAGAACTGTGTTTACTGTTTTGTTTGAAGTGGGGAATATTTAAGGTAGAGCTTAGCTAGTTTGAGCAGTCGCTGTTGCCATGTTGATGACTAGTTTCTTTGGTTTTAGAGCTTCACTGCTTTTTGTCTTTATTTTTTAAGTTAGCTGTTAAGTTCTGGCTATTCTTGTAATTCAATTTATGTCTGTTCTGCGATTTGTGTCAACAAATGTATTTCTCTAGTTGATAAGGATATACAAGAGGCATGAATATTTTGTGCTAGATGTGCAGTGAGCTCATGACATTGGCTTGAACGTGTAGGACGCAGTTGTTTAAGAGTTGAGGTGCATGAATGATGATGTGTTTGTAAACCAAAAGAGCAATGAAGGACTCGGAGCCTTTCAGAAAGCAATATGCTGCCGTGCTAATACAGTTAATTGAAGTCAATGAGCAGGTATGTTTATCCTCGTATTAGAATTAAAATTTCTAAGATGCACAAAGTTTGCTATAGTATTTCGTTTGCTTTGGCAGGTTTCTTCTGCTCTATATTGTTTGAGACGAGAGGGGTTGCTCTGATGGTAAGCAACCCCCACTTCCAACCGAAAGGTTGTGAGTTCGAGTCTTCCCAAGAGCAAGGTGCGAAGTTCTTGGAGGGAAGGATGCCGGGGGTCTATTTGGAAACAGACTCTCTACCCAAGGGTAGGGGTAAGTTCAGCATACACACTACCTTCCCCAGACCCCACTAAGTGGTATTATACTGGGTTATTGTTGAGGGTAGCCTTCACTTGATCTGTTTCCACTACAATAACTAGTCCCATAGTGGCCTGGCTGAATAGTAGCTACAACTACCAATTGACTTGGAAGTTTAAAGGCATGAAATGATGAAATTTTCAGACTATTCTTAAAATGCAACTGCTTGTCCATTTTCTTCTATACGGGTTTTCAAATAAAATATGCACTCTTCACATGGAACTGCGTAATACAATACCTCAGCAGAATTCCAAGTGTTAAGGATACACAATCTAAAGACATAAAAGAATGCAAAGTTTTTTTGAATACAACGTGCTGGTTTTATAGTTTCTTTTCAGAAAAATTCTTTTGAAACAGATTTGGGTATTGATTAATTTATTTGCAACAATCTACAAGAAAACAATGTTTTCTGGAGAAATCTGTGGTTGGTTTTGTGAAACTTAAGTACAAGTCTGAAGTGGCAGTCCAAAAAATGTACGTATTTATATAATATCATCACTTAGAGCTCAATTGAAGTAAATTTCACATTAAACTTGAATAGGTAATCTAGAAGAAATGTAACACTAATTATATAAATATTCATTTTAAGTGAGGATAAACATAAACAACTTGAAATATGCAGGTAAATTACTACTCACAAGCAGAGACTAAAGAGTAAAGACAATATTCATTCCAACTCTGAAAGCCAACATCTCATCCACCAAAAGAAAAGTAGAAAATTCACCAACATTAAAGGTTGGTTTAGAAACAACACCAACTCTTAGTATACTTAAGACAAGCAATAGGGGGTGCAAAACGAATAGCAAGGAAAACTCATTCTGGAAATAGTAGTGCTCTTAAGACCTAATGGATCTTAAAATTTATCTACCTATACGAATCTTGGCGCTTTGGTTTGCTTTGAACAACAGCCTCAATCCTCTCCATCACAGCAGGTGTTAACATTGGAATGACATTGATAGCTTTCATGTTCTCTTCAATCTGCATCAGTGAATATGCAATGATAAATATGAGAAGCAATCTATAACAAACAACTATGCCTCAATCCCAAACAAGTCGTGGTCAGCAATTCTTACTGCTCATCTCGCCCGTTTAAGCCCTCTCAGTAATATTATAAAAACTTAGTTTCTCTAGCACAATGAAGAAGCTATTAGTAAAAGGAAATTGATTGTAATCAGAGATTAGTAAGCTGATCATAATCCAGGGAGAGATATCACCAACTTCGGATACTACGTTAAAGCACATATGGAAGTTACAAATTAAGAATTCTTGCTCTGACAAGCATATAATACAAAGTCAAGATTATGTTAATCAAAGTATTAGAAGAGAACAATCCGAAGAGAAGATTGTATCGTTTTCTCCCAGGATGTCTCTAGAAATTAAGTTAATCATTAGAGATTAAGAGTAAGAACAAATCAATAAGAGAACTTATTTCAGAAAGCAAAGTAAGAGGCCACTTCCTTTTTCTCCATTTTGACCTGTTTTGGTGAGGGGGCATCAGGCCTGAATTCAGTTAATAAATATATACTAGAAAGCAGAAGCTATAAATTATGTTCAGGAAGGTTAACAGACCAACATGATTAACTAGAAAGAAAGACAAACATGCTATAATTGGAAACTTTTGGTTAAAAACTATAAATATAAATGCAATACGCGGCATACAATAAATATATCATGCCATGTTCAGAATGCATGCGAACAAAACCAGCAAGAATACAATTTTTAAAAAAAAACATTCGAGATTGATATCAATACTTGAACTGTGTACTAACAAAATTCAGGCCAAGACCAAAGAAAAAGAATCATTGTCTGAAAGGGAAGCTCGGGGATATCATAAATGGAAAACTAACAGACCTGATACTCTTTGGTGGCACCAGTAATAACGGATGAGACATTAGGATTTGCAGCACACCAGGCAATTGCCAGTTGAGGCAGAGGTACACCTAGTGATTCAGCAATTGGTTTCAATCCATCTACTTTCCTCAACACATCATCCACCAAAGATCTGTTGGCTAAATTCTGCAGTGCATAAGATTACTAGTCAAGTTTCTTGAATAGGAGTAGTTTAGAAAAGCGAGTGACAATTGACAAAGAAAATGTTTACATAAATAACAAAGAATGCACATGCATACACATCAATACATGAAGTTTGGATATGTCCACACAAGTATATATCTGATCTTTTTTTTTAATTGCACCGGGTGTCCGAGCCTCTTCGAGCCCCGACTAATTCCGGGAGTGCACAGGCCCTCGACAAGGAGTTTCTCGCAAGTGCACTACGGTTAATTCAGGTTTTACCCAGTCCGATGGCCCTCAGAAATTATTTGCACCCAGTGGGTTTCGAACTTGAGACCTTGAAAGGGAGCAAACCCCAAGGCTCAAGTCAATTACAAGGAAAACTGCCACTTTCCACTCTTGGACCTGTGGTTCCTCTATTTGGACTGCAACTCAAAAAATCTTGAACCTCTTCTGACAAACACAACTCATAAAGTGCAAAACAAAAAATCTTAGGCGACCGGCTGAATAGCAGTTTTATTCCTTGTTTTTTTTATAGACTAGCGTGACTTTTATTAAATACTTCCAGGTTGTAGCACATAAGAAAAAGTTAATTCTTTTGACGTTCTAGATTAGGATTATAAAGAACAGGACAAGGATATCTGCACACAAACATTAGGAAATAAAAACTACTTGCTAGATATCTGCAAGTCTAAGGGAAGCAAAAATTCCTTTTGGCACACATAAAAAGTCCAACAACAACAACAACCCAGTATAATCCCACTTAGTGGGGTCTGGGGAGGGTAGTATGTACGCAGACCTTACCCCTACCGTTCGGTAAAGAGGCTGTTTCCAAATAGACTCCCGACATCCTTCCTCCAAGAACTTCCCACCTTGCTCTTGGGGAGACTCGAACTCACAACCTCTCGGTTGGAAGTGGGGTTGCTTACCATCAGAGCAACCCCTCTTGTCTGCACACATAAACAGTCCATTTTCTTAAATGAAGATGCTGGTTAAAAACTACAAGAACTAATTGCTTGATAGATCCTCGGATCATCCTAAATTTGGAAAACTTTTAACTCTTCAACACTATCTTATTCATGGCAAGTAGTAGAACATGAACATACAGGTGCATACAAAAAAAGGAATTATTACAATGCTAAACTTGGTCTAATATTCGTACTAGCATCACCCTTCCTTTACTATAGTTTTTCACAGTCATTTTACATGTTAGTGATTAAAAGCTGTAATTCTTTTTTTTAAGTAAACAAAGTGTTAATGAATTAGCACCTATGTGGGTGCTGAAATGAACAATGTGTGAGATGAAAAAGGATAAGTCCTACTGTTCCTGTAGAGTGTCGAGGAACTCAAAAAGACTATCAAGGTTGTACACATGTTTTAAGTTAGTATAAAAAGCAAATTAAGTAGAAATATTTGTATTTGAGTGTATGCGAAGCTACTGTCAGCCCTTTAAAATGACGACTTCCATTTCTTTCTATATTAGCTATTACCCATAGTATGTACGCTGGTATAGTGCGTTAGACAGCATTAGAAGTATTCTCAAAAAATATTATTCATCTTTCTCCCCAACAGCTAATAATAATAGCAACCGTTAGCTGTCCAGAGATGCTCCAATTAACATCAGAGAGGCAAAGAAATAGTTGTGATAATTTGAGTAGCCACTGGTCAGTGCAAAGAGAGGTGATTAATATCTTCTGAGTTGCTGGAGCAAAGATTCTTTTTAAGAGTAGATGCTGGATCAAATATTAAATCTATAGCACAAGCAAAGCCTCTTCTAAGCAGATTCGAATGAGTCGGGCAACCATTATTTACTTAGATCTCCAGTCATGGTTGATTTAACATTAAAGTTTAATAATTCTTGCAAATCTCCTATCTTCTCAAAATAAAAAAAGGAAATTTAGTTCCCTTGAAAAACTTTCACCAATTATTGGTGTTACTCTTTACAAAGTTCTCTTCTCTTACGATTAAGGGGATTTCAACTTATTGAGCCCCAAACTCTTTAATCAACTTTTGCACCCAAACTTTCACCACTCAACCAGCTGTTCAAAGAAATTTTCATTTAGTTATTTAGGAAGCTAACAACTAGGAACTATTGACGACCATGAGTAAATATAAAAGCAATGACTTAAAAGACAATCAGAACGGCAGCATAAAGTTTTCAATAAACAGGATTTTCTTGTAAAACTTCGAGGGTTTTACCTTGTAATTTTCCAGTGCAAATCGACTGTCCGCTGGAATGTTCCCTGCATTATATTTTCCAGTCAGAACGCCTGAAGCAAGAGGACTCCATGTGGTAAGACCAATGCCATAGTTGCTATACAGAGGGAGGTACTCAGATTCAACCTGAAACAATTCAGTGAGGTCCATATTGTTAGACAAAAGACACATGACAAATTTCAAATACAGAGAATGACATTTTTCCAAAGTTAACATTGGAGCTATAGGTGGAGACCAAATGCAATAAAATCTGACAATTCAGGTAGTGATCAGCATAAAAAATAGCATGCAACTAAGATTCTGGAAGTCAAATTGCTCAAACAAAAGCAGCGTAAATCAAAATCAGATCCTGAAGAAGATGCAACAATGGACAACATTAGAACATATGTAGCATACTTAGACAACATATTTTCTCTTCTCATATGACAAAGGGCAATGGATTGCTATGTATAAATAGCAACATTAGACTTGCCACACCCTGAAAATCCAACATTGAAGCTGTCACGACAGATGTACAGCTGTAAAGAATGCAGTTTTGCAATAAAATATCTGACCGTAGAGACCTAGAGGATAAAACAGTAACACCTAATACTATGCTCAGTACCAAACGAGTTGGGGTCACGGACCGTATTTATCCATTAAAACTCATCTCAGGCCAATATTATAACAACAACAACAACAAGCCCAGTGTATTCCCACAAGTGGGAGGCCAATATTACAAAAAAATAAAAATAAAAGTACTAGAAGTTCTATATATTTTTACCGGTGTATAAATCTATGATAGGGTTAAAAGACTCCTAGAAAGGAAAGATTACCTGAACCAAAAAATAAAAAGACTCGGTACTAACATGAAAAAAAAAAAACAACCATCAATTAATTATTATAGCCTATATAGAGAAATCTCTTATTTTACCTCAAATACCCAGTCATGTATTATCATCATTAACCCACTCCTTCCATATTGCCTATAGAGAAATATCTCTCATTTTACCTCAAACACCCTGTCATGTATTATCACCATTAACTCACTCCCTCCATATTTCACATTTCACTTGTCTAATTATCTTATATTGATTTTTGAACTCCCTGACTCTACATCCTAAATTCACATATGACAAAAACAAGTATTCCCTCTGTCCCGATTAATGGGGATTCTTTTTTATTTTTAATCAGTCCCAAAAAGAATGTCGCATTTTCTTACTAAAGTTAATTTATCTTTACAATGCCTACTTCACCCTTAATGAATTAATTTACAACCACACAAAAATCTATGGTTTGTTTTCGATAACAAGTTTCAAACTACTCGTTTTTTCTTGAACTCCGTGCTGAAACAATCTAAACTTGTTGTTTTTAGGCCCGAACTTATGTTTACCTATGAAATGTAAGATCACATTTATTCTGAACTCACACTCTACACATAAAATCACATTTATTCTGAACTCACTTACACATAAGATCACATTTATTCTGAACTCGCCGACTCTACACATAAGATCACATTGATTCTGAACTCACCAACTCTACATCCTAAATTCACATAATTTCCCTCGGAACCAATTAACGTAGATTCTTTTTTTAATCGGTCTCAAAAATAATGTCGCATTTCCTTACTTAAATTAATTTATCTTTACAATTCCTACTTTACCCTTAATGAATTGATTTACAACCACACAAAAATTTTAGATAACAAGTTTCAAATATTCCTTTTTCATGAACTCTGTGCCGAAACAATCTAAACTTGTTGTTTCTGGCCCGAACTTGTGTTTACTTATGAAGATATGTAAGATCACATTTACTCTGAACTCACACTCTACACATAAAACCACATTTATTCTGAACTACTGACTCTACACATAAGATCACATTGATTCTGAACTCATTGACTTTACACATAAGATCACATTTATTCTGAACTCTACACACAAGATCACACGTATCCTGAACTCTCTGACTCTACATAGATCAGATTATTCTGAACTCACCGACTCTACACATAAGATCACATTTATTCTAAACTCACTGACTCTACACATAAGATCACATTTATTCTGAACTCACTAACTCTACACATAAGATCACATTTATTCTGAACTCACTGACTCTAGATCTTGAATTCACATTTGATAAAAGGAAATACAAAAATTAGAGTCAAAAAGATAATACCTTGTGCCTAGACAACAAGTTGTACTCAGGCTGTTCAACAATGGGACCCACAAGATCCAATCTTTGAGCAACACCCCAAGCTTCAGTAATCTGTTGAGCTGACCATTCACTTGTCCCCCAATAAAAAGCCCAACCTTTATCAATCACATAATTCATAGCCCTAACAGTTTCTTCAATAGGTGTACTAGCATCAGGCCTATGACAATAAATCAAATCCACATAAGCCATATCCAGTCTTTTCAAACTAGCTTTCGTCCCTTCGATTATATGTTTCCTCGATAAACCCTTATCATTTGGACCCGACCCGCCCCAGAAAATCTTAGTAGATATAACAATATCTGATCTTTTCCAACCTAATTCACGAATTGCTTGACCCATAATTTCTTCTGCTCTTCCATTAGCGTAAACCTCGGCGTTATCGAAGAAATTGACACCGTGGTCACGACATTTTTGTAAGAGGGATTTAGCTTCTTTGACATCGAGTTGATTGCCGAAAGTGACCCATGCTCCGTATGAAAGTTGAGATACTTTTAGGCCTGATCTGCCTAAATTCTTGTACTGCATTTGCACTTTTTTTCGTTTTTTGGGGGGCAAATCAAGAAGAAAAAAGAGGAAATGAAGATTTGTTGTTTTAAAAGGAAGAAACGGGAAGGAGAAAGGAGTAAAAGTGGGGAATATGAGAATTTGGGATGGAGTTGAAGTGTTGAAATAGCTTAGCTGTTTCCACTTGGCAGAAATTATAAGGATTGTTTGAGTGTGATGGGATCTACTGCGCTAAGCAGTGACCTTTCCTGTGATGTGATGCACTTTTATTAATTACTCACCGTGACTTGTCATTTTGGGTGTGTTTGGTAGGAATTTTTTCATGTTTGATTGAATTAAATGTTTTTATAAAATATTTATTTATTTATTTATTTTTCTCCATTTTTTTATTAAGAGGGAGAAAATATTTTTTAATATTTCTTTTTAATATTTCTATCCTTACCAATTCATCTCACACCTTCTCCCAAAAAATATTAAATTGTATTTTTTTCGTTATCACCTACCCTAATATCTATACATCTCCTCCCTGCAAAAAAAAAAATAGTATCTTTTTTGCTTGAATTTTTTTTTTGTAATTTCAAAAAAAAAAAATTCTACACCACGCACCATCCAATCCCTCCTCCCACCTGCCCCTCCTCTCCCCCCTTCCCCCCCCCCCCCCCCGGCACAAAAAAAATATTTTGAGAGAGTTGAAAAGGCACTATCTCATTGAAAGATTCTATACCTCTGCCCTTCCTCAGCGCATTTCTTTAGACAAAGACTCCATTTTTTCCTCTTTTCGGATGATAAATCTTTCTCAGAACATGGAGTGTGAATCAAACCCATGTTTTTCTTCTTTTGGTAATTTAAACTTCTATTTTTTTCGTTTTACTGCCCCCAGCTCCGTCCCCATCCCCCCTCCCCCCAAAAAAATTTAAATATATTTTTCAATTATTATGTTATTATTAAATATTTTTGGAAGCTAGGGGTTTAGAAATTATAAAGTTTACGGGTTTGAAATTCTGCAGTTTTGAAAGTTTAGCGGTTCGAACGTTTATAAAATTTGTGGGTCCGGAAGGTTTTTGATTTGAAATTTTGTGGCTTCGTGTTTATTATATCTAAATTATTTATGAATATTCTTGAGAAGTCATTTTCCTTAATTTGCGTATCAAACACCGAAAAATGAATAAGACTACTACTTGTTCTCAAAGAAAATATTTTCCACGAAAAATATTTTCCGTTATACCAAACACACCACTTATCTAACATATTTTTTTTGAGTGATATATCCAATGAGTTTCATGAGGGAATGAGTAAACTGACTTTACTCAAGATAGAAAAGTTGTTTATGATAGATTTAAAAAAATACGATAAGGTAGAAGCCACCAAAAAATAGATAATAATAATAGGCAGAAAAAATAAAATAACAAAAAAATGCAGTGTAATCTCATAAATGAGGTCTGGAAAGGGTAATGTGTACGTAGACCTTACATCAACCTTATAATGATTGAGAGTTATGTAACAACTAAATTTGCGCTCCTGAAAAATAATAATCAAAACAAAAAATATAGCAACAAATATTATATTCGATTTCAAGTGGTGGGTTTACAATCTTTAAAATATCTCTAAATTTAAAGAGATGTAGTTATCTGATTCTTCCCCTCATGGACGATAGTTCAAGTGCTTGAGATCTTAATCTTGAACTTGACGGATTTCAGATTTGTAGTACGTCACAAACAATTTAAAGGTCGTCAAGAACCAGGATTTGATGTTCGGTTATCACGAACGAAAAATTTAAAGTCGCCCGCCTATGATTTGAGTTCGCATTGATGCTATTTTTAGAATTTCTTTAGCCTTTCCTTCTGCTTGCTTGCTTGCTTGTGTCTTAACCTTCTCCTTTGACCCCTTTATATTGGTGTGGGTTGGAGTAGACTCCAAGCAAACCATAGTGGGTCATTAGGCTTGAGGGTTATGGGCCAATCCATTTGATATAAAAGCCAAATTGACGAGCTAGCACAATAATACATTGGATTTTTAAAAAAATTAATTTATTTTAGATTTACATAATCGACCCGATTATACTAGCTCATATTATCATTTGGATTAATATGTATTTAATATATGATAAAGTTTAAACTACTTGTGAATTCAAATTTATAAATTTAATTGTCTACTGGTTGTTTTCGATAGACCATCGACTCAAGGAACAGTAGAGATAAGATAAAGCAGTCAAGTAGTAAACATAGGTGAAAACAATGCATTATATCGACGGACGTGAAAGACACAATAACAACAACAACAACAAACACAATATATAATAATAAAAAAACTATGCTTAAGATAATACCAAAAAAAAATCTTAGTACTACTGGTTGGCTTAGGAAGAACGCACTACTAACTGTCAACCTATAACCCTAATCCTCGAACTCCACATCTTCCTATAAAAATTTTAAAATAGGAAATATGAAAATAATATTAATACTGAATAATGTACAACAACAACAACGACGACGACGACGATGACAACCCCAATGTAATCCCACAAATAAGAGTCCGGAGAGGAAAGTGTGTGCGCAGTCTTATCCCTACCTTGTGCAGGTAGAGAGACTGTTTTTGATAAGACCCTACGTTCCAAGCAAACATGCAAATCACAACAGCATAAAGAAGAAATATTAATATAAAAGTCAGGGAGGCAGTAAAAATAACAAGGAAGTAGAACTACCAAAACACAAGCAATATGAGGTAATAATAGAATTTTAAGCATATGGAAATACAAAAATAAGGTACTACTACTGGAAGGAAAGGGAAGACGTGCAAAGGCCTACTAACCTTCTACCCTAATCCTCGCCTTCAACACCTGCCTATCAAGGATAATATCCTCGGTGAGATGAAGATGTCATGTACAACCTAATCACATCTCCCCAATACTTCTTTGGCATACCTACCTTTCCTCATACCCACCATTGTCAATTTATCACACCTCTTCACTAGGGCGTCCGAACACCTCCTCTTCACATGCCCAAACCACCTCAATCTCACTTCACGCATCTTGTCCACGATGGAGGCTACACTTACCTTATCACAAATATTCCATTCTACAAAATGGTGGTTAAACCAACTATGATGTATCAGATGGATTGTTGGTTAGTCAAAAACTCTCATGTATTATTATTTATAAATAATATGATTTAAAACTTTTTCCCTCCGTTTCAATTTATTTGAACCCATTTGACTGGCCACAGAGTTTAAGAAAAGAGAGAAGACTTTTGAACTTATGGTGCAAAATGAGGCACATATATTTTGTGTGATTATAAATCATTGCATAAAGGTAAATTATTTCTAAATAAGAAAAAAGTTTATTTTTTTTGGTACAGACTAAAAAGGAAATAGATTCACATAAATTAAAACGGATGGAGTAATAAGTAATATTTATGACCTTTTTTATCATAAGCTTTTAAAAATATTTGTTTTTTAAATTAAACTTCGCATCCTGCATCGTCACATAAAGTATGAGGGAGAGTGTAACTAGAAAAAAAATTATTTTTTTTTTGTAACTAGAGAAAAAAATATGTGACCTTTTAAATGGTAATACTAATAAGTAGGTTCTATGTTCTTTATTATTATTTATTCTTTTTAGGAATCAACACTAACATTCGCCGGCGTGTTGACAATACTGCCATGTGATAGAGAGTACTTGTTAGGCCGGATCTGATTGGCACGTTTTTCTTTTTTTTTGTTTCTATCAAATTGGAGTATCTTTTTTGCAGATTCAAAATTCAGGAAAGGGCCAAAAGTACTCTTATCGTACGGTAAATAGTTTATAAAAGCCCTATACCATCTATTTGTCTGAATATATATACACCACATTATTTCTAATATCTAATCTTCCCCCACGACTAACGAAAATCTAGCTGGGCATCTCATTAACGGATGTCATTTGTCCACGCGGACCAGTGAGGCTCACAACTAGTTTTTTTTTTTTTTGCCCATTAAATCGATCTGATCCATTTATTTTAACTATGGATCGGTTTTTTAACCATAAACCCACGACAAAAACTCATTTTCTTCCACAATTTAGAGCATAGTTCATCAGCTCCTCTATTCCCCTTTCTTCTTCCCCAAAAATTCTCTTTTACAACTAATTAAATCTTGTTTTTTCCCTTAGAAATGTCTGAAAATTCTGTCTCTTATGGCATCGCGTCTTTGTAGTTGTGATTTAACTGCAAATCATTTTGTGGTTAAGACTCAATTGAACGGTGGTCGTCGATTCTACAAATGCCCTCGTTTTGACGAGGCCTCTTCTTGTGGTTTGTGGGAATGACAAGATGAAGAGATGCCACCACATGTGATGATGCTAATAACTTGAATTCTTCACTAAAGCCAGTTGAAGTTGAAAGAAATTATCTGAAGAAGATGGTGGCTAATTTGGAAGTTGTTGTTTCTGCTGAAAGACTGAAAATGGAGAAAATAATGAAAGAGGTCGAGGGAAACGATTCAGCAAAATTACAGAAGGTTGCTAGGATGGAGGCTTAACTACAAAACATGAAGTTGTTTATTATTTATTTATTTTTAGATTGTCTTTGTGTTAGTACTAGTTTTCAAGATGATTTAGTGTAGTTATGTTATGGTATAGTTATGTTATGATGCAGTTTATGTAGTTATATTTGAAGTTTATGTATTATGTTTTGATGAAGTTTGAAGTTTATGTATTATGTCTTCTGTTAGTACTAGTTTCTGTTTATGTATTAGTTTTTTTTTCCTTTTTCTACATTTGTATTGTTTATGTAATGGTTCTCTTTTGGTATGAAATGAAATTTGTTAGCATTTAAAGTCTGCATTTCTCTTTATTTAATGTTTGCTTCTGTTAACATTTAAATTCTGCATTTCTAAGATGCACACACTATCTGCATTTCCACATGCACAGACTATCTCAATAACAATTTGCATAGGCTATCACAATAACAACCTGTTATAGATAGACAAGAAGAACATTGCCATTAACAGAGTAGCAAGTTTATATTGTTTCAAGATTTAATAATCCCAATAAAATATTGCTATTAGACAAGTAAATGTGTGATCCAAAAACCTGCAGCATTGTCACAACATTTACTTGTCTAAAAACCTAGAACATTTACTTGTTTACAAACATCATGTACTGCACAATCATGCAAAAAAAAGGATTACATTCAACATTTTGAAGCTACATTACTTCCCTTTTTCCCCTCCACTTGCCTCTTCTAGCTTTGAATTTGCCAATATTTTTCTCTTTCACACCCAACAATTGAGTTGTTGTCATTGCTTCCTTCCCGTTCCAGGTAGTTTTCTCTGGGGAGTATGATAGTTTTGTTGGTTGTGAGCTACCAATGTGATCACCTTGAATGGTATCTTCCTAGTGCCAGAATTTTGTTGATTCCTAAGCTGAAGTCTAGTCTTAATATTGTTGATACCCAATTTTTTCCTATGTGTTTTTGTAACCAATATACTTTCAAAATAGCTTGTGAATGCATATATAAGCATCCACAAAAGGTTTGGTATTTTTCTATAATTTGTCAAGCATTTTAAAATCAATTTACAACTTATTTTGTACTATGAAATCCAATATTTAACCTCAAATCTTATTATTTAATAACTAATTTATTTTATTATCTCATTTACATAAAAAATATAATTTATGTAATTTTACAGAATTTTACAAAGCCATCAGGTATTTTTAAACTAAAATTACACTAAATTGCAAATTTAGCCTATTTTAATAAGTATTTCAAGTACAAAATAGTTCCTGATATTTTTTAGTTGCTTCCTAAATATATTTTATTAACTCAGTAATTTTATTGGAATTTTACAAATTGAGAAAAATGGCTATTTAAAATGTAGCCCTTTAATCTTTCAATTCTAGCCCAAATTGAAACCCAAAATCAGCCCCAAAATTAGCCCCCAGTTTCCCGACCCAAGTGCAAAATTACCCGACCCAAACCCACTTAAATTTAACCCACCCGGTCCCTTTTCTAATCCTGATCGTTGATCTCACAGATCAACGGCCCACAATACACTTACCTAAATTAAATCCATAATACCCCCAAGCCCTAGTCACTTTTCCAAATCGGCCGCCTTTGAATCCCTAAAGCTCTCTAAGTCCTGTGAAAACCCTAGTCGTCTCTGGCCCTTTTCACCAGCGTTTATGGTCGTCCTAGACCTGAAACTCCCTTATTCGTTCACTCCTCACCTCTCCTGGCCTTTGGGTTCGAGGATCGAAGCCTTATTTCAAAGATGACTGGACCAGAGGTCCTCCAACAGGGTCTTTTGCTGTTGTGTCTGGACTTTCTCCGGCAAGTCTTAAGGCCTTGAGTCTTTTGCCGACTCCGATGAGCCCGTTCAGGCTTTTCTCGCCATTTCGAGACCTTTCTCTGAAAACCCTATTGTTCGAGGTTCATTTTCATTTTTCTCTATGTTTATTTTACGATCTTCTCTGAGCTCTAGTTATTTTCTAAAATTTTTAAATATCCTTTCTTCGCCTATTTGTGTTTTCAAAATTGTTCGTCTTTTAAACCTAGGGTTTTCTATGACTTATCTGAATTCTTTGATTTTTGTTGTTTATTGTTTCTATTATGTGTTCTTCTCCATGATTTTGAATGTTTTCTACTACAGCTCTAAAGTGTTCTGCTTTACTATGTATTTCTAGGGATTTTAGTTCATGTGTTTATACTTTCTTTATGATGTTCTGCTCTTGTTTATCTTCGTCTATGATGTTCGTTGTGTTCCGACTTGTAGCGGAAACCCTAATTTCTGAGGGGATTTTCCATTTTTCTTTCTCTGTGAAACCCTAGCCGCCTCTAGTTGCTTTCTTATGCTTTGCTACATGTTATTTCCAGTCTTTTCCCGTTCAAACCTATGCATCTTTTATAGTACATTTCCCATTTCTTTGAAATCCTAATTGATTTTGATACAGCTGTTTGATTCTCTAATTGTTCCCTGTTTTTCGACTAAGTTCGAATGCAAGTAGTATCTTGGCTCCTTGATTTCATGGGTGATTACTTGCCTTATATGTTTCCCCCTGTGATTTTCAAATTCTTTACATGTATTTACCCTATATTTTGTGATTAATACTCGATTATCTTTCCAAATTTAGATCTAAGTTTATTTATTTCCATCTGGTTCCTTAATTGAAGGGGTTCCCTTTTCCTTAATTGATTCTGATTGATATTGCTGAATATTTCCTTGCCTTATTGCTGCATCTTTTCAAAACTATAAATAGGCCTTCTCTTTCTCACTAGCACACACTAATACACGAGTCCTCTTTACTCTTTATCACTGAAAACTCTCTGGTCTTATCTTCTCTGTTACTTACTCTCTTTGCTAAGAATTAGCCGGCTGAAAGCCTAGGCTAATTATAGAATCTATACTTGCTCTGTTCTTCGAGTTGCACTGGTAGGCTCCTAATTTCAATTATTAACATTCAACTATCTGTTTACTTTCCCATTTCTTTGTTTGTTATGTTATTTCAACTTAAGCATTTTCATTTTTAATCCCTTTCCCTTATTCCCTTGCCTGTTATGTTCAAGTTCAAATGCTCAACCCTTTTCCCTTTCCCTGGTCTGTTTATATTAAGATTTAATATGTTTAACCCCATCCTCTCCTTTCCCTTGCTTGTTTACATTCATCATTTTTCTTTAAGCATAAACATGTTAATTCCTTTCCCTTTTTTCCCTTATCTATTTGTGTACTTCATTTGAGTTAGCATGTTTTCTCCCTTTTTCCCTCACCTGTTTGTGTATTTCATTAAGCTCTGGCATGTTTAATCCCTTTCTCCTGTTCCCTTGTCTGTTTATCTTATGCTTTAGTATTCTTAATTCCCTTCCCCTTGTTGCCTTGTATGTTTTGTGTTTAAGTTCAGCAGGTTTAATCCTTAGCCATGCTCGTTATCTTCTTATGCTTTTAGTTTAAACTAGCACGTGTAATACCTTTCCCTTGCCTTCTTGTTATTCATTGAGTTCTTGAATCATTTTAGTTTAATCTTGTTCTTTCAATGTTCTTATGTGATTTCCCCTCCCCTTTAGTCCCTGTTTGCCTGTGAGTTTGTTCTGGATGAGAATGACACTTCATTGCCACTTCTAATCTAGAACCAAGGCTGTTAACACCTATACTCAGAGTAATCCCACTCCCCTTACCCTATCTTATGTGTTTGAGCCTTGACAAAGGCATGTTGGTGTCCTAATCACCATACATACCCTTTTCTGACTTGTTTACAAGTTTGCTCTTGTTTGTTAGCCTTTGTAAGAAGTTTGGGGTGTGCCAGTCTCACTCTATAGGCTAGGTATGACCACTTCCTACATTGGTCTTCCTCTAATCCTCACTTTGCACTTATTCTTAGTTCTTTAAGTCCCACCCTCTCTAGTAAGACATGCTTAGGGACCTTGGAGTCTCCTCTGAATTGGATGCCTTAGGGCTAGTAATTCCACACTTGCACTATTCCAATTAGAGTGTAAGCAATGCCTGGGTTTCCTTGAAAGCCCTTGGAACTTTATAACACTATAAAAGAGAAAATCCTCGGATATTGGGAGCTCATATTTGGTAAAAGGCATATGTTGGACATTAAAGTTGCTTCGAGACTCCTCGGGCCTATTATAGCTGTTGATGTATTTAATTTTTATTTCTTTTAATGTTCTTTTCCTTTCCTGCCCAGATTTTTAATAATTTGTAATAAAAGAACTCGGGGGTATAGTGAAAAGGGACATGGGAGGGATTTACTTTCTTGCATTCATTAGAAACCATGTCTATAGGTTTGCATCACTTGTTAGTACCGATACAATGTTTATAGGATTCTCATTACCATATATAAAACATGCCTAAGGGTTTACTTTTCTTGCATCTATATCGCATAGAAATCATGTTTATAGGCTTACTTTTCTTGCATCAGTTAGAAACCATGTCTTACCTTGCACTATTGCATCCATGCCATATCGTTATCACGTCTATAATGTTGCATCGACCCCCATGTAGATACCATGTCTATAGGCTTTTGTTATTGCATCAACTTCATATAGAAATCATGCTTATAGGTTTGCATTTTTAATCTCGCCTAGAAAGCGTGCCTATAGGAAATATATAAACGCTAGGCAAAAATAGTAGGTCGTCTAACAAGTTGTAACTAAAGGGTTAATAATTAAGTCATAAGTTCAGACTCGCCTTATGCTTTCAAACGTCTCAGCTTTCAACTTGTCCTAAATTTGTTTATTTCAGAACTGGCCCGGGTCTACCCCTTTCACAATGCTCTGAACCTGTAACTATTTTTTATACTGAACTAGTGATTTTGCCTAAGTTCAATGCATTAAGAACTTCTTTAAGGTCTTTTAAACTGCCCTTCTTGCATCTCCCGTTTACTTGATTTATGCGGCTTACTCATAAGCCTTTTCAAACTCGTCCGCAGATTTGACTCTCTTTTAACAGACTCTTGTCTGAAATTTACGTTTTCCTCTAAAATCAACTGATTTCCTAAACCTTGTCAACTCCTAAAATGGGCCCGGGGAGCTCGAAGCAGATTTTCTATCCAGCTCTTACGTGCTAAACTAATCTGCCCACTCTTCTACCCTCTTTTAAAGACCAAATTGAAGTCATGTTAAACTATTTGCTGTATGTTACGTGGTTTACTTGGGCCTTTGATTGTTTATTTGTGTACCTCTTACATGTTATGTGTTTATGACTGTCGCTCTAGTATTTTTACCTTTGAATAATACATACATATATATATATATATATATATATATATATATATATATATATATATATATATATATATCATATCTCTCTCTCCTCCCCCCCCCCCTTTTAGGATTAGAAGTCCTAATACCCCCAGGACTAACAGGTTGAGACGGGTATTAGCATGCAATAAATAAATGATACCAACGCTTTTAAATACCTTAACGGGGTGGGAAAGGTAGAATATAGAGATAATGACGATGCAATAATGTCATAAAGCGACCCCTTTTTGGGAATATGTGCAGGATATTGCATCAAATGATCCCTATTGTAGTTAAACCTAGTACCCTTCTCTCTTTTGCTTGTTTTATTCAAATGTTCTTTCATAGTAATGCTTTTCAATCAACTTTCTTTTATTTTAAATTTGCATCCTTCTTTCTTCTTCAAAGCTTTTTCAAGTTATATGAATGCTATATTTGAGAGCCTTACTTGTTTAATTGCTCCATCTTTCATAAAATCTCGATTAACACGGCCGAGAACCACACTAGTGGATCTTGAGGGGTGCCTAATACCTCCCCCTCGAGATAATCTCAAGCACTTATCCGATCTTTGGTTTTCTTTTCAAAATAATCTCTCTTAAGTGTCCTAATGCACTATAATCATTGGGTGGCGGCTCTTCCAATTCCATTACCCGGTCCCAAATGGGAAATAGAGTTGTTTTGCCCATAATGTCGCAAACCCGATTTCGCTTTCTTTTAAGGGAAAAGGGGGGCATCGACAAATATCAGACACAACCATAGGCCTCAAGACTGGATCAGAATTTTCACCAAAGTTTGCTTGAATAACCATTCTTCTGGTCTGAATACTCTGAGTGCTGGAGTTCTGAGTTGGCATTTGAGTGTCTTGACTGGATTACTGACTTGGCTGCTGAGTGTCATAACTAGATGGATGCGTTGGCTGCTGAGTGGTGTGACTAGATTGTTGAGTTGGCTGAGTGTCATGACTGTATAGTTGAGTTGGATGCTGAGTGGTGTAACTGAATTATTGGTCTTGTGGTTTAAAACCTGGAGTAGGTACCATAAAGAATACCGATTCTTGGTCTTTATTTGTCTGAGTGTGGTCTTGCACTTTCTTTGACATCTACTATAATCAAATATATATAATATTTTGTGAGTAAAAAAATTGATTATGTTATCTTGGATGTAGTGGATAGAAAGAATACCTTGTTGGCTAATGGACAACATCTTTTATTATGATTTGGCTGTCCACAAAAGCTGCATGTCATCTGAAGACCCTTCCTAGATGTTGACCATTGTCCTTGCCTTTTCCTAGCTTCATCCTTCTCTCTTGACCTTTTCACTTTAGGTCTACCAATCATCTTTGCTAGTGGTGGTGGATCCATGGCTTGGTGTGGCTCAATTTTTAGAATCTTTCACCTCTAATAGGCTGTAGTTTGTGTTGATACACCAACTGCCAGGCTTGTTTGGAATATCACCAGTGAATCCCAACGGTTGGGTCTTGTTTCTTATATAAGAATACCCTGATAGCATGAACACAAGGGATTCCAAACAAGTCCCAAAGCCTGCATGTGCACCTTTGTTGCTCCAGAATCACTGTGTGCCTATCTTCACCTTCACTTATTTCACAACCCCTGTCTCCATTAATATTTTTCTTGCACTTTCAAGCCATCTCTCTATAATCATTGTATAACTCTATTGCATATGGGTTGTATTCACCTCTCCAACTATTTACTTCTACTGCTCTATCCTTTAGTTGATTCATCACCTTTAATGGTTAATCAGTAACATAGTAAATTTGTAGTTAATCAACATTATTAACTATTAATTAATAGTTAATCAACATTGTAAACAAGTAGTTAATCACCGAAACAATTGCTCCAAATCGAACTTTGAATTACTAGAAAACAAAGTTAATCTTTCACCGATTAGATGCCCTTGCTTGAGTGTGTTCTTCGTTGGGAGAAGAAGAGAGTCAGAGAAAATTCTTGAGTTAGAGAAAAAGCTTACGCTCTTTGTTCTGTATTATCTCCTTCAGATAAATAAGGATAGTAATATCGGTTTTAGGAAGATAACCCACTTTTGCACGTTTAGTTTAGTGGGTGTTTGTGCTCTAATGATCACTTCCCTTTAACCTTTCTCCCTTATCTCTCCTAATCGGGTCGGTCCAGCCCATATGGAGCGACCCATGACCCATAATCCAACATCTCCCACTTCGTTCATAGTGGGCTAGACCGATGTCTTTGACACACTTTTCATACTGGCAAATAGTTGGTGCGAACTGCGAGCACAAAGAGTTGTAAAATTCCAAAGCCAATTAAAGGTTGTACTAAAGCTCTATGTAGAAATTCAATCACATACAGAAAGGATTCACTACTAGCATGAGAATATTATTACTTGCAATACCCCAGACATCATTCGCTATTGCAGTATCTACTTATTCGGTCCCTCATCCTCGAAAGAGGCAAACTCGAGTTCATCTTTTAACTTTGTATCCACAATTACACCCAATACCCTCATGGTAAGTGTAACGGTCGACCTATGAATACAAGTTTAATTACTAATTTTTAGTCGTCTTCCCTTTCTACTCGAATCTTTTCATTCCAAATCAATTGCTTTCCTAGACATGCACTGCATTGCCGAATCACTCATGGCTATTATTAATATGCTAAAGTAGCAATCCTGATTGGCACATTAAGAAACAGTAAAAGGTGAAAGGGTATCAATAAAATTTAATATAACTTCTTTTGGATCTCACACAATGAACAAGCATGGATTCATTCTTCAATTATCCCATTGATCGGTAGCACACGTGGTATGAAACACATGTCATGGTATTCTCACCTTATATTGGTGCGTGTGCCCTTTATATTAATCATCTAACACCGTTGTATAGAGATTTTCAAGTGTCTAACCCAAGTTTCTTACTTCAATAATCCTCAAACTATCTTCTTAGAGAAACTCGTATCTGGCTTATAAAATAAGTCACAATCGAATAGTAAATTCATAAGTTATTAAGAACGGCATCTACAAGTAAATATATGTTGTATTATCCAAGGTTCTATAAGGTCCCATCTCTTCATGATTTTAACGCAAGAGGTGATTGCTCATGTGAGAGAATCAATCTCGCGACTTGTTTGACACACTTTATCAACAAAATATTTATCATATGCATACGAGATATAAGCACAAATTCAAGAGTCAAATATTGAAGAGAATAATATAATACTAAAGTCATATTACAATACATAAATATGTTCATATCCTTCGCAAACTTAGAGCCATAACATGTTTCTCAAACAGGTCTCTAGATATGGCCTTTGTAAAAGGATCAACTATCATGCTTTGCGTAGGAATGTACTATAAATTTATCTCTACACTTGCTACCATGTATCTTACAAAGTTATACTTGATGTCAATATGTTTGGTCTTGCTGGGATACTTTGGATCTTTTGTATATGCAATAGCCGGTTGACTATCACAATATAGAGTCATGGCACCCTAAGAGTTGTTTGCAATATCCAAATGCTCAAAGAACCTCTTCAACCAAACAGCTTCTTGTACTGCAGACGCACAAGCTACAAACTCACCTTCCATAGTTGAAAGGGTTCTATAAGTTTGTGTCTTACTTTTCCATGATATAACACCAACATAAAGTAAGAAGGCATAACCGGATGTTGATTTTCTATCATTCGGATAACCAACCCAATGATCATATGTATATCCTCTCAAGTATAAATCATTTTCACTATAACATAGTGAATAATTTGCAGTTCACTTCAGGTATCTGAAAATTCTATTTACAGCTTTCCAATGGTCTCTTCCAGGATTGGATTGATACCTACTAACCAGATCTACGATATAACAAATGTCAGGGAGAGTACACATCATAACGTACATCAAGCTCCCGACAACACTTGAATATAGAACTCGAGACATGTTTTCCTTTTCATTTTCAGTCTTGGGACACATTTAAAAGCTTAAAGTTTCAACTCTCGCTATAGGAGTATCCATGGATTTGCAACCTTTCATGCAAAAATGCTCCAAAAGTTTCTTTATATAAATTTCTTGAGATAGACTCAATAACTTTTTAGAACGGTATCTTTGGATCTTAACTCCAAGGATGTAGTTTGCCTCGCCCATATCTTTCATGTCAAATGACTTTGAAATTCATGACTTGATAGTTTTCAAATACTCCAAATTGTTTCCGCCCAATAAAATATGGTCCACGTAAAGAGAAAGGATTACAAACATTCCATTGGACTTCTTCACATAAATGCTACGGTCTTCATTGATCATGGTGAAATCATATGAGATCACCTCCTTGTGAAATATCAAACACCATTGCCTTGATGATTGCTTCAGACCATAAATAGATCTTTTTCAATTTACAGACCTTTTGTTCTTGACCTTTAACGATGATGCCTACAGGTTGTTCCATGTAGATTTCTTCATTCAGTTCTCCGTTGAGAAAAGTTGTCTTCACGTAATTTGATGTATTCCAAATCCAAGCGTGCAACAATAGCCAAAAGTAAGCGAATTGAGGTAAACTTCACAACTGGTGAAAATGTTTCCTCATAATCTATTCCGACTTCTTGAGTAAAGCCTTTTGCCACCAATCGTGCCTTGCATCTTTCTATTGACCCATCTGATCTGTGTTTAACTTTGAGATTCCATTTGTTCCCAATGGCTCTACATCCAGGCGGAAGATCAACTAGATCCCAAACTTTGTTGGTTTTCATGGACTCTAATTATTCTTTCATTGCTTTCATCCACTCATCTTTCCCAGGGCTCGATAAAGCCGCAGTCACAGACTTTGGCTCATCCATTTCTGTGGGAGATACCAATAAAATATAATCTTCAATTTCATAAGTAAGTTTGGGTATATTTTTCCTGGCACTCTTTTGTAGTTGAAATTCAGGTTCGTCAGAAGGATTTTGGGATTCGTAGTTCCCACTCCCACTCCCATTCGGATCAAGAATAAGATCTTGATCAATTTTTTTATCAACTGTGTCAGAAGACACTTGCTGACTATCTGAGTTCAACATTTCATAAAGAGGCTCTCCATTCTTTACCTCGCCCTTCTTTGGAAAATTATTTTCCAAAAATATGACATCTCGCGATTCAATATCAGTAACACTTCCATCCTCTAATTCACCAATGAACATATACCATTTGGAGTGTTATAATATCTTATAAAGATACATTCCTTGCGTTTTGGACTTAATATACATAACTTTCTAAAAGAATCTTTTACGTATGCAGCACAACCCCAAGGTCATAAATCCTTTAAGATTGGTTTATGACCAGTCCATAGATCATAAGGAGTGGAAGAAATTGATTTAGAAGGCACTTTGTTCAATACATGAGTTGCACTCAATAACGCATCTCCCCAAAAAGAGATAGGTAATGTAACGATCCGACCGATCGTTTTGAGACCTAGCATGTCGTTCAGTAGTTTGATGTCATGAGCAGCTTCATTTTAGGTTTTATGACTCGTACTCTTGGTCATAATTGAATTTCAAGAAGTTCAGAGTTGATTTGGGAAGAAAATTCTCATTTCGGAAGCTTAAAGTTGAAAGAATGAACTAGGATTAGATTTTTGAGTAAACAACCTCGAAATTGGGATCTAATGGTTCCAGTAGATTTGTATGATGATTTAGGACTTGGGCGTATGCCCGGTTCAGGTTTTTGATAACCCGAGAGCGTTTTGGCGCCTATTGTGGAAGTTAGAATTTTGAAAAAGAATTCTTAAGTTTTCTTGACGTGCATGTCAACGTTATCGATTTCCGTTTGGGATTCCAATATTGGAAGAAGCTCCGTATGGTGATTCTGGAGTTGGGAGCGCGATCAGAAGTGAATTTAGAGGTCCGTAGGTCATTTTGAAGCCATTTGACTAAAGATAGAAATTTGAAGGTTTTTGAGAAGTTTGACCGGGAGTGGACTTTTTGATATCGGGGTTGAAATATGATTTCGGAAGTTGGAATAGGTCCTTAATGTCAATTATAAATTGTGTGCAAAATTTTAAGTCAATCGGACATGATTTGATAGGTTTAATTACCAGAAGTAGAAGTTGGAAAGTTCAAAGTTCATAAAGCTTGGATTGGAGGTCGATTGATGATATTAGCATTGTTTGATGTGATTTGAGGCCTTGAGCAGGTCGATAATGTATTTTGGGATTCGTTGGGGTTCCAAACGGATCAAATCCGGAGCTTGAAGAAGTGTTGAAGCTGCTACTTATAGTATTTATGCTTCTACAGAAATAGGGACCGCAAAAGCGGTATCGCAGGTGCGAAGGGGAGACCCCAGAAATGGTTTTGGTTGGAGCTGCAGGGATCCGCAGATGCAGTTGGGTTTCCGCAGAAGCGGACCGCACCTGCACTGTGGAGAATCACTGAAGAGGAAGGTCTGGACGTGGATGGGAGCCGCAGAAGCGGCAATATGTCTGCAGAAGCGGGACCTCGGAAGCGGACATGGTTTCGCAGAAGCGGAAATGCCTGAAGGCAAAGGGTTGCTTTAAAAGTTGGATTTTGGCCATTTCTCTCACAGCTTGGGCGATTCTTGGAAGGGTTCAAGAGAGGATCTTCATCAACAATGTTAAGGTAATTTATTCCCACCTATTACGAGTTAAATACATTGATTATGTATGGATTTAGTATGAAAATGGGTAGAAAATTGAAGGTTAGAGGAAGATCTAGAAAATTAACGTTATTGGATTTTGACCACGATTTTGGATATGAAATTAAGCAAAAATTATATATTTGAGTTCCTAAGGTCATGGGCAAAGTTTATCTTTGAAAATTTTCGGATTCCGGGCACGTGGGCTCGAGGACATTTTTGTCAACTTTTTATTCGGGGTTAGGAATTGTTATAAATTGGGTTGTAAAGTATAATTGATTTAATGGATTTGTATGGTCGTTTGATAGTTTTGGAGCATTTTCCATTGGTTCAAGTCTTCAGAAGAATGAAGAATGCCGGTTATGAGTCTCAGGAGCGAGGTGATTCTCCTTTATAATCTTGTGAGGGGGAAAAGTACCCCATAGGTGAATTAAATTGATTATGTTCTCCTAATTGTGGGGACTACGTACATACGAAGTGATGAGAGGCCGTGCGTTGCTACTATTATGCTATTGTCCGGGTAGTCTAGGACCCAAAAACATGTTCTACTTGGATTAATTGTGAATCGATTAATGGCTTGAGTTACTTAAATCATATTAAATTAATAAATGGATTTCTAAAAAGACTTAAGCCTCGTTTTCTCAAATTATTAAAGAGAATTGACCTTTCTTGGATATTTGCTCTACATTGACTTCTTGATTAACTGTGTCTGTTTATTTTGGATCATGCCGAACGCCTCAGCAGATTAATAGATGCATCTATACGCGCACCGTCGACCTTCGGCAAGTGCACATTTATTTCTGTTGGATCGGATGGTCGCCTCGATGTGATTTGTGCATGCTTGTGTTACTGCCTGGAACTTATTTAAGTTGTTGCTACCTCACTCTGGCTCGAAATCAGTTTTTTAATGATAAAACGAAATCTAAGGAAATTTTGTGTGAAAGAATTATATGTTTACTTGTTTCCTCTATCTGGATTAGAATCATGTTTATAAGATAAATCCACTGTTTAATATACCCTCCGTTTCAATTTATGTGAACCCATTTGACTGGGCCGAATTTTAAGAAAAGAGAGAAGACTTTTGATTTTGTGGTGTAATATGAGGCACATATATTTTGTGTGGCTATAAATGATTGTGTAAAGGTAAATTATTTCCAAATAAGGAAATGAGTCATTCTTTTTGGCACAGACTAAAAAGGAAATTGAAAAGAATGGATCTTGGGCCTAACTCAACCCCAAAAGCTAGCTTGTGAGGTGAGGATTACCCAAGCCATATAAGGAGACCAAGGACCTCAAATCCCTCCGATGTGGGACAACTCAACACCCCCCATCACGCCCAGATCTCTGGAGCGTGGACAATATAAATGGGGGCCCAACATCGGCAACAATAATTGGGATGAGCCTGGCTCTGATACCATGAAAAGAATGGATCTTGGGCCTAACTCAACCCCAAAAGCTAGCTTGTGAGGTGAGGATTGCCCAAGCCATATAAGGAGACCAAGGACCTCAAATCCCTCCGATGTGGGACAACTCAACAGAAATATATTCACATAAACTGAAATATATATATATATATATATATATATATATATATATATATATATATATATATATATATATATATATATATATATATATATATTAAGGATGAATAATTATTGGACTATTATAGAGTGTCAAAGTTGACCATCTCGTCTCTACCCTTTTGGGATTAGGCGGGATACTCATTGGATACATGTTATTTTTGTACTCATACTACACTTGCTGTGCATTTTGTTGCACAGGTATATGTAACTTCAATGATCTACTAGGCATAGCAGCGCAGATGTTTCTCGGACTAGATGAGCTGCTTCATTCAAGACGGCCGCAGGTATAGCAGTCCCTTCCTGTGTATTGTATTTGCTTTCCATCCACTGTATTCCGGACGAATGTGGTATTTTATTTCTCTTATTAGAAGATGCTCATGCACTTGTGACACCGGGTTATGGGATGGTTTGAAGTATTGTATTAAGTGGTTAACTTTTAAATTTGATTTGAAACTATATTCTTTAAAATTTCTGAATAATGAAGGAAAAATCATGTATTTTAAAAGTGTTGAAACGAGATTTAATTTAGTATTTGAGTTGGCTGGCCTGACAGCGGTGTCTAGCACCACCACAACCCTTAGCGAATTTGGGTCGTGACAATTTGGTATCAGATCACTGGGTTCCTGTCGGTCTCACGAGTCATGAGCAAGTCTAGTAGAGTTTCGCAGATCAGTACGGAGACGTCTGTACGTATCCTCGAGAGGCTACAGGGTTGTTAGGAGTACTTCCCTTCTTTATGTCCTTATCGTGTGGTTCAATTCCTTTTAGGCTTATTCCTTTGATTTCTTCCTACTCAATCTTACGCGACGCGAGCGCTTGCTAGAAATCGAGAATTTGAAGAATTGAAATAGCACTACAAATGTGGTGCAGAATGATTTTCCTGGTATAGTTGATTGGACTATTATAGTTGCTTTATGGAAGGATATTCTATTCTTCAGCTCAGTAACAGGATTTCTAAGAGCCTTGAGGCTAGACACAGGTTTCCATGATACTTACGAATGATTTTTGCAGTGTTGTTGTGATGGTAGCATGTTTGCCCATGTTTCGGGGCATCGAATGAATTGAAGGAATGTTTACTTAGTGTGTAATCAAGGGATTCAATATTTTTTTCCCGGTAAAGGGAAGGCAATCAGATTAAGAATGGTCAGACATGGGCTAGTGAAAGTAATGAGACGTGGTATTTGCAAGCGTGGTAGAGCTTTTCTTTTATGAGAGGGTGTCGTGGTCCTAAATGAACGTACTAAGTTGTTGGTGTTATTATCTGCTACAATTTGCCTTTATGGCAGGATATTCTGAAATAGTATTGGAGGTACGTCAGATATCGCATGGTGCGGTGGTTTAAGATCGAATAAGAATTTCTAATGTTGATGGATCAATTAATATGACCCTTGGAAAGGTTTAAGTTAGCAGCAATTGTAGGTTCAAGTGCCACAAAGATGGAGTTTGTTGAAGGCAACAATGCAGCAACAAAGATTGAGGAAAGACATGTGGGAAGTGTCAGGTGGTGTCAACATTTCTTAGAAGGACAGGTATATGAAGCAACAGTCAAGTAGTTGATTAAAGAAGCAAGTTTGCCAAAAGTGGGAGAGCGGCGGATGTTGCATATGGTCTTGGTAGAAGGATGCCTACGCGCTTAAGGAGAGTTTGGATCAAATTGGGGCTTTGAATGATTGGTGACTGAAGTCTGCGAGTTTAAATCCATTGTTATATATATATACATACATACATACATATATATATATATATACATACATATATACATATATATATATATATATATATATATATATATATATATATATATATATATGTATATATATATTAAGGATGAATAATTATTGTACTATTAGAGAGTGTTAAGTTGACCATCTCGTCTCAACCCCTTCGGAATTAGGCGGGATACTCATTGGTACATGTTATTTTTGTACTACTTGCTATGCATTTTGTTGCACATGTATATACAACTCTAGTGGTCTACTAGGCATAGCAGTGTGGATGATTGTGGGACTAGGTGAGCTGTATCATTCGAGATGGCTGCAGCTAGAGCAGTCCCTTCATGTGTACTGTATTTACTTTTTGTCCATTGCATTTTGGACGAATGTGGTATTTTATTTCTCTTATTAGTAGTTGCTCGTGCACTTGTGACACCGGGTTTTGGGATGGTTTGAAATATTGTACCAATTGCTTATCTATTAAATTTTATTTGAAACTATATTATTTAAAATTTCTAAATAATGAAGGAAAAATCCTGTATTTCAAAAGTGTTAAAACGAGATTTAATTTAGTATTTGAGTTGGCTGGCCTGACAGCGGTGTCCGGCGCCACCACGACCCTTAGTGAATTTTGGGTCGTGACAGGTAAATTTGCCTGCATCATCATGGACCTTATCATGGCCAGCAGTGTTCTATTCCTCCTTTCTGCTACACCATTTTGTTGAAGTGTGTATGAAATAGTTAACTATATGAGGACTCCCTTTTCTTTGCATAATCCTTCAAATTCTTTTGAAAGATATTCATGCCCTCTATCGGTTCTTAAGGTTTTAATTCTTTTGTCTAATTGATTCTCAAATTTATTCATATATTTCTTATAGCATTCAAGTGCTTCAGATTTATGAGAAATCAAATAGACATAACCAAAGTGCGTGAAATCATCAATAAACATAATGAAATTTAAAGCATCAGACCTAGCCCTCACATTCATTGGACCGCAGATGTCAGAATGAATTAATTGCAATAGAAAATTGGTTCTCTAAGCCTTTTCAAATGGTTTACGTGTAATCTTTCCAGCAAGACAATTTTCACAAGTTGGCATTTCAATTTTAGAGAAAGAACCCAAATTCCTTAGTCAATCTATTCATTTGATCCTGCCCTATGTGACTTAATCTTGCATGCGATGTAATAACATCAACATCATTGTTACTAGAATAACATTCTATAACATAACGTTCAACATAATAGTTATACGTTGAAGGATTACAATCTAACACAATAAAAACATCATAACGATTTCCAAAACCATAAAAACATTGTCTTGCGTAATTCTAAGACCACTGCGACTAAAGTTCAAACTGAAATCTAATTCTAGAAGAACAGACACAGATACTAAGTTTCATCGAATCTTTGGAACATATAGGACGTCATGAAACATCAAAGATCGGCCACCACGCATGTCCATTCTGCAAGTGCCTATCCCTTTGACTTCAAGCTTTGCATTATTTACCACATATACATGCTTTGATCCAAGTGAAACTCGACGAAACTCTATGAACGCTTCTCTATCGCAACTCTTATGGTCGGTGGCCCCTGAGTCTACAATCCACAAAGGATAAGATTCAGTTAGTAAAATAATGCCAGAAACATATATAGCACTAAGAGATGCGTTTTGAAATGCTACCTTTTTCGGCTCAATGCACTCACGAGCAAAATTCCCTAGAACTTGGCAATTGTAACACTTCATCTTGCTCTTGTCTTTCTTCTTGGAGAACCATTTTTCTTTCTTGGAATTTTGCTTGTTTCTTTTCTTGGAGGGCCCTTCTCTGGTCTCCTTACCCTTTCCGTCATTTTTCCAATTTCTCTTCCACTTGAAGATTGATCTCTTTGTACCACTTGATTCTACCACAAAGGCATTAGGTACATCTTAGCAACACCAAGTCTTCAAGCTCCACATGACGGACAACGTCAGCAAAATTTTTTTGATGCTATCATTGTGGGTCAAGTTAACCTTCAAATGTTCCTAATTATTAGGAAGAGACCGAATCACTTCATGAACCTGCTCCTTAGAGAGAACATGTCCAAAACCTTTGAGTTGAGAAATTATATTCGACATCACTCTTAGATATTGTTTGACACTGTGGTCATGACACTTTTTGTAAGTGTCAAATTTGATTGTCAGCTGACGAAGGTGAGTCACAGTCGTACCCCCTTATGCCTCCCTTAAATGCACCCACATGGCATTAGCAGTATGGAATTGTTCACATTAATGAATGAAATTATCCACAATTGAGCTTACAACGATTCCACGAGTAGTGGCATCTTTCTTATTCCCAGAATTGTATGCCTCAAGATCTCTCCTATGTTGGGTAGTGTTACCCTTCTTTGGGCAAACCATGACATGGTTAATGGCTTCAAGAGCATCTTGCTCTTCCATCACATACCACATCTTACAACTCCAAATATGATAATTTTCACCGTTCAGTTTGTCACCTTTGTTTAAGTCAGCAATGATAGTTTTTGATGCCATAATCTGTTAAATGAAACAATAATTTCAGTGTATTTATTACTCATCATTCTTGCATGTGATATACACACTTACAGAAATCAATTAAATAAAATATTAATTTTACACTTAGTATAGAATCGAAAGGTTACTACGTTTCCATTCATCATCTACAACTAAATGTTCAAATAATATTTTATAAAATCATTTCTCATAGTGTGTATCTTGTCAAGATTTTCAATATCATGTCATACTTATTTTCGTTGCCACACATTAAATACAAAAAAATAAAATGACATGTAATCTTGCAAAAAAAAAAAAAACAAAGTTTCATTAATAAACAAATTAAAAGTAGTTGTAGAGACGGTTCTCCCACTCAGCTTCAAATTTAAGAACATAAACTCAAAAAGGTTCACTTGGCCAAACCTCGTGGTAAACTTCAGTTAAAATACGACCTAAAGGTTCTCCAAATGAGTCTACTAAAATTGCTAAGGCTTCCCAATCAGATAGTTCAATTTTGTCAATAACATCAATTAGTACATCTCGGGTAAACTGATATTTTCCAGTATGTTCAGTTAGAGAAGCCCTAAGCTCTCTAAATTTCTTTTTCTGTTTCCCTTCGTTCAGCCAATTGATCCGTTAACTGATTTTGTCTCGCTCTTGGGACAATCCTGATGACTTCAGGCTCCGAGTCTGAATCTATAATAGAAATAAGTCCTGCGGCAACGTAGCCTTCTACGTTGTCCTCTTCCTTGACTTCAAGAACTCCCAGTTGGAGTAATTCGAACTTGTCCATCTTTAGTCATATCTGAAATGGGACCAAGGAAATAATAAGAATGGCTACAACCATTCAATGTGACAACATATATCACAACAACTCATAGAAGTATATCAATTTAAGAGATTAGGACAAAAAATGTACTATATTATAAAATAATTTGTCAAGACAAAAAAAGAGAGAAAGAATTTATTGTAACTAATCAGAAAGACTTTCAAATAAGACTACATGGATCACTAGCCTCTCGTATTTGAGAAACATATTTCTCCGTACGTGTTAAGTTCTGTTCTTTTAACATTACATTCAGGAACGTTGTTTCTATTCAATATTGACTCCAAATGTGTTTCTACTCAATATTGGCATTGACTGTTGGAACAATTCGACTGGTCGTTTTACTATTTGGAACCCCGTTCCCTTAAATAAAATTTTCCACATTTTCCTTAGCTAAGTTACGACTTGCAAGGGCGATCAGTTTGGCAGTTAGAAGGGTTTTGGGTGAAAGTAAAACCAAATATTTCTTTAAGGTTCTCTTAAAAGGCCAAGTTTGACTTCGGTCAATTTTCTTAAGAAACGGACCCGGATTCATGATTTGACAGTCCCGGAGGTCCGTAGGAAAATATGGGACATGAGCGTATGCTCAGAATCGAATTCCGAGGTCCCTAGCCCGAGTATGGAATATGAAAAATTGTTAAATAAAAGTTTTAAGGAATTAAAGAATCTAAATATTTATTAAAAACTTACTTATCGGGTTCATATTCTGGTTTCGAACCTTGGTACAAGTTCGAAATATCATATAAGTCCTACAAGTAAAATTTGGTGTCGATCTGAGTAGTCTAAGGGCGTTTTGACCGTTGAAAGGAAATTAAGAACTTGAAATTCATTAAGTTTGATCAATTGGTTTTGGGGCCCGATTCTTTGATTTAGCATTGTTTTGGGTATATTGAGGGTTCGACTAGGTCCACATCCTGATTTCATACTTGTCGGTATGTTCGGGCGGGGAACGGGAGCCCCGAGCGTCAAATGATTGAGGTTCGAGCGAAGTTAAAAATTAGGGGAAAACACCAGCCTGCTGCTTCTGTCAAAACCGCTTCTACAGCACTTTGACCGCTTAAGCAGAGACTGCATAAGAGGTCCATATCTCACAATAGCGGAAAAGGGGGAGTGAAGGGGGGATCACAAAAGCGGTGATCTTAGTGTTCCTTAAACCGCAAAAGCGGTCACCACAGAAGCGGAATCTTGTTCGCATGTGCGAAAACTGCTGGGGACAGAAGGGTTCATTAAATACGAAACCAAGCCCCTTCTCTCTCATTTTTACACCATTTGGGCGATTTTGAACGTTGCAAAAGAGATATTTTCTTCCTAATATCACAAGGTAAGTAATCCCCACTCACTCTTAGCTTAAACACATGATTATCAAATAGATTTAATACTAGTAATCAAATGAAAATCAAGAGTTAGAGCTAGACCTAGGGTTTTGACAAAATTATAATTTTACCACCTAATTAATTATGTAATGAACTAAAATTTGCATATTAGTAATTCTTAGGTTATAGAGAATATTTTTCTTCGAAAAATCTCGGAATCCGGGCACGTGGGCCCTGGGTCAAAAATATGGAAACTTGCGGGAAAGGTTAGGAAACCATTTAAATAGTTAGAATTCAACCTTGTAAGCCCTTATTGACTAATTCCCACATTGTTTAACTAGTTTGTGCGCTTTCGGCTTCGCCTTGAGGTTTCGAGCTCGTTCTTAGCATTTGGGGTGCGGTTTGGAGCGAGGCGAGTCTCCTTTCTAACCTCGTGAGAGGAAAATTTTCCTTTATGACTAATAGATGACATATTTACTATTAAATGCGGGGGTTGCGTATGTACTAGGTAACGAGAGTCCATGCGTAACTACTATAATGTTAATATTTGGGTAGTCTAGGACCCACATCATGCCTACTTTGAACTTTCCCTCATTTGAACTATGAAAATGGCCTTTTATGACTTGGTAGATTCTAGAAGAGAATGTAAAATGAACGTATGCCTATTTATGAAATTGGAAAGATTTTTCCTTGTATATACATGATGCCTTATGGCGCATTCTTGATATTGTCGTGATATTTGTGGATCGGGCCGATCGCCTCGGTGAAATAGATTAGTCCTCTTTTGTATTTTTGCTATCTTTTTCGTGTTTCAGAAAGTAGGGTAGAGATGTGTATATTCTACTAGATACCCTTAAATTGTGACACCAGGTCTTGGCACGTACACTTTAGTAGACTGGTCTTTTGGGTTATGTAATATTATACTACTCGTCACATCTACAGTTTTAGTTCTAAACCCAAGCTAAATGGGTATTTCAGTTAAAATTGGGTGAAACTCTATGTTATTGTTAGTAATATTCCACACTTGGCTGGCCCGACAAGGTTGTTGGGCGCCATCATGACTTGTTTTGGAAATGGAGCGTGACAACATGGTATTAGAGCACTAGGTTCACGTAGGTCTCACAGTGTTACGAGCAAACCTAATAGAGTCTCGTAGATTGGTACGGGGACATATGTATTGGCATTGACTGTTGTAACAATCCGACTGGTCGTTTTACTATTTGGTACCCCGTTCCCTTGAATAAAACTTTTCACATTTTCCTTAGCTAAATTACGACTTGCGAGGGCGATCAATTTGGCAGTTAGAAGGGTTTTGGGTGAAAGTAAAACCAAATATTTCTTTAAGGTTCTCTTAAAAGGCCAAGTTTGACTTCGGTCAATTTTCTTAGGAAACGGACCGGGATTCATGATTTGACAGTCCCGGAGGTCCGTAGGAAAATATAGGACCTGGGCGTATGCTCAGAATCGAATTTCGAGGTCCCTAGCCCGAGTAGGGAATGTTTATGAAAAATTGTTAAATAAAAGTTTTAAGGAATTAAAGAATCTAAAGATTTATTAAAAACTTACTTATCAGGTTCAGATTCTGGTTTCGAAACTTGGTACAAGTTCGAAATATGATATAAGACCTACCCGTAAAATTTGGGTCGATCCGAGTAGTCTAAGGGCGTTTTGACCCGTCGAAAGGAAATTAAGAACTTGAAGTTCATTAAGTTTGATCAATTGGTTTTGGGGTCCGATTCTTTGATTTAGCATTATTTTGGGTATTCTGAGGGTTCGACTAGGTCCGCATTGTGATTTCATACTTGTCGGTATGTTCGGGTGGGGAACGGAAGCCCCGAGTGTCAAATTATTGAGGTTCGAGAGAAGTTGAAACTTAGGGAAAAACACCAACCTGCTGCTTCTGTCAAAACCGCTTCTGTGGCACTTTGACCGCTTAAGCGGAGACTGCATAAGAGGTCCATATCTCGCAATAGCGGAAAAGGGGGAGTGAAGGGGGATCACAAAAGCGGTGATCTTAGTGTTCCTCAAACTGCAAAGCAGTCACCGCAGAAGCGGAATCTTGTCCGCATATGTGAAAACTGCTGGGGACAGAAGGGTTCATTAAATACGAATCCAAGCCCCTTCTCTCTCATTTTTACACCATTTGGGCGATTTTGAACGTTGCAAAAGAGATATTTTCTTCCTAATATCACAAGGTAAGTAATCCCCACTCACTCTTAGCTTAAACACATGATTATCAAATAGATTTAATACTAGTAATCAAATGAAAATCAAGAGTTAGAGCTAGACCTAGGGTTTTGACAAAATTATAATTTTACCACCTAATTAATTATGTAATGAACTAAAATTTGCATTTTAGTAATCCTTAGGTTATAGAGAATATTTTTCTTCGAAAAATCTCGGAATCCGGGCACGTGGGCCCTGGGTCAAAAATATGGAAACTTGCGGGAAAGGTTAGGAAATCATTTAAATAGTTAGAATTCAACCTTGTAAGCCCTTATTGACTAATTCCCACATTGTTTAACTAGTTCGTGCGCTTTCGGCTTCGCCTTGAGGTTTCGAGCTCGTTCTTAGCATTTGGGGTGCGGTTTGGAGCGAGGTGAGTCTCCTTTCTAACCTCGTGAGAGGAAATTTTCCCTTTATGACTAATAGATGACAAATTTACTATTAAATGCGGGAGTTGCGTATGTACTAGGTAGCGAGAGTCCATGCGTAACTACTATAATGTTAATATTTGGGTAGTCTAGGACCCACATCATGCCTACTTTGAACTTTCCCTCATTTGAACTACGAAAATGGCCTTTTATGACTTGGTAGATTCTAGAAGAGAATGTAAAATGAACGTATGCCTATTTATGAAATTGGAAGGATTTTTCCTTGTATATACATGATGCCTTATGGCGCATTCTTGATATTGTCGTGATATTTGTGGATCGGGCCGATCGCCTCGGTGAAATAGATTAGTCCTCTTTTGTATTTTTGCTATCTTTTTCGTGTTTCAGAAAGTAGGGTAGAGATGTGTATATTCTACTAGATACCCTTACATTGTGACACCAGGTCTTGGCACGTACACTTTAGTAGACTGGTCTTTTGGGTTATGTAATATTATACTACTCGTCGCATCTATTGTTTTAGTTCTAAACCCAAGCTAAATGGGTATTCCAGTTAAAATTGAGTGAAACTCTATGTTATTGTTAGTAATATTCCACACTTGGCTGGCCCGACAAGATTGTTGGGCGCCATCATGACCTGTTTTGGAAATGGATCGTGACAACATGGTATTAGAGCACTAGGTTCACGTAGGTCTCACAGTGTTACGGGCAAACCTAATAGAGTCTCGTAGATTGGTACGGAGACATATGTATTGGCATTGACTGTTGTATCAATCCGACTGGTTGTTTTACTATTTGGAACCCCGTTCCCTTGAATAAAACTTTCCACATTTTCCTTAGCTAAATTACGACTTGCGAGGGCGATCAGTTTGGCAGTTAGAAGGGTTTTGGGTGAAAGTAAAACCAAATATTTCTTTAAGGTTCTCTTAAAAGGCCAAGTTTGAGTTCGGTCAATTTTCTTAGGAAACGGACCCGGATTCATGATTGGACAGTCCCAGAGGTCCGTAGGAAATATGGGACCTGGGCGTATGCTCAGAATCGAATTCCGAGGTCCCTAGCCCGAGTACGGAATGTTTATGAAAAATTGTTAAATAAAAGTTTTATGGAATTAAAGAATCTAAATATTTATTAAAAACTTACTTATCGGGTTCAGATTTTGGTTTCGAAACTTGGTACAAGTTCGAAATATCATATAAGACCTACCCGTAAAATTTGGGTCGATCCGAGTAGTCTAAGGGCGTTTTGACCCGTTGAAAGAAAATTAAGAACTTGAAGTTCATTAAGTTTGATCAATTGGTTTTGGGGTCCGATTCTTTGATTTAACATTATTTTGGGTATTCTGAGGGTTCGACTAGGTCCGCCTCGTGATTTCATACTTGTCGGTATGTTCGGGTGGGGAACGGGAGCCCCGAGCGTCAAATGATTGAGGTTCGAGCGAAGCTGAAACTTAGGGAAAAACACCAACCTGTTGCTTCTGTCAAAGCCGCTTATGCGGCACTTTGACCGCTTAAGCGGAGACTGCATAAGAGGTCCATATCTCGCAATAACAGAAAAGGGGGAATGAAGGGGGATCACAAAAGCGGTGATCTTAGTGTTCCTTAAACTGCAAAAGCTGCTCCCTGATCGCATAAGTTGTAGGGACAGACTGCACAACATAAGGATATTGGAGTCGTATGGAGTTAACTTCACCACATTTCAGTTGGAGGGCAGGGCTCGCAAATGGTGGCCGTCCTATGTTTTTAGAAGACCAGTTGGTTCTCTTTCCTCACTTGGTGTCAGCTCACCCAGCCATTTCTTTATCGGTATATTCCACCCTCTATGAGGGACGGGCTGCGTCATTAGTTTGAGCAGCTACAGTAAGGTCAGATGTTAGTGACCGACTATGAGGCAAAATTCTCTGAGTTGTCCCGCCGTGCACTCATGATACTCCCCACAGAGGCAGAGAGGGTGTGACGGTTCGTAGCAAGGTTACATCACACTATTCGGAACACTGTGGCAAGAGAGGTGGAGATATGTACATGTTATCAGCTTACACCGGAGATTGCTCGCAGGATCGAGGGTTACTGTCAGTGAGGTTTTGAGCAGCTGCAGCGGGAGAAGAGGGACAGATTCTTCAGAGAGTTTAGAGGCGCCCCAGCTAGGGGTAGAGGCCACTCCGGGAGAGGTCAGCCCAGTAGGCCCCCAGCTCCAGCACCACCACCTGCTCGGGGTGCTCCAACGCTCTCTTATTTTCGTGACATGCCAGAGAGTTCTTATTGCTCATCGGCTGTTCAAGGTTCTTCCAGTGGGTATGTAGTTCTTCTAGATTCTTCTGGTTCTTATCTCAATGCTATGATGGAGGATTCATACCGCCCGCCGGCTATTCAGGCTTCTTCTAGTAGGTCTTCCAGTTTTCAGAGTCAGCCATCTGGGGAGCCGGCCACCGTACCACGTCTCTTTGAGTGCGAAGACCCAGACTATATGAGGACGTACTGCCCCAGGCTTCGGGGCAAGGCTATACAGCAGGGACAACAGCTAATGGCTCCAGCACCAACGACCCATCCGCCTAGAGGTGGAGGGCAGACTGGTAGGGGTCATCATAGAGGTGGAGGCCAGACAGGGAGAGGTCAGCCAGATGCTTCTCAGTTGAGCGGAGGCCAGGCAGCCAACGCTCTAGCGAGATTTTATGCTCTCCCGGCCAGGCCAGATGCATTGGCCTCAGACGCTGTCATCACATGTATCATTTTAATCAGCGGTAGGGATGCTTCAATATTATTTGATCCAAGATCTACTTATTCATATGTATCCTCTTTATTTGCTCGTTTTCTAGTTATCATTCCTGAGCCTTTGGGTGTTCCTGTTCATGTGTCCAATCCTGTGGGCGATTCCATGGTTGTGGGCCGGATCTACTGGTTTTGTGTGGTTACTTTCTGTGGTTACGATACTAGAGAAGATCTATTTTGCTTGATAAGGTAGATTTTGAGATCATCCTGGGTATGGACTGGTTATCCCCCGATCACGTCGTCCTTGATTGTCATGCCAAGACTATTTCGCTAGCAATGCCAGGATTGCCGAGAGTGGAAGGGTTCCACAGTTAATACCCCTAGCAGGGTTATTCTTTTCTGAAGGCTTAGTGCATGGTTGAGAAAGGGTGTTTAACTTATCTGGTTTATGTTTGAGACATTGCAGCAGATTCTCCAATGATTGACTAAGTGCCAGTGGTCTGAAATTTCGTCGGTTTTTTCCTTCTGATCTTTACGGCATGCCTCTGGATCGTGATATTGATTTATGCATTGATTTGTCTCAAGGCGTTCAGCATATATCTATCCTACCGTACCGTATGGCTCCTAAGGAGTTGAAGGAGCAGTTGGAGGAGTTATTACCAAAATGGTTTGTCTGGCCGAGTGTGTCGCCGTGGGGTGCACCAGTGATATTTGTAAAGAATAAATATGGGACTATGCAGATGTGCATTGATTACCGCTAGTTGAATAACTTCACCATCAAGAACAAGTACCCATTGGTGCGCATTGATTATTTGTTTGACCAACTGCAGGGTGCTAGGGTGTTCTATAAGATTCACTTGAGATCAGGGTATCATCAGTTGAAGATTCAGGATTCAAGGCCGTGTATATGTTCCTAATGTGGATGGATTGCGGAGGAGGATTCTATAGGAGGCCCACAGTTTGAGGTACTTCATTCATCCCAGTGCCACGAAGATGTATCGTGACTTGAGACATCATTACTGGTGGCGAAGGATGAAGAATGACATTGTTGAATATGTGGCTAGATGTTTGAATTGCCAGCACGTCAAGTGTGAGCACAAGAGGCCAGGTGGCCTACTCCAGCAGATGCCCATTCCGAAATGGAAGTGGGAGCGCATCACTATGGACTTTGTGGTTGAGTTGCCGTAGACTTTGTGAAAGATTGATTCAGTGTGGGTTATTGTGGATAGATTGACCATGTTGGCCCATTTCATTCCAGTGGTGGCTACTTACACAGCAAAGAGATACGCTCAAATTTATATTCGACAGATAGTCCGGTTGCATGGTGTACCTGTCTCTATCGAATCAGATAGGGGCCCTCAGTTCACATCTCATATTTGGAGAGCCGTTCATAGAGGTTTGGGCACCAACGTAAATCTCAGCACAACATTTCACCCTCAGACCGATGGGCAATACGAGCGGACAGTTCAAATTTTGGAGGATGTGCTTAAAGCATGTGTGATTGACTTTGGAGGGCACTAGGATCAAATTTTGCCTTATGCGGAGTTTGAGTATAATAATAACTATCAGTACAGCATAGAGATGGCCCCGTATGAGTCATTGTATGGTCGGTGTTGTCGTTCTCCTATAGGGTGGTTTGAGCCTGGTGAGGCTAAGTTACTAGGTACAGATTTGGTACAGAATGCCTTGGATAAGGTAAAGTTGATTCAGGAGAGGCTCCGCACAGCTCATTCTAGGCAGAAGAGTTACGCGGATCAGAAGGTGCGTGATGTATCATTCACGATTGGCGAGAAGGTTCTCTTGAAAGTCTCGCCAATGAAGGGTATTATGAGGTTCGGAAAGAAGGGAAAGCTGAGCCCAAGGTTTATTGGCCCCTTTGAGGTGTTGCAGCGAGTTGGAGAGGTTGCTTATGAGCTTGCTTTACCTCCCAGTTTATCAGGAGTCCATCCAGTTTTCCATGTATCGATGCTTCAGAAGTACTATGCCGACTACTCTCATGTATTGGACTTCATTGCCATTGAGTTGGATGAGAGCTTGGGCTACGAGGAGGAGCCAACTCCCATTGTTGATAGACAAGACTGTCAGTTGAGGTCCAAGAGGGTTTTTGCGGTAAGGGTCCAGTGGAGGGGCCAACCGATTGAGGAGGCGACCTGGGAGTCTGAGGAGGACATGCAGAGCCGATATCCCCACCTATTCAGCAGTCCAGGTACTTTCCTTTTATATCCGTTCGAGGAAGAACATTTGTTTAAGAGGTGGATAATGTAACGACTGGTCGTTTTACTATTTCAAATCTCGTTTCCTTAAATAAAATTTTACACTTTTTCCTTAGATAAATTACGACTTGCGGGGGCGATCACTTCGGCAGTTAGAAGGGTTTTGGGTGAAAATAAAACCATATATTCCTTTAAGGTTCTCTTAAAAGGACATGTTTGACTTCGGTTAATTTTCTTGGGAAACGGACCCGAATTTATGTTTTTACGGTCCCGGAGGTCGGTGGGAAAATATAGGCTCTGAGTGTATGTTCGGAATTGAATTCCGAGGTTCCTAACCCGAGTACAGAATTTTTATGAAAAATTGTTAAATTAGAGTTATAAGGAATTAAAGAATCTAAATATTTATTAAAAACTTAGGTATCGGGTTCGAATTCTGGTTTCGAAACTTGGTATAAGTCCGAAATATCATAAAAGACCTATACGTAAAATTTGGGGTCGATCCGAGTAGTCTAAGGGCGTTTTGACACATTGTACGGAAATTAAGAACTTGAAGTTCATTAAGATTGATCAATTGGTTTTGGGGTCTGATTCTTTGATTTAGCATTGTTTTGGGTGTTCCGAGGATTCGACTAGGTCCGCCTTGTGATTTCAGACTTATCGGTATATTCGGGCGTGGCACGAGAGCCCCGAGCATCAAATGGTCGAGGTTCAAGCAAAGTTGAATCTTAGGAAAAAACACCAACCTGCTGCTTCTGTCAAAACCGCTTATGTGGAACTTTGACTGCAGAAGCGGAGACCGCATAAGCAGTCCGTATATCGCAAAAGTGGAAAAATGGGGAGTGAAGAGGCGTCACAGATGCGGCTCTGGGACCGCAGAAGTGGTCCCACCTATGCAGAAGCCTGACCACAGAACTGGTCCTCTTAGTGTTCTCCAAACCACAAAGCAGCTCTGGACCGCATAAGCGGTCACCGCAAAAGAAAAATTTTGTCCGCATATGCAAAAACCGCCGGGGATAGAAGGGTTCATTAAATATGAACCCAAGCCCCTTCTCTCTCATTTTTACACCATTTGAGCGATTTTGAAGGTTCCAAAAGAGAGATTTTCTTCCTAATATCACGAGGTAAGTAATCCCCAATTACTCTTAGCTTAAACACATGATTATCACATAGATTTAACACTAGTAATCAAATGAAAATCAAGGGTTAGATCTAGATTTGACAAAATTATGATTTAACCGCCTAATTAGCTATGTAATGAACTAAAATTTACATATTAGTAATCCTTAGGTTATAGATATTATTTTCCTTTGAAAAATATCGCAATCCGGGCATGTGGGCCTGAGGTCGAAAATTTGAAAACTTGCGAGAAAGGTTAGGAAACCATTTATATAGTTAGAATTCAACCTTGTAACCCCTTATTGACTAATTCCCACATTGTTTGACTAGTTTGTGCGCTTTCGGCTTCACCTTGAGGTTTCGAGCTAGTTCTTGGCATTTGGAGGTGCGATTTGGAGCGAGGTGAGTCTCCTTTCTAATCTCGTGAGAGGGAATTGCCCTTTAAGGCTAATAAATGATAAATTTGCTATTAAATGCGGGGGCTGCGTACGTACTAGGTGACGAGAGTCCGTGTGTAGCTACTATAATGTTAATGTTTGGGTAGTTTAGGACCCACATCATGCCTACTTTGAACTTTCCCTCGTTTGAACTATGAAAATGGCCTTTTATGACTTGCTAAAGACTAGAAGAGAATAAAAATGAACATATGCGTATTTATGAACTTGGAAGGATTTTTCCTTGTATATACATGATGCCTTATTGCGCATTCTTGATATTGTCTTGATATTTGTGGATCGGGCCGATCGCCTTGGTGAAATGGATGCATATGTGGTACGGGCCGTTCGACCCTAGGCAGTGCACAAAAAAATTTATATTCCGTTGGAGCGGACCGTCGACCTCGGCGTTGTTGCGCATGATTTATATGTTTATGCTTGAGCTTAGGATTTTCTTGATTTGTTGCTAAATAAATAAAAGGAGTAAATATGATTAAGGAAAATATGACTACAAGCATGATATGACTTCTGTGAAAAATGTTTTTAATTACTTTATTCATATTATATAATATACATCATTATTTTGATATTATCTGGACCTAGTAGGTATCAAGTCGACCTCTAGTCTCTACTTCTCCGAGATTAAACGTGATATTTTCTGGGTACATATTGTTTATGTACTCATGCTACGGTTCTGTACTTAAATGTACATGGTCTGAGGCTAATTCATCTAAATATCGTCAGGGTGCGCGCTAGTGAGCAGCGGTCGAGACTTCTATGGTGAGCTGCTTTCCTTTCCACATCGCTCGGCAGCCGGATGGAGTCCTCTTTTGTATTTTTGTTGTCTTTCCCTTGTTTCAGACAATAGGGTAGGGATGTATATATTCTATTAGATGCCCTTACACTGTTACACCAGGTCTTGAATCGTGACAATTGTAGATGAAAACAGTGCATCTGAGCCTCTTTCTTATACGTTTGGTTTTGTATCTAATAGCATTATGACAAAAAAGTATTACCATGGAAACTGCTTCCATAGTGCCTTACGACACCCATTAAACTTAGCAAATATCAAATACATAACTATCAAGACCCATTGATTTCACATATTTTCAGTTCAAATTTTTTTCTTAGAAACTTTCGTTCAAGTTCCGTTGCAAATAGAAACACACAAACAAGCAAGCAAGCAATTTGTTTTATGGCACCAACAACAACCGTCTCTTTATAAGAATAAAAATTACAATGGAGAACACGGAGTACGGATACAACCATGGATTTGATACCATTGTTAGATTAATAATTGCGGGGCGAGAAAAATATTAGCATACCTATTAACGCAACGGAAGAATTGTTGAACTTACCACCGAAATAATTGCCCCAAATCAAATTTTAAATCACTAGGAAATAAGGTTAGTCTTCCCCCAATTAGATGTCCTTACTTGTGTATGTTCTTCGTTGGAAGAATAAGAGACAACAACAACAACAACAACTACCCAGTATACTCCCACCAGGTGGGGTCTGGGGAAGGTAATATGTAGACAGCCTTACCCCTACCCAAAAGGGCAGAGAGGCTGCTTCCAAGCGACCCTCGGCGCATAGGACAAAATGAAAAGCTGCATTGGAAAACAAAGATAAAGTTAGGAACCAAGACAAGACAAAACACAATAACAAAACAAAGCATAAGTAATCCTGCAGAAATAACGTAAATGATTATGTAAACATAAGAAACATAAATACCGTCGCATGCGACAATAACAAGCGACAACTATCATATTACCAACCAAGAGGGGACCTACGCTAAAACACTAGTCATCTACGGGTAACCCTACTATCCCACACCCAACCCCGGGTGGGGCGAACGAAGGACTCTAAGAGCCCCTAGCCTGCAACCCTGATTCTAGACCTCCAGACTCCCCTATCAAGGGTCAAGTCCTCGGTAACCTGCATACTAGTCATGTCCTGCCTAATCACCTCTCCCCAATGCTTCCTAGGCCTCCCTCTACCCCGCCGACCACCAACAATCTCCAGCCGCTCGCAGCTCCTCACCGGGGCATCGGGACCCCTCCTCCATACATGCCCGAACCACCTCAGCCTCGCTTCCCGCATCTTCTCGTCCACCGGGGCCACCTCTACCTTCTGTCGAATAACTTCATTCTTAATCTTATCTAGCCTGGTGTGCCCACACATCCACCTAAGCATCCTCATCTCAGCAACCTTCATTCTCTGAACATGGGAGTTTTTCACGGGCCAGCACTCTGCCCCATACAACATCGCAGGTCTAACCACGGCTCTGTAGAATTTCCCCTTGAGTTTGTGTGGGATTTTCTTGTCACACAGGACCCCAGAAGCAAGCCTCCACTTCGACCACCCTGCTCCTATCCGATGGGTGACGTCCCCGTCAATCTCTCCGTTCCCCTGAATCACAGACCCAAGATATCGGACACTGTCCCTCTTGGCGATGGCCTGAGAACCAAGCATCACATCCCTGCCCACCCCACTCGGCTCGTTGTTGAACTTGCACTCCAGATATTCTGTCTTAGATCTGATAATTTTGAAACCTTTAGACTCGAGGGTCTGTCTCCATACCTCTAACCTTTCACTAACACCGGCGCTCGTCTCGTCTATCAATATTATATCATCAGCAAAGATCATACACCAAGGCACATCCCCTTGGATATGACGGGTTAGAGCATCTATCACTAAGGCGAACAACAGGGGGCTCAGCGCCGATCCTTGATGGAGCCCCATTACTACAGGAAAATGGTCTGAATCGCCACCCACCGTCCTCACCCTAGTCTTAGCCCCATCGTACATGTCCTTGATAACTCTGATATAGGCTTCTGGCACACTCTTCGCCTCCAAGCACCTCCATAGCACCTCCCTCGGGACCTTGTCATACGCCTTCTCCAAGTCGATAAGCACCATATGCAGGTCCTTCTTCTTATCCCTGAATTCTTCCGCCAGCCGCCTGACTAGGTGAATAGCCTCAGTGGTGGAGCGGCACGGCATGAAACCGAACTGGTTCCCAGATATATTCGTCGCCTCCCTCATTCGCGCCTCAATCACCCTCTCCCAAACCTTCATCCTGTGGCTCATTAGTTTAATACCCCTATAGTTGTTGCAGCACTGGATGTCCCCTTTGTTCTTGTACAAGGGCACCACTGTACTCCACCGCCACTCATCCGGCATCCTTTTAGTCTTGAAGATCACGTTGAATAGCCTAGAGAGCCACTCCCCTCCAGGTTTACCCATGCACTTCCAAAACTCCACCGGAATCTCGTCAGGCCCGGTTGCTCGACCCCTACTCATCCTACGCAACGCCCCTAAGACCTCCTCCACCCTAATGCGCCTGCAGTACCTAAGGTCTCTATGACGCTCTGAATGCCCCAACTCCCCTAGCTCTATGCTCCGATCCCCCTCCACGTTAAGAAGTTCCCGGAAGTACGCCTGCCACCTCTATTTGATTTGCGATTCTCCTATCAGAACTCTACCATCCTCGTCCTTGATACACCTGACCTGGTCTAGGTCACGAGCTTTCCTTTCCCTTGCTTTAGCCAGCCGGAATAACTTCTTATCCCCACCTCTCTCCCCTAGTTCCTCATACATGCGACCGAACGCCGCGTTTTTAGCTTCCGTGACTGCCATCTTAGCTTCTCTTCTCGCCTCCCTGTAGAACAACCTGTTCACTCTCCGCTCCTCCTCGCTTGTGCTCCCTGCCAACCTAGCGAACGCCGCCTTCTTCACCTCCACTTTTCCTTTGACTACCTCGTTCCACCACCAGTCACCCTGATGACTACCTGAATATCCCTTAGAAACCCCGAGCACGTCCCGTGCTACCCCCTAACCAAGTTTGCTGTCGCTGACCACATAGCGTCCGCTTCCCCATAACTTCTCCAAGCTCCGCCCTCCACTAAACTCCTTTCCAACTCCTGAGCTTTCTCCTTAGACAAAGCTCCCCATCTAATCCTCGGTTGACCCTGGGCGCCCCTCCTCTTCTTCTTCACCCAGAGATCAACATCCATCACTAGGAGCCTATGAAGAGTTGAAAGAGACTCTCCCGGAATAACCTTGCAATCCTTGCACAAACCCCTGTCGCTCCTTCTGATGAGGATGTAATCAATTTGAGTCCTCGCCGCCGCACTCTTGAAGGTGACCAAATGCTCCTCCCTCTTCCGGAATGACGAGTTCGCAATCAGGAGCTCGGAAGCCCTGGCGAAATCAAGCAGCGAAGTGCCTCCTCCGTTCCTGGCCCCGAAGCCAAAGCCCCCGTGCACCTCATCGTAGCCACCAGCCTCAGCCCCAATATGACCATTGAAGTCCCCCCCAATAACTAACTTCTCCGACTGGGGAATACTCCCCACCAGATCGTCCAAGTCCTCCCAAAAGCGCCTTTTAACCTCCTCGGCTAAGCCTGCGTGCGGCACGTAGGCGCTGACAACATTGAGGACCCCACCCCCAATAACCAGCTTAATAGACATTAACCTATCGTTCACTCGCCTAACCTTGAGTTAGAGAAAAGAACTTACACTCATTTGTTATGTATTATCTCCTTAAGATAAATAGGGAGAGTAATAGAGCTTTTAGGAAGATAACTCACTTTTGCACGTTTAATTTAGTGGGTGTTTGTGCTCTAATGGTAACTGTCACGCCCCAAAATCCGAGGAGCGCGACCGGCGCTCAACCGAGTAAACCCGACCGAGCAAGCCTGTTAGGTCTCATTCTACCCAAACTAGCTCATGAATAAATAGGAGATGGACTCCATTAACCAAATACTATAAACATATAATTAACAATTTCCATTCCATTTTCATTAGCAGCTTCATTCGAAACTTTAAAGGTATTACAAATTTTATACATCATTGCCAAACATCAACATTTCTAGATTAGTTTCCAATACCCGACACTACCCACAATATGTCTACGGAGCCTCTAAATACAAACAAAGAAAATATGAAAATGCCGGCAACAAGGCTCTGGCTATACCTTACACAAATACCGATATAGACTCCGGAATAAAAGTGACATGAGCCACGCATGGCCCCAAGAGGAAAGGGGCTCACCAATACAGCTGTCGGAAAGTAGAGGAGGTGCTACTGTTGGAGCACTGGAGTACCTGCTATAGAACCACCTACAATCATAACACGAATGTAGTGTCCCCGGTAAAAGGGATGTTAGTGCCATTGAATAGTACTAGTATGTATAACTAAACACCTGCTAATTAGAAAGAACTATCAAACAAGAATAAAGAAATCACAAGTAAAACTCAAACTCTTTATAAATGATCACAACGTTTTCAAATAAAAGGGATCACATAGCTTCCACATAAATTTCCATACCTCTAGGTTGTGTTTAATAGACCGTCCAATGAGTTTACGCATCAATTATACACCTATGCGTTTCATTGACCGTCCATAGGGTTCACACACCATATTATATTATACACCTATGCGTTTCATAAATCGTCCATAGGGTTCTTGCACCATATTATATTATACACCTATGCGTTTCATAGATCGTTCATAGGTTCACACACCATATTATATAATACACCTATGCGTTTCATAGACCATCCATAGGGTTCACACACCATATTATATTACACACCTATGCATTTCATAGCTAGTCCATAGGTCCCACATGTTACAACACACACATATGCGTTTCATAGCCCGTCCATAGGTTCTACATGTTACAGTACACACCTATGCGTTTAATAGTCCGTCCATAGGTCCACATGTTACCGCATACACCTATGCGTTTCATAACCCGTCCATAGTTCCCACATGTTACAGTACACGCCTATGCGTTTCATAGCCCGTCCATAGGTCCCACAATAAAATACATCAAAGGCATCACCAGTACATTTATAATTCAAGTTCTCAAGAATAGCACACTGATCACACTGGAGTGTATCTACCACAAATATAGGGTCACAACACCAATTCATGTAAAGTATCAATCAAAGCAATAATCCAAAGTTCAGTCTTACCACATTTACACAAGCATCAATAGAGCTCAATTTCTAAAAGACGGAGTTTTAGCCATACACACCTCATTGAGCTTTCCTTAAGTTACTACAACACTCCAAAACTCTAGCAATTCCATCTAGCAATTCCAATCTACTGTGAGACATAAAAAAAATTAAACACATATTATAAAGATAATCATGAAACTAGCTCATTTGAGCATTTTATCAAGCACTAGTTCATCATCTTAATCTCAAATCTCTTTTTCAAGACTTCCTTTATTCCCTAGCCCAATTTTTACTTATTTATGTTAATCAATCTTCCCATAAACTTAAGTTGTACATTCATTCATACACAATACCAAAATAACCAAGAATCATACCTCAATAACCCATCTTACACCCTAAACTCGAACATAAAACCTAGGGCATACAATCTTGCCTCTTAGATGAAGAACTTGCGATTGGGTTCTTTGATTCTTGAAGATTGATGCAAAATTTGGATGATTTAGATGTTGGGTTCCTCCTTCTCTCTCTAAAGTACTCTCACCTTTCTCTAAAATCAGTAGAAAATGACCCCAAATGAAGCCCCAAAGGTTATATATCAAAATGGGGCCGGGTTATGAAAATAAAAAGAATAACCCTCCGATATCAATTCTGCTATAGTAGAATGCACCGCAGAATGGACATGCGGGTCGCAGAATGCACAGCAAAATCGGTGCCTAAAAATGAGCCACACTGGTTCAGTCTGCAGTTAAAATACGGACCGCATAACAAACATGCAGACCGCAGAACGAAAATGCGGACCGCAGAGTAAAAATGCGGATCGCAGATTTGACCTGACACATGATCGCATTTTCCAGCCTTTGGTAATTCGATCATAACTTCGTGTAGAAATGTACAAATGATGAAAGGTTTGAAGCGTTGAAAACTAGACTCAAAGGACTTTCATTTGATACGCTATTCACCACATAAAAAATTATACATAAATATATATGATCTTTTGAGATAGAGCCTTATGCGAATCCATTTGGAATTTTGGCATATTTTGAAAATATTCCCATTTGGAATACACCTAGACTTTCATTTGGACCTCACATCACTTACCATAAGAATTATACTCATATTTACCAAGTCTAATTGATATCCACCATGTTAATAGTATATAAAAATATTATAATAAGCCTGCATGACACTACGAAATCCTAAATTACTTAGCGAAACTTTCCGGGGCCTTATATTCTCCCCGCCCCCCCTTAGGATCATTCGTCCTCGAATGAGGAGCATAGTCTTCCCCAAACACTTTAACATCACACATGCCTCTTCTAACCTACCTCAAGTCCCTAAATTTTTCAATTTTTGTTTTAGATATTTCGGCAGAGTCTCCTTTGTAACTAGGCCTTTCCATTTACCAGAGAATCACCAAATTCGTCTGAACAACACCATAGAACCACAATGAATATATCCACAATCCTAATCCCAGTATTACAAGCATTACATTATCATATGGATACCAGAACATAGACTGCACAGTTTAGATCAATACACATATATGGTACATTCCAAGTCAAAATTAATATGGTATTCAATCAAGCAAAAAAAAATATTTTCCTTCCACGACGTATTCAGCTTCCCAGATGACGTCATCGACTTACAAGCATTGTCATGACACCTTCTCAAAAGTAACATCAACTCCCAAACATACATAACAAGGATGACAGATAAACATCTTGCATGAGATACCTATCCATTAACTTTACCTTTCAACAATTTCCACTATACAATTTACATTTCACGGGATATTGCAATTCATGGTAACAACATCAACCCATAATTCCCTCACATAGAGTCATACCATCAAGAATTTCATCTCATAGTAAACAAACGATCATGTGTTCATAATAGTCCTTACCAACCATTAATGCAATCACAAAGGTGTTTATCAACAAGAATAAAATTTCATTTCAATCAAAAGTCCATATGAAGTCAAGCCATCACGATTCTTCCTAGTAATGCATCATATAGGATATTACCATGATCATATAGTTCGTTCAAACCAACTCATTACCTTCTTATACATAACATATGGAAACACAAAGTACATGAGAAACAGTTACGGGGGATATCATACTTCTATCGCAACCTAGTGTGTAATAAAGTCATGTTACCTTTATTATCAACTCACATGACATTTTTCAGGGAACACTCACACTAAACCCTTGATGACCCTTAATAGTTACTCTAAGATTTGATACCATAAACTGACCATAAAATTATCTATCCAATATATATATATATATATATATATATATATATATATATATATATATATATATATATATATATATATATATATATATATATATATATATATATATATATATATATATATATATATATATATATATATATATATATATATATATATATATATATAAAGCTTTATCCTTGGCTTGTTTGATCTTACGATTCAAGATCGGGCTGGAGTTATTCAGGAATCCACTAATGCGCTGAGTAGGGCATTTCATGAAGTTACATGCTAAGAGACAAGAGGATTTCGATTCGTGATGCTAATGTGGTTAATCATTGCGATGACATCAACTATTAGGAAATTAAGGCATCGGGGTAACTCGTATATTGGAAATAGGAACCATTAAGGAGGAGTGCCCAACTATGTGAACCACTTGTTTCCAAGAGTGAAGGGTAATTTCGTTTATCAAGAATAAAGTATTCTGGCACCTTGAATGCGATATAGATTTCAAAATACATGAAGTCGAATAACACTCTTAACATTACTTGGAACATGGAATCTATGCCACAAGACCATGAGGATGAAAAGAAGTTGAACGCTTATGAGATTATCATATTATCAAACAATTTAACCTGCCATGATAGTTGATCCTACATGATAGAACTAAAGATACGACAACTTAGTCTTTCAAATCAATATGCTCATGATATTTGCAAAAACAAATGTCTTCTCGACATGGGATGAAATCATGAATTGGTTAGATGGTTATAATAGTTAAAAAAATGATGCTCCGGGAAGAAGGCAAATGACACTCCTATCCAGCCAAGTAGGTGAGATACCTTCCTGTGATGGGGATGTAAGGATCTCAATTTTTCAGAAACCCTATATGCACACGGTGACCATTTCGATTGATATGCACTCATATGATATGTGTTAAGGTATGCTCTTATATTACTTGACACTAAAAAATTTCCATCATGATACTCACAAGAGAGTAGATTGGGTGCTCAAACCATATAAACCATATGCACAACTGAGTAAAAGAGTGACTCGATAAGGATCGCAACACAAGGATGCTTTACATGAAACTTGACACCACTTAGGTAAACTTTACGATGGTGCATATATAGACGCAAATGAGTAGATTTTGACCATTTAAATAAAATGCCTCTATAAGAAATTCATCGAGAATGATACCTTGTTGAGGATTTAGGAAAATCAAGTGAGAAATATCAATAGTGTTATAACTCAATTCAGGAACATAATTAAAGAGCCTAATTCCACATAAGGGCATAAATAAGAGAATCATCACCGAGAGACTTTGTGAATAATACGTCTCATTCAAAGAGCAAGTGCATGCAATGTTTTGTGATTTAGATTATTTTTAAGAGAATATATATATATATATATATATATATATATATATATATATATATATATGCAAGGATAAGGAAATCATAAGGGTTTAACAAAAGCTTTAAACAATCACCGCATTACCAAATAAAAGAATCATGCCATTTTCACATATATTAGTTCATCGGCACTAGGAGCCACAATTGTCACATCACCATTGGCACTAGACCACATTTCATAACACAATCTCTTCCCTCCCGCATTTCACATCATTTCCACATATTTCACATCAATATCAATTCATCATATCAATGATTTCACAAGTTCCCATTTTGATAGTGATAATGATCACATTCCATCCTTATTACCTCGACCACCCTTATTACCTCGGCCACCCTTATCATCCCAGCCCATATTTCACACAACAATAGTTCACAATTCAATCACATGGCTTTTGGCCATCCAGAATATCATTTCGCAACAACAATAACAATTTACATAGAACAACAACAATAATTCTCAAAGAGAAACCACAACAATTCACAAGAATTTCTGTAACCATCAATATTATTTTCATCATATTCAACAACTCATGTACAATTTAAGTCACCACAATAACTATCCACAACAAGCCAAATATGATATTACCACAGTTGTTCAATTGCATAATTTACGACTTCCTTCCATCATTTGTTTCTCAGCTCTTACCACATAACACTTTCATAATCAAGCATTTATTGCCAATTGCTTGCACCATTACATCTTGAGGCTTAACCACAATTACTCAAATCAAGCCAATCACAAGAAGTTCACAAATAGTCCACATAGGTACCACATACCAAATAGTCGTACACCAAACAAAGTGACTCTACAAAGGTGAAAGTTAGCCATACTTACTGATGATATACTACATGATCTCGTGGTGCAGTGACATTAGTAGGAACAAGGGTACTCTTCTTAACAACAATTTCTACCAATCCCTCCATGGCTCAGCATATTCCTCTAACAAGTCCTTAGGTAATCCACTCGGACTCAATGGCGGGATCAATCCCTCCTTACAAGCTTCAAATTCGGGGATTACGGTATCAAAATTACCAATCTTGAGAATAAGACGTAAAGAGGGAATCAACTCCCTATCTTGAGCTATATCGCACGATCTGGATTATCAAAGAAGGGTAAAATACTTAAATGTCCAAATAACCTCCAACTTATAGATGTGGTCGACAATACACCGATAAAAAGGACTCTACTAGACACGGCTCCGAGACATCCTAGGACACTTTAAAACCTTAGGCTCTGATACCAAGTTTGTGACGCCCCAAAATCCGAGGAGCGCGACTGGCGCTCAACCGAGTAAACCCCCCCGATCAAGCCTGTTAGGTCTCATTCTACCCAAACTAGCTCATGAATAAATAGGAGATGGGCTCCATTAATCAAATCCTATAAACATATAATTAACAATGTCCATTCTATTTTCATTAGCAACTTCATTCGCCACTTTAAAGGTATTACAAATTTTGTACATCATTGCCAAACATCAACATTTCTAGTTTAGTTTCCAATACCCGACACAAACGACAACAATTCTACAGAGCCTCTAAATACAACCAAAGAAAATATGAAAATTTCATAAACAAGGCTCCGGCTATACCTTACACAAATACGAAAATAGACTCCGGAATAAAAGTGACCTGAGCCACGCAGGGCCCCGAGAGAAAAGGAGCTCACCAATGCAGCTGTCAGAAAGTGGAGGAAGTGCTACTGTTGGAGCACTAGAGTACCTGCTATGGAATCACCTACAATCATAACACGAATGTAGCACCCCCGGCAAAAGGGACGTTAGTGCCATTGAATATCACTAGTATGTATAACTAAACACCGGATAATTAGAAAGAACTATCAAACAAGAATAAAGAAATCATAAGTAAAACTCAAACACTTTATAAATGATCACAATGTTTTCAAATAAAAGGGATCACATAGCTTCCACATAAATTTCCATACCTCTAGGTTGTATTTCATAGCCCGTCCAATGAGTTCATGTATCAATTACACACATATGTCTTTCATAGACCGTCCATAGGATTCACACACCATATTATATTATACACCTATACATTTCATAGACCGTCCATAGGGTTCACCACCATATTATATTATACACCTATTCTTTTGATAGAAAGTCCATAGGGTTCACACACCATATTATATTATACACCTATTCTTTTCATAGACAGTCCATAGGGTTCACACACCATATTATATTATACACCTATGCTTTTCATAGACAGTCCATAGGGTTCACACACCATATTATATTACACACCTATGCGTTTCATAGCCCGTCCATAGGTCCCACATGTTACAGCACATACCTATGCGTTTCATAGCCCGTCCATAGGTTCCACATGTTACAGTACACACATATGCGTTTCATAGTCCGTCCATAGTTCCATATGTTACAACATACACATATGCGTTTCATAGCCCGTCCGTAGGTCCCACATGTTACAGTACACACCTATGTGTTTCATAGCCCATCCATAGGTCCCACAATAAAATAAATCAAAGGCATTACCAAGTACATTTATAATTCAAGTTCTCAAGAATAGCACATTGATCACACTGGAGTGTATCTACCACAAATATAGGGTCAGAACACCAATTCATGTAAAGTATCAATCAAAGCAAGAATCCAAAGTTCAGTCTTAGCACATTTACACAAGCATCAATAGAGGTCAATTTCTAAAAGACGGGGTTTTAACCATACATACCTCGATTGAGTTTTCCTTAAGTTACTATTACACTCCAAAACTCTAGCCATTCCAATCTACTATGAGACATAACAAAATTAAACACATATTAGAAATATATTCATGAAACTAGCTCATTTGAGCATTTTATGAAACACTAGTTGAGCATCTAAATCTCATATCTTCTTTTCAAGACTTCCTTTATTTCCTAACCCAATCTTTACTTATTTATATTAATCAATCTTCCCATAAACCTACTTTGTACATGCATACATACACAATACCAAAATACCTAAGAAGCATACCTCAATAAACCATCTTATACCCTAAACTCGAAATTAAAACCTAGGGCATACAATCTTACCTCTTAGATGAAGAACTTGCGATTGAGTTCTTTGAATTTTGAAGATTGATGCAAGATTTGGATGATTTAGATGTTGGGTTCCTCCTTCTCTCTCTAAAATACTCTCACCTCTCTCTAAAATCAGTAGAAAATGACCCCAAATGAATCCCCAAAGGTTATATATCAAAATGGGGCCGGGTTATGAAAATAAAAAGAATAACCCTCCGATGTCAATTCTGCTATAGCAGAATGCACCGCAGAATGGACATGCGGGCCGCAGAATGCACAGCAAAATCGGTGCCCAAAAATGAGCTAGACTGGTTCAATCTGCGGTCAAAATGCATACCGCAGAATGAAAATGCGGACCGCAGAATGAAAATGCGGACCGCAGCGTAAATATGCGGATAGCAGATTTGACCTGACACATGATCGCATTTTCCAGCCTTTGGTAATTTGATCATAACTTCGCGTAGAAATGTCGAAATGATGAACGGTTTGAAGCGTCGAAAACTAGACTCGAAGGGCTTGCATTTGATATAATATTAACCACATAAAACATTATACATAATTATATATGCTCTTTTGAAGTGGAGCCCTATGCGAATCCATTTGGATTTTTGGCCTATTTCGAAAATATTCCCATTTGGCATATACCTAGTCTTTCATTTGGACCTCACATCACTTACCATAAGACTTATACTCATATTTACCAAGTCTAATTGATTTCCACCATGTCAATAGTATATAAAAACATTATACTAAGCCTGCGTGACACTACAAAATCTTAAATTACTTAGCGAAATTTTCCGGGGCCTTACAGTAACTTCCCTGCAATCTCTCTCCGTTATCTCTCCTAACCGGATCGGTCAGCCCACATGGAGTGACCCATGATCCATAATCCAACTGGAACAAATGGGTTGTCAAAGTTAAACACAAAGCGGATGGGTCAATAGAAAGATACAAGGCACGATTGGTGGCAAAAGGCTTTACTCAAGAAGTGGAATAAATTATGAGGAAACATTTTCACCAGTTGTGAAGTTCACATAAATTCGGTTACTTTTGGCTATTATTGAACGTTTGGATTTGGAATTACATCAAATGGACGTGAAGATAGCTTTTCTCAATGGAGAACTAAACGAAAAAATCTACATGGAACAACCTGTAAGCTTCATCATTAAAGGCCAAGAAAAGAAGGTCAGTAAATTAAAAAGATCCATTTATGGCCTGATGCAATCTTCAAAATAATGGTATTTGAGATTTCACAAGGAGGTGATATCATATGATTTCACCATGATCGATGAAGATCATTGCATTTATGTAAAGAAGTCCAATGGGATGTTTGTAATTCTTTCTCTTTATGTGGACGATATTTTATTGGCCGGAAATAATTTGGAGTATTTGAAATCTATCAAGTTATGGCTTACAAAGTCATTTGACATAAAAGATATGGGCGAGGCAGACTATATCCTTGGAGTTAAGATCCAAAGATACCGTTCCAAAAAGTTATTGAGTTTATCTGAAGAAACTTATATAAAGAAAATTTTGGAGCATTTTCGCATGAATAATTGCAAATCCATGGATACTTCTACAGCGAGAGGTGAAACTTTAAGCCTTGAAATGTGTCCCAAGACTAAAAATAAAACGGAAGACATGTCTCGAGTTCCGTATTCAAGTTTTGTCGGGAGCTTGATGTACGCTATGATGTGTACTTACCAGACATTTGATATGTCGCAGGTCTGGTTAGCAGGTATCAATCCAATCCCGGAAAAGATCATTGGAAAGTTGTGAAGAGAATTTTCAGATACCTGCAGGAACTGCAGATTATTCACTATGTTATAGTAGAAATAATTTATACTTGAGAGGATATACATATGGTGATTGTGCTGGTGATCGGAATGATAGAAAGTTAACATCCGATTATGCCTTCTTACTTAATGGTGGTGCTATATCATGGAAAAGTAAGAAACAAACTTGTACAGCCCTTTCAACAATGGAAGCTGAGTTCGTAGCTAGTGCGTCTGCAGTACAAGAAGTTATTTGGTTGAAGAGATTCTTTGAGCATTTGAATATTGCAAAGAACTCTCAGGGTGCCATGACTCTATATTGTGATAGTCAAGCGGCTATTGCATATACAAAAGATCCAAAGTATCACAACAAGACCAAACACATTGACATCAAGTATAACTTTGTACGCGATATAGTAGCAAGTGGATAGATAAATTTACAGTACATTCCTACGCAAAGCATGATAACTGATCCTTTTACAAAGGCGATATCTAGAGACTTGTTTGAGAAACATGTTATGGCTCTAGGTTTGCGAAGGATATGAACATATTTATGTATTGTAATATGACTTTAGTATTATATTATGCTCATCAATATTTGACTCTTAAATTTTTCTATATCTCGTATGCATGTGATGAATATTTTATTGATAAAGTGTGTTGAACAAGTTGCGAGATTGGCTCTCTCACGCGAGCAATCGCCTCTTGCGTTAAGAATCTTGAAGAGATGAAACCTTATAGAACCTTGGATAATGCGTGGTTATATTTACTTATAGAGGTCGTTCTTGATAGCTTACGAATTTTACTATTCGATTATGACTTTTTTTGTAAGCCAGATACGGGTTTCTCAAAACAAATGGTTTGAGGATTATTGAAGTGAGAAACTCGAGCTAGACACTTGAAGGTGTCTAGACCAAGATCTATACGGTGTTGGATGATTAAAATAATAAGACACACGCCAATATAAGGTGAGAATACCGTAAAATGTATTTCATTCCACGTGCACTATCGGCCAGTGAGATAATGGAAGAATGAATCCATGCTTCTTCATTGTGTGAGATCCCAAAGAAGTTAGAGTAACGTTTGTTGATATTCCCTTTGACCTTTTAAAGTAACCAATTAATATATATATATATATATATATATATATATATATATATATGTGTGTGTGTGTGTGTGTGTGTGTGTGTGTGTGTGTGTGTGTGTGTGTGTGGTAGTTTTTATTTTATTTACTATTTTTTGTTTTTATATATATTTAAATTTAAAAATAATAACCGATAATTAATTATAAACTAAATAACTAATTATGACATGTGGCATTTTTTAGGTTATCATTTGGCTTAAGGAGAGGATTTTTTCCTCTCCTTTTAATAATATATAGATACATAGATGTTTCTCCGAATTTTTTTTATAAACAATAGCGTACAACTGTCTTTAATTTCAAATGTCTCTTTGCAGGACACAACTGTCTTTTTCCTGAAGAATATATGCATGAAAAATTGAAAATGTACTCTTCCCAACTGTGATAAGAGGTGTTGCTATGATGGTAAGCAACTCTCACTTTCAACCGAAAGGTTGTGAGTTCGAGTTTCCCCAAGAGCAAGGTGGGAAGTTCTTGGAGGGAAGGATGCCGGGGTCTATTTGGAAACAATCTCTCTATCCCAGGGTAGGGGTAAGGTCTGCGTACACACTACCCTCCCCAGACCCCACTAAGTGGGATTATACTGGGTTGTTGTTATTGTTGTTGTACTCTTCCCAACTGTCTCTATCTGTGTACTCGGTAAATGCTGCTTGTAGTGAAGTGAGAAATAGGGGTGACAAATGGGCTAATCGGGTCGGATATGACACGGGTCGAAACTAGCTAATGAAAAATTATCCGACCCGACCTATTTTTTATAAGAATAAAAAATATGTCAACCGGCGGATAATATAGGTAACCATATTATCTTCATGAATATGATTACTTTTGGGAGGATTTCTAGTCTCCCAAACTTGAGGAACCTCCAATTTGAGAGTTTACAAATATAAAAGTTAAACCTATTGGTTATCCATTTAGAAAATGAATAATATGATTCTTATCCATAATTAATTCGTACGTTTTTAAAAATTTATTATCTAACTTTTTTATTGAATAATATGAATGATTAACTATTTTCTTTTAACCATTTTGTCATCCCTAGTGAGAAATCTTGAACAAATTTATGGTTGGTGAATCTTTATTTATTTCTTTTTCTAGTTTATTACTATGAAGTACAATGTTTCTGCCCCTTCTATGTTTGGCACTTTTGCTTTGGAAAGATCAATGTTTGTCCGTAGTCACTTCATCTGTCCTGTCCACGAGTATTATTTGTTTTAATAATGGATACTTTTTCGGGTGATTTTTTTTGCTTTTTAATGTTGGTCCAAAATAACAAGTATAATATTTTACATATAAAAAATAATTAATTTTAGTTTTTTAAACTTTACCCTTATTTAAAAATCTTAATATGCCAGATTAATAATATGTTAATTTTAATTAAAGATAATTTAGTCAATATACTTTTTTCTTAGGAGTTAGTGTTCTCTTAAGGAGTGTGTCAATAGCCAAAAAGTTACTTATTATGGACGGAAGGGAGTAACGACAATAAACAATAATAAAAAAATCCACTGGAGTCCTATTAATGTGGTCTAGGGAGGGCAATGTGCATGTAGACTACTCTTGAAAAATAGAGACGTTATTTCCGGTAGAATCTCGGCTCAGGAAGATAAAAAAACAATAAAAACAAGCAATGGAGTACTTATTAGTCAACATTTATGGTGATCCTTTCAAACAAGTGCAAGCTTATCGCCATATATCTTTTTATTATGTAGACCGCGCGATCCGTGATCGTAAATCTTATCCAAGAGATGTTTTTGAGTTCTAGTATCATAAGCATTTCGTTAAAGGATTATTAATCGGACATCATAAGACATGATAGGAAGTAATATTCTTTGAAACTTCTTTCAGGAAAAATATATGATAATAACTAGATACGATTCTCTATAAGTAAAACCAAGAACTAAAGAAGACATTTAATAGACGAGAAAAACAGAAACACCTATTTTACCTTTTTTCTCCATTTTCATCTTAAAGTTCTATGCACAATACACAACCTTTAAAACACTTTGTGACTAAATGTAAGTTTTTTGATAATGTATTACTGAAATTAAATACAGCAATTTTTTTCCTTGTGTTATTTTCTTGATATTTTGTCTCGAACTATTTCTTTTTACTTGAATAGAAATACAACTTTCATACTTTCTGTATAAAATAACGATTAACTTATGTACTTTAGATATGCACTCCCTAATGGTTGCAGGTGCAAGTCTAAGTACATTAGGCTAAGTACATTAGGCTAAGGCTATGGCCCATAAACATCCATCAGGGCTTGGACAAGGAAAACTAGTCCATGGACCTAAGCTGGATAGTTACATATATATATATATATATCATATAGCAAACTTTATTACATCCCATATTTAAGGTTTGTATTTATTACATTTAAGCATACCAAATTTTAATTTATGTACTATAATTCAAATTAAGGGTATAATTATTGCTTCATTTATTCTAGGGATGATTTTAGGAGCATATATTCCTTTTTCATTTTTTCCTCTTCTCTTTCCTAACGTGATTATTGCACAAACACAGTGTACAATATTTCCTTTAAGAATCTTAGAGTACGTAGTTCCATTCCTTTTTTGGCTTACACCATATATTTCGGTGTTTATCTTACACTTTTTTTGGTAGAATCCTTTCTAGTGACGATACTAATAATTCAATATGTCTTATATATGGTGAGAGTCGTATTTGGTAGTTGAACTCAATTATTGGTGGCAAAGAAAAATGATAATGGGACAATGCTGCGAAACGAGCACTATTTGAATGATATAGCTTCATTATCAAAATTGAAATTTTGAATATTAAGAATTGATTAAATTTGCTATGCTTAAATTTTTTTGACACAAGATTGTAGTTTAATGTAGTATAAATGTAACAATACAATTAAACTACAATTTACAATTTATCTACAAGTTATCTACATTTTATCTATAATTCTACAATTTAACTATATTTTAACTACAAATTCTGGAAAAATATGTCTTCTTCTTCTTCGACAAGTTTCGGTCTGAAATTCAGTCAAAACCAAGTCTAATCTTCACCAAAACCCCTCAAAATTGAGATATAAACTCCTAAACATATATTCCCAATCTACAATTTATCTACAACTTATCTACAATTTATCTACAATTTAACTACAATTGAACTACGATTTCTGGAAAAATATGTCTTCTTCTTCTTCGACAATTTTCAATCTGAAAATTAGTCTAAACCAACTTTAGTCTTCACCAAAAACCCTCAAAATTGAGATATAAACTCCTAAACATATTTCGAATTATTTACAACAACACCCAATCCAAACAAATAACGATTTTTTAAAATTCAAATTTGAATTCAAAGCTTTCAAGCTTTTTAATGGCTATCAATGGTGGAAAATATATGGGGAAGGAGAAAATTACGCTGCAATAGATTTTCTTCCGTTTTAAATTTCGAAATTAATGGTGATAGAATCACCATTTAATGTGATTCCTAAAAAATTTGGAGCCTTTTTAGGGTAGAATCTATCTATTTTTGGTTTGGTACAATTTTTGTAAACAAAACACGGTATATGCGGGTAAATACCAATTCATACACAATTTTGGTAATAAAATTTGCTATATGGTATATATAGGTAAAAATCCCAATGAAAAATATATATTTTTAGTTGCTTTAGAAAATAAGGGAAACTTATAGAAATGTCCCATATAAGTTTCAACTTACTAACAACAACAACAACAACAACAACAACAACAACCAATTAAAATCCCATTTAGTGGGGTCTGGGGAGGGTAGTGTGTACGCAGACCTTACCCCTACCCTTGGGTTGAGAGGCTGTTTCCAAATAGATCCCCGGCATCCTTCCCTCCAAGAACTTCCCACCTTGCTCTTGGGGAGACTCGAACTCACAACCTCACGGTTGGAAGTGGGGGTTTCAACTTACTAACCTCTAGCCAATATTCTAAAAATCAAAACAAACAAGGAATTATATTAGTGGGTATAGTCGAAATTCATTGAAAACATATATATAAGTCAATATATAAAATTTGAGGAAGATTGAGGTGGTTTTGTATCAAAATTCATAATTAAATCGATGTGAATTTTTTTTTCATGTGATACATGTATCAAAAATTTATCACGCATGTATCTCACACACAGATATACATGGATATACATGTGATACACAATCGATAAAAATACGATACATATTTGATACATAGTGTGATACACTTATCATTTTTTTTCATATTCAGTTTTTACTTCGAATTTTCAAGTCAAACTACCTCAAAACTTCATCAAATCATCCCAAAACTGAGATTCAAGCTCCTTAAGATATACTCAATCTATTCTAATAGCACCCATCAAAAGAAAGTAAAATTTTTATTTTTTTTGCTACAAATAGCTAATTGGCCATGTTGGCTAATATTAGTAATATTTTATCAATTGGCCAATTTTTGTAATGAGCTACTTCTAAATGGACAAAGCTGGCAATTTTCCAAAAAATAATAGCTTATAAATATAAGTATATTTTTTTGTATATATGTAAATTATATACATATAATATACATATTTATAAACTTCTTGGCTATCGAATGCAATTAATTCGACTGATCCAATTTTATATTTTGGCCTACTAAAATTCTGATTTATCCCGAGCACGATTTCTCTATTTTACCTATATTTTGTGAATAAAGTAATAATCTGCCATGATTAATTAAATTACACTTAGTATAACATTCTTATATTGATAGTATATAAAACTTAAAATTCAATACAATTAAGGATAATTAGTAAAATCATTTGCCAACGACTTTCTTCTTGATGTCATTTGCAGTGTCCTTGACTTTATCCCATGCACCTTTCTCCTCTTGTTCCGTTGCCTTTTCCAGTGGCTTCTTTGCCATTTCCGAGATTACCTAATTATAGTCATGTGTCAAGTATATATATAATATCAGAAGCGGATACAAAATTTAAATTATATGGGTTTAAAACAATTATTTTTTTAAATAATGCGTTCATATTTACTATATGTTGTAATTTTAATAATTTTTACACATAAAGTTATACTCTGCATTGAAAGTACTGGGTTCCGTTGAACCCGGTACCAAAGGACTGGATCCGCCCCTATATAATATACATTTGATATAAATATGACACATATGTGATACACATATCATCTTTTTTCTGTTCATCTTCTATTTCGAATTTTTAATTCAAACTACTTCAAAACTCCATTCTATCATCAACAAGCTGAGTTTTAAACTCAATAAGATGTATCCAATCTGTTCCAATAATACCCACTTAAAAGGAATTGACCTTTTTTTGAAATAACTAATTATTTAATATTTGTAAAATTTTATGAATTGACTAAATTTTGTACTAACTTACTTATAGGCTGACATAACTTATCATTTCCTAATAAAATTTATCCTCTATTGGGTCCTTCTTCGACCAGTGATAGTTTCATACATGATGAATTTTTTTCATAATTTATTTATGAACACATGTCATGGAAAGGGCGGAGTTAGAATACGTGTTAAAGTTCGGTCTAATTTAGTAATTCTTTTTGTGAAAGTCCAAATCATATATTTTGAGAAATCTACTGAGTAGACATAAATTTTGAATTCAATAAATTAAAAGGACTAAAATTTGGAATCATTAAGTTATAAATTCTTACTCCGCCTTGTGCTCATGAACCGATTGATTTGGTATAAATACCCGTTGCAAATAAATTAAATAGTTGAAAAGACTTACATTTCCAGCACTAGAAGAAACATCTCTTTGACAAATTCACCCACACTTTTCACTTCTTTAGCCCCTTCTTTTACTGCTTCTGCTGCTTCTATTATCTTTTGGCAAGTCTCTTTATCAATCTTCATTTAATTTCCCAAAAAAGGAAACAAGAAAATGTTCACATTAATATTAATATATAGATGTGATCAATATTTAAGAAGAAAAAAATGGGAGTCTAAAAACTGAATAAATATTGTAAAACTCACCTTGTCAGAAGGTCTTGTGGCACTAACAAAGTCTCTACAAATCCATACATTTCCAGGCACAATTATTGATCTAGTAGAAATACAATTGGACATGGTGGATACAACTTTTAAATAAGCCATTTTTTTTTCTTTTTCTTCTTGATTTCGTAATTCTTAATTTTTTTTGGTCAGGCCAAAGATTGAAGTTGAAGTTTGTTTTTTGTTTTATTTCCTACGTTATTGCTAGTAGTTGTATAAACTTGAAGGTGGAAGCAAACCATGAAACCACCTGTCTCTTTTTGAGGGTTTTGATGCGAAAATGGAGAGAAATTTTCTCTGGTTTATAACTGTCGGCTAAGATGAAAAAAAAAATTAATGCTAACCTTTTATTTTGAAGAAACAAGATTTATTTTATTTATATTTTTGATAATTGTAACATTACCCTTTTTTTTAATTATTAGAGTGAAAATTGTTTCTCCGTTCCAAACTTCCAATACCACCTAAAAAATTAATTTCTTTCTTCCTATTTTAGGCTATTGATATTTTATTGCAACGTACAGGGTACCAATTTTAAAACTGGTTTTGTAATAAAAGAAATCCAATCTAATAAAAATTCTTTTTTAAGTTTTTCCTACAAAACAGTAATAGTATTCTAACACAAGTAGTTCTTGAAATTTTTTTTAAAGGACGACAGAAGTACTTGGTAAACATTTTCAACCTTGGGGAATTTTTTGGTTGCTTAGAGCAACTTCTCAAAAAATGTATTTGACATTTATGCTCCTTGAGGAAACCTTTTAAAATTAAATTTGGAAAACATTCAAACACTTTCTTTGGAAAAAATGACACCATATAGCCACTTTAAAGTGCTGCTACTTAGGAATTAGCTAGTGCATCCTGAATTTTAGTTTTTCTGTTTAATATTTCAAGATAAAATGTCTTGATTGTCATGAAGTTAGAATTTATAGTTTAAAATTTCAGAAAAAAATAAGTACTGGCTAATCTCTAAAGAACATCCATGAGAATGGCTATCTATGTACTTACCCCAAAATCACTTTTCCTTAAATGTGTTTTTCCAAAATCTCCTCACCTAAAAGCCCAAGGCGGACAAGGCCCAAAAAAGATTTGTTCGCCCAACCATAGTGTTATGACGCTGAAAGTTCAAAACTAGCCATTTTACGGACTTGTTGCAACAGATTTAAAGTTATTGAAACAATAGCCAAATTTTGGAATTCAGGACATTTTTAAGGATTTCGAACATAAAAAATAGAAGAAGTAAAACTCCGTGACAGTATCCTCGATGAGATCCAAAACAATGTCATGGAGTTTTTTTTTTCTTTTTTAATGTTTGAGATCCATGACACTATAATAGATTTCGAAAATCAGGACAGTGTCCTGGACTTTTCACTTGTTTAAGTTGGAAATCCTTATAGTGGTACTTTCACATCAAAAGAGCTACTTTTTGATAAATTTTTAAAAGTTGGTCAAAAGATGGCTAGCCCACACAGTTTTTTTTACGAAAATTGTACTGCATGGCCTATTTTAGCGCACTCTTTAATGATCAGTCAACAGAACAGCACTGTCCAAATTTATGCGCCACAGCTTTGCATTTAACTACTTCTATTCCTGCATGTTGCAGCTAGCTAGACTACCTCAGAACTCAGACTGACAAGACTTGAAATTTCTGTTAATTTCACTAGCTTCCCCATAATGGTCCCAACATATATTATTTACAGCTTCATCAATTGAGGTTCCCTAGGCCCAACAAATTTATTTCAGATTTTCAGTCCCGTCAAAGATTTTTGTCAAATATTGACAAGAAATTGTTTTACTTCCATCTTCGAGAAATAATGTAATCTTTTTTCTTATAAGCTAGATCCTTATTGATTTATTAATGACTAGTAGGTAAAATGAGGCCTACGATGAATTTAGAAGTCTTATCCCGTGGTTTCCAAGGTGAAATGCGTCGAGTGCGCCCCGATAATTACATCGTTGTGCCTGGGTTATGAGACCCAATATGCTCATTGCTTACACCTGACTCTAAGATGTAAATTATCTCAGGCACGAAAGTATGATGTACTCCTCCTGCTCGAATATGGTTGAAACCAAACCTTGATTCAGGGTGAGAATTCGAGTTCAAAAAAGTGTTCCAAGGTATTTATATTATTTTTCACTCAAACATGATGCGTGTATATAGTTCGAACCAGAAGTAATAAGTTCTATAGAACTTGCGATTTCCAAGTTAGGTCCCCGATTAGTGGACGTTGGGTTTTACACGAACACGATTGTCTCTTTCCAAATTAATGTGTCTGGCTCCTGTAATATTAATTCTCAAATCTTAAGATTTAGCTTTGCAAGGAACTATAAGTAAGATTGATGTATGGGTCAAAATATGACTCCGCGATAATTAACGAGATTAATTAAATCATAAGCTAATTCGTAGTTCATACATGGTATGTGATAGGACCGTGCGTACCCTCATTCCAACCCCGCATTAGTATGATATTGTCCGCTCTGGGCCAAGCCCTCACGGATTTGCTTTTGGGCACCTCCCAAAAGGCCTCATACTAATGGGGTTGGGTAACCATATATATTTGGGTCTATGTTCTCTTTACCAAACGGTGTGGGACGGATGTTTGGTCCCCAACAAACCTCCCCTCAAACTCGGACCACACAATCCCGTGACCTCCCCTCCAGCGAATATCCATTTCCGATCTGCCACCCATCTTGCACCGCCGCTACTACCGCGGGACCCGCCGCCTGACCATCTGTTTCTGTCGAGAAGACTTTCGAGACAAGGCATTTCCGCAGACACCTTACCCTGCTAGCCCGGAGATCACATTTGGTCCAGTTTGGCACACCGTCGACTTCGCACGCGTCGGTGCGCTACTCCGCCCTCCGAACCTGGGCTCTGATACCACTTGATGGGATCGCGCGTACCCTCACTCCAACCCCGCATTAGTATGATATTGTCCACTCTGGGCCAAGCCCTCACGGATTTATTTTTGAGCACCTCCCAAAAGGCCTCATACTAATGAGGTTGGGTAACCATATATATTTGGGTCTATGTTCTCTTTACCAAACGGTGCGGGATGGATGTTTGATCCCCAATAGTATGACCACTTATTGATCACGAAACTCGACCATCAGCCGACTCGATTATTAAGGTTACAGCCTGTCCGCCATCGTAAGGACGGAACTTCAGTATGGTCACGGCCGTCATTGCCAGCTCATACATCTTACATCTATAAATACTAAAAGAAGTAACCCTAGAAAGGGGGCTGCTTCTTCTTCTTCATCACTATTCTCGAGAAAAAAGAGAACATGATTGTAAGGCTCTGAACCTCTCCATGGAGAGGCAGGTCGAATCAATACTATCAATAAAAGATCTCTACACATTTATTTCTAACGATAACACTTATCTCTTGTATTTTTCATTTGGTCTCTTGATTATTATGATCTGCTATGATTGACCCTCGATATATTTTTATTGTTTTATGCTTGCAAAGAATAAGATAACTTAGAGCTAAATAATTTGGTGCCGCCTGTGGGAATTCCATAGCAGAATCGCATTATACTTCCTAGGACCAAAAGGAAAGAAACGCCATAAAAGCAATCCGCTCGCACGATAGCCAGAGCAACATGTCGGGTAAAAGGAAGAAGAAGTGCAAGAAGAAGAAGAAGAAGCCCCCTCATCATGGGGAGAGCACACATAAGATAGCCCCTCCCCCTACCCAAAATGGGATCCTGCCAAAAGAAAAATGTCTCAAAAGCATCTCGAATCAAGATCCGTAACAGGGTAACCTTTACAAATTAGTCGAAAGACTACACTCACGCAAAACATGCAAAATCTCAAATCACAGATAACCTCCAACACCCTATGCATAGTGGGTAATGCGGAAGGAAAAAAGTTCAACTACAAGTGGAACTAGGACTCAGGCCACACGCCTTCGCCATCAAGAATTGCAAGATTCAACCACGGTTGAACAACAACTCAGGCTAGGTACCTTCACCAAAAGCCCAACTACAAATTGAACCGGGTCTCATGCCATGTGCCTTTGCCATCAAGAATTACAAGATTCAACCACGATTGAACAACAACTCAAGCTACGTGCCTTCGCCAAATGCTCAACTACCAGTTGAACCGGGTCTCAGGCCATGCGCCTTTGCCATCGAAAGTTGCAAGATTCAACTATGGTTGAACATCGACTCAGGCTACGTGCCTTCGTCGAAAAATTCAACTACAGGTTGAACCGGGACTCATGCCATGCGCCTTCGCCACAAAAATTATCAAGGTTCAACTACAGGTTGAACCGGGACTCATGCCATGCGCCTTCGCCACAAAAATTATCAAGGTTCAATTACGGTTGAACTAGGACTCAGGCCCTGTGCCTTCGCCAACAAAATATTACATGATTCAACTATGGTTGAACAACGACTCAGGCGATGTGCCTTCATTGAAAAGTTCAACCACAGGATGAACCGAGACTCAAGCCATGCGCCTTCGCCACAAAAAATTACAAGATTCAACTACGGTTGAATAGCGACTCAGGCTACCAGCCTTCATCGAAACGTTCAACTACAGGTTGAACCGGGACTTAGTTCATGCGCCTTCGCCAAAACAATTATCAAGGTTCAACTACGATTGAACTGGGACTCAGGCCATGTGCCTTCGCCAACAAAAAATTAGAAGATTCAACTACGGTTGAACAGTGAATCAGGCTACATGCTTCATCGAAAAGTTTAACTATAAGTTGAACCGGGACTTATGCCATGCGCATTCGCCACAAAATCATCAAGGTTCAACTATGATTGAACTGAGACTCAGGCCATGTGCCTTTGCCACCAAAAAAATTACAAGATCCAACTACGGATGAGCAACGATTCAGGCTAGGTACCTTCGCCACCAAAAATTACAAGATCCAACTACGGATGAGCAACGATTCAGGTTACGTGCCTTTACCAAAAAGCTCAACTACAAGTCGACCTGGGACTAAGGATAAGTGACACTATCGCCAAATAACGGCCACGACTTGTTTACACTAAGTAAAAAAAACGATAAGCAAGAAACTGTTAATCATGGCCATGGCCATCACCGCTAAATAGCCAACCTAATTCCCGACTAAGGCAAGCAAGTGACTCGACGATTGTCAAAGTCACCTACCTAGCCGAGGCCACCGACACTATCATGGTTAAGGCCGCCGGCATCATTACGACCAAAAGACATAGGGGACTTAACATGCCTACAATTTGGGTGAAAATATGACCCCGAGATAATTAACGAGATTATTTATATCCTAAGCTAATTCGTAGTTAATACAAGGTGTCACAACTTATTGATCACGATACCCGACCGTCAGCCGACTCGATTATTAAGGCTACGGCCTATCGCCATCGTAAGGACGGAACCTTAGTATGGTCACGGCTGTCATTGCCAGCTCATACATCTTACATCTATAAATATAAGAGAAGGAACCCTAGAAAAGTGGCTGCTTCTTCTTCTTCATCACTATTCTCGAGAAAAGAGAGAACATGATTTTAAGGCTCTGAACCTCTCCATGGAGAGGCAGGTCGAATCAATATTATCAATAAAAGATCTCTACACATTTCTTCCTAATGAATAACACTTGTCTCTTGTACTTTTCATTTGGTCTCTCGATTATTACGGTCTGTTAGGATTGACCATCAATTTATTTTTATTATTTGATGTTTGCAAAGTATGTGATAACTTTGAGCTAAACAATTGGGTTTATGGACTACTCGAGAATACATGTCTTGGTAGGTAAACAATTCAATTTTGTGAAAAAAGAACGAGGTTTTAGAATATTAAATTGAAATGAGTTTTTTAACATCCTTAGAACAAAATTCTGAGATGGCCATAATGGGACGAAGCTACATTCACTTAAGGGTGGTTAATTGACTATTCTTTATCGAAAAATTACATAGTATATAGGTAAATATTAAGTTTTAGAGGTATATAATATATATTGAATATTCTTTTTCAGTAATTTTTTTTTACTTCGTTTAAATTTGAATACCTTTGGAGAAATTTCTGACTTTGCCGTCCCATGAATATTATATGGAATTTGGACATATATTCTCCTCAATTGATCCCAAAAAGACTTCTCTAATTGGAAAATTGTGCATAGGAAATGAAGAAGCTAGGAATATCATAAAAAAGAGAAGAGTATGACTTGATCAAGTGTCGTTCATACAAACGCCTTACTTGTATACAATGTTACAAGTGTTGAGGAAAGAGCTTGCATGAATTGCATGGCCAGCTTGAAAGGCTTGAATTGTGTGATAATTATAAACATAATAAATACATGCCGATAGGAATTTGTTTTTTATTGGGTTGACATTTATACAACATTAGTTATCTTTCCCTTTCGTTCATCTAACTCCGACTATAGTCTATGCACCGAGCTAGCTATATTGAATGAATGTTACTGGAGTCAGAATTTCTTTTAAGAAGAGTCAAAATACAAAAAGGTGAAAATATAAAGAAGCTTATGAAATTTAATATATAGTATTTATATATATAATTAAATATTTTATCTAATTATACAATGTAAGTTTGCAATGAAATTATAAAACATATATATTATAACATAATATAAAAATACGATCCGAAAAAAAATTGACTATTATAGTGAATAACTGTTATATAAGAATATGTTGTTAGAGAGACGTCCGACATACATTTCAAATATTTGAAATGAATGCAATTTGTCAAAACGAATAATGTACCGGAGAAACACTAGCACTATATATTTCCTTTCCTTAATTACACAATTGTCCCTCAAGAATATCTTTAAATAGATCTGTTTTCACCATTTCTTCCATACCACAATTCACCAGCATTAGTCTATCCTGTGTGCCTGAGAGAGAGAGAGACAGAAAAATAAGTAAAAGAGTGAAACAATATGGCAAGTTGGTACGTAATGTTCATGTTTGCATTAGTACTAGTCCATGCAACAGCAAGAAACATTCCCGAAGTCACAAAACCTAATAACGTGGCTCAAACTCAAGTTCAAACTCATGATAAAAATTTAAACACTGAGATTTTAAGTACGGCTCCAACACCAAGCACTACTGGAGGCCTTAATGACAAAAAAAACTTCATCACATTTGGTGGCATAGGCAGCTGCTCGGGAATTGGTGGTTATGGTGGGATTTTGCCAACTCTTGGTGGCATCGGTGGCGGCCTTGGCGGAGCCGGTGGTGGTCTTGGCGGTTCCGGGGTTAAAGGAATCGGTGGCGTTGGCGCCGCCGGAGGTGTTGGTGGTCTAGGTGTTGGTGGTGGTATCGGTGGTTATAAAGGTGTGGGAGTTATCATTCCTTAGAAGTTTTACTAATGTTTTTAATGTCCCCCCACTATTGCATGTCCAAGTTCTTGTGTTTTCATTTGAAGTTTTTAACTGTGAGTACTATTATTCCTAGACTATTAATGTGTTAGCTATTGTTCCTAAGTCATTGTAATAAGGACATAGTGATAGTTTGTTTAAGTTTTGTTATGTTATGTTCATTTCCCATGTCATTGGGATTGTTGGTTTAACTTGTTTCTAATCTTTGAACTTTGTTTCCCAGAATTCCCCCTTTTTAGTTCTAGTTAATCACCTAAGTCTTTATACTTATGAAGGACTTTATTAGCATGTTAAAGTACTCCAGTTCACAATAAGTGATTAATTTGTCTTTTTATTTTGGTCTAAAATAAATGTTTGTTTATATAATCACGAAAAAATTCAATTTCTTTTTTCAAAATTACCCTTATTTACATATTCCTAAAAAGTCTTTTATTCCTTACATTAAATTATGCTGCAACATTTAATTTAGGATAATTCAGTCGCACTAACTGTTTTTGTCTAAAATTTAGTATTTTGTAATGGATGTACACTAGGCAAAATTGATCCTTTATTGAGGACCGGAGAAAGTATATACTTATGCCTTTTACCTTTCCCTTCTTTTTTCATAATATATTTTGAAGGAAATTGAGAAGAAACGAACCTTTCGGTATGTGCTATGAACTCTTTTATTTGTAGCCTCTTATCTTCTCCAAAGAAGCAAAACTCGAACAAGTATGGATTTAAACAACACATAAAAATATTTCTACAATAAGGTTACAACTTATGAGACAATTACAGATAAATCTCTATGCTAAGTATTAATAGACATGGTAAAAATGGTAACTTCTGCTGCTATAATATGTTGAGCAACACCAGCAATACAAGAGTTGAGTGGCAAGAATATCATCCATTTTTTTCTTCTTCTTATAGTGCTTAAAAATAAATAATCAAGCACATGCATCACACGTTATTTATAAATCATATGATTTTTGGATAATTTCAAGTGGCTTTGACGATCTCAGTAGTAGTCCAGGAATAATCCTACTATCATAATTATACGAAATTTATGAATTATATATGTAGGACCAGCTTACAATTTAATTTCTTTTCCAACCTTGAAAATGTTGGATTTACTTGGAGTATCCACAATTTACAGAGTAGATTTGTTAACAAGATTGTCGATATTCTTATATCAATATAATATCTAAAGAACAATGATATATATACATATTATTACAAAAATAAAAAACAGAATAATGATATATTCAATTCATTATTAATGATATAATATAAATATTGTATACCTTTTTATAAATATATTTTTTATGAACAAGTATTTCTAATAGGAAAAGTATGGATATTTACACATTTCCCATTCCATTTCCAAAATGGGACTATAAAGTCTCATTATTTTCTTCACTGTACACATCCTCTTTAACACATACTCTTGAGATGGGTCCTTTTTTTTTTGTTGCTCTTTACACAAATTTTACAACTTTATACCATATATAGATAAATTATATTTACAACTCCTCATCACCTTCTTCACCACCTTAGCTTTGCTGGGAAATATTTTCCAATTGAGAGACATGTAGTAAGGCTTGACTTCTTCCACATTAACCCTAACTTTGCTTTTGCTATACAAATCATATTTATTAAAAATATGAAGCCATTTCAAATTCTCCTTATCTTCTTCATTCATTAAATGTTTTTAAGCTCCAGATTTATGCAATGGATAAAATGAATGATATCTTATGATAAAAAGTCCAGCTGATGGAAATGTTGTACTATTCTCTTTTGCAACCATGTACATATAATCATCATGACCCCATGACATCATAACATTTTCTAGTCCACAACTCTCAAAATAAACTCCATTTTTAGTGTTGTAAATTGGGTTGTTAAAATCTTGATTTTCTTTGAAATATTTGTGATGAATAATTGATTCATCAAATGCACATCCAACAGGAAATGTGTCACCTACAACTGCCCATTGAGGAAGTGCTCCAAACTTAGGTAAAACAAGAATTTTACCTAAGTCATGAATTAGGGCAGTTAAATGAAGCCAATCTTGATTTGGATAATCTTTTCTAATGGCTTCAGCACTTTGTACCAAGTGCTGAATTTGGGGCTTGTCTAAATCTGGATTACTGTCATCGACAACATCGTTGAGTAATTCACAACATTCCCATATGCTCATTTGTGCCTTGTTCAAATTTGCATACTCTTGTCTCATTTTCTTGACAAAGTCATAGGTTTGATTTATGTGTTGTGTTTTGTAGAAATATTCTACCCCTTGTTGCCTTGCACTTTCTGCATTATTGTAGTCCCTAAAATTATGGCCAAATGCATTGGTTTAGAGTACCATAAATTGATCACCCTCTAATGCCTATTCTTTTCCATTTTCCTGGATTTTCTTTTCCTCTACTTGGATATTCATTTTCTGAATAAAAAGTAGAGGCAAACAGAACCACAACAAGGACCACAATAATCTCAAATTTGAGAAAGTAAAAGAGGGACAATCAAGAAGCAAAGAAGGTAATAAACTTTGTTTTTTTAAAACCTTTTTTTATCTCAAGAAAGAATGGAAGTTACGTGATGTGAAATTTAGGTAAAAAAAAGTTCAGTATTTATAAGTGCTGGAAATTAAAGTCGTTAGTAATTCCTTCCTAAAAAATCTCGAACTAGATAATCTTTCACCTCCCAGATTTTCTTAAGTTAATTATCCACTTAACAAGTGTTTGGATAATTTACGTTAAGAGGATAAAGATCAATTAGATACCTAGATGGCTATATCCCATGCAAATAATCTGATCCAATATTGATTTTTGCTAATCGTAAATATTTTCAGTGAATATAGATTTAAAATCACTAATAACCAACCATTATTTTAGTGATACAGATTAATATGTTCAGTACCTTCAGAAACTCTTGTAACATGAACAAAGAAAGAAATAGTTTTCCTATTGGGCTCCACTTGGGGCATTTGCATATATACCCGTTTTTTGGGTCACATTTTAATTTGTGCCCTTTTGCATTCGTACCTATTTTTTTGCATTACTTCAGTATACGGGGCTGAAGTAGCAAAGGCAACAACGCAAAACTTCAGCATTCTAGTATACGCAAAACTTCAGCATTATAAAATAATTTGAATTATATTTTAAATTCAAGATAATATTGGTTCAAATAAATATTATGGGCTAATATAATTGGATTAATTATATAAATCAAATATGTATGGATTAAATAAATAAATCTTTATCGATTGGGCTAACTCATTAACTGGGCTAAAGTGACGAGCCTACTTCATTAAGCCCATGATGACATCTTCCTAGAGGCCCAGTTTGGTGCCACGTGTCAAATGACGTGGCACACCAAGTCAAACGGAAGAGCCAATAAGATCATGACACATGTCAAAATGACAAGGCATGCCCAGTCACACTGAAAGGCGAATGAAATCATGCAACGTGTGCAAGTGACATGTTCTGGCCAATCAAATGTTGTCGTGACACACTTCAATTTGATTGGTCGGAAAGAGTTTGTTCTTATCATGACCCCTCCCTTCCACAACTATAAATATGGGTCTTCATAACTTAAAAAAGAGACCAGAAGTTATAATAAGAAGTAAGAAAGAGCTCGTGGATCAAACGTTGCAAATTCCTTTACAAGTTTCAAGCTTCAAGTTCAAGTTCAAGAAATCAAGTGCAAGCTCAAGAACAAAGAACAAATCAAGGTCAAGTTCAAGCAATCAATCTCAAGCTCAAGAACAAGATCATCGTTTGTGGCAACAAACATAGGTTCAAAATCAAGCTCAAAGGCGCTTGAATGTATTTATTATTGAAAAGAAGAATCAGAGGAATCATAGAGATTATAACACTCAAATATTCGAAATAAAATACTACGATTGTTGCGATACGTTTCGGTCTTGATTTTATTCTCGACGCAATTTATTGTCTACAATACTTTTTTTACATAACGAAAAGAAAATATTCTTTTTATTAAAATAAAAAAATGCTTTTACTACATCATTTTGTTGAAATGAAAGAAAATGCTTTTTCTATATCATGAAAAGAATGTAATTTTTTTGTTAAAATAAAAAAAAATACATTTTTTACATCATGAAAAAAATATTCATTTGTTGAAATAAAAAAAAGTACTATATTTATAACATGAAAAGAAACTATTATTAATTATAATATTTCAATCTAGGGTGGGGGTGAGAGGTCAGGGCGGGGTGGGGCGGGGTTTGGGTTGATAGGGTGGGTATGTGAGGGTGTGGGGTGCATGGGCGGGAATAGGAATTGTGATGACCCAAAGGATGATCTAATATTTTATAACTCGATTTCGTGTTCCCAAGCCTTAAAAACGTCATGTGGAAAATTTATAAATATAATATTTTAGAACTCGATTTTGGAAAGCCTTTATGTGTAAAAAGTTTAACGTTTTGGGAAAAGAAATTCGGACCGGTGTTCTGACAGTCCCGGTGGGTGCGTAGTAAAATATGGGACCTGAGCGTATGCCCAGAATCGAATTCCGAGGTCCCTAGTCCGAGAAATGAATTTGTGAAGAAAGTTGTAAGACTAAAATTATAATGGTTTTAAGAAATTAGTTAATATTTGATCTCATTTGTATCGGGTCCGTATTTTAGTTTCGGAGTCCGGTGCAAATCCATTATGATATTTACACCTTATCTGTGAAATTTGGTGAGAAAAAGGAATGCCTTGACGTGATTTGGACATTTGGTTTAGAAAATAGAAGTTTTAAAACTATCTTGTAAATTTCATGCAATTTGGTGCTAATTCGTAGTTCTAGGTGTTATTTTGATGATTTGATCATCCGAGTAAGTACATATGATATTTTAAGACTTGTGTGCATGTTTGGTTTGGATCCCTGAGGGGTCGGGTGAGTTTCGGATATGCTACAGAGTGATTTGGACTAAAGGAATTTTGCTGGTATGTTTTAGGTTTGCAGACTTCGCTTTTGCGAAGTGTGGCTCGCAAATGCGAGCAACGCATTTGCAAAGAAGTATCGTATTTTAGATCAGAAGGGCTGGAAGGGACCTTCACAATTGTGCAGCTCAGGATCGCAATTGCAATAAGAATAGGTCGCATGTGCGAACAATTGTTCGCATTTGCGATAGTAACATTTCCTGGACATTCTTCGCATTTGCGAAGGGATGTTCGCATTTGCGGGGTTCGTATTTGCAAACCCCTGATCGCAAATGCGATATCTGCAACTGTTCAGAACAATTTTGAATGAGATTTTTTATTCATTCTCCCATTTTCAAAACCTAAACTTCAAGAAGCGATTTTTCAAAGGCTAGTTCTTCCCCAATCATAGGTAAATGATTCTTAATTCATTTCTTTCAATCATTTACTTCTTTCCACAAGATTTCATCATAGAATCTAGGATTTTTCATGGCGGAATTGAGAGAACTTAAGAATTTCGGAATTTGGGAATTTAGACCTCAAATTGGGATCAAATTCCAAAATCAATTGTATATCCAGGCTCGGGGATGAATGTGTAATCGGGTTTTGGTCTGAATTTCAGGTTGTGACCAAGCGGGCCCGAGGTTGAATTTTAAAGTTTTGGCAAAAATATTGGGAAACCTATAAATATGCATTGGAATTGATTTCTTTAGCGATAATTGATGTTATTAAGTTAATTATGACTAGATACAAGTAGATTGGAGGTGGAATCCAGAGGAAAAGCGGTAATTGAGCTTTGAATAGGCCGTTAGATTAAGGTAAGTGTTTGGTACAACTTTGACTCGAGGGATTAGGGATCCCCGACTTATTTGCTATGTGAAATTCCATGTGTGTGGCGCATAGGTGTGATGACGAGTACCTATATGCCGCCAAATTACCTGTTTAGCCTATTCCCTTTCCCCGTTCCTAATATATTGTATTCGTGTCCTAACTGCTATATGCTTATTAGTGCTTTCATATTTGATTGCTTGTTGTTAAATATTTTTTTTAATTGAAGGTATTAATTATTTCGTAGTTTCATTGCATTAAAATATTGGTTCAACTTGGGTTATTGATGTCTCATGGTATATTTTGGTTGGTCTCGATGTGTAGCATTAATGGCGTGAAGTTTCATAATGGTATAGATTTCTGTTTGCTTTTGGTTTGAGGCTTAAATATTGTGGAGGGTTTTGAACTAAATTGTAAAAATTCTTGTTCTTATCGTGTGACTGTTACTGACATGGTGAGATGGGTTGCACGCCGCAATAGGAGGAATGGGGGTGAATGAAATGTCTGGTGGGATCGGGTTGCATTCCGCGCAATAGGAGTAATAACAGTGGATTTATGAGATCGGGTTGCATGCCGCAACAGGTAAAATAAGGGTGATATACTAAGGAGTAATAAGGGTGGACTGGTGGGATCGGGTTGCACACTGCAACAGGAGAAATAAAGGTAAATGATCATATTTTTATTGATGTTATGGTGGGATCGGGATGCGCGCCGCATCATTTTGTTGTTTATACATTCTTCCTCTGCTGCGATTTTATCCTGTGCATTGTCACTCTCTTAAGGATCGGTTATAACTGAGTACTGGCAAGATTATTAAGTTTCGTATTTATTTTACTGCAAGTTACTGTTCCATTTCGTTCCGTTCTTCCTTTTGCTTTACTATAAACTATATGTAGGTTATATTGTAAATGCCCTACCTTAGCCTTGTCGCTACCTCGTCGAGGTTAGACTCGACACTTACCACTACATGGGGTCGGTTGTACTGATACTGTATTCTGCACCTTCTCTGCAGATTTTGGAGCTGGTTGTGGCTGATCGAGAGGTCGGTTATATGCATTCATGTAGGAGATCCAAGGTAGTCATGCAGGCGTCCGCAGGCCTAGGGCCTCTCCTATGTTTTTACATTTCTGTTTTATCTTCTTTCGAGACAAATGTACTTTTCTTTCAGACTAATACTTGTAGATATTCTTAGTATGTTCGTGGATTGTGACACCAGTTTCTGGGTGGTAAAGGTTTCGATATTGTTAATAGTATATGGATAATTGGCTTATTAAGTACTTCCGCATTTATTTCAGTGTGATTTAGCTTTGTTAATTTTATCTATAAAATATAAAGGAAAAAGGTGAATAGAGCTCTAACCTTGGCTTGCCTAGCGTGTGTGATGTTAGTACCAACACGGTCCCAACGGTGGGAATTCGGGTCGTAACAGGAATAAGGCGGGAAGGTTCAAAAAAAGAGTTTTCAAAAATATTTTCCCTTCTCTTGATAAGGAAAATATTTTCCTCCAATTAGAGGAAAATGAATTCATAAGGAAAATGTTTCAAAATACTTAAGCTAATCAAACATGAAAAATTTTAAAAAAAATTCTTCATACCAAACACACTCTTAGTTAAGTAGTTTTGCTCAAACTCGGTATATGTATTAAAAAATTTACTAAATATGTACAAATATTAAATTTTAAACCTATTACCAGCATTTCAGGTTGATGTCCTAGTCCGAATACATAAATTTCAAACTCAGATCCGCCTCTATGGGGAATGGAGTGCTTCTTGGTAAGAACCGGTTTATCCCCCCTTAGTGGGCTTAATCAGGGCGAATATAAATTAACTGAATAAGTGAGTTTCAGAACCGAATACGTACAATATACATTTTTATGTTATCAGGTTAAGTAACCTACAACAATAATATTTTATGAAATTATAACATGAAAAATAGAGAAACAATCCATTATACCCAATTAAAGTACACCTGATAAATACATATAGTGAGCTAGGACAATGGTTAAAGAACTTAATGTAACTAAGTTAAGAAATAATTAAGCATTTATGACGTTGTTACATCTCATATAAATCTTTAGGGCCCTTACACGTAAATGAACCTTTATGAGCTTCTAAAATGGAATTTTGACACAGCTATCCACAAAAATAAAACTATTTATTTTTATTTACTCATTTGTTTTTCCTGCCCATAAACTAATTATATTTCTTACCCATAAAAGGTTTTTTGGGGAATTTTGCCTTTAATCTCCAATTTTTTTTATTTCTATGTTTCTTTTCTTTTCTTTTCTTTTTTATTTTCTCCTTTTTTCCCTCATTTTCTTCTTATTTTTTCTTTTTTTCCTATTCTAATTTCATTTAACTTCTTTTTTATATACTTTTTCTCTTCATAATCCATTTTTATTAACTATTTTTACTATTTTTAATTATTCTTTATATATATATATATATATATATATATATATATATATATATATATATATATTATTACTAAATAAAAATCAAATCGTATACCAATTAAATGTAGATAATACAACCAAAAAAATATTAATTAACATTTGATACCAGTATAGTATATAATTATACCAACAGGGTATACAATTGTATGTAAAGAGTTAAAAAAGTTTAATTCAATTATTAAACTGAACTAATATCAGTTGTTAATAAAAATTTTAAAAAAATCTACAAGGATCTAATTATAACAGTATACTGTTATATTATATTGCATACTATAGATTATTTATTTATTTATTTGCATTTTTAATTTGCCGCTCATGCTAGGTAAAAGCTTAAAACAAATTAAAAGGAAAAAGGCAAGTGAATTTACAAGTAATGAGTATACTATATAGTATATTGTATAGTATTACAACATTTTTGTTACAATATCTTGCATATTATTACAGTATACCATATCAATATATTTGTATACTATAATGGTATATTATTGTAGTATAACTATATATTTCTATAGTATATTAGTATACTATAGCGATATACTGTTAGATAGGTATTTTTATACTGTTAGGTAGGTATTTTATATAAATGCTGTTGAAAGTTACTTTTGTGATGTGTGAAGCAAAGTAAAAATATTTTTATCTAATCATATCCCTTTTGGTTCATAATAATTGACTTTCCGCCTTTAGCATGCTCCTTAGAAAATACTAACTCGCAAAAAAGAAGAAGGTATTTTGATTAAATTACCCATAATTAAAATTTGCATATTCTTAACTTGACACATTGAGATATATAAATAAGGGCAAATTTTGAAAAATAAAGTTAACTCCTTCTTGATTATGTAAAAAATTACTTATTTCGACCAAAATAAAAAAGCAAAATAATCACTTATTATGCATCGCAAAGAATAACTTTTGGACAATAAACATAATATTGAATAACCAACCATAAAATTTACTCGCCAATAATACTATAAAAGCTTCAACTACCCTAGTAAAACCTAGGAGACATAATCAATGACAGCACAAAACGTAGTGCTGATATTATCATACACAAATTTGCGTATCTAGGTTATTGTATATGTGTTCACGTGAACTCATATTCTTCTCCTTATATTTTTTTAAAACTTCTAAAATATATGTGCGTGCACCCATGTTAAAAGACTCCTGTGATGCAATAATTACTTGATTCACCTCTACAAATAAAATTGGCAGTTCAAATCCCACTCTAGACGGTCTTATTTTCGATATGAAGTATAGATATATAAGTGAAAATACTAAAATTTCAAAAAGAATATAATTTTGAACCGATTATTTTAAAAATGTTCATGATAAGATACTATAGTTAAATCCGTCAAATATAAAAATAAAATTCGCTTGTTCATTACAATGCACCCATCTTTTTGAAATCCTAGATGCACCTCTCAATTGATTTCCGGAACAAAAATGTTACATTTTTGGACTCAAAGTACCAAAATAGGTGAAATAAGTAACTGGTTACCTTTTTATAAATAAAGCATGAAATTCATGCACTGTATCTTAACGACACGTTAAATTCATGCTCTATATCTTAACGACACGTTTGTCCATTAATGTATAGCGCATCAATTTCATATGGTATACCAAAATTTCAAGGCGGTCAAAATTTTGGTATACCACATATATTAGATGTGTTATACATGAATGTGAAAGACAAATAGGCATAGCACATCTAATATATGCTCAATACCTATTTTAAAAAGGGCAGCGTCTTCTTTCCCTGACAGAACTCCAAAAAAAAGGTCCCCAACCCCATCCCCTTCCCCCCTCCTTTAATAGTTAAAAACTCCATTTGAGCCTACCTCTCCCCCAAAATCTTTTCTCGCGATTGGTTTTGTGAAACTCTTTTATTGCCATGTCTTCATTCTTTCTCCATTCAAAAAACTCGAAAAGCATGTATTCCAAATCCCTTTTGTATATCTCATGTATATAATTGAGCAATTAGTCATTTTTTCTGTATTCTATGTTTTTTATGATTATTTCTTGAATTTTTTTATTTTTTTATCCGAATTAGTTTATTTATCTGCAAAATTTTATGAGAATTTTATATTGTTCCTTTGTTGAAAAATTAGGATTATATGTTTACTATTTTTATAGTTGTACATACAATAATATGTGACAGTAGTTAATGTAGTGTCCTTTCGTCTTACGTAGGGTCTTTTAGTGTCGTGTAATATCTATTAGTATAATAGAACTGATATAAATTTTAATTTATGTTACTTGATCAAATATTTATGGTCATTTAGAATAGTATGACTTTAGTGCTCTTCAGGATTCTTTAGTATAGAATAAAAATTATGTGTCCTAATTAACTAATCCAGTTAGAGTAATCAATTGTGGATCACATTTTAATCAAATATTAAGTGTATAGTGAATGTAATATTAGATGACAATAAAAAAATAGATATGACTCGTTGGCGGTACAAAAAAGACTCCCGAATGTTTTCGTAAATATAAAGAAAATGAGTGTTTAAATGCCCTTCAAAAGTAAGTAAATAGATTCGAAACATATAAAATACGGTTCATCCCGATGTAGCCCAAGCTATTACTGCAAAAGTTAGCGAATACAACCAACTATCATTAAAAAATTTATCTTTCGACCAAAAACAAGCAAAAGGTGAAATACCACAAAGAGTAAGTGTACCTAATAAAAATGACATATTATGAATGAAATAAATACTTAATTGTTAAATTTTATAAATAATATCAAATAATTAAACAAATTAAGCATTTAGTATTATTTTAATAAAGAATAAGATTGTTAAAAATTGACAATATGTAAAAGAGATTGTGCCCTTTTTGCTTGTTTAGCCATATTAAATGAAGACATAAATCGTTATGAACGCAAGAAAAAAAAACTTTAATAGCATTTTATATGAATAATTATTAAAATATCGAGGTAAGTTTAGAAAATTAAATATTTAATTTTTTTATAACCCGATAACATATAGGAAAAACTTATCAGTTCAAACAGAACCATCCCGAATTTTAATCGAATCTAAGAAAGTAACATACAAATAAATAATTTATTTATCAACCTAAGTAATAATATAAAAAATTTATCAGATAAGGTATTAATATTAAAAATTTCACAATATATTTAATGATGTTAAACGATTAAAGAGAAAACTACTTTAATAACATTATTCAATTTACAGACATCGGCATGGATTCTCCGTCAGTGCATCCTGACACAGTTGTTCTAGAGCTATCCACGGTGGAATACCACAAAAAGAAAGTGTACCTAATAAAAATAATATATTATGAATGAAATAAATTCTTAATTGTAAAATATTAAAAATAATATCAAAATTAAAAAATTAAGCATTTAGTATTATTTTAATAAAGAATAAGATTGTCAAAAATAGACAATATGTAAAAGAGGTTGTACCCTTTTTGCTTGTTTAGCAATATTAAATACAACAACAACAACAACTATCCAGCACATATCCACCAGGTGGGGTCTAGGGAGGGTAATATGTAGACGAGCCTTACCCCTACCCGAAAGGGCAGAGAGGCTGTTTCCAATCGACCCTCGACGCATAGGAAAAAGAGAAATCAGCTGTAAAACAAAAACAAAAACAAAAACAATAACAATAGAGCATTAGTATCACCCGCAGAAATAGCAGAAATAGCGAAAATAATTATCTAAACATAAGGAACCTAAATACAATCGCATGCAATAATATCATACAGTAACTACGAAGAACTCGAGGAGCCCCTAACCTACAACCCTGATCCTAGACCTCCAGACTCTCCTATCAACGGTCATATCCTCGGAAACCTGCATTCTAGTCATGTCCTGCCTAATCACCTCTCCCCAATGCTTCTTAGGCCTCCCTCTGCTTTGCCGACCGCCAACAATCTCCAGCCGCTCGCAGCTCCTCACCGGGGCATCGGGACCCCTCCTCCGAACATGCCCGAACCACCTCAGCCTCGCTTCTCGCATCTTCTCATCTACCGGGGCCACCCCTACCTTCTCTCGAATAACTTCGTTTCTAATCTTATCTAGTCTGGTGTGCCCGCACATCCACCTAAGCATCCTCATCTCCGCGACCTTCATTCTCTGAACATGAGAGTTCTTCACGGGCCAGCACTCCGCCCCATACAGCATCGCAGGTCTAACCACGGCTCTATAGAATTGTCCCTTGAGTTTGTGAGGAACTTTCTTGTCGCACAGGACCCCTGATGCAAGCCTCCACTTCGACCACCCCGCTCCTATGCGATGGGTGGCGTCCCTGTCAATCTCTCCGTCCCCCTGAATCACCGACCCAAGATATCGGACACTGTCCCTCTTGGCGATGGCCTGGGAACCAATCATCACGTCCCTGCCTACCTCACTCGGTTCGGCGCCAAGCTTGCACTCCAGGTATTCTGTCTTAGAACTGCTTATTTTGAAACCTTTAGACTCGAGAGTCTGTCTCCATACCTCTAGCCTTTCACTAACACCGACCCTCGTCTCGTCTATCAATAATATATCATCAGCAAAAAGCATACACCAAGGCACATCCCCTTGAATATGACGAGTCAGAGCATCTATCACTAAGGCAAACAAGAGGGGGCTCAGCGCCGATCCTTGGTGGAGCCCCATAACCACAGGAAAATGGTCTGATTCGCCACCCACAGTCCTAACCCTAGTCTTAGCACCATCGAACATGTCCTTGATTACTCTGATATAGGCTTCCGGCACGCTCTTCGCCTCCAAGCACCTCCAAAGCACCTCCCTTGGGACCTTAAGATATAAATCGTTATGAATGCAAAAAAGACTTTAATAGTATTTTTATATGAATGATTATTAAAATATCGAGATAAGTTTAGAAAATTAATTATTTAAATTTTTTTTATAACCCAATAACATTCAGAAAAAACTTAACAGTTTAAAATAAAACCATACCGAATTTTAGTCGAATCTAAGAAAGTAACATAGAAATAAATAATTTATTTATCAACCTAAGTAGTAATATAAAAATTTATTGATTAAGTATTAATATAAAAATTTTTACATTATATTTAATGATGTTAAACTATTAAAGAGAAAATTATTTTAATTAATATTATTCAATTTACAGATATCGGCATGGATCCTCCGTCGGTGCATCCTGTACCTGCTGTTCTAGAGCTACTGTCTCCATGGTGGCCATATGTCTCTACACATATGGGATGGACAGTTGCAGTCCCAGACCTTCCACTCTATTCATATAGACGATCTTTGGGAGTTCATTAGGGACTACCCACTACATCCTCGTATAGTTACATGCCTTCAGCAGGCGGGGTTTTACCGAATTATTGAGATAAGTCAGTTGTAGTTCGACTGGCCCCTAACCACAGCTATGATAGAGCCGTGGAGACCGGAGACTCACACATTTCATTTACCTATCGGCGAGGCTACCATCACGCTATAGGACGTGGAGGTTTTAATCGGGGCCTGTTAATGATATGGTTGTAAGCGATTCACATGCTCTTAGGGATTATACGAGAGAGGATAATGTACATATGTTACAGAGGCTCACTAGTTTCTAGCATGTGGAACCAACTGCTATGAGCGATAGTAGTCGATTAAGGTTGTCGCCCGTTAGGCAACATCTGGTGGCACTACATGCAGAGATCACATATGACTCACTAGTAGAGGCTATTGAGCGACACACAGGGTTGTTGCTATTAATGTTGTTTGGTGGTATTCTTTTCCAAGACACTTTGGCAAAATCTTGTTATGTCACAACCCAATTTCTCCCTACGTGAACTGTCATGATGACACCTAGTCTCTACGATTAGGTAAGCCTAACACATTAAGAAAAAATGTAACAAACATATGAACATAAACTACTAACAGTAACAATTATCTAATAAGCAACTAAATGCCACTCAGCATCTACAATTACCACTTCACAAAAGTATCGAACGATACCCAAAATTCGAAAACTTGCAAGTCACAAGCTACTAAGAAGTTTTAATTGTTCTATACATCATCTTTACAGAAAGAAAGAGAAATGAAAATAGGGGGATAGAGGGGGACTCCAAGGATCTGCAGGCGTGGGCAGATATACCTTGAAGTCTCCAACAAGCAGCAAGGACTGCAACAAATGATGTGTCTAGTACGATGAATCTGGATCTGTACACAAAAAATATGTACAGAAAAGGGTATGAGTACACCACAATGGTACTCGGTAAGTGCCAAATCTAATCTCGGTCGGGTAGTGAAGAGATCTGGTGCCGGCCATACTAGTATAAATATAAAGAAATAAGACAGAAAATAATATTACAGTAAAATAAATATGGAAATCTGACAGGAGTAGAACTCAATGAAAGCCAACAACTTAGAACATAGTAATAGCAACATGGGGTGGGGGGGGGGGATCTCCCGGGATATCGTCCCGTAGTCCCAAACATAAATTTGTAGGGGAATTTTGGGGAATACTGTTCCGTAGTCCCAAAATAAATATTCAGTGTAACGGATTTCTTAGAATACCATCCCGTAGTCCCAAAGTAAATATATAACAGGGGGATCTTCTAGAATACCGTTCCGTAGTCCCAAAGTAAATATGCAGCTCAACCAATATAAACATCAGTTACAGCAAGGAAACCTATAGTTTAGACTAAGTTCACACCAAATAAAATAAGTAATTTTACAAAACATGTTGCACAGAGTTCAAATAGGTAGTTAAAATACGTAGGCATGCTTTTCGAATCTAAACAAGATAGTTATATATGCTAGTGTAGTTCAAACAAGGAGAAAGCAACTTATGACTTAAGGAAAAATGGAATTTTACAACAAATAGCCCGCATACCTACTCGTCACCTTACGTACACGGCGCTCAGATATCGAAACGTACCAAATCCTAAGGGGAGTTCTCCCACACAAGGTTATGCAAGTCACTTACCTCGAACCAAGCTCAAATCAATCCTTAATAATGCTCTTTCCATGAATATCGGCTTTAGATGACCCAAACCTATCCAAAACCAGTTACATAACATAAATATATCTACAAGAAACTAATCTAGCTAACGAAATCAAAGCTAAGGCAAAAAATTAGAAAAATGCCCGAAAAGCCTCCTCGTGCCCATATCTCGAAATTAGATAAAAGTGACAAAATATGAACACTCATCCACTCATGAGTCTAACCATAGCAAATTTACTCAAATCCAATACCAAAAATCCACTGCTTAAATTTCCTCTTTCGCGAATGCGAGTACCTTCTCATGCATTCGTAATTTCACCTGCTAGACCCTTCGCGAATGTGTTGTCCTCTACGCGAACGCATATAAGAAATTCTTGGGGTCCAACCGTTCCATCTTTCCTCTTTGCGAAAGTGCTCAACTCCTCTTGTTCGTGATTCTTTCACTGGCCACATCTTCACGAACAATATCTGGATGAGGTATGGTTCATCCTAATAACAATATTGACAATCCTGTTTGAGCTTCTTCCTTTGGTTTGAAGAGAACTCATCCGGGATGATTCCACACACCAGGAAATTTGCTAGATCCGTGAACCATGACACATCCTTCATTAAAATAGCCAAGAGTTTCTCATCGGGAAGGAGTCATTGATTTTAAGGCCATCATACGGCCTCCGTTCCTTATCCAAACGAAACAAACGGTCTGCCACTTGATCTTCACTCCCTTTTATATCCTGGATGTCAACATCAAAATCTTGCAGCAAAATCACCTATCTCATCATTCGAGCTTTGGAATATTTCTTGCTCATAAGATAATGAAGCGCCACATGATTCGTGTGGACAATAATATTTGCACCCATCAAGTACGGGCGAAACTTCTCAATTGCAAACACAATGGCAAGGAGATCTTTCTACGTAACGGTATAGTTGACTTGGAAACCATTCATGGTATTTCTAGCATAGTAGACTAGATAAAAAATCTTGTTGATGTGTTTCCCCAAAATATGTCTAACCTCTACATCACTTGCATCGCACATGAGTTCAAAAGCGACACTCTAATTTTGAGAATTGATGATGGAAATAGTTGCCAACTTGAACTTTAATAATTCAAAAGCTCTCATGCAATCATCATTGAAGTTAGAAGCTTACAAAACGGGTTCACCACCTTAGAAAAATCTTTGATGAAGTGCCGGTAGAACCCCCCATTGCCTAGGAAACTCTGCACACCTTTCACCAAAATTGGAGTTGGAAGTTTAAACATTACCTCAATATTTACCTTGTCAACTTCAACTCTGTTCTTTGGGATTTTGTGGCCAAGGAAAATGCCTTCCTCGATAATGAAATGAAATTTCTCACGATTGAGCACCAGATTTATTTCTTCACATCATGCCAACACTTTATCAAAATTTTCAAAAGAATCATCAAATGAATCTCCAACCACCAAGAAGTCATCCATGAAAACTTCAAGGTAGTCCTCTGATCGGTGCAGACTCAATTCTAAGAAAGAGTGGGCGCGACTACTTAAAACCCAATAGTGTATCGGGTACGATAATTCCACAAAGAGCTTCAAATTGGAGTTGAGTATTTGCTAGCTTAGAAATTCTTTTTTGGCTTCTAATTGATCTTCTATCATTTTTGGTTTTTCTTTTGTTAAACTAAATTTATCAACTACTATTGTAAACTAAATTATGCTAAGTTATGATGCTAGTTGTATGCAATAAGAGAAAGGCACTAGGGTCATGACACTCACCTAGGTGGCTAATTAACGGGTATAAGATTCTAACATAATGATGATAATTATGGAGAATATGGATAACCGTTGCACTTTAGCACTCACTCTCACACCTCTAGGTAGAGAGAGTGATTTTTCCCAATTGACTCTCTCGGGACCAATTGGGTAGGCTAATTTACTCAAGGGACTTAAGGTTTAAGTAGGGTGATTACTCTCTCAAGATTTAAACCGTTACTTGGGACTACCATTCTTATGGGTCCATCCCAAATCCTTGTTGGGTTGAATGTGAGGTCATAGACTCTCTTTCTCAAGAAGAGTCAAAACCACTAAGCTAGACTTAGTCTTTGCAACCACCAAATCTAAGTGAAAACATACAAACAACCCAAATACCAAACATTCAATATCATCCAAGCATCAAGAAAAAACACCCATTAATTACCCACACTAGGGTTGAGCCACAACCCTAGCTAATGGGTTTAGCTAGACATGGAATAAGTAGAAATACAGAAAATACTACAAGAAATTATCATAATTATAAACTACAAGATTAATATACTTGAATCCACGCTAATTACAAGAGAAAATTGCCTAAAGTAGGCTAATATAGAGTATCAGGAGCTCAGCTGCTACAGAGAATATCAAACTTGACCTAAAGAAGTAAAGTGTTCTATTTATACCACACAGGAAAAATCAGACAAAAATGCCCTTGAGGGTCTGTTGCGGACCGCATAGAAATGTCATGCGGCCACGTAGGGCATGTGGTCTTCAGATTTGGCTTCTGGACTTGAAGACGTGGACCCACAGGAATGTCACGCAGCTGCATAGGTCAAGCCATGCGGACCGCGTGGAAATGGCGTGCGGCTGCACAGGTCAAGTGATGTGGACCGCGTGGAAATGATGCACGACCGCACAGAAGGTTTTTCCCAATTGTTGGTTCTCTAAACTTCTTCCCACGCGGACCGCACTGCTTTGGTGTGCGGCCGCGTAGGCCTTTTGCCTTGAGTTTCTGAACCTCTGATCTCTTGTCAGTGCGGACCGCGTGGACTCGACTCACGTATCCTCGACTTTCCCTAAGTGGACCTCACATTTTAGAATAGTTGCACACAAATCGAGGTGAACTCTCTCTATCACATCTCTCACAAAGAAATGGCCCCAAGTCCGGCTTTAAGCACCTTATGCTTGCCCTTCATGTATGTATCCACTAATGTAGGCTTCTCTCAACTCAAGATCACATAGGCTTTTGTGGAGTCATGTGAAGGCTTTTGGGTAAAGGTAGGATATAATGTTGTTCCAATGGTTTCAATGTTCCCTTAGGCACTTCATTTCATTCATTTTGGCACACTTTCTTGACTCAATTGAGTTATTCACTTCTTTCGGGGGCTAGAGGGATACAATATCGCTTTTTCTTTTGCAATTCAAAACCTTTCTCCTTTTGTGTACTTTTCCACACCTTTTCACTTTTGTTGTCCTTTTGATTCCCTTTTTGATTTCTATTCTCTTTTTGTCTTTTTCTCTTTTTCATTGCGTTCCTTTTCTTTTGCGCCTTTCCACCACATTGATACCTTTCTTGTGTCCCTACCCCAAACATAGTCATTTTCCACTACTCAAGGGAATATTTGGATGCCAAGAGAAGGTCTAATTGAGAACGGGTATAGGCTTGTAATTTGGTTCATGAAAGAATAAGGTTCAAGGCTCAAAAGGGGTGAACTAGGGATCATTCGATTGGTATGTTATGGAATTGTTCAATTTGGTATTTTTTTGGATCAAGGAGAGCCTAAGATCATTTCTCAAGTCAAGTTCCACCTATTATTTTTCCTCAACAAACATTCGAGGCAAGGTCTAGGCCATCGGCACGGTACTTGGGCTCAACAAATCGAATTCTCACCACATGCAGTCAAGGATTGCCAAAAACGGAGTCGAGGGCCCACAACGACCTTAGATACGATTCAAGCACACAATGCCTCAACATGAACATATGATGATTGTTTGGTCACACAACAGTCTCAAGGTCATAACTTTTACCATCCTAAACACAACTTAATGTCTTTGACCATAAGATCAGAGGAAAATGTGCTAGGCCCAAATGAAGCTTTGCCTGAGGTAACCTTACCTACAAAAAACTTGAAAATCAAAAAGAAAAATAAAAAACTTACTCAACCCTTAAGAAAGGTGTGACGCTATCTATAATTGGGAAGAGCCACCCGGTTCGCACAACATTCTACCCTTGAAAAGAACCGTGGCATTAAGAAAACAAAGGGCTTAATTCCAACACCAAAACAAAACCAAAAAGAGGCTACGAGCCCAACTTTGCAACTAAAACAAAAAATTTTAACGAAAATAACAAAAACAGAAAGAAAGCTCAACTTTTGCAATTAGTAGCTGATCCGCCACCAACTTCTCCACCTGCACCTGCAGCTTTGCCACTGACTCTTTTAGGCCTTCGTCTTTCTTAACTTCATGTGCTCCTTAGCCAAATCCCTGAGAGCTTTGCTATGCTCCCCAACTGCCTTTGCCAATTTTCCCTACTCCGCTATCATCTTTTCCTGGTTGGCCAGGATCTTCTTCAAGGTCTCATCAATCGAGGCAGGTATCTCAATAGTCACTGGAGCTCCTTGAGCCTGAACGGCTATGGTTAATGTGGACAACTTAGATGTCACAGCCGACAACCAGTTGTTCAAACTAGCAAGTGAGTGTGTGAGCTGGTTGGCGGTAAATCTGTGAGTCTTTGACACCGGAATCACCGGCTCAACTGTGGCACTAGGGGGAGCTGTGGATGGGCCTGGAGGCACTGTCTCAGTGATGGGCTACTTAATGGAAGCTGGCTCCTCAGACTGGCTAACTGAGGAAGAGGTAGAAGCTTGACTCTTCTTGGTGCCCTTAGGGTTGTCCTGACCCTTTTGATCCTACATGGAATAAGGGCTCACCAGAGGCACCATGATATCATACGTCTTCGATTTCACTTTCATCTCTCTGAAGTACAAGGTGAGTGTGTTGGGGAAGGGGTAGTTTGTCTTTGTATCGTTCCCCATAGTAGAGATCACCCGAGACATGATGTTGCCGACACTCGACGGGAAACCCGCCATGATGGAAGCCACTAGAACAGCACGATCAATGGGAATTGAGTGATCATGCGTAGTCGGGTCAAGCCGTTTGCACACGAAATCAACCACCCTTTGGCTTCAAAATTGAGGGTGTTCCTGTATATTCTCATGTGCCTTCAATCGCATAGGGACTGTACCTGGAGAAGCTAAAATCCCGGCTAACCACGGTCGAACTTCTTCTTTCATCGCCAGCTTCTCCAAGTACTAAGACTCATCTTCTTCCCCAAATCACACTACTGTCTTGTCACTCACTTTAGTCGCTTTTGTATCCCGAACTACATGGTGAACATTGTTGTAGAATTCTTTCACCATGTGTTTGTTTGCATTGTCCACTTTTTCTTTGAAGAACCCACAACCCTCTCTCATACGGAATTGATCTTGTGCGTGAGGGTTGTGAGGGAGAAAGTCAGCATTTTCACTTCCAGTGGAACCCTTACCGGAATAAGCTTCCTCTTGGTCCACCACTCCCTGTACCGATGGAAAGCAACCTCACTCACAAACCGGTCCCCCCAAGCCTCCGGCTTCCTAGTTCTCTCTATCCTCCCGACTTTAGGTTCTCCTCCCTCGGCATACCCCGCACTTTCCCCTGATACTGAAGCTGTGGGAGAGGTGGAGTATTAGCCCTCCTCTTCGTCATCAGTCCCGAACTCATCAGACAGGCTCGAGACTACATTTATGGGCTTCTTGGAAGTGGCCACAGATGGATCCTCGGGAGAAGAGCCCTCAGGTACAGGGACCTCTACTAACATATGAGTGAGGGAGAATTCTGAAGTTATATCCCGTGAGGGTTCGTATTCACTCTCTGCTGAATGAGAAGTAGCCCTGTCGGCTGCCCGAATTATCTTTCGATTTTTCTTCATTGTCCCCATGTCTTTGGGAGTGAGTTTCACCAATCTTCACACGGTTTTCCCTCGAGAAGTACCACCCCTCCGGGTTATTTTCCCGTGACCCCACGTTTTATTTGCTTTCCACCTCATTTTTGCACTATTGTCTGCAAAGCATAAATGTCTAATGTTGTTAGTAGAAGTACAGAAGGAGAAGCAAACAATTTTAGTTAATTTAAAAGCACAGATAGCATGTTGCAGACAGGAGTCATGCGGACTGCATAAAAACGTCACGCGGACCGCACAAGCAAAATCATTTCAACATCAGTTTTCAAAAAGCACCTATCCGGACCGCAATGTTTTGGATTGCAGCCGCGTAGGATTGACGCAGACCGCAAAAAAGTGGACACGGTCCGCTCAGATCAAACTCCAAAAATTCTAACTTTCTGAACCTCTGGCCACGCGGTCCGCACTGATTTGGACCGCGACCGTGCTGGTCTCACGCGGACCGCACAGAAGTGGTCACTTGCACTCGTTGAGAGGGTGCCACCATTATCAAACAAACCCACGCGGACCATACAAAAATGTTGTGCGGCCGCGTCAGGCAACAAAACTGGCAGGTTCATTTCTGTCCAATTTTAAGCATGAAGGATCCTAATTGTCCCTACTCAGTTGTTTTCAGAGGAAATGCATGCTTAAGGTTCAATAAAATTAACCAAAACCTAATCTAATAAGCTAACTAAGAAGAAGAGGAAAGAAAACAAGAAGTTATACTAGTGGAGTTTAACGAAAATAACAACAATTAAACCCTGAATGTAAATCAATGGTGAAATGTTACTAGGAAATTAATGAGAAAGAGGATATGTGCACAAATGGAGTGAATGAACATCAGTAGTATAATCTCTGATGAAAATTCACGAAAAGGATTAAGGGGGCCCTAAGCTTCTATTTATAGACAAGCATGAGGCCCAGTTCTCACCTACCTGCGCGACCGCAAAAAAATGGCACGCGGACTGTGCATGAATTTTATCCTTCAGGTCATGAACACAGCCCACGCGGACCGCACTGCTTTGGTGCGCGACCGCGTGGGAAACTTCAGAGACTTGCTTAATTTGGCTATTCCCACGCGGACTGCACTGCTTTGGACCGCGGGTGCGTGGGAAATTTATCAGAGAGGTGGCCATTTTTCATTCTTCCTATGCTGATCGCAAAAAAATGTTATGGGCCACGTGGGGTCTTCTGAGTTTACACCTTCAGTTTATCAAGCCCATGCAGACCGCACTATTTTGGAGTGCGGCCGCGTAGGCACTGCTCAGAGACTGTTCATTTTTTTCATTTTACCCTGCACTGGTTCAATAGTATCCCTGCAACACTTCACAAACTGTTAGCTCAAAAATCCTATTCTATAAAAGAAAATAAAGAAAAAAATAGAAGACATGGGTTGCCTTCCAAGAAGCGCCTGATTTAACGTCGTGGCACGACGCATATTACCATAATAATCATTTCAAATGAACGCCACCATGTGGCTATCATCAAACTTGCCCAATAATGCTTGACTCGATGCGCATTGACCCGGAATACCTCACCATTCTTGTTTTTAAGATCAATGGCACCAAAAGGAGTAACACCAACCAGTTCAAAAGGACCGCTCCACTTGGACTTAAGCTTTCCCGGAAACAACCTTAACCAGGAATTGAAGAGAAGAACCATATCACCAACCTTGAATTCTTTCTCCTGGGCATACTTGTCATGGAGATACTTCATCTTATCCTTTTACAAGGATGAGCTGGAGTATGCATGAAACCAAAACTCATCTAGTTCATTCAATTGTTCAACCCGCAGATTGGCCGCAACATCCCACTCTAAATTCAACTTTTTCAAAGCCTACATCGCCTTATGTTCTAACTACACTGGGAGATGACATGCTTCCCAAAAACCAACCGATATGGTGACATACCAATCAGAGTCTTGAATGCTGTACGATAAGCCCAAAGAGCATCATCCAATTTCTTGGACCAATCAGTCCTATTTGCATTGACAGTCTTTGGTAGAATACTCTTGATTTCCCTGTTTGAGACCTCAACTTGGACAGTCGCTTGAGGATGATAAGGAGTGGTCACTTTGTACCCTATACTTGGTAAGCAAGGAATCGAAAGCCTTGTTGCAAAAAGGAGAGCCACCATCACTAATAATGGCACAGGGTGTGCCAAACCTAGTGAAAATGCTCTTCTTCAAGAAAGCCACCACACTACGAGCTTCATTGTTAGGTAAGGTGATGGCCTCAACCCATTTTGACACATAGTCCACCGCTACCAAAATGTAAATGTTGCCACAAGAACTCACGAATGGCCCCATAAAGTCAATCCCCCAAAAAATAAAAAATGTCGACCTCAAGAATCGTGTTAACGAGCATCTCATCTTTCTTTGAAATCCCTCCGACACGTTAACACTCCTCATATATTTTCACGAAGTCGCCGGCATCCTTGAACAATGAAGTCCAACAGAACCCACAACTCAAAACTTTAGACGTCGTCCTTGCCCCGCCATGATGGCCACCATAGAACGAAGAGTGACAAGCTTCCACAATACTCAATTGCTCTTATTCTGGAACACACCGGCGAATTACACAGTCGATGCAAATTTTAAAAAGGTATGGCTCATCCTAATAGAAGTCCAAATCATCCCACTTAAGCTTCATCCTTTGGTTAGAAGAGAGCTCATACGTGACCATACCGGTAACCATATAATTTGCAATGTCGGCAAACCACGACATGTCAAGCATAGAAACTGAGAGGAGTTGTTCGTCAGGAAAAGAATCATTTATCTCAAGGCCATCCGAAGGACTCCCTTCCCCCTCCAATCTAGACAAGTGGTCCTCCACTTGGTTCTCACTTCCTTTTCTATCAACGATCTCCAAATCAAATTCTTGTAGAAGAAGCACCCATATCATAAATCTTGCTTTTGCCTCCTGCTTAGTCATCAAGTACCCAAGGGCGGCGTGATCGGTATGGATAATCACTTTACCCCCTATAAGGTATGGGCGAAACTTCTCCACGGAAAATACAATGGAAAGAAACTCTTTCTCTGTGACTGTGTAATTTCTTTACGCCTCATTCATTATGTTGCTAGCATAATACATCGGATGGAATAATTTTTTGATTTTCTGGCCCAAGACCGCCCCCACCGCAACATTGCTAGCGTCACACATGAGCTCAAAAGATAAGCTCCAATTGGGTGAGGTTATGATGGGGGTAGTTGTCAACTTTTGTTTTGGAAGCTCAAACGCCTCCATACACTTGTCATCGAACATATATTTTGCATCCTTTTCCAACAACTTATAAAACAGGTTCACTACCTTAGAAAAGTTCTTAATGAATCTCCGATAGAAACCCGCGTGTCCAAGAAAACTCCTCACCTCTTTGACAGAGTTAGGGGGAGGAAGCCTTGAGATCACCTCAATATTTGCTTTGTCGACCTCGATCCCCCTTTTCAAAATTTTATGACCCAACACAATTCCTTCTTCCACCATAAAGTGGCATTTCTCCCAATTGAGCGCCAAATTTGTGTCTTCACAACGAGCCAATGCACGATCAAGATTTTGAAATCATTCACCAAATGAATCCCCGACCACACTAAAGTCATCCATGAAGACCTCCAATATGTCTTCCACCATGTCGGTGAAGATTGCCATCATACATCTTTGGAAGGCCTCTAGAGCACTACATAGTCCAAATGGCATACGCGAGAATGCGAAGGTGCCATACGGACATGTGAAGGTTGTCTTTTCCTGGTCCTCTAGGGCAACGAGAATCTGGTTATAGGCGGAATACTCATCTAGAAAACAATAGAACGCCCGGCCTGCCAGACGGTCAAGCATCTGATCCAAGAATGGCAAGGGAAAATGGTCCTTTCTTGTAACCTTGTTCAGTTTTCGGTAGTCCATGCATACCCTCCAACCCGTTACAATACGAGTCAGAATCATCTCATTATTATCATTAGTCACTACCGTCATTCCTCCTTTGTTTGCCACATACTGTACTGGAGTGGTCCACGAACTATCAGAAATGAGATATACCACATCGGCATCAAGCCACTTGATGATTTCTTTCTTAACCACCTCTTGCATGGCCTCATTGAGTCTCCTTTGGTGTTTAAGAGATGGTCTAAATCCCCATCCAATATTATTTTGTGCATGAAAAATGCGAGGCTAATACCCCGAATATCCGCCAAGGTCCATCCAATCGCCTGCTTGCGCTTTTGAATAACCGCCAAAGTGGCGTCCACCTGCACGTTAGTCAAGCAAGAAGAAAATTAGGACTAAGAATTCATACTTGAGGTGAGGAGGAAGTGGTTTCACCTCCAACACCAGTGGCTCCTCAATAGATGGCTTGGTGGGTGGAGTTTTGCGATTTTCAAGATCAAGAGATAGCTTCCTCAGCTCATAGGAATATGAGCCCATGCCATGAAGTGCATTCACACACTCCACCCTCTCAGGAATATCATCAACCTCCATGTTCAAGATCACGGCCTCGAGTGGGTCCTCAACATTTTCCATTGCGCTTGTGCCATCCACTATCACCGCCGTGACAATGTCAACAAACGAGCACACTTCGGTGCTATTTGGTTGGCGCATAGACTTGCATATATGGAAAACCACTTTTTCATCACCAACGCGGAAAGTCAATTCTCCCTCCTCTACATCCACTAAGGCCTTCCCCGTAGCTAGGAAAGGCCTTCCAAGAATAATAGGCACCTGGAAATCCACCTTGCAATCCAAGATCACGATGTCCGCCGGCAATATGAACTTGTCAACACGAACGAGGACATCATCAATAATTACCAAAGGCTGCTTCATGGATCCGTACGCCATTTGAAGCCTCATGGAAGTCGGTCGAGATTGCCCCATCCTCAAAGTTTTGAACACCGAATAAGGCATGAGATTGATACTTGCCCCCAAGTCACATAGGGCCTTTGAAAAATTTGCGCTTCCAATGGTGCATGGTATTGTGAATACACTGAGATCCTCTAGCTTCAGAGCCATGGAGTGCACAATGGAACTCACTTGATGCGTCATTTTGATGGTCTCACACTCCATAGATGTCTTTTTGGTAACCAAGTCCTTCATGAACTTTGCATATCCGAGCATTTGTTCAAGTGCCTCCACCAAAGGCACATTGATGGTCAAACTCTTCATCATCTCAATAAACTTTTTAAACTGATTGTCACCCTTTTTCTTGGCCAACATTTGAGGATATGGCGGTGGAGGCCTAGGTAGAGGTGCCTTGGCTTTTGGCACCATAGGTTCCGGCATGTCAATGACGTGTTCCCTAGACGGGTTCACGGCTTCTTGGATCTCCTCCTCACCCTCATCAATATCTATTCTCACTTCATTATTCACACTTGGTTCAGCAATATCTTCAACCACTAATGGGACATCATCTTCCCGCAACTCATCATCATCGACCCTAACTTGACTTTCTTGCACATCACCCTCTCTCCCGCTACACGTTTTCATCGCCATGACATGGATATTGTGCCCACCCTTGGAGTTCACCACCATATCACTTGGTAGTGCACCCTTCAGGCGAGTGTTGAGAGATTGTGATATTTGTCCAAATTGCACTTCTAAGTTACACATCGAAGTGTTTTGGGAGGCTAATTGGGCATCCGAGTCTTGATTCTTCTTCATCATTTGTTCAAGCATGTTCTCAATTATACCCATATCTTGACCCGACCCTTGAGATTGGAACAAGGTTGGGTTGTTCGGTTGTTGATACATCGGGGGCCTTTGAAAGCCTTGCCCCCGATTACCTTGATTACCTCCTTGATTATTGTTCCACCCACCGTTGTTGTTGTTGTTCCAATTATTGTTGTTTCCTCCCCAATTGCCTTGATTACCTTGATTGCCGCAATTATTGCCTTGATTACCCCAATTATTGTTCCAATTTCTACTATTTTGTTGGTTCCCCCAATTGCCTTGGGAACGCCATTGTTGATTCCCTTGATTTCCTCTATTACCCTTGGTAGTTATTTACATATTGTAGATATGTGATTTTTGACTCTCCCCGAAATTTTTCATTTTTAAGCATGTAAATATTTAGTTTAGGTCTAATATAGCAATTTTAACTATTTTTGACTCTTTTACTTTATTTCGTCACAAAAAAGAAAAATTACAAATATATATATATATATATATATATATATATATATATATATATATATATATATATATATATAAATTGTTTATTTATTTCTCATAAACTTGGAAAAAATACAAAAAAATAGTACCTTATCTTTATTTTTATATAATTTCGAAAATACAAAAACAAACAGTTTCATTAATATTTTGTAGTCATTTTAATCTTCAAAAATACAAAAAATAGTACTTTATATTTTATCTTTATATAAAAACGAAAATTACAAAAATAGTTTCATTAATATTTTGTGGTTATTTTTATCTTGAAAATACAAAAAATATCTTTGTTTTAATTGTCAGTCATATTTTAATAGTTATTTTGCTTACGTAGTATTAATTAAATAATATCGTATTTTTATTCCCGGTTGCGGGGAAAGAAAATAACATTCGGGTTCAAAAGACCTATTTTTATGCCTAAAATTCGGACCTAACCCATAACAATTCAAACTCATCACACCTTACACCCACTCGAAGATAATGGGAGACATTTTTTGGAGAAAGGGGAGAAATACACGGACAAATTTCCGAAAAAGGGGAGGGATTTTTTAAAGGAGGGTCTTCATTTTAAAAAGGGGGAAGGACAAAGACATTGAGGGAGATTTTTCGAAAAACAACGGGAGGAAGCTACTGTTCATTTTCTCTCTAAAGACACACATTTGAACATCAAAGCCATCGAGATCACTGTTTGATCCTGCTTCTTCTTCATGAGAAAACCAAAACGAAGACCTTGACTCTTTTAAACAAAAAATAGGCACGGACAACTGAAGAAGGTCCTTCGTTCTTCTTCACGAAGGCACCAACAGAAAAAACGTAAACCTTGGCTTCATCTTCTTCGACGATAACTGGCCGTTCCCGTCTCCTTCGTCGTCAACAACCTCACCACTAGCAGCCATAGCCCCCTCTCCGTCACCCCCAGCCAGCAACGCCAGCCATCTGCTCATCGTCACCTTCACTGCCCAAACGACCTCCCGTCGGCCTCACCATCTACACCAGCGAACAGCCGTCCCTCCCACACCAGTCGAACCTCCTAACTGCTGCTTCACGTCCAGCTTCTGCTTCATCATCTTCTTCGTTCCAGCGACATTGAGCAGCGGCAACCAATCCCGTCGTCTTCTCCACCTGAACGAACCACCATTGCTGCCTCTTTCACGCCAAAAACCAGTGCCCAAACGACACTAACCAAACCAGCCCTCCCCATCGAGTTTGAGCTGAGTTCGAGTTGGTCGGTGTGATTCGAGTTTCATTTTCTGTCCGAGAAAAGTTTTCCGTCGAAGTTCGAGTTTTCCGGTCAGTTGGTTCCAGATTTGTTGCTCTGTCCGTATCGATTTGTTCAACGTACGATTAGTTTACTCAATGAAGAAAACCAAATAAGTATTTGCTTACTTGATTTTCTCATGTTTTACTGTTGTTTGTATTTAAACTTGTGTTACATTGTTAATATACAACGTGTGAATATTATGTTGGCTCTACGTAGTAACTGGTATTGTATTATTGGTAAAAAATATGCAAATATGATATAATATGTATTTAGTAAATTGTATCACTGTGTTGAATTGTTGTCTATTGTTCATCGTTTAGATAGGATAATGATTGTTTATGTAAATTATTGGATTGGATAATCTTAGTGTATAAATTAGAATTTTTTTTTAGAGACAAATAAAGTAGAGAATCGTAGTTGTTAGGTTTGCCTTTTAAATAATAAGTGAGATGAGCCTCGCCAAATAAAATGCACAAATTGCGGAGCCCTCACAAATGTATATATTAAAAATACTTAGACTTTGGGATGAACCGTTTAGCGAATTGCACGGCTTCCCCAAAGTAATAACACGTTAGACTCTTTAGGTACATGCTTTAATTAATCTTACCTTCTTAAACTCGAGTGCGCATTTATGAGACCCAAATCCAAATTCCAACGAAGTCGAAAGGATAAATCACGGGTACATTGATTGTGACGTGGTTCGAAATGCATTTCCATGACGTTGTAGTTCTTTTAAAAATTAACAAATGAGGCATGCCTCGCCAAAAAAAAAATACACAAGATGCGGGGCCCTCTACACGTGTATGTAATGTTACTTAGACTCCGGGACGGGCCGTTTAGTAAAATTTTACAGCCTTCCCCAAACAATAATAACACTTTTTTTGCTTTAACTTTTGCTTTAATTTTAACTTTTGCTTTAACTTTAACTTTTGCTTTAACTTTTACTTTTACTTTAATTTTAACTTTTGCTTTAACTTTTTGCTTTTGCTTTAACTTCTTCTTTTGCTTTAACTTTGGCTTTTCCTTTCCCATTAAGCTTTAGCATTATTAAAATAATGATAGTAATAAGAAAAACGGTTAAAAGAATCATGACTTGCACTAAGTACATAATTGTTAAAATCAGATAAATAGGCCGAATACGACAGTTGAGCGACCATGCTAGAACTACGGAACTCGGGAATGCCTAACACCTTCTCCAGGGTTAACAGAACTCCTTATCCGGATTTCTGGTTCGCGGACTGTAATACAAAGTCAATTTTTTCCTCGATTCTCGATTCAACCGGTGACTTGGGACATCATAAATCTCCCAAGTGGCGACTCTGAATCTTTAACAAATAATCCTGTTTCAATTGTCCATTAAGTGGAAAACTTCCCTTGCGCCCTCGCGGGGGCGAAAAAAGGAGGCGTGACACATGTTCGACCTCTTCACTTTGGTCATCATAACATTCATTTGAATAACCACCATTCCCATCATCAAAGTTGTCAAAATTTTTCGGAGGTTGTTTTTGCCCTCTTTGCTTTCTTTTCATCATATGCACTCCCTCCATGGCATTGACTTGGTGCGAATTTTGAACTTGTTGAAGTTGCGCCTTAGCCAATTAGTTCATTGTTGTTGTGAGTTCGGCGATGGCATGGCCGTGATCATGCAAATCTTTATGCAAGTGTATGACATTGGGATCACCTTGAGGAACATTAGCCCGGCTTTGCCATGCCGAAGAGGTATTGGCCATTTCATCAAGAACATCACAAGCTTCGTTGTATGGAAGCTTCATAAAATTACAACCGGCCAACTGATTAACAATGCATTGATTTGTTGTGTTTATACCCCGATAGAACATCTGTTGGATCATCACATTATTCATATTGTTGTTGTGGCACTCTTTTACCATTGTCCGAAATCACTCCCATATCTCATGTAAAGGCTCCGTCGGCTCTTGCTTGAAAGCTAGGATCTTATCTCTAAGAGCCGCCATATGATTTGGCGAGAAGAAATTCGCAATGAATTTATCCGCCAACTCATCCCAAGTAGTGATGGAATAATTTGTCAATCTCTCTAACCAATCCAGTGCCTTCCCCCGAAATGAGAAGGGGAAAAGCCTTAACCTCAGTGCATCTCCGAAACATTTGTCTGCTTGCTCCCCCAACAAGTATCCACAAACCCTTTCAAATACTTGTAGGCATTTTGGTCCGAGGCTCCTGTGAAATACCCTCGTTGTTCGAGCAAAGTGAGCATGAAATTAGTTATTTTGAAGTTCCCCACCCGGATTCAGGGCGGAACTATTGCACTTGCGTACCCTTGATTAGGTAGAACTTGTGGAGCTACTCTTGGTGGAGGTGGAGGAGGGTATGGTATGTTGTCATTTGCATTAGCATTAGCATTTCTACCCCGTCTTTGTGCTTGGGGTAAAATCCCATCTTGTTCCACATCTTCCACCTCCTCCACTCCTACATTAATAGGATCATTTGCATTTAAAGCCATTGGTACCTGAGTGAATTGAACAAACAAAGAAAGTCAAAAGAAGGAAAGAGAAGCAAAAACACAAAACTAGCCAACAAATAGTCAAACACCGTAAAGCTCCCCGGCAACGGTGCCAAAAAATGATCGATGCGGACTAAATCCTAAGAAAGAGTAGGAACGACTACTTAAAACCCAATAGTGTATCGGGGTCGATAATTCTACAGCGAGCTTCAAATTGGAGTTGAGTATTTGCTAGCTTAGAAATGTGTTTGGCTTCTAATTGATCTTTTTTCATTTTTGGTTTTCCTTTTGTTAAACTAAATTATCAACTAATATTGTAAACTAAATTATGCTAAGTTATGATGCTAGTTGTATTCAATAAGAGAAAGGCACTAGGGCCATGACATTCACCTAGGTGGCTAATTAACGTGTATAAAATTCTAACACAAGGATGATAATTATGGGGAATATGGATAACTGTTGCACTTTAGCACTCACTCTCACACCTCTCGGTAGAGAGAGTGATTTGGCCCAATTTACTCTCAAGAGACCAATTGGGTAGGCTAATTTTCCCAAGTAACTTAAGGTTCAAGTAGGGTGATTACTCTCTCGAGGTTTAACCCGTTACTTGGGACTACCATTCTCATGGGTCCATTCCAAATCCTTGTTAGGTTGAACGTGAGGTCATAGACTCTCTTTCTCAAGAAGAGTCAAAATCCACTAAGCTAGACTTAGTGTTTGCAACCACCAAATCTAAGTGAAAAGATACAAACAACCCAAATACCAAATACCGAATATCATCCAAGCATCAAGCAAAAACACTCATTAATTACCCGGGTTGAGCCACAACCCTTGCTACAGGGTTTAGCTAGACATGGAATAAGTAGAAATAGAGGAAATACTAGAAGAAATTAATATAATCATTAACTACAAGATTAATCTACTTGAATCCACGCTAATTACAAGAGAAAATTGCCTAAAGTAGGCTAATACAGAGTATCACAAGCTCAGCTGCTATAGAGAATAGCTAACTTGACCTAAAAAAGTAAAGTGTTCTATTTATACCACACAGGAAAAACTAGATAAAAATGCCCTTGAGTTTCACTTACGGACTGCATAGAAATGTCATGTGGCCGCATAGGGCATGTGGTCTTCAGATCTGGCTTCTGGACTTGAGGACGTGGACCGCATAGGAATGTCACGCGGCTGCATAGGTAAAGCCATACAGACTGCGTGCAAATGGCGTGCCGGCGCACAAGTCAAATGATGCGGACCACGTGAAAATGATGTGCAACCGCACAGAAGGTTTTGCCCAATTGTTGGTTCTCTGAACTTCTTCCCACGCGGACCACACTGCTTTGGTGTGCGGCCGTGTTGACCTTTTGCCTTGAGTTTCTGAACCTCAGATCTCTTTTCAGTGCACACTGCTTTGGTCACTCTCTAAACTATCCTGCGTGACCGAGTAGCAAAACAGGGCGGTCCGTGCAGGTCAGGCTCTACTTGGCTTCTGCAGAACTCTTCTACGTGGCTGCACATCAAAACAGTGTGGTCCGTGCAGGTGACCTTTTTCCCACTTTCAGTTATTTTTTTGGCGCTTGGCAGGTTTCACTCCTCTTTTGAGCTGATTTGTGATATGTATCATCTAGTCGCTCAAACCTGCAATCAACCGCACATTGTAAGCAATTTAGGACTAATTTAAAGCAGTTTATGCACAAATTTAAGGTAAGAAGGGGTATAAAACATGTATAATTCACAAATATCATCCTCCACCATGTCTATGGAAATAACTATCATACACCTTTGAAAAGTCGCTGGTGCATTGTACAAACCAAATGGCATCCACAAGAAAGCAAAAGTACCATAGGGACATGTAAGGGTTGTTCTTTGTTGATCTTTCGGAGCAACAAAAATTTGTTTGTAGACCGAATACACATCAAGAAAGCAATAGAAAGCATGACCAGCCAATTTATCGAGCATTTGATCTAAGAATGGAAGTGGAAAGTGATCCTTCATTGTGACTTTATTGAGCTTGCGATAGTCTATACACACTCTCAAACCGGTCACAATTCTTAGGAATCAACTCATTCTTATCATTGGTGACCACTGTCATGCCCCCTTCTTAGGGACACATTAAACTGGAGAAGTCCACGAACTATCAAAGATTGGGAATACAGCCCTGAAATCCAACCACTCGATCTCCTTTTTGGCAACTTATTGCGTAGTCTCATTGAGTCTCCTTTGATGTCTAATAGAGGGTTTGGCGCCATCCTCCAACTTGATATTATGCATGCAAAATGCGGGGCTTATTTCCCGAATATCTTCCAAGGTCCACCCAATAGCCTTCTTCCACTTTTTTTAGCACTGCCAAAGTGGAATCTACCTGCACGTTAGGTAAACAAGAGGAAAGAATAACCGATAAATTAGAACAAGGACCAAGAAATTCATATCGAAGATGTGGAGGCAATGGCTTCAGCTCCTAGGTAAAAGGATCTTCAATATAAAGGTTGTGTAGGATGAGTTATCCTATTTTCAAGATCCAAGGACAATTTTCGGGGGCATAGTTGTAAGACCCCATTCCTTGTAAAAAGTTCACATATGAATCTATCCATCTTGTCATCATAAAATTTTAGCAAGAAGGCCTCCAACGTATTACCCACATTGATCATAGAGCTTGTATCATCAATAATAACATCGGTCACCAAATCCACAAAAGAGCACACCTCATTACTATTCGGTTGCTGCATTGACAAACACACATGGAAAACCACTTTTTCATCACCAACCTAGAAGGTAAGTTCTCAGGTCCAACATCACAAAGAGTCTTCCCTGTAGCAAGGAAAGGTCTTCAAAGAATAATTGGCACCTCATAATCAACTTCAAAATCTAGAGTGACAAAATCTCCCTGAAGAATGAATTTATCAACACAAACCAAGACATCTTCAATCAATCCTAATGGTCTCTTCATAGTACGATCGGCCATTTCAATCTCATAGAGATGGCCTTGGTCTCCCAATTCCCAACGTCTTGAATATCGAATAGGGCATCAAATTGATACTTACCCCAAGGTCACAAATAGCTTTAGCAAACTCAACACTTTCAATTGTACAAGAAATCGTGAAAGTACTAGGATCCTCCAACTTAGGAGCCATTAAATTCACAATTGCACTCACTTGATGAGTGACTTTGATAGTCTTAAAATTCATTGATCGCTTCTTGTCACAAGGTATTTCATAATCTTTGCATAACTGGGCATTTGATCCAAATCTTCAATTAATGGCACATTGATTGAAAGACTCTTCATCATTTGAATAAACTTCTTAAATTGGCTTTTACCATTTTTCTTTACAAGTCATTGAAGGTATGGAGGTGGAGGCTGAGGAAGTGGAGCCTTAGCTCATTGCACTTTCTAGTATGTCAATATTGTGATCCCTAGATGGGTTCACCTCCTCTAGAGTCTCTTCCCCGCTATCATCAAGATCAATCTGAATCCATCATTAGGTTGCACCAAATTATCCGGGATCTCCTCTTCTTGCACCACTTTCTGATAATCCACAAGATGCATTTGGCTTGAGGTGGGTGCATTCCCACCTCTTCCAGTTCTTGTATTAATGGCCATGGCATGCCCCATGTTGTTTTCACCATTTTGGTTTACTACTGTATCACTTGGCAGTCACCTTTTAGGATGAGTGTTTAGACTTTTAGAGATTTGCTCCATTTGAACTTCTAAGTTGCCGATTGATGTGCTGTGTGAGACAAGTTAGGTATCTGAATCAGCATTCTTTCCCATCATTCTCTTGAACATGTTTTCAGTATGCCACGTCTCATTGTTTGAAGTGCTTGGACCATGGAAAGGATTTGGAGGCGGGTTGCTCAGTTGTTGATACATTGGAAGCCTTTGAAAACCTAACCCCCAATTGCTTTGATTGTTTCCCCATCCGCCTTGATTGTTAACCTACCATCCCCCAGTTTTCTTGATAATTTTCATTCCAATTTTCTTAAATGCTGTTGTTATGCCAATTCCCTTAATTGTTGCCACCACTCCAATTTCCTTGGTTATTTCCACCACTCTAATTATCTTGATTGTTAGAATTACAATTACTTTAATTGTTTTGAGGTCGCCATTGTTATTGGTTCAGGCCTTTAAAGTTGTTTCTTTGCCCTTGAAAGTTGTTCACATATTGCACCTCCTCTTCTTGTTCATTACAAGAACCATCTTGCTCAAAACCTCTTTCTTCTTGCAGATAATTCTCCACTCGATTTTGTACTTGTCGACCTTTGGCCCTTCTCTTGTTTATCATCATGTTCACCTTGCATTGACTTGCTTAGGATTTTGCAGTTGATGAAGTTGAGCCTTTGCTAGTTGATTCATTGTAGTTGTCAATTCGGCATAACCATGGTCATGCAACTCTTTATGGAGGTGAATCATGTTCTTATCAACTTCTATAATATTAGCCTAGGATTGCCATGCTGATGATATTTCCGCCATTTCATCCAAAATCTCACACGCCTCCGCATATGGCATAGTCATAAAGTTTCCACCGGCAAGTTAATTCACTATACATTGGTTGGTCGTGTTAACCCCATGGTAGAAGGTTTGTTGAATCATGTTTTTGGTCATATTATATTGGGACAATCCTTGACCCTTGTTCTATACCGCTCCCATATGTCGTGTAGTGGTTCATTGCGCTCTTGCTTGAATGCCAAAATCTCATCTCGAAGTATAGCCATATGCCCGGGAGAGAAGAAGAAGAAAAAGAAGATAGTCCAAAAACAAACCCAAATATATAGCTAACACCATTTTTAACTTCCCAACAATGGCGCCAAAAAATAATCACGTCCATAGCAGACCTTGATAAGTTGGTATTTTACCAACTTATCTTGTTCTTAAACCTATACTTTTGCAATGTTTAAGTGATAAAATCATGTATTTCATGTCATTTACTTCTATTTACATGTTGTATGTGATGTAGAAGTAATGGTGAAGAAATCAAGTGAAAACAAGTCAAAAAGGAGCTAAAGGAAAAAATTGACAACTGCCATCGATTACACTACGTGATCGCAGGAAACTCTACGCAATCGCATAAGTCAACAATAGCAAAGCATTGCGAACGCGGGTAAATAAGTGCAAACACATATAAGGAAACCTGGTCAGCTGTTGGTCAACTAAGCTATGCGAACGCAGAACACTGTACGTGATCGCATATGTTGGAGAAATCATTCACCACGAAGGCAATTGTACATATGCAAACACATAGTGTATTTTCTGGGCAGTTCTAGGCAAATATGGAACTTTACGTTTGTAATCCTCAAGCCATTTTATACTCGTCCAAGGAGATCTTTTGGCATATCTTTGGCTTATTTTCAGTTTTAGGGCTAGAGAGAACAAATTTTGAAGTTAAAGTTTGCACACACACGTGGATCTTGAAGATTCGAAGCTTGTGGTTAAGGATTTCTTACCCATTTATGTTTATTTCTTAATTTCCTTGCTTTTTATTGTATATTTAAGTTTGTAGTATTTTATCCAACACTTGAATCTTGTTTATGGAAATATTCTTGTTTAAAGTGTGCATTAAATGCCTTGTTGTGCTTATCTATTGAATGATTTTTATCCTTTTACGAAGTGAGTTATTGTTTCTTTAATTATTCTTGTTCTTTAATATTTTTAAAAGGATTAGCTAACCAAGGAGTCGCCCGTTAACTCCAAATTAATTTTGAAAAAGATAATTTGGAGTTGAAAAAGATTAATTAACAAGAACTTGAGGTTTTAACCCTCATTTTATAGATTCTACCTAGGGATAGGATTGAACTACTTGTAGCCATATTTGGGTGAGCTTAATATCGTAATTGGGTTAGGAATAATTCAATTAGAAAGTTTTGTTAGTCTTCGGAAGAAGTTTAGAAATTATTATCCGTGACTAATTAATATAAACTAACTCATATTTGTAAAATTATAAAATACATTAGATTGTTACTTGAGTGTAATTTCTTATACATTCACACTTGTAGCCATTGATTATTTTACTTACTTTCTAGGTTAGTTTATATTCCCTCATTTAGATATAAAATATTTTCTAAACCAATTCTAAGTGTTTGGCCTTACACGTAAGTGATAATTCTCTTACATTCCTAATCGCCTACATATTGTTCTCTGTAGGATTCGACCCCAACTCATAATTGGATAAATTATATTGCATGCGATCGTGTCCATTTACTTTTTTGTTGTGGATTTGGATTTCATCATACCTTAATAAATATATGAAACAGTTGTATGCAATAATAATTACCTAGCTTAGAGTAGGAGTCGAATCCATTAAGATTTATGATGGGAGATAGGAGAATATTGAGCAATTGAATTATTTAGATTGCACTTCCATGACAAGGTTTTGTAATCTATTTCTAATGTTACTCAAATGAATACAATCTAAAGAAAATAGATTATAGATAAATATTTCTAATATTTTTCCAATTGAATTAAAGGCCTAGGGCTTTGACCATAACTTAGGTATTTGCCTAATGAGATAAAGACGTTAATACCTGTTTTGTTGATTGGGACGTGCTATAGCTCACAACTCTACACTACCCACTCAATACATGTCGGTCAGAGAGTGATTTTGCCCAATTTAAATTTCTCAAAACCAAATGGGTATCAACCAAAATAGTTGATAAGAACTCAAGTTGGATTATTACTGCCTCTAGGTTGAACCCTTTTATTGGGTTAATCAATCTCTCAATTGATCTAATTCCTTGTTAGCTTAGTTATCCTAGACTAGGTCCCTCTTTCTCAAGTAGAGACTAAGTCAAATAAGCATGAATTAATATTTGCAGCCATTAATTCTACAATTGAAGCATGAACTAAGCTAATTAATCAACACTCAATCATAAACAAATATTAGATTAATCACCTTTAAGCTTTATACACTAGGGTTGGGTCACAATCATAATAGAAGTCTAGCTACTCATAATAGAAATTCTAGAAAATATCGAAGAAAAGCTAAGTAAACTCATAATGGAGCACTAAAATGATGAAATATAATTTAAAACACCAAAATAATGTAAATCTTCCTAAAGTAGTAAAAAAAACTATTACAACAACTTCAGATGTTCAAACTTTACCCATTTTGTGTAACTCGTCTATTTTTATAAAGCCAAAAATTGCTGATAACAATGTCCCTCGTGAGGTTCTACGACCTCATAATTCCATGTGCAGTTCGCAGATTTTTTCAGCTGGCAGGAAAAGGAGTTCTGCGGCCGCATATTTCATAATTACATCCGCGAGGCAATCTTCTACGGGAGTGCGACTGCGAGGCAATCTTCTGCGGCCGCACAATTCTTATGTGTCCCGCACTTTACAAGGGCATTAGGACTTGGGCTTTTAGCATATTCTTTGAACTTTGCACTTTGTTTGTAAAAATTCGGTTTTATGGCCTCACAATTATGTGTTGTCCACACATTTATAAAAGCCCTGTTGGAATTTCCTTCTTGGCTTGTGGACAGATGTAATTCTATGGTCCGAAATTGCTTGTGCGGCCGAAAATTTCCTTTTATAGACCGCACATTTGTGTTTCTGCGCCTTTATTGCCTTGTACTTCGGAACACACTTTTTTTAGTCGAATTTCACCTCGAGAGACCAAGATTACAGCATTCTTGCAATTTATAAAATTTTATTAGTTTCGAAAACACAGTTCGACACTTCTGAACTAAGACAAGAGCTAAAAGGTGCTAATAAAAAGTCAAAATCTCCACTTATCACGTAGCCGGGCGAGATGATATGCGTCTCAGGCCTGCCAATATTTTAAAGCATACATGTTGTAGGAAGATTGACATGTACATATAAGATTAAATAGTTATTTTAAATTTATTAATATTTTACATTATAAGCACATGTATTTTTATTTTTCAGGTTATTATTAGTTTAAAACTAGAACACAAAAAAATAAGGTAGATTAACAAAAATTAAAATTAGTTAAACAATACACACAATACATGAAACGTACAATATAAATATAAAAACTACACTTATTGTCAATTTGATTTAAAATTATTGAAAATATAATTATATTTCATAAATATTGCAAACAACACCATTAGTGGCATTTAGTATAACAAAATATACTGCAACAAATTACAATGTTATCCTTGGAAATTAGGTACATTGGATGAACTGCCACCGGAAGCCGGATTACTACCGCTTCCCAAACCGATTGAGGGACATTTACGGCGATCGTGTCTTGTTTGGGAACATATAACTTATTTACGCACATAAAAGATATAAGCAATATCCATTTGGTTCCATATCCGTATTCTTTTTTGCACTTATCGATGATACATATAATTCTTGTTACACACTTTTTTAAATAGTTCCGACGGCCAATAATACTCAGAACCCATTGGTTGGAAATGGACGTTATATACGTAAATGCAGTGACACTATATTTTTTTTATCAATGTACCTCGTCGCAGCAAACCTAGCATGTGGAAAGCGCTTTATAGCGTGTGAGCATGGCAAGTGATAAATAGACCATTTTCACAAGAACATAATCGTGTAGATTCATTGATGATGTGTGTAATATTACCGTGATTTTGAAGCATTACCGTGATTTTGAAGCAAATCGATGCAAACTTAGAAAAGATTACACTCGAGGCAATATTGCAACTATGTAAGCCACTGTGCTCACTTCCTATATTTCTCAAATTGTTTCATTGACTGTGGCATAAATTGAACACCTCTTTGTAATAAGGGTACTTTACTTTAGAATATTTTAATAAACCTCTCTGCTATCTGCTTGAATGACATTTGTTGCATGATAACAATAGGCAATCTACGGGCATACTTCAACAACCCGTTGAAAGACTCTGACACATTTGTAGTCAAAATTTTTCTTCTTCTGCCATCATCCTTGTGCAAAGTAAATTTATCAAGGTCATATTGCAATAACTAACGATAAACTACTGTGTCTTCCTACTTAATAAATTTCATTCGCATTCTGAATTTACACTTTTGATGATCTGTTGCTGCCATCCACATTAAATTATGCAATCTCATGGTCGGATAAGTCCTCTGAAAGTTGGCCTTCAAGTGCCTCACACAGTAACGACATAAGCATATGGTTCCTTCCATGCATCCAATTTCGCACAAAACTTAAAATCCTACCACGTCGATCAGATATTAGACCAAATACATGAACATTGACTCAAAACGTGCTCCTTCAAGTGGTTCAAAAATCATGTCCAAGTCTCTTGACTTTCATTGGCACAAATAGCATATGCGAGGGGCAATATACTTTTATTAGAAACTATTTCAACAATAATCAACATCTTAGTATTATACTTTCTATAGACATGTCATTTATGCAGATTATCGGCCAACAAAGCACAAAACCATCAATGACTTGTTTAAATGCCCAGAACAACGGGCGGATCTACAGTGATAGGCATGGGTTCCTCGAAATCTAATAACTTTGGCCTAGACCCTGTATATGTATTAAAAAATCTATTAATCGAATAACAATATATATATATGTATATATATATATATATATATATATATATATATATATATATATAATGATAAGGTGTAGAACTCAAATTGACTTCCCATAACCCACAATGCAAGTTCGAATCCCATCAGCATATTTTATTTTTTCCTATATTTTTTGGCACAAAGTTTTTTGCACCTTTTTGTCAGTTAACACTTTTAACCTTTTTTTTGAACAAGAAAAATACTTTTAACCTTTATCTTCACTCTACTTCTTTAATTAAAATAATAATAAAAAATAACTTGACTCAAACTAAAAAAAACGTTTCTCAAAGTTCTTTTTCCCAAATCCCAATTCAAACTTTCAAAGAAAAGTTAGAGTTTTAAAATTTTGCAATCCTTTTATGATATTTGGTTTTAGTTCTTAGGTTGACGCTCAAAGTTAAAAAATTTGTGTTGGCTTTAACTTATTCACTTATTGTCACTTCATTGCAACATGTATTTCAATCTCCCTCATCCTTCTTCTTTTTTAATTGTCTTTCTCTTATACAATATTATGTGAATTAATATCTCTTAAATTTTTATACATTTTTTAGATTTTATAAATTTAATTTTTTATTTAACTTTTGAAGTTGGGGTTCTAGATCTTACTTGTGAAGCAGAATTGGTGATAAATTCTTGAATAATTATTTATTTTGTTATATAGAGGATGACACATTTGAAAGAATACCTAATGATACCATTATTAATCATTTTCAAAATATGACAAGTTGTCGAGTTGTAATAATAATATTTATATTTATATGTTGTCCTTAATACTTTGTTATTTTATAAATATACATTGAATATTGATACTTATTCTTTAGTTTGGTTATTATGAAATATTGACTTGAAGTTGTGGTAGGCAGGGTGTATTTGGGCGAGGGGAGAGGGGAGGGGGTTCATTCGAACCCCTTAAACGAAAAATTACGCTGTATATATTAGACAAAATCTATTTTTTTCTCTATATATTATGTTTTGAATCCCCTTGACATAGCTCAAGAGCATAGGTAAGTGGTCAGGGGGTTCAAAATCTTTGTAAGGTCATTGGTTCAATTTTCACTAGGTACAATCTTTTTTATTTTTTTGAATCTCTTTGGTTGTAAGAACCCATACGCTTCAATTCCTAGATCCATCTCTGTCTAGAACACACATCTGAATATGTATTTTAGTATTTTTGGACTCCGCTAGAGCTTCCATTTAACAACAATCCCGCGGTTAAAGTATTGCAAATCTGCCATGCATCTGGGTACATCGTCAAATGACTTGTCCCAGATACCATAAACAATCTCAAACACATATATACGCTCGAGAGGTGCCTTTCTTTTGGTAATGGTACAAAGATATACCAGGTGGATATATGTTATACACTCTTAATCTTATACCTTATGGATGATTCAAAGTGTAAAATCAAAACAAGGGAAGTGATTCCATGTTGAAATCAAATCAACATTCAAGTTAAAATGATTCACATTGAATGTGTCCATATCACAAGTGTGGTTGCCATTGTATTTTTCCACTATCCACATATTTGTTTTCAACGTTCTCTCATGTAACATCCACTTACAACCTGAAGCCATCTAAAACAAATAACCGTATATACTTACATAGATGACTCATGAAATTTGATCTCACGACAATGTTTTATGCTGTAAATTCGCTTTGCTGTGCGAAGGCGCGCTTTATCAGCAAAAAGCATATTCTTTTACAGCTCTGTTGGTCTAGACTCATCCTACAGTGATGTATCAATGACATCAAGATCGTTTGTGAGTGTATTCACATTCGGCATACTAGGCAACTGATCAAGGTAGGGAATCTCCCTTGAATGAAAGAGCACATGTGACTCGTACACTCTGGGTCTAATGGTAGGTGAAATCTGCATATATGGAGCATGCTCATTTGTGGCATCATTCTCCCTCGTCAAATCAGGTTGCTTATTCTCATTCTTATAAGTAGAACACTTTTTCTCATCATCGTCGCCTTCACTAGGGAAGGGTGTATCATCTTCAGGTAATCACTATCATCTTCCTAACTCTGTGCATCTGCCAGATCCTGATAAAATATATCGTCTTGGAGCAATTGAGTAAGGACATGACTATCATGTTTCTCATTTTCACTTCATAACCAATAAAATAATGAGTTTCTCTAAACCATCCCAACATTATATATTAACGTTATCTCTACTCACAATTCATAATATATTGATAGCCCATGATGCACATTATCGAGTTGCTGATGACTCGCGGATGGACTAGCACGATCCAAACCATCAAAATTAGGCATATTCTAACTGTTGGTTTGTTTATAACTTGTAAATTCAAATCTGACTAGTATCCCTTTTGGAAGATATGAGTGTTAGTACAAATATAATACATAAAAAAATCATACTACAAGAAGGAAATTTGAAATTTACCACTCGACATGTGAATTATCTAACCTTGGGAAAGTTATGTCATCGCTCCTTATTTGCCGGTGGAGATAAATTTAGACGTGACCAAACTCTTTCAAAAGGAATATGTTCGGATAAAGCTGCTACGAAAATATCACTAGATGATTGAGTATTATCCTATTTTACGAAACCCCAATATTGCGGACGCTTTCAGACTTGAAGTACATTTCCAGCATTTTTATCACAAAAAATTTCTCGATGTTCATCCGGAGTCCTCAAAAAATCTTTCAGATTTTCATCGTCTTTGATGTTAACTTCAGCATAATGAGAACCCCTTTTTGAGTAAGCGAATATGGATATCTTCTGATTACTTTAATATTAATCGAAAGTTTACTGACACTCATTCTTTTACAATTCAAAGATACCAATCTATCATACTCCAATGTGAATGGCAACTTAACAAGACACCATGGGGAACAACGATAGCGTACGGAGTTATTCTTCATGACAACTGTCCCCAGTATAATGCAACCCTAATTTTTCTTCCCTTCAGACATTATGGCAAAGTGCAGAAACAATAAGTAAACATATATTTCGGAATGAGTATAAAAAATATAAAGGATGCTGAAGAATGGATTTTTTGGAATAAATTTTGAAGAATGAATGCAACTCCTAAGTAAGCAAAAATTCAGTGTAAGGGGCACAATAATTAGTGGGTATAGCGCATTTATTAAATGCACGACTAGTATAGCATATAAATTACATGTGTTATATCTACCAATTACTGTGGGTCAGACAATTAACAGGTATAACGCATGTAATTGATGCGCTATACCTTAAGACAAACCTACCATTACAATGTGGCGGCATGAATTTCATGCGTTTTATATAAAAAGTTTATCAGTTATGTTTTCGTCTATTTGGGTGCTTTGAGTTGGGAAAGATATCATTTTGGTTCTGGGCTCTTCTGAATTAATTTACCTCTTCAAGAAGGTTTTGGCTTTGACTTTTGTGGGGGCGATCGCGATATAGGTAAAAGTTTAATTTCTCTTTCAACATCTCAAAGCCTTTTAAGAGCTAGGGGTCCCCTTTAATTCTTGGTTTCCTACAATATCTTGGAAAGCGGATCTTTTTCATGGTGGAAAACAAAAGCTTGTATATATATAGAGTTAGAGCATAGATTTCAAGTTTATGAATTCATAATTTTAATCTTTTTAATCATTGAATTCTAACAAAAAAATTTATACTTATTCAATAAATTTTTAAAGATAAATATAATATTCGAACTAAAGCTATTGAGTTAGGTTAAACTTTTCAATATTCTAACTCTGCCTCCGCCTTGTATATATGGGGATAAACTACGTGGTAATATCAGTCATAAACATAATGATGACCAATTATTATAATCTTGAAAAATATTGTAGGATCACCATGTTTGGTACATAATCCAAATGTAAGGATTTGACTAAGTTAAATCAGTAGTCATGAAACCTAGTTAGGGAATAAAGTAAACTTTATTGTTAGTGCATAACGATGATCCATATTTATCATGTGTACTCTTCGAACTATAGATAAAAGCTACATAAATGCCTTTTTTTCCACAGTATAATCACTACTTCACTCATAAGTCTAATCAGAAAATGTCACACAATAAACTGTGCTACTCGTTTATCCAAATATGGGATGTTGTTGTAGTGCTGTTTCTTTTGTTTCCTTTTTTTGGTTCTTATTTGAAATCTTTAGCCTGTCGATAATGCATTACCAGGAATAGAAACATGAAAGCAACGAGCATAATTAGAAAAGGTATGAAACTAAAAAATTGGACGATATAATGTGCAATAACCCTTAAGGTTTTGGCATATTGTAGGAACAATCCGTAACTTTTAGAAAATTTTTGTCATAGTTTCATGGCTTTGGTACAAATTTGCACCTTCGGACCTCAATTAATGCAAATAGTTATATAGTTGTTATAAATGGGAGATTAAAACTCTCGGCCAAACATGTAGGAAATAGAGTCCACCTATAAGGGTTCTTTTAGGTCCATTAGGGTAAAACCCAGTAATTTTAGTAATTAGTGTAATCTTAGTTATCCAAATATAAGTACATATATTGTGTACTTCTAAATATACTGGAAATAGTAGACGCTCTCTTCTTTGTCCCATTTAATCCAAGAGTTTAGACTGTGATTGAGAGGGTTAATCCAATATAATATACTAAAAGAAAAAGTAGCAGATGTTGAAATATTCTCTGTATCTTTTGTATTCACAGTGTAAGATATATATACAAACTTATCCTACTGAAAAATAACAAAATAAAGAATATCGATTTACACTTGTCCTACTCTTATTTGTCTAAAATGTAACAGAAACACTGTAAATTATTCCTTCCTATGTTATCATGTGATAGGCACATGAGAATTACATCTTGAATGTTCCATATATACAGATGTTAAAATGATGATTAGATGACTGATATTGAATGATCAGATCCACTATGATTAGGCAACATGTATGATCTGTTTAAATGAATAAAGAGATATAAACAAACACCCCCTAGAGAAGTTCGAAGACTTAAGTGTTTGTCTGAAAACCCTCATCTCCTTCTTCCTTCTTTCTGTGTAGAATTGACGAAGAAATCTTCATGGATTTCTTCTGTTCTTCATCATCCCCCCTCATGCTAGAGGGTAGAGAAGAAACCCCCAACTTGTGCATGATATTTGTATGAGAAACCCCAGAAAAGGGTTTTGTGAAGAGATCAGCGATTTGGGACTTTGAAGGAATGAAGGAGAGGGATATTAAACCCGCAAGAAACTGCTATCTAACAAAATGGCAATCCAACTCTACATGCTTAGTTCGTTCGTGACAAACGGGATTGCGGGCAATATGTATCGCCGCCTGACTGTCAGAATGTAAGGGCACCGACAAAGTTGGAGAAGTAGACAAATCATCAAGAAGAAGAACAAGCCAAGTGATTTCAGCAGTCACACGTCTCATGGATCTATACTTAGACTCAACGGAGGATAAAGAGATGGAAATATGTTTCTTCGATTGAGATGGGGGCACCACCAAGGGTAATGAAGAAGCCACTGACAGAGCGACGAGAATCCATACAAGCAGCCCAGTCAGCATCGCAAAAGGCTATGAGATCAAAATAAGGAGTAGGGGAAAGAAGGGTTCCTTGTCCTAGGTTAGATCGAAGATAACGGAGAACCCTGAGACCAGCAGAAAAATGGGAAAGTTAGGGTCTTTGCATAAATTGACTGAGGCAAAGAACAACAAAATAAATATCTGGTCGAGTGATGGTGAGATAATTGAGTTTCCCAACCAAACGGCGATAAAGAGTGGGATCCTCCATGGGTGGCTCTAATTCTGCGTGTAACTTGGAGTATGGATCAAGAGGAGAAGAAACAGTAGGGCCTTGACAATCAAATTCAGCCTGGAGTTCCAAGGTAAACTTTCTTTGACTAACTATGTATCCTTGTGGTTCTCTGAGTATTTCCATCCCCAAAAAGTAGTGAATGTGCCCCAAGTTCTTGACTTTAAAGTCAGAGTTCAAAAACATAGTAATATGCTGAATTTTTGTGACATCATTTCCTGTGATGAGGATATCATCAACATAGACTGCTATGAGTAATATGCTTGTGTTTGTGTGCTTGTAGAATAAGGAGCAGTCATTTAAGGAACTGGAATACCCTTTGTAGCCTAAAGCACATGCTAAACGAGCATACTATTGCCTTGAGGCCTATTTGAGTCCATAGAGTCATTTCTTCAATAGGCACACATGATTAGGATGAGTGGGAGTGAGACCAGCGGGAAACTTCATATACACTTCTTCTTGTAAATCTCCATGCAGAAATGTATTACTAACATCTAATTGTGAGACCTCCCAACCTTTCTTAACAGTTACAGTTAATAAGCATCTGATAGTGGTCATCTAGACCACCGGATTGAAAGTTTCAGAATAGTCAATACCTTCCCTTTGTATGTCCCCCCCCTCACAACCAACATAGATTTCAACCTTTCAATAGTACCATTTGACTTGTGTTTGATCTTGTAGACCTATTTACAAGGCAATGCCTTCTTTCCTTGGGGTAAAGATACTACATCCCAGGTGTGATTAAGTTGGAGAGCTTGAATCTCAGCTTTCATAGTTGTTATCCACCTAATGTCTTGGCAAGCCTGAGCATAGCTACTAGGTTCAATAATTATAGAAATAGACTGGAACATATCCTGATTGGTAAGATAAAGAGCCCCAAAAGAAAACATATTTGGGTGAGTAATATGGTGAAAAAAGGAAGAGGTAAGATCAGAAAAGACTATGCTATTGCATACATAATCATTTAGGTAAGTGGGCTTCTAGGAAATTCTCTCAGACTTCCTTATAGGAGGTGGTGGTAATGGTATGGTAGACTGTGAAACAGGGTAGGCAATAGGAGTTGGAGTTGGAAAGTCAAGATCTGGGGGATTGGTAACTGGTGGAGGAGTGCTAGGATGATTGAAAAAAATAGGGGTGCTGTTCTCAGAGATGTGTCAGTGCAGAGGGGAAGGTGAGTGTTCCTGATTAGGAGTGCGTAAAATGGAAGAATGACAGTTCTGAGAAGCAGGTTTACTGATGCTAGATAGGTGAGGAAAGAAAGGGTGAGAGGGGGAAAATGGGGTTGAACTCACAGGTGCAGAAGCAAAAGGAAAAATGGTTTCATGGAATTTAACATCTCTGGATGTAAAAACCTTTTTGGAGTGCAACTCCAGGAGTTTGTAGCCTTTCTGATGTTGTGCATGTCCCAAGAAAACACAAGCTCGTGCTCTAGGATCAAACTTGCCTCTGTTGTGCGATAGAATAGAAGCATAGCATAAGCATCCAAATGACTTACAGTGTTGATAATCTGGACTCCTCTTGAACAAAATCTCATAAGGAGTTTTTCCTTTTAGAACTCTAGAAGGAAACCTGTTGATTAGGAATGTGGCAGTTAAAACACACCCTCCCCAGTATTGAATAGGAAGTTTGGAGTGAAAATACATACTTCTTGCCACTTTCCAAAGGTGCCTATGCTTTATTTCAACAACTCCATTCTTTTGGGGTGTTTCCACACATGAAGTCTCATGTAGAATCCCTTGTGATTGAAAGAAATCAGACTATTGCATTATTAGATCTTATTCTCTTTACTTTCCTTGCAAATTGTCTCTCTACCATAGTTAAGAAAGACTGCAACACAGTGAAAGCATTGCTCTTAGAACTTAAAAGAAAAGTCCAAGTTCCCCTGCAGAAGTCATCAACCACATTCAAAAAATATCTATAACCATTGTAAGTGTTACTTTTAAAAGGTCCCAAACATCAATGTGAGTAAGATAAAAAATTCCATGAGTTCTGATTTGACTTACGGGAAAAGGCAATCTAATTTGTCTGGCTTGTGGACAAATATCACACACACAATTAAAATTGGAAGGAAAATGAATGAACTGAAGATTTTTCATTACTGAAAATGGCATATGCCCCAATATAACATGCCATTGGAGTACATTAGAGTCTTGTGTATTTGAACTAGAAATAGAACAAGAAACTTTACTAGGAATAGGAATGGAATTACTTCCTTTTGGAATTGAAAATACATTGCTACTTCAATTAAAGACATAATCGAACTTAGGTGGGCTAGGCTCCAGCAGGTACAATCTTGTGATGACCCGACCCGTTGTCTTTTGTATTTCATCCCCGTTATCCCCGTAATATGCTTCCTCGTTTTTTGATATAGGTGTTTGGGTGAGTTTGAGGTGTGTTGGATTGAACTTGGTTAGAAATAAGACCAATAGTCTCTTTAAGGAAAGCTTAACTTCGAAAAGTCAACCGGACATTGACTTGTGAGTTATAGGGCTCGGAATGGATTTCCGACGATTCGACTAGTTTTGGACGGTGATTTATGACTTGGGGGCGAAATCGGAATTGAATTTGGAGGCCCGAAGTAGAATTAGGCTTGAATTGGCTAAGTTGAATTTTGGCGAATTCCGGTTGATAGGTGAGATTTAGATCCAGGGGTCAGAATGGAAATCCAAGAGTTTCAGTAGCTTCGTTAGGTGATTTTGGATATGTCTTCAAGTTTTCAAGTCATTTGGACGTCGTTTGCTTGGGTTTTGGATCGAATGCGAATTTAGAAAAGTTCTAGTTTGACTTAGGCTTGAATTTGCGGAATTTGATGATTTTTGATGTTAATGTTGGTATTTTTATGGACCGATAAAGTTTGAATGAGGCATTAAGTCGTGGTGCTTTTGGTTGAGGTTCCGGGGGTCTCGGGGTGATTTCGGATGGTCAACGAAAGGAATTTTGGTTTGGAAAGGTAGCAGATTTTCTGCTGTTGGTGTTGCAGACCACAAAACATCGCTTTTGCAGGATGGTGGACGCGAACGCGTAGAGGGAATCTGGCAGTGTGGAATTTTTTCCTTTGCGTTCGCGAAGTAGAGGCCGCGATCACGTAGTAGAGGAGTCTTCTTGATCGCGTTCGCGTGATAAGGTGACGCGTTCGGGTAAGCCAAGGGAGTGGGCCATCACGTCGCGTTGTGAGGGTCGCGTTCCCGTATGAGCGCCTGGGAGCGAGGTCAGGTAAAGCATCGCGTTCGTGTGGCCAGGGTTGCGAACGCGATGAAAGAGTTTCTGGGTAGTTAATTATAAACATTTCATCCGCGAGCAATTTCATATTTCCTCCATTTTTGCACCACCTTGAGAGCTTGTTGACGGATTTTGAAGGGGATTTCGACGGGAAGTGATTGGAGGTAAGTCTCATGGCTTAATACGTCATTTTATTAAAGAATCAACCATTAATTCTCTGAAATTGGGTGTAAAAGTTGATGAACTAGGGCTTGAAATTTCAAATGAAAATTAGGGATTTGGAGGAGTAATTGGACTTCGATTTTGATGAATTTTATATGTTCGGACTCGTGGCGAGACAAGGGTTAAGAAAATGTGATTTTCGTAATTTTTCGACAAGTGGGCCCGGGGCTCGGGGTTTGCCAACTTCGTGCTTTTGGGTGTATTTCGAGTTATTTCGATTGGGTTATGTTCCATTAGCCTATTTTGACGTATTCCTATTGTTTTTTATCAGATTTGGCATCCGCGGAGGTTGATTCTCGAGGGAAAGGCATTACGAGCTAGTTTGCGGCCGGCTTGAGGTGAGTAATGGTGTAGATGATGACCCGAGGGTTTGAAACCCTGGTATATCACATTGTGACGCTATTACGAGGCTAGAAACACACTCCATGGCTAGTGCGGGGTCGTATATGTTGGAAATTGTGACTCGGTCCAATCCGAGGGATATATTGTACTATGTTGGCGATTGCTTCGCATACTATATTGATAATATCTGGGCTCGACGCCATGCTTGGGGCCTTCTGCCGACTTGTAGAATCCTCCAGGGATTGTTACCTCAGAATTTTTGTGATTAGCATATAATTTGAATTCAGTGCAGGTTTAAATACTATTTTTGCAAACTCAGCCATATTTATACCTTTTGAGAACTCAAATGATTTTAATGATATTTCGGGCTGACGAGTACTATCTCGCTATATTTGGACTGTGTATTATTTTAAATGGGAACGCTGGTAACTATGGACATCGTGTATTTTAAATAGAAACGGTGGTAACAATGGACACCGTGTATTTTAAATGGAAACGGTGGTAACAATGGACACCGTGTATTTTAAATAGAAATGGTGGTAACTATGGACACCGTGTATTTTAAATGGAAATGCTGGTAACTATGGACACCGTGTATTACAAAAGGAAACGGTGGTAACTATTGGCACCGTGTATTGTAATGGAAACAATGATAACTATTGGCACTGTATGATATGGCGCTTGGGCTGTAGGAGCCCCTCCGGAGTCTTAACCCACACAGTGAGCGCGGGTACCCATATGGATCGGGATGTATGTTCCACAGTGTTCATGCATTGCATTGCATCTCATACATTTACTTACTGTTGCTTATTTTGTATATCTCTGAGACTGGTACTGCATAGAACAGCTAGATAACTTCATTTTGTGTTATTTCGTGTTTTCTTATCTTCGAGACTTTATACATGCTTATTACTCGCTGAGTTGGTAGACTCACCCAATATTCCGTGCACCTTGTGTCCAGATCCAGGTACCACAAAGCAGGGTTGATCATTTTGGCTACTTTTCAAAGTATTGTCCAGAGCTTGTCGAGGTAGCTGCATGGCGTCTGCAGGACCCTACTCTCCACTATATTTCCTGTATTTTTGTTATTTCCGCATACTCAGATTATGAGATATTTTGGTATTTATTACTCTATCCTGGTAGAGGCTCTTGACTCGTGACCCCCAGATCTGTGAGAGGATATTGTGTATTGATTGTTGGGATATTTTCTATTAAACTGCTAAGATATTTCGGATTTTTTCCGCTGTAAATGATTTGTGAAATAAGGATGTGAGCTCATAGCTCGGAATATTTGGGTGAATGGTCGGGCTTGCCTAGCAATGTGCTGGACGCCATCACGACCGGGTTTGGGGTCGTGACAAATCCCCCTCTTAGTTCACCAAAAACTTGTCCCCTCCTCATTAAAGGGGCCTGCATTATGCATTTACTAGAAGTTAGATTCAGAGAGCAATGAAACTGGACACAAAACTTATGGACTGAGAGCAAATTATATTTGAAAGAGGGAACATAAAGAACCTTTTCAAGAATCACATCAGACTGAATAAGAACTCTACCTATGTGTGTTACATATAATTGAAAAGAGTTAGAAAGACTAATGTGCACAGGAACAGGGAGTGGATCTAAAGATAAGAAAAAATTCGAATGAAAACACATGTGTTTAGAAGCCCCTGAATCAATGATCCAGGTTTTAGTGTTAAAAGCTGCCATAGAAGTTCCATTATACTTAAGTATAGTACCAGCTACTGCATTTGCATTGATTGCATTTCCTGGTGTTGCTGTACTTCCAAATTGTGCCTGTTTGATGAGGTTCATCAACTCATAGACATGTTCTTTACTGAAAACTTGAGTGTAGGGTGTTGAATCACTGCTAGGATTACTCCCAGTTCCATTCATGTTCTTCGATCACAGCATTAGCCTTGACTTGTGTCGATTTAATGAATTGAAAGTCATCTGGAAAACCATTCAACTTATAACAATCTCCCCTGACATGTCTAGTTCTCATGTAATGTGTACATCTCGCATTAGGATTAAATTTAGCTTTCCTTCTCTTAGGTTTCTGCTGTATATTATTAACCTTTTGTGAATTAGACCATGCCCTTTTGGCTGGTTGTTATTTATCTGTGTTCCCCTGCCTTGAACTCCTACCATGAAGGAGGAAGCATCGTCATTTAGTTGTGGTCTTGCATATATCTCCCTTTGATTTTCATCTTGAAGAAGAAGTGAATAGGCAAAGTCTATTCCAGGCAGTGGATTTATCATGAGGATATTTCCTTTTGCATGAGAATAAACATTATATAGCCCAATTAGAAACTGAATGATTCTCTAGTCTTCTAAGAATTTTGTTACCTTCCTTTTCCTATCACAAACACACTCACAAGAGCACACTAAATGAGAGTTGAGGGAGTCAAGTTCATTCCATAATTTCTTGAGTGTGGTAAAATATCCAGCTATACTATTGTTCCCTTGGGCTAATATTGATATCTCCTTTTGCAGTTGATATAGTTTGGCACCATTACTTTGGCCAAAAATGTGTTCAAGGCTATGTCACAGATCTCTTGCAAATTTTGAATAGATGACGCCGTCTCCTATCTCATTTGACAGTGAATTCAGAAGCCAAGAAGTCACCATGAAGTTACATCTACTCCACTGAGGGTGTTCTTGTGCATCATATTTGGGTTCTTTTGCAGTGCCCATCTATAAAGCCTATCTTGTTTTTGGCTGAGAGTGCTATGAGGATTGATCTCCTCCAACCTGCAAAACCTGTACCATCAAAAGGAGTGGTTACAAGGCTTAGACTAGGTGCATCAGAAAAGTGAAGGTAGTAAGGGTGATTGATGTCCTGTGAGATTGGTTGACTAGTTGAACCAGAGATAATGGGTGTAGTAGGAGTAGGGGCAGTATTTTCTCCTGCCATAGATGAATATTTATTCTTGAGAGATGAGAGGATTCGAGCTACTACGGCTCTAATACCATGAAAGAAAGAGTAGTAGATGTGGAAATTTTCTCTGTATCTTTTGTATTTACAGTGTAAGATATATACAAACTTGTCCTATTGGAAAATAACAAAATAAAGAATATTGCTTTACATTTATCCTACTCTTATTTGTCTAGAATGTAATAGAAAAACTGTAAATTATTCCTTCCTATGTTCTCATGTGATAGGCACATGAGAATTACATCTTTAATGTTCCATATATACAGCTGTTGAATTCATGATCAGATGGCTGATATTGAATGATATTAAGAGATGAGAGGATTAGATTGAGCTACTGCTGCTCTGATACCATGAAAGAAGGAGTAGCAGATAAGATGTGGTAATTTTCTCTGTATCTTTTGTTTTCACAATGTAAGATATATATATATATATATATATATATATATATATATATATATATATATATATATATATATATATATATATATATATATATATATATATATACACACACAAAAAAAAAAAAAACTTATCCTACTGAAAAATAACAAAATAAAGAATATTGCTTTACACTTGTCCTACTCTTATTTGTCTAGAATGTAACAGAAAAACTTTAAATTATTCCTTCATATGTTCTCATATGATAGGCACGTGAGAATTACATCATGAATGTTCCATATATACAGTTGTTGAATTCATGATCAAATGGCCGATATTGAATGATTTGATCCATCATGATTAGGCTACGTGTATGATCTGATTAAAAGAATAATGACATATAAACAAACACCACTTAGAGAAGTCTGAAGACTTAAGTGTTTGTCTGCAAACCCACATCTCCTTCTTCATTCTTTCTGTGTAAAATTGACGAAGAAATTCTTATGGATTTCTTCTGTTCTTCATCATATACACTATGACAATCACCATTGTCACGCCCAAACGTGGGGAGGCGTGGCCAGCACACGGTGCCATATTTGGCCTAAGTGTATCACTCTGTAACTATTAACTCTGGAAGAGTAACCCGCAACTTAAGCTGACGAGGCCTACTTGAGAGCTGACAATACTAATCAAGGTCGATGAGGCCACCATGAATGTATACCACCAGCAATACCTAACTAACACAGGGATGGCAAGACCACAATACTGATACACGAAATATACATGACTTGTCTACAAGCCTCTAGAGATAACTGAATTGTATCATGGTCGGGACAGGGCCTTGGCCTACCCATCAAACCTTTATATATAAAATGGACTCCAAGGTCTAGACATGGTAACTCCAAGGAAGTGGAGATTACCAACCAAGCTTATATTTTACTCTGTCTACTGGGAAGGTCTACCCAGCTATCTATCAGACCTGCAGGCATAAAATATAGTGTGCCCACCAGTCATTCCAGTCGTGGTTCATCCATTTTCCACTTTCACTACCAAAAATAAGTAATTTCTCCATTTATGATTTATCATGATCCTTCAAAACATAATAAGATGGCTATAACCTAAGTAGCTATTAGTTAGTTACAAAAAGATTCACTCCAGAATTTGCATTTACTATTCTTTTCTAGTTTTTTTAAAGCCGGTTTGAGATGATGGTGTTTTGTTTAGATCCCTACCTTGTAAATTAAAATTGATTTATTTTTTTAAAAGTATTTATTTTATGTTCTTATATTTGAATGTGACAAATTAGAAACCTCCAATAACTAGAGGTGTTAATTGCATGTTCTAATCTCTAGAAGGATCTCTTGATAATATTCAAAAATCAAGACTATCAGTATAACTATTCCAGATACTTGAAAAGTAGATTTCACCACTTAGCATAAAGGAAGCATGCAGACAGCTAGCCTAGCTATATATAGCCACTTGAATTTTCTCATTACCATTCATCAAATAGTTGGTGATACCAAAACACCATAACACAAAAATGAAAGCGTACAACATTTTTCTCCTCATATTAGGCCTGGCTTCTTATGTTACTTTCATTTCCATAAGACAACCTTATGACTACTTTGGCAACATTTTCGATGTCCATATTATCAATGGCTTCACCAACAACTCTTCACTTCCATTAGTCGTTTGGTGCTTCTCCGGTGACACCGGCGACATTGGCGGTCGCGCGCTCCAAGAGCGCGACGATTTTAGTTGGAGTGTGAAGACCAAGTTTTGGAAGAATAGTCAGTACTTATGTACGATGAAATTGGACCAGAAAAGGAGAAGATTTCAAGCTTTTTATGGAGGTAGGGATGTTCAAAGGTGTAGCCCTACAAATCAGTGTTTTTGGTTGGTGAAAGAAGATGGTTTTTATTTTAGTAATGATGAAATATATTGGCAAAAAGATTTTTCTTGGATTTGAGCTGTATTTTTTCAAGTGTTTTTTTTTACCATCTTGTTGTCAAGATGGTTAGAGATTATATATTTCTGGGATAGTTCCTTTGAGAGTTTTTAGAAATGAGAATGTTGTCCTTATAAGTTATAGTTCTCTTCCTTTTTAGGTTTAAGCCAAATCTTTGAAGAGGAAACTTTGAGAATTCACATTGTTTCTTTATTTCTTTTATCAGTCTTTGGCATATAATCTTTTTCTAATAATTCGTCATTTATTTATACTAACTACTAATGAGTCCAGGCTTTTTCCTTGAGAAGTGTTTTTTTTTTACTTTTAGCCCGCGCCTGAAATTATTTATATTTAGTAGCCGAAAGAATATATAAAATTTATATAATTTTTGTGTGTGTATATATATATATATATATATATATATATATATATATATATATATATATATATAAATATTTTCGATTATTATTTATGAGCGGCTAAACACTATGATTTTCCATTGATTTTTCCACTTCTAAGCAGCACTATAATTATGTTTCATAAATATTGAATTTAAGCTAGCGTTTGGCCATAGATTCCAAATTTATTTTAAAAATAATTTAGGTGAAGTTTGGTTTGAAGATGAAAATGTATTTGGATATACGTTTTCAAAACATATTTTCCAAAACATATTTTTCAACGTTTATTTTAGAAAAACATGTATATAATTCCCAAGTTTTGGGCTTTTGGCCCAAAATCAGCTCAATAGTTGATTTTGGGATTTGATATTTGCGATTTGGGGTTTGGCCAAAATATGAACAAAACATTTATGGTCAAACACGAGTTTTGAAAATATTAAATTTTATTTGGAAATACTCGTGGCCAAACGGGGCCTAAGAGGGGGAGAGGACAAATAAAGGCCAAAGAACAAAAGATAAATAAGGTTTGCACAGGAGGAAAAATCATAGGTAGCGGTAAGGTGTAAATATATTAACTACATATTTGGCAATCACGTACAAGCAAAAACGAACTTCAATTTAGTTTTTATGATACAAAAATTTAAACTTATTACTCTATAGTTCATCGTCTATTAGTTCAACTATCTTTTATGCTCTTCATTTCAATTAATTTCTATTTATACACGAACTGTCGTAAAGTTTTAGTTCAGCTTGCGACCTTACCCAATCCAACTTTTCAATCAAAAAATTAAAAGAAGAAAGAATGAAATATATAATTTTTCAAAAAATAGTTAATTAATGCAACTAGTACATCGCACTTTCTATAGAATGCGGCTATATTTTAAATTAAAAGTTAGCCAAAACGTTAAAAAAGGGAAGAAGAAAGGAAAGATTTTTTAATTCTTTATTTAATAATTGTTCCACTAGTATTAAAGTGATTTTACGCACATCTAGCGGTCTAGCTACTAACATAAAAAAGACCAAATTTAAACGATAGTGTAATTGTCCATTTAAGAAATTAGACAACATGTTGGGAATATCTAAATGAACCATCTTTTTCGTTTCCTTGCCTATAACTTGTGGGAGGCGAAAAATCTCCCAAAATGTCATCATTTTAAGTGGTGGATGATCCAACCATTCAAAATGTTGTTATAAAATCAAGAAGTTGTTATGCGAGTGGTATCGATCTTATTTATTATTATCACAATTTGAGTTGTACACAAAATTAGATATGGGACGGTGGGTTCTAAAAATTTTACTCGCCATCCCATCAATAACAGATTCAGTGTAATCCTATAAGAAGCGATTGAGAAGGGTTGTATATACGTAGACTTTACCTGCTTTTACTTTAAAGAAGACAGAAAAATTATTTCCGGTAGACCCTCAACTTATTAGGTAAGGTAAAAGGCAAGGCAGCAAGGATCATACCTGTAGAGAGTTTTGGGAGAAGTTAATTAGTTTGAGGCTTCTCATTAAAATATATTGCTTACAAAGGTATATATAGAGTATAGGGAAATAAAAACCTACCAACTATATGATTGTACAATAATGAAGGAAAATCAAAACTTACCAACTATAGGATTGTACAATTAATGAGAGAATATTCTACCAATAATAAAAAGATACACAAAAGATATTTATAATATTTTCTAATATATTTCCTAATACGTCCCCTCAAGATGGAGGGCCGGAGGACACGCCAATCTTGGACATCAACAGAAGAAGCCCAGGACTGCCGGTTAGAGAAGCGGCCATGGAGCGCGAGGTAGAGGAGACGCTGATCGACGTTGAGAGAGAGGGCTGCCGGTTAGTGCAGCTGCGGCGCGGCAAGACGCCGGAGAGAAGGCGCTGAGAGAGAGGGCTGCCGGTTAGTGCAGCGGCGGCGCAACAAGAGGCCAGAGAGGACCGTGAAGGTCGGCAGCTGATCTTCTTTGCCGGAGACGGGCAGCAAGACGCCGGAGAGGGATGCCGGCGAGGGCCACCGATTAGTGCGGCGGCGGCGGCGGGCTGCCGATTAGTGCAGCGGCGGCGGCGGGCTGCCGATTAGTGCAGCGTCGGCGCGGCAAGATGCCGGAGAGAGGGTTGCTTCTAGAAGACGAAGCCTCCATTGTTGTTGTAGATTTACAAAGTAAAAAAAAATGTTGATAGGGAAAAAAAAGGAATATTTTTCTGAATTTAGAAGAAAGACCTTGCTAGTGCCGATTATGTAGAAGGTCGGCGGCGGCGGGCTGCCGATTAGTGCAGCCGCCGCCGCGGGTAGGGAAAAAGAAAATTAGTGTTTGTTTTGGCGATAAGCCACTGGCTCTTGATACCATGTAGAGAGTTTTGGGAGAAGTTAATTGGTTTGAAGCTTCTCATTAAAATATATTGCTTACAAAGGTATATATAGAGTGTAGGAAAATCAAAACCTACCAACTATAGGATTGTACAATAATGAAGGAAAATCAAAACCTACCAACTATATGATTGTTCAATTAATGAGAGAATATTCTACAAATAATAAAAAAATACACAAAAAATATTTATAATATTTCCTAATAATACCAATTATATAACCGAAACAAAATACAATACTAAAACAAAGTACACTAATCAGAAAGTCGAAAGGAAAGAAACAAATTGTTATTTAATCTGCATTATTTCTCACGCAGTGTCAACTTGTTGTTGATAACAAGTTGATACACATTATTTTTTTTTTTAGAAGAATACTAAAAACAATATATATAAAAAGTTATTTTTACGTTGTCTAATGTTTTTTCACCCGGAGAATTTATTGGATTGTTCGAGCAGAACGAATAGGTCGTGCTTAGGAAGAAGCGATCTGTTACCGGTCGCGTTATTAGGAATAACAAGGACATCTCTCAATACTCAAAGTTTCATATCTGAAGCGAGTTTTTAAAAAACTGCTCGAGTATTAGCAAAAGTGGCTCTCCAGGGTCGCATCGATTGGTTGAAAGGCCTGAAAGAGAACGTTGTTTGAGTGGGTTGGGGGGGGGGGGTTGATACTCGTTGGTACCAGATTCAAGGGATTAGTGCACCCTTCAAAACAACATAACAACATTCCTTTGGAAAAAAATCTATTCGAGGGGGAGATGAGAGATATTTTGTTCCACCACGAGATGAGAGATATTTTGTTCCACCACATAAAATTATTTGATTCTTGTCTTTCAAAAACTTTCTACGATATACCCGAACAACTATTTATATGATTTAATGATGCCTAACAACGTAATCATCTCTTTCACTATCTGCATTTGGTATGGTTATTTGCTTTGGTAATAAAAAGAATAATGAATAGAAAAGAATAATGGTTTGGATCGTGTATCTACATCCAATTTACGGTAGAAGAGAAGGTACCATCGGAACAATTATTTATTTCGATTCAGGGTTCTTCATCTTTTTTTTTTTTGAAAAAGAATAAAATAGAGAGGGGGGGGGGGGTGTCAAGAAGATATTGGATCCTAAATTTGGAAGAGATGATGGAGGCAGGAGCTCATTTGGCCATGGTACTAGGAAATGCAATCATAAAATAGTGTCTTATATTTGTGCAAAGCGTAAGGGTATTCATATTACAAATCTTACAGAACTGCAGTTTTTTATCAGAAGCTTGTGATTTAGTTTTTGACGCAGCAAGTAGGGAAAAACAATTCTTAATTGTTGATACAAACAATAAAGGCGTTGATTCAATAGAGTGGATTGCAATAAGGGCACAGTGTCATTATGTTAATAAAAAATGCTTGGTGGTATTTAACGAATTGGTACACTACCGAAACAAGACTTCATAAGTTCTGGGACTTGAGAATGGAACAAAAAACAGGGAGAGTCAACCGTCTCCCGAAAAGAGAAGTTGCTATATTGAAAAGACAATTATCACGCTTGTATATACATATCTGGGTGGGATTAAATATATGACAGGGATACCCGATATTGTAATCATCCTTGATCAGCATGAAAAATACACATCCCTACGAGAGTCTACTACTTTAGGAATTCCAACAATTTGTTTAACCGATAAAAATTGTGACCTAAATATTTCAATTCCAGCGGATGATGACGCCATATCCTTAATCCGATTAATTCTTAACAAATTAGTATTTGCAATTTGTGAGGATCATTCTAGCTATGTAAGAAATTCTTGATTAATAATAACATAATAAGATAAATAACTTACTTCAGAAATCCCTTATAAAAAACGATATCAGATAACACCATTTGATTGAATGTGTCTTTGCCATTGCTGCAACAAAAGTAAAAATTACAATAGTAACAACAACAATATATAATACTCACCACTATCCTTTTTGTTTGGCACACCTATTTAAAAAATTCATTTTATAATTTTAGTTGTAAGAGGTATTTAATTAAATTACTCTTATCTCTTCTTTAAATGAGTAACTAAAGTACTATATGCTTCATTAGAGTACAGCGACTCAAGGTTGTGGTGGGATGAATATGATCCTTTAATCCTTAGCAAAATATTTCGTATTCGAGCATAAAAATGAAAAAAATCTTGAGAGAAAATGTTTTCTTTTTAATGAACCTTACACACACGAAATATTCGAATTATTCGGTATCCCGATACAAATATCGAATATTAAGTAAGAAAAAAGAAACATAGAACAGCACTAAACGACTGCACTTTGATAGCAGGATTATTGTGGGACTGGAAGGATTTCTATGATTGAGCCAAAAGGTAGCTACTCGTCCGTGCAAAAAGCAAAATCTTCTTTTAAATCAATATATTTGATTCTCCCTATCGCTTAAAAGCTACAAACATAGTATTTTTAAATCTCTAAAATATGATATTTCATTGAGTTGCCAGTTATAAAGTAGTCATGCATCCCACTTAAACTGAAAAGAAAACAAAAGACAAAACAGTATTTTGTTTTGCAACTTGCCCCATTTAGTCAGTTGATTAATTTTCCTAATCCTTTCTTTTAAAGTGATAAGCTAGTTTAATTAAAGACATTAAGTAATTAATTATTGACGCTATCCTTCTGTCGTTTCTCCATTCCAACTTGGTGCAATTTACCTCTAAAAGCATGTTAAAGCCAAAAAGTTTATGAACTTATGCATTACTAAAGTAGCAATTTAAAATTTTCAATTAATCTTGTTAAGTAAACACATGCAAATGCTTAATAGCTACCATATTCCACAAAGGTGCAACTTTGTTTTATTTTAGTTTCACTTGTCCTATATAGAAAATAACCGTGCACCTACTCTCTTAAACTTAAGAAAATAATCGTGCATCTATATTCTTTTAAACTTAAAATAACCGGCGAATTAATTATATATGGAAAACTTACACAAATGTCGCATATAAATCTCAACTTACCAACCACTAGTCATTAATTATAGACTTATTAAAATTAGCCAACAAAAATTTAAAAACCAAATAATATGGTTCTTTCTATCAAAGAATCACATGCAAAAATCATCTTTTATATTTTGAAGCGTGATTAACATTACTAGATACAAGACGAAAAGAAAATTTCATGGACATGGTAGCAAATAAGGTGATGAAATACAAAAATCTACACAATATTCCAAAAATTTAAACAAAAAGGAACTTTTTCAATAGATATAGGTGAAATTCGTTGAAAATATATAGATAAGTCAATATACAAAATTTGAGGAAGATTGGAGGTGATTTGGACTGGTTTTATATCAAAATTCGTAATTAAATCGAGTTCAAAAAAGTCTTCTACGACACATGTATCAAACTTGTATCACGCATGTATCTCACACACAGGTATACATAGGCATACATGTGATATATAATTGATACAAATATGATACATATGTGATACACAGTGTGATACACATATCATTTTTTTCCTTTTCAGCTTTTACTTCGAATTTTCAATTCAAACCACCTCAAAACTTCACCAAATCATCCCAAAACTGAGATTCAAGCTCCTTAAGTTGTGCCCAATCTATTCTAATAACATCCACTCAAAACAAAGCAAAAACAAATAGTGAATTGGCTAATTTGGCTAATATTAATAATATTTTATGAATTAGCCAATTTTTATAATGAGCTACTTATAAATGGACATAGCTAATCATTTCCTATTATATATTGTTAGTATTTATGCCCGTCACTAGAGGGGGGGGGGTGAATAGTGCGGCACGAGAATATTGATAAATATTGCGGAATTAAAAAATGCAGGAATAAAATAAATTCGGTAATTAAAATAACAAGGAAAGAACGCATCGAATTTATCCTGGTTCACCACAACTTGTGGCTAGTCCAGTCCCCGAGAGACTCTCTCGAGATTCCACTAACTCCGTTAAGCTTACGGGTGCTTAACAAACCGTTACACTTGCTCGTAGATGTACACTCTACAAGACTTCAACTTGCTCGAGGATACCTTACCCCAAGACTTCAACTTGCTCGTGGATACCGCACCACAAGACTTCACACACTAAGACTTAGGGTACTTAGCGAACCCGACAATCAATGAGAAGATATGTTCTTCTCAAACACCTTTCTCTTTTACAACAAGAACTCTCTCAAAAGAGTAGATAAAGAGATACAAATTTAGCTCTATGAAAAACTCAAAGTTGTCTCTCAAATGGCTCAACAAAAGCTCTAAAATGATGCTCAGATAATGTCAATATGTATATCAATATTGGGAGGTGTTGTGTGTTTAAAATCAGTTCAAAAGACCTCTTTTTATAGGTGAAAAATGGTGTCTGTCCGTTGATTAATTGGCAATCAATTATGCTGATTTTGTGCCCAGATAATCGATTATTCAGTATCTGATAATCGATTATTCTCCAACGTTCAGAAAATCAGAAGCTGATTTTCTGCTGAATAATCGATTATCTGATACTGCATAATCGATTATTCTGAGGCAGTGTTCAAACACTGGCAACGGTCTACATCATAATCGATTATGCATATACTGATAATCGATTATTCTGAGGCAGAATTGAAAACTTACTTTAAAAACCATTTTGGTTAAGATGAAAACTTTAACGTCATTTTGTTTGAAGTATTTAACATATGTTTATGATAAATATGATTTAATAAAATGATTTTATGCATATTTATGATGACCTATGTTGAGCCAAAAGACGAGATAACTTAAGCGTTGCTCTTACATTTGTTCTACCTAACGACCAACGCCTTGGGTCTTCGGTCTTGAACATTTGAGCTTGTCTTTGGCTTTTCCATTGCAATCTGTTCATCAATATGCTTCTCGGTATTCAAGCTTGACTGTTTGTCATATGATATCGTTGTTTGACACCTGACTTCATTGTTTGTCATTCATCAAAACCTATACCTGAAAATCATGCTCATACAACCAAAGCGCACATATCATAGATAGAGTGATTTTCTACAATTTCCCCCTTTTTGATAATGACAAACAACAGGAGATATGCATATCGAATTTCCCCTAACTTCATGCTATATCTCAACATACAATTCATGCAAACAATTCAATATAATTCCCCCTTAATTGAATATTCCCCCTCAATTAAAGCATACTGGAATGTGAAGACATTCCCCCTTATTCGATGCATATCGCCTAAATTCTTCCCCCTTTTGGCATTAGCAAAAAGAGTATACCAATTGTTATTGAAACTATTGACGATACCAATTGTTAGATAAAAAAAATCATATCAACATCAAATAATACCAAATGTTAGTAAAACCATACTAATCATAATGTCGGTTTTTCATTATATACCAACTGTTATTTAAACTAAAAATATTCATCAAAACATGAATCAATCATTTAACATAAAAATAATTGATACTAATTTTTATTCAAAATAAAACTTATCAAAACATGAATCAATAATTAATATCAATTGTTAGCACATTCAACTATTACGTTTTTATCAAAAATACAATAACTAACTGACGTTCCCCCTTTATGCAGTAAGGTTTCGTGCTTGGTGCATCTACTACAATATTGTAGTCTTCAAGCATACCTGCAAAAGTACCTAAAAATAGGTTTTTGGTACCCAACTTCTTTTGGGTCCTTGGGGGTTAGGCAAATAATGATCATAATCAAAATATGAATCTCTATGTTTAGCAAAACATACGGGTGCAATGTGTCCTACCCGGTTACAATAATGACATATGACATTAGGATTGTACATATGTCTAGGTTGAGCCAAATGCGTTCTAGGTGGTCTAAAATTATTCATTCTAGACTCATTAATAGAATTCCTAGAATTGTGTCTAGGTTGTCTAAATGATTAGGTTTAGACTTATTAACAAAATTCCTAGAGTCGTTTCTAGGCGGTTTAACCTTATTTCTATCATCCTTTTTAATTACCTCACTTGTTCTAGAATCATTTACACTACATTTTTCTAGTGTATTTCTAAGTTCTACGTTCTCCATTTTTAAAGAACTACAAGAAGAACATTTTGAACTTTGAACAATTAAAGAGGCTTCATTCATCTCCTTGATTTTATTTTTGAGATCGACATTGTCATTTTCCAAAAATCTATTTTCTTCTTCCAAAAATTTGATTTTATTTTTAAGAACAGTATTGTCATTTTCTAAAAGATCATTTTCTTTTAAAGAAGGTTGTTTTTCAGAATCTTTTTCTTGCAAGAAAGTATTTTCTCAAAAACTTTTTCTTGCAAAGAAAGTGTTTTCTCAAGATATTTTTCTTGCAAAGAAAGTGTTTTCTTCAAAACTTTTATGGTTTTGGAAGCTTTAACAAATTCACCATATAGTTCATCATAGGCATTTTGTATTTCTTCAAACGAGTAAGAGTTAGAAATACTTACCTCTTCATTCTCGTTGGCCATGAGGCAAAGTGCGGCAGTTTCATCGCCCGAGCTGTCCGAATCCCATGTTACGCGCCTATGGTGTTTCTTCTTTTTCTTGTCCTTTGATTTTGGACAATGTGATTTGGTGTGGCCAAGTTTTCCACAATTTTGACATGAAGGACTTGGTTCTTCCTTCTTTATTTCCTTCTTCATAAACTTATAAAACTTTTCAATTATATCATTGGAAATAATATCATCATCACTTTTCGAATCACTTTCCTCTACTCTTTTAGAAGATGAGGCTTTGAAGGCAATATTCGACTTACTTCTAAGATACGGATTAAGAATTGTGCTTTCATAAGCTTTAAGATTACCTCGTAGTCCATCAATTGTGACGTCCGTGATTCCTATCGACTCTTGGATAGCATTTGCTTTGGAGCGCCATTTGGGAGTGAGACTCCGTAGGATTTTTCGAACTAGATCTTTGTTCGAGTATATTTTTCCGAGAGCATGAAGATCGTTGACGATTATTGAGAATCATTCGAACATATTGATGTTTTCATCTTCCCTCATTCTAAAAAGTTCATATTCATGTGTTAGAAAATCAATTTTAGATTCTTGGACTTGAGACGTACCTTCATAAGTGATCTCGAGTTTATCCCACATTTCCTTTGCGGTTGTGCAACAAGAGATTTTCCGATAGTCGTCCGGATTCACCGCACAAAATAGTAAGTTGACGGCCGTTGCGTTTCTTTCAATTTTCTTGATGTCCTCGGCATCATATTCATTTTCCTCCTTTGGAACCATGATTTTCCCAACTTTCTTTGTTGGCAGTTGTTCACCTTTTTTGATGATTTGCCATAATCGAAAGTTGTGTGATTGGATGAATATTCTCATCCGCTCTTTCCAGTATGTATAATTTCTTCCATCAAAAAATGGAGGCCTCTCGGTGGAGTGTCCTTCGCTCATTATTCATGCGTTCAATATTCTCAACAAAAAAATATATATCGCTCTCAACCGGTTACGGCTTTCAGAGAAGTAGGCTCTGATACCAATTGTTAGTATTTATGCCCGTCACTAGAGGGGAGGGTGAATAGTACGGCACGAGAATAGAATTTATCCTGGTTCACCACAACTTATGGCTAGTCCAGTCCCCGAGAGACTCTCTCGAGATTCCACTAACTCCGTTAAGCTTACGGGTGCTTAACAAACCGTTACACTTGCTCGTAGATGTACACTATACAAGACTTCAACTTGCTCGAGGATACCTCACCCCAAGACTTCAACTTGCTCGTGGATACCGCACCACAAGACTTCACACACTAAGACTTAGGGTACTTAGCGAACCCGACAATCAATGAGAAGATATGTTCTTCTCAAACACCTTTCTCTTTTACAACAAGAACTCTCTCAAAAGAGTAGATAAAGAGATACAAATTTAGCTCTATGAAAAACTCAAAGTTGTCTCTCAAATGGCTCAACAAAAGCTCTAAAATGATGCTCAGATAATGTCAATATGTATATCAATATTGGGAGGTGTTGTGTGTTTAAAATCAGCTCAAAAGACCTCTTTTTATAGGTGAAAAATGGTGTATGGCCGTTGCTTAATTGGCAATCAATTATGCTGATTTTGTGCCCAGATAATCGATTATTCAGTATCTGATAATCGATTATTCTCCAACGTTCAGAAAATCAGAAGCTGATTTTCTGCTGAATAATCGATTATCTGATACTGCATAATCGATTATTCTGAGGCAGTGTTCAAACACTGGCAACGGTCTACAGCATAATCGATTATGCATATACTGATAATCGATTATTCTGAGGCAGAATTGAAAACTTACTTCAAAAACTATTTGGTTAAGATGAAAACTTTAACATCATTTTGTTTGAAGTATTTAAAATATGTTTATGATAAATATGATTTAATAAAATATGTTTATGATAAATATGATTTAATAAAATAATTTTATGCATATTTATGATGACCTATATTGAGCCAAAAGACGAGATAACTTAAGCGTTGCTCTTACATTTGTTCTACCTAACGACCTACGCCTTGGGTCTTCGGTCTTGAACATTTGAGCTCGTCTTTAGCTTTTCCATTGCAATCTGTTCATCAATATGCTTCTCGGTATTCAAGCTTGATTGTTTGTCATATGATATCGTTGTTTGACACTTGACTTCATTGTTTGTCATTCATCAAAACCTATACCTGAAAATCATGCTCATACAACCAAAGCGCACATATCATAAATAGAGTGATTTTCTACATATATTACCTTAAGAACTTATAGTATAACTAGGAGTAAAGAGCTTCTGCTGATCCTATAAAACATATGACCAACTTGCTTTATTTAATAGGATTTTGAGGGACGTCTTTTCTTTTCCTTATCAAATAAACACAATTTGATTGCCTTTTGATGTAATCTTGATAACTGGACTACATGTAGAGGTAAGTATTGAAGATTTATTTATAATTAAATAATTAAAGGTGTGATCTTTAATAATCTATATTTTTTAATTAGATAATCATATAATTTAATATGATGTCAGAAAGGATCCATCTACCTTCAACCGGAACTCTTGGATTTGAGCTTGAAAATAGAAAAAAATCTGGATAGGCAACTTTTTCACTTAGTGGCGTGAACTCAGATTAGTATGAGCCCTAATACAGGTATAAGACACTAAACAAAAAACTAAAAGTATAAAATATCTTATGTCTTGAGACTTACACCTTGTCAAAATAGTATGGTATACCCAGTTTTTGCACTGGTCAATTTAAAATAGCTAGCGTTTATCAAGTCAATGAAAAATAATTACTATTTTACTGCAACAGAGACCGGTCCCGTATAATATACGGGAGTTCGGTGCATTTGTGTACGAACTCCAGCATATTATGCTGGACCGGTATACTTCACTGATTCGTGTATAATATACGGAGACTGGAGCACCGGTGCTCAAAACTCCAGTATATTATACTGGATATTTATACTTGCTGGAACTCCAGTATATTATGAGGGAGTTCCAGCATAATTATACTTGAGCTCCCGCATATTATACGGGAGTTCCAGCATAGTTATCCTAGAACTCCCGTATAATATGCGGGAGTTCAAGCATACTTATACTGAAACTCCCGTATAATATACGGACGTATTTTCTGGATTTTGAACAATGTTTTTGTTCAGATCTATCTTTATATAAAAGTGACTAAATTTCGATTACTTTCGAAATTGGGCTATTTCTGATTGACCAATTTTAAATCTGGCTATTTTTAAATTTCTCCCTTACACCTTGTCCATTAAACGCTACATTATGCCTGTGCCTTTTGAAACATACGATGTACGGTATAGTGGTGAGCAAGTGGTGGGTGGCAATACCTTGGGTTGGCAAATTAAGAAAACTAGTGGGTGCCAATAGCTGGCAAATTAAAAAAAAAAAAAAACTGTGCCTTGTATATTCCATGATCACAACACAATTCTAAACTACTCCCTAACTTATTTTATATCGTTATTTTGACTAGACGAGAGACAAGAGGGGTTGCTCTGATGGTAAGAAATTCTCACTTTCAACAGAGAGGTTGTGAGTTCGAGTCTCCCCAAGAGCAAGGTGGGAAGTCCTTGGAGGGAAGGATATCGGCGGTCTATTTGGAAACACCCTCTCTACCCCAGTGTAGGGGTAAGGTCTGCGTACATACTACCCTCCCCAGACCCCACTAAATGGGATTATACTGGGTTGTTGTTGTTGTTGTTATTTTGACTAGATCAGAATTTATAAGAAAGACTTTTGCATACACCAAAAATGCTGTTAGTACTTGTGATTTTAAATACACTACAACAACTACCCAGTATAGTCCCACAAAGTGGGGTTTGGGGAGGGTAATATGTAGACGGGCCTTACCCCTACCCGAAAGGGCTGAGAGGCTGTTTCTAATCGACCCTCGGCTCAGTGAAGGAAAGGAACAATAAAAACAAAAACAAAAACAAAAACAAAAACAAAACAAAAGAGCATTAGTAACTTCAGCAGAAATAGCGTAAATAATTATCTAAACATAAGAACCATAAATAAAATAGCATGCAATAATATCATATAGTAACTACCATAAATAACTACCATAAGGGAGACACAATCCAATACACAAATCATCTATGGATAGCCCTACCAAGCCTCACCCAACCCCGGGTGAGGAGTACAAAAAACTCTAGGGGCCCCTATCCTACAACCTGATACTAGACCTCCAGACTTTCCTATCAAGGGTCATTATCCTCAGAACCCGCATTCTAGCCATGTCATGCCTAATCACCTCTCCCCAATACCTCTTAGGCCTCCATCACGTCGAACGCCGACCATCACCAGTCACTCACAACTCCTCACCGGGGCATCAGGACTTCTCCTCCGCACATGCCCGAACCACCTCAGCCTCGCTTCTCGCATCTTCTCATCCACCAGGGCCACCCCCACCTTCTCTCGAATAACTTCATTCTTAATCTTATCAAACCTGGTGAGCCCGCACATCCACCTTAGCATCCTCATCTCCGCAACATTCATTCTCTGAACATGAGAGTTCTTCACTGGCCAACACTCTGCCCCATACAACATGGCAGGTCTAACCACAGCTCTATAAAATCTCCCATTGAGTTTCTGTGGAACTTTCTTGTCACACAGGACTCCTGATGCAAGCCTCCACTTTGACCACCCGCTCCTATACGATGAGTGACGTCCCCGTCAATCTCTCCGTCCCCCATGAATCACTGACCTAAGATATCTGACACTATCCCTCTTGGTGATGACCTGAGATCCAATCATCATGTCTTTACCTACTTCGCTCGGCTCGGCACTAAACTTGCACTCCAAGTATTCTGTCTTAGATCTGCTTATTTTGAAACCCTTAGACTCGAGAGTCTGTCTCCATACCTCTAACCTCTCATTAACACCGACCCTCATCTCGTCTATCAAGACTATGTCATCAGCTAATCGCATACACCAAGGCGCATTCCCTTGAATATGACGGGTTAGAGCATCCATCACCAAGGCAAACAAGAGAGGGCCAAGCACCAATCCTTGATGGAGCCCAATACCCACTAAAAAATGGTCTGAGTCTCCACCCACCGTCCTAACCCTAGTCTTAGCTCCATTGTACATGTCCTTGATTACTGTGATGTAGGCTTCTGGCACGCTACTCGCCTCCAAGCACCTCCATGGCACCTCCCTTGGGACCTTGTCATACGCCTTCTCCAAGTCGATAAGCACCATGTGCAGGTCCTTCTTCTTATCCCTGAACTGCTCCACCAGCCTCCTGACAAGGTGGATAGCTTCTGTAGTGGAGCGACCCGGCATGAAACCGAACTGGTTCACAGATATAGATGTCATCTCCCTCACCCTCGCCTTGATCACCCGCTCCTAGACCTTCATGGCGTGACTTATTAATTTGATACCCTTATAGTTGTTGCAACACTGGATGTCACATTTGTTCTTGTACAAGGGCACCACTGTACTCCACCTCCACTCCTCCGGCATCCTTTTGGTCCTGAAGATTGCATGAACAACCTACAGAGCCACTCTACTCCTGGCCTACCCATGCATTTCCAGAACTCCACCGGGATCTCGTCAGGCCCGGTCGCTCGACCCCTACTCATCCTACGCAAAGCCCCCATGACCTCATCCGCCCTAATGCGCCTGCAGTACCCAAGGTTTCTATGTTGCTCTGAATGCCCCAACTCCCCTAGCTCTATGTTATGATCTCCCTCCTCGTTAAGTAAGTCTCGAAAGTACGCCTGCCACCTCTGCTTGACCTGAGACCCCCCCATCAGAACTCTACCATCCTCGCCCTTGATGCACCTAACTTGGTCAAGATCATGCGCCTTCCTTTCCCTTGCTTTAGCTAACCGGAATAACTTCATGTCCCACCTTTCTCCCTTAATTCCTCCTACATACGACCAAATGCTGCATTTTTGGCTTCCGTAACCGCCATTTTTGCTTCTTTCCGTGCCACCTTGTAGATCTCACTGTTCGCTCTCCGTTCTTCCTCGCTTGTGCTCCCTGCCATCTTGCAAACGCCGCCTTCTTCACCTCCACTTTTCCTTGGACTACATCGTTCCACCACCAGTCACCCTGATGTCTGCCTGAATAGCCCTTGGCTACCCCGAGCACCTCCCGTGCTACCTCCCTAACCAAGTTCGCCGTCTCTAACCACATAGCATCCGCTTCCCCAGAACATCTCCAAGCTCCGCCCTCAGCTAACCTCCTCTCCAACTCCTGTGCTTTCTCCTTAGTCAAAACACCCCATCTAATCCGCGGTTGTCCCCGATCACCCCTTCTCTTTCTCTTCACCCAGAGACCGACATCCATCACTAGGAGTGTATGGAGAGTCGAAAGGGACTCTCCCAGAATAACCTTGCAGTCTTTGCACATACCCCTATCGCTCTTTCTGAGGAGGAGATAATCAATCTGAGTCCTCGCCGCCGATCTCTTGAAAGTGACCAAATGCTCCTCCCTTTTCTGAAATGTCGAGTTTGTAATCAAAAGCTCGGAAGCCCTAGCAAAATCAAGCAGTGACGTGCCTCCTCCATTCTTAACCCCAAAGCCGAAGCCACCGTGCACCTCATAATAACCACCAGCATCGGCCCCAATATGACCATTAAAGTCCCCTCCAATAACTAACTTCTCGGATTGGGGAATACTACTCACCAGATCATCCAAGTCCTCCCAGAAGCGCCTCTTAACCTCCTCGTCTAAGCCCGCTTGCGACGCGTAATCGCTGATGACGTTGAGGACGCAACCCCCAATAACCAACTTAATAGACTTAACCTATCATTCACTCGCCTAACCTCGACCACGGGCTCCCTTAGATCCCTATCAACCAAGATGCCCACTCCATTCTTACCTCTCACGACCCCAAAATACCACAGCTTATACCCGTCTGCATTTCTCGCCTTCGACCCTTTCCACCTAGTCACCTGGACACAGGATGTGTTAACCCTCCTCTTCTAAAGAACCTTCGCCAACTCAATGGACTTACCCGTCAGAGTGCCTACGTTCCACGACCCGATCCTTAATCTATGACCATGTGCTACCCTCTTCCCAGTTCATTCTAGATGATTAATTAGAGGTTAATTTGTTTTGGCTCAAAATATGAAAATTCACAAATTAGTTTAATTTTTCATTTTAATTATTTTATTGTAAATGTGACATGACTTAGCTTTAGATAATTCTAGGAGTTAATTAGTTTTATTTAAATTATATTAGGATTTTTCTTTCTAATTTTACGTTTTATAAAATTAAATTAAAAATAATACAAAAAAATGCAAAGTGCAAAAGCAGGTAATTATTAAGAAAGCAATTGAAAAAGAAATGAAAAGGGAGGGAAATGGGGGCTGCCCAATTTGGGCTGATATGTTCAATATTAAAAAGAGCCCAAATAATTAAGGGATTTTTACATATGTATACAATATAGTAAATCTTATTACCTTCCATGTTTAAGGTTTGTGTTTATTACATTTAAACATACCAAATTTCAATTTATGTACCATAATTCAAATTAAGGGTATAATTATTGCTTCATTTATTCTAGGCATGATTTAGGAGCATATATTCCTCTTTTTTTTCCTCTTGTCTTTCCTTTTTTTTTTGGTAATTAAACTTTGTATTAATCACCAAAGTGTTAACCTTACAATTCCGTAGCCCAGTTCATACCTCAACTGGCTATCAAAACTGAAACAAAACTATCCTAGTATTAAAGCAAAAACTGATTAAGTAATATCCCTAGCCTAGGAGGAGCTCTAACATTACAATTATAAGCAATATTCCTAAGTAGCTTGTCACTGGTACAATATGTATTTTCGAATATTCTCGCATTCCTTTCCAGCCAAACAACATAAAACATCTCTGTCATTGTCATTTTGAATATGTGAGCTCGAGGGGATTTGCCTTTAGATTTCTCAATGAGCCACTGAACAAACTGAAGCCAGTTTTGTCCAGTAGGTTGTTTAATTCCAATCCAATGCAACATGTGAGTTCTCAGTTCAGTTGCATAAGAGCAATGCAGGAATAAGTGTTCCCTAGTTTCCACAGCTTGTTGGCACATGACACAAGTGTCTGTTACATCCAGATTCCATTTGATCAACCTTGTTTTGGTGGGCAGCCTATCTTGCAGGAGCAGCCATAGGTTGAAGATTGCTTTGGGTCGAGCAGCATTCTGTATTGTTAAATTCTTCCACCTGACTCTTGGTGCCTCTCCTATCTGCTGTAGGTAGAGCTGTCTAATAGTGCACACTTATTTATCCAGCATTTGGTGTTGCTGCAGTAATTCAATGCCTTCAAAGATCTTCCTTACCATCCAACTAGCTTGCTTAGGGACAATGATGTTCTCCAATTGCCTCTGTTTGATATACACTGTATGAATCCATTTCACCCATAGAGCATCCTTCTTGTGTGCCAAATCCCAGCTGAGTTTAGAAATAGCAGCCTTGTTCCACAGTAGTAAATTAGTCAGATTCAAACCACCAGCAGACTTTGGCATACAGATTTTCTCCCAAGCCACATATGCCTTCCTTGACACACTAACTGATCCTGACCTTATGTATGATCTGCACATTGCCTCAAGTAGTTTTATAATCTTGGAAGGAATTAAGAATAGTTGTGCCCAGTAAGCCTGAATCCCAAAGATAACTAATTGAACCAGCTGAGTTCTGCCAGCATATGATAGGTGCCTGGCAGTCCAGGAAGTAATCCTGGCAGAGACTTTGTCAACCAGTGGCTGCCATTGCAAAACAGTCAACTTCTTGGCAGTCAAAGGTACTCCCAAATACTTAAAAGGAAGTTCTCCACGTACATATCCCAGGAGATCAATAATATGCTGTTGATCCTGAGGTTTCACCCCTCCAAAATAGACAGCACTCTTATGCAAGTTTGCTGTCATACCAGAAGCAGCAGTGAACTGAGAGAAATAAGTAAACATAGTACTTACAGAAAGAGGATCTCCTTTGACAAACAGCAACAAGTCATCAGCAAAACTTAAGTGAGTTATTCCCAGTTTTTTACAACCAGGATGAAACACAAACTCTCTATTTTGCATCAATTCAACCAAAGACCTACTGAGATACTCCATCACAATAGCAAACAGAAAAGGGGATATTGGATCCCCTTGTCTCAGTCCTTCAGCTGCTTGAAAGGGCTCAGTTGTCTCACCATTAACCACTACTGTATAACTAACAGTTTGAACACATTCCATGACCCATCTTGTAAATCTGGGAGGGAAACCCAATGCTTCCATAACCTGCTGTAAGTAGCACCATTCTACTGAATCATAGGCTTTCTGCAAATCAATTTTGATCATACACCTGGGAGAGATATGAGACCTGGTATAATGCTTTATTAATTCATGTGCTAAGATGACATTATCTGCTATTCTCCTTCCTGGAATAAAGCCAGCCTGTGCATTACAGATAGTACCACTCATGACTTTCTGGAGTCTGTTGGCCAACAACTTGGAGATAATTTTGTATAGGACTGTACAACAAGCTATTGGTCGAAATTCTTTGACTGTTTTGGGACTAGAAACTTTAGGAATTAGAGTGAGTGTAGCACAGTTTACAGGTTTGTGCAATTTTTTTGGTTGCAAAAAAGTTCTTGACTGCTTGAATCACCTGATGCCCTATGATAGGCCAAGTGTGTTTAAAGAACATAGCATTATATCCATCTATCCCTGGAGCTTTATCATTACCAATTGCCTTCAAACTGTTTAGGATCTCTGTGTCAGTGATGTCCTCTGATAGCTCCTTCCTTTGCTGATGTGAGGGTCTAGGACCATTGTTCATATACCCTTTGTTCACTGCTGGTAAAGAAGTGGCTGCTGTACCCATGAGTGATTTATAGAAACCTGTAATCTCCTTGTGTAGGTCAGCTGGATCAGTTATCTTCAGTCCTCCTTCTGTGGTCAGCTCAGTAATCCATTTAAATTGGTTTCTCTCCTTCATTACTGCTGAGAAGTATTTATTGTTTAAATCTCCTAGCTGGATCCATATGGCTCTAGATTTTTGTTGCAGTGCTGATTCTTCAAGCAGAGACCATTTCTCGAATTGCTGCAGCAGGTCTTTTTCTCTCAGCTGTAGGTTATCTGTATTTGATATGACCATCTGTTGTTGGACAGCTTCCAGTTCCTTTCTACTATTCTCAATCTTCTGTGTAATACCATTAAATTCTCTAGTATTTAGATATTTTAAGGCAGGCTTGAGGGCTTTGAGGTTATTCCACACTCCTTGCAAGGTACATTGAGCAGTGCTTTTCCATTTAGCTTTGACCAAAGGTTGGAAATCCTTACTATGAGTCCATACATTGTAGAATCTAAATGGTATCTTCCTGCTGTGAGTATCTTCAGTTAGGGACAATAGCATAGGATTATGATCAGAGATAAAAGGAGCTCCATATGTAGTGTGCATATGATTCAATTTCATCATCCATTCATAATTGCCAAACACCCTATCTAATCTGCTATACACTCTGTCATCACCACTTTGCTTATTGGTCCAAGTAAAGAAATCCCCTTTCCATGGTAGTTCAGCCAGGCCAGCTTGCTGTATACAATTGTTAAACTGCACAGTCTCTCCTTGCTTGACTGGGTGGCATGATTGTCTATCATTACTTGACAATATGGCATTGAAGTCTCCTGCAATTATCCAAGGATCATTTATACCTGCAGCCAGATTCTGAATATTCTTCCACATTGTTCCCCTCTGATCACTATCTTTTGATCCATATACCACTGTGAGATAGCAGAGAAGTTCTCCACTAAGATTCCTGACACTGCAATGGATGAGTTGAGCCTCCTCCTGTACTCCACAGATCAAATACTTAGTAGGATCCCATAGGATCCATATTCTTCCATTTACTGCTCCATTGTAGTTAGTAATTATACTCCAGTTAGGCAATAAAAAACTAGCTATTCTATCTGCATTTTTTGTTTAACCTTTGTCTCTACAAGACCAACTAGGTCAAATTTATTGGTTTTAAAGTATTCTTTAGCTTCCTTCTGTTTGTACCTTTTATTTACATCCCCTATATTCCAAATTAACCACTTCATTGGCCATAGCTGGTTCCCCCTTCATCTAGGGAGTGATCTGCCCAACTCACTGTTCCAACTTCAAATCTATTAGACATCACAATAGGGGATAATGGTGGAAAATTTGTGATGTTAAAGACTGGAGACATCTGTGTAGCAACACCCTTCTGCTTGTTCATCTGTTCCCCCACACCATCATGGGATCTTGGTTGTTTTGCATTGTCTGGTTGCTGGACTTGATTTCCCTGACTGCTCTGGGCCACAGGAGTTGGAGCCTTAACTCTCCATTCCTGTGTCATTTTAGGCTTGACTGAGGGGGCTGTTTTAGCCAAACAGTTATGTCCCACCATCAGACACTTCTCACAATATGATGGCTTCCAATCATATGACACATCTTGCATAAAGCTCTTTCCATTGGGATCCATCAGTTCAATCTCACTTGGTAATGCCTTTGATACATTCACTTCAATTAGCATACGAGCATAAGAGACTCTACTTTGCTTTGTCATGCATTCATTAGCAAAGATGGGTTTCCCCAGCACACTTGCAATTCTACTCAGTGACTTACTGCCCCAACAGGACATAGGTAAATTGGGGAATTTAATCCACAGGGGAATTTCTGTTGGGAAAGCATCTTTAAAATCCAGATCAACCGACCATTGTTTCAAAATCGTAGGCCTATTAGCAATTGAATATGGTCCTCCACACAGTATTTCTTTGGCATATTCAAGGGACTGAAATTTAGCTATATAGTAGCCCTCATCATGGTAAAACAATTCTGGCTCAGGCACATGAGACCAGTGTATGCTAATAAATCTATTCATAGCATTGTACCCTGGTCCATTGCCTAGAACAAAAATAACTAGGGCACATTTCCATTTTCCTTCTTCCTCCTCCACCTCTTCCTTCACTAGCTGACCAACTGGTTTACCATTAATGAGTGTAGGGGGAATATACTCTAGAGACATACCATATGCAGCAAGGCGATTCCTCTGAAATAGGCTAGCCCACTGTTTCGGTGGGTCAACTTTTGCTCCTTCCTCACTAGCAGCCTTTGGTACATCAGTTGGTGGTGGTTCTTGCATGTGGTCCTTACCCCTTTTCTCAGGTTCCATCGGGACAATCAGTGGACTAACTTGAGGTTCTGAGTTGTTATCAACCCTCTCAGTTGGTGTTGGTAGCACGGGAACTTCAGATGGTTGTGGATCTATTGTTGCATGAGGCAATGAAACAGTTTCTTCGGTAGATTTCAATGGAACGGTGCTAATTGCCTGTGGAACAGTGTTAACAGATTTTGGGAAAACAGTGTCGCTTGCATAAATTGGCACCAGAACTTTCTTCGGTCGGCCTCTCCCTCTCGCCATTGCACCCTCAGCGCAGGTTAACCTACTTAATTTCCCACCCCTTGTTAACAATTGTCAATAATTGGTATATTTCGTTAAGGTATCAACAACATTTATCTTTATCTCTGATATTCACAGTATTTTTAATATGAAACAATTAGTTATACTACTTGTGTTTATTTTAACTTATAGCTTGACCCCCCTATATAATTAAAGTACTGAATACTAATATTTAATAACTTATATAGGATGGACATTATTGGTGAGTTGAATTGTATGGATATTCATAACTAAGTAAATTCTTTGAAGTAGACAAACAAAAAGGCTAGTTGAAATTAAAACAAAGAATTCCACTAAATCGATTTTAAATGAAAATTTTGAAATAAAACCAATTAAATTATAATTACCGAAGAGTAATAAATTTCTTAACGTTATACAAATCAAATGTGAAGGGAGGTTACCTAGCCAAAAGTTAAATAGTTACATTGAAAAAGGAAGAGATACGTATATATTTTTCAATTAAAATTAGATTTTTATACCAAAATAGATTAAATACCATCATTAAGTAATTTAATAAAGTAAAAATACGCTATATTGATCATGCTTAAGTGAAAGAAATATATTGCAAACAAATATCATGCATCCTTCCGAATTCAGATTGCAAATGATCAACTAACATGTCGCCAGCTATGTATAGTCAATGTTCCATAAATTTTGTCAGCCGGACTCAACGAAGTTAGCTGGTTTTCCAGTTCTTCCTTTGACGATAATTTTATCTACAATTCTACAATTTAACAACAATTTCTGCAAAAATATGTCTTCTTCTTCTTCAACGAGTTTCAATCTGAAATTCATTCAAAACCAAGTCTAATCTTCCCCAAAACCCCTCAAAATTGAGATATAAACTCCAAAACATATTTCGAATTATTTACAACAACAACCAATCCAAGGGATTTTCAATTGTAGCATAATTGGCATTTTCGACAAAATTGTTGAAGACTTGTAGAAGTTTTAGTCTTTTTTATCTACAACTTATCTACAATTTATCTATATTTTATCTACAATTTATCTACAATTCTATAATTTAACTATAATTTCTGGAAAAATATGTCCTTCTTCTTCAACGAGTTTCAATCTGAAATTCAGTCAAAACCAAGTCTAATCTTCACCAAAACCCCTCAAAATTGAGATATAAACTCCTAAACATATTTCGAATTATTTACAACAACACCCAATCCAAGGGATTTCTAATTGTAGCATAATTGGTATTTTCGACATAATTGTAGAAGACTTGTAGAAGTTTTAGTCTTCCCAATCTACAATGTATCTACAACTTATCTACTATTTATATATATTTTATCTACAATTTATCTACAATTCTACAATTTAACTACAATTGAACTACAATTTAACTATAATTTCTAAAAAAAACATGTCTTATTCTTCTTCGACGAGTTTCAATGTGAAAATCAGTCAAAACCAAGTCTAATCTTCACCAAAACCCCTCAAAATTGAGATATAAACTCCTAAACATATTTCGAATTATTTACAACAACACCCAATCCAAACAAATAATGATTTTTGAAAATCCAAATTTTGTTATAAAATAATATAAGAACAAGTAGAATAATGCAAGAACAAGAACAATATAGAGAAAATAGGGAGAGGAGTATTCTTATTGATACTTAGGGGATGGTTTACAATAGAATAGAACCCCTATATTTATAGGGAGGTGGTGACTTAGCCACCAAGTAGTAAACCCTAGAATCTCTCTAATTATAGACATTCACCTTAAATAGAGTTCTATTTATAACACTCCCCCTTGAATGTTTATTCAATAATGTGCCTCGTTAAAACCTTAACTAAAACAAAACCCAATGGGAAAAAATTAAAGAGAAGGAAAAAGAGTACACATGTTTGAATATGCGCCTATTGGTTGCCTCGTTAAAAACCTTGCAAGGAAAACCCAGTGGGACAAAACCTTTTAAGGGAAAAAGAGTGCAACGCGCATTAACTCCCCCTGATAAGAACATCAATTCATATCCTTAAGTCTTCGCATTCCGATCTTGTGAACTAGCTTCTTGAAGGTTGACGTTGGTAGAGATTTTGTGAACAAATCAGCCATATTGTCGCTTGAACGAATCTGTTGCACATTGATATCACCATTCTTTTGAAGATCATGTGTGAAAAATAACTTTGGTGAAATATGCTTTGTTCTATCTCCTTTTATGAATCCTCCCTTCAATTGAGCTATACATGCTGCATTGTCTTCATACAAAGTCGTGGGTAGTTTATTACACTTCAAACTCATTTGTCTTGTATATGATGTATGATAGACCTCAACCACACACACTCCCGACTTGCTTCATGAATAGCAATTATCTCGGCATGATTAGATGAAGTAGCCACAATTGATTGCTTAGTCGATCGCCAAGATATGGCGGTGCCTCCACAGGTAAACACATAACCCGTTTGAGATCGAGCCTTGTGTGGGTCGGATAAATATCCAGCATCAGCATAACCAACAAGATCGGGACTGCAATTATTGCCATAAAATAAGCCCATATCAGTGGTCCCTTTTAGGTACCGCAATATATGTTTGATCCCATTCCAATGTCTCCTTGTAGGAGCCGAGCTAAATCTTGCTAAGACATTAACTGAAAAGGATATGTCAGGCCTTGTAGTATTTGCAAGATACATTAGTGCGCCAATTGCACTAAGATATGGTACTTCAGGACCAAGTAGCTCTTCATTCCTTTCTTGCGGTCGGAATGGATCTTTATTCACATCAAGTGATCGAACAACCATCGGTGTACTTAAAGGATGTGCTCCATCCATGTAAAACCGTTTCAGTACCTTTTCTATATAGGTAGATTGATGGACAGAAATTCCGTTTGCCAAATATTCAATTTGCAAACCAAGACATAATTTTGTCTTTCCGAGATCTTTCATCTCGAATTCATCCTTTAGATAATCAATTGCCTTTTGGAGTTCTATGGGGGTTCCAATAAGGTTTATGTCATCGACAAATACGGCAAGTACAACAAATTCCGATGTTGTTTTCTTTATAAAAACACACGGGCAAATGGCGTCATTTATATAGCCTTCTTTTAACAAATATTCACTAAGACGATTATACCACATTCGTCCTGATTGCTTTAGACCATACAAAGATCTTTGCAATTTAATTGAAAACATTTCCCGAGACTTTGAATTATGAGCGTTTGGCACTTTGAGTCCATCGGGAATTTTCATGTATATCTCATTATCAAGTGAGCCATAAAGATAGGCAGTAACTACATCCATTAAATGCATGTCAAGTTTTTCAAGGACAGCAAAACTGATGAGATAACGAAAGGTTATAGCATCCATTACAGGCGAATATTTCTCTTCATAATCGACACCAGGCCTTTGAGAAAAACCTTGCGCAACAAGGCGTGCCATATATCTTTGTACCTCGTTTTTCTCATTTCTCTTGCGTACAAAGACCCATTTATGGCCAACGGGCTTAACACCATTAGGTGTTTCAACTATAGGGCCAAAAACTTCACGTTTTGCCAGCGAATTCAATTCTGATTGAATTGCTTCTTGCCATTTTGGCCAATCATGTCTTTTTCGACATTCTTCAACAGATTGAGGTTCGAGATCCTCACATTCTTGCATAATGCTAGATGCGACATTATAAGCAAAGACATTATCCACCACTATATCCACTCGATTAATATTTGCCTCAATATCAGTTGGATTTATAGATAGTTCCGTATTTTCCAGAGTCTCGGGCTCAATGGATTCTTCATGAATCTCAGAATTTGTTAAATCATGAATTTCCTCATGAGATTCTTTCGTAGTGTCATTTTTATCATTTGCTTTCCTCTTTCTAGGATTTGATCTTTAGAACCTAATGGCCTGCCACGCTTCAGGCGTGCATTCGACTCATTGGTTATGACACTAGATGATTGTCCAACAGGGACATCAATACGGATTGGAACATTTTCTGCGGGGATGTGGGATTTCGTTATCCTTTTCAAGTCCGTAAATGCGTCAGGCATTTGATTTGCTATTCTTTGCAAATGGATAATCTTTTGTACCTCTCTTTCACAAATAGAGGTATGTGGATCAAGATGAGATAATGATGCATTTTTCCACAAAATTTCCTGCTTGGTTTCACCAACTTCTCCCCCTAATTTTGGGAAAAGTGTCTCATCAAATCGACAGTCTACGAATCGTGCAGTAAACAAGTCCCCTGTCAATGTTTCGAGGTAGCGAATGATGGAGGGCGATTCAAACCCAACATATATTCCTAACCTTCTTTGCGGACCCATTTTGGTGCGGGATGGCGGTGCTATAGGCACATATACTGCGCATCCAAAGATTCTTAAATGGGATATATTGGGTTCATGACCCAAAACCAATTGCAATGGGGAATATTTGTGGTAATTCGTCGGTCTGAGACGAATTAGCATTGCTGCATGCAAAATGACGTGACCCCAAACCGAAGTGGGCAGCCGACGAACTAGCATTGCTGCATGCAAAATGGCGTGACCCCAAACCGAAGTGGGCAGCCTCGTTTTCATGAGTAAATGAGGTATTCAAGATTATACTCATGTATTGTCTCAATCTGATATCCATTTTGAATGATATCTCTAAAACTCAACAAGTTCCTTTTAGGCTTGGAGGAGAACATTTTGACTGATATCATTAAAACTCAACAAGTTCCTCTTAGACTTGGAGGAGAACATTGCATTCTCTAAAATATTGTTCCTTTAGGCAGAGTTATAGTTGCTCTTCAGGAGCCTTCAATCAATTTAATTCCCATGGTTTGACATACAAAAGAAAATATATGAACATGAGAATATACAAATTCAATTCGTTTGTGTCACATTTAGACAATATTTTCAAAATCTGCTGAGGTCAGTTGACTAACTAAATCAGATAGTCGATTATATGTTTTCCATAATCGATTACTATGCAGTTTGAAAATTTCAGTTTAAGCATTTTCTTAAAACAATCGATTGTTAAACACACACAATCGATTGTTGAACATTGACAATTGATTGTTAAACACACACAATCGATTATTTGCTATTTTGAAAAACTTCAGATCACACTGTCTTACGACAATCGATTGTTAAACATAGACAATCGATTGTTGACTATTTTGAAAAACTTCAGATCACACTGTCTTACGACAATCGATTGTTAAACATAGACAATCGATTGTTAACTATTTCAAAAAAATTCCAGATCACACTGTCTTAAGACAATCGATTGTTAAACATAGACAATCGATTGTTGAACATTGGCAATCGATTGTTGAACATTGACAATCGATTGTTTTGCAGTTTTAATGCCAAATATTAGATAATCGACTAACTGTTAGGTTAGTCGATTACCTCTACTTAAAAATAAAAATATTATCTAAATTTGAGCATATTGAAACATTCTAAAGAACTAATACTAACATTATATCATAAACTAACTAATACGAGCTGATACTAATGACTATTAGTTTATTCACTAACTATTACAAATAAGTGAAATAAAATCAAACAACTCCATCTTCTTTCATCACAGATCCATCACCGATTAGGTGGTCTATTTTCCCATCGGGTTGCTCAAAGAAGTCTGCCACATCCAGGTGGTTGATGTCAAAATTGTCGTCAGAGACAAAATTTGTTTCAGGGCCTTTATTCTTTAGAGAAGCTTGATAAAGATCAACCAAATGTGTTGGTACACGGCAAGCTTTTGACCAGTGCCCTTTTCCACCGCAACGATAACATATAGTTTCTGAACTTTTTGCCTTAGGATCCTCATAATCCCGTTTCTGCTTTCGGCGGTTATCTCTCCTCGGGGGGTGACGGACATCATGGATATTTCTTCCTTGTCTACGTCCACGGCTATGACCCCGATTACAACCACGACCATGGTTAGATCCATGGCCCTTTTCGTGATTGGCATAATGAGAATACACCTTATCTGCTACAGGCAGTGGTGTAGACCCAGTGGGTCGACTTTCGTGATTTCTCATGAGTAGGTCATTATTTCGCTCAGCCACAAGTAGAAGAGAAATCAGTTCAGAGTACTTTGTGAAGCCTTTCTCTCTGTACTGTTGTTGCAGTACCATATTGGAGGCATGAAACGTTGTAAACGTTTTCTCAAGCATATCATAATCGGAGATTTTATCTCCACAAAGCTTCAATTTAGAAGTAATTCTGAACATTGCAGAATTATATTCAGAAACAGACTTAAAGTCTTGGAGCCTCAGATGAGCCCAATCATATCGTGCTTGTGGCAGAGTGACCAACTTCAGGTTGTCATATCTCTACTTTAAGCCTTTCCACAAGATGAGTGGATCCTTGACGGTGAGATATTCAATCTTCAAACCTTCATCAAGGTGATGGCGCAAGAAAATCAAGGCCTTAGCACAATCTTGGGTGGATGCTTTATCTCTATCTTTAATGGTGTCTCCAAGACCCATAGCATCTAAGTGGATTTCAGCATCCAACACCCATGTCATATAGTTCTTGCCCGAAATTTCAAGGGCAACGAACTGTCTTTTCATAATGTCAGACATAATCGAGAATCAAATTAGGAAGAGAGAAATACCTAAGTTTTTCTTGAGAACGATTCTTGAGAAGGTAGAGTCTCGTGCTGATAACGTGTTATAAAATAATATAAGAACAAGTAGAATAATGCAAGAACAAGAACAATATAGAGAGAATAGGAGAGGAGTATTCTTATTGATACTTAGGGGATGATTTACAATAGAATAGAACCCCTATATTTATAGGGAGGTGGTGACTTAGCCACCAAGTAGTAAACCCTAGAATCTCTCTAATTATAGACATTCACCTTAAATAGAGTTCTATTTATAACAAATTTGAATTTAAAGCTTTCAAACTTTTTAATGGCTATCAATGGTGGAAAATGTATGGAGAAGGAGAGAATTACGCTGCAATAGATTTTCTTCCGTTATAAATTTCGAAATTAATGGTGATAGAATCACCATTAAATGTGATTCCTACAAATTTGGAGCCGTTTTAGGGTAGAATCTATCTTGGTTTGGTACAATTTTTGTAAACAAAACATGGCATAGGCAGGTAAATACCAAACCATACACAATTTTAGTAATAAGGTTTGCTATATGGTATATATAGGTAAAACTCCCAATAATTAAATACTCTAGACAATCGCCCAAGCCCAGATGCCCAACCCGGTCCGGTTCTTTAAAATCCCAAAACGAGGCCGTTTTGTTGGGTTAATCTCAGCCATTAGATCTTGATCCAACGATCAAATTTGTCCTATGATGTTTTGTATATAACTGTTTGAATCCATGCCCTCACCCCACCATTGTCTTCATCACAGACATTTCCTCTCAAAAACGCTAATCTCCGTCGCCACCAAATCCCACCGCCCTAGGGTGGCGGCGCTGCTTCCAAACCTTACTAAACTAACACCATCCCTACCCTCAATCTCCTCTTTCCAACTGTACCAACCATTTTCTTCTAATCATAACTTAATTGGTCGAATCTTAATTTGAAAATCTCGGTCAAAATACAAACTCATGCAAACCGGCTAAAATTCTTACCCCACAGTCCCTTGTACCTCCTCATCCCGAATCCCAAGCCAAAAATATTCTAATTCAAGTGAAGCTCGACGAATTTCAAATCTAGGGTTCATGCATGCCGGGCTGTTTCAAGATTCTTTCAGGTCGATTGAGTCCCAGTTAATGTTATCGGTCTATGCTCGATAGCACAGGCGTATAATATTAACTGGGATTCAATTTCGAGTAAATTCCTTGCAAAGTGTAAAATCAGTAAGTTTTATGTACCTCTGCCTCTTTAGTTTCTATTTTATAATTAGTCTATTCGATTAAGCATGTTTTAGTTTTTCAGTCGAGTTTAGCATCATTTTCTTTCTCCTTTGATTCGTTATATGTTCTGTTTTTGGGTTTAATTCACTTTAGATTAAGTCTCATCTTTTTGCATTAATTTCTGGTTCGATTTTTGGTTATGGAATGACTGGGAATGCCCAATTGTTAAGTGTTGATTAATCACCAGTGTAATTACATTTTATTTTTCTTTACCATGTCTGCTGGTGTTAAATTTGGAATTCGTTAAGGTAAGTATTAGTGTATTTCCAGTCATGGTTTGTGTTAACTAGTTTACTGCTAGGTTAAATTGTTTGGGAATAGCTGATTGTAGTTAATTCTAGTTAAAATTATAAGTGGGTGAGGGATTGGGTCCAGCTAGCTTAGTCTGTAATTTTAAGACTGTTTCAGGGGTGGTTTAGGGATAGAAAATGACAGCATCTTGAAAAATAGTAAATTCAAGAGTAAGGAAAGGGTAGTTTAGGAATTGTAATATGTATAGGACATTCTAGAATGGTACCTTAGTGTGCATTTCAGCAAACAAGAGGTAGTTACTTGGGCAACAAGTTAGAAAATTAGGGGTTAAAGTGATAAATGAGCAGGGATTGAAGTGAAAACAGAAATTTGAAGGGCTGCCCTCAATTTAGCCTATAAAAGGCACCTCTAATGCCTTCTTTCAAAAGTTTTTTGGACCTTCAAAAATCATCCCAAATATAGTGCTAATTTTTAGATTTAAAGTTGAATGTTAGTTCAGAAGTTAGCTCTTAGCTTTCCTTAGATTCAAAAAACCAAACAAATAGATTAAAAACATCAAAAAAAAATAAATTACTGTTTCATTGGATAGATTCTGGATTTTTGCTTTGGAACATACAACTAGGTTTGGGATATGTTTTGAGTTGATCTGGGCTTATTCTTGCTTGTTTATCTGTTGGGTTTTCAAGCTTCTGGGTGATTTCAAGCATATTTGAGATTATTTGATTGATTTTACTCATTCCTGGGCTGTGTCTTGGACTTTGCTTGTTACAGCTGATCTCGTTGTTGCTGATTATTTGTTACAGCTGACTCACTCTCCTTCCTCTCTTGAATTCCTTTCCAGGTACACGCTGTAACTCTGCACATTGGTAAGATGGAATATTGAACATGAATGAATTGGAAGGACTGAAGTTTGCATTGGATTGGTTATTTGGTGGTTTGCCTGTGCTGCTGGATATTATCCTCGGCAATTGAATTGATATTGACCTGTGTATTTAGATAAAGTTGTTGTTCATTTGTTTTGATTATCATTTAGTGACTGAAGGTATTTTTTGGATTATCATTTAGTGACTGAAGGTCAGTTAAGAAGAAGGAAAAATTAATGCAGTTTATGTGCTAATTATTTAAACGGAGCAACTATTTTGGCTAGGATTTGGTATCATGTAATAGTATCTTATTTCTCAATAGTTTATTGTTGAGGTAATTAATGTGTGGTTGAAACTTGAAATAGGAATCAAGCAAATTGTTTGTATATCATAAAGGGTCTGAAATTGGCATTTATAAACAGCCTGGAACGTGACCTGATGAGTTTTTTGTGCACTTTGGTGCATTGATGGAAAAACAACACCTCATCTTCCCCTTGGAGATTCGATCAGTGGCGCCACCAGTAGTTGTACCCATTAAGACCCACTGTGGGTCCAGAATGAAATCAAGTGGGTTTTGTTTGGGATTTGGGTTTCCTGAACCCAGGCTATCAAGCCCATTTTTGAGAGTTTCATTGCAATGGAAATTTCAGTGGCTCATTTCGGCTATGGGAATCGATCCCATAATAGCCATTAAGTCTAAATGCTAAGCCATGGATTAGGCCCATGATTTGGGACTGTTTCCAAGGAAGCCTGATTTAAGGTTTTAATTGATATTTAAATTCGGGTGTTGAGTTAGGTAGTGGGTTTTAAATTAAAAGGTTCGTCCTTTTGTTTGGACCCGGACTTGAACTTAAGGTCCGGATTTTAAATAATTAATTAGGATCTTTCTTTCGTTATTAGAGACAAAAAAATCAACAAGACAGAAAATATAGTTATCATTTTGGTTCATTCTTTTAATATAAAATGAGATGAGCCTCGCCCAATAAAAATACAAATTGTGGGGCCCTCAATAAAGGTCTAAAAATATAAAAAAATCAGGAAGGGTCGTTTAGCGAATTTCACGATCCTCCCAAAAGATTACACGCGCTAGACTCTATTAGGCGCGACTTTAATAAATTACTCTTCTAAATATGGGTGGGTATTTTATGCAGCCCAAATCCAAATCCTAAAACGTTGAATAGAGTGTGCCTAGGATTGCGGGTTCATTTGATGCGGCGCAATCCGAAAACACATTTTAAACGACGTTCACTTTCTCATAAATAAATATTATATTAAATAAAAGTGGTGAAGCATATAATTGGCACATAGGCTCTTCATGTAATAAAATCAGATAAAAGCTAAATATAACAGTTGAGCGACCGTTCTAGAACCACGGAATCCGGGAATGCCTAACACCTTCTCCCGGGTTAACAGAATTTCTTATCCGGATTTCTAGTTCGCAGACTGAACAGAGTCATCTTTTTACTCGGTTCGGAATTTAACCGGTGACTTGGGACACCATTAATCTCCTAAGTGGCGACTCTGAATAAATAATAATTAAATCCCATTCCAATTTTTCTTTAATTGGAAAAAATCCTTTACACCCTTTTGCGGGGGTGTATAGTGAAAAAGGAGGTGTGACAGCTCTGGCGACTCTGCTGGGGACAAGAACCCAGAACGTTTTGTTCAGGGTTCAGAATTCGAGCTTAGAATAGTTGTTGTGTTTAGTTTTATCCGATTTTTTAACTTTATATGTGCTTAATGTGCTAATTGATTGCTTTTACCGCTTTTGATATTACGTGAACTATATATAAACTGTGTCGAACCAAATCTCCTCTCCGAGTCTTCTGAATTGTGAAGAAGGGTGTACGGTGTACGACTTCTTTTCTGTCTAGTATCAAAATCCCAATTTAGAATGAGGTTCGGATAGGTCGCAAAGCCGGCGAAGCTTCTGTATTACCGGATTGCAACCTTTCCCTCGGCTCGAGCTGTCCGCTCGCGTAAGCCAGGTTTAGAACAAACACCTAGGTTTTGAACCTAGGATAACTTAACCTCACGTCGAATCCCTAGTAGGAACACTTATCTGCATCATGTGGATTTTGACTTAGGGGACTCAACACAGGGGTTGGGTCCGTCTAGGGCTAGCGACCTGAAATGGAAAAACCATCCTGGTGCATCCTACTTGGTTTTCTGTGCATTTATTTGCTCGATCCTGCTCTCGGGACGGTTAGAAAATGGGAAAAAGAAAAAAAGGGGAAAATAATGAGTCGGAAAGTTAACTGATGAGTTCAGAAAAAAACCATTGCCCAAGTAATGTAGGAGTTACTGCCGAAATTTTGAAGAAAATATAAAAGGAAAAAAATATCGTATTTTTAAATAGTCATTTTTTGTTAGTTTGTCTTGTTTGCTAAAATGGAAAATGTAAAATAGTTTGTTTTGTCAAATGAAATGAAAAACACAGAGTCTTGATTTTTGTTTTTCCTATTTTAAAATAGTTTTGGAAAATAGGTTGTTTTATTGAAAGAAAAAGAGTCGTTTATTTTTCGAAAATAGGTTGTTTGTCGGAAAATGAAAAATAGTTTTTGTTTTCTGGGGAAATAGGTTGTTTGTTGAACACGAAAAAAAAAATCATTTGTTTGTCTTGTTTTCAAAAAATAGAAAAGGAAAAATAGCTTGTTTTGCTAGAAAAATGAAAAAAGAATCTTTTATTTTAATCCTGTTTTCGTAAATGAAAAAAAGAGAGAAAAATAGTTTGTTTTAAAATAGTCCAGTTAATTTGCCCCAACTATGCATGGTTTGATTCTCACCGGACGTGAGATACGTAGCCAACACTCATCGGGTCCAACCTCCCCTTTACAAAAATAGCCCAAAAATGTCGAATTTTTAATTTTTGCCGCAAATAAGTCAAATAAGGTCGCTTTTCTAAAAATAGACAAGTGTTCCCAAATGGGACGCCGGAAGGCTGAACTTGCGTAAGCAGCCGTATTTGGTAAAATGTGATTTTTGGTTGACTACACAACCTTTAAATCTTCAATTTCGAAGTGCTGAAAGGCCGTGTTTGCAAATCAAGTCTTTTATTTTCCAATTTGAAAACACGAAAAACACTATATAAACAGTTTTATCTCTTTTGAGTCAAATAAAAGTTTTTCTTTTGCCTAATCATCTTAATAAATGTGCAGGTTGAGAACAAAATAGAATGTAAGATCACGGTAGTCACATAGGTCAGCAATGCAGGAGAGAGATAGTATCAAATAGCATACAAAGGGTCCAGCAAGGGCTGTGGATGAGTTTTAGTAGAAAATCAGAACCGCTTAAAGAAACAGAGATTTCAAGACTTAGTTGAGCAACAGATGAAACAAATTCACAAAACTCAAAATAGGTCCAAAAGAGTTCGGTTTTCTGAAATCAAACAAGTTCAAAGATGAAGAGCAAGCGACTCACATAGCCAAGAGTCTCAAAACTCGGATGAACCCCCAAATTTAGGGTTCTTGCCATTAACCAAGTGCAAAGACGAAAGGGCAAGTGAATAAGGGAAAAGATACTAATTGAACATGTTTAGAGGTCTCAGAAAGGAATTGAGATATTTTAACATGCTCTTTCAGTAGCGGGAACTTATGACAAGCATAGTAAAAGTACAACACGGGAAACCAGTAGAAGAACTAGTAGAAGAAACTAATAAGAAACCTAGTAGGAAAAACATAACAAAAACACAGTAGGAAAAACATAGCAGAAGAAACACACAAAGAACACAGTAGAAGCAACTATTAAGAACATGGTAGAAGAAACTTAACAAGAACATAGTAGGAGAAACATAATAGAAGAAACTGATAAGAACATGGTAGAAGAAATTTAACACGAACACAGAAGAAGAAACACACAAGAGAAAAAGAAAATCAGAGAAACACACAAGAGAAAAAGAAAATCAGTGAAGCATAACTCAAAAACCCTAGATCGAAAAAATAAAGGTTTTGAAAGCATAGTTTTAAAAAAATATCAAGAAATCGTTAAAATTTTTAGGGAAAACACGGATCTAGAATAGATCTAAAGAAATCATAAGAACCTCAAAAATCTAGGATTTTAGAGGCACCCAAACGGGGAGAAAGACTTGGATCGTCGTTGATCTAAGAAGGAGGTGTCGAGGTCAGGCTCGAATAGCCGTGATTTGCCGAGCAAGACCAAAGACGGCCATATAACTTGAATCAGGCGAAGCCTGGACCAAGATTCTTCGTGGTTAGGCCTTGAGTCTTCAGGAACCAGGCGAGCAGGAGTTATAGGAGGCCGGTGCATGACTCTGATGGCCTGGGAAGCCATGGATTACGATGGTTTTAGGGTAGAGGTGGTGGTGGCAGCTAGGATTTCTGTTAGAGATTGAGGGAGAGTTGAGAGAAGGGGGGAACCCAGGGGCGCCTACCAATGAGAGATGGTTAGGGTTTGGGGGTGTTGGCAAATTAAAAACGAAAGAGTGAGTGTGAGTCGTTGACCTAAATGATCAACGACTGAGATTTAAAGGGGATCGGCGATTTATTTAAAAGGGTTGCAGGTCGGGTAAATTTAGGATTTGGGTTGGTATTGGGGTTCGAAATTGGGTTTAATTAGGGGTGCCAAATCTGGCCAAAGTCGAAATAAAAATTGGCTAACATTTAAATAGCTTTTTTTCCTTATTTATTTTACAAAAAAAGGGTAAAATAAATTATGGAAACAATTAGGGGTACTAAAATAATTAATAATATATAAATAAAAAAATAAAAATACTGGGGTCAATTTTATAATTGTAAACACAATTAAATTTTAAAATACGCTAATACTGAAATTATATGCAATTTTGCTCTTAAAAATAATAAGTAAATTTATAAAAATGTGTAAAAACTACGTTGGTTATAGTTTAGTGTAAACATGAGACTCCAATAAAATCAAAAATGATAAGTTTGGGGATAATTATTGGGTTTTTCTTGATAAAATAGGACACTAAATTGATTTTAAATTCTCTAAAAAATTAAGGAAAAATAATGTGACATTGGGATATACTTATATACGCATATACATGCTATTTTGAAGGTATTTTGCATATTTAAAATACAGGAAAACACTGGGTATCAACAACGACCATCAGAGAATCCTACATAAACTTGTTTGAAAAGTCAAAATATTCTGGCCTGATTGAACCGCTCCTCGGTGATACGCCGAACCCATATGTAAAAGGATGTGAACCTATTGTATGGTGCATGTACCACTCTAATGTACAAGGGCATAACATTGAAGATTGTCGTGCTTTAAAAATAGAAATATAAAAAATGATTCAAGAAGGAATAATTGTGGTCCAAAGCAGTAATACCCCAATTGTCACACATAATCCTCTGCAGGTACATCAAAATGCACAGATTGTTGGGATGGCTTATAATGACGAAGGGTTTGTCAAAGGAGTCAATGAGCCACTTGGAGAAGTTAATAATATTGAAACTGGTAATGATCTTGGTAATATTAATGTAGAACTCAGTGGATAAGATGTCGAGCTTGGTAATTGAAAAGATGCTCCTTTCTTGGCTAGCCAGGTAGGAGTCTTGGTGGTTCACTTTGTTATCATTTCTATTGTCAAGGTTATTTAAGAGTTCTAATCTGGATATGGTCTTGTGATTCAAGCCTTTCTATCCTTTTGCTTTGCCTAGTTCCTTTAGTTGTAATAACTCATTTAGTGTTATGTAGGTTTGTTGCAGGGTTGTATTCCTAATTTTATTTTTGCTTGTCGTGTTATTCAAAACATTTCACCGTCTGTCTAATGCAATTTTCTATTTCTGTAATTTCTAGTAATTTTTGTTTAGCTCTCTTTTCCTTTCATGGTTCTTTTCATGCTAGCTCTAATGACATAACATACACGCATAATTCTAGCCATGGTCTTAAAAATTAGTTTAATCATAAAACAATGAAACAGTTTTGAAGATGATAGAGACAATTGAGGGCAATAAATATAGATTTGGAAATTTTGAGATCATTTGAAGCCATGAATTGTGTGAAACTGGGGCAAATAATTTGGGAAGTTAATTGGATGACAAGAATTCGTAAAGTAGATTGCATCCCGAAAAATTTGAAGCAAGTAACTTTGAGTTCAAATGCAACTCGAGTTACAAGATAAAGTCAAGAAACTTTTCTCCGAATTGATGGAGGATATCCATTGTGAAGAGAGAATCATGCAACGAGGGTTCTGTCTTGACAAGGCACTAAGGAAAAGTGGAAGGAATGTCAATGGTATCAATCTTGAAGCCTCAAAGGAAATATTATGCATGATCTTCAATGTTCATCCTCAAGTTGCATGTCTCATACTTAGGTTCTTAGAGATTGGGAGGCCCTCTTTCAGCTATTCAAACACTTTATACCCTTTGGTACCTCTTTTGACCCTATGCTGATTTCTTTGACCTCTCCTCTTTTGGAATCAAGTTAAAGCCATATGAAAAAAATTGTCCCCATGGGGTTTTTTAGAAAGTTCATTCCAAAACAAAAATTCAAAAAAAAAAAGAGAAAAAATAAAGATAATATAAAAAAAGAAAAAAAGAAGGAAAAACAAAGAAAGAAAAAGGAAATATTAACAAAAGTATTCTTGTGAACTACGTTTGACCTGATTCTTGTCATCACAAGATACGTAGGCAGCCTTACGGTTCGGTCATACCAAATAAAATATTTGATAATCCCACGAAATCGAGATTGTGGCAGTCTTTTTTAGAAAATTCCATCTAAAAAAATCAAATTCCCTTGTTTCAGAATTGGGGCAAAGTTTTTTAAAATGGATTTCAAAGGTTATAAATAAATTAACGTTGTTATCTTAGTTGTTTTAAGCCTTTGCGATATCCTTTCTTTATAACCATGTCCAAAAGCTACATTACAGTCCAAAAACACCTCCCAGATAATTTTTGAGTGTATTGAGTCAGACATGCGCTGAGCATATGATATTTCTATCGTGGTTAATGCCTTGTCATCTGCAGAATCAGAGGAAAAAACAGAAGAAAAGAAAAAATTAGAGAGTCTTATCGGTGAAAACCTTCACAGGCACCATTAGGAAACGGTAAGTTAAGAGAAAGAACAAAATGAGAGATGCTTGATAGTGAAAACCCTTCAGCCACTACAAGGCAAATAAGGACCGTGAATCAGATAGGATAATCGGAGCATTAAAGCCTAGTTTCACAATTCAAAGGTACAACAAGAGTTGGACATTAGACTTGCTTGACAGATTAGGCCACTTAATCCAAAGGTGCATGTCTGGTCATTAGAGTTGATATCCATTAGAGTTGATATCCACAGCTGATAAGTCTCTAACTTATAATTTTCTTGTTAGGTATCATCTCTTCCCATTGTCCCTTACTCTGTTCCTTTTGTTTTTTATTTTGCTTCCTCTTTTTGAGTCTGTTTGGCTTGAACAAGTAAGAAATGACTTCAAAATTTTCCACCAGCTTTTCAATTGTACAAAACGGGATCAGGCTAGCACATCAAAGATGCATAAGCCAGGAAAGAGCAGCATGCGCACTGAGTTGGTAACAATCAACGAGCTTTGGAATTTATGTGAAACACAAAGGTTCAATATATGTCAATTCATGAACAATGCAACAGATAGAGGATTTTGCGTTTGAACGGATCAAAAGTATTTTCTGTGATAAGGTTGACAGAAAAAATGGTTAACCAATAACTAGCAAGGTCTTCCAAGTGGAAATCAAAGTTATCATGGCCAGTGAATGAGCAATAGACCTCAAGACCAAGGCCAATGTCCTACGTCAGGAAAGAACAGCAAGCGCACTAAGTTGGTAAAAATCAACGTGTTTTGGGATTAATATGAAATACAAAGGTTCGGTAAATGTCAATTCATGAGCAAAATATAACAGACAGTGGATAGGCTTGAACGGATCAGGGGTATTTTTTTGTGATAAGGGTGACAGAGAAAGTGGTTAGTCAATAAACAAGCAAGGTCTTTCGAGTTGAAATCAAAGTTATCATGGGAAGTAAAGGAGAAATCGCCCTCAAAGTCAAAGCCTCCTAGATAATGGGGTGTAGTTTTAAGTTTTCAGGACCCTCCTAGATAATGTGATTTAATTTTAAGTTTTCAGGACACTCCTGGATAATGGGGTTGAGTTTTAAGTTTTTAAAACCTTTATAGATAATGAGATTTAATTCGCAGGGCCCTCCTGGATAATGAGATATAGTTTTAAATTGTCAGGACCTTCTTGGATAATGTGATTTAATTTTAAGTTTTTATGACCATCATAGATAATGAGATTAGTGTAAGTTTTACCGTTACGAAATAGAATTTAGCTTTCAAGTTTTCACTCTTAAGATAATGATTACTTTTCTGGGTCCTACTGGAAAAGAGATTTCGCTTTTAAATTCACAGAGCTCTTTTAAGTAATATAATCGATTAACACTCACAGATGCGCCCAGATAAAAGATCGGGGCAGAAAAGTTTCTTTGTTTTGTCTATTTTGTTGTAATGGCAGGCGTCCACTTGGAGAATATGGGAATATAAATCAAGTTTCGGCAGACGCCCACGTGGAGAACAAGAAAATACATTTCATGTTTTGTATCAGATGTTCACCTGGAGAACAAGGAAATACAATTCATGTTTTGGTAATCAGGTGCCCATTTGCAAAACGAGAAAATATAATTCAAGTTTTGGAAATCAGACTCCCACATGGAGAACAAGAGAATATAGTTTAAGTTTTTGGTTTTTTGAGTTGGTGTCCAAGTTTTAAATGCACAGAACATCCACAGTTTGAATTCTTGGGTCAAAAAGCTTGTAGAAGATTGGTTTTGGCGTTTCAGTTTTATGTAGAATGTTAATCGCTTGGATACAGATTCTGTGTCCTCAAATGACTGATTTTTCAAATCCAAAAATTAGTTAATGATTTTTCTTGAGGTCAAGGATAAAGAGAAGATTTGATGACGTGCAACCACTATTTTGCAACTTAACTTGAACTGATTTTGTCTATAACGTGCTAATCTTCCAATACTTTTTTTTTCTAATTTTTGTATCCTCGGTTGTATGATTTAAATAGCGTATGTCTGGAAGTATGTTGATTCACTTTGTCGACGATTCATGTGAATCTTTGTCTATTTGTTTTGGCTAATTGGAGCACGAAATGAGTTTAAAGTCCTCAGCTTACAATCTGTGCCTTAACTTCAAAATCTGGAATGTAATAAAGCTTAGAATCTGTGCCTTGCCTACAGAGTATTTGAAGGTGATTGCTCCAATGAATTATTCTTTTCCTAAGGCTACTGCTAATAACATAACTTTACATGAATGTACTGGACCTTTCTTTCTTTTAATCTTCTTGTTCTTGTCCCGACCCTGGCTCAATCACGTTTAGACATTGCAAGGCAATTTGGTTGTGCAAAGAGCTGAATGTTTTGCCAATCTAAGTTGTTCTTCCTCTAGCTAACATTCTGTTTTTCTTCCCATGCACAATTTACCTTTTTTTGTTGTTTTCCTCGTTTCTTACTTTCAATAAAATAGTACGATTTCAATCATGTTCAGAAGCTTTTCTTTTGGTTATTATTTGAGGCGTTATCATGTAAGTTGATGTCAATATTTTCTTTTTTTCTATTATTTCTCAATTCCTTGTTCGTAAATCAATAACTTCAATAAATCTCGAAGTGGTTAGGAAAAGGATTCACGAACATCGTAGTTTGGTTTAGGCTTGCAATTAAATTATTATAGCTATGGATTCGGTTCCCGTGACATAGTTGTAATTTGTAATTTTTAAATTCGGGTACACATTTAATGTGATCCGACTTTAATTTCCGATAATGTTTAATAAATAAATATGTCGTAAATCGCGGGTGCATTTCATGTAATGCAGTTTGAAATGTTTACCAAAAACGACAAGCGCATGACAATCGTGCCTTGTTCTAGAAAATGATTCCATAAATATTAAAAGCGGTTGAATAAAATGAACATACGTATGAAATATGTAACTAATAAGATACTTATGCAAATAATAATAATTGAACGGTCGTGCTAAAACCATAAAACCCGGGAATACCTAACATCTTCTTCCAGATGAACAGAATTCCATACCCGGATTTCTGTGATCGCAGACCATAAATAAGTGTCGAACTTCCTCGAATTTGAATTTTAAACCTATGACTTGGGACATTATAAATTATCCCAAGTGGCGACTATGAATTTATATAAATAATCATGTTTCGATTATTGCCACTTTAATTAGAAAAACTCTCGTATACCCTTTTCGGGGTAGAAAAAAGAGGTGTGACAATATGCCTTTTAGTATTTATCATTGTGGGATCGGGCTGCACGCCACAGCTGGCTAGATTGCCTTATTATTAGCACTTGGGCAGGATCCGCCCCTCTGGAGTCTGACATACTAGCGCTGAGCACATCGTACAATGCAGAGTGACTGAGTGTGATGAGAGAGAATTGAGACGGTCAGATTAAGTACTCTGATAGGGTGAGTACGTGAGGTTATTATGGTGTTGCATCACATGTGATATGCACATTGGCATGTAGATATAGAGATGTAATATTTCTCATATCACTCTTACTTGGCACGTTTTACCTATATTGAACTTAACTATTAAACCTAGAAGCATGACTACATTCATGTCTTGTGTACCAATGGATTATGAGTTCCTCTGAGATATTATTGCCTTATTTTCTATCATTTCCGTATTGTTAAACTCTATGTTTGTACTCTAAGGGTTGATCTCATCACTGCTTTTCAGCCAAAAGGTTGGTTCTGTTACTTGTTGAGTTGGTTGTTCTCATACTATGCTTTGCACTTCGTCTGCAGATCCAGATATTTGGGCATGGGGTTGGTGTTTTTTAGCTTTATCAGTTCAGAGATTATTGAGGTAGCTGCCTTGAAGTCTGTAGACCTTGACTCTCCTCCTTTATCTCTTAGTTTTATTTATACTATTCTACTTTCCCTAGACAATGTTTCAGTTGTCATATCATATTATTGTATAGATTCTCATGTACTCACTGACACTCAAATTTTGGGGAAATATTGTATTGAGCCACTGTATTTTTGTATCAGTATTTATGAGATTTTACTCTTAAGCTTATTTTACTATGTTTTCAAATTTAAAGAATGCGAGGATTATTGTGGTTGTCAGCTAACTAGTATTGCGATATGCGCCATCATGACATGTGAGATTAGGATCATAACAAGTTGGTATTAAAGCCTAGGTTACATAGGTCTCATGAGTCATGAGCAATTTTAGTAGAGTCTTGCAGATCGGTACGATGGTATCTGAGCCTAGGTTACATAGGTCTCATGGTTGTATTCTTCTCGTTCGAATTTTTGATTCTGGGAACTAAACTTTTCTTATTTTATTCTCTCACAGATGGTGATGAGACGTGGTACCGGTTCGGGAAGACGGACACCAGTACCACCAATTAGTGCCAAGAGAGGCACAGGCCGCGATAGAGATCGAGGCCACAGTAGAGGCTGAGGTACAACTCGTACAGTAGCTAGAGCAGCACCGATAGACCCACCAATTGCTCTAGATCAGGAGCAAATTCTAGATGTGATTGAGCCAATGGGAGCCAGGCACCAGCTGCGCCTATTGTGATCCCAGGCCTTTAGGAGGCTTTGGCCCAGATATTGACTGTTTGCATTATCCTTGCTTAGGCAATTTCAGTTCAGGCTGCACCAGCCACTTTTGAGGCCGAAGAAGCTGCTCAGACTCCTACTGTCTGTACTACAGAGCAGGTGGTGCAAGGACTTCTGACACTGGGGGTATTGTTGATACCCAATTTTGCCCTTATATTTTCTCTAATATTATATATACTTTCAAAAACATCATTTTCATCATTATTTAGTTTGTAAAATCTATATATGCATTTCCTATCATTTTCTATTATTTTTGAGCTTTAAAATTAATTTTCGTGCATTTAAATTACATGAATACATATTAATTACTCATTCAAATTATTTTGTGATGACTTAATTACCTAAAAGTATTATTCTGAATCTATAATACATGTTTCAAGTATTTTTACTTCATTTAATATAATCAAATTAGTATTCTTAAGCTATTTTCCACAGTCAATAATAGCCTATATTTTTCAATTTTATTCTATTTGTCATTTTATTCAAGATCAAAATAATATATTACATTTTATAATCTTCTACTATTGTTTAAAGTATTTTTTTTTGGTAATCCTCTAGGCAAGTGCTTAGGGCTAGGTTATATATCATTAAAGAAAACAAAATAAAAGGAAATTACAAGGTTCGAAAGTTTTACGAAATGAGGAAATAAAATTTGACAGTTACATTCTTCCTATTACCAAAGTTAAGTGTTATACTTAAACTTGGTATCACAAAATGCAAACTATAATTGAAGATGTGATGCCGATCCACGGAATTGGGATTAGCTCCATTACTTGCCGTCATGCCCGTGCGATGTCACCTTTCCTTCCTCAAGGGAATGATCATAAAGTGCTAATACCACCCATAGAGATCATATTGAGTGGCATCGCATTAGTACCCTGCTGCGACAAATGAATTTTAATTGAATAATATGCAGTATCGGCCCAGGAAGGCACTGTCTCGCCATCACCCTAAACTGGCCATTCGAGAGAGAATGAAGATAACTCATCACTGGATAATGAGCCATAAAAAGACTATACAAATCCAACTGATTGTTTGAAATATCTCAATATTCCAAGAGCATGCACGCCAATCTGAAGGATCAGCATGCGTAACTGCTCATTTCCCGCGATGTCAAACATGTTTAAGACATGGTGTTTCCCATGCTTGAATGAAGCATTAAGCATCAGACTCGAAATTCCCCATGAATGGATTCATCCAATAAACAAAACTGATCCGATGCTATTATTTCGAAATGCGCAAGAGTATGCATGCCAACTCATCAAGAATCTTATTACACAACATGCGAGACTGCTTTTGACATGCTGTCTGGACTTTTTTGGCATGCTTTACTGCTCTATTTCCATCATTTTTGACCAAGATGTAGACGTGGAGTCTAGAGTTCCTACGGTTGACTGGAGAATCATGTGTCTCGATAATCCCTTGAAATGCTTAATTAAATAAAAGCTGTTTTGTTCTCTTGTCTCGACATTCCCATGAGGATGCATTCTCACTGTCGAATTAAGCAGCATGCGGGATTGATTTTCAATTACCGAACAAAATGCTGGCTGGAGTTTCCCAAGCGTGGATGGATATGACATGCTTCTGACTGTTCACTTTGCCCCATGCAAGAATGTAACAATCACTAAGCTTCTATTTTAAAATCATAAAGCTGAGGGGCAGCACATGAATAGCAGCCAACACAACTTTTTTGCATTGTTAATGAATTGCATAAGCATGCTTATCTGACAAACAAAGCACATATAGACAAAGCATGCTTTGTAAATCGCATACCATTGTCTCCGGTACCTCGAACTCAACATAAATTTTACTTGGAAGATGTAATCAAGTGCAACCCTGCAAAAAAGAAAACCAAATGTTAATGGAAAAATTATCCCCATGATCTCCTCAATTCATTCCTGGTGACTGCATATTTTATTAATGTCTATTGCAATTGTGTCTTCACTGTCTTTGTCTCCTTTGTTGTAACTTTTTACCACTGCATCCCATGCGTTTATTTTTGTGATCCAGCATAGTACATTGTGACCATTTTTCCTTCTAATTCCTTGCCACTTTTACTCATAAGTATGGACATTGCATCTTATCTCCATTAATAATCCTCCTTCCGTTTGAGTCCATATCCCATAAACCATGGCATTCAATATTTCCTTCATCTAGAGCATAGCTAGCAAGGTGATCTGCTAATGAATTCCCTTCTCTAAATATGTGTGTGACTTTGATGATACTTTGTTATTTCAGTCTTAAAGTATCCTCTACATGTTCTGTAATACACCAAGGAGGCTTCCACGATTCCTCAATAACGTTCCTTAAAAGCAAGGAATCTGTCTGCAGCCATATCTGGACATATTAAGATTTTTGCACATCTTCAATGCCTGCACAATAGCCATTGCTTCTGATTCATTATTGGATCCCTCGTTTATTTCTCTTCCTTCTGCATATATCAAATCACCTATCTCATCTCTTAAGAAAAAACCTATTGAACTTCTCCCTGGGTTCCCTTTGCAGACTCCATCAGTATTGAATTTGATCCACCCTCTTGGAGGAAATTCCCATAGCACTTTATCATATTTCAGACGAGGTGTCTATGCTCCATCATTGTCAGCAAGTCCATCCATTTGTGAGGCACATGTTATCCTGGCTTTTTCAGTTGGATTAGAGCTTGTAACGTAGATGACACCTGGTAAATAACTCTGCTTACTGACACTGCTTCTCCATATTTCAAACTGTTTCTTCTCTTCCGTAACTCCCATACGATGCATGCTGGTAAAGCTTGCAGGACTGGCTTCAATCTAGGTACAACAGGTGCCATCCAGCACTTTGTAATTGCTTGTTGTAAGGACAACCCTTCTAATGCAATTCCTGCTCTCCTCAGGAAGTAACTCCAAACACTCATAGCTGCATTGGATGTGAAGAACAAATGGACTAGAGACTCCTTCTTAGGATCAGCGCAGCACCAACATTTAGATGCCATGGAGTATCCTATTATGCGCAAGAAATCATCAAGTGGCACTTTTGCTTTTCACACCTTCCACAGGAAAAAAGATATCTTGAATGGTAAGCCTTTGACCCATATCATCTTGAAAGCTTCCATAAATAGAATTTTTACAATTTATTTAACTATTTTTATGAAATAATTTTCCTCTTAATTTCTATTTTAAAATCCGACTGAAAATTGGGATTAATTTCGGACCATTTAGGGTCCAAATGAACCCCTCACCTAATAACCTCAGCAGCCCAAGTGACCCAATAAACCTACCCAGTCCAAAACCCGACCCAACTTGTTTTAAATCCAACCATTGATCAAATGTGATCACCGGCTCACAACATTCCATTCCCTTTCCTTATGTCCCTTCACCTACACCCTAATCCCCATTTTCCTTCAGAAACCGCCTCTAAACTCTCCTCCCTTCTTTAGAAATCCTAGACGCTCTCTCAATCTTCGCCGAATCCATTTCAATCATGGATTCCATGTGTGATTTTCTTACCTTTTATGTGTTACCTCAATATTATTTTCGAGATTATGGTGTTACTAAGTATTTGCCGCATTTTTTGAAAATATCAATCACTGAATCAAGGGAGATCAGCTTCACCCTTTAATATTTGAATGATTTTTCATCTATTTACATCCATGGCGTGATTATACGAGTTTGTTCAGTGAGATCTTTCGAATATTTTAGTTCTTCATCATGAACTAGGGTTTACTTAAGTTTTTCCTAATTCGATTTTTAATTGATTCTGCATGTTAGTATTTTCTTATTTATGTTAATTCTACGGTGTTTCTTTGTTCGTTTTGCTTGATTTCAACTACCATATTGTAATGACCCGACCCGTCGTCGCAGGTATCTCCACCCCGTTTTCCCCGTTTTATGCATCTATATGTTTCATTATATGTGTTTGGAGAATTTGAAGTAATTCGGATAGAGCTTGGCTAGGAATGGGACAATTAGTCTCTTTATAAGAAGGGTAGTTAGGAAAAGTTAACTGAATATGGACTTATGAGTTAGAGTGCTCGGAATGGATTTTTGATGATTCAACTAGTTTCGGGTGATGATTTGTGACTTAGGAGCACAATCGGAATTGAATTTGGAGGTCCGTTGTAGATTTAGGCTTGAATTGACTAAGTTGGAATTTTGGCGAAGTCCGGTTGACAAGTGAGATTTTGATCCGGGGGTCGGAATGGAATTCCTCCATTAGGTGATTTTAGATATGTGTGCAAATTTTCAGATCATTCGGCGGTGTTTAGGTTGGGTTTTGAATCAAATGCAAGTTTCTGAAGTTTTAGTTTAACTTAGGCTTGAATCCTTGGTAATTTGATGATTTTGATATTTTTGATAGTGTTTTTATATTAAGAGCAAGTTTGAAAGAAGTAATAAGATGTATCTGTGCTTTTGGTTGAGGTCCCGAGGGCCTCTGCGTGATTTCGGAAGGCTAACGAGAAGTTTTGAGTTAAAACGTGTAGCAGAAAAATTTGCAGCAAAACTTTCCTCTATGTGATCGCATAGGGTGTATGCGATCGCATAGAAGGTTGGTAGAGGGGTCCTGTTTTGTGCTATGCGATCGTACAAGGAGCCATTTGATCGCACAGTACATTTGGTGCCTGGGGTCCTTGGTTGGAATTACTCTATGCGAACGCATGGGGGATAATGTGAACGCATAGAGCATTGAAGGGGGTCTGGACTTTGGTCTATGGGAACGCGGAGTAGCAGTGCGTTTGCATAGGGTAAATCTGGGGGAGGTGAAATTTGTTCTATGCGATCGCAATAGGGGTGATGCAATCGCATCGAGGAAATAATTGGGCGGACAGAATGTGTTAAGGTTTATTTAAACCGCGGCTTATTCATAATTTCCACCATTGATAAGCAACCAAGGGAGCGTTTTGAGCGATTTGAAGCGTGTTTTCAAAGGGTATTGATTGGAGGTAAGTCTGCTGACTTAAAAACACCATTTTAGGAAGAATTGACCCTCAATTCCATGAAATATGTTGAAATTGTGAAGAACTGGGGCTTAGTTTTTTAGAACAATTTTTGGAGATTTGAAAGGCCATTTAAACTCCATTTTTGGTAAACTTTATATGTGCGGACTCGTGGTGAGACTAGGAATCCGATGATGTGATTTTCAGAATTTTTCGAGAAGTGAGCCCGTGGCTCGGATTTTACCAACTTCGTGATTTTTAGTGTTTTTCGATTAATTTCAATTGGGTTATGTATCTTTAATGTATAATAACGTATTCATTGTGATTTTGACTAGATTCGACATGCGTAGAGGGAGATTCAAAAGGAAAAAGGCATTCCAGACCAGTCTACGACCGATTAGAGGTGAGTAGTTTGTAAAGATGATGGCCTGAGGGTTTGAACCCCGGTTTATCACATCGTGACGCTATGTTAGGGCATGAATCGCACCCCATGGCAAGTGCGGGATTGTATATGATTGGGTATTGCGACTTGGTCCATCCCGAGAGCTGAATTAAATTTATTGGCGGCTGATGCGCACCCTTTTGTGAATATATCTGGGCTTATTGCCATGTTTGAGGCCTTGTGCCGATCTGTAGCATCTTTCTAGGATGAATATCTTTGTGATAACATGATTTGCATAATCATTGATCTCAGTCCTATGCTTAATCACTGTTATTAAATGCTAAGTCACCTTTTTCCTGAAAGTAATTATTAATCACTGTTATTAAATGCTAAGTCACCTCTTTCCTGAAAGTAATTAACTAAATTATATTCATCTTAACAATTGGAAACTGGGAAATTAGATTGAATCTGTTATGTGACTTACATGCGTACTGTGGACTAAGTATGGGTCGGACTGCATGCCGCAGAAGTGATATGATGATATCTCGCTTCGGCTGAAGGAGCCTCTCCGGAGTCCGTATACACCCGCAGTGAGCATCGTCGACGTTAAATGGATCGGGTTGTACGCCGCAGCGGATTCATATGCATTGCATCGAATCTTTGCATGATACTTGACTGCTATATTTGATATTTCTTCGCTATTAGTTCGTAGTTAAGGTATCAGACTGTTAGTTTTAGCTTTGTTTTGTGGCATTTCGTGGATTTCTTATCTTCATAAATTTTATATGCTTATTACTCACTGAGTCGGTAGTACTCACCCCTACTCCCTACACCTTGTGTTTAGATTCAGGTAAATCGAAAGCTTAGCTGAGCACTCGTAGTCTCCAGATATTTTCAATGTCGTTGAGGTAGCTACTTGGCATTCGCAGGACCTGGCTACTCTTTATATCTAAGTTCATTATTATATTATACATTTCCAGACTTTTATATTTTTATTCAGATATGATTATTATCCAGTTTTGTTTAGAGGCTCTAGACTCGTGACCCCAGATCTTATGGAAGTGTCTTATCAGTTATTCATATCTCTCCGTATTATTTTACTATAAATATTGAATTAATATTCTAAAACTATTACATTTTTCCTTAAATTGTCGGTTTTATGACTTATTATTAAACTGGGAGCGATTGTTGGTCAGGCTTGCCTAGCTTTAGAGTTGGGCGCCATCACGGCCGGGTTTGGGTTGTGACAAGTTTGTATCAGAGCCTAGGTTACTAGGCCTCACGAGTCATGACCCGGTTTAGTAGAGTCTCTCGGATCGGTACGTAGACGTCCGTATCTTTCATCGAGAGGCTACAGAACCTTTAGGAAATACTTTGCTTTCTTGAAATCATATTGTACGTCCTTGATTCAGCTTGAAGGAGTAACTCTTGAAATTCCTTCCACGTGTTCGCATGCACGCATGAGCGCTCAGTAGTAGATGTGCCTTGATGGCTTGTGATTCTTGTTGGAAACACGTTCTCAATGCAATATACTAAAACGCGTGTTCTTTTGTATAGGTTTTGATGAAATGACAAACGAAGCGAAAATTGATATATGACGAAGTTCAAGAAACAGGCGCACAATTGATATACAGCGAGATTCAAGCTCAAGACAAAGTTTCATAGTTTAATTGAGTCATTCTTAATTGTGATCTTGATCCTACAACTTGACTCGTAACATGGCTTCTCTCATAAAACTATTTTCCAAAATCATGCGTATTTAATTTAATGTCAAATGATTTTAAATCATGCATATTTACAGTAGTCAAAATAATTTTTAGACATGCCTTAAAAATCTGGACTAAGATAATCGATTATGTGCTTATGATAATCGATTGTTTTAAGCCAAGACTGCATGACAATCGATTGTGAACTAATGACAATCGATTGTGAGAAAGACAGTGAGCATCAGGTTTTTCAAACCTGCATGACAATCGATTGTGAACTAATGACAATCGATTGTGACTGAGGCAGTGTCCATCAAAGTTTTTCAAAACTCAGAATAATCGATTATGAACTAATGGTAATCGATTATGTTGAGACAGTGTCTTCCAGTGATTTTCAAATTTATTAAATAATCGATTGTTACATTGGACAATCGATTGTCAAAGAGACAGTGTCTAAAATGTTTTTCAAAAACTGATAAGTAATTGATTGTTGACTTTGTGCAATCGATTGTGAAGCTGACCGGTGTCGTAAAGTTTTCAAATACCGTCAGGTAATCGATTATTGATTCTGTATAATCGATTGTTTTGATTAAAATCCGGAAAAGATTTTTTGAACGTTATTGGGTAATCGATTATTGATTTTGTATAATCGATTATTTTGATTAAAATCCGGAAAAGATTTTTCGAACGTTGCTGGGTAATCGATTGTTGATTCTGGACAATCGATTGTTTGTGGTAAAATCTGGAAAGGATTTTTTGAACGTTGCCAGTAATCGATTATGGATTGTAAGTAATCGATTATCAAGCGTAAAATCTGGGATTGAATTTTGGTCTGACTGGCAGACAATCGATTGTTGGGGTTTGACAATCGATTGTCAGTGAGTAAAATCAGCAACTCTTAATTGGCAATTAGGCAACGGTAATGCCAAGTTTTTCAACTATTAATACAGCTTCATTTCAGTGTTTTAAACACAACAACATACTACAACTGATCATTACATTGCTATAAGCTTGCATACTTTTGTTTATCATTTTATATTCAATTTCATAAAGCTTTTGAGAGCCATATTCTTGTCCAAAGTTGTTGTGATCTAGAGCTTATTTTTTTTACTCATACCTACTCATAAAGGAGTATACTGTTTGAGTGTTTTAGTGTTTGTACACTTGGAAGAGAATTGTGATTCTCTTGTTGTAAGGAACTTGTGTTTCCTAGTTGAAGTCTTGGAGTGTTGTAACTCCGAGCAAAGGTGTTGAGGCTTGCGTCCTCAAGTTGTAAAGGTTTGTTAAGCACCCGGAAGCTTGACAAGTTAGTGGAAAATCTCGAGAGAGTCTCTCGGGTACTGGACTAGCCATACGTTGTGGTAAACCAGGATATATCTGTGTGTAAGTTATTACTTATCGCACTTATTTACTTCCTGCAAATTTTAATTTCCGCAAGTTTACGCTAAATTTTATTATAACGCTATTCACCCCCCCCCTCTAGCGTTAAGCGTATTTTCTAACAATTGGTATCAGAGCCATACTCTCTGAAGACTTAACAGTTTGAGAGAACCATCCATGGCTTCTACTCGTGACTCTTTTGCAGGAATTGATGAAGGACAGTGCTCCACACGACCACCTCTATTCAATGGTACAAATTACACGTACTGGAAGGAGAGGATGATGATCTTCGTTCAATCCAACAGTTTTCACCTTTGGAAGGTGTTTACAAAGGGAAATTAAATTCCAACCAAGAAGGTGGAAAATGAATGGGTTCCCAAGTCCGAGGATGAGTATGACGCGGATGACATCCGAAAGGTCCAAAATAATGCTAAAGCAATAAACTTATTATATTGTGCTGTTAATGTTGACGATTACAGGAAAATATCATGTTGCACAACAGCAAAGGAGATGTGGGACAAGCTAGAAGTTACATACGAAGGAACGGATCAGGTAAGGGAAGCAAAAATTGATTTCCTAACCCATGCTTATGAATTATTTCACATGAAGGAAGGAGAAAAGGTGGACGAAATGTTTGAACGATTTTCAATAATCGTAAATGATCTACATGCCCTCAAAAAGACATTTACGGATAGAGAACTTGTACGGAAGATCCTTAGAAGTCTCACTCCGGCATGGCGACCAAAGGCCGACGCAATCCAAGAATCCATCGGCGTCTCAAATGTCACAATTGACGCATTAAGAGGTAATCTCAAGACCTATGAATCTACTATTCTTAACCCTCTTGTTAATTATCAAAGGAGGCAAAGAATAGCTCTAAAGGCAAGCACAAGTCAACCGCAAATTGATGAGGAAGGAGACAAAGAGTTTGGACTCGTTATCAAAAGATTTCAAAAGTTCATGCGCAAGGAGTATGAACGCAAAGGGAAAAAGCAAGGAGAAATAAAATGCTACGAATGTGGAGAAATCGGGCACATCAAGTCAAATTGCCCAAACCTCAAAAAGGAAAAGAAACCTTTTAAAAAGCAACGCGCATATATTTCTTGGGGAGGTGACTCCGGAGATGAGTCAAGCGAAGGAGAAGAAGACGAAGCAGCAAATCTTTGCCTCATGGCACAAGAAGATAACAAAGACGAGGTATGTCAAATTTCGTCTCAAAACTTCTTTACTCTTGATGAAATGCGAACTGCTTTTGATGAATTATATATTGAATTTATTAAAGCTTCAAAAACAGTCAAAAGCGTAAAAGAAAATGCTTCTCTAAAAGAAAAAGATTTTTAAAAACAGCTTTCTTTAAAAGAAAAGGATTTAGAAAAACTGGTTTTAGAAAATGAGAAGCTGAAAGAGGAAAACAAGTTTTTTGGAAAAAGAAGTTCCGATAAGCCCGAAAGCTCTACTAGAAATTGCACTTCTTGTTTGCATCTTAAGAATCACATTAGATAAGTTTAATTCTTCGCACAAAAACTTGAATGATGTTCTTGTTAACTTGAAATCAACCAAGCATGGAATAGGCTTTAAGAATGAAGAAAAGGTTGAAGCTAAACCCCAACAACCTAAAGCTCAACCTAGGATTAACAATAGAAATGCTTATCCTAGAAACAACAACTCTAGAGCCAATATGCACGCTAGACAAAATGCTGAACATTTTAGAAGACCTAGGAATGACTTACCACCTAGAAATAGTCACCCTAGAAATGATGCATACTTTAGGCCAAATTTTGAACCCCTTAGAAGACCTAGCAATGGCCCTCAACCGAGAAACAATCACTCTAGAAATGTTGCCCATCCTAGAGCTCATAGTAGGAGAAATAACTCTCATGAAATGCGAAATAGTCATAGTGTTCAAAATAGAGTAAGAAATTTTCATCCGTCTAGTTACTAGGAACCTAGAAGGATGCATTATCCAAATGTGACTTGTCATTATTGTAAACGTATTGGTCATATTGCTCCGGCATGCTTTACACGTCATAGACATATTACTCCATCGCATCATTATAATATGCCTAACCCCCAAGGACCCAAGATGGCATGGGTACCTAAAGAACATTAATTTGTTTTGTAGGTGTGCTTGAAGGGATCAAGTGTACTATGGTACCTTGATAGTGGGTGCTCCAAGCATATGACGGGAGATGAATCCAAATTCCTTCAATTAGAGCACAAAGAAGGAGGAAGTGTTATCTACGGTGATAACAATAAAGGAAAGATCATCGGCATCGGCTCGGTCGGTAAGGATGAAAAATCCTCTATTAAGCATATATTACTTGTTAAAGGATTAAAGCATAATCTCTTGAGCATAAGCCAATTGTTTGACAAGGGAAATCTTGCTTTATTTGATTCGGATGAATGCTTAGTGTTCAGACGTAGTGATTTCAAAATTATCCTCCGTGGTTTTAGAGTGGATAATATTTATATGGTTGATCTTGCTAAATCCTCACCCGATTATGTTGATTGTCTAATGAGTAAAGAGGATGATACTTGGCTATGGCATCGTAGAGTAGCACATATCAATATGCATCTTTTGAACAAATTGATTTATCAAAACTTGGTTGTTGGTCTTCCCATTTTAAAATTAGAAAATGACTCTATTTGTGACTCGTGTCAAAAGGGGAAGCAAACAAAAGCATCTTTCAAATCTAATAACATTATTTCAACTTCTAGACCATTGCAATTGCTTCATATGGATTTATTTGGTCCTTCTCGCATTGAAAGTCTAGGAAGAAATAGATATGCTTTTGTGATTGTTGATGATTACTCGAGATTTACTTGGACTTTATTTCTTGCCAATAAAAGTGATGCTTTTCAAAATTTTAAAATTTTCTTAAGCGTGTTCAAAATGAGAAAGAAACAACCGTCACTTCAATTAGAATTGATCATGGGGGAGAGTTTGATCACAATCTCTTTGCGGACTTTTGTGACGAACTCGGAATCGATCATACCTTTTCCGCTCCACGTACAGCACAACAAAATGGGGTGGTGGAAAGGAAAAATAGGTGTCTCGAAGAGATGGCTAGAACCATGCTCGACGAAGCTAAGATACCCAAACATTTTTGGGCGGACGCCGTGAGTACCGCTTGCTATGTTCTAAATAGAGTAGTAATTCGGCCGATACTCATGAAAACCCCCTATGAACTTTATAAGGGTAGAAAACCAAATATTTCCCATTTTAGAGTTTTTGGTTGCAAATGTTTTGTTCATAACAATGGCAAAGACCAATTGGGTAAATTTGATGCTAAGTCGGATGAAGGTATTTTCATTGGATATTCCTCACGTAGTAAAGCATATAGGGTCTTTAATAAAAGAACCCAAATTGTGGAGGAATCCCCTCATGTTGTATTTTCCGAAAATAATGCTCGCTTGGCGAGAAAGGATTCTGGTTTTGATCTTGCAGGTCTCTTAGACAGCTTGAAAGACAAAATACAAGAGGAACCACCCAAGGAAAATAAAGATGAAACTGAGGAACAACCAACGGAAGAAGCGCCACAATTGTAAAAGGAAATGAATATGCCTAACGAGTGGAGGACAATCAAAGATCACCCTCTCGAACAGGTAATTGGCAATGTTGGAGACAAGGTAAGTACCCGAAACTCTCTCAAAAATACCTTAGAACATACTGCTTTTGTTTCTCAAATTGAACCCAAAACCATCTCAGAAGCAATTGGGGATGAATTTTGGACCTTGGCAATGCAAGAGGAGCTTAACCAATTCGAATGCAATGACGTTTGGGATTTGGTGCCAAGACCCGAAGGCCATACCATAATTGGTACGAAATGGGTTTTTCGCAATAAACTAGATGAAAATGGTATAATCACTAGAAACAAAGCTAGGCTTGTAGCGAAAGGCTATAATCAAGAAGAGGGTATTGACTATGAGGAAACATATGCTCCCGTAGCTAGATTAGAAGCTATTCGCTTATTGCTTGCATTTGCCTCTTCTATTAATTTCAATTTATATCAAATGGATGTGAAAAGTGCTTTTCTAAACGGTTTTATTCAAGAAGAAGTTTATGTTAAACGACCCCCCAGCTTTGAAAACTTTAAATCTCCCGATCATGTTTTCAAACTCAAAAAGGCTCTTTATGGTTTAAAACAAGCTCCCCGAGCTTGGTATGAAAGATTAAGTAAGTTTCTTTTGGAAAATGATTTCATTAGGGGGAAAGTTGACACAACTCTCTTTGTTAAGCATAAAAACAATGATATTTTGTTAGTTCAAATATATGTAGATGATATTATATTTGGTGCTACTAACAATGTTTTATGCAAGGAATTTTCCGATTTAATGACAAGCGAATTTGAGATGTCTATGATGGGTGAGTTAACATTCTTTTTGGGGTTACAAGTAAAGCAAATGAAAGAAGGTACATTCATTTGTCAAGCCAAATATTGCAAAGAATTGCTTAAACGATTTGAGATGAACAATGCAAAAGAAATGGCAACTCCCATGAGCACATCCGATCATCTAGACAAAGATGAGAAAGGTAAGGAAGTCGACACCAAAAAGTATCGAGGTATGATTGGCTCTCTTCTTTATCTTACTGCTAGTCGTCCGGACATCATGTTTAGCGTGTGCTTATGCGCTTGTTATCAATCGTGTCCGAAGGAGTCTCACCTTACTGCGGTAAAACGGATTTTAAGGTATCTTGTTGGTACTACAAATGTGGGTCTATGGTACCCCAAAGGCTCTTCATACCAACTTGTTGGCTACTCCGATTCCGATTTTGCTGGATGCAAATTGGACCGCAAGAGCACTAGTGGCACTTGCCATTTGCTCGGTAGCTCTCTCGTTTCTTGGTTTAGCAAGAAACAAGTAAGTGTTGCGTTGTCCACAACCGAAGCTGAATATGTAGCCGCAGGGAGTTGTTGCGCTCAAATCCTATGGATGAAACAACAACTCTTGGACTATGGCCTAAGTCTTGATCATATCCCTCTTAGATGTGATAATACTAGTGCCATATGCTTGACGAAGAACCCCGTTCTTTATTCGCGAATGAAACACATTGAAATTAGACATCATTTTATTAGAGATCACGTTCTCAAAGGCGATGTCGAAATTGAATTTGTTGAAACCAAAAACCAATTGGCAGACATCTTTACAAAGCCTTTAGAGAAAGAGTCCTTCTTCCGAATTCGCAGTGAACTCGGGATCCTTGACTCCACGTTGATCTAAGTCATGCATTGTATTTTTTTTTGTTACATGATTTCTAACTTGAGCGTCGGAGACGTCTAACGATTTTTGCAGGTATCGCCCCAAAGGAAAGGGGAATTATAAAGCTTGACGTACAACAATCGGTTTCCATCGTCTAAAAATCGATTATTTCGTATCAATAATCGATTATGTTGCTATTATTCGGGTTGATGTTGCTGTAATTTCTATTAATAAATAAATAAGGTTTATTTCATCTTTGGCATCTTATTATTATTTTTGCTAATGGCAAAAGGGGGAAGATAATGGGTATGATGCACTCTCAAATTATAAGCTTAAATTGAGGGGGAATTCTCAAATTGAGGGGGAACAAATTACATACTTGTTGCATGTATATACTTGTCTTGAATCGTCAATATAAATTGCTTGTCTTGCATATCCCGCTTAATGTTTGCCATTATCAAAAAGGGGGAAATTGTTGGAAACACGTTCTCAATGCAATATACTAAAACGCGTGTTCTTTTGTATAGGTTTTGATGAATGACAAACGAAGCGAAAATTGATATATGACGAAGTTCAAGAAACAGGCGCACAATTGATATACAGCGAGATTCAAGCTCAAGACAAAGTTTTATAGTTTAATTGAGTCATTCTTAATTGTGATCTTGATCCTACAACTTGACTCGTAACATGGCTTCTTTCATAAAACTATTTTCCAAAATCATGCATATTTAATTTAATGTCAAATGATTTTAAATCATGCATATTTACAGTAGTCAAAATAATTTTTAGACATGCCTTAAAAATCTGGACTAAGATAATAGATTATGTGCTTATGATAATCGATTGTTTTAAGCCAAGACTGCATGACAATCGATTGTGAACTAATGACAATCGATTGTGAGTAAGACAGTGAGCATCAGGTTTTTCAAACCTGCATGACAATCGATTGTGAACTAATGACAATCGATTGTGACTGAGGCAGTGTCCATCAAAGTTTTTCAAAACTCAGAATAATCGATTATGAACTAATGGTAATCGATTATGTTGAGACAGTGTCTTCCAGTGATTTTCAAATTTATTAAATAATCGATTGTTACATTGGACAATCGATTGTCAAAGAGACAGTGTCTAAAATGTTTTTCAAAAACTGATAAGTAATTGATTGTTGACTTTGTGCAATCGATTGTGAAGCTGACCGGTGTCGTAAAGTTTTCAAATACCGTCAGGTAATCGATTATTGATTCTGTATAATCGATTGTTTTGATTAAAATTCGGAAAAGATTTTTTGAACGTTATTGGGTAATCGATTATTGATTTAGTATAATCGATTGTTTTGATTAAAATCCGGAAAAGATTTTTCGAACGTTGCTGGGTAATCGATTGTTGATTCTGGACAATCGATTGTTTGTGGTAAAATCTGGAAAGGATTTTTTGAACGTTGCCAGTAATCGATTATGGATTGTAAGTAATCGATTATCAAGCGTAAAATCTAGGATTGAATTTTGGTCTGACTGGCAGACAATCGATTGTTGGGGTTTGACAATCGATTGTCAGTGAGTAAAATCAGCAACTCTTAATTGGCAATTAGGCAACGGTAATGCCAAGTTTTTCAACTATAAATACAGCTTCATTTCAGTGTTTTAAACACAACAACATACTACAACTGATCATTACATTTCTATAAGCTTGCATACTTTTGTTTATCATTTTATATTCAATTTCATAAAGCTTTTGAGAGCCATATTATTGTCCTAAGTTGTTGTGATCTAGAGCTTATTTTTTTTTACTCATACCTACTCATAAAGGAGTATACTGTTTGAGTGTTTTAGTGTTTGTACACTTGGAAGAGAATTGTGATTCTCTTGTTGTAAGGAACTTGTGTTTCCTTGGTTGAAGTCTTGGAGTGTTGTAACTCCGAGCAAAGGTGTTGAGGCTTGCGTCCTCAAGTTGTAAAGGTTTGTTAAGCACCCGGAAGCTTGACAAGTTAGTGGAAAATCTCGAGAGAGTCTCTCGGGGACTGGACTAGCCACACGTTGTGGTAAACCAGGATATATCTGTGTGTAAGTTATTACTTATCGCACTTATTTACTTCCTGCAAATTTTAATTTCCGCAAGTTTACGCTAAATTTTATTATAACGCTATTCACCCCCCCTCTAGCGTTAAGCGTATTTTCTAACAATTCCCTGATCGAAGGGCGAGATGTACTATTCTGGAGGTTGATGTTGAGCCAGTCTGGAGGACTTGAGGCCGAGTCTTTGCATATGGCTTGAGCAGCGGAGTGCTAATTCTGTGAGATGGTGTTACGAACTCATATGTTCGGTATTGTCGCTATTAGCCAGAATGGCAGTTTGGTATTGCGTAATTGAGTTTGTTAGTGCTGTGAGATGCAATTACATGACTTGGTATAGACGAAGAAGTCTGCTTGATAATAGACGAGCTGTCAAGCGATTCGTTTCCTATTGTGGTCCAATGAGTTGCCCGAGTTATGGGCGCGTGAAGAATCTTTTCGAGTCTCCTAATGGGAGTGAAGTAAATGACACGATATGATATGGGTCCAAACTCAGGAAGACTAAGTAGCTATGTAATGTATAAGACGGTGGACGGTATATAGAAATATGATATTGAGGCGAAGCAGGTGGGTTATCTCCTGAGGAGTGATATGAAGTGTTGTGATTATTATATGTGTATGTTAGGAGATCTCATGTGTAATTGAAAGGAATTTTCTACGTGTTATAATTTGAATAGGTGCAATGTATGTCCATATATTAATTTTGATAATCAAATACATGTAGTATTGAGATTAATGTTGTTGAAATACATTGTGATGCTTTGTAAAGTGGTGGACGTTTTGTTGGGATGGTTTTGGTGATTCTCTGGAAGATAGATAGGCTCAATTACAAAGGAAACTCTGCCAAAATTTTTGAAAAATTTCGGACTTAGTATAAATTTTGTCGCCTACAGAGTGGGCTTAACCATTGGGTGAATGAATGCTAGAATTTCAGAAGAGCTAAAATTTCTGATGATTCGTGTTTCCACAAGCTTATGGAAGAGTGAGTTTAATCTCGCCATGATATTACGACAGCAAAAGAGTATATGAGTTGTGGTATATATGGCTTCGAGCTAAGTTTGGGAGGTTGTTGTTGATTAGCTGATTGTACGATTATGTACTATGTTAGTTCAGATTTGATGCATGTGGGTGAATCAGTTCTAGTTGCAGAAATTGAGCCGAGGATGGTATGAGTGAAGCAAAATTTTGACAAAGGTATATGGTGCTTCGTAGATATGAGGAAATAGTAGGATATCTCGAGTTGTGGATAAGGAATGCTTGGGCAAAGAGAAGGAAGTTGTTTCGTTGTATCAGAATGAGATCATGTCCTGTGCTGATTAGGCACAAGTGGTTCGATTCGATAAGTCAAGTAATTTGTAGTGGGTATAAGAGTGGATGACTCTTGTGAATGGTTTTGATGTGTTCAAGATTCTATATGTAGCACTCAGGTGTTTTAAGGTCGAGTATGTGACCAAGTTAGTGTTTTCATTAGAACAAGCCAAGACTTGTGGTATTTTTTACGTTAATTACGGGATTCTATGTATCAGTATCTGGGAAGCAAAGGTAGCAGACATAAATTCGCAGGAAATCCTTCAAAGTAGGGTTTTTTTGAAGGTGGTATTTTTGGGAATGTTTGAGAGAGTAGATAGTGTCCTGTTGGACTTAGAAAGTGTGGTCTTACGTTCGAGTATCATGTCGTAAGCCTGGGTTGAGGCATTGTGGTGCTACATCAAGAGAGTATATCAAGTTGAAAATTAATCAGAAGGAAATCCAGGCAAATGAAGTAGCTTGTTAGCGGACCGTATCGGTGTGGTAAATATATGATCGATTCCTTGTATGTATTCGAGGTAATGATTTTATACAAGCGTTAGGCAACGAAGCTCGTGAGTACTGACAGTCTGCTTGGCTTGGTTCAGGTAAAAGGATCTAGTCCTGGCAGTTAAGCTTGCGCAAATAGAATTGGGGGAAAATTCTTGTTGGGTTTCATCATGTTTTGGAGAAGTATATTTCTATGGACATGTGGGGCATGGAGTGCGTAATGATTATTCTTCTAAAGGGGGATCAATGAAAGTTCTGGACTATCTGAGTGCATCGAAGTATGCGGCGCGGAAGGGAGATTAAAGCTCTCGTGATATCCCTGGAAGAATGGTAGGTGTGGTACGTTGTAGAGGGCCGAGATGGGCGTGTGCGAGGTTGTAGTTCAGTTCTGAAAGAAAGTTCATAAAGTTCTTAGACAACGAGTAGCCTCAGGTAATCAAGGAAATGGTACTTGTAATTAGAAGTGAATTGGCGAAAGTATATGTCTTTGAAGTAGGGTAATGTGAGCAGGCTAATGATACATCAGTAGTGTTGCGACATTTTCTTGTTGGATCAACTGCTAATATTCGAGTTTCCTGATGGCACATGGAAAATTTTAGAATATCTTTTATGTAATGATTGGGTACTCGATGTGTAATACGTATTCATACGGCGGAACGCTGAATCAGGTATAGTGATCTGTATGTTATATGGAGTTAGAGACTGGGAGTTCTCTGATGCAGTCTATCTCGTGGTTGTGGACCCCTATCTGTTGATACGATAGATTCTGAATATGAGATTGGGTGTGCATTGGTTGCCTCAGTGTTAGGTTAACTTAGACTATTGTGTTATGGGCTATGCCGAAAAATACCGCAGGTTACGTGGCGAGGTGTATCGGGTGATGTTAAAGCAAGAGTGTGTTGCATTCCAAAGACCAGTGGATGACTGAGAAGGATTGCTTGTCTTGTTTGGGCCTTCGTGGAAAATGTCAGCGTAAAGGTTTTTACCATTATTTTAGTTGCGGTATTGAGGAACCTTTGCGAATGTGTTTCTCGTGGACGAGCATGTCGCCGAGCGAGATGGTGGACTTCAGTATTTAATTGGTGTTGGGCACCGTATCGTACAGCTTGGGCATGAATTATAGTAGTGGAAGAGGCAGGCTTCTTGGTAATGTGCTTGTTGGTAAGCCGGTTGGATACAAGACTAGTTGGGGTTGGCTTGGTTAATCCCGAATTCTGTTGATAAAGGATGGGTTGATTCGACCATTATTGGATCTGCTAGTGATCTAGAAATATCTATGAGTTGCTTTTCTTTGCTGCGATACGTTATGATTTTGGGCAATGACACATATAGTGCAGTGCTATCGATATTCATAGTGGAAGCTGAGTTTCGTAGCTTACAACGCTACAAGTAGATATGATTATGCACTCAGTATGCTTACAACCGATACTCGGTATTTTGTTATAATGAGCAAATTAGGCTTGATGTGCATCTCCCTAGGTGAGATGTTTGAGTGGATCGGGTGGTACGCCGCCACAGGGTATGTTATCTGGATCGAGTTTCGTGCTGCAATAGTGTGATGTTGAGGATAGTTTCCGTATGTTACTTTGTATGTCTTGTTTCTTGGTTTTTGAGGAAAGTCCGTATTGGGAGTTGCTCGGCGAATAGCGCATCGGTTGTGTCCTTTCAATATTGAACAGTGTATATAACAGGCTTCACCGTAGGTGTGATGGATTGCTTGGTTTCAAACGTCAATCTGTGTGTGGATGTCTATTTTGTGCATAGTGACTCGAGGTACGTCATGTGTAACAGTGTTGGGATAGGATTGCGCATTGTGGAAAGAGCACGTGAATTTATGGCCTTTCAAGGAGGATTTAGGTATTCTATTCCTATAATGGGAGACGCGGTCTACGCTTTGTGTTGTGATGGTACTGATGAGCTTGAGAAATAGCTTTTTCGTTGAGTCAATATTATGATTTGAATATATTCAAGTTGTTTCTTATTGATGCACGTGTTATTCAAGTGTGGCTTAGGCCAGTGATAAGGTGTCATATCACTAGAAGGGTATCTAGGATTTGATATGATCATTGGAGTCATGAATGAATACAAACTGATTTGGTTGCAGCTTGTTGGAAGGTTAATACCGAGGTTTGACTCGGAAATATGTTGTGATAGTAGTCTAAAGGGAAGTGACTTCATGAATGGTTGATCTGGGAGATTGTTCAGTATTGCGTGATTCATTTAGTGTTGGCGGTATATGAAAGTGTTGGAATAAGACCTTGGTTAATGATAGGTTTTTCCACCGGTATTCGGGTGTTGTAGGAAAATGCTGTGAATAGTAGCGATCGTTTCGAGGGTCGAATTGTGTGGTTTGTTGCATGGGTTCACCTGAGGTTGCAAGTATGGATTATTACAGCTGGTTCGGTCTTATTCTGAGTATAAATGTGAGGTTTTTATCTTGTGTATGGTTTTGGAAGTGCAATGTGGATCTACGGTTATTGTCTATATAGCTTGTGAAATTTTAGCTATGTTGTATTATCGTGCCTATGTGAATTAGGGTGATGTGGGATCACCCCGGGTATATGTTTGGTAAGGTTATTCAGGTAGCAGTTGGCTCCTAGTACAACTCTTGGCACGCTCGAGGATGAGCGTTCATTTAAAATGGGGAGGATGTAACGACCCGACCCATCGTCTCATGTATCTCCACCCCGTTTTAACTGTTTTATGCTTCTATATGTTTCATTATGTTTTTGGAGAATTTTAAGTAATTCGGATAGGATTCGGTTAGGAATGAGACAATTAGTCTCTTTATGAGAAGGGTAGTTTGGAAAAGTCAACCAAATATGGACTTATGAGTTAGAGGGCTCGGACCGAATTTTCGATGATTCGACTAGTTTTGGGTGATGATTTGTGGCTGTGGAGCGCAATCGGAATTGAATTTGGAGGTCTGGTGTAGGTTTAGGCTTGAATTGGCTAAGTTCGAATTTCGGCGATGTCCGGTTGATAGGTGAGATTTTGATCCAGGGGTCGGAATGGAATTCTGACAATTGCAATAGCTCCGTTAGGTGATTTTGGATATGTGTGCAAATTTTTAGATCATTCGGAGGTGTTAAGGCCGGGCTTTGGATCAAATGCAAGTTTCAGAAGTTTTAGTTTAACTTAGCCTTGAATCCTTGTTAATTTGATAGTTTTTATCTTACGAGAAAGTTTGAAAGAAGTAATAATATGTATCTGTGCTTTTGGTTGAGGTCCCGAGGGCCTCGGGGTGATTTCGGAAGGCTAACAGGAAGTTTTGAGTTAAAAAGTGCACCATAAAAATTTGCAGCAGAACTTTGCTCTATGCGATTGCATAGGGTGTCTGCGATCGCATAGAAGGCTGGTAGAAGGGTCTTGTTTTGTGCTATGCGATCGCATAGTACATTTGGTGCACGGGGTCCTTGGTTCGAATTACTCTTTGCGAACGCATGGGGGATTTGAAGGGGGTCTGGACTTTGGTCTATGGGAACACGGGGCAGTAGTGCGTCCGCATAGGGTTAAATTGGGGGAGGTAAAATTTGTTCTATGCAATCGCAATAGGGGTGATGCTATCGCATAGAGGAAATAACTGGGCGGACAGAATGTGTTAAGGGTTGTTTCACCCGTGACTTATTCATAATTTCCACCATTGTTAAGCAACCAAGAGAGCTTGATTTGAAGCGTGTTTTCAATGGGTATTGATTGGAGGTAAGTCTCTTGACTTAAAAACACCATTTTTAGGAAGAATCGACCCTCAATTCCATGAAATATGTTGAAATTGTGAAGAACTAGGGCGTAGTTTATGAAAACAAATTTTAAAGATTTGAAAGGCCACTTGAACTCCGTTTTTGGTAAACTTTATATGTACGGACTCGTGGCGAGACAAGCAATCCGATGATGTGATTTTCGGAATTTTTCGAGAAGTGGGCCCAGGGTTCGTGTTTTACCAACTTCATAATTTTTAGTGTGTTTCGAGTAATTTCAATTGGGTTATGTATCTTTAACCTATAATAACGTATTCAATGTGATTTTGACTAGATTCGACGTGCGTAGAGTGAGATTCAAAAGGAAAAAGGCATCGCGGACCAGTTTATGACCGGTTAGAGGTGAGTAGCTTGCATAGATGATGGCCTGAGGGTTTGTATAGATGAGTAATTTGCAGCAGAACTTTACTCTATGAGGGTTTGGATTATTATTCTAAAACTATTACATTTTTCCTTAAATTGCCAGTTTTGTCACTTATTGTTAACCTGGGAGCGATTGTTGGTCAGGCTTGCCTAGCTTTAGGGTTGGGCGCCATCGCGATCGGGTTTGGGTCTTGACACATATAAATCCATCCCATTTTGCTTTGAGATAGACTTTAATCACGAGATTCACAAAAAGTTGAAACCATTGTTCTATCATTCTCTTATTCTCTACTTTATTTCTTTGCCAGCTGAAATCCAAGTCAATCGGAATTCGATTTTCAACTTTTCTTGGTGCGAGCACTGCCCGGGTTCATTTGAAGCCCTTGGAAATGCTGACACACTAAGATTCTAGGTTCTTGTTCTTTGTTGGAATTCAAAGTACTGTGGAATTTTTTCTTTCTTATTCTCTGTTTATTCAAATGGTACCTGGTAAGTCTCTTGGCTTTTTGTTTACAATTTCTTTGAAATTTCATGACCTAATGTGTTTCTGTGCTATCTCTATGTGCAATCTTGTCAGAATTGAACTTGTTTTATGATATGAACTTCTTTAGCATTTGATTTTACTTAAAATTTTCAGTTCTGAGATATGTTATTTGTACATGCTTAACTTGATTAATTTAGACACTCTTAAGCTCGTGTATTAGTATTTGAGTATTTACCTTTACTGCATGGCCTAAGTAGCTTCCCTACTTTGTTCGGAATTCTTGTAATGCCTAGCTCCTACTTAGAATGTACACTAATCTATGTTGGTCCGCTTAATCTTGTATCCTTAGTGATTAGTTGGGACCTTTAGAGTAGTTATCTTAATTTGTGCTTCCTTACAATGTTTAATACTATTTTTAGCCTTATTGATAAGTTGTGATGTCTGCTTTCTGGTATTGTGATGCATATTCAGCATAATTTGGACCTTAGGCTTTAAGTCCTATAAGTTAGTGCTCTACTTCCGACTCATTTGGTATTATGCACCTTTGTATGTAATCTTGTAATCTCAGAAATCTTGATCTCTTGCAAAATGTTTTTTGCCTAATATGCTAACTGTTTGAACTTATGATGCCAACCTGTTCTTTGAGTTTTATTGATCCTCTTTGCTTTTATATTCTTTGTTTAATCACCAATATTATGCCTGCTTCTAAAATATAAGTGCGCATCTTCAAATCCTATCGTTTGATCACTGTTCTGTCACTCTCATTTGTTACATACACTATTCTGAATCTACCACCCCTAGTCAGCTGAAAGCCAAGGCCATCAAAACTCGCTCTATTAACCTCCCTATTGTGAGCATTGCTCGGGGTCCGTTTGAGACTCTTGTAAACTCTGACATACTAGGATTTGGTATCTTTTGGTCACTATCTTTACTACTAGGACTTGAGCTATCTCAAACACTCAGTTTCTTTCCTCATTCTATCTACTGAATTTTCCCAGCTAGGTTGTTTAATTGACTTTTGTGTAAATCAGTATTTGGGTCATACGATCAATTTTTCATTGTTTTGTGTGGCTTGAGTTCTTTTATGGCTTTGAAACTGTGTTGATAAGCATAGTCCCCTGTTTGGATATGGGCATGCCATTTGTGAAGAAAGAGTTTGCTGAAGGCACAGGCAATGCTGAGTATCTCCTTTCGGCCAGCTGTAGACCTACTATTATTTCTTGTGTAATATTTGTATATGTATTCATCATCTGGTCTGTAGTAATTTTGTAACCGACAATTTGGGGTCTTAGTGAAATTTGGGTAATGGGTGTACTCTAATAGTTGCATGAAAAGTTAGAGAACCTGCATATAGGATTTACATGACTTATTTGTTATATTGCCAAACCTAGCATATGTTATTCAAATTTCTATGTCTACTTCTAGAAATCATGCCACTATGGGAGTCATACACTTACACAACTTGTTTATTATCAAAGCATGAGTCTAAGTACTTCATTTATTCCTATGCTTACTCTTACGCGAAGGAATGGTTCCATGAATCATGGATGGATCTTAACAGATTTCCCATCAGTGGACTACTACGACTACATCATCATCGAGGCGCCCTGGTATGAAGATGCCAGATTGGTTGACAAACCCAAAGGCAAAGCCAGGGGGACAGAGCAACCGGAAAGGATAGTTCCTGAGGTTCTAGAAAATAATTTACAGGAGTCTAGGTACAAACAAACCTGATGGCATAAGATCACTAATGCTCATCTAGAAATCATGCCTATAGGACTTTAATTGGCTAATTTGCTACTGCTAATGCTCGCCTAGAAACATGCCTATATGGGCTAAATATTACAAAAAAATGTCTCAATTGTCAATCATTAGAAATCCTGCCTACAGGGTATTGTCGCTCGCTTAAGGTGGGTTATGAGATCAACAATGTTAATAATAGACTCTCAAACAGTGTTTCATTGCTTAACTATGCCACTATTGTAAATCATGCGTATAGGACAATGTCACCTTCCTAAGACGCATATCTATATAAGTTGTTCTAATAGCTCTAAGCTAAAAAATAGTATACTGTCCCCTTTCACCTAAAACAATAATGGCAATAATATTGTATATACGATGCGGCAATTCAAAGTCGCATAAAATCCATGTGTATAGGGCTTAATGACTTTAATTTGCCTCAATTCTGAAATTGTTAGCCTAATGCAAAAAATCTGTTTGCCTCATTTGTTGTCTAAGTGTGGTGGCTAACTTTAGACCTTAATCCACATAGTTTTAAGTATGATGGGGACCTACAATTTTTGACCCCAAAGAGTGTCTAACACCTTCTCTTTGACGTAATTTGAGCCCTGACCCGATCTTTGATAACGTTTACTAGTGAAACAGAGTTATCTACATAATAGTTTCCCTAACGTACCTTAAAACCATTAGGTGGAGACTTTTATCCTTCTTCTAGAACTTTATCTCACACCTAAATAGAGTTGTCACAATGTCAAATCCCGATTTCACGAGAAATAGGGCGTGACAGCATGACGACTCTGCTAGGGATTTACGCCAGGCTCTTACCATACTGAACTTGAGTTATGTGGATTACTTTCTTCATGCACAATCATTTCCCGTCCTCACCTTCTATTTAAATTTATTATACCATTCATATCCCTTTGCCGTTCACTTTTATTTGATTAAATCTGTTGTGACATGCACATCCCTTCCCCTTTGCCATTATTTGCTATTACTCCTCTTCATTTTGTTTAAAGACTGCTATATCATGCCTCTCCCATCCGTACTCCCTTACTTGCTTTATTACATTCTCGCATATATTCCACAAACTAACTTCTTCCTTTTGTCTTTCTATTATATGTTTTTCATATTTTACCTTACTACTGTATTAACTGCTTCTACATATTTATCATGCAAATACTTGGCAACCTATTATTATCTCTACACAAGCATGCTCCATATCATACTCCATTAGTGCCAATTATCAACATAGCGGCACTTAACGAGTGTCTGCGCTCTTCTAAAATTACCCTTTTCAAATTGGAAATGCTTTTTTGTAGTAGACTAGTCAATCAGCGGTGCAATCGATGGTACCGTGCCTTTTCCTATCAAGTTTTCCACTTGAGAGTACAAGTCTAGGCCATTCTAGAAACCTTACTCTAATATCAAATGTAAATTCATCATATAAAACCTAGTACGGGTTAGAGCGTTGATAGCGTAATAGCCCGGTAAGATAAGTCTTGTCCGAAGTCCGACAGGATTTCCACAATCCCATTGGAAGCTATCATGTTATGTGTATTACTCGGAGAAAATGTGCCAATATGTTGATCACTATTGTATAGGTGGTCGAATCTAGAGGGCACTGGGCTAACATTATTTATTTGCAGAAAATAAAGCATGAAGTTCCCATATTCGGCATGGTCCAAAACTTCCCACCTCTGCTACTTGATTGATGGAAAAAACTCACACCTTGCCACAAGAATCATGTGAGAAGGGTACTTGATGACTTGCCATATTTGCTTGACATCCGACCAAATAGGGCATTGATTGAGGCAGTGACCATGTTCTGGGATGAGAATAGGGCTATCTCCGCTTTGGTGACATAGAAATGACTTCTCTCCTAGTAAAAATAAGAGGCTTTGATAAGTTTTCATGGAATAGTCCAGGACTACGAATTCAAGAGAATCGCATCCCTCGCGGTTTTCTAAAAATTCTAAGTTTCATGAAAAATGATGAGTTGCATTGTTTGAAGAATTCATACATCCCATTTGAATTTCTTTACGAGCGTTACAGGCATAGTAGGTTGGGTCGTTTCATCATGAGGAACTCTTGGTTACCTCTTTGGGTTGGATGCACCGCCGAGTTTTGTATGTCCATCGTTTGCTTCTTGTGATTGTTGATATTTCCAATGATAGGGGGAAGGATCCATGCTTGTCTAGCCGTGGTCGCCAGGGCTTTAATTGAAGGCATCAAGGGGCAAACTTATACCATCATCCCCAGGATCTTAGCTGAAATGTACCGCGCTCTAGATCAGTAAAAGCAGGGATTCGGGCGTAATCTGGTACTGCAAATTTGGTTATTGGAACCTTTTTGGAGGGTAGAATATCGCCAAAAGCTTTTATGATGACTGTTGAATGACTAATTAGCTTGCCGTCTCCTAAAGAAAATGACATTTATCCCAGATACGTTTGGGCAACCTGGAAATGATGTAAGTTGGGTGAGTTCTTTAGCAATCTGACAGACGAGCAGGTACATTGGATGTTTGAATGGTTTCCTAGTAGTGAGTTCATTATTAGTTCAAGAGAGACCACTTATCTGGTATTGATCGGGTTGAGGGGAATATATCCTTATGCTCCTATAAGGGTAATGAGACAAGCAGGAAAAAAATAGGCTATTCCTCTAGTTTCCAACATGGTCTGGTACAAAGCAGATTTAAAAGGGACGTCATTCCACTCAAGTTCGATCCATAGCATATGTGGAAAAAAAATATCATTGTGGAAAAGAAAACTATTGAGCCAGGCGAGTATCATGCACGTCATGTGTACTTCTACCCATCATGGTTGGTAGACGATATAGCACGAGAAGTCAATACGAGAATCAATCTAGAAAATAGGATCATAGATGATGATGTTGAGGCACAGGTATAGGAGGCTACGCAAGAGGATATTTGAGTATGAGGCTAGACATCTGCAAACACACAAGGTGGATATGGAAACAATAAACGAATGGAAGGAAATTGCCACTAATTCAACAGAGAGATTGGAATTTGTAACAAGGATTGATGGAGCTTGAGGGGAAGATGATAAAGAGGCTTTCAGATTGTCAATCATGGATGGCAATGAAGGTGGGCATCTAGAAAAGTCTTACTTATTATCGTATATGCGTGATCTAGGGAACCTGATTGATGGAGTCAAGCCAAGCAAGGAGAAGGTCCTTATAGGAAAAAGTAGATTAGAACATAGTGTTTTATACTGTTTGCTAGCTTACTTTTAGATTTCGATTAAAACAAGGACAATGCTAAGTAGTAACTTTATCATTATTGTAGATTAGTGGGGGCTTGATTCATTTTCGCACTAATGAAATGACACAAGTATTAGCATCAATTTTTCTACAAGTCTGTGTGTCGCTTAGGCCTACCTTGATCACAATGAGGTTCCCAAATTAGGACTTGAGTATAGTACATGATTTTGCAACATGTTTAATATAGCAAGCATTCTTTCAATACCCCCTACTAACTTGGTTACCTTTTCCTTTTTCTTTCTATTGATTATTCCTATTCCCCAAGGTTGGTTCATGCATACTGGCATCATCGTCATATCACACTAGATCTAAAGTTCCTCCATATCCTCCTCTACTAAGGGATCCTAAAGGCAGAAACAAAGGGAAAGGAAAAATGGATGATTTGAGTGGCATCGGAGAAGAAAACGCTACTATGGCAGAAAACATATAAAATTCTTATGGTCGAAGTACTTCAGCACAGAACGAACTGGTCTTATGCCTGGAATAGAAAATCCTAGAGCTACAAGGAGAATTTAAGAAGGTCCAGAACTTGGAAACCCTTTTCCACTCCCTAAAGATCCCTGATATCAACCAACAAAATCCGAATACCCAAAACCTGGCACCAGGCCAAAACACACATAACTAAAATCCACCGCTCTCCTACATCACATCAATAACACCACTTATCACACCCCCTAGAATGCACCAGAACCTACTCTTGATCCCTAAAAATCAACACATGACCACCCTTACGCCTAGATTACTGAGGTTCATCAAAGCAATTCCATATATGTGGAAACTTTACCCCTCAGCCCCACAACAAAATCTATATATACCGAAATCAACCAATAAATACCTACTCATCAGGAACATGGCGGAGGAACTCAAGAAAATCACTGGTAGAGTTCAAAGTATTAAAGGTGGTAAAGGAATTGAAGGTTTGAACTACGAGGACTTGTGCATTCAGCCAGATGTGGAATTGTCGGAGGGTAACAAACCTCCAAAGTTTAAAATGTTTAAAGAACTGGTGATCTGAAAGTGCATACAAGGACATATTGTGACAAACTTGTAGGAGTAGGCAAAGATGAATGAATCTGTATGAAGTTGTTCATGAGAAGCCTCACAGGAGATGCTTTGTCGTGGTATATCAATTTGGACCCAAATAAGTGGGTTAGTTGGATAAGCATGGGATCATACTTCACCGACCGATTTAGATTCAACAAAGAAAACGCACCAGACAGTTTCTACATCCAAAATCTCAAGAAGAAACCAACAAAAATCTTCTGCATGTATGCTACTCGGTGGAGATCAGAAGCTGTAAAAGTAAGGCCGACACTTGAAGAAGAACAAATTAATAAGTTCTTTGTTAGAGCTCAAGACCCGCAATACTTTGAAAGGTTGATGGTTATTGAAAACCATTAATTCTCTGACATTATCAAGCTAGGAGAAATAATAGAATAATGGATTAAAAGTGGAATGGTGACAAATTTTGAAGCACTACAGGCCATGAATAAAGCTTACAATTAGAAGGTATCTCTAAAAAGAAAGAAGTAGGTGTTGTGATGGTACCTAGGATCCAAAGTCTCCTCTCACATACCAAACACCTCCACCCACATACCGATTTTCACCGCCTAGATACCAACAACCTTCTATCACTTACCACACCTATAGACCTGAGCGCATATTATCACTCACCACCACTTGCTCGCCAAAATTACAAAAAACCAAGACCAAACTTCGATTGCATTCCGTCTAGTCAATACACTCTAATTTTTGAACCTATAGACCAACTATATGAGAGGCTGAAGACTGCTGGTTATCGTACCACGGTTCGCACATCAACTGGAGAAGCTCACTACCTATTGGTTTATGGTACTGAAGCTGTTATTCCTACCGAAGTGGAGATCCCTTCTTTAAGAATTATACAAAAAGATGAGCTCACGGACGTAGAATGGATAAAGAGCTAGTATGAGAAACTAGTTCTCATTAATGAAAAGAAAATGAATGCAGTATGTCACGGTAAACTCTACTAGAACAGAATGGCAAGAGCTTTCAACAAAAAGTTCAAACCAAGGCGATTCATACTGGGCAATTGGTGCTAATGCGGATCTTCCCACATAAAGATGATGCCAAGGGGAATTTCTCACCCAACTGAAAAGGTCCCTACATGTTTCATCGAGTACTAATAGGAGGAGCACTTATACTCGAACAAATGGACGGAGAGATTTGGCAAAAACCTATTAACTCAGAAGTAGTCAAGAGATACATTATTTAGGATTTTTTTACATTTCTTCACTTGATATAACTGAACGACATTTCACCTTATTCCCATTCAATAGGGGATATGTAGGAAGACCTATGTGTTCGGTCACACATTAATAATTATTCAATTTCCCCATGATCAGAAATTGGGGCAAGGTCGCAATTTTAGCCAACCTTGTCAAATGTGGAACAGCCAAAAGTATTGGCAGAAGTCTGCATTTAAACTGGGGCACAATTTTAAGGGGAGCCTAAAATTCAAAAGAAAAGAGGTTGCAATGTCTCTATAATGTGTCACAGTTACCGGTTCATCTAAATTATTTGATATCACTGCAATACATTTCAAACAACTATATTTTGCAAATAATTTATCAAATGCATGCATATTTTTCGAAAAATCTATTTCTATGACAGCCAGACATTGCCCAGGGTAACTCAAATAGGATCTCAAGATAAGAGTAATGACGGAACAAGAAGACAAAAGCATGAACCGACCTTCCCCCTTAAAAGTCACAATTTTTCTTTGGATGCAGGCACGATAAGACAACAATATCCGCAAATACGTCAAATCACCACCTTCATGATGACAAGTTACTGAATGCAAAAAACTCCAATTAAGAAATATGTTTGTCTCTCACTGTCACTCATCGTTTCTTGCATGAGACTAAGGATTGTCTCCACTATTTGCATGAGAATTGTCTCCCCTCTTTGCATGAGACAAAGCATTGTTTCCCTTCTTTGCATTAGACTAAACATTGTCCTCCCCTATTCTTGCATGAGGCTAAGCATTGCCTCCCTAATTGTATATGGCTAAATACTGTCTTTTCCTGTATGAGACTAATACTTGTCTCCTCTTCTTGCATAAGGCTAATCATTGCCTCCCTAATTGCATAAGGCTAAGCATTGCCTTTACCTGCATGAGGCTAAGCATTGTCTCCTCTTCTTTCATAAGGCTAAGCATTGTCTCTCTAATTACATAAGGCTAAGCATTTCCTTTCACTGCATGAGAATAATCATTGTCTCCTCTTCTTGCATGAGACCAAGCATTGCATCCCTAATGCATAAGGCTAAGCACTGCCTTTCCTTGCATGAGACTAAGCATTTTCTCCTCTTCTTGCATGAGGCTAAGCATTGTCTTCCCAAATTCATAAGGCTAAGCACTGACTTTCCCTGCATAATATTAAGCGGTGTCTCCTCTTCTTGCCTGAGGATAAGCACTGCCCCCTGATTGCATAAGGCTAAGTATTGCATTTCTTTGCATGAGACTAAATACTTTCTCCACTATGCTACCTAAGACCTAGCATTATCTTTTCACATAAGGTTAAGCATTGCCCTTGTCTCCCACAAGACTAAGCCTTGTCTTGTCTCGTCCTTGTAATCAAGCATCATATCTTTGTATTTCATGGACTGAAACATCTCTATTTGTCCAAAGACATCATAGTCCGAAAGCATCATCTTCATAGTATGGAGGTACCATTCCATGCCCTGAGGATTTTTCGGAATTGCACATCATTATTCAAAGGCGTTATAGTCTAGAGGCACCATTCTCATGGCCTGAGGACAACACTTCAGGGCCTGTGAATTCCTTATCATACGCTTCATGGCCCAGGACGTCATGGTCTAAGGATATCATCCTCATCGTCCAAAGACAACTTTCATGGTCCGAAGGGAATTTGCATCACATTTAAATTTTTGCAATGACCCATATATATTTGCATGCATCGTGTTTTAAAATATTCAGGTAATTCTGGACGTAACCGTTCTACAAATAGGAGCAATCTTCACTTCGGTTTTCGTTCACATTCTTCAATTGCTTCAAACGTAACCAAATGCCAGTGACTACCCGCATTTTACTCTATGGCCGCTCGGATATTCACTCTGTGATACATCCATAACATTTCCAATTCATGTTTATGACTCTGCATAAATTCATTCGATACTATCCTATCCAAAAGAACCCTTTCCGAGACATACAACCATTCTTATAACAACTCCATCAGTTTTGTTCATCTTTGGCTCCAGAACTACACACAACCTGATTCTCTTAACACCATGGATATGTAAGCAACTCATGAACCAAGGTTCAACCTTAATTTTTTTCAAACCACAACATTCCTCACTAAATTCAGTCAAAATTGGTCATCATTTTCTTTACATGACAACTCTTTCATCATTCCTAGGTTAAGCGGGGTAGCTGTTGATACCCAGTTTTTCCCTTGTATTTTCTCTAATAGTATATATACTTTTAAAATATCATTTTGCATTATTATTTAGTTTATAAAATCAATACATGCATTCTCAATAATGTTTTATAATTTTTAGAGTTTTAAATTGATTTTCTAGTATTTAAGTTACTTGAATACTAATTAATTACTCCTTCAAACAATTTTTTGATAACTTAATTAACTAAAAGTATTATTTTGCATCTATAATACATGTTTCAAATATATTTACTTTATTTTATATAACTACATTAGTAATCTTAAGCTATTTGCACAATCTTGCAACAATAGCCTGTTATAGTTTTATCGTATTTGTCATTTTATTCAAGGTCAAAAAAATATCTTATATTTTTATAATCTTCTACTATTGCTTAAAAGGATTAATTTTAATAAATGGCATTTTTATAATTTATTTAACTATTATTAAATTATTTTCCTCCTAATTTATTATTTTAAAATTTGCCACAAAATTAGGATTAATTTCGGACCACTTAAGGTCCAAATGAACCCATGGACCAATAACCTCTACAGCCCAAGAGCCCAATAAACCTACCAAGTCTAAAACCTGACCCAACGTGTTTTAAATCCCAGCCGTTGATCAAAAATGGTCAACGGCTAACAACATTCTATTCCATTTCCTTATATTCCTCACCCAAACCCTAATCACGTTTTCCCATCAGGAGCCTCCTCTAAACACTCCTCCCTCCATTAGAAACCCTAGTTGCCCTCTCAATCTTCTCCGAATTTGTTTCAATCATGCATTCCTTCTATGATTTTCTTACCTTTTATGCGTTACCTCAATATTATTTACGCGACTGTTTAGTATTTGCCCTATTTTTGGCAAATATCAATCTCCGAATCAAGGGAGCTAATATTTGGATTATTCTTCGTCTATATACATCCATGGCGAGATTATACGAGTCCGACATAGTGAATTCTTTCAAATATTTTAGTTCTTCATCATGAACTAGGGTCTACCTAATTTTTTCTTAACTTGATTTTTAAGCTGCATGTTATTATTTCCTAATTTATGGTGATTTTACAGTGTTTCCTTATTCTTTTTCCTTGATTTCAATTACTGTATAAATCCCTCCCTATTTCTCTTTGAGGCAGACTTTAATAACGAGATTCACTAAAATCAAAGTTATTGTTCTATCGTTCTCTCATTTGCTTGTTCTATACTTTTGTTCTTGGCCAGCTGAAAGTTAAGATCATCAAAATTCAAATTTTCAACTTTTTTTGTTGCGACAACTGCTCAAGGTTCATTTGAAGCCCTTGGGAACTCTGACGCACTAAGATTTTGGATTCTTATTCTTCGTTTATATTCAATATATTATGGAGTTTGTTCTTTCTTGTTGTCTATTTATTCAACTGGTAACTGGTAAGTATCTTTGCTGTTTTTTTTACAGTTTGTTCTTTTGTGTTTATGTCTTGCATGTTCACACCTCTAAAATTTCATGACCTATTGTGTTTATGGGCTGTCTCTATGTTCAATATTTTCATAATTGAACTTGTTTAATGATCTAAACTTCTTTCGCATTTGATTTTACTTAAAATTGCTAGTTCTGAGATATGTTATTTACACACGCTTAACTTGAACAATTTAGACTTTCTTAAGCTCGTATGTTAGTATCTGAGTATCTACCTCTACTGCCTGGCATGAATGGCTTCCCTACTTTGTTCTGAGTTCTTGTAATGACTAGCTCTACTTAGAATGTACTCTAATCTGTGTTAAGACCTTCACTCTAGCTATAGCATGTTCCCATTCTAATTTTTCACTCACTACGCCTTTAGTCTGCTTAATCATGTATCCGTAGTGATTAGTTGTGACCTTTAGAGTAGTTGTCTCAATGTCTCGACCCAAGTTCACCCTCTGTGAACTATTATGATGACACCTGGTCTCTACGATTAGGTAAACCTGACAAATTTGCAAAAATGAAATAAAGATGTGAAACTAACAATAATATGTAAATATAATAGAAGAGTTTAAAATGTCGCTCGACATATATAATAAAAACTCTCCAATTGAACATAGTACTCCCGAAACCCGGAATCTCATGAAATCACAAGCTACAAAAGTACATAGTGTTTATAGTCCCCAAAAATTTTAACAACGAAGAAAAATATAGGAAGTATGTAACTAAATGAGGAGTAAAGAGGGACTTCTAGGTCTGTGGATGCGAAAGATATACCTCGAAGTCTCTGGATCGCCTCACCTCATTGGAAGTATGGCTAAGAAGTAGAACATGGATCTGCACATGAAAAACATGTGCAGAAAAGGGCATGAGTATACCATAGCGGTGCCTAGTAAATGGCAAGCCTAACCTTGGTCGAGTAGTGACTAGATCAGGTCAAAGCCCTATATATATATATATATATATCTAAGAGTCAATGTAATGAAATCACAAGAAAAGAATAACTCAGTTTATAGATAAAAGCAACAAGGGATCTCCCGGGATACCGTCACGTAGTCCCAAATGTAAATATACAGAGGATCTCCCATGATATCGTTCCGTAGTCCAAATCGTAAATGTGCAGCAGGATCTCCCGGAATATCATTCCGTAGTCCCAAAGTAAATATTCAGTACATGATAATCTCCCAGGATACCGTCCCGTAGTCCCAAATGTAAATACACAAACCCATCAATACACACAACACTCTCATCAAGAAGTATACAATTCTATTAAAGTTTGTATTAAAGAGACAAGTAATTCCTACCCTAAACATGCTAAACAGAGTCAAAGTAGGTAGCTAAAGCAGTTAAGGCACGTAAACATGCTTTCCTATGCTAAACAGGAGGCTGCATATATTAGTATTGCTAAATTTAAAGGGAAACATATATATTTACTTAATGAACATAGGGGTTTTCAACAATTAGCATGTTTACACACTCGTCACCTCACGTACACATCATTTTATAATAATAGTACCAAATCCTAAGGGGTATTCCTTCTCACAAGGTTAGTCAAGCCACTTACCTTGAACCAAGCTCAAAATCAATCTGATATCACGCTCTTTCCATGAGTATCCAGCTTCGGGTGGCCTAAATCTAATTAAATCAATTACATAATGTAAATATAGCTACAAACAACTAATTTAACTAATGAAATAAAAGCTAAAGTGAGGAAAAAGAAAAATGCCAAAAAATTATCCTCGGACCTACGTCTTGGAAACAGGTAAAAGTTAAATATTTAGAACACTCATTCACTCACGAGATCACTCGTCCAAAAATTATTCAATTCCGACGACTAAAACTCAATCAAAACCCAAAAATTCGATTGAGGAACTTTTCCTCCAAATCCCACTTTTCCACTCTAATTCCATGATTATATTGAGAAAATTACTATAGTTTATGAAATATAAACGAAATAGGGTTAGAAATGGTTACTCACTGACTTCCTCTTCAAAATCCTCACAAAATCGTGTTCTCCCGAGAGAAAACTCAAATTTGATGTTATGAACTTTCAAACCCTCGAAATATCCTTTTTCTGCCCAACAACTTATGCATCTGCGGTCATGTGGCCACATTTATGGTTACGCACCTATGGGAAAAGCACCATAGGTGCAAAAGCCACTTATTCGGGCTGGGGCCGCATCTGCGGTCACTGGGCCGCATCTACGGCCACTAGGCCACAACTGCGGTTAGGCATTTGTGGTTCCCTAATAGCACATGCGGTTCATGCTACCTAGATCCAATTCCACTTCTGCGGTCCACTCTGTCACTTCTGCGGCACCGCACGTGCAGTCCAAAATCCACAAGTGCGAAAACAACAGGTTCAGCAACTTCAGAAAAATGTCTAAGTCCAAATCAAATTCCTTAGGCATTAGAAACTCAATTGAGGTCGCCGAGACCTCAACCAAACTTACCAACCAATCCTAAAATATTATACAAACTTAGTCGAGCCCTCAAATTACATCAAACAATGCTAGAACCACGCATCACCCTCCAATCCAATCCTAATAAACTTGAATTTCCAAATTTCTACAACCGATGCTGAAACTGACCAAACCATGTTCGATTAATCCCAAATTTTGCACACAATTTACCTTCACTACTACGGACCTATTTCAACTTCCAAAATTTAATTCTAACCCCAATACCAAAATTTCACTATCGGCCAAAAACTCCAAAAAATCAACTTTCGTCATTTCAACCCTAAATAAGTTACGGACCTTCAAAACACAATCTAGGCACACTTCTAAGCCCGAAATCACCCAATGGAGCTAACAGAATTGATGAGATTCCATTATGGAGTCGTCTTTACACTGCTCTGAATAAGGTCCAAATTCTAATATTTAAATTCTCATTCAATGACTAAGTGTCCCAAAATAATCCAAACTCAAAATGAACCCTCCCGGCAAATCCCAATAGTAGAAAAAGACACAGAGATAGCAGTTAATAGGGGATCGGTGTGTTAATTCTCAAAACGGCTGGTCGGGTCGTTACATCCTCTTCCTCAACAGTTCATGGAGGGAGAACTGGGTTGTGACAAGTTGGTACAGGTAATACCTATCCTAAACATGCTACACAGAGTCCAAGTAGGAGTTAAAGCATATAACGGGGTTTTTTAACAAGTAGCACATGTATGCACTCGTCACCTAATATACATGGAATTTATATAACAACAGTACCAAAATCCTAAGGGGAGTTCCACCCACAAGGTTAGGCAAGCCATTTACCAAGCTCAAAATCACTATGATATCACGCTCTTGCCACGAGTATCCAAATCTGGATGGCCCAGATCTAATCAAATCAATTACATACCGTAAATATAGCTACAAGCAACTAATTAAACTAATGAATATAAAGCTAAAGCGAGAAACTAGAAAAATGCCAAAAACTCCTCCCTAGGCCCACGCTTAAAAATCGGGTAGAAGTTATACTTAGGACACCTATTCACTCACAAGATAACTCGTCAAAAAATTATTCAATTCTGGTGCTTAAAACTCGATCAAAACCCAAAAATTCAATTGAGAACTTTCCCCCAAATTCCCACTTTCCACTCAAATTCCTTGATTAGATTGAGAATTTTATTATAAATTGATGAAATATAAATGAAATAGGCTTAGGAAACTTTATCCACTGACTTACTCTTCAAAATCCTCAGAAAATTGCCTTCTCTCGATCTAAGACTCGAATTTCTTCCCAGCGATTTCCTTTTTATGCCCAGCAAAATCCTTTTTTCTGCCCAGCGATTCCGTATCTGCGGTATGTTGCCACATCTGTGGTCATGCACATGCGGGAAAATCATTGCAGGTGCAAAAGCCACTTATCCAGGATGGGGTCGCATCTGCAGTTTAGCATTTACGGTTCCCCAGCCGCACCTAACGTACTTGCTGCCTTGATCAATTTCGCTTCTACGGTCCACTCCATTGCTTCTACAGCACCGCACTTGCAGTCCAAAATCTGTAGCTGTAAAAACATCAGGTTCAGCAACTTCAGAAAAAAGCCTAAGTCCAAATCAAATCCGTTAAGCATCTGAAAGTCACACGAGGCCCTCGGGAACTCAACCAATCCTAAAATGAACTTAGTCGACCCCTCAAATTACATCAAAATGCTAAAACCATGAATCACCCTCCAATACAAACCTAATGAACTTGAATTTACAAAATTCTACAACTGATGCCGAAACTAACCAAACTATGTCTGATTGACCCCAAATTTTGCACACAAGTCACATTAACCACTAAGGACCTACTTCATCTATTGGAATCAAATTCAGACCCCGATAAAAAAAATTCACTACTGACCTGAAACTCCAAAAATTTAAATTTCACCATTTCAAGCCTAAATAATCTACAGACCTCTGGAAAAAAATTTGAACATGCCCCTAAGACTTAAATCACCAAACGCAGCTAATGGAATTGATAGAATTCCATTCTAAAGACGTCTTCATACTGCTCGACTACAGTCCAAATTTTTAGATTTAAACTCTCATTTGGGGACTAAGTGTCCCAAAATACTCCGAACTCAAAAGGAACCATCCTGGAAAATCACAACAGGAGAAAAAGATACGAGGAAATTAGTTAATAGGGGATCGGGGCATTAATTCTCAAAATGATCGATTAGGTCATTACGCTTAATTTGTGTTTCCTTACAATGTTTGATACTACTTTTTGTCTTACTGATAACTTGGTATATCTGCTTTCTGGTGCTGTGATGGATATTCAGCATAATTTGGAACCTTAGGCTTTAAATCCTTTAAGTTTATGTTCTATACTTCAGACTCGTTTGGTATTATGCACCTTTGTATGTTAATCTTGTAATCTCAGAAATCTTGATTCCCATATCTCTTGCAAAATGTTTTCTGCCTAATATGCTAAATGTTAGAACTTGTGATATAAGTATCTTCTTTGAGTTTTGTTGGTCCTCTTTGCTTTATATTCTTTTTTTAATCACCCCTATTATGTCTGCTTGTAAAACATAAGTGCACCTCTTCAAATTCTATCATTTGATCATTGTTTTCTCACTCTCATTTGTCACCTACATTATTCTAAATCTACCATCCCTGGCCAGCTGACATCCAAGGCCATCAAAACTCTCTCTATTTACCTCCCTAGTAAGAGTACTACTGCGTTCCATTTGAGACTCTTATGAACTCTGACACACTAGGATTTGGAGTCTTTTGGGTTACTATCTTTACTACTAGAACTTGAACTATCTATAACACTTAGTTTCTTGCCTCATTATATCTGATGAATATTCCAAACTATGTTTTTTAAGTAACTTTTGTGTAATTTAATATTTAGTTCATATGGTCAATTTATGAGTGTTTGGTTTGGATTGAGTTCTTTTATGGATTTTAAGTTGTGTTAATGGGCATAGTCCCCTATTTGCATTTGGGCATGCTATTTATGAACAAGGAGTTTGTTAAAGGCTTAGGCAATACTGGCATCTCCTTTGGGCCTATTTTAGGCCAATTATTATTTCTTCTATAATATTTGTACTTTTATTCACCATATGGTATGTAATAATTTTGTAACAATTTGGTATCTTAGTGAAATTGGGAAAATGGGTGTACTCTTATGTTTGCATGAAAAAGTAGAGAACCTACCTATAGGATTTACATGACTTATTTGTTATTTTCCCAAACCTGTCGTATGTTGTTCAAATTTCCATGTACACTACTAGAAATGATACCACTAGGGGAGTCACAAACTCGCACAACTTTTTTATTATCAAATCATGAGCCTAAGTACGTCATTTATTCCAATTTCTACTGCTACGTGTTACTAGACAGCATGCCCATAAGATCACTAATGCCCATCTAGAAGTCATGCCTATAGGACTTTAATTGGTTAATTTGCTACTGCTACTGCTCGCCTAGAAAATATACTTATAGGGGATAAGTATTACGAAAAATCTGTTTCAATTGTGAATTGTTAAAAATCCTGCCTATAGGATATTGTCACTCGCTTATGATATTATATGAGATCAACAATGTTAATACTGGACTCTCCAACGTTGTTTCATTGCTTAACTATGCCACTATTAGATATCATACCTATAGGATAATGTCACTTTCCTAAGAGGCATATCTATAAAATAAGTGCTAATAGTTCTAAGCTTACAAATAATTTACTACTCCCTTTCGCCTAAGCCACTAAGGGCAATAGCGTTGTATCTACGATGCGGGAATTCTGAGTCACATAGAAACTATATCTACAGGGCTTAATGACTTTAATTTGCCTCAATTCTGAAATTGTCTAATGCTTAATACAAAAAATTTCTTTGCATGCGTTTGTTTTCTAAGTGTGGAGGCTAACTTGAGCCCTTAACTGCCTTTATATAAAGTTCTACTTATTTGCATGTCGCCTAGTTTTGTCATTTAGAGAAACCTAAGTCTAGAACCACCCTAAATAGAGGCCCAATGCCTCCTAGACCATAGGCATGGGATGGGTACTGCAGGCATAAGGTACGACTTAGAAATTAATTAGAGATCTTTTAGGTAAACAACTTTAACATATTAATCGGGTAGTAGGAAATGATTGTTTGTGCCCACTTAATAATATGAGTAATTCTCTATCTCAATGGAGTTGCAAATATTCCTTATGTGGCACACGGTGATCCTTTTAGGCTATAAAACTTAGGACCCCCCCCCCCCTTTCTTTATACATTTAATCATCTAATATAGATCATTGTAGTTATCACCTTGTAACCCTTAAGGCATATTATCAATTCTCATTGTGTTATAATCGAACTCTTTGACATTTTATTCTATTTGATCATCTTGCCTAATTATAATCCATATAGTTTTAAGTTCGGTTGGGACCCATGGCTATGGACCTCAAAGAGTGTCTAGCACCTTCCCTTTGAGGTAATTTGAGCCCTTACTCGATATTTGGTGACACTTACTAGTCAAACAAAGTAATCTACATAATAGGTTCCCTAATACACCTTAAAAACCGTTTGGTGGTGACTCTTCCTATTCTAGCACTCTATCTCCCACTCAAAAAGAGTTTCCACAATGTGTTCTACGCCGATGGGCAATATTATTATTGTGGACTATGTGTATCGGTCTTGTATTGTGACTATATGCAGATTTGAGACTAGAGTCAGCTACAAAATAGGAGTTAGATAGAATATAGAATAACCATGTACAAACAAGAACCAATACCAAGGAAAAGGCAGAATAAATTGGATTGGGAAGTAATACCACTCCTAAAAATGATTGAAAAAAATAGTCATTCACAACTACTGATGAAGGATTCCTCGAAATGTTAAGGATTAGTAATCCTTTTTAGAAATCGAATAGATTCAGCCTTATACATATGCCAGAAAGGTAATCATATCTCTTATTGCTTAGTATGGTTGATTTTGACGTGATTTTAGATGTGGATTGGCTGTTTCCATGTGATGTTATTCTGGATTTCATGCAAAGACCATAATAATGCTGATCACGGTGTTTCAGAGGATCAAGTGGAGAGTTTCTCTAGATTATATTCCCAATACGGCGATTTATTATCTAAAGGCCCAATAAATGGTTGGAAAAGGGTATTTTTTGTATTTGGCATTTGTGAGGAACGTTAGTTCTAATACTCTTACTATTGATTCTATTATAGTGCAAGACTTTCCAGATGTGTTTCATGTAGACCCACCAAAAAGGAATATTGATTTTGGTATTGACTTGGTGTCGGTCACTTAGCCCATTTCTATTCTTCTGTATTGTATGGCACCAGAGGAGTTGAAGGAATTGAAAAAGCAGCTTCTAGAGCTTCTTGATAAGGGGGTTATGATTTGGAGATGGCTGCCATCATTCATGTATTAAAGATTTGGAGGCATACTCATCGGGGTTCTGAAAAGATGTATCAGGACTTGAGGCAGCACAATTGGTGGATGAGGATGAAGAAAGACACAGTGGGTTTTTATCCCGGTGCCTAAATTGTCAGCAGGTGAAGTACGAGCATCAGAGACTGGCGTATTGCTTCAGAGGCTTGAGATTCTGAAGTGTAAATGGGAGTGTATCACTATGTATTTTGTAGTTGGGCTCCCATGGACTTCGAGAAAGTTTGATGCTATTTGGGTGATTGCAGATTGGTTGACCAAGTCCGCACATTTCATTCTAGTTTGCTCTACTTATTCTTCAGAGCGATTGGCGAGATCTATATCCGCAAAATTATTCACCTTCATGACGTGCCGGTGTCCATTATTTCATATCGGGGCACGCATTTTACATTGGAGTTTTGGAGAGTAGTGCAGCGAGAGTTAGGCACATAGGTTGAGTTGAGTACAACATTCCACACTCATACAGACGGCAGTCCGAGTGCACTATTCAGATATAGGAGGACATGCAACGCACTTGTATCATAGATTTTTAGAATTCTTTGGATCAATTTCTACCGCTTGCAAAGTTCGCCTACAACAACAGCTACCAATCAAGCATTCAGATGGCTGTGTATGAGGCTTTGTATAGAAGACAGTGTTGGTTTCTAGTGGGTTGGTTTGAGCCGGCGAGGCTAGTCTATTGGGTGCTGAATTGGTGCAGGATACTTTGAACAATGTTAGGTTGATTTGGGATTGGCTTCGCACGGTGCAGTCTAGACAGAAGAGATACATTGATCGGAAGGTTTGTGATGTTCCTTACATGGTAGGGGATAAGGCAATGCTCAAAGTTTCACCAATGAAGGTGATATAATGTTTAGGAAGAAGGCAAGTCGAGCCATTGGTATATTAGGCCTTTTGAGGTGCTTCACAGGATTGGAGAGATGTCTTGTAGGCTTTCATTATCGTCTAGTCTATCGAGTGTTCATTTACTGTTTCATATTTTCATGCTCCGAAAGTATGTCAACGATCCGTCTCATGTTTTGGAATTCAGCACGAATCAGTTGGATTACGATTTGACTTATGATGTGGAGCCAATATATATTTTTGATCGCCGAGTTTGAAAGTTGAGGTCAAAGAACAGAGCATCAGTTAAGGTTCAGTGGATAGGTTACTCAATCGAGGAGGGTACTTAGGAGATCGAGCGGGAGATCCAGAGGAGATATCCATGCCTATTTGAGACTCCAAGTTTGATTCTAGACCAGTTTGAGAATGAACATTTACTTAAGAGGGGGAGGTTGTTACAGCCCGGCCAGTCGTTTTGAGAGTTGTAACCTTGTTCTCCCATTGACTACTTATTCTATGCTCAATTGTTGTTATGTGACGTAGTTTGGGGATCTTCCGAAAAGGAATCGGTCCACTAAGGCTAAGTTGAAAGAGTTAACCGGATACTGACTTATGTGTAAATAGCTCTAGAATAGAGCTTTGATAGTTCTGATAGCTCCGTATTGTGATTCTGGACTTCGGAGTGTGTCTAAATATCGATTTGGAGGTTCGTATGCGATTTTTTCTTCAATTGACGATTTTGGTTTCGGGAGTTGGGATGGTTAAGTCATTGCCTTCTAATAGACTAGCTTGCGCATCTTCTCGTTGGCACTCATCCTTGGCTTGGGGAGTGCTCTCTCTATCTTCCGTGTCAGCGAAAGAAGGCTAAGAGTAAGAGCAATCGACCGAATGATTGTTATTCCACTTACGGTTACAGTGCCTTTATCGAAGCAGAACAAGTCTAATACTCCAGCCTTAGTTTTCGGGTATGTAAATTTGTGACTTGTGTGAAAAAAGTTGAGGTTAATCGTAGTTGATTTGATAGGTTTAGGCATCCATTGTAGAAATTGGCATTCATTGTTTTTATTAGGCTTGAATTGGGGTATGATACGTGTTTTTTATGTTGTGCGATATGGTTTGAGACCTCGACTAAGTTCGTATCGTGTTTTAGGACTTGTTGGTATTTTTGGTTGAGGTAACCCGGCCTCGGGGGTGTTTTAGATGGATATCAGAAGAATTATACTTAAGTTTCTAGGCTGCTGATGTCTAGTGTCATCGCACCTACAGAGAATTGGTCGTAGCTATGTAATTGCAGAAGAGAATAAATGGCCGAAGGTGCGGTCTGGAAAGAGTTGGGCAGTGGTCGCAGGTGCGAAGAAATTTTTGCATCTGTGCTCCACATATGTGGACTATAGTAGGAAAGGTTGAGGTTCGCAGAAGCGGATGATTTAGTGCGCCCGCAGATGCGGAAAATTGGTCGTAGGTGTGTGAGGTCGGGGATTGAGTGTTTTCTGCAGATATAGATTTTTGACCGCAAAAGTGGCTTAATGGACTGCAGAAGCGGAACCACTAGCAGTGTTTAAAAGTGAAGGGTTCTGAGATTTTTATTTAGTCTTTGCAACCTCGGATTAAGGCGATTTTTGAGAGGGGTTTCGAGTTATTCTTCAGGTAAGCCATTTTTTGATTATTTTTATTCAATAGTATTGATTAATAATTGACATTTCCCACCTAGTTTATGTATTTTGAGGTGGAATTTTGGGAGTTTTGGACTAGGGATTAAAGAGTAAAATCTTGGAATTTGAGTGACGTTTTGATGTAGTAATTTGTTAAATTTGGTATGGTTGGACTCGTGGTTGAATGGATGTTTGGATTTTAGAACTTTTATCGGATTTTGAGATGTGGTCTCGGAGTTGAATTTTTTTAGTTGGCTTTTTGACATTTGATTAAGAACTTAGCATTTTCATATAGCACTGATTTCCTATATCTTGTGTTGATATGCGTGGGGATGAACCCATGTGCGGGCACCGAGGGTCATATATTCATGTTCGGGTCGTGCTAGGGCTCATGTAAGTCTAGAATCGACTGTTAAGCTTTAAGCTAATATATCTCTCATGTTGTAATAGTTTGTGTGATCTATTTGAGCCATGTTGAGGCTACATAGATGCTCAATCCCTGAACAAACTTGATAAATTTGTTTCCATGATGAAATTGCTAATTTGAGTTATGATATCACACTTTGCACATGCATATACTTCGGCATGTCATTTATAGTAGTCTAGGAGCATGAGAATCTTATTTCATTCATCATGTACATGTATACTTGTTTAACTGCTCGAGTATGATATGTTTGGACTAGAGGCCTGTGGCTATTATGGGCGAAATATGTTATTGGCACGTGAGTTGTTTGTACGGATCCAAATATTAATATCATTAGCACGTGAGTTATCCATGTTGCACGTGAGTAGTCCACGCAGGTTTTATTATTAGCACGTGAGTTATCCGTGCAGCATATGAGTTATTCGTATAACGTGTGAATACGGATCCATCCCCCTAGGATCAGCCTCTCATGTTTCTCTCTTGATGGTTTACACGAGGTTATTTAGAATATTGACTAGTGGTTTGGAACTGATACGGAAAGTTGAGAGAATCCGGTTATGTTGTGTGGAATTTCCATTTCCTTGATAAATTATTTTATTTAATTGTTTTCCTCATTTACATGCCACAATTTTGTCTGAGCAGGTTATTTGAGAAATTGTACACCTGCATACATGGATATTCTTCTCACAAAACTTAATGAGTTGGTGTTAAATTGTGCCAATTTAATTATGTAATCTACACCGAAATAGTTAGTGTCATTGTTGGAAACACGTTCTCAATGCAATATGCTAAAGCGTGTGTTCTTTTTTATAGGTTTTGATGAATGACAAACGAAGCGAAAATTGATATATGACGAAGTTCAAGAAACAAGCGCACAATTGATATACAACGAGATTCAAGCTCAAGACAAAGTTTTATAAGTTTAATTGAGTCATTCTTATTTGTGATCTTGATCCTACAACTTGACTCGTAACATGGCTTCTCTCATAAAACTATTTTCCAAAATCATGCATATTTAATTTAATGTCAAATGATTTTAAATCATGCATATTTACAGTAGTCAAAATAATTTTTAGACATGCCTTAAAAATCTGGACTAAGATAATCGATTATGTACTTATGATAATTGATTGTTTTTAAGCCAAGACTGCATGACAATCGATTGTGAACTAATGACAATCGATTGTGAGTAAGACAGTGAGCATCAGGTTTTTCAAACCTGCATGACAATCGATTGTGAACAAATGACAATCGATTGTGATGAGGCAGTGTCCATCAAAGTTTTTCAAAACTCAGAATAATCGATTGTGAAGCTAATGACAATCGATTGTGAAGAGACAGTGTCCTTCAGATTTTTCAAAGTCACAAAATAATCGATTGTGAACTTATGACAATCGATTGTGTTGAGGCAGTGACTTCCAGACTTTTTCAAAACTATTAAATAATCGATTGTGAGTATATAACAGTCGATTGTCAAGAGGCAGTGTCTAAAATGATTTTCAAAAACTGATAAGTAATCGATTGTTGACTTTGTGCAATCGATTGTGAAGCTGACCGTTGTCGTAAAGTTTTCAAATACCGTCAGGTAATCGATTATTGATTTTGTATAATCGATTGTTGTGATTAAAATCCGGAAAAGATTTTTTGAACGTTATTGGGTAATCGATTATCGATTTGGTATAATCGATTGTTTTGATTAAAATCCGGAAAAGATTTTTTGAACGTTGCTGAGTAATCGATTGTTGATTCTGGACAATCGATTGTTTGTGGTAAAATCTGGAAAGGATTTTTTGAACGTTGCCAGTAATCGATTATGGATTTTAAGTAATCGATTATCAAGCGTAAAATCTGGGATTGAATTTTGATCTGACTGGCAGATAACCGATTGTTGGGGTTTGACAATCGATTGTCAGTGAGTAAAATCAGCAACTCTTAATTAGCAATTAGGCAACGGTAATGCCAAGTTTTTCAACTATAAACACAGCTTCATTTCAGTGTTTTAAACACAATAACATACTACAACTGATCATTACATTGCTATAAGCTTGCATACTTTTGTTTATCATTTTATATTCAATTTCATAAAGCTTTTGAGAGCCATATTCTTGTCCAAAGTTGTTGTGATCTAGAGCTTACTTCTTTTACTCATACCTACTCATAAAGGAGTATTTTGTTTGAGTGTAAAGTGTTTTACACACTTGTAAGAGAATTGTGATTTTCTTGTTGTAAGGAACTTGTGTTTCCTTGGTTGAAGTCTTGGAGTGCTGTATCTCCGAGCAAAGGTGTTAAGGCTTGTGTCCTTACTTTGTAAAGGTTTGTTGAGCACCCGTAAGCTTAACAAGTTAGTGGAAAATCTCGAGAGAGTCTCTCGGGGACTGGACTAGCCACGTGTTGTGGTGAACCAGAATATATCGGTGCGTTCTTTCCTTTTATTTATTTAACGCACTTAATTATTTCCTGCAAATTTTAAATTCCGCAAGTTTACGCTAAATTTTATTATAACGCTATTCACCCCCCCCCCCTCTAGCGTTAAGTGTATTTTCTAACAATTGGTATCAGAGCCCAACTCTCTGAAAACTTAACAGTTTGAGAGAACCATCCATGGCTTCTACTCGTGACTCTTTTGCAGGAATAGGTGAAGGTTATTTTAACATGTTGCCCCCAATATTTGATGGAAATAGTTACTTATATTGGAAAGATCGGATGAGAATTTTCATCACAGCCAACAACTTTTATCTATGGCAAATTATCAAGCATGGTGATCAAATGACAACAAAAGTTGGGAAAGCCAAAGTAAGTGAATACAACACTAATGCAATAAAGATGTTGTATAGCGCCTTGAATCAGGAAGACTATCAGAAAATTTCCCACTACAAAACCGCCAAAGAAATGTGGGATAAGCTGGAGGAAATGTATGAAAGCACGCCTCAAAAAGCGGACAGCTCATATGATGAATCAACTGGCCAATGTCTCATGGCAAACGAAGAAGAAGAGGTTAGTACGTCCAACTCTCACTCGCTTGAAGAAGTGCAAAATGCTTATAATAAATTACATAGTGAGTTTGTTGATGCTTCCAAGACTATTAAAGATTTGCAGAAAACTCTGTCGTTACAAGAAAAAGATTTTCAAAAACAGCTTTCTTTGAAAGAAAATGATGTAGAAAAACTGGTTTTAGAAAATGAAAAGCTGAAAGAGGAAACAAGTTTTTTGGAAAAAGAAGCGCCGATAAGCCCGAAAGTTCTACTAAAAGTTGTTCTTCTTGCTTGCATCTCAAAAATGAGGTAGATAGACTCAAAGGTACCTTAGATAAGTTTAATTCTTCGCACAAAAACTTGAATGATGTTCTTATTAACTTGAAATCAACCAAGCATGGAATAGGCTTTAAGAATGAAGAAAAGGTTGACGCTAAACCCCCAACAACCTAAAGCTCAACCTAGGATTAACAATAGAAATGCTTATCCTAGAAACAACAACTCTAGAGCCAATATGCATGCTAGACAAAATGCTGAACTTTTTAGAAGTCCTAGGAATGACTTACCACCTAGAAATAGTCACCCTAGAAATGATGCATATTTTAGGCCAAATTTTGAACCCCTTAGAAGACCTAACAATGGCCCTCAACCGAGAAACAATCACTCTAGAAATGCTGCCCATCCTAGAGCTCATAGTAGGAGAAATAATTCTCACGAAATGCGAAATAGTCATAGTGTTCAAAATAGAGTAAGAAATTTTCATCCGTCTAGTTACTATGAACCTAGAAGGATGCATAACCCAAATGTGACTTGTCATTATTGTAGATGTATTGGTCATATTGCTCCTACATGCTTTACACGTCATAGACATATTACTCAATCGCATCATTATAATATGCCTAACCCCCAAGGACACAAGATGGCATGCGTACCTAAAGAACATTAATTTGTTTTGTAGGTGTGCTTGAAGGGATCAAGTGTACTATGCTACCTTGATACTGGATGCTCCAAGCATATGACGGGAGATGAATCCAAATTCCTTCAATTAGAGCACAAAGAAGGAGGAAGTGTTATCTTCGGTGATAACAATAAAGGAAAGATCGTCGGCATCGGCTCGGTCGGTAAGGATGAAAATTCCTCTATTAAGCATATATTACTTGTCAAAGGATTAAAGCATAATCTCTTGAGCATAAGCCAATTGTGTGACAAGGGAAATCTTGCTCTATTTGATTCGGATGAATGCCTAGTATTTAGACGTAGTGATTTCAAAATCATACTTCGTGATTTTAGAGTGGATAATATTTATATGGTTGATCTTGCTAATTCCTCACCCGATTATGTTGATTGTCTAATGAGTAAAGAGGATGATACTTGGCTATGGCATCGTAGAGTAGCACATATCAATATGCATCTTTTGAACAAATTGATTTCTCAAAACTTAGTTGTTGGTCTTCCCAATTTAAAATTTGAAAATGACTCTATTAGTGACTCGTGTCAAAAGGGGAAGCAAACAAAAGCATCTTTCAAATCTAAAAACATTGTTTCAACTTCTAGACCATTGCAATTGTTTCATATGGATTTATTTGGTCCCTCTCGCATTGAAAGTCTAGGAAGAAATAAATATGCTTTTGTGATTGTTGATGATTACTCGAGATTTACTTGGACTTTATTTCTTGCCAATAAAAGTGATGCTTTTCAAAATTTTAAATATTTTCTTAAGCGTGTTCAAAATGAGAGAGAAACAACCGTCACTTCAATTAGAAGTGATCATGGGGGAGAGTTTGATCACAATCTCTTTGCGGACTTTTGTGATGAACTCGGAATCGAGCATACCTTTTCCGCTCCACGTACACCACAACAAAATGAGGTGGTGGAAAGGAAAAATAGGTGTCTCGAAGAGATGGCTAGAACCATGCTCGGCGAAGCTAAGATACCCAAACATTTTTGGGCGGACGCCATGAGTACCGCTTGCTATGTTCTAAATAGAGTAGTAATTCGGCCGATACTCATGAAAACCCCCTATGAACTTTATAAGGGAAGAAAACCAAATATTTCCCATTTTAGAGTTTTTGGTTGCAAATGTTTTGTTCATAACAATGGCAAAGACCAATTGGGTAAATTTGATGCTAAGTCGGATGAAGGTATTTTCATTGGATATTCCTCACGTAGTAAAGCATATAGGGTCTTTAATAAAAGAACACAAATTGTGGAGGAATCCCCTCATGTTGTATTTTCCGAAAATAATGCTCGGTTGGCGAGAAAGGATTCCGGTTTTGATCTTGCAGGTATCTTAGATAGCTTGAAAGACAAAATACAAGAGGAACCACCCAAGGAAAATAAAGATGAAATTGAGGAACAACCAACAGAAGAAGCGCCACAATTGGAAAAAGAAACAAAAGTGCCAAATGGGTGGAGGACGATCAAAGATCACCCTCTTGAACAGGTAATTGGAGACGTCGGAGACAAGGTAAGTACCCGAAACTCTCTCAAAAATACCTTAGTACACACTGCTTTTGTTTCTCAAATTGAACCCAAAACCATCTCAGAAGCAATTGGGGATGAATTTTGGACCTTGGCAATGCAAGAGGAGCTTAACCAATTCGAACGCAATGACGTTTGGGATTTGGTGCCAAGACCCGAAGGTCATACTATAATTGGTACGAAATGGGTCTTTTGCAATAAACTAGATGAAAATGGTATAATCACTAGAAACAAAGGTAGCTTGTAGCAAAAGGCTATAATCAAGAAGAGGGTATTGACTATGAGGAAACATATGCTCCCGTAGCTAGATTAGAAGCTATTCGCTTATTGCTTGCATTTGCCTCTTCTATGAATTTCATTTTATATCAAATGGATGTGAAAAGTGCTTTTCTAAACGGTTTTATTCAAGAAGAAGTTTTTGTTGAACAACCCCCCGGTTTTGAAGATTTTAAATCTCCCGATCATGTTTTCAAACTCAAAACGGCTCTTTATGGTTTAAAACAAGCTCCCCGAGCTTGGTATGAAAGATTGAGTAAGTTTCTTTTGGAAAATGATTTCATTAGGGGGAAAGTTGACACAACTCTCTTTGTTAAGCATAAAAATAATGATATTTTGTTAGTTCAAATATATGTAGATGATATTATATTTGGTGCTACTAACAATGTTTTATGCAAGGAATTTTCCGATCTAATGACAAGCGAATTTGAGATGTCTATGATGGGTGAGTTAACATTCTTTTTGGGATTACAAGTAAAGCAAATGAAAGAAGGTACATTCATTTGTCAAACCAAATATTGCAAAGAATTGCTGAAACGATTTGAGATGAACAATGCAAAAGAAATGGCAACTCCCATGAGCACATCCGATCATCTAGACAAAGATGAGAAAGGTAAGGAAGTCGACACCAAAAAGTATCGAGGTATGATTGGCTCTCTTCTTTATCTTACTGCTAGTCGTCCGGACATCATGTTTAGCGTGTGCTTATGCGCTCGTTATCAATCATGTCCGAAGGAGTCTCACCTTACTGCGGTAAAACGGATTTTAAGGTATCTTGTTGGTACTACAAATGTGGGTCTATGGTACCCCAAAGGCTCATCATGCCAACTTGTTGGCTACTCCGATTCCGATTTTGCTGGATGTAAATTGGACCGCAAGAGCACTAGTGGCACTTGCCATGTGCTCGGTAGCTCTCTCGTTTCTTGGTTTAGCAAGAAACAAGTAAGTGTTGCGTTTTCCCCAACCGAGGCTGAATATGTAGCCGCGGGGAGTTGTTGCGCTCAAATCCTATGGATGAAACAACAACTCTTGGACTATGGCCTAAGTCTTGATCATATCCCTCTTAGATGTGATAATACTAGTGCCACATGCTTGACGAAGAACCCCGTTCTTCATTCGCGAACGAAACACATTGAAATTAGACATCATTTTATTAGAGATCACGTTCTCAAAGGCGATGTCGAAATTGAATTTGTTGAAACCAAAAACCAATTGGCAGACATCTTTACAAAGCCTTTAGAGAAAGAGTCCTTCTTCCGAATTCACAGTGAACTCGGGATTCTTGACTCCACGTTGATCTAAGTCATGCATTGCATTTTGTGCTACATGATTTCTAACTTGACCGTCGGAGACGTGTAATCCTTTTTTGCAGGTATCGCCCTAAAAGTAGGAGGAATTATAAAGCATGACACGCAAGAATCGAGTCTTCTTCAGAAAAATCTGTTTCTGTCATCTAATAATCGATTATCTCGTATCAATAATCGATTGTAATGCTATCTTTTGAGCTATTATACTCTCTTTAAATAATCACGCCTTCTTTCCAATAAATAAACAAGGTTTATTTCATCTTTGGCATCTTATTATTATTTTTGCTAATGGCAAAAGGGGGAAGATAACTGGTATGCACTCTCAATATTCATAAGCTTAAATTGAGGGAGGGGGAATTCTCAAATTGAGGGGGAATAAATTGCATACTTGTTACATGTATATACTTGTCTTGAATCGTCAATATAAATTGCTTGTCTTGCATATCCCGCTTAATGTTTGCCATTATCAAAAAGGGGGAAATTGTTGGAAACACGTTCTCAATGCAATATACTAAAGCGTGTGTTCTTTTGAATAGGTTTTGATGAATGACAAACGAAGCGAAAATTGATATATGACGAAGTTCAAGAAACAAGCGCACAATTGATATACAACGAGATTCAAGCTCAAGACAAAGTTTTATAAGTTTAATTGAGTAATTCTTATTTGTGATCTTGATCCTACAACTTGACTCGTAACATGGCTTCTCTCATAAAACTATTTTCCAAAATCATGCATATTTAATTTAATGTCAAATGATTTTAAATCATGCATATTTACAGTAGTCAAAAATTTTTTTAGACATGCCTTAAAAATCTGGACTAAGATAATCGATTATGTACTTATGATAATAGATTGTTTTTAAGCCAAGACTGCATGACAATCGATTGTGAACTAATGACAATCGATTGTGAGTAAGACAGTGAGCATCAGGTTTTTCAAACCTGCATGACAATCGATTGTGAACAAATGACAATCGATTGTGATGAGGCAGTGTCCATCAAAGTTTTTCAAAACTCAGAATAATCGATTGTGAAGCTAATGACAATCGATTGTGAAGAGACAGTGTCCTTCAGATTTTTCAAAGTCACAAAATAATCGATTGTGAACTTATGACAATCGATTGTGTTGAGGCAGTGACTTCCAGACTTTTTCAAAACTATTAAATAATCGATTGTGAGTATATAAAAATCGATTGTCAAGAGGCAGTGTCTAAAATGATTTTCAAAAACTGATAAGTAATCGATTGTTGACTTTGTGCGATCGATTGTGAAGCTGACCGTTGTCGTAAAGTTTTCAAATACCGTCAGGTAATCGATTATTGGTTCTGTATAATCGATTGTTGTGATTAAAATCCGGAAAAGATTTTTTGAACGTTATCGGGTAATCGATTATTGATTTGGTATAATCGATTGTTTTGATTAAAATCCGGAAAAGATTTTTTGAACGTTGCTGAGTAATCGATTGTTGATTCTGGACAATCGATTGTTTGTGGTAAAATCTGGAAAGGATTTTTTGAACGTTGCCAGTAATCGATTATGGATTGTAAGTAATCGATTATCAAGCGTAAAATCTGGGATTGAATTTTGATCTGACTGGCAGACAATCGATTGTTGGGGTTTGACAATCGATTGTCAGTGAGTAAAATCAGCAACTCTTAATTAGCAATTAGGCAACGGTAATGCCAAGTTTTTCAACTATAAATACAGCTTCATTTCAGTGTTTTAAACACAACAACATACTGCAACTGATCATTACATTGCTATAAGCTTGCATACTTTTGTTTTGTTAGAAACACGTTCTCAATGCAATATACTAAACGTGTACTCTTTTGTAGGTTTTGATGAATGACAAACGAAGCAAAAATTGATATATGACGGAATTCAAGTACAAGCGCACAATGGTTGCGAATAAGATTGAAGTTCAAGATATAGCTTTTAATTGTTATTGAGTTGTTCTAAATTGTAATCTCGATCCTACAACTTGACTCATAGTATGGCCTCTCTCATAAAACTATTTTCCAAAATCATGCATATTTAATTCTGTGTCAAAAAGATTTTAAATCATGCATATTTACATTAGACAAAATGTTTTCTAAACATGCCTCAAAAATCTGGGCTAAAATAATCGATTATGTACTTATGATAATCGATTGTTTCTGAGCCAAGACTGCATGACAATCGATTATGAATTAATGGTAATCGATTGTGAGTAAGACAGTGAATATCAGGTTTTTCCAAATCTGCATGATAATCGATTGTGAACAAATGACAATCAATTGTTGTTGAGGTAAAGTTTTTCAATACTCAAAATAATCGATTATGAACTAATGGTGATCGATTGTATTGAGTTGATGTCTTCCAGTGATTTTAAATTTATTAAGCAATCGATTATGTCTTTAGATAATCGATTATCACTGAGACAGTAAGTTTTATGATTTTCAGAAAATAACAAGTAATCGATTATGTCTTTAGATAATCGATAATCGCTGAGACAGTAAGTTTTATGATTTTCAGAAAATAACAAGTAATCGATTGTTGCAAAGGACAATCGATTGTTGAAGCTGACCGTTGTCAAATGATTTTCAAATACCATAAGGTAATCGATTATAGATTTTATATAATCGATGTTTTGCTTAAAATCCGGAAATGATTTTTAGAACGTTGCTAAAGTAATCGATTATGGATTTGGTGTAATCGATTATCTGATTTTGAATATTGCCAGTAATCGATTATAGATTGTATATAATCGATTGTGAAGCGTTAAATCTGGGATTGATTTTTAAACTGACTGGTAGATAATCGATTGTTTGGTCGTAATAATCGATTATCACTGAGTAATTTCAGCAACTCTTAATTGGCAATTAGGCAACGGTAATGCCAAGTTTTTCAACTATAAATACAGCTTCATTTCAGTGTTTTAACAACAACAACATACACAAACTGATCATTACATTGCTATAAGCTTTCATTCAATTGTTCTTCATTTTCTACTCATTTCATAAAGCTTTTGAGAGCCATATTATTGCTTAAAGTTGTTGTGATCTTGAACATATTCTTTTACTCATATCTACTCAATAAGGAGTACTTTAGTTAAGTGAGTGTCCAAGTATTTGATATACTTGTAAGAGAATTGCGATTCTATTGTTTCAAGGAACTTGCGTTTTCTTGGGTGAAGTCTTTGAGATTGCGATCTCCGAGCAACTGTTTGAGGCTTGTGTCCTCAAGTGTGTAACGGTTTGTTGAGCACCCGTAAGCTTAACAAGATAGTGAAAAATCTCGAGAGAGTCTCTCGGGGACTGGACTAACCACGTTGGTGGCCAACCAGTATACATCTTTGTGTAAGTTTATTTTTCTGCATTTATTTTACTTCCTGCAAAGTTTAAATTCCGCAAGAAAAACGCTAAATTCTATTAATACGCTATTCACCCCCCCTCTAGCGTAAAGCGTAGTTTCTAACATGTTTATCATTTTATATTCAATTTCATAAAGCTTTTGAGAGCCATATTCTTGTCCAAAGTTGTTGTGATCTAGAGCTTACTTCTTTTACTCATACCTACTCATAAAGGAGTATTTGTTTGAGTGTTAAGTGTTTTACACACTTGTAAGAGAATTGTGATTCTCTTGTTGTAAGGAACTTGTGTTTCCTTGGTTGAAGTCTTGGAGTGTTGTATCTCCGAGCAAAGGTGTTAAGGCTTGTGTCCTTACTTTGTAAAGGTTTGTTGAGCACCCGTAAGCTTAACAAGTTAGTGGAAAATCTCGAGAGAGTCTCTCGGGGACTGGACTAGCCACGTGTTGTGGTGAACCAGAAAATATCGGGGCGTTCTTTTCTTTTATTTATTTAACTCACTTAATTATTTCCTGCAAATTTTAAATTCCGCAAGTTTACGCTAAATTTTATTATAACGCTATTCACCCCCCCCCCCTCTAGCGTTAAGCGTATTTTCTAACAATCAATATTTTAAACTTCTCTTACCTTGCCTTGTTTATTTACGATACTTATTGAGTTGGTTGTACTCTTACTATACTCCACACTTCGTGTGCAGATACTGGTATTTTGGGCACGGTGGTTGCTGATTTTTGAGTTTTTACCAGTTCAAAGATTATCGAGGTAGCTGCTTGGGCATCCAAAGACATTGACTCGCCTCCTTTGTCTATTAGTTTTATTTATAATGTTATATCCTCTTAGACAGTGTTTTAGACCTTTTTATTATATAGATGCTAATATATTCAGTGACACTCAAATTTTAGGGAATTTTTTAATGAGTCACAGTATTTTCTTATTAGTATTTATGAGATTTTCTCTTGAAGTTATATTATTATATTTTTTCCAAATTTAAATACACATAATTTTATTGTGAATGTCGGCATGCGTAGTATTGCGATAGGCGCCATCACGACATGTGAGGTTTGGATCTTGATAGAAGTACATTGAAATTTTGTCAAATCAAGTTACTTTACATAACATTAAAATTAGTTTGGCAAAGATATTATTTTTAGTGATTAATGAGACTCAAAGAATTTTCGTATTTTGTAAAATTAACTAACTTTTGTGATGACCCAATAGGCCTTTTTTAGTTTTAACCCTCATTTTTGTGTTTCGAAACCTCGATTAGCTTTTTCAGCCTTTCTCGATATGTGTGCGCATCCCGTATCTTTTTTCGAAAGGTTTTTATCTAAAAATTAATGAATTTTGAAATCGTGCTTTAAACTCATTTTATCTAACTTCGGCCAACTTTTTGAGGAAACAGGCTCGCATCAGTATTTAATTAGTCTCGGTGGTCCGTATCGTGATTTGAGACTTGGTCGTATGGACGGAATCGAATTCCGAAGTTCCTAACTTAATTAAACATAATTTGTTAAAAACGAGAAGTTTAAAGGTTCAAAGAAATTTCAAGTTTGACCGTAGTTTGACTTTGTTGCTACCAGGTTCAAATTTTGGTTTCGGAACTTGTTATATATTCCTTACAATATTTATGACTTGTATGCAAAATTTAGTGCAAAATGGAGTTGATTTGACATGATTCGAATGTCCGGTTGAGAAATTGCATAGTCTTAAGTTTCATTGAAAATTTCATTTGTTTTGGTGTCTAATTCGTAGTTTTAGGTTATATTTTAGTATTTTATCGTGCGAGCGAGTTCGTATGATATTTTAAGACTTGTGCGCATATTTGATTTAGAGCCCATGGTGCTCGAGTGAGTTTGAAATAGGCTGCATATGTTTTTGAGCTTAAGGAAATTGCTGGTTCTGGTGTATGTCTCTGACCTTGCAATTACGAGGTTAGTGTTCACATTTTCAAATTTTCATCGCCTCTGTCAAGTTTTCGTTTGCGAACAAGTAGTTCACATTTGTGAAGTATCACCATGGGAAAAGGCGATGGTTCGCCTTTGCGATCAAAATGGTCGCAATTGCGGAAATCCAAGTTCGCATTTACGAACAAAACTGTCACATTTGCCATGGCAGCAAAGATGCGGAATCTTTGCATTTGCGAAGACTTTCTTGCAATTGCAGAGTTTGCAATTGCGAATCCCAATAGAATTTGCAGCATCTGCACCTCAACAAAAGAAGGAAAAATGGGATTTAGCTCATTTCCATCAAACTCTCAACCCTAAACACCCTAGAGGCAATTTTCTCAAGAGACTTTCTTCCTAAATTCTTTGGCAAGCAACTTTAATCTATTTCTTTTCAATTACCTATTACATTTCATAAGTTTTCAACAATAAATTTTCAGTTTTCTTGGTAGAAATAAAGGGATTTTAAAAAAAATTTAACTTAGTCCTCGAATTGAGGCCAGATTTCGAAACATATCACATAATCGGGCTCGGGGGTGATTGGATAATCGGGTTTTGGTTCGAATCTCAGGTTTTGACCAAGTGATCCCTGGGTGGACTTTTGTTGACATTTTTATTAATGACCTAAATTGAACATATTTCATTCGTGAGTAGTTTCTAAAGCTTATTTTGAATCGTTTGGTCAATAAATTTCTAGATTTGGTTGGTTTGGAGGTTTGTTCAAAAGGAAAGGCCGTGGTTCAACCTTGAGTTGATTACGGAGTGAGCTAAGTGTTGGTTCTAATCTTGATTTGAGGGAATAATAACCTTTGTGCTATGTGCTATGTGAATTTCATATGTAGTGGTGTATATACACGGTGACGATTGTATATACGTCGTCAATTACTTGTTTCCATGTTTACTCGTGTTTCATTAATTACTTTATTCCGTCTTGATTGTTACATGATTTAATTGCTTCCTATGCCTTAACTTGATACTTGTCATTTATTATTCTCGTATTCAAAATATTAATTTCTTCCATACTTCCATGATTAATTGATGCTTGCCTTAATTGTGTTGCTTGTATCCTTTAACTACCATATATTTGACTCATCTTGTTGATCAGTATTAGTCGTAGCCTTTCTTGATCTGGTACGAGATTCCTTTATGGTTTTTCTTTCATAGTCTTTACTCGTACAAATTCTTGCTTTTCGAGTTGTCAAATTGATTGCGCTTGTTGATTTTATTTATGGATCCGATTGCACGCCGCAACAGGTGGAATAAGGGAGAATTGATATTGATACAGTAGGATCGGGTAGCGCGCCGCAATAGGAAAAATAAGGAAGGATTGAAATGGTGAAATAATGAAAGATTATGATATTGACATTGATTATATAGAGGGATCCGGTTGCGCGCTACAACATATTTTTACTTGTTATTATTGATATTTACTGTCACGACCTCGGTTCGTCCTCCGTGAACTCTCGTGACGCCACCTATTCTCTATGACTAGGTAAGCCTAAAAAATTCGAAAAAATAAACAAAACTTGTGGAAGAAACAATTAGAACCCAAAATAACCGAATGAAATAGTATTTAAAAATGCAATTCGGAATATATAATACAAATTCTCAAAAACTAATACACTTTCCCAAAACACGAAATCCCATGAAACCAAAAGCCTTTGAATATATAACAATGTCTAACTCCAGCATGTCTAACAAAGAAAAGAAATACAGAAGGGCTAATACTTAAAAGCGAGAATAGGAAGGGACTCCTCGGTCTGCGGACGCGGCTGATACACCGTGAAGTCTTTGGAGCAGTCGCCTCCCCTAAAGGGTGATAGGACTTAGTCAAAGTACCTTGATCTGCACATGAAAAACATGTGCATAAAGGGCATGAGTACACAAAAGCGGTACTCAGTATGTGCCAAGCCTAACCTTGGTCGGGTAGTGGAGGAAGGTTAGGGCCCTACTGAGGTTAAATAAAATATAAAGTTCAACAGTGTATAACAGAATAGTATAAATAAGTACAGCAGTAAAACAAACACATGATACTAGGGACAATAATAACTATTACAGAGGCAAGTAAACATAGAATGAAATACGCCTCAGCATCAAGATCATAACTGGAAATATCCCAGGATACCGTCATGTAGTCCCAAATATACATATTCAATGGACTTCTGGGATACCATCCCGCAGTCCAATTCATAGTGCGTGGGGATCTTCCGAAATCTCATTTTGTAGTCCCAAATGTAAATACCCAGTACTAAAAAATTCTACCAGGTGCACTCACGTAGTTCCATATAACAATGCATAAGGATCTACCAGAATCCACATCCGTAGTCCCAAATGTAAACAGACAAGGGGGAGCTACCGGAATCCTACATCCGTAGACCCATATGTAAATAGACAAGGGGAAGCTACCGGAATCCCATATCCGTAGTCACAATATAAATACATAGCAGCAATAGGAAAATATTCAAAAATGTCAAATTTCATGTTAAGGAAAACAAGTAATTCTAGCCTAGCATGCTGCACAGAATTTAGGTAAGGAAGTTTGAGCAAATAAAGCAATTAAATCACTTAGACAAGCTTTCTTAAGCTAACAATAGGCTTAATAGTGCAAGTAAATAAAACAGGAAAAAGGAAACATACTAGTAATTACTTAACGAATACCGGATTTCCATATATTAGCACAAGTACGCACTCGTCACCTCACGTACAAGGCATTCTAATTATCATTAATACCAAATCCTAAGGACAAGGTCCACCATACAAGGTTAGGCAATCCACTTACCTCGAACCAGCTCAAAATCAACACGAAACCATGCTCTTGCCATGAGTACTCAATCCAACTGGCACAAGTATTCAATTCAATTGCATAATGTAAATAACACTTCAAGTAAATGATTCTACAATTAAATTCTAAGCTAATATGTAAATTAGGTAAAATGACCAAATGCCCCTTGGGCACACTTATTGGAATAGGGTAAAATTTACATTTCCTGAATCCTCACAATATCACGAGTTCAGTCATACCAAAAGTACCAAAATCGTACCTCAATTGGTCACTCAAATCATCACTCAAAGGCCTCTAATTAGTCAACCCCTAACCCGCAAATTACCACTGAGTTTCATTAATTTTTCATGCTTAATTTGATATAAATCATTCCAACAACGAGTGTAAGGAACAAAGACCTTAACCCAATGAACTACTCTGAAAATCCCTCATGAAAAGTGCTTCCCAAGCTTCATCCTGTTTGAAAAATAGGGAAAAATAGCTAAATTTCGCGAAGGCAAGTACTTAAATATTTTTGCCCAGTTATTCTGCTTCTGTGGCCCTGGGACCGCATTTGCGGTCCCATTTCTGCAAGAACCTGGTCGCACCTATGACCTTTCACTTAAACGACAGCTTCCGCACTTGTGATTACACATTCGCCGATGCAGTACCGCTTCAACAGTAAGTCTCCCGCATTTGTGGAGCCTGCTGATCATCCCCAATTCTGCTTCTGCGATTACTCCATCGCTTCTACGGCTCCGCACCTGTGGGACCCAAACTACACGTGCGATTATGATAGATATCACCAGCTTTAGCTGCATCACACCATTTCCAAAACCTTCCGTCAACCATCCGAAATCGTCCCGAGGCCCCTGTGACCTCAACCAATAGCACCAACAAGTCTGATACCACTGTCCAAACTTATACCAATCCTTAAAACACCTAAAACAACATCGAAAAGATGAACCAACCATGCATTCAGGCCAAAAATCTAAAAATACGCGTTCTATTAAACCTTGTCCGGATGACCTGAAATTTTGCACACATGTCACATTTAACACTACCGTGCTACTCTATATTTCGGAATTCCATTCTGACTCTTGGGTCAAAACCTCACTATTGAATCAAAAAATTCAAAATTTGACCTTTCGGCATTTCAAGCCTGAGTTAGCTACGGACCTCCAAAATATAATATGATCACGCCCCTAAGTCCGAAATCACCCAACGGATCTAATAGAACCTCTGGAATTACATTCCGAGGTCGTCTTCACACTGTCCTGAATATGGTTAAGTTTCCAACATTTATGCTCTCCTTTAGGGACTAAGTGTACCAAACTCTCTGAAACTTTAAACTGAACATCCCGGAAATCCAAAATAGCAGAAATAAGCACAAGGAAAGCATATACCAGGGGATCGGGGCGTAAATTCTTGAGACGATCGGCCGGGTCGTCACATTCTCCTACACTTAAACATTTGTTCTTCCTCGATTGAGCATAGAGACATACCTGAAGTAGTAAAACGATGAGGGTAACGGCTGCGCATATCCTACTCGGTCTTCCAGGTGGCCTCCTCGACCGGCTGACCCCGCATCTAAATATAATGTTATTTGACCTGATATTATGTGCTTTGACCTCAGCTTTCTAACCTGACTGTCCAATATTGCCACTAGATCCTCAACATAGGATAGATTCTTGTACAACTGGACTGAACTGAAATCCAACATGTGCGACGGATCACCATGATATCTCCGGAGCATCGAAATGTGAAATATATGAACGCCTGCCGAGATGGGAGGTAAGGCAAGCTAATAAGAAACCTCCCCGACACGCCTCAATATCTCAAAAGATCCAATGAAACTTGGACTCAAATTTTATATCTTCCCAAATCTCATAACACCCTTCATAGGAAAATCCGAAGCAGAACCCGCTCTCTAACCATATAGGAAACATCACGAACCTTCCGGTCCGCGTAGCTCTTTTTCCTGGACTGGGCTGTATGGAGTCTATCCTGAATCACCTTGGCCTTCTCCAAAGCATCATGTACCAAGTCTATGCCCAATAATCTAGCCTCACCTAACTCAAAACAACCTAACAGGGATCTACACCACCTACCATATAAAGACTCGTATGGTACCATATGAATGCTGGACTGATAACTATTATTGTAGGCAAACTCCGCCAATGGCAAGAATTGATACCAAGACCCTCCAAACGCAATTACACATGCACGGAGCATATCATTAAGAATTTGAATAGTGCACTTGGACTGCACGTCCGTCTAAGGGTGAAATGCTACACTCAACTCCACTCGAGTACCCAACGTATGCTAAACGGCCCTCCAGAATCATGATATGAACTGAGTACCTCTATCAGAAATGATGGAAACCGGAATACCATGAAGATGAACAATCACCCGAATATATATCTCTGACAACCGCTCCGAAGAATAATAGTAAACACAGGAAGAAAGGGAGAGGACTTGGTCAGTCGATCAACAATCACCCAATTAGCATCGGACTTTCTCATCGTCCGTGGGAACCCAACTAGAAAGTCCATGGTGATCCACTCCCACTTCCACTCAGGTATCTCTATCTGTTGAAGAAACCCACCTGGTCTTTGGTGCTCATACTTCACTTGCTGACAGATGAGGCACCGAGCTACAAATCCAACTATATCTTTCTTCATCCATCTCCACCAATACTGCTACCTCAAATTGTGATACATCTTTGCGGAACCCGGATGAATGGAATACCATGAACCGTGGGCCTTCTACAGAATCAACACCTAGGTCCATCAACATTGGGTACACAAATCCGACCCTGCATCCTCAATACACCGTCATCACCAATAGTCACATCTCTGACGTTACCGTTGTGAACCTTGTCCTTGAGGACAAGAAAATAAGGACCATTATACTAACGCTCCCCGATATGATCAAATAAGGAAGACCGAGAAACCACGCAAGCTAGAACCCGACTAGGCTCCAAAAGATCCAATCTCACAAACTAGCTAGATAAGGCCTGAACATCCATCACCATAGGCCTCTCTGATGCTGGTAAATAAGCCAAACTCTCCGCCTGGTGACTCAAAGCATCGGACATCACATTGGCCTTGCCCGAGTGATACAGGATAGTTATATGATAGTCCTTCAGCGACTCTAACAACCTCCTCCAGCACAAATTTAGATCCTTTTGCTTGAATAGGTGTTGCAAGCTCCGATGGTCAGTATAAATCTCACAAGGCACACTATGTAAATAATTGTGCCAGATCTTCAAGACGTGAACAATGGTATCTAAATCAAGGTCGTGAACCGGATAATTCTTCTCATGTACCTCCAACTGTTTGGACGCGTATGGGCAATCAGCCTATCGTCCAGCATCAACACCGCTTCAAGGCCAATCCTCGAGGCATCATAATATACAGCATAAAACCCTGAACCTGTAGGTAGTATCAAAATTGGCGTTGTAGCCAAAGCTATCTTGAGCTTCTGAAATCTCGCCTCACACTCTTCCGTCCGATGGAACGAAGCACCCTTTGGGTCAGTCTAGTCATAGGGACTGCAATCGATGAACAACCCTCAACAAACAATGGTAGTCTCCCGCCAAGCAACAAAAACTATAGATCTCTGTAGCTGAGGATGGTTTGGGCAAACTCTACGTGGCCTCTACTTTTTTCAAATCAACTTGAATAACCTCACGCAATACCACATGGCCTAAGAATGCCATGGAATCCAACCAAAACTCATATTTTGAGAACTTAGCATATAACTTCTTCTCTCTTAGAGTCTAAAGCACAATCCTCAGCTGCTGCTCATGATCCTCCCGACTCCAGGAATACACCAGAATATCATCAATAAAGACAATGATGAACGAGTCAAGATATGACCGGAACATACTATGCATCAAATACATAAAGGTTGTTGGGCGTTGGTCTGCCCAAATGACATAACGAGGAACTTGTAATGACCATGCCGAGTCCTAAAAGTATTTTTCAGGTTATCTAGCTCCCGAATCTTCAACTGATGGTAACCTGAGCGCAAGTCAATCTTAGAAAACACCCGTGTGCCCTGAATCTAGCCAAACCGATCATCAATACGAGGCATAGATAATGGTTCTTCACTGTAACCTTATTCAACTGGAAATAAACAATACACATACTCATAGAACCATCCTTTTTCTTAACAAAGAATACAGGAGCATCCCAAGGTGATACACTAGGCCGAATAAAACCCTTATCAAGAAATAGCTATAATTTATCCTTCAACTCCTTCAACTTAAGAGAAGCCATACGATACGGAGGAATCGAAATGGGTTGAGTGTCTGACAACAGATCAATGCAAAAATTGATATCTCGATCAGGCGGTATGCTTGGAAGATCGACTTGAAACATATAGGGAAAATTCCATACTACTGGGACTGAATAAACTGAAGAGGTAACAATACTGACATAAGCTAAATATGTGTCACACCCCTTCTCAACCTTACGGTGAGCTTTAATAAAAGAAATAACTCTACTAGGAGTAATATCTAAAGTACCTCTCCACTCAACACATGATACATCTGGCATAGCAAGCATCACGGTTTTGGCATGACAATCAAGAATAACATGATGGGGCGACAACCAGTCCATGCCCAAGATAATATCGAAATCTACCATGCCGAGTAACAATAAATCTGCTCTAGTCTCAAAACCACTAAGAGTAACCAAACACGACCGATAAACACGGTCCACAATAAGAGAATTTCCACATGAGAATAAATATAACAATGGAACTAAAAGATTCCCGAGGTACACCTAAATACGAAGAAAAATAAGAAGATACATAATAGTTAGTAGAACCTGGATCAAATAGAACCGATGTTTCTCAGTAACAAACCAGTATAATACCTGTGATGATAGAATCGGAGGCAACGGCCTCGGTACAGACAGAAAGGGCATATTATCTGGCCTGTCCTCCCCCTCTAAGGCGACCTCTACCTCCCCGACCTCCACCTCTAGCTGGCTGAGCAGGTGGTGTAGCAATTCGAGCTGTAACTATAGCCTGAGAACTCTGCGAGGCAGGTTGTGACTGAGAAGTCTGTGGAGGTGCACCCCTCCCAAGGCTGGGGCGATCCCTCACCATATGGTATGTGTCACCACACTCAAACCAAGCTCTAGGAGGATGTGGTGGCTATGACTGGCTCGGGATAGGTCTACTGGACTAACCTCCGAAAGCACCCCGCACATGAGGCGCTAGATACCGGAGGTGTATAATAAAGTTTCTGAAGTCTAGGAGGAGCTAGAAAACCACTGGCTACTGGAAGAGCTAAATGAATAGGGCGACTCATATAACCCCTACCATGACGACCTATAGCTGGGGCACTGACATCATAGTAATGGCCCGACTCTCGAAACCTCTTGGCCTCCCTCTCCTCTCTCTCCCTAGTACGCATACTCTCAATCCTCCTAGCAATGCTCACCACCTGCTGATAAGAAATACATCTCCAACCCACGATCCATGCTAGACCTGATGTTGGGAATAAGGCCCTCAATAAATCGGCAAACCCTCTCAAGAATAGTAGAAACCAAGGTTGGTTCACGCCTAGCCAAACTAGTGTAACGGACTGTATACTCTGAGACAATCATAGCAACCTGGTGAAAATGCTCAAACTTTATTCACCACGCGTCCCGGAGGCTCTGAGGAACAAACTCTCTCATGAACAGATCTGGAAACTCAGTCCAAGTCAGTGAAGCAGCCTCATCCGGACTGTCTAACTCATAGGTGCGCCGCCACTCATAGACAGCTCCTCGAAGATGAAAAGTGGTAAAGGAACCCCCACTTGATTCTTCTATACCCCTGGCACAGAGAATGCGGTAGCACTCATCTAAAAATCCCAAAGTATCATCAGATGCTAGACCACGGAATATAGTAGGCTTATACTTCTTGAACATCTCAAGCCTCAGCTGCTCATCCTCAGAAGTCGTTGCCCTATCCTCGGGCTGATATCGGATTGTAGGTTGTATAAGAATAATCTCGGGGACCTGCTCAACGTGCACTCTCTACTCAGTAGTGTGGGTGATGGGAGCCTGTGCTCCTCCTCCGGCTTGAGATGTAGCTGCAGTAAGGGGAAACAACCCTGCCTGAGCCAAAGTGATGTACATGCTCATGAACTATGCAAGAGTCTCCCCAAGAGCTGGAGTAGTGGCAATAGTAGACGTATCAGGTGCCTGTACTCTAGCTGGAACTACTGGTGGTACCTCGACGGCAGCTCGCGCAGGTGATCTGGTTGCACCACGTGATCTTCGACCACTACCCAGCCCCGACCCCAGCCACTGACGGTTGCACTAGGGGGTGCGGGTGCCTGGTCATCTTCGGTATCCTGTGTCCACACCATCTATGAGAGAATAGAAGACAGAAGTTTAGAATTGTGATGTCAAAATATCGCACGATAGGGAATCCAATTGAAGTGGAATTTTCCTAACAGTTACATAGCCTCTCGTAGATAAGTACGGACGTCTCTGTACTGATTTACGAGACTATAATAAACCGGCTTATGATTCATGACTCCTATGAGCCTAGAGCTCTAATACCATCTTGTCACAACCCCAGTTCTCCCTCCGTGAACTATCGTGATGTCACCTAGTCTCTATGACTAGGTAAGCCCAAAAAATGCGGAAATTAAACAAAACATGCGGAAGAAACAATTAGAACCCAAAATAACCGAATGAGATAGTATTTAAAATGTTGCTCAGCATATATAATACAACTTCTCGAAAACTAATACACTTTCCTGAAACCCAGAATCTCATGAAACAACAGGCCTTTGAATATCTAACAGTATCTAACTCCAGAATATCTAACAATGAAAAGAAATACAGAAGGGCTAACACTTAAAAGCAAGAATACAAAGGGACTCCTCGGTTTGCGGATACGGTAGATATACCTCGAAGTCTTTGGAGCAGTGCCTCACCTCAAGGGTGATAGGTTTGAGTCAAAGTACCGGGATTTGTACATAGAAAACATGCAGAGAAGGGGTATGAGTACACAACAACGGTACTTAGTAATTGCCAAGCCTAACCTTGGTTGGGTAGTGACGAGGAATGTCGAGGCCCTACTGAGGTTAAATAAAATATAAAGTTTGACACTGTAGAATAGAACAATATAAATAAGTACAGCAGTAAAAGAAGCACTTGATATAAAGGATAGCAATAACTATTACATAGGCAAGTAAACAACAAAATTAATACGGCTCAACATCAAAATCACAATCGGGAACCTCCCAGGATACCGTCCTGTAGTCCCAAATATATATATTCAATTGATCTCCCAGGATACCATCCCGCAATCCAATTCATAATGCGCAGGGATCTACCAGAATCCCGTAATGTAGTCCTAAATGTAAATACCCAGTACTTGGGGAATATACCGGGTGCATTCCCGTAGTTTCACATAATTGTGTAGGGGGATCTACCGGAATCCACATTCGCAGTCCCCAATGTAAACAGACAAGGGTGAGCTACCGGAATCTTGTATCCCTAGTCCCAAAAGTAAATAGACAAGGGGAATCTACCGCAATCCCACATCCATAGTCGCAATGTAAATACACAGCAGCAACAGGATTATATTCAGAAATGTCAAATTTCATGTTAAGGTAAACAAGTAATTCTAGCCTAGCATATGCACAGAATTTAGGTAAGGCATTTTGAGCAAATAAAGCAATTAAATCACTTAGACATGTTTTCCTAAGCTAACAACAGGCTTAATAGTGCAAGTAAATAAAACAGGAAAAAAAAACATACTAGTAATTACTTAATGAAGACCGAATTTCCAACAATTAGCACAAGTATGCACTAGGCACCTAACATATAAGGCATTTCAATTATCAATAATACCAAACCCTAAGGGGAATGTCCCCAACACAAGGTTAGTCAAGCCACTTACTTTAGAACCAGCTCAAAATCAACCCGAAACCACACTCTTGCCACGAGTACTCGACTTTAAATGACCCAAATCCATACAATTCAGTTGCATAATATAAATAACACTTTAAGTAATTAATTCAACAACTAAATTTTAAGCTAATATGAAAATTAGGTAAAATAACAAAAATGCCCTACGGGCCCACATCTAGGAATTGGGTAAAACTTATATTTCTAGAATCCTCACACTCTCACGAGTTCAGTCATATCAAAAGTACCAAAATACGACCTAAATTGGCCCCTTAAAACATCACTCAAAGGCCTCTAATTAGTCAAGCCCTGACCCACAAATTACCTCTGATTTTCCTTAATTTTCATGCTTAAATTGATAAAATCATTTCAATAATGAGTTTAGGGACCAAATACCTTACCCCAATGAACTTCTCAGAAAATCCCTCTTGAAAAGTGCATCTCAAGCTTCTTTCTATTTGAAATATGGTGAAAAATAGCTAAATTTCGTGAAGGAAAGTATTTAGATGTTTTTTCCCAGTTATTCCACTTCTGCGGCCCTGGGACTACATCTATGAGAACATGGTCGCACTTATGACCTTGCACTTAAAGGCAACCTTCCGCCTGCGATTACACATTCACAGATGTGGTACCGTTTCTGCGGTAAGTCTCTCGCTTCTGCGGGACCTGCCGATCCTCCTTAATTTCACTTTTGCGATTGCTATGCCACTTTTGTGGCTCCGCACCTGCGGTACCTAAATCGCAGGTGTGGTTATGACAGATATCAGTAGCTTTAGCTACTTCAAACAATTTCCTAAATCTTCCGTCAACCTTCTGAAATTATCATGAGCCCCCCGGGACCTCAACCAAAAGCACCAACAAGTCTAATACCACTTCTTAAACTCATACCAATCCTTAAAACACATAAAACAATATCAAAAAGGTGAACCAACCATGGATTCAAGCCTAAAACTCCCAAAATTCTAAGAATACACTTTCGATCAAAAAGTCTATCAAACCTCATTCAAATGACCTAAAATTTTGCACACACGTCACATTCAACAGTACAGATCTACTCCAACCTCAAAAATTCCATTCCAACTCTCGGATCACAACCTCACATCGAACCGGAAACTTCAAAATTTGACTTTTCGACATTTCTAGGCGAAATTAGCTACGGACCTCAAAAACATAATCCGATCATGCCCCTAATCCCTAAATCACCCAACGGGCTAACGGAACCTCCAAAATTTCATTCCAAGGTCGTCTTTACATTATTCCAACTACGATCAACTTTTCAACACTTACGCTCTCCTTTAGGGATTAAGTGTTCCAAAACTCTCCGAAATTTAAAATCAAACATCCCGGCAATTTAAAATAGGAGAAATAAACATGGGAAAAGCAGATACCAAGGGACCGGGACATAAATTCTTAATACGACCGGCCGGATCGTTACATTTACATGATGGAACAAGGGAGGATTGTGTTTGTACAATAGGATTGTGTTGCACACTGCAATGGTTTGTTTATTTTGTATTCCTTATTATATTATGTTGGTTTCGATTTTTTTCGTACGAGGTTCTTATTGGTTTTCAAGGATTGAGTTATTTTCATGAGTTAACTGCCTTATTTTCCAATACTTTTCTTTCCTATATTATTATTATTATATTGCATCCATGTTTTTGTAGGTGACCCACTTTAGCCTCGTCACTACTTCATCGAGGTTAGGCTCGACACATATAGAGCACATGAAGTTGGTTGTACTCATACAATACTCTGCACTTCTAGTGCAGATTTTAAAGTTGGTCCCAGCGTCAATCAATAGATTGCTTGGGTTGACTATTGGATGGAGACTTGAGGTACAACTGCTCGGCACTCGCAGCCCTAAAGTCCCCTTATACCTTATCCTAGCTGTATATTTGTTTTCAGACAGCTTTACTTTCATTCAAACCTTTATCTGTATTATTCTAGTAGCTCGTGCACTTGTGACACTAGATCCGGGGTGTATTTTGATATTTCGGTTATGATTTTTCGCACTTAATTTCAATTATAGTTTAAGGTACTTCAGCTTAATTGGCATCAGTTAATATGTTTTATTTAAAATATCTTAAAAACTATTTTACTGTTGGCTTGCCTAACAGATGAAATGCTAGGTATTATCGTGATCCCAAGGATGAAAATTTGGGGCCGTAACAACTTTGCACGCATTAAAACCATTTCGGAAAAACATGTGAATTTTAGTGATTAATGGGTATGAAGCACATTGGTACTTTTTTCAAATCAAATTACTTATATGACATTGAAACTGATTACGCAAGAAATATAAATTTTTAGTGATAAATGGTAGACGAAGTACATTGGTATTAGACAAATCAAGTTAATTTATATGGCATTAAAATTATATTGGCAAAAAATACAAAAATTTTAGTGATTTATGGGACACATAATACATTGGTATTTGTCAAATCAAATTACTTTATATGGCACTAAACTAGTGAGGCAAAAAATATGAATTTTCCTTAATTAATGGCACACGAAGTACATTATCACTTTGTCAAAGCAACTTACTTCACATGGCAATAAACTGGTTACGCAAAAAATATGAATCTTTAGTGATTAACGGGACATAAAGTACATTTATATTTATCAAATCAAATTATTTTACATGGCACTAAAATTAGTTAGGCGAAAAATGTCATGATCCAATTCTATTATAGATCGTAATAGCGCTCAGCGCCATTGCTAGGCAAGCCAATAATGAACAATCTTGTCATTTTCCTTGTTAATAGCGTTTTCAAATAAATAACTTTCCTTAATTTAAGAGCTTTAATAAATAAAAAGTTCAAAATAATTAAAATGAAAGCAGCTGAGTGCAATCATGGACCATAGAAATAAAATCAAAATCATAAGTCTACTACTGTGTGCCAAGACCTGGTGCCACAAGTGTATAGGCTACTAGCAGAATCTACAAAAGATTACTACTCTACTGTCTGAGATGGAAAATATAGAACAATAAACAAAAGAAAAGACTTCGGCTGCTGCGAAATGGCTCAGAAATAGCTCACCGTGTAGTCTTATAACCGAGATCAAGTATGTGTGCTGGACTGATATCCAAATGCACCTGCCTCAGATCCTGCACATTTAAGTGCAGAAGCATAGCGTGGGTACATAAACAACATGTACCTAGTAAGTATCTTGTCTAACCTCGAAGAAGCAGTGATGAGGGATCGACTTTGACACTTACTATGGGCTAGCAATAATATGACAGAATTATAATTAAGCATCGATTACATGAATAATACTGAAAACTCAATGACAAGAAATAGCAAAAAATCGTTTCACAAATATTGAGTCCCGTTTTTTATCTTGTATTATTTAACAATTTATATCTCAGGCTAAGGAAACAATATCAACCATATTTGATTCGAAAGATTTATCTTGCGCAAGTTGTGCCGAGGTCACACGGTCCGATCCAACATAATGCAATGCCGAGAGTCGAACGGCACAAATTATATATCCATCTTGTAATGACCCGATCGGTTGTTTTGAGCTTTTGTACTTTGCTCACAAGTTCTTGGGCATGAATTTTCCGGTATGATGTATAATGACCTATGTAAATCGTTATTTTTTGTTTCAGGATAATTGAAACGAATTTGGAAGAACAGTTCTCAATTTGAAGCTTGAAATTTCAAAGGTTTGACCTAGAGTTGACTTGTTTGTATATGATCTTGGATCAGAATTTTTATGATTTAGTTAGCTCTGTCGGGTGATTTGGGACTTACGAATGTGATCGGAATTAATTTTAGAAGTTCGTGAAAGGTCTAGGCTTGAATTTGCGAAATTAAGATTTCGTCGTATTTCGATTTATAGATGAGATTTTGATATAGAGGTCAAAATAAAATTTCGAGCGTTGCAGTAGCTTCGTTGTGCCATTTTGGATGTGTGTGTAAAATTTCTGGTCATTAGGCGTGGTTTGGTTGGGTTTTTGATCAAAAGCATATTTCGAAAGATTTTAGAAACTTAGGCTTGAATCCGATATATTGTGAGTAGTTTGATGTTGTTTAAGGTGTTTTGATGACTTGAACTAGTTTGAATAAGTTTTTGGGATGTGTTGATGCTTTAGGTTGAGGTCCCGGAGTCCTCGGATGAGTTTTCGGTGCTCAATCGGATCATTTTGAGTTAAGGAAAATTGCAAAAAAATGAGTCAGCTATTGCAGGTGTTTTAGTCTTCGCTTTCGCGAGAGGAACCTCGCGTTCGCGAGAGGACCCTCGCGTTCACGAAGGAACATGAGAGGAAGCATCAGGTTTAGCCTTCGCATTTAGGAAGGGTAGTACCGCATTCGCGAAGGTCTGGTTTTGTAAGCATCACGATCGCATGAGTCAAGGTCACATTCGCGTAGGTTGGTGAGGCTGAGGCATCATGTTCGCACTTGTGGCGTCGTGTTGGCGGAGAGGAAGTTTGATCAACGAAGTTTTGTGCTTCACGAACGCAAGGCTTTGACTTCGTCCGCAAAGAAGGCTTTTTAAGTAATGGGAAGAATGTTTTAAAAGGGCTATTCCGCGATTTTGAGGCTAAGAACCTCCATTATCGGGCGATTTTGAAGCTTGGGAGAGCTAATTCAAGAGGGAATTAAAGAGGGTTTCATGGAGGTAAGATTTTTGGACCCTAAATTTGTTTCTATGATGAATGTATATGTAAGCTTGAAATCCATGGAAATTAAACCTAAATATTTAGGAATAAGGGCTTGAATTTGGAGAGTGTAAATTTTGGATTTGAGGATTCATTTGAGGTTTGATTTTGATGTTGTTGATATGAATGAACTTGTGGGGAGATGAGTCTTCTAATGATGTAGAAATTTCTAAGTTTCGAGAAGTGGGCTCGGGGCTCGAGTTTTGCTAATTTCAAATTTTTGGTATCTTTCTGACTATTTTGGCTTGAGCTTTGTTTCCTTAGCATATTGTAACGTATTGGTTCTGATTTTGGACAGATTCGATGCGCGTGAAGGCTGATTTGAGGGACAAAGGCATCACAAACTAGAGATTTAGTCATTTTGAGGTAAGTAATGATTGTAAATGCTATCATGAGGGTTTGAAACCCCGGATTATATATCGTTGTGCTATGTTGAGGTGACTTACACACTTGATGACAAACGTGGGGTAGAGCACCACTGGGGATTTTGACTTAGTCCATCCCGAATGATTATTTTAAATGTGTATTTGATAGTTAATTGTTTGATATTATAATATTTTGGGTTGTATGCCATGTTTGGGGCCTTGAGCTGATTTGTTGAGACCCCTAGGGGCATTTTTACTGTTTTCCTCACTTTATTTGTTTGAAAGCATATCTTCAGTCATGTTTTACCTATTTAGTGCTTAAATCTGGCTTCATCACCATATTCTTAAAAAAGGGTGAAAATTGTTTGGGTTGAGTTCCCTGCTTTGTTGATGGCCCGAGTGATCATGAGTTGATGACTGAGATAGACCGAGGGTCTGATTGTGAGGTTGATGACTAAGATAGACTGAGAGTCTGATTGTGAGATTAATGACTGAGAGAGGCTGAGAGCCTGGCTATATATATACATATATATATATATATATATATATATATATATATATATATATATAGACAAAAATATATATATAGAGATATATATATATATATATATATATATATATATATATATATATATATATATATATATATATATACCTATTGAGTGTGAGTGCTGAGTGTGAACGCTGATTGGTAACAGTTGAGTCAGGAGTGACTGAGAGGCTTGCCCGAGGGGCTATATAAATACATACTTGTGCATGAATGATGATTTTGCCGGGGCCTGTTTATGAACTTATTGATTTTCACTCCTCTTTAAAGTGATTTTCTATCAAATATGTTGATTTATTTACTGCTTTCACTCATCTTTATACTGAGCCTACGGAAAAATGATGTCGACGCCCCCTTTTTCTAAGGCGAAATCGGGCATACAACATTTGGCAGGACAACTCTATTCCCTTTCGAGAATTGGATTTTTGGAGTTGAAGAGTCGCCACCTAATGATTATAGCGCATCAGAACACTTCTAAGAAAGGATTGAAATGAAGAGACCAGAGTTTGGGTAAGGGTTAGAAATTATCCCGAGGGGAAGGTGTTAGGCACCCCTCAAGATCCACTAGTGTGGTTCCCGGTCATGCTACAGTTGTTACTTTGAATAACAAGTAAGCAAATAGAAGTCTCAAGTAGAAGGGGGTTTTACATAATATTACAAGAAAATTGAGAGTTTTAAGACAGTAAGGGAAGCAGAAATTTTAGAGTTATAGTTTAAATAACTTTTGAGAAAGATAAACAAGTAAAGGGGAAAGGGGTCCTAGGTTTGTAAACAATATGGATCTCATCAATGCAATACCCGGCAACACTCCTCAGAAGAGAGGCCGCACGTGATATTAGCGCACCGGTCATCATATCTATATTCTACCCTCTCCACCCCATTAAGGTATTAAATCGCAGAATAGTATCGTTGCTTATTGTATGCTAGTACCCGTCCCAATCCTATCAGTCTCGGGGGCATTTGGGACTTCTAGTCCTATCAAGGGAGGAAATTTTTGGGCTTTTTCAAGGGTATAGAAAGGTAAAAATTCTAATGCGTCAAACAAAACACATAGGACAGTTATGGGGTACACATAACAATTAAAGGCTCAAATGAGCTCCTCAGAATCATAAAAAATCTAGTTTAGCACGCCATACATATACTGATTAGGTCTGAATTAAACTTAAACGTTAAGCGGACAGGTTCAACATATATTTTTAGAAAAGAAGTCCGCATTAATTTGCTTGGCTGCAATTGTTGAAGACTGATGCAATTACTGCTTTTACACTAAGGCTTGCCTAGGTGAAACTTGCGGGCATGATATATACTAGTTTTAGAAAAGAAGTAAACAGGTTACAGAAGAGTTGCCAGTTTTAATAAAATAATACAAATATATATATATGTATATATATGTATATGTATATATATATATGTATATATATGATGGACTACGTTTCGGTATCCCGGGAGATCCACTGGACAGTTGAGGGAGGACTACAGGACGGTATCCTGGGAGATGCCCATGGAATCTTTGGTATTTAGTTGCACCTTTCTGTGTTAATTCTATAATTCATTCATTTGTTGTTGACATGTATATTATGTATTAATTCGCTATGGTTGTATAAACATTTTGGGTGCTAGTCATTCCTTTTCTTATACTCAATAGTTGGAGGAGTTCTTTTTAAACACACTTGCACAAGCATACACGTCATTGGACACTCCCCATTAGAGGTGAATACCTTCTGATTTTACTAGGGGTGGGGATAAGCCCTCATTTGTCCATTGTATATGTGAGAATGGTCGTAGTTAACCAGTTAGTTGTCAGCATGACCGTGAGATTGATGGAGCACATGATGCTAGATGTTAGATGTCAGATGCTGGGCTTTCATGAGATATGATTCGTCTGAGACTTGGTAAATTGTGGTAAGAGTTGAATAAGACCTTATGTGAACATCATTGGAGGATATGAGTTTTTGACTAGTTGCCCTTGTTGTGTCTTGACCTTAGGATTTGGATTGTGATTTTGCCCTTATTATATTCTCGTTGTCACTTGTTGCCTTTCCCTTTGTTGTGAACTGTAGAATTTTTGGCCATACATGCAGACTTTACATATTTATATATCGTTTCGTTATCTCCCGTGTTTATACTGTTTAATTGACCGGTAGGTGCCTTGACTGTTCCTCGTCAGTACCCCATCGAGGTTAGTCTAGGTACTTACTGGGCACCGCCGTGGTGTGCTCATGCTACCCTTCTGCACTTTATGTTGTGCAGATACAGGTACTCCCACTGGGTTCGTCAGCCTTGTAAGGAGGCGTATCGGTAGAGACTTCGAGGTATATATGATACGTCCGTTGACCGAGGAGTCCCTTTCCAGCTTTCTATAATAAGTATTGTTCTTTCAGTATTTCTCCTTCGCATAGACATTCTTATTCCTTATCTTGTGATTTGTGAGATTCCGGGTTTTTAAAATATTTGTTTTCTTCAAGACTTGTTGTAATATGTGTCAGGCGGCACTTTAAACACTGATTTATCTTACTAGTTGCATTTTTATTATTTCTTCCGCATTTTGGTTTATATTTCGCGTTGTTAGGCTTATCTAGTCGTAGGAGTAGGTGCCATCACGACATGTTCATGGAGGGTGGACTGGGGTCGTGACGAGTTGATATCACAGCTCTAGATTCATAGGAATCACATATCACAAGCCGGTTTATTAGAGTCTCGTGGATCGGTACAGAGACATCTGTACTTATCTGTGAGAGGCTATGTAACCGTTAGGAATATTCCACTTCATTTGATTTCCCTGTCGTGCGAGATTTTGACATCCACAATCCTAAACCTCTTTCTTCTACTCTCTCACAGATGGTGAGGACACGTACTACCCGAGGTGATCAGGGACCCGCGCCCCTTGTTGCAGCCGTCGTAGGATAGGGCCAGGGTAGAGTTCGAGGACGCACACGTGGTGCAGCGAGAGCACCTGCGCAAGCGGCCACCGACGTACCACAGCAGATCTAGCCGGAGTCTAGTCATCTGGCACACCTATATCTACTTATACTCCAGCCCTTTAGAGACTTTGGCACAGTTCATGAGTATGTACACCACTTTAGCTCAGCCAGGATTGCTTCCCCTTGCAACAGCCGCACCCCAGGCCAGGAGGGGCACTGACTCCCCACGCCCGCACTCCTGAGCAGTGAGCTGCATGTTGAGAAGGTCCCTCAGATTATTCCTACGCTGCCTGCACCACCAGTTCAGCCCGAGGGCATGGCAGCGGCTTCCGAGCATGAGCAGATGAGACTTGAGAGGTTTAAGAGGTATAAGCCTCCTGAGTTCAGTTGTTTAGAATCGGAGGATGACCTGGAATTCCTTGATGAGTGTTATTATATTTTCCGTACTATGGGTATCTCTGGATCGAGCGAGGTTTCTTTAACAACTTTCCAGCTTCGAGGAGCCGCGTATTACTGGTGGCACACCTATGAGTTAGATAGCCCAGACGAGGTAGCTTCACTGACTTGGACCCAGTTTTCAGATATGTTTCTGCGAGAGTTTGTTCCTCAGAACCTCATGGATGCATGGCGCACAGAGTTTGATCATTTGCACCAGGGTGCTATGACCGTCTTGGAGTATGCTGCTTGTCACACCAGTTTGGCTAGACCATCCTCAGCCTTGGTTTCTACTGCTCGCAAGAAGGTTCGCATGTTTATTTAGGGTTTTATTCCTAGCATCGGGTCTAGTATATCCCGTGAGTTGGAGATGGATATTCCGTATTAATAGGTGGTGAGCATTTACTAGGAGGATAGAGGGTATGCACGCTAGAGAGAGGGGGAAGTCAGGGTCATGAGAGGGAGAGCATACGAGATCAGAAGAGAGATTTTGAGAAGACGAGCACGCCTCGTAGACCGGGGAGATATATTGGTCCTTATTTTGGAGATAGGGTGCGACATTGTAGAGGTTTTACTGGTCAGCCAGTTCAGTTCATAATTTAGGCTTTGCATGGTAACTCAGGTGTTCATGGGTCTTGAAGTACCCATACCGCACGGTTCCCACTGCCTCGTCAGCAGAGAGGGTGCTTTGAGTATGGAGATACTAGCAACATGGTAAGAGATTGTCCCAGACTTCAGAGCAATGTGTCATAGTGAGGTATTCTTGCATGTAGAGGGCGCCTAAGAGTGGGAGGTGCGGCTCGTTGATGTGTTTCATATAGTAGGTTTGAGGTCGGTCCGCCAGCTAATGTCATTCAGGTACAAATTTAGTTATAATAGAGGGGCAATATCTATAGTTCATCACTGTTCTGCTTGTCGGGGTAAGTTCCCTTATTTGTTGCCCAATTTCTGGGTGCATTTCATGATTTGTACTTTGCTTATGTGATTATCCGTTGGGAGGTTCTATGAGTGATAGCCGTGTCTATCGTCCGATTTTAGCTGTTGTCGAGAGTTATGAGGCTAGTAGTAAATTCATGTTTTATGTTTTGGTAGGTTTGATGTGATCATTGAGTATACTTGGTTACGAGCTGTGATTTCTAGGCTCCACCAGTGTGGGAGCCAGTATGTGTTGTCAGAATTAATCTAGTGAGAGTCTCTAGATGGGTTGATGTGTACCCTACTTATGATTCAGTGTTGAGGGCGTGACCCTCGCGTTTTCAGGTGATTAGATATGTTAAGACCGGGCTGTGTACGGCGGTGAGAGTTATGTCAGCATAAGATCCTTGTGAGTTCTTTATATGCTTTCATTATTTCTTGTTATATGTCTTGTAGATTTGTGTTTTAGAAGAATTTGTGCTAGTTTTATTTGTTTGTTAGCTCCCTTATGTTCTTTCCTTTCCCATATTCATTCATTTTCATTCTATGCTTCTTGAGTTTTAGTTTGTGGGGTGTCCCGTTGGTTTTGGCAGAGATTTGGTTATTCGGGTGTTTTGTTATGTTGTTTTCGTGGTTATTGTATCATCACTAGTGTTGTGGATGTTCGAAAAGACTTTCCTCTGAATATGAGGCTTATGGCCGGTACGAATTTGATCTCAGGCAAGTATTTCTATTAAAAATGTTGTTGTAGGATTATGTGTGATGTGTCATGTAGTGTTTAGACTGATATGGGATATGGATTTAGGATCGGGTTTTTTGGAAAAGGATGGAAGGTGAAAATTCTGGTTTGAAGGCTTATTGTCATTACTAGAAAGGCTAAATTTCAGTTGAGATGGTGCTGCCATGCTAATATGGAATGGGGTAACGTGAGATCACCCGCGGGTGTATATTGGAAGTGCGCACTCAGTGACTTTAAGACTTTGAGGAAAATCCTAGCGCGTTCGAGGACGAACTTTGGTTTTAAGAGAGAGAGGATGTAACGACTCGATCGGTCCGCGACATAAGGTTTAGAATAGCTTAGAAATATGAGTATCCACTTGCGTGCACGGTAGATTTCGGCTTTCGGATGCTTTAAAGTTAAATTGAATGAAGAAATCTAATTTTGGAAGTTTGAATGGTGAAAGGTTGACCGGAATTGACTTTTGGGTAAACGGCCCCGGAATGAATCATTGATGATCTCAACTGCTTAGTATGGTGATTTTGGACTCAGGTGCGCGTCCGGATTCAGATTTGGAGGTCCGCAGAGTGAATTGAGACATTTCGGCGAAAGTTGAATTTGGAAAATGAAAAGGTTTGACCCACAGTTGACTATTGGGATATCAGGGTCAGAATGCGATTTTAAGAGTTGTAGTAGCTCCGTTATGTCAGTTTAGACTTGTCTGCAAAACTTTGGTGTCATTCCGAGTTGGATTGATAGGTTTCGGCATGAGAAGCGTCATTTGAAGATTTGGAAGTTTTTAAGCCTGATTTTTGGTTTGATTCGTCGTTTCGATGTTGTGTTATGTGATTTAGAATTTTGAGCAACTCCTTGTTAAGTTATATAACTTGTGTGTGTGATTAGATGGGGTCTCGGGGGCCTCGGGTGTGTTTCGGATGGGCCACAGGTCTTTTTCTTCCACTTTGAACTGTTGTTGCTGCTTCTGGTACTCCTTCTATGCGTTCGCGATCGTTCGCGATCGCGAAGGATTTTCTTTGCCACCGGGAATTCTTTCTTTGCATTCGCATAACACATCCCACATTCACGATGTCCAGTGCACCTCTACTTCGTGCTCGCATAGGCAACATCGCGTTCGCAAAGAGCAACTTTTAGAACCTCATATTTCCTTCAACGTGTTCACACTCGTGCTTTCGCGATCGCGAAGCACTGCTGGTCCCTTCTTCGCGTTTGTGTTCTCATCATCGCGTTTGAGATGCATATTTCTAGGCTAACCCATTTTTCCTCTATACGATCACGAGCCTACTCCGCGATCGCGATGAACAATTAATTGGGCAGACATAATTAAATCCCAAATTAGAGGGTTTCATAATTGGCAGAATGGCCTAAATGGCACCTATACTTGTGTCACTTTGTCATGTCGCCCCCAAATTTAGCATTTTGCCAATTGGACACTTATACTCGCCCAAAACCTATATATTAAACCCCTCTGACCGTGTGTGTATCTCAGTTGCTTGACGTGGATGACACATCATATTCCACGTCATTATTTATATTTTACATACTAAAAACACTCATTATATACTAATTTTTAAAGAAAAAGAAAAAGAAAAGCAATGCCTTCATCTCCATCTCTTTTTCCTAAAATTCACAAATTTCTTCTCCCTAGGAAATGCCAAAATTAATGAAAACATAATAAACAGTTATACAAAGTTAACAGAAAAAAGGAAAACATGTACTGAAACTTTTGTTTGCATTTAAGTTTTGGTGGCTGTTTGCATTTGGTTCCTTATCTATGGATGTTTGAGGGCTGTTTGGGATCTTTTCGTTCGAGTTCCGGGCAGATTCGCGGTTCAAGCTAGTCCCTGTTTTCATTCCCCAGTTGTATCTAGCTCAAAAAAAATTTCCGAAATGGAATTTTCCTAATTAAAAGGGAACGAAGAATGAGGGGGTGTTGTTGGGGGATGGAGGGTGGGGAAGAAGAAGAAGAAATAGAAGGGGAGGAACGAAGGGGTTTGTTAAGGGGAGGTGGGAGTGTGGAAGAAAAAGATGAAACAGGAGGGTGGGTGGGCGGGAAGAAGAAGAAGAAGAAACATGAGGGGGGGGGCGAAAATGGAGGAACATAATGTTTTTTTATTTTCTTTCTTACTTATTTATTTTTTGTTCTTTTTTTAATAATTTTTTCTTTTTATTTTAATTATTTTTGATTTAAAATGCTCATAGTCACGCTCATTATCCGCGTGAATTACACTCACTTTGTCCATCTCAGCCATGATATTGCCACATCTGATCGGTCAACAGTCAAAGGGGTTTAAAATATAGGTTTTGGGCGAGTATAAGTGTCCAATTGGCAAAATTCTAAGTTTGGGGACCGGGATGACAAAGTGACACAAGTATAAGTGCCATTTAGGCTATTTTGCCTTCATAAGTTTATCACATTTTGACTTCTGGAGCTCGGTCCTTGGCAAATTTTGAAGGGATTTTCACCTGGGAAACTTGGGTAACTAATTCTCACTTGATTTAGACCAATTTTCATGAATCTCCTCTTAATTTCATCCTTTAATTTCAGATTTCTAATGAAAAATGGGTAGAACTTCATATACCGAATTATTGGGTTTTGAGGGAGTGTTTGACCTCCGATTTGAGATATGTTTATATGGTTAGACTCGTGAGAGTACGAGATTTCGAAAATGAAAAATTCATCCAGTTTCGAGACGTTGGACTGAGGGGCATTTTGGTCATTTTATCTAATTTAGCTTTAAATTAAATAGTAGAATCAATTGCTTGATATGTCATTTACAATGAGTGATTGAATTAGATAGATTTGGGCCATTTGGAGTCGGGTACTCGTGGCAAGAACGCGGTTGCTAGTTGATTTTAGCCGGTTCGAGGTAAGTATCTTGCCTAACCTTGTAAGGGGAACTTCCCCGTAGGATTTGAGTTTTCTCTCTTGATTGTATTCCATATACGTGAGGTGACGAGTGCATGCTCGGATTTTTTTTTTTAAATTGTCCCTTTTAGACTCTTAGACCCTTGTAATCACTGAATATGAAGTTGTTCTTGATACGATTGAGTTCCCTGTTATTAGTTTCACCACTACATGTCTTCCTTGGAACTTACTTGCCTCTTTTGGTTTATCCTTGTTGCCTAATTGACTTTCACTTGTTTAACTGAAGACAATTACCCTTGTATAGCCACGTTGCCCTTCCTAACTGCTTGTCTTTAATTGGAAATCATTATTTTTACTTCTCACGTAATTCATTGGCCTTAGTTGAAAAGAAGTTAGATATACTATGTTTAGTTAATATTTCCTTTATTGTAATTATTTGATTCATGTTAATTCCCTTATTGTTTGGACACCCATTGAATGTGAGTTCACCTATATCTTCGTGTAAACATGTCACATGTCCAATAGTTGCGACTACCGGTGTAGATATCACATACTTAATATGTCATGTTATTTTGTTGAGGTTAACGTGCTTCTTGGTTTTTCCATGACTCATCTTATGTATTTTTTATTCCCTTGCTGGGACGTTATTTTTTCCATTGTTGGTTCCCTTACAGTGACGTTATTATATCTGTTGTTGACTCCCTTATCGGGATGTTGTTATGCTCTTGATGTTGGTGTGTATTTATATTGGGACTACGCATGTGGGATTCCGGTAGCTCCCCCTTGTTTGTTTACATTTGGGACTGCGGGTTCGATTCCCGATAGATCTCCCTGCACATTTACTTTGCGACTGCGTGTTCGATTTCTTATAGATCCCCCTGCACATTTACTTTCAGACTGCGGGTTAGATTCCCGATAGATCCCCTTGCACATTGATAGTTGGGCTACAGTATGGTATCCTGGAAGATCTTTCGGATATATATATATATATGATGGACTACGGGATGGTATCCCGAGAGATCCACTGGACAGTTGAGGGAGGACTACAGGACGGTATCCTGAGAGATCCCCATGGCATCTTTGGTATTGAGCTGCACCTTTCTGTGTTTATTCTGTACTTTGTTCTTTTGTTGTTGACATGTATATTCTGTGTTAATTCGTTGTGGTTGTACAAACATTTTGGGTGCTGCTCGTTTCTTTTCTTATACTTACTAGTTGGGGAGTCTTGTTAAACGCACTTGCACAAGCATACACGTCATTGGACACTCCCCATTAGAGGTGAATACCTTCTGATTTTGCTAAGGGTGGGGATACACCCTCGTTTATCCATTTTATATGTGAAAGTGGCCCTAGTTAACCAGTTAGTTGTCAGCATGATCGTGAGATTGACGAGGCACAGGATGCCATGTGGTAGATTTCAAATGCTGGGCTTTCGTGAGTTATGATTCGTCTGAGACTTGGTAATATTGTGGTAGGAGTTGAATAATACCTTATATGAACATCATTGGAGGATATTATTTTGTTGACTAGTGCCTTTAATGTGTCTTGACCTTAGGATTTGGATTGTGATTCTGCCGCCATTTTGTATCATCATTTATTATATTCTCGTTGTCACTTGTTTCCTTTCCCTTTATTGTGAACTGTAGAATTTTTGGCCCATACATGCAGACTTTACATATGTATATATCGTTTCCTTATCTCCCATGATTATACTGTTTATTTGACTGGTACGTTCTTTCACTGTTCGTTGTCACTACCCCATCGAGGTTACTCTTGGTACATACTGGGCACCGCCGTGGTGTGCTCATGCTACTCTTCTGCACATTTTCATTGTGCAGATACAGGTACTACCACTCGGTTCTGTCAGCCTTGGAAAGAGGCTTATCAGTAGAGACTTCTAGGTATATCTGCTACGTCCGCAGACCAAGGAGTCCCTTTCCAGCTTTCTATAATAAGTATAGCTCCTTCAGTATTTCTGCTTTGTATAGACATTCTTGAGTTAGAGCCTCTTATGTATTCCTTAACTTGTGATTTGTGAGATTCCGGATTTTGGGAATATTTGTTATTTTCGAGACTTCTTGTTGAATGTTCTAGGTGGCACTTTAAACACTGATTTATTTTACTAGTTCCGTTTTAATTATTTCTTCCGTATTTTAGTTTATATTCCGCTTTGTTAGGCTTATCAAGCCGTAGGGACTAGGTGTCGTCACGACTTGTTCACGGAGGGCGAACTGGGTTCATGACACCCAGCCTGCTACCCAAACATAGGAGAGTCAGGACCTATTAAAGGTCAACCCATAGCCTAGGCAGTAATTAGGATACTATCAGGCCAAGGCCTTAACTCAGTAAATAGAAAAGGAACGGGGATAGAAAATTGAAAAGCTTAGGACCCAAAGGATACAGTCTTAATCCATGACAACAACTTTGTATGTTGCCGTGTCATAAACTACACCCCAAACACATAAAAGGGGATGGGGACAGTGATTCATTACAGCAACAAATAGCAATACACAAGTCGCTACTTTAAAATTGAATTCTACAAAGCAGTAAAGTAGGCATGGACATAAAAGCTTGTAAATAAACACATTGTATTTTAATGTTGTAATCAAAACTAGGACATACCAGTTCAAAGAAACAAGTTAAGCCAACGACCAATCAAGAAGCAAAGTGTAGGTTTTTATAAGAGAATTGTGATTTCTATATGCTTACTAATTGTGACTGTGTTAATGAAAGAGAAGAGTATCTATAACTGAAAATAGGTGTAGCAAATAAGGCAAAAATTAGAGTTTAGAGGTAAATATGGAAATATGCACCAATTAAAATCAATCAGTATATGGACTTCCTTTAATTAAGGAGTTCAAATTTGAACAGTAAAGAGCAGAAGTTATTTAAGGAAGTAAATAAAGTAAATATATTGTGCATAGCGGACAAATAAGGACAAATACATAGAAGAAATTTAAGGTAAACAGTCTAGTGGTACTTGATTTGTGAAAATAAGGAAAGGAAATCAGTAAAAATAGCCAGTAAAAGAACCAAACCGAAAATCTTGTTCGAGTCAAAAAATAGGTAATGGAAAGTTTTAGCTTAGGGGAAATCAGTAACAATCAATAAGCAATATTAAAGGGATTCAAAATAAATTAGCGAAACCTTTGAAAGAGAAGTTCCCATATATAAAATACATAGATGTATCAAGCAAAAAGAGATCATGCTAAAGACTATCAATATAAGTTTCAAAGTCACAAACGCAGGAAAAGTTCAAATTCAATTCATAAACTCGGAATGAGTCTGAGGGTTTAAAGTTTCAAAGTAGAACCCTTGTCAAAACATGAAACCAAATTTTCCAAAGAAACCCCCAAATCCTAGGGTTTTTAAATCCGAATTTGATACATAGAAGAGAAGGCAAGTTATTGAGACAGACTCAGAGACATCTTTCGGAGTCTCATGAGAAGCATACAAGCACAATGGCAAGTTCAAGACGAATAGATCATTGAACTAGTACAAGAATTAAGTTTTCAAGAAAAGCTTGGAGTTTAAATGAGTTCAAGTGGTGTAAACTTAAAGAAATAGTTAATGGAACATACCTAGAAAGAATCCAGGAAAAGTGCGGTAAAGGCAAACAAAGGACTAAAACACAGTAAAGAAACACATAAGATAGGCATGTGAGAGCATGATATTGAAACCAGTAAAAGATAGAACGGAGCACAACAAAAACATAATAATACAACAAATATAAGAACACACGAAGAAAACATGCAAGTCAGAAAGATCAAATAAGAACATAGCACGGATCGATTCATACCAAGAAAAGGAGAAGAAGAGGAGCCAAAAACATTTTAAGAACCTTCAAGAAACCCTAATCAAAAAGAAGTGACTTTTGAGAGAAATTCGGAGAAAACGTTTAAGCAACTTAAGCAACAGTGCAAGCATGTAACAGATCTAAAAATAATCAGGGAGAACCTTGATAGTTAGGGTTTCGGATGAAACCTAAAGATGAGAAAGGCTTCAAAAATATCTGATCTAAGTCGGATAATGTCATAATCAGACTCAAAAGACCAAGAGCCACCGAAGAAAGGCCGAAAATGGCCGGGATCTTCAAATAGGTAAAGCTCTGGGTGAAGACCCCCGAGGTCTGGGCTCGATCCTTTGAACAACAGGCTTGCAGTAGCCATAGGAGGCAGGTACATGTCTTTTAATGGCTTTGTACGCCATGGATTCAGGCGGTTTTAGGTGGTAATCGGAGGGAGGCGGCTAGGGCTAGGTTTAGGTATCAGAGAGAATGGGAGAGGAAAGGGATATTAGGGCGGCGGGTTAGTGAGAATTGACTTAGGTTAGGGGGTCGTTTGGGTTTAATTATGGAAGGGTAAAAGGTGGTCATTGATCAAAATGATCAACAGCCTGGATTGAATGGGTAGGTAAGGCATTCAGGTGGGTCGTCTTTAAAGGGCCGTGGATCAGGGTTTTATTTAGAATTGGCTTGGGAATTGGGTTGTAATGTGGCTATGATTGAGATGTAAATGGGCTAAAAGATAAATAGCCAAATTTTCTTTTTTAAATTTAACAAAAATAGCAAAAATAATTTTGAAAGTAAATATAAAAAACTGAACTCAGTAATAGTACCTAAATATTAATTTAAAATAGTGGAACTAATTTTGTATCTATAAAATACTATTAATCGTAGAATAGGCTATAACTGCAATTATATGCAATTTAACTTTAAAATATCAAATAAATTAATAAAAATATGAAAAAATTTACCTTAATTATATTTTGGTGTAAATATGAGGATGGAAATAAATTACTCACCAAAATGATAATTTTTGAGAATAATTATTGAATTTTATATTGTTAAAATAGATAATAAATTAATTTTAAATATCTTAAAAATTGGGAGAAAATACCAAAACGCTTGGGTATGCTTATATATGCATATAAATATTATTTAAAAGGTATTTTGGGTATAAAATATATAAGGAAAAAATTGGGTATCAACAAATGCTGAACAATTTAAACAACTTTCAGTTTAAGCTGGGGTTTTATGAGATTTTCAGAATTTAATAACTGATTTAGCTTTGCTATTTCCACTGAGATTTTTATGTTACAGGTTATTTATGACTCCTATTTTGCCCAAAGGAATGTATACGAACTATGCTTTTCCAGAAGGGCCGCATATGATTTTCATATCTTTAACTGTAAATTGTATTGAACCTCTATATAAACAATTGGAAAGTATCGTCAAATAACTTTTACCAAAAGCTGGATTTTAAATGAGACAATCAATTCGTATTCCGATTTGAAAGCTTGTTGTGCTTACTAAGTTTATCTTAATGTGGATTCATCGTTTCTTACTACTCAGACTTTATTTACTTTGATTACTTACTGGGTTGGAATACTCACATTACTTCATGCACCTCATGCGTAGATTCAGGTAATTCGAAACCCGGTAGCGGGTGTTGATTGCTCAGACGCGGAGTCATTAGAGTTAGCAAGGTGGTTGCACGACGTTCGCAGCATCGATTCCTTCCTCTCACTTCTATTACTGTATTTTGTATATTTTTAGACTCTTGTTGTATTCAGAACTTGATAGATGCTCATGACTAGTAATACCCCGATGTGGGCTTGTATGTTATTTCCGCACAATTCATTCATACTTATGTTATGGAATATTATTCAATTAATGACTTAGAAATGACTGTTAATGATTAACGGGTTAAAATGGGTGTTGTGTCAGCTGGCTTGTCTTCATGAGAGGCGCCATCACGACCAGGCCGGTTTGAGGTCGTGACACATCTATCTGCTACCAAGGCGTTCGGCCCGCTCTACAAATAAAATATACTTTAAAGAAACACAAGTTCTCAATAAAAGTCAAGTATTTTATTCACAGCTTCAAGTAAGTGAAGTTTAACCTTACAATTCATTTATCAATTTTCAATATGACTTTGGCAATTAAATTAACTAGTAGGGGTGAAAACATTTCAAGTATAGCATGATATAGATCCTATACTATCCGGACAATAGAATAATTAGTAACTATGTACGTACTCTCGTCACCTCGTACGTACGTAGCCTCTACAAATAGGAGCACATATTAATTAATTCACATATGGGGTTAATTCTCTCTTACAAGTTTAGAAAAGAGACTTACCTTGCCTTAAACCAAACAATTCGAAACTAGTCAAATATTATATAAAATAATCAATGCATGTTTAAAAGTTCATATTTTAACTATCAAAGTGATTTCCCAATCCTATTTGAAAAATTCTTAAAATTTACCCCCCGGCCCACATGGCCGGATTCTGAAAATTTTTGAAGAAAGCTGTTACCCATAACCTCATGAACTCAAATATATGATTTTTCGTAAATTCTATAACCAATTTTGTCGTTAAATTCCATTTTTATCAAAAACCTAGGTATTCATCTAAACCCTTGATTTTTCCAATTTTTACATGTTAATCTATCCATTTATCTATGTATTTAACTCATGTTGTGTAGAAATTACTTACCTCAAAGTGTTAGGTGAAAATCCTCTTCCAAAAGCTCCAAAAACCGCCTAAGAGATGAAAGGAAATGAGCAAAATAGTCTAAGCCCCGCATTTAATAAGTTGTGTACATGTCGCAAATATCGTATTTGCAACACCTGGTTCGCAAATGCGAGCTTGGGCTCCCACTGCCAAGGTCGCAAATATGAACACTGTCAAGGTCGCAAATGCAAACACTGCCCAGCTCAGGCTTCTTTGCAATTCCGAATACTTCCTTGAAAATACGAGGTTCGCAAATGCGAACAAATTCTCGCATCTGCGAGACCTGCAACAGCTGCCAAGAAACACCAGGAAAATTGAAGTTTTTCTCATCCTCCCGAATGTCCAAAACTCACCAGAACCCTCGGTTCTCCACACTATATACCCACACAAGTCTAACAATATCATACATACTTGCTTGAGCAATCAAAACACTAAAATAACATCAAAACCCACGAATCGGACGCCAAAACGCATGGATTAATTCATGAACTCAAAAAATTCTAAAAATACTTTTGCGCGTCGTATTCCTACCAAATCAACTCGGAATGATACCAAATTTTGCGTGCAAGTCTTAAATGATACTATGGAACTACTCATAGTCTTGGTATTCTATTTGGACCTCGATATCACCAAATCCTACTCTAAACCAAATTTTAAAAATTTTAAAAATCTTTAAAGAACCAACTTTCACTCTTAGGCGTCGAAATGCTCCAAGGTCGTCCAAAATCCGATCCGAGCATACGTCCAAGTTCAAAATTATCATACAAACTTACTGGAACCGCCAAATATCGATTCCGAGGTCGTTTGCTCAAATCATTGACTGAAATCAAACTTAGCCTTTTAAGGATAACTTAAGGAACCAAGTGTTCCGATTTCAATCGGAACTCTTTCAAATCCCGAACTAACCATCCCCGCAAGTCACAAAATAATAAAAGCATATATGAGAACTCTTATTTAGAGGAATGGGATTCTATAAGGCAAAACGACCGTTGGATCCATACAGAAATTGTGAACTTTTAGTGATTAATGAGACACGAAGTACATTAGTATTTTGCCAGATCAAATTATGCCTTAAAATTCGTTTGGCAAAAATATGGATTTTAAATTAATGGGACACGAAATACATTGGTATTAGTTGAATCAAGCACTTTAACGGGTACATACTAAGCTAAGGCTTTTCCGAAGTGGAGGTTCAACCTAACCCACCCACCCACCCCCCTAAAGGTAGCTTTTGATTTAAAAACATTTAATTTACATCGCATTAAAATTGGTTAGGTGAAAGATATAAATATTTGGTGGTTAATGGAACACGAAGTACTTTAGTATTTTATCAAATCAAAATACTTTACAAGTATGGGCAAGGCGAACTTTTCTGTTAGCTAGTATTCTTGCATTGTGTCACCATCCAAAATTCATTGAAAATCGTGATAGCGTCGAATATTACTGTTAGACAATCAACACTAAATAGTTTATTAAATTATTATTTTAATATTTTGAAATCGTAAATTTTCTTCAATTGAACTAGTAAAAGATGAACTTTACTGAATAATAATAATGGTTTCCAATTTCAATGTTGAATCTCCCATAGTCATCCCAGAACTCGGTGTTATAAGTGCATGAACATTTATTAGAAAATAAAATAAAATATAATAATTGTCCGGAATATAAATTTAGACAGAAAAGAAAATACAAATACTGTGAAGGAGACTTTGCTAGCTGGGGAATAAATAAGTAAGATAAGGTGACACCAGCTAGAAGAACGGACGGAATGAGAAGAAATAACCAGGATAGAAAGAAGCTTGAAAGAGAGAATCAGAAATGAAATAGCGAGACCGAAAGAAATTTTTTAAGCGCAGCTTTAGCTGAATCTATTATAGGGTAGGTTCTTAGGATAGATTGACTTATGGCTCTTTCAATCCGCAGCAATGGAACGTTTTGGCGTGTACCAAAATGGAGAATTTGGGAGATCAAGCTTTGAAGTTGGTAGCTGAAAGAAAGTTGTTCGTGAAGGTCAGACCAGAGCGTAAGGAAGGAAGCTCACTCAGAAGCGAATTTCGACTAGTAACATAAGATGCAGTTCACCTAAATCCTCGTATCAACCACGCTGTTGCACCCACAAGGCCACTAGACATACATGTGCATGTACAACAAGTTTAGTATGAGTACGAAAATAACTTGTACCTAGTAAGTATCCAATATAACCTCGAGAAAGTAGTGATGAGAGGTCGACTCCGACATATACTATGAGTAACAATAATATACCAATAATACAATTAATCATGAATTTTATAAAAATGACTGTAAACTCAATAATATCAAACAAGTAAATAATTCTTTTGTTAATAGGATATTTTCAAATTTATTTTCATCATTCATCAATTTACCTCGGGCCAATGAGGAACATCATTTATTATAAATCCCAAGCAATCAATTAATCATACGCAAATCATGTCGAGGTCGTACAACCCGATCCAACATAACATTTAAATTATGTACTATCGAGGACCGAACGACGCAAATCATAGGTGCATCTATTTAAATCTGCCGAGGTATTCGGCTCGCTCCACAACAAGAAAACACAATCAAACAGTCAATCAAGAATTCATCAAGAAACAATTATCCAAGGAAATATCAAACCTATTTAAAGGTCAACAAAACGAAGTTTAACCTTTTAAAAATTCATTTACCAAGTTCGATAGGATTTAAGCAATTTAAATTGACAATAAGGTTATATATATCGCAAGTATAGCATGCTTTTGGGTCTTAAATTGCCTGGACTTAAGCATAATAGTAGCTACGCACAAACGCTCGTCACCTTGCATGTACGTAGCCTCCACAAATAGAAGCATGTATTAATTTTGTTCACCTATGGGGTTAATTCCCTCTTACAAGGTTAGAAATGAGACGTAATTTCATAATCGGCTCCCAAGCCCTTTCGACAACTTGAATCGATGCCCAACACTCCAAAACTAGTCAATAATTATGCAAAGCCATAAATATATACTCAAATACTCATAGCAATTCAATTTATAATAATTTTCAACTCCGTTTGAAAAGTCAATAAAGTCAACCCTCAGGCTCACATGCACATATCTTAAAATTATTAAAAATAAATGTTACCCGTAATTCATATGGTCTATATCTAGAAATTCATCCAGTTTCGTCCATGTATCGACCTTCAAATCAAGGATTTACCATTTTTCAACTTTGGGTCTCAAAATTCTAATTTTTACAACCCAAACACGGATAAAAATAGAAACCAACACAAATAATCATGGAGAAACATCAGAAAAAAGGTCAGATATTTACCCGGTTTTTGAGACGAGAACAACTCCATGAAAATCACCTCAAACGGAGCTCTAGAACTCAAGATATGCCCAGAATACTAAAATTCTCAGTTTAAAACACTATGCATGCGATTTTTCTTCATTGCCTTCACGGGAGACTTTTGCATTCGTGAAGAAAAAAATTTCGCATTGACGGTCAACCCATAAATCCTTCTTCGCGTTCACGGAACCTCTCTAGAGTTCGCGAACAAATCTTCGCACCAAAAACAAGCAAATTTTGTCTGATACGAAAATGGGCACAATTCTCTTATACGACATCAAAATTTGACAATTCTTATTGTTATGGTTCCATAATTAAGATACAAATCTAATGGATCAATGTCCTTTATGCCCAAAGAAACGACGCTGAAACATCAAATAAGAGCCTGACACAACCCAAACATCTTCGAAACACACACGAGGCCCCGAGATCCCGTTTAATCACACAAACCAGTCCCATAACATAATACAGACCTACTCGAAGCCTCAAATCACATCAAATAATATCAACATAATGAATTGCACCCCAATTCAAGCTTAAAGAACTTTAGAACTTTAAACTTCTATATTCAATGCCGAAACCTATCAAATCACATCCGATTGACCTCAAATTTTGTCCACAAGTCACATTCGACATTATTAACCTACTCCAACTTCCGAAATTGGAATTCGACTCCGATATTAAAAAGTTCACTCCTGGTCAAACTTCTAAAAAAACTTTAGATTTCTAGCTTTCGCCAAATGACCCCGAAATGACTTACGGACCTTCAAATCCACTTTCGGATGCGCTCCTAATACCAGAATCATCATACAGAGCTATTCCCAGACTCTGAATCCCAAACGGACATCGAGATCACTGAAATATACTTCAACCCAATTTATGAAATCTTTCCCATGCTAACTTCCACAATTGGCGTCGAAACACTCTCGGGTCATCCAAAACCCGATCCGAACATATGCCCAAGTCCGAAATCATCATAGGAACCTGCTAGATCCTTCAAATACTGATTCTGAGGTCGTTTACTCAAAACTCTAACCTTAGACAACTCTTCCAAGTTAAAGCTTCCGATGTGAGAATTTATTTCCAAATCAACTCTGAACTTTTCCGAAATTCAATTCCAACCATGCGTTACTTGATGTGAATCTGCTCATGACCTCAAACCCCGGACGACGCTCTATAGCTCAAAAATGACCGGTCGGGTCGTCACATATTGTATGGGCAAGTCTAAGTTGTTCAAAGCCGAAATGTAACCGTTAACCGAATCGAAAAATAACTTATTGGTATCGGGTTATCAAGGTAGTGTTTGGTCACATATTGAAATTTTATATGTAACAACTTAACAGTATAGGAGTGTTTATTTTAACCGTATGAGAGTGGATTACTCAATTTTCTTATCTGATAAACCATGAAGAATTCGTATGGTTATACTTTTACCTCTATGTATTTACTTCTCACTTCTTAGGAATTTCGGTGATCTTTCTTTGCCATGTTTATGTTTGTTTTCTTAATTTCTTTTACATAAATTACATTTACGGTAGTATGTATTATGTCGTTTTTGCGTGTCACAGTATTGCGAGTATATGTAAAACTAAGAAAAAAGCTACGCATGTTCATTGTTATATGTGGATCAATTATTTATAACCTTGAAAAACAATTACGAATTTTCTGTTTATCAAATTTTAAGGTTGTGATTTTGCTTTTGATGAATACAAATCTGAACTGGATCCCGTCGATAGCTATTTAAGATATCCGCAGCAAATCTCCTTAATTTTGTCAAACATATTTGCTCATCTAGACAGTAGCAGTTTCATTTGAAGTTTGAAGTCAAGACAAATTCTCTAGTTCTCTGCTTCCTTTTTATAATCTATTTGGTTTAGTTGATAAATCGCAAGATAACTATTCGATAATCATTAATTTAATACTAATCTGTCCTATATTTTATTGGACGACTAGTGAATTATTATATTTATTAACCCACAACCGATAAGTCGAATCGTTAAACGTAAATAATTGTCCGACGCCCCGGGCAAGTGTACTTGCATTTTTGTAGTCAGCGATGCCTTTTTATTTGAAGGATAATCTTTACCCTGTATTGTATGAAAGATAAATAACCTTTTTTTGATATAATACAACACTTCCAAAGAACCTGGAAGAATATTATGAATAATAAAAAGTACTTTAAATGTCATTAAAACTTGTTAGATGAAAGATATAAACTTTTAGTGATTAATGGGACACGAAGTACATTAATATCTTATCAAATTAAATTATTTTATACGGCATTAAAACTAGTTAGGCAAATTATATAAATGGTGCAATTGGAGTTCGGAAATATTTTCGAAAATACCCAACACGACATTTTTCGTCCATGTAATCATATTTTTCAGTTTAAATCTGCAGAGTTGATATTTTGTTCAATAGTATTGATACACCCTTAGTAATTATACACTTATACAGTAAACGCGTAAAATAATGTGTAAAATATATTTAACTTGTATAAAAGTATATTACAATGTAAAATAGTGTATTACACGTTTCTAACTATAGAGATGATTTAACTTCTTCGACGATTTCATAAGGAATAACAAGTAATGAGGCACAAAATTTACGTAGTTTAGTCAGTGAGGCGTAATGGATAGGCAGAAAGGAAGAATTTCACTATAGTAAAAAGGGAGTACTTAAAAGAGAGTAGATGATTTAATCAATCTCAAAGAGTAACCTAAAAATAACAGAGTAAACAGGATGTTCATACTAATATTTCTCAACACCTAACTCCCTCGCTATAAATAGAAATAGAAGAGAAGAGGATACAGAAATTAATTAATGTTTCTCTCGATCTGTGCCTGAAGGTATGTCTCTGAATACTACCTACCTATTTAATTATTTATAGTAGAAAAACTTCCTCCCGCTTCCAAAAAACCTAGCAAATCACTATTTTTTCCAGCAAAAATGGTCACTGTTGAGGAAACTCGTAGGACACAACGGGCCGAGGGGCCGGCCACTGTTTTGGCCATCGGAACAGCCAATCCTTCCAACTGTTTCGATCTAAGCACCTATTCTGACTATTTTTTTAACAGCGAGAGCTTAAGGAGAAGTTTAAGCGCATGTGTAAGATATGTTCCTATTTAGTTTTTGTTTTTTCACTGCACAATATAAATAGTTCCAAGTGTTTTTCAGTAAAGATTATTTGTTTTCCTTGTTGTTATGCAGTATATTTGAATACAACCATGAATTGAACACAACATATTCATGAAAATCTTGGTTAACATCGGACTTTGGTCTTTATATATGCAAAATATATCAAAAATAGTTTTATGCATTTATTTAAAGTCAATCGCTTTAAGCTTTTCCTATTTGTCAATATAACTAAATGAAATCAATAGATAAGAGTTTATCTGTACGAAAACTTTTAGGCATTACATACTCTGGCAAGTCTCTAAGTGATGATGAAAAAAGGATTGAAAAATATCTTGAGTATATGCTTCGGTTAATTGTGAATCTTCACTATTGAGATAAATTACCTAATATATCGAAGCGACGGGAAATATATATATGCATTCACTTGTACGTATGATCTCACACAAATATAAAAATGTATGTGGTGAGTATCGGACGCATTTGACTAGCTTTATGTATTGCTTGAAGATTTTGGACTAAGCATTTGGGTTCTTTTTTGCCACCACTTTCATCTGCAAGAAAGAAATATGTCTTCAAGTAAATCGATAAAAGCATTAAATTCCAACGCTTTAAGTACGTACCAAGGAGCATGTTAATTGAACCTTGCACCTTAGAGATATGCTGGTTTGCATTTTTCCATTATGGTAACGTTGCCGGTGACGGAACAATGATAAAAAGGAGGTACTTTCACTTAATAGAGGAAATCTTGGCAAAAATTCCTAATTTTTGCAAATACAAAGCACCTTATTTTAATGCTAGGTAAGAGATAGCAATTGTTCAAGTGCCAAAACTTGGCCTAAAAGCCGTAGAAAAAGCCATCAAAGAATGGGGTCAGTCCAAATCCAAGATTACTCATTTAGTCTTTTGCACCACTAGTGGTGTGGATATTCCTGGTGCTGACTACCAACTCACTAAACTTCTTGAACTTGACCCTTTAGTCAAGCGATACATGATGTACCAACAAGGTTGTTTTGGTGGTGGTGCTGCTCTACGATTAGCCAAGGACTTAGCCGAGAATAACAAGGGTGCTCGCGTCCTTGTTGTTTGCTCAGAATTAATTAATTTGCTATGTTTCCACGAACCAACTGAAACCGAGTCCGAAGTTTTGGTTGGGCAAGCCCTCTTTGGTGATGGGGCATCAGCTGTCATTGTCGGTTCAGATCCAATTATAACTATAGAAACGCCTTTATTTGAGCTTATATTCGCAACTCAAACTCTTCTCCCGGACAGTGGACATGCAATTACTGGTAACCTCAATGAGACTGGGCTGACAACCGAAATACATAAAGATACTCCAATGCTAATATCAAAAAACATTGAGAAGATTTTAGACGAAGTGTTCCGGCCTTTGGGTATTTCTGACTGGAACTCCATCTTTTGGGTATCTCATGCAGGTGGACGTGCAATTTTGGATCAAATTGAAGTAAAATTGGGCCTAAAGCCTGAAAAACTCAAGGCTACAAGACATGTCATGAGTGAATATGGTAACATGGGCAGTGCTTGTGTTTTGTTTGTTTTGGACGAGATGAGGAAAGGCTCTATCAAAGAAGGACCGAGTACCACCGGTGAAGGGCTCCAGTGGGGCGTGCTTTTTTTGGGTTTGGGCCTGGGCTAACCGTTGAGACGATCGTCCTTCGTAGTGTTTCTGCCTAGGTTGGAGTTTTTATATGGGATTTTTACCTATGTATACCATATAGCAAACCTTATTACCAAAAATATTTAAAGTTTGATATTTATCCGCCTAGACCATATTTTGTTTACGAAAAAGTGTCGCTATTGGGTGAATGGCAGAAATAGAACATTGCGGTGCCACTAATAGATTTATGCCACCTTCATGCTTGTAGAGAGACATCAATTGTTCTCAGATTTCTTTGTAACCTCTTATTTTTCTCTCAGGAGATTCATATTTAAAAAAAAAAACAGGAAAACACCTAAAAATATCTCTCAACTTTCAAAAATAGTCTATCGATGTCAATAGTCATTTCATGCATGCCACTGTCGTTACATATTTGGCTCATCCATGCCATGTCATTATTGACAAACGACTCAGTTTTTATTTTATTTTAAATATTTATATCACCTACATTTCCACGTGTCATGTCGTTATTGGTCCGAGTTAACCCATGTCCCACTTAATTTTAACATTGGTTAGGTCCATCTACCCAAAACCTACCCGTTTAAAACTTACCCGAATCAATTACCCAACCTAAACCCTTCATACCACATCCCCTTCTCTCCAATCGTCTTCCCCAAGAAGTAAATCTTGGCGGTGGTTGTTATGTCGATGATGGTGATTGACCACCGTAACATCTCCGAACTAAGTGGGGAAGACGTCGGGGGAAAAGGGGATTTGGTATGAAGAGTTTGGGTTGGGTTATTGATTTGGGTATGTTTTAACCGGGTTGGATTTGGGTAGGTGGACCTAACCAAGGTTAAAATTAAGTGGGTATGGGTTAATTATTTGGACCAATAACAACAGGATACGTGAAAATGTGGGTGTTATAAATATTAAAAAAAATAAAAATGTAGTCGTTAGTCAATAATGGCATGGATGGACTAAATGTGTAACGGCAGCAGCATGAAATGATCATTTATTTAACGGATGACTTGGATCGACCATTTCTGAAAGTTGAGTGACATTTTTAGATCTTTTCCGAATAACAAATAAAACTCAATCCACAGAGCTTGTTTTACAACTTGGAAGAATCTTTTGCAAGAAATTTTCAAAAACTTGAAACTAAACCAAAAAAAAAAAAAAGAGCTTTCGGAGTTTTCTCTTGTATCTTTTGTTGCTGTTGATATCCTTTGGCTTTATAGATAGGGTTTTAACATATTTGACCGATAATCTAAAATAATTACAATCGCGATATAAGAAAATTTTACTTATTATTTATATATATTTCGGCTATTATTTTGAAGGGCGAATATACGATGATGATTTTTTCTTATAAATAAAGACCTATGCTTTTAGTTGTGGTGGAGAGAGAGTGTACTTAATACAAATTATTTAGTTTAATTTGATTCGCTCTCTTGAGTAATCAGACCAATCAAAATCGTCAATCTATGACAATTATATTTGATTAATTCGGACATGCCACTTAAAAACCTGGAAGACAGCTTTGGTTGGCTTTTACTTCGCCACAAAAGTTTACACATGACATAATTTCATTGGCCTTTGACTTTGGCTTGGGCTTTGGCTTCGGCTTGTGCCAATATGACTCGTGTTTAAATTTAGTCGAAATTTTTTAGAAACTTAAATTCAAAAATTTAAACTAACTATCTATGATTTCAAAAAGTTTGTACGTTTTAATTTGCCCCATTGGTAGCTTATAGTGAATGTCTTCACAGTCTCACGGCGCACATGACAAGTGGAATTAGCTAGGGGTGATAAATGGACGAGTCAGATCGGATGTGGATCGGATCGGTAATGAAAAAATTGTTAAATTATTTGATCCAATATATATTTAATATGAATAAAAATAAATTAACCAGCGGATAATATGGTTATCTATTTTTATACATGACTTATTGAATATGATCACTTTTGAAATAATTCTTAGTCTTCCAAACTTGAGGAAACTACACTGTGAGGCTTTACAAATATAAAAGTTAAACCCATTAGTTATCCGACAAAATGGATAATATGGTTCTTGTTCATATTTGACTTGTTTTTAAAAAGTTTATTATCCAACCTATTTTTTAATGAATAATATGGATGAATAACTATTTTCTTTTAATCATTTTATCACCGGTACATGAAACTGGCAGAAAAAATAAGAAAGCTGAAAAGTACTACTACAAATCAAGAAAAAAAAACAACCCAAGTACTTAGGATTGAGATAAATTGTTACTGAATACAAAATATATGTATATGTTTACATTCAACAAAGTGAGACAGAAACAAAACACAAAATCAAAGTGATTACAATTTGTTCACACAAAACAATCCACAATCTCTTGTTTAAAAGATTCAAAAAAAGAAATATCAGTAAGTAAGATGGACAGCAATCCTTAACAATGTCTCTGCACCATCTGTGACATGTCGACCAGGTGGTATTAGGGAACGAATCTCTGCAAATCCACAAGCATTTTTGAACTTACCAGTTCCTCCTGTAACTGAAATTCGAGACATGGGACTTGCAATTCTGTAAACTCCAAAGAAATTGAGACTATCACCATATTCTCCTCCTTCAAACATGGCCGTAAACGCCATCATTTGAGTACTTCCATCTGCAGAGCTTGAAACATAGACACCTTGTGCTTTTCCAAGATTTTGTGTTCTCAGCTCGGGGGATGAAGTCAAGTAGTCGTCGATAACAGTAATGGTACCTGTTGAGACATAATATAATAAAGCTTAATAAAAAGCAGACGTTTATGATGGTATAAGCTAAAACAACATGAGCATACAGTTCGATATGGAAACAGAGCATGCAAGAGGTTTCAGGCTCAAATCTTAGTGCTACCCGAAAAAAAAAAAATATTTCCACATTTTTGGTCAATGAAAAAGACTTAGACCTATTACACGTGAGGTCGTGTTAAGATACTAGTAACATAGTTAAGACTGTTAAAAGTGTAATTCCTATCAAACGTTGAGCCAAGATTTCAAGATTAAGTTTGGAATTTTAATCCTTTTAAGTTACCGAATTCTAAATTAATAGTTCACACATATTCAGTGACTTTTTTAAGGAGAAGGAGCCTTGGAGCAACGGTCAAGTTGTCTCAATATAACCTATAAGTTACGGGCACGAGCCGTGGACCTATAAGTTATCTTTATGTGACCTATAAGTTAGGGTTCGAGCCATGGAACCTCTTGAGCTGCGGCCCTTCCCCGAATCCTGCGTGAACGCCGGATGCGTTATGCACGAGGCTGCTAATGACTTTTTCTAAACAAATATAAAATTTGAACCAAAGCTATTAGGTTTGCCCGAAATCGTTCCCGGCACTCTAGCTCCACCTCTGATTCCTCTAACAACTTAAATTTGTTGAAATGATCACACATTTCAATATGATAGCAGAGTAGGCAAAAGATCCTAGGTTCAAATCACACCACTACCCAAAAAGCAAAAAAGATCATGTTTGTCGACAATGGAAAATAATCAAGCTGACATGTGAGAGGACATGTTGAGGCATGTTGAAACATACTACTAATATAAATAAGATAATTGAAAGTGTGATATTTCTAACAACTTCAACTTTTACGTACCAAAGCCGAGGCCCAAGCCATCAGGGCCTAATTGAGTAGTCCCAGTAGTTTGGCTATTCTGGTTACCAGCAAAAGTTGTGCCTGCTAAGCCAGTTCCTAGTGGAACACCATTGATATTGAAAGTTGGGATTACACCATTGGAATTGGGAATTGCTACACCATCCGTAGGAGGTTCGAAACCTAAAGGCTTAGCAAAAGGCACTTGTCCACTGTAAATATTTCCTAATAATCCGGTTATCGGTCTAGCTGTTGGATTACTGCCTCCCAGAATATCGTGCAGGTATAATTCCAGGGTCGGTTCGCCAGGGGTTTGAGTATCAATTGAAGAAACATGGAGTGCCAAGTTTATTGTTGCAAATAAGAATGAAAAGAAAATGGAAGATGGTGACTGACTTAGCATTTTGAGAATTTGCTTATCAGGGAAAACAGAGGTTTTTTATTAATGTTTTGGGTGCTGGATTAAGATGTTTTCTTGGATTAATTATACTTAAATTAGCTCAACATTGGCACTTTATATAGAGATGTGATCATAATGAGAAGAGGTGGAGTTGTTATGAGATAGAGTAATGTTATTAACTGTTGGAGTTATTGTAACAAAACCTCACAAAATTTTGTGTCATCCATTATATTATATAACACAAATAGAAAGTTCTGTACATATTAATTTGTGTTTTAAAATATGTTTAGTCCTGTTAGTTGTATTTCGTTTCTTTGTAATTCAGTAGGAAGGAGACCTTTACAAGTAAGAATTAGTATTATCTGTTAAAGAGATTTATTACAGATAAGAGAAATGATCCATAGCCCAATTATTGAACCTAATCCATCGTAATTCTAGCTTTTATTTATTGTTATTTTTATTATTATTATTATTTTCTTTCGGTTACATTCCTAATACTAGTAGTGGCAGTTAATTTACTATCTACATTATCGCAGTAATGAAAAAAGATGAAATACAAAATGATGGTTTTGCTTAGTGAAGACATCATGCTGAGGAAATTTATTAGACTATAGTCCTTTAATGCCTTCTTAAATCACTAGTAAAATTGATGATTAAGGAAATTTATTTGATGAATTTCATGTAACATCTATCTAATTAAATTGGATCTTTCTACTACTTTATTATGAGAACTCGAGTTATGTTCTAGGAAATTGACTTCATAAAATCTAGAAGTATATTCCATTTTTGGTTAATTGATTATATCATAGTACTTTGTTGTCATGTCTATGTATAGTAATAACGCTAATGCCTTCTTTCTCTTCTTTCATTCGAAAATCACTAATCCAATCAATTCAGATTCAAGTCATGATGAACTAGTAATGGAAAAATCACTTCCTACTAAAAATTTAATATTTTAATTAAGAATAAAAGAATCTTATTTATGGTACCACGCCCCTTAGTGGCATATTAATGCCTTCAAATAAGTTCGGAATAAGATATTTGTGCAATTCTTCATAGAAGTGGAGTTTAGTGGTACATATATATGTGTACCTTTTCAAAAAAATATATAAAGCGAAAGAGGAGAAAAGGAATGGTTTTTCTTTAGACTCCCTATGCGTCCTATTTGTTAAAAGAATTTCTTTTTCAAGTGAAAAGAAATTGATTTGGAAGAACTACTCAAAGAAATTATACATTTTCCAAGACCAATAACTACGAAAAGGGAAAACATTTACTTTTAATACTCATATTCGCTTTCCATGCTTAGAAACACTCATATTGCAATATTCAAATTTCATACCAGTTACGCGAAATGGTAATAGATAAGATTATATGTTAAATGTCAAATTTTAAAATAGATCATGATACACTTGACAAAAAAAAAAGAAGAAATTATGATACACAAGATTCTAACAACATTGTATTTCCTTCATCAAAATCAAATACATAATTGGAATTTTATAGTTGTTTAACCAAGAAATAAGTTTTTCATCAAAACTAGAAATTTAGAAGAACGCGGGTTACTAATGGAAAATATAAAGAGAGAATTTTGAAAGTAATATGATCAGAAAGCAAATTAATCGGAGTGTATTCTAATAATATTTCATATGTTACAAGTGTTTACCGTTAAACTTTTTATAGTAATTTTTGAGACACACATCTTACCTTTGTTATAATAAGGTTATTATAAGAAATTAATGATATTAAATGAAACTAAGGGTGTTAAACGGGCCAAGTTGACCAGGTTCTGGATCGGCCCAAACCGGTAGAACCCAGAACCGGCCTGGACCGGTAGGGGAATGGGCTGGCTGGGTAGGGGGTGGGGGGTTTTGACGGTTTAAATTTTTGAAACGGGTAATAGGCCCGGTTGAACCCGGAAGAGTTACTGTTCACTCTTACCGGGTTAACCGGACTGGCCCGGTCTGGTTCAAGGGATAGTTTTTTTTAATTTTCGAATTGAGTGGCCCCCACAGACCATTGGCAACTGTCAGATTCTCATTTGGTCTATTGGCCAACAGGTCTATTGCACAAATAGCCTTTTTTTAATTTTTTAACCCTTTTTCAATTTACAAAACTAACCTTCTATAAAACTATAAATATCTCCCCCTCTCCCCCCCCCCCCCCCCCCATTTTCTTCATTTCTTCGCTCAATACTCATTTCTCTCATTCTCTCATTCTCCAATTTGCAAGACTTCAAGTCTTTAATTCATCATTTCATCTTCTAATTTTATTTGGCTCTTTTTTCCTGAATCTAATTTATCGTGTTTTGTCATTCGAAATTTGAAGTTTGAAGTTCAAAATTGAAATACTTGCTTGACGTTTTGTTCGTGGTAACATTGAAATTGCATAATCAAGTGCTCAATTTATTGTCGAATTCGGTGCACTCCCTCCAACTCTTTCTCTTATTTACTCCCTCCGTTTTATATTGTTTGAGGTACTTTCCTTTTTAGTCTGTTCCAAAATAAATGACATATTTCTAAATTTGAAAATCCAAACAATTCAACTTTAAACTCTTCATTTTACCCCTTTTGCCCTTAGTGAAAAGATTTTATAGCCACACAAATGGTATGACCCCACAAACATTTTACCCCTTAATCTTTTAAGACCATAAGTTTAACAAGTCTTCTTCTCTTTTCTTAAACTCCGTGCCGAGTCAAACTACCTCAAAAAATATGAAACAGAGGGAGTAATATTTTAATTGCATGTTTAATTTTAGCTTATACTTTAATTTTTACAATATGTTTCATGATGCTAAAAGAGCGTGTAAAAGAGTTACTGGTAGGGGAAATAAAAAAAAGAGGTAGTCCTTCGTCTAATGATAGTGTAGATATAGATTATGAACAATTACAAGAAGATTTTGGAATAAAAGATAATGAAATAGGAATAGAAGAAGAGATACCAGCTACACCTATTAGTGCTGGGTTTGGTAGTATAGGAGTTGGAGTTGCTACAAGGGGTGGTGGTCGTGGCACTACTGGTAGACCACATGTGGCTCCGACTACTAATCGTAGAAAAAGAAGTAAGGTTTGCAATTCTTTTGAAATAATAGAAGTTACTGATAGAGTTAAATGCAAAATTTGTAAGCGTGTTTAAGCATTTGACTGGAGGAAATTTAGGAGGGACTGGGACGCTTGGTAAACATATGAGAACTGAGCATCCCATAGAATGGGACACTGATGGTAATGGATATCAAACAAGTATTAACCTTACTACATGAGGTCTAGTGAAATATGATAAAATGAAGGATCGTGAGGAGTTAGCAAAAATGATTGCTTTGGGTTGTCTACATTTTTCTTTTGCTTCTTCATCATATCTTATTATGTATATTCAAAGGATTTACAATCATTTATTTAAAGGTATCCCTAGAGGTACTTGTAGAGCTGATATCTTTAGATTTCATGGACAGTATCAAAAATACATACGTTATTTATTTAGCAACATTCTTTCTAGAGTTTGTCTAACTTCTAATATTGGTCATGTTGTTAATGGAAATTATTATTTGACAATTACATGTCATTGGATAGATGATACTACTTGTATGCAAAAACGTATTATCGCTTTTAGATATGACGAAGATCAGAGTCATACTGCTGCGTTTATAAGTAGTACTATTTGTGAAGTTGTTGAATTTTATAATCTAAAGCACAAAGTATTGTGTATGTCTTTTAATAATGCTTCTAACAATAATGCCGCAATTTCAATATTAAAATTGCATTTGCAATCACCTCTTACTGAAATTTTTCAAGTTAGGTGCGCATGTCATGTTTATAATTTAATTTTTAAAAGTGGCCTGGATTTATTTTCAACTGAGATTACTCATGTTAGAAGAGCATTTAGTATTATTCAAGGAAAAAATAGACTATCTGGAATTAGGGAATTTAAGAATAATTGTACCGAGTATAACCTTAAACCCAAATTCACGCCAGACATATTATTACTAGATTACATATATATTTTTAAAATGTTGCTACAAAAGCTAATGCGCATTGTACTGATCCAAACCGTATGTTAACAAGTGCTACTTGGGAGGTCATTAATGATGTTGTTAAATTTTTACATAAATTTTATACAGCTACTATTGAGTTTTTTGGAGCATATTATCCCACTGTTACTATGGCTTTAGTATATATAGCTGAAATTTCTTTTCTACTATCTAAATTTAAGAAGAAAGGAAAATATAAGGATGTTGTTGAAAAATACAAGCAAAATTCAAAAAAATATTTCTTTCCAATTCCTCTGTTTTACTTAATTGGTGCAGTTTTAAATCCTTCTATTAAGATGTCTGATTGTCACCAATTAATGAATGCTTTATATACTTATATGGAGATCGGAGAAACTGAAACCCTAAATTTATATGTCTCTATGAACAAACTAAATGAATATTAACAATAATTATATAATTATTATGCAAATGTAATTGATGATGTTGCTCGTGCTGTAGGTAATGTTAATCCCACTATGCATTGTAGCACTTCTGCTACTGTGGATGATGAAGAAGACTTTGATAGTTTTAAGATTTTTTCTACATTTTCTAACACTCAAACCAGCAGCAGGAATATTGATGAACTTCAATTCTACTTGTAGAATAAAAAAGAGCCTCGCACAAAGAAATTTCACCGTTGGGATGGTGGCATGAGAATGGAAAGCAATTTCCTTTTCTTTTTGTTATGGCTCGGGACGTGCTGAATATACCAATTTCTACTGTTGCATCGGAGAGTACATTTAGCCAAGCAAGACAACAACTTAGAGACACCCGCCACTCATTGGGAAGCAATGCTTAAGAAGTTTTATTATGTTTCATAGATTGGATTAGATTGGAACAAAGAAATCAAGGACGTGAAGATGTTGATAGCCCAGAAGACGAGGAACTTGGAGATATATCAACACATGATAACCCATCCGAATTTAACACTCCAGAAGAATGTCAATCGGTTCATATTGATTATGAAGAACTTATTAAAGCAATGGAAAACCTGTGAATTTATTTGTTGTTAAAATGTAAATATTTCAATTTGTAAGTTTGAAATTTGAATTATGAAATAAAACTAGCACTTGCAACAAGTAAAAAAAAATCTCATTTTTCTTGTATTATTTAAATTAATACAAAGTATTAATATAACTTACAAAAGTTATACAAAATTCCAAAAAAAAATAAAAAAATACTAAACCCGGCCCGGCCCCGCCCGCCCCCGCCCGACCCCCTCAACCTGTAACCCTTACAGTTCAATATTTGCCCAGATGAACCCGAACCCGTTAAACCCGTTATGACCAAGCCTGGAACCAGCCCGGAACAAAACACGTACAGATCCAAATAACGCAGTCCCAAACCGGCCCGGCCAACCCGTTTAACACCCTTAAAAGAAACGTTACATTAAATAAATATTCTTTAATACTTTCAGTATTTAATACGCATTAAATACTGCATTTGGAATTTCATAGGCTATCAGATTCATTCCCTTGATTCTTCTTGATCTTGGAGTTTTAAATGTCTTGAATAAGTACGGACTCTTTATCACTTGAATAATTGCACGTGCCTCTTCTACTACATTTGCTCGCATCCATTGTTGCTCGTGTCATTGATCCTTTGACTTTTTGACCAATCTACATGTCATGACATGTCATTTTCAATATATAAACTCGATTTTTCCAAATACACATAGTCCCCCAACTTTTCATTTATTCATTAGTTGAATATTTGAGAAGTGGATTCTTATTAAAAGGGAATTTTTATCATTATTAATGCTATGAAAAAATTGACGCTTCAATTATCTCTTCCATTTAATGCTCCGTACACGTGTCATTTCATCTTTGGCTCTACAGTTTTGCATCCGTTTTCAAGGCTTTTTTACGGCTTTACTGTTCACGAAGTGCCAGTTACCTTTATTATAGACTTTCCATCATTACACTTTTTCCTTTAACGGTTGTTCTCTAATATAAATATAACTTCTTTTCTTGTCTTTTTTCACATAAAGTTTTATTGAATACTTTATTCTTCTCAATATTGTTCACTTCTTCTTCACATCGATATTCATCACGTTTTCTTCTAACCTTAACCCTAAGTGAGTCCCTATTCTAGATAACTTTCCCAATGCCCCCGTTAGACATAGAAGGGGTAGGGGTGGTAGACTTCGTAATTTAGGGTCTACCCATGGTGGTAGTTCTTCTGGTTCTTCTGTGCCCTCTTCTAGCTCTGGTCTTGCTTCTAGAACTAGAGGTTTTTTTACTCAAAAATCATCTTCTAAGGGTAAGGAACCCTCTGAACCACTACAAGAGCCCTTGGTAGAAGAGATAGTTCTTAGCGACTTATCTTTCCACCAAGATAGACAATCGCTTCAAAGCCAAGTTTCTGGTTTGGATCATGCTGATACTTACCCCACTATGATTACAGAGGTTTTAGCTCCCACTATGATTACAGAGGTTTTAGCTCCCATAGTTTGCAAAGATTGTCATTGGAACAGTGATTCCCCTATTGTAATCCCTAATCCAAATCAAAGAATTACTTCCTATATGACTGGTTTTTACCTTAGTAGCTAGGAGTAAAAGAGTTATAGTGAGGGCGGAAGATGATAAGGATCGCAGCTGGTATGCTTGATTCATTGCTGCCCCCACTGTTGGTTTAGTGGGTAAAGAAAATGTTCCTTTTCCTGAGAAATAGAACTTTGCACGTATGTCTTTTTCTCTTCTCCTTCCTTTTTCCTTAAAATTTGAAAAAAAAAATTCTTTTAACTTTCTCTTCTTCTCCTTTTTTGTATCAACCATGGGATTTGTGGATAAAGTTTCCAACTTTTGTGGTTGGGTAGATAGTCTGTTGAAGACCGCGCCTGTGGAGGCTAGGTCCTGGAAACCTATTTCCAATCATTACGGTTGAAAAGTGAAAACTCATGTAAGATTTTTTTTATATCTTTCTTGTATATAAAAATTTACATCATTCTAACATCTATCCTTTTTTTTATCAGGATTTGCTATTCGAGGCATTCCTGCTGAGGCAGTAGCGGCCTCTCGTTTCTCTTCAGGAACTCAAATTACTCCAGGTAGAGCTCGATATATATACTCGTGAAGAGGAAAAGGCATAGAAGAGGACTCCGAGGAAGAAGATGAAGGTGGCTCAATAATAACAAGGCCAAGCGCTAGGAGACGTATTATGTCTGATGATGAAGTCGAGGTTTCTCCCCGTACCTCTTCTGCCGAGCCTATCCATCTTATCTCTGATGACGATGTTACCCCCCCCCCCCCCATGATACGCATGAGTCCATTGCCCAGCTTTTTGCTAGTGGTTTTGAGAGTGGTGATTTAGGGCTTGTTTTAGATGAACTTCCTGTAAGACCCCGAAAAAAATTTCACTAAGTAAACTATGCTTTTGTGGCGATACGTTGGCTAATTATAATATTTATGTACTACTGACATGGTAGATATCTATTGGAGTTGGAAAATAAGTGCATAAGCCTTGTGGTAAGTTATTCGGGGTCTAAGTAAGGGCCTAAGTCCAAGTCAAGTTGGAAAGAGAAAGACTAGTATTTCAAATGGGTTCGCAAAAGCCTCCATTTTGAAGGATCATATCTGAACATGTATAAAGTTTTATGTTTGGACAACCTATCATATGAAATATCTTCCAATCTAGTATCAAACTCTTCAAACCGTTCATCATTTGGATATTCCTACGCGAAGTTATGATCAAACTACCAAAGGCTGGAAAATGTATCCTGTGTCAATTCTGCGACCGTAAATCATGACCCATTTCTCACTTTACGGTCACATTCTAGTCGCAGAATGGGCCAGTGTAGCCCAGTTTTGGGCGCCTGTTTTCTGGGGCATTCTGTGGACCGCATTCCTATTCTGCGGTCCATTCTGCTATAGCAGAACTGATGTTGTAGGGTTAATTTTCTAATTTTTATAACTCGGCCCAATTTTGATATATAGACTTTGGGGCTTCATTTGGGGTCATTTTCTATTGATTTTAGAGAGAGGTGAGAGCATTTTAGAGAGAGAATGAGGAACCCAACATTTAAATCATCCAAGCCTCGCATCAATCTTCAAGAATCAAAGAACCCAATCACAAGATTTTCATCTAAGAGGTAAGATTCTATACCCTAGGTTCTTAATTTCGAGTTTGCATTATAATATGGGTTATTGAGGTATGATTCTTGGGGGTATTAGTATTGTGTATCCATGCATGTACAACTTAGGTTTATGGGAAGATTGTTTAACTTAAATAAGTAAAGATTGGGTTAGGGAATAAAGGAAATCTTGAAAGGGAATTTGAAATCAAGATGCACATCTTGTATTTGATCAAATGCTCAAATGAGCTAGAGTTATGAATATCTTTCTAATTTTTGCTCAATTTTGCTATTTCTAAAAATAAAATTGAAGTTGCTAGAATTTTCAAAATATCGTAGTAATTAAAGGAAAGCTCAAGAAAGGTATGTATGGCTAAAACCCCGTATTTTAGATATTGAGCTATATCGATGCTTGTGTAGATGTGGTAAGACTGAACTTTGAATTCTTGCTTTTGTTGATACTTTACATGAATTGGTGTTGTGACCCTATATATGTGGAAGATGCATTCCAATGTGATCAATGTGCTATTCTTGAGAACTTGAATTATAAATGTACTTGGTGATGCCTTTGATGTGTTTTATTATGGGTTGGTGTATCCCCCCCCCCCTTTTTATTTGGAAGAATCCGTATTTAAAGTTTTGTTGTTAATAGACTTGAGATGTATGATTTCTGGAACATTGTATGCGCCCACGGTTCATAATTCCTCTCATGTGCACTTGACATTTAGAATTGAATGGCTTGTTGTTGAAATTGATATTGATATAATATGTGGGACCTATGGACGGGCTATGAAACGCAGAGGTATGTACTGTAATATGTGGGACCTATGGACGTGCTATGAAACGCATAGGTGTGTACTGTAACATGTGGGACCTATGGACAGGCTATGAAACACATAGGTGTGTACTGTAATATGTGAACCTATAGACTGGCTATGAAATGCATAGGTGTGTACTGTAACATATGGGACCTATGGACGGGCTATGAAACGCATAGGTGTGTACTCTAGCATATGGGACCTATGGACGGGCTATGAAATGAATAGGTGTGTACTGTAACATGTGGGACCTAATGTGGGACCTATGGACAGGCTATGAAACGCATAGGTGTGTACTATAACATGTGAGACCTATGGACGGGCTATGAAATGCATAGGTGTGTATTGTAGCATGTGAACCTATGGACGGGCTATGAAATGCATAGGTGTGTATTATAATATGTGAGACCTATGGATGGGCTATGAAACGCATAGGTGTGTACTGTAACATGTGGGACCTAATGTGGGACCTATGGACGGGCTATGAAACGTATAGGTGTTTACTGTAATATGTGGGACCTATGGACGGGGTATGAAACACATAGGTGTATGATATAATATGTAAACCCTATGGATGGGCGATGAATCGCAACCTAAAGATATGGAAATTATGTGAAAGCTATGTGATCCCTTTTATTTGACAATGTCGTGATCATTTAAAGTGTTTGAGTTTCACTTGTGATTTCCTTATTGTTGTATTAAAGTTCTTTCTAAATAGATAGTGTTTAGTTATACATACTAGTGCTATTCAATGGCACTAACGTCCTTTTTGCCGGGGGCACTGTATCGTTTTGTGATACAGGTGTTTCCACAGTGAGCGGCATCGGCCAGCGGTAGCAGTATTCTCTTCCCATCATACTTGGTGAGCCCCACTTTGTCTCGGGGTCATGTCATGTATCTCATGTTCATTTTCTCATCACATATTTGGTATTTGAGGTATAGCCGGAGCCTTATTGCCGTCATTTCCATATTATTCTTCAGTTATGTTTATAGGCTCCGTAGATAGGTTGTGGGTAGTGTCGAGTATTGGAAATTAAAATAGAAATACTTATGTTTGGGAATGATGTATACAACTTGTAATACCTTTAATGTGGCGAATAAAGTTGCTACTGAAAATAGAATGGAAATTATTAATATTATTTTTATAGAATTTGATTAATGGAGTCCATCCCCTAATTATTCATGAGTTAGTTTGGGTATAATGAGACCTAACAGGCTTGCTCGGTGGGGTTTACTCGGTTGAGCACCGATCGCGCTTCTCGAATTTTGGGGTGTCACAAACTTGGTATCAGAGCCTAATGTTTTGAAGTGTCCTAGGATGTCTCAGAGCCATGTCTAGTAGGGTCCTTCTTATCGGTGTGTTGTCGACCACATCTATAAGTTGGAGGATATTCAGACATTTAGGAATAACACCTTCTTTGATATTCCGGATCGTGCGGTGAAACTGGTTCCTTCCTAATCAGTGCATTGTTCTATCTTTCAGTAAATGGAACCTAAGAAGAAAGCGAGAATTGGCCAAGAAGCCAATACCACCCTAGAAGTGGCTGATGATTCACTACTTGATGTCGCGGGTGAGGGTAGTCACCCTGCTATTACTCTGCCGGATCCTTCCCGTTGATACTCATGTCCCGCCTCCCACCCCAACTTCTGGTTCTGGTGTTTCTAATAGGGATCTAATGGGAGCTATTCAGATATTGGCTCAGTTGGTACAGAGGTCAAATGTTGCACCCACTTCATCCAGCCAGCCAGGGGATTCTACTAGTTCCAGGGTTAACACATTCCTTCAGTTAGACCCTCCGGTATTCACAGGTGCCAATCCAGAAGAAGACCTTCAGGACTCTATTGATGAGATGCACAAGACCCTCAGGGTGATGCGTGCGATTGAGACAGAGGGAGTAGAGTTGGATTCTTACCATCTGAAAGGGGTGGCCTATTCATGGTTTGAGTTATGGGAAGATTATCGTGAGGAGGGGAGCCCTCCGGAGAAGTGGAGCGAGTTCCTTGATGCCTATGTAGATCATTTCCTACCTGCTGAGACAAGGGAAGCTCGTGCAGCAGAGTTTAAAAATCTGAAGCAAGGTGGTAGGAGTGTGTGGGAGTACCATATGGAGTTTGCTCGCTTGTCCAAGTATGTTATTCATATGTTGCCCACAATGGGGCTAGGGTGCGTTGGTTTGTTCAGGGTCTCAATCCTTTAACTATTAATAAGGCATCTACAGCTGCATTGAATTCTAACATGAAATATGGGAAGATGGTGGCATTGGCTTAGGCCATAGAGGATCGTAAATTGAAGAATAGAATGGAGAGAGAGGGTAACAAAAAGACCTATTCTGCGAGCAATTATAATGGCTCCTACAGTGGGGGTAATGGAGGGAAAGAATCACAGAGGAGAGTGTCATACGAACCCACACAATCAATCCTTTAGATCTCAGCTAAGGCGCTACCCTGAGGGTCTGATCAACAACAGTGTGGCCATAATATGCAAGACCAAGGCAACATGAAATCTAACCAACAGGTCCAGTCAAGTGGGAGCCATCAGAGGCAGCAGCTAAGACATTGTCCCAACAACTGAGGAGCAACAAGTAAGTCCATTAACCCCTTTTGTTCTATGATGTATGTGAATAGGTATGACCATTTAATTTCGTGCCATGGAAGACTGACCATGGGGTGATACTTTCTTACATGTTTATACCTCCAAACTCGATAAGTTAACTGATACAGAAATGATCAGGTGAGATGGGAATGGGATTTGAGGTGTTTACACATGCTTACAACACGAGTTAAGTGCTTAGAAAGGATGTTTTTATATTGAGTATGTGGTATGTCAGCATGTTACCTACATACGTTAGAAATGTGAATTCGAGGGGTATCGATTAAGCTATTTCTCTATCAACATAATGTCGTTAAGTGAGTTAAATCAGAATTTCTACTCATTGTATATGTACATCTATATTGAAGAGTTCTCATAAACGTGGTATTAACAAGGTGTTGAAAAACATACCACGTATCGACTCTTTGAATGGGACGTATTATTTACAAAGTCACCCAATCACAGTTTTATTATTCACAACCTCCTATGGAATTGAGCTCTATAAGTATGTTCATGAATTGAGTTATAACACTATTGATACTTCCCACTTGATTTTCCTAAATTCTCACCAAGGGATTATGTCCGATGAATTTCTTACAAATTCTTTTTATTTAATTGGACAAAATTTACTCGCTTGAGACTATACATGTCAAGTTTTCCTATGTGGTGTCAAGTTCCGTGCAAAGTATCCCAACGTTGTGATCCTTCTCAAATCACTGTTTTACTCAGTTGTGTATATGGATTAAATAGTTTGAATAGTCAATCTACTCTCTTGCGAATATCATCATGAAAGCTTCTCACTTCCTAGTAACATAAGGATATACCTTAACACCTATCATAGGAATGCATGTAAATCAAAATGGTTACTGTGTGCATAAAGTCTCTCTAAAAATTGGGATACCCACATCCCGTCATAGGAAAATATTGTGTTGCTATAACTTTCATGTCCACTTGGTACCTCCTGCTGTATGTAGCTCACTTTGTTCCAGTATTAAGGTTTCTCGTGGCCTGATTGCATATTGCAGTTGGGAGTTAATATAGTAAAGACATGCCTAGGTTATAACAAATGATTATTTTCTCCTTATACCTCCACAATGTGTTAATTGTGTTCCTTGGTTAGTGAATTCATTGTTCTAGTTCCCAACACTTGTCCGATAACCATGAGAGAACATGCCCTTCAATGTGTCACTATGACACTTCTTTTATCAAGTCAAAATCTATGGAGAATTCATCATGAACATCTGCAAACCCTCCATGATATATTGCATATATCCCGAGCATATTAATTCGAAAGACAAGTGGTTGTATCTGTAGTTCCCTTGTATATGATCAATCATCAAGGTTCAACTGTTTGAAATATGATAATCTCTTAAGTGTTCAACTTCTTTTCATCCACATAGTCTTGTGGCATAGATTCCATGTGTCAAGTAATGTTAAGAGTGCAATTCGACTTCATGTATTTTGAAATACATATCGCATTCAAGGTGCCAGAAAAGTAAACTATGCTTTTGTGGTGAAACGTAGGCTAATTATAATATTTATGGGCTACTAACATGGTGATTATCTATTTGAGTTGGTAAATAAGTGTATAAACCATGTATTAAGTTATTCGGGGTCCAAGTAAGGGCCTAATTCCAAGTCAAATTGGAAAATATTTGCAATAGACTAAGATTTCAAATGGGGTTCGCACAAGTCTCCACATTGAAGGATCATATCTAAACGTGTATAAAGTTTTCTGTATTGGACAAACTATCATATGAAATATCTTCAAGTCTAGTTTCTAACGCTTCAAATCATTCGTCATTTGGACATTCCTACGCGAAATTATGATTAAATTACGAAAGGCTGGAAAATGTATCCTGGGTAAATTCTGCGACCGCAAATCATGTCGCATTTTCACTTTGCGGTCGCATTCTGGTCGCAGAATGGGCCAGTGTAGCCTAGTTTTAGGCACCGATATTACGGTCCATTCTGCTATAGCAGAACCGATGTCCTAGGGTTAATTTTCTAATTTCCCGACCCTATTTTGATATATAGCCTTTGGGGCTTCATTTGGGGTCATTTTCTACTGATTTTAGAGAGAGGTGAGAGCATATTAGAGAGAGAAGGAGGAATCCAGCATTTCAATCATCCAAACCTTGCATCAATCTTCAAGAATCAAAGAACCCAATCACAAGATTTTCATCTAAGAGGTAAGATTCTATGCCCTAGGTTTTTAATTTCGAGTTTGGATTATAAGATGGGTTATTGAGGTATGATTCTTGGGGGTATTTGTATTGTGTATGCATCCATGTACAACTTAGGTTTATGGGAAGATTGTTTAACTTAAATAAGTAAAGATTGAGTTAGGGAATGAAGGAAATCTTGAAAAAGGGATTTGAAATCAAGATGCTCATCTAGTATTTGATAAAATGCTCAAATGAGCTAGAGTTATGAATATCTTTCTAATTTTTGCTCAACTTTTCTATGTTTAAAAATAGATTGAAGCTGCTAGAATTTCCGGAATATCGTAGTGATAAAGGAAATCTCAAGAAAGGTATGAATGGATAAAACCCCGTCTTTTAGAAATTGAGCTCTATCAATGCTTGTGTAAATGTGGTAAGACTGAAATTTGGATTCTTGCATTGGCTGATACTTTACATGAATTGGTGTTGTGACCTTATATTTGTGGAAGATGCATTCCAATATGATCAATGTGCTATTCTTGAGAACTTGAATTATAAATATACTTGGTGATGCCTTTGGTGTGTTTTATTATGGGTTGGTGTATCCCCCCCTCCCCTCCCCCCCCCCCCCCCGCTTTTGATTTGGAAGAATCCGTCGTATTTATAGTTTCGTTGTTAATAAACTTGAGATGTATGATTTCTGGAACATTGTATGCGCCCATGGTTCGTGATTCCTCTCATGTGAACTTGACATTTGGAATTGAATGGCTTGTTGTTGAAATTGACATTGATGTAATATGTTGGACCTATGGATGGGCTATGAAACACATAGGTGTGTATTGTAACATGTGGGACCTATGAACGGGCTATGAAATGCATAGGTGTGTACTGTAACATGTGAACCTATGGACGGGCTATGAAACGCATAGGTGTGTACTGTAATATGTGAACCTATGGACGGGCTTTGAAACGCATAGGTGTGTACTGTAACATGTCGGACCTATGGACGGGCTATGAAACGCATAGGTGTGTACTGTAACATGTCGGACCTATGGACGGGCTATGAATCGCATAGGTGTGTACTGTAACATGTGGGACCTAATGTGGGACCTATGGACGGGCTATGAAGCGCATAGGTGTGCACTGTAATATGTGGGACCTATGGACGGGCTATGAAACGCATAGGTGTATGATATAATATGTGAACCCTATGGATGGGCGATGAATCACAACCTAAAGGTATGGAAATTATGTGAAAGTTATGTGATCCCTTTTATTTGATAATGTCGCGATCATTTAAAGTGTTTGATTTTCACTTGTGATTTTCTTATTGTTTTATGAAAGTTCTTTCTAAATAGATGGTGTTTAGTTATATATACTTGTGATATTCAATGGCACTAACGTCCCTTTTTCCAGGGGCGCTGTATCGTTATATGATACAGGTACTTCCACAGCGAGCGACATCAGCCAGTGGTAGCAGTATTATCTTCCCAACATTACTTGGTGAGCCCCACTTTTTCTCGGGGTCATGTCATGTATCTCCTGTTAATTTTCTCATCACATACTTGGTATTTAAGGTATAGCCGGAGCCTTGTTGCCAGCATTTCCATATTATTCTTCAGTTATGTTTTGAGGCTCCGTAGACAGGTTGAGGGGTATGTCGTGTATTGGAAATTATAATAGAAATACTGATGTTTGGCAATGATGTATACAACTTGTAATACCTTTAAAGTGGCGAATGAAATAGCTAATGAAAATGAAATAGAAATTGTTAATTATATGTTTATAGAATTTGATTAATAGAGTCCATCCCCTAATTATTCGTGAGTTAGTTTGTGTAGAATGAGACCTAACAGGATTTCTCGGTCGGGTTTACTCGGTTGAGAGCTGGTCGCGCTCCTCGAATTTTGGGCCGTGACACTTCCCCTCTCTTCCTTTTCAGCCCCAGTGTCTACAATTCCTCCTCTTCCTCTGCCTATAGTTTCTTCCTTATCTGTTACATCTGCTTTTATTACTTCTTCTACTGCTTTCAGTTCTTCTACTGTTCCTCCTTCAATAGTTCCCCCTTCTATTTTTCATCATACAAAAGTGGGTTCTACGAGAAGGAGTGCTGCCATGAGGAGCGTGACTATCAAATCTCTGCCAATAGTAGCCTTTTAAGGAAGTCTGGTCAGGCAGATGTTTGGCTTGAGCCTTTGATTGTCCCAATTGAGAAAGAAAAAATGAATAGCCATAGCTGGCTGACTTTGATGAACGATATAGTTCATGCCACTTTGAAGGCATTTTCCTTTCTTTACTTACTTTTGTAAAAATTTCTTTTTCTAGGATTCGTATCTCCTTCTCTTATCATTTTCAGGCCAACCTTATTGGTACAGAGTTAATGGGCAGAGTTTCTCTATTAGAGAAGGTGGCACATGACTCTCAATGAGAAGCAGCTAACTAGAAAGAGCTGTTTGACAATGCACAAATCACTATAGATGATTTGCAAGAAGATAAGAGTAACCTGGAGCAGCATGTTCGGGCATTGACTTCTGAGTTAGCAGTGGCCAAAGCTTCTTCAAGCCAATCAGAGAAAGAAAAAGAACGTCTCGAGTCTTCTTTCTCGGATCAATTATCCAAGACAAACAAAGAGATTAGAGAGCTGAAAGCACTTCTGAACCGAAAAGAGGTTTATATGGGAGATCTAGTTCTGATTTGACTCAAACACAAATGGATTTGAGAACTTCCATTGATAAGATTCGTGCTTTGGAGAGCTCCAATGCCTCTCTTCAAATCTCTTACAATTCAACCATGGCTGAGAATGAAGAACTTAAGAGTGAAATTGCTGCTTGGGAAAGAGATTATTAGCTTCTCGAAGATAAAGTGGTCGTTTAGTAAGTTGGACTTTTTTGAACTTGTGATTTGATGCCTTAGTTGAGGTTGGCCAGGAGAACTTCAACTTAGAGTCAGAATTAGCTAAAGTCATGGAGACCATTGAAAAGGCTCAACAACCACTGGACTTTCCTTCTCTCGTGATCGAGGCTCCCGAAGCTGAAGCTCACATGGCTCAAGCTCCCAAAGTTGAGGTTCTAGTTAATGTTGAAACTGGTGCAGATACCATGACTCTTCCTCACCTCATTAAGCCTATTGTTTCAAGCCAAGATAAAATCGTGCCTGTGGATGCTCCTTCTGATGTCTATGCCTCTCAATGACCAGTTTTTCTTCTTAGTGATTAGTTTTTTGGAATGAACTTGTTTTGTTTTGTTTTTTTCTTTTTGGAAGACGGTAAAAAAACCCTTAGTTTCTTTTAAGGGTTATTTAGAAGTACAAGTCCCCAGTTCTTGTTATGGGGCATTTTGTATAAAACAACTTTGATGACTAATTTTATACTTAGTCTTTAGATTTAAATATTTTAAGAAGTTTTCGTTATTATCATTAAACTTCCATTTGTTCTATTCTTGCCTTTTATTTTCAAGGACTTAGAGGATAGTTAGCATTTTTATCCTTTGAAAATGCTTTTTGATTAATCTCATGACTAAATAACATGAGTTTTATAAAAAGGCCCCTTTTATATTTTGACACTTAATGAAGAAGACATATCAACTTCATAATGGTGTTATGATACGATGAAAGAAATAGGAACACACATGTTTCTTTAGAAATGACTTTGACAAGTTTTTATTTCTGAACCTTGACAAGTTTTGAATACTACTTTACATGTATTTGAATTACATCTATAGCTTTCGCGTAACTGTTTTCCTTGTAGCAGATTTTTTCAAAAGAAAATAATAGACACAGGGTTTTTTCTTATAACCCATTTTAGTACACAGTCTTTACCCTAGCTCCATATATAAGGAAGGGTTTGAGAGGTGACTTCGTTGTTCTCATGAGAAAGAACACTATGATGAATGTTATGAATGTCATGGCTTTGTAATTTTTTCTTTGCACTTGTTTCTTCTAAGCTTGATTTTTCCTCAAATCTTTTTTTACCTTCTTTTTACACGTGCATGTGCATATTATATAGTCCCCCAAGTGTTTGAGTGTTGAAATTTAAAACCTCGAGCACTTGATAGTTTTTCTCACTTTGGTCCTTTTCCTAAAATGAAAAAACATACGGGACTCGGAGGTGCAATTTATAGATGAAGACTACTTAACCCATTTGTATTTCTATCAGAATTATTATAAACCTGGGCCAGAAATTTTAGTGTATTCCATTTTGCCGTATTGGTCGTGACTCATCATTTAGTACGGGTTAGCATTTTTCCTATCATCTAAAATTGTTAGTAAAATATTAACAATTCAAAGATAAAATTTAACATGGCGATACCTGACCTTGGGTATTTCCTTAGAAGTAGTATTGCTTCAAATGAACAACATTCCAATGCTAAGGTAGAACTTTCCAGTCCATTGTCTCCAATTCGTATGCCCCTTTTCCTGCAATACCACAAACTCTATAGGGTCTTTCCCTTGTTGGACTTAATTTTCCTAAATTAGCAGCCTTCGTAGATTGAAAAACCTATTTGAGTACGAAATCCCCAATTTTAAAGAATCTAAGGTGTGCTTTTCGGTTGTAATATCGTTTTATGACCTACTTTTGTGCTGCCATCCTTATTAATGCAGCTTCTCTTCTTCCTTCGAGTAAATCAAGATTGACCCGCATCTCTTCATTGTTAGATTCCTACGTTGCCTGTACAAATTGTGTGCTTGGTTCTCCTATCTCAACTGGAATCAAAGCCTCAGCTCCGTAAACCAAGAAAATGGTGTTTCACCCATATTTGTTTTTGTAGTTATACGATATGCCCATAAAACTCCAGGTAACACTTCAGTCCAGTTAACTTTTCACTCCTTAAACGCTTCTTCAAATTGATAACTTTGTTTGTTGATTCTGCTTGTCCATTACCCACCGGATGGTATGATGTGGATGTTATCCTTTTGACGTGCCAATTTTGAAAAAATTCCGTGATTTGAGATCCTATAAATTGAGGTTCATTATCACACACGATCTCCTTTTGTACTCCAAATCGGCATATGATATTTTGCCAAACGAAATCCTTGATCTCTTTTTCACGTATCTGTTTGAATGCTCCTGCCTCTACCTATTTTGTAAAATAATAATTGAGTACGAGCAAAAACATTACCTGTCCTTTTGCTTGTGGTAATGGACCCACGATATCCATCCCCCATTTACTAAAGGGCTACGGTTCTATGACTGGATGTAGTAACTCTGCTGGTCTATGCATATTATTAACGTACCATTGACACTTGTCGCAGTTAGATACGAAATTCTCTGCCTCTTCTTCCATCTTGGGCCAGTAATATCCTGCCCTAATTAAGGTCCTTACCAATGATCTTCCTCCTGCGTGATTCCCGCAATTTCCCTCATGTATTTCCCTCATTACGTACTCCATTTGAGAAGGTCCGAGACATCTTGCTAAGGGTCCTCAAAAATTTTACGATAAAGATTCCCTTGGTTTAGATAGTAACATGCGGCCTTTTTTCGAAGTGCGTGTGCTTTTCTCTTATCATCAGAAACGATATCATGCTACAAAAAAGCAACCTTATTCAATCCCCAAGTTAAATTAGTAAAATTTACCTCATTCTTATCAGGGTCAAGGATTGAATGAAACAAATGGATAACTGAGGCGTTTGCATCACCTGCCACATCAGCTGCAGATGCGAGATTAGCTAAAGCGTCTGCTTCAACGTTTTCATCTATTGATATTTGAACCACTGTCCATGTTTGAAATTGTTTTATCAATTCTCGTACTTTTTCTAAATACAGTTGCATTCTTGCTTCCCTAGCAGTGTAATCCCCAGGATTTGATTAACCAAAAGCTGTGAATCGCTTTTTTTTATAATCTGATTTATGCCGAGTGCTCGTTCCAATCCAAACCTGCAATTACAGCCTCATACTTTATTTTATTATTAGTTATAGAATGACATTTAATAGCTTGTCTAATGGTTTCATCCGTGGGAGGTACCAATGCAATACCCAAATCTGCACATTTTACATTAGAGGAATCATCAGTATATAAGGTCCAAGCTCCTGGGTTAGCCCCATTGAACACCTGCAATTCTTTTTCTGCTTCCAATTGCATTACTTGGCTAAAATCAGTCACGAAATCATCTAACACTTGACATTTTACAGCAGTTCTAGGTTAGTAAGTGATATCATATTCACTCAATTCAATAGCCCACTTAGCTAACCTTCCTGATAATTCACGCTTATGCAGTATATTATGTAATGGGTAAGTTGTTACTATAACAATAGGATGACACTGAAAATATGGTCCCAATTTTCTAGATGCCATGATTAAAGCAAGTACTAGTTTTCTAATTGCAGATATCGTGTCTCTGCGTCGAAAAAAGATTTAATAATATAATAGATAGGGGATTGTTTACCTTGGTCCTCCCGGACTAGAACAACACTTACCGGTACTACTGAAACGACAAGGTAAATCAGTAATCTCTCCCCTGTCATTAGTTTTGCAAGCAGCGACAGATTTGACAAATATATTTTCAAATTTCTAAGTGCTTGTTGACAATCTTCATTCCAATCAAAATGATCTTGCTTCTTAAGTGCTGAGAAGATTTTGAAATATTTTTCTGATGATTTGGAAATGAATCTCTTCAAAGCTGCAATTCTCCCGGTCAGTCTTTGGACCTCTTTTTTATTAGATAGCACATCAGGTATTTATTCTATTGCTTTAATCTGTGAGGGATTCACTTCAATGTCACGGTTAGAAACAAGAAAACCTAAAAACTTACCTGATGCGACCCCAAATGCGAATTTTTCGGGATTCAACTTCATGTTAAAGTTTTGCAAAATTAGAAATGTATTAGACAAGTGAGATATATGATCCTTAGAATGCTGAGTTTTTACGATCATATCATCTATGTACACTTCCATGGTTTTTCCCAAATATTCTTGGAACATTTTAGTAACCAACCTTTGATAGGTTGCTCCAGCATTCTTGAGACCTAATGGCATTACTTTATAATATTAAGTCCACCTATCTGTTATGAAGGAAGTCTTTTCCTTATCTTCAGGATGCATTTTGATTTGATTATAACCTGAATATGCATCTAAAAAACTTAATATCTCATGTCCTACAGTAGCATCAATTAGTTGATCTATGTGCGGTAAAAGAAAAGAATCTTTTGGACAGGCTTTATTAAGGTCTGTATAATCTACATAGACTCGCCACTTACCATTATTTTTAGGTACCACAACAGTGTTAGCTAACCAGTTAGGATATTTTACCTCGTGGATAGACCCAATTTTTAATAATTTTTTGACCTCAACTTGAATCACCTGATTCTCGAAAGCTCCTTGCTTTCTCTTCTTTTATTTGATCGGTGTGTATGATGTATCTTCATTTAACTTGTGAGTCATTACCTCCGGCGGTATACATGTCATATCAACATGCAACCAAGCAAAACAGTCCACGTTAGCTTTTAAGAATTCAATTATCATACCTCTCATGTTCGGGTTCAGATTTTCTCCAACATAAACTTTCCACTCGGGCCATTGTTCAAACAATGTCATAGCTTCCAATTCTTCAATTGTTGTTTTAATGTTTTTATTTTCTTCTGGCTCTTGAATTGTGTCAGGCCTCGAGTCTATATCTGTTCGTTCCTGTTTAATTGAGGTTTTGAACTGTGATATCCTCAACTGCTTTTTGTAATTGCTATTTATGTTCATTTATCGTGCCTGCATCTGTCAAAGAATTAATACTCCTAGCTGCATGATGATCTCCACGAATTTGAAATATTCCCCAAGGTGATGGGAATTTAATAACTTGATGTAGAGTTGATGGAACGACATCCATTCCGTGGATCCACGGTATCCCCAGGATCATGTTATAAGCCATATCAATATCTACTACTTGAAATTTAGTTTCTTTAACAACACCCTCTACAAAACTTGTTAGTATTACCTCTCCTTTTGTTACTACACTGGAATTATTGAATCCAGACAAGGTATGCGCCTTCGGTATCATTTTATCTTCATCTTGCATTTCACGTAACACCATTACTAGGATAATATTTACAGAACTTCCGGGATCAATCAAAACTCATTTCACATTAGTATCATGTATAAGTAAAGATATTATCGGTGTGTCATTATGTGGAGATAATACGCTATCTGCATCTGTATCATCGAAGGTAATACTTTCTTCCTCCAGGACTTGTCGTACCCGCTTCCCGTGGGTAATAGTTACTTTAGAAACTTTATTGGATGTTGTTTACGTCACACCACTGATATCTTCTCCCCTGCTTATGACGTTGAATGTTCTTTTGGGAGAAGGTGGTTTTGGGGGCACCTGCCTATTTTTCATGTAAGCTTCCTTGCCTTCCTTACTGAACAACTTAGTAAAATACCCTTGTTTCAACAAGTGATCAACTTCACTTTGTAAAAATCTACAATAAGCGATTTTATGGCCGTGGTCATTATGAAACCCGCACCAATGATCAGGGTTACATCGATTTGGATTTGACCTCATTTCTTTTGGCCATCGAACCTTATCTCCCATGCTTCTCAAAACAGCTACGATCTCAGAGATGTTGACGTTGAAAATGTAACCACCGAATATTTCCTTTAAACTTTTGTCATCATCGCGTGACTCATGATTGTTTCCTTCGTTCCTAAATCTTGATGAGGAACCTGACCCATTATTTATAGATTTGTGATCGTACCTTTGATTACCTTGCCTTGACCATGAGTCTTTTCCCGCAGATCCCATGTAAGGCTCGTATCTATTTTTACCGGACCTCCTTTCATTTTCTGCACGTCTCAAACTTACCTGTTCCTCTTTGTGGAATCGTGGAACAATGTCCTCTTCAATCCGCAACTTCGTACTGTACCTATTATAAACATTATTCCATGCTGTAGCAAGGAATTCTCGAAGGCTCTCCTTGAGTCTCCTCGTAGCCTCCGAGCTTTTTTCATTCAAATTACTTGTGATAGTTATAGTTGCCCAATTGTCAGGTACACGCGGCAAAGTCATTCTTTTACGTTGAAATCTATCCACGAAATCTCGAAGTAGTTATGAATCTCCATGCTTGATTTTGAAGATATCCTTCATTTTTTTTTCTACCTTTTGAGCTCCGAGTGTGCTTTGATGAAAGAATCTGCAAGCTCAGCAAAAGAGCTTATAGAATTTTCGGGTAAGAGAGAATACCATGTTAGCGCCCCTTTTGTGAGTGTTTCACCAAATTTTTTGACTAACACTGATTCGATCTCCTATTTGGCCAAATCAAAGCCCTTCACGCTAGTTGTGAATGTTGTCACATGGTCTCATAGGTCTGTTATTTCATCATACTTTGGGATATCAGGCATCTTAAACTTTTTTGGAATTGGAAGGGGAGCAGCACTTGGCTTCCAAAGTTTTTGTGAATATTTATCCATATCCACCCCTTTGATTACAGGTGGAACCCCCGATATTTGCTCTATGCGGTCATTTTGCTCCTTGAGTTGTTTCTGCAGGGCTAGTGTTAAATTTTGCAAATGCAAATTAACTTGACTCCTTGGTTCTCCCTCCTGTTATTCACTGGGAGTTCCTCCATTTCCTGAATTAACAAGTCCAGAATGAGGATTCTCTAATGTGTTGTTATTGGGTGTAAGTCTGGGTGGTACAGCAGTTAGCTGACTAATTAGAGCCTGAACAACTTTATTGACATGCACAACAATTGCTTTTTGTATGGCTTCATCAACCCCTTCAAAATTCTCAGATTGACCTAGCCCTTCTGCATGAGATCCCTCAGGAGTGCCTTCATGAGATTACCGTGGTGAACCATGTGGAGAAGGGACCAGGTTAATATTTTGTAAATCTCCCTGAACCTGTTGGTTTTGATTTACCTGGTTTCCTTGAGTGTTATCATTGTTGTTTGCCATAGTTGATGGAAATAGATTATCGATTTTCGGTAGCGGAACCAATTTGTTTAACCAAAAAATAGGTTTTTAGTCAAAGTTAGAATTTAGAATAACACGGGTTACTGATAATCAAAAGAAGATATAAAGAAAGATTTTGAGAGTAATATGATCAGAAAGCAAGTAAATTAGAGTGTATTCCAATAATATTTCGTGTGTTACAAGTGTTCAACAATCTCCTTTTTATAGTAATTTTGGAGATATGTGCCTTATCTTTGTCATAATAAGGCTATTATAAGCAATTCATGACATTAAATGAAATGTTACATAATCATTACCTTAAATAAATATTCTCTAACGCTTTCAGTATTTAATACGCATTAAATACTCCATTTGGACTTTCATAGGCTATCATATTCATTCCCTTGATTCTTCTCGATCTTTGAGTTTTAAGTCTTGAATAGGTACGGGATCTGTATCACTTGAATAATTGCCCGTACCTCTTCTGTTATCTTTGCTCGAGTCCGTTGTTGCTCGTGTCTTTGATTCTTTGATTGTTTGACCAATATACGTGTCATGACACGTTATTTTCAATATAAACTCGATTTTTCCAATACATTAGTGTATATTAAAGATGTTTGCATCAAAGTCATTAAGGTTTGACTTGGTCTATGACGTTTATCTCCACAAGGTAGTAATAAAGATATATAGATACTATTCTTCTTAGACCCATTATATGAAATTATATTGAATTTTTTATTATTATTGATCTACGATGTGATCGATTGGTTTGTTTAGAGTTAGAAGATTCGTTACGTTGAAGGTAGAACAATTAAAAACACATAATTAAATTAAGGACATGCGTAAGTCCGATAGCTAGTAGATGAACCAGAAAACTAACATCGTTTATCTACATAATTTTTTATTTGAATACACTACATAGAATAATGAACGTATACCCTCACTAACGAATCATGCAAAAGTATTCACACCCATGACAAAACAACTAACACCACCAACAATTCCAAATAAATTGAGATCGAGTGAGTAACGACTAGGGGTGTACATAGATCGGGTTGGTTCAGATTTTACAATTACCAAACCAAACCAATTGTGTCGGGTTATTAAATCTAAAGACCAAACCAAACCAATAAATTCGGGTTTTCCAATATCGGTTTTTCTGGGGTTTTTTCGGGTTTTCGGGTTTTTTTGAATTTCTTTTCCGGTAAAATCTTCGTAGAACAAAATACATAACGTATGCTCAAAATATTTCTTTAGTCCTAGTAAGATACAACTATATAAAGTATTTTTCGAGAAAATAATACAAAATATGAGATATGTCATGACTCATGTCATTATCCTAAAATATTCAACAATAAAAAATAATAAAATTATGTACTATAAATATTGCTAATTAAAAAGTCATAATAAAAATAAACATAATCTAAAAGCACTAATTCATGCTAAACTAGATAGACTAATGAGATGGAGTATTAATTATATGTCTAAAAGCTAAAGAAAAATAAAAATATGTTATGTATTTTTATCTAAATTATTGCAAAATAAAAAATAGACATCTAATACATTCCCATTCGTAATATTGAATTGAATTTCGTTTGTTAGCATTAATATTGATTGCTAGCATTATTTAATTTACTAATATTAATGGCTATAAAACTTATTGAAGCATTCAAAAGTTCTATATCAAACCTTGAAATAATACCTTAAAAGATAAAATTATGAAATTTTTTAAGAAATATTTATAAATTACATTACAATAAGTATATTTATATATTAAATATATCTAAAATTGCTATATATGTAATGTCGGGTTGGTTTGGTTTCAGTTTGACTTTCTTTAGTTAAAACCAAACCAAACCAATTATGGTCGGGTTTTTTTTTTCAACACCAAACCAAGTCAAACCAAATCATAGTCGGATTTTTTTTCTCGGTTTGACTCGAATTATCGGGTTGATGCGGTTTATCGGTTTTCTTTGTACACCCCTAATAACGACCATTAAATTACCAAGTGGAAGTTATATATTTTTTCCCTTTATCATCTTCCAAAAAAAACCCTGTATCCGATACTGACCATCTACATAGACGAGTCTGACCATCAAGTTGTGAATCTTTAATACATCCATGTAAAGCATTAAACACTTCAAAAGCTTTATCTTTTGAACCCCACCAAAAATGACAAAAATAAAGAGTGGTAGACAAAACTTGCTCACGAAATGACCATTCTATTTGGCCATCTTTAACAAGGTCATGATATCCAATATCATCATTTTTAGAAGCACAATGAACTCTCAAGATAGGTGAGTTAATAGGAAGGGAATTCACAACTTGAACATGGAATTTTTTTATAACAAAAAAATCTTTTAGCTTGTTGCTTCTTACTTGTAAAATATTTATGGACAATATGAATAGTAAAAGAGCTGTTTTGATGTTTGAATAACCCATCTTGAGGATGTGAAGAATGGCAAAGAGAACTTCCAAAGGAATTCACAATCTAACCACTTTTTTTTTTTTGGCCAAGAAGTGGTTAGATTTATTTAATTTTCCGAAGGAAATTGTTAACTTACACTTCTTTGTAATTGGTACTTGAATTTATAATGCAAAATTGAGGCAGTCATAGTTGCAATGAATGGTAACGAAAATTTCAATGAACAATGTGAATTATGTGCGCAAAGCCATAAAAAATGTGAGGATTTTTCTTGTTATTTTGGTAACCAGTCGATAACCCGTGCACTGCGCAGGTAGTTCTTATTAGTGAGATGTAGATATTTGTTTGGTTTGTAGGAATAATATTGATAATATTATCACTTGCAACAGTGGTGGAGCCAGGATCTCCACGAAGGGGGTTCAAAAAAAAATTTCTAGCTATTGGGAATTGAACCCATGATCTTACATAGATTTTGAACCCCCTTGACCACTAAACTACACTTTTGAATTGTGTTAAGGATTTCAAAACTTTATATATAGAGGAAAAAAATAGATTTTTCCATATATATACAGTGTAATTTTCCGACAATGGGGGTTTGGATGAACCCTCATGCGCCCCCCCTAAATGTGCCCCTACTTGCAAGCATTAATGGTTCCTTTTATGGCTGATTTCAAAAACCTATAGATCATACGGAAACAAATTTGTTACTTTAAATCTTACTAATTTATCTTGATCAAATGATTAGTTAAGAAGAGAACGTAATTGAATTTATAATTGAATTTACTACTTGCATGGGTCGGAATATAACCCCATAATAATTAACGAAGCTAATCCTGGTTTAAGCTAATTCATGATTAATAAGTTGTATGACAATTCATAATCAACAGTATTTAACCCTTATCTAATTCGACCAACAAGGGCACGACCTATTTACCATCATGAAGGCGAACCCACAACGTGGTCACGGCTACTTATTGAAAGCTTATGAAGTTCACATCTATAAATACCAAGAGAGGGAACCCTAAAAAGGGGTTTCTTCTTTGCTACTATTCACGAGAGAGAGAAAAGATATAGTGAGACCCGTATTATGGAAAAGAGGAACACCATTGTAAGGCTCTGAACCTCTCCATGAAGAGGCAAACCAAATCAATATTATCAATAAAAGTTTTTAATATTTCCTCTCCTAATTCTGGGTACTGATTGTCGCCTCTTTCATTTGGTCCTATGAATTATTACGGTTTACTACGATTTTCACTTGATTTGTTTTTATTGTTCCACACTCATAAAGTATATGATAACTTTTGAGCAAACAATTTGGCGCCATCTATGGGGGTTTCATAGCAAAATCGTGTAGTTCTGCCCTGGACGAAAGGAAAGAAACGCCAAAAAACAACCCAGCTCAAACAAGCCAAAGAGGCATATCGGGTAGGGGGAACTCGAAAATCTAGAATCAAGATCTAACTCCTATGTCTCTCCTCTCTCAGATAGTGCAAACAAGAAGAAGAAATCCCCCCTAAGGGAGGATCTCTGTAAGGCATCTCCCGCATCCCTGATACGGGCTCCAGCCGGAAACCAGCATGAAGATATCTCGAACCGAGAATCACCTCAAGCCAACTTACATACCCAGATTGGGAAGATAACGTTTAAGCTGCTCAAGATCTCGAATCAACACCGAGCCTCAGCTCTCAAACGCCGATAAGGCGAGATTTAGGCTATGCGCCTTCTCCATCAAATTCGACAAAGTTCAACAGCAGTTGAACTGGGACTCAGGCTACGCGCCTTCGCCATCAAATCAAGGCTATGTGCCTTCGCCAGTAAGTTCAACTACGGTTGAACCAAGACTCAGGCTATGCGACGCCGCCATCAAAATCGACAAAGTTCAACAACAGTTGAATGGGGACTCAGGCTATGCGCCTTCGCCCTCAAATTCGACAAAGTTCAACAACAGTTGAACTGGGACTCAGGCTACGCGCCTTCGCCATTAAATCAAGGCTATGTGCCTTCTCTAGTAAGTTCAACTACGCTTGAACCAAGACTCAGGCTATATGCCTCTGCCAGTAAGTTCAACTACGGTTGAACCAAGACTCAGGCTATGCACCTCCGCCATCAAAATCGACAAAGTTCAACTACAGTTGAATGGGGACTCAGTCTATGCACCTTCGCTCTCAAATTCGACAAAGTTCAACAGCAATTGAACTGGGACTCAGGCTACGCGACTTCACCATTAAATCAAGGTTATGTGCCTTCGCCAGTAAGATTAACTACGGTTGAACCAAGACTCAGGCTATGTTCCTCCGCCAGTAAGTTCAACTAAGGTTAAACCAAGACTCAGGATATGTGCCTCCTCCATCAAAATCGACAAAGTTCAACAACAGTTGAACGGGGACTCAGGCTATGCCCCTTCGCCCTCAAATTCGACAAAGTTCAACAACAATTGAATTGGGACTCAGACTATGCGCCTTCGGCATTAAATCAAGGCTAAGTGCCTTCGCCAATAAGTTCAACTACGGTTGAACCAAAACTCAGGCTATGCGCCTTCGCCATTAAATCTAACATGTTCGATCCCACTCGAACTGCAACGATAGACGCCTTTGTTCTCAAATCTAACAAGCTCAACCACAGTTGAACCAGGACGCAAGCCAAGTGCCTTCATCACAAAACTCAGCAAAACATAACCTCTGATGAATCGAGGCGCAGACTAGGCTCCCTCGCCAGTCAAGTAAGTACTCCCAACTCGAACTAAGATTCGGGCCACGTAAAATTTGGCCCCGGTCAAACTACAAGGCCACACTTCTTATCATTACGGCTATTAGTTCGACCACGCTTGAACTGGGACTAAGGCTATGTGCCGCTATCGCCAAGTAACGACTCTGACTCGCTCACACCGAATCGAAGAAAAAGGTCGTCAATATTCAAAAATAAACATGCATACCAGAGTCAAACTCAAAGGCAAATCACCCCTTCGAACGCGTACAAAGAAAAGCCTAAGGGGGAAGAAGGGAAGTTACAAAAATAAATACGCAGAAAATAACGGAAAAGGAATTCCATTTATCTACAAAGTTGATTGTGGGTAATCCCTGCTTACACACGACCAAGGCCGGTCAGTACTAGGAAAAAGAAAAAGAAAAACAAGAAGCACCTAAATGCCAAGCGGCGAATAAAACAAAAAAAAAACAAACACAACAAATGCTTTTATTCGGCGCCGTCCACGCCACCACCTGCCCCATCATCAACCTCTGGCGTTGCCGCCTCAAAACCACAGTCGGTACAGGCCTCACGAGCCTTTTGACTCTCTTTCTCAAAAGCAGCTTCGGTCACAATACCAGCCTCCCACAAATTCTTATATACATCACGTTGGGCCTCAGCAAAGACCCAAAGCTCACGAGCATGGCTAGAAGCGGCAGTTTAGTCCCGCAGCCGCTGATTCTCTCTTTCTAAGGTCGTGACTTGATCTACCATAACTTGAGCCTCTTGCTCGAGAAGGATGATCATCTCCTCGAGCCTTGCTTCCCTATAGGCCACTGTAGCCCTCTCTGACCCACGCTGAGATTCGTGCACGCGGATCGCCACCTCCAACCCTATGACTATCGACGAGGCAGCACTTGCCTGAAGTTTCAGAGTCGCAATCTCACTCTCCAATGCAGCCATTTTCCCGCTACATGCCGCAGTGGACTCCGCCTCCTTAGTCTAGCCCCAGCGCTCGCACTCAGCTGCAACCCTCCTTCCCGCCTTGAGTTCCTTTTCCTTCTGACGAAGCTGCTCCTCAAGGGGCACGTTCACCCAAGTATTTTCTGCAACTAAAGCTCTCGCCTTGCCAGCTCCTCGACCAAGGCCCGGTTACGGGGGCGGCTATCAAGTTCTCACGCATCTCTCGGCACCAATCTTGATAGCGGAGATACTTCTCTAGCACCCACGAAAATATCCTCGAGTGGACGTTGGCTCGACGGATGCTCTCCACCTCCAACAAATAAGACTGCAAAACAAAAATAATGACTAAGATAAAGAGTAAACTAAGGCAAGGAGAAAATGGACCAAAGTCATAAATACATACCCTCAGGCCCATCACGGCCACTGCATTCATCAGTATGATATTTGTGACATCCCTCAACGACGCGTTCTCGGCCTCAAATCATATCACCTCGAACGACGACACCAAGCTATTCCCTTGGAGCAATAAGTTCGACTCTTCATTGAAATGAGATCGCCCCTCTACACGCACCGTGAATTGGTGAAGCCTTCTCAAAACATACGGACGTCATCGGGGTCCAAGTAGGATTCGGACCCATACTCATCTACAACATCCCTTCCACCTTCCGCTGCCAATGGGGCGCTTGATTCACTAACAATAGCAGTCGTTGAGGAACTGCGTCCCGTCTCAGCGACTGGAACCAACAACTGACTTGCCGAAAAGACGGTATCACCAGGGCCGAAGACAACCGGGGCAACCCCCACTGTTTGTTTGGCCTCAAGGGCAGGCGTCACAGCTGCACTCCTCTCTGTATCCGCCGGGGGAAGTCCAAACTAACCAGCACAGGTGGAGCCGGCGTGAACATGACCCTCTATCTCACTAATGGCCTCTTCTCCTCCTCCTCATCCAGTGAGGGAGATTCCTCTCTAGGGAACACAACCCCTGATGGCCCCTCGTCCCGAAGTGCGGCCCGTGCTGGAGAAGGAGCCGCTGAAGATTCAACTGATGCCGCCCTTGGTACTAAGCGCGGCACCACTGCTGTAGTAAGCCAAGCAATTGCACCCGGCCGACAGAAAGTCAACTGAGGGGCCCTAACGTGGCGTTCCCTCCCTGATCACAAAAAAATAAAGCTAATAAGCAGAGTTGAAACAAAGAGGGACAGAAGAAGAAGTCAACCCTTTACCTTTCACTGACCTACGGCCATGCCTCTTACAGAAATACGCCCACGTGTGTATCCCCACCGTATAGGGAAGCACGGCTTCTACCCACTCATGTATCCCATCTAGAGGAGCTGGCGGCGACTTTTCAACTACAAAATTCACACAATTTATTGTTTACGGGCGCAAGACGTAAAGAGGGGCAAAAAGAGAATTCGACGATTAAAAAACTTACGTGCATGGTTCCAAGACTCTGGGAACCCAGGTAGGGACGCCACTAAATGATTAGTTCTGATATAAAAGAAGTGCTCAAAAAGGTGAAGCCCGGCCTCGTCATCCAGTTCTATAATCAGGCCCATCGACCCACGAGAGCGTGCTTGAATTATGGTATCGCAAACCCTCTAGGGAGCGCATAGAATAAGCACGTGTTGCACCGCGACCAACTCCATATACTTGATAAACATCGCTAGCAATTTGTAAAGAGAAGGAGAAAGATGACCCGGGCATACCCCGTAATAACGGCAAAAATCAACTACCAGCATGGGGAGTGGAAGCTTAAATCCCAACTTGAAGGGATAGGCATAGAATATTCAATACTCCATGCAATCGGTGTGTACCCTCTCTTCACTCCTAGCGAGAACGCTGTCGGCATAGCTGGGATGCCCCACTATTCCCGTAGTTGGGTCATCCCAACTTCCCCCATTAACGAGGCTTCATCCACCCGATCTTCTCCACCATCCACGGTGAAAGTCAATCATCAGGCCTCCGGGCAGAGATACTATCTCATCAACCGACGGAACTTCGTCGATCTCCACGGGTCCTACGCCTCCCATTGCCGGAGATGGTCCCTCGACCACCGGAAAATTCACCGGAAGAACATTTTGAGACGAGCTGCCTGCCGTTACCGATTCACTAACAAGAATGAAACAATGCTTGATGGGAAAGATGGAGGTTGTAACGATCGAAGAACAAAGATGAAGATGAATTAGTAAGAAGAAAAGTTTCTTTCAAAATCTCTCTCAGACCAACAGTAAGAATATGAGAGATAAATGGCTCAACTCTTTATTTATAAGCACACAAGTGGTTTCACGAACCACAATAGCCATCATTAACTACATGACCAACCGCAAAATGGTTCATTTACATAAAAGCACGTCATTATGACAGGCTCCATGAAGTGACTTTTCAGTCACCAACCAGCGTCTTGCAGCCGAAACGGTCATAACGACCTATGGATGCTAAGGAGACGTTCCGCACGCCTTAGAAATTCTCGATGTCGCCAAACGCCTATCAAGCGTGCTCTCATCCTCCTCGGCCGTGCAGATTACAATCCGTCCACCGTGATCGACGGCTACGCTCCCAAGCAAATGTAAGTTTCAAAGCACAATAAAGCTCGACCTCACTCAAATTAATGTAAAGGGCTTAATGCCTTCGCCAAAGAGGAGAGTTCGACCATTGATCGAACGACGAGTAAACACAATAACAAAACACTAACACTCTACAAGGATAAGGCCCTCTCCAGTATGCAAACGGCTAAGGCCGTCCACACTAGTAAGGTTAAGGACCATCGCCTAAGAGAATTCTGCCTTGACCGAAGCAACAGTTGACCTCCCTATCCGAAGTTTATCGAACTACAGTCGATGAAGTCCGCTCACCGAGCTCAGCCGAGGCACGACCTCAATAAGCGGAGGGACAAAATATATGGGTCAAAATTCGACCCCACAATAATTAACGAAGCTAATCCCGATTTAAGCTAATTTATGATTAATAAGTTGTATGACCAGTCAGAATCAACGGTATTTAACCCTTATCGGATTCGACCAACAAGGCCACGACCTATTCTCCATCATGAAGGCGAACCCACAACGTAGTCACGACCCCTTATTGACAGCTCATGAAGTTCACAACTATAAATACCAAGAGAGGGAACCCTAAAAAGGGGCTTCTTCTTCGTCACTATTCACGAGATAGAGAAAAGACACAGTGAGACCCATATTATGGGAAAGGGGAACACCATTGTAAGGCTATGAACCTCTCCATGGAGAGGCAGGCCAAATCATATTATCAATAAAAGTTTTTAATGTTTCCTTTCCTAATTCTGAGTACTGATTTTCGCCTCTTTCATTTGGTCCTATGGATTATTACGGTGCTATGATTTTTCCTTGATTTGTTTGTATTGTTTCACACTCATAAAGTATATGATAACTTTTGAGCAAATACTACTCCCTCCTGTCCACAATAAGTGATCATTTTACCTTTTGTTTTGGTTCAAAATAGATACTCCCTTCGGTCCAAAATAAGTTGATTTTTAATTGTTTTCACACAAATTAAGAAATTTATATTTTATTATGTCAAGATAATAATTAATTAAGATTAATTTAATGAATATATTCTTTTTCAATATGAGTTTGTATTTCCTTAATGAATGCAAATGATACCGGAAGGAGGGTGTACTAATTATATGAAATTAATTTATATATTTAGTCAAAGTCAAACTTGTCTTTACAGTTTCCGAAAGGCCGTGTGTTCAGTAAATTAAAGGGATTAGTTGATGAAATTATTAATATAGTCCACTTATCCACCAGGACGAATATTTTTTGTTTTAAGATCATTGTGGCCGTGTTTTAAGATCATTGTAGCAGCTATTTTAGCAAGACTTTTAATAAATGAAAGATAAGAAAATGTATAGTTTATTGCATCGAGGTATTTTAATGAAATATCTCAATAGACTTTTTTCTTTACTTTACTATAAAGATGACAACACCATACCTATTCATCTAATTGCTAATAATTATTCCAAAGCCTTATTAGATATAGTATATATTTATTCAAACTAGAGGAGTTGGACACTACTCTTAACGGGGTGAGACTTTTTGAAAAAATTTATATGAGCTTGGTCTAAATCAAATAATATTACGTCATATTAAAAGTATTTTTGGACCATTTTAATCTAATAACTAGTATTAGAACCAATAATTTGGCGAGATTATAGAAATGGCGTGAGGGTCCGGCTTAATGCCTTTGCCCGTCTATGGAATTTAAGACTTTTACCATAGCTTTGAAGATTCATACACAGCCTTTGGACTTCCGTGACCATAAATACTTGAATCATGTCGGTTGCATACAATTAATCTCTAAATTATCCCATAAATAATAGTGGGTCACGTGAAACTTAGTTGGATAGAAGGGAATTGCTTGGAGATTGCTTAGTTGAAACTTAGTTAATCTCTAAGGAAGATTGCTTGGTGTATAGAAGAGGAAAAAATTTTATTTATAAGGAGTTGAATGCTTTTAATGGTGTGTGCCCTTTCAAATTATCTGAGTTTGAACAAAAGAGAATAATATCAGATCAAATCAAAAGTATCTTTGGCGTTTTAGCCTAACATATACATTGTTAGTATATATAATTTCAATTCATTAAAAAAGGGAAGAAGTCAACAACAAACATTGACTAAAGTTTTTTAAACGAGAGTGAAAGTGAAATAAAACTTATCTTGGAAGTTGCCATGTTCCCTAAGAAATACACATAAATACTACAACAAGTGATGCTTTTCATTCTTCAATTTATCCACCTTTTGAAATGGAAACAGTAAAGTTAATAGGAACTCCTTTTAGTTTTTTCACATACAGAGTAATTTGGGCACTAAAGCTAAAGGGAATAGCTTATGAATACATAAATGAAGACATGTACAACAAAAGTCCTTTGCTTCTGAAATACAATCCAATTCACAAGAAAGTCCCTGTGCTAATCCATGGTGAAAAGTCAGTCTGTGAATCCCTGGTCATCGTCGAATACATCGACGAGACATGGCCACTGAATCCATTGCTTTCGGCTGATCCATACGACAGATCCATGGCTCGGTTTTGGGCTAAATATGTTGACGATACGGTATGATGTTATTAAGATCAACATTCTTTTCCTTCTACTTTCTTTAGCAAACTTGTAATTTCATACTACTGACATTCCTTGACCTTTAAACCAACAACAAGTACCCAGGATAGTCTCACAGAGTGGGGTGTGGAAAGGGTAATAAGTACGTAGGTCTTACCTCCGTCCAAAAAGACAGAGAAGCTGTTTCCAATCGACCCTCTACTCAGAAAAAAAAAATACTAGAGGTACAAATCGGATATTGCTTTATATGTATAGTACAATTTTTCGATGAATGGGGTTTGGGTGAATTCCATTCCACCCCTCTAAATCTGCCTCTAGCAACAATATCAGTAACAACATACCCAGTAAAATTTCAAAAGTTAGGTCTGCAGAGGATAGTGTGTGCGCAAATATTATCCTTACCTTTTGCAAATAGAGATGTTGTTTTCGATGAAACCTCGGCTAACACAAATAAAGTCACATAAAAAAATTATGTACTAGTCCATTTAACTAAAATGCAGAAACAAATGTCTTAGTTTCTCTTTCTTCCCTTTTAAATGCTTGACAAAGTATTTTAATTTGTGCTGCAGTCATATCATACCTGGAATGTGTTTTGCAATACTGGTGAGAAGCAACAAAATGCCATAAAGGAGAGCTTGAAAATGCTTAAAATTATGGAGGAAAATGCTTTGGGAGAAAAGAAGTTATTTGGTGGTGAAAATATCGGGCTTGTGGACATAGCCTTTGGAGGGTATGCTCAATGGATGGAGATTATAGAAGATATTGTGGGAGTTAAATTACTTGATTCTCAAAATTTTCCTCGTCTCAACACATGGATCAAGAATTTCAAAGAAGTTCCAGCAATCAAAGAAAATCTCCCTAATCGTGATGAGATGTTTGTATATATGAAGAATGCTAGGGACAAGATGTAAGCATCTCCATAGGGAGATTTCTCTTATGTAGACACGTTAATCCCTATATATAAATTTCCGGTATCCATTCCGTTATGTGTAATTATCAAATTAATTATGTATAAGATGTCAGTATCACTATAGTGAGATTTCTTTTTGTACGTGGTAAAATTCGGCTCGTCATGTCTCCGTCCAAGCGAACACGTCTTTCATGACAAAGTCGCCTTTGAGTCGTGCCGACACTGGCAAGGACGGCCAAGCAAGGACGTCCTAATTAACTAGATGGAGGAACGCCGTTGTAATAAGATATATAAAGGAGACATTTACCTTGTAATAAGATATGTGCATTATGAGTAATACCATTTTCTATACTTTCTCTCTCTCTATTGTTAGCAAGCAAGTTTCTCTCTATCTCTCTCCAATATTAAAACTCTCCATAACCTTTTGCATTTTCAAATCTACCATGATCTTCGCTAGATAACCTTTTCTAGGGCTTATTATACTTGATTACGATTTACCTGTATACTTTATTGATTGTGTTTAAGCTTACAAAGTGTATATCTTTTGAGCCAAACAATTTGGCGCCGTTTGTGGGGATTTCGAGAATAAAAGTTATAGTTTGTGCCTAGAAAAACACTGACAACCATCCCCTACATCGCACGGACAAGCATGGCTGACAACTATACAAAAAAGAAAGCGATAAACGAGGTTGGGGTAAACCTCATGGATTCTCTGAACGAAGCAGGTAAAGATAACATCTTGAACACAACCCCCAGCACCACGATGAGTGGAGGAACCCCACCTCCTCCACCCAGAGATCTGATGGATCCACGAGAAAGGGGAGCTTCCACTTCTACATCTAATGAAGCACACCCAGAAGTCAAGGAGCTACTGAAATAGTGGCTAACAAACACTCTAAGCGACTTGGTCGAACAGTCACCACAACAGGGCGTATGACGCACGCCAGTAATGGACCTCACTGCAGCCGAAGATGAACCCAAGATCGCGCGAGCAAACAATGTGCTCACCGACTCTCAAACCAACAGCGGTGCTCGCAGCCATCCTCAGAAAGATGGAGGAAATAGAACACAAAAATAAGCCGCTCCGTGACCAAATGAAGGAACATCAAGAAAGGGTAGACAAGATCTCGGGTGCTCCTAAACTACTTCCAAAGCGCGACGTAGGTAGGTTTGTGGAACAACCTTAAACAGAGGAGGTCGCACCATAATCTATCCCAAAGACCTTCAAAATGCCTCCCTATTTGAGGGTATACGACGGGACTACGGATCCCGAGGACCATCTAATCCATTACATCACAGTTGTGAAAGGAAACGACTTGGCAAAAGAACAGGTACCATTCGTGCTTCTGAAGAAGTTCGGCGAAACATTGCCAAGTAGAGCTTTGACATGGTACTCCCAGCTACCGGCTAAGGGCATCTCCACATTCGAGCAAATGGCGGATAAGTTTGTCATAGCACATGTAGGAGCAAAGAAAGCGGAGGCGAGAGTCAACGACATCTTCGTTGTTCGGCAAACCATGGGAGAAGGGCTCAGGGACTTCCAGGCCAGACTCAACAGGGTAAGAATGACCTTACCAATGTATCGGAAGGTATGGCAGTCGCCGCTTTCCAGAATGGGCTAAGCAGGGATGGCTCGAGGGCGACCATGAAACTGCTAAGTCGCCTCATGAAGTACCCTCCCACCATATGGGAAGAAATTCATAATGCCTACTGTGTCGAGGTACGTGCAGATAAGGATGACCTTAACGGTCCTACCCGACGACTAACGACGATACTCCCAGAGATCAGGAGGGACCGGTACAATGAAGGGCGACGGGAACAAATCCCGCATCCCAACAGGGAAAGACATCAACCATACGTCAGATTATCTCATCCGCCGCCGCCAAGGCATGCGGACGCACTACAGCGACATGTCGCTCCCCTACGAAACAAGCAAGGTATGCCCCATTTATTATCTACACATAACTTTTGTGTTTCCCATTCAATGGTACTGTACGCACTAGAGAAGTTGGGCAACAAGGTACAATTTCTAGCAAAGATGAAGTCGGACCCTACCACTAAAAAATCAAACGCCCTATGTGAGTTCCATCGGGAGCAAGGGCATAAAACCGAAGACTGCATAGGTCTACAGCAGGAGGTGGTCAAGATGATGAACCAAGGGTTCCTGAGAGAACTACTCAGCGATAAAGGAAAACTCAACTTTGCACGGGGACGGGAACAATCCAACGGGATGCCAAGGCCGCCCTCACCAACACGCATAATCAACATGATCATCAGGGAGGGTAATGACTCGGCGATCAATCACGTCAATTTCGCCACCACTCACAAGTTAAAGCGAACCATTGTCGCAAATGGTATGACGACTTCGAAGATAGTATCACCTTCGATAAGTCCGATGCCGACGGTTTGTCTTTTCCTCATTACAATGCTTTAGTAATTAATTTACGCATTGTAGATACGGATGTTAGGAGAATTATGGTTGACGACGGTAGCGGCACCTGTATTGTGCACCCAAGGGTCCTTGCACTAATGGGACTCGAGGATAAGATAATACTGCGCTGCATAACACTGACTGGTTTTAACAATGCAGTGGAAAGAACCTCTGGAGAAATAACACTACCCGTCCTGGCGGGGGGAGTCACGCTGGAAACCACTTTCCACGTGATGAACGAAGAAATAGCATACAACGCCATCATTGGACGCCTGTGGATACATGCCATGAGAGTAGTCCCCTCCAGCTTTTATCAAGTAATCAAATTCCCTACCCCATGGGGGTGTTCAGCATACGAGGTGAACCTCACACCGCCTAGGAATGCTATAAAATAGCTCAAGACTACACCAACACCAAATAACTGGAAGGGGTGAGCGCGGAAGCATAGCAATCAGGCCTGTCGGGGACTAAGGTCCATCCGGCAGAGGAAGCCATCAAAGATCCAGACATCATAGAGGCCAACAAAGCCACGGTCGAGAACCTTGACCTTGTTCAACTAGATAACAACGACCTCAAGAAGAAGGTCTATATCGACCATGACCTTTCAAACCAAAGTAAGTATCGTGAATTTTTATCTAACCATTCATACCTGTTCACTTTTTCCCATTCATATATGCCAAGGATTCCGCAAGAAATCGCCACCCACAAACTGAACGTTGATACACTACACCCGCCCGTGTGACAAATGAGGAGAAAATTTAACGCCGCCATCAACGAAGCGGTGAGTGAGAAAGTAGACAAACTACTGGCAAATGGTTCCATCCGGGGAATCTAAGTACCCTGAGTGGGTCGCCAACGTTGTTATGGTCAAGAAAAAAATAGGAAGTGGCGAATGTGCGTGGACTTCATCGACTTGAACGAGGCCTACCCAAAAGATTCGTTCCCACCCACATCGACCAACTAATAGACACAACGGCCGGATATGAACTATTGAGCTTCCTGGATGCATATTCTGGCTATAATCAAATCATGATGGCAGAAGAAGATCAGGAGAAGACGACCTTCATCACTCACCGAGGAACATACTGCTACAAAGTAATGCCCTTCGGGCTCAAAAATGTGGGGGCCACGTACAAAAGGTTGGTGACCAAGATTTTTAAGGAGCAGCTTGGCAAAATAATAGAAGTCTATATCGACAACATGCTAGTAAAGTCGTCAAGAAAAGAAGATCACCTTCACCATCAGAAGGAAGCCTTCGAAATATTGAGAAGATACGGGATGAAACTAAACCCCGAGTAATGTTCCTTCGGTGTGGCCTCAGAAAAGTTTTTGGGATTTATCGTATCACAGAGAGGTATCGAAGTCAACCATGATCAGATCAAAGCAATAGACGCAATCCCAGAAGTGCTAAGCAGCAAAAAACAAGTATAGAAGCCGACGGGCCGGATAGCCGCCCTTTCCAGGTTCATCTCACGATCCTCTGACAGGTGACACAAATTCTTTAGTGTGTTGAAGAAATACCAGGGGCTATAATGGAACGAGGAGTGCGTCAAGATACTAAAGAATTTGAAGGCGTACCTATCCTCGCTGCCTCTTCTAGTCAAAGCAAGCCCAGGTGAACCACTGCTGGTGTATCAGGCCGTGTCTGAGATTTCCGTCAGCACCGTCCTGGTGCACGAAAACAAAGGTACGTAGTCTCCTATTTATTACATTAGCAAAACACTAGTGGACGGCGAAACTCGATACCCGCACCTTGAGAGACTGTTGCTAGCACTCGTAGTAGCTTCACGGAATCTATGACCTTATTTTCAGTGTCATCCCATAAAAATGGTAACAAACTTCCCGCTAAGGAGTGTCTTACACAAGCCTGAACTATCAGGCCGGCTCGCAAGATGGACCATTGATCTCAGCGAGCACGACATCTCATACCTTACAAGAAACGCCATCAAGTCTCAAGTCCCGGCTGACTTCATAGCCGACTTCAGCGCGGAAATCATGCCGAAGGCAAAACTTGATGCCCGACACACCTCCCCCAGTAACGACCTATGGGTCTTCCATACTGATGGCTCCACCAATGCATTGGGATCGGACTAGGACTCTTCCTCGAGGTCCCCACGTTTGAAACAATTCGCCTGTCCATATGATACCCTAATATAACTTACAATGAGGCCGAGTACGAGGCCGTTATTGCAAGTATGAAACTAGCCATCAAATCTGGGGCTCGACAGATCCTCCTCCACTGTGACTCTCAACTCGTGGTAAACCAGGTCACTGGGACTTACCGGATCAGAGATCAAAGGCTACAAAAATACCTGATGAAAATCCGCAAGCTGATGGCTACGTTAAGAATGTCGCTTCGAACAAATTAAGAGGGAACGGAATATCGAAGCGGACAGCCTGGCAAAATTGGTCGCGGTCACAAAAAACATCAACAAAGAAAGCGTGGTCACCCTCTTCCATTCAGTCATCGACGGCACTGAGGTATTTTCTTTCAATCTAACCTGGGACTGGCGCAACCAGTTTGTATCCTATCTACAGGACGGAACGATGCGACAAGAAAGAGGCGAAGAAACTCCGCATGCAAGTCGCCCGGTACTGTCTGATCAACAACGACTTCTACAAGAGAATGTTTGACGGACCCCCGACCAAGTGCCTAGGCCCTCACCAAACAAGGCCAGTACTCGAAGAGGTACATGAGGGTCACTGTGGTGCCCATACAGGTAACCGCGCCCTTGTACGGTGCATCATACGTGCCAGCTACAACTGGCCACCATAAAGAAAGAATTGGCAGAGAACGTCTGCCGATGCGAGCAATGCCAAAAATATCCCCGATGATACACCAGCCAGGAGAACCCCTACACTCAGTCATCTCTACCTGGCCCTTAATCAAATGGGGAATGGACATAGTCGGACCCCTACCCGCAGGACGAGGAAAGATACGATTTTTACTTGTTTTAACTGACTATTTCTCCAAGTGGGTAAAAGCATGTGCGTACGCACAAATACACGAATAGGAGGTCATCGCCTTCATATGGAAGAACATTATATGCCACTTGGATATTCCTAAAGAGATCAGTTGTGACAACGGACGACAGTTCATCGGTTAAAAAATGACCGAATTCTTCGAAAAAATGGCACATCAAAAGGATACTCTACACGCCATACCACCCCGTCGCTAACGGTTAAGCAGAATCCTATAACAAAACAATACTGAACATACTGAAGAAGAAGCTTGAAGACGCCAAAGGGCTATGACACGAACTACTGCCCAAATTGTTGTGGGCACATAGGACCACACCCAAGTCCAGCATAGGGGAAACTCCATACTCATTGCTTTATGGAACCGACGCGGTTATACCCGTTGAAGAATGCGAACCAAACATGAAGTATTCACACACCTGTGGAACGGAAAATGACGCAAATAGGCTCCAAGACCTTGATGAAGCCGAGGAAAGAAGATAAATGGCCCACATAAGAATGGTGACCCAAAAACAGCAAGTTGAAAGATACTATAACAAAAGAGCAAAAATAAGGCCACTCAAAGTAGAAAACTACGTCCTCAAAGCCAAGACATTGGCCTACAAAGACCCAAGTGAAGAAAAATTAGACACAAACTGGGAAGGACCCTACAAAGTAGCAGCAACAACCAGCAAAGGGGCATTTCAGTTGGAAACAATGGAATGAGAAACACTCCAAAACAACTGGAACGTCGCCCACCTCAAATATTTCTATAAAAGGTGTCCCCCAAGTCGCACTCTTTTTCTCTTACCCGAGTTTTGTCCCAACTGGGTTTTATCGGAGAGGTTTTTAACGAGGCGACGAAGGAACACCTAGAGATATTTGCGGAACAAGTGTATCACATCAACCTCTCCATACGCTCTCCAGCCAGACATGATACAGGGACTAGACCAACGACATCTCCAAGGTGTAAAAGGCTACGGCCATCTTCATCTGCAATGTGTAAAAGGCTACGACCATCTTCATCTCTAATGTGTAAAAAGCTACGGCTATCTCCAATGAATGAAAAGGCTTGGCCATCTCCAATGAATGAAAAGGCTACGGCTATCTTCCATGTATGATAAGGCTATGGCCCTCTCCAATGAATGAAAAGCTACGACCATCTCCAATGAATGAAAAGGCTACAGCCATCTCCAATGAATGAAATGTCCAAGGCCATTAATTCAACATGGCTAAGGCCATCGCTGCTAACAGTCGACCCAATGTCGAATACGGCAAAATGAAAGACTCGACAAAAGTCGAAGTCAATTACATGGCTAAGGCCATCAACATCATCATGGCTAAGGCCATTAAATCAACATGGCTAAGGTCATCGCCACAAACAGTCGACCCAATGTCGACTACGGCAAAACGAAACACTCGACGACAATCAAAGTCAATTACATGGCTAAGGCCATCAACATCATCATGGCCAAGGCCATTAATTCAACATGGCTAAGTCCATCGCCACTAACAGTCGACCCAATGTCGACTACGGCTAAACGAAAGACTCGACGGAAGTCGAAGTCAATTACATGGCTAAGGCCATCGCCGCTAACAGTCGACCCAATGTCGACTACGGCAAAACGAAAGACTCAACGGCAGTCGAAGTCAATTACATGGCTAAGGCCATCAACATAATCATGGCCAAGGCAATTAATTCAACATGGCTAAGGCCATCACCGCTAACAGTCGACCCAATGTCGACTACAGCAAAACGAAAGATGCAACGACAATTGAAGTCAATTACATGACTAAGGCGATCAACATCATCATGGCCAAGGCCGGTGATTCAACATGGCTAAGGCAATCCCCGCTGATAGTCAACCCAATGTCGGCTACAGAAGAACAAATGACTCGACGACAATCGAAGTCATTTACATGGCCAGGGCCGTCATCGTCAACGATCGATCTAATCTCGACTACAATAGAACAGGCACATCGACAACGGGTAGAATCGCCCATGTCAAGCTAAGCTCAAACTACAATTCCATACACGACAGAAGCTCCAAGGAACGAAAGAAGAATAATAACAGGAAAACAGCATGTACTATTATCTCCAAAAGAAAATACACACATCCGACCTCAGAAAAAGGTACCATTTACAACAAAAGAAAAGGTACATATACAAAATCCTAAGAACCCCCATTTCCCTAGCCAGCACAACCGGCATTCGGTCCATCACCACCCCTTGACGGGTAGTCCCTAGAAATCCAATAAGCGGAATCCATGAGGTTAACATCCTCAGAGTTATATCCCTCTCTGACGGGAGAGTCAGAGATGTAATCCGCCACCTCACGAGCAGCGCGGGGTTAGAAACCGTTGCCAATCTACTTCCACCTCGGAGACCCAACCACCTGCCAAAAGCTCTTCCAACACGACCAACCTGGCATTATGATACACCCACATTTCATGCACATCACGGTGCTCAACATTTTGTGGGGCGGTCTACGTAAGGGCCTCAATCACAGCCTCCTTAGCTCTAAGCTCAGCGGTTAAGGTCGTAACCCGAGCCCGTAGTTCAGCAGCCTCCGGCACTACTGCACAGCCAATATCCAATCATCATCCTTCGCCCAAAGGAGAACATCCAACTCCGTGTTTCGTGCAACCGCAGCCGCAAGCTGCTCATCAGCCCTCTCCAGCTCGCCCAGTCGCTTCTTTAACTGCTCCTCCGTTTGCGTAAGGCCCTCACAGAACAGCCTGAATTTAGGGTCATGTTTGTACACATCAGCCAACGTCTCATGTTCCTCACGGACCCAGTTGTACTTCTGCAACAGTCTTTTGTGGGCGGCCAATCTCTTTGCCGAGCACCGGCCCCTCTCCACTTCCTATATAAGAATTTGAAAAATATCAAAGGATGAGTCAGTACGCAGGCAGACTGCCCCTGCAACACAAATGGGAAAAAAGGTCAAATTTACCTGTAAGGCTGCGCCTACTACCCTTCGGGACAAGCCCTTGTCGTTGACTTCCACCAACACCTCACCTTCGGTGCCCGCGCAAAGAAGAGTCATACCCGCAGCTGCCTCCTTACAGTTCTCCAAAAGATTATAGCCGTTGGGAATCACGATGCGGCGAGTAGACCTACCAGCCGTCGTTTCAACACGAGCCGGGGAACTCCTTCCTCTATCCACTCTCTCAGCGGCAACCTCAAGGTCCGCCCTCTCTGTGGTCGCACTTGTTCTCGTTATTGCGGCCGACGAGCCGTCCTCTCGAGCGAAAAGTGGGCCAGCCTCAAAATTAGCCCTCATTCGAGGAGCAGTCCTCCCCGAGCAGATTGCATTAGCCATAAAAAGCGGCCCCGACTCGCGACGTGGCAGTTCTACCCTCTCATCCCCGGTAGCCATCCCTTTGCCGGCGACCAGTCGGCACCTCTTCCTTTCAAGAGGCTCCTCATCTTCAGAAGCCGCCTCCTCTGGCTGCAAAGGAGACCCTGAAGGAAGTGTCTTATTGACAGACGTTACCTCGGTCCCCCTTGCAGGCATGACCTTAGGTGCCACCGCCAAAACCTCCACTAACACCACATCCGTCGTTGTTTCATGCGCTGACTCGGACATCACATCCGGTGTGACCTCCTGCTGAGGGGTCAAAAGGGTACTATTTTCGGGCAAAAACCCCACATGCACATCTTCATCTATAGAGCTTGGCTCCGCCCTAGACGGGCCGGCATCAGTTTTCCTCTTCTTAACCTTCTTAGAGGTGCCCCGACCTGCCGGGGAAAGGATATGTCAAAGAAAGGAATCCTCAAGACATGAGGAAAAAGGAAAGAACAAGGGAAGGTCGTTACCAGTCGGGCCGTACATACTACAGAATTAAGCCCAGGTACGGCACTCCTCTACATATTGTATCAACCTCTCCACCCACAACCTGATGACGTCCCCACAAGAAAGGGACAAAGAATCTACAAGCATACGAGCCGCCACTACAAACAACATACAAAAAATCCGTAAGTGGTTAAGCCGCCATAACGAAAAAAACTGGAAAGATCACAAAGGAATACTTACACTCCGGGTTCCACACCTCCGGAAACTCTTCTAGGTTAGCCACCAAATGCTCCGTTCGAACATAGAAGAATCTTTTCCAAAAGCTGCGACTGGCTTTGTCATCAGACTGTGCCACGAAGCTCTTCTTGCCGCGGCGCGTCAAGTGTAACATTGAACCCCTCAGGTAACTTTGCTTCTTTAGGTCAGCTCAGCGAATTAGTGGCCGTAATCGACACCTATTTCTCTTATGGCTAGTGCGCTATTTGAGATAGTTGAAAAGGGGTGTGGCGATAGAAAGTTTTGAATCAATAATTCCTGCATTATACATTTGCAAAAGATGATATATCGTGACTGCACACCGGGCTTTTTCCGCGTGTGTGGTAAGTACCCTACATACCTTCAAAGTGTAAGTGGTAAGTTGAGCATGGCACGCTCTAAAGAAGTGGGAGAGTTCCTCTGCTAGAGGGTTGAGCAGGAAGATGTATCCAATTCGGAATGCATACTCATAGAATGTACAGAACCCGGGCTTGTGCCCATTTGCGTAGTTTCTTCCTACAGGAACTATCTCAACATGATCCGGGAACCCGTACGCCATCCTAAAGGCATCCAAGTGAGATGGCGTCAACTCGTTGTGTTCCCAGAGTAGAAGTGAGCTTTTTTTTTATTGAAGTCATTCCTTTTACTCATGTTCTTCGGAAGAACGTTAGCACAGACTGAGGAACGAGGGAGGCCTTTCCCACCTGTTCTGCCTCACTATTGGAAGAAGGTGAAACCCTAGAAAGGGCGTTATATTTGGATCTCTTGCGGCCTTGATGACATTTCACCATAATATAATTTGCAAAGAAGAGTGTTTTAGCAATACAAGGTTCGATCTTTAGAAACAGCAGTTCTCAAGCAAAGCAGTGGCTGCCGGAAAATGAGATGAAAGAAAGAGAGAAATGTCCTTTAAAGATTCGAATGGTGAATCATTTTTAACCGCTCCGTTATTTATAGGGGCGAGGCACACGAAAATCGAAGCGACATCATTCGAAAGCTCGTGCGGGAAATCAAAACGTCACGTCATGCTCTGAGCCGTCTCGGGAGCAAAAATAATATAACGCACGTGATCGGTGACGTCACTCTAAAAAGAAGCCGAACATCAACTGCTTTATATTATCACATAAGCGTACATCCCGCGCAAAGAAGCATCTAGGGACACGGTCAAATTTCCGAGCAAGTAAAAGCATACATATACGTCCGTTGAAGACGTCCATCGAGCATGTCTCCAACGAATGGAGGGACTAACTGTGTGAGGTAAACTCCAGCTCGCCACGTCCACGTCCAAGCGAACACATCTTTCATACGAGTCGTGTCAGCCCAGGCAAGGACGACCCTAGGAAGGACGTCCTAATTAACTAGATGAAGGAACGATGTCGTTTAGGGCTTGGCTTCCTCCATACGAGGAAGCCACCAACTTTTGTACTTTTCTTTTGATTGTTTCGAGAAAGGTCTCCTAATATAAAGGAGACCGTTGCCTTGTAATAAGATATGTGAATTATTTTGAGTAATACCATTTTCTCTACTTTCTCTGTCTATTGTTAGCAAGCAAGCTTCTCTCTATCTATCTCCAATATTAAAATTCTCCATAACCTTTTACATTTTTAGATCTACCACGATCTTAGCTAGATAACCTTTTCTAGGGCTTATTGTACTTGATTACGATTTACCCGTATACTTTATTGATTGTTTTTAAGCTTAAAAGTGTATATATCTTTTGAGCAAAACACTTTTCCTTTAGTAAAATCTCGATCAACTGTCTTCGTTATTAATTCAGTTAACTACGCTTCAATCCCGATATGAATTTTTGTATCGATATTTTTTGTTCAGTCGTTGACTTAGGCCTCATCTGTTTGCACTTAATAGAGGTCTGAATCTTAATCATTCAGATCTCATATATTAAGTGCGTTTGTTTTTAAAGTCTGAATCTTAAGTATTCATATCTTAATCAATAAGTGTGTTTGTTTCTTTTTACTTCACAACCACTTAATGGGTCTGAATAGGTCTATATGATTAAGATCCATAACAGACACTTAATTTCATTAATATGCTATCATAATATTCATTATTAACTGCCACCGCTGCCTACCATTATCAACTACCACCATGCCACCATCACCAACATATTCAACCACCCCCACCCCCACCACCACCAGACCACCATCATCGTCAGTTATAGTTGTCGCCATTATCGACCATCACTACCTACTATCCCCACCACTCCGACCATCATCACTGTCACTCATAATCAACACTCATCCACCTCAACTACCACAACAGACCACCCGATCACCATCAACAACCACAGTCGGCACTGCCCATCATTATAACCTATCACCAACTATCCACCACCTTCCTCAGTCACAATTACTACCACCACCCGCCACTATTAACTATAACCACCCACCACCACCATTCTCAATCATAATCGCCACCATTATCAATCACTACTAGCACTAGCATGAACAACCATCATCAACCAAAACTACAACCAACCACCCTTCTAGTCGGCATTCACATGTTAGCCATCACCACCAATAACTATCATATTTTAATAAATTATATATTTTATTGGTATAATATTAGATTAGTTAGTATTTCATTTGAATTATATATTTATTAATTTTCAAATAAAGTTAAATTTTATACATTCAGATGTTAAAAATCAAACAATCTTAATTATTTCTATCCAGATCTTAATACACATCTTAATATATTCAGATGTATATTCAGATTCAGATATCTTAATCTTAATACACATCTTGATATTCAGATGTGTATTTAGATTCAGACGTCTTAATCTTAAAAAAAAAACAAATGAGGCCTTAATTAGCTATGCTTCAATCCTAATATGAATTCACTCTTAAGATAATACGAACAATAGTGTTATGATGAGTTCGAGCTTCAAATCAATGTTACATACAAAAAATATTTCAGCTGAAATAATTATTTATTTTGCTTTTTAATACAAAAATAAATATTATTTAAGAGAGAATTGTGGAATAATATCGTAAGAATTAGTAATGCGAAAATTAAAATAATAAAATAACAACATTACCTTCACCAACTCAAAATCTTTTTCGTCCCAATGTCGAATATGCGTTCACCACGCTTCATATGTTCACAGCTTTACAAAAATATTTGTGTTATGAAATAATATAAGAACAAGAACAATAGAGAGAAAAGTAGAGAGAGGAGTATTCTTATTGATACTTTTTGGATGGTTTACAATAGAATAGAACCCCTATATTTATAGGGAGGTGGTGACTTAGCCACCAAGAAGTAAACCCTAGAATCTCTCTAATTATGGACATTCACCTAAAATAGGAGATTTTATAACACTCCCCCTTGAATGTCTATTCAATAATGTGCCTCGTTAAAACCTTAACTAAAACAAAACCCAATGGGAAAAAAATTTAAAGAAAAGGAAAAAGAGTACACATGTTTGAATATGCGCCTATTGGTTGCCTCGTTAAAAACCTTGCAAGGAAAACCCAGTGGGACAAAACCTTGTAAGGGAAAAAGAGTGCAACGCGCATAAACTCCCCCTGATAAGAACATCAATTTATATCCTTAAGTCTTCGCATTCCGATCTTGTGAACTAGCTTCTTGAAGGTTGACGTTGGTAGAGATTTTGTGAACAAATCAGCCATATTATCGCTTGAACGAATCTGTTGCACATTGATATCACCATTCTTTTGAAGATCATGTGTGAAGAATAACTTTGGTGAAATATGCTTTGTTCTATCTCCTTTTATGAATCTTCCCTTCAATTGAGCTATACATGCTGCATTGTCTTCATACAAAGTCGTGGGTAGTTTATTACACTTCAAACCACATTTGTCTTGAATATGATGTATATAGACCTCAACCACACACACTCCCGACCTGCTTCATGAATAGCAATTATCTCGGCATGATTAGATGAAGTAGCCACAATTGTCGATCGCCAAGATATGGCGGTGCCTCCACAGGTAAACACATAACCCGTTTGAGATCGAGCCTTGTGTGGGTCGGATAAATATCCGGCATCAGCATAACCAACAAGATCAGGACTGCAATTATTGCCATAAAATAAGCCCATATCGGTGGTCCCTTTTAGGTACCGCAATATATGTTTGATCCCATTCCAATGTCTCCTTGTAGGAGCCGAGCTAAATCTTGCTAAGACATTAACTGAAAAGGATATGTCAGGCCTTTTAGTATTTGCAAGATACATTAGTGCGCCAATTGCACTAAGATATGGTACTTCAGGACCAAGTAGCTCTTCATTCCTTTCTTGCGGTCGGAATGGATCTTTATTCACATCAAGTGATCGAACAACCATCGGTGTACTTAAAGGATGTGCTCCATCCATGTAAAACCGTTTCAGTACCTTTTCTATATTGGTAGATTGATGGACAAAAATTCCGTTTGCCAAATATTCAATTTGCAAACCAAGACATAATTTTGTCTTTCCGAGATCTTTCATCTCGAATTCATTCTTTAGATAATCAATTGCCTTTTGGAGTTCTATGGGGGTTCCAATAAGGTTTATGTCATCGACATATACGGCAAGTACAACAAATTCCGATGTTGTTTTCTTTATAAAAACACACGGGCAAATGGCGTCATTTATATAGCCTTCTTTTAACAAATACTCACTAAGACGATTATACCACATTCGTCCTGATTGCTTTAGACCATACAAAGATCTTTGCAATTTAATTGAAAACATTTCCCGAGACTTTGAATTATGAGCGTTTGGCACTTTGAGTCCATCGGGAATTTTCATTAATATCTCATTATCAAGTGAGCCATAAAGATAGGCAGTAACCACATCCATTAAATGCATGTCAAGCTTTTCAAGGACACAAAAACTGATGAGATAACGAAAGGTTATAGCATCCATTACAGGCGAATATGTCTCTTCATAATCGACACCAGGCCTTTGAGAAAAACCTTGCGCAACAAGGCGTGCCTTATATCTTTGTACCTCGTTTTTCTCATTTCTCTTGCGTACAAAGACCCATTTATAGCCAACGGGCTTAACACCATTAGGTGTTTCAACTATAGGGCCAAAAACTTCACGTTTTGCTAGCGAATTCAATTCTGATTGAATTGCTTCTTGCCATTTTGGCCAATCATATCTTTTTCGACATTCTTCAACAGATTGAGGTTCGAGATCCTCACATTCTTGCATAGTGCTAGATGCGACATTATAAGCAAAGACATTATCCACCACTATATCCACTCGATCAAAATTTGCCTCAATATTGATTGGATTTATGGATAGTTCCGTATTTTCCAGAGTCTTGGGCTCAATGGATTCTTCATGAATCTCAGAACTTGTTAAATCATGAATTTCCTCATGAGATTCTTTCGTAGTGTCATTTTTATCATTTGCTTTCCTCTTTCTAGGATTTCGATCTTTAGAACCTAATGGCCTGCCACGCTTCAGGCGTGCATTCGACTCATTGGTTATGACACTAGATGATTGTCCAACAGGGACATCAATGCGGATTGGAACATTTTTCCGCGGGGATGTGGGATTTCGTTATCCTTTTCAAGTCCGTAAATGCGTCAGGCATTTGATTTGCTATTCTTTGCAAATGGATAATCTTTTGTACCTCTCTTTCACAAATAGAGGTATGTGGATCAAGATGAGATAATGATGCATTTTTCCACAAAATTTCCCGTTTGGTTTCACCAACTTCTCCCCCTAATTTTGGGAAAAGTGTCTCATCAAATCGACAGTCCGCAAATCGTGCAGTAAACAAGTCCCCTGTCAATGTTTCGAGGTAGCGAATGATGGAGGGCGATTCAAACCCAACATATATTCCTAACCTTCTTTGCGGACCCATTTTGGTGCGGGATGGCGGTGCTATAGGCACATATACTGCGCATTCAAAGATTCTTAAATGGGATATATTGGGTTCATGACCCAAAACCAATTGCAACGGGGAATATTTGTGATATTCGTCGGTCTGAGACGAATTAGCATTGCTGCATGCAAAATGGCGTGACCCCATACCGAAGTGGGCAGCCTCGTTTTCATGAGTAATGGCCTTGCAATCAACTGCAGGCGTTTAATTAACGATTCTGCAAGACCGTTTTGAGTGTGAACATGAGCTACAGAATGTTCCACTTTTATCCCAATTGATAAGCAATAATCATTAAATGCTTGGGATGAAAACTCAACAGCATTATCCAGTCTAATAGACTTGATTGGATTATCAGGAAATTGTGCTCGTAGTCGAATTATTTGTGCCATTAATTTCGCAAACGCAAGGTTGTGTGATGACAACAAGCACACATGAGACCATCTACAGGATGCGTCTATCAAGACCATAAAATACCTAAAGGACCCACTGGGTGGGGGAATAGGTCCACAAATGTCCCCTTGTATACGTTCCAAAAACGTGGGTGACTCAGTCCCAACCTTTGTTGGTGATGGTCTGATAATCAACTTGCCTTGATAACAAGAAGTGCAAGGATATTCATTATTTGAAAGAATTTTGAAATTCTTTAACGGATGCCCATATGAGCTTTCTATAATCCGTCTCATCATGATCGATCCCGGGTGTCCCAATCGATCATGCCAAAGTACGAAAGTATTGGAATCAGTAACCTTTTGGTTTACTGTTGAATGTGCCTCAATTGCACTAATTCTTGTCCAATACAGGCCACAAGATAAAGATGGGAATTTCTCAATAACCCTCTTTTGGCCGGAGACATTCTTTGTAATGATGAGATATTCAAGATTATCTTCATCTATTGTCTCAATATGATAGCCATTCCGGCGTATATCTTTAAAACTCAACAAGTTTCTCTTAGACTTGGAGGAGAATATTGCATTCTCTATGATAAACATCGTGCCTTTGGGCAGAGTTACAGTTGCTCTTCCGGAGCCTTCAATCAATTTACTACTACCAGAGATTGTAGTAACATTTGCCTTACACATATTTAGTTGAGAGAAATATTTCTTTTCTTTGAGTATCGTATGTGTAGTACATGAATCAGCTAAGCAAATATTTTTACAGTTGGACGTTGATCCAAGCTTGCTTTGTGAGATATCCATATTTGCTTTCCCATGGTTTGACATACAAAAGAAATACACGAACATAAGAATAAACAAATTCAATTTGTTTGTTTCACATTTAAACAATATTTTCAAAATCTGCTGAGGTCAGTTGACTAACTAAATCAGATAGTCGATTATATGTTTTCCATAATCGATTACTTTGCAGTTTGAAAATTTCATTTTAAGCATTTTCTTAAAACAATCGATTGTTAAAACATACACAATCGATTGTGTCTTAATATAATCGATTGTTAAACATACATAATCGATTATTTGCTATTTTGAAAAACTTCAGATCACACTGTCTTAAGACAATCGATTGTTAAACATAGACAATCGATTGTTGAACGTTGACAATCGATTGTTAAACATACACAATCGATTATTTGCTATTTTGAAAAACTTCAGATCATACTGTCTTAAGACAATCGATTGTTAAACATAGACAATCGCTTGTTAAACATTGACAATCGATTGTTAAACATACACAATCGATTATTTTGCAGTTTTAATGCGAAATATTAGATAATCGACTAACTGCTAGGTTAGTCGATTACCTCTACTGAAAAATAAAAATATTATTGAAATTTGAGCATATTGAAACATTCTAAAGAACTAGTACTAACATTATATCATAAACTAACTAATACGAGCTGATACTAATGACTATTAGTTTATTCACTAACTATTACAAATAAGTGAGCTAAAATCAAACAACTCCATCTTCATTCATCACAGATCCATCACCGATTAGGTGGTCTACTTTCCCATCGGGTTGCTCAAAGAAATCTGCCACATCCAAGTGGGTGATGTCAAAATTGTCGTCAGAGACAAAATTTGTTTCAGGGCCTTTACTCTTTCGAGATGCTTGATAAAGGTCAACCAAATGTCTTGGTATACGGCAAGCTTTTGACCAATGCCCTTTTCCACCGCAACGATAACATATAGTTTCTGAACTATTTGCCTTAGGATCCTCATAATCCCGTTTCTGCTTTCGGCGGTTATCTCTCCTCGGGGGGTGACGGACATCATGGATATTTCTTCCTTGTCTACGTCCACGGCTATGACCCCGATTACGACCACGACCATGATTAGATCCATGGCCCTTTTCATGATTGGCATAATGAGAATACACCTTATCTGCTTCAGGCAATGGTGTAGACCCAGTGGGTCGATTTTCGTGATTTCTCATGAGCAGGTCATTGTTTCGCTCAGCCACAAGTAGGAGAGAAATCAGTTCAGAGTACTTTTTGAAGCCTTTCTCTCTGTACTGTTGTTGCAGTACCATATTGGAGGCATGAAACGTTGTAAACGTTTTCTCAAGCATATCATAATCAGAGATATTATCTCCGCAGAGCTTCAACTTAGAAGTAATTCTGAACATCGCAGAATTATATTCAGAAACAGACTTAAAGTCTTGGAGCCTCAGATGAGCCCAATCATATCGTGCCTGTGGCAGAGTGACCAACTTCAAGTTGTCATATCTCTCCTTTAAGCCATTCCACAAGATTAGTGGATCTTTAACTGTGAGATATTCAATCTTCAAACCTTCATCAAGGTGATGGCGCAAGAAAATCAAGGCCTTAGCACAGTCTTGGGTGGATGCTTTATCTCTATCTTTAATGGCGTCTCCAAGACCCATAGCATCTAAGTGGATTTCAGCATCCAACACCCATGTCATATAGTTCTTGCCCGAAATTTCAAGGGCAACGAACTTTCTTTTCGTAATGTCAGACATAATCGAAAATCAAATTAGGAAGAGAGAAATACCTTAGTTTTTCTCGAGAATCGATTCTTGAGACGGTAGAGTCTCGTGCTGATAACGTGTTATGAAATAATATAAGAACAAGAACAATAGAGAGAAAAGTAGAGAGAGGAGTATTCTTATTGATACTTTTTGGATGGTTTACAATAGAATAGAACCCCTATATTTATAGGGAGGTGGTGACTTAGCCACCAAGAAGTAAACCCTAGAATCTCTCTAATTATGGACATTCACCTAAAATAGGAGATTTTATAACAGTTTGGTTATAATTTCAGAAGTTATTCAATTAATTTTTGCATTACTAAGCCCTTTATAATTTGTCTTTGAAGCAAATGATACCTAAATTTTCAAGTATACTTCTCAAACCCCTAAAAACTTCAAAGGAATAAATATATGAGCCTTAAAGTAAAAGAAAAAAAATAAAAAGAAAGAGATTAAAAATAAAATAAGGGAATTATGAAAGAGAAAAATTTAAGAGAGGAGAGCGAGAGAGGGAGACCAAAAAAAAAAAGGAGCCGTTCTCCCTCTATTTTCTTCCTCTCCGATCCAATTTATGGATTCCTTTTAATCGAATTTAGGAATCATTTTCCTCCTCAATCTTTCAAAATTTTCCAATCTTCTCCCATTAAATACTTGTAAACGGCAATTCAATTCTATATTTATTTCCATTCGTGCACCAATTGATTTACAGATTCACTTACATTGCTAATTGATCTGTGTTTTAGAGGACAGCCTGATAATTATTTTAGGGTTTTCGACAATGATTTAAGTGATTTTTTTTTCTAGTTTTGTTGATTGAGATTTCGGATTTAATGGCGTCGGCTCAGGTGCTGCGTAAGCAAGAGCATTTGCAAGCTGGGAAAAAGAAGGTACGAATTCGAACATTCTAGAAAGTTTTAATTTGATTGCTTTTGTATTTATTGATTCATTTATATGTTGAATTACTAGATTGGCGGAAAATAATGAGTCATTGTAGTTAAGGATATTCTTACTGTTTGTTTGATTAGTTTTTTATGTTATCTTTTGCTTAATGTTTGTTCTGAATAATGTTAATGAGCTGATTACGATTTGTGGCATGCGTGAATTGCTAGCAAAAATGTTGATTTTGTATGAGTTTAACTTATATGCACGAAGTGCAACTTTTTTATACTATCGGGTCACTCAAATAATATCTATCGGTAACCCTCCATAAAAATGGCATTCATAATCTTGAGAATAAGGTAGGTTACCTGCTACAACATGTAAAGGTGATAACGAACCGTTGAGCCTTAATGATCTGAATTTCAATTAAGATCAATGGGATCTTCTCGATACCTATCCTATTTGTAATAATGTAATCTCACATGCACATTATCTTTTGGATAGGGTGACCATTTACAGAATAGTGTTTCCTCTGTAGTTTCTGTTTTCCCTTATGCCTATTCTTTTGAGAAAGAATATGCCTATTCGTAATGCCTTGATCGGCAATAGCAACGATGTGTGATGGGAAGTGTTTATTTGGTGAATATTTGGTTGGAGTATCAGGATGATTTTTTGTATTAAAATTTTGGTGCAATGTTTCTATGATCTTTTAAATCTTTATTTTGTATCATTTGCAGCTAGAGGAGTTTCGTAAACAGAGAGCAGCACAGAGGTCTAAAAAGTCTACTTCCAACAATCAACCTCACAATTTGGATGGAGGCTTTGAGAATCAGCCTTTGGAAAATGAACCCACAAGAATCACCGATTCTCGTGGGGCTGGTACATCTGATGCATTTGGTAGATCATTTTTAGAGTTATCTCGAGCAGATGTTAAGCATGATTTTATGAATCCTGATCTTGCCCGGAAGAGTAGTTTAACTTCTTCCTATGATGCTAATGCTAGTTCAACTCATAGTTTATACAACAATGACAATGATGCTAGCGCTTCTTCTACTGTTAGTGGAAACAATAATGGCTTTGATTCTTCCATCTCAGTGTCATCTCATTCTGGAGATAAAGTGCTTAAGGGTGATGAAAATCTAAAGTTGTCTAAACAATTCAGCGATGGTTATGATTCCTCTGAAAAGACGGAAAATTATGGAGCCTTAGGAAGTGTTGGGTTTGGATTTAGTACTAGTGCTAATGTTCAGTCATCAGCCCCCACTTACAATAAAATTTCCAGTCAGTTTACTCATGATGATCTGGGTAAAAGCATACCAGAGGAAAACAGCAGAAAGGATCTTTCTGTAATAGACACTGGTGCTTCTCATTCTGCTCCTGCTAGTATTTCACCTGAATATTCCCTTGGTCCTCATCTGCAAGAAAAACCAGGTTATATGGATCGTTTGGCTAGCGGATTGACTTCCTCATCATATGAAGGTAATTTTGTGGTATGTTAAATTTTGCTTTAACTTCCTTTTATCCCTTGTATTGTGATTTCCCTTTACCTAGCAAGCCTCATTGCATATATGCTATTTATTTATTCCGTTAATCACTTGGGGTTGCATAATCTGACATCTATTCCCCAATTTTGTATAGATTATATGCACCCTGCAATCAGCAGCACAAATTTTTCTTTGCAAGTTGGGCAAAAGGACAGTGCTGCGGAAGCTAATAGTTCTATGGTTTCTGATACTGGGTATGGCCAGTTTAGCAGCTCCGGTTTTTATGTGACCAACAATTCATCTTCTTGGCCATCTGATTCTAAATATGATGGCATCAGTTCTGATGCAAGAAGTTCTTCTAGTTATTCAAAATTGTCTCCACCCACTGTTGGGAGGAGGTCTCGTCCATCTTTCCTTGATTCCATCAACATTTCAAAAGTTCCTGCTATATCCTCTTCTCCAACTGAATCAGTTTCTGCAGACAGATTTGACCCGAAAGTTCATCCCAAGGACACTTTGGAATTGTCCAACTCCAGGAACATGATGAACTCTTCAACTTTGTCTGCTAATGGGTCTGATAAGTTGAATCATCATACTGAGAAAGACACGGGCAACATGGACAACCATTATCAGTTTAATGCAAAAAATCAGAATGAAGATTTTGCAGCTTTAGAACAGGTTTTTTTTTTTTTTTTTTTGTTTCCCTTGCTTTAGAAGTGATAAATTTAGGTCAGTATGTCTTCAGAGTCAAAACTTAGTTGGAAGATACTGCTATGTGATAGCTAATATATGAAAAGCACTCTGCTGTTGAAAATTATTCTTAGTAGTGAGAATGTTGCACTAATAATAAAGCCATCCACTTGCCAGTTGTGTGATGCGTCTTGAAGAGAACTGCCGAAGTTGAACTACCAAATTTCCTATGTAGTCTTAAATGATCCAGATTCTGTGAATAAAATGCAAGATTTTGAGTCTTATTGAAATATGAAGACTAAAAAAGTTTCATTATAAAATATAGTGGATGGTGGCTCGGTAAAATTGAACGCGACGCAAAAAGTTAGTAAGGTAGAATACTGCCGCTAACCTTGAGGTCTGCGTTAGTTAAATTGGACTTAATTTTATATTGTAGTACATGCACTTGGAAAGGACAGTGGTTGCGTAGAGATTAAGCTGAAAGAAGTAAATTAATTTAACATGTTAAATATCTTAATAAATAGACTCTGATGAGAAGTGAACACTGGCTAATCATGTTTCTTTAACTCAAATCTTAAAAAGATCCTTTGTTTACTAACACGAGAATATTCACATTTCCATCTGTTAGTGATTTCTCCTGTTGAATGTTTGTCAGTACCAGAGCACACTTCAAGTGCTTGGTTAGAGAAACTGGCAAGATTAAGAATGGTCTCTTGCATTTACATCGAGGTGCAGTGAGCGAGGATAATAGGGACCATACATGATTGCCTTACTCTCAGGGTTGTAGGATTTTGCATCAGGGTATTAAATTGTTAAATACTTGTATGATGTGTACTTTTGCATTTTGACAGCATATTGAAGATTTAACACAAGAGAAGTTCTCTTCGCAACGTGCTCTTGAGGCTTCACAAGCTCTGGCAGAGTCTCTAGCTGCTGAAAATTCAGCCCTAACAGAGAGTTATAACCAACAGGTACACGGTATTTGTTCATATATATTAAACATATTGGCTGAATACATAGACAGACACTTGAAAAGGAAAGAGTGCCACATAACATGGAATAGAAGGAGTAGTAATTATTTCATTAACGTGGTGGAAACATCTACACAAAGTTATGATTTGCTATAAATAACACCTAAATCATCTTTACTAATATGAACTTCATGGGTGCACTGAAAAACCTAAGAAACACAATATAGGCCTTCAACAACAATAATAACAACTACCCAGTATTGTCCCACAAGGTCAGGTCTGGGGAGGGTAATATTTAGACGGGCCTTACCCCTACCCGAAAGGGCAGAGAGGCTGTTTCCATTCGACCCTCGGCTCAGTGAAGGCAAGAAAAAAACAAAAACAAAAGAGCATTAGTAACTCCAGCAGAAATAGCGTATATAATTATCTAAACATAAGAACCATAAATAAAATAGCATACAATAATATCAGATAGTAACTACCATAAGGGAGACGCAATCCAATACACAAATCATCCATGAATAACCCTGCCAAGCCTCACCCAACCCGGGTGAGGAGTACGAAAAACTCTAGGAGCCCCTATCCTACAACCCTCATACTGGACCTCCAGACTTTCCTATCAAGGGTCATGTCCTCGGAAACTCGCATTCTAGCCATGCCATGCCTAATCACCTCTCCCCAATACCTCTTAGGCTTCCCTCTGCCTCGTCATATACCGACTATCGCCAGCCACTCACAACTCCTCACCGGGGCATCAGGACTTCTCCTCCGCACATGCCCGAACCACCTCAGCCTCGCTTCTCGCATCTTCTCATCCACCGGGGCCACCCCCACCTTTTGTCGAATAACTTCATTCTTAATCTTATCTAACCTGGTGAGCCCGCACATCCTCCTGAGCATCCTCATCTCCGCAACCTTCATTCTCTGAACATGAGAGTTCTTCACTGGCCAGCACTCCGCCCCATTCAACATGGCAGGTCTAACCACAGCTCTATAAAATTTCCCTTGAGTTTCTGTAGAACTTTCTTGTCACACAGGACTCCTGATGCAAGCCTCCACTTTGACCACCCCGCTCCTATACGATGAGTGACGTCCCGTCAATCTTCCCGTCCCCCTGGATCACCGACCCAAGATATCTGACACTGTTCCTCTTGGCAATGAGCTGAGATCCAATCATCACGTCCCTGCCTACTTCGCTCGACTCGGCGCTAAACTTGCACTACATGTATTCTGTCTTAGATCTGCTTATTTTGAAACCTTTAGACTCGAGAGTCTGTCTCCATACCTCTAACCTCTCAATAACACCGACCCTCGTCTCGTCTATCAAGACTATGTCATCAGCAAATATCATACACCAAGGCGCATCCCCTCGAATATGTCGGGTTAGAGCATCCATCACCAAGGCAAACAAGAAAGGGCTAAGCGCCGATCCTTGATGGAGCCCAATAACCACTGGAAAATGGTCTGAGTCGCCACCCACCCTCCTAACCCTAGTCTTAGCTCCATCGTACATGTCCTTGATTACTCTGATGTAGGCTTCCGGCACGCTCTTAGCCTCCAAGCACCTCCATAGCACCTCCCTTGGGACCTTGTCATACGCCTTCTCCAAGTCGATAAGCACCATGTGCAGGTCCTTCTTCTTATCCCTGAACTGCTCCACCAGCCTCCTGACAAGGTGGATAGCTTCTGTAGTGGAGCGACCCGGCATGAAACCGAACTAGTTCACAGATATAAATGATATCTCCCTCACCCTCGCCTCGATCACCCGCTCCCAAACCTTCATGGTGTGACTTATTAATTTGATACCCCTATAGTTGTTGCAGCACTGGATGTCCCATTTTTTCTTGTACAAGGGCACCACTGTACTCCACCTCCACTCCTCCGGCATCCTTTTGGTCCTGAAGATCGCATTGAACAACCTGGAGAGCCACTTCACTCTTGACCTACCCATGCATTTCCAGAACTTCACCGGGATCTCGTTAGGCCCGTTCGCCCGACCCCTACTCATCCTACGCAAAGCCCCCATGACCTTCTCTGCCCTAATGCGCCTGCAGTATCCAAGGTCTCTATGTTGATCTGAATGTCCCAACTCCCCTAGCTCTATGTTACGATCCCCCTCTTTGTTAAGTAAGTCTCGAAAGTACGCCTGCCACCTCTGCTTGACTTGAGACTCCCCCATCAGAATTCTACCATCCTCGCCCTTGATGCACCTACTTGGTCAAGATCACGCGCCTTCATTTCCCTTGTTTTAGCTAATCGGAATAACTTCCTGTCCCCGCCTTTCTCCCATAATTCCTCGTACATGCGACCAAACGCCGCGTTTTTAACTTCCGTAACCGCCAGCTTTGCTTCTTTCCTCGCCACCTTGTAGATCTCCATGTTCGCTCTCCGTTCTTCCTCGCTTGTGCTCCCTGCCAACTTAGCAAACGCCGCCTTCTTCACCTCCACTTTTCCTTCGACTACATCGTTCCACCACGAGTCACCTTGATGTCTGCCTGAATAGCCCTTGGCTACCCCGAGCACATCCCGTGCTACCTCCCTAACCAAGTTCGCCGTCTCTGACCACATAGCGTCCGCTTCCCCAGAACTTCTCCAAGCTTCGCCCTTAGCTAACCTCCTCTCCAACTCCTGTGCTTTCTCCTTAGTCAAAACACCCCATTTAATCCGCGGTTGTCCCCGAGCACCCCTCCTCTTCCTCTTCACCCATAGATCGACATCCATCACTAGGAGTCTATGAAGAGTCTGTTAGAAGTCTAACTGTATTAGAAGTCTAGTCTAAACTGTATTAGGAGTAGGCTAGGTTATGTGTATTATATATAGGGCTCATTGTATCATGTTTACATATCAATTATATATTCTTCTCCCGTGCCTTCTCACATGGTATCAGAGCTTTGGTGAGAATAGTATAGCTGTGCGTCATTCCAGCTATTTCCGGGAAGAAGACCTCGTCGCCGTGCAATTTTCCGGCGACTTAACAGGCTGTCCGTAACCTAAACTACCTTTTCTGTTGGTGTTGTGCAAAATCCGAGACCACCACGAGGTTTGGGAGAGAATTCCGACCAACCCCAGAAAAAATCACCGGAAACCGACGCTTCACGCGCCCCCACGCGCGGCAGGACCCTCGGCGCGTGAAGCCCACGCGCCGGCGCGTAAGAGCCTTGCCGGCCACTTTTTCCGATCGCTCCAGAAGGACAGTTTAGTCGGAATATAATTCCGACCCTACCCATCCACTTTTTGTTCGATTCCGACAACTTTGATTTTTTCCGGCGACCTACAGTGATTTTTCCGGCAGCTACAGTACTTTCCGGCCAATATTTCTTCAGGACAGTTTGCTCCTACTTGAATTCCGAGCCTATCCATATTTTTACTTTTCAATTCCGACAACTTTGAATTTTTCCGGCAGCTACAGTGCTTTTCCGGCAGCTACAGTGCCTTCCGGCAGCTACAGTGTTCCTGTTTTCTGGTAGCACCAGTTTTCAGTCCTCTGTTCAGTTTCAGCGAGTTTTCAGTTGATAATCCAACGATGTCTTTGGGACTAGATGCTTTCGGGCCTAAAAACCAGGGTTCTGGCAGTTCCGGTATTATGATTACCTCAGAACCTTTAATGGGAGGTTCAAACTACCTAGCTTGGGCTTCGTCTGTCGAGTTGTGGTGTAAAGGCCAAGGTGTTCAGGATCATCTAACCAAAGAGTCTGGTGACGGAGATGCAAAAGCCAAAGCACATTGGGAGAAGATTGATGCTCAGTTATGCAGTATTTTGTGGCGATCTATTGATTCCAAGTTGATGCCCTTGTTTCGTCCATTCCAAAAATGTTATTTGGTTTGGAAAAAGGCTCGTACTTTATACACTAATGACATATCTCGTTTCTATGACGTGATATCGCGGATGACAAATTTGAAGAAACAGGAATTGGATATGTCTACTTACTTGGGTCAAGTGCAGGCAGTTATGGAGGAATTTGAGACGTTGATGCCAGTTTCTGCTAGCGTTGCAAAGCAGCAAGCGCAACGACAAAAGCTGTTTCTAGTTCTTACTCTTGCTGGGCTTCCTAATGATCTTGACTCAGTACGCGATCAGATTTTGGCTAGTCCGACTGTCCCCACAGTTGATGAATTATTTTCTCGCTTACTTCGCCTTGCTGCAGCACCAAGTCACCCAGTGAGCTCATCACAGACACTTGATTCATCTATCCTCGTCTCCCAATCCGTGGACAATCGGGCTTCTCATACTATGGATTATAGACGAGGAGGAGGTCGTTTTGGAAGATCTAGACCCAAGTGTTCTTATTGTTATAAACTTGGTCACACTCGTGATGTGTGCCATTCTTTACATGGTCGACCAACAAAAAATGCTTATGTTGCTCAGACCGAGCCTACAGGTAACCAGGGATTTTCTGTATCTGAAAGGGAGTATAATGAGTTCCTTAAATATCGAGCAAGTAAGCAGACGTCTCCACAAGTAGCCACTGTTGCTCAGCCTGATACTTCTGTTGCTGGTAATTCTTTTGCTTGTGTTTCCCAGTCTAGTCCTCTTGAACAATGGGTGGTGGACTCAGCTGCTTCTGATCATATCTCTGGTAATAAATCCCTTTTGTCAGATATTACGTATTCACAGTTTCTTCCCAACGTTACCTTAGCTAATGGGTCTCAAACTAAAGCAAAAGGAGTTGGACAAGCAACTCCTCTACCCTCTGTCACTCTAGATTCCGTCCTTTATGTCCCTGGCTGTCCTTTTAATCTTGCATCTGTGAGTCGTTTGACTCGTGCCCTCCATTGTGGAATATACTTTATTGATGACTCTTTTATTATGCAGGACCGCAGTACGGGACAGACGATTGGAACAGGACTTGAATCAGACGGACTCTACTACCTTAACTCCCTAACATCCTCTAAGGCCTGTCTAGCTGCAGATCCTCCAGACCTACTTCACAGTCGTTTAGGACATCCTAGCTTGTCCAAACTTCAGAAGATGGTGCCTCGTTTGTCCAGTTTATCCACATTAGAGTGTGAGTCATGTCAGCTCGGGAAACATACCCGCGCCTCCTTTCCTCATAGTATTGAGAGTCGTGCAGAGTCTGTTTTTTCTTTAGTTCATTCGGATATATGGGGTCCTAGTAGAGTATGTTCAACCTTAGGATTTCGTTATTTTGTTAGTTTCATTGATGATCATTCAAGATGTACTTGGATTTTCTTAATGAAAGATCGTTCTGAGTTGTTTTCTATATTCCAAAATTTTTGTGCTGAAATTAAAAATCAATTTGGTGTTTCTATTCGCACCCTTCGCAGTGATAATGCCTTAGAATATTTGTCCTCTCAATTTCAGCAATTTATGTCCTCTCATGGAATTATTCATCAGACCTCTTGTCCTTATACCCCTCAGCAAAATGGGGTTGCAGAAAGAAAGAATAGGCACATTATTGAGACTGCTCGCACACTTCTCATTGCATCTCATGTTCCGCTGCGTTTTTGGGGCGATGCAGTTCTCACATCTTGTTATTTGGTTAATCGGATGCCTTCATCTCCCATCCAAAATCAGATTCCGCATGAGGTATTGTTTCCTCAGTCACCCTTATACTCTGTCCCCCCTCGTGTGTTTGGGAGCACTTGTTTCGTTCATAACTTAGCTCCTGGGAAAGATAAGTTAGCTCCTCGTGCTCTCAAGTGTGTCTTCCTTGGTTATTCTCGTGTTCAGAAGGGCTATCGTTGTTATTCACCTGATATTCGTAGGTACCTTATGTCAGCCGATGTCACATTTTTTGAGTCTAAGCCTTTCTTTACCTCTTCTGACCATTCTGACCATCTGGCTATATCTGAAGTTTTACCTATACCGGCCTTTAGGGAGTCTATATCTCCTCCTTCACCTTCCGCTACAGAAGTCTTACCCATTCCGAACGTTGGACCACCTACTGTGGCTCCTCCTAGACTCCATGCACAAGACACTCCACTCTTGACATATCATCGTCGTCCTCGCCCAGCTTTCGGCCCGGCTGATTCACTTCCTGCACCTGACCCTGCTCCTACTGCGGACTTGTCTCTTCCGATTGCACTTCGGAAAGGTATACGGACCACCCTTAATCCTAATCCCCATTATATTGGTTTAAGTTATCATCGTTTGTCATCACCCTATTATGCTTTTCTATCTTCTTTGTCCTCTGTTGCTCTCCCTAAGTCTACAGGTGAAGCATTGTCTCATCCAGGGTGGCGACAGGCTATGACTGACGAGATGTCTGCTTTACATGCGAGTGGTACTTGGGAGCTCGTCCCTCTTCCTTCGGATAAATCTACTGTTGGTTGTCGTTGGGGGTATGCAGTCAAGGTTGGTCCAGATGGTAAGGTTGATCGTCTTAAGGCTCGTCTTGTGGCCAAGGGGTATACTCAGATATTTGGGCTTGATTACAGTGATACCTTCTCTCCAGTGGCTAAGATAGCATCAGTCCGCCTTTTTCTCTCTATGGCTGCTGTTCGCCATTGGCCCCTGTATCAGCTGGACATTAAAAATGCATTTTTACACGGTGACCTTGAGGATGAAGTTTATATGGAGCAACCACCTGGGTTTGTTGCTCAGGGGGAGTCTCGTGGCCTTGTATGTCGCTTGCGTCGGTCACTTTATGGTCTAAAGCAGTCTCCTCGAGCCTGGTTTGGTAAGTTTAGCACTGTTATCCAGGACTTTGGCATGACTCGGAGTGAAGCTGATCACTCTGTATTCTATCGGCATTCTGATTCACGTCTCTGTATTTATCTAGTGGTCTATGTTGACGACATCGTTATTACCGGCAATGACCAGGATGGTATTACTAAATTGAAGCAACATCTCTTTCAACACTTTCAGACTAAGGATCTGGGCACACTAAAGTATTTTCTGGGTATTGAGGTCGCACAGTCTAGCTCTGGTATTGTGATCTCACAACGGAAGTATGCCTTAGATATTCTTGAGGAGACAGGAATGACAGGTTGTAAACCTGTTGACACTCCAATGGATCCGAATTCTAAACTTCTTCCAGGACAGGGGAAGCCTCTTAACGATCCTGAAAGATATAGGCGGTTAGTTGGTAAACTAAATTATCTTACAGTGACAAGACCTAACATTTCCTTTCCTGTGAGTGTTGTGAGCCAGTTTATGGGTTCGCCATGTGATAGTCATTGGGATGCAGTTGTTCGCATTCTTCGGTATATAAAATCAACTCCAGGTAAAGGTTTATTGTTTGAGGATCGAGGCCATGAGCAGATTATTGGATACTCCGATGCTGATTGGGCAGGATCGCCTTCTGACAGACGTTCTACTTCTGGATATTGTGTCTTAGTAGGAGGAAATTTGGTATCTTGGAAAAGCAAGAAACAGAATGTGGTTGCTTGGTCTAGTGCAGAAGCAGAATATCGAGCAATGGCTATGGCGACATGTGAGCTTGTTTGGGTCAAACAGTTGCTCAAAGAGCTGAAATTTGGTGATGTTAGTCAGATGGGACTTGTGTGTGATAATCAAGCAGCTCTTCATATTGCGTCAAATCCAGTGTTCCATGAGAGAACTAAGCACATTGAGATTGACTGTCACTTTATCAGAGAAAAGATACTCTCGGGAGATATTGCTACAAAGTTTGTAAAGTCAAATGATCAGCTTGCAGACATTTTCACCAAGTCCCTCACTGGTCCTCGTATTAACTACATATGTAACAAGCTCGGTACATATGATTTATATGCACCAGCTTGAGGGGGAGTGTTAGAAGTCTAACTGTATTAGAAGTCTAGTCTAAACTGTATTAGGAGTAGGCTAGGTTATGTGTATTATATATAGGGCTCATTGTATCATGTTTACATATCAATTATATATTCTTCTCCCGTGCCTTCTCACAGAGTCGAAAGGGACTCTCCCGGAATAACCTTGCAGTCCTTGCTCATACCCCTATCGCTTCTTCTGAGGAGGAGGTAATCAATATGAGTCCGTGTCGCCGAACTCTTGAAAGTGACCAAATGCTCCTCCCTCTTCTGAAATGTCGAGTTCGCAATCAGAAGCTCGGAAGCCCTGGCGAAATCAAGCAGTGACGTGCCTCCTCTGTTCCTAACCCCAAAGCCGAAGCCACCGTGCACCTCACCATGGCCACCAGCATCAGCCCCAATATGACCATTAAAGTCCCCTCCAATAACTAACTTCTCAGATTGGGGAATACTACTCACCAGATCATCCAAGCCCTCCCAAAAGCGCCTCTTAACCTCCTCGTCTGAGGCCGCTTGCGGCGCGTAAGCGCTGATGACGTTGAGGACGCAACCCTCAATAACCAACTTAATAGACATTAACCTATCATTCACTCGCCTAACCTTGACCACGGACTCCCTTAGATCCCTATCTACCAAGATGCCCACAACATAGGCCTTCATTTGTATAAATCATTTTCCTTGATGGATCTTTGGTTCCTTACTCCCCAAAGAACCCACATGATAGCTAAAGGGCTACATCCCATCATCTACATCTTTTTCTTCTTCTGAAAGACCTGCTGAACTTCGCATGCTTAACTATAGACAACATTGTCTACTGTATTCCGAAATGATCCGGTACAAGAGTGATTAACAACCTGAACATGTAGCAGCAAGTAGTCCAGTCTTCTCTTTGAGGGTTTGCTTGTGTAACACCACTTACATTTGTTGCATTAAGTATTGTTTTCACATGTCTAACATTCTTGGAAATTTTGTTGATAAATTAAAAGAAATTTTCTTACTCTGATCAGTTGCTTAATTTTCTTTTGCAGGGCAGTTTTGTTACCCAATTAAAGGGCGACATAGTAAACTTGCAGGCGGAAATTAAAGCACAACTGGTTTGTACAAATCTTGCTTACTTACTCCCAATTATTGCTGTATTAGCTGATCTGTGTTTTCCTTTTTGATGGTGACACTTTGAATTACATTGCACAACATAGCTAAAATTGTGAATTGGTGGTATTGGGTGTTAGCGTCTGCCACTGATTTTTATCTGTGTGCATTTTCAAGTTGATCGACCAAGTGAAACGACCTATTTGTTTTGCTATTGTTGATATGACATTTTAAAAGTGGTAGAACAACAAAGATGTTGCGGAAAGTTAGGGTAAATTTGTTCCATTGTTTCTAAACAGTATAAATAAATTTGGTTGTTTGAATCTTCCATTCTTCATTGTTTTATTTTTTTCTCCTGTTGGGTTGCATAACTTATTTCGACTCTTATAAATGAGGGACATATGAAGCACCTGATTACCAATAATTATTCGATAGATCTGGAGAGTTGATAGTATGTTGAAGGATCCAACGATTTTTCTTCTCTAAGTACGTCGCAGTAATGATTTTTGTTTTCTTGATAAATTGTAGCGATTTACAGTTTTATTTCTTATGCATAGGTCACTGGTTCGAGCTGTAGAATGAATCACTGATGCTTGTATTAGGGTAGGCTGTCTACATCACACCTCTTGGGATGCGGCCCTTCCCTAGACCCTGCGTGAACGCAGGATACTTTGTGCATGGATTTTTGACATTAAAAACTTGGTCATGAACCTTAGTTCTTGGTCACCCCTTTTTCTTTTGAACGGGTGTCATGAAGTATTCAGCAAGGTTCAAGAGATTCTAGAAATGATATTGAATGATTTCCCAGATACAAATTTTGTAAATGGGTACAATTTGAACCGTATTTTTTATGTTAATGCCTGTTGAAGAATGTGTTCATTCATCTTAACTCTATAGTAAAGGATACATCAGCGATCCTATTATTTGGAGAATGTTTTTGGAATTGGAATTGTGGAATGAACTGGTTTCTCATATTGAGATTAGTTCAGATATCTGGCAACCTATATTTATACTAGCATAGCCTGATGCATTTTAGCTATTCATAGTAATGGACTTGATTCTTAGCATAATCTTGGAGGTTATTGATTTTTCTATTTGTTGCATTTAATGTAAGTAGGTCGAACTTGAAGCTGTGAAAATGGAATATGCAAACGCACAACTGGAATGTAATGCTGCAGATGAACGTGCGAGGTTATTGGCTTCTGAAGTGATTGGATTGGAAGAGAAGGTAACCAACTATGGCATTGCCTGATGTTGACACAACTCCTTCACGAAGCCCTTACTGAGAATTTAAAATGAATTTAAACATTAAATAAAACTACTGAGTTATACTTTTAGAAGACAGACATACCTTTTTTTTTCAAAAGAGAATCTGTCTTCCACTTAAATAGTGTTTATTTCCTATTGATATTCTTGTTTGTGGACTTGAAACTTGAAAGCAACTTAGCTTTGTGAGTGTAGCCAATAAAGTCTGTTGTATATATGGTTTCTTTTGTCCTTTTTCTTTTTTGGTAAAATATTAGCCAACACATGTTATGTGGAGTCACCTGATATATCACTTTAAAAGTGTAGGGTTAGGCTATCTGAGAACTCATATGGTAGCCTCATAATAATGAATTCGTCATATGCAAAGAATTTAGCTTTTCTTCATCAATTGTCCAGAATTCTGCAAGGAATTACATTTGTCTTGAACTTTTTATTTCCAGCATTTCTTTGCTAAGTCCTTCACCGAGGTATCTTTTCAATGTCTGTCACATGTAAAACTTAGTTTTTGATAAATGTTTGTCACATGTAATACTGGGGTGGTGTGCGATCTTTCGTCCTTTCTTCTTATGGTTTAAGATGAAATTTAAATTAGCTTGGATAACAATGCTGACTTGGGTAATTTATATGTCCAATCTTTTATCTATTTTATTTTTCCTTTGGATCAGTGCATACGGTTGCTCATGTTTGTTATTTGATTATATTTACTGTTGATGTTAGAATTTTGGGACCGTTTTCTCTCTTTTTTGTAATTGTGCCTTCTCTAGTTTTCTTTTCTTCAGAATTGGAGATTAAGTGCGATAATTTGTTTTTCTGATATATGATAATTTACTCCACTCTGAGATAATAACTTTGACGAAACAATCTTGTAGGCACTTCGTCTGAGATCTAATGAGCTTAAACTGGAGAGGGAATTGGAGAAATCACAAGCTGAAATATCTTCTTTCAGGTATGCTCAAAGCTTTCCTGTGAACACGTCTAGGCCATAATTTTCATTCCTAACTCTGATCTGGTCATAGTCATCTTTCGCTATATTTGTTCATCCCTTCCTCCCATCTCTTCATTATCCTTGCCTTGTCCTTTCTGGACGACCCACCCTTTTGGAGAGTGGAGATGCATCTTTTCCTTTTGGAGCAAGAACATAAATTGGTTTGTGGTTTCGTTGTTTCTTGTTAGATGCAGGTGGAAATCATTGATAGCATAGAAGATATCATAACTGGGATAAAATCTAAGGGAAACTAGATAACAGAATCATTTTAATGAAATTACTATGATAGAATACATCGCATACCTGTTATTAAACAATGGAATCATGCTGGTGCTTTTTTCCTGTTGCACTGCAAGTCCGCCCCATACATATGTTTTGGAAAGCTTGCGCTGCAGAGAACTTCTTGTGCTTTCACTAATAGAAAAGATGTGCAACTGGTATAAAGACAGATCTCCAGAAACTAAGTAAATCTGATCTGACTCATTTATTTTGGAGTTCGATGTTAATAGTTAGTTGGCTGATTTAGAGTGGTGTTGTGATGATTAAAGGTATATGGTGATAAGGATATATGGCTTGAGGAATGAAAGTAAATACTCTGCAAGAGTGGACAGAGGTTACTTTTTGAAAAGTTAAGAATAGCAACATTAGAGGATGAAAAGGTTTGACGAAAAATCTAGAAATTAAATAACATTTCTGCCAATATATTAAGGAAAACATGTGTTTATTAGCTGCCAACTCTCATTTTCCCTTGAGGATTCTTATTTCTTACTAAGATTAAAATTTCTACAACTTTGATTTGTACTCAGATAATTGGGGACTTAGAATAAGTTAGGAAACCGCTGAATATCTTACATTCAACTGCTGAATACTCAGAGCGCGTTTGGGCATACAAAGTTTTTCCTTTTTTTTTCAATTTTTTTTTTTTGAAAACGATGTTTGGTTATCCCATCCTTACCAATTTTTCATTTTTCACTTGAAAATCCATTTTCAAATTTGGAAAACTGGTTCTCACCAGTTTTTCAATTGAAAATGAGAATTTGCTAGTTTTTAATTTTACAAATTTACCCTATATTTTTAACATTTATAAAATGCCCCCTTCAGTTTTTCATCTTTGGCGACCGGCGGTAGAATATCAGTCTGCCTTCTGAAAATTTGATTATATGGTTATTACTTATGAGAAATATGTGGATATGCTTGCTTTTGCGCCTTTGCTGTGTGTTAGTAGAATTAGAAAATGTGATATTGATTTTGCATCTCTTGTGTATTGCAGTAAAGCGGAATATGATAACAGTTAAATAATAGCATTTTTATTGTTTATTTCAAGTAAGATGATTTAATTGGAGTGGTTTTGATAGTTTTTACAAGTTCTGGGGTATAAATTATGTTTCATGGTTTTGATAAAAAGACATCCAAATATGTTGCAAAAATTATAACCAAACATAACTTCATCTTCAATTCAAATTTTAGTGAAATTCCAAATTTGAAAAAAAATAAATGGAATTCATGTCCAAACGCCTACTTATGATTCCTTTCGATATACAGCAATTTGCCAAAGTACCAAAATACTTCTAACTCCAGGAGCTTAATTATATGGGGTCCTTGACCTGACATCCATCTTCTGAAGATAAGAAATATGTTTCATGTCTACTCCCAAAAGTAACATTATATGCTCCAAACCGTACCTCTCAAAAAGAAATCAGCTTTCCTTGTTCCCACTTGCGCCTATCTCATCTTGTTTATAAAAAGATAAATCATCTAAATGCATATTCTATGGGATAAATACTTGAGTGGCATACGACTCGTTTTTCCTTAATCATTGACTTCTAAATTGAATTAAATGTGGGTGTTGATCTCATTCAACTTTCTCTTGTTTTTCTGCAGAAAGAAAATGGCTATCCTTGAAAAGGATCGTCAGGATCTGTTGTCAACAATTGATGCTCTAAAAGAAGGTAAGAAGATAGTGGCTGTGTGCTAGATAACAAGGTGGTAACAAGCTATTTCACAATGTTGTTCTGTGACATCAGCTATTATATAAGTCAACTATCATAATCAAATAATCACCTAATACTCTTTTGTTGTTACCAACTGGATTACAGATTTCGGAAGTGTTTGTGATAATTTTACCGTTGTAGTGAAGTAAGTAGGTCCATGCATTAGCTGCTTGGCTATGGAGGTTGAGTTTATCTACCTGCAGAAAAAATTTTCTGTAATAAACCACTGGGGAATACAGTTTTGAAGGTCTTGTTTGGATCTTGCATAAATGCTTATCTTGTAAGCTGAAACAGTAATGGCATCAGGAGAGTCCCAGCAGGGCTGGGTCTGACTATTAATAATAGACCCATTCGACATGTTTTAAAACAATGAACGATTTCTTTTCTGACTGTTTATTTGGTTAGTTAGCCTTCTAACGTGATACGAAAATTCAAGAAGAAATATGTGAGCGTTTCTTTTTGAGTGGTTGGTAAGTTTATCATGCATGGATTCAAGATATTTCTTTATGACTGTGCCAGCAAATGATTGAGTTTTCTTCTCTTGGTCTTGCTTTAACATATATATAGTTATACACTAATTCCTCTTCTGATATCTGATCGTCAAACCCCGAAAATGTAAAAGCTTTATCGTTCTCTCAGAGTCTGCTTGGACGAACGCTGCAGGTGTTAGAGGCATTTACCATTTTTATCCAAGAACCTCTCTGCCCTTTCGGGTAGGGGTAAGGCTCGTCTACATATTACCCTCCCCAGACCCCACTTTGTGGGACGATACTGGGTAGTTGTTGTTGTTGTTGTTATCCAAGAACCTATTTCGAGTCTTTTGAGTTTTTCTGCTTGTAATTGATTTAGAGCAATATTTTATCGAGGAATGTTCAAGTGATTTTACATGTAATTTGGTTTAGAGAAATATTGAAGTGTCATCTCTTCCCTTGCCAGTTTATTAGAGACCCCTATTTTTAACTTGAGTGATTTTGCTTGTACTTGGTTTAGAGTGATATAGAGTTGCCATTTCTTTCCCCACCAGTTTCCAATACGTGTATTGAGATCTTCTTGTTTTTCTCTCTCTACAGAAAAGAAGCTCTTGCAGGTGAAACTACGAAAAGCTTCTGGCAATAGAAAATCACTTGATGTTAGCAGGAGCATGCCTAGTAAAAAAGATGTATCAACTTCAACAGAGGATCTCCGTATGTGGTTTCAGATTTCACAAATACATCTTCAGAATGTCTCTTTATGTTTGTTTTTACATTTTCATAAGATTCAATTATATGGTGTTGTATCGGTTCAGGTGAAGATAAAGTTGTAAATACTACCATGGACGACCCCAACTTAGAAGCTCCCAGTACTGAGGGCCCGACCTTTTCATCTATGCCTGAGAATGACCAGCTCAGTCTTGAAAGTTTATCAACGGCCATTCCTCCATATCAGATGAGGTTGATCCAAAACATCAATACGTTGGTTTCTGAGGTAGCTTCCTTCGCATAAAATATTTGAGATAGATCATTTTGCTCCCTCTACTTCCTGTGTGCTTAGCTGCTTGTATTTTAAGGCATTTTTACCATACCAAAGATTTCCAACTTGCATGCTTACAGTTAGCCTTGGAGAAAGAAGAATTGATGAAAGCCTTGTCACTGGAATCATCTCAGTGCTCAAAATTGCAGGTATTTTGATGAAGGCATTATCCTTGTTAGTAATATTATTCAGTACTTTTTTCCTTTTTGGATCTAATATAACAACAACAACAACAACAACTACCCAGGTAGTCCCACCAGGTGGGGTCTGGGGAGGGTAATAGGTAGACGAGCCTTACCCCTGCCCGAAAGGGCAGAGAGGCTGCTTCCAAACGACCCCCGGCGTATAGGATGTGGGAGGAAAAGCTGCATTACGAAAACAAAGGGGAAATTAGAAACACAAGCAAAACAAAACAAAATAATAAAGCCTAGGTACTCCTGCAGAAATAAAGTTTTTGGATCTAATATGTGAGTCAAATTATATTTTCACCTAACTTTAGGATCCTTTTGCGCTTTTCCCCTTTCTGTTGATTCTACATAAATCACCGATGTATAATTGCAAATGTACCATTTTTGGTTGTGTGTCTCCTTTTGTAAGCTAGCCCCTCTAGTATGCTTGAGCATGTTTTCTCAAATATCTTTCAATCTTCATATATTGCTTTGGGAAGTGCAATTTTAAAGGTGGATGCTAACAATTTTCATTCTCTACACTTTTTGGTGGATTTTTCTTTTGTTCCTTGCGGAGTAAAGGAGTTAAATAAGGACTTGACCAAAAAGCTTGAAGCTCAAACACAAAGATTAGAGCTTTTGACTGCTCAAAGCATGGCAACTGGTAACAACCAAGCAAGGCAACCAGATTCTCTATCCATGCACGACGGCACCACGTATGCTGATGAAGGTGAAGAGGTAATACTATGTACCTTGAAACTTTTCATTCTATAACGATACTGTATGAACCTTTTTGTACTCATGACTTAAATATAACTGCTTCTGTATGCCTGTAAAATACCATCCTCTTAAAGTTATTTAGTTTCTCCTTTCATCTATCAATTTAACACTAGTATATCTCACTCTGTATTTAGAATTTGAAGTTTAAGTTGGCAGAGAGCACCCTTTGAATAAAAAGGGAACACCATTGTGCCCTTGGATTTGTTTCAAAATTTTTAAGCCATGCTTCAAGAGTAAGCTGCTGGAGCTTTATCGACCTGTTAGAAATATAGAAACACTATAAAATACAGATATCAGTTTTCAAACATCCGCAAATTGTAGAGGTACGAACATAGCATAGCTTGTTGCAGGAATGACTACGAAGCTGCGATGCCTTAAAAAATCCACCTATAGGACTCTTGCTTTATGATTTCTCGAACCAGTTGAACAGTCTTTCTCCAACAAATTTTAACCTTTGTAAGTTTTCGTTTTGAGATCTTGGAATAACAGTGTAACACAGCTTGCTAGCCGGTTATCAGGTGTTCATTCTCTTGCGCGTCAACCATTCTCACTATATGGCCTCCTCATCTCCTTGTAATTAAATTTCATTCTTGCTACCTCAGTCTTTGAGTATACTTTCTTCTTTTGCATCAGGTGGTGGAACGAGTCTTGGGATGGATCATAAAGCTATTTCCTGGAGGACCATCAAGGCGGAGAACCAGCAAGCTTATTTAGTTTCCATGATGGAGTTCGACGAGTGTTATCCATCAAAAGTTCATCTTTTCTCCTCTGCGCCTTGTATTTTTTGTGGCCTGATGGAGATGGTTTATGTGTACTATTAATGGTTCATAGTCCCATTTTTTCCAGAAGAAGCAAATTGCTTCTAGGAGGCATTTTAGAAGATGTGATATTTGATAATTTCACAGATTTGGCAACAGAGCAGAACCTTTGTCCATTTTTTCCACCTACCGAACGCCCTATCAGAGACTTGAGACGAGAAATGCTACAGAAAAAGTTAGGGGATGATGAAGAACTACTATGAAGAGACTCAAGATAAGTTGATATTTAGGAGATGGTTTTACTTATGAATTAATAGGGAAAATGGAGGAAAAGAATCAAAATGATCCTGTTACAACTTTTGGTAGGTGCTTTTGCACCCAGCGGATTATCCCGTGTAGAAGCTATGGGTCCTTATATTTTTTTTCCAAAAAATCATTAAATATGTACAAATTATAAATTTGTATAAAATCATTCCTCCATGCTTAACCAGAGATATCAGATTAGAGTCTTGGGTATGAATTTGCCATTGGCAAGGAGTAATCCCTTCGCCCCTCCCTTTAAATTAGCGTAATTTGGAATAGTCAGTGCCTGAAAGTAGAGAAAAAAAAGATGTTCGGTGTTTCTGCATATATTTGAAATTCAAACCACTCTGCAGACTTGAAGAACAAATCTTCATGTTGTTGGCAAACATAAATATTCGTACTAGTGCACATTTTCCTGTCAGAAAAATACGCTTGGCCGATTGCTAAATTATTTGTGGACACGTGGAGCTTTACTTTAGTCTATATGTGACCACTGAGCAAAATCTATAGTACTTACAGACATCTTAATGGAACATCAGCAAAAAAACAAAAAGTTTACCTTTTTTATTTTCTTGGTAATTTAAAAAGTTATACAATATTATGTTAAGCTGGATTGATAGCCGCCCCAGAATGTTGAAAAAAAATCCTATATCCTATGTATGTCAGTACCCGTGCATTAAAACATGTGTAAATGTGCTAAGTGCTACAACTTAGGTAGGAGGCATAAGACTTCATTCTCTGGAATGATTTAAGTTTTATAATGTCTAGTTGGTTGTATATAGATCGGGTTGTTCGGATTTTACAGTTACCAAACTAAATTAATTATGTCGGATTATTAAATTTAAAGACCAAATCAAACTAATAAAATTTAGGTTTTTCAATATCAGTTTTTCTCGGGTTTCTTCGGATTTCGGGGTTTTTTTAGATTTTTTTCCGGTGGAATTTTCGTAGAACAAAACATATAATGTATGCTCAAAATATTTCTTTAATTTGTAGTAATATACAACTATGTAAAGTATTTTTCAAGAAAATAATACAAAATATAAGATGTGTCATGACATTATCCTAAAATATTCAACAATAAAGACAATAAAATTATGTAATATAAATAATGATAAATTAAAAGTGTGAGAGAGCATACTTTAATGCTCTAGAGAGTGAAAACGTGTAAAAGTGCATGTTTTCTGATTTAGGAAGAGTCCTAAGTCTTGTTTTCAAGAGTGAAAACACTAAGGCTAAGAGTAGTCTTGTGAGGATCAAGAGTGATCTTCATTTTTGTACACGGAGTGTACTTAGGAGTTGAGTTTCTTTGTATGCTCGAGTTAAATACAAAGTTGGGAAAATAGTTTCCTGTAAACTTGTGTCTTGTGTTCATATTTCTGTCCCTTCATTATACTTTTGTTGCCTAAGTTCAATCTAAGCTTACTATGTTGAAAGCTGCGCAAATATATTGAAGTCCAAAGTTGCTGAAACTTTGGCCGAGTGTTGGAGAAGGCTGAAGTCAAGTCGGTGCTTGGCTGCCGCACGGGTTATTTTAGAGGAGCTAAAATTGACCCCGTGAAAATAAACATAATCTAAAAGCACTAAGTCATGCTAAAATAAGTAGACTAATAAAGAAGTATTAATTACATGACTAAAAGCTAAAGCAAAATAAAATAGGTTTTGCATTTTTATCTAAATCATTGCAAAATGAAAATAGATATCCAATACTTTCCCGTTCGTAATATTGAATTGAATATCTTTTGTTAGCATTAGTATTGATTGTTAGCATTATTTAATTTACTAATAGTAATGGCTATAAAATTTATTGGAGCATTCAAAAGCTCTAAGTTTAATCTTGAAATAATAAAATCTTTGTAATATTCTGAACCATTCATGAACATCACAGCAAAATGATTTAAACAATTATAGCTCCTACGTAAATAAGTAGCTGCGCAGCAGCTACAAAATAGGAGTTAGATAGAATATAGAATAACGATGTACAAACAAGAACCAATCCCTAGGAAAAGACAGAATAAATTGGATTGGGAAGTAATATCACTCCTAGACCCCCTAATATAAGACCCGACCCTAGAAAGACTAAAAGAAAATTAAAATTATGAATTTTTTTAAGAAATATTTATAAATTACATTACAATAGTTAGTATATATATATATATATATATATATATATATATATATATATATATATATATATCTAAAATTTCTATATATATAATGTCGGGTTGTTTTGGTTTCGGTTTGACTTTCTTTAGTTAAAACCAAACCAAAACAATTATGGTCGGATTTTTTTTCCAACACCAAACCATAGTTGGATTTTTTTTCTCGGTTTGACTCGAATTATCAGGTTGGTACGATTTTTCGGTTTCCTTTGTACACCCCTAATGTCTAGTATGATTAGTATGATATTGCCTTGAAAAATTATTAGTAATAGCTTTTATTGAGTTACTTGAACTATTAGCAGTGTTGAGTCAGTTTATCAACAAATTACTCCTCACTTTGGGTTTAATCTTCGAAATGAAATTTGTTAGTGTTTATTAGTAATCGGTTCTTTTTCTTTTTCTTTTTTGTTCATGAGTTGAACTTATATGTGCTGACAATGTTAAAGATCTTTTTCGTAAAAATAGCACGGGTTAATTAGTTTCGAACATGTAATTGAGAAATAGTTAGCGTTTGCAAAGTCATAAAAAAATAGCCAATATTTTCTGCAACACAGAAAAAGATTGGAGCACATGTGTATGAACTTTTAGTATATTATGCTAAAACCAATATATTATGTTATAACTCTAGTATATTATGCCGGCACTCCAATAAATTATGATGGAAGTCCAGTATATTATGTTGGAAGTCCAGTATATTATGTTGGAACTCCAGTTTATTATGTTGGAAGTTTATATGTAAAAAATTCGAACTCCAGTATATTATGCTGGAATATTTTTCAGATTTTAAACTGTATTTTTGTTACATAGAAAATGATTAAATTTCAATTACTTTTTAAAACCGTAACTATTTTTTAATTACCACTTATAAATCTGGCTATTTTTTAAATTTACCCGACTTTTTCACATTAATTTGCTTAAAAGATAAATACCCGCAACCACGCATAATAAATGAGATGAAAAATACTCTAGGCCATTTGCTATATAGTGACAGTATTAAAAAAGAAAATGTCATTTTATATAACTAAATCCAAAAAAAATATTCCATCCATTTTAATTCAAGTAATATAGTTTAAATTTACACCGTATATATAAAAAAAATAAGACTTATAAAATTTTGACCGTAAATATGTACTTATAGTATCTGTGTGGTTATACATTTTTTAAAAGTTGAAACTTTAAATATTACATAATATTTGTATGATTATAAAATTTCTCATAATAATAAATAAATAAAAAAATTTAATTATTTTCAAATTTAAAAATATTACTTCCCTTTTGTACCAACAAAAATAAAATGTATCATATACACATGTAAACGGAGAGAATAGTATTATAATGCCGAAAAAGATATATTCAAACAAAGATTTATTGTCAAATATGCGCACCATGTTTTCCGCCAAGGATGTAGGCCCCGTAAGAAAAAGCTGGCAAAAAAGAGATCTAAAATTCAATACCCACACAAAATGCTCCTATAAATGATTGGAATTTTTACATATACATACCTTATTATCACTTATGTTTAAGGTTTGTGTTTATTACATTTAAGTATATTACCTTTCAATTTATGTACCAAAATTCTATTTAAGGTTTAATTATCAACTTATTAATTATAGGCTTGATTTGTGAAACTGAAAATCTTTTCAGATTTTATTGTACACGTTTCTTCTCTCTCTTACAAACAAAACCAACGATTTTCTCCCCTTTTTTAATTACCCCCCCCCCCTCCCCACGTTTTTTTACCAAAACCGATTTCTCTTTCTCTCTGCTTGAATTTCATACGCCATTGTCGAAGCTTGAACAGTTTCAGATCGAGAAGTTCTTCTCAATCCACCATACTTTCAGTCCATAATTGTATCAAAGCCAGAAACCCTCTACAAAACCAATTTCTCTCTCTCTCTCTCTCTGCTTTGAAGTCGGATAACATGTCAGTTTGTATGTCCTTTTGCGTGTAAACAGTCTTAGGATCACAATACTTTGGAACGACAATGCTACCAACTACTGTTGCAGTACATTTGCTGTATGAATGTTTCGTCCATTCGGCAGCATGTGTGTTGTCGGCTAAAACTTCTTATCTTGAACAATGAAGAATCATGAATTGACGTTGCCTTGAAATGCCATTTGCAGTTCTCAGGTACACATACAAGCCAGTAGCTACAAAAAAATCCAATTTTCAGACATATTTATTAAAAACTACAATTAACTATAAATTGACTACAATTAACTACAACCTGACTACAATTAACTACAAACTGACTACAAGTAACTACAAACTGACTACAATTAAATACAAATTGACTACAAGTAAAACGGACTAAAATTAACTACAAACAATTAACTACAAACTGACTACAAGTAACTACAAACTGACTACAATTAAATACAAACTGACTACAAGTAACTACAAACGGACTATAATTGACGACAAACTGACTACAATTTGTATAAACAAACCTAGCTTCAATAATCTGGAATCTAGAAGAACTACAATTTGATTGATTATCACGCTGTAAATTCTGATTTTCGGTATTTGATGTAGAAGAATGACAGATTTTCGAAACTGTAATCTGGAAGAACTACAATTTGATTGACTATCACACTGTAAATTCTGATTTTCGGTATTGGATGTAGAATAATGAGAGATTTTCGAAACTGATGGCTACGTATGAGAGATTCACGCAGAGAGATTTGCACTGGGATTAGATCTTTTAAGGTTTTAAAAAGATCATTTAATTAAGACAGAATCAAATATTAATTGGGAAGCTTAAAATCTGGTGCTATTTTAGGCTATAAATTCAGCCAGATATGGTTTGGTACAGTTTTGGTAAAGAAAACATGGTGTATGCGGGTAATAACCAAACAAGGCACAATAATGATAATAAGGTTTGCTATATGGCATATTTAGGTAAAAATCCCTAAATGATTTACATGTAATTTGGAAATATATGAAATATTGGATGTCGCAATACTTTGGTCACAAAATAAAAATTTATGTGTACAATATTTATTAAAATTATACTCCATACACTTTAATTTATGCGAACTTATTTTCTTTTTAATTTGTGCCAAAAAATAATTTTTGTCCCTATTTAAAAACAATTTTCCTTTATCCAATAATTTATAGTCATACATAATATATGTGCCTCATTTCATACTTCAAGTTTAAAAGTCTTTTTTCGTTACTTAAACTTACACAGAATATACATCAATTAATGTGAATATCATGATAAATTATATATTTTATTTATTATTTCTTAAGGGATATATAAAGTTAATAATGAATAAGTAAAAGTTAATAAATGGTGTTAAAATCTTTAAGAAACGAACCCATAAAACTTAAGTTTCAGATGGTCTCATTTATTTCATGCACTCAATTGTCATTCTTTTCATGTCAAAATTGTCAAAGTATTTAACTTCTCTTTCATAAGCTGTCAATTCTCATTCATGTTCATGTCAAAAATTTCAAACTATTTAGCTTTACTTGTCTTTCATAAGCATGTTACACAGTCCAATTAATAATTGAATTAGTGCTATCACTTCACATTATATTGTGACGAGACCGTAACTTAAACACGACGATCTGTCCGGCCTAGCGAACTTTCAATGCCAAAGTTAGCTAGTCAGCCTACCCGGAAGCTTAGTAGAACTTAAGAAAGACTAAGCTTGTAGAAACTTGGCGAAGGAAACTAGTAGTTGGAAGAAATAACTCTTTTATTAAGAGAACTTTGAGAACTTTACAATGCTTTGACTGCTTACAACTTTGCTTAATTGCTTGATTGCTTCTTGGATTCCAAATGACATCCCATATTTATAGGGGAGGCTTACAAGCTCTAGAGGGTCTAGAGAGTTCTATAGCCTTCTAGCTATGTACATGTCCTAGAATTCTATGGAGAGTTCTAGAGAGTTCTACTACATTCTAGGTAGATACAAGAGTGTTCTAGAGAGTTCTAGAGTGTTCTAGAGAGTTCTAGAGAGCTCTAGAGAGTTCTAGAGAGCTCTAGAGAGTTCTAGAGAGTTCTAGAGAGTTCTAGAGAGCTCTAGAGATCTCTATAAATCTCTACACCTAGTAGAATATACAAGATAACTCTAGAGGGGTCTAGAGTCTTCCAGGGCCTTCCGGGGCACGCTGGACTGTTCCGGAAGCATTTTGGAGCTGTTTTGAGCCTGTTTTGGGGCGAAATAGTGTCGTCCGTAACATTCTCCCCCGCTCAATCTCGCGACGACCTCGGCGCGTGCTCCTTGTAAGCCTGGATGAGGTCTTGGTGATTCCACAAAGTTAGTTCATGCTCCCAGCTCGCCTCGCTGTCGGGAGACCCTTTCCACTTGACAAAGTATTCAGTGTAGCTTGGGTGAGTCCCCCGTCTTGGAATGATGCGGTGCGCAAGGATCTCTTCTGCTTCTTTCTCTGGCACCGTTGTGATGGCCGTTGGTGCTCGCTTAGACTCTCCTCGGCTTGGATCTTCCTTGTCTTGATGATATGGCTTCAAAAGACTCACATGGAAGACCGGATGCATTTCTAAATGTGATGGAAGAATCAAGCGGTAGGCTAGTTTGCCAATGCGTTTCTCTACTGGAAAGGGTCCCTCGTAGCGCCTTACTAGCCCTTTATGAACCTGGCCGGATCTTCGACGCTGGTGAGGAAGGAGTTTTACCATGACCAAGTCTCCTTCCTCGAACTACAAGTGACGCCTCTTAGCATCGGCCCATTTCTTCATTTTCTGCGCTGCCTTTGCTAAGTAGGCTTTTGCCAAGTCTGCCTTTTCGTGCCAGCCTTTGGCAAACTTGTATGCTGACGGATTGGGCCCTTTGTAACCAATGGCCAAAGTTTGTGGCGTCATCGGTTGTTGTCCCGCTGCTAACTCGAATGGACTTGCCCCTGTTGACTCGCTCTTCTGCAGATTATAAGAAAATTGGGCAATGTTCAATAACTTGGCCCAATCTTTTTGGTTGGCGCTGATAAAGTGGCGAAGATATAACTCCAGCAAAGCATTCACCCGTTCCGTTTGCCCATCAGTTTGAGGGTGAAATGCTGTAGAGAAGTTGAGCTCGGACCCCATGATTTTAAAAAGCTCCATCCAGAACCTTCCCGTGAAACGGGGGTCCCGATCGCTGATAATGGTCTTCGGAATGCCCCAATACTTCACCACATTTTTGAAAAATAGTCGAGCAGCGTCCTCGGTAGTAAGCTTTGTTGGACCAGGAATGAATACGCCATATTTGCTGAAGCGGTCCACTACAACCATTATGTTGCTGCAGCCTTCGGACTTGGGTAGTGATGTGATGAAGTCCATGGAAATGCTTTCCCATGGCCTCTCTGCAATAGGCAATGGCTCCAAAAGACCCGCTGGTGGGCGTTGTTCAACCTTGTCTTGCTGGCACACAAGACAAGTTTTTACGTATAGCTCCACGTCGTCCCGCATGTGGGGCCAAAAGTATGCTCGTTCGATCAGCGCCATCGTCCTTTGGACTCCAGGATGGCCTGCCCATCTGGAGTCATGACTTTCCCGGATGATCTCCTTCCTTAAGCCTCCCCATTTTGGCACATAAACCCTATTTCCCTTGGTGAGGAGCAGCCCGTCCTCTAGCCAAAACTGGCGTGTCTTCCCTTGACGTGCCAATTCCACCAAATTTTTGGCTTGCGGGTCATGTTCCAGCCCCTCCTTGATGCGATCCACTATAGGGAAATTTGGGCTTGTGATGGAGGCAAGTTCGGCCTTTCTGCTCAGTGCGTCGGCCACAACATTTCCCTTGCCCGGCTTGTACTCCATCACGAAATCAAACTCTGCTAAGAAAGCTTGCCACCGAATTTGTTTTGGTGTAAGCTTCTTCTGCTTAAGGAAGTAACTGGTGGCAACATTATCCGTCCTCACGATGAACTTGCTGCCCAGGAGATAATGTCTCCACGTCCGTAAACAGTGCACTACGGCGGTCATCTCTTTTTCTTGGACCGTGTAGCGTTTTTCTGTATCATTTAGCTTACGACTTTCGTAAGCCACAGGGTGCCCTTCTTGCATTAGGACGCCTCCCAGGGCAAAGTCAGAGGCGTCCGTCTGCACCTCGAAAGACTTGGTATGGTCGGGCAAAACCAATACCGGCTCCTTGATCATGGCGGCCTTTAACTCCTCAAATGCTGTTTGGGCCTTATCAGTCCACTCCCAGGTCCGGTTCTTCTTCAGTAGATCTGTGAGTGGCGCGGCGATGGAAGAGTAGCCTTTGATGAACTTCCGATAGTAGTTAGCCAAGCCAAGGAAAGACCGAAGTTCTGGAACTTTCTTCGGCGGCTCCCAATCCTGTATCGCCCGAATTTTGGACTCATCCATCCGTAGCTTTCCCTCACCAAAAATGTGTCCTAAGAAGGAGACTTCTCGTCGAGCAAATGTACATTTCTCCTTCTTGACATAAAGCTCGTTCGTGCGGAGTACTTGGAAGACTTGTCTTAGATGATTTACATGATCCTCCAGTGTGTTGCTATAGATGACAATGTCGTCCAAGTACACCACTACGAACTTGTCTAAGAAAGGCTGTAGGACATGGTTCATGAGGGTGCAAAACGTTGCAGGCGCATTGGTGAGTCCGAAAGGCATCACAAGGAACTCATATGAGCCGTACCTTGTGACGCATGCTGTCTTAGGCTCGTCTCCCTCCGCAATGCGGACCTGGTAGTACCCCGATCGCAAATCCAGCTTGGTGAAGCAACGAGCTTGCCCAAGCTGGTCGAACAAGTCGGCAATGAGTGGTATCGGGTACTTATTCTTGACCGTGATCTTGTTAAGCGCCCGGTAGTCGATGCAAAGTCGAAGTGACCCGTCGTGATTCTTCTGGAATAATATCGGCGCTCCATAAGGTGCTTTTGATGGACGAATATAGCCCATGTCCATCAACTCCTTCAATTGCCTCCGTAATTCCTCAAGCTCCGGAGGCGCCATCCGATAAGGCACGGCAGCTGGCGGGGTGGCACCTGGTTCCAGCTCTATCTTATGATCCACCTCCCTTTTAGGTGGTAACCTCTTTGGTAGCTCCGGTGGCATGACGTCTTGGAACTCCTCCAAAACGTGCTGGACCTCGGGTGGCATGGACTCGGTTGTAGGAATGGCAGCTTCTTCCTTTAAGGCAACAAGGTAGGTTGGCTCTTCCTTCTTGATGCCCTTTGAGAGTTGCATGGCCGAAATTTATTTTTCTTGGAGTCGGGTTTCCCGCTCTAGTGGAACTAGATGGGTGTTGCCTTCCTCCAAGATACATAAGGAGTTCGCAAAGGGAATTGGGACGGCCTTGACCCTGTCCATGAACTCAATACCCAAGACGAGTGGATAATCGTCCATGGTCACGATCGAGAAGTTTATGTGGCCGTGCCAATTGCCTAAGCGAACCGGCACATTGCGGGCAACTCCAAAGGTTTTTGTTGGTGCAGCATTGACGCCCTTGAGCCAACCTCGGCTTGTCTCGTACCGGATGCCCATCTCCTTAGCCTGCTGGGAAGTGAGGAAGTTGCTGTCGGCTCCTGTGTCAACTAATGCCTTCACGGTATGCTCCCCAATCTTGGCCTCGGCAAACAACCTCCCTTTCTTCTCGTTCTTGGGCACCTCAAGTTTTGCTTGAATTGAGCTTAGAAGCCGCATGGCCTCAATCTTTGCTTCCTCCTTCTCGTGATCCTCTATTAAGGCCGAAAGCTTACTCTTTTTGGGGCAATCCCTCGCATAGTGCGGTCCATTACAAAAGAAGCATTGGACCGGGGTCTTCGGTTTGGGAGGGAAATATCTACGTCCCTTGGCCCTTTCTGACGCCTCCTTGCCCTTAGGCGGGTCTCCCCCGCTCTTTCCCTTGCCGCCCTTGTCCTTGGGTTTAGGTTTCTCCACTTTCCTAAACTCAATAAGGGATTCGGCAATGGATATGGCAGTGGTCAAGTCTTGGGCACCACGGCGTTGGATTTCAAGCCTTGCCCACTGCTGCAACCCGTCCATGAAGGCAAAGAAAGCTTCTTTATCAGGGTAGTCAGGGATTTCGAGAAGTACCTCTGTGAACTCTTTGACGTACTCCCGGATGGTTCCTTTGTGCTGCAAACGCCTTAGCTTGCCACGAGCTTCCTCCTCGACGTTGCTTGGGTAGAACTGCTTCTTGAGTTCTGCCTTGAAATCTGCCCAAGTCTTGATAGAGCAGGTGCCTTTCTCTATGTCGCTTTGTCTTCTCCTCCACCAAACCATTGCGGTGTCCTCGAGGAAAAGACTACCCATGCTTACCTTTAGAGCCTCGTCTTGCATGTCGAGAGCCCTAAAGTATTGCTCCATGCTCCAAACAAAGTTGTCTAGTTCCCTCGCATTTCTAGACCCTTTGAAGTATTTGGGTCGGGGAACATCTATTTTGGAAGGGGTAGTCCTTACCTCGGACGTAGTGGCAGTGCCTTGTGCAAGAGCCCTTTTGCACAAGTTGAGCTCCTCCTTGGTGCTCTCCAGCTCATGTGAAAGCCTCCCTAACTCTTCCCGCATGGACGAAATCTCTGTCTGGTGTTTCTCCTCCACCGCCTGAAGACATTGTGCCAGGACTTGATTTACGGCGGACTGCATCTCCTCCCGCAATCCGTCTAGGCCCTCCTCGACCCTTTTCGACCCCCTCGAACCTTTGGTCGGCCTCCACGAACTTGTCCTGCCCATCGGCAATGGCCAACTCCACCTTGGCCAGCCTTGTCTCCAACTCCCCCATGGCGTCCCTGGAGCGAGACCTTTGGCCCTTAGATTTGTCCCTTTCGGTTTGGGTGATTTCACTGCCGCTTTCCATACTCCCTTGGATGTTCCAATGAACCTGACGCTCTGATACCAATTGTGACGAGACCGTAACTTAAACACGACGATCTGTCCGACCTAGCGAACTTTCAATGCCAAAGTTAGCTAGTCAGCCTACCCGGAAGCTTAGTAGAACTTAAGAAAGACTAAGCTTGTAGAAACTTGGCGAAGGAAACTAGTAGTTGGAAGAAAGAACTCTTTTATTAAGAGAACTTTGAGAACTTTACAATGCTTTGACTGCTTACAACTTTGCTTAATTGCTTGATTGCTTCTTGGATTCCAAATGACATCCCATATTTATAGGGGAGGCTTACAAGCTCTAGAGGGTCTAGAGAGTTCTATAGCCTTCTAGCTATGTACATGTCCTAGAATTCTATGGAGAGTTTTAGAGAGTTCTACTACATTCTAGGTAGATACAAGAGTGTTCTAGAGAGTTCTAGAGTGTTCTAGAGAGTTCTAGAGAGTTCTAGAGAGCTCTAGAGAGTTCTAGAGAGTTCTAGAGAGTTCTAGAGAGCTCTAGAGATCTCTATAAATCTCTACACCTAGTAGAATATACAAGATAACTCTAGAGGGGTCTAGAGTCTTCCAGGGCCTTCCGGGGCACGCTGGACTGTTCCGGAAGCATTTTGGAGCTGTTTTGAGCCTGTTTTGGGGCGAAAATAGTGCCGTCCGTAACATTTGGTTGGAGCCTCTTTTTCAGGCATTTATGTCCCTTCCCACTCTCCTCTTTTTTATTTATTTTGGAAAATAAACTTTTGTTTATTTCAACCATTTAGCTATTTTTACGTCATTTGTTCCTTTGGACTATAGAATAAATCTCATAAGTACAATCAATTAGATACTCTACAATTATTGTTGTTTAGCTAGAATCCTAACACAGAAGAAGATGGCTCTTGTCACAGTTGTCAAGGGTCACACGAAGGGTAGCTATTAATTGTCTGCAAAATGGGTAACCATTTTGGATGCTTCAGTCTAGTAAAGTACACTTGAAGTCTAATCTCCTTTGCTCGATCTTGGTCGTCTCTGGTCGACTGTTGAAACCTTCCGTTGTTCCTTTCCATCCAGATATTGTAGACTATTGCTGCAAACACCACACCTAGTATGGCTTCTCTGGGATTCCTGCAGTTAACCATTGCACTTCTGACTCCCATTTGCCTGTTGTTCTTTGATACTTCAACCATTGTAACATACCATTGTAACATACTTCCCACTTCCTCTTTTATTGATCCCAAGAAACCCTTTATTGCATTTTGTTACTTCCTCCGATCCAAAATAAATAATTTTTTAACTATTTTCATATAAATTAAGAAATTTATATTTTAACATTAATTAGTAATGAAATTGACCATATTAACATTTATTATCTCTTCACATAAATACTTCTAACATACATTCTAATACTATTTACTCCAAGGATAATGTAAAGAAAAAATAATTAATTTATTCTTGAAATCTGGAAAAAATCACTTATCTTGGACACAAAAAATAAATTTAAAAATCTCTTATTTTGAACCGGAATGAATATTTTCTTGCACCAATCAAAGATCCATTCATGAAAGAAAAGAGTTGGAAGTTTTCTTTTAATTACAAAGAGTTGTTGTTATTGCAATATATATTTGGCTTTGCATCATCCTCTATTTATTCTTTTATTTATTTATTAAAATTATAAATACGCGAATAGTGTAAAAAATTCTTATAGTATCAGTATATTTTAATATGTTGTAGCAGAGTACTTTGTAGTGGCATATGCAACCCTTCGACAACGAATTAATTCGATATGATATTTTCTATGCGGGGCATAGATATATACTATATAAATATTCATTAAAATTTTAACAAATATCGGTATGGAACCTATAATTTTAAAAAATTAATAAGTTTAATGCTAAGAACCTTAAATATCGTATCCATCAAATTTAAATCTTAAATTCTTCATTCTGTTACTCATCATAAATAATTACTAAGTTTTATCGTTTGGGTGATCTGATAGTATAACTTTTTTGCTCGGATCCAAGTACATTTGCCTGTGCTGGACACTAGTGATTGATTGATTAGCTATTTTCTGGAGACTTCAAGGTATACATGTCCGACGTGCGCAAATTTCAGAGTCACCTTCCGTTATCTTTTTATTATTGTTATTTTTTTTATCGGACAGTATTGTAATAGACATTTTAGACTATTTTGTAAAGCTTACGACTCAATTACGCCGGTTTTTGAAAAATATGTTGTTCTAGTTTGGAAGTTATATGAGTCACTTCTACTTTAGTGTCTCTATTTGATTATTTCTGTTAAGTTATAATTAAATGTTAGGCAATGAGAAGCATCTTACGTGGACTGTTTGACTTATTAGAACACACAAACCAAACACTATGTATATAGGGGCCAATTGTAAAAGAATAGGAAGCCAAGGGAATGGGAAGTCTTCAAACAAAGGATAAAAGCAATCCAAATGCCAACATTATTCAAGAGTTGAAGTACAATATGAGAGTCAAACTTACCAACAAGAGATGATTATTTTTGCATTAAAAGAAGCAGAGTGGAAACAAGAAAAGAAGAAATTGGAAGAGGAATTCAAAGGAGTGGAAAATCATGAAAAAGGGGATAATGAGTGTTCTATTAGGGAAGAACAAATTAGAAGAGATGAGACAATTGAAAAGTGGAAACAGCTCTATTTTGCTATCAAAATTGAACTTGATGAACTTATTCAGAGGACAAATCAAGGTATTTTTCATTTTCTTATTATATGTATTGTTTGCTGTCATAATTATCAGATTTTATGGTAAAATTCATTGCTAGATTATATCTATTTGCATCAGGAAAGTACTTTATAAGGTACATGGACGAAACTATGCAGGGTTAAGGATGATCAATTGAACACTTTTCGCTGAAAAATTATATTATGTATAAAATAAAATATTGTACTTGTTATTTATTAAAAAATAGATCTTGAACACCATTGCATAACCTACTGGCAAAGGGTGTTCAAAATTTTAACACTCTTATAGAATTTCTTGGCTTCGCCCGCTGATAGGGTACAAAGCCTTAAGGGACAATATTCCAAGGGGCTTGAACTTAAAACTTTTGGTTAAGGAATCAAGGCCGAATCTAGAAGGTCGTTTCGGTCGAATATAATAACTTTTGCTCAAACGATGTATTTGTATTATAAAATTCACTATATATATGCATATATTGAATTTAAAACTCAGTTACTAGCGCTTGAAGTCACCTTCTAAAATACATAACCCATATAGTTGACACTTATCATCCAAACATTTCTTTCGTGATACGAGGGGTTTAACTAAAGTTATCCTCTAGAATTTATTCTATTATGTTATTAAAGGAGTATTGTGTTTTATTTTATTTTTGTAACGCTGCAATTTAATCTTGATGTTTGTAATTTGTTTCACAGGAGAAAGACTCTACTGTAGAACAGAAGAGGTGGAGTTAATAGAGGAGCTACATGGGGAGTTGAAAGCAAAAGAAGAAATAATTACATATTTAAAAGAAAGAATTAATTCAATGGAAAAACAAGAAGTGAAGAGGGAGGGAGAAGTGGATATTTTGAGGCAAAGTTTGAAAACTATGAGCTATAACAAGAAGGGAACAATCCTTACTAAAGTTGTTTCCAAAAGCTAGAAATTTATAGAATTGTGCAAATTGCAATTATACTATTGTAATAGCTTTGATATGCTCATCTTCTCAACAATATTGCTAGCTTTAGAGAGCAGTCCAGTATATTATGGTTAACTTTTTATTAAAAGAAACGGTTAATTTTTGCCCGAAACAAGTTAAGTGTGGCTACCTAGTGATTTATAAGCAATATTTTAAAAGGCGTCGGCGTAAGGCGAGGCATTTTACATATGCTTCAGCGAGGCGTAAACTCTGAGGCATGAGGTGTCCGGTTCATGTGCATTTAATTTTTAATATTTTATAAAATAATATAATTACAATAAATAATTTTAATCATGTAAAATTGCATAAAAATTGAATAAAAATATATATATATATATATATATATATAGTTCAAAATAATCTGTTATATGCTAGTACATTTCAGTTTCTTTTTAAATTTTTTGAGTAATTACAAGCTGACTTTTGAAAATTTGGGTATTATATGAAGGACTTGTTTAACAAATTTTGTTTTAATTTGAAAGACTCTAGGGTTTAAGCCTCACTATAAAAATGCGCCTCAAACACCTGGACGGCCCCGAATTACTGGGCGTAAGCCTCTTGAGACTTTTGCCCTACACCATCGCCTTGAGGCATTTTTGGTGTGCCTCACCTCAGGCGTCGCCCTGAAATGCCTTTTAAAACAATATTTATAAGTATTCTTATTGTGTACGGTCTCCATCCGTTCAAAAACGTCCATGTCACAGAGAATCAGACGCAGCGAAAACGAGAATTGAACTATGCTCCTCGTTTTCTTCCTGTAATTTACGATCTCAGATTTCACAAGAACTGCACTTCTCCCCACTAAACTGACCACAATGTGTATTACTCCCTCCGGTCCACAATAAGTGTCTATTTTACTTTTAACACACTCAATAAAAAAATACTAAATCCTATACAAAATTACCTAGTATGACTAAACTACCCTTATTTAGTAAGTTAATGTGATGAGAGAGAAATTTTTTTAGGGATATGCATATAAGGGTAAAAGAGTAAAAACAAATTGAATTTTTTCTTGATTACCTAACTAGACACTTATTTTGGACCAAAATCAAAAAGTAAAACAGACACTTATTGTGGACCGGAGGGAGTAAGAGTGAGCAATACATGGTTTTATAAAAACTCGTTTTTGGATACGCGTGTTGTGCGTGTACCTATCTCAATAAATATTTTTTTATAAATTTGATAATATTATATTAAAATATGTATTTAAGTTACAAAATTAAAAGTTAAAAAGAAGTGTGAGTTTCTGAAAATAATTACTATTTATTAATTTTATTTAACTACTCAATAAAAGAAAAAATTATCCCATAAAAATCCTCAATCATCTTAGTTAACAAACAGAAGAAGACGTCCTTATCTTTTTTTTTTTTTTGAATAAACAGATTTACTTTCATTTCATCAAAAAATTGTACAATTACATGCCATAGATGTTGACCATCTATTCTCTATTCTAAACACTCGTTTGCAGTGTCATCTTGTACTTAAGTATACAGAGCATTTCTCCTCTATCACTATTAATATTGCATAAACCATAATAGACTGACTGTACATCCTAAAGGTAGCAGTTTAACCTCGGCAGCACTGCCTTCCAGTTGTGAATTGAAATTCCCTTCAAGTGCATGTGGATGGCTAGTTCTTTGCAGATATTGTTGCTGAGCATTCTCCCTCCTTGAAATCTTTGTTGATTTCTTTCTCTCCATATCACATTCACCATCATCCCAAATACACATGTAGTGATTTCTTCTAGTCTACTCCTCTTCCTTGCTATCTTACTTACCCACTCAATCTCGTGCTTTCAGTCAAAAATGAGTATGATATCCCAGCCAACTTAGAAGACGACTCCATAGCACTTTTGTCTGCGAGCATGCAAAGAACAGATGGTCAAAGGTCTCAATATCTTTCCCACAGAAAGTGCATTCCTGTGGAACTTGTATGTCAAACTTCTGAAGTCTGTCCATTGTTTCCAATCTACTATGTAACACAAGCCACAGTATGAATTTGTATCTTGGATGCAAATGAGCCTGCAACATGATGCTCTTCCACTGGACTTTTTGGTATTGAGGGTATTGAAGCCTATATAGTTTTTTTATACTGAAAAGCTCACCCCTCTGCATCTGAATCAGTCTACTCTTCAGATTCCCTTGAATGCTTGGAATTGCATTGATCAACTCTCTTGACTCAAAGATCTTCCTTACTACCCAAGCAGCAGTTATAGGAACAGGCATATCATCAATTCTGTGATTCTTTATGTAATAGACGTGCATTCACTTAATCCATAAGCTGTCTTTCTTCTTGGCCATTGCCCATAAGTGCTTTGCAATAAGCCTTATTCCATTTAATTAAGCTGAGTACATTTAGCCCACCTGCACTATACGACAAACATATTGTTTCCCAAGCAACCAAAGCCTTCCTCGACACAGTAGTTGAGCTTGTCCACAAGTAAGATCTGCAAATTGCTTCTATCATCCTCATCACTTTCTTTGGCAATAGGAAAATTTGAGACCAATAGGCTTGCACTCCAAATATTGCTGACTTCATCAACTGAATTCGACATGCATATGATAGCAATCTTGATGTCCAGCAATTTATTTTCTGTGTTACTTTCTCAACTAATGGCCAACATTGAGCAATGGTTAATTTTTTAGAATCCAGAGGCACCCCTAGGTATTTGAAAGGAAGTCTACCTTCAGGGAAACCCAGTTCTTGCAGAATCTCCTTCCTCTGCCAATTTGAAACTCCAGCTATGTACACAACACTCTTATTAGCACTTGCTTGGAGCCCAGATGCTTTTGAGAATTTCTGGAAGGCCTGATTTAGTAGTTTAACAAACTGAATATCTGCTTTACAGAACATAAGCAGATCATCTGCAAAACATACATTTACCACTCCCAATTTCTTACACCTAGGATGAAAATTGAACTCTTTCCTCTTTATCAATTGCATGAATTCCCTTTGCAGATACTCCACAGCCAGGACAAAAAGGTAGGGAGACATATGATCTCCTTGCCTTATGCCTCTTTTGCCTTTAAAATGAACTGTCAGCCCATCATTTATGTTGAGGGAATAAGTGAGTGATGATATGCATTCCATTATCCACCCTATGAACTTATATGGAAATCCCATATCCTCCAGCAGTCTTTCTAAGAAGCATCATTCAACTGTGTCGTAAGCTTTCTTCAAATCTACATTAAGAACACATCTTGGAGAAATGCCCTTCCTAGTACAACCTTTGAATAGCTCATGCGTAAACAAGATGTTATCTGTGATGCTGCGACCCTCAATGAATGCTGACTGAGATCTCCTAATCAGACCTCCAATGACTGCTTTCAATCTAGCTGTAATGATCTTAGTGGTGATTTTATATAGAGTTGTACAACATGCGATGGGCCTGTAATCCTTCACTTGGCTTGGATTTTGCACTTTAAGAATTAGAGTTATAGCAGTACTACCAACTCCTTTATGCAGCCTTCCAGTTATAAAGAATTCCATCACAACCTCATAAATGTCATCACCAAAAACTTGCCAGTGCCTTGTGAAAAAACTCTATTGGAAATCCATCCACACATGACGCCTTATCATGAGGCATATCCTTTATTGCCATAAGAACTTCTTCCCTTGTAACTGCCTTAACTAGTTCTTCTTTTTGCTGCAAATTAAGACAACGCCCCTGATGGATTACTGCAGTGTTTGGATATTGACAAGTAATATTGTTTTCCCCCAATATCTTCTTGAAATAATTCGTAAACTCTTCTTCCACTTGGCTAGGGTCACATAACTTGTTTCCCACTTCATTATATATAGAGCTTATGGTATCGATATTTGTCCTCATCTTCAATTGAGCATGGAGATACTTTGTGTTTGAGTCTTCACAAGCAATCCATTGTGCTCTAGCTTCTGGTGTAATATCTTCTCCTCTATGTTGCTCCATTTCTCAACTTCCATCAACACCCTTTTTTCTTGGTCAATCAAGTCTTGATCCATGCAGTTGATCTTTAACTAATTCTGAATGACTTCCAGCTTCTGCCTAGCCTTGCTGAGGTGGATCCTATACAATGCCATATAGGTGTTCAATTCCTTTAAACCCCATTTTCAAGGCTTTTACTTTACTCCATACCCTGCATATTTCCTCCAGTTGGCCTTTGGTTCCATACCCTTTCCACTATGCTTGCAAAATCAGCATGTTCCATCACAAAGTTATACAGTTTAAATGGTTTAGGGTGCAGGTTTCTTCTTTGATCCACAACATTGCATTGCATTAGGATAGGGGAGTGGTTTGATACTCCAGGATTCAACACATTTGCTTTTATATGGCTGCATTCCTGCATCCACTCCACATTTTCAAATGCCCAGTCAATTCTGCTATAGACTCTTTTCTCTGATTTTTGTTTATTACACCATGTGTAAAAACATCCCAAACTCTTCACTTGAGTGAGCTGCAGTGTAATAAGTGTATCTTGGAAGCCTTGTATCTCTTGTTGCATAACTGGTGCCCCTATCATGTCATCTGTGTGGAGAACATTATTGAAATCTCCACTGAGAAACCAGCTCTCCTGCTCCTAAGTTCACCAGTTTTTTCCGTAATTGCTGCTTCTTATTCACCTCATTATTTGTATACACTACTGTTATGAGTGACTTGAATGTAGTGCTTCTTTTCTGATGAGCAAATGCATAGTCTTTTTTTAATCAATAAAAAATACATAAGAATTGTTTCCAACATATTAGAAATCACTTTGCAAAAGTAGAATTCAATTGTTACATTTTCATTAATTTATTTTTTCTCACTGTCTAAAGCACATAATCATACATTCAGATGTTGTCACTTTGTGGAAGCAAGAGACTAAGATTGTAACAAAATTACTTATAATTGATGGACTTTAGAGAATTGTGTTAATAATATTCTAGAAGGAGTGAATTTATAAAATTCATATTAAAATCAAAATTAAATTTTTCTTTCAACTACAACTCTCATGTATATGCAGTGTTTTAGTTTTCTTTTGTTTCTATAATTAGTTTTATTTTTCAGAATTTTTAAAAGTAAGATTATTTGATTCAAAAAGATTTTATGCTTTCAACTGCAACTCTCACATACATGTAGTGTTTTAGTTTTCTTTTGTGATATAATCAATTTTTATTTTAATTGAGACTTTTTAAAAGTAAGATAGCTTGATATAAAAAAATTCTGATTCTTTACATTTCTAAACATATTTTTTGTAATTATGTTACACAGTTCAACCATATAGGATAAAAACATAATTGATTTTCAAGTCTTAAATATTAGGAATTCCAACATAGTTCAAAAAGAAAATGATTTGATAAGAAAATAGTTATTTTGTTTTAAGGCTATAAATATTAAGAAAATAATTAAATAAAATTTCTATTTAATGTGATATCTACTTTTAAAGAATAAAAATTTTAAATTAAAATTTCATGTTGAGTTCGTGCATTTATAATAGAACGTACAAATTACATTTACCTTTCACGTATATGCTCCATCAAATTTAAATATCTTTTGTGGCAATTCTAATAAATTCTAATTTCTTTTAAGTCTAAGCGCCAACTTGGATTGAACTAAAAAATGATTTTTCAGCAGAAATAATTTTTAAGTCAAAAAATAATAAGTTAGAATTGCCCAACCTATTGCTTTTGGCTTGTTTTAAGTATTTTTAATTTATTCTAAGCATTTTTTAATTTTGCCAACTATTAAAAAAGCTAAAAAGAACCTAAAAATTAATTTGACCAGCTTAATAAAAAGTTAATCCAAACGCCCTCTAAATCGCGTTGACATGGATATAACTAATATCATTCATGTTAATTCCATCGAAAAGGTGTTGTATTTTCTAGTTACTAAATTGATAAGCGTCATCACTTAATTAGAAAAATATGGACAGTGATCAAACATAATTTCTACAAATTTTGAAAAGGGAAAAAGTAAGAAGCGGGACCTTGATATTCACAATCAACTAACTATTTTTTTTTCTTTTTGTCATAAGGCGTAGATCTTATTTGTTGATCAATATGTTGCATCAATCCAATAAGTTAGAGGATTACAAAACTTTACGATAGAATACACAATATTTAAAACCTGAACATGCAAATTTTTGTCCAATATTGATCATAACAATTATATGTTTATGTTAATCCTTCCAAAGAATCAGCTACAATAAAAGAGGTAAACTAAACATACAAACCTATAGAAATGAAAGCCAATCCCATAAAAGAAAAAGCGATGGTTTAGCCATAGAAATATCTGAACAATATAGTCAATAAAGACTAAATTTACTGCATGGAAATTCTTTTTTTATAGACTCAAGAGTAACACTTACTATTTTTTGCATGTTTATATTAGGAACGGGAGATTGAAAATTAAATGCACAGGACGATATGTAAATTTCATATATTTATTGTTCAAAACGCTATTAAATCTTTTAACTAATAGAATTATTCCAAATCTATTCTAGTCTAAATTAATTACTTGAAGTAACAAAAAAAGGAAATAAATAAGAACTTGGGAAGGAGCAATATTTTTCACTACCATCGTGTTCAATAAAGTGTCCAGCAAGAAATACAAATATGTTATATTACAAACTTTAATTAAGGAATAACTTAATACACCTCATTTAGTTATTCTCGACAACCTAAATAGTAGGAAAATAATTAAATATTTATTTCTAAATATTAGATAAATAATAAAATGACTATTTTGTGCAAGGTAAACTCGATTTTAAAAGGGTAAAAAAAGCGAACGACATTTCGCTAAATGCATTCGTGCTTTTAATATATATATATATATATATATATATATATATATATATATATATATATATATATATATATATATATATATATATATATATATATATATATATATATATATATATATATATATATATATATGTTTCTCTTTCACACACACCTAAAAAAATATTGATTAGAAGCAAGTTTTGACTATTTAACCCTTATTTATGTCTTAAGTATAGCATCTTTTCATTGAACATTTACATTTTTTTTATGTACCATCTCCATCTTCAAGTATAATTACTATTAAGGATAAAATAAAAATATAATTAATTTTTTCTTAAACTTCTAAAATGATAAATAATTGAAATTTTTATTTTTATAAATTACGATAAATAACTTGAGATGGAGGGAGTAGAAATCAATTCATTTATATTAGTTGTATATTGACTTATTTTGACTCTAAATCCTCATCTAGCTTTACTTTTAGAATAACCAATGGTACCTGGAAATTTTTCAAAAAAAATCAATAATAGTAGTTTTTTTTTTGGTAATTAAAATTATATATTAACCACCAAAGAGATTATGTTACAAATCCATAGTACAGCTCAACACAGCTGACTATCTAATAATAGAACACTACCAACTAAACTATGCCTAGGAGGTTACAGAAAAAATTGTTGAAGCTGCAGGCTAATTTTCGGAGTACTCCTAACATTACATACATACGCTATGGATCTAAGTAGTTGGTCACTAGTACAGAATACATTTTCAAATATCCTCGAGTTCCTTTCTATCCATATAATATAGAACAATTCTGCAATTGTCATTTTGAAGATATGTGCTCGGCTTGACTTCCCTTTAGCTTTGGTAACTGCCCAGTGAATAAGTTGTTCCTGTTAGATAATACGCTTAACGCTAGAGGGGGGGGTGAATAGCGTTATAATAAAAATTAGCGTAAACTTGCGAAATTTAAAATTTGCAGAAAATAAATAAGTGCGATAAATAAGAAAGAACACACCGAACTATTCTGGTTCACCACAACCCGTGGCTAGTCCAGTCCCCGAGAGACTCTCTTGATATTTCCACTAACTTGTCAAGCTTCCGGGTGCTTAACAAACCTTTACAACTTGAGGACACAAGCCTCAACACCTTTGCTCGGAGATACAACACTCCAAGACTTCAAACAAAGGAAACACAAGTTCCTTCACAACTTGAGGACACAAGCCTCAACTACCTTTGCTCGGAGATACAACACTCCAAGACTTCAACCAAGGAAACACAAGTTCCTTCTTACAACAAGAGAATAACAATTCTCTTCAAGTGTACAAAACACTAAGCACTCAAACAAGACACTCCTTAATGAGTAGATATGAGTAAAAGAATACGCTCAAGATCGCAACAACTTTCGACAAGAGTTTGGCTCTCAAAAACTTATGTAATGAATATAAAATGATAAGCAATAGAGTATGCAAGCTTATAGCAATTATATGATCAGTTGTTGTGTGTTGTTGTGTTCAAAACACTGAAATGAAGCTGTATTTATAGTTGAAAAACTTGGCATTACCGTTCCCTAATTGCCAATTAAGAGTTGCTGATTTTACTGAGTGACAATCGATTGTCAAGAAGCCACAATCGATTGTTTGCCAATCGTTCCAAAAATCAATCCCAGATTTTACGCTTAACAATCGATTGTCCAAGATCAACAATCGATTATTGGCAACGTTCAAAAAATCATTTCCAGATTTTACGTAAAACAATCGATTATACAAAATCAATAATCGATTATTCAGCAACGTTCAAAAAATCCTTTCCAGATTTTAATTTCAACAATCGGTTATACAAAATCAATAATCGATTACCTGACGGTATTTGAAAACTTTACGACAATGGTCAGCTTCACAATCGATTGTGCAATATTAACAATCGATTATTTATCAGTCTTGAAAAATCAATTTAGACACTGCCTCGTGACAATCGATTGTTATATACTCACAATCGATTATTTAATAACTTTGAAAAAGTCTGGAAGACACTGTCTCAACACAATCGATTGTCATATGTTCACAATCGATTATTTTGTGACTTTGAAAAATCTGATGGACACTGTCTCTTCACAATCGATTGTCATTAACTTCACAATCGATTATTTTGAGCGTGGAAAAATTTTGATGGACACTGCCTCATCACAATCGATTGTCATAAGGTTCACAATCGGTTGTCATGCAGGTTTGAAAAACCTGATGCTCACTGCCTTAACACAATCGATTGTCATTAGTTCACAATCGATTGTCATGCAGTCTTGGCTTAACATAATCGATTATCATAAGTACATAATCGATTATCTTAGTCCAGATTTTAGAGGCATGTTTAAAAATCATTTTGACTAAAGTAAATATGCATGATTTAAAATCATTTAGCATTAAATTAAATATGCATGATTTTGTAAAAATAATTTTACGAGAGAAGCCATGCCATGAGTCAAGTTGTCGGATCAAGATCACAATTAAGAACGACTCATGTAAAACTATAAAACTTGGTCTTGTGCTTAAATCTCGTTATATATCAATTGTGCGCTTGTACTTGAACTTCGTCATATATCAATTTGCGCATCGTTTATCATTCATCAAAACCTACACATATGAACACACGTTTTAGTATAATGCTTTGAGAACGTGTTTCCAACAATTTCCCCCTTTTTAATAATGGAAAACATTAAGCGGGATATGCGAATTAAACAATTCATAATGACGATTCAAGACAAGTAAAGATATGCAACAAGTATATGGATATGCAATTTGTTCCCCCTCAATATATGAATTCCCCCTCAATTTATGCTGATAAGTATTGAGAGTGCATACCCGTTATCTTCCCCCTTTTGCCATTAGCAAAAAAATGTAATAAGATGGCAAGGATTAAAAAACTTGTTTATTTATTGAATATAAAACGGGTACATAATGGGAACAATACAAACATAGAACAATAAAATGGAAAGACAAATAAAGAAATTATTCATCATCATTTCCCGTCTCATCGTCCGGCACTGCTTCAAAGGGAACAAGACCGGCATATGGATAATGAACATGGTCAAAATATCCATGGATCTCATGTGTCAATTGACCGACAGAGGTGGTCAATGAAGCAATTTGGTCGGAAATGGATTGAAGAGTAGGTTCTTGAGGCTGACGCGACCGACGAGTTGGAAGAGGAGTTCGGAGCTACATGATCTCCGTCATGGGGAAAGGAGGATTCTGAAATTTCCCACTTCTTGGTGCTCTTTTTGAGAGGACCGATGGAAGTGTTGAATCCGCAAGCTTCAAGAAGATTCATAATAAGGAGGGCATAGGGAAGAGGTCTATCATCTCCGATGGCGTCACGCATGTGAATCTATACGAACTTACACCAATTGATGTGAGCTCCGGTTATAATTGCATGCATGAGCTTAGCGTCTTCTTGGAAAAGAGTGGTGTGATTATGCTTCCGAGGTTTGAGGACTCGGGTGATGAAATAGAAAATCAAACGATACTCGGGGAGCATTCCCGTGATAGTAGGACGCCGAGTGGATAGATTAGGATCATAAGATGTAATACCTATTTGGTTTAGGAGAGCTTTTTCATCAAATAAGGCGCCGGCCACTCTAATGTACCGAAAAATGTCTTCACCACTTTGAGGAAGACGAGCAATGGAATGAAGGTTTTCATCGGATAAAAGAATTTGAACACCATTAATATTTGTCACAAGCTCACCATCATCATCCTCATGAAGGTTTGAATAAAATGCTTGAATCAATGGAGGATTAATGTAAGGGTAGGTAAGAAATAAGAAGTCGAGAAGTTGGCATTCTTTAAGCATGTTGGCAGCAGGGGCGTATGATTCAAGATACTTGCTTGTTGAAAAGCGGGGAGGAAGAATGTCGCGTTTTTCAAATTTTGTCAAAAACCGAGTAAGCTCGGTGTCAGAATTAAATTGTAAAATGGACCCATCTTGATAAGGGTAATTTGGAGGAGGTGGGGCAGCAGAGGAGGATGCACCATGCCTAGCGAACGGGAACGTTTAGAGTGACGGCCCGACATTTTTAATAGGAGGTAATGAGCTTTGCAAGAAAACTTAAAAGAGTTTTGATAGTTTGAGAGCTAGAATTGATGCTTGAGTGAATAAAAATGAAGACATATGATGCCTATTTATAATGGGAAGAATGGCATTTCATTTATGATGAAAATCTGCAGAAATTTATGAGCCAAAACAGTCAGAAACGGTAAAAATAAATTGTACTGACCGTTAGACAATCGATTATTGGAATGAAATAATCGATTGTTATGAAGTTTGACTGAATCTCGGAACTGACACAAATCTATTGCAGGACCAAACGGTAACAAATTTTTGAATTACTAACATGAAATAATCGATTGTCAAATTATGGTAATCGATTGTTGTGACACAGTGTGCACGGTGATTTTCTGACTCGGAAAATAATCGATTATATATATGAAATAATCGATTGTTTTAGAAAAGCAGTACTGAATGGCTGAGACGGTAATCGATTAAACAGTTAAAAATCGATTATTAAACAGAACTGCATAATAAGCATAAACCATAAATAATCGATTAGTGATACTTGCTAATCGATTTTCTGCACAGTAAAATAATCGATTATTTGCTGTAACAATCGATTGTTCTGTGCCATATCTTTATAATTCCCCCGACCTTTAGGGCGATACCTGCAAAAGGAAATACGCGTCTCCGACGCTCAAGTCAGTACTATTCAATATATAAAAGCAACCTAAAAAGTATGCATTTAGATCAACGCTTACCCGCATTAGACACTTCATTTGGACATGATTTATATTTAGCACATCAATAAACGCTAAATATTATATCAAGTCTACTGGCAATAAGGTAAAGTAAGGAACGATCATACCTCTGTAGTTCTTGGTATTGCTCTTCTTACCTTTTACTTTTCTGGCACGATGGTCTTATAAATTCATTGAGGTGTTCATTGCTTTGGTGTTGCTCTTTTCAATATTGATTCAGCAATTTCTTGCAATAGTTAGTTTGACAAGTGAAAGTTCCCACTTTCATTTGCTTAACTTGCAGCTCCGAGAGGAAATTTTGCTTGTCCATCATGGACATCTCAAATGAAATTTTAGAGACTCCTTGCATAAAACTCATTAGTTGCTCAAAAAATAATACAACATCATTTTCAACATGTTTTGGAATGCAAAATATTAATAGCATAAAAGTTGTCAACATTATTTTGAAGAATGATATTACCAATATGGAAGGTTGTTTTGAAGTACAACAATAATGTCATCAAGATAAAATTCATGCAATCTATTCCTCCTTAATGAGAAGTTCCCCCTCAATTAAGGCAAACTAGAATGTAAGGACATTCCCCCTTACTTGAAGCATATCGCCTAAACACTCTCTCTTTTTCGACATTTCCAAAAAGTCAAAATGAGATAGGAAAGACAACGAGGAGTATTCACTATGAAGATTGCTGGAATTTTATCAAAACATACCAACAAACCATAGATATACCAATTGTTATAAAATAGTGATACAATCATTTGTTGGCAAACATAACAAATGTATCAAATGTTATTTTATTAACAGTGATACAAAAGGTTATTTTTAGAAAAAACATATCAAACATTAATATATAACAAGTCAATCAAAGGTCGAATATACCAACCATTATTCAGACCAAAAGATACATTCATCAAGAGTCGATTTTTAACAGAAATACTTCTATCAACTGTTAAAAGCATGAATCATTTCTTTCAGGAATATATCAATTTTTTTTTTCAAACCAAAAATAGCATTTATAAAAAACATGAGTGAAAATTTTTTTTGACAAAAATATGCTAACAGTTAATACACACCAAATGAAATAATTTATTTTTCTGGTATATACTAACATTTATTTAAACCACAAATAACAGTTATCAAATCATAAATGAAATGTTTTTATTTGAAGCAGGCTAATATACCAATTGTTGTTTAACAACAAATTTTCAAAATATGCATCAAGGATAATTGATATTAATTATTAACAAGGATGTCTCAACACGTATCAACTATTATGATTAAGCACATCAAAAATTTTTTAACAATATAAGGCCAAATTAACAACACATATGTTAATATCGGTTGCTTGCATATATTATCAATTCGGTTTTTGTCAAAAAGGATAACTAACCGAAATTTCCCCTTGATGCGATAAGGTATTGTGCTTGGTGCATCTACTACAATATTGTAGCCTTCAAGCACACCTGTAAAAGAGATTAATGATCTTTTGGTACCCATGCCATTTTGGGTCCTTGGGGGTTAGGCATATCATAGTGATGCAATTGAGTGATATGTCTATATCGTGTAAAACAAGCAGGAGCAATATGACCAATTCGTCTACAATAATGACATGTCACGTTAGGATTATGCATCCTTCTAGGTTCATAGTAATTGGACGGACGAAAATTGTTTACTCTATTTTCGACACTATGACTATTGCACATTTCATGAAAATCATTTCTCCTACTATTTGTTCTAGGATGTACAGCATTTCTAGAATAATTATTTCTAGGTTGGAAGTCATTTCTAGGTGTTCTAAAAGGTTCAAATTCCTTCTAGTGTTTGGCCTAGAATATGCATCATTTCTAGGGTAGTTATTTCTAGGATGAGCATTTGTTTTATTAATCCTAGGTTGAGCCTTAGGTGGTTGTGGTTTGGCATCAACCTTTTCTTTAGGCTCATTCTTAAAACCTATGCCATGCTTGGTTGACTTCAAATTAACAAGAACCTCATTCAAATTTTTGTGAGAAGAATTAAACTTATCTAAGGTGCCCTTAAGTCTATCTACCTCATTTTTGAGATGCATGCAAGAAGTACAATTTTTAATAGAACTTTCGGGCTTGTCGGCGCTTCTTTTTCCGAAAAATTGTTTTCCTCTTTCAACTTCTCATTTTCTAAAATCAGTTTTTCCAAATCCTTTTCTTTCAATGAGAGTTGTTTTTGAAAATCTGTTTCTTGCAATGAAAGAGTTTTCTGCAAATCTTTAATGGTCTTGGAAGCATTAACAAACTCACTATATAATTATTATAAGCATTTTGCATTTCTTCAAGTGAGTGAGAGTTAGACGTACTAACCTCTTCTTCTTCGTTTGCCATGAGACATCGGCCGGTCGATTCACCACATGAGCTGTCCGCTTTTTGAGGTGTGCTTTCATACATTTCCTCAAGCTTATCCCACATTTCTTTGGCAGATTTGTAGTGGGAAATTTTCTGATAATCTTCCTGATTCAGCCGATATACAACATATTTATTGCCTTAGTGTTGTATTCACTTACCTTGGCTTTCCCAACTTTTGTCATCATCTGTTCACCATGCTTGATGATTTGCCATAGATAAAAGTTGTTGGCTGTGATGAAAATTCTCATCCGATCTTTCCAATATGTGTAATTGCTTCCATCAAATATTGGCGGCAACAAGTTAAAGTGACCTTCACCTATTCCTGCAAAAGAATCACGAGTAGAAGCCATGGATGTTTCTCTCAAACGGTTAAGTCTTCAGAGAGTTGGGCTCTGATACCAATTGTTAGATAATACGCTTAATGCTAGAGGCGGAAGTGAATAGCGTTATAATAAAAATTAGCGTAAACTTGCAGAATTTAAAATTTGCAGGAAATAAATAAGTGCGATAAATAAGAAAGAACACACCGAACTATTCTGGTTCACCACAACCCGTGGCTAGTCCAGTCCCCGAGATACTCTCTCGATATTTCCACTAACTTGTCAAGCTTCCGGGTGCTTAACAAACCTTTACAACTTGAGGACACAAGCCTCAACACCTTTGCTCGGAGATACAACACTCCAAGACTTCAACCAAAGGAAACACAAGTTCCTTCACAACTTGAGGACACAAGCCTCAACTACCTTTGCTCGGAGATACAACACTCCAAGACTTCAACCAAGGAAACACAAGTTCCTTCTTACAACAAGAGAATAACAATTCTCTTCAAGTGTACAAAACACTAAGCACTCAAACAAGACACTCCTTAATGAGTAGATATGAGTAAAAGAATACGCTCAAGATCGCAACAACTTTCGACAAGAGTTTGGCTCTCAAAAACTTATGTAATGAATATAAAATGATAAGCAATAGAGTATGCAAGCTTATAGCAATTATATGATCAGTTGTTGTGTGTTGTTGTGTTCAAAACACTGAAATGAAGCTGTATTTATAGTTGAAAAACTTGGCATTACCGTTGCCTAATTGCCAATTAAGAGTTGCTGATTTTACTGAGTGACAATCGATTGTCAAGAAGCCACAATCGATTGTTTGCCAATCGTTCCAAAAATCAATCCCAGATTTTACGCTTAACAATCGATTGTCCAAGATCAACAATCGATTATTGGCAACGTTCAAAAAATCATTTCCAGATTTTACGTAAAACAATCGATTATACAAAATCAATAATCGATTATTCAGCAACGCTCAAAAAATCCTTTCCAGATTTTAATTTCAACAATCGGTTATACAAAATCAATAATCGATTACCTGACGGTATTTGAAAACTTTACGACAACGGTCAGCTTCACAATCGATTGTGCAATGTTAACAATCGATTATTTATCAGTCTTGAAAAATCAATTTAGACACTGCCTCGTGACAATCGATTGTTATATACTCACAATCGATTATTTAATAACTTTGAAAAAGTCTGGAAGACACTGTCTCAACACAATCGATTGTCATATGTTCACAATCGATTATTTTGTGACTTTGAAAAATCTGATGGACACTGTCTCTTCACAATCGATTGTCATTAACTTCACAATCGATTATTTTGAGCGTGGAAAAACTTTGATGGACACTGCCTCATCACAATCGATTGTCATAAGGTTCACAATCGGTTGTCATGCAGGTTTGAAAAACCTGATGCTCACTGCCTTAACACAATCGATTGTCATTAGTTCACAATCGATTGTCATGCAGTCTTGGCTTAACATAATCGATTATCATAAGTACATAATCGATTATCTTAGTCCAGATTTTAGAGGCATGTTTAAAAATCATTTTGATTAAAGTAAATATGCATGATTTAAAATCATTTAGCATTAAATTAAATATGCATGATTTTGTAAAAATAATTTTACGAGAGAAGCCATGCCATGAGTCAAGTTGTCGGATCAACATCACAATTAAGAACGACTCATGTAAAACTATAAAACTTGGTCTTGTGCTTGAATCTCGTTATATATCAATTGTGCGCTTGTACTTGAACTTCATCATATATCAATTTGCGCATCGTTTGTCATTCATCAAAACCTACACATATGAACACACGTTTTAGTATAATGCTTTGAGAACGTGTTTCCAACAGTTCTCAGTTCTGTGCATTTGGTGGGGAGACTCTGATCCATGACATAACGTGCTTACTCAGTTGCCTTGTAAAGGGGCAATCCCAGAAGAGGTGATCTCTATTTTCCACTGCTTGGTTACAGAATACACAACTGCTATTTAAACTTGCTTGCCAATGGTTCAACCTTGCTATAGTAGGAAGCCTATCCTGAAGAACCAACCATAAATTGAACACTGCCTTGGGTCGAGCATAATTTTGTATGGTGAGGTTCTTCCAATAAACTCTGGGAAGCTAGCCAATTTGCAGTAGATATAAGAGTCTTATAGTACCAACTGGTTTCTGCATCATCTGGAAATGCTTCAATAGAACAGTAGCATCAAATATCCTTTTTACCATGCAACTAGCCTGCTTAGGAGTACTCATACACTCTAACTGCTGATGTTTGATATATATTGAGTGAATCCATCGAACCCATAGTACATCTTTTTTATGAGCCAAGTCCCAACAAAGCTTAGCAATAGCAGCTCTATTCCACAGTGATAGGTTAAGAAGATTCAAACCTCCAGCTGATTTTGGCAAACACATCTTATCCCAGGCTACATATGTTTTCTTGGATATATTGGCAGAACCAGTCCATATGTAAGACCTGCAAACTGCTTCCAACATTTTGAGAATCTTAACTGGCAGTAAGAACAGTTGAGCCCAGTAGGATTGAATACCAAAAATCATAGACTGGACCAACTGAATTCTGCCAGCATAGGAGAGTTTCCTGGCCGTTCAGGAAGTGATTCTATTAGTAATTCTATCAACCAAAGGTTGCCATTGAACTAAGTTCATCTTCTTGGTAGTCAAAGGGAATCAATAATAGTAGTTCTTTTCTTCAAATTAAAAAGTAATAGTAGCTCTTCAATTTTTGCCTTTAATGTCTTGATTTCAAATCTAATGCTTAGTGGTGACATATTAAAGTTTGAATTCCTGAAACGTATTTTAATATCTCACAAAATTTATTTTAATAACAAAAATTATAAAAGGAAATTCAGTTTTGTTTTAAGTCTTAAATATTGGGATTTCCTACTATAATAACTAATACTATATTGAATTTAAAATCCTAACTATTAGGAAATTAATAAAATAATTATTTTATTCATTGTGAATTCTATTTTTAAAAAGTAAAAAAGGCGAACGACATTTTGCTAAGAGCATTCATGCCTTTAATATAATATAGATATAGATATATAAATTTATAATCCTAGTAAAAACTAATTTGAGTCGCAAACGTAAGAGATTTTGTTATATTGATTGAGCAGGATATTTTTATAAGATTTATAAAGTATTAACATCAGTTACAAACGTAAAGAATTTTGTTACGTCGATGCGTAAAATATTTTTGTTAGATTTATAAATCCTATAGAATTTAATGTATTTTCTAAACCTAAAATAAGTTGAAATTGCTCGAAAATTTGACCTATAAAATATTTAGGCCTTTGTGTTCAATTCAATATTTACTAATAGTAGAATAGTGATATCTATCAAATTATTTGTGTTCTGCCTATTGAAGTTTCAAATTCACGCCAATGATTACTCATGAAAAAGACCATTTTGAAGAATCTTTTCCTCTATGGAAAGTAAAGAATCCCAAACTTTAAAGGAATTGAAGTGCTAAAATTTTTGCCTAAAATATTTGGAAAGAATTACCTTTTAATTTGTTATTATATTTCTTTAGAAAATATCATACATTGCATGGTACAAAGATGGAATACATAAAATTTAGTAAAATTTTGAAGTCCTAAATATTAGGGAAAAATTAAATAACTATTTCTAAATAAAAAATTAATCAAATGACTATTCTGTTCAGTGTAAACAATACCTTTGAAGGGTAAAAAAGGCGAACGACATTTCGCTAAGAGTCTTCATGCTTTTAATATAGTACTAGAATTAGTGTACGTGAATTGCACGTGTATTATGCGTTATGCACAAAAAAAGCACATTTTAATATGTAGAATAAGAAAGAATTATGTATAAAGATAATTGATAATGCAACAAACATTTAAATGGTAAACTGCCAAAATAGTGTATATGAAATTGAATAAGAGTGAATTAAGTTTAATAGATATCGACGAAGCAAAAAGTTATTACATTAAAGAAATAGTCGTATTCAACGCGTAGACACTAAATTGAGTGTTACAACAAAGCTAGGATGTCGTGATGTTGCTGGACCCATTAGCCGGATTGTTGCTTGCCCTCGTTGATGTGCGCCAGGAAGAATGTTGCTTTAGTTGTTACTGGTAAGAATAAGGCACCTCTAATATATAACGATATTGTCGAATAAATATAATATATTGTTACAATATATGTAAAATTCATATATAATATATATACTTAATTTTTGTATAGTTGAGGAGATTTCATAAAAAATAAAATATTAATATATTGTTATAGTCTTTCTATCAATCCTGCAATATACAATTAAACATATTAACTACAAAAAAACATTTAACATTTTAAACTAAAACTTCCAACTTACATCTTGTTGATAAGCGCTATCTCCCGTCTTTTCTTTGCATTTTCTCTCGTTGAAGGTTTAATATCCATTGAAATTTCAACTATATTTAGAAAGAATACTAAAATAAGTAAAGCGAATAGAAGTAAAATATTATTTATATATTTAGTGAATGCTCCATTGGTGTAGTTCGATGCCTCATCGAACGAAATAAAATTATTTAATACTAATAGTTGAAAAGTGATTATTGCTTTCTTCAACAAAAGTATTCTCCTTAAATTCAATTTCAAGCTCCTTGTGCACTGATTGAAAATTAGGATTAGCACTACTACTGCCTCTGTTAAGATGTAACAAATTTTGTTTTGTGTAAATGTTCTTTCCAATTCTTAATATAACTATTGAAAAGTGTAGCGTGTATTTTTGTTCCATGTATAAAATTTTATTTTAAGTTAATCTTATGGTTAAAACTAATATCAAAAGACCATAAAATAAATTATCGATATAAAATAATATTTTCCTCTTCATCAACTAATGCCATAATTTTTTCAAGTGCCTTGATTTGTCTTATTGTTGAACTCTTTTACTATTCCACTCCCAAGCACTAAGATTCATATTACCCAACATGAATCATATAATCTTACATTATTAATTGGGACACATTGGTCTAACAATTTTTTTTTAGACGACATTGCAGGTGTACCTAAAATAAAGCATGCGTAAGAGTTTTATAAGTTATCAAAGTGAGTAAATCAATAATTAATTTTTTTAATGATACAAGGAAGATTTTTACCTGAACAAATGTAATTGGTGAAACCTGAGTGAATCAAGCATGGCAATTGCAAATAACATAATAATAAAGCATGTATTATTAATATTACACAAAATTAAATGAGATAGTCTAATTTTTATTTTATTTTTTAAAACAAGCAACTTAAGTTGTCATAGCAACAAGTATTATTAATTATACAACAACAAAAATTACTAATATTTAAGTAATAAAACTTAGATTGAATATCTAACCAATTTCTGCGATGAATTGCAATTATTCAATAATCAGTATTAAATTTATAAATTATGTGAGAGGTAAAATTAGCCACGTCTAAAACATGAAACAAAAAATTATATACTAAAAATTTTCTCATGCAATACTAAAGATAAATTCTCGATGCAACATCAATAATTGGTGCATGTAAATGTGCTTGCAAAATACGAAGTAGCAAATGATATTGATGTTAGTAAAAGAAACAAAACCTGCAATCGCGATATGGAATAAGACAAATTTTAACGATTAAATTGTGACATTATAACTTCTTTTATTGAAGTATTTAGTACACAATTTGATACATAAAAGGAATAATATGCTCGTAGAGAATCTAATACTACAAAATTTCCTAGTTTAGATAATTTAACAAATAATATCATTTATTGAGAGTTGAACGAAGCACTAATATTTTAGGAAAAAAGGTTATTAACTTTTCTAGTATACAAGAAAAATACCAAATATTTATTACTCCAAAAAGTAAAGGGAACTTAACCAAATCCAATAGACATATGGGCATTTAATGAAAGTGAACCAAGTGTATCTTTCCGTTTCCAACAACAACAACAACAAACAAAAAAAAAAGACACGACTACCAAGTAACGGAAGTGTAGGATTTTTTTAGTTATTATTAATTAACTTTCCTTGTAGAGATGAACCTCCGGGGGAGGTTGGGAACACTACATCAACATCTTATCAATGAAGTGGTTAGTGTGGAACATAAGGGGTGTAAATAAGAGGTACAAGCAGAAAGAATTTAGGGAATACATCAGGAAACACAACATTAACTTAGTAGGGCTAGTAGAAACAAAAGTTAAGCAAGCACATGCTAATAGAATTGCTAACCTATTAGCACCAGGGTGGAGTGTCTTAACTAACTATGTCTCAGGGGAAAAAGGCAGAGTATGGATCTTATGGAATCCAAAGATCTTCACAGTCACTAGTGTTCTGGAGGAAAGCCAGCTGATCCGCAGCAGGGTTTCCAGCAGAGCAGGGGACTTGAATTGCTTCCTCACTGTGGTCTATGGATTCAATGGACTGGAGGAGAGAAGAACTCTATGGAGCAGTCTACAAAATTTGGCAAAAGGAATTAAAAAATCATAGGTTGTAGCAGGGGATTTCAATGCAATCTTGTGTGACAGAGACAGACAATCATGTAAGCCAGTCAGATTAAAAGAAACAGTGGACTTCAACAATTGCCTACAGCTTACTGGACTGACTGAATTACCCTGGAGAGGTGACTACTACACATGGATTAATAAGCAAACGGGCGTGGATAGAGTATGCAGCAGGCTTGATAGAGTGTTTGGCAATTATGACTGGAGGATCACCTGGAATCAGGTGGTCACTGAGTATGATGTACCACTAATTTCAGACCATAACCCAATAATACTAACATTGAAAGCATCCACCTGGAAAGGAAAGAGGCTCTTCAAATTCTTCAATGTATGAGCTGAACACAGAGATTTCCAACATATTGTGACAACAGTATGGCAGGAGGGGAAGACAGATACCATGAGAACAATATGGGACAAACTTAAAGCCTTGAAGACTCCTTTGAAGGCACTCAATAACAAGGAATTCAAAACAATTACACTTAGAATTAAGCGGTGTCGACAGGAATTGGGAATCATACAAAAACAATTGAGTCAAGCCTACAATGATGCACTACAATAGAAGGAGAAGGAACTGATATTGCAACTGGAAAAATGGTCTTTGATTGAGGAGAGTGTCCTGCAACAGAAGGCAAGAGCAAAGTGGATACAACTGGGGGACTCCAACACCAAATATTTTACTGCAGTAATGAAGGATAGAAGTCAGCAGAAGCAGATACATGAAATTACCAATGCACAGGGCATCAGGCTGAATACACCAACAGAAATTAAAGAGGAAATTCTGTGCTTCTACAAAGCACTGATGGGCACTGCTGAACCAACACTACCTGCTATCAATCAACTGTACATGTCCAATGGCCCAAAACTGAACCAACAGCAAAGACAAGAACTGTGTGCCCCAGTTACTGAAACAGAAATAACATAAAGTCTCAAAGCTATTGGAGATGACAAAGCACCAGGCATAGATGGATACAATGCAGTCTTCTTCAAATAGAGCTGGAGCATCATTAGTCACCAAGTCACTAATGTCATTAAGCAGTTCTTCAACTCAGCAAAGATGTGCAGACCAGTCAACTGTGCAAACCTTACCCTCATCCCTAAAATGTCCAAACCAGCTTCAATCAAAGAGTATAGACCTATAGCTTATTGTACTGTCCTCTACAAACTCACCTCCAAAGTACTGGCTAATAGGTTGCAGAAGGTGATGGCAAGCCTCATCAATGAAGTCCAGGCAGGCTTCATTCCAGGTAGGAAAATTCAGGACAACATCATCCTAGCCCATGAGCTTGTTAAAAGCTATACTAGGAAACATATCTCCCCCAGATGCATGATTAAGATAGACCTCCAGAAAGCATATGATTCAGTGGAATGGGTGTTTTTACAGCAAGTCATGGAACAGATAGGATTCCCTAACACTTTCACCACATGGATTATGGAGTGTATATCAACAGTGAGCTACTCAGTTCTGGTTAATGGGGAGCCAACAGTTCCATTTGCTGCAACCAGAGGATTGAGGCAAGGGGAGAGGCAAGGGGACCCCATGTCCCTATTCCTTTTTTCCTTGGTCATGGAGTACTTAAGCAGGGCCTGCACTGAATTACAAGATGATCCAGCATATCAATTCCACCCCAGATGTAAAAAACTGGGTATTACACATATGTGCTTTGCAGATGACTTATTGCTGTTTGCTAAGGGAGATCTCAACTCTGTTAAGGCATTATCCAACTGTTTTTCTCAATTCTCAGCAGCCTCAAGTCTCAAGGCCAACTTGAACAAAAGCTCAATCTACTTTGGAGGAGTACCAATACCTGTGTAGAAGCAGATCCTTGACCATCTTGGCTATGAACAAGGCCAACTGCCTTTCAAGTACCTGGGAGTACCACTGAGCACCAAGAAAATTACTCTACTACAGTGGCAACCTTTAGTGAAAAAAATCACAGTTAGGATCACTTCTTGGACTGCAAGAACCCTGTCCTATTCTGGAAGACTTCAACTGGTGCAATCTGTCATCTTTGGTATTCAAGCTTACTGGGCTCAGCTGTTTATCTTCCCAGTGAAAGTTCTTAAAATGATTGAAAGTATCTGCATGAGCTTCATTTGGTCTGGGATGAATACTGTCACTAAGAAAGCATACATTTCTTGGGACAAAATGTGCACCCCAAAGTCAGTAGGGGAAATGAACCTAACCAACCTCAAACTGTGGAACAAGGCTGCCATTGCAAAGACCTGCTGGGACATAGCACATAAGAAGGATAAGATGTGGATCAGGTGGATCACAGTGTATTACATCAAAGAGAGGACATTAGAATCCATGCCAATCCCTGCCCAAGCCAGCTGGATGGTTAAGAAGATCATCCAATCCAGGGATACCCTACAAAGGATCCAAAACTAGAGACATCAGAAATGCACTATTAAACAGTTGTACCAGTTGCAGTAGAAGTGCCAACAATCCCTTGGAAGAACCTAATTTTACAGAACCAAGCCAGACCAAAAGCAGTGTTCAACCTGTGGCTAGTCCTACAGGACAGACTACCAACCAAGGATAGACTACATAGCTGGGGAACTAGAATTGATCAATAATGCCCTCTATGCCAAATCCAATCTGAAACAAGAGATCATCTACTCAGGAAATGCCCTGTCACTGTGGAACTATGGGGACGAGTAATGAATTGGCTACAGGAACAATACATACCTAATTGCAGTTGGAACCAGAAAGTACAATGGTTGATTACCAAAGCCAAGGGACGAACATGTCGTACAGCCATTTTTAAAATGGTCGCAGCTGAAGTTGCATATGCTATCTGGCTGGAAAGGAATGCAAGAGTTTTCAACAAGACTTTTCGATGTAATACTGCTATACTGAGAGACATAGTGTACAACTGTAATGTTATAGGCACCCCTAGAATTAGACAACTATTACAACACCTTAGTATATAGTAGAAGCTAGATAGTTAGAACAGTAAATGTAGTTATTATGTTAGCATTTAGACAGCCGGCTGAGTTGAAGCTTGACTGTGGTTTTGTAATGCAACTTCATTGGTGATTAATGAAAAACTTTAGTTACCAAAAAAAAAACTTTCCTTGTTTAAGAAACTTGAAGAAAACTTGATTTATTAACTTTCCTTTTTGTGAGAAACGTGAAGAAAAATTATACCAAATAATTAAGGCAAATTTACTAAAAAATAATTCAAGCAAAATGTTCCAAAATTAAGTAAATGAATATTTTTAAATATTAATGAAATATTTAAATTACTATGTTGTCTAATGTGAATTGTATATTTTAGAGGGTAAAAAAGGTGAACGACATTTCGCCAAGGACCTTCGTGCTTTTAATATAATATTGATAGATATAGATACATAAATAGCCATACATGGTAAATCAATACTTATAATTTGATATAAATATCGATTGTAAATAAATTTTTATTGGCATCAAAATCTGAATATCCTAGGGGATTGTCACAAAATTTTTACTGTAATGAGTTATCTTGTACATTTTTTTCCTTCTTTTTGGTTCTATTACCCAAAAGCCAATAAAACTTTATTATAAATGCGTATAATATAGTGATCGTAATTTTAATTATGAGCACGAGTAAATTTTTACCATTAACTATTGAATCTCTTCAAATAACATACAAACTGCTATTTTTCACTCGTAGGCACACTAAAGGGGTGGGGTGGGTGGGTTTTGGGGGGTGGGGGTAGGATATGAACGAAACAAATGAAAAAATGGTACAGTATTAATGTAGTGATCTTGACTTTCATTTGTTTTTGTTCGATCCTATTCCTAGTGTGTTCTTCACTCCATCAACTGCTCCTTGAGCCATGTGCATCATTTGCTCTCCAGTCTAAAAGACAAGCAACAATAAAAAATAAAAAATAAATAAAACTGATTGAATATTTATTAAAAATTATCGATAAAAAACTGATGATAAATATATATTTTTAACCGCTCCCAATTATAACAGATAAAATACATTTTTTGTATATATGTATATCATATACATATTTAATATATTTTTTAGCTAGTGAATATAATTAGTTTCATTTGTCGTTATAGAAGATGAAATTCAATGAAAGCAATAATAAAAGAAAATACAAATAGAAAAGGAAATGGAGGAAATACAAAAAAAAATAAAAGAGAAAAACCATATATTTCCTTAATTGAATTTCACTTGATTAGGATTGATTAGGATGATGTTCCTTAAAACCTTATGCTTTCTTTAAAATATTCTGAAGCCTCATGTTGAGGAAGAAAGATGAGTTTCAATTTGGCATGGAAGCGAAGGAAGCATTTCATGAAATCAAGGATGAGCCCTATTTGCCTTTCGCCCAAAGATTATTTACTATTCAACTTCATCAAACAAACTGGAGTTAGGCCAATACATGTTCCTATGCCCATTCCAATATTGTCTAACTTTGCTAAACAGTTCATGTAGTTTGAGCCCATTTTCAAGGAAATATAAAATAGCAGGAATATTTAAATAAGTTTCATTATTTATCGGATCATAAAAATTCACTTTTCGGAAATTTTTTCCTTCTCTCTGGAATCGAATATTAATTGCACCGATTTAATAGACGGCTCATTGGAGTAGGTGTAGGTGATCAACCCCCCAGTGGAAATTTTGTCTCTGTATAGAATTCTATCTAAGAAATGACAAGTGGGTCCACAAAATGATCAAATCAATTAAAGATGAAAGTCTTTTTTTCTTCTTTTTTTCTTGAAAATGAAAGACAAATCATTCGTACTCAAGTTGGATAACATCCAAACAGTTCAAAGAAAAATCTTTCGACAATTTTATTTATTGTGCGGTCTTTCCTCCTTTTAGGATTGTCTTGTTTTCGTCCAGCCGATTAATTTTGTATTTTTCCCAAGAAAATTACCTGGTGAAGGAATCGAGAATTCTGTTCCCTTTTTTGTTGAGCTGACTCACGAGCTCTTTGAATTGCATCTTCAATTTTATAAACAGAGGAATTTGCTGTACTGTTTGCTGATTCTGTCCATTGCTCCGTCTTGGCCTACACGTAGAGTAGAAGAAAAATAAGAATCGTAATTCTTTTATGAGTTTAAATTCTACGCACAAACAGAGAACATAAGAAGTAATTTCATGTCATATCACTTTTATGGTGATTACATATAAATACCTATAACAAAATTAATATATAATCTAATAAAAATGGTAATTAACCTGCTATATTTATTGGTATTATAACAAATATATGCCTATTTCGAATCCATTTTATAAATAAAAGTTAGATGATATTTCACCTCAGCTTGGTCATGGGATTGATCAGCATTGAATTGAGCGCTTGCCATATTTGATTCTTGATATTTTAGTAATAGAAAAGCTTCTTATTTATTTATTTATTTGTTTGGGACTTGATATTCGATATAATTAAAAACCTTGTGGGTACATAAAAAGCTTTTATAGAGAGGTTCTTCAGTGATTGGTTTAGATAATTAATATGCTTGTTTTGCTGCTATTGATCTGCCTTTTTGTGACTATATTTGTTTGCCATTGCGCAAATTATGTTCATCCATTCCCTTTTAATATCTTATCTTTTCTTCTTTTTCTAGAATACTCCTACTTTCTAAAAAGGTCTTGCTAAGAACGAATCAAATATATGTTAAGGGAGTAATTTATGTTGGAGGAAACTAAATGTAAGTAATAAACAACAATAATCTTTTAGGAGTAATACATTTAAAAAGGGTTTATTTTTACGGCATTTCATTATTAAGAAAAAAATATGATAAAAATATAATTTATTGGAGTTTTTGTTTTTTAAATAAATTTTATTGAATGAATTTTTTATAATCAAATAGTTTTCAAGTTTCTCAAATTTTAGTCCAGTTTCTCAAACCTTTCCAAATTAGTCGGCTTGAAATTTTTCAATATAGAGCGTGGGAAATTATCTTTAATAGCACTACCTTTATTCTCATTTTCTCCTATTGTGTGTTTTTTTGTCCATATTTTCCTTTCTTCCACGGCCATCAACCCTTTCAAAATAGCATGGCCTAGGCCAACTTTTAGATTGGTAATTAAAAATACAGCCAGCATATACAAAGTTATTAAAAAATAGCCACTATTTTCTTATAACATAAAAAGTTCCAGTATAATATACTGAAAATTGGTGTACCTGTATATGAATTTCCAACATATTATGCTAGAATTCTAAAATACGAAAAGCTCAACCGCAATATACTAGAGATTGGTGCACCTGTGTATGAACTTCCAACATATTATGTTAGAACTCCAACACACGGAAAGTTCCAACACAATATACTAAAGATTGGAGCACATGTGCATGAACTTTCAGCATATTATGTTGGACCAACATATTATACTGATATTCCAATATATCATGCCAGAACTCCAGTATATTATGCTGAAACTCCATTATATTATACTAGAACTCCGATATATTATGCAACAATATTTTCCGGATTTTGAACAGTATTTTCTTTCAGATCTATCTTTACATGAAAAGTTACTAAATTTCAATTACTTTTGAAACTTTAACTTCAATTACCATATGTAGATGTAGCTATTTTTGAATGTCACCTTTTCACAAGACATAAGAGGGCTTGGGAAAGGGAGAAATTTAAAAATAGCCAGAATTACAACTAGTCGTTGAAAAATAGTCAATATTCAAAAGTCATCGAAATCTAGCCACTTTTTATACAAAGACAAATCTGAGCAAAAACACAGTTCAAAATCCTGAAAATACGTCCATATATATGCTGGAACTCCCGTATATTATACGGGTGTTCCAGGATAACTATGTTGGAACTCCCGTAAAATATGCGAGAGTTCAAGTATAATTATAATGGAACTCCCGCATAATATACGGGAGTTCCAATAAGTACAAATGTCCAGTATAATATACTGGAGTTTGGAACACTGGTGCTTCAGTCTCACGTATATTATACAGGAGTTAACAAAGTATACCGGTCCAGCATAATATGCTGGAGTTCGTACACAAATGCACCAGAACTCCCGTATATTATACATGACCGGTCTCTGTTGCAGCAAAATATTGACTATTTTTCATTGACTTGGTAAATGCTAGCTATTTTTGATTGACCAGTGCAAAAAGCGGAAATTCCATGCTATTTTGGCACAATTGGTTGTTTAGCCTTCAAAAATCGGTTGACGACCGATTCAACAATTAGGTAACCAATAATATAATTGATTGCAATCTCAATTTTGCATAAGGTAGAAATAACTCAAAGATGTTGTACACAAATCTTTTGACGATTGATTCAATATTTGGATGATCAAATAGAAGTGATTCACCTCCAATCCAACAAAATAATAATTCTAATTTCACTTCCACATAAAGTTCGAACTCCAACACACGGAAAGTTCTAACACAATATACAGAAGATTGGAGCACATGTGCATGAACTTTCAGCATATTATATTGGACCAACATATTATACTGAAATTCCAATATATCATGCTAGAACTCCAGTATATTATGCTGAAACTCCATTATATTATACTAGAACTTTGATATATTATGCTGGAATATTTTCCGGATTTTGAAGAGTATTTTCTTTCAGATTTATCTTTACATGAAAAGTGACTAAATTTCAATTACCTTTAAAACTTTGGCTATTTTTCAATTACCATATGTAGATGTTGCTATTTTTGAATGTCACCCTTTCACAATACATAAGAGGGCTTGGGAAAGGGAGAAATTTAAAAATAGCCAGATTTACAACTGGTCGTTGAAAAATAGCCAATATTCAAAAGTCAACAAAATCTAGCCACTTTTATACAAAGACAAATCTGAGCAAAAACACATTTCAAAATCTTGAAAATACATCCGCATATTATACGGGTGTTCCAAGATTACTATGTTGGAACTCCCGTATAATATGCGAGAGATTAAGTATAATTATACTGGAACTCCCGCATAATATACGGGAGTTCCAGCAAGTATAAATGTCCAGTATAATATATTGGTGTTTGGAGCACTGGTGCTCCAATCTCACGTATATTATACAGAAGTAAACAAAGTATACCGGTCCAGCATAATATGCTGGAGTTCGTACACAAATGCACCAGAACTCCCGTATATTATACAGGACCGGTCTCTGTTGAAGTATAATAGTGACTATTTTTTATTGACTTGGTAAACGCTAGCTATTTTTGATTGACCAGTGCAAAAAGTGGCTATACCCTGCTATTTTGGCACAATTGGTTGTTTAGCCTTCAAAAATCGGTTGACGACCGATTCGATAATTAGGTAACCAATAATATAATTGATTGCAATCTCAATTTTGCATAAGGTAGAAATAACTCAAAGATGTTGTACACAAATCTTTTGACGATTGATTCAATAATTGGATGATCAAATAGAGGTGATTCACGTCCGATCCAACAAAATAATAATTCTAATTTCACTTCTATATATAGTTAGAACTTCAACACACGGAAAGTTCCAACACAATATACTGAAGATTGGAGCACATATGCATGAACTTTCAGCATACTATGTTGGACCAACATATTATACTAAAATTCCAATATATTACGCCAGAACTCCAGTATATTATGCTGAAATTTCATTATATTATACTAGAACTCCAATATATTATGCTGGAATATTTTCCGGATTTTGATCAGTATTTTCTTTCAGATTTATCTCTACATGAAAAGTGACTAACTTTCAATTACTTTTGAAACATTGGCTATTTTTTCAAATACCATATGTAGATGTGGCTATTTTTGAATGTCACCCTTTCACAAGACATAAGAGGGCTTGGGAAAGGGAGAAATTTAAAAATAGCCAGATTTACAACTGGTCGTTGAAATATAGCAAATATTCAAAATTCATCGAAATCTAGCCAGTTTTTATACAAAGAAAAATCTGAGCAAAAACACAGTTCAAAATCCTGAAAATACGTCCATATATATGCTGGAACTTCCGCATATTATACGGGTGTTCCAGGATAACAATGTTGGAACTCCCGTATAATATGCGGGAGTTCAACTATAATTATACTTGAACTCCCGCATAATATACGGGAGTTCCAGCAAGTATAAATGTCCAGTATAATATACTGAAGTTTGGAGCACTGGTGCTCCAGTCTCACATATATTATACAGGAGTTAACAAAGTATACCGGTCCAGCATAATATGCTGGAGTTCGTACACAAATGCACCAGAACTCCCGTATATTATACAGGACCGGTCTCTGTTGCAGCAAAATAGTGACTATTTTTCATTGACATGGTAAACGCTAGCTATTTTTGATTGACCAGTGCAATAAATGGCTATCCTATGGTATTTTGGCACAATTGGTTGTTTGGCCTTCAAAAAGCAATTGACGACCGATTCAACAATTAGGTAACCAATAATATAATTGATTGCAATCTCAATTTTGCATAAGGTAGAAATAACTCAAAGATGTTGTACACTAATCTTTTGACGATTGATTTAATATTTGGATGATCAAATAGAAGTTATTCACCTCCAATCCAACAAATTAATAATTCTAACTTCACTTTTTCATAAAGTTAAAACTCCAACACACGGAAAGTTCCAACACAATATACTGAAGATTGGAGCACATGTGCATGAACTTTCAGCATATTATGTTGGACCAACATATTTACTGAAATTCGAAAATATTATGCAAGAACTCCAGTATATTATGCTGAAACTCCATTATATTATACTAGAACTCCGATATATTATGCTGGAATATTTTCTGGATTTTTAACAGTATTTTCTTTCAGATTTATCTTTACACGAAAAGTGACTAAATTTCAATTACTTTTGAAACTTTGGCTATTTTCAATTACCATATGTAGATGTGGCAATTTTTGAATGTCACCCTTTCACAAGACATGAGAGGGCTTGGGAAAGGCAGAAATTTAAAAATAGCCAGATTTACAGCAGGTCGTTGAAAAATAGTCAATATTCAAAAGTCATCGAAATCTAGCCACTATTATACAAAGATAAATTGGAGCAAAAACATAGTTCAAAATCCTGAAAATATGTCTGCATATATGCAGGAACTCCCGCATATTGTACGGGTGTTCCAGGATAACTATGTTGGAACTCCCGTATAATATGGGGTTGTTCAAGTATAATTATAGTAGAACTTTCACATAATATACGGGAGTTCCAGCAAGTATAAATGTCCAGAATAATATACTGGAGTTTGGAGCACTGGTGCTCCAGTCTCACGTATCTTATACAGGAGTTAACAAAGTATATATGTCCAGTATAATATGCTGGAGTTCGTCCACAAATGCACCAGAACTTTCGTATATTATACAGGACCAGTCTCTGTTGCAGCAAAATAGTGACTATTTTTCATTGACTTGGTAAACGCTAGCTATTTTTGATTGACCAGTGCATAAAATGGCTATACTATGCTATTTTGGCACAATTGGTTGTTTAGCCTTCAAAAATCCGTTGACGGCCGATTCACCAATTAGGTAACCAATAATATAATTGAATGCAATCTCAATTTTCTCATAAGGTAGAAACAACTCAAAGATGTTGTACACAAATCTTTTGACGATTGATTCATATTTGGATGATCAAATAGAAGTGATTCACCTCCAATCCATAATAATTCTAATTTCACTTCCACATAAAATTAGAACTCCAACACACGGGAAGTTCCAACACAATATACTGAAGATTGGAGCACATGTACATGAACTTTCAGCATATTATGTTGGACCAACATATTATACTGAAATTCCAATATATTATGCTAGAACTCTAGTATATTATGCTGAAACTCCATTATATTATACTAGAACTCCGATATATTATGCTGGAATATTTTCCGGATTTTGAACAGTATTTTCTTTCAGATTTATCTTTACATGAAAAGTGACTAAATTTCAATTACTTTTGAAACTTTGGCTATTTTTCAATTACCATATGTAGATGTGGCTATTTTTGAATGCCACCCTTTCACAAGACATAAGAGGGCTTGGGAAAGGAAGAAATTTAATAATAGCCAGATTTACAACTGGTCGTTGAAAATAGCCAATATTCAAAAGTTATCGAAATCTAGCTACTTTTTATACAAAGACAAATCTGAGCAGAAACACAGTTCAAAATCCTAGAAATACGTCCGCATATATGCTGGAACTCCCGCATATTACACGGGTGTTCTAGGATAACTATGTTGGAACTCCCGTATATTATGCGGGAGTTCAAGTATAATTGTGCTGGAACTCCCGCATAATATACGGGAGTTCCAGCAAGTATTAATGTCCAGTATAATATACTAGAGCTTGGAGCACTGGTGCTCCAGTCTCACGTATATTATACAGGAGTTAACAAAGTATACTGGTCCAGCATAATATGCTGGAGTTCGTACATAAATGCACCAAAACTCCCGATGTCTGTGTTGCAACAAAATAGTGACTATTTTTCATTGATTTGGTAAACGCTAGCTATTTTTTATTGACCAGTGTAAAAAGTGGCTATACCATGCTATTTTGGCACAATTGGTTGTTTAGCCTTCAAAAATCGGTTGACGACCGATTCAACAATTAGGTAACCAATAATATAATTGATTGCAATCTCAATTTTGCATAAGGTAGAAATAACTCAAAGATGTTTTACACAAATCTTTTGACGATTGATTCAATATTTGGATGATCAAATAGAGGTGATTCACCTCAAACCAAACAAAATAATAATTCTAATTTCACTTCCACATATAGTAAGAACTCCAACACACCAAAAGTTCCAACACAATATACTGAATATTGGAGCACATGTGCATGAACTTTCAGCATATTATGTTGGACCGACATATTATACTGATATTCCAATATATTATGCCAGAACTCCAGTATAATATGCTGAAACTCCATTATATTATACTAGAACTCCGATATATTATGCTGGAATATTATCCAAATTTTGGACAGTATTTTCTTTCAGATTTATCTCTACATGAAAAGTAACTAAATTTCAATTACTTTTGATACTTTGGCTATTTTCCAATTACCATACGTAGATGTAGCTATTTTTGAATGTTACGCTTTCACAAGACATATGAGGGCTTGGGAAAGGGAGAAATTTAAAAATAGCCAGAATTACAACTGGTCGTTGAAAAATAGCCAATATTCAAAAGTCATCGAAATCATATACAAAGACAAATCTGAGCAAAAACACAGTTCAAAATCCTGAAAATACGTCTGCATATATGCTGGAACTCATGCATATTATACGGGTGTTCCATGATAACTATGTTGGAACTCCCGTATAATATGCGAGAGTTCAAGTATAATTATACTGGAACTCCCGCATAATATACGGGAGTTCCAGCAAGTATAAATGTCCAATATAATATATTGGAGTTTGGAGCACTGGTGCTCCAGTCTCACGTATATTATATAGGAGTTAACAAAGTATACCGGTTCTGCATATTATGCTGGAGTTCGTACACAAATGCACCCGAACTCCCGTATATTATATAGGACCGGTCTGTGTTGCAATAAAATAGTGACTATTTTTCATTGATTTGGTAAACGCTAGCTATTTTTGATTGACCAGTGCAAAAAGTGGCTATACCATGCTATTTTGGCACAATTGGTTGTTTAGCCTTAAAAAATCGGTTAACGACCGATTCAACAATTAGGTAACCAATAATATAATTGATTGCAATCTCAATTTTGCATAAGGTAGAAATAACTCAAAGATGTTGTACACAAATCTTTTGACGATTGAGTCAATATTTGGATGATCAAATAGAGGTGATTCAATATTTCGATGATTCATAAAGTCATCGAAATCTAGCCACTTTTTATACAAAGACAAATCTGAGCAAAAACACAGTTCAAAATCCTGAAAATACGTCTGCATATATGCTGGAACTCCTGCATATTATACGGGTGTTCCAGGATAACTATGTTGGAACTCCGTATAATATGCGAGAGTTCAAGTACAATTATACTGGAACTCCCGCATAATATACGGGAGTTCCAGCAAGTATAAATGTCCAATATAATATACTGGAGTTTGGAGCACTGGTGCTTCAGTCTCACGTATATTATACAGGAGTTAACAAAGTATACCGGTTCTGCATAATATGGTGGAGTTCGTACACAAATGCACCAGAACTCCCGTATATTATACAGGACAGGTCTCTGTTGCAGCAAAATAGTGACTATTTTTCATTGACTTGGTAAACGCTAGCTACTTTTGATTGACCAGTGCAAAAAAGTGGCTAATTCATCATATTTTGGCACAATTGGTTGTTTAGCCTTCAAAAATCGGTTGACGACCGATTCAACAATTAGGTAACCAATAATATAATTGATTGCAATCTCAATTTTGCATAAGGTAGAAATAACTCAAAGATGTTGTACACAAATCTTTTGACGATTGATTCAATATTTGGATGATCAAATAGAGGTGATTCACCTCCAATCCAACAAAATAATAATTGTAATTTCACTTCCACATAAAGTTTGAACTCCAACACAGGGAAAGTTCCAACACAATATACTGAAGATTGGAGCACATGTGCATGAACTTTCAGCATATTATGTTGGACCAACATATTATACTGAAATTCCAATAAATTATGCCATAACTCCAGTATATTATGCTGAAACTCCATTATATTATACTAGAACTCCGATATATTATGTTGGAATATTTTTCGGATTTTGAACAGTATTTCAGATTTATCTCTACATGAAAAGTTACTAAATTTCAATTACTTTTGAAACTTTGGCTATTTTTCAATTATCATATGTAGATGTGGCTATTTTTGAATGTCACCCTTTCACAAGACATAAGAGGGCTTGGGAAAGGGAGAAATTTAAAAATAGCCAAATATACAACCGGTCATTAAAAAATAGTCAATATTCAAAATTCGTCAAAATCTAGCCACTTTTTATACAAAGATAAATCTGAGCAAAAACACAGTTCAAAATTCTGAAAATACGTGCGCATATGTGCTGGAACTCCCGCATATTGTACGGGTGTTCCAGGATTACTATGTTGGAACTCCCGTATAATATGCGAGAGTTCAAGTATAATTATACTGGAACTCCCGCATAATATACGGGAGTTCCAGCAAGTATAAATGTCCAGTATAATATACTGGAGTTTGGAGCACTGATGCTCCAGTCTCACGTATATTAAACAGGAGTTAACAAAGTATACCGGTTCTGCATAATATGCTGGAGTTCGTACACAAATGCACCAGAACTCCCGTATATTATACAGGACCGATCTCTGTTGCAGAAAAATAGTGACTATTTTTCATTGACTCTATAAACGCTAGCTATTTTTGATTGACCAGTGCAATAAGTGGCTATACCATGCTATTTTGGCACAATTGGTTGTTTAGCCTTCAAAAATCGGTTGACGACCGATTCAACAATTAGGTAACCAATAATATAATTGATTGCAATCTCAATTATGCATAAGGTAGAAATAACTCAAAGATGTTGTACACAAATCTTTTGACGATTGATTCAATATTTGGATGATCAAATGGAAGTGATTCACCTCCAACCCAACAAAATAATAATTCTAATTTCACTTCCACATAAGGCAGAAAAACTCAAAGAGGATATGTACAAAATGTGCATTCCCCGTGCAAAACCAAAAATGCAAACATTTCAAAATAAAAAACTAAAAAAATAAAGTACAATCTAAAGATCTCGTGCTAGGAACGGAGCTATTTTTACTAGGGAAATTACCATCTATGTCCATTTAAAAGTAGTTCATTATAAAAATTGGCCAAAATAACAACTTTGACCGTCTCTCTCCTTTCCTCTCGGAGCACGTTAGCATAATGTACGCTGAGCTCGTAGATATGAAGAAAGGCGGCAACCGCGGCAGAGGTCGACCGCTGAAAATACCGATTGAAACCTTTGACCATCTGAACCAACTGATTTTTGAGAAGAAAGATACCAACGACGTGCAGAATCCCTCTGCACAAATCCTAGATGCCATGGAAGCAGATGAGCAAGCTGCAAGTGTAATGACAGTGCAGCAAGATACAATAGAAGGTATGGATGACACGACTATGGAATCTCCGACACTAGTAGGTGTCGAAATGGCTACAACTCCTCCGATTCCAGTAGTTCCAGATCCATCGACAGAGGTGACCATGCAGCCAGCAACGGTGATAAAGGAACACCCAGAGACTAGCAAAAACACCTTAGTGGAGCCTAAGAAGAGCTGGACAACCCTATTCCAGAAGAATCGATTTGCGACCCATGGAATGGCTCTTGACTACATACCCCCAGTGTTGGTTGATGGGCAACCTATTGTACAGCTGAATAAATTGGAGGTGGAAGAGTAAGAAGCAAAATGGAAGTGTGCCTTAGTGGTATACATCCTAGGAGACGGGCCTGGCTTCAATGCAATGAAGAGATTCATCAATCACCACTGGTCGCATGTCCCAGAACCAGATTTGTTCTACCATGAACAAGGATATTACATAGTGAAAATCAAAACAATTTCTGATGCCAAAGAGATACTATGTGCAGGACCTTACTCAATAGCCAATAGGCCTATGATACTCAAGCAATGGACTCCTGAATTCGATTTTTCAGAAGAGTTCCCGACTGATATTCCAGTATGGGTAAAGTTTCCGAAACTTCCAATGTATTGATGGGGTATGAGATCTCTAAGCAGAATTGCTACCGTATTAGGGAAACCAATATTTGTAGATGAATGTACAGCAAAATAGACAAGGATTTCCTACGCCAGAATGCTCATAGAGGTAACTGTCACTAAAGAACTGCCAACAAAGATATGGGTTATGGATCCAAATGGCAAAAAGTTCCTTCAAGAGGTGGTTTATGAGTGGAAGACTTCCTATTGTGAGAAATTCCAAAAAATAGGACACAACTGTGCAATGCAACCAAAGCAAATCACAAAACAGCACACACAAATGCGGAAGCCTAAGTAGTCCACGAATGGAGAACTAAGGGCCATGTGCAAAATGTGACACTACAGAAACAGTTACCAGTACAGCATAATGAACCAAAGGGAGTTCCTATTGAAACCAGGATAGTCCAGAGCCAGAGGGTTGACAAAGAAAGCCAAAACGATAAATGGAAACAACCTCGGAGCCCAGCGTTCAACATCACTAATTTCCCACCTTTGTCCCCCATCACTGTTAGTAATAGGTTTGAGGTAGTTTCTGGGAGTAAAGAAGACCCTCTAGGGGAGAAGGGGGGATCAACTTCTCAACAATGAAGTGGTTATTTTGGAATATAAGGGTGTAAATAAAAGATACAAGCAAAAAGAAGTTAGGGAGTATATTAGGAAAAACAACATTTGCCTAGTTGGATTAGTAGAAACTAAGGTAAAACAAATGCATGCTAGTAGAATTGCTAACCTAATAGCACCAGGATGGGGCATCTTAACAAACTATGTCTCTGGTGAAAAGGGTAGAGTTTGGATTCTATGGAACCCAAAAGTGTTTGAAGTCACTAGTCTTTGGAGGAAAGCCAATTGATACATAGCAAGATTAGTAGCAGGACACAGGACTTCACATGCCTCCTCACTGTGGGGTATGGCTTCAATGGGTTGGAACAAAGAAGATCACTATGGAGCAGCCTCAAAACACTGTCATCAGGGATGCAAAATCCATGGGTAGTTGCTGGAGATTTCAATGTTATCTTATGTGACAAAGATAGGCAGTCTTGCAAACCTGTAAGACTCCCTGAAACCCAAGAGTTCAGTAAATGTATTCAACAAGCTGGATTGTCAGAATTGCCATGGAGGGGTGAATACTACACATGGACAAATAAGCAGACTGGTTGTGAGAGAGTATGCAGCAGACTGGATAGGGTATTTGGTAACTATGAATGGATGATCAAGTGGAACCAAGTGGTAACTAAATATGATCTTCCTTTAATATCAGATCATAATCCCATGATAGTGACATTGACATCATCTTCCTGGAATGGAAAAAAAACTTTCAGTTCTTTAATGTATGGGCTGATCATGAAGATTTCCATCAGTTTGTGGCAAGAGTTTGGCATACTGGAAGTTCAGGCACTATGAAAGCCATATGGTCTAAACTCAAAGCTCTGAAAAGTCCTTTGAAAGACCTGAATATCAAGGAATTCAAGACTATTTCACAGAGAATAGAACTTAGCAGACATGAACTGGGGACAATACAAGCCCAGATGACACAGACATACTCTGATGCCCTGCAGCAGAAGGAGAAGAAACTAGTGATGACAATGGAAAAATGGTCAATGATTGAGGAAAGTGTCCTGCAGCAGAAGGCCAGAGTAGAATGGATACAGCTTGGAGATTCCAACACTAAATATTTCTCTGCAGTCATGAAGGAGAGAACTCAACACAACCAGATTACTGAACTTACAAATGCAATGGGTACCAAAATCAAGATATCAAAAGGAGATCATTGGATTCTACAAGGCACTGATGGGAACCTCTGCATCCACCCTGCCAGCTATACCTCAAATGTGCATGGCAAATGGACCAAAGCTGACACAACAAACAAGAAGGGATCTATGTGCTGATGTAACTGATATGGAAATTGTGGAGAGTCTCAAGGCTATTGGAGATGACAAAGCACCAGGGATAGATGGTTACAATGCTGTTTTCTTCAAAAAGAGCTGGAGTATCATTGGCAGGCAGGTTATTAGTGGCATCAAGCAGTTCTTCTCCTCAACCAAGATGTACAAACCCATCAACTGTGCCACTATTACCCTAATTCCTAAAGTGTCCAAACCAACTACAGTCAAAGAGTATAGGCCAATTTCTTGCTGCTCTGTCCTCTATAAAATGATCTAAAAAATACTGGCCAATAGGATGCAGAAGGTGATGGCAAACATTATCAGTGAAGCCTAGGCAGGGTTCATTCCAGGCAGAAAGATAACAGACAATATCATTTTGCAACATGAACTAGTCAAAAGCTACACCAGACAACAAGTGTCACCCAAATGCGTGATTAAAATCGACCTCCAGAAAGCCTATGACTCAGTAGAATGGGCATTGTTACAGCAGGTTATGGAACAGATTGGCTTCCCCAGCACATTCACCAAATGGATAATGGAATGCATCTCAACAGTGAGCTTCTCTGTTTTAGTCAATGGATAGGCAACTGAACCCTTTGCTGTTGCTAGGGGACTTAGGCAAGGGGACCCTATTTTCCCCTTCCTATTTTCTTTGGTCATGGAGTACTTGAGCAGATCATGCAACTCACTAAAGGGAAATCCAGCATATCAATTCCACCCCAGATGTAAAAAATTAGGTATTACTCACATGTGCTTTTCTGATGATTTGCTGCTGTTTGCCAAAGGTGACACTACTTCTGTCATAGCCTTATCCAGATGCTTCTCTCAATTCTCTGAAGCATCTGGCTTACAGGCTAACCTAAACAAGAGCTTTGTTTACTTTGGTGGTATTGCACTGGATTATCGACCACATTGGCTATGAGCAAGGTGAGCTACCATTCAAGTACCTAGGTGTCCCCCTGTACACCAAGAAAATCACATTGCTCCAATGGCAACCTCTGGTGGAAAGGATCACTGCCAAGATCACCTCATGGACTGCCAAGACACTGTCTTATACTGGGAGAATCCAACTGGTCCAATCTATCATTTTTGGTATACAAGCTTACTGGGCACAACTGTTCATATTTCCTATTAAAGTCCTGAAGATGATAGAAGCCATATGTAGGAGCTTCATTTGGTTTGGGATAAACTCTATCACTAGGAAAGCATATATCTCCTGGGACAGAATGTGTACCCCAAAATCAGCAGGAGGGATGAATCTCACTAATCTCAAGCTCTGGAATAAGGCTGACATTGCAAAGACATGCTGGGATCTAGCTCATAAAAAGGATAAACTATGGATTAGATGGATCACTATATACTACATCAAAAACATACCTATTTTAACCATGCCAATTCCTGCACAGGCAAGTTGGATGGTCAGAAAGATCATCCAATCGAGAGAAGTTTTGCAGAGATTTCAACACTGGAAGGAGCAGGGCTGCTCAGTTAGACAGCTATACCACTTACAGCTTCAAGACCTGCCGAGAGTCCCATGGAAGAATTTGATCATCCAAAACTATGCAAGCCAAAGGCAACTTTCAATCTGTGGTTGTTCCGACAAGATAGATTACCAACAAAAGATAGATTGCACAGCTGGGGAATGAGTGTCGATCAACAATGTAACTTATGCCAAAACCATCCAGAGACCAGGGACCATTTGCTACTATTCTGCCCAGTCACTGTTGAATTATGGGAGAAAACAATGCACTGGCTAAAGGAGACTTATCCTCACATCACTGCCCGGAACCAGAAAATGCAGTGGCTTGTAAGCAAAGCAAAGGGTCGAACATGCCGAGCAACCATCTTCAAAATGGTAGTCGCTGAGTTTGCATATACTATCTGACTGGAAAGGAATTCAAGAATCTTCAACAAGATATTTTGTTGCAATAAAGCCCTTTTGAGAGACATAGTATACACTTGTAATGTTAGAGGTACCCCACGAATTAGAAACCATTTACAACATCATCAAATATAGTATTGTTAGGTAGTTAGGACATTAGATACAGTTTTAAAATGTTATATTAGAGATAGTCAGCTGAGTTAAAGCTAGACTATGGTTGTGTAATGTTACTTCATTGGTGATTAATGAAAGCCTTAATTACCAAAAAAAAAATTGGCCGATTGAGAGAATATTACTTATATTAGCCAAAATGGCCAATTAGCTATTTGTAGCAAAAAAATATCAAATTTTTACTTTTTTTTGAGTCAGTGCTATTAGAATAGATTGAGTGTATCTTAAGGAGCTTGAATCTCAATTTTGGGATGATTTGGTGAAGTTTTGAGGTGGTTTGAATTGAAAATTCGAAGTAAAAACTGAATATAAAAAAAAATGATACGTGTATCACACTGTGTATCACATATGTATCATATTTGTATCGATTGTGTATCACATGTATATCCATGTATGTGTGTGAGATACATGTGTGATACATATTTGATACATGTGTCACAGAAGAATTTTTTGACATCGATTTAATTATGAATTTTGATACAAAACCAGTCCAAATCACCTCCAATCTTCCTCAAAGTTTGTATATTGACTTATTTATATGTTTTAATAAATTTCGACTATACCCATTAAAAAATTCCTTATTTGTTTTAATTTTTGAAATATTGACTAAAGGTTGATAAGTTGAAACTTATATGTGATATTTGTGTAAGTTTCTCTTTTTACTACAAATAATTTACTTGGATCTATATGACATAGGATGGCCTGAGGAAGGCGCAACTGGAATCAGCTCTGCTTTACCAAGTCGAAACGATTGATCTTCGATTGAAAAAATAATACTTAATTGCAATGTCAACTCCACGTAAGATAGAAAACACCTTTATTGTTTGTACAATGGGCTTTCTTGTCTGTCTATTGAAGATTGTAACCTTATTACAGTACATTTATTTATGATAAATTTCATCTCACTCTTTCTTTTTCTTTCCTTCTTTTGTTTTGGAAGAACTCTTTCGTTCCGTGATTAAATCAAGAAGAGAAGGAAAAATACAATTTCTTGCTCGAAAAAATCATGTAGAATCAAAAGAGAATATACAAGACATCTGCATTTCCCGTGCATGACCAAAAGTGCAAACAGTCAAAATAAAAAATAAAGTACAATCCAAAAGAAGTGGTGAACAAAGACGTTCTGGATACATTGGAGGAAACCAAATATGCATAATTAACAATTATTAATTTAAACTAGGAGTGAGAAACGGGCGGGTCATGTTGGATATGGTTCGGGTCAAACGGGTAATGAAAAACGGATAAATTATCCGACGCGACCCATATTTAATACGAATAAAAAATAGATTAACTAGCGGATAATATGGGTAACCATATTATCCATGACTTCTTGCATATGGTCACTTTTGGGAGAATTTTTAGCCTCCCTAACTTGAGACATCCCCAATTGGAGGCTTTACAAATGTAAAAGTTAGACCTATTGGTTATCCATTTTCTAAATGGATAATATGATTCTTATTTATATTTGACCCGTTTTTAAATAGTTCATTATCCAACTCATATTTCAATGGATAATATGGGTGGTTTACTTTTTTTAAACCGTTCATTTTTAGGAAACAATATACTAGATAAACTTCATTTAAATCTATTACATTTCAATTTAAAGACAACCATATATAGATGGTAAAGCTTGAGAAGTTATCTGATTCATTTTAAGTACAGATTTTGGTTCTGTTGCACCAGTATCAAATTGTAACCGGTGTTTTAAAAACCGAGGGGTAGTGTTTTACGTATGGAACAAAAAGAATGACTAACCTGCAATTTGAACTCGAACTTACTGCTATGAAGGAGAACGGAATTATCTTTGTATTTGTAAAAAAAAAATTAAATATTCATTACTTTTGGGAGATATTAGCAAACTAGGAGACAAGATAAAGAATTGCGAAAGAACATGAATTAGGGCTTCAATCAATAAAAAAGGTTTTGGCTTTTAACTTTAATACATTTCAGTTCCTTTTTAAAATTTTTGAGTAATTACCAAGCTGACTTTTGAAAATTTGGATATTATATGAAGGACTTATTCAACAAATTTTGTTTTAATTTGGAAAAGTCTTGGGGGCTCACGCCTCACTAAAAAAATGTGCCTCAAGCGTCCGGGCATACGCCTTTTGAGACATTTGCCCCCACACTATTACCTCGGGGCGTTTTTTGGTGCGCCTCGCTCCAGGACTCCCCCGAAAACGCTTTTTAAAACACTAATTGTAACTGAACCATTTCTGCTTTCAAGCTTTTTGATATTTTGGTATGACTGATGTCTATACCTAGGAGGCGAGGACTATGGTTAACAATTCGTATTGTCTGTGCTCACAACTATGCAACGCTGCCAACTTGGTGCAGTTAGTTTACTTATTTCTCTAGTTAAATAGGTTAACCCCTCATAGCTACGCTCTACAATCAATAAGGCAGCCCCAGTTTTCAAGCCATCACCCTTATCCACTTAAAAAAATTCACTATGTTCTGGAAAAACCAAATCCATCGGCAAGAAATCAAATTCACCTAGACACTACACGATATATCTTTAAACAACACGAATATCAACATCATCATAAGGTTGTAAATCATACTTGCAAAGGATCCCAACACAAATATTTAACATCATCATAAGGTTTTAAATCAAATTCTGCAAAGTCCTATAGCGCCCAATTTAGGCGTCAAGTACCAACACATGTTCTACATAAATAACATCAGTATAAATAACAACAATGTCAATAAGCAACAGATCTGCAACCACAGAAACAAGATACTGGTCATCGGAAACATTCATTTAAGTACTAAACTTCCAACGGTAAAATATTCCCTGATACCAACAGATAGCATGTACTCGGGTGGATTAGTCAAGGCCCGGGCACAAGCTGGCTAGAACACAACCATTACGAAAGAAAGGGTAAAATATTCCCCAACTTGAAATGGAAAGCAAAAGTTACAATCTTTCATACAAAACCAAACATGCCTTGTTACTTGCTATACATGAACAACCAACAAATACATAACCTAGATAAAGAATTTTGAAAAGCCTACATGTTCTTGCAATACCTATGTCATTGATTTACCTTCCAATGTTTGGTAAAAAGTACAGAATTGGCTATAAAAAAAAAGCTTCAAAATGACATAGTATATGTCATTTTGAAAGTACGAAGGAGATATATCAAATTAAGCCAACACTATTGCCTAACAGAATTGTGGAATCAAGCCACTCAGAGTATAATCCCTGTATTCCATAAGCTTGAAATGCTTGAACACAGTAACCTAAACTTAGGTGTAAGCAATTCGACTCTCCAAGAAAACGTTACCACAGAAGCTGACAGCTTAAGTTCTCTGAGGAATAGTGAAATACAATGAATGGAATCACGCAGCTCACTCGAAAAGTATCAATTGTTATTCTGAAGTGCAGAATTACAAATTTGGGCAACCATCACGTAACAAATATGAAAATCAATCGACTATGCCTAAATTCCAAATTACTTGGGGTTGATTACATGAATCGTGATTCCACCCATGTCAAGAGGATTCATCCTACTATCAAGCACAATCAACCTACATAAAATTCCTTCTTTATCCAGATTTTGGCCAACAAGGTTTTGCACATAGGTAAATTTGCAACGACAAGGCAACCACAAATTTCCAGCACACCAACACCAAGAACAGCTACACCTCAATCCCAAGCTACACCTCACTATCACAAATGCTCTGTTTGGAGCCATAATACAGTATTTGAATACTCCGTACTTGAGGATTATCCAACACTAGGGATATTCTAATTTACAATAGTGGTTATATCAATAATATACTAAGAGTCCTCTAATAAGAATTTGTCTTCTAGTTGATATAACATATACAAATTTTCAACATTGTATTCTATCTTTTGCTAGATCTGCCTGGATTTCAAGATATTCTTTACCTATTGTAGTATTAGTATAAATGATTGAGTATCTTCGGAGAGAACCATATATCTTTTGGGTAGATTTGCTTCTCGTAAGGATGTATCCGGTTCCGGTTCTGGGTCTATTTGGGTCTGCGGTTCCAGTTTTGGCGGTTCCGGTTCTGGCGGTTCTGACGGTTCTGGCGGTTCTGAAGGTGGAACCGGCCCGTGACGGTTTCAGGTACCATGCGGTTCCGGTTCCGGCGGTTCTGAAATTTTTTTTTTTTAAATTAATATCTTGTATAGTTGTCATTAGTATATTGTAAAATATATATTATATGGTGTACTATGTTATTAGTATAGTATATATTGTGTTTGGTAATTAGTATATATTGTGTATAAGTAGTGTATATTTTGTATATAAGTAGTATATATTGTATTTAAGTAGTATACATTGTATATAAGTAGTGTATATTATGTTGTAGTTAGTAATTAGTATAAATTGTATATAAGTAGTATATATTGATAAAAGAATGTTGTCATTAGTATATTGTGTTGTATGTTATATATTGTATGTTATAGAAATATTCAAGGATTGATATAGAAGTAAAGACAAAGAAATATGGAGACAAAAGATATTCAAGGATATGATAAAGAGCATATTTATTGACCAAAATGGCATATCTTTCTTAGTCTTCCTTCCCCCAATGGAACGAGCACAACATGGTACTAATACCACCATTAAAAGGAAAAAAAAACAAAAAGAAGACGTGCCAATGTACAAGTTACATCATAATTTATGCATTATTTTTAATAAATCTCATAAAACCTTCAAGGTCGGGAGGTGGTTGTGTTGGCGGTGGTGGAAATGAAGCTTGTTCATCACCACTTCCGGGTGAAGTTGCTTCCTGAGCAAGTTCTGCTATCATTTCTTCATACGCCTCATCTATTTCTGGTTGTGATTCTGCTAGGCCAAAGTTCCTTCTTTCTGCGCGGATCCAATCTCGAAAAAGCACTGATTTTTCCAAGCTGTCCCGCATCGACGCTCTGTGATCACCTATTTGTAGTCTTGCTTGACTAAAAGCGCTCTCCGATGCAACAGTTGACGCTTGAATCGACAGCACATCCCGAGCCATCCTTGCAAGAACGGGAAAATGCTTTTCCCTTGTCTTCCACCATTCCAAAAGGTCGAAAGAGCCGTCTGGATTCTCCTTTTCTAGTCCCTGTGACAAATAAACTTGAAGCTCATTTAGATGAAAAATTTAATCTAAATTATCACCTTAAGTACCCCTGAACTCCGTCCACGATTTAAGAGCTATTAAGCCAGCAGCTCTTTTAGACGATTGTGATGTAGACGAAGTAGGGGTTGTAATATTTGGCCTAGCCTGCTCTAATGCCTGTTTATAAGCATTATGAACAGTTTGAGCATTATCTTTAATTGATGCGTTTGCATCAGCTAGTGTAGCAATTTCGACTTCTGAAAGATCTAAAGATCGATAAATAGTAGAATACCAAAAGTGAGGACCTCCTAATTTCATAGTTGGATTTAACATAGCAGACACACCGAAAATAGGAGGGATTGGAAAAAAGATTTTTTAAACTTTTTTTTTCATTTCAGTTATTGTAAGTTCATAAATGTCCATTCCCTCGCTAAAATCAACAAACAAATTAGCAAGTGTAGCAATATAAACTAAACAGTTAGAAATAGTCGGATAATATTGTCCAGAAAAAGCATTTGTAGCCACATGAAAATGTTCTAAAAAATCTAAAAGAATTTTAGCATTAGTCCAATCTTGGGTAGTTTGCATTTCATCAGCTTCCTCACCACAATCTCGAGAATTATACGTCGCGTTAATTGGGTTTCTATATTCATACGCTACTACTAAACTTTCGTACATGTAATTCCACCTAGTCGGGCAAGGTTTAGGAACATTTCTTTCTCTAAGGCCATATTCATCACACTTTTTAAAATATTCTCAAAGTCTACTTCTACGGTTTGAATAAAATAGCCAATTAAGAGCCATTTTCACCTTTCCAATTTCTATGTTTAATATTCGCATACCATCACCAACAATTAAATGATAAATATGACAAATACATCTAACATGGAAAATATTAGTAAATGCAGAATTAAGTGTTCTTGTTAGCATGCCTATTGCACTAGTGTTGCTGGAAGCATTATCCATAGAAATTGACATTATTTATCACTAAAGCAAAAATATCTGCATACATCTGAAACAGTGTTAGCTATAAACCTACCCGTGTGCCGTGAATTGATTATTCTATATGCAATTATGCGTTTTTGCATTGTCCAGTCTTCGTCTATCCAATGACTTGTTACAGTTAGATAATCACAGTCATTTCCACTTCTACCAATATCAGTTGTAATAGAAATACGATTAGTTATATGAATAAATAAATAGCGCAAATATTGTTCATATTCATGCTTGTATTTATAAATATCGGCCTTAACTGTTGCGCGAGGCCAACCTTTATAAGTAGGATTAAATCCATGCAGGATTAGAAGCAAAAGAATAAGGCAAACACATAACAGTAATCATTTTCGCTAATTCTTCACGATCCTTATTTGGATCGTAATTGAAAATACCTCCGGTGATTGTGTTTATTCCTGGTTGGATCGTAATTGAAAATACCTCCGGTGATTGTGTTTATTCCTGGTTGAACTAGATTTGAACCAGTATTTGGGTTAACTGTAGAATCAACACTTGTCATCCCCTCTTGTTGCGCTTTCAATTGCAAAATCTAGCATTATCGCTAGGGTGTAATTTTATATGCTTAACTAAACTACTCGTGCCGCTACGATCTCCAGTATACCTATGAACAAGTAATTTCCCACAAGATTTACACTTAGCCTTATCTTGTTCTCTTAGTTGAATAAAATATTGTCAAACTAATGATGTTTCTGTACGTTTAGGAGGTTGTCTACTAAAAGTGGGAGTTTGTATAGGTGGCTGTGCCGGTTCATTACCTAAGTTATGAGCATGACTAGTAGGTGTATCATCTAAATCTACTGGAGCTTGGGTTTCATCATCATCATCATCATCCTCATTTCCCTCTCAGATAGGTGCATTAGGATAAAGAGCATTCATAATATCATCGTCTATTCTATCACCTACTGCTACATCATGTAGAAAATCAATATCGCTAAATTGAAAACAAGGGTGATCTCTATCAAGGATTCCGAAAAGTTCATTAGGACATCTAGGTTGGCTACTACTTTCAACTTGCTTATCTTTTCTAGGTCGAGGAGCCGGGGGAGGGGTAGTATTTTGGCCACTACTTTCACCGGTTTTAGCTTTTCCTTTACCGAACATTTTTTTCAACGAAAATGCCAACAATAGTTAGAATTAAGCAATCTAGAAGCCCAAAAAATTACTATTAGCACGTAAGAGTTGAAACGAGTTTACCGGATTGACGAACAACTTCTTGAAAATTGAAAATCGTTGAACTTGAAAACTTCAATTCAACAACTTCACAATTTTTCACGAATTGGCAACAATAAATTAAACACTTGCACTAGAAAGATTTAAAGAGAGATTGAGAGATATTGATGAATTGGTGAATAAAAATGAAAGAATGAGGGGGTATTAATAGTTGAGAAATGGGAAATAATGTAATTATATAAAGCTTGGGGTTATTTAAAGTTTGGGGGCCAAATGGCTATTTTTTAAACTTCCAAACGGCTACTTTTTGCAAAGAGCCGTTGCTGAAATTTTTTTTTTTTGTTAAAATATTTTTTTTTGAAAAATGCCCGCTGGGAACCGGCAGAACTGTCTGGAACCGTCAGAACCGGTCCAAAACCGCGAGCCGGTTCTGGTTCTGGCGGGTCCGGTTCTAGCAGTTCCAAGGGGTAGAACCGCTCCGCCACGGTTCCCTGGAACCGGTAGAATCGGAACCGCTGGAACCGGGCCGCCAGAACCAACAGAACCGGAAGGCCACGGTTCCGGTCCAGTTCCGGTTCGGAACCGTCACGCAGTACACCCTTAATCTATGGCTTGCATATGACAATTCTTACCAAATCAAAAAAATTATTACTTTTTCAATAACCGAGAAGTCCCTACGGGCCAATGGCGTATGATTCGGAACTCAATGCATAATGGCTCCTTTCAACTTAAATACCAGACTTTGAATGTGCCAGGGTTCAGAACCATGGCGTGCATCAATGAATAAAAGTTTATCAAAACAATGCCAATTCCAGAACTCTAAAATCAACAACTAACCAAACGAAGATAACAAAATCAGCTCCACAACTCATAATCAGCTAATACTCAACATCCAACTAAATATTGTTTCATGATCATAAATTAGAACATTAAGCCCAAAACAGCCCTCAAAACCTAAACATTGACGCGAATAAGCATATAAACGATGATAAAATTCTACAACGTTCGAGAATTTGTTTTATTCCTCCAGAAAATTAAGTACAAAGTACCATCACTGAGAAGGAAAAAGGGCACGAGTAAACCCTAGAAGGATAGGAACAGAACATACAGTTGTTGTTTTTTGGGCGGATGAAAACTCAGTTAATGTCGGAGTCATCGAAATCATCCTGAAAGGAATTGAAGAAGTCGGCGTCGGCGAGACGGAGGTGTTCGGCGGCGAGTGGGCCTTCACCGAAAAAATCGAGCGCGTCCACTTCGTCAACGTCCATCGCCATTGTAGATCCCTGTTCTTCCATGTCTGCTAAGAAGTCCACAACCATCGGCTTCATTGCTGTAGATTTTCAAGGGATTTTGATTTTTCCTCTTTCCCTCTACGGTTGCAATGCGACTTGTACAAACTTGGGTAGGGGTGCAACGGCCTATTTATATATTTGAAAAATCGGGTCAAATATGGACCGACTGATCTTCATCTTTACATAAATAGCCCATTGTTTACTCTTCCTGACCAATATACACAGATTATAAATTACTTATATACGGTTATATACGTTATATATGAATTATACATATATTATATATCTTCCAATATTTTTGGTTTCAACAGTTGAGTTGGCAGCTATTTAAGTTAATTATTCTCTTTTTTTCCGAGTTTAATTAATAGCCACCAACGTGTAAAGTTATTTTATTCTATCAAGTTATTTTTATCTTTTGTATTAAAAAAAACATGCCGTATATTTAAGATTATGATTTTACTTGTATATGGGTTAAAATATGACCCCGAGATAATTAACAAGATTAATGATGTCCCAAGCTAATTCGTAATTAATAAACGGTACCATACCTGATCATCGGCTGACTCACTTATTAAGGCTACGACCTATTCACCATAATAGGGGCGGAGCCTCGGCGTAGTCACGGCTATCACTGCCAGCTCATACATCTTACATCTATAAATACTAAGAGAAGGAACCTTAAAAAGGGGAACTGCTTCTTCTTCTTCATCACGATTCTCGAGAAAAAAGAGAATATCATTGTAAGGCTTTGAACCTATCTATGGGAGGCAAATAAAATCAATATTATCAATAAAAAGCTCTCCATATATCTCTTCTTAATACAAAAAGCTTTCTTCGTGTTACTTTTATTCGGTCCCTTGATTTATTACGATCTGCTATGATTGGCCCTTGATTTATTTTGATTGTTTTTATGCTTGCAAAGTGTATGATAACTTTGAGCAAAATAATTTGGCGCCGTCTATGAGAATTTCATAGAAAAATTGTGTAATTCTTCTTTGGACCAAAAGGTAAGAAACGCAGGAAAAGGAAAGCGGCTCAGCGGGAACGAGCCAAAGCAGCATCTCGGGTGGAGAGAACCCAAAGGCTTCGTCAAGAACCTGAGCCCCTCACCCCTCCATTCTCGAATAAGTGCAAGGAGAAAAAGAAGAAGAAGTAAGCCCCCCCCCCCCCCGGGGGAAACGCATCTAAGGTACTCCCATGTCCCCGCTACAAGTAGAACCCGCCGGGAAAAGGCACAAAGACATCTCAAAACCGAGATCCACAGTGGGGTAACCTGCGCAAACTAATCAAAAAGACAACACATAAACCGTGCGAAATCTAAAACAAAAACTAAACGCTAACGCCCCATACACACGACGATGGGTGACGCGGGAGAAAAAGTATTCAGGATATGCGCCTTCAACAAAATTTCAACTATGAGTTGAACAAGTATTCAGGCTATGCGCTTTCAACAAAAGTTCAACTATAAGTTGAGCGAGCATTCAGGCTATGCGTCTTCAACAAAAGTTCAACTACAAGTTGAACTGGAATAAGGCTATGCGCCTTCGCCAAAAAAAATTACAAGGTTCATCTACGGTTGAACAACAACTCAGGCTACGTGCCTTCACCAAAAGGTTCAACTAAAAGTTGAACAACGACTCAGGCTACGTGCCTTCACCAAATAGTTCAACTACAAGTTGAACTGGGACTCATGCTATGTGCCTTCGCCAACAAAAACTTACAAGGTTCAACTACGATTGAACAACGACTCAGGCTACATGCCTTCACCAAAAAGTTCAGACTCAGGCTATGCGGCTTCACCAAATAAAAGTTACAAGGTTCAACTACGGTTGAACAACGACTCAGGCTACATGCCTTCACAAAAAAGTTCAACTACAAGTTAAAATGCGACTCAGGCTATGCGCCTTCGCCAACAAAAAATTAAAAGGTTCAACTACGGTTGAACAACGACTCAGGCTACATGCCTTCACCAAAAGGTTCAACTACTAGTTGAACAACGACTCAGGCTATGTGCCTTCACCAAAAAGTTCAACTACAAGTTGAACTGGGACTCAGGATATGTGCCTTCTCTAACAAAAAATTACAAGGTTCAACTACGGTTGAACAATGACTCAAGCTACATGCCTTCAGCAAAAGGTTCAACTACAAGTTGAACAACGGCTCAGGCTGCGTGCCTTCACCGAAAGGTTCAACTACAAGTTGAACTGGGACTTAGGCTATGCGCCTTTGCCAACAAACAATTTCAAGGTTCAACTATGGTTGAACAATAACTCAGGCTACGTGCCTTCACCAAAAGGTTCAACTACAAGTTGAACAACGACTCAAGCTACGTGCCTTCACCAAAAGGTTCAACTATTTGAACTGGGACTTAGGCTATGCGCCTTCGCCAACAAAAAATTACAAGGGTAAACTACGGTTGAATAACGACTCAGGCTGCGTGCCTTCACCAAAAGGTTCAACTACAAGTTGAATAACGACTCAGGCTACATGCCTTCACCAAAACGTTCAACTACAAGTTAAACTGGGACTCAGGCTATGCACATTGGCCAACAAAAAATTATAAGGCTCAACTACGGTTGAACAACGATCCAGGGACACGTGCCTTTACCAAAACATTCAACTACAAGTTGAACTAGGACTCAAGCTATGCGCCTTCACCAATAAAAAGTTTCAAGGTTCAACTACGGTTGAACAACGACTCAGGCTACGTGCCTTCACAAAAAATTTCAACTACAAGTTGAACTAGAACTCCGGCTATGCACCTTCGCCAACAAAAAATTACAAGGTTCAACTACGGTTGAACAACGACTCAGGCAATGTGACTTCACCAAAAGGTTCAACTACAAGTTGAACAACGATTCAGGCTACGTGCCTTCACCGAAAAATTCAACTAAAGTTGGATAGAGACTCAGGCCGCGTGCCTTCGCCAGTAAAAATTACAAGACTCAACTACAGTGGAACAGCGACTCAGGCCATATGCCTCTACCATTACAATCCCAATATCGCTCAAACAACAAGGTCGAACGCCTTCGTCCTCAAGCCTAAAGATCCACAAACGGAGAAACAAGTTATGTTTCCTCGCCATTCAAGTAAGTACACCCAACTCGAACTAAAATTCGAGCCACGTAAAGTTCAGCCAGGGTCGAAGCATAAGACTGTGTTCCCTACCATCGCGGCCAGTAGTTCGACATGCCCAAACTGGGACTGAGGCTAAGCGCCACTATCGCCAAATAATGGCCACAACTGGTTTACACCAAGTAAAAAAGAAGCAATAAACAAAAATCCCTTAATCATGGCCAAGTAATGGCCGCAACTGGTTTACACCAAGTAAAAGAGAAGCGATAAACAAAAAGCGGTTAATCACGGCCAAGGCCGCCACCGCTAAACAGCCAACCTGGTCTATCACTAAGGCAAGTAAACTACTCGACGATAGTCGAAGGCACCTATCTAGCCAAGGCAGCCAATATTATCATGATCAAGGCCATCGCCACCATTACAGTTAAAAACATGGGGAAAGATACAAAATAAACACCAGGCAGAACAGAGGAAAATAAAATTGCATATATTTACATCTTCAATTACAACGGGCCATCCCGGCTTACACCTGGCCAAGGCCGTTAAATGAGAAAGAAAGAAAACAAAACAAAAAAAAGATATCCAATTGGCAACAAGAACAAGAAAAGTGTTACAAATCCTTTTCACTCGCTGCCACCATCAACATCACCAATGTCCTCAGCGCCATCACCAACTCCTGGTGTAGCTGGATCAAAGCCGCAGTCGACACGGGCCTCACGAGCCTTTTGAAGGGCTTCTTCATAAGAGGATCAGGCATAATGCCAGCCTCTCACAGTTTCTTGTACACGTCGAGCTGAGCCTCGGCAAACGTCCAAAGATCGCGAGTCGGGCCGAAAGAGGCAGCCTGATCCCTGAAGCGCTGATTCTCGGCCTCTATGGCCTTAATTTGGCCCGCCGCAGTCTAGGCATCCCGTTCATAAACACAAATACGTTCTCCAGCGCTCCCCCTCAAAAGGCCGCAGCACCCTTTTCCAGCTCCCGTTCCCGTTCGCGAACACGGTCCGCCATCTCTAACGTTCCGACTCTCGATACAGCGTCCCTCGCTTACAGCCTCAAGGCAGCGGCCTCGATCTCCAAAGAGACCACCTACCTGGTCAAAGCATCAAAGGCCTCTGCCGCCCTGGCCCGATCTTGGCATCCCTCTCAGCAGCTGCCCCCCTCTCGGCCTCCATCTCCTCGTCTTTACGACGAAACTGCTCCTTAAAAGTGTTGACCCTTCCAATGTTCTGCTCCGTTTGAAGTTCCCGCCTCGCCATCTCTTCAACAGGTCTCAGTTCCAAGGGTCGTTCCTCATGCGCTCACGTATCTCGTGGCACTGGTCCCGGTAACGATTGTACTTATCCAGCGTCCGCGGGTAAATACCCGTACAGACGTTAGCTTGGAAAATGCTTTCCACCTCCAACAAAAAGAGCTACAAGGACGAAGAAATAATCATAACAGAAAAATAGACCAAGTAAAACAAAGAGAAATATGAACTAAAAGTCACTATACGCACCTTCAGGCCCTGTGCGGCCGCCTCACCCATCAACCCGACATTTGAGATACCCCTTAGCGACGTAATTTTTGCCTCCGAGCACAGTATCTTGAACAGCGGCACCAGATTCCCCTCTTGAGGCAGTAGGTTCTACTCTGTAGGGATCTCAACATAACGAAACTGCCCTTCTGCATGAACCATTGTGCGGGTGTGCCCGTTCTGAAGCATGCGGACGTCGTCAGGGTCCAGGTCGGACTCAGAGCTAGACCCTTCGCCCACGGTGCCCTTCCCCCTGCCCAGCGATCGGGAAGTTGAAGCTCTCGCCCCGCTAATACGATGGTGCCTGATTCTCCAACCAAAGCAGTTGCTGAGGAACTACCTCACTCTCAGCAACTGGAACTGATAATTGAACCGCCGAAGCAATAGTGTCACCTTGGCCTGAGCCAACCAGGGCAACCCCCACTGAATGCCCCCCCAAGGGCTTGCACGGTCGCTGGATTCTCCTCCACATCTGATGGTGGGGAATCCAAGTTTATCACCATCGTAGCTGGCGTAAATGCGACCCTACGCCTGACCAGTGGCCTCTCCTCTTCCTTCTCATCCTCGCTCAGAGGCAACTCCTCTCTGGGGCGTACGGTCCCCGAAGGCTCTTCGAACCGAGGTGCAGATCGTGTTGGGGAATCGGCTACCGAAGATTCAATCAAAGTCGCCCTTGGTACTGGACGTGGTCCCGACATTGTTACAAGTCGTGTAGTCGTGCCCGGTCTGCGAAAGGCTAATTGAGGCGCCCTCACGCGACGTGCCCTCCCTAATCAAAGAAAGAATAAAAGTTAAGAAGAAGCAAACAAGAACGAAACAAAGACAAAATGAAGATGAAATTCTCACAAGAAGCAGGCCTACAACCATGCCTTTCCCAGAAAGACGGCCATGTGCGAATCCCCAATGTGTAAGGGAGCACGACTTCAACCTATTCGCAAATGTAGGGCAGTGGAGCCAGCGGCAGTCGTTCAGCTACGAACAAGAGGTAAGGTTAGCACTTATTAGAACATGACAAAAAAGACGGAATGAAGAATCTGACGAATAAAAAATACTTACGTGCATGGTTTCACGCCTCTAAGAATCCAGTGGCACATGCCACGAGATGTTCAGTCCTGATGCGGAAGAAACTTTCATAAGTGTGAGGCCGACCGCATCATTCATCTCCCCGGACAAGCCGCTCATCCTCTAGGGGACGTCCCGAATCATCGTACCACGAACCCTCTGAGGGCGTAGAGGGTCAGCACGTGCTGCAACGTAATCTTTCTACGGGCCAACTTGGCATATTTTATGAGCATGGCAAAGAGCTTGTAAAGGGAAGGAACGAGTTGGCCAGGACACACTCTGTAATGATTGCAAAAGTCCACCACCAACATTGAAAGGGGGATCCTAAACCCCAATCTAAAAGGATAAGCGTAGAAGATGCAATACCCCTTACGGTTGGTGTGGACCCTCTCCCCACGCCTAGAAAGGGATATATCGGTGAATCAGGGGATACCCCACTGCGCCCGTAGCTGATCAGTACCCATTACCCCTATCAGTGGGGCTTCATTCACCCGGTCCTCCCCCTCATCGGAGGTGAAATAAGTCGTTGGGCCTCTGGGCAAGGCTAATATATCGGCTACCGATGGGATCCCACCGACTTCTGCCGATTCAGCGGCTCTCGCGCGGTTGATGACCCTTCAACCACCGGAATAGTCGTCGGAGCAAGGGTGGTGCGAGAACTGCTTGCCATTTGTCGATAGATAAATGGGAACATGATAAGATTCACATAAAGGAAAGCGAAGATGGTATCGAACGAAGAAAAACGAAGGACAAGAAAGAAGATGAATTGATAAATAGGAAGCTTCTTCAGAAATCTCACTTAAACAAAAGATGGAAACATGGGAGATGAATGAAAAAACCCCTTACTTATAGGGAAACACAAGTGGTTTTCACGAATCCCAATAACGATCATTAACTATCTGACCAATAGCAAAACGGTTCAGTTTACAGAAACGTGCGTAGTTATGACGAGCACCAAAAAATGGCTTTTCAGTTGCAAACTGACACTTTGCCTTCGAAACGGTTATAATGACCTAAGGTTACCGAAAAGACGTTCCCTACGCTTTCGAGCTTCGAACGTCGCCAAGTTGCGTGCCAGGCGCACCCATATTCCCTTCAGTCGCACGGCGTACGAGCCGACCATCAAAGATAAGGCTAACACCTCACAAGGCTGAAGGTCGTCAGTATGAATATATATACCGTCCCGGTTGAAAATGGTTATGACCATTCTATATATATATATATATATATATATATATATACGGTTACTGGCCACCTCACTCATTCGCGGCTACGACCCCCTCTCATGAATGAACGGGTAAGACCCTCAACAAAATGTAACCAACATCACCAGCTTGGCTCCATTACGGCTAAGGTCGTACGCAGTATTGAGGCCATGGCCATCTCCAGTATGCAAACGGCTATGGCTGTCCACAGTATTGAGGTCATGGCCATCTCCAGTATACAAACAGCTAAGGCTGTCCACAGTATAGAGGCCATGTCCATCTCCAGTATGCAAAAGGCTAAGGCCGTCCACAGTATTGAGGCCATGACCATCTCCAGTATGCAAACGGATAAGGCCGTCTACAATATTAAGGCTACGGTAATCTCCCGCATGTAAATGGCTAAGGCCGTCAGTAGTATTAAGGCTATGGCCATTCTAAATGAATAACTGGCTACGACCATCCCCAACACGTATGTATGTGATTCGACCACGGTCAAAGCCACCTGCGCGGTCAAGGCCATCGGCACAAAATGACTAAGGCCCATGATTTCAACGAAATGGTCTCCCACATAACAATGATTATGGTTATTACTGAGCTCGATCAATACCGCATCCGGAGGGGTCCGCTCATCGAGCCCGTTCAGGGCACGACCTCGATAAGCGGAGGGACTAACTGTATGGATCAGAATATGACCCCGAGATAATTAACAAGATTAATGATGTCCCAAGTTAATTCATAATTAATAAACAGTATGACCACTTATTGATCACCATACCCAATCATCAGCTGACTCACTTATTAAGGCTACGGCCAATTCGCCATCATAGGGACGGAGCCTTAGCGTAGTCACGGCTATCACTGCCAGCTCATACATATTACATCTATAAATACTAACAGAAGAAATCCTAGAAAGGGAGACTGCTTATTCTTTTTCATCACGATTCTTGAGAAAAGAGAGAATATCATTGTAAAGCTCTGAACCTCTCCATGGGGAGGCAGAGAAAATCAATATCATCAATAAAAAGCTCTCCATATATCTCTTCTTAATACAAAAAGCTTTCTTCCTGTTTCTTTTATTCGATCCCTTGATTTATTACGATCTACTATGATTGGCCCTTGATTTATTTCGATTATTTTTATGCTTGCAAAGTGTATGATAACTTTGAGCTAAACAACTTGTTAATATATTTTTCCACCTAATTTTCATTATTATTATTATTCTCACTTCTTATGGAGAATTACATGTACATATATTTTGAGGGGAAACTTACAGAAATGTCCCATATAAGTTTCAACTTACCAACCTCTAGCCAATTTTTCAAAAATCGAAACAAATAAGGAATTTTTAATGGGTATTAGTCGAAATTATTTGAAAACATATAGATAAGTCAATATACAAAATTTGAGAAAGATTGGAGGTGATTTGGACTGGTTTTGTATCAAAATTCATAATTAAATCGATCTCAAAAAATTTTCTGTGACACATTTATCACGCATGTATCTCACACAGAGATATACATGTGATACACAATCGATACAAAATGATACATATGTGATACACAATGTGATACATGTATTATTTTTTTCATATTCAGTTTTTACTTCGAATTTTCAATTGAAACTACCTCAAAACTTCACCAAATCATCCCAAAACTGAGATTCAAGCTCCTTAAGATATATATACCCAATCTATTCTAATAGCATCCATTCAAAAGAAAGTAAAAATTTTATATTTTTTTGCTACAAATAGCTAATTGGCTATTTTGGCTAATATTAGTAATACTTTATCAATTGGCCAATTTTCGTAATGAGCTACTTCTAAATAGACATATTTGGTAACTTCCCTATTTTGAGTGACTTGATAGATTAGTGCGTGGAAGAAACTACCTCAATACTAAGCTTTTTTCGTTAGTCTAAAGTTTTAAACTATACTAATACAATTCTAGCAAACTAGTCGGTTTAAAGAACTTTTTGTTGTCAAATTAGGTATAAGTAGGGATCCCAGTGGATATTCGAAAATCGACTAAATCGACCGAACTGTTCCGAACCGATTTTAGATTTCTTTTAAAAAAGTTATAAATTTTTATATAAATTATAATAGCACCGATAATAAGGGTGGGTTTTTTACATTATAAAAATAAATTGAAAAAAAAGGGAACCGTACCAAATAAATTTTATATTTGGAAAATATATTTATATAATAAGTTTAAAAATAATAGTGCATTGGAATTATGAAAACGATTACAAGCCAACAAGTAAATAAACTCAAAATACTAATTCCTAAAACCTATTATGCTACTTCTGCTCATACTAAGTTATTATCTTAGCAAGACACAAAATATTCTAGCGACTATGAATAACAAACTATAATGTATTGAATATGATTTTATTCTTGAGTCCTAGCTTGGTTAATATCTTTCCACTCGTAAGATTTATATTTATTTTTTATTTTTTTTGCCTTTGCTTGGTTTCTTACGCTGTTGTAGAATAGTTGATGGATCTATACTGTAGTCATCTTTTATTTTTTTACTTCATCGCCTTTTAAACAATAAAAATATCTAGAGAGTTTTGTTATGTCCTATAAAAGAATATATGTTATTGCATTGTACATCTACTAGTGAATTTCACATAATATTTAAAATAATACCGAAAATTAACCAAATTGTAAGATCCGAAGAGAAACCGACATGATTGGGATGCTTTCAAAAAGTCTAATTTTAGTTATATATAATAGAATAATCGAAAAATTGGTATGATAGTAATTTTATAAAATAATTGATTGAACAGAACCATCACACCCCTAGGTATAAGTGTTTTATTTCTAGTTTAAAGGAGTTCTTTATAAAGACAAATTTGGTGCTGGAATGAAATGAGATCGAATAAAGGGGAATGTATTAAAATTTTACGCTGCAGATCTCAACTACTTATGGATTAAAATTATTATTTTTAATTTAGTCAAATGACACTTTTCATTGATATGCCATTAGCCAGGATTCTACAGTGAAGAAATAAGCGACCAAACATTGTTCTGCAAAAGTGAGTCATCAGTTGACACGAGAAAACTGAAACATATAGACGAGTATGATGCTTTAACCAGTGGTACAAGTTTTGCTAAAATAACAGTGTTGCTTCGACACATAAATGCTCAAACTCCTCTTTGGAACAGCCAACAGAATATACCTAACATCTATGAATGGATATATCAACAACGGATAAATAAGTTTAACAAAAAAAAAACAACGGATAAATAAGGTTCACGTGGAAAAAAACTAATGAATTTATACGTATTATATTGATAAAAAGGGAACCTTGACGTAACTGGGAAAGTTACCCCTATAGTCCGGCCCTTCCCCGGATCCCGTGCATAGCATAAGCTTAGTGCACCGGCTGCTTTTTTTTATACGTATTATATTGAGCTATAATCCACCAAATCGCAAGGAAATCATGTCCACCAAGCTTGTTCGTGTCCACTTCATTAACTGTTCAGGAACGTAGCAAACAAAAGAATAGTTCAAAAACCAGAAAGCAAAGGACGCAAAACATCCATCAGAAACTGGATTCTTTTAGATTCTAGTGCATAAAAGATCTAAGTATCTAAAGCAGTAAAGTACAGCCATTTCACAACATGGCTCCCTGTTTTCCCTAGGAATGTCATTATGAACCTGACGAAATGAAATACAATAACAAGCACCTGCTTCCCTTAAAAACACATCGAGATCATTGAATTTGTTACGTAAATCGGGACAATGACAACCCAAGAAACTAGATTTAGTTTCGCTAGAGTCTCTGCTTGATTATGATTATGATGCAACTAAATCAGGAGTTTCAGCCTCTACTGCTAGCAAAGTAGTGTGAACTTTCTCCACCCAATTGTCTAGCCGATCACGCAATGACTTGATTTGGGGAATTCCAAGAACTCTTGGTTGCACCCAGGAGACATGGATTGTCCCCTCCACTTGATCAATTATTCCCTCAATCAGATGCACCTACAGTAGGATAACATCAAAACAGTCATAAGTAAAATAAAAATAAAAAGGTTTTCCTAAACCTCCAAGGGAAGACAGCTAACATCAAAACTGCAGGTGTGGAATATGCAAAGTACATCAGAATGACTGTAATGTTCATCAGACCTCTTATTTTCATTAATCCACAAAACCAATAAAAAGAAGGAAGATCAACGGTCGTTGTGCTAAAATAAAAGAGGATTATGAAGCTAAGATGGACGAAATAGAAAGGGAAGGTGCAGCATGAAAGCAAAGAATTCACAAAACTATCTAATTTCTTTCTTTTCCTTGAATAGATGGTAGAGCCAAATTCCCCTGTCCTTCGAAAATATATGCATCTCTTCTAATTTAACTACGAAGAGTTCCACTTACAGAAAGGCTCTTCATGAGGAGATATTCAACATCTTCCACACCCAACTTTGTGCGCTCTGCGATGACACTCAATGGGATAGTTCTATCTTCTGCCGCGCGACTGCATGCAAAATACATAATCCAGAAATTCACAAATCATAGTAACAGGCAACATATGATGAATATTTTCATTTCCTGCAGAACTCCTATAACAATACCTGAAGATTATTTCCATCAAGCAGAGAATGTTGATCTTCTCCAGAAGCTTTTTCTTGTTCTGCACTAATGCTGGTTGAGCATTCAATGCAGCTTGATGGACACGGCACAATTCTTGATAACGAATCAAATCACCGGTGTTGAATGCTTCAAGAATATGATAGAGCCACTCAACCTTGGTTCCCAAGAGGCTATTTACCTATAACAAGTTAAAACAAGTCCCCTTAGATTCTACATGACATCATCAACACACAAACATAAGACTCTGCTATATGGCTCCCGTGGTTCAAAAACAGTAGTCAAAAAGGAACTTTCTGAGCTCCTTAGCCAATTTTACGGCGATGTTCCTAAGTTGATAGTTTGTTTTCAGTTTGATAATTGATCTGGACATGTTTGACCCTATTGGATACGGTTTCAGTCTTTCGGTACTGAATTAACTAAATTCCCACAATAAATAAAAAGAAGAAAAGAAAATCTCCCGTTTTACGATAACTTGAAGGGAAATAAGAAAAAAGTCAGTCAAGGCGCTCACTATCAGGATGGCCGGTTATAAGTGTTTAGCAAAAAGCTAAGTGTCACTTTTGCCTCATATGACAGCTTTTTAAGTCACAAAGCTCTTCAAAAGGAGGTTAAGGTATCTGGAATTCTGGAGTAGGTGTAGGACTACGGGACAATCCCCCAATTCATGTGAAAACTCAAGGAGTAGAGAAGAAAGACAAGTAGTTTATCTATTAGCCGACTTGGATGTTCCAAATTCCAATGAGAAGAAACAAGATCTCTATGGAGAAGAGGAGAGATGTAAGGGACAACCAGTGATAGCGAGGACAATATACGACATCCCCTAACCTTATCCCTAAAAGGAGAAAAGAAAAAAAAAGAGAGAAGATATTACGTCCCTTATCCACACAGAACATGTAATATTCATAGTACCCTCTGATGATAAAGAATTCTACCATAAGGACCTTGAATGTTCGAGATCAACACAGTAAAACATATTACATATCCAGAACCAACACTGTACAAATACGGTAGACGATAATCTTTTTGAAGACATTATGATAAATAACTGCTGAAAGTAGCAAAATAGTAGAAGACACAAGTTTTATCATTAAACTTCCTAGAAGATGGAGCAGAGATTAATCAGCAGGCAAATTGAAATAGAATGACTTTTAATGATTAATCCAGAAATCTTCCAGCGACATATCATTTAGAAGTATCACAAAGACACGAACTACGACGCATTTCAGGCAGAACAGGAAATCTAAATGACACTACCCTTGAATTTTTTAGCTAATACCATCAGACAGTTTTTATCCCTTAATTTGGAAGGGGGAAAGCTTGAAATCCTTATAGCAAAAGCCAGAAGGAGGAAGCGAAGTACAGAAACACAAGCGCACAAGCCGTGGTTTCTTAAGAATACCCAGCTCAAGAACTAGGAACTGGAAAGCGCCATTGAAGCAGGTCCATTGTGGTTTAGACCAGTTTACTGGTTTTGCCTTGACTTAGGTGAAAACTAGTGTCTATCCAGACTAGAAACATGATCCATTCACAGTTTAATGGATCAAAGCACCTAGTCAACTTTCAAGTCCTTGGGAGAGGACGCCAATAGCAAATTTCCAGAAGGGTCGTTGCTTAGCCACTTCCTCAAGAAAGAGCTTTACCGGACACTCCCAATCCCAGAACTCTAGGCTCTCTAGCATACGGAAAGCAAAAAAAACAAGGAAATGTATGGTGTAAACTTACAATTGGATGAGCAAGCAGTTCACCAAAGTTGTATATGTTGTCTCCCAGCAAAGCTGACAGGGATAAATCAAACGCCAAATCCTACATGTCAAAGGAGAAAAATTTAGCACTAAATAGCAATAAAACATATGACAATCACAAAATTTGAGGTGTACCTTCATTAACAGACTAAAGTTACAAAACTTGCAAGGCACCACAACCAAGAATTATTTCTATTCAGATACTAAATACCTAGTACGAACGACCCTCAATAACAAACGAAGAGGCAATCCAGCTTATTGCAATCAACTGATAGAAAAGACAAAATAAGCATTATGGGAATACATTTTAAAGACTCACGATAGATTGCAAACACTTATCATAAATCCAAAGCCAAGGATCTTCAACCATTTCTCCAAATTTTGAAGAGTTAATAAGTAAAAAGGGAAAAACAGATGATCATCGATTCAGAAACCCTAGTGAATAATACTGTACTTAAGGACCAAACTGTGAACATGAGCTGCCACTGCCATACAGAAGTTCAAATTCGGTATATGTTAAGGAACTCACTGATAGCACCGGCAGCTCCGTCCAACAATACTCTCTACCTCTAACTAGACTGGCACACAACATAATGTGAAAACATTTATCACATAGAATATATCTATGTATGTAGAGAGAGAGAGAGAGAGAGAGCACGAAGAAAATGCAAGGAGACACAGCACAGAGAGGAGGCTGGAGTAAAAATGACAATATTTTCATTTTTGGTAATGTGACAAGTCTAATGTTTTCTTTTCTTGTTATTGTGTGGTTGACTCATAGAACGCAATTTCAAACGTGATGGGAATTAAAGAAAGGTTCATGCCAAAGTTCCTTCTATCTCTTGAATACCAAGAAGCATAGCCATGAAGGAGAACCAAGGTAACACTAAAAGTATCTAAACTTAAACTGAATCTATGAAGAAAAGCAAGATGCTAATCTAATGTTTTAAGCAAGACAATCAACTTAAATTAGTCAAGGAAATAACTAGCAAACTTTCACTGGAATCTCAAACAGTCGTGTCGATAAAGCTGATAAAACACCATATTTAGTCCAAAATCAAATTATACGATTTCTGATTAGCAAGCAGATTTGTAGCACCAAGAAAATTGAAGCAAGGGAGACGTATGCATGTGTCATAAATACAGCTAGCCATGACCAAAAATTTCTTAGATCAGTCTTCAAATATTATGAGAAAACCGAGAAACAATTACTTACCAGCTTAAACGATTCAGAAAGAGATTCCACAGAAGTGTATGCAAGATAAAGAAGAGCACTTCTGTAAAACTCGGCGAATTCCTGGCGAGCTTTATGGTATTGAGACGAAACCCAATAATAGCTAGCATAAACAGAGGGATCAATGTCAGTCATGCTGTCAAGTGTAGTTTTCCCCTCTTCTAAAAGAAACTTGCAATCTTTTTGATCCCCTTGTTCGAGCTTAAATAGGGCAATCTGCAACTTAATGTATAGAATTGGCTCCTCTATGCGTGTCTCCTTGGTATTTTGAAGTTTCTCGATCACTCCTTCAAGGTAACCTATAGCAGCTTCTTTCTCTGCATATCGCCGGGAAACAATGACTGCAAAATGTGCAAGCTTGAGAAGATTGATCTTTGTCTCAAAATCAGTGATGAAATTGTGATACAGCTGTATCAGTGCATCGCCTGCCTGAAAGTAAAGTAAGGGAACAACAAGAATATGTTCAGAATATTACACTCTAAGCTCCAAAAGCGTCAGCAATCTGGAGCATTACCTGCTCCTAAGAAGATCTAATGCAACATAGTTTTACTAGTTCCATCCTCAATAGAATTCAGGTACACAAGACATGTTTAAATAGCAAAACACAAATTAAGAAATTCAGGGATGGAGCTAATGGAAGGCCTTATCAACAGGGGCGTATCTAGCCTTATGGTATTGGGTTCATCTAAACCCGTTACTTTTGATGCGAGCATAATTTATGTGTAAAAATTCATTAATATTGCAACAAATTGTAGCTATAACCCAAAACATAAAAAATATAATGGGTGCAATGCTAAAAAACTCAGATATTGAATCCATACAGTTTAAATCCTAGATCTGCTTATCAATTAGTTAAAATTATCTCAAAACTTCCCCAGCAAAGCTCTAATTTCTTAACTTGTCTTTTTTGTTATTTAAACAAGTCATGTACACCTGAATTCTATTGGGGCCATCTATACGAATCCTTACTGAACATGATTCTACAAATCAAATTCATCTCAGGCCAACATTATGCAGAACGGAAATAGAAATAAAAATTAGTAGAAGTTCTGTCCACTATATATTCAAGCACGCGAAGAAAAAAAAACAAATTAATCCGCAAAGACCCTAATTCTTTTACAAACCTAAACCCATCGCACAACTACAAAACCCAAATATAACAATAATAACATATACTCCACTAATATTAGACAAAATTTTGAAATAATTCTACAATAAAAGTTCAAAAAAAAAACCTGAAAAACGGCGAGGGCAACGAATTGTTCAAGCTTAAGAGAAAGCTGGTGCCAGAGCTTGCGCTGGTACAGATCTGATAGCGTATTGTGCCAATCGGATAGCTCTGGATGTGCATTTCGAAGTGAATCTAAGTACTCTAAAGCGGCCATCGCTGATTACTCTCAATGATGAATACGAAGAAGAAGAAGTGAAACTGTAAATCCTTTTATAAAACCTCTTAAAAATTTAGGATTTCTTCTTCTGCACGAAGAAAGGAATAGACTCTGTGAGAAATGTCTTACAGTGGGGTTTCTCGTAATTTGGATATGATTAATGGGCAAGTGTGGGATTTAATGAAGCTTTCATAAGACAAATTTACCCACTCAACATATAGATTTTATAAAATTAAAAAGATTTTTTTTTTATAACTAAGAAAGAACAAAGACAAATCTGTTATGAAATATTATACTTTGTAGTGGATGTCTATAACTACTAAGAAGTTACTCCCACTACTCTTCTCCATTATGTAGATAATCCCCACTACTTCTCACCATTATTGTTGTAACTCACATACCTTCATAATTTGCCCATGATCTTCCTTCATGATCTCAAATACTTAATGACATACTTATGAAATTCTTTTGGTATACCTATATGTTGTATTATAAATAGAGGATGAAAACTCATTTTGTAATACACTTGGATACATAGAAGAAATATATTCTCCTCTCTATTTCTCTACTTTGTTATCTATCATTTTGTTTATTACTTTGAGCTAAGTTTTGTTATCAGCATGAAGCTCTACTATCTCAAGAATCTCTGTGAGAAAATTAAGGTATTTTTTCTCCTCCTAATTTTTGTTTTAAAATTAATATTAAAACAATTTAATCAATGATCAAATATCGATATGTACCTTAAGAGTTTTATCAACTTGACAAATAATCTGTATTATGGTTTTAAAATATATAACTTTAGATTACACATACTATCTATATGCTTTAGTGTGATTATTTCATAAGTCAATGTTCTGTGCTAGCTAGAATTTATTCGTTTATCAAAACATTAGACTTTGTTAAATGTTAGACAAAAACAGTACATATAGCAAAATATTGTACACAATGAGTAACTAGTGTCGTAATCTTATCTATATATACTACAGTGATTTTTGCGTTCTTCAAAGACATTGTACTGTAATACTACAAATTGTTTCCTTATATATTGCTTACAATTATAAGTATTGTGCTTGTGTATATTCAACAGTTTTTGTACCCATTGCATTTATTTGTGTAGTCTACATATGGCACATTTATTTTTCACATGGAATTGTTGCACTGTCTAAGCTGTAACTAAAATCATATTTGTCTTAAAACTTTGCAAAAATTGTATGCAATATTGTAAAATTTCTTATTAACACATTTAGACATATACATGTATAGAACTATATTTGGTGTCAATTAACAATATATGAACACGTTTTGAACTTTGAATGTATTGCAAGTTGTCACTGTGAATCAGTACTTAAGGCATGACTATGTATATTATTTTAAATTATTTGTTTAATTGATTCATGTACCACACATACGATATTCAAAGAGAAGAAATATTTCTCTCATTGAAGTATGTGTAAGGCAGATGTTACTACAATTTCCGGTAGTAGTAAATTGATTGAAGGCTCCGGAAGAGCAACTATAACTCTGCCTAAAGGAACAATATTTATCATAGAGAATGCAATGTTCTCCTCCAAGTCTAAGAGGAACTTGTTGAGTTTTTAAGATATCATTCAAAATGGATATCATATTGAGACAATAGATGAGAATAATCTTGAATATCTCATCATTACAAAGAATGTCTCTGGCCAAAAGAGGGTTATTGAGAAGTTCCCATCTTTATCTTGTGGCCCGTATTGGACAAGAATTAGTGCAATTGAGGCACATTCTACCGTAAATCAAAAGGTTACTGATTCCAATACTTTCGTACTTTGGCATGATCGAATGGGACATCCTGGATCAATTATGATGAGATGGATTATAGAAAACTCAAATGGGCATCCATTAAAGAATTTAAAGATTCTTTTAAATAATGAATTTTCTTGCACTTCTTGTTATCAAGGCAAGTTAATTATTAGACCATCACCAACAAAGGTTGGAACTGAGTCACCTACGTTTTTGGAACGTATACAAGGGGATATTTGTGGACCTATTCACCCACCTAGTGGGTCCTTTAGATATTTTATGGTCTTAATAGACGCAACTTCAAGATGGTCTCATGTATGCATATTGTCATCTCGCAACCTTGCGTTTGCAAAATTAATGGCACAAATAATTCAATTACGGGCACAATTTTCCGATAATTTAATTAAGTCTATTAGACTAGATAATGCTGTTGAGTTTTCATCCCAAGCATTTAATGACTATTGCTTATCAATTGAGATAAAAGTGGAACATCCCGTAGCTCATGTTCACACTCAAAATGGTCTTGGAGAGTCTTTAATTAAACGTTTGCAATTGATAGCAACACCGTTACTCATGAAAATGAGGCTGCCCACTTCGGTTTGAGGTCACGCCATTTTGCATGCAGCAATGCTAGTTCGTCTCAGACTGATAAATTATCACAAATATTGCTATTTGCAATTAGTTTTGGGTCATGAACCTATTATATCCCATTTAAGAATTTTTGGATGTGCAGTATATGTGCCTGTAGCACCGCCATATCGCATCAAAATGGGTCTGCAAAGAAGGTTTGGAATATATGTTGGGTTTGAATCGCCATCCATTATTCTCTACCTCGAAACATTGACAGGGGATTTGTTCACTACACGATTTGCAGACTGTCGATTCGATGAGACACTTTTCCCAAAATTAGGGGGAGAAGTTGGTGAAACCAAACGGAAAATTTTGTGGAAAAATCCATCATTATCTCATCTTGATCCACATACCTCTATTTGTGAAAAAGAGGTGCAAAAGATTATTCTTTTGCAAAGAATAGCAAATCAAATGCCAGACGCATTTACGGATTTGAAAAGGATAACAAAATTACATATCCCCGCAGAAAATATGATAGCACTATGTAATAAGTCTGAAAGAAGACAAAATTATTACTGTGAAAGTATCAATGGATATGGACGTGGCAATAGACGAAATTATAATCGTCATCATTGTGATAATGAGAACAATAAGGATTCTCAAAATATTCCTTCACTCTGTGAAAGTAATATATGTCATCGATTTGACGTGAGATTTTATACAGCACATATAGATGATTATGATCCATTCATGGTGTGAATGTGACAACATATGATTTATGAATATATATTCATTATTGGAAGAATATGAACATGCTATTGGTATTGAATATACCACACTCACCTCTAGAAGGGGGGTTGAGATGATATAAGAAAATAATGTCATTATTATGGCATGAATGGTCATTGATCACGTACCTATTGTACGCCAAAATATTTTGGCAATATGATTATTAAAGGACAATAATAATGCAAGAAACATATATTGCATATAATTTTGACATGACCATAATGGTACAACTTTAAGAGCCAATTATATTATTTTGGAGAAACATAATTGGTTACCAATAAGGTATTGTATTGTAGTAAGTCTAAAAGAAACTTATTCAGTTTCCAAAGTATATGCGAAGCGATTGATTATATTGAAACTATAAATAAAAGAAAGATTTGATATCTTCTATTACTACAACTTGTAGCATGATAATATGCATGTGAAAAGCTACCAACTTTATTCTCCAATTTGTACTATACAAACAAAAGAATGCCACAATAAAGTGGATGTTTATTGATATAAAAACCCATATCATAATAAACTTAGAGTTTATCGATAATTGCACATGTCATGATGTAAACCTGAATTTTATCAATATTGATAATTTATTCAATTGGCATTTGGGTTAGCCATATCAATTTAAGTATGATATGCAACAATAATAGAGAATTCACATGGGTAAATATTAAAGAACTAGAAAGTTCTTTATGAATTCTTTTATATTACTTGTTCTCATTAATTAATTGACCAACTAAAGTTGGGGTTGAATCCCATAAATTCTGGAAATATCAAAGGCGAATATGGGCCCATTCGCTTGCCATGTATACCACATATGATGCATCTATGATATGGTTACATGTGCGATTATTATTAACCTGCAACCTGGCCGGTGCTTGCGAGGTAACTTGCTCAGTAATCTAATTTCGAGCATAATTTTCAGATTTTCTATTCAAGATAGTTCATCTTGATAAGTTGGTTTACATCATGTTGGTTTAGCAAAATAATTTATTGAGTGCCTCCACTTAATAGCTAAATTATTGCTTATGAGAACAAAGTTATCTATATCAATTTGATATACGTTATACACGAGAGTATATTATATTCTCCCCTCACAAGTGGTTCAGGGTCAGGAACCAAATAATTTCATCTTATTATTATTGATGTACAGTGTATATTAACATGATACTGCACAAAGATGATTTTCCAGAGTTGAGGAAACAAGTTAGTTTTTCTAACATGAGGGGGAGACATGATAAACACTTGAGAAAAAGTTACATGGAACGAATTATCATTTGTATATATAGATCCTCGAATATCATAATATGAACTTGAAGTTCATAAAAAGATAATTCAATTGCAACATATTGCAAAGCATGCCATACGCATTTGCTGACCCAAGGAAAGTAACTATATTCTCACTGCAAATGCTCATATTAAGTCCTAGAAGGACAAAGTCTTTGATACGCTTAAAGCGTATAAACAAATCGGTTTCAAAAAGAACTTCTTAATAAAGAAGATGAGCAAATGATCAAAGTGATCATAATAAGGAGGCAAGTGATCTAGAAGATCACATGACATAACACTTCATAAAATCTCATGAGAGATTCAGGTACCTAAATATATGAATGAAGAGATCTCCATGTTATGTCTTTATGAAAATTTACTGGAACCGATATAAAATGTTCGTCGACGACATCTATGATAGCGCTAAATATCGATGAGGATCTTAAGTTTGTCGAATACAAACAAAATATTGGCCAAATGGAAGAGATACAATTCAAGTAGAATTGATTCCATATGAAAGACATGTAGTTTGGACATGTAGTTCGAATACTTGAAAGTATAAAGTCAATGGTATGTGTAATCAGTTTTTCGATATCTTATACGTCTAGCATGACATGAAAACTTGATATGCATCTAAAGTCTATAATATGGCTTATATGACTCAACTTATATGACAATCCATAAAGGATTTAAGTTGCTTGAAGCATCTATAATTCTTGATCTTGAGGTACCACTTCCTCAGTGCAATTTATGCACAAATGTATCTTGCTATAACTATAAGCATGATAATATGATAGCGATGATACATTTATGGAGATATTGAAAAGCCATTCCACGATATTTGTGAAGACATTATATATCTACCACGAGTTATGATTTCAAGGTGCAAATATTCATTATAGTTAATATGGCTGATTTATTTATCAAATCTCTACCAACGATCTCTTGAAGATGGTGCACAAGATTGGAATGCGAAGGCTCAAGAATGTGAATTGATGCTCTTTCAGGGGGAGTTAATACGCGTTGCACTCTTTTTCCCTTACAAGGTTTTGTCCCACTGGGTTTTCCTTGCAAGGTTTTTAACGAGGCAACAAAAATGCATTTTATTAGATATGTGTACTCTTTTTCCTTTTCTAGAATTTTTTCCCATTGAGTTTTATTTTAGTTAAGGTTTTAACGAGGCACATTATCTATAGACATCCAAGGGGGAGTGTTATGAAATATCATACTTTGTAGTGGATGTCTATAACTCCTAAAGAAGTTACTCCCACTACTCTTCTCCATTATGTAGATAATCCCCACTACTTCTCACCATTATTGTTGTAACTCTCATACCTTCATAATTTATCCATGATCTTCCTCCATGATCTCAAATACTTAATGACATACTTATGAAATTCTTTTGGTATACCTATATGTTGTACTATAAATAGATGATGAAAACTCATTTTGTAATACACTCGGATACATAGAAGAAATATATTCTCCTCTCTATTTCTCTACTTTGTTGTCTATCTTTTTGTTTATTACTTTGAGCTAAGTTTTGTAACAAAATCAAAATTAAAATTAAGTGGATAATAGACTCACCCCTCTAGACTTAGGGCTGGCATATATCGGGTAAAATCGATAGCTCGTAACAAAAAAATGCTATTGGATTATGGTATCGGGTTATTGGACTAATAATTCGGTAACGTTTTAATGTTATTTGACTATTGAGATGGTTCGAGTCTTAGTTTGCTCAATTTTATTAACAGCTTAATTGGTAACCCAATAAACTTTATTAAAATTACAATTTTACTCCTTCTCTCAATCCTCTCTTCGTCATCTTCACACCAAACTTTTCTGAATTTCTCATCTTAATTTTTTAATTAAGATTTTTAATTCAACACTAATTTTTTAGTATTTCCAAACGAGTGGTTGTGAGTTTGAGTCTCCCCAAGAGCAAGGTGGGAAATTCTTGGAGGGAAGGATGGCGGAGATCTATTTGGAAACACTCTCTCTACCCTAGGGTAGAGGTAAGATCTGGGTACACACTATCCTCCCCAGATCCCACTAAGTGAGATTATATTGGGTTGTTGTTGTTTGTTTTAGTATTTCCAAGATTAGAATTATACTATTTTTCTGTGAATATGTCTGCTCGTACTGAGACAGTTAGTAAAATTAGAATATTGAGTGTCTTATAAATTACTCCCATTAACTTATTTCTTTTGTTGACTTTGAGAGTTGAGATCATTCGTTGGGATTTCACATGCAAAAAAAGTTTTGTTCTCCTAAGTTGAAATTTAACCCCGCTTTTCTTGAGAATAAAAATTCATTTTGTTTGTCTTAACTTTATGATCACCATTATGAGATTTTGAATGTTTTCGGATCGATAATATTCACAATCGAACTGAACCAACCAATACTCATTCCTTACCTCTTACGCTTGGCATGCTTCGATCTCATGATATGTGCCAAATTCACACATCAAACATTAGGCTATTAAGATTTCGATGTGTAACAAAATCATATTTTAATTTATTGATTGACATGTTTGACATTTTTGTGTTAGTTTTATCATTTTTAGTAATGTGTGATATAATTTTCTTTTCTTGATTATTATCTTCATAATTGTTTTAATAGGATAATAATTTAAAGAGGTTGAAAAGATCAATTTCATGTATTACGCATAAGAGAAAACTTGTTAATATGTAAGTTAAAGTGTAGCTTTGTTTTACAATTTATGAAAGGAAAAAAAAAAGATGTTAACAATATATTTAAAACCACAAAGGAAAGTATGTGTAGTCGAAATTTTGTTGTTTTAGAGTTCAAAAGATGATTGCTAAACAATTGAATTTGATTCTATTACAGCAAGAGTTTCACAATAGAAATTGAAGTTGTCCTTTGTTCTTGGTATGTACAGACATCAGATGCATGCAAGCAAAACCACCAACTTGCATCTGCCAAAAGAATCAAATGGAAACTATGGAATCTACAAACAGAAGTTGAAAAACAAGATCTTTTCTTCAGACTGTAGGGGTGTAGTTATTTCGAGAATAGCTCGACTCTGTTTAGGTGGCAAGCAGAGGCAGGATTTAGAAGGCAGTTACAGAAGCTCTCGTCGTCTTTTGGAAATGAAGCTGGCAAAGGATGGTCCGGAATTACACCAACCTAGAAAAGACAATACATACAGAGAAAGCCTGTCAGTCAATAACCCTATTTGCTCGTGGAAACTATACAAAGTGAAAGATAGAGAGAGACTGGACCTTGTCTATATCGTTGTGAGCAGGAGTTTCATACCGAGCAACTGTAACAGCCAAGCCAGAGCCATCTGATAGCTGGAAAACTGACTGGATTTTACTGTATCAGAAGAAGAAACAAGTAAGAATATCACTCTTCTTTTGCCAGCTATAGCATATTTGCACATAATACAGTTATTACCCCTTGCCATATGTTGGTTCACCAAAAAGCTGGGCTCGCTTATTATCTTTCAAAGCACCTGCTAAAATCTCACTTGCGCTTGCAGTCCCTTTGTTTACCTGCCAAACATAAGTTGGCAAGTTAGGGGGGGGGGGGGGATGGCCGGGATCAGTGTGTGAACTTGAAATGACTGAAAGAGAAAAAAGAACAAGTTTGGTGAAGCCTAAGATAAGCTTAAAATACTGTTTGTGACAGAGTGGGCTTCTGACTGGAAAGTGCATTAGTTTACAACAACAACTACCCAGTATATTCCCACCAGGTGGGGTCTGGGGAGGGTAATATGTAGACGAGCCTTACCCCTGCCCGAAAGGGCAGAGAGGCTGTTTCCAATCGACCCTCGACGCATAGGATAAAATGAAAAGCTGCATTAAAAAAAAAAACCAAAATTAGAAAAAAAGGCAAGGCAAAACAAAATAATAAAGCATAAGTAATCCCGCAGAAATAACGTAAATAATTATGTAAACATAAGAAACATAAATACAGTCGCATGCAATAATAACAAGCAGAAACTACCATCCTAACAGCCATAAGGGGACATAAGCTAAAACATTAATCATCTATGAGTGACCCTACTATCCCACACCCAACCCCGGAAGAGGCGTACGAAGAACTCTATGAGCCCCTAGCCTACAACCCTGATTCTAGACCTCCAGACCCCCCTATCAAGGGTCATGTCCTCGGTAACCTGCATTCTAGTCATGTCCTGCCTAATCACCTCTCCCCAATGCTTCTTAGGCCTCCCTCTCCCTCGCCGACCACCAACAATCTCCAGCCGCTCGCAGCTCCTCACCGGGGCATCGGGACCCCTCCTCCGTACATGCCCGAACCATCTCAGCCTCGCTTCCCGCATCTTCTCATCCACCGGGGTCACCCCTACCTTCTGTCGAATAACTTCATTCTTGATCTTATCTAGCCTGGTGTGCCCACACATCCACCTAAGCATCCTTATCTCCGCAACCTTCATTCTCTGAACATGAGGGTTCTTCACGGGCCAGCACTCCGCCCCATACAACATCGCAGGTCTAACCACGGCTCTGTAGAATTTCCCCTTGAGTTTGTGTGGAATTTTCTTGTCACATAGGGCCCCTGAAGCAAGCCTCCACTTTGACCACCCCGCTCCTATCCGACGGGTGACGTCCCCGTCAATCTCTCCGTCCCCCTGAATCACAGACCCAGGATATCGGACACTGTCCCTCTTGGTGTGGAGCAAATTATGCATTTTATGTTTTAGGAAAGAAACATAGGATTATTATACATCATTAAGCGATAATATTTGACAAATGAAACTACAGTCTGACTCCATGAGCATCACTAAGACAAGAAATTGACCATGTTATGTAAGTACACAAAGGAAAAACAAAACCAGCTCCATTTTCTACCTTCATCAGAAAAACTACTTAGCTGAGATTAGGTAGAAACTGATAACAGCAGTAGGCTATTAGTCTCTACACACGAATGAATAATTTACGGAGTAGACTTACCAGCACTGCTAGGGGTTCTGAAGCAGCTAACACATTGCTCCCATCCGTGTCATAAATATCTAAAACACCACGGCTATCACAAATGTATACAATCACACCCTTGTTTAACCTGGTTGGCAGCAAACTCATAGCATGACACATTTTAGTCTTCTTGCATAGCAATAATATTAGTGTTAAAGGGGCAATGATGCTCAAGCTGGAAAATCCAAATACAAAAAGCTTACCAAATTTTTGCTATCTCAACTGCTTCTGGGAAGAGACCACCACTGCACAAAGGTTTAGACTTTCAGACACCAATAAAGAGTATCCAAAATGAAGACACATTGAGAGCATGTCACCTATTATCCCGAAGGTCCAACACAAAGGCACTAACATTGTTTTTCCTTAAGGCTTCGATCGCTTCTCTTGCAGCACCTACAGGGATCAATCAGAAATTTATGAAAATACTACCTAGATGTTTCACTCTTTGAACAGTAACCAAATCATCAAAATTCTAGAGAATTTTAGTGGAAGTATGCAATAACTAGACAAAAGAAAATCCAATAGCAGCAATATCAAGGGCAGGATTCACTTTCCAAACAATTTTATTGTCTACCAAAGAAAAGCTATCTTCAACTATGGCATACTAACAGTGAGTACACCTGTAACAATGAAGGCAAATTCTACACCATAAAGAGTGTATAATTTATGATTACCAAATCAGAAAGTAAAAAAAGAAGGTTTTCTAATTCGATGCAATGTATCTGCATAGTGACAAAATGCTCCTTTTTTAATTAAATAAACAACAAGCCAAGGCCGCCAACTCGGATAAATGGGCGTTAAAATGAAACAGAAGATCTGAGTGTAGTCTGTTTGTCTAGTACGTAGGATAGTGGTTTTAATACAAAGTGGTGCGTAGCATAGATTACCAGAAGCATTTTGGTTGAATGTTGATAGTTTGATGTATCCAATCTGTGGAGCATCATCTCCTCCCGTGGGCAGCTTGCAGATTCTTGATTTGACAGGATTAAGCGAAACTTTCTCCCGTCTAGAAGTCAGCAGGTTATTAGTATCTGCTAAGACTATGAATCTCTAGCTAAAGAGATAAAGTTACATAATCATACAAAAAACACATACACATCTTCACTTGAAGAAAACCTAAGGAAGAAGGCATGCTCTGAAACTTATTCACAACATTACAAAGTAGAGAAAGCTTAAATAATAGATGCATAAATAGTTTTTTCTTTTATACATATAACAAGTCACGTTTAAAACTAACAAAAGTGTGAAGAACGTAGAGAACTTTAGGAGAGTTCAACAAGATGAACGCACATCAATGGTAGGTTCCTTGTCTCGGATCCACGACGTACAGTTAGTTCCACACCACTTCCTTCAGGTCCTCTGTATACCACGAAAAACAATAATAATAAATGAAGAGGAAAAAAAAACTTATGCAACAAACAGAAACTGCTGTCTAATGAACCCAGAATAAAACTTAACTCATCAACTATAATGAACAATAGCGTACAAAATGACACTGCAATGAGGAACAGAAGAAAACTTACTGTAACTGTTCTGCTGCATCATATATACCCATGTTCTCTGTGCTGGAATTGTCAATTTCTAGGATAATATCACCGGATGAGATGCCAGCCCTATCTGCAGGACCTCCTGGAGAAGCTGAGACGACGACCAGTCCAGGAGCTGATTCAGTTTTTCCTGTTGGATAGCCAATTGACAACCCTACTCCAGTAAGTGCATTTTGAGTTCCCGACTGCCTTCAAAAAACATACGAAGAGATCTCTTTAGGCAGCACATTTTCAACCCATCAGGTTGAGGTCATTAAGCAGCTAACAAGACGAGAGAAAACAAGAACCATACCCGCAAACTTTTAAACTTTTCAGGCTCCAGAAAACGGGTAAAAGGGTCATCCAGAGTGGCAATCATCTTTTTTATTGCTGCATCTGGACACAGTGTAGTGCAAAAGATTAAACAACATGTACATATAAAGGATAGAAAATAAGAACCTGTAGTTAAGAAAAGTCAATTCACCCTTCAGAAAAGTTTAAAGCTTCAAGGTTGTGGTGTATGTACATTTCTGTAACTATATTGACAAACAGAGTTTCATGCCACAAATGGCATGGTTCCAGAAAATAGATGAGGTTATTTAAAGTATTTCAGTCGTGTCAGACAACAATTCAGAACTCAAGAGACAAAAACACTAGTCCAGCATGCAGGTGACCTTGAAGGCTTTACCAATGGGCAAAATATAGCATCTTGTCCACAAAAAAGAAATACAAATATGTGCCTGGTTTTATCTCGCTAAGCGGCATCGTCTTGTACATGTTTGTATGATTAACTAATACCTGTCCCCTTCTATATAGATTGCACACTAAGTCCTCTACAATGCTACTCATAATAATGAATTCTTCCTTTTCAATTAGAAGCTTCAGTGCAACTACATAGCAGATCAATTTCTTCCCACAGTATTCTTGCAAAAGTTCATGCAGATAATCACCGAAAAGGGCAAAACTTACATGTTTCCTGTCTAGTGTTCATTGGTTCTTTCCGCAGTGCATCTTCTCTGTACCTAAACCAACTTTGACCATTGAAGATCTTGTCAATATATGCACGGTCAATTGTTCTCCATGCCTCCAAGAAAAGCAGATTTTCTTCAGTGAGAGCAACTGTAAAATGGGAAGGAAATAGGAGATCCATCACGTATACTTCCAATTAGTGAGTCTAACAAAATGGAAAAGCTTGACAGAATCCATCAAACTGACAGACTTACAAGAAGGAGCTTTTGCAACAGCAGCATTAAGTGCCATAACCAGCATCAGTCCAATGCAGGACCGAACAAATATATCAGGTACTATATTCCTAAATATTTCTGAATGTTTTACTGTTTTGCGGAGACTGGTTCTGAATTTTCTTGGTAGAAAAGAGAGAAAGACAAGTAGCTTTTAGACAAAAGAGAAAGACAAGTGGAATACAACAACAACACAACTACCCAGTATAATCCCACAAGTGGAGTCTGGGGAGGGTAATATGTACGCAGACCTTACCCTTACCCCGGGGGCGGAGAGGCTGTTTCTAGGAGACCCTCGGCTCAAGACATCAACAAGAGACAATAAGTTAGTACTATCAATAGACTCATACTAAAAATAATATAAAATACACAACATAACATAAAATAACAAAATAGCATCAATATAAGAAATATAAGAAATACGAAATAGATAAAAGGTATACTAATATCCAACAAATAACTCCCTGTATCGGTAGCTGACCAGTAACATCCTAAGATTACCTCATAACTAGTTATTCTCACTCTAGTGCACTCTAGAGATATCCACAACTTTCCCCTAACCTACAACTTTAATGCTCGACCTCCACAATCCCTTATCAAAGGCCATGTCTTCAGTAATCCTAAGACGCGCTAAGTCCTGCCTTATCACCTCTCCTCAATACTTCTTAGGTCTCCCTCTACTTCTCCTCATGCCCACCACAGCCAGTTGCTCACACCTTCTCACCGGTGCACCAGCAATCCTCCTCTAAATGTGCCCAAACCATCTGAGTCTTGCTTCCCGCATCTTGTCCTCTATGGGGGCACGCCCACCTTCTCTCGAATATCTTCATTCCTAATCTTATCCATCCTTGTATGCCCGCACATTCACCTCAACATCCTTATCTCTGCTACTTTCATCTTCTGGGTGTGTGAGTCCTTAACCGGCCAACACTCGGTCCCATACGGCATTACAGGCCTAACCACTGCTTTATAAAACTTACCTTTTAATAATGGTGCAACTTTCTTCTCCACTTCATCCAACCCGCCCCTATACAGTGTGTGACATCCTCGTCGATCTCCCCGATCCCCTGAATAACTGACCCAAGGTACTTCAAACTACTCTTCTTAGGGATGATTTGAGAGTCAAGCCTCACTTCCACTCCCGCTTCCGTCGGCTCAGCCCCAAATTTGCACTCGAGGTATTCTGTATTCGTCCTGCTCAACCTGAAACCTTTAGACTCAAAGGCATGTCTCCAAACCTCTAGCCTTTCGTTGACGCCGCGTCGTGTCTCATCAATTAGGACTATATCATCAGCAAATAGCATGTACCATGGCACCTCCCCTTGAATATGATGCGTTATGGCATCCATCACAGGGCAAATAGGAAAGGGCTAAGTGTAGACCCTTGGTTTGCAGCTGAGGTGTAGTTGATTGACATTGATGAATGAACGAGGCAATCAATTTGACTTCTCTGGTTCAAACCTCTTGAATAACTTTTTCCCATTTGGTTTCAACCTTAAGTCGAATTATCGGGTCCAAAACCTAAGGCTGGAAGTGGCCCGGTTCGGAACCGGAACCGCGGTTCTGGCGGTTCCGGTTCCACGGTTCCGGGTCTGGCGGTTCCCCGGAACCGTGATGGAGCGGTTCCACCCGCTAGAACCGCGGAACCGGAACCGCCAGAACCGGAACCGGAACCGGACCGGTTCAGGCGGTTCCATCCGTTTCCAAACGGTTCCGCAACGTGTGGAATTTTTAAAAAAAAAATTTTTTTTTTTAAAATTCGGACCGTTGCGGAACCGTTTGGAACCGTTTGGACCCGTATGGAACCGGACCGGTTCAGGCGGTTCCATCCGGTTCCAAACGGTTCCGCAACGGTCCGGATTTTTAAAAAAAAATATTTTTTTAAAAAAAATTCCAAACGGCTCTTTTTCAAAATTAGCCGTTTGGAATTTCAAAAATAGCCATTTAACCCCCCCAAACTTTATATAATTACACAATTTCCCATTTCTCAACTATAAATAGCCCCTCATTCTTTCATTTTAATTCACCAATTCATCAATATATCTCAATCTCTCTCAAGCTCTCTTTCAATCTTTCTAGTGCAAGTGCTTAATTTATTGTTGCAATTTCGTGAAACATTGTGAAGTTGTTGAATTGAAGTTTTCAAGTGTTCGATTTCAACGATTTTCAATTTTCAAGAAGTTGTTCGTCAATCCGGTAAACTCGTTTCAACTCTTACGTGATTAGAATATTTTTGTGTGTTGTTATTTTGCTTAATTATAATTAATATGGCATTTTCATTGAAAAATATATTCTGAAAAGGAAAAAATAAAACCGGTGAAAGTAGTCGCCAAAATACTACCCCTCTCCCGGCTCCCCGACCTAGAAAAGATAAACAAGTTGAAACTAGTAGCCAACCTAGAAATACTAATGAAAACTTCGGAATACTTGATAGTAATCACCCGTGTTTTCAATTTAGCGATGTTGATTTTCTTCATGATGTAGCAGTCGGTGATAGAATAGATGATGATATTATGAATATGCTTTATCCTAATGCACCAATATTAGAGGGAAATGAGGATGATGATGATGACGAAACCCAAGCTCCGGTAGATTTAGATGATACACCTACTAGTCCTGCTACTAATTAACCGGAACACCCACCCGTACAAACTCCCACTTTTAGTAGACAACCTCCTAAACGTTCAGAAACTTCATTAGTTTGGCAATTTTTTATTCAACTAAGAGAACAAAATAAGGCTAAGTGTAAATCTTGTGGGAAATTACTTGTGCATAGGTATACTGGAGATCGTAGCGGCACAGGTAGTTTAGTTAAACATATAAAATTACACCCTAGCGATAAGGCTAGATATATCCACTTGAAAGCGCAACAATATATACTATTTATATACAATAGTGTATTACTTAACAACAATATATACACCACTTATACACAATATATACTAATTACCAAACACAATGTATACTATTTATATACAATAGTGTATTACTTAACAACAATATATACACCACTTATACACAATATATACTAATTACCAAACACAATATATACTATAATTAATAACATAGTACACCATATAAAAATATATTCTACAATATACTAATCACTACTATACAAGATATTGATTTAAAAAAAAAAAAAAAACTCGGAACCGCCTGGAACCGCCAGAACCGCGGTTCCGGAACCGTATGGTAGCGGTTCCGGCTCCGGAACCGCCAGAACTGCAGAACCGGAACCGCCAGAACCGAAACCGCAGACCTAAATAGACCCAGAACCGGAACCGGATACAGCATTACCAAAACCCTTTAAGAAACTTAGGTATACTGGTTTACTACTCAAAATAAAACAAGGATTTCCATGTTACTTAAATGTTCACAATTCATTAAAAATTGCTTAAATAACGAACTCTCGCTGTTCTAATCTATATTACACTCTTCGCATTTCGAGATGCTCAAAAAAATTTACACCATTTCATTGATTGTGTAATCACTAGCTTTTTGCCTCTGCCAAATTCATTTTTACATTTCAGAACTTTCTTTTTATCAAACTAAAATTATCGAGCATTACTTTAATATCTTTCTTCACTATCATTACTACAATACACAAAGTCGGTTTATATCTTAAACTCTATCCTGTCAAACGCCATCATATACAGGGACGGATGTATAGTATAAGCTATGGGTTTATCCAAACCCAGTATCTTTACTCAAACCTGTATAGTGTTAAAAAATCCATTTAAAATGTATAAATATTAAATTTCGAACCAGAGATATAGAACACCAAGTAGTGAAAATTTCATATAAATTGAAACTGACAGAGAAATTAATGAAATCTAGAACACCAAGTAGTGAAAATTTGGCTACTTAGACCAAAAAATGATTCATACATACCTTAAACGCAATAGTGGGTTTTTTTCTACAGCTACTGGTAATGATGAATGAAGGAGATACAGAGGCTGAAGGAGAATGAGAGCTTCCCAGAAGAGCTTCCATTGCTCAATTTCAGCCACAAAACATACCTCTGTTTCGTTTTCAATTCTGTTTATTATCGTTTTGCTTCTTTCTTTCGTTCTTTCTTTTCTTTTCTTTATCCCCTTTTTCTGGTGGCTCAATTTCTTTTTCTTTTGTTTTAACCTGACCGCTGATTTTTGGGGTACAAAGACGCTCAAGTTTTTCGGCAGTGTCTTTGTAGCGTTTGCACATTGATTTAGTTGAAACTTGAAAAAATAAAATTTTAGATAGTTTTAAAAAATAATTTTTAGAAATTAAAATTGTATTTGGACATATATTTTATTTAAAAAAAATTAAAGTTTTGTGAGTGATAAAACAAGTTTCACCCAAAATCTACCTTAAACTAGATTTTGGGAACTTAAAAAATAAATTCAGAAATTTTTCAAAAATAGATTATTAATTTATGAACAAATAATGTTTTAAAAAAAATTTGAAAAAAAAAATTGCCAAAATATATGGCCAAACGGAGCTTAATCTTCTTCTTCTTCATTTCTTTTCTGTTTTCTTTAAACTTTCTAATTTGATTGTTAAGCTCAGTTAGAGGATGTTCAAACAAAATCGAAAATCAGATTAGATCGACTAAAACTTTTTCTTTTATTTTGGTTTGGTATGCTATTAAATCTTATAAATCCTGCAAGATTTAGTTTCAATTAGTGTTGAACCAAAAGATTAAAAAAACTGAAAAGGGCCTAAAATGTCCCTCAACTATTATATTTGGTCTAAACATGAACCCCATCCACTTATTGGGCTAAATATGTCATTTCATTAATTTTTTGGCTCACGAAATGTCTTTTGAGTAAACGGAGGGACACGTGTCATCGTACTGTTGGCTCATTCTAAATATTTCTTAATTAATTAAAAAGGCTCATTATTCATACCTGAAAAATAGTTTTCTAAAGCAATTTTTCTATAACTTTTTTTACTAAAAACTAAATAAAAAAAGAATTTTTTTCTAGTGTTTACAATAGACCAATTTTACAAAAAAAATCCAGTTTTCTAAAAATCTGTTTTTACAAAAGAAATCCAGTTTTAAAAAAAAGTTTAAAACAGTTTTCTAAAAAGTTTAAAACAGTTTTAAAAAAAAGTTTTAAAAAATCCAGTTTTCTAAAAATCTGTATTTAAGAAAAAAATTCATTTAAAAAAAAAGTTTAAAACAGTTTTTATAAAAAAGTTTTTAAAAATCCAGTTTTTTACTAAAAAGAGGATTTTTTTTTAGTTTTTACAAAAAAAAAAAAGATTTTGTTAATAAACTTTTGTAAGTATTTTAGAAAAAAATCGTTTTTTTATTGTAAAAACTAAAAAAAAATTCTTTTTTTTCTTTAGTTTTTAGTAAAAAAAAGTTTTAGAAAAGTTGCTTTAGAAAATTATTTTTCAAGTATGAATAATGGGTCTTTTTAATTAACTAAGAAATATATAAAATGAGCCATCAGAAGGATAATATGTGTCCCTTTGTTAACTTAAAGGGCATTTGTGAGCCAAAAATATAACAGAAAGATATATTTAGTAAAATAGACGGATGAAAGATAATTTTAAACCAAGTTTGATAGTTGAGGTCCATTCGAGGCTCTTTTCCCAAGAAAAAACGCCGGACGCTAAGCTTTCCCCTTTGTGTCGATATATCCAAGAAAAACAACGTTGCTATAACTGTCAATTTAGGGCTTAATGCAACCAAGCTCAGCCATCGGAAAGGTGTTCCGCCGGGTCAATTTAGGGCTTAATGCAACCAAGCTCAGCCATCGGAAAGGTGTTCCGCCGGATTCATGTAACATGCAAACTAGTGATTTCCCTCCTCTAAACATCACAAATCCAACAACTTCCAAGACTAATCAGACCCCAAATCAGCTTCTGCTATATCCAAATGGACATACTCCGGTCACTGGAACTTCAATGGTAAGTGAAAATCAAAACAACTATGCCTCAAGGCTCGGAGGTTCTGGCGCCCATGGAAACAGCTCTAAGAAGAAGATCCATCTCAAATACAGACCATACGAAATTGTAGGAGGAAAACTCGTGGTCAGTTTCACAAAAGAGGAACATGATTTGTTGGCTGAAACATGTCGTCTCACCATTGTGGGTATATTTCCAAGAACTACACCATCTATTGAGCGGATTCGAACTGAATTTATTAGAACAGTGCCAGTCAAAGGTGCCATCAAAATAGGAGCTTACAACCTCAAAAATATTTTCATCGATTTCGATTTGGAGGAAGACCACAAGAGTGTCTATGGCAGAACCAATCTGATAATTGCCTGTATGCAAATGAAGCTGCAGAAATGGACTACGAATTTTAAACCTGGAATTGAGACTACTATGGCCCCAGTTTGGATAAATTTACCAAATCTTCGGTGGCATTTTTTTGAATGGGCGGCTCTGTGTCGCATTGTGGAGCCAATTGGTATTCCAATCATATGCGACAAAGCAGCCTTATCAAAAACTAGACCTACTACAACAAAAATTAAGGTTGAAATTGACATCACCAAGCCCCTTGTTAAAGAGGTACTGATTGACATTACCAATAAGGAAGGCCAGAAGGAAATTGTGGTTCAAAAGGTTGAATATGAAACTATTCCTGAGTATTGTGGTCATTGCAAAATGCAGGGTCATAGTAATATAAACTGTGGTATTCTTCACCCTGAATTGAGGAAATCTTCAGCAAAATATGGGAACCAAGTTAACAAAATACTATCCTAGAGAACAAGCACATGGAAGCTACAGGGGGAAGGTCAACAATAAAATGGGAATTGAAAAAAGGGTCTACTTCCAGTGGATACAACAAAGAACATGGTTTGGCCAATATGGAGGTAGAGAATATGGATAAAGAGGAAAGGTGGACTGCTGTGACAAAGAACAAAGGAAAGAAGAAGGCAAAGAGTACTTTTAACAAATCTCAAGGCAAAAAATATCTTAGTCGCCAACTTAAACATTATAAAAGAGACTCTGAATGATACAATTGAAAGCATTGTGGTTGTTTCTGGAGAAACCAATGCTACCAAAGAGTTGACATCAGTGAACAAGCAGGTCAAAATCACCTCATTAAAAGAACAGAATCAAGGGAATGAAGGGCGACATGGGATACGACTGAGAATATTAGGAAGATTAAAAGATCAAGAAAAACCTATCTACATGAAAAGGCAGCTACACCTTATGCAAGGAACAAGCTTCAACAAGATCTAGCAAGTAGCAAAAGGGATAACAAATCCAACAAGGAAGAATTATGAAAGTTGGAAACAGAGCAAATTCAACAAGCTATATGAAATGATTCTCATACTCACAAGTTTCTCGAAGGGGTCGAGGATTAAAGCCCCCCGAAGAACCAGATGGAAAGCAAGTTGATACCATTGCTAGCGGCAAGGACATTGCTATGGAAAACATAGCAATATAGTCAAATTCTCAAGAGGAAGATAACGAAGTGGATGAATACTCTCACTTTGAAACAGAATCAGAGGAAGTAGTTGAAAAGACTCAATTCCAAAAGGAGCAATCTTGAGTTTCTGATGGCGAGAAGCTTATATCTAGCAGTCTATAAGGAATATGAAAATGTACGAAAATGAAAGTTGTAGCCCTTGAATTCTAGATGTCAGAAAGTTAAACCATTCATCATTTGGATATTTGTACAGAAAGTTATGATCGATTGAATAAGGGCAGGGCTGATAAAGCTATTTTGAAATTTTCAAGAAATTTCTGATGTGAGGAGGCTACTTTGGAAGCTTATATCTCTAAATATATAGGGAATCAGAAAATATGAAAAAAATGAAAGTTGTAGAACTTGGGTTCTAGTTTCCAGAAAGTTAAACTATTCATCATTCGGACATATGTACAAAAAGTTATAGTCGATTTAATAAGACTAGTAAAGCTATTTTGGTGGACTTCAAGTGACGCCTTTTAGTGACAAAAATGGACTTTTAGTGACGGGCGGGCAGAAACTTTAGGAACAAAAATGCACATTTCTTCATTTTCGTTTTGGGGTTTTTGGAGCTCGGTTCTTGGGCGATTTTGAGGTGTTTTTTCACGATTTCAACTCAAGTATGTTTCCTATACTCGAAAATGTTTATATTACATAACTTCATGGTTATTTTCATCGTTTACTTCAGATTTATATGGAAAAAATCAAGATTTTTATAAAATCTTCCAAAAATGAAAATGTTAAATTTTGAGGTTGAGTTGTTATCGGAATTCGATAATTTTTGTATGGTTGAACTCGTATCGGAATGAGTTGTCGGATTTTATGAGTTTCGTCGGATTCTGAGACGTGGGGCCCACGGGCAATTTTTTAGCTAAATTTCAGATTTAATTTTAAAAAATGTGTAAATTCATATGGAATTAATTCGTACGATTTATATTAAGTATATTGAATTATTATGACTAGATTTGAAGCTTCAGAGGAATTCGCGAGGCAAAGGCTTATTGGAATTTTGAATTGGTTCCAAAGCGAGGTAAGTGTTTCGTCTACCCTAGCTTGAGGGAATAGGAGTTGAATATATTTGTACTTGTTATGTGTTGTGTCCGATGTATATACATGGTGACGAGTATTTACACGTTGGTGGTCGAGCATGACCGTGAGTCCTAAATTGCTAAATTGTTGTATTCTTATTTGATGCTTAACAGAACTTAGTTGAAGATCTTTGAAGCTGAGCAAGTAATTAATATGATTGAGTAATTGTATCAATTTTGTTAAGTAGAAATTTCATAAGTTTGGTTATAGCTGGTTCTCCCTTGCCGGGATATTTGTTTGATATTATTAATCCATTGCCAAGATGTTTATTTTGATAGTATTATTCCCTTACCGGGGAAGTTAATGAACTAATTGTGGTTCTTGAATATCGAGGAGAAATGGCTCAAGTTATATTATGAAATCGTGAAAGCAAGTTGGTTGATTGAACCCTTGGAGTATTGGCTCAAGTTATAATACGAATTGTGATTTATAAGATAATTGCATACTTTGGAGCATTGGGAGGTAGTTATGAAATGAAAGTGAAAGAAAGACAAAGAGGCATCAATTTTTCTATTGCCGGGAAGTCTGTATTATTATTGTTCCCTTGCCAGGATATAAATTATTTACTTATTGTTCCCTTGTCGGGATTCCTATTTTAATCCTGTATATTCCCTCGCCCCATTGTTTGTATTGTTGTTTGTGAGGAAAGAGTGTAAAGCACGAAGGGTCATTCTGTGCCATGTTTTTAATATTTATGCACGAAGGATCATTCCGTGCCATATTTTTAATATTTATGGACGAAGGGTCATTCCGCTCCATGTTTTTAATATTTATGCATGATGGGTCATTCCGTGCCATGTTTTTAATATTTATGCACAAAGGGTCGTTCCGTGCCATGTTTTGAATATTTTTACAAGAAAGAACATTCTGCGCCTTGTCATGAGAAATTATGTGAGGAAAAGCACAAAGGGCAATGTCGTGCACCTTATTTGACTATTTTGGTGAGAGCGAGAGCAAAAGCGGGAAGGATGATGTCGTGCAACTGTTGTTTTATTACTCTCTATTTATGTGTTTACTTGTTGATTTCCTAATTACGTTGGGTGATGTACTCTACCTTATGTTAAGTGAATGAGTCTTCTTGAAAATTCTTCATTGTATTGAGTTATGGAACCTGTGAATTGAATAATATGAGGATATTTTTGTGCAATATGAGACAGTATATGTAGGCACGAGGAGCCATGATAATATAAAAGTGGGTTGAGACCTATAATATTTATGATTATAAAATGAGGCGTCATACGGTGACCTTTACCCGAAAGAATTATATTCGAAAGATGCTTATTTGAAGGGAATATATTCAAAATATTTTTATTGAAAATCATATTATCTTAGAGATTATTACTTGAAAGATTTATAGGCGGAATATATATATTTTAAGGACTCGATTAATTGATTGCACTTGTAATTACTATTTGTCGAAAAGCAAATATGGTGTTCTTGTTGCCTGCTATTTATATCACTGGTTGATCATTGTTGCCATTATTGTTATGTGCTTCCTATTACTTTGCTACGTTATAAACTGCACAGGTTTATGTGAGTGTCTAGTCCTAGCCTTCTCACTACTTCGCGGGGTAGGCTAGACACTTACCAGCACATGAGGTCGGTTGTACTGATACTACACTTCTGTATATTTTTGTGTACAGATCCATACATTTGATCGATGGTAGCTATTGGACGTGGTGGAGACTCAAGGTAAATCTGCTATAGTATTCGCAGTCCTCAAAGGTCTCATTCAATTCTACTTATTTCCATTTGTTCCCTTTGTTTTGGAACAGTGATGTAATTATATTGTATGACTAATCTTAGAAAGGCTTGTGACTTGTACTACCGATTTTGAAAATTGTAAATGGTTTAGAGAAAATTTTATTTGAAGTTGATGAGTATCGATGTTATTCTAGTTAATTTTAGGCTTACCTAGTTTAGAGACTAGGTGCCATCACGACTCCTTTGGAGGGATTTTTGGGTCGTGACGTAATGTGAGTAACCAACCTAGTGAGTAATAATAATAATAAGCATCTGACAGTATGAAAACACGAGAAAAAAATTACGCAGTTCTATGTCGAAACAGTTAAACCATTTAAATAGCAAATAATGAAGAAATCAAGCAAAATTTCTTAAACCAAGTAAAACAGGTAGCTTAAACGGTATTAATCAAGTATAAATCTGCTCCTTGAGCATATTGTTCATTTATTTATTGTTTTTCCTCAGTACTCAATTCATATACTCTTCACAATAACCGAAATCATAAATATACAGTTGCGGCGTGAAGCCTAATCCGTATATCGCTGTGACGCACAACCCGATCCAAATAAATAACAGATTGCGCTCACTGGGGGTGTGCAGACTCCTTAGAGGCTCCTACAGCCCAAGCGCTATATCGATGTGGCGTACAGCTCGATCCACATAAGTATTACTGCGACGCACAGTCCAATCCAAAATATATGTAAGATCCTCACTGTTGGGTCCCCGACCCCTCTCAGTCATTATACTTACAACCTCTCGGGCACAATAATAGAAGGTAGGGAACTCATCCAACATAATCCTTTCATTTAATTTAGAATGATAAAACCAGTTCCAACCATTTAGAACAGCTAGAAACATGACTGAGGTTATGGTTTTTAACAATTAAAGTGAGGAAGATCAATCAAAATGCCCCTAAGGGTTCTACAGATCGGCACAAGGCCCCAAACATGGCAACTAGCCCAAATTATAACGATAATGAATAACTCTTAGTCAAAAATGCGGTAAAAACATTAATCGGGATGGACGTCGAAATCCCCAATAGTAAAAGACCTTGCGCTCATGATCAAATGCATGTCTCATCTCAACATAGCACCACGTTGTGCAAATTCGGGCTTTCAACCCCTCAGGACATCAATTACAATCATTACTCACCTCAAGACGGCCAAAACTCTAGCTCGCTATGCCCTTGTCTCTCAAATCGGCCTCCTCGCGCATCGAATCTTACCAAAACTACAATGAATATATCACAATATGCTAAGGAAACAAAACCCAATAAAAAATAATCGAAAAACATCAAAAATCCCAAAATTGGCAAAACCCGAGCCACGGGCCCACTTCTTGAAACTCAAAAAATTTCACATTAACAGGTTCTTTATATCACCACGAGTCCGTACTTATCAAAAACATCAAAATCCGAGCTCAAATGCTCCCTCAAATCCCAATTTAAAATTTAAAAATCCAAGCCCTAGTTCTTCCCCTTTTTGCTAAGATTCCATGAATTTCTAGTAAATTCCATAATTAAATCGTGTTTTTAGTCCATAGAACTCACCTCCAATCAATCCTAGTTGAAATCCTCTTTAATTTCTCCTAAAAAACTCTTAAAATGATCAACAATGGAAGAAAATAAATTCGGCTCGCGGATGAAATATTATTAAAAACCGTCTGCCCAGTTGACATTTTACTCTATGCGAACGCGAGGGCTCTCTCGCGTTCGCGAAGAACAAACTTGCCTCTGACCAAAATTACCCTTCACGAATGCGGTCCCCCACCCGCGAACATGAAGCTTCCTCAACCTCAAATATGCAAACGCGTCCCCATGGCGTCGAACGCGATGCATAAAACGAACGGGACCTCAGATCCTTCTATGCGAACGCGGGCAACCTTCCGCAAATGCGAAGCTTCCAGCTCTCAGACCTATGCGAACGCGAGCCCCAGGATGCAAATGCGAAGATTAAAAACTCAGTCACCTAATTCATTCTATGTGATCGCGAGGTCCTCCGCGATTGCGAAGACCAAAAATTAACCTGCATTGCTGCTACATTTTTTGCTACATTTCCAAGTCCAAAACTTCACGTTTAGCCTTCTGAAATCACCCGGAGGCCCTCGGGACCTCAAACAAAAATATCAACCCATCCAAAAACATCACCAAAACTCGTTCCAATCATCAAAAAATATCAAACAGCACTAAAATCATCAATTCCCATCGAATCCAAGCATAAGTTCTTATGAAACTTCCGAGACACGCATTCCATCAAAAACCCAACCAAATCACCTCCGAATAAACTGAAATTTTGCACACATATCCCAAATCACCTAACAAAGCTACTGCAACTCTCGGAATGTTATTCCGACCCTCGGATCAAAATCTCACCTACCAACCAGAAATCGCCGAAATACTAACTTCCCCAAAACAAGCTAATTTTTACACCAGGCCTCCAAAACCAAATCCGATCATGCTCCTAAGTCAGAAATCATCTCCCAAAGCTAACCAAATCAGCGGAAAACACATCCAAACCCTCTAACTCATAAGTCAACATCCGGTTGATATTTCCAAACCAAACCTTCCTTAAAGAGACTAAGTGTCTCGTTTCCTACCAAAACCAATCTAAATCGACTCGATCACACCAAATACAGATAACAAATCATAAAGAAATATAAAATTGAGGAAACGGGGTTGTAACTCATGAGACGAAGGGCTGGGTCGTCATAGTAAGTAATAAGAGTAAATAAAGATTGCGCGGTAAGTAAACATGTCAACCACGTCATAGCACCAATGTGATTACAACATGTTCCCAAATCAGGATACCATTCAAATCATTTTGTTAGACTCCCAACTTCAATAAAATCCTTTTAAATTTCTCTTTCTAACCTTTTGAATATAGTTTTAAATATATATATATATATATATATATATATATAGTGGAAGTGATATATATATAGTGTAAGTGATAAAAATCATAATCGGCCCCTCGGGAAAAATATAGTTTGTATACAACCCCTCGGCAAAACATAAATTTAAACCCATTTCATAACTTAAAGAAACTTTAGTTTGAATGAAATTTTGTTAAAGACTTTTGCTCCACATTTTCTGTAACTACCCTACTAGTCGTATTACTGTTTAGAACCCCAATCCCTTAAATAAAACATCACGAGCTCGCCTCAGCTAATTCATGACTTGCGGGAGTTGGTTCGGAAGTTAGAAGAGTTTTGAGTAAAAATATATCCAATTATTCTATTAAGGTTTTCTTAAAAGGCCATGTTTGACTTCCGTCAACTTTCTTGGGAAACTAATCCATATTCGTGATTTGATGACCCTGGAGGGTCCATGGGAAAATATGAGACCTGGGCATATGCTCAGAATCAAATTCCGAGGTCCCTAGACCGAGTAAAAAAATTTTCAATAAAATTGTTAAATCAGAGTTTTAAAGAATCTAAGTACTCATTGAAATCCTAGGTATTGGGTTCGGATTCCGGTTCTGAAACTTGGTACAAGTCCGAAATATCATTTAAAACCTACCCATAAAGTTTGGTGTCAATCTAAGTAGTTTAAGGGCGTTTTGACCCGTTGAAAGGAAATTAAGAACTTGAAGTTTAATAGGTTGATTCAATTGGTTTTGGGGTTCGAGTAGGTCCGCATCATGATTTCATACTTTTCGGTATGTTCGGACGGTGCTCGAGAGCCCCGAGCGTCAAACGGTCGAGGCTTGAGTGAAGTTGGAAATTGGAAAAGGGGTGAAGCTTGATGCTTCTGTCATAACCACTTCTGCGGTTCTTGGACCGCAGACACGGTCGACACATACCAGAAGCGATAGAGAAGCAGGCGTGGGAAACCGCGAAGCGTCCTAGAGACTTCATAATCGGCCCAGAGACTGCACAAGCAGCTCCGCTTCAGCGACACCGGACCGCAGAAGCGGTCCAGCCCACCTTTCCCAGGACCGCAAAAGCGGCCCATTTTCCGCAGAAGTGAAAATAGTTGGGGCAGAGGGGTTCATTTAATACAAACTTAACCCCATTTTCTCTCATTTTCATTGCACATTTGGGCGATTGGGGAGCATCCAAGAGAGAGTTTCCACATAGATTGTTAAGGTAAGTAATTTCTCTACATTTTTAGCTTAAGTACATGTATAATAGGTAGATTAAACACTAAAAACTTAGTAAAAATCAAGAGTTAGAGCTAGACCTAGGATTTTAATAAAACTAAGATTTGACCATGTAATTTACTATGTATTGAACTAGAAATCATATATTTGTGATCCTTAGCTTGTAGAGAACAGCTTTCTTTGGAAACTCTCAGAATCCGGGCACATGGTCCCTGGGTGGAAATTTAAGAAATTTGTGGGAAAGGTTGGAAAATCACTTAAATAGCTACAATTCAACCTTGTAAGCCTTTATTGACTAGTTCTTACATTGTTCAATTAGTTTGTGCTCGTTCGGCTTCATGTTGAGGGTTTTGGACTTGTTCTTGATATTGGAAGTGCGCTTCGGAGCGAGGTGAGTCTCCTTTCTAACCTCGTAAGAGGAAATTGTCCTTTTAGGACTAATAAATGATAATTTGCTATTAAATGTGAGGCTACGTACGTACTAGGTGACGAGAGTCCGTGCGTAGCTACTATGATATTATATGTTTGGGTAGTTTAGGACCCACATCATGCCTAATTTGAGATATCCTTTATTTGAATTATCAAAATGATCTTTTATGACATGTTAGAGACTAGAGAGCAATGAAATGTGAACATATAAACATTGTTGAACCGTGTATGGCTTTCCTTGTATATAAATGAGCCTTTGTGTGCAGGCTTGATGTTCCTTGATATTTGTGGATCGGGCCATTCGCCTCGGTGTAATAGATGCATCTATGGTACGGGTCGTTCGACCTTCGACAGTGCACAATATATATTCTTTGGAGCGGGTCGTCGACCTCGGCATGATTTGACATGATTATATATATATATATATATATATATATATATATATATATATATATATATATATATATATATTATGGCTAAGTATGCGAAAGAAGGGAAATAATAAAAGAAATATGATTAAGAGGATGATTTGACTTCCATTGTCATTGTTGTTTAATTGAATTATCCATGCTTTATATTGTACATCAGTATTATGATATTTTCTTGACCTAGTAGGTATCAAGTTGACCTCTTGTCTCTACTTCTTCGAGATTAAATGGGATACTTACTGGGTATATATTGCCTAGGTAATCATGGTACGCTTCTGTAATTAAATATACAGTGTCTGAGGCTAATTCATCTGGTTATCGATCGGGTGCGCGCCAGTGAGTTGACTCCAGGTCTTGGTTGTAATATCATATTACTAATCGTATTTATCTCTTGAAGTTTTGAACTCAACTTTGAAATGGTATTTCACCTAATTTGGAGTAAGAAATCAATATTAGTTGTTAGAAATGTTCCGTAGTGGCTTGTCTGGCAATGGATTCTAGCGCCCTCACAAACTATTATGGAATGAGACGTGACAACATGGTAGCAGAGCACTAGGTTCATGTAGGTCTCACAAGTTACGGGCAAACTAGATCGGTACGAAGACATCTGTATTTATCTTCGATAGGATACAGATATTAGGAAAGACTACTCTTTATTCATTTCCTATCATGCAGTGGTTAGTGTACTAAATTTCCATTTCTATTCTCTCATAGATGGTAAGAACTCATATCGCCGACGTTCCGGACCCGGGAGAAGCTGCCCCCATGTTGCTAGAGGCCGAGGTAGAGGCCAGGGGAAGGCACCAACCTGTGGTAGGGGATGGGGGCTCCCCAGAGCCATTCCAGTCATACCACCAGCAGAACCTTTGAGGGATCCCATTATTCAGGAGCAGGGTGAGGTACCTGCAGCTGAGCCTACCCCAATATATTTCATGATGCCACCGGGATTTCAGTAGGTCATGGGACACATGATTCAGTTCATGGATACTATGACTCAGGCTGGTTTATTTCTAGTGAATCCACCTATCTCACAGGCAGGAAGGGGAGCATAGACCCATACTGCTCAGTCTCCAAGTCATACGATCGTAGTTTATCAGACTTCGGGTGCACTATCCGCGAATGGGGTTCAGCCAGTTGTTGTAGTGATGCCCCAGCCCAGGTCAATTGTGGATGGTGATTTGCAGAAGTTACTAGTCAGATGGACTAGACTTCGCCCTCCAATCTTCGGGGGTGAATTCCATGAGGATTCTCAGGACTTTATTGACAGGTGTACGTTCTTTCAACTTTTGGGAAGCATCGGAACTTCTCGGATTCATAAGTTTGGCAAATACTTTAGCTGCCCATTCGTCCGGAATGGCTGGTAGAAACATCCTTTCCTGCTGGAAGTTAGTTACAAACCCCCGCAACAACTCGGACTCTCCTTGTGAAATCCTTAATATATTGTCCCTTCAGGCCTGTACTTTTCTGGCCCCGGCATGGCCCCGGAACTTTAATCTACTTCGGGATCAGTTCTGGTTGCACGCTTGGTTTGTACGATAATTGTGAGTACTTATTTGAGTCTGATTCTTTCATCATTGATGGTGCGTCCAGAATTTGATCCATTCAGACGTTTACTTTCCTTATAAATTGCATGAGTTCGATTTTAAAGGTATCTCTCTCGTTGTTGTGATTGGATCTATTTCCCCCGGCCCTATCAAAGCCGACCTCGCCCCTCCGAGTGTTGTTGTCGTCCCTCTGCATTGCTTGGTTTGCGGGAGCATCGGGGAGAACTGGGCCTTTCCCATTCACGTTATTGGAAGCGCCTGACAATGTCTGCTTCAGTTCCATCATGACCTTATCATGTCACGTGAGATGACCTATAATGGCCTCTTGTTTCTCTCGCAAGACACTGACTGCTTCGACGACGTGCTTTTCTTCAGTATCATCAGGAGTTGCCTCCTAGACATGTCATGGATATTGGCCGTCATGGACCAATGTGACCCTGACTGCTTTGATAGATTGTCTTTTTATTTCACCAAAATTTGATCGTTTGTTTAAGGTTCAATTTTTTTCTTATCTCCTCTTTATTCTTCTTCTTTTTTTGAAAAATAGTTTAAGCTAAAATGAGTATTTTGGGGCAAAAGAAAAAGATACTTTTAAAGATGAAATAAGTTGTTTAATAGTCTAATTAGTATAGTTTTGAATTTTGAAGAGCTAATATCCACATAAAACATAAAACTTAACGTATAAAATTATAAGTTAAAGTGGTCACACCATCTCATCTAAAAGTTTAAGTTGTTAGAGAGAAAATACATTTATTTATTTAATTATATTTTCAATACGCCCCCTCACTTACGGGCTCTTTTCGATAAATCAAGCACGTGAAAATTCTTTTTATGTTGGTGGCAGTGAGACTCGAACCCAAGACATCAGTCTGCTCTGATACCATATTAAAGTATGTGTCTATCTCATCTACTCCCCCCGTTGACTTTTACTTGGCACGTATACTAAAAATAGCTTTTTATTTTTACTTGTCATTTTTATGCATATCAAGAGAAGATAAAAAAAAATTCATGTGATATATCCAGAGTATTTATATTACTCATTTCAATTATTTTCATAAATATAATAAAATATATCAATTAATATGGGTATCATGGTAAATTATGCACTTCATTTATTATTTCTTAACGAGAGTGAAAAGTTAAAATGTGCCAAGTAAAAGTGAACGAATGGCGTAATAATTAAGTCTACAACATTATGCAATAAATGGTTCGAATTTGAGGAGAATTAATCTCCATATAAAAATTGGTGTTAATTATTCCAACATTTTGATTGCGCTTGTTTGCTTTCTAAAATGTAACACATTCATAAATTATGCGGAATCTATATACTATTTTATGTTGGGATAGAAGATAAAATAAAAATGCGAATATTAATAATTCACATGGATTAAAAGAGCCAAAATAACAAAACTAAAACTAAAAACATTAAGAGAATTGACTTTTTACTCTTTTATTTCGCTATATTTGAGCCCGCATGTTGCGACCATGGGACACCATAACTAAATCATAACGTATTTCAAATACTATTCTCTATATTGATCTACATTACCATGCTCAACGTCAATTAGTGCTATAAAATATAACATCAAACTTATAATCTAATTCCCGATGACAATTATGATATAGTTTTCCAAGTTGCAATACTCCATTATTTCGAAATTCCTAAACTGCATTTGTTTTTACAGCTTAAACTTAGGCAACACAAAATACATTAAATCACTTAACATCATTAGAGGCAAATCCACGATTTGAAATTTATAAGTTCTGTAATTTAATACTTATAATAACTTAGTACACAGTCAAATACAATCCTCGAGATCCACCGCTGAACATCATTGGGATTTGGGATTATATCATAAATGCCACGGCCAAAATCCACTAAGGATCATTGTGGTGCTGGACACTGCTGTTAGGCAAGCCAACCAAACTACTTAATAAAAATCTCGTTAAACACTTTTGAAATACATGATTTTTTTTTATTATTTAGAAATTTTAAAGAATATAATTTTCAAATCGAATTTAAAAGTTAAGCAACTAATACAATACTTCAACCCATCCCAGAACCTGGAGTCACAAGTACATGAGAATCTACTGATAACAGAAATAAAATACAACATCCGTCTGGAATACAGTGGACGAAAGTAAATACAATACACTAGAAGGGACTACCCTAGTTGCGGCCGTCTCAAATGATGCAGCTCATCTAGCCCCAAAATTATCCGCACTGCTATGCCCATTAGACTGATCACGCCCAAATATGCCTTATAAAAGGACAATGCGGTTGTTGCAAATATAATCCGGTTTACAAGTCCGTACTCGAATCCTACAAAGAACTAAGACTTAGCTACAGTTGTTAAATATTGCTAAGAAGAAAAGTTAGAACACTTCCTAAGTTATAGATATTAAGATTCTTGTATTTAATTAATTGATTAACAAATTAAAATAATAAATTAATAACTAAAGATTCTAAGAGTTAGAGACAAGATTAAGGATGTCTAGAGTAATGATTTCTCCAATTGTCGGAATCCTTCCCGCTATGCCTTCTATAATTTTGCCTAAGTATTCTCTACTGATCATGAGCACTCTTATTACCGTAAATCTCTCCCGAGTAATCACGACAATTTACTAGATGCCTCTCCCGAGCTACGCTAGCTGGCTTTTAATCCAGCTTACTTCAGATCGCAACCAACGCTTTGTTATCCCTAATCCCGCCTTTAAACCCTATGTTACTGATCCCTCATATACTTTGGGAGTGGTGTTGTTCAATAATTACCTAAATACGCAATCTCTCCCAAGTTATGCATACTAAATAGGCACAACTAATTGAGAGCTCGCCAATTAACTACAATAAGAATGTAGTTGAACAAATAGAGATTATACTACGGCTCAATTATATAAAAACATAACAAGAATTTATTCTACAAAAGGTTCCATCAAAATCATAGATAACAAATTAGCTATTCATAATAGTGTGTAAAACTACAATACTAAAAGTCATAACCAACGATAAAAAATAGGAAGAAGAAAGAAAAACTTGTAGAAGAATTCTCAAGCCTTGCTCCTATTGTGTCTCTGCCTCCTTAGGTCAAATCTATGTCAAAAATATGTCCAATCTTTTCAAAATAGGTTTAGGACCCCTTTTAAACAAGTTGAAATAGTGTAGGGCCGAAATAACCTTATCCCGGACAAAATTGGACTTCTTTTTCACGCAGTGTTTTACTGTGTTCCGTTTGAAATTTGGAAAAACGTAACACATAGAAGTTGTATACCTTTGAGTTAACTTTTCAACCATATATTGTGGAGCCTAAATGGAGTTCAGAAAAAAATGTTATGTCTATTTTACTGGACAGTACACAACTTTTCACTCGTTTTGTTGTTTTATCATCCGTTGATCCCCAAATACGATCCTGGTTTAATTCCTTGGGCTTTTACTCAGACTTCAAAGATCCAAATCACTTGAATTCATTCTATAATATCTATGTAGCTCGGAATCACTCCTACAAGGCATAAAACACACCGTTAGTGCGAAATACTAGCGATTAAAACGGAAACTCAACTAAAGTGCTGTAAATTAGAGTGTAATAATCGACTAAAATACGTAATTATAGCCGATCAGCATAGGCCATTTGAGTCATATATACATGTGCAACAAAACGCACAACAAGTGTAGTATGAGTACAAAAACAATGTGTACCAGTGAGTATCCCGCCTAATCCCGAAGGGGTAGAGACGAGATGGTCAATTTTAACACTTACTAGTAGTCCAATGACTATTTATCCTTAATAAATATTTTAAACTGTGGATTTATTTTATAAACCTGATTCTAATCCAAATAGAGGAAAAAAGTAAACATATAATTCTTTCATGGGAAATTCCCTTAGATTTCTTGTTATTATTAACAACATGATCTCGAGCCATAGTGAGGCATAAAATAACTCAAATGAGTCCAGGCAGCAATACAAGCATGCACACATCATACCAAGGCGATTGCCCGATCCTATAGAAATAAATGTGCACTTGTCGAGGGTCGACGGTGCGCCTATAGATGAATCTATTAATCTGCCAAGGCGTTCGGCCCATTCCAAAATAAACATACGCAGACAAACAATCAGTCAAACAGTTAACATGGAGCAGAATATCCAAGTAAGGTCAATTCTCTTTAATTATTTGAGAAAACAAGCTTAAGTCTTTTTAGAAATACGTTTATTAAATTAATGTGATTTAAGCAATTTAAGTCATCAAAGGGTTCACAATTAATCCAAGTATAATATGTGTTTGGGTCCTAGACTACCCAGACAATAGCATAATAGTATCTACGCACGGACTCGTCACCTCGTGCGTACGCAGCCCCCAAAATTAGGAGCACATATTCAATTTAACTCACCTATGAGGTAATTTCCCTCTCACGGGATTAGAAAGAAGACTCACCTCACCCGAAGATCCATAACTAGCTTTCTTCATTCCTCCGAAGATTTGAATCAACGCAAAAATGCTCCGAAACTAGCCATTGATGATACAAACCCATTAATATATGTTAGGCACTCATAATAATCCAATTTATAACAATTTCCAACCCCGAACAAAAAGTTAACCAAAACGCCCTCGGCCCCACATGCCCGGAATCCGAAATTTATGGAAGATAAAGTTTACCCATGACCTTAGGAACTCAAATATATGATTTTCTCTTAATTCCATACTCAAAGTCGTAGATAGAATCCAAGATTAAGATTTTCTAGGTTTTCAACCCAAAACCTCCACATTTGCTCTAATTTTAATGCTTAAATCCATACATAAGTGATATATTCAACTCAAAAGTAATAGGGGTAACTTAACTCAACATTGACGACAAAATCCTCTCTTGAAGCTCCCCAAAAATCACTCATGCCACGAAGAAATGGGAGAAATGAACTAAATCCCATGATTTAAAACAAGGTTCTGCTTCCAGTGATTTCCGCTTCTGCAGAAGCCAAGCCGCATCATCGGTTCCTCCTATGCGGTCCAGAGGTCGCTTCGGCGGCTCCTTCCTATACTGCCCTTCCCATGCGGTCCTCACGCTTTGGACCAAAAACCGCTTCTGCGGTCTAAATGCCACTCCTGCGGTCTCGGGCTCCAGCCCGATTTCTGCTTCTATGGACAGCCCACCGCATAAGCGGTTCCGCTTTTGTGGATCTTGGGTCTCTTCTGCGGTCCTGGGATGCTCCACCTCCAGCAGCTTCTGCGGCTTCTCCTTCGCTTTTGCGGGGCCGCTTCTGCCGTCCCAAATCCGTAGAAGCGAAAATACCAGAAGCAGCAGCCCCAGCCCCTTCTTCAAACTCCGGACTCGATCCGTTAACCACCCGGAATCCACCTGAGGCCTCCAGACCTCAACCAAACCTACCGACCAATCCCAAAACACATCACAAACTTGCTCGAAGCCTCAAATCATATCAAACAATTCCAAAATCATGAATTACACCTCAATTCAATCTTTATGAACTTTGAAGTTTCCAACTTCTATTTCCGATGCCGAAACCTATCAAATCACGTCCGATTGACTTCATATTTTGCACACAAGTCATATTTGACATTACGGACATACTCCACCTTCCGGAATAGAATTTCGCCCCTGATATAAGAAAGTCCACTTCCGGTCAAACTTCTCAAAATTTTGAAATTTCTATGTTTAGCCATATGCTTACAAAATGACCTACGGACCTCCGAATTCACTTCTGATCGCGCTCCCAACTCTAGAATCACCATACGGAGCTACTTTCAGTCTCGAAATCACAATGGACATTGAAAACGCTAAATGCACTTCAAGCCAAACTTAATAAATTTCTTCAAAAATGCAAACTTCCAAAATAGGCTCCAAGACACTCCTGGGTTATCCGAACCCCGATCTGGGCATACGCTCAAGTCTGAAATCATCATACGAACCTTCTGGAACCTTCAGATCCCGATTTCAAGGTCATTTACTCAAAATTTCAATCCTAGTTCATTTCTTCAACTTTAAGCTTTCAAAAAATGAGAATGCTCTTTCCAAATCCCTTCTGAACTTACCGAAATTCAATTCTGACCATGCGTACAAGTAAATATACCTTAAATGAAGCTGTTCATGGCCTCAGACTGTTGAATGACGCACCGAAGCTCATAAAGACCGATCTAGACATTACATTCTCCCCCACTTAATCATACGTTCGCCCGCAAACGTGCCGAGAACTACACTGAAGTAGTCTGAAATCACTTATTTAAGACCTCATGCACCTTCTCGTGCTACCACAACTCAGTTAAGCACATTAGCTCGATAATTCTACAGATACATTCCTTTATTTGATCAAATCAGCCTTAAAGCCCAATTCTAACATCCGGAATCATATGCCCGACGTGGTTCCGATTATACAATTGCCACATCAATCTCTACATGTTGTACCCAAGAAATACTGCATAACTGTTGCAAAATTCACACTTTGCATTACTTTACTCATAGGACCACAATAACATTCTTTAAATATAATAGTCAAAATTCCAGAAATCTGATGCTCCCATTACATCTCATGACCTACCTAGGTATTACTCTAGCTTTTACAACATCGACACGACGGAAGAGACGTGCCAAAATTCATAACCAATTGCTGAATCAAGAACCCATTGGGTCTATACTCTTGACAAGCACCATTTGCCCACAAAATTCCGGAGATGAACTTGTCAAAATTTTTCCTGATTCCGGGCTCACAAATTATGAAAAGTCAAGAGAATCGGAGGAATATCTGCCATCTAATGAACCAACATTTACCATCTAATGGTCTAGCTCCTTAATATACTTCATATTATCATATTGCACGATCCTAAATCCAATAATCTTGTTTCATCTCGTACGAACTACTCAGGCAATAAGCCACATCGGACATAATCAAAAGTCTCACATGATGCCTCGATATGCTAATAGGTTACCGCTCAGAATGCGATACACAAAGGAAGTCTAACTCTGAAAAGAAGATCTAATTACTCCGCTCGCAAATCATATATGCGACACGGGCTTACAGCTAGAACTAGAATTCTGAGAAAAATATGAGGCAAAACACATAAAAGCAATTATGGGGGACTGTATTGAACATCATATTGTTGCGGCGCGCAACCTGATCCGAGTAACATAGCGCTCAATAAATGAGATGCACATCGAGCTAGATTACTCATTACAACAAAATATTGAATTTCAGTCATAGAACGTTAAGGTGTATAATACCATCCCTTAGGACACATATAGCGCTATAGGCTACAAAACTCAAGCACAACTGAGGTATGATAATTGATCTAAATCTCAAGAGCCATCCTGCTCATATGACATCACCGCTAAGCGGAACCTCAACACATATGAAATTACCAAGCCGTCTCACCACTCATTCGGCGCAATATATCTTTGCATGAATTATCTAACCACAAAATAACACCGCGACCACTCTTCCATAAAGAGCACATTGCTGAAATGAACACAACTGGCCTGACAGAGTGCCCACATTCACATTTGAATTTATCCACCGGCCTCAAGTCGATCCTGATCGTTCCTAACTAGGCCAATAACCTTTAAAAGGCCCATGATAACTTCCCTATTCTCATAACACACAAGAACATTCATCATAACCGGAGTGAACCTCTACATTCCATAACCCAATAAACAGGGTGCCCTCCAGGCATAAATTCTCAAATCGATGATATTACCAAAATCCTCATACTTGGTTTAAATCTCTAATCAATCAAGTGACTACATGTCACACTCATACAATATTTTGGTTGGAAACGATCTCACCACCTCCCGAAATAATTAACAGGTTTGCACATTCAAACCACCGGCTGCACTAACATTGAAAAGCGATCAAGAATCCCTAACCATGATGCAAAGCCTTTCTCACAAAATACCGATCTTAGGTGATACTGACGACAATACCAATCTTACTCAAAACACTGAAACTCATTTCCTGCTCATCCGAGCTCGTGACATCATAGTCATTACCAAACTGCAACCTTGATCCTTGCTTCAATTTCCATACCACTTATTGCACCCAACATGCCGATATACAATAGACACGATTTCCATCACAACTCTGGAACTGCTGATAGACTAACACTTCATCATATAAAACTTTTCATTTAAATCACTTCAGGAGAACTATAGCAACATACAGGCGAAATTGCATAACCGTCAAATATGCCAATCTCTAAGTAATGGTCCAAGCTACCATAACTCTTTCGAGATCCGCCTACTCATAACAGGCCATAACATAAGAATATTTATGAATAACATCAGTCACCGCCAGTGACAAGCTTCACACGCACCGCCACAACTCACATTTATGACTTGATCACGCTGGATGGACTGATCACCACTACCAATATGCCATGTTAACCATGGCTAATCAATATACTTCCTTCCAATTTATCCTTGATTGCCTTAGGAATAATATGTTTCCATCCAACACATAACATTCTCTATATGCACTCCTCCCGAGTGACAAAAAACCACGAGACCATGCTCAATTGATGTTTGGAGCCAAAGAAAATCATTACACACATGGTGAAACGAATAGCACACATCATGCCACCCTGATAGAACATAATTTGTACGGAACCAATGGTAGAAACCTCTGCGCTGACTTCCATCACGAAGGCCCAATTAAGAAAGCAATCTTTCCCAGTTGTCCGCTGGGTCTTTGAAATACAACCCACTCTACAAGACAAATCCAATGCACCTCGCAACTCAACCCGTGGCATTTCTGGAACAGCCCCTAGCGCAATGGTTCTGAATCACCCAACACTAGGACAACCAGTCTGAATTCCAATATCACATCCAAAATCTAACATACCAGCAAATAAAGATCCACTCAAGCCTCCAAATCCCGATAGCCTCTAAACAATGCCGATACACACTATGCACAAAAGGATCTGTGTTGTCTCAAACCCCACGAACCGTTTCATGTCTCTCCAATGCTGCTCCGCTAGTCAAAATATCATATTACATTCTGGGCCTCTTCTCATTAGTTGCTACCAAAGCTTGACTCTTAATTGTACCTGTAAGCTCGACATCAATAGGCACCACACTTTACCTCTTGAATTTACTAGGACCGTTATTGAGAGGCACCCGCTCTGAATAGGTCCCGAATATAACCCGATCCACCAAATTTTATAACATATGAATACTCTCTCGATGAAGCATCCGGCGAAATCACTTCCTGTGAATCTTGCATCTAAGCAAGGCATAGATCATGAATCCTTTCTTAAGTATGAACATGAGCCAGTAATGCCAACCATATCATTCATTCAACAATTCATTTGCTCAGATTACCACTTATGTTCTTTTCTATAGTTGCAATAACCCGTCAATATGCTAATAGCTGGAAACCCCGCAAGTAATTCACCATGCAATCCAATCATAAGCGGTGGGACTCTCCCACTTAGCTCGAAGCCACTATTACATAACTCCTAAATTCACCAGAATTTTGTATCTCTCATTGACATAACCTTGAGCAATCAATTGCCAAAATTCTTGGAATCGTTCGGTAAAAATCCGCTTTTTTGAACTCTGAATCATCAACCACATTCGCACGGCCGATCACTTCGCCGAATAACCAATAGAATTCCTTGTAGAAGTTTCATCAACCACGCGAACACTAACCTGATCACATGGAATAACCCACATGTAGAAGCCACTTTCGACATCCTTTAACGATGTTGCACGGGGTAAATCAGTATGCCATCAATAACCCATCCTGAGTCCAAGATTACACTCTGGTTGCACCAGTCCATTTACCCCTCGTGGACTTTAATTAAATAAGCGGCAATATCCTTCCAATTCAAAGTTATGCCGCATCCTTCTTCACGTCAAGCAGCTCCCCTCCGCAATATCAAATTTTCTGTCGCATAATGGCCAATGCTTCAAGTTAGCTCCGTAGACCCCAATCACTAATTTCTGAAATTCTTCAATCATTCCAAACTCTCCTTAAGGCGTGTAGTCATCCTACTAACAAGCCCATATGCTACATCCGTCGCTCCCCCACTTTGGGCAAACACGATTCTTCAAGTCAACCATTCGACCTGTGCTTCTCACACCTGGCCTTCTGGAAGTTTTAAACATTGCCTGACACTTCCCACATGTCCTTCCTCATACTTTGCTGCTTAGTTGTTGCCCTAAATAAAGTATATCTACATAGCACTCGAATCCGCAAGTGGCTACTAACTTCAAGTCGTTCCGAAGATCACTTTTCCTGAGCCATGACATTAGGAACACCGGTTCCATACTGAACCACCCCATCCCACGATCTCAGACTATCGCTCCTTCATTATTGACTCGCAATATCCTGCCCCAAAGGCAAATTTTTGAAGAAAATAGCACACTGACCACTTAACTCATTCAAACGACGGCGACAATACCACGTCGCCGATGGAGACTCCATCAAACTTGAAAACATCAAGCCTCATCATCTCATCATTTCAACCTGACTATCCTTAACCTATTTACCTTTCCCCCCTGCCGGGAACAAGACACCAAATCTTTAGATCATGAACCGAGTAAATATCCCCTCAAGTCATTCACTACCTCCACACATAGCAACCATCCTGCCATCACATCAATACCGCGAAAAGTCATTCAGAAGCATCGTGGAAACCTGTGCCTAACCTCAAGGATCCCAGAGGTACCACTACTGAGCTGAAACAATAAGATATCCTCCTATAGAGCGACCGCAATGGTCCAATCAACTGAACCGGGGGAAACACCCTGCACCACATCTGTAGTGCCATTGAAATTCTTCAATTCTCGATTTATAACAAGCACTGTGCATCACATAAGATTGAGTAGGAAGGAAACAAAGGCATAAGCCCCAAGGAATCAAATAGTACAATAAGGACATCAAGAAGGGAAGTACTCCTAACAGCTATGTAGCCTCCCGAGGATAGTACAGACGTCTCTGTACCAATCTGCGAGACTCTACTAGAGTTTCTCATAACCCGTGAGACCGACGGGAACCTAGAGTGTCACGACCCAAAATCCGCTAAGGGTAGTAGTGGCGCCGGACACTACGATCAGGCAAGCCAACCAAATTACTTAAAAAAATCTCGTTTAAACACTTTTGAAATACTGGATTTACCTTCATTATTTAGAAAATTTAAAGAATATAATTTTCAAATCAAATATATAAGTTAAGCAACTAATAGAATACTTCAACCCATCCCAGAATCTGGAGTTACAAGTACATGAGCATCTACTGATAAAAGAAATAAAATACAACATTTGTCCGGAATACAATGGATGAAAGTAAATACAATACACTGGAAGGGACTACCCTATATGCGACCGTCTCGAATGATGCAACTCATCTAGTCCCAAAATTATCCGTGTTGCTATGCCTAGTAGACCGCTGGAGTCACATATACATGTGCAACAAAATGCACAACAAGTGTAGTATGAGCACAAAAACAAAGTGTACCCAGTGAGTATCCCGCCTAAGCCTGAAGGGGTAGAGACGAGATGGTCAATTTTGACACTCACTAGTAGTTCAATGATTATTTATCCTTAATAAATATTTTAAACCGTGGATTTATTTTATAATCATGTTTCTAATCCAAATAGAGGAAACAAGTAAACATATAATTCTTTCATGGGAAATTTCCTTCGATTTCGTGTTATTATTATTTCTTGTTATTATTAACAACATGATCGAGCCATAGTGAGGGTCGACGGTGGCCCGATCCTATTGAAATACCGAGGCGATGGCCCGATACTACATAAATAAATGTGCACTTGCCGAGGTTTGATGGTGCACCTATATATGCATCAATTAATCTGCCGAGGCGTTCGGCCCTTTCCAAAATAAACATACGCAGATAGACAATCAGTCAAACAGTTAACATGGAGCAAAATATCCAAGTAAGGTCAATTCTCTTTAATAATTTGAGAAAATAAGCTTATGTCTTTTTAGAAATCCGTTTATTAAATTAATGCGATTTAAGCAATTCAAGCCTTTAATAGGTTCATAATTAATTCAAGTATAACATGCTTTTAGGTCCTAGACTACCCGGATAATAGCATAATAGTAGCTACGCACGGGCTCTCATCACCTCATGCGTACGTAGCCCCCATAATTATAAGCACATAATCAATTTAACTCACCTATGAGGTAATTCCCCCTGACAGGGTTAGAAAGGAGACTCACCTCACCGGAAGATCCATAACCAACCTTCTTCATTCCTTCGAAGACTTGAACCAGCGCACAAATGCTCTGAAACTAGCCAATAATGATAAAATCCATTAATATATGCTAAGGCACTCAGAGTAATCTAGTTTATTACAATTCCTAACCCCCAATGAAAAGTTGACCAAAACTTCGTTATGCCTACGTGCCCGAAATCCGGAATTTCTCGAAGATAAAGTTCACCCATGACCTTAGGAACTCAAATATATGATTTTTTCTTAATTCCATACTCAAAGCCATGGCTAGAATCCAAGATTAAGATTTTCTAGGTTTTCAACCAAAAACCTCCATATTTGCTCTAATTCCGATGCTTAAAAACATACATAAGTGTTATATTCAATTCAAAAGTGATAGGGGTAACTTACCTCAACATAAGGCTGTACGAATAACGGTTCCGAACCGAAACCGTGACCGGAACCGCGGTTCTGGCGGTTCCGCGGTTCTAAACGGTTCCGGTTATACGGTTCCGGTTCCGCGGTTCCGGTTCCGCGGTTCCGGGCCGGTTCCACCCTTTAGAACCGTGGAACCGGAACCGCCGGAACCGGAACCGGAACCGGACCGGTTCAGGCGGTTCTAAACGGCTCCAAACGGTTCCAAATGGTTCCGATATTAAAAAAAAAAAAATTTTTTTAAATTCAGACCATTGGCAGAACCGTTTGGAACCGTTTAGAACCGCCGGAACCGGTCCGGTTCCGGTTCTATCCGGTTCCCAACGTTGGTATTGCAGAAATAGCCGTTTGGCATTTTTAAAATTTAGCCATTTGACCCCTCAAATTTAATTTAACCCCAAACTTTATATAATTACACAATTTCCCATTTCTCAACTATAAATACCCCCTCATTCTTTCATTTTAATTCACCAATTCATCAATCTTACTCAATCTCTCTCAATCTCTCTCAAGCTCTCTTACAATCTTTCTGTGCAAGTGCTTAATTTTTGTTGCAAATTCGTGAAACATTGTGAAGTTGTTGAATTGAAGTTTTCAAGTGTTCAATTACAACGATTGTCAATTTTCAAGAAGTTGTTCGTCAATCCGGTAAACTCGTTTCAACTCTTACGTGCTAAGAATATTTGTTGTGTGTTGATATTTTCCTTAATTATAATTAGTATGGCATTTTCATTGAAAAAAATGTTCGGAAAAGGTACATCTAAATCCGGTGAAAGTAGTAGCCAAAATCCTACCCCTCCCCCGGCTCCCAGACCTAGAAAAGATAAACAAGTTCAAACTAGTAGCCAACATAGAAATACTAATGAAAACTTAGGAATACTTGATAGTGATCACCCGTGTTTTCAATTTAGCGATGTTAATTTTCTACATGATATAGCAGTCGGTGATAGAATAGATGATGATATTATGAATTTGCTTTATCCTAATGCACCAATATCAGAGGGAAATGAGGGTGATGATGATGACGAAACCCAACCTCCGGTAGATTTAGATGATACACCTACTAGTCCTGCTCCTAATGACCCAGAACACCCACCCGTACAAACTCCCACTTTTAGTAGATAACCTCGGAAACGTACAGAAACTTCATTAGTTTGGCATTTTTTTATTCAACTAAGAGATAAAGATAGTGCTAAATGCAAAACTTGTGGTAAAGAACTTGTTCATAGGTATACGGGTGATCGTAGCGGAACAGGTAGTTTAGTTAAACATATATATATACATCCTAGCGATAAGGCTAGATATTTTCAAATGAAAGCGGAACAAGAGGGGAAGTCAAGTCCTGATACTACAATTAACCAAAGTACTGGTTCTAACATGGTTCAACCAGGAATAAACACTGTCACCGGAGGTATATTGTACTACGATCCTAATAAGGATCGTGAAGAATTAGCTAAAATGATTACTGTTATGTGTTTACCTTATTCTTTTGCTTCTAATCCTGCTTGGATTCAATATATTAGACGAGTATTTAATCCTACATATAAAGGTTGGCCTCGCGCCACAGTTAAGGCCGACATTTATAAATATAAGCATGAATATGAACAGTACTTGCGCTATTTATTTACTCATATAAGTAATCGTATGTCTATTACAACTGATATTGGTAGAAGTGGAAATGATTGTGATTATCTAACCGTGACCAGTCATTGGATAGACGAAGACTGGACCATGCAATACGCATTATAGCATATAGAATAATTAATTCACGGCACACAGGTAAGTTTATTGATAGCACTGTTTATGATGTTTGTAGATATTTTTGTTTTAGTGATAGAATAATGTCAATTTCCATGGATAACGCTAGTAGCAACACAACTGCAATAGGTATTTTATCTAGAAAACTTAATCCTGCTTTTACAAATATTTTCCATGTTAGATGTATATGCCATATTTATCATTTAATTGTTGGAGATGGTATGAGAATTTTAAACATAGAAATTGAAAAAGTTAAATTCGCTCTTAATTGGCTTTTTTATTCAAACCGTAGAAGTAGACTTAGAGAATATTATAAAAAATGTGACGAAAGTGGCCTTAGAGAAAGAAAGGTTCCTAAACCTTGTCCGACTAGGTGGAACTACATGTATGAAAGCTTAGTAGTGGCGTACGAATATAGAAACCCAATAACCGCTACTTATAATTCTAGGGATTGTGAGGATGAAGATAATGATATGCTAACTAATCAAGATTGGAATAACGTTAAGATTCTTTTAGATTTTTTAGAACATTTTAGTGTGGCTACAACTGCTTTATCTGGCCAATATTATCCTACAATTTCAAACTGTTTAGTATATATTGCCGCACTTGCTAATTTATTTGCTGATTTTAACGAGGGAGGGGAAATTTATGAAAATGCAATATTTGAAATGAAAAAGAAATTTAAAAAATATTTTTTTCCAATCCCTCCTATTTTTGGTGTGGCTGCTTTGTTAAACCCTACTATGAAAGCAGGAGGTCCTAACTTTTGGTATACTAGTATTTATCAATGTTTAGATCTTTCACCAGAAGAAATGGCTACACTATCTGATGCGAAAGCATCAATTACAGTGAATGCTCAAACTGTTTATAATGCTTATAAACAGGCCTTAGAGCATGCTAGGCCTAATATTCCAACTCCTACTTCGTCCACGTCACAATCGTCTAAAAGAGTTGCTGGCTTAACAGCTCTTAAATCGTGGACGGAGTTCAGGGGTACTCAAGGTGAGAATTTAGATGATATTTCCCATCTAAACGAACTTCAAGTTTATTTGTCGCAGGGGCTAGAGAATGATAATCCAGACGGATCTTTCGACCTTTTGGATTGGTGGAAGACAAGGGAAAAGCATTTTCCCGTTCTTGCAAGGATGGCTCGGGATGTTCTGTCCATTCAAGCGTCAACTGTTGCATCGGAGAGCGTATTTAGTCAAGCCAGACTACAAATAGGAGATCATAGAGCGTCGATGCGGGACAGCTTGGAAAAATCAGTGCTCTTCCGAGATTGGATCCGCTCTGAAAGAAGAAACTTTGGGCTAGCTGAATCTCAACCCGAAATAGATGAGTGCTATGAAGAAATGCTAGCAGAAATTGCTCAAGAATCATCTTCACCCGGAAGTGGTGATGAACAAGCTTCATTTCCACCACCGCCAACACAACCACCTCCAAACCTTGAAGGTTTTATGAGATTTGTTAGAAATAATACATAAATTATGATGTAACTTGTACATTGGCATGTCTTCTTTTAGTTTTTTTTCCTTTTAATGGTGGTATTAGTACCATGTTGTGCTCATTCCATTGGGGGAAGGAAGACTAAGAAAGATATGCCATTTTGGTCAATAAATATGCTTTTTATCATATACTTGAATATATTTGTCTCAATATTTCTTTGTCTTTACTTCTATATCAATCCTTGAATATAAAATATTTATAAAACATATAATATATAACATACAACACATAATACTATTAATACTAACTATTACACAATATACATTATTTATATACAATATATACTACTTTACTACAACATATACTACTTATATACAAAATATACACTACTTATTTTGAATATATACTAATTTCCAAACACAATATATGCTATAGTAACAACATAGTACACCATATAAAAATATATTCTACAATATACTAATCACTACTATACAAGATATTTAATTTAAAAAAAAAAAAAAGGTCAGAACCGCCGGGAACCGCCTGGAACCGCCAGACCCGCGGTTCCGGAACCGCCAGAACCGGAACCGCCAGAACCGGGAACCGCCAGAACCGGAACCGCCAGAACCGGGAACTGCCAGAACCGGAACCGTTTACCCAAATAGACCCAGAACCGGAACCGGATACAGCCTTACCTCAACATTGACGACAAAATCCTCTCTTGAAGCCCCAAAAATCGCCCATGCTTGAAGAAACGGCGCCTACAGTCGAAGCTAGGCAAGCCAACCTTTATAATCATTTTCACAAATCTTAATTCTAGAACAAGTTAAATATAAAAATAATTAATTAAAACATGTGAAAGTCTTTTAACATAAATAGCGAAAACAAAATGCGGAAATTAGCAACATGCCTCTACCCAGTATCTGGTGTCACTACCAACGAACGACTAAAGGAGTACTACAAGCACAGTCTGGAAGAAATACATAACATGTCCGTTTGATACAATTAAACAAACTGGAAAAGATAAAGGAGTCTCAGAGCCCGCGAACGCCGGCGAACTACCTTGGAGTCTCTGGACTGAAGGATCCCCCCCTAACTACTATTGCGGTCTGTATGGTGTGTTCTGACCTATGCACAAAAGGCACAGAAGCATAGTATCAGCACAACCGACCCCATGTGCTGGTAAATGCTCGGCCTAACCCCGACGAGGTAGTGACGAGGCTAAACCGGACCTACCACAATCAACCTGTAATGATGTATATGCAATAAAAGAAATATAACAACATCTAAACAGATAATGGGGAGGGGACATGCTGGGGGTATAGCAATTCAATTATCTAATCATCAACAACAAAGAAATGGAAACTGTATAATGAACACCAATAAAAGAAAACTAGTAAAACAAACATTACACGGCACCACCCATCTTGCTTTTACTCTCGTCCTCACCAAGATAATCCATTACAGTGTACGACATCACCTATCATACTTTATCACTCATCCTCACCCAATCAATAGCATAAAGCAGTTACATGGCATCACCCATCGTGCTTTATCACTCTTTCTCACTCAGTATCGTGCTTTATCGCTCAACCTCACCCAAGCCATACGGATAAGGAGATCATTGATTACACTGCATCACCCAATGATCAGAAATTTTGGGGCGAGGTATAGACAACAGTATTAATCATCCCGGCAAGGGAGAGTATTTCAACAACAAGTCCCGGCAAGAGAAAGCACTTCAGAAACAAGTCCCAGCAAGGGAAAAATAGTTCAATAACAAGTAATTAACTCAATTGTTTCACCTCTTCTGAGTCTAGGAGCAATTACGACTCACGGTCATGCTAGACTCGGGCGTATAGGTAACTGTCACCATACCTATACACCGACGCCACATAGCACATAGAAAATATTATTCTAATCCTAGCCTCTCAAGCCAAAGTTAGATCAAACACTTACCTCGAAAGCATCCAACTTAACACACGCCTCTAGAATAGCTTTACCCTCGAATTCGCCTCAAAACCAGTTGAATTTAACCATAATTTACTCAATTGTATCAACAAATGCTAGTTAAATCAATTTGAATGCATAAGAATGAAATTCCCAAAGTTTTATCCAAAAATTCCCAAAATGTCGTCGGGCCCACATGGTCAAAACTTGAGGTTCGAACCAAAACCGGGTTACCCATTCCCCCACGAGTTCATATATGCAATTTGTTTTGAAATCGGACCCCAGATTGAGGCCCAAATCCCCAATTTTATGAAAACCTAGGTTCTACCCCAAATTCCCATTTTTACCCATTGAAAGCTTTGATTTTAAGTTGAAATCATAATAAAAGATGTTAGAGTTTGAAGAAATTGAGGAAAAGTTGACTTACAATTTATTTGGAAGAGGGAGGGTCGAGAGAAAATCTCCAATGGAGGTTTGGGTTTTGAAAATATGAAAAATGAAGATTGAATTCGTCTAAGTATAAGTTGCACAGTTGCAGATGTCGCAATTGCGAGATTGACTTGGAAATTGCAAACTGAGTAGGAGAAAGGCGGAACTCGCATTTGCGAACCCAAGGATTAGGCGGGGAAACTCGCATTTGCGAGATTTACTTCGCATTTGCGAAGTCTGGATGCAAAGGGGAAGGATCGTATTTGCGAAAAGTGTTTCGCAATTGCGAAGACAGGCCAAACAAAAGGGGAATCGCAATTGCGAGATTTTACTCGCATTTGCGAAGAAGTAGGCAAAAGGTGAAGCTCGTATTTGCGAGTATTGCTTCGCAAATGCGAAGACTGCAGACACCAACAATTAAAATGCTTCAAAATGAGCCTAACACCTATCCGAAACTCACCCGAACCCTCGGGGCTCCAACCCAAACATTCACCCAACCTCAAAAAAATCCTGTGGACTTACTCGTGCGATCAAATCGCCAAATAACATCAAAATAAAAGAATCAACCTCCAAAACTCATGATTTTCATTTCAAAGTTCTAAACTTTCAAACTTCCCACTTTTAGTCCGAAACACGTCAAACGACGTCCGTTTTCAACCAAACTTTACAGATAGTGCTTAACACTCATTTAAGACTTGTACCAAGCGTCGGAACCAAAATACGAGTCTGATACCATCACTTTTGATCAAATTTTCATTAACATTTTTCCTTAAGCATTTTCAAAAATAATTTCACGGAAAAGTTCTGTACTCCGGCCTAGGACCTCAGATTCCGATTCCGAGAATACGCCTGGGTCCCAAATTCCCTCATGGACCCTCCGGGACCATCACATCACGGGTCCGGGTCTGTTTATCCAAAACATTGACCAAAGTCAATGATAGCAAAATTATTATTAAAGTTCATAGTTTTTAACACATAGTTCAAATATCTTCACATAGAAATTTTCCAACTTCTTGCCCGGATTGTGCACGCAAATTGAGGCAATCAAATAAGAGGTTTTCAGGGCCTCAATAGCGGAAGGAAAGGGAGAATTACAGTGATGACCCTTTGGGTCGTCACATCCTCCACCTCTAAAATAATCGTTCGTCCTCGAACGGACAAAATGAAGAAGTACCTGAGTCGGGGAACAGATGGGGTAACGGACTCCCAGGTCGATTCCTCAGGAGGCTGACCTCTCCACTGAACACGCACTGAAGGAAAACTCTGCGTACTCAACTATCGAACCTGCCGGTCTAAAATAGCCACCTGCTCATATGACATATCCTTGTCCAATTGACATTACTGAAATCTAACACGTGGGTGGGATCACCGTGATACTTCAGAAGCATGGATACATGAAAATCTGAATGCACAGCTGACAAGCTAGGCGGCAATACAAGTCTATAAGCCATATTCCCCACACGGTCCAGAATCTCAAACGGGCAAATATACCTAGGGCTAAGCTTGCCCTTCTTCCCAAACCTTATCACGCCCTTCATAGGCGATACACGGAGCGATACTTGTTCACCAACCATGAAAGCAAAATCCCTGACCTTAGGATCTGCAAAACTCTTTTGCCTAGACTAAGCTGACTGAAGTCTATCCTGAATGATCTTGACCTTATCCAAGGCCTCCTACACCAAATCAGTACCCAATAACCGAGCCTCTCCCAGCTCAAACCATCCGACTGAGAACCGACACTGCCTACCATATAACGCCTCATATGGAGCCATCTGAATACTAGATTGGTAGCTGTTGTTGTAGGCAAACTCCGCTAACGGCAAGAACTAGTCTCATGAGCCTCCAAAATCAATAAAGCAGGCTCAGAGCATATCCTCAAGAATCTAAATGGTCCTCTCGGACTGACCGTCCGTCTGGGGGTGAAATGTTGTACTGAACTAGACCTGGGTTCCCAAATCACGATGTAACTCTCTAGAAATACGAGGTAAACTGCGGACCCCGGTCCGAAATAATAGATATGGGCACCCCATGAAGGAGAACGATCTCTCTGATGTAAATCTCAACATATCTCTCGGATGAATAGGTGGTGGCAACTGGTATGAAATGTGCTGACTTGGTTAGTCTATCAACAATAACCCATAGCATCAAACTTCTTCCAAGTCATCGGAAGGCCAGTAAAAAAATCCATGGTATTCTCTCCCACTTCCACTCGGGGAGCTCAATCCTTTGAAACAACCCACCGGGTCTCTGATGCTCGAACTTAACCTGCTGACAATTCCGACAACGAGCCACATATGCAACAATGTCTTTCTTCATCCTACGCCACCAATAATGCTGTCTTAAATCTCGATAAATCTTCGCGGCACCTGGGTGAATAGAATACCGAGAACTGTGGGCCTCGGCTAAGATCGACTCTCGAATACCATCAACATTGGGCACACAAACTCGCCCATGCAACCTCAATACGCCATCATCTCCCAAAGTCATATCCCTGGCACTTCCCCGCTGCACCGTGTCTATCGGGACACACAAAAGGGGATCATCATACTGTCGCTCCTGGATATGCTCCATCAATGACAAGCGAGCAACCCTGCAAGCTAACATCCTGCTGGGCTCAGAAATATCCAATCTCACAAATCTATTGGCCATGGCCTGAACATCCAAGGCAAGCAGTCTCTGGCTGACCGGAATATAAGCAAGGTTACCCATGCTGGCGGACTTTCTATTCAATGCATCAGCCACCACACTGGCCTTTCCTCGGTGATATAAAATAGAAACATCATAGTACATTAACAACTCCAACAAGCTCCGTTGTCTCAAATTCAACTCCTTATGCTTGAACAAGTACTGAAGGCTCTTGTGATCCGTGTACACCTCACACGTCACACCATACAAATAATGCCTCCAGATCTTTAATGCATGAACAATGGCTGCCAACTCTAGGTCATGAACTGGATCATTCTTCTTGTGGATCTTCAACTGCCTCGAAGCATACGCTATGACCTTACCATTCTACATCAACACTGTGCCAAGCTCGATGCGGGAGGCATCACAATAAATAGTATAAGGCCCAGATCCCGTGGGAAAAACCAATACCGATGTCGTAGTCAGAGCTTTCTTGAGCTTCTGAAAGCTCCCCTCGCACTCATCTGACCACCTGAACTGGGCACCCTTCTGGGTCAATCCAGTCGTCGGGGCTGCGATGGATGAAAACCCCTCCACGAAATGTCTGTAGTAACCAGCTAATCCCAAGAAGCTCCAAATCTCTATAGCTGAAGCTGGTCGAGGACAATTCTTGACTGCCTCTATCTTCTTCGGGTCGACCTCAATACCCTCTGCTGATACAACATGACCCAGGAATGTGACTGAGCTAAACAAAAATTTGCACTTTGAGAACTTGGCGTACAACTGACTATCCTTCAGAGTCTGAAGAACCACTCTGAGGTGCTGCTCATGCTCCTCCTGACTACTGGAGTATATCAAGATGTCTTCAGTGAATATGATTACAAACGAATCCAAATAAGGCCTAAACACTCGGTTCATCAACTCCATGAATGTTGCTGGGGCATTGGTCAACCCAAATGACATGACCAAAAACTCAGAATGCCCATACCGAGTAGGAAAATCTATCTTAGGGACATCAGACGCCCTAATCCTCAGCTGATGATAACCAGACCTCAAATCTACCTTCGAGAAAACCTTAGCACCCTGAAGCTGGTCAAAGAAATCGTCAATCCTCGGCAGTGGGTACTTGTTCTTTATTGTCACCTTGTTCAACTGCCGGTAATAAATGCACATCCTCATCGACCCGTCCTTTTTCTTCACAAACAACGCGGGTGCACCCCAAGGTGACACACTGGGTCTAAAGAAACCCTTATCAAGCAAGTCCTAAAGGTGCTCCTTCAACCCTTTCAACTCAAGCGGGGCCATGCGATATGGCGGAATAGAAATAGGCTGGGTACCATGATCCAAATCTATACAGATATCAATATCCCTATCAGGCGGCATACCCGGCAGGTTTGAAGGAAAAACCTCGGGAAACTCTCGAACAATAGGAACGGAGTCGATAGATGGAACCTCTGCGCTGGAGTCGCAAACATACGCCAAATATTCTAAACACCCCTTCTCGACCATACGTCGAGCCTTGACATACGAAATAACTCTACGGATGGCATAACCTGGGGTCCATCTCCACTCAAGTCGGGGAAATCTAGCAAGGCCAAGGTCACGGTCTTGGCGTGACAATCCAAGATGGCATGATACAACAACAACCAGTCCATCCCCAATATAACATCAAAGTCTACCATGTCTAAAATCAATAGATCAACACGTGTCTCAAGACCCTCAAATACCACCACACAAGAACGATGCACTCGGTCGACCACTATAGAATCATCAACCGGTGTGGACACATATATAGGGATACCTAGAGCCTAACTAGGCGGGATCAAATAGGGTGATAAATAGGATGACACATAAGAATAAGTAGATCCCCGATCAAATAATACTGAAGCACCCTTATCACAGACCATCATAGTACTTGTAATCACAGCATTAGATGACTCGGCCTCCGGCCTAGCTGGCAATACATAACAACGAGGCTACCCCCAGCTCCCTGAACTGTATCTCTGGGACGATTGGATTCGAGATGACCCCTACCTCTGGCTGTACGGGCTCCACCTCTACGGTTCTCTCCCTCCACCTCTATGATCCTACCCCCGCTCTGGGCGGCCTGTGGATCACCTGCTGCCTGAATCGTAGGGCGAGGACCCTTCTGCTGAGAACTACTCGAGGCTCGAGGGCAATACCTGATAATATGACTTGGGTCACCACAACCATAACATGCCCTCGGCTTCTGAGATTGATGTCCCTGTCGTCTTGTATGTCCTCCTCTGACGCTCTGAAGTGGCGGTGCACTGATGGGGGCTGGTGGTGCACGGAAGGACTATTGGTCTGAGTAATACTATTGATGGCTACCGACGCCTGGTGTACCATGAGAAACCTAAAGTACCGACTGGAAAGGTCTCGGGGGATGGCCTCTGTCATGGAAATCCCTACCTCCAAATGCGGTACCACTAAATCTTCCAGAATATCGAGGCCTCTTGTTTGAACCCTGACTAACTCCTCGAGCCAGTGCCATCTCTACTCGGCGGGCCGCATTGGCCGCCTCCTGAAAAGTAATATCACTGCCAACCCCCATAGCCATCTGAAGGTGAGTCGGCTAAATCAATCCGTCAATGAACCTCCGGACCCTCTCTCGATCCGTGGGGAGTATCACTACTGCACGGCATGCCAAGTCAACAAATCTGGTCTCATATTGGGTAACTGTCATGGATCCCTGCTGAAGGCGCTCAAACTGCCTGTGAAGCGCCTCCCACTGAGTGACAGGGAGAAACTTCTCCAAAAATAACTCTACGAACTGATCCCATGTCAAAGCTGGAGACCCTGCTGGTCTAGATAGGCAATAATCTCTCAACCAAGTCTTGGCGGATCCTGCAACCTAAAGGTGCAAAAATCGACCCCATTGGTCTCTACTATCCCAATAGTGCTGAGGATCTCATGGTAACTGAACAGAAAATCCTGGGGATCCTCCGATGAAGAGCCGCTGAAAGTGGTAGTGAAAAGTTTGGAGAACCGATCAAGTCTCCACAAAGCATCTGAAGACATGGTCGTCCCATCTCCGGCCTGAGCTATAATGCCTAACTGATCTGCCACTACGGGATGAACCAATGGAACCTGAATCAGCTACCTGCTCTGGGGTACGTGTAGCAGGAGTCCGAACCCCTCCTCCAGTATGAGAAGTGGTTGGTGCTACTGGCAACAAACCCGCTCTAGCAACACCGTCCATAAATCCTGCTATGCGGACAAGAGCATCCTGAAGATCCGGAGAAAACATCACTCCTCCTAAGACCTCAGCTGGACCCACTGGAGCTGGTGGAGCTGGAACCTTCTCATCAAAGTCAATATGATGCTCCACCTCTGGAATTGCTGCCTGGGGCTAAGCTCTGCCCTTGCCACGGCCTCTAGCACGGCCTCGGCCCCTGCCCCTCACGGGATCTGCTGCTGGGGGCTCGGGCTGCTGCGCGGAAGAAGAAGACACATGTGTTCTCTCCATATGCAAAAGAACAAAGTGGAATGACAATCAATACTTGAGAAACAGAATCGCACGACAAGAATGAACAAAGTGAAATTTTTCCTAACTTTGTAGCCTCTGCGGGATAAATACTTACGTCTCTGTACCTATTCCTCAGACTCTACGGAGCTTGTCCATGAGTTGTGAGACCCAAGTAACCTAGTGCTCTGATACCAACTTGTCACGACCTGAATTTTTCCACCATCGGGAGTCGTGATGGTGCCTACTGTCGAAGCTAGGCAACCCAACCTTTATAATCATTTTCACAAATCTTAAATCTAAAACAAGTTAAATACTAAAATAATTAATTAAAATATGCGGAAGTATTTTAACATCAATAGCAAAAACAAAATGCGGAAATTAACAACATGCCTCTACCCAGTATCTGGTGTCACTACCGACGGACGACTAAAGGAGTACTACAAGCACAGTCTGAAAGAAATGTATAACATGTATGTTTGATACAATTAAAGAACTGGAAAAGATGAAGGAGACTCAGGTCCCGCGAACACCAGCGAACTACATCGGAATCTCTGGACTAAAGGATCGCCCCCTAAATACTGTTGCGGTCCGTAGGCTTTGTCCTGACCTGTGCACATAAGGCACAGAAGCATAGTATCGGCACAACCGACCCTATGTGCTCGTAAGTTCCCGGCCTAACCCCGGCGAGGTAGTGATGAGGCTAAGCCGGAACTACCACAATCAACCTGTACAGATGTATGTACAATAATAGAAAAATAACAAAATCTAAACAGATAATGGGGAGAGGACATGCTGAGGGTATAGCGGTTCAATTATCTAATCATCAACAACAAAGAAACTGAAATTGTATAATGAACGCCAATAAGAGAAAACCAGTAAAACAAACGTTGCATCTCGTCCTCACCAAGATAATCCATTATAGTGTACGGCAACACCCATCGTACTTTATCACTCATCCTCACACAATCAATAGCATAAAGCAGTTACACGGCATCACCCATCATGCTTTATCACTCTTCCTCACCCAGTCCATAGTATGGAGTAAATCAATGGTTACACGGCATCACCCATCGTGCTTTATCGCTCAACCTCACCCAATCCATAAGGATAAGGAGATCAATGATTATACTGCATCACCCATCATGCTTTACCGATCATCCTCACCCAAACAATGATCACAAATATTGGGGCGAAGATATAGACAACAGTATTAATCATCCCGGCAAGGGAGAGTATTTCAACAACAAGTCCCGGCAAGGGAAAGCATTTCCACAACAAGTCCCGTCAAGGGAAAAACATTTCAATAACAAGTAATTAACTCAATTGTTTTACCTATTCCGAATCTAGGAGCAATTGCAACACACGGTCATGCATGACTCAGGCGTATAGGTAACCGTCACCATACCTATACACCGACGCCACATAGCACATAGAAAATATTATTCTAATCCTAGTCCCTCAAGCTAAAGTTAGATCAAACACTTACCTCGAAAGCTTCCAACGAAACTCAAGCCTCTAGAATAGCTTTACCCCGCGAAATCGCCTCAAAACCGGTCGAATCTAACCATAATTTACTCAAATGTATCAACAAATGCTAGTTAAATCAATTTGAATGCATAAGAATGAAATTCCCAAAGTTTTACCCAAAAATTCCCAAAATGCCCCCAGGCCCACGTGGTCAAAACTTGAGGTTCAAACCAAAACTGGGTTACCCATTTCCCCACGAGTTCATATATGCACTTTGTTTTGAAATCAGACCCCAAATTGAGGTCCAAATTCCCAATTTTATGATAACCTAGGTTCTACCCCAAATTCCCATTTTTACCGATTGAAAGCTTTGTTTTAAGTTGAAATCATAATAAAAGATGTTAAAGTTTGAAGAAATTGAGTAAAAGTTGACTTACAATTTATTTGGAAGAGAGAGGGTCGAGAAAAAATCTCAAATAGAGGTTTGGGTTTTGAAAATATGAAAAATGAAGATTGAATTCGTCTAAGTATAAGTTGCACAGTTGCAGATGTCGCAATTGCGAGATTGACTTTCCAATTGCGAACTAAGCAGGAGAAAGGCAGAACTTGCATATGCGACAAAAGTTTTCGCATTTTCGAACTCAAGGCTTAGGGGGGGGGGAAACTCGCATTTGCGAGAATGACTTCGCATTTGCGAAGTTTGGATGCAAAGGGGAAGGATCGCATTTGCGGGAAGTGTTTCTCAATTGCGGAGACTGGCCAAACAAAATGGAGATCGCAATTGCGAAATTTTCCTGGTATTTGAGAAGAAGCATGCAAAAGGGGAAGCTCGCATTTGCGAGTATTGCTTCGCAAATGAAAAGACTGCAGACACCAGCAGTTAAAATGCTTTAAAATGAGGCTAACACCTATCCGAAACCCACCCGAGCCCTCGGGGCTCTAACCCAAACATGCACGCCACTTCAAAACCATCTTAGAGACTTATTCGTGTGATCAAATTGCCAAAATAACATCAAAATCAAAGAATCAACCTCAAAAACTCATGATTTTCATTTCAAAATTCTAAACTTTCAAACTTTCCACTTTTAGTCCGAAACACGTCAAATGACGTCCGTTTTCAACCAAACTTTACAGATAGCGCTTAACTCTTATTTAAGACTTGTACCGAGTGTCGGAACCAAAATACGAGTCTGATACCATCACTTTGATTAAATTTTCATATCCATTTTTCCTTAAGCATTTTAAAAAATAATTTCACAGAAAAGCTCCGTACTCGGGCCTGGGACCTCGGATTCCGATTTCGGGAATACGCTCGGGTCCCAAATTCCCTCACGGACCCTTCGGGACCGTGAAATCACGGGTCCGGGTACGTTTACCCAAAACGTTGACCAAAGTCAACTATAGCAATATTATTATCAAAATTCATAGTTTTTAACACATAGTTCAAATATTTTCACATAGAAATTTTCCGGCTTCGCGCCCGGACTGGGCATGCAAATCGAGATAACCAAATAATAGATTTTCAGGGCCTCAGAAGTGCAAGAAAAGGTAGAATCACGGTGATGACCCTTTGGATCGTCACAGTTCTGCTTCTAGTCATTTCCGCTTTAGCGGAAGCCAGGCCGCATCAGCGGTTCCGCCTATGCGGTCCAGAGGCCACTTCTGCGGCTCCTTCCAATGCCTCCCTTTCTCGCTTCTGCAATGCCATTTCCGCAGATGCGGTCCCGTTTCTGCGGAATTTTGATTGTGCGGTCCTCAAGCTTTGGACCAAAAATCGTTTCTGCGACTCCCCTGCCGCTGCAGCGGTCTAAATGCCGCTCCTGCGATCCCGGGCTCCAGCCCAATTTCCACTTCTGCGAACGGCCCACCGCATAAGCGATTCTGCTTTTGTGGATCTAGGGCCGCTTCTGTGTTCCTAGGCTACTCCACCTCCAGCTGCTTCTGCGTCTTCTTCTTCGCTTTTGCGGGGCCGCTTTGCGTTCCCAAATCCGCAGAAGCGGAAATACCAGAAGCAGCAGCCCTAACCCCTTCTTCAAACTCCGGATTCGATCCGTTAACCACCCAGAATCCACCCGAGGCCCCTGGGACCTCAACCAAATTACCAACCAATCCAAAAACACATCACGAACTTGCTGGAAGCCTCAAATCATATCAAACAACGCCAAAATCATGAATTACACCTCAATTCAAGCTTTATGAACTTTGAAGTTTTCAACTTCTCTTTATGATGCCTAAACCTATCAAATCACGTCCAATTGACTTCCAATTTTGCACACAAGTCATATTTGACATTACGGACCTACTCCAACTTTCGGAATCGGATTCCAACCTCGATATTAAAAAGTCCACTTCTGGTCAAACTTCTCAAAACCTTCAAATTTCTATCTTTAGCCAAATGCTTTCAAAATGACCTACGGACCTCCGAACTCACTTCCGATCGTGCTCCCAACTCCAGAAACACCATACGGAGCTACTCCCTGTCTTAGAATCCCAAACAGACATTGATAATGCTGAAATGCACTTCAAGCCAAACTTAAGAAATTTCTTCAAAAATTCAAACTTCCACAATAGGCGCCAAGACGCTCCCGGATTATCCAAAACTCGATTCAGGCATACACCCAAGCCCGAAATCATCATACGAACCTGCTGGAACCTTCGGATCCCGATTCCGAGGTCATTTACTCAAAATTCCAATCCTAATTCATTTCTTCAACTTTAAACTTTCAATAATGAGAGTGCTCTGTCCAATCCATTCTGAGCTTACCGAAATTCAATTCCGACCACACGTACAAGTTAATATACCTGAAATGAAATTGCTCATGACCTCAAACTGTTGGATGACGCACCGGAACTCAAAAGTTTACAATAAAAGTTTTATATATAACACAAGTTTTAATTCTCTCTATTGGTTGGTGACCTTCTTTTGTTCCCAACTGCAAGAAAGTAGCAGCAATACTCATATTTTAGTAAAGAAGCAGTAAGAATTGGTTAAATGGAGGAAAATTTTAATATATATTTAACTACCTTTTTTGGCATCAAAATAATATTATTGAAGTAATTACAAGCATTAAACTTCAATGTTTGAAATGTTAGTAAAATATTGAAATATTGCTTTGAGAATTATTTCAAGCGAAATAATACTTTCCGCGCAAATCTTCAACTGGAACAAATTTTTCTTAAATAAATTTCGAGTCGAACACAATTTCAACAGCCAAAAACACTTTTTTAATTTCAACTTCAAATACTATTTTAACTTCGACCAAATACTATATATATACTTATTAAGAATTTAACGTAAAGAAATAGCCAAACTTGTGTCATAAGTTGTATTGCTGAAGTTAGACTGAAAATCATCCAAATTCCACAAGCCATCCCACATGATGTCTTCATTGGATGAGGATTCTAGCACCGGCACAGGAGTGTAGCCATTTAGCATGGAATAAAAGAAGTTATCATCTTGCTCTTGATCAGCTGTGTTTTGGTACAAATTTTCCATTTCTTGGTTCCCTTGAGGTAGAGTAGGTACTTTATTCCCATTTGCATTAAGTAATGACACGATCCTGTTTCCTAACTTATTTAGGATTGAGGCGTAATAGTTTTTCTTGTCGTTGTATGACACAACACTAATCATGTCAGTGTCAGTGTTAGATTGTTGTTGTTGTTGGTGCTGCTTGAATTTCTGACTTGTCAAAAAATGCGACTTTTTTTCTTCCAAATTTGTCCCTGGAGTTTTTGGTCTTTTTTTTTAAATGAGTCCTCCAATAATTTTTGATCTCATTATCAGTTCTCCCTGACAAGCTTTTAGCAATAGTTGCCCATCTGTATTTATTTTTTAACAAGTTATTACTGAAGATTATGGTTAAGAAACATTAAAAAAAATCAAGAATATCCAAATAACTTTAAGAAAAATCACCTGTTCCCCCATCTGGCATGGAGCCCTAGAATGAGTTTTTCTTCATGAGAAGTAATCTGTCCCTTTTTAAGATCTGGCCTTAAGTAATTCACCCATCTCAACCTACAACTTTTTGCATTCCTTTTCAACCCTGCAAGTACCAAATACCCAAATATAGATATCAGCCTAAAATATTTACATTTCAATTTCAAGCAAGTTAGGATCAGCAATACAAAATCACATTGACCTTAGTGCTCCATTTTCACATGTCTTAAATATTAGTACCAGTGTAACACTTGAACTTAAATTTTGAAACGGAAAAAGACCCTTATTGTCTTTATTGCTCTAGGTTTTTCATTACGCTTGTTTTCTTTAAGAATATTTTCCCGTTATTTCTACTTGTTACTACTGCTCTCTTTTTATCTTTCCTTGAACGGGATCTATCGAAAACAACCTCTTAACCCTCAAAGTAGGAATAGGTAAGATCTGCGTGCACGCTATCCTCAGGTCCATTATTATTATTATTATTATTATTATTATTATTATTATTATTATTATTATTATTATTATTATTATTATTATTATTATTATTATTATTGTAAAAAGACCCTTCTTGATGAAAAATATATGTAGCAGTTTTTGTTGATTGAAGTGATGAAAAAATAGTTGAAAGTAATTCTTTTAACATAATATTATGTAGGATTTCTTCGCTTTTAATTAGAGATCTCGAATTCGAATCCTAAAAGAAAATTCTAATAGGAAGCGCTTCCTATTTGACGGTAAAAAAACATAATATTGTGTGTAGTATTTATTGTTTTACCTGCAACAGAAGCAACAGAACTCCATCTGCCTTCACCATGCAACTTAACATATTCAATGAGTAATCTGTCTTCTTCAGCAGTCCAAGGTCCCTTTCTCCATCCTTCTTTTGTCATTCCCCAACTGCACATTTCTTCACTCATCACTCCCCAAAGGCTTACTTTTCTAAAAAAAACCTAATTAAAGAGTTTTAAGTGGAATTTAATCTCACTAATCTGATTAGTATTTGTGACACAATCTTAAAAGTGTGTCGTTTATTTATATTTGCACCCCACCCACCCCACCCCCCAAACCCCAAAACTCCATTCTATCAGTCAAAACTTTTACGTCCTTTCATATTACTACATATCTAAACGTGGCCAATGACTCGTGACATAACCAAACGACCCTTATGTTCCGCGACGAAGCCAAAAAATTTCTCAAAAGTATTTAAATTTAAAAGAAATAAAAAAGGATCCCGATAAAAAGTATTTAATATGTATTATATATATATATATATATTTCCGACAAAGGATAGTCAATTGACTACCCTTTACTAAAGTGTAGCTTCGGCCTGCATATGCAGTACTTTGTTTCCTAAAATTAAAGAATTGTGTGAACGTTTTTCATCCATTACTAACTTTGCTGAAAATCAAATAAAGGGTTAAGAATTTACTGGAAGAAACGAAAGAAAGTCTTTTTACATGTGTAGTAACATTTAGAACATCAACAAATTATCAAACATCTTATATATGTATTTTTAATAACGAACCTATTTTAATAATCTTTTTAACATAGTTAAATAATATGGGAAATATGAAAGACTCAATTGAGACTGCTAGGAGTGGATCGGAAATTGCTGAAATTCTATACTACATATATCACTGTGATTCAAATTATATTTTCTTATCAACTGATCTGTTTTCTTAGTTTGAGCTTTTGTTATGAAGTCGATTAAATTTAATCAGGCCCTTATATATGTACTATTATGAATAAAAAGACAAAAAAAATTTATTAATTAAAGTCAATACCAGAAGATTCTACAAGCACACAAAGGGTATTTTTAGGAACAAAAATGATTACCAAATGAGCCCATATTCCAAAAGAGCAACAGTGAGTTTCATAGATAAAAGCCACGTATATAACTAGGGTTCTTGCATCTAGACAATAAACTTTAAAAAAGAAAGCCTCTAGAAAGAACTCTTACTAATCTTTATGGAAATTAAGAACTTAATATAATAAATTAAGTGGATGGCTATTTCTTTAATCTAGAGTTCCAATAAGAAAGAACCAAGTGTTGGATTTGGTTACTTAATTAAGGCTAAATGTGCACGGTAATCATCATTACGTGTTTATTAACTATGATTAACAATTTGTTGGATGTCATTTTGGGTATTGAGGCAATCTGAAAACAGCAAAAAGAATTTAATTCAAAACTAATGGGGTAAGCATGCTTTGTCTTCAAAACTTCAGCAATGGGCAATCTGAAAATATTTGTTAGATTCTTGATCTATACACATTTTTCATTATATAAGAAGATATTTAATTAGGTATACTTCTTTTGTCCCAATTTATGTGAAGTGGCTCATAGTATGAGTCTATGAGAGCCATACTTGATTTTCATAGAGAATACTAGGACAGTTTTTTAATAATTTTTAACATAAAATTTATATATTTGCAGACTACATAAATATACTACAAATCAACATAGCTAATGATTTAAAATATTTTAAAATTATAGCTAAAGAAAAAATTATTTCACTCTCCAAATAATAATATCCTCACATAATAAACAGTATAATTTTTTTTTCTTTAAAAAAAAGAGAACTTTTGATACAAAAGTATATGTAACATACCAAAAAACATAGCATAGTCCAAATTAAGGTTAATGCAGAATTTGATTTTTCGCACAAATGTGAAAGAGGAAAATGATACACATTTTACGAGATCATGTGGAGATTGAAGAGATTACTTTCTTGTAAATCTCAAAATTATAAAGACCAAATCAATCAATTCAATTTTATCTGTCAAAAATTAAAATGAAAATACATATTACGTTAAATGTGTTAAGTTTACGTGTTATAAGTATGATATAATATTCAACTTTGTTATATAACAATTTACCACTTAATGTGAGAATTAGTTTTGCACGGTGATTTTAATTTTTAGTCGAGCTTCATATTAGCGAATACAGGATGAGAAATCAAAATAAACTATAGGACTATAGAATAATATTGCATTTTGGAATATGGCTATTATGAACACAAAACATACTGAAGATTAGTTGGCCCGCACATGTTTTCGCGGCTACTAATTAGGGTTCTATTAATGAATTAATTAATTTATTCAAGAAGAATAAATAACAAGGGAAAAAGCACATTTAGAATGCGCGCCATTATTTTATATTTATAATTAGAATAAGATTTAGTGCTTACATGTTTTGAAAGCAACTCAACGATAAAATTTAACTCTTTGTTTTTTTTATTATTTAAAAGATAAGTTATATCTATATTTATATTATATTAAAAGCACGAAGGCCTTTAGCGAAATGTCGTTCGCTTTTTTTATCGTTTAAAAATAGATTTTATATTAGATAAAATTATAATTTAATTAACTTTCCTAATATCTAGAACTTTAAAATCAACTAGAATTTTGACTATTAAATATTTTCTTATTGAACTAGATAAAAGGTCCTAATATTTAAGAATTTAAAACCAATAATATTTTTACTTCATAGTTAATTTGTTTTCGTTTGAGTTCTTACGTTATTTTGATTTGTTTTATATAAAGTTTGGTTTGGTTTATATAAATGTTGATTCACATTTAAATTCTACCATTAAATTCATCTTTTCCTTATATAATTTTTTGTACGTTGAATTTTTAATATCTTACGTCTTATTTTTACTTTTGGGGAAATTATTCTTGCATCTCTTCAATTTCATATTCATAATATTAAAGTCCTATATTTTATATTATATACTTTTTATCAACTCCTTTTAAAATTATAACGTTAAACATGACAGTGTTTTCATAATATATTTAAATTCCAGAAAAAGGTCTATAGCTCTTTTTTTTATTGTGCATAAAAAATTTATACATCTATACCGAAATACTTGAACAAAAAGTCTCCATTCCTTTTCTTTTCTATTTACTTTTTAGTGAAAAAATAAAATAAAAAAATATTATATTATTCTATTTTATTCATTTATTTATGTTCGTGATACAGACATAAATATATATATAATAAGTTTTATTATCTTCTACCTCCATAAGCCGATTTGTATATTGTTATACTTATTTTTGTTTATTGTGTAAGACTTGAAAATTAGAATACATAAAAATTTATTTTTCATACTATGCTAGCTAGCATGAAGGACAAATACACAACTATGGACGAAAGGGTGGCCTTATTTTGCCTTATCAACCCCATGAAAACTCCGAATACATGCCTAGGCCGTTTGTACAGACAGACCTTTTAAGTGCTAAAAATCCAAAGTGAAATGGAAAAACAGCTCATATCGTATGATAAGGTCTCTAAACAATCACTTAGTTGAAAAGAAAGTGATCGAGCGATAACAACCAGGAGCTAATAAAAGATAATATTTTGTTGTCCATAAAACTTGGTAAATATAAACGATATCATATGTTGCATTCTGAAATAGAATCTAAATGCATGATTATGGATGGCGAAAAAAAGCTCTACTAATAAAAGAAAGAGTAGATTAATGGATGCTATTTTGCAATAGTAATTTTTTTAAATATTGGAAATAATTTCTACAATAATTTTTATTGATTAAGGAAAAAAAATAGTTTAAATAGACGTTTTATGTCAGTTAACTTATGTCTTCTACAATGAACTTGAGACTATATAACTTTTCAATTTCTTTTAGTTAACTCTTAAATCTCCAAAGGTTATAGATTCTTATCGAAACCAAAAAGAAAGCAAAATTGAAGTAATAAAATTATAAAATTGGGAGAAATATTAAGTTGCATATAACAATTGAACGACTTGCATGATTGAGAACTTCTATAGGGTAGAATTTATTCTTTCTTGAGTAATTGGCTAAATAAGATCAACAATTATTATTCTCAAGAATTATTTTTTTATAAATTTTTATTTTTGTAACTCAAACATAATTTTTACTTTAATAAGCATATAACGCATTGAGACAGGTTACACGGGCAGATCGCATACTCTAAGACTAGTTATATTAAACATTACGTACAGATGCGTGATGCATACCTTGCATCCTATTACAAGCATATGCACCTTTATTGGGTGCTAAAATATTTTGTCCAACTATTTTACTACTACCCATAGGTCTACTACTAGTAACATTCATATTTACAATATTATAATCATTAGAGTGAGGCTTATTGTTATCCAAAATAGATTCCTGCACTACACTCTTTTCCTTCTCAAAAAGTGACATTGCAAAAACTGGGTTGTCATCAAAAATATGCACCACTTGTTGTAAGTAAAAATTGCAGCCTTCCTTTGCTAGCTTGTCTTCAACTCTATTCCGTTCTCTGTATGCATGCTCTTACCTAACCTGTCTAGGAGGTACTTGCAATTAGAAATTAAATTATTATGTATGTCTTTATTGGAATTGAGTAATTTTAGTATATCCTTTGAGTCCACTTCTACTTCCTATGATAGTAGATTACAATCAAGAGCTAATTTGAGTCCTTGCATTTTTGCTGGGGGTCTATTTGGAAACAACCTCTCCATCCCAGGGTACGGGTAAGGTCTACGTACACATTACCTTCCTCAGACCCCACTAAGTGAGATTATACTGGGTTGTTCCATTAAAGCATATGTTTCCGTTGTAGTTGGTGAGTCCGTTGTAATTGATGCTCCAAATCCAATGACCCATTCAGCATTTACATTTCGTATTAATCCACCAATATCATACTTACTATTATTATGGGCGCAGTTAGTATTTAATTTATATAAAGGAAATTTATGAGGCTTCTATTTAAGATTTTGTTGTCTCTTTCTCCTAATAGTATGCTTCTTAGCTATAAGGTGTGTAAATTCAGAAACTTGTTGAGAAGTTGGCTTCGTGGAAGCTATTGATGTAATATGTTTATAATGATTATTATTCTGGACTAACCAAATATTCCATAAACTCAAAGACAAGTATGTGGTTGGATTTATCTTGTATGAGACATAAAGTTTTCGAAAGTTATAAGCTTATGAATCCAATTATATATATTTGATTCTTGTGATAAGTAAATGATATAATCAAATATACCCAAATTCTACCAATATATTTTAGTACTAATGCACTCTAGAAACAGATGCTTAGTGTTTTCATTTTTGGCATGTCAATATTGACATATAGCATCTTCAATGATGTTGCAATGTTTGAGATATTTCTTTAAAAAGCAACCATATGAACCCTTTGATTTTGGGTTGAACAGGTAGCCTCCAAATCCAGTCGTAGTTTATATAATTTGTAATAGTATATCATGCTATGTATTTAATATATTATACATGGACTTAGTACTAAAAATACCTGCAGGAGTTAAACCCTAAAAACTCTATCAACTTTATTACTATATTTTGATATATAAACCGATCGAATTAGATGTCTAACGGTATTGGCTAGGTCAAAAGGAATTTTATTCCAATCCCGTCTCTCATTATTAGTAAAGGAGAAAATAGTCGTGTTTTGATACTCCAAAGGTAAAGGTCCATAGATAGTTAATTTAATAGTTGTATCGGGTGCAATCCATGGATCCTCCCATAGCCTAATGTGTGTGCCTCTTCCAATATTCTATTTTATACCTAACTGACATAGGTTCCAAGTTCCAACCAGTCATGATGTTAGACCAAATATTAGAATTCTTTTTAGCATGTGAAGTATATAGATATTTGGACAGTAACACCTTAGTCCATATAGTATTTAGTGAATTGAATAATCTCCATGCTAAACTTGCTAATAAAGCATTGTTGTTATATCTTAATTTTTGTATTCCTAATCCACCAGTATTTTTTGGCTTCATAATATTACTTCATTTAACAAGATGCAATTTTTTTCTCCAATGTAAAACCCCATAAGAAATTTCGTTGATACTAATCCAGCTTATGAAGAATATTAGAAGGAATATGTATATATTGCATAATATGATTACGAATTTGACTTAATGCAGATTTTATTAAAGTGGCTCTTCCTGTAGTGTTAGGAATTTAGACTTCCAGCCTGCTAATTTATTCTTGAAATTATCAAGCAAGAATTGAAAATCAATATTTCTAGGCTTTGCTTGGAACATGGGGAATCTCAAATATTTTTCAAAAGAGGTTCCTTCTTTCATACTAAATGAGTTTATTGCAAAATCCTTATCGTTAGTACTACAGTTCTTAGAGAAAAATAACTTGAATTTATCAAAATTAATCTTTGCCATGAGCATTCTGAGAAGTTATTGAAAACATGAATAATTGCATGGCAACTTGTAGTAGTTATTTTAGAAAATAATATTATATTGTCTGCAAAAAAAGATGTGATAGTAATGAACCCTTATTAGATATCCAAATAGGTTGCCAATCTAAGTAGTCCACTGATTGTGATATATTCCTAGATAATAATTCCATACACATAATAAACAAATAAGATGACAAAGGATCTCCTTGATGAATTTCTCTTGAAGGTGTAAAGTATAGGGTACTCGAACCATTAATTAGAATAGAGATTGATGTAGTTGTCACACAGGACATAATTAACGAGATCATTGGATTAGGAATATTAAAGTAATCTAAAGCATGTCTTATAAAGGACCATTCTAATCTATCAAATGCTTTTTTTAAATCAAGCTTTAGTAACATGGCAGAAGATTTTCCTTTCATTCTAGCAAGATAATTTAAGGCTTCTTGTACAATTATAGTATTATCACAAGCTCTTTTACCTTGTTGGAAGCTTGTTTGTGTTGGTCCTATAATATTCCTATAAATGGTTTAAGCATGTTGACTATTATCTTAGTAATTAATTTATATACAGTATTACAAAGGTTGATAGGTCTAGGTCTAAATTGTGAGATTCGTGTAGGATACTTTACCTTAGGGATAGAAGAGTCTTATTAAGATCTAGTGGGATAGTTTTAGAACTAAACACATTTTGAAAGAAAGAGGTGAGTTTAGCACCAACCTCCCTTCAGTATTTTTGGTAAAAGAATGGATGCAATCCATCTGGTCCTGGAGATTTGTATGGTTTAAAACTATTCAAAGTTGTTAAAAGTTCTTCTTGCTGAAGTGGTTGTCACACCTCCTTTTTAAACACTACCCCGAAAGATAATGTATAAGGGAGTTTTTTCATTTTAAGTGACATTATTCGGATCGGGATTATTTATATAGAGTCGCCACTTAGGAAAGATTTGGCTTTTGGTGTCCCAAGTCACCAGTTTATCTTGAATCCCGAACCGAAGATAATTTTTGACTTCTCAATTGGAGTCTGCGAACTAGAAATTCTAAGCAAGGAATTCTCTTGACCCGAGGGAAGATGTTAGGCACCCCCAGATCCCGTGGTTCTAGCATACCCGCTTAATTATTGTAAGTGGCTAAGCATCTGATTTTAATACATGTTATAACTTATGTGCTATTATTAATTTAAACCGCTTTTATTATTACTTTTAATAAAATTGTAACGTCGTAAAAATGTGTCTCGAACCACGTCACAATCAATGCACCCGTGGTTGTTAACACATTTCGATTTCGTGAGATTTGAATTTGAGTCGCATAAATGAGCATCATAGTTTAAGAATGTAAATTATTAAAGGCGCGCCTAAAGTGACTAACGCGTTATTATCTTTGGGGGGGGGGGGGGCTGGGAAATTCGCTAAACGGCTCATCCCGAAGTCTAAGTGTTTTAATTCAACCATTTATTGAGGGCCTCGCAATTTATGCGTTTTATTCGGCGAGGCTCATCTCATCTTTTTTATTTTATTTAAAGGTCAATCCTAAAGTGACTATAATTTTTATTTTTTATATATCTCTAAAAATAAAAATAAAAGTCCTAGTTAATTTGTTATTGGTCTAATACTAGCCGAACAATAATTTTTAAACTACTTTAATCTCAAGAATAAACCCAAGGAATATGAATTGAATCTCGGTCCAAAAAAATGGCCAAATATAGGCCTGGGCCCAGGCCCCAAGCGATGAGGGAACCAGAACTGGTCTGGGCCGCGAGTCAAGTACCTTAAGGCCCAAGCTCTCAGAAATTGGGCTGTCGACAACCCCGTCTTTTAAGCCGAATAACCAAACAAATTTAACCCAAGACTGCATTTGATTCAAATTACTCTAAATATGTTCAGTGATTGGTGACAACATCTTTTCAATTAGATTTACTTACTATCTAGATTAAATTATCCAAAATCAATGACCAAACTTAACAAATTTGAACATTTCCTCACTGATTTCTACCCAGCATTAATATCAACTTGACAGATCATTTCGAATTCATATAATCCTCAGATTTGAGACACTTACTCATGAGAAAATTTCAATTTATGGCCTGAACAATTTATAGAAAAGGTACAATAAATTAAAGTGATGAATGGTTATACTACCAAATTATATGAATCTGTTATCACACCTAAAACTGGCCCCAACATTAAATCATAAATAGGCTCAAATTGATTTTCATTTTAAAACTAAATTCCCACTCCGAAGTCACTGACCTTTGCTTAACATTTAGTAAATGCAAAAGGTGAGTTTTAAACCAAATCAAGCTAACATCAATAATTACAGAACTCATACGATCGTAGGGAAAGCATCAATTTAGCTTAACAGTCTAGGGTTCAAACCAAGCTAAAACAGTCCTAGTTATACAGAAACAAGCAGATCTACCCAAACAGCACCAAAATACACAACAATGAACCCAACACCCCTTTAAAACTTTCAACAGCCCAAAATTCCACCAAAACCAGTTTAATTAGAATTAGAACCACTCGGAATCACCCAGAAAACTTCTGAAACTCCAGCAGGCAAACAATGAACCGAAAAATGTGACTTAATAACTAGAGATCTAAAATTCTCCAATGGAATAGTATATTTTTTTTGGATTTTGACGATTTCTTTTTTTTTTTTTTGGATTTTTGTAGAAGATTTAAAATTCTAAGAGAAAATTTAAAATTCTAGATTGAATTTGAATCTGAAGCTATATGATATTTGGGGGAAATTTTTTTAGGCTTTCAAACTTGTCTCCTAAAGCAGAATGGCCTACCTTTTTATATGCAAGAAAAGGGTGTCAAAGTTTTAGAACTTACTTCCCCAACTAAGACCTGAAAATTTTCCCCTCCTCATTTGTAACCCATCCCAGAAACTATTCCCTCTGTTAAACCTTTCAAATACCCCCAAAGTTCCCTGAAAATACTAATTAAATCCTAGCAGTTATAAGTTATAACCAATCACCTAAACTAATACTCATGTATACTACTTATCAGAATTGCTAACCAACTTAAAAGAAAATTTACCTAAACTAATAATCTGAACTAATTGAAATTAAACTATTACTGAACAATTAAGCTAACCAAAACAGAAACAAAAAATTTAAATTAAACTAATAAGCACCAATTATTGTATAAGCTATTTATTTGAACAATTACTGATTCGACATCCACAACTAAACTAATCGGAAAAACTTAAAACCATAACAATTGACAAAAAATTCAACTAAGGCTTACATTAATCGAAATTAAACTAACACCCAAGCGTTTAAACCAAACAGAATCAAACTGAGATTAAAAATACAAAGGGGTTACTGAGTTTGAAACAAACGACCCTAAATGAAGAACACAATTAGTGAAAGAAATAGATGAACTAAGAACGAATTCAAAGAACTTACCAAATTAGATCCGAACCCTAGTGCCTTCCCAATTTCGACCATGATGTGATATTAATCAACTATTCTTATCAAGAATAGTTAAATAATATCAAATCGTGGTGAAGTCGTGCCCAAATCAGAGAAGAAAACAACCTTGTTCAAACTACAAATTTTAAGTACCTAGATTCGAGAGGTTTGGGGAATATTGGAAGGTTAAAACCCATGAATTCGTGATGAGGGAGGTATGTGGATTATTGGTGTAGATATGTGATTTTTGACCTCCCCAAGATTTTTCATATTTTTAGCGTAAAATATTTAGTTTAGGTCTAATATAGCTATTTCAGCTAATTTTGACTCTTTTACTTTATTTTCGTCACAAAAATGAAAAATTATAAAACAAGGTATATAAATTTTAGTTTATGTATTTCTCATAAACTTGAAAAAATACAAAAATAATACTTTATATTTTATCTTTATATAAAAACGAAAAATACAAAAAAAATAGTTTCATTAGTGTTTTGTAGTTATTTTAATCTTGAAAATACCAAAAATAGTTTTGTTTTAATTTCTCATTTTAATAGTTATTTTGCTTACGTATGATTAATTAAATAAGGTCGTATTTTTATTCACAATTGCGGGGAAGGAATAACATTTGAATTTAAACGATCCATTTTTAGGCCCAATTTTTTTACCTAGCCCATAACAACCCAAGCCCAATACTCGTACTCAAACCCACTACCCTAAAACCTAGACACCTTAGGAGACACTACACGGACATAATAAAAAAGGAGGACCCAAGTCTTCTTCTTTAAAAAAGAAAAGAGGGAATACACATTTTGGGACTCTACACTAAGAGGGTGTTTGACTAAGCTTATAAGTTGGACAAACTGGTTTATAAGCACTTTTTGGCTTATCTACGCATTTGGTAAAATTAAAAGTGCTTATAAGTTAAGTGCTTATAAGCCAAAAGCCATAAGTTGGTCTCCCCCAACTTATCAAATTTTAGCTTATAAGCACTTTAGGTTTGACCAAAATATTTACTATTCTATCCTAAACTACTTCTTTTTAAAACAAAACTCTTCGTATACCCAGTTCCTCGGTTGCTTATTATTAATTTCAACACATTTATCTAAACACGTAACTGCTTATTTATTAAATCAGTTTCAGCACTTAAAAGTATTTTTCAGCCCCTAATGCTTATTGTTAGAATATACGCTTAACGCTAGAGTGGGTGAATAGCGTTATAATAAAAAACAGCGTAAACTTGTGGAATTTAAAAATTGCAGGAATGAAATAAGTGTGATAAGTAAATAATAAGGAACGAACGCACCGATGTTATCCTGGTTCACCACAACCCGTGGCTAGTCCAGTCCCCGAGAGACTCTCTCGAGATTTCCACTAACTTCGTTAAGCTTACGGGTGCTTAACAAACCGTTACAAACTGAGAACTTGAGTCACACAAGCCTCAACAACCTTTGCTCGAAGATACCACACTTCAAGACTTCAACCAAAGGAATCACAACGTTCCTTCTTACAATACAAGGGATTAACACTTCCCTTCAAGTGTATAAAAACACTTTGCACTCAAAACAAGACTCTCCTCAAGAGTAGATATGAGTAAAATAAATACACTCAAGAACGCAACAACTTTCGTCAAGAATTTGGCTCTCAAAAACTTATGTAATGAATAGAAAATGATGAATAAGAGAGTGTGCAAGCTTTAGTAATAATATGATCAGTTGTTGTCCTTAAAAGACTGATTTTAAGATGTATTTATAGTGTTGAAAATATGCACAACCGTTGCCTAATTGCCAATTAAGAATTGCTGATTTTGTGCTAAAACAATCGATTATCTAAATTGCATAATCGATTGTTTTCCAATCGTCCAAAAATCATTCCCAGATTTTACGCATAATAATCGATTATCTGAATCGTATAATCGATTATCTGGCAACGTTCAAAAAATCTTTTTCAGATTTTACTTAAAACAATCGATTATCAAAATCATATAATCGATTACTTGGCAACGTTCAAAAAATATTTTTCAGATTTTACTTAAAACAATCGATTATCAAAATCATATAATCGATTACTTGGCAACGTTCAAAAAATCATATTCAGATTTTACTTAGGATAATCGATTATCAGAATCATACAATCGATTACCAGACAGAGTTTGAAAATATTTTGGCAACGGTCATTTACATAATCGATTATGCTATATGTATAATCGATTATATTACAGTCTCGAAAAATCGAATAGACACTGCCTCAACACAATCGATTGTCATAAGGTGCACAATCGATTATTTTGTAGCTTTGAAAAATCTGATGGATACTGCCTCAACACAACCGATTATCATAAGGTACACAATCGATTGTCTTGCAGCTTTGAAAAATCTGATGGATACTGCCTCAACACAATCGATTATCATAAGGTACACAATCGATTGTCTTGTAGCTGCCTTAACATAATCGATTATCATAAGTACATAATCGATTATCTTTGTCCAGATTTTAGAGGCATGTTTAAAAATCATTTTGGTTAAAATAAATATGCATGATTTAAAATCATTTTGCTTTAAATTAAATATGCATGATTTGATAAAAATGATTTTACGAGAGAAGCCAAGTCTTGAGTCAATTGTCGGATCAAGATCACAATTAAAGAACGACTCATGTATAACTTTATTTCTTTGCTTAATCTTGATCTTTGTTTGTCTTGTGCTTGAATCTCGTTATGTATCAATTACGCGCTTGTGCTTGGACCTCGTCATATGTCAATTGCGCATCGTTTGTCATTTATCAAAATCTACAAATATGAACACACGTTTAGTTTAGTGCCTTGTGAGAACGTGTTTCAACAATTTCCCCCTTTTTGATAATGGCAAACCTTAATCGGGATATGCATATTAGATAATTCATAATGACGATCCAAGACAAGTAAATAGATATGCAATAAGATATGCAATTAGATATGCAATTAATTCCCTCTCAATATATGAATTCCCCCTCAATTTATGCCAATAAATATTAAGTGCATAGCCCTTATTCTTCCCCCTTTTGACATTAGCAAAAAAAGAATAAGCAAATAACTTGTTTATAATTCATAAAACAAATAATGTCAACATAATCGATTAGTGATACTTGATAATCGATTATATATTAAAGAGAAATCGATTATTCTGAAGAGGATTCGATTATTCTGCACCAATCTTTTATAATTCCCCCTGCCTTTAGGGCGATACCTGCAAAAATAAGTTAGGCTCCTCCGACGCTCAAGTTAGTAATTATGTGAAAGGGAAAATGCAATGCATGACTTATATCAACGTGGAGTCAAGAATCCCGAGTTCACTACGAATTCGGAAGAATGACTCTTTCTCTAAAGGCTTTGTAAAGATGTCGGCATATTGATGTTTGGTTTCAACAAATTCAATTTCGACATCACCTTTAAGAACGTAATCTCTTATAAAATGATGCCTAATTTCAATGTGTTTTGTTCTTGAATGAAGAACGGGATTCTTCGTCAAGCATATGGCACTAGTATTATCACATCTAAGAGGGATATGATCGATACTTAGGCCATAGTCCAAGAGTTGCTGTTTCATCCATAGGATTTGAGCGCAACAACTCCCCGCGGCTACATATTCAGCCTCGGTTGTGGACAACGCAACACTTACTTGTTTCTTGCTAAACCAAGAAACTAGAGAGCTACCGAGCAAATGGCAAGTGCCACTAGTGCTCTTGCGGTCCAATTTGCATCCACCAAAATCGGAATCGGAATAGCCAACAAGTTGGCGTGAAGAACCTTTGGGGTACCATAGACCCACATTTACAGTACCAACAAGATACTTCAATATCCGTTTCACCGCAGTTAGGTGAGACTCCTTAGGACATGATTGATAACGAGCGCATAAGCACATGCTAAACATGATGTCCGGTCTACTAGCAGTAAGATAAAGGAGAGATCCAATCATACCTCGATACTTCTTGGTGTCGACTTCCTTACCTTTCTCATCTTTGTCCAGATGGTCGGATGTGCTCATGGGAGTGGCCACTGCTTTTGGTTGCTCATTTCAAATCGTTTTAGCAATTCTTTGCAATATTTAGCTTGACAAATGAAGGTTCCTTCTTCCATTTGCTTTACTTGCAGCCCCAAAAAGAAGGTTAGCTCCACCATCATAGACATCTCAAATTCGCTTGTCATTAAATCAGAAAATTCCTTGCACAAAGCATTGTTAGTAGCACCAAAAATAATATCATCCACATAGATTTGAACTAATGAAATATCATTGTTTTTATGCTTAACAAATAGAGTGGTGTCAACTTTTCCCCTAATGAATTCATTTTCCAAAAGAAGTTTGCTCAATCGTTCATACCAAGCTCGGGGAGCTTGTTTAAGACCATAAAGTGCCTTTTTAAGCTTGAAAACATGATCGGGAGATTTAAAATCTTCAAAGCCCGGGGGTTGTTCAACATAAACTTCTTCTTGAATGACACCACTTAGAAAAGCGCTTTTTACATCCATTTGATATAAATTGAAATTCATAGAAGAGGCAAAAACAAGTAATAAACGAATAGCTTCTAACCTTGCTACGGGTGCATATGTTTCTTCATAGTCAATTCCCTCTTCTTGATTATAGCCTTTTGCTACAAGCCTAGCTTTGTTTCTAGTGATTACACCATTTTCATCTAATTTATTTCGAAAAACCAATTTCGTACCAATTATGGTATGATTTTCGGGTCTTGGCACCAAATCCCAAACGTCATTTCGTTTGAATTGGTTAAGCTCCTCTTGCATTGCCAAGGTCCAAAATTCATCCCCAATTGCTTCGGAGATGGTTGAGGGTTCAATTTGAGAGACGAAAGCAGTATGACCTAAGGTGTTCTTAAGAGTGTTTCGAGTACTTACCTGTTGTTCAATGTCGCCAATTACCTGTTCGAGAGGATGGTCTTTGATTTTCCTCCACGCGTTAGGCAGTTTCGTTTCTTTTTCCAGTTGTGGCGCTTCCTCCGATAATTGTTCCAAGATTTCATCTTGAATTTCCTTAGGAGTTTCCTCTTGTACTTTGTCTTGAGGACTTATTGAGTTTAAAATACCTGCAAGATCAAAACCAGAATGCTTTCTCGCCAAGCGAGCATTATTTTCGGAAAACACAATATGAGGGGATTCCTCCACAGTTTCGGTTCTATTATTGAATACTCTATATGCTTTGCTACGTGAAGAGTAACCAATAAAAATTCCTTCATCGGATTTTGCATCAAATTTTCCCAAATTGTCTTTTCCATTGCTATGAATATAACATTTACAACCGAATACTCTAAGAAGGGAGATATTTGGTTTCCTTCCCTTGTAGAGTTCATAGGGAGTTTTCATGAGTATTGGCCTTATGACTAGTCTGTTTAAAACGTAGCATGCGGTACTCACGGCATCCGCCCAAAAATGTTTGGGAATCTTAGCCTCATCGAGCATGGTTCTAGCCATCTCTTCGAGACACCTATTTTTCCTTTCCACCACTCCATTTTGTTGTGGTGTACGTGGAGCAGAGAAGGTGTGCTCGATACCGAGTTCGTCACAAAAGTCCGCGAAGAGATTGTGATCGAACTCTCCCCCATGATCACTTCTTATTGAAGTGACGGTCGTATCCTTTTCATTTTGAACACGTTTAAGAAAGCATTTAAAATTATGAAAATCCTCACTTTTGTGAGCAAGAAATAGTGTCCATGTAAATCTAGAATAATCATCAACAATAACAAAAGCATAACGATTTCTACCAAGACTTTTAATGCGAGATGGTTCAAAGAGATCCATGTGGAGAAGTTGCAAAGTTCTAGTAGTTGAAACAATATTTTTCGATTTAAAAGATGCTTTTGTTTGCTTTCCTTTTTGACAAGAATCACAGATAGAGTCTTTTTCAAATTTCAAATTTGGAAGACCAATAACTAAATTTTGTGAAACTAATTTGTTTAAAAGATGCATGTTGATGTGAGCTACTCTACGATGCCATAACCACATATCATCTTCTTTGCTCATAAGACAATTCACATATTCAGATGAAGAATTTTCGAGATCAACCATATAGATGTTATCCATTCTAAAACCACGAAGAATAATTTTAAAATCGCTACGGCGAAAAACTAAGCATTCATCCGAATCAAATAAAACAAGATTTCCCTTATCACATAATTGACTTATGCTCAAGAGATTATGTTTTAGACCTTTAACTAGCAAAATATGCTTAATGGAAGAAGGTTCATCCTTACCGACCTATCCAATGCCGATAATTTTTCCTTTGTTGTTATCTCCAAAAATAACGCTTCCTCCTTCCTTGTGTTCTAGTTGAAGGAACTTGGATTCGTCTCCGGTCATATGTTTGGAGCATCCACTATCAAGGTACCAAAGTACACTTGATCCCTTCAAACATACCTACAAGACAAATTAATGAGTCTTTGGTACCCAAGCTGTTTTGGGTCCTTGAGAGTTAGGTGTAACAAGCTGTTGTGCTTGACATGCAGTTAAGTATCTATGTCTAGTAAACAAGCAGGAGCAATATGTCCAATTCGATTGCAATAATAACAAATAACATTAGGATTATGCATTCGTCTAGGTTGATAGTAGTTGGACAGACGAAATTTGTTTACTCTATTTTTGACAATATGACTATTGCGCATTTCATGAAAATCATTTATCCTACTATTTGTTCTAGGATATGCAACATTTCTAGAATAGTTATTTCTAGGTTGAAAGCCATTTCTAGGTGTCCTGAAAAGTTCAAAGTTTCTTCTAGTGTTTGGTCTAGGATATGCATCATTTCTAGAATAGTTATTTCTAGGTTGAAGGCCATTTCTAGGTGTCCTAAAATGTTCAAAGTTTCTTCTAGTGTTTGGTCTAGCATGCATGTTGATTCTAGGATTGTTATCTCTAGGATGAACATTTGTTTTATTTATCCTAGGTTGAGCCTTAGGTGGTTGTGGTTTGGCTTCAACTTTTTCTTTAGGCTCGTTTTTAAAACCTATCCCATGTTTGGTCGATTTCAAATTAACAAGAACTTCATTCAAATTTTTATGAGAAGAATTGAACTTATCTAGGGTGCCCTTAGGTCTTTCTACCTCAATTTTTAGATGCATGCAAGAAATACAATTTTTACTAGAGCTCTCGGGTTTGTCAGCGCTTCTCTTGCTGAAAAGTTTGTTTTCTTCTTTCAACTTCTCATTTTCCAAAATCAATTTTTCCAAATCTTTTTCTTTCAAGGAGAGTTGTCTTTCAAAATCTTTTTCTTTCAAAGAAGCATTTCCTTAGTGTTCTTAACAGTTTTGGAAGCTTTAATGAATTCACTATACAACTCATCAAACGCATTTCGCATTTCCTCAAGAGAATAGAAGTTTTTGGAAGAAATTTGACATACCTCTTCTTGATTGTCTTCGTGTGCCATAAGACAAAGATTTGCGGTTTCGTCTTCTTCTTCCTCACTTGACTCGTCTCTGGAGTCGCCTCCCCAAGATATGTATGCTCGTTGTTTCTTGAAGGGTTTCTTCTCCTTTTTGACATTTGGGCAATTTGATTTAATGTGCCCGATTTCTCCGCATCCATAGCACTTTACTTGATCTCCTTGTTATTTGCCTTTTCGTTCATACTCTTTTCGCATGAACTTTTGAAATCTCTTAATAACGAGTCCGAACTCGTTATCTCCATCCTCATCATTTTGAGGTTGACTTGTGCTTGCCTTGAGGGCGATTCTTTGTTTCCTTTGATCATTTACAAGAGGGTTAAGTATAGTAGATTCATAAGTTTTAAGATTACCTCTTAATCCGTCGATGGTGACATTTGAAATGCCAATAGACTCTTGAATCGCGTCGGCCTTGGAGCGCCATTCCGGAGTGAGACTTCGGAGAATTTTTCGGACAAGTTCCTTATCCGTGAAGGTCTTCTTAAGAGCATGTAAGTCATTAATGATTTTTGAAAATCGTTCGAACATGTCATCTACCCTTTCGCCTTCCTTCATGTGAAACAGTTCATATGCATGGGTTAGAAAATCAACTTTAGCCTCTCTTACCTGGTCCGTACCTTCGTACGTGATTTCCAGCTTATCCCACACTTGCTTCGCCGTTGTGCAATATGATATTTTTCTGTAATCATCAGCGTTTATAGCACAATACAATAAGTTGATGGCTTTAGCGTTGTTCTGCACTTTTCGGATATCATCCGCATCGTATTCATCTTCGGATTTTGGAACCCATTCATTTTCAACCTTTTTGGTTGGAATTTGTTCTCCCTTCATTATAACCTTCCACAGATGAAAATTATTCGATTGAATGAATATTCTCATCCTCTCCTTCCAGTACGTATAGTTTGTGCCATCGAATAGTAGTGGTCGGGTGGAGCATTGTCCCTCACCTATTCCTGCAAAAGAATACGAGTAGAAGCCATAGATTGTTTCTCTCAAACGGTTAAGTTTTTCAGAGAGTTGGGCTCTGATACCAATTGTTAGAATATATGCTTAACGCTAGAGGGGGGGGGGGGTGAATAGCGATATAATAAAAAACAGCGCAAACTTGCGGACTTTAAAAATTGCAGGAATGAAATAAGTGTGATAAGTAAATAATAAGGAACGAACGCACCGATGTTATCCTGGTTCACCACAACCCGTGGCTAGTCCAGTCCCCGAGAGACTCTCTCGAGATTTCCACTAACTTCGTTAAGCTTACGGGTGCTTAACAAACCGTTACAAGCTGAGAACTTGAGTCACACAAGCCTCAACAACCTTTGCTCGAAGATACCACACTTCAAGACTTCAACCAAAGGAATCACAACGTTCCTTCTTACAATACAAGGGATTAACACTTCCCTTCAAGTGTATAAAAATACTTTGCACTCAAAACAAGACTCTCCTCAAGAGTAGATATGAGAAAAATAAATACGCTCAAGAACGCAACAACTTTCGTCAAGAATTTGGCTCTCAAAAACTTATGTAATGAATAGAAAATGATGAATAAGAGAGTGTGCAAGCTTTAGCAATAATATGATCAGTTGTTGTCCTTCAAAGACTGATTTTAAGATGTATTTATAGTGTTGAAAACATGCACAACTGTTGCCTAATTGCCAATTAAGAATTGCTGATTTTGTGCTAAAACAATCGATTGTCTAAATTGCATAATCGATTGTTTTCCAATCGTCCAAAAATCATTCCCAGATTTTACGCATAATAATCGATATCTGAATCGTATAATCGATTATCTGGCAACGTTCAAAAAATCTTTTTCAGATTTTACTTAAAACAATCGATTATCAAAATCATATAATCGATTACTTGGCAACGTTCAAAAAATCTTTTTCAGATTTTACTTAAAACAATCGATTATCAAAATCATATAATCGATTACTTGGCAACGTTCAAAAAATCATATTCAGATTTTACTTAGGATAATCGATTATCAGAATCATACAATCGATTACCAGACAGAGTTTGAAAATATTTTGGCAACGGTCATTTACATAATCGATTATGCTATATGTATAATCGATTATATTACAGTCTTGAAAAATCGAATAGACACTGCCTCAACACAATCGATTGTCATAAGGTGCACAATCGATTATTTTGTAACTTTGAAAAATCTGATGGACACTGCCTCAACACAATCGGTTATCATAAGGTACACAATCGATTGTCTTGCAGCTTTGAAAAATCTGATGGACACTGCCTCAACACAATCGATTATCATAAGTACATAATTGATTATCTTTGTCCAGATTTTAGAGGCATGTTTAAAAATCATTTGGGTTAAAATAAATATGCATGATTTAAAATCATTTTGCTTTCAATTAAATATGCATGATTTGATAAAAATGATTTTACGAGAGAAGCCAATTCTTGAGTCAATTGTCGGATCAAGATCACAATTAAAGAACGACTCATGTATAACTTTATTTCTTTGCTTAATCTTGATCTTTGTTTGTCTTGTGCTTGAATCTCGTTATGTATCAATTGCGCGCTTGTGCTTGAACCTCGTCATATGTCAATTGCGCATCGTTTGTCATTTATCAAAACCTACAAATATGAACACACGTTTAGTTTAGTGCCTTGTGAGAACGTGTTTCAACACTTATCAGTTACTCTAAATCAGCTAAGCCAAACGGGCTCTAAGACACAACACTTGAATACACATTTGGAAGACCAAAAGTCTTCTTCTTCATCATCATCTCAACAGAAGAAAACCCTAGCGGCCATTTCCCAAACCACCACTGTCCATCTCACGACGTGAACCAAACCAAGCAGACCCCACAATGCCTGGACCACCCGTCGTCCCCACCTGAAGCAGCTTTGTCGCCGAAAACTGAATGAACTAGCAGCAACGTCAAACTCTAACGAGAAGCAGCTGCTGCGTCATCCACACCACTTCAACCACAAGCGACCATCTCCAGTCCACGATGTCAAGCAGTCTCCGTCGACCAGCCCAGCAGCATCCAGCTGCTTCACCTGTCTGTCGACTACCCTATCTCCATCGTCATCCGTCTCCTCCAAACCACTTCTACCTAATTTTTGGTTTATAAGCACTTAGCTAATAAAAACTTTTTAATTTTACCAAATGCGTAGATAAGCCAAAAAGTGCTTATAAGCCAGTTTGATCAGCTTATAAGCTTGCCAAGTACCCTCTAGATGAGTAATGGACCGTCCGATCATAGGAAATGGAAGGCCATGATTGACTTGCATTGAAACGACGTAGTAGCATCCTTATGCTACGTCGTTTTGATGGTTTGAGGGTGGTATGTCTGGACCGGGTATGGATACACTTTGGGCCTGAACTGGGACGGGTAATTCTGGGCGTGATTGGGAAATTGGGCTGAATCAATGGCCCAAATCCTGATGTTTTCCAAAGGGCAACTTTTCTCCTTTTTCTTGATTTTTCTCTTTTATTTCTTTTGTTTTTGTTTTTATTTTTGTTATTTTCTTTTCTTTTCCTCTTGTTATTTTAATTTTATTTTAATTTTGACCTATCAAAAAATCCAAATTAATTCCTAGAATTAAAGAAAAAAAACTAATTAAACCCAAAATTATTCAAGAAATCAAAATAAACTCAAATGCAAACTACACCATATTTTTTGCTACTTAACTGTGTAATTTTGGTACTTAATTATTTGTGCTAATTGGTATTTAGATTTAATTTAATATAATTTTAGTTAATTTAGTTATTATAATTTAAGTTAGGATTTTGGTTTTAATAATTAGGAAATAAAAAGAAAAGAAAAGGAAAGGAAAGGAATTAAAAGAGGGAAGTCAAACATTGGGCCAAATCAAGAAGCCCAAACAAAACCACCCCCAAACTCGGTCAAACCCTCGCCAAACCGGCGCAAGACCTGCCAAATCTGGTCCGTCTCTAACCCCAACCAAACCGACGACGTTTCAGGCGTATCGATCAGAACCGTTGAATTATATTGATCCAACGGTCCCCAAAGACCTAGCCAACCAGTATCCAGTCCCGACTCGTCCACTCCACTAACCGACCCAACCCCCCATTTAACCAAACGATCTCGTTCCCCTTTCAATCTAACGGCCAGAATCCGTTCAAGCCATTTTAGTAAAAACTAACATAGAAACCCGATCCCCCCCTATTTCATTCCAACACCCCGTCCCCATCGTCTCCTTCAGAGACAAAAAGCCCCCAAACCCTAGACAGCCGCCCTCCTTTCCACCGCCCAAAACCCGGCGGTGCTGGCTCTGATTAACACCCTAGACTCACCTTCACCTCCCCATCCCCAATCACCAACCAGTTTCCTTCAAAACATACCCAACTCCTTCGAATATTAGATCAAAAGTTGAACACTGAGTTTCCAAAACTTAAAATCGGTGGCCGGTTTTGAAGATTTGAAGTCAGAATAGGTTTTATTCATGTGTTTTCGTTTGAGAACCCATGATTAAAACCTATTTCGACCAAAATCGAAGGGTGCCGGAGACTTTTTCAAGCCGAGAACTTGCCGTCCATTTTAGGTATCCCTCATTTTTCTTTTGATTTATTTAGCTTTCATGTTTCTTTTCTCCTTTTTCTATTTTTCTGCTTCATCTCATTATTCTCGACTGCTTTTGATATTTTTGTTTATCGGATTAATTTCCCTTTATGTTAATTTATTTCGTTTTGGTAATTAGTTTTGATTCGTTAAATTTAGTCAATTAATTGTTGAGTTAGTTAGTTTGTTAATCTGTTAGAACATTTTGGATTTTGCAATTGATAACTAATCTTGTCGTTTGGGATTGGATTGTTGAGTTAGTTAGTTTGTTAATCTATTAGAACATTTTGGATTTTTCAATTGATAACTAATCTTGTCGTTTGGGATTGGGTTGTATCCGAGTCAATTGACAAAGAACAACCCATCTAAATTGCATTAGGGCATTAGTTCAGCTTCGACCCTTAACTCATGTGGGATTTTAAGGCTAAATAACAGGGGGTTTAGGGTTTAATTATGAATTGGAAAATAGAGTTGACAACTTGTTAGACACCTTTAGAGGTGGAAAATCAGAATTAACATAGGCTATCAGGGCACGCCTAACTTAAAAATCATGCTGTCCATACCCATTGAATAGAATAATCGGAAAAAGGGGTAATGAGGTACTGAGAGACCTATTTTAGTATTTGAAAATCAGAGAATGATGGAGAAATGGTTTATTAATTGTTAAAATGCTCTTGAGAGCTGGAAAGGGGAGTTTGGATATAAATAGGGGAGATTGATTCAATTTTTAGACAGAGTATTGAGAGCTTGAGAAAAACAGAGAGGCAATTTTAGACAACATTTTGAGAGTTAAGGAGAAACAGAACACAAGAGAGGAGAACACAGAGAGATCAAAAGCTTTTAAGGCATTCAGTTTTGAGACAGAGTTTTGATAGAGTTAATAATAGAAGAGAGATTGATTTTAAGAGGAAGAACATTAGACTTTCTATGCAAACATACAAAAGCTACAGAAAATTCAAAAAATGTAATGTTCCATTCAGTTTTTCTAGTTTAATGTCGAGTTTCAGTAGATGATCTTGATCTTCTAGCCTAGTTTTGAGTTGCTGGAGTTACTTATGAGATCAATTGGTCCAGTTTTGGGTGTGTTCGAATTGTGTTGGTCATTTTGAGCATATTTGGTTGGTTCAGTTAGCTCCTGGGTCTATTTGTTGGTGTCTTTCAAGCTGAAATAGTTGTGGTTGTCTTTTGCTGCTTGAAACTGCATCTCACGTTGCTGCTGACCTCCCTTTTCCTCATCGCCTTTGTTTGTCAACTTCTAGGTACACATCTTAGGATTGTTTCAATGTAGCATTTCTTATTGAAAGTGAAATGAAAATGAAGACATGTCTCTGCTATAGATCTGTTATTATCCATTAGATAATTTTCTGTGATTTGGTTGTTTAAACATTGTAATTAAACTTGGAATGTATAAATGGACTCAAGACTGTTTCGTATTAGCTAGATTGTTACTTTTTATGTCTCGAATGTATATGAACTTCTGAATTTGAGTATTAGTTGCAATTAGTTTCATGTTAGGTTAATGAAATAGTTTTAGTTTGGCATTTATTTCGTGAATTTGTTTAAAAGTTATTCAACAATGAAATAAATCTTCAATAGTCGTTTTCACTTTAATTTGTATTCAAATAGGATTGTTTAAAGTTTGTCTTCAATTGTGTTGAATTTGCAAGGAGTGAGATGAAGCTTTGAGTATTTGTTGTCATTCTCAATCAGTGATTAAATAGGACATAGAGATGGATATTATATTTGATTAAAATGTGAACTGCTTTATAGTAGAATAAGCATAAATATCCCTTTGGAATGGAACTTGAATTCTGAATTGGTCATTAATCTCTACGCTACCTGCCTTCAAAAGTTCGAATTGCATAATCAACCTTTTGGGACAGTTTTACGCTCAACTAATAAAATATTGGTGTCCATGTTGTTGAGTTCACATTTTATTCTATAATTATTCTGATTCTGGGCTCAGACGTGAGGCCCAGATGGCTGCTACCCAGTTGTAACTGAATTGAATAATCCCTCTTGGCCTGGTTTCTGTAACAATAGGCCCAAACTGTCCAACCTGTTGTGCTTTGAACGAATTGCTAAATCTGCTTTGTCTTTACTTCATAAATTACTGGGTTGGTTTGACTTGAAATTAGAATCATAGGGATTTTGGCCTTTTAGACATGTTAATTAATTAGGACTTTTCTTTTATGGTTAGAGATAATTAAATAGAAAATCATAGTTTACTTTAAGTTGGACCTTTAAATAATAAATGAGATGAGCCTCGCCAAATAAAAATACAAAAATTGCGTGGCCCTCAATAAATGCTTGTGTTAACAATACTTAGATTTCGGGACAAGCCGTTTAACGAATGCCCTCCCCAAAGATAATAACGTGTTAGTCTCTTTAGGTGTGTATTTTAATAACGTTATCTTCCTTAAATCGGGTGCGCATTTATGTGAGCCAAATCTAAATCTCAATGAAGTTGAAATGTGTCAATAAGCACTGGTGCATTTATGTGATGTGGTTTGAGACACGTTTTTCACGACGTTGTAATTCTTGCTAAAAATAATAATGAAAGCGGTTTAAAATTATAGAAGTATAAGCTAAAACATGTTTTGAAATCAGATAAATCCAAATATGACAGTTGAGCGACCGTGCTAGAATCACGAAATCCGGGAATGCCTAACACCTTCTGCTGGGTTTAGTAGAATTTTTTACTCGGATTTCTGGATCGCAGACTGTTAATAGAGTCATATTTTTCCTTGGTTCGGGATTCAACCAGTGACTTGGGATACCATTAATATAACAAGTGGCGACTCTAAAATCTTAATAATAATAAATCCCGTTTTGATTGTCCTTTAAGTGGAAAAACTCCTTTTTACCTTTACGGGTGTAGCGAGAAAGGAGGCGTGACAACTCTGGCGACTCTGCTGGGGACACAAACCCAGAACTTCGGTTCAGGGTATAAGAATTCAAGCTTAAAATAATTGTTATATTTTATTTTCCTACATGTTTCATGCTAATTGTGCTAAATGATTACAACTTTGATATTATCTGAAATTGTATATAAACTATGCCGAAACCCATATCTTCTTACCTCTGGGGATGTGCTTAGTGGTTGATACTCCCAATTCTGTTAGTGTTATACTCTGAAATAAAAAAAAGATGCTCGGACAAGTTACTAAGTCGGACGATCTTGCGGGGCCTCGGTACGTTGCCCCCTCCTAAACTCGAGTTTTTCGCTCGGGTACACTGTTTAGAACACATACCCAGGTTTTGAGCCTTGAATAACTTGAATTCATGCTGGATCCCTAGTATGAATGTTTAATTGCATCATCTGCATTTGATTTGGGGGACTCAACACAAGGGTTGAGTCCGTCTAGGACAAGCAACCTGAAATGAAAAAGACCATCTTGCTGCATCCTATTTGTTTTACGCATTTATTTGCTTAAGACTTGCATGCTGACCGGCTTCTGAAAATCAGGAATATCGGAAAATTGAGGGAAAAAAAAAGAAAAAAGAGAAAAATAGCAGTGTAGAAAGAAAATTACCTATTTTTAAGAAAAATCCAGTGCTTAAATTGCGTTGAAACTTTGCCGAAAATTTGAGAAAATTAAAAAAAAAAATGTATTTTTTAAGTTTGATTTATTTGAAAAGCAAAATAAAAGAGTCTTGTTTTTAAAATTAGTTTATTTTCTTTGCCCGAACTACGTATGTTTGATTCTCACCGGATGTGAGATATGTAGGCAACCCTCATCAAGTCCAACCTCCCCTTTTGCAAAAATAGCCAAAAAAGGTTAAAATTTTAATTTTTGTCATAAATAAGTCGGGTAATGTCGTTTTGTCAAAAATAGCCGAATGTTCCCAAAAGGGACGCTGAAAGGCTGACTTTACGTATACAACCACCTTTGGTCATTTTCAAGTTTTAACCGGTTATCTTACGCAACCTTAAATCTTCGTCCTCGAAGTGCTGAAAGGTCATGTTCGAAAAATCGGGTTTTTCATTTTAATTTAAAAAAATCGTCAATTTGTTTTGAGTCAAATAAATCATAATTTTTGCTTAATTACCTTAATAAATGTGCAGAATGAGCACGAATCAGAATTTACCCGGAGCCATTATAAACAAGATCCCTTTGGAATTGCATATGTGGTGGAATGATTTTGGCGAATCACGGCAAGACACAGTCAAGTTGTACTTGGGAGGACTTACTGGGTTATTGAAGATTAATCCGAGGGGTAATATCATTAAGGCATTGATTCCTTTCTAGGATCCGGCACATAATGTATTTCACTTCTCAGATTTTGAATTTACCCTGACATTGGAAGAGATAACCGGATACATCGGGGATCCCAAAGTTCCTTTGAGGAAATAGTACTTAATTGCTCTGAGGGCCGTAGCCATACACAGGTTCTTAGATTCTTTGAAGATACGTAGGACGGTCCACAACCCATACTTGGTGGAGGGATTTTGTACTCTATCATTCATATACGATAGATATGGTCATATCAGAGTGTTCAACAATCTAAAGAGCAAAAGCAAGGAAAACCGCCTGAAGTGGGAAGAGCATAGTTTTTTTGCATTTATTGTGGCCTTTTTGGGACTTCTAGTGTTTCCTAGAAAAGACGGGAAAATTGATATACGAGTCGTCGGGGTTGTCAGTACTTTGCTCACTCAGGACAATAGTACTCGGGCACCCATGATAGTAGCCGACATCTTCAGCGCCCTTACCGCTTGCGAAGCCGGAAGGGATTTTTTAAGGGCTGTAATGTAGTGCTGCAAATATGGATGATTTTACACTTATGCCATCGCCCTCAATTTATGAGCTATGAGTTAGCAGAGAAGACATGTATAGAAGAAATTTCTACAAGATTTGACAGGATTAGCTTGCCAGAGGAGGTCACCGAATGGGCAGCACGCCTGCGTTCCATCACCGCATGCCAGATAAAGTGGACATTCGGGTGATTATCTGTGGACGAGATCATATATATGTCAGTCATAGGATCTCTTTTTCTACTGATAGGACTCAAGAATATTCAACCATATGCCCCGTATCGAGTCTTGAGGCAGTTGGTAAGATGCCAAATAGTCCCGAAGAATGAAGATCTCAACAGCCAGGTAGTCGAAATTGGGCCTAGTGGCCAATTCACCGAAGCAATCGTTCGCAAAATTTGGAACGAATGTCAATACTTGAAAGCGGAGACTTGCGTGTGGGATTGGTCCAAAGGTAAAGTGTCGCCAGGATACCTTGCTTGGTACAGGAGAGAACTTGAGTTCAAGAGGCCACCTAAAAGACCTCACGTCCAGGGTTTCGTTGAGTCATCACAGGGTCAGTGGGACTAGTTGGCTAAAAAGCGTGAATACATGGCCACAATAGGCAAGCTGAAGAAGCAAGTCATAGATCTTCAATTTGAAAAAGATGTTCAGACCGTTGCAGATGAGGGGGAAAAAGAAGAAGTTAGTCCGAGAAAATGAGGACCTTAAAGTTCAAATCCGGAAAATGAGAATGACTGGAAAAAAACCATAAATAAGTCGGGCTGACAAAAAATACATAAATGAACTAAAAGAGAAAGCCCGCAAATGCAAAAGGATTTGAAAAAAATCTAAAGCTAGCTTAGCAAGGATATGAGCCATATGAGCAAGGGTAAAGAAGAGCAGGCACGACATCTACGACAGATGAAGAGGGACTACGAGGGGAACATTACTATATTGAGAGAAACAATATCCACCCTCATGAACGGGTCTTCAGACGAGCCAAAGATTTCAGAACAGATAGGAAACAATGTTATGACCTGATGGTGAGGATGGAAGAACAGATGCATGAATTTCAAGATCAACTCTTTCACAACTCTCAAGTGCCGGGAATCAATAGATAGAGCGGTTGCTTCTGGAAAAAGACAGAATCAGGGAAAGAATTGAAGATAACGCGCACTACGTCACTAGGAAGTTCCGCATGCGAGGATATGACTCATACCACCTTCTTCGATGCGATAATGATTTTTGGCCGCCAGATCATGGGTGAATTGAAAAGGCTGCAAAGGGATCTCGTACAAAGGTCCGCAGCAAGGCCGAATGATGCCTCGCGGACCCTAGGAAAATGTAGAGCATTAGAATAATGTTTTGAGTCAATACTTTTTGGGTTTGAAAGTCTGATTTTAATTCAAGTATTTTCATGGTGTTCAAGTGCTGAGTGTATTTTTGAGCCAAGTATTTTCACTTATTCAGAGTCTGTTGTTTGAGTTTTGAGTATTTCGAATTATGATTGTAATCAAAGAAGTCGTTATGAAAATCCCAAAAATTTTGTTACATCCTTATCTATCAGAATTATGCACGGTCTGATTCATGCGGAGACATGATACGTAGGCAATCCATATAATATTCGACCATTAAAAAGAAAAAAGAAAAAAAGAAAAAAAGAAAAAAAGAGAAAGTGAGAAACAAAGAAAATAAAGGAAAGTTTGGGAGGCATTAAAAAGGGGACATGATCACGCCCAACTATGCCTTATAAACAAGGATACTGTGGTCATTGCAAATATAATCTGGTTTACAAGTCCGGAGTCGAATCCCACAGATAACTAAGGTCTAGCTACAACTGTTCAGTATTACCTAAAAGACAAGCTTGAATAGTTCCTAACTTATAGGTATTAATATTCCTGTGTTTAGCTAATTAATTAAAAAATTAAAACAATAAATTAACAACTAAAGATACTAAGAGTTAGAGACAAGATTAAGGAGGTCTAGAGTTATGATTTCCCCAATTGTCGGAATCCTTCCCGCTATGCCTTCTCTAATTTTGCTAAGTATTATCTACCGACCATGAGGACTCTTCTTACTGTAAATCTCTCCCGAGTAATCACGACAATTTACTAGACGCACTCCCGATCTACGCTAGCTGGCTTTTAATACAACTCACTTTAGATCGCACCCAAGGCTTCATTCTCCCTAATCCCCCCTTTAAACCCTCGGTTATTGATCCCTCATATACTCTGGGAGTGGTGTTTTTCAAAAATTACCTAAATATGCATTCTCTCCCAAGATATGCATATTAAATAGGCACATTCAATTGAGAGCTCTTCAACCAACCACAATATAAATGTAGTTGAACAAATAGAGAAAAGCTATAACTCAATTATATAAAAACACAACAAGAATTTATCCTACAAAAGTTTCTATCAAAACTCTAGATAAAAAATTAGCTATTCATAATAGTATGTAAAACTACAATACTAAAAGTCATAACCAACAATAAAAAATAGGAAGAGGAAAGAAAAAACTTGTGAAGAATTCCCAAGCCTTGCACCTATTGTGTCTCTGCCTCCTTAGGTCAAATCTATGTCAAAAATATGTCCAATACTTTCAAAATAGGTTTAGGACCCCTTTTATACAAGTTGGAATAGTGTAGGGCCGAAATAACCTTGTCCCGGACTAAATAGGATTTATTTTTTACGTTTGAAGCGGGGCGACCGTGGCCAAAATGCAGCAGACCCGCGGCCAGATCACCTTTCTTATTGTTTTCCGCGGTCGAGGTTTTGATCGCATCCTTTACCCTGCTCTACAATTTGAAAAAATGTAAAACATGAAAGTTGTAGCCATTTGAATTAGATTTCCAACCATATATTATGGAGCATATATTAAGTTCTGAGAAAATAGTTATGTCTATTTTACTAGACAGTGCGAAATATGCCTCTTCGAGTCTTCGTTCGTACTTAATTATCAAATTTGACCCCCGAACACGATCCCGGCTTAATTACTTGAGCTTTTACTCAGACTTCAAAGCTTAAAATCACTTAAATTCATTCCATAACATCTACATAGCTCGTAATCACACCTACAAAGCATAAAACACACAATTAGCGCAAAATACTAGCGAAAAAACGCAAACTCAACTAAAGTGCAGTAAATTAGAGTGTAATAATCGACTAAAATATGTAATTATAGCCTATCATCAACACCCCACACTTAAACCATTGCTCGTCCTCGAGCAATCAAACTACACTTTTTATGGACACGCCCTTTTTAAATAATTCTCCTAATCCATCACACCATGGGTATTTAAAATAGACTCAACACAAAAGCGTAACATCTTCACCTCAAGATTTGACTCACAAGTACCACGCATTATTTACAACTCACCTATTTACTCTAACATAAAGGTCACTGACATTACCTTTCCTTCATGAATCAAGTGCCCTCACACAACAAAAGAGAGTAGTTCCACGCAATAAATTTAAGAACACTTAGGAACTCAAGATAGAAAGAATTCACTCACTCTCAGAAATAACATTCATATGTCACAAAAGCTGCATCATAGGCTTGCATGTAGTGACTACTCCACTAATAGAGTTCATTCAATCTAGGATCAATTAGGACTTTATTTTGTTATAATGTAAGCTACAAGTAGGATAAATTTAGATATAAGAGTGACTATACCTCCCTAAGCACTTTAATACATATACTTTAACATTCAAACCCCATATTTATGTCAAGCCAAACTCCACCTTCACATCAATATTCTCATGACCCAAATTTCATACCCGGCCGTGATGGCGCCTCTCGTAAATACAAGGCCAGTCAACTAACCCAAAGCCTCTTTTTAACAAATATTTAAACATAAATGAATAGAGAAAAATACAACTTAATGGCATTAAAACTATTGATTTCATCCCAATACGACCCCACCGGGGTATCACAAATCACGAACATCTAAAGAAGACAGAATACCGCTACAGGGACAATAATATATATAAGGTAAAAATTGGAGTTCAAAAGATGAAGTCTGGTGCCGCGAACGCTGGCGGTCACCTTGCTCAGCTACGATAGTACCTTCAATCCGCAAATAACCCGCTTACGGGAAACAATACCTACAACTACACACGTGGTGCATGGAGTAAGTGAGTACTACCAACTCAGTGAGTCATAAGAATATATAATGTGTGAAGATATAAATCCACTAAATGCCAATATGTAAAGCTAAAATTATCAAATTAATACCATCAATGAGAAAATAGCATCAAAACCACATCAGGTATATCAGGAAAAATATATATGCATGAATGCAATGCAATGCACATGACCACTACGGCGTGTAGCCCGATCCATTTGGGTATCCGCGCTTACTAGGGGTGTGTACAGACTCCGAATGGGCTCCAACAACCCAAGCGTAATGTCATCGTATCATCGCTGCAGCGTACAACCCGATCCACACTCAGTCCAGAATATGCATGTGAGTCACACAACAGAATCAATTTATAATCCTCAGTTCCAATTATTAGGAAAACCTAATTAAGTTATTTAAACTGTAGGAAAGTGACCAAGCATTTTCGAAACAGTGTCAAAAACTTAGGACTGAGATCAAATAATATGCAAATCATGCTAACACAATTGTATTAATCCTAAAGGATCCTACAAGTCGGCACAAGGCCCAAAACATGGCAATAAGTCCAAATATTATCAATATAATGTGTGTATCAATCGCCAATATGTTATTATTATCACTCGGGATGGATCAAGTCACAATCCCCAACCATAAACGACCCCACACCTACCATGGGGTGTGAGTCACGCCTCCATATAGCATCACAGTGTGATATATCGGGGTTTCAAACCCTCAGGTCATCATCTACACAGATTACTCACCTCTAACCGGCTGTAGACTAGTTCGCAATGCCCTTTACTCTTGAATCGACCTCTTCGCACAAATCTAGTCGAAACCACAATGAATACATTACTATGAGCTAAAGAAACATAACCCTATCGAAAATACTCGAAAAAACACTAAAATCACGAAGTTGGCAAAACTCGAGCCACGGGCCCACTTCTCGAAAAATTACGAAAGTTATATCATCGGATTCCTCGTCTCGCCACGAGTTCGTACATATAAAATTTACCAAAATCAGAGTTCAAATGACCCCTCAAATCCCCAATTTATCCAAGATGGTTTTTTTTACCCCTTTTCAACAAAATTTCCAGATTAAACGTTAAAACTCGTAATAGATTCAAGTATACAACCAAAATTGAGTTAGGAACACTTTTCCCATTTTATATCATGAAAATTGCTTCGAAAATCGCTTCAATCCGAGATCCATAGCTCCAAAAATGAGAAAAATAGCGGACTACTCAAAATATACACTATCTGTGATTTTCGCATCTGCGGTATTGTTCATTAGGGGTGTACATAGACCGGGTTGGTTCGGATTTTACAATTACCAAACCAAACCAAACCAATTGTGTCGGGTTATTAAATCTAAAGACCAAACCAAACTAATAAATTCGGGTTTTTCAATATCGGTTTTTCTCGGGTTTTTTCGGATTTTCGGGTTATTCGGGTTTTTTCGAATTTTTTTCCGGTAAAATTTTCGCAGAACAAAATATATAACGTATGCTCAAAATATTTCTTTAATCCTAATAAGATACAACTATATAAAGTATTTTGAAGAAAATACTACAAAATATGAGATATGTCATGACTCATGACATTATCCTAAATATTCAACAATAAAAAATAATAAAATTATGTACTATAAATATTGCTAATTAAAAAGTCATAATAAAAATAAACATAATCTAAAAGCACTAATTCATGCTAAACTAGATAGACTAATGAGGGAGTATTAGTTATATGCCTAAAAGCTAAAGAAAAATAAAAATAGGTTATGTATTTTTATCTAAATTATTAAAAAATAAAAAATAGACATTTAATACATTCTCGTTCATAATATTGAATTGAATGTCTTTTGTTAGCATTAGTATTGATTGCTAGCATTATTTAATTTACTAATATTAATGGCTATAAAACTTATTGGAGCATTCAAAAGTTCTAAATCAAACCTTGAAATAATACTTTAAAAGATAAAATTATGAAATCTTTTAAGAAATATTTATAAATTACATTACAATAAGTATATTTATATATTAAATATATCTAAAATTTCTATATATGTAGTGTCGGGTTGGTTTGGTTTCGGTTTGACTTTCTTTAGTAAAAACCAAATCAAACCAATTATGGTCGGGTTTTTTTTTCCAACACCAAACCAAGTCAAACCAAACCATAGTCGGGTTTTTTTTCTCGGTTTGACTCGGATTATCGGGTTGGTGCGGTTTATCGGTTTTCTTTGTACACCCCTATTGTTCATCGGAGGTGCGGTTACTGTTCATCCGCTTCTGTGGTAGTGTTCATCGCAGAAGCAGAAAATCAGTGTTCATCTGCTTTTGCGGTTACTGTTCATCGCAGAAGCGAAAATACCATCTTTTGCCTAGAAAATTGCAGCAGCTTTTTATTTCACTAAAAATGCTATAACTCCATCATACGAACTCAGAATTAGACGATTCTTGTTTCTATTTGTCACAAATAATAATACGAACATATTACTTTAATCGAAACACAATTTGGAGCTCATTTGCCTAGTGCAATACCAATTTCGCTCGTTAAATAATTAGTTCATGTTTCGTATCAAAAACACAATCGCGACTTCATGAAATTAGACCAAACTTTCCATATCAGTCCTATAATTCATGATTTAAATTCTCGAAGTCTCGAAATCAAATTTCAATCTCTAGAACTAAAAACGGACCTTTGGATCATTACATGTTTATATTCAACACAACAAAAACTTCCAAAAATGACCCGTTGGGCATCCGAAACACACCCGAGGCCCCTGGGATCCCGACCAATCACACCAACTAGTCCCAAAATACATTATGGACTTGCTCGAGGCCTCAAATAACATCAAACAATGCTAAAATCATGAATCAACCTCCAATCCAAGCTTTATGAACTTTAGAACTTCCAACTTCTATTTCCGGTGCCGAAACCTATCAAATCACGTCCGATTGAATTTAAATTTTGTACAAGTCCAAAATGACATAATGAAGCTACAAAAACTCCGAATTTCATTCCGACCCTCGGATCAAAATCTAACATATCAACCGGAATTCACCAAAATACTAACTTTGCCAACTCAAACTTAATTCTACAGTGGCCATCACAAAAATATTCCGGACACACTCCTAAGTCACGAATCACCTAGCAAAGCTATCCGAACCATAAAATTCACATTTCGAGCCCGATATCAAAATTTTCACTTCAGATCGAATTTTCTCAAAAACCTTCAAATTTATATATTTAGCCAAATGACTTCAAAATGACCTATGGACCTCCGAATTCACTTTCGATCATTCTCGTAACTCCAGAATCACTACAGAGCTACTCCCAGTCTCAGAATGCCAAACGGACATTAATAAAACTGAAATGCATTTTAAGACAAACTGATGCAATTTCTTCTAAAATGCTAACTTCCACAATATGCGCCAAAATACTCGGGTTATCAAAAACCTGATCCGGGAATAAACCCAAGTTTGAAATCATCATACAAACCTGATGGAACCTTCGGCTCCCAATTACGAAGTCATTTACTCAAATTCCAATCCTATTTCATTTCTTCAACTTTAAGCTTTCCAAATAAGAATTCTCCTTCCAAATCCATTCTGAACTTACCGAAATTCAATTCCCACCACGCGTACAGGTCAATATACCTGAAATGAAGCTGCTCATTTCCTCAGACTGCTGAATGACACGTCGGAGCTCAAAACGACCGGTCGGGTCGTTACAAATATACATGAACTCCCAAGTTATTGAAGCACAATTATATCAAGACTCACCACTATCAAAGATTTTTTTACAGCAAATGGCTCTTGCTTTTCAAATCAGTGCACCCTTTCTCCATATTTATTAGTTCCACTCAAAAACCAAACCAACCACCCCACACTTTAACTTTTACAAAGTTCATAAACAATTCAAGTGCTCATGAGAGGTGACAATGGTTCAAATAGATGGTTAATTCAAATAAATGGGTAAGGCTTGTAATGTGGTTGCCAAAGAAATAAGATTACAAGCTCAAAGAGGTTAACTACGATATATAACAATTAGGTGGGTAAAATATAGATATATGGCTCAACAAAAAATACATATATCACTTCCAAGACTGAACGAAACTACTATTTCGCTTTGTAAATATACGGGACAAGTTCTAGGCATCAAATGCAATGCACAGAATCTAACAAATCCTTACACACACATGGCATATGACTCACTCACGATTGGATCATCAAGACACTCTAGTCAAAGCAGTTAAGTAAAGTTAAGATCATACAATTTAAGGTACTTCTACAAGAGTCAAAAACTTAGCCTAAGCGTCACAACCAAAGTACTCACCATTCCCAAGGCATAACAAAGTCAAGAGATATTGCTTCACTTCAAAACACAACACATGGCTCCTAGTCCCAAAAAAAACGAACTACACCCGTTTCAAATCAAACCCTTGGAAAAGAACCGTGGTTTAAAGAAAAACCAACGGGGAATTTCTACACTACCTAACAATAAAAAAATCTTTTTAGACTTAAATCCCTTAGAAAAATTGTCTAATAGATCCATCATCGGGAAAACACCAATCTTTTAAAAAAATATTATTTGCTTAAACTAACACAACTAAAGTAGCATGAAAAGTCACCCAGACAATCTCATCGCCCTACACTTAAAATTATGCATTGTCCCCAATGCACACCATACTAATAAGAGGGTAGAAGAAACTCCCTGGTAGTCCAAAGGCCGAAGCACTAGCAGCTCATGGGGTAGTGAGACTTCTCCCAAGCTTGGTCCTTCGTGCAGGTACCTCACACTTAGTTCCAACCATTTGGTTTACTGTTGCATCCTTCCAATACCCTCGCTTTCCGTACTCCTATAAAATAAAAAAATTGACAATACAAAAACAATAGAATTAAAAAAATAAAAATAAAAGAAAGTAATAAGGCTGGGTTGCCTCCCAATAAGCGATTGATTTAACGTCGCGGCACGACGTGAATCACTTTCTGCCTCCACTTTGAACTTATGAATTGGACCCCAAGTTTTGATTCTAGCTTATGATTATGTTCTTAGGGCGGTACAAATTCTTACGAGCCGAAAATTAGATAGAGTCTTATGCACTTTTTGGATCTCGACCGAGGAGTGTCACCTTGCCTAGACGGCCTTGAAAATTTCAAAATATAAGGCTCATCTACCTCTTCCTTGGAATCCTCTTTATGCTCGTAAAGATCCATTCCCATTTCACCGTCCGAACATAATGTAGAGAAGTGTTTGGAAAAAGGTCCAACACGTTCCAATACATGAACTTCAAGATTTTCGACCTCCTCAACACCCAAACCACTAGAGCCAACTAAATTTGTATCTTCAACGTCCCTGGTTGACTCTAGTATTACTTCTTCAACATCGGCATCCTCAAAGTCTAGATGGTTAGAGTGTTGTGGTTCTACTTTGGACCCCTCCATTGACACCTCAATTTCCGTCTCTAATGCAAACTGCTCCTAGCTACTATCCATAATATTGACATATTGAGCATTAAAAGCTTCAACTAATTGACTCACTTGAGTCTCTAAGTTTTGAATAGTTTCATCTTGCCTTTCTATCTACAACAATATTTTACTCTGTTGTTCTATAATGCACTTTAACATATCTTCAATCTTCTTTAGGTCAGCTTCCCTAGGTTCTTTGTTCCTTTTATCCTCACAAGAAAATGTAGAAACATCATAATAAGGGGTTGGGGGGAGATAAGAAATATAGACACAACCATGAAAGTGACCATCTTGACCACCACACTTATCACACACATTCCACACATAAGATTGAGTTGGTGCACATAACTCGCTCTCGGAAATATTTTCATAATTTTGCCAAGGGTGGTTTTCATCACAATATACATAAGAAGGATTAAATGTAGAATTACCAACATCAAAACTTTCATAATTTCATGACGCCATATTTTTTTTAAATCAACAAGTAAAACGAAAAAAGAAAAGAAAAAAATGAAATACAAAAAAATAAAAATAAAAGTTCAAACTTGAAACGTAGAAATATGTACACCTACAGCTACACCATTATTTTCCTGGCAACGACGCCAAAATTTGATCACGCCCAACTATGCCGTATAAACATGGACACTGCGTTCGTTGCAAATATAATCCAGTATACAAGTCCGAAGTCGAATCCCACAGAGAACTAAGATCTAGCTACAACTGTTCAGTATCACCAAGAAGACAAGCTTGAGCAGTTCCTAACTTATAGATATTAATATTCTTGTGTTTAACTAATTAATTAACAAATTAAAATAATAAATTAACAACTAAAGATACTAAGAGTTAGAGACAAGATTAGGGAGGTCAAAATGTATGATTTTTCCAATTCTCGGAATCTTCCCGCTATGTCTTATCTAATATCGCCTAAGTATTCTCTGCCGATCATGAGCACTCTTATTACTGTAAATATATCTCGAGTAATCACGACAATTTACTAGACGCACTCTCCCGAGCTACCTAGGTGGCTTTTAATACAGCTCACTTCATATCGCACCCAAGGCTTCGTTATCTCTAACCCCGCCTTTAATGGTTAATGATCCCTCATCTATTCTAGGAGTGGCGTTATTTAAAAATTACTTATATATGCACTCTCTCCCGAGTTATGCATATTAAATAGGCATAGTCAATTGAGAGCTCTTCAACCAACCACAATATAAACGTAGTTGAACAAATAGAGAAAAGATATGGCTCAATTATATAAAAACATAAACAAGAATTTATCCTACAAAAGGTTCTATCAAAACTCTAGATAACAAATTAGCCATTCATAATAGTATGTAAAACTACAATACTAAAAGTCATAACCAACAATGAAAAATAGGAAGAGGAAAGAAAAAACTTGTAGAAGAATTCCCGAACCTTGCTCCTATTGTGTCTCTGCCTCCTTAGGTCAAATCTATGTCAAAAATATGTCCAATGCTTTCAAAATAGGTTTAGGGCCCCTTATATACAAGTCGAAATAGTTTAAGGCCGAAATAACCTTGTCCCAGATGAAATAGGACTTATTTTTTACGCCTGGAGTGGTGCGGCCGTGGCCAAAACGTGGCAGAACCGCGGCTAGATCACCTCTCTGATTTTCTGCCACGGTCAGTTCCGCTGTCGCGGTTTAGACCGTATTTTACACCCTGTTATGTTCAGAATTTGGAAAAATGTAAAACAAGAACGTTTTTACCCATTGAATTAACTTTCCAACCATATATTATGGAGCCCATATGGAGTTCTGAGAAAAACGTTATGTCTATTTTACTAGACAGTGCGCAATATGCATCTTCGAGTCTTCGTTCGTACTTAATTATTAAATTTGAACCCTGAACACGATCCAGGATTAATTGCTTGAGCTTTTACTCAAACATCAAAGCTTCAAATAACATAAATTCATTCCATAATATCAATATAACTCGGAATCACACCTACAAGGCATAAATCACACAATTATTGCAAAACATTAGCGATAAAAGCGCAAACTAAACTAAAGTGCACTAAATTAAAGTGTAATAATTGACTAAAATACGTAATTATAGCCTATCATCAGGGCACAGATATAAGAAGCTGGAATGATGCATGTGATCGAAGCAAAGACATGATAGAAATGGTTAAACTGCCTAGGTGCATTGCATCCCAACGTGCAATTACATATTTGTTAAACTCTAAAAACTAACAAGTTTCTTGCTTTCCAGAAATTTCAAACAGTTAACTTGTTTAGAAGGTACTGGCACATTACCAATACCAAACAAGATCAAAAGGACCAATACCAAAGATCATGTTTAACTCGGACAAAATTGTTGAAGAGGAAAAGACAGAAATGCAAACAATGAAGGAGGAAGTGGACAGGTTGAGACAACAGATAGCAGAGATGCACCTAGCCTGGGCTAGGGGGCAATCATTACCAATTCTTCCCACTACTCCTACTCTCACAACGACACAGACTCCGGAATACCCTCCCACTGGTCCATCAGCGAGCTTCCCAAATCACCAATACTATCAGGGTAAAACTTCTTACACTCCCCAAGATTCACCACCCAAACAAAACCCTCTTCCAACAATCATTCCTATTTTCGTGGCAGCGCCACCTGCCACGTTACCAAAATCCTCTAGTGAACCCATGTTCCAATTACACGACAACCACTGCTACTCTCCCGAGCCCACCTTTAAAGCTCCTGAACTACACTCATACACCCCTCACTTGGATAATCCGACAGAACCGGAAAGGCAACTAAAGAATCCGCAACAGGAGGAAATGGTTCGAAAAGTGAAGAGCCTGGAGCAATCCTTCAGAAATATACAAGGTTAGGTGGCCAAGTCAGTGTGGCATACAGGGATTTATGTTTGTTCCCAGATGTTCAGCTACCAGCAAGGTTCAAAATGCCCAAATTCGATCTGTATAGCGGACATGGTGATCTGTGGCACATTTATGAGGATTTTGCAGCAAAATAAGAGGGGCAGGTAGAAGGGATGAACTAATGATGGCGTATTTCAACCAAAGCTTGAGCAGGTCTTCATTAGAGTGGTACACACGCCAGGACCATGGTAGATGGTACACCTAGAATGATTTGGCACAAGCATTTGCTGGCCACTTACAGTACAATCTGCAAATCATCCCAGATCGTTTGACGTTGATAAAATTGGAGAAGAAACCCGGTGAGAGTTTCAGGGAGTACATGTTCCATTAGAGGGAGCCGGCTGCGAGAGTTGACCCCCCAATAAGAGAAAGTGAAATGGTGGATTACTTTCTCCAAGCTTTGGAGCCGACCTATTTTGGCCACTTGGTCACGGAGATTGGCAAGTCCTTCAATGAGGTCATGAAAATGGGCGGCATGATCGAGGAAGGACTCAAGTCCAATTAAATAATGAGTTATTCAGCAATCAAGGCCACCACTCAGGCTATCTACAGTGCACTGGAGGTGTGCTCGGGAAGAAGAAAAAGAAGAAGGAAGATGTCGCAACGGTTGAGTCGAGAGCTTGGTATGGACCTAGAAGCCCTTCACCCTACTACAACCAACCCCACCAACAAAGTAACTCACATACGCCATATAGACACCCACAACATTATTATCTAACACACGATACTCACTTTTCAGTCCACCATGCTCGGGCATATGTTCAACCTCCCGTCCATGCACTATGGCGTGCACCAACTCCCCAAAATAACTACCCACCTCCAAGAGCATACAAAAACCCCGCCGGTACAAGTTTTTGTCTGAGCCAAACTTTCAGGAATGATAGAGCTCAGAAGCCAAAGACTTTCACTCAATTGGGACGGTCTTACAACAGTCTATTCCATCGACTGAGGCAACTAGAATTGTTGAATCCAGTCGAGGCTAAGTTGCCAAACCCCCATCTGAGAAATCTTGATCACTCGATGAGCTGTGAATACTGTTCATTAGCACCCGTACATGACACGGAAAAGTGATGGAAGTTAAAAATAGCCATTCAGGAACTTATCGACACTCGTCGAATTGTGGTTTAGGCCCAGAGGCGCCAAACATTAACTAGAATCTCTTGCTGGCTCACCATAAGGCGCACATGATCGAATTGGTACACAAGGGAGGGGAGCTTAAGAATCCCTTGCAAACAGTAATGATGACCCGTGCTAGTGAGACCAATTCAAAGGAAAAACAAACCAGCGAGAAGTCAGTGGTCCAAGGCAAGCCAGTTGTGGTAGCTGAGAAGGAGTCGTCGAGCATTCTTGCAATGAAACTAGAGCAAGCCAAAGTGGTAGTACCAGGGGTTGCAAGAAAACTTGTTGTGGTTGTGAAGGGTGCTTGCAGGGAGCCGGTTATTATCAAGCTTATGATTCAGTTACCAATAACATATGAGAAGGTCATGCCATGGAATTACGGTCATGTGACAGTAATGTATTAGGGAAAGGAAGTTATGGAAGAAGTGTGTGAAACCCAAGGTCTAACTCGTTTAGGAAGCTGTTTTGCTCCCACGGAGTAAAGAAAGTCCAATCCAGTAGCGGTAAAGAAGCTTGTAACCGAGGAAGAGGTGGAAGAATTCTTAAAGAAGATGAAGGTGCAAGATTACTCCAGTGTGGTGTAGTTGAGGAAGACCCTGGCACAGATATCATTGCTATAATTATTGATCCATCCAGACGAGCATCGGCGGGCATTGATGAAAATTCTGAACAAAGCCCATATTCCGGATAAGATCCCTGTGAACCATATGGAGAAAATAACAAACAAGATTTTCGATGTCAATAGTGTTACTTTTTCAGATAATGAGTTTCCAGTGGAGGGCACAAAACATAACAAGGCCCTTTATCTGACGGTAAAATGTTAAGATTCTGTGGTTACACGAGTTCTGGTTGACAACGGGTCTAGTGCAAATATATGTTCTCTCTCCACACTGACCAAAATAAAAGTGGATAATGAGAGAATCCGCAAGAACAACGTTTGTATTCGAGGGTTCGATAGTGGAGGCAAAGACACAGTGGGTGACATAATTTAGAATTGACCATTGGGCCAGTGGAGTTCACCATGGAGTTTCAGGTACTAGACGTGACCGGGTCTTATAACCTTCTGTTGGGGTGACCACGGATCCATGTTGCCAAGGCAGTGCCCTCTATGTTGCATCAAGTAGTTAAATTCGAGCGGGAAAGACAGGAAATTATGGTGCACGGTGAAGATAATACGGGTGCTCTAGGTAATACCATTGTGTCTTTCATCGAAACAGAAGACGACCAGGGACCATGGGTATATCAAGTCTCTAATACAGTACCAGGGAGAATGTTCCGGAGGGGAAAAGCCTACCAATTCCTAGAGTAACGGCCGCAACTATCATGGTAGCTTCTTTAATGTTGAATAATGGTTTCATACCAGGTAGAGGTTTAGGGGCTGACCTTCAAGGCATCTTGCAACCAGTTTCTCTTCCAAGAATTTGGATACTGTCGGATTGGGGATTAAGCCCATTGCGGCAGATGTAAAACGAGCTCGCTAAATGAAGAAGAAAGCATGGCTTTTGCCTAATCCAATCCCGCGTCTGTCCAGATCATTCGTCAGGCGGGGTATTAGAAAGTTGACCCCAAAAGTTCCTGGGTCACTAATTGGTGCAGATAGAGATTTGAATGAAGGGTTCAAAAGGTTATTTGCCGAAGTTTATATGGTTGAAGCTAGGGAAGGATCCAGCAAGGCAGATGTACAAATCATGGGACCAAAAGCAAAGATCAACAATTGGGTGGCTACTCCTCTTCCCATTCGGAGGGAGTCTTGGTAGTTGGCTCTGATTTACCTTCCTGTTTTCTGGATTATGTTAGGGTTGTAATCCAGTTTTCTTTTATTTTGTATTCGGCAAAGTGTGCAAACCTTGTTATCCCGCACTTCAATAAAATGAAAGTTTCTTCTTCATTCCATATTTTATTTTAATTTTGTTTTCTTCTTTTCTTTTTATGTACAATTCTCTTTATACTGGTCTTAATGACATGGCATGCACGATGGATCTTCCACCTAGTCTAAAAAATCAATCTGATTCCGAACTAATAGTGCAAGAGGTAGATTGTGATGATGAGTCAGAATACGATGATGATGAAGCCTTCAAAGAAATTAATAGAGAATTAAGAGAATTTGAAGAGAAACCCAGACCCAACTTAAATGACACGGAAGCCATAAATCTAGGGGATGTGAACGACATCAAGGAAACTAAAATAAGCATCCACATTGAACCAAACATCAGGGAAGAATTAATCAAAACACTTATTGAATTCAAAGACATTTTTGCATGGTCATATGACGACATGCCAAGTTTAAGCATCAATTCAGTGGTTCACAAATTTCCCACTAACCTGGCATTCCCTTCCGTCAAGCAAAAATTGAGGAAATTCAAATCCGATATGAGTGTGAAGATTAAGGAAAAAATAACCAAACAACTGAACGCAAAGGTTATTTGAGTCACTTGATATCCTGATTGGTTGGCCAATGTGGTGCCAGTGCCGAAGAAGGATGGAAAAATCAGTGTGTGTGTTGATTATAGTAATCTGAACAGAGCAAGCCCAAATGGTAACTTTCCATTACCCAACATCCATATTTTGATCGATAATTGTGCCAAACATGAGATCGAATCTTTTGTGGATTGCTACACCGTATATCATCAGATTCTAATGGATGAGGAAGATGCAGAAAAGAAGGCATTCATTACGCCATGGGGAACTTAATGCTATCAGGTAATGCCATTTGGTTTGAAGAACGCTGGAGAAATGTACATGAAGGCAATGGCTACTATGTTTCATGATATGATACACAAAGATATTGAGATACGTGGATGATGTGACTATAAAATCCAAGCATCGGGCAGACCACGTAGGAGACCTAAGGAAGTTTTTCAAAGACTTCAAAAGTACGATATTAAGCTCAACCCTGCCAAATATGCATTTGGTGTTCCATCCAGAAAGCTGTTGGGATTCATAGTCATTCGGCGAGGCATTGAGTTGGACCCATCAAAGATCAAATCCATCCAAGATTTGCCACCCCCGAAGAACAAAACTGGAAGTAATGAGTCTGTTAGGAAGGTTGAAATATATTAGTTGGTTTATCGCTCAACTCACAGCGACTTGTGAACCAGTTATTAAGCTACTAAAGAAAGATGTTGCGGTAGAAGGGGCTGAAGAATGGCAGGAGGCATTTGACCAGATAAAAGGGTATTTATCAAATCCACCTGTGTTGGTACCACCCGAGCCAGGAAAATCATTGATTCTTTATCTAACGGTCCTGAAGAATTCATTTGGTTGTGTATTGGGGCAACACGACATCACAGGCATGAAAGAGCAAGCCATCTATTATCTCAACAAGAAGTTTACGATTTATGAGGTTAAGTATACTCAACTTGAGAAGACATGTTGCACTGTGACTTGGGTGGCACATATAATGAAGCATTATCTGTTATCCAATACTACTTACCTTATTTCATGTTTTGATCCGTTGAAGAATATTTTTAGAAGTCTACGCCCACAGGGAGATTGGTGAAGTGGCAACTATTACCCACAGAATTCGACATAGTCTATGTGACAAGGACCGCAATGAAAGCCCAAGCGCTAGTCGATCACTTGGCCAAGAATCCAGTCGATGAAGAATACTAGCCATTGAGGATGTATTTTCCTAATGAAGAGGTGGTGCATATCGATGAGTCGGAATCGACTGAAGAGCCAGGATGGAAGCTTTTCTTTGATAGGGCTGCAAATGCGGAGGGAGTTGGAAAAGGAGCGGTAATTATTTCTGAAACAGGGCATCATTATCCTGTTACGGCTCAGTTACGTTTTTATTGTACCAACAACATGGTTATGAGGCATGCATTTTGGGCTTACGGTTAGCTGCGGACATAGATGTCTAGGATGTTTTGGCATTGGGAGACTCGGACCTCCTGGTACATCAGATTTAAGGAGAATGGGAAACAAGGGATTTGAAGCTCATACCCTATCGACAATGTTTGCATGATTTGTGTCATCGGTTTCGATCAGTGGAGTTTAGACACATCCCAAGAGCTCATAACGAGGTTGCCGATGCTTTGGCTACCTTAGCATTAATGTTGCACCATCCAGATAAAACTTATGTTGATCCGTTGCATATTCAAGTTCCCGATCAGCATGCTTATTGTAACGTGATGGAGGAAGAACTGGTTGGCAAACCATGGTTCTATGATGTCAAAGAGTACCTCAGGATGGGGATATACCCGGCGCATGCCACAGAAGATCAAAAAAGAGCCATTCAATGGTTGGTAAGTGGATTTTTCCTCAATGGAGTGGTGTTGTACAAAAAAACATCGGACATGGGATTGCTAAGATGCAAGTCAAGCCACGATAGTTATGACAGAGGTGCATGCTGGAGTATATGGACCACATGAGTGGATATGTATTGACAAAGAAAATTCTTTGAGCAGGGTATTATTGGCTAACCATGGAGCGATATTGTATCAGTTTCGTGCGTAAATGCAATAAATTCCAGATACACGGAGATCTGATTCATTCTCCGCCGGAAGAATTACACACAATGTCAACATCATGGCCCTTTGTTGCATGGGTCATGGATGTCATTGGACCTATCGAGCTGGCAGCTTCCAACGGTCATAGGTTCATTCTGGTGGCCATCGACTATTTTACCAAGTGGGTTGAAGCTAAAACTTTCAAGTCAGTAACCAAGAAAGCAGTGGAGGATTTCGTTCATACCTATATCATCTGTAGATTTGGGATCCCTAAGGTTATCATCACGGATAATGGTGCTAATATTAACAACAGTTTGATGAAAGAAGTATGTCAACAATTTAAGATTACACACCGTAATTCCACCCTGTATCATCCCAAGGCGAATGGAGCGGTTGAGGCAGCTAACAAGATTATAACAAAGATATTAAGAAAAATGGTAGAAAGGTCTGGATGATGGCATGAAAAGTTACCATTTGCGTTGTTGGGTTATCACACTATTGTTCGTACTTCAGTAGGTGCAACTCCTTATCTGTTGGTATATGGAGCTAATGTAGTGATACCGACAGAAGTTGAAATTCCGTCTCTCTGGATTGTCGCTGAGGTTGATATTGATGATGATGAGTGGGTCAAAATCCATTTGGATCAGTTGAGCTTAATTGACGAAAAAGATTGGCAGCAGTATGTCATGGCCAATTATATCAAAAGAGGATGGCAAAAGCATACAATAAGAAGGTACGTCCCAGGAAGTTTGAAGTGGGGCAGCAAGTGTTGAAACGGATGCTTCTACATCAAGCTTAAGCAAAGGGCAAGTTCATCCCGAATTGGCAAGGGCCGGTCACCGTGACCAGAGTTTTGTCCAATGGTGCTTTATGTTTGACAGATGTCGAAGGAAGATGTAGAGACATTGCTATCAATTCTGATGCAATCAAGAGATATTATGTATGATTTCTTTGATTGTAATTGTGCTTGTTTGTACTTGGTATTATATCGGAGAATGAAATGATAGAGGCAATTTGTTCTTCTATCCAAACACTTTAACCTTTGTTTCCCCTTTTGATCCTTATCTATTCTTTCATACCCCTCTTTCGGAATCAATAATGAAATTGAAAAAAAAAACCGAAGAGAAAAGAAAAATAATAACAAAACAAAAGAAAGGTCAAAAGAAAATAAAGAATTAAGTGAACTACGTTTGACCTGATTCCTCAAAGAGGATACGTAGGCAGCTTCACGACTCGTTCACAGTAAAACAAAAATCAAAAGATCCCCAAGTAAGAAAACTGGGGCAAAAGTTGTGTTTGTGATCGTGGGAAAAAAATTGGATTCCAAGAGTTGTAATTTTTACCCATCGAAAGTGTTTTGAGCCATTTGATACCCTTTTTCTTTTGACCATTCAAAAGAACCCACATTGATATCCAAAAAAGACCTCTCGATCATTCTTTGAGACTTGTCAAGCCAGGCAAATGGGATTAATTTGTGTCAAGGATAACACTTTGGTCCCAGAAGGAAAAGTAATGAAAATGAGAGAGACTTATCTGTGAAAACCTTCACAGGGACTATAAGGCGACGGAAGTTGAGAGAAATAAAATGAGAGAGCCTTATCGGTGAAAACCTTTACATGCATCATAAGGCGACGTGAGTTGAGAGAAATGAGAGAGTCTTATTAGCGAAAACCCCTCGAAAGGCACTATACGGTGACAAGGAGTTAAAAAGGGGACAAACGAGATAAGGTAGACGGAAAGGATCCATCGAGGCATCAAGCAGAATGAAGATGTTGATTCGGAAAAAGAGTTGGATTGTAGAACTTTTGAAATGCAAAGCAAGGTCATCAGAAAATTGATTGATATAATAGACTGGGTTGATTAATCCGAAATGCACGACGTGATCATTGGGATCGGTTATACCATTCAGATAAATTCTTCTTTTTCTTCTCCTCAAACAATTGTTCATGAAGATTTTTCTTTTTCTTTTTCTATCTTTTGAAGTCATCATATTTCATTTCTTTTGGTTGAGAATTTTCAGTAGTAGTTTGTTTTAACAAATAGGAAGGATTTTCAGAGTTTACTATCAGTTTCCAATATGGTGCAAGGCGAAAAATGGATGGGACAGGCTGAAGATAATGTGATGAGACATAAAAGATGTCGTTGTAAGACCAAATAATGGATTGATCTAAGATTTCGTGGAAAGTATGGAATAAAAGTGGAGAACAACAGTCGAGAAGTTTGTGAATAAGTAATAGTCAAGAAGGTCGGAAGTTATCGGCCAAGTTTCAAGATGGGCGGACAACGCAGAGCATGGAAAAGAGAAAGGAAAAACTATCCCCAGCAAGAATATCACAACCACTCACCACATTTTAAACTGAAAAAATTTTCTTTGATTTGAAATAGGGGCAGGAAATGTTATTGACGGCGGAAAGACATGCTACAAGGAAGATTATCAAACTATGGTAGAAAATTTTCTTTCATTTTGTCTATTTGGTTGAAGTCAGGCACCCATCTGAAGAACAGGGAAGTCAATTCAAGTGTTAAGGGAGAGCAAGACAACACAAGTTTTAGGGGAAGCAGGTTTTGGAGGAAGACAATACAAGTTTTAAAGAAAGCAGTTTCGAAGGAAGACAATACAAGTTATAAGGGAAGTAGTTTTCGAATAAGGACATCACAAGTTTTAAGGAAAGCAGTTTTTGAATGACGACAACACAAGTTTTAAGGGAAACGGTTTTGAACGAAAATAATTCAAGCTTTGAAGGACGATAAACCAAGTTTCGAAGGGAGATGGTTCAGGAGGCAAGGGAGAACAATTTCAATATAATACAATTTTAAGTTGTTGTTGAAGTCAGGAGCCTGCCTGGATAACGGAGGTGTTATCTTTTAAGTTGTTGAAGTCAGGATCCCGCCTGGAGAATGGAGGCATTATATTTTTAAGTTGTTAAAGTCAGGAGCCCACCTGGAGAATGGAGGCATTATCTTTTTAAGTTTTGTTGAAGTTAGGAGCCCACCTGGAGAACGGAGGCTTTACCTTTTTAAGTTTTTGTTGAAGTCAGGAGCCCGCCTGGATAACGGAGGCGTTATATTTAAGTTGTTGTTGAAGTCAGGAACCCGCCTGGAGAACGGAGGCGTTATCTTTTTAAGTTATTGTTTAAGTCAGGAGCTCGCCTGGAGAACGAAGGCATTACCTTTTTAAGTTATTGAAGTCAGGAGCCCACCTGGAAAACGGAGGCGCAATCTTTTTATGTTATGTTGAAGTCAGGAGCCCGCCTGGAGAATGGAGGCGTTAACTTTGAAGTTGTTGAAGTCAGGAGCCCGCCTGGAGAACGGAGGCGTTATCTTATTAAGTTGTTGTTGTTGAAGTCAGGATCCCACCTGGAGAACGGAGGCGCTATCTTTTTAAGTTGTTGTTGAAGTCAGGAGCTCGCCTGGAGAACGGAGGCATTATCTTTTCAAGTTATTGTGGAAGTCAGGAGCCCGCCTCGAGAACGGAGGAATACCTTTTTAAGTCAAGAAGTCAGTAACCCGCTAGGAGAGCGGAAGGATACAACAATAATCAAGCGGAATACAACTAAAATCAGCAGAATAAGTTCAAGCTCATAAATCAGAAGGAAGGCAACAATGGTCAAAAGAAGACAATTCAAGTTTCGAAGGAAAAATAATTCGAATTTCACAAGACGGGAAGAAGAAGTTCGAGTTCGAAAATCAGACATCCACCTGAGGCAGAGAAGACTATAAGTCAAGTGAGAAATAAAGAAACATTAGAGGAAACACAATTCAACAAGACAACAAGAGACACAAGAGCAAGTTTGAAGATCTAGATAAGATTTTGTAATTCATAGACTATAGTTTAGTCTAGCTTCTTATTTTCTTTTAGCATGGTGTAATAAGAAGGTCGGTTGGCAGCAGCAGCAACAGTAAACACAGCATCACGGCAGTCCCAGCTACCAAAACTTTCCTAACTAGATTGACCTGATTTCCTTTTTAGCTAAGGATATGTAGAAACCGTTAAAGCAGAGGTTCGGTCAAATCTTCCAAAAAATACTTTCCACGGAGTACTCAACGGGCAAAAATTGCTTGTATCCGCTCACATTATCTTTGCCCGAAAACTCTTCGTGTAAACGGGCAAAGAGGGGCAGCTCTGAACACGTGATTTTTGCCCCACACGAATTACTCAAAAAGAATTCAAAAAATAAAATAATGTTCCTTTGTGAGCAATTTTGAGAATTTTCATGGTATTTTTTTAATTATTTGTATTTGTCTGTGCATGTTTATTTTGTCTTAATAAAAAAACAAAAAAATATGTTGCATATACATTTAGGATTTAATTCTATAATTTTGGATTAAATCATGAATTATTTATTTTACAATAATCGTAAAATCATAAAAAAATATGCACTTTGTATTTTTTGTGTATAACTGTGTGATTTTGGTACTTAATTATTTGCCATATTTGGTATTTAGACTTAATCTAATATTATTTAAGTTAATTTGGTTTTTGTAACTTAAGTTAGGATTTTGATTTTAATAATTAGGAAATATAAAGAAATGAAATGAAAAGGAAAGGAATTAAAAGAGGGAAGTCAAACATTGGGCCAAATCAAGAAGCCCAAACAAAACCACCCCCAAAACAACCAAACGACGTCGTTTCAGACGTGTCGATCAGAGCCGTTGAATTATATTGATCCAACGATCCCCAAAGACCTACACTAACCCGTATCCATCCCCGACCCGTCCACACCACTAACCGACCCAACCTTCTATTTAACCAAACGACCCTGTTTCCCTTCCCCGATTTGATCTGAGCCATCGATCCCTTTCAATCTAATGACCAGAATCCGTTCAAGCCATTTTAATAAAAACTAACCTAAAAACCCGAACCCCCAATTTCATTCCACCACCCCGTCCGCATAGTCTCCTTCAGAGACCAAACTCCCTCAAACCCTAGACAGCCGCCACCCTTTTCACCGCCCAAAATCTGGCGGCGTCGACTCCAATTACCACCAAATTAACACCCTAGACTCGCCTTCACCTCCCCATCCCCAATCACCAACTAGTTTCCTTCGAAACTTACCCAAATCCTTCGAATATTAGATCAGAAGTTGAACACTGAGTTTCCAAAACCAAAAATTCGGTGATCGATTTTGAAGATTTGAAGTCGTAATAGGGTTTATTCATGTGTTTTCACGTGAGAACGCATGATTAAAACCTATTTCGACCAAAATCAAAGGGTGCCAAAGACTTTTTCAAGCCGAGCACTTGCTGTCCATTTTAGGTATCCCTCATTTTTATTTTTATTTATTTAGCTTTCATGTTTCTTTTCTCCTTTTTCTGCTTCATCTCATTGTTCTCGACTTCTTTTGATATTTTTGTTTCACGGATTAATTTCCCTTCATGTTAATTTGTTTCGATTTGGTAATTAGTTTTGATTCGTTAAATTTATCAATTTTAATTGTTGAGTTAGTTAGTTTGTTGATATGTTAGAACACTTTGGATTTTGCAATTGATAACTAAGCTTGTCGTTTGGGATTGGGTTGTATCCGAGTCAATTGAAAAAGAACAACCCGTCTAAATTGCATTAGGACATTAGTTCAGCTTTGACCCTTAACTCATGTGGGATTTTAAGGCTAAATAACAGGGGATTTAGGGTTTAATTATGAATTGGAAAATAGAGCTGACAACTTGTTAGACACCTTTAGAGGTGGAAAATCAGAATTAACATGGCCTGTCAGGGCACGCCTAACTTAAAAATCATGCTGCCCATACCCATTGAATAGAATAATTGGAAAAGGGGTAATGAGGTACTGAGAGACCTGTTTTAGTATTTGAAAATCAGAGAATGATGGAGAAAATGGTTTATTAATGGTTAAAATGCTCTTAAGAGCTGGAAAGGGGAGTTTGGATATAAATAGGGGAGATTGATTCAGTTATTAGACAGAGTTTTGAGAGCTTGAGAAAAACACAAAGGAAGTTTTAGATAGCATTTTGAGAGGTAAGGAGAAACAGAACACAAGAGAGGGGAACATAGAGAGATCAAAATTTTTTAAGGCATTCAGTTTTGAGACAGAGGTTTGATCGAGTTAAAAATAGAAGAGAGATTTATTTTAAGAGGAAGAACATTAGACTTTCTAGGCATACATACAAAAGCAACAGAAAATTCAAAAAACAATTACCATTCCATTCAGTTTTCCTAGTTTAATTTCGAGTTTCAGTAGTTGATCTTGATCTTCTAGCCTAGTTTTGAGTTGCTGGAGTTACTTCTGAGATCAATTGGTCCAGTTTTTGGTGTGTTCGAATTGTGTTGGTCATTTTGAGCTATATTTGGTTGGTTCAGTTAGCTCCTGGGTCTATTTGTTGGTGCCTTTCAAGCTGAAATAGCTGTGGTTGTCTTTTGCTGCTTGAAACTGCATCTCACGTTGCTGCGACCTCCCTTTTCCTCATCGCTTTTGTTTATCAACTTCCAGGTACACATCTCAGGATTGTTTCAATTTAGTACTTCTTATTGAAAGTGAAATGAAAATGAAGACCTGTCTCTGCTATAGATATGTTATCTTAATAATTCTGTTATCCATTAGATAATTTTCTGTGATTTGGTTGTTTAAACATTGTAATTAAACTTGGAATGTATAAATGGACTGAAGACTGTTTCATATTATCTAGACTGTTACTTATTATGTCTCAAATGCATATGAACTTTTGAGTTTGAGTATTAATTGCAATTAGTTTCATGTTAGGTTAATGAAATAGTTTGGAGTATTTTAGTTTGGCATTAGTTTCGTGAATTTGTTTAAAAGTGATTCAACAATGAAATAAACCTTCAATAGTCGTTTTCACTTTAATCTGTATTCAAATAGGATTGTTTAAAGTTTGTCTTCAGTTGTGTTGAATTTCCAAGGAGTGAGATGAAGCTTTGAGTATTTGTTGTCATTCTCAATCAGTGATTAAATAGGACATAGAGATGGATATTATATTTGATTAAAATGTGAACTGCTTTATAGTAGAATAAGCATAAATATCCCTTTGGAATGGAACTTGAATTCTGAATTGGTCATTAATCTCTACGCTACCTGCCTTCAAAATTTCGAATTGCATAATCAACCTTTGGGACAGTTTTAGGATCAACTAATAAAATATAAGCGTGCATGTTGTTGAGTTCACATTTTATTCTATAATCATTCTGATTCTGGGCTCAAACGTGAGGCCCAGATGGCTACTACCCAGTTGTAACTGAATTGAATAATCCCTCTTGTCCTGGTTTCCGTAATAACAGGCCCAAACTGCCAACCGTTGTGCTTTGAACGAATTGCCAAATCTGCTTTGTCTTTACTTCATAAATTACTGGGTTGGTTTGATTTGAAATTAGAATCATAGGGATTTTGGCCTTTTAGACGACAACAACAACAACTACCCAATATAGTCCCACACAGTGGAGTCTGGGGAAGGTAATATGTAAACGAGCCTTACCCCTACCCGAAAGGGTAGAGAGGCTGTTTCCAATCGACCCTCGGATCAGTGAAGGAATGGAAAAACAAAAACAAAGACAAAAGAGCATTAGTATTACCGGCAGAAATAGCGTAAATAATTATCTAAAAATAAGAACCATAAATAAATAACATGCAATAATATCAGACAGTAACTACCATAAATAACTACCATAAGGGAGACACAGTCCAATACACAAATCATCTATGGATAGCCCTGCCAAGCGTCACCCAACTCCGGGTGAGGAGTACGAAAAACTATAGGGGCACCTATCCTACGATCCTGATACTAGACCTCCAAACTTTCCTATCAAGAGCCATGTCCTCGGAAACCCGCATACTAGCCACGTCATGCCTAATCACCTCTCTCCAATACCTCTTAGGCCTCCCTCTTCGTCACCGAACGCCGACCATCGCCAGCCGCTCACAACTCCTCACCGGGGAATCATGATTTTGGCTTTTTAGACATGCTAATTAATTAGTACTTTTCTTTTATTATTAGAGACAATTAAATAAAAAATCATAGTTTACTTTAAGTTGGAGCTTTAAATAATAAATGAGATGAGCCTCGTCAAATAAAAATATAAAAATTACGGGGCCCTCAATAAATGCTTGTGTTAACAACACTAAGATTTTGGGACGGGCCGTTTAACGAATTTCACGGCCCTCCCCAAAGATAATAACGTGTTAGTCTCTTTAGGTTTGTATTTTAATAACGTTATCTTCCTAAACTCGGGTGCACATTTATATGACCCAAATCCAAATTTCAACGAAGTCGAAATGTGTCAATAACCATGGGTGCATTTATGTGATGTGGTTCGATACACGTTTTCACGATGTTGTAATTCTTGCTAAAAATAATAATAAAAGCGGTTAAAATTATAAAAGCATAAGCTAAAACATGTTTTGAAATCAGATAAATCCAAATATTACAGTTGAGCGACCGTGCTAGAACCACGGAACCCGGGAATGCCTAACATCTTTTCCTGGGTTAACATAATTCCTTACTCGGATTTCTGGATCGCGGATTGTCAATAGAGTCATATTTTTCCTCGGTTCAGAATTCAACCGGTGACTTGGGACACCATTAATCTCCCAAGTGGCGACTCTGAAATCTTAATAATAATAAATCTCGTTATGATTGTCATTTAAGTGGGAAAAATCCTTTATACCTTTACGGATATAGTGAAAAAGGAAGTGTGACAAGTAAATCAGTTGAAGAAATATGACAATTATAGACGTCCTTGTTATATCTTTTGAGATTAAGTGTTCACCATGAAATAAATTAGTGTAATAATTCAGGATTAAATTATGAATTTCAGTACTAGAATCTGCCCAATTCCCAACATTACCTTGTAAAGCAGTTATTTTATTTCTACGACGTCTATGAAGGGTGGATAGATGACAAAATCTAGTGTTAGCATCCCCTTCCTTTAACAAATTTATTCTAGATTTTAACTGCCATAATTCCTCTTCTGAATGAAGAATATGACTGTATTCCAAAGTTAATTGTGTTTCTAGATTATGCAAGAAAACACTAGCAGGATAATGTACTGGCGACTGCAAGCCTGCTAATCTAGTTAGTAATTTTATTTTTCGTTCAAAAATGTTACAAAAAATATTGTGATTCCAACGTGTAGCTATTATCTTAAATTTTCAGTAGTATCTAATAAAGGTACATCATTCATCCATGCTGCATGAACCCGTTTTTAAAATTGAGGATGAGATATCCACATAATCTCAAATCTAAAAATCCTATTATAAAGGGGTAGAGGAGGTTCCAAATTAATAAGTAAAGGGCAATGAACAGAGTAACGAGGTAAATGTATATATGAGGAGTTTGGAAATAAATTTAGCCAATCATAATTAGCCAAAAAACGATCAAGCCTTTCTAATATAGTACGTCCATTTCTTTGATTATTTGTCCAGGTAAACCTACTGTCCTGTAAACCTAAATTAATAAGGCTACATCTATTCATAAAATTAGCAAACTTATCCGACCTATTGTTATTAATGGGTAGACCCCCCAAACTTTTCCCTGGCTTCTAAAATTTTATTAATATCAGCCCTATTAGACAAGACATACCATTATTAACCTGCAAGTTAATTAAACTATTCCAAAGCATATCACGTAATCGATAGAGTCTATTGGCATAAATAGTAGATAAAATCCAAGTAGGTTTTGTAGGACTAACCTGGACAAGGCAATATTCCCCAACTCTCATTTCAGTTACATTGATGAGATCAACATTCCAAAGAACCACTAATCCTCTTATGAGCTTATTAGCAGGAGAATGAGCCATGTTAGTAAAGTTAAATTCTTCATGTAGCCTTTCATGATCATGTATGTGGGTTTCCAGTAAAATAGCAAGAGTAGGTCTGTGGTTATCTAATAAAGACCTACAATGTCTCCTAAACTCAGGATTGTGAGAACCCTACAGTTTCAAACTAAGAAATTCATGTAAGAATTAGGGTTCCTGGATTGGGACAAAGGATTCTAAGTCACCGGAGGATCTAGACTCAGTGGAAGTTGAAGAAGTGTTGGTATGATCACCATAGTATACTTTCGTACTCCGGAATTGGTGATTGGTCGAAAATTAAGGCTGCATATAACCATTTCCGGTGGATACTATAGAATAAACATTTTTTTGAATTGTTCTTTGAGGTTGCAAAACTGAATCCATTTTAACCACCAAAATTCTGTTCTTATCTCCCTCATCTCCATAGGAATTGCTATCAATTCCTCTCTTATCTCTATGTCTAGTTCTGGTAGAGATGGATGGGGAGCGTGGGCTGGACTGTTTGGTGGAGTAAGACTTTCTAAGGGACTGATTGGACTGGAATGAGGGGAGAATGTATTGAATTTGTCCAGGGGCTGAAACCACAGGGCAAATATCTGGCCCATATGATGTGGTGGGTAGAAGGGTAATATGCTTACAATTTGCTCCCACGCTGGACTCATTTGTGCCATGTGGTGTGACCATGGCTATTGAGTTGAACTTGAAGCCAGTTGGTCCTTCGAAAGAGGGGTCATAGTTGTATACCATTGGTTCTGATTGAATGCCTCCATTCCCAACCTCATTCTTTCTGTCACTATCTCCGATAAGTGAGTTGGATTTTGTATCAACAATACCACCTCTTGGTTTTTGAGTTGTAGGGTGAATATCAGTGAATAACCCTGCAACCCCATTTCTAGCCAAGATCGAAGAGGGAGATCTATTGTCATCAGCAGAGATGTGCAAAATCAGAGGTGATGAGCTCTGAGGCAACTGAGGACCAACCATTGTGAGATGCGGTAGATGGAAGAATTGACTGCTGGTTCGTATATTTTGACTCATGCCTATAAACGTTGGCCTCTGCATTATCAAAGGATGTTTGGTGTTTTTGTGATGTAGAAGTTATACCAGTAAAAGGGTTTGAAGTTTGAGTTGAGTGAGGATACGTATTTGAATTTAGAGTAGTTAGAATAAATTATTGATCATGATGATCTTCATATGGTAAATCATCATATTGTTTACCTTGGTTTTGAGGAAGTTTAGGTTGAGAAGGAACAAAATTTACTGTAGCATGCAAATTTGAATATGTGCTAATAATTATCTTGTCCGAATGTGTCTATCTTAGGAAGAGTCCCTTCTGAGTTGTCTATGTTTAATAGGTTTTGGGGGGTGTAAAGGCTTGGTTACATGGCATGTCTTGAATATGTGGCATGCACTCTTGGGAAGACATGTGAAAATTAACTAAAGATGGTGATTGAGGAGCTACAAACTTAGGGTTAGGAATAAAGGGATCGGTTGATATAACCGGCCACTTTTCATGCTTATAGAATTAGGTTTTGTGTATTTGTTGTGTAGAAAGAGACCCGTTGTCCAAGTTATCAACTATTGGGCCTTTACTAGAAAGATTTTGGCGGGAGTCTGAAGGCCCAACATTAGAGAGTATATGAAAGTGGTTGTATAATTTCATTTTGGGCTTATTCAAATTCCCTTGCCCTTGTAAGGTGACCCAACCCAAACAGGTAATGTAGGGTTAGCAGACTTACCTGGTATTGGCAGACCTCCACCACCTCTGTAGCCGCCCTTGCAGCTGCCTGTTCTCTTCCCAGTTGTGGTTATTTGGGCGGCTGTAAATTCTTCTTTGCAAAATCCACCGTTTTCCATTCATTATCCTTCAAGGGAGTAGCAGTAGGTGTGTTAATCTTGTCCTGTTGTTTATTGAATTGGTTTTGCTCCTTGAATAGACTAATAATATCAGGACAATTAAGAACCGGATGACCAAATTTGCCACAGTGCGTACAAAGTAAATTGAGTCCTTCATAGAGAAGAACCTGTTTGTGGTGTCCTATGAATATATGTCTTTTTAATGGTTTATCCAACGGTACTTCAATACATATATGGCCATACCTTCCTCGGGTAGTAGTTGAGGTACAAGTATCAATCTTTAGTAGTCGTCTTAACTTTGATCCAATCCGAGTGAGTATTTCTAAATAATAAAACTCGCTAGGTAACTCAGGCATGTGTACCCATAGAGCTGAGTATGTAAGTTTAGTGGAAAATGCTTTAAACTTTGGCTCCCATCCTCGTACAGTTAGGAAATGGCTGAGAATAAACAATGGACCTCCATGGAAAGCTTTGATCTATTTTCCTATTTTTGGAACTTAATGAGTAAAACGTTAGAACCAAAATCAATTAGAGGAAACACCTGCAGAAATATGCACGTGATTATTTCCTTTAGTACAGTTGTATAATTCTTTATTAGAGAGTGTATATAAATAGGTGTAGAAGCTAATGTATATTTTCTTCTTCTTCTAAGCTAAATACATAGAAGCGGTTATAACAGATTTCCTCTCAACTGTGTCTTCTTCTTCAACTCTTTGAGTGAGATTTCTCTGCTCTTTAGCAGCATATATTTACATGTTATCAGAGCTGGAGTAGATTGATATAGTTAGGAAATTTCTAGTTCACTCGAAAAGACCTACAAGATATCGAAATTGAAGTTGTTCTCTTAAGATCAGCTATGGCGAATTTGGATATTGATAATCCTCGTCATCCTCTATTTTTGCAGTCTTTCGATAATCCTAGCAATGTCATTGTATCGATGCAGCTCAAAGGAACTAAAAATTACTCAGTTTGAAGCAAGTCGATGGTGATTGCGTTGCGAGCAAAGCACAAGCTAGGGTTCATCGATGGGATTTACACAAAGGCCCAATTTACGAGAGATCTGGAAGAGGAATGGGAACGAGTAAATGCGACTGTGCTAACATGGATTATGAATACAGTTTCACCAGAGTTGGTGAATGGAATAGTGTATGCAAATGATGCTCATGAGGTATGGGTAGATCTGCAGGATCGATTTGACAAGGTAAACGGATCGAGGATATACAACATTCAACATGAGATAGATACCATCTCACAAGGTACCTCCAATATTTCATTGTATCATTCTAGGTTGAAATTACTTTGGGATGAATATAACCTTATGACACCTTCACTTCCTGTTACGGCTGGTACTATGGAGTTTATAGAACATCTGGAACAACAAAGGCTTTTTCAGTTTTTAATGGGCTTAAATGAGTCATATAACGCAATTAGGAGTCAGATTCTGCTCCAAGTTCCATCGCCTTCTGTTAGTCGTGCTTATGCAATGATAATAAATGAGGAGAATCAAAGGAGAGTCTTTGAAATAGTTCACATATTAGTACAACAAGTGAGGTAAATGATTCAGCAGCTTTACTGAGTGCCAAAGATAATCAGCCAAAATTTAAGAGATTTAGCAACTTGTATTGTGAGTATTGTCGAAATAAGGGACACACAAGGGGAACTTGCTACAAACTGGTTGGATATCCCCCTGGCTTTAAAGGAAAGAGACAATAGCAACATAGGCAGGCTAATGTTGTTGTGGGTGATGAGAGTTTTGGTAAGAGTGTTGGTGGAAATGAGAATAATATGGGGAAGAGTCAAGGAATGCTGAACTTCTTTACAGATGAGCAATATAATCAGATTATGAATGATCAACAAGTATAAACCAGAAGAGCATTCAGCAAACATGGAAGGTAATGTTAATTCACAATCATCAGAGACTGAAAATGACTTGTGGATTACAGATACTGGTGCCACTGATCATATGGCATCAAACAGTGAAATGTTGAAAGTTGTGACTAGTCAATCTGACTCCAGGGGAGGTAATGTGAATTTTCCAAATGATAAGACTGTACCTGTCATTTGTAAAAGAAGTTACAAGTTCACAGAACATGATGAAATACATGGTGTGTTATGTGTGCCTGATTTCAAGTACAACTTGTTGTCTATGTCAAAATTAACTAAAGAGTTGCAATGCTCAGTTAGTTTTTCCCAACATTTTGTGTATTTCAGGACCTGTACACTGGGAGAATGAAGGGGATTGGTAAGGAGAAAGGTGGTCTCTATATTCTAATTCAAAAAGGATCGAACAAAAATAGAGTGGCACAGAGAATCAATAGCTATTTGGTGGATGGAATGCAGACAGATTTCACTACCTGGCATAAGAGACTTGGGCATGTACTAGTCAAAGTCATGAAACAACTAGACTTCCTTAAGAATAAGAGGATTTCTGATTGTGAACTCAATAGTTGTACTGTATGCCCTTTATATAGACAAACAAGGAAGCCATTTCCTTTGAGTAACAGTAGGGCTGAAGACATTTTTCATTTGATTCATGTGGATATTTGGGGCCCATATAGGGTGCCTACATATAATGGAAATCGATATTTTCTAACTCTTGTTGATGATCATTCTAAGATGATTTGGACCTTTTTAATGAAGTTGAAAAGTGATACTGTTATTGTGTTGAAATCATTTATTAGGATGGTGAATACATAGTTTGGGAAAACTATAAAAATATTGAGAACTAATAATGGTGCTGAGTTTATTAGTCATGAATGTAGAAAATATTTGATAGATAATGGCATCATGCATCAGAGTAGTTGTCCACATACTCCACAGCAAAATGGAGTGGTGGAGAGGAGGCACAGACATGTTTTGGAGGTGGCAAAAGCCTTAAGAATTCAAGGATCCATTCCCTTGAATTTCTGGGGAGACTGTGTATTGGCTGCAGTGTATCTGATCAATCGACTGCCTTCTTCAATTCTAGCAGGAAAGTCTCCATATGAGATCTTTCACAAGAAACCACCCAACATGGCACACTTGAGAACTATTGGGTGCTTGTGTTTTGTCACAATAACTGAAAGAGTTGATAAGTTTTCTCCAAGAGCCATTACTGCAGTTCATATGGGCTACTCAGAATCCCAAAAGGGATATAAGTTGTATGATCTGATGCAGAGGAAGTTTTTCATCAGTAGAGATGTCACATTCAAGGAGGATATCTTTCCCTTCAAACCAGGAAAGGATGATGCACAACCAGCTCCTATGTTTTTTGAGTTGAAGTCACAAGATAAAAGTCATTCTTTGCAGCAACACCAAACTCACATACCAGAGGGGGAGCATGAGGGTGTTAATCAGGATCTTGTGCAGGATCATGACTTGGTACAACAAGAAAGTGATCAAAGTCCTGATGAACAAACACCAGTTGCTGAAGCTAGTAATTATGAGCAGGAGTCAAGCACATGAGGCATAGATGATACTCAACTTGACCAACTCAAAAGATCTAGTAGAAGTTCTAATAAATGTGCAGAATGAGCACGATAATCAACAAAATTCCTTTGGAGCTGCGGCTGTGGTGGGATGAACTCGGAGAAGCCGGACAGATTTTCTGAGAATAATTTTATTGTATTGTTGTTGTATGTGGATGACATGTTAATTGTAGAAAAATACAAGGGGGCCCACTTCTCGAAAAATTACGAAATTCACATTTTCAGAACTCTCGTCTCGCCACGAGTCCATACATATCAAATTTACAAGAATCGGAGTCCATTTGACCCCTCAAATCAACACTTTAAGGTTCACTTGAGTTTCAAGCCCTAACCACCATTTTGACATTAAAGACCTTGACTTCTAAGTGTTTAATCCATGATTTAGCACCATAATCACATATTCGAGGTCTATCATCAATGAATACAATAAGAAATGAGTTGAGATAAGGTTGGAACACATTGTTCATCAAATGCATGACCGTAAGGCATTTGTCAGCCCAAAAGACATCACAAGGAACTTATAATGACAACCACCTGTTTGGATGAAGGATTATTTTTGTCCCCTCAATGGAGCATCTTCATCTAGTTGTCTATATACAATATCCAACTATCTGAGTTATGCTGCCTTGTCGACCAATTATCAATCCTACTTGACAACAACCTCACAGGACATATAGCCTACATCATATGCAGAAGCCATGAATGATCCAAGATGGGTTGAGGCAACGAAAGCAGAAGTGGATGCCTTGGTGCTGAACAAAACTTGGGAGATAGTGGATATTCCTAAAGGTAAAGTACCTGTTGGATGTAGATGGGTGTACAAGATCAAGTACAAATCAAATGGAAATGTTGAAAGATTTAAAGCTAGGCTTGTTGCCAAAGGATACAACCAACAGGAAGGCATAAACTACTAGGATACCTTTTCTCCGGTAGTTAAGATGGTTACAGTGAGAATTGTCATTGCACTAGCTGCTATGTATCAATGGCCATTATTTCAAATGGATGTCTACAATGCTTTTCTTCAAGGTGATCTTGAAGAAGAAGTCTATATGCAGTTATCACCTGGTGTTGGCAGCCAAGGGAGGACTTCTAGAGGCTGCAGGTTACTCAAATCTCTTTATGGACTCAAACAAGCTTCAAGACAATGGAACTTGAAGCTCATAGAGTCCCTCTTGCTAGCAGGCTTCATTCAGAGTAAACATGATCATTCCTTGTTCATAAAAAAGGAAAATGGAAAACAAGTCATTGTGCTTGTATATGTGGATGACCTTCTTATCACTGGGAGTGACATTGCACTGATTCAACAAGCAAAACACCAGTTACACATGGCTTTTAAAATCAAGGACTTGGGAAACTTGAAATATTTTCTAGGCATTGAAGTTTGTAGGTCTGGAAAGGGAATTCTTCTATGCCAGAGGAAGTATGATCTTGAACTTATAGCTGAGGTAGGCTTATCTGGTGCTAAACCTGCTGTTACACCAATAGAACAGAATAAGAGACTTACTACTGTGGAGTATGATGAGCACTGTCATTTGGGTGATGATCCAACACTAGCAGATGTGAGGAGTTATCAGAGGCTGATTGGGAAGATCCTGTACTTGACCTTAACCAGACCTGACATTGCTTACAATGTGCAGACCCTGAGCCAGTTCATGCAAGCTCCCAAACAGTCTCACTTGGAAGCAGCTTGCAGGGTGGTAAAATATGTGAAGAATGAGCCTGGTCTAGGGATTCTTATGAGTTCAGTTGGAAAGATGACTCTTGATGCTTATTGTGATGTAGGCTGGGCAAGTTGCCCAAATTCAAGGAAGTCAGTTACTGGATACCTTGTTAAGTTTGGAGGCTCATTGATCTCTTGGAAATCTAAGAAGCAGACCAAAGTGGCAAGAAGTTCAGCATAATATGAGTATAAGAGTATGACATTGACTGTATCTTAGTTGATTTGGTTGGTTGGAATGCTCAAGGAACTGGGAGTAGAGGTATCAACTCCAGTTCAGCTACATACGGATAGTAAAGCAACTATGCAGATAGCTAATAATCCAGTCTTTCACGAAAGGACTAAACATATAGAAATAGATTGTCATTTTATAAGGGAGAAGGTGCAGCAGAGATTGATATGTCCTACATATGTGCCAACAGAAGAACACAAAGCTGATTTGCTCACTAAGGGATTGGGAATTGCTCAGCATTATCACTTGATGTCCAAGTTAGGTGTTTTGAATATTTTTTGTGCGACTAGCTTGAAGGGGGTGTAGAAATATGCACGTGATTATTTCCTTTAGTACAACTGTATAATTCTCTATTAGAGAGTGTATATAAATAGGTGTAGAAGCTAATGTATTTTTTCTTCTTCTTCTAAGCTAAATACACAGAAGCGGTTATAACAGATTTCCTCTCAACTGTGTCTTCTTCTTCAACTCTTTGAGTGAGATTTCTCTGCTCGTTAATGGCAGATTTTTACAGCACTTCTGTAGGTTTCCATAAATTCATGAGCTTATCATACATGATTTGGTGTGTAATCCTTTTACCAAAGAGCTTCACTATAACAGAGTACTTCCAAGGTTCATATATATGAGACTTACCAATTGAGGAAATTGGTATAAATGAGTCATCGTCAGTGGTAGCATGAAGTAATTCATCTGTTAGATCTAGAGTGTTTAAGGAGTGTATTAGGTTGGTTGAGAAACAAGGCAATAGATGTTTCTCGCTTAGTAGGGTTTGTAGAAAAGAAGATGTTTGTGTTTGCAGGGTTACGTCGTCAATTTGCATGGATCCTAAATCTGGTGGTTCTGAAACTTGATTACACTGTTCTGTTTGTTTGAGGGAATCAGCCATGATATGTGGTGTTTATGAGTAAGTTTAAGAAAACAGTACATATGTTCTATAATTGGCAGCGTTTGTAAGTAGTGTTTTATACATGGCAGAGAGCTTTTTTGTATAAATTTCAGTATCTTAACTATGCTTCGCTAGTCTAGTTAGCTCTTTGTTTTCTTCTCTTCTTACTCTAACTAGTAAGTATAATCATATGGTTTTTTTATTTATTTCTAATTACTTTCTTGATGATGTCATTTCGTAACGGATTATTTGAATAAGAAGCTTGATAATACTATGAATTCCATTAAACTATAATAAATGAAGCATTAGCACTACGTCACTGATTATCGGATTGTGATTGAGAGAAGAGATCCATGAGATTAGGAAGATCATTAAATATTATTATATAAATTGTGTTTATTGATAGAATTATTGTGTTTGTCTTTGAGAAAAAAACATAATGATGAACTCAAAATTTAGACAAACAAATTGTGAGGATATGAATGTAATAAAACGATCAAGAAAATTATATTCTTGTTATAAAATAATATAAGAACAAGAATAACAGAGAGAAAAGTAGAGAGAGGAGTATTCTTATTGATACTTTCGGATGATTTACAATGGAATAGAACCCCTTTATTTATAGGGAGGTGGTGACTTAGCCACCAAGTAGTAAACTCTAGAATCTCTCTAAATATAGACATTCACCTTAAATAGAGTTCTATTTATAACACCCCCCTTGAATGTCTATTCAATAATGTGCCTCGTTAAAACCTTAACTAAATAAAACCCAATGGGAAAAAAAATTATAGAAAAGGAAAAAGAGTACACATGTTTGAATATGCGCCTATTGGTTGCCTCGTTAAAAACCTTGCAAGGAAAACCCATTGGGACAAAACCTTGTAAGGGAAAAAGAGTGCAACGCGCATTAACTCCCCCTGAAAAGAGCATCAATTCATATCCTTGAGCATTTGCATTCCAATCTTGTGCATCATCTCCAAAACGATCTTTTGTAGAGATTTGATAAATAAATCAGCCATATTGATTTGAATAAATATTCTGCACCTTGAAATTATCATTCTTGATAGATATGAACATCTTCATATAATGTCGTGGAATGACTCTTCAATATCTCCATAGAGGTATTCTTGATGCCATCATGCTTATAGTTATAGCAATATACATATGTACACAAATTGCACTTAGGATGTGGTACTTCAGGACCAAGAATTGTATATGCTTCAAGCAACTTCAATCTTTCATAGATTGACATATAAGTTAAGTCATATAAGCCATATAATAGACTTTAGATGCATATCAAGTTTTCATGTCATGCTAAACAAATAAGATATCGAAAACTGATTACACATACCATTGACCTTATACTTTCAAGTATTTGAACTACATGTCCAAAACTACATGTCTTTCATATGGAATCAATTCTACTTGAATTGTATCTCTTCCATTTAGTCAATATTTTATCTGTATTCGACAAACATAAGATCCTCATCGATATTTAGCGCTATCATAGATGTCGTCGACGAAAATTATATATCGGTTCCAGTAAATTTTCATAAAGACATAACATGGAGATCTCTTTATTCATATATTCAGGTACCTGAATCTCTCATGAGATTTTATGAAGTGTTATGTCCTGTGATTTTCTAGATCACTTACCTCCCCATTATGATCACTTTGATCATTTGCTCATCTTCTTTATTAAGAAGTTCCTTTTGAAACCGATTTGTCTATACGCTTTAAGCGTATCAAAGACTTTGTCCTTCTAGGACTTAATATGAGCATTTGCAGTGAGAATATAGTTACTTTCTTTGGGTCAGCAAATGCGTATAGCATGCTTTGCAATATGTTGCAATTGAATTATCCTTTTATGAACTTCAGGTTGATATTATGATATACAAATGATAATTCATCCCATGTAACCTTTTCTCAAGTGTTTATCATGTCTCCCCCTCATGTTAGAAAAGCTAACTTGTTTCCTCAACTTTGAGAGTCCATCTTTGTGCATTATGGTGTTAATGAAAATATACGCCGCACATCAATAATAATAAGATGAAATTATTTGGTTCCTGACCCTGAACCACTTGTGAGGGGAGAATATAATATACTCTCGTATAAACCGTATATCAAACTGATATATATAGCTTTGTTCTCATAAGAAACAATTTAGCTATTAAGTGGAGGCACTCAATAATTATCTTGCTAAACCAACTATGATATAAACCAACTTATCAAGATGAACTATCTTGAATAGAAAATCTGGAAATTATGCTCGAAGTTATATTACTGAGTAATTTACCTCGCAAGCACCGGCCAGGCTGCGGGTTAATAACAATCGCACATGTAACCATATCATAGATGCATCATATGTGGTATACATGGCAGGTGAATGGGCCCATATTCACCTTTGATATTTCCAGAATTTATGGGATTCAACCCGAACTCTTTAGTTGGTCAATCAATTAATGTGAACAAGTAATATAAGAGAATTCGTAAAGAACTTTCTAGTTCTTTAATATTTACCCATGTGAACTATTACTGCACATCATACTTAAAATGATATGGCTAACCCGAATGCCAACTGAATAAATTATCAATATTGATAAACTTCAAATTTACACCATGACATGTGCAATTATAAATAAAGTTCAAGTTTATTATGGTATGGCTTTTTATACCAATAAATATCCACTTTATTGTGGCATTCTTTTGTTTGTGTAGTACAAACTGGAGAATAAAGCGGGTAGCTTTTCATATACAAATTATCCCGCTACAAGTTGTAGTAATAGAAGATATCAAATCTTTCCTTTATTTATAGTCTCAATATAATCAATCGCTTTCGCATATACTTTGGAAACTGAATAAGTTTCTTTGAGACTTACTACCACACAATACCTTATTGGTAATTAATTGCGTTTCTCCAACATAGTAATAATTGGCTCTTCTAGAGCTCTCAATTAATTTTGTACTACCAAAGATTCATCAACATCCATGTGGTGAATATCTCTTTTAAAGAGAAAGTTATACCATTATGGTCATGGTCAAAATTATATGCAAGATATGTTTCTTGCATTATTGTTGTCCTTTAATAGTCATATTTCCAAAATATTTTGGCGTACAATAGGTACGTGACCAACGATCATTCATGCCATAATAATGACATTATTTTCATATATCATCTCAAACCTCCTTCTAGGGGTGAGTGTGGTATATTCAATACCAATTTCATGTTCATATTCTTCCAATAATGAATATGTATTCGTGAATCAGATGTTGTCACATTCACTGCGGGGATATGTGATTTTGTTATCCTTTCAAATCTGTAAATGCGTCTGGCATTTGATTTGCTATTCTTTGCAAATGGATAATATTTTGCACCTCTTTTTTCACAAATAGAGGTATGTGGATCAAGATGAGATAATGATGTATTTTTTCACAAAATTTCCCGTTTGGTTTCACCAACTTCTCCCCCTAATTTTGGGAAAAGTGTCTCATCGAATTGACAGTCTGCAAATCGTGCAGTGTACAAATCCCCTGTCAATGTTTCGAGGTAGCGAATAATGGAGGGCGATTCAAAACCCAACATATGTGCCTAACCTTCTTTGCAGACCCATTTTGGTGCAATATGGCGGTGCTACAGGCACATCTATTGCACATCCAAAAATTCTTAAATGGGATATATTAGGTTCATGACCCAAAATTAATTGCAACGGGGAATATTTGTGACAATTCGTCAGTCAGAGACGAACTAGCATTGCTGCATGCAAAATGGCGTGACCCCAAACCGAAGTGGGCAGCCGACGAACTAGCATTGCTGCATGCAAAATGGCGTGACCCCAAACCGAAGTGGGCAGCCTCGTTTTCATGAGTAAATGAGGTATTCAAGATTATATTCATGTATTGTCTCAATCTGATATCCATTTTGAATGATATCTTTAAAAATCAACAAGTTCCTTTTAGACTTGGAGGAGAACATTGCATTCTCTAAAATGTTGTTCCTTTAGGCAGAGTTATAGTTGCTCTTCCGGAGCCTTTAATCAATTTACTACTACCAGAAATTGTAGTAACATCTGCCTTACACATACTTAAATGAGAGTAATATTTCTTCTCTTTGAATATCGTATGTGTGGTACATGAATCAATTAATCAAAAGGAGATATACGAACATAAGAATAAACAAATTTAATCCGTTGCTTCATAATTAAACAATATTTTCAAAATCTGCTGAGGTTATTCGACTAACTTAGTTGATAGTTGACTATATTTGGAAGCAGTCATCAGGTTATTCGAATAACTAAACCTGATATTCGACTAACTAGCCTTGCGGAAAAATCCAGTTTTAATGCGAAATATTGGTTAGTCGAATAACTAATTAGTTATTCGACTAACTTAGTAAACAGTCATCAGGTTAGTCGACTAACTAAACTGGTTAGTCGACTAACTTAGCTTGCGAAAAATCCAGTTTTTAATACGAAATATTAGATAGTCGACTAACTTATTAGTTAATCGACTAACTTTACTGGGAAGTAAAAATGTCTTCGAAATTTAAGCATAGTGAAACATTCTAAAGAGCTAATACTAACATTATATCATAAGCTAACTAATACGAGCTGATACTAATGACTACTAACTAATACAAATAAGTAAAATAAAATCAAACAATTCCATCTTCCTTCATCACAGATCCATCACCAATTAAGTGGTCTATTTTCCCCTCAGGGTGCTCAAAGGAGTCTGCCACATCCAAATGGGTGATGTCAAAATTGTCGTCAGAGACAAAATTGGTTTCAGGGCCTTTACTCTTTAGAGATGCTTGATAAAGCTCAACCAAATGTCTTGGTACACGGCAAATTTTCGCCCAGTGCCCTTTTCCACCGCAATGATAATATATAGTTTATGAACTATTTGCTTTTGGATTCTCATCGCATCGTGCTTGTGGCAGAGTGACCAACTTCAGGTTATCATATCTCTCCTTTAAGCCATTCCACAAGATAGGTGGATCTTTGACTGTGATATATTCAATTTTCAAACCTTCATCAAGGTGATGACGCAAGAAAATCAAGGCCTTAGCACAGTTTCAAACCTTCATCAAGGTGATGTCGCAAGAAAATCAAGACCTTTAGCATAGTCTTGGGTGGATGCATTATTTCTGTCTTTAATGGCGTCTCCAGGACCCATTGCATCCAAATGGATTTCAGCATCCAACACCCATGTCATATAGTTCTTGCCCGAAATTTCAAGGGCAACGAACTTTCTTTTCATAATGTCAGACATGAAACAAAATTACATCAAGAGCGTGTTCATACTTACGGGCTTTATTAGAATTACCACATTCACTTCAGGGAATGGATTATAATCATCTGTATGTGTTATATACAATCTCATGTCAAATATTACTTTCATAAAGTGAAAGATTATTTTGAGAATCTTTATTATTCTCATTATCACTATGATGACGATTATAATTCCGTCTATTGCCACGTCCACATCCATTGATACCTTCACGGTAATAATTTTGTCTTCTTTCAGACTTATCACATACTGATATCACATTCTCTAAAGGGAATGGAGCAAATTCAATTGGACGGATTTTGTCTTCTTTCAGACTTATCACATATTGCTACCACATTCTCTAAAGGGAATGGAGCAAATTCAATTGGACGAATTTTTTAATTCTTTGCCCACAATCATACATGAATTTGATCATGGCAAGGCATAGAAATTTTACCACTTCATGTGAGTGTAATTTCTTACAAACTCCATTAGAGTTATAATCAAACTTTGATGTCTTTGTTTGCATATGAAATCAAATCGTAGAATTTCAAGAATCTGAAAGGGAAAAGTAAATTACTTACCTATAAGGTATACCAATAAATGTTGTGATATCAAATATACCTCTTGAGTTTCCATCCCGTTGCATTATTTTATGATGATACCATCTCTTCTATTTTTCCGTATAGAAATTCTCATGTGGAGCAGTAGCAATCGTTATTACACTCTTTTGCTTGGAAATTCACCTTCAAAAAGAAAACAAAAGTAAACAACGAGAAAGAAAAAAAATTTGAAGAATTTCAGAAACCAAAATATCACAAATCTCGTTTCACTCGAATAGAAAAAACCCAAACGACGGAACACGAATTAGCGTGGGTGAATCTGATTGCAATTCGAGATTTTGAGAGCGATAATTGCTGAATATTAAATTCAATTGGTTAGAGACTCGTGCTGATAACGTGTTATAAAATAATAGAAGAACAAGAACAATAGAGAGAAAAGTAGAGAGATGAGTATTCTTATTGATACTTTGGGATGATTTACAATGGAATAGAACCCCTTTATTTATATGGAGGTGGTGACTTAGCCACCAAGTAGTAAACCCTAGAATCTCTCTAAATATTGACATTCAGCTTAAATAGAGTTTTATTTATAACAATTCTGTAATATTCTATAAGTTTTATTGACGGAAATGCTAGATATTCCTAGTAGATATATAGCAATAAACTCTTGAAATATGCACCGATCATACGATTTAGTCGTTGTCTAAAAATTACCGAATAGGAATGAGAGCTGACCAATGTGTGCGAGTGGAAAATGAAATATTAAATTTAAAATCAACCTGAATTCATATTAAAATAATTTGTGATATATAATTGTTATATATTTATTCTTTCACGCACGTTTGCCGAGTCCTGAAAATTCAACAGACATTTACAATTAGATTTGGAATTTGAAAATTCGCCCAGCTAAATACAAAAAATAATTGAATATTAGCGTATCTCGAGCTTTGATAAATCTCAATCAGTAGTTTTCCGGCCTGAATTGGGGATTATTGGTCCCAAAAGGGGCGCACTAAGGGGTAGTTTGGTAGAATGCATTAGGTAAAATAATGTACGTATTAGCCTTGTGTGTTAGTAGTATTTTGTTTGGTACACTTTTTAAATATATGGATTAGTTATGCAAGTATTAGTTATACATCCTATATGGTATTATCCTATGCATAAGAAACCATGACATTAACAATGCAATGGATTTTAATGCATACATTAACTTAGTTAAAGACAAAATTGTCCTTTAAAATTTATGCTTAATTAAAATATATTATTATATTAAAACAAGTTTGAAATAATCCAAGAAAGTGATAAATTAAATTATATTCCTAGTAAATAAATAAATACTTATTATACTTTTTTATAAATAAATATTAAGTTTTACACTACAATATATATAGACAAATTAAATAATTTTTTAAAACCTTTTTTATATAAAAACATTCCTTAATATATATATTTTAAAAAAGATAAAGTAATGGATTAATTATAAGGGTATTTTTATAAGCAAATATATATTTTTTAAAATTGTACAATGCTTTAATGCATCAAACCAAACAATGCATAAGAAATATCTCAGCATAACTAATGCAAGCATTACTAATACACCATATTCAGCATTATTCTTATACACTCAAACCCCTAATACCATTATTTACTAAGGGGAAAATTATTAAAAATTAATTAAGGGAAAATTATTAAAAACTAATTAATTTCTAATTAATATGATCAGTACCAGTTTTAACTAAAACATTTATATCCTTGCCCTTTCTCTTGCGCAACATCTCTTAACCTCTGAGAAATTATTGTATTTCCAATCGGAGAAGGTGAAGTCCGGCGATATGATAGGAGTGAACGGAGATCAGAGAACATTTTGGGATTGCTTCCTCCGCCGGCGACGGCGACGGCGCCACCTCTATTGCTACTTGATCCTTGACCAACGGAAGCTCCAACCCCACAACTTGCTTTCAGTTTTTACCTCCTATTAACTATCGTGAAAAAGGTAAAGTTTAACTCTTTATTATTATTATTATTAATATCCTTTAATTAATCTAAGCACCAATTTTGTTGATTATTTTGCGTGTAAACACCTGGGTAGAGATTTCAGCATCATTTCTTTACTTTTGCTTCCCTTTTAATAATATTTTGCCTTTTGTTTTCTCTTTTCAACTATACCTTTTTTTTTCCTTTTTCACCATTGCTCATTCAGGTGTTCTTCTTTGATAGTGAACATGAAGTAGGAAGGTGATAAGAAGTTTCCCATAAAGACTATAAATAGTGAAAGAAAGTATAAAAGTCTTACTCTTTATTAAGCACCAGAGCGACCAATTGTGTGAGCTATCAATAAGTATAACTCTAAGGATAAGGGATAGTTAATCCCAGAATTAAATTTAAGATGAGTTTATCTCACATTTGGTTGAGATAAAATCGCGGTATAACTGATCCCACAATTAGTTATCTCATGATTGTAGTGTTATTTTTATCTCTATGGGAGGATGGGATAACAATCTCGGAATAACTAATCTCGAGATAATTATTTCTGGAATAACTTGTTTCCAACCAAACGAACCATATGAGCTCGTTGGTACGAGGGATAAGGGATAATTAATTCCGGGATTAAATTTGAAATGAGTTTATCCCACTTGTGGTTGGGATAAAATCGCGGCATAACTAATTTCGAGATTATTTATCCCGGGATGTAGTGTTATTTTTATCTCTGTAGGAGGATAGGATAACAATCTCGGATAACTAATTCCAGGATAATTGATCTCAGAATAATTTGTTTCCGAACCAAACCGACCCATAAGTCTCTAACCTAACTCCTCCAAAATTTTAATGGTTTAGATTTTATGTGGTAGTAGTAAATTTGACGCTCATAAGATAGTTTTACGTTGTAATGGTGTGTTCAATATGCCACAAACAAAGATAAGAATTGTGAGGTTGGTCTTGGTCCATGCATTGAGGTTCAACTCACAGTCTGAGTATGTCTGAGTAAAACAACTAAAGATCAAGAAAGTGGACGATAAATAGTTGCCCGGGACCTTCTAAGAAGTTGGACCCCATTAATAGTAATGTTGCTGAGACAGTGATGGAACATACTACCTCAGTCTAATTTTCCAATGCACTGTAAATTAACGTGTGGAAAAATGTATATGAGTAGGAATGCTAAGAAGACTTCATACCAGACGTTGACTTAAAATGTGACAAACAACTTAGATATCATTAACAATATTAAATTAGAGTACATTCACCATTGAGAAGCTTGATGAATGGCTTAAAACAGCATGAATTCTAACAAAATGTATCAATGCCTAAAATATACAGTAGTACTTACATATTATATCTATACAGCTCTCTACTTACAAGCTAGTGTCCACATACTCTAAACTATTTTTGTAACATGTATTACCTCCTAACCTCCAGATGCTCTTCATTTTAACAACAACGACTTTCTTAATCATTGTGATTTAGATAAAACTCATAGAATATCAGTCTCACATTCAATGTTTTAACTGCAAGTAAAAGTAATATTAATTCTAATAAAGAATTTGTTTTGATTGCCTTCTCATTTATTTTTCTTCGTCTTTTCCAACTTTGGCTTTTCATCCTTTCTGACCAAGTCATCTTCCCCGTTTCATCTTAATTACTCACAATAATGAAAAAGGCAGGGTTCAATTTTATGACAGATAGAAAGACCAAATTATGCATTCACATAGATTAGAATTGATTTGCCTATTAGGCTTTAAATATTTTTCTTTAATTATTAAGCACCTCAACAACCCAATTGTGTCGGTTTTCTCACCGTATACCCAAAGCTGAGAATTTCCTCTTAGTCTTAAGCTATATTCTTCAACAATGTCTTACGCTTCTTCTTCACAAGTTTTCAAATATGATGTATTTTTGAGTTTTAGAGGTGAAGATACACGCAAAAACTTTGTGAGTCATATATATAATGCTTTGAAACAAAAAGGAATTGATGTTTTTAAAGATGATGAGCGTCTGGAAACAGGAAAACCAATTTCTGATGAACTTTTGAAAGCCATAGAAGACTCCAGATTTGCGGTCGTGATATTTTCAAAAAGCTATGCATCCTCAAGATGGTGCTTAGAGGAGTTTGCACACATCATAAAGTGTCAAAATGAATTGGAGCAGACTGTGATTCCAATCTTTTATGATGTGAGTCCATCTGATGTACGCCATCAAAATCCACCATTTGCCAAGTCATTTTCCCAACATGAGGAAAAATACAAAGATGATATGGAGAAGGTTCAAAGATGGAGGGATGCAATTTCGGAGGCTGGAAAATTATCAGGGCATGATCTAAAAAATTATAAGTAAGCTTTTTTTTCTTTTTCTTTTTATTTTCTCGTTTTACAAGAGGAAATAGGACCAAACTATAAGTTAAGTTACATTTCCAAACAAGTACCATCTGTGTATTTTGCCTAAAAAGAAAAGAAGATCCGATTCAGAAGCTGAGACATGTAGCCGGTTTACTTGTATTTATAATTAAAAAAGAAATTTAATGAACATACCTTGAGCATGTGCTTTTTTAATTAATGTACTGACGGTACTAGGAATGCCACATAATAAGTTCTTGATATGGTATATCAGCATCATTGGAAGATGTCAGGATTTTCTTACGATTCTCCAGATTTGTAATACCGTCATTTTGTTCTGCAATATTTTGAAAATGTTTCAGAAGAAAGAGGAGCACTTGTTTACTTTTAAGAATTCGACGGCAAGGACTCAGATTGATTACCTCCTCAGAAGGAGCGATAGGGGGTTGTGCGAGGACTGTAAGGTTATTCCGGGAGAGTCCTTTCGACTCTCCATAGACTCCTAGTGATGGATGGCGGTCTCTGGGTGAAGAGGAAGAAGAGCGGTGTCCGGTGCTGGCCGCGGATTAGATGGGGAGCTTTGTCTAAGGAGAAAACCCAGGAGTTGGAGAGGAGGTTAGCTGATGGCGGAGCCTGGAGAAGTTCTGGGAAAGCGGACGCAATGTGGTCAGAGACGGCGAACCTGGTTAGGGAGGCAGTGCGAGATGTGCTCGGGGTAGCCAATGGCTATTCAGATAGACATCAAGGTGACTGGTGGTGGAACGATGTAGTCCAAAGAAAAGTGGAGACGAAAAAAACGGCATTTGCTAAGTTGGCAGGGAGCACAAGTGAGGAGGAAAGGAGAGCGAATAAAGAGAGCTACAAGGTGGCGAGAAAGGAAACGAAGATGGCGGTTACGGAAGCTAAAAATGCGGCGTTTGGTCGCATGTACGAGGAATTTGGAGAGAAAGGCGAGGACAAGAAGTTATTCCAGTTGGCTAAAGTGAGGGAGACGAAGGCGCGGGATCTAGACCAAGTTAGGTGCATCAAGGACGAGGATGGTAAAGTCCCGATGGGGGAATCCCAAATCAAGAAGAGGTGGCAGACGTACTTTCAAGACCTGCTTAACGAGGAAGGGGATCGAGACTTTGAGTTAGGGGAGTTGGGGAATTTAGAGTGTCATAGAGACCTTGGGTACTGCAGGCGCATCAAGGTGGGAGAGGTAGTGGGGGCTTTGCGTATGATGAGTAGGGGTCGTGCGACCGGGCTAGACGAAATTCCCGTGGATTTTTGGAAAAGCATAGGTAGGGCAGGAGTGGAGTGGCTGTCCAAGTTGTTCAGTGTGATCTTCAGGACTAAGAGGATACCGGAGGAGTGGAGGCGGAGTACAGTGGTGCCCTTGTATAAGAACAAAGGGGATATCCAGTGTTATAACAACTATAGGAGTATCAAATTGCTAAGCCATACGATGAAAATCTGGGAGCGGGTGGTGGAGACGAGGGTGAGGGAGATGACGTCCATCTCCGTGTACCAGTTCGGCTTCATGTCAGGTCGCTCCACAATAGAAGCTATCCACCTTGTCATTCGGGCTAGCGTTGGGCACCAAACGAGCACTGGAGGTTTGATGTGTTGGACGGTTATGCCCCGCTGGCTATTGAAATGATAAAGGAAGACCTCCGTGCCGATTGGACACTTGAAGCACCTATCTTAGAGGCATCATGTGTCGACTTGTGAGCTTGGCTTGGGTTCAGCTAGGTGAGCAAGGGTCTGTTGGCCTAGACATGCAGTTGTGGGGCGACACTGCACTATGCGGGATAGAAGTATGTCACGAGGGCTAAGATTGGCTATGCCGCAAGGCAAGGAAAGGCATGCTATGAAAGACGCTCATGATTGAGGCCAAGAACTAAAGGTTGCCCTACTCTGGCAAGGCACAAACCTAGACATTGGGACAGGCGGCACTGTTGGAGCAAGCCTCGTGGGTAAGTTCCTCCACAGGCATAGGATCGTGCTAGAAAACCTGGGAAAGAGGAAGGCTGGCCTGCAGCGAAGGGAACTGCAGGCGCCGCGCGGGCACTTTGGTGACGCTATTAGGGATAAGAAGAAGGATCTACACATAGTGTTTATCGACTTGGAGAAGGTGTACGATAAGGTCCCAAGGGAGGTGCTATAGAGGTGCCTGGAGGCGAAGAGCGTGTCGGAAGCCTACATCAGAGTGATCAAGGAGATGTACGATGGAGCTAAGACTAGGGTTAGGACGGTGGGTGGCGACTCAGGTGGTTCGGGCATGTGCGGAGGAGAAGCCCAGATGCCCCAGTGAGGAGTTGTGAGCGGTTGGCGGTGGTTGGCACGAGTCGAGGCAGAGAGAGATCAAAGAAGTATTGGAAAGAGGTGATTGGGTAGGACATGGCTAGGATGCGGATTTCCGACGACATGACCCTTGATAGGAAAGTCTGGAGATACGGGCTGTTAGATTTTTTTTTCCTTTCTTTCTTTCGCAATTCTCTCCCGGGGCTGCTCGGGGTTTGGTGGGGCTCTCCATAGATGGTCTGTCCTTTTGGTAGTTAGTGGTCGTTGTTATTGCATGCCATTTTATTTACGGGATGTGGCTAAATAATTATTTGTGGATGCCCTTTTACTTTTGTTTTTTACCTTTCCTTTTGCATGTCATGTTATTTATGGTCTATGTTTACATAATTATGCATTGTGATTCCTGCCGGAGTTACTAATGTTCTTTTGTTTTTTGATTTTGTTTTTGTTTTTCCTTTCTCTAAGCCGACGGTCGATTGGAAACAACCTCTCTGCCTTTTCGGGTGGGGGTAAGGTCTGTGTACATATTACCCTCTCCAGACCCCACCCTGTGGGACTACACTGGGTAGTTGTTTAGTTGATTATTGGACTTAGATAGGTGAAACAGTAAAATTATGCAATCAGGAATGTATAATTGATGGAAGATATTTTTCTGATTTATCTAGATGAGGCTTACAATTATTTCTAGAGTAGATTTTTAGAGATGTAATATTATAATTAACAATAAGTAGTTGATATAAGCTATCTTGTTACATTATTGTGGGCATTTGTTTTAGAGAACAGTCTATTAAAACATTATGTTAACTCTGCTTAATTTACATAGTGGCTCTCTATGTTGTAATGTTTAGGGATGAGGTTGAGTGCATCAATAAGGTAGTTGATTACATATTACCAAAGTCGCTTCAAGTTATCCCACTGTCTTCCGGAAGCTTAGTGTGTATGGAACCTCAAATTGGGAAAATAATCTCATTATTAGATACGGAATCAAATGATGTTTGTTCCATTGGATTATGGGGGATAAGCGGTATCGGCAAGACAGAAATTGCAAGTGTTATATATGAGAGATATCGTCATCAATTTGAAGCTGATTGTTTTCTTGGTGATGTTGGAGAAATGTACCTGAAAAAGGGACTTACATGGTTATAACAAGCTCTCATCCATAAGCTACTGGGGAAAAACATACCTATAACTAGTGAACTTGAAGGTGCCATAATTATGGGCTTCGCCGGAAGAAAGTTTTGGTCATTCTTGATGATGTAAACCATCTAAGTCAACTAGAGCTTATAGTTGGAGGGACAGAGTGGTTTGGTAGGGGTAGTAGAATTTTGATTACCACGAGGGACAAGCACATCATAATCGCTCATGTCAAGGAGGATAAAGTGTATGAAGTCCAACTGTTATCTGAGAATGATGCACTTGAACTGTTCTATATGCATGCTTTCAACAGAAATTCTCCAGAGAGAGATTTTGAGGAACTTTCAAGGGAAGTGGTGAAGTATGCTGATGGGCTCCCTTTAGCTCTTAAAGTTTTGGGTCCTTCTTTTTGTGGACGAAACAAAGAGCAATGGAGAGATATAATTGATAGACTGAAGAAAATCCCTAATGATTACATTTTAGGAAAACTTAAGATTGGTCTTGATGGATTGAACAAGGATGAGATGAGGATATTTCTAGATATCGCATGCTTGTACAATTATAAAAAAATGGATCATGTGGCACTAATACTTGAGAGTTGCGGTATTCATCAGTCGATAGGAATAAGCCGCCTCATCGAAAAATCTCTCTTATCCTTCAGTAGATATGACAACTCATTTAGGATGCATAGTTTGATTAGAGAAATGGGTGAAAATATGTTGAGGGAAGAGTATGCAAACAGCAGAATATGGCTTCATGAGGAGGTTAATGACCTTTTTGCTGGAAAGTTGGTAAGGAATATTTTTAACTAAATTGATAATTTTGTAAGCTCATAGTATTGTGACTTTAATTTGTTCGGCTGAGTTTTTTCTTCTTCGCTTTTATCAATTCCTTAACAAATATATATATATATATATATATATATATATATATATATTTCTTTCCAGTTATTTGAAATTTAGCTATTTCAAATAATTCTGAACAAATTTTTATAATTGTAGAACATCTTGAATATAAACTTGTTGGGTGTGTGAATAAAGTCCCGAATGGAAAGTAGAAAAGAAAAATAAGTTAATTATAAGGAGTTACATACTTTTAATAGACTTGGCCCAAAGCGGACAATATCATGCCATATTTATCTTTGGGTTGTTTTAGTCCAACAATTGGTATCCGAGCCAATGGTTTGAAACCTTTTGTTTTTTTCCTTTTATAATTTAATTTATCACTTCTCTAAAGATGACATGTAAGCCCCGGGGTTGAAGTGTTAGCGCCGGGGTACTCCCTCACGGCGTAAGCCCTATAAATATTTGATTTTCAATATTTTAAAAAGAAAAATCTAAAAAGGATCTATGATATTAAAAAAGGTTTTATTTTCATTGTTAAATTAAAAGAGAAGAAATATATATTTACATGTTAAGACTATTATGTATCTCAAAAACAAAACTGAAAACTCGTTTCCATTTTCCACATTAGCTACTGTTTAAATTTTTTTTCTCGTCCAATCTACTTACATTAATGGCCATTCTGAAAATGAAACACTTCCATTTTAATTAGCTTGCATTTTCTGTCAATTCTGTAACAACCTTCTCTTCTCCCTCTCTCTTTTTGTTTTCCCTCCACAAAATACAATCGCAATATTTATATTATTCTACTTAAGCTCACAGAAACATTATGTTTTATATTCCATTCTTGTATGAAAACAGAGATTGAACAAGTTGAAGCATTTGGATCTAACCAAGAGCCTCAGGTTAACAAAAAGCCCTAATTTTGGTGATATGCCAAACTTGGAGACACTAAGTTTGCGTGAGTGTATGAATTTGGAAGAGGTCCATCCATCTCTTGGACATTGCAGAATGCTTAAAGAATTGGATTTGCGGGGTTGTAAAAAACTTAAGAAGCTTCCAAAATTTGTTTCCATGGAATCTCTTGAGACTCTCAACCTTTGTGAATGCACAAGTTTAAGAAAATTTCCAAAAATCTGTGGAAATATGCAGCACTTATCAGAACTCTATGTAGAATCCCCCTGGATAAGAAGCTTACCCCCTTCTCTCGGTGGTCTAAGCAAATTACATTTGAGACATTGTGAAGATCTTGAAAGTATTCCAGACAGTAGCATTCAAATTCTTAGATTTCTGAAGGTTTTAGATAGCAAGAAACTAGAAATGCCAAACAGCCTTTTTGAATCAGAGCAATTGGAGGAAATTTATATATACCATTGTTCTAGATTGGTAGAGCTCCCCTATCTATTGGAGTTCAAAAGAAGCTAATTGAGTTAGTTTTAGAAGTCTGAGAATTTAAAGAAGCTTCCAAACTCTATTTGGATGAAGTCCCTTAGACGACTCAAGATATCTAATTGCCCAAAATTAGAAACATTTCCAGAAATCAATGGAAATATTCATTCCTTGAAAGAACTGACCATAAAATTTACGGGGATAAGAGAACTGCCTTCATCCATTGGGGATCTGAGCAACCTCGAATTTCTCAATCTAAATTCTACCGGTTTAAGAGAACTGCCTTCATCCATTGGGAATTTGAGCAACCTCGAATATCTCAATCTGAAAGGATGTGAAGATCTTGTAAGTCTGCCCAATAGCCTCTGTAATTTGAAGAAGCTTGAAGAACTTGTTCTCCGCGGCTGCAAAAAGCTAGAGAAGCTTCCAGAAAACATTGGCGATCTTAAACGGTTAAAAGAACTTGATGCAAGTGATACTGCAATCTCCCAACCACCTCCCTCCATCACCAAGCTTCGCAACCTGGAGATGTTACGGTTAGAATATGTAAATAGTAGAACCCTAATCCAATGTGTATTAGGAGTAGGATAGGTTATGTGTATATATATATAGGGCTCATTTTACTATGTTTAAAATATCAATTATATATTTTTCTTCCGTGCTTTCTCACATGGTATCAGAGCAATCGTGAGAGATTTATCGCTGTGCATAAATTCCAGTGATTCCGGGAAGTAAAATCAGTCATCGGAACTCTTTTCCGACGACTTTTTCAAGTAAAATCAGTCTCGGTCAGTGCTGTGCAAAATCCAGCAATACCAAAAGACTCGCCTCTGTCCAGCGACAAAACCCCAGAAATTTCTCCGGCCAAATCAGCCCCACGCGCCCCCACGCGCCGCCAGAACCCTAGGCGCGTGAGCCTCTTTTCGGCCATTTTTTCCGGTGACTCCTTCAAGACAGTTTGGTCGGCTACTAATTCCGACCCTACCCATCCTATTTTCGTTCGATTCCGACAACTTTGAGTTTTTTCCGGCGACTACAGTGACTTTTCCGGCAGCTACAGTACTTTCCGGTCAGAATTTCTTCAGGACAGTCTGATCGCCCTTGAATTCCGAGCCTATCCATATTTTTATTTTTCAATTCAGACAACTTTGAATTTTTTCCGGTAGCTAGTGCTTTTTCCGGCGCTACAGTGTTTCCAGCAGCTTCTGTTTCAGTTTCAGCGAGTTTTCAGTTGATAATCCAACGATGTCTTTTGGACTAGATGCTTTCGGGTCGAGAAACCCGGGTTCTGACAGTTCCGGTGTTATGATTACCTCAGAACCTTTAATGGGAGGTTCAAACTACCTAGCTTGGGCTTCGTCTGTCGAGTTGTGGTATAAAGGTCAAGGTGTTCAAGATCATCTAATCAAAGAGTCTAGTGAAGGAGATGAAAAAGCCAAAGCACATTGGGAGAAGATCGATGCTCAATTATGCAGTATTTTGTGGCGATCTATTGATTCCAAGTTGATGCCCTTGTTTCGTCCATTCCAAACATGTTATTTGGTTTGGGAAAAGGCTCGTACTTTATACACTAATGACATATCTCGTTTCTATGATGTGATATCACGGATGACAAATTTAAAGAAATAGGAATTAGATATGTCTACTTAATTGGGTCAAGTGCAGGCAGCTATGGAGGAATTTGAGACGTTGATGCCAGTTTCTGCTAGCGTGCAAAGCAGCAAGAGCAACGACAAAAGATGTTTCTAGTTCTTACTCTTGCTGGGCTTCCTAATGATCTTGACTCAGTACGCGATCGGATTTTGGCTAGTCCGACTGTCCCCACAGTTGATGAATTATTCTCTCGCTTACTTCGCCTTGTTGCACCACCAAGTCACCCAGTGAGCTCATCACAGACACTTGATTCATCTATCCTCGTATCCCAATCAGTGGACAATCGGGCATCTCATACTATGGAGTATAGACAAGGAGGCGGTCGTTTTGGAAGATCTAGACCCAAGTGTTCTTATTGTTTTAAACTTGGTCACACTCGTGACGTGTGCCATTCTTTACATGGTCGACCACCCAAAAATGCTTATGTTGCTCAGACCGAGACTACATGTAACCAGGGATTTTCTGTATCTGAAAGGGAGTATAATGAGTTCCTTAAATATCGAGCAAGTAAGCAGACATCTCCACAAGTAGCCACTGTCGCTCAGACTGATACTTCTGTTGCTGGTAATTCTTTTGCTTGTGTTTCCCAGTCTAGTCCTCTTGAACAATGGGTTGTGGACTCAGCTGCTTCTGATCATATCTCTGGTAATAAATCCCTTTTGTCAAATATTGCGTATTCACAGTTTCTTCCCAACGTTACTTTAGCTAATGGTCTCAAACTAAAGCAAAAGGAGTTGGACAAGCTAATCCTCTACCCTCTGTCACTCTAGATTCCGTTCTTTATGTCCCTGGCTGTCCTTTTAATCTTGCATCTGTTAGTCGTTTGACTCATGCCCTCCATTGCGGTATATATTTTATTGATGACTCTTTTATTATGCAGGACCGCAGTACGGGACAGACGATTGGAACAGGACTTGAATTAGACAGACTCTACTACCTTAACTCCCTAACATCCTCCAAGGTCTGTCTAGTTGCAGATCCTCCAGACCTACTTCACAGTCGTTTAGGACATCCTAGCTTGTCCAAGCTTCAGAAGATGGTGACTCGTTTGTCTAGTTTATCCACATTAGAGTGTGAGTCATGTCAGCTCGGAAAACATACCCGCGCCTCCTTTCCTCGTAGTATTGAGAGTCGTGCAGAGGCTGTTTTTTCTTTAGTTCATTCGGATATATGGGGTCCTAGTAGAGTCAGTTCAACCTTGGGATTTCGTTATTTTGTTAGTTTCATTGATGATCATTCAAGATGTACTTGGATTTTCTTAATGAAAGATCGTTCTGAGTTGTTTTCTATATTCCGGAATTTTTGTGCTGAAATTAAAAATCAATTTGGTGTTTCTATTCGCACTCTTCGCAGTGATAATGCCTTAGAATATTTATCCTCTCAATTTCAGCAGTTTATGTCTTCTCACGGAATTATTCATCAGACCTCTTGTCCTTATACCCCTCAGCAAAATGGGGTTGCAGAGAGAAAGAATAGGCACATTATTGAGACTGCTCGCACACTTCTCATTGAATCTCATGTTCCGCTGCGTTTTTGGGGCAATGCAGTTCTCACATCTTGTTATTTGGTTAATCGGATGCCTTCATCTCCCATCCAGAATCAGATTCCGTATGAGGTATTGTTTCCCCAGTCACCCTTATACCCTGTTCCCCTCGTGTTTTTGGGAGCACTTGTTTCGTTCATCACTTAGCTCCTGGGAAAGATAAGTTAGCTCTTCGTGCTCTCAAGTGTGTCTTCCTTGGTTATTCTCGTGCTCAGAAGGGTTATCGTTGTTATTCACCTGATCTTCGTAGGTACCTTATGTCAGCTGATGTCATATTTTTTGAGTCTAAACCTTTCTTTACCTCTTCTGACTATTCTGGCCATCTTGATATATCTGAGGTTTTACCTATACCGGCCTTTAGGGAGTCTACTATATCTCCTCCTTCAAGTTCCGCTACAGAAGTCTTACCCATTCCAAACGTTGGAACGTCTACTGTGGCTCCTCCTAGACTCCCTGCACAAGACACTCCACTCTTGACATATCATCGTTGTCCTCGCCCAGCATCTGGCCCGGTTGATTCACGTCCTGCACCTGACCTGCTCCTACTGCGGACTTGTCTCTTCCGATTGCACTTCGGAAAGGTATACGGAACACCCTTAATCCTAATCCCCATTATATTGATTTAAGTTATCATCGTTTGTCATCACCCTATTATGCTTTTCTATCTTCTTTGTCCTCTGTTTCCATCCCTAAGTCTACAGGTGAAGCATTGTCTCATCCAGGGTGGCGACAGGCTATGACTGACGAGATGTCTGCTTTACATACAAGTGGTACTTGGGAGCTCGTCCCTCTTCCTTCAGGTAAATCTACTGTTGGTTGTCGTTGGGTGTATGCAGTCAAGGTTGGTCCAGATGGTAAGGTTGATCGTCTTAAGGCTCGTCTTGTTGCCAAGGGATATACTCAGATATTTGCGCTTGATTACAGTGATACCTTCTATCCTGTGGCTAAGATAGCATCAGTCCGCCTTTTCTCTCTATGGCTGCTGTTCGCCATTGGCCCCTGTATCAGCTGGACATTAAAAATGCATTTTTACACGGTGACCTTGAGGATGAAGTTTATATGGAGCAACCACCTGGGTTTGTTGCTAGGGGGGAGTCTCGTGGCCTTGTATGTCGCTTGCGCCGGTCACTTTATGGTCGAAAGCAGTCTCCTCGAGCCTGGTTTGGTAAGTTTAGCACTGTTATCCAGGACTTTGGCATGACTCGGAGTGAAGCTGATCACTCTGTATTCTATCGGCATTCTGATTCACGTCTCTGTATTTATCTGGTGATCTATGTTGACGACATTGTTATTACCGGCAATGACCAGAATGGTATTACTAAATTGAAACAACATCTCTTTCAACACTTTCAGACTAAGGATCTGGGCACACTAAAGTATTTTCTGTGTATTGAGGTCGCACAGTCTAGCTCAGGTATTGTGATCTCACAACGGAAGTATGCCTTAGATATTCTTGAGGAGACAGGAATGACAGGTTGTAAACCTGTTGACACTCCGATGGATCCGAGTTCTAAACTTATTCCGGGACAGGGGGAGCCTCTTAACGATCCTGCAAGATATAGGCGGTTAGTTGGTAAATTAAATTATCTTACAGTGACAAGACAAGACCTGACATTTCCTTTCCTGTGAGTGTTGTGAGCCAGTTTATGGGTTCACCGTGTGATAGTCATTGGGACGCAGTTGTTCGCATTCTTCGGTATATAAAATCAACTCCAGGTAAAGGTTTATTGTTTGAGGATTGAGGCCATGAGCAGATTGTTGGATACTCCGATGCTGATTGGGCAGGATCGCCTTCTGACAGACGTTCTACTTCTGGATATTGTGTCTTAGTAGGAGGATATTTGGTATCTTGGAAAAGTAAGAAACAGAATGTGGTTGCTCGGTCTAGTGCAGAAGCAGAATATCGAGCAATGGCTATGGCGACATGTGAGCTAGTTTGGATCAAACAGTTGCTCAAAGAGCTGAAATTTGGTGATGTTGGGACTTGTGTGTGATAATCAAGCTGCTCTTCATATTGCGTCAAATCCAGTGTTCCATGAGAGAACTAAGCACATTGAGATTGACTGTCACTTTGTCAGAGAAAAGATACTCTCGGGAGATATTGCTACAAAGTTTGTAAAGTCAAATGATCAGCTTGCAGACATTTTCACCAAGTCCCTCACTGGTCCTCGTATTAACTACATATGTAACAAGCTCGGTACATATGATTTATATGCACCAGCTTGAGGGGGAGTGTTAGAATATGTAAATAGTAGAACCCTAATCCAATGTGTATTAGGAGTAGGATAGGTTATGTGTATATATATATAGGGCTCATTGTACTATGTTTAAAATATCAATTATATATTTTTCTCCCGTGCTTTCTCGCAGTTACAATTCTCGAATGCTGTACGACAAGTGCAGCATTCGTCAAGTTTTGTTTCACATCAACTATTAGCTTTTTCCTCCTTGACAGAACTTCATCTTGGTTATTGCAACATATTGGGTGGACTTCCTGAGGATCTTGGATCTTTGCGCTCTTTGGAAGAGTTGAATTTAAGAGGAAGCAATATTTCTTGTTTACCCAAAAGCATCAACAAACTCGTAAGCCTGAAATCCCTGGATGTGCGATTTTGTCAGAATCTTAAGGAACTTGAACTGCCCTCAAATTTAAAGGAGTTATATGCAGATTATCATTTAGCCACGAAGAGCATCAGAGATGTAGTATTTAAGTGTGTTAGGTTGCAAGACATCTGTATATAATGGTATGGTCATGAAAGAACCGAATGCGGAATTGTCACAACTAACCAAGTTAATGTGTTGAAGTTCCTACATCATTTTCTCAGGACATATATCCAGGTTTTTGTCTCTCCCTATCATATGAATGTCAAATAATTGATCTATACTAATAATGATCTTCTGTTGCTGTGTGACCTTCAGCAGAGGAGCTACTTTTGCATTACTTTCCCTGAAGTCAGAATACCAGAGTCATTCGATTATCAGTTTATAAATCAATCAAAGATCTCAATTTGTCTGGATCCATCCTGGTATACCCATAAATTCCTGGGTTTTTTGATATGTTTCTATTCTGATAGATGTAGAGTTGATCTAAAAGCTACATTGGTCTGCAAATCTGAGCCTGAAAGAAAACATTCCTTGATGTTTCACATCCCCAACTTTGCCTTAACTTTCCTTCTGTCTTGTGGTACTACATACCATTTAAAGCATTGTGGCGCACTTCTGACAATAAAGAAGAGAAGAACCTAAATGATTATTGCCTATTTGAGGTATCCTCAGAAGTGGAAGCATGTTGGGGAATTCGCCTGGAATATGAGAATAAAGTTAGGAGATGGAGAAGGAAGCAACGGGTGACACAAAGTCTCAAACTCCATCCAGTTCTGCAAAATGATAATGCAGTGACAACTGAAATTGGCTGTTCTATGGTATTTGAACAACTAGAGCCATCATGCTGTTCTAGTTTGCAGGCGTTTGTTGAGAGTACCATCACAACAGAGAGGGGACTACATTTGGGGTATGAGAATAAAGCTCTAGAGATGGATCAAGCAACAATGGTAGTTCAGAAGGAACATGAATCTCAGAATGTTGAGCTGATTAGAGTTTGTGATAGCCTATCAAAGAAGATGGACGTTGCTTCAAGAAAGAGAAAGAGAAAGAGAAATAGAAAGAAAAAGAGAAAGATGGCATGGGATAATGAGACCAGCATCTCTCATAGCCCCAACTAACTTGCATGATTTTGATTGGATCAGGAGAATCCTCTTAGATTTTTAGCAAATATTGGTACCCGAAAGGAGAAAATCAAGGTTAGCGTCGAAATCTAGACAATTCTCGTGTTCATGTATATATTTACACTTAATTTCATGTTTCTTGGATGTAGGAAGCATCTATCCAATTGAATTTTAAACACAAAGAAGGTGTGTAATAGCAGCAATTACTCAACATCAATGCCACATGCTTGAAACTATGCAAGTAAGTGCTCGTTACAGTTTTGTCGAGAAAGGTACCTGATATTGCTCCTACCACTTTCTTCTTTCCTTTGATGCTTTAGGCCTCTGCTTCTATGTCTCTCTCAGTAAAGCTAAGTGCAAGGTAGCTGGTGATATCATCCTCAGGTAACATGCAATTCTACTTGTTTTAATTTTTCCCTTAAATTTTATCGTAGTAGGGGAAACTGGAAATAATTTTAATGATTTTGAAAATAATTTAAGAAAACAATTCTGACATTCGTCCATAGCCTAATCTATTTTAGACTAATATATGCTTTTGGCTTTAGGTTGGTGCTATGTATCTCTAAGTATACTTGATCATCTGAAATATTTTTAATATATATATATATATATATATATATATATATATATATATATATATATCTTATTCTTTTACTTTCACTTTTATTTTATATTGGTAATGATGATGATATGAGTTGAGCTTAAATTAAAGAAAGAAATCAGGATTCATACCTCCTACGTCAACTTGTTTGGGACTGAGGCGTTTGTTATTATTGTAATTTGGAAATGAATTTTAACCTTCAAATCTAAGTTAAAAAAGAAACAACTTCAGGTAACTAATGAATTCCCTTCTTTTCTGAAATACTAGTGTATTTTCTTTACTTTTTGTATTGAATTGCTGCTGATTTACATGATATGGTTCAACATATATTATCCGTGTTTGATGTTTAATCGTTGATATTCTTACTAAGTGAAGTCGTGCCGAAACAGTGTGCAAATGTTCAAGGAAATCAACTCAAATCATGCAGGGATTGTGCTTTCTGCCTCTTTCTTGGAGTTATTCTTCCAACTCAAATCCCATGCAGGGATTGTATTTCTAATGTGGTGGTCAATTTTTGTAACGTTTTTTGTAATTAAGGTGCTGAGATTCTTGATGTTTGTGTTAAGAGAAGCTATACGAAAAACAATTCACTTTTCTCAAGATGTGACATTCATGGGTGCTGGATCTCAATGGAAAATGAAATGATATTTTTATGTTTGGTAAATATATTGTATGATTGGATGCTATAGTAGTACCTCAAAATGTCACGATGTTTTGGAGTAAGGTGAATGAATTTGGACTTATTTTTGTTTCTTTGAACTAGCGATTCAAGTGCACAGTGTTGATAAGCATCCTTGAGAATGAAGTCCTGATTCAGTAATGGTCTTCCCACAAGCTCATTTTCTATTGAGCAGACAAACAAGACTACTTCTATGCCACTTTAAACAGATTTGTTGGTCCATAGAACAAGATTTAGTTTGTTCTGCTTGCAACTGTCCACTAAGTTTTTGTTTCTCGTCATAAGAAACTGAGTTTGAACTAGTGAAAATGTATGGCATATCAAGACTTCATAAAATCATACAATCTTCAAGAAACATGAGATGTCAATTGGCATTTCAGGATTTACCGTAATGAAAGACTTTATTATTTTTTTAATTTCTTTTGAAAGCCTAGGAAGGAAACTTATTTCATTCTGATTTTTATGGTAGATTTTTCTTCTCTTTTCCAGATTGCTCAAGCCTGTTGGCCTCTGGTTCACTAAGGTGGAATCTAGGATCAGTTTGGACGCTTTAATTGTTGGAAAACGAGTGGTGCTTCGAGAAAGAGAACCAATCTGTGTATATCAAAGAAACCTATACCAAGTATATCAAGTAGCCAAATCCAGTTCTGTACGCACTTTGACTTCTTCTGGGAGATAGAGATAACAACAACAACAACCCAGTATGATTCCACTTAGTGGGGTCTGCGGATGGTAGTATGTACACAGACCTTACCCCTACCCTTGGGTAGAGAGGCTGTTTCCAAATAGATTCCGGCATCTTTCTCTCCAAGAACTTCCCACCTCGCTCTTGGGGAGACTCGAACTCACAACCTCGGTTGGAAGTGGGGGTTGCTTACCATCAGAGCAATCCCTCTTGTCTGAGATAGAGATAACAATGATATATAAATGGCTCTCGGAGAATCAATGTCCCATTTTCACCATGTTTACATTTCGGAGAGGTGAATCCTGTCTGCCTAAGTAATACTCTTGCAACCTTTTCAGTAATGAACTGGAGGTTGCAAGATTGGTGGATAAATAGTGGTGACTATCCCTTGTTACTCATACTGATGAACCGAGATGATTTTAATCTGGAGACATGGAATCATATAATTATGTTCACATAGATAATATCTGGCATATGTTAGCTTTCTCAAACTCTCCCTCTGCACCTCCAGTAATGAACTTTCTTTCCAGCATTTTTGCTACTTGTAAGCACATTTGATGGATTACTCAACTGTCTATCATCCAGTGAGAGGGATGTTGTATTACCACAAAGTTCTGCATTTTAATCCTTCCTTGATTGGATATGTCTCTACTCTTCCCCTTCTCTGTTTTCTTGATTGGGTATGGATTTCTTTCACTTTTCTTGGGTTCATGTGGGAAAATACTTGGTCCATTCGAATCGTAGATAATTAAAACCTGCATAACTATTAACTAATATGATCGTCGTATAATTAATAGTTAAATACGTCATTTGACCTCTGGTATTAAAGCCCGGATAACTTGAGCTCTACATAAATCATGCAAAGCTTATTATCGAAAACTAAAGGCAAAATATATAAGTTACCCCTTAAACTATGGACCAAATCCCTGTTACATATTTTTTCGGACGAAAATCACTTTATGCACTCAATCTTTTCAAACTGTAATTATGACACACCACTTTTGTCACCTCACACGCGCATGTTGACCAAAAAAATGTAAGCGCATAAAACTGGGAATTTTCTGTCCCAGTCAGTATTTAAATGATAGTCAAACTTTGAATTTTTTCTTTTTTTTAAACACTATTTGATTCCTTAACTTTGACCCCATCCCTTCCCCGATTCATCTTATCAAGACCCCTGCCCTTTGTGCTAGTCCACTGAAACTTCCCCTCCCCCATTTCCGTCTTCTTCCACACTATTTTTTCTCATCTTCTCTCTCTCGATAATTTTAAGAAAAACAATAATGTAAAAAGATTTGGAAGAAATTGATAAAGAAAATTAAGTGGACTCTATAACTAAGAAAATTCCGTAGATCTGAGTTTGATTGCTTATTTTTACCTAATTTTTGAAGAGTGTATTAGGATCGTTTTCTTTGACCTCTCGCCAGGTTGAGCAAAATAATGTCCTCAGCTCTATTGTGGAAATACAGGAGACCTTCCCCTAGCTTGATATGTTATGAAAGATCTTTGTTCTGAAATGAATCTCTTACACAGTCAACATTCATTAAGAGAATTTAAAGAAAAGTTTAAATTGATGAAAACTCCGACAATGTCTTCTTTAATGGTGTTTGCAGTTTTGGGTCATAATTTTTGTGTTAGAATCGAATTCCGGCTCCAAAACTTGGGATTAAATCTGCTTGGGCATCTATTTTTGATTTGTAAATTGTAATTGGAAGGTGATAATTGTGATTTTTTTGTGGTGGTCGGCGGCAATAGAGAAGAGAGAAACTAGAGGGGTATATTTTATAATTTTAAATTATTTTATTTTTGAAAACTAATGACACGTGGCATAGTATTATTGGGGCGTGATATTACACACGCTTTGAAAAACTAGTCAAGAAGATAGTAGTGTCTTGGATAAACTTTAGAAAGGTTGGGTGTATAAGCTGAAGTGTGTAACATAGATTTGGTCCATAGCTCAGAATAATTTATGTATTTCGCCAAAAACTAAATATTATGGGGCTAATTTTTCTATAGCTTATATTGATTCCCTCCCCCTCCTCCTCCTCCCCCTCTTTCTTCCAGATTGCTCAAGCCTGGAAGCCTATAGTCAAAAGAGCTGGATGCAGTGGTTACGAGATTGTAGTGGATTGCTTCACTTGCTTTTCTAGAATGCTTTAATCTGTCCTAACCTAAATTTAAAACTAGGATGTTGTTTAATCAACTATTCAGTCAGAGGTCTTCAGATTGTTTGTATTCTTGGTGAATATATAGTTGAGATATCCTTCTCAAACAAAGGACTAAAATATCAAACAAGAACAATTCTTCAATTCACATTGTTTACTCCCATTGTAACTAAGCTGCTTTTGTGCTAATTACTTACCACAGGTTGCAGCATTTTTCCATCCTTTCTTCCTTTGGACTTTGGCATTTATATTAAAGTTGCTTGACTTAATATCTCAATACATGTGCTAAAATTACTTCTATTGTTAGCCATTTAATTGCAAGTGAATCGATATGTAAATGTGTGGTAAAAATATCACGGGCTAGCCATTTTTCAGATAGGTAATTAAAAAATAACCAATATTTATAAAGTCATTGAAGAATAGCCACTATTTTGCTGAAACACGAAATTTTTTAGCATAATATGTGGGATTATAGAGCTTCGGTATAAACTTCCATCATATTATATTAGAATTCCAGCACATGCAATGTTCCAGCATAATATATTATAATTATGGAGTTCCTGCATATAGATTTCTCGTATATTATTATGTTGGAATTTCAGCACATTATAGTGGAAGCTTATATGTAGCTTATTAATTTTTTTAGATTTTTAGGGTATTTTTGTTCAAATTTTATCTTTACATGAAAAAGTGGTTAAATTTTGATTATTTTCGAAATTGTGGTTATTTTTTAATTATCAGTTATAAATTTAATTATTTTTTATTTTTTATTCTAAATGTATGTAATTTGAAGTGAGAGACAATGATTTTTTTTTATTAAAAGAAATTGAACTAGTCATTACTCTTTTCTTTTCTAACTTGCTTGTGCTGCGGGCATCAAAATCCTAACATGACTCTAACCAATCATCAAACTTCAATTTCATAAGCTTTTGTCGCACAGCTACTTATTGAGGCGATGAGTGAAATTGTAAGTTGCAATGCACAATTTTGTGCTTTCAGGCTCTACTTTGAAATTTTATTTGGCCATGATCTTTTAAAATACTTTTTAGAAATTTTGACATATTAAATATTTTGACTTAAATTAGACCGTTTTCACTATCTCTTTAAATAAATTATACTTATTGATGTCTGTATTATTTCCTGCTCCGCTTTATTTTTGTATTCTTTCTGAGTTAAGGGTCTATCTAAAATAACTTCTTTATTTTTCAATATAGGAATAAGGAGTACATATATACTACCTTCTCAGATCACACATGTGAAATTTTACTGAACTTGATATTGTTGTATTGGTTGATGTGCGTAGTTCACAGGTGACATGTGGCAAAATAAACTAATACACATAGATGTTAGATCGTATGTCCAAATAATAATTATATAAAAGAAGTCCAAATAATCCCAAAAAAAGAAATAAAAACCTTTTTTAGCATTAAGTAGGCATTTGGACATAAAAATTGTATTTTTTTTAAATTAGTGTTATAAATAGAACTCTATTTAAGGTGAGTGTCTATATTTAGAGAGATTCTAGGGTTTACTACTTGGTGGCTAAGTCACCACCTCCCTATAAATATAGGGGTTCTATTCTATTGTAAACCATCCCAAAAGTATTAATAAGAATACTCTTCTCTCTACTTTTCTCTCTATTGTTCTTGTTCTTATATTATTTCATAACACGTTATCAGCACGAGTCTCTAACCAATTGAATTTGATTTCTTCCTTCTTCCAAAATTTTTATACGAAAAAATATGTCGCATTCTCCGGCATCAAATTGGCCGCCGGAGTCGATCAAAGTTGCCGGAATTTGTTGCCGCTTCCCGATGAACTATTTTTTGGCTTGTGCATGGATGGGACGGACAATCCGCCAATGGTCCATGCCGGATTATTGCATCTTTTCCAATCTGTTTACGCAAACAATTTCTTCCTTAATCTGATTAAAATTCAGGATTTAAGGTAAGTATTTTACTTTTCTCTTTCAAATTCTTGAAATTCTACGATTTGATTTCATATACAAACAAAGACAACAAAGTTTGATTATAACTCTAATGGAGTTTGTAAGAAATTACACTCACATGAAGTGGTAAAATTTCTATGCCTTGCCATGATCAAATTCATGTATGATTGTGGGCAAAGAATTAAAAAAAAATCCGTCCAATTGAATTTGCTCCATTCCCTTTAGAGAATGTGGTAGCAGTATGTGATAAGTCTGAAAGAAGACAAAATTATTACCATGAAGGTATCAATGGATGTGGACGTGGAAATAGACGGAATTATAATCGTCATCATTGTGATAATGAGAATAATAAAGATTCTCAAAATAATCTTTCACTTTATGAAAGTAATATTTGACATGAGATTGTATATAGCACATACAGATGATTATGATCCATTCCCTGAAGTGAATGTGATAATTGTAATAAAGCCCGTAAGTATGGATACGCTCTTGATGTAATTTTATTTTATGTCTGACATTATGAAAAGAAAGTTCGTTGCCCTTGAAATTTTGGGCAAGAACTATATGACATGGGTGTTGGATGCTGAAATCTATTTGGATGCAATGGGTCTTGGAGACGCCATTAAAGACAGAAATAATGCATCCACCCAAGACTATGCTAAGGCCTTGATTTTCTTGCGCCATCACCTTGATGAAGGTTTGAAACTGTGCTAAGGCCTTGATTTTCTTGCGCCATCACCTTGATGAAGGTTTGAAAATTGAATATATCACAGTCAAAGATCCACCTATCTTGTGGAATGGCTTAAAGGAGAGATATGACAACTTGAAGTTGGTCACTCTGCCACAAGCACGATATGATAAGAATCAAAAGCAAATAGTTCAGAAACTATGTGTTATCGTTGCGGTGGAAAAGGGCACTGGGCGAAAATTTGCCGTGTACTAAGACATTTGGTTGAGCTTTATCAAGCATCTCTAAAGAGTAAAGGCCCTGAAACAAATTTTGTCTCTGACAACAATTTTGACATCACCAACTTGGATGTGGCAGACTTCTTTGAGCAACCCGAGGGGAAAATAGATCACTTAATCGGTGATGGATCTGTGATAAAGGAAGATGGAATTGTTTGATTTTATTTTACTTATTTGTATTAGTTAGTAGTCATTAGTATCAGCTCGTATTAGTTAGTTTATAATATAATGTTAGTATTAGCTCTTTAGAATGTTTCAATATGCTTAAATTTCGAAGACATTTTTACTTCCCAGTAAAGTTAGTCGATTAACTAATAAGTTAGTCGACTATCTAATATTTCGTATTAAAAACTGGATTTTTCGCAAGCTAAGTTAGTCGACTAACCAGTTTAGTTAGTCGACTAACCTGATGACTGTTTACTAAGTTAGTCGAATAACTAATTAGTTATTCGACTAACCAATATTTCGCATTAAAACTGGATTTTTCCGCAAGGCTAGTTAGTCGAATATCAGGTTTAGTTATTCGAATAACCTAATGACTGTTTCCCATGATAGTCGACTATCAACTCAGTTATTCGAATAACCTCAGCAGATTTTGAAAATATTATTTAATTATGAAGCCACGGATTAAATTTGTTTATTCTCATGTTCGTATATCTCTTTTGATTAATCGATTCATGTACCACACATACGATATTCAAAGAGAAGAAATATTACTCTCATTTAAGTATGTGTAAGGCAGATGTTACTACAATTTCTGGTAGTAGTAAATTGATTAAAAGCTCCGGAAGAGCAACTATAACTCTTCCTAAAGGAACAACATTTTAGAGAATGCAATGTTCTCCTCCAAGTCTAAAAGGAACTTGTTGAGTTTTAAAGATATCATTCAAAATGGATATCAGATTGAGATAATACATGAGTATAATCTTGAATACCTCATTTACTCATGAAAACGAGGCTGCCCACTTCGGTTTGGGTCACGCCATTTTGCATGCAGCAATGCTAGTTCGTCTCTGACTGACGAATTATCACAAATATTCCCCGTTGCAATTAGTTTTGGGTCATGAACCTAATATATCCCATTTAAGAATTTTTGGATGTGCAGCAGATGTGCCTGTAGCACCGCCATATTGCACCAAAATGGGTCTGCAAAGAAGGTTAGGAATATATGTTGGGTTTTGAATCGCCCTCCATTATTCGCTACCTCGAAACATTGACAGGGGATTTGTACACTGCATGATTTGCAGACTGTCAATTCGATGAGACACTTTTCCCAAAATTAGGGGGAGAAGTTGGTGAAACTAAACGGGAAATTTTGTGGAAAAATGCATCATTATCTCATCTTGATGCACATACCTCTATTTGTGAAAAAGAGGTGCAAAATATTATCCATTTGCAAAGAATAGCAAATCAAATGCCAGACGCATTTACAGATTTGAAAAGGATAACAAAATCACATATCCCCGCAGTGAATGTGACAACATCTGATTCGCGAATACATATTCATTATTGGAAGAATATGAACATGAAGTTGGTATTGAATATACCACACTCACCCCTAGAAGGAGGTTTGAGATGATATATGAAAATAATGTCATTATTATGGCATGAATGATCGTTGGTCACGTACCTATTGTACGCCAAAATATTTTGGAAATATGACTATTAAAGAACAACGATAATGTAAGAAACATATCTTGCATATAATTTTGACCATGACCATAATGTTATAACTTTCTCTTTAAAAGAGATATTCACCACATGGATGTTGATGAATATGTGGTAGTACAAAATTAATTGAGAGCTCTAGAAGAGCCAATTATTACTATGTTGGAGAAACGCAATTGATTACCAATAAGGTATTGTGTGGTAGTAAGTCTCAAAGAAACTTATGCAGTTTCCAAAGTATATGCGAAAGCGATTGATTATATTGAGACTATAAATAAAGGAAAGATTTGATATCTTCTATTACTACAACTTGTAGCGGGATAATTTGTATATGAAAAGCTACCCGCTTTATTCTCCAGTTTGTACTACACAAACAAAAGAATGCCACAATAAAGTGGATATTTATTGGTATAAAAACCCATACCATAATAAACTTGAAGTTTATTGATAATTGCACATGTCATGGTGTAAATTTGAAGTTTATCAATATTGATAATTTATTCAGTTGGCATTCGGGTTAGCCATCTCATTTTAAGTATGATGTGCAGTAATAGAAAATTCACATGGGTAAATATTAAAGAACTAGAAAGTTCTTTACAAATTCTCTTATATTACTTGTTCTCATTAATTGATTGACCAACTAAAGAGTTCGGGTTGAATCCCATAAATTCTTGAAATATCAAAGGTGAATATGGGCCCATTCACCTGCCATGTATACCACATATGATGCATCTATGATCTGGTTACATGCACAATTGTTATTAACCTGCAGCCTGGCCGGTGCTTGCGAGGTAAATTGCTCAGTAATCTAACTTCGAGCATAATTTCCAGATTTTCTATTCAAGATAGTTCATCTTGATAAGTTGGTTTATATCATAGTTGGTTTAGCAAGATAATTATTGAGTGCCTCCACTTAATAGCTAAACTGTTTCTTATGAGAACAAAGTTATATATATCAGTTTGATATACGTTGTATACGAGAGTATATTATATTCTCCCCTCACAAGTGGTTTAGGGTCAGGAACCAAATAATTTCATCTTATTATTATTGATGTGCGGTGTATATTTTCATTAACACCATAATGCACAAAGATGGACTCTCAAAGTTGAGGAAACAAGTTAGCTTTTCTAACATGAGGGGGAGACATGATAAACACTTGAGAAAAGGTTACATGGGATGAATTATCATTTGTATATATAGATCCTCGAATATCATAATATGAACCTGAAGTTCATAAAAGGATAATTCAATTGCAACATATTGCAAAGCATGCTATACGCATTTGCTGACCCAAAGAAAGTAACTATATTCTCACTGCAAATGCTCATATTAAGTCCTAGAAGGACAAAGTCTTTGATATGCTTGAAGCATATAGACAAATCGGTTTCAAAAGAACTTCTTAATAAAGAAGATGAGCAAATGATCAAAGTATCATAATAAGGAGGCAAGTGATCTAGAAGATCACATGACATAACACTTCATAAAATCTCATGAGAGATTCAGGTACCTGAATGTGTGAATGAAGAGATCTGCATGTTATGTCTTTATGAAAATTTATTGGAACCGATATAAAATGTTCGTCGACGACATCAATGATAACGCTAAATATCGATGAGGATCTTATGTTTATCGAATACAGACAAAATATTGACTAAGTGGAAGAGATACAATTCAAGTAGAATTGACTCCATGTGAAAGACATGTAGTTTTGGGCATGTAGTTCAAATATTTGAAAGTATAAAGTCAATGGTATGTGTAATCAGTTTTCGATATCTATTGGTTTGGCATGACATGAAAACTTGATATGCATCTAAAGTCTATTATATGACTTAACTTGAAAGATTTAAGTTGCTTGAAGCATATACAATTCTTGGTCCTGAAGTACCACATCCTAAGTGCAATTTGTGTACATATGTATCTTGCTATAACAATAAGCATGATGGCATCGAGAATACATCTATGGAGATATTGAAGAGTTATTCCACGACATTATATGAAGATGTTCATATCTATCAAGAATGATAATTTCCAAGGTGCGAAATATTTATTCAAATCAATATGGCTGATTTATTTATCAAATCTCTACCAAAGATCGTTTTGAAGATGGTGCACAAGATTGGAATGCAAATACTCAAGGATGTGAATTGATGCTCTTTCAGGGGGAGTTAATGCGCGTTGCACTCTTTTTCCCTTACAAGGTTTTGTCCCACTGGGTTTTCCTTACAAGGTTTTTAACGAGGCAACCAATAGGCGCATATTCAAACATGTGCTCTTTTCCCTTTTCTATAATTTTTTCCCATTGGATTTTGTTTTAGTTAAGGTTTTAACGAGGCACATTATTGAATAGACATTCAAGGGGGAGTGTTATAAATAGAACTCTATTTAAGGTGAATGTCTATATTTAGAGAGATTCTAGGGTTTACTACTTGGTGGCTATGGGGTTCTATTCTATTGTAAACCATCCCAAAAGTATTAATAAGAATACTTTTCTCTCTACTTTTCTCTCTATTGTTCTTGTTCTTATATTATTTCATAACAATTAGTATTTTTGAGTTAAGTTAAAAAATAATATTTAGAATTTAAAATTATATTTGTATATGTATTTCAATTTTAAAAATGTTACAATATTGTGAGTCGGAGGAAAAAAATTCTGAATTTTTTAAAACAATGGTCAAAATTATTTTCGTGTTATAAATAGAACTCTATTTAGAGTGAATGTCTAAGAGTTTTAGTTTGAAGCTAAGTCATTTATCTTCCTATAAATAGAGGGGTCTTACCCCATTGTAAATCATCCCAAGTATCAATAAGAATACTCCTCTTTCTCCCTATTCTCTCTATATTGTTCTTGTCTTTTATATTATTTCATAACACGTTATCAGCACGAGTCTCTAACCAATTGAATTTGATCTCTTCCTTCAAATTCTATTGCTTCTCTTGTTGATTGCAGCTATCGGAGCAATGGCAGATTCACAACCCTCCATTGAAGCCAAAGTTCATATATTAGAGTGATTAGTATTCTCGGTAGGAATTTCAAAAGCATGACTCTGAACTAATAAGGTCGCGTTCTCCGGTATCAAATTGGCCGCGGGAGTCGACCAAAGTTGCCGAAATTTGTTGCCACGGGATGGAAACTCAAGAGGTATATTTGATATCACAACATTTATTGGTATACCTTAAAGGTAAGTAATTTACTTTTCCCTTTCAAATTCTTAAAATTCTATGATTTGATTTTATATACAAACAAAGACAACAAAATTTGATTATAACTCTAATGGAGTTCGTAAGAAATTACACTCACATGAAGTGGTAAAATTTCTATGCCTTGCCATGATCAAATTCATGTATGATTGTGGGCAAAGAATTAAAATTCCGTCCAATTGAATTTGCTCCATTCCCTTTAGAGAATGTGATAGCAGTATGTGATAAGTCTGAAAGAAGACAAAATTATTACCGTGAAGGTATCAATGGGTGTGGACGTGGCAATAGACGAAATTATAATCGTCATTATTGTGATAATGAGAATAATAAAGATTCTCAAAATAATCTTTCACTTTATGAAAGTAATATTTGACATGAGATTGTGTAAAGCACATGATTATGGTCCATTCCCTGAAGTGAATGTGATAATTGTAATAGAGCCCGTAAGTATGAACACGCTCTTGATATAATTTTGTTTTATGTCTGACATTATGAAAAGAAAGTTCGTTGCCTTTGAAATTTCGTGGCAAGAACTATATGACATGGGTGTTGGATGCTGAAATCCACTTAGATGCTATGGGTCTTGGAGACGCCATTAAAGAAAGAAATAATGCATCCACCCAAGACTATGCTAAGGCCTTGATTTTCTTGCGCCATCACCTTGATGAAGGTTTGAAACTGTGCTAAGGCCTTGATTTTCTTGCGCCATCACCTTGATAAAGGTTTGAAAATTGAATATATCACAAACAAAGATCCACCTATCTTGTGGAATGGCTTAAAGAAGAGATATGACAACCTGAAGTTGATCACTCTGCCACAAGCACGATACGATGAGAATCCAAAAACAAATAGTTCATAAACTATATATTATCGTTGCGGTGGAAAAGGGCACTGGTCAAAAGCTTGCCGTATACCAAGACATTTGGTTGACCTTTATCAAGCATCTCGAAAGAGTAAAGGCCCTGAAACAAATGTTGTCTCTGACGATAATTTTGACATCACCCACTTGGATGTGGCAGATTTCTTTGAGCAACCCGATGGAAAAATAGACCACCTAATCGGTGATGGATCTGTGATTAAAGAAGATGGAGTTGTTTGATTTTATTTCACTTATTTGTAATAGTTAGTGAATAAACTAATAGTCATTAGTATCAGCTCGTATTAGTTAGTTTATGATATAATGTTAGTATTAGTTCTTTAGAATGTTTCAATATGCTCAGATTTCAATAATATTTTTATTTTCCAGTAGAGGTAATCGACTAACCTAACAGTTGGTCGATTATCTAATATTTCGCATTAAAACTGCAAAACAATCGATTGTCTTAAGACAGTGTGATCTGAAGTTTTTCAAAATAGCAAATAATTGATTATGTATGTTTAACAATCGAATGTGAATGTTCAACAATCGATTGTGTATGTTTAACAATCGATTGTCTTAAGACAGTGATCTGAAGTTTTTCAAAATAGCAAATAATCGATTGTGTATGTTTAATAATCGATTGTGAATGTTCAACAATCGATTGTGTATGTTTAACAATCGATTGTCTTAAGACAGTGATCTAAAGTTTTTCAAAATAGCAAATAATCGATTGTATATGTTTAACAATCGATTGTGAATTTTCAACAATCGATTGTGTATGTTTAACAATCGATTGTCTTAAGACAATGTGATCTGAAGTTTTTCAAAATAGCAAATAATCGATTATGTATGTTTAACAATCGATTATATTAAGACACAATTGATTGTTTTAAGAAAATGCTTAAACTGGAATTTTCAAACTGCAAAGTAATCGATTATGGAAAACATATAATCGACTATCTGATTTAGTTAGTCGAATAACCTCAGCAGATTTCGAAAATATTGTTTAAGTATGAAACAAACGAATTGAATTTGTTTATTCTCATGTTTGTATATTTTCTTTTGTATGGCAAACCATGGGAATTAAATTGATTGAAGGCTCCTGAAGAGCAACTATAACTCTGCCTAAAGGAACGCTATTTTAGAGAATGCAATGTTCTCCTCCAAGTCTAAGAAGAACTTGTTGAATTTTAATGATATCAGTCAAAATGTTCTCCTCCAAGTCTAAAAGGAACTTGTTGAGTTTTAAAGATATCATTCAAAATGGATATCAGATTTAGATAATACATGAGTATAATCTTGAATACCTCATTTACTCATAAAAACGAGGTTGCTCACTTCGGCTTGGGGTCACGCCATTTTGCATGCAGCAATACTAGTTCGTCTCTGACTGACGATTGACACAAATATTCCCCATTGCAATTGGTTTTGGGTCATGAACCTAATATATCCCATTTAAGAATCTTTGGATGCGCAGTATATGTGCTTATAGCACCGCCATCCCGCACCAAAATGGGTCCGCAAAGAAGGTTAGGAATATATGTTGAGTTTGAATCGTCCTCCATTATTCGCTACCTCGAAACATTGACAGGGGATTTGTACACTGCACGATTTGCAGACTGTCAATTTGATGAGACACTTTTCCCAAAATTAGGGGGAGAAGTTGGTGAAACCAAACGGGAAATTTTGTGGAAAAATGCATCATTATCTCATCTTGATCCACATACCTCTATTTGTGAAAAAGAGGCGCAAAATATTATCCATTTGCAAAGAATAGCAAATCGAATGCCAGACGCATTTACAGATTTGAAAAGGATAACAAAATCACATATCCCCGCAGTGAATGTGACAACATCTGATTCACGAATACATATTCATTATTGGAAGAATATGAACATGAAATTGGTATAGAATATACCACACTCACCCCTAGAAGGAGGTTTGAGATGATAGCACACTCACCCCTAAAAGGAGGTTTGAGATGATATATGGCATGAATGATCGTTGGTCACGTATCTATTGTACGCCAAAGTATTTTGGAAATATGACTATTAAAGGACAACGATAATGCAAGAAACATATCTTGCATATAAGTTTGACATGACCATAATGGTATAACTTTCTCTTTAAGAAAGATATTCACCACATGGATGTTGATGAATTTGTGGTAGTACAAAATTAATTGAGAGCTCTAGAAGAGCCAATTATTACTATGTTGGAGAAACACAATTGAGTATTGTGCTGTAGTAAGTCTCAAAGAAACTTATTCAGTTTCCAAAGTACACGCGAAAGCGCTGATTATATTGAGACTATAAATAAAGGAAAGATTTGATATCTTCTATTACTACAACTTGTAGCGGGATAATTTGTATATGAAAAGCTACCCACTTTATTCTCCAGTTTGTACTACACAAACAAAATAATGCCACAATAAAGTGGATATCTATCGGTATAAAAACCCATGTCATAATAAACCTGAAGTTTATTGATAAGTGCACAGGTCATGGTGTAAATTTGAAGTTTACCAATATTGATAATTTATTCAGTTGGCATTCGGGTTAGCCATCTCATTTTAAGTATGATGTGCAATAATAGAGAATTCACATGGGTGAATATTAAAGAACTAGAAAGTTCTTTACGAATTCTCTTGTATCACTTGTTCTCATTAATGAATTGACCAACTAAAGAGTTCGGGTTAAAGCCCATAAATTCTGGAAATATAAAAGGTGAATATGGGCCCATTCACCTGCCATGTATACCACATATGATGCATCTATGATATGGTTACATGCGCAATTGTTATTAACCCGCAGCCTGGCCGGTTCTTGCGAGGTAAATTGCTGAGTAATCTAAGTTCGAGCATAATTTCCAGATTTTCTTTCTACTCAAGATAGTTCATCTTGATAAGTTGGTTTATATCAAAGTTGGTTTAGCAAGATAATTATTGAGTGCCTCCACTTAATAGCTAAATTGTTTCTTATGAGAACAAAGTTATATATATCAGTTTGATATACGTTGTATACGAGAGTATATTCTCCCCTCACAAATGGTTCAGGGTCAGGAACCAAATAATTTCATCCTATTATTAATGTGATGTGTATATTGACATGATAATGCACAAAGATGATTTCCCAAAGTTGAGGAAACAAGTTAGCTTTTCTAACATGAGGGGGAGACATGATAAACACTTGAGAAAAGGTTACATGGGATGAATTATCATTTGTATATGTAAATCCCCGAATATCATGATATGAACCTGAAGTTCATAAAATGGATAATTCAATTGCAACATATTGCAAAGCATGCTATACGCATTTGCTGACCCAAAGAAAGTAACTATATTCTCACTACAAATGCTCATATTAAGTCCTAGAAGGACAAAGTCTTTGATACGCTTAAAGCGTATAGACAAATACTTGATTCCATATGAAAGACATGTAGATTTGGACATATAGTTCAAATACTTGAAAGTATAAAGTCAAAGGTATGTATAATCAGTTTTCGATATCTTATTTGTTTAGCATGACATGAAAACTTGATATGCATCTAAAGTCTATTATGTGATTTATATGACTTAACTTGAAAGATTTAAGTTGCTTAAAGCATACACAATTCTTGGTCCTGAAGTACCACATCCTAAGTACAATTTGTGTACATATGTATCTTGCTATAACTATAAGCATGATGGCATTGAGAATACATTTATGGAGATATTGAAGAGTTATTCCACGACATTATATGAAGATGTTCATATCTATCAAGAATGATGATTTCAAGGTGTGGAATATTTATTCAAGTCAATATGGTTGATTTATTTATCAAACATCTACCAAAGATTGTTTTGAAGATGGTGCACAAGATTGGAATGCAAATGCTTAAGGATATAAATTGATGTTCTTATCAGGGGGAGTTAATGCGCGTTGCACTCTTTTTCCCTTACAAGGTTTTGTCCCAACTGGGTTTTCCTTGCGAGGTTTTTAACGAGGCAACCAATAGGCGCATATTCAAACATGTGTACTCTTTTTCCTTCTCTTTAATTTTTCCCATTGGGTTTTGGTTTTAAGGTTTTAACGAGTCACTTTGTTGAATAGACATTCAAGGGGGAGTGTTATAAATAGAACTCTATTTAGTGTGAATGTCTAAGAGTTTTAGTTTGAAGCTAAGTCATTTATCTTACTATAAATAGAGGCGTCTTACCCCATTGTAAATCATCCCAAGTATCAATAAGAATACTCCTCTCTCTCCCTATTCTCTCTATATTGTTCTTGTCTTTTATATTATTTCATAACATTTCGAAAAATTTCAAAAAACTTGCGAAATTTCAAAACAAACACATTTTTGAAAAACAGAAACATAAAATTATGGACAAACAGGGCCTAAATAAAAATCTGTACTTTCAGCTCCCGTCCCTGTTGTCATGGACGACACTATTTTCGCCCCAAAACAAGCTCAAAGCAGCTCCAAAATGCTTCCGGAACAGTCCGGAATACCCCGGAAGGTCCTGGAAGACTCTAGAAGGCTCTAGAAGACTCTAGAAAACTCTAGAAAAATCTAGAACACTCTAGAAGACTCTAGAAGACTCTAGAAGACTCTAGAATTGTGCAGATTGTTGAAGACAAGCCTAGAATCATGTGGAGGCTTCTAGAGGGCAGCAACCTTGTGTAAATATCTTAGATATTCATTTAGGAAGATTCTAGATACTTAGGAAAAGTCTAGACATTTAGGTAGCCAACTATAAATAGGCACCTAAGGCATTCATTTGGAATCAAGCAAGAAAGCAAGCAATCAAGCAAAGTTGTAAAGCATCCAAAGCATTGTAAAGCTCTCAAGTTCTCTTAATAAAAGAGTTCTTTCTTCCAACTACTAGTGTCCTTCGCCAAGTTTCTACAAGCTTAGTCTTTCTTAAGTTCTACTAAGCATCCGGGTAGGCTGACTAGCTAACTTTGGCATTGAAAGTTCGCTAGGCCGGACAGATCGTCGTGTTTGAGTTACGGTCTCGTCACAATTGGTATCAGAGCATCAGGTTCGTTGGAACATCTAAGGGAGTATGGAAGGCGGCAGTGAAATCACCCAAACCGAAAGGGACAAATCTAAGGGCCAAAGGTCTCGCTCCAGGGACGCCATGGGGGAGTTGGAGACAAGGCTGGCCAAGGTGGAGTTGGCCATTGCCGATGGGCAGGACAAGTTCATGGAGGCCGACCAAAGGTTCGAGGGGGTCGAACAAAGGGTCGAGGAGGGCCTAGACGGATTGCGGGAGGAGATGCAGTCCGCCGTGAATCAAGTCCTGGCACAATGTCTTCAGGCGGTGGAGGAGAAACACCAGACAGAGATTTCGTCCATGCGGGAAGAGCTAGGGAGGCTTTCACATGAGCTGGAGAGCACCAAGGAGGAGCTCAGCTTGTGCAAAAGGGCTCTTGCACAAGGCACTGCCACTATGTCCGAGGTAAGGACTACCCCTTCCAAAATAGATGTTCCCCGACCCAAATACTTCAAAGGGTCTAGAAACGCGAGGGAACTAGACAACTTTGTTTGGAGCATGGAGCAATACTTTAGGGCTCTCGACATGCAAGACGAGGCTCTAAAGGTAAGCATGGGTAGTCTTTTCCTCGAGGACACCGCAATGGTTTGGTGGAGGAGAAGACAAAGCGACATAGAGAAAGGCACCTGCTCTATCAAGACTTGGGCAGATTTCAAGGCAGAACTCAAGAAGCAGTTCTACCCAAGCAACATCGAGGAGGAAGCTCGTGGAAAGCTAAGGCGTTTGCAGCACAAAGGAACCATCCGGGAGTACGTCAAAGAGTTCACAGAGGTACTTCTCGAAATCCCTGACTACCCTGATAAAGAAGCTTTCTTTGCCTTCATGGACGGGTTACAGCAGTGGGCAAGGCTTGAAATCCAACGCCGTGGTGCCCAAGACTTGACCACTGCCATATCCATTGCCGAGTCCCTTATTGAGTTTAGGAAAGTGGAAAAACCTAAACCCAAGGACAAGGGCGGCAAGGGAAAGAGTGGGGGAGACCCGCCTAAGGGCAAGGAGGCGTTAGAAAGGGCCAAGGGACGTAGAGATTTCCCTCCTAAACCTATCCGATGTTTCTTTTGTGATGGACCGCACTATGCAAGGGAGTGCCCCAAAAAGAGTAAGCTTTCTGCTTTAATCGAGGATCGCGAACAGGAGGAAGCAAAGATTGGGGCCATGCGGCTTCTAAGCTCAATTCAGGCAAAAGTTGAGGTGCCCAAGAATGAGAAAAAAGGGAGGTTGTTTGCCGAGGCCAAGATTGGGGAGCATACCGTGAAGGCATTAGTTGACACGGGAGCCGACAACAACTTCCTCACTTTCCAGCAGGCTAAGAAGATGGGCATCCGGTACGAGACAAGCCGAGGTTGGCTCAAGGGCGTTAATGCTGCACCAACAGAAACCTTTGGAGTTGCCCGCAATGTGCCGGTTCACTTAGGCAATTGGCACGGCCACACAAACTTCTCGATCGTGACCATGGACGATTATCCACTCGTCTTGGGTATTGAGTTCATGGACAGGGTCAAGGCCGTCCCAATTCCCTTTGCGAACTCCTTATGCATCTTGGAGGAGGGCAACACCCATCTAGTTCCACTAGAGCGGGAAACCCGACTCCAAGGAAGACAAATTTCAGCCATGCAACTCTCAAAGGGCATCAAGAAGGAAGAGCCAACCTACCTTGTTGCCTTAAAGGAAGAAGCTGTCATTCCTACAACCGAGTCCATGCCACCCAAGGTCCAGCACGTTTTGGAGGAGTTCCAAGACGTCATGCCACCAGAGCTACCAAAGAGGTTACCACCTAAAAGGGAGGTGGATCATAAGATAGAGCTGGAACCAGGTGCCACCCCGCCAGCTGCCGTGCCTTATAGGATGGCGCCTCCGGAGCTTGAGGAATTACGGAGGCAACTGAAGGAGTTGATGGACATGGGCTATATTCGTCCATCAAAAGCACCTTATGGAGCGCCGGTATTGTTCCAGAAGAAGCACGACGGGTCACTTCGACTTTGCATCGACTACCGGGCGCTTAACAAGATCACGGTCAAGAATAAGTACCCGATACCACTCATTGCCGACTTGTTCGATCAGCTTGGGCAAGCTCGTTGGTTCACCAAGCTGGATTTGCGATCGGGGTACTACCAGGTCCGCATTGCGGAGGGAGACGAGCCTAAGACAGCATGCGTCACAAGGTACGGCTCATATGAATTCCTTGTGATGCCTTTCGGACTCACCAATGCGCCTGCAACGTTTTGCACCCTCATGAACCGAGTCCTACAACCTTTCTTAGACAAGTTCGTCGTGGTGTACTTGGACGACATTGTCATCTATAGCAACACACTGGAGGATCATGTACATCATCTAAGACAAGTCTTCAAAGTACTCCGCACGAACGAGCTTTATGTTAAGAAGGAGAAATGCGCATTTGCTCGACGAGAAGTCTCCTTCTTAGGACACATTGTTGGTGAGGGAAAGCTACGGATGGATGAGTCCAAGATTCGGGCTATACAGGATTGGGAGCCGCCGAAGAAAGTTCCAGAACTTCGGTCTTTCCTTGGCTTGGCTAACTACTATCGGAAGTTCATCAAAGGCTACTCTTCCATCGCCGCGCCACTCACAGATCTACTGAAGAAGAACCGGACCTGGGAGTGGACTGATAAGGCCCAAACAACATTTGAGGAGTTAAAGGCCGCCATGATCAAGGAGCCGGTATTGGTTTTGCCCGACCATACCAAGTCTTTCGAGGTGCAGACGGACGCCTCTGACTTTGCCCTGGGAGGCGTCCTAATGCAAGAAGGGCACCCTGTGGCTTACGAAAGTCGTAAGCTGAATGATGCAGAGAAACGCTACACAGTCCAAGAGAAAGAGATGACTGCTGTAGTGCATTGTTTACGGACGTGGAGACATTATCTCCTGGGCAGCAAGTTCATCTTGAGGACGGATAATGTTGCCACAAGTTACTTCCTTAAGCAGAAGAAGCTTACCCCAAAACAAATTCGGTGGCAAGCTTTCTTAGCGGAGTTTGATTTTGTGATGGAGTACAAGCCGGGCAAGGGTAATGTCGTGGCCGATGCACTAAGTAGAAAGGCCGAACTTGCCTCCATCACAAGCCCAAATTTCCCTATAGTTGATCGCATCAAGGAAGGGCTGGAGCATGACCCACAAGCCAAAAATTTGTTGGGATTGGCACGTCAAGGGAAGACACGCCAGTTTTGGCTAGAGGACGGGCTGCTCCTCACCAAGGGAAATAGGGTTTATGTACCGAAATGGGGAAGCTTAAGGAAGGAAATCCTCCGAGAAAGTCATGACTCCAGATGGGCGGGCCATCCCGGAGTCCGAAGGACGATGGCGCTGATCGAGCGAGCATACTTTTGGCCCCAAATGCGGGATGACATAGAGCTATACGTAAAAACTTGTCTTGTGTGCCAGCAAGACAAGGTTGAACAACGCTCACCCGCGGGTCTTTTGGAGCCTTTGCCTATTGCGGAGAGGCCATGGGAAAGCATTTCCATGGACTTCATCACATCTTTACCCAAGTCCGAAGGCTGCAGCAACATAATGGTTGTAGTGGACCGCTTCAGCAAATATGGCGTATTCATTCCCGGTCCAACAAAGCTTACTGCCGAGGACGCTGCTCGATTATTTTTCAAAAATGTGGTGAAGTATTGGGGCATTCCGAAGACTATTATCAGCGACCGGGACCCCCGCTTCACGGGAAGGTTCTGGAAGGAGCTTTTTAAAATCATGGGGTCCGAGCTCAACTTCTCTACAGCCTTTCACCCTCAAACTGATGGGCAAACGGAACGGGTGAATGCTTTGCTGGAGCTATATCTTCGCCACTTTGTCAGCGCCAACCAGAAAGACTGGGCCAAGTTATTGGACATTGCCCAATTTTCTTATAATCTGCAGAAGAGCGAGTCAACAGGGGCAAGTCCGTTCGAGATAGCAACAGGACAACAACCGATGACGCCACAAACTTTGGCCATTGGTTACAAAGGGCCCAATCCGTCAGCATACAAGTTTGCCAAAGGCTGGCACGAAAAGGCAGACTTGGCAAAAGCCTACTTAGCAAAGGCGGCACAGAAAATGAAGAAATGGGCAGATGCTAAGAGGCGTCACTTGGAGTTTGAGGAAGGAGACTTGGTCATGGTAAAACTCCTTCCTCACCAGCGTCGAAGATCCGGCCAGGTGCATAAAGGGCTAGTAAGGCGCTACGAGGGACCATTTCCAGTAGAGAAACGCATTGGCAAACTAGCCTATCGCTTGACTCTTCCATCACATTTAGAAATGCATCCGGTCTTCCATGTGAGTCTTTTGAAACCATATCATCAAGACAAGGAAGATCTAAGCCGAGGAGAGTCTAAACGAGCACCAACAGCCATCACAACGGTGCCAGAGAAAGAAGCAGAAGAGATCCTTGCGCACCGTATCATTCCAAGACGGGGGACTCACCCAAGCTACATTGAATACTTTGTCAAGTGGAAAGGGTCTCCTGACAGCGAGGCGAGCTGGGAGCATGAGCTAACTTTGTGGAATCTCCAAGACCTCATCCAGGCTTACAAGGAGCACGCGCCGAGGTCGTCGCGAGATTGAGCGGGGGAGAATGTCATGAACGGCACTATTTTCGCCCCAAAACAAGCTCAAAGCAGCTCCAAAATGCTTCCGGAACAGTCCGGAATACCCCGGAAGGTCCTGGAAGACTCTAGAAGGCTCTAGAAGACTCTAAAAACTCTAGAACACTCTAGAACACTCTAGAAGACTCTAGAAAAATCTAGAACACTCTAGAAGACTCTAGAAGACTCTAGAATTGTGCAGATTGTTGAAGACAAGCCTAGAATCATGTGGAGGCTTCTAGAGGGCAGCAACCTTGTGTAAATATCTTAGATATTCATTTAGGAAGATTCTAGATACTTAGGAAAAGTCTAGACATTTAGGTAGCCAACTATAAATAGGCACCTAAGGCATTCATTTGGAATCAAGCAAGAAAGCAAGCAATCAAGCAAAGTTGTAAAGCATCCAAAGCATTGTAAAGCTCTCAAGTTCTCTTAATAAAAAAGTTCTTAAATTCTTCCAACTACTAGTTTCCTTCGCCAAGTTTCTACAAGCTTAGTCTTTCTTAAGTTCTACTAAGCATCCGGGTAGGCTGACTAGCTAACTTTGGCATTGAAAGTTCGCTAGGCCGGACAGATCGTCGTGTTTGAGTTACGGTCTCGTCACACTGTTCTCTCTAGTCTCTTCTTCTTCCACCAAAATTTCGTTGGTCTGTGCTGCTGAACTGAATATGAATTAAGATGGGTGAGCTTCTCATTTTTTGAATTTTTACAGGAAATTGAAGGCTAGTTGTTCGAGTAATCTGAACTATAAACTTAGTCTAATTAAATCGCTCGTTCGATTTCTCTGACAAATTGCTTTAGCTGTTAGGTTTTCCTCTGAATCGACAAGCAAATAAAGTAAAAGATGCTGTTTTTAAGCTAGATTTCTGTATTTCTTAGTTAATTCCTTTTGCCATGTTAGCTTTTGTGCTGTATCGAAGATGTTGCAGATAGTGATGTTCCAGAGACATTGAACTTAAGAACATAAAGATATTGTAATTAAATGCTTTGATAATTACTGGAAAAAAAGTCAATTCAGTTATTGAAACAACAAATATAAAAAAACTGAGAATGACAATTACTTAACTCACAAATACAGTAATTTATGTGGCTGGTCAATATTGGCAGTTGTTGATTATACCAAACCTACTTTGTCTATAGGAAGTTTTAAAAGAATATATGCAGAGGCTGATGGGATGTATGGGCACCGGGATCAACTGAATCCATTACTTTTGACGTGCAACTTAAATTTATATGTAAAAATTCATTAATATTGCAATAAATAGCATTATGAACTCGTAACTTTAAAAAGACAATGGGTTCAATCCTAAAAACCGTAAAGTAGAACTCGTAAAACTTAAATGCTAGATCCGCCTCTGAATATGTGTGTATACGCACACAGTTAAGACTTGGATAAAGAAACAAGAAGGAAGACGACAAGTAGTTTTCCTTAAGTTGCAGAAGACTTGGCAATTATCTTGAAAAGCAGCAACATAACGACCAGTTATCGTCAAAAATGTCTTGTGTTTCTTCCAGTATGTCTTCATCTTCCAAAGTCTGGAAGTATGATGTCTTTTTGAGTTTTAGAGGTGAAGATACGCGTAACAACATCGTGAGTCATCTCTATAATGCTCTAGAACATAGAGGAATCCATGCTTTCAAAGACGATGAGCGTTTGGAAACGGGAAAATCAATTTCTGTTGAACTTTTGAAAGCCATAGAAGAGTCCAGATTTGCTGTCGTGATATTTTCCAAGAGATATGCATCCTCAAAATGGTGCTTAGAGGAGCTTGCCCACATTATAAAGTGCCGAAATGAATTGGACCAAATTGTGCTTCCAATCTTTTATGATGTGAGCCCATCTGTTGTACGCCATCAAAATCCGCCATTCGCTAAATCATTTTCCAAGCACGAGGAAACATACAAAGATGATACGGAGAAGGTTCAAAGATGGAGGGATGCATTTGCAGAAGCTGGAAAATTATCAGGTCATGATTTAAAAAATTATAAGTAAGCTTTCTTTTTTCTTCTTCTGTTTCGCTTTCTCGTTTTGCAAGAGGAAATAGGACCAAGCTATATAGGACCAAGCTATAAGTTACACTTCCAAACAACTATCATCTGTTGTTTTTTGGCTATAAAGAAAAAAAGATCCACGAAGCAAAGACATGTAGTTGGTTTACTTGTATTTATAATTAAAATAATTGATAGAATAAGCTCATCTTGAAATGTTATATAGGCATAATTGGAAGATGTCTTGATTTTCTTATGATTCTCCATGTATCTGTCTTATGATATCGTGATTTTGTTTTGCGATATTTTGAAAACTTTTAGTTGATACAGGTAAACTGTAAGAATTATGGAATAAGGAATATATATGGAAGATATTTTTCTGATTTATCCAGATAAGGCTTATATTTATTTCTAGATTAGACTTTTGAAGATAAAACATTATAATTGACAATGAGTAGTTGATTACCCTGTAGCATTAATGTGGGCATTTGTGTTAGAGAAACAGTATATTAAAACAGTCCATTAATGTTAACATTATATTAACTTCTGCTTAATTTACATAGTGGCTCTTTTTGTTGTAATGAGTAGGGATGAGATTGAGTGCATCAATAAGGTGGTTGATTACATATTACCAAAGTCGCTTCAAGTTATCCCACTATCTTCCGGAAGCTTAGTGGGTATGGAACCTCAAATTGGGAAAATAATCTCATTATTAGATACGGAATCAAATGATGTTCGTTCCATTGGATTATGGGGGATGAGAGGTATTGGCAAGACAGAAATTGCAAGTGTTATATATGAGAGATATCGTCATCAATTTGAAGCTGATTGTTTTCTTGGTGATGTTGGAGAAATGTATCTGAAAAAAGGACTTACATGGTTACAACAAGCTCTCATCCATAAGCTATTGGGGAAAAATATACCTATAACTAGTGAACGTGAAGGTGCCATAATTATAAAGAATGGGCTTCGCTGGAAGAAAGTTTTGGTCATTCTTGATGATGTAAACTATCTAAGTCAACTAGAGCTTATAGTTGGAGGGACAGAGTGGTTGGTAGGGGTAGTAGAATTTTGATTACCACGAGGGACAAGCACGTCATAATCGCTCATGTCAAGGAGGATAAAGTGTATGAAGTCCAACTGTTATCTGAGAATGATGCACTTGAACTGTTCTATATGCATGCTTTCAACAGAAATTCTCCAGAGAGAGATTTTGAGGAACTTTCAAGGGAAGTGGTGAAGTATGCTGATGGGCTCCCTTTAGCTCTTAAAGTTTTGGGTCCTTCTTTTTGTGGACGAAACAAAGAGCAATGGAGAGATATAATTGATAGACTGAAGAAAATCCCTAATGATGACATTTTAGGAAAACTTAAGATTGGTGTTGATGGATTGAACAAGGATGAGATGAGGATATTTCTAGATATCGCATGCTTGTACAATTATAAATCAATGGATCATGTGGCACTAATACTTAAGAGTTGCGGTATTCATCAGTCAATAGGAATAAGCCGCCTCATCGAAAAATCTCTCTTATCCTTCAGTAGATATGACAACTCATTTAGGATGCATAGTTTGATTAGAGAAATGGGTGAAAATATGTTGAGGGAAGAGTATGCAAACAGCAGAATATGGCTTCATGAGGAGGTTAATGACCTTTTTGCTGGAAAGTTGGTAAGGAATATTTTAACTAAATTGATAATTTTGTAAGCTCATAGTATTGTGACTTTAATTTTTTCGGCTGAGTTTTTTCTGCTTCGTTTTTATCAATTCCTTAACAAATATATATATATATATATATATATATATATATATATATATATATATATATATATATATATCTTTCTTTACAGAAAACAAAAAAGGTGGAAAGCCTATGGATTCCAAAAGGTTTTGATTTTGAAGATGATCTTGTCAATCATAGCAAGGTATTCAAGAGGATGAAAAGCTTACAGGTGTTGATACTTGGTGAAACTGTTTGGTCAGATTTTCTTTTTCTTGTCATGGCTGAAACTATTTGCTCGCGTAGCATTATCACTTGTCTTCCTTCTAGCCTGCGGTGGATTGAATGGCCAAATTATCCTTCAAGATTATTGCCAGAGAGGTTTGAACCATCACACCTCGTTGGCCTTTGTTTAAAGGGAAGTCGGCTTGTCGAACTTTGGCCAATATCAAAGGTATACTTGTACACACTCTCTCTCTCCAATACAACAAAATTCCAAGTTTTTTCTTTGGCTAGGTTTTGATGCTATGACAATAGGTATTTCAAAAACAAAGCTGAAAACTTGTTTCCACATTAGCTACACTCTACTCGAATTTTTTTCTTTCATCCAGTCTACTTACTTTATTGAGCATTCTGAAAACGCAACTTTTCTATTTTAATTAGTATTCCCTCTGTTCCAGTTTATGTGAACGTTTTTTCTTTTTAGTTCATTCCAAATAAAAGCATCTCTTTCTGGATTTGAAAACAATTTAACTTAAACTTCCAATATTACCCTTAATGAGAAGTTTTTATAGCCACACAAATATTGAGATATTTAACTCCCCAAAGTTGTAAAAGTCTTCATTTCTTTTTTAAACTTCGTGCACTGTCAAATAGGTTCACATAAACTTTGCGTTTTCCGTCAATTTTGTAACAACCTTCTCTTCCCTTCTTTCTCTTCTCTTTTTCTTTTTTCCTCCACAAAATACATGGCAATATTTCTATTACTACTACTTAAGCTAATGGTATTTCACAGAAACATTATGTTTTATATTCCACTCTTGTATGAAAACAGAGATTGAGCTACTTGAAGCATTTGGATCTAAGCAAGAGCCTTGAGTTAAGAAAAACCCCTAATTTTGGTGACATGCCAAACTTGGAGAGACTAATATTAGAGGGGTGTAAGAATTTGGAAGAGGTCCATCCCTCTCTTGGACATTGCAGAATGCTTGCTTCTTTGAATTTGAGGGGTTGTAGCAAACTTAAGAAGCTTCCAAAATTTGTTTCCATGGAATCTCTTGAGACTCTCAACCTCCGTGAATGCACAAGTTTAAGAAAATTTCCAAAAATCTATGGAAATATGCGGCGCTTATCAGAACTCCATGTGGAATCCCCCTGGATAAGAAGCTTACCCCTCATGTCTCTTAGCGGCCTGAGCAAGTTACATTTGTTCTATTGTGAAGATCTTGAAAGTATTCCAGACACTATTATTCAAAATCTTAGAGATCTGGACATTACGGGTTGCAGTAAACTTGCAACGCTGCCAAACAGCCTCTCTAAATCAGAACAATTGGAGAAACTTAGTATATACCGCTGTTCTAGATTGGTAGGGCTCCCCATATCTCTTAGAGTTCAAAGAAAGCTTGTCCGGTTAGCCTTAGACAGATGTGAGAACTTAAAGAAACTCCCGAAATCCATTCAGATGGAATCCCTTGGTTATCTCAGTATATATCATTGTCCGAGATTAGATACATTTCCAGAAATCAATGGAGATATGCGTTGCTTGAAACATTTGACTGTGAATTCTACAGAGATAAGAGAACTACCTTCATCCATTGGGAATCTGAGCGGCCTCAATTCTCTCCGTCTGGAAGGTTGTGAAGATCTTGTAAGTCTACCAAACAGCCTTCGTTATTTGACGAATCTTCAAAATCTTTTACTCTACGGCTGCAAAAAGCTAGAGAATCTTCCGGAAAACATTGGTGATCTGCAACAGTTAAGGTTACTTGATGCAAGAGGAACTGCAATCTCCCAACTACCTCCCTCCATCATCAAGCTTGGCAAACTGTGGAGTTTAAGATTCTCACATGTTGTACAACTTCAACATTCCTCAAGTTTTGTTTTGCGTCAACTTTCAGCTTTATCCTCCTTCACATATCTTTATCTTAGTAATCTCAATATATTGGGTGGACTTCCTGAGGATCTTGGATCTTTGCTCTTTCTGGAATATTTAAATGTAAGTGGAAGCAATATTTCTTGTTTACCTAACAGCATCAAGGAACTCTTATGCCTTGAGCGTCTGAACATACAATTCTGTAAGGGTCTTACTGAACTGCCAGGAGTGCTACCCCCGAATTTACGGGTGCTATGTGCAGACTATCATTTAGCCTTGAAGAGCATCAGAGATCTAGTATTCAAGTGTGTTAACTTGGAAGAGATCTCAATATCATGGCGTGGTCATGAATTAACTGAATGCAGAACTGTCACAAGTAACCAAGTTAATGTGTTCAAGTTCCTACATCATTTTCTTAGGAGATCTATCCAGGTTTTTATCTCTCCCTCGCATATTTGAATGTTGAATATTCTTGTCAAATTATTCATATGTATTAAAACTGAGCTTTTTTGTTTCAGAATGACTTCTTCTGTCAAAGGTGGATAAGATTTAGCATTTCATTTCCCCAAGGCAAAATTCCCGAGTTTTTCACTTATCAGTTTATAAAGCAAAACAGAATCTCAGTTAATCTGAACCCATCTTGGTATACTGATAAATTCATGGGTTTTTCGATATGCTACCAAGATCATGGAGGGGAAAAAGATTCAAAACTTACTCCTACATTGGTCTGCAGATTATCTGGCCGAGAAACATTACTTGGCTCGGAAGATCCCCTTTGCTTATATGAGTCGCTAAATGATCCCGGCATGCTTTTTATCTACATACCATTTCAAATATTTCGGGACCATTTTAAGCCTTTAGGCACTAACGCGAAGAACCCAAATGATTATTGCCTATTTGAGGTATCTGTAATGTCAGGGAAGGAAGGATGCTGGGGAATTCGCCTGGAGTATGAGAATAAAGTTACGAGATGGAGAAGGAAGCAACGTGTGACACAAAGTCCCAAACTCCATCCAGTTCCGCAAAAAGATAATGCAGTGACAACTGAAATTGGTTGTTCAATGGTATTTAAACAACAAGAGTACTCATCATGCACTTCTAGTTCGCAGGTGTTTGTTGAAAATAACATCGCAACAGAGAGGGGACTACATTTGTACTATGAGAATAAAGATCTAGAGGTGGATCAAGCAGCAACGGTAGTACAAAAGGAACACGAGTCTCAGAATGTTGAACTGATTGGTGTGTGTGATAAGCCATTAAGGAAGATGGATGATGCTCCGAGAAAGAGAAAGAAAAAGAGAAAGATGGCAGGGAAAATGAGAACCAACTAGCTTGCATGACTTTGATTGGATCGTGAGAAACTTTTTACTTTGATAGCATAAATCAAGGTTAGGCTTTATCATATATTGAGAATTCTCGTGTAAAATATGTCTACTTTTACTGTTACTTTCATGTTTCTTTGATGTAGGAAGCATCTATCCAATCAGATTTTCAAGTAAGCTAAGCGTTAAGAGCTTTGTAAGTAAGCGCTTGTTTCCTTGAGACAAAATGGAATGGAATCCTCTTGCTCACTACAAGTTAATCACTCCATTAATTTTTATTTTATTTTACGATTTTGTCGAGAAATGCGCCTGATATTAGTCCTACCATTCTTCATTTTTACCTTGATGCTTTAGGCCTCTGCTTCTATGTCTCTCTTTAATCAGCACAAGGTACCTGTGATATCATTCTCAGGCAATTCTACTTGTTTTAATATTCCCTCTTGAATTTATACTTTAACTGAAAGGAAATAAATTAAGATCCCAGGTTCAAACCCAAGCTACAATCCTTGGTGCGACTGATGAAGAAGCTTTGGCGAGGGCACTTGATGCAGGCATTGGGCACAGGTCCTGGTTCCTTCATCTTTGAGACACCGGAAACATATGAAATCAAGAGTGATACACTTGCCAATGATGTGGCAAAGTAACCAATTACCAATGAATTACACAAAGGAACTGAGCACCAGCTTGATCATTTTTCTTTTTTCCTTTTTACTGAATCTTCAAGTCTTGGTGCTAGTGAAAGCAGGAGATGGAGATTTTCAGCTTACACAAATATAAAATCTCACAAGTCATCACCACTTAATAAAAAGAGAGATTCATTTAAAACTTAATCAAGGAAAAAACATTTAAATAGCAGTGAGATTTCCTTAATTGATAAGAGAAATTATCATAAATCAATTTCATAATACAGAGTCTAAGCATCAAAAACAAAATGCTCACTTAGTACAACCGATAAAGGGAAATAATTAACATTAGTGCGAAGTGATTATTCCAGACAATGGACTTTACAGCTTGAATTTATCCATCTCACCCTGCGTCGCCTATTTCTAGGCAAGTGGGTTCACCCATAAATAGGTGAGAGTTCTGAATAGCTTAGCTTGACAAAATAAATTATTTTTAAATGGGTTGACAAAACTGGTATTTAATGGAGAACAATACTCAACACTTTTGCAACCCCATACTTATATACGAGGATGTGTGCATGAAGTTTATAACAAGTAGAAATGGCAATGGGGCGGGTAGGGCTGGACATAATTTGATAAATATCGAATTATTGTATCAAAATGGAAAATTTTGGTATTTAATATACGGTATTTTGGTATTTGGTATGATATTTGGTTTAAATTTTTAAAAAATTAGTATTAGGTATGGTATTTGGTAGGGACGGATCTACATAGATCCGAGGGGGTGTGCTGCCACCCGCAGGCCTCAGCCAGAACTCTATGTATATATCTATATGTGTAGAATAAATACTTGACATATAATAAAATGGCACCATAATGAACAAATCTGCCACTGATGCCAGTGGTAAAGGCCCCAATATTTGTCCGTTGTCAGCGGAAGATCGACCAGGGCAACATTAATAATTTTGGAACATTTATTAGTACCGATTGGACAATTAATTAATGTAGGTGTACGACAGACTTTGCTTTCTCATTTATTCTTTGTTTTACTTTTTAACTTATTTAATATTGTTTAACTGTTATAAATACACTTCTATTTAAGGTGAATGTCTTTAATTAGAGAGATTCTAGAGTTCTATTCTTGGTAGATAAATCATCCTCCTCCCTATAAATAGAGGTGCTCTCTACCATTGTAAATCACTCCTAACATTCTCTAAGTATCAATAAGAAGAACTCTCTCTACTCTTCTCTCTATTGCTCTTGTTCTTGCATTATTGTTCTTGTCTTTTATATTATTTCATAACACGTTATCAGCACGAGACTCTACCGTCTCAAGAACCATTCTCGAAAAATCTAAGGTATTTCCCTCTTCCTAATTTAAATTTCGATTATGTCTGACATTACGAAAAGAAAGTTCGTTGCCCTTGAAATTTCGGGCAAGAACTATATGACATGGGTGTTGGATGCTGAAATCCACTTAGATGCTATGGGTCTCGGATACACCATCAAAGATAGAGAAAAAGCATCCACCCAAGAATGTGCGAAGGCCTTGATTTTCTTGCGCCATCACCTTGATGAAGGTTTGAAGATTGAATATCTCACCGTCAAGGATCCACTCATCTTGTGGAACGGCTTAAAGGAGAGATATGACAACCTGAAGTTGGTCACTCCGCCACAAGCACGACATGATTGGGCTCATCTGAGGCTCCAGGACTTTAAGTCCGTTTCTGAATATAATTCTGCAATGTTCAGAATTACTTCTAAATTGAAGCTATGCGGGGATAATATCTCCGATTATGATATGCTTGAGAAAACGTTTACAACGTTTCATGCCTCCAATATAGTACTGCAACAACAGTACAGAGAGAAAGGCTTTACAAAGTACTCTGAACTGATTTCTCTTCTACTAGTGGCTGAGCGAAATAATGACCTGCTCATGAGAAATCATGAAAATCGACCCACTGGGTCTACACCACTGCCTGAAGCAGATAAGGTGCACTCTCATTATGCCAAACATGAAAAGGACCATGGTCATGGTCGTAAACGGGGTCATAGCCAGGGACGTAGACAAGGAAGAAATTCCAATGAAGTCCGTCAACCCCCGAAGAGAGATAACCGCCGAAAGCAGAAACGGGGTCATGAAGATCCTAAGGCAAATGGTTCAGAAACTATATGTTATCGTTGCGCACTGGTCAAAGACTTGCCGTATACCAAGACACTTGGTTGACCTTTACCAAGCATCTCGAAAGAGAAAAGGCCCTGAAACAAATTTTGTCTATGACGACGATGAGGACATCACCCACCTGGATGTGGCAGACTTCTTTGAGCAACCCGAGGGGAAAATAGACCACCTAATCGGCGATGGGTCCGTGATGAAAGAAGATGGAGTTATTTGATTTTATTCTACTTATTTGTATTAGTTAGTGAATAAACTAATAGTCATTAGTATTAGCTCGTATTAGTTAATTCATGATGCAATGTTAGCAGTAGTTCTTTAGAATATCTTCAATGTGCTCAAATATCAATAAAATTTTTATTTTCCAGTAGGGGTAATCGACTAGCCTGAAAAACTAGTCGATTATCTACTATTGTCGCATTAAAGCTGAAAAATAATTGATCAACAATCGATTGTCTTTGTCTAACAATCGATTGTCGTTGAGACAGTGTAATCTGGAATTTTTCAAAAATCATCCACAATCGATTGTCTTTGTCTAACAATCGATTGTCGTTAAGACAGTGTAATCTGGAATTTTTCAAAATAGCCAACAATCGATTGTCTATGCATAACAATCGATTGTCTTAAAACAGTGTGTTCTGGAATTTTTCAAAATAGCCAACAATCGATTGTCTATACTTAACAATCGATTGTCTTAAAACAGTGTGCTCTGGAATTTTTCAAAATAGCCAACAATCGATTGTCTATACTTAACAATCGATTGTCTTAAAACAGTGTGCTCTGGAATTTTTCAAAATAGCCAACAATCGATTGTTTATGCATAACAATCGATTGTCTTAAGACAGTATGATCTGAAGTTTTTCAAAATAGCAAATAATCGATTGTGTGTGTTTAACAATCGATTGTCAATGTTCAACAATCGATTGTTTGTGTTTAACAATCGATTGTTTGAAGAAAACGTTTAAACTGAAATTTTCAAACTGCAAAGTAATGGATAACATATCTGATTTTGTTAGTCAACTGTTAGCAGCAGATTTTGAAAATATTATGTGACACAAACGAATTGAACTTGTTTATTCTTATGTTCGTGTATCTCTTTTGTATGTCAAACTATGGGATAGCAAATATGGATATCTCACAAAGCGAACTTGGATCAACGTCCAACTGTAAAAGTATTTGCCTAGTTGATTCATGTACTACACATACAATACTCAAAGAAAGGAAGTATTTCTCTCAGCTAAATATGTGTAAGGCAAACGTTACTACAATATCTGGAAGTAGTAAATTGATTGAAGGCTCCGGAAGAGCAATTGTAACTCTGCCCAAAGGCACGACGTTAATAATAGAGAATGCAATGTTCTCCTCCAAGTCTAAGAGAAACTTGTTGAGTTTTAAAGATGTACGCCGGAATGGCTATCATATTGAGACAATGGATGAAGATAATCTTGAATATCTCGTCATCACAAAGAATGTCTCCGGCCAAAAGAGGGTTATTGAGAAATTCCCGTCTTTATCTTGTGGCCTGTATTGGACAAGAATTAGTGCAATTGAGGCACATTCAACAGTAAACCAAAGGGTTACTGATTCCAATACCTTTGTACTTTGGCATGATCGATTGGGACACCCAGGATCGGTCATGATGAGACGGATTATAGAAAACTCATATGGGCATCCGTTAAAGAATTTCAAAATTCTTTCGAATAATGAATATCCTTGCACTTCGTGTTATCAAGGCAAGTTAATTATCAGGCCATCACCAACAAAGGTTGGGACTGAGTCACCCACGTTTCTGGAACGTATACAAGGGGACATTTGTTGACCTATTCACCCACCTAGTGGGTCGTTTAGGTATTTCATGGTCTTGATAGACGCATCCTGTAGATGGTCTCATGTGTGCCTGTTGTCATCACGCAACCTTGCGTTTGCGAAATTAATGGCACAAATAATTCGACTACGAGCAAAATTTCCAGATAATCCAATCAAGTCCATTAGACTGGATAACGCTGCTGAGTTTACATCCCAAGCATTTAATGATTATTGCTTATCAATCGGGATAAAAGTTGAACATTCTGTGGCTCATGTTCACACTCAAAACGGTCTTGCAGAATCGTTAATTAAACGCCTGCAGTTGATTGCAAGGCCATTACTTATGAGAACGAGGCTGCCCACTTCGGTATGGGGTCACGCCATCTTACATGCAGCAATGCTAATTCGTCTCAGACCGACGAATTACCACAAGTATTCCCCGTTGCAATTGGTTTTGGGTCATGAACCCAATATATCCCATTTAAGAATTTTTGGATGCGCAGTATATGTGCCTATAGCACCACCATCCCGCACCAAAATGGGTCCGCAAAGAAGGTTAGGAATATATGTTGGGTTTGAATCGCCCTCCATCATTCGCTACCTCGAAACATTGACAGGCGACTTGTTTACTGCACGATTTGCAGACTGTCGATTTGATGAGATACTTTTCCCAAAATTAGGGGGAGAAGTTGGTGAAACCAAACGGGAAATTTTGTGGAAAAATGCATCATTATCTCATCTTGATCCACATACCTCTATTTGTGAAAGAGAGGTACAAAAGATTATCCATTTGCAAAGAATAGCAAATCAAATGCCTGACGCATTTACGGACTTGAAAAGGATAACGAAATCCCACATTCCCGTGGAAAATGTTCCAATCCGTATTGATGTCCCTGTTGGACAATCATCTAGTGTCATATCCAATGAGTCAAATGCACGCCTGAAGCGTGGCAGACCATTAGGCTCCAAAGATCGAAATCCTAGAAAGAGGAAAAAGAACGATCAAAATGACACCACGAAAGAATCTCATGATTTAACAAATTCTGAGGTTCATGAAGAATCCATTGAGCCCGAGACTCTGGAAAATACGGAACTATCCCTAAATCCAATTAATATTGAGGCAAATATTAATCGAGTGGATATTGTGGTGGATAATGCCTTTGCTTATAATGTAGCATCTAGCATTATGCAAGAATGTGAGGATCTCGAACCTCAATCTGTTGAAGAATGACGAAAAAGACATGATTGGCCAAAGTGGCAAGAAGCAATTCAATCAGAATTGAATTCGCTGGCAAAACGTGAAGTTTTTGGCCCTATAGTTGAAACACCTAATGGTGTTAAGCCTGTCGGCTATAAATGGGTCTTTGTACGCTAAAGAAATGAGAAAAACGAGGTACAAAGATATAACGCACGCCTTGTTGCACAAGGTTTTTCTCAAAGGCCTGGTGTCGATTATGAAGAGACATATTCGCCTGTAATGGATGCGATAACCTTTCGTTATCTCATAAGTTTTGCTGTCCACGAAAAGCTCGACATGCACTTAATGGATGTGGTTACTGCCTATCTTTATGGCTCACTTGATAATGAGATATACATGAAAATTCCCGATGGACTCAAGATGCCAAACGCGCATAATTCAAAATCTCGGGAAATGTTCTCAATTAAATTGCAAAGATCCTTGTATGGTCGAAAGCAATCTGGACGAATGTGGTATAATCGTCTTAGTGAGTACTTGTTAAAAGAAGGCTATATAAATGACGCCATTTGCCCGTGTGTTTTTATAAAGAAAACAACATCGGAATTTGTTGTACTTGCCGTATATGTTGATGACATAAACCTTATTGGAACCCCTATAGAACTCCAAAAGGCAATTGATTATCTAAAGGATGAATTCGAGATGAAAGATCTCGGAAAGACTAAACTATGTCTTGGTTTGCAAATTGAATATTTGGCAAACGGAATTTTTGTTCATCAATCTACCTATACAGAAAAGGTACTGAAACGGTTTTACATGGATGAAGCACATCCTTTAAGTACACCGATGGTTGTTCGATCACTTGATGTGAACAAAGATCCATTCCGACCACAAGAAAGGAATGAAGAGCTACTTGGTCCTGAAGTACCATATCTTAGCGCAATTGGCGCACTAATGTATCTTGCAAATACTACGAGACCTGACATATCCTTTTCAGTTAATGTCTTAGCAAGATTTAGCTCGGCTCCTACGAGGAGACATTGGAATGGGATCAAACACATATTGCGGTACCTAAAGGGAACTACCGATATGGGCTTATTTTATGGCAAGAATTGCAGCCCGGATCTTGTTGGTTATGCTGATGCTGGATATTTGTCCGACCCACACAAGGCTCGATCTCAAACGGGTTATGTGTTTACCTGTGGAGAAACCACCATATCTTGGCGATCGACTAAGCAATCAATTGTGGCTACTTCATCTAATCATGCCGAGATAATTGCTATTCATGAAGCAAGTCGGGAGTGTGTGTGGTTAAGGTCGATAATACATCATATCCAAGACAAATGTGGTTTGAAGTGTGATAAACTACCAACAACTTTGTATGAAGACAATGCAGCATGTATAGCTCAATTGAAGGGAGGATTCATAAAAGGAGATAGAACGAAGCATATTTCACCAAAGTTATTCTTCACACATGATCTTCAAAAGAATGGTGATATCAATGTTCAACAGATTCGTTCAAGCGAAAATATGGCTGATTTGTTCACAAAATCTCTACCAAAGTCAACCTTCAAGAAGCTAGTTCACAAGATCGGGATGCGAAGACTTAAGGACATAAATTGATGCTCTTATCAGGGGGAGTTTAAGGCGCGTTGCACTCTTTTTCCCTTACAAGGTTTTGTCCCACCGGGTTTTTCTTGCGAGGTTTTTAACGAGGCAACCAATAGGCGCATATTCAAACATGTGTACTCTTTTTCCTTACTTTAATTTTTCCCATTGGGTTTTGTTTTAAGGTTTTAACGAGGCACATCATTGAATAGACATTCAAGGGGGAGTGTTATAAATACACTTCTATTTAAGGTGAATGTCTTTAATTAGAGAGATTCTAGAGTTCTATTCTTGGTAGATAAATCATCCTCCTCCCTATAAATAGAGGTGCTCTCTACCATTGTAAATCACTCCTAACATTCTCTAAGTATCAATAAGAAGAACTCTCTCTACTCTTCTCTCTATTGCTCTTGTTCTTGCATTATTGTTCTTGTCTTTTATATTATTTCATAACATTAACTTAGAATTTTCTATTATGCTTTCTTTATCCACTAAAATACAAAAGCAACTTTATTTCCCCCAAAACTTTTTGACTTTTTCCATCCAAACCCACCTCTTCTAGTGTGCTGCTGCCCCAAATTTGGGGATTCTTGAATTTTTGCTGTTTCAGTCCGAAACTCACCGGAACTCCCGCAGTTGGCCACCACCGTGTGGTGTCCACTTTTCCATTTCATGTCACCTTATTGTTGCACTACTACTTTATAATTTGACAGTAAATCTCTCTTATTCTCTTGCTTCTTTTTTAAAGTTTTTTTATGTTGGGTTTCTCTGAAAATAATTTTTTGGGTGGTATATAGTTAATATTTAAGAATATAGACTTACAAGTTGCTAAACCCCTTTGATCCTTTCATTTTCTCCCTTGTTTTTCTTTTATTCAATTCAGAATTGCTAATCTTATCCTCTCTTTCTTCCTTTTAATTTGATAATCTGTCATTTTTTAATTTAATTTTAGTATTAGCATATAATGACTCTCTTTTATGTAACATAATATTATTTTATATATTAGAGTATAGTTTGTAATTTTGTATCGTATTTTCTGTTGGCTTTTGAAAAAAACACTGAATAACTTGATTAATAGTCATTTTGAGTTGACTATAATAGGTTGAATGTTGAATATTTTGCTCTAAAAATAATTGTCATATAACTCAGACAATTAATATGAAAAAATTAACTCAAAGGTAAATTATTTTAGTCAAACAAAGAATGTGTAGTATTAAGCTAGTCTTTAAGTAAATTTTCTAAATTGAGTCCCTCTTTCATAATATTTTTTCTTGCAATTTTCTTTTAGTAAATATATATTTAAATTAAGTAAAAAAATACTGAACCTAAATCGAACTTATTTGCTTTGTCAAAAAAGACATATTCCAGTTAATCCTAAACTAGCCGAACTGACCCATCATTTTTATTCGGTCTTTGTAGCTAGTTGTAAGTAATATTTAGGGGCATATACACATATTTTTAATAAGAGGTGTCAACATTTGAAGAAGTCAACAAGTAAATAATTACTATAACAACAAACAACGTTAAGTTTTGTATTCATATCCAATATTTTTTATTTTATTTACTATTTATATATACATATCTAATAAAAATATTTTGGCAAAGTAGTGTTCCTAACACCGCTTGGTGTCATATATATTTGCCAGCATAAAGTAATGGCACCTGCAATCTCCGAATCCTAGATCTGCCTCTGGTATTTGGTATTTTAAAATAAAATACCGATATCATATCGAAATATGTATTATATTATAAAAAATACATATTATCAATTATAATATAAATATAAAAAATGTAAAATTTTACATTACTTTATTCACAAAGTTCATCATTTAACTCTAAACAAGTAAAAAGACATTTCTAATGATCAAATATTCTTTTATGTATAATTTTCTCTATTTGGGTCGATATTTGCTAGTTGTGGACAAAAATTTTGTTAACAAACATTTTCAGTTTTTTGTATTTTTTAGTACTTTAATTAATAATATTAGAGTGTACAGCTCTATGCAATAGTTAGTATTTAAACCGAATAAACAAAAGTTACTGAATCGAAGTTACCGAAACCGAAAAGAGAAAAATCGAACCATACCCGAATTTAATTATGTACGATATTGGTATAGGATTTTAAGAAACCGAATACCGAACCGAAATGTTTAAATACCGTACCGTACTGACCGACGAACACCCCTAGGACATGGTGGTTCCAGTGTGGGTTGAACCTTAACCCGCAAAGATTTCAACCCGCCCCATCTCGCATAGCAAAACTTTCTGTTTTCAAAACGCCCCGCTCCGCATAGTAAAAAGAATAATCTTTTTTTCAGTTTTAATGAGCAGTAAGTCGGTGGTACCCAATGTTGTAAATAGCGCTTGGTACGTCACTAATAGTGGGTAGCGGCACGAAGCGGGACTCATGGGCTTTTTTGGTTTATTGCGAAAATAGCGACGGCGAGGCGACAAGGCAAGATAACGGCAGAGGTGTCGCTTTAAAAAAGAAAAAGAACATGACTTAAATGAAAGTTAGGGTTTTCTTCGACTTACAGGTACTTCCTTCTTCTTCTTCTTTTCTTTTTAATTTTTTTTTTTGCAGTAAGCTTCTCTTCTTTCTTCTTTCTTTTCTTTTTCTTTTTTTTTAAGTAAGTCTTCTTTGTTCTTCCTCTTTCTGGCAACAACTGGTTTCTGGTAGAAGTATTCCTTCTTTCTTTACTTTCACCTATGTTTTCGCATTTGCTCTTTTTTCTTTCCAGTTTAGTAAGCAATTAATTGCATGTTAACTTCTCTCTATTATTACAATTACAATTAACTTGTTATAAAATGAAAGTAATTTAGTAAAACATAAATAAGAAATGTAGATAGAGAGAATGAAGAGATTTTTTCTTCAATTGTGTATTTTCCTATCTATTACAAGGCCTTTATATAGACATAAAAAGTGAAGAAAATATGTCATGGAATATGTCATTCAACATACAAAATATGTCATTGAATATGTCATAAGCCATCTGAGATGAAGATCATGGAAGAAGAGTAGACATCCACCATAAATTGCTATTTATCATAACACTCCCCCTTGGATGTCCATAGATAATGTGCCTCGTTAAACCCTTACTAGGAAAAAACCCTATGAGAAAAAAATTCTAGTGAAGGAAAAAAAGTACACATGTATAGAAATATGCCTTTTTGTTGCCTCGTTAAAAATCTTACAAGGAAAACCCAGTTCGACAAAATCTTGTCAGGGAAAAAGAGTGCAACGCACATTAAAGAGGGCATCAATTCACCTCCTTGAGCTTTCACATCCCAATCTTGTGCAGTAGCTTCTTGAAGGTTGACATCGGTAGAGATTTTGTGAACAAATTAGCCATATTATCACTTGAACGAATCCGTTGCACATTGACATCACTATTCTTTTGAAGATCATGTGTGAAAAATAACTTTGGTGAAATATGCTTTGTCCTATCTCCTTTTATGGATCCTCCCTTCAATTGAGCTATGCATGCTGCATTGTCTTCATAAAAAATCGTGGGTAGTTTGTCACATTTCAAACCACATTTGTCTAGAATATGATGTATTAGAGACCTCAACCACACACACACTCTTGACTTGCTTCATGAATAACAATTATCTCAGCATGATTAGATGAAGTAGCCACAATTGATTGCTTAGTCGATCGCCAAGATATGGCAGTGCCTCCACAGATAAACACATAACCTGTTTGAAATCGAGCCTTGTGTGGATCAGATAAATATCCAGCATCAACATAACCAACAAGATCAGGACTGCAATTATTGCTACAAAATAAGCCCATATCGGTAGTCCCTTTTAGATACCGCAATATATGTTTGATTCCATTCCAATGTCTCCTTGTAGGAGAAGAGCTATATCTTGCTAAGACATAAACTAAAAGGTTATGCCAGGCCTTGTAGTATTTGCAAGGTACATTAGTGCGCCAATTACACTAATATATGGTAATTCAGGACCAAATAGCTCTTCATTATTTTCTTGAGGTCGGAGTGGATCCTTATTCATATCAAGTGATCGAACAACCATCAGAGTACTTAAAGGATATGCTCCATCCATGTAAAACCGTTTCAATACCTTTTATATATAGGCAGATTGATGAACAAAAATTTCATTTGCCAAATGTTCAATTTGCAAATCAAGACATAATTTTGTCTTTCCGAGACTTTCATCTCGAATTCCTTCTTTAAATAATCAATTTCCTTTTGGAGTTCTATGGGAGTTCCAATAAGGTTTATGTCATCAACATATACGACAAGTACAACAAATTGCGATGTTGTTTTCTTTATAAAAACACATGGGCAAATGGCATCATTTATATAGTCATCCTTTAATAAATACTCACTAAGAAGATTATACCACATTCGTCCTGATTGCTTTAGACCATACAAAGATCTTTGCAATTTGATCGAAAATATTTCCCGGGACTTTGAATAATGTGTGTTTGGCATTTTGAATCCATCGGGAATTTTCATGTATATCTCACTATCAAGTGAGCCATAAAGGTAGGCGATAACCATATCCATTAAATGCATGTCAAGCTTTTCAAGGACAACAAAACTAATGAGATAACTGAAAGTTATATCATCCATAACGGGTGAATATGTCTCTTCATAATCGACACCAGGACTTTGTGAAAATCCTTGTACAACAAGGCGTGCCTTATATCTTTGTACCTCGTTTTTCTAATTTATCTTGCGTACAAAGACCCATTTATAGCTAACATGCTTAACACCATTAGGTGTTTGAACTATAGGATCAAAAACTTCACGTTTTGCAAGTGAATTCAATTCTGATTGGATTGCTTCTTGCCATTTTGGCCAATCAAGTCTTTGTCGACATTCTCCAACAGATTGAGGTTCAAGATCCTCACTTTCTTACATAATGCTAGATGCAGCATTATATGCAAAGACATAATCCACCACTAAATCCACTCGATTAAAATTTGTCTCAATATTGATTGGATTATTGGTAGTTCCTTATTTTCTTGAGTCTCGGGCTCAATGGATTCTTCATGAATCTCAGAATTTATTAAATAGTGAATTTCCTCATGAGATTCTTTCGTAGTGTCATTTTGATCATTTGCTTTCCTTTTTCTAGGATTTCGATCTTTAGAACCTAATGGTCTGCCACGTTTTAGGTGTGCTTTTGACTCATTAGCTATGACACTAGAAGATTGTCCAATAGGGACATAAATACGGATTGGAACATTCTCTGCGGGGATATGTGATTTTTTTAGCCTTTTCAAGTCCGTAAATGCGTCTGGCATTTGATTTGCGATTCTTTGCAAATGGATAATCTTTTGCACCTCTTTTTCACAAATAGAGGCACGTGGATCAAGATGAGATAATGATGGATTTTTTCACAAAATATTCCGTGTTTGGTTTCACCAACTTCTCCCCCTAATTTTGGGAAGAGTGTCTCATCGAATCGACAGTCTGCAAATCATGCAGTGAACAAATCCCCTGTCAATGTTTTGAGGTATCGAATAATGGAGGACGATTCAAACCCAACATATATTCCTAACCTTCTTTGCGGACCCATTTTTGGTGCGATATGGCGGTGCTACAGGCACAGATCTGCGCATCCAAATTTTTTAAATGGGATATATTATGTTCATGACCCAAAACTAATTGCAATGGGGAATATTTGTGATAATTTATCGGTCTGAGACGAACTAGCATTGCTGCATGCAAAATGGCATGACCCCAAACCAAAGTGGGCAGCCTCGTTTTCATGAGTAGTGGTCTTGCTATCAACTGCAGACGTTTAATTAAAGACTCTGCAAGACCATTTTGAGTGTGAACATGAGCTACATAATGCTCCACTTTTATCCCAATTGATAAGCAATAATAATTAAATGCTTGGAATGAAAACTCAGCAGCATTATCTAGTCTAATAGACTTAATTAGATTATCGGGAAATCGTGCCCGTAATCGAATTGTTTGTGCCATTAATTTTGCAAACGCAAGGTTGCGAGATGACAATAGGCACACATGAGATCATCTAGAAGATGCGTCTAGTAAGACCATAAAATATCTAAACGACCCACTAGGTGGGTGAATAGGTTCACAAATGTCCCCTTGTATACGTTCCAAAAATGCAGGTGACTCAATTCCAACCTTTGTTGGTGATGGTCTAATAATTAACTTTCCTTGATAACAAGAAGTACAAGAAAATTCATTATTTAAAAGAATATTTAATTCTTTAATGGATGCCCATTTGAGTTTTCTATAATCAGTCTCATCATAATTGATCCAGGATGTCCCAATCGATCATGCCAAAGTACAAAAGTATTGGAATCAGTAACCTTTTGGTTTCCGGTAGAATGTGTCTCAGTTGCACTAATTCTTGTCCAATACATGCCACAAGATAAAGATGAGAACTTCTCAATAACCCTCTTTTGGCCAGAGACATTCTTTGTAATGATGAGATATTCAAGATTATTCTCATCTATTGTCTCAATATGATATCCATTTTGACGGATATCTTTAAAACTCAACAAGTTCCTCTTGGACTTGGAGGAGAACATTGCATTTTCTATGATAAATATTGTTCCTTTAGGCAGAGTTATAGTAGCTCTTCCAGAGCCTTCAATTAATTTACTACTACCAAAAATTGTAGTAACATCTGCCTTACACATACTTAAATGAGAGAAATATTTCTTCTCTTTGAATATTGTATGTGCGGTACATGAATCAATTAAACAAATATTTTTACAATTAAATTTTGATCCAAGTTTGTTTTGTGAGATATCCATACTTAATCTTGTATGTCTAGTTAGTGCATGCATCATTAAATTATTCAAGTTAATTAGCATGATTTAAAGTGTACTAAATACGTGTAGGACACTACCGGCTAATATGAATACCCATATTGCACTAAGATCTTTATCAAACAATTTTAGTAATAATTTGGCTAAGTGATTTGACATGCTACATAACTAGTATTGTTAGTTTTCTAGATTGACCATATAAAAGAATTATATGTGCACCTAAAGAATATAAAAATTTTAATATCGTATAATCTATACCTACATAATATCTGCATGTGTACTAATATTCTGTATATAGTCTTGTCAAAATAAATAGTTCAATGTAGCTAGTGTAGTATATCATGTTATACCGCACAATAATGTATAATCACACATTATGTTAGTACTTAAGCATGTAACTAGATATACTTGAATTCAATAAGAAAATAGACTTGGAAACAAAAATAGTTTCAAGTAACCTCATTATTACTAACATGTTTTATTTCTACACAGAAGAAGATGAATAATCAATAAAAACTTCTTGATTTAGTCAAAGTAGGATGTAATATTTTAATGATGCAAACACTATTTATATTCATATTTTGGATACGTACTACCGTCAAGAAAATATTGTTGTTATCTAAGTCTATTGTTGATTACTTCTATTTATATTTTAATAATACAAATCAATTAAGAAGCAGTTCATTAAAATCATTACATCTTTATTCATAAATAAAGAGATCATGGTGAAGTATAAGTATCTTTCTCTTTCTATTTTTGTTTTTGAACATAATTAAGAAAAACTAAGTATCCAACAAAACATATCATTATTCTTACAGAAGAGAGAAACATGTTGTACATGATAATTTTAAATCAGAGTCGAGAACTTTAAAGAAGATAAACTACCGTGATGGTTAGAGACTCGTGCTGATAACGTGTTATAAAATGAAAGTAATTTTGTAAAACATAAACAAGAACTCTAGATAGAGAGAAGGAAGAGATTTTCTTCTTCAATCGTGTCTTTTCCTATCTATTACAATTAAGGCTGTATCCGGTTCCGGTTCTGGGTCTATTTGGGTATGCGGTTCCGGTTCTGGGTCTATTTGGGTCTGCGGTTCCGGTTCTGGCAGTTCCGGTTCTGGCGGTTCCGGAGGTGGAACCGGCCCCTGGCGGTTCCGGCGGTTCCCCGCGGTTCTGAATTTTTTTTTTAAATCAATATCTTGTATAGTAGTCATTAGTATGTTGTAGAATATATTTTATATGGTGTACTATGTGATTAGTATAGTATATATTGTGTTTGGTAATTAGTATATAATGTGTATAAGTAGTGTATATTTTGTATATAAGTAGTATATATTGTATTTAAGTAGTATATATTGTATATAAGTAGTGTATATTGTGTTGTAGTTAGTAATTAGTATAAATTGTATATAAGTAGTATATATTGATAAAAGAATGTTGTCATTAGTAATTGTGTTGTATGTTATATAAATATTCAAGGATATGATAAAGAGCATATTTATTGACCAAAATGGCATATCTTTCTTAGTCTTCCTTCCCCCAATGGAATGAGCACAACATGGAACTAATAACACCATTAAAAGGAAAAAAAACTAAAAGAAGATGTGCCAATGTACAAGTTACATAATAATTTATGCATTATTTCTAACAAATCTCATAAAACCTTCAAGGTTTGGAGGTTGTTGTGTTGGCGGTGGTGGAAATGAAGCTTGTTCATCACCACTTCCGGGTGAAGTTGCTTCCTGAGCAAGTTCTGCTATCATTTCTTCATAGCACTCATCTATTTCTGGTTGTGATTCAGCTAGGCCAAAGTTCCTTCTTTCCGCGCGGATCCAATCTAAAAAAAGCACTGATTTTTCCAAGCTGTCCCGCATCGACGCTCTGTGATCACCTATTTGTAGTCTTGCTTGACTAAAAGCGCTCTCCGATGTAACAGTTGACGCTTGAATCGACAGAACATCCCGAGCCATCCTTGCAAGAACGGGAAAATGCTTTTCCCTTGTCTTCCACCATCCAAAAGGTCGAAAGAGCCGTCTGGATTCTCATTCTCTAGTCCCTGCGATAAATAAACTTGAAGCTCATTTAGATGGAAAATTTCATCTAAATTGTCCCCTTGAGTACCCCTGAACTCCGTCCACGATTTAAGAGCTGTTAAGCGAACAGCTCTTTTAGACGACTGTGTTAGCAATAAACCTACCCGTGTACCCTGAATTAATTATCCTATATGCAATAATGCGTTTTTGCATTGTCTAGTCTCGTCTATCCAATGACTGGTTACGGTTAGATAATCACAATCATTATTACTTCTACCAATATCAGTTGTAATAGACATACAATTAGTTATATGGGTAAATAAATAGCGCAAGTATTGTTCATATTCATGCTTGTATTTATAACTATCGGCCTTAAATGTTGCGCGAGGCCAACCTTTATACGTAGGATTAAATATTCTTCTAATATAATGAATCCATGCAGGATTAGAAGTAAAAGAATAAGGCAAACACATAACAGTAATCATTTTCGCTAATTCTTCACGATCCTTATTTGGATCGTAATATAATATACCTCCAGTGACTGTGTTTATTCCTGGTTGAACTAGATTTGAACCAGTACTTGGGTTAACTGTAGAATTAGCACTTGTCCTCCCCTCTTGTTGCGCTTTCAATTGCAAATATCTAGCCTTATCGCTAGGGTGTAATCTTATATGCTTAACTAAACTACCCGTGCCGCTACGATCTCCAGTATACCTATGAACAAGCAATTTCCCACAAGATTTACACTTAGCCTTATCTTGTTCTCTTAGTTGAATAAAAAAATTGTCAAACTAATGATGTTTCTGTATGTTTAGGAGGTTGTCTACGGGTGGGTGTGCCGGTTCATCACCTAAGTTATGAGCAGGACTAGTAGGTGTATCATCTAAATCTACTGGAGCTTGGGTTTCATCATCATCATCATCCTCATTTCCCTCTAAGATAGGTGTATTAGGATAAAGAGCATTCATAATATCATCGTCTATTCTATTTCCAACTGCTACATCATGTAGAAAATCAATATCGCTAAATTGAAAACAAGGGTGATCACTATCAAGGATTCCGAAGGGTTCATTAGGATTTCTAGATTGGCTACTACTTTGAACTTGCTTATCTTTTCTAAGTCGCGGAGCCGGGGGAGGGGTAGTATTTTGGCCACTACTTTCACCGATTTTAGCTTTTCCTTTACCGAATATTTTTTTCAATGAAAATGCCATAATAATTGTAATTAAGCAAACTAACAACACAAAAAAAATACTATTAGCACGTAAGAGTTGAAACGAGTTTACCGGATTGACGAACAACTTCTTGAAAATTGAAAATCGTTGAAATTGAACACTTGAAAACTTCAATTCAACAACTTCACAATGTTTCACGAATTTGCAACAATAAATTAAGCACTTGCACTAGAAACATTGAAAGAGAGCTTGAGAGAGATTGAGAGATATTGATGAATTGGTGAATAAAATGAAAGAATGAGGGAATATTTATAGTTGAGAAATGGAAAATAGTATAATTATATAAAGTTTGGGGGCCAAATGACTATTTTTTAAACTTCCAAACGGCTACTTTTTGCAAAGAGCCGTTTGGAAATAATTTTTAAATTTTTTTTTTTTGAAAAATGCCTGTTACAGAACCGTTTGGAACCGCCAGAACCGGTCCGGTTCCGGTTCTGGTTCTGGCGGTTCCAACGGGTAGAACCGCCCCGCCACGGTTTCTGGGAACCGCCGGAACCGGGCCGCCGGAACCGCCAGGGCCGCGGTTCCGGTCCGGTTCTGGTTCGGAACCGCCAAATTTACAGCCTTAATTACAATGCCTTTATATAGGCATAAAAAGTGAAGAAAATATGTTAGGACTATGTCATTCAACATACAAAATATGTCATTGAATATGTCATAAACCATTTGAGATGAAGATCATGGAAGAAGAGTAGACATCCACCATAAATCGCTATTTATCATAACATAACTATTATTTTCTTTCTTTAATACAATTAATATTTTTCTGTAAATAGTATATTAAAATATTTGATTTCTATCTATTGAGTTTTTGAATTGATATATTTATTAATATATTATTGCTATGGGAGTTTCATACATACATACATACATATACATATAGATATATACATATATACATACATATATACATACATACATACATACATATATACATACATACATACATACATACATACATAAATATATATATACATATATATATATATATATATATATATATATATATATATATACATATATATATATACATATATATATATACATATATATATATACATATATATATATATATATATATATACACTAATTTTCATGTTCATCCTTCTCCAAATAGAAAAACTAATAAGAAGTGAAGTCTCCAAATCAATATGTTTACCTAAATCTCAAAAAGTTTACAGCAATCAACCAACCAAAAACAAATTAGGCTTCTCGCTGGATCCAACGTTGCACCCTCGTAAAAAGCATCTTCTGTTTACTTGCTAATTCACATGGACACAACAGCTATAATAATGATTCTCTAAGGTAGGATTGTTCATCTATTTTAGCAGGCCCCTAAGATGCTCGGACTAGGGTGCGATATGAGTATAAATTTAGAGATTGGATCCTTCAAATCCAAATTTTAAGATGTGGGGTATAAATATTGGTGTGAGGATTCAGCTATTTAAGAGTAAAGTTATAAAAATATGCGTAAATTATGAAAGTTTATGTGAAAAACTTACAAGCAACTCAGCCTTTCATTCTCAGGTAGTAGGTAGCCATCTAAAAATCTACAATAACTTTTGTCTCGAGAAATCAAAAATCCAAATCTTATCTCTATAAATAGGGGAACACTCCTTGGCATAAATAGGTGCGAGTTCTGAATAGCTTAGCTTGACAAAACAAATTGTTTTTAAATGGGTTGACAAAAGTATTTAATGGAGAACAATACTCAACACTTCTGCAACCACATACAAATTACGATATATGAGGATGTGCGCATGAAGTTTATAACAAGTAGAGATGGCATGAAAGCATGAGGATGTGCGCATGAAAGTACTGAGAGCTAGCATCACATCCATAAGTACTTGTCATTTGTCAACCACTCAACCACAACCAGCACATATTAAGTGTTGGATTGTTTATAGGTGTTCGTAACACGTATCGGAAAACAATAACAATTCTAGGTAGATTTTTCATGTTTAAAATTTATTTACGTGTCAAAGATCGGATCTAAGACATACCTGGTGAAGGGAGTTTCTTTTTCAGAATTTCTTCGATAGTGCGAAAACTCTATATCACAACCGTCAAAGGAAACAATCTGTCAAAAGAGTAAGTACCATCCATACTTCTGATGAAGTTCGGCGAAACACTAACATGAGGGGCCCTAATACCGGCGAAAAGCATCTCCACATTCGAGGAGATGTCGGATAAATTTGCCACCGCCCACGCATGAGCAAGGAAGGCGGAAGCACGAGTCAACTACATTTTTGCTGTACGACAGACCCCAGGAGAAGGTCTCAGGGAGTTCCTAGCTAGGTTCAACAGGGTAAGTATGAGCCTACCAAACGTGTCCGAAGGCATGGCAGTCCAAGCCTTTCAGAACGGGCTCAGCAGAGACGGCTCAAGGGCAACCAAAGAACTACTCAGCCGTCTTCTGAAATATCCCCCACCACCTGAAAAGAGATACTCAACACCTACTGTGCCGAGGTACGTGGAGATGACGACGACCTTAACATCCCCACCCGGCGGTTGGCGACGGTGCACCCATAAATTCGAAGGGACCGACGCAGCGAGGGACGACGAGACAAGTCCCACGCCTCAACAGGGAAAGACACCAACCATACACCAGATCCTCGCATCCGCCACCACCAAGGCACGCAGACACCTTACAATGACATGTCGCCTCCCACTAAGGAACGACAGAGGTATGCCCCCTTCATTAGCTGCACATAACTTTTGTATATCTCTTTCAGAAGTGGTGTACGCACTAGAAAAACTAGGCAACAAAGTACAATGGCCAGCAAAGATTGAGTCCGACCCCACCACCAGAAAATCAAGCCCTATGCGAGTTCCACCAGGAACGGGGGCACAGAACAGAGGACTGCATGGGTCTCCGATAGGAGGTGGTCCGGATTCTAAACCAAGGGTTCTTGAAAGAACTACTCAGTGACAAAGGAAAGCTCAACTTCGCACGCAGGCGAGAACAACCTCACGGTCCGCCAAGGCCACCTTCACCAACACGCACCATCAACATGATCATTGGGGACGACAATGACTCATCGATCAATCACGTCAAACTCACCACCACTCACAAGTTAAATCGAACCATCGCTCACGAACGATATGACGACTTCGAAGATAGTATCACCTTCGATAAGTTTGATACCGACGGTTTATGTTTTCCTCATTATGATGACTTAGTTATTACTTTATGCATAGTGGATATTGATGTTAAAAGGATCATGGTCGACGATGGCAGCGGCGCATGTATCATTCATCCAAGAGTCCTTGCACTTATAGGACTCGTGGATAAGATAATTCCATGCTGCATAACACTAATTGGTTTTAATAATGCAGTAGAGAGAACCTCTGGCGAGGTAACGCTGCCCGTTCTGGCAGGAGAAGTTACGATGGAAACCATTTTCCACGTAATGAACCAAGAAACGACATATAACGCCATAATCAGACGCCCATGGATACATGCCATATGGGCCGTCCCCTCCAGTTTCTATCAAGTGATCAAATTCCCAACCCCATGGGGAGTGCACAGCATACGGGGTGAGTCGCGCACCGCCTAAGAGTGCTATAAAATAGCTCAGGATTACACGCACACCAAGAAACTCAAGGGAGAAAGTGCTGAAGCATATCAATTAGCCCTATCGAGGACTAAGGTCCGCCCGACAGAGAACACCATCAAAGATCCCGATGACATCGAGGCTAGCAAGGCTACGATCGAAGACCTCGACCCCGTCCAGTTAAACAACAGCGACCCACAAAGAAAGCTTACATAGGCCACGACCTTTGAGATCCAGGTAAGTATCATGAATTTTTATCTAACCATGCGTACCTATTCACCTTTTACCATGAAGATATGCTAGGAATTCCACGAGAAATTTCCTCCCACAAACTGAACGTCGACCCATTACACCCGCCCATGCGGCAGGTAAGAAGAAAATTCAACGCTACCATCAACGAAGCGGTGAGTGAAGAAGTAGACTAGCTATTGACTAATGGCTCCATCAGGGAGTCCAAGTACCCGGAATGGGTCGCCAATGTCGTGATGGTCAAAAAGAAAAACGGGAAGTGGTAGATGTGTGTAGACTTCACTGATCTAAACAAAGCATGTCCAAAAGACTCATTCCCGCTACCGCACATCGACCAGCTGATAGACGCAATGGCAGGACATGAGCTACTGAGTTTCTTTGATGCGTATCCCGACTACAATCATATCATGATGGCCGAGAAGGATCAGGAGAAAACAACTTTCATCACTCAACAGGGGACATACTGCTATAAGGTAATGCCCTTCGGGCTTAAGAACGCAACGGCCACTTACCAAAGGCTGGTGACTACGATGTTCAATGGAGGTCTACATCGACGACATGCTGCTCAAGTCATCAAAAAAGTAAGACCACCTCACCTACCTGAAAGAAGCCTTCGAAATATTAAGGAGGTACGGTATGAAACGGAATCTCGAAATATGCGCTTTTGGCGTAGCCTCGAGAAAGTTCCTGGATTTCTGGTATCTCAAAGGGGCATCGAAGTCAACCCGGACCAGATCAAGGCCATAGAAGCCATCCTAGAAACGCTAAGCACCAAAAAGCAAGTGCAGAAGCTGACGGGTCAGATATCCGCCCTCTCCAGGTTCATCTCACGCTCCTCTGACAAGTGCCACAAATTCTTCGGTGTATTGAAAAAGGGCCAGGGACTACAGTGGAACAAAGAATGTGTAGAAGCCCTAAAGAACTTGAAAGCATATTTATAATCACCACCCCTACTAGTGAAAGCTAACCCAGGCGAGGAGCTGTTGATATATTTGGCCGTATCAGAAGTCGCAGTCAGCGTCGTCTTACTGCGCGAAACTAAAGGTACACAATCTCCTATTTATTATATTAGCAATACTTTACTGGACGCCGAAACTCCGTACCCCCACCTTGAGAAGCTGGCATTGGCACTCGTAGTAGCTTCACGATAACTACGACCGTATTTCCAATGATATCCCATAAGGATAGTAATGACCTTCCCTTTAAGGAGCGTCCTACACAAACCCGAAGTCTCAAGGCGACTCGCCAGAGGGGTCGTTGAGCTTAGCGAGCATGATATTATGTACCTTCCAAGGACCGACATCAAGTTGCAAGTCCTAGCTGACTTTGTCGCCGACTTCAGCACGGAAGTCTTGCCAAAGGCAGAACTCGAGGCACAATGTGCATCCTCCGAAAATGACCTATGGGCCATTTATACAAATGGCGCCGCCAATGCATCAGGATCGGGACTCGTTCTTGAGGTCCCTTCGGGCGAAACAATTCACCAGTCCATACGATGCCCGGAAATGACTAACAACGAGGCCGAGTACGAGGCCGTTATTGCAGGCTTGAAACTGGCCACCATGTATGGGGCTCGCCGAGTTCTCCTCCACTGCGATTCCCAGCTTGTGGTAAACCAGATCACTGGGACTTATCAAATCAAAGAACAGAGGCTACAAAAGTACCAGTCAGAACTCCACAAACTGATGGCTACATTCAACGAATGCCGCTTCAAAAAAATCCCCAGAGCACGGAACATCGAAGTGGACGGCCTGGCAAAGTTGGCTGCCGCCAACAAAAACATCAACAAAGAAAGCGTGGTCATACTCCTCCACTCAGCCATTGAGAACACCGAAGTATTTTCCCTAAAACTAACTTGGGACTGGCGCAATCAGTTCACATCTTATCAATAGGACGGGACGTTACCTCCCGATAAAAAGGAGGCAAAGAAGCTTCGCATACAGGCCGCCTGATACTGCACGATCAACAATGACCTTTACAAAAGGACGTTCAGTGGACCCCTAGACAAGTGCTTAGGACCTCACCAAACACTGCCGGTGCTCGAAGAAGTACATGAAGGCCATTTCGGCGCTCACACCGGCAACCGTGCCCTTGTGCGATGCATCATACGTGCCGGCTACTACTGGCCCACATGAAAAAAGAGGCAGCCGAGTATGTACGCCAATGCGAGCAATGCCAAAAGTACGCCCCAATGATACATTAAGCAGGGGAATCCCTCCATTCCGTCACTTCCCCCTGGCCATTCATCAAGTGGGGAATGTATATAGTCGGCCCTCTACCCGCAGGACGAGGAAAGGTATGATTTTTTACTTATTTTAACTGACTATTTCTCCAAGTGGGTGGAAGCATGTGCGACGTAAAAATAGGCGAACAAGAAGTCATCACCTTCATATGGAGGAACATCATATGACGCTTCGGCATCCCCAAAGATATTAGTTGCGACAACGGGCGCCAGTTCATCGGTTAGAAAATGACCGAGTTCTTCGAGAAATGGCGCATCAAAAGGATACTATCCATGCCATACCACCCCACCGCCAACAGCCAAGCATAGTCCTCCAACAAAACAATTCTAAACATACTAAAGAAGAAGATCGAAGATGCCAAGGGGCTATGGCCAGAACTACTACCCGAAGTCTTGTGGGCGCACAGAACCACACCCAAGTACAGCACCGGGGAAACCCCATACTCACTGGTTTATGGAACCGACGCGGTCATACCCGTTGAAGTGGTCGAACCCAGCCTAAGGTATTCACATACCAGCATAACAGAAAATGACATCAGCAGACTCCAAGATCTTGATGAAGTCGAAGAAAGAAAAGAAATGGCCCTGATCAGGATGGTAGCCCAAAAACAACAAGTTGAAAGATATTACAATAAGATGGATAAAATAAGGCCACTCAAAGTAGGGGACTACGTCCTCAAAGCCAAGACGTTGGCCTCAAAAGAACCAAGTGAAGGAAAATTAGGCACAAACTGGAATGGACCATACAAAATCACGGCGACAACCGAGAAATGAGCATTCCAGCAAGAGACTATGGAAGGAAAGACACTCCAGAACAACTGTAACGTTGCTCACCTCAAACATTTCCACTTCTAAAAAGGTGTCACCTAAGTCGTACTCTTTTTCCCTTACCCGGGTTTTTTCCCAATTGGGTTTTCTCGAGAAGGTTTTTACCGAGGCGACAAAGGGGAGACCTGGAGATGTTTGCAGCAAAAGTGCATCATATCTGCCTCTCCATGTACTCTCAAAGCCGACATGATACATGGATTGGATTAGTGTCATCTCGAGATGTATAGAAAGGCTATGACCATCTCCAGATGAATAGAAAGGCTACGACCATCTCAAGATGTATAGAAAGGCTACGGCCATCTCCAGATGTATGGAAAGGCTACGGATATCTCCAGATGTATAGAATGGCTACGACCATCTCCAGATGTATAGAAAGGCTACGACCATCTCCAAATGAATGAAAAGGCTACGACCATCTCTAGATGTATAGAAAGGCTAAGGCCATCTCCAGATGTATAGAAAGGCTATGGACATCTCCAAATGAATGAAAAGGCTACGACCATCTCCAAATGAATGAAAAGGCTACGACCATCTCCAAATGAATTAAAAGGCTACGTCCACTCCAAATGAATGAAAAGGCTATGACCATCATTTTTACGTGGCTAAGGCCATCATTTTTACAGGGCTACGACCACTGTTTTTACATGGCTAAGGCCATTATTTTTATAGGGATACGACCACTGTTTTTACATGGATAAGGCCATCATTTTTACAGGGCTACGGAAACTATTTTTATATGGCTACGACCATAATTTATACGTGGCTAAGGCCATCATTTTTATAAGGCTACGACCGTCATTTTCACATGGCTAAGGCCATCAGGCTACGACCACCATATTTACATAGCTAAGTCTATCAGGCTACAATCGTCGTTTTTACATGGCTAAGGCCATCAGGCTATGGCTGTCGTTTTTACGTGGCTAAGGCCATCAGGCTACGACCTTCATTTTTACACGGCTAAGGCCATCAGGCTACGATCGTCATTTTCTCATGGCTAAGGCCATCAGGCTACGACCATCATTTTTACATGGCTAAGACCATTGTCTTAACTCGGCGAAGGTCGCCGAATTTTACCAGGCCACGACCATTGTTTCTGCATGGCTACGACCATTATTTTTATACGGTTAAGACCACAGAATTCTCATGGCTATGGCCATCGTTTTGACACGGCTAAGGTCTTCAAATTTTACAAGGTTACGACCATTGTTTTACGCGGGATATGTCTATCGTTTCTACATGGCTAAGGCTGTCGAAGTTTTACACAACTACGGCAAAAAACACAATAACATGCCAAAAAGAATAGAAAAGATTACCTACAACAATAATCGTATATATTTATCAAAAGGGTCAACACCCATGATACAAAAATCAGTATCTACAAACATATTTATAAGGATCCTAATGTCCTCTACTTATCCTGTCCCGCTTGGCCTTCATGTGCCCCGTCCTCGTTCCCAGGAAGATACACCTTAGAGATCCAAGAGATGGATTCCAAGCGATCAACATCTGCAATTTGCCCTCCTCCCAGGCTGGCGATTCGGGACTGTAGCCGGACGCTTCACGAGCAACCCTAACCAACTGGTGCTGGCTCACAACCTCTGCCTCGAATGCTTGACCAGCCGCCAAGAACTCTTCAAGCACGACCACCCTGGCCTCTGCATACACCCACATCTCGTGTGCCTCACGAGACGCGTCGGCCTGAGCAAGAGCTCTCTTGAGGTCCTCAACTTCGGCTCTTTTGGCATCAAGTTCCGTCATTAAGGCCGTAACCCGGTTGTGCAACTCTGCCGACTCCTCTGCCACTACGCGGTCGAGCTGCAATTCTTCATCCTTAGTTGAAGGAGGACCTCCATTTCTGTAGTCCGAGCAACAACGACCATGAGTTGTTCATCGAATTTCTCCAGCTCATCCACCCGCTTCTTCAACTACTCCTCGGATTGCACGAGGCCCTCACAGACCACCCTGAAGTTAGGGTCTTGTTTATACATATTGGCCAAGGTCTGGTGTGCCTCACTCGTGCTATTGTACTTCTGTACCAGCCTGTTGTACTTGGCCACCTTCTTCTTCTGGCGTCGACCCCACTTCGCCTCTAAGATAAGAGTCTAGAAAATAAATCAAAAAGTAAGTACGAGGAAAATCACCCTCCACTATGAAAAAGAATGATCATTGATCAAGACAGAGGCATGCCTGCAAGGCCGCACCCGCCACCCTTTGGGCCAAGACCTTGTCGCTTAGTTCCGCCGGGGTCGCGTGCTCAGCACCGGCACACAAAAGTGTCATACTGGTGGCCGCCTCCTCACAATTCTCCAACAAGTTATAGTGGCTTGGAATCACTATGCGACGGGAAGACTGGTCGGCCACCATATCCACTTGGTCCAAAGACCCGCCTTCTCTGACCACGTCCTTTGTGGCGACCTCCGAGCCCGCCACGTCCATGCTTTCGCTCCTCCTTTCGGTGGCCTCCCTTCTAAGGACAGACCTTCTCGAGCGGATGTCCTCGGCCATAAAGACCGGCCTAGATTCATGACGGGACGGCTTATCCTTCCCTCTCTGAGTGGCCACAGCGTTGCCGTTAACAATTCGATCTTTCCTCATCTCCAATGTCTCCTCATCTTCACGGTCCCCCTCTGTAGGATGCAGGACAGGCTCAGATGGAGTCGCTTTGGCAGTGGTCGCCCCTACGGGGGCAACCCCAAGAACGGTCTCAGGAGTAGCCGTCGGTATCTCCATAGGCGTCGTTTCAATTATGGCCCCAGCACTGCCTCAGACGCTAACTCTGGAACCGCCGTTGATGCGACCTCTTGTCTTGAGGGGGGCAAAACGCTACCCCTAGACGCGCCAAGGAGGATCATGTCCTCCTCAAGGTGAGATACCGACCTAGAAGGGCCGGCCACAGTTTTCTTCTTTTTGTTTTTTCTTCTGCGCTTTCTTATAGGCGTCCCGACCTACCAAAGCATGTATGAGACGAGAAAGAAAATTATGGGGAACCCCCAAACCAAAACAGAAGGAAAAATTAGGCAAGGCCGTTACCTGTCGGGCTATAGATCTTATGGAATTCAGGCCAGGAACGACATTCTTCTGCAAACGGTATCAGTACTTGCACCCATGACCTAATGTCGTCAACCCTTCGAGGAGGGCGAGCTGTCACTACATCAAATCAAAGGGAAGTTTACGACTGTGAAAACCGGAAAAGTAAGGTTGCCGTAGTAAAAGTTACGCACAGTAATACTTACATGCATCGTTCCACACCTATGGAAACCCTTCAAGGTTGGACACAAGGTGCTCGGTATGCACATAGAAAAATCTCTTCCAAAATTTGCGGTTGGCCTTGTCGCTCACTTGCGACACAAAGCTCTTCTTGCCCCGACTCTTTAACTGGAGAATCGAGCTTCTCATAAAACTCGCACCGAACATTTGTAGGAGGTGATGAACGGCGACCTCTTTCTCAGCCTTCGTTGTATAGGTCGTAAGAATCCTACACACCTTCAACGCGTACGAAGTAAGTTGGGCCGGACACGCCCCGTACCAGCGACAGAGCTCTTCCGCCAAAGGGTAAAGTGGGAGGCTATACCCGATTCGAAAGGCATATTCGTAAAATGTATAGTACCCGGGCCTGTGCACATTGGCATAGTTCATGCCGGCTGGTGCCATCTCTACATAATCAGGAATATTATACGACTTCCTGAGAGCATCCAAGTGAAACGGCATCAGATCACTGAGTTCCCAAGGAGGGAGTTTGCACTTGTTCTTAAAGTCCTTCCTTGTATCCATATCCAGTGGGAGCAAGTTAGCCGTTGATAATGAACAAGAATTTCCTCGGCCTCCCTATCATCTGAGGATGACGAAGCCCTAGAGGAAGCATCATCCTTGGTCCAGATATCATCATGGCGACATTTAGCCATAGCGGAAGTTATGAGAAAAAGGCATTTCTGGTCGCGGGTTCGATTCCTAAGAATGAGAGTTTCAGAAAAGAAAGAGCAACGAGTACCAAAAAAGGATAAGGAAAAGATTGGGGAAATACTCTCAGAAAAAGTTCGAAAGATGGATCAAGTTCAACTTTCCCTCTATTTGTAAGAAAGGGTACACGGAAATCGAAAAGGCATGATTCGAAAATGGGCGCAGGAAACCCAAACGTCACGCCATGGCCTGAACTGCCTCGGGAGCAGAAGCAATGATCACGCACGTGATCGATGATGTCATATTAAAAAGGAGTCCCAAAAGGAGGTAATATGTCAACGGCATGACATCTTCACATGTGGGCACGCCCTTTCCGACAGTATTCACAGGAACGACCAAATTTCCAGAAATATTGAGCATATATGTCCGTTCGTTGAATACGTCTCTCGACTACGTCCCCAACAAACGGAGGGACTATCTGTATTGGGAAAATTTGGTTCCCTACATTCCTACGCTATTTACGTACGTCTTCCGTAAAGAGAGCGGTCTAATTATGGTCGACTCCAGTAAGGCCGGCCTCAGTTAGTAGACGGACCGAGTGACATGACTCACTGCGACGTCGTTTCGAGCTCTAACACTCGTACACTGAGGCCACCAACTCTTGTACTTTTCTTTGATTATTTCGAGGAAGGTCCCTTAGTATATAATTGTGACATTCCCTTTGTAAAGACGGATGTGTGTATTTTGCTATTGGAAATATATAACTCTCTCTCGCTCTATCTCTATATCTGACTCTCTATCTCTCTCTTTTGTAAAGCTCGCTACTTGTCTTATTGTTCTTATTATCTACACTATAATCAAAGATCTCAGCCATACTATACTCTCTAGTCCATATTACTCTTGATTCTGACTAACCCGTATTATTTTTGATTGTTTTAAAGCTTATCAAGTACTCGCATAACTTTTTAGCCAAACAATGACAAACCTGACATTTTAGCTTATACAATGAATTGCGCGCTCTAAATTAGTCAGATTCTTTGTCAACACGGTCCAACATCTCCTTCGCTTGGCTAAATCCAAAACCATACAGCCGCATTCTATGAAGCCAAATCACCGTGCTCTCATGTTCCAGTATATGAAACAATTTAAAAATACAATTTATATAAATATTATGATACAGACAATCCATAGATATCTACCATGATGGATATTGCACCTATACAAGTACAACATTCGAAGAAATAGGGAACTGTCAAAGTATATTAATTTTCTTGACCTTAAGCAATTGTCTCATTAAGCAAGAAAGTTATGCATGTGCAACAAATCATGCAACCACTGTTTTGTGGAAGGACCATATAGTATTTACTAAAACAAAGTTATTGAGTTCAAAATCATGCAACGTTTCTGAGAGATTATGAGATTTCAACGCTCATTCTTTAGATATCCAATTTAAAATATTATGTGGTATGACTAAGCTTTAAAACTGCTTAAAAGACCAAACAGTGTTAAAGCTTATATAGAGCTTAGCATTTTAAATACTCCAATAATAATGTTAATTACAATCAACAAAATGCTAGTCAAGATTGAGTAATTTGACTATCAATACAGAAAATTTATGCAGAAGGTAACTCAAACAAGCATATTACACAATATTAGTGCATTAAAAAGATGAAAATAATGTGGTTGATAATTATTTTTCCTTTGGAAGTAAAGTAGTTTCACCTTACTTGCCTGATTTTCACACATCACTGTATCATATCAACCCACCAAAATTAGAAAATACAGAAAAACCATCTAGCTACAACTAAGAAATCAAGACACAACAGCTTGGTGCTCAGTTTAAAAAGCATACAACTTGGATGATAAAAAAACTAAAAAAGACAGTTCAACACTGAAATTCATTGTCCATTCTGTTGAGAATTTTCAAACTTTAAGAGGAAAAAAATTTAATTTTAGTTATCCAAAAAATAAAAAATGAATATGTATTCATCAAAGTCAGATTAAGGGTGTCTAATGGGTGGGCCGGGCCGGGTTGGGTAGGCAAAATTTGGAACCGTACAGGTTGGTTCCGGGACGGTTACGGGTTGGGGCTTAGCGGGTTTAACGGGTTCTGATTCATCGGGTAAATAATGAACCGTAATGGTTACGGGTACAAGGTGCCGGGCCGAGCCGGGTTAGTGTAATTTTTAATTTTTTATATATTTTATTTTTGTATAACTATTGTAAGTTATATTAATATAAAGTAAAAATATAAAGAATACAATAAAGATGAGAAAAACTTGCACTTATAAATTGCAAGTGCTACATTTATTTCAAAACTCAAACTTACATATTGAAAGGTTTACATTTAACAACATGTAAATTAACGAGAAAGAGTAAATTCAAAGGCCCCATTATTAAAAAATAAAAAAAATTAAGTAGTCGTTATACATGAATGGGACGGGCCGGGGACCAGTTGTACAGTAAAAATCATTGACCGGGTTTGACTGGTCCAGTTAACCGGCAGCCCCAATGCAAGCGGACCAACCCCTTACCTTGTTAACCCAGCCCAACCGGCTCCCTTTGTATCGGTCTGGATCTGTTCCGGTTTTAACCGGTCTGGGCTGATCTGGTTACGGTTAAACCCGGCCCGTTAGACACCCTTAAGTAAGATACGCTCAGAAGCACCTATGTATCTATTACTATAAAAAATGCATGGGAAAATCATGACATTCATGTGGAAAATCAAGAACAAAAATTATTCAAAGAATAAGGAAACTAGTGTACACTAAAATTCTGCAAATAAAAGATAGATGGAGAAAAGACTCAACTGCACAGAGAGCAGACAACAAAAAATAAATTCAGCTTAAAAATGAAAAACTTTAATTTAAAAGGAACCCGCAAGGGAAGGCCAAAAAAGAAGAGCAAAGAACCCAACGAGAAATCTTGTTAGTATAAAGATTACATCGTCACAACATGAAAGCAAAAAGTGCACTCATAAAAGGAATTGAACACCTGCCAACTGAAAAGAGATACATTAGGAGCAGTAGATATTTGAAGAAAGTGGAAATCGCGAAAAAATCCTATAGAACTCTATTCCTGCCATTTACATAAACTCGGCTTTGTGACAACTCAACTACCAATTTTGAGATTAAATTTCAATACTACTATTCCCAAACTAATACGATATTTCATTAAGATTTAAATAATAGCCTTTTTCACATTGATTTTTCAACAAAGGAGTAAGTTCAAAACCAAAATGCGGAAATAAAAGCCCGACATCAGGTGTCACTAAGTCATGAGCAAACTATAACTATTTCAAAATACGATAAAATGGAAAGTACTGGAAATTAACTACTAATATCTAAAGGAAGATAGGAGGGAGGAGGACAACTCCAATCACCATGCAGCTATCTTGCCAACTCCGTGATATCTGCGGCGGATGAAGATCAATGCTCATTAGCACGCCCAACAATTTCTGAATCTGCACACAAGGTGCATGTAGTAATGTGCGTACGCCAACTCAGTAAGTAATAAAAGTAAATAAACACTGAGTAGTAGAAAACACATAAAATACACATTATAAAACTCAGTAAGTACAACATGCCTTTAAATCAGTATATGAGTCAAATCATCTCGTTTCAAATACGGTTTCAGTAAAACCATTTAAAACATCTTTCAATAGTGTTCGAACAAGTGGTAAACAATGAGTGAAATGATGAACACATAATAGACCCTCAGGTAAAACATCACTCGTGAACCGCCCCTCGGACAAACATGAATCGTAAACCGCCCCTCGGGCAAACCTCATAGTCACTCATAATCAGCCTCTCGGGTAAATCTCACAGTCACTCATAAATAGCCCATCTAGCACAATATAAATCAAGGACAACCCCTCGTGCAAAACATGGATCAAGAACAACCCCTTAGGCAACACAACATATCATAAAAAGCCCCTCGGGCTAATATCATATCACTCACTCAGGGTACCTGCGCTCACTGGGAGTGTATAGATTCTGAAGGGCTCCTAAAGCCCATGCTATATAACATGCCACCTCGTGGCGTAAACCAATCAGGCCCTCGGTCTCATAACATCTTAGTTATGAAATCAATGAGTACAACATGGCTAAGCATAGAGTTTCAATTGAAATCTGTGAGAGGATAATAAGAAAAAGGTCCATCAGAGTCCAAAAATTTTGGCACAAGGTCCAAACATGGAATTCAGTCCAATTTGTAGAAATTTTTTTATGAAACACATAAGTATCATATAGTTTCAATCAAATACGGAACTTATAGTTTCTACGGGACGGACCGAGTCACGATCCCCAATGGTGCACGTTCACACGCTCGTCATCTAGCCCGCGTGTCACTTCAAGTTAGTGGAACGATGTGAAATCGGGGGTTTCATACCCTCGGAAAATAATTTATAATCATTACTTACCTCAACCCAGTTAATCATCTACTCCACAATGCCATTGCCTCCTGAACCAGCCTCCAAAAGCCTCAAATCTAGCCACAAACAATTTGTTACTATCAACATGAGCAAATGGGACCAATCCCATAAGAAAATAATAAGCTTAAGGCCAAAATTCAAAAGGTCAACTAAAAAGTCGGGGCCCGAGCCCACATCTCAAAATCCGACCAAAGTCACAAACTCCGATAGTCCACTCAATTACGAGACTAACCATACTAGTTTCACTAAATTCTGACTTCGAATGGGCTTTCAAATTCCAAAAGTTTATTTTATGAAGTTCCATATTTTTCCCCAAGTTTTCACCCCAAATCACTAATCAAATGATAAAATCAATAATAGATTCATTTATTTTAGCCAAATCCGAGTTAGAATCACTTACCCCGATGAATTTCTTGGAAAACCTTCGAATATGTTACAAAGATTCGAGCTCTCTAGGTCAAAATATGAAATAAAACCCTAAATCTTCTATTTATAGTGCACCTCTCGGATTTCTATTTCCGCTGACAGCCAAATACTACCGCCCTAACAAACTTCCACTGTTGACCGCGAAATTCCTCTACTGACCGCACTTGTAGTGGTTGTACAGACATGCCTTAGTATTTTGGCCATAACTTTCTCTACAAATGTCCAAATGATTATATTCTTACTTTTCTGGAAACTAGACACAAAGTGCTAAAACTTTTCTTTTTGAATCATCTCAAAAATTCCTTGTAGATCAAAAGATATAGGCTTCCGAAGTCGGACCAACGAATGTGCAGATTCTTCCCTAGAGCGCTTCAGCGCCCTAAATTCCGCCCTCAACGCCCCAAATTCCGCCCTCAATGGATATTCCTTCACCCTCAGTGGAAATTAAGCACCAGAACCATGCCTGAGTTTCGGTAATGCCCATAATCGCTCAAAACGCACCTGAAACACACCCGAGGCCTCCGGAACCTCAATCAAATGTGCCATCAAGTCCTAAATTACCATACCAACTCAATCGACTCTCAAATCACCTCAAATAATAGCAAAAACATGAATCACACACTAATTCAAGGTTAATGGACTTGAAATCTCAACTTTTACAACCGATGCTGAAACCTATCAAACCTCGTCCAAATGACGTTAAATTTTCCACACACGCCGCATATGAAATTACGAGCCTACTCCAAATCCCGGGATTCTATTCTAACTCCAATATCAAATTTTTCACAGCCGACCGGAAATCACCAAATTCTCAGTTTCGCCAATTCAAGCCTAATTCCACTATGGACCTCCAAATCACAAATGGACGCGCTCATAAGTCCAAAATTGCCTAACGGAGCTAATAGAGTCATCAAAATTCAAATCCAAGGTCAAATCTAAAAAAGTCAAAACTTGGTTAAACCTTTCAAATTTAAAGCTTCAAGTTGAGAATCTTTCTTCCATATCTATTCCAATTAACCTAAAAACCAAAACCGATGATTTACATAAGTCATAATACATAATATGAGGATATTCATGCCCGAGAACTGGCGAGCGAAGTGCAAGTGCTCAAAATGACCGGTTGGGTCGTTACATCCTCCCTCACTTAAATGTACGTTCGTCCTCGAACGTGTCCGGAATTATTCCAAAACCTAACTAATCGCCATGTATCCTCACTATGTAAATACCCGGGGGGTGATCCCACGTCAGCGTATTCCATATTGGTCCGACATCACAACATAACTGAAATTTTGCAATCCATCCTAGCCCATAAACCTTAGAACAAAATTTGCACTTCTGAAATCATCTATAAGATTGGAATCTCACATCTATAAACTGAATAAGCCCGAACAAGCTGTATTAAACCATACCCGTAACCCAAGATGTAATCACATAATATACCACATAACAAACACTCATAGCGATAACTTCTAATCACAACAGTTGCTCAAACAACCCAATTCCGGTAATAAACCTCTTATCAAACCAAAGCCTTATTCCAACACGAAGAGCTCGAAGTGGGTAAAGGGGTCGCTGCAGAATGTGAATTCCTATAGGGCAAGTTAGGAGCGATGTTGTTAGAGATGAAGCAGAGCCAGGCCAGAATTGCGGAGAAGAGTGCCGAATGGAGAGGGAAGTTGACTACACTGGAGAGCAAGGTTGCCGATTTAGAGCGTATAGAGAGGGCATGGTCAGAGGCTTTGGCAAAGGAAGCGGCCTTAGAGGAGGCCATTCTCGTGCATGAGTCCCAGCAAAAAACAGAGAGGGCTACTGCGATCCTAAGGGAAGCGAGGCTCGAGAAGCGTAGCAGCACTATTGATCAGAAGGCCTCGAATCTGGAAGATCAAGTCAGAACCCTAGAGGCAGAGAATCAACGACTGAGGGCTCAAGATGGGTCATCTCATGCTGTCCTTCCTTGTCAAACTCATGAGCTTTGGGTATAGGCCGAAGCCCAGCGAGATATTTTCAAGAACTTGTGGGAAGTAAGCATCGCGACTGAGGCTGCCTTCGAAGAGGCACATGAGAAGGCCCGTGAGGCTCGTGTCAACTATTAATATAATGTGGCGACGCTCGAAGCTGATGGGGGTGCGGGCGGTGATGTTGATGAGCCTTATAGAGATGATGGTGACAATGGCGGTAACGACGCCGCGTGAAGAAAAAGTTGTACTTTGTTTTTCTTTTAGTTTCATTCACCGATTGGCGTTTAGTCATTTTGTTGCTGCTTTCTTGTTTTCCTTTTTTTATTAGTTGACTGGCCTCGACCGGATGTATGCGGTGACAACCCGTACTTATGACTTTGATTAAAGAATTCTCTTTTTAGCCGCTTGTGTTTCAGCTCTTTCAGTTGATTTATGATCTTGTCGCGGGATGAGAGCTCGTCTGGCGAGTCCCAGGACCCCTTTTTTATGACGAAGGCCTTAGACTTAAGGGTGTTATTTTAAAATTATCAAACTAACGGCCCGTCGTGAGTTCAAGCGAGGTTGAACCTTTCAGCATTTGATTGCGAAGGCCTTAACCTTAAGGGTATCATTTCGAATTTATCAAAATAACAACCCGTATTGAGTTCGAGCAAGGTCGGACCTTTTGATATTTGATGGCAAAGGCCTTAGACTTGACGGTGTGATTTCGAATTTATTGAAATAACAGCCCGTCTTGAGTTCGAACGAGGTCGAACCTTTAGATATTTGATGGCAAAAGCCTTAGCCTTGAGGGTGTTATTTTGAACTTATCAAAATAAGAGCTCGTCTTGAATTTGAGTGAGGTTGAAACTTTCGATCTTTGATGGTGGAGGCCGTAGCCTTAAGGGATTTATTTCAAACTTATCAAAATAACAACCCGTCTTGAGTTCGAGCGAGGTCGAACGTTTCGATCATTGATGGCGAAGGCCTTAGCCTTAAGGGTGTTATTTCAAACTAATCAAAATAATAGCCCATCTTGAGTTCGAACGAGGTTGAACCTTTCAATCTTTGATGGTAGAGGCATTAGCCTTAAGGGTGTTATTTAAAACTTATTGAAATAACAACCCGTCTTGAGTTCGAGCCAGGTCAAACCTTTCGATCTTTGACGGAGGAGGCCATAACCTTAAGGGTGTTATATTGAACTTATCGAAATAATAGCCTGTCTTGAGTTCGAGCGAGGTCAAACCTTTTGATCTTTGATGGCGGAAGCCTTAGCCTTAAGAGTGTTATTTCGAACTTATCGAAATAATAGCCCGTCTTGGGTTCGACTGAGGTTAAACCTTTTGGTCTTTGATGGTGAAGGCCATAGCCTTAAGGGTGTTATTTCGAACTTATTGAAATAACAACCTGTCTTGAGTTCGGACGAGGTCGAACATTTTGATCTTTGAGGGCGAAGGCCTTAGCCTTGAGGGTATTATTTCAAACTTATCGAAATAAGAGCCCGTCTTGAGTTTGAGCAAGGTCTAATCTTTCGATCATTGATGGCGAAGGCCTTAGCCTTAACGGTGTTATTTCGAACTTATCGAAATAACAGCTCGTCTTGAGTTAGATCGAGGTCAAACCTTTTGATATTTGATGGCGAAGGCCTTAGCCTTAGTCCCATTGCGATAGACATTGCTCGCACGGATGATTCCACGCCATAAGTTCTAGGCACCAACATTCTGCTCGAACCTGCATTGTGCGCGTGTCGTAGTTTCTCGCGACTTTGGTTGTTTCTTTGGAAGCTGTCGTCGACCGGGAATGTCTAAGCTGTTTCGAGATGAATTTTTATTCTTCTTCCCAGATATCCTTACGTCGATTTTTAACATTACTAAGTATGGAGGATGGGGTTCCCCAGGCCTTTGTCCGGTGGTACTTCCAGTTCGGGGAAAGAATAGATTGAAGCACCCCTCTCCTTGCTCGGGGTGTCCGAGTCCAGTAGGGCAGGGGATTCTATCCCTTGCCAACACGTTCGATTTTTCTTTCCTTGGCGCATTGCCTTCAAATCTGGTGGGAGTCGGATTCTCTTTTTGGTGTTTCTTTAGCCTTGATCCATGAAGAACTAGGTATTTTCACTAAGAAATCCCTACATATGGCGGCAAATTGTTTGACTCAAAAGAAGTTGAGTTCTTTATAAGCAAATCAATCAAAGGAGATGAAGGGTTAAATCAAAATCAACCATAAATAATGCTGGATCGAAAGATATAATAGCTGCAATAATATATCGGGCAAACAAAATATCGAAAGTTTTATTGATAGTAGAATTGTATCATGCCTCTCCTTGGAGAGGGACATGAGGTTACAAACTTTTTTGCCTCTTTCAACGTTCTAAGTTGAGCTTTTCCCTTTCTCCATGTATCTTAAATGTTGTTCCTAGGAACTTTGTTCCTCTTTTTGGACTGTTGAAAATGTTGGAGAAGGAGTAGTCGAGAAAAATAAAAAGTCCCTCCTTTCAGCTCTCTTCTCTTGGCTTTTGTAGTCGAGAAACTTCTTGTGCTTGTCAAGACTTATCATGGTTGGGTCGGAGAAGTTTTCCCATTGTGGAGGGACCTTAGCCTCGTTGCCTATGTCGAGTGTCATGATGATGAGATGATAAAGGCGAGATTATAACCGTTGTGGTCGTGTGGTCAGATTTTTTTCCAATACAAGTACAAGGTAATTAGTAATGAATTAATTGGGCTAACCATTTGATAACGAAATCTAGCTATGAATAGTGTTATTTTTGCTTGGGCTAATCAATTGCTTATCATTGATCCTCAGTTGTCTTGGAATAGCAACTTGGGGTAGACATTTTTTTAAGTGTTGGAAGACATTAAGTTGATAGCAAAGAAATTGAGGTCACATAACTCATGCTTAATTATCCTGAATTGAACATTTGTGTACCCCAAAAGCATAGCCTACACGAAGGGGGAGCAATCCTATCCCTTGTTTGTTACAACAACATTTTACTCGTGTTCTAAGTGTTAGATAGAATTCCTAAACTTTTTTTTGTAGTCATTCTAGAAGTAACTTTAGAAGTAACTAAACAACCATTCCTTTTTAAAAGATTACGTTAAGAATCATTAAGTTTATACACATTTGGACACTTTAAAACACACCTACTTTTTGTGAGATTCGACTTCAACCTTATTGAGTTTAATAACCGTGCTACGCTTCATTTAGAGATGTAAGATTGGACATCATCAACTTTCGTGCAGTACTGAATCAACATCTATGATGACTAAGATCACACCTTCATAGCAAGGGCAATTCTACTTATTCTTTGCAAATACTAGTATTCTAGAGCTGCAACTGAGATTCCACTTGTCCATAATTTTGTCATATTTGGTGAAAGTATTTAGAAATTTATTTATATCCTACCAAAATATATATGTTTTTTCCTATTCTTCGTTGTAATATTGTAATATTATTTTTTTGTAACAGCGATTGATTGATGAGAAGCTGCACCAAGCGGGTGCAAACATGAACAAGCAAAAACTCAGTACCTTCATAGATGCATGAAACTGAGGGAATCTGACATTATCCATAACATGTACATTCAATATTTCCCAGTTGTGACATTATTTCTACCTTTCATTCTTAATAATTATTCAAAGTTCTAGTTCTCAACCATATTATGATTTATGAGATGCAACTTCTTCATGGCAAAGTTGAACAGGTCAGGAAATTCCTCCTTAAATGTTAGTCTCCTCCCATTCATCAGGCCAACGGCTTAGTTTCTCCCATACCAATATAGAACTAAATTTGGTATATAAAGATCTCCCACTACTGTTTGACACTAACTGTTGTGTCCAAGGATTAAGCACACAGTACCCTGACGAAGGATTTAGCATTCAGTATTTTTCCGTACCTTTTTCCCATAATTTCTGCATAGCTGGCTGAATCAACTGCTACTTGAATAATAGATAATACTTGTTATGTATGCCCATTCTTTTATGCCAAGACCATCATCTTCTTTGGCAGTATGACTTTGTTCCAACTGTCTAATAGTTAGGTCTATGTTGCATGGATTCTTTGGTTTAGCCGCCACGTCCATAACGACACGATACTAGTACTAGTAAGGGTGTGGGATACGTACTAGGTGTGGTAAATGAAATCGAGTACTTTTATCACAATCCATGGACAAATTTGAGGAAAAATAAAAGATTGAATTTTAGCTGCAAGCCTACTAGTGCTTAGTGCATACAATAGGCGGACCCAGAATTTTAATGCAACAGGGGTACTAGTATTTTGCTCAACCAGTGCCTCCTAAAGGCTTTTAGGTTAAGGGTACCAAGTGATTTAAATTAACTATTTTCAAGGTATACACATATACATATACAAAATCTCTGCCGAAGTTTACGGAGTCCTGTGACCCCTCAAGCTTATACCTAGGTCCGCCTTTGAGTGCATACAACTTGAGAATTTTAGCAGAATCCCCTTAACTATATTCATACCTAGATCCGTACCCTCAAATTTAGATTATGAAAGATCTGACCTCTAGATCAGCACCCGAATCGAATACCCGCACCCAAATCCGAACAACTTAGGGGAAAAGCAATGCTTTGTTGTATCACATCCCGATCTAGACTATCTAGACTTATAGTCTAGACATGTGACAGGTTGAAACATCTTCTTATAAAGTGATTCCGCTGGACCAAACATGTCCTCCTCCACAACTGAGGATCCAACAAGAAAGTAAAGATCAGACCTCCGCCAAGGAGTAAATGCTTAACCCTCTTATCTAAAAGGTTATCTATCACACCAATCTTAGCTGAAAGTTTTGAACCACCAACAATGGCAACAAAAGGCGTCTCTGGATATGCTAAATCTTCAAAAAGATAGCGAAGTTCCTAAAATCATCAAGCAATAACAGAAGACAAAAAATAAGCCACCGACAAAGCACTAAAACAGTTACAAGACTGTTTTAAACACCAAATTAAATATTCAATTGTGTTCTACACAGAGGAGCTAATTTTTAGTGAACGCTTCTTCCCTACCTTATAAAATTTTCTTCATACATTTCTGTAACACCCCGGAAATTTTTGAAATATTTAAAAGCCATTAAGAAGATTGAGTGTGCTACTAATATGAAAGATATCTATTGAATATGATTAATGAATGTACCAGGTGTATTTGAAGTGATATAGGATTTAGAGAGGTCAAGCTAAGTTGGAAATTATATGATGGTTTAAAGTTTCAAATGTGCACGCACAAGGCATAACTCTAAACATACCTAACTCACAATCTATCAAAAGGTATGTGAACGAGTATAGTTTGCAACGCTTCAAACTGTTTTCATTTGAAATATTTCTACAAAAAGTTATTATGTTTCTACCAAAACGACGATAGAGCACGATCACGTGGATTAAGGTCGTGACAAGTTCACCGTCAAAAATTCATAATCCGTACCTTTTTCATTTGGAGTCCAGCAACGGCTGGTTTCAAGTAATCAGCAACCCTTTCGGTGGAAGCGTGTGTTTTATATGCATTCCTAAAGCAATCATTGACATACAAATCGGCAAGAGAGGCTAGCCGCTTTGCGAACTCCGGATCATTCTGGACCTCTTCATGATGGAATCTCAGATTTTCCAGTAGGAGAACCCCTCCTGATGGTATATTAGAAACCATATTCTCAACTTCTTGACCAATACAATCATTCGCCATCTCGACCTGTAAGCAAAATTGGAGTAGGATAGCCTCTTTAGATAGCTAGAAGAAACAAAACCAAGAAATGAGAAACAGAACAAGAACAGACCTTAACTCCCAATAGCTCTGATAGTCTAGGCACAAGTAATTTCAAGCTGTAGTTTGGATTTTTATCTATTGGATGACCCTGGAACCTGCAATTCAGATGATCAAAAAGCAGACACAGACAAAGAAAAAATTAGACAAAATTCAGAAACTGTACACAAGGGGGTTGCTACTATGGTAAGCAATCAACCAAGAGGTTGTGAATTCGAGTCTTCCCAAGAGCAAGGTGGGAAGTTAAGGTGGTTCCGTGGTTATTATCCTGTATTTGTAAATAATAATTCTGGAAAAAATAAAACGTTAGCTTATAAACGTAAATTTTAATGCGACAGTAATTAATTCGAGCCCACTGAATTCACAGTGTTTCCTTAAAGAATTTAATTCCCTTCTAGTACCCAAAGTTATTGATTATTTCCTCCAAGGATAGAACGAATTACACACTGGTGTAGCAGTACTTCAAACCCCAGTGTTTCAGCGAACACAAAGTTCGGCAGCAAATCACACTTATGGATGCTTTGTTTGTAGTTAAAAACAATGCAGAATAAGGAGGACAACACAAAAGTCGAATGGAAATTCTGAGAGGAAGGAATGCAAAGTATAGCCGATGTTGAATTCTTACTGAAGAAAATATCAAATTGCGATTCGTTTTTCTAATGTATACGCAGTGTACCTCGAATGTATATCAAGTATATACTGAGTGTATATCCACTGTATACCAAATGTATATTACGTGTATACAGAGTGTTTCAAGTGTTTTGTTTCGGTTTGTTCTTCTCGCTCCAAATTTTCTCTATTTATAGCACTCATTTGAGAGAAATCAGCCCTCTCCATGGTGTAACAAGCACTAGGCTATCATGGAGGAAGTACTTACATAGTGGAATGAACACTTGCTTGGTGGGAGGAGCACTTGGCCATGGTGGGAGGTGCATTAGACATCTCTGTTACTTTCTTAGTGCAACACAATGCACGGATTGGAAAATATCCATTACAAATACAGATTATATCACGTTAATATTCACTATTAACAAATAAATTTTGGTCCAAAAAATTAATCAATCAATCGATCATTTGACCAAATTCGAATCAAAATCCAAATCCCATTTTCCATTCACTCTCATTTTAAGACTATTTCATCTTAAACAAAAACTCAACAATCCCCCACATGAATGGGAAATGACTATATCACGAAAGTATGCATGAAAAACTTGTGTGATTTGCAAACAAGGATTAATTGCATCTGGATAAGTAAGTTTCCCTTTGAACTTTCCATAGTGAACTTATGTCGGATATACTCGGTCAATCGGTAGATTTGTTATCTTTGAACCGTCAAACTTTAGTGTATACCTAGACAACCATAAGTCACACAATTAACCCTTAACCGTCTTTGGTTGTCATTGTTGTGTTCGTTTCAGCCATGAACACCGACTGGTTTCATAAGTGCGTAGAGAATTGGCCTTGCAGAATTCTCCTTGAAGCGGCTAACACTTCATACTTACATAGGTGATTCCTAAATGTATCATCCTGTAGATACACTATTTGATATACCACGTATCAAATTATATATCATTAAAAAGCCTTAATTCTTTATCCTTGGTACTGGACATTGTCTCATCACGAGAATGGACTAAAATTTTAGTTGACAATTTTGAACCATCATTAATGACTTTGTTTGATCTCCTTGAACCTAGATCTTGGGATCTCCAGTATTCTAGGTAGAGTTACCGTCACAATGATTTATTCTCGGCCATAGTCCCATTCCCCTCGATGATTTTTCAACTACATCTCTAGTTAGGCCTTTTGTAAGTGGATCTGACACATTATCACTTGACTTTACATAGTCAATCGTGATAATTCCTCTAGAGAGTAATTGTCTAATGATTTTATGCCTCTGTCGTATATAACGAGATTTACTGTTATACATAACACTCCCAGCCCTTCTAATTGCCGCTTGGCTATTGCAATGTATGCATATTGGTACCAACGGTTTACGCCAAAATGGAATGTTTTCCAAGAAATTCCGGAGCCATTCGGCTTCTTCACCGGTTTTATCTAAGGTGATGAACTCAGCCTCCATTATAGAGCGGGTAATACAAGTTTGTTTGAACGACTTCCAAGATACCGTTCATCCACCAATAGTGAATACATATCCACTTGTGGACTTTGAATCAGTTGAACCAGTGATCCAATTTGCATCACAATATCCTTTAATCATCGCAGGATATTTACTATAGTGCAAATTAAAGTTTTGGGTATGTTCTAAATATTCCAAAACTCGTTTCATGGCCATCCAATGAGATTGACCTGGATTGCTCGTGTATCGACTCAGTTTACTTATAGCATAAGCTATATCTGGTCGTGTACAATTCATGATGTACATTAAGCATCCCAGCACACGAGCATAGTCCAATTGTGATATGCTTTGACCTTTATTCTTTGCTAATGCAAGATTCACGTCAATTGGAGTCTTTGAAACTTTAAAGCCCAAGTGCTTGAATTTTTCAAGTACTGTCTTAATATAATAAGATTGTGACAATGTCAGACCTTGAGGAGTCTTTTGGATCTTAATCTCCAGAATTAAATCCGCAACTCCCAAGTCCTTCATATCAAACTTGTTAGTTAGCATACACTTAGTCGAATTTATGTTAGCAATGTCATTACTCATTATCAGCATATCATCCGCATATAGACAAACAATGATTATGTGATTTGAAACATTTTTAATGTACACATATTTATCACATTCATTTATCTTAAAACCATTTGACAACATTGTTTGGTCAAATTTCGCATGCCATTGTTTGGGTGCTTGTTTTAGTCCGTAGAGGGACTTAACAAGTTTACATACCTCCTTTTCTTTTCCTGGAACCACAAACCCTTTAGGTTGTTCCATGTAGATTTCTTCCTCCAAATCTCCATTTAAGAAGGCTGTCTTTACGTCCATTGGATGAATTTCAAGACCATGAACTGCAGCTAAAGCTACTAGCATTCGTATGGACGTAATTCTCGTCACTGGAGAATATGTATCAAAGTAGTCAAGACCTTCTCGTTATCTATACCCTTTGACAACACGTCTTGCCTTAATTCATCAATAGTGTCATCATCTTTCATTTTTCTTTTAAAAATCCATTTACAACCCAAAGGTTTATTTCCAGGAGGAAGATCAACCAATTCCCATGTATGACCGTTCAATATGGATTCTATTTCACTATTGACTACCTCTTTTCAGAACAATGATTCTGAAGAAGACATAGTTCTTTAAATGTTTGAGGCTCATTTTCCAATAAGAAAGTCACAAAATCGAATCCAACGAAGTAGACGTCCTTTGATGTTTACTACGTCTTGGATTCTCCTGATTAAGTGTACTTTTTTTTGTTTCTTCCCGAGGTCGTTTAGATCCTTTGCCAATCGACTCACATTCCTTTTTATATTGATATATATTCAGCATTATCTGATTCTATACTGTATTATTATGAATGTCGGGATTTTCTGATTTATGAACCAGAAATTGATATACTTTACTATTGGTCGCATATCCTATGAAAACACAATCAACTGTTTTCGGTCATATTTTTACCCTTTTTGGTTTAGGAATTTGAACTTTTGCCAAACACCCTCACACTTTCAAATAATTCAAGTTGGGCTTCCTTCATTTCTATTTTTCATATGGAATGGAGTGTGTTTTTCTATGGGGTACTCGATGTAGTATCCGGTTAGCCGTAAGAAAGGCTTACCCCCACAAGTTCGGTGAAAAACCAGAATTTATCAACAATGCGCTCATCATCTCCTTTAATGAACAATTCTTTCTTTCAGCAATCCCATTGTATTGGGCGTGTAAGGGGCTGTTTTTTGATGAATAATTCCATATTCTAAACATATCTCTTCAAAAGGAGATTCATATTCACAACCCCTATCACTTCTTTTAATTTTGACTTTCTTGTTAAGTTGTGTTTCAACTTCATTTTTATATTGCTTGAATGTGTCTATTGCTTCTCTTTACTATTAAGTAAATAAACATAGCAATATCGAGTACCGTCGTCAATAAAAGTTATAAAATACTTCTTTCCACCATGAGATGGTGTTGACTTCATGTCACAAATATCTGTGTGAATTAAGTTTAAAGGATTTGAATTCCTTTCAACCGACTTATAAGGATGTTTAACATACTTAGATTCCACACATATTTGACATTTAGATTTTTCGCATTCAAACTTAGGCAATACTTCCAAGTTAATCATTTTCCGTAAGGTTTTATAATTCACATGACCCAAACGTTCATGCCATAAATTATTTGAATCTAGTAAGTAAGACGAAGCTGAAGCTTTATTATTATTTTCAATAATCATTACATTCATCTTGAAAAGGCCCTCGGTAAGGTAACATTTTCCTGCAAACATCTCATTCTTACTTATTACAACCTTGTCAGACACAAAAACGCACTTAAAACCGTGGTTTACTTCAAGAAGTCCAGCAGAGACTAAATTGTTCCTAATCTCGGAACATGAAGGAAGTTGTTCAAAGTTACCATTTTGCCGGAAGTCATTTTCAGAAATATCTTCCAACATGCTTCAATCTTGGCTGTTGCAGCATTTCACATGGAAAGTGTCTCGTCGGGTCCAGCAGAAGCATATATAAAAAATGTTTCTCTCACAGCACAAACATGGCGGGTGGCTCCAGAATCAATCCACCATTCCTTAGGGTTGCCGACCAAGTTGCATTCAGAAAGCATGGCACACAAGTCATCAACATCGTCATGCTTTTCTACCATGTTTGCTTGACCCATTTTCTTATCTTTCTTTCGAGCACAACACTCCGTAGATTTATGTCCGATTTTCCCACGGTTGTAGCAGTTTCCACTAAACCGCTTCTTGCTTGGGTTGTATTTCGGACCAGAATCATTTTCCCTCTTTTTGTTATCTTCAACAATATTTGGTCCCATTATTGTTGAATTTCCACGGCCTCTTCTCTCAGCAGCTTTATTGTCATCTTCATTTCTCAATCGAACAATGAGATCTTCAAGGGACATCTCCTTTCGTTTGTGTTTCAAATAATGTTTGAAGTCCTTCCACAATGGAGGTAACTTCTCAATTATTGCTACTACTTGAAATGCTTCATTGATGACAAGACCTTCAATAAAAATTCCATTAGTAAAATTACTAAAAATTTTACTTTAAATATCAGTATTTATTTGAAACATACCTTCAGCAAGTAGATCATGAATAATCACCTGCAATTTTTGGACTTGGGTAATAACAGACTTGCTAGCTACCATTTTGTAGTCCAAAAATTTTGCGACGACGAATTTCTTCATCTCCGTATCTTCAGTTTTGCACTTCTTTTCAAGTGCAGTCCATAGTTCTTTGGACGTCTCCACATTACTGTAGACGTTATACGAACTATTCTCCATACCGCTAAAATATAATTCTTGCACAAAAAGTCAGAATACTTCCGCGCCTCAATTACAGTAAAACGTTCATTCTCTGGAGTTTTATCAGACAGATCAGGAACATCTTCCTTGATGAACTTTTGTAGACATACGTAGTCAAATAAAAGAACATCTTCTGCTGCCAAAACTTGAAATCAATCCCAGAAAACTTTACGAGTTTTTCTGCCAGTGCCAACGCCGGTGTTCGGCTTGTCGATGCGTTGGCAGTCACCGTCGAAACAGCTTGGTTTCCACTTTCATTTGTAATTTTTTTCTGTTAAAAATACACAAACAAACGTTTAGAAAACGTTTTATATTTGGAAGAAAAAGAAATCACGTAGATTTTAATTTCTCACAAACTGTCACGAAGGTTTTACTCTCCAAATGGGAGTACACAAAAACCACAAAGATTTTAGTTTCCAGAATAATAAGAATAACGCAAATATAGAAATAAAAGTTATTACGTTCCTTAAGCTTGTTAGTTCCGCGGTTATTCTCCAGAATTTTTATTTACAAATACAGGATAATAACCACGGAACCAACAAAGGATGGCGGAAGTCTATTTTAAAAATAAACTTTCTACCCAGATAGGTATAAAATGTGCGTACACACTATCTCCCAGACCTTACTAAGTGTTGCTGTTGTTGTCAGAAACTGTAGATGGTGAAAACAAATTCACGAAGAAAATGTAGAATTACAAGATGGGAGGCAAGAATAACACGAGAGCCGCATTTCATCAAATACTTAATGGTATCAACAGAGGCTTTGATTCTGGCGTCATTGGTGATGTTAAGGTTGTGATCCAACGGAACGTTGAAATCAACCCTGACGAATGCTTTCCTCCCCTTCAGATCTTCTTCTTTCAGAGATGACACGCACTTCTTCACCACCAATTTTTCATGAAGACGAAGAATCTAAGTGAATAAGCATAAACAACTCACTTTCCTCCACATACGTCGGTAGGAGACATCTCGATGTACATTGAAGAATCCCTCGTCCAACTTCAACATGTTGATCAGTGAAGCAACGATGGATATATATTATACGCTGCTCAAAAGAGGAGGCGACATCGTTCTTCAGAACCTCTATCGTTTCCAGAGGCATCACCTTTTTTTTCTCGAAATGCGATTTTGGTCCTTAAGTAATACTTAATTCTTTTATTAGTCCTTGTATTATTCGGTAAAACACACTAATCGTGCAATTTTACATGGAGATAAATAAACTAACTGAGGTAACAAAATTTAACAACATAATCATTATTTATAAGAAGGAAAAAGACATAACCATAAACTATGACAAAATTTCAAACTACACATTTTTATCTTTCTAGGGATCCTATTAACCTCATTAACTTATTTAAAATTTGTTATGAAATAATAAATGAAGAAGGATATTGAAAAACAAAGTAGAAAGAGAATTCTTATTGATATTAGAACGAATTACAATGAATAAAATTCTATATTTATAGGGAGAGAGTGACTTAGTCATCAAGTAATAAACCTTAAATATCTCTAAATATGAACATTCATCATAAATAAAATTTTATTTATAACAAAATTGTTATACTTTTATTTATTGTAGTGACAAAGAAAGTATATTTCACTCTGTCAAACGGAGTGAGAGGAAAAAAATTATATATATATATTACTTAAAGTTTTATTTTTATAGGTATTTTTTTATTCTTATTAAATATTAGTACTCCATCTTTAGTCTATTTTTTTGTTCTCTCTCCTTCCCCCCTCCCCCAAGCCGCCACTATCTCCCTTTTTCTGTTCCGATGATTATTATTTTTTATCTTCTCTATATCTTATTAGTTGTTATTTTTTTTCTACAATCTTTTGTTGTTATATGTTTTTTTTTTTATTTCTTTTCTAATATTATTATCTCTCTTGTTGACCCGAAAATTTCCCGGAAACAGCTTCTCTACCTTTTTCGGGATAGGGCTAAGGTCAAACAGCCTCTCCACCTTTTTTGGGATAGGGTTAAGATCTGCGGATTTTACTAAATATGTTATTGTTGTTGTTCTCTATATCTTATGTCACGATCCAGATTTCTCACCCTCGGGATTTCGGGAAATCCAATTAATTATAAACTCTTAAAGCGAACATCAAAAATATTTGAACAACGAAACTATTAATATAAAAGCGGAAGTCTTTAAACATAAATAGCTAAAAATAAGTGCGAAAAACTCAAATATAACACTACCAGATCTTTAGTCACTAACTCACGAACTTCTACAGAATGCTAAATATAGAGTCTGAATAAAACTACAATGTTGTTTGTTTCGGTTCTAGGATAACAAACTATATAAAATAGAAAGGGATTTCGGGCCTGCGGACATCAGCAAGGCTACCCCGAATGTCCATGGACCGAAGTCAGCTCCTGAGTATCCTACTACTGTCCAAAAGCTGCTCCTGGATCTGTGCAAAAAGATGCACAGAGAGTAGCATCAACACAACCGACCCCATGTGCTGGTAAGTGTCTGGCCTAACCCCATCCAAATAGTGACGAAGCTAGACAGGACCTACCAAAACAAACCTGTGAAGATGTGTGTGTATACATATACACACACACATATATACACATATGTAGACACACACACAAGTACAATGAAATAAAACGAAAAGTAATAATTAACACTAGAGGGGGAGCATGCTTTTGGGGGTAACAGATAAAACAAAATAGCAAAGATAAGTAACAAAACTACAACTGATTTCCTTCTATCACAGAATAAGGGAACAACATATCACTTTTACTTATTTTCAATTGCCTCTTGTTGCAGGCGTACAACACAATCTTATTTCATATGAATAAGTGGTCAGCGTGCCACACGATTCCATTTCATAATATATATATAAATGGTCGGCGTGGCACACGATCCCATTTCATAATATATATATATATATATATATAGTGGTGGGTGTGCCACACGATCCCATTTCATAATATATATAAGTCTTCCTAGAAAGGACCCCAATAAGGGAACTTGATAACATAACGATTAACCCGTAAAGGGTACAAAATGACATCTCAACTATCCCGGCAAAGGAGAATACAAGTAATACTCAAATCCCAGCAAGGGAGCAACAACAATAATTTACACGTCCCATCAAGGGAATAATTAAGTCTTTTTCTCTTTTGTTCATTTCTTACTCAATTATCATGTCATTATTTGAGCCAACGCTCCAAGGAATCTACAAATCATAATTCCTTCTCAAACTCATCGCATTATATAGAATTCAAAAATTAAGTGTGGAAGAGTCACAACAATATCAAATAGTCACAAGTAAGGACTTACAGTCATGCTAGACACCGGTGTATAGATACTCGTCACCATGCCTATACACCATACTCAACAATTAGCCATTATAAAATAATACTCTAATCATATTCCCTCAAGCCAAAGTTATATCAAACACTTACCTCAAACTTCCATGGCTAAGTTAATCCTCAATTACCGCTTTCCCTCTCGAATCTGGCTCCAACCCAATCGAATCTATGAAATAATGACTTTATAATATTAATAATAGCCAAACAAACTAAACCCAATGCCTAAATATGGATTTCTAAGCTTTCTTCCCACAATTCTACTAATTGACTCCGGGCCCGCTTGGTCAAAACCCGAGGTTCAAACCAATTTCATGTCACCCATTCCCCCATGAGCCCGAATATACAATTTATTTTCAAATCGACCCGAAAACGATGTCCAAATCAAAGAAAATTAAAAAGCCCTAACTATATCTATTTTCCCCAATTTACACTCTAATCTATGTGATATAAACTTAGGAATTCACTAATTAATGAAGAAAAATAAAGGAAATAAGAGAAATTACATAACCAAGTGGTCTTGAAGAATGGAGGCTTCAATGGAGTCCTAGAGCTTGGGGGATAAGAGAGATCACGTGAAATTTGGAGTTAACCCGTAGCTACTATTTCTAACACTTTAAAAAAAATCACTAGGTAGATTTACTCTATGCGTTCGTGACAAGGGTCTTGCGTTCGTGAAGAAGGGCGGCTGAGAAGCATCATGTTCGCAACGGGTATGATGCAAACGCGAAGAATGAAGCTGGGGGGTCCAGGGATTGGCCTATGCGAACGCGAGGGGTAATACGCGAACGCATTGAAGGGGGTTACTGGAACTACGCGAACGCAAGTAGGGGACCGTGAATACGAAGGAGGGGGACACCAAGGCTGTGTGAATGCGAGCCTGAGGCTGGGATTGCGAAGAACAAAAAGTATGTGCAAAATTGCAGAAAATCTGATCCTTTTTCCTATGTTCAACACACCCCGAACCACCTCCGAATCACTCCCGAGCCCTCGAGGCTCCTAACCAAACACACACACTAACTCAACAACATCATAATGACTTAACCGTGTGATCAAATCGCTAAGATAACATCATAAATGAGAATTCAAATATCAAAATCAACACTTTTCATTCAAACTTCTTAAACTTCCAATTTTAGATATTTAGGTCTGAAACATGCCAAATGACGTCCGATTTCGACCAAATTACATAGAAACATCTTCAACTATATACAAGACATGCATCAGATACTGGAACCAAAATACGAGCTCAAAATTGTATATTCATTTTAGAAAAATAATTTCTTCTAAAAATTCATTTCTTGGGCTCGGCACCTTAGATTTCGATTCCGGGCATACGCCCGAGTCCCATATTTTCCTATGGACCCTCCTAGACTGTCACATCACGAGTCCAGGCCCGTTCACCTAAAATGTTGACCAAAGTCAACTTTAGCCATTTTAAAGCCATATTTTAGGTTTTTTCACAGAATTTAACACATAAGTTTTTCGGCTACGCTCCCGTACTGAACACGTAAAACGAGGTAACTAAAAGTGAGGTTTTCAAGTCCTCAAAAGCATAGAAAAAGGGAGAAAACGGTTAATGACCCTTTGGGTCGTCACATTCGCCACCTCTAAAATAATTGTTCGTCCTCGAATGGACAAAAGAAAGAAATACCTAAGTCGGGAAATAGGTGGAGATAAAGGCTCCGCATATCATACTCGAACTCCTAGGTCAATGCCTGAGGAGTCTGACCTCTCCACTGAACACGCACTTAAGGAAAACTCTTCGACCTCTACTGTCGAACCTGCCGGTCTAAAATAGCCACCGTCTCCTCCTCATAAGACAGATCTTTGTCCAATTGGATAGTGTTGAAATATAACACGTGCGATGGATCGCCGTGATACTTCCGGAGCATAAAAACATGAAATACTTTGTGCATGGCTGACAAGCTAAGCGGCAAGGCAAATTTATAAGCCACTTTCCCCACACGATCGAGAATCTCAAATTGACCGATGAACCTAGGGCTAAGCTCGGGCTTATTTTCGAATCTCATCACAACCTTCATAAGCGATACACGGAGCAATACACGCTCACCAACTATGAAAGCAACATCTCGGACCTTGCGGTCTACATAACTCTTCTGCCTGGACTGAGCTGTAGAAGTCTATCTTGAATGATCCAGACCTTATCCAAGGCCTCATGTATCATATCCGTACCCAATAACCGAGCCTCTCCCATCTTAAACCATCCAACTGGAGAATGAAATCGCCTACCATACAACGCCTCATATGGGGCCATATGAATGCTAGACTGGTATCTGTTATTGTAGGCGAACTCTGCTAAAGGTAAAAAAACCGGTCCCACGAGCTTCCAAAATCAATGACACAGGCTCGGAGCATATCTTTTAGAATTTGAATAGTCCTCTCGGACTGATCGTCCATCTGGGGGTGAAATGTTATATTAAACTCAACCTAGGTGCCCAACTCTCGCTGAACCCTCTCTCCAGAAGCGTGAGGTAAACTACATACCTTGATCCGAAATGATAGATATCGGCACCCCATGAAGGCGAGCAATCTACTAGGCTAAAAATATCCAATCTCACAAGACGGTTGGCCAAGGCCTGAACATCCAAAGCAAGCGATCTCTAGCTGACTGGAATATAAGCAAGACTACCTATGCTAGCAGACTTCCTACTTAATGCATCGGTCACCACATTTGCCTTTCCCGGGTGATACAAGCTAGTAACATAATAATCATTCAACAACTCTAACCACCTCCCCTGCCTCAAATTCAACTTGTTCTGCTTGAACAGATACTGAAGACTCTTGTGATCAGTGTACACATCACACGTCACACCATATAGATAATGCCTCCAAATCTTCAAAGCATGAACAATGGGTGCCAACTCAAGATTATGAACCAGATAATTCTTCTCGTGGATCTTCAACTACCTCGAAGCATAGGCAATGAATCTGTCGTCCTACATCAATGCTGCACCAAGCGCAATATGAGAAGCATCACAATAAAATGTATAAGGCTCTGAACTTGTGGATAAACCAATACCTGTGACGTAGTCAAAGCTATCTTGAGCTTCTGAACGCCGGCCTCACACTCGTCTGAGCACCTGACTAGGCTGTCAACTTGGTCATCGGGGCTGCAATAGACGAGAACTGTCCACAAACCGACAGTAGTAACCTGCTAATCCCAAGAAACTCTGAATCTCTATAGTTGAAGCTAGTCGAGGCCAGTTCTTGACTGCCTCAATCTTCTTCGGGTCCACCTTATTACCCTCTGCGGATATGACGTGACCCAGAAATGCAACCGAACTCAACCATAAATCACACTTCGAGAACTTAGCATATAATTGACTATCCTTCAGATTCTGAAGAACCACTCTGAGGTGTTGCTCGTGCTCCTCCTAGTTGCGGGAGTATATCATAATATCATCAATAAAGACAATCACAAACAAGTCTAAATAAGGCCTGAACACTCGGTTATTCAACTCCATAAACGTTGTTGGGGCATTGGTCAACCCAAATGACATGACCAAAAACTCATAATGACCATACCGAGCGCGGAATGCTGTCTTAGGGACATCTGACACCCTAATCCTCAGCTGATGGTAACCAAATCTCAAAAATCTATCTTTGAAAACACCCTTGCACCCTGAAGCTGGTCAAATATATTGTCGATCCTCGGCAGTGGATACTTGTTCTTAATATTCACCTTGTTCAATTGCTGGTAATCAATGCACATCCTTATCAAACCATCATTTTTCTTCACAAATAACACCGGCGCATCCCAAGGCGAAGCGTTGGGTCAAAGGAAACCCTTCTCAAGAAAATCCTGCAGCTGATCCTTAAACTCTTTCAACTCTGGCGGGGCCATGCGATACGACTGAATGGAAATAAGCTGAGTGCCCGAAGCCAGATCAATACAAAAATCGATATCCTTGTCACGAGGAATACCTAGCAGGTCTGAAGGGAAAACCTTGGGGAACTCCCGAACAATAGGAACAAAATCAATAAAAGGGAACTCTGCGCTGGAATCGCGAACATACGCCATATAAGCTAAACATCCTTTCTCGACCATGCGTCGAGCCTTCACATATGAAATAAAATTGCGAGTGGTATGACCTGGGGTCCCTCTCCACTCTTGTCGGGGAAAATCTGGTAAAGCCAAGGTCACGGTCTTGGCATGGTAATCCAAGATAGCATGATACGGGGACAACAAATCCATCCCTAATATAATGTCGAAGTCCACCATATCTAAGAGAAACAAATCAACATGTGTATCAAGACCCTTAAACACCACAACACAGGAACATTGAACCCGATCGACCACTATAGAATCACCCACCGGTGTAGATACATATACATGAAAACTTAGGGCATCACTAGGCATAACAAAGTACGGTTCAAAATGGTACGACACATATGAATACGTAGAACCAGGGTCAAATAGCACTGAAGCATCCCTTCATAGACCAGAATAGTACCTGTAATGACAACATCTAATGAATCAGCCTCTGGCATGGCTGGTAAAGCATAACACTACGGTTGGGCCCCACCTCCCTGAATCACATCCCTAGGACGATCGACTACTGGCTCACCTCTAGTTCTAGCGGTCTGAGCTCCACCTCTATGACCTCTACCTCTATGTCCTCTGCCCTCGTATCTAGCTGGTTGGGCAGGCTGTGGAGCAACTAGTGCCTGAATTATAAGACGAGGTCCCTGCTGCTGAGAAACACCCGAAGCGCGAGAGCAATACATGGAAATGTGACTCATATCGCCACACGTGTAACAAGCCCTCGGCTGCTGGGAATAACGAAATGGTGGTGCACTAATTGGGGTTAATGGTGAACTGAAAAGCTGCTAGTCAAAATGATGCGTATGAGAACCACAACCACCTGAAGTACCATGTGAGACCTTTAGGGCTGACTGAAAGGGTCTCGGAGGGTGGCCTCTACCATAAGAATCTCAACCTTCAGACGAGGTACCACTGAATCACCCTGCGTGACGGGGCCTCTTATCAGATTCATGACCACCTCCCTGTGCAAGAGCCATCTCTATCATACGTGCCGCATTGGCCGCCTCCTGAAAGGAAATCTCTCTCCCGGCTCCCATAGTCATCTGAGAGGAATCAGCTGAATCAATCCATCAATAAACCTTCGAACCCTCTCTCTTACGGTGGGGAGTGTTACAATAGCATGAAGGTCTAGATCAGCGAACCGGGTCTCATACTATGTGACTGTCATACAGCCCTGCTGGAGGCGCTCGAACTGCCTACGAAGAGCATCTCGCTAAGTAACTGAGAGAATATTCTCCAAAACAAATCTCCAAACTGATCAATGTCAATGATGACCACCCTGCTGGTCTGGATAAACAATAGTCCCTCTTCCAAGTCTTGGCGGATCCTTCTAGACAAAAGGTGGTGAAGTCGACCCCATTGGTCTCCCCAATACCCATAGTCTGAGGAACCTCATGGCAGCTAAATAAGAAATCTTGTGGATCCTATGAAGAAGTGCCGCTGTATGTAGTGTTAAAGAGCTTGGTGAATCAATCCAGTCTCCACAGAGCATCGACGAACATCGCCGCACCATCATTGGTCTGAGCCACAACCCCCGGCTGAACTGCCACAGCTGGCTAAACCACTGGAACCTAAGCTTGAGGAACTACCTGCTCCGCCTGCTCCGCAGTACGTGTAGCTGGAGTCTGAACTCCTCCTTTGGTTTGAGATGTGGCTGGTGCTACTGGAAGCAAACCCCCTCTAGTGTTGCATTCCACAAAGCCTGCCAATTGGACCAAAGCATCCCGAAGAACTGGAGTGGCTATGAACCCCTATAGGACCTGAGCTTGGCCCACCGGAGCTGCTGGAGCTGGAACCTCCTTATCATAATCAATATGAGGCTCCACCTCTGGGACTGCTGCTCGGGGGTGAGCGCTGCCCCTGCCTCGGCCTCGCCCTCTACCCATGATAGGAGCTTCTACTCGGGATCGGACTGCTGCGCAGTAGAATAAGAAGCATGTGTTCTCGCCATCTGCGAAAGACGAGAGTAGAAACACAATCATTATTTGAGAAATATAATCGCATGACAAGAAAAAACAAAGTGAAAGTTTCCGAACCCTATAGCTTCTGGGTTCAAATTGGCTGGATTTTAAGAATTCAGTATTTGAGACCTCTTCTTTCTTTGAGAGTTTGAAGAACAGAAATCAGAAATCTGCTGTCCTGTCGCATTTCTGGTTCACTCTATTTATGCCTGTGATTGATGTTGGTATTCTGGGGTTTCATTTGGTTTGTTTCCTGAATTTGGTTGGTTATATGGTTACTGTTCAACTGGTTGTTGCTGGAATTTGTCCAGCATGTTTCCAAATATGTTACTAGGTTATTGCATTACTGCTTTGCTGGTTGTTTGTGTGCTGTATTATTACTACTGCTGCTAATTCTCATCTTCCTCTTCTCTTGTTTCCAATATCAGGTACACGACTGTAAACTGGCTATTGTAAGCTGAAAAATGTAGAAGCATGGATACATATGAAAAATGGAAGTTTGAAGTTTTGATTTAACTTTTTCTTCTTTACATGATATTATTTTAGAACATTTCTTATACTATTGTTATGTAGATTTCTGCCAGCTTTGTATAGATGGACTATATTCAGTTTGATTTTGATTAATTGAAGTTATAATTATAATGACCTATTAGGATGTAGTTGCCAGCTGTAGTTAGTGTTTATGTGTATTTAAGGAAGACTTTGGGACTGTGTATCCAAATGGATTAGTATTAGTCATTCATCCTGGTGCAATGTAGCTTTAATCTTTTAGTTAACTCTACCAAGAAGCTAATTCCATTAGGCAGTATATAGGCCAGTATTTGAATCCAGTTTGATAACATCTTCTAGTAGTTAATTCGGGTATCCCCACTCATCTAAAACTGTTAGTTTAAACCAATTAGAGAATGGTTAGTTTGTTCTAATATTTTTCAAACTCGCATGCTATTTATAATTTTAGCTATAGTAATATTCGCTTGTAGAATAAGGCACGAAACAATCTCCCTTATGCAAGCTCGAGTGCAATTTCCGTTCACATTGTTCTAATAACTAATAAGAGGCCCGAGCTTATAAACATGTAATTAATTAGGACCTTTTCTCTTTTATTTTAGAGGCGAATTTAATAGAAAAAATGTAGTCACTTTAGGATTGTCCTTTTAAAATAAAATAAGATGAACCTCGCCCAATAAAAATGCAATAATTTATGGGTCCCTCATAAATGTATATTATAAAATACTTAGATTTCGGGACGGGCAGTTTAGCGAATTTCACGGCCTTATCCAAATAATAACGCGTTAGTATCTCTAGGCGTGTACTTTAATAACATTACCTCCCTAAACTCGGGTGCACATTTATGTGACCCAAATTCAAATCTCAACGGATTCGAGATGCGTTAACAACCACGGGTACATTGATGTGACGTGGTTCGAGACGCGTTGTCATGACGTTGCAATTCTCTTTAAAATAATGATAATAACAAAAGCGGTAAAGGGTTAAAATTTGCACATTGGTTTAGCCTCTACTAAAATCAGATAAAATAAGCCAAATATGACAGTTGAGCGATCGTGATAGAATCACGAAACTCGGGACTGGCTAACACGTTCTCCCGAGTTAACAAAATTCCTTATCCAGATTTCTGGTTCCCGGACTGTAATACAGAGTCAATCTTTTTCTCGATCCGAGATTCAACCGGTGACTTGGGACACCATAAATCTCCCAAGTGACGACTCTAAATCTTAATTATAAATCCCGTTTCGATTGTCCTTTAATTAGAAAAACTCCCCCTTCACCCCGATGGGCGCGAGTAAAAATGAGGTGTGAAAGCTCTAGAGACTCTGCTGGGGATAGGAGTGTTACTGATAAGATTCTCTCTTTTGGGGATTCTTTTGGCTATCAATTCCTTTAGCTCATGATCCTCATTCAGTCGGGGATCAATGTGATATTCTTGGATTTTATTCGCCTAACTTGGCACCTCTCGAATACTGACCGGGAGGTTTTTTTGGATATTAAATGTGTTTTTGCGTGGGGTTAAAATAAAATAATATCAAAAATTCTAAATAACTTTGTTGGGTAAAACATTACAACTCTCGGAATCAAAATTTTTGCAATTTTTTTTAAAAATATAACTTCTGCCCCAGTTTTTTTCATGGGGGATTTTAGATTTTTATTACACTTTGACCGAGCCGTGAGGTACCTACGTATCCTCTTTGAGGAACCAGGTCAAACCTAGTTCACTCGATTCCTTTAATTTTTCTTGTGGCTTTGCTTTTTTTTTTTTATATTATTTTTTCTTCCTTTTTTTTCATTTTCATTAATGATTCCAAGAGAGGGGTATGAAAGAATGAATAAGGCTCAAAGGAGGAAACAAAGGTTAATGTGTTTGGACAGAATAAAGAATTGCCTCCGTCATTTCATTCTCCGATAAATGTCGAGTACAAGCAAACAGACAAATATCAATAACAATCAAAGAAATTACACATAATATTTCTTGACTGTGTCAGAATTGATAGCCATGTCGATGCATCTCCCCTCGACGTCTGTCAAACTTAAAGAGCCATTGGATGACACACTGGTCACAACAAACGGCCCTTGCCAATTTGGGGCAAACTTGACCTTTGATTCGGCCTGATGTGGCAAGATTCGTTTCAGCACCTGCTATCCTACTTCAAATTTCTGGGACGCACCTTCTTGTTATATGCTCTTGCCATCCTTTTTGATACAATTGGCCATGACATACTGCTTCCAATCTCTTTTTATCAATCAAGCTCAACTGCTCCAATCGGGCTTTAACACATTCATCATCATCATTCCCGGTCTCAGCGACAATCCGAAGATGAAATTTTAACTTCTGCTGGTATCACTGCTTCAGTTCCATATACCAACGAATAAGGAGTTGCACCTACTAAAGTACGGACAGTAGTGCCATAACCCAACAGTGCAAATGGCAAATTTTCATGCCATTTCCTAGACCCTTCTACCATCTTCCTCAATATCTTCTTTATGTTTTTGTTGGCTGCCTCAAATGCTCAATTCGCCTTGGGACGATATGGGTGGAATTAAGGTGTGTAATCTTGAACTATTTACATACTTATTTCATCAAACCACTATTAATATTAGCACCATTATCCGTGATGATCACTTTTGGGATCCCAAATCTAACAGATAATATGGGAATGAAAAAAATCCACCACTACTTTCTTGGTAAGCGACTTGAATGTTTTAGCTTCAACCCACTTGGTGAAATAGTTGATGGCCACCAGAATGAACCTATGACCTTTAGAAGCTGCCCAATCGATACGTACAATGACATCCATGCCCCATGAAACGAAGGTTTAGGGTGCTGACATTGTGTGTAATTCTGTTGGCGGAGAATGAATCAGATCTCCGTGTATCTGGCATTGATGGTATTTACGCACAAAACCAATACAATCTCGCTCCATGGTAAGCCAATAGTATCCTGCTCGGAGAATCTTTTTTGCCAACACATATCCGCTCATATGTGGTCCACATACTCTAGAATGCACCTCTGTCACAACCGTCGCAGCTTGACTAGCATCTATACATCTCAGCAACCCCAAGTCTGGTGTTCTTTTGTACAACACTCCTCCACTGAGGAACAATCCACTTTCCAATCGCCGAATGGATCTCTTTTGATCTCCGGTGGCCTGCTCCGGGTATATCCCCATCCTGAGGTATTCCTTTACATCATAGAACCATGGCTCGCCATCCAGTTCTTCCTCTGTCATGTTGCAGTAAGCATGCTGATCACGAACCTGAATATGCAACGGGTCAACATGAATTTTGTCTGGGTGGTGTAACATTGATGCCAAAGTGGCCAAAGCATTTGCAACCTCATAAGAACTCTTGGGATGTGTCTGAAATCCACTGATCAAAATCGCTTACTCGGATCGTGCAAGCATTGTCGATATGTTATAAGCTTCAAATCCCGTATTTCCCATTCACCTTGAATCTGATTCACCAGGAGGTCCGAGTATCCCAAGACCAAGACGTCCTGGACATCCATGTCTGCAGCTAACTGCAAGCCCAAAATACATGCCTCATATTTAGCCATGTTGTTGGTACAACAGAAACGTAGTTATGCCTTAACAGGATAGTGATGTCCTGTTTTAGAAATAAGTACCGCTCATATTCCAGCTCCCTTCGCATTTGTAGCTCCATCATAGAAGAACTTCCAACCTGGTTCCAGATAATTCCAACTCATTTATATGCATCACTTCTTCATCAGTAAAATATGTCCTCAATGGCTCGTATTCTTCATAACAGGATTCTCAGCCAAGTGATCGGCCAATGTTTGGGCTTTCATGGCCGTCCTCGTCACATAGATGATGTCGAACTCTATGAGTAATATCTGTTATTTTGCCAATCTCCCTGTGGGCATAGGATTTTGGAAAATATACTTTAATGGATCCAGGCGTGTAATGAGGTAAGTAGTATATGACGACAGATAATGCTTCAACTTTTGTGCCGCCCAAGTTAGGGCGCAACATGTCTTCTCAAGTTGAGTGTACTTAGCCTCATAGAATGTAAATTTCTTGCTGAGATAATAGATGGTTTTCTCCTTCCTTCGTGTAATATCATGTCTCTCTAGTATGCAACCAAATGAATTTTCCAGTACCGATAGATAGAGAATCAACAGTCTTCTCGGTTTAAGTGGGACCAACAAGGTGGGTTTGATAGATACCCCTTGATTTGGTCGAAGGCTTCCTGACATTCTCCCATCTATTCTACCGTATCATCTTTCTTCAATAGTCGAAAAATGGGTTCACAAGTTGCCGTGAGTTGAGCGATGAACCTGCTGATATAATTTAACCTTCCCAACAGACTCATTACTTCTGCTTCATTCTTCGGCGGTGGCAATTCTTGGATGGATTTGATCTTTGACGGGTCCAACTCAATGCCTTGCCGTCGGACAATGAATCTCAACAGCTTTCTAGATGGAACACTAAATGCACATTTCGCCGGGTTGAGCTTATTATCGTACCTTCAAAGTCTTTGGAAAAACTTCCTTAGGTCCGCCACGTAGTCTTCCTGACGCTTGGATTTTATGATTACACCATTCCACGTACACCTCAATCTCTTTGTGTATCATGTCATGAAACATAGCAGTCATTGCTCTCATGTACGTTGCCCCAGTGTTCTTCAAGCCAAACGGCATTACCCGGTAGCAACAATTCCCCCATGGCGTAATGAAAGCCATCTTTTCTGCATCTTCTTCATCAATCAAAATCTGATGATACCCCGCATAGCAGTCCACAAAAGACCCGATCTCACGTCCGGCACAATTATCGATCAGAATATGGATGTTGGGTAACAGAAAGTTATCCTTAGGGTTGGCCCTATTCAGATTGCAGTAATTGACACAAACCCTAATCTTCCCATCTTTCTTCGGCACTGGCACCACATTAGCCAATCAATCAGGATATCGAGTGACCCGAATAACCTTTGCCTGCAGCTGCTTGCTTACTTCTTCTTTAATCTTCACGCTCATGTCTGTCTTGAACTTCCTCAATTTGTGCTTGACAGGAGGGAATGCCGGGTCAGTAGGCAATTTGTGAACCACTAGATCGGTGCATAAGCCAGGTATGTCATCATACGACCATGCAAAAACATCTTTGAATTCAATGAGTTCTTTGATAAGTTCCTCCCTGATGTTCGGCTCAATATGGATGCTTATTTTGGTTTCTCTGATATCGTCTGCATCCCCTAAATTTATAACTTCAGTGTCATTCAAATTGGGCTTGGGGTTCTCTTCGAACTGGCTTATTTCTCTGTTTATTTCTTCAAAGGCTTCATCCTCATCGTATTCTGATTCATCATCATAATATACCTCTTGTACAATTAGTTTGGAATTAGATTGATTTTTTAGACTAGGTTGAAGATCCGTTGTGCATGCCATGACATTAGAACCATTATAAAGAGAATTATTCAGAAATAGAAAAGAAGAAAACAGAATTAAAACAAAATAAAGAGAGAAAACTTTCAATTTATTAAAATACAGGATAACCGAGTTTCACACTTTTGTCGAATACAAAAATAAAATAAAAACTGGATTACAACTCTGGAATAATCCAGGAAACAAGAAAGAAAACTCCAGATCCTACTACCAAGACTCCTTCCGGGTAGGAAGAGGAGTAGCCATCCAATTGTTGATATTGGCCCTAGGCCCCACAAATTGTATTTCTGCCCTACTGGAACCTTCTCCAGATTCTATCGCGTTAACGTCGGTGAACAACCTTTCAAAACCTTGATTCAAATCTCCATCTGACCCAATCAGTGGTCCGAGAACTTTGGGGCCTGACGACCTTTTAATAACTGCCCTTACAAAGGATCTAGAGAGACGCGGGACCGGTTTGGGAAGAACCCAAACTCTCTTCTTGAATTTTCGAGCCCGTCGTACATTTGCTGCGGTAGGCTTGAATCCCAGCCCAAAAGTATCCAAATTCTTGGGTAAATAAACTGGCTGGACAATACCCTGGAGATCAACCCCCAAACATTTTCCTGGTACAAAACTGTTGTTCAGCATTTCCTAGGCTATCATGAAGGTGGCCGCTGCGATTCTAGGAAGTGGAAGGTCCTCGCCCTCAGAAATTTTTTTCATTGAGACTGCATCAAAATCTGGTAAACCCATGGGCCTTTGTCGTCATCCATTTCTATGAAAGGCACAATGGCATCACCCACAATGCTTGTACCGTCATACCCGTGCACCATGATCTCTTGCCTGTCCCACTAAAATTTCACCATCTGGTGCAATGTAGAAGGCACTGCTTTGACGGCATGGATCCAGGGTCGCCCCAATAGAAGAATGTATGATACTGCCACATCTATATTTTCCAGCTGTACCACCTCTTTTCCACTGGTCGACTTTTCTTTTGGACTAGCACGGATCATCATTACTGTCTGTGAGGGTTTCTTTGGGTCCCCTCCTTCATGCATAAGTTCGATCATATTGGTTTCATGGTGTGCTGGCAATGAGTTCTGATTGATGTTAGGTGCCCTTTCGGGAACATTCAGTTATTTTTGACAAAAACAGCATCACCCGACTTAGTTATGACTCTTTTTTTTTATTTTTCAAAATAGAGGATCCGATATTACAAACACGGTCTTTCAGCGCCTCGGCCCTGAAGATTTTAAGGTTGTGTGAGTCAATCGGCCCAAATCTAAAAAATGACCCAAAGGTGGCTATTTATGCAAAGTCATCCTTCTGGCGTCCCTTTCGGGAACATTCAGCTATGTTTGATAAAATACAGCGTCAACCGACTTGTTCATGACAAAAATTAAAACTTTGACATTTTTGTGTGTTGCTATTTTAGCAAAAGGGGAGGTTAGACCAAATGAGGGCTACCTACGTATCTCATATCTTGTGAGAATCAAACCGGTGTAGTTCGGCCAAATAAAACAACTATTTTGAAAATAGGACTCTTATTTTATTTTATTTTTCACAAACTATTTCCTTAAAAATTCGGCAGAGCTTCAGCCTTATTTGGACATTGGTGATTAACTCTCCGTACTGCTATTTTTCTTTCCCTTTTGTTTTTCCAAATTTTTCCTATATTCAAAGACAATCAGCATGGATGTCTGAAGCAAATAAATGCATAAAATAAACGTGATGCAGCAGGATGGTCTTTTTTCATTTCAGGTTGCTTGTCCTAGACGGACCCAACCCCTGTGTTGAATCCCCTAAGTCAAATGCACATGATGCAAATAAGCGTTCCTACTAGGGATCCAGCATGAGGCTGTGTTATTCTAGGTTCAAAACCTGGTTGTTTGTTCTAGACCTGGCTTTCCCAAGCGGACAACTCGAGGCGAGGTGGGCCACTGTATTCGGTAGCATTGCTTTCCGTCTTAATTGGCGGCGTTCCCCACCTAAAACATGTGTTTCTAAAATCCTTCACCGGGTGTCAAGTACCTCAGCTATCTCAAAGAAAGCGGGCTATGTCAAGCAAATGCCCAATTTTAGTTTCAAGAAGACTCAGAGGGGGGTGCGTGAGAAGACAGTTTATATGCACGGTTCAAAAATTATCAAAGCGGTAAAAGCAACATTTAGCATATTAGCCAAAACATGTAATAAGAATCAGATAATAAATAAACCAAATACAACAATTACACCAAACTCGAATTCTTGAACCCTGAACCAATGGTAATGGGTTTGTTCCCAAGAAGAGTCGCCAAAGCTGTCACATCTCCTTTTTACTCGTGCCCGTCGTAACGAAGGGGGAGTTTTTCCAATTAAAGGACAATCGAAACAGGATTTACAATTAAGATTCAGAGTTGCCACTTGGGAGATTTATGGTGTCCCAAGTCACCGACTGAATCCCCAACCAACGAAAAAATTGACTCTCTATTACAGTCCGCGAATAAGAAATCCGGATAAGGAATTCTGTTAGAAGGTGTTAGATATTCCCGAGTTCCATGTTTCTAGCACAATCGCTCAACTGTCATATTCGGCTTACTTATATGATTTTAGTATATGTTAAACCTATGTGCAAATTTTAACTCTTTGCCGCTATTATTATTATCATTATTTTAAAGAGAATTGCAACGTCGTAAAAACGCGTCTCGAACCACGTCACATCAATGTACCCATGGTTGTTGACGCATCTCGACTCTGTTGAAATTTGGATTTGGGTAACATAAATATGCACCCGAGTTTAGGGAGGTAATGTTATTAAAGTACGCACCTAAAGAGACTAACGCGTTAGATTCGGGACGTGCATTTTAGCGAATTTCACGGCCTTCCCCAAATAATAACGCGTTAGTCTCTTTAGGCGCGTACTTTAATAACATTACCTCCCTAAACTCGGGTGCATATTTATGTGACTCAAATCCAAATCTCAACGGAATCGAGATGCGTCGACAACCACGGGTGCATTGATGTGACGTGGTTCGAGACGCGTTTTCACGATGTTGTAATTCTCTTTAAAATAATGATAATAATAAAAAGGGTAAAGGGATAAATTTGCACATAGGTTTAACATGTACTAAAATCAGATAAATTAGACGAATATGACAGTTGAGCGACCGTGCTAGAACTACGAAACTCGGAAATGCCTAACAACTTCTCCCGGGTTACAGAATTCCTTATTCAGATTTTTGGTTCGCGGACTGTAATACATAGTCAATCTTTTCCTCGATTCGGGATTCAACTGGTGACTTGGGAAACATAAAATCTCCCAAGTGGCGAATCTGAATCTTAATTATAAATCCCGTTTGATTGTCCTTTAATTGGAAAAACTCCCCCTTCGCCCCGACGGGCGCGGGTAAAAAGGAGATGTGACAACTGTACTCAACAATTAGCAATTAGCAAACAATACTTTAATCCTATTCCCTCAAGCAAAAGTTAGATCAAACACTTACCTCAAACTTCACCTCTTTCCCTCTCGAATTCGGCTCCAACATAATTGAATCTATGAAATAATGACTTTATAATTTCAATAATAGCTAAACAAACTAAACCCAATGCCTAAATATGGATTTCTAAGATTTCTTCCCAAAATTCCAAAAATTGACCCCGGGCTTGCTTGGTCAAAACCCGAGGTTCGAACCAATTTCATGTCACAGATTCTCCCACGAGCCCGAATATACAATTTATTTTCAAATTCGATCCCAAAACAAGGTCTAAATCAAAGAAAATTAAAAAGCCCTGACTCTATCCCCCAATTTCCACTCTAACCTATGTGATCTAAGCTTAGGAATTAACTAATTAATGAAGAAAAATGAAGAAAATAAATGGAAAATTACTTACCCAAGTGGTCTTGAAGAATGGGGGCTTCAATGGAGGCCTAGAGCTTGAAGGGAGAAAAGAGCTCGTGTGAAATTTGGAGTTAACCCGTAGCTACTGTTTTGAATACTTTAAAAAAAATCACTGGGTGGATTTACTCTATGCGTTCGCGACAGGGGTTTCGTGTTCGTGAAGAAGGGCGGCTGGGAAGCATCGCATTCACGACGAGCATGATGCGAACGTGAAGAAGGAAACTCTGTGTGTCTGTGTGTGGGGGGGGGGGGGAGGGGGGAGGGTTCCAGGGATTAGCCTATGCGAACGCGAGGGGTAATACGCGAACGCATTGAAAGGAGTTACTGGAACTACGCGAACGGGAGCCTGAGGCTGTGATCGCAAAGAACAAAAAGTCTGTGCAAAATTGCAGAAAAATCTGATCCTTTTTCCTAAGTTCAAAACACCCTAAACCACCTCTGAATCACTCCCGAGCCCTTGGAGCTACTAACCAAAGACACACACGAACTCAATAACATCATACGGACTTAACCGTGCGATCAAAACGCCAAGATAACATCATATACGAGGAATCAAACCTCAAAATCAATACTTATCATTCAAACTTCTTAAACTTTCAATTGTAGATATTTAGGTCCGAAACACGCCAAATGACGTCCGATTTCGACAAAATTACATAGAAATATCTTAAACTGTATATAAGACCTGTATCAGGCGTCGAAACCAAAACACGGGCCCGTTACCAATGCTTTCTAATCCATTTTCATTTCAAATTTTCATGTTCATTTCAGAAAAATAATTTCTTTTAAAAATTCATTTCTCGGGCTCGGGACCTCGGATTGCGATTCCGGGCATATACCCGAGTACCATATTTTCACATCACGGGTCCGGGCCCGTTCACCCAAAATTTTGGCCAAAGTCAACTTTAGCCATTTTAAAGCCACATTTTATAATTTTTCACAGAATTTAACACACAAACTTTTCAGGTACGCGGCCGAACTGCGCAGGCAAATTGAAACAACTAAAAGTGAGGTTTTTAAGGCATCGAAAACGCAAAAAAAAAAAAAAGTAATAACCCTTTGGATCGTCACATCATATTAGAGGAATGAACCTAAGAGTATAAACACAATCAACAAAAGGAAGAATCAGACAAAATTATGCAACAAACGAGACAATAGAGAGAAAAGCAATGATTTTTAACAGTCTACTAATGGTCGGTGTGAACCGTGTGATAAATTTTGAGAAAAAATTTTCCAATTTAGCAACCCAGAAAACTTAGCAATGATGAAGTTTTTATCACCCCTATTGTTTCCCTTTTCAATAACTTCGTTGTTTCGCTCTTTGTCTTTTGACTTTCTTTTATTTTCCTATGCAACTCAGATCTTTCTCTTTTTTTATTCTGTTTATGAATTAGAGTTCTAAAATTCATACCACATGCAACTGGCTTGGAATATTAAATTTTCTTATTTAGCTTGAGCTTTTATAGTATATGAGATATTTGGGAAGTTTATCGAGGTTTTTTTGGGTTTCTCGCCCGATGTTTGGTACTCACGTCGGGGTCCGACTAAATTTGGATTCGCACCAAAAAGTCTCATATTCGGGGTAAAACGCTTCCTAGTAAAGGCCACTCCATACCCAGGAATTCGAATTCGAGACTTTTGGTTAAGGATGAAGGAATACTTACCACTTCACCGCAACCCTTGTTGGTGTTTATGAATATTTGCAATAGACTGGATAAGTGTGTTTTGGGTGCGAAAATGTGGTATATATTTTTTTGGGGTTAGCCAGTTTATTATGCCATTTCCGAGTCCGAAATTTAAATAGTGCCTTTTTGGTTACAAAATATATTTTTATTGTTTAAAAAACTACAAAATTATATAATTTACAGTATAATACTGTGAATTACTGCAACAAAAAGTTAACCGTTAAAGTGATTTACAGTATTATACTGCGAATTATTAAAATAATAATTTTTTGACAGTTCGTAGTATAATAATGCGAACAATACTACTACCCACCAAAATAAAGAAGCAAACTCCTAACTTCCTTTGATCCCATATTAGCTAATCTCTTTATGGCCAAATTAGTCAAATAAACGTTCTATGGTTGCAATTTTGCAATTTTTTTATATCAGCCCATTTCATTGAACTTTTTCTCATTTTTCTCTCTCTAATTTTTAATTTGGTGGGGCCTCTTTTCCGAAGATCGTATTTTATTTATTATAATTTGGTTACTTGCAAGAGATATAATATTTTCTTCTTAGTCCAAAATAAACTAGTTATATTAAGTTTACGGTGGCATATATATATCCCCTTACTTCATGGTATTTCTCAATTTAAAAAATGTATTATCTTTTAAAAAAAAAAAATAAGATGTCATATTGACTTAAAAAATTAAAAAAGAACTGTAATATATTAAATTTAAATTTCAAGACCTTTTTTTATTGATTGAAGCCTTAATTCATGGTATTTTTTAATTTTTATATTGTTCGTTAGTCTGTTAAAATTTTCCAAAAGCAATAATTTCAAAAAAATTTTTACAAATACAAAGAGAAGTTCGTTCTCCTTCGTAGCAGCAAGTTCAAATTTCAAATTGCAGTTTAGTCATCTTTTCTGTTTCTCCATGTAGAAAATTTTATTCTTTTCGACTCAAGTTATTTATATTTCTAAGTAGCATATAATAGATTGTTTTGAGTAGTTTTTTTGGGGATGGAGCACATCTTTATATTCTATATATTTATGCCACCGTAAACTTAATATAACTAGTTTATTTTGGACCAAAAAGTAAATATCATATATCATGCAAGTAACAAAATTAAAAATAAATAAAATACGATCTTCAAAAAAGAGGTCCCACCAAATTAAAAATTAGAGAGGGAGAAAAATGAGAAAAAGTTCAATGAAATGGGCTGATATAAAAAAATTGCAAAATTTTGCAACCATAGAACGTTTATTTGACTAATTTGGCCATAAAGAGATTAGCTAATATGGGGATCAAAGGAAGTTAGGAGTTTGCTTCTTTATTTTGGTGGGTAGTAGTATTGTTCGCATTATTATATTACGAACTGTCAAAATATTATTATTTTAATAATTTGCAGTATACTACTGTAAATTACTTTAACGGTTAACTTTTTGTTACAGTAATTCACAGTATTATACTGCGAATTATGTAGTTTATAACTTTCAAATATACAACATGGATTCTGGCAATGTAGTTGTACTCTCATGTCGATTCGAATGAATAAAAATATATTTTGTGCCCGAAAAAGGCAATAAGTGAATGAGAAGGGAGAAATCATAACTCTTCAATATAAGAAACTTACAGAGAAAGGAGAAGAGAAAGTATTTTGTGCAAATCATAACTCTTTCTATTGCTGCAGCCAAACTCAGATACTCAGCTTTGACTGGGTCTTTAGACACTATTTGTTGCTCTTCTGACTTCAACGAGATCAGGGGATCAACAAACTTTACCATTTATTCTATACTGCCCTCCTTGTATTTGGGAATGCAGCCTAATCCGAGTCATACCAGTAAGTCAAGTCATGTGTAATCTTAGCCTTCTACAAATTCTTGTCCGATGAAATATATGTAGAGATTTTTGGGATAAAACCTCTTACATAATTTACTTCGCCCAAGAATTGTTGGATCTGCTTTGTTGTAAGGTAGGTATTCGAAAATTCGAGTAGTTCCTGACATATATATGGTCTTGGACTGTATACACCTTGAACAAAATGAATTCGGAGAAAATGGATATAGGCAAAACCATGATCTCTACATTGTTTAGGAAAATCATCTGGAATTTGAAGGATAATAATTTATTCTTCTCGAGTGGCAAGAAGAAGATGTTGATCAAGTTTTGAGGCAACAACATATTCTTTAACTCCTTTTGGTCTGTGCTGGACTAAGAAACGAAGTTGGGCCCATGGTGCACATGATTTTTTGGCAAAGGCTGAATAAGGATTTATAAGGGGTAGTTCAGTTACTTTTTGTTCGTTAGGTAGGATATCTACTTCATAGATGTAATCATATTTTTAACAAAGTTTTATATAGAGTATTTGACATTCATTTTTTCAAGGGAAGAGGATTATGGAAATGACTCAGACATATTTAATAACACATCCAAGAGAGCTTAGCACTGAAGAGCTCAAATCAAGTCGGATGCCACCCCGCTCAGATTGAGGGAGTACTTCTTTGCGCTACCCTTATCCTTATATTTGCTTTGATTGCATTGAGGGTAATACAAACTTTTGCATAGGGGGAGGGGTATTGATGAGTTTTGGTATGCTTGACACTTTTTGACGCTATTATATTTTCTTTTAAGTCTTCTCTCTTCTTTTATTTTTGTTGGTCTTTTATTTCATGTTTTCTGAGAATTAGCAATGACCTCTTTGGATTTTTTTTTGCCATGATTCTTTCTCGAAAATGCAACTTGAACCGAGATTTTTTTAATAGTGATGGTGTCCCAAAGTTAAATTTTAACTTGTTTAGCAACACTATTTAGATGTATGCATGGAAACAACTTTCCATGAAGTGCATACTTTTGAAAATTCTAGGAAGTGGTTGAGTTGATTATTCTTGACATGATCCTTAGGTTCCATTGTTAGCTTTAATGTCACTATGTAGCTTTTAGGCCATGGTAACTTTTTTCTTTCATGTGTTTCAATTGGGCTTGGAATATACATACATATATATATATATATATATATATATATATATATATATATATATATATATATATATATATATATATATTTGCTTTTGAGTTTGTGTGTGCCATATGAGGTGAGGTTGTCGTTGAGTTCTTTTGTGTCAATTGTGGTCAAGAACTTGCCTCAAGTGTGTTTGAGGCGAAATTCTAGGTTGTGCTTGGTTTAGAAAATGAGTTTAGACTTTCTTTGGATCGCTTGTGCCTTTAATTACCTATCCTAAACAAAATTATCCTAGTCAATCTTTCTAAGCCTTTAGCCATTTTAGTGGCAACCACTATAAACCCTTTTCCCGTCTTATGATAACCTCTTTTGATGGCCGAAATTTCTTAAGCAGTTCAAATTACAATCTGGGCCAAAAGCCTAAGTTTGGAGGAGGAGTTGGAAAAAAGTGATGTGAAAGCTACTTGATGGTGAAGAAACAAGAACACTAATAAGAAAAGAAAAATACAGCAATTTGAAAACAAGAAGAAGAGAAAAATGAAGAAGAGAGAAATAAAGAGAAAAGGGAGTTGAAATAAATAGGGAAGACTAGAGACTCTTAACAACGATGGTGATCTCAAAAGAGATTGCAAGCTAGGGAGCTCTGATGGTGTAATTCAATCATATTGTCCATTTGAAAAGGGGATTTTAAAAGGGTAGAATTTTGAAAGGAATTGTGTTTTGAATTGTCAAGATTGTAGTGTTTAGGCAGGTCGTAGTCGCTCTTTACCCATATTAATCCCCTACCTCCAGTCGTAAATAATTTTTAACTAGGCACACCTACATTATTGGAAATTTATGGGGGGGGGGGGGGGGGGAGCCTGTGGCACTACTTTTATTAATTTGAACTTCTTTTGTGAGAGAGAATGCTTACTTCTTTTGATTCACAGCACACTTTTTCTTTGAAAATATCATAATATATGTGAGAATCTCTCTTGATTTTTGATGGCACATGAAAACTCGAGTGTGATTAACGCTTCTTTTCTCAACTGGGACATATGAACAAAAGAAAGTGGCCTTGTGACTTAAAGATAATTTTAGAAGCTTTGGGATCATAGTTTGAAATTTTTTTGACTTGCTTGGTACTTATGTAGTTTTAAAATTAAAACCTTTGGAAGTTGTTGAAGGGTCATGCATTTGAGTACAGTTGTAGTACCAACCGAAGTCATGAGTTTTTATGCTTGAATGCTTCTTAGCTTAGTTGTGATGATAGCTTTAGCTTGTGAGCTTAATGTTTAGTAGCTTTAATGAAATAATGCCTAAGTCTGAATCTTGATTTGCTTGAGGACAACCAAAGTGTAAGTTTGGGGAGTTGATAAGTTGGCTTTTTAGTCGCTCTTGTGTTTTTATAGGATTTTATGCCCCATTTATTGGAAAAATGGGACTAATTTTTCTTTGAATGGCTCGATTTCAGGTGATGAAGTTTTGAGTATGCTTAAAGAATGGAATGGAATCAAAAAATAAAGAAAATGCCAAGTCCAAGTGAAAAATGGAAGAAAAGTTGAAGTTTGAGGTGAAGACTCTGCGTAGCCTTGCGAGGGCAAACTTGTGTAAGCTACACAGAGGAAGAGCATGATAAGTAAAGCTTTAAGGACATTCTGTTTTTGCCTACACATGTTTGCGTAGGCTACGTAGATATCCGAAAGGAAATTTTGTTCAGTCATGGGACTTAGCATAAATAGCTATTTTAAGCCATTCTAGGGTATATTTTTGGCAAGAATCTTTATGTAGCAACATTTGTGATTTCTCCTTTGGGATTTTTGGTGACTTCACCAATGTTCTATATAATCTTTCTATCCTCTTTAGCTATTATGTTTAGATTTTCATCTCTTTTTTGTATTTTCCTTACTTAATATGTCTAGCTAATTTTTTTTAAGCTAGAACTGTGAACACTTAATGTGGTTATATTTTTGGGTTATTAATATAAACTCAAAATTTGATTAAGTTGTGTTATCTAATTACTCCATGCTTTATTGATTAATTTTGTGATTGCAAACACTAAATTCATAGCTATTATACTTGTTATGGCTTGGAAAAGAGGTGCTTGGTCTGATGGTAACCAACCCTCACTTACAACCGAGAGGTTGTGAGTTCGAGTCTCCTCAGGAGCAAATTCTGGGGATTTATGCCGGGGGTCTATTTGGAAACAGCCTCTCTACCCCAGGGTAGGGGTAAGGCTGCGTACACACTACCCTCCCCAGACACCACTGAGTGGTATTGTACTGGGTCGTACTTTTTTATGGCTTGGAAAAGTAGAACTTAGATTAGGTACAAGGTAATTAGCAAGGAACTAATTGGGTTAACCATTTGATCAATGAAAGCTAGCTAGGAATACTGTGATTTCTGCTTGGGCTAATCAATTGGTTATCATTGAGCCTCAGTTGTCTTGGAATAACAACTTGGGGTAGAAACTTCTTGGGTGTTGGAAGATATTAAGTTGTTAGAATAGAAATTGAGGTCACATAACACATGCTTAATGATCTAGAATTGAAAATTTGTATACCCATAGCATAGCCTACACGAAGGGGAAGCAATCCTATAGCTGTTTGTTACAACAACATTTTACAGGCATTCTAAGTGTTTGATAAAATTCCTAAATTAGTTTTTGTAGTCATTCTAGTAGTAATTGCACAATTACTCCTTTTTTGAAGATTACATTAAGAATCATCAAGTTTATACACATTTGGATACTCTAACACACTCCTACTCCTTGTGAGATTCGACCCCAATCTTGTTGGATTTATTATTGTTAATGATCGTGCTACGCTTTATTTAGAGGTGTAAGATTGGATGTCATCAACTTTCGTGCAGTACTGAATCAACATCTATGATGACTAAGCTCACACCAATTCATAGCAAGGGAAATTCTACTTATTCTTTGCAAATACTAGTATTCTTGAGCTTGAAATTCCACTTGTCCATGATTTTGTCATATTTGGTGAAAGTATTTAGATATTTATTTATATCCTACCAAAATATGTATTTTTATTCTTTTGTCTCTTGTTTCTTCCTTGAAATATTCTAGTAATTTTTTTATAATAGCGATTGATTGATGAGAAGCTGCATCAATCGGGTGCAAACAGGAACAAGCAAAACCTCAGAACCTTCATAGATGCAAGAAACAGAGGGAATCTGACAAACTATCTGTAAGTCTGTAACATATACACTCCACTTGTGTGTGAGTTTCTCCTTTCCCTCAAAGTACCTCTTATTCCATTCACCCAAGTTACCAAAAGAAAAAGGACAAGATAGGGTGGTAGACCACATGCTTCTGCTTAATAGATTGATAAACATGTCTTACATTTGTTTGGTCGCCTAAAAATGCAGGAGGCAGTGATCTACATCTTCTGCTTCATTCTCAGGCAAAACCCACCTATTACTAATATCGAAACCCCTCTTTTACAAATTATACTAGTTAAGCAAGCACTATAAGCTGCAATCCAATTAAAGCTTTTTGTATGGGTGTACATAGGTCGGGTTATTTATGATTTTTTTCAATTATCAAACTAAACTAATGGTGTTCGGTTTTTAAATTTATAAACCAAACCAAACCACCAAAGTCGGATTTTTCAATCTCGAATTTTCTCGGGGTTTTCAGATTTTTTCCGATGAAGTCTTCGTAGCATAAAATATGTAACTTGTGCTCCAAATATTTCTTAAATCCTAGTAAAATACAACTATATAATGTATTTTCAAAGAAACTAACAAAATAATATGAGATAAATCATAGCATTGTACTAAAATATAATACAGATAAAATAATAAAATTACATAATATAGTATTTTAGCATGTTATGACTTATGACAGCACATCAACATAGAAGTATAGCATATCTTGTGTGATCTGCGCCACTTCAAATATATAAATTTTTTGTGCAAGAGATGTTATATTATATAATATTAAGGTTGATTGTTATAAGGAGTAGGAGAAACACAACATTCTAGGGGGACGACTTCTGGATGGGTCGTAACAAAAAGGGGGTTCTGGGGGTAAATTATTAGTTGTAGCCGTTTCGGAAGGGTAACAAAAAAACCCATCGATGGTGTAGCTGATTTTTCTCCCTGTACGTGTGGAGGATATATGGATCATGCAGCCGAGCGATCAAGCACCTGTAATTAAAAATGATGTTAGCATAAAGTGGATGAGAAGAATAAAGTATATGAATAAGAGCCTTAGCATCTAAATTGACTTCCAAGGGTGCGTAGCCAGAAGTAAAGACCAGGTGCTGGCCGTGGTATAGTGCTAAGAACTTAGATTCCATGTACTAATCGATGACCTGCAAAGCCCAAAATCCATTCAGCCTCGTGGTCCCGGATGACTCTACCAATTCCCCATGAATAGTGTGTTTTGAGGCGGAACCATCAGTATTAAGTTTAAAGTAATCTGGATGAGGGGGGTGCCACTTGATATGCATCGGGATACGGAGAGAGGTAGTTCGGGAGGGGGTAACAAGATAGTAGAATTTCGCAACCATGCAAAGGATAAGAGACGCAGAGAGGGGCTTATGGTGGTTTCGAAAAAGCTTGCCGTTACGGGCCAGCCAGATTTGCCAAAGAGCAAAGGGAATAAGTATGTCATTAAAGATATTTAGTGAATTTGACACGTGAGCATGGAAAAGAAAATGATGAAGCGAAATGAGTGGAGAGTAAACGTTGTGCAGAAGTGTCATAATTGCTGGTAGCATGGATAGTTGCGACCAAAGATGGACTGCAGAGTGACACTAAGGAATAAATGAGTGGTTGTTTCAGGGCTGGTGAGGCATAAGGTGCAATTGTCATTTGGGAGGAAGCCTCTGTAGTGATAATGGCTGGAAGTAGGGAGTCGATTATGGATAATCAGCCAGAGGAAGTGTTGGATTTTTGGCGGGAGTCGGAGCCTCCAAAGCCAACTAAAGGATGGTCCGGAGTAAGCGGGAGTAATGATATAGTGATTTTTTGGTGAAGGTGCCTCTGGAATCTAGTGTCCAGGCAAAAGAGTCGGGGTTAATAGTGTGAGCCACTTCCAATATATTCAATAGTTGTGATATTATTTATACCTTTCATTCTTCATAATTATTCAAGTTGCTAGTTCTCACCCATATTATGATTTATGAGACGCAACTTCTTCATCAGTATTCATGGCAAAGTTGAACAGGTTAGGAAATTCCTCCTTAAATGTTAGTCTCCTCCCATTCATCAAGCCAAAGGCTTAGTTTCTCCCACACTAACCTAGAACTAAATTTGGTATATGAAGATCTCCCACTGCTTCCCTTTGTTGTTTGACACACTTACGCTATATTATGATATATCATGTTTATGTGTCTTAAGGATTAAGCAAACAAGGTATAGTACCCTGGTGAAAGATAAAGGATTTAGCATTCAGTATTTGTTCAATACCTTTTTTCCCATAGTTCCTGCATAGTTGGCTGAATCAACTGCTACTTGAATAATATACGGTACTTGTTATGTATACCCATTCTTTTATGCCAAGACCATCATCTTCTTTGGCAGTACGACTGTTCCAGCTATGTAAGGGTTAAGTCTATGTTAAGTGGATTCTTCATTTTAGCCGTTGCGCCCATGTAGACACGACACTAGCACTAGTAAGATTGTGGGATCCGTACCGGGTGTGGTAAATTGAAGTCGGTACTTTGATCATAATCCATGGAAAAACGTGAGCAAAAAAATTAAAAGATTGAATTTTAGTTGCACCCTACTAGTGCCTAGTGCATACAACTTGAGAAATTCTCAAACTGAAAAATTGAATTATTGGTTGCACTTCACGACCTATAAGCTTTTCACAAAATATTTCATATAATTTAGGATATTTTTATATATCAATTTTTTAATTTTTAAAATATTTTAGCTGAAACCCCTTAACCGTATCCATACCTTGATCCTTACCCTCAAATCTTGAAATTTAGATTATAAAGGATCTGACCTCTAGATCATTATTTATAAGAAGGGAAAGGCATAAAATCCCACAAACAATGACAAAATTAAAAACTACACATTTTATCTTTGTGAGGGATCCTGTTATCCTGATTAACTTATTTAAAATAAAATTGTTATACTTATAATTATCGAAATGACAAAGAGTATATTTCATTCTGTCAAGCGGAGTGAGAGAAAAGAAAGATATTGCTTAAAGTTTTATTTTTATAAGTATTTTTTTTGTTTTTACTCTTATTAAATATTACATTTTTAGTCTTTTCTTTTTTCCCAATCGTGAAAACGAATAACAAAAGGCTCCAGATCAAATTCCTTCTTCGTGAACGTGTGAAACCCTTCGCATTCACAAAGAACAAAACCACCAGCAAACCAGCAATAACAACTCATCCAAATTTGGTCTGAAACCATCTTGAAACACACTCGAGGCCCTTAGGACCCCGTCCAACCATACCAACGCATCTTAATACATGATATAAACTTAGTCAAAGCTTCAAATCACGTCAAAAAACATCAAAACTATGAATAGACAATTGAAACCTTTCCTTAAACCTTCAAACATTCGAACTTCGATGAACGCATCCGGTTCCATATTTAAACATTCCGGAATGATGCCAAACTTTACGTACAAGTTATAAATCATGATATGAACCTATTCCAAGGCTCGGAACTTCAAATGGACATTGATAAAACGAAAGTCTACTTCAACCCAAACTTAGAAAATTCTAAAGCCTTCAAAATGCCAACTTTCCTTAATAAGCGCCGAAATAATCCTAGACCACCGATACTCAATATGAACATACATCCAATTATAATATCCTCATATGAACCTAAAGGTGTCAACCGGACCGGGTCAGACCGGGACCGGACCGGCCAGGTTACTAAGGGGCTGGGTTCGGGAGGGGAGGGGGTTGGTCCGTTTGGGATTTTTGGGGTTGGAACCGGACCGGCCTGGTTTGAGTAAACAGTACCGTGAACCGGTTGGACCGGCCCGGTCCAACGGTTAAATTTTTTTTGTTTTTTTTAATTTTTTGAAATTGTGGGGTCCACATTACCGTTGGCAGCGGTCCAGATCCGTTGGCCACCAGATAATTTTGTAAAAATGGCCATTTTTTGGTTATATTTTATATTTATTAATTTACAATATTAACCCTTCTTAAAATCTATAAATACCCTCATCTCTTTTCTTCACTCAAAATTCTTATCTCAATCTCAATTCTCAAATTATCAATCTCTCTTTTCCCTTCAATTTGCAATATTTCATATTCTAAATTTATAATTTTATTTGTCTCTCTTTTCCCGAATTTAATTTATCACAATTTGTCATTCGAAATTTGAAACTTGAAGTTCAAAATTGAAATACTTGCTTGACGTTTGTTCGTGGTAACACCGGATTTGCGTAATCAAGTGCTCAATTTATTATCGAATTCGGTGCACTCCCTCCAATCTTTCTCTTATTTAATATTTTAATTGCATATTCAATTTTAGCTTATAATTTCATTTTTATAATATGTTTAGTGCTGCTAAAAGAGCGTGTAGAAAAGTTACTGGTAGGGGTGGAAATAAAAAAAGAGGTAGTCCTGTAGCTTCCGGTAGTAATAGTAATGACCCAATACCACATGTTTCTGAATCATCGCCTAATGATAATGTAGAGATTGATTATGAACAATTACAAGAAGATTTTGGAATAGAAGATAATGAAATTGGAATAGAAGATGAGATACCACCTACACCTAGTAGTGGAAATGTTGGTAGTATTGGAGTTGGAGTTGCTAGTGCTACAAGGCGTAGTAGACCACCAGTGCTTCGACTTCTAATCGTAAAAGAAGAAGTCCGATATGAAATTTTTTTGAAATAATAGAAGGTACTAATAGAATTAAGTGCAAACTTTGTAACGAAACTTTTAAACATTTGACCGGAGGAAATTTAGGGGGGACTAGGACACTTACTAGACATATGATGTCTATCCGTCCCATAGAATAGGGCAATAATGGGGATGGAATTCAAACAACTATTAACCCTACTACTGGAGATCTAGTAAAATATGATAAAATGAGGGATCGTGAGGAATTAGCAAAATGATTACTTTAGGTTGTTTACCTTTTTCTTTTGCTTCTTCATCGTATCTTATTATGTATATTCAAAGGATTTATAATCATTTATTTAAAGGTATCCCCAGAAGTACTAGTAGAGCAGATATCTTTAGACTTCATGGATAATATCAAACATACATACGTTATTTGTTTAGTCACCTTCCTTCTAGAGTATGTCTAACTTCTGACATTGGTCATGCTGTTAGTGGAAATGATTATTTGACAATTACATGCCATTGGATAGATGATAATACTTATATGCAAAAACGTATTATCGCTTTTAAATATGATGAAGATCAGAGTCATACTGCTACGTTTATAAGTAGTACAATTGTTAAAATTGTTGAATTTTATAATCTAAACCAAAAAGTTTTGTGTATGTCTTTTGATAATGCTTCAAACAATAATGCCACAGTTTCAATTTTAAAATTGCATTTGCAACCACCTCTTGGTGATATTTTTCATGTTAGGTGTGAATGTCATGTTTATAATTTAATTATTAAAAGTGGTCTTGATTTATTTTCAGTTGAGATTCCTCGTGTTAGAAGAGCAGTTGGTGTTATTCAAGGAAATAATAGACAATCTATAATAAAAGAATTTAAGACTAAGTGTATCCAGTATAACCTTAAACCTAGATTCATGCCAGACGAAATTGTTACTAGATGGAATTATACATATATATTTTTAAAATGTTGCTACAAATATAGATTTATTATAACTGAAGTTGCTAATGCACATTGTAATGATCCTAGGCGTATGTTAACAAGTGATACTTGGGAGGTCATTAATGATGTTGTTAAATTTTTACATAAATTTTATACTGCTACTGTTGTGTTTTCTGGCGCATATTACCCCAATGTTACTATGGCTTTAGTACATATAGCTGAAATTTCTTTGCTACTATCTGAATTTAAGAAGAAAGAAAAATATATGGATGTTGTTGAAAAAATGCAAGCAAATTCAAAAATATTTCTTTCCAATTCCTCTGATTTACTTAATTGGTGTAGTTTTAAATCCTTCTATTAAAATGTCTGATTGTCACCAATTAATGAATGCTTTATATACTTATATGGAGATTGGAGAAACTGAAACCCCAAATTTATATGATTCTATGAACAAGCTAAATGAATATTACAACAACTATATAATTATTATGCAAATGAATGTGATAATACTGCTCGTGCTTCTGGCAATGTTAATCCCGCTATGCAATGTAACAGTTCTGCTAATGTGGATGATGAAGGCCTTGATAGTTTTAATATTTTTTCTATATTTTATAACACTCAAACCAGTAGCAGGAATATTGATGAGATTCAATTCTACTTGCAGAAGCAAAAGGAGCCTCGCACAAAGGACTTTTCACCGTTGGGATGGTGGCATGAAAATGAAAAGCAATTTCCTCTTTTCGCTATGGCTCGGGACGTACTGAATGTGCCAATTTCTACTGTTGCATCAGAGAGTGCATTTAGCCAAGCAAGACAACAACTTGGAGACACCCGCCACTCATTGTGAAGCAATGCTTTGGAAGTTTTAGTATGTTCCAGAGATTGGATTAGATCAGAACGAAGAAATCAAGGAAAGGAAGAAGTTGATAGCCCAGAAGACGAGGAACTTGGAGATTTATTAACCCATGGAAACCCATCCGGATTTAACTACCCATAAGAAGGTCAATCGGTTCATATTGATTATGATGAACTTGCTAGGGCGATGCAAAACATTTGAAATTACTACTTTACTAGTTTACTTGTTAGAAAAAATGTAAACATTTCATTTTCTACTTTTTCAATTTGAAATTAAGAAATAAAGTAGCACTTGCAATAAATGCAATTTTTTCCCATCTTACTTGTATTTATTCAATTATTACAAAGTATTAATATAATTATAACTTAATAGTTATACTACGCATAATTCCAAAAAAAATAAAAATATACTAAACCCGGCCCCTTCAACTCGTAACCCGTATGGTTCTATTTTAACCCGAACTAACCCAGCCTGCTACGAACCCGTCACTGTGCAACTCGGATCGGCCTGTCCCGGAATTCGGACGGGTCAAAAATTCCGGACCCGGATCGGCCTGATAGACCCGTTTGTCACCCTTGTATGAACCTACTGGAACCTTCAAATCGCGATTTGGAGTGTGTTTAGTCGAAAGTCAAACATTAGTTAACTCTTCTAACTTAAAGCTTTCAAATTTAGAATTTTCTATCTGAATCAACTCTGAACTTTCCGAAATACGATTCTGACTACGTGTACAATTCATAAAACCTGAAGTGAAACTACTCAAGGCCTCAAACCGCTGAATGATACTTTAGAGCTCAAAATGACCGATCGGGTCGTTACATTCTTCCCTGATTAAATATACGTTCGTCCTCGAACGTGCCAAGAACCGTTCTGGAGTTGCCCAAAATCAATGTTTAACACCCCCTGCACCTATCTGTGCCACAACAACCCACGTGATCCCATTAGCTTGAGCCAGAATTATGATCCTTCATTTTTCTTAGCCAACAAGAGTTAGAACCAGGTTCCAACAGCTGGAATTCTCCACAACGCCTGATTCTAACATACGAACACTGCATCGATCACTACACATTGTACCAAAGCATGATCAGGCACCTATGCTGAAATCAGACCATGTACCACACAAGTCGTTTTCCCATAATAATATCCTCTGATCACAATAGCTGCAATTTCACGAATCTGATGCCTGCAATACACATCATAACACATGTAAGTCTTGTTCCAACTCTTGCAATACTGCTATGACGAAGGAGATGTGTAGAAACTGATAACCACATGCCAAAACAATAAATATTGGGGTCTCGTCACCTGACAAGGATAATTACCTCATTCTAATCTAAATAACGATATTTTCTCTTGAATATATCCTACTTAAATCTGATCGCATTGATCTCAGTTCCAATAACCTCGTCTCACCCAATACAACCTGCTGGGAAAATAATCCACCTCAAACACCATCTACAATCTCATGTATTGAAATCAAAGCACCAACAAGCTACAACTCGAATATGACTCATAACGAAGAATGAACTCTGACAGAGAATTACCCAGCCTGCATATTGAATAATATGGCCAAATCGATGCTATGGCTCTATATCATATATGAGAAACAAGGCACATAAAATAACTAAAAGGAATCATACTCGTCACCTCACTGTTGCGGTGTGAAACCCGATCCAAATATAATATTTTTGCGGCATGCAACCCGATCCAAACATGACATTGTCGCGATGTGCAACCCGATGCACATAACATACTCATGGCGGCGTGCCACCAAATACAAGAATATACTTGTTGCGTCGTTACACTTGATCTACACATAACAATCAGTAAGGAAACACCCATCAAGCCGAAATGCGTAAACTTACAAAATTCCAGAATATCGACTACAAGTACGCCAAGTGCATAATACAAACCTAGGGAGATAGATAGTACCATACGCTAAAATTACCCAAGAACGACTAAGGTGAAATAAATGACTTGCATCTCGATAGCCATCTTGCTCATATAGCACCACAAGCTACACGGGATCACAACACATGTGCGAAAAATCAAGCCGTCTCACAACCCACATGGCATAATAGAGTATTACATGGAATAGCTGACGACGGAAATAACATCCAATGCCTGAAGACTCCTCTATAAGCAATGATATGACGAATGAACACATACGAGCTAATGTATAGCACATATTCATATTAGACCTGCCAACGGATCTCAAGTCGATTCTGATCATGCCATACTAGGCCAACAACCTTTCAAGAATCCACAATGGCCCTATTCATGACAGACACAAGCAACCGTCTAATCCGGAACAAACTCCCACAATCCACAACCAAATGAATAGAGCGCCTTTCAATCATAAACTCTCACATTAACGATAGTACCAGAATCTTCATACTTGGTTTCTGTTACACCCCGTATGTTTAATAAATATATATATATATATATATATATATATATATATATATATATATATATTATATGGTATTTTGAGTAGAATAGTTTTGTAAAAAAAATAGTTTGAAAAATATGATTTCATATAGTTATTAATATTACTATTTTCGAATATGTTTTCAATTATACACCTAATATGAGAAAAGTTTATGAGGTTTTCTTTATTGTAAAGATAAAAATTATTTTCTCACAAGAAAAGAAGGTTAGATCTTTTTTTTTTTACAGACAAAAATTTGTACTCTTTACATAAGATTAGAAAAATTAGAAGTTAAAGAAAATATATGCATTTTCACATGGATATTTTAATTAAATAATAGTGTATTATATTAATTTTATATGATATCATATGACCATGATAGTAGGGTATAAAGTGTATTTAAAGTAAATAGTATTTTAAGTAAATTAAATTAATTCTTAATTATGCGAATAATTGATTAATTATCAGTTAAGGGAACACTACCTAATTACCAATAAGTAGATAAAGATTAAAACATCCCCACCCCCACGTGGCAGCACCCCCTTAAAGTATATGTATTACCCTTAAGTCATGAGATAGGTGGCAAGATTGAAAATCATTTGGAGGATATGCTTGAATTGATTATCAATGTAGTTACTGAAGAGTTCATTCTAGTGTCCTTTTTATTTGTTAATTCTTTCCTTCTCATTCCAAAAGCTATCTCTTTAGTTGTAATAGGCAGTATACTTACAAGAATTTCATTAGTAATAAAGGACTGGTAAGTTGTGCGGCGTGGATTGATAACAAATACGGAGTTTAACTATAGAAGAATTTGGTAATAGAAACCACATCTCTTTTTATCTGCTTTTTTAATTCAATCTTTACTCCTTTTTTTCTATTTCGTGTTAGACCTAGTCCTTGCTTTTCATGTGCACATTTGTGTGATGGATGTGGTTTAAATGGGTTGAAACACTGGAAAGTCTTCAATGGATAGTAGTACACTCATAAATGCATAATGCTTATAGATTTGTTCCTTGAGTGAGGCCTAGTGATTTGTCGGCAACTGGTATTGAACAGTACTTTAGTTTTATTCTGAGATCTATTTGATCGTTTTATCTCTGTGTGAAACGTTGCTCATCTTCTTTGAGTTGGAAAACAACTTGGACTATATATAGGACATGACCTCAGCTTTGCAATGCGGCATTAGCCATTGAGAATGAAGATCATATATTCTTTTCTGTTTCCTGTTGTCAATTTGTTAGGTTGATATTTGAGATGGGTCTTATTTCAATTGATCTTGAGTGCAACGGAGAGTAACCATTGATACAATTTTGGTTGCTATATAATTAGCCATATGTTTAACCTTGCCAATGATGGAAAGATAAAGACGCAATCGTTTTCAAGAGTATCACACGGATTTTTCCTACTCTGATCTTACCATCACATGATTGGTCGTAATTAACTCGTGTTAGAGGGATTGTCAAGAGAATCGACTCAGGTATGCTAAGGCTATCCCTCCTTTCTTTTGGCATGATTCATACAATATAGGCGAAATGAGTAAATGCATAATTTTCATAAATAACTCTATTCATAAAAATGCTAGGGGTGTCTATATTCTTGATTCCCCATATGAGTTATTATTATATCTTGTATTTATGACTATCAGAAAAATACGTATGTTTAAAAAAAGTTTATTTCATGATATTAATCATAGGTATAATGTTCTTTTGACGATCTGAGAAGTTTTATTAACGTAGTTCTCATGCATTGCGTTCATTTATATGTGCATTTACACATGACTTAAGACGACGTTATATACGGATCACCACCTGATCAGCTGGTATACGTTGATGATTTGCCCATAGTGGCCGAGATGATATGATGGGATGCCCTCAGAGGCGTAATAATGTTATGGCATTATATACGTGTATATATATGTATATGGGATATGAGGTTATGGCGTTATATACGCATCACCACCTTATCAGCTGGTATACGTTGATGATTTGCTCACAGTGGTCGATATGATATGATGGGATGCCCTCAGAGGCTTGATGATGTTATGTACGTACGGAACTATCTCATACCCTCCTCATGTGCACAATAACATCCCTAACTGGTACACCCATTCTGAAGGACCTTTCACGAATCCGGAACTGTGTCTCCCATTTCTCTAACACTGCCCTGCAGATCCGATGATAACATTAAAAATTCCCTAAGTATTCTTCACACTCTACTGCAAAATCGCGGTCTTCAGCCACACAACGAACCCAAATTCCTTAGGCACTGCGCTTACATTCTTGAACCCATTAGAACCAGTGTTGAGAGTCACCCACCGTGACATGTTCCCTAATATAACCATACTCCAGCACTCTGTTAGCACATATGCACTCCAAAATAAGTAACCAGATGAATTCATTTACTTGTACATCACATCTAAAAGAAGCATAAACTTTGATTCTTCCCAAAACTTGCACATGAATTGATAAGGCGAAATATAGCACAGATTCATCAAGTTCTTTTCTCGAATTACCCTGATGTGTTCTTTTCTTAGTCATAAATAATCCACCAATGCACCGATAAGCAGAAACCACACAAGTAGACAACCACCCGATCCAATCGTAGATGGTGGTTTTCCCCCACATAGTTGTAAGATACAATCACATAAATCTAGAACACACAAAGATTCCTCCTTCTCGATTACCATGATCTCGCACTGTTAACCAACCAAATTCTAGAAATATCATGTTAAAAACTTTTATAAAATATTCCAAATTATCAACCACAATTGCACATTAGACCTCCTGACAGTCGCATCATCTTACTCAAGAGTTCACATCATTTATAGACTTAGTCATTGACCACCATAATCCCCAAAGCGCTTTAAAATTCCTCAAAGCATGTGGCTATCTTACCACAGAATCTTTACGCCACTCTGTCACTCCCACTTCAATAGAGTCATATCCTTAAGAAAACTTCTCAACATCTGTTGTTCATTCTTGTCCTGCTAGCAGTTCAACCACCGCGAGACACCTACTACCAAATCCTTCCTCATCCATCGTTGCCCAAATACTGCCTAAAATAAAAATCCATCTCTGTAGCACCTAAACTAAAAAATTACTAACTTTAAGCCTCCTTGAAGATCATCTTTCTTGAGGAATCAACAGCAAAGACATTGATTCGATCCTAAAAACACTACACATTGGCATCTCTGATAACCGCTTCTTAGGCACTATTTCACAACACCCTTCCCTGAAGGCAAATCAAAGAATATCATAATGCCGAGGAGCCTTAATGCATTCAAACAAGGGCAACGACCCCATATCACAAATGAGAATTTCCACCAAGTTTGAAATATTCGATCTCACTACTCCGTCAACCGAGGTCTGAACATCCATAGTCCAATTGCCTCTCCTTCGATGGAATTAAAGCCGAACATCTAAACCATGAATTAAATAGTCCTCATTTCGATTCATTCCTTTCCATTGCACAAAAATAAGCACCTTACCATATACACTAACACTGCTCCATAACCACTCATGAACATCATAATGCACCATTCATAGTCGCGAACCGTAGGCAACACTAACATTGCATTGAAATGACATAACATCCCTTAAAAAGGCGATGAAAATAGCTGAATCAAATAAGCATGGAGAAATATCCCGCACCACATCTGCAGTACCATTACAACTTCTCGATGCCCAATTGATAACAAGCGCTCCAGATCACAAAAGATTGAGCATGAGGGTGTAACGACCCGGCCGATCATTTTTAGAATTTACGCCTCGATACCCTATTAACTACTTCCCTAATGTTTATTCATGCTATTTTAATTTGCCGGGACATTCAGTTTTGAGTTTCGAAGAATTTTGGGACACTTAGTCCCTAAATAAGAGCTTAAGTGTTGGAAAGATGATCGTAGTCGGAACAGTTTGAAGACGGCCTTGGAATGGAAATCTGATGGTTCTGTTAGCTCTGTTAGGTCATTTCGGGGCTAGGAGCGTGTTCAGACTGTATTTTGGAGGTTCGTAGCTAATTTAGGCTTGAAATGTCGAAAGTTGAATTTTAGAAGTTTCCGGTTCGATAGTGAGATTTTGATCCGAGGGTCAAAATGGAATTTTGAAAGTTGCAATAGCTTCATCATGTCATTTGCAAAATTTCAGGTCACTCGGACGTGGTTTGGTTAGGTTTTTTATCGAAAGCATATTTTGAGGAAATTTGGAGTTCTTAGGCTTAAATCCTTGATTAAGTCGAGGCTCCGATGTTGTTTTAGGTGTTCTAAGGACTGGTACAAGTTTGAATAAGGAATTAGGTGATGTTGGTGTTTTTAGTTGAGGTCTCGGGGGCCTGAGGATGATTACAAATGGTTGACGGAAGGATTTCGAAGTTAGGTGATTTTCTGAATTCAGCTGGTATCTATCATAAATGCACATGCGGTTTGGGTTCTGCAAGTGCGGAGCCGTAGAAGCGGTGTAGAGATTGCAGAAGCGGATTCTTGGCTTTCCATTCAGGTTCCGCAGATGTGGAAGGTTCACCGGAGAAGCGGTTTCGCATCTGCGAAAAAAGGATCAAAAATGCGGTTCCTGGGCAATTTAATGAAAGTCGCAGATGCGACATTTGGTCCGCTAAAGCGGGACCGCAGATACGGTCCCATGATCGCAGATGCGGAAATAGCTGGGCAGAAATATGAAGTTTCGAGGGTTTAGTTTCAAAAGTTGAAAAATCGATTTGGAGCTTGGGGGAGGGCGATTTTTAGAGGGAAGTGAAGAGGAGATCATTGGGTAGCTATTCTTTAACCCTTTCTAGTTATATTCCATCAACCTATAGTTAATTTCACTAATTAAATTCGGATTAGGGATGAAAATTTGGGGAAAAATTGGATGAACTTCATAGGCCGAATTATTGCGTTTTGATTGGGTTTTTGACATACAAATTGAGAGATTCTCATATGATTAGACCCGTGTGAGTGTGATAATTCTGAAAATATAAATTTCACCCGATTCCTAGGCGTGGCCTGAAGGGGTATTTTGGTCATTTTGCATAATTTTGCATATTTGCTTAGAATTTAATTGTAGAATCGGCTTCTTGAAGTATCATTTACATTATGAAATGGGATTGAATAGATTTTGTCCATTTGGAGTCGGATACTCGTGGCAAAAGCGTGATTTCGGGATGATTTGAGCATTGTTCGAGGTAAGTGGCTTGTCTAACCTTGTATGGGGGACCTTTCCCTTAGGATTTGTATGTTTGGTAATTGAATTGCCTTATGCATGGGGTGACGAGCGCGTACTTGTGCAAGTTGTTGGAAATTTGATTTTTCTTAAAGTATTCATTAGCATGTTTCTTTTCCTTCTTTATCATACTTGAAAATTAGCATGTTGTTAGTTAGAAAAGCATGTTTAGTTGACTTAAATTGACTATTTGCTTAAATTGCCTTGATCGTATTACGTGAAGCATGTTAGGCTAGAATTACTTGTTTCGTTGATATAAAATGCCATTTCTGAATATCTTCTTGCTATGACTGTGTATTTATATTTGGATTACGGATGTGCGATTCCGATAGCTCCCCCCTTGTTTGTTTACTTTGAGAATACAGGTTAAATTCCCGATAGATCCCCCCTTCACAGTTATATGGAACTACAGGAATGCACCTGGTAGATTCCTCCAGTACTGGATATTTACATTTGGGACTATGGATCGGGACTCCGATAGATCCCTGCGCATTGATAGTTGGACTACCGAATGGTATCTCAGAAGATCCACTGGACAGTTGTAATAGGAACTACAGGACAGTATCCTGGGAGATCCTCGTTGTTACTGTTGGTACTGAGATGTATTTACTTCCGTGTTTACTCTGTTTTTGTATATTTGTTGTTGCCCCGTGTAACTTATTTTATTTCACTGCTGTACTCATTTATACTGCTTAGTTCATACTATTGAAACTTTATATTATGTTTAACCTCAGTAGGGCCCTGAGCTTGCTAGTAACTTTCTGACCGAGGTTAGGCTAGGCACTTACTGAGTACCGCTATGGTGTACTCATGCCCTTTCTGTGCATGTTTTTCATGTGCAGATTTCGGTACCTCTACTATTGCTTACCACTCTTGAGGTGAGGCAAGGCGATTCTATAGGGACTTCAAAGTATATATGTCGCGTCCGCAGATCGAGCTGTCTCTCTCTATTCCTGCTTATAGTATTTATCCTTCCGTACTGTTGTTATTGTTAGATATTCCAGTTATTAGAACTATGTAGTGTTTCCTTCAACTTGTGTTCCCGTGAGTTTTCGGGTTTTGGGATAGTGTACCAGTTTTCGAGAAGTTTTGTGTATATGCCGAGTGACATTTAAATATTATTTTCCTTCTATTGTTTCAGTTTTGATTATTTATCTCGCAATTTAGTTTAATTTCAGCATTGTTAGGCTTACTTAGTCGTAGAGACTAGGTGCCATCACGGCAGTTTATGGAGATGGAACTGGGGCCGTGACAGAGGGAATGAAGGAATAAGCTTCAATGGAATCAAATCCCATGATGGAGAATCAATGAGCGAAATGCTCCTAACAGCACTGTAACCTCTCGAAGATAAGTATAGACGTCTCTGTATCAATCCGCAAGTCTATACTAGACTCTTTCATGACTCGTGAGACCCAGTGAACCTAGAGCTCTGATATCAAATAGTCACAACCCAATTTTCCACTATAGGTCGAGATGGCGCCTAACGTCATTGTTAGGCAAGCTAACGGTGAACTATCAATTCAATTATTTATTTTATTATTTTTAAAATCATAAATCTTATTAAGCAAAGGATTCAATGCATTTAAAAATCATGAATACTTAAAATATTAGTAATATACAAAATAAAAGACGACAATATCAAGTCGAACCATAAACAACCACTAGAGTATCCCAAAACCCGGTGTCACAAGTGCATGAGCATTTAATAAGGAGTATAATAATAATACAACATCTATCTGGAATGTAAATAAGGCAGGATGAAGTAAATAATACGATGGAGACCCTGTGGGTTGCGATACATAGCCTGGAATGCAATTCACCATAAAGTCTACCTAGCAGTTGCGCCTATGCTCCAAGATAACCACCAATTGAACATGTATAATCCTGCACAATTAGTGTAGAATATAGAATGAGTACGTAGATGTTTGGTGCTCAGTAAGTATCTATCCTAACCCCGGAGAAGTAGTGATGATGGTCGACATCAACACTTACTATATGTCCAATAAAGCATTATGATAAATCATAAACAGATATGAAGCACAACAGTAGCAGTGATGTAAAAATTGTAACTTAATCTTAAAAACAAATTAATGATATAAATTTGTCAATCTTGTATCCTATCTCAACAACTCGAAAAATATCAAGTACCAATCTCAAATGGATAAGGAATACCATATAAAATGACAGGTATTAGTGGAAGTATAATCTCGTGAATATTCGGACTGCTAGCAATATAATGCATGATTATGCCGAGGTCGTACGGCCCGATCCATATGGTGAGTACACTGCCGAGGGTCGACCGGCACGAACCAGAGATACATCTAATATATTGTCGAGGCGTTCGACTCTCTCCACAAGAATGGAGGAACTTATTGAATTACGAGTCACGTGCTTACAACAAAAATACAGGTGCATAATAGTGAATATAACTATCATGTCCCGAAATCTCACCCGCCGTGATGGCGTCTACTATGATACTAGGCAAGCCGACATTTCAAAACACTTTCAACGTCTAACAAAAATGAATTAAGACATTTAAAATAATCAGAGTTTTTCATAAAAATAGGTTAAACCCCAAAGCATATATGCGGAAAAATATGCCGACATCGGGGTGTCACTAAGTCATGAGCATCTGAATAACCAGTCTAGAAATAGAGTCTACAACAGTTTGTGCCAAAATACTAATACAAGAAAGAAAATATAACAGGAAAGGAAGGGCAAGGACTGCGAAGGTCGACAACTACCTCATAAGACTGATACTCAACCACGCACGAGATCAACGTCCACCGTGTCCGAAATCACCTGATTCTACACACAAGGTTCATGGAGTAACGTGAGTACATCAAACTTAGTAAATAACAATAATAAATAGGGAAGTGAATATATTGACGAGCTACAAAATAATAGTTCATTTTCAGTCGTTACAGCAAAGAATAAACATGCTTTCAAATACGGTAGTTTAAGTCTAATCAGTTTTATACAGTTCAAGTTCAAGCAATTCGGATATAAATTTTTTAAAAAATATTACAACAATGATATATAACAACTAAGTGAAACAACAAATTAAAAGCAAGTACAACCTCTTAGGGCAACAATCACTTAAATCATCACAACAACTCAATCACTCAGCTCTCAGCTCAGCACTCCCACTCAAAAGGTACCTATGCTCACTGGAGTGTATAAACTCCGGAGGGGAGGGGGTCCTTTAGCCCAAGCGTTATAATACGTGCTGACAACTCACGTATTGCACGTACAACTCACATACTATAATAGCAATATCTCGATCTGCATGGACAACTCACGTGCTATAATATAATATCTGGATCTGCACGAACAACTCACGTTCCACACGGACAACTCACGTGCTATAAAATAATATATGGATCCACACGGATGACTCACATTCTATACTATCAATATCTCACAATCAGCCCCTTGGCCTCACTCAGTCATAAATATCTCCAGTCTTTCGGGTTATCAATAATCATGAAAAATCAGCCCAAACAACAATGATATAATGCATCAGTAAGGAATAATGGAGACTGAGATAAAATAAACAAGTAAATTGTGACTTAGTACATAACAACATTTAATAGATAATTCAACATGTAAACGACCTATGTGGGTCCCTACAGCGCCAACACATAATCTAAACATGATTTGTGGTCCAGTATCTCTACTACATGGAGAATGTACATATAACAATAGATTATTTAACTACGCAGTTCCATGGAACGAACCAAGTCCCAATTCCCACCGTGCATGCCCACATTTCCGTCACCTAGAATGTGTGTCACCTCCAAAATACTCATCTGATACAATAATTCAGGGTTTCATACCTTCATGATCAAATTTAAAACGGTTACTTACCTCAAACCGTGTAATTCTTTATTCTGCTATGCCCTTGCGATGAGAATTGTCTCTGAAAGTCTCGTATCTAGCAAAAATTAATTCAGTATATACCAATTATTGTAATTAATTCCATAAGGAAATACAAAAATTTCCAATAAAAATCCGAGATTAACTCAAAAATCGCCTAGGGTTCCATGTCTCGGAACACGACAAAAGTTAAAAAATATGAACGACCATAAAAATTTTATAAATTCCGACATCAACTCGACCTCAAATCATTAATCAATGTCTTTAAAATTTTCTCCCATTTTCAACCCAATCTTTACCCATTTGAACTCAACAATCTTTCCATAAACCTTATTGACATGTATAAATAATACTCTCACACCCAAGAATCATACTCTTAATCACCCATATTTACTCAAACTCGAAATCGAAGGCTAGGTGTTAGAACCTTACCTCATGGGTGAAGATCTTGTGATATTTCCTTGTTGTGTTTCAAAGCTTGAACAAGATCTTAATGAACAAAGCAATTAAGTTTCTTCCTCTCTCTAGAACACTCTCCCTTCTCTCTAAACATTCAGATTTTTGCTCAAAAATGAGATTCAAGGGCTATAAATCGAAGTTGGGTTGGGTAAAATATTAGAAATATTTGAAGCCTCGACCCATATTTGCAATCGCACACGTATGCGGTCTGCAAACTGACTCCATAATTGAAACTCCAAACAAAGTGTCACATGTTTAGGTATGTGGTGATTATACGGCCCGCATACTGAGTCTGTGATTGTATAATGCACAGTAGATTTTTGTCAACTATTTCCTCAAATCTTTTTCACTACGCAGTCCACAGAGTGATTTTGCGACTGCATAGTGCGCCGCAGAAATGTCCTCATCTGCTGAAAATTTTCCTTTACTCCTTTAAGTTTTAAATCTTGGAACTAAGTTTTCCAAATCATTCCAAAACCTCACCAGACCCGAACCAATTATTCCGGCAAAGTCAAATAACAATCGTAAATCATAATTTGAGCAGTAAATGGGGAATAGGGTTGTAATACTCAAAAAAAGTGACCGGGTTGTTACAATAACCTTTACCTTTTATCAAATTTCTTGGCAACAACTCAAGGTGATAAAGATAGGTCATATATATATGTGTGTGTGTGTGTGTGTCACACCTCCTTTTTACGGAACCCGAGGGGGTGTAGTGAAGTTTTTCCAATTAAAGGACAATGGAAACAAGATTATTTATTAAAGGTTCAGAGTCTCCACTTCGGAAATTTATGGTGTCCCAAGTCACCGGTTAAATCCCGAATCGAGGAAAAGAATGACTCTGTTTAACAGTTCACGCACCAGAAATCCGGACAAGGAATTCTAGTAAACCGGGAGAAGGTGTTAGGCATTCCCGAGTTCCGTGGTTCTAGCACACTCGCTCAACTGTCATATTTAGCTTATTTATTCGATTTTATTACATGAAAAACCTATGTGCCATTTTACTTTTTACCACTTTTGTTTAATATATATTTATTTGAGAAAGTGAACGTTTTAAAGTGTGCTTTCGGATTGCGCCGCCGGAGCCCGCAATCCTAGGTAAACTCTATCCAACATTTTGGGATTTGGATTTGGGCCGCATAAAATGCCCACCCGTATTTAGGAATGTAATTTATTAAAGTCGCGCCTAATAGAGTTTAGCGCGTTGTAATCTTTTGGGAGGGTCGTGACTTTCACTAAACGACCCTTCCCAATTTTCTAAATATTTTTAAACTTTTACTGAGGGCCCCACATTTTACGTATTTTTTTTTGGCGTGGCACGCCTCACTTTTAAAGGGTAATCCTAAAGCGGCTACATTATTCTGTTTTTGTCTGTCTCTAAAATAAAAGAGAAAAATCGTAATTAATTACATGCTTAATAATGTAACATATTAATTGCTAGATTAAGACAAATATTGGCGGAAAGGAAATAAAAAAAATTCTAAATTCTAAATAAAATAAATAACAAAATTTGAAATTATAAATAAACTACGAAATTCGCCAACTAATATTCGAAAGCAATCAATTATAGCTAGATTAAAACTCACATAGTTATATTAAAACTATTGAAATTAATTATTTGCAATTAGATTTAACCATAATTACTAAAGCTTATACAAAATTATTAAACTTAAATGCTAACTCATATTGCTCAAATTCGCGCCTATGGATTAATGTTCCTATCTTTGTTGTGTAGAATCATACTTCAAATACATCAAATCTACTGATTCTATTATTAACCAAATATGTTTCTCTGAAATTTGCGGATCTTCGTTACTAACTAGATCCAAAGATTCCACCTCAAGTTGTTTCTATTCCAATATTTGCAAATTCAAATTCGAATTTTTATCTATCAATTAAATTAATTTTAAAAGAAAGAGATCACGAATTACTTTATTTTAAACATGAGAATTAGTAAAGCTAAAGCTATTAGTTATGCGATTCTTGAAACCATACGTCGTATAATTCAATAATCTAACAACTTGCTCAAATTAAGTAAGAATACCGTATTGACTAATATTCACGCCATTTCAAGGATATTAGTTTCGTAATCTAATAGGAAACAGTCTTAATTATTCCTACCTCAATCATTCATATAGCAGAAAAATATATAATTAATGTACTAAAATACAAACGTACTATAACTAAGTACATAAATTTCTGCCATTTCATTTTATCTTCAAGGCGTACATCAAAGTGATTCAAAGTGGTGTACCTGGTATTGGAACACAAAGAAGATGAAGATTAGTATGAAGCAATAGGAGCACACACACAACAACAGTAGTTCAGCAACACATGAGTAACCCAATAACATCGGGAATAGCAGAAAACCCAGGAAATTGCAACCAAGCTAGAAAACCAAGAACTTCCAAATTGTAAAACCAACCAAGAATAAACCCAAGCAACAATACTTGAATTCCAGTAATACTAGAAAATGAACCAGACCAACAAAGAAGTATCGAGTTGCCAAAATATAACTTTTGATTTTTATCACTCAAGAAAAAGAAGCTTGAAGCTTTAATGAACAATAACAGTTGATGCCAATTGTTAGTAGTGAAAAAGAAACAACTTTTTTTCTTTTCTTTCTAACTTTCAAACACTCAAAAATTTTTAAGATTTAAAAGTCTTTTTTCTTTCTTCCTTCTAGTACCGAAAATATTTTTCTCTCCAAATTCTTCTCCTTTTAGTGTTAAATGATTCATATTATATACAAAGTAAGACTAATTCTTTTTTACCTCTTAACTATTAACTTCTTACTTTTAAACTATTATTACTAACCTTTTTATCCTTTTTTACTTTTCCACCCCAATGTTCTTCCACTATGTATCTTTTATCATTTTTTTATTATCTACACTATTTCTAATTTTAATTAAGAAAAAAGTAGTCAACACGGACCCCACAGTCCCCTTTTTTCAATGGTCAAAGAAAACCACATTATTACCCCATAGTTACATAATTATGTCTTGTACCCCATTAAATTATTTTAATAATACTTTAATCTAGTGAACAAAGCACTTAAATTAAATAATTTTCTCAATTTTAAATTCCAAAATACCCCCCAAAATTACTAATAATTACTATTCTACCCCTATCAGCTATAAACAATTCATCTAAATATATTAACCAAAATATAGCAACTATAACAAATTCTTAATCAAATTCAATCAACAAATTCAAATTATATGATGAACAACAAAGAACCGACAATTTGTTTTTGACTGAACAACATTTTTAACAACAAACCAACTTTCAGATTCAACATTAATAACGAACAAGTAAATTCAAATCACTAAACTCAGATTCAAATTAAATTTAACGGATCAAACAAACAAATTTAAATCTCTAACTCAGATCCAAATTTAGACTTAGCACAACAATAAAACAGATACAAATCACTAAACTCAATAATCAATTGAACTTCAATTAAATCTAACAATATTGCAACCAAAATAAAAGATTTATTAAACTAACACCCTTCTATATTAAAACTAAATTCTTTCAAATGAATAAAAAAAACTGAAGAAATAACTAGCGAACAAGAAAATAATCAATCATATACTGATTTTAGATCTGAAAATATCAAACAAAATATGAAAAAAATGAATCTTTAACCAACTAACCGGATCGAAACCATGACGAACTCGGATGGAAACAAATCTGCCCGGAACTTTTGAAACCCAAAATAAACTCGAATCTGCCCGGAACTTCAACAACAACCTCGACGAATCCACCACCAACTTGGAAACGATCATACTATATATGTATATATACACACACAAACACACATATGTGTGGATCTGGGTGGGCGCTTTGTGTGGTGAGGTCATTGTTGTTCATGGCTATGGAGATGCTGGTTATCGTTTGGACGTGACGACGTTGAACGGCGGGGGCTGTTTTGGTGAGCGAGATGGTGGTTTTGGTTGAAGACGATGTGTGGTCGTTAATGGCGAAGAAACGATGGGGCTGGACTTTACTGTTTTAGCAATGATGGGCGACGCAGCACCTGCTGCATCAATGGCGACGTGAGGGAGGTTGAAGGTTGGTGGTTGACGAATAGTGGCGGACGTGGACTGTTTTCCGGCGTAGGGAAAGTGGTGTTCGGACGTCGGGGAGGGAGGGCTGGACAGTGGTGAACGAAGGGGGGATGTGGGGTTTCGTGTGGGGGGGAGGTGGTGTGGTGTGAGGAAGAAGATGAAGAGAGGGGAGTGGGTGCTTAAATGTGACGGCTAGGTTTAGGTTAGAGAGAGTATGTGTGTCTTTAGGTTTTTTAAGTAACAAAAAAATGAAAAAATGAGAGAAAAAGGGAGGGGCGTGTGATCATATAGGGAGGGGGTGGTTGGGCCTGGGTCAAGGGATTTTGGGTTGGGTAGTATTGATTTGGGCTTGAGGTTGATTCAAGAGTTGGCCCAATTCCGAATTCGTTCTTCTATTTTTTGTTCTTTTTCTTGTACTAATTAATAAAACTAAAAAATTCTAAGGTTAAATTATAAAACCCAATATTATCTTAAAATAATAACAAACTCCTAATAATAATTTATTCACTTAAAATTAGCATAACGTACGCCGAGCTAACGTTAGCATGACGTACGCCGAGCTCGTGAAAATGGCGGAAGGCGGCAGTCACGGACGGGGACGACCGCGGAAAATCCCGATTGACACTTTTGAAAAGTTGAATCAATTGATTCTGGAGAAGAACAGTACGAAGGAGGCGAAGAACCCCACCCTGTGCAAGCCCTAGGCACCATGGAAGCTATTGATCAAGCTTCCGAGACAGTGACAGTACAGCCAGATGCTCTAGTAGAAACGACTATGGAAACGCCCAAGACAAAAGAGGTCGAAGGGATTACATCCCTTCCGAGTACAGTGGGAGCAGATCTTTCGGCAGAGACAACCACGCAACTAGCAATGTCAATAGAGGAACAACCAGAGACTACCAAAAACACATTAGAAGAGTTCGACAACACTATTTCAGAAGAATCGATTTGCGACTCATGGTATGGACCTTGACTACATACCCCCAATGATAGTCGATGGACAGCCCATAGTACAACTCGATAAAGCGGAGGTGGAGGAGGAGGAAGCCAAATGGAAGTGTGCCTTAGTGGTATACATCCTAGGCAAAGGTCCTGGCTTCAACGCAATGAGGAGATTTATCAGTCACCACTGGTCCCATGTCCCTAAACCAGAATTGTTCTATCATGACGAAGGATACTACATTGTGAAATTCAAGGCAGTTGCTGATGCCAAAGAGATACTGTGTGCTGGTCCTTACTCAATAGCAAATAGGCCTATGATACTCAAACAATGGACACCTGAATTTGATTTCTTCAGAAGAGTTTCCGACTGAAATACCATTGTGGGTAAAGTTTCCAAAACTACCAATGGCTTGCTGGGGTATGAGGTCTCTTAGCAGAATTGCTACTGTATTAGGAAAGCTAATTTTTGCGGATAAATGTACCACAAAACAGACACGGATTTCATATGCCAGAATGCTCATTGAGGTGACTGTCACTAAAGAACTACCAACAGAGATATGGGTTATGCATCCAAATGGGAAGAAGTTTCTTCAAGATGTGGTTTTCGAGTGGAAGCCTTCCTATTGTGAGAAATGCCAAATAGTAGGACACAATTGTGCAGTGCATCAAAAGCAAATTCCAAAATATCCTACACAAGTGTGGAAGCCAAAGGCAGTCAGGAATGGAGAACTAAGGGCCCTGTTGTGCCAATACAGAGGCAGCCTCCAACGCCATGGGGAACCTAATGGGTTACATAATGAAGCCAGGACAGTCCAAAGCCAGAGGGTTGATAAGGGTAGTGACAAAGGGAAACAACCTCAGAGTGCAACACTCAACATCACCGATTTCCCACCCCTGTCCCCCATCACTGTGAGTAATAGACTTGAAGCAGTTTCTGGTAGTAAAGATGACCCTCCAGGGGAGGTAGGGGGATCAACATCTTATCAATGAAGTGGTTAGTTTGGAATATAAGGGGTGTAAATAAAAGGTACAAGCAGAAAGAAGTTAGGGAGTATATAAAGAAAAAAACATTAACCTAGTTGGATTAGTAGAAACTAAGGTTAAGCAAATACATGCTAGTAGAATTGCAAATCTACTAGCACCAGGCTGGGGTATCTTAGCAAACTATGTCTCAGGTGAAAAGGGTAGAGTGTGGATTCTATGGAATCCAAAAGTTTTTACAGTCACTAGTGTTTTGGAGGAAAGCCAGTTGATTCACAACAGGGTTTCCAGCAGAACAGGGGATTTCACATGCTTCCTCACTGTGTTGTATGGTTTTAATGATCTGGAACAGAGAAGATCCTTATGGAGCAGTTTACAAGCACTGGCAGCAGGAATGCAAGACCCATGGGTTGTTGCTGGGGATTTCAATGCTGTCTTATGTGACAAAGATAGGCAATCTTGCAAGCCAGCCAGACTCCCTGAAACTCAAGAGTTTAACAAATGTATGCAGCTAGCTAGACTGTCAGAATTGCCTTTGAGAGGTGACTATTACACATGGACAAATAAGCAAACTGGTGTGAACATAGTATGCAGTAGGCTGGATAGAGTCTTTGGCAACTACGAACGGATGATCAAATGGAACCATGTGGTAACTGATTATGATTTGCCTTTAATCTCAGACCATAACCCCATGTTATTGACACTGACATCATCTTCCTGGCATGGGAAGAAGACTTTCAAATTCTTTAATGTCTAGACTGAGTATAAGAACTTCCAGCAGATTGTGGCAAGAGTGTGGCAAGATGGAAAGTCAGACACAATGAGAGCAATATGGGCCAAACTCAAAGCCTTGAAGAGCCCCTTGAAGGTCCTGAATATTAAAGAATTCAAGACTATATCACAGAGAATAGAACAATGTAGACAGGAACTGGGGACAATACAAGCCCAAATGAATCAAGCATACACTGATGGCCTACAACAGAAGGAGAAGGAGCTGGTCCTAAAATTGGAAAAATGGTCAATGATTGAAGAAAGTGTTCTCCAACAGAAGGCAAGAGCAAAATGGATACAACTTGGGGACGCCAAAACTAAGTACTTCTCTGCATTAATGAAGGAGAGAACTCAACACAACCAGATTACTGAACTTACCAATGCAATGGGAATCAAACTTAATACAACTGAAGATATCAAAGAAGAAATCATGGGATTCTACAAGACACTGATGGGAACTTCTGCAACTAATCTGCCTGCTATAAACCAGCTGTATATGTCAAATGGACCAAAACTGACACAACAACAAAGACAGGAACTATGTGCTGCAGTAACTGATACAGAAATAGTAGAGAGTCTCGAGGCTATTGGAGATGACAAAGCACCAGGGATAGATGGATACAATGCTGTATTTTTCAAAAAGAGCTGGGGCATCATTGGTAACCATGTCACCACTACCATTAAGCAGTTTTTCACTTGAACTAGGATGTGCAAACCAATAAAATGTGCAATTATTAGCCTCATTCCTAAACTGTCCAAACCATCTACAGTCAAAGAGTATAGGCCTATTGCTTGTTGTTCTGTTCTCTACAAAATCATCTCAAAGATTCTGGCTAACATGCTGCAGAAGGTGATGGCAAGTATCATCAGTGAAGCTCAGGCAGGATTCATCCCAGGCAGAAAGATCCAGGACAACATCATCCTAGCATATGAGCTAGTCAAAAGCTATACTAGACATCATGTGTCCCCCAGATGCATGATAAAAATTGACCTCCAGAACGCGTATGATTCAGTTGAATGGGTATTTCTACAGCAGGTTATGGAACAGATTGGCTTCCCCATCGCCTTCACCAAATGGATAATGGAATGTATCTGAACAGTGAGCTTCTCTGTGCTAGTTAATAGAGAGGCAACTATACTCTTTGCTGCTGCCAGGGGACTGAGGCAAGGGGACCCCATTTCCCCCTTCCTATTTGCCTTGGTCATGGAGTATTTAAGCAGATCATGCACCTCACTAATAGATGATCCAGCATACCAATTTCACCGCAGATGCAAAAAACTGGGCATTACACATATGTGCTTTGCTGATGATTTGCTATTGTTTGCCAATGGAGACATTACCTCTGTCATGGCCCTATCCAAATGTTTCTCCCAATTCTCTGAAGCTTCAAGACTGCTGGCTAATCTGAACAAGAGCTCAGTCTATTTTGGAGGGGTAGCACTGGCTATATCGAAACACATCCTCGACCACCTTGGCTATGAGCAAGGTCAATTGCCATTCAAGTATCTAGGAGTTCCACTGTCCACCAAGAAAATCACACTGCTGCAATGGCAACCTCTAGTGGATAGAATCACAACTGCCAAGATCACTTCTTGGACTGCAAAAACACTGTCTTACTATGGGAGAATACAACTGGTTCAATCCGTCATCTTTGGGGTCCAAGCTTACTTGGCACAACTGTTTATATTGCTGTGAAAGTACTGAAAATGATAGAAGGCATTTGTAGGAGTTTCATTTGGTATGGGATGAACACAATAACTAAGAAAGCATACATCTCCTCGGACAAAATGTGTACCCCAAAATCAGTTGGAGGGATGAATCTCACAAACCTCAAGCTCTGGAACAAAGCTGCCATTGCAAAGACCTGATGGGATCTAGCTCATAAAAAGGACAAGCTAAGGATTAGGTGGATCACTGTATACTACATCAAAGACAGACCTATAGAATCCATTCCAATTCCTGCTCAGGCAAGTTGGATGGTTAGAAATATCATCCAATCAAGAGACATTCTACAGAGGATCCAGCATTGGAAGGAACAAAAGTGCTTGACTAGACAATTGTACCAGTCACAGATGCAAGTATTGCCGAGAGTCCCATGGAAGAATTTAATCATACAAAACCATGCAAGGCCAAAGGCAATTTTCAACCTATGGCTATTCCTACAGGACAGACTCCCAACAAAGGATAGACTGCACAGCTGGGGAATGAGTATTGATCAACAATGCACCTTATGCCAAATCCACTCGGAAATAAGAGACCACTTGCTAATGACCTGCCCTGTCACTGTGGACTTATGGAAAGAACAATGAATTGGCTGCAAGAAAGCTATCCACCCATTACTGATTGGAACCAGAAAATGCAGTGGTGGATTAGCAAAGCCAAGGGCCGAACATGTCGAGCAACCAACTTCAAAATGGTAACTACTGAATTTGCATATGCTGTCTGGCTAGAAAGGAGTGCAAGAGTCTTCAACAAGATATTTCGATGTAACACTGTCTTATTGAGACATAGTGTATAATTGTAATGTTAGAGGTACCCCACGAATTAGACAACAACTACAACACCTTCGAATATAGTAGTGTTAGGTAGTTAGGATAGTAGAAACAGTTTTTATGTTATCTCCCAGACAGTCAGCTGAGTTGAAGCTAGACTGTGGTTTTGTAATGTTACTTCATTGGTGATTAATGAAAAGCCTTAATTACCAAACAAAAAACTTAATTAATCCTAATTGTTGAATTAAATCCTACATGCAAGTGTGACATATTTTTGTATTTTTTAATTAATTTAACAAATAAACATGCACATACAAATGCAAATAATACAAGGAAAATAACAGAAACTTCACAACAATTGCAAAAATTAAAAATTGTTTTCTTTTGAATTTTCTAGGAGTAATTCATATATAGGGCAAAAATCACGTGCTCACAGCTGCCCCTCATTGTTCGAAAACACGAAGGTTTTTCGTGCAAAGATAAAGTGAGCGGATACGAGCGATTTTTGCCCGTTCGTGTACTCCGTGTGAAGCGTTTGTTTGAAAGATTTAACCAAACCTTTGCTTCGAAGGTTTCCTACATATCCCTGGCTAAAAGGGAATCAGGTTAATGTAGTTCGGGAAGTTTCGGTAGCTGGGACTACCAGGGGATTGCAATTTTTCCGTTACTGCTGCATGCTGTTATTACTGCTTACCAATCTCCTTATTACACCATGCTAAAAGAAAAATCAAGAAGCTAGGCTAGACTACGAATTACATGATTCTATCTATCTTCAACTCGCTCCTGTTGCATGTCTTTCCTGTCGGCCTATGTTTCCTCCGCAAACTGCTGTGGATGACACTGGCCTTTTGCCTTTGCAGAACACAAGCCCCATCCCTCATTTCGTTTTGTCTGCTGGGGATATTGCTTCCTTCGTTAAAGATTGCTATGCTTTGGGATTTTCCTCGTAGCCTTCTGTATTATTGACTTCTGATTTGGTCTTGAAATGTATTCCTCTGTTTTGCAGGCGGACTCCTGACCTTCTCAATTTCAACTTTAAAATAAACACCTCCATTCTCTAGGCGGGCTCCTGACTTCAACTATGAGATAACAACCTCCATTCTGCAGGCAGGCTCCTGACTCCTTCAACTTAAAAAAAACAACACCTCCATTCTACGGGCGGGCTCCCGACTTCAACTATAACTTAAAAGATAACAATCTCCATTCTACAGACGGGCTCCTGACTTCTTCAACTTAAAATATAGCAACCTCCATTCTACAGGCGGGCTCTTGACTTCAACTAAAAACTGAATTTAACAACCTCCATTCTACAGGCGGGCTCCTGACTTCTTCAACGCAAAATATAACAACCTCCATTCTACAAGCGGGCTCCTAACTTCAGCTAACAATTTAATTTAAAAATGTCCATTCTACAGGCGGGCTCTTGACTTCTTCAACTTAAAATATAACAACCTCCATTCTACAGGCGGGCTCCTGACTTCAACTAACAACTTAATTTAACAACCTCCATTTTACAGGAAGGCTCCTGACTTCTTCAACACAAAATATAACAGCATCCATTCTACAGGCGGGCTCCTGACTTCTTCAACTTAAAATATAACAACCTCCATTCTATAGGAGGGCTCCTGACTTCAACTAACAACTTAATTTAACAATCTCCATTCAACAAGCGGGCTCCTGACATCTTCAACGCAGAATATAACAACCTCCGTTCTACAGGCGGGCTCCTGAATTCTTCAACGCAAAATATAACAACCTCAATTCTACAACTGGGCTCCTGACTTCTTCAACGCAAAAACAACCTCCATTCTATAGGCGGGCTCCTGACTTCAACTAACAACTTAATTTAACAACCTCCATTCTACAAGCGGGCCCCTGACTTCTACAACGCAAAATATAACAACCTCCATTCTACAGACGGGCTCCTGACTTCACCAGCTTAAAATATAACAACCTCCGTTCTACAGACGGGATCGTGACTTCTCCTTTTGAAATTGTGTTTATCGGCATGGTTCTTTACCTTCCTCCTCACACTTTTCTTTCATAAAACATCCTTCCAAATTACTTTCCTATATAACTTGGATTGACTTCCTCGTTCTTCCGAGAAAAGTTTCGACTACGACAAAATATTTTCTGCCCCAGTTCTGGTGCTCTTTCTTAAGGTGTATCTTTCTGCCATAATCTTCATTTTATTTTCCTGTTCCAAATCAAAGAAATTTTTGTTAGTTTAAAACGTGGTGAGTGGGCGTGCCACTCCCGTTGAGATGACTTTTCTTTCCCTTTTCCTGCTCTACAGTCCCAAAACATGTTGGGGATGATGTCATTTACTGGGGACATTTCTGTTGGGGATGGTTTATCTATTTATCCCTTCCCCGTTCCGTGTTTCGTAACTTGCTGGGGGTTATTTTTCTGAAGATGAATTTTCTTTTCTTCCTTCACTATTCTGTGTGGTCCGTCCACATCGAAACTTGGTCGATAATCGGTCGGAGTTCTATTGGGGATCCTCTTGGAACTTGGTCCACAATTTTCCCAGCATGCTGCTTTTCCCGCTTCTCTCTGTACTTTCCTTGACATTCTATACCAATTTATTGTTCGGCCTTGCAACCAATGTTTTTTCGTCTTATTGCCTTGTCTCTGGCCTGTCCTCTTCACATTATACTTTGTACCATTATTGCAACTCGTAGTAAGCTCTAAAATATCTTTCGCAAAAACAAATTTCTGGAAAAAGTCTTTAACCAAGAAATGAATAATGATGACTTCAAGAGATAGAAAAAGAAGAAGTCTTTCTGAACGAATGTTGGGGAAAAGAAAAGAAAAAGAACTGATCATGTCGTACATTCCAGATTAATCAACCCTGTCCAATTGTATCAATGAATCTTTCTGATTGCCTTATTTATCGGGGATAAACAGATGCCCAACTTTTTGCAAAATGCGGATCCTTTCCGCCAATTTATCTTGTCGCCTCATAGTGCCCTTCGAGAGGTTTTCACTAATAAGACTCTCTCATTTCACTCAGCTCACGTCAACTTATGGTGCCTGTGAAGGTTTTCACCTATAAGACTCTCTCATTTATTTTCTCTCTTAGCTGGGGACTGGAGTGTTGCCGATAAGATTCTCTCTTCTAAGGATTCTTTTGGCTATCAATTCCTTCAACTCATGATCAAAATTTTTCCAAAATTAAACATAACTTCTGCCCCAGTTTTCTTGCTTGGGGGATTTTTGATTCTTGTTTGTTGGGTGATAACACTTCCGGGGGGATCTCTTTTTCCCCTCTTGTTCTTCTTCCAAAACTAGTTCCTTCAAAACTTTTATTTTCTTTCAACACTGCTAGGGATAAAAATGTCATCAGCTGGGGATAACGCTGTTGAGGATAATGCCATTGGGGGATTTTCATTCCTTCAATAGTGGTGCTGTGTTGGGGATAACATTGGTTCGAAGACCACTTCCTTTTAGACTTTTCTTATTTTCCTTCTTCCCCAAAATGGATACCTTATTTCCAGAAAATTTTCGGCCCCAGTTTACTAAACCTCATTGCATCACACTTCTCTGTCATCAATGACATTTCACGTCCCTGTTTCACATCAAAGAAAAGTTTGGGTTAGTTTAAAATGGGGTTGTTGGTTGTGATAGTCTAGCTGAGATGCTTTTCTTCTTATCTTTCCCACGCTCTGCGCTGTCCGACCATCTTGAAGCTGGGCCGATAACGACCCTCCTATCGATTCCTTACTCACAAAATTCTCACCGTTGTTTTCCATATGACTTCGTATCGTTTCTGTGACAGTTGATTTTCCTTAAAGATTTTGCAATGTTTTGCTGATGAACCGCTTTCTCCGGGGATATTCCTCTTCTTTCGTGGCATAGCTTGGGAACTGGCATTTTTCGGATCCTTGAGTCTCACATGAATTTCCCAAATCATGCCCATCACTCTCTGCATTGTTCTTTCTCGATTTGTCCACGGGCCTTGGCCTTGAGATCTATATCATTTGATTCCTGCTCAACATATCCTTCTTGACACTGGTCGGTCCTTTTGTCAATCTCATCTTGCTGGGAATATCTCGACACAAGCCTTGCGCTTATTCCTTCCTGACTCATACCTCTTTAATGCACCAGTTAGATCTCGTCTTGCCTAATTGGAAGCTGATGGCATATTTTGAAGTCATTTCTCACTTGTTTTGACCAAACAGACTCTCCTAGAAATTTTTCTATGAAAGGAGAAAGAAAAAAAGGAACAGAATAAAAACGAAGGACAAAGATGACTCTCTAACAAGAGAAACGATGAAACAAAACCCTATCAAATGCGGATACCTACTCTAATTGTCATGACATGCACATGTGGCCTATCCTCCGTCATCAATCGTCTTTCAAGATCTTCGGTCGGTGATTCCCCATTCGATTCTCACCTTCATTCGACTTGTAGTGACCGAAGGTTTTCACTTTCAAGCCTCTCTCATTTTGGCGTTTTTCTCTCAACTCTCAGTCGCCTCAAAGTGCCCGTGAAGGTTTTCACCGATGAGACTCTCTCATTTGTATTATTTTTCAGTAGGAAATTGTGGTGTTACCAATAAGACTCTCTCATATATCTTCTTTGTTGGGGACCAGAGCCTTTTTCTGCTAGGGATTAGAGTCTTTTCTGTTGGGGATCAGAGTGTGTTCTGATAAGACTCTCTCGTTTTTCTAACTTGGCATCTTTCGAAGACTGATCAGAAGGTCTTTCTTTGGACAGTAATGTGGGATTGGGATATGCTAGAAATAAAGGGTATTCAAAGGCTCAAAAACACATCAATTTAGTTTAAAATTACAACTTTTGGAATTAGATTTTTTTTACCACAAACATAACCTTTGCCCCAGTTTCTTGCTTGCGGATTTTTGATTTTTTGTTATACTATGACCGAGCTGCGAAGTGCCTACATATCCTCTTTGAGGAATCAGGTCAAACGTAGTTCCCAATTCCTTGTTGTTATAATTTTCCTTCTTTCATTTTTCTTTTTCTTTTCTCACTCCTCTTTTTCTCTTTTGTTGTTTTTATTGTTTTTGTTTTTTTCTTTTTTTTTATTTTCTTATCTTTTCTTGTTTCTACTCTTTGCTAATGATTCTGAAAGAGGTGTAAGAATGAAAATAAATAAGGCCAAAAGGGTTAACGAAGCATAAAGTGTTTGGATAGCAGAACAAAATGCCTTCGTCATTCCAATCTCCAAAACATGCCAAGCACAAACAAACCGCTGAAAATATCAATAACATCTTTTGATTGCACCAGATTAGATAACCATTTCCACACATTTGCCTTTTCATTTTTCGCTTTTAAAGCACCGTTGGGAAACACTCTCACTTTCATTACAACAAACGACCCTCATGTCAATTTGGCAAATGTTGCCTTTAACGATTTTCTTAATGTTTTACTTGCCCCAATTCCACATGACTCGAGCTCTGAATAATCTCAAACTGTCCTAATTTCCTTTAAATTTTTTGATCACCTCTCAATGGTTATATGATTAACTTTTAAGATTAGGCCCAAACTGTGTGCGCATGTCAAGTCACTAGAATCGGCGCTGAACAAAATGATAAAAGAACTAAGCGAAAAGGTGCCTGGAAATAATAAAAGACCGTATTTTGCATTAGACTAACGGTGGAATGGTTTTATTAACAATACAAACAAAAACAAACGAGATTACAATCCCGAAACAAACCTGGACAAAACTAAATAAACCGCTATGACAAAATAGAAAGATAAGAAGGTTTGACACAAGAAAATATCTGGATTACAACCCTAAGAATAATCTGGACAACAGAAATGACAACAAAATAAGCCACCAAAAGCTTCTCTCCTGCTAACCAAGGAACAGAGCGTCCTCCCACTTATCAAACCTGGCATCTTAGCCAGTGAGCTTCGCATCAATATTGCCAAGACCATTACCAACTTTAATATCATATACCTTAGTCAAAAAGTTCCCAATAGGATTCAAGTGCTCCCTATCATGAGGCCTCATCCCCACAAAGTGTGCATCATGATGTGCAGGTAAGAGATTCTGCATGATATTCTGGGTGTCATTGTCTTGGATTATAATCAGGGTTTTCAGGATCTTGTGTTTTCGGCTTACCACAAACCAACCACCTTAACTTTCTTTTTGATTCAAAACAAAACAGGTTAGAATGGACTCAGTTGGTCCTCATTGTTAACAACATCTTTTTCCTTCTTTTTTTTTTCATTTTTTCATTTTTTTCTTTTCTTTTTTTTTCATTTTTTCATTTTTTTCTTATATAGTAGTGGTCGAATCTTATGGATATTGCCTACGTATCATGACCCCGCATGAAACAGACTTTGTGTAGTTCGGACAAATAAAAGATAAACAACAATAAAACATTGTTTTTAAATTTTCCATAAAAACAAACTAGGTTTCAAAGGTTTAAAGATGACCTACAAACTCGAAAATCAAACAACACATATATTCTAACCAAAAGAATTACAAACTTAAGAACAAACGGCCAGCTATCTTTCCTTGTTTGCCCAAATTCAACCAAATGGTTTTTTTTGCAAACGTGGCCCTTTCACTTGATATTTGAGGCCGAGGAGGATTAGTTTATGAAGTTTAACAAACCTGTTCGTTCTTTTACGAAAATAGTCTTTCAACAACTAAAAAATAGACTAAGGCTATCTCACCAAGAACAGTTTAGTACATTATTGAAGACGGCTCGGCTTGTTTTGACCAAAACATTCGAACGACAATCACTTGCCCACTGACTCCTTTTTTTCAAATTTAAGTAAAAAGGTCAGGTTTTGCAAGATGACCTTTCAGCACTTTGGGAACGAAGATTTTAAAGTTGTGCGGGTCAATTGGCCAAAATATAAAAAATTACCCAAAGGTGGCTGTTTATGCAAAGTCAGCCTTCCGGCGTTCCTTTCGGGAACATTCGGCAATATTTGATAAAGGCAGCATCACCGACTTATTTACAACTCTTTTTGTTAATTTTTCAAAATAGAAAAGCCAGATATTTGCAAACATGACCTTTAAGCGCCTTGGGGATGGAGATTTTAAGGTTGTGTGGGTTAACCAGTCGAAAATCAAAAAAAAAATGACCCAAAGTGGTCATTTATGCAAAGTTAGCCTTCCGGCGTCCCTTTCGGGAACATTCGGCTATATCTGACAAGAGCGGCATCACCCGACTTATTTACATTGAAATTAAAATTTGACAATTTTTTCTATTTTCTCAAAAGTGGAGGTTGGACCCCATGAGGGTTGCCTACGTATCTCACATCCGCTGAGAATCAAACCGAACTACCTAATTTTTGAAAACAAATATATTTTTTTGCTTTTCCGTTTATAACAAGCAAACTATTTTCCTTTCCTTTTTGAAAACAAAGCAAAAATGAAAGACTATTTTCTAAACAAAGCAAACAAAAGTAAAATATTTTTCTTTTTTCCTCTTCTCAAAATTTCGGCAGATTTCCGACAGATTTGAACATAAAGACTCTTTTTTTAAAGTAATCATCTAACTCTCCAACTGCTATTTTCTTTTTCTCTATTTTCTAATATTCCCTAGATTCAGAAGTTGGTCAACATGCGGGTCCGAAACAAATAAATGCACAGAACACAAGTAGGATGAATCAAGATGGTCTTTTTTGTTTCAGGTTGCTATTCCTAGACTGACCCAACCCCTATGTTGAGTCCCCTAAGTCAAAATGCACATGATGCAAATAAGCGTTCCTACTAGGGATCCGGCATTAGGATAAGTTTTTCTAGATTCAAAACCTCTGTGTTTGTTCTACACCTGGCTTATCCAAGCGGACAGCTCGAGCCGAGGAAGAGACGGCAATCCAGGAATACAGAAGCTTCGACGGCTTTGCGACTTATCCAAACCTTGTTCTAAATTGGGATTTGCCACTCTACAGAAAAGAAGTCGTACGTCGTGCATCCTTCTTCATGTTTCAGAAGACTCAGAGAGGAGATGAGTTTCGGTACAGTTTATATACAGTTCACATAATACCAAAGCGGTAAAAGCAATTAATTAGCACATTAAGCACATATCATGTAACAAAATCAGATAAAGCCAAACACAACATTTATTCTAAGCTCGAATTCTGAACCCTGAACAAAACGTTCTGGGTTATTATCCCCAGCAGAGTCGCCAGAGCTGTGACACCTCCTTTTTACGGCACCCAAGGGAGTGTAGAGGATTTTTTCCAATTAAAGGACAATCAAAACGGGATTATTTATTTGAAGATTCAGAGTCGCCACTTGGGAAATTTATGGTATCCCAAGTCACCGGTTAAATCCCGAATCGAGGAAAAGAATGACTCTGTTTAACAGTTCCCGCACCAGAAATCCGTATAAGGAATTCTATTAACCCGGGAGAAGGTGTTCGGCATTCCCGAGTTCTGTGGTTCTTGCACGATCTCTCAACTATCATATTTAGCTTATTTATCCAATTTTATTACATGAAGAACCTATGTGCCAATTTTATTTTTTACCGCTTGTATTTAATATATATTTGTTTGAGAAAGTAAATGTCGTTTAAAGTGTGCTTTCGGATCGCTCCGCTGGAGCCCGAAATCCTAGGCAAACTCTATCCATCATTTTAGGATTTGGATTTGGGCCGCATAAAATGTCCACCCGTATTTAGAAATGTAATTTATTAAAGCCGCGCCTAATAGATTCTAGCGCGTTGTAATCTTTTGGGAGGGTCGTGAAATTCACTAAACGACCCTTCCCAGTTTTCTGAATATTTTTAAACTTTTACTGAGGGCCTCGCATTTTACGTATTTTTATTTGGCGAGGCACGCCTCACTTTTAAAGGGTAATCCTATAGCGGCTACATTATTAATTGTTGTGTGTCTCTAAAATAAAAGAGAAAAATTCTAATTAGTTATATGCTTAAAAATGTAACATATTAATTGCTAGATTAAGACGAATATTGGCGGAAAGGAAAATTAAAAAAATTATAAATTATAAATAAAATAAATAAAAATTTTCGTACTATGAAATTCGCCAACTAATATTCGAAAGCAATCAATGATAGCTAGATTAAAGCTCACATAGTCATACAAAAACTATTGAAATTAATTATTCACAACTATTTGCAACTAGATTTAACCATAATTACTAAAGCTTATAAAAAAATTATTAAACTTAAATGTTAACTCATATTGCTCAAATTCGCGCCAATGGATTAATGTTCCTATCCTTTCTATGTAGAATCATACTTCAAATACATCAAATCTACTGATTCTATTATTAACCAAATATCTTTCTCTGAAATTTGCGGATATTCGTTACTAACAGAATCCAATGGTCCCACCTGAAGTTGTTTCTATTCTAATTTTTGCAAATACAAATCCAGATTTTTATCTATCAATTAAATTAATTTGAAAATAAAGAGATCACAATTTACTTTATTTTAAACATGAGAACTAGTAAAGTTGAAGCTATTAGTTATGCGATTCTTGCAACCATACGTCATATAATTCAATAATGTAACAACTTGCTCAAGTTAAGCAAGAATACCGTATTGACTAATATTCACGTCATTTCAAGGATCTTAGTTTCGTAATCTAATAGGAAACGGTTTTAATTATGCCTACCTCTATCATTCGTATAGCAGGAAAATATATAATTAATGTTTAACTAAAATACAAATGTATTATAACTAAGTACATAAATTTCTGCCATTTTATTTCATCTTTAAGGTGTACATCAAAGTAATTCAAAGTGGTGTACCTGGTATTGGAATACAAAGAAGATGAAGATCAGTAGGAAGCAATAGCAGCACATACACACACAACAACAGCAGTTCAGCAACACAGGAGTAACCCAATAACAACGGGAATAGCAGAAAACCCGGGAAATTGCAACCAAGCAAGAAAATCAAGAACTTCCAAATTGTAAAACCAACCAAGAATAAACCCAAGCAACAATACTTGAATACCTGTAATACTAGAAAACGCACCAGACCAACAAAGAAGTATCCAGTTGCCAAAAAATAACTTCTGATTTTTATCACTCAAGAAAAAAGAAGCTTGAAGCTTTAATGAACAATAACAGTTGATGCCAATTGTTAGCAGTGAAGAAGAACAATTTTTTTTTCTTTTCTTACTAACTTTCAAACACTCAAATATTTTTATGATTCAAAAGTCTTTTTTCTTTCTTCACTCTAGTACCGAAAATATTTTTCTCTCCAAATTCTTCTCCTTTTAGTGTTAAATGAGTCCTATTATATACAAAGCAAGAGTAATTCTTTTTTACCTTTTAACTATTAACTTCTTACTTTTAAACTATTATTACTAACCTTTTTACCCTTTTTTCCTTTTCCACCCCAAAGTTCTTCCACTATGTATCTTTTAACCTTTTATTATTACCTACATTATTTCTAATTTTAATTAAGCAAAAAGTAGTCAACATGGACCCCACAGTCCCCTTCCTTTTCAATGGTCAAAGAAGACCACATTATTGCCTCATATTTACATAATTATGTCTTTTCCCCATTAAATTATTTTAATAATACTTTAATCTAGTGGACAAAGCACTTAAATTAAATAATTGTCTAAATCTTAAATTCCAAAAATACCCCCAAAATTACTAATTACTATTCTACCCCTATCAGCTATAACCAATCATCTAAATATATTAACCAAAATATAGAAACTATAACAAATTCTTAATAAAATTAAATCAACAAATCCAAATTATATGATGAACAACAAAATGCCAACAATATTTTTTTTGACTGAACAACATTTTTAACAACAAACCTACTTTCAGATTCAACAACAATAACAAATTAGTAAATTCAAATCACTAAACTCATATTCAAATTAAACTTAACAGATCAAACAAACAAATTCAAATCTCTAACTCAGATCCAAACCTAGACTTAACACAACAATAAAACAGATTCAAATCACTAAACTCAATAATCAATTGAACTTCAATTAAATCTAACAATATTGCAACCAAAATAAAAGATTTATTAAACTAACACCAATCTATATTGAAACTAAATTATTTCAAATAAATAAAAACAAACTTAAGAAATAAACAAGAAAATGATAACCAACGAACAAGAAAATAATCAATCATATACTGATTTTAGATCCGAAAATATCAATCAAAATAAGGACAAAAATGAAACTTAAACCAGCTAACCGGATCGAAACCATGACGAACTCGAATGGAAACAAATCTTCCCGGAACTTTTGAAACCCAAAATAAACTCGAATCTGCTCGGAATCTCAACAACGACCTCGACGAATCCACGACTAACTTGGCAACGATCATACTATATATGTGTATATATATATATAATATATATATATATATATATATATATATATATATATTATATATATATATATGCACATATGTGTGGACATGGGTGGGGGTTTGGTGTGTTGAGGTCGTGGTTGTTCACGCCTATGGAGATGTTGGTTATCGTTTGGACGTGACGACGACTAACGACGGGTGCTGTTTTGGTGAGCGAGATGGTGGTTTTGGTTCAAGACGATGAGGGGTCGTTAATGGCAAAGAAACGATGGGGCTGCACTTCGTTGGTTTAGCGCTGATGGACGACGCAGCACCTGCTGCGTCAATGGCTTCGTGAGGGAGGTTGACGTGTGGTGGTTGACGACTGGAGGCGGACTGTTTTCCGGCATAGGGGAAGTGTTTTTCGGACGTCATGGAGGGCGGGCTGGACAGTGAAGAACGGAGGGGGGGCTGTGGGGTTTCGTGGGGGGAGGTGGTGTGGTGGAGGAAGAAGATGAAGAGAGGGGGGTAGGTGCTTAAGTGTGAAGGCTAGGTTTAGGTTAGAGAGTGTTGGTGTGTCTTTAGGTTTTTTGAGTAACAAAAAATGAAAAAATGAGAGGAAGAGTGAGGGGGGCGTGTGATCAGGTGGGGGTGGTTGGGCCTGGTTCAAGGGGTTTTTGGTTGGGTAGAAAATGTTTGGGCTTGGGGTTGATTCAAGAATTGGCCCAATTCCGAATTCGTTCTTCTATTTTTTGTTCTTTTTCTTGTACAAATTAATAAAACTAACAAATGATAAGATTAAATTATAAAACCCAATATTATCTTAAGATACTAATTTACTCCTAATAATAATTATCATTTAAAATTAAATAACAATCAAAACACCATCACGCAATTTGGACATTAAAGGCTAAAAATGTAAAAGATGCCTATTTTTGTGATTTTCATTTTGTAAAACAAACTTAATTACTCCTAATTGTAGAATTAAATCCTACATGCAAGTATGATATATTTTTATATTTTTTTATTAATTTAACAAATAAATATGCACATACAAATGCAAATAATACAAGGAGAATAACATAAACTTCACAACAATTGCAAAAATTAAAAATTGTTTCTTTTGAATTTTTTAGGAGTAATTCATATATTGGGAAAAAATCACGTGCTCACTATATATATATATATATATATATATATATATATATATATATATATATATATATATATATATATATATATAGACACACACACACACACACACACACATAAAAACAAACACACACACACACTCTCTCTCCTAATTTATGTGAATCTATTTGACCGAACACGGTGTTTAATAATAAATGAAGACTTTTAGAACTTGTGATCCTAAAAAAGTCAAAAAGGGACCAGAGTATTTGTGTGGTTATAAAAGTTTCTCATTAAGAGGGAATTGTAAGTATAAGCTAGATTGTTACCAATTTAGAAAGGAGTCATTCTTGTTAGAACGGACCAAAAAGGAAATAGGTTCACAAAAAAAGAAATACGTGTGTGTGTATTTCTAATTCAGTTTGAATTATAAATTCAATTATTTAATCTAAAAAGTGGAGTTTAAATAATTCATATATTACATGATAGAATCCTGAGTTTACCCGGACATAAACACGCTTTAGCTACGTATGGACTCTCGTCACCTCGTGTGTACGTAGCACCCACAACTAGTAGCACATAACAACTAGTAGCACATAACCTAGGGGTAATAACCCCCCCCCCCCCTCCCAGGTTAGACATGAGACTTACCTTGCTCCGAAGTTTCATAATCAGCTCAAATGCCTCTCTAACTCCTTGACTCAAAGACAACAATCCGAAACTAGTTAAGCAACTGCAAATCAATCAAAATATACTCCAATACGTACAATTTAAAAATTTATAATAATTCTCAACTCTACTCAAAAAGTCAATAAATTTCCTCGGGCTCACGTGCCCGAATTTAAAAAAAATATTGAAAATAATTATTACCCATAACACCAAAAACTCAAATATATAATTTATTCTTAATTCCATGTCCAATTTCATGGCAAAAATTACCAATTATCAAAATTCTAGCTTTTCTTCAAAGTCTCACAATTTCCATGTTCAAATCCATGTATAATTCATGCATTTAACTCACAATGAGAGGAAATCATTGAACTCCTAGTTGGTGATGAAAATTATGCTCAAAAATCACTCCCAAAGTCGGCTCCCATGAAGAAATGGATTGAAAATGAGCCAAACCCCAATTTTTAAAATGGCAATGCCCGGCAATTCTTTCTTCGCGAAAACGGCAAGGCCCACGCGTTCGCGAAGCAGTACCAGCCCCCGCTCCCCATCTCCTCTACGCGTGCGAGACAAGGCTCATGAACGCAAAGACCAAACCCCCTGCCAGGTCAACTTCTCTTATGCGAACGCGACTAGGCGAGCGCGAACGGGACTAGGCGAGCGCGAATGCGGAGCACAACTGCCTACCATTTCGCGAAAGGAACCTCCCTATCGCGAACGCAAAGAACAAAAGGCCCAACTCAATTTCTTTCTTCAAAAACGTGTGAAACCCTTCGCGAAGAACAAAACCAGCACCATCGAACTAGCAACATCATCTCATCCAAACTTGGTCCGAAACCATCCCAAAATACACCTAAGGCCCTCATGACCCTGTCCAACCATACGAACGCATCCTAAAACCTGATTCAAACTTATTCCAAGCCTAAAATCAATCCAACCAAAATCAAAACTACAAATCTCCAATCAAAACCTTTCCTTATACTTTCAATCATTCAAACTTCGACGAACGCATCGATTCCTCCTTAAACATTCTAGAATGACGCCAAGATTCACATACAAGGTATAAATCACAATACAACCTATTTCAAGACTCGGAACCTCAAACAGACATCGATAACACCAAAGTCAACTTCAACCCAAACTTAGAAAATTCTAAAGCATTCAAAATGCCAACTTTCTATAATAAGCACTACAATGATCTCGGACCACCCGATACACAACCTGAACGTACGCCAAGTCCAAAATCCTCAAAATAGATACTTCAAATCCCGATTTCGAGGTCGTTTACTCAAAAGTCAAACCTTAGTCAAATCTTCCAACTTAAAACTTCCAAATTTTGAATTTTCTATCCAAATCAACTCTAAACTTCCCGAAATTCGATTAAGACTACGCGTACAAGTCATTAAGCACATGACGTGAAACTATCAAGGCCTTAAAACACTCAACGACGCGCTAACGATCGGTCAGTTTATTAAATAGGAAGACGAGAATATATATAGTACGAAAAAATATACTTTAAATTGATTTAAAATTTTATTCTATATATATGTTGCTCAATTGGCCTTTTAGGTTAAGAATCAAAACGTGTAATGTATGTAGTTTAGATTTGAACAATTTCAAGCGATTATCAAAAAGACAAAGGTCATGGGGCATGCAGTTTGATTTTATCAATTTTAGTGCAGCTCTAGTAATGTTATATGGGAGTTAAATCAATCATGAATGTACAAAAAAGAGGAGGAAACTATGTCAACATATACAACAAAAAGTTTTGTGGGGATAATATTTTTTAAGTATGAAGCTACTCAGACATTTTCATGATCCAAAATCCCACCACAGGTGTCGTGATGGCACTTAGTCTCTAAGACTAATTAAGCCGATTATAATTACAATTCAAGACATTTTTTTAGATAATCAAAACCAACAATGAAAATAATAACAAACAACCTCCCAAGACTGGAAATACTGATTCACAAAGTCTAATTGAATACATGAAATGATCTCAAGGATCGAATACTCAATATTGTTTGAATAATGATTAACAATACAATAAAATAGAAAGACTCCAAGAGACTGCGGCAACCAAGTAGCTCTACCTTGAATCCTTGCGATCCCACACTAACTCTATATGAGTCCGATATCTTCAATTCCTGGCTTTGCTAAAAAATATACAGAAATGTAGCATGAGTACACTATTATCGGTACCCAGTAAGTATCAAGACTAACGTCGGTTGTAACGCCCCGAACTTTTATTTTAAAAATTGTATCTCATTCAATGTCATAAGACCTCGAGAAGATTCGTAATACACATTATGACTCTCATATATGGTCAAGTTTAGTCTTTGTAAGATTCAGAGTTAAATTTAAAGAAAAAGAAAAATATTACTTTTGAAGCTCAAATGGAAAGAGTTGACCGAAGAGTTGAATTTTGAGCAAGAGACCCCAAATTGGGATTTTAATGATGTCAATAGCTTCGTATGGTGATTTCAGACTTAGACGTGTGTCCGAATTTGGATTTGGAAGTCCATAGGACAATTCGGCGCGTTTTGGCGAAGTAAGAAAGTTGATGTGTTCTAATTTTTTATTTTATATATGAAAGAGGTCTATTACTATGATGGATATGATAATAAATGTACGAAGCATATTATAACTAATATGGGGTTTAACGAATATCGTGAGACTAATTAAAGTTGGAAAAGTTCATAACAGACTAAAGTTGCAAATGCGTACGCACAAGACCTCACTTTGGATGAGCATAGCTATATTATATATAGCGAGATGTGTTATAAACAACCAATCAAATTAAATTTCTTTGAGTCTAGTTTCCAATGCTTCAAACCCTTTATCATTCGGACACTCCTACAAGAAGTTATGACCAAATTACCAATGCAGCACTGAAATTTGCACTACCGCAGCGCCCCACGCGGCGTAGAAATTCCAGAATGGCTCATATGGTTTTGGCTCTACGTAGAACCGTCCTGGTCTAAAGGATCGCAAAAATCTCAATATCAATAGGTTTTGCATTTTCAAACCTCAAAGTGAAACGTCTAGTTAAGTATTGAAGAAATTTCTCGAACCAAAGATTAAAAAATTAAAAAAAGACTCACAATCATTTCACTAAAACTTTTGATGATCATCGTGTGCTATTTATTATTGTGAAGATGGGACTGTGGCTTATTATATTATATATATTGTGAAGGAGATCCTACAAATTTAACCTAGGCTAGTATTTGGGGGGGAAACATGTTTTCCACTCATGTTTAAGACTTAAACTTTAAGTTGGAGCTGGATTTTGATTTTGATTTTTAAAAGAAATGGTGCGTATTAGTAGACACTTTAACAAGTAGCCACATGCTCGCAACTCACTCTTTATCAACGTCTCTATTTTTTTTTTTTTGGTACCATCCAAATATTCTGATTCAGTCTTCATCCGACTAATTATATGCCTAGAACCAAAACAACCATTTGCCATATTACACAATGTGCTTAGTTAATAGTAGAGAGTATGATAAAAAAACGCAGAGCTGGACCAAAGAAAAAGTTTTTCTTTCAGTTCTTTTGATTTCAACTCATCCCATGGCCTCATCTCTTCTGATGATGATATCAGTCAAGGTTACGATGCTAGTTACTTTGTGTATCATTCAGACGACGGCGACAACGACGACGATGGCGCGTATATTGAAATAAACCTTAATCCACTGCCAACAAAAAACGACAGTAGTTTATGATGATGCTGAGAATGCAAATTTTCTTAAAGAGGAGAGGGAAGCTTCAGAGGTGGAGTTACGCATATCTTTTTCAGCTGGAATTTCCTCAACTGTGACAACAACATGTTCATTATCAGCTGCTGAAATGTCATGTAGTACAACACTACATGCACAGGGAACAACTAATAAGCAGAGGTTAGGCCTTTTTGTATCCTTGACTCGCATTGTGAACATGTTCCTGGCATCCTCGGTCAAGAACTCGAATTCGCTGAGAGTAGTAGAAGCTAATGATGCCCAAGAATATGATCAATATGGACGTGCTGATCACCTTCCAACCATCATAAAAACTGACGACAAAGAGATGTTACGCAGCAGATTGGAAGCTTCAGACGAATTCGCGATGCAAAGCTTGTTGGAATTTTGAATTGGTTGCAAAATGAGGTAAGTGTTTGGTCTACTCTAGCTTCAGGGAATAGGAGTTGAGTATATTTGCCACTTATTATTTGTTGTGTTCGACGTATAGGCATGGTAACGAGTATCTATATGTTGGGGTCGAGCATGACCGTGAGTCCTTAATTGTTAAATTGTTGTATTTTTATATGATGCTTATGATAACTTGGTTGAAGATCTTTGAAGGTGAACATTTAATTTTTATGACAGAATAATTGTATCAATTGTGTTAAGTAGAAATTTCATAAGTTTGATTATTTGTTAGTGGTTCCTTTGCCGGTAATATATTGTTTGATTATTTGTTATTGGTTTCTTTGCTGGTAATGTATTGTTTGATTATTTGTTATTGGTTTTCCTTGTCGGTAATATATTGTTTGATTATTTATTGGTTTCTTTGCCGGTATAATATAATGAGGATCGGGTTGCACGCCGCAACGGTATAATATAATGAGGATCAGGTTGCACGTCGCAACGGTATAATATAATGAGGATCGCGTTGCACGCCGCAATGGTATAATATAATGAGAATCAGGTTGCACGCCGCAATGGTGTTAAATGAGATTGGAACAGGTTGCGCTTGCAACAAGATGTGATCTAAAAGTGAAATCTGCCTTTGTTTTCCTTACTATTGTTAGTGGCTGGAATTTTGATTCCTTATAATGGTGATGCTGTGCACTTTCTACTGCTGTGTTTATTTGTTGTTATCAATTCAAGTGTTTAAACGATTTGAATTCTTTTACTATTGTGACCCTTCGTGTTAGAACCTATAGTGTTTGCATTATACATACATACATACATACATACATACATACATACATACATACATACATACATACATACATACATACATACATATATATATATATATATATATATATATATATATATATATATATATATATATATATAGTTCAATACTTTATGCTTCAATAATTGTACTTTAATTGAAAAGGGTATTTTCTTTATCAAATGATTAGTAAAAATAACTTCATCTTTTCTTGTTGATTTCCTAATTGGGTTGGAAGTTGTACTCTACTTTATGTTAAGTAAATGAGGCTCGTTGAACATTCTTAATTGTATTGGGTTACGGACCCTGTGAACTGAGTAACATGAGAATATTGTTGTGCAATGTGAAATAGAAATACGTTGGCACAAGGTGCCGGGGAAAATATTATAGTTTTATTTAATTGCACGTGAGTTGTTCGTGCGGTTGTAGTATGAATATGGGTACGAGATGCCGTATATGAAAGTGGGCAGAGACCTATATTAATTATAAAATGAGGCGTCACAAGGTGACATTTGTTCGAAAGAATTATATTCGAAAGATACTTATTTGAAAGAAATATATTAGAAATATATTTATTAAAAAGCATATTATCTTAGAGATTTACTTGAGGGATTTATAGGCGAAAGATTTATATTTGAAGGACTCGATTAATTGATCGCACTTGTGTTTATTATTTGTTGAGAAGTAATTATGGTGTTCTTGTTGCTTGCTATTTATATCATTAGTTGATCATTGTTTCCATTATCGTTATTTGCTTCCTATTATTTTGTACACTATAAACTGCTCAGGTTTATGTGAGTTCCTAGTCCTAGCATTGTCACTACTTCGCCGGGGTAGGCTAGACACTTACCAACATATGGGGTCGGTTGTGCTGATACTACACTTCTGTATATTTTTGTGTACAGATCCAGGTATTTGATCGATAGTAAGTAATTGTGCATTGCGGTGGAGACTCAAGGTCAACCTGCAGTGATGTATTTATTTTGTATAACTACTCTTAGAAAAGCTTATGACTTGTACTGCCGGTTTCGGAAATTGTATATCGTGTATAGAAATTTCATTTGAAGTTAATAAGTATCAATGTTATTTCGGTTAATGTTAGGCTTTTAGTTTAGAGACTAGGTGTCATCACGACTCCTTCGGAGGGATTTTTGGGTCGTGACAAGTTGGTATCAGAGAACTAGGTTCATAGGTGTTACTAGTCATAAGCGAGTTTAGTAGAGTCTTGCGGATTGGTACGGAGACGTCTATACTTATCTTCGAGAGGCTACAGAACTAGTAGGAAAAATTCCCACTTCATTTCTTCTTTATCGTGTGACATTTATTCCGCTTGAAGCATATATCTTAGGTTCTTTTGCATCCACTCATGTATGGAATTGCACACTAAGCCAATTGTTTGTAATATCGAAAAAGGGTTATACGAGAGCTAGATTTGCTCAATCATTGTTACCACGTGTCGTTCAGAATCGAGGTTATGGAAGTGTATATAGATCTTCCAGTTGTGCGCATGGGGGTGCATCAAAGTTTGACATCTGGTTGGTAAGTAAAATCATAAGAAGGTTTAGTTGGTTACGTAATCATCACAAGTGGATGTAGTTCTAAAGATAGTTAGTGGTCTTAGAGACTTTTTGGTTCGTATGGGATTTCAGAAGTGTTGTATGAGTACACTACTGTCGGTACCCAGTAAGTATCAAGACTAACTTCGGTTGTAACGACCCGACTTTTTATTTTAAGAATTGCATCTCGTTCAACGACATAAGACCTCGAGAAGCTTCGTAATACACATTATGACTCTCATGTATGGTCAAGTTTGGTCTTCGTAAGATTCCGAGTTAAATTTAAAGGAAAATCAAAATCTTATTTTTGAATCTCTAATGGAAAGAGTTGACCAGAGAGTTGAATTTTAAGCAAGCGATCCCAAATTGGGATTTTAATGATGTCAATAGCTTCGTATGGTGATTTCAAACTTAGACGTGTGTCCGAATTTGGATTAGGAAGTCCATAGGACAATACGGCGCGTTTTGGCGAAGTAAGAAAGTTGATGTGTTCTAATTATTTTATTTTATATGTGAAAGAGATCTATTACTGTGATGGATACCAATTGGATATGATAATAAATGTACGAAGCATATTATAACTATTATGGGGTTTAACGAATGTCTTAAGACTAAGTCAAGTTGGAAAATTTCATAACAAACTAACGTTGCAAATGAGTAAGCGCAAGATCTCTCTTTGGATGAGCATATCTGTATTGTATATAACGATCTGTGTTATGCAACATATTAAATTAAATTTCTTTGAGTTTAGTTTTGAACGCTTCAAACCGTTTATCATTCGGACAATCCTACAAAAAATTATGACCAAATTACCAATACATCGCTGAAATTTGCACTACCACGGTGCCCCACGCGGCGTAGAAATTCAGGAATGGCTCTTATTGTTTTGGTTCTACATAGAACCGTCCTGGTCTAAAGTATCGCTAAAAGCTCAATATCAAAAGGTTTTGCATTTTCAAACCTCAAAGTGGAAAGTCTAGTTAAGTATTGAAGAAATTTCTCGAACCAAAAAAAAAAGATTCAATCACTTCACTAAAACTTTTGATGATCATCATGTGTGTTATAAAATAAAAGTAATTTAGTAAAATATGAACAAGAAATATAAGCAACTTAGTGAAACATGAACAAGAAATATAGATAGAGAGAAGGAAGAGATTTTTTTCTTCAATTGTGTGTATTCTACTATCTATTACAAAGCCTTTATATAGGCATAAAAAGTGAACAAAATATGTCATGAAATATGTCATTGAACATACAAAATATGTCATTGAATATGTCATAAACCATTTGGGATGAAGATCATGGAAGAAGAGTAGACATCCACCATAAATTTCTATTTATCATAACACTCCCCCTTGGATGTCCATAGATAATGCGCCTCGTTAAAACCTTACTAGGAAAAAACCCTATGGAAAAAAAAATCGTGTGAAGGAAAAAGAGTACACATGTATAGAAATATGCCTTTTTGTTGCCTCGTTAAAAACCTTGCAAGGAAAACCCAGTGGGACAAAAGCTTGTAAGGAAAAAGAGTGCAACGCGCATTAACTCCCCCTGAAGAGAGCATCAATTCACCTCCTTGAGCTTTCGCATCCCAATCTTGTGCACTAGCTTCTTGAAGGTTGACGTCGGTAGAGATTTTGTGAACAAATCAGTCATATTATCACTTGAACGAATCTGTTGCACATTGATATCACCATTCTTTTGGAGATCATGTGTGAAAAATAACTTTGGTGAAATATGCTTTGTCATATCTCCTTTTATGAATCCCCCGTTTAATTGAGTTATGCATGCTGCATTGTCTTCATACAAAATCGTGGGTAGTTTGTCACATTTCAAACCACATTTGTCTCGAATATGATGTATTATAGACCTCAACCATACATACTCTCGACTTGCTTCATGAATAGCAATTATCTTAGCATGATTAGATGAAGTAGCCACAATTGATTGCCTAGTCGATTGCCAAGATATGACAGTGCCTCCACAGATAAATATATAACCTGTTTCAGATCGAGCCTTGTGTGGGTCAGATAAACATCCAACATCACTGTAACGAACAAGATCAGGACTGCAATTATTGCTATAAAATAAGCCCATATCGGTAGTCCCTTTTAGATACCGCAATATTTGTTTGATTCCATTCCAATGTCACCTTGTAGGAGCAGAGCTATATCTTGCAAAGACATTAACTGAAAAAGTTATGTCAGGCCTTGTAGTATTTGCAAGATACATTAGTGCGCCAATTGCACTAAGATATCGTACTTAAGGACCAAGTAGTTCTTCATTCTTTTCTTGAGGTCGGAATGGATCCTTACTCACATCAAGTGATTGAACAACCATCGGAGTACTTATAGGATATGCTCCATCCATGTAAAATCGTTTCAATACCTTTTCTATATAGGCAGATTGATGAACAAAAATTCTGTTTGCCAAATGTTCAATTTGCAAACCAAGACATAATTTTGTCTTAGAGATCTTTCATCTCGAATTCCTTCTTAAATAATCAATTGCCTTTTGGAGTTCTATGGGAGTTCCAATAAGGTTTATGTCATCAACATATAAGGCAAGTACAACAAATTCCGATGTTGTTTCTTTATAAAAACGCATGGGCAAATGGCATCATTTATATAGCCTTCCTTTAATAAATACTCACTAAGACGATTATACCACATTCGTCCTGATTGCTTTAGACCATACAAAGATCTTTGCAATTTGATTGAAAACATTTCCGGGACTTTGAATTATGTGTGTTTGGCATTTTGAATCTATCGGGAATTTTCATGTATATCTCATGATCAAGTGAGCCATAAAGGTAGGAGGTAACCACATCTATTAAATGCATGTCAAGCTTTATAAGGTTAGCAAAACTAATGAGATAACATAAAGTTATAGCATCCATAACGGGTGAATATGTCTCTTCATAATCGACACCAGGCCTTTGTGAAAATCCTTGTGCGACAAGGCGTACGTTATATCTTTGTACCTAGTTTTTCGCATTTCTCTTGCTTACAAAGACCCATTTATAGCTAACAGTCTTAACACCATTAAGTGTTTGAACTATAGGCCCAAACACTTCACGTTTTGCAAGTGAATTCAATTCTGATTGGATTGCTTCTTGTCATTTTGGCCAATCAAGTCTTTGTCGACATTCTCCAACAGATTGAGTTTCAAGATCCTCACTTTCTTGCATAATGCTAGATGCAACATTATATGGAAATACATAATCCACCACTATATCCACTCGATTAAAATTTGTCTCAATATCGATTGGATTTATTGATAGTTCCTTATTTTCTTGTGTCTCGGGCTCAATGGATTCTTCATGAATCTCATAATTTATTAAATCGTGATTTCCTCATGAGATTCTTTCGTAGTGTAACTTTTTGATCATTTGCTTTCCTTTTTCTAGGATTTCGATCTTTGGAACCTAATGGTCTGCCACGTTTTAGGCGTGCTTTCGACTCATTAGCTATGACACTAGAAGATTGTCCAATAGGGACATCATTACGGATTGGAACAATCTCTGCGAGGATATGAGATTTTGTTATCCTTTTTCAAGTCCATAAATGCGTCTGGCATTTGATTTGCTATTCTTTGCAAATGGATAATCGTTTGCACCTCTTTTTCACAAATAGAGGCACGTGAATCAAGATGAGATAATGATAGATTTTTTCACAAAATTTCCCGTTTGGTTTCACCAACTTCTCCCCCTAATTTTGGGAAAAGTGTCTCATCGAATCGGTAGTCTTCAAATCGTGCAGAGAACAAATCCCCAGTCAATGTTTCGAGGTAGCGAATAATGGAGGGCGATTCAAACCCAACATATATTCCTAAACTTCTTTGCGGACCCATTTTGGTGCGATATGGCGGTGCTACAGGCACATATACTGCGCATCCAAAAATTCTTAAATGGGATATATTAGGTTCATGATCCAAAACTAATTGCAACAGGAAATATTTATGATAATTTTTCGGTCCGAGACGAACTAGCATTGTTGCATGCAAAATGGCGTGACCCCAAACCGAAGTGGGCAGCCTCGTTTTCATGAGTAACGGTCTTGCTACTGCGAACGTTTAATTAAAGACTGTGCAAGACCATTTTGAGTGTGAACATGAGCTACAGGATGTTCCACTTTTATCCCAATTGATAAGCAATAATCATTAAATGCTTGGGATGAAAACTCAGCAGCATTATCTAGTCTTATAGACTTAATTGAATTATCGGGATATTGTGCCCGTAATCGAATTATTTGTGCCATTAATTTTTGCAATTGCAAGGTTGCGAGATGACAATAGGCACACATGATACCATCTAGAAGATGCGTCTATTAAGACCATGAAATATCTAAACGACCCACTAGGTGGGTGAATAGGTCCACAAATGTCCCCTTGTATACGTTCCAAAAACGCAGGTGACTCAAATCCAACCTTTGTTGGTGATGGTCTAATAATTAACTTGCCTTGATAACAAGAAGTGCAAGAAAATTCATTATTTAAAAGAATTTTTAAATACTTTAATGGATGCCCATTTGAGTTTTCTTTAATCCGTCTCATCATAATTGATCCAGGATGTCCCAATCGATCATGCCAAAGTACGAAAGTATTGGAATCAGTAACCTTTTGGTTTACGGGAGAATGTGCCTCAATTGCACTAATTCTTGTCCAATACATGCCACAAGATAAAGATGGGAACTTCTCAATAATCCTCTTTTGACCAGAGACATTCTTTGTAATGATGAGATATTCAAGATTATTCTCATCTATTGTCTCAATATGATATCCATTTTGACAGATATCTTTAAAACTCAACAAGTTCCTCTTGGACTTGGAGGAGAACATTTCATTCTCTCTGATAAATATTGTTCCTTAAGGCAGAGTTATAGGAGCTCTTGTAGAGCCTTCAATTAATTTACTACTGCCAGAAATTGTAGTAACATCTGTATTACACATACTTAAATGAGAGAAATATTTCTTCTCTTTGAATATTGTATGTGCCGTACATGAATCAATTAAACAATATTTTTACAATTAAACATTGATTCAAGTTTTTTTTGTGAGATATCCATATTTGCTTCCCATGATTTGACATACAAAAGAAATATACAAATATTAGTATTTTCAGAGATAAAGAAAAAAAAATTCCATAAGACACAATCTTTGATTGAACAACTGGATTATATATATTATAATATGTACTTAATGTTGCTAAGAAAATGTAAAGTCATGGGAGTTATATAATACAAGAAATGTAATCATACTGGCTATACACATAATATATTTGTTATTATATGATGTATGTTGAAACAATCATATATTACATATGTAAATATGTAGGCATAGTATATATTATAAATTAATGTAGCAACAACTACATATATTGTACAATCACATATCTGCATATTTATAAACCAATGTCGTACTAATATTCTGTATGTAGGCTTGTCAAAATAAATAGTTAAATGTAGCTAGTGTAGTATATCATGTTATACTGCACAATAATGTGTAATCACACATTATGTTAGGTGTACCCAAGTACTTCAGCATGTAACTAGATATACTTGAATTCAATAAGAAAATAGACTTGAAAACAAAAACAATTTCAAGTAACCTCATTATTACTAACATGTTTTATTTCTACACAGAAGAAGATAAATAATCAATAAAAACTTCTTGGATTTAGTCAAAGTAGGATGTAATATTTTAATGATAAAATACTATTTATACTCATATTTTGGATACGTACTGTTGTCAAGAAAATATTATTGTTATTTAAGTCTATTGTTGATTACTTCTATTTATATTCTATAATGCAAATCAATTAAGAAGTAGTTCATTAAAATCATTACATCTTTATTAATAAATAAAGAGATCATGCTGAAGTATGAGTATATTTCTCTTTCTATTTTTGTTTTTAAACATAATTGAGAAAAACTAAGTATTCAACTAACATATCATTATTCTTACAAAAGAGAGAAACATCTTGTACCTGATAATTCTAAATCAGAGTCGAGAACTTTAAAAGAAGATAACCTACCGTGATGGTTAGAGACTCGTGCTGATAACGTGTCATAAAATAAAAGTAATTTAGTAAAACATGAACAAGAAATATAAGCAACTTAGTGAAACATGAATAAGAAATATAGATAGAGAGAAGGAAGAGATTTTCTACTTCAATAGTGTGTATTCTACTATCTATTACAAAGTCTTTATATAGGCATAAAAAGTGAAAAAAAATATCATGAAATATGTCATTGAACATACAAAATATGTCATAAACCATTTGGGATGAATATCATGGAAGAAGAGTAGACATCCACCATAAATTTTTATTTATTATAACAATGTGCTATTTATTATTCTGAAGATGGGACTGCGGCTTATTATATTATATGTATTATGAAGGAGATACTACAAATTTAACCTAGTTAGTGTTTGGTGGGGAAACGTGTTTTCCACTCATGTTTAAGTGGGAGCTGGATTTTGATTTTTATTTTTAAAAGAAATGGTGCGTATTATGTGTTGTGTCCAACGTATAGGCATAGTAACGAGTATCTATACGTTGGGGTCGAGCATGACTGTGAGTCCTTAATTGCTAAATTGTTGTATTCTTATTGATGCTTATGATAACTTGGTTGAAGATCTTTGAAGGTGAGCAAATAATTTTTATGACTGAGTAATTATATCAATTGTGTTAAGTAGAAATTTCATAAGTTTGATTATTTGTTATTGGTTTTTTTGCCAGTAATATATTGTTTGATTATTTGTTATTGGTTTTCTTTGCCTATAATATATTGTTTGATTATTTGTTATTGGTTTCTTTGCCGATATAATATAATGAGGATCGGGTTACACGCCGCAACGGTATAATATAGTGAGGATCAGGTTGCACGCCGCAACAGTATAATATAATGAGGATCTGGTTGCACGCCGCAACGTATAATATAACGAGGATCGAGTTGCACGCCACAACGGTATAATATAATGAGGATCGGGTTGCACACCGCAACTGTGTTTAATGAGATTGGAACAGGTTGCGCTTGCAACGAGATGTGATATGAAAGTATATATATTTCAATACTTCAAGCTTCAATAATTGTACTTTGTATAAAAAAAGGTATTTTCTTTATCATATGATTACTAAAAATAACTTCATCTTTTCTTGTTGATTTCCTAATTGAGTTGGAAGTTGTACTCTACTTTATGTTAAGTAAATGAGGCTCGTTGAACATTCTTAATTGTATTGGGTTATGGACCCTGTGAACTGAGTAACATGAGAATATTGTAGTGCAATGTGAAATAGAAATATGATGGCACGAGGTGCCGGGGAAAATATTATAGTTTTATTTAATTGCACGTGAGTTGTCCGTGCGGTTGTAATATGAATATGGGTACGAGATGCCGTATATGAAAGTGGGCAGAGACCTATATTAATTATGAAATGAAGCGTCACAAGGTGATATTTACTCTAAAGAATTATATTGATACTTATTTGAAGGAAATATATTCGAAATATATTTATTGAAAATAATATTATCTTAGAGATTATTACTTGAGGGATTTATAGACAAAAGATTTATATTTGAAGGACTCGATTAATTGATTGCACTTGTATTTTTATTTGTTGAGAAGCAAATATGGTGTTCTTGTTGCCTGCTATATATATCATTGGTTGATCATTGTTGCCATTATCATTATTTGCTTCCTATTATTTTGTACGCTATAAACTGCTCAGGTTTATGTGAGTGTCTGGTCCTAGCATTGTCACTACTTCGCTGGGGTAGGCTAGACACTTACCAGTATATGGGGTCGGTTGTGCTGATACTACACTTCTGTACATTTTGTGTACAGATCCAGGTATTTGATCGATAGTAGTTGTCTGTTGCGGTGGACACTCAAGGTCAACCTGCAGTAGAGTTCGCAGTCCTCGGAGTCACCTTCAATTGTACTTATTTCCATATGTTCCTTTTGTTCGGAACAGTGATGTATTTATTTTGTATAACTACTCTTAGAGAAGCTTATGACTTGTACTGCCGGTTTTGGGAATTGTAAATCGTTTGGAGAAATTTCATTCGAAGTTAATAAGTATCAATGTTATTTCGGTTAATGTTGGGCTTACCTAGTTTAGAGACTAGGTGCCATCACGACTCCTTCGGATGGACATTTGGGTCTTGACATTAGTGGAGTAGTAATGAGGTATAGTCAAGACATTCACTAGTCTAATAACCTGTGCAATATAGCATACAAAGATAACAGATAACAAATAGCAATGATAGGTCGCACCCCTTTTTTTCTAGTGGAATCGGGTTTCGACACGTGACAACATTTAGGAAGGTGTTAAAAGAGAGAGGGGCACCTAACGGGTATGAGGTGCGTTAGGGCACCTTTTTGCAAATAACTCTATTTTAACCAGTTTGCATCGCCAAAGATAGGGTAAGCACTCAAATTACCTTGAAGAGAAGGTGTTAGGAACTCTTCGAAGTCGACAACTGCGGGTCCTGGCCGGACTCGAATTATATAAATTAGTCAAATAAATAGAAAGAAAGACAAGAAGTTCGGGCAGTTATTATCAAAAGTCCTTCAATAAACAGCAATAGTTAATTTAAAGACAAGATGGGTGGTCCTAGGTTTTTTAGCCTAAAAGATCACTCCGTGCAACATAAATAATACTTTGTAACTCCCTCGAGATGGGGTGTTACCGTATTATTCAGCAGGGCACAGACTATCATCTCATGCTACTGGATTACTATCTTTAAGTTTGTTACCTAGAGTGCACTAATTGATTCTAAATCGTGTCTTATGCGTGCACTGCATGTCATATGCTTATGGCCCATGAGGCGTTTGGACCTCTATTTTTATAATTCTAGACTTAACTTAGGCTGCACAAAAATGATAAAATTAGGGGACATACAAAATAAGTTGGATTACGTGTAAAATCAATTAAGGGATCAAGTTAGCCTCCACACTTAGACAACAAATGCACGCGAACAACTTCTTATATTAAGCGTTAGACAGTTTCAGAATTGAGACAAATTAAAGCCATTGAGCCCTATACACATGGTTTCTATATGACCTCGTGCAGGCACTTTCAAATGCATGGTGCAATCTAATAGACACAATTTCTAAACAACTATATAGTTTAGGGGATCTGGTATTGCATGTTGATTATCGACACTACAAATTATACGTGATTAAACCTGTAGACATGATCTCTAGGTGATTCACGCAGTAGCTGGAAGTGATAACCATTAATAAAACTCAGAATTACTCGATTTTATCATATAAGCATGCTTTCTAATAGTGGCAGACTAAGAAAAGGAACGATGTTTGGAAAGTTCAATATGAACACTTTAAAGCGAGTAATAATATCCTATAGGTAGGATTTTTAACGATTAGTAATTGAAATTGACCTTTTTTTTATACATAGTCCCTATAGGCATGTCTTCTAGGTGAGTAGTATTACAACAACAAATAATCAATTAAAGTTCTATAGGCATGATTTCTAGATGAAGATCAGTAAAATATAATCATATAGTCATAATATCTAGTGAATATGCTATAATTATGCAAATTGAGAGATTTGTCATTTTATTTCTTATAGACATGGTATCTAACAAACATATAGAAGCAGAATATGTTTAAATGAATTAAACACTTAGGTCCTATATAACAACACATAGGAGCAGAACATGTTGAACAAATTAAACACCTATAGGCAGGATTTCCACCCCTTTCATGCAAACATTAAAATAGACACACTTTTCAAATTTTACTAACGCTCCAATGGTTATTACAACATTATTACAAGCCTAGTGATGAAACAAATTACAAAGTGATAGGAATAACAATAGTGGGCCTAAGACATGTCCAAAGTATACCCAGCCCAGCCAGATCTTCAATTTCATATCCATATAGGTTCCACCATAGCCCATGATTCACAATCAATCCAATAAAAAATAGCCAAAACCCAGTAGCCACAGTTGATCAAAGGTCCAGAAAACAGCCATTTACACAAGCTCATTGGCTTATTCAGTAGATGAAAAAGGGCAGAATGAAGCAGTTAGGACAAAATGCCAAGGAACATTAGACCTTAGTGTGTCATAGTTCACAAGGGTCTCAATCGGACCTCGAGTAGTGCTAACACTAGGGAGATCAATGATAGAACCTGGGTAGCCTTGGCTTTCAGCCGGCTAAGAACGAGAACTCAAAAGAACCCAGGTAACAAGTGAAGGAGAATAAACTAAGGTTGAGAGATAACATTGAGGGATGCAAACACAGTCAAATTGAGTACATAGAGCAGATAATCGAACATGCTTTAGGTTTTAAGAACAGACTTGGCAAAGATTCAGAAGAACACGTTTAACACGTAGTGCATGAGTAGTCACACATTAATAGAATAGGTTTGCAGGATTGGTTTACACAGACTCGCAGTAAGGAAAAAATTCAAATTACGCTAAGTATAGGTCCAAGTCTTACAAGAGAGAATCATATTAATTGGCAACAGAACTAAGACATGATGAGAACAAATCATTGCAACTACTAGGAAGTCAAGGAAGTCAAGATATACCAGAAGCATACTAACCGGGAACAAGATCAAACATGCTATGTAAGGCAAGATATCATCACAGGAAATTCAAAATAGGATAAGAAACAAGCTTGTGCTATATAGTGAATGAATACAATCAACTAGTCTAAAAAGGGATACGAATTATGTAAGCAAAGTATGTTCAAGTAAAAGGATTGATAGCAAAATTAAACACCAAAGAGAGGCTAAAGTGCGAAGGTTCTAAAAATCAGTAAGTTGCAACACATAGTCTAGATAAGCTTGAAAAGAATTTAATTAACTCAAATCAGGTTTAGGCATGTTTCAGATTACCAACATAATAAAGTCAAAGGTTAAAAAGACCCAAAATTGAAGTAAAACAATCGGAGTTGCACACAAGAACAACCCTGAAAAATACATTAAACTACAACCTCTAGAAGTGAAAACATATCAAATGACAGGTAAATAGGAATGAAGTGGCAAAAGTCCAGCAACTCACCAGTTAAGCGAAAAAACAAGAAAGAACAAAAGTCTACAGTTTTTGAATATCAACGAAGAGCAAGAACCTAGAATTTCAGCGACCTTAGCTTTCAGCCGGCCAAGAACCAGAATATAGAACAAGAGAATTAGAGAACAAAGAGCAATAACTTAGTTTTCAGCAAACACTTTAATGATTCTAGTCTCTCTTAAAAGGAAATGGGGAGGGGTTTATATAGCAGTAAAATCGGATGTACAAACAATGAAAATAATTGATTAAACACGGGTACGGAAAGAAATCAAGTAAACACCGATGAAGAAAAGGGAGCGATCTCGCATGCAAGTCAGTGAAACAACATAAAAGGAAAAGTATCAAACACCAAACCCTAGTTAGGGTTTTAAACTCGAAATCGGACAACTGGTATGAAGGATCCAGTGCATCTCGCGTATATGGACAGAATATCATGCAAATCTTCAAGATTGAGTCAATTCTCATCCGATATAGAGGTGATATTTGCAAAAATTAGGAAAATATCTACGTAATACCAAAATCGAGTAACCAGTACCAAAGGAACCCAAATATGGTAAGCAAATAATGGTAAAATCTCATTATCAATAGGATTAGGAGAGGATTTAGGGGGCGGCGATTAGGGTTTTGGTTTGAGAGATGAAATGATTCAAGGGCTTCATCTGAGACAAAATGGTAGGGTCTTGGGCTAGCTAGGTTAATCAAAATGGGGGGGGGGGGGGTAGTGGACCGTTGATCTTGAAAGATCAAAGTTTGGGATTTGAAAGTGAATGGGGCAGGTAAAAATAAAACAGGTACCGAATGACTATTAGACAGGGTTTGTTTGGTATTGGTCCAGGGTGATTGGGCTAATTTGGTCCGAAATTTGATTTTAAAAATGGGCTATTATTTAAATACACAAAATTTAACAAAATAATTTATAAAAAATTCTTAATAAATAAATAAAAATATTATTTATGCAGTAAAATGATTAACAATAATAATTTGGCATTATTAAAATATGGAAGGCTATTTTGACATAAATAGTATAGATAAAAAGCAATTATATATAAATATAGGCTATTATTGCAGAATTAGGTAAATAGCTTTACAAAAACAAACATAATTATAAGAAATAAAGAAAAAATAAAATGAAACATATATAAGGATACAAAATAGTAATTTGGATGATTAAGTCACTACAAAATAATTTGAGTGAATAATTAATAATTATTCAAGTAATTTAAATGAAAAAATCAATCTAAAAGCTTTAAAAATTGTGAAAAATTATATAAAATGTTTGTATAGATTTGTAAACTAAATAATGATGCAAAACGATGTTCTATATATATATATATATGAGAAAAAAAATAGATATTAACAGATAGTATTTATAATCAACTAGTGATGTAAAGAACAAGTCAACAATAACCCATCATTATTGCTCACACAAATAACGAACACAAATACAACCTATGACCAAGTCATTCTTAAATCTATAAGTATGTCGAATAAAAATCTTTAGAATATAATCCTTTCCAATGAGTGTATTTCAAATATACTTCCTTTAAATAAATATCTTTCAAATATAAGTTTTTTAAATAAATTTCTTTCGAATATAATTATTTCAAATACTGTTTTGAATAAAATTCTTACAAATAAATATTTTGAATATAATTTTTTCAAATAGGAATCACCTAGTGACATCTCATTTCATAATCACAAAATACGGGTCTCAGACTACTTTCATATTTTTACGGCACTTTGTACCCATATTTCTATCACAACTGCATGAACAACTCACATGCTAATAATAAAATTATCATATTTTTCGGCACCTCGTGCACACATTTTATATCTGTTGTGGCGTGCTGCCCGATCCCATATAACATTAATCATACCTATTGCGGCGTGCAACCCGATCCCATATAACATAATCCGCCTGGCAATACCCAACCGAAACGACAAGACAAGTTGCACAATATATAAAAATAAACATAAGAAAAACTATAACATCACATGAAAATTACCAACGCAATAACCCCACATCATCACATAAACATAACCAACACAATAACTCCACATCATCACATATCATCCCTGACAATAGCCACCATTATCTCTCCTATAGTCAGCCTTATCACTCTTATAATAAACTCCCTTATCCCTCTGCCCTGACAATATCAATAGCCATCCTTATCGCTTCTATAGCCACCATTATTGCTCCGTATAATATCCACCTTTATCACTTCGCCCAGACAATATCCCGACACACATAACTACCTTGAAATGCCACCCTTATACCCACATAATATCAACAGTGAAATGACACCCTTATATCCTCGTAATAATAACTCAAATCACACAATGATTTACATGGAATATTATCACGACACCACAACACAATCAATTAATATCACAATTTTCCCAATGACCACAAGCAATTCCAATGAAATATTAAAATCAATAAATTTCTCAAAAATAGTCCAAGGGCCAAGGCTCCACACAACGTATATAAAATCTCAAAACAACAACAAAGATGAAAAAGTAACTCAGCATAGGACAAACGCCTTCTTTAATTCAAAATTTAATAAATATAAATTAACGGATCATTTTAAATTTATTTAATAATTATTTAAAGAGAAGGATTCCATAATGAATTTAATTCCGAGAAAATATCAAATCAACAAGCACACAAAATTCACATACAAATCCAAGTGACAGTAATACCAAATTATCATATAAAATACAACTTCGACAAACAAGGAATGAGGCATGATAATTCAAGGATTTACTAAGTTCCAACAATTTTTTAATTTATACATAAGGGTGTGTACGAATTTTAACTTATATAATTTGCACATAATGTGAGCACCTAATTTTTTACTATATTTGAGTTTTTCATCACCTTTTATCTATATATTTTAGCTCTTATTTCTCGTTATATATATTCTACTTAAAGAAAATTAAAAATAATAAAAAAGTCACATTTTTAATATAAGCTTTATCTTCATTTACAAATAAAGAAAAGGTTTTTCAAAAAAAAAATAGTTAGATAAGTAAATTTTGAGTCATTAATATTTTATCTTGCTATTCAAGTTTAGGAGTAGTATTTTTATTTTCATCTATTAATCAATAAAGGAAAATCCAAATCACAGAAAATAAGAAAGATTTAATTTAGAGTATTTCTCCTAAAGTCTTGCTTTGTCCAAATGTCCAAGTCATGGCCCAAATTGGACCAAACTTGAGCCCAATAGCCAATAATTTACTAGAGTTTCTCCCTCCCAGTAAAACCCTACATCTTTTTTAGATTGACATAGAATATTATTTCCTCCGTCCCAAAACCCTACATGTTTTTATATCTCATTCTCTCGTTAAAAGATATACGGCCGCATCTCCCAAAGGAAAACAAGAATCTCCATCGTTATTTTTTTAGAAAAGAAAGGCAACGGCGTCCTTCACCTTCATCCCAAATTTTCAAAATGGAAACACTCCTAAAATTAGTTATCTTCCCCAAATAAAATCTGGTAAATGAATCCCTATTTCCAATTGCATTTTCCTACTGATATTCCTTATATCTTATCACACAAAACTTCATCTCTCTGGATGCTCGAGAAACAATCACATAAATAGATGGGAAATAATAGGAAAGCTAGTACAATTTAGATGTTATAAAGAAGCACATATTATAATTCTATGAACACCTTAGCTCAAACATCATGGAAGTTGGAATATACCTCAAACTTGTCCACACCTTGGGCCGGATCTGCTATGGCAATTCCCCAAAAAGACTTTCTATAGTCTATCTATACAATATAATCTTGTTGCAAGAAAAAATCAATTAGTGTGAGCATAATATAATGCGGAGTATTAAAAGAGTGAATATGTAAAACCTACCAATGTCTTTTTAACATATTTCATGACCCTTGAAGAAAAATTGTAAGTTTAGAGCCATAAAAAATTAATACCCTACAAAGTAAGTTTAAAATCATACGTTATGGAACTTTTATCGGACTCATCAATTGGATATTTGGATTAAACGGGAAGTTTTCTTTCTTGTACACTCCTCTTCCAATTACCAACTCATAATACGTACCAACAATAAGATTAGAGAGTTGAGTCTCTAGTTCTAAATTCACATCACTAGCAAAATGGTAATGGGCTCTAAAATTCCTTCCAAATATAATAACCATGCTGGCACTATTGTACCAGTTCTGAGGATCAAGGGCTCTCTTTTCAAAGTTAAAGCACTCAACAAATTTGGCCTTTCCAGCAATAGCAACTTCCCATACAACAAAATAATCTTCTAGACCTCAAGCAAATATTTTTTCTCTTTTCATCACTGTTGCCAAATGAAAACACTATTTTTGGTGTCGCTCCAAAAAAGGAGTGAATTCTGAATCAACTCTATCCATTCACCGGAAAGAAAAGAAAAAAATATACAACATAAGCAACCTTTGACTATATGTACCACGGTAAATCTTAGTAGACTTACTTAATCAACTTTGAGTCAGTTTTGCCAAATCATGTACACCGTATCGGGCTTGTATTTTGGTTCCAACGCCTGGTACATGTCATATATATTGGTTAAGCGCTTTCTGCAAAACTTGGTGAAAAATAGACATCGTTTGACTTGATTGGAAGTTATGAAATTTTTGAAAGATTTCTTGGATTTAACGCTCAAATATTTGATTTTGATGTTATTTTGGCGATTTGATCGCCCGAGCAAGTTCGTATGATATTTTTGAGTTAGGGTGCATATTTGGTTTGGAGCCCCAAGGGTTCGGGAGTGTATTGGAGGTGATTCGGGGTGTTTTGGACTTAGGAAATCTGGCAGATTTGCTATAATATTTTGCACAGGCTTTTCCTTCATCGCAAACACGGCCATGCCTCGTGTTCGCGATGCCCAGTCTGCCCCCCCCCCCCCCCCTTCTTCACGTTCGCGGACGCCCTTCGCGTTCACGTATAAGCAACCCAGACCCCCAACCCTTTTCCCTTTGCGTTCATATTCCCTGTTCGCGAACGCGTAGGCCATTGCCTGCCCCCCCCCCCCCACCTGCCCTTCTTCGCATTCGCACTTGCCCATCGCGAACGGGATGATCTCCTGCCCAGCCTCCTTCGCGAACGCGATACACAAAAATTCCAGTGAATTTTTGACTTAAAAACAGAACAGAAATGGGAGTATATCCCATTTCTCAAAACTCTCTCTTCTCCAACACCATTTTTGGGCGATTCTTAATCAAAATTCTTGGGTAAGTGATTCTTTACTCGTTTTCTTCATATTCCACCAATATTATTCAAATTCTTAGGCCTAAACATGTGAAAATAGGTAGAAAAATTAGAGAAATGGGTATAGTTAGGGTTTTCAAATAATTTGTGATTTAGACCTCGTTTTGGGGTCGAACTTAAGAACAAATTATATATTTGAACTCGTGGATGAATGGGTTGTCGGAAATTGGTTCGAACCTCGTGTTTTGACCACGTGGGCCCGGGGCCGATTTCACTATTCAGTGCAAAATGTTGTAAAATATATATTTAGCCATTGGAATTATTTTGTTGAGTAGTATTGATGATATTAAATCAATTATGTATAGATACAATTGAATTGGAGCCAAATTCGAAAGGAAAGGCATTGCTTAAGGATTGAGTTGCCGTAAACTTTTGAGGTAAGTGTTTGATCTATCCTAGATTGAGGGGAATAGGAGTTGAGTCTATTTGCTAATTGCTATATGCAGAGTCCGACGTATAGGCATGGTGACAAGTATCTATATGTTGGAGGTCTAGCATGAACGTGAGTCTTTACTTGTGATTATTTGATATTGATGTAACTCTTCCACACCTAATTGTTGATTTCTAAATAATGTGATAAGTGTGAGAATGAAATTATAAATTGTGAATTCCCTGGAGCGTTGGCTCGAACGATGATATGATAATTGAGTAAGAAGTGAGTAAAAGAAAAAGAAATATAATTATTCCCTTGATAATCTCACATTGTCATTTGGTTCTATGAAAGAATTAATTGTTGAGCTTTGGTACAGAGTTATTGTACCTTCCCTTGCCGGGACAATTAAATTGTTGGTTATATTCCCTTGTCCGGACCTTGTACATTTTTTTCTATTCCCCTCACACTTGAGTTGCGTTTGTTGTTTTGGGTGAGTTCTTAGTATGATATATTCAGGATCGGGTTGCACGCCGCAACGGTATAATATACAAATATATATAAAATCGGAAGGGTCGGGTTGCACGCCGCAACATAATAATAAATAAATCGAAGGGTCGGGTTGCGCGCCGCAACGGTGTATGGACTAAGTATGTTGATTTCACAGATAAAGTTGTTTGTGTGATTTCCTTACCTGTCGTATTGTACAGCTTCATTTCATATCCGATAATTTTATAATTAAAATTGTTGCTAATCCAGAGTATGTTTTCTCTTCTCAATATGATTATTGTTGCTCCCTGCTATTTTTGTGTATATATTTTGAACTATACAGGTTTATATGAGTGTCTGGTCCTAGCCTTGTCACTACTTCGCCGGGACAGGCCGGGCACTTACCAGCACATGGGGTTGGTTGTGCTGATTTTACACTCTGCGCTCTTTTTGCGCAGATACAGGTTTTGGACAGCAACGGCAGCAGTGGTGCGGGTGTTAGTTTTTTATCACTGAGACACCGAGGTAGCCTTGCATGAGTCCGCAGGACCCGGTGTCTCCTCTATCTTATTTTTCAGTCTGTTATCTCATTGTATTCGAGACAAACAATATTATATTTCTTTCAAATGGTTATCTGTATTATTCTTAAAAGTTCATGAGTATTGTGATACCAGTTCTTGGGTAGTGTATTATGTTGGATTTCAGTATCCCATCTAGAAGAATTTATTAAGTCTTCCACTAAAATTTATTTATTTTGCTGTAGTTTTATTATTTTATTTAATTGTTTGAAAATAAAAATTGTTAAATATAGGAAAGTAATAAGTAAGAATTGTCTTGCATAACTCCTATTAGTAGGCACCATCACAACTCCCGAGGGTGAAAAATTCGGATCGTGACAGATAGTATATTGAGATGCATCTCTGGTTCGTGCCGGTTGACTCTCGCCAATGTACACACGACTCTAGATCGGTTCGTACGACCTCAGCATAATTGCGCGTTATATCGCTAGCAGTCAGAATATTCATGAGATTATCCTTCCATTGATACCTGCATTTTATGTGGTATTCCTTATAATTTTAAGATTGGCACTTGACATTTTCCGAGTTGTTGAGATAGGATACGAGATTGAGAAATTTATAGTATTAATTTTTTTTTGAAAGATTATGTTAGTTATAATTTTACCCCACTGCTACCGTTGTGCTTCATACTTGTTGATGATTTAGCATACTGCTTTATTTTATCTCTAGTAAGTGTATGCAACGGAGATGAGGATGCTCATCTCCGTTATTTGAAGGTTGCGGAGATGAGGATGCTCAGGTGGATGTGCGGGCTCACAGATTAGATAAGATTAAGAATGAAGTTATTCAAGAGAAGGTGGGGGTGGCCCCGGTGGATGAGAAGATGCGAGAAGCGAGGCTGGGGTGGTTCGGGCATGTGCGGAGGAGAAGTCCTGATGCCCCGGTGAGGAGTTGTGAATGGCTGGCGATGGTCGGCGTTCGGCGAGGCAGAGGGAGGCCTGAAAGGTATTGGGGAGAGGTGATTAGGCATGACATGGCTAGAATGCAGGTTTCCGAGGACATGGCCCTTGATAGGAAAGTCTAGAGGTCTAGTATCAGGGTTGTAGGATAGGGGCTCCTAGAGTTTTTTGTACTACTCACCCGGGGTTGGGTGAGACTTGACGGGGCTATCCATAGATGTTTTGTGTTTTGGATTGTGTCTCCCTTATGCTAGTTATTTATGGTAGTTACTGTATGATATTATTGCATGCTATTTTATCTATGGTTCTTATGTTTATATAATTACTTACGCTATTTCTGCTGAACTTACTAATGCTCTTTTGTTTTGGTTTTTGTTTTTGTTTTTCCTCTCCTTCACTAGGCCTAGGGTCGATTGGAAACAGCCTCTCTGCCCTTTCGGGTAGGGGTAAGGGTCGTCTACATATAACCCTTCCCAGACCCCACTTTGTCGGATATTACTGGGTAGTTGTTGTTGTTGTTGTAGTAAGTGTATGTAATGACCCGACCGGTCGTTTTGAGCTCTGGCACATCATTCTACAGTCTGAGGCCATTGGCAGCTTCATTTAAGGTATATTGAATTGTGTGTATGGTCGGAATTGAGATTCAGGAAGATCAGAGTTAAATTTAATTAGAAATTCTCATTTTGTAAGCTTAAAGGTGAAGAAATGAACTAGGATTGGAATTTTGAGTAAATGACCTCAGAATTGGGATCCAAAAGTCCCAGCAGGTCCGTATGATGATTTCGGACTTGGCAGTATGCCCGGATCGGGTTTTGGATGATCCGAGAGCGTTTTGGCGCCTATTGTGGAAGTTAGCATTTTGGAAGAAATTTCGTAAGTTTTGTTTGAAGCGCATTTCAGCATTATCGGTGTCGTTTGGAATTCCGGGGCTGGGAGTAGCTCTGTATGGTGATTATGGAGTTGGGAGCGCGATCGGAAGTTAATTCAGAGGTCCGTAGGTCACTTTGGAGCCGTTTGGCTAAAGAGAGAAGTTTCAAGGTTTTTGAGAAGTTTGACCGGAAGTGGACATTTAGATATCGGGATCGGAATCCGATTCCAGAAGTTGAAGTAGGTCCGTAATGTCAGATATGACTTGTGTGTAAAATTTGAAGTCAAACGGACGTGATTTGATAGGGTTCGGCATCGAAAGTAGAAGTTGGAAACTTCAAAGTTCATAAAGCTTGAATTGAGGTGTAATTCATGATTTTGCGTTGTTTGATATGATTTGAGGCTTCGAGCTGTTAAGGACTGATTAATATGTTTCGTTGGGGTCCCGAGGGCTTCAGGTGTATTTCGGATGTCTAACGGATCGAAATTGGCGATTGTGGCATAGCTGAAGGGTCTGGTACTTGGTATTTCCGCTTCTACGGAAATGGAACCGCAGAAACGGCCTCGCAGAAGCGTGGTTAGGACCGCAGAAGCGGCTGGGGGTGCTGGGTGCTGGGACCGCAGATGCAGTCGTTTGGCCGCAGATGCTGGACCGCACCTGCAAAAAATGGAGCGCAGAAGCGGAAAAGGGGGAGGCCCAGTGAAGACCGCACCTGTGGAACCGCAGAAGCGGCCTGGAAGTCGCAGGTGCAATAAACGATTGGGATAGAAGGTTTTTTTTAAAAACACGATCTTGGGCCATTTCTCTCACAATTTTCATGGCTTGGGCGATTTTTGGGGAGCTTCAAGAGAGGGTTTTCATCTTCAAAGATAAGGGGTATGTTATCCTCACCCAATATGAGTTAAATTGTATGGATTTTGTATGGATTTTAGCATGTAAATGGGTGGAAAATTAAGGGTTAGAGGAAAACCTAGAAAATTAGTATTTTGGATTTTCGACCATAATTTTGGATATGGTATTAAGAGAAAATTATATATTTGAGTTCCTAAGTTCATGGGTAACCTTTATCTTTGAGAAAAATTTGGATTCCGGGCATGTGGGTCCGAGGGCATTTTGGTCATTTCACGAACGGAGTTGGGAAATTATATAATTTGAATTGTTAGCAAGTATTTGAGTATATTATTATTAGTTTGCCGTTATTTGACTAGTTTTGGAGCTCTGTGCATTGGTTCGAGTCTTTGGAAGAATGAATAATGTCGGCTATGCGTCTTCGAACCGAGGTGAGTCTCCTTTCTAATCTTGGGATGAGGAAATTACCTCATAGGTGAGTTAAATTTATTATGTGCTCCTAACTGTGGGAGCTACGCACGCACGAGGTGATGAGAGTCCCGTGCGTAGCCACTGTTATGCTATTGTTCGGGTAGTTTAGGACCGCAAAAGCATGATAAACTTGGAATGTTTGAAATCTTATTGACATTCGAATTGCTTAAATGAAATTGAACTAGTAAATGGATTTTAAAAAGGATTAAGCTTCATTTTCTTAAATTGATAAAAGAGGATTGGTTCTTATTTTGTAAATAATCCCCGAAAATTATTAATTGACTATTTGAGCATGTATTCATGTGTGTACCTGCGTCGCATGGATGATTCGCTAGTAGGGTATTTGTTTACTTTATTTTGACCGCGTCGCATGGATCATTCGCGAGTGGAGTAATAGATGCATCTATTGGTTCGATCCATTCGACCCTTGGCAGTGCACAATTTGTATTTTTGTTGGATCGAACCGTCGCCTCGGTGTGATTTGTGCATGCTTATATTGCCGCCTGGACTTATTTGAGTTTGTTACATGCCTTGCTATGGCTTGAGATCGTATTGTTATTATTAACAAGAAATCAAATGAAAAAATTTTATGAAAGAATTATTTGTTTACTTGTTTCCTCTATCTGGACTAGAAACATGTTTATAAAAAATAAAAGCACTGTTTAATACATCTATGAAAGATAAATACTCATTGGACTACTAGTGAGTGTCAAAATTGACCATCTCGTCTCTACCCCTTCGGGATCAGGCGGGACACTTACTAGGTACACATTGTTTTGTACTCATACTACACTTGCCGTGCATTTTGTTGCACAGGTATCTGTGACTCCAGTGGTCTTCTAGACGTATCGGCGTGGATGATTTTGGACTAGATGAGATGCATCATTGGAGTCGGCCGCAGCTAGGGTAGTCAATTTCCAGTCAGTGTCCCGCCTAATGTATTTATTCTTCGTCCAATGTATTCCGGACGAAGATTGTATTCTTATTTCTCTTATCAGTAGATGCTCATGTACTTGTGACACCAGGTTCTGGGATGGTTTAAAACATTGCATTACTGTCTTAACTTTTAAATTTCTAAATATGAAAGAAAATCCTTGTATTTTCAAAGTGTTAAAAATGAGATTTTGTTTAAGAAAATTGGTTGGCTTGCTCGACAACGGTACTCGACGCCACCACGACCCTAAGTGAATTTTGAATTGTGACAATATACATGGCTTAAATATAAAAACGTTGGAATGGATAAATAGAAGACATGCCAAGGTATGAAGTGTACAAAAGGCATGACCTCAGAGGTTAAAGGGGTAACATAAATTGTTTGTAAGGCAAGCTGTCAAGAAATGACGATATTAAACGTATGTCTTATTTGGTGATGATAAATTTGTGAAAGGAGAAGTTTCGAGATTATACTCCAAAAAGCTTTATGCCAATGGAGCAACTATGTGTGGATTGATTAAAACTCTTACATTGTAAAGGGGTTGAATGTGTTGAATGAAGTACGAGGTTAGGTAATACTTTTGAGGAGTTGTAAAATCTTATATGAACGAATTAAGGCTAAAGAGCCGGAGAATAGTAATATTACATTTTGAAAGTCAATGAATTATAAGTGTTTCAAAGATATGTATTGATATCTCATGCATACTACAGATGTGCGTAAATGAGGCTAAGGATATCATATTGGGAGGGTGTTTGGATGGTTTGGCAAACAAAAAAGCTCCTTAAAAAAGCTAAAAATGCTTTAAAAAAGTCAAAAATAACAAGTTGACTGTCCCAACAAATCATTTATCTTCACAAGCTGCAATAAAAATGTCAAATTATCGTGTAATTGTTATTATCAAGCATGATTTATGTGAGGTCGTACGACCCAATCTAGAGTCTCGTGTACACTACAGAGGGACGTGCGGCACGATCCATAGTTGTATCTATCTATTGTCGAGGCGTTCGGCCCACACTACAGGGAGAGAAGATTATTTTAAGCATTTGATTTAATCATTATTAATGATTTATATCCAAGGTAATACAAATCTCATTAATTACCTCTCAAAATTTCTCTAACAAGTTCTAATATAATTTAGGCATTTTAATTTAATAAGTATAGTGCAAAATCCCAAGTAGTTCAGAACTGGGTCCTAAAACTATCCGAACCATAGCATAATAATAGCTACGCACGGACTCTTGTCACCTCGTACGTGTGTAGCCCCCACAATTAAGAATAAATATTTATTTACAGTACCTATGAGGTAAATTCTCTCTTACAAGGTTAGACAAGAGGCTTACCTCGTCTCAAATCTCACTTCCCGATCACAATTTCGCGCTAAAGCTTCGATTTAGAGCCAAAAAATCCGAAACTAGCCAAATATCATATAATTTAATCAATACATACTCAATAATTCGAAATTAAATCATTAGATTAATTAACCAACCCAAATTGGTAAAATTCTTAAAATTCACCCCGAGCTCACGTGCCAGGATTTCAGATATTAATCTGGAGGAAATTGTCAGCATAACCTTATGAACTCAAATACACAATTTGCATCCCCTTCCATAACCATTTTCGCGGTTAAAATCTAATTTTTATAAAAACCTAAAATTTTTTATCTAAACCTTTAATTTTCATAATTTACATGTTATAATCTACCCATAATCTATGTATTTAACTCATAATAAGTAGAATTAACTTACCTCCAAGTTGCTAGGTGAATACCCCTATCAAGAAGCTCCAAAATCGCCCAAGAATGAAGAAAATGGGCTAAAAATACTCAAACCCCGACTTAAATGATGGTTATACCTTCTGCGATTTTTGCACATGCAAAGGTACGGTCGCTTCTGTGGTTTGCAGATGCGGTCTCCAACAGTTGAGCCAAAGTCCGCACCTGCAGACCACTTGCCTGCTCCTGCGGGTTCACTTCTGAGGCTCTATCTCGCCTCTGCGAGCTCGTAGATGTGGCTGTCTATGCGCAGGTGCGGTTACACCAGAAGCTGGAAGCTTCAGCCATTGCTCCTAGGTCCAAACTTGGTTCGAGCCTCGTCCGATTAACACCCGAGGCTCCCGGGACCTCGTCCGAACATACCAACAAGTTTGAAATCATAAAATGGACTCGTTCGAACACTTAGAACGTGTAAAACAACGTCAAAACTAAGAATCATACCTCAAACCAAATTGATTTAACTTAGAAATTTCAAATTCTTTAAAAATACTCCGAACACGCCGAAACATACTTAAACTACTCCAAATGACACTAGTTTTTGCATGCGTCTTAAATCACCATTGGAATTACTCCTAGACTCAGAATTCTAAACTGACCTCGTTTACTCAAAACCTACTCCAAACCAAATTTCAAGAACCTTAAAAACTTCAAATAGTTAACTTTCACTATTTAGCGCCAAAACGCTCCTGTTTTGTCCAAAATCCGATTCGAACATACGCCCAAGTCGAAAATCATCATACGAACCTATTGGAGCCATCAAATCTTGATTCCAAGGTCGTTTTCTAAAAATGTTGACCGAAGTTAAAATTAGCCTTTTTAAAGCCAACTAAGGAACCAAGTGTTCCGATTTCAACCCGAACCCTTCCACGGAGGTCATAAAATAGTAAAAGCGCATACGGGGAGTCTTATTTAGGGGAACAGGTTTCTAGAAGGTAATACGACCAGTTGGATCTTACATACATCCTCGTCGATCCTCCCCATCTCCCTGAATAATTGACCCTAGGTATTTGAAATTTTCTCTCTTGGGGATGACTTGTGAATCTAGCCTCACTACCATATTCGCTTCCCCCGTCACATTGCCGAACTTACAGTCTAGATACTATTATATCATTTAGAGAGAATCAGGTAAATCATTAGAATAATAAATGATATTGGATTCATGCTCTCTACCTTTTAATGGTAATATCAATTTCAAGGGTAACTACGTAATGGAAGCTTTAAAAGATGAGTTTGCTTCAAGAGGTGTAGAAACTTGTCTTATGTATTTTACTCTCGAGATTGATATGCTTTCAAGATGTTTTATCTATATTATTACTTTATTGGAATATTACTTATTTGATGCAATGTTTCTTCTCTTACAAGGTTTACGTTGAATCAGTACATAAGTTTTGTAAAAATTGATCAGTGACTGTTGGCAAGCGCTCTGGTAAGATCTTGTTTCAGTCTCCACTATTGTATAAAGCTCTAGACATGAGAACTTTATCATCCAAAATAGAGATGCTGCATAAAGTTGCATATATGTGTAAGATATATGGACTTATATCTATATATATATATGAACAATATATGCATAAATTATATGTTATGTGCTATCTTTTGGTTTGGCCTAATTTTGTGGTCTTATGGACATTATGTTAAGGTGGCCAATGTATTGTCATATAAAGTGTAGGACTAATATGTAGATACCCAAAAGGGTAACCTTAGTTAATGATGGGCTAACTAAGGTTACATATATGTAACCATGGTTACATGCTTGTGACTCTTGAGTTATGTAACTCTTGTGACTCTTGGGTTATGTAACTCTTTTGTTATAAAGTGGGGGTTATGGTTCCCACATTATTGCAAGACATAATCTCTTCTTCCTCCCATTGAATCAAGAGAAACTCCATTGTTGTCTTGCAAATTCTTGTGGAAAACCATTCCCATATTTGGTCTTGTGTGATATTCTTGTGGAAAGCCATACACCAACTTTGGGTATTGTGATATTATTGTTGTTGTGAAATCCATACTTCAAGAAGGATCAAGAAGACAATCTTGAAGGAAGGACTAAGGAACTTGCTAAGGCATACTTCAAACAATCATCAAGGAGGTTCAAGGATTTCCATATATGGATTCAAGTAAGCTCCGCTCATGTAGTTGTGTTCCAAATTGTTCAATATGAAGGTTATTGTATTTTAGTCGGAATCATTATTCTAACAATTGGTATCAGAGCCACCTTCATATTTGGATAATTTGGATGTTCATAAGATTCATGTTATATAAAGTTCATGTTCAAGTTAAGTTAGAATTTTGTTTATGAAATTCTAGTGCCATGAAATAGCATGATTTTATGAATGTTATGTTTTTTGATGAACTTTGATGTTTTAATATCATGTTATCATTACTTGAATTGAAACATTGAATTTTGCATGATTTTGGTTGATGAGAAACATGTTTTCTTGTTTAAGTTTCTTGTTGAAGACCATATTAAGTTGTTGAAACGTTTTTTAACTTTCAGTGACGACAAAAGTCGCCTCTAATACATTTAGCGGCGACTTCTATGGTTTTAGTGGCAGAAACAGTCGCCACAAAAGGTTCAGCTAATAAAGACAGAAACTTTTTTAACCTTCAGTGACGGCAACAGTCGCCACAAAAGGTTCTGCCAATAAAGACAGAAACTTTTTTTACCTTCAGTGACGCCATCAGTCGCCACAAAAGGTTCTGCCAAAACAAAACAAAAGAAAACGTTTTGTTTTGATTGTTTAATAAGGACATAATGTAAGAAACGTTTTAAGTCTTTTAAGTTTCAGATTTTAATTGAATGTTTATAATATGTCAATTAATATTAAGTTTTTAAAATTATTAATGTATTATACATTAATATTTAAGTTTTGAATATTAATTATTTTTTAGTCCATCAATTTTCAGATTTTGGAATTGTCCAACTAAGTCTAATAACAATTAATATTCAGTTGTTGCATGTCAAAACATGTAACATACTAAGTTAAGATTCATAATATGGCTTAAGGAACTAAAGTTTTTAGCATCTAATATTTTAAATTAGTCAATTGAAGCATTATGTTGCCAAAGTAACCTCTATTGTGTAGATTGATTGATCTTGAAATATAAGATGACTGTGGATGGTAGTCTTCCATGCGTTTAACACCGACCCAAAAGAAGGTTGTTATTTGGAAGGAATTCGAACATGCTTGTGGTGATAAATATGAGACAATTATTTGGTTTTCCATGTGAATATTAAGTCGGCCCAAAGGAAGGCTTGATATTTGACAGGAGTTTATTGTCTATATTTGATCACCACACCAAGAGTACCACTTCCAAGTTGATTTTCTGTCCAAAGACTAAAATCAATGTTATGCTAGGTATCTTGTAATGGGATTTGCCTATTTTGAATCTATAAAGTAAATTTAAAGTTCAAGTAATTGTAAGCATGTGTTAAGTCATCCTTTTGTTCTATTTTCAGTTAATTCTTCTGCTGCTTCGATATCTGCCAACATCAATAGCATCCATGTGCTTAACGGCACAAACTTTAAGGAATGGAAAGAGAACATAATGATCGTTCTCGGTTGCATGGATCTTGACCTTGCTCTTCGGATTGAGCAACCTGCTTCTCTTGAGGATACATCCTCTCCTGATGAAAGGAAGGAGATGGAGAAGTGGGAACGCTCGAATCGCATGAGTCTAATGATCATGAAGCGTGCAATTCCAGAATCATTCAGGGGCACTATGAATGATGAAGCTAATGCCAAAGTTTTTCTTGAAAACCTTGAAAAGCGTTTTATGCAAAACGAAAAGGCGGAAACAAGTACACTATTGAGTAAACTTGTTTCCATGAGGTATAAGGGCAAGGGAAATATTAGGGAGTACATTTTGGAAATGTCTCATCTTGCTTCGAAACTTAAGTCACTCAAGCTAGTATTACCTGAGGAATTTCTTGTGTACTTTGTTTTGATATCTCTTCCTGCACAATTTAATCAGTTTAAGGTCAGTTATAACTGCCTGAAGGAGAAATGGACTCTAAATGAGCTCATTTCACATTGTGTGCAAGAAGAGGAAAGGATAAAGCAGGATAAGACTGAAAGTGCTCATTTTGGCATCCTCTTCTAAGGAAACTAAGAAGAGGAAAGGTAAGGAAGTTGCGGTTGCAAGGCCCAAGATTAAGCAACATAAGGAACCTAAGGTTGAAATTACTGAATTAGGTTGCTTTTTCTGTAAGGGGACTAATCATGTGAAGAAAGATTGTACCAAGTACCATGTCTGGTGTGCGAAAAAAGGTACATTTCTTTCTCTTGTTTGTTCTGAAGTTAATTTAATTTCAGTACCTAAGGATACTTGGTGGGTAGATTCTGCTGCTACTACTCACATAAGTATATCTATGCATGGTTGTCTGAACTGCCGAAAACCAAATGATTGTGAAAGATACATCTATGTGGGTGACGGCAAGAAGGTGCCAGTTGAGGCTATTGGCAAATTTAGGCTGTTGTTTAAGACCGGTTTTCATTTAGATTTGAATGAGACTTTTGTTGTACCGTCTTTTAGACGGAATTTAATTTATGTTCCCAAATTGGACATATCCTGTTATTCATGTTCTTTTGGTGATAATAAAGTTAGTCTCTTTCAGAATTCAAATCTTATTGGTACTGGTCTTTTATCAACATTTGATAGCCTATATTTGGTTGATACAATAACCTCAAATAATGAAACCTTGCATACAAGTTTAAGTGGTACCAAAAGAAAATTAACTAATGAGAATTCTATATCACTCTGGCATAAACGTTTGGGTCATATATCCATTCAAAGAATTCAGAAACTCGTGTAAGATGGAATTCTTGATTCTCTTGATTCCTCAAATTCGGATATTTGTGTTGAGTGTATCAAGGGAAAACAAACAAACAAGACGAGATTAGGTGCTAAGAGAGCTTCGGACGTCTTAGAATTGATACATACGGATATTTGTGGGCCATTTCCTACTCCTTGTAGGAATGGTCAACAATACTTTATCACATTCATAGACGATTACTCTCGTTATGGGTACCTATATCTTATTCATGAAAAGTCCCAATCCATAGACGTGTTCAAATCAATTAAGGCTGAAGTTGAAAATCAACTAAGCAAAAGAATTAAATCCGTTAGATCTGACCATGGTGGTGAATACTATGGTCGATATGATGGTTCAGGTGAACAACGTCCAGGGCCATTTGCTAAATTCCTAGATGAGTGTGGGATCGTCCCTCAGTATACTATGCCAGGCAGTCCTACGATGAATGGTATAGCTGAGAGACGAAATCGGACCCTTAAGGATATTTTTTTAAAGAAGTATGCTTTGCCGTACTACTTTGCCAGACTCACTCTGGGGTGAAGCATTAAAAACCGCAGCTTATATTCTTAATAGAGTTCCAACTAAAGCTACAATCAAAACCCCATATGAACTTTGGACTGGGCATATACCCAGTATTAGGCATTTACACATTTGGGGTTGTCCAGCTGAGGCAAGGCCTTATAGGCCAAATGAAAGGAAACTGGATGCTAAGACGGTTAGTAGCTATTTTGTTGGATACTCTGAAAGGTCCAGGGGTTTTATGTTTTATGATTCCACTTCTAGAACTATTTTTGAGACGGGTAATGCTAGGTTCTTTGAGGATATTGAGTTTGGGGGTGGGGAGATAAAGTTGTTAGAGATTTTGTCTTTGAGGAAGAACATGTGTCTTTCCCTCAAGTTATTGATCTTGGTCAGGGAGTTCTCATTCCTGACACGGCTCATACAACTCCAGTTCAAGACAATCTCGAAAATCTCCCCAATCAGGATCCTGTAATTACTAATGAAAATCAAACTCAACAACCTCAAGAAACTGAAGTGCCATTAAGGAGATCCACTAGAGAGAGGAGAAATGCAATTCCGGATGATTATGTTGTATTTCTCCAAGAACAAGAAAGTGATATTGGACTTGAGGAAGATGATCCAATCAACTTCCGTCAAGTCATTAAGGGTTCTAACTCTCAAAAGTGGATTGATGCCATGAATGATAAGATGAAGTCTATGAGCGATAATGACGTTTGGGAGCTTGTTACATTGCCCGAAGATATTAAACCTATTGGTTGTAAATGGATTTTTAAAACCAAAAGGGATTCAGAGGGCAATGTTATTAAGTACAAAGCTCGTCTTGTCGCAAAAGGCTACACTCAGAAGGAAGGCATTGATTATAAATAGACTTTCTCTCCAGTTTCATCGAAAGACTCTTTCAGGACTATAATGGCATTAGTAGCACATTTTGATCTTGAGCTTCATCAGATGGATGTTAAGACAGCGTTTCTCAATGGTGACATTGAGGAAACAATTTATATGGTGCAACCTGAAAACTTTGTTTCGGATGAATCAGATAAAATGGTTTGCAAATTAAAGAAACCCATCTATGGGCTCAAGCAAGCTTCTCGTCAATGGTATTATAAGTTTCATGCAGTCATTACATCTTTTGGTTTTGAACCGAATATTGCTGATGACTGTATATACCATAAGTTCAGTGGGAGTAAGTATATTTTTCTGGTTTTATATGTCGATGACATACTGCTTGCATGTAATGATATAGCATTATTGCATGAAACTAAGAAATTTCTTTCAAAGAAATTTGAAATGAAAGATCTTGGTGAAGCTTCTTTTGTATTAGGAATTCAGATACAACGAGATCGCTCCAAAGGTGTTCTCGGTCTGTCACAAAAGGGCTATATCGATAAGGTTCTTAAAAGATTTGGCATGCAAGATTGTAAACCAGGCAACACCTTTGTTGCTAAGGGAGACAAGTTTAGTCTCAAACAGTGCCCAAATAATAATTATAAAATTTCGGAAATGCAGAAGACGCCTTATGCTTCGGCTGTAGGTAGTCTGATTTATGCTCGGGTATGTACACGACCTCATATAGCATACATTGTTCGGATGTTAGGCAGATATCTAAGAAATCTGGGAATGGACCATTGGAAGGCAGCCAAAAGGGTCATGAGGTACTTACAGAGAACAAAGGATTACATGCTTACATACCGGAAATTGGACCAGCTTTAGATCATTGGGTATACCGATTCCGATTTTGCTGGATGTCAGGATAGTTTGAAGTCCACTTCAGGCTATATTTACATTCTTGCGGGCGGTGCTATCTATTGGAGAAGCATCAAGCAAACTCTTACAGCCACTTCCACCATGGAAGCGGAGTTTATGGCATGTTATGAAGCATCCAATGAGGCATTATGGCTGCGGAATTTTGTTGGTGGACTGCGAATTGTTGATAGCATCAAAAGGCCACTTAGGCTATTATGCGATAATAGATCGGCAGTCCTTTATGCTAATAACAACAGTAGTTTGATGAAAGCAAAACATATGGACGTCAAATTTCGGGTTGTTAAAGAAAGAGTACAAAATGGACAATTGTGCATTGAGTACATTAGTACAAACTCCATGCTTGCGGATCCGCTCACTAAGGGATTGACACCAAAAGTATTTCATGAGCATATTGCTTGTATGGGTGTCAAATCAGATAAGGATTATGTATTTTAGTGGGAGTTTGTATTGTACATTTATGTATTATCCATTATATTCAGAAATTCAGTAATTCAGTTATATCTGCGCAGATATTCAGTTTTAAAGTTTTTTTGTACTCTTACAGTTTATGATTGATCTCAATAAAGAGAACCAGTTGGAAATTGACATTCTATTGACCACACTTTATGTTATTTTCATGCTACATACCTACACTTGATCCATGTCGTTGGTTATATTGATATACGTGATCTATGTTGGTTCTAGTTACAAATGAGTAACGAAGAGCACTTAGTTCCTATGTTGGTATGATTGATGGACCGGATTGTTCATGACAATTTTATTGTGATAGCAATTTTGAGCTCCTAAGGTTATTTGTAACATATAATGCTAAGGTTTGTACATATGTATGTGTATCTCGACAAGTGGGAGATTGTAAGATATATGGACTTATATCTACATACATATGAACAATATATGGATAAATTATATGTTATGTGCTATCTTTTGGTTTGGCCTAATTTTGTGGTCTGATGGACATTATGGTAAGGGGGCCAATGTATTGTCATATAAAGTGTAGGACTAATGTGTAGATACCCAAAAAGGTAACCTTAGTTAATGATGGGCTAACTAAGGTTACATATATGTAACCATGGTTACATATATGTAACCATGGTTACATATATGTGACTCTTGAGTTATGTAACTCTTGTGACTCTTGGGTTATGTAACTCTTTTGTTATAAAGTGGGGGTTATGGTTCCCACATTATTGCAAGACATAATCTCTTCTTCCTCCCATTGAATCAAGAGAAACTCCATTGTTGTCTTGCAAATTCTTGTGGAAAACCATTCCCATATTTGGTCTTGTGTGATATTCTTGTGGAAAGCCATACACCAACTTTGGGTATTGTGATATTATTGTTGTTGTAAAATCCATACTTCAAGAAGGATCAAGAAGACAATCTTGAAGGAAGGACTAAGGAACTTGCTAAGGCACACTTCAAACAATCATCAAAGGAGGTTCAAGGATTTCCACATATGGATTCAAGTAAGCTTCCGCTCATGTAGTTGTTGTTCCAAATTCTTCAATATAAAGGTTATTATATTTTAGTCGGAATCATTATTCTAACAATATGTTGATCATTGTGTCAATGTGGTTCGTGTAGGGACATAGCTCTTTGCTCCCTTCCTAGTTTTGAATACAACAACTATGCCTCGGTCTCTCTAGTTTTGAATGGAAAAAATAACTGATGGTTTGGCTGATTGGAATAAGTGGATAAAGCAATAAAGAAGGTATCTGAGAGAAGTTGGGATTCAAGGTGGACGGAGGAACCAGAGCATCTTACAAATTTTGGAATACAAGGTATGTTGCTGTAAATTTGTTATCTATACACTTCTTTATATATCAGTTGATGATCACAAAAAATACGAGATATGTTCTGGTATATTGCAGTGGCCTTATCCTTTTGTCTTTTCTCCAAAATAGAATTCGATTTGTTCCTTCTAGTGCTTTCTCATGGATCAAGCTTGATGGTGTATTGTGGTTGGTCGTGTTTTGTTATGCTTATTGCTTCTTGTAATTAAGATCTTATCAGATTCTTGATATTGTGTGTTAAAAGAAGCGCTACAAAGAACACTACATTTTCCTCAAGATCTGGCATGCATGGATGCTTCATACCCAACGAAAACAGAGACAATACTTATATAATTGGTACTAAATTTTATCCAGTGAACGGATGCTTTCACATGAATACCTAAAAAATATGGAAAGTTTTGAAGGAAAGTGGATGAAGTCAGACTTCTCTTTTGAGTTTCTTTGATGAACAAAAAAATGATTCAAGTGCACAGTTGATAAGCATTCTTGTGAATGTAGCCCACCTTGATAGAAGTATTTTAATTTGTTTCGGTTCCTTTCTATTGGGAAAAAACTGAATTTGAATTAAAGATGATGTGGCATAACACGTGAACTGGTCAAATAGTAAAAGAACAATAAATGATTAAAATGCACGGAAGATATAACAGGCACGGGAGAAGAAAAGAAAATAGATACGAGATGGAGTCTTAGATACGAGTCTCGTATCTATTCAAGTCATTTAATACCAACGATAAAAAGGGCACTGAAAACAAGAATCTTATGACAAAAAGTAGTCTACATTCATTATTAAATACCTGATACGTGAATTCATCAGTATTTAATAGCATTGATTATGTAACGTCTCATTAAATGCTCTTTATTATTTAGATAAAGTCGTTACTCCTTGGACCAACCCCATTAAAACTCCTTCAGCCACAGCCAAGTGTAGTGACCCGACCGATCATTTTGAGTATTTGCACTTCGTTCGCCAGTTCTCGGGTATGACTAGCCTCGTATGATTTATTATGACCTATGTAAATCGTCGGTCTTGGTATTTGATCTCGGATTTGGATTTCTATTATTTGGTCTCCATTAGGTGATTTTGGACTTGGGAGCGCATCTGGAATGTATTTTGGAGGTCCATGGTAGATTTTGGCTCGAATTGGGGAAATTGGAAATTTGGCGTTTTCCGGTCGGCAGTGGAAATTTTAATATCGGGATCGAAATGGAATTCCAGAAATTGGAGTAGGTCCGTTGCATCATTTATGACGTGTGTGCAAAACTTTAGGTCATTCAGACGAGGTTTGATAGACTTTTTGATCGAATTTGAAATTCGGAAGTTTTGAAATTCTTAGGCTTGAATCCGAGACTCATTCGATATTTTGATGTTGTTTTGAGCATTTCGAAGGTTGAAACAAGTTTGAATGATGTTATGGGATGTATTGGCATGTTTGGTCGGGGTCCCATGAGGCTCGGATAAGTTTTGGAAGAGTTTTTGGAAGATTTTGCCGTTTTGAGCATAAGCATGTAATGATCCAAAGGTCCATTTTTAGTTCTAGAGATCGAAATTTAATTTCGAGACTTCCGGAATTTCGATAATGAATTATAGGAGTGATCTGAAAAGTTTGGTCTAATTTCATCTAGTCGCGATTGAGCTTTTGACGCGAAACATGAGTTAGTTATTTAACAAGTGAAATGGGTATCACACTGAGCAAATCTGATTCGAATTGAGTTTCAATTGAAGGGCTATGTTCATATTATTTATTTGTGACTCATAGAAACAAGAATCATCGAATTCCGAGTTCGTATGGTAGAGTTAGAGCCTTTATAGTGAAAATAAATATTTCTAGCGCAGCAGAATCTGGTGCGCACCTTTAGCAACCAGATTTGCTACTTTTAGCGACGGGAATGGGGCTTTTAGCAACCACAATCGTGTTTTATTGTGTTGTCTTGTTTTTTAGCTCATTCCCACATTTTTGGACGAAAAGAACGCGGCTTGGGGCGATTTTTGAGCGAGAGGTCATGAGAAATCTTGAGGTAAGTCACTTGTGATCATTTCTACTCTATGATATTGAATTATCATCGAATAATCCGACTAGCTTACATGTTTTTGAGGTGTAATTTGGGATTTTGGATCTAGAGATTTGAAAATAAGATTTGAAGATTTGGAGGCCGAATTGTTATCGAAATTTAGTGATTTTGGTATGGTTGGACTCGTGGTTGAATGAGTTATCGGATTTTGTGATTTTTATCGGATTCCGAGACGTGGGCCCGGGGGCCGGGTTTGAGCAATTTCAGGATTCTTGAGTTAATTTAATTATTTTCGCCTGGGCTTTGTTCCTTTAGCGTATATTGATGATAATATACTAATTTTGGTTAAATTTGGAGCATTTGGAGGCCGATTCGAGAGGCAAAAGCATCGCGGGCTAGAGTTTAGACCAGATAGAGGTAAGTAATAATCGTAAATGTTGTCCTGAGGGTATGAAACCCCGGATTTCACATCGCTGTGCTACTTTTAGGTGACGCAGATGTTAGATGTCGAGCGTGGGGTCATGCACCGTTGGGAATTGTGACTTAGTCCGTCCCATATAATTGTTCAGTCGCATATATGATTAAGACCTGTTTGATATCATTGTGTTTTGGAAAGTATTATCATGTTTTGGGCCGCATGCCATATTTTAGCCTCGTGCCAATTGTTTTGGGCCCTTAGGGGATTTTTACTACTTTTCCTCACTGTTTTGACTTCATATTTGTACTAAGTCATGTTGTATTCTGCTATTTTCATAACTCAACCATATTCATTCTGTTTGATTTTTTAAATAATATTTTGGGTTGAGCATCATATTTTACTGTTTCCTAAGTGGCTTGAGAGATTTCTGACTAAGTGAGGCCGAGAGCCTATGATGGTGAGAATATTATGGGATCGGGCTGCGCACCACAATAGTGTTGTACTGATTCATGATTAGGAGGCTGAGGGCTTGATTTGTTACGCCACAAGATGGCTTGATATGAGGTCGAGAGCCTATTTGATTATGCAACGTATGCCTTGTTATTGCGCTTGGGTCGTAAAGGGCCCTTCCCAGAGTCTGTATACCCCAGTGAGTGCGGGTACCCTGTGTGAGTGATACGTGTAGCCCGAGGGACTATTGTTGTTTCATATTGATGATCGAGGGGATGTTCTTGATCCATCTTTGCCCAAGGGGCGGTTCTTGATTCATGTTATGCCCGAGGGGATGATTATGAGTGATTGTGAGGCAGTCCGAGGGGATTGTTTTGTTGTTATACCCGAGGGGCAGTTTATGGTGCATATTTTGCCGGAGGGGCTGTTTACGTTTCTATCATGTTTACTCACTATTTTATCACTTGTTTGAAATTATTGATGGGCTGTTTACGTTTCTATCATGTTTACTCACTGTTTTATCACTCGTTTGAAATTATTGAACATTATTCTAAAAGGTTTTATTGAAAATGAGCATGATTTAGGAGGTAAATGATTTATGTAATGTATTTGAAATGTCTCGCATTTTTTGTAGCATGTTGATGTAGTTTGAGTGATATGTGTAGCCTGAAAAGCTGTTGTTGTTTCATATTAAAACCCGAGGGGCTGTTCTTGATCCATGTTTGTCCAATGGGTGGTTCTTAATTCATGTTATGTACGAGGGGGTGATTACGAGTGATTGTGAGGCAGTCCGAGGTGTTGGTTTTGTTGATATGCTCGAGGGGCAGTATATGGTACATATTTTGCCCGAGGGGCTATTTACGTTTCTATCATGTTTACTCATTATTTTATCACTCGTTGGAAATTATTGAAAATTATTTTAAAGGGTTTTTTTGAAACTGAGCATGATTTAGGAAGTAAATGATTTCTGTTCTGTATTGGAAATGTCCCGCATTTGTTGTAGCGTTTTGACGTAGTTTACATATTTTCTTACTGCTCAACTTTCTTTTACTTTTATTACTTACTGATTTATCGTACTCACAATACTCCCTGCACCATGTGTGCAGATTTAGGTATTATGAACCCGGTAGCAGGTGTTGGTTGCTCAGCGGCGGTCATCGGGTTAGGAAGGTAGCTGCCCAACGGTCGCAGCCCTGCTCTTCTCCCTCTTGTCTTCCTTAGATTGTTTTAGTATATTTTTCAGACTCTTCATTGTATTAAGACCTTAGTAAATGCTCGTGACTTGTGACACCCCGATGTCGGGCTTGTGTACTTATATCACATTGTTCATTTTGACTTACATTATGAGATATTTGATTAATTAAACGCTTAAAAATGACTTTTCTTAAATAATGGTTAATTCGGGAATTGTGTCGGCTGGCCTAGTTCACGATAGGCGCCATCACAACTAGGTCAGTTTTAGGGTCGTGACAAGTTGGTATCAGATCCTAGGTTACTGATGGTATCCAAATCTACTACTAAAAAGTAATTGACACAGTCGCATGCAATATAATTTACCCAACAATGAGCCGGGGTCGAATCTCACAAAGAACAATGTATAGGCGATTAGGAACGTAAGAAAATTATCACTAATTGTGCAATGCCAAATACTAAGAATTTTGGTTGAAAGCATTTATACCTAAATGCGAAAATGTAAACTAACCTAAATAGCAAGTAAAATGATCAATAGCTACAACTATGAATGCATCGGGAATTACCCTTACGTAACGATCCAACGTATTTCATGATTTTACAAATATGAGTGAGTTTATGTTAATTAGCCACGGATAATAATTCTCAATTAGCTTCTTCTGAAGACTAACAAGACTTCCTAATTCAGTTATCACTAAAATAATTAGAAGATTAAGCACACCCGGAATGTCTACATGTAGTTCAATTATATCCCTAGGTAGAATATATAAAATGAGGGTTAACGCCTCAAGTTCTTGTTAATTAATCTTTCCCAACCCAAAATTATCTTTTCCAAAATCAATTCTGAGTTAATGGGAGAGTCCTAGGATTAGCTAATTCCTTTGGAAACATTAAAGAACAAGAATAATTAAAGTAACAATAACTCACTTCATAAATAGATAAAAATTATTCAATACATAAGCACAACAAGGTATTTAATCAACACTTTAAATATGAATATTTCCGTAAACAAGATTCAAGTGTTGAATAAAATACTACATACTTAGATACATAATACAAAGCAAGGAAATGAAGAAATAAACATAAATGAGTAAGAAAATCTTAACCAAAATCTTGAAATCTTCAAAACCAAAGCGTGTTGTGCAAAACCCTAGCTTTCACCTTGTCAATAATGTGCCAAAGATCTTTTACAAATGAGCCTCATCGGGTATTAAATAGTTTGGGGATCAAATATGTGAAATTCTAGAATTGCCCAGGCCTGAAGCTCGATCTTCGCAATTGCGAACAAAAGTTCGCAATTTCCAACTCTTCATGTGATGCTTCACTTTGCATTTGCGATCAAAGCTTCGCATTTGCGAAGGCTGACTTTTCCTGTTGACTTGGCATTTGCGATATATTCTTCGCATTTGTGAAGACTGAATTTTGCAGTTGACTTCCCATTTGCGAACTACCCTTCGCATTTGCAAAGACTGGCTTTTCCAGTTGACTTTACTTTTCCCAAGCTTTTGTCGCAATTGCGACCTATCTGGGCATTGCCCAGATTTTTCTCTCTTTTTAGCTTCTTCTGACTTGTTTTCACTTGGTTTCTTCACCATTACTTCTAAATCACATGTAGAATAGAAGTAAATGACTGTAAATACGTGATTTTATCACTCAGACATAGCAAAAGTATAAGTTTAAAGGCAAGATAAGTTGGTAAAATACCAACTTATGAGTTACATAGGTCTCACGAGTCATGAGCAGATTTAGTACAGTTTCGCAGATCGATATGGAAATGGTTGTACTTATCCTCGGGAGGCTGCAGAACCTTTAGTAAATACTACATATTCTTTAATTCTTATGGTGCGTCCTTGATTCAGCTTGAAATGTAACTCATTGGATTCATTCCACGCGTTCGTATACGCGTATGAGCACTCGGTATTAGTTGTGCATCAATGGCTTGTGATTCCCTAATCGAGGGGCGAGATATGATCTTTGTGTGTTGATGTTGGGCCAGTCTGGAGGACTTGAGGCCGGGCCTTGCCTATTGCTTGAGACATGAGCTGTTGATTGGTGCGTGTTATTTTATTTATATGTTTGATAGTGTCCCTATTAAGGGAAGTGATGATTGGATAGTTATGTGATGAGTGTTGTGACTATGAGATGTGTTCATATGATTTGAGTGAGATGAGAATGGTTTTCTTGGGCGTAGTAAGAACTATATGGTGCTTGATTTCCAACGTGATTTGATGTATAGCCCCGAGTTATAGGTGTGTTCAAGGACCTTTTCATGTTTTCTAGTTGGGAAGTGAAGTAGATTTCACGATGTGATATAAGTGACTCGGTAATATTTATGACGGTGGAAGGGTATAAAGAGATTAGTTTGAGGCGGAACTGGTGGGTTATCTCCTGCGGAGTGTTCTGAAGTTTGTGTGATCCTTATGTTGTTTGTTGGAAGATCTATTTTTCCAGTGAAATATATGTGTTGCAACTTTAATTTGGATCACATAAGAGATTGGTCTTAACTGTTACGAGGGTGAATGCGAGATTTGCATAAGATTTGAAGTACTAGATAGTCTGTGTAGCACGAGCTTATGCAGGATTGAGTTTAATCTCACTATGGTATTATGGTAGTAATAAAGTATATGCATTATGAGTTATTGTGTGTTTTATATTATGGCTTTGAGCCAAGTAGGGGATTCTACTATTGATTAGTTGACTACACGGTAATGTGCCATGTTGGTTCCAGTTTGAGGCGTACTTGTGAATCAGTATGGCTTACGGAGGTTGAGACCGAGGATGGATCGAGTAAAGGAAATTTCAATACAAGTTATGTTATGCTTTTATGGGTGTATAAGAATCACAAAATGAATTGAGTTGTTATTGGTAAAGGAGGTACTGTGCATAGAACAGGAAGTTGCTTGGTTGCGTTAAGGTGGTGTCACATTCTACAGTGTCGGAGTGCTAATGGAGCACAAGTCGTCCGGCCCATTTGATCGGTCAAATTGCGGTTTGAGTAGAGTCGATGACTCTATAGAATGGTTCTAATGGGTTCAACATTTTACATGTAATAATTGGAGATTTTCAGGTTGTATATTTGGCTAGAAACTGAGGTTTGCATTGGAGGGTGTCAAGACTCGTGTGATATTTCTATATCATTATGGATTCTATATATCAGTATGATGAAAGTGAAGGTAATGGATTTAGATTAAAGTCTCTTCAAGGTAAGTATTTTGAAAGTGGTTCTTGTTGGGATATTTGATAGAGTATTCAGCGGCTTTTTGAGCCTTAAACGGTATGGTTTTATGTTGGGGTCTCTTGTGGTGAGTCTAGGTTGAGGATTGCGGTATTATGGCAAGGAGAAATATTAATTCAAAGGTAATTCAGAAGGAACTTGGATAAATGGGACAACTTGGTAGTAGGTCGGATCGGCATGGTATGGGATACGATTAATTCTTTGGGTGTTTATGAGATAATGAGTTTCTATAGGTACTTCATGGAAATGCTCTTAGGTTTTGATGGTTTGCGTAGCTTGGTCGAGTTATAAGGAATGAGTCATGTTGGTTTGGTTTTGTGCAAAGGGGATTCAGAGGGTTCTTGATGATTTCTACTACGGCTGGAGATGTATATTTTCTACTAACGTGAGGAGCATGAGATGTGTAATGATTTTCTTCTAGATGGGATCAATGGAAAGTTCTTTTCTAGTTGAGTATGTACTACTTGTGGCTCGAAAAGGATATAAAGTTCTCATGTGTATCCTAGGATGGTATGGTATATGCATTATGTTGTGTAGGATTGAGACTTGTATATGTAAGGTCACAGTTCAATTTGAAAGAAAGATCACAAATTCTTAGGTAGCATGGTCAGTTTCAGAAGTCTAGGTAAATGATACCACTAATTTGTGCGGCTTTATAAAGGTATACATTTTAGAAAGGCGATGCGTTTGAGTTAGGGATACTTCATTAGTATTGCGACACTCTTTTGTTAGATCCACTGTCGATATTCGAGTTTGCTTGGTGGCGCAGAAGAATTATAGGAGTACCTCTCATGGAATGATTCAGCATTAGAGGCTTGTTATATATATTAGTTGTGGAGTTGGGATCAGATATGGTGATTCATGCGTTTTATGGATTTCGAGACTAGGAGTTCTCATAAACAAGTTATTTTGTGGTTGTGGACCATGAAGATACGAGAAAAGCTAGTTAGATGTTAGTATGTGCCATGATTCAGTCATTGTGAACTTTTGCAGAGTTATCTATCTGTTGTGGGTTACTAAAGTTGATTTAGGGTTCATTGGTAGGCCTAGTATGGACGTGTGTTCTGCACCAGATCGAAATTGTTAACTCCAAATTACTATTTTTGAGGGATGTGACATTCGATTGTCATTGAGCTTATTCGTGTTATGTAGTGATCTATGAGTTACCCTTGTGTGTTGCGAGGAGTTGTGATTGTTGGTTATATGCATATATGGTGCTTTTTCTATTTGGGCTTTATAGTGGAATTTGAGTGAGACAAGTATTTGGGCGTTGCCTGATTGATTGTGCATTGGATATGTTCTTTCGGGCTGGCATGCCATTGCATCATTTACTTCTCCGTGGTTTTGGTGATTTACTTTTGGTACTAGACATCAAATTCTGCGTGGTTGATGATTTTGAGCATGGTGACTTGAGGTGTCTCATGTGGACCAGTGTTTGGATAGGGTCGCGTAGCAGCAAAGTTATGTAGAGGTATGATCCTTCGGGTTAGATTCATGTGTTATGGTTCTACGAATGTTGATGGGTTCTCAACATTGTGTTGTGGTGGTACTGGTGAGCTTGCGGTACAACTCTCTCATTTGAGTATTTTTTTCCATGATTTGAGTACATTTTGATTGTTGCTTATTGGTACACGAGTCGCACGGGTTGTGGCTTTAGATTGTATCGGTGTGTCATGTCACTATAGTAGTTGTTGGATGAGATGAGGTCATTGAGATCTAGAATGAATACTGTCGAATTCAATTTCAGCATGTTGGAAGGATCATATCGGGATTCGTCTTAAAAATTTACTATGGTCCTTGCCGAATGAGAGGGAGCTCCATGATTGGTTGATCTGAGGAATCTTTATGAATTTCTGTATGTTTCATTCATCATTGGTAGTATATGAAAGTGTTGGAATGAGGCTTTGGTTTGACAAGAGGTTTATTACCAAAATTGGGTTGTTTAGGCAGCTGCTGTGATTAGAAGTTATCACTATAAATGTCCGAGGTGTGATGTATATCATGTTAATTTCATTTTGTATTGTGTTTATGGCTTGATATAGCGTGTTCAGACTTATTCATTTTGTAGATGTGAGATTATAATCTTATATATCATTTCGGAAGTGGAAAAATTGGTTCTAAGGTTATGGGCTATGGTGAATTGTGAAATTTCAGTTATGTTATGTTACCGGACCTATATCGGATAGGATGACGTGGGATCACCCCATGGTATGTGCATGGTAAGGCTACCCATCTTGTTGATGGTTTTCGAAACAACTCGGGGTACGTTTGAGGACGACGTATGTTTAAGTGGGGAGGGGGATGTAATGACCCAACCGGTCGATTTGAGCATTTGCACTTCGCTCGCAAGTTCTCGGGCATGACTAGACCCGTATGACGTATTATGACCTATGTAAATCATCGGTTTTGGTTTTCAGGATAATCGGAATAGATTTGGAAGAACAATTCTCAGCTTAAAGCTTTAAATTTAAAAGGTTTGACCAAGTTTTTGCTTTTTAGTATTCGATCTCGGATTTGGATTTCTATGATTTTGTTAGCTCCCTTAGGTGATTTTGGACTTGATAGCGCGTCCAGTATATATTTTGGAGATCTGTGGTAGATTTAGGCTCGAATTGGCGAAATTAGAAATTTAGCAATTTTTGGCCGATAGTAGAAATTTTGATATCGGGGTCGGAAAGAAATTCCAGAAATTGGAGTAGGTCCGTTGTGTCATTTTTTATGTGTGTGCAAAATTTCAGGTTATTCGGACGAGGTTTGTTAGACTTTTTGATCGAATTTGAAATTCGGAAGTTTTGGAATTCTTACGCTTGAATCCGATGGTGATTCGATGTTTTGATATTGTTTTGAGTGTTTAGAAGGTTGGAACAAGTTTTAATGATGTTATATGGGGTGTGTTGGCATGTTTGGTCAGGGTCATATGAGGCTCGGATAAGTTTTGGAAGATTTTGCCGTTTTGAGCATAACCATGTAATGATCTAAAGGTCCATTTTTAGTTTTAGAGATCGAAATTTAATATCGAGACTTTCAGAATTTTGATAGTGAATTATAGGAGTATTCCGGAAAGTTTTTTCTAATTTCATCAATTCGCAATTGGGTTTGACGCAAAACATGAGTTAATTATTTAACAAGCGAAATGGGTATCACATTGAGAAAATGAGCTTCGAATTGAGTTTCGATTGAATGGCTATACTCGTATTATTCTTCGTGACTCATAGGAACAAGAATCATCAAATTCCGAATTCGTATGATGGAGTTAGAGCCTTTTTAGTGAAAATAAATATTGATGGTTCAACAGGATCTGGTGATCACCTTTGGCGACCATATTTGACACTTTTAGCAACGGGAATGAGGCTTTTAGCGAGCAGAATCATGTTTTATTGAGTTGTCTTGTTTTTTTAGCTCATTCCCACATTTTTGGACAAAAAGAACACACCTTGGGGTGATTTCTGAGTGAGAAGTCATGAGAAATCTTGAGGTAAGTCACTTATGATCATTTCTACTCTGTAACATTAAATTACCATCGAAAAATTCAACTAGATTACATGTTTTTGAGGTACAAATTGGGAACTTGTACCTAGGGATTTGAAAATAAGATTTAAAGATTTGGAGGCCTAATTTTTATCGGAATTTAGTAATTTTTGTGTGGTTGGACTCGTGGTTGAATGAGTTATCGTATTTTGTGATTTTTATCGGATTTCGAGACGTGGGCCCCAGGGGCCGAGTTTTAGAAATTTCGGAATTCTTGAGTTAATTTGATTATTTTCACATGGACTTTGTTCCTTTAGCGTATATTGATGATAATATACTGATTTTGGTTAGATTTGGGGCATTTGGAGGCTGATTCGAGAGGCAAAAGCATTGAGGGCTAGAGTTAGACCAGATTGAGGTAAGTAATGATTGTAAATATTGTCCTGAGGGTATGAAACCCTGGATTTCACATCGTTGTGGTACTTTGAGGTGACGCACACGCTAGATGATGAGCGTAGGGGTCGTGCACCGTAAGGGATTGTGACTTAGTCTGTCCCGTATGATTGTTAAGTCGCATATATGATTAAAACTTTTTGATATCGTTGTGTTTTGGAAAATATTATCATGTTTTGGACTGCATGCCATATTTGGGCCTCATGCCAACAGTTTTCGACCCTTAGGGGATTTTTTCTACTTTTTCTTATTGTTTTGACTTCATATTTGTACTTAGTCATGTTGTATTCTGCTATTTTTTCGTAATTCAGTCGTATTCACTATGTTTTGATATTTTAAATAATATTTTGGGCTGAGCATCATGTTTTACTGTTGCCCAAGTGGCTTAAGATATTTTTGACTGAGTGAGACAGAGGGCTTGTGTTGTGAGGATATGGGATCGGGTTGCGCGCGACAACAGTGTTGTACAGATTCATGATTATGAGGCCGAGGGCCTGATTTGTTACGCCATGAGATGGCTTGATATGAGGCCGAGATCCTGTTTGATTATGCCACGAGATGACTTGTTATTGTACTTGGGTCGTAAGGGGTCCCTCCTAGAGTCTGTATACCCCTAGTGAGTGCACGTACCCAACGTGGGTGATACGTGTAGCCCGAAGGGCTGTTGTTGTTTCATATTGATGCCTGAGGGGCTGTTCTTGTTCCATGTTTGTCCAAGGGGTGGTCCTTGTTTCATGTTATGCTCGAGGGGCTAATTACGAGTGATAATGAGGAAGTCCGAGGGGCTGATTTTGTTGATATTACCGAAGCGCAGTTATGGTACATATTTTGTCCGAGGGGCTGTTTATGTTTCTATCATGTTTACTCACTATTTTATCACTCATTTGAAATAATTGAAAAATATTTTAAAATATTTTATTGAAACTGAGCTTGATTTAGGAAGTAAATGATTTTTGTATTGTATTGGAAATGTGACGCATTTGTTTTAGCGTTTTGAGGTAGTTTACATATTTTCTTACTGCTCAGCTTTCATTTACTTTTGTTACTTATTGAATTGGCGTACTCACATTACTCCCTACACCGTGTGTGTAGATTCAGGTATTTCTGAATCTGGTAGCGGGTGTTGTTTGCTCAGTGCCAGAGTTATCGGAGTTAGCAAGGTATTTGCCCGCCATTCGCGACCTTGCTCTTCTCCCTCTTGTTTTCCTTAGATTGTTTTATTATATTTTTAGACTCTTTATTGTATTCAGATGCTCGTGACATGTGACACCCCATTGTCGGGCTTGTGTATTTATTTCACACTATTCATTTAGACTTACATTATAAGATATTTGATTAATTAAAGGCTTAAAAATTAACAACAACAACAACAACAACAACAACTACCCAGTATAGTCCCACAAAGTGGGGTCTGGGGAGGGTAATATGTAGACGAGCCGTACCCTTACCTGAAAGGGCAGAGAGGTTGTTTCCAATCGACCCTCGGCTCAGTGAAGGAAAGGAAAAATAAAAACAAAAACAAAAGAGCATTATTAACTCAAGTAGAAATAGCGCAAATAATTATCTAAACATAAGAACCATAAATAAAATAGCATGCAATAATATCATACAGTAACTACCATAAGGGAGACACACTCCAAAACACAAATCATCTATGGATAACCCTGCCAAACCTCACCCAAAAAGGCTTAAAAATTACTTTTATTAAATAATGGTTAATTCGAAAATTGTGTCGACTGGCCTAGTTTAACGATAGGCGCCATCACGACCGGGCTGGTTTTAGGGTCATGACATCAAGCCAACAGGGGCATTTTCATCTATACCCGCATTTTGGGTCACGTTTTAACTTGTACCCGCTTTGCAAAAACAATTACAAGCGTACCCACTTTTTTGCATAACTTTAGCATATGGGGCTGAAGTAGCAAAAATATTCACGCAAAACTTCAGCATTCTAGTAGACGGGCATGAAGTAGCAAGTATGTTGAAACTTTTTTATTTTAATTTCTGAACTTAAGCATAGTAGCTGGAGTTTTGTTCTCTATTTGCTGAAGTTTTTGTTTGTAATTGCTGAACTTAAGCATAGTAGCTGAAGTTTTGTTCTCTATTTATTGAAGTTTTTGTTTGTAATTGCACTAAATAAACTGACGTTGTTTTGTCCTGAATTCATTAGTTTTGTCATTAAGATTTTTCAAAAACTTCAGCAGAAGATGCTGAAGTTATTTAATTCATTTATAAAAACATCAGCACTAAATAAGCTGAAGTTTTTTTGTCATAGATAAGCTTTTTCAAAAACTTCAACAGAAGATGCTGAAGTTATTTAGTTCATTTGTAAAAATTTCAGCACAAAAAGCTGAAGATTTTTTGTCTTTGATTGATTAGTTTTGTTATAAAGCTTTTTTAAAACTTACTTTTGTTAATTTTTTTCTAAATTGTTGTAGATAATATGTATAGCATAGTCAGTCAGTGCTTTGAGAGATCAAACCATCATACTGCTATGATCTTCTCCTACATTGAAATTATAATTTCTGGTTATCATCTGAGCATTACATTTGAACAATTCTTACTATTTTTTTTATCTTTAGAAATCCAGTGCTTCATAATCCTCACTTTTTCTTTTATATGTACTTGGGTTGGGGAGGGGGGGAGGGGGTTTACTAATCCTACAAGTAATATAGAGGGTGTTTGGCTAAACTTATAAGCCGTTCAAACTGGCTTATAATCACTTTTTGACTTACCTACGCGTTTGATAAAATTAAAAAATGCTTATAAGCAAAAAATAAGTCAAAAGCCATAAGTTGGTCTCCCCAACTTATCAAATTTCAGCGTATAAGCACTTTAAGTTTGATCAAAACATTTACTATTCTATCCCTAAAATGCTTTTTTTTAAACAAAACTCTTTGTATACCCAGTTCTTTAGCTACTTATTATTATTTCAGCACATTTATCCAAACACGTAACTGTTTATTTTTTAAATCAGCTTCAATACTTAAAAGTATTTTTATGCACATAATGTTTATTAATTATTCTAAATCAGCTAAGCCAAACAGGCTCATAGCTTTTTCAACAACAGCATCAAAAGAAGAAGAAGAAGAAGAAGAAGAAGAAGAAGAAGAAGAAGAAGAAGAAGAAGAAGAAGAAAAGGAAGAAGGAGGAGAAAGGAGGCTGAAATTGTTTAAAAAGTATGTACAAATTAAAACTTTTTTAAAATAAAGATATAAATTAAATGAGGGCAACCAAATATGACACCCTTGCAATTTTTATAGGCTACACCCGAATCGCCCAGGCGTATTAGCCATTTCCTCTCATCTCTTAAAAAAAACACCGTAACCCCTAGCAAAAGAAAAAGAGGATCAGATCCCGAACATCGCCTCTCGCTCTTGAACAAAAAAAGAACGAACAATATCCCCCATCTTCTTTTCCATTCCCTCCTCTTCCCATCTCACCCTCCTCTAATCATCATCTAACTCACACACTGTTGAGATATATGTAGGGCAATGATGATAAACCCCATACATAGACCATTATGAGTCAATGAGGGAGTCATATCTGAGCCTAATAGGCTATTTGTGTAATAGGCTATTCTGTATTAGGCTATCTATGTAATAGGCTATTTGTGTAATAGGGTCATTTTGTATATATGCTGAAGGGTCGTTTGTAAAATAGACTGGGGGGGTCATTTTGGTGAAATAATATCTGGTCTCTTCTTCGAGACTCTTCCGAAACTCTCCTCCTTCTCTCTACTTTCTCTCTCTAAATTTCTATGGTTTCTTGAATATTTACATGGTATCAGAGCCTACATAATGATCCGATGATACTTTTATGTGAATCTGTAGTTCGTTTGAACTGTTCTCTGATGAAATTTTTGGGGTTTTCTGAGATCGAAAGGTCAGTGATGGTTTTGACTCCGATTAGGCTTGTTCCGAGCCTTTATCTTCACGATCTATGACCGTTCCTCTTCTCTTGAACGGTTCAATCGATTGTTGTAGAATTTTTGGAAATTTTCCGGTGAGTTTTCAACTTCTAGGGTTTCTGGTGGTCAAATCGGTCGTTTGACTGCTATCCGGTGGTTTGATACTCAATTTTGCGGGTGTTTTGGGTGTTATTGTTACTGCTCCGACATCCTTGACGGTATCTCCGGCGTAATTTTGACGGTTGTTCCTAGGGCCCATACCTAGGGTTTTATCTGTGGTTAAAAGGCCGATCTTCTCCGGTTGCGAAGAAGGACGGTAACACTGTTCCTATTCTTTGTTTATGTGCGATTGTTTGATTCTATTTGTGAATAATTTGTTTCGGTTGTGAATACTAATTTTTGGTGATATTTGTGAACAATTTAATTCATTTGAACATGGCATCTAACACAAATGGTGGTGGTTCTGGTGGTAACTCTGGTTCTATAGACTCTTCCAACCCTTTGTTTGTAAATTCTTCTGATGTGCCTGGTGTGTCCCTTGTTCCTACTCCCTTCTCGGGTAGTGGTTATGGAGGTTGGAAACGTAAGATGATTATGGCTTTGTCTGCTAAGAACAAAATTTGTTTCATTGATGGTTCCTTTTCTCGGCCTAGTACTAACGTGACCCAACAGAGGCTATGGGATAGGTGTAATATGTTAGTTATGTCCTGGTTGACTTCTTCTCTGTCATCCCAAATTGCTGATAGTGTTCAATATTCTGATACTGCTCAAAGTATGTGGTCTCAGCTTGAAAAAAGATATGGTACCCCCAATAAGACTAAAATTTTTGAGCTTAAAAGGGAACTCTCTCAGGCATCCCAAGGCTCCCTTGATATTGCCTCATACTTTAACAAACTCAAAAGTTTGTGGGATGAATTGGGCACAATGTGCCCAAACCATGGACAGAGGTGTACTTGTGCTGCCAAGAATGGCATAATCGAGGAAGATGATGAAAACAAGATCTATCAGTTCCTTATGAGATTGAATGAAACATATTTGGGAGTAAGGAGTAATTTATTAATGATGCAACAATTTCCTTCCCTTGACAGTGTTTATAACATTGTGCTCAATGATGAAAAACAGAGACAAGTTAAGTCTGTCTCTCATATCAGCCCAGACTCTATGTCTTTTAATGCTCATACTGACAGGCATTCTGCTGGGTTCAACCAGGGTAAATTGTCTGGTTCTAATTTCAAACCCAGAGTCAACTTTGAGCAAAATAGAGGAAACTTATTCTGCAGATATTGCAAGAAGTCTGGACACTTTATTGATAAGTGTTTCAAGCTCCATGGTTTTACTCAAAACAATACTTACACCAAGGGAAGGAAATCTGCAGCTGCTCATGTTTCTACTGGCCCTAATTGTGTGTCTGATGATAATGGGAATTCAAATTTGTCTGTTCCTCTTGGGGATCCTATTGCCAGTCAACCTGTGATACCAGGGTTGAGCAGACAGCAATGTGATCAAATTGTAAATTTGATTCAACAGACTCTTTCAAGGGATTCCAGTGATCAAGCTCCTGCTCCCACGTGTTCTGCTAATTTTGCTGGTACTATGATGTCTGAGAGTCTTGTTTCTGATTCCAAATTGTGCATGCTTACAAACATTAATTCTGTCACCTGGGTCATTGATTCAGGGACTTCTAACCATATGACTTATGACAAAAATCTGCTCTTTGATATCATACATTTAACTGTCCCCTACCTTGTTACCCTTCCTAATGGTTACAAAGTAAAAGTCACCTGTACAGGCTCATTTGCACTGACTTCTTCCCTTACTCTTCACAATGTGCTTTTAGTTCCTTCCTTCAAACATAATTTGATTTCTTTTCATAAATTGATGAAACAATTAAATTGTTTAGTTCTGTTCACTCCAACTTCTTGTCTCCTTTACCTGTTACAGGACCTTTCTCTGAAGAGGCTTCTGGCTCTTGGTAAGGAGGAGGCTGGGTTATACAAGTATTCTTGGTTGCCTACTTCCTCTTCTGCCTCTTCTATGTCCTCTTCTAATTCTGAGCATAGTGTTTTTCATGTTTGTAATGATGATGTTGTTTCTGACAGCAAACATTTTAGCTCATCCTCAATTGTACACACTTCCAGTTGTAATAATACTGCTACTTTTGATATGAATTACATATGGCATTTGAGATTAGCACATACTTCTTTTGCTAATATGAAACATATTTCTGGTTTATCTTTTCCCTTTGCTGCTAAACAACCTTTTCCTTGTTCTATTTGTCCTATGGAAAAACAAACCAGATTGCCTTTTCCTGATAGCAGTATTAGCACTACTAGACCCTTTCAACTATTACATGTAGATACTTGGGGTCCTTACCATACTTCTACTTCCTTTGGCAGTAAATACTTTCTCACCATAGTTGATGATTTTTCTAGGGCCACCTGGACACATTTGATAGGATCTAAAAGTAATGCCTTCCCTTTACTTAAATCTTTTATCTCCTATGTTCAAACTCAGTTCCACTCCATGGTCCAGATTGTCAGGAGTGATAATGCCCTGGAACTGGGTTCCAGTTCAGAAGGGATTTCCTTTTTCAGTGAGCTGGGGATTGTACATCAAACCACTTGCCTTCATTCCCCTCAACAGAATGGGGTTGTTGAAATAAAACACATATCTTTACTTGAAACTTGTAGAGCCCTTCTTTTCCAGTCTAGTTTACCTGTATCATTTTGGGGGGATTGCTTGTTAACAGCAACTTACCTCATTAACAGACTACCATCCAGAGTTCTTCACCATAAGTCACCTCATGAAATTTTACATGGTTCTCCCCCATCATACTCTCACCTAAGGGCTTTTGGTTGCCTAGCTTATGCTGTTGTTCCTATCCCTCAAAGGGATAAGCTAAAGTCTAGGGCTCACTCTTGTGTCTTTCTAGGTTATCATTTTGGTAAGAAAGGACCACAAATTGTATGATTTGAATTCTAAGAAATGCTTTGTATCTAGAGATGTTGTCTTCCATGAAACTCATTTTCCTTTTAAAACAGCACCTCCACCTTCTTCACCTCCTCCACCTATTCCTTTCTCTGATGACATTCTTGAACAGACTTTTACCTTACCTCCTTCCAGTGATTCTCCTTCTTCTAATCCTGATATCTCTTCTCCTGCCTCACCTCTTTCCAGTGCTTCTCCTTCTTTCAATCCTAATATTCCTCCTCCTGACTTACCTGTCTCTCAGCCTGTTGCCATGTCCAGGAAATCCACTAGACACCACAACCCTCCTTCCTACCTCAAGGATTATGTCTACCAACTTCCTGCATTTTCTGGTTCTTCTTCCTCCAATTTGGAATCTGAACCTATGTACTACTCTCAAGCTGCATATATCCCAGCTTGGCAGGATGCCATGAGGAAGGAATTTGATGCCCTGGATGCTAACCACACTTGGGACATTGTACATCTTCCTCCAGGTAAGAAACCTATTGGCTGTAAGTGGGTTTACAAAATAAAATACAAATCTGATGGTACTATTGAGAGATATAAAGCAAGGTTGGTTATTAGAGGTGATACCCAGGTTGAGGGTGTTGATTTTACAGACACATTTTCTCCTGTTGTTAAAATGACTTCAGTGAAATGCCTTATTGTTGTGGCTGTCAAGAATCACTAGCCCTTGTTTCAGCTTGATGTCAATAATGCTTTCCTTCATGGTGATTTAGATGAGGAAGTTTACATGAAACTTCCTCCAGGTTTGGTTGTCTCTGATTCTACTTCTTCCTCTACTTCTTCTTCTCTTCCTTTGGTTTGCAAACTCAAGAAATCTTTATATGGGCTTAGGCAAGCATCCAGGCAATGGTATGCTAAGCTGTCCTCTGCTCTTCATTCCAGGGGTTACAGGCACTCTTTGAATGACTACTCTTTATTCTTGAAAGGTACTCCTGGTTCCCTTGTTGTGGTTGCTGTGTATGTTGATGACATTATAATCACTGGGCATGACTGTGATGAGATTGTTGCCTTAAAAATCTTCCTGGATGATACATTTAAAAATCAAGGATTTGGGGTCATTGCATTATTTCTTGGGTCTTGAGGTAAAACATGTCCCTGGTGGGATACACCTGAATCAGCATAAGTATGTTGTTGATTTGCTACATGCCTTTGATTGTGTTTCTGTTTCCCCTGTTGTTTCTCCTCTGGACATTTCTATCAAATTACATGCTGATTCTGGTGATATTTTGCCCTCTCCTGACCAGTTCAGGAGTCTTGTTGGCAAATTATTGTTCTTAACTCATACCCGACCTGATATATGCTTTGCCGTGCAACATCTGAGTCAATTTCTTAAATGCCCAAGGGTTCCCCATATGTCTGCTGCCATGCATGTTTTGAGATATCTTAAAGGCACTTCTTCTTTGGGTTTGTTTTATTCTGCTGTTGCTGATTATTCTGTGACTGGATATTCTGACAGTGACTGGGCTGCTTGCCCTGATACTAGACGTTCTGTTACTGGTTTTTGTGTACTTCTGGGTGGCAGTTTAATTAGTTGGAAGTCGAAAAAACAACCTGTTGTCTCTCTTTCTTCTGCTGAGGCCGAATACAGAGCTCTTAGCAAGGTTACAGCTGAATTAACTTGGCTCTCTCGTTTACTTGAAGACCTTGGGGTATCTGTTCCTTCTCCTATTTCTGTCTTTTGTGATAGTCAGGCTGCTGTTCACATTGCTAATAATCCAGTTTTTCATGAACGTACTAAACATATTGAGGTGGATTGTCACTTCGTTCGCAATCTGTTGCACACTGGCTTTCTCAAGCTTTCTCATGTTCCCACTTCTCGGCAGCTGGCTGACCTATTGACAAAGGCATTATCTGGGACTGCTCTTTCTCCCCTTTTGTCCAAGTTGATGGTGGTTTCCCCCCTTCAACTTGAGGGGGGGTGTTGAGATATATGTAGGGCAATGATGATAAACCCCATACATAGACCATTATGAGTCAATGAGGGAGTCATATCTGAGCCTAATAGGCTATTTGTGTAATAGGCTATTCTGTAATAGGCTATCTATGTAATAGGCTATTTGTGTAATAGGGTCATTTTGTATGTATGCTGAAGGGTCGTTTGTAAAATAGACTGGGGGGGTCATTTTGGTGAAATAATATCTGATCTCTTCTTCGAGACTCTTCCGAAGCTCTCCTCCTTCTCTCTACTTTCTCTCTCTAAATTCTTATGGTTTCTTGCATGTTTACACACACAGTAGAAGAACAGATTAGAGCTAAATCGAAAACAAATGCTCCAAAATTTAGGGCACAAGTCCAAAGAAGAGGGGAAATTGAAAGCTATTTCCGATTTTTTTTTAGTTGCTGCATATTTTTGGAGTTCTCAGTTGTTTCGCCGTGGACTCCTGCCATTGTTGTTGCTGTCTTGTTGAGCTTCAGTTGGCTCTTCGTCCAACCTTTACTTGGCTTTTGGGATCTTTTGTTTATGATCGAGTGGTTGAAGAAGACCAGAAGGACAACTTTTTTTGCTTCTATCGAGAAGATTAAGGAAGGTTAGCAATTGCTGCTTCTTTAACTTTTAGGAATAACTTTGTAATATACATTGCGATGATTCTTTGGATTTTGACTTATTTTCTTGACCTCTAGTAAGACTAAGAAAACGTACTAGTACAATTCCATGATTTTTCTAATTTTATTGATAATCGGAATGAATGGGCCCAAATAGAACAAAATGGACATAAAAATACCCTACTATGCTTAGCACTTGCATTTTGCTGGTAATTACTCTACTTAGAAATGCACAAACAAATCATTGTTTTCAACTGCATATGATGCTCAATTATGATACTTCTCTTCTCAAGATCTTTATGATCTTGAGAAGATTTTCTTCGGTGTTTAGTTTGTTGTGTTTAGTGATAGGTTACAATTAACTATAATGTTTATTACATAAGTATTTGGCTCATTGTTCTAATTATAAGAGATGAGTGTTGTAATTAAATTTGAACATCCCTGATGACTCTTTATTTAGCAAATAGATATGTCTTTAATTTGCCAATTCCAATTTTCTCAACTTTTTTAGTATTTGTTATAGACTAGATCTTTAGTGTCACGATCCTAAACCAAACGTGATGACGTCTCTCATGAAGATAAGGCCAACCGATTAAACTCAATTCACTTTTTAAAACAGTTAAACAACATAAAAGCAGTCTAGAACATGATTTAATAATACTAAGTAGTGAATAATATCAATAAAATGCGGAAGTACAACCCGACACATCCCTAACCGGGGTGTCACAAGTCACGAGCATCTAACAATACTGAATCCTCAAATGTCACTACATAGTTTAAATACTGAACTAAGTACATAAAAGAAAAAGAGATAGGGAGGAGCTCCGAGATACGAACGCCAACAGCTACCTAAAGACTCCTCGAGATCCGCCTGAAGCTGGAATGAGTCAGCACTCGGGAGCGGGACCAGCTAAGCCTGAATCTACACACAGGGTGCAGGGAGTAAAGTTAGTACTCAAACTCAGTGAGTAACAAATGTAAATATAATGACTGAAACTAAGAAAACAAGTGAGGCACAAAGCATTCTATAATGAAGCAGTAAAATCATTTAAAAACGGTAAACTAGTAAAAAGTCAAGTAAAATCCTCTTTCAACAAGTAAACAAGTAATTGACAGGCAGATAAGGTAAAGTAAACAAATAGAAGTTCGCTCCTCAAGCACAGTGTCAACAAATCTGCCCTTCAGGCAATATCTCAGAACTATACCAGCCCCGGGGGCTCAATCTCATATCACAATGGGTACCTGCACTCACTGGGGTGTGCAAACTCATGGAGGGCCCCCTTACGACCCAAGCGCAATAACAAGTCATCCCATGGCATCAAAACTAGGCCCTCGACTTCATATAAATCAAGTCACCTCGTGGCGTACATATCTCAGGCCCTCGGTCTCAAATTAGTATCTGTGTTTGCTCACAACATAGGCCCTAAACCTTACTCAGTCAAAAATCATCACAAACCTCTCGGGCAATAGTAAAACAGTGTTTCTCAGCCCAAACATCATTTAAATATCATTTAAGTCTTAAAACAGAGTAAACATGGCTAAGTAGTAAAACAATGGAAAATAACATGACTGAGTTCAAGTATAAAGTCAAAACAGTAAGGAAATATCAATAAAAAGCCCTGAAAGGTTCAAATAGTTGGCACTAGGCCCAAATATGGCATTCAGCCCAAATAATGATGATAGCAAATAGTTTTCAGTCAAATACGAGGTAAAATCATCAATCGGGACGGACTAAGTCACACTGCCCAATTGTTACGACCCCAACCCGGTCATGATAACGCCCAACACACTACTAGACAAGCCCGACCATTCAACAACATTACCCCATTTCTAACACATATTATACGTAAATAACACAGGGAATTTACTAAGTCATTATATTAAAAGTCTAGAAATAACGATAAAATATGCGAAAGTTCAATTAAAATACTGCAACATAGCCCAATAGAATCTGGTGTCACGAGTTTGAGCCTCTAAGAAAGAATATCCATCTACTACAAGTCTGTCTAGGAAATATGAAATTAAAGATAGAGATAGAGGGGAGAGATCAAGGCTGCAAATGCCAAGCAACTACCTCGATACTCCCGGATACTGCTGCCCAACTAATCAAATCCTCAGTCAGCCTGTGATGTACCTGGATCTGCACGCAAGGTGCAGATAATAATGGGAGTACTCCGACCCAGTGAGTAATAAATATACATAATGGCTGAGAATAAGAAATCATGGAAAAATACAAAGTAGTCTATAATTGGCAGTCTAGAACAATTAACAAGGAAACAATAAACCAATGAGATAGAAGAATAGAAATACTATGACAGGTAAAACAGATAAAAAACAAATGAATAAGGAAAATGCAACACATAGAACGATACACTCTATTACCCATTGCGGCGTGCAGCCCAATCCATTTATTTATTGTTGACGACGCTTAGTGGGGGTGTACAGACTCCGGGAGGGGCTCCTACAGCCCAAGCGCAATATCAAGCCATCTCATGGAATCAACTAGGCTGTAGGTATCAATATCAATATAATACTGCTGTGGCGTGCAACGCGATCCCATACTCAATCCAGTATTCACATAAGCCCCTCGGGCAATATTACATTAATAGTTCTCAGCTTAGAACGTCAATAAAATATTGTTTAAGTTTTCAAATCTTAGTAGAATGACTGAATTTGCAAAATAATATTTAAAACTTAGGACTGAGATCAAACAATATGTCAAATAATGTAGAAATGGTGATAACATTCCCTGAAGGATTCAAATAATCGGCACGAAGCCCAAATATAACAATTAAATCCAAGTAAGGATGATCTCAAATAAGTTCTAATCGAATACACGGTAAAAACATCACTCGGGACGGACAAAGTCACAATCCCCAATAGTAAACGATCCTGCACTCGTTATACAGGGTGTGTCTCACCTCAATATAGCGTTACGATGTAAAATTTCGGGGTTTCAAACTCTGAGGACATCATTTACATCCATTACTCCCCTCAAGCAGGCCAAAATCTATCTCGCTATGCCCTTGCCTCTCGAATCGACCTCCTCGCGCGTCGAATATGACCGAAACCACAACGAACCTATCACAATATGCCACGGGAACAAAACCCAATCAAAATAATCGAAAAATATCAAGAAATCCCGAAATTGACAAATCCAGGCCCACTTCTCGAAACTCAGAAATTTTTACATCAACGGGGCTCCTTATCTAACCACGAGTCTATACATATCAAAAACTCCAAAATCTGAGCTCAAATGCTCCCTCAAATCCTAATTTCTCATTCAAAAAGTCAAGCCCTAATTCCTCCCCTTTTAATCAAATTTTCATGAATTTAAATGTTGATTCTACAATTAAATGATGTTTTTAGGTCATAAGACTCACCTCCAATCAGTCCTAGTTGAAACCCTCTTTAATCCTCGTCCAAACGATGTTGCTCCCAAACGCACACGCTAGTATACGCGGTCGTCAAGTAATAAAGTGAATAAAAGTCAGATGTCGATCCCACAAGGACTTGTGATTAACTATTAACTAAATTAGACAATCTTAATTATCTAAACAAAAATTAAACCTAAAAATATTCGATTCTAACCTTATTAAATAAATAAATATAAACAATGAACTTTGAACACAGAAAGAGCAAATTTTTATGATATCAATGTAATGAAAACGATCTAGGGTTATGCGCTATCTAACATTTTATTCAATTGAATTGACTAACTAATTTGTCTAGTTTATTAGTTGATAGGGTTAATATTGCTCATAAGAATTTGTCGAGTTCTTACTCGCCTATTCAAGCTAACCTAATGCCTATATGTCTATGGAGTTAGAATCAACAAGAACACATTTATAATTCCTGTAAATCAACCAAGCAAGGCAATTGGATATATGTCTATCCTAACCGCGAATCTGTTCCCCGATTCCCAGGTTCAAGAACTTGATCTACTCAATCCTATATGCAATCTAGAATTCCACTTTCGAGTTCAACTCTAGATTCTTTGATAGTATTCATTGGTGATCACACAATCAAATAAATAAGTGCAGGATTGAATAAATAAACCAATATGATAAACTAAGAAATCAAAATCAATATTCAAATAACAATAGTCATGAAAGAACCAGAAACCTAGAACGTGAAGTTTAGCTCCACATAGACATGGTAACAAAATAACAAATCATACAAAGAAACATAAAAATACTAAGTTGGTGGAAGAAAAGATGAAGTCTGCCCTCCACGGCGGCTCTGTGCTCTTCCTTCGTCAAAAGTTACTCCCTAAAACGTCCAACTCCCTCAAAATACCCTTTTTCATGTATATATACCAAGTAGGATTGGGCCCAAAAAATTATACCTTCTCTAATGTGAAAAGGACACTTTTCCCGGGTTGACTAGCGCTAGCTCGCGCATCCTTCGTGCATGTTCCCTGACATTCTGCTCTAGCTTCTAGACTAGCGACTTCGCGCTATTGACGCGCATTTGTCATCCAGTTGTGTTTCGCATTTGGGAAAATGTAAAACATGAAAGTTGTAGCCCTTTGAGTTAGATTTTCAACCATATATTGTGGAGCTAAATGAATTTCAGAGAAAAAAGTTATATCTATTTTACTAGACGGTGCGCATTATGCCCACTTGATTATTCGTTCGCTCTAACTATCATCCATTGATCCCCAAAAGCGATCCCGGCTCAATTCCTTGAGCTTTTACTCAAATTTCAAAGCTCCAAATCACTTGAATTCATTCCATAACATCTATATAGCTCGGAATCATTCCTATATAGCATAAAACACACCATTAGTGCAAAACACTAGTGATTAAAGCTCAAACTCAATTAAAGTGCAGTAAATTAGAGTGTAATAAGCGACTAAAGTACGTAATAATATCCTATCATCAAAAGCTCTCAAGCTTGTTAAAAAACGGTGGAAATAAGCTTTGCTTCGCGGAGGAAATGTTTAATAAAACCCTTCTGCCCAGATAATTTTAACTCTATGTGAAGGCGGTCACGTCCCACGTTCGCGATGAACAAAAATCCATTCACCAAAATTACCCCTTGCGAATGAGGTGCCCAACCCACGAACGCGAAACTTCAGCTCACACACTTATGCGAACACGTTCTTCCAATCGCGAACGCGAAGGGCAACTGCCCTGGGCCCAAATTTCTCATACGCGTCCGTGACCTAGCCACTGCGAACGTGAAGCACAATTCTCCAGCATTCTACGACCACGATCCCCTCTACGCGAACACGAAGAGTAACCAACCTGTCTTTCAAATTTCCACTCAACGAACGCGATACACCTATGTGATCGCGAAGGTATAAGACCTGCAACACCTGATCTGAAGTTTTCTGCAGTATTTTCAAAGTTTAAATCTTCCCGTTAGCCATCCGAAAATCACCTTGAGGCCCCCGGGACCTCAACCAAGAGCTTAAACACATCCTAAAACATCATAAAAACTTGTTCCAATCAATTAAAACACATCAAACAACACCAAAATCACCAATTCTCAACGAATCCAAGCCTATGTTCTTCAAAATCTTCCGAAACTCGCATTCAATCAAAAATTACAACCAAACCACCTCCGAATAACCTGAAATTTTGCACACATCCCAAATCACCTAATGAAGCTACTTCAACTCTCGGAATTCAATTCCGACCCGCGGATCAAAATCTTGCCTACTAACCAAAAATCGCCAAAACTAACTTCGTCAAAATAAGCTAACTTATACTCCAAACCTCCAAAACTACTTTCGATCACGCTCCTAAGTCACAAATCATCCCCCGAAGCTAACCGAATCACCGAAAACCACATCCTATCCCATTAACTTATAAGTCAACATTCGGTTGACTTTTTCAAACCAACCCTTCTGTAACTAAGTATCTCATTTCCTACCAAAACCAATCCAAATTAACTCAAACACACCAACTACCGATTACGAAACATGAAGAAGAATAAAATGGGGGAAATGGGGCGGTAACTCATGAGAAGACGGTCCAGGCCATCACACCAATAGTGCACCACCCCACGCTCGTCATCAACTATATGTCTCACCTTAATATAGCACTACGATGTGCAATCCAGGGTTTCAAACCCTCAGAACATCATTTACGATCATTGCCCTCCTCGAACCGGCTAAATCTCTTGCTCACGATGCCTTTTTCTCTTGAATCGACCTCCACACACGTTGAATCTATCCAAAATCAAAATGAGGACTTCAAAATATACTAAGGGAACAAAGCCCAAGCGAAAATAATCAATAAAGGGCACAAATCCTGAAATTACCAAAACCCAACCCTTGGGCCCACATCTCGAAATTCAATGATTTTTACACCAATAGATTCCTTATCTCCCTACGAGTTAATACAAATTAAAAATTCAAAAATCCGGCCTCAAATGGTCCATAAAATCCTCAATCGTATGTATCCAATTCTAAGCCCTAGTTTCCCAAAATTCCACCCTTAGATTCTGTAATTTCTAGCTCTAATCCGTGAAATAAAAGCATAGGAATGAGTTTTAAGTCGAAATCCCTTACCTCAATGAAGTTTCTTGAAATTGCTCTTTCAAATCACCCAAAAAGCTCCCAAGCCGAAGTCAAAAATGGTGAAAAAACTTCAATTCGTGAAGGAGACAATTTGTACCTTCTTCCTAGACCTTTTCGCATCTATGGCACAATACCCACTTCTGTGGTACCGCATTTGCGATTAATCCTCCGCATCTATGAAAATCACTTATCCAGCCTAAATCGCATCTGCGAACACACTTCCGCATCTGCGGTCACCTTACTGTTTCTGCGGTCTCTGCTCACCTGACCCCTTTTTTGGCTTCTGCGATAGATCTACCACACGTGAGGCACTGCACCGGTGGTCCCCAATCCGCAGGTGCGAAAATATCAGAAGCAGCAAATTCAGCAGCTGCAATAAAAATCCAACTTCTCATCAACCATCTGAAATTACCCCGAGGCCCCTGAAACATCAACCAAAAGCACAAACATATCCTAATACCTTATTCAAACTTGTTCCAATTACCAAAACACCTCAAACAACATCATATCACCCAAAACACATCAGATTAATGCCAAACTTTCTAAAATCTTCCGAATTTTGCTTTTGATAAAAAATCCAACCAAACCACGTCTGAATGACCTGAAATTTTACACACACATCCCAAATGACACAACAAAGCTACTGTAAATCTCGGAATTCCATTCTGACCGCTATATCAAAATCTCACCTACCAACCAGAAATCGCCAAAATATCAACTTCGCTAATTCAAGCCTAAAACTACTCCAAACCTCCAAAACCCATTCCGATCACACTCCTAAATCCCAAACCACCTCTGAAGCTAACCGAACCACGAAACCTCACATCTGAGCCCTATAACACATAAGTCAACATTCAGTTGACTTTTCTAACTTAAACTTTCTTAAAAGAGAATAAGTGTCCCAAACCTTACCAAAATAATTTCTTATTCAATCTGATCAACATGATACCACAAAATACGAAAGCATAAATAAGCAGAAATGGGGGAAACAGAGTGGTAACTCATGAGGCGACTGGCCGAGTTGTCACATTTAGCTGCTTCAAGTTCGCACCATTTCACCAATGAATTTTTTTCCAACATATGATATTCAAGGATAAGTCTTAAACCTTATAATAAGAATAATGAACATCGTAGATTGTTTTAGGTGCGATTAAATAAATCATTGTGATTATGGGTACGGTTCCCGTGTCATGGTCACGATACATAAATCATTGTGATTATGTGTAATGTATGTAGTTTGGATTCGAACAATTTCAAGCGATTCTAAAAAAGACAAAGGTCATGGGTATGCAGTCGTCGACGCCCCCTTTTTCCCTAAAAGGCGAAATCGGGTTTACAATATTATAGACAAAACAACTCTTATTCCCTTTTGAGGAATCGAGTTATGGAGTCTTAAGAGTCACCACCTAATGGTTATTGTGCATTAGGACACTTTTAAGATAAGAAGAAGAAGATTTTGAAGGATAAACAGAGTTCGGGTAAGGGCTTGAGATTATATCGAGGGGAAGGTGTTAGGCACCCCTCAAGATCCACTAGAGTGGTTCCCGACCGTGCTTTTATGGTGACTTTAAGAAGAGTAGAAGGAAACAAATAAGGTTTGCACATAGTAGCTACCAAATAAGTTGAAAGTTTTGAAAGAGGGAGAAGGCATAAGCAATTTTGGAAAAAAAGAAGATTAATTGAAGAAAATATTAATTTTAAGAAACCATTATACAAATAAAGAAAAGGAAAGGGTTTCCTAGGTTTAAATACAGTATGGATCACATCGGTGCAATACCCCACAGACACTCCTCAGAAGAAGGGTCGCCTATGATATTAGCGCACTGGTCATCATCTTTATATTCTACCCTTCCCACCCCGTTAAGGTATTAAACACGATAGTCTTGTCTTACTTATTGCATGCTAGTACCCATCCCAATCTATCAGTCCCGGAGTTTAGAACTTCTAATCTTAAAGGGGAAAGGGAGTATAGGCATATATGGAGTTTAAAAGGAAAAAATACTAAGGCAAAAAACAAAACAAGTAGCAGATATTGAGGAATGTACAAACACATAAGAAGCTCACATAAACCCCGTAAACCACATAGAATCAAGTTTAGCATGCCTTGCATATACTGATTTGGTCTTCAAATTGTAATTAAACGGTGAACAGACTAGTTCAACACATAGAGTTAGATGAAAAGTCTGCATTAGGCAACCCAGATCCAATTGTTAGGAATTGAGGAATTTTAAAAAGGTTACTGATTAAAGACCTAATGCAGAGAGTTTAAATCAACAGAATTGTTTAACTAAAAATACAGCAGGAGTATAAAGCAGTGTTTTCGAAAGCGAGACGTTTAAAATAAATAGACTGTTAAAGATTGCTTTGATTAAGAGACAGGAGAAAAGAGTTGAAAGAGTGCAAATACGTCAAAAAATAGAATTGAAACTCTGTTTTGGAAGACAGCTTCGAAAAATGGAGGAGAAATTCAGTCAAAAGGTTTAAAGAGATTATTAGAAGAAAAATACAAGTTTGAAAGGGATTGTAAGCGGATTTATAAGAGTTTTGGAAAACGAACAAATTCAAACAAATTGTACTGAAAATTCTGAAACTAGATGGTAAATCAATTAGACTCACTAGGCGAGTTTGGATTCCTATAGGCATGATTTCTACATTCTGGGTTTTAAAGAATCATTACTGTTATTAAATTGGTTACGAAATGAGTATTTGATTAGCATACAGTTTGCGTAGAGTTTATGCATTTCTATAGGCATGACTTCTATATGCAGTTAGTTGTTTGATTATTCGATCCTATAGACAGGATATCTACTGATGGCTGAACAATAAATCCTATAAACATGATTTCTAAATGATTGAGTAAAAAATGCAAAGGCCTGTAGGCATGATCTCTAGGTGATTAAGTAACAAACATTGGTCCTATAGGCATGGTATCTACTCTTTTATCATATGCAGACAACTATAAATCCCCTCGCATACCCTTTTACTAATATCCCTGCGTTCCTTTTTACAAGATTATTACAGAACCAAAGAAAGAAAGTAAACAACAAAGTACATCATAGCCTATAGCTAGATCCAAGCGGCCTAATTCAATCTTAATATCCAATAACATGTGGTTCACCAAATTCGGATTCCAGATTCCAAGGCCTTCTCTTATTCAGAGTGTTTCAAAGTTCCAAGAAGCTTCAAGAGTCCCAAGCAATGCTTACACTCTAAATAAAAGTCATAACAGAATAGTGCAAGTGTGGAATTACCAGCCCTTAGGCATCCAAGTTAAGAGGAAACTCCAAGGTCCCAAAGCATGGCTTAATAAATGGGGGGGGGGGGGTAGAACTTAGGAAACTAGGAAGGAGTGCAAAGTGAGGGAGGAACCATAGCAGAGGATGGTCATACCCAGCCATGGCATAGGCTGGCACACCCCTGACCCCCTGCTTAGGTCAAACAAATAGGAGCAGACTCTTGGGAGTCAAACTTAGGGTCTGAATGGTGATTAGGACACTACCAGACCCAAGTTAAAGCTCAACACATAAAGGGGAGAAGGAATGGGAAAGCATTTGAGTAGAGACTCATGAGAGTTTGTTTCTGGATCATGGACAACAATATAAGATGTTGCCATGGCTCAGAACAGTACTAGCATGCAAAAGGGAATAGGGGGGAGGGATTTGCATGGAAACATATTAAAGAGAGATAGGAGAGCATAACAGACTGAAGATGCAAAACATAAAGAAAAGGCATAAAAAACTCGAATGTAGTTTCATAGTGCAGGAAACATAAATAAACACATAGTGAAAGAGGTATAGAAGAGGAGAAGTAAACACATAATAAGGGGTGTTATTTAAACTAGAAATACATACCTGTTGCAATTCTAGTACAACAGAGAAACAACAACAAATAGACAGCCAAAAAGAATTAACAAGAGAAACTCAAACTTCAGCAAGCACCTGGGAGTTCAGAGAAACTCCAGAAATATTCAGACAGTATGAGAGAAAGGAGCAGAGTGCTCAGTGGGGAGTATAGAATGTAGTAGTAGTGGGTAGTAGTAGAGAATAGTAGTAGAGAAAGTAGTAGTAGAGAGAGTAGTAGATAAGGTAATAATAGAGCAAGTAGTAACAGTTTTCAAAGACAGAGATGTTTGTGTATCGAATGTGTGTAATTCTTCTAAAGTGTGTTTGAAAGTGCAAGAGAGCAGTGCCTTTATAGTGCAAAAATGAGCAAACAAAAGGCAAGGAAATAATTCACAATCAATCACAGAAGGATCCTCTTAAGGTCAGGGGATCCCATTTCAAACGGGCATGAACTAATTAAGGAAAAAGAATAATAAAAACCTTTTCAGAGTAGCATAATGGGTAAGTTCATATAGTCTATTTAATGTAAGAAGTCTATGATACATGATTTTGAGAGAATAAGGAAAATACAGTAATCAAACAGCCAAAAATTTCAAAGTCTTTGAATGAACTTAGTCAGGAAAAAGGGAAAGAGGCTAAATAGTAAAAATCAGTAACAAAATCAATCGAGCCTTAGTAAAAGGAGATTGAAATCAATCACGAGTTAACAGAATCAATTCAAAAGAAAAACCCTTGCATATAAAGCATACCAGTATCAAAAAAAGAGAGGACATGCATGAGAGGTTTCAAAGCATAAGCAGGAAATTCCAAATTGGTTGTAAAATCTGCATGAGTTCGAGAGCCCAGGGTCTTTAGAGTAGAACCCTAGAGCCACAACTCGCAAAACCCAAACCCTAGGGTTTCAATCCGAGTAGGATAAAGAAGAGAGAAGGCAATCCCTCACAATAAGCGCAGCAAATCAAAAGCAGTAGAGTGACAAAATTGTAAAGAACAAGTTTAAGAGAAAGATCAGAACTCAAGTAGGTTCAGAAGAGAGGAGAGATGTCATGGAATTTAGGAAGCAGTAAAAGAAACAAGTTTAGAACCCAAACGAATCCAGTAAAGGCAAACAATCTCAGTAGGAGAAACAATACAATGACCTGCAAGATAAACATGTAAATCATACTCATAGAAAAATCAGTAGAAGCAGTAACACAACAAAGGTAGAAAAACATGCGTATTAGCGGCGAAACATAAGACAAACGTAAATACGTAAGACATGGCATGAACACACAGATTCACATAAAGAAAAGAAGAAGAAGAAGAAGAAGAAGAAGAAGAAGAAGAAGAAGAAGAAGAATCGCTTTTAAGATTTTTGAAAACCCTAAATTGGACAGACTAATTTTAAGAAAGAAAATTGGGGGAAAACATCAAAACCTCTAGTAGAACATAGATCAGTTACAGATCTAAGAAAACAAGGGAAGAAAGAACCTCCAATAAGCATTTGGGGTTTCTCATAAAACCTAGGAACAAGAAGGTCTGGAACGATCTGGTCTTTGAAAAGGTCTGGGCCATGGCAAGGCCTTTCAAAGCTCGAACATGAAGGAACGGAGTCGTAGAAGCCAAAAGAACTCATATCGATGGAGGACCTGAACAGATCTGTTGAAGATCGAATCTCGAAGAACCTTGAATAATCATGGTTTGGGAGTGAATGGAAGAGAGCACATGCCATCCATGGCCTTGGGAAGCCATGGATGCCGGTGGATTTCGTCGGAGAAGATGGCAGGCGGCTAAGGTTCCGAGTGGTCTTCAGAGAGGTTTTGAGAGACGAGGGAATTCGGGGCGGCCGTTTGTGAATAATGAATTAGGGTTAGGAGTGTGGGTAAAATTAGAAAGGAAAAAAGATACGAGGGCCGTTGATTGCCAGGATTTAAAATGAGAAGCGGACGGGTTAGATCAAACGGATTTGGGGCGGCTTGAAATTAAAAATTGGGTCATTTAATTGGGCTTTGGATTGGATGTAATTGAGGGTGAATTTTGGAATAGAATTGAAATAAAAGAGGCAGCTTTTAAATAGCCATTTTTTTCTTTTTTTAATTAATAAAAATAGTTAAAAATAATTTAAAAAATATTGCAAGCAGTGAACTAGATAATATTATGTAAACATTAATCTAAAAATATTAGAAATAATTTTATTATTATAAAACGCGGTTAATTGTAAAATAGGTTATAATTGCAATTTATGCAATTAAACTTTAGAAATTCCGAATAAATTTGTAAAAATGTGAAAAAATATAGTAATTATATCTTGTTGTAAACACGAGAGTGAAATACATTATTTACGAAAAATGATAATTCGAAAATAATTTTGGACCATGTATTTGTTAAAATAACCAGTAAAATTAATTTTGAAGATATTAAATTGGGTATCAGCAACAGTTTGATTCTATCGATTTTAGTGCAGCTATAGTAATGTTATAAGGGAGTTAACTCAATCATGAATGTACAAAAAAGAGGAGGAACCAATGTCAATATATACAACAATAAATTTTGTGGGGATAATATTATTTTAGGATGAAGCTACTTAGACATCAACTGAATTAAATGATACCGTACACGAAACTACTTATCTAATATTTTATTGCTTATCTTATATCTAGTTGTTTGAAAGAAGTACTCGTGTTTTAATGTTTTTTATTAATACTAAAAATGTCTATTTTAAATTAGATAGAAATGGGGAGCATGAGTTTTTCTCTTAAAGCTCAGGTATGGGGACTATGGCTTTTTAGTTTGTTGTTGATATTTATACTCTCACACTCTTTAAACTAATTGACTGAGCAGTTGTTGCAGTCGATATATACGTGCATGTAAATTAGAATAAAATAGATTCGAACAGAGTGAATATATAAAGAAACATAATTACGGATTTCCTACTTACCACAAAGTAAAGCGATAACCAAAGTGAAAGGTTAGTTAATTTAATTAAAAATTACCTTTCACGACCCTAATTCACCAATTGTAAACACGTCATAACGACACCTAATTACGATGACTTGGTAAGCCTAACCGTGCGGAAGTAACATTTAATACGAAAATATTAAATCAAAAGTTAAATAACTTTAAGAAATGTATACATCTTGCCGCTTGGCACATACACTTCAACACTTCAAATTCTGAAACAGAAATCCCAAAGCCCGGAACCTCACGGGCAACACAAGCTAGATAAAAATACATGATACGGCTCTATCTCCGGAATGACTACACAACCGAAAAGAAGGAAAAGTCAATACTACATGTGGAACAAGATAGAGGCTCTTGGTCTGCGGACGTGACATATATACGCTCATGGATCACTGATAGTGCGCCTGACCTGAGGTACCTGGATCCGCACATGAAAAACATGCGCAGAAAAGGCATGAGTACACCACAGGGTACTCAGTAAGTGCCAAGTCTAACATCGGTCGGGTAGTGGCGAGGAAGGTGAGGGCCCTACTGAGACAAATATAATAATAAGGCTGACAACAATGTGAAATAAGCAGAACTAATGATATACAATTACAAATTAAATCGGATTGCACAAACAACAATTAATACATAGAAAATAAGATAACACAAAGTAAACAGCTCAATTCCAGTACCAATAATGAAGGATCTCTCATGATACCATCCTGTAGTCCATTTTATCAATCTGTACGAGGATCTCCAGGGATACCGTCCTGTATTCCACCGTATGAATATATTTGAAGGATCTCCAATACCGTCCTGTAGTCCATTTTATCAATCTATACGAGGATCTCCTCGGATACCGTCCCGTAGTCCATCTTATGAATATATCTGAAGGATCTCCCAGGATACTGTCCTGTAGTCCAATTTTATCAATCTGTATGAGGATCTCCCGGGATACCGTCCCGTAGTCCACCGTATAATATATCTGAAGGATCTTCCAGGATTCCATCATGTAGTCCAACCATTAATGTGCAAGGGGATCTACCGGGAATCTAACCCGTAGTCCCAAAGTAAACAAATAAGGGGGAGCTACCGGAATCCCACATCCGTAGTCCCAATGTAAATGCGCAAACAAAATCAGAGAAATATTCAGAAAGTGAAGCACAACAATACAGGGCAACTATTAAATTCAGGCCATACATGTTTCACATAATTACAATCAAGGCAAATTAATCAAATAGGAAATTTGGATCAATTTAACATGCTTTTCTATACTAGTACAAGCTATAATAGCAAGTAGAATAAAACATATACGAAAGGAACTCTGCTCGAGTAATTTAAGTAAAATTCGTGTTTTCAACAATTATCTCAAGTAAACGCCCCTCACCTCACGTACAAGGCATTAAATTACCAAATAACATATCTTAAGGGACAAAGTCCCACACACAAGGTTAGACAAGTCACTTACCTCGAACAAGTGCAACTCAACCCGAAACTACGCTTTTTCCACGAATATTCGATTCCAAATGGCTCAAATAAATTCAATTCAATTGCATATTATAAATAATAATTCAACTAATTTATTCTACAATTAAATTATAAGCTAATACGCGAAATTATGTAAAATAACCAAAATGCCCCTTGGGACCCACGTCTCGGAACCAGGTAAATTTTACATTTCCATGAATCACGTACTCTCACGAATCTAACCATACCAAATTTATAAAATTTCCATATCATTTCAACCCTCAAATCAGTGATTCTATCCAAGAGGGTTTTCTACCATTTTCAATAAAATTCTCATATTAAAAACCAAAAACTTGTAATAGATTCGAGTTATACAACCAAAATTGAGTTAAGAATGCTTACACTATTGTTCTCTAAGAAAATCTATCCACAAATCGCCCGATCCGAGCTCCAAATCGTCAAAAATGGGAAATGGGAACGAAGTCCCATTTCCAGAATTAACATTCTATCCAGGCTTTTTCTTCTTCGCGAACGCGAATGTAATGACCCTACCGGTCATTTTTAGAATTAACACCACGTTCCCTTATTAATTTCTTCCTCTAAGTTCATATCCACTATTTTGGTTTTCCGGGACGTTCGGTGTTGGAATTCAGAGTGTTTTGGGACACTTAGTCTCTAAATGAGAGCTTAAGTGTTGAAAAAAGGTATGTAATCGAAACAGTGTGAAGACGACCCCAGAATGAAAATCCGATGGTTTCTTTATCTCCGTTAGGTGATCGGGGTTGGGAGCGTGTTCGGAATGTATTTTCGAAGTCTGCAGCTCATTTAGGCTAGAAATGTCGAAAGCTAGTATTTTGGCGATTTCCGGTTGATAGGTGAAATTTTGATTCGAAGGTCGGAATGGATCTCCGGAAGTTACTGTAGCACCTTCATATCATTTGGGATATATGTGCAAAATATTTAGTCATTGAGACATGTTTAGGTTGGTTTTTTTATTAAATGCGAGTTTCGGACGTTTTGGTTGAACTTAGGCTTGAATCAGTTGAGGATTGGTGATTTATGTGTTTTTGGATGTGTTTTATGATTGGAACAAGTTCATATGATATTTTATGATGGGTTTGCACTTTTGGTTGAGGTTCTGGGGATTTCGGGGTGATTTCTGATGGCTAACGAGAACTTTTGAAGTTGGAAAATTTCATAATAGACGAAGTTGTAAATGAGTGTGCATAAGACGTCACTTTAAATGATCATATCTCCATTTATACAAGGATTTGTTTGATCGAATACCTATCAAATTAAATATCTCTAAGACTAGTTTCCCACGCTTCAATTCGTTCGTTATTTGGATATTCCTACCCAAAATTATGATCAAACTACCAAAGGCTGGAAAATGTGAACCTGTGTCAAATCTGCGACCGCAGAACCCATCGCAGCTTGCACTCTGCGGTTGCATTTTGACCGCAGATTAGGAAAGTGTAGCCCATTTTTGGGTGTCAATTCTGATGTGCATTCTGCGGACCGCATGTTCATTCTGCGGTCCGTTGTGCTACAGCAGACCCGACTTCGGGGTGTTAGCTTCTCACTTTTTATAACCCGACCCCATTTCAATATATATGCTTTGGGGTTCATTTTGGGGTGATTTTCTCAGCATTCTAGAGAGAGGTGAGAGTGTTTTAGAGAGAGAATGGGGGAACTCACCATTTAAATCATCCAATCTTGAATCAATCTTCAAGAATCGAAGAACCCAATCACAAGTTCTTCATCAAAGAGGTAAAGTTCTATACCCTAGTCTTCAATCTCGTTTTTGGGTGATTGTTGAGGAAGAATTCATGTGAAAACTAGAGATAAGTCACCTGTGGTCATTGTTAGACAATAATATGGGATTATCATCAAATATCCTAACTGGATTACTCATTTTGGGGTGAAATCAAAGCTTTGAGCCTAGGGATTTGAAAGAATTGATTTGATATTTTGGAGGCCAAATTGTTGTCGGATTTTGGTAAAATTTTGTATGGTTAGATTCGTGAGAGTGTGAGGGTTCTGAAAATATAAATTTACCCAGTTCTGAGACGTGGGGCCCGAGAGGTGTTTTGGTCATTTAACATAATTTCGCGTATTAGCTTAGAATTCAAGTATAGAATAAATTACTTGAATTATTATTTACAATATGCAATTTAATTGATTAGATTTGAGACATTTGGAGTCGAATACTCGTGACAAGGGCGTGGTTTTGGGTTGATTTGCACATGTTCAAGGTAAGTGACTTGTCTAACCTTGTGTGGGGGACTTTGTCCCTTAAGATATGAAATTGGTAATTGAATGTCTTGTACATGAGGTGACGAGCGCGTACTTGAGCTAATTGTTGAAAATTTGAATTTTTCTTAAAAAAATAGTTGAGCCGAGTTTCTTTCGTATTTGTTTTATCCTATTTGCTATTATAGCCTATGCTAGTATAGAAAAGCATGTTTAGTGGACTTACTTGCCTATTTGCTTAAACTACCTTGTTTGCACTCTATGAAGCATATTAGGCTAGAATCTACTTTTGTTTTCCATGAGTTTGGCAATTATTTGATATTTTGAGCTGTTGTTGTATTGATGTACTTCACTGCAGATACTGAGTGATCCCTCACACATGATGTATTATAAATGGAGGATACTAGGGGATCCTCGGGATACTTGGAGATCCCTCATATATAAATGGAGGCTAGCAGGAGATCCTCGGGATACTTGAGAGATCCCTCGTGTTATGAAGAGGATACCAGAGAGATCCTCGGGATACCAAGAGATCCCTGAATTTATTATCAGGATACCAGGAGATCCCCGATGATAAATACCCGATTGTGGTTTATACCTTTATTCATTGTTTGTGTTTGTTCTCTGCTACTGTTTTACCTATTATCGTGCTACATTATCGATGTGATTAATCTCGTATTGTCTCCTCATTATCATATTGATTATTATGTTACATCTCAGTGAGCCCTAACCTTCCTCGCCACTACCCAATTGAGGTTAGGCTTGACACTTACTGAACACCGTTGTGGTGTACTCACGGCTCTTCTTCGTATGTTTTTCATGTGTAGACCCAGATACTTACGGCCAGATGCACTATTAGTGATCCAGGCTACATCTACCATAGACATTGAGGTATATCTGCCACGTCCGCAGACTAGAAGTATCCATCTTATTCCAATTGTAGCAATTGACTTTCCTTTTCTTTTAGTTGTGTAGACATTCCGGAGTTAGAGCAGTGTATTACATTTCTATTAGCTTGTGGTTTCCATGAGATTCCGGGTTTTGGGATTTTTTGTTTCAGAATTTGAAGTGTTGAAGTGTATGTGTCATACGACAAATTATATACATTTCCTTAGGTATTTAATATTTGAATTAACATTTCATATTGGTTGTTACTTCCGCACTGTTAGGCTTACCTAGTCGTCGAGACTAGGTGCCGTCATGACGTGTTCACGATTGGTGAATTGGGGACGTGACAAGTTGGTATCAGATCTCTAGGTTGCTTAGGAGTCATGGAACACATGCCAGTTTATTAGAGTCCCGATGATCGGTAAGGAGACGTCTGTACTTATCTACGAGAGACTATGTAACTGTTTAGGAAATATCTTCACTTCATTTCATTCCTTATTGTGCATCATTTATTCAGCTGGAGCTTATATCATATATTCTTTTGTATCCACTCATGTATGAAAATAGCACATTCGGTATCAATTATGCGCCGACGGTTCGTGATGATACAGAAGGATTACAAGCGAGCCAAGAATTTGCTCAACCATTGTTAGCACGTGCCATACATATCAATAATGCAGAAGTATCGAGATACCATTCAATTGTACACATGAGGGTGCAATAAGTCCCGACATATTTTTGATAAGAACGATCTTGAGAAGGTTTACTTAATCGCCTAAACATCGCAATAATGGTAAAGTCACGAAGTGGATGTAGACCTGAAGATAGTTGGTGGTAATATAGGCTATGTGGTTCGTATGAGATGTCTATTTAGCGAAGGGTACAACTAGCAACCGAGATACTGGAGGAAGTGAGTTTAACTGTCCTAAGAAGGACATGTACCAAACGAATGGCTTGAGTTGTCTTATGATGGTGACGTATGATCGAAAGGTTGGTATCATGGATTACCAAGATGTATCTTATGGCTTTGTGCCAAGTGAAATGATTTCACTATCAACGACCAAATTGTGGGTCATATGTCATGTCAGATTTGACATGCGATGTATTTAAGGGGTATTCAAAAGTTCCCTAAAACTTGTATATGAGTAAGAGCTGAGGTTTGTATGGGATGATGTTGGGACATTCGATTTTCCTATGCCCATAATAATTCTACATTTCAGTATCAGTAGGGAATTGGAAAACAATTTCAGGATACCCGTAGTGCTCCAGTTAATAGGGGCACTTCCATGGGACAATCATCTTTTAATGCACCACTAGCATGGGATTCCGTAAATGGTTATTCTAGTTATCCGGCACAGACTCAGTATGAGCAGCCGAACCGCAAATGGGTTGTTATAAATTTGGTGATACTATAAACATCATGAGAAATTATCCCAGACTTGGGAGAAATGTATTTCATCAGAACACACAATCAACACACTCCATTATAGTTACTAATCCACATACTCTACAAGTTATAGGTGGAGTACGAATGGGTATATGGCGCCTAAGAAGTGGATGTCCGGCCTATTGATATAATAGCTATAGTGTGGTTGTGGCTACTACAACAGATGGGGTCATTACAACTACAACTTTGATTGTTAAAAATAGGGATATTGTTCCTTAATTGATTTGCTTTTGAAAATTGAGGTGAGTCCTCTTAATATGCTCCACTCATGAGTGAGCTTTGTAATCCCGAGATCTACTTATATGAGTACTCACGTTGGGATATTATATGGAGATAGTTATCCCAATCATTATGTGTTGGTCACTACGAATAGCTATGAGGCTAAAAGAGACTTTCTATTACTTACTACACTGGAGTTTGATGTGATTTTAGGATAATTAATTTCAATTGTCAATTATATGCCCTATCGGTATGAGGGTTCATTTTATGTTGTGATTCACTTTGACGGAAATTATTGAAAAGAGAGAAAGAAAATGAAAATTTTCAGTTGGCACAATGTGCAAATACTTGTGATTCAGAGTTGAGGATGAGATCCTTAAATTTTTATATAATGTGAAATACTTTGAACCGAGCAAGAAGCTGCGGTGGATGTTATATAAGGACAAGGTCCTGTCGGTGAAAAGTTTATGTGTTTAAAATTCTCATTTTATGAATTTAAAATTTTGTACTATATTTTAAATAGGAGTCATGCCTGTTAGGATTATTTGACAATTCTTGTATATTTTCTGTTCATATTCAGTCACGTTTGTGTTGTAAACATTGAGTATTAGCCTACGAGATGGTCGCCCAGGTGGCGTTAAACGTAACTTATTAATTCGGGTAAGTAATTATGAGATCTCCATGCCTCGTTGTGAGTAAAGTGGAGGTCTGAAATGAGATGTTTGTTAACATAAGTTTAATAGGCAATGTTGTGCTTTATGAACAACTATTATGGCCAGAGACGAGGCTATGGGCATGTAGATGACGTGTTTCATGTCCAGATATCATTGTGATAATTTGATGCTTGTAATGCAGAGATTAGTATTATTGATATATATATATATATATATATATATATATATATATATATATATATATATATATATATATATATATATATATATATATATATATATATATATATATATATATATATATATATATATATATATATATATATATATATATATATATATTGTGGTGTTTAATTGGGTTGTGGATGTGTTGTTAGGAGTTATTTGGTGTTACTCTGGCAGGTGGATAGGCTCAATACAAGGGAGGCTCTGTCGAAATTTTTGAAAAATTTTAAGACATTAAGACGTGTGAAGAAAGAGATAAGCTACATTGTGTATTTGAGGACGAATGACCCTAAGTGGGGGAGAGTGTAACATCCGGAAGAAAGTAATTTTGAAGTAATTAAGAGCTATTAAAAGTTGAAGTATGTTGAAATAAGACTAATGCAGTGTGACAATGTGAAATTCAGGTCCTATGACAAATGGATGATTTTGAAGATTTGGTCCTGTCATAAGGTTGTGGATTAAGGAAGAGGTGAAACCTTCAGTTAAGTTGAAGGATCAGTTATAGGAATTTCCTTGAAAAAGGTTTTATTCGGCCTATTGTATCACTTAGGGTGCTCCTGTGTTATTTGTGAAGAAAAAAGGGTACCGCCAGTTGAATAAGGCTACACTGAAGAACCTTATCATTTCCTCTTATTGATGATCTGTTTGACTAGCTTAAGGGTGCACATGTGTTTTATAAGATTGATTAGCGCTTAGGTTACCATCAGTTGAAGGTTCAGGAGCCAGATATCCCGAAGACTGCTTTCAAGACTTAGTATGATCATTGCGAGTCTCTTGTATGTCATTTTGGGCTGACCAATAACCCAACAGTTTTTGTATATTTGGTTCAAAGTGTATTATGGCCATATCTTTAATTTTGTCATTGTCCTTATTGATGACATTCTGGTGTATTTTTCGGAGTCGGGAAGATCATGAGCAACACCTGAGGACAGTGCTTCAGACTCTGAGAGAAAATAAATTCTATGAAAAGTTTTCAAAATGTGAATTCTGATTGATTTCGTGGCATTCATAGGCCATGTGGTATCGCGTGAGTGTATTTGGGTGGATCTAAAGAAGGTAGAAGCAATGCAGGGCTGGCACAGAGCATCCTCAGCTATAGAGATCCGCAGTTTCCTTTGCTTGACGGGTTATTACCGTCAATTTGTTGAGGGGTTTTTCATCAATTATAGCCCCTATGACTAGATTGACCCAGAAGGGTGCTCCATTTCAGTGGACAAAGGGGTGTGAGACGAGCTTTCAGAAGCTCGAGACTGCTTTTACTACAGCTCCATTTTTTATGTTGACTATGGGTTCGGGTTCTAATACTGTTTATTGTGATGCCTCGAGGATTGGCCTTGGAACAGTATTGATGCATGCCGGTAAGGTGATTGCCTACGCATCCAAACAGTTGAAGGTACATGAGGAAAATTATCCTATCCACAATCTTGAGTTAGTTGCTATTGTTCATGCCTTAAATGTCTGGCATCATTAATTGTACGGTGTACCTTATGAGATTTATATTGATCACCGGAGCTTGTAGCACATGTTCAAGCAAAATGATCTAAATTTTTTGCAATAGGAGGTCGTTAGAGTTGCATAAGGATTATGACATCACTAATCTGTATCACCCGGGCAAGCCGATGTAGTGGCTGATGCTTTGAGTCACTAGGCAGAGAGTTTGGGAAGTTTGGCTTACATAGCAATATCAAAGAGGCCTATAGCGATGGATGTTCAGGCCTTTGCCATCTAGTTGTGAGGTTAGATTATTGGGTAAAAACTTGGTTTAGAATGCTTTGAAAAAGGTTAAAGGGTTTCAAGATTTACTCTATATATCCTCGTCAGGATAGAAGATTTATGCGGACCGAAGAGATCGTGATGGTTCCGATATGGTTGTAGAGAAGGTCCTAACTCGTGTTACGCCTATAAAAGGCATTATGAGATTTGGGAATAAAGGGAAGTTGATTCTAAGGTTTATTGGATCTTTTGGAATATTAAGGCATGTTGGGGAGGTTGCTTATGAGCTTGCCTTACCTCCCAACTTAGTAGGAGTTCATCCGGTATTTCTTTCTTCAATGCTTTGGAGGTATCACGGTGACCCATTGCATGTGTTGGAGCTCACTTCAGTCGAGCTGGACAAGGATATGTTCAATGATGAGGAGCCAATTACAATATTAGACAGGCAGGTCCAAAAGCTCAGGTCGAAGGATATAGCTTTAGTAAAGGTTCAATGGCAGGTCAAGCCGGTCGAGGAAGAAACTTGGTAGACCGAACGGGATATACGGATCCGATACCCTCATCTTTTAACTACTCCAGGTATGTTCTTTATGCTCGTTTGAGGACGAACAAATGTTTTAGTGTGGGAGAATGTAATCCTACCGATCGTTTTTAGAATTAACACCCCCTTTCCCCTATTAAATGCTTCCTCTAAGTTCATATCCACTATTTTGGTTTGCCGGGACGATCGGTATTGGGATTCAGAGTGTTTTGGGACACTTAGTCCCTAAATGAGAGCTTAAGTGTTGCAAAATGGTCCGTAATCGGAACAGCGTGAAGATGACCCTGGAATGGAAATCCGATGGTTCCTTAGCTCTGTTAGGTGATTTCGGGGTTGGGAGCGTGTTCCGAATGTATTTTGGAAGTCAGTAGCTCATTTAGGCTAGAAATGCCGAAAGCTAGTATTTTGGCAATTTCCGGTTGATAGGTGAAATTTTGATCCGAGGGTTGGAGTGGATCTCAGGAAGTTTCTGTAGCACCTTCATGTCATTTGGGATATGTGTGCAAAATTTCAAGTCATTCAGACATGTTTAGGTCGGGTTTTTGATTAAATGCGAGTATTGAAAGTTTTGGTTGAACTTAGGCTTGAATCCGTTGAGGATGGGTGAATTATGTATTTTATGATTGGAACAAGTTCTTATGATGTTTTAGGATGGCTTTAAACTTTTGTTTGAGGTCCTAGGGACCTCGGGGTGATTTCGGATGGATAACGGGAACTTTTGAAGTTGGAAAATTTCATAATAGACGAAGTTGTAAATAAGTGTGCATAATACCTCACTTGAAACGATCATATCTCCAGTTATAAGTGGATTTGGGTGATGAACAACCTAAAAAATTAAAGATCGCTGAGTCTAGTTTCCAACGCTTCAAACTGTTTGTCATTTGGACATTCCTACACAAAGTTATGATCAAAATACCAAAGGCTGGAAAATGTGAACGTGTGTCATATCTGCGATCGCAAAACCCATCGCAGATTGCGCTCTGCGGTCCATTTTGACCACAGATTTGGCCATTGTAGCCCATTTTGGGAGTCAATTCTGCTTTGCATTCTGCGGACCGCATGTTCATTCTGCGGTATGTTCTGCTACAGTAGACCTGACTTCGGGGTGTTAACTTTCCACTTTTTATAACTCGGCCCCATTTCAATATATATGCTTTGGAGTTCATTTTTGGGTGATTTTCTGAGCATTCTAGAGAGAGGTGTGAGCATTTTAGAGAAAGAATGGGGCAACTCACCATTTAAATCATCCAATCTTGCATCAATCTTCAAGAATCGAAGAACCCAATCACAAGTTCTTCATCAAAGAGGTAAAGTTCTATACCCTAGTCTTCAGTCTCGTTTTGGATGATTTTTGAGCAAAAATTCATGTAAAAACTAGAGATAAGTCACTTGTGGTCATTGTTGGACAATAATATGGGATTATCATTAAATATCCTAACTAGATTACTTATTTTCGGATGAAATCCAAAGGTTTGTGCCTAGGGATTTGAAAGAATTGATTTGATATTTTGGAGGCTGAATTGTTGTCAGATTTTGGTAAAATTTGGTATGGTTAGACTCGTGAGAGTGCGAGGGTTCTGGAAATGTTAATTTACCCGGTTCTGAGACGTGGGGCCCGAGGGGTATTTTGGTCATTTTACATAATTTCGAGTATTAGCTTAAAATTTAATTATAGAATAAATTAATTGAATTATTATTTACAATATGCAATTTAATTGATTAGATTTGAGCCATTTAGAGTCAAATACTCGTGGCAAGGGCGTGGTTTTGGGTTGACTTGCAGTTGTTCGAGGTAAGTGACTTGTCTAACCTTGTGTGGGGGACTTTGTCCCTTAAGATATGAAATTTATAATTGAATGCCTTGTACTGAGGTGACGAGCGCGTACTTGAGCTAATTGTTGAAAATTTGAATTTTTCTTAAAAAATAGTTGAGTTGAGTTTTTTTCGTATTTGCTTTATCCTATTTGCTATTATAGTCTGTGCTAGTATAGAAAAGCATGTTTAGTGGACTTACTTGCTTATTTGCTTAAACTACCTTGTTTGCACTCTATGAAGCATATTAGGTTAGAATCTACCATTATTTGCTACGAGTTTGGTAATTATTTGATATTTTGAGCTATTGTTGTATTGATGTACTTCCCTTCTGAATATTCTCTGATTGTGGTTACGCGCCAAGAATTAATTTTTGAATTGTATTGTTGTGATTCAATATCTGAATATTTCTATGAACTTGGTTGCGTATTTACATTGGGACTACGGATGTGGGATTCCGGGAGCTCCCCTATACGTATTACGTTCAAAGACTAGAAGTGCAGATACTGAGCGATCCCTGACACATGATGTATTATAAATGGAGGACACCAGGAGATCCTAGGGATACTTGAGAGATCCCTCGTGTTATGAAGAGGAAAGCGGAGAGATCCTCGGGATACCAAGAGATCCCAGAATTTATTATCGGGATACCAGGAGATCCCCGATGATAAATACTCGGTTGTGGTTTATAGCTCTATTCATTGTTTGTGTTTGTTCTCTGTTACTGTTTTACCTAATATATTGCTACATTATCGATGTGATTAATCTCGTATTTTCTCCTCATTATCATATTGATTATTATGTTATATCACCGTAGGGCCCTGACCTTCCTCGCCACTACGCAACCGAGGTTAGACTTGGCACTTACTGAGTACCTCTGTGGTGTACTCACGCCCCTTCTTCGCATGTTTTCATGTGCAGACCCAGGTACTTACGGCCAGATGCACTACTAGTGATCTAGGAGAAGTCTACCAGAGACTTTGAGGTATATCTGCCACGTCCGCAGACCAGGAGTCTCCATCTTATTCCAGCTGTAGGAATTGACTTTCCTTTTCTTTCAGTTGTGTAGACATTCTGGAGTTAGAGCAGTGTATTACATTTCTATTAGCCTGTGGTTTCTGTGAGATTTCGGGTTTTGGGATTTTCTGTTTCAGAATTTGAAGTGTATGTGCCACACGAAAAATTATATACATTTCCTTAAGTTATTTAATTTTTGAATTAATATTTCATATTTGTTGTTACTTCCGCACTGTTAGCCTTACCTAGTCATCAGGACTAGGTGCCGTCATGACGTGTTCACGATTGGTGAATTGGGATCGTGACAACGAAGAACAAAATGTTCCAGTTCAAAATTGTTCTTCTCGAACGCGATGCCTTGTCGTGAACGCCAAGAACAAAAGTGTTCAAGTCCATAATTTACTCTTCTCGGACAACATCAAGTATAATGTCCATAACTTTTGCGGCAGATGTCCAAATTATGATTGCTTTAGCTTTCTAGAAACTACACACGATGGGCTACAACATTTGTTTTTGAATCACCTCATCATTCCTTGTAAATCAAAATATATGAGCTTCCGAAGTAGGACCTGCGCGACAGAAAAATATTTACACCTGAGGCCCCCCGGACCTCAACCAAAAGTACCAACACATCCTATAGCATTATTCAAACTTGTTCCAATTATCAAAATACCTCGAGTAACACCCAAATTATCAAATTACATCGAATTCAAGCCTAAGTTCTTTTAAAACTTCAAGAACACACATTCGATCAAAAACCCAACCAAAACATGTCTGAATGACTTGAAATTTTGCACATATGTTCCAAATTACATGACGGTGCTACAGCAACTTCTGGAGATCCGCTCCGACCCTCGGATCAAAATTTCACCTATCAACCGGAAATAGCCAAAATACTAGCTTTCGGCATTTCTAGCCTAAATGAGCTACAGACTTTTAAAATACATTTTGAACACTCTCCCAACCCCGAAATAACCTAACGGAACCATCAGATATCCATTCCGAGTCCATCTTCACACTGTTCCGATTACGGACCATTTTTCAACACTTAAGCTCTCATTTAGGGACCAAGTCCAAAACACTTCGAATCCCAACACCGAACATCCCGGCAAACCAAAATAATAGAAATAAAGCAGTTGATAAGGGAACAGAGTAATAATTCTAAAAACGACCGACCGGATCGTTAAATTACCAGTCAAGCTGTAAGAACTCATATTATTTGAGGACATATGCATGGTAAAATAGAAATACTGAAAGTAGGATACAAGTTTATTTAATTCAAAAATGTCAATGGTTACAAAATAATATTAAAATTTATAACGTTGAAAAGTTTAATTGAATATTCTTATTTACAAATAGTGATCTGTATAGATCACTACGTCCCAAAGATGTCATTTCAATTTTTAAAAGCAAATTGACTTTAATTGTGTGGTTAAAGTTGAAGTGACATCAAAATTATTGAACCGATTCTGATCAAATTGGTCTATATGTTGTTAACTCCAAAAAGTGAGAATAGGTTTGGTCACGATTCAAAATCCATTAAGGGTTGATGGTGCCGGATACCGTTGTTAGGTAAGCCAATCAAAAGTGCTTAATTAAATTTTCATTTTAATAATCTTGAAAACTAGAATTTTCCTTCAATTTTACTGGTAGAAGATAATCTTTACAATGTAAATAAAAGAATGTTTGGAAATACAAGCAAGATACCCAATAATCATCCCAGAACTCGGTGTCACAAGTGCATTAGCGTTTACTACAAGGAAATAAATGCAACAACTGTCCGGAAGATAATATTGGATAGGAAAAAAATACAGATAACTGAAAGAGACTCTGCTGGCTGCAGATCACCTCGAGAAGTACAGCTCACCTAAGTCTCTGTATCACATGATGCTACGCCTAGTAGGCCATTAAAATGCAGGTGCTTGTGCAACAAAAATGCACAACAAGTATAGCATGAGTACAAAAACAACGTGTACTCAGCAAGTATCCCGTCTAATCTCGAAGAAGTAGTACGAGATGTCGACTTCAACACTTGCTAACGGTTCAATAATAATATAATAAAAATGTGAGGAAATCATGAATTTATATCAGCTATAACTCACAAAACCGAAAAAATAGGTAAACACCTTTAACAAATAATAAAGGATTTCCAAGATTTACTTTTCATTGTCTTTATCAATTTATATCGAGCCATGAAAGGCAATAACAACATCAAAAACTCTCAGGCAAGCAATATAAGCATGCACATATCATGCCGAGGTCGTACGCCCCGTTCCAACAGAAAGTAAACTGTGTACTACCGAGCATCGAAAGACACGAACCATAGATGCATCTATTTAATCTGCCGAGGTGTTCGGCCCGCTCCTAAAATAAATACACATAGACAGTCAATTAAGAGTCCATACAGAGCAATTATCCAAAGAAAGTCAATCCTCTTTTAGCCATTTAAGAAAAATGAAGTTTAATCTGTTTAGAAATTTATTTACTAATTCGATGTGATATAAGCAATTCAAGCCGTCAATAAGTCCACAAATAATTCAAGTATAGCATGCTTTGGATCCTAAACTACCCAGACAATAGTATAATTGTAGCTACGCACAGACGCTCGTCACCTCGTGCGTGCGTAGCCCGCACAAATAGGAGCATATACCCAATTAACTCACTTATGGGGACAATTCACTCTTACAAGAACCCTCAGGAGTTGGGCTGGTGGCAATTGACTTGAGCCTTGGGGTTTGTGAGCACGTGATTTTTGCCCTATATGAACTACTCCCATAAATTTAAAATAAAATAATTTCTTTCAGTGTTGGCAATTTTGTGAATTTTTGTGATATTTTCTGTTAATTGTTTGCATTTTGTCTGTGCATTTTATTTAATAAAAAATACAAAAATTTACATTGTAAATGCCTTTGGAACTTAATTTTATATATTTTAGATTAATTAGTAATTAGGGTTTTAGAAAAATAGAAAAATCACAAAAATAATTTAATTGTGCATAATTCTTAGCTTTGAATTTCGTTAGCTTTCCTTTAATTTGATAGTTAATTAATTGCGTTTAATATAATCGGATAGGTTAATTTAGGTTTTTAGTTTAATTTGAAAAGAAAAAGAAAGAATTAAATAAAAGAAAATTTGGTCTTCTTTAATAAGACAATCAATTTGGGCCAAGCCACCCCCATAAACTTGTCCAAAACACCCCTTCACCGGGACCAAAAATTACCCTGACCCAGTCTAGAACCCCCATAACCCAAATGACCCCGTTTGGTCAATCTTTGATCTCAGTCGTCGAGACAAGGAGACGGACGGCTAAGAAGTGGGTCCGTTAGAGTATAAAACTGTCTGAACGCCACCCCCTCTCTTAGAATCCCCCAAAACCCGTCTGTCACCCTCCCCTGTAATGCAGCCGTTGGAAATCGCCCCACGGTGGCGGAAAGTCTCCAATGACTACCAAAATCACAACCTGAACTCCTCTTCCCCTCCACATCCCCAATCCACAACCAACTTCATTCGAATATACTCAGAATTCCTCGAATCTGAGTTTGCAATTGTGAACCCTAACGCCGCCCTTATTCCCTCAGGTGACGACGTCACTTTTATTTGGCCCCAAATCAACACCCCAAGACCCTCTTCCCGTCCTCTTCCAGAATCCCTAACCTATTTCTCTCGAATTATACTGGTGTGTCTGGAATCTCCAATCGAAAATTAGACCTAAACCTAACCCTTCCCCCAGTCAAATCCCCATGTCTACAGCTTGTGACGAAACACTGATTTAGCCAAAATTAGAGGCTCATTGGTTGTTCTTCCAAGGAACAACTAATTGTCCTAAGATTTTGTCTATCTCATGATGGTTCTTAGCATTCAGTTTACCTGTTGGTTTCAACTTGGGTCTGGTCTCAGGCATTGTCGTTCCTTTTCTTCTTTTGTGTTGTTTCTTTAATAAGTTTTGCCTGAATTACCAGTTTTAGTTTGTTTAAGTTCATTAGGTCTAAATTTCAATGAGCTTAGGGATTATATTTATGTTTAATTGTTAGTTTAAATGATCATGTAAGTGCTGTGTGATTGATTAATGCTGTGTTTGTTTCAATTATCAAGAGTTTTGCATTTCTTTTGAGAATTCCATCTTTGATTTGTTTGAAGCCCTTAGCATTCGATTAAGTCCTGTTTGTCACTCTTCTTAAACATGTAGAGGGGCTAACTATCATGTCTAGGAACTTTAGGGGTCTCAAAGGGAAGCGCAAGGGTAATAATAATTGATTGGAAAAAGTTCAGTTTGGGGACTTCATAATGTGAGGGAATCATTTATGTTAGAGTGAAGGCTCTAGAAGATAAGATGAGCACTAGTTTGTTAAGGAGCAGAGTTTTTTCAGATATTTTAGAGGGTTAAAAAGGGTAGAACAATAAAAAATTAGGGGTAAAAAGGGAATATCATAGTCAAGCCAAGGCTGCATTACGCATGCCCATATAAAGACCCTTTGCCTTTCATTTAAGAGAGCTTGAATATTCTGAAAAAATCTGAGAGAACTGAGAGATTGAAAATCCTAAAAAATTAAAAACGACTGGAGTTCTTTTTCATTCAACAAAGTACTGAAAAATTGCATGAATTTCCGCTTTATTTTGAGTTCTAATTCCTTTGGGGTCAGTCAAAATTTAAATGGTTCAATGGAAGTAGTGCATCTGGGGTTTTGAATATTGGAATGGGGTCGAAAATTTGAAGCCTGATTTGCTAACTTTGGGCATTGTTTCATTGTTGCTTCTACTGTTGTTGTTTCCTTTTCCCCAGCTCATTTCATTTGTTCCATTTGCTGTGACCAATTTATGTGGAGATTTGAATTAAATGAAGACAAACTGGCTTCTGTTTAATTACTGTGTAGTTCAGTTCTGTTTTGCTCATGTTTAGTTAGCCTGTTTTTGAAGATTTGATCATGAAATACAGTTGTTTTAGATGTTCAATATAGAGGTTGTTTGAAAATGAGGGATTTATGTTTTAAACTTGCTAAGGCATGTAGTAATTATGGACTGTGATTGGTAGTAGTTAATTGAAGCTATTCGGTTTTTGGTCTGGGATTTCATAGCTATATGATCAATCACATGTTAGTTCTAAATTGCAAGTTTGTTGAATTTTGTTAAACCAGTAGTCATGTTTAAGTCTGCATTTGCATGGTTTAGAATCTGGTTTAATCTTCCGTTAGTTATGCTCCTATGGAGTACTAGGTTTTTTTTTTTTTGGAAAAAGTAATAGAATATCAAATGGAATCTGAATTTGTTTGTTCGTCTTTGGTTAATCTCTCAAATTTAACTTGATTCCTCACGTAATTTTCCTCTAAAAGTTTGAATAGTATGATTGTCACACCTTATTTTCATTACACCCGCAAGATCATAAAGGAGTTTTCCACTTAAAGGACAATCAGAACATAATTTAATTTTTCAATATTTTAGAGCCTCCACTTGGGAGATTAATGGTGTCCCGAGTCACCGGTTGGAAAATATGACTATGTTAACAGTCCGCGAACCAGAAATTCGAGTAAGTAATTCTGTTGACCCAAGAGAAGGTGTTAGGCATTGCCAGGTTCCGTGGTTCTAGCACGGTCGTTCAACTGTCATATTTAGCTTATTTATTCGATTTTATTACATGATGAACCTATGTGCCAATTTTAGCTTTTAACCATTTTTTTTTCAAATTTTAAAGAAAGTTGAACGCCGTTTAAAATGTATCTTTGGATCACGTCACATGAAATGCACCCGCAGTTCTAAACACATTTTATTCGACGTTTTGGGATTTGATTTGGGTCACATGAAATGCACACCCGAGTTTAGGAAAGTAATTTTATTAAAATCGCGCCTAAAGTGGCTAAAGTATTATTATTTTGAGAAAGCCGTGAAATTCGTTAAACGGCTCATCTCGAGTTCTATGTATTTTATTATAACCATTTGTTGAGGACCCCGCAATTTACGTGTTGAGTTTAGCGAGGCTCATCTCGTTTATTTTTTTGAAAATGGCAAACCTAAAGCAATTTTATTTTTATATATATTTTTGTCTCTAAAAAGAAGAATCCCAATGTATTTATTATTGCTTAAGAGCTACTTTTCTTTTAAGAAGGGAATTTGTAGTTAACCCGCATTGGGCCTCCAAGGCCTACCCACGGGGCGGCCAACTCCTATCTTCGAATCCACACACAAGTGACCTGATGGCAGGCCCAATCCATATCTTGTAAACTTTGAGACTTAAGACTAAGTCTTAACCTGGCCCCGCTGTTATACCAATCAGCGGGTAACCCACAGAAAAGGGCACAGTCACAAATTTGAATGGAGGATATCATATGTTGAGAAAATTAAACTAATACTAATGGCTTAAAGCACCATATGAAACCCAGACTTTGATAGCTTTTGTTTTCAACTTGTAACCACGAACTGTACTACATTATCAGTACATGGATTTAATTAAACACTCACAATTAATCCCAGACGCCTAGCTCCGATTAAAGCATTTACTATCTAAACTTTAACACTAATTCGAAGAAACTAGTTCAAGTTCATTCAACAGTTAAATGTGAAAAGCTAGTGATCAAATGTGGTCGTTTAAACCTACGCAATGGCCCAAACGAATAGAGAGAAGTCACAACTGACTGATATTAGGATATTGATTCAGTCCATTAGACATTAATAGCAAAACCACCAAGTTACCTACAGCCCATCAGAGTACTCACATAACCCAGTTCAATTCAATAGGCGAGTATGGCTTGGGTTTTATCACAAAATTGAACATGTATGCCACAGTGACCTAACACACTCCAACAACAAAACCTATTCCACAATCTAAAGTCAGTTCAGTCATACGCAGGAAATGTTTAGATACACATTGGTGAAAACACTAAATCAGAACTCAGACTTCCACTCTTCATATATAGTCATGCTTCCATGTGTTCAGCTTACCATAGCCAAGGTTACAATTGTGTACTTGGAAGGTGCAAAATGAGAAAGAGAGTGAGGTCAACACAGCAGATGATAAGCATCAGTAGCAGGACAACTTAAACAATCAGCACAGCACCAGGAATAGCAGAAATCAGCCTAGTAATGAACTCTAAAAGCCTCAGAATCAGTTTGCAGTCCAAAATGCTTTTAAAACCAAATGCAGCCAATATATCTATCTACAACAGCACCAAACAGACCAGAAACTACTCGAAACCGAGCCTAGAAAACTTCTGAACTTCTAGCAACAAACAGGGAACTGGAAAATGTGATCCAGTAGACAGAAATTTTGAATTTATTCAATGAAACAGTATATATATTTTTTTTTTCTTCTGTTTTTTATTTTTTTGGTTTTTGAGTTTTGAATTCCAGTTTTCAGATCTGGAAATGAGATAATGTTTTTGCGAGGTAATTTTTTTATGGAAAAAACTTTTTGTGTCCTCGTATTCTTCAGATTTCTCTCCTTTTTATAGGCATTCATGTTAGTGCCCTCTATTAGCAGCCTGTCCTTTCAGTTTTTAAACCACTCTCACTAAGCTAGCTAATATACCTCCTATCCAAACTAGAAACCCCTAATTGGAACCCCTAATTCTATTAGCAACCCCCTAAATTACCTCCTGGAATGACTACCCTAATCAGCTATAACCAAATCCTAACCAAATTCACACAATAACTTAAACTAAAACTCAGATTAGATCACATAGCATCAAAAATGAAGACTAAAGGTTCGGTGCAGCACATATTGGACAAACTATATTGGGGAACCAATCATATTTAGCTCAGAAACAAATGAACGAGCAGAGAATCAAACAGTATGATCGATAAAGAGGAAACTGAAACAAGTATGAATCAGGGAATGAGCTCACATGTTGAAAAATAAAGAGCAGGGGATGCCATAGATACAGGGAATGAGCTAACACCATTCTAAATCGAACCTATACAAAAAATGTAGGATCACTGACATTATATTGACAATGAGCCCTGAAGCTAAATGTTAAAGGATCAGTACACAAAACACTCGACATCAAATCATTTGACGAAAACTACTGGACTATAACAAGAACGAATTAATCGACAAAACTATTTATAACATATGTTATTAATAAAAGAAAACTGAAACAAGGAAATGGTCTATTGGAGAAGGAAGAAAATAATTGACCAAGACGAATTACAACGACCCTAATTTAGGCAAACAAACAATCGATTGAACTACTCAAACGAACACTGGAGTATTTAATCTAACCAGAATCAAAAAATCGGAATATTTACTGGATTAAGAATTAAATTAAACTAAAAACCCTAAAGAAGCAACTAATTACAACTTAACATAGACAAGCAAACATATAGAAAAAGGAAAAGAAGAAGCAAAGAAGAACTTAATGTTCTTTTCTCGGATCCCACCAACATGCCCTTTCGAACTTGAGTTCCAGTTAGTATTATACGTCTATTTTGTCAGAAATAGGCCTATAATACTAACTAGAACCCATTCGACCCTGAAAGCTTCGAAACAGTCTCCAACCGGTGAACCCTAGATCCGCCATTCGACGAGTTTTACTCGGATTCGAGCCAATTTGGTTAGGGATTAGCGAAAAGGAAGTCAAGGGGATTATTGGGTGTGATTTTGGGACTAGTTGGGGTAGGATAGGGTTCGAGTCTGAGATTTGATCGAAGATTCGAAAGCATCAGCGATGATTCGAGGACAACGGAGTGAGGATTCGTGGTGAGGAGGATCAGGTGGTCAAAGGGTGTTAGTTTCGTGGTCACCGGCATCGTTGCCGCCGGGTTCCAGGTGAGGGGATTAGGTGGCGACAGTAGGGTTTGGGTCGTTTGGTTCGTCTCTGAAAGAGACGGGGGGTTGAAAATCAGAGGGGTAGGGGATTGGGTCTGATGTATCAAAATTATCAAATTAATACGAGACGTTGGATTATGAAATTCCAACGGCTATGATCAATTGACCATGCGAAACGATGCCCTTAGGAGGGCGGACCGGATGTGGCGTCGATTCGGCCTGGATTTGGTAACTTTAATTTACACGGCCCAATTTCTTGTTATCACTTTTTTGTTCATTTTGTTTCTTTTCTTTTACTTCCTTTTTTAATTTCTTTTTCCCAAACTACACTCCAAAAAATCCTAAATTAAATTACAGAACTTAAATTAACTTGTCAAAAACATGAATTAACTTCTATACAATTATCACACACAATTAAACACCAATTACAAGCAAAATCACGCAATTGGACATTAAATGCTAAAAATACAAAAATACATATTTTCTGATTTTCATTCTTTTAAAATCCAAATATGATTTAATTAATTCCTAATTGCAAAATTTAAATCCTAAATTTGCATTCAACATATATTATTTTTATATTATTTCTTAATATAAACAAACATGCACTGACAAATACAGATAATTAACAACATGCTACGAAGACTCTTAAAATTGCGTATTAATAAAAACTATTTTATTTTGATCTTTTGGAGTAACTTTTGTGAAGCAAAAATCAAGTGCTCACGATAATTTTATTTGAGTGTGTTGGTCAGGGCTTATTTTCAATTGTCTCGAACTCTTTTGGTATTAAGTAGTAGATAATTTGTGAAAAAGTGTTGCTTCAATTGGGGTGGTCTTAGAATTCATGTTGAGATGATGATTTTAAGTATATTTGAATTAAATGTCCTCAATAATGGTTCAATGCTAGATTTTATTAAGTAACACAATTTATTGCAATTGTAATTGATGAATCATGCGTTGGGCTGTCATTTTCGCCCAAATGCCACTGCATCTCTTCCACAGTAAGTCGGCCAAATTAGGGGTTATTGGTGTAATGACCCGATCGGTCATTTTGAGTTCTAGCATGACGTTTAGCAGTCCGAGGCCATAAGCAACTTTATTTTAGATATTATGACTTGTATACGTGGTCGGAATTAGATTTCGGTAAGTTCAGAGTGGATTTGGAAAGAAAATTCTCATTTCGAAATTCTCCTTCTCCTTCTCCGTCTTCTAAATTCTCGTGGAACTGGATATTAACGTAGTTCGTCGAAACGGTATTATTTATAACGGCAACACATATAGGCAGACAGAAAATTTGAAACCTTTTGCATTCCCGGGGTCGAAATAGCGCTACTTAATTACTAAGCCAATCACATCCAATTAAACTTGATCAAACCTTAGATTCATATTGCGTCCACACATCTTGGTAGGTAAGAGACCAAATTATTAAGGAATGGTGTCGTATGAGGTGGAGGAATTGGGCAGTGCAGCTATTTGGGATTGAGGGAAAACAGAAAATAGCGATGAAATTTTTGGTGCTTTTTCGATTTCTTCCATGGCGGTTTAGGTTTCAATCTTCTGATGTGTGACAAGTTATATATAAGAAACAATTACAAGAAAATACAAAGAATCATGGTTGTATTTATGGAGAAAGATTGGTTTGAGAGAGAGGGTTGGGAAAATTTTGAACGAATGAGAAAGAAAAATAATACAAAGCGTATTTTATGACTTAAGAGTAGGAATTGATCATAAATAAATATTTGGCTATAAAAATAAAAAGTTAGCTATGGAATATAATTTTTTTAAATGTGTTTATTTAAAATGAATAAGGTATCAATCTTTGTTATAGGAGGTAAAAATTTCTAAAATTTAGGGGTGTACAAATGAAGACAAATCGTATTCGAATATAGTTTGGTATTGAAGAAAAATACTCGACTATATTTGGTTTGGTTTGGTTTTAACTAAAAAGGTCAAACCGAAACCAAACCAACCTGACATTATATGTATAAATTTTTTAAAATATGTTTAATACATAAAAATATTTATTGTAATGTAGTATATAAATATTTCTTAAATTTTTTCTTAGTTTTATCTTTTCACGTATTATTTCAAGTTTGGACTTATAATTTTTGGATGCTCCAATAAGTTTTATAGTTCATAAATGTTAGTAACTCAAATAAATGCTAAAATCAATATTTAATCAGTACTAATGTTAATAAAAAACATTCAATTCAATTGTACTATGAATGAAAATTGTTATGAAATAATATAAAAGACAAGAACAATAACTCAAGAACAAGAGCAAATAGAGAGAGAATAGGGAGAGAGAGAGAAGTATTCTTATTGATACTTGGGGTGATTTACAATGGGGTAAGACCCCTCTATTTATAGGAAGAGGAATGACTTAGCTTTAAGCTAAAACTCTTAGACATTCACTCTAAATAGACTTCTATTTTATAGGGTGAGTGTGGTATCATCTCAAACCTCCTTCTAGGGGTGAGTGTGGTATATTTAATACCAATTTCATGTTCATATTCTTCCAATAATGAATATGTATTCGTGAATCAGATGTTGTCACATTCACTTCGGGGATATGTGATTTTGTTATCCTTTTCAAATCTATAAATGCGTCAGGCATTTGATTTGCTATTCTTTGCAAATGGATAATCTTTTGTGCCTCTTTCACAAATAGAGGTATGTGGATCAAGATGAGATAATGATGCATTTTTTCACAAAATTTCCCGTTTGGTTTCACCAACTTCTCCCCCTAATTTTGGGAAAAGTGTCTCATCAAATTGACAGTCTGCAAATCGTGCAGTAAACAAGTCGCCTGTCAATGTTTCGAGGTAGCGAATGATGGAGGGCGATTCAAACACAACATATATTCCTAACCTTCTTTGCAGACCCATTTTGGTGCAGGATGGCGGTGCTAAAGGCACATATACTGCGCATCCAAAAATTCTTAAATGGGATATATTGGGTCCATGACCCAAAACCAATTGCAACGGGGAATATTTGTGTCAATTCGTCAGTCAGAGACGAACTAGCAATGCTGTATGCAAAATGGCGTGACCCCAAACCGAAGTGGGCAGCCGACAAACTAAAATGCTGCATGCAAAATGGCATGAACCCAAACCAAAGTGGGCAGCCGACTAACTAGCATTGCTGCATGCAAAATGGCGTGAACCTAAACCGAAATGGGCAGCCTCGTTTTCATGAAGAATTCAAGATTATTCTCATCTATTGTCTCAATATGATATCCATTTTGAATGATATCTTTAAAACTCAACAAGTTCTTCTTAGACTTGGAGGAGAATATTGCATTCTCTAAGATAAACGTCATGCCTTTGGGCAGAGTTACAGTTGCTCTTCCGGAGCCTTCAATCAATTTAATTCCCATGGTTTGATATACAAAAGAAAATATACGAACATGAGAATAAACAACTTCAATTTGTTTGTGTCACATAATATTTTCAAAATCTGCTGCTAACAGTTGACTAACAAAATCAGATATGTTATCCATAATTGATTACTTTGCAGTTTGAAAATTTTCAGCGTTTTTCATAAGACAATCGATTATTAAACACACAATCGATTGTTTGAACATAGACAATCGATTGTTAAACACACACAATCGATTATTTGTTATTTTTGAAAAACTTCAGATCACTGTTTTAAGACAATCGATTGTTAGACAAAGACAATCGATTGTGGATGATTTTTGAAAAATTCGACCTCACTGTTTCAAGACAATCGATTGGTAGTCAACGACAATCGATTGTTGATCAATTGTTTTTCAACTTTAATGCGAAAATAGTTGATAATCGACTAGTTTTTCAGGCTAGTCGATTACCCCCACTGGAAAATAAAAGTTTTATTGATATTTGAGCATATTGAAGATATTCTAAAGAACTAATGCTAACATTGCATTATGAACTAACTAATATGAGCTAATACTAATGGCTATTAGTTTATTCATTCACTAATACAAACAAAAATAAAATCAAATAGCTCCATCTTCTTTCATCACGGATCCATCACCGATTAGGTGGTCTATCTTCCCCTCGGGTTGCTCAAAGAAGTCTGCCACATCCAAGTGGGTGATGTCAAAGTTGTCGTCAGAGACAAAATTCGTTTCAGGGCGTTTTACTCTTTCGAGATGCTTGATAAAGGTCAACCAAAAGTGATGGTATACGGCAAGCCTTTGACCAGTGCCCGTTTTCACCGCAACGATAATATATAGTTTATAAACTATTTGCTTTTGGGTTCTTATCGTATCGTGCTTGTGGCAGAGTGACCAACTTCAGGTTGTCATCTCTTCTTTAAGCCATTCCACAAGATAGGTGGATCCTTGACGGTGAGATATTCAATCTTCAAACCTTCATCAAGGTGATGGCGCAAGAAAATCAAGGCCTTAGCATAGTTTCAAACCTTCATCAAGGTGATGGCGCAAGAAAATCAAGGCCTTAGCATAGTTTCAAACCTTCATCAAGGTGATGGCGCAAGAAAATCAAGGCCTTAGCATAGTTTTGGATGGATGCATTATTTCTGTCTTTAATGGCATCTCCAAGACCCATAGCATCCAAAATGGATTTAAGTATCCAACACCCATATCATATAGTTCTTGCCCGAAATTTCAAGGGCAACGACTTTCTTTTCATAATGTCAGACATAAACCAAAATTTACATCAAGAGCGTGTTCATACTTACGGGCTCTATTACAATTATCACATTCACTTCAGGGAATGGATCATAATCATGTGCTTTACACAATCTCATGTCAAATATTACTTTCATAAAGTGAAAGATTATTTTGAGAATCCTTATTGTTCTCATTACCACAATAATGACGATTATAACTTCGTCTATTGCCATGTCCACATCCATTGATACCTTTACGGTAATTAGTCTTCTTTCAGACTTATCACTTACTGCTACCACATTCTCTAAAGGGAATGGAGCAAATTCAATTGGACGGAATTCTTTGCCACGTCCACATTCATTGATACCTTCATGGTAATATTTTAGTCTTCTTTCAGACTTATCATATACTGCTTCCACATTCTCTAATGGGAATGGAGCAAATTCAATGGGACGGATTTTCAATTATTTGCCCACAATCATACATGAATTTAATCATGGCAAGACATAGAGATTTAACCACTTCATGTGGTTATAATTTCTTACAAACTCATTTAGAGTTATAATCAAACTTTGTTTGTATATTCAATCAAATCGTATAATTTCAAGAATTTGAAAGGGAAAAATAAGTTACTTACCTTTAAGGTATACCAATTATATTTTCAATGTTTTCTTCCTTTTCTCTTTGTTTTTCGTTTCTTTTCCTCCCTTTTTTTCGTTTCTTTTCCTTCTTTCTTCATTCTTTCTTTGAAGCAAAACCTTGCACAAACAAAAGTTAAGACAATCGAAAATTAAATTAGGAAGAGGGAAATACCTTAGATTTCTTGAGAATGGTTCTTGAGACGGTAGAGTCTCGTGCTGATAACGTGTTATGAAATAATATAAAAGACAAGAACAATAACTCAAGAACAAGAGCAAATAGAGAGAGAATAGGGAGAGAGAGAGAGAAGTATTCTTATTGATACTTGGGGTGATTTACAATGGGGTAAGACCCCTCTATTTATAGGAAGAGGAATGACTTAGCTTTAAGCTAAAACTCTTAGACATTCACTCTAAATAGACTTCTATTTTATAACAAAAATAACGTTGGATATCTATTAAAATGTATCAAAGTAACTCTTAGGGGAAAATGCCAAATTACCCCCTATCCTATACCTAAAGTTCCTACTACACACTTTTTCTACACGAAAATTCTAGTACCCCTAAATTATTTTTTACCTTAATTTTTTGCACCTTTTGTGTTGAGCTGGACCGTCCAGCTCAGCACGGGTTCCGGTCCAGCTCAGCACAAAAGGTGCAAAATATTAAGGTAAAAAATAGTTTAGGGAGTACTAGAATTCCCGTGTAAAAAAAGTGTGTAGTTAGAACTTTGGATATAAAACTGTGGGGTAATTAGGCATTTTCCCTAACTCTTAGTATCAATTCGATTATGTCCTTTCGATTCACATTATTTTTTTACTTAATTTGCAAGTTCCTTTACATCTCTTTATTAATTTCTTGACTATTTCATTTGTATACAAGTTTTATATATATGACAGTATCTTGAAAGCATATATAATAAAAAAGATATATAAAATGTACAGGTAAAAAGGTAAAATCGTAGTGTATTTTTGTTAACTAAAATATTTGTCTTTGTTATGAAATAATATAAGAACAAGAACAATAATACAAGAACAAGAACAATAGAGAGAAAAGTAGAGAGAGGAGTATTCTTATTGATACTTTTGGGATGGTTTACAAAGGAATAGAACCCCTTTATTTATAGGGAGGTGGTGACTTAGCCACCAAGAAGTAAACCCTAGAATCTCTCTAAATATGGACATTCACCTAAAATAGAATATTTTATAACACTCCCCCTTGAATGTCTATTCAATAATGTGCCTCGTTAAAACCTTAACTAAACAAAACTCAATGGGAAAAAATTAAAGAAAAGGAAAAAGAGTACACATGTTTGAATATGCGCCTATTGGTTGCCTCGTTAAAAACCTTGCAAGAAAAACCCATTGGGACAAAACCTTGTAAGGGAAAAAGAGTGCAACGCGCATTAACTCCCCCTGAAAAGAGCATCAATTCATATCATTGAGTCTTCGCATTCCGATCTTGCGAACCAGCTTCTTGAAGGTTGACGTTGGTAGAGATTTTGTGAACAAATTAGCCATATTATCGCTTGAACGAATCTGTTGCACATTGATATCACTATTCTTTTGAAGATCATGTGTGAAAAATAACTTTGGTGAAATATGCTTTGTTCTATCTCCTTTTATGAATCCTCCCTTCAATTGAGCTATACATGCTGCATTGTCTTCATACAAAGTCGTGGGTAGTTTGTTACACTTCAAACCACATTTGTCTTGAATATGATGTATTATAGACCTCAACCACACACACTCCCGACTTGCTTCATGAATAGCGATTATCTCGGCATGATTAGATGAAGTAGCCACAATTGATTGCTTAGTCGATCGCCAAGATATGGCGGTGCCTCCACAGGTAAACACATAACCCGTTTGAGATCGAGCCTTGTGTGGGTCGGATAAATATCCAGCATCAGCATAACCAACAAGATCAGGACTGCAATTATTGCTATAAAATAAGCCCATATCGGTAGTCCCTTTTAGGTACCGCAATATATGTTTGATCCCATTCCAATGTCTCCTTGTGGGAGCCGAGCTATACCTTGCTAAGACATTAACTGAAAAGGTTATGTCAGGCCTTGTAGTATTTGCAAGATACATTAGTGCGCCAATTGCACTAAGATATGGTACTTCAGGACCAAGTAGCTCTTCATTCCTTTCTTGCGGTCGGAATGGATCTTTATTCACATCAAGTGATCGAACAACCATCGGAGTACTTAAAGGATATGCTCCATCCATGTAAAACCGTTTCAGTACCTTTTCTATATAGGTAGATTGATGAACAAAAATTCCGTTTGCCAAATATTCAATTTGCAAACCAAGACATAATTTTGTCTTTCCGAGATCTTTCATCTCGAATTCATTCTTTAGATAATCAATTGCCTTTTGGAGTTCTATGGGGGTTCCAATAAGGTTTATGTCATCGATATATACGGCAAGTACAACAAATTCCGATGTTGTTTTCTTTATAAAAACACACGGGCAAATGGCATCATTTATATAGCCTTCTTTTAATAAATACTCACTAAGACGATTATACCACATTCGTCCTGATTGCTTTAAACCATACAAGGATCTTTGCAATTTGATTGAAAACATTTCCCGGGACTTTGAATTATGAGCGTTTGGCATTTTGAGTCCATCAGGAATTTTCATGTATATCTCATTATCCAGTGAGCCATAAAGATAAGCAGTAATCACATCCATTAAATGCATGTCAAGCTTTTCAAGGACAGCAAAACTAATGAGATAACGAAAAGTTATGGCATCCATTACAGGCGAATATGTCTCTTCATAATCGACACCAGGCCTTTGAGAAAATCCTTGTGCAACAAGGCGTGCCTTATATCTTTGTACCTCGTTTTTCTCATTTCTCTTGCGTACAAAGACCCATTTATAGCCAACAGGCTTAACACCATTAGGTGTTTCAACTATAGGGCCAAAAACTTCACGTTTTGCCAGTGAATTCAATTCTGATTGGGTTGCTTCTTGCCATTTTGGCCAATCATGTCTTTTTCGACATTCTCCAACAGATTGAGGTTCAAGATCCTCACTTTCTTGCATAATGCTAGATGCGACATTAAAAGCAAAGACATAATCCACCACTATATTCACTCGATTAAAATTTGCCTCAATATCGATTGGATTTATTGATAGTTCCTTATTTTCTTGAGTCTCGGGCTCAATGGATTCTTCATGAATCTCAGAATTTATTAAATCATGAATTTCCTCATGAGATTCTTTCGTAGTGTCATTTTGATCGTTTGCTTTCCTCTTTCTAGGATTTCGATCTTTGGAACCTAATGGCCTGCCACGCTTCAGGCGTGCATTCGACTCATTGGATATGACACTAGATGATTGTCCAACAGAGACATCAATACGGATTGGAACATTCTCTGCGGGGATGTGGGATTTTGTTATCCTTTTCAAGTCCGTAAATGCGTCAGGCATTTGATTTGCTATTCTTTGCAAATGGATAATCTTTTGCACCTCTTTTTCACAAATAGAGGTATGTGGATCAGGATGAGATAATGATGCACTTTTCCACAAAATTTCCCGTTTGGTTCCACCAACTTCTCCCCCTAATTTTGGGAAAAGTGTCTCATCAAATTGACAGTCTGCAAATCGTGCAGTGAACAAATCCCCTGTCAATGTTTCGAGGTAGCGAATAATGAAGGGCGATTCAAACCCAACATATATTCCTAACCTTCTTTACGGACCCATTTTGGTGCGGTATGGCGGTGCTATAGGCACATATACTGCGCATCCAAAGATTCTTAAATGGGATATATTGGGTTCATGACCCAAAACCAATTGCAACGGGGAATATTTGTGATAATTCGTCGGTCTGAGACGAATTAGCATTGCTGCATGCAAAATGGCGTGACCCCATAACGAAGTGGGAAGCCTCGTTTTCATGAGTAATGGTCTTGCAATCAACCGCAGGCGTTTAATTAAAGATTCTGCAAGACCGTTTTGAGTGTGAACATGAGCTACAGAATGTTCCACTTTTATCCCAATTGATAAGCAATAATCATTAAATGCTTGGGATGAAAACTCAGCAGCATTATCCAGTCTAATAGACTTGATTGGATTATCAGGAAATTGTGCTCGTAGTCGAATTATTTGTGCCATTAGTTTTGCAAACGCAAGGTTGCGTGATGACAACAGGCACACATGAGACCATCTACAGGATGCGTCTATTAAGACCATAAAATATCTAAAGGACCCACTAGGTGGGTGAATAGGTCCACAAATGTCCCCTTGTATACGTTCCAAAAACGTAGGTGACTCAATCCCAACCTTTGTTGGTGATGGTCTAATAATTAACTTGCCTTGATAACAAGAAGTGCAAGAAAATTCATTATTTAAAAGAATCTTGAAATTCTTTAACGGATGCCCATATGAGCTTTCTATAATCCGTCTCATCATGATTGATCCAGGGTGTCCCAATCGATCATGCCAAAGTACAAAAGTATTGAAATCAGTAACCTTTTGGTTTACTGTTGAATGTGCCTCAATTGCACTAATTTTTGTCCAATACAGGCCACAAGATAAAGACGGGAATTTCTCAATAACCCTCTTTTGGCCAGAGACATTCTTTGTAATGATGAGATATTCAAGATTATTCTCATCTATTGTCTCAATATGATAGCCATTCCGGCGTATATCTTTAAAACTCAACAAGTTTCTCTTAGACTTGGAGGAGAACATTGCATTCTCTATGATAAACATTGTTCCTCTAGGCAGAGTTATAGTTGCTATTCCGGAGCCTTCAATCAATTTACTACTACCAGAGATTGTAGTAACATCTGCCTTACACATACTTAGTTGAGAGAAATATTTCTTTTCTTTGAGTATCGTATGTGTAGTACATGAATCAACTAAATAAATATTTTTACAGTTGGACGTTGATCCAAGCTTGCTTTGTGAGATATTCATATTTGCTTTCCCATGGTTTGACATACAAAAGAAATACATGCACATGAGAATAAACAAATTCAATCCGTTTGTTTCACATTTAAACAATATTTTCAAAATCTGCTGAGGTTAGTCGATTAACTTAGTTGATAGTCGACTATCTTGGGAAGCAGTCATTAGGTTAGTCGACTAACTAAATCAGATAGTCGACTATCTTGCCTTGCGGAAAAGTCCAGTTTTAATGCGAAATATTGGTTAGTCGACTAACTAAGTTGATAGTCGACTAACTTAGTAAACAGTCATCAGGTTAGTCGACTAACTAAATCAGATAGTCGACTAACTTAGCTTGCGGAAAAGTCCAGTTTTAATGCGAAATATTAGATAATCGACTAATTGTTAGGTTAATCGATTAACTCTACTGGAAAATAAAAATATCTTTGAAATTTAAGCATATTGAAATATTCTAAAGAACTAATACTAACATTATATCATAAACTAACTAATACGAGCTGATACTAATGACTATTAGTTTATTCACTAACTAATATAAATAAGTAAAATAAAATCAAACAATTCCATCTTCCTTCATCACAGATCCATCACCGATTAAGTGGTCTATTTTCCCCTCGGGTTGCTCAAAGAAGTCTGCCACATCCAGGTGGGTGATGTCAAAATTATTGTCAGAGACAAAATTTGTTTCAGGGCCTTTATTCTTTAGAGATGCTTGATAAAGATCAACCAAATGTCTTGGTACACGGCAAGCTTTTGACCAGTGCCCTTTTCCACCGCAACAATAACATATACTTTCTGAACTATTTGCCTTTGGATCCTCATAATCCCGTTTCTGCTTTTGGTGGTTATATCTCTTTGGGGGTTGACGGACATCAGGGAAATTTCTTCCTTGTCTACGTCCACGGCCATGACCCCGATTACGATCACGACCATGATTAAAGCCATAGCCTTTTCCATGCTTGGCATAATGAGAATACACCTTATCTGCTTCAGGCAATGGTGTAGACCCAGTGGGTCGATTTTCGTGATTTCTCATGAGCAGGTCATTGTTTCCCTCAGCCACAAGGAGAAGAGAAATCAGGTCAGAGTACTTTTTGAAACCTTTCTCTCTGTACTGTTGTTGCAGTACCATATTGGAGGCATGAAACATTGTAAACGTTTTTTCAAGCATATCATAATCAGAGATATTATCTCCACAGAGTTTCAATTTAGAAGTAATTCTGAACATTGCAGAATTATATTCAGAAACAGACTTAAAGTCTTGGAGCCTCAGATGAGCCCAATCATATCGTGCTTGTGGCAGAGTGACCAACTTCAGGTTGTCATATCTCTCCTTTAAGCCTTTCCACAAGATGAGTGGATCTTTGACTGTGAGATATTCAATTTTCAAACCTTCATCAAGGTGATGGCGCAAGAAAATCAAGGCCTTAGCACAGTCTTGGGTGGATGCTTTATCTCTGTCTTTAATGGCGTCTCCAAGACCCATAGCATCTAAGTGGATTTCAGCATCCAACACCCATGTCATATAGTTCTTGCCCGAAATTTCTAGGGCAACGAACTTTCTTTTCATAATATCAGACATAATTAAAACCAAATTCGGAAAAAGGGAAATACCTTAATTTTCTCAAGAGGATTCTTGAGACGGTAGAGTCTCGTGCTGATAACGTGTTATGAAATAATATAAGAACAAGAACAATAATACAAGAACAAGAACAATAGAGAGAAAAATAGAGAGAGGAGTATTCTTATTGATACATTTGGGATGGTTTACAATGGAATAGAACCCCTTTATTTATAGGGAGATGGTGACTTAGCCACCAAGAAGTAAACCCTAGAATCTCTCTAAATATGGACATTCACCTAAAATAGAATATTTTATAACAGTCTTGTAAATGTCGTTTAAGATCTAACCCACATATTAAGAAAATTATTTAATTGCATTAATTAAAAATATTATTTGACTAAGTTATCTTTTATTTCTATCCGAAGATTTTAAATTATCTATTAGAGCAAGAGTATATTTGTATAAGAAATTAATTGTCTTTTTTATTTTCTTAAAAAGACACATATCTTTCATTAAATTTGGAAAATCAAAACGTCATTTAAAATTTATATTGATACAAGTACAAAACCCAATAAAGATGCTTTAATAGCCAAATAAATATTTTTACTTGTCCCGCTTTGTCATCTTAGTCCTGATACTTTACAAAGTTTCATCTCAACACTCGTAATTTTGAAGATACATCACTTTAAACACCTCCGTTGACCAAGTATATGTGGCACATGCATTGCTGAGCTAGGTAAAATGCGTGATTGCACGCTCTAAAAAGCGAGTAGCTTTGATGATTTCAATTAAAAATAACAACAAAAAAATCTTACACATCACTCTCTATTATCTTGTACAATGGCGTCCATCGGCGCTCCTGGTCTCGCACTTTTCGTTCACGTTCACACCAACGGCTCACTCTAGCCACCACAACCACCACACCTGCTGCCTCCGTCCCTTCACTTACAATCAAATCCAAGCATTCTACATTCCCCTCCTAAAAAAAAAAGGCTCCCAATACAAAAGAGAGAGCTTAAGACTCTATAAAAAAAATAAAAAAGACTCTATTAAAGGAGCTCGAAGCTTGAGTTTAAAATTTTGGGTTTGCGAAATTAAATTCGGGTTCGATTTGGTGTTTTGACAAATAATTAGGGATATTTTTGGGAGTTAATATCTCGAAATTGAGGCGATTTGAAGAAGATTTAGTTTGGTTCTGAGCGAGATTTCAGCCGCAACACAAAGCTAAGTTCGAAATTTTCTAATCTGCAATTTTCCTTGCACTGGTTTGTGTCAATTTAAATACACAAAACTTTATTTTCTTGATTTGGGTATTTAATTTTCAAGTCTTTTTTTTTTTGAATCTTTATTGCACAAATAGCAAATAGCAGTTCTTTAACAACATAAGGAGTGAAATTGAAAGTGAGTTATTCGGAGCAGTTCTTCTGTTTTGGAGCTCTTCGCCAGCGCTGGCGACAGGAAATTAAAAGAGATTCTTTACGTTCGCTAATTCTTGAAAGGATTAACGTTTGAATTTATTTTTATTTTTAATTATTTTTAATCTACTATGTGACGTGATATTTAAATATTGTTATTTTTTGACGTGACAGCTAAAGCGGAGGAGATTGTATTACACGCACTGTAACCTTATGTCATAAGTATTTAATATATATGATTTGAAGTGTAAGTGTTTAATTGATAAATTATTAACTTTGGGGACCGATATAATAAAGTGTGACAAGTATAGTGTCATTTAGGCACTTTTCTTTAGATTATATATTTTCTCTGTCTTTAAGACAACAAATTCTCTGTCCTTTTAGCGTTTCCATGGTCTTCACTTTCTTCTTCAAAAACCCTACGCTACTGAATTTTGTGTAAAATTTCTTCTACAATTTTTTTTCCTTTCCCTCTATAGAAATGGGTTCAATTGTCCCATTTCAAAACCTCAATTTTCAACCTGAAATCCCAACAACTTTCAAGATTTTCCCTAAAATTGAGCCAAAAGCTGAACCGCTTGATGAATTCACCCATCAATTTACAAACCCTAGTCCAAATTTCAACAACATTAATCCACAGTTTAATGCTACTAGTTCACAAAATGCACGTGAGTGTGGTGAGGCGGGTGTGTACTCTGAATATAATAGAATATCTGAGCTGTTTCGAGCTGCTTTTGCACAGCGTAATGGAGATGTTGAAGTTGTGCAGGACCCGGACCCGGATTGTCGAGCGATTGTTCCCGTCAGCAATGATTCCCAGGTTGGGTTTTCAAAGTTATCCCATTTAAGTGTCTTTGCCCGTATGAAAAGTTGATTTTTTTTCACTTTTAGCCCGCCAAAAACCATTTGGATTCGGTTGGAAAAAAGTATGTAAATTTTGTATATTTGTGTATATAATATATAAAATATATATTTTTCGATTATGATTTTGAAAGGGGGTCATTTTCCAAAAATAAAATAAAATAGGTGTATTGGATAGCCAATAGGCCCTAGGGGTGTGTGTGTGTGTGTGGGGGGGGGGGGGGGCATAATCTTAAGGATTATTAAAGTTATATACACTAAAAGTGTAATACATTGTTTACACCATCAAGGTAATTTAACTGTTGTAGCAGGTTACCTAATACTGCTATTTATTTTAAGAAGCCAATCGGTGCAATTAAATAAAGTTACTGGCAATTCTCTTTTAATTGACATGACTGTAAATAATTTTTACATCGATAGTGCACATAACTTAATCTCTAATCTAAATTAACTCATGGAAAAAAGGATTTAAGTTATGTACACTAATAGTGTAATACTTTTTTCACACCATCCATGTACTTGTTACAACAATTTACTTATCAATTATTTTGGGTTACCTATTAAATAAAGTTACCAACAATTACGTTTTTATTGACCTGATTGTGTGCATACTTTTACACTATGGTGCTTATAACTTAAACTCCTAATATAAATTAACTCATGAAAGAGCTTGGGTCAATATAAATTAACTTTCCTAAAAGTTTATTGATAAATAAAAAGGAATTTGTTTGTTAGTTCAGTTGTTGTTCATCAATTTTCTCTCTATTTAAAAACTCTTGTTTCTAATTAGGTTTGCTAATTAAATAGATCATTGAAAGGAAATGTTTTTCTTTCTTGGTTGGCACCCAATGGTGTGACCTAGCGGTCAATGAGATTGGAATTAAAATGATGAGAACAAGGTTCGGGTGCCCATCAGAAAAAGTTAAGTGATTTCTTCTCATTTAAGCATAAGAGTTATCCAGTTCTATGTTGGTGGGATGATGTAGGTATTCTGTGGAATAGTCGAGGTGTGTTCAAGTTGGCCAGACACTTCTGGTACATATACAATAAAAATAAATGAAGTAAAGCGATGTCTTCCCCCCCCCCCCCCCCCCCCCCAAAAAAAAAGATATAAATTATGAGTTGAGTTCTTGCAAAATCATTTATGAGAAACGCTCATCATAGTTTGGTGAGGTGGATCAATTGTTTAGCCAAAATTGATCTAATGCATGTTGCCCCAAGCTATGTTTTGGGTGGCGTTGGATCAACCCATTTTAACCCATCAACTTTGATTTAACCCCCATCCTTTTGACACGCTTATTCTCAGGTTTCTGATATCGTCGTTGCAAGAAGGAAGTATGAGAAGCGCTCATCGGAGTTGGTCAGAGTGACAGATCTTAAGCCGGAGGATCAACGATATTTTCGGGATCTTGTTCGGAAAACACGAATGCTTTATGATTCTCTACGAGTTCTTGCAATGTTAGAGGATGAAAACAACCAACATTTGGGTCCTAGACAGACCAGGTCAAGAGGGGACTTGAAGGCATCACAAATTATGAGAGAGCATGGACTTTGGCTGAGTCGGGATAAGCGCACTGTTGGTACAATCCCCGGAATTGTTGTCGGTGACTTGTTCTTATATCGAATGGAGCTTTGTGTGGTAGGATTACATGGGACACCTCAAGCTGGGATTGATTATCTTCCTGCTAACCAGAGCTCAAATGGGGAGCCAATTGCCACAAGTGTAATTGCTTCGGGGGGTTACGAGGATGATGAAGATGCTGGGGATGTGATTATATATACAGGGCAAGGTGGACAGGATAAGAACTCGCGGCAAGTTGTGCATCAAAAATTGGAAGGTGGGAATTTGGCATTGGAGAGGAGCATGCACTATGGAATTGAGGTGAGGGTAATTCGTGGTTTTAAATATGCAGGTAGTTCTAGTGGTAAAGTGTATGTGTATGATGGATTGTATAGAATCTTGGAATCTTGGTTTGATGTGGGTAAGTCTGGATTTGGAGTGTACAAGTATAAGCTTGTTAGGATTGAGAATCAACCAGATATGGGAAGTGCTGTTCTAAAATTTGCAGAGAGTCTTAGGATCAGACCTCTGGAGGTAAGGCCCATGGGATACATTACTCTTGATATATCAAGGAAAAAGGAAAATGTGCCCGTCTTTTTGTTCAATGATATTGATAATGAACGTGATCCAGTTTGTTATGATTATCTGTTGAAGACTGTATTTCCTCCATATGTCTATCAGCATGTGGGAAATGGTTCAGGTTGTGCGTGCACAGACGGGTGTGGGAATAATTGCTTTTGCATGATGAAAAATGGCGGACACTTTGCATATGATATTAATGGGATCTTGTTGAGAGGAAAGCCGGTTGTTTTTGAATGTGGACCACATTGTCCATGTCCTTCAACTTGTCGGAATCGAGTTAGTCAGAAAGGTGTGAGGAACAGGTTTGAAGTGTTTCGGTCTAGGGAGACTGGTTGGGGGGTTAGGTCGTTGGACCTCATCCAAGCAGGGTCTTTTATTTGCGAATATACTGGCGTTGTACTCACCCAAGAGCAAGCTCAAATCTTTACAATGAATGGTGATAGTTTAATCTATCCAAGTCGATTTGCCGAGAGATGGGCAGAACGGGGAGATTTGTCCCAAATAGATTCTAATTATGTACGACCGGCATATCCCTCCATTCCTCCTTTGGATTTTGCAATGGATGTATCTAAAATGAGGAATTTAGCCTGTTACATGAGTCACAGTTCAATCCCCAATGTTCTAGTACAACCTGTGCTGTATGATCATAATAGTGTATCTTTCCCTCACCTTATGCTCTTTGCAATGGAGAATATCCCTCCTCTAAGGGAGCTCAGCATTGATTATGGAGTGGCTGATGATTCGACAGGGAAGCTTGCCATCTGCAATTAGTCACTGCCTCGTAGAAATTGATTTTTGAATGGGATACAGCATAGCCATTTTTGACACATACTGAGGTAAGCAAACATTAGCAGTCAATAAATCCTGAGAATTTAAATTTATGGAAGTCATCATAACATTTTCCTGAATTGCTAATTTTGCAATTAGATTCTGTAAATTGGTCATCTTACTGAAGCTGCCTGTGGTCTAAGAAGTGCATTGTACTCTTTGCTTTCTATGTCTGAGAAGCTTCCAATTTATTCTTGAAGAATTAAATACAGTAAAAAAGTTAGAACTTTTGAAATATTAACCGCACCAACTGGACAAAAGAAGAATGTGGCCAATGCCATCTTTTATTAGTTTATTTCTGCTCTAGCACCTATTAGCATTATCTGCCACACAGTGAGGAGTAGTTGCATGCTTTGAAGGCTATTTATGTTCTCATCTAAAGACTGCTCCACTGTTTCAGTTGAAGCACCTTAAACTGACCGAGACCCGTCTCTGAAGCCCTTTATGTGTTCTATAAAGTAAGTCAAAAAGCAGGTCACATTTTTTGATAACTGTATACTTACCTGGCTAATGTATGCTTTCCTGATCTTATGAATCTTGTTTAATGCGACTTGTCCTATTGTTCTCTTCTTTGTGGATTTTATTCCCTTGCAAATATGGTGTGAGGAATTTTAATAATTACTATATTTTATCGGAGTAAAGTGAACTTCATAGGATCTTGTTTACCTCTGTTACAAGTTCTAAAATCCTGTTTTTTGACAGCAGTATCGTCAATGATACAATTATTTTGTTGGAGAACACCTAGCATGTGATTCCGCAGGAAGCTGTTGGTTTGTGGTTGTCACTTATAACAGCCTGCCACTTAAATGTCTGCTGATATTAGGTTGTTTTTCACGCAGATGAAGGGCAAACTGTTCCCCTGTTCCGTTTGGTCTCCAATACTTGGAGTCTTGATGATATAATCTAGTAGTAGTCCACTTAACAAAGAACATGTCGCTCATGGTTTTGTTTTGGCATCAGTTCGCAGACCCTATCTTGTTGATATCAAGGTGTGGTCAATGACTAGCTGAGAAGATAGAAGAAAGCTTCTTGCAGGAGTAGGAACCCCTTTCACCAATATATCTCAATAGTAAAACTAACCTGGGAAAACAACAACTACAATAAAAACAAAAAACCCAGTAAAATCCCACAAGTGGGATGAGAGTAATCCGGTTATAAGAGTTTTTGTGTTAGTATTAGCTACTTGTTTGTCTTTCATTCAAGAAAAGGTAGTAGCTTGTAGATATGAAGACCGAACTTCATATGATTATGTAAGGAAATTTGTATCAGTCCTGTGCCATTGGATAGTTGTAATCCAGATCAAGTGCTTTTTCTTCTTCTAGATAATAGAGGAAGTAGAACTAGATGGTGTCAAATTGGAGTGCATGGGTTTGCAAAGATTGAAGAGAAACCAAATTTGAGGATTTCATATTCAGTTTTTCCCTTCTGAATATGACAATTGTAAGAGATAACAAAGGATGAGTACTTGATACCAGAGTTTCATTTTCATTGTTTACCAGATTGGAAGTACACTGAACAAACTTACTACCAAGACGGTGGGTGTAATTTTCAAATTTTTGATTATACAAGAAACATATTCTTACCTAATGCATTGGATATCATATTTAGTTATGAGAAACATGTTAATAATTGGATTGACGTTTACTCTATTTATTTCTGTATATTTGTTTCTGTTGGATAACTTGTCTTAAGTAAAATATTAACAAAAAATGGTGAAAATATGCCATAATTATTTCACCAATCTAAATTAAAAAAACCTTTTGATTTTCTGACACACAAACACAAAAAGAGAACAAGTTTTACATTGTCCGGCAAAACCAACAACTAGTCCTAACAATCCTATATCATATCTTTCCACTTTTATTTGTTCAACAAGCTCTTTTAAAGAAACAGTCCGAATGGCATAAGATTATTAACCAAATATTCAAAAAAATTGTTAACTCCCTAAATAAGCTTACAAAAGTTCTGTCAATATACTTGTATGTAGCATAAATTATGTGCTAAAATTTGTGGAAAATCTATTGACTAAATGTTTTTGAAATAGTACCAATTAAAACTTTCCCAATAGCATCTGTAAAATGTAATGAAAATATCAAGTGAAAAATATGTGCAGCAAAAGTGGTCGGCACTCCGGCACGACCACTTGGTGCTAGATTATCTACTTATATATTTAATCATAAGTTCAGCTTAACGTTAACCTTTCTGTACTTCAAAGTCTCTGCGAGTATATATACTTTCTATAGTTGTTTAGTGTTACTATGTATTAACTCAAATATATACTCTTCGAATTCGCAACAAAAGACGAGTATTTAGGCAAAATACCTTAAATCACTTCTAAACTTAGCTCAAATTATTAGTATCCTTTCTGAATTATACCCAGTCCTAATTACCCCCTCAACTTGGCTTTTTGAGAGTCATTACCACCTAGACGCTGATGTGGCAAAAAGTGTGGGTGCACTCACCTGCCACGTGGATTATTCTACCTATGTGGCATTTTTTGAAAATAAAATATTTTTTTACCTTTTTAAGAACGTTACTTTTTAGATAAAATTTTTCGAATATAATTTATAATAAAACTTTGATATAACTACATTATTTAGGCTAAATATTTTGATTTGGCCAAAAATAATAATGTTTCAGTTAATCTTTTTTCGAATTTGACCTGAAAATAAAAATTTATACATTTGAAATAAACAGTTAAGGCATCTAAAAAGTTATAAAAAATACATAGTTTGAAATTAATTATTTTGGCTATAAATAGTTAAGGTGTCTAATTTTTTATTTTTTATTTTTTTAGATTTTACCTATAAAAGTAAAAATACACAGTTGAAATAAATGGTCATTGCATCAAAAGAAAAATAAAAAGAGTGTACAATTGCAAGATTACAAGTGCAATTGTACTCTCTTTTTAATTCTTCTTTTGATGCAATAACTATTTATTTCAACTGTTTATTTTTTATAACTTTTTAGATGCTTGACTATAGATTTAAATTGTATAAATTTTTATTTTCAGGTCAAATTCAAAAAAATATTAACTAAAACCTTGCTATTTTTGTCAAATTTAGCTTAAATAATATAGTTATAGCCAAGTTTTATTATACATTTTATTCAAAAATTTTTATTTAAACAAGTAATATTCCTAAAAGGGTAAAAAAATATATTTTATTTTTCAAAAAAATACCACATAGACAGGTAAAGAGTTGAAGAGATTCCTTAGCCATTGAAGATGGCGAGAATTTCTCTGCTTCGTTACTCTTTCATTGGTTTATCATGCTTTGCTATATCACGTTCTGGTTCGGCAATTATGATAAGAGATTATTTTTCTTCTCAGAGCAACACATCTTTCTTCGGTAAAGGATAAATTTAAGAACGTCAAATGCAAGTGCTTAGATGATGCTGTGAGTCTTTCCCTCGAATGGTCAGATCTCAGACTCTCCCCTCTGTTTTTAGCTTCTCGAAATTATTGAAGACTATGATAAATATAAAGCATTACTCTAATGTTCTTTCCCCTTTTCAAGAAATGTTGAAATTACGCATCCCAATTAGTGATTCCATCTTGAATATAGCGATTAACAGTTATTGCCTAATGCATTGTTCTGATGGCGGAATTTCAGTGTGTGGCCATTTACTTGAAGAGTGATATTCTATTTGATGTTATTACCTTTAGCACCTTACTAATGGGACTCTTTGCGGAAAATAAGATAAAGATACGGTTAACTTGTTCAAAAAATTGGTGAGAGAGAATATTTGTGAGCCTAATGAAGTCATGTATTTGACAGTCATGAATGAACTCAGCAAAATGAGCCATACTCAAAAACTTTTGATTTGCTTAGAGTAATGGAACAAGGAAGCATTAAGACGGATGCACCTATCTACACCATTGTTATACATTCCCTATGCAAAGATAAAATGATAGATGCTGCTATTAACCTTTTGAACGAGATGAAATAAAAAGGCATTCCTCCGAACATTGTCACATATAATTCATTGATTGATGATTTGTGTAAGTTTGGTATATGGGAAAAGGTTAGGACTTTGTTCGGTGAAATGGTAAATCTTAATATTTATCAAAATGTGCAAACCTTGACCATAGTGACTGATGAATTATGCAAAGAAGGAAAAGTTAAAGATGCTGATGAGGATGAGATACACGATTGGAAAAGGTGTAGAGCCAGATATGGTCGTCTACAATATGGTAATCGATGGATATTGCTTACGTGGCCAAATGGATAGAGCAAGGAGACTTTTCGATTCGATGATAGATAAGAGAATTAAGCCTGGCATTGTTTGCTATAACACTTTAATAAATGGATATTGTAAGAAAAATAAATTAGATGAGGCCATGGATTTGTTTCATGAAATTTTTAAAATGGATTGAGACCTGACATTTTCACCTGCAGTATTATTTTGCAAGGTCTATTTGATGTTGGAAAAATTACTTTGCGCAACTTTTTTTGTTGGGATGCAATCTACATGGCTCAAACCTAATTTACGCACTTATCTCATTTTGCTCCGTGGTTATTTTTAAAATGGACTTGTCGAGAAAGTTATGTCACTATTTCATAAGTTGGAAATACAGAGAGAATATACTGTTGAATTTTACAATATTGTAATTAACGGGTTGTGCAAAAATGGTTAGCTCGACAAAGTTCATGCTATTTTTGAGAAGCTTACTTTAGTTGGATTGTTTCCCGATGTGATAACATGCAATACAATTATAAATGGATTTTGTCTAGAAGGACTATTAGATGAAGCTAAAAATATGCTAAGAAAAATAGAGGAGAATGGTTGTTCACCAAACAATGGCACGTACAATGTTATTCTGCGATGATTTCTCAACTTTAGTAAAATCAGTGAAATAAATTTTTTTTGAAGGAAATGACTGGAAGGGACTTCTCATTTGATGCAAGTACTGTAGAGTTACTAATAAATGTTATAGTGAAGGATCCTTCTTTGCTTAACATGATACCACAATTTCACTCGAAAAGTAAGAAGTGATTATTTATTTCTTGGCTTATTCAGCTATACTTATCACTATGATACAATTTTCTTTTACCTCTGCGAAAGAAATCAGATCAATGGAATTGTGGAAGCTGAAAGAATGGCAATTAGAACACTGCGAGCTTTCCAAGCAAGCGTATTGAGGAGGTACATCAGTTCTAATATTTGATTGTTATGCCACTCTATTTTAACTTGGAAATCATGTTTTAAGTCCATAGGTACCAAAAAATGCAAGTTGGTATCATCCTCCAGGTGTCCCTGATGACCCTATCAACTTCTCAAAGGCACCAGCTCTCGACCGCATCTCTAATATTCTATGGCATCACCCATTTGACTGATGTTTTGTTGCTTTATTGATTTTAGACTTGCTATCAAATTGCTCTGGCTATTAAGAATGAGGTTGAATATCTTGAAAAGGCTGGCTTTAACGTGGACTTCTGAAGCTGCTTTAAGAGAGGGTTTGCTCTTAGGAAGACTAATGAGGCTTTCTACTTGAATTGGGATTTACATTCATTTAGGATAACCAACTGTCGTGTTCAAGACACTACCTAGGTTGATATGTACTCTAGTCAAATGATAATTATCTGTCAAAATCTTCATAAAAAAAATCTCTATCAACGTCTATTGTGTTATGAAATAATATAAAAGACAAGAACAATAACTCAAGAACAAGAGCAAATAGAGAGAAGAGTAGAGAGAGTTCTTCTTATCGATACTTAGAGAATATTATGAGTGATTTACAATGGTAGAAGACCCCTTTATTTATAGGGAGGGGGATGATTTATCTACCAAGAATAGAACTCTAGAATCTCTCTAATTATAGACATTCACCTTAAATAGGAGATTTCATAACACTCCCCCTTGAATGTCTATTCAACAATGTGCCTCGTTAAAACCTTAAAACCAAAACCCAATGGGAAAAATTAAAGAAAGGAAAAAGAGTACACATGTTTGAATATGCGCCTATTGGTTGCCTCGTTAAAAACCTTGCAAGGAAAACCCAGTGGGACAAAACCTTGTAAGGGAAAAAGAGTGCAACGCGCATTAACTCCCCCTAATGAGTACATCAATTTATATCCTTGAGCATTTGCATTCCAATCTTGTGCATCATCTTCAAAACGATCTTTGGTAGATGTTTGATAAATCAACCATATTGACTTGAATAAATATTCCGTACCTTGAAATCATCATTCTTGATAGATATGAACATCTTCATATAATGTCGTGGAATAACTCTTCAATATCTCCATAGATGCATTCTCAATGCCATCATGCTTATAGTTATAGCAAGATACATATGTACACAAATTGTACTAAGGATGTGGTACTTCAGGACCAAGAATTGCATATGCTTCAAGCAACTTAAATCTTTCAAGTTAAGTCATATAAGCCATATAATAGACTTTAGATGCATATCAAGTTTTCCATGTCATGCTAGACAAATAAGATATCGAAAACTGACTATACATACCTTTGACTTTATACTTTCAAGCATTTGAACTATAGGTTCAAAACTACATGTCTTTCATATGGAATCAATTCTTCTTGAATTGTATCTCTTCCATTTAGTTACTTTCTGTGGGGCAGCAAATGCGTATAGCATGCTTTGCAATATGTTGCAATTGAATTATCCCTTTTATGAACTTCAGGTTCATATCATGATATTCGGGGATATACATATACAAATGATAATTCATCCCATGTAACCTTTTCTCAAGTGTTTATCATGTCTCCCCCTCATGTTAGTAAAGCTAACTTGTTTCCTCAACTTTGGGAAATCATCTTTGTGCATTATCATGTCAATATACACAGCACACTAATAATAAGATGAAATTATTTGGTTCCTGACCCTGAACCACTTGTGAGGGGAGAATATAATATACTCTCGTATACAACGTATATCAAACTGATATATATAACTTTGTTCTCATAAGAAACGGTTTAGCTATTAAGTGGAAGCACTCAATAATTATCTTGCTAAACCAACTTTGATATAAACCAACTTATCAAGATGAACTATCTTGAGTAGAGAATCTGGAAATTATGCTCGAAGTTAGATTACTGAGCAATTTACCTCGCAAGCACCGGCCAGGCTGCGGGTTAATAACAATTGCGCATGTAACCATATCATAGATGCATCATATGTGGTATACATGGCAGGTGAATGGGCCCATATTCACCTTTGATATTTCCAGAATTTATGGGCTTCAACCCGAATTCTTTAGTTGGTCAGTTCATTAATGAGAACAAGTGATACAAGAGAATTCGTAAAGAACTTTCTAGTTCTTTAATATTCACCTATGTGAATTTGCACATCATACTTAAAATGAGATGGCTAACACGAATGTCAACAGAATAAATTATCAATATTGGTAAACTTCAAATTTACACCATGACATGTGCACTTATCAATAAACTTCGGGTTTATTATGACATGGGTTTTTATACCAATAGATATCCACTTTATTGTGGCATTCTTTTGTTTTGTGTAGTACAAACTGGAGAACAAGCGGGTAGCTTTTCATATGCAAATTTCCCCGCTACAAGTTGTAGTAATAGGAGATATCAAAGCCTTCCTTTATTTATAGTCTCAATATAATCAATCGCTTTCGCGTGTACTTTGGAAACTGAATAAGTTTCTTTGAGACTTACTACAGCACAATACTCAATTGTGTTTCTCCAACATAGTAATAATTGGCTCTTCTAGAGCTCTCAATTAATTTTGTACTACCACAGATTCATCAACATCCATGTGGTGAATATCTTTCTTAAAGAGAAAGTTATACCATTATGGTCATGTCAAACTTATATGCAAGATATGTTTCTTGCATTATCGTTGTCCTTTAAAAGTCATATTTCCAAAATACTTTGGCGTACAATAGGTACGTGACCAACGATCATTCATGCTATATATCATCTCAAACCTCCTTCTAGGGGTGAGTGTGGTATCATCTCAAACCTCCTTCTAGGGGTGAGTGTGGTATATTTAATACCAATTTCATGTTCATATTCTTCCAATAATGAATATGTATTCGTGAATCAAATGTTGTCACATTCACTTCGAGGATATGTGATTTTGTTATCCTTTTCAAATCTATAAATGCGTCAGGCATTTGATTTGCTATTTTTTGCAAATGGATAATCTTTTGTGCCTCTTTCTCACAAATAGAGGTATGTGGATCAAGATGAGATAATGATGCATTTTTCCACAAAATTTCCCGTTTGGTTTCACCAACTTCTCCCCCTAATTTTGGGAAAAGTGTCTCATCAAATTGACAGTCTGCAAATCGTGCAGTGAACAAATCTCCTGTCAATGTTTCGAGGTAGCGAATAATGGAGGGCGATTCAACCTCAACATATATTCCTAACCTTCTTCGCAGACCCATTTTGGTGCGGGATGGCGGTGCTAAAGGCACATATACTGCGCATCCAAAGATTCTTAAATGGGATATATTGGGTCCATGACCCAAAACCAATTGCAACGGGGAATATTTGTGTCAATTCGTCAGTCAGAGACGAACTAGCATTGCTGTATGTAAAATGGCGTGTCCCCAAACCGAAGTGGGCAGCCGACAAACTAAAATGCTGCATGCAAAATGGCATGAACCCAAACCAAAGTGGGCAGCCGACGAACTAGCATTGCTGCATGCAAAATGGCGTGAACCCAAAACGAAATGGGCAGCCTCGTTTTCATGAAGAATTCAAGATTATTCTCATCTATTGTCTCAATCTGATATCCATTTTGAATGATATCTTTAAAACTCAACAAGTTCTTCTTAGACTTGGAGGAGAATATTGCATTCTCTAAGATAAACGTCATGCCTTTGGGCAGAGTTACAGTTGCTCTTCCGGAGCCTTCAATCAATTTAATTCCCATGGTTTGATATACAAAAGAAAATATACGAACATGAGAATAAACAACTTCAATTCGTTTGTGTCACATAATATTTTCAAAATCTGCTGCTAACAGTTGACTAACAAAATCAGATATGTTATCCATAATTGATTACTTTGCAGTTTGAAAATTTTCAGCGTTTTTCATAAGACAATCGATTATTAAACACACACAATCGATTATTTGTTATTTTTGAAAAACTTCAGATCACACTGTTTAAGACAATCGATTGTAAGATATAGACAATCGATTGTTGGCTTATTTTGAAAAATTCCAGAGCACACTGTCTTAAGACAATCGATTGTTAACTATAGACAATCGATTGTGGATGATTTTTGAAAAATTCCAGATTACACTGTCTAACGACAATCGATTGTTAGACATAGACAATCGATTGTGGATGATTTTTGAAAAATTCCAGATTACACTGTCTAACGACAATCGATTGTTTAAACATTGACAATCGATTGTTGACTGTTTTTGAAAAATTCCAGATCACACTGTTTTAAAGACAATCGATTGTTGATCATTGACAATCGATTGTTTTGCAGTTTTTATGCGAAATATGAGATAACCGACTAGTTTTTCAGGTTAGTCGATTACCTCTACTGGAAAGTAAAAATATTATTGATATTTGAGCATATTGATACATTCTAAAGAACTAATACTAACATTGCATCATGAACTAACTAATACGAGCTAATACTAATGGCTATTAGTTTATTCATTCACTAATACAAACAAGTAAAATAAAATCAAATAGCTCCATCTTCTCTCATCACGGATCCATCACCGATTAGGTGGTCTATCTTCCCCTCGGGTTGCTCAAAGAAGTCTGCCACATCTAAGTGGGTGATGTCAAAGTTGTCGTCAGAGACAAAATTCGTTTCAGGGCGTTTACTCTTTCGAGATGCTTGATAAAGGTCAACCAAATGTCATGGTATATGGAAAGCCTTTGACCAGTGCCCGTTTCCACCGCAACGATAGTATATAGTTTATAAACTATTTGCTTTTGGGTTCTTATCGTATCGTGCTTGTGGCAGAGTGACCAACTTCAGGTTGTCATATCTCTTCTTTAAGCCATTCCACAAGATAGGTGGATCTTTGACGGTGAGATATTCAATCTTCAAACCTTCATCAAGGTGATGGCGCAAGAAAATCAAGGCCTTAGCATAGTTTCAAACCTTCATCAAGGTGATGGCGCAAGAAAAATAAGGCCTTAGCATAGTTTTGGGTGGATGCATTATTTCTGTCTTTAATGGCGTCTCCAAGACCCATAGCATCCAAAATGGATTTAAGTATCGAACACCCATATGATATAGTTCTTGCCCGAAATTTCAAGGGCAACGAACTTTCTTTTCATAATGTCAGACATAAACCAAAATTACATAAAGAGCGTGTTCATACTTACGGGCTCTATTACAATTATCACATTCACTTCAGGGAATGGATCAAAATCATGTGCTTTACACAATCTCATGTCAAATATTACTTTCATAAAGTGAAAGATTATTTTGAGAATCCTTATTGTCCTCATTACCACAATAATGACGATTATAACTTCGTCTATTGCCATGTCCACATCCATTGATACCTTTACGGTAATTAGTCTTCTTTCAGACTTATCACATACTGCTACCACATTCTCTAAAGGGAATGGAGCAAATTCAATTGGACGGAATTCTTTGCCACGTCCACATTCATTGATACCTTCATGGTAATATTTTAGTCTTCTTTCAGACTTATCATATACTGCTTCCACATTCTCTAAAGGGAATGGAGCAAATTCAATGGGACAGATTTTCAATTATTTGCCCACAATCATACATGAATTTAATCATGGCAGGACATAGAGATTTAACCACTTCATGTGGTTATAATTTCTTACAAACTCCATTAGAGTTATAATCAAACTTTGTTGTCTATGTTTGTATATAAAATTAGATTATAGAATTCCAAGAATTTGAAAGGGAAAAATAAGTTACTTACCTTTAAGGTATACCAATTATATTTTCAATGTTTTCTTCCTTTTCTCCACTGATGCAGACGACGGCGGCTCCGATGCGGAGAAATTGACGGCGGCTTAATCTTCTTAAAGAGTTTCTTGAGACGGTAGAGTCTCGTGCTGATAACGTGTTATGAAATAATATAAAAGACAAGAACAATAACTCAAGAACAAGAGCAAATAGAGAGAAGAGTAGAGAGAGTTCTTCTTATTGATACTTAGAGAATGTTATGAGTGATTTACAATGGTAGAAGACCCCTTTATTTATAGGGAGGGGGATGATTTATCTACCAAGAATAGAACTCTAGAATCTCTCTAATTATAGACATTCACCTTAAATAGGAGATTTCATAACATATTGTGCTTAACTACTTATTCAGAAGTTTCTTCCTACAATAGAATTTCTATCTTAGGTAGCCTATGCATTTCTCCACTAAACTAGCTTCTAAAATTCATGCTCTCTTCACTCAAAGAACATGACCAAAAAAGGATAAGAATATAAATTAGACGAGTTTAAGGAATGTGTGTTTCCCCACATTTCTGAAAGATTAACATGATGTCCAACGGTATTGCAAGGAGGGGACTGAAAGATTCATAAGCTACTTTAAATGTATAAAATTGGTTCTTTCTTTCCAATAGTTGTACAGTAAAGTAAGTGCTGTATAGAACCGAGAGCTGTTTTGTTTTTATTGGGGAAGTTTTTTTAAGGTAGTATTTGTCTTCTACACTCATAGGTTGGCCCGGTGACAATTAACTTGAGCCTTGGGTATGCACCCTTTCAAGGTCTCAAGTTCGAAATCCACTAGGTGCAAATAATTTCTGAGGGCCATCGGACTGGTTAAAACCAGAATTAACCATAATGCATTTGGGGAAAACTCCTTGCCGAGAGCCTGTACACACGCAGAATTAGTCGGGGCTCATAGAGACTCGGACACCCCGTGAAAAAAATAAAAAAGGTAGTATTTGTCTTCTTTGTCCCAGCATGTGGGAATATACTGGGTATATTTTGTTTGTTTGTTGTTGTTGTTGTTGTTGTTGTTTGTCTTCTTTGTCCCAGGGCTTTGGTTCAGTAGTAAGAGCGAAACACGTGATGTTAGTCACACTTACTACCGAGAACTTTGGTGTCACGACCCAAATTCCATACCCGGTTGTGATGGCGCCTCTCGTGAAGACAAGGCCAACCAACAACCCCAAATCCTCCTTAAGCAGCTATTAAACACAAATAAATAGAAATACTACTTAATGACATTTAACTATGAAATTTAATTTTAATACAACCCGACCCCGGTGTCACAAGTCACATGCATCTAATGAGTAGGGGCACTACTATTGGGCCAACAAAATACATATATAAGGTAAAACTGGAACTCAAAGTCGGAAATATGGTGCCGCGAACGCTGTCGATCACCTTGCTCAACTACCAAAATATGGCCTTCAGTCCTGCTAGTAACCCGCTACCGGGTGAACAATGCTTACAACTGCACGTAAGGTGCAAGGAGTAAAGTGAGTACTTCCAACTCAGTGGTAATAAGAGAGAATAATATCTGAGCGATGAGAAAACACATATGAGCACACCAAACTGCTATAAAAGACAGAACAACGCTTTTTGAGAAAAACCGAAATACTATGAAAACATCCCTTTAGAAAATCTCAAAATCAGTTCAAAATCTCTTTTGAAGGTATGCTTTTTCGACAATTACAAAGATAATTTCAACAAGTAGGAAGTAATCAGAAACCTGCCCTCGGGCTCACTCCCAACTCACAATATACAACATCAGCCTCTCGGGCTCAGCACTCCTTAACATATAACACCAGGATATCTGGTCAACAAGGCAAGTAACAGTATGTATGCCAATGATATATGAGTGCTAAATGTCGTGCCACGTAGTAAAAATAGGAGTGAATGCATGAATGCAGGAATGCAATGCAATGCACGTAACCGCTACGACGCGTAGCCCGATCCATGGGTACCCTGCGCTCACTGGGGGTGTGTACAGACTCCGGAGGGGCTCCTACAGCCCACGCACAATAATACTACGGCGTGCAGTCCGATCCATACAATATACTACTGCGGCGTGCAGTCCGATCCATGCATATATATGCACATGCACACATAAAACTCGAGTCTTGCAAGCCGCCATACATCATCTTCATGCCCTCACATATGGCCCTCAGTCTCAATCAGTCCAAAATAGTCAAAATCCCCTCGGGCATCCATAAAATAAATATACTCAGCTTAAATGATAGTTCAAATATCGTTTAAAACTCCAAGTTTAAGTAAAATATAGCTGAGTTTATAAAACAGTGTAAATCACACTGACTGAGTTCAACTAGTATTTCAAATAGTGAGGAAAACAATGATGATAGGTCATAAAGAGTTCAAACAATCGTCAATAAGCCCCAGGTATGGTAATGGGCCTAAGCCATAATGATAACAATAATACAATTGCAGATACGCGGTAAAAACCTACAACCGGGACAGACCAAGTCACTATCCCCAACGGTGCTCTACGCCACGCTCAGGTCCAGCGTGCAGGTCACCATAATACAACACTAAGATGTGCAAATCCGGGGTTTCAAACCCTCAGGATATCATTCCCAAGTATTACTCACCTCGAACAGGAGAAATCTCAAGCTCGCGATGCCTTTGCCCCTCAAATCGGTCTCCACGCGCGTCGAATCTAGCCAAAAACTAAGCGAATACATCACAGTATGCAAATGGTGTTGGAAATCATGTATATCTATGATATGTGCGCTTTGGTTGTATGAGCATGATTTTCAGGTATAGGTTTTGATGAATGACAAACAATGAAGTCAAGTGTCAAACAACGATATAATATGACAATCAATCAAATGGCGAGAAGCATACTGATGACGGAATTGCATGAACGAGCCAAAGAGTTCAAGACCGAAGACCCAAGACGTAGGTCGTTTGGTAGAACCAATGTAAGGACAACGTTTAAGTTATCTTATCCTTTGGCTCAACATTAGGTCATCATAAACATGCATAAAATATTTTATTAAATCATATTTATCATAAACATGCATCTTTGTGTTAAAACAAAATGATGTTGAAGGTTTTAAACATGTCTTTTAAATCTGGGCCTCAACAATCGATTATTTGAATCTTACAATCGATTGTGTTAAGACAGTGTGATCTGAAGTTTTTCAAAATAGCAAAAAATCGATTGTCTACTTTTAACAATCGATTATTTTGAGACAGTGTGCAACCGAAGTTTTTAAACATCTAAACAATCGATTGTTTTTGTCATACAATCGATTATATTCATAAACAATCGATTGTCATCTTCATACAATCGATTATATTTTGACCGTTCCCACAGAATCCTAAATTGATTTTTGAACGTTGAAAACAATCGATTATTTAGTCCATACAATCGATTGTTTAGCCTAAAATCAGGAATCTGTCTTTTGAACGTTGGTCAAACAATCGATTATCTACTCCAAACAATCGATTGTTTGAGCACAGAATCAGGGATTTTATTTGTCAATTAAGCAACGGTCAGCACCACTTTTTCACCTATAAAAAGAGGTCTTTTGAGCTGATTTTAAACACAGAACTCCTCCATACATTGTTATACATATTGATCATTTTCAAGCATCATTTTAGAGCTTTTGTTGAGCCATTTGATAGACAACTTTGTGTTGTTCATAGAGCTTATTGTGTATCTCTTTATCCACTCTATTGAGAGAGTATTTGTTGTAAAAGAGAGTTGTTTGAGAAGAACACATCTTCTCATTTGTCGGGTTTTCTAAGTACCCAAAGTCTTAGTGGTTGAAGTCTTGGGGTGAGGTATCCTCAAGCAAGTGAAGTCTTAAGGTGTGGTATCCTTGAGCAACTGTAACGGTTTGTTAAGCACCCGTAAGCTTGACGAAGATAGTGGAAATCTCGAGAGAGTCTCTCGGGGACTGGACTAGCCACGGGTTGTGGTGAATCAGGATACATCGGTGCGTTCGTTCTTTATTATTTACTTATCGCACTTATTCCATTCCTGCAATTTTTAAATTCCGCAAGTTTACGCTATTTTTTATTATAACGCTATTCACCCCTCCTCTAGCATTAAGCGTATTTTCTAACAATTAGTATCAGAGCCTAACTCTCTGTAAGACTTAACAGTTTGAGAGAATCCTTCTATGGCTTCTACTAGTAGTGCTTTTGCAGGAATAGGTGAATGTCACTTTACCTTTTTGCTTCCAATATTTGATGGAAGCAATTACACATATTGGAAAGATCAGATGAGAATCTTCATCAAATCAAACAACTTTTATCTATGGCAAATCATCAAGTATGGTGAGCAAATGACGACTAAAGTTGGGGAAGCCATGGTAATTGAATACAATACCAAGGCAATTAATATGTTGTGTAGCGCTTAGAATCAAGAGGACTATCGGAAAATTTCCCACTGCAAAACTGCTAAAGATATGTGGGACAAGCTTGAGGACACTTATGAAAGTACGCCTCAGGAAGCGGACAGCTCATGTGATGAACCAACTGCCCGGTGTCTTATGGCAAACAAAGAAGAAGAGGTAAGTACTTCTAACTCTCACTCGTTTGAAGAAATATAAAATGCCTATGATGAATTGTATGGTGAATTTGTTAATGCTTCCAAAACTATCATAGAATTGAAGAAAACACTTTCTTTGCAGAAAACACTTTCTTTGCAAGAAACAGATTTTCAGAAAACACTTTCTTTACAAGAAAAAGAGTTTGAAAAATCCTCTTCTTTGTAAGAAATAGATTTTGAAAAATTGACTAATGAAAATGATGTTCTTAAAAAATAAAATTGAAGTTTTAGAAAAAGAAAATAATTTTTTGAAAAATGACATTGTTGATTTTAAAAATAAAATCAAGGAATTGAATGAAGCCTCTTCTATTGATAAATGTTCCAATTGTTCTTCTTGTAGTTCTTTAAAACTAGAGAACACAGAACTTAGGAAAGCACTAGATACACGTAGTGTTAATAGTCCTAAAATTGAAGATATTAAAAAGGATGAAAGTAATGAGGTCGGACCATCTAGAAAGAATTCTAGGAACCTCACTAATGAGTCTAAGATTAATTGTTTTAGACCACCTAGAAACAACTCTAGGAATTCTATAAATGAGTCTAGAATGATTAATTTTAGACCACCTAGACACGACTCTAGGAAATTCAACGCTTCTAGGGGGAACAACTTTAGATCACCTAGAACGCATTTGGCTCAACCTAGACATATGCACAATCATAATGTTATATGTCATTATTGTAATCGGGTAGGACACATTGCACCCGTTTGTTTTGCTAAACATAGAAATTTATGTGTTGATTATAATTGTTATTATCCTAACCCCCAAGGACCCAAAAGAAGTTGGGTACCAAAAACCTATTTTTAGGTTCTTTTTGCAGGTGTGCTTGAAGACTACTATTGTAGTGGTGGCACCAAGCACGAAACTTTAATGCATTAAGGGGGAACGTCGGTTAGTTGTCGTATTTTGAATAAAAACGCAATGAGTTGATATGTGCAAATAATCTATATCAGTTTTGGTTGATACATGCTTTAACAAGTTTTATTTTTTGAATAACAATTAGTATCAATTGGTTTTATAATAAATGATTGATTCATGTTTTGATGAATATTTTTAGTTTAAATAACAATTGGCATAGTTGAGAAAAATGATCGTTATTATTAGTATGCCATTTACTAACTTTTTATATGATCTTGTCTATAACGATTGGTATCGTCAATGGTTTAAATAACTTTTGGTACACTCTTTTTGCTAATGCCAAAAGGGGGAAGAATATGGGCGATATGCATGCTTTAATTGAGGGGGAATATTCAATTAAGGGGGAATTATATTAAATTGAATTGGTTGCATAAATTGTATGTTGAGATATAACATCTATTTAAGGGGAATTCAATATGCATATCTTCCGTTGTTTGTCATTATCAAAAAGGGGGAAATGGTGTTGGAAATCATGTATATCTATGATATGTGCGCTTTGGTTGTATGAGCATGATTTTCAGGTATAGGTTTTGATGAATGACAAACAATGAAGTCAAGTGTCAAACAACGATATAATATGACAATCAATCAAATGGCGAGAAGCATACTGATGACGGAATTGCATGAACGAGCCAAAGAGTTCAAGACCGAAGACCCAAGACGTAGGTCGTTTGGTAGAACCAATGTAAGGACAACGTTTAAGTTATCTTATCCTTTGGCTCAACATTAGGTCATCATAAACATGCATAAAATATTTTATTAAATCATATTTATCATAAACATGCATCTTTGTGTTAAAACAAAATGATGTTGAAGGTTTTAAACATGTCTTTTAAATCTGGGCCTCAACAATCGATTATTTGAATCTTACAATCGATTGTGTTAAGACAGTGTGATCTGAAGTTTTTCAAAATAGCAAAAAATCGATTGTCTACTTTTAACAATCGATTATTTTGAGACAGTGTGCAACCGAAGTTTTTAAACATCTAAACAATCGATTGTTTTTGTCATACAATCGATTATATTCATAAACAATCGATTGTCATCTTCATACAATCGATTATATTTTGACCGTTCCCACAGAATCCTAAATTGATTTTTGAACGTTGAAAACAATCGATTATTTAGTCCATACAATCGATTGTTTAGCCTAAAATCAGGAATCTGTCTTTTGAACGTTGGTCAAACAATCGATTATCTACTCCAAACAATCGATTGTTTGAGCACAGAATCAGGGATTTTATTTGTCAATTAAGCAACGGTCAGCACCACTTTTTCACCTATAAAAAGAGGTCTTTTGAGCTGATTTTAAACACAGAACTCCTCCATACATTGTTATACATATTGATCATTTTCAAGCATCATTTTAGAGCTTTTGTTGAGCCATTTGATAGACAACTTTGTGTTGTTCATAGAGCTTATTGTGTATCTCTTTATCCACTCTATTGAGAGAGTATTTGTTGTAAAAGAGAGTTGTTTGAGAAGAACACATCTTCTCATTTGTCGGGTTTTCTAAGTACCCAAAGTCTTAGTGGTTGAAGTCTTGGGGTGAGGTATCCTCAAGCAAGTGAAGTCTTAAGGTGTGGTATCCTTGAGCAACTGTAACGGTTTGTTAAGCACCCGTAAGCTTGACGAAGATAGTGGAAATCTCGAGAGAGTCTCTCGGGGACTGGACTAGCCACGGGTTGTGGTGAATCAGGATACATCGGTGCGTTCGTTCTTTATTATTTACTTATCGCACTTATTCCATTCCTGCAATTTTTAAATTCCGCAAGTTTACGCTATTTTTTATTATAACGCTATTCACCCCTCCTCTAGCATTAAGCGTATTTTCTAACAATTAGTATCAGAGCCTAACTCTCTGTAAGACTTAACAGTTTGAGAGAATCCTTCTATGGCTTCTACTAGTAGTGCTTTTGCAGGAATAGGTGAATGTCACTTTACCTTTTTGCTTCCAATATTTGATGGAAGCAATTACACATATTGGAAAGATCAGATGAGAATCTTCATCAAATCAAACAACTTTTATCTATGGCAAATCATCAAGTATGGTGAGCAAATGACGACTAAAGTTGGGGAAGCCATGGTAATTGAATACAATACCAAGGCAATTAATATGTAGTGTAGCGCTTAGAATCAAGAGGACTATCGGAAAATTTCCCACTGCAAAACTGCTAAAGATATGTGGGACAAGCTTGAGGACACTTATGAAAGTACGCCTCAGGAAGCGGACAGCTCATGTGATGAACCAACTGCCCGGTGTCTTATGGCAAACAAAGAAGAAGAGGTAAGTACTTCTAACTCTCACTCGTTTGAAGAAATATAAAATGCCTATGATGAATTGTATGGTGAATTTGTTAATGCTTCCAAAACTATCATAGAATTGAAGAAAACACTTTCTTTGCAGAAAACACTTTCTTTGCAAGAAACAGATTTTCAGAAAACACTTTCTTTACAAGAAAAAGAGTTTGAAAAATCCTCTTCTTTGTAAGAAATAGATTTTGAAAAATTGACTAATGAAAATGATGTTCTTAAAAAATAAAATTGAAGTTTTAGAAAAAGAAAATAATTTTTTGAAAAATGACATTGTTGATTTTAAAAATAAAATCAAGGAATTGAATGAAGCCTCTTCTATTGATAAATGTTCCAATTGTTCTTCTTGTAGTTCTTTAAAACTAGAGAACACAGAACTTAGGAAAGCACTAGATACACGTAGTGTTAATAGTCCTAAAATTGAAGATATTAAAAAGGATGAAAGTAATGAGGTCGGACCATCTAGAAAGAATTCTAGGAACCTCACTAATGAGTCTAAGATTAATTGTTTTAGACCACCTAGAAACAACTCTAGGAATTCTATAAATGAGTCTAGAATGATTAATTTTAGACCACCTAGACACGACTCTAGGAAATTCAACGCTTCTAGGGGGAACAACTTTAGATCACCTAGAACGCATTTGGCTCAACCTAGACATATGCACAATCCTAATGTTATATGTCATTATTGTAATCGGGTAGGACACATTGCACCCGTTTGTTTTGCTAAACATAGAAATTTATGTGTTGATTATAATTGTTATTATCCTAACCCCCAAGGACCCAAAAGAAGTTGGGTACCAAAAACCTATTTTTAGGTTCTTTTTGCAGGTGTGCTTGAAGACTACTATTGTAGTGGTGGCACCAAGCACGAAACTTTAATGCATTAAGGGGGAACGTCGGTTAGTTGTCGTATTTTGAATAAAAACGCAATGAGTTGATATGTGCAAATAATCTATATCAGTTTTGGTTGATACATGCTTTAACAAGTTTTATTTTTTGAATAACAACTAGTATCAATTGGTTTTATAATAAATGATTGATTCATGTTTTGATGAATATTTTTAGTTTAAATAACAATTGGCATAGTTGAGAAAAATGATCGTTATTATTAGTATGCCATTTACTAACTTTTTATATGATCTTGTCTATAACGATTGGTATCGTCAATGGTTTAAATAACTTTTGGTACACTCTTTTTGCTAATGCCAAAAGGGGGAAGAATATGGGCGATATGCATGCTTTAATTGAGGGGGAATATTCAATTAAGGGGGAATTATATTAAATTGAATTGGTTGCATAAATTGTATGTTGAGATATAACATCTATTTAAGGGGAATTCAATATGCATATCTTCCGTTGTTTGTCATTATCAAAAAGGGGGAAATGGTGTTGGAAATCATGTATATCTATGATATGTGCGCTTTGGTTGTATGAGCATGATTTTCAGGTATAGGTTTTGATGAATGACAAACAATGAAGTCAAGTGTCAAACAACGATATAATATGACAATCAATCAAATGGCGAGAAGCATACTGATGACGGAATTGCATGAACGAGCCAAAGAGTTCAAGACCGAAGACCCAAGACGTAGGTCGTTTGGTAGAACCAATGTAAGGACAACGTTTAAGTTATCTTATCCTTTGGCTCAACATTAGGTCATCATAAACATGCATAAAATATTTTATTAAATCATATTTATCATAAACATGCATCTTTGTGTTAAAACAAAATGATGTTGAAGGTTTTAAACATGTCTTTTAAATCTGGGCCTCAACAATCGATTATTTGAATCCTACAATCGATTGTATTAAGACAGTGTGATCTGAAGTTTTTCAAAATAGCAAAAAATCGATTGTCTACTTTTAACAATCGATTATTTTGAGACAGTGTGCAACCGAAGTTTTTAAACATCTAAACAATCGATTGTTTTTGTCATACAATCGATTATATTCATAAACAATCGATTGTCATCTTCATACAATCGATTATATTTTGACCGTTCCCACATAATCCTAAATTGATTTTTGAACGTTGAAAACAATCGATTATTTAGTCCATACAATCGATTGTTTAGCCTAAAATCAGGAATCTGTCTTTTGAACGTTGGTCAAACAATCGATTATCTACTCCAAACAATCGATTGTTTGAGCACAGAATCAGGGATTTTATTTGTCAATTAAGCAACGGTCAGCACCACATTTTCACCTATAAAAAGAGGTCTTTTGAGCTGATTTTAAACACAGAACTCCTCCATACTTTGTTATACATATTGATCATTTTCAAGCATCATTTTAGAGCTTTTGTTGAGCCATTTGATAGACAACTTTGTGTTGTTCATAGAGCTTATTGTGTATCTCTTTATCCACTCTATTGAGAGAGTATTTGTTGTAAAAGAGAGTTGTTTGAGAAGAACACATCTTCTCATTTGTCGGGTTTGCTAAGTACCCAAAGTCTTAGTGGTTGAAGTCTTGGGGTGAGGTATCCTCAAGCAAGTGAAGTCTTAAGGTGTGGTATCCTTGAGCAACTGTAACGGTTTGTTAAGAACCCGTAAGCTTGACGAAGATAGTGAAAATCTCGAGAGAGTCTCTCGGGGACTAGACTAGCCACGGGTTGTGGTGAACCAGGATACATCGGTGCGTTCGTTCTTTATTATTTACTTATCGCACTTATTTCATTCCTGCAATTTTTAAATTCCGCAAGTTTACGCTATTTTTTATTATAACGCTATTCACCCCCCCTCTACCGTTAAGCGTATTTTCTAACAAATGGGACAACACCCAATCGAAAACAATCGAAATATAACAGAAATCTTGAAACTAGCAAAATTCGAACCCCAGGCCCGCTTCTCGAATAATTACGAAACTTACATTTCCGGAATACTCGTCTCCCACGAGTTCATACATACCAAGAACTCCCAAATTCGAGTTCAAATGGCCTATCAAATCCAAATTTGTTATGTTAAAAACTCAAGCCCTAATTTCTTCAATTTCATGCCCAAATTCAGAGAATTAATAGATGATTCTTTGATTAAATAATGTTTTGAATCCATAAAACTTACCTCCAATCGATCCTTTTCGAATTCCACTTTAATTGTTCTCAAGAAGCTCCCAAAATGCTCAACAATGGAAGAAAATACATAAACCTCGTGGATGACAAAGGATAATTTAACCCTTCTGCCCAGCTCGATTTCCGCCTCTGCAGATCCACTATCGCCTATGCAGTCAACGACCGCTTTTGCGGTCCTTACACTTGGGGCGATTTTCCGTTCCTACGATGCCTGGCTCGCTTCCGCGACACAACATACACGGTCCTCTTTCCGCTCCTGCGGAACCTGGCAAGGTTATGGCTTCCGCTTCTGCACATCCTCCAGCCGCTTCAGCGAGACCGCTTACGCAGACTCTTGTCTGCTTCCGCGGAAATGACATAACCAGAAATTCCAAAACATGCAGCAAACTCCAAACTCTCCGTTTAACCGCCCGAAATCACCCTGAGGCCCCCGGGACCTCAACCAAAAGCATTAACCCATTATAAAACATTATTCAAACTTGCTCCAATTATCGAAAAACATCCATTTACACAAAAATCATCAAATCTCAACGGATTCAGGCCTAAGTTTTCTTAAAACTTCCGAAACTCATATTCGATCAAAAATCCGACCAAACGACGTCCGAATGACCTGAAAATTCGCAGACATATCCTAATCACTTAACGAAGCTATGAAAACTCTTGGAATTCCATTCCGACCCACGGATCAAAATCTCACCTATCAACCGGAATTCGCCAAAATTCAAACTTCGCCAATTCAAGCCTAATTCTACACCGGACCTCCAAATCCAATCCCGATCGCACTCCAAAGTCACATATATCCCCCGAAATTAATCGAACTACCAGAATTCACATCCGAACCCTCTAACCACTCAGTCAACTTCCGATTGACTTTTCTCATACAAGCTTCCTTCTAAGAGGCTATGTGCCTTATTTTCAACCAAAACCAATTCAATTACACTCGATCGACTCTAATACTGATTTTGAAATATGAAGCAACACAATAAGGGAAACAGAGTAGTAACATATATGACGACGGATCGGATCGTTACATTTGGTAGTTAAGTGAAGATAGGTAGAAGGTTGGGTCATTATCCACCAGGTTTCGAACCGTGGGCTATCTCGCCCTTGCAGATTTCTCGGTTATGAAAAAGTAGTATTTAGTTCTTTGACATGGTTCTAATTAGCATTTCAACTCGGTTTGCTAGTTGTAATTAGCAATGGTGTTTTAGTGTTATTATGTATTAACTCAAATATGTACTATTTGTGTTTGCAATAAAAGAAAAGTATTTATAGTGCAAAAACTAGGGCACATAAAGACAAAACAACACTCTCACTCTTCAAGTCCAAATTGTTCGAGTTGCAATTTCTCGGCGAAAATTCCTTGGCAGTTGTAGATGACGAGAATTTCTCGGCGCTACGCTTGAAATGGTATTCCCTTTATCTCATTTTTTGGTATCTCGCATTTTGGTTGGGCAATTTCAACCAGAGATTATTGTTCATCTCATAGCAACACATTAGCTTCTTCGGCAAAGGATAAATTTGATAATGTTTAAGTGTTTAAATGACGCTGTGAGTCTTTTCCGTCAAATCGTCAGACCTCAGCCTCTTCCTTATGTTTTCGACTTCTCCAAATTATTGAAGACTATGGTAAATATGAAGCGTTAATCTACTTTTGTTTTCTTTTTCGATAAATGCATAAATTAGGTATCCCAATTAATAATTACATCTTGAATATAGCTATTAACAATTATTGCCTAATGTATCATTTTGAATGCAGATTTTCAGTGTTAGCCATTTACTTGAAGACTAACATTCCATTTGACTTTATCACCTTTAACACATTATTGAGGGGATTTTTTTGCTGAAAATAAGATCAAAGATGCAGTTAACTTGTTCAAAAGGTTGGTGAGAAAAAATATTTGTGAGCTTGATGAAGTCACGTATCCGACAGTCATGAATGAGCTTAGAAAAAGGGGCCATACTAAAAAAAACTTTTGATTTGCTAAGGGTAATGGAACAAGGACGCATCAAGCCCGAAACAAGAAACTATAACATTGTTATTGATGCTCTTTGCAAGGATAGAATAATAGATGCTGCAATTATTTTTTTCTAAAGAGATGAAACGAAGAGGCATTCCTCCAACGTAGTCACATATAGTTAATTGATTGATGGTTTCTGTAAGTTTGGTAAGTGGGAAAATATTAGGACTTTATTCTCTAAAATGGTAAATCTTAATATTTATCCAAATATGCACACCTTGACTATAGTGACATATGGACTTTACAAGAAGGAAAAAATGAAGATGCTGATCACCTACATTGTGATAATTAATGGATATTGCTTGCGAGGTCAAATGGATAGAGTAAGGAGACTTTTTGGTTTCATGATTGATAAGAGCATTAAGCCTGACATTATTAGCTATAGCATACTAATAAATGGATACTGTAAGAAAAAGAAATTGGACGAGGCCATGCATTTATTTCATGAAATTTCTTGAAATGGATTGAGACCTAGCATTGACACATACAGTATTATCTTGAAAGGTCTATTTGAAATTCGAATAATTGACTTTGCCGAAAAGTTCTTTGTTGAAATGCTATCTATGGGGCTCAAACCTAATTAATACTAATCGTATTTTGCTCGGTGGTTATTTTCAGAATGAACTTGTTGAAAAAGCTATGTCGCTATTTCATAAGTTGAAATAGAGAGAGAAGATACTAATATTGAACTTTACAATGTTGTAATAGACGGATTGTGCAAAACTGGCCAGCTTGACAGAGCCCATGCTATTTTTGAGAAGCTTTCTTTAATATTGTTTCCCGATGAGATAACATACAATATAATAATAAATGGATTTTATCTAGAAGAGTTGTTAGACGAAGCTAAAGATATGCTAAGAAAAATGGAGGAGAATGGTGGTTTGTCGGATAATGCCACTTATAATATTATTGTGCAAGAATTTCTCAAGTTTAGCAAATTTAATGAAATGACAACCTTTTTGAAGGAAATAAATGAAAAGGCCTTCTCATTTGATGCAAGTACACTAAAGTTACTAATAGATGTTATAACAAAGCATCCTTCTTTGCTTGACATGATACCACAATTTAACTTGGGAAAGAAGAATTGATTTATTTCACTTGATTTATTCAGGTATACTTTTCACTTAGACACAACTTCCTTTTACCTCCGGAAAGAAATCAAATCAATGGGATTGCGGAAGTCGAAATAATGACAGTTAGGACATTGCTTAAGCTTTCCAAGCAAGCCTACTGAGCAGGTATATCAGTTCTAATAATTTGATTGTTAGGCCATTCTACTTTATCTTGGGAATCATATTTTATTTCCTCTTAATATGAGAAATGATGTGAGTTTACTTATGTATATAACATCATAAGTCTAGGAATAGCATTTTCAGTGCTATTTAGTAGTCTTCAGTTATTATAATTTTTCATCATTTTGAGAATCAATAACAGCTTCCTTTCAGATGAGAAGCTTCTTTCTGTGCTGGTATAATTTCTTCTCCATGAGATAATGCTCTTCTCTAGCGTTAGAGCTAAGAAAAGTTCGACTAGAATACAAATTAGCTATCTACTAGGGCAATTATTGCATTTAATGTTGTTGTTCTTTGTGTCTGCATATTAATTGTTTTTTCTCTGACTATTGAAGGATATCGGGGGAAGGATACATCAAGTATATCACAGAGGAAATCAGCAAAGTAGTCAAACTCCAGGAAGAGCTAAACTTTGTTATGCTTATGCCTAAGAAGCAAGCACTGAGATTTGAATTTTTAAGATTAAACGCTTTTCGTTCCCTCATTCAGCGTCTCACGCATTTAAGTCGACTGGTATTAGATTTGAGACTTGCTATCAAATTGCTTTGGCTGGCTATTAAGGATGAGTTGAAGATCTTGAGAAGGCAGACATTAATGTCATTCAAGTTGATGGAGCTGCTTTAAGGGAGGCTTTGCCTCTTAGAAAGCCCGAGGAAGCTTTCTGCTTGAACTGGGCTGTGATTAATTCAGGTGCTTTATGTTGTCGGAGAAGTTTTTCTTTTAAGGTAGTTTTGGTTCGGTTGTAAAGCGCAACGCGTGATGTTAAGTTCGAATCTTGCTGCTGACAAAAGTTTGGTATTTAAGTGATGGGTAGAGGGGCGGGTCATTATTCACCAAGTTTCAACTGTGCGTTAGCTGGCCCTCGAGGATTTTCTCGATTATAAAAACCTACTTTTTTCTTCTGGTACGTGCTTCTAATCATCAATGCCATTTTTTGTGACAGATTCATACCCACATTTGCTATTCAAACTTCAATGACATCAACAACAACAACAACCCAGTATAATCACACTTAGTGGGGTCTGGGGAGGGTAGTGTGTACGCAGACTTTACCCCTACCCTTGGGTAGAGAGGCTGTTTCCAAATAGACCCCAGCATCCTTCCCTCCAAGAACTTCCCCCCTTGCTCTTGGGGAAACTCGAACTCACAATCTTTTGGTTTGAAGTGGGGGTTGCTTACCATCATACTTGAATAACATAGTCCATTCCATTAATGATATGGATGCTGATGTGATCACCATCGAGAACTCCAGGTCAAATGAGAAGTTGCTTATTATGTATGAAAGTAGTCATGTTACTTATGTTAGTCGCCCTCTTAAACGTTGAGGCTAAACTGAATCAAGGATGACTATAGCTACCATCTACCTAGAGCATTTTATATTTTATTTTCTGAAACATTAAAGTGTTGTTTTGGAAGTTAAGTGGATGTTAATATGATCTTCTGGTAGTTCTTTGTTCATTCCCCTCAGTTATATTCCTTTTATTCTATTTAGTTGTGAAACAATGACTTCGCCCCCTCTCTCTCTCGAGCCTGATAAATTTCTGTCTTTTAGTATGTTATCATATATGAACTTAACATTCAGCTGTGATGTCGATACATGATCTCTCAGATATCTCAGGTGACATAAGACATGAAAATAAGTTACCGTGATATGTGACGTTTTCATCCGATTATGAACATTTTGTTTGGAGAATGTTATTGATGGAAAAATACTTCTGATATCTCAAAAAGAAATATTTCAAAGTTATGTCTAGATTGATTATTTAATGAGTTTTTATTACATTAAATAATTTGAATATATTTCTTTACTATTGGTAACTGATAAATATTATGTTTAATTTCAGTTTCTACAAATTAAAGCTGACCATTAAATAATTATTATGTTATTCTTTATATTAGTTTTGAAGTCAAATTTGTATATAGTCATACTAACAATTATGATGACAACCAAAATAAGCCTGCAACGTATTTTTCATGAATTGGACATTACTATCAGATTTATACATCACCGTTAGATAGTTCACTTGTTTTAGACTATATATATTTATGTGTTTTCATCTTTTAAAGAGAGTGAAAAAAGTTAAAATTTTTCTTTCCTTTTCTTTTGTGTCGGGGTTCTTTATTCAATCTTTGTTATTTCTACTCCTAGTTTATACTAGAAGAGCTTGTTAAATCTTGGGGAACACGCCTAATTTTATTCATTACGGTGTAGGCGAAATATCCTTAAGGTCAATGTCTTTGACACGCCTCAAGCTAAACATTCTCCATAATCACCAATTTTTTCCAACAATCTTAAGGATATTTTCACATAGTTATTATGGAGAATAACGCTGCTAATGTGCCGTTGATGCTGCTACACTTGCTGCGCCAGCTATTTCTGTTGTTGTTCCATCGCCAATTACCTATGCCAAACCTTTTCCTGATGTTTCGAAAATTGAGGTTTTTGGTGGAGATAATTTTAAGCGTTGGCAGGAACGGGTGCATTCTATTTTGGCTATGCATGGAGTTGCTTTTGCACTTACTGATCCTAAGCCGACTAAAGCAACTTCCATTCAGATAGATCAATGGGTTCATGCTAATAAGGTATATAGACATACTATCATTTCTACTCTTTCTAACGAATTTGTTTGATGTCTATGTTTCCTGTAAGGAGGCAAAAGAAATTTGGGAGTCAATGATTACAAAGTACACTGCTGAAGATGCTACTAAACAAAAGTTTGTAATTGGAAACTACTACAAGTGGGAGATGACGGAGGAAAAGGACATAACTGCACAAATCAACGAATATCACAAGTTGATTGAAGATCTCAAATCTGAAGATATTTCTCTGCGCAAACAGTTTGTTGCTGGTATGCTTATCAAAAAACTTCCCAAATCTTGGAGTGACAACAAACAACAATTGAAACACAAACACAAGCAATTGTTGCTAAAGGACTTGGTCAAGCACATTATAATTGAAAATGTTAGAATTTATGCCGTTCACTAGAGGGGGGAGGGGGGTGAATAGTGAGGCACGAGAATATTGAAATATTGCGGAATTTAAAATTGTAGGAATAAGTAAATACGATAATTGAAATAATCAAGAAAGAACACACCGTATTTTATCCTGGTTCACCACAACCCGTGGCTAGTCCAGTCCCCGAGAGACTCTCTCGAGATTCCACTATCTTCGTCAAGCTTACGGGTGCTTAACAAACCGTTACAGTTGCTCAAGGATACCGCACCTTAAGACTTCACTTGCTTGAGGATACCTCACCCCAAGACTTCAACCACTAAGACTTTGGGTACTTAGCAAACCCGACAAATGAGAAGATATGTTCTTCTCAAACAACTCTCTTTTACAACAAATACTCTCTCAATAGAGTGGATAAAGAGAAGCAAAATAAGCTCTATGAACAACACAAAGTTGTCTATCAAATGGCTCAACAAAAGCTCTAAAATGATGCTTGAAAATGATCAATATGTATATCAATATATGCAGGAGTTGTGTGTTTAAAATCAGCTAAAAAGACCTCTTTTTATAGGAGAAAAAGTGGTGCTGACCGTTGCTTAATTGACAAATAAAATCCCTGATTCTGTGCTTCAACAATCGATTGTTTGGAGGTAACAATCGATTGTCTGACCAACGTTCAAAAAATTCCTGATTTTAGGCTAAACAATCGATTGTTAACCCTGAATAATCGATTGTTCTTCAACGTTCAAAAATCAATTTAGGATTCTGTGGAACGGTAAAAAAATAATCGATTGTATGAAAGTGACAATCGATTGTTGACAATCGATTGTGGGACAAAGACAATCGATTGTTTTGATATTTAAAAACCGGTTGCATACTGTCTCAAAATAATCGATTGTTAAAGTGGACAATCGATTGTCAACAATCGGTTGTTAAAGTAGACAATCGATTATGTTGTTCCAGTGTTCAAAACTTTGGCAACGGTTGATTATATACACTTGATATACACTGTGTATACCAGAGTATACCAGAATTGAAAACTTACTTCAAAACCCATTTTGGTTGAAATGAAAACGTTAAAATCATTTTGTTTGAAGTATATATTAAAAATATTTATGATATATATAATTTAATAAAGTGATTTTATGCATGTTTATGATGACCTAATGTTGAGCCAAAGGATAAGATAACTTAAACGTTGTCCTTATATTGGTTCTACCAAACGACCTATGTCTTGGGTCATTGGTCTTGAACTTCTTTGGCTCGTTCATGCAATTCCGTCATCAGTATGCTTCTCGCCATTTGATTATATCGTTGTTTGACACTTGACTTCATTGTTTGTCATTCATCAAAACCTATACCTGAAAATCATGCTCATACAACCAAAGCGCACATATCAAAGGTATACATGATTTCCAACAGAAAATGCAAATCGCAAGCAAGCTGTTGGTGACAAAGGAAAGGAGATTGCTACAAGAGCCAATCTGGTGGAGAATAATAAGCGGCAGAACAAACCAAATAACAGGTATGATAAAGAAAATGGCTATAAGCCCAAAACCAACAATCAAACCTTCAAGAAAAAAGGTAACTGATTTGTGTGTGGTAAACCTAGCCATCATGCTGCTCAATTCCGGAAGAGGGTTGGGAATGACAATCTCGTTAAGGCTAAAGTAAACTTAACTGAAGCAAAAGCGGATGATATAATTGTTGCAGTTGTTTCCCAAATTTACCTTGTTGCCAATGTGAAAGACTGGGTGTTAGATTCTGGTGCCACTAGGCACATATGTGCTAACAAAAAAGACTTTGTATCTTACACTCAAGTTGAGGAAGGAGAAGAAGTTGTATATCTTGGTGACTCAAGGACTACTCCAGTTCTTGGAAAAGGCAAAGTTCTTCTCAAACTCACATCTAGCAAAACTTTGACATCGAATGATATGTTGCATGTTCCTAGTATCCGAACCAATTTGGTCTATGTGAGATTATTAGGAAAAGTGGGGGTGAAGGTTTCTTTTGAGTCTGATAAGGTCGTGTTGACCAAGAATAATAATTTTATTGGCAAGAGTTATTATAACCATGGCTTTTTCGTACTAAATGTTATTAATGAAAATGCTAGTACTTGAAAAAAATTATGTGACTTTTATAGACGTTTTTTAGATATACAAAAGTTTATTTGTTGAGAAATAAAGGTGAAGCTTTTGATAAGTTTTTAATTTATAAAGTTGAAGTAGAAAATCAATTGAATAAGAAAATCAATGAGTTAGATCCGATAGAGGTGTTGAATTTATTTTATTGAATGATCTTACTACATCTTTGAATCTGACCAAATATGATTTTAGTTGAATGTTTCTTAACATTGATTTAGGAATCATTTCGTATACGTTTCTTTACATTATATCAGTTGAAATTTGGCTCCTTAATGGGGTTAATTATTTTTAATGATTGTCTTTATATTGTTTAACAGAAAAGCAATGTTAAAAATTTGGACGAACCTTTATGGCTTAGATTCATTATCAAATGGGTACTTTTTATTTTTGGACTATATAAATCCTTTGTGTGGTCACTTTGAAAGAGTAAAAAAAACATATAATTTACTATGATAGCATTCTTGTTAAACAGAATTTGCTAGATTAAGATAAATTAGTTTTCTAACAGCTATGAAATTTGTGGCGATATTTCTAGAGCACCCATGAAAACCAGACACGCACATGGCCTATTAGCACAAAACCGCGATACCAACAAAGTGTGTGTGTGTGGGGGGGGGGGGGGTATAATGTGATACATAAGACATTAAACTTACAAAAAAATTCTTGGTTCATAGAAGTTTTAAACTTCACCAATTGTTCTGTAAGTTTAATCTTTTATCTATGTCTGGTTCATAGTCCTAGAGACGCCAAATTCGACGCATTATGCTCATTTTGTGAAAATTCAGATTTTTTTTAATATTATTATTTCATTATTTTTAATATTCTTTTTGAGATATGTGGGGGATTGATGAAAAAATACTTTTGATATTTCAAAAAGAAATATTCCAAAGTTATGTCTAGATTAATTATTTTAATGAGTCTTTATTACATTAAATAATTTGAATATATTTTTTTAATATTTGTAACTGATAATTATCATGTTTGATTTCAATTTCTACAAATTAAAGCTGACCATTAAATAGTTATTATGTGATTCTTTATATTAGTTTTGAAAAGTCAAATTTGTATAGTCATACTAACAATTATGATGACAATTAAAATAGACTTGCAATGTATTTTTCATGAATTGGACGTTACTATCAGATTTAAACATTACCGTTAGATAGTTCACTTGTTTTAGACTATATATATTTATGTGTTTTCATATTTTAAGTAGAGTGAAAAAATATGAAACTTTTCTTTCCTTTTCTTTTGTGCTGGATTTTTTTATTCAATCTTTGTTGTTTCTTCTCCTGGTTTATACTAGAAGAACTTGTTGAATCCTGGAGGATACACCTAATTTTATTTATTACGGTATAGGTGAAATATTTTTAAGGACAATATTTTTAACACGCCTAAAACTAAATCTTCTATTCTCCGTAATCACCAATTTTTTCCAACAATGTTAACATTATACTGAGCATAGTGCAAAAAATCTCATCTAGCAGTTTAGCAAAATTTTCGTTTTAAAGAGTCCCTGTAATTTCTTTTTGTGTTGTATTTAGTTGCACGTGCACTAGACAGACTCATACTTTATACTATATTTTTATTTTTATAAATAAATGCTAAAAAGTATGTGTACATATTTAGAGGTGCACCCACTGACTTTTAAATTCTGATCAATCATTTATGATTTACTACCCTTCTAGAAAAACGACAAATGTATTGCATATGTCATGTTGATCCATTCTTTCCTTTCCTTTTTGCACAATTTCAGGCCAATTCACAATGGACATTAAGCATTTGACCACTATGCTCTGGGACGGGAGGATTCGAACCTTCGAATAGCGGGATCAAAATCCCTTGCCTTGCCTTACCATTTGACCACGCCCCATTTAGATTTCTATTCGATACTAAGAAAGTATATTGCTTGAAACTTATGCAAAGTATTTGTGACTTCGTGAAACAATCTTTTAAAAGAATTCATGCCTCCATTCATTTTGGAGGAGTCACTCAGAGCATTCAAGATCATATCCTTCATTAGTTAGGATTTCCAAAAGGAGAGCTTCCCAAAAGCTAGTTCAAGAGGTGAGGATTGTTCAAGTTCATATAAGGAAACCACCTGTTTGGCTCAAAAGATATATGTACTTTGTAAGCTTACAAACAATCAATAAAGTATACAGGTAAATCGTAATCAAGTATAATAGCCCTAGAAAAGATTATATAGCTAAGATCGTAGTAGATCTGAAAACGTAAAAGGTTATGGAGAGTTTTAATATTGGAGAGAGATAGAGAGAAGCTTGCTTGCTAACAATAGAGAGAGAAGTAGAGATATGGTATTACTCAGAATAATGCCCCTCCCCTATTACAAGGTAATGATCTCCTTTATATATTAGGAGATCATTCTCGAAACAATCAAAAGAAAAGTACAAAAGTTGGTGACTTCCTAGTATGGAGGAAGCCAAGCCCTAAACGACATCGTTCCTCCATCTAGTTAATTAGGACGTCCTTGCTTGAGCCGTCCTTACCTGGGTCGCCACGACTCAAAGGCGGCTTTGTCATGAAAGACGTGTTCGCTTGGACAGGGACGTGGCGAGCCGAATTTGACCTCATATAGTTAGTCCCTCCGTTCGTTGGAGACATGCTCGATGGACATCTTCAACGGACGGATATGTGTGCTTTTACTTTCTTGGAAATTTGACCGCGTCCCTAGATGCTTCTCTGCGAAGGATGTACGCTTATGTGATAATATAAAGCCGTTGACATTCTACTCCTTTTTAGAGTGACGTCATCGATCACGTGCGTCATCATTATTTTTGCTCAGGAGACAGTTCAGAGCATGACATGACATTTTGGTTTCCCGCACCAGCTTTCGACTGATGTCGCTTCGATTTCCGTGTGCCTCGCCCCTATAAATAACAGAGCGATTTAAAATGATCCACCATTCGAATCTTTAAAGGATATTTCTCTCTTTCTTTCATCTCGTTTTCCGGCAGCCACTGCTTTGCTTGAGAACTGCTGTTTCTAAAGATCGAACCTTGTATTGCTAAAACACTCCTTTTTGCAAATTATATCATGGTGAAACATCATCAAGGCCGCAAGAGGTCCAAAGATAACGCCCCTTCTAGGGTTATACCTTCTTCTGATAGTGAGGTGGAAGAGGTGGGAAAGGCCCTCGTTCCTCTATCTATGGCTAATGTTCTTCCGAAGAACATGAGTATAAGGAATGACTTCAATCACAAAGGCTCACCTCCACCATGGGGACACATGAATTGACGCCATCTCACTTGGATGCCCTTAGGATGTCGTACGGATTTCTGGATCATGTTGAGATAGTTCGTGCCGGAAGGAACTACGTCAATAGGCACAGGACCGAATTCTGTAAGTTCTATGAGTATGCATTCAGAATTGGATACAGCTTCGCGCTCAACCCTCTAGCGGAGAATTTTGCCGCTTCTTTAGAGCGTGACCGGCTCAACTCATCCCTTACACTTTGAAGGTGTGTAGGGTACTTACCACACACGCAGAACAAGCCGGGTGTGCGGTCACGAAATATCATCTTTTGCAAATGTATAATGCAAGTTACCTGAGGGGTTTAATGTTACACTTGACGCACCACGGCAATAAGAGCTTCGTGGTACAATCCGATGATAAAGCCAGTCATAACTTTTGGAAAAGATTCTTCTATGTCCTAACGGAGCATTTGGTGGCTAACCCCGAAGGGTTTCCGGAGGTGTGGAACCCGGAGTGTAAGTATCCCTTTGTGCTCTTGCTAGTGTTTTTTGTTATGGCGGCTTGACCACTTACAGATTTTTTATCTGCTGTTTGTAGTAGCGGCTCGTATTTCCTGTCAATTCTTCGCCCGTTTCTTGTGGGGATGACATCAGGTTGTGGGGGGGGGGGGGGGGAGAGGCTGCTACCATGTGTAGAGGAGTGCAGTACATGGGCTCAATTCTGCAGTATGTACGGTCCGACTGGTAACAACCTTCCCTTGCTCTTTGTTTTTTCCTCATGTCTTGATTCGAGGATCCCTTTGTTTGACATATCCTTTCCCCGGCAGGTCGGGGCACTTCTAAGAAGGCCAAGAGGAGGAAAACTGATGACGGCCCATCCAGGGCGGAGCCAAGCTCTGAAGATGAAGATGTGCATGTGGGGGGTTCACTCGAAAATAGCGCCCTTTAAACCCCTCAGCAGGAGGTCACGTCGGAAGTGATATCCGAGGCAGCGCTTGGAATGACGACGAATGTGGTGTCGGCGGAGGTTCTAGCGGTGGAACCCGAGGTCGTGCCCGCAAGGGGGACTGAGGTCACATATATCAATGAGGAACTTCCTTCAAGGTTACCTTCACAGCCAGAGGAGGCGGCTTATGAAGATGAGGAGCCTCTTGAAAGAAGGATGCACCGGATGGTCGTCGGTAAAGGGATAACTACCGGGGATGAGAGGGTAGAACCACCTCGTCACTAGTCGGGGCGGCTTTTTATGGCTAATGCAATCCGATCGGGGAGGACTGCTCCTTGGAGGAGGGCTGATGTCGAGGCTGGCTCGCCTTTCGCTTGGGAGGATGGATCGTCGGCTGTATCAATGAGAACAAATGCGATCGCAGATAGGACAGGCCTTGAGGCTGCCGCTGAGAGAGAGGACAAAGGAAGGATTTTCCTGTCTTGTGTTGAAACTACGGCCGGTAGGTCTACTCGCCGCATTGTGATTTCCAACGACTATAATCTTTTGGAGAATTCTGAGGAGGCAGCTGCGGGTATGACCCTTCTTTGCCCGGGCGCCGAAGGTGAGACGTTGGTGGAAGTCAGTGAATAGGTCTTGTCTTGAAGGGTAGTAGGCGTGGCCTTTTAGGTAATTTGACTCTTTCCCATTTGTGTTGTAGGGGTGGTCTGCCCACACACTGACTCATCCTTTGATGTTTTTTAGATTTTTATCTTGGAAGTGGAGAAGGGGCGGCGCTTGGCGAAGAGGGCAGCCGCCCATAAAAGACTGTTGCAGAAGTACAACCGGGTCTATGAGGTACATCAGACGTTGGCTGATGTGTACAAAAAGGACCCTAAATTCAGGTTTTCTGTGAGGGCCTTATGCAAACGGAGGATCAATTAAAGAAGCGATTGGCCGAGCTGGAGCGGGCTGATGAGCAGATCGTGGCCTCGGTTGCACGAAACACCGAGTTGGAGGTTCTCCTTCGGGCGAAGGATGATGAGTTAGAAATTGGCCGTGCGGTTGCGGCGGAGGCTGCTGAACTTCGGGCCTGGGTTGCGGCCTTAACCGCTGTGCTTAGAGCTAAGGAGGCTGAGATTAAGGCCCTTACGTGGACCGCCCCACAAAATGCTGAGCGTCATGATGCGCATGAAATGTGGGTGTATCATGATGCCAGGTTGGTCGTGTTTGAAGAGCTTTTGGGAGCTGGTCGGGCCTCCGAGGCAGAAGTGGATAGGCAATGATGTCTAACCCGCACTGCTCGTGAGGCGGCCGGTTACATCTCCGACTCGCCCGTCAGAGAGGGATATAACTCTGAGGATTTCAACTGCCTGGATGTTGCTTCTTGGATTTCTAGGGACTAACCCGCCAGGGGGTGTTGATGGACCAAATGCCGGTTGTGCTAGCCAGGACGATGGGGTTCTTAGGATTTTGTATATGTACCTTTTCTTTTGTTGTAAATGGGACCTTTTTTTCTGTCGGATGTGTGTAAATTCTTTTGGAGATAATAGTACATGCCTTTTTCCTGTTGTTATTCTTCTTTCATTCCTTGGAACTTCTGTCGTTTTTGCAATTGTAGTTTGAGCTTAGCTTTACATGGGCGATTCTAACCGTTGTCGATGTACCTGTTATAATGTAGTAGAGATTAGGTCGACCGTTGACGATGACAGCCTTGGCCAAGTAAGTGACTTCGACTATCATCAAGTCATTTGTTCTACTGTACCGGATATTGGGTTGACTATCACCGACGATGGTCTTAGCCATGTTGAATCACTGGCCTTGGCCATGATGATGTTGATGGCCTTAGCCATGTAATTGTCTTCGACTGTGGTCGAGTATTTCATTTTGCCGTAGTCGACATTGGGTCGACTGTTAGCGGCGATGGCCTTAGCCATGATGATGTTGATGGCCTTATCCATGTAATTATCTTCGACTATCGTCGAGTCTTTCGTTTTGCCGTAGTCAACATTGGGTCGATTGTTAGTGGCGATGGCCTTAGCCATGTTGAATTATATGCCTTGTCCATGATGATGTTGATGGCCTTAGCCATGTAATTGTTTTCGATTGTTGTCGAGTCTTTCATTTTGCCGTAGACGACATTAGGTCGACTGTTAGCGGCGATGGCCTTAGCCACGTTGAATCAATGGCCTTAGCCATGATGATCTTGATGGCCTTAGCCATGTAATTGTCTTCGACTGTCGTCGAGTCTTTTGTTTTGTCGTAGTCGACATTGGGTCGACTGTTAGCGGCGATGGCCTTAGCCATGTTGAAATACTAGCCTTGGCCATGATGATGTTGATGGCCTTAGCTGTGTGATTGTCTTCGACTGTCATCGAGTCTTTCATTTTGCCGTAATCGACATAGGGTCAATTGTTAGCGGCGATGGCCTTTGCCATATTGAATCAATGGCCTTAGCCATGATGATGTTGATGGCCTTAGCCATGTAATTGTCTTCGACTATCGTCGAGTCTTTCATTTTACTGTAGTCGGCATTGGGTCGACTGTTAGTGGAGATGGCCTTAGCCATGTTGAATTAATGGCCTTGGCCATGATGATGTTGATGTCCTTAGCCATGTAATTGACTTCGACTGTCGTCGAGTCTTTCGTTTTTCCTTAGTCGACATTGGGTTGACTGTTAGCGGCAATGGACTTAGCCATGTTGAATTAATGGCCTTGGCCATTTCATTCATTGGAGATGGCCGTAGCCTTTTCATTTATTGGAGATGGCCGTAGACTTTTCATTCATTGGAGATGGTCATAGCCTTTTTATTCATTGGAGATGGCTGCATCATTTTCATTCATTGGAGATGGCCGTAGCTTTTTCATTCATTGGAGATGGCCATAGCTTTTTCATATATTGGGGATAGCCGTAGCTTTTTACATATTGGAGATGAAGATGGTCGTAACCTTTTACACCTTGGAGATATCGCTGGTCTAGTCCCTGTATCATGTCGGGCTGGAGATCGTATAGAGAGGCTGATGTGATACACTTGTTCCGAAAATATCTCCAGGTGTTCCCTTCGTCGCCTCGTTAAAAACCTCCCCGAGAAAGCCGAGTTGGGACAAAACTAGGGTAAGGGAAAAAGAGTGCGACTTGGGGGACGCCTTTTAGAAATGGAAATATTTGAGGTGGGCGACGTTCCAGGTGTTCTGGAGTGTTTTTCCTTCCATTGTTTCCAACTGAAATGCCCCTTTGCTAGCTGTTGCTGTGATTTTGTAGGGTCCTTCCCAGTTTGTGCCCAATTTTCCTTCACTTGGGTCTTTGGAGGCCAATGTCTTGGCTTTGAGCACGTAGTCTCCTACTTTGAGCGGTCTTATTTTTGCTCTTTTGTTATAGTATCTTTCGACTTGCTATTTTTGGGCCACCATTCTTATGTGGGCCATTCCATTCTTTTCTCGGCTTCATCAAGGTCTTGAAGCCTATTTGCACCGTTTTTTATTCCACTGGTGTGTGAATACCTCAGGCTTGGTTCGCCTACTTTGACGGGTATGACCGCGTCGGTTCCATAAACCAATGAGTATGGAGTTTCCCCTGTGTTGGACTTGGGTATGGTCCTGTGTGCCCACAACACTTCGGGTAGTAGTTCGGGCCATAGCCCTTTGGTGTCTTCAACATTCTTCTTCAGTATGTTCAGTATTGTTTAATTGGAGGATTCTGCTTGGCTGTTAGCGACGGGGTCATATGGCGTGGAGAGTATCTTCTTGATGCGCCATTTTTCGAAGAATTCGGTCGTTTTTTGACCGATGAACTGTCGTCCGTTGTCACAACTGATCTCTTTGGGAATACAGAAGCGACATATAACGTTCTTCCATATGAAGGCGATGACCTCCTGTTCGCGTATTTGTGCGTACGAACCTGGTTCCACCCACTTGGAGAAATAATCAGTTAAGATAAGTAAAAATCGTACCTTTCCCCTCCTTGGGGCAAGCGACCGACTATGTCCATTCCCAATTTGATGAAGGGACAAGGAGAGGTGACTGAGTGTAGGGGTTCTCCTGGCTGGTGTATCATCGTGGCATAGTTTTGGCATTGCTCACATCGGTGGACGTACTCTTCCGCTTCTTTCTTCATGGTGAGCCAGTAGTGGCGGCACGTATGATGCACCATACAAGGCGCGGTTACCTGTATGGGCACCACAGTGACCCTCATGTACCTCTTCGAGCACTAGACTTGTTTGGTGCGGGCCTAGGCACTTGGCCAGGGGTCGCCGGAACGTTCTTTTGTAGAGGTCGTGTTGAACAGATAGTACCGGGCGACTTGCACGCGGAGTTTCTTCGCCTCTTTCTTGTCGTGCGGCACCGTTCCTTCCTATACATAGGATACAAATTGGTTGCGCCAGTCCCAGGTTAGATTTAAAGAAAATACCCCAGTATGGTCGATGGCTGAATGGAGGAGGGTGACCACGCTTTCTTTATCGATATTTTTGGTGATTGCGGCCAATTTTGCCAGGCTGTCCGCTTCGATGTTCCGTGCCCTTTGAATTTGTTCGAAGCGACATTCATCGAACGCATCCATCAACTTGCAAATTTCCGTCTGGTATTTTTGTAGCCTTTGCTCTCTAATATGGTAAGTCCAGTGACCTGGTTTACCACGAGTTGAGAGTCGCACTGGAGGAGGATTTGTCGAGCCCCATGTTTGATGTCTAGTTTCATATCTGCAATAACAGCCTCATACTCGGCCTCATTGTTAGTCATTTCAGGGCATCGTATGGACTAGCATATTGTTTCGCCCCTAGGGACCTCGAGGACGAGTCCCAGTCTCGATCTCAATGCATTGGCGGCGCCATCAGTGTGGAGGACCCATAGGTCGTTACTGGGGGAGGCGTGTCGGGCCTCGAGTTCTGCCTTCAATATGATTTCCGAGCTGAGGTCGGCTATAAAGAGAGCCAGGACTTGAGACTTGATGGCGTTTCTTAGAAGGTATGAGATGTCGTGCTCGCTGAGCTCAATGGCCCATCTTGCGAGCCGGCCTGGCAGTTCAGGCTTGTGTAAGACGCGCATTAGCGGGAAGGTCGTTACCACTTTTATGGGATGGCACTAAAAATAAGGTCGTAGATTCCGTGAAGCTACTACCAGTGCTAGCTCTAGTCTCTCAAGGTGTGTGTACCGAGTTTTGGCATCCACTAGTGTTTTGCTAATGTAATAAATAGGAGACTGCGTACCTTTGTTTTCGCGCACCAGGACGGCACTGACGGCGACTTTAGACACGGCCAGATACACCAGCAGTGGTTTACCTGGGCTTGTTTTGACTAGAAGAGGCGGCGAGGATATGTGCGCCTTCAAATTCTTTAGGGCCTCGAAGCACTTCTCGTTCCATTGTACCCCCTGGTCTTTCTTCAACACACTAAAGAATTTATGGCACATGTCGGAGGATCGTGAGATGAACCTGGAGAGGGCAGCTATCTGGCCCGTCAACTTCTGTACTTGTTTTTTGCTTAGCACTTCTGGGATTCTATTACTTTGATCTGATCTGGGTTGACTTCGATACCTCTCTGTGATATGATAAATCCTTAGAACTTTCCTGAGGCGACACCGAAGGAGCATTTCTCTGTAGCAGTATGTTCCTCGGTGAGTGATGAAGGTCGTCTTCTCCTGATCTTCTTCGGCCATCATGATTTGATTGTAGCCGAAATATGCATCCAGGAAGCTCAATAGTTCATGTCCGGCTGTTGTGTCTATTAGTTGGTCGATGTGGGGCATTGGGAACGAATATTTTGGGCATGCCTTGTTCAAGTCGGTGAAGTCTACGCGCATTCGCCACTTCCCATTTTTATGCTTGACCATAACAAAGTTGGAGACCCACTCAGGGTACTTGGATTTCCTGATGGAGCCATTTTCCAGTAGTTTGTCTACTTCCTCACTCACCGCTTCGTTGATGGCGGCATTGAATTTTCTCCTCATTTTCCGCACGGGCGGGTGTAGTGGATCAACATTCAGTTTGTGGATGGCGATTTCTCGCGGAATCCCTAGCATATCTTAATGGGAAAAAGCGAACAGGTCTGCATGGTTAGATAAAAATTCACGATACTTACTTGGTTTTGAAAGGTCGTGGCCGATATAGACCTTCTTTGCGAGGTTATTGTTAATTAGTTGAACGGGGCTGAGGTTCTCGACTGTGGCTTTGCTGGCCTCTATGATGTCAGGATCTTTGATGGCGTCTTCTTCCGGATGGACCTTAGTCCCCGACAGGGCTGATTGCTATGCTTCTACGCTCACCCCTTCGAGTTGTTTGGTGTGGGTGTGGTCTTGAGCTATTTTATAGCATTCCTGGGCGGTGTGAGGTTCACCTCGTATGCTGAACACCCCCCAAGAGGTAGGGAATTTGAATACTTGATAAAATATAGAGCGGACTACTCTCATGGCATGTATCCACGGATGTCCAATGATGGCGTTGTATGTCGTTTCTTGGTTTATCACGTGGAATGTGGTTTCCAGCGTGACTCCCCCCACCAGTATAGGTAGCGTTACTTCTCCATAGGTTTTCTCCACTGCATTGTTAAAACCAGTCAGCGTTATGCAGTGCGCTATTATCTTATCCTCGAGTCCCATAAGTGCAAGGACCCTTGGGTGGATAATACAGGCGCCGGTACCGTCGTCAACCATAATTCTCCTAACATCCGCATCTACAATGCGTAAAGTAATGACTAAAGAATTGTAATGAGGAAAAGACAAACTGTCGACATCGGACTTATCGAAGGTGATACTATCTTCGAAGTCGTCATACCATCTGTGAGCGATGGTTCGTTTTAACTTGTGAGTGGTGGTGAATTTGACGTGATTTATCACCAAGTCATCGCCGTCCCCGATGATCATGTTGATTGTGTGTGTCGGTGAGGGCAGCCTTGGTGGACCGTTTTGCTGTTCCCGTCCCCGTGCAACGTTGAGTTTTCCTTTATCACTGAGTAGTTCTCTCAGGAACCCTTGGTTCAACATCCTGACCACCTCCTGCCGTAGATTATGTAGTCTTCGGTTTTATGCCCTTGCTCCTGGTGGAACTCGCATAGGGTGTTTGATTTTTGGGTGGTAGGGTCTGACTTCATATTTGCTGGCATTGTACCTTGTTTCCCAGTTTCTCTAGTGCGTACACTACCTCTGAAGGGGAAACACAAAAGTTATGTGCTGATAATAAATGGGGCATACATCGCCCATTTCGTAGGGGGCGACATGTCGCTGTAGTGCGTCTGCATGCCTTGGTAGCGGCGAATGAGATGACCTGACGTATGATTGATGTCTTTCTCCGTTGGGATGCGGGATTTGTTCCCGTCGCCCTTCATTGCCCCTGTCCCTCCTGATCTTTGGGAGTCTCGTCGTTAGTCGCCGGGTAGGACCGTTAAAGTTGTCCTCATCTGCGCGTACCTCGGCACAGTAGGAATTGTAGATTTCTTCCCATGTGGTGGGAGGGTACTTCATGAGGTGACTTAGCAGTTTCTTGGTCGCCCTCAGCCGTCCCTGCTTAGCCCATTGTGGAAAGCAACGACTGCCATACTTTTCGATACGTTTGGTAGGCTCATTCTTACCCTGTTGAATCTGGCCAGGAAGTCCTGATCCCTTCTCCCACGGTTTTCCGAACAGTGAAGATGTCGTTGACTCTCGCCTCCGCTTTCTTTGCTCCTACATGTGCGGTGACAAACTTATCCGCCATTTCTCGAAGGTGGAGATGCCCTTAGCCGGTAGCTGGGAGTACTATGTCAGAGCTCCACCTGTCAATTATTCGCCGAACTTCTTCAGAAGCACGGACGGTACCTGTTCTTTTGCCAAGTCGTTACCTTTCACAAGTGTGACGTAATGGATTAGATGGTACTCGGGATCCGTAGTCCCGTCGTATATCCTTAAATAGGGAGGCATTTTGAAGGTCTTTGGGATAGAGTATGGTGCGGCCTCCTATGTGTAAGATTGTTCCACAAACCTACCTATGTCGCACTTTGGCAGCAGTTTAGGAGCACCCGGGATCTTGTCTACCCTTTCTTGATGTTCCTTCATTTGGTAACAGAGCAACTTATTTTCTTTGAGTGTTTAGAAAAATCAGAAAACTGCTGCTTTCCTCTGCTTCTGTTTTCTTTCGGATTCTGCCTGGGTTTACTGCTTGGTGTATTGTTGTTGTTCCATCGAACGTGTTGGGATTATGTTTTGTTTTTGAAGCTATTCCTAGCCTTCTCTTACTGTTGCTGTTGCTGTGTTGTTGCTGCTTAATTCTCATCCTTTTCTTCTTCTTGTAATCCAATACCAGGTACACATTTCGAAACACCTGCTGATGTAATTTTGAATCAAGAAGTTGAAATAAGATGCTATTCTGACTCTTGACTCTTGTGTGTTCAAGTTGCTGTAGTAGAATAGATATTGGATAGTTCATGCTTGTTTAGTTTTGCCTTTGATATAAAGTATACGGGTAAATTGTAATCAAGTATATCTAGCTAAGACCGTAGTTGGTCTGAAAACGTAAAAGGATATGGAGAGTCTTAATATTGGAGAGAGATAGAGAGAAACTTGCTTGCTAACAATAGAGAGAGAAAGTAGAGAGATGGTATTACTCAGAATAATGCCCCTCCCTATTACAAGGTAAATGTCTCATTTATATATTAGGAGACCTTTCTCGAAACAATCAAAAGAAAAATACAACAGTTGGTAGCTTCCTCGTACGGAGGAAGTCAAGCCCTAAACGGCGTTGTTCCTCCATCTAGTTAATTAGGACGTCCTTGCTTGGGCCGTCCTTACCTGGGTCGTCAAAATTAAAAGGCGGTGGCGTGCCGAGTTTGACCTCATACACCACCCATCCCCTTCACTGTCGATGTGAGACTCAACAAGTTCAAACCACATTGAAATTGATGCTATCTGGCTGAGGTCATTTGTTTTCTCAGATAATGTACATAGTACATACACATCATCTAAAAAATGTTCCTCTTCTTGCAAAAGTTTCTTTTCACTTCACACCATCTTCTGGGAAGGCAGGAAATCACGTGCTTGCCATGCTTTTTGAGTATGTTACTGCTCTTGAGAATCTCTACGGGAAATACTGTATGTTTCGGGTAACTGTTGTTTCACAACATCATTCTAATGCGTTTTGGGCTTATGAGTCATCCTGATTTTTTTATTGTAGAAGCAGGTCATGTAACAAGAAGGCTTTTCCTCTTCTCTGAACTGTCTTAAACATCTGTACATGAATTGGGTGTGCCTGGATGAATTACATGAGCTTCGAGGTGCTCTTTGCTTGATAAGAAGCTCCCTACATTTATAAGATATTGAAAGTTGAGGTTCCTAATTAAGTTTTTCTGACTCCTTTTTTTGATGGTATTCTGATTTAATTGCTTTATTATTTCATATATATTGCTCGGAATCTCCGAAAATATTGTCGGATGTGTATCGGATCCTCCAAAAGTAGTGCATTTTTGGAGGGTCCGACATGGGTACGGTATTATTTTGGAGAGTCAATGCAACATTGATTTTCATACTCAAAAGATTTTCAATTTAACTTCAAGATTTTTCTTTATCTTTCTCAGGGGTCTCAACTTTTTCCACCTGGTGAATCAGATAAATTGCTTAATCCAGCAACCAGGGATTATGTTGATCAAACTCCTGCAAGCTTCTCAGGTGTGACACCGAATCACCTCATGGCAGTTAAGCTTCAACGTATAGCTGGAACAAGGCTGGAAATGCAGCTGATCAAGCTTTTATTGGCCATCCAGCACCGATTAGAACGAGAATCGACCGCTATGCAATGTCAGAAATAAAATCTCTCAAAGTACTGGGGAAGATAACAAAATTTCAGTGGATTAATGTTTGGCATGGGAACAACAAGTATTTCTTTGCTTGTATGAAAGCTAGATGTCACGGGCTTAGAGTCCGGCGCATCACACAGCGCCCGTGCGGTGTCCCGAGGCCGCCCACTACCTCGAGACAAGCCTTACCACACGCGGAAGCCAACCGGTTTCGCCCTGCCTTGGGCTCATCAGGGGAGCGGCACTAGCCCCCGACCAGTTGATCCCTGAGGTCTACTTCGGTCCCCTTCATTGTCAAGTCCATGACCAGCGACTAGCACCCCAAACTTAACCGGGTCGGCCTGCCTGACTCGGCCAGATCGAAGCATCTAAGGGAGAACAACGCCTTAATGCTAATGTCGTCCCCATAACCCAACGACGAAGTTCCAGATGGCCCGCTCTTTCCTTTGGACTACACGGTCACGACAAACGGGTCGTGACATTCTCCCCCACCCAAAACCCAGCACGTCATCGTGCTGTTGGGGAGAAGGACACCGCCCAGGATCCCGCACAATACTGCTAATGCGCCGCATTTCTTCGCTCAGTCGCACCTCACCTCGTGCAACCGGGCCTCGCTGATGGCCATCCAGGTCTTACCCCAGACATTAGCAGGATGGGGCAGTCGTCGGCACGAGCCCCCCGCCTAGGCAACGTACCCGCACAGTCCTCCCCTCAAGGACCCCACCATAACGCGCAGCAGCAAGTATGTCCCGCTCTGATACCACTTGTCACGGGCTTAGAGTCCGGCGCAGGACACAGTGCCCGTGCGGCGTCTCGAGGCCGCCCACTACCTCGAGACAAGCCTTACCACACGCGGAAGCCAACCGGTTTCGCCCTGCCTTGGGCTCATCAGGGGAGCGGCACTAGCCCCCGACCAGTTGATCCCTTAGGTCTACTTCGGTCCCCTTTATTGTCAAGTCCATGACCAGCGACTAGCACCCCAAACTTAACCGGGTCGGCCTGCCTGACTCGGCCAGATCGAAGCATCTAAGGGAGAACAACGCCTTAATGCTAATGTCGTCCCCATAACCCAACGACGAAGTTCCAGATGGCCCGCTCTTTCCTTTGGACTACACGGTCACGACAAACGGGTCGTGACATTCTCCCCCACCCAAAACCCAGCACGTCCTCGTGCTGTTGGGGAGAAGGACTCTGCCCAGGATCCCGCACAATACTGCTAATGCGCTGCATTTCTTCGCTCAGTCGCACCTCACCTCGTGCAACCGGGCCTCGCTGATGGCCATCTAGGTCTTACCCCAGACCTTAGCAGGATGGGACAGTCGTCGGCACGAGCCCCCGCCTAGGCAAGTACCCGCACAGTCCTCCCCTCAAGGACCCCACCATAACGCGCAGCAGCAAGTATGTCCCGCTCTGATACCACTTGTCACGGGCTTAGAGTCCGGCGCAGCACACAGCGCCCGTGCGGCGTCTCGAGGCTGCCCACTACCTCGAGACAAGCCTTACCACACGCGGAAGCCAACCGGTTTCGCCCTGCCTTGGGCTCATCAGGGGAGCGGCACTAGCCCCCGACCAGTTGATCCCTTAGGCCTACTTCGGTCCCCTTCATTGTCAAGTCCATGACCAGCGACAAGCACCCCAAACTTAACCGGGTCGGCCTGCCTGACTCGGCCAGATCGAAGCATCTAAGGGAGAACAACGCCTTAATGCTAATGTCGTCCCCATAACCCAACGACGAAGTTCCAGATGGCCTGCTCTTTCCTTTGGACTACACGGTCACGACAAACGGGTCGTGACATTCTCCCCCACCCAAAACCCAGCACGTCATCGTGCTGTTGGGGAGAAGGACACCGCCCAGGATCCCGCACAATACTGCTAATGCGCCGCATTTCTTCGCTCAGTCGCACCTCACCTCATGCAACCGGGCCTCGCTGATGGCCATCCAGGTCTTACCCCAGACCTTAGCAGGATGGGGCAGTCGTCGGCACGAGCCCCCCGCCTAGGCAACGTACCCGTACAGTCTTCCCCTCAAGGACCCCACCATAACGCGCAGCAGCAAGTATGTCTCGCTCTGATACCACTTGTCACGGGCTTAGAGTCCGGCGCAGCACACAGTGCCCGTGCGGCGTCTCGAGGCCGCCCACTACCTCGAGACAAGCCTTACCACACGCGGAAGCCAACCGGTTTCGCCCTGCCTTGGGCTCATCAGGGGAGCGGCACTAGCCCCCGACCAGTTGATCCCTTTGGCCTACTTCGGTCCCCTTCATTGTCAAGTCCATGACCAGCGCAAGCACCATAAACTTAACCGGGTCGGCCTGCCTGACTCGGCCAGATCGAAGCATCTAAGGTTGAACAACGCCTTAGTGCTAATGTCGTCCCCATAACCCAACGACAAAGTTCTAGATGGCCCGCACTTTCCTTTGGACTACACGATCACGACAAACGGGTCGTGACATAGAGCTAGCTTAACCAATATCTCTATCTTAGGATATGCTGGTAGAGTGCTGCAGAAACAGATAAAATTGTTCAATTCTACAAATTGGAGGATTGTTGTTGTTTGACTCAAAGTTCTCACACACTTTATAAGCACAAAACAATTAAAATAAATGTAGGGCCAATGATAGCAGATCGTAATAATCAAACGACCAAAATGGAAAATGCAAGAGACAAATGTTATCTGTTAAAAAAAGGAAGGTAGAGATTTTTTTATTGATAATATCGATAAGGTCTGCCTCTCCATGGAAAGGTTCAGAGCCTTACAATGACCTCATCTTTTTTCTAGAGAAGTGTGGTGAAGAAGAAGGGAAGAAGCAGTCCCCTTTTTAGGGTTCTTTCTCTTAGTATTTATAACTGTGAATCTTGCCAGTTGACGTTGGGCGGTCGTGATCATGTCAAATGGACGCCTGCCAGTAGTGAACAAGCCGTGACCCTATTGATTAAGCTGATTGATCTTCGAGTGCTTATTATTAACGAATAATTACGCCATTTGTTAGCCCAAATATGCTTATGAGCCAATTAATCTTATTAATTATCACGCATCAAATTTTGACCCATACAGTTAGTCCCTCCGCTTATTGAGGACGGGATTTTGTCGAACTCGATGAGCGGACTTTACCGAATGTTACTCAAAAAGATTCGGAAGAGGGGACCGTGGCCTGGGAGGGCCGTAGTTGTTTATGCTTCGAAGATGGCCGTCGCTGTTTATACTCGAAGGACGGCCGTAGCCAGCTTTAATTATTTGAGAACGACCGTAATCATTCTGTGCCTTGAAAGCGTCCATAGTCGCTTATGTTCAAGAGATGGCCGTAACCACCTGCACACCTGTAGGAATGTCCTAACCATTTTTATATTTGGGGATTGGCCGTAGCCGTTTATGCTTGGTGGATGGCTATAGCCATTAGTATCTGGAGACTACCATAGACGTTTGTACTTGGAGGAGGGCCGTAGGCGGTTGTACTTAGGGAATGGCCGTAACCATTTGCATTTAGGGGAAGGCCGTAGCCATTTGTACTTGGAGGAGGGCCGTGGCCGGTTATACTTAGGAGATGGCCGTAGCCATTTGTATTTAGGAGATGACCGTAGCCATTTGTACTTGCAGGAGGGCCGTAGCCGGTTATTCTTAGGAGATGGCCATAGCCGTTTGAATTTAGGGGATGTTCGCTTGATATTTTCACCCGAGGCCGTGTATTCCCATAGGCGTCCGCTGGGGATATGGGCGTGGCTGATGTACATTGCAATGATGCTCGTGTATGGAGGCGTACTAGAGGCCTTTCTATCATACCCTGGTCGTTAACCCTGCTTCGAAGACGAAGCGTTGATTGACGGTTGCAAAAACACTTCGTGATACCTGTCATAATGACACCCGTTACTTGTGGATTCGAACCGTTTTGCGGTTGGTTGTGCAGTTAATGGCAGCTTTTGGAATTCGTGATAGCCACTTTGTAGTATAAATAATGAGTTCTGTTATCTGTTTCTCACTTTTCAGTATTTGTCTAAGTAAGATTTCTGAAGAAGCAACTTCTCATACTCTTTTTCTTCATCAATTTGTGTTGTGCTTTGTCTTCATTCACTCAATCTCCATTTTTACTCCTTCTTCGGTGAACCTCGTTCGCTCATTGTCCAGTAATCATCAATGACAAGTAGTTCTCACACGGAGCTTTCTCCGGTGACTCTTCCGGCGGTCAATGCGTCATCTGTGGTGGCGAGAGTCACCGAATTAGCAAAGACCGATAGGATCCCGTCGGCAGTCGATATCTTTTCTCTGCCCAGGGGTCCGGCAACTGACTTCACCACCGATGAGGGGGAGGATCAGGTTAGTGATCCCCCACTAATGGGTGAGGTGGGCCTCACCCAATTAAGGGAGGAATGGGGTATCGTTCTGCCGACATCTCCCTTTCCAGGAGCGAGGAAAGGGTTCATATTGACCGCCCGGATATTGCGTTTTCTACGCTTACCCTTTCAGGTTGGGGTTCAAGCTCCCCCTTTCGGCGCTGGTAGCATATTTTTGCTATTATTATGAAGTATGCCCTAGGCAACTTGTCCCATCCTTTTACAGGCTCTTTGCCCTACTCGCCAAGTATGCGGAATTGGATCGAATGGAAATAATGTTGCGGTACGTGCTGACTCTGTACGCCCCTCAGAGGGTCCGTGGTACCATGATTCGAATGGTCCTCATGGGGTCAGGGGTTTGACTGCGAAGCTGGACGACACGGTCGAACCTCATTCTTGCAAGAACTTTTTCTACATCAGGACCGAGCAATTTGTGGGGAATGTCAGGGAATTCCTAGATACTTGGAACCATATACGTGAGTTTCCTATTCGTCAGGTTCTGCCTTCCGTTCTTTCTTATTCTTTGTTCTAATGGGTGTTAATTTTATCTTGTGTTGGAAGCTGAGAGGGCACCAGCGGCTCCTCTATCCGGCATTAGTGAATAGGTCGAGGCCGTACTTCCTTAGACAATGGGGATTTGCACATGGCTATCCTTCTGGGAAAGACACGTCCGTAAGGACGCTTCGGGTGAGTGTTCGAGTTATTGCATTGTTCTTGTTTAGTCGTGCTGAGTTTTTCTCCTTTTAATTCTTTTCTTTCGTTGATCAGGGGCGGTGCGCCGTGTGAGGGCTCCTCATCTTGCTTTCCGTAGGCTAGGTGCGACTGCTCAACTGGCTATGGCGCTGGCACCACGCCCAGTTCTGAGGGTGACTTCAATTGAATCATCAGCGGCTCACTCCCCAAAACAGTCTGCAACTCAGGTCGAGGCGTCTTCGGGGGTTGTTCGCCCCAGGGCAGAACCATCATTGGATGAAAGAGGAGGAGGAGGAGGCGACATCGTTGGTTAGGCGAAGGGTCACCTTCACGCCTACGGTGAAGGTGGTGCATTTGGACTCCCCGCCTTCGGATGCTGAGGGGGAGAAGGCGGCTTTGCCTGCCCTTGAGGGCAAACACACAATAGGGGTTGCTCCGGTCGGCTCAGGCCATGACGAAACCGTCGCTTCGGCGGCTTAATCATCAGTCCCAGGTGTTGAGAGGGAAGTTGGTTCCTCAGTAGCTGTTTTGATCAGGGAAGCAAGTGTCAAACAGTTGGCGGTGGAGGGAGCCTCGAGCTCTCGATTGGTTGAGGAAGGAAGGGACGTTACGGGAGGGGAGTTTGACTCCGACTCGGACATGGAGTCTGACGACGTTCGAATGCTCCATGAAGGCTTCACCAACGCGACGGTGCATGCAGAGGGGCCATTTCGTTATGTTGAGATTCCTATTGAGCAGAATTTGTTGCTTGAGAGGACAATTTGGTACCAATGTTTGTTCCCTTGTGCTCGGAGGAGGAGAGCAGGCCGCTGAGGGACGTCTCGGACGTCAGATTGATGATCGAGGTGGCCGTGATGGGTCTTAGGGTACGTGTGGTGATCTTATTTCGTTTCTTTTCTTGCCTTGGTTTCCTTTCTAACTTAACCGCTGCTTTTTTCATGCAGACTTTTCTTTTGGAGGTAAAGAACATGCGCCGAGGCAACATTCGCTCGGGACTCTTCTTGCAAGCGATGGAGAAGTATCGCCGCTACCGGGATAGGTGTCGCGTGATGCGGGAACACCCGAGGAATGATCCTCGTAGCCGGGAGTTGGTTGAAGAGTTGGCGAGGCGGGAGATTCTAGTGCAGCAGGCTCAAAATAGGTAAACGCTCTCGAGGAGCAACTTTGCTGTAGAATAGAGTTGTAATTCACTAGTTATTCCAGATTTGTCGTTGGGACGAGGAGTTGGAGGCCGAGAGGAGTGCTACAGCTGAGAAGGACCGCCGCAATCAGGAGGCTTTGGCGGAGGCCTCTAAGGCCCTGATTAGGCAGATGGTCAAGTTGGATGAGGAGCTCACTGCCTCGAGGCGGCAAGCCAGGGATGCTTCGATGAATGCTGGGGCATTGGAGGCGGCGGTCCGCATTCGCAAGAGGGATTGGGAGCTGGAGAGGTCTGCTGCGGCTTTTAGATTAGCGGGGCTAGAGCAACGCATTGGCATTTATGAACGTGATGCCCAGACCACAACAAATTAGATTACGGCCTTGGAGGCCGAGAATCAGCGCCTGAGGGATCAGGCTGCCTCTTACAGCCCCGCTCGTGATCTCTGGTCTTTTCCTGAGGCTCATCTTGACGTGTACAGAAAGCTATGGGAGGCTGGTATTGTGCCCGAAGCTATTTACGAGGGGGCCCGCCAAAAGGCCTGTGATGCTCGTCTTGGCTGTGGCTTCGACCTAGACACTGCGGGGGCTGATGATGGCGCTGAGGGTGCCGCGGATGGCACTGAGTGAAAGAAGGTTTTTTTGTAAAGTTAGTTTTATTCTGTTCTTCTGTTTTTTTATTGCCGTTTGGCCCTTACTCTTCTTTGTTCACCGGCCTTGGTCGTTTGTAAGCGGGGGTGACCCGTTGTAAATGGATTAGTATATATATATATATATATATATATATATATATATATATATATATATACACACACACTTTTTATGTTCTTTTTCCTGTATCCAAGTTTTCTTTTGGCACTTGTTCGGGGAGGGGGGGGGCTCCGCATTTAGAGCTTTTATTGTGGGTATGCTATAATCGTGAAAACGTCGATGGCCTTGGCCATGATGACATTGATGGTTTTGGCCCGTTCGATGACTTCAACTGTTGTCGGGTCGTTTGCTTGCCCTGGTCGAAAACTTGGTGGGCTACTAGCGTCGACGGCCTTAGCCGTGATCGATCGCTTTTAGAATTTTTCTTTACTCGGTATGAGCGAGTTGTAGCCGTTACTTGGCGAGGGTGGCGTATAGCCTTAGTCCCAGTTCGGGCGTGGGTGAATTGCAGGCCGTGGCCTTGCAATTCGACTGGGGCCGGACTTATCGCGGCCTGAATCTTATTTCGGGTTAGGCATACTTACTTTATTGGAGAGGGTTCTTAAATTATTCCTTCGTTCGTTGGGGAACAAGCCTTGCAGCATCCGATGGTGAGGGTGTTCGGCCTGAGTCTTGGTTCGTTGGGGAACAGGCCTTGCAGCGTCCAATGGTGAGTGTGCTCGTCCTGGGTCTTGGTTCGTTGGAGAACAGGCCTTGCGGGTCTGGGTTGTTGTTCAACAGTGGCTGAACCTTTGCAATTTTCTTTTGATAGTGAAGGCGCATGGCCTGACTCCCGGTCCAACTCATAGTTGAACTTTTGGACGGGGGCACGTAGCCTGAGTCATCGTTCAACTGTAGTTGAACCTTTCAATTTCTTGATGTCGAAGGCACATATCCTGAGTCTCAGTTCAACTCATAATTAAACTTTTGGGCGATGACACGTAGCCTGAGTCGTTGTTAAACCGTAGTTGAACCTTTGCAATTTTTTGATGTCGAAGGCATATAGCCTGAGTCCCAGTTTAACTCATAGTTGAACTTTTGGGCGAGGGCATGTATCCTAAGTCGTCGTTCAATCGTAGTTGAAACTTTACAATTTTTTGATATCGAGGGCACATAGCCTGAGTCGTTGTTCAACCGTAGTTGAACCTTTGCAATTTTTTGATGTTGAAGGCACGTAGCCTGAGTCGTCGTTCAACCGTAGTTGAACCTTTGCAATTTTTTGATGTCGAAGGCACGTAGCCTGAGTCCAAGTTCAACTCATAGTTGAACTTTTGGGCGAGGGCACATAGCCCGAGTCATCATTCAATCGTAGTTGAACCTTTGCAATTTTTTGTGATGTCGAGGGCACATAGCCTGAGTCCCAGTTCAACTCATAGTTGAACTTTTGGGCGAGGGCACGTAGCCTGAGTCGTCGTTCAACTGTAGTTGAACCTTTGAAATTTTTTTTGATGTCGAAGGTAGCCTGAGTCCTAGTTCAACTCAAACTTTTGGGCGATGGCACATAGCATGAGTCATCGTTCAACCATAGTTGAACCTTTGAATTTTTTTGATGTCAAAGGCACATAGCCTGAGTCCCAGTTCAAATCATAGTTTAACTTTTGTCTTTTCGCAAAACCCGTTGTGAGCAGGGTGTCGGGTGTTAGGTTTTTATTTGAGATCTTGTCCGATTTGTGTGTAGTCTTCCTGACTAATTTGTAGAGGTCATTCTGCTATGGATCTTGGTTCGAGATGCCTTCATGCCATCTTTCGGTAGGGTCCCGTATCGAGGGGATAGGGTATCTCGCCCGTGTTCTCCCCGTAAGGGGGGGAGGGTCTGCTTCTTCTTCTTTTGCTTTCTGGAGAGTGGGGGGAAGTCGGGGCTTCGGACTCTTGCCGGAGCTTTCGAGTTCACTTTACCCGATGCGCTATTTTGGCTCACTTGAGCTGGTTGTTTTCCCTTCTGGGTGTTTCCTTCCTTCTTTGGTCTAAGGATGAACTACGTGATTCTGCTATAAAATCCCCACAGACGGCGCCAAATTGTTTGGCTCAAAGTTCTCACACACTTTATAAGCACAAAACAATCAAAATAAATAAAGGGCCAATCATAGCAGATTGTAATAATCAAACGGCCAAAATGAAAAATGCAAGAGACAAATGTTATCCGTTAAGAAGAGGAAGGTAGAGACTTTTTATTGATAATATCGATTTGGTCTGCCTCTACATGGAGGTTTCAGAGCCTTACAATGACCTTCTCTCTTTTCTAGAGAAGTGTGGTGAGGAAGAAGAGGAAGAAGCAGCCCCCTTTTAGGGTTCTTTCTCTTAGTATTTATAGCTGTGAATCTGCCAGCTGGCGTTGGACGGTCGTGATCATGTCAAGGGGATGCCAGCCAGTAGCGAACAAGCCGTGACCTTATTGATTAAGCCGAGTGTTCTTCAAGTGCTTATCATTAACGAATAGTTACGTCATTTGTTATCCCAAATAAGCTTAAGAGCCAATTAATCTTATTAATTATCACGAGTCAAGTTTTGACCCATACAGTTATTTCATATTATACAAGATAGTATCTAAAGAGAAACCAAATTTGAGGATGGTATATTCAGTTTTTCCCTTCTGAATATGACAATTGTAAGAGATAACAAAATGATGAGTACTTGATACCAGAGTTGCATTTTTGTTGTTTACCAGATTGAAGTACACTGAACAAACTTACTACCAAGATTGTGTCAATTTTCATTTTTTTTAATTATACAAGAAACATATTCTTATCTAATGCATTGGATATCATATTTAGTTATGAGAAACATGTTAATAATTGGATTGACGTTTACTCTATTTATTTCTGTATATTTGTTTCTGTTGGATAACTTGTCTTAAGTAAAATATTAACAAAAAATGGTGAAAATATGCCATCATTATTTCACCAATCTAAATAAAAAAAAAATCTTACATAAATGTTCCAAATAAGTTCTACCTTACCAACCTTTAGCTATTAATTATGGAATTAAAAAATTTAGCAAAATATATATAAAAACTGAAAATCCAATAAATAAGTCTCTAAGCATCACGTGCAAAGATCTCTTTCCATATTTTTAAGTATGATCAACAATATTAGATGCAAGGTGGAAACGGAAGTTTATTGATGATGTGGCAAACAAGGTGATAAAATACAAAAAATAATAATAATACACACATATGTATGTATGTCCAAAAATTTAAGCAAAAAATGAACTTTTTCAATGGGTACTGTTGAAATTTATTGAAAACATATAGATTAGTCAATATAAAAAATTTGAGAAAGATTAGAGGTGTTTTGGAATGATTTGTATCAAAATTCATAGTTAAAATCGAGTTCAAAAAATCCTTCTGCAACACATGTATTACGCATGTATCACACACAGAGGTATACATGGACATACATGTGATACACATTTAATGCAAATATGATACATAAATAATACAGAGTGTGACACTTCAAATTTTCAATTCAAACCACCTAAAAACTCCACTAAATCATTCCAAAATTAAGATTCAAACTCCTTAAGATGTACCCAGTCTATCCTAATAATACCCACTCAAAAGAAAGTGAAATTTGATATTTTTTTACTATAAATAACTAATTGGCTGATTTGCTAACCTTTAACTAATATTCACAATATTTCATGAATTGAACAAGTTTTGTAATAAGACATAGCTAGTAGTTTCTAATAAAAATTACTTTTTGATTTTCCGGCATGCACACAAACACAAGAAGAAAACAAGTTTTACATTGTCCGGCAAAACCACCTATTAGTCCCAACAATCCTATATCATAATTCATATCTTTCAACTTTTTTTTTTGTTCAACAAGCTCTTATAAAGAAACAGTCCGAATGACATAAGATCATTAACCAAATATTTTAGAAAATGTTAACGCCCTAAATAAGTTTACAAAAGTTCTGTTAATATAGTTAGATGTAGCATAATTTATATGCTAAAATTTTTGGAAAATATATTAGCCAATTTTTTTTGAGATAAGAATATATGTACCATTTTAAACTTCTCCAATAGAATTTGTAAAATGCAAGTCAAACTACCAAGTGAAAAATATGTAAAAAAAGCAGCAAAACGTGGTCAAAAGAATTCGAACCTGCGCGGGCAAAGACAACAAGATTTCTAGTTATGCCAGACAACCAATCCGGCACGACCATTTGGTGCTACAAAAACTACTTCATATTATATATATTTTGTAATAATAATACCACAACAACAATTCAACGTGTTCCCACATGTGGGGAGGGTAGGATCCATTTGTTCATTTGGTTTCCCAATCTTCCCATTTTTAACATTCAGAGTACATTAGTTCCTCTATTCAAGTGTTACAAGAAAGAGTTCAAGAAATGGATCGGATGAGAATATAATGAAGTCAGAGGCGGGTCAAGAATTTTAAGTTTATGAGTTTCTGTCGCATTTTGAAATTAAAATACAATAACAATTGTGTTCACAAATAGATATTTAATAAAAAAATTAAAAAAAATACAAAGTCTATGCAAAAGTTATTGGGTTCCTGAAAACCCGTATACTACACGCTAGATCCATCCCGGAATGAAATGATGGTGGGAGAGAATATATAAGAGAAGTAAAGGTGAAAGGAGAAAGGATTTATAGAGGGTTTAACGTAGCTTAAAAAACAGCGCCGGAATTCAGAAGCAGAGCCAGAATTTGATGTTTATGGGTTCAGGAATTTAATATATTTAAGTTATTGAGTTTGAACAAATATCATTGGGTTCGACTGAATCCGTAGATATCTTCTAGCTCTGCCCTGCCGAAATTAGATATTAATTATGGATTCCGATGAATATATCTAGTAAGTTTTGTTTAAATTTTATATTTGTATATATATTCATAAATATTTCTGCCATTAAACAATAGCAGACAAGATAACATACTGATGTTATGGGACCATATGTCTTCCATTGAGCCAATAATAATGGCAGACAAGAACAGATCAATTCTTTCTCTTCAAGTTTCATTTGCATTCATTTCCACTTCAGGTAGATTTATGGCAATGAGTTTGACTTTATTAGAATGTGTTTTTCCATGTCCCTCGATTCTGGGCGATTTAGCCCTTTGGTTATGTGTAAATGTTTTCATAATTTTTAATATAGAGTATGAATTTATATGTGAAAATCTATTTAAATTTTAATATATTAGGTTGAACCTATAATTTTAACAGTATAATGAGTTTGATAATAAAAATCTAAAAATCGAACTCACTAAATTTAGTTTTTTATAAAGTAATTTCATATCTTGCAATCCTATCCAACATCACCAATGTAGTTTTTTTTTTATACTGTTAGGTCGCCTAAAAAATATATACAATTAATCTTTTATATATAAAATGTAAGATTTCTAATCTTGAAAACAATAAGATAAATTTCTTGCTATAATAGATAAAGATGACATGATAATATAAAGGGATAATGTATGAAATCTACCTAATCTTATGACCCATTTACCAACTATACATCTTTTCTTTTCGGAGGTTCTATTACCCCTAAACTTATTTTTACCATAAATAATTTAACATTATATGTTGTATAATCAATTAATTTAGCATTATTTTTACAATAATTTATTTGATGTGTCGGGTTTAATTGAGCATATAATGTTAAATAAATTACGGTAAAAATAAGTTCAGGAGGTAATAGTACCCCCCCCCCCCCCTCCAAAGAAAAAGGTGTATAGTTGGTAAATGGGTCATAGAATGGGGTGTATTTTATGCATTATTCCTAATGTACAAACTTAACATCATCTAATGGTGTAATGTGGCCCGGGCCTGAACCGGACCGGACCGGGCCCGCGGTCCTGGCGGTCCCGGGCCTGCCGGTCCTATAGGCCGCGACGGGCTGGTCCAAAACTGAAGAACCGTGAACCCGGGAATGCCAGACGGGCCTGGGTCGGTCCTGGTGGGCCCAACGGCTTTTTAAAATTTTTTTTTAAAAAGAAAAACAGTAACGGCTCTTTTGTAAAAATAGTCGTTTGGAACTTTATCAAATAATCATTTGCCCCCAAACTTTAATTTAACCCCAAAATTTATATAATTACAATTTTTCCCATATCTCAACTATAAATACCCCCTCATTTTTTCATTTTTATTCACTAATTTATCAATATCTCTCAATCTCTCTTTCAATCTTTCTACTACAATTGCTTAATTTATTGTTGAAAATTCGTGAAAAATTGTAAAGTTGTTGAATTGAAGTTTTCAAGTGTTCAACGATTTTCAATTTTGAAGTTGTTCGGAAAAACTCGTTTCAACTCTTACGTTTTAATAATATATTTTTGTATGGTTTAGTTTGCATAATTATAATTAGTATGACATTTTTTTAAATGTTCGGTAAAGGAAAAGGTAAAATCGGTAAAAGTAGTGGCCATAATACTACCCTTCCCCCGGCTCCCCAACCTACAAAAGATAAACAAGTTGAAAGTAGTCGTCAAACTAGACGTCCTACTCCGCCTCCCGTAATGCTTGATAGTGATCACCCTTATTTTCAATTTACCGATAGTAAATTTCTACATGATTTTGCAGTAGGTGATAGATTAGATGATGAAATTATGAATGCTCTTTATCCTATTGAACCTATCTTAGAGGAAAATGAGGATGATGATGATGAAACCCAAGCACCAGATTTAGATGATACACCTACTAGTCCTGTTCATAACTCAAGTAATGCACCATCACACACACCTGTAGAAACTCCAACTTTTAGTAGACAACCTACTAAACATACAGAAACATCATTAGTTTGGAATTTTTTTACTCAAGTAAGAGAACTAAATAAGGCTAAGTGTAAAACTTGTTGGAAATTACTGGTTCATAAATTTACTGGAGACCGTAGCGGCACGAGTAATTTGACTAGGCACATAAAAACACACCCTACAGATAGGACTAGATTTTTTCAAATGCAAGCATATCAAGAGGGGACAAGTGTAAATTATGCGGTTAACCCTAGTACAGGTTCAAATCTAATTCAACCAGGAATTAACACTGTCACTGGAGGTATTTATATTACGATCCAATAGAGATCGTGAAGAATTAGCAAAGATGATTACCGTTATGTGCTTACCTTATACTTTTGCTTCTAATCCTAATTGGGTTCATTATATTAGAATAGTTTTTAATCATACTTATAAAGGTTGGCCTCGCGCAACAGTTAAGATCGATATTTATAAATTCAAACATGAATATGAATAATATTTGCGCTATTTATTTACTCATATACCTAATCGGATTTCTATTACTACTGATATTTGTAGAAGTAATAATGAGTGTGATTATCTAACTGTTACAAGTCATTAGATAGATGAGGACTGCACAATGCAAAAACGTATAATTGCGTATAGAATAATTAATTCACGTCACACATGTAAGTTTATAGCTAACACTATTTCAGATATTTGTAGATATTTTTTGCTTTAGCGATAAAATAATGGCAATTTCTATGGATAATGCTTCTAGTAACACTAGTGTTATAGGCATGCTTACAAAAACACTAAATCCTGTATTTAGTAATATTTTCCATGTTAGATGTATTTGTCATATTTATCATTAAATTGTCGGTGATGGTATGCGAATTTTAAACATAGAAATTGAAAAGGTTCGAATGGCTCTTAATTGACTTTTTTATTCAAACCGTAGAACTAGACTTAGAGAGTATTTTAAAAAATGTGATGAATATGACCTTAGAGAAAGAAAAGTTCCTATACCTTGCCCGACTAGATGGAATTGTATATACGAAAGTTAGTAGTTGCATATAAATATAGAAACCCAATTAATGCAACGTTTAATTCTCGGGTAGGTGGTGATGATAATGATTAAATGCTTACTACCCAACATATGACGAATGTTAAAATTCTTTTAGATTTTTTAGAACATTTTCAAGTTGCTACAAATGTATTTTCTAGCAATATTATCCTACTATTTCAAACTGTTTAGTTTATATTGCCGCACTAGCTGATTTGTTTGTTGAATTTGGCGAGAGTGACGATATTTATGAACTTGCTATAAATGAAATGAAATAAAAATTTAAAAAATATTTTTTCCTTATCCCTCCTATTTTTGGTGTTGCTGCAATGTTAAATCCAACAATGAAATTGGAAGGTCCTCATTTTTTATATTCAAATATTTATAAGGCTTTAGATCTTTCAAATGAGGAATTTGCTACACTTGGCGATACAAAAGCATCAATTAAAATTAATGCTCAAACAATTTATACTTCAATTTTAAGTATTTTATTATTAAATTCCACTCAAATATTATCGAACGACCCCTAAAAGTTCGAGATGAGAAGATAAAAGTATGTCGCATCAAAGAAACAAGCTGACACAAGTCACGTGATTCGTAGAATGTCAAATGCCACGTAATCCGACAGGTCAAGCGATTGACCAGGAAAGTATATTTCACTTTAATTCTTTTGTTCTTTTTATATTTAACTAATATCTATAAACGTGCGTTGCACGTTAATAATAACACATGATGGTTTAAATAGTTATTTTTATATAAAATAATAATAAAATTTAATTAATGAGAGAAAATTTATATGTAATACTACAACAATCATTTAAATATCAAAAAATATTGTTGCATTAGCATATTACGTGAATTCAAAATGATAGGACATCATTGGAACTTATATAAACAGTCAATTTTAGTCATAATAAGTAGATAATTATGAATTGTAGTATAAACATATCTAATGTGATGATATTTTACCGAACACTTTTTTATAGAAGGTACTTTTTATATATGTTTCCTTCTAATGCTTTGGTTACTCTACCATAACCAGAACTCTTGTTGTCGATATTGATATATCTCTTGAAAGTGCAACATATAATTATTAGTATAGGAACATATATTGTGATAAATATAGTTCAATATTTAGGATGTTTGTTCTTGTACTTTATTTATTATAACATCAAAACATAAACATACTGAAACTTATTTTCGCACAAAACTAAAAGAATATTCTTTAGTTTCGGAAGACGAAAGTTGTCGGGGAAAAACACATACTTAGACGCACACTGACCAATATCATAAGTTCCGCATGTATAATATTATTGTCAAGACTTCTATATACCATATGTGTACCATTACATAAGCTATTTAGCGAATTTAAGTTTTCAGTAGCATGACAGGCATAAATCTATGTTAAAAGGAAGATAGTTTTTAACTTAGTCTATTATATATATGGTGACACTAACATACGTAAGAAATAATGAACTTGACAACAAACATGTACAGTAAAAGGTCAATTGGCATTAAAGTATATAAGTATTCTTATTGGTAGTTATTGTTGGTATAAACTTTTGCTAGCTAAGATAGCTCTTTAATTTCTATCTTGTAATTTGCACAAATTATTTTTTTAATCTAACGATGAAGATATTTTTCTTATTAATTGCACTACTGTTATCATTGGGGTTGATAATCAAGTGTTCTACAAGAACCAAATCATCTTTTATTGGATGCTCTTCTTTGTTTCCGATGCGAGCTAAGAAGTCAGTGAATGTTGGATCGGTTCTTACTTTTTATATTTTTTGTCATTTGAGAATCTTTCATTTGAGATCATAAATATAAATTTGGCAAGTTAGCTTTTACATTTTCTGATTTGGTCAATTTTAAAACTACTGATCGAACTTGAAAGAAATCACCTCCCAAACTATTGTTGTTCTACCAAACGGTTCATCGATATCTGATATATCTCTAAGACTATGTGCGATGGATTCGATCGTCTGACGCTTAGCCAAAAATATTTCATCCCATATTATCACTTTTGCTCTCCTTCTAAATTTAGTACTATTGATCTGATTTGATATATTTATGATGGTTATTTCAGTTATTTTAAGAGATGTATTAAATCTAAACTGAGTTGTAGGACCTCATAATAAAATCGACACTACTTGTTCTTATTGTTAACAATATCATGCCTCTTGATATGATATTTGCAAGTAATGCATGACATAGGAATATTATTTCGATTCCTCCGGGGACATCTAAAAAGGATAATCTTGCTATACCAGGATAGATTTTTTATAATATAATCTTGAAAGCTTATTCTTATTCAGAATTTAGTTTTGATTGTGCTTCAAACACTTGTATGAACTTCTTAATATTATATTTTTTTCAACTTGAAAAATAATTTTATTATAAGATGAATTTAAAAAATAATTTAATTAGATTCTCTTCCTAAATAATTAATTGAAAGATTTCATTATTTGATTTTAAAATATAATTTATTTTCTGTTGAATTAGATTCTTAAAATTAGTTCATCTCATATTTGAATATTTAACCGTGATTATAATTTTAACCACCATAAATTTTATTTTTAAAGAGTAAAAAGATCGATGATATTCCACTTTTAGATTTTTATGTTTGCAAAATCATTAGTGATATTGAGTTTTACCAACATTTTTATTTCTTTTCTCGCACATTTATATTCCTAAAAATTTTCTTAGTTGTTCTTTCATAATTGGGTATAATTTTCTATATTACACAAAAAATCAATAATAATTTTTTTGAGTAAGAAAGAAATTCAAATATAATATATTATCGTGGGGGATTTTTTTTCAATTTCCCTATGAGTTATTCTATTTAATATTTTAGGGATATTTTTTGGTATTGAATATTATAAAGTGGTAATGTATAACCAATATGGAGAATTTTTATAAAATTAGTTTTATTGAACCTTCATACATATTTTTAATAAGAATTCAATAGACAATATTGTATTACTTTTAAAAGAAAATATTTAAAAAATTAATATAGAAGTTTTTGTAGTCCAAAAAATAAGCTATTACAACTATGTCATTTCCCTATGAGTTATTCTATTTAATATTTTAGGGCTATTTTTGTTGATTAATATTATATTTGTACTTTTATATAAATATAGGCTCTCCTATTTCTTAATGAATTTGGACAATGTAATACGTTTTCAATTTAAATTAGTAATAGGAATTTTTTAAGAAGTATATCCTAAAGTAATAGGATTACAAGGCTAATCTATGCCCGAAAATAATTATGTTAATAGAATTCCTAAAGGTAATCATGTAGAATATATAACGTGTAGTATTATGTCTTTAAACTAATAGGATTACAAGGCAAATATCTAGTATTTCGATTATGTTCTTTTATTGTGAGTTATTATATTTAATATTAAAAGATTATTTTTGTAATCCAAATTTTATTTATGCCTTTATAATAATATAAATATAAATATAGATAGATAGATTTTTATTTTTACCTCATCACCGATGGTTACTCTCCATCTGCAAGCTTGGGGGTTACACGCTGATAGAAATCCTCCACATTCTTTTCATTTTATTCAAAGAATCACTTGTTAAATAAATGCAAAAAAACAAAAAAATAAAAGTGAAATATAATGATTAAATTCAAGTGCTTAATGTACAACTTGGTATCAGTAGTTATATTATGGTTGTATCATATTCTATTATTTAAAAATTGCAATTAACAAAATATTATTAAAATGTTTTATTATGTGTTTGGTAACGAATGATGGTCGACCTAATTGTATTCAATTTTATGGATATTAATTAAAATTCAGAAGTATATCCTAAAAGTAATAGGATTACAAGGCTAATATTTATGCCCGAAATTAATTATATTAATAGGATTCCTTAAGGTAATCATATAGAATTTTTAATGTGTAGTATTATATCCTAAAACTAATAGGATTACAAGGCTAATGTCTAGAATTCCGAGTATGACCATTTATTGTGAGTTATAATGAATTATATCCTAAAACTAATAGGATTACAAGGCTAATGTTTATAATTCTGATTACGTCCTTATATTGTGAGTTATTATGCTTCATATTAAAAGGTTATTTTTGCAATCCAACATTTTATTCATGCTTTTATAATAATATATAGATATAGTTAAATTCAGAACCACTTCTTCCAAAATACTACTAATTGCTTCAAAAAACAAAAAATAATTTTAATAAAAAATTATCCACACCCTGTGTTTACATAAATCGGCTAGATATATGACATGTTTATTTAATATACAAATACATAGTCCAGGTATAATATGTGTATAATCATGTATACCGACTAAAAAACAATAAACAGTAATCAATCGATTATTTGTGTAAAGATCCCAATACATATAGTTAAAAGCGTTTGAGGGAAGTGCTTTTTTGCAAAACAATAATAAAGAAGATTAGCAATCAATCATGCATAAGACAACAAATGATTTATAGTCTGGATAAGTTTATCTTCAGAAACCAAAATTAAAAAACATTAATACAACATCTTATAAACAATAATAATAATGAATATTTTTCTTTGGAAAAGTAGCCTAACCAACATAGATCCCCTAATAGCATCTTGTAGTATAATGTTCTCCTTCAAAATACAATTGCAAGTTGAATGTGTTTTCCTTCATTTTCCTTTCCCTTATTGCAATTTGGGCCTTGAATGCTTATTTGGGCTTAGGCTTGGGCTTTTCACACCCATGACCGGCTTCCAACTGATGGGCTTTGAAACTTTGGGTTCAAACTTTTCCTTTTGGGCTTACCACAAATGCATTGACATTCATAACCATAAAAGTTACCAAAGCAAGAAAACAAGCCACTTCCACCATCAGTATGCCTTCTCGTGTGACGTCCGGTCGAATGGTAGCTACTCGATGCCATCCCCCGATCGTAGAGTGGCGGTAGCTCGGTCCGCCACCTCTCGAGCTTCGACCTGAGTCCTTCGACGCTCTCGTCCAAGCTCCAACCATCCAAAACTGAGCTCTTTTCCTCTTCCAATGGGTATTTCTTTTCAGCCATAATTGCAGCCACCTCAGAGGGTGATGGCCCAACTTCTGAATCAGACCACATTGAATGGGCCTTATATGGGCCTCCAAATATAAACTTCCCATTTTGACCTGGGCCTGGGCCTAACACTTTTGGGCCTCCATAATCATATCCGGCATTCCTTGGCATGGGCTTTCCAATTACTGTAGTTTGTTTCTCTTTGGGCATTTCGCCAACTCCTAAACCTTTGGATTTTGTAACAGATTTTTCATCAACTGCTTTAGTTGTTGGTGAGTCAGTTCCAGTCTTCTTTTCATTTGTGGGCTTGCCTTTTTCTCCAAGTTCTAACTCTATAAGTTTGAGTTTGGGCTTTTCAGCTTTGGGCCTATTATTATCTTTGGGCTTGTTTATAAGACTAGATGACCCTTTACTCACAATTGAATCACTTAGGACTGAACCAGACTTACCTTTTTTATCTTTTGTTTTTGGTTTTTCCCTTAGCTCAGCACCACTTATAACAGAACTTGCTTTTCCTTTTTTCTTCATCATATGCTTTGGTGGCTCAAAGGAAATGCTAAGTATTGAACTTTCTTTTTCTACAGCCACAGCCTTCTTTTTTGGAGGAACTGCAACTAATGAACTGTTAGCCATTGATGCACTATCGAACGTAACACGTTCGCTACGTTCACTCCTTGTACGACGTAGTATAGGTTTTATTGTGGTGGTGTTGTTGTTGATGTTGTTGTTGTTATCGACCTTGTTATTTTGAGTTTCTATTTTTTCGTTGTAGTTGGGAAGATGTGCATCTTCTTCCATCAAATCGCGATATCCAACTGCTGACATACTCAATTGTCTGTATAATGGCATACTTCTCATTGTGCCACCCAATAATGTCACACCAATGTTTAATATTCCTTGAGGGCGACCTGATGGACGGCGTATCTATACCAAAAAAAATCCACCTTTAGATCCAATTGCACACTTATTAAATCAGGTTTGTAGGAATGTGTTGAGAAACCTACTAAATATATACATATAATAAACTGCGAACCCAATGTAAATGGGTTGCGGATTTGAGTGACAAAAAATGGTTGCCATAACCCTACAAACTTTAAATTTTGAATTGTCCGTGAAAGGAAGAACACCAAATAGCAAAAATGAAAGAATAGAGGACAATTAACATTTCATAATTTCATCTCTCTAAAATTATATTTTTTAACTGATAAAGGAGATAAAAATAGAGGAAAATCAAATATATACACGCATGCAACTTTCTACGTGGACGTAAACAAATATTCAAAAGAAAACTAAAACCAAAAGAGATGAATATTGAAAGAAACAAACCTGAAGTGCAACAAAACGCATACCAATATGGTGTTGGTGTTGCAGCCTAGTAGGAGGAGGGATGAGATTTCCGACGAGGACACGAACGGAGCCGACGAGCGAATCGCGAAACCAATGGACGGAATAAATGTCAATCTGAACTGCAGATGTGTCCTGCCGAAGAAATTCCTCATCTACCCGAAAAACAAACTTATCGTTCCACGTGGGATTGTTACCTCCTTCGGCATCAACCCCAGTGGTGAGTTTTCGGGTAGGGTGGACCCACGCGGTCGCATAGGTTTTCATTTTGTTGGACACGGGTTCCAAATCTTGGGCAGAAATGATGTTTACTTCCAATAATTGGAATGGTTTCAAAACTCCCATTTTGGGAGGCATTTTGAATACTGGTAATGACGGTGATAGTGATGGTTGATGATGATGGAATATAGAATTTTCGCTCGCCGTCCGTCTTTGATGGGACGACGAGGGAAAAGTTTTGCATTAACGTGGAAGGAGACCCCGAGGAGGGAAATTGGGGAAGGAGAGGAAGGTTATCTCTCGAGAGGACATTAAAAGAAAAAAGCGAATACAAAGGAAGTAATTGAATTCAAAGTCTTTTTTTGACCATAAGGCTATCAACACATTTGGATGATTTGTAATTCTCTAAATGTTATCTTCTAGAGTCAATAATCGTGGACCTTTAGTTTTAGACGAAAATAATTTCATATGTGAAATTTTATCACAAATAAAATCTAGTCATTTGGGCATTGGTTGCACGTGTATATAATAATTAAATATAGTAAAGAGAAGTCAGAAAAGAAAAAATAGAAAGGAAAAGAAAAGAACTTTCTATCTTATAATCACCTAGGAGTATTATTTTGTTGTTGATAAAGGCATATTGGTTGGCATGAATGATTAATCGAGAGAGCTTTTATCTCTTCTTTTTTGTAAATAAAAGAAATCTTTTTCCAAAATTTTATAATTTTTTTCCCATGCAATCTTTAAATAAAGAGTTTAATAAGTTTTAAGCAATACTGTCAGCTTGAAATTATACTATTTACCGAATCAGGTTACTTGTAATTACAAGGTAAATTTTTACGTACAATAAATATTAGTAATTGATAATTTAGTAAAAATAATGATCTAATTTGAAAGTGTACCAAAGGATGAAGTAACAAATTGAAGATGATGTGTTCCTTCAATATTTGTACAATATTCTGAGCTTTGAGTCAAACTCTAATAATTTCTTTTTTTCCTAAAACGTTTCACATGCTATTAAAAGTATTTTTACATCTTATAATCTTATTTCTGAAAATCATGGATGTTTGCCTGCACATCATGAAGGTGAAGAAGACAAGATAAAGAAGAAGAAGAAAGTGTAACAGAGAATTTCGTTCTGACAAAAAGTTTTCAATATAATCTAAGTGAGTTAGATCATATTTGTGACTGACTGGACTGGACACGTGAAACAGAGACAGCTCTTGGATCATGCAAGTTTATTTCCTGATGGATTAAATAATAGTTGTTAGATTTGTTCATCTGTAGAAACTTCCCTCACGTGAATAGCATGTGAGGGAATACAAGTTTGTTGCTGAGAAAATAGTTATTAGTAGTCCAATTAGGTTAGGACAAGTGTACATATATTTTCACTTTCTGTTATATTTTTGATTCTTTGGCATTGCATATAAACATGTACAGAAAGATGATGAAACACACTGCAGATTTCAGAACCTTTTCTTCAATACATGGCATCAGAGCAGATTAGCTCGATCTAGTAATACAATCAATCAATTACATTAGCTCTTCTCTGAAACATAATGGGTGACACTACCACTGTTGCAGAAACAAGCAGTGCTACGAAGACTCTGACCTATGATCCTAATCACCCATACCATCTCAATAACTCCGATTCACCGGGTATAACTCTAGTCAATATAGTGTTTGATGGAAGAGGATACCCAGGATGGAGAAGATCCATTCTTTTGTTACTATCAGCCAAGAAAAAGCTTGGCTTCATTAATGGAGTCTGCAAATTTCCAAATCTGAACTCTCCAGAACTTGAACAATGAAACTGTGTGAATGACATGGTCATCTCCTAGATCCTCAATGCCCTTTCAAAGGATACTATTGATAATGTAATTTACTCCAAGACTGCAAAGGAGCTTTGGGACAGCCTAGAGCAGAGGTTTGGCAAATCAAATGAAGCTAAGCTCTACCATCTGCAAATAGGAACTATCAGGATTAGTACAAGGGAATAGTGATATTGCAGGATATTTTAATAAACTCAAACGCTTGTGGGATGAGTTGGATGCTTTGAATATTATCATATGCTGCTCTTGCGTGTGTGTTTGTGAAGGAAAGGAAAATTTAGCTAAGTCATTGGAGGATCAGAGGTTGATCCAATTTCTGATGGGATTAAATAACATCTATGCACAGGCAAGAGGAAACATTCTCATGATGAATCCTCTGCCTGCCTTAGATGTTGCTTATTCACTTCTCTTACAGGATGAGAATCAAAGAGAAGTGTATGCTAATACAAGCTTCAACTAAGATTCACTTTAATTCATGGCAGCTGGAGATGCCAAACAACCATTAGCCCAATTGTTAGCAGACTTTGCAGCTTTCATGGTACCAGGACAGGGGAGAAATTTTCAAAAAAATAGAAATCAAGCAGAAAGTGGGACAACACTGGGACGGTACAATAATCCAGGATAAAAATTCAGTAAACCACAGCAGAAGTTCAAAGAAAAGAAGAGGTACAATCCAAATGTATCATGTACCTATTGTGGAAAAACAAGGCACACAGAAGAAGATTTCTATAGAATTATTGGATTTCGAGATGATTTTGAATTTACCAATCAAAAGAGCTATCAGAATCAAATCAAGGGAAATGCAGTTCTGGCACATGAGGATCATGAGAATCAGCGGGGACAAAATGCTGAAAACAACAACTTTGGGAACCAACTCACCAAGGAGCAAGCACCAGAAATGGTGAATATGTACAAGCAGGCAAAACTCACACAAGCAGAAAATTCAGGAATTAATGCTAATGCTGTAGCTGGTACTATTCTAAAATACTCAGGTTCAGTGTTTACAACTTTAAATTCAAACACTTGGATCATTGATTCAGGTGCCTCAGAACATATGTGTTTTGATCCTAATTCCTTCTTATTTCTTACTCAACTTCCTGTGCCTTTGAATATCAATTTACCTAATTCTTTCAAGGTAATTGTTACTTATATAAGAAGTGCGTTCATTCTCCCTGTGAGCACGTGATTTTTGCTTCACGGAAAACTACTTCAAAAGAAATCAAAAAAATAAAACAAGTTACCTTCGGGTACAATTTTGGGAATTTACGTGACATTTTGGTGATTTTTATATCCGTAAATGCTCAACTTGTTGTGATTAATTAAAAAAAACACAAAAATATATGTTGCATGCATTTAGGAATTAATTGTGCATTTTAGGACTTAATTAACCATAAAGTGGTTAAAAAGAAAATATAAAAAATATGCATTTTGTGCTTTGTCATTGTGTGATTTTATTTAAATGAGTGATTGGTGTTAATTGTTGAAGTGTTAATTAATAGGTGTGTGTAATTTACGTCTTTGATTTTGCACAATTTGTTTAGGATGTTGTTTAGCTTTTGGTTAATTAAGAAAGGAAGAAAAGGCCAAAAATGCAAAGAATCTAGGCCCAAATGCACGTCTGATCCGGTCTAAGACCAGGCATCTCTGAGACCTTTACCAAATGACGCCATTTTGAGCCCCAATCACTGAGCCATTGATCAATTCCAACGAACGGCCCAGATCAGGCCCTTCACTAACTCAAACGACGTCGTATTGGACGTCTGATCTGGGCCGTCTATCTCAATCTAATCCAACGGCCTTAAATCCTCCTCATCACCCGACCCAATTCATACCTGGGTCGACCCAGTCTCACTTAAGTGAGACGATGTTGTCTCATCACCTCCAAGTGATCCCAGCCATCCATCTTGATTGAACCAACGGCCACGATCAGCGTAACCCAATCCATATATAAACTCAAATCAACACCCCGTACCCCCAAAGCACCCCACCCTTTTCATTTCGTCGTCTCTCTCAAACCCGCAGAGACCAGACCTCCCCTTGAAACCCTAGCCGCCATGAGGTGATTTACACCAGAAACCTGGAGGCAACGATGCCAGTGTCCACCAAACTAACACCCCTTAACCTCCTTGACACCCTAAACATGAATCTGTTACCCGTTGGTCTCGAATCAAACGGCAACTTCTCGAATCTTCATTTGAAGAGTCGAGCCAAAACTCAATTTACTCCAAACCACCCCAAATTGATACCTAACACTCCCCTGACCTCCCTTATGCCTAAACCAACAAGGGTTTGGTTCGAATCTAACTAGAAAACCCAAGTCCCAAATAACCTGTATGAACCATAAAATCCAAAATTAGGCGTCTGTTCAAATTGATGGGAGATTGAGGTATAATAGTCTTTAATCTAGGTGTTCTCAACTGAGAACACCCCGATGGGAGTGTGTTCGACCTCAAATGGTCAAGTCTGACTCAAGACTAGTCCGTTTGGTCAGGAGTTTTTGAAAGATAAGTTTTCTTTTTCCTTCTATTTTTGTTTGTGATCATTTGCGTTCATTTTCATATTTGTTTTTATTTATTTGATTTTTCTATTTATTTTCCTGTCAAATCCTTCATCTCCCACAAGCCCTTTATTTGGTCGGTTTTCTGTTTTGTTTGTTAATTGGTTGCGATGAACTATGTGTTCAACTTGGTTAAAATTGTCCAATAGTTAGTTCATGTTAAGTTCCCCTAGTTCGTCCCAAAATCATGAATCACTCTATTCCATGTTTAGCCTATCTATTTTGTGTATTTAGTCGAATAAATAAGTGTCGTCGATTAGCTTTACATGTTTGAATGTTGGAATAACATGATAGCAAATTTGCTGATAATTCACGGCTTCAATTCTGATTGAGTCATTTGTTTGAATTAAAATCTGAATCTAGGATGAATTGGCTATAATAGTATGTCAATTCCATCTGAAATTAGTTTTTTAGTATGAGTTTTTATATGTTGTAGTTTCAGACCAGTAAGCATAGAGTTAGGGGATTTGAGTGAAGCCCATGTGTTGTAGGCGCGCCTGAAATTAATATTCATGCTCCCCATATACTTTAAGATTAAAAAATGAAATCAGTGGGTTTGCTAGTTGGAAATCAGAAACAGCATGGGGTTCAATTTTAAAAATAGGAATGACCAGTTAAAACTGACAGGTTTTTGAATTAATTAAATAAAAAGGGGTACTGTTTGAGTTGTCATAAGGACTTTACTAGTGGAAGATCAGAACATTAAGGGGTTAATGATAAAAGGGTAAAGGATGCACATGGGGAGGAAATAAAAACATGCTGAAAAATGAGGAATTTAGAATAGAAAATGTTTGGTTCTAGCTTATATAGAGGATTGATACAAAACTGAAAAGGGACTGGATTTTTGAAGATTAGATTTTAAGTATTAGGAGAGCGGAAAGTATCGAACTGGTTTATTAAGAAAGAGGTTCAGAACTTAAGAGGGAGTTTAAGGTTGAAATTTGACATGAAGAAGTCAGTTAATTTGGAGGGCTTTAAAGGCATTGAGAGTTTTTTTTTCGAACATTTTTGGAGAGTTTCTTTAGAGCTTGAAACAGACTGAGTTTTTGAGAGGTTGGCCAGTTTTTTTTGAACAACATCTTTGAGAGTTGGGAAGGTAGTCAGTTTTAGAGAGACTTGAGAGCTGAAAGAGAAATGTTACAGTTTCATTACCTCTTTTCGGATCATTTGAAGTGTTGGGATAGAATTCAATTCCTTAGCTCATTTAAGATTAGAAACAAATCGAACTATCTGTTTCTATCCTGCATTCGAGATTTGATTTCACTCGGAATCCATTAGTTTCAAGTTTGATTGGTTTGAGTTAGTTGGTGGAACAACTGGTTGTTTGCATTTCAGTTCCTGGGTTCAAATCTGACTTTTGGTATTATTTCGGGGCTGTTCTATTGATCCTGTTTGGTTTCCAAACTTTTCTGGACCTTGAATTTGTTTGAGTTGCTGTTGTGAACTGTTGTTGATTGCTGGTGTTGGTATTGTTGCTGATCTCTTTTTCCTTTCATTGTATTGCCATTTCCAGGTACGCAACTACTACACTGGTACGTAATGTAAGCTGGAATATTTGAAGCATGAATAAAATGAGCCTTAAAGTTTAAAGTCATTAGCTGTATTTGTATATCATAGGCTGTATGTATATATTAGTTATTAGTTCATTAGAATCATGTGAATAGTAGTAATGTATAAACAAATACTGATTTGTAGTAGTCTAGAGTTACAAATTCGTTTTTATGTATGTTAGTTAAAAAAACCAGTGGTGTAGTATTCTTTTACTATTATAGCTGGTTTGTTTCATTTATAGCCTACTTAAAAAAAAGCATACCAAGTTAAACAGATTAAGTAGTCAACTGTTCAGAATCTTTAGTTAACAATTTGTTCATTTAGCCTCTTGAAAAACAATTGTCCTTAGCATCGATCTCGTTTCTGCCATATTACAAATTAGAAACGTGTATAGTACCATATAGTTAGACCAAAGCCAGTGTAAGATGGTCCAGGACCAAATTTTGCATTATTCACGCTGGGTCTGGGCCTGCAAATGTTAAACGGAGGTCCATTTCATCCATTTAAGCCTTTAACAAACCACGTTCATAACTTAGCCTATAATAACTCTAGCATGCGAATAAGGTAGGATTTTGTTTCTTCTTTTCATTTTTTAGAGGCGCAACTAAATAAAAATTAGTCGTTTTAGGATACCCTTTAAAATAGAATGAGGCGTGCCTCGACGAAACAAATTTTAAATCGTTGAGCCCTTTAAAAGGACATAATAAGCAAATAGACTTCGGAATTGGCCGCTTAATAAATTTCACGACAAATACGTTTCTTTAATAAAATTACATTCTTAAACCCAGGTGTACATTGATGTGACCCAAATTCAAAACTCGTCGGAGTCAAAATATGTGATGACCACGTGTACACTGGTTGTGACGTGGTTCGAGATGCATTTTCACGACGTTGCAATTCTTTGTTAAAAAATGACAACAATAATAATAAAAGAGGTAAAAAATCACAATTTGCTCTAAGTACATAATTATTAAAATCAGATAAATAAGCCGAATATAACAGTTGAGAGACCATGCTAGAACCACGGAACTCAGGAATACCTAAAACCTTCTCTCGGGTTAACAACATTTCTTATCCGGCTATATCTGGTACGCAGACAGTAATTTAGAGTCAATTCCTTTCCTTGATTCGGGATTAAAACTGGTGACTTGGGACACCCTAAATCTCCCAAATGGCGACTCTGAAATAATTAATCCAATCCCGTTTGATTGTCCTTTAATTGGAAAAAACTACCTTCGCTCTTCGCGGGGGCGTAAAAAGGAGGTGTGACAGCTCAGGCGACTCTGCTGGGGAATAAAAACCCAGAACCACTGGTTCAGGTTTAGAAATTCGAGCTTATGATGAACTGTTATAATTTTGCTTTTTTATCTGATATTTTCATGTGATATGTGCTTAATGTGCATAATGATGTTTTGTTGCTGCTTTGATATTGTTTGACTGTATATATAAATTGTGCCGTACCCTTCTATCTTCACCTCTGGAGATGTGCTTACTGGTTGAGACTCCCTATTCTGTTAGTGTCATATACTGAAATAAGAAAGAGGCTCGGACAAGTTACTAAGCCGGATGGCCTTTTGGTTCCCGGAAAGTTTTCCTCTCCTCGACTCGAGTTGTCTGCTCAGGTAAGCCAGGTCTAGAACAAAAACCCAGGTTTGAAACCTAGTATAACAAAACTTCATGACGAATCCCTAGTAGGAACCCTTATTTGCATCACGTTGCATTTGACTTAGGGGACTCAACACAAGGGTTGAGTCCGCCTAGGATTAGAAACCTAAAATGAAAAGACCACCCTGATGCATCTTATTTGTTTTCCGTGCATTTATTTGTCTCGGGCCAGCATGCTGATAGACCTTTTGAATATCGTAAATATTGTGAAATTAAGGAAAAGAAAAAAAAGAAATAGAAATAGCAATTAGGGAGTTAATTGTTTATTTTAGAAAAAACTAATGACCAAATACTGCCGAAACTCTGTCGAATTTTGAAAAATGATATGTTTTGCTAAAAAACAAAGAAAAATAGGGAAAAGAGTCTTTTATTTTGGAAAGTTGTATGTTGAAAAGAAAATGAAAAAGAGTCCAGTTTTAAAATAGTTCGGTTACTCTGCCCGAACTACGCTCATTTGATTCTCACTAGATGTGAGATACGTAGGCAACCCTCATTGGGTCCAACCTCCCCTTTGCAAAGAATATCAAAAACTGTCAAAGTTTTTATTTTTAATCATAAAGAAGTCGGGTGACGCTGTCTTTTGTCAAAAATAGCCGAATGTTCCCGAAAGAGACACCGGAAGGTTGACTTTGCATAAATGGCCACTTTTGGTCGTTTTTGGATTTTTCATCGGTTGACTCACACAGCCTTTAAATCTTCGTACCGGAAGTGCTGAAAGGCCGTGTTCAGAAAATCGGATCTTTCCCTTTAATTTGGAACAATGAAAAATAGCCAAATGTCAAATTTTAATTTTCATCATAAATAAGTTAGGTGATGTTGTGTTTATAAAAAATATCCGAATGTTCCCGAAAGGGGCGCCGGAAGGCTGACTGTACATTAACAACCACCTTTGGGTCATTTTTAGATTTTGGACCGGTTGACCCACACAGTCTTAAAATCTTCGTCCCCGAAGTGCTGAAAGGCTGTGTCTGCAAAACATGCCTTTTATTTTAATTTAAAAAAAAGAGTCAGTGGTCGAGTGAAATACCCTTGGAATTTTCTATAAAAACAAACTGAGCCAGTTTCGGAAGTGTCTTAAATCATTTTTGCCAAGATAGCCTTAGAGTATCTTTGAGTTGTCGAAAGGCTATTTTCGTAAAAGAACGAATAAGTTTGTGAAATATCATAAAATAATCCTACCCGGCATCAAAATTTTGTGATAAATTGGGAAGGGGCCACGTTTGCAAAAAATAGCCATTTGGTTGAATTTGGCAAATAGTAAAGGGAAGTTGGCTATTTTTTTTGAGTTTGTAATTCTTTTGATAGAATATGCGGATTGTTTTATTTTCAAGTCTGTATATTGTCTTTTCGTCATATTTTAATAGTTTGGTTAGTTTTTAAACCATTGTAATTAAAGCTGGAGTGATCGGTTTGCTGTAAGCTGGAGTGATCGGTTTGTGGTAAGCTGGAAGAACAAGATCCAGGATAATTTGATTCAAGACAGTGACACCCAGAATATCACGGTTAATCCTTTACATAAACATGATGATGCACACTTAGTGGGGATGATGCCCGATGACATGGGGTATGAGAATGTACTGACTAAAGCTGAACATCTTGAAGCATATAGTCGTGTTGAGAATATGGATGCGAAGCTCAATGGCTAAAAATGCCGTGCTATTTAATTGGAAAGACGCTCCATGTCTGGGTGAGCTGGAGGGAGTCTTGGTAGTGAGCTCTGATTTTCCTTCTTGTTTTCTGGATCATTCCGGGGTTGTAATCCGATTTCATTTATTTTTGTACTTGTCAACGTTTGAAACTTTGTTATCCCGTTAATCAACGAAAAAGAAATTCTTCACTTTTACTTTATTTTCATTTGTTTTCTTCTTTTCTCTTTCTCCATTTCTCTTTATACTGGTTCGAATGACATGGCTTGCACGATGAGTCTTCAACTAGTCTAAAAAAATCAATCTGATTATGAACTAATAATACAAGAAATATATTGATGATAATGACTGGATCAGAACCCGAATTGAGCGTTGAGGCGGCCAACAATAACATAAAGAAGATATTGAGGAAAATGGTAGAAGGGTCCAGGCAACGGCATGAAAAGCTACCATTTGCACTGTTGGGTTATCGCACTATTGTTCCTACTTCAGTAGGTGCAACTCCTTATCTAATGGTATACGGAACTGAAATAGGGATACCAGCATAGGTTGAAATTCTGCCTCTCTGAATTCTCGTAGAGGCTGAGATTGATGACGATGAATGGGTCAAAGCTAGATTGGAGCAGTTGAGCTTAATTGATGAAAATAAATTTGCAGCAGTACGTCATGGCCAGTTGTATCAAAAGAGAATGACAAGAGAAATAATATGAACGTGCGTCCCAAAAAATTTGAAGTGGGGCATAAAGTGTTGAAACGAATCCTGCCACATCAGGACGAAGTAAAAGGCAAGTTCACCCTGAGCTGGCAAGGACCATTCATTGTGACCAGAGTGTTATCCAATTGCACTTTATGTCTGACATATGTTGAAGGAAGATGTATCGACATGGCTATCAATTCTGATGCAGTCAAGAGATATTATGTGTAATTTCTTTGATTATGATAGTTACTTGTTCGTTTGTTTTGTACTTGGTACTTATTGGATAATGAAATGATATAGACAATTCTTTCTTCTATCCAAAGACTTTTAACCTTTGCTTTCCCCCTTTTGAGCCTCAGTTATCCTTTCATACCCCTATTTTGGAATCAATAATGGAAACGATAAAATGAAGAAAAAAAAGAAGAAGAAAACAATAACAAAAAAAAAAAACCGAAAAGGAAAACCGCAAGAAAAACAAAGGAATGAGTGAACTACGTTCGGCCTGATTCCTCCAAGAGGATACGTAGGCGCCTCATGGCTCGGTCGCAATGTGACAAAGTGTCGTGAAAAATTAAAAGCCCCAAAGCAAGAAAACTGGGGCAGAAGTTATGTCTTTTTTTTAAAAAAAAATTTTGAAAAAAGTTTGATTCCAAGAGTTGTAATCTCTTACCCATCAAGTTATTTTGAATTTCCTGATAACCTTTTTTTTCTTTACCCACACAAAACCCACATCTTATGTCCAAAATGACTTCCCGATTGTTATCTGAGAGGTGCCAAGTCAGGCGGATGAAAGCCAAGGGTAATACGCCGATCCCCGACCGAACAAGGGTCATAAGCTGAAGAAATTGATAGGAAAAAGAATTCCCAGTAGAAAGAATCTTTTCGGTAACACTACGATCCCCAGATGAAAAAAATAATAATAAAATGAGAGAGTCTTATCGGTGAAAACCTTCACAGGCACCATAAGGCGACGTAAGCTGAGAGAAACAAAATGAGAGAGTCTTGAGGTGAAAACCTTCCCAGGCACCATAAGGCGATGGGACCCGAGGGAAAGGAGAGAGTCTTATTAGTGAAAACCCTTCGAAGGGCACTATGAGGGTACAAGATGCGATTGGCGGAAAGGATCCGCATATGGCAAAGAGTTGGGCATCTGTTTATCCCCGGCATATGTGGCCATCAGAAAGATTGATTGATACAAATAGACTGGGTCGATTAATTCGGAATGCACGACATGATCGTTCGGACCAGTCATACCGTCCGGCTAAGTTCTTTCCTTTTCTTTTCCCCCAGCATTGGTTCAGAAAGATTCTTCTCTTTTTCTATTTTTTTATTTCTTCGTCTAAAAATTATTTTCTAGAAGATTGTTTTTGAGAAGGATTTTTCAGAGTTTACTACCAGTCGCCAAATGGTACAAAGCGAAATGTGAAGAGAACATGATAAAGACAAGGCAATACGAAAAAAGGGCGTTTGTTGCAACACCAAATGGCAAACTGGCCTAGAAAGTTAAGGGAAATATGGAGAAAAGCTGGAAAGCAACGGTTGAGGAACTTATGGATCAAGTTCCAAAAGGATCCCCAACAGAACTTTGAGGGATTACTGACCAAGTTCCAAGGTTGTCAGACAACACAGAAAAGGGGAAGGAGAAAGAGAGAACTCATCCGTAGCAAAATAACCCCAACAGTCTTATCCTTAATAATGTCATTCCCAGATGATAACATTTTATCTCCTGCAGTATTGAGGGAAAAAAAACTTTCGAAGGGAGTAGTTTTGGAATTGAAAAGACGCCCCAACGTGTTTTGAAACAAAGGAGCGGGGAAGGGATAAATGGAAAATCTACCCCCAACAGAAATATCATCCTCAGCAAGTAACGTTATCCCCAACCAGTTGTGGGAGCGCATAGCAAGGAAAAGGGAAAGGGAAAAACCATCCCAGCGGGAGTGGCATGACCACTCACCATATTTAAACTAACAATTTTTTTTGATTTTTACAGGGAAATAAAGGTTAATGATGGCAGAAAGACATGCCACAAGGAAGGACACCGAAACTGGGGCAGAAAATTTTTTGTCGCTGTCAAACAAATTTCTCAGAGGAACAAGTAGACAAATTCAAAAGTTTTTTTTCATGTCTTAAATAATAGGCGCCCACCTGTATAATTAAGTGAAATAATTTTCCATGTCTTAGATAAATAGGCACACACCTATATAATAAGTGGAATAATATTTTATGCTTTAGATAAATAGGTGCCCACATGTATAATAAGTGGAATAATTTTCATGAGTATAGATAAATAGGCGCCCACTTGTATAATAAGTGGAATAATTTTTCATGTCTTTAGAAAAATAGGCACCAACCTGTATAATAAGTGGAATAATTTTCATGTTTTAAATAATAGGCGCCCACCTGAATAATAAGTGGAATAATTTTTCATGTCTCAGATAAATAGACGCCCACCTGTATAATAAGTGGAATAATTTTCATGGTTTTAGATAAATAGGCGTCCACCTGTATAATAAGAGGAACACTTTTTCATACTTTTAGATAAATAGGCGCCCACCCATATAACAAGAGGAATAATTTTCATGTTTTTAGATAAATAGGCACCCACCTGTATAATAAGTGAAATAATTTTTCATGTCCTTAGATAAATAGGCATCCACCTGTATAATAAGTGGAATAATTTATTATGTCTTAAATAAATAGGCGCCCACCTGTATAATAAGTGGAATAATTTTTTATGTCTTAGATAAATAGGCGCCCATATGTGTAATAAGTGAAATAATTTTCATGTTTATATATAAATAGGCGCCCACCTGTATAATAAGTGGAATAATTTTCATGTTTATTAGGCGCCCACCTGTATAATAAGTAGAATAATTTTCATGCTTTAGATAATTAGGCGCCCACCTGTATAATTAGTTGAATAATTTTCATTCTTTAGATAAATAGGCGCCCACCTATATAATAAGAGGAATACTTTTCATGTTATTAGATAAATATGCGCCTACCTATATAATAAGAGAAATACTTTTCATGCTTTTAGATAAATAGGCGCCCATCTGTATAACAAGAGGAATGATTTTCATGTTTTTGGATAAATCGGCGCCCACCTGTATTATAAGCGGAATAATTTTGTATTAGATAAATAGGCGCCCACCTGTATAATAAGTGGAATAATTTTCATATTTTTTAGGCATCCACCTGTATAATAAGTTGAATAATTTTCATGCTTTAGATAATTAGGCGCCCACCTGTATAATAAGTGGAATAATTTTCATGTTTCTATCTAAATAGGCGCCCACTGTATAATAAGTGGAATACATTTCATGTCTTAGATAAATAAGCGCCTACCTATATAATAAGTGGAATAATTTTCATATTTTTTTAGGCGACCACCTGTTTATTAAGTGGAATAATTTTCATGCTTTAGATAATTAGGGGCCCACCTGTATAATAAGTGGAATAATTTTCTTGCTTTAGATATTTAGGCGCCCACCTGTATAATAAGTGGAATAATTTTCATGCTTTAGATAAATAGGCGCCCACCTGTATAATAATAGGAATACTTTTCATGTTTTTAGATAAATAGTCCACCTGTATAATAAGAGGAATATTTTCATGGTTTTAGATAAATAGGCGCCTACCTGTATAATAAGATGCATACTTTTCATGTTTTTAGATAAATAGGCGCCCACCTGAAAGAGGAATACTTTTCATGTTTTTAGATAAATAGGCGCCCACCTATATAGCAAGAGGAATACTTTTCATGCTTTAGATAAATAGGCGTCCACCTGTATAGTAAGAGGAATACTTTTTATGCTTTAGATAAACATGTGCCCATCTGTATAACACGAGGAATATCTTTCAGTCTTTGCGTTTCAGGTTTTGATACCGGTAAACCACTGGAAAGTAGAAGGCTACAACAAGAGGCCCCAGTACCAATTCAAGTGCATGAGTCAAAAGGAAGATAGGGCAAATCCCGAGAGAAGCGGCCTTTGAACCTTAACTTATTCCCAGCTTGACAAATCTGATGAAGAAAGTGGTATCCCCAGAAGAACCCTCGAAAGTTTAACGAAGGAGGCCATATCCCCAGCGGACCAAAACAAAACGGTGAAAGATGGTGCTCAGAAAAGCAGAAGGCCAGTGTAATCCCCAACAATTGTCGGGAGAAAGAAGCACCGGAAGAAACAAAAGCCGACGGGAAAGCAAGGCAGCAAGAATGAGTTGAAGATAGATAAGATCTTGTGATCCATAGGCTAGCCTAACGTCTCGTTTTCCTTTTGATATGGTGTAATAAGGAGATCAATAAAGCAATGGTGACAACATGCAGCAACAGTAATAGCAAAACCGCAGTTCCATGGTAGTCCCAGCCACCAAAACATCCCGAACTACATTAACCTGATTCCCTTTTAGCCAGCGATATGCAGGAAACCTTTGAAGCAAAGGTTCGGTTAAATCATTTTCAAAAAATGCTTCACACGGAGTATTCCAACGGGAAAAAACTGCTCATATCCGCTCACTTTATCATTGTACGAAAACTCTTTGCATTTTCGGATAAAGAAGGGCGTGTTTTGCTTCATGGAAAACTACTCCAAAAGAAAACAAAAAAATAAAATAAGTTACCTTCGGGTACAACTTTTGAAATTTACGTGACATTTTGGTAATTGTTATATCCGTAAATGCTCACCTTGTTGTGATTAATTAGAAAAACACAAAAATGTTATGAAATAATATAAAAGACAAGAACAATAACTCAAGAACAAGAGCAATAGAGAGAAGAGTAGAGAGAGTTCTTCTTATTGATACTTAGAGAATGTTAGGAGTGATTTACAATGGTATACGGCACCTCTATTTATAGGGAGTGGGATGATTTATCTACCAAGAATAGAACTCTAGGATCTCTCTAATTAAAGACATTCACCTTAAATAGAAGTATATTTATAACACTCCCCCTTGAATGTCTATTCAATGATGTGCCTCGTTAAAACCTTAAAACAAAACCCAATGGGAAAAATTAAAGTAAGGAAAAAGAGTACACATGTTTGAATATGCGCCTATTGGTTGCCTCGTTAAAAACCTTGCAAGGAAAACCCGGTGGGACAAAACCTTGTAAGGGAAAAAGAGTGCAACGCGCATTAAACTCCCCCTGATAAGAACATCAATTTATGTCCTTAAGTCTTCGCATCCCGATCTTGTGAACTAGCTTCTTGAAGGTTGACTTTGGTAGAGATTTTGTGAACAAATCAGCCATATTGTCGCTTGAACGAATCTGTTGAACATTGATATCACCATTCTTTTGAAGATCATGTGTGAAGAATAACTTTGGTGAAATATGCTTCGTTCTATCTACTTTTATGAATCCTCCCTTCAATTGAGCTATACATGCTGCATTGTCTTCATACAAAGTTGTGGGTAGTTTATCACACTTCAAACCACATTTGTCTTGGATATGATGTATTATCGACCTTAACCACACACACACTCCCGACTTGCTTCATGAATAGCAATTATCTCGGCATGATTAGATGAAGTAGCCACAATTGATTGCTTAGTCGATCGCCAAGATATGGCGGTTTCTCCACAGGTAAACACATAACTCGTTTGAGATCGAGCCTTGTGTGGGTCGGACAAATATCCAGCATCAGCATAACCAACAAGATCCGGGCTGCAATTCTTGCCATATAATAAGCCCATATCGGTAGTTCCCTTTAGGTACCGCAATATGTGTTTGATCCCATTCCAATGTCTCCTCGTAGGAGCCGAGCTAAATCTTGCTAAGACATTAACTGAAAAGGATATGTCAGGTCTTGTAGTATTTGCAAGATACATTAGTGCGCCAATTGCGCTAAGATATGGTACTTCAGGACCAAGTAGCTCTTCATTCCTTTCTTGTGGTCGGAATGGATCTTTGTTCACATCAAGTGATCGAACAACCATCGGTGTACTTAAAGGATGTGCTTCATCCATGTAAAACCGTTTCAGTACCTTTCTGTATAGGTAGATTGATGAACAAAAATTCCGTTTGCCAAATATTCAATTTGCAAACCAAGACATAGTTTAGTCTTTCCGAGATCTTTCATCTCGAATTCATCCTTTAGATAATCAATTGCCTTTTGGAGTTCTATAGGGGTTCCAATAAGGTTTATGTCATCAACATATACGGCAAGTACAACAAATTCCGATGTTGTTTTCTTTATAAAAACACACGGGCAAATGGCGTCATTTATATAGCCTTCTTTTAACAAGTACTCACTAAGACGATTATACCACATTCGTCCAGATTGCTTTAGACCATACAAGGATCTTTGCAATTTAATTGAGAACATTTCCCGAGATTTTGAATTATGCGCGTTTGGCATCTTGAGTCCATCGGGAATTTTCATGTATATCTCATTATCAAGTGAGCCATAAAGATAGGCAGTAACTACATCCATTAAGTGCATGTCAAGCTTTTCATGGACAGCAAAACTTATGAGATAACGAAAGGTTATCGCATCCATTATAGGCGAATATGTCTCTTTATAATCGACACCAGGCCTTTGAGAAAAACCTTGTGCAACAAGGCGTGCCTTATATCTTTGTACCTCATTTTTCTCATTTCTTTTGCGTACAAAGACCCATTTATAGCCGACAGGCTTAACACCATTAGGTGTTTCAACTATAGGGCCAAAAACTTCACGTTTTGCCAGCGAATTCAATTCTGATTGAATTGCTTCTTGCCATTTTGGCCAATCATGTCTTTTTCGACATTCTTCAACAGATTGAGGTTCGAGATCCTCACATTCTTGCATAATGCTAGATGCTACATTATAAGCAAAGGCATTATCCACCACAATATCCACTCGATTAATATTTGTCTCAATATTAATTGGATTTAGGGATAGTTCCGTATTTTCCAGAGTCTCGGGCTCAATGGATTCTTCATGTATCTCAGAATTTGTTAAATCATGAGATTCTTTCATGGTGTCATTTTGATCGTTCTTTTTCCTCTTTCTAGGATTTCGATCTTTGGAACCTAATGGTCTGCCACGCTTCAGGCGTGCATTTGACTCATTGGATATGACACTAGATGATTGTCCAACAGGGACATCAATACGGATTGGAACATTTTCCGCGGGAATGTGGGATTTCGTTATCCTCTTCAAGTCCGTAAATGCGTCGGGCATTTGATTTGCTATTCTTTGCAAATGGATAATCTTTTGTACCTCTCTTTCACAAATAGAGGTATGTGGATCAAGATGAGATACTGATGCATTTTTCCACAAAATTTCCCGTTTGGTTTCACCAACTTTTCCCCCTAATTTTGGGAAAAGTGTATCATCAAATCGACAGTCTGCAAATCGTGTAGTAAACAAGTCGCCTGTCAATGTTTCGAGGTAGCGAATGATGGAGGGCGATTCAAACCCAACATATATTCCTAACCTTCTTTGCGGACCCATTTTGGTGCGGGATGGCGGTGCTATAGGCACATATACTGCGCATCCAAAAATTTTTAAATGGGATATATTGGGTTCATGACCCAAAACCAATTGCAACGGGGAATACTTGTGGTAATTCGTCGGTCTGAGACGAATTAGCATTGATGCATGTAAGATGGCGTGACCCCATACCGAAGTGGGCAGCCTCGTTCTCATAAGTAATGGCCTTGCAATCAACTGCAGGCGTTTAATTAACGATTCTGCAAGACCGTTTTGAGTGTGAACATGAGCTACAGAATGTTCAACTTTTATCCCGATTGATAAGCAATAATCATTAAATGCTTGGGATGTAAACTCAGCAGCATTATCCAGTCTAATGGACTTGATTGGATTATCTGGAAATTGTGCTCGTAGTCGAATTATTTGTGCCGTTAATTTCGCAAACGCAAGGTTGCGTGATGACAATAGGCACACATGAGACCATCTACAGGATGCGTCTATCAAGACCATGAAATACCTAAACGACCCACTAGGTGGGTGAATAGGTCCACAAATGTCCCCTTGTATACGTTCCAGAAACGTGGGTGACTCAGTCCCAACCTTTGTTGGTGATGGCCTGATAATCAACTTGCCTTGATAACACGAAGTGCAAGGATATTCATTATTCGAAAGAATTTTGAAATTCTTTAACGGATGCCCATATGAGCTTTCTATAATCCGTCTCATCATGACCGATCCTGGATGTCCCAATCGATCATGCCAAAGTACAAAGGTATTGGAATCAGTAACCCTTTGGTTTACTGTTGAATGTGCCTCAATTGCACTAATTCTTGTCCAATACAGGCCACAAGATAAAGACGGGAATTTCTCAATAACCCTCTTTTGGCCGGAGACATTCTTTGTGATGACGAGATATTCAATATTATCTTCATCCATTGTCTCAATATGATAGCCATTCCGGCGTACATCTTTAAAACTCAACAAGTTTCTCTTAGACTTGGAGGAGAACATTGCATTCTCTATGATTAACGTCGTGCCCTTGGGCAGAGTTACAATTGCTCTTCCGGAGCCTTCAATCAATTTACTACTTCCAGAGATTGTAGTAACGTTTGCCTTACACATATTTAGTTGAGAGAAATACTTCCTTTCTTTGAGTATTGTATGTGTAGTACATGAATCAACTAGGAAAATACTTTTACAGTTGGACTTTGATCCAAGTTCGCTTTGTGAGATATCCATATTTGCTATCCCATAGTTTGACATACAAAAGAGATACAAGAACATAAGAATAAACAAGTTCAATTCTTTTGTGTCACATAATATTTTCAAAATGTGCTGCTAACAGTTGACTAACAAAATCAGATATGTTATCCATTACTTTGCAGTTTGAAAATTTCAGTTTAAACGTTTTCTTCAAACAATCGATTGTTACTTACAAACAATCGATTGTTGAACATTGACAATCGATTGTTAAACACACACAATCGATTATTTGCTATTTTGAAAAACTTCAGATCACACTGTCTTAAGACAATCGATTGTTGGCTATTTTTGAAAAATTCCAGAGCACTGTTTCAAGACAATCGATTGTTATGCATAGACAATCGATTGTTGGCTACTTTAAAAAATTCCAGAACACACTGTTTCAAGACAATCGATTGTTATGCATAGACAATCGATTGTTGGCTATTTTGAAAAATTCCAGAACACACTGTTTCAAGACAATCGATTGTTATGCATGGACAATCGATTGTTGGCTATTTTGAAAAATTCCAGATTACACTGTCTTAACGACAATCGATTGTTAGACAAAGACAATCGATTGTGGATGATTTTTGAAAAATTCCAGATTACACTGTCTTAATGACAATCGATTGTTAGTCAAAGACAATCGATTGTTGATCAATTGTTTTTCAGTTTTAATGCGAAAATAGTTGATAATCGACTAGTTTTTCAGGCTAGTCGATTACCCCTACTGAAAAATAAAAATATTATTGATATTTGAACATATTGAAGATATTCTAAAGAACTACTGCTAACATTGTATCATGAACTAACTAATACGAGCTAATACTAATGACTATTAGTTTATTCACTAACTAATACAAATAAGTAGAACAAAATCAAATAACTCCATCTTCTTTCATCACGGACCCATCGCCGATTAGGTGGTCTATTTTCCCCTCGGGTTGCTCAAAGAAGTCTGCCACATCCAGGTGGGTGATGTCCTCATCGTCGTCATAGACAAAATTTGTTTCAGGGCCTTTTCTCTTTCGAGATGCTTGATAAAGGTCAACCAAGTGTCTTGGTATACGGCAAGTCTTTGACCAGTGCCCTTTCCCACCGCAACGATAACATATAGTTTCTGAACCATTTGCCTTAGGATCTTCATGACCCTGTTTCTGCTTTCGGCGGTTATCTCTCCTTGGGGGTTGACGGACTTCATTGGAATTTCTTCCTTGTCTACGACCCTGGTTATGACCCCGTTTATGACCATGACCATGGCCCTTTACATGTTTGGCATAATGAGAGTGCACCTTATCTGCTTCAGGCAGTGGTGTGGACCCAGTGGGTCGATTTTCATGATTTCTCATGAGCAGGTCATTATTTCGCTCAGCCACTAGTAGAAGAGAAATCAGTTCAGAGTACTTTGTAAAGCCTTTCTCTCTGTACTGTTGTTGCAGTACTATATTGGAGGCATGAAACGTTGTAAATGTTTTCTCAAGCATATCATAATCGGAGATATTATCCCCGCATAGCTTCAATTTAGAAGTAATTCTGAACATTGCAGAATTATATTCAGAAACGGACTTAAAGTCCTGGAGCCTCAGATGAGCCCAATCATATCGTGATTGTGGCAGAGTGACCAACTTCAGGTTGTCATATCTCTCCTTTAAGCCGTTCCACAAGACGAGTGGATCCTTGACGGTGAGATATTCAATCTTCAAACCTTCATCAAGGTGTAGGCGCAAGAAAATCAAAGCCTTCGCACATTCTTGGGTGGATGCTTTTTCTCTATCGTTGATGGTGTCTCCGAGACCCATAGCATCTCAGTGGATTTCAGCATCCAACACCCATGTCATATAGTTCTTGCCCGAAATTTCAAGGGCAACGAACTTTCTTTTCGTAATGTCAGACATAATCGAAAATTAAATTAGGAAGAGGGAAATACCTTAGATTTCTCGAGAATGGTTCTTGAGACGGTAGAGTCTCGTGCTGATAACGTGTTATGAAATAATATAAAAGACAAGAACAATAACTCAAGAACAAGAGCAATAGAGAGAAGAGTAGAGAGAGTTCTTCTTATTGATACTTAGAGAATGTTAGGAGTGATTTACAATGGTAGAGGGCACCTCTATTTATAGGGAGTGGGATGATTTATCTACCAAGAATAGAACTCTAGGATCTCTCTAATTAAAGACATTCACCTTAAATAGAAGTATATTTATAACAAAAAAAATATATTTGCGTGCATTTAGGAATTAATTGTGAATTTTAGGACTTAATTAACCATAAAGTGGTTAAAAAGAAAATACAAAAAATATGCATTTTGTGCTTTGTCATTGTGTGATTTTATTTAAACGAGTGATTGGTGTTAATTGTTAAAGTGTTAATTAATATGTATGTGTAATTTTATGTCTTTAATTTTACGCGATTTATTTAGGATGTTGTTTAGCTTTTGGTAAATTAAGAAAGGAAGAAAAGGCTAAAAATGCAAAGAATCTAGGCCCAAATGCACGTCTGATCCGGTCCAAGACCAGGCATATTTGAGACCTTAACCAAAAGACTTTGAGCCCAAATCCTTAAGCCGTTGATCAATTCCAACAAACGGCCCAGATCAGGCCCTTCACTAACTCAAACAACGTCGTATTGGGCGTCTGATCTGGGCCGTCTATCTTAATCTAATCCAACGAACTTAAGTCATCCTCAGCACCGGACCCAATTCATACCTGGGTCGACCCAGTCTCACTTAAGTGAGACGACGTCGTCTCATCACCCCTATGTGATCCTGGACATCTATCTTGATTGATCCAATGGCCACGATCAACCTACCCCAATCCATATATAAACTCACCTCAACACCCCGTACCCCCCCAAAGCACCCCACCCTCTTCATTTCGTCGTCTCTCTCAAACCCGTAGAGACCAGACCTCCCTTTGAAAACTTAGCCGCCATGAGGCGATTTACACCAGAAACCCAGCGGCAACGATGCCGGTGTCTACCAAAATAACACCCCTTAACCTCCTTGACACCCTAAACATGAATCTGTTACCCGTTGGTCTAGAATCAAAATACAACCCAAGACTCAATTTATGCCAAACCACCCCAAATTGATACCTAACACTCCCCTGACCCCCTTATGCCTAAACCAACAAGGGTTTGGTTCGAATCTAACTAGAAAACCCAAGTCCCAAATCACCTGTATGAACCCTAAAATCCAAAATTAGGGCGTCTGTTCAAATTGATGGGAGATTGAGGTTTAATAGGCTTTAATCTAGGCGTTCTCAACTGAGAACACCCCGATTAGAGTCTGTTCGACCTCAAATGGTCATGTCTGACTCAAGACTGGTCCGTTTGGTCAAGAGTTTTTCAAAGATAAGTTTTCTTTTTCCTTATATTTGTGTTATTGATCATTTGTGTTCATTTGCATATTTGTTTTTATTTATTTGATCTTTCTATTTATTTTTCTGTAAAATCCTTCATCTCCAACATGCCCTTTATTTGGTCGATTTTCTGTTTTGTTTGTTAATTGGTTGTGATGAACTATGTGTTCAACTTGGTTAAAAATTTCCAGTAGTTAGTTCATGTCAAGTTCCCTAGTTAGTCCCAAAATCATAAATCACTCTGTTCCATGTTTAGCCTATGCGTTTGTATGTATTTAGTCGATTAAATAAGTGTCGTCGATTAGCTTTACATGTTTGAACGTTGGAATAACCTGATAGCAAATTTGCTGATAATTTACGGCTTCAATTCTGATTGAGTCATTTTTTTGAATTAAAATCTGAATCTAGGATGAATTGAGTATAATAGTATATCAATTCAATCTGAAATCAGTTTTTATGTATGAGTTTATATAGGTTGTAGTTTCAGACCAGTAAGCATAGGGTTAGGGGATTTGAGTGAAGCCCATGTGTTGTAGGCACGCCTCAAATTAATATTCAGGCTGCCCATATACTTTGGGATTAAAAAATGAAATCAGTGAGTTTGCTAATTGGAAATCAGAAACAACATGGGGTCCAATTTTAAAAATAGGAATGATTAGTTAAAACTGACAGGTTTTTGAATTAATTAACTAAAAATGGGTACTGTTTGAGTTGGCTTAGGGACTTTACTAGTGGAAGATCGGAAACATTAGGGGGTTACTGATAAAAAGGTAAAGGATGCACATGGGGAGGGAATAAAAATAGGCTGAATAGTGAGGAATTTGCAATAGAAATGTTTGGTTCTATCTTATAAAGAGGATTGATACAAAACTAAAAAGGGACTGGATTTTGAGGATTAGATTTTCAGTATTAGGATAGCGGAAAATATAGAACTGATTTTTTGAGAAAGAGGTTCAGAACTTAAGAGGGAGTTTCAGGTTGAACTTTTACATAAAGAAGTCAGTTAATTTGTGAGGGCTTTGAAGGCATTGAGAGTTTTTCTTTGAACATTTTTGGAGAGTTTCTTTAGAGCTTGAAAAAGACTGAGTTTTTGAGAGGTTGGCCAGTTTTTTTTTGAACAACATCTTTGAGAGTTGGGAAGGCAGTTAGTTTTAGAGAGTCTTGAGAGTTGAAAGAGAAAGGTTACAGTTTCATTTCCTCTTTTCAGATCATTTTAAGTGTTGAGATAGAATTCAATTCCTTAGCTCATTTAAGATTGGAAACAAATCAAACTATCTATTTCTGTCCTGCATTCGCAATTTGATTGCACTCGGAATCCACTGGTTTCAAGTTTGATTGGTTTGAGTTAGTTGGTGGAACAACTGGTTGTTTGCATTTCAGTTCATGGGTTCAAATCTGATCCTGTTTGGTTTTGAAACTTTTCTGGACCTTGAACTTGGTTTGAACTGCTGTTGTGAGCTGTTGTTGATTGCTGGTGTTGGTATTCTTGCTGATCTTCTTTTCCTCTCATTGTATTGCTATTTCCAAGTACACAACTACTACACTGGTATGCAAAGTAAGCTGGAATATTTGAGGCATGAGTAAAATGAGCCTTAAAGTCTAAAGTCACTAGCTGTATTTGTATATCATAGGCTGTATGTATATGTTTGTTATTAGTTCATTAGAATCATGTGAATAGTTGTAATGTATAAACAAATACTGATCTGTAGTAGTCTAGAGTTACAAATTCGTTCTTATGTATGTTAGTTAGAAAAACCAATGATGTAGTATTCTTATACTGTCATAGCTGGTTTGTTTCATTAATAGCCTACTTAAAAAAATGCATACTAAGTTAAACAGGTTAAGTAGTCAACAATTCCGAATTTAGTTAACAATTTGTTCATTTAGCCTCTTGAAAAACAGTTGTCCTTAACATAGATCTCGTTTCTGCCATATTACAAATTAGGAACGTGTATAGTACCATGTAGTTAGGCCAAATCCAGTGTAAGACGGCCCACACTCAAATTTTGCATTATTCACGCTGGGCATGGGCCTGCAAATGTTAAACAGAGGCCCATTTTGTCCATTTAAGCCTTGAACATACCACGTTCATATCTTAGCCTATAATAACTCTAGCATGCGAATAAGATAGGATTTTGTTTCTTCTTTTCTTTTTTTAAAGACGCAACTAAATAAAAATTAGTCGTTTTAGGATACTCTTTAAAATAGAATGAGGCGTGCCTCGCCGAAACAAATTCTAAATCGTCGAGCCCTAAATTAAAAGGACATAATAAGCAAATAGACTTCGGAATTGGCCTCTTAATGAATTTCATGGCTTTTTCCAAAACAACAAATACGTTAGTCTCTTTAGTGTCATGACCCAACCCGGTCGTGATGGTACCCGGCCCTTAGGCTAGGTAAGCCTGAACAACAATCTCTTTTAACATAACATTCAAGTCTCAAACCGAAAATTTAACAAAATAATAATCTAAGAATATCGGTAATGTGATATAGGTGAAATACAAAAAATCAAACACACCCATATGATCTGGGGGTCACGAGTCTAGATCCTCTAAACAAAGTAGAGTAATAATAATAGAATCTGAATGTTAAAACAAAAATATCCGGGAAAATATATAATGATAATCATATGGAGAAAAACAAATGAAGAGCAACCAGGTCCTGCGAACGTCGTTCAGCTACCTCAACGACTCTGAAATATCTCTAGTGACTGCGAGAATCAACTAAGCCTCCGGTGTACTTGAATCTGCACACAAGGTGCAGGGAGTAGGGGTGAGTACTACCGACTCAGTGAATAATAAGAATAGAAAATGACTGAAAGCAGGAAATCCACAAAGTACCACAACGCAAAGCTATAACTAACAATCCTATAACTTCGCTACAGGCTAACTCAATAACAGTATCACAACAACAACCAAGTATCAGATAAAGATGCAATACAATGCACATGAATACGCTGTGGAACATGCAGCCCGATCCATTTAACGTCGACGACGCTTACTGGGGGTGTGTACAGAATCCGGAGGGGCTCCTTCACCCCAAGCGCAATATTAATATATATATCCACTGCGGATCGTGCAGCCCGACCCATGCTCAGTCCACAATATACATATGAGTCACATAAACAGATTCAATTTAAATTCCCCTTTTTCCAATTATTACGGTGAATATAATTTTATTAATCAATTTCAGAAATAAGGTGACTTAGCATTTCATTTCGATGATTAAACACAGGACAGAGATCCATGATTATGCAATCATGTTATCACACAGATATTTACCCTAGACGGGTACTGCAGATCGGCTCAAGGCCCCAAACATGGCATTAAGCCCAATTATCAACAACACAATGTGCGTATCAGATGCCAATAATTTATTCAGCTCAGGGGATGGACCAAGTCACAATCCCCAATCATTTACAACCCCACACTTGCCGTGGGGTGCGAGTCATGCCCTAACATAGCGTCACGATGTGATAAGCCGGGGTTTCAAACCCTCAGGTTATCATCTATATTAACTACTCACCTCTAATTGGTCGTAGCCTGGTCTGCAATGCCCTTTCCCTTCAAATCTTCTCCTACGAGCGTCGAATTTATTCAAAACCACAACGAATAGGTTATTATAGGCTACTCAAACATAACCCAATTGAAATTATTTGAAAAACATTAAAAGTGAAGTTGGTAAAACCCGAGCCCCGGGCACACTTCTCAAAAAATTCTGAAAATGACATCTTCGGATTCCTCGTTTTACCACGAGTCCGTACATATAAAGTTCACCAAAAACAGGGCCCGTTTGACCCTTCAAATCCCCAAAATTTGTTTTTTAAAAACTAAGCCCTAGTTCTTCACAATTTCTACACAATTTCATGGAATTTGAGGTTGATTCTTTCTAAAAATGACGTTTATAAGCCAAGAGACTTACCTCTAATCAATACCCACTGAAAACCCACTTCAAATCGCTCAAAAACCTCTCTTGGCGGAGTAAGAATGGTGGAAATATTATGAGGGTCGCGTATGAAATTTAGCCCTTAAACTGTTCTGCCCAGACGTCTCCTTCTATGCGATCACGACCCAAGGCACGCGATCGCGGAGAAAAAATTCCAGACCCTTAAGTTTCCTCTTACGCGATCGCAGGTGAGACCATGCGATCGCAGAACTGTGACCAGCGACCCTACCTTATCGCACACGCTCCTACGCGATTGCACGCGCTCCTATACGATCGCACGCGCTCCTACGCGATCACACTAACCCACCACTCTAGCCTACGCGATCGGAGAGACCAAATTAAATTCCCTTCAGAACCTTCTATGCGATCACAGTCCCAGGCTCGCGATCGCAGAGGGCAATTTCTGCTGCACTTTTTCATTCCAAAAATTCCCATTAGCCATCTGAAATCACCCCGAGGCCCTCGGAGCCTTAACCAAAAGCACAGACATATTCTATTACCTCATTAAAACTTGTTCGTATCATAAAAACACTATCATAAACATCAAAATCATCAAATTACCACGGATTCAAGCCTCAGTTAAACTAAAACTTCCGAAACTTGCATTTGCTCCAAAACCCGACCTAAATACCTCCAAATGATCTGAAAATTTGCACACATATCAAAAATCACCTAATGGAGCTACTACAACTGTCAAAATTTCATTCCGACTCCCGGATCAAAATATCACCTATCAACCGGACTTCGCCAAATTTCTAACTTAGCCAATTCAAGCCTAATTCTACACCGGACCTCCAAATTCAGTTATGCTTTCGCTCCTAAATCACAAATCACCGTCCAAAACTAGTCGAACCATTAGAAATCCATTTCGAGCCCTCTAACTCATACGTCAACATTTGGTTGACTCTTTCCAAACTAACTTTCTCTTAAAGAGACTAATTGTCTTATTTCTATCCAAACTCCATCCGAATTATTCCAAACTCTCCAAATACATATATTGAAATATATAACAACATAAAAAGGGAAAACGGGGCAGAAATACACGGGACGACGGGTCAGGTCGTTACATCCTCCCCAACTTTAACAAACTCTTGTCCTCGAGCTGGTCAAGAAACATACCTGGAGTATCAAACATGTGAGGATATCTGCTCTGCATCTCCTGCTCGGTCTCCCAAGTGGCTTACTCCACGGGCCAAACTCTACACTGCACCTTCACCGAAGCTATGTCCTTTGATCTCAACTTTCGAACATGACGACCAAAAATAGTCACCAGCTCTACATCATAGGCCAAGTATTCATCTAGCTGGATCGTGCTGAAGTCTAACAAGTGAGACGGGTCCCCAACATACTTCCGGAGCATAGAGACATGAAACACGGGGTGAACTCCCGACAAGCTAGGTGGAAAGGCAAGCATATAGTCCACCTCCCCAATTCTCCTAAGTATTTCAAAAGGTCCGATGAACCTTGGACTCAGTTTGCCTTTCTTTCCAAGCCTCATAACGCCTTTCATAGGCGAAACCTTCAGCAAGACTCTCTCGCCCACTACATAAGATACATCTCGAACCTTCCGGTTCGCATAACTCTTCTAACGCGACTGAACCGTGCGAAGTCTCTCCTGGATTACTTTCACCTTCTCTAAGGAATACTGAACTAACTCCGTCCCCAATAATCTAGCCTCACCGGGCTCAAATCAACCAACCGGAGATCTACACCGTCTCCCATATAAGGCCTCATATGGCGCCATCTAAATGCTGGATTGATAGCTATTATTATATGCAAACTCCGCAAGTAGCAATGATTCCGCCCAAGAACCCCCAAAATCAATAGCACAGGCACGTAAATGTCCTTCAATATCTGAATCGTACGCTCGGACTGTCCTTCCGTCTGTGGATGAAATGTGTGCTCAACTGTACCTCTGTGCCCAGCTCCTGATGAAAAGTCCTCCAAAACTTGAAAGTAAACACGCGACCACTAACTGATACAAGGGAAGCCGGGACACCATGGAACCGTACAATCTCCCGAATAAAAATCTCTGCTAACTTCTCTGCCGAATAGGTAGTACATACTGGAATGAAATGCTCCGGACTTAGTCAGCCTATCCACAATAACCCAAACCGAAATAAACTTCTTCAAGGTACGAGGAAGATCACTCACAAAATCCATAGTAACGTTTTCCCATTTCCACTCCGGAATATCCATCCGCTGGAACACCACATCGGGTCTCTGGTGCTCGTATTTAACTTGCTGACAGTTGAGACACTGAGCCACATAATTCACTATATCTTTTTTCATTCTCCTCCACCAGTAATGTTGTCTCAAATCTTGGTACATCTTCGCGGCACCCGGATGAATCGAATACCGCGAGCTATGAGCCTCCTCTAAAATGAACTCCCAGAGACCATCCACATTGGGCACGGAGATCTGGCCTGCAACCGCAATATGCCATCATCTTTAATGGTAACATCTCTGGCATCATCAAGCTGGACCCTGTTCTTCAGGACAAGCAAATGCGGGTCATCATACTGCCTCTCCCTGATGCAGTCATACAAAGAAGACCGGGAAATCATACTCGCCAATACCCTACTGGGCTCGGAAATATTAACCTCACCATATGATTGTCTAAGGCCTGAACATCAACCGCAAGGGGCCTCTCCCCAACTAGAATGTACGCCAGACTACCCATGCTGATAGCCTTCCGGCTCAAAGCATCGGCCACCACATCGGCCTTCCCGAGATGATACAAAATGGTGATATCATAGTCTTTGAGTAACTCCATCCACCTCCGTCTCAAATTAAGATCTTTTTGTTTAAACAAATGCTGAAGACTGCGATGGTCTGTATATACCTCACAAGATACACCGTACAGATAATGCCTCCAAATTTTCAAGGCATGCACAATCGCAGCTAACTATAAGTCATGAACAAGATAGTTTTTCTCATGGGGCTTTAGCTGACAAGAAGCATACGCAATAACTCTACCCCCTGCACTAACACACAACCGATCCCAAATCTTGAAGCATTACAATACACTGTGTATGAGCCTGAAGTTGATGGTAATACTAATACCGGAGCTGTGGTAAAGGCTGCCTTGAGCTTCTGGAAACTCTCCTCGCATTCATCTGACCACACAAAAGGAGCATCTTCTGAGTCAACTTCGTCAAAGGCAAAGCAATAGATGAGAAACCCTGAATGAATCTGCAGCAATAACCCGCCAGACCAAGGAAACTCCGAATCTCAGTAGCTGAGGACGGTCTGGGCCAACTCTGCACCGCCTAATCCTTTTTTGGGTCGACCTTAATACCATCACTGGACACCACGTGTCCCATAAAGGTCACAGTATTAAGCCAGAATTCACACTTAGAGAGTTTTGCATAAACCTTCTCCTCTCTCAATCGCTGCAAGACCACCCTCAAGTGCTGTGCGTGATCCTCCTGGCTACGCGAATACACCAGGACATCATCAATAAACACAATAACGAAAGAATCCAGATAAGGCCGAAATACAGTGTTCATCAAGTGCATGAACGCGGCTGGGGCATTCAGCCCGAAAGACATCACTAGAAACTCGTAGTGCTCATATCTTGTCCTGAAAGTCGTCTTCATAACGTCTGACTCCCTAATCTTTAGCTGATGGTAGCCTGATCGAAGGTCAATCTTAGAGAATACCTTCGCTCCCTGGAACTGATCAAATATATCCTCAATACGGGGTAGTGGATACTTGTTCTTCACTGTCACCTTATTCAGTTGCCTGTAGTCAATGCACATTCTCACTGTGCCATCTTTCTTCTTTACAAATAATACCGGTGCACCCCAAGGTGACACACTCGGGTGAACGAACCCTTATCCAGGAGTTCCTGAAGCTGTTCTTTCAATTCCTTTAACTCTGCTGGTGCCATATGATAGGGAGGAATAGAGATGGGCTGAGTGCCCGACACCATATCAATACCGAACTCAATGTCCCTGTCCAGCGGTATGCCTGGGAAGTCCGATGAAAATACGTCAGGAAAATACCTAACAACGGGAACCGAATCAAGGCTAGGACCCTCGGCTTCCATATCTCTCACGAAAACCAAATATGATAAACACCCCTTGCCAACCATCCATTGGGCTTTTAAGAAAGAAATCACCCTACTAGGTACATAGTCAGTTACACCTTGCCACTCGATCCTCGGAATACCCGGAATAGCTAGTGTAACTATCTTAGAATGACAGTCCAGAATGACATGGTGCGGAGATAGCTAATCCATACCCAAAATTACATCGAAATCCACCATGCCCAATAATAATAGGTCAACTCGGGTCTCCAGACCCGCAATAGTTACCAAACAGGATCAATATACATGATCCACAATAATAGTATCACCCACCGGGGTAGATACATGCACGGGCAAGGCAAGACAACCACGAGTCACAACCAAATGGTGAGCAAAATAAGAGGATACATATGAATAGGTGGATCCGGGATCAAATAAAACAGAAGCATTCCTGTGGCAAACTGAGATAATACCTGTTATAACTGCATCCGAGGCAGTAGCGTCCCTTCGATTTGGAAGGCCATAGAATTAAGCCTAGACACTACCAGTACGGTCCTCACCCCTGGGACGACCTTTGGCTACCTGGCCTCCACCTCTGGCTGTCTGGGTGGAAGCTGAAGAAACATGTGCAGAAGACGAGGGCTGATCCCTCTGCTGAGGCTGCCTACTGCTGGGTCGAGGACATTGCCTCCTTACGTAACCCAACTCACCACAATCATAGCAACGAACTGAAGTCAGAGAAGGGGACTGATGAGAACCCCTCGGTGCAGACGAACCCTGAGCTGGCGGAGCAGGAGCAGAGCTCTGAGTTGGAAGAGCACCCAATGCAGGCTGACTTTGCTGATGACCCTGATGACCCCGGCCTGAAGAGGCTCCACTGGACTTTGTACGTCCGGACTGAGGAGGCCTGAAGGAACGACCTCTACCCTGCAGGAAATGGCCCCTAGACGGGGTGCCGCTGAAATTACCTGAACCTCGAGGCCCCTTGGACTCTATCTCCACATGCTCCCAGCGGCGATCTGTCTAAATCAGACGAGCAACATCGACAACCTCCTCAAAAATAGCTGTTGTGGCCCTCTCTCTAGTCATCAATATACGGATCGGAGTTAAGGCCATCTATAAATCTCCTGATCCTTTCTCTGTCTGTAGGGATTATCCACATGGCGTTCCTTGCCAGCTGAGTAAACCGTAACTCATAACTGAGTCACTGACATATCACCCTGAGTCAACCACTCGAACTGACGACGAAGATCCTCCCTGTGAGACTAGGGCACATACTTCTCCAAATATACCATGGAGAACTGCTGCCAAGTGAGGGGCGCTGCCCCAATAGGCCTACGCCTCTCGAACTCTTCCCACCAAGTAAATGCAGTTTCTGTGAATTGAAAAGTGGTAAAAGCCACTCCATTAGACTCCAGAATACCCGCCATGCGAAGCATAGACTGGCATTTATCTAGAAAACCATGGGCATCCTCGCCCTCAACGCTACTAAAAGTCGGAGGCTGGAGCCTACCGAACCTCTCCAACCGCCGCTGCTCATCATCCGGCATAGCTGGGACGACATATGCTGGAACTGGTGCGACCGGTGCAACTGGGACAACTGGTGCAACTGTCTGAACTAGAGCAACTGGCTGAACTAGCTGAACTGGAGCAACTGGCTGAACTGGAGCAGCTGGCTGAACTGGAGCTACCCCAGGTGTCTGTATGCCCTGAACAACTTGCTCGGGAGTGCGAGCATCAGGGGTCTGATGACCGCCCCCGGTCCGAGAAGTAGCCGCTGCGACCGTTCTATAACCACGGAACTCAGGAATGCCTAACACCTTCTCCCAGGTTAACAGAATTCCTTATCCGGATATCTGGTACGAAGACTGTAATTTAGAGTCAATTCCTTTCCTCGATTCGGGATTAAAACTGGTGACTTGGGACCCCCTAAATCTCCAAAGTGGCGACTCTGAAATAATTAATCCAATCCCATTCGATTGTCCTTTAATTGGAAAAACTCCCTTCGCCCTTCGCGAGGGCGTAAAAAGGAGGCGTGACACTCCCTAGTCATGTGCTGAATAATGTCCTATATGTTCCAGATTTCAAGTACAATTTACTGTCAATTTATAGTTTTTACATTCAGTTCAAATATGATGTCTTACTCACATCTGTTGGGTGTATGTTGCAGGGCCTTTCAATGAAGATTCCACAAGCTTTTGGTGAGGTTAGAGAGGGTCTTTACATTTTGGATCTTAGTAGTCTTAGGTCTAAGGGTCTATTAAGTAGTAATGTATCTTCAATTAAAAAAGGAAGTAATTCCATTTAAGAGTCTATGTCTTTCTCTAGTCCTGTACTTGTTAATGCTATTTCTGATGTTAAGCTTTGCCATGAAAGGTTGGGACATCTTCTATTTTCAGCAATGAAACATTTAGATTTCCTTCATTGTGACTCTGACTCTAACTTTATCTGTGTGGTTTGTCCTAAGGCTAGGCAGATAAGGAATTCTTTCTTTGTCAGCTCTATTAAATCCAATCACATTTTTTGTCTCACACATATAAATACATGGGGGCTTACAAGTCCAATACCTATAATGGTTTTAGATATTTTCTTACTATAGTGGATGATTATAGTAGAGGAACTTTTATATTTTTGCTATCTTCTAAGAGCAATGCATTCCCTATGCTCAAGTCTTTCCTGTCTATGGTTGAAAGACAGTTCAATATGAAGGTTATGATGATAAGGTCTGACAATGCACTAGAGTTGGGGAAAGGGAAACAGGAAGCAGCCTTTTTGGCTTTAGAAAGAATTTTACATTAGTTATCTTGTGTAGCAACATCCCAACAAAATGGAATTGTTGAAAGGAAACATAGACACCTTTTAGAGATTGCTAGAGGTCTAATGTTTCAATCTAGACTGCCTATGTGCTATTGGGGAGAGTCTATTCTGACTGCTACACATATCCTTAATAGGTTTCTCTCTAGAATTCTTCAAGGAAAGACATCATATGAAATCCTATTTCAGCACAAACCAAAGTATGACTACTTCAGAAACTTTGGATTCTTATGTTATGCTTCTACATTGGCACAAGTGAGAGGGAAGTTTGATGATAGGGCAACAACTTGTGTTTTACTTGGTTATCCTCTCCAACAAAAGGGATATAAACTACTGGAGATGTCAACAAGGAAAGTTTTTGTGTCAGGAGATGTAAGGTTTCATGAATCCCATTTCCCTTTCACATAAATTAACCTAGCACACCATCATATTTTTCCAAATTCAACCTTCAACACAGAACCTATCTTTTCTGCCCCATCACCAGATCAAACACAGTCTTCTTGTCAGAACATGAACTAGCAGATGATTTTTCACCATTACCATCAACCCCTTCTTATTATTCACCTATTCATCACTCACCCTCACCTAGCCCAACTCGAGTCCCCACTGGACTAGAGTCTTTACATACTAGAATGCCTAAATCTATGCCTCAAGGCCATATTCCCTTGAGGAGATCAGGAAGAGTCTCTACCCAACCACTCTACTTAAAGGACTTTGTCTGTAGTAGCATCATGTTCATAGGTGTAGCTAAATCCTGTTTCACTCACCCCTGTCAGCCAAGAGAATGTAGATTTTCATCCCTCTCACCTAATAACCAACATGTCATGCAATCCATCTCTACCCTAACAGAACCTTCACCTTTACCCAAGCCTGTCAACATCCAGGATGGATAGAAGCTAGTCTATGAATACAGAGATCAAAGCTCTAGAAGACAAACACACAATGGATGTGGTTGAGTTGCCTAAAGAAAAAATGGCTTTACCTTGTAAATAGGTACACAAGGTGAAACACTTATCAGATGGGAAGGTTGAAAGATTGATGGAAAGATTGAGGGGGAATTTTCAAAGAGAAGGCATAGATTATGGTGAGGCTTTCTCACCAGTGGTTAAGATGACAGTCCATAAGGTGTCTTCTCACTGTTGCAGCCAAGAATGATTGGACTGTCTATCAATTGGATGTAAACAATGTATTCTTGCATGGAGACCTACATGAAGAGGTCTACATGAAATTCCCAACAGGTTTGGATCCTCCTAGTCCCAAACATGTGTGCCTCTTGAAGAAATCATTATATCGCCTACAGCAAGCATCTAGGCAATGGCATACTAGACTTGCTGGAGCTCTAAGATTTAAGGGATATTCCTCTTCATTGAATGACTATTCTTTATTCTTTAAGTGTACATGGAATCTTATCTCTATCCTAACAGTCTATGTATATGACATACTGATTAGGTGATGATTTAGATGAGATTCAAAGGTGAATCTTTCCTGATACTGAATTCAGGGTCAAAAATTTGGGAAACATTCATTATTTCCTAGGCATGGAAATTTTGAAATAAAAAGCAGGTTAGATAGTGAGTCGGAGAAAGTTCACCTTGGACATGCTACAGGAATTTGATGTATCACATTTGCATCGAGTCAGTTCTCCTTTCGATCCCTCTTTCAAGCTTCAAGCCGATGATGGTCAATACCTGCAAAACCAAATGTCTATCATCATTTGGTAGGAAGGATAAACTATTTGACAAATACACGCCCAAATCTTTATTTTTCTGTTCTCACCCTTAGTCAATATATGTAGAAACCATGTATTTCCCACTTTTCTGCTGCTTTACGAGTACTCAAGTACCTCAGTTCTGATCCAGGACAAGGGATTTTACTCTCTGCTGAACGATCATTCTCTTTACTTGCCATTTGTGATGCTGTTTGGGCCTTCTGCAAGGATTCACAAAGATATGTTAGTGGATTCTTTATCACCTTAGGAGGTGCTCCTATATCATGAAAATCAAAGAAGCAAGCCTCAATTTCCTTATCTTCTGCAAAGGCAGAATACAGATCTATGAGAAGGGTTACTACTGAGCTTACCTGGTTGGTTCGACTTCTTGACGATCTTTCTGCACCAGTCACTCTACCAATCCCTCTCCATTCTGACAGCAAAGCAGCAATACACATCGCCCAGAACCCAGTCTTTCACGAACACACAAAACATGTGGAATTTGACAGCCATTTTGTGCGACAGAAATTCCTTTTGGGATTAATCACACTTTCTTTTGTTCCCTCAAAGTCTCAACTCGCCGATATCTTCACAAAGCCTCTTTCTGGGGTTTCTCATTAAGATGTTTTGAGAAAGTTAGGGGTAACCACTTTCCCCTCCAACTTGGGGGGGGGGGTGTTGATAAGAAGAAACCCTCTCCTATTTCTGAAAACCATGGATGTTCGTCTACACATCATGAAGGTGAAGTAGACAAGATAAAGAAGAAGAAAGTCTAACAGAGAAATTTTTCCCGACAAAAGGCTTTTGATATAATCTAAGTGAGCTAGATCATATTTCTGGCTGATTGGATTGGACACGTGGAACAGAGACAGCCCTTGGATCATGCAAGTTTATTTCCTGATGGATTAAATAATAGACTTTAGATTTGTTCATCTCTAGAAACTTCCCTCACGTGAATAGCATGTGAGGGAATATATGTTTGTTGCTGAGAAAGAATAATCTAGTTATTAGTAGGCCAATTAGATTAGGACAAGTGTGCATATATTTTCCCTTTCTGTTATTTTTTTGATTCTTTGGCAATTGTATATAAACATGTACAGAAAGATGATGAAATACACTGCAGATTTCAGAACCTTTACTTCAAATTCTAACAAATGCTTCTCCCCCCCGAATAGGGCCCTATGCGGTGATAATCCGGATATAGTCGGTGTCACAACCCAATTCCCGAACTTGATCGTGATGGCGTCTCTCGTAAAGACAAGGCTAGCCAACAGAATAAAAATACCTCTTTTGAAAGTTAATTGACATAAATAAGTCTAAAACATGGATATTATAATCATAAATGCGGAAGAAAGTGATAAAACAGTGGAAAACCATCACGACACAATCCAAACGGCATGTCACAAGTCATCAGCAACTAAGGAGAATCCTGTACAAATGTATGAAGTATGGAATCCGGTACAATAGAATCTAAAAGAAAACATAAATGACAAGATAGGGGATCTCAGGGCTGTGGACGCTTACAGCTACCTCGAAGTCTCCAATCACCGCCTGAACCGGGAAGATCAGTGCTTAGGAACGGACACTGCTGTGCCTGAATACGCACACACGGTGTTGGGAGTAATGTGAGTACTCCAACCCAGTGAGTAATAATTATAAATAATGACTGAAATATAGAGGCATAAGATAATTCTATGTTAAAGCAGTAAATATCTGTTCAACAATAAATAAATAAATAAAGAATCAAATAAAACCCTTTTTTTTAAAAATAATTAAAACAAGTATTTTCCACAAGTGGATAATAAATAGAAATCTGCCCTCCGGATCAACATCAATCTCTCGATATAGTATTAGCCCCTCGGCTTAATATCAGTCACTCAGTATAATATCACCCCTCGGGCTCACTCTCAGTCACTCAGTACTATATCAGCCCCTGGGGCTCACTCTCAGATCATATGTGTACCCGCGCTCACTGTGAGGGTGCAGACTCCGGAGGGGGCCCTTACGGCCCAAGCGCTATATCAAGACATTTCGTGGCATATCAAATAACTCAGGTCCTCAACCTCATATCACTCAGCATATCCTCACATATGGCCCTCGGCCTCACTTAATCCAAAATATTATCACAAGCCCCTCGAGCGTCAGTAAACAATAGTACTCAGCTCAAACAACATTTTTAAAATATCATAAAGTCTCAAATTGAGTAAAAGGGCTAAGTTTGTGAAGAAGTGTAATTACAGAGGACTGAGTTCAAATAATATGTCAAAATAGTGAGGAAACAGTGATAACAGTCCACAAAGATTCAATTAATCGGCAAGCCCAGCCAAGCCCAAAACATGATGAAAACAAACATGTCTTAGTCAAATACGCGGTAAAACATCGATCGGCACGGACAAAATCACAATCCCCAATAGTATAATGACCCCACGTATGTCATCAAGTGCGTGTCTAAACTTAATATAGCACTACGTTGTGCAATCCGGGGTTTCAAACCCTTAGGACATCATATTTACAATCACTACCCATCTCAAGCCGGCCAAAACTCTAGCTCGCTATTCCCTTGCCTCTCAAACCGACCTCCTCGCACGTCGAATCTAACCAATACCACAATAAATACGCCACAATATGATAAAGGAACAATACCCAATCGAAAATAATTGAAAAACATCAAGAAATCCAAAATTGGCTGAAACCCGAGCCCCGGTACCACTTCTCAAAACTCAGAAATTTTTACATCAATGGATTCCTTATCTCGCCACGAGTCTATACATAAAAAATTGCAACAATCGGAGTCCAATTGACCCCTCAAACCCCCATTCTTACTCTCTTATGTTCAAGCCCTAACCTCCATTTTTAACCTTTCATTCTTTGATTTTTCAGCCTTAATTCATGTAATAACACTTTAGATTTATTACTTAGGTTCAGAAATCCTTACCTCAATGAAGTCCCTTGATTTCCCTCTCATAAATCGCCCACAATACTCCAAGTCCGAAGTTAGAATGAGAACCATTTCAAAAATTCACGAAGATGAACAGTAAGATTTCGGACCAGGCAAAACCGCTTTTGCGGACCCAACTCCTTTTCTTCGAAAATTCATCTAAGGCCAAACTCCGCTTCTGCGATACCCACGCCGCATTTGCGAGATTTCTTCTGCGGTCCCAAATCTGCAGAAGCAAAAGTACTAGAAGCAGTAGCAAATGTCCCATTTCACAAGTCCAAAACTTCCCGATCGCATCCGAAATCACCCCGAGGCCCCTGGGACCTCAACCAAAAACACAAACATGATCCAATACCTTATTCGAACCTCTTCCAATCCTCAAAACACCACAAATAACACAAAAACCATCAAATTACATCAAATCCAAGCCTAAGTTCTTCAAAATCTTTCGAAACTCGCACTTGATCAAAAACCCAACCAAATCACCTCCGAATCACCTGAAATTTTGCACACACATCCCAAATCACCTAACAAAGCTAATGCAACTCCCCTCGGATAAAAATCTCACCTACCAATCGGAAGTCGCTAAAATACTAACTTCGCCAAAACAAGCTAACTTCTACACCGGACCTCCAAAACTACTTCCAATCATGCTCCTAAGTCACAAATCTCCCCCGAAGCTAACCAAATTATTGGAAATTACATCCGAGCACTCTAACTCATAAGTCAATATCCTATTGACTTTTTCAAACCAAACCTTCCTAAAAGAGACTAAGTGTCTCTTTCCTACCAAAACCAATCCGAATCGACTCGATCACACCAAACACCGATAATGAAACATGAAGAAGCATAAAATGGGGGAAATGGGGCGGTAATTCATGACATGATATGCCGGGTCGTCACATCCTTCCCAACTAAAAAATGCTCGTCCTCGAGTGAGTCAAGAAACATACCCGAAGCCTCAAATTGGTGAGGATATATGCTGCACATCTCATGCTCGATCTCCCAGGTCGCCTTCTCCACGGGCCGACCTATCCACTGCACTTTCACTGAAGCTATATCCTTCTATCTCAACTTTTGAACCTGACGACCCAAAATATCCACTGGCTCCACATCATAGTCAAATCATCATCCATCTGAACCGTGCTGAAGTCCAAAACATAAGACGGGTCTCCAACATATTTTCGAAGCATAGAAACATGGAATACCGGATGCCCACTCGACAAGCTGGGCGACAAAGCGAGGTTATAAGCCACCTCCCCAATCCTCTAGAGTACCTCAAAAGGTCCAATGAACCGTGGACTCAACTTTCCTTTCTTTCCAAACCTCATAACACCCTTCATGGGCGAAAACATGAGCAAGACTTCATCTACAACCATATAAGACATATCTTGGACCTTCTGGTCTGCATTACTCTTCTGACGTGACTGCGTTGTACAAAGACTCTCCTGTATCACCTTCACTTTCTCTAAGGCATCCTGAACCAAATCTGTCCCCGAAAGCCTAGCCTCGCCAGGCTCAAACCAACCAACTGGAGATCTGCACCGCCTCCCATACAAGGCCTCATACGGTGCCATCTGAATACTGGACTGATAGCTTTTATTGTAGGCAAACTCTGCAAGAGGCAAATTGCATCCCAAGAACCCCCGAAATCAATAAAACAGGTACGCAACATGTCCTCCAATATCTGAATGGTACACTCGGACTGCCCGTCCGTCTGAGGATGAAATGTTGTACTCAACTCCACATGTGTACCCAACTGTCGCTGCAAATCCCTCAAAAACTGGGAAGTGAACTGAGTGCTTCTATCTGAGATAATAAATACCGGAACCCCATGCAAACAGACAATCTCTCGGATAAAGATCCCTGCCAGCCACTCAAAAGAATAGGTCGAACACACCGGAATGAAGTACGCGGACTTGGTTAGCCGATCCACTACCACCCAAATCGAATCGAACTTCTTCAAAGTCCAAGGAAGACAACTCACAAAATCCATAGTGACTCTCTCCCATTTCCACTCGAGAATAACCATCTACTGAAGTAAACCACCCGGTCACTGATGCTCATATTTCACCTGCTGACAGTTGAGGTAAGAGCCATAAATCCCACAACATCATTCTTCATTCTTCTCCACCGGAAGTGCTATCATCACAAGCCCCTCGAGCGTCAGTAAACAATAGTACTCAGCTCAAACAACATTTTTGAAATATCATAAAGTCTCAAATTGAGTAAAAGGGCCGAGTTTGTGAAAAAGTGTAATTACAGAGGACTGAGTTCAAATAATATGTCAAAATAGTGAGGAAACAGTGATAACAGTCCACAAAGATTCAATTAATCGGCAAGCCCAGCCAAGCCCAAAACATGATGAAAACAAACATGTCTTAGTCAAATACGCGGTAAAACATCGATCGGCACGGACAAAATCACAATCCCCAATAGTATAATGACCCCACGTATGTCATCAAGTGCGTGTCTAAACTTAATATAGCACTACGTTGTGCAATCCGGGGTTTCAAACCCTTAGGACATCATATTTACAATCACTACCCATCTCAAGCCGGCCAAAACTCTAGCTCGCTATTCCCTTGCCTCTCAAACCGACCTCCTCGCACGTCGAATCTAACCAATACCACAATAAATACGCCACAATATGATCAAGGAACAATACCCAATCGAAAATAATTGAAAAACATCAAGAAATCAAAAATTGACTAAAACTCGAGCCCTGGTACCACTTCTCAAAACTCAGAAATTTTTACATCAATGGATTCCTTATCTTGCCACGAGTCTATACATAAAAAATTGCAACAATCGGAGTCCAATTGACCCCTCAAACCCCCATTCTTACTCTCTTAAGTTCAAGCCCTAACCTCCATTTTTAACCTTTAATTCTTTGATTTTTCAGCCTTAATTCATGTAATAACACTTTAGATTTATTATTTAGGTTCAGAATTCCTTACCTCGATGAAGTCCCTTGATTTCCCTCTCATAAATCGCCCACAATACTCCAAGTCCGAAGTTAGAATGAGAACCCTTTCAAAAATTCGCGAAGATGAACAGTAAGATTTCTGACCAGGCAAAACTGCATCTGCGATCAGTTCTCTCTTCTGCGACTTCCGCTTTTTTGGTCCCCCTTTCGCTTTTGTGAAATATCACATAAGATCCAGAACCGCTTATGCGGTCCATTCCCACATCTGCAGCTTTCCGCATTTGCGGACCCAACTCCGTTTCTTCGAAAATTCATCTAAGGCTAATCTCCGCTTCTGCGATACCCACGCCGCATTTGCGAGATTTCTTCTGCGGTCCCAAATCCGCAGAAGCAAAAATACTAGAAGCAGCAGCAAATGTCCCATTTCACAAGTCCAAAACTTCCCGATCGCCATCCGAAATCACCTCGAGGCCCCTGGGACCTCAACCAAAAACACAAACATGATCCAATACCTTATTCAAACCTCTTCCAATCTTCAAAACACCACAAATAACACTAAAACCATCAAATTACATCAAATCCAAGCCTAAGTTCTTCAAAATCTTTCGAAACTCGCATTCGATCAAAAACCCAACCAAATCACCTCCGAATCACCTGAAATTTTGCACACACATCCCAAATCACCTAACAACGCTACTGCAACTCCCCTCGGATAAAAATCTCACCTACCAATCGAAAGTAGCCAAAATACTAACTTCGCCAAAACAAGCTAACTTCTACACCGGACCTCTAAAACTACTTCCAATCATGCCCCTAAGTCACAAATCATCCCCCGAAGCTAACCAAATTATCGGAAATTACATCCGAGCACTCTAACTCATAAGTCAATATCCGATTGATATTTTCAAACCAAACCTTCCTTAAAGAGACTAAGTGTCTCTTTTCCTACCAAAACCAATCCGAATCGACTCGATCACACCAAACACAGATAATGAAACATGAAGAAGCATAAAAAGGGGGAAATGGGGCGGTAACTCATGACATGATGTGCCGGGTCGTCACATCCTTCCCAACTAAAAAAATGCTCGTCCTCGAGTGAGTCAAGAAACATACCCGAAGCCTCAAATAGGTGAGTATATATGCTGCGCATCTCATGCTCGATCTCCCAGGTCTCCTTCTCCATGGGCCGACCTATCCACTGCACTTTCACTGAAGCTATATCCTTCTATCTCAACTTTTGAACCTGACGACCAAAAATATCCAATGGCTCCACATCATAGTCAAATCATCATCCATCTGAACCGTGCTGAAGTCCAAAACATGAGACGGGTCTCCAACATGTTTTCGGAGCATAGAAACATGGAATACCGGATGCCCACTCGACAAGCTGGATGGCAAAGCGAGGTTATAAGCCACCTCCCCAATCCTCTAGAGTACCTCAAAATGTCCATTGAACCGTGGACTCAACTTTCCTTTCTTTCCAAACCTCATAACACCCTTCGTGGGCGAAAACTTGAGCAAGACTTTATCTACAACCATATAAGACATATCTCGGACCTTCTGGTCTGCATAACTCTTCTGACGTGACTGCGTTGTACAAAGACTCTCCTGTATCACCTTCACTTTCTCTAAGGCATCCTGAACCAAATCTGTCCCCGAAAGCCTAGCCTCGCCAGGCTCAAACCAACCAACTAGAGATCTGCACCGCCTCCCATACAAGAGGCAAAACGCATCCCAAGAACCCCCGAAATCAATAAAACAGGTACGCAACATGTCCTCCAATATCTGAATGGTACACTCGGACTGCCCGTCCGTCTGAGGATGAAACGTTGTGCTCAACTCCACATGTGTACCCAACTGTAGCTGCAAATCCCTCAAAAACTAGGAAGTGAACTGAGTGCCTCTATCTGAGATAATAAAAACCGAAACCCCATGCAAACGGACAATCTCTCGGATAAAGATCCCTGCCAGCCACTCAGAAGAATAGGTCGAACACATCGGAATGAAGTACGCGGACTTGGTTAGCCGATCCACTACCACCCAAATCGAATCGAACTTCTTCAAAGTCCAAGGAAGTCAACTCACAAAATCCATAGTGACTCTCTCCCATTTCCACTCGAGAATAATCATCTGCTGAAGTAAACCACCCGGTCACTGATACTCATATTTCACCTGCTGACAGTTGAGACACGAGCCACAAATCCCACAATATCATTCTTCATTCTTCTCCACCGGAAGTGCTATCTCAAATCCTGATACATCTTCGCGACACCCGAATGAATGGAATACCGCGAGTTGTTGGCCTCCACAAGAATCAACTCTTTAAGCCCATCTACACTGGGCACACAAATCTGGTCTCGCATCCTCAATACCCCATCATCCCCGATGGTCACATCTCTTGCATCATCATGCTGAGCCCGGTCCCTAATGACAAGCAAGTGCGGGTCATCATAATGGCACCCCCTGATGCGATCATATAAATAAGACCAAGAAAGCACGCACGCCAACACCCGACTAGGCTCTGAAATATCTAACAGCACATACCGATTGGCCAAAGCCTGAACATCAACTGCAAGGGTTCTCTTTTGGAGTGTACACCAAACTCCCCATAATGACTGCCTTTTGTCTCATAGCACCGGCCACTACATTGGCCTTTACCGGATGATACATAAAAGTAATATCATAATCCTTAAGCAACTCAAGCCATATATGCTATCTCAAATTAAGATCCTTTTGCTTGAACAAATGCTGAAGACTGCAATGATCAGTGAATACCTCACAAGATACGCCATACAAGTAGTGCCTCCAAATCTTTAATGCATGAACTATGGAAGCCAACTCCAAATTGTGAACAAGGTAGTTCTTCTCATGGGGCTTCAATTGATGAGAAGCATAAGCAATCACTCTACCCTCCTACATCAATACACATTCAATCTCGACTCTCAAAGCATCACAATTTATGGTGTAAGAACATGAAGCCGATGGCAAAATCAATACCGGAGCCATGGTCAAAGTTTTCTTGAGCTTCTGAAAGCTCTCCTCGCACTCGTCCGACCATACAAACGGAGCATCCTTCTGAGTCAACTTGGTCAAGGGCGAGGCAATAGATGAAAAACCCTGAACAAACTTATGATAATAACCCGCCAAATCGAGGAAGCTACAAATCTCTGTGGCTGAGGACGATCTAGGCCAACTCTGAACCGCTTCTATCTTCTTCAGATCAACTTTAATACCCTCGTCGGACACCACACGTCCCAAGAAAGCCATTGAACCTAGCGAAAACTCACACTTGGAGAACTTTGCATAAAGCTTCTCCTCCCTAAATTCTGCAATACCACTCACAAATGCTCTGCGTGTTCCTCTTGGATACGCAAGTACACAAGGATATCATCAATGAATACTATAACAAATGAATCCAGATAAGGCCAAAATACATTGTTCATCAAATGCGTGACTATATCTAGTCCTGAAAGCAGTCTTAAGAATGCCTGAATCCCTGATCTTCAACTAGTGATAACCGAACAAATATGAATATTGGAGAACACCCTCGCTCCTTGAAGCTGGTCGAATAAATCATCAATACGAGGCAGGGGATACTTGTTCTTTACTATTACTTTGCTAAATCGCATGTAATCAATGCACATTCACATTGTGCCATCCTTATTCTTCACAAATAGAACATGTTCACCGCAAATGAACCCCTTTTCTAGGAGCTTCTGAAGTTTCTCCTTCAACTCCTTTAAATCCGCTAGTGCCATACGATACGACAGAATAAAGATGGGTTGAGTGCCCGGCACCAGGCCAATACCAAAATGAATGTCCCTGTCCGGTGGCATGCCCGATAGGTCTGCAGGAAACACATTGAGAAAATCTCGCACAACTGGAACAGAATCAATACTAGGAGTCTCAGCTCTAACATCTCTCACAAAAGCCAAATATGACATACAACCCTTCCCAACCATATGATGGGCCTTCAAGAAGGAAATCACTTTGCTAGGAACATAGTTAGTCAAATCACGCCACTCGATCCGTGGTACACCCCGCATAGCCAAAGTGACTGTCTTAGCATGAGCGTCTAGAATAGCATGACACAGAGATAACCAATCCATGCCCAAAATCACATCAAAGTCTACCATGCTCAATAGCAATAGATCAACTCGGGTCTCCAGATCCCCAATAATCATAACACATGACCGGTACACACGATCCACAACAACAGTAGCGCCCATAGGGGTAGATACATGAGCGACCAGTTGTGACAATGGATGACAATTCATCGGTCAAAAAATGACTGAATTCTTTGAGAGATGACGCATCAAGAGAACACTCTCCACGCCATATCACCCTACCGCTAACGGCCAGGCAAAATCCTCCAACAAAACTATATTAAACATACTAAAAAAGAAGCTCGAAGACGCAAAAGGGATATGGCCCGAGTTGCAACCTGAAGTGTTTTGGGCACACAGGAGCACACCCAAATCCAGCACAGGGGAAACACTATTCTCACTGGTCTACTGAACTGATGCAGTCATACGCGTCGAGGTCGGAAAACCAAGCCTAAGGTATTCACACACCAGTGGAACATAAAATGACACAAACAGGCTCCAAGATCTTGATGAAGCCAAGGAGAGGAGAGAAATTGCCCACATAAGAATGGTGGACAAAAAATAGTAAGTCGAAAGATACAATAACAAGAGGGCAAAGATAAGACCACTTAAAGTGGGAGACAACGTCCTCAAAGCAAATACATTGGCATCCAAAGACCCTAGTGAAGGAAAATTGCGCACCAACTGGGAAGGACCCTACAAAATCATAGAAGCAGCCAGCAAAGGAGCATTCCAGTTGGATACAATGGAAGGAAAAACTCTCCAAAACAACTTGAATGTCGCCCACCTCAAGTATTTCCACTTCTGAAAGGTGTCTCCGTATCGTACTCTTTTTTCCCTTACCTGAGTTTTGTCCCAATTGGGAGGTTTTTAACGAGGCAGCATAGGGGACACCTGAAAATATTTGCGGAACGAGTTTACCATATCAGCCTCTCCATACGCTCTCCAGGCCAACATGATAAAGGGACTAGACTAGTTTGATCTCAAATGTACAAAGGGCTACGGCCATCTCCAATGTATAAAGGGCTACGACCATCTCCAATGTATAAAGTTCTACGACCATCTCCAATGTATAAAGGGCTACGGCCATCTCCAATGAATTAAAGGCTACGACCATCTCTAATGTATAAAAGGCTATGGCCATCTCCAATATATAAAAGGCTACGACCATATCTCAAGTGCACAAAGGGATAACGCCATCAACTTTATCATGGATAAGGCTATCCACTCTATTATGGCCAAGGCCATCGCCGCCAATGGTCGACCTAGTTTCGACTATGGCAAACAAGTGATTCGATGACAGTCAAAGTCACCTACATGGTTAGGGCCATCAACTTTATCATGGCTAAGGCCATCCATTCTATTATGGCCAAGACCATCACCGCCAATAGTCAACCTAGTTTCGACTACGACAAACAAGTGATTTGACGATAGTCGAAGTCACCTACATGGCTAAGGCCATCAACTTTGTCATGGCTAAGTCCATCGATTCTATTATGGCCAAGGCCATCGTCGCCAATAGTCGACCTAGTTTCGGCTACGACAAACAAGTGATTCGACGATGGTCGAAGTCACCTACATGGCTAAGGCCATCAACTTTATCATGGCTAAGGCCATCGACTCTATTTTGGCCAAGGCCATCGCCCCCAATAGCCGACCTAGTTTCAACTACGGCAAACAAGTGATTCGAAGACATTTGAAGTCACCTACATGGCTAAGGCCATCAATGTTATCAGGGATAAGGCCATCAATTTATTATGGCCAAGGCCATCACTGCCAAATAGTCGACCTAGTGTCGACTACGGCGAATAAATGATTCAACGACGGTCGAAGTCACCTATATGGCTAAGGTCATCAATCCTATCCGGCCAAGGCCATCGTCACAAAGTGCCAACCTAGATCAACTACGGTAGAAAGCACGAATGTGGAAGTCAGAAACACAATAAAAATCTAAGGAGAAAAAGAAGAAAAGCAGCGACAAAAGGTCATATTTCATTATCTCCAAAAATATATATATATACATATGTTTGACCCTAGAAAGAGGTCCCATATACATCTGTAAAGAGATATATATACATATGTACACACTAAGTCTTAAGGGCCTTCACCACTTCGCACATCTCACCCCGCCTGATCATCGTCCGGTCTGTTATCATCACCACATTGATAAGCCTTAGAAACCAAGAGTTAGATTCCAAGCGGTCGACGTCCGTATAATTGCATCCCACTCCATCTAGTGAGTCAGAACTGTAACCGGCCGCTTCACGGGCAACCAGGGCCGAATTCCACTGTCCCTCGACCTCTGCCTCAAAGGCTCGACCAGCCATCAAGTACTTCTCATGTACGACCAATCGAGCCTCTTCATAAACCCATATCTCGTAAGCTTCATGATGCGCATCATCTTGTGGGGTAGTTTGCCTAAGGACTTCAATCTCGACCGTCCTAGCATCAATCTCAGCAGTCAGGGCCGTGACCCACGTCCACAATTAGGCAGCTTCCACAGCTATTACACGGCTGATTTCCAACTCTTCATCCTTTGACTGAAGAAGGATCTCTAACTCAGTGTTCCGTGCAACAGCGGCCACGAGGTGCTCATCAACCTTCTCCAATTCGGCCACTTGCCTTTTTAACTGCTCCTCATATTTACGTGAGGCCCTCACAGAGTACCCTAAACTTGGGGTCATGCACGTACACATCATCCAATGTCTGATGCGCCTCACGGGTCCGCTTGTACTTCTACACCTATTTATTGAAGGCATCCACCTTTTTCTGCGAGCGCCGCCCCCTGTCTACCTCCAAAACGAGAGAATGAAAAATACCAAAGGAAAAGTAAGTACCTGGTTAAGCCACCCCCGCAACACGAAAAAGAAAGGGGTCAAAAGTCTACGCAATGTCACGCCAGCAACCTTCCGGGATAAGTCCCTATCACTAACTCCTGCCAACGCCTCACTCTCGGTGCCCGCACACAAAAGAGTCATTTTTGTAGCGGCCTACTCGCAATTATCCAATATATTATAGCCACTCGAAATCACGATATGAGGAGTAGACCTACCAGCCATTATCTCCACACGATTTGAGGTTCATCCACCGTCACCTACATCCCTAACGGCGGCCTCCGAGCTCACCCTCTCTACACCTTCGCTTGTTCTTTCCACAACGGTCGACGAACTGCCTTCCTGGATACATGCTTGGCTGGAATTGGTATCAACACTCCTTCGAGGAGCAAGCCTCCATGAACGGATGGCCTCAGCCATGAAAACCGGCCTCGACTCATGATGAGGTAAACTAACTTTCTCACCCTGAGTCGCTTTTGCCTTGCCAGTTAGCAACCGTCGCCTCTTCCGTTATCGAGGTTCTTCATCTTCAGAAACCCCCTCCATGAGTATTAGGGTCGGCTATGAAGGAACCACGTCAGTGATAGACGCAATCTCAGGCGTTATCTCGGGTGCGGCCTCAGGTACTGCCTCAGGCACCTCCACGGGCCCTGTTTCCAACACAGTTTCAGGCAACGCCTCAGGCACCGTCTTAGACGCTACCTCCAGCTCAGCCTCCTACTGTGAATTTGAAAGAGCACTATCTCTAGTCAAGCCTCCGAGGAGTATATCTTCCCCATCGGAATTAGACTCCACCCTAGATGGGCCAGAAACGGTTTTCTTCTTCGCCTTCTTAGAAACACCCCGACCTTCCAATGCGGATACATTGAATAACAGAAACAAAGGGACCTTCAAGCCAAAGCAAAAGAAAAGAGAGAAGAAGAGGAAAGGCTGTTACCTATTGGGCCGTACAGTCTACGGAATTCAGCCCAAGTATGGCACTCCTCCAGACACGGTATCAACCTCCCCACCCATGACCAAATGTCGTCAATCGTTCGAGGCGAGAGAGCCGCCACTATAAGAAGAAGACAAAGAATCCATAATGGTTGAGCTGTCAAAACAAGAATCATCATAAAATAACACACAAGGGTACTTACATTCTGAGTTCCATATTTCCGGGAATCCTTCGGGGTTAGACACCAAGTGCTCCGTCCTGATACAGAAGTATCTTTCTAGAAGTCGCAATTGGCTTTATCATCGAACTGCACTACGAAGCTCTTCATACTACGACGCGTCAAATGGAGCATGGTACCCCTCTTATAGCTTGCATTGAACTGAAACCACACTTCTGGCGTTGGCCGTATATGTGGTAAGAATTCTACACACCTTCAAAGTATAAGGTGTAAGTTGAGCCGGGCACGCCCTGAAAAAGCAGCAGAGCTCCTCCGCTAGAGGGTTAAGTGGGAAACTGTATCCAATCTGAAGCGGATATTCATAGAACATGCAGAATCCAGGACTATGCACATTGGCGTAGTCCCTCCCAACCGGAGCCATTTCAACTTGGTCTGAGATATGATACATTGCCCTAAGGGCGCCCAAGTGGGACTACATCAATTCACTATGATCCCAAGGGGGAGGTGAACTCTTCTTGTCAAAGTCGTTTTGGGTGCTCATGATTTTCGGAAGTATGTTGTTCACTGACAAAGGAACAAGAACTTTTTATGCCTCTTCCTCTTCACCACCGGAAGAAGGCGGAACCCTAGAAGGGGCGTTTTCCTTAGTCTTTTTGCTGTCTTGACTATGTTTCGCCATGGTGTGATTTACGAAAAAAGATGTTAACGACAAGAGGTACAACCCCTAGAAATGGTAGTTATCAAATGAAATAACAATTTCCAGAAAAAGAGATGAAGAAACAAATCGAGAAACACTCTGCAAAGGTTCGAAAGATGAAGTATTGAAGCGCTCCTCTATTTATAGGGGTAAGTTATGCAAAAATCGAAAAGTCATGATTCGAAAACTGACGCGGGAAACCAAAACATCACGTCATGCTCTGGATCATCTAGGGAACAAGTATAATGATGACGCACGTTACCAGTAGCGTCACTCTAAAATGGGACCGTATGTCATGGCTCAGCCATATCACACTCATACCCTTTGAAAAAGCGCCTATGGGTGCATACAAATTTCCGTAAAACGAAGTATGCATTTCCGTCCATTGAAGACAGCCATAGAGCATGTCTCCAAAGAATGGAGGGACTAACTGTATTGGGTAAAATTTGGATCCTAACATCCCTACGCCATGTGGGTACGTCCATTGTTGTAAGGCCGACCTGAGTGAGGGCACGACCTAGCCAATAAAACAAAGGCGATGTCGTTTAGGGTCTTACTTCTTCAGTAAGAAGAAGCCACCTATCTTTTTACTTTTCCTTTGATTATTTCGAGGAAGGTTTCCTACTATATAAAGGATACCTTCACATTGTAATATATATGTGTGTTATTCTAAAGAATACAACTCTCTGATTCTCTCTATGTCTAACACATATTCTCTCTCTCTCAAACTCTCTAGCTCTTATTTTTTCTTTACATTATCAGATCTACGATGATCATATCACCACAATCCTCTCTAGGTCTTATTATATTTGATTACGAATTACCCTTGTTCATTTTTGATTGTTTTTAATCTCGTAAAGACATAAATAACTTTTGAGCCAAATAGAAATAATCAAATATAATTTGAAAATAAATTTCGGAATGAAAATCGAGCCAACTGAATGCACATTGTGTCCCTTAGAAAATTATTTCCCTCAAGCATCTGAGATATTGGAATATTATCCTCCCAGGATAAACGATTTAACTCACCAGGATATCTGTACCAAAACGCTAGTTAACGGCGAACAACTTAATAGCTGTAAATCACATTGGAATTTATTTCTGCAGAAGAAGAAGAAGTTAAGAAAGTTATTAAGGAAATATTCTGGGATGAAGGCATATTTATAGCCATTTTCTGGCATTATTTCTAAAAAGTTGCAACCTTTCAGAAACAGCCATGGCTGTTGGAACAAGCGGGAACGTTCAAAATATTCCGAGAAAATAATTTAAAGTATTCAGGAAAAGAAATGGACCGAGTCGGTCGCGGGTCTTCTGTCTTTCCTGATTGAATTTTTGTTAATTAATTAAATTGATTAACTAAATTATTGAAAGAAATTTTATCCAAAAAGATTAATCAATGAATCTTTGACCGAAACCGAAGCCAAAGCCGAAGCCGCCTAGCGAGCAAGCGATGATGGCGCGAGACTTACCTTCTTTCCAACAATTTATCACCAAGGAAAGTACTTTCTCAATATATATAAGTACATTCCCTTTTCATTGTAAGAAACTAAGAAACAAGAAGGAAAGAAGAACAATTTATCAAATACTGTGTCATGGCAATCCACTACCTTGAAAGCGATTTCGGCCCGACTCGGTACTCGTGGCTGAAAGTTTAGAATTTGCACAAAACAGTTGCCCAGGAAGAAGAGAAAATGAAGGTATTTTATGTGTTGGATAATTCACAAAGAAGACTAAGAAGAAAGGAATGATTAGCTAGATGTATTCTTGGTCAAGAATTGAGTGATTATGATGGCTAATTCATAACCTATTTATAGGAAATTAACGAGGTTGCATATGTGACAAGTGTCGAGAGACTTTTGACACTTGTCCCATTATGTTAGTCCACTTGGCTCCCATATTGACAAGTGTATCTTGTCTTTCATGCATAGAGACATTTGGATCCCATATTGACAAGTGTATCTTGTATTCCATGCATGAAAACATATGGTATATTTGCATAGCCATTAGTAAAAGAAATTTTAAGGTTTTATGCAAGAGGCCACTTGGAATTATATAGGACATTTGAGAAAGTAAAAACTCATGGCTATTGGTTGTAAACGGAATTTCAAATTGACTTTGCATTATGAATAATTCCAACAATCCCCCACTAATGCAAAGACAAAAATAGGACAATTCTGGGCAAAAGAAGACACATGTACATAAGTGTCAATATCTTTCGATTTGAATTGACACGTAGTGAAATAAGGCAACAACTAACATCCAAAAAGTGAAGTACTCTTGAACTGAATGGACAGTAGCTGAGACCCCCACAACACATACAATAACCTTAATTTCATGCAAATTCTGCGATACTAACAAAGTGCTTTTATGGTTATGCACACACCTTGGGTCTCATGAGTGCTCTAGAAAGACATCCCAAGTCTTTCATAAAAGGCGACCATACCTTTACACTTACGTAGGTGATTCCATCAAGTCTATCTACACATAGACTACCTTAAGGCTATGGAATCATTAAGAGAAAATTATGCTCAACCTTATAAGCACTACCAGATGCCATAGGGATAGGAAATGTAGTGCATAGTGAGGTCTCATATGGTTTCGTTTGACCACAAATGGGTATCCACCATACTTCCTCAATCCATGGGCTTCAGCCCCATCCCCCTGATGTTTCATGGATAACTCTCCCTACCAAACCCTTGGATATAGGATCCGCCAAATTTCATTCGGATCTTACATATTCCAAGGAAATAACACCATATTTCAATAATTGTTTTACCGCACCATGCCTAATGCGGATATGTCTTCTTTTTCCATTATACACACTATTTTTCGCAAATCCAATTGCTGCCTGTGAGTCACAATGTAGAGAAACTGGTGAAGCTTGTCTTCCCCGGAAAGGCACGTATGCCAATAAGTTTCTCAACCACTCGGCTTCTTGCCCTGCCAACTCAAGAGCAATGAATTCAGACTCCATAGTAGATCGTGCTATACAAGTCTATTTTGAGGACTTCCATGAAATAGCACCTGCACCATAAGTGAACCCATAGCTAGGGTGTGCATTCGATTTATCAATTCGATTTTGACCCTTATCGATAATTATTTATCGATTATCGATTTGAACATATGCTTATCGTTATCGTTTCAATAAGGTTTCGATTTTTTCGATTTTGATTTATCGATTTTTGGGGCTTATCGATTACACCAATAAGAAAATTTTCGGGATTCTACAAAAAGTATATTGCTACAAACACGCTTAACTAATATGGACAAAAAAAAGCTAAAATAAGAAGAGCATCGTTTGTAACATAAATATTGTGTCAACAAGCACATGAAACGAAATTAAAGTAAGGGATCATATGTATGCCACAAACACTTCAACATTATAAAAAAATAAAATATATCATCACGACTAATTTTATTTTTCATTAATTTGAACTTTATTCCCTTGAGCTTTAAATATGATCATTCCTTAAATGTGGTAGAGGAAATAATAGCGCTAGGGACTTAGGGTAAAGGAAATGATATTATAAAATAAGGGTAAAAAAATTTTAAAAAACATATGATATTTTTTATATAAAAAATTTTAAAAATAGTGTATAATATCGGTTTATCGATAAACCGATAAACCGAAAAGGACAGAATCGAAATCGAAATCGATAACTCGATAAGAGAAAATTTTGAAATCGAAATCGATAAACCAATAAACCGATATCGCTAAATCGATAACAAATAATCGATTCGATAAACCGATTTGAATGCACACCCCTACTCATAGCCACTAGTGGAGCTAACTTATTCATTGTCAGTAACCCAGTTTGAATCACAAAATCCTTCTAATACAGCATGAAATTTATTAAAATGCAAACACCAACCCATAGTACCTCTCAAATATCTTAGCAAACAATGAAGAGCAATCCAGTGTTCACTACTAGGGTTGTGAGTATATCTACTCAATCTACTAACAACATAAGCAATATCAGGTCGTGTTTAACTCATGGGAAATATTACACTAACAATTATCTTAGCATACTCAGTTTGAGAAATACTAGATTCTTTATTATATTTCAAGTGTATGCTAGGATCATAAGGTGTTCTCACAGGTGCTACATCAAAACAATTAAACCTTTTCAATATTTTCTCAATATAATGAGATTGAGACAATGAAAAACCATTAGAAGTTCTTTTGATTTTAACCCATATAATAACATCTGCTTCTGCAAGATCTCTCATTTCAAATTTACAACAACAACAACAACTACCCAGTATACTCCCACCAGGTGGGGTCTGGGGAGGTTAATATATAGACAAGCCTTACCCCTACCCAAAAGGGCAGAGAGGCTGTTTCCAATCGACCCCCGGCTCATAGGATAAAAGGAAAAACAGCAGTAAAACAAAAACAAAGACAGAAACAAAAACAATAAAGCATTAGTAACTCCAGCAAAAATAGCGTAAATAGCGCAAATAATTATCTAAACATACGAAACATAAATACAATCGCATGCAATAATATCATACAGTAACTACCATAACTAACAGCCATAGGGGGACATAAGCTAAAACACAAATCAACTATGGGTAACCCTGCTGACCCACACCCAACCCCGGATGAGGCGTACGAAAAACTCTAGGAGCCCCTATCCTACAACCCTGATTCTAGACCTCCAGACTTTCCTATAGGGTCATGTCCTCGGAAACCTGCATTCTAGTCATGTCCTGCCTAATCACCTCTCCCCAATACTTCTTAGGCCTCCCTCTGCCTCGCCGACCGCCAACAATCTCCAGCCGCTCGCAGCTCCTCACCGGGGCATCGGGACTTCTTCTCCGCACATGCCCGAACCACCTCAGCCTCGTTTCTCGCATCTTCTCATCCACCGGGGCCACCCCCACCTTCTCTCGAATAGCTTCATTCTTAATCATATCTAGCCTGGTGTGTCCGCACATCCACCTAAGCATCCTCATCTCCGCAACCTTCATTCTCTGAACATGAGAGTTCTTCACGGGCCAGCACTCCGCCCCATACATCATCGCAGGTCTAACCACGGCTCTATAAAATTTTCCCTTGACTTTGTGTGGAACTTTCTTGTCACACAGGACTTCTGATGCAAGCCTCCACTTTGACCACCCCGCTCCTATACGATGAGTGACGTCCCCGTCAATCTCTCCGTCCCCCTGAATCACAGACCCAAGATATCGGACACTGTCCCTCTTGGCGATGGCCTGAGAACCAATCATCACGTCCCTGCCTACTTCGCTCGGCTCGGCGCTAAACTTGCACTCCAGGTACTCTGTCTTAGATCTGCTTATTTTGAAACCTTTAGACTCGAGAGTCTGTCTCCATACCTCTAACCTTTCATTAACACTGACCCTCGTCTCATCTATCAATACTATGTCATCAGTAAATAGCATACACCAAGGCACATCCCCTTGAATATGATGGGTTAGAGCATTTATCACTAAGGCAAACAAGAGGGGGCTTAGCGCAGATCCTTGATGGAGCCCCATAACCACTGGAAAATGGTGTGATTCGCCACCCAGCGTCCTAACCCTAGTCTTAGCTCCATTGTACATGTCCTTGATTGCTCTGATGTAGGCTTCCGGCACGCTCTTCGCCTCTAAGCACCTCCATAGCACCTCCCTTGGGACCTTGTCATACGCCTTCTCCAAGTCGATAAGCACCATGTGTAGGTCCTTCTTCTTATCCCTGAATTGCTCCGCCAGCCGCCTGACAAGGTGGATAGCCTCTGTAGTGGAGTGTCCTGGCATGAAACTGAACTGGTTCCCAGATATAGATGTCACCCCCCTCACTCGCGCCTCAATCACCCTCTCCCAAACGTTCATCGTGTGACTTATTAATTTGATACCCCTATAGTTGTTGCAGCACTGGATGCCCCCTTTGTTCTTGTACAAGGGCACCACTGTACTCCACCTCCACTCATTCGGCATCCTTTTGGTCCTGAAGATTGCATTGAACAACCTGGAGAGCCACTCCCCTCCTGACTTTCCCATGCACTTCCAGAACTCCACCGGGATCTCGTCAGGCCCGGTCGCTCGACCCCTACTCATCCTACGCAAAGCCCCCATGACCTCCTCCACTCTAATGCGCCTGCAGTACCCAAGGTCTCTATGTTGCTCTGAATGCCCCAGCTCCCCTAGCTCTATGTTACGATCCCCCTCCTCGTTAGAAGACAAGAAGTTCTTAGTCTCATTAACAACATTCATATTAGGGCCAAAGATTAATATGTCATCCACATACAAACATATATAACACAATCTGATCCCATTATCTTGGAATAAACACAAGAATCAGATACATTAACAACAAAATTATCCACTAGGTGCCTACTTTAGACCATACAAAGACTTTCTCAATTTGCATACTTTATTTTCCTGTCCTTGGATCATGAATCCCTTAGGTTGAGATATATAGATTTCTTCCTCTAAATCACCATTTAGGAAAGCTGTTTTAACATCCATTTGATGTATTAACAAATTATGAATAGCGGCTAAAACAACAAGAGTTCTAATAGTCGCTATCTTAGTAATAGGAGAATAAGTGTCAAAGTAATCAATGTCTTTCTTTTGATTAAAACCCCTAATAACAAGTCTAGCCTTATATTTCTCAATTGTACCGTCAGGTCTCAATTTATTTTTAAATATCCACTTGCTACTTATGGGTTACAACCTTTAGGCAAATCAGGTAAGTCCCACGTGTGATTTGAAACTATAGAGTCTAGTTCACTTTTAATAGCCTCTTTCCAAAAACTAGCATCTATTGACCTCATTGCTTCATTGTATGTCTTAAGGACTTCTTCTATTAAATATATTGATACTAATTCATCACTCAAAATATCAAGATCAATATTTTCAGTCAAGGAAGTGGTAATAAAGTCAGGACCAAAGCTAGCTTCAATTATACGCCTCTTACTTCTTTTCAGTTTATTTTCATACTCATTAGCAGTAATACTAGAAGAAGGTAAAACATGAGAGTTAATAGACATAGAGGTAGAAGCATTATTTGGCACATTATTATTCAACGGGAAAACATGCTAAAAAAATTATGCGAATCTGGATTCACTGCTAAAACTATCATTCAAAGACATAAATCTATATGCACCGCTATTTTGAGCATAACCAATCAAAATAGCATATAAAATTTTGGGTCCAACAGTTACTTGTCTTAAATCAAGTAGACCAACCTTAGCCAAACACCTCCACACTTTCAAAAATTTTATGTTAGGGGAAAACCCTTTCCATAAAACTCATATGGAGTTTTAGCTAACTTCTTATGAGAGACTTTATTAAGAACATAACATGCAGATAAAACAGCTTCCCCCACATATTATCAGATAAACCCTAACTCAAAAGCATAGAATTCATCATTTCCTTAAGGGTTTTATGTTTTCGTTCGGCTACACCATTTTGTTGGGGAGTATAGGGAGCGCTAATCTCATGTATAATACGATTTTCCTCAGAAAGGCTTCTAAGGTATTAGTACTATATTCACCACCCTTGTCAGACCTAAGTCTCTTGATTTTTCTATTTAATTGATTCTCTACTTCTGCATTGTATTTTAAAAACATGCTTTCAGCTTCATCTTTTGACTTAAGAAGATATACCTTAGTGTATCTAGAAAAGTCATCTACAAAGATGATGTAGTATTTCTTTCCACCTTTACTAATAGTATTTTCAAAATCTGCTAAGTCTGAATGTACTAGTTCAAACAATTCTATTTTCTACTAGTTACATTCTTAAAAGGCTTTTTGGTATGTTTTGCTTCTACACAAACAAGACACTTAGAAAAATTATCAACATTAACTGCAGGAATTAATTCTATTTTTCTAAGTATTTTAATAGAAGCAATATTAACATGCCCTAGTCTACCATGCCACATTTCAATAGACTCCGCAATATAAGCAGAATTGAACATACTAACATTTTTAGTAATCTCTTAAGCGATGTTTAGTAAAAATAAACCCCCACTAAGGCAACCCTTACCAACAAAGTCTCCCCCACAAGAAATAATAACTTTATCAGATTCAAAAATAATTTTCAGACATGCTTTATTGAAAAACGCACTAGAAACTAAGTTTCTACGAGGGGAGGGTACATATAGAACATTGTGCAAGGCTAAGGTTTTTTGCAGAAGTTAGCATAAGGAGAATTTTTCCTTTACCCATAACTCCAGCTGTAGTGGAGTTACCCATGTAGACACATTCACCATCAGCAAATTCCTCAAAGTCGTGAAACAACTCTTTATTGGTGCAAAGATGCCTTGAAGCGTCTGTGTCCAGTATCCAGTCAGCATTGTTAGCCACCATGTTTGCCTCAACAACTATAGCAATAATGACATCACCATACTCAGTAAGGTTGTCTTGGACTGAAGCTTTTCCTCCATTCTTTGAGTTTTGTCCTTCTCTCTGGTTGCACTGAAAATCCCGTTGACCAATTTTTCCGCAGACATAGCAAGTTTTCTTTGACTTTTGAATATGGCTCTCCGGCTTATTGAAGTAATTCTGCTTCTTCACATGTCCTTTTTTCTGGCCTTTCTTCTGTTTTCCTTTAAACTCGGCTTTAACTAAACTACCAGAGGATTCACAAGGTTTTCTTTAGAACAATTAAGAGAAAGAGATTTCATCTTATCCTTAAGTCGTTCAGACTTCTCATCTTTGAGTCGGTTTGCTTCCTCAATCCTCATGTGACTGATTAGTTCTTGAAGAGTTAAGTTTTTCTTCTTATGTTTTAGTTGATTCCTGTAATCACTTCAGGAAGGTGGAAATTTTTCAAGCAAAACATTAGCTTGAAGAATCTCAACATCTCCATGCCTTTGTTCAAAACATCATCAGTTAAGTTCTCACACTCGTGAACTTGTTCTATGATTGGCTTGTCATCAACCATTTGAAACTTGATCCACTTTCCAACGACAAACTTCTTTTTTCCTGCATCATTTGCACCATATTTCTTCTCCAAACTGTCTCATATGACTTTAGCAGATTATAATTTATAAAAAATCAAAGATAGGGTTAGTCATATGGTTGAGTAGATTCCTTCTTACTGTTTTATTATCCTTTTCAAATTTCTTGTTAGCAGCATCATCAACAACAACAATATTAGCAGTGTTGGAACTACTAGCAACAATATTAGCAGGAGGATCGTTAAACAAAACATAATCAACTTCTAATTGTTCAAAGAAAATTGAAATTTTCTAGGACCAACGCTTATAATTATTTCCATCTAAAAGCTCAAGCTTTGAGAGATCAGGAAGTGTTTTGTTAAAAGTGGTGGTCATTAGTCAATATTATATGAAAAATCATTTTCAAATTGTAAGAAAAATGAGTAGATAATATTGACTAAGAAACAAGAAGGAAAGAAAAACAATTTATCAAATACTGTGTCGTGGTAAGCCACTATTTTGAAAGCGATTTCGGCCTGACTCGGTGCAAATCGTTAAGGTCGTTTGCTCCCCAAGGTTCCACAGCACCTCCAAACACATGCACTCATGGCTGAAAGATTAATTTGCACAAAACAGTTGCCTAAGAAGAAGAGAAAATGAAGGTATTTTATGTGTTGGATAATTCACAAAGAAGACTAAGGAGAAAGGAATGATTAGCTAGATGTATTCTTGGCTAAGAATTGAGTGATTATGATGGCTAATTCATAACCTATTTATAGGAAATAAAGGATGTTGCATGTGTGACAAGTGTCTAGAGACTTTTGACACTTGTCCCATTATGTTAGTCCACTTGGCTCCCATATTGACAAGTGTATCTTGTCTTTCATGCATAATACATTTGGCTTCCATATTTACAAGTGTATCTTGTCTACCATGCATGAAGACATATGGTACATTTGCATAGCCATTTGTCAACGCCACTTTAAGGTTTTATGCAAGATGCCACTTGGAATTAGATAGGACATTTGAGAAAGTAAAATCTCATGGCTATTGGTTGTAAATGGAATTACAAATTGACTTTGCATTATGAATAATTCCAACAATCCCCCACTAATGCAAAGACAAAAATAGATAATTCTAGGCGAAAGAAGGAACATCTACATAAGTGTCAATATCTTTCGATTTGAATTGACACGTAGTGAAATGAGGCAACAAATAACATCCACAAAGTGAAGTACTCTTAAAGTGAATGGACATTAGCTGAGACCCCCAAACACATAATATATCCTTAATTTCATGCAAATTCTATTATACTAACAAAGTGCATTTATGGTCATGCACATACCTTGGGTCTCATGAGTGCTCCAGAAAGACATCCCAAGTCTTTCAAAAAAGGCGACCGCACCTTTACACTCACGTAGATGATTCCATCAAGTCTATCTACACACTATCTTAAGGCTATGGAATCATTAAGAAAAAATTATGCTCAACCTTATAAGCACTACCACACGCCATAGGGATAGGGAATGTAGCGCATATTAAGGTCTCATATGGTTTCGTTTGACCACAAATGGGTATCCACCAAACTTTCTTAATCCATGGGCTTCAGCCCCATCCCCCTTTATGTTTCAAGGATAACTCTCCTTGCCAAACCCTTGGTTAAAGGATCCGCCAAATTTCTTTCGGATCTTACATATTCCAAGGAAATAACACCATATTTCAATAATTATTTTACTGCACCATGCCTAATGCGGATATGTCTTTTTTTCCATTGTACACACAATTTTTGGCAATTCCAATTGCTTCCTGTGAGGCACAATGTAGAGAAACAGGTGAAGCTTGTCTTCCCTAGAAAGGCACGTCTACCAATAAGTTTCTCAACCACTTGGCTTCTTGCCCAGCCAACTCAAGAGCAATGAATTCAGACTCCACAGTAGATGGTGCTATACAAGTCTATTTTGAAGACTTCCATGAAATAGCACATGCACCCAAAGTGAACTCATAGCCACTAGTGGATCTAACTTTATCATTGTAAGTAACCCAGATTGCGTCACAAAATCCTTCTAAAACAGCGGGAAATTTATTAAAATCCAAACACCAATCCATAGTACCTCTCAAATATCTTAGCAAACAATGAAGAACATTCCAGTGTTCACTACTAGGGTTGTGAGTATATCTACTCAATCTACTAAAAGCATATGAAATATCAGGTCGTGTATAATTCATGAGAAATATTACACTATCAATTATCTTAGCATACTCAGTTTGAGAAATACTAGATTTCTTATTCTTTTTCAAGTGTATGCTAGGATCATAAGGAGTTATCACAGGTGCTACATCAAAACAATTAAACCTTTTCAATATTTTCTCAATATAATGAGATTGAGACAATGAAAAACCATTAGAAGTTCTCTTGATTTTAACCCCTAAAATCACATCTGCTTCTCCAAGATCTTTCATTTCAAATATAGAAGATAAGAAATTCTTAGTCTCATTAACAACATTCATATTAGGGCCAAAGACTAATATGTCATCCACATACAAACATATAATAATACAATATGATGCCATCATCATGGAATAAACACAAGTATTGGATGCATTAACAACAAAATTATTATCCATTAATATGTTATTAAATTTTTCATATCATTGCTTAGGTGCCTACTTTAGACCATATAAAGAATTTCTCAATTTGCATACTTTATTTTCCTGTCCTTGGATAAAAAATCCCTGAGGTTGAGACATATAGATTTCTTCCTCTAAATCACAATTTAGGAAAGCTGTTTTAACATCCATTTGATGTATTAACAAATTATGAATAACGGCTACAACAACAAGAGTTCTAATGGTCGTTATCTTAGTTATAGGAGAATAAGTGTCAAAGCAATCAATGTCTTTCTTTTAATTAAAACCCCTAATAACAAGTCTAGCCTTATATTTCTCAATTGTACCGTCAGATCTCAATTTCTTCTTAAATTTCCACTTGCTACTTATAGGTTTACAACCTTTAGGCAAATCAATTAAGTCTCACGTGTGATTAGAAACTATAGCGTATAATTCACTTTTAATAGCCTCTTTCTAAACTAGCATCTATTGACCTCATTGCTTCATTGTATGTCTTAGGGTCTTCTTCTATTAAATAGATTGACACTAACTCATCACTCACAATATCAAGATCAATATTTTCAGTCAAGAAAGTGGTAATAAAGTGAGGACCAAATCTAGCTTCAATTATACGCCTCTTACTTCTTCTAAGTTTATTTTCATACTCATTAGCAGTAATACTAGAAGAAGGTAAAACATGAGAGTTAATAGACATAGATGTAAAAGCATTATTTGGCACATTATTTTTCAATGAAAAAACATGCTCAAAAAATTCTGCATCTCTGGATTCACAGATAAAACTATCATTCAAAGTCATAAATCTATATGCAGTGCTATTTTAAGCATAACCAAATGAAATAACATAAAACGTTTTGGGTCCAACAGTTACTTGTTTTAAATCAAGTAGACCAACCTTAGCCAAACACCCCCACACTTTCAAAAATTTTAAGTTAGGGGCAAAACCCTTTCCTTAAAACTCATATGGAGTTTTATCTAAGTTCTTATGAGAGACTTTATTAAGAACATAACATGTAGATAAAATAGCTTCCCTCACATATTATCAGATAAACCCGAACGCAAAAACATAGAATTCATCATTTCCTTAAGGGTTTATTTTTTCGTTCGGCTACACCATTTTGTTGGGGAGTATAGGGAGCGCTAATCTCATGTATAATACCATTTTCCACACAAAAGGCTTCTAAGGTATTAGTACTATATTCGCCTCCACTATCAGACCTAAGTCTCTTGATTTTTCTATTTAATTGATTCTCTACTTCTGCATTGTATTTTAAAAACATGCTTTCAGCTTCATCTTTTGACGTAAGAAGATATACCCTAGTGTATCTAGAAAAGTCATCTACAAAGATGATGTAGTATTTCTTTCCACCTTTACTAGTAGTATTTTAAAAATATGCTAAGTCTGAATGTACTAGTTCAAGCAATTCTGTTTTTCTACTAGTTACACTCTTAAAAGACTTTTTGGTATGTTTTTCTCTACACAAACGAGACACTTAGAAAAATTATCAACATTAACTGCAGGAATTAATTCAATTTTTCTAAGTCTTTTAATAGAAGCAATATTGACATGCCCTAGTCTACTATGCCACAATTCAATAGACTCAGCAATATAAGCAGAATTGAACGTACTAACATTATTAGTAATCTCTTGAGCGATGTTTAGAACAAATAAACCCCCACTAAGGCAACCTTTACCAACAAAGTCTCCCCCACAAGAAATAATAACTTTATCAGATTCAAAAACAAGTTTAAGACCTGCTTTGTTAAGAAGCGCTCCAGAAATGAAGTTTCTACGAAGGGGGCGTACATACAGAACATTGTGCAAGGCTAAGGTTTTTCAGAAGTTAGCTTAAGGAGAATTTTTCCTTTACCCATAACTCCAGCTGTAGTGGAGTTACCTATGTAGACACATTCGCCATTAGCAAATTTCTCAAAGTCGTGAAACAACTCTTTATTGGTACAAAGATTCCTTGAAGTGCCCGTGTCCAGTATCCAGTCAGTATTGTTAGCCACAATGTTTACCTCAACAACTATTGCAACAATGACATCACCACACTCAGTAAGGTTGGCTTGGACGGAAGAAAAATCGCTTTCAAATTAAGAAAAATGAATAGATAATATTGACTAAGAAATAAGAAGGAAAGATGAACAATTTATCAAATACTGTATCGTGGCAAGCCACTGCCTTGAAAGCGATTTCGGCCCGACTCGGTGCAAATCGTTAAGGCCGGTCGTTCCCAAGGTTCCACAGCACCTCCAAACACATGCATTCGTGGCTGAAAGTTTAGGATTTGCACAAAACAGTTGCCTAGGAAGAAGAGAAAATGAAGAAATTTTATGTGTTGGATAACTCACAAAGAAGACTAGGAAGAAAGGAATGATTAGCTAGGTGTATTCTTGGATAAGAATTGAGTGATTATGATGGCTAATTCATAACCTATTTATAGGAAATTAAGGATGTTGCATGTGTGACAAGTGTCTAGAGAGTTTTGGTACTTGTCCCATTATGTTAGTCCACTTGGCTCCCATATTGACAAGTGTATCTTGTTTTTCATGCATAAAGACATTTGGCTCCCATATTGACAAGTGTATCTTCTCTTCCCTGCATGAAGACATATGGTACATTTGCATAGCCATTTGTCAAAGCCATTTTAATGTTTTATGCAAGAGCCCACTTGGAATTAGATAGGACATTTGAGAAAGTAAAACTCATAACTATTGATTGTAAATGGAATTTCAAATTGACTTTTCATTATGAATAATTCCAACATTCACCACCAACGAAGGACAATAATTGCTCTTTCCAAAGCATAAGAAAATTTAATTACTTTCCCTTCTCATTTCTTTCCTCAATTTTCTATTCACCAAACTTTAATTTCAATAAATATTAAACCGGAAGTCTTTCATTAGAATTCTTTTGTTCATTTGATAATCTGCATTTGTCTTGACATTTTTATAACACTCATAATTATTACTACAAGTCTCCAAGAATATATGTCCCATGAATTACTGGACTTTTCTATATTTTTTGTTTCGTTCATAAGATTAATTATCGTATATGTGGAAGAAAAAAATCACACGTACGACATCTCACACGTACGTGATGTCGTTTCAATTTTTTCCTCCGTCCTCTATCTTTCTCTAAAATTTTGTTTTAGGTGTGGGTACTGCACATGTAAATATCCCTTTCCAAAATTTATATCACATCATCAATTGAACAAGTTGAGTTTAGTACAAGCACTCGATAATATAAGTAAAACATCGATCCTAAGTTGCTATTCCATTATTCAAAGTTGTCTTCCTGTCATACATATCCTCAACAGAATTATTAAAATAAGTTTGAATTTTCTTATTTTTACTACTCTCTCCGTTTCGATTTACGTAAACTTCTTTTTTTTTTCTGCCAAAAAGAATGATATGTTTCCATATTTAAAAACAATCTACCTTTATGTAATGATTTATAGTCACACAAAATATATATGTCTTATTTTACACCACAAGATCAAAAGTTTTCTCTTGTTTTTTAAACTCTGTACCTAGTAAAATTGGTTAACATAAATTGAAACAAAGGGAGAGTATTATATTTCCTTTGTATATCAATGAACTTGTCACTAAGAGATCCGAGTCTAGAACATGAGTGAATTATAATTCCTATATTTCATATCATACTTGTTAATCAGGGGTGGCTCAAGAACCACAAGGAGGCCTAAAGCTAAATTTTATTAGGAGGCCTTAAATTTTAAAAAGAAATTTAAATTAATATGTTTCATGCTTATAGTTAACAATTGTGTATTCTGATATAAAAAAAAATCTTAATGCACTACTATGAGGTAAAAATATAAGAAAATAAGAAATTTCAAATCTAAAGAAACAATATAGAATGTTAGGACAATGGAATAACTTGACCAGAATAGAATTCTATTGTTTTACTTTGTTTGTTGTAATACTTAAAAACATGAGAAAGAATGAAAAAAATTAATTTATTTAAATCCTTGGATCTTTTGGAGAATAGACAACTCAGTAATTAGAGAAAGAAAAGAGAATATAAAATACAAGTATTATTATGAGAAAAAATGAATATTAATATTAGAATGTAAATTAACTATTAGTCACGATAGATCCCATTGGCAAAATAATCAATTTTTTTCTCATAAATATTTAGTTACTTTTAGAGGAAATTACCCCATAATTAATATATTATCAATTTTAAAATGGGGCCTTAAAAATTTGGGGGCCTAAAGCCATTACTTTATCTACTTGGCCCTTAGGCCGGCACTATTGTTAATAATATAATATAATAAAAGAATTAATCTAAATAGCCCCTCACCCAATGCGTAACTAAAAGTATTTGGCGAACATATAAAATATTTCTAATACATGTAGAATATATGTGTAAGCGAATATGATAAATGTATACCAGCTAAGAAAAGTAATCGTTTGCCCGACTATATATTTGTGTAAAATCTCATAATAATACCTCAAGAAAACACAGGACGTCAAGCCAAAACGCCAAAAATTAATTAAACTTGGAACTTTTGAAGAGTTAATAAAACTATAAATTAAGCATAGGAAGAAGGATTAGCAAGGAGATATGCTTCAACAGCCTTGAAAAGTTCCACAGCTTTCTCTTCACCTTCTTTAATCTCCTCTTCTTTTACTACAAAATCATCTTTTGTATGGTAATTGCTTATTGTCTTGCAAATACAGCCTCCATTTCCAGATCCCTCAAAACTAACAACGTAAGATATGTATTCCAGATTTTCCCCTACAACTTCTCCTTCGATCAATGAATACTTTATTACCATGTTCTTGTCGTCAACAACATCGACAAGAGGGGTTGCTCTGATGGTAAGCAATCCCCACTTTCAACCAAGAGGTTGTGAGTTCGAGTCTCCCCAAGAGCAAGGCAGGAATTTCTTGGAGGGAAGGATGCCCAGACCCCACTAAATGGGATTATAATGGGTTGTTATTGTTCTTGTCGTCGTCAACAACATGGATCTTGTGTTTCAAGTACTTTATTGGATATCCTGCCATTTTCAAAATAATGAAGATTATTTTCTTGCTACTCCTATTTACTAGTCCATTTTTAGATAACTATGTCGTTTATCGATTTTTTTTCATGTAGGAAAAGACTTATTTTTCAGCTTCCTAGCTTACTTTTGTGCTTTCGATGATATAAAATTTTATGAAATTAAAGAAACACAAGAAGAAACGGAACTGTATGCAAGGAAAGTGGCAATAAGAACTGGAAATGTTGTCACAAAAACTTTTCGTAGTAAAGGGATATATTGTTACGTAAAGTTGGTACTGAAAATCTTATTTCCTGTAGCGAAGAAATTGTCACTTTTTCATGTATGTGGCATTTTCCGGATCCCGCATAAATGCTGCATATTTCTGCATCGAGCTTTATCTTTTATATTTTATTTTATTTTATATATAGCTAGATAATTATATTAAAAATTGATCATTGCCCTAACAAATTATATAAATTAGTTTTTCTTTTGTGAGACAATTCACACAACTTGTAATAATAGAACCACTTTAACATTTTAAGGCATAATCTTTTTAAAAAAAAATTTATCCAAAAACTTTTAGCTTAAATAAAGGTTATTTTTCATTTCTTTCCTAAACCACTATGAAAATGAAGATTCTCGATTTGAAATGAGTTAGTAAACCTAAAAGCTAAGAAGAAATGTAACCTTCAACGAAATTCATCTTCTTAATGCTTTCAGCACCACCATCACCTTCAACAATCTCAATGTTTTTCACAGCTTTTGGCATCAACTTTGGTACAATGTTTTCTGCATCAAGAACCAACTTGAAAACCATAGCAGGATCAACTAGAGTTGCAATATCTTGTGTATATGTGGTAACACCCATAAATACTTTTGCCTAAAATAATTGAGAAGATTAATTAATTTGAGCTAAAAGATAAAGTTTCTTAGTTGAGAAAGTTATTGAGCTGTGTTGGTATAGTGAAATTTTAGATGGTATTTGTAGGAAAAATGAAGTGAGCCTTTAGAGTTCAGTCAGCAAGTCCACTCATTTGATTTCAACATTCAAAGCACTCCATTTTGGACTTCCTTTATCCAATTTATAGATGTCCTAGTACGATCTTTGAATAAAGTTTTAGGTAAGTTACCCTAGCAAAATTCGTGAGAATTTTAAAGTAACAGTAAAATTGTCTTCATATAATCTATAGGTAATAAGTTTAGGCTGCCCACAACTTACATTACACCAGTTAAGGTATTGCCTTTCTCCGAATCTTGCATGAACATTGAGATGCTTTGTGTACCGGTGGGCTGTCTTTTGCACTAGCAAAAGCCCCTTGGAAAAGTTTTCTTCGTGACTGGTCGAGCACGCCTAGAATATAGTATGAGGGATCATAGTGAGATCCTAAGTCAAGCTTATTTATAACAATATTGACAACTCTGAAAATCCTAGTATTTGATATAGGGAGGACGTTGACTAGATAGAATACAAAGTTTAAGTGAAAAAAAGTTCTTTTTGAACTTATTTTTTTTCCGAACAAAAATGTATATTGCAGTAAGAGGTAAGTTATGAAGTATTATTACAAATTGGAACCGATGTAGACATACTTTTGGAATTTGATTGTGAAACTCAGATTTTTGTCGCTATTGAAGCCTATCATTAAGAGCTAAATAAAAGATTATGGTCAAATTATTCTTAAATATAAAATTTTATTCTTTTTTTGTGTGAACTAATATAAAAATAGTCACATAAATTAATTATGTTGAGAGAATATAAATCGATAGCACCTTAGATATTCTAGGCTTTTACTTTTCTCTGTCTTTTAGTATCTATCTTCCTTTTCATCGTCACACTCCATATATAAATGAGGGCCGCATGCACAAAGTATCTTGCAATATTCATGTAGAATTTGAAGAAGGTCCGTACCTTAAGGGGTTAATGTAGACAACTTAATGAAAGTACTAAAGCCGCTTCATATTATGTCGAGGAAGAGGCAAACGCGAAAATAAAGAAGATAAATAATATCAAATTTTAACGTGGAAAATCCTTCAAATCAGGTAAAAACTATGGGATTACAAAAATTCAAAAAAATCTACTATAATAATAAGAGGGTTACAAAAGTTCTCCAAATTATACAATAAGGGCCAAATACGAAGCAACAATAGCAACAAGAGCAACCACAAATCAATTGAAGAAATAAGAGAAACCAAAAAACAACAAATACTTTTCTTCTCTCTTCTCTCTTCTCTCTTGATGAAAGCTCTCTCCATAACCGCTCTTATATGCTAGAGTCTTTCAAAGACTTGTACCAATGAGCATAGAATAATTCTCCAAGATTGTTCTATTTATAGATAATGAGTGGTGCTTTCTCCTAAAGCTAAACCCAACTCTAAATATGAATAAAAACCGAATCCAATTCCGATCGAATAGGAATGGAAACCAAAAGAGAATAAGATTAGGCATTGGGATATTTGACTGGACAATATGGGCATGTTCCCAACAAACTCCCCCTCTAACCAAATGGACAAATATGTTTTCAAGTAGAGGAACTATTGACAGACTCCATGCCTGCCAATCTTCTGCAAAACTCATACTTATCTGCAAACACGGCTTTTGTCAGCATATCCGAAGGATTTTCATCAGTGTGTAATTTCTCTACCTCAAATAATTTATCTTCCACGGTCATTATTTTCCAGTGAAACTTTTTATTTATATGTTTGGTCTTATAATGAAAAAATGGAGTGTTTCGTGAGATCACAGATTGCACTCTGACTATTTATATGTTTGGTTTTAGAATGAAAAATGGAGTGTTTCATGAGATCACAGATAGCACTCTGATTATCACAATATAAGATGTACCTTGACTTCTCAAAGCCAAGATCGTTAATAAAATCGTTCATCCATAATAGTTCTTTGGAACCTTATGTGATAGCAATATATTCGGCTTCTGTGGTGGATAGAGCTATGCACTTCTGTAGTCAAAATTTCCAAGAAACAGTTCCCCCTGCAGAAATGATCAAATAACCGGAAGTGGATCTTGAATTATCAAGATTGCATCTTAAATCAAAATATGTGTAACAAACAAGTTCATGCTTGCCATTGCCAAAGCACAACTTCAAATCTGCAGTATCTTTCAAATATCTTAATGTCCATTTTACTGCATCCTAATGTTGCTTTTCAGAATTCGAAAGGAATCCACTAACAGTACCAACGACATGTGAAATTTCTAGTCTAGTACAAATTGTAGCATACATTAAGCTACCAACGACAGAAGAGTAAGGAATACGACACATCTCGTTTTTCTGTTCTTCAGTACATGGACTCTGACATATACTCAAATTAAAGTTTTTAGCAAGAGGAGTACTAACAACATTTGTATCTGTCACATTGAACCTCTTGACTACCTTTTCAATGTATTGATTTTGGGATAAAAGTAACTCTTTTCTATCTCTGTGTTGGTGGATTTGAATGCCCAAGATTTTCTTTGTTGTCCCCAAGTCTTTCATCACAAATGAATTTGGTGCTTTCTTGTACCCTTACTTTTCTATGACAGATTCAAAATTCAAATACCATTGCCTTAGAGCTTGTTTCAATCCATACATGCTCTTTTTCAATTTGCAGACATAATTTTCTTTTTCCTTAGTTACAAAACCCTAGGTTTCTCCATATAAATCTCCACATTTAAATCACCATGAAAAAAGCAGTTTTGATATCCATTTGCTCAACCTATAAATCTACACTAAGCCTAGAACCACATGAATAGAATATATCTTCATAATAGGGGAGAATTTCATCAAATTCAACACATTTCTGGCCAAAACCTTTAAAAACTACCTAGCCTTATATCTAAGTACAGAGGTATGGTTATCTTGCTTTATTCTGAATATCCATCTATTTGATTAAGATCTATTATCTTTCGGCAATTTCACTAACTCATATGTGCAATTCTCATGAAGTAACTTCATCTCATCTTCTATGTCTTTATCATAACTCTCAAGTTATCCCATGTCATTAAAAAGTACATACTCACCAGTAGGATAGCGCATAAATTTTTGCTTCTCCCTTGTAGATCTTCTAAGAGAGGTTTAGGAGCATTTGAAGTAATTAGCTGAGCAGGAATTGGTTACTGATCAACCATAACTTTATCAGCTGGAGCATCCATACCATCTATACCATGATGATCATTTTGATCTTGATCATTATCTTCATTATGGTCTTGTGTTCCTTCATGGGCAATAGGTGACTTGACAACAGAAATTGGATAAATATCGACTAAGATCTAATTACTCTGAGAATATATCTTCTCAGCTTTGTCAATATCTTTAATAGTCTGATCTTCAAAGAATATTGCATCACGACTTTTAATAAGTTTATTGTCAACTTGAAAATAAAAAAGATACCCAAACTCATCTTCACCATAACTGATAAAGATGCACTACTTAGTTTTAATATCCAATTTTCATGTCTCATCTTTAGGAACATGTACACAAGCTTTACATCCAAAAACTCTCAGGTGATCATAAGAAACATCTTTGGCAAACCAAAATGTGTCAGGGACATCACTATCCAAAGCAGCAGCATGAGACAAATTGATAACATAAGCAACAGTGTTAAGTGCTTCCATCCAAAATGTATTTGGAAGTTTAGCCGTTGAAAGCAAGCATATTACTCTCTCAACTAGAATTCTATTCATCTTATCTGCCAAACCATTCAATTGAAGCATCTTGGGTGGAGTTTTTTTATGACGAATTTCTTGTTCCTTGCAATAGTTATCAAAGGGACCACAATATTCACCACCATTGTCAATGCTAAATGCATTTTAATTTCTTATATGTCTGTCTCTCAGCTAAAAGCTGAAATACCTTAAACACCCAAAGTGTTTGATCTTTGGATTTTAAAGGATACACCTAGAGCTTGAGATAATGATCATCAATGAAGGCCACAAAGTAAAGTGCACCACCTTTTGACTTTACTTTAAAAGGAACACACAAATCAAAGTGTACTAACTCCAATAGTTTGGGATTTCTTGAAGGAGGATGGCTATGAAAGGAATACCTTTTCTATTTGCCAACTAAATAATGGATACACCTTTTCAGCTTTGCCTCACTCCAGAAAGAAAAATTTTCTTAGCCAAACATGTAATCCCTCTCTCGCTCATATGACTCAATCTTCTGTGCTATAATTCTGATAAAGTGTTACTTTCCACCAGATTTATGGGGTCATTAAGAATAGAACCTTGTGTCACATATAATTGAGATGACTTGACTCCTCGAGCCACTACTAATGAACACTTGGTGAGCTTCCATTGGCCATTAAAGAGGGCAATATAGCAACCTTCACCGTCTAATCTTCCTAGAGAGATCATATTGAAAGGAAAGTATGGAGCATGATTTCCACCTTCAAAACTAACGTTGAACCATTATTAATTTTCAAAAAAAATGTGCTAACACCAAACACCTTAACTTCATTGGCATTTCTCATCTTTAACACTCCAAAATCAATAGGAGTATAAGATGAGAAAAAAAAATTTCCTTGACGTGACTTGTGATGTCGCTTCAGATTCTACTATCCAGTTCGTCCCATGGGATACCAAATTGATGACGTTTTCATCACAAGCAAAAATAAAAGGCCATATCGAACAATAGAAACAACATTGTTGTCGTTATTTAAAATTTTCTTTCCTTCTATAATGTCTTGCTTAACCTTGTGGCAAAATCTTTTGATATGTCCTTTCTTGCCACAGTAGTTGCATCTAACAACCCAACCGATCATTTTAAGCATTTGCACTTCGTTTAGTAATGTCTCGATCCAAAACCAACCCCGTCGTGATGGTGACAATCATGAAAGTAAGAAAGCTGACACACCCCAAAATAATTCGATATTTCATTAAAAATTAGATAATAGCATTTTTCATACTGAAATTTCGTAAAAGATATTAATTCAAAAACTAAAATGCAGAAATAAAAGCCCAACCTCGGGTTTCACTAAATCATGAGCTAATACTACAATTGTTCTGAAATATAGCAAGACTAACATAGTCTGAGAGTAGCCAAAATACAATAATAGGAAGACAAAGAAGGAATGTTAGGTTTTATGCCCGTCACTAGAGGGGGGTGAATAGTGCGGCACGAGAAGTTGCAGGAATAAAATAAATTCGGTAATAAAAACAGCAAGGAAAGAACACACCGAATTTATCCTGGTTCACCACAACTTGTGGTTAGTCCAGTCCCCGAGAGACTCTCTCGAGATTCCACTAACTTCGTTAAGCTTTCGGGTGCCTAACAAACCGTTACACTTGCTCGTAGATGTACACTCTACAAGACTTCAACTTGCTCGAGGATACCGCACCTCAAGACTTCAACCTTGCTCGTGGATACCGCACCACAAGACTTCACACACTAAGACTTAGGGTACTTAGTGAACCCGACAATCAATAAGAAGATATGTTCTTCTCAAACACCTTTCTCTTTTACAACAAGAACTCTCTCAAAAGAGTAGATAAAGAGATACAAATTTAGCTCTATGAACAACTCAAAGTTGTCTCTCAAATGGCTCAACAAAAGCTCTAAAATGATGCTCAAATAATGTCAATATGTATATCAATATTGGGAGGTGTTGTGTGTTTTAAAATCAGCTCAAAAGACCCCTTTTTATAGGTGAAAAATGGTGTATGTCCGTTGCTTAATTGGCAATCAATTATGCTGATTTTATGCCCAGATAATCGATTATTCAGTATCTGATAATCGATTATTCTCCAACGTTCAGAAAATCAGAAGCTGATTTTCTGCTGAATAATCGATTATCTGATACTGCATAATCGATTATTCTGTGGCAGTGTTCAAACACTGGCAACGGTCTACAGCATAATCGATTATGCATATACTGATAATCGATTATTCTGAGGCAGAATTGAAAACTTACTTCGAAAACCATTTTGGTTAAGATGAAAACTTTAACATTATTTTGTTTGAAGTATTTAAAATATGTTTATGATAAATATGATTTAATAAAATATGTTTATGATAAATATGATTTAATAAAATATGTTTATGATAAATATGATTTAATAAAATGATTTTATGCATATTTATGATGACCTATGTTGAGCCAAAAGACGAGATAACTTAAGCGTTGCTCTTACATCTGTTCTACCTAACGACCTACGCCTTGGGTCTTCGGTCTTGAACATTTGAGCTCGTCTTTGGCTTTTCCATTGCAATCCGTTCATCAATTGCAATCCGTTCATCAATATGCTTCTCGGCATACAAGCTTGATTGTTTGTCATATTATATCATTGTTTGACACTTGACTTCATTGTTTGTCATTCATCAAAACCTATACCTGAAAATCATGCTCATACAACCAAAGCGCACATATCATAGATAGAGTGATTTTCTACAATTTCCCCCTTTTTGATAATGACAAACAACAGGAGATATGCATATCGAGTTCCCCCTAACTTCATGCTATATCTCAACATACAATTCATGTAAACAATTTAATATAATTCCCCCTTAATTGAATATTCTCCCTCAATTAAAGCATACTAGAATGTGAAGACATTCCCCCTTATTCGATGCATATTGCCTAAATTCTTCCCCCTTTTGGCATTAGCAAAAAGAGTATATCAATTGTTATTTAAACTATTGAGGATACCAATTGTTAGATAATAAAAATCATATCAACATCAAATAATACCAAACGTTAGTAAAAACATACTAACCATAATAACGGTCACTTTCTTTTGCAAATATACCAACTGTTATTTGAACTAAAAGTATTCATCAAAACATGAATCAATCATTTAATATAAAAATAATTGATACCAATTTGTTATTCAAAATAACACTTATCAAAACATGAATCAATAATTAATATCAACTGTTAGCACATATCAACTATTACGTTTTTATCAAAAATACGATAACTAACCGACGTTCCCCCTCGATGCAGTAAGGTTTCGTGCTTGGTGCATCTACTACAATATTGTAGTCTTCAAGCACACCTGCAAAAGTACCTAAAAATAGGTTTTCGGTACCCAACTTCTTTTGGGTCCTTGGGGTTAGGAAAATAATAATTATAATCAAAATACGAATCTCTATGTTTAGCAAAACATACGGGTGCAATGTGTCCTACCCGGTTACAATAATGACATATAACATTAGGGTTGTGCATATGTCTAGGTTGAGCCAAATGCGTTCTAGGTGATCTAAAGTCGTTATTCCTAGAAGCGTTGAAATTCCTAGAGTCATTTCTAGGTGGTCTGAATTTATTTATTCCAGACTCATTAATAAAATTCCTAGAATTGTGTCTTAAATGATTAGTTTTAGACTTATTACCAAAATTCCTAGAGCCGTTTCTAGGTGGTTTAACCTCATTTCTATCATCTTTTTTAATTACTTCACTTGTTTTAGAATCATTTACACTACATTTTTCTAGTGTATTTCTAAGTTCTATGTTCTCTATTTTCAAAGAACTACAAGAAGAACAATTTGAACTTTGAACAATTAAAGAGGCTTCATTCATCTCCTTGATTTTATTTTTGAGATCGACATTGTCATTTTCCAAAAATCTATTTTCTTCTTCTAAGATTTTGATTTTATTTTTAAGAACAGTATTGTCATTTTCTAAAAGATCATTATCACAAGTCAATTTTTCAAAATCTTTTTCTTTTAAAGAAGGTTGTTTTTCAAAATCTTTTTCTTGCAAAGAAAGTGTTTTCTCAAAATCTTTTCTTTGCAAAGAAAGTGTTTTCGTCAATTCTTTTATGGTTTTGGAAGCTTTAATAAATTCACCAAATAATTCATCATAGGCATTTTGCATTTCTTCAAAAGAGCAAGAATTAGAAGTGCTTACCTCTTCTTCTTCGTCGGCCATGAAGCATAGGGCAGTCGTTTCATCACACGAGCTGTCCGAGTCCCATGTCACATGCTTTTGGACTTGAGGCGTACCTTCATAAACGGCTTCAAGTTTATCCCACATTTCTTTGGCGGTTGTGCAATAGGAAATCCTCCGATAGTCATTTGAATTCACCGCACAATATAACATATTTATGGCCTTGGCATTATATTCATTCTCCTCCTTTGGAACCATGGCTTCTCCAACTTTCTTTGTCGGCATACCGCTCTTAATGATTTGCCACAAATGAAAGTTATTTGATTTGATGAAGATTCTCATCCGCTCTTTCCAATATGTGTAATTTGTTCCATCAAATATTGGAGGCATAGTGGTGGAGAGACCTTCGCTCATCATTCCTGCGTTCAACATTCTCAACAAAAAAAATATATATCGCTCTCAACCGGTTAAGGCTTTCAGAGAGTTAGGCTCTGATACCAATTGTTAGGTTTTATGCCCGTCGCTAGAGGGGGGGTGAATAGTGCGGCACGAGAATATTGATAAATATTACGGAATTAAAAATTGCAGGAATAAAACAAATTCGGTAATAAAAATAGCAAGGAAAGAACACACCGAATTTATCCTGGTTCACCACAACTTGTGGTTAGTCCATTCCCCGAGAGTCTCTCTCGAGATTCCACTAACTCCGTTAAGCTTTCGGGTGCCTAACAAACCATTACACTTGCTCGTAGATGTACACTCTACAAGACTTCAACTTGCTCGAGGATACCGCACCTCAAGACTTCAACCTTGCTCGTGGATACCGCACCACAAGACTTCACACACTAAGACTTAGGGTACTTAGCGAACCCGACAATCAATGAGAAGATATGTTCTTCTCAAACACCTTTCTCTTTTACAACAAGAACTCTCTCAAAAGAGTAGATAAAGAGATACAAATTTAGCTCTATGAACAACTTAAAGTTGTCTCTCGAATGGCTCAACAAAAGCTCTAAAATGATGCTCAAATAATGTCAATATGTATATCAATATTGGGAGGTGTTGTGTGTTTTAAAATCAGCTCAAAAGACCTCTTTTTATAGGTGAAAAATGGTGTATGTCCGTTGCTTAATTGGCAATCAATTATGCTGATTTTGTGCCCAGATAATCAATTATTCAGTATCTGATAATCGATTATTCTCCAACGTTCAGAAAATCAGAAGCTAATTTTCTGCTGAATAATCGATTATCTGATACTGCATAATCGATTATTCTGTGGCAGTGTTAAAACACTGGCAACGGTCTACAGCATAATCTATTATGCATATACTGATAATCGATTATTCTGAGGCCGAATTGAAAACTTACTTCAAAAACCATTTTGGTTAAGATGAAAACTTTAACATCATTTTGTTTGAAGTATTTAAAATATGTTTATGATAAATATGATTTAATAAAATATGTTTATGATAAATATGATTTAATAAAATGATTTTATGCATATTTATGATGACCTATGTTGAGCCAAAAGACGAGATAACTTAAGCGTTGCTCTTACATTTGTTCTACCTAACGACCTACGCCTTGGGTCTTCGGTCTTGAACATTTGAGCTTGTCTTTGGCTTTTCCATTGCAATCCGTTCATCAATATGCTTCTCGGCATACAAGCTTGATTGTTTGTCATATTATATCATTGTTTGAAACTTGACTTCATTGTTTGTCATTCATCAAAACGTATACCTGAAAATCATGCTCATACAACCAAAGCGCACATATCATAGATAGAGTGATTTTTACAGGAGAAAGGCAGGACTATGATCGCCAGGCAGCTACCTCGCTATCTCCGATGAAAGTCCACGACTGGAATTGTCAACAGTCGTTACCATGGCATGAGATACATGGATCTACACACAAGGTATAGTAGGTAAAGTGATTATACCAACTCAATAAGTAACAAGTCTAAACTATGGACTGATATGCAATGACGAACGTAACTCAACAGGTAATAGAAATAAGATGTGCAGAAAAAGTAGGCACGCTATTAGTTCAAGAATATAGCTCAAGCAAAAAAAAATAAACACAGATCTAAACAATGTGAGATATAAAGCTCAGCTAACACTACATGCCAATACACATAGTGTATGAAAGACACCATGTGCTCCCACTCTCAAGTACTCAACCACTCAGTACAACATATGGCCATCCGGCAGGGAAATTCATCTCGGAACATATACAACACTTACTGCAAGTCAACCAGTACCGAGAAACAAGGGTGATCCAAACCTGAGGATAAATCCATCTCTAGGTATATATATATGTATATATACATACACACACACATACAAACTCAACCACTCGATATCGCATATGGACATCCGGCCTAGGGAAATCCATCCCGGAACATACTCATCGCTGACTTTAAGTCACTCGATACCAGAGAAAAGGTTAATCCAACCCTCTGGAGAAATCCATCTCCAAATATCCGCACTTTGGATCCATGTCTAGGGAAATTCATCCCTCAAAATATCAATTGTGCTTATTGGGGTGTGTTATAGACTCTGGAGGGGCTCCTACAGCCCAAGCGCTATTATAATCATCAACAAAACCACTGCGGCTTGCAACTCAATCACATAATTGTCATTCATAATTAGGATCTTGGCCTTACTCAGTCATCACTCTACAGTCTCACACGCGCGAGCTCACAATGCCATGAAACTAGCACGAAACAATGATATGATGTGCCAACTGATAACAACAGAGACAGAGACATGATATGATATGCATAAATAAGACTGAATATAGAATATCAATGAAACTAATGAGATGACAACTAGAAACGACCATTCGGGTCTGAACAGTATCAGCGTGAAGCTCTAACATGATATCTAGCATGATTTACAGCATATTTACTTAATAACATGATAGTGTCACACCTTCTTTTTTTCACTACACCCACAAGGGAATAAAGGAGTTTTTCCACTTAAACGACAATCTGAACGAGATTTATTATTTTTGAGAGTCACCACTTGGGAGATTAATGGTGTCCCAAGTCACTGGTTGAATCCCGAACCGAGGAAAGTATGACTCTATTAATAGTCCGCTAACCAAAAATCCGCGTAAGGAATTCTGTTAACCCGAGAGAAGGTGTTAGGCATTCCCGGGTTTCGTGGCTCTAGCACGGTCGCTCAACTATCGTATTTGACTTATTTATCTGATTTTAATACATGATAACTTATGTGCTTTTTAACTTTGAACCACATTTTATTAATCTTTACGAGTTGCAATGTCGTAAAAATATGTCTCGAACTACATCACGTCAAATGCACCCGTGATTGTTGACACATTTTGACTTTGTTGAGATTTGGATTTGGGTCACAGAAATGCGCACCCGAGGTTAGGAAAGTAGATTATTAAAACGTGCCTAAAGGGACTATCGTGATATTATCTTTGGGGAAGGCCGTGAAATTCGCAGAAATACCCATCCCGAAGTCTGAGTATTTTAACATAACCATTTATCGAGGGCCCCGCAATTATTGTATTTTATTTGGCGAGTCTCGTCTCATTATTAAATAAGGGCAAACCTAAAACAACTATGATTTTCTATATTTGTCTCTAATAATGAAGAAAAAGTCCTAATTGATTAATATTTGTAAATTTCGGGTCTCGAATTCAAATCCGGATTTAAACAAAGAGCGAACCTCTTAATTTGTATCTGCTACCTAACTCAAAGCCCAAACTTATATTAAGCTGATTAATAAATTTAAACCTTCAATACAAGTCCAAATTAATGGACTAACAAACTTGTTTATAATCAAAAGAAGCAAACAGGTCTCAATGCCATCCCCTAGAAAGGGAATAGTTGGGCCCAACATAAACAGAAAGGCAGGCCCAGGCGTGCCATGAAGTTGTAGCCCAGTATCAAACCCACCCAGCAAAACAGAAAATAAGTTCATGCGACTGATTTTGCTTATTCCCAATTATTGATCCTAATGTACGAATATGAGCTTAATGATTTGCAAACAAGTAAACAATCCTTAATTTAACCCTGAATCCAATTCAATATGAATAAATAATTCAATGATATATCATTAACCATACGTAATTCGATCCAAAATGCTATACATGGACATGTAATTTGTTAAAGCTAGATTCTACTCAGTAATGGACTGCTAAATTTGCATCTGTTAATTCCACATGCATTATTTTGTTGACTAGTCATAGTAATTCGACTTTCTAGTTATTAACTATGAATGCAAGTCACAAGTTTCAAAAACAATTCCCTGTCTCAACTTTCTCCTAATTTTTTAAAGGTTGAACTACACGGAAAAAAAATAAAACAAAACTACACTAAAGACAACAAACGATCTCCAGTTTAACAGTCCAACAATTTATGTCAAATTGATCATTTAATAAGTCCAATACAGACAGGGTAAAGCAATGCATCAGCTAGATCCTAGAACTAATAGCAGTACTGAACTAATAAAAAAGAAACTTCGATGAATATCAAGCAGCCTTTGCATTTCCATTTCATGGGAGAATAACATCAAAATAGGCGGAAACGTGTACCTGGAGATTAGAAACATAAGAAGAAGAAGAGAGTATCAGCAGAAGTTTATACAACAAACCACATCAACAGAATCGGTATTCAATCAGCCCAGGAATCAGTCAAAGATGATTAAAACCAATAGTGAACCAAATACACTTGTAAAAACTCAAATAGACACAATACCAATCCTAAAACCACTTCTGAGACCAACAACTTAACAAAACCAGCCCAAAATAGCCCTCATAGGACCAAGATCCACTCGAAACACACCCATGCACCACCAGAATGTATCAGCAAACAGATTAAGACTAATTGATGCAATTCAGAAGCTGAAGTTCAAAACTAACTGTCAATTTTCAATGGAACAGTACTTCCTGAATTTTTTTTTTGTTTTTCTAGAGGTTTTCTATTGTTTTTTGGGGTTTTGTTTCTTGAATTTCAAAATCAAATCTGGAGATTAGAGAGAGTTTTTTGGCTTCGAAACTTGTGATTCAAGGCATTGGGGCTGCCTTTTATAGGCAACATGAGATATAATTTCAGATTTTCTAGTTTTACATATTAGTCCCTCACATATTAACTTGTGTTCCAAGAAAACAACCTAACTTTGTGATATTGAAACCAAAATCCTAATCTAGAAGGTTCTAGTATTAACCACAACATTCTATCCCATTTTGAATTCCTAAATTACCCCTGCTTTATTACTAATCTACCCTCAGTTAACTGACCCCAATCCCCTTAATGCTAATTAAAGCTGACAACTATAACCTCCCTTAAATCTAAACTAGTATTAAACTAATTAAAGGTTCAAAATGGAATCTAAACTAAAACCAAAACAACTTGAAGAATATAACCAATACTGAATTAAACAGAATAAATTCCAATCACACTAAAACGAACTAAAATTAAGCAGTCAGTCAGAACATGAAAACAAAACAGAATTGAAAAATTTAAAAACAATAATTAACCTAGACAATTAAACTACGAGGACAAAATTGATTCAAATCAAAGTTATACCTAAACATTTCTTCTATCAGAAGTGAACCATCAATTAGATTGATATAAACTTAAACTAACAACTAAAATCATACAGAAATTAAAATGACACTTAATTATCAGCAAAAATACGAATCAAACTAATAAGACTAAATAAAACAAGAACAAAAATGAAAAGAAACTCACTGAAAAAGAAATCCGGCGAATTCTCAAACTCTCAATCTAACCATTTACAGTGGAAATTAAGTGTTACTGACATTGATTTTCTCATGAGGGAAGCCTAGGGACCCTATGATATTAATTTGGATTAATTCGGGGTAATTAGGGTTTTGGCTGGAAAGTTTCAAATTTATATTCGAACAGTTCTAGCCACATTCAAGGAACGAGATTTGGGGTTCGATAGAGGAGATGAAGGCGGTTATACAGTGTTAATTTGGGGATGTTTGGATGGAGTTGTGTCATGACTGGAAAAACTTTAGTCGAAGAATCGACGGGTTTGGTTGATGTTTGAGGGAGATGGCTTATGGATTTTGATAGAGGATGAGAAGGGGGTTTTGGGTGTTAATCTGGTGGCTGTTGTGATGGCACCGCCATCACCGGCGCTGGGGATATGAGGGCGGCTACTAGGGTTTCTGGGAGAAGGGTTATGGGAGGGAGACGTTATAGGGGGTGGGTGGTGAGGTCAGACCATCTTATACTAAATAACCCACACTTTATGGCCGTTAGATTAATTTACCTCCACAGACAGGATTGAAGATGATAAAACGTGGTCATTTTTAGGGGTGGGTATATGGACCCATTAATTGGGGACTGGTGTGGGCTGCCTGGGTGTCTTTTTGTTTTGGGATGGTACAAACGAATAATATCAGCCCAATTGGATTGGGCATGTAATAGTTTGTTTTTGTTTTCTTCTTTTATTTATTTTTGTCTTCATTTTGTATTTTTTTTTTATAAAAATATTAAAATAAAACTCACAACAAAATTAATACAAAAATTATATTTCCTAATTTCCCATACATTAATTCCTAATTAAAATGCAAACTAATATATATTTAAACTAAAAATGCAAAAAAGGGCTATTTTGTTGTTTTCTTTTTTTTGTAAAATAACCTAGTAACTAATTAATCCTTAAATGTGGGATAAAACCCTAAATGTAAGTGCCAAGCATTTTTTTTATATTTTTCATATGAATAAAAATGCACAAATAAAATGTAAACAATTAGCAAAAAATAACCCAAAATTCACAAAATTACAAAATAATGAAAGAAATTATTTTATTTAAATTTTTGGGAGTAATTCATACATAGGGAAAAAATCGCGTGATCACAACTGCCCCTCTTTGCTTAGAGATATAAAGAGTTTTCGGGCAAAGATAAGTGAGCAAATACAAGTGATTTTTGCCCGTTTGAATATTCTGTGTGAAGCATTTTTGAAAAAGTTGACCGCACCCTGCTTCAGAGATTACCTACATATCCTTGGCTAAAAAGAAATTAGGTCAGTGTAGTTCGGGAGTGTCTGCTGGAACTACCAGAAGCTGTGATTTCACTGCGATTGTTGCTGCTACTGATTGCTGGCCTCACTAATTACACCATGTCAAAAAAAAGGCTAGGCTAAGCTATGAACTAGGAATTACAAAAGTTCTATAAAAATCTTCAAACTTGCTCTTGTACTTCCTGTTGCCTCGCTATCTTGGGTTCTCTTGGTGAATTCCCTTGTTGCCACTTCAAATTGTAAACTGAGATATTGTCCCTTCTCTTCATACTATTTAACTTGAATGTATTCCTCTGCTAAGCGGGCGGGCTCCCGACTTCAAAACGTGACCTTGAATGTATTCCTCTACTATACGGACGGGCTCCCAACTTCCTAACTTGAACTGTCGTCCTTTGTTCTCCAGGAGGGTTCCTGACTTCAAAATAGACACAACAAAAAAACTTTCTGCCCCAATTTGAAACTGGGTAAATGTTACTGTATTAAAATTTAAAAACTAAAATTTGAATTTAATACCTCTGTTCTCCAAGCGGGCTGCTGACTTTAAAACTTGAACTGTATTCTTTTGTTCTCCAGGCGGGTTCTAGACTGTTGAACTTGGAATTGAATGTATTCCTCAGTTCTCCAGGCGGGCTCCTGACTTTAAAAAAATACAAAACAAAGAAAGCTTTCTACCCTAATGCATGTTACTAGATATTAATAAGAATTTAAAAACTAAGACTTGAATTGTGATACCTCACTTCTCCAGGCGGGCTCCTAACTTCAAGACTTGAACTATATTTCTCTGTTCTCCAGGCGGGCTCCAGACTTCAGCAACTTGAATGTATTCATATGTTCTCCAGGTGAGCTCCTGACTTCACAAAATAAACAAAACAAAGAAAAACATTTTTCCTTTGTTTGGAAAACTGGGTACATGTTATAAGATAAGAATTTAAAACTAAACTTGAATCGTAATACCTTTATTTTCCAGGCGGGCTCCAGACTTCAAAGCTTGACCTGTATTCCTCTATTCTTCAGGCGGGCTCCTGACTTCAGCAACTTGAATGTATTCCTCTGTTCTCCAGATGAGCTCCTGACTTCAAAAAACAGACAACAAAGAAAGCTTTCTGCCCCAATTCGGAAAGTGGCGTTACGTTACCAGGTATGAATAAAAACTGAAAACATAAAGCTTGAATTGTAATACCTCTGTTCACCAGGCGGGTTCCTGACTTCAAAATTTGAACATATTCATCTATTCTACAAGCGGGCTCCTAACTTCAAAAAAATATAAAACAAAGAAAACTTTCTGCCCCAGTTTGGAAACTGGGCGTTACTTTACTAGATATTAATAAGAATTTGAAAAATAAAGCTTGAATTGTAATACATCTGTTCTCCAGGAGGGCTCCTGAATTCAAAGTTTGAAATGTATTCCTCAGCTCTCCAGGGGGGCTTCTTCCTTCAAAATAGACAAAGAAAACAATTGAAAACTAAAATTTTAATTGTAATACCTCTGTTCTCCAGGCGGGCTCCTGAATGCTAAAGCTTGAATTGTATGTCACTGTTCTCCAAGCGAACTCCTGACTTCCGAAATTTGAAATGTGTGTCTCTGTTCTCCAAGATGACTCCTGACTTCTGAAACTTGAATTGTAGACCTCTGTTCTCCAGGCGGGCTCCTGACTTCAAAATAGACATAGAAATTTATTGAAAACATAAAATTTAAATTGTATCACCTCTGTTCTTCAGGCGGGCTTCTGACTGCTAAAATTTGAATTGTATGTCTCTATTCTCCAGGCAGACTCCTGATTTCCGAAATTTGAAATGCATGTCTCTGTTCTCCAGGCTGACTCCTGACTTCAACAAAATAAGCAACCAAAGAAAATTTTCTGCCCCAGTTTGAAAGCTGGGTGTATGGGTGAGTGTTAAACTGAATCATATTACCAAATATTACTATGAATTGAAAGCTAAGTGCTATTATCCAGGGAGGTCTTGACAACTCATAATAATTACGGACCTAAGGTATTACTCTCACAACATCAAGTTATCTACAAGGGTTTTAAACTACATCCTATTATCCAGGAAGGTCTTGACAACTCCTAACAATTACAAACCTAAGGTATTATTCTCACTAGATCATGACATCTACAAGGGTTTTCAAACTACATTCCATTATCCAGGAAAGTATTGACAACATATAAGGATTATCTTTGAACTACGTCCTCTTATCCAGGAAGGTCCTGATGACTTCTACTTGAATTTTATCCTAAACATGCAAACTTTCATTCCCCTATGCTATTCATGATTATCTTGTAATTTAATCACACCCAACTTTACGGTCAGACCTGATTACTGCTTGTTTTTCCCTTGTGGAGAGTTCCTCCAGAACAACCGACTTTTCTGCCCCTGTTTCAATCAAAGAAAATTCCGTCAGTTTAAAATGGTGGTTAGCTTATGGAATTCTTGCTGGAAATCCTTCCACTACATTGATCTGTATTGACCGGCTTCCCCGAACTGGTCCTGAACCGCTTGACCTTCTGAATGACTTTTAAATTCCCCAACTTCCGACAACCCGAATGTTTCGTACCCATACTGTTGTTTCACACCTCTGACCCCTTTTCTGAAACTTTGCCTTTCCCACAAAATTTCCCAATCATTCTACCGATGAAACTTCCAGTGATTCCCTATATTGCCCTTAGATCACGTTGTCCTTGATATACTCCGACTATGTTGTTCTTTACCATTTTCGGAAGCTGGTAGTGAGCTTTGAAATCCTTTCCCACTTGCTTTGAACAAGACTGACATTTGAAACATCATAGACATATAAAACCCCAAAAGAAATGAAATACAATGATGTTATGAGTTAAGGATAAAAAGAATCCAAGACCAGATGACCGTTAAAAAGAGAAAAGAAAGAAAAGAAACTTATCTGACAGGAACAACAGGAACCAACGATCATGACATGCATTTCGAACAAATAAGCCCAATCTGTCCAACTAAACAGCTCTTGGTTGCCACACTTTGTTGCCCAGAATTTTCATCACCTGATTACTTTACCCAAACCTTAACCTTGTTCATCCTACGGTGCTTCGAAATAATTTCCACTAACAGACATTTTCAATTATTCATTTCTCAACTCACTTTCGCCTCGAGGTGCCCATAAGGGGTTTCACCAATAAGACTCTCTCATTTATCTCAACTCACGTCGCCTTATGGTGCCCGTGAAGGTTTTCACCAATAAGACTCTCATTTTTAATTTCTCTCAGCTCCCGTCGCCTTATGGTGCCTATGAAGGTTTTCACCAATAAGACTCTCATTTTGTTTTGTTATTCTTGCTTGAACCAAAGTGTTGTCCCTATCGTGAATTACATTTACCTGCTTGACTTGGCATTTCTCAAAGACTGATCAGAAGGTCTATCTTTGGACCGTAATATAGGCTTTTGGATGGGTTAGAAAGAAGGGTATAAAAGGCTCAAAAATAATGTAAAAATGGGTTAAAATAACAACTTTCGGAATCTAATTTCTCAAAACAATCACAACTTCTGCCCTAGTTTCTTGCTTGGAGACTTTGGATTTTTACGTACCCTTTAGGAATCAAGTTAAACGTAGTTCACGTCATAGAAATTACTTTTGTTTTGATTTTCCTTCATTTTCTCTTTTCTGTTTTTGTGTTTTCTTCTCTTTCTTTTTATTTTATTTTCTTTTCTTTTCTTTTCTCTTTCTTTTTCTTCTTTCTTTTCTTTTAATTTACTTTTCCTTTTCCTTTCTTTTATTTTTCTTCGGCTTCTTTCTTTTCTTTTATTTTACTTATCTTTGGCCCTTGCGTTTCTTAATTGTGTCGTTGATTCTGAAAGAGGGGTATGAAAACAATAAGTAAGGCTCAAAATGGATAAAAAGTGATAAAAGTGCTCAGATAGAAGAACAAAACGCTTTTGTCATTTCAATCTTCAAAATATTCCAAATGCAAACAAGTACAATCAAAATAAAGAAATCATACATAGTATCTCTTGACCGCATCGAAATTGATGGACATTTATACACATTTCCCTTCCACATCTGTTGGATATAATGCACCATTAGACAATACTCTGGTTACAACAAATGGCCCCTTCCAGTTTGGGGCGAACTTTCCTTTTGCTTCAGCCCAATGAGGCAAGATACGTCTCAGCACTAGCTGTCCGACTTCAAACTTCCTCGGACACACTTTCTTATTGTATGCTCTTACCATTCATTGCTTGTATAGTTGGTCATGACACACTGATGCTAACCGTTTTCTCATCGATCAAACTCAACTGTTCGAGGTGGGTTTTCTCCCATTCATCATCATCGATCTCAGCTTCCGCGATAATTCAAAGGGACGGGATTTCCACTTCTGCGGGTATCACTGCTTCGGTTCCACACACCAATGAATAAGGAGTCACCCCTACTGAAGTACGAATAGTGATGCGGTACCCCAACAATGCAAAAGGTAGCTTTTCGTGCCACTGTCTCGATCCCTCTACCATTTTCCGGAGTATCTTCTTTATATTCTTGTTGGCTGCTTCAACCACACCATTTACCTTAGGGCGGTAAGGGGTAGAATGACGATGGGTAATCATGAACTTCTCACGTGTCTCCTTCATCAATATCCGTAATGATCACATTTGGTATCCCAAACCGACAGATAATGTTTGAATGCACAAAATCCACCACGACTTTCTTGGTTACTGACTTGAACGTTTTAGCCTCTACCCACATGTTAATATAATCTATGGCCACCAAAATGAACTTGTGCCCATTTGACTCTGCTGGCTCAATTGGACCAATAACATATGTGCCCCATGCAACAAAAGACCACAGTGCAGACATCGTGTGTAACTCTGAAGGTGGAGAATGAATTAAATCTCCATGCACTTTATACTGATGACATTTGCGTACATAGCTGATGCGATCCCGCTCTATAGTGAGCCAATAATAACCTGCTCAGAGAATCTTCTTTGCTAAACATACCCGCTCATATGTGGTCCAAAACCTCCGACATGTATATCAGTCATGATAGATGTGGCCTGTCTTGCATCAATGCATCTCAACAACTCGAGGTCTGGAGTTCTTTTGTACAACACTCCTCCACTAAGGAAAAACCCGCTTGCCAACCATCGAATTGTTCTTTTCTGGTCACCTGCGGATTGTACCGGATACACCCCCATCCTGATATATTCCCCGATGTCATGAAACCACGTCTCACCGTCAAGTTCCTCTTCCACCACATTACAGTAAGCATGCTGGTCTCGGACCTGAATCTGCAAAGGGTCCACGTAATCCTTATCCTGATGGTGCAACATTGATGCCGAAGTAGCCAATGCATCAGCAACCTCATTATGAATCCTTGGAATTTGCCTAAACTCTATTGAGTGAAACCGTTGACAAAGATCATGCAAACATTGTCGGTACGATATAAGTTTCAAGTCCCGTGTTTCTCATTCTCCTTGAATTTGGTACCAGTAGGTCCGAGTCACCCATGACCAAGACTTCCTAGACACTCATATCTACAGCTAACCTCAGGCCCAAGATACATGCATCGTACTCTACCATGTAGTTAGTACAATAGAAACGAAGCTGAGCTGTAACAGGGTAGTGCTACCTTATTTCGGAAATAAGTACTGCTCCTATCCCCATGCCTTTCATATTTGCAGCCCCATCGAAGAAATGTTTCCATCCCGGCTTCTCAACATGTTCCAACTCCTCAACATGCATCACCTCTTAATCAGGGAAATAAGTTTTCAAAGGTTCATATTCTTTATCAAATGGATTCTCGGCCAAATGACCCTCCAAGGCCTGCGCTTTCATTGCGGTCCGAGTCACGTAAACATTGGCGAACTCTGTAAGCAAAATCTGCCACTTTGCAAGCCTCCTCGTGGGCATAGACTTCTAAATAATATACTTCAATGGGTCCAGGCGAGATATGAGGTAAGCAGTATAAGATGAAAAATAATGTTTCAACTTCTGTGCAACACAAGTTAGAGCGCAACATGTCTTCTCAAGATGATTATACTTAACCTCGTAAGATGTGAACTTATTGTAGAGATAATAGATTGCCTTCTCCTTTATGCCAGTAACATCATGCTGCCCCAGTACACAGCCAAATGAATTATCCAACATCATCAACTATAGAATCAAAGTTCTCCCTGATTCTGGTGGGACAAACACAGGTGGATTCGACAAATACTCCTTTATCTTGTCAAAAGCTTGCTGACATTCATCCGTCCACTTAAGTGCAAAATATTTCTTTAACAATTTGAAGATCGGCTAATAAGTTTTCGTGAGCTGAGCAATGAACCTGCTAATTTAATTCAATCTCCCCAACAAACTCATCACCTCAGTTTTGTTCCCCACAGGTGGCAAATCCTGAATAGCCCTAATCTTTGACGGGCCTAGTTTAACACCCCGACGGGTGACTATAAATCCCAACAACTTCCCGGATGGCACCCCAAAAGTACATTTTGTAGGATTCAGCTTAAGATTGTACATGTGAAGCCTTGGAAAGAACATTCTCAGATCCCAGACATGGCCAGACTGCTGTCTAGACTTCACGATCACATCATCAACGTACACCTCTATTTCCTTGTGTATCATATCATGGAATATTATTGTCATTTCCCTCATATAAGTTGCCCCAGCAATTTTCAAACCAAATGGCATGACCCGATAACAGTACGTTCTCCACAGCATGATGAATGACATCTTTTTATGCATCTTCCTAGTCCATTAAGATCTGATGATAACCCGCATAAAATTTCACAAAATAACCAATCTCATGTTTGGCACAATTGGCAATCAATATGTGGATATTCGGAAATGGAAAATTGTCTTTTGGACTCGCCTTGTTAAGATCGCGATAATCAAACACACACCCTGGTTTTGCCATCCTTCTTCAACACAGGCACAACATTGGCTAACAAGGTAGGATACCGCATGATCCGAATGACTTTTTCTTCGAACTGCTTGGAGATCTTTTCTTTGATCTTTACACTTTTGTCCGTTTTAAACTTTCTCAACTTCTGCTTGACAGAAGGGAGTGTCGGGTCAGTGGGCAATTTGTGAACCACTAAATCCGTGCTCAGACACGGCATATCATCATATGACCATGAAAAATATCTTTGTATTCAAACAGGGCTTTGATTATCTCCTCCTTGAGGGGCGGTTCCAGATGAACACTTATTTTAGTTTCACGGACATTATCTTGGTCCCCTAGATTAAGTGCTTCTGTGTCATTTAGGTGAGGTTTGGGGTTTTTCTCAAAGTGGCTTAATTCCTTACTAATTTCCTCATAGGCCTCATCGTCATCATATTCCACCTCATCATCACACTCAATTTCTTGTATTATTATTTCTGAGTTAGATTGGCTTCTAAAACTGGGCTGAAGATTCCTCATGCATGTCATGTCATTGATATCAACATAAGAAGAACTGTATAGAAAAGAAAAAAAATGGAAACAAAATTAGGAATGAAGAAAGAAGAAAAATTGCATTTCATTAAATGTAAAGATAACATGGTTTTAACTCATTCACTGGGGCGGTGTCAAAGACTTGGTAAACCCATGACCCCTTGTCATCATCAGCTTCTATGAAAGGCTCAATGGCATCACCATGCACTACGATCTATTGTCTTTCCCATTCGAACTTAACCATCTGATGTAATATGGACGGCACCGCCTTGGCAGCGTGAATCCATGGTCGTCCTAGCAAGAGGTTATAAGATGCCGCCATGTCTAATACCTGGAATTCCATAGTGAACTCCACTGTCCCAATTGACAGTTCTAGTACAATGTCACCCACTTTATCTTTACCCTCACCATCAAACTCTCGAACACATATGCTATTCATATGAACTCTGTCGTTATCAACCTTCAGCTTGTTCAGCGTAGACAAAGGACGGATGTTTGCATAGGACCCATTGTCAACCAACACTCGAGTGGCTACGGAATCCTCACACTTCACTGTCAGATAAAGAGCTTTGTTATGTTCTGTGCCTTCCACGGGCAACTCATCATCGGAGAAGGTCACTCTATTCACCTCAAAAATCTTGTTTGCTATATTTTCTAAATGGTTCACCGAAATCTTATCGGGAACATGAGCCTCTTTCAGTATTTTCATCAATGCCCTGCGATGCTCGTCTAAGCGGACAAGCAATGAAAGTAATGAGATATAGGCTGGTGTCTTCCTTAACTGTTCAACAATAGAATAATCCTGCGGTTTCATCTTTTCAAGAATTCTTCTGCCTCCTCTTCCATAATAGCTTTCTTAACCAGTATTGGGTTATCTTTGGAGACCTTGGCTTTTCTTAACTCCTTAGGGGCAAAGCACCGCCCCGAACGAATCAGACCTTGCGCTTAACAAACTTCTTCTTTGACTTCTTTTCCCTTACATGTCACCACCACTGGTTCGTAATTCTAAGGAACGGTTTGTTGTTGACCACTGGAAATTGAGTTACTTTCTTTATGATAACTGGCTCTATGTGAGCTCCCTTCACAACCAACATAGGTTTTTTTGCTACCCCTTACACCACCACTTTGACCAGCTCTGAGTTTATGACAACACTGCTCGGTGACCTTTTCTCGACTACCACAACTGGCTTGTTGTTCGTCCCTTTCAACTGAACTACTGCTCTCTCACTGGTTAAATTTCCTTTTGAACTGGTTTCACTAGCACGGATCATCATTACTATTTTCGAGGGTTTATTGAACTCCCCTCCCTTGTGCACCAATTCAATCATGTGATCCTCATGATGAGCCGACAATGGATTCTGGTTAATGTTTGGCACCTCCGGGGCATGAACTTCAATTCAGTGAGTGTTACGGAGCTCTTGAATGACAGTCTTCAACTTTCAACACTTTTCTGTATTATATCCGGGAGCTCCCAAACAGTATTCACAACTTACTGAATCGTCCAGATTTTTAGAAAGAGGATTTGGCATTTTGGGTTAAATTGGGTTCAACAGGCCTAGCTGCCTCAATATTTGAAAACGGCTGGTATATGATTCTCCCAGTGGAGTAAATGTCTTTTGTTTCGGTACCCTTTCATTCTTGAAAGTTGGGTTCGGCCGGAAACCTGTTCTCTGGGAGTTTCTATAGGCTCTTGGGGTGGATATGTATTTTGTGGAGCTGGATATGAGTTTTGGGGAGCCGGTGCACGCCATTTCACGTGAACCAGAGGCTGGGTATATGTTTGAGCATGGTGGACGGAAAAATGTCGATCTGTGGTGGGTAATAGTGTTGGGGAGGGATGTATGGAGTTTAGGGATAATTTGGATGGTAGGGTTGGGGTTGGTTATAGTAGGGTGAAGTACCTCTAGATTTGGACCATACTCCGGACTCAACAGTTGCAACCTCTTCTTTCTTCTTTTTCCCGAGCACACCTTCAGTGTCGCTTTGGATGGCCTGGGTGGTGGCTTTTGTTACTGAATAGCTCATGATTTTTTTAGTCTTAAGCCCTTCCTCGACCATACTTCCCATCTTCACAACTTCATTAAAAGATTTTCCAATTGCTAATACCAAGTGCCCAAAATAAGTCAGCTCCAAAGCTTGCAAGAAGTAGTCGACCATTTCGCTTTCCTTCATCGGAGGATCAATCCTCGTAGCCTGTTCTCTTCAGCGGAACCCATACTCCTTGAAACTTTCCCAGGGCTTCTTCTCAAGTTTTATCAGTTATAGGAAGTCTGGAACAATTTCTAAATTGTACTGAAAACGGCAAGCGAACGCTTGTGCCAAGTCGTTCCAAGTATACCACCTACCGTGGTCCTATCGTGTATACCACTCCAAAGCAGACCCATTCAAACTCTGGCTGAAGTACGCCATCAGTAATTCATCTTTCCTACCGGCCCCTCTCAATTTGCTACAGAATCCCCTCAAGTGGGCCACCGGGTCACCACGCATGTCATACATATCAAATTTTGGCATTTTGAACCCTGCGGGTAATTGAAGATCCGGGAATAGACACAAATCATTATAGGACACACTGACTTGGCCACCCAACTCTTTCATGTTCCTGAAGGACTGCTCCAGGCTTTTTACTTTTCGAATCTTCTCTTCCTACTTCGGGTTTTTAAGCGGCTTTTCAGTTTCCACAGGGATCTCAAAGTGAAGGGTGTAAGAATATGACTCGAGAACCTTAAAGGTAGGCTTAGGAGGGTAGTACTGATTGTCGTGAGCGTGAAATAGTGGTTTATGGAAGATCTTTGCAGTGTAGCAGGTGGAGGCGCCACAAAGATAGGGGTAATTGGTGGGGAAGGGTTTTGTTTGGGTGGTGGAGCTTGGGGAGGGTATGAGGTGGTGCCATAGCTCTGTTGGTAGAAAGTAAAGGCTGAAGATGAATTCCCAGTAGGAGGCTCCTAAGACTGAGCCAAGGGTGGGATGTAAGCTGGATTGGGGGGATAAACTGGTACCGGCTGACCCTTAGACCAAGCCTGATGCATTTCAGCCATTTGCTGCCTTAGCTTATGCATCTCCTCCGTCATCGCATTAACATCCATCACCTCTACCTCTTTTTCTGAGTCCACAATAGTGGTATCGAATTCCTGGTCTGTCATTTTCAGCTTGTTTTTTGATCGGGTGTTGTAGGAATAGGTTGCCAGAATGCCAAACAACTAGCCACCTGCCTGTATTATCACATTAGACAACAACTTTTTTAGAGATTAGGCTTTAACATATTGAATAACCGCATTTGGGCATTAATGCACCTATACAGTTGACCATTTTTATTATGCATTTGCTCAACTGCGTGCGTCATCCCGACCTTTTATCACTTTCAACTGCAAACTTATGCTCTTTTCTTTTGCTCTTCTTTCATTTTGATTTCTTTTTGCACACTTTTCTTAGTTTTCTAATTTTTCACTCTTTTGTTTTTTCTATTTTTCTTTCATTTTCTTCCCTCTCTTTTTTGCTTTTTCTCTTAAGGCTACAGTCGAATCCGATTAGGACTGCCTACGTATCATGACCCCGCACGAATAAAGACCAAACGTGTTCATGAAAATAAGTGCGAAAAAAAAAGAAGTTTTTTTGGGAATTTTCATCATTAATAAAATATTCTATTACAAACTAGACGTTTCTTGGAAATGAAAATAACAGACTCGAAATAAACCAAATACAAACTCAAAACTACCGACAAACACTGATGCGAAAAAGAAAATAGACTCTAACAGATAACAGACTCTAAGAAAAGGAAAATACATACTCGAGTTACCAATATATTAAAGCTTCCAATTTTTGTGCCTGCGAGGCATTGTTCGGCCTTGCCGCGGGCTTAGGTGCAAGATCTCTTTCTAGTAGTTCCAGTTCATACATTATCCGCTTGGAAAAAATCATTATTGCCGAGAAGAAGGTAGTGCGGGTCATGTCTTCACACGCTTGGAACTTCTTAATGATGGCATGGGCAATGGTCTCAATCTTGTCCCTAGTCCTACCTTTTTCTATGAGCAAGCTCCTTATCTGATCATTAAGGGCCACGAAAACCTGAGAATCCTAAAGATGCCGATTCTACAACTGCTGTATTTCTACTTCCATTCGGGCCAGCAAGTCAAAGCAGTGTCCACTTTCGGTTTCAAAAGCTTTGGCTTGTTTAGTTTCTTCATTCTCAAGTGTGGTTACTTTCCTTTTCATATTGTCAATGGTTTTCTCGTAATCCTTCTTCAACTTCTGCAAGTACTAGGTGCGCTCTTATGTTCTTTCTTCCCCCTGTGTCCTGAGTCATGCTTTGGTACCCTCGAATTTCTTCAACTCGTCCTGGCACTCAATGATTTCCTTTTTAAAACCCTTTATCAACCGTTTATCCGACCGACTCCTTTGTTGGTTGTTAGCATCTACCCTTATTTGTCGGATTTGGGCCCTAAGCGCCTCATTTTCTTGGGCCAGCTTCTTCTTATCCCCCTCATCAGCTGCAGCGTGCACGCTGTTTTTAAACTTGAGGTCTGGGACCTGCTTCTCCAATTTTCCTATCTTGGCCTTGTACTCATTTTCTTTAGCTAACCAGGCCGATTGTTCTTGCGATGACTCGACAAAATCCTGGAGGTGAGTTCTCTTCGCTGGCCTCTCGAACTCAAGGTTCCTCTTATACCAAGCAATATATCCTGGAAACACTTTGCCTTTAGATCGGTCCCGCAAGCAAGTATCTTATTTTAATCACAGACATTCATTCCAGATTTTGCGAACGACTACTTTAGTGAATTGACCATTAGGCCCAATTTCAACTACCCGACTGCTGAGATCTTCATTCTTCGGAACAATTTGGTACCTCCCCAACTGCCTCAAGACTCGGTACGATGCATATGGTTGAATACTCTTGAGTCCCATCAGCAGAAAATGAGATCCTGTGGCTGACATATATATAACTTCATCCACTGATAACCACCCAAATGTCCACTCTATCTGGCACATGGTGACAGAACAAAGGCGTGATACCCATTCAGTGACCCCCTCTAGCAAACTAATCATGTCGGCTCTTGTAGAAAACTCTTCTATACATGTCTCTGATGACCCATAACTCATAAATTGAGGTGATGGCACAAGTGTTCAACCCTCCAGATTTGTAGCAATAAATTACAACCCTAGAAAAAGTCCCCTCCGGCTTTGCAAGCAGTAAGAGCGCGGAAGATGTCGGCTACTATCATAGGTGCAAGAGTGTTGTTTTCCTGAATGAGCAACGTACTGACAACCCCGTATACTCGTATATCAATTTTCCTATATATTTTGGGGAACACCAGAAGTCACAGAAAGGCCACTATGAACGCAACACACCTATGTTCCTCCCACTTCTGGCGGTTATCCTTGCTACAGATTTCTCTCTAGGTTGTTGAAACCTCTTACATTACCATATCTGTCGTATATGAATGACAAAGTACAAAAGCCAACCGCCAGGTCCGGGTTGTGAACCGTCCAGTGTATGTTCAGAGAGTCTAATAACTTGTGTATAGGTACGGCCCTCGGAGCAACCACGTACTGTTTTCTCAAAGGAATCTTGGGACCCCTGATATAGCCTGCTATCTTGGGGTAAGTTAAAAATCAGAGAAATGAAATACATTGTGTGCCGGGTCCAAAATGGAATCAATGCCTTTATGATATCCAATCTCGGATTAATCTTCAGCAACCCATCAAGGCCTCCCAAATACGATTTGACCGTGTCTTCCCCTGATTTTCCCAAGGCATCCCACCACATGTAAATTCCAAAGGGATCTTGTTTATAATAGATCTGGGTAAATTCCGACTCGTGCTCATTCTGCACATTTATTAAAGTGATTAAGCAAAAGTAAAACTTATTTGATTCAAAACAAAATAGACAATTTATATGTTGCTTTTCAAATCAAAATGAAAGACTCGAAGATGGCCTTTCAGCACTTCGGGGACGAAGATTTTAAGGCTATGTAGATTAATTGGCCAAAATCTTAAGACCAAAGAGGGTATGCAAATCAGTCTTCCGGCGTCCCTATCGGGAACATTCGGCTATTTTGATAAAAACAGCATCACCTTACCTATTTACTAGGGGTGTGCATTCGATTTACCGATTTGATTTTGACCCTTATCGATAATTATTTGTCGATTATCGATTTGAACATATGCTTATCGTTATCGTTTCAATAAGGTTTCGATTTTTTCAATTTCGACTTATCGATTTTTGGGGCTTATCGATTCAGTTATTGATTACACCAATAAGAAAATTTTCGGGATTCCACAGAAAGTATATCGCTATAAACATGCCTAACTAATATGGATAAAAAGAAGCTAAAATAAGAAGAGCATCACTACGGGCTAGATAGCCTATGAAAATTTTAGCTGTGTTGAATTATCGGGCATGTGTCAGTTAGGGTGACGTGGGATCACCCCGAGTATATGTTTAGTAAGGTCATTCGGATATTGGTTGGCCCCTGGTACAACTCTGTGCACGCTCGAGGACAAGCGTTTGTCTATGTTGGGGAGGATGTAACAACCTGGGCCGTCATCCCATTAATTACCGCCCCGTTTTTTCCATTTTATGCTGTTATATGTTTCTATATATGTATTTGGAGATTTTAATGTAATTCAAATGGAGATTGGATAGGAATGAGACAATTAGTCTCTATGTGAGAAGGTTAGTTTGGAAAAGTCAACCAAACGTTTACTTATGAGTAAGAGGGCTCGGAATGGATTTTTGAAATTTTGACTAGTTCCATATAGTGATTTCTGACTTAGGAGAGAAATCAGAACTGAATTTGGAGGTCCCGTGTAGAATTAGGCTTGAATTGGCTAAGTTTGAATTGTGGAGAATTCCGCTTGATATGTGAGATTCTGATCCGAGGGTCCGAATGGAATTCCGACAGTTACAGTAGCTCCATTAGGTGATTTTGGGTGTGCGTGTATTTTCAGATCATTCGGAGGTATTTAGGTCGGGTTTTGGATCAAATACAAGTTTTGGAAGTTTTATTTTAACTTAGGCTTGAATCCGTGGAAATGGGATGTTTTTGATGTTTATGATATCGTTTTTATTTTGCGAGCAAGTTTGAATTAAGTAATGGAACGTATATGTGCATTCTGTTGGGGTCCTGAGGGCGTCAGGGTGATGTCGCATGATGAAAATGAGGAATATTGAAGTTGCAACAGGTCTGTTGCATGGCGCATCTGGGATTTTCGCGAAAGCGAAAGAATTACCGCAAAAGCGGCTACCACAAAAGTGGTCAGTGATCGCAGAAGCGGTCATGGACTAATTAAGGGGACCGCAGAAGCGTTAAGGGGATTGCATAGGCAGAGATCGCAAAAGCAGCTTAGGACAGCAGAAGCGGTCCCAGTCGAATCAAGGGAGACCGCAAAAGCGGTCGATTGACCGCAGAAGCGGTCACTGTGTCGCAGAAGAGGAAATCGGAGGGAATTAATGAAACAGTGTTTGCGAATTTCATAAGTTAAGAAAAACACTTTTGACTTCAGGAAGAGACGATTGTGGGCGATTTTGAAGAGGGTTTCGAGTGTTTCCTTCAGGTAATGATTCTTGGCCTCATATTATGTCTATATGGTTTAAAATAGTAGATTCAACAACGAAATTCAAGGGTTTTAAGGTTAAAAATGATGGTTAGGGCTTGAAGCCTAAGCGAGAGTAAAATGGATATTTGAGAGGGTAAACGAACTCCGTTTTTGATAAACTTTATATGTACGGAATCGTGGAGAGACAAGGAATCCAAAGATATAATTTTTAGAATTTTTCGAGCAGTGGGCTCGGGGCTCGGATTTTACCAACTTCATGAATTTTAGAGTTTTTCGAATAATTTCAATTGGGTTATGTTTATTTAGCCTATAACAACCTATTCATTGTAGTTTTGACTAGATTCGACGCTTGTAGATGGTGATTCAAAGGGAAAAGGCATTGCGGACCAATCTACAGCCGGTTAGAGGTGAATAGTTTTTATAGGTGATGGTCTGAGGGTTCGAACCCCCGGTTTATCACATCGTGACGCTATGTTAGGGCGTGACTCGCACCCCATGGAAGGTGCGATATTGTAAATGATTGGGGATTGTGACTTGGTCCATCCCGAGTGCTGAATATAAATTTTTTGCATCTGATGCGCACATTGTGTTGTTGATAATTGGGTGAAATGCCATGTTTGGGGCCGTGTGTCGATATGTAGTACCTGTCTTGGGTGAATATCTGTGTGATAACATGATTTTCATAATCATTGATCACAGTCGTGTGTTATTCACTGTTAATCAATGCTAAGTCACCGTATTTCTGAAATTGACTAATTAAATTGTATTCACCTTAATAAATTGGAAACTGGAAAACAATCAAATTAAATCTGCTATATGACTTAAATGCATACTGTGGACTGAGGTTGGCTCGGGATGTACGCTGCAACGTTTATATATTGATATTGAGGCCGAGTACATGTTCTATGCCAATACCTGGCTGATATTGCGCTTGGGCTGAAGGAGCGCCTCCGCAGTATGTACATACCCCCAATGAGCGCCGTCGACGTTAAATCATATGCATGGTTGGCTCGAGCTTCATGCTGCAGCGTATTCATGTGCATTGCATTGCATCATTAGTTGATACTTGACTGTTTTATTTGATATTGTTTGTTGTTAGCTCGTAGCTAAGGAATAGGATTGTTGGATTTAGCTTTGCTTTGTGGCATTTCATGGATTTCTTGCTTTCAGACATAATCTATGCTTATTATTCACTGATTCGGTAGTACTCACCCTTACTCCATGCACCTTGTGTGCAGATTCAGGTACACCAGAGGCTTAGTGGATTCTCGTAGTCTCCAGAAATTTTTCAGGGTCGTTGAGGTAGCTGCATGACGTTCACAGGACTTGGCTGCTCTTCATTATATCTTCACTTCATTATTATCATATACTTTCCAAGATTTTTATTTAGGTATTCAGATACTATTATCGCTCAGTTTTTTTTAGAGGCTCTAGACTCGTGACCCCAGATCTTATGGGTGTGTTTTCAATTTTCGTACTTATCTATTTTACATCATTAAAATTCTTGGATTATTATTTTGTTAAATTTTCGGCTTGAGACTTAAATGTTAAATCAAAGCGATTGTTGGCCAGGCTTACCTAGCTATAGGGCTGGGTGCCATCACGACCGGTTGGGTCGTGAAAAGTTGGTATCAGAGCCTAGGTTACTAGGCCTCACGAGTCATGAGACGGTTTAGTAGAGTCTTGTTTATGGGTGTGTCGTGCACCACACTTATAAGCAGGAGGCTACAGAACTTTTAGGAAACACTCCACTTTCTTGAAATCTTGTCGTGCGTCCTTGATTCATCTTGAAAGAGTAACTCTTGAAATTCCTTCCACGTGTTCGCAAGCACTCATGGGCGCTCGGTGTTATATGCGCTTTGATGGCTTGCGATTCCCCGACCAAATGGGCGAGATGTAATCTTTGTGAGGTTGATGTTGGGCCAGTCTGGAGGACTTCAAGCCGGGGCCTTGCCTAGGGCTGAGCACTATGGTGCTGATTGTATGATCAAGTGTTTTGAACGTATATGTTCGGCATTGTCTCTATTAACCGGAATGGTAGTTTGGTAATTGTGTGATGAGTGTGCTAGTACTGCAAAATGCAATTATATGACCTGGTAGTGACAAAGGAGTCTACTAGATAATGGATGAATTGTCAAGTGATTTATTTCCAATGGTGGTCCGATGAGTTTCCTGAGTTGTCGGCGTGTAAAGAATCCATTCGAGTCTCCTAGTGGAGTGAAGTAAATTGCATGATATGATATGGGTTCAGACTCAGGAAGACTCAGTAGCTGCGTAGTGTGTATGACGGTGGAATGTATACAGAAATGTTATACTGAGGTGAAGCAGGTGGGTTATCTCCTGCGAGATGATCTGAAGTGATGTGATTCTTATATGTGTAATTGGAAGGTATTTTCTATGTGTTATGATTTGAATGGGCGCAACGCATGTCCATGTATTAATTTTGATAGTAGAATACATGTAGTATTGAGATTAATGTCGTTGATATATATTTTGATGATTTGTCAAGTTGTGGACATGTTGTTGGATGGTTTTGGGTGATTCTCTTGCAGGTGGATAGGCCCTATTACAAAGGAAACTCTGCCAAAAATTTAGGAAAATTTGGGACTTAGTAAAAAAATTTGTCTCCAAAAGAGTGGGCTTAACCGTTGTGTGAATGAATGCAAGAATTGTATAAGGGTTAAAATATTTGATGATTCGTGTTTCCACAAGCTTATGAAAGAGTGAATTTAATATCATCGTGATATTACGACAGCAAAAGAGTACATGTGTTGTGGTATATATGGCTTTGAGCTAAGTTGGGGAGGTTTCCATTGATTAGCCGATTGTACGATTAGGTACTATGTTACTTCTGCTTTGATGCATACGGGTGAATCAGTTTTGGTTGCAGAAATTGAGCCGAGGATGGCACGAGTGAAGAAAAATTTTGACAATGGCTATATGGTGCTTAGTAGATGTGAGGAAAAATAATAGGATGTTTTGAGTTGTTGATAAAGAATGCTTAGTGTAAAGAGAAGGAAATGGTTTGGTTGTATCGGAATGAGATCATGTGTTGCGGTGTTAGAGCGTTGATAAGGCACGAGTGGTTTGATTCGTTAAGTCAAGTAATTTGCAGTGTGTATAAGAGTGTATGGCTCTTGAGGATGGTTTTTGACGTGTTCAAGATTCTATATGTGTAGCACTCAGGTGTTTAAGATTGAGTATGTGTACAAGTCAGTGTTTCCGTTAGAACAAGTCGAGACTTGTGGTGTTTTACGGTAATTACGGGATTCTATGCATCAGTATCTGGGAAGCAAAGGTAGCAGACTTAGATTTGCAGGAAGTTCTTCAAAGTAAGGTATTCTAGAAGGTGGTATTTTTGGGAACGTTTGAGAAAGTATATAGTGGCCTACTGGTCATAGAGAGTATATCTAGTTGATGAGGAAACAAAGGGAAAATTAGATAGATGTAATAGTTTGCTAGTAGACCGAATTGGCGTGGAGAAGATATGATTAATTCCTGTTTATGTTCAAGGTAATGAGCCCTTACGAGTATTGGGCGGTAGAGCTTTTGAGTTCGGACGGCTTACTTAGAATGGTGTGGATGGAGAGATTTAGTCCTGGCAGTTTAGCTTGTGGTTAGGAAATAAGAGATTGAGTTCTCAGGTTATCCTAGTATGGTAAGGTATGTGTGGTCTGTTGTAGAGGGTCGAGATAGGCGTGTGCAGGTTTCGGTTCAGCTCTGAAAGGGAGTTCATAAAGTTCTTAGGCAACGAGTAGCCTCGGGTAATCAAGGGAATGGTACCGGTAATTGGAAGTGATTTGATGATAGTATATGTATCGGAAGAAGGGTAATGTGATCAGACTAATGATACCTCAGTTGTATTGTGATTGTTTCTTGTTGGATCGACTGCTAATAGTCGAGTTTGCGAATGGCACAGGGAAATTTTGAATATCCTTCGTGTAATGAATGGGTACTTGATGTGTAATATGTATTCATACGGCGGAATGTGAGACCGGGCATAGTGAATGGTGTGTTATATAGAGTTGGAGATAGGGAGTTCTCCGACACTGTCTATGTCATGGTTGTGGATCTTCATTTGTTGATACGATAGATTTTGGATATGAGATTGGGTGTAAACTGGTTGCCTCAGCGTTAAGTTAATCTAGACTATTGTGTTATGGGCTATGCCGGATAATGCCACAGGTTGCGTGGCATGGTGCATTAGGTGATGCTATAGTGAGAGGGGGTTGCATCCCAAAAACCAGCGGGCGGCTGAGAAGGATTGCTTGTTTTGTTTGGGCCTTCGTGACATATGTCAGCACAGAGGTTTTTACCATTGATTCAGTTCCGGTATTGAGGGACCTTTTTGGACACGTTCCTTGTGGTCGTGCATGTCGCCTGGCGCGATTGTGAACTTCGGTATTTATTTGGTGTAGAGCATTGTAGTGGAAGAGTCTGCCTCAGAATTCTTGGTAATGATGTTTGTTGGTAAGTTGATTGAATACGGGTTTGACTGGAGTGGGCTTGGTTAGTCCTAGATTTTATTAATAAAGGATGCGTTGATTCGACCGTTATTGGATGTGCTAGTGATCTGGGAAGATCTATGAGTTGCTTTTCTGTGCTGCGAGGCGTTATGACTTTTGGGTTGTGGCACATAAATTGCGGTGCTATCGAGATTCATAGTGGAAGTGGATCTTTGTAGCATACACCTCCATAAGTAGATATGATTATGCACTCAGTGTGCTTACGAGCGATACTCGGTATTATGCAATTATGAGCAAATTCAGCTCGATGTGCATCTCCCTATGTGAGATCTTTGAGTGGATCGGGTGGCACACTGCCACCGGGTATGTTATTTTAATTGGGTTGCGCGCCGCAATAGTGTGATGTTGAGGATAGTTTCCATGTGTTACTCTGTACGTATTGCTTCTTGGTTTCTGAGAAAAGTCAGTATTTGGAGTCGTTCGGCGAATAGTGCATCGGTTATGTCCTTTCAGGATTGAATGGTGTATATAACTTGCTTCACCGTGGGTGTGATAGATTGCTTGGTTTCAGACATCAATCTGTGTGTGGTTGTCAAGTTCGAGTATAGCGCTCTAGGTGCTTCATCTGAAGCGGTGTTGGATGAGAGCGTGTGTTACAGCGAGGCTACGTGGAGATTAGACCCTTCAGGAAAGATTCAAGTATCTATTTCTATGATGTGGTACGGGGTCCCAGCCTTGAATTGTAATGTTATTGATGAGCTTAAGGTACAACTCTTTCATTTGAGTCATTTTCATGATTTGAGTATATTCAGATCGTCTCTTATTGGTATGTGTGTTATGTAACTTGTGGCTTAGGCTGTATTGATGTGTCATGTCATCGAGGTGGTGTGTTTGGGGCAGAAGAGACCTTTGGAGTCATTAATGGATACGAACGGATTTGGTTTCAGCTTGTTGGAAGGTTAATATTGAGTTTCGACTCGGAGATATGTTGTGGTATTAGTCAAAAAGGAAGAAATGTCTTCGTGAATGGTTGATCTGAGAAATGGTTATGGACTACTGTGTTCATTATAATTGATAGAGCATAGCAGTGTTAGAAAAAGACTTCAGCTAATAAGGGGTTTATATTTGGTACATGGTTGTTGTGGACAGCTACTGTGGATATAAATCATCGTTTCGAGTGTTAGGATTATGCCGTATATCAGGTGAGTGAACTTGAGGTTGCAAGTATGGGTTATTAAGGCCGGTTCAGGCTTATTCTGAGTACAAATGTGAGGTTCACATCTTGTGTATGGTTTGGTAGGTGCAATGTGGTTCTACAGTTACGGGCTAGATGGCCTGTGAAAATTTTAGTTGTGTTGTATTATAGAGCATGTGTGAGTTAGGGTGACGTGGGATCACCCCGGGTATATGTTTAGTAAGGTCATTCGGATATTGTTTGGCCCCTGGTACAACTCTGTGCACGCTCGAGGACGAGCATTTGTTTAAGTTGGGGAGGATGTAACGACCTGACCCGTCGTCCCATGAATTAACGCCCCATTTTTCCCGTTTTATGCTGATATATGTTTCTATATATGTATTTGGAGAGTTTGAAGTAATTTGGATGGAGTTTGGATAGAAATGAGACAATTAGTCTCTTTATGAGAAGGTTAGTTTGGAAAAGTCAACCGAATATTGACTTATGAATTAGAGGGCTCGGAATGGATTTTCAACGTTTTGACTAGTTTCGAATGGTGATTTGTGACTTAGGAGAGACATCAGAGTTGAATTTGGAGGTCCCATGTAGAATTAGGCTTGAAATGGCTAAACTTGAATTGTGGCGAATTCCGGTTGATAGGTGAAATTTTGATCTGAGGGTCGGAATGGAATTCCGACAGTTGCAGTAGTTTGTTAGGTGATTTTTGGTGTGCGTGCAAATTTTCAGATCATTCGGAGGTGTTTAGGTAGGGTTTTGGATCAAATACAAGTTCCGGGAGTTTTATTTTAACTTAGGCTTGACTCCATAGAAATTGGATGTTTTTGATATTTATGATAGCATTTTTATGTTGCAAGCAAGTTTGAATGAAGTAATGGAACATATTTGTGCATTTGGCTGGGGTCCCGAGGGCCTCAGGGTGATGTCGGATGATTAAAACTAGGAATTTTGAAGTAGCAATAGGTCTGTTGCATGGGGCTTCTGGTATTTCAGCAAAAGCAAAAGAATTACCGCAAAAGCGGCTACTGCAAAAGCAGTCAGTGACCGCAGAAGCGGTTATGGACTAATTAAGGGAACCCAGAAGCGTAATGGGGATCGCATAGGCGGAGATCGTGAAAGCGGTTTAGGACCGCAGAAGCGGTCCCAGTCAACTCAAGGGAGACCACAAAAGCGGTCTACTGACCGTAGAAGCGACAACCGCGGAAGCGGTCACTGTGTCGCGGAAGTGGAAATGGCAGGGAATTAATGAAACAGTGTTTGCAAATTTCATAAGTTAAGAAAACACTTTTGACTTCGAGAAGAGACGATTGTGGGCGATTTTGAAAAGGGTTACAAGGGTTTCCTTCAGGTAATGATTCTTGGCCTCGGATTATGTCTATATGGTTTAAAATAGTAGATTAAACAACGAAATTCAAGGGTTTTAAGATTAAAATGGTGGTTAGGGCTTGAAGCCTAAGAGAGAGTAAAATGGTGATTTGAGAGGGTAAACGAACTCCGTTTTTTATAAACTTTATATGTACGGACTCGTGGAAAAACGAGGAATCCAAATATGTAATCTTCAGAATTTTTCAAGCAGTGGGACCAGGGCTCGGGTTTTACCAACTTCCTGAATTTTAGTGTTATTCGAATAATTTCAATTAGGTTATGTTTATTTAGCTTATAACAACTTATTCGTTGTGGTTTTGACTAGATTTGATGCTCGTAGATGGAGATTCAAATGGAAAAGGCATTGCGGACCAATCTACGGCCGGTTAGAGGTGAGTAATTTGTATAGGTGATGGTCTGAGGGTTCGATACCCCAGTTTATCACATTGTGACGCTATGTTAGGACGTGACTAGCACCCCATTGCAGGTGCGGGATTGTGACTTGGCCCATCTTGAGAGCTGAATATAAATTTTGACGTCTGCTACGCACATTGTGTTGTTGAAAATTGGGCCAAATGCCATGTTTGGGGCCGTGTGCCGATCTGTAGTACCCGTCTAGGGTGAATATCTGTGTGATAACATGATTTGCATAATCGTTGATCTCAGTCCTTTGTTATTCACTATTAATAAATGCTATGTCGCCGTAATTCTTAAATTGACTAATTAAATTGTATTCACCTTAATAAATTGGAAACTGGCAAAGAATCAGATTGAATCTGTTATATGACTTACATACATACTTTGGACTGAGTTTGGCTCGGGATGCACGCTGCAGCGGTTATATATTCATATTGAGGCTGAGCGCATGTTCTATGCCGATACCTGGCTGATATTGCACTTGGGCTGAAGGAGCTCATCCAGAGTCTATACACACCCCCAGTGATCGCCATCGACGTTAAATCATATGCATAGTTGGCTCGGGCTGCACGCCGCAGTGTATTCATGTTCATTGCATTGAATCTTTAGATGATACTTGACTGTTGTATTTGATATTATTTGTTGTTAGCTCGTAGCTAAGGAATCGGATTGTTAGATTTAGCTTTGCTTTGTGGCATTTCATGGATTTCTTGCTTTCATAAATTTTCTATGCTTATTATTCACTGGGTCACTAGTATTCACCCCTACTCCCTGCACCTTGTGTGCAGATTCAGGTAAATCGGACGCTTAGCGGATTCTCGTAGTCTCCAGATATTTTTCCAAAGTCGTTGAGGTAGCTGCATGATGTTCGCAGGACCTGGCTGCTCTTCATTATATCTTCATTTCATTATTATCATATACTTTCCAAGATCTTTATTTTGGTATACTATTATTATCTCTCAAATTCTTTTAGAGGCTCTAGATTCGTGACCCCAGATCTTATGGGTGTGTTTTCAATTTTCGTACTTATCTATTTTGCATCATTAAAGTTCTTGGATTATTATTTTGTTAAATTCTCGGTTTGAGACTTAAATGTTAAATCAAAGAGATTGTTGGTCAGGCATACCTAGCTTTAGGGCTGGGTTCCATCATGACCGGGTTGGGTCGTGACAATGTAAGTCCGAGACAAATAAATTCATATGCAACACGTAAGATGCATCAGGATGGCCTTTTTCATTTCAGGATATTTGTCCTAGACGGACCCAACCCCTGTGTTGAGTCCCCTAAGTCAAATGCAACATGATGCAAATAAACGTTCCTACTAGGGATCCAACATGCAGTCAAGTTATTCTAGGTTCAAAACCTGGGTATGTGTTCTAAACAGTGTACCCGAGCGGATAACTCGAGTGAGGAGGGGGCTACATACCAGGGACCCGCGAGTTCGTCCGGCTTTGTAACTTATCGAAGCCCCTTTCTCATTTCAGGGTATGACACTAATAGAATAGGGAGTCTTAACCAGTAAGCACATCCCCGGAGGTGAGAAGATAAGGGTTTCGGCACAGTTTATATACAACTCAGATAATATCAAAGCGGTAAAGCATTTAGCACATTTAGCAGGAAACATATAGGAAAATTAGATAAAGCCAAACATAACAATTATTCTAAGCTCGAATTTTTAAACCCTGAACCAAAGTTCTGGGTTTGTGTCCCCAGCAGAGTCGCCAGAGCTGTCACACCTCCTTTTTCACTACACCCGCAAGGGCATAAATGAGTTTTTCCACTTAAAGCACAATCAGAACGAGATTTATTATTAAGATTTTATAGTCAGCACTTGGGAGATTAATTGTGTCCCAAGTCATAGGTTGAATCCCGAACCTAGGAAAATATGACTCTATTAACAGCCCGTGAACCAGAAATTCGAGTAAGAAATTCTGTTAACCCGGGAGAAGGCGTTAGGCATTCCCGGGTTCCGTGGTTCTAGCACGGTCGCTCAACTGTCATATTTGACTTATTTATCCGATTTTAATACATGCTAACTTATGTGCATTTTAACTTTGAACCACTTTTAGTATTAATTTTAACAAGAGTTGCAACGTCGTAAAAATGTGTCTCGAACCACGTCACATCAATGCACCCGTGATTGTTGACACATTTCGACTTCGTTGAGATTTGGATTTGGGTCACATAAATGTGCACCCGAGTTTAGGAAAGTAGATTATTAAAACGTGTCTAAAGGGACTATCGTGTTATTATCTTTGGGGAAGAACGTGAAATTCGCTAAAAGGCCCATCCCGAAGTCTGAATATGTTAATATAACCATTTATCGAGGGTCACACAATTATCGCGTTTTATTTGGTAAGACTCATCTCATTTATTAATTAAGGGCAAACCTAAAGCAACATGATTTACTATATTTTTGTCTCTAATAATGAAGAAAAAGTCCTAATTGATTAATATTATAAATTTCGAGTCTTGAGTTCAAGTCCGGATACAAACAAAGGGGAAACCTCTTAATTTTAACCCGCTACCTAACTCAAAGCCCAAACTTATATTAAGTTGATTTATAAATTGAACCCTTCAATACAAGTCCAAATTAATGGACTAACAAACTTGTTTATCATCAAAAGCAGCAAACATGCCTCAATGACATCCCTTATAAAGGGAATAGTTGGGCCCAGCGTAAACAAAAAGGGAGGCCCAGGCGTGCCATGAAGTCGTAGCCCAGTATTGAACCCACCCAGCGAAACAGAAGATACTCATGCGATTGATTTTGCTTATTCCTAATTACTGATCCTAATGTATGAATACGAGCTTAATTATTTGCAAACAAGTAAACAATCTTGAAAGTAACCCTTAATCCAACTCGATATGAATAAACAATTCAATGATATACCATTGACCATACGTAATTGGATCCAAAATGCTATACATGGACATGTAATTTGTTAAAGCTGGATTCCAATCAGTAATGGGCTGCTAAATTTGCATCTGTTAATTCCACATGCATTATTTTGTTGACGAGTTAAAGTAATTCGACTTCACAGTTATTAACTATGACTGCAAGTCACAAGTTTCAAAAACAATTCCCTGTCTCAGCTTTCCCCTAATTTTTTTAAAGGTTGAACTACACAGAAAAAAAACTAAACTACACTAAAGCCAACGAACAATCTCCAGTTTAACAGTCCAACAATTTATTAAAAATTGATCATTTAATCAGTCCAATACAGACAGGCTAAAGCAATGATCAACTAAATCCTAGAACTAATAGCAGTAGTGAACTAATAAAATAGAAAGCTTTGATGAATATCAATCAGCCTTTCCATTTAGATTTCATGGGAGAATTACATAAAACAGGCGGAAACGTGTACCTGGAGATTAGAAACATAAGAAGAAGAAGAAGAAGAGAGTATCAGCAGCAGTTTATATAGCAAACCACAGCAATAGAATCGATATTCAATCAGCCCAGGAATCAGTCAAAGATGATTAAAACCAATAGTGAACCAAATACACTTGTAGAAACTCATATAGACACAATACCAATCCTAGAACCACTTCTGAAACCAACAACTTAACAAAACCAACCCAAAATAGCCTTAATAGGACCCAAATCCACTCGAAATACACCCATGCACCACCAGAATGTATCAGCAAACAGATTAAGACTAAATGATGCAATTCAGAAGCTGAAGTTCAAAACTAACTGTAAATTTTCAATGGAAAAATACTTCCTGATTTATTGTTTTGGGTTTTTCTAGAGGTCTTCTATTGTTTTTTGGGTTTTTGAATGCTTGAATTTCAAAAACAGATCTGGAGATTAGGAGAGTTTTTGGGGGGAGTTTTTTTGGCTTCCAAACTTGTGATTTAAGGCACTGGGGCTGCCTTTTATAGGCAACATGAGATACAATTTCAGATTTTCTAGTTTTACATATAAGTCCCTCACTTATTAACTTGTGTTTAAAGAAAACAACCTAACTTTCTGATATTGAAACTAAAATCCTAATCTAGAAGGTTCTAGTATTAACCATAACATTCTATCCCATTTTAAATTCCTAATTACCCCTGCTTTATTAATAATCTACCCTCAGTTAACTTACCCCAATCCCTTTAACACTAATTAAAGCTAACAACTATAACCAATCCCTTAAATCTAAACTAGCATTAAACTAATTAAAGGTTCAAAATGGAAAATAAACTAAAACCAAACTTGAAGAATATAACCAATACTAAATCAAACAGAATAAATTCCAATCACATTAAAACAAACTAAAATTAAGCAATAAGTCAGAACATGAAAACAAAACAGAATTGATAAAATTTAAACAAAAATTAACCTAGACATTAAAACTACGAGGACAGAATTGATTCAAATCAAAGTTGTACCTAAACATTTATTCTATCAGAAGTGAACCAACAATTAGATTGATATTAAACTTAAACTAACAATTAAAATCATATGAAAACTAAAACGACACTTAATTATCAGCAAAAAATACGAATCAAACTAAGAAGAACTAAAGAAAACAAGAACAAAAAAGAAAAGTAACTCACTGAAAAAGAAATCCGGGCAACTCCCGAATTCTTAATCTGGCCATTTCTGGTGGGAACTAAGTGTTACTGACATTGATTTTCTCATAAGGGTAGCCCAGCGACCCTGTGATATTAATTTGGATTAATTCGAGGTAGTTAGGGTTTTGGCCGGAAAGTTTAAAATTTATATTCGAACAGTTCAAGCTACATTCGAGGGATGGGGATTGGGGGTTCGATAGAGGAGACGAAGGCGGTTATATGGTGTTAATTTGGGGTGATTTGGACGAAGTTGTGTCACGGCCGGAAAAACGTCAGTCGAAGATTCGACGGGTTTGGTTGATGTTTGAGGGAGATGCCTTATGGATTTTGATAGAGGATGAGAAGGGGAGATTGGGGTGTTAATCTGGTGGTGATTGGCGTTGGCGCCACCATCGCCGGCGGTGGGGATATGAGGGCGGCTTCTAGGGTTTCTGGAGAGGGGTTATTGGATGGAGACGGTATAGAGGGTGGGTGGTGAGGTCCGACCATCTTATACTAAATAACCCACACTTCCTGGCCGTTAGATTGACTTACCTAGACGGCCAGGATTGAAGATGATAAAACGTGGTCGTTTTTAGGGGTGGGTATTTGGACCGGTTAATTGGGAACTGGTGTGGACTGCTCGGGTGTCTTTTGGTTTGGGCTAGTGCAAACGAATAATATCAACCCATTGGATTGGGCATGTATTGGTTTGTTTTTATTTTTTTCTTCTTTTATTACTTTTTATTTATTTTTATCTTCATTTTGTATTTTTTATTTTTTCTGATTTTATAAAAATGCTAAAATAAAACTCACAACCAAAATAACACTAAAAATTAGATTTTCTAATTTCCCATACATTAATTCCTAATTAAAATGCAAACTAATATAAATTTAAACTAAAAATGCAACAAGGGCAATTTTTGTTGTTTTTTGATAAAATAATCTAATCACTAATTAATCCTAAAATATGGAATAAAACCCTAAATGTAAGTGCCAAGTATTTTTTGTATTTTTCATATGAATAAAAATGCACAAATAAAATGTACACAATTAACAAAAAATAACACAAAATTCAAAAAATTGCAAAATAATGAAAGAAATAATTTTGTTTAAATTTTTGGGAATAATTCATGTATAGGGCAAAAATCACGTGCTCGCATATAGAAACACAAATATCAACAAGAAAGAGTCGATAAGTGGTGCCATGGAATGAACCAAGCCAAAATTCTCACGGTGCATGCGCGTATGCCCGTCACTTGGCATGTCGTCACCTCAATACAAATCATATAGCACATGGTTTGGGGTTTCGAACCCTCAAACCCAAGTTTGGAAGCGTTACTACTTCAATAAAGCCAAAACTCCTACTGTGTGATGCCCTGCCTCTAGATCCGGTCTTCGAACGACCCGCGTCTAACCAAAAGCAATACAATGCAATCAATATAGGCCAATGAACTAATTCCATACGATAAACTATCAACTTCGGCTAAAATCCCGAAATTCACCCAAACTCGCCCACCGGCCCACATTTCGAAATCCGATAAAAATTAGTGAAGTAGAAAGACTTTTACTCACGAGTCCATACATACAATTAAAATCCGACTCCATTTGACCCCTCAAATCATCAACCAAAATCACCAAAAATCCCAAGCCCTAACCCCTCGTTTTCACCCTTAATCACCACTAATTACATGATTTAATAACGGGAAATTACCATAAACATGAGTATTAGGGCTCAAATTACTTACCTCAATGAAAACCCTCTTAAATCCCTTTTCAAATTGCTCCCAAACGCTCCAAAACAAGATAAAAATGGTGGAGAATGACCCAAAATTGGCGAAATCCACAATTTATACTTTCTGCCCAGAACTTCCACACCTGCGGTCCAGCAACCGCTTTTGCGATGCTTCACCTGCGAAAATCCATCGTAGGTGCATTTCTCACTTAAAACCTCAGAATGCTCTTTAGCCGTCCATTTCTCGCACCAATGGTCTCGCATTGCGCTCCATTACTTGCACCTGTGGCCTCGCAGGTGCACTCCACTATCTGCACCTACGGCTCCTGCCTTAGCTCTGCAAGACTCTATATCTGTGGTTCACCTTATGCATCTGCGAACATCGCACCAACGGTTCCCACTCCACAGGTGTGGAAACAATAGAAGCAGCGGCTTCACCTGCCTTATTCCACTTCCCAACTCTCCGTTAACTATCCGAATTCATCCCGAGACCCTCGGGACCTCAACCAAAAATATCAACAAATTACAAATCAACATATGAACATAGTCGAACCTTTGGAACACTCAAAAACAACATCAAAACACCAAATTTCTCTCGGATTCAAGCCTAAGAACTTCTAAACTTTCAAATTCCACAAATGATGTCGAAACCTACCAAACCTCGTACGAATAACCTAAAATTTTGCACACACATCACAAATGATACTACGAACCTACTCCAACTTCCAAAATACCATTCCGATCACGATATCAAAATCTTCACTGCGGCCAAAAATTGCCAAATTTTCAATTTCACCAATCAAGCCTAATTCTATCACAGGCCTCCAAATTACATTCCAGACGCGCTCCTAAGTCCAAAATAACCTAATAAAGCTCACGAAACTATCAGAAATTCAATCCAAGGTCAAATACTAAAAAGCTAAAAACTTGGTCAAACCTCTCAAATTAAAACTTCAGGCTGAGAATCATTCTTCCAAATCTATTCCGACTAACTTGAAAAACAAAAACCCACAACTATTATGAGTCATAATACATCATGCAGAGCTACTCATGCTCTAAAACAACCGAGCAAAGTGCAAATTATCAAAATGATCGGTCGGTTCATTACATCCTCCCCTATTTAAACATACATTCATCGTCGAACGTGCCCAGAGTTTTTCCAAAAGGCAACAAATCACTGTATAACCTACCATGCACATACCCAGGGGTGATCCCACATCACCCTATCCCATATAGATCTGATAACACAACATGACTAAAATTTCTTAATCCAACCTAGCCCATAAGTCTTAGAACCCAATTTCCATCATCCGTAATTTTCTTTAAGATCACAATCTCGCATCTACACTCTAAATAAGTCCAAACAAGATGTAAGAACCCATATTTGTAATCCAATATGTAATTACATAATATATCTCATAACTCAAACACTCGTAACGATAAATTTTAATCACAGTATCTGCTCAAAACAACCCAATACTGGCAATAAACCTCTTATCAAATAAAGTCTCATTCCAACACTTTTGTATGCTGGCGATGATGAAAGAAACACATAGAAAGTCATAGCCATTCCTCAGATCAACCAGTCATGGAGATCCATCTCCTTCGGCAAGGACCATAGTAAATTTCTAAGCCAAATTTCGATATTATCCTTCCAACATGCTAAAATGGAATCTGATAGTATTCATTCTAGATTCTAGTTACCTCATCACATCCAACACGTCTACTCTAGTGATATGACACATCAATACAATTTAAATCCACAACCCGTGCAATCCGTGCACTAATAAGCAACAGTCCAAATGTACTCAAGTCATGAAAAATGACTCAAATGATAGAGATGTACCTCAAACTCACCAGTACGAACACAACGTGACCCATCACACACCGTAGAACCAGAACACACGAATCTAACCCAAAGGATCATACCTCCACATAACTTCGCTGCAATGCGCAACCCTATCCAAACACTGGTCCACATGAAACACCTCAAGGCACCATGCTCAAAATCATCAACCACACGCAATTTTATGTCTAATACCAAAAGTGAATCAACATAACCATGGAGAAGCAAATAACGCAATGTCTTATCGGCCCAAAAGAACGTATCCATTGCGCAATCAATTATGCAAACCTAAATACATGTCTCGCTCAAATTTTGATATAAATCCCAAATACAACCATATCATTTGTGCATAAAATCAATGAATTACAATCCCGCGTAGCTCACAACAGTAACTTACAAACAAATCTCGGGATATGAATAAGCTTATCAACACTCGGATGGCACCTCCCTCAACAATAGTAGTTCGGAGTCAATACCAACTCAATGCAGAACATACATCCATATTTGGCCTACTATTGAACCCCAGATCAACTCTGATCACCCATAATAGATAAATAACTTTCCAAAAATTAACAATTACTGAATCATGGCACATACTAACATCTGACTAGCTTTGCCCACATCTTCCCAGTCCAGAACCACAAAATAACTTGTTTTTGAGAACTCTTAATCTCCAAATCCATAAAGGACATGAACTACCATATCCGATCTCAATTCCATCGCCCGAACATCTAACACACCTCAAATACTTGATCATTCCATGATGGATACTCCTATAATTCCTCTGTGCCACTAAGTAAACTTGAATATCAACAGTCGATCAAATAAGAGAGTGTCGCAATACCAATGAAGTATCCTTAACTCAAACACATTGCCCTTTTTGAAATGGATACCCTCGTCGATCCACACTAATTAGTAACATTATTTACCTAGTCATATGAAAGTGTTTTCATGCTATCTAAGAATTTATGACCTTCATTTCAGAACTGAATCGTGGCCTTACACATGCAAATCTCAACCCCACACAACATACCGCATATACCATGTCACCCTATGATAAATATGAGAACTTCATAATCCACTCCGAGCCACAAACAACTACGTACTCAACTAGCCAATAACTTTCCATCTGATCCCATCTAGGAGAAAATCACTATACATCATATGTTCCTCATGCCAGTAGAAAATATACATCTCCAATTGTGGTAGAAATCATCAAGAACTCTCTGAATCCCCTTTGCACAAAACCCAACCGTCAGGACTGAATCCTTCTAACACAACCAAGCTACGCATATCGCCAAAAGCCCAAGAGCATTGCCACGAAACACCTATAGAAACTCATTACCTCATAAGCACCCGAAGAACTAATCATATCCCTTACCATGCCGATACAACATACTACCAAGATGTCCTATTTATCTGAGTTCCTTCTGAATTATCTTCAAATTGATACTCCTCTTGCCATAACACCACAATCCTCAACCCAAACTCACCTCATTATACCCAAGCATAAAACTACACTGTCCTATGGATCATAAGCTGCTGAATACTCTCTTAAATATCCCAAAAGTACCATATTCAAAATACTTACCCTAAAGAGACTTCTTGCAAATGTAATGATATTGTCTTCCTGATACTGATATGTAGAAACCATAATGATATATAATTGCCACAAGTCTTAACTCCATCCAATGTAAACCTTAGTTTCTAACCAATTACACATCTTGAACATCCCCATTTGTTACATATAAATCTTGAATCCATTAGAACCATTCTCGAGAGTCATCCACTCTACTCAGGTCTCAATTAACTGATTAAATGAACCGAACGACCTGTGTCCCTTTAGTACAGCAACACCTAAGGAAGTAACCCATTCTTCTAAGCCGAGGAGCGATATTCTACTACATACACGTTACATCCCTTACAAACAATAACTAGATCATCCAATGTTTCTCATATACCCATAAAGCATAACACAACCCTTATCCAAAATTTCCTTTACTCAAGTCATCCTCGATCTCAACCTCTGTAAGCCATAATTGATTCGCCAGTATAAAACTGAAACTTATATGACACTTAGCCATGTAATCAAATTATCAATAGCAGACTTCCCCACTTGCCTCAAATCCATAGGTCAAAACACACAGAAACTCACAATGCCCATACTCTATTACTGCCATAATACAATAGTGAGATTAAAATAAATCCTTTATAAGCCCGTGCAACGCAAACCATCTAGTACTTCAAATTATCTACAAATCTCGCATTCACCCTCGTAACAGTCAAGCCCACTCTCATGAGCAATCCAAACTCGAATTGCAACACATATATTTCACTAGCAAAAGAGGACTTTCAACATATAACATAAGGATCACACAAACTTCAGAACACCCCGCAGGAGATAACCCACATGCTTCGCCTTAAACGAATAGCTCTTTATACCCCTTCTACCATCAAAAACATTATGCAATCACTTAATCTTCCAAAGTCTAAACTCATAACACAACATGAGATATACTCCACTCTACAACTAAGCTACATGAGAGGTCCTTCAACATACCCATAGCTCGAGGCCATACACCAACTCAAAACAGAAGTCAAACACCCAATAGTCCTTGCTACATCCCCAGCAAACTCTTTTTGCCATATTCGAACAATCTAAACACATCTCGCAATCAAATCATACTCATCACATACCATCCAGCCAGAAACTCCATTAACAGGCACACTACCGGACATATAAATCTAAAAGCACGTGCTTACACAACCAATACCTCAGTGCTCAAGCTACAGTAATAACTCGGCCTCAAGTCCTCCAGACTAGCCCACCATCAGCATACGAAAATCACATCTCGCACTTCATCCATGGAATCATAAGCCGTTAATGCACAGCTGATACCAAGCGCCCATGTGCGCACAAATGCATGGAAGGAATTCAAGGAGTTACGCTTCAAGCTAAATCAATGTCGCATGATAAGAATTAAAGAATGTGAAGTTTCCTAAGAGTTCTGCAGCCTCTCAAAAATAAGTACATACGTCTCCGTACTGATCCGCAAAACTCTACAAAACCTGCTCATAACTTGTTAGACCTATGTAACCTAGACTCTCATACCAACTTGTCATAATCCAAAACCACCCTGATCGTGATGGCGCCAGTCATGGAACTAGGCAAGCCAGCACACTCCCAAATAATTTGATATTTCATTAAAAATTAAATAGTAGCCTTTTTCATACTGAAATTCTGTAAAAGATATTAATTAAAAAACCAAAATGCAGAAATAAAAGCCCAACCTTGGGTGTCACTAAGTCATGAGCAAATACTGCAACAGTTCCATAATATAGCAAGACTAACATAGTCTGAGAGTAGTCAAAAATACTCTAAAGGGAAGATAAGGAAGGAGAAAGGCAGGAATGCGATCGCCAGGACGCTACCTTGCTATCTTCAATGAAAGTTCGCGACTGAAATAGTCAACAGCCGCTACCGTAACCTGAGATTCCTGGATCTCCACACAAGGTATAGGGGGTAACGTGAGTACACCAACTCAGTAAATAACATGTCCAAACTATGGACTGATAGGTAATGACGAACATAACCTCAACAAGTAATAGAAATAAATTGTGCAGAAAAAGTAGGCATGTTATAGTTCAAGAATATAGATCAAGCGGAAAAATAAACACAGATCTGAACAATGTGAGATGTAAAGCTCAGCTAAATCTCCATACCAATTCACATAGTGTATGAAATGCACCATGTGCTCCAACTATCAAGTACTACACCACTCGGTACCGCATATAGTTATCCAGCCCTTGAAAATCTATCCTGAAACATATACAACACTAACTACAAGTCAACCAGTACCAAGGAGCAAGGGTGATTCAACCCTGAGGAGAAATCCATCTCCAAGTAAATTTATATATATATACACACACACTCTCAACCACTCGGTACCATATATGGCCATCCGGCCCAGGGAAATCCATCTCGGAACATAATCATCACTGACATCAATTCTCACAGTATCGAGAAAAATGGTAATCCAACCTTATGGAGAAATCCATATCCAGATATCAATACTTCGGACAAATCCGTGTCCATGGAAATCCATCCCTCAAAATATCATTTGCGCTTATTGGGTGTGTGTTACAGACTCTGGATGGGCTCCTACAGCCCAAGCGCTATCATGATCATCAACATAACCGTTGCGGCGTGCAGACCGATCCCATATCTATCACTCATAATCAAGCTCTCGACCTCATTCAGTCATCATTCTACAGCCTCACAAACATGGGCTCATAATACCATGAAACAAGCCCAAAACAATGATATGATATGCCAACTACTAACAACTAAGACTGAGTTATGATATGATATGCATGAATAAGACTGAATATATAATATCAATGAAACTAATAAGATGACAGACAGAAAGTACCATTCGGGTCTCAACAGTTCGGCGTGAAGCCCTAACAAGATATCTAGCATGATTTACAACACATTTACTTAATCACATGATAGAAACATGGATATCGGCAAGAAAGAGTTAGTAAGCAATTCCATGGAATGAACCGAGCCACAACTCTCACAGTACACTCTCGCACGCTCATCACTTAGCAAGTTCGTCACCTCAATACAAATCATATAGCACATAGTTTGGGGTTTCGAACCCTCATAACCAAGTTTGGAAGTGTTACTTACCTCAATCAAGATAAAAATCCTACTCTGTGATGCCCTTTCCTCTCGATCAAGCCTCCATACGTCCCAAATCTAACCAAAAGCAATACAATGCAATCAATAAAGGCCAAAGAACCAATTCCACATGAAAAACTATCAATTTAGGCCAAAATCCTGAAATTCACCTAAACGTATCGGACAAAAATTACAGAACTGGAAATCCCTTTCACTCACAAGTACATAAATACAAGATTTATCAAAATCTGACTCCATTTGACTCCCCCCCCCCAAATCCTCAATCAACCTCTCCAAAAATCTCAAGCCCTTGCACCTCATTTTCACTCTTAATCACCACTAATTACTTGATTAAATAATGGGAAATTACCGTAAGCACGAGTATTAAGGCTCAAATTACTTACCTCAATGAAAATACCCTTAAATGCCTCTTCAAATTGCTCCGAAAAGCTCAAAAATTGGATAAAAATAGTGAAGAATGACCCAAAATACGCAAAATCCACAATTTATACTTTTTTCCCAGAACTTCCACACATGCAGCCAGTAGGAGCTTATGCGACGCTGCACCTACGAAAGATTAATCGCAGATGCGGTTCTCACATAAATCCTCAAAATCCACTTCTGCCGTCCATTTCTCGCACCTGCGGTTTTTCATGTGCGTCCAATACTCGCACATGCGGCCTCACAGGTGTGCTCCACTATCCTCACCTATGGCTCCTGCCTTAGCTCTCTAAGATTACGCATCTATGGTTCACCTTCTGCATCTCCAATCACCGCACCTGCGGTTCCCACTCCCCCGGTGCGGAAACATCAGAAGCAGCAGCTTTAGCTGCCTTATTCCACTTCCCAACTCTCTGTTAACCATTCAAATTCATTTCGAGGCCCTCGGGACCTCAACCAAAAATACCAACAAGTCACATATCAACATACAAACTTAGACGACCATTAAAACACTCAAAACAACATCAAAACACCAAATTACCCTCGGATTCAAGCCGAAGAACTTCTAAACTTCCAAATTTCGTAAACGATGCCGAAACCTATTAAATCTTGTACGTATGACCTGAAATTTTGCACACACGTCACAAATGATACTACAAATTTACTCCAACTGCCTAATTCTACCGACCGAAAATCGTCAAATTTTCAATTTTGTCAATTCAAGCCTTATTCTACCACAACCCTCCAAATCACATTCTAGATGCGCTCCTAAGTCCAAAATCACCTAACGGAGCTAAGGAACCATCAAAAATCCAATCCGAGGTCAAATACTAAAAAGTCAAACTTGGTCAAAGCTTTCAAATTTAAAGCTTCAAGCTGAGATTACTTCTCCAAATCTATTTCGATTAACCTGCAAAAATCAAAACCCATGATTTTAATTAGTCATAATACATCATGCAGAACTACTCATGTACTCAAACAACCGAGCAAACTGCAATTGCTCAAAATGACCGGTCAGGTCGTTACAGGTAGTTTACAGGCATGAGTAGCTTCGTATGATGTACTATGATTTATGTGAATCATCAATTTTGGTTTTCAGGTTATACGAAATCAATTTGGAGGAATGAATTTCATGTTGACGCTTTTTAGAAGAGTTGATCAAGTTTTACTTTTTGTAAATTTGACCCTGAAATGGAGTTTTGATGGTTTTGGTAGGTCTATATGGTGATTTAGGACTCCGGCATATGCCGTATTTGCATTTGGATGTTTCTAGAAGGTTTTGATACAAATTGGCCAAAAAGGAAATTCGAAGGTTTGGAAAGTTCAAAAGTTAACCTAGAGTTGACCTTGTGGATATTGGGTTCAGATTTTGGTTCCAAGAGTTGGAATAGCTTCGTTATGTCATTAGGAATTATGTGCAAAATTTGGGTTCATTCCGTATTTAGTTGCTACATTTCGGCACGAGTTTTGGAAGTTGAAAAGTCCAAAGTTCATCAAGTTGAATTGAGGTATGATTCGTCGGCTCAAAGTTGTTATGTGTGATTTGATTCCTTGAGTAGGTCTGTGTTGTATAATGGGACTTGTTGGTATATTCAGACGGGGTCCCGAGTGGCTCGAATGAGTTTCGGACGAGGTTCGGATCATTGTGTCACATGTTGCATTGCTGAAAGAGCTACTGGTTCTGATGTGATCGCACCTGCGATTGGTTTGTACAGGTGCAATGGTCGTAGAAGTGACAAAGGAATCGTAGGAGCGGAAGATTTTCAGTGAGCAGTAGTCCAAAGAAGAGGAGGTCTATTCGTATCTGCGAAGGTGCAGATGCGGTGAGGTAGGGCGCAGAAGCGATTGTCTGTGCAAGAGCGCATTTTGGACTGGCACCTGCGTGTGCGCAGTAGTAGAGTTTTTACCGTAGGTGCGAAGGCAGGCCTCCAGTGCTTTTCCGCATAAGCATGATTTTAGTCGTAGAAGCGACGCCACAAAAGCGGCTAATGTGCCACATGTGTGAAAGTGCTGTGAAGAAGCTATTAAATCGAGGTTTTGGTTATTTCTTCATATTTTAGGATATGGGACTCGGATTAAAGCAATATTTGGAGATATTTTCATCACAAGTATTGGGGTAAGTTTCCTACACTTGGTTTTGATTTTATTTTATGAATCTCTATTTATATTTTTGCCAATTGGTTGATGAATGTTAAAGAGGAATTAGGGGTTTTAGCCTAAAGTTTTATAAAGCAATTTTTTGAGTTTTGAACATCGATATGGAGTCAGATTTGAGTGAAACTAGTATGGTTGGACTCATAATTGAATGGGTTTTCAAATTTTGTAAGTTTAATCGAGTTCCAAAGTTTGGTCCAGGGTTGAGCTTTTTGGATAATTTTGGGCTTTTGATTAAAGATTCAACATTTATCGATGGGTTTGTTCCCTTTTGTATTATTTGAGTTACTTTTGGCTTGTGTTGAGCCGCTTGGAGGTTAGTACGTATGAGATGGCATTTTTGGAGAATCGCTTAGATTGCTCGGCATTGGAATTAGATTGTTCGAGGTAAGTAACACTTCTAAACTTGGTGCTGAGGGTACGAAACCCCGAATTTCGTGTTATGTGATTGGTGTTGAGATGAAGCACATGCTAGGTAACGGGCTTGTGGGTGTGCTCCGTGTAAATAGTAACTCCATTACTTCTGTGGTACTATATAGTTACCTAATTAAGCTCTGATCCATGTTAGAAACCATGTCTAGGCTGCATGTTTATCATGTTGGGGCACACTGAGGTCATCTTTGCTGTTGAGTTATCCACTTTCATTGCATTACATACTCAGTCATACGTATTCATATACATACTATATCTCAGTCTCTATTGTTACTTATTGATATATCATATCATTATTTTCGGGTTAGTTTCATGACATTGTGAGCCCATGAGAGAGACAGGAGAGATTGATGACTGAGTGAGGCCGACTGCCTGATTATGAGTGACATTTATTTGGGTTGCACGCCACGGCGGTTATACTTATTTATGATAGTGTTTGGGCTGAAGGACCCACTCCGGAGTCTGCACACACCCCTAAAAAGAGTGGTTAATTATATTGAGGGATGGATCTTCCCTGGACATGGATCTTGTCCGATGCATTTATATACCTAGGATGGATCTTGTTCGAAGAATTTATATACTTGGGGATAGATTTTCCCCACGGGCTGGATTTGGCCCTACTCAATAGTGAGTGACTAATGGTCAGTTGATGTATATATTCCCGGATGGATCTTCCCTGGGCCGGATAAGGCATATATAATACTGAGTGGTTGAGCAAGATGAGAGGAAAATGTGAGACATTGAGATTCAATATTCTAAGAGTGTAAGTACATGAGTTCATCTCTGAGGTACATGGCATTGATTATGCACATATGACATACAGGGCATAGATATGCATTTATTCCTCATGGTGTATGGTATCACATCATTCATGACTTCTCACACATATTGACATATACGCGTAGTGATATATGTTACACATACTATTTGGAAAGAATAATGGAACATTTTATTTATTGTTGAAAGAATTTCTTTCGCAAAAATTGTTGTTTTCAAGCTTACTCATATTTTCGACGATTTCGGTAAAGGATTTGGGTTTTTCACTAAAATACTTGAAAAGCGGAACTACTATTTAGGAAAATATGAATATATGAGCATTTTACTTTTGAATAACTCCTTATTTTACTTGTTTTATGTTGTTACGAACTATTATTGGCTATTCGTGTTAGACCCGACCTTTGTTCCAGCTCGTCACTACTTTCAACCTAAGTGTAGGTTTGTTACTTATTGAGCACATGGATCGGTTGTACTCATACTACACTTCTGCACCTTGCATGTAGATGTTGGCTGCTAACATTACTAAAATCGATAGGAGCTGGATTTGAAGATGTAGCTGCGTTCTGGTCGTAAATTCATAACAATTTGTTTATGTACATTTCAAATAGATGATGTCTTTATTTTATACCAGCTTTGTATATTCTAATCTTAGAATCTCATGATTTGTACTACCAGTCCTTGAGGAATGTATAAGATTCAGATGTTTTATTTTATTTAATTACCTCGTTAATCTTATTTAAATTAGATAGTTGTTAATTGACTTGCCTAGCAGGTTGGGGTTAGGTGCCATCACGACCAGTTTGATCTTAGGTAATGATAAAATGGTTTCAAATCTCTAGGTTCATAGGTATTCGTGATCTGATATGTTCTATGAGCTACCCCCTTTATGCTGTGAGGAGTTGTGATTCGTTGGTTATATGCACACATCTTGCGGTTCTGTTTGGGCCTTATAGGAAAATTTGAGGGAGATGGGTATTAGGATGCCGAATGCTTGATTGAGCCCTGGTCATGTTCTTTTCGGACTATAGTTTTGAGTTATTTGCTTCTCAGTGCCTATGGTCATGCACCTCTAGTACTAGATCTCAAATTACGCGTGGTTATTGATTTTGAGAAGGGTGGCTTGAGGTATTTCATATGGACCAGTGATTGGATGGGGTCATGCATTGCAGCGAATTATGTTGAGATATGATCCTTTGTATTAGATTGTGTGTCCTAGTTCTACTAGGCATGATGGGCTCGTAGCATTTCGATTGTGGCGGTACTTGTTGAGCTTGCGGGATGGTTCTCTCATTTGAGTCATTTTCCATGATTAAGTACATTTTGATTGTTGCTTATTGGTGCGCGAATTGTACAATTTGTGCTCTAGTTAGTATTGGTGCGACAAGTTAGTGGGGGGGGTTATATTTGATAAGATGAGGTCGTCGATTCTAGGATATGTGCTATTGGATTTGATCGTCGTATATTTGAGAGGATAATACATGGATCGGCTTAGGGTGACATGGGATAATCCCTGGGTATGTGCATGCTAAGGTTACACGATGATTTGATGGCTTAAGAAAAAGTCTTGGCACGTTAGAGGACGAACGTATATTTAAGTGGGAGATGATGTAATGACCCGATTGGTCATTTTACGCATTTGCCTTTTGCTCAGTAGTTTACGGGCATGAGTAGCTCCGTATGGTGTATTATGGCTTATGTGAATCGTCCGTTTTGGTTTTTACGTTATACGGAATCGATTTGGAAGAATGAATTTCATTGTCAAAGCTTTAAATTGGAAGAGCTTACTACGTTTGAAGGTTTGGAAAGTTCAAAAGTTTGACCGAGAGTTGACTTTGCAAATATCGGGTTCAGATTATTGTTTCGGGGGTTGGAATAGCTTCGTTTTTTCATTTGGGACTTGTATGCAAAATTTGGGTTCATTCCTGATTGATTTGCTATGTTTTAGCATGAGTTTTGGAAGTTTAAAGTTTATCAAGCTTGAATTGAGGTGTGATTTATCGTTTCGATGTTCTTACATGGGATTAGAGGCCTTGAGTAGGCCCTGTTGTATAATAAGACTTGCTGGTATATTTGGACGGGGTCCCCAGTGGCTCGGATGAGTTACGGACAAGGTTCAGATCATTTTGTCGCATGTTGCATTACTGAAGGAGCTGTTGTTTCTGGTGTGATTGCACTTGCGGTTGGTTTTGCGCAAGTACGATGGTCGCAAAAGCGACAACGAAAAGTAGGAGAGCAAGTGTTGCTGAGAGCAGTAGTCCGCAGAAGCGGAGGTCTATTTGCATCTACAAAGGCGCAGATGCAGTGAGGTAGGGCGTAGAAGCGACTGTCAGCGTAAGAGCGCAATTTGGACTCGCACCTGGTATGCGCAGTAGCGGAGTTTTTACAGCAGACGCGAAGGGATGCTACCAGTGCTTCTCCGCAGAAGCATGATTTTTGTTGCAAAAGCAATGCCGCAGAAGCGGCTAATGTGCTGCATGTGCGAAAGTGCTAAGCTGAAGCTATAAAATCGAGGTATTGGTTTTTTCTTCATATTTTGGGATGTGATACTCATATTGAGGTGATTGTTTGGAGTAATTTCGTCACAAGGATTAGGGTAAGTATTCTACACATGGTTTTGATTTTATTTCATGAATCTATCTTCATATTGGCAATTAATTGATGAATTTTAGAGAGGAATAAGGGTGTTTAGCCAAAAGTTTCATAAAGCAAATTTTTGAGTTTTGAACATCGATTTGAAGTAGGATTTGAGTGAAACTAGTATGGTAGGACTCATAATTGAATGAGTTATTGAATTTTGTGAGTTTCTTCAGGTTCCTAAGTGTGGGCGCGAGTTGGGCATTTTGGATGGTTTTGGGCTTTTGATTAAAGATTCAACATTTATCGATGAGTTTATTTCTTTTGGCATTATTTAATGTATTTGAGTTGCTTTTGGCTAGTTTTGAGCTGTTTGGAGGCCGATACGCATGAGATGGTATTTTTGGAGCATCGCTTGGATTACTTGGCGTTGGAATTGGCTTGTTCGAGGTAAGTAACATTTCAAAACTAGGTGTATAGGGTACGAAACCCCGAATTTTATGTTACGTGATTGGTGTTGAGGTGACATATGCTAGGTGACGGGTGTGTATGTGTGCACATGTAAATTGTAACTCTGATATTTTTGTGGTATTAATTAGTTGCCTGATCTTACTTGTAGCCATAAAATTTCTACGTACTTGAGCCATTGAGCTCTGCTCCAAGTTAGAAATCATGTCTAGGCTACATGCTTATCCTGTTGGGACCCACTGAGGTCATTTTTGCTGTTGAATTATCCGCTTTCATTGAATTACATACTGAGTCATATGCATTCATATTCATATCATATCCCAGTCTCTATTGTTACTTATTGATACATCATATCATTATTTTCGGGCTAGTTTCATGACATTGTGAGCCAGTGAGAGAGACTGGGGAGATTGAGGATTGAGTGAGGCTGAGGGCCTGATTATAAGTGTCATTTATGGGATCGGGCTGCACGCCGGAGTGTTTATGTTGATTTATGATAGCGCTTGGGCTGAAGGCGGAGTCTGCACATACCTCCCCCCCCCCCCCCCAATGAGCGTGATTGATTATATTGAGGGATGAATCTTCCCTGGACATGGATCTTGTCCGAAGCATTTATATACCTAGGGATGGATCTTTCCCGCGAGTTGGATTTGGACCTACTCAGTAGTTGGTGACTAATTGTCAGTTGATGTATATATTCCGGATAGATCTTCCCTGGACAGGATTGGCCATATGCAATACTGAGTTGTTGAGCATGATGAGTAGAAAGTGTGAGACAGTGAAATTAAGTACCCTGAGAGTGTGATTACATGAGTTCATCTCTGAGGTACATGGCATTGACATGCACACATCACATATAGGCATAGAGATACATTCATTCCTCATGGTGTATCGTATCATGTCATTCATGACTTCTCCCATATATTGACATATGCACATAGTGATATATGTTACATTGACTATCTAGAAAGAATAAAAGGAACATCTTATTTATTGTTGAAAGAATTTCTTTGGAAAAAAATATTGTTTTCAAACTTGCTCACATTTTCGATGATTTCGGTAAATGATTTGGATTTTTTTAATGATATACTTGAAAAGCTGAACTACTTTTTGGAAAACTATGAATAAGCTGAGCATTTATCTCTGAATTACTTATTTTATTACTTGCTTTACGTTGTTATGAATTGTTGTTGCCTATTAGTGTTGGACCTGACCTTTGTTCTAGCTCGTCACTACTTTCAACCTAAGGTTAGGTTTATTTCTTATCTAGTACATGGGATCGGTTGTACTCGTACTAAATTTCTGCACCTGCAGATGTTTGTTGCTAACGTTGTTGAGATCGATAGGAGCTAGATTTGAAGATGTACCTGCATTTCGATCGTAGCTGCCTCTTGTTCATGGTAGCCTTAGATTCATAACAATCTGTTTATATACATTTCAAGCAGATGATGTATTTATTTCATACCAGCTTTATATATTTAATCTTTGAAGCTCATGATAAACCAACCGCTTTCGGGGTCCCATTTTTTGCTACACCTAATAGACTATGTGTTTAAACAGAGTTTTGTATGGTAAAAAGGTTTGATTTCTTTCTACCAAGAAAATTGCACTTGAAATGAATATCGAACCCAAATTTCGTAAGAAACGTGTGATATATAGGAAGTAACAATTTGATACAAATATTGATAATAAAATCTCAAAATCTTTCAAAGAGTCCTTTAGAGTTGATTACTTTTATACATAATGGACAAAGCTATTTTTTCACTTCAAAATAGATTTGAACAATTCCAAGCATATGAAAATATTTTTGGTTTTCTATTTAGCAGTAAAAACTAAGATCACTAGATGTTTAAAATTTGAAAAACTATTGCCTTAATCGTGAATGTTCCTTAAAACATAATAATCAATTCGATATTGATGATTTAGATTTATTTTCTGAATTAAAAGTATTAAGGAAAATTGTACAAGATATATAATAGTTTAATAACTCATGTTACCATTACTTCAACGGATTGAAGTTTTCAAAATTTAAATTGATAAAATCTTACCTAATAACAACAATGGCACAAGAAAAATTAAATATATTAGTTATACTGTCAATTGAGAATACTTATTAGTTATATTGTCAATTGAAAAATTAAATATATTAGTTATATAGGTAACTTCGACTTAAAACTAGTTTTTACTGCAAAATCTGTTGCAACTCTCGGGCTTGAATATTCATATTTATTCTGTTTATTTGAATAAAGGGCAGCACTGCGAAACATGGTATATCACTTCGTACTCTAATTCGCAAGAGCGCTGATACTTCTGGTACTTGCTTACTGGTATTTTCGCCTCCATATTACTGCCATAACTTGTTGCGCATGCACTCCCGATATGTTAGCATTTTTTTAAAAAAAAAAAATTTGTTATCAGTCAATGTGAATTTTTCTTAATCATGCTTGTTACAGATTACTGGTGATAAGCAAGGTGCTGTATTTAGTGGGTTACTTGAGGCACCACTCAAGCCTACCGCGAAGAGGAAGTACCAAGTAATTTTTCTTTTCTCCTTTTAGCCAGTATTGACTATCTTTATATAATAAAGGTAAACTAATATTCAGACTCCAAACCACCATCTTTTGGTGTCTAGTTTTAAACACCCTTCCAAAAGAAGAAATAGTGTATATTCTTAGCAATCACGTAAAACAGTTTGAAAAGTGCTGTATTTGGTGGGTTGCTTGTGGCACCACTTAAGCCAACTGTGAAGTGAAAGTACCAAGTAATATTTCTTTTCTCCTTTTATATGAGACATGTGACAATACCACATATTCATTTTCTTTAATCAATTTGAACTACTGAGTAATGGTAAACTAATATTGAAAGAACAGATTACCAGCTTTGTACTTTAGTGTTACCCTTGGTAATGTTGCTAGGTCAAACACCATTCCACTAGAAGAAATATTCTATATTATTAGTAGTCACGTAAACATTTGAAACAAGTAGATATTTTTTGCCTTTTTCATCCTAACCGACCTCTCTCTTCTTTTTTTCTTATATGTTTATTTTCCAATGCTAAGTTACTTTGTTCTATGATTATGATAGAACAATTCAAACATTTGTATTCGCAACCGTATATGGTGAATCAAGGCTATTTAGATCTACGGGTAAGTATATCACCTGGCTACTATATAAGTCCTTCAAATGTTGAAAAATAAATTTGATTTTGGGTTATGTGTTTTAGAATTGAGCTTGCAAGTATCCAAGTATATTAGATCAAGATTGTAGTCTATTATCTAGAAACTTCTTGTAATATGTAGTAGTCAAAGTGTGTAGAATAATCTTGTAAAATATCTAAGTCTAGAATTATCATGAGAATACTTAGGAATTATCTAGATACTACTAGATGATAAAGTGTTCTAAACTATTCCATTGTGTTAGTATAAATAGAGGTATCACCCCTCATTTGTAATTAAGCAATAAGCAAAGCATTCAAGATCAATCAAGCTTCGAAATCATCAATCCTCGCTTCTACAAATAATATATATATATATATATATATATATATATATATATATATATATATATATATATATATATATATATATATATATATATATATATATATATATATATATATATATATATATATATATATATCCAACAAATTGGTATCAGAGCTTGGTTTGACAAGATAATGGCCAACAATATCATCATGTTTCCTCGCCTCACAAAGGATAATTAGGATCGATGGAGCATCCAAATGAAGACCTTCCTAGGTGGACAAGACCTATGGGAGATTGTGGAGCAAGCTTATGAGGAGCCTAAAGACAAGGGCTCACTCACGAAAGAAGAAAAGCGAGACAAGATCAATGATCAAAAGGCTCTTTCCATCATCCAACAAAGTGTAGATGATAGAGCTTTTGAGAAAATTGCAACTGCAACCACCGCCAAGAAAGCATGGGAGATCTTAGAGAATTCTCACAAGGGAGTTGATAAGGTGAAAAAGGTTCGACTACAAACCCTACGAGGTGAGTTCGAATCCTTAAGTAAGAAATACTTTGAATCAATTTCTGATTATTTTACAAGAGACTTGGCGATTGTCAATCAATTAAAGAGGAATGGTGAAACTCTAAGCGATGTAAGAGTCATTGAGAAAAATCTTAGATCATTAGATTCAAAATTCGACTATATAGTCGTAGCCATCGAAGAATCTAAAGATCATAGAATCAATGAATATCGATGAACTCATGGTTCACTACAAGCCCATGAAGAGAGGTTCAATAAGAAAAATAAGGAGCCTTTGGAGCAAGTTTTAAGAGCAAAACTCTCTTTCAAGGAAGAGAGTAGTAAAAAGACTCATCAAACGAGTCAACGAGGTCGTGGTCAAGTAAGTGGCCAAGGACGAGGGCGAGGATATATCAAACGTGGAGGCCATAGTTCTTACAAAAATGAAGAAAGAAGCCAAGATTTTCACTCGACAAGAGGTCGCGGGAGAGGCTACACAAGTAGAAGGCCAAGGTATGACAACTCTCAAACTAAATGCTATAGTTGTCATAAATTTGGCCATTATGCTTCAGAATGCGAGAAGTCAAACAATTACGTGCAAGAAAGAGCAAATTTTGCACAAGAAGATACTGAAGCCGTGGAAAACACTTTGTTACTAGCATGCAAAGGTGGAGACAACGGAGGATAGAGTTTGTGGTATCTCGACACGGGTGCAAGCAACCATATGTGCGGTGACAAAAGCATGTTTGTGGAGTTAGACGAGGCAATAAGTGGAAATATCACCTTCGGAGATTCCTCTAAAGTCCCGGTTAAAGGCAAAGGTAAGATCCTCATCCGCTTGAAAAATGGAAGGCATCAATTTATCTCTAGCGTGTATTATGTGCTCAATATGAAGTCTAATATACTGAGTGTTGGACAACTCTTAGAGAAAAGCTATGATATTCACATGATAAATCGTAGTCTTTCTATAAGAGACCAAAGAGGAGGTTTGATTGCTCAAGTGCCAATGTCAACGAATAGGATGTTTTTGCTAAATATTCAACATGACATTCCAAGGTGTTTAAAAGCATGTTTCAAAGATAATTCTTGGCTTTGGCACATGAGATACGGGCACTTAAATTTTGGAGGCTTAAAGTTATTATCAAGTAAAGGAATGGTGAAGGGTTTGCCTCCAATTAATCATCCGGATCAAATATGTGAGGGATGCCTTCTAGGAAAGCACTTTCGAAATAGTTATCCAGTAGAGGCTTCTAGTAGAGCGAAGAAACCTCTAGAACTTATTCACACGGATGTGTGTGGACCCATCCATCCACCATCTTTCGGTAAAAATAGATATTTTCTTCTATTCGTTGATGATTTTAGTCGAAAGACATGGATCTATTTTCTAAAAGAGAAGCCGAAAGTCTTTGGAATGTTCAAGAAGTTCAAAGCGTTTGTAGAGAATCAAAATGGTCTCACCATAAAGGCGATGAGATCCGATCGTGGAGGAGAGTTCACATCCAAGGAATTCAAGGAATTTTGCGACAACAATGGCTTACGACGTCCTCTAACTCTTCCGTATTCACCTCAGCAAAATGGTGTTGCTGAAAGAAAGAATAGGACCATCCTTGATATGGCCCGGAGTATGTTAAAGAGCAAAATGATGCCTAAGGAGTTTTGGGCCAAGGCAGTGGACTGTGCGATCTATCTAGCAAATCGCTCACCCACTAAAAGCGTCAAGAAAAAAACGCCATTGAAGCTTGGAGTGGAAGGAAGCCCGGCATCGCACACCTACGAGTGTTCGGAAGTGTGGCATATGCTCATGTTCCAGATCAGAAGAGGACGAAGCTCGATGAGCGAGAAGCTCATATTCGTGGGCTATGACTCAAGTTCGAAGGGTTACAAGCTATACAATCCCAAGACCGGTATAGTAATCTCAAGTCGAGACGTGGTGTTTGATGAAGAAGCAACATGGGATTGGAATGTTCCCGAAGAGGAGAACTATGATTTTTTCCCTTATCCATTCGAGAGTACTATAAGGAATGAAGAATATCTAGAGGTTCAAGAACCTTCTAGTACACCATCTCCGCACTCTCCACATACTCTAACCACACCAAATGAAGCGACACCGGCATCAGGAGGAGAATCAAGTAGGCTACAACATCGCACAAGGAGCATTGAGGAGTTGTACGAGGTAACTCAGCCTATGGAGGATCTAACATTGTTCTGCCTTCTTGCCGATTGTGAGCCAATAAGCTATGAAGACGCAGCAAAAAACGAGAAGTGGAAACGTGCCATGGACGAGGAGATTCAAGCAATCAAGAGGAATAATACGTGGGATCTCGCTACTCTACCAAAGGGGCATAAGGCTAATGGTGTAAAGTGGGTGTACAAGGCCAAGAAGAATTCCAAAGGTGAAGTTGAAAGATACAAGGCAAGGTTGGTGGCGAAGGGATATAGTCAACGAGCCGGCATAGACTATGACGAGGTATTTGCTCCCGTCGCTCGTCTAGAAACTATAAGATTGATGATCTCACTTGTGGCTCAGCATAATTGGAAGATTTATCAAATGGATGTCAAATCCGCGTTCCTTAATGGCCACTTAGAAGAAGAAGTCTATATAGAACAACTTTCGGGTTACATCATGAAAGGCCAAGAGAATAAGGTGCTAAAATTGAAAAAGGCCTTTACGGGTTGAAGCAAGCGCCTCGGGCATGGAATAGCAGGATAGACAAGTATTTCCAGCAGAATGACTTTACAAAATGTCCACATGAGCATGCCCTCTACACCAAAGTAAGCAAGGATGGAGATGTTATGCTTGTGTGCCTATACGTGGATGACTTGATATTTACCGGTAGTAATCCCAAATTGTTCGAGGAGTTCAAGAAAGCAATGGCTCGGGAGTTCGAGATGACCGACATTGGACTTATGGCTTACTATCTTGGGATCAAGGTGAAACAAAATAAAGAAGGAATATTCATATCCCAAGAAGGTTATGCGAAGGAGGTGCTGAAGAAGTTTAAGATGAATTACTGCAAGTCGATGAACATAACGGTGGATTGCAATCTCAAGTTGTCAAAAGATGATGAAGGATACTTGGTGGACCCAACACAATACAAGAGTTTGGTTGGAAGTCTGAGGTACCTAACCTGCACGAGGCCAGATATTCTCTACGGAGTTGGACTAGTAAGTCGATATATGGAAGCACCTATAATAAATCACTTGAAGGCAGCAAAGAGGATACTTCGCTACATCAAAGGTACGATTGTCTATGGTCTGTTTTATTCGCCTTTTGATCACTTCAAGCTAGTTGGATACAGTGATAGTGATTGGGCCGGAGACATAGATGATCGTAAGAGTACGAGTGGTTTCGTGTTCTATATGGGAGATACGGCGTTCACATGGAGTTCGAAGAAGCAACCCATTGTGACTCTGTCAACGTGTGAAGCCGAGTATGTAGCAGCAACATCGTGCACCTGTCATGCAGTGTGGCTCAGGAAGTTAGTAAATGAGCTTAAGTTTTCTCAAAAGGAAGCTACAGAGATATATGTGGAAACAAGTCTGCGATTGCTCTAGCAAAGAATCCAATCTTCCATGATCGAAGCAAGCACATCGATACGAAATACCATTACATCAGGGAGTGTGTTACAAATAAAGAGGTGCAGATAAAGTACGCGAAGTCATTTGACCAAGTTGCTGATATTTTCACAAAGCCTATAAAACACGAGACGTTTTAGAGATTACGTAATATGCTCGGAGTGACTAAATCAAGTTTAAGGGGGGCTGTTGAAAAATAAACTTGATTTTGGGTTATGTGTTTTGGATTTGGGCTTGCAAGTATCCAAGTAAATTAGATCAAGATTGTAGTTAATTATCTAGATACTTCTTGTAATATGTAGAAGCCAAAGTGTGTAGAATAATCTTGTAAAATATCTAAGTCTAGAATTATCATGAGAATACTTAGGAATTATCTAGATACTAGTAGATGATGAGTGTTCTAGACTATTCTATTGTATAGTATAAGTAGAGGTATCACCCCTCATTTGTAATTAAGCAATAAGCAAAGCATTCAAGATCAATCAAGCTTCGAAATCATCAATCTTCTCTTCCACAAATAATATATATATATATATATATATATATATATATATATATATATATATATAGAGCCTCCTATTTCCAACAAAAAAGCAGTTGCTGAAACTTTCCTCCAAGGAAGTTGAGGAATTCTAACATAATATCTGTTTAATGTACATTTTCCATTATATACTAAAGTAAAAGAGATTATATTAGTGGGTTACTTGAGGCACCACTCAATAGCTGTAGGCTTGTGCTTTGATACTGCTCGAGCTTGACACCTGTTAATACACCCTCCCCCCCTCCCATATATTTTTGGACTTTGTCAGCTTCCTATCCTAAACATAGGCCCATTGTAATGGAGCTTTCTAGTGTCACTTTGTATTTTGCACTCTGCATCTTCTTGATGCCATTAATGAAATTACTTCATCAAAAAAAGATTGCAAGAGCAAATTATCATTGACATAATCCATGAGAGGGTGCAGACGTAAGCTAATCTTCTTATCTTTTTTTTGGAATTAGGTGAAGATATTTTTACTTGTGCATGAGTGATTTCCTTGCACTTGGAGGCGGTGGACATTTTTTGTTATGCTTGGACGGAGATCTGTTAGTTTCTGCGCCTGGCGTTCAACACTATAGCTTGCAGATTTCTTCTTTTCTTTCTTACAATTTTCTGAAGTTCCATTTTCGTGATAAAATAATTTTTGATGAAGGTTATCTGGCAATAGTGGATCTTGTGATACATTTGGCAACTCGTGCTTGCCACATAATGAAGAGTTTGAGTTGAAGAATGTGGAGGTAATGTCTTCTTTAATTAATAGTCTTCTTGTCACCTGTCCCAAAAAAGAATACAAATAAAAAAGTTACATAACTCGTGCAAAAATAAGAGGTAGGAAAGGGAAACTTAGGTGTAAGCTCATTTATAATTACGACTTTGGACTGTATTCAGAAAAAGGGGAAATTTTTTGAATGGTCTTCCATAAATCTAACTCTCTCCTTACTATCCTAATCTGCATGGATTGTCTGCATATTGATGCATAACAACTGTATAACAAAGGCACTTCTATTATAGAAAGTTCGATCACAGTTGATCCAAAGATGAGGATAACTGGGCACCATAGTGCTTGAATATTTCAAAGACTACATTTTTGGAAGGTCGACAAAATTCAAATGATGTAATAAAGCACTCATAAAGAGGTCTTTTAGAGAAGGATAAAAATAGAAAATATATTGAAGAACAATTCTCGAGTGATGTATTATTCTTGTTTAGAAGGGGAGCCTTGGAGCAACGGTCAAGTTGTCTTAGGTCACGGGTTCGAGCCGTGGAATCAACCATTGGCCCTTGCATCACGGTAGGCTGCTATATCACACCCCCTTGGGATGCAGCCCTTCTCCGGACCCTACATGAACGCGGTACACTTGGTGCACCGGTTTGCCCTTTGTGTTATTCTCGTTTACATTTTAAGGTGATAGATTAGGTCAGGAAGAGAGATCATTTTATAAAAGGTTGTTCTAGTGTTAGGGAAGCTTATAAAAGTCAAGCCGCTCTGCTCTCATACCAAACCAACCTATTATTGATAAGGATTATGGCTTAAATAAGTCAAATAGGATCATTCACCAATGCCTGAAAGCTTAAGCTGTCACAAACTCACCAGTAAGGTGTTCTAAAACGCGGACACATTACACGTCATAGTAGACTCGAGAAAATTATTTAGACAAGTTCCTCAAAATTGTGCTGCCAATCTTGTCCAGAAAGTATTCTGTTTGGATACTTTGCTGAACATTCTGTTACCAATGTTCGACAGTTTCTTTTTCTTGATGCAGCTGTGGGATTTACACATGCATCTTGGTACCTTGCCTCGTAGCAAGCCTGAAATGTTTTTTTTATATATATATAAATACGATTATTTATTCTTTCATGTCCAAAGAAGCAGCCGTCTCCATTTTAATGGTGGAGTATTCCTAATGTACATGGACAAGTTGTATCAAGAAATGAGATTCTAGTTAGTGTAGATTAAATCAGCTGATCATTATGGTTGTAAGTACACTCATTCTTCTTGTTTATGACATTATGAATGCTTCTAGCCTGCAAAAGCTTTTCTAATCATACAAAATACAGGTCTTAGCACTAATGGAGTGTTATTATATAAACTCTTTATTAAAAAAATGGGTGTTATTATACTAAAAATGGGTGTTATTATACAATCCACAGCAGTTATATATTCTGCACATAATTTGTAGTTAAGCTATTTGTTTATTGCCTTTGCTTATTGAGTGTCCTGGCAATGACTTTCCTTTGCAAAGGCCGATATATAACGACGACAAACCTAGTATAATCTCACAAGTGAGGTTTGGGTTGCGAAGGCCAATACATCTTAAATCTACACAGTAGTACTGGTAATCGTAATTACCTGAGTATTATTATCGTTCACTAGAAAATACATCATACTCTATCCAGTCATCCTCTGAGTCTAAAATTAGGATCGGATTCGGTTCATTAATTTTCCAACAACGCAAACAGACACAGATGCATGTGTGACAACATTCATTCTTTTTTATGGTATTTTAAAAAAATTGTAACCAATCTTATTATTTTCCAAAAAAATTTAAGAAATAGCAACCAAGTTCAAGCGAACCAGATATAGTGCTAATAGCATTAAGATGGATGGATAGTTGCATCAACGATGCTTCACTGGTTCAGGTCCGTTTTGCTACTCACACCAATAAGGTCCCCATGTTAAATTCTGAAGAACCAACAGTTCCGTCTGGAGAAGACAGTTTTGTTGTCGTTAGATTGTGTCAACGTGAGCCAACATCAGCAGAAAGGAGGATAACACGTTAAAATATCACGGTATAGTCAATTTTCACATTGATCAATCAAAAATAACCAGCGTTTACCAATTCAATGAAAAATAACCACTATTTTGCTGCAATAGGGACCGGTCCAGTATAATATACGAAAGTTCTGGTGAATTTGTGTACGAACTACAGCAAATTATGCTGGACCGTATACTTTGCTTACTCCTGTAAAATTTGCAGGAGACTAGAGCACCAGTGCTGCATACTTCAGTATATTATACTACTTTCTAGAACTCCCGTAAAATATGCGGGAGTTCCAGCATAGTTATCCTGGAACTCCTGTAAAATTTACGGGAGTTCAAGCCTACTTATGCTGGAACTCCCGTAAAATTTGCGAGCATATTTTCCGGATTTTGAATAGTGTTTTCGCTCAAATTTAACTTGTGGCTAAATCTCAATTACTTTTGAAACTTGGCTATTTTTCAACGACCAGTGATAAATCTGGCTATTTTTAAATTTCACACGAATAAGACAGAAGGTTATATTCAAAATCCGAGTACAAAATCTGAGTCCGAATTGGGCACTTAAGCAAGTTCTAATTTTCCTGAGCACGTCTTGGTTTTTAATGGAAAATGGATAAAGGATAGATATGAATGAATGATATATCAAACAACAACAACAACAACAACCTAGTATAATCTCACTTAGTGGGGTCTGGGGAGGATAGTATGTACGCAGATCTTACCCCTACCATGGGGTAGAGAGGTTGTTTCCAAATAGACCCCCGGCATCCTTCCCTCCAAGAACTTCCCACCTTGCTCTTGGGGAGACTCGAACTCAACCTCTCGGTTGGAAGTCGGGGTTGCTTACCATCAGAGCAACCCCTCTTGTCCTAAATGAATGATATATCACTATTCAAGAATTGTTTTACATCATTTCTATATTATATCATGTTAGTGGTAAATATGTTTCCCTGCTTCCCCTACTAGAATGGAACAATATTGAACAAAAAACCACTGAAGTTGCACTTGAAAGAACAATAAATCTCTGTCAACCTCTTTCTTCACCCTGCAAGATAAATGTGCCGACCCCGCAGCAGGAGTTGTAGGACTAGTTATCTCATTTTAACTCCTCTAACTGAGCCTAACTCTCTGATTGATCCTCCCCAGGCAGCCCGAATATTCTTAAATTCCGATCCATGGATCCAACAGCTATGTATTTTGCATCTGGTCCGAATTATAGACATGTTGCTTTACCTGCATGAGACAATAACAGAATCCATCTAAATAAACAGGGATGAAACAGAGGACATCAAAAGCACAAATAGGCAAAAAGAGCGAGCAGAGAAAGCTTACCTGTGCCTGACAAGTCGGGGAAAGTTTTGATGAGATTCCATTCGGACTTGACACTTGCAGCTTGATGAACTCTGATTCGGGGCAAAATTATGTTGATATTAATTCCAATGTATCAACAGAAAGCTCCAAATAGCAATCAGCATTTAAATGCATAATGGAATGGAGGACAGTCATAATCAAACTAACAACAATGACACCTTAATCCCATTCTAGTTGGGGTAATAAGTAATAACCAAAGTCATTGATCACCCAGTAAGGTGTAGGGTGATGACAAAGGACAAAATATAAGTTCAAGCAAAATTAGGACACTTGAACAACAGATGTTCTAAGTGGGTAATGCACCTTCCTTATCCAGTAACCAGCACGTGAAGTTTGTAAAGAAGTCTTACCTTATATCTGAGCCTCCTAATGCAAGATAACTTCCACTGTGGTCAAATTCTACTGCAAGTACAGAAGAAGCAGCTGGTCAGTTTCTAAATGCATAGAAATTCCCATAGAAGATACAATCACCTTAGCAAATGATTACAAACTGCCGTAATGAAGACATATCAGATATCATTTGTACAAAAATTATCTTTAGAAGCAAGTTTGACAGGTAACCATACCATTATGAAGCATCAGAAAGGAAAAGGGTTGAAGTGCCCCAAAAGGGAACTGATCTATATGTACATGTAACTCCTAAAGATACTATAGTATAATCATATATATTATAGTTCATGTATAAAACAAGAAACTTGGCTTTTAAACTGCTTAGAGCGCACTAAAAGTCGAATTTCGCTAAACCACTTAGCGAAGTTCTTTTGATTAACACAGCTCTTCTAAGATATTTTTCGTGTCAAACTCCAGTAGAATGCAGTTAGTATTTATACCTGATTGAGTTGCTGTATCTTTGTTTTCCAATGCAGCTTTTCATTCTGTCCTATGCGCCGAGGGTCGCATGGAAGCAGCCTCTCTGCCCTTTTGGGTAGGGGTAAGACTGCCTACATATTACCCTCCCCAGACCCCACCTGGTGGGAGTACACTGGGTAGTTGTTGTTGTTGTTGTTGTTGAGTTGCTGTATCTTCATCATAAGGAGTAAAGCTTCTGAAGTTTCTCAATTTGCGTAAATCCCAAAGTTTTACACCATCTTGAGCAGCTGTCTGAAAAAAAGGAAACCCACCAGTTAAAATTTTAATCATAAAACTCAGGTAATGCTGGTAAAAGAATGGTCAACGAAGGTTCATTCAGTAACAGAATACTCACTGCTAAAAAATAACCATTTTCTGAGAAGGAGATTGCAGTTACTGCTCCAACATGGCCATCAAATTTTGCAACATTTGCCTATATAGCAAGGATGCCGGATGAGTGGAGGTGGAGTACAGTGGTGCCCTTGTACAAGAACAAAGGGACATCCAGTGCTGCAACAACTATAGGGGTATCAAATTAATAAGTCACACCATGAAGGTCTGGGAGCGGGTGATCGAGGCGAGGGTTAGGGAGATGACATCTATATCTGGGAACCAGTTCGGTTTCATGCCGGGTCGCTCCTCTACAGAAGCTATTCACCTTGTCAGGCGGCTGGTGGAGCAGTTCAGGGATAAGAAGAAGGACCTGCACATGGTGCTTATCGACTTGGAGAAGGCGTATGACAAGGTCCCAAGGGAGGTGCTATGGAGGTGCTTGGAGGCGAAGAGTGTGCCGGAAGCCTACATCAGAGTAATCAAGGACATGTACGATGGGGCTAAGACTAGGGTTAGGACGGTGGGTGGCGACTCAGACCATTTTCCAGTGGTTATGGGGCTCCATCAAGGATCAGCGCTTAGCCCTCTCTTGTTTGCCTTGGTGATGGATGCTCTAACCGGACATATTCAAGGGGATGTGCCTTGGTGTATGCTATTTGCTGATGACATAGTCTTGATAGATGAGACGAGGGTCAGTGTTATTGAGAGGTTAGAGGTATGGAGATAGACTCTCGAGTCCAAAGGTTTCAAAATAAGCAGAACTAAGACAGAATACCTGGAGTGCAAGTTTAGCTCCGAGCCGTGCGAAGTAGGCAGGGACGTGATGATTGGATCTCAGGTCATCGCCAAGAGGAACAGTGTCAGATATCTTGGGTCGGTGATTCAGGGGGACGGCGAGATTGACGGGGACGTCACTCATCGTATAGGAGCGGGGTGGTCAAAGTGGAGGCTTGCAGCAGGAGTCCTGTGTGACAAGAAAGTTCCACATAAACTCAAGGGGAAATTTTATAGAGCTGTGGTTAGACCTGCAATGTTGTACGGGGCGGAGTGCTGGCCCGTGAAGAACTCTCATGTTCAGAGAATGAAGGTTGCGGAGATGAGGATGCTCAGGTGGATGTGCGGTCTCACCAGGTTAGATAAGATTAAGAATGAAGTTATTCGAGAGAAGGTGGGGGTGGCCCAGGTGGATGAGAAGATGCGAGAAGCGAGGCTGAGGTGGTTCGGGCATGTGCGGAGGAGAAGTTCTGATGCCCCGTAATGAATTGTGAGCGGCAGGCGATTGTAGGCGTTCAGCGAGGCAGAGGGAGGCCTAAGAAGTATTGGGGAGAGGTGATTAGGCATAACATGGCTAGGATGCGGGTTTCCAAGGACATGACCCTTGATAGAAAAATCTGGAGGTCTAGTATCAGGGTTGTAGGATATGGGCTCCTAGAGTTTTTCGTACTCCTCACCTGGGATTAGGTGAGGCTTGGCAGGGCTATCCATAGATGATTTGTGTTTTGGATTGTCTCCCTTATGGTAGTTATTTATGGTAGTTACAGTAGGATATTATTGCATGCTATTTTATTTATGTTTCTTATATTTAAATAATTATTTACGCTATTTCTGCTGGATTTACTAATGCCCCTTTGTTTTTGTTTTTGTTTTTGTTTTGTTTTTCCTTTTCTCCACTGAGCCGAGGGTCGATTGGAAACAATCTCTCTGCCTTTTCGGGTAGGGGTAAGGCTCGTCTACATATTACCCTCCCCAGACCCCACTTTGTGGGACTATACTGGATAGTTGTTGTTGTTGTTGTTGTTGCCTATATAGCAAGCACCAAAAGGGAATCCAAAGAAAAAAGAAAAAGATGAGGAACAGTAAAAACACTAAGATAGAAGAGGAATGACATCAGTAGCTTATGCAGCTCTTCAAGAATACACACCTGGCTTTTTACATCCCATATCTTGACTAGAGCCCCCGAAGTTCCTGTTCCTAGGATCAGACCATCAGGATGAAAAGCTGCAGATGTGTAGCCCTCAGATTCTGAAGCATCTGCTACCTGCATTAGAACTTTAGAGTTAATGACCGCAGAAATCTGAAAAAAAAATTCTGGAAAAGAGAACAAAGGAGCAAGATACCTGAGCAAGGCATAAACCAGAAGCAAGTTCATAAAAACACCATGTGCCATCAAGAGAAGCCGTCACAAAGTACTTATTGGTTGCATGGACTGTGACAGCTTGCAGCTGAATTTATTGGTAGATAAATTAATGTTAAAAATTCACCATAGTTAACAGAGAGCCAAAATTTCAGTTGCGGGACCATATTGTGAAGTCGAAGTAATATTCATGCTCTGAAGAACTTGTATAATAAAACAAGGCAGAGAACAAGGTATTACCAATTTCCACAGAAAATCTTAGGTTTTTCCCACAAGCATGTGGAATGGTGTTAAGACCGTTCCTTCCTTTGACCCACTCAAGTATGTATTTTAGAGGTGGAAAATAATAATGCGGCTAGCTCTGGTAAAGAAATAATGACATCTACAGCCAGCTATCTTCTCTCTTTTCGCTCCCGTCTCTCTCTAGCTAAAATTGTTCCTTGTCTCAAATTTTGTTCATATTGCTTCCTCACAAATATTCATGGTGAAACATAGACAACCATTTAATCATACAACTAAGCATCAGCCCCTATGGAATGACTTCTATCCCAATTTTTCACCACTTATTCCAGCCTAGGAAAGAAACATTCAAATGGCGAACCTAAAGCGGAGGTCGAATATCAATGCAACCAACCACAAAGTGCATTCTAAGTTTGAGAGCCAAAGCAAAAATAAGGTTTTCCATAATCCATCTTAATTCGTCAAATCAGGATAACTAGTAGCACCTTGTTAAAATATTCAAAAAGCCAAACAACATCATAACTTTCAGTATTAATAAATGAGATAACAAGATGAAGTACCTCAGCACTGTGATCCTTCAAAGTATGCTTACAGTCATAATTTCCATTTTCAGAGCTTTGCCACACACATACTGTCTGCAAAGGGCAACTGCAGAAGTTCAATAGAGCATGGAAGGCAAGAAAAATACACTCACCAGTTATGTAATTGAACTTCAAGCAATAACAACATTTAACGTACCCATCTAAATTGATAAGTAACATCTGAAACTAAAGCTGTTCTTATGTTTCATATGTACCACTTTTCAATCCTACCTCAACCAGATCTTACCCTAGAAATGAAGGACAAAGGAATCACTAACGAACATACAAGTTTCACCACCATGCCCTTTATCTTTATTTAGCATTCTGTTCTTTAAAGCATATCAAATAGTATATAATTTTGTGGCAAAGCAAATTGTCACCAAATATTTCGGATTTAAAGAGATTCTGTACTTTCAGAGTTAAATATTGGATACCATGTATTTCTATATCCTTCATAAGTAAACCCACCTTTCATTAATTCCAAACAACTATTACCGACCCATACCACCATATGGTAGGAAACACTGGGAGAAGTAAATGCCTAAATGACAAAGAAGAAGATGAAGTGGACTATCAATGAGAATACGATCATGACAACTGAATCCAAAAAAAACACAGAGGAAAGAACAAGTCAATTGCAACTTCCGATCAAACAGAGTCAAACAGGTTTACCTAATCTGCAGAGCCAGTAACTACTAGTTCACCCTCAGCAGCAAATCTGATACTGGTAACCTAAAAATGAAGAATATGAGCCACAAATCCGTTGCGGGTAAGGTTAATGAATAAATAAGTATTAATCAGGATATCAGAAAAGGAGGATATCATGAATCAGACATTCTTGCTTGGAATAAAATAATGATGTATTGGAAAAAGATAACAGACCCTCTTTGAGTGACCACTTAGTGTCGATACAATCTGCCCTGAAGGCCGATCAAAGACCACAGCATTTGAATCAACTCCACCAGTAGCAATGATGTCCTAATACATAGGCAAAAAACATCGAGCTAGCAATATTAAGTTTGGTGATACATCTTCTACATGAAAAGAAGACATAACCATTAACAAGATGCACATGCAGTGTCTGATAAGTGACAGCACTTGACACCAATACAGTGTGACTATATTTTTTGGTAAAGCACAATGCATATATTTAAATTTGACGATAAATTTATCATGAGCAATTAAATGTGTGAAGATTCTACAACAGGAAACATCCTAGAAAAGTATGCAAAAGTCAAAGCACCGGACTAAACAACAGCAACAACAACAACAACAACCCAGTATAATCTCATTTAGTGGGGTCTGGGGAGGGTAGTGTGTACACAGACCTTACCCCTACCCTTGGGTAGAGAGGCTGTTTCCAAATAGAACCCCGGCATCCTTCCCTCCAAGAACTTCACACCTTGCTCTTGGGGAGACTCGAACTCACAACCTCTCAGTTGGAAGTGGGGGTTGCTTACCGTCAGAGCAACCCCTCTTGTCAGAGACTAAACCTACCCATTAAAAATATATATAGTACAGTTTACCAGTAAAGTATGTTTGCTCATTGACCACAATGCTTTTAGCTTGATAGAATCCAAGAGATAATCCTTAGATCTACATTTTGTTCCTAATAAAAGGTTAGTGACCTGTGATTAAGCAATAATCCAGCAATAACATTGGCTTTCAAGATATCATTAGCTTTTCTGCATCAGATTTACTACTTACATCCCTCTTAGAGGGACATATGGAGTCTATCATATAGCGCACCTCTAGAAAAAGAGGAGCCATGGTTTGAGAATGTCCAGAAGGGTAATAGCTTTGCGAGTTGCACAAAAATCATAAGCATTTCCTGTTTCATACATTTAAAAAGAAATTGTGAACTCAGGCAACTAAACATGAAATGCAATCAAGCATAGTATATTTTTTCTTCTCAAGAAATGAATTCTCCAGAACAATACAGAACAGATATTAAGTGAACATCATATGCATACTTTTGAGAAGGTTAAGAATATAAATTACCAGCTCACTTTTAAGACCTTAGTCAAAGCACCTGATACTGTAAACCTTATTGTGCCTTGGACAAAGTCCAGTGAAAACTGCTGATATTCTTAAGATGAGCACTCACAATTCATGTAGAAACAAAGCAACAAACCCTAGGCAACAATACATAGCCAGAAGTTTTGCTAACAAAATGACTCATATATCCACTTCTGTAGTTCAGAGATGCAATCATAACCAAAATGATCAGTTGCTTGCCGTCGTGTATGAACAAGAAAGGGAAGCGAATAGATGAACAAGAATTGAAGAAGAATCAATAAAAATAGTCCAGATAAAGATGGACCCATACCTTAGGATAATGGATATCCAGAGACAAAATGCCTGGTTTGTTTGTTTTATGAAGAGGATAACTATTCAGCTGGGTATATCTTTCAACAGCATCAACAGGAGCCAATGTTGCAGGAATCTAGGTGGCAAACAAAAGTTGTATCATCATTTTGCATTCAAACTGGGGGGAAAGCTAAATAGCTCATATACTAGTGACTTTAAAATGTTCAAACAATTAATTTAAAAGAGGAAAGCATATAAGCTAGAAGATGAGCGGGGAAAGAATAACACCATAACGACATCTTTCCGATTTATAGATTTTTTTCCATAGCAGATATTACCTGTCGCCTTTTCCTTTGTTGTGAAAGAGCAGCATTACAATCTTGAAGCTCTTTAATAACATCGCCTGATATTCCTGGGCGAATTTTCTTACCACCAGTACCCATCTCCTCCACCTCCTCGTCCTCCGAAGCTATTGATACAAGTTGATTACACAAATCAGCAAGTATGGAAAGAAAAATGGCATATTATAGACCTAACAGTAACATTAAAAAAATCAAGGACCTCTTTTCCCATTGCTTAAAGCACCACCATTAGTTGCAGTTGTAGTTGCTGCCATGGGTACTTGTCTTTCAGCCTGTGCAAACAATGCTCTTGCCCCGTCCCTTTCCTTTTTCAGCCTAGCAATTACCCGGCATGCAGCATCATGCTGCCAAGAAAGGGCAGATACTTTCAGCAAAGAATACTTCTTTTCTATAAAGACATGTCCATACAAGAGCAAACAAGTAGGCAACAGAGGAATATGAAAGAAAGGGAAAGGGCCATATTTCAATCATCGAATATGAGAGAGAAAACACTTGAGATACAAAAGAGCGATAAAAAATGAGAAATATGATCGAGCATTTTGATGTCATAAAATCATTTGATTCATTCACAAAGACAGTGCTAAAAAGATATGGCAGGAAGGCTATCCATGAACCCCTATCAAGCCCAACAACCTATATTTGCACCAAGACTATAAATGAGGAAAGGAGCTCCATAAATTCCTTAAGCTTGTCTCAATGCTTTGAAAGATGCTCTATATTATTATTACCTGATATAGAGCATGACTCAGCTCTTGCCTTGCAGTATGTAATTGTTGTTCCAATGCAAAATTGGATAGAATCAGACCATCCCACTCCTATAAGACAAAATAAAACTATGATTTTAGACCCATCAATGTAAAATAAAAGATTTTTATATAGATATATAGCACTAAAAAGGAATCTAATATTACAGATATGCGTTTGACTCCAACTAGCAACCTCAACACAGAAATCTCTATACTATACATGAAATTAAAATGTGCAAGATTTACATTTCGATCAGATATTGCATGCATGCTAACGGGAGTAACAATAAGAAAAGAGAAAAAAGACACAAGAACTAAAACACTAAATAAAATGATCTCAATGGTGCAACAAATGCTGCCTTTGAAAGGAGAAGGTAGAGGACAATAATCATTTGTTTCTTCACTGCAAGTACACAACACAGTTTTGGCATTTCGTTTTCAATTTTATATCATGGGTCTAAAGTGGTACATGCCTGTTTCTACATTTTAGTTTCTTCAAAGTTGGCATAGGAAGGATCTACACAATGCCTCATATCCTCTATAGAGGAACAATTCCAGCTGCTACTTGGTGAGCCATTTGGAAGGAAAGTAACATTAGATTTAGACTTTCTAGCTCATTATAAAACTTGTAATGGCCTCAATATTTTGATTCTAACTTCTCCCAGCATTACCTTTTTGTTGGTAATTCAATATAAGCTACACTTTTTTTTGAGAAGGTATAATTTACACTTTTTCACCTATCAAAAAAGACTGATTTCATACTACGCCTCACCTCAGAATTTTTTTAATCTATTTATGTTGCAAGTAATGCATAGAAAACGAAAGCAGAAAATCTAGGATCAGAAATACATACTATCTGAAACATTCCCAACATCCAGGAATACTGGCGGCCTTTACAGGTCGGGGCTTCACTATCTGCAAAAGGTCCCAAGTAAAGGAAGCTGCACTATAAAAGCCCATTTGACATCATATGGTACAGAAACTTCAAAATTGCTGTCAAACACTACAACCAAATCATGCTAATAAACCTCAAATGGATTTGTACCTTGCCAGTTTTAACTGGAATAATGTCATCCATTGTCAGTGGCTCTCCAGTGACCGGACATTTACCATAATCCTATACGAACAAAAAGAAATGGAAAAATAGAAGGAACACACCAAGCAAACATGAGAAAATGCAAAATATTTGTCCCATAAATCAAATGTATTTATTAATGCTACTCCAAATTCGCATCGTATTACAGAACTACATCATACAAGCACATATTAAAACTCCCGAAATCTAAAAAATCATCTATACAAATCAGAATTTCATGTACACACTAAATATACAAGGTAGAGAAAACGAGAATTCTTAATGCAACAATGAACTCTTGATTCTTGGCCCCTTCAAAAGTTTTCAATCTCTCTATATAATACAAAAAAAAATACAAAAGGGTGCCATATTACAACAAATAAAATGAGAAAATGGAGCATGTAACTAGAACTTATTAGACACCATATTAAACATATTTTGGAACAAAAATTATAATATTGTTTACTAAAAAACTAGGAAAACTTTCCAATGATCAAATAGAAAATTAAGGCGTAAATAATTTAACCGCTCTGTTTAGTTTTTTTCCTCCGAAAAGAAGCTGATTTGGCCCAAGTCAAAGATAGGGAACATCACATCTAGCTATCAAGATAACCTAGGTCAATTCTTTTTTTTCAGTAGGAGGGGCAGAGATAGAAGTTCGAATAGATAGAGACCAATAAATTCCAAATTTGTGCTAATGGGTAGACATGAAGAATCATCCAACCTAATAACATTCTAAGTTGCAATTAGCTAACTATAACTTTGGGTCTAATTTTATTTATATACAATCAAACAATCATTTTTTTAGGACGGTGGTACTCAGGCCAGTTTGTGCACACCTCGACTATTCCACCGGGTACATGTATCCTATACAAGCAAAGATACAGGTAACTACAATCAATCAATCATATTAAACTTTACAGACCAATATTACACCCAGTATGGGAGCTAGGGGTGTGCATTCGATTTATCGATTCGATTTTGATCCTTATCGGTAATTACTTATCGAATATCGATTTATACATATGCTCATCGTTATCGTTTCGATAAGATTTCGATTTTTTCGATTTCGATTTATCGATTTTGGGGGCTTATCGACTCGGTTATTCATTACACCAATAAGAAAATTTGCGGGATTCCACGAAAAATATATCGCTATAAACGCGCCTAACTTATATGGACAAAAAGAAGCTAAAATAAGACGAACACCATTTATAACATAAAAATTGTATCAACAAGCACATGCAACAAAACTAAATAAGGGATCAAATGTATGCCACCAACACTCCAACGGTATAAAAAACAAAATAAAACAAAATGCATCATCACGGCTAATTTTGTTTTCATTAATTTGAACTCCATTCCCTTGATCTTTAAATGTGATCATTCCTTAAATGTGGTAGAGGAAATAACATGGCAAGGGACTTACGGTAAATGAAAGGGTATAGATTAGGGAAAATGATATTGTATAGCCGCTTTCAAAATAGCAGCGGAATATATATACATTATGTATATTATATTAATCTACACAAATAGGTAATTACTCTTTTTACAAGTGTCTACAGTCTAGGGGTGTGCATTCGATTTATCGATTCGATTTTGACCCTTATCGATAATTACTTATTGATTATCGATTTGTACATATGCTTATCGTTATCGTTTCAATAAGGTTTCGATTTTTTTTATTTTTATTTTTTCGATTTCGATAACAAATAATCAATTCGATTTATCGATAAATCGATTCGAGTGCACACCCCTAATGGGAGCTATATGAATTTTCTACTGTTCACTCCAATCTTACCATGTCAATTTGGTTTTTATATTAAGCAACTCTCTTTACTTTTGTGTTTATGATAGCGGTTTCCCCGCAGCCAGCTTGCTTATACCTCAACTAATTCCATTGTACCTGCTACCTCCTACCAGTAGAAGTACCAAGTAACTATGTCCACCAAAAACTTAGACATATGAGAATAACTACCTAGTATTTTTTACTCCATTGGGATTAGAACCTAAGACCTCATTTTAAGCCGTTCTCTTTACTAAGCACAAATAATACCCTCCATTCATACACATTCTCAAATTCTAAACCTTTTTTACTTCAAATTTTACTTTAATGACTAAGATAAGCAATACAAAACAACTTCCACATAAATAAGAAAAGGAAGAATTCCCCATGAAAATATGTTCACGCACTAAACACACAGAGAGTAATAGCAAGAACTAACCGAGATGTGTCTTTCAATTAAACGTGAACATAAGTCCAGATTTCATCGACAATACTGGCACTTCCGGTACCTCACCGGAAACTGCACGTACAATTGAGAAAACATAGAAAACAATAAATCAGATATAAAAAAACATAAAAGCATATATTGAAGGATGAAGAAAATGCATAAAGAGTACGTATAGAAGAGATTGGGAGTTACTTGAACAGTTCATTTTTGAAATTGAGAGCTAGGGTTTTGGATTGAGAGCTGAGTTTCTAGTTCGCCGTGAGCAGAAGCAAGAGCAGCTGATGAGCAGTGACAGCTAAAGAGGGGAAAAAAATCAAAATTTGAGGGTTAATGAAGTTTGTTGTAAATATAGAATTGATACCCGACCCAAATTGAAACGGATGGATCATGACCCGGCTTCCTCTTTTTGTATTTTTTATTTTTTTCAAAATTACTTTTGAATTATGAAACTTAACTAGGTAAGTACTACTCGCTCTTGTCCCTTTAAACTTTAAAAAATAATTTAACTGAATTGTACCTATTTATTCTTTGATCTCATTTAATCACTATTTTTTTCACTACATTAATTTATTTTCATATTTATTGGAATAAGGGTAAAGATGCTTTCATAATTTTTTTTTACAATGTCAAGTATTTTGAGTTAATTATTTTTGTAACTACAACAACTAAGAGCGCGAGAAAGATAGAGAAAGATAGAGAAATAAGAGACGCTCTCGGCGCATGCTAAACTCGACCCCGGTGCACAATAGCAAGATCGCCATTGTCGCCGGATTATGGCTCGTCGCCGGCGTAACACACCACCTACTAATGCGCAACTAGTTACACCTGAGAATGGAACAACTAAGGAACTTGAACCATTGACATTCGGCAGTTTTCTGCCTCAGAAGCTACAATCAGCAGTGGCGTTGCATGCAGAGGGAGATCCTTGTGAATTGCCATTGCTGATGACTGATGCACCTTCTGATATTGCTGCACGACGATTACAATTCACTGATCCCATTGATTCGGAGAAATCCAGTCCGACTGCTGCGGATGTGGTGCGAGGAAACCGCAATACTCATATGGGCAAGCAACTATCATTTGTTCCCCCTACTGATCGAGATGGCAAAAAGGTTGTTAAGATCAGTGAGGACGATTTGAAACCTCAACTGGATTATTGGCAAAATGTGTTGATTGGATTCATAATTGGCGATAATCCTAGCAAGAAGTCTACGGATAATTTTGTCATGCATGTGTGGAATTTCGTCACCAAACCTCAGGTACTGATTCATACTGAAGGATACTGTATTTTTCGCTTCAATAGTATTAAGGATAGGGATTTGGTCATACAATCAGGGCCCTATTCCTTTAGGAATAGGGCAATGGTGTTGAAACCCTGGGAAGTTGATTTCAATTTTCAGAGTGATGTTCTTAACACTGTTCCTATATGGATTCGATTCCCTGGCCTTCCAGTGGGCTATTGGTCTACTGAGGTTCTGAGCAAGATGGCAAGTGCGATTGGAAAACCATTATACACTGACAAATTTACTGCACATTATGAAAAAATTTCATTTGCCAGAGTCCTAGTTGAAGTTGATGCTGCTTATTCTCTTCCTGACCAATTGGAGATTGAAACTCCTTATGGCCTTAAGATCCAGACAATTGAGTATGACTGGAAGCCTTGTTTCTGTAATCATTGCCTAAAATTTGGGCATGATTTATTCGAGTGATGGTATTATGCTGATAACAATGCAGAGAAGGAAAAGGAGGAGCGGGATAAACCAAGGAGGCAGAAAGGGAGAGTGAAACAGCAGGGGAAACAAACTAAAAAAGAATGGCTTGTATAGCAGGCTGTAGCTATTGCAGAAGTACAGGCAAGCCATGAGAATACTGTTAATTCAGAAGTGCTGGAGGATCAGGTAGTGCAGGACCCTAAAAAGGTAAAAGAGAGCCTATCAGCTAGGCCTCAGCAAATAGTACAAACTGATCCTGTGAGTCAAGTGAGACCTGAAATTGTAGTCAATGCAACCAATGGTAACAGTGAGCAACGGGTTGAAAATGGCAATAAAGGGAAGGCTACTACGATTATGGCTGGTAATAGGGTTCAGCAGATTGATCCGGGACCCTCACACAGATTAAACCCTAATGCCCTATGATTATAGTCACATGGAACATTAGGGGGCTTAATCAGCCTCATAAGCAGAAGGAGTTGAAAAACTTCCTAACTGTTAATAAGGTAGATGTAATGGGAGTACTAGAAACCAGAGTAAAGGAGCATAAAGCCAAGAAGATACTAGATAAGGTTGCTAAGGATTGGATGGTGCAATGCAATTACTCTAAGGCTGTTAATGGAGAATATGGTTGCTTTGGAAGCCACACATCCAGATCCAAATATCATCTATTTCTGACCAGTTTATCCACTGTTTTTTAGAAGATACAAGAAGCCAGGCCAGATTCCAGTTAAGTGTAATATATGCCCATAATACTGCATTACTCAGGAACCAACCGTGGAGTGACCTAGATCATGCTATATTCCCAGTCAAGATGCTTGGCTGATTAGTGGTGATTTCAACTGTGTTTTATGTTCTGATGACAGAATTGGTTCTCCAGTGACTGATGCTGAAGTGAAGGATTTCAAAGACACTATTTCTGATTTGCAACTCATTGCCCTTAGTGTCAAAGGTTGGCACTTCACTTGGACCAATAAGCAAGATTCATCCTCTAGAGTTTACAGTAAAATTGATTGGGCACTGGGCAATTATCAGTGGCTGCAACAGTATGGGCACCTGGAAGCTGATTACATGAACCCTTCAGTCTCTAATCATTCCCCTATCCTAATTAAATTTGGAGATCAAAAGCCTTTGCATCCTAAACCTTTCAGACTATACAGTGTTGTTATGGAACATCCTCAGTTCCATAGCATTCTACAGCAGGTCTGGAGGCAGGATTATGTAGGCACACCAATGCAGCAGAAATTGAAGACAATGAAACAACAGTTAAAGGAGATAAATATCCATATGGCTTCCTACAAACATAAAATTATTCAGGCAAGGGAAAAACTAGGCATTATTCAAGTTCAGTTGCAAAACACTCCCTTAACACAGGAACTAATTACCAAGGAAAGAGCTGCAATTGAAGAAATTGAGAAATGGAGTTGTGTGGAGGAATAAATACTGCGGCAGAAGTCTAAAGCTTGCTGGATTGAGTGTAGAGATGTTAATACAAAGTATTTCCATGCTCAATGGAAGATCAGAATAGGACAAAACAACATCACTTCCATTTATACAGACACTGGTTTGAAACTAACTGATCCTTTATCTGTGGAGCAGGAATTCTTGAAGGTATTTCAATCTTTAATGGGGGAGTGTGCCTTTGAACTCCCCTGTGCCAATTCTAAGATTATGAAGGAGGGGAAATGCCTAACTCTAGATCAGCAAAGAATAATCATTAGAGAGGTACCTCTGGAGGAGATCACAGAAGCTGTTAAAGAAATGCCTAAAGATAAAGCACCAGGTGTAGATGGTTTTCCAGTGGAGTTTTTCACTAAGAATTGGGAGCTGGTAAAAGAGGATATCCTATCTGCTATCAAGGAATTCATTTCTACTTGCAAATTGCCTCATATGATCAACACCACTGCCATAGCACTTGGTCCTAAAGTTAAAGCACCTGCCACTGTTAAAGACTATAGACCTATTACTTGTTGCACTACAGTATACAAGATCATATTTAAAGTTATTACCAGAAGGATGAAGGGTGTCATTGGAGAGTTAGTGGGGCCTGCTCAATCTGCTTTTATTGAAGGAAGAAGTATTGTTGATAATATCATGCTAAGCCATGAAATCTTTAAGGGTTAATCAAGGAAAGGTGTCTCTCCCAGATGTGTTCTAAAAGTAGATTTGAGGAAGGCATATGACACCTTGGAATGGAATTTTCTGAAGCAGATTCTTATTGACTTAAGCTTTCCAGCAAAGTTTACTCATTGGATCATGGCCTGTGTCACATCTGTCTCATACTCCTTAGTAATGAATGGTGGCTTAACTATACCATTCACTGCTAAGAGAGGCATTAGACAGGGTGACCGTATGTCACCATACCTATTTGTGTTGGCCATGGAGTACCTAAACAGAATACTTCAGCAGCTTCACAAGGATGGAAACTTCAACTTCCATTCTAAGTGCAGAAAACTCAATGTCTCTCATGTATGTTTTGCTGATGATCTCCTTATGTTCTGTAGAGCTGATATAATATCTATCTAGATACTGCATAAAGCCTTCCTTCAGTTTTCAGCAGCTTCTGGTCTTCAGGCAAATATCAGTAAAAGTGCTATCTATCTGGCTGGTGTGCAGCAAAATATCAGAGAGGAGATAATTGAAGCCTTGGGATTCACTGAAGGTCAACTTCCATTCAGATGCTTAGGGATCCCACTTGATTCTAAGAAGCTGGCTATCCACCATTATTTGCCTCTAATTGAGAAGATCATAGATGCCAACTGATTAAAGCTGTGGTGTTTGACATTCAGACTTATTGGCATAGGTGTTCATTATGCCCAAGAAAGTTCTGAAAGCCATTGAAGCAATATGCAGAACTTTCCTCTGGACTGGTAAAGCAAATGTATCCAGAAGAGCACTGGTAGCTTGGGAAAAGGTATGCACACCAATATCTGCTGGAGGGCTTAACATCCTAGACTTGTCTGTGTGGAACAAAGCAGCCATAACTAAGTTACTATGGGACTTGGCTAGGAAGAAAGATTGCTTATGGGTTCGATGGGTTCATTCCTATTACATTAAGCAAGGTAATCTTTCCACATTCACCATACCAAAGTCAGCATCTTGGGTGGTCAGAAAGGTATTGGAAAGTAGAACTAGTATACTGGAGAGTCCTCAACTGTAGGGAGATCTTACTGGTAGATTGCACAGTTTCTGTAGACTGAACAGATTTAACATCCAGAAACTGTATCTCACTATGCTTCCCAGTTTCACAAAGGTTACATGGAAAAACTTATTGCTGATCAACAATGTACTTCCTAGGCATAAGTTCACTGCTTGGTTAGCTGCTCAACATAGACTACCTACAGTCGATAGATTGCAGATAATGGGCATACAAGTTCCAGCAGCTTGTGTATTTTGCAAACAGAATGTTGAAGACTTCAATCACTTGTTCTTTGAATGCCCTATCACTAACAGATTATGGTCCAGAATATGTACTTGGCTGGGGCATTCCAGAACAATTGGATGTTGGGAAACTGAACTTCACTGGATATGCAGCAAAGCTAAAAGTAGATTGTGGCATAATGCAATTACAGCTTCTGCATTAGTCAACACTATTGCACTCATTTGTAGAGAAAGGAACCACATTCGTTTTGAAGGAGCTACTTTTGTGGAGGAATTGACATGTCGAGAGATTGCCTTACTGTTACATCTTCGCGGCAGAAAGTGCAAACATTGGCAGATTGGACTGGGACAACTTAATTACTTTCCTTAGCTATTGTAATTAGATGCTAAATGATAGGATACTTGGCTATAGATAGCTAAGATCGTAGAGAGATTACTTGTAATAGTATAGTAGTTAGTCCAAAATACTACTATAGAGGCCTATGATGTACATATTCTTTGAGATCAATGAAAAGCGACAGTTATTTTAAAAAAAAAAAAGATAGAGAAAGTACATTTAACACACCCATATTTACTATAGGCAGCTCCTTGTAATCAATTTTTACATTATATGATATTATCAAATAATATTTTTAAATTATTAGGTTGTTATCTTGTAAAATAATATATTGAGCTACATTATTATATAAATATTATTTATGTAATCAAATTTAAAAAAAATTATATCCTAACCATATGAAGTTAAAGCCATCAGTTAATTAGAATACCTAAAGGTTAAAGTTTTAAATATTATTGTCTTGATCATATATTACAATATAATCTCAATGTGGATAAATGTAAAGTGTCATGAATTCCTCACTTTCTACCAACAAAACATATTTTTTTATGTTTGACTTAAAGAAAAAGAATCAAATATCCCCATGCGAGAAGTTATGTTGATGCCAAAAGGTAAACGGTTCAAATCACAATGGCACGAGTTATTATACTAAATTGGTAATTTATTAATAATTTATATGTTAATTTAATAATATTAAGCAATGGATAACACAATTGTATATATATATATATATATATATATATATATATATATATATATATATATATATATATAATTAGAATTATTATGAGAAAAGTCGTACATATATACATAACTAAAATCATAATAAATAAATAGTCATAAATAAAGCATACTAAAAAAATAAATAAATTAAATGCTATCGTAAAAATACATATACTAATTAAATTTCTCATGTAGAAAAATATAATTAATAAATCGAATTCATAATTTCATAATGAAAAACACAAAATATAAAAGAAACTACTAGGATATTATACATAAGATAGATAACAAACTAGATATGACACACATTTTATTTATTATTAAAAATATTAGTATATTTTTTATAAAAATAATAAAAGGTTTATCTCTTTACACTTTTGATGAATTCAAAATTATAATTTAGTAAAAAAATTATATATTTAAATTTTTATCAAAATATAAATTGAGAAAACTAATCAAATAATATTAGAAAAATATATATAAAAGAGGTGGATAAAGATAATTCTATAATATTTATATTTCGAATTAATTAATAAACAAAATATACATAAATAACACCCAACAAAAGTATTGATAAATTTAGACAATTGAATATTTTAAGCATGTATAGCATAAATATAAAAACATATATTTTCAGAATAAGAAAATATATACGTATGTTCTACTAGAAGAGAAATAGTATCAAAATATTAAGCCAATTGAAAAATTAATTTTAAAAATTACATTAGTAAATGTATAGTATACAGGACTTGCTAATAAAGAATAATCAAGGAATAAATAATTTATTTGGTTACTATAATGCTTTGTATCCTTTGATTTTGTATAAATTTTATTATATTTATGTACACTATATTATAAAATAAAACAGTAACTAAATTTATTTAAATAATCAGATATATTGCATCACAATTTTATATGATTAATATTTCGTCAAATTATCCGCGCATCGCAAAGGTGTCAAAAGAGATAATTCAATAGCCAAAATGTAAACGGTTCAAATCACAATGGCACGAGTTATTATACTAAATTGATAATTTATTAATAATTTATATGTCAATTAACCATATTAAGCAATGGATAACACAATTTTATATATATATATATATATATATATATATATATATATATATATATATATATATATATATATATATATATATATATATATATATTATTATGAGAAAAGTCGTACATATACACATAACTAAAATCATAATAAACAAATAATCATAAATGAAAAATACTAAAAAATAAATAAATCAAGTGCTATCGTAAAAATACATATACTAATTAAATTTCTCATGTAGGAAAATATAATTAATAAATAGAACTCCTAATTTCGTAATGAAAAAAAACAAATATAATGAAACTATTAGGATATTATACATAAGATAACATATTATATATGACACACATTTTATTTATTATTAAAAATATTAGTACGTTTTTTATAAAAATAATAAAAGGTTTATCTCCTTACACTTTTGATGAATTCAAAATTATAATTTAGTAAAAAATATTATTTATTTAAGAGGTGGATAAAGATAATTTTATAATATTTATATTTGAATTAATTAATTAATAAAATATAAATAAATAACGCTCAAGAAAAGTATTGATAAATTTAGACAATTGAATATTAAAACATGTATAACATAAGTATAAAAACATATATTTTCAGAATAAGAAAATATATACGTATATTCTACTAAAAGAGAAGTAGTTTCAAAATATTAAGCCAGTTGAAAAATTAATTAAAAATATTATATTTGTAAATGTATAATATGCAGTACTTGCTAATTTAATAAAGAATAAACAAGAAATAAACAATTTATTTGGTTACTATAATGCTTTGTATTCTTTGGTTTTGTATAAATTTTATTATATTTATGTCCACTATATTAAAAAAATAAAATAGTAACTAATATTTATTTAAGTAATAGGATATTACATCATAACTTTATAAATTAATATTCTATCAAATTATTTACGTATCGCACGGATTTTAACACTAGTAACAACTAAAAGCGCGAGAAAGAGAGAGAAAGTTTATTTAGCACACATATATTTACCATAGGCAGCTTCTTGTAATCAGCTTTTACATTAAATGGTATTATCAAATAATATTTTTAAATTATTAGGTCGTTATCTAATAAAATAATATTTTGAGCTACATTATTATATAAATATTATTTATGTAATCAAATTAAAAAAAAATTGTATCCTCACCGTATGAAGTTAAAGCCATCAGTTAATTAGAATACCTAAAGGTTAAAGTTTTAAATATTATTGTCTTGATCATATATGAAATTATAATCTCAATGTGGATAAATGGAAAGTGTCATGAATTCGTCACTTTCTACCAACAAAACATATTTTTTTATGTTTGACTTAAAGAAAAAGAATCAAATATCCCCATGCGAGAAGTTGCAAATCTGTAATAAATTACTAATTGTTACAAAACTTAGCTCAAGGTAATAAACAAAAAAATAGACAATAAAGTAGAAAGAAATAGAGAAGAGAATATATTTCTTCTATGTATCCAAGTGTATTACAAAATGATTTCTCACCCTCTATTTATAGTACTACATAGAGGTATACTAAAAGAATTCCATAAATATGTCATTAAACTTTAGAGATCATGGAGGAAGATCATGGGGGTGTGGGAGTTACAACCATAAGTATTGGAGTAGTGGGAGTTATGGAGATAATGGATAAAAGTAGTGGGTGTTATAGGAGTTATGGACATCCACCATAATCTAATATTTCATATCACTCCCCCTTGGATGTCCAAAGATAATGTGCTTCGTTAAAACCTTAACTAAAATAAAACCCAATGGGAAAAAAAATTCTAGAAAAGGAAAAAGAGTACACATATCTAACAAAATGCATTTTTTGTTGCCTCGTTAAAAACCTTGCAAGGAAAACCCAGTGGGACAAAACCTTGTAAGGGAAAAAGAATGCAACGCGCATTAACTCCCCCTGAAAAGAGCATCAATTCACATCCTTGAGCCTTCGCATTCCAATCTTGTGTACCAGCTTCTTGAAGGTTGACGTTGGCAGAGATTTTGTGAACAAATCAGCAATATTATCACTTGAACGAATCTGTTGCACATTGATATCACCATTCTTTTGAAGATCATGTGTAAAAAATAACTTTGGTGAAATATGCTTTGTTCTATCTCCTTTTATGAATCCTCCCTTCAATTGGGCTATGCATGTTGCATTGTCTTCATACAAAATCGTGGGTAGTTTGTCACATTTCAAACCACATTTGTCTCGAATATGATGTATTATAGACCTCAACCACACACACTCTCGACTTGCTTCATGAATAGCGATTATCTCAGCATGATTAGATGAAGTAGCCACAATTGATTGCTTAGTCGATCGCCAAGATATGGCAGTGCCTCCACAGATAAACACATAACCTGTTTGAGATCGAGCCTTGTGTGGGTCAGATAAATATCCAGCATCAGCATAACCAACAAGATCAGGACTGCAATTATTGCTATAAAATAAGTCCATATCGGTAGTCCCTTTTAGATACCGCAATATATGTTTGATTCCATTCCAATGTCTCCTTGTGGGAGCAGAGCTATATCTTTCTAAGACATTAACTGAAAAAGTTATGTCAGGCCTTGTAGTATTTGCAAGATACATTAGTGCGCCAATTGCACTAAGATATGGTACTTCAGGACCAAGTAGCTCTTCATTCTTTTCTTGCGGTCGGACTGGATCCTTATTCACATCAAGTGATCGAACAACCATCGGAGTACTTAAAGGATATGCTCCATCCATGTAAAACCGTTTCAATACCTTTTCTATATAGGCAAATTGATGAACAAAAATTCTGTTTGCCAAATATTCAATTTGCAAACCAATACATAATTTTGTCTTTCCGAGATCTTTCATCTCGAATTCCTTCTTTAAATAATCAATTGCCTTTTGGAGTTCTATGGGAGTTCCAATAAGGTTTATGTCATCGACATATACGGCAAGTACAACAAATTCCGATGTTGTTTTCTTTATAAAAACACATGGGCAAATGGCATCATTTATATAGCCTTCCTTTAATAAATACTCACTAAGACGATTATACCACATTCGTCCTGATTGCTTTAGACCATACAAAGATCTTTGCAATTTGATTGAAAACATTTCCCGGGACTTTGAATTATGAGTGTTTGGCATTTTGAATCCATCGGGAATTATCATGTATATCTCATTATCAAGTGAGCCATAAAGATAAGCAGTAACCACATCCATTAAATGCATGTCAAGCTTTTCAAGGACAGCAAAACTAATGAGATAACGGAAAGTTATAGCATCCATTACGGGTGAATATGTCTCTTCATAATCGACAACAGACCTTTGAGAAAATCCTTGTGCAACAAGGCGTGCCTTATATCTTTGTACCTTGTTTTTCTCATTTCTCTTTCGTACAAAGACCCATCTATAGCCAACAGGCTTAACACCATTAGGTGTTTCAACTATAAGCCCAAAAACTTCACGTTTTGCAAGTGAATTCAATTATGATTGGATTGCTTCTTGCCATTTTGGCCAATCAAGTCTTTGTCGACATTCTCCAACAGATTGAGGTTCAAGATCCTCACTTTCTTGCATAATGCTAGATGCAACATTATATGCAAAGACATAATCCACCACTATATCCACTCGATTAAAATTTGTCTCAATATCGATTGGATTTATTGATAGTTCCTTATTTTCCTGAGTCTCGGGCTCAATGGATTCTTCATGAATCTCAGAATTTATTAAATCGTGAATTTCCTCATGAGATTCTTTCGTAGTGTCATTTTGATCATTTGCTTTCCTTTTTCTAGGATTTCGATCTTTGGAACCTAATGGCCTGCCACGTTTTAGGCGTGCTTTCGACTCATTAGATGTGACACTAGAAGATTGTCCAATAGGGACATCAATACGGATTGGAACATTCTCTGCGGGGATGTGAGATTTTGTTATCCTTTTCAAGTCCGTGAATGCGTCAGGCATTTGATTTGCTATTCTTTGCAAATGGATAATATTTTGCACCTCTTTTCCACAAATAGAGGTATGTGGATCAAGATGAGATAATGATGGATTTTTCCACAAAATTTCCCGTTTGGTTTCACCAACTTCTCCCCCTAATTTTGGGAAAAGTGTCTCATCGAATCGACAGTCTGCAAATCGTGCAGTGAACAAATCCCCTGTCAATGTTTCGAGGTAGCGAATAATGGAGGGCGATTCAAACCCAACATGTATTCCTAACCTTCTTTGCGGACCCATTTTGGTGCGGTATGCGGTGCTACAGGCACATATACTGCGCATCCAAAAATTCTTAAATGGGATATATTAGGTTCATGACCCAAAACTAATTGCAATGGGGAATATTTGTGATAATTCGTCGGTCTGAGACGAACTAGCATTGCTGCATGCAAAATGGCGTGACCCCAAACCGAAGTGGGCAGCCTCGTTTTCACGAGTAATGGTCTTGCAATCAACTGCAGACGTTTAATTAAAGATTCTGCAAGACCATTTTGAGTGTGAACATGAGCTACAGGATGTTCCACTTTTATCCCAATTGATAAGCAATAATCATTAAATGCTTGGGGTGAAAACTCAGCAGCATTATCTAGTCTAATAGACTTAATTGGATTATCAGGAAATTGTGCTCGTAATCGAATTATTTGTGCCATTAATTTTGCAAACGCAAGGTTGCGTGATGACAATAGGCACACATGAGACCATCTAGAGGATGCGTCTATTAAGACCATAAAATATCTAAAGGACCCACTAGGTGGGTGAATAGGTCCACAAATATCCCCTTGTATATATTCCAAAAACGTAGGTGACTTAGTTCCAACCTTTGTTGGTGATGGTCTAATAATTAACTTGCCTTGATAACAAGAAGTGCAAGAAAATTCATTATTTAAAAGAATCTTTAAATTCTTTAATGGATGCCCATATGAGTTTTCTATAATCCGTCTCATCATAATTGATCCAGGATATCCCAATCGATCATGCCAAAGTACAAAAGTATTGGAATCAGTAACCTTTTGGTTTACTGTGGAATGTGCCTCAATTGCACTAATTTTTGTCCAATACAGGCCACAAGATAAAGATGGGAACTTCTCAATAACCCTCTTTTGGCTAGAGACATTCTTTGTAATGATGAGGTATTCAAGATTATTCTCATCTATTGTCTCAATATGATATCCATTTTGACGGATATCTTTAAAACTCAACAAGTTCCTCTTGGACTTGGAAGAGAACATTGCATTCTCTATGATAAATATTGTTCCTTTAAACAAAGTTATAGTTGCTCTTCCGGAGCCTTCAATCAATTTACTACTACCAGAAATTGTAGTAACATCTGCCTTACACATACTTAAATGAGAGAAATATTTCTTCTCTTTGAATATCGTATGTGTGGTACATGAATCAATTAAACAAATATTTTTACAATTGGACGTTGATCCAAGTTTGCTTTGTGAGATATCCATATTTGCTTCCCATGGTTTGACATACAAAAGAAATATACGAAAATATTAGTATTTTTTTTATAGATATGAGAATAAACAAATTTAAGTCTATGATTCAACATAATAGTTTCAGTGCGGTCATTATGAAAAAATATCTTTTATCATAGTTATTCTCCTTTTAATATCAAAGTATTAACAATTAGTAGTAGCATAAAGAGTCTTCACAATATTTCTTTTATTACTATATTTAATGTGCTACAAATAAAGCATAAGATGAATGTGTAATCTAAAGTTATATATTTTAAAACCATAATACAGATTATTTGTCAAGTTGATAAAACTCTTAAGGTACATATCGATATTTGATCATTGATTGAATTGTTTTGAACTGAATGTTTCACCTAGAATGATTCAACTAATTGAGTTAATTGCTGTTGGCAGTGAATCTATTTCAGGTTCATAATACTACTAGCATAATAGCACCTTTAATGTGCTAACACATTAACACCGAGCAGATTAGAAAGGATTACAAAAATGAAACTGATCATTCTGTTTAATATTTTTTTATATTTTATTTCAAGCATATTATAATTTTAACGAATACTTGCTTGATACTTAGCTTTACTAGCTTAAAGCAGAAAATATAAAATTTGAACCATATCACAATAATAGATAACTTATGTAAACTATGATAATTGTTTATTCATTAACTACTACGAATAAGTAAAAATAAAAATATGAAACTGCTCAATCTTCTTTAACCATGGATCCATCACCGATCAGGTGATCTATTTTCCCCTCAGGGTGCTCAAAGAAGCCTGCCACATCCAAGTGGGTGATGTCAAAATTATTGTCAGAGACAAAATTGGTTTCAGAGCCTTTACTCTTCAGAGATGCTTGATAAAGCTCAACCAAATGTCTTGGTACACGGCAAATTTTTGCCCAGTGCCCTTTTCCACCGCAACGATAACATATAGTTTCTGAACTATTTGCTTTTGGATTCTCATAATTCCATTTCCGCTTTTGGTAGTTATATCTCTTTGGGGGGTGACTAACACCAGGAAAATTTCTTCCTTGTCCACGTCCACGGCCATGACCCCGACCACGACCACGACCATGATTAAAGCCATAGCCTTTTCCACGCTTAGCATAATAGGAATACACCTTATCTACTTCAGGCAATGGTGTAGTGAGTCGATTTTCGTGATTTCTCATGAGCAGGTCATTGTTTCGCTCAGCCACAAGGAGAAGAGAAATCAGCTCAGAGTACTTTTTGAAACCTTTCTCTCTGTACTGTTGTTGCAGAACCATATTGGAGGCATGAAACGTTTGTAAATATTTTTTCAAGCATATCATAATCAGTTATAGTATCTCCACAGAGTTTCAATTTAAAGTAATTCTAAACATTGCAGAATTATATTCAGAAATAGACTTAAAGTCTTGGAGCCTCAGATGAGCCCAATCATATCGTGCTTGTGGCAGAGTGACCAACTTTAAGTTGTCATATCTCTCCTTTAAGCCATTCCACAAGATAAGTGGATCTTTGACTGTGAGATATTCAATTTTCAAACCTTCATCAAGGTGATGGCGCAAGAAAATCAAGGCCTTAGCACAGTCTTGGGTGGATGCATTATTTCTGTCTTTAATGGCGTCTCCAAGACCCATTGCATCTAAATGGATTTCAGCATCCAACACCCATGTCATGTAGTTCTTGCCCGAAATTTCAAGGGCAACAAACTTTCTTTTCATAATGTCAGACATAATTAAAACAAAATTAGGAGGAGAAAAAATACCTTAATTTTCTCAAAGAGATTCTTGAGATAGTAGAGCTTCGTGCTGATAATGTGTTACAAAACTTAGCTCAAAGTAATAAACAAAAAAATAGATAACAAAGTAGAGAGAAATAGAGAAGAGAATATATTTCTTCTATGTATGCAAGTGTTTTACAAAATGATTTCTCATCCTCTATTTATAGTACTACATAGAGGTATACTAAAAGAATTCCATAAATATGTCATTAAGCTTTTGAGATCATGGAGGAAGATCATGGGGGTGTGGGAGTTACAACCATAAGTATTGGAGTAGTGGGAGTTATGGAGATAATGGATAAAAGTAGTAGGTGTTATAGGAGTTATGGACATCCACCATAATCTAATATTTCATAACACTAATAAACATATTGCAACTTTTTTAACAGTGTAAAATTTTAGATGTGTTTCATTCATTTCAATGCATCCAAAACATGAGGCATGTGAGCTTTGGGAGTTTTTGACCAATATTGTCCTTATTTTTTGAGGTAGGTTTATTTTGGTCCTTCAAATATAACTTTTAGTATATTTGGTTCCTTACATATGTTAAAGTGAAGCACTTTTAATATTACTTACATAACGTGTTAACAAACTAACAGTGTCATCCAACTCTGATTCATGAGCAAAATGTTTCATCTCCTTTTATAAGATAACGCAAATTATCACTTTTGTTTGAGCTCAAAGTTATCATACACTTTGCAAGCATAAAATAATTAAAATAAATCAAGGGTCAATCATAGCAGATCGTAATAACTCAAGGGACCAAGTGAAAGAAACGAAAAGCAAGAGTTTTTGCGTTAAGGAAAAATGTGTAAAGAGTTTTTATCGACAATATTGATTTGGTATGCCTCTCCATGGAGAGGTTCAGAGCCTTGCAATGGTCTTCCATTTTTCTTGGGAATAGTTATGAAGAAGAAGAAGCAGCCCCCTTCTACGGTTCCTTCTCTTAGTATTTATTGCTGTGAGCTTTATGAGTTGGCGCTAAGTGGTCGTGACCTAGGTTCCTTCCTTATGATGGCGGATGGGTTGTAGCCTTGTCGATCGAGCTGGGCGACTATCGGGTATCGTGATTAATAAGTGGACATACCACTTATTAATCAAGAATTAGTTTAAGATGGAAGTAGTTTCGTTAATTATCATGGGGTCGAATTCTGACCCATACAGTTAATCCCTCCACTTATTGAGGTCGTGACTTAGACTAGCTCGATGAGCGGACTTTATCAAATGCAGTTTGAGAAGTTCGAAAAGGGAGGTCGACTGTTATTTCTGTCGAGACCAAAGTAGATGTAGCCATCTATACGTTGGAGCTTGCGATGTTTAAATCGATGGCCTTAGCCATTTCGTGTTGACGGCCTTAGCCATATGGGTGACTCTGATTGCCATCGAATCCCTTGCTTACTGTGGTCAAATTGGGTCGACGATTGACGTTGACAGTGGTCGTAGCTGCCTGCTTATTAGAGACGGAATTGGTCGTTCATACACTGGAGATGGCCTTGGCCGTTCTTATATTGGAGATGGCCGTAGCCATTTGTACACTGGAGATGGCCTTGGCCATTCTTATATTGGAGATGGTCGTAGCCATTTGTACACTGGAGATGTCCTTGGCCGTTCTTATATTGGAGATGGTCGTAGCCATTTGTACATAGTTTGAATAATAGTTTGGCCAAAGTCATGATTTTTTTGATGACGGCCTTTAGCCTTGTGGGGTGTTAATATTATCTTGGCGTTATTTCTCCATCGCTCGAGGGAGGTCGAGTCGTTCCCCTTGGAAAAGGCGCTTAACCTTTCAACTTATTTCGGGTGGGGTCGAGCTCTATGGCGTTTGAATATTTGTTTGTTTGAAGGCTTAATCGTCATCCTCGGCAGGCGAGTCGTATGCTGCGGCCGAAGGGAATACAGGCACGCTCAGTATGCATTTGGCGATGTCCAAGGCTTTGAAGGTGCACAGGATGTTCCCTCGGCGTTCACATGTCATTTCAACCGTTTCGGAGGTGAAAAACCGATTAGTGACTGAAAAGCCGCTTCGTGGAGCCTGTCATAATGACGTATGTTTTTGTGGAACTGAACCATTTTGCGGTTGGTCATGTAGTCAATGATGGCTATTGGAATTTATAAAATCCACTTTTGTTGCCTATAAATAAGGGGTTGAGGTATTTATTTCTCACATTTTTGTCGTTTGTCTGAGTAAGATTTCAGAAGGAGCTCTCTCCCTTGTTAATTCATTTTCTACTTTGTTCTTCATTCGTTACAATCCTCATCTTTTCTGTCGAATTTTGTTATTTTCTTGTTTTCTAATCAATAATGTCAAGCAGTTCTTCCAAAATTATTTCTACAACGAATCTTCCAGTTAACCTTCCGGTGGTTGAAGGGCCATCTCTGGCGGTAAGGGGTGCAGAACAGGTGGATATCGAAGGGGTTTCGTCGGTTGACGAGCTTCTATCTCTGCGCGGGGGCCCGGTGACTGACTTCACCATCGATGGTGGACAGGATCCAGTGGATGAAGCCCCTCTAATGGGGGAAGTTGGAATAGCCCAACTTCAGGAACAACGGGGCACTGACGGCTATACTGACATTGTTCTTGCTAGAAGCGAGGAGAGGGTCCACACTGACCGCATAAGATATTGGGTCTTCTACGCCTATCCCTTCAAGTTGGGATTTAGGCTCCCGCTTCTGATGCTAGTAGTAGACTTTTGCCGATACTATGGGGTATGCCCTGGCCAGCTTACTCATTTTTTCTATAAGTTGCTTGCCATGTTTATCAAGTACGCGGAGTTGGCCGGCAGGGAGGTCACGCTGCAACACGTACTTAGCCTTTATGCCCCCCCAGAGGACCCCCGGCACGATGATTCGAGCGCTCCCTCGTGGGTCGAGGGGCCTGGACATCGAATTGGATGACGTGGTTAACCCTCGCCCTTTCGAGAACTTCTTCTATATCAGAACAGATCATTTAGTGGCGTCCGTGCCTGGGTTCCCAGAGTCTTGGAACCATGCACGTAAGTTTTTTAATCGTTGAATTCTCTTTTTTGCCCCTCCTTATGTCTTGTACTCGTAAGCATTAACTTGTGTTAATTTTCTAGCCGACAGATCACCGCCGGCTCCGCTGCCTGGGATACATGAGTGGGTCGAAGTCGTGCTCCCGCATACAACGGGAATACACACGTGGATGTCTTTCTGGGAGAGGCATGGTCGTAGGCCTACAACTGGTGAGGATTTGACTTCTCCTTCTGTTTCGTTCTTGTTTCCAACTATGTCTACCGACTTTGTTTTTTTTTTGTGTGACCAGGGAGTGCACACCGCGTCAGGGCTCCTCAGCTAGCCTTTCGTCGATCGGGTGCAACTGCTCCTCTTGTAAATCGGTACCACGCCCAATACCGAGGGTATCGTCAGTTGAATCTTCAGCATCACCTTCCACAACAAGGATCGTACTTCGGACTGAATGGCCATGGGGGTTGGTGCATCCTAGGGCGGAGTCTCCCTCGCAAGAGGAGGAGGAAGAGGAAGGAAATGTCGTTGGTCAGGCGGAGGGTTGCATTCACGCTGGCTCCTCCCGTGGTGATAAATTTGGATTCTCCCCTATCAGACGAAGAGGAGTGTGGCTGCGGCGCCCGTCCTTGAGGGCGGACAAATAGTGGGGGTTGCCCCGGTTGGCTCAGGCCATGATGATACTGTCGCTTCGGCGACACAATTGATTGTTCCAGTCGTTGATATAAGAGGTAGTTCCTCAGCGGCTATTTTTGTTGGAGAATCGAGCGCTTCTTCGGCGGTTGTGCTTGATGGCTCTGCTACGTCCGTTTGTTCCACGAAGGCTTCACCAACTCGATGGTGCGTGTGGAGGGGCGGCTTTGCTACATTGAGATTCCCACAGAGCAGAACTTGTTGCTTCAAGGGAATAGCTTGGTGCCGTCGTTCGAGGTATTATGCTCGGAGGCGCAAAAGTACGTCGTTGAGGGAAGTTACGGACGTCAGATTGATGAACGAGGTGGCCGTGATGGGCCTGAGGGTACGTATGATGTCCTTCTTCTGCTTTCTTCTTGCCTTAGTTTATTTTTATTTTACTCATCGTCTTTGCTTTACAGTCTTATCTGTTGGAGGTGGAGACCATCCGTCAAGCCAATGTCCACATGGGGATCTTTTTGTGGGTGTTGGAGAAGTACCGTCGCTACCGAGATCGATGCTGCGAGAAGCGCGAGCGCCTGAGGAACTACCCCGTAGGCGAGAGCTTCAAATTCAGCAGACACTTGGCTGGACACGTGCCCTCGAGGAATGTCTTCGTCAGAAAGACAAGGAGATCGAGGCCGAACAGAGGGTTGCAGCTGAGAGGGAGTGCACAAATCAGGCTATGGCTGCGGAGGCCTCTGTGACCTTGAACGGGAAGGTGGTTGCATTAGAGAATGAGGTCGCCGCTTTGAGGCTACAAGAAAGGGATGTCTAATCGAGGGCTGGGACGTTGGAGGCGGCGATCTGCGTTCATGAGAGGGAGCGGGCCATGGAGAGAGATGTCATGGCCTTTAGAGAGCAGGGCTAGAGGATCGTATTGGCGTCTATGAGCGGGACGCGGATCAGATCACGGGCTTGGAGAATCAGCGGTTGAAGGACCAGGCTGCCTCTTCCAACCAGGCTCGTGAGCTTTGGGCGTTTTCCGAGGCCCAACGTGATATATATATATATATATAAGAACTTGTGGGAGGCCGACATCGTGCCCGTAGCTGCTTTTGAGGCAGCCCATCAGAGGGCTCGTGAATCCCATATTGACTGTGGTTTTGACTCAGCGACACCGGGGGATGATGATGGTGTGGGTGACGTCTAGTGAAAATCTTTGATGATTTTTTATTTTGTTTGCCATTTGGCGTTTGGATATATTTAGATATTTCTTTTTTTTTCTTCGTACTAATCGGCCCTGACCAAGTGTAAGTGCGCGTTGCCCGCACATGACTTTGTAATATATATAAGCTTACTTTTTCCATTGTTGGTTTTGTGCTTATTCTGTGTCTTCCCTTCTTTTCCTTTAGATTTTTCTATTGCATGTGCTCAAGAGGGTATTTTGCCTCAGAGTACGACTCTGGCAGGCGTGTTGATTTTCGGTTGTTAACGGTCTTACTTCTTCAACTCGGTGTGGGCGAATTATAGCCGTTATTTGGTGATAGCGGCACTTAGCCTTAGTCCCAGTTCGGGCGTGATCGAACTACCGACCGTGATGGTAAAAGACATGGCCTTGTAGTTTGATCGGGGTAGAACTTTAAGTGGCCCCAATCGTAGTTCGAGTTGGGAGTATTTACTTGAATGGTGAGGGTGCTTGACCCGCTCCCCTATTTGTTGTAGGCCGAATTTTTTCGAGTTCGATGAGGAATACATTTGGCATGAGTTGTTAGATTTGAGGGTGAAGGCGTCTAACCTCAGGGCTCGATCGGGGTCGGACTTGTTGGATTTGTTGGTGAAGGTGCGTGGCCTGAGTCCTGGTTCAACCGTAGTTGAACTTGTAATTTTTGATAGCGAAGGCACATAGCCTGAGTTCTGGTTCAATCGTAGTTGAGCTTGTAATTTTTGTTGGCGAAGGCACGTAGCTTGAGTCCCATATCGACTTGTAGTTGAGCTTGTAATTTTTCATGGCGAAGGCACGTAGCCTGAGTCTTGGTTCAACCACAGTTGAACTTGTAATTTTTTATGGCGAAGGCACGTAGCCTGAGTCCTTGTTCAACCTTTGTAGAACTTGTACCTGGTTCAACCATAGTAGAACTTGTATTTTTTTATGGCGAAGGCGCGTAGCCTGAGTCCTGGTTCGACCGTAGTTGAACTTGTAATTTTTTATGTCGAAGGCACGTAGCCTGAGTCCTGGTTCAACCATAATTGAACTTATAGTTTTTTATGACAAAGGCGCATAACCTGTCTTGGTTCAACCGTAATTGATCTTGTAATTTTTAGTGGCGAAGACACGTAGCCTGAGTCCCAGTTCAACTTGTAGTTGAACTTGCAATTTTTGATAGCGAAGGCACATAGCCCGAGTTATGGTTCAATCGTAGCTGATCTTGTAATTTTTGATGGCGAAGTCACGCAGCCTGAGACCCAGTTCAACTTGTAGTTAAACTTGTAATTTTTGATGGTGAATGCGCATAGCTTGTCTTGGTTAAACCGTAGTTGAGCTTGTAATTTTTTATGGCGAAGGCACGTAGCATGGGTCCCAGTTCAACTTTTAGTTGAACTTCTAATTTTCGATGGTGAAGGAACGTAGCCTGAGTTCTGGTTCAACTGTAGTTGAACTTGTAATTTTTGATGGCGAAGTCACATAGCCTGAGTCCAAGTTCAAATTCTAGTTGAACTTGTAATTTTTGATGGCAAAGGTGTGTAGCCTGTCTTGGTTCAATCGTAGCTGATCTTGTAATTTTTGATGTCGAAGTCACATAGCCTGAGTCCCAGTTCAACTTGTAGTTGAACTTGTAATTTTTTATGGTGAAGGCATGTAGCCTGAGTTCTGGTTCAACCGTAGTTGAGCTTGTAATTTTTGATGGCGAAGGCACGTAGCCTGGGTCCCTTGTAATTTTTGATGGCAAAGGCGCGTAGCCTGTCTTGGTTCAACTGTAATTTATCTTGTAATTTTTGATGGCGAAGGCACGTAGCCTAAGTCCCACTTCAACTTGTAGTTGAACTTGTAATTTTTGATGGCGAAGGCACATAGCCCGAGTTTTGGTTCAACCGTAGTTGAACTTGTAATTTTTTATGGCGAAGGCACGTAGCCTGAGTCCTAGTTCAACTTGTAGTTAAACTTGTAATTTTTTGTGGCGAAGGCGCGTAGCCTGTCTTGGTTCAATCATAGTTTATCTTGTAATTTTTATGGCAAAGGCACGTAGCCTGAGTCCCAACTTGTAATATTTGATGGCGAAGGCACATAGCCTGAGTTCTTGTTCGACTGTAGTTGAACATGTAATATTTTATGGCGAAGGCACGTAGCCTGAGTCTCAGTTCAACTTGTATTAGTTGAACTTGTAATTTTTGATGGCAAAGGCGCGTAGCCTGTCTTGGTTCAACCACAGTTGATCTTGTAATTTTTGAATGGCGAAGTCACGTAGCCTGAGACCCTGTTCAACTTGTAGTTGAACTTGTAATTTTTGATGGAGAAGGCACGTAGCCTGAGTTCTGGTTCAACCGTAGTTGAACTTGTAATTTTTGATGGCGAAGGCACGTAGCCTGGGTCCCAGTTGTAATTTTTGATGGCGAAGTCGCGTAGCCTGTCTTGGTTCAACCGTAGTTGATCTTGTAATTTTTTATGGCGAAGGCAGGTAGCCTGAGTCTAGTTCAACCTGTAGTTAAACTTGTAATTTTTGATGGCGAAGGCAGGTAGCCCGAGTTCTGGTTCAACGGTATCTGAACTTGTAACTTTTTATGGCGAAAGCACGTAGCCTGAGTTCTGGTTCAACCGTTGTTGAACTTGTAATTTTTTATGGCGAAGGCACGTAGCCTGGGTCCCAGTTCAACTTTAGTTGAACTTGTAATTTTTGATGGCGAAGGCACATAGCCTATCTTGGTTCAACCATAGTTGTTATTATTGACAGAGGCACATAGACTGTATCTTCCTATGTCCGTGTTTGAGAGCTGAAGCTCGGTTTTGATTCTTTACTTGAGTAAGTCACACGCTATCTTCCCAACCGAGGTATGTCGGCATGCTTGAGGTGGCTCTCTGTTTGAGGTACGTTCATGCTGATTTCTGGCTGGATCCCGTATCAGGGATGCGGGAGATGCCTCACAGAGATCCTCCCTCAAGGGAGGATGCTTCTTCTTGCTTGCTTGTACTATCCGAGAGAAGAGTGACATAGGAGTTGGATCTCAATTCAGGGTCTTCGAGTTCCCGTTGTCCGATATACCGCTTTAGCTTGTTTGAGCTGGGCTGTTCTTTGGCATTTCTTTCCTTTCGGTCCAGGGAAGAACTACACGACTCTGCTATGAAATCCCCATAGACTGCGCCAAATTGTTTGAGCTCAAAGTTATCATACACTTTGCAAGCATAAAATAATTAAAATAAATCAAAGGCCAATCATAGCAGATCGTAATAACTCAAGTCCAAGTGAAAAAAACGAAAATCAAGAGCTTTTACGTTAAGGAGAAATGTGTAAAGAGCTTTTATTGATAATATTGATTTGGTCTGCCTCTCCATGGAGAGATTTAGAGCCTTACAATAGTCTTCCCCTTTTCTTGGGAATAGTCATGGAGAAGAAGAAGCAACGCCTTTGTAGGGTTCCTTCTCTTAGTATTTATAGTTGTGAGCTCTATGCGTTGGCGCTAAGTGGTCGTGACCACATTGAGATTCCGTCTTTATAATAGAGGATGGACCGTAGCCTTGTCGATCGAGCTGGGCGACTATCGGGTATTGTGATTAATAAGTGGACATACCACTTATTAATCAAGAATTAGTTTAAGATGGAATTAATTTCGTTAATTATCATGGGTTCGAATATTTACCCATATAGCTTTGATTCCCCATTTTTAAATAATGCCTTCTAAAATTTTGACCTTGAAAATAGCCTATTATTTGCCAGTTTTCAATGAAAAAATGACATTGCATAGCCGCTGTAAAAATAATAGTCGAAAATATATAAAAATTTATATATTTTTTTGTGTATATATACACTTTGTATATTAATATACAATAAATATACCAATTTTATAAACTGTTTCTGCTATTAGATGTAAATAGTTTCTAGCGGCTTAAAAGTGATAATACAATCTTGTAGCCGTTTGCTCCATTAATATGCCTAGAAGTGATCTTGGCAGCACTATTTTGTTTTTTCAAATTTTAATTTTTCTTTTTGGAAAAATCAACCAAAATTTTAAAAGTAAAAGTTTCAACGTTAAAATCTTAAATTTATCAATTTTGTACTGTTAGTGGATGTTGGTTTATATCGATAAGTAAATTAAAAATACGGTGAGTGCCGAAACCAATCTCTAATTGATCTTGGACAAATTCTGTCAGTGAGACTAAAGGTGCTCCACTTTAGCATACTTAAGGAATTAAATATGCTTAGGTCATATCTGATGGACCAAAATAGACCTACCCTCAAAGATAAGAGACAATATTGGCCAAATACTTTGAGCCTTGGCCCAAATTTTGGATTTTCAAACCCAAAAAAGAAAGCAATGACGGAAACTAAAAGAAAGCAATGACGGAAACTAAAAGGAAAGAAAATAGGGAAAAGAAAAGCACCAAATAGAAGCTTAAACCAACCACTAAAAAATATGTCCAAAAAAGCAAGGAATCACAAGGCATTCAATAAGGTTAAATCAGCCTTAATATCTAGAATGAATTTTGCAGTCATTTCACATTAGTCACAGTGTCTTGTTTGCCCAATGTAAGCCAATGCTCATCTCCAGCCCCCTTCGGCTTGAAAGAGTAAGAAATTAGAGTTTCTTCTCTAAAGTACTCTTAAACAACTTACTATTTACAACCATCTTATCGATGGTTCAACAACAACAAAATTCAATGAGTTATCGCAAGCGAAGTTTGGAGAAGTTAGTGTGTACGCAGATTTTACTACTATTTTAAGATGATAAAAAAATTGTTTTCAATAAATTCTCGGCTAAAGACCATCTCATCAATGGTTCATTGGAATAATTTTTATAAAACATGACATATCTTGGATTCTAACTTATCTGATCAGATTATACAACTTTATACATAAAATGTTTCATGCTTTGGAGTTATATTCTTTGCAAAGTAAAAGAGGCAGATGTACCTAGAGAATGTCTGCTTGTTAGTTATAGATTAGTCATGAATTTACACGAAGTGCATTTCACCACATTAGAATAAACATTCTCCCCAACATTAGCCAACCAGAAGAATATTTTTGAGCCATCTTTTGTTATACAAGGTCATGAGTACTACTTCTTGGTTCGATTTGCTCATTTCTCTTACTAGGAGAGAAGGTGGGAAAAGGGGGGTATGATGTGTAGTACATTTTTTTTTTCTTTAGGCATTCGGTAATTAAAATATGAACTAATTTCACTAATTCAGGTAGACTTACTAAGAGGGTAAAATGTTCTTACGAATGCGTTCTCCGATCCATTTCTAAAACTTAAATCTGAGACCACTGATTTGTAAGGACGAAGAGGTTTTGACTATCCAACCACAGCCCCGTGGTTCATTCTTGGTGTATTCACAGGCGAAATCAGGAATTTTCCTAAAGTTGTTTGACAGAAACTTAGGGATCACCAAACTGTATATAGAACTTAGTTCTTTATCAGTTCTCAAAGAATACACACAATCAGAGATAAGTAAATGACACAATACAATTTTACGTGGAAAACTCCCAGCTCACGGGATTAAAAATCACTAGCTATACTCGTAGGATTCAACTTCACTACTGATGAGCAACTTCAGATTACAAACTATTATAAACTAGGAATTAAACTCTTAATCTCTCACTCGCTTGTAATACCTTTATTACAAACTTCTTTGTAGTAACTCTGTTACAAAGCTCACAACTCGACTAACTCTAGCCATGACACAAGCACAATGTTTATAATTTTATAAATGGTTTCCTACATAATGCTTCTATCTAAGCTAAGTATGAATTACAAGTAGATCACTCTAATAAAGGTATAACACAACTAAGAACATATGGTAACACAGTGCTGAAAATTGGTCCTTCGTTCTGTTGTGACTTTGTTCTTGAAGTCGCTCAACGATGGAAGCACAGTTGAGAGAGAAATCTTGATAATTTTTATTAGTTCAAGTGTTATATTTTCCTTGCTTCATGTTGGTAATTTACAAGAGAGATCACTTGAATGGTATAAGAAATTTGACTGGTACAAGGTATGCTCTAAAGTGACTGTTACACTGTTGCGTGTGTGTAGAAAAATAGTGCAACAACTTTATGCCTGTGAAGAGTTGACTTGTACTGTTAGCAAAGGAACTGATCTCCATATGTCCCTCTTCCGTTTCTTTGACTCAAGTTGTTGGAACTTGTGCCGGACTTGAGAGTTGTTGTTCTTGAGCACTTTGAGGATGTGTAACAAGTTCCTAATCTAGTTCTTAGTATAAAGTTTGTTAGCTTAAAAAAAGTAAAAATAATTCTAGCAAAAGAGTATTCAATTTATGTTATATATCTTTAAAATATAGTATTTTGCCTATATACATAGTATAGTTTTCCGGCAAAGAGTAGTCAATTGACCACTCTTACTAGAGTGTAGTGTAACGACCCGAAGAGTCGTTTTGAGCTCTAGCACGATGTTTAGTACTCTGAGGCTATGAGCAGCTTCATTTCAAGTATTATGACCTGTACGCATGGTCGGAATTGAATTTTGGGAAGTTCAGAGTTGATATGGAAATAGAATTCTCATTTCGTAAGCTTAAAGTTGAAAGAATTAACTAGGATTGGATTTGTGTGTAAACGACCTCGAAATTGGTATCTGAAGGTTCCAGCAGGTTTGTATGATGATTTTGGACTTAGGCGTGCCCGGATCGGGTTTTGGATGGCCCCGGAGCGTTTTGGCGCCTATTGTGAATTAGCATTTTGGAAGAAATTTCATAAGTTTGGCCTGAAGTGCATTTCACTGTTATCGATGTCCGTTTGAAATTCTGATCTGGGAGTAGCTCCGTATGGTGATTCTGGAGTTGGGAGCGCGATCGAAAGTGAATTCGGAGGTATGTAGGTCATTTTGGAGCCATTTGGCTAAAAATAAAAATTTGAAGGTTTTTGAGAAGTTTGACAGAGAGTTTGACTTTTTGATATCAGGATCGGATTCCAATTTCAAAATTTGGAGCAGGTCCGTAATGTCGAATATGACTTGTGTGCAAAATTTGTGGTCAATCAAACTTGATTTGACGGGTTTCGGCATCGAATGTAGAAGTTTGAAATTTCAAAGTTCATAAAGCTTGAATTGGTGTGTGATTCATGGTTTTAGCATTGTTTGATATAATTTGAGGCCTCGAGCAAGTCCATAATGTGTTATGGGACTGGTTTGTGTGATTGTACGAGGGATGGAGGCCTCGGGTGTGGTTCAGAGTGGTTTTGGATCGATTTCGGAACTTTAAAACTGCTGAAAATCTGCTGCAGCTGTAGTTTTGGACAGCAATGATGCAATCGAGGAGGCTATTTTGGAAGCTTATATCTCGAAAACTATAAGGAATCTGAAAATTTCAAAATATGAAAGTTGTAGTCCTTGCATTTTAATTTCCATAAAAAAAACCGTTCATTATTTGGATATTTGTACAGAAAGTTATGGTCGGTTAAATAAAGGCTGGTAAAGCTGTTTTGCAATTTTTCTAGAAATTTCTGATACGAGGAGCCTATTTTGAAAACCTATATCTCGAAATCTATAAGGAATATGAAAATATGCAAAACATGACAGTTGTAGCCCTTGCATTCTAGTTTTCAGAACATTAAACCGTTCATCATTAGGACATTTGTATAGAAAGTTATGATCAATTGAATAGGACTAGTAAAGCTATTTATAGTAGACATTTAGTGACGACTTGTAGTGACGAAAATGACTTTTAGTGACGGGTTGGCAGAAACATTTAATCACAAAACGGTTAAGGGTCAAATATATCCTTGTACTATTAAAAATATGCCATATTTATCCTTCGTTTGAATTTTTTATCAAATATGTCCCCACCGTTATACATTCGGGTCATATATATCCCTCAGCCGTTAAAACTTGTTTTCAGATTTTTTTAACACGTGGCATGTTCTGATTGGACCAGCTAACCCGCCCATTCGATTAATTAAACCCGCCCCGACACCAGCATATTAAATACTTTGCACCAGAACAATCTTGCTCCATGAGGATCGTACACATCCAGAAGCATAGCGTATGACTTAATCGGTAGAGAGGCAGCGACAGAACAGGGGTGAAAATGGAGATAACCATGGGGTAACCCGGCGAAATACTACTGGAGCACAAGCCGGAAAAGTCTCCATACGAAGTTTTGCAGCAAAGCAAAGCTTCAGTTGAGGAAATCGTTTCAAAAATGCTGTCCATTAAAAAAGAAAGCACACCAAAATCTGAACTTCGCGAACTCGTCACTCAGATTTTAATCAACTTCGTCTCTCTCCGTCAGGTTAATTTGTTTTCATTCTATCTCCAATTGTTCTTTTGTTTTTCCCTAATGCTTGTGTATTAACTACCTTAAACATCCTCCGATAGGCAAATAGAACAAACCTGGTGCAAAGTGTTTAATACGCTGGGGCGGGTTTACTACACTGGGTCGCGCGGGTTTAATTAATCGAATGGGCGGGTCTTCTGGTCCAATAAGAACATGCCACGTATTAAAAAAAATCTGGAAACAAGTTTTAACGGCTGAGGGATATATATGGCCCTAATGTATAACAGTGGGGATATATTTGATAAAAAATTCAAACGGAGGATAAATATGCCCTATTTTTAATACTACAAGGATATATTTGACCCTTAACCGATCACAAAAATTAGTCACTTTGCCATTTTATTTTGGAATTTTTGAGTCTCGGATTAGACAATTTTTGGAGGTTTTGGAAGAGGGTTTTCACCTAGCACTTTGAGGTAAGTAATTTCTATACAACATGAGTTTAATACGTAGATACTGGATAGATTAACATGTAAAAATTGGTGAAATCAAGGGTTTAGATGAAAACCTATGATTTGTATAAAAATGAGATTTGACTACGAAAATGATTATGGAATTTGGTAAAAATCATATATTTGACAACATAAGGTTATGGGTAACAACTTTCTTCAAAAATCTCCGGAATCCGGGCACGTGGACCCGGGGGTGAATTTTAGGAATCTTACATTTAGGGTTGGATAATCACCTTAATAGTTGAAATATGAATTTTTGAGCGTATATTGATTTGTTTATACACCATTTGAATAGTTTTGGATTTTTCGGCAACGATTTGGGGGTTTGAGCTCATTCTTTGACTGGAAAGTAAGCATTGAAACGAGGTGAGTTTCCTTTCTAACCTTGTAAGCGGAAATTATCCCTATAGGTGAGTTAATTAGTTATGTGCTCCTATTTGTGGGGCTACGTATGCACGAGCTGACGAAAGTCCGTGCATAGCTACTATTATGCTATTGTTCGAATAGTCTAGGACCCAAAAGCATGCTATACTTGGATTAATCGTAAACTTATTGACATCTTCAATTGCTTAAATCACATTGGATTAGTAAATTAACTTTTAAAATGATTCAACTTCACTTTTTTAAATTCTTAAAAGAGGATTGAATTTTATTTGGATAAATGTTCCCCGATAATCCTTAATTGGATGTTTGACCATGCATATCTATGTGTACCTGCGTCGCATGTATGATTCGCGAGCAGGGTATTTGTTTATTTTATGTTGACCGCGTCGCAGGACAGTTCGCGAGAGGGGTAATAGATGCATCTATGGTTCGAGCCATTCGACCCTCGGTGGTGCACAATTTATATTTCTGTTGGAGGGGGCCGTACGACCTCGGCATGATATGCGCATGCTTATATTGCTTGCTTGAGAGTTTTAAATGTTAATATTGCCTTTAATGGCCCGATATAAATTGATAAAGATAATGAAAAGTAAATCTTGGAAATCCTTTTATTGTTTGTTAAAGGTGTTTACCTATTTTTCGGCTTTGTGAGTTATTATTGCTGTATAAATCCATGATTTCCTTATATTATTATTGGACCGTTAGCAAGTGTCGATGTCGACCTATCGTCTCTACTTCTTCAAGATTAGACGGGATAGTTGCTGTGACGACCCAAAAGGTCATCACCTATTTTCTCTCTCTTTCCATGCCTCTGTGACCTTGAAAACCTTGTTTTTAGTTGTCTAGATTTGCGTGTGCAGTCCGGAAGAGTAGCCGGAAAGCTTGTATGTGAAATTCTATGAAAAATGCTAAAATTTAATATTAAAATGATTAAAATTGACTTTGGTCAATATTTTGGATAAACGGACCCGGGCCCACCATTTGACGGTCCCGAAGGATCCCTAGAAAAATATGGGATTCGGGCGTATACCCGAAGCCAAAATTCGAGGTCCCGAGCCCGAGTAATAAATTTTTAAAAGAAACTATTTTTCTGAGATTATTAAGGAAATTTGAAATGAAAATAGGTTAGAACGTGTTGGTATCGGTCTCGTAATTTGGTTCTGGCGCCCGGTACAGGTTATTTATGTGGTTTGGCGTTTTCTGTGGAGTTTGGTTGAATTGAGATATTGTTTGACGTGTTTCAGACTCAAATTTCTCAATTTGAAAGTATGAAATTTGGTAGAAATCATGGATTTTAAGGCTTAATTCATTATTTTTGATGTTATTTTGGCGATTTGATCGCATGGTTAAGTTCGTAGGATATGGTTGAGTTAGTGTGTGTGATTGGTTAGGAGCCCCGAGGGCTCGGAGTGGTTTTGGCCTTAGAAAAGTTGCAGAAGTTTCAGTTCTGATATTCTGGTATTAGTTCTATGCGATCGCATAGGTAGCATCATGATCGCATAGAGTAATCCTTCATGTGCCTGCATTTGTTCTATTTGATCGCATAGACTCATCCGTGATTGCATAGCTTAGCCCGATTCCTTCAATGCGTTCGTAATCTCCCTCATGCGATCGCAATAGCCAACTTCCTTTACACTATGCGATTGCATAACTCCCTCCGCAATTGCATAGAGCAAACTTGTGCAGTTATATTTTAAAAACAGAAAATAGAAGTTACAGGTTTCATAAAAAACTCACGAGCTCTCTTCTTCCCCAAGCACTTAGGTGTCCATTGAAGACCCCATTCTCCAAGACCACTCGAGTTAGTAAATTTCCACTTAATTTATTCATTTTTCATCATCATTTATCAAATTCCTAAGCTAAAATCATGTAATCTAAGGTTGAAATTGGGGGAAAAGGGTAGAGTTAGGGCTTTTCAATTTTCTTTGATTTAGACCTCGTTTTGGGGTCGAATTTGAAAACAAATTGTATATTCGGGCTCGTGGGGGAATGAGTGATATGAATTTGGTCCGAACCTCGTGTTTTGAGCAATCGGGCCCGGGGTCGATTTTGGGAATTCAAGGAAGAAAGTTTGGGAATCTATATTTGGGCATTTGGTTTGATTTGTTTAGCTTATATTGATATTATAAATACGTTATTGCAGAGATTTGATTGAGTTGGAGCCGAATTCGAGAGGGAAAGTGGTTGTTGTGGATTGGTTCGGCCGTGAAAGTTGAGGTAAGTGTTTGGTCTAACTCTATCTTGAGGGATTAGGAGCGAGTCTTACTTGCTACTTGCTTCGTATTGTGTCCAACGTATAGGCATGGGGACGAGTATCTATACGTTTGGGGTCGAGCATGACCGTGAGTCCTAAATTGCTAACTTGTTGTATTCTTAATTGATGCTTATGAGAACTTGGTTGAAGTTCTTTATAAATTGATCCAGTAATTGTTATGCCTGAGCATTGGTATTAATTGTGTTAAGTAAAAATTGAATAAGTTTGGTTATAGTTGGATCTCCCTTGCCGGGATAGTTGATTTGATATCTTGTTCCCTTGCCGGAAAACTTATTATATTGTCTTGATCCCTTGCCGGGAAATTTATTATATTACCTTACTCCTTTGTCGGGATTTCTCTATGATATTGTGTTGAAATTAAATGGGAGGGGGTGGTACGCCTACCACAAGTTATGAAATGAAATGGGAGTGGGTGGTACGCCTACCATAAGTTATGAGGAAATGGAAGCGGGTGGTATGCCTACTACGAGATATGATGAAATGGGAGCGGGTGGTATGCCTACCACAAGATATGATGAAATAGGATCAGGCTGCACGCCTGCAACAAAAGGAAATTGAAACAAGTGAAAGTGGTTTGTTTTCTCTTATTTTGTATTATAAGTAATCAGATGTAGTTTCCTTTATTATTCCTGATATTCTTTTTTTTATCTGCTATCCCCATAAGCATTTTCCCCTCCCAGCTTTAATTGTCTACTTTTCGCTGTTTTTCCGTTGCATTTGTATATATATCTGCATAGGTTTATCTAGAGTCTGGTTCTAGCCTCGTCACTACCTCGCTGGGGTTAGGCCATACACTTACCAACACATGGGTTTGGTTGTGCTGATGCTACACTCTGTGCTCTTTTGCACAGATCACAGAGTTGGAGCAACCTTTGGACAACAACAGTAGATAGGGAGCAGGCCTTTAGTCCAGAGACCCGAGGTAGCCTTGCTGACATCCGCAGGCCCGAAGTATCCTTTATCTTTATTCAATTTGTTACCTTTTGTAACGAAACAAAAAGTTATAATTTTCTTTCAAACAATTGTATTTTACTATCTTAGAAGTTCGTGAGCATTGTGACACCAATCTTGGGTAGAGGATTTTGTTAAACTTTCCGCATTTCTATTCAGTTTTTATATAAGTTAAGACTTCCGCCTGAGATTTTAATTATGTTGCCTTTATATTACCTGTTGATAATTATGGAAAAGGAATGTGTGTTAAATGGAGAGTAGTTTAAGTTAGCTTGCCTAGATTCTATTAATAGGCGCTATCACGACTCTCGAGGGTGGAAAATTCATCGTGACACTTGCTGAGTACACGTTATTTTTGTAGTCATGCTACACTTGCTGTGCATTTTTGCTGCACAGGCACCTGCATTTTTAGTGGTCTACTGGGCGTAGCAGCATGGTTGATATGGAGACTTAGGTGAGATGCACTTCTCGAGGCGACCTGCAGCCCGTAGAGTCTCTTTCAGTTAAATGTATTTTTATTTATGTTTCACTTATATTCCGAACATTTGCTGTATTTTACGTCATTCCCTAGTAAATGTGCATGCACTTGTGACACCGAGATCTGGGATGATTATGGGGTATCTTGTGTTAACTGCATAAAATTCATATTCGATTTGAAACTATTATCTTTTACTGTTAAAATTGAAGGAAAATCATAGTTTCAAAAATATTAAAACGAGAATTTAATTAAGTATTTTGGTTGGCTTGCCTGACAGCGGTGTCCGACGCCATCACGACCCTTTGTGGATTTTGGGTCGTGATAATATGGTATCAGAGCACTAGGTTCCCTTAGGTCTCACGATTCATGAGCAAGTCTAGTAGAGTCTCGCGGATTGGTACATAGACGTGTGTACTTATCCTCGGGAGGCTACAAGGCTGTTAGGAGTACTTCCCTTCTTGATTCTTCATCGTGCGATTTGATTCCTTTGAGGCTTATGCCTATGTTTTTTTCCTACTCCATTTTATGCGACGAAAACCACTTGTTATAAATTGAGAATTGAAGAACTGTAATGGTACTACAAATGTGGTGTAGGATGTTTCTCTCGGTATAGTTGGTTGGACTATTATCGCCGCCTTGTGGAAGAATATTCAATTGTTTCAGCTCAGTAGCAGTACTTATGAGAGATCTGAGGCTAGGCACAAGTTTCCATGATGCATATGATCGATTGTTCCGCAGTATTGATATGATGGTAGGATATTTGCCTATGTATCGGGGCAGTGAATGATTTTAAGGGAGGTTTACTCGGTGCATGGTCTAGAGATTTGATATTTTATTCCCGGCAGGGGAAAAACAATTGGCCTATGGATGTTCAGAATCGGGTTGAGGGGGTAACAAGACTTGGTATTTTCGACTGTGGTGGAATTTTTATCTGGGATTGTCGTCCTCGATTGTATGTGTTAAGTTCGTCGGTGTTATGGTCTTCTGCAATTTGCCTTGGGGTAGGACATTATGAAATCATACTGGAGAAACGACTATTAGATATCACGAGGTAAGGTGGTTCAGGATTTATCGGCATTTTAATATTGGCAGCTCGAGAAAGATAGTCTTCAAAATGGTTTAAAGTTAGTAGAGATGCTGGTTCGAAGTGCTACGAAGATAGATTTTATTAAGGCAACAACTGAGGAGCAAAGGATGAGGAAAGATGTGTGGGAAGTGTCAGGATGTGGCTAATATTTCTAGAAGGTCAGGTGGCTGAAGAAAATGTTGAGTAGTTTATTAAAGGGGTGAGTTCCGCAAAAGTGGGAGAGTGGCGGAGTTGCATATGGGCAGTGTGGTAGGATGACTATGCACCTTAAGGAGAGTTTGGAATGATTTGATAATTTCAGAGATTAGTGATTAGGGACTACGGAGTTAACTTGAAGCATGGGCCATTATGCAGCAGAAGATTTGATATAACGAAAAGGAGCTGCTTGAATTGAAGAAGGATACAACATAACTTTGAATTGGAAGGATATTGCCGCACATGTAATTGATGTCCACGAGGGGTAAATGGATTGGTGCAACTAGAGATTGAGCTTGGACTCAGTATGAGTTATTGATATCATAGTGATTGTATCTCGTGCATTAGCATTTGGAAGATGTCAAAAAGTGATTTCCACAGGTGGGTTATTTCCTGTGAGCAGGTTAGCAGTCGAGTGGGTGGCGAGGCTTCTGCGAAGAATTCTATTGGTTATACAGTGAAGAGATCGGTCGTGCAAATGTGGTTGATGATTTAGAGTATAAAAATGGGGGTTTTTACCGAGTGATTCCGAGAATTTTTGTGGATGATTGCGCACGGTTATGTCGATAAGAGATAAAGAATCCCGGTGAATTCTAAAGTTGTCAAATATTGGCTTCAAGCTAAGTGGGAGAGTTCCACCGGTTATGATTGGGTTTCATGGTTAACTCCTTGTGAGGTTTCTGGCTATTAGCATATTGATGGTTATTCCAGCTGTGAGAAAAGAACATAAGTGGTAATATGAGCAAAGGAATTGTTGAAGGTTTGCTACGGTTGGCCTTATTGGCTCATGTTCAGATTTGGGGAAGGATTCAAGATTTATGCCTTGTATAGATGCGGGTTTCGAGGGAAGTGATTCTACCTGGTGCTTCGACGAGACGGTATTCATGGAGTTGATTATATTCAGGGCCAAGTCAGAGTGGGTGGCTCTCAACAACGGTCCTAATGGATTCAAAAGGATAAAGTGTGGTTCCTAATGATTTCAATCCTACAGGTACGGTTAGGAATCAAGCTTTGTAGCATCTTGTGAGAAGAGGCCCAAAATGTTCGATGATGTTGTGACTTGGAGTGTAGCATTTGGGAGGAAAATGAGAAAAGACTTCGGATTCGTAGAATGATTAGCAGAATGGGCATATCAGTGGAGGATGCGAATGTGCGCACAAGGAATGTATAAAATGGTTTGTGGGATTCGAGACAACATGACCTCGTAATTCAAGGTCACTCGGGGTGAGTGCAGATGAAGTGTGTTATGAGTTGAATGGATTTACTATTATTATTTTTAAGGAAAGCAAGGTAAACCGAAAGAGGATAGGTTGGTTAGCCATAGTTGAGTTGGCATGTTGGTGGCAGAGATCAGTCCCTTCAGCATGATCAATTTATGCATGTGATTGGTGGCGGTATTTGTGAGGCTTGTCGGCCGTCGTGATTGATGTTATTCAGAGGCATTCTACTGTTATGGCATGTTATGTGGAAGCGGATCCCTGAAAGGCAATGGTGGCTTAGACCACTACTTAGAGATTTGCATATGCTACGGTTATGAGAATTCACCTATGTGTTTCTACGGTTCTCCTGAAGTGAGTTAAGTGAAAAGTTTAATATGATGAAGCGTTAGTCTTTAGTGGTTCTGCAGTTATGATGAAAATCGTGTTCTATCATTTATTGGCACGTTGGGTGCAGTGAGTGGTATGGAATTTGAAGTGAGGATCAAGGTTGCATTTTGGTGTTGACAAGGATGTCACGGGGTCGGATGAGAAAGAAAGGGGTTTGGATGTTTTATGTAAGTTGGTATTGTCCTCAGCGTCACCTGAGATTGGTGTTTTGTGAAAGAGGCCTTGCATCCTGGTTAAAGATTCTTGATTGCTTTTCAGTGTTAGTGCAAATGGTGGTTTGGTTTGGGTGTGCGAACCTGTAGTTGTTATGATAGGTTGTGGGAGCGTGTCCCACAAGAAGATTGTGTAAGTATGGCATGCAATCACTTGATTGATTAAAGATTAAAACCAAGTATGAAAATTTGTGATGGTATCGATAAGTTGAGAATATATGCCTCGAGGGCACTCAGTTATCGGGTTGTGGATTGTGGAGGATTACTCCGGTTATGATGGTTGTTTTTTGTGTCATGAGAAAAACGGGGAGTCATTAGGGACCTTTGAAAGGTATTAGCCTAGTTCAGTGTGATCGGACTCAGCTGGAGGTCTGTAGAGGGATATAATGTGAATACGGGCTTTATAGCAGGGCAGATGTGTTCATTTTAGCAATGCGCTCCTTATGGAAGAGTAGTTGGGGTGTTATTTTGTTGTCAGTAATTTCATGTAGTTATGTATTGTGCTGTCTGAGTTGTGAGACGTTTTGGTAAATTTCTTATGTATTGAGGTTCTGCGTAGAGATGACGTTATATGAGCAGGATGGCTCTTGAGATTCAGATCGTATATCGCACCTCGGTTGTGCTTGAGTTTGTAGCTTATAGTGATGTTTGTCTCCTCAAGGAAATGGTATTATGCAGCTAGCAAGCTTGTTATCGATATTCGGTATCTTGCTGTAATAGGCCAATTATCTCGACGTTTATTTCCTTACGAGAGTTTTATGTATGGATCGAGTGGCATACCGCCATGGTTATGTTCTGTGGATCGGGTGGAACGCTGCCATGGTTATGTTGTTTGGATCGGGTTGCACATCGCAAGAGTGTGATGTTCAGTATAGTTCCCCATATCTATTTTTTATGTGTTTTGTTTCCTATTCTTTTAGGAAAGCTTATATTAGTTGTGCGCCCGCATCGCATGTATGATTCGAGCGGGGTAATTGAATTTCCTTTTCAGAGTTTGTTTTCCTTTTGTATCACATTCTAATTGGTAGCCTATTGGCAAAGTGTGGCATCATTTGAGACTTTTGATCATGTCCGGGAAGGCTTATTGCCTGAGCAGTTCGTACTGGATGAGACGAGATCATTGGATTTAGGATCACTGCAATCTGATTATATGAAGTATATTAAGGAGCTGAGACCATTATTTAGTTCAGAATGAGGTGATAGTTCTTGTCAGGGGATAGACCCAAGGGATTGTTGAGTCAGCAATTGGTTATGAATTTCTGCGCCTATCTTCCATCATAACGGTATTGTAAGAGTTAAAGTAAGAGCTATGTATATTGTGAGGTGCATTGTGAGCATCAAATTCATGGAATTTCGACTATTATGCCAAAAGAATGTTATTATGATCCTATGAGTAAAACGCTGCAAGGGGTGAATTCAGCTAAAGTATGCAGTCGTGTTTTGGTGAAGTGTGTAGTTATTGATACAGTGAGCGAATGTTGGAAACAGATCTAGCATATAATTCTGGATGTTGGAATTGGGCTTTAAGGCTTACTTGCTTGAATAAAAGGGAATATCTTTAAAATTGATCGAGCTGATATGCTCAACAGAGTTGTGGTAGCATGGGAAGGTGCATGAGATGTTAAACAGTGATTTCATACTACTTCAGTGTAGTACACATCATGTTCGAGGATGAACGCATGTTTAGGTGGGAGAGAATTCAACAACCTGATTGGTCGTTTTGAGATCTAGCACGATGTTCAACAGTCTGAGGCCATGAGCAGCTTCATTTCAGGTATTATGACTTGTATGCGTGGTCAGAATTGAATTTCGAAAAGTTCAGAGTTGATTCTGAAAGAGAATTCTCATTTCGGAAGCTTAAAGTTGAAAGAATTAACTAGGATTGGATTTGTGAGTAAACAACCTCAGAATCAGAATCTGAAGGTTCTATCGAGTTCGTATGATGATTTCAGACTTGGGCGTGCCCCGATCGGGTTTTGGATGACCCGAGAGCGTTTTGGACCCTATTGTGAAACTTAACATTTTGGAAGAAATTTCATAAGTTTGGCTTGAAGTGTGTTTCAGTGTTATCGATGTCCATTTGTGATTCTGAGTCTGGGAGTAGCTCCATATGGTGATTCTGGAGTTGGGAGCGCGATCAGAAGTGAATTCAGAGGTCTGTAGGTCATTTTGGAGCCATTTGGCTAAAAATAGAAATTTGAAGGTTTTTGAGATGTTTGACCGAGAGTTTGACTTTTTGATATCGGGGTCGGATTCCAATTTCAAAAGTTGGAGCAGGTCCATAATGTTGAATTTGAATTGTGTGCAAACTTTTTGGTCAATCGGACTTGATTTGACGGGTTTCAGCATCGTATGTAAAAGCTTGAAATTTCAATGTTCATAAAACTTGAATTGGAGTGTGATTCATGGTTTTAGCATTGTTTGATATGATTTGAGGCCTTGAGCAAGTCCATAATGTGTTATAAGTATAGTTTTTGTGATTGGACGGGGCCCCCAAGGCCTTGGGTGTGTTTCGGGGTGGTTTCAGATCGATTACGGAACTTTAAAACTGCTGAAATTGTGTTGCAGCTGCTGTTTTGGACAACAATGCAATCGAGGAGGAAGCTTATATCTCAAACTCTATTAGGAATCTGAAAATTTGTAAAACATAAAAGTTGTAGCTCTTGCATTCTAGTTTCCATAAAAAGAAACAGTTCATTATTTGAATATTTGTACAGAAAGTTATGATCGATTGAATAAAAGCTGGTAAAGTTGTTTTGAAATTTCCCTAGAATTTCTGATGTGAGCCTACTTTGGAAGCTTATATCTCAAAATCTGTAAGGAGTCTTAAAATATACAAAACAACACAGTTGTAGCCTTGCATTCTAGTTTTCAGAACAATAAACTGTTCATCATTTAGATATTTGTACAGAAAATTATGATAAATTGAATAAGGGATGGTAAAGCTGTTTCTAGTAAACTTTCTAGAAACATTTAATCATACAAATCAGTCACTTTGCCATTTCATTTTGGAATTTTTGAGCCTCCAATTTGGGCGATTTTTAGATCTTTTGGAAGAGGTTTTTCACCTAGCACTTTGAGGTAAGTAATTTCTACACAACATGAGTTTAATACATAAATTATGGATAGACTAACATGTAAAAATTGGTGAAATCAAGGGCTTAGATGAAAATCTAGGTTTTATATAAAAATTAGATTTGACCACGAAAATGGTTATGTAATTTGGTAAAAATCATATATTAGACTACATAAGCTAATGGGTAACAACTTTCTTTGAAAATTTCCGGAATCCGAGCACGTGGGCTTGGAGGTGAATAGGAATCTTAGATTTAGGGTTGGATAATCATCTTAATAGTTGGAATATGAATTTTTGATCGTATATTGGTGCGTCTATACACCATTTAAATAGTTTTGGATTGTTCGGCAACGATTTGGGGGGGATTTGAGCTCATTCTTTGACCGAATTGTAAGCATTGAAATAAGGTGAGTCTCCTTTCTAACCTTGTAAGAGTAAATTGTCCCCATAGGTGAGTTAATTGTTTATGTGTTCATATTTGTGGGAGTCACGTACGCACGAGGTGACGAGAGTTCGTGGGTAGCTACCATTATGCTATTGTTTGGGTAGTTTAGGACCCAAAAGCATGCTATAATTGGATTAATCATAAACTTATTGACGGATTGAATTGCTAAAATCAGATAGAATTAGAAAATGAACTTCTAAAGGGATTAGACTTCATTTTCCTAAATTGTTAAAAGAGGATTGCCTTTTACTTGTTCTCAATCTAAAAGCTAGCCGCCTACCACCAGAAATGGCTGCAAGATAAACACACATACACGCAAGATACAGAGAAACAGATTGGGGTGTGAGAATGAGAGAAAAGGAGAAGGGGAAGTAAGCGAAAAACAAAGGGACAAAGATATTTTTGTGGTTGTTCGTTTTGTGTGTTGAGGACGTTCGAGATCGCCGGCGAGTTATTTTTTTTTCGGGTTCATGGTACAATTTCCAGATTTCTGTTGATATCGACACATCTGAGATCGCCAAATGCTCGGGAGTTCCTCTATTCAATCCTTTTCCTTCTTCTTGTAACTGGATATCTCGTTCGTACATCTTCTCTTTGTTTCCCGGGCCTCTAGTGAGTTACAGACAGAGTTCGAAAAGGTCAATTATTTGATGATTCCATCATCTATGATTGAGTTTCGAAAACTTCTGGATATGTATCCTACATCTGAACCGAATTCTTTCTGGTTAAAGAATCTCTTTCTAGTTGCTCTGGAACAATTAGGAGATTCTCTAGAAGAAATACAGGGTTCTGCTTCTGGCGGCAACATGCTTGGTCCCGCTTATGGGGTCAAATCAATACGTTCTAGGAAGAAAGATTGGAATATCAATCTCATCGAGATCATCGATCTCATACCAAATCCCATCAATCGAATCACTTTTTCAAGAAATACGAGACATCTAAGTCATACAAGTAAAGAGATCTATTCATTGATAAGAAAAAGAAAAAACGTGAACGGGGATTGGATTGATGATAAAATAGAATCCTGGGTCACGAACAGTGATTCGATTGATGATGAAGAAAGAGAATTCTTGGTTCAGTTCTCCACCTTAACGACAGAAAATAGGATTGATCAGATTCTATTGAGTCTGACTCATAGTGATCGTTTATCAAAGAATGACTTTGGTTATCAAATGATTGAACAACCGGGAGCAATTTATTTACGATACTTAGTTGACATTCATAAAAAGCATCTAATGAATTATGAGTTCAATCCATCGTGCTTAGCAGAAAGACGGATATTCCTTGCTCATTATCAGACAATCACTTATTCACAAACTTCGTGTGGGGAAAATAGTTTTCATTTCCCATCTCATGGAAAACCCTTTTTCGCTCCGCTTAGCCTTATCCCCCTCTAGGGGTATTTTAGTGATAGGTTCTATAGGAACTGGACGATCCTATTTGGTCAAATACCTAGCGACAAACTCCTATGTTCCTTTCATTACGGTATTTCTGAACAAGTTCCTGGATAACAAGCCTAAAGGTTTTCTTCTTGATGAGATCGATATTGATGATAGTAACGACATTGATGATAGTGACAATCTTGATGCTAGTGACGATATCGATCGTGACCTTGATACGGAGCTGGAACTGCTAACTAGGATGAATGGGCTAACTATGGATATGATGCCGGAAATAAACCGATTTTATATCACCCTTCAATTCGAATTAGCAAAAGCAATGTCTCCTTGCATAATATGGATTCCAAACATTCATGATCTGGATGTGAATGAGTCGAATGACTTAGCCCTCGGTCTATTAGTGAACCATCTCTCCAGGGATTGTGAAAGATGTTCTACTAGCAATATTCTTGTTATTGCTTTGACTCATATTCCCCAAAAAGTGGATCCCGCTCTAATAGCTCCGAATAAATTAAATACGTGCATTAAGATACGAAGGCTTCTTCTTCCAAAACAACGAAAGCACTTTTTCACTCTTTCATATACTAGGGGATTTCACTTGGAAAAGAAAATGTTCCATACTAACGGATTCAGGTCCATAACCATGGTTTCCAATGCACGAGATCTTGTAGCACTTACCAATGAGGTCCTATAGATTAGTATTACACAGAAGAAATCAATTATAGATACTAATACAATTAGATCCGCTCTTCATAGACAAACTTGGGATTTGCGATCCCAGGTAAGATTGGTTCAGGATCATGGGATCCTTTTTTATCATATAGGAAGGGCTGTAGCACAAAATGTACTTTTAAGTAATTTCCCCATAGATCCTATATCTATCTATATGAAGAAGAAATCATGTAACGAAGAGGATTCTTATTTGTACAAATGGTACTTCGCGCTTGGAACGAGCATGAAGAGATTAACGATACTTCTTTATCTTTTGAGTTGTTCTGCCGGATCGGTCGCTCAAGATCTTTGGTCTTTATCCGGACCCGATGAAAAAAATGGGATCACTTTTTATGGACTCGTTGAGAATGATTATGATCTAGTTCATGTCCTATTAGAAGTAGAAGGCGCTCTGGTAGGATCTTCATGGACAGAAAAAGATCGCAGTCAGTTTGATAATGATCGAGTGACATTGCTTCTTCGGCCCGAACCGAGGAATTCCTTAGATATGATGCAAAACGGCTCTTGTTCTATCCTTGATCAGATATTTCTCTATGAAAAATATGAATCGGAGTTTGAAGAAGGGGAGGGAGAAGGAGCCCTTGACTCGCAGGAGGATTTATTCAATCACATAGTTTGGGCTCCCAGAATATGGCGCACTTGGGGCTTTCTATTAGATTGTATCGAAAGGCCCAATGAATTGGGATTTCCCTATTGGTCCAGGTCATTTCAGGGCAAGCAGATCATTTATGATGAAGAGGATGAGCTTCAAGAGAATGATTCGGAGTTCTTGTAGAGTGGAACCATGCAGTACCAGACACGAGATAGATCTTCCAAAGAACAAGGCCTGTTTCGAATAAGCCAATTCATTTGGGACCCTGCAGATCCACTCTTTTTATTCGTTTTGTCTAATTCACTTGAACAGTTCTAAGTATCCGTAGTACTGTGTAAATTATTTGTGACCCTCTTTGTAGTTAATTTGGTTTGCTGGATCATTTTGGTACCTTGAATTAGGTAAAAGTTGCATAGCTGTGGTGAAGAAGAAAATAAGGGAAATAGAAGAAAAATTAAAAATTAAAAAAATTTATTCTAGCACAGCTATGGGGTTTGTTTTCGCGCCATTCACGTGTAACAACCCCATTGGTCATTTGCTGACTGGATCGACACGTTTGTAAATGTGTAATACACGCACGTAGGTCAAGGGTCAAATGTGTTTATTAGTTAAGGGTTTCACGAGTTTGTATGTTCAAATGGAAAAATCCAAAGTTTGTGTATCGGCTTTCAAAAGCCTTACAAGTTTAAGTGGCCAGGAAGTCACTACACCTTATTTATTTTCTGTTGACCGCGTCGCAGGATAGTTCTCGAACGGGGTAATAGATGCATCTATGGTTCGAGCTGTTTGACCCTCGGCAGTGCAGAGTTTACATTTCTGTTGGAGCAGGCCATACGACCTTGGCATGATATGCACATGCTTATATTGCTTGCCTGAGAGTTTTAAATGTTGATATTGCCTTTCATGGCCCGACATAAATTGATAAATATAATGAAAAGTAAATCTTGAAAATCCTTTTATTATTTGTTAAAGGTGTTTACCTGTTTTCGTCTTTGTGAGTTATAACTGCTATATAAATCCATGATTTTCTCATATTTTTGTTATATTATTATTGGACCATTAGAAAGTGTCGAAGTCGACATTTCATCTCTACTTCTTCGAGACTAGGCGGGATACTTGCTGTGACGACCCAAAGGGTCATCACTGGATTTCTCCCTTTTCCCGTATTTTTGAGGCCTTGAAAACCTCACTTTTAGTTGCCTCAGTTTGCGTACGTAGTCTGGGCACGTAGCCGGAAAGCTTTTATGTTGAAATATGTGAATTCAGTGAAAGATTTGAAGAATTTGGATATTAATATTGTTAAAGTTGATTTTGGTTAATATTTTGGGTAAATGGACTCGGACCCGTAATGTGACGGTCCCCGAGGATCCATAGAAAAATATGTGACCCGGGTGTATTCTCGGAATCGAAATCCGAGGTCACGAGCACGAGAAATGAATTTTTGAAAGAAATTAGTTTTCTGAAAATGATATGGAATTTTGAAAAGAAAATGAGTTAGAAAATATTGGTAGGCCCGTATTTTAGTTCTGACGCCTGGTACAAATCCTAAATATGTGTTAAGCACTTTCTGTAAAGTTTGGAATCGGACGTCAACATGTTTCGGACCTAAAATATCTAAAGTTAGAAGTTAGAGAAGCTTGAAATGAAAACGATGATTTTAAGGTTTGATTCATTGATTATGATGTTATTTTGGCGATTTGGTCGCACGAGTAAGTCCGTAGGATGTTTTGAGATTAGATGTATGTTTGGTTTTGAGCCCCAAAGGCTCAGGTGAGTTTTGAGTGGGGTGCGGGAGGTCTTAGACTTAACTAGTATCAGATGTGCAGGTACAAGAGTTTCAGGCCCCCATTGCGGCCGAGGTAATTTTCGCGCGGTCCGCACGGCCGCGATGCATTTTTGCGCGGTCCGCACTAGTAAGTTCAGAGAGTCAGTAATTAAAGGTCGACCAGCGCGGCCGCGCACCAAAATAGTGCGGTCCGCGCTGGGTAGGCTATGTTTTTTCTTTCCCCGGTGCGGCCGCGACACATTTTTGTGCGGTTCGCACCAACCTTCAGTAAAGCATATATATAAGTTTGAGATTTCAGTTTTTTTTCAAAATCCAAAACCTAAGAGGCGATTTTTCAAATAACTTTTCTTCTCCAAAACGATTGATAAGTGATTTCTAACTTAATATTTTTATTCCTTAACATCTTTTAACATGATTTTAACTTCAATAAAAAAATTTCATAAATGGGAATTGGGGGTCTTGGTTAGAAACTAGGTTTTTCTAAAGAATTGGGGAGTTAGACCTCAATTTAAGTTCCGATTTCAAAACTAATTATATATTTGGATTCATGAGGGAATGGGTAACCGAGTTTTGGTCCGAACCTTGAGTTTCGCTTATGTGGGCCCGGGGGAATTTTTGACCTTTTTGGGGGAAACCTTGAAAAAAAACTATTTTCATGCATTGGGGTTAGTTCCAATAGTATTTATTGATGCATTCAAGTAATTAGTAGCTAGATTTGAGCGATTTTGTGGTAGAACCAAGGGGTAAAGCTATACTAGAGGATTGAGTTGAGTTTGGAGCATTCGAGGTAAGTGTTTGTTCTAACTTTGGCTTGAAGGAATAGGATAAGGATATTATTTGCTAATTTCTAAATGTGGAGTGCGGTGTATAGGCATGGTGACAGTTATCTATGCACCAAAGTCTAGCATGACCGTGAGTCTAAATGATGTCTTATTTGTATTTTGTGATACATCTTCCTTGTTTAATTAATAAGTTTCATATACTATGAATTATTTGAGGAAGAATTGTGATCGGTATATTATTGGAGTGTTGGCTCGAATGAGAATATGATAATTGAGGAGAAAGTGGTCAAAAGAGGAAGTGATGTAATTATTCCCTAGCCGGGACGTGTAGTTTATTATTGTTATTGCTCCATTATCGGGATTTAAGTATTATATGTATTATATGTTTGAGTTTGTGATATGGTTACCTTGCCGAGAGTTTTAGCTGTTGATATTGTTTCCTCGCCGGGATCTAATTGTTTGATTGTATCCCCTTGCATGAATTTCTTCCACTATTCGTTTACTTCCTTGCCTTATTTTAATTGTTGTTTGAGTGAGGAAGAGTAATATTTGAGGATCGGGTTGCACGCCGCAACAATACTATTTGAGGATCGGGTTGCACGCTGCAACAATGCTATTTGATGATCGGTTTGCACGCCGCAACAATGCTATTTGAGGATTGGGTTGCACGCCATAATAATGCTATTTGAGGATCAACTTGTACGCCACAACAATGCTATTTGAGGATCGGGTTGCTCGCCGCAACAGTAATATTCGAGGGTCGGGTTGCTCGCCGCAACATTCATATTCGAGGATCGGGTTGTGCGCTGCAACAGATGTACGGATTAAGTGGGATTGTTCTCGTTTGTGGAATTTCCTGTGTTTCCTTATCTGTTGTTATTGCACAGCTTCTTTCCTTTATCCGAAGATTTTATATCTGAATTGTCACACCCCATAGCATGATTCCCCCCCTCCTACTTGTTTAAATTTTGTATATTTCTCTACTATTGCATATATATATATGTACAAGTTATTTTCGATAGGTCTTGTCTAGCTTCGTCACTATTTCGCCGGGGTTAGGCCAGGCACTTATCAGCACATGGGGTCGGTTGTGCTGATGCTACACTCTGTGCATCTTTTTGCACAGATTAAGGTGCAGCTTTTGGGCCTTAGTAGCAGTATTGATCGAGCGTTGTCTTCAGACCAGGGACTTGCGAGGTAGCCTAGTTGACGTCCGCATGCCGGAGTCCCTTCCTCTTTGTTAGTTTATTTTCCTTGTATTGAGACACACATTGATGTATTTCTATTCAGACTTGTTTTTAGCACTCTTTTAGCCGTTCATGAGTTAGTGACACCAGACCTGAGTAAAAGTGTATTTTGAAACTTCCGCATTTTTTTTTCAGTTATATAAGATTTAAGTCTTCCGCTTTATCTAGTTGCTTTCATCTAATTATATTGTTAAAATGTCATCAGAAAGTGCTTTAAATGTTTGGATTTCCTAGCTCCGATAGTAGGCGTCATCACGACTCCTGATGGTGGGAAATTCGAGTCGTGACACATGCTGAGTACATGTTATTTTTGTACACATGCTACATTTGTTGTGCATTTTGCCGCACATGCATCTGCATTTTTGCCGCACATGCACCTGCATTTCTAGTGGCCTACTAGGCGTAGCAGCATGGTTGATACACGAGACTTAGGTGAGCTGCACTTCTCGAAGCGACCCGTAGCTAGCAAAGTCTCTTTCAGTTATCTGTATTTTCATTTATGTCCACTTATATTCCGGACAATTGCTGTATTTTACGTCATTCCCTAGTAAATACTCATGCACTTGTGACACCGGGTTCTGGGATGAATTATGGGGTATCTTGTATTAACTTCTTAACATTCATATTCGATTTGAAACGATTATTTTTTACTGTTAAAATTGAAGTAAAACCATAGTTTTCAAAATTATTAAAACGAGAATTTAATTAAATATTTTGGTTGGCTTGCCTGATAGTGATGTTCCGTGCCATCACGACCCTTAGTGAATTTTGGATCGTGAGAATTTTGGGTCGTAATATGTAGCTTCGCCCCAGATTGTATACATAGAGGTACCTAGTTGCTACTAGAACTTTAATTCAAAGCGTTATCTAGAATAATTGAAGCATAAGAGATGCTGTTCTTTGTGCCTTGTCAATTTATATCCCTCTAGCTTTGTTTACATATTTATATAGGAAAGTTAATTCCTCAAAACTGTGAATACCAGGTGTAGTGTCATTTTAGCATATGTTTTCGAACCTTAGTACTGTTCAAGCTAGTTAAGTAGGAAAGAGATACCTTTTAATTTACACCAAAAAGGCAAGAAGTGTTTAGAGATGTCACTAGATTGGGATTATTGTTTGATACCATTATGTAAATATGCCAAATAATTCAACGAATAAGAAACTTATGCTACTCATAGGATAAGGTTTAGAATTAAGTGGCGTTATTCTTATATATATACCGAAAAGGATGTCTTTAAGAAAATCGTGATGAAGTGATCAGTAAGTAAATGCCAAATATTTTACTTTCTAATGCATACTACGATTCAATGAGAAAATGACATTGATATTGTATTTGGCATATATGTGGATAAATTTTCCTTTATTGTGTTTGGAGTACGAGGGTTGCAATGACCTGACTGGTCGTTTTATTATTTAGAACTCTGTTCCTTTAGATAAACTTTCACATTTTTTTAGCTAAATTACGTCTTGCGAGGGCGATTAGTTCGGAAGTTAGGAGAGTTTTGAGTGAAAATAAAAATAATAATTTCATTAAGGTATTCTTAAAAGGTCAAATTTTTCTTCAGTCAACATTCTTGGGAAACAGACCCGAATTCGTGATTTGAAGGTCCTGGAAGGTCCGTGGGAAAATATGGGACCTGGGCGTATGTTCGGAATCGAATTCCGAGGTCTCTAGCCAGAGTACAAAATTTTTATGTAAAATTGTTAAATCGAAATTTTAAAGAATTAAAGAATCTAAATATTCATTAAAAATATCCAGGTATCGGGTTCGGATTCCGGTTCCGAAACTTGGTACAAGTCTGAAATATCATATAAGACCTATCCGTAAAATTTGGTATCAATCCGAAAAGTGTAAGGGCGTTTTGACTTGTTGATAGAAAATAAAGAACTTGAAGTTCATTAAGTTGATCTAATTGGTTTTGGTGTTCGATTCTTCGATTTAGCATTGTTTTGGGTATTTCGAGGGTTTGACTAGGCCCACCTCGTGATTTCAGACTTGTCGGTATATTCGGGCGGGGCTCGGGAGCCCCAAGAGTCAAATGGTCGAGGTTCGAGCGAAGTAAGACTTTAAAAGGAAGCAAGTTTGCTGCTTCGGCCAAAACCGCCTATGCGGCTCTTTCGTGGTAGAAGCGATGACCGCATAAGTGGCCACCTGGTCACAAAAGCAGAAGGGCCAAGAAGGGAAGGGACTGCAGAAGCGGTCCCGCATGTGCGAACTAAGCGATCGCATAAGCGGTCCTATCAACTTGTCCCCAAACCGCAAAAGCGGTTATTCTTCCGTAGAAGTGGACGCCGCATATGCGGAAATTCGTCCGCAGATGCGAAATCCGCTGGGGCAGTAAGGGTTCATTAAATATGAACCCAAGCTTATTCTCTCTCATTTTCACTATACTTGGGCGATTTTGGAGGTTCCAAAGAGAGGGTTTCAACATAACATCACAAGGTAAGTAATTTTCACTTACTCTTAGCTTAAATACGAAACAGCCTCTCTGCCCTTTCAGGTAGGGGTAAGGCTTGTCTACATATTACCCTCCCCAGACCTCACCTGGTGGGAGTATACTGGGTAGTTGTTGTTGTTGTTATTGTTGTCTTAGCTTAAATACATGAACATTAGATGGATTTAACACTAATAATCAAGTAAAAGATCAAGGATTAGAGCCAGGCCTAGAGTTTTGATAAAATTAATATTTAACCATCTAATTAGCTATGTGATGAACTAGAAACCACATATTACTAATCCTTAGGTTATAGCGAGTAATTGCCTTCGAAAAATCTCGAAAACCGGGCACGTGGGCCCGAGGTCGAAATTTCGAAAACCTGCGGGGAAGGTTGGGAAATCATTTAATTAGTTGGAATTCAACTTTGTGAGCACTTATTGACTAGTTCTTGCTTTATTTAACTAGTTGGTGCTAGCTCGGCTTTGAATTAGGGTTGGAGCTTATTCATGTTATTGAAGGAACGCTTCGGAGAGAGGTAAGTCTTCTTTCTAATCTTATGAGGGAGAATTTACCCCATAGGTGAATTAAGCTGATTATGTGCTCCTATTTGTGGGGGCTACGTACGAACGAATTGATGGATTATTTATGGATTATTTCCGAGTAGTGTAGGACCCAGAAGCATGTTATACATGGATTAATTGTGAACCCATTGATGGCTTGAATTTCTTAAATCATATTAAGTTTTTAAATGGATTTCAAAAAATGAAAGACTTAAGATTTGTTTTTCTTAAATTATTAAAGAGAATTGACCTTTCTTGGATATTTGCTCCACGTTGATTGTTTGACTGATTGACTGTCTGCGTATGTTTATTTTGGAACAGGCCGTACGCCTTGGCAGATTAATAGATGCATCTATAGGCGCTCTGTCGACCCTCGGCAAGTGCACATTTATTTCTGTTGGATCGGGCCATCGCCAGGTATGATTTGCGCATGCTTGTGTTGCTGCCTGTACTCATTTGAGTTGTTTTATGCCACACTATGGCCCGAGATTTATACTGTTAATAATAACAAGAAGTTTAAGAAAATTTTCCATGAAAGAATTATGTGTTTACTTGTTCCCTCTATCTTGATTTGAAAAATATTTATAATATAAATCCACTATTTAATATATTTATTATGGATAATAATCATTGGACTATAAGTGAGTAGTTGGGCTGGCGAAGCTTCTGCACGGGATTATATTGGTTGTGCAACAAGGAGATCGCTCAAGCGAATGTGGATGATGATTCAGAATATGGAAGGTGGGGATCTACAGGAAGACTCTAAGAAATTCTGATAAAGTATGACGTGAGGTTATGCCAAGAAAAGGTAAAGAGGTTGGGCGGACTCAAAAGTTGCAAAATGATGGCTTCAAGCTAAGTGGGAGAGTCCCACCGCTTATGATTGGGCTGTATGATTAACTACTTGCAAGATTTCTGGTTATCAGCGAATTGATGGATTATTTCAGCTTTGAGAAAAGACCATAAATGGTAATTCGAGCGGATAAATTGTTGGAGGCCAGCGGTGGTTGGCCCTATTGGCTCATGTTCGGACTTGGAAAAAGAATCCAGGATTTATGCCTCGTATATAGGCAGGTTTCAGAGGAAGTGATTTTGCCGAGTGCTGCATCGGGAGGGCATTCATGTGTTATAAAGATTTATAGAGTGGATTCTATTCGGGACTCAGTCGGAGCGGGTGGCTCTCAATAATGGTCATAGTGAATTCAGAAGTTAAAGTGCGGTGCCCAATGATTTCGAGCCTATGAGTACAAATAAGGATCAAGCTCTGTAGTAGCTTATGAGAAGGAGACTAGAATGTTCTATGGCATTCTGACTTGTGGTGTAGCATTTGAGTAATATGAAATAGTTCGTGAGAATTGAGACAACCTGGACTCGTGATTCAAGGTCACTCAGGGCAAGTGTAGATGGAATGTGTTATGTGTTGAATGAAGAAGTATTAATTCTAAGGCAATCAAGGATAAAGTGGAAGGAAGTAGATTGATTAGCCATGGTTAACTTGGCATATTGATAGTGGTAATCAGTTCATCCAGCATGATCAAGTCATGCATGTGATTTGTGGCGGTGCGTGTGATGCTTGTCGGCCGCAGTGATTGATGTTATTCAGAAGCATTTTTCTATTATGGCCTATTATGAGTTGGCGGATCCCGAAAGGGTTATGGTGGCTTGGACCACTACTTAGAGATTGGCATATTGATGGTTATGAGAATTCGCCTGTATGTTGCTATAGTTCTCCTGAAGTGGGTTAGATGAAAAGTTTTATATGATAAAGTGTTAGTCTCTCAGTGGTTCCAAAGTTGTGATGGAAATCGTGTCTATCATATATCGGCACGTGAGGTGCAGTGAGTGGCATGGAATTTGAGGTAAGGACCAAGGTTGCAGTTTGGTAATGACTATTATGTCACGAGCTCGGATGATCAGGAAGGGAGTTTCAGTGTATTGAATAAGTTGATATTGTCGTCAGTATCACCTGAGATCGGTGTTTTGTGATAAAGGATTTGCGTCCTAGTTAAGGATTCTTTATCGCTTTTTAGTGTGGTGCAGCCGGTGGTTTGGATGTGCAGACCCGTTAATTATTTCAGAAGGTTGTGGGAGCATGTCCCACATGAAGATTGTATAAGTGTGACATGCAGTCACTTGATTGAGTAGAGATTTAAACCAAGTATGAGGATTTTGCTAATATCATTAATTTGAGAATTTATGCATGAAGGGCTCTCTGTTTATTAGATTATGAACTGAGGAGGTTGCTCCAGTTGCGATGGATGTTCTCTTGTGTTATGAGAAGAGGGAAGTTAGCATGGAACTTTGAAAGGTCATTGTCCTAGTTGTTCCCGATCATGATCGACTTGAGGTCGGTGGATGGGTTTAAACATGGAAGTAAGCCTTACGTCAGGCCAATTGTGTTCATTTCAGTAATGCGCTCTTGATAAAAGAGTAGTCGCGGTGTTATCTCGTGGTCAGCTATTTCATGTAGCGATATATTGTGTCGTATGAGTTGTGAGATGGCTTGGTAACTTCATATGCGTTAAGGTTCCGCTCAGCGGTAATGTTATGTGAGCAGAATGGCTCTTGAGATTTAGATCATGTATTGAACCTCAGTACTGCTTGAGTTTTGTAGCCTATAGCGCTATGTGTCCTTAGGGATAGTATTATACACCTTAGCAAGTCTGTGACCGTTATTCGGTATTCTGTTGTAGTGAGCAATCTAGATCGATGTGCATCTCCTTTATTGAATGCTATGATTATTTGGATCGGGTTGCGCAACGCAACAGTGTGATGTCGAGTCTGGTTTTTCTATATGCTATTTCCTTTGTGTGTTTCGCTTACTATCTTCTAAGGAAAATCTATATTAGTGCGGGGTTCGATAAATCCTTCCAGAGTTCAAATTCCTGTTTATGTTGTGATCGGATTGGTTGGCTATCAGCACATTGTAGTGTCATATGAGACTTTTGGATTGGATTCGGAGTGGCCTATTTCCTGAGCAGTTCGTACTGGGTGAGACGAGATTTGTTGGATTTAGGATCAGTACAATTTGATTATATGAAGTGTATTAAGCAGCAAAGACCATTAGAGGGTTCAGGAAGAGGCAATGACTGTTGTCAGGGGTATAGACCCAATGATTTGTTGATTCAGTAGTTGGTTATGAATTTCGGCACATCTCTTCCGTCGTGTCGACGTTGTAAAAGTTAGAACAAGACCTATGTAGGTCATGAGGTGTAATGGGAGCATCTAATTCGTTGAATTTCTAGCTAAGTTGATCAGAAAATATTATTGTGGTCTCATGAGTAAACTAATGCAGAGTGTGAATTCAACAGAGTTATGCAGTCATGTTTGAGTACAACATGTAGTGATTGATACAGTATCGTATTTTGGAAACATGCCTACCATAGAATTCCAGATATTGGAATTGGGTTCTAAGGCTTATTGCTTGAGTAATAAGGGAATGTCTTCAAAATTTATCGAGCTAATGTTCTCAACTAAGCTGTGGTAGCAAGGGAAGGTGCATGAGGTGCTAAACAATGATTTCAGGCTACTTCAGTATAGTTCTCAGCACGATCAAGGACCAACATATGTTTAAGTGGGAGAGAATGTAACGACCCGACTGGTCATTAATAAATCCCACGTTTTCTTTAGCTAAATTACGTCTTGCGGGGGCGATTAGTTCGGAAGTTAGGAGAGTTTTCAGTGAAAATAAACCAATTATTTCCTTAAGGTTTTCTTAAAAGGCCAAATTTGGCTTAAGTCAACTTTTTTTTGAAACGGACCCGAATTCGTGATTTGACGGTCCTGAAAGGTCCGTGGGAAAATATGGGACCTGGGCGTATGCTCGGAATCAAATTTCGAGATCCCTAGCCCGAGTACGAAACTTTTATGTTAAATTGTTACATCGAAGTTTTAAAGAATTAAAGAATCTAAATATTCATTAAAGACCCAGGTATCGGGTTCATATTCTGGTTCCGAAATTTGGTATAAGTCCAAAATATCATATAAGACCTACCCGTAAAAGTTGGTGTTAATCCAAATAGTTTAAGGGCGTTTGACCCATTGATAGGAAATAAAGAACTTGAAGTTCATTAAGTTGAACCAATTGGTTTTGGGGTATGATTCTTTTATTTAGTATTTTTTTGGGTGTTCCGAGGGTTTGACTAGGTATGCCTCGTGATTTCAGACTTGTCGGTATGTTCGGGCGGGGCTTGGGAGCCCCGAACGTCAAATGGTCGAGTTTCGAGCGAAGTCGGACTTTGAAAGGAAGCAAGTTTGCTGCTTCTGTCAAAGCCGCTTATCTGCTCTTTGACCGTAGAAGCGGTGACCGCATAAGCGGCCACCTGGTCACTGAAGCGGAAGGGCCAGGAAGGGAAGGGACCGCAAAAGCGGTCCCGCATGTGCAAACTATGCGACCGTATAAGCGGTCCTATCGACTTGTCCCCAAACTGCAAAAGCGGTTATTCTTCCACAGAAGCGGACGCCGCATATGGAGAAATTCATCCGTAGATGGAAAAATCGTTGGGGCAGTAAGGGTTCATTAAATACGAACCCAAGCTCATTCTCTCTCATTTTCACTCTACTTGGGCGATTTTGGAGGTTCCAAAGAGAGGGTTTCAACATAACATCACAAGATAAGTAATTCTCACTCACTCTTAGCTTAAATACATGAACATTAGATATATTTAACACTAATAATCAAGTAAATATCAAGGATTAGAGCTATGCCTAGAGTTTTGATAAAATTAAGATTTAACCACCTAATTAGCTATGTAATGAACTAAAAACCACATATTACTAATCCTTAGGTTATAGAGAGTAATTTCCTTCAAACAATCTCAGAATCCGGGCACGTGGGCCCGGGATCAGAATTTAGAAAACCTGCGGGGAAGGTTGGGAAATCATTTAATTAGTTAGAGTTCAAATTTTTGAGCACTTATTGACTAGTTCTTGCGTTATTTAACTAGTTGGTGCTCACTCAACTTCGAATTAGGGTTGGAGCCTCTTCATGTTATTGAAGGAACGCTTCGGAGCGAGGTGAATCTCCTTTCTAATCTTGTGAGGGAGAATTTACCCCATAGGTGAGTTAAAATGACTATGTGCTCCTATTTGTGGGGCTACGTATGCATGGGGTGATGAGAGTTCGTGCGTAGCTACTATTATGCTATTGTCCGGGTAGTCTAGTTGTGAACCCAGAAGCATGTTATACTTGGATTAATTGTGAACCCATGGCTTGGATTTCTTAAATCATATTAAATTTGTAAATAGATTTCAAAGAAAAGAAAGACTTAAGCTTTGTTTTTCTCAAATTATTAAAACGAATTGACCTTTCATGGATATTTGCTCTATGTTGACTGTTTGACTGATTGTCTGCCTGCATATGTTTATTTTGGAACGGTCCGTACGCCCTGGCAGATTAATAGATGCATCTACAGGTGCACATTTATTTATGTTGGATCGAGCCATTGCCACGGTATGATTTGCGCATGCTTGTACTGCTGCCTGGACTCATTTGAGTCATTTTATACCACCATATGACCCGAGATTTATACTGTTAATAATAACAAGAAATCTAAGGTAATTTTCCATGAAAGAATTATGTGTTTACTTGTTCTCTCTATCTGGATTAGAAACATGTTTATAAATAATCCACTGTTTAATATATTTATTATGGATAATAATCATTGGACTACTAGTGAGTGTCAAAGTTGACCATCTCGTCTCTACCCCTTCGGGATTATGCGGGACACTTATTGGGTACACGTTATTTTTCTACTCATACTACACTTGTTGTGCATTTTGTTGCACGTGTATATGTGACTCCAGTGGTCTGCAAGGCATAGCAGCGCGGATGATTCTGGGACTAGATGATTTGCATTATTCGAGACGGACACAACTAGAGTAGTCCCTTCCTTTGCACTGTATTTACTTTCCGTCCATTGTATTCCGGGCGGATGTTGTATTTTTATTCTCTTATCAGTAGATGCTCATGTACTTGTGACTCAGGGTTCTGGGATGGTTTGAAATATTGTGTTGGTGGCTTAACTTTTCAATTTGATTAGAAAATCTATATTCTTTAAAAATTTGTAAATATGAAAGAAAAATCATGTATTTCAAAATTGTTAAAACGAGATTTGATTAAATAATTGGGTTCTCTTGCCTGACAGTAGTGTTCGACGTCACCACGATCCTTAGTGGATTTTGTGTCGTGACAAGGGTCGTTAAAACACATAGTTAAGAAGTTCATGCGGAGATGAGTAGGTGAATAATTTGATACATGTAATTCATATCTTAGTGATTAACAACTTGCTTTTTTCCCTTTCCCCAATTTCGATTAAAACGTATATAAAACTTTTGTGATGATACATTAAAAAATATATATAATTTATTATTGGTCATGCATTTGAAGTTATTATGGAAATAATAACCTTTTAGTTACAATTTGTTATTTGAAACAAAATATTATATATAGCTAACCAAAAAAATCAATGCATATCAAGTGTAACAACCCGACCGGTTGTTTTGAGTACTAGCGCTCCATTAAGCAGTCGGAGGCCATAAAAAGCTTCATTTCAAGTATTATGACTTGTACGCGTGCTCGGAATTTAGTTTCGGGAAGTCCAGAGTTGAATTGGGAAGAGAATTCTCATTTCGAAAGCTTAAGTTGAAAGAAATGAACTAGGATTAGAATTTTGAGTAAACGACCTTGGAATCGGGATCTAAGGTTCCAGCAGGTTCGTATGATGATTTCGGACTTGGGCATATGCCCAGAGTTGGTTTTGGATAACCTTGGAGCGCTTTGTCGCCTATTGTGGAAGTTAGTATTTTAGAAGAAATTTCATAAGTTTGGGTTGAAGTGCATTTCAGTGTTATCAATGTCTTTTTGGAACTTCGAGACTGGGAGTAGCTTCGTATGGTGATTCTGGAGTTGGGAGCACAATCAGAAGTGAATTCGAGCGTCCGTAGATCATTTTAAAGCCATTTGGCAAAAGATAGCAATCTTAAGGTTTTTGAAGAGTTTGACCGGGGGGTTGACTTTTCGATATCAGGGTCGGAATAAAATTTCGCAAGATGGAGTAGGACCGTAATGTGAAATATTACTTGTGCGAAAGTTTTGAGGTCAATCGGACATGATTTGATAGGTTTAATCATCACAAGTAGAAGATTAAAAGTTCGAAGTTTATAAAGCTTGAATCGGGGTGTGATTTGTGATCTTTGCATTGTTTGACGTAATTTAAAGACTCGAGCAAGTTCCTAATGTGTATTGGGATTGGTCGGTATATTTGGTTGGGGTCTCGGGGGCCTCGGGTGAATTCTGGGTGGTTAACGGATCAAAGTTTTACTTTGAAGAAGTGCTGAAGCATCTGGTTGTTGGTATTTTCGCTTCTGTAGTTGCGTAACCGCAGAAGCGAAACCACAGAAGTGAATGAGTGGCTGTAGAAGCGGTTTTAAACTAAGTCCTGCGGGACCACAAATGCGGTCAAGGCTCCGCAGAAGCAGGACGGCATCTGCGGAGGTGAGGTCGCAGAAGCGAATGGGCCGGCTTGGAGAGGAGTCGTAGAAGCGGCTTTTGGACCGCTTAAGCGGAACTGCTGATGTGGTTTAGTCTCCGCTGAAGTGGAAATTTTAGCTGGAGCCTAGGGACCGCATAAGTGAATAATTTTCCACAAAAGCGGAATCGCGGAAGCGGGATTTTTCCGCATAAGCAAAAATTTCTAAAGGTAGAAGGGTTATTTTAATGTCGGGATTTGTTCAATCCACTCATTTTCCCACCTCATTTAGTGATTTTTGGAGGGTTCAAAAGAGGATATTCATAAACCATGCTAAGGTAAGTTTTCCCACCCATTATGAGCTAAATACATTGATTATTTATGGATTAGGGCATACAAATTTGTATACAAATTGGGGTATTGGTTAGAAACCTAGAAAATTATAATCTTGGACTTTAGCCACGATTCTGAGTATGGAATTAGGAGAAAATCATATATGTGAGTTTCTAAGGTTATGGGTAACCTTTATCTTCGAGAAATTTTGGATTTCCGGGCACGTGGGCCCGAGGGCATTTTGGTCATTTCATAAACGGAGCAGGGAAGTTGTATAATTTGAATTGTTAGCAAGTATTGGAGTATATTATCATTAGTTTGCTATTATTTGGCTAGTTTTGGAGTTTTTTGTGCTAGTTCGAGCTTTTGGAAAGATGCGAAGCGCCGGTTACCAGTCTTCGTAGCGTGGTGAGTCTCCTTTCTAGTCCTGTGAGGGGGAATTACCCCATAGGTGAGTTAAACTAGTTATGTGCTCCTATTTGTGGGGGCTATGTACGCACGAGGTGATGAGAGTCCGTACGTAGCTACTATTATGCTATTGTCCAGGTAGTCTAGGACCTAAAAACATGTTATACTTGGATCATTTGTAAATCATTGATGGCTTGAAATGCTTTAATGATATTAAATTAATAAAAGGATTTCTAAAAAGACTAAAGCTATGTTTTCCTCAAATTATTAAAAAGGAATGGACCTTACTTGGATATTTGCTCCACGCTGACTGTTTGACTGATTATCTGTCTGCGTGTGTTTATTTCTGTTGGAGTGGGCCGATCGCGTCGGTGAAATGAATGCTTCTATGGTACGGGCCGCTCGATCCTCGGTAGTGCACACATTACATTTCTGTTGGTGCGAGCCATCGACCTCGTCATGATTTGCGCATGTTTGTGCCGTTATCTTGAACTCATTTGAGTTGTTTTATGCCACATTATGGATCGAGACCATTTTATTAATAATAACAAGAAAACAAAGGAAATTTTCCATGAAAGAATTACATTAGTACTTGTTTTCCCATATCTGGATTAGAATCCTGTTTATAAAACAAATCCACTGCTTGATATATTTATTAAGGATAAATAGTCATTGGACTGCTAGTGAGTGTCAGAATTGACCATCTCGTCTCTACTCCTTCGGGATTAGGCGGGACACTTATTGGGTACACAGTATTTTTGTACTCATACTACACTTGCTGTGCATTTTGTTGCACAAGTATATGTGATTTCAGTGGTCTACTAGACGTAGCAGCACAGATGATTCTAGGAACTAGGTGAGCTGCATCATTCGAGACGGCCGCAGCTAGGTTTGTCCCTTTCCAGCACTGTATTTACTTTCTGTTCACTATATTTCGGATGGAGATTGTACTTTATCTCTCTTATCAGTAGATGCTCATGTACTTGTTCCTGTGGGTTCTGGGATGGTTGAAATATTGTATTACTGCTTAACTTTTAAATTTGATTTGAAAATCTATATTCTTTAAAAATTTCTAAATATGGAAGAAAAATCACGTATTTCCAAAAATGTTAAAACGAGATTTGATTAAGTAATCTGGTTGGCATGCTTGACAGTAGTGTCCGGCGCCGTCACGACCCTTAGTGGATTTTGGATCGTGACAACATGGTATCAGAGCACGAGGTATCCGTCGGGCTCACGAGTCATGAACAAGTCTAGCAGAGTCTCGCGGATCGGTACAGAGACGTTTGTACTTATCCTCGGGAGGATATATGGCTGTTAGAGTACTTCCCTTCTTGATTTCCTTATCGTGCGGTTCGATTTTGTTCAGGCTTATGCCTTTGATTCCTTCCTACTCAGTCTTAAGCGACGCGAGCGCTTGCTAGAAATCAAGAATTTGATGAAATGAAATGGAACTACAAATGTGGTGCATGATTATTTTCCTAGTATAGTTGATTGTACTGTTATAGTCGCTCTATGGAAGGATATTGTATTGTTTTGACTCAGTGGAAGTACTCTAAGGGCTTTGAGGCTAGGCACAGGTTGCCATGATGCTTATAAGATATTATTTCACAGTGTGGTTGTGATGGTGGGATATTTGCCCACGTGTCGGGATAGTGGATGAATTGAAGGGGAGTTTACTCAGAGTGTAATTAAGGGATTCGGTATCTTATTCCTGGCAAGGGAAAAGACAGTCGGACCAAGGATGGTCAAATTTGGGCTGGTGGAAGTAATGAGACCGGTATTTACAAGCGTGGTTAAGCTTTCTATTATGATGGGGTGTGTGTACCTAATGAAACGTACCAAGTTTGTCAATATTATAATCTACTACAATTTACCTTAAGACAGATTATTGTGAAATAGTATGGGAGATACAACTGAAGATATCACATAATGCAGTGGTTTAAGATCGAATCAGAATTTTTAATGTCGATAAGTCGATAAGGATGACCTTTGGAAAGGTTCTAAAGTTAGCAGCGATGGTGGATTCAAGTGCCGCGAAGATGGATTCTGTTTAAAGCAGAAACTGAGCAACAAGGTATGAGGAAGGACATGTGGAAAGTGTCATGCATTGTTTAAAGTTTCTAAAAGGCCAAGTATGAGAAGCAAGGTCGAGTGACCGATTAAGAAAATGAGTTCCGCCAAAGTGGGAGAGTGGCGGGTATTGCATAAGGGCTTGGTAGTAGGATGACTACACGCCTTAAGGAGAGTTTGGAGTGATCATAGAATCTCGGAGAGTAGTGATTGGGGCCTACGAAGCGAACTTGAAGCATGGGACGTTATGCGGGAGAAGATTTGATATAGCGAAAATGAGTTTCTTGACGTGAAGAAGGATGCAACATAACTCCGAATTGGGAGGGTATTGCCACGTATTTAATTGATGTCCACAAGAGTTAAATGGACCAGTGCAGTCAGGGAGTGAGCTTAGACTCATGATAGGTTATTAGAATCATGGTAACTATACCCCGTGCAATGGCATTAAAGGATGTGAGGAGGTGATTTCCCTAGGTGGGTTATTCCCCGTGAGCAGGTTAGCGGTTGCGTGGTTGGCGAAGCTTTTGCAAAAAATTATACTGGTCGTTCAACAAAGAGATCGGTCGTGAGAATGTGGATGGTGATTCATAATATGAAAGATGGGGATTTACAAGAAAATTCTAAGAAATTTTGATAATCTATGGCGCGAGGTTATCCCAATAAGAGATAAAGAGGACGGGCAAACTCTAGAATTGTGGAACGATGGCTTCAAGCCAAGTGGGAGATCCCCACCGCTTATGATTGGGCTGTATGATTATCTACTTGCGTAGTTTCTGGTTATTAGCATATTGATGGGTTATTTCAGCTATGAGAAAAGACCATAAGTGGTAATTCGAGCAAATGAATTGTTGGAGGCATGCGATGGTTGGCCTTATTGGCTCATGTCCGGAGTTGGAAATGGTTCAGGATTTATGCCTCGTATGGATATAAGTTTCAGAGAAAGTGATTTTCGCCAGGTGCCTCGCAGAGAGAGTATTCGTGTGTTATAAGATCTAGGGAGTGAGATATGTTCAGGACCAAGTCAGAGCGGGTGGCTCTCAATAATGGTCCCAGTGAACTAAGAAGTTAAAGTGTGGTGCCCGATGATTTCAAGCCTATAAGTACAGTTAAGAATCAAGCTCTGTAGCAGTTTATGAGAAGGTGCCCAGAATGTTCTATGATGTGCTATCTTGTGGTATGGCATTTTAGAAGTGTGAAATAATTTGTGAGATTTGAGACAACATGGTCTCGCAATTCAAGGTCACTCGGGGTGAGTGTAGTGGGAGTATGTTATGCGTTCAAGAGAATGATTATTATTTCCAAAGCAATCAAGGTTTAATTAGAGGGAAAGGGATTGATTAGCCATAGTTGAATTTGGCATGTTGGAGCCTATGGTTCGTTCATTCAGCGTGATCGAGTTATGCGTTTAATTTGTGGCGGTGCATGTGAGGCTTGTCGGCCGTAGTGATTGATGTTATTCTGAAGTGGTCTTCTGTTATGGCCTGTTATGAGTAGGCTCATCCCGAAAAGGGTTATGGTGGCTTAGACAACTATTTAGAGATTTGCATATTCGAACGTTATGGGAATTTACCTGTGTGTTGCTATGGTTCCCCTGAAGTGAGTAAAGTGCAAAGCTCTTATATGATAAAGTGTAAAATATCAACGATTGCGGGGTTATGATGAAAACTGTGTTCTATCATATGTTGGCACATTGGGTGCAGCGAGTAGCATGGAAATTTGAAGTAAAGATCAATGTTGCAGCTTGGGATGGCAAGGATACACGGGCTCGGATGAGCAAGGAAGTGTTTGAATGATTAAAGTAATTTGGTATTATCTTCAGCGTGATCGCTTTTCAACATTAGTGTATCCGAAGCTTTAAAGGTACGGACTCGATACTTATTTCAGAAGATGGTGGAAGTGTGTTCCACGATAAGATTGTGTAAGTGTGACATGTAGTCGCTTGATTGACTAAAGATTTAAGCAAGCATGAGGATTGTGGTAATGTCATCAATTTGAGAATCTATGCCTGAAGGGCACTCGGATTCTGAGTCATGGATTGTACTCCGCTTATGATGGTTGTTCTTGTGTATTACGAGAAGAAGGAAATTGGTATGGACCTTTGAAAGGTCATTGGCAATTTGATATGAACAGGGTCGACTCGAGGTTGGTGGATGGATTTAAATGTGAATCTGGGCTTTATAGCAGGCCACCTATGTTTATTTCAGTAAGGCGCTCCTTAAGTAGTAGTCAGGGTGTCATCTCGTTGTCAGATATTTCATAAAGTGATACATTGCGTCGTGTGAGGTTTGCGACGTCCTGAGAAATTGTGTATGTGTTGACGTTTCGCGTTGCGATGGTGTTGTGTGAGCAGGATGGCTCTTGAGATTTAGATCTTGTATCGTACCTCAAATATGCTTGAGTTTGTAGCTTATTATGCTATATGTCCCCCCGGGGAGGGAATTATGCACTTAATGTGCTTGTGACCTTGATTCGGTACTTTATTACAGTGAGCAAATTACCTTGATGTATATCTCCTTATGTGAGTTCTACGTGTGGATCGGGTAGCACGCCGCCATGGTTATATTGTAAGGATCGGGTGGCACGCCGCCATGGTTATATTGTGAGGATCGCGTGGCTCACCGCCAAGGCTATATTGTGAGGATCGGGTGGCACGCCGCCATAGTTATGCTGTGAGGATTGGGTGGCACGCCGCCATGGTTATGTTGTGAGGATCAGATGGCACGTCTCCACAGATGTGCTGTGTGGATCGGGTTGTACACCGTAATAGTGTAATGATGAGTGTAGTTTTCTATATGCCAATTTTGTATGTCCTGCTTCCTATTTTCAAAGGAAGAAGTATTAGTGCGGGGGTTAGTTAATTCCTTCCAAAGATTGATTTCCTGTTGGTATTTTCGGATTGGTGGACTATTGGCACATTGTGGAGTCATATGAGATTGTGATCGCATTCAAAGTGGCTTATTGCCTGAGCAGTTGTATCGGATGAGACGAGATCCCTTGATCTAGGATTTTGCGTAATTCAGCTACATGAGGTATATTATGGAGATAAGACCATTATTGGGTTCAGAATGAGGTGGAGGCCTTGTCAGGAGTGTAGACCTAATGTTTTGTTGACTCGGCGATTGATTATGAATGTCGGTACATCTCGTTTGTCGTGGCGGTACGGTAATGGTTAGAGTAAGACCTGTATATGTCATGGGGTGAAATGGGAGCATCGGATCAGTAGAAATTTGGCAAAGTTGATCAGAGAATATTATAGTGGTCCTGTGGATTTAGTGTTACAAAGTAAGAATTCAGCAAAGTTATGCCGTTGTGTTTGAGCACAACGTGTAGTGATTGATATGGTGATTGTATGTTGGAGACATGCCTAGTATAGGATTCCAGATGTTGGAATCGAGCTCTAAGGCTTATTTGCTTGAATAAAAGGGAACATTTTCAGAATTTATCGAGCTTATGTGCTCAGCTAAGTCTTGGTAGCACGTGCAGGTGCGTGAGGTGCTAAATAGTGATTTCAGACTACTCCGGTACAGTTCTCAGCACGTTCTAGGACGAACGTATGTTTAAGTGGGAGAGAATGTAACGACCCGACTGGTCGTTTTGAGTACCAGCGCTCCATTCAGCAGTTGGAGGCCATTAATAGCTTCATTTCAGGTATTATGACTTGTACGCATGGTCGGAATTTAGTTTCGGGAAGTCCAGAGTTGAATTGGGAAGAGAATTCTCATTTCAGAAGCTTAAGTTGAAAGAAATGAACTAGGATTGGAATTTTGAGTAAACGACCTCAAAATCGGGATTCGAAGGTTCCAACAGGTTCGATGATTTCGGACTTGGCCATATGCCTGGAGTGGGTTTTGGATAACCCTGGAGCGTTTTGACGCCTATTGTGGAAGTTAGTATTTTAGAAGAAATTTTATAAGTTTGGTTTGAATTTAATTTCGGTGTTATCAATGTCTTATAGGAATTCCGAGAACGAGAGTAGCTCCGTATGGTGGTTCTTGAGTTAGGAGCGCAATCAGAAGTGAATTCAGAGGTCCGTAGGTCATTTTGAAGCCATTTGGCTAAAGATAGCAATTTTAAGGTTTTGAATAGTTTGACCGGCATTTGACTTTTTGATATCGGGGTCAGAATCAAATTTCAGAAGTTGGAGTAGGTCCGTAATGTCAAATATGACTTGTGCGCAAGATTTAAGGTCAATCTGACATGATTTGATAGGTTTAATCATCAGAAGTAGAAGTTGAAAAGTTCGAAGTTCATAAAGCTTGAATCGGGGTGTAATTCGTGATTTTAGCTTTATTTGACGTGATTTAAAGCCTCGAGCAAGTCCGTAATGTACTTTGGGATTGGATGGTATGTTTGGTTGGGGTCCCGGGGGCCTCGGGTGAATTCCAGGTGGTTAATTGATAATATACTTTGAAGAAATGTTGAAGCATCTGGTTGCTGGTAGTTTCGCTTCTGCGGTTGTGTGACCGCAGAAGTGGAACCGCAGAAGAGAACGGAGTGGCCGCAGAAGCGATTATGGACTAAGGCTTGGGGGACCGCAGATTCAGTCAAGGCTCCGTAGAAGCGGGACCGCATCTGCAGAGGTGAGGTCGCAGAAGCGGAAAGGCCGGCTTGGAGAGGAACCGCAGAAGCGACTTTTGGACCGTTTAAGCTGAACCGCTGATGCGGTTTGGTCTCTGCTGAAGCGGAAATTTTGTCTGGAGCCTAGGGACCGTAGGAGCGAATAATTTTCCGCAAAAGCGAAATCGCGGAAGCGAGATTTTTCCGCATAAGCGAAAATTTCTAAAGGTAGAAGGGTTATATTAAAGTCGGGATTTGTTCAATCCACTCATTTCTCCCTCTTCATCTGGGAATTTTTGGAGGGTTCAAGAGAGGATCTTCATCAACCATGCTAAGGTAAGTTTTTTCCACCATTATGAGCTAAATTCATTGATTATGTATGGACTAAGGCATACACATTAATGTAAAAATTGGGATTCTGGTTGGAAACCTAGAAAATTATAATCTTGTACTTTAGCCACGATTTTGAGTATGGAATTAGGAGAAAATCATATATTTGAGTTTTTAAGGTCATGGGTAACCTTTATCTTCGAGAAATTTTGCATTTCCTGGCATGTGGGCCTGAGGGCATTTTGGTCATTTCACAAACAGAGTTGGGAAATTGTATAATTTGAATTGTTAACAAGTATTGGAGTATATTCTCATTAGTTTGCCATTATTTGGCTAGTTTTGGAGCTTTGTCCGCTAGTTCGAGCTTTTGAAAAGATGCGAAGCGCCAGTTACGAGTCTTCGGAGCGAGGTGAGTCTCTTTTCTAGTCATGTGAGGGGGAATTACCCCATAAGTGAGTTAAACTAATTATGTGCTCCTATTTGTGGGGGCTATGTACGCACGAGGTAATGAGAGTCTGTACGTAGTAACCGTTATGCTATTGTCTGGGTAGTCTAGGACCCAAAAGCATGTTATACTTGGATCATTTGTAAGTCATTGATGGCTTGAAATGCTTTAATCATATTAAATTAATAAACGGATTTCTAAAAAGATTAAAGCTATGTTTTCCTCAAATTATTAAAAAAGAATGGACCTTACTTGGATATTTGCTCCACGTTGACTGTTTGACTGATTATCTGTCTGCGTGTGTTTATATTTCTGTTGGAATTGGCTGATCGCCTCGGTGGAATGGATGCTTCTATGGTACGGGCCGCTCGACCCTCGGCAGTGCACACTCTACATTTCTGTTGGAGCGAGCCATTGACCTCGGCATGATTTGCGCATGTTTGTGCCGCTATCTTGAACTCATTTGAGTTGTTTTATGCCACATTATGGCTCGAGACCATTTTACCAATAATAACAAGAAAACAAAGGAAATTTTCCATGAAAGAATTATATGACTACTTGTTTTCCCATATTTTGAGTAGAACCTATTTATAAAACAAATCCATTGCTTGGATATATTTATTAAGGATAAATAGTCATTGGACTGCTAGTGAATGTCAGAATTGACCATCTCGTCTCTACTCCTTCGGGATTATGCGGGACACTCATTAGATACACGTTGTTTTTGTACTCATACTACACTTGCTGTGTATTTTGTTGCACATGTATATGTGATTTCAGTGGTCTACTGGACGTAGCAGCACGGATGATTCTGGGGACTAGGTGAGCTGCATCATTCGAGACGGCCGCAGCTAGGGTAGTCCCTTTCCAGAATTGTATTTACTTTTCGTTCACTGTATTCCGGACGGAGATTGTATTTTTATCCCTCTTATCAGTAGATGCTAATGTACTTGTGCCTTCGGGTTCTGGGATGGTTGAAATATTGTATTACTGGCTTAACTTTTAAATTTGATTTGAAAATCTATATTCTTTAAAAATTTATAAATATGGAAGAAAAATCACGTATTTCCAAAAATATTAAAATGAGAATTGATTAAGTAATCTGGTTGGCTTGCCTGACAGCAGTGTTCGGCGCCATCACGATCATTAATGGATTTTGGATCGTGACACCAAGTTTGTCAATGTAAATACTTTTAATTAAAAGGAAACTTCATTGTAACTTAAAAGTTAATTCAACACAACTTTCTATATTTATTTTACAAAAGTGTCATATCATAAATGTTTTATACCTAATCCTTTATATAAATGAATCTGATGTAATAAATACATATAAGTGTCAACAACTTTATACATGAAACTCTTAAGTGTATTGTCTAAACATATTGTATAAGAGATAAGTTGTAGTGTAAACGTAAGTAACTTCATCCTATAACAATTGTTAAGTATTTTAGTTATATTACCTTTTTCGCAAGAGATTGCTAAATAATAATACAAAAAATATCTAAAAAGTTTCGATTTTCATCATTCCAATTCAAATTTGATTACTAGCGGCCGTTGAAAATAGATGAAGAACAAACTAATGCAGAGAAATTTTCTGTATTACTTTCTCAGAATAAATGTCGCGTACTGTACAAGTTTTTTTAAACTAGCTGAGAACTAAAATCAACTTCTAAACTACGAATATGCAATAATTGATCATCATAATCTAATAAACATGTAATTCATAGTGCAGTGACTAACTTTTTTTTCCAATTAATTAAAAAATATATAAAAACTTTGTGATGATACATTCAAAAATATATAAAACTTATTATTGGCCATGCGTTTGAAGTTATTATGGAAATAATAACCTTTTAGTAACAATTAAACTAATTACTAATTAAACTATTAGAGAAATATATGAAGACATTTCATGAGAAGTTAATCCGGAATGCTTTTCTATAAATTATATAATTATTTTCATATGTTAAAAAATATATATTTGATCAGTTTGTTTCCAGCTGGCGTTGATTTTCTTTATCAAAATTGAGAGGCAAATGTGTGGAACTAGTCGAGCTTAATTAACAAGCTTGGAGATGTTGATCAAGCAATATATTAGTACTATAGTTGGTGTCACAGATCAATTATGTAGTCTAAATATTTTGAAATATAAAAATATAATTATGTATCAGTTGTAACTTATTTGGAATCTAAAATATATGTATTATTAGAAACATATACAAATATTATTGTGCTAACAAAGATTTTTCAATTTATATCAGTAAAATTAATGAATTAGCAGCTAAATGTATCTATAATTTCCATGAAATTATGATTATATAATTTCAGTTTTAGTAACAAACTATATTTACCTGTAATTCTATATATTTCATGGCAAAAAAATAGATTTTTAGCTAAAGAAGAAAATATTTGTAGCAAATACTTTAATTCATGACTACGAATGTTGAACTCGTAGCTAAATACAAGTACTATTGTCACGGGGCAAAGCTATAAAAATAGCTATAAAATTTGAATTTTCATGGCAAACAAATCAAATCTTACTACAAAGATAGCTACAAATTTTATCATACTGCCAAAAAAATTAAACCACTTGCTACAAGTATATTTTCGGTGGCAAGATATTTTATAATTATAGCTACAATGCAATTTCTTTTGGTAGCAATAAATATTAGTCCTTAGCTATGAACCGTGTAAAGTTTGTAGCTAAGTTTTAGTTATGCTATTTCTTGGAGCAATTTATGCTTTATACCTATCTACTATAAAATAGTTACCCGTATGTACCTTCTTCCAAACTAGTTACACGAAATACCTATCCGACCAAAAGTATTTACCAACATATTTCTTCTACTACAGTCTACAATTGCCCTGCACTTATCCTTGTCTTTTTCTTCTCCTTCTCTTTTTTTCCTTTATGGCTGAAATTTATATTTGGTTCCAAACGTTTATGCCGCCTTGTTATTTTATAAAAAAGTTTCAAAGTAGGCTTTCTCTGTAATTAGTAGGTATGTTGATTTTTAATTTTAATTTACCAGTGATAATTTAGAGTTTTAGAAAGGTCAAACGCACAGACAACTCTTTAAATCCGTGCGAATATTAATTTAATCATCCAAATTAAATCTATAATCATTTGAACATTTATGTGTATTTGAATATCCACCATTGTTAGGCTTAAAATTCAATTTTATTTTTGAAGATTTCTTGTTTTCAAAGTAGATGCTGTTAAATATTGCTTATAGTACATTCTGGAAGTTCATGCTGAAATTTGCTAGCAATTGGAGCCGATTTAAGGTGATTGATATCAAAATTTTTAGCTGAAAATTAAAGAAGAGCACAACTATCCAATAATATATTGCTATATACAATATGCTTTAGGAGTATATAGTTATACTGCAACAATATACTATTATAGTTTATAATATACTGCAACGGTATATTGTAATAATCAAAGAAGAACACAATTACCTAATAATATAACGCTACAGTATACTAATATACTATAGGAGTATATATTTATTCTACAACAGTATACCATTTAGTATACAAATATATTGTTATGGTATACTATAATAATATGCAAGATATTGTAACAATATATTGTAATAGTATACAATATACTATAATAGTATACTTATTACCCGTAAATTCACTTGCCTTTTCCCTTTTAATTTATTTTAAGCTTTTATCTAGCGTGAGCGGCAAATTAAAAATGCATATATATATATATATATATATATATATATATTTAGTATGCTATATAATATAACGGTATACTCTTACAATTAGATCCTTTTAGTTTTTTTTTTAAATTTTGACAATTGATATTATTTTAGTTTAATAATTGAATTAAACTTTTTTTTAACTCTTTATGTATAATTGTATACCCTGTTGGTATACCAATATGCTATATTGCTATCAGATGTTAGTTAATATTATTTTAGTTTAATTAGCAACATTTAGCTGGTACACAATTTAATTTTTCTTTAGTAATAATATACTAAAAAAAGAATAATAAAATATAGCGAGAATAGTAAATGAAATTAGATTACGAAGAGAAAAAGAATATAAAAAAGAGTTAAATGAAATTGGAATAGGATAAAAGAAAAAAATAAGAAGAAAACAAGAAAAAAGAAAAGGAGAAAAGAAAAAAAAAGAAAAAAAAACATAGAAATAAAAAAGAATTGAAGAATAAATAGAAAATACCCACAAAACTTACTATGGGTATGAAATGTAATTAGTTTATGGGTAGGAAAACAAATAGGTAGACACAGGGTAAATAATTTTGTTTTTGTGGGTAACAGTGTCAAAACCTCTATTTCTTGCTATGATTATTTTTTTTGGCTAAAGTGTTTAACCACAAAAAAAGTTATATATTTAGCTAAAAAATATTTTATAGCTATAAATACATAATGTTAGATCTAATTTTAATGATGCAAATAATATATATGTACATGAAATAAATTACAGAAGATCAAGGAGCTACCACAAGATTGTTGAAGTCAATCTATATGCTTAAGGAAAGAAATTAATCAGCAAAGATTACGAATCAATCATCAGAGATCATGGACAGCTGGAATAAAAAGAATCGAGCAACCCTAAACTTAAGGCATTAATCAAAGCCAGCACATTCAATTCGAAAGATTGAAGCAGCCAAAAAGCATCGAAGATTCTGTAAGAAGATTAGCTGAGCGGCCAATTTCGTAAGGACCAACAATCAAAGAGTAAAACCTTATCATTAACAAATGTAGAAGGAAAGCTGTCAATTTCCTCTCATCAAGGAAGAACAACGACAAGCAATCTTATTCTTGGAAAAAATCAATATCTTCCCAAGGATCAAATCTCTTGGGTTGCAAGTCTCGTAAGCAAACGGTCTTCACCAAAGTATTTATATTCAGCATCAAGCCTTAGTAAAATATACTTCGATCGAACAAAAAAGTCCTCTCTTCATTCTACTACAAAAAATATTGTAGTTCTCTAAGATATATTGTGTATAGAGTCAGAGAAAAAAGAGAGAGTACCACACTGGTGAGGCTTTGCATAAAAAAAGACGAGTGTTATAGGAACTGAGCTTTCACGTCATTTTCTTGTTCCCGAGGAAATACATTTACTAAAGATAACTCTCTTTCAACCCAAGGAGACTGGACTAGGATTCATATTGAATTTGAATCAGTATAAAATTTCGGTGTCTTTTATTCCTGCACTTACTTTCTGTGTTTATATTCTACTATTATAACTGTTAGGTTATTACATCTAGTCGACTAATTGAAAAACTAGTCGACTAATTGAAAAACTAGTCAACTAATAGATATTGTGTTTAAAAATATACAATTCACACCCTCTTGTAATTTCACATAATATTGTAATGTCGGTACTCAAATTTTATTGATTGACTAATTTAAAATTATATTTGTGTACGGGTACAATTGGGGACAATGTTACCCCCGATTTCCCAATAAAGAAGCAAGAGGGAAGCACGGTCCGACGCAACTTCAAGCGAAGTTGAAGGATCCCTCGTGTCGGATCTCGGGAGGGATGAACAATGCATCTAGGATCGGGCACGTCTAAACAATGGATCCAGACCGAGTAAAGTTTTAAGACCACGAAAAAAAGAAACTGTTGAGCATGACAATTAGGGAGCCGATATTTGTCATTAACCGGATATTACAACATAAATACCCTCCGATACCAACTGCGGATCGATATTGTCACGACCCATTTCCATAATAGGTCATGATGGCGCCCAACAATCTTGCTGGGCAAGCCAAGTGCGGATAACCTTTCTAATTTTCTCAAACATCATACTTTTTAAGAAAGATAAAGGATCCCCATGGGGTTTAAAAACCAAATACAGTAAGAAATGTAGGAAGCATAATAAACAACTCAAAACTAGTCTACTAATGTGTGTTCCAGAATCTGGTATCACAAGCTACGGGCATCTAGTAGAATATACGTAAAAGAATACTATGTTATACTACTGTCTGAATCAGATAGATGATGTGCCGGAGAATTACAGTATATTTCAATACTAATTGCTTAGATTTTTGCTTGTTTTGATACAATTATATCCTTTACTCATATAATTTTATTGTTTCTACAGTACATAAGGACTAAGGACCCAACAACATGGAAATGGAAGCAACAAGATAAAAAAAGAGCAAATTGTAGCAAAAAGGCTGGTCTGCAACTCACTCTGCGATCGCAGATCAAACATGCGAGCCGCAGACGGCACGCTAAGTCGCAGACAAAAGCAAAGATCTGGATTAAATCTCAAGTAAATAATGCGGTCCATTATACGATCGCAGAACCTATATGCGAGCCGTAGAGTGAACCGCAAATCAATCATGAAGGTCACTGAAGGACGAAGATGCGATGCAAAATGCGATCACATTTCTATAATGCAATCCACATAATTGTAATGTGATGAAGACCTGTAAACTAGGGTTTCAGTCTACGACGAGGACGTTACATGCAGACCACATACGTGCTCTACGACAAGAATGCAGTCGCATTTTAGACCTAAAAGGGAATTTTTTTCCATTTTTCTGTCCCGATTTTCAGTCCACTATAAATAGTTTTATGATGTCTTTGTGGGCTCATCTTGTCTAATCTTTGAACTGCATTCCAAGAAATTAATATTTTCTACTTTTGGAAGCTTTTGGGAGAAGATTCTCCACTTTGTAAGACTTTAATGACATTAAATACTATTTTATTTTTATATTGTAGCATAAGTAGCTAACTATAAATACTAAGGTTGTGGACCCTAAATGAGTGTTATGTTAATGAATGTTTAACATTGAATATATGTATAATGGTTGGTTGATATTTATTTACTTATCATTCTTGATTTATTGTTGGTGGTTTCAAATATTAACAAATGCCATTAAATTCGTGCTTTACTTGGGAAAGTGGGTTAGAATTTCGCAGAAGTAAATATCAATGACTCAAGGTTTTAAACCTTGTTTAATAGAATCGCTTAGGAATAAGTGGGTTTTATTTGGCATATATTGATGATTCTTGATTTCAACTTTTTATATTTGGAAAAATTATAAAGAGTAAATACTGCTCAACTATTGGAAAATATTGGGGTAGTCACTTAGGCATCATTTGCATATCAAAAGAACCTTCCATTAGAAATATATCATATTAACACCGATAGCATTATAATTCATTTAAGGGGACACAACCTTGGTTTCCTTAATCCAATTAATTACTCTATAGATATTCCAATTTGTTGTTACTTCAAAACAATCTCAACTCATACTCTTCTTACTATAAATCATTCTCTTGTTATTATTAATCAAATAGAGGTACGACTTTAGTCAAGCAACACACTACAAGAGTAACCCTTTCACACCTATTTCCTGTGGGATTCGACCCCAGCCTTGTTGAGTTATTATATTTGACACCGACCGCCTTACACTATTTATTAAAGTGTAATTTGAGCGTATCAAATTTCGGCACCATTGCCAGGGAATTCAATTTTTGAAATTACTTTTTAGTGTGCACTTTACTTGACGTCTATTTTTATTCCATCACACTTTGCTTGCTTTGCTTGGTATTGATAAGAAACATGTCAGACTATGGTCATGATGTGGAAGGATAAATGGGGGACAATCCTTTTCTAGACATCGAGGAATATATTGAGGATACTAACGCCGTTGTGCATCCTGTCGTTGGTGCTGCTACAGTTAAAGTGGAACACATGTTAATTCTTATGCTTATGGAAGAAGGGTTCTTATGAAATTCCACCGACGATCATCCAACGCAACACCTAAGGAATTTCTTGGGTGTATGTGTAATGCACAAACAAAACAATGTATCTGACGATGCCCTAAGGTTGAGATGCTTCAAGTATTCTCTAGCTAGGGATGCAAGGAAATGGCTCCAGAATTTGCCTCCCAACTCTATACATTCTTGACCCAAGCTTGTCCGGGCATTTTTGTCCAAGTGGTTCCCGCAAAGAAAAAAGTCTGAGTTGCGGGATAAGATTTTCTTCGTCAAGCATATACATGGAGAGCAGTTGCATGAGGCATGATACCGCTTCAAATTATACTTGGTGAGGTCTCCAAACCATGATTTTCCGGATTCCATATTGTTGGAAAAACTTATATAGGTTTTGATCCTATGAACCAAGCCATCTCCAAGAATGCAGCTGATAGATATTTCATGGACAAATCATTTGCAAGAGTGACACAAATCTTGGACAAAAGGGCAAAGAAAAACCAAGCATGGCATTCCGAGGATATTACCAAAAGAATATCATATGGTTCTCCTTCCTTGAACAATTTGATCAAGGAAAACGAAGAGAGGGATCAAGTGATTGCCGAGCTTGCAACAAATGTAAATGTGCTGGCAAAGATGTTCGTCGAGAATCAGACGAAGAAAGTGAATGCAGTGGAAGATGTCCAACCTGTCTTAGATGAAAATTTTGAGGAAGCAAATTATATCAACAAACCTCAAGGATGTTATCAAAGGCAACCCTACCATGGTCAAGGGCAACAAAACCAATGGAGGCCAAACCCGCAAGGGCAAGGCAACCAACAATGGAGAAATGGTCAAGGTAATTCGCATCAAGGAAATTGGAATAACAACAAAAACTTTGCGAACCGTAGCTTCAATCAGTATGTTCCCCCAAAAGGTCGTTATGCAAATCAAGGATTGTTAAGTGAGTCAAAGTTAGAATCATGCTTGAAAGAGTATTGCAGAACCAAGAAAAGTCTAACGCGTCCATGATAAATATGATCGAAGTTGTTGGATCTCACACCGCATCTACCCGAAGTTAGAGATGCAAATGAGAGACCTTTCAAGGAAGCAAAACCCAAAGCAAATGGCAACTTCCTAGTGATACCATTGCGAACCCGAAGAGTGGTGGAAGTGGCTCAACTTCTCACATTATGACAATAACTACTAGAAGTGGGAAGGTTTTACAAGGTGAAATGGAGCAAGAGGTTTTTGTGGAAGAAGCCAAACAAGAAGTTAAAGCAGAAAAGCAAGGGGTTGTTGAAGTTGAAAGGGTGCCGGATAAAGAGAAGGTACAAGAAGTGAACCAAGAATGGGTCAAGGAAAAGGAGAAGGAGACATCACAAGCTCCACCTCCTATTCCTAGATCCCCTCCTCCCTTTTGTCAAAGACTTATTAGAAGGGTCGATGATAGCAAGCTTGAGAAATTCTATGATATTCTAAAGCAATTGTCGGTGAACATTCCATTCTTGGAAGCTTTTCTAGAAATGCCGGGGTTGGCCAAATATTTGAAGGATTTGATCATCAAAAAGAGGACCACAAAGAATGAGGCGGTAAACATGACTCATCTTGTTAGCTCTATTATTGCCACAAGCCCTATCCAAAAGAAAGAGTACTTGGGAGCATTTACTATTCCATGCACTATCAGGGAGCGTGACTTTACAAGAGCCCTTTGTGACAATGGGGCTAGCATCAACTTGATGCCCCGTGCCATCTACAAGCAAGCGGGGATTAGGGATGCCAAGGCCAACAAGCATGAGGTTACAAATGGCCGATCGATCTATTAAGCAACCAGTAGGAATTGCTGATGATGTGATTGCGAAAGTTGGAGAATTCCATTTGCCCGCCGAATTTGTAATTATTGACTGTGTTGTTGACAAAGAAATTCCCCTATCATTTTTGGGAGACCATTCCTAGCCACGGGAAGAGCACTTATGGATTCAGAGCGAAATGAAATTAAGTTCCGGGTGAATGATGAAGAAGTCATATTTCAAGCGAGTAGGGGCATGAAATTACCCCACGAGTATGAGTGCATTTCAGTGATAAATGTGGTTGAAGATGCCGTCAAATTGCAAATGGAAGAATAAAGCCTTGGTGAGGCATTGGCGGCTATCTTGGTAAACTTTGATGGTGAGGACATTGATGGGTACGTGGAGTTGGTAAATGCATTGGAGGGTATTGGATACTATACTTATACTCCGGAAAAGCTTTCTCTTGACTTGGAGAATAGGGCCACACCTCCCACCAAGCCATCAATCATTGAGCCACCGAAACTAGAGCTTAAGCCTCTCCCGCCGCATTTAAGGTATGAATTTCTTGGCTCTAATGATACTTTACCCGTAATCCTTTCATCTTTGATAATTGATGTACGGGTAAACCAATTGTTAGAGGTCTTGAAAGAACATAGGAAAGCCATTGGATGGATAATTGCAGACATTCGTGGGATCTGACGGGAATTGTGAACATAAAATCCAATTGGAGAGCGAAACAAATCCAAGTGTGGAACATCAAAGGCGCTTGAACCTATCAATTGAAGAGAAAGTAAAGAAGGAGATTATCAAGTGGTTGGATGCCGGGCAGTTTAACCCATTGCGGATAGTTCGTGGGTGAGCCTAGTACAATGTGTTCCAAAAAAGGGTGGCATGACCGTGATCGAAAATGAGAAGAATGAGCACATTCCAACATGAACAGTGACCGGATGGAGAGTTTGTATGGACTATCGGAAACTTAATAGTGCAACTTGCAAGGAACACTTTCCTATGCCTTTTATTGATCAAATGCTTGATCAGCTAGCGGGGAGGTCATTCTATTGTTTCCTTGATGGGTACTCCGGCTACAATCAAATCAATATCGCTTTGGAAGATCAAGAGAAAACTACTTTCACTTGCCCGTATGGCACCTTTGATTTTAGCCGGATTCCATTTGGCTTGTGCAATGCTCCGGCCACTTTCCAAAGCTGTATGATGTCCATCTTCTCCATCATGGTTGAGGACTTTCTTGAAGTTTTCATGGATGATTTCTCGATGGTTGGTGATTCGTTTGAGCACTGTCTTAACAACCTTAGACAAGCGCTTACGAGATGCAAAGAGACAAATATTGTGCTAAATTGGGAAAAGTGTCACTTCATGGTTGACGAAGGAATTGTGCTCGGGCACAAAACTTCAAAGAATGGCATTGAAGTAGGCCGGGCAAAGATTCAGATTATTGCTAAGCTTCCTCCACCTACCTCTGTGAAAGGTGTTAGAAGTTTCTTTGGTCAAGCCGTATTCTACAGGCGCTTCATCAAGGACTTCTCCAAGATTCCTAAACCATGTGAAAACTCATTGAAAAGGATGCCAAGTTTGTGTTTGATGAGAAATGTCTTAAAGCTTTTGAGGAGTTAAAGCAAAGGCTCACAACAACGCCCATTATTGTCACACCCGATTGGTCACTTCCTTTTGAGCTCATGTGTGATGCCAGTGGTGTAGACATTGGAGCAATGCTTGGACAATGACACAACAAAGTTCTCCACCCGATGTACTATGCAAGTAAAACTCTCAATGGGGCACAAATGAACTACACGGTAACTGAGCAAGAGCTTCTTGCTATTGTATATGCCTTTAAGAAATTATGGGCTTATTTATTGGGGTCCAAGGTGATAGTGTACACAGATCATGCGACTCTTCGCTATCTCATGGAAAAGAAAGATGAAAAGCCTCGATTGATTTGATGAGTCTTGTTGTTGGGAGAATCTGACTTTGAAGTCAAGGATCGCAAGGGAACGCAAAACAAGTGCAGATCATTTGTCAAGGCTTGAAGAGGTAGGGAGACTAAAGGAGGATCTTCAAATCAATGATGCATTCTCAGATGATCACATTTTGGCATTATCTAGCACTTTTGCTCCTTGGTATGCTGATATTGCTGACTACTTGGTTAATGACCTTATCTCGGAAGGACATGAATCATATCAAAGGAAGAAGTTTTTGAGATACTGCCGACAGTACTATTCGGAGGAACCATACTTGTTCCGTGTTTAATCTGAAATATTATCGGAAGCTGTGTTCCCGAAGAAGAGATTATGCTAATTCTCAAGGCATGCCACGACTCACCGGTTAGAAGTCATCATGGAGGAAATCGGACAACGACAAAAGTTCTTGAATGTGGGTATTATTGGCATTCCATCTACCAAGATGCTAATCAAATGGTCAAGGCTTGCAACCAATGTCAACGACAAGGTTCAATCTCCAAGAGGCATGAAATTCCAATGCACTTTATGATGGAGATAGAGACCTTTGACGTGTGGGAAACTGACTTCATGGCCCCTTTGTAAGTTCTTCCGGGATGAAATACATCTTGGTAGCTGTGGACTACGTGTCCAAATGGGTTGAAGCATTTGCCTTACCAAGCAATGAGGCAAGGAGTGTGACCGCCTTCTTGAAGAAAAACATATTCACTAGGTTTGACACTCCTAGAGCCATTCTTAGTGATGGTGGATCTCATTTTTGTAACAAGGCTTTTTCGGGACTACTTAAGAAGTATGGCGTGAAGCACAAGGTGGCCACACCTTACCATCCACAGTCAAGTGTCTAGTCGAGGTTTCCAACTAGGAGATCAAGAACATTCTAGCAAAAACTGTGAACGCAAATAGGACCGACTGGTCAAGGAAGCTAGATGGTACATTATGGGCGTACCACATGGCCTACAAAACTCCTATTGGTACTTCTCCTTACCGGCTAGTCTTCGGTAAAACATGTCATCTACCCATGGAATTGGAACACAAAGCTATATGGGCATTGAAAAGGCTATACTTAGACTGGGCTGAGGCTGCAAATTTGAAGTTAACACAACTCAATGAAATGGAGGAATTTCGGTTCCATGCTTATGAAAGTGCAGTTGTGTACAAAGAATTGATGAAGTTTGTCCATGACAAAAAGATCTTGAAAAGAGAGATCAAGATGGACGATTTGGTCTTGCTCTTTAACTAGGGGCTAAAATTATTTCCGGGCAAGCTTAAATAGAAATGGTCCGGTCCATTCAAAGTGGTAAATGTCTCTCCTTATGGGGCGATGGAATTAGAATCAATTAATGAGTCCTGGACATTCAAGGTAAACGGCAAACGCATCAAGCACTACTTGGGCACTGATGGAGAAAAACATTTGGTGGAGCAGCTGGCTCTTAAAGATGGTCCATGTCCGACCATTGAGTGAAATCAAAAGAACATCACTTTCGTCATACCGTGACGTAAAATCAAGCGCTTCACGGGAGGCAACCCATGTGTGGTAACACTCTTTTGTTCTTTGACTTTTTCATTTTTTTGGTAGATAGATTTATTTGAGATATTTAAAGTGTGTGCTAGACTCCAAGGGATTCAAGAGATCTCAACACTTGGTAGGGATGCATAAAAAAAGAAGAAAAACCACCATGTGAATTTTGCTGCACAAATGCGGTCGCATTTCAACTATGCGGACCGTATTCTGACTGCAAACCTAACCAGAGAGTTGGGCTAAAATGCGACGAGGTGGTGGAAGAAAATGCGATGAGGTGGTGCATTATGGAAGAAAATGCAATGAGGTGGTGCATTATGCGGTCCGAATTTCACATATACGACCGCATTTTGCACCGCATTTGTCTCCCTTCAGCTTGGTCCTTAACCTCACCGCAAAACACACATGCGGTCGCATGGTGTGTTATGCGGTGTCCAAATCCATCGTAGAATCAACACGGTAAGTACCGCATAACTCTCTCGTATCTCACTCACTTAAAATAAAACAAAAAGAAAAGGGTAAAAAGAATGCAGAAATCAAAACGAAAAAGGGAAGAACAGAACGGACATCGAGCCGGCTCAAGCTAAACTTGTTCACCAAAGGACTCTATTATTCACATTCAGTGTCCCAATCTTCAAACCTTGTTGGTATGTACCCTTTTCTCCCTCGTTTTATTTTTGATTCGCCCTGTAAGTTCTGATATTTTTTGTTTAATCTTGTGCAAAAATGTGTTTAGATGCTTGTGTAGTTTCTTCTTTATAGTGTAGTTGACTTTAGGATAAAAATAATTTAGGTAAGGGGTAGAATGAAATAGGACCGCCATTTTTGAAGCTTGGGTGAACTAAGTAGAAGAAGGCATATGCGGCCCACATTTTGAAAATGCGGTCCACATTTTGGCCGCAGAACCAAACCCTAGCTTTTTTGAAGACGATGGTGAAATGAAGTCACTATGCGGTCACATAAATAGAAATGCGGTGTACATTCTAACCGCACAATTGAACCCCAGCCTTTCTAATAAAGATGGTGAAATGTGGTGGGCATGCGGTCGCATAATTGAAATGCGGTCCGCATACCAACCGCAGAATTACACAGAGAGTCTAGTTTTGAGTCTTGCATTTTGCAGCTATTCTGCGATCACATTCTCTACTTTGCGGTGAGATATGCGATTGCATTTGGTGGTACATGTTCTGGGCAAGTCCAGTCTGCGATGGCTATGTGGTCCGCATAGTGGTTATGCTACCGCATAATCCACCGCATACTGAACCCACTTTGAGACCATCAGTTCTGTGATGACTCTGCGGTCCACATTGGGGTTTTGCGACCGCAGTGCATTTTGAGCTTTTTATTTTTATTTCTCTGTGTTTTCTTCCACTATGCTTATGTTGTCACTCACATTCACCCTTGTTCAGATATGGCTCCCAAAAAAAGCATTCGCTAAAAGGTCATCTTCCAGTCATCCCAAGACAAAATCAAAGCGATCAAGGACGGATTATGAAGAGCCACAACCCTCCCAGTCATATGAGGAGGTGCTCTTACCTGATGTAGACCTATTGGCTGAGAAAAGGAGGAAATATGGAGATGACTTCCACCTCCACTGGGAGGTAGAGGGTTCCAGGGAAAAGTATCGAGAAGGGCTGCTAAAGAGGAAGCTCCTACCCGAGAAGCAATTGAGCCTGAATGGGCTAAAAGAAAAATACCCCCACATCCTGGAGAACATTAAGAAGAGAAGATGGGAGTCCTTTACTGAGCCACCTCCTGAATACAATGAATCATTTGTTTGAGAGTTTTATGCCTCGTACGGGGCCTCTAGGACCAAGAACCATAAACAAAACATGATTTTCTCGGAGGAAGTGCTTGTCCTGGGGAGAACAGTTTTCTGCAACATCAATGCTATAAATGAACTATATGTCCCAGACCAGATTGCCGCCACAACCGAGTATGATGAAAATATTGCTAACCGGGAAAGTGAACGAGGGTGGATTGACTCAATAATAGCAAAGGGGACTCCTGCTTGGATCAACCCTGGGCAGAAGATTTACAAAGAGAGCTTTTCAAGAGAATGATGATTCTGGCTTGCACTTTTTACCTCTAGATTGATACCAACCCGGAACGAGACTGAAATAGCTTTTGAGAAGGCCCTTCTCATTGCATGTATTATGAGTGGTATCAAGATAGATGTTGGGGCTGTGATATTCCAAGAGATGGGGAAACGGGCAACACAACATGCTACTTCACTTCCATTCCCTTCTTTGATCACATCCCTCTACAAAGCCGTGAAAGACCCAGTTGATGAACGCAAAGATAGAACTAGAAAGGAGACCCAGGTCATTGACATCACCCGTCTTAGTGATGTTGTTATCCCACTAGTGGTCCAGATTCAGGAACATGCTACTGAAGAGCCTTGAGACTCCCAGCCCACTATGACCTATCCAACTACTGTTGCAGAATCTTCCACTCCCCAGCCTGCTTCTAAATCTACCATTGTCCAGCCTGCTGCTGCCATTTATGCTGTCTCAAAGCTTGGTCTATTGGCCCAGCATGCCAATGGAAAGGAGACCAAATTCTGAAGACCTTTCCAAACCTTATAAAGCAAGCTCTGACTCCTATGCAATCCTCAGTGGTAGCCCTTCAGTAGCAACAGTCAGTATATGCGGATCATTTGTAGTAACTTGAGATGCAGGTGGAAAAGCTAGAGTAGGGTGAAGTGAGTGGGTTGGCTGGACTCAAGGAGAAGGTTTCTTCTATGAAGACCGAGCCCCAAAAGATCCAAAACTTGGAGTTCGATCTATCATCCCTCCTTCCCACTGATGGTGATCAGGGTACAGGTACAATACCTCCTGACTTAGGTCTTGATTTCTCTGTGTTGATGACTGAGACTACCCCTCATACGCCGGAGCTTCCCTGCCTAAAGATCCTCTAGATCCTATTGTGATCCATTCTGAGTAAGAGTCCGGATGTTTAGGTAAGTCAAAAGATAAGGAGGAGGATGAGGGCAATGATGAGGAGAGTTCTGGATATTCCAGCGATGAGGTCCCTTAGGATAAAGGAAAATAGATTGTGGATGCTTTGGTCGTGGAACTTGCTACTCTTGAGGATGTCGCTGTTGAAGAAGCGGACCAAATAGATATGCGAACTAAAATCTAGCGGTCTCTGGTAGATGTGGCCACCTCTACAACTCCTTCATCCACCCCACTATCAGTAGGTGAGTCTAACAGCTCACAGGCTCCAGCACCAGCCCCAGCTCCATCTCCCACTCCTACTCTGGACCAGCCTGAGAGTACTATCCCACCAGTAGAGGTCACTCCTCATACTGAACCTTCATCGGTCCCAGCTTTCACATCCGAGGGTGACCCCTGCAGTACTCAGCCAGCTACCGACACTCATAGCACTTAGTGTGCCTCAAGGAGCTCAAACTCATCTCTCTATATTTTTGCATTGGGGACAATGCATGCCTTTTAATTGGGGGTGAAAGGTAGCATTATAGATATTTTTGTTGATATTGGAAACTGTTGTACATATGCATTTCCTTATGTGGTAATAAGACTCATGTACTCATGTACTTATGTGTAGTTTGTGTTCCGTATATATTAGTATGACTTCAGTATATGAGTTGTGTTATGTAGTTTGTGTTGATGTTTAATAGTGTTGTGAAAATACGATACCATTGTCCAAATAAATTAAAAGAAACAAAAACAAGTAGATATTGATTAATAATCAATTTCCCTTGGTTTTTCTTCTCCCGGTTCTTTTCCAAGGGTGTAATAGCAGAACCAGGATCGTAGAATGAATCGTTTTGACCGATTTGGTGTAATTGTCTAGTATCAAGCATGCATGTATGTACATAGCATATACCCTTCCCCATATATACTTTATATATAAAGAAGATCAACTTTGTGAACTTACATGTGCCTATGATGAAAATTTTGAATTGCCAAGTGTTGACTCGAACGCGCCAAACTATGTGAATGAAACAGTTCGTGTTCCATGTGTGTGTGAGTTCCCTGTGTGTATATAACTCTTGTGTTTACTTCTATCATCTAAAACTTTCCCGGTTAGTCTTTAGTGCCAATGAAGGTATTTTTGGGTAGATGGATGAGCTTAGGCATTCTTTGTTGTATTTTCAATACCTCTTTAGCCTTTCAAGACGACCTATACATAAATAATATCACTAGTACCCAATTTGAGCTTTAAGCCTTTTCTTTGGCCAACTCATTACAAACCTTTCCCTTTTTTTTGTAAAATAACTCCCTCTCTTGAACTCGTCCCTCCTTGAACATTGATAATAAGGCTAAGAGCCTAAGTTGGGGGTGGTGTAAAAGGGGAGATTGGTAAGGTTGTACGATTGAGTTTAGAACCACATGCCTTCAAGGTGATTGTTTAAATTGTTCAATATCCAAAACAAAAAAAAGGAAGATATTTGTAAAACAAATGTGAGTATGTATATAATTATGGAGCCTTGAATAAAAATTAGAAGAGGCATGTGAGGTGGTTCTAAATTGGAAGGTAGATACAAATGAGGCTATGGGGGTTTGAAAAGAAGCAAAGTGCATAAAAATGAAAATTGTGAGTAGTGTTCAAGGAGGGTGAAGTCACTTGAACCCTTCCCTAAACCTACATTACAAGATTAAAAAGTCTTTATGGGACCTCCAATCGAACATTCTTGAATAAGCAATGAATTAAAATAAGGGCAAGCTTATGGTATGAAACGTTGTAACATTTGAAGTTCTTTCTGAGAGTGAGTGTGTTTGTAAATTGTCCCTTTTTGTTGTCCTTGTAAATATTGTGATTTTGGGACCTTCTTTATAGTGAGGGTACATGAAATGTGGAGTTAAACAAAAGTTGAGTTTTTGAGTCAAGTGCAGTTGCACTCAGCTGATGGTAACATTTTATCGCTATGTTTGAGGCTCAACGTTCACAAGTTGATTAGTTTTCCTTGTATATACTGTCGGTTCTGGAAGGGTACAACAATTGAAGATGCATGCTTAAACTACTAGCAACTAACACCACTTGTGGTCATTAGTGTTTCATGCATCTTAAATAAAATCTAGAATATGTTAGTGTCGTTTTAGTTGCTTGAGGACAAACAAGAGTTTATGTTGGGGGTGTTGATGCCGGAGAATTACGACACATTTCAATACTAATCGCTTAGATTTTTGCTTGCTTTGATGCAATTATATCCTTTACTTATTATAATTTTGTCGTTTCTACAGTACATAAGGACTAAGGACCCCAAGAACATGGAAATAGAAGTAAAAGGACAAGAAAAGAGCAAATTATAGCAAAAAGGCTAGTCTGTGACTCACTCTGCGATCGCAGATCAGACATGCGACCGCATACGGCACACCAAATCGCAGATAAAATCAGAGATATGGGCTAAATGTCAAGTCAAGAAAGCGGTCCATTATGCGACTGCAGAACCTATATGCGAGCCGCAGAGTGGACATCAAATCAACCATCAAGGTCGCTGAAGGACGAAGATGCGATGCAAAATGCGATCGCATTTCTACAATGCGACCCGCATAATTAGAATGCGATGAAGCCCTGTAAACTAGAGTTTCAGACTGTGATGAGGATGTTCAAGATGCGGACCGCATACGTGCTCTGCGACAAGAATGCAGTAGCATTTTAAACCTGAAAGGGCATTTTTGTCCATTTTCTGTCTTGATTTTCAGTCCACTATAAATAGTTTTATGATATCTTTATGGGCTCATCTTGTCTAGTCTTTGAACTGCATTCCAAGAAATTAATATTTCCTACTTTTGGAAGCTTTTGGGAGAAGATTCTCTACTTTGTAAGCCTTTAGTGACATTAAATACTATTTTATTTTTATATTGTAGCATGAGTAGCTAACTTTAAATACTAAGGTTGTGGACCCTAAATGGGTGTTATGTTAATGGGCGTTTAACATTGAATATATGTATAATGGTTGGTTGATATTTATTTACTTCTCATTCTTTATTTATTATTGGTGGTTACAAATATTGACAAATGCTATTAAATTCTTGCTTTGCTTGGGAAAGTGAGTCAGAATTTGGTAGAAGTAAATATCAACGACTCAAGGATTTAAACCTTGTTTAATAGAATCGCTTAGGAATAAGTGGATTTTATTTGGTATATATGATGATTCTTGATTTCAACTCTTTTATATTTGGAAAAATTATAAAGAGAAAATACCACTCAACTATTGGAAACTATTGGGTAGTCACTTAGGTATCATTTGCATATCAAAAGAACCTTCCATTAGAAATATATCATATTAACACCGATAGAATTACACTTTATTAAATGGGACACAACCTTGATTTCTTTAATCTAATTAATTACTCTATAGATATTCCAATTAGTTGTTAGTTCAAAACAATCTCAACTCACAACACTCTTACTATAAACCATTCTCTTGTTATTATTAATCGATAGAGATATGACTTTAGTCAAAAAACACACTACAAGAGTAACCCTTTCACACCTATTCCCTGTGGGATTCGACCCCAACCTTGTTGGGTTATTATATTTGACAATGACCGCCTTATACTATTTATTAAAGTGTAATTTGAGCGTATCAATAGACAGACAAAAAAAGTACAGAGAAGACTTCTTCTGCTGCAGATCGTCATGAAGGAGAAGCAGCTCACCGCAGAAGTCCCAGATGGCTCACTGATGCGCACCCGAGCGATAACCAGATCCACTTGCCTCAGATTCTGTACATTTAAGTACATAAGTGTACCATGAGTACATAAACAATATGTACCCAGTAAGTATCCCATCTAATCTTTAAGAAGTAGAGACGAGAGGTCGAGTCGATACTTGATAAGGTCAAATAATATATATAATATTTTATAAGCATGGGAAGCTACTAGTATCAACAGTTTATGGCAAGAGCCATAAGTCATGTTTTTACAACATCATGATTTACAAATTTCACGTTCATTGTATAATAACAAACAATATAAGTATACGATCTCACACAATAATCATGCACACATTGAAGGTCGATGGCACGTCTATAGATGAATCAATTTATACCAAGGCAATCATCTCGATCCACATATATCAAGCAAATATCAAGTATACACACAAAGGCACGTAAATATCCAATTATGCTATACAAGGGTTCAACAAGTATACAAATTTACTTTTATCCTCTTTCAAGTCCCTAGTATATTCTAGGTGATCTCATTAGCAAGATTACATAAAGATTTCATAAATAAGGCATGATGTAGGTCGTAAACTACCCAGACAATTAATATTGTAGTAGCTACGCACGGACTCCCATCACCTAGTACGCACGTAGCCCCCACACTTAGCAAAAATTATCCATTTATTAATCCTATGGGGGCATCTCTCTCTTACAAGGTTAGAAAGGAGACTCACCTCGCTCCGAAGCGCACTTCCAATATCAAGATCAAGCCCGAAACCTCAAAGTGAAGCCGAACAAGCACAAACTAATTAAACAACGTAAGAACTAGTCAATAAGGGCATACAAGGTTGGATTCTAACTATTTAAGTGATTTCCCAATCTTTTCCGCAAGTTTCCTAAATTCCGACCCCGAGCCCACGTTCCTGGATTCTGAGATTTTTTGAAGGAAGTTGTTCTCTATCACCTAAGGATCACAAATATATGATTTCTACTTTATTACATGGCAAATTACATGATTAATTCTTAGTTTTTATTAAAACACTATGTCTAACTCTAACCGTTGATTTTACTTAATTTTTAGTGTTAAATCTACGTAATGTTTATGTATTTGAACTAAAAGTGAGTGGGGATTACTTACCTTGCAATGTTATATTGAAACCCCCTCTTTGGAATCACCAAAATCGCCTAAGTGTTGAGATTTATGCAGAAGAAATGAGTTTGAGCTCGAATTAAATGAAGGTCACTACCAGCGCTTTCCGCTTTTGTTGTCCCGCATCGGCAGAATTCGATCCGCTTCTGTCGATATGGGCAAAACGGGTTGGACCACTTCTGCAGTCTATAGGTCGCAGAGGCAGAACCGCTTCTGCGATCCCATGGCCGCTTCTCTGGTTTCACACGCCTGAGCCCATGTCGCTTCTACGATCTGTCAACCGCTTCTATGGTGAAAGAGCCGCAGAAGGGATTATGAAAAAAGCAACAACCTTTGGTTCTTTTCCAAGTTCAAACTTCACTCGAGCCTCGACCATTGACACTCGAGGCTCCCGAGCACCGCCCAAACATACCGGCAAGGTTGAAATCACAAGGCGGACCCACTCTAACCCTCGAAACACCCAAAACAATGCTAAATCGAGGAATTAAACCCCAAAACAAATTGAATCAACTCATTGAACTTCAAGTTTTTAATTTCCTTTTAACGGGTCAAAACGCTCTTTAACTATTCTGATTGACACTAAATTTTACATGTAAGTCTTGACGGACATTTCAGACTTGTACCAAATTTCGGAACTAGAATCCGAACCCGATACCTAGGATTTCAAGGAATACTTAAATTATTTATTCTTCAAACTTTGATTTCATAGTTTTACATAAAAATTCACTACTCAGGATAGGGACCTCAGAAATCAATTACGAGCATACGCCCAGATCCATATTTTCCCACGGACCCTCTGGGATCATTAAATCAGAAATCCGGATCTGTTTCCTAAGAACATTGACCGAAGTCCAACTTGGCCTTTATGAGAAATTCTTAAGGAAGTAATTGGATATATGTTTACTCAAAACTCTCATGAGTTCCGAACCAACCCTCCCCACAAGTCATTATTTAGCTAAAGAAAGCGCGAGAAGTTTTATTTATGGGAACAGGGTTCTATACAGTAAAGTGACCAATGAGTCATTACATTCTCCACATCTTAAACAAACATTCGTCCTCGAACGGACATAAAAAGTACCTGGACTGCTGAACAAGTGGGGATATGTTCTCTCTATGTCCTCCTTGGACTCCCATGTCGCCTCCTCAAACGGTTGGCCCCTCTATCAAACCTTTACCGCAGAAATCCTCTTGGATCTCAACTGGTGATCCAGTCTGTCAATAATGGCAACTGGTTCTTCCTCATACCCCAAACTCTCATCTAACCGAATGGAACCAAAGTCTAACACATGTGATAGATCGGCATGATACTTTCGAAGCATCAATACATGGAAGACTAGATGAACTCCTGATAAGTTGGGAGGTAAAGCAAGCTCATAGGCAACCTCTCCAACTCGCCTCAATACCTCAAAGGGACTGATAAACCTGGGGCTCAACTTGCCCTTCTTCCCGAACCTCATAATGCCCTTCATTGGCGAGACTTTCAACAAAACCTTCTCGCCAATCATGAATGATACATCACGCGTCTTCTGATCCGCGTAACTCTTCCGTCTGGACTGAGCTATGCAAAGCCTATCCTGAATCAACTTCACCTTATCTACCGCATCGTGAACCAAATTTTTACCAAGTAACTTAGCCTAACCAGGCTCGAACACCCAATAGGGAACGATAACATCGATCGTACAAAGCCTCGTACGGGGCCATCTCTATGCTGGACTGATAGCTGTTGTTGTACGCAAACTACGCTAATTGCAAGAACTGATCCCATTATCCTCCAAAGTCAATAACACATGCCCTAAGCATATCCTCCAAAATATGAATTGTCCACTCCGACTGCCCGTCGGTCTGAGGATGAAATGCTGTGCTGAGCTCTACACGGGTCCCCAACCCACTCTAGATGGCTCTCGAATAATGGAAAGTGAACTGAGGGACTCGGTCTGATATAATGGAAACCAGCATGCCATGAAACTGGAATATATCCCGAATATAAACTGAGCATACCTCTCCACTGTATAAGTTGTCGTCACTGGAATGAAGTGAGCCGACATGGTCAACCTGTCCACAATAACCCAAACTGAATCAACCTTCCGCAAAGTCTGCGGTAACCCAACTACAAAGTCCATGGTGATGCACTACCACTTCCACTCCGGAATAGGCATCTGCTGAAGTAGGCCACCCGACCTCTGATGCTCAGACTTGACTTGTTGGCAATTCAAACATCTGGCTACATACTCCACGATGTCCTTCTTCATCCTCCGCCACCAGTAATGCTGCCTCAAGTCACGATACATCTTCGTGTCACCTGGATGAATGGAGTAAACCTCATATGACACCCCAATACAGATAATGCCTCTATATCTTAAGAGCATGAACAATCGCCGCCAACTCTAGATTGTGCATAGTGTAATTCTTCTCATGAATCTTCAGTTGACGTGAAGCATATGAAATAACTAGTCCCTACTGCATCAATACACATCCCAATCCAGTGCAATAAGCATCGCAATATACAGTATACATCCCCGAATCAGAGGGCAATACATGAACAGGTGTTGTAGTCAAAGCTGTCTTGAGCTTCTAAAAGCTCTCCTTGCACTCATCGGACCAACGAAATGGGGTACTCTTCTTGGTCAATCTGGTCAAGGGTGAACCAGTAGATGAAAAGCCTTGCACAAGACGCTGGTAGTAGCCTGCTAATCCCAGGAAACTTCTGATCTCGGTCACTGAAGTGGGATTTGGCGAACTCTAAACTGCCTCAATCTTCTTGGGATCCACTTTAATACCCTCTCCTGACACAATAGGTCCCAAGAATTCCACTGACTCTAACCAGGACTCACACTTGGAGAACTTACCATATAGCCTCTGTAATCGCAAGGTCTGCAGCACTACTCTCAAATGTTGCTCGTGCTCCCCCAGGCCACGTGAGTATATCTGCGGAAGTAGGCCACCTGACCTCTGATGCTCAGACTTGACTTGTTGGAAATTTAAACATCTAGCTACATACTCCACGATGTCCTTCTTCATCCTCCGCCACCAGTAATGCTGCCTCAAGTCACGATAAATGTTCGTGTCACCCGGATGAATGGAGTACCTCAAACTATGGGCCTCCTCTAGCACCCTCTCCCTCAAGCCGTCAACATTAGGAACACATACACACACCTGAAGCTGTAACACACCATCCTCGCTAATAGTAATCTCCTTGGAACCTCCCTGAAGTAGCATCTCTCTGAGAACTACCAAATGTGGATCATCGAACTGTCGGGCCTTAATCTGCCCCAATAACAAAGACTGAGCAAAAACACATGCTTGAACTCGGCTGGGCTCCGAAATGACCAACCTGACAAGTCTGTTAGCCAAGGACTGGATGTCCAAAGCTAATGGTCTCTCCTCAGCAGGAATGAATGCCAAACTACCCATACTCTCTAGCGTTCTGCTCATGGCATGCGCGACCACATTCTCCTTACCCGGATGATAAAGAATGGTAATGTCATAATCCTTTAGTAACTCAAGCCACCTGCACTGCCTCAAATTAAGGTCCCTCTACTTGAACAAGTGCTGCAAACTGTGATGATCGCTGTAAACCTCAGTTAACACATCAATACAGATAATGCCTCCATATCTTAAGAGCATGAACCAGCGCTGCTACCTCTAGATCGTGCACTGGGTAATTCTTCTCATGAATCTTCAACTGACGTGAAGCATATGCAATAACTCGTCCCTACTGCATCAATACACATCCCAATCCAATGCAATAAGCGTCGCAATATACAGTATACATCCCCGAATCAGAGGGCAATACATGAACAGGTGTTGTAGTCAAAGCTGTCTTGAGCTTCTAAAAGCTCTCCTTGCACTCATCGGACCAACGAAATGGGGCACTCTTCTGGGTCAATATGGTCAAGGGTGAACCAATAGATGAAAAGCCTTGCACAAAACACCGGTAGTAGCCTGCTAATCCCAAGAATCTCCTGATCTCTGTCACTGAAGTGGGATGTGGCGAATTCTAAACTACCTCAATCTTCTTGGGATCCACTTTAATACCCTCTCCTGACACAATATGTCCCAAGAATGCCACTTACTCTAGCCAGAACTCACACTTGGAGAACTTAGTATATAGCATCTGCAATCACAAGGTTTGAAGCACTACTCTCAAATGTAGCTCGTGCTCCCCTAGGCTACATGAGTGTATCTGCTGAAGTAGGCCACCCGACCTCTGATGCTCAGACTTGACTTGTTGGAAATTTAAACATCTGGCTACATACTCCACGATGTCCTTCTTCATCCTCCGCCAGCAGTAATGCTGCCTCAAGTTACGATACATCTTCGTGTCACCCGGATGAATGGAGTACCTCGAACTATGGGCCTCTTCTAGCATCCTCTCCCCGAAGTTTTCAACATTTGGAACACATACACGGACCTGAAACTGTAACACACCATCCTCGCTAATAGTAATCTCCTTGGCACCTCTCAGAAGTACTGTCTCTCTGAGAACTACCAAATGTGGATCATTAGACTGTCCCCAATAACAAAGACTGAGCAAACACACATGCTAGAACTCGGCTGGGCTCCGAAGTGTCCAACCTCACAAGTCTGTTAGACAAAGACTGGATGTCCAAATCTAACGGTCTCTCCTCAGCAGGAATAACTGCCAAATTACCCATACTCTCCGCCTTTCTGCTCAAGGCATCCACTTCCACATTTGCCTTACCCGAATGATAAACAATGGTAATGCGATAATCCTTTAGTAACTCAAGCCACCTACGCTGCCTCAAATTTAGGTCCCTCTGCCTGAACAAGTGCAGCAATTTGCGATGATCGGTGTAAACCTCACATGACACGCCAATACAGATAGTGCCTCCATATCTTAAGAGCATGAACAATCGTCGCAACCTCTAGATCGTGCACTGGGTAATTATTCTCATGAATCTTTAGCTGACGTGAACCATATGTTATAACTCGTCCCTCCTACATAAATACACATCCCAATCCAGTGCGAGAAGCATTGCAATTTACAGTATACATCCCCGAACCGAAAGGCAATACATGAACAGGTGTTGTAGTCAAAGCTGTCTTGAACTTCTGAAAGCTCTCCTCGCACTCATCGGACCAACGAAATGGGGCACTATTCTGGGTCAATCTGGTCAAGGGTGAACCAATAAATGAAAATACTTGCACAAAACGCCGGTAGTAGCTTGCTAATCCCTGGAAACTCCTGATCTCGGTCGCTGAAGTGGGATGTGGCGAACTTTAAACTGCCTCAATCTTCTTGGGATCCACTTTAATACCCTCTCTTGACACAATATGTCCCAAGAATGCCACTAACTCTAGCTAGAAATCACACTTGGAGAACTTAGCATATAGCCTCTGCAATCAAAAGGTCTAAAGCACTACTCTCAAATGTTGCTCGTGCTCCCCCAGGCTACGTGAGTATATCAAGATGTCGTCCATGAAGACGATAACAAAGGAATCAATATAAAGCCTGAACACCCTATACATTAAGTCTATAAATGCCGCTGGAGCATTAGTCAACCCATAGGACATCACCAAAAACTCATAGTGGCCATATCTAGTCCTAAATGTAGTCTTTGGGACATTTGAATCCCGAATTCTTCAGCTGATGATAACCTGACCTCAAGTCAATCTTAGAGGACACCCTAGCACCCTGCAGCTGGTCAAACAAATCATCAGTACGAGGCAAAAGATACTTGTTCTTGATGGTAACTTTGTTCAACTGGCGGTAATCAATGCACATTCGCATAGCCCCATATTTCTTCTTCACAAACAACACTGGTGCACCCCAATGTGGCACACTGGGCCTGACAAACCCCTTTGCTAATAGATCCTCCAACTGCTCCTTCAACTCCTTCAGCTCCTTAGGATCCATATGGTATGGTGGGATAGATATAGGCTGAGTGCCTGAAGCCAAATCAATGTAGAAATCAATATCACGATCCGGAAGTATGTCAGGAAGATCAGAAGGAAAAATCTCGGTGAACTCTTGGACTACTGGCACTGAATCAATCGTCGGAGACTCTACTGTGGTGTCTTGAACATAAGCCAGATAAGCCAAACACTCTTTCTCAACCATGCGCTGAGGCTTCAGAAAAGAAATAACCCTGTTTGGCGTATCAGCTGTGGAACCCTTCCACTCTAATATCAACAATCATGGCATCATTAGCAAAATAGTCTTGGCATGACAATCAAGGATGGCGTGATAGGGAGACAACCAATCCATACCCAAGATGACCGTAAAATCGATCATGTCGAGCAACAGAAGATCTGCTCTAGACTCGTAACCACAAAATAACCACACAAGACCGGTAGATCCAATCCACAACCACAGAATTACCCACAAGAGTGGACACATGAAAAGGAACACTCAAGGGCTCAAGAGAGATAACTAGAAATCGAGCAAACAGAGATGATACATATGAATAAGTAGCTCCTGGATCAAATAATACCAAAGCATCCCTATCGCTGACTGAAATAATACGTGTGATAACGCCATATGAGGCCAATGCATTTGGCCTGGGTGGAAGAGCGTAGAACCTGGCTAGAGCACTAGCTAAATGGCCTCCACCTGATTGAGCAATAGCGGGCTATCCTCTACCCGCCTGGCCTCCACAGCTGGGACGACTTCTACCAGCATATCCTCTACCTCTAGGTGGCTAGACCGCTGGTGCTGGAGTCATAGGCTACTGTCTCTGCTGCACTGCCTTGCCCCGAAGCCTTGGACAAGTCTTCCTCCTATAACTAGGATCTCTGCACTCATAGCAATATGGTACGATAGCCTGCTGCCCAAAAGACTGACCCCGAAAACCTGCAGAACTACTGGAAGAAGCCTGAATAGCCGGTGGAAGATATAAACTCTCTGACGTGGTACTGAAGTAAGAGCTGGAAGAACCCCGAGGACCTGAATACCCACTAGATGAACCCTGAATAGATGGCGGGCAATAGGAACTCTCTAGTAACTGAAATAAGGACATGCTGGAGCTCCACGGGTAGGAGGTGGTGGTGCTGAAACTGGGAGGCCTACTTGGCTGACCCCTCCCATACCGACCTCTTCCCCTAGTTGGGGCACCTGTGAACTCTCCAAAGAACCTAGCTCTCTTATGCTTATGTATCTGCTCTCTACCCTCTAGTGATACCCCTAAATTCAGCGAGCAATCTCGACCACTAGCTGATATTCTATACCCATCTCCACCTCTCGAGCCATGTTATTCCAGATGCTGGGCTGCAACCCCAAGACAAACCTTCGCACTCTCTTTGCGTCTATAGGAAGTATCATAAGTGCATAGCGGGATAACTCAGAGAACCTCGCCTCATAGTCGGTCACAGACATCTGACCCTGCTCAAGGTGCTCAAACTGGTATCATAGCTCTTCCCTCTTAGAGGCTGGAATATACTTGTCCAAGAACAATTGTACAAACTGACCCCAGGTGATAGTAGGAGAACCGACTGGCCTGCCAAAAATATAGGACTGCCACCATCTACGGGCCCTGCCCTCCAACTGAAAAGTAGTAAAGTCAACTCCATGTGACTCCTGTATCCTTATGTTGTGCAGTCTTTCCCTGCACCTGTCAATGAAGTCCTGAGCATCCCCATGATGCTCACCCCTGAAGACTGGAGGGTGAAGTCGAGTCCACCTTTCTAGTAACTTCTACGGATCACCATCTACAGCTGTCCTGGGCTGGGGTGCCACTACAGCAACTGGCTGAACCCCATCTGCGGGTAGTTCACTCGGAGTCTGATAAACAGAGGCTGTACCACCTGGAGCCTGAGAAGTAGGGGTCTGTTCTCCCCCTGCCTGGGAAGTACCCGGATCTGATGGAAATAAACCAGCCTCAGTCATAGTATCCATGAACCGGAGCATGCAGCCCATGACCTCCTGAAAGCCCGGCTGTCATGAAATCCACCGGAATGGGCTTAGCTGCGGGCACCTCACCCTTCTCCTCAATGAGAGGATCCCTCGTAGGGTCTGGTGGTTGTACAACTGGAATGGATCTGGGGTGCCCTCGTCCCCTACCTCGGGACGGTGCCCTCCCCCGACCTCTAACTCGGCCTCTAGCAAGGGGGGGAGCAACTTCTCCTTGGTTCGGAACATCGGCGGTATGAGTCCTCACCATCTCTGAGAGAATAAAAATGGAAATTTAGTACACTAACCACTGCACGACAGGAAGTGAATAAGGAGTACTCTTTCCTAATACCCTATTGCCTCTTGAAGATAAATACAGACATCTTTGTACTGATATACTAGACTTTATTAGATTTTGCCCGTAACATTGTGAGACCTACGTGAAAGTAGTGCTCTGATACCATGTTGGCACGACCCATTTCCATAATAGGTCATGATGGCACCCAACAACATTGACGGTCAATCCAAATGCGGATAACGTTTCTAGTTTTCTCAAACATCATACTTTTTAAGAAAGATAAAGGATCCCAATGGGGTTTAAAAACCAAATACAGTAAGAAATGTAGGAAGCATAATAATACAACCCAAAACTAGTCTACTAATATGTTTGCCAGAACCTGGTGTCACAAGTTACGGGCATCTAGTAGAATATACACTAAAGAATACTATGCTATCCTACTGTCTGAATCAGGGTAGACAGATAAAAATAAAATTACAGAGAAGACCTCTTCGATTGCAGATCGTCATGAAGGAGAAACAACTCACCGTAGAAGTCCTAGATGGCTCTCTGATGCACACCTGAGTGATAATCAGATCCACCTTCCTCAGATCCTGTACATTTAAGTATATAAGTGTTGCATGAGTACATAAACAACATGTACCCAGTAAGTATCCCGTATAATCTCGAAGAAGTAGAGACGAGAGGTCGACTCGATACTTATTAAGGTCAAATAATATATATAATATTTTAATAAGCATGGGAAGCTACTAGTATCAATAGCTTATGGCATGAGGCATAAGTCATGTTCTTACAACATCATGATTTACAAATTTCACATTCATTGTATAATAAAAAACAATACGAGTATGAGTAAAAGATCTCACACAATAATCATGTGCACATTATGCCGAGGCGGCGACTCGAACCAACATAAATAAACTATGCACTTGCCGAGGGTCGATGACGCGCCTATATATGCATCTATTCATACCGAGTCAATCGCCCCAATCCACATATATCAAGAAAATATCAAGTATACACACGAAGGCACGTAAATATCCAATTATGCCATACAAGAGTTCAACAAGTATACAAATTTACTTTTATCCTCTTTCAAGTTCGTAGTATATTCTAGGCAATATAATTAGCAAGATGACATAAAGATATCATAAATAAGGCATGATGTGGGTCCTACACTATCCGCACAATTAATATAGTAGTAGCTACGCACGGAATCTCGTCACCTAGTGCGCACGTAGCCCCCGCATTTAGCAACCATTATCCATTTATTAATCCTATGGGGACATTTCCCTCTTACAAGGTTAGAAAGGAGACTCACCTCGCTCCGAAGTGCACTTCCAATATCAAGAACAAGCCCGAACGAAGACGAATGAGCACAAACTAATTAAACAACGTAAGAACTAGTCAATAAGGGCTTACAAGGTTGGATTCTAACTATTTAAGTGATTTCCCATCCTTTCCCACAAGTTTCCTAAATTCCAATCCCGGGCTCACGTGCCCGGATTCCGAGAGTTTTCAAAGGAAATTGTTCACTATCACCTAAGGATCACAAATATAAGATTTCTAGTTCATTACATCACACAATACATGATTAAATCTTAGTTTTTATTAAAACCCTAGGTCTACCTCTAACCCTTGATTTTACTTAATTTTTAGTATTAAATCTACCTAATGTTTATGTATTTGAACTAAAAGTAAGTGGGAATTACTTACCTTGCAATGTTATGTTGAAACCCCCTCTTTGGATTCACCAAAATCGCCTAAGTGTTGAGAAATATGTAGAAGAATTGAGCTTGAGCTCGAATTAAATGAAACTCACCGCCAGCCCTTTCCGCTTCTGCGGTCTAGGGGACCGCTTCTGCGGTCCAGCATCGGCGGAATTCGAGCCGCTTCTGCGGATCCGGGCAAAAGGGGCTGGACCGCTTGTGCGGTCTATGGGTCGCAAAGGCAGAACCATTTTTGCGGTCCCAGGGCTGCTTCTGCGGTTTCCCAGACCTGAGCCTACTTCGCTTCTGCGATCAGTCGACCGGTTCTGTGGTCTAAGAGCCGCAGAAGCGGTTATGACAGAAGCAGCAGCCTTTATTTCTTTTCCAAGTTCTAACTTCACTCAAGCCTCGACCATTTGACACTCGGGGCTCTCGAGCCCCGCCCGAACATACGGCAAGTCTGAAATCACGAGGCGGGCCCACTCGAACCCTCGAAACACCAAAAACAACGCTACATCGAGGAATCAAAACCCAAAACCAATTGAATAATCTCATTGAACTTCATGTTCTTAATTTCCTTTTAACAGGTTAAAATGCCTTAAACTACTCGGATTGACACCAAATTTTACGAGTAAGTCTTAACGGATATTTCGGAATTGTACCAAGTTTCAGAATCGGAATTCGAACCCGATACCTAGGATTTCAAGGAATACTTAGATTCTTTAATTCTTTAAAATTTTGATTTAACAATTTTACATTAAAATTCATTACTCGGGCTAGGGACCTCGAAATTTGATCCCGAGCATACGCCCATGTCCCATATTTTTCCACGGATCCTCCGGGACCGTCAAATCACGAATCTGGATCCATTTTCCAAGAAAGTTCACCGAAGTCAAACTTGGCATTCTTAGAAATTCTTAAGGAAGTAATTGGATATATTTTTACTCAAAACTCTTCCGACTTCCGAACGAACCGTCCCCACAAGTCATAATTTAGCTAAAGAAAGCGCGGGAAGTTTTATTTAAGGGAACATGGTTCTAAACAATAAAACGACCGGTCGGGTCGTTATAGATATTTACCGAAAAAAAGATTTTTACCTTATTTAGAATTGTATTAGGATTGAAATTCCCCTACTATACAAATGGAAGAATTTGTATTTTTTATTTTTGCACAATGTTGACACGCATTGGAGAGAAATAAAAGTTCAATTTTGTCTTCTAGCTATCAGTAAAAGTGTTCTTCGGTTACTCTCTTCTTTAATTTCAACAGAGCCTATATCGAGGGTTCAATCAAGGCCTGGTTTCAGTGTTCAACTTAAGGCGATGCTTAATTGTTCCATTGCGATTGATTTCATCGTTCATTCTCTCTTTAATTTAATTATTTGATGTTCTCATATTATTTATTGAATTAAATCACGTATTATTTCAAATGCTTATAAATATTATTGTTACTCACTTTTAAGGGTAAACAACATTAGATTTTTAAGGGATTAAAACAATCTCTATAGAAATATTTTTTACCGAAAGATTATTTTAGGCTCGAACCTGAAATCTTTAAGTAAGATTGGCGGAATCCTAACTTCTAACTAGATACACAGTCGGAGTAATGTTGTGTTGATGCTAGAGAACCTGCTATGAAACGAACCTAAGGTCAACTTAATTTGAGCAAAGTACAAGTCATGTAAAACAGTACAATTACTTAGCCAAGTCATTAAACAACAGACCTCCACGTGTCACCAAAAACTGAATGGCCCACCGACAACCTAGGTGTGACTACATTGTACGGTCAAACATGTACCTATATAACTAACTTTCTATTTCTAGTTACCCATACCCCACCCCCACCCCCTCCCAAACCAAATCCAAAATTCTTCATATTATACCTCCTTGTCCTTAAACCAATCTCTTTGTTTTCTAACTTCTCTCTCTCTCCTATTTTCTTGCATGGAATTCTCTCTTCCATTGGTCCAAAACTTACATTTCCTTAAGGTAAGATGAAAAATAATGGCAATCACAGTTTCATATAAACAAACAATGGTTTTCATGTTCTTTGCCTAAATCTTTGATTAGTTCATGGGGTCGATTTACAATCCAATAAATATATCTTTTTCAAAACAAAAATTAAAAAGAGATTAATTTTTCCAGAAGAAGAAGAAGAACAATAATGTTGCAGAACATGGATAATACTCAAGAACATCAGCTTTCTATTGTACATATCTTATTTTCTCACTCTTTTTTTTTGCATGTATTTACCTTGTTAACACTAATATTGTTTTTGTCTTGTTAATTAATGAGTTAGTAATTAATTTGTTTTTAATGTATAAAATAATATGACCATACAAGATTCAACTTAATTCTATTAACATGGAGGTTGAGAGTTGAATGCTACTTTTTCTCTTATTTTTTTGCTTATAGTCCGGCTTTTCCTCTTATAACATTTTGAGATCCAGAATTAGATCATTAAATTCTTTTCTTGTTTTCTTTTTCCAATTTTTGCTGAATTTCAACTTTACAATGTATAGTGGTTTTACTCAAAATCAGATTTTTTCCCGAATTAATTAAAATATTACTATGTAGATCACCCCTAGCAATATTAGTCCCTCGTTTAAATTATTTCCATTTTGAATTATAATGGAATATTTAGCTTTTCAACTGTATTGTTTAAGTTTTCCTACAATGTAAAATGATTCTTTCTTTGGTTCCTAAGCAGACTTGGAGGAAATGAACTTTATTGCAAATGGAGCACTTCACATGCTAATAATAATGGGATATTAGTGCTGCTAAAGTTCCCATTGTTTGTCTAAATTTGGAGTATTTTAACTCAATCTTGCACCAAAGGTCACAATGCCATGAACTTCCATATTCTTTGCTATTTTGCTATCCATTTCTTGTTTTCATTTGCATACCATTTTCAGATCCCACATGTCACATGGAGCACAAAAGCATGTATTTTTTCATGTTTGGAAAATATATTCCAATGACATGATCATTATTCTCTTGATAATTCGTGTTTTTTAGATTGTCATGTGACCTCTTGACTAGGAGGTCACGAGTTCGAGCCATAGAAACAGTCTCTTGCAGAAATATAGAGTAAGACTGCGTACAATTGACCCATGTGATCCGGCCCTTCCCCAGGACCTGCGCATAGCAGGAGCTTAATGCACTGAACTGCCCTTTTATATCGTCTTTAGATGCAAAGAGCTCTAATTCATGCACTTGAGATTGGAAAAGATGATTATTAACTAACATACGTAAGAGTTTTGATTCCATTCTATCATGAAAAAGGGTAGAAGAAAGATGCTGCAAAATTAAGATTCTTTTTAGTTTTTGCTAAAGAAAAATTAGATGTAAAATTGTGACAGAGATTTTAATAGTGGAATTTTCTTTTTTTTCTTCTTTTTTGCAGGAAGAGATGTCTAGCCCCCTAAGTGATCAAATTCTGAATTTCTGCGAGTCTGAATTATTCCCAAATGTACAGAATTCAGAAGTTGCTTCTAGCTCAAATTGTTGCAGTTATGAGGAACAGAGTTCATATTCAACCAATCTTGACATGAACAAATTCAATAATACTATTGAGAAGAATGAAGAAACCAACATCACCACAGTTACATCTAATATTAGCCATTCACGAACCAACAACAACAACGACAACAACAACATTAACAACAATGGTCTGTCGATAATATTTGATTCTCATGAAGATCAAATTGAGAATGATATTTCTGCTTCAATTGAGTTCACACAAGACGCGAACTTCTCAATCCCTCATCATTTACTTAATCAACAACAAGAACTATTCGACATTAATTCTCTCAACAATCAACATATTAAAGTGACCAATGTTTCTCAGTATCCTCCTGATCATCCTCCTCCTCCTATTGTTCCACTTATGGGACCTCCATTAGGACATATATACGAAGACGAATCTTTGTCATCAGTTCCATCTTACATGCACGTTCCTACTACTTCTTCTTCTTCTCCTTCTTGTCCTCTTCTTGATCCTACACTCGCAAACTACTTACCTTTAAAATCAAATCCTACCATGCCTGTTGCTGAATCTTCAGCTATACTTGCTGCTGCCACTACAGGAGGTGGCTTGTTTTTCGGTGCTGAGTTTCCACAAGTACAAGAATTGGAATTTCAAGGAGACAGTGGTAGATTATTTTGCCCTGATGCCTTTCCAAGAGTTTATAACTGCTCGAACGAGCTTCAGGTACTGTTATAGTGAGTAAAGTAAATGCAACAAAAGATAATTCTAACGTTGAGCATAGCTCTAGCTTTTGTAATAGTTATATTCAATGTTACAAAGTTTTTGTTATAAATTTTAATCGTGCAGACACTCAGCAATGAGAGTCAACATTTGGTTAGTGCTACCGGATGTTCTAACCCGTTGTCATCAGATATAACAAGTTTGGATGATCCGTCCTTCAGTAATAATGTTGTCAAATGTTCTCCTGAGGAGAGGAGGGAGAAGATTAATAGATATATGAAGAAACGAAACGAAAGGAATTTCAGCAAGAAAATCAAGGTCTGCATCTCCTTTTAAAAGAGTTTTAAGTTCTGTGTATTGACAGTATATATAAGTTCTTTACACCATCAAGAAACATTGACTTGCAATAACGGGTAACTTTTCACATTAAGTTTGTTATGGTAACCTCGAAAATAAAGTAAGAATTTGCTATAATCAGTTACATAGTACTGATAAATAAATTATTCTTTATACTGTCAGTGTATATAACTTAATCAGCGTTCACTAACGAGTCTGATTTTTGGATCCAAATTTTGCAGTATGCCTGCCGGAAAACATTAGCAGACAGTAGGCTAAGGGTGAGAGGAAGATTTGCGAAGAATGATGAATTTGGGGAAGCTAATAAGACAACTTCTTGTGGTACACATGAAGATGACACAAAAGATGTAAAACTCAATCTTTTATACCATCATGATCCTAATATGATTAATTCTTCAGGACATGAAAATAATGGTCGGATTTTCACTTCCAATTGTCACTCATCTAATAGTCCTTATGATATTTGCCCCCCTCTGTATTGCACAGATGGCCAGTTGCACTAAAGAATTCCTCAAGCTGAACAAGTACTCTTCAAAAACTATCTTTAATCTGCTTTTCCTGATTTCCTTTTGCAGTCAGACTTCTCTATAATAACATCCCCATATAATAGCTATTCACTATGGAGTCGAATTTTTTATTTATGAAAACCGATGTTATAACATATGTCCTTTATAATAAGGGATTGTTACATCAATAGCCGGCCGGTCAGATTCAATATTTACTTTTTCTAGCCGGTATACATAGATTATACATTGATTGTATACAAATACATATATTTTACATGGAATATACATATTATAACATCCGTCGGCTATTTCTATTATCTGTTAGCAATAAAATAATACCAGAATAAATGCAGCTGTTATAAAGAAGTTTGACTGTATAAGTTGTAATTCCATTGTCTTTTGCTAACGTGCTTTATTTTTTTGGTTAAAGTTAGGTCTGGTGGTGAAAAATATCAAGATGGAGCTGGTGAAGTTACAGGATATCATTGCACATACCCATTGGTGTAAATAACTTCAATAATTAGCAAATACTTCAACCACCAATCTTGGGTTTCATCAGGCAACTTTAATTTGTGTAGTTTTCAAACAACAATGTAGTTTAATGTGGGTCATTTCAACATTGAAGTCTAGTAATAATTCAATGAATATCATAGTAAAGAGATGTAAATTTTGTAAATCTGTACTATGTTGCTTTCTTGTCAATCACTTGCATTTTTATTAGCTTTGATGAGTTGCCAACTTGGATAAAGTTGTGTTTGTACTTGTTCTAGCCATGTTAATTATATGTATACTTTCTCTTACAATATATATAATAACTGAAATGATCCGCGGTCATTGCTTTAAAAATATCTTATCTAATTAAGTTGTTAATTTTATATATGCTTGGCGAAGTGGTCGAAGATTTATTGGAAATAACTTTTCTATCTTCGTAAAATAAGGATAACATCTGCATACCCACTACCTAAGTTATTGAGAATCTATCTGAAACGAATTCTCTACCTTCAGAAGGTAAAAATAAAATCTACATACACACTATCTTCTCCGACCCCTCTCATCTTATTATCGTGAGTTGGTCTGTCATCCTCACTATAGTCCACCTAGACTCCAATGCACAAGGGCGGCTCAACGAATTTAGTGGATGCTTGCATCAAGAGTCCTGTGTGACAAGAAAGTACCACAAAAACTCAAGGGAAAATTTTATAGAGCTGTGGTTAGGCCTGCCATGTTGTATGGGGCGGAGTGCTGGCCAGTGAAGAACTCTCACGTTCAGAGGATGAAGGTTGCGGAGATGAGGATGCTCAGGTGGATGTGCGGGCTCACCAGGTTAGATAAGATTAAGAATGAAGTTATTCGAGAGAAGGTGGGGGTGGCCCCGGTGGATGAGAAGATGCGAGAAGCGAGGCTAAGGTGGTTCGGGCATGTGCGGAGGAGAAGTCCTGATGCCCCGGTGAGGAGTTGTGAGCTGCTGGCGATGGTCGGCGTACGGCGAGGCGAAGGGAGGCCTAAGAGGTATTGGGGAGAGGTGATTAGGTATGACATGGCTAAAATGCGGGTTTCTGAGGACATGACCATGGATAGGAAAGTATGGAGGTCTAGTATCCGGGTTGAGGGATAGGGCCCCTAAAGTTTTTCATACTCCACACCCGGGGTTGGGTGAGGCTTGGCATGGCTATTCATAGATGATTTGTGTATTGGATTTTGTATTATGCTAGTTACTATCCGATACTATTGCATGCTATTTTATTTTATTTATAGTTTTTATGTTTTTTATTTTTAGGTTTTTATGTTTAGATAATTATTTACGTATTTATGTTGAAGTTACTAATGCTCTTTTGTTGTTTTTGTTTTTGTTGTTCCTTTCCTTCACTGAGCCGAGGGTCGATTGGAAACAGCCTCTCTGCCCTTTCGGGTAGGGGTAAGGCCCGTCTACATATTACCCTCCCCAGACCCCACTTTGTAGGACTATACTGGGTAGTTATTGTTGTTGTTGTTGTTGTTGTTTATTTATACAAGATATATGACTTTTAGTTTCATATAGTATTATTATTATTATTATTATTTATATTATCAAGGGTTAATTCAAGTTAATAAAATGTTAGCCATATGTTTGTCATACATTACCTTGGATCTTGATCTAAAAAACTTTATTTGCTAATACAAAGATTTGAGTAGTTTATTTCGAAGTTCTAGAATATTTATTATATTAAAAAGTAAATATTATTTATTTTTAAAAAATCTTTTTACACAGATTATATACCTTTTTCTATAAAATTCAAAATTATCTAAGTTAAAATATTATTACTTATTTTACTATTAACACTTTTTGGAGCCTCAAAAGTTTTGGAGCCCAGGCAAAACTTTACTAACCTCACCCTTAAGCCACCCATGCCAATGCATTTTGTCAAAATACATCCCGTCTTGTCACTTTAATGGTCATATGATCACTTTAATAGTCCTATGTCGACCTCACAAACAAATAATCGAATGCCTTAACTAGTAAAATACTATAAAGAAATATCTTTAAATCAATTAAATTCATGCCTTGTAAAGGCAAAGCCACTCTTATCGCTTTACTGTTTATCGCTTCATCTTCTTCGTCTGTCTCAGCGTATGTTAGTCTAACGTGCGCAGAGGGTGCCATGGCGAGAGGGAGAGGCCGACCTCGGAAAGTTCTATTGCCAATATATGCTGAACAACCTACTACTACTGTTCCATTACCAGAAGTTGTTAACATTGTTCCATTGCAAAACAATGTGAGTACTGTTCCATTGCCACATGCACCTGCAGATTTAGAGTTATCTGGAGCTCCTGTGATTACAACCCTTGCTGAAAATGCCGATAACAGTTCAGGGACTTAAACTGTGCCGGAGATAGGTCCGATGATGCAAGAGAATAGGGGTATCGACCACATGCAGCTACCTCCACAACCAGCTGTACTAAAGTCCAAAATAGAGGAGGGATCAAAAATTGAAGCACAAAAAGGGTGGGCTAGTCTATTCCAGAGGAATCGTCTTGCTGCTAATGGTATGTCTCTAGAGTACATTCCACCAACAATTATTAATGGAAAACCAGTAGGTCAACTAGCTAAGGATGAAGTGGAAGAGGAAGAAGGAAAGTGCAAGTGTGCCCTAGTTGTTTTTGTGCTAGGGAATGGCCCAGGGTATAATGGTATGAAAAGGTTTATTAATTTACATTGGTCTCATGTACCTGAACCTGAGCTCTTTTACCATGACGAGGGCTATTATATTGTTAAATTCCAATCCCTGGATGATGCAAAGGAAATTCTGTGTGGAGGACCATATACTATTGCCAACAGACCTATGATCTTGAAGCAGTGGTCTGCTGATTTTGATTTCAAAGCTGCCTTTCCCACAGAAATTCCCCTGTGGATCAAGTTCCCTAACTTGCCTATGTCCTGTTGGGGCAGCAGGTCTTTGAGTAGAATTACAATTGTGCTAGGTAGGCCTATATTTGCTGATGAATGTACGACTAAGCAAACTAGAATCTCATATGCTCGTATGCTCATTGAGGTAAATGTGTTAAAGGAGTTACCTAGTGAGATTGAGATTCTGGAGCCAAATGGGAAAGTTTTATGCAGGATGTGACCTATGATTGGAAACCATTATATTGTGAAAAATGCCTTGAGGTGGGACACAACTGTTTGGCCAATCTACTCAAACCAATCCCATACAGACGAACAAGGTGATACAGGAATGGAGAGTTAAAGCTCCAACCAAAGTGGACCAGAGCAACCAGGTTCCCCAAATCCAGCAACCAAATCTTCCAAAGGAACCAAGTCCTCATGCTGAATTAGGTGAAGTTTTGAATAAACAGAAGGGTATTCAAACACAAGTGTCCCCAGTCTTTAACATCACAAACTTTCACCACTATCCCCTATTGTGATGTCCAATAGGTTTGAAGTTGGGTCAGTGAGCTGGGCAGACCATCCCCTGGATGAAGGGGGAACCAGCCATACTCAATGAAGTGGATATTTTGGAATATTAGGGGTGTAAATAAAAGGTACAAACAGAAAGAGGCCAAAGAATATTTTAGAATAAATAAGTTTGACCTTGTAGGTCTGGTAGAGACAAAGGTTAAACAGAAAAATGCAGACAAAATAGCTAGTTACTTGTTGCCTAACTGGAGTGTTCTAACTAATTACTGGGGAACAATGAATGGTAGAATATGGATTCTATGGGATACTACAAAAATTGTGATCACAGGTTTACAGGAGGACCCTCAATTCATCCACTGCACTGTTAGGACTCTCACTGGTGGACTTATCTGCTGTCTCACAGTGGTCTATGGGTTTAATGACATTGATCAAAGGAGGACATTGTGGAAGACAGTTCAAAACTTTGCTGCTGTTATTACTGACCCCTGGCTAATAGCAGGAGATTTCAATGCTATTATGTCTAGTAATGATAGACAATCCTGTCATCAAGTTAAGCAAACTGAAACTGTAGATTTCAACAATTGCATCCAGCAGGCTGGTCTGGCTGAAATTTCATGGAAAGGTGATTATTTTACCTGGACCAACAAACAAAGTGGCAATGACAGAGTGTGCAGCAGATTGGATAGAGTGTTTGGCAACTATGAGTGGATGATTAAGTGGAGCCATGTACACACAGTATATGGAGTACCACTTATATCTGACCATACTCCCATGTTGTTAACCCTGGCAGAAGAAAACAATCTCAGGAAGACTCCTTTCAGGTTTTACAATGCATGCACTCAACACAAGGACTTCCAGCTTTTGATCAAAGATAAATGGAATGGTAATGCTCAATGTACCCTCCAAGGGGTGTGGAACAACCTCAAATCCCTTAAGCCAGCCTTAAAATCTCTAAATACTAGAGACTTTAAGAACATTACACAGAAGATTGAGAATAGTAGAAAGGAACTTGAAGAGGCCCAACACCAGATGACTTTGTCCTATACAGATGCATTACAGCTTAGAGAAAAAGAACTACTGCTGCAACAAGAAAAATGGTCATTGATTGAAGAATCAGTTTTGCAATAGAAATCTAGAGCCAAATGGATCCAGCTTGGAGACTCAAACAACAAATACTTCTCAGCAGTAATAAAAGAGAGAAATCAGTACAAAAGAATCACTGAACTGATTACAGAAGGGGGTTTGAAGATAACTGATCCAGATGACCTAAAGAAGGAGATTAAGGATTTTTATAAATCACTCATGGGTACATCAGCCACTTCCATTCCAGCTGTTAACAGATTGTATATAATAATGGACCTAGATTAACACATCACCAGAAGATGGAACTGCTGTTGATATAAGTGATACAGAGATCCTAAACAGCTTAAAGGCAATTGGTAATGATAAAGCTCCAGGGGTAGATGGGTACAATGCCATGTTCTTCAAACAAACTTGGACTATCATTGGCCCACAGGTACTGCAAGCAGTCAGGAACTTCTTTGAAACCAGCAGAATGCATAGACCAACAAACTGTGCCTCTCTCACATTAATTCCCAAGGTGTCCAATCCTTAAATAGTCAAAGAATTTCGACCAATAGTTTGCTGTTCAGTCCTATACAAAATCATTTCAAAGCTGTTGGCCAATAGACTCCAGAAGGTCATGAGCAGCATCATCTGTAGTGCACAAGCAGGTTTCATTCCAGGAAGAAGAGTTGCTGATAATGTCATTCTAGCACATGAATTAATAAAGCACTACTCTAAGTCACATATATCTCCCAGATGTATGATCAAAATTGACCTACAGAAGGCTTATGATTCAGTTGAATGGCCCTTTTTGCAGCAGGTTATGGAAGCTCTAGATTTTCCTATCAGATTTACAAGATGGATCATGGAGTGTGTCCAAACTGTTAGCTACACAGTGGTTGTAAATGGAGAAACAACAGAACCTTTTCAAGCAGCCAAAGGTTTATGGCAAGGGGATCCCATATCTCCATTTTTGTTTGCTATTGTTATGGAATACCTTAGTCGATCCTTGGTAGAGCTGAGGCAAGCTAAAGGTTTCACTTTTCATCCTGGCTGTAAAAAACTGGGAATATCTCATCTAAGCTTTGCTGACGACCTACTGCTGTTTGCCAAGGGAGATCCTCAATCAGTGAGTTCCATGTTTGCATATTTTTCTCGCTTCACTGCAGCCTCTGGTATGAAAGCCAACTTGCATAAGAGTGCTGTCTATTTTGGGGGAGTAAAGCCTGAAGTCCAACAGCAAATCATTGATCTTCTTGGATATTTACGTGGAGAACTCCCCTTTAAATACTTGGGGGTACCATTATCTACCAAGAAGCTGACTGTTTTTCAATGGCAGCCACTGGTTGACAGGATTACTGCCAGGATTACATCCTGGACAGCCAGACAACTTTCATATGCTGGTAGAGTGCAACTGGTGCAGTCAGTAATCTTTGGTATTCAAGCCTATTGGGCACAACTCTTTCTCATCCCTTCCAAAGTTATCAAACTACTAGAAGAAATATGTAGATCCTACATATGGTCTGGCTCAGTTAATGTAACAAAGAAAGCATATGTTGCTTGGGAAAAAGTCTGTCTGCCAAAATCTGCTGGAGGTTTAAATTTGACCAATCTGTTACTATGGAACAAAGCTGCTGTTGCAAAATTAACTTGGGATTTGGCACACAAGAAGGATGTGTTATGGGTGAAGTGGATTCACACACTATATATCAAACAAAATCAGCTGGAGTGCATAAATGTGCCTAAACAGGCTAGTTGGATGGTCAGGAAGATCATTGAAGGCTCTGTGCTATTACAACAACATCAACTGATACATGAGCCTGTTTGTACTATCAAAATGCTATATCTCCGACAGATTGGAGAGGCACCTAGAGTTCCTTGGAAGAATTTAACAATGCAGAATCATGCTCGACCTAAAGCTTTATTCAACCTATGGTGCTGCTGCAAGATAGACTTCCTACCAAAGACAGGTTGATTAAGTCGAACTTAGCTGTATATGACACTTGTGTTATGTGCCAACAAGCTAAAGAAACCAGAGATCATTTATTCTTGGAATGCACCTATGCAAATCAGCTGAGGTCTCACACATTGCACTGGATCAAAGTTCAACAACCTCCTCGACAAGACTGGCCTCAGTTTGTACATTGGTTCATAGAGCAGGCTAAAGGAAAATCCACTCGAGCCTGCACAGTTAAAATGGCCTTGACAGAAATGCTCTATGTCCTATGGTTGGAAAGGAATGCGAGAATATTTGAAAACACCTTCTGTGTTTGTGACAAACTTCTTAGATCCATTGCATACACTTGTAACGTTATGGCACCTCCTAAGGTACGAGTACACCTTCAACATTGCCTTTTGTAATGTTGAAATTTGACAGTATAGGTTAGTCAGTTTTGTTTCATTTTGGATAGACAGCTGAGTATAAAGCTGCTCTATGGTTTGTATGACAACCACTTTGGTGATTAATATAAAGTTTAATTACCAAAAAAAAAGCCACTCTTATCCGAGGGGTGTCAATTAACACCTTTATTTTTCAAAAATTATACTATGTAAATAGATAATATGTTTTACTACGCCTTATGTTAAGGTTATCACACGCCATTAACAGACTTCAAGAACCAAACAAGTGAACATAGAGGGTGTGTTTGGTATAGTGGAAAATATTTTTCATGGAATTCTTGAAAAAACAAGTAGTAATCTTATTCATTTTTCAATATTTGGTATGCAAAATAAGCAAAATGACTTCTCAAATGTTTTCATAAATAATTTAAGATATAATAAACATGAAGCCATAAACTTTCAAAGTAACAACCTTGTGGACCCACAAATTTCATAAACTTTCGAACTGCTAAACATTCAAAATCGCAAAATTTCGAACCCGTAAATTTTCAAACACATAAACCTCTGAACTTATAATTTAGAAAATTATAAAATTTTAAGAATTTAAACTGATAAATAATAAAATTAAAACTGAAAAATATATTTAATTTTATTCGGGAGAGGAGGCTGGGTGTAGGGGCGGGAGCTAGGGGACAGTAAAACTAAAAAGAAGATTAAATTAAAAAATAAGTAAAAATTGGAGGGGGTATGTGCGGATGTGGGGGCGGTACAGAAAAATAATAAAAACAATTTAAAATTGTAAAACAAAAATTAAGGTATTTTTTTTTTGCGGGGGAGGGAGGGGGGAGGGGAATGGTAGGAGTGAGATGGAAGAGTAATAGCATGGGTAGTATCATAAAAACTAAAATTTTAAAAAAAAATCTTTTTTAGAGAGGGAGTGGGGTGAGTTAGTAAGGGTGGGGAAGGAAGTTTGGAAAATATTTACCTGTTCTTGATAAGGAAAATATTTTCCTCCAATTAGAGAAAAATAAATTAACAAAAAAAATATTTTCCAAAATATTTAATCCAAAAATTAAAAAATATTTTCCTTCCTATCAAACACACCCATAGTAACATATATCAATCAAGTATTTAGGACTACTGAATTCATTTTTTTTATAGACAATCTTTACAACGATTGGACACTACACGAGACCAATTCTGGTACAGACTTAAAAAAAAAGGCAAAGTACAAGTTGAATTCCAGGCTATTGCCCTGCTTATTACACTGCTTTATATACTCTTAACAATAGTCTTGCCAACATTTTTTAGTAGGAGCATCCATCTACATTTTCACATTCCAACTATTCTTCCTTCAACCATCCTTCAGCTTCCATTTGTATCTTTGCACAATATTCGAACAAACGTCCGTCGAAACATCGCCTTATCGCAAGAACATATAGGATTCCCCACTCTAGTTTGGCTGCAATCCTGCACAATTACACACCAAACAAAAGATAGAGAAATTTATACACCAACGACGAGAAAGAAATTGATGTTCAATATATAGAGGTCGGAAGGAAGGTTCAATTGAGACAGTAGTACTAGGGCGTGCAAGTTTAAATGAGAGCATTGGAGTATGAAAAGTTACCAGCCAAAAAAGTCGAACGTTTCCCTGTTGCCTTTGGTCATGTCCGAGAGTTCTCCAAGAGTAAGCTTATCAGGCAGCGTGCGAGCATACTTGCTGAAAATGTTCTCAAAATGCACCGGGAAATACCTATAGCAGGCGACCAGACAAACGAAAATCATCAAATTGACTTCCAAAGGATGTCAAAAAGACATAAAGAGGGATTGTAAACATGTAATATACTAACCTTCCCTCTGTGTCGTACGTGTGAGTCACTTCCATGCTTGCACTTATGTATATTATGGATATATATTGGGAGAAATGGAGAGGGAAACCACCCCTGCAGAGTCGCATCGAACATCGCTTTAATGAAAAGAGACTATATACACAATGTATGGGTCAAAACCTGACTCGGAATAATTAATGAGATTAATTGGCTCTTAAGCATATTCGGGCTAATAAATGGCATAACTATTCGTTAATAATGCGCATTCGAAGTTCACTTAGCTTAATCAAACGAGGCCACGGCATGTTCACTATTGGCGGGCGTCCCCTCGACATGACCACCGGCGTCCAACGCCAGCTGCAAGGTGCACAGCTATAAATACTAAGAGAAAGAATCCTAAAGGGGGCTGCTCCTTCTTCTTCAGGACTCTTCCTGAAGAACTCTTCCCTAGAAAAGAGAGAAGATCATTGTAAGGCTCTGAACCTCTCCATGGAGAGACAGACCAAATCGATATCGTCAATAAAAGATTTCTACCCTTCTCTCCTTAAGAAATAACCTTTGTCTCTTGCATTTCCCGTTTGGTCTTTTGATTATTACGATATGCTATGATTGACCCCCGATTTAATTTTTTGTGCTTGCAAAGTGTATGATAACTTTGAACTAAACACACAACAACAATACTTATCTCTCGGTTCCAAACTAGTCGGATTAAGTGAAGAGAGGATATATACATCCACAATAAAAGTACGTAAATAATAACCTTAGCTCTATTGAATAATATACTTTACAATAACGTATCTTAGGACTATATTACACAACAACAACAATTATGTCTCAGTTCCAAACTAGTCGGATTAAGTGGAGAGAATATATACATATAAATAATAGTAAGTAATTAAATAACCTTACCTCTATTGAATGCAATAATATACTTTACAACAAGAAAACTTAGGGCAGATTAACTTACCGGCAGAGTAGGATAACTCAAAGCAGCATTGATGACAATGGCAATTATAAGAGATGCTATCATATTGAAACCGATTTGACGAAGTCCTGTTTAAAATGAAAAAGGAAGGAGCAGAGGCAGGTTTTAGATTAAATTCCATCAGATACCACAAACATACACTTTGGATAGTTAATGAATCACATCATCGAGGATATCTGCTAAACATAGATAAATGTCTAAGTCCGAATGATACAGATGACACATTTTCCCTGTAGAAATGCTCAATAAACCAGATCCTTACCTGCTTAAAGTATTCGAAATCAAATTTTCACTAGTGTAATGAGTGATAAACAGATAGAAATACAGTCTACCAATGCTAATAGCCCCTGAATTCGACATCTGAAAAAGAGTTATCCGAGAGACTGAATTACGGATCACCAAGTGGATTAATCACATAACACTAGAGTGTAGCTGCATACAATCTGTTTTCAACAACTTTAATCTCATAAAGCCAGTGGCGAAGCCAGAATTTTTACGAAGGTGTGGCAAAATATATAAAAAATTAAATATAGGAAGACGTCAAAGGGATTCAACATATGATATTCATATATATGTTTTTTAAAATTGAGCTACCTACACAGTGTAATATTTTTCTGCGTAAGGGGTGTCACCTTGGTATAAGGTGGCTTCGCCACTGCATATAGCTACCTATCTACATTAAAATAAAATCTGCATTTAGACAAATTTCGAAATACAATGATTACCAGAGTAAGTTTCCCATGGGTAAATAATGCCATTCTCGTCCTGATCAAAGAAGGCACATGCTGCTGCATAACGCTCAAGCCGAGTTCCATGGGGATGCTCCATATCAGGAGCCACTAGTCCCCTTGCCAGATCTGAATATACATATCACATCTTTAAACATTATATTATTATACTATATATAATAAGTAACAATCTTTAAGCAAAAACCCCATACTTACACAATACGTGGTACTCCAAACTAACAAATTTACTAATTAAAGTCTGAATCAGATGTTGAACATCCAAAGAAAAGTTAATAATTAAAACTTTTCCACTTCTAGAAGAGGATACAGTAGCTAGGCAAAGGCAAGAAGTTATATTTCTCCCTTCAATCAATAATTCTGCTAATTAGAAACTCTACCTCAACGAGGCTTACATCGATACATAAGTATTTCGACAGAGTGGTTCCAAGTTGCAAGTTTTTTCCAAGTCAAGTGTTTTGAAGTTGTGGTTCGATAGTGTATTATTTTGGGTGAAATTATCAAGAAAAGTGGAATTACCAACACAAAAAATAAGACTAATGACCTTTAATAACAAGCCAAATTGCATTAATAATGTACAAATAACATTACACCATCTGTGAATAAGAGTTAAATCATCATTTCCAAACACAAAAAATACCCACATTAATCAGAAGAGAAAAACGAGCTTACAAGGCTTAGGAATAGAAGTTTCCAAATCAGTTCTAACTTTCCGTTCAATAGTCACAGGAGCAAGCGGCGTCTCCGGCGATAACACCTCATTCCGATCAATCCCCGTTACTGCAACCGTCGCCATTTTCACCAAACTCTCAAACTGCAGCAACTTTTCAAACCACCCTTTGGTACTTAAAAACTCTAAGAAAATACCAAAAGCGTGAGAACATAAACAAGAAATGGGAAGAAAGAGTAAAAGAGATCAGCTCAAGAACTTCGTGGCATAGTGCATGCATTTTTTTCGGTTAAAATGAAAAATTTGTATTTCAACCAATGTAACTGTACATCGCGTGTTCTTTGGGACTATAGAACACCTCTCAAAAACTTGATTAACTCTCAACTATACAACCCGAAGGCTGTTGACTAACTTCTAATCTACAAAACTGTGACTATATTCAAGTATTACAAATCGGGTAACAATTTAAGTATCGTAGAGTAGGCTGCCATTTGTTCATCTTCCTTCCAGTGATGTGCACTTGCTATGCAATCAGTTTGGCTCTGATCTTAGCATCCATGCTCGATTGTCTGAATCTTCTTTCGTTCATTTCCATCCAGATATTATATACAACTGCGGCGAATACCACTCCTAGGATAGATTTCCTTGGGTTCCTACTATTTACTCTGTCAGATAGCCATTGGATTTCATGCTCCCAGTTGTGTAACATTCAATTGAAGTTCAACCACCTTAGTAATCCTTGCCACAGTGATTGTGAGTAAGGACATTCAAAGAAAAGGTGATCATGTGTCTCTGTGTTGCCACTGTCACATAAAGAGCAGGCCTGGTCCGTGTGTATACCTCATTTTTCTAGCCTGTCTACTGTTGCCAAGCGTCGATGTAATGTCATCCATAGGATGAACTTCTGTTTCGGCAGAATACCTGGCACCATCACCAGCGTTTCCAGGGTACTTTGGTGAACTGTGGAATGGAATACTTGTATGCACTTTTGATGCTGAATTTTCCCTTCTGGCAGCAAGATTGCATTGCTGCCCAATCATGTGCCCACCAGTCCCTAGCTCCAAATATTTTCCTTACCAACTAGCTTGCCTGCTTTGGTACTTCCATGTTAGTCACCTCCTTCCTTTTAATATAATGGCAATGGATCCATTTGATCCATAGTTTGTCCTTCTTTTGCATTAGTGCCCATAGTAGCTTTGACAATGCCGCTCTGTTCCACTTTTCAAAGCATATAAAATTTAGGCCACCTGCTGCCACTGGATTGCAGACTGTTTCCCAAGCTATGGGTGCCCTGTGACTTGCTTCATGTTTCCCTGTCCATAAGTAATTTCTGCATATACCTTCCACCAGCTTGCTGACTTTCTTTGGAATTAGGAAGACCTGTGCCCAGTATGTTTGCCTCTCAAAAAGGACACTCTTGATCAATTGGAGTCTTTCAGCATAGGATAATGTCTTGGAGGACCAGCATCTGACCTTGTTCACTATCTTGTCCACAAAGGGTAAGCATTATGCAATTGTGATCTTCCTAGTTGACAAGGGAACTCCCAGGTATTTGAATGAGAGTTGTCCTTCTGTATGCTGGAATTCTGCCAGTAGACTGTTTTTGGTTTCCTGTGATACCCCAGCTATGTACATGGAGCTTTTGTCCAGATTAGCTTGCAACCCAGACATCTGTGAGAAGATGTCAAACTGTTTCAGTAAAAGCCTCAGGGAAGTCTCATCTCCTCTACAACACATCAGGAGGTCATCTGCAAAACAGATGTGAGTTAGTTGCAATTTGGAGCATTTGGAATGGAAGTTGAAGTCTGGATTCTTGCTCAACTGCTTCAGTGTTCTATTGAGGTATTCCATGACTAAGACAAACAGATGAGGTATTCACATGCATGTTATTTACACCTAGCAAGTGACAATTGTTGGTGGTTTTGACACGTATGCTTCAAAGGTGTCCTTGTTTTCTGACTCGACAGCTTAAAAGTAAGTGTAGATGTGAGTCGGGTGCAGAACCTAATACCTTTAACACGAAATATAAATTTATATATAAAAATTTATTAAATTATTATAAATAAATATATTTAAAACCATAAATTTGAAAGAGTAATGAGTTTAAATTTAATAATTTTTATAGATTAAATTCATAAAATTTAAATTTTAAATATGTAATTTCGTATAAAAAAGAAGAATGGGATTTTCGGATTACTTGTCATCATCTTTGGAAAATGCTTGTAATGCTTAGCTCCTCACATAAGACTTCTTGGATTTACATGATTCAATGCCGAACTGTCCAAACATTTTCTCAATGGAGGGAATTACAAGCCTCGTCTTAAGAGAATTTGGTCACATCCTCGGACTTGAGCATGAATGAGACAGAAATGCATAACACAATTGAACCGTTGACGTATGGTCTCTTTTCGGAATGACGTCATCAGTCGCATGCGTCATTGTTACTTTTGTTTCCGAGGTGGTTCAGGCGGTGATGTTGAGAGGACGGGCCCTGAAGCAGCTCTTGAAGATGTAACGGGGGATCCGACCCGCGTGGAGAGGATGGCGGGTAGGTCTAACCGCCGAATCCTGATCCCGAGAGGGCATAATTTATTGGAGAGCAGCGACCAGGCCACAACGAATATGACCTTGCTATGTGCGGACAAAGAGCGGGAGACGTTGAAGGGCGTCAGTAACAGGGACCTGTCTCGAAGGGTCGTTGGCGTAGCCTTGCATGTAGCTTTCCTTTTTCCTTTTATGGATCATAAAAACTGCTTTGGTACGTACTGACTTGTATTTCCTCCTTTTCCTTGTCTTTTTAGACTCTCGTCTTGGAGGTGGAGAGGAAAGTGGCGTGAGCAAAAGAAGGCGGCCACCTTCAACAAAAGTGCAAAGAATTACAAACAATGATATACCGTGCATCAGGCATTGGCACAAGCAGGACCCTCTGTTTCGGGTGTTCTGTGAGGGACTTGAACAATCGGAGACTCAGTTGAAATGGAGGGTCGCCGAGTTGGAGCAGGTCGACGAGAAACTGATGGCTGGTTTGGCTCGGAACATCGAGATAGAGATTCTCCTTCAGTCAAAAGAAGAGGAGTTGGAGATCAGCCGTAGGGTAGCGGCGGAGGCGGCTCAGTTGTAGACCAGAATCACCGCTTTGACCGCTGAGCTCGACGCCAAGGTGGCTGAGGTTGAGGCCCTTGAGTGGGCCACTTTGTCAAAGCCTGAAGATGTCGTGCATCGTGAGGTGCACGCAATATGGGTGTATGTCGAGGCTAGATTGGTCGTACTCGAGGAGTACTTATCTGCAGGTCGAGCCACTGAGGCGGAGGTTGAGGAGCAATGGCGCTTAGCCCGTGTCGCCCGTGCCACTTGTGGTTATAGCTCTGATTCCCCCGATGGGGAGGGCTACAATTATGAAGACGTCAAACGTCTAGAGTCCGGCTCCTGGATCTCAAAGACTTACCACCCCGGGGGTGATGGCGGACAAAATAGTGGCCAAGAAGGGCGTGATGCCTGAAGCGGCAAAGTCTCTTAGTATTTTTATATATTTTTCTCTCTCCTCTTTTTGGATATTAGCGGGACCTTTTTTTGAGGGTCAGATGTACATATATTTTTGGAGATAATGAAACATAGCTTTTCTGCTAATTTATTCTTTTTCTTTGCTATTTTGTTTCCATGGTGTTTCGTCTCCGTAGAACGGGTGCTCGTTTACTTGTTGGATTTTTACAGCCTTTCTGCTTATTGTTCAAGTATTGTGTGCTACCGTTAAACTAGGTCGTCGACCAGTGGAGAACGATCGAACTAAGTCGTTGTTTTAGCATCGATGGACTTAGCCATACATGTGTTTTCGGCCTATGTCGGGTCGTTAATTTGTTGTAGAAGATCTCAATGGCCTCGACCAATGATAGCGTGGATGGACTTAGCCATATAATTTCAACGTCTTTAGAAGTGAGTGTGACTTCGACTGTCGTCGAGTCACTCGCTTATTTTCCATGGTCGATCTAGGTCGACTGTTGGCAGCGATGGCCTTGGCCATGATGAAGTCGATGGCCTTGGCAAGAATTAAGTTGATGACCTTGGTCATAACTTGTTGATGACCTTCACCATATGGGTGACCTCGACTTTCGTCGAATCACTTGCTTGCCGTAGTTGAGTTGGGTCGACTGTTGGCAGCGATGACCTTAGCCATGATGAAGTCGATGGGTTTAGCCAGAATTAAGTTGATGAACTTGGTCATAAATTGTTGATGGCTTTGGCCATATGGGTGACTTCGACTGTCAATGACACTTGCTTGGCGTAGTCAAACAGGATCGACTATTGGCAGCGATAGCCTTAGCCATAATGAAGTAGATGGCCTTAGCCAGAATTAAGTTGGTGACCTTGGTCATAACTTGTTGATGGCCTTGGCCATATGAGTGACTTTGACTCTCGTTGAATCAGTTTCTTGCCGTAGTCAAACTGGGTCGACTTTTGGCGGCGATGTCCTTAGCCATGATGAAGTCGATGGCCTTGGCCAGAATTAAGTTGATGACCTTGGTCACAACTTGTTGATGGCCTTGGCCATATGGGTGACTTCGAATGTCTTTGAATCCTTGCTTGCCGTAGTCGAATTTGGTCGACTGTTGGCAGCGATGGACTCAGCCATGATGAAGTCGATGGCCCTGGCCAGAATTAAGTTGATGACCTTGGTCAAAACGTGTTGATAGCCTTGGCCATAAGGGTGACTTCGACAGTCATCAAATCACTTGCTTGCAGTAGTTAAACTGGGTCGACTGTCGGCGGCGATGTCCTTAGCCATGATGAAGTCGATGGCCTTAGCCAGAACTAAGTTGGGGACCTTGGTCATTACTTGTTGATGGCCTTGGCCATATGAGTGACTTCGACTGTCATCTAATCACTTGCTTACCGTAGTCAAACAAGATCGACTGTTAGCGGCGATGGCCTTAGCCATGATGTAGTCGATGGCCTTGACCAGAATTATGTTGATGACCTTGGTCATAACTTGTTGATGGCCTTCGCCATATGGGTGACTTCGAATGTCTTCGAATCAATTGCTTGCTGTAGTCGAATTGGGTCGACTATTGGCGGCGATGGCCCCATACATGATGAAGTCGATGGTCTTGGCCAGAATTAAGTTGATGACCTTGGTCAGAACTTGTTGATAACAGGCCTTGGTCGTATGGGTGACTTCGATTGTCGTTGAATTACTTGCTTGTCATAGTCAAATTGGGTCGACTGTTGGCGGCGATGGCCTTAGCCATGATGATGTCGATGGCCTTATCCAGAATTAAGGTGGTGACCTTGGTCATAACTTGTTGATGACCTTGGCCATATGAGCGACTTCGACTGTAGTCGAATCACTTGCTTGCCATAGTCGAATTGAGTCGAATGTTGGCGTTGATGGCCTTAGCCATGATGAAGTCGATGGCCTTGGCCAGAATTAAGTTGATGACCTTGGTCATAACTTGTTGATGGTCTTGGCCATATGTGTGACTACGACTGTCTTCAAATCACTTGCTTGCCGTATTCGAATTGGGTCTACTATCGGCGGCGATGACCTCAGCCATGATGAAGGCGGGCCTTGGCCATAATTAAGTTGATTACCTTGGTCATAACTTATTGATGGCCTTGGCCATATGGGTGACTTCAACTGTCGTTGAATCACTTGCTTTCTGTAGTCAAACTGGGTCGACTGTTGGCGGCGATGGCCTTAGCCATGATGAAGTCGATGGCCTTGTCCAGAATTAAGTTAATGACCTTGGTCATAACTTCTTGGTGGCCTTGTCCACATGGGTGACTTCGACTGTCGTTGAATCACTTTCTTGTCGTAGTCAAACTAGGTCGACTGTTTGCGGCGATGGCCTTGGCTGCTTGTGCATTAGAGATGGCCGTAGCCATTTGTGTATTAGAGATGACCATCACCTTTTATACATTGGAGATGGCCGTAGCCGTTTATGCATTGGAGATGGTCGTAGCCGTTTATACATTAGAGATCATGCTAGTCCAGTCCCTTTATCATGTCGGCATGGAGAGCGCATAGAGATGTTGATATGATAAACTTGTTCTGCAAATATCTCCAGGTGTCCCTCCGTTGTCTCGTTAAAAGCCTCCCCGAGAAAACCCAATTGGGACAAAACTCAGGTAGGGGAAAAATAGTACGACTCGGGGAGACACCTTTAAGAAATGGAAATACTTGAGGTGGGAGACATTTCTATTATTTTGTAGCATTTTTCATTCCATTGTTTCCAACTGAAATGCTCATTTATTGGCTGCTGCTATGATTTTGTAGGGTCCGTCCAAATTAGTGCCCAATTTTCCTTCGCTTGGATCTTTGGATGCTAATGTCTTGGCTTTGAGGACATAGTCTCCCACTTTGAGTGGTCTTATCTTTGCCCTCTTGTTGTAGTACCTTTCGATTTGTTATTTTTCAGCCACCATTCTGATGTGGGCCATTTCTCTCCTTTCCTTGGCTTTGTCGAGGTCTTGGAGCCTGTTCATGTCATTTTTGGTTCCGCTGGTGTGCGAGTACCTCAAGCTTAGTTCACCGACCTCGACTGGTATGATCGCGTCAGTTCTGTAGACCAGTGAGTACGGTGTTTCCCCTGTGCTGGATTTGGGTGTGGTCCGATGGGCCCATAATACTTCTGGCAGTAGCTCAGTCCATAGCTCTTTGTCTTCCTCAAGTTTCTTTTTTAGTATATTTAGTATTGTATTGTTGGAGGATTCTGCTTGGCAATTGGCGGCAGGATGGTATGACATTGAGAGTATTCACTTGATATGCCATTTTTTGAAGAATTCTGTCATTTTTTGACCCTCAAATTGTCGTCCTTTGTCGCAGCTAATTTCCTTGAGGATGCCGAAGCGGCATATGACATTTTTCAATATGAAGGCGATGACCTCCTATTCACGTATTTGAGCGTACGCACCTTCTTTCACCCACTTGGAGAAATAGTCAGTTAAAGCTAGTAACATCGTACCTTTCCTCGTCCGGGGGTAGGGGTCTGACTATGTCCATTCCCCATTTGATGAAGGGACAGGGGAGGTGACCGAGTGGAGGGGTTCTCCTGGTTGGCGCATCACGGGGCCATACTCTTGGCATTGTTCGCACCAGCGAACATATTCCGCAACTTCTTTCTTCATGGTAGGCCAGCCTGTATGACGCATCGCACGAGGGCGCAGTTACCTGTATGGGTGCCGCAATGACCCTCATGCACTTCTTCGAGTACTGGCCTCGTTTGGTGCGGCCCTAGATATATGGCCTAGGGTCCGCCGAACGTCCTTTTGTAGAGGATGTTTTTTATCAGGCAATACGAGGAAGCTTGTACATGGAGTTTCTTTGCCTCTTTTTATTCGAGTGGAAGCTTTCTATCCTGTAGGTAGGATACAAATTGGTTACGCCAGTCCCAAGTCAGATTTAAAGAGAATACCTCAGTATGGTCGATGGCTGAATGGAGGAGGGTGACCACGCTTTCTTTGTGAAAATGTTCAGTGGACGTGGAAAGTTTTGCTAGGCCATCTGCTTCGACCTTCTGTGCACTCGATATTTGCTCGAAGCGGTACTCGTCGAACTCGGCCATCAGCCTGTGGATTTCTGAGTGGTATTTCTGAAGCCTTTGTTCTTTTACCTGATAAGTCCCATTGACCTGATTCACCACAAGTCGGGAGTCGCAATGGAGGATGATTTTTCGAGCCCCATACTCGATTGCTAATTTCATACCTACAATAACGGCCCCGTACTATGCCTCATTTTTAGTCATTTCGGGTCATCGTATGGACTGGCGAATTATTTCGCTCGTGGAACCTCGTGGACGAGTCCCAGTACCAATCACGATGCGTTGGAGGAAATGTCAGTATAGAGAGTCCATGGGTCGGTATTAGAGGAGGCAAGTTCTGCCTCACGTTCTTTATCCCGTGTAGAAATCCGCAATAAAATCGGCAAGTACTTGTGACTTGATGGCGGTTCTTGGGTGGTACGAGATGTCGTGCTCACTAAGCTCAATGGCCCATCTAGCGAGCCGGCCTGATAATTCAGGCTTGTGTAGGATGCTTCTCAACGGGAAGGTCGTCACCACTTTTATGGGGTGGCATTGAAAATAAGGCTGGAGCTTCTGTGAAGCTACGACCAATGCTATAGCTAATCTCTCAATGTGCGGATACCATGTTTCGGCGTCCACCAAGGTTTTGCTAATGTAATAAACATGGGTTTTTCTACTTTCATTTTTGAGGACCAAGACTGTGCTAACGACAACCTCGGATTCGACCAGGTACACCAGCAGGGGTTCGCCTAGGCTTGCTTTGACTAGCAGGGGTGGTAAGGATAGGTACGCTTTGAGCTTTCTCAAGGATTCTGCTCACTCCTCGTTCCACTATAACCCTTGGTCTTTTTTCAGTACATTGAAAAATTTATGGCACTTGTTGGAGGACCGCGAGATGAATTTGGATAGAGCAGCTATCCGCTTTGTCAGCATTTGTACCTGTTTTTTGCTGTTCAGCACCTCAAGTATCGTGTCTATCACATTGATCTGGTCCTGGTTGACCTCAATGCCTCGTTGTGATATGAGAAATCCTAACAATTTTCCTGAGGCCATGCCTAAGGTGCACTTCTCAGGGTTCAACTTCGTTCCGTACATCCTCAATATCTCGAAGGCTTCCTTCAGGTGATTGATGTGGTCTTCTTTATTTGCTGATTTTACCAGCATGTCGTCGATGTAGACTTGTATGGTCTTACCTAGTTGTTCTTTTAACATCTTGGTGACCAGCCTCTAGTACGTAGCTCCTGCATTTTTGAGCCCGAAGGGCATTACCTTGCAGCAATATGTCCCTTGGTGGGTGATGAAAGTGGTTTTTTCCTTGTCCTCCTCGGCCATCATGATCTGATTGTAGTCGGAGTACGCGTCTAGGAATCTTAGCAGCTCGTGTCCCACGGTGGCGTCGATCAGTTGGTCGAGGTGGGGCAGCGGGAATGAATCCTTAGGGCACGCTTTGTTCAGGCTGGTGAAGTCCATGCACATTCTCCACTTCCCATTTTTCTTTTTGACCATGACAACATTGGCAACCCATTGGGGGTATTTTGATTCGCTGATGGAGCCGTTGGCCTCTAGTTAGTCTACTTACTCACTGACCACTTTGTTGATAGTGGCGTTGAATTTACTTCTCATTTGCAACACGGGAAGGTGTACTGGGTCAACATTTAACTTGTGGGTGGCGATGTCTCGCCGGTATCCCTGGCATATCTGAATGGGAAAAAGTAAACAGATCTGCATGGTTGGTTGAGAACTCATGAAACTTACTTTGATTAGCAAGGCCGTGCTCGATGAAGGCTTTCTTCGTGAGGTCGACGTCATCCAATTGGACTGGGTCGAGATCTTCGACCATAGCTATACAGGACCCAACGGTATCAGGATCTTTAATGGCGTACCTTGTTCGGGTCGACCTCGCTCCCCGACATAGCTGATTTCTATGCCTCTACACTCGCCCCCTTAAGTTGTTTGGTGTGGGCGCAATCTTGAGCTATTCTGTAGCATTTCTTTATGGTGCGTGGCTCGCCTCGGATGCTGAATATTCCCCATGCAGTAGGGAATTTGATCACTTGATAAAAGCTTGATGGGACTGCTCGTATGGCGTGTATCCATGGGCATCCTATGGTGGCGTTGTATGTTGTTTACTGGTTTATCACGTGGAAAGTTGTTTCCAGCATGACTCTTCTTGCAAAAACGGGCAGGGATATTTCTCCGGAGGTCCGTTCTACTACTACATTATTGAAACCAGTTAGTATTATGCAACGCGATATTATCTTGTCCTCGAGTCCCATTTGTATGAGGACCCTTGGATGGATAATACAGGCGCCTCTTCCATCATCAATCATGATTCTTTTAACATCTGTATCTGCGATACATAAAGGTATAACTAAAGCATCATAGTCAGGGAAAGACAAACCGCTGGCATCGGACTTATCGAAGGTGATACTATCTTCGAAGTCGTCATACCATTCGTGGGCGATGGTCCGCTTCAGTTTGTGCATGATGGTGAGTTTGACGCGGTTAATTTCTGAGTCGTCGCCACCTCCGACGATCATATTAATCGTACACGCTGGAGAGGACGGCTTCGGCGTCCCATGGGGTTGCTCACGTTCGAGTGCAAAGTTGGTTTTCCCTTTGTCGCTGAGTAGCTCCCTCAGGCACCCCTGATTCTGCATTCTGACTACTTCTTGCCGCAAGCCTATGCAGTCCTCGGTTTTGTGCGCTCATTCCTTATGGAACTCACATAGGACGTTTGATTTCCTTGTGGTGGGGTCTGATTTCATCTTTGTCGGCCATTGTACCTTGCGGCACAGCTTCTCTAGTGCGTAAACTATCTCTGAAAGAGACATGCGAAAGTTATGGGGGATAAAGGAGGCATACCTATTTCATTTCGGAGTGGAGCGACATGTCACTGTAGTGCATCCGTGTGTCTTGGTGGTGATGGATAGGAGGATCTGATGTAAGGTTGGTGACTTTCTTGTTGAGACGCGGAATTTGTTCCCACCACCCCTCTATGCGTCGATCCTTTCTACATTCTGGATGTATTGTCGTCAACCGTTGGGTCGGCCCATTGAGGCCGTCCTCGTCTGCTCTTACCTCGACACAGTAGGCATTATGGATTTCTTCTCATGTGGTAGGAGGGTACTTCATGAGACAGCTTAGTAGCTTTTTGGTCGCCCCCAACCTATCTCTGCTTAGTCCATTCTGGAAAGTGGCCACTGCCATGCCTTCCGATACGTTGGGTAAGCTCATCCTCACCATGTTAAACCTGGCTAGGAAGTCTCTAAGTCCTTCTCCTGTGGTTTGATGGACGGCGAAGATATCTTTAACCTTTGCTTCTGCTTTTTTTCCTCCTGCATGTGCGGTGACGAACTTATCCGCCATTTCCTCAAACGTAGAAATAATCTTAGCCTGTAGCTGGGAGTACCACGTTAAGGCTCCTCCTGTCAGCACTTCACCGAACATTTTCAGCAGCACTGATGGTACCTGTTCCTTTGACAGGTCTTTGCCCTTTACAGCCGTGACATAGTGGATCAGATGATCCTCGGGATCTGTGGTCCCATCGTATACTCTTAGGTAGGGTGGTATTTTTAAGGTTTTCGGAATGGAGTACAGGGAAACCTCCTAAGTGTAGGGTTTTTCAAGGAATCTTCCAACGTCCCATTTTGGCAGCAACTTGGGGGCACCTGGGATCTTGTCTACCCTTTCCTGGTGTTTCTTCATCTGGTCATGAAGCGACCAATTTTCGTTTTCCATCTGTTCCATCTTCTTAAGAATGGCTGTGAGCGTGCCATAATTGGCCCGTACCTCACCTGGCATGGCGTTTGCTCGTGCCATTTCAGGTTCAGCCATGGCAGCAGAGGGATCTACTATCGGTGCACATCTGAAGTTACATTGTGGTGACTTTTCGATCAGACCACTTAGGGCACTTGTTAGCCATTCTCCCAGTAGCTTTTTGACCTTCTGGGGTACTTCTTAGGTTGCAGATGTAGAAATGCCCTTTTCCCGGAAGATCGTCAGATCTCCAGGTGGGGGAGGTGGAATCTCCCCCACTCGTTGTGGTGCTAGGGGCTTTAATCGAAACACCTTCTTCACCGGATTCATTGAGAGGACCGATGAGGTTGGTTGCAATAGCTACTATCGCTTTCATCTGTGCATTGTTTTCAGCCATTTTTGTTCGTGTGGTATAGAGAATAGTTGTTGGTTGCTGTCTAGGTGCAAACTATGATTTTGATTCTCGAAATCCCCACAAACGGCGCCAAATTATTTGGCTCAAAAGTTATCGATATAATTTACAAGCTTAGAAAACAATCAAAAGATAGCAACGGTAAATCGTAATCAAATATAATTTGACCTAGAAGTTAAATGAACGATATTGAAATTATAGATCTCAAGATACATAAAACAATCTTAGCTTAAGAGAGAAGCAATTGTAGGTGACAGAGATAGAGATAGAGATAGAGATAGAGAGAGAAGTTGTATTATTCGAGAATAATAATGGTTCCTGTTACAACGTGGAGGTATCCTTTATATAGTAGGAGACTTTCCTCAAAATAATCAAAGAAAAAATAAAGAAAAAATAAAAAGTAGGTGGCTTTTCTTACTGAATAAATTAGGTTCTAAACGACGTCGCCTTCGCCCCCACGTCCGGGCCTTGCCCTCACTTTGGTTGGCATCTACTCATTGGGCGTACTCTTTAATCATGGGGACGTTGAGGGCCAAATTTTACCCCATACAATTAAAAAAAAATAAGACATTATCTTATTAAATATGTCGATTAGAGTTTTATCTTCTATTTGTAATATTTCCTTTAATGCTATATAATTTGAAAAATAAACCTAAATTATCATTCCAGAGTGACTATTATGTTTTAATCAAGGCTAAGTCAATATTTTTTTTCCAGATATTTATCAACTAGTAATCCCAAGTTTTACCCACTAAACATAAAATTAAAAATATTTGTGTAAAAAAGAATGGGAAACACTCTCGGCGCAAGTTAGCGAAGCAATAAAATAGTGTTTTCTCCGGCGCAATTTAGCACGGCGGAATTGTCACCGGAAATGGCCAGAAAGCGAAGGAATACTGCTCCGACTGTCAATGCTGTTCCCCCAAAGCTTGTTACATCTGAACATATCATCACAACTACTCTAGAACCCCTCACATTTGGTAATTTTCTTCCGCAGAAGTATCAATCTAAGGAACCTTCACATGCAGAACCAGTTATGAATCGATCGCAAGGAGATGGGTTGATGACTGAAAATACAGCAAGGAGATTGCAATTTTCAGAAATAATGGCACAAGAGAAACCAGCGATAGTTGCTGTTGAAGATGTTGAAAATGCAAAACAAAAGCCAACAGTTGCAGAGATAGTTAGAGGTAATAGAGATGTGCAAATGGGTAAGTCTCTATCCTTTGTTCCTCCTACCATGCGAGATGGTAAAAAAATTGTTACAATCTGTGAAGAAGATCTGAAACCTCAATTGGATTATTGGCAAAATGCATTGATTGGTTTTGTGATTGGGGACAGACCTAGTGAGCAGAATATGGAGAAATTTGTTATGCATGTATGGAATTTTGTTGCTAAACCTCAAATGTTGGTTCATGCTGAAGGGTATTGCATTTTTCGATTTAGCAGTGCTGAAGATAGAGATGCAGTCATGCAATCTGGCTCGTATACTTTTAGAAATAGACCTATGGTGTTAAGACCTTGGGAAATTGATTTCAGTTTTCAGGCTAGTGTTCTGAGCACTATTCCTATTTGGATTCGATTCCCAGGTCTCCCTGTTGGTTATTGGTCTGCTGAGGTTTTGAGTAAATTGGCAAGTGCTATTGGGAAACCTCTGTATACTGATAAGTTTACTGCCCATTATGACAAGATTTCATTTGCTAGAGTACTTGTTGAAGTTAATGCTGCTTATGATCTTCCAGATGAGTTAGAAATTGATACTCCATATGGACCTAAGATTCAACCTGTTGAATATGACTGGAAACCAACTTTTTGTAATAATTGTCTCAATTTTGGGCATGAGACAATTGAGTGTTGGCATTATACTGACAACTCAGATAAACAAAAACAGGACCAAGGGGAAAGAAAGAATCTGAAAAACAGAAACACTTATCAGGGGAAGCACAATAAGAAGGAGTGGATTGTTAGGAAGACTGTGTCCAATGACGAAGTGCAGAATAAACAGGATGGCTCTGAAGAATCAGCTGGACATGAAGTGCAGGCAGCTCAGGATGTTAGCATTCAAAATGCAGGGAATAGTGAGCCAGAAGAGTCAGAAAACCAAGTTACTGCAGTACATATGGTTGGTATTACAGATGATGAGCAGTTGGACAGTACAGGTAATAGGGGCAAAGCAGTCATGCATGAACTGGAAAAGAGGGGGCAACAATTTGATCCTGGTCCCTTTTATAGTCTGCCTAATACTGATCCATGATTGTAGTCACATGGAACATTAGGGGACTTAATCAGTCTCCTAAGCAAAAAGAATTGAAAAAATTCCTTGCTGATAATAAAGTGGATGTAATAGGCATTCTTGAAACCAGAGTAAAAGAACATAAAGCTAAGAATATAATTGGGAAAATTGCTAAGGGCTGGCAGTGGAAGTGTAACTATGAAAAGGCTATAAATGGGAGAATATGGCTACTATGGAAGTCTCATATCCACATTCAAATAGGAACTTTATCTGATCAGTATCTTCATTGTCTGGTGGAGGATACAAGAATTCTTATAAGATTTCAGTTCAGTATTATATATGCACAAAACACTGCAGTGCTTAGGGCACAACAATGGAGGGACCTCAAGTCAATTCCTATACCACAACAAGATGCATGGCCTATAAGTGGAGATTTTAACTGTGTTTTAAGTTCTGAGGACAGGATTGGTTCTCCAATGACTGAAGCTGAAGTAAAGGATTTCAAAGAGACTATTGATTAGCTACAACTGACTATCTTAAGGGCAACTGGCTGGCACTTTACTTGGACAAATAAACAAGATGCTGATTCTAGAGTATATAGCAAGATAGACTGGGCAATGGGCAACTATCAATGGTTACAACAGTTTGGGCATTTGGAAGCAGATTATATGAATCCATTAGTGTCAGATCACTCTCCTATTTTAGTTAAATTTGGTGTTTATAAGCCTCTGCACCCTAAGCCATTCAGACTATATAACAATGTTATGGAACATGACAAATTTCATAACATTGTTAAACAAGTCTGGGAGAAGGAGTATCAAGGATCACACATGCAACAGATCTGGAGCAAGCTGAAGATGGTGAAGCAGGAATTAAAGGGGTTAAATGATCATTTAGCCAAGTACAAACAACAGATTATCCAAACAAGGGAGAAACTTGACATTCTACAGTTACAAATGCAAAATAATTTTCTTTCTCAGGAGCTGATATATGAGGAAAGATGTTTACTAGAAGAGCTGGACAAATGGAACACTGTGGAGGAGCAAGTAATGAGGCAAATATCCAAGGCTACATGGATTGAATGTGGAGATGCTAATACCAGATATTTTCATGCACAGTGGAGAATCAGGACAGGCCAGAACACCATTTCATCCATCTATACTGATACAGGTATCAAGCTAACTGAACCTCTTGCAGTTGAACAGGAATTCCTAAAGGTTTTTCAATCACTAATGGGGGAGACTGCTACTGAGCTTCCATGTGTGGATATTAGTATAATAAGAAGTGGTAGATGCCTCACAACTGATCAGCAAAGAGAGCTTATTAGACCAGTTACCATGGAGGAAATAAGTGAAGCTATAAATGATATGCCTAGAGATAAGGCTCCTGGAGTTGATGGTTTTCCCATTGAGTTCTTTACAAAAAGCTGGAAGATAGTACAAGATGATATATTCTCTGCTACTAAGGACTTCTTTGAGACTTGCCAAATGCCATATATGATCAACACTACTGCAGTTGCTCTTGTGCCAAAGGTAAAAGCTCCTATCACTGTAAAGGATTACAGACCTATTGCATGTTGTACTACCCTGTACAAAATCATTTCCAAGGTGATTACTAGGAGGATGAAGGGAGTAATTGGTGATCTGATTGGTCCAGCCCAGTCTGCATTCATTGAAGGAAGAAGTATTATGGACAATATTCTTCTCAGTCATGAAATTTTCAAAGGATACTCTAGGAAAGGAGTTTCACCTAGGTGTGTCCTTAAAGTGGATTTAAGAAAGGCTTATGACACCATTGAGTGGAGTTTTTTGAAGCAAGTACTTATTACTTTGGGGTTTCCTGCAAAATTCACTGACTGGATAATGGCATGTGTCTCAAATGCTTCATACTCTCTGGTAATGAATGGTGGCCTTACTAAACCATTCAGTGCTAAGAGAGGTATAAGGAAAGGGGACCCTATGTCACCTTATCTATTTGTATTGGCTATGGAATACTTAAACAGACTACTTCAGCAATTGCATAAGAATGGAAACTTCAATTTCCACCCTAGGTGCAGGAAGCTTAACATATCTCATGTATGTTTTGCAGATGATTTGTTAATGTTTTGTAGGGCTGATATAGTATCTATTCAGATACTGCATAGCACCTTTCTTATATTTTCAGCTGCTTCTGGTCTTCAAGCCAATGTAAGTAAGAGTGCAATATACTTGGCTGGGGTTCCACAGGATACAAAAGAAGAGATTATTGCTGCTTTGGGTTTCACTGAAGGCCACCTTCCTTTCAGATATCTTGGTGTTCCTTTGGATTCTAAGAAGTTAGCCATTCAGCATTACTTGCCACTCATTGAGAAGATCACAGCAAGAGTTACATGCTGGTCAGCAAAGCTGCTGTCCTATGCAGGCAGAGTCCAACTTATAAAGGCAGTGATCTTTGGAATGCAAACTTATTGGGCGCAGGTGTTCATTATTCCTAAAAAGGTATTGAAGGCAATAGAGGCAACCTGTAGATCATTTCTCTAGACAGGTAAAACAACTTTATCCAGGAGAGCTCTTGTAGCCTGGGATAAGGTATGTTAGCCTGTTTCAGCTGGGGGCCTCAATATCATGAAGTTAGATATATGGAACAAAGCAGCTATAACAAAGTTACTATGGGATTTGGCTAATAAAAAAGACTGTCTTTGAGTAAGGTGGGTCCATTCCTTTTACATAAAGAATAAATGCATAGAATCAGTTGGTGTGCCATCCAATTCATCTTGGGTGGTTAAGAAGATACTGGTCTGTAGGAATTTGGTGATGGGGAACAGTCAGATGCAAGGAAGTTTGATCAGCAGATTGCAGAGTGTATGCAAGAATGGGAGATATCAGATCCACAAAATGTATATTTCTTTACTGCCAGAATTTCCAAAGGCTACATGGAGGAGCATAATGCTCAATTCAAATGCTCTTCCAAGGCATAGGTTCACTGTTTGGTTGGCTGCTCACAACAGACTTCCCACTATAGAGAGACTGCAGAATATAGGTATACAGATACCACCTTTGTGTGTATTCTGTAAAATGCATGATGAAGAATTTAAACATCTGTACTTTGAATGTGATATTACAAGTAGAGTATGGAGGAGAATCTGTGTTTGGTTGGGTTATACAAGAAATATTGACTGCTGGGAAGCTGAATTGAAATTGATTTGTAGTAAGGTGAAGAGTAAGAACTGGAGAAAGGCAATCACTGCAACAGCCTTCATAACCATTGTTGCATTGATATGGAGAAATAGGAATCTGCTCAGATTTGACAACAAAAAATTTGATGAGGGACAGTGTTGCAAGGAAGTAGCTTTACTAATTCATGCTAGAAATAGGAAGTGTAAAAGGTCGCAAGATGGGCTACAATTACTCAATTGCTATCCTTAGTTTTTGTCTTCATTGTTTTCTTGTCACCCATCGTATAGGAGCCGGGTGGGCAAAATGGAGGCTCGCCTTAGGGGTCCTGTGTGACAAGAAAGTTCCACACAAACTCAAGGGGAAATTCTATAGAGCCGTGGTTAGACCTGCTATGCTGTATGGGACGGAGTGCTGGCCCGTGAAAAACTCCCATGTTCAAAGAATGAAGGTTGCGGAGATGAGGATGCTTAGGTGGATGTGCGGGCACACCAGACTAGATAGGATTAAGAACGAAGTTATCAGAGAGAAGGTAGGGGTTGCCCCAGTGGATGAGAAGATGCGAGAAGCGAGACTGAGGTGGTTCGGACACGTTCGGAGGAGGGGCCCGGATGCCCCGGTAAGGAGCCGCGAGAGGCTGGAGATTGTTGGCGGTCAGCGAGGTAGAGGGAGGCCTAAGAAGTATTGGGCAGAGGTGATTAGGCAGGACATGATTAGAATGCAAGTTTCCGAGGACATGACCCTTGATAGGAGCGTCTGGAGGTCCAGAATCAGGGTTGTAGGTTAGGGGCTCCAAGAGTCCTTCGCACGTCAGTAGGTTTTCTCATAGACGATTTGTGTGTTAGCGTGTGCCCTCCTGTGGCTGTTAGTTATGATAGTTACTGCACGATTTTATTGCCTGCGATTGTATGTATGTTTCTTATTGTTAGTTAATTATTTTCACTATTTTCTGCGGGAGTCACTAATGCTTTTTGTTTTTGTTTTGTTTTACAGCTGTTTTTCCTTTTGTCCTATGCGCCGAGGGTCGATTGGAAACAGCCTCCCTGCCCTTTCGGGTAGGGGTAAGGCTTGTCTACATATTACCCTCCCCAGACTCCCACCTGGTGGGAATATACTGGGTAGTTGTTGTTGTTGTTGTTGTTGTTGGTTATATGAGTTATATAGTTAGAATGAAATGTAAATGAGTAGTAGGAGTCCACACTACTACCATAGGGACAAATTGTACATATTCTTCTTATATCAATACAATAGACAGTTGAGCTAAAAAAAAAAAAAAAAAAATTGTGTACGCTTCAGATTATTCAAACTCAAGGGTCAGTATCAATAACAAATTAAAATATTCTTTTCCTTTTTGTAAGTTTTTTTTACTTTAAGATAATCAATTTTTTATATAAAAAATTAATTTATAAAATATTGCCAATTGAAAATGGGTCTAAAGCCGTTGCTTGGGTTGCTTTACCCTTTAGCCGCCATTGCTCAAGTGCATGCCTTCTGGATTTGCATCTAAAATTTATAGTATTATTTTTCAATAAAATGGTGCTCAGTTAAGATTGCGCGGCATCTCGATTATTTAACCAATATTTAACAGAAAACGGTTAAATTTGCTCCTAAGCTATTGGAAATGATTTTAAAATACCTCTTCATCAACTTTTTTGGTTCACTTATGCCCTTTGACAGTTAGGTCAATGCAATTAAAAATAATAATTATTCTCTTTGAAAAATTTAAAAACAAATATTATGCAAAATATTTTTGTTTTAAGCTAATGCACCAGTAGTCCACAAATTTACTAAAGTCTTCTGTATTTTTTTCATTTTTTACAAAGAAAAAATATTTTTTTTCAATTTTTTTTATCATTTTGTTTTAGTAAAAAACTAGAAAAAGATTGTTAAAAAAAGAAAAATAATTTTGATTAAAAAATATTTTTCGTTTTTTACAAACTGAAAAAATATTTTCGTTTTGAAAAATATTTTTTTTTCTAATTTTTCAGTTTTTTAAAGCGTTTGTTTTTTTTGTAAAAAACTAGAAAAACAAATTTGTAAAAATTGAAAAAATATTTTCTTTTTTTAAAACTGAAATTTTAAAAAAACTAAAAAAATGAAAATAGGGGTCGGGTTGTGGGTAGTTTCTAAAATGGATCGGGTAAAAAAAAGAGTCGTTTTAATCTGGTGCTGCCACATGGAACTTCTTTGAAATAGGAGTATTTTTGTTCCAAAGTATGATAGTAGGGGTATAGATAACTCAGAGATAGATGGAAGTGGCACGTCTTTGTTTAGTTGAACTTTTTATTCGGGTCGGGCCAATGTTTGGAGGCAGGTTAGTTCGTAAAACGGTTAGATATGAGTTAGTCTTTCTAATAGATTAGATGTTTTAATTTTGACCAATAAAAAGTTATCACGTGGAGTTTAAATAATAATTATTTTTAATTCAGCATTCACCTAACAGTCAAAGGGCATAAGTGAACCAAAAAGATAGTTGGAGGGGTATTTTTAGCCAATAGAAGGATGAAGGGTATTCAATTTTTTACAATTGTTTAAGGGTATTTTTAATCTTTTTCCGAATATTTAATTATTCATGAAAATTTAAGTAAGTGAAAAAAAATTATTTATTCACTTTTTATCCACTTTTGGTTTTGGTTTGTTCTACAAAAAATGATATTTATTTAAAAATAATTTAACTTTATTTTATTTATTTTTATCCTTAATGAAATTATTTATATCTACGTAAATATCTATGGCTTATTTCAAACTACGTTTTTTTTGTATTTTATCTATTTTGAAAGGTCACATTTACCCTCAAACGCCTATGATGTAACAAATCAATTTTAAGCTACTTAAGTGCAACTTATTGGAAATTTTCAGAACTAGTATAAACATCCGATATAAAAGTCAGTAGTCATTAATTATTGAAAATACATACATAAAATATTAGTTTGACAGAAAGATCGTAAGTTTACAATTATGTGTCCCATAGTCTAAGATATAAATCCGTCATGTAATAAGGTGATGCATATGCTAGCTGAAACAGTTTCACTAAAAAGGAAATAGTCTTATTTGGTTTGAGAATAAAAACTCGACTTTTGAAAGAAAAAGGTGTTTTTTCAGATGAATATAGTATATAAGTTTAACTTTTTTTTACGGGTTAAAAAAATAATTACTTGATAGAAAAAATCTAAACTCAAGTTGTTTTTTATGACTTTCTGAAAACTACAAGAAAAATACCAACGTGCACGTTTAAGAAACAAACTAATTAAACTGTAGTTCGTTATAGTTTCAGACTCAAGTCTCGTATTATTTGTTACACCTCTGTATGTAGTACTAAATATTAATACAAAAGTTAAACAAAGTGACTGGCATTAAACAAATCCATTATACGACCACAATATACTAATACAGAAATGTTAACCAGGTACCAATTCATGAGTTTTTATTCAAAAAATTCTACTTTTTATGTGTTATTTTTATAACCATATAGTATTCAATATATTTACTGGTTGACTAATTCAAATTCATGACAAGCAAGACATATTAAAGGAAAATCATTCCCTACAAGGGTTTCTCCATTTGCAAGGCCTAATTAATCTCGAGAACTCTAAGTGAAGGAATCCTCATTGGCAAAGTCAAATTTTTTTAATAAGAGTGTTCAAAATTTAAAAAAAATGCCTAATTTTTTCTCTCGATGAGGCTATTCATTGACATCTTGTTCAACCTACCGATGATCTGTCATCAACAATCCCACTAATATGTTTCCACCAAATACAAACAACCTAGGAATATTTTTTTCTAAGACGTGTTGCTTTTACTTTTCTCAATCCTGTCTTCGCCTAATCAGTAAAATAACGCTCAAGTGGATAGAAGCCTGATTCCAATCCAACTATAATTTTATCAGGTGCCCAGATATTTCCAAGTTCAAGAAGAGACAGAAGCAATAAAATCCAATGTTAGCATAACTGGAGCAAGTTGTATTATTCGAAAAATTCCTAGAAAGGAAATTTCACTTGGGGACTAGACTGTATCCAGAGCTCAAATCTAATTTTATTGAATTCCTTAAATTTGATGCCGATTATTTTCATGATCGCATGAGGATATGACATGCATTCTAACGGAGGTAGCCGTACACAAGTTAAGCATGGATCCCAACATACCTCCAGTAAGGCAAAAGAAACTTTGGAAATCAAGCAAGAAAAAGCTTATCTAAAGAGTCTTTGACTAGCGCCCGATGCCCATAGGAATTGATTCACATGGATATGTGCGGACCAATCAAGCCATCTTCACTTGGTAATAGTAATTATTTTTTTACTTTTCATTGATGAAAAAACTCGGGTGTATCTTTTGAAGATGAAATCGGATGTATTTGATACTTTCAGAAATTCAAGATCATGGTGAAGAAATAAAGTGGCTATCAAATTAAGTCATTGCAGGCAAATAAGTGGTGGAGAATTCACTTCAAATGAATTCAAGTTTTTTTGTTGTTGTGAAAATAGGGAATTCAACACTTTTTAACTATTCCAAGATCACTACAACAAAATGACATCGTGGAAAGAAAGAAAAATACTATCCGCAACATGACACGGGGTATGTTGAAGAGAGCAAAAATATGCCAAAGGAATTTCGGGCTGAGTTAGTTGCTTGTACAACATATTTGTTAAATCGGTATCACACCAAGAGTATTCGTAACAAAACACCTTAAGAGGCTCGGATTGGTTTCAAGCAAAAGTTGCTCATTTGCAAGTTTTTGGGAGCATTGCCTATTCACATGTGCCGGATAAGAAGAGATCCAAGTTTGATGATAAAAGTGAAAGATGTGTTTTTATTGTCTATGATCAAATTTCTAAAGGTTAGAAATTATATAGCCCAAAGAATGACAAGGTCACCAACGTAGAGATGTTTTGTTTGATGAAGATAATGCTTGGGAATGAAAAACTAAAAAGCAAGATTACTCTTTTAGTCCTTTATTCGATGAAGATGATGATGAAGAAGTTGGGGAGAAGCCTATCACACCACCTTCAACAGCACCAGCACAAGCTCAAAAAGAAGATGTATCAAATTCAAGTTCTTCAAGTGAAGTGCATGAGAAACTAAAAGTCTTCATGAATTGTATGAAATACCAAAGTGGTAAGAAAAGATTTATATGATTTGAATCACTTTTATTTGTTGTTGGATAGTGAGCCTTTAATTTATGAAGATGTTTCCCACAATATCAAATATGGAGAGATTTCATGGATGAAGAAATCAAGGAAATCAAGAAAAATAATACTTGTGAATTAGTCATACTTTCAAAAGGCAAAAGCACTATTGGTGTAAAATGGGTGTACAAGTTGAAGAAACAATTCAAGGGTAAGGTAAAAAGGTACAAAGCAAGATTAGTTGCCAAGGGATACAAGCAAAAGGCCGGTACTGACTATGATGAAGTATTTGAATTAATTGCTCGTTTAGAAACAATTCATTTTATTATTTTTTTGGCAGCTCAAAATCAATGAAAAATTCATCAGATAGATGTGAAGTCGGCTTTCTTGAATGGTGTTTTGAGGAAGAGGTTTTCATTGATCACCCTTTGGGCTACAAGGTTGAAGGACATAAAAATGAAGTTATGGAGCTTGAGCATATGAAGTCATAAGACCAAATTGCGAATATTTTCACCAAGCCGTTTAAGCTTTTTCAAAAGCTAAGGGAGGCTTTTGGAGCGATAAAATAAGTTGGGGGGGGGGGGGGGCTGTACGTTGAAATGTGAAAACAATATAAACTTGTTTTCATTTGTTTGTACTTGTCTATATTAGTTCATGAACTAGAATATTACATTAGTCATGTATTAGAATATGAACACATTGATATACTTCGGAAGATACAATGTCTAGTAGTGCCATCTATGTACTTTGAAAGATGTGAGGTGTGGACTTAGTTATTATGTTTATATGTAGTGTAGGCTAGATACATGAAAGATTTCTCTTATAAATTCTCATGTATTCTTAGCCATTTGGAGCAAGTCAATTTCTTTTTGTTGATAAACTACCATTTTTAATTCATCAAAATTGTTCTGTACATAATAGGAACTACTGACCAGCTCCTTTTCTTTTCTTAGACTATACTTAACTCCTACATCTCAAGGATGTCTCCCTATATACTATGCTAGTCATCTATAATTGTTCATATCCTATACATATGATTCTAAAGAATACTCTATCATAAACTGAAATACATGTAAGTACAGGACTCTCTAGTATCCCGGCTATGTATATCTATCAAAATCTTCCATATGATCCTTCCAATTGTTGTGTATATAGATCTTTATATGGACATATGAAGCGATCTCTCAACATATCTGCTCTGCTGATGTACATCTACTTTGAAACCTGATTGCATTCCTGTCCCTCCATATACTGTGCAGCACCATGCCAAAAACTGCTCCAATAATATTGCCAATTCCTTTGTTCTTCCTAGCATGATAAGTCACCCAATGTAGCTCCTCCTCCCAAGTTTGAATCTATCTTTGAATTCACATCCAGTTCAACAATCTCTTCCATATAGTACTTATGTATGAGCATTCAAAGAATAAATGTTCCAATAGTTCTTCTTCCTGACAACAGAATACACACATTAGATTTACTTGAATTCCTATTTTCTGCAGTGGATCCACAATATGTAGTCTTCTTTGAATGGCCAACCACATATTGAATTTATGTCTTGGATGTATATGAGGGTGTAAGATCAAACTTTTTCAGAATACTTTCTTCCCCTGAGAAGTTTGCAAGTTATATAGCTTATTGATATTGAATTTACCACTTGTGCTCTGTAGAGATTCTGGCCTTTCTTGTAAATTGCCTTGTAAAGTTGGTATATTCAATATAAACTTCCTTTGCGCAATAATCGTCCTTACAACCCAAGCTGTACTCTTGGGTATAGGCATGGTGTCAATACTTTTGTTCTTTATGTAGTAGGCGTGGACCCATCGAATCCACAAGTAGTCTTTCTTCATTGTGATTGTACATAGATGCTTCATTATTGCAACTTTGTTCCAGTTGCATAGATTTATCACATTCAAACCTCCCATTATTTGTGGTAAATAGACTATGTCCCATGCTACCAAAGCTCTTCTGGATATGTCAGCCTGCCCAGTCCATAGGAAAGTCATGTAGATTGCCTCTATCCTTTTAATGATTTTCTTTGGTAATAAAAATACCTGAGCCCAATAAGCTTGCATCCCAAAGATTACTGACTTGGTGAGTTGCAATCATCCAGCATATGATAGTAGTTTTGAGGTCCAGCAGCTGATCCTTGCAGTAATCTTTTCAACTAATGGCCAACATTGATGATTAGATAGTTTTCTAGGAGCTAATGGAACCCCTAAGTATTTAAAGGGTAACCTGCCTTCATTGTAGCCCAAATCCTGCAAAATAAGTTCTTTCATCCTCTCAGATATACCTGCAATGTATACTAAGCTTTCTCAGGATTTGCTTGTAGTCCTGATACTTTTGAAAATATCAGGAATGCATCATGCAGTAGCTTAATTGACTGTAAGTCAGTTATGCCAAACATCAATAGATCATCAATAAAGCACACATGCATCACTCCCAGTTTTTTGCACATTGAATGAAAATGGAACTCTTTATTTGATTCCAGTTGACTAAATTACCTTTGTAAGTACTCCATAGCTATCACAAATAAGTAGGGTGACATAGGATCACCCCGTCTTATCCCCTTCCTCCCCTCAAATGGTTTTGTGAAGCCTCCATTTAAGGTCAAGGAGTAAGATACAATTGTTATGCACTCCATATTCCAACACACAAAATTTATGTGGAAACCCCAATCCTATCAATATCCTTTTCAAATAGAATCAATCCAATGTATCATAGGCTTTTCTAAGATCAACCTTGAGGATACATCTTGTAGATATGGCTTTCCTTGTTTAGCCTTTAAATAGTTCATGAGTGAATATGATATTATCAGTAATATTCCTGCCTTCAATGAATGCTGATTGAGAGTCTCCTAATAATGAGTTCATGAGCTTTTAATCGCGTAGTTATAATCTTTGTGATTATCTTATAAATAGTTGTGCAGCATGCTATTGGCCTAAAGTCCTTAACCTGACTAGGATTAGGAATAAGAGTAATAGCAGTACTGTTTATGGAATTTGGAAGCTTTCCTGTCTTAAAGAAATCTAAGACATCAGCAATCACATATGCTTTGATCACCTCCCATTGGTTTGTGTAGAATTCTACTGGAAAACCATCTTCTCCTGGAGTTTTGTCAGTTGGCATGCTTTTAAGAGATCCCATTATCTCTTCCTCTGTGAATGTCTAGATTATCTCCAGTTGCCGTAACCTTGTTAAACAAGGTCCCTTTTTAATCACCTCAGTATCTGGGCATGGGTGCACCGGTGGAGACTTACCCATTAGTGCCTTAAAGACTTCAAAAAATTGCTCCTCCACTTGTTTAGGATCTGTTAGTTTGATACCTGCATCATTGTGAATAGAGACAATAGCATTATTGTTAGTACGCATTTTCCATTGAGCATGGAAGTACTTGGTGTTGGCATCTCCATGTTGGATCCAAGTAGCTCTAGACTTCTGCCTCATCACCTGCTCCTGAATGTTACTCCATTTCTCCACTTCTAATAAGGCTTCCTTTTCTTCTTTTATGTATTCCTATCTTAAAGGCTGAATATACAGTTGATGTTGAACCAGTTCTAACTTCTGTTTTGTTTGACTCAATTTTTGCTGGTAAGATGCCATATAATTGATCAGATCTTTCAATGCCTCCTTCAGTTTCCTGAGTTTATACCATGTCCTTGACTTTCCTTGCTCACCCTCATTTTGCACCCATACTTTTTTCACTATCCTTGTAAATTCAAGATGGTGAATGACAGTATGGTACAATCTAAATAGCCTGGAATGCAGTTGTTGTTGAATGATACCAGTCCTACAGTTCATCAATATAGGGGAATGATTAGATACCCCAGGGTTTAGATATTCTACCTCAATATGCCATTTGTTCATCCAACTGAAGTTCCCAAAAGCCCAATCTATTTTACTATACACCATCACATTTTCATTCCTTTTATTGCACCATGTATAGTACCATCCTATGCTTTTCAAGGGAGTGAGTTGCATTTTTTCTAAGAACTCCTTAAACCCTTGTACCTCTGCCTAAGTTGTGGATATAAGGTCTCCATAATAACCAAATTCTTCCATTATATGCACAATTATAATTAAACTATACTTTCCAATTGTTTACTGTTTTCAGAGCTATTCTTTTTGCCTTATTCTCTTTCAACCTTGTCTCAATTAGCCTATTTGTGGTATTGCGTTGGCTTGTAGAACAACTTGGTTCATCCCCAGTAGGCACTAGTGCTCTTTTCTCATAATTTCTCTCACTCCTTATTACTGAGAGTGGTGGGAATTCATTACTATCTAGCTGCCCAACGTGGAACCTCTTCACATGTTCTTCTCTCTACTCGTTTCACAGCTAAATTCTGTTGGAGCAAGTCAAGTTGAAATCATCCTTTCCTCCACTTTCTTCTTTGCGAGTTTGAGTATTTTTTTGTGTTGTCATATCCTCTATCATCCGGAGAAAGCAAATGTTGTACCCGATGCTCTCAGTCGGCGTCCTATGGGAAGCTTAGCTCATGTTGAGGCAAACAGGTGAACTATGATGAAGGAAGTCCACTGCTTAGCAAGTCTAGGATTTTGGCTTTTTGACTCCAAAGATGGTGACATTATTCTCCAACAGGGGTGAATCCTCCTTAATCGATGAAGTAAAGGACACTATTTTCTTTCTCTCTCTACTTTGATACATGTCATTCTCTTCCCATATTCCCTGAAAGTACGATGTTTAATCAAAAAATTTCTCTCATCCACATCACCTACGTCTCTCTGATCCCAATTTCTCCAATTCCCTCAGATGTTGCTTTGGCTCTTCTTAGTCATTGTAACTCGAACACGAATAAATCCAATGAAGAATGGTTCGCTAATAAACTCGAGGTTAGTAAAGCAATAGGTGTGTGAATATTGGAGAAAGAAGAGTCCTTATTCTGCCACCATTGCTCGATGGGGTCATCCTCTCAAGGTTCATCTTCTAAAGAAAGAAGATATTAATATTGGATAAACTCGAGGTTCTCAACTTCCGTCATCTTTAATACAAGATTCAAGCTTTAATAGAGTTCTTATTCTGTCACCATTGCTCGAGGGAAGATTTGCCAGAAATTAGGATTTATTCTTGAACAAAGACGACGGAGTTTGGGGCTGAGCAACTTGAATTTTCTGTTTATATATTTCAATGTATCTCGCAATATTTTCATGTATTTAATTGTATTCATTGTCTTTTTCATCGTATTTTCATGTATCTCGTTGTATTCCATGTATTTCATTGTATTCACTGTCTTGTTGTATTCCATGAATCTATTCATATTTTTTTAATTAATATAATTTATATATTCAGATGTATTATATAACTTATCTAATGATTGCTATGTTTTTGGGGTGCTTTACGGTTGAGAATCTTTTTATAAATGGAAATAAAAAATCTGTGTGTTATAATTGAATTTATTGTGTTATATTAGGATTCTATTATGTTAATTGATTCACTTTCCATTTAAAAAGAGTGTAATCCTCTATTTCACGTCGTGAATACAGTCGAACACAATAATATGTCCAGCTGTAATCTCATGTTTAACACCATGAATACAATTGAATACACTCGAATACAATAACTGATTAGCTAGACTTCCCTGATTTACGCATATTTTTGCAATTGTATTCATAAATACAGTAGCTTAAATACAATTAATACATCTTATAACAACATAAAATGTATCTACAATCCGTAATATTGCAAATGGTATCTATAAATAGCTAATTATCACTAAAACATAGTAGTTTATGAAAATTTCTCTTATATTTATAATGAGGCTTTAAAATTTTAGGGTTTTTAAAGAAAATTAGGAGAATACAATGTGCCCTAGTGTAACGGGGAATATGAGAGATCTTTTAATAATGCTAGAAGATTAATTCGTTACATTATTGTTACGACCTCAGTTCACCATTCGTGAACCATCGTGACAATACCTAGTCTCTACAACTAGGTAAGCCTAACAATGCGGAATATAAACAACAATTGTGGAAGAAATAAGTAAAAACTAAAATAGTGAAAAAATAAAGTTTAAAGTGCCGCTCGACATACACAATAACAACTCTTGAAACTAATAACATTTTCCAAAACCCGGAATCTCGTGATCACAAGCCTTTGAATGTCTACAAACATCTAACTCTAGAATATCTATCAAAGAAATAAAAATGCAGAAGGTCTAATACAAAAAGGGAAAGTAGAAAGGGACTGTTTGGTCTGTGGATGCGACAACTATACCTCAGAGTCTTTACAAGAGCCTTGTCTCAAGCGTGGTAAGTCTGAGTAGAAATACCTGGATCAGCACATGAAAACCCAGCGCAAAAAGGGAATGAGTATATCACAGCGGTACTCAGTAAGTGCCAAGCCTAACCTCGGTTGGGTAGTGACGAGGAAGGTCAGGGCCCTATTAAGGTTAAAGAAAATATAAGGTTTAACAGTATAGAACAAAAATAGTATAAATAAGTACAGTAGTAAAAGAAACACAGGATATAAGGACAACAACATCTAGCACAGGGGCAAAGTAAACACAAGGAGATACAACTCAATGCAAGGATAACAACCGGAGACCTCCCAGGATACCGTCCCATAGTCCAACTCATAATGCGAGGGGATCTCCGGGAATACCGATCCATAGTCCCAAATGTAAATATCCAGTGAAGGAAGAATCTATCGGGTGCAGTCCCGTAGTTCCAATGTAAATGTCAGGGGGATCCCCCGGAATACCGTTCTGTAGTCCCAAAGTAAAGATACAGGGGAATCTTCTGGGATACCATCCCGTAGTCCCAAAGAAAATACATAGCTACAACAAGAAGAATAAACAGTTCAATTCAAGTTACATACTAAGGTAAAACATTTATTTCTAACCTAGCATGCTGCACGAAATCCAAATAAGGCAGTTTGAGCAAGTAAGGCAATTAAATCAATTAGACATGCTTTCCTAGGCTAACAACATACTTAAATTTGCAGGTAGTATAAACAGGAAAAGAAACATAATGGTAATTACTTAGTGAAAACCCGAATTTTCAATAATTAGCACAAGTACGCACTCGTCACCTCACATACAAGGCATCTCAATTATCAATAATACCAAATCTTAAGGGGAAGGTCCCCCACACAAGGTTAGGCAATCTACTTACCTAGAACAGACTCAAAGTCAACCCAAAATCACGTCTTTGCCGTGGGTACTCGACTTTAAATGACCCAAATCTATTCAATTCAATTACATAATGTAAATAACTCTTCAAGAAACTGATTCTACAAACACGTTCTAAGCTAATATGCGAAATTAAATAAAATGACCAAAGCTCCCCTCGGGCTCACAACTCGAAATCGGGTAAAATTCATATTTTCAAAATCCTTATACTCTCACGAGTTCATGCATACCTGTGAGAATGCACGGGAGAAAAATCTATTATTGATTAATTATGACAGTGATACAATGAATCCTATATATACAATGCATGTCCTACTCTTAATACATATGGGATTAGGATTATTTACTACTAATTTATTACTATTTATGCAATGAAACTAACACTCCCCCTCAAGCTGGTGCATATAAATTATATATACCGATCTTGTTGCATATATTACTAATACAAGGACCAGTGAGGGACTTGGTGAAATTATCAGCAAGCTCATCATTCGACTTCACATATTTTGTAGCAATATCTCCCGAGAGTATCTTTTTGTAAAAAGTGACAGTCAATCTCAATGTGTTTAGCTCTCTATGGAATACTGAATTTGATGCAATGCTTGATTATCACACACAAGTCCCATCTGAGTAATCTCACCAAATTTCAAATTCTTGAGCAACTGTTTGATCCAAATTAGCTCACATGTGGCTATAGCCATTTCTCGATATTTTGCTTCTGCACTAGACATCCCGTCAATCATAGCATATTGCCATCCGGAATGAGACAGTGCTTCACCTGTAGACTTAAGAATGGAAACGTAGGACAAAGATGACATAAATGCACAATGGGATGATGAGAGACGATGGTCACTTAAACCGATATAATGAGGATAAGGATTAAGTATGGACCGTATACATTTTCGTAGTGCAATCGATTTATTAAGAGGAGATAAGTCCGCAGTATTAGCAGGGTTAGGTGCAGGATGTGAATCAGCTGGGCCTCATGCTGGGGGTAGACGACGATGTAAGTTAGGAGTGGTGGAGCTGTAGAAGGTTGAACTGGACTAGGTGGTGGCACTGGAGCTATAGTTTGGACTGGACTAGGTAGTGGCACTGGAGCTATAGTTGGTGCGACTGGACTAGGTGGTTGCACTGGACTCGGTGGAGACACTGGAGCTGTAACCGGAACTGTAGGCGGTGGAGCTATGGAGGAAGATGAATGGGAGATAGGGACTGAATCTCCAAAATAAACAACAAGTAGCACCTCAGAAATATCTAAGTGATTAACTGAAACTGTGAAGTATGATTGGGTTTCAAAGAAGGTAACATCAACAGACATAATAAGTCACTGAAGGTCAGGAGAATAACATCGATATCCCTTTTGCGTTCTCGAATAACCCAGAAATATGCACTTAAGAGCACGAGGAGCTAACTTATCTTTTTCTGGAGTAAGGTCATGAACAAAGCACGTACTCCCAAAGACACGGGGTGAAAGAAAGAATAAAGGTAAGTGAGGAAATAGGACAGAGATTGAAACTTGATTTTGGATAGCTGAAGATGGCATACGATTAATAAGATAAAAAGATGTAAGAACTGCATCCCCTAAAAAACGCACCGGACCATGAGATTGTATGAGTAGGGTACGAGAAGTTTTAATACGATGTTTATTCTTTCTTTCAGCTACCTTATTTTGTTGGGATGTGTAAGGACAAGATATTTGACAAAAAATCCCATGGGAGTTCATTAACTGCTGAAATAGGGAAGACAAATACTCTAAGGAATTATCAGTACGAAATGTGCGAATAGAAGCCCCATGAATTTCAGCATGGAAGGTTTGGAAAATAGAAAAGAACTCAGATAGGTTTTTCATCAAAAATATCCAAGTGCACATAGAACAATCATCAATGAAACTGACAAAGTAGCGGAATCTTAAGGTAGAACTAACCCGACTAGGACGCCAAACATCTGAATGGACTAAAGTAAAATGTGACACTGCTTGATTGTCAAGACACTGCGAGAAATGGGAGCAGGTATGCTTACTGAGTTGACATGACTCACACTCTAGAGTGGATAAGTGAGATAAGCCAAGTACCATTTTTTGAAGTTTTGACAAACTGGGATGTCCTAACCGTTTATGTATCAAATCTGGTGAATCAGTAACGAGACAAGTTATTGGAGGAAGACTAGATGTGAGTCCATGTGGTTTTGCAAGGATAAGGTAATAAAGTTCATCTGATTCACGTCCGGTACCAATTATCCGCCCTGTACTGCATTCCTGTATAAAAACAAGGTCACCAAGAAATAAAACAAAAGATTTTAAGTGATTTGGCTAAGCGACTAACGGCTTTGAGATTAAAAGGACTACTAGGAACATAAAGAACTGAGTCTAAAGGTAAGGAAGGAAGTGGACTTGCTTGACCAATTGCGGTTGCCATGACTTGAGACCCATTGGCCATTGTGACTGTTGGAAGAGATTGAGAATATGAGATACTAGTGAAAAGGAATTTGTAATCAGAAATATGATCAGATGCACATGAATCAATGACCCAAGACTCAGGAGGTGAAGATTGGGAGACACCGGTCATACTACTATTTTTCGAAACAATGGAGGTTAATCCTGAAGAAATTTGTTTACGTGCTTTGTGCTAAGAACTCAATATAATTCGGTAAAAAAACCATCTGGATTGGATTTATTAAATTTTCCAATGGATTGTGAGTGAAAGGCTTCAGGTACGAATTCCATTATAATACCGTGCCGGAAAACGCAGAAAATTGCTGGGGATCACTGTTCACGCCGGAAATATCACTGTAGCTAGCAAAAAAATTCCAAATTTTTCGGAATCTATCAGAAATAGTACCAATAGACTCAGAATTGCAAGGAGATGAAGTTTTTATGAAGGAACATTTTCAAAATCTTACAGGAAGGGGTCACACACGCCGTGGGAAATAGTTCTCTGATAGGCGTGTGGCTTACTATTTTCCGGTGATTTTTTCTGGGGTTTGTTCGGATCTCTCTTGGAAACCTTGTGGTGGTGTTGGATTTCACAGAATATTGATAATTAGTGATTTTGACACAATTAACCACTTAGGTCACCGAAACATTGCACGGTGACTGAGTCTTTCTTCCCAAATATCTCTGGAATGACGTACAACGAGCTCTTCTCACCAATGCTCTGATACCGTATGAGAATGTACGGGAGAAAAATCTATTATTGATTAATTATGATAATGATACAATGAGCCCTATATATAAAATACATGTTCTACTCCTAATACATATGTGATTAGGGTTATTTACTACTAATTTAATACTATTTACACAATGAAACTAAAAACACCAATAGCACCAAAATCAGTACTCAAAGGTCTCTAATTAATCAAGCCATAACCCTCAATTTACCAATGATTTTCCTTAATTTATCATGCTTACAATGATAAAAATCACCGCAATTGCAAGTTTAAGGACCAAAGACCTTACTCCAATGAATTCCTCTGAAAATCTCCCTTGAAAATGCTTTCCAAGGCTTCTTCCCGTTTGAAAAGTGGTAAAAAATAACTCAAATTCATGAAGGCAACTATTTATATGTTCTACCCAGCTAATCCACTTCTGCGGTCATGGGACCATACCTGCGGTCCCACTTTTGACGGAACAAGGGTCGCATCTATGACATATTCACTAAACTCAGATTCCACACCGCGACTTCCCGTACGCAGATACGATACCGCTTTTGCGGTAAATCTCCCGCTTCTGCGGCTCCTGCTGGTTCTCCCCCTTTCAGCTTCTGCAGTGATACTTCCGCTCCTGTGGCTACGCACTTGCAGGACCTAACCACAGGTGCGGTTATGACAGAAGATCATCAGATAAAGCTGCTCAAATAAACTTCCAATTTTTTCAAAAACCTTCCGAAACCATCCAGAGGACCCACTGACCTCAAGAAAAAGCACAAAAAAGTCTAATACAGTTGTCAAAACTTATACCAATTCTTAAAACACTTAAAAGGAATAATCAATTACGGATTCAAGCCTAAGAACTCCAAAAATAAAAATTTACGCTTTCGATCAAAAAGTCTATCAAACCTTGGCCGAATGATATGATATTTTGCATACACGTCACATTTAACACTACAAAGCTGCTCCAACTTTCGGAATTCTATTCTGCCTCTCGGATCAAAATCTCACTATCGAACTGAAAACTTCAAAATTCGACTTTCGGCATTTCAAGCCTAAATCAGCTACAAAATTCCAAAACGCAATCCGAACATGCTTCTAAACCCAAAATCACCCAACAGAGCTAATAGAACCATCAAAATTCCATTCTGAGGTCGTCTTCACACTGCTACGACTATGGTCAAATTTCCAAAACTGGACTAAGTGTCCCAAAACTCCAAATAAACCCTCCAGATAACTCAAAATAGCAGAAACAAACACATGAAAAGCAATTAATGGAGGATCATGGTGTAAATTCTTATAATGACCAGTTGGGTCATTTTAATTATTTCTATGTTTGTTACAATATTTCAAGAAAGATTACGAAAGGTAGTGAACTAATTCCGTTTATTGATCTATTCTGACACCAAAAGTGCTCACTTTTGGCAAAAATAAAGGTTCAAAACTGCTAAAGAGTATATCTAATGAATGATTTCAGATCTACTTCAAAAAATAAAAGGACCATTTTTGTCATATTTCGGGAATTTTATAGCTGTTGTTAGACATAGTATTATTGAAATTTCAGAAGAACATTTAAGTTTAAGTTGAAAAATGGTAATCGAAGGTTACTATGTTTGCACATGAATATCCTTTTTTTAATGAAAGGAAATATACATACATACATACATATATATATATATACATATATATATATATATATATATAAATCAAACTTACATAGGATTTATATAGTCCCTAAGGACATTACTATTATTAAGAGTTACTAGACTATTACAGATATTAGAGTTCAATTTTTTGATACCCAAAAAATACGTTGCATATCCTTTTCCAAAAAAGATTCAACAAAAAGAGGTGGACGTGCAAGGCGATAACATGATCCTGACTTGAAATTCCTAATTGCTTCATTCGCTAGGCAATTCGCTACTGCATTCCTTTCCCTAAAGCTGTGTCTAATCATCGGGGACTTCAACTGTTACATTAAGGATCTGCAAGTGAGTAAACATGGATTAGTTGTGCTATTTTCTTCAGAAAGCATTCGTAACACTTTTGTTGAGTCTGTTTGAAGCTCTGCAAATGGCAATTCCATTGCTAGTTTTAGACCTTCCTGTAGTGCTAATAGTTCAGCCTGCATGGGAGTATAAGTGTAACAGGATTTGGTAAAGCCCATGATCCAATTACCAGAACTATTTATGAAAACTCCTCCTAAACCTAGATGAAGGTTATTTTTTCAAGAATGCCCCATCAATGTTAAGCTTAATAGTATTTGGAGGGGGTCTTTACCAGTTAATGCTAATCGAGATAGAGCATTTTTCTATAGGGATTTTTCAGTGAAGAAAATGTATTCTCCTATTTGGCTAAAAACTTGTCTAGGGTTTATATCAAGATTTAAATTGTTGATATTATAATTATTATTCCTATTTTTCCACAGGTTCCAAATCGAAAAGGGGAGGATACTCATCCAAGGGTATTGATGGTCATATGCAAAACTTTGAACATGCCTTAGATAATTTAACCAGTTATGCTCACTCCTATTGTAGATAATAGTAAGGCCAATGCTGGACCAAAAACGAGTGGCTATTGGGCATAGAAAGAAAATGTGAGTGGTATCCTCCGTTTCTTGTTTGCATATAGGGAAGATATGATCAATATTGATATAAATATGTAAAAGATAGGATCTACAAGGAATTTTGTTGTGTATGCATTGTCAAAGGAAGAACTTAATTTTTATAGGCAATGAACATACCAAATCCATTTAAAGTCATTTTTCTTATCTAGGTTAGGGGTCTGATGATCTTCTAGAAGATTATAACAACATTTTGTAGAGAAGATACCATTGCTATTGGGGTCCCAGGTTATGAGATTTTTAGTCATGGACCTTACAGGGGTAGGGGTAGCCTTGACCTTGGTAATAAGGTAATGAGGGAGATCAAAGGAAATTTTTGACAAATCCCATTAGTTATTACTAATAATATTGTTAAAACTCATAGATAGGTCATATTTACTAAAAGGACCTTGGATACAATTCCTAAGGGCAGGGGAATGATGGATTCATCGATTTGACCAAAATGTCCATATTCGAGTTGATTGTAGGATGCCATAACAAACCTTTAGAGAGTAATTTATATACTTTCCTAATGGCTGCCCAGATGAATAAAAATTAGAAATATTTTTCCTATTTGCATGTTTTCTAGCAATAAGCTGAGCCTAGGGTGATTTGGGGAGTTTATAAGACGTCAGCTAAGGTTAAGAAGCAGCCAATTCTTATCCTGTGCAGAATGAATTCCTAAGCCTCTTTCTGATTGATGCTTAGTGACAATGTTCCAATTGACTAAGTGAATTCTTCTCTTAGAATTCGTACTTCTCCAAACGAAGTCTCTTTGAATTTTATCTATTTGGTTTAGAACTTTTTTGGGGAGTAAGGTGTACTGTATAACACGAGAGGGCATATAATTTAAAGTAGAGGATGCTAAGGTGGTTCTACCAGAATGTTGAGGAAATTTATTTTCTAGAGGGATAGTCTAGCACGCATATTATCAATAACAAATTGAAAATCCTTAGGCTTAGGCTTGACATTAAGGATGGGAAAACCAAGGTATTTGCCAAATTTGAAACTAGCTCTTATATTAAAGAGGTTAGCTAGTTGATTAGTAATGTCATGAGGAGAATTTGTAGAGAAGACAATTCTGCTTCTGATAGTTTATAGACAGCCCAGTTTCTTTCCTAAATAAGTTAAGACATTGGTGAATATAATTTTCCATTTTGTTATTAGATTTTCCCATTAAAGTAAGATCATCAGCAAATAAAAGATGAGAAAAATATGGGTCTTTGGAACTAATTCTTATGGGATCCCACCTTAATGTATCTCTTTGGTAGTCTATAAGTCTACACATTAGTTCCATACACAGAATAAAAATGTATGGAGACATAGGATCCCCTTGACGGATACCTTTACTAGTGCTAAAAAAATTAATCTTTGTACCATTTACCAGAACATTAATATTGTTAGTGCAAATGCAGTGCATTATAAACTTAGTAATTTTTGGCAGGAAATAAAAATAGATTAAGGTTTTGTGAATAAAGTCTCATTCCCACTTAACAAAAGCTTTTTGGAGATCAATTTTTAACATGTCATATTTAGAGCTTTTTGTAGAAGACATATTGGTAATGATCTCTTGAATTACTATAACATTATCACTGGCTCTTCTATTTTTTTAAAAGTTTGATTGAATAGGGCTGATAATGATGGAAAGAAATTGTTTACGCTTGTTAACCAGGATTTTAGTAATAATCTTGTAAACAATATTATAAAGACCTATATGTCTAAATTTTTTTAGGTCAGTACCTATAGAAAAGTACCTTGTCCCCCAGCACTTATAACATGTTCATTGCTTATCAATCGGTTGAGTTCAATCACTTTGTTGCAAAATCGAGTAGCAGGATTCCACAAGAAAATATGCTCGTTTGCACTTATGAGTACGAGACCATCACAAGAACCCAACAATCTTAATGGTAAATACTGTCTTTTTTGGTTTTCCGGTGATGGATTCTCAAGAGTCTGGAAGCAGAACTTGTCATGCTCATTTGGTTTTATCAAGTGAAAGGAGCTTCCATATTGCTTATTGAAAATCGCTATTTCTGCTTCTTCGTGGTTGTTTTGAGAGATCCGATTCGGCGTGCGAAATCCAAGATTGCCATTGCTTAGAAACAATCTTGAATCTTAAGAGGGATCCCACTGGTAATTTTGCTAGAAAAGTGATAATGATTTCGTTGGGGAGATATGGAATACGCTGTTTCATGGTCACAGCCCTAGGGTACAGAGCAAAAAAGAGAACATATACCTGAATTATTTATATCTCACATATGGGAGGAGGCAGGAAAGGGTTTATATGTTATATATTCCATATATTTTATAAGGTTTCGGTAGGGTTTAGGGTTTTGAAAGAAAGGAGAATGAGTTGTGCCCTCCTAGTGTAACGGAGAATCTAAGAGATCTATTTTAATCTAAAATTGCATAGACTTTATTGGATAACTTAAAATACAAGGTCAGTCGGTCAGTCGTAGAATACATTATATTTTTGGATGATTTATAAATAAAAATTGCCCTAGTGTAGTGCAAAACACACAAATAACTATAGCTACTTTAGTTCTTGGATTTTAAAAAAGGGATATATACTGAAGGTTATACTTTGCAAAAGGTACCTTGGCAATGATCCTTTGTGAAAGAGTTCATCCGTACAATGTTGCTGCTGACAGAAGAATTTTCGGTGACAAATGTTGCGCGCGCATAAAATATTTGTTAAACGCATAAAATATTTGCCACTCGAATAAATTGAATTACTTTCTTTTAATCTATTCTACATTTGTGTTATCTCTTTAGTTTTGAGATACTAAAAAGTTACAGAATATGTCTCTAAAGGGCAAGTGCATGTATATATTGCAATGAAGCAAAATTTTAAGATGAAATCCTAAAATAACTGAAGCAATTTTCTCAGTGTATTTCCTCTGCCAAATATCTATAGTAAGTGTCATATTATTTATCCCAAGTTCTTAGCGGTAATGACTTTGAAAGTTTTGAAAATGTTAAGAAAACTTTAGGAGACGAAAGAAAAAACTTATAGCAAGTATAGAAGTTTAAGCCAACAAATTATTTTATAACTATTACAAAGTGTCGTTTTCATTCATTACTAAGATATTGATTGGTATGAAATGATGAATACACTAATAAAATAATAACTATAGCTACTTTAGCTCTTGTACCTATGTGCCCTAGTGTAGTTACATAAGTCTTTCATTTTATTAGTGTATGGGTCAGAATATGACCCAAAAATAATTAATGGGATTGATTATATCCAAAGCTAATTCGTAGTTGATAAATGACACGACCACTTATTAATTATTGTACCCGACTATCAGCCGACTCGATCGATAAGGGTACGACATATCCTCCATCGTAAGGACGGAGCCTTAGCATAGTCACGGCACTTCATTGTCAGCTCATACAGCTTACAACTATAAATACTAAAAAAGGAGCCCTAGAAAGATGGGTGTTCTTCTTCTTCATTACCACTCTCAAGAAAAGAAAGAACATGACTGTAAGGCTCTGAACCCCTCCATGGAGGAACAGACCAAATCAATGCTATAAATAAAAGCTCTCTACACATTTCTCCCCAATTCATAATGCTTGCTTCTTATTTCTTTCATTTGGTTCCTTGATTATTACAATCTGCTATGATTGATCCTCCCTTTATTTTGATTGTTTTATGTTCTCAAAGTACTTTCTAACTTTGAGCTCAAAAAATTTGGCACCGTCTGTGGGGATTTCATAGCAGAAACGCGTAGTTCTTCCTCGGACCAAAAGGAAAGAAACACAAAAAAAAACAATCCAGCTCAAACAAGCTAAAGCGGTATATCGGACAAAGGGAACTCGAAGATCTTGAATTGAGACCCAATTACTTTGTCATTGTTCTTTTGGATAGTGCAAGCAAGAAGAAGAAGTAGCCCCCCCCCCTTCCCGAGGGAGGATCTCTGTAAGACATATGCTGCATCCCTGATACGGGATCCAGCCGCAAATTGGCATGAAGATATCTCGAACCGAGAGTTACCGCAAGCCAGCCAACATACCCCGATTCGGGAAGATAGCATTTAAGCCGCTCGAGATCTCGAGTCAAAACCAAGCTTCAGATCTCGAACAGTGGTGTTCCAAAATCAAGGCTATGTGCCTTCATCAATAAGTTTTACTACGGCAGAACCTACTCAGGCTATGCGCCTTCGCCATCAAAAATAAAAAGTTCAACTACGAGTTGAACTAGGACTCAGGCTATTCGCCTTCGCCATCAAAAATAAAAATTTCAACTACGAGTTAAATAAGGACTCAGGCTATGCGCCTTCACCGTCAAAAATAACAAGTTCAACTACGAGTTGAACTGGGACTCAGGCTATGCGCCTTGGACATCAAAAATAAAAAGTTTAACTACGAGTTGAACTGGGACTCAGGCTATGCGCATTCGCCATCAAAATTTAAAAGTTCAACTACGGCTAAACCAACTCAGGCTATACGCCTTCGCCATCAAAAATAAAATATTCAACTTCGAGTTGAACCGGGACTCAGGCTATGCACCATCGCTATCAAAAATAAAAAGTTCAGCTACGAGTCGAACTGATACTCAGGCTATGCGCCTTCGCCATCAAAAATTAAAAGTTCAACTACGAGTTGAACTAGAACTCAGGCTATGCGCCTTCGCCATCAAAAATAAAAAGTTCAACAACGAGTTGAACCGGGACTCAGTCTATGCGCCTTCGCCATAAAAAATAACAAGTTCAAAAATGGCTGAACCAACTCATGCTATGCGCCTTCGCCATCAAAAATAAAAAGTTCAACTACGGTCGAACTGGGACTCCGGCTGTGTGCCTTCGCCATCAAATATAAAAGAGTCCAACCGCAATTGAACTGGGACTCAGGCTATGCGCCTTCTCCATTAACAACAAAAAGTTCAACCACAAGTTGAATCTAACAACTCCGGCCAAACGCCTCTCTCATCAAACTCGATAAAACCCGACCCACGGCAAATAAGGGCGCAGGTCCAGCAACCTCGCCATTCAAGTAAGTACTCCAACGTAAACTACGATTGGGGGCCACGTAGAGTTTGCCCCCGATCAAACTACATGGCTGCATTTTTTACCATCATGGCCGGTAGTTCGATCTGCCTGAACTAGGACTAAGACTAAGTGCCGCTATCGCGAAATAACGACTACAACTCGCCCACACCGAGTAGAAAGAGCAAGACCGTTAACAACCAAAAGGCAGCACGCCTACCACAGTCGTACTCTAAGGCAAATCACCCCCTGAACACATGCAATAGAAAAAGCTAAAGAAGAAGGGAAAACACAAAATAAGCACAAGATCAGCAACAAGAAAAGTAAGCTTATCTATACATATATTCACAAAATCATGCGCGGGCAACGCCCGCTTACACTCGGCCAAGGCAAAGAAAAATCCAAAAAATATAAAAAATGCCAAGTGACGAACAAAATAAAAAAACATTAAAAGCTTTTCACTCGGCATCGCCCACGCCACCATCAGCACCGTCGGCACCATCATCAGCCCCCGGTGTCGCTGGGTCGAAACCACAGTCAATATGAGCTTCACGAGCCCTCTGACAGGCTTTCTCAATGGCAGCTTCGGGCACGATGCCGGCCTCCCATAGGTTCTTATAAACGTCTCGTTGGGCCTCAAAAAACATCCACAGCTCACGAGCCTGGTTGTAAGAGCCGGCCATGTCCCTTAGGCGCTGATTCTCTGCCTCTAAGGCCGCGCTTTGATTCGCCATGGCTTGGGCATCCTGCTCATAGACACCGATGCGGTCCTCTAGCCCTGCCTTTATGAAGGCCGCATCAGCTCTCTCCGACTCCAGCCCCCTCTCATGAACGCGGATCGCCGCCTCCAGCGCCGTAGCCCTCGATGAGGCACCCCTTGCCTGTAGCCCCAAAGCGGCTACCTTATTCTCCAGTGCAACCACCTTCCCGTTCAAGGTCTCAGAGGCCTTCACCGCCATAGCCTGATTCTGGCGCTCCCTCTCAGCTGGAGCCCTCCTTTCGGCTTCTATCCCATCGTCTTTTTGATGAAGCGGCTCCTCGAGGGCGCGTATCCTATCAAATGCCTGTTGCATTTGAAGCTCTCACCTCGCCAGCACCTAGACCAAGTCCCGGCTACGGGGGTTGTTCCTCAGGCGCTCGCATCTCGCGGCACCGGTCCCGGTAGCGGTTGTATTTCTCCAACGTCCACAAACATATTTCTCTGCGAACGTTGGCTCGACGGATGCCCTCAACCTCCAATAGATAATACTACAAAGAAAAGACAATGATTAAGATCAAAACAAACTAAGGCAAGAAGAAAGTAGTAGAAGGTCGTCATGCGTACCTTCAGACCCCTCGCGGACAACTCGTTCATCAACTCGACATCCGTAATTTCCCTCATCGACGCGTTTTCCACCTCCAAGCATAACACCTCGAGCATCGGCACCAAACCGTCCCCTTGAAGCAGCAAGTTCTGCTCCGTAGGAATCTCAACATAGCGGAATCGCCCATCCGCGCGCACCGTCGAGTGGGTAAAGCCATCCTGGAATAAATGGACTTCTTCTAGGTCCAAGTCAGACTCAGACCCATCTTCACCTCATGCAGCGCCCCTTCCGCCTTTTGCCACAACCGCCGAAGGAGCGCTCGATTCTCCAATAAAAAAAACCCGCTGAGCAACTACCTCCTACCTCAGCGGCGGGAACAATCAATTGAGTCACCAAAGCGAAAGTATCCTCATGGCCTGAGCCAACCGGGACAACCCCCACTATTTGTCCGCCCTCAAGGGCAGGCGCTGTAGCTCACACCTCTTTGCATCTGATGGGGGAGAATCCAAATTTTCTCCACCAAAGGGACCGGCTTGAAGGCAACCCTCCGCCTAACCAACAACTTTTCCTCTTCCTCCTCCTCATGTGAGGGCGACTCCGCCCTAGGATGCACCACCCCAACGCCCCTTCGGTCTAAATTACGGTCCGTGTTGGGGAAGGTGCTGTTGAATATTCAACCGATGATGCCCTCGTCACTATGCGCGGTATCAGCACTACAAAATGAGCAGTTCCACGCGGCCGATGGAAGGCTAGCTACGGATCCCTGACACGGCGTGCCCTCCCTAATAACAAAAAAAACACAATCATTAAATGGAGTTGGAAACAAGAATGAAACAAAAAGATAAGACAAGTCCTCACCAGTTGTAGGCCTACGGCCATGCCTCTCCCAGAAAGACGCCCACGTGCGTATTCCCATTATATGCGGGAGCATGGCCTCGACCCATTTACGTATCCCAGGCAGAGGAGCTAACGGTGGACTGTCAGCTAAAAAATCAACATAAGTTAACGCTTACGTGCACGATCCGTAGAGAGAAATGAAAAGAAAATTCAACGATTAGAGAAAACTTACGTGCATGGTTCCAAGACTCTGGGAACCCAGGCAAGGACAATACCAAATGATTGGTTTTGATATAGAAGAAGTGCTCGAAAGGGTGAGGGTCAACCACGTCATCCAGTTCTGCGGCGAGGCCCCTCGACCCGCGAGGGCTCGCCCAAATCATCATGTTGCGGGTCCTCTGGGGAATGTACAGGCTAAGTACGTGTTGCAGCATGACCTCCTTACCGGCCGGCTCCTCATACTTGATGAACATTGCAAGCATCTTATAGAGAGAAGGAGTAAGCTGGCCAAGGCACACGCCATAGTAGCATCAACAATCCACTACTAACATTGGAAGCGGGAGCTTAAATCCCAACTTGCAGGGATAGGCGTAGAAGATGCAATATCCCCTGCGGTCAGCATGGAACTTCTCCTCGCTTCTAGCTAGAATGATGTCGGTGTAGGCGTCAATACCCCATTATTCCCGAAGTTCGGCCATCCCAACTTCCCCCATTAGAAGGGATTCATCCACTGGATCTTCTCCACCATCGGCGGTGAAGTCAGTCGCCGGGCCCGTGGGCAGAGTTAGAATTTCATCTACCGACGGAGAACCTTTGATGTCCACCGGTTCACCACCTCTTACCATCGGCGGTGGCCCTTCAGCCACCGGAGGGTTAACTGGAATATTCGTTGTAGGAATTTTTTGGGAAGAACTGCTTGCCATTGCTGATCAGAAAACAAAAAAAAGAACAAGATTCTATGGAAAAAGATTCTATGGAAAAAGTGGGGATTGTAACGAATGAAGAACAACTACGAAAATGAACTAACAGGAGAGAGCTTCTTCATAAATATTACTTAGACAAACAACGAAAAGGTGATAAATAATACCCAACCCCTTATTTATAGGCAACAAAGGTAGCTTTCATGAATTCCAAAACCCATCATTAATTAGACCAACCGCAAAATAGTTCGGTTCAACATAAACGTGCGTCATTATGACAGGCTCCACGAAACGGCTTTTCAGTCGCCAATCGGTGTTTCCCTTCCAAAACAGTTGGAATGACCTATGAAAATTGAGGGAACAACCTCTGCACCACAAAAAATTTTGGTCGTCATCAAGCGCATATCAAGCGTGCCCGTGCTCCCTTCATCCACACAGCATACGATTCGTCCACCAAGGACGACAACTAAAACCTCAAAGCAAACAAAAATTTAAACGCCATAGATCTCGACCCCGCCAGAAATAAGTGGAAAGGCAAAGCACCTTCGCCAAGGGGGGATTTTATCTCCCCGAACAATGGCGCAGTAACGCCAAGGTAATATTAATACCCCATATGGCTAGAGGTCGCCGTCTGAGAAGACCATGACCTCGGCCGAAACATCACTCAACATATGTATGAAAGGTTATGGACATCTCCAGTATGTAAGATCGTCCACAATATTAAGGCTATGGCCATATCCAATATGTAAACGGCTAAGGACGTCCACAATATTAAGGCTATTGCCATCTCCAGTATGCAAACGGCTAAGGTTGTCCGCAATATTAAGGCTATCACCATCTCCAGTATGTAAACGGCTAAAGCCGCCCATAATATTAAGGCTATGGCCATCTCTGATGTACGAATGATCACAGCCATCCCCAATGACTAAGAAGCCAAGGCAATCGACACGAAATGGCTAAGGCCATCAATTCCAATGGCTTAATCTCCCACATGTGAGCGGGTACAACCATTTTGGCCCTGACCGAAACTGCATTCAGTGAAGTCCGCTAATCGAGCTCGGTCGAGGCATGACCTCAATAAGCGGAGGAACTAACTGTATGGGTCAGAATATGACCCCGAGATAATTAATGAGATTGATTATATCCTAAGCTAATCCTTAGTTGATAAGTGGTACGACCACTTATTAACCACGATACCAACTATCAGCCGACTCGATTGATAAGGCTACAGCATATCCGCCATCGTAAGGACGGAGCCTCATCATAGTCACGGCACTTCATTGTCAGCTCATACAGCTTACACCTATAAATACTAAAAGAAGGAATCTTAGAAAGGGAGTTGTTGTTCTTCTTCATCACCACTATCAAGAAAAGAGAGAACATGACTGTAAGGCTCTGAACTCCTCCATGGAGGACCAGACCAAATCAATGCTATCAATAAAAGCTCTCTACACATTTCTCCCCAGTGAATAATGCTTGCTTCATATTTTTTTCATTTGGTTCCTTGATTTATTACGATCTGCTATGATTGGCCCTCCCTTTATTTTGATTGTTTTATGTTCTCAAAGTACTTGATAACTTTGAGCTCAAACAATTACTTTGCTCATTTTCGACATTCCCTACTTAATTGAAAGTCAATTTTCTTAGCTATCCCGTTATATGCTGAAATTCTTATATCTCAATTCTACTCTTATTATGCGTTTTTTGTAGTTGATACTTCTAGTACTTGCTTAATGTCTTTTAAATTATTTATATATAGAGGTCTCAATTGACTAAAAAAGTTGGCCTTGTTTAGTACACTTTACTGGAGAAATAAAGGTATGTGAGCAGCATATAGAAACCTCAAAAATTAGAAAAGCCTTTTCCTAGACTACTTCCAGTAATTTTAGTTCTATAAATCTATTTACCGCAAAAAAACAAGTAACAATTGAGTTTATATACGTTTTGAAGAATATGTAGATTAATTCAATATAAATAATAGATGACATCAGATTAAGCAGATGAAAAACGTATTAAATTACCAAATCAATAAGGAGAGTAATCCCGGACTCAATAAAGACTTAACGAAATGCCTTCCTCCGATCCCGAAGTCAAGTTATTGAAGAACTAATGGACAAAGTTAGAACTTTGAATAACGGAGAGAATAAGAGTATATTGCCTTGATATGCATGTTACAATGTGTCTAATGAACAATTAGTTTCTGTATATATTAGAAAATTTTTACCATAAGTACAATTCTAAAAAAGGATAAAAATATTTCTTTATGCTAATCACTAATTCACTGCTGATACGGGCTGAGATTTACGCGGTGACATTCGGTTGGGCATGGATGTCACGGCTCTTTGTTAGTCGTGTTCGGCCGTTTGGTAATGCACTCCGAAGTTGAGGGACTCGAATCGAACCTAGGGGATGTGACCGCGATGCATCCAAGGGCGGATGTTTTGCTCGATCCCCGATGTAAGAGGTTTTTCGCCCAAACATCAATTACTTATGATCATGTTACAGCCCCGTTCGTTCTACTGGAAAACCAAGATATTCAACGGGCTCGATTTTACCCGTATAAAGTCCCCTCATTTCTTAGAGAGGAGGTTTATCGAAACGATGAGAAACGGCAGATGTTTTTCACCTACTTCTTTAATATGCCGCAAAAAGAAATGACTAGGAAGCCGAAAGTCCCGTCAGTCGCATCGTTCTGACTTCGAACATGTGTCAGCCATCGACAGGTCACCTCCGAATGGTCACAAAAACTCTATAATAGCGTTCACTTTCATTAATTTTACACAGTTTGACCAGTATCTACCTTCGATTCTTAAAGTTGTTACTCACCTGCTTCACACTTTCATATCTTTACCTCCTGTTTACCGTAAAAATAGTAATAACAATTAAATTTGTAAATAGGATTTTAAGAATATGTGATCTATTTTTATGCTAGTTGTTAAAGAAAATGATGTTCGGAATATAAATTTTAACGATGAAATGCAAGCTAAAACGAGGCAGTAATCATACGAAGGGCTTACTGCCCTGACTTCGAACTGATCGATGGAGGACCTCGGGGTCGATACCTGGGCTCGATCTCGAGCTATGGGGGATAGTCGGGAATGGGATTACAATTAAGATTTGCTTGAATAAGGCTCTTTATGGCCAACACCAAGCAATAAATGGAGAACAACTAAGATAATAATAAACGCTAAAATGGCCTCGAGCCAATAAGAATAAGCGAGTTAGAGAGAAAAGAGAGAGAGATTATTGATCTTGTAGAGAAATAGTTGGGGAGCCATCAGTCGACCTCTTACAAAGTGGTGAGGATCCGCTTTATATATGAGGGAAATATGCTATTGTAAAAAACGTGATAACCATGAAGACGTGGAGATAGGATGGATAGATGTGACATCTTGAAATAGGCAAGCTTTGTCAGATTGAGTCGTGTGCCTTGGGAAGTCCCCTCTCGCCTGTCGTATCCCGCTATAGCTGTCGAGATGCGATGTCCTCCGAGCCGATATCTGACGACCCTCGAGGATGAGTCTCGACCTTGGCTTCGAGCTTCGAGGGGTATGACCACGAGACAACCCTACGATAGGGAAACCAGGCCCCCGGATTTGCCGCATACAGATAGTCTCCGCATTTCTTAAAGTGAAGTTGGCAAGAAATGATAAGAAACAGTCCTGAACTCCTGCTTCCTTTGATGTTCTTGTGAACGGCTACGAGATGTCAATCTGCACTATGCGCACCATCCCTGTATGTTTCAGCATTGATTGCGGTAGTGGGCTTCCTTCAATATGCCCATGGTGTTTTTATAAATACTCACTTCTTTCCTTCTAGATTCCATCTTGTGCCAAAAAACAAAAACTTTAGCAAAATCTATTTTCCCATCGGTCTTGCTCGCTTTTAGGAATGTAACCCCCTTTTTTCTTCTTCCCACAGATTTCTCAAGGATAGCAAAAATTTGCACTTCTGCTTCCCATGAGGTTATAGTCTCATCTTCTTCATTTTTCTCTCAAGGAGAAATGGCTACTCCCCTCGTGTCAAGGAGTCGTCTCACGATCCATTGTGATGACCTACGATTTTAGGGTCGAAAGACCTTCCTCGAGATCGGGGCAGCGTGAGCCTGTATCTCAGTATATCATCTCTATAATAGACATTAAAAGAGTGAGGCCCGACTGTTGCTGGGTGGATACTGTGCTCATGGAGATTCCTACTTGGGAGGAAGAAAATACGGCTTATAGAGCCGTCTTTCTGAGTTTGTATACCTACAACATTAACCTTGGGGCCGGTGGGGCCATCCTCGCCCCCGATCGACCCTATGATTCTCGACTTCTGTCATAGTTATAAGGTAAATTTGGGTCAAGTTCATCCTTCATTTTGGCGTATAGTTTGTATGATCATGCATTACTCAAGAATGATAGAGGGAATTCCATTTACTCTGGACCATCTGATTCGAATGTGTAGTCCATGTCTTCTTTGCAGAGGCTTAATCAAGCTTCATTGTCGAGCCTCGAGGAGTTTGGGGGCGACAGGTGGTTAAGCCGATTCGTCCGAGTGAGGATGTCTGGCCTGATCCCAGTGGAAAAGATGTCATTCCATTAGAAGTGGAACGCTAGGAATGAGTAAACGTGGTGGCTTTTCCCTTTCTTGGTGATTTCTCTCTATGCATCTAACTTTGCCATTCTTGTATTTCCGGCCGCAGATTTACCCCGGCATAGTGTCAAATCTCCAGGGTCGGGTTGGTCGTTTATACTCAGTCTGCTCGTATATCGATCGAGCATGGGGAGATTTATCCTGAGCTCAGTAGGAAGCCAAAGACCATGGTGAGCCTCGATGTGTTTGAGCGTTTTAACGTAGTTTGTTATTAGCAGCTTTTTCCATCCTGTGCATTTAATCTTTGCATCTATGTAGGTCTGGGAGAAATCCCATTGATGAGGGAGGCATCATTCGTTTGAGGGGACGTTCTGGTGCTTGGCGAGGAGAAGAAAAGGCAAGAGAGTCTATCCGTTGGGCCACCGGAGCCCAAGAGGGATAAGGTGAAGAATTCCAAGCTTTACCCAATAGCTCCGACCTCCAGGGCGGCGAAAAATCCCCGTGATAAAGGCGAGGGAGAAAGCAGCTTCTCAGGACCCACCCCAAGAGAATTTGAGCTCGATTGATCCTCTGGCCAGGGGGAGGGATGCTTCCGGACAAGAGTTTGATGCTGGCGTGGCCCAACTATATGGTGGTGAGGAAATGGAGCGGGTGTCGAGTACTGCCCCCGTATTGGCAGGTGGTCAGAGTTCTTCTCGAACGCCCTTGGCAGGTAGTTCGGAGGGGCTTCGATCTGTGACCTACGGTGAACAAGGGATGGAGACTTTGGCTGACCCTATTAGCCCGTTGATTGTTGTCAATTCTCCTCAGAGGGGGATCCTTCCATATTATGAATTGCTAGCCGGGCCTCACAGGGAGCCTTCTACGGCACGAATGATTATTAAATGAGGAGATGCACCCGAGAGGCCGGCGATCATTCTTGAGGTTAGTTCCGAGGTTTATGCTTCATTCATTTGCGGTGAGATGGGCAGACTTTGTGAGCGGGTAACATCTGCTAGACTTGTCTGCCGCTTTGGGCTACTTCAACCTTTATTCTCCTAATCTTTTTATATGGTTTCAGGCCAAAGTGATTTATGACCAGGCTCTCGCCCAGTATTAAGATGAGGTGAGCCATCACGAACGCGAGAAAGCCTATTTTAACAAATAGGTTATTAATCCCCTGTGTTTACTGTCATTTGAGCCCTTGTGAGATTCTGTCGCTTTAACTCCTCAGTCCTCGCTTTGTGTAGTTTGAGAAAGAGAACGCCCTGCTAAGAGGGGAGCTTCAGGCCATAAATGCTGAAATCTCCGAGCTTAGTCGCCACGTGAGCGAGGTGGATTCCGAGAGGGAGATCCTTAGGGGGAGAGTTACCTTGATCGAGTGTAAGCTACATGATGCGAAGGAGGACAAGGGCAAGTATAAGAGCCTCCACTCCGAGCTGGTAGCTGCATTGGTTCGAATCAAGGGTGAGGCCGTGGTACTTGTATCTTTTCATGGGAGAGGAGCAGTAGTTTTAGATTCTTGCAATGAGAGGACTTTGAGAGGGCTAGCCTGGCTTTACCTCGAGCCGCGGACCGTGCCTTGCCGGGTTATTAAAGGCAGGCTATTGAGGGTGCATTGCAAGACAGCTCAAGTGGTGTTAAAAATGGGGTGTATCGTTGGAGAGAGAGGGCGTCATTGAGAAAAGGCCGTTGGGAGGATCAAAATCATCTGGGTGCAACCTTTGGGGAGCTGTTGAGGCTGCCAGTTCGGCAGTAGATTAGGATCCCTTGTGTTTTTTTCCTGTCGATATCCCTCTTTGTGCATAGTACTTTTTATTTTGGCATATGTATAAAGAGAATCGGCTTTGTTTTCCATTATTCTCCTTTCTGCTCTGAATTTAACAAGGATTGGCGAAAGAACCTTAGACACATAAAATAGCTTTGTGGCTCATTTTAGCCGGCTCGGGTGTTGTCATGTGGCTGGTCGATGCAGCCTTCACTGTGCATTGCCGCGAGAGTCCTTGCGCTTTTTCCCTGCCATTTTGTGTTGAGTCTTCAGGCCGAGTTTTGTCTCGAGCCTAGTAAAACTTTAGTCTCCTGTGCCTGCATGGACGAGCGATGATGGCTCTTATCCTTTGCTCTTAGGTATTTCTATTTCGCTTGATTTTGGGTTCAATCTATGAGTCGTGTAGCGACTCAAGCTTCAGCTGACCGTGAAGCTTTTTTGTGCCTGCATGGGGGGGGGGGGGTGATGATGGCTCTTGCACATTAGGTCAAAGCAACCTTTTGAGTGTGTGGCGATAATGAATCTTACGCTTTTGCCCATGGGATTTTGGTAGTCTTGTTTTTTGCTCGTTAAGGTCTTTTTGAAGTTAGTTTTCCTGACTCATCATCGGTTTTAGATGAACCTCGATTTCATGTCATTAGAGGTGATGTTCGAGTACCTGGGAAGGTTCTTAGCTCATAGGCAGAGTAGCTAGAAGCCTTGTGATTTGGAGTTGACGTGGTTGAAGCTCGTTTGCCTATTGAGGGAAGCTTGTTTTAACCGGTTCATTTTGAAGTATATTCGAAGTAATGGCCTGCAATTTTGTTAGAAACAATCGGCAGTGCCCGAGTTATGATAATTTGGCTGGAGCAACCATTTTGACCGTAGTCATTTGTATTTAGCTGGAGCAATTCATTGATCCTGAGTGATAGTTTAGGTGTCTACACCAAGGGTATGCCCTATCAGGATTTTTACAAATACGAGGCATAGCCTAACCTTCGGGATTGAGTTTATACGCATGTATTAAGGTCTTACAAAATTTTCATGCTTGTTAAGGTCTTACAGTTTTTGTTTCTATGTAGAATTTATCTCGTTACACCGAGTCTGCCCGCTCGGGGCCCTATAGTTTAGGGTTTTCCAGTGCATGCCGATTGATGAAAGTCTCCCAGTCATCGAGTTTGCTTGGGCTCGTAGGCCGCTATTCGTGAGCTCGGAGTTACCTCGTTGGAGCCATATGATCCCGGAGTTCTGACCCTGGGGTCATGCGGGTGCCAAATTATTGACACTAAGTCCTTGAGTATTTCAGGACGGATTCGTTGGAGGTATCCCTGCCGAGAGTATGCTGAAATTTCCTTTTCTCGAGCATGAGATGTTGAAAGATATTCTTTATTTCTTTGCATAAATACATGTAGTTTTGTTAATGCGAGCTCGTCCCATGCGAGCGCGGATCCTTGGACAGTTTGTTCCGGTACATCATTTCCTATTGGTAGTTCATTTGTCATTCCTCGGGAAATGCGTGGTCGTTGCCTTATTAAAAACCTAGCCGGAAAAAACCCGTATTGGGATGAAAAACTCGATCGAAGGAAAAGAATGTAATGTTTTCTTGAGGATATTTGTGAGATGTTGCAATCAGACTCCCTAGTATTAATAACGCTTAAGAATCGATATATTCCAGTTGCTCGGAAGCTATTCTGCCTCCATGGTGCCAAGATTATAGGATCCTTTGCCAACTATCCCGAGGATACGGTACGACCCCTCCAAATTTTGGCACAACTTCCCTTCGTTAGGGTTCCGAGTGTTGAGAGTAACCTTCCTTAGGACCATGTCCACGATCTCGAAATATCGAAGATTTGTCCTTCTATTGTAGTATCTTTAGATTTTCTGCTTCTGGCAGCCATTCGAACCAACAAAGCTTCCCATCTTTCATCAAGAAGCTCGAGGGCCATTGTCATGGCCTCATTGTTCGAGCCCACATTAGCGTGCTGGAATCTGATGCTTGGTTCCCCAACTTCCACTGGTATCAGTGCTTCGACGCCATATACCAGAGAGAAGGGTGTTTCCCCAGTGCAAGATTTGAAGTTGTCTGGTATGGCCACAGTACCTCGGGCAGCATTTCTCTCCATTTTCCCTTGGCGCTCTCCAATTAATTTTTCAAGTTCTGGATGATAGTCTTATTTGTAGATTCGGCCTGGACATTTGCACACAGGTGGTATGTTGTTGGCATGATTCTCTTGATCTTGTTGTCTTCAAAAAACAGTGTTACCTTGCTCCCGATGGATTGCCTCTCGTTATCGTATGTCATCTCAGATAGTATTCCAAATCGGCTTATGATGTGATCCCATATGAAGTTGATGACTTCCTTCTCTCTTATTTTTTCTAAGTCCTGTGCTTCCACCCATTTTGAAAAGTATTCAGTCATAAACCAAATGAATCTAGCCTTACCCGGCGCCATTGGCAAAGGGCCGACGATGTCCATTTCTCATTTCATGAATGGACATGGGGATGAAATTGAATGTAGTTGCTCGCCATGCTCGTGGATCATGTGAGCAAACCTCTGACGTTTGTCGATATCCAATTTTTCCTTAAGTATTTTTATACTCAAAACACTGTCAAAAATAACATATATATGCATACCCAAGTGTTTTGATATTTTTCTTAATTTTTATGGATTTTCAAAACCAATTTATTGCCGTTTTTAGCAGTGGAAAATTCAATAGTTATTCTCAAAATTATCATTTTGATGAATAACTTATTTTTATTCTCATATTTACACCAAAATATAATTAAGGTGATTTTTGCATATTTTTACAAATTTATCTGGCATTTTTAAAAGCTAAATTGTTTTAGTTGGAATTATACCATATTTTTTCGATTAATAGTATTTTTCAGTTACAAAATCAGTTCATGTATTTTTAATTAATATTTATGTGTTAGTAATTGGTTCGGTACTTTTAATTTTTATAAAAAATATTTCCACTATTTTTTATAAAATTAAATAGGGAAAAATATCTATTTAGTATATAGCCAAATTGGCTTTAAATTATAGCCTACATTTGGACCCCAATTCCAAACCCAATTTTAAATAAAACCCGACCCACACCTTCTTCTACCATACCTAAACTCGGAACCCTACCTACCCCTATTCAATCTGGACCGTTGATCACTGAGATCAACGGTCTCCATTAACCCTTCTTTAATTAAACACAAACGACCCCCTAACCTAAGTCATTTCCTACCAACCCGCCGCCCTAAAATTTATTTTCTCTCTAGTTCTCTCTGAGACCTAAACCTAACCCTATCCGCCTCCCTCCGATTACAACCTAAAGTCGCCTGAATCCATGGCCTCCAAATCCATTCATAGCCTGTACCTGCCTCCTAAGGCTCATAGGTGCTCGATTATCTTGGTTTCCTGGATAGACCTTGAGGGGGATTGGCCCAGACCCTGTTTGATTTGAGTCATTTTGTCTGTTATCGACCTTACTCCAGCCAGCCATATTTGTTTAAGCTTGGTTTTTATGTCTCTTGCTTAGATCGGGACTTTCCGAGCTTTTCTTGCTATTCAGGGTTCTTATAAAACCTTGAAACCTTCGAGGTTCTTGTGATTCTTTTAGATCCATTGTAGATCTATGTTCTCTTTGAGCTTCTAAGCACTTTTTTGAGATTTTCTTAAAAACCTATTTTCAAATGGGTTTTGTTAAGTCCATTTCGAAGTTTTTCTGATTCTTATACATGTTCTATAGTGTTTCTTATGTTGTGCTTCTGTCGTGTTTTCTATGTTGTACTTCTACTGTGCTGTTATGTGTTTTCCCTTTACTGTGACTCTTTTTGTCTTTCTAGAACTTGCTTGTCAAGAATCTTAGTTTCTTTTGAGGGTTTTGAACATTTTTCGTGATAGTGTTTGCTTGATTTCTTGCCTTTCACCTCTACACTCGATTAATGGGAAAAACCCTAAGATTTGGGATTCGTTCGAGTTCTGCGATTATTTGCTATGTGATTTATTTGATTCTCACCTCTAAAATTGTTTGATTTAGAAGCCCTAATTCTTTTGGACCTATTTGAGTTTTTGAAAACTGTTTCGCCTACTTAAAGTGCCCGATTGGACTCAAGGTCCTTTTTTCTTTAACTGTTGTTCCTTATGTGATTTTGGTTTCTTGCGATCTTTGGAACAAACTACTCTCCAGAAGGGTCGTTTGCTTCACTCTTTTAGCATTCTTCTGATTATCCTTTCTCCCTATTATTGGATCAACCTATTCGACTATCATGTTTCATTAGCACTATTATTTCTCTTTGCTATGATTTAACCTCACATGCCTAATGTTGTGCATTCTTTATATACGCCGATTGTCCCTCTAAAATGACTTTCAATTTTGGACTGATTTTAGACGTCCTTGTGTAAGTCTGATTGATTATTTCTTTGTTTGATTTAAAAATTTTCTTTAGCCTTTTGATTCCCCTATTTCTGACTTGGTTCATTAGTAATTTTGGATCCCCGTTCCCTGATTTACTATGAATTAATTTATTTACTATGTTCTTGCCTTATTTGGGCTGACCATGTGTATTAAAGATTCTTTCTTTGTTAAACCCCTATGTATTTACTCTTAATTTCCCATTTTACACAAGATGTTCACTTGATTTCTTTCGTTAATTGCATGTTGTTCATTACCTTTTGGGTTTAAACTTCTTAATTAAAGAAAGTGTCTATGTTTATTGATCGTAATTGATACATAGTCCCATAATTACAATAATTCTTCCCTTGCTCTCTACCTATTCTAAATTATAAATACCTGACCCTCTCTTTCACAAAACACACTTTCAATTAAACAACTAAATACACAACAGTCTTCTGACTTACACACACCACTAAATATTTTCAAAACCTGCGTTCCTCTTGCTCTAGTGCTCTTATGTTGTTCTCTGCTCTTGCTTATTATAAGCCGGCTGAAAGCCAAGGCAAATATATTGTTACTACTTTGTCTTTGCATCATGCTTTTGCTCTTTCACTGGTATGTCTTAACTCAGTTCCCACCAATTATCCTAATGTGTTTGCTTATAGTATTTATATCTATTTCCATTACCTGCAAAGTTTGACATGTTCGTGTGCTACTGTTTGCTTTATTTTCCTACAAATGTTTTATCCCTAGTCCCTTACCCTCTATGTGTTTATAAATGGGGATTAGGGCATGGCAACATAAATTATTGTCCATGAACTAAACTTTAACCCCAAGTAAAGGGTGTGTCAGTATGTTTCATTGCTAATCATGCACTTTGCCTTTGTCTACTGTTTTTGTTATGAATTCCCCCTATGTATGTTGAGTTAAAGTTTATGGTCTGGTAGCCTTTAAATGGCTATCCAGGCCTGATCCTGGCTTTCAATAAGTTATAACTCCCGAACTTGTAAATGACAAGTTGGTCAGGTGTGTGCCAGCACTTCAAATTGCTTGGCATGACCACCAACTTATCATTCCCCCCATCCCCTGCACTTGCTCTTACTCTTAGACTTTAAGTTCTGCCCTCTCATATGAGCCTTGCCTTGGGACCTTGAGATCCCTCTGAACTTGGACATTTTAGGGTGGCATTTCCACACTACGCTTTACTATAATTCTGAAATGATATTTGGGGTGTAAGAACTGCTTGGAGCTCTTAAAACTCCTTCAAACTTTAACACAACCCAAATAAGAGAAGTCTTTGGAAACCTGGATTCTTAGAAGTTGGTTTATTACATATGTCAAACTAGGGGTCTGAATTAAGCCCTGGTCGGATAAAATTCTGATTTCAGATGTATTTTATTTATTTATGATTAATTCTGGTATGTATTAATTTTTAATAACATTTGGGGTCGGCTAGTGAAAAAGGGTGGGGAACTATACATGCAAGGGGTAGAGACCATGCCTATAGTAATCACTATTTCTAAAGTTATGATATTTATCTAATAATTCTGAATCTCACTTAGAGACCATGCCTATAGGAATTACTATTTCTAAAGTTCCGATATTTTTCCAAAAATTTTGCATCTCGTTTTCATATAGAGACCATGTTTATAGGATTTTTTGCACTTTCATATAGAGACCATGTTTATAGGATTTTCTGCACTTTCATATAGATATCATGTCTATACTATTTTCTGCAATTTTGCATGTGTATCTGCCATTAGGAAAACTTGTCATAGGATTTAAATAAATAACCAATTACATATAGATGACCTGCCTATATTTCTGCATAACAATAACAATGTTTAAAAAACAGTGCTTAAAATCAGTGACACTAAGAAAGCATGCCTATAGGAGCTGTTAACTAGCTTGAATTGCCAACTCATCTAAAATCAGTAGCAATAACGTCTCCTCACTGCAGAAGTTATGCTTTTACAACTAACAAATCTTTTTTGCAATCAGTTTACTCTCTTTGTTTTGAAAATTAATAGATATCATGCCTATAGGTTCTGTTTAACACCTAGGCAAGCCTTAGGATAAAATTTTATAACAGCATCAGTCTTTGACAATTACAACCAGCATGCAGGTCTAATTCGGACTTTATATATGAAAATATATGATGAACCAGCCTGCCTTAATACTTAAGTTTAATTCAGACCTAATCAATACATGCAAGACATGCTAAATTATATGCCTTTTTCGGATGTGAGGAGGTTTATTTGAGCCTTTAGTTGCTATATGCTTCCATAACTACTTTATATGTTTTGTCTATCGCCCTAGACTTTTAACTTTTTAAAACTCTGAGAAGCCCCATAACTCCTTCTCCTATTTTAGGATTAGTAGTCCCAAATGCCTCGAGGACTAATAGGATTGGGATGGCAGAGAAGCACTTTTCGAAGAGAGAGAAAGAAACCTCCCTAACTTAGGAAGGCCCAGACTGCGCTGAGGAAAGAATGGCACTTTACAAATAAGAAGACCGCGCGTCTGCCTGCGGTGCGGTAAGGCACCACCCTATTGTGCCAGCAGCCAAGTAACGACACCAGCACGCATTTTAATACCTTAACGGGATGGGAAATAGTAGATATGGACATGGTGATCGATGCACTAATACCTCATGTAGCCCCTCTTTGAGGAGTGGTTACTGGGTATTATATTGATGTGATCCATATTATTTATAAACGTAGGACTCCCTTCCCTTTATTTATTTATGTTTATTTAAAACTTGTGTAAAATCATTTCCTCAAAATTTTTGCCTTTAAACCTTCATTCTACTTGCAAAAACATATGCGAAAACTTCCCTTATTTGAGCCTTAGTCGTTTACTTATAAAGTCACAACTGTAACATGGTCGGGACCACACTAGTGGATCTTTAGGGGTGTCTAACATCTTCCCCTCGAGATAATTTCTAGCCCTTACCCAAACTCTAATTTCTTTAACTCAAACCCACCTTAAAGTGTCCAAATGCACTATAATAATTAGGTAACGACTCTCCAATTCCTGAAAGGGAACGAGTTGTCCTCCCAAATGTCACAGCCCTATTTTTCCTTAGAAAAAGTGGGCGCGACAATGTTTATTGCATTTTCGGATGAATTCCCTGGTGTCTTTTTCCATGCCATCCCAGTGGTAGCCCGCTCTGATCACCTTTCGGACTAAGGAATCGGCCCCAAAATGATTTACGCAAATGCCCTCGTGGATTTCTATGAGCACATAATCTGTGTCGCCCGGTCCCAAGCATACTGCTAGAGGGCCGTCGAAAGTTCTGTACAAAGACCTATTTTCATTGAGCGAGAATCGTGATACTTTGGTCCGCAGGGCCCTCGATTCCTTTGGATCTGCAGGTAACTTCCCATCCTTCAGATATACTATATATTTATTCCTCCAATCCAATGTTAGGCTGGTGGAGTTGATCTCTGCGAGACCTTCCTCGACCACATATTTGAGCAATTGGATGATAACTCCGGGCAGTAGGTCTTTTTCTTCAGCAGAAAATCCCAGGATTGTGAGGGCATCGGCCTCGCTATTCTACTCTCGGGGTACATGGACTAAGGTCCATTCTTTGAAGCGACGTAATGTGATTTGGATTTTGTCCAAATACCTTTGCATCTTTTCCTCTCGGGCTTCGTAGATTCCATTCACTTGGATTACAACGAGGAGTGAATCGCACTCTGCCTCGATGGTCTCGGCTCCCAAACTTTTGGCCACTTCTAATCCTGCAATCATAGCCTCATACTCAACTTCATTGTTAGTTAATTTTGCAATTTTTATGGATTGTTTGATTATGCTGCCGACGAGCGGCATTAGGACTATGACGAGCCTAGATCCTCGCATGTTTGCCGCACCTTCTATGAACAGGGTCCATACCTCTGAGGATGTTCCTAATTTTAATAAAAGTTCTTTCTCTACCTCGGGCATGAGGGATGATGACAAATCTTACATGAAGTCTGCTAGGATTTGGGACTTGATGGCCGTCCAAAGGTTGATTCTCGATATCATACCCCCCAGCTCAATGGACCATTTAGCCAATCGACCCGATAAATCAGGTTTGTGCAGTACGCTCCAAGGGGACAAGTTGATAGAATGCGGATACGGTGACACTGAAAGTAAGGCTTCAGCTTGCGTGAGGCACTTATCAGTGCGAGAGCCAATTTTTCCAGATAGGATACAGGGTTTTGGCGTCCCCTAAGGTTTGACTTACATAATAAACAAGAAACTGTGTACCTTGATTTTCTCGAACCAGTACGCCGCCTACCGCTATTTTAGACATGACCAGATATAGGTATAGTTTTTCATCCTCCTTGGGTGTGTGAAACAAAGGCGGGGTACTCAGGTATCATTTCGATTCTTCTAGGGCGTATTGGCATTCTGGAGCCCATTCGAATCTGCTCTTTCTTTTGAGCAGGGAGAAGAAATGGTGGCTTTTGTCCAATGATCTTCATATGAATCTGCCTAGGGCCACTATCCGCCCTATCATCCATTGGACGGCGTTTACATTGTTCACCACTGTGATCTCTTCGATGGCTTTTATTTTGTTGGGGTTGATCTCGATCCCCTTGTTTAAAACCATGAAGCCTATGAACTTGATCAAGCCTACTCTGAAGGCACACTTCTCAGGATTGAGCTTCATGTTGTAGCATCTGAAGATGTTGAATGTTTCCTGCAAATGGTCCTCTCGGACTGCGGTCATCTCTTTTGCCTTACGGGTTTGAACTTAGGATCAACGCTTAGCCCATGGGAGGTTATTTCCGGTGGGATTCCTATCATATCTAGGTGGGACCAGGAAAAACCATCGATATTATTAATAAGAAATTGAATAAACCATGTCCTAAGTTTAGGGGTCAGCCCCGTTCCCAGGTATAGCTTGCGATTCGGGAGGTGATCGATCAAAATGGTCTGCTCCTATTCTTCGACTGTTGATTTGGTCGCATCTCATTTCTCTGGGGCGATGAAGGTTTGAGGGGAGAAAAAGTCCTCCTCATCGTCTTTGAGGGTCTGTACGCTTTTCTCCTAATTCGATATCAAGCGTGTGGGGGTTGGTGTCTAATGGTAGATCGCAATCATTTGTTGCATTGCTTGTTATTCTCCATGTATGGTCGTGATGCCATCTCTTGTGGGAACCTTATCACCTTGTGCGAGGTTGAGGGCACTGCCCTCATGTTGTGTATCCATGGCCATGTCGTTGTCGATGACCTGGAACTTGGTGTTTTGGATTGTGTCAGACGTATTGATCGGAAAGGCGATCTCTCCTTTCATTACTTCTCCAATCATGTTTAAACCGTGGAGGATTCAGGGGATGGGAACGTCTTAATTGAGCATCCCCAACTATCTTACTACTTCCGACCTGATTATCTTGGCCGAGCTGCCTGGATCCACGAGCACACGCTTTATTCTGGTGTTGTTTAAGAGAAATGAGATCATTAGCATGTCATTGTGCGGTTCCGTCATAGCCTCGAGGTCCTTATCGCTGAATATGAGGGTATCTTGGAGTACATGTTTTGGGTCGGTCCTTCTTCCGAAGTGGACGTTCTCGTTCCATTTGACATGGGTCTTTGGGGAGCGGTGGTTCCCCTAATAATCATGTGGATGTTATGTCGAGGGACCTTCTCTTTCGTCCGTGTTAAATCTGGCGGTGTATTTGCCTCTAGGACGATCATATACTTTTATCTGTTGCATTCGAGTTTATCATTCTCGACTCTGTTCGCCAAGCCATACATTTGGACCTGAAATCAAGAGTTCTCGGATAAGCAAAAAGTGTGAAAGATAACTTGCGTTTTTGTAATGGAACCAGCAAGAAAATAATCACTATTATTTTTAGCCTCACGGTGGGTGCCAAACTATTTACCGTGAAAATGGTAAAAACAATTAAATTTGTAAATAGGATTCTAAAAATACGATCTATGTTTATGCTAGTTGTTAGAGCAGATGATGCTAGGAATATGAAGCTTAATTATGAAATGCAAGCTAAAGCGAGGCAGTAATCAAACCGAGGGGCTTATTGCCCTGGCTTTAGACTGGTCGATGGAGGACCTCGGGGTCGATGCCTGGGCTCGATCTCGGGCTATCGGGGGTAGTTAGGAATGGAATAAGAATTAAGATTTGATTAAATAAGGCTCTTTATGGCCAACGCCAAGTAATAAATGGAGAACAATTAAGAGAATGGTAAATGCTGAAATGGCTTCGAGCCAATTAGAACGAGCGAGTTAGAGAGAAAATAGAGAGATAGAGAGAGAAAGAGATTACTGATCTTGTGGAGAAATAGTTGGAGAAACATCAGCTGAACTCATACAAAGTGGTGGGGATCCCTTTTATATAGGAGGGAAATCCACTACAGTACAAAATGTGATAACCGTGAAGGTTTGGAGATAGGATGGTTAAATGTGACATCTTGAAATAGGCTCTGAATAGGCCAGCTTTGTTAGATTGAGCCGTGTGCCTTGGGAACTCCCCTCTTACCTGTTGTAGCCCGCAATAGATGTAACGACGCGATATCCTTCGGGCTGATATCTAACGACCCCCGAGGATGAGTCTCCACCTTGTCTTCAAGCTTTGAGGGGTATGACCGCGATACAACCCTACGACGGGGATACGAGTCCCCGGATTTTTTGCATACACCTCCATTTAAAAATTTATTTGTATTTTCGATCATTTACCTAGTCTTTACCCGAATCATCACACTTGACTCTTCATTTTTCAAAACCTTCTCTTAGACCTTTCAAGCTTATTCAAATAACAATGGAAAAAACATCCAATTTTGTTTCTCAACAAGTCTCTTCTTCTTCTTCCCAACCGATTGCTAAATTCGAGGCGGTCACTCCTGATATAGTCATCCTTGATAGATCTATTCGTAGCATGGCTACTGATGAACCAACTCCTGAGCCTCCCTTAAGAATGTTCATCCCCGGAGGTTGCTCAGTCACAAATGACTTTAAGGTTGAAAAGACTTAATCGGTGTAGGGTCGGGTCGTGGTGAATGAGCATCAGGTATATATTCTCTATTATTGAAGATGTCCTTCCCATCGTCCGAGAGGACTGCAACTGGGCAGGTAAGGACATAATAGTCCTTGCGCCTGAGGACACTATCAGTACCCATGTGGAGGGATATCTAAGTATTACACTTACCCCTTCACATTAGGCCCGGTGGACCCAATTTTCTTAGACTTTTGAAGGAGGTATAAAGCATGCCCCGGTTAGATCCACCCATCGTTATGGAGGATCCTGATCCTCCTTCATTGCTTCGTGAACAAGAACAAATCTCGTCGGTCCACCATCAATCACTTGTTCTGCCTATACATTCCCTGAATATTCTGAGGTGAATAATAAATCTCACACGCCGGGCTAGCAAAGCCCCATTCTCATGTATCGATGAGGACCGGGATCGGGCCTGGTAGGGACGCTTAGTAAGGGTAAAGACCGAAGACTTGGTCCTCCTCCATGAGTTCATGCCATTCCAACAGAAATCGAATGCATCTCATAAGCATAGTTTCCCTTTGAATACCATTTTACATTTATCTCCTTTTTTCTCACTAGTACTTGTTGGTGCATCCGTCGCTCGTGTCCTTAGCACTATCCCTCCATTCAAGGAGTGGGTCGAGGGAATTTTTTCACAGATGCCTTATCCCGAGCGCACATGGCGAAAACTATCAAGGGGCATGAAGGAGTCCTGTTCTCAAGGTTGTTAGAAACACGTTCTCAATGCAATATACTAAACGTGTACTCTTTTGTAGGTTTTGATGAATGACAAACGAAGCAAAAATTGATATATGACGGAATTCAAGTACAAGCGCACAATGGTTGCGAATAAGATTGAAGTTCAAGATATAGCTTTTAATTGTTATTGAGTTGTTCTAAATTGTAATCTCGATCCTATAACTTGACTCATAGTATGGCCTCTCTCATAAAACTATTTTCCAAAATCATGCATATTTAATTCTGTGTCAAAAAGATTTTAAATCATGCATATTTACATTAGACAAAATGTTTTCTAAACATGCCTCAAAAATCTGGGCTAAAATAATCGATTATGTACTTAAGATAATCGATTGTTTCTGAGCCAAGACTGCATGACAATCGATTATGAATTAATGGTAATCGATTGTGAGTAAGACAGTGAACATCAGGTTTTTCCAAATCTGCATGATAATCGATTGTGAACAAATGACAATCGATTGTTGTTGAGGTAAAGTTTTTCAATACTCAAAATAATCGATTATGAACTAATGGTGATCGATTGTGTTGAGTTGATGTCTTCCAGTGATTTTAAATTTAATTAAGTAATCGATTATGTATTTAGATAATCGATTATCACTGAGACAGTAAGTTTTATGATTTTCAGAAAATAACAAGTAATCGATTGTTGCAAAGGACAATCGATTGTTGAAGCTAGCCGTTGTCAAATGATTTTCAAATACCATAAGGTAATCGATTATAGATTTTATATAATCGATGTTTTGCTTAAAATCTGGAAATGATTTTTAGAACGTTGCTGAAGTAATCGATTATAGATTTTATATAATCGATGTTTTGCTTAAAATCCGGAAATGATTTTTAGAACGTTGCTAAAGTAATCGATTATGAACTTAGTGTAATCGATTATCTGATTTTGAATATTGCCAGTAATCGACTATAGATTATCTATAATCGATTGTGAAGCGTTAAATCTGGGATTGATTTTTAAACTGACTGGCAGATAATCGATTGTTTGGTCTTAATAATCGATTATCACTGCGTAATTTCAGCAACTCTTAATTGGCAATTAGACAACGGTTGAACCAACTTTTTCAACTATAAATACAGCTTCATTTCAATGTTTTAAATACAACAACATACACAAACTGATCATTACATTGCTATAAGCTTTCATTCAATTGTTCTTCATTTTCTACTCATTTCATAAAGCTTTTGAGAGCCATATTATTGCTTAAAGTTGTTGTGATCTTGAACATATTCTTTTATTCATATCTACTCAATAAGGAGTACTTTAGTTAAGTGAGTGTCCAAGTATTTGATATACTTGTAAGAGAATTGCGATTCTCTTGTTTCAAGGAACTTGCGTTCCTTGGGTGAAGTCTTTGAGATTGCGATCTCCGAGCAACTGTTTGAGGCTTGTGTCCTCAAGTGTGTAACGGTTTGTTGAGCACCCTTAAGCTTAACAAGATAGTGAAAAATCTTGAGAGAGTCTCTCGGGGACTGGACTAACCACGTTGGTGGCCAACCAGTATACATCTTTGTGTAAGTTTATTTTTCTACATTTATTTTACTTCCTGCAAAGTTTAAATTCCGCAAGAAAACGCTAAATTCTATTAATACGCTATTCACCCCCCCCCCTCTAGCGTAAAGCGTAGTTTCTAACAATTGGTATCAGAGCCCAACTCTCTGAAAACTTAACCGTTTGAGAGAACTATCCATGGCTTCTACTCTTGACTCTTTTGCAGGAATTGAAGAAGGACAATGCTCTACACGACCTCCTCTATTCAACGGCACAAACTACTCATACTGGAAGGAGAGGATGCAAATCTTTGTGCAATCAAATAGCTTTCATTTGTGGAAAGTATTCACCAATGGAAACCAAATTCCAACCAAGAAGGTGGAAGACGAATGGGTTCCAAAGACCGAAGAGGAATATACCGCGGAGGATATTCGTAAGGTTCAAAATAATGCCAAAGCTATAAATTTATTATATTGTGCTGTTAATGCTAACGACTACAGGAAGATATCATGTTGCAAAACAGCAAAAGAAATGTGGGATAAGCTTGAAGTGACATACGAAGGAACCGACCAGGTACGAGAAGCTAAAATTTATTTCTTAACTCACTCTTATGAACTATTCCACATGAAGGAAGGAGAGAAAGTAGACGAAATGTTTGAGCGATTCTCAATGATCGTGAATGATGTACAGGCCCTCAAAAAGACGTTTACGGATAGAGAATTTATCCGGAAGATCCTCAGAAGTCTCACTCCGGCATGGCGATCAAAGGCCGATGCAATCCAAGAATCCATTGGCATCACAAATGTCACAATTGACGCATTAAGAGGTAATCTCAAAACCTATGAATCAACTATACTTAACTCGTTTGTTGATGATCAAAGAAGGCAAATGATTGCTCTAAAGGCTAGCCAACCACAAATTGATGAGGAAGGTGACAACGAGTTTGGACTCGTTATCAAAAGGTTTCAAAAATTCATGCGCAAAGAGTATGAACGCAAGAACAAAAAGCAAGGCGATCAACTAAAATGCTATGAATGCGGAGAAACCGGGCACATAAAATCAAATTGCCCTAACATCAAAAAGGAGAAGAAACCCTTCAAAAAGCAACGTGCATACATCTCTTGGGGAGGAGATTCCGGAGATGAAGCAAGCGAAGAAGAAGACGATGAAGCACCAAATTTATGTCTCATGGCTCAAGAAGACGGCAAAGACGAGGTAAGTCAAATCTCTTCTCAAAATTTCTTTACTCTTGATGAAATGAGAAATGCTTTTGATGAACTATATGCTGAATTTATCAAAGCTTCAAAAACTGTCAAAAGTGTTAAAGAAAGCGCTTCTCTAAAAGAAAAAGATTTTCAAACACAGCTTTCATTAAAAGAAAAAGAATTAGAAAAACTGGTTTTCGAAAATGAGAAGCTAAAAGAGGAAAACAAGTTTTATGGAAAAAGAAGTGCTGATAAACCTGAAGGTTCTACTAGAAACTGTTCTTCTTGTGTGCTTCTTAAGAATGAAGTAGCTAGACTTAAAGGCACATTAGATAAGTTTAATTCTTCGCATAAAAACTTGAATGATGTGCTTGTTAATCTAAAATCAACTAAACATGGAATAGGATTCAAGAATGAAGAAAAGGTTGGTGCTAAACCACAACAACCTAGAGCTCAACCTAGGACTAATAACCAAAATGCTTATCCTAGAAGTAGAAATCCTAGAAATAACTTGCATGTTAGACCAAATAGTGAAAATGCTAGAAGACCTAGAAATGATGCATATTTTAGGCCAAACCTTGAACAATTTAGAAGACCAAGAAATGACCCTCCACCTAGAAATAGATATTCTAGAAATGATGCATATTTTAGACAAACTTGTGAACCTCCTAGAGCTCATAATAGGAGAAACAATGGTGTTCAAAGTAGAGTAAGCAACCTTCATTCATCTAGTTACTATGTACCTAGAAAAATGCATAATCCCAACGTGACTTGTCATTATTGTAGACGTATTGGTCATATTGCTCCCGCTTGCTTTACTCGTCATAGACATATAAATCAATTGCATCATTATAACATGCCTAACCCTCAAGGACCCAAGATGGCATGGGTACCTAAAGAACATTAATTTGTTTTGTAGGTGTGCTTGAAGGGATCAAGTGTACTATGGTACCTTGATAGTGGATGCTCCAAACACATGATGGGAGATGAATCCAAATTCCTTCAACTAGAGCACAAAGAAGGAGGAAGTGTCACATTTGGTGATAACAATAAAGGAAAAATCATCGGCATTGGTTCGGTCGGTAAGGACGAAAACTCCTCTATTAAACATATACTACTTGTGAAAGGTTTGAAGCATAATCTCTTGAGCATAAGCCAATTATGTGACAAGGGAAATTTTGCTCTATTTAATTCGGATGAATGCCTTGTATTTAGACGTAGTGATTTCAAGATCATACTTCGTGGTTTTAGAATTGATAATATCTATATGGTTGATCTTGCAAACTCCTCACCTGAATATGTTGATTGTTTAGTAAGCAAAGAGGATAACTCTTGGCTATGGCATCGTAGAGTAGCACACATGAACATGCATCTTTTGAACAAGCTTCTTTCTCAAAACTTAGTAGTTGGTCTTCCCAGTTTAAAGTTTGAAAATGATTCTATTTGCGATTCTTGTCAAAAAGGGAAGCAAACCAAAGCATCTTTTAAATCCAAGAATATTGTTTCAACGTCTAGACCTTTGCAATTACTTCACATGGATTTATTTGGTCCCTCTCGTATTGAAAGTCTTGGTAAAAATAAATATGTTTTTGTAATTGTTGATGACTTTTCTAGATTTACTTGGACTCTATTTCTTGCAAATAAAAGTGATGCTTTTCAAAATTTCAAGTATTTCCTTAAGCGTGTTCAAAACGAAAAGGAATCGACCGTCACTTCGATTAGAAGTGATCATGGGGGAGAGTTTGATCACAATCTCTTTGCGGATTTTTGTAATGAACTCGGAATCGAACACACCTTTTCCGCTCCACGGACACCACAACAAAATGGGGTGGTGGAAAGGAAAAATAGGTGTCTCGAAGAGATGGCAAGAACCATGCTCGACGAAGCTAAGATTCCCAAATATTTTTGGGCGGACGCCGTGAGTACCGCTTGGTATGTTTTAAATAGAGTAGCAATTCGGCCGATACTCATGAAAACCCCATATGAACTTTATAAGGGTAGAAAACCCAACATTTCTCATTTACGTGTTTTTGGTTGTAATTGTTTTGTTCATAATAATGGGAAGGACCAACTGGGTAAGTTTGATGCTAAATCGGATGAAGGTATTTTCATTGGTTATTCCTCACGTAGCAAAGCATATATGATCTTTAACAAAAGAACCCAAATTGTGGAGGAATCCCCTCATGTTGTGTTTTCCGAAGATAATACTCGCTTGGCGAGAAAGGAATCTGGTTTTGATCTTGCAGGTATCTTGGATAGCTTGAAAGATAAAATCCAAGAAGAACCTTCAAAGGAAAACAAAAATGAAATTGGGGAACAACCAACGGAAAAAGCGCCACAATTAGAAAAAGGAATAAATACGCCTAACGAGTGGAGAACGATCAAGGATCATCCTCTCGAACAGGTAATCGGCGATGTTGGAGAAAAGGTAAGTACCCGAAACTCCCTCAAAAACACTTTAGAACTTACTGCTTTTGTTTCTCAAATTGAACCTAAAACCATCTCCGAAGCAATTGGGGATGAATTTTGGACCTTGCCAATGCAAGAGGAGCTTAACCAATTCGAACGCAATAACGTTTGGGATTTGGTGCCAAGACCCGAAGGTTATTCTATAATTGGTACGAAATGGATTTTTCGCAATAAACTAGATGAAAATGGTATAATCACTAGAAACAAAGCTAGGCTTGTGGCAAAAGGCTATAGTCAAGAAGAAGGTATTGATTATGAGGAAACCTATGCTCCCGTAGCTAGATTAGAAGCTATTCGTCTATTACTTGCTTTCGCCTCTTCAATGAATTTTATTCTATATCAAATGGATGTGAAAAGTGCTTTTCTAAATGGTTTTATTGAAGAAGAAGTTTATGTCAAACAACCCCCCGGCTTTGAAGATTTTAAATATCCCGATCATGTTTTCAAACTCAAAAAGGCTCTTTATGGTTTAAAACAAGCTCCTCGAGCTTGGTATGAAAGGTTGAGTAAATTTCTTTTGGAAAATGATTTCATTAGGGGAAAAGTTGACACAACCCTCTTTGTCAAGCATAAAAACAATGAGATTTTATTAGTTCAAATATATGTAGACGATATTATATTTGGTGCTACTAACAATGTTTTATGCAAGGAATTTTCCGATCTAATGACTAGCGAATTTGAAATGTCTATGATGGGCGAGTTAACATTCTTTTTGGGGTTACAAGTGAAACAAATGAAAGAAGGTACATTCATATGCCAAGCCAAATATTGCAAAGAACTACTAAAACGCTTTGAGATGAACAATGCAAAAGAAATGGCTACTCCCATGAGCACATCCGATCATCTAGACAAAGATGAAAAAGGTAAGGAAGTCGACACTAAAACGTATCGAGGTATGATTGGCTCTCTTCTTTATCTTACCGCTAGTCGTCCGGACATCATGTTTAGCGTGTGTTTATGTGCTCGCTATCAGTCATGTCCGAAGGAGTCTCACCTTACTGCGGTGAAACGGATATTAAGGTATCTCATTTGTACTACAAATGTGGGTCTATGGTACCCCAAAGGCTCTTCATGCCAACTTATTGGATATTCCGATTCCGATTTTGCTGGATGCAAATTGGACCGCAAGAGCACAAGTGGCACTTGCCATTTGCTCGGTAGCTCTCTTGTCTCTTGGTTTAGTAAGAAACAAGTAAGTGTTGCATTGTCTACCACCGAGGCTGAATATGTAGCCGCGGGGAGTTGCTGTGCTCAAATCCTATGGATGAAATAACAACTCTTGGACTATGGCCTAAGTCTTGATCACATTCCTCTTAGATGTGATAACACTAGCGCCATATGCTTGACGAAGAACCCCGTTCTTCATTCGCGAACAAAACACGAAATTAGACATCATTTTATTAGAGATCATGTACTCAAAGGCGATGTCGAAATTGAATTTGTTAAAACCAAAAGCCAATTGGCAGACATCTTTACCAAGCCTTTAGAGAAAGAGTCCTTCTTCCGAATTCGCAGTGAACTCGGGATCCTTGACTCCACTTTGATCTAAGTCATGCATTGCATTTTCTTTCCTACATGATTTCTAACTTGAGCGTCGGAGGCGTCTAACATCTTTTTGCAGGTATCATCCTAGAGCTAAGAGCAATTCTTAAGCAAACCGCGAATCTGCAGCAATGTCCCTAATAAAATTGATTATCCCGTATCAATAATCGACTACCCTCTAATTTTTTTTTTCAATAAATAAACCTTGTTTATTTCATCTTTTTGCATCTTTCCTTACTATTCTTTTTGCTAATGGCAAAAGGGGGAAGAAAACGGGATATCGGGTATGCACCACCTCTTAATTCATTGATTGCTTATAAGCTAAAATTGAGGGGGAACTCTTAAATTGAGGGGGAACAAGAACAAAATTGCATAATTGTTACTTGTCTTGAATTGTCAATATCTTTTGCCTAAATTGCATATCCCGCTTAACGTTTGCCATTATCAAAAAGGGGGAAATTGTTAGAAACACGTTCTCAATGCAATATACTAAACGTGTACTCTTTTGTAGGTTTTGATGAATGACAAACGAAGCAAAAATTGATATATGACGGAATTCAAGTACAAGCGCACAATGGTTGCGAATAAGATTGAAGTTCAAGATATAGCTTTTAATTGTTATTGAGTTGTTCTAAATTGTAATCTCGATCCTATAACTTGACACATAGTATGGCCTCTCTCATAAAACAATTTTCCAAAATCATGCATATTTAATTCTGTGTCAAAAAGATTTTAAATCATGCATATTTACATTAGACAAAATGTTTTCTAAACATGCCTAAAAAATCTGGGCTAAAATAATCGATTATGTACTTAAGATAATCGATTGCTTTTGAGCCAAGACTGCATGACAATCGATTATGAATTAATGGTAGTCGATTGTGAGTAAGACAGTGAATATCAGGTTTTTCCAAATCTGCATGATAATCGACTGTGAACAAATGACAATCGATTGTTGTTGAGGTAAAGTTTTTCAATACTCAAAATAATCGATTATGAACTAATGGTGATCGATTGTGTTGAGTTGATGTCTTCCAGTGATTTTAAATTTAATTAAGTAATCGATTATGTATTTAGATAATCGATTATCACTGAGACAGTAAGTTTTATGATTTTCAGAAAATAACAAGTAATCGATTGTTGCAAAGGACAATCGATTGTTGAAGCTAGCCGTTGTCAAATGATTTTCAAATACCATAAGGTAATCGATTATAGATTTTATATAATCGATGTTTTGCTTAAAATCTGGAAATGATTTTTAGAACGTTGCTGAAGTAATCGATTATAGATTTTATATAATCGATGTTTTGCTTAAAATCCGGAAATGATTTTTAGAACGTTGCTAAAGTAATCGATTATGAACTTAGTGTAATCGATTATCTGATTTTGAATATTGCCAGTAATCGATTATAGATTATGTATAATCGATTGTGAAGCGTTAAATCTGGGATTGATTTTTAAACTGACTGGCAGATAATCGATTGTTTGGTCTTAATAATCGATTATCACTGCGTAATTTCAGCAACTCTTAATTGGCAATTAGACAACGGTTGAACCAACTCTTTCAACTATAAATACAGCTTCATTTCAGTGTTTTAAATACAACAACATACACAAACTGATCATTACATTGCTATAAGCTTTCATTCAATTGTTCTTCATTTTCTACTCATTTCATAAAGCTTTTGAGAGCCATATTATTGCTTAAAGTTGTTGTGATCTTGAACATATTCTTTTACTCATATCTACTCAATAAGGAGTACTTTAGTTAAGTGAGTGTCCAAGTATTTGATATACTTGTAAGAGAATTGCGATTCTCTTGTTTCAAGGAACTTGCGTTTCCTTGGGTGAAGTCTTTGAGATTGCGATCTCCGAGCAACTGTTTGAGGCTTGTGTCCTCAAGTGTGTAACGGTTTGTTGAGCACCCTTAAGCTTAACAAGATAGTGAAAAATCTCGAGAGAGTCACTCGGGGACTGGACTAACCACGTGTGTGGCCAACCAGTATACATCTTTGTGTAAGTTTATTTTTCTGCATTTATTTTACTTCCTGCAAAGTTTAAATTCCGCAAGAAAACGCTAAATTCTATTAATACGCTATTCACCCCCCCCTCTAGCGTAAAGCGTAGTTTCTAACAAAGGTAAGATCCTTCCTCGAATAGGTAACTACGAGCTCTCCCGTAAGCCAAAAGAAAGTTCTAGCTCTCGAGCACTCGAGTCAGACTCGCTTCTTCGGCTAAAGGATGAGCCCGAGAAATACAATTTTTTGTGGCCCATGGGTCAATTTCTCCCAAGGAGCAGGCGACTATTGAGGAGGAGATCTGTGAGGTCGATCTCCCTTAGACCTAGGAGGTTGATTACGAGACTAGTTTGAGACTTCTCAGGAAGCCGGCTACGCTCTAAAGGAGGCTCCTGGCATAATAGAGATCTCAGGGTCACCTTCCTATGCTGAGTCCATGCTCGAGAAGCCCCAAATAAGGAAAGAGAGGTCTAACGAAGGGGCTCATGGTGTGGGTGATGTTCTTCGTCCTTTTTCGATGGCATGGACTCGTCCTTCTTAGAAGAATTTTTCGGGCTGGGTGACCTAGAAGTGCCGAGAAAGGATCCGTCTTCAAAGTTTGACGGGCTGAACACGAGCCCAAAGTTAATCAACCGGTTCCCAGCCCCGAGTGTAGATCCCGACTGTAAGAGGTCGATAATCATCATTGTCCAGAGGATGCCTGATTCTTTCTACTCACATAGAGTAGCGAGGTACCTTCGATTCCTGGTGACCAAAAAAGAATAAACAAAAATGAATGAGGTGGACGTGCCGTGCATATTCAACAAATTGCAACAGGCACCGAATCTAGTAAGGCAACATTATGCTCTACCAAACTTTGACGTAGTATTTGATATTTCTCATTTTTTGTATCTCTTTTCAGGCCTCGATACTTCATCATGAAAACTTTCTTTGGTATTGGGGTGAGGTTAAATATTTTGAGCTTGAGGTTAAGGAGCTCTTAGAGAAAAGAGATTTGTACAAACTTCTCAACGAGCAACACGAAGAGGCCATCAAGGGCCTTCAAGCCAAGCTGGATGAGGCTCAGAAGAAGGCTTCTATCTTGAGGCAGGAACATGCCAATCTGGTCAAAAAGGTAAACGGTTTTGAAGTTAGTAATGAAGACTTAGCCATGGTGACTAACGACCAATCCTCGTAGGTTCAGCAAAAGATTGACAGGATCTACCAACTCTGAGCTGAAATGAATGAGGTCCAAGTGATTCCCGATGGTTGGAAGAGAAAAATGGACCGGTTGGCTTTGGATAAAGAAATTGACCAGGCACTGCTGACACTGGTGGAGGTTGAACTCTGGTTAGCCAAAAGAAAAGGCCGAAAAGCGGTTCTAGCTGAATGATGAACTCCGATCACAATTAATCTCATATCTGGTAGAGCGGGATGCCCTTGGTAACAAATGTGAACCTATAGAGTCTCAACTACGCACAGCCTTCGCTAATGCTGAAGACATAGTGTCCCAATATAATTTTGCTGTCGAGGCAACCGAGGCTCGCCTGAAGACTACTGTCAGGTACGTGAGGCAGCTATCCACAGGGAGACCTCAAAGCGGTCCACGTCCGAGGAGGCGAAAAGACTTGAGGTCGAGGCCAAAAAGCTAGCTAAACCTGAACATGAAGAAGGATCAGAGGGCTTCAAAGAACTCAAAGGCCTCGACAACTCTGGTGACGAGTTGGGTCCTGCTAAAGATCCGGCTTAGATGCCTTATGATTATTTTGTTTTGCATTTTAATCTTGTACATATATTTTGTTGAGGCTAATTTTGTTGGGAATTTTTAAAGATATTCCAGAATATAAAATATTTCCCTTTTGGCAATATGTAAGTCTATTATCTTAGAATCCTTTTACGATTTCAAATATTTCTAATGCCTTAGCAAAGAATTAAACGTAGTAATAAGTCACTTTTCGTATGTTCGAACAAGACCTGCCCTAGATGCAACTTTTTCTAGAACTTGTGTAAGCTCGGAGTGAACAAAAATTTCACCGAGATGCTTCTTTAAATGTTGTTAGACTGTATCTTTGTCAAGGGTAACCTTTGAATAGGTTTACAAATTTATTGAAGGCCTTATGTTTTGATTATGGGATTTGGACATCTCTGAACAATTTTTAGGGTGGCCATAACCTTTTAGGTTGGGAACTTCCTAATAGGCTTTCTGCCTCTAGCTTTCTATAACCCGAGCCACCCTAGCTTATCTCGTACGGTAGTTCCCGAGCGGGGGTAGCCCTTTGGGATCAGATAATGGTGGCCTTTGGCTCGAAAGTTCTCAGGTAGGAATAACCTTTAGGCTCGACACTTTTAAGAACCAAACAATGTTTGTCAGCAAGGTAGAAACTTCCTTTCATTCCTCTACATAACATACAATATTGTAAGCGTGTAAAAGCTCGTATTATGGGAGAGGTGACCTATGCGGGCATAGTTCTTTTGACCTTTTTACCCTTACAATCAATCCTAACCACCGAGCCTAGACTGTTCGAGCATAGAATTCCCTTCCTTTCAAAATATCATGACCCGAGAGTGATGGCCCTCGTATTAGAGGGTTGTTTTTTGGGTGGGCTTGGATACTATTGATGCGACCATTAACTCTAATTTAAAACCGATCTTCGATTCTAATTTAGCACGCTTTATTGTTGCCTCGTTAAAAGCCTTATCGAAAACCCCATTTGGGACAAAACTAGTTCAATAGAAAAAGAGTCCAACACGTGCTTTCAGACCTAATAGCTACACACTCATTTGGTTGTTGCCTACAAGTGTTAGCCCAACCATAATAAAATAAATAAAACAAAACATAAATGAGGTCATACCTTAGTAGTAGTATCATCTTATGTAGGTCACGTTCCAGTTGTTTTCTAGTTGTGCGTTGTTCCTTATTTCAAGTTTATACGAACCTTTACCTGTAATACCGATGACTCGATATGGACCTTCTGAATTCGTTCCTGGTTTCTCTTCATTCGGGTTTCGGATTTACTATGATACTCTTCTTAACACAAAATATCCTATGTTGAAGTATAGGAGATCGGCTCTTCGGTTGTAATATTTTTCTATCCACTGCTTTTAGGCGGCCAACCGGACCAGAACGGCCTTACGCCTCTTATCCAGTAGCTCTAGGCTTGTGCTCATGGCCTTGTTGTTTGATTCTTCGATTGCATATTAGAACATGAGGCTCGGTTCTCCCACCTCGACCGGTATTAGTTCTTCGACACTGTAGACCAACAAAAATGGGGTGGCCCTGATATTGGAAGAGGTCGTACAGTATGCCCATAAGACTTCGGGCAAGAATTCCTCCCATTTTCCTTTGGCATCAGTCAACTTTTTCTTAAGGTTTTGAAGGATTGTCTTCTTCGTCGATTCTGCATGTCCATTCCCACTAAGGAGATAGGGTGTTGACAATATCTTTTTGATTTTATGGTCCTTGAAAAATTTATTTACCTTGTTGATGATGAACTGCTTCCCATTATCACATGCTATTCGGCCGGTATACCAAACCATCATATTATGTGGTCCCAAATTAAGTCGATGAATTCTTTTTCCCGGACCTTCTCAAACGCTTGAGCTTTAACCTATTTAGAGAAATAGTCCATAAATAGTATAAATTGAGATTCACCGGGTGCCCATGGTGGGGGAACAACGATGTTGATTCCCTATTTTATGAACGACCAAGGGGATAGGACCGAGTGTAGCAACTGCCCGGATTGGTGGATCATTGGTGTGTGCCTCTGATAGCCGTCGCATTTTCGCACAAAGTCCTTCAGATCTTTCTACATGTCAATCCAGTAATTGTCGGCTCTGATTATCTCTCGAACTAACGATTCTGCCCCAGAATGATTTTCCCAAGTGCCCTCGTAAACTTCCCTCAATAAAATATTCAGTGTCTACCGTCCCCAAGCATATGACGAGTGGGCTATCGAACGTTCTTTTGAATAGAATATCTTCGGACATGTTAACATGGCTGACTTCGTGCACAGAGCTTTCAATTCTTTGGGATCCAAGGGTAACTTCCCAGTCTTTAATTAGTCTATATACTTGTTTCTCAAGTCCCAAGTTAAACTTGTTGTTTATCTTGCCATGGCCTTCTTCCACCAGTAATTTCATTAAGTTTGCCAAAGCATCATCCTTATTATTTTGATCTCGGGGCACATATTGTAGAGTCCATTACTTGAATCAATGCAGTGTTACCTGTAGTTTGTCCAAGTATCTTCATATTCGTTCCTCTTTCACTTTGAATCTCACATTCACTTGATTTACCGCAAGGAGGGAATCGCATTTAGCTTCGATAACTTCAGCCCCCACACTTTTAGCCAATTCGAGACCTGCAATCATGGCCTCATACGCGGCCTCATTGTTATTCAATTTCACAGTTTTAATAGATTGACTAACTACGTTACATGTAGGTGGGTTCAACACGATTGTGAGTCCTGGCCTTTTTTGCATTTGAAGCACCAACCGTAAAGAGGGTCCAGATTCCCAAGAAAGTCCCCGCGGTTAACAACAATTCCATTTCTATGGGTTCAACTTCATATTTTACTTCTTTAGTTTGTTGAAGGTTTCCTCCAAATTTTCCAAATGTTCCTTGCTCGCACGGACTTAACTAACATGTCGTCAATGTAAACCTCCATTGATTTTCTCATTTTTACTTTGAACATACGGTTTACTAGGCGTTTGTAGGTGGCACCGGCAATTTTTAGTTTGAACTGTATTTCGTTATAACAATAGGTGCCAAATTTAGTGATGAAGGAAGACTTTTCTTGATTTCTCGGGTCCATCCTGAATTGGTTGTACCCGGAATAGGCGTTGACACTTGGGATGTTCGATTAATATGAATTATTCTAGATCCTCGATCGTTACTTGGCGGCACTGAAATCTTAAGGGGTGATGAACTACCTGGGAACTCCGTAATCATCATGCCCGCCTGCTTGTTGCTTATTTGGTTCAGTCGGGACTGGTGTCAGTGATTTCTATTTAGTTTCTTTCTTCCTAACTAATTCAGGTTCTTTAATATCGAGAGGGCAGATATCGGGATCATCTCATCAATCGCGAATATTTCTTTAGCGGCCAGTTGTTTTCTGTAAACTATTTTGATCCATCCTTGTGTGGGGAACTTCAATTCCCGGTATAGTATGGAGGGTATTGCCCTCATGTTGTGAATCCACGGCCTTCCAAATAGAGCGTTGTACCTTATATCCCCCTCGATGATGTAGAACTTCATTTCCTTAATGGTTCCGGTGGTGTTCACTGATAGGGTTATCTCCCCTTTAGTAGTTTCACATTCCATGTTGAATCCATTTATGACTCGGACCGCAAGCACTATTTTGTCTTGTACCCAGCAGCTCTACGACCCTCAATCTGATGATATTGGATAAGCTACCTAGACCAATCAACACATGCTTAACTTGAGATTTATTTATGAGTACATAAATTACCAGGGCATCATTATGCGGCTACACGATGCCTTCAACACCTTCATCATTGAAAGAGATGGTCGCCTTTGGCATGTAATGTCAGGTTCGTTTTTCCCGTGTAATGGACACCTTAGTCGCTTCAATATTGGCCCGTGGGAGATGTCCACTCCACCAATGATCATATTGATGATGTGCTGAAGTTCCTCTTGCTCGGCCTGGTTACTGGCGTCCCTATTCCTAAAGTGATTTTTGGCTCGATCACTAAGAAAAACCTGGAGGTGTTCGTTATTAAATAACCAAGCCACTTCTTCCCTTAGCTGTCGGCAGTCTTCGATGTTGTGATCATGGGTGCCATGGTACATAACACCAGTTTAGGGTCTCATTGGGTAGTATCGGACATCAATGGCTAATGCCATTTGGTATCTTTGATGCGTCCAATGAATGATATGATGCTAGCAGCATCGACGCTGAAGTTGTACTTCGATAACCTTGGTGCCTCCCTGGTCCCGATTAGCCTATCGAAACTATTTTTATCATGATTCCCTAGTTATTATGACCTCGATCACTTCTCTTTTCATTCCTCTCTAGGTTATATCTTGATCCACTACCCCTTCAATATCCATTATATGGTTGATATGATCTCTGCTCGATCTTGGTTCATGATTGACATCTCTTTTAGACCTGTCATTAGTTTTGATGGGATACACAGACCCAGAGGGGACCCCGAGCTGATCATCCTTCACTCTGATCTTCAATTTGTACATGTTATGGATGTCAGCCTAAGTTTCCATAGGGTACTCAATAAAATTATATTTCAGCTATTGTGAGGCCAAAAAGCTTTGGGGGTTGAGTCCTTGAGTGAATGCTTGAACAACCCAATCATCCGCAATTAGGGAAAAATCTATCCTTTCCATTTGAAACCTCGATACGAACATTTTTTTGCATTTCGTTATCTCTTTACTTGACCTTAAAGAGGTTTGATTTTCTAGTCTCAACTTTTATGGCCCCGACATGAGCTTTTACGAAGGCATCCGCAAGCATACCAAACGAATTAATGGAATTGGGGGCAGGTTGCGATACCATATCATAGCTCCTTTAGACAGGGGTTCCCCGAATTTTTCAATAGAACCAACGTAATTTCGTCATCTTGCAAGTCATTTTCCTTGATGGCACACGTGTAAGAGGTCACATGTTCATTTAGATCCGTAGTCCCATTAATTTTGGAATTTTGGGCATAAGAAACTTCTTCGGGATCGTTTTCTGAGCTGCGCTTGGAGGGAAAGGTTTTTGCACGAACTTTTTGGAATTCAGACCTTTCAATATTGGGGGTGCTCCTGGGATTCGATCAACCCTGGAGTTATAGGTCTCCATTTTTTTATAGTTGACTTCGCTTTTCTTTTCTCCCGATTCCACCCATTTTGTCAGCTTCTCAAGCATATTTATTATCTCGGCGGTTGGCCCCTGGTTCGGCTTCACCCGATCTTTCTGTGGCCGGTTCATTTCTGTTAGTGTTTACCCGGGATGGTTCAGGTTCAACTGTGCTAGGGGCGCGATTTTGGTTTTGTAGTTGGGTTATTGTTTCCTGTTGAGCTTGTAACATTTGGAAGATCATGAATAAGTTAATCTCATCACCTTTGTCGTTGTGTGTACTCCGGCATATAGGCGGGCTCTCCCATTTGCAAGAATGATTTACATTGAGAATTAAGAAATTTTGTTTCATTGTGAGATCTTATTATCTTCACTATAGTCCCAAACTGATTATTTACCATCAAGAGAAATTTCTTAATAGCAACAATGACTTCAGATTTAAGATGTAGTAGATGAATCCATGTATAACGACTGAAATCATCTACAGTAGACAAGAAGTAGTATTTGTCATCAAATATGACAACCTTATAAGGGTCCCAAAGGTCTATATGAACAAGAGAAAAAGGAAAATCAGTGCTAGAATTGCTAGTAGGAAATACCAGTCTAGTTTGCCTAGCTAGTGGACAAACAAGACATTTATTCAACACTTCATTGTTTACATCACTCTCTAAGTTCATACTCTGCATAGCAGTTGGTGAGGGGTGTCCAAGTCTCATATGCCATAGTCTGCAGTCCTCTCCATTCATTGCAACAACTAGCCTATGAGTCTTGACCTTATTTTTGTCAATTGATTCTCTCAAGATATTTTGTTCAGCATTCTCCTTACCAATCCCCTTCACCCTGCCACTATAAAAGGTCCTAAAACAAAACAAAGCCACAGAAGGTATTGACTGAACAAAGGAGTTGCCTGGTTAACTTGGACACTAACAACAAGTTGAATTTGAAGTCAGCTATGAACAACATATCACTAATGGACTGAGTTCCAAATAAACAGGATTCACCAACACACGAGTCAGTAATCTTATCTCATGTAGGCAGATGTTTAGAAACCTAAAACAAAAAAAAAGTCATGGAAGATATTGACTGAACATGAGAGCTGCCTGGTTAACTTGGACACTAATAACAAGTTGAATTTGAAGTCAGGTATGAACAGCACATTACTAATGGACTCAGTTCTAAATAAATAGGATTCACCAATGCACGAGACTATAACCTTAACTCATGTAGGCATTTGTATACGATCCTTAGAAACCTTCCTAGTATGAGCTCCATCTTTCAATAGGTTTTTATTTGCTGCTATGCTATGTGTAGCACCGGAGTCGACAATCCATTCATTTGAAAAACTACTAGTCATTCAGCAAGTAGCAATACCTGCCATATTATCTTGGGCATCAGTGTTATCTTAGCTTAGCAGTTTTATGATTTGTTTATATTGATCCTCGGTGAAGTATGGTCTTTTTCCAGCTAGGGTAATTTGTAAATCAGCATTTGCTGAAGAGCTTTGGGACAAAACATCAGTAGTTCCGGCATTTCCACATACATTATTCACAGCACTGTTAGATTATTTATTTCCAAAATGTCCTCCAAAATTTCCATTACCTCTATGAGGCTGTCCACCAAAGTTGTTATTGTTAAACTTCTTCTTTCCTTTAAAATCTTCAGGATATCCTATGATTTTATATCAGTTTTCCTTTGTGTGACCTCTATGCCCACAATGCTCGCACTTCATAAAGGGATTCTTTTCGTTGTAACCATGACCCATGCCAACTTGCATTGCCATCAGATCAATTTTTTCATTCAAAGAGCTCAAACTAAAAGATGAGTGCCGAAACTCATCTTCAATTACCATAGCATATGCCTGATTAAGAGATGACTCATTGGATTTTAGCAAAACTTATCTCCTAGCTTGATCATACGAGTCATTAAGGTCACTTAGAAATTGTAGCAACCCTTGTGGTTGTAAATCATACTCTCTCGAATTAGAAGCAGGAACCATGGCATCATACTCATTCCACAAACCTTTCAACTTCTTGAAGTAAGTAGAGGCAAAGTACGTACCTTCAGATAGAGTAGCAATAGCTCTGTGAATCTGAAAAATCCTCATGTGATTGACCTTGTCAAATCGTTCTCTCAGATCTTCCCAAACCAAACGAGCATTTGAAGCATATACAATTCCACTAAGGAATTCTGTTGACACTATGTTCATGAGCCACGAGAGAACAATTGCATTACACATTTCCCACTGTACATGCACACATGACTCATTTGAGCAGGTGATGGTCACAAAGCCTAGCTTTCTCTTCCTCAATAATGCGATGTTCATCGTCCTGCTCCATAGACTATAGTTCTCTGATCCTATTAACTTCACAAGGATCATTTCTTGAGTTGCAGCGCAGATGATTATATACAAAGCTCCATTAATTAACTAAACCAATAGGGCACCCGCCACATCACCCTAACTAACTAACTAACTAACTGCTAACCAACTATTAACTAACAAACTATCAGTACAAAAGCAAATTAACTAACTAACAATATGTACAAATATAGATTAACTAACTAACAATACGTACAAATACAAATTAACTAACTAACAATATAAGTCATAATATAGCTCGATTTTGCGTGGGAAATAAGTCATCTGTCATGTAAGCGCTTATGTTTAGTAGACACAACTTGCTTATAGGCAGAAGCAGAGTCAAATTTTGAAGTTACTGGTTTGAAATTTTTATTATTTGAAGTTACTAGGTTCTAAATTAAGAATTTGTATATATTCAATAAACTTCTTAAGATAAATATAGGATTTGGACCAAAGTTATTAGGTTCGACCCAACCCGTAATACGTATTATGGCTCCGTCCCTGCATATAAGTAAGGTATTCAATAGGTCGTAGGCTTAAAATAAGTTTCTAAATGATAAAAGGGACATATTCAAGGGGAACATCAATTAACAGTAACTATACTCCATATGTTCCATTTTCTATGATTTATTTTCTTTCCTTTATTAATCCGTTCTAAATTTTAACATCTCATTATGCCTTTAAGCATATGTTTTTATTACTCCATCTGTTCCAGTTTATGTGAACTTATTTTCTTTTTGGTTCGTTCCAAAAAGAATGACATATTTTTAAATTTGGAAACAATTTAGCTTAAACTTACAATTCTACCCTTAATGAGAAGCTTTTATAACCACACAAATACTCTGGGCCCTATTTTGTCTTGTTTAGGACCACAGATTCCAAAAGTACTTATTTATTTTTTAAACTTTGTGTCCAGTCAAACATGTTAACATAAATTGGAACGAAGGGAGTATAATTTTTTTGGAGAAAGATGCTCTTATAGGATATGTTGAAAAGCACTAGATACTAAAGATACTTTTAGTTTATATATCTTGAGCTTGTTTCAACAATATTTCTTAAGTTTTGTACACATTCAAACACTGACTTTAAAAATAAAAAAAGGCAGAGCAAATATAGTAGTACTAGCAGCAATATTGACAAAAGTTCAAAAATTCACAACTTACAAAAAGAGCTTTCTACCATTCTAAGCACTTATCCGTTACTATAAAACATGATACAAGGCTCACTACCTCCATAGTCAAACAAACATCTGTACACACTGGTATAAATTCTTGATTGTAGAACCCTGCAAAAAGGAAGAAAAAGGCCTTCAACTTTGGCATGAGTTTTTCCATCTTTTGCTTCAAATTTTCCAAGTTGTCCACTTGCCATGCCTTCTTCACTCTTACTTGAAATGATTAATAAGCCAACCATCAACAGATGCATGACTTGAATAAAGAAACAGAGATCACAAACAGAGAAATATGTTGGTTGACAATTGACATGTAAGCTAGAAATCATGTATAACCTCTCATATAGATACAAACTGACATGGAGAAATATGTTGGATGACAAAAGTTAGCTCGTATCGATATGGAAAAACCAGCTTTTAGTATTTAATTTAGGATTCCAAATAATTTCCTATCTGAGCATGTAGCTTTACAACTAATGTAAAAAAATCATTATTCTAATCGCCGTAGTATCAGTTTCATTCTGTGGAAATGACTGAAAAATATATTAGCATAAACTTGATAATATGTGACTTTGAATGTGTTAGACATGGCATGTCTTAAAGCTCAGAGGTATAGTTATTCTACAGAAAGAAAGAGCATGAATATCCTAGGAGCAGTATTTCAAGCAAAGGAAGGGGAGCCTTATAGAAACTGTTAAGTTGTCTTGGTGTGATCTATAGGTAACGAGTTCGAGCCATGAAAAATAGCCACTAATATTTGCATTAGGTTAGGTTGTCTACATCACACCCCTTCCCGGACCTTACGGGATACTTTGTGCACCAGACTGTCCTTTAGTATTCCAAGCAAAGCAGAGATAAGCATGTTTAGCACATAAAATTGTAAAAGAAATTGCTGCATCATGTTTTTGTTGGAACTAACCACAAAGTTTTTATTTGCTTTGAGATGAAAAAATTGACAAGTTTATGTCTAGTTTACTTACCATGTTGATAATCTCTTCACTGTGAGATCTATGGCATCTTCCATTCCTTTGGTACCGTTGATGGATAAATAGTCTGCAATAATCCGCCAAATATTTGTCCTGCAATTCACCATAAGCATGGTTTTAGTCAACATATAATTGATGTATACATCAAGTGTTGTGATATAGGGGCACACTAGTCTCATTTGTTCCGATATTTTTTGGATGCTATAGTGAAGTGTTGTTGTAGAGTACATATATTATAGCATAACATAAACCAACAACAACAACAACCCAGTATAATCCCACTTAGTGGGGTCTGGGGAGGGTAGTATGTACGCAGACCTTACCCCTACCCTTGGGTAGAAAGGCTGTTTCCAAATAGACCCCCGGCATCCTTCCGTCCAAGAACTTCCCACCTTGCTCTTGGGGAGACTCGAACTCACAACTTCTCGGTTGGAAGTGGGGGTTGCTTACCATCAGAGCAACCCCTCTTGTCTTATTTTATGCATAACATAAAAGTCGATTCGAAATTTTTTTGGCTATTATAGTGAATGATTGTTATATAATAATGTTGTAATAGAGAGGTTTGACGAGGTCTGACTGTATGACTAATTAAGTACCTGATAGCATTTTCGGTTTAGTCTTGGGAAACTTCTTCATGTCGAAAAATTTCCTAAACCGAACTTTGTAAAACTCTTCCCCTTGAATCTCTTGAAGCCTGGTTTGGAAAGTTTCTGGCATGTCTAAAATTATTATCTCCTGAATTTTAGTTAGACATATCAATCCATCTGGAACCTTCTCTAATTTCTTGCAACCATCGATTTTAGGATGAATTAGATTGGGCATTGCTCCTGTCTCCACCCTCCAGCTTTCCAAATGTGGAAGCCCCTGGATTTGAAGAGTTTTGAGGAGAGGAAACCCATGTGCAGAACAACACATTTCCTTGCCAATAAACGCGTTTCCACGTAATAAAGGGTGAATAGTTTTGGCAACTTCTGTTGAATAAGCATAGGGTCTTCTTCAAGTCCACTCCTTCTTAAGGTTAGCTTAGTGATGCTTTGTGAAAAGAAATGGTGTTCTTGTAGCTTACTGATATGTCCGATTAAGTCTAATTTGAGGATATGGTGACAACCGATCAGTAGCTTCAGAATGTTTAACTCTTTTTCTGAATGAAATCTGTAGTTAACGCGAAATGCTATTTCCTTGAGTCTCAGAGTTTTTAGGGTGAGGTAATGTGTGATGATCTCTTCCATTTCATCAAACTCTAGTGAGAAAACAGCGGCTAGTTTCTGAAGTTCCGTTAACTTGAAGAGATCTCTAAAAGGAGAAACTTGTGTATCAAAGTTCTTAAGCATATCCAATTGGTTTAAAGAACTTAGCTGCAACTTATATGTGTTCTGATGCGATGGCAGAAGATATAAATTCCTCAAGTTCTTCAGCTTCTGTATAGTATTCGGCATTGTCAAGTATGAGAAGAAATTCACCCTCAAATCAAGTGTTTGTAGGTACTTGAGATTACCTATAGAAGACGGGAGCCTTTGAAAATGTGAATGTCTTAGGCTCAGGTATCTCAAGTGTAAAAAATTACCAATTGCTTTCTGTAAGTTGTCCTCAAAAGTGAACTTCTCAAGATGCAAAACGCGCAACATTGTGAAGGTACTGCACAGACCTTGAAATATAGGCAGAGGATATGCTGTTCCTTCGCCTCCTATCTGTCGTCTGGGAAAGAACATAGCTGACCTAACATGCTGATAGGACTTATCATTAGTAGAGAAATAGTTTTTAACATGTATCGCGCATCAGATCATGAAGTCGACAAGATTTGATCCTTCCATTTGTTTCTTCTGGTTGAACTTCAACCATGTATCTTTGAGCTAACTCCAGCAGATAATATTCTCCTAACTCCATCATTTCTGTCTTCTCTCCCTCTAATGATATAATACCTTCAGCGGCCCATAGCTGATACAATCTTCGCGTAGAAATCTTTTGATCCTCAGGAAAGTTTCCCAAGTTCAAAAAACACGGCTTAAGTTGATATGGTAAATCATAATAACTTATAGCCAGGACACCATGAATTCCTCCATCTTGTTCAAAACTTTCACCACTCATGTGTGAGTTAAGGTTTTGTCGCGTCCTTCTCCACTCGTCTACTTTAGGCCATCGAGCTAAAAGTCCAGCAAGCACAATGATTGCTAAAGGCAAGCCTCCACATTCACTGACCATTTTCTTTCCAAGCCTCTCTAGTTCCAAATCAATCTTCAAATCTGCATACAACAAAAGATGGAATTTTCAATTTTTCGCGTTGCTTATCACTATGCTATTATATGAAGAGGAGCCTTGGAGCAACGGTCAAGTTGTCTCCGTGCAAACTATAGGTCACGGGTTCAAGCCATAGAATCAGCCACTGATGCTTGCATCAACGTAGGCTGCCTACATCACACCCCTTGGGTTGCTGCCCTTTCTGAAGGATTGCGTATAGGTGTTCATAACACGCAGCGGAAGATAATAACAATCCTAGGTAGATTTTTCATGTTTTAAAATTTATTTACGTGTCAAAGATCGGGTCTAAGACGTACCTGGTGAAGAGAGTTTCCTTTTTCAGAATTTCTTCGATAGTGCGAAGACTCTATGCGTATCCACACCGAGACCGATCCTTGCTATCAACTCTTTGATCAATGAAACCCGCGAACAAATTGAACGAAGAATATTGTGTTGAGATTTTTCTTAAAAATGCCAACTCAAATTAGAAGAACAAGAAACATTTTTCTTGCAATTGTATTTTTCTCTCTTGGATTTGTATTGCATTCTCACTTTCACAAAGTAGGGGTTTCTTCTCAAGGAAAAGATTAAAATCGAAAAAAGAAAGAACTTTTCAAATTTCTCCACCACCCTTTATATAGCATCACCTACAAACCATTTTCCTATTTGGTTGAGGTAATAATTTTCCTAGGGTAAAAGTTTATTCCAAAAATAACCATATGGAAAAATTTTGTATGAAAATTCCGAATTTTCCTTCTTTGTTTTAACGTGAGAAAATCCAAAAATTTTCCTTCTTTGAATCCAATTCTTCAATTGGATTCAAATTCATAAACTTTTTCCTTCTTTTTATATTCTATATTAATATAATATTTTCCTATTGAAAATATTAATCTCATTCCAAATAGGTTAAAACTTCAATTAATAATCCAATTCAAAATTAGATTTATTAACAAGCCTTTATTAATATTATATTTTATATGCATCTGTTATATAATATTAATTATATATATCACATATATTTCAACCAAGAGATGTTATTTAATTTCTATTCCAAATAGAAACTTCAATTTATTCACAATATTAATTATAATCTTTGTGCTAGCAAAGAATATAATAATAGTTCATTTGGACAAATAACTAAATTTATTTGACTAAATAAATTATTTAATTTAATTTATCAAATAATAAGTTAATTAATCCTTTAGCAAAGATCAGAACACTCGTTAATGTGCGACCCCATAGATTCAGTACTAAACCGATAGTAAGTTGATCATATCAATATATTAATCAAGGATGGCGTCTAGCAACACTCCTTAACGACCGGATAGCATGAAGCATACAATTTACTCTCAAGAACCAGTAGAAGAATAATGTAGTAATTCCTTCTGTCCTCATAGCTCTGGATCACCCTAGGATATAGTTCAACTGTCAAATCCTAATAGGCGGTCAACTATGTGTTCACGTCAAATATAATCGACCATTGAATGACCTAAGAAACTCATTTCTTCTTTCATTCAATTGTCCTGGCCAAGGTCTTAGTTTGCTCGTTCATAATTCATGACAACATGGAGCTTAAACTCATTACCAAGAGTTGACAGATTCCATCTTGATCAATCACTAATTCTACAAGTACTTAATCGTACCCAATATCCTTTCAACTAATCGTACCCAATAGGTGTCTAGTATCAAAGCACAATAAATATCTTGTCAATTACTATGATGATCTCAAGTCAAAGGAAACGGTTACATCACATTCTTCAAGAAAATATCCTATTGACAATTATGGTAATTCTAACCATTAGGAATTATCCAATGAGTCGATTCAATGATCATATCTCTATATGCATCATCTATCTATGTGATTTAGTTAATGAGATCAACTAATCTTTATCTGATAAAGACAATCACATAAATATTGATCTAACCGGATTACTAATGTCCAAATTAATAATCCTACGATCTAGAACAAATTTAGATTAAACTGTAAAAGACTTTGCTCTCATTATCATGATCTCTATCACGATGACAAATCTCAAAATTTAATCAAGGACCTTATCAAAATAATCAAACAATTGATAATAATGAGAAAATAATATCAAATGCCATATATTTTATATCAAATGACATTCACAAAAATATATTCAAGTTATCAAATATGATATTGGATCTAGGGCATATCTACTATATTCCTAACAATCTCCCACTTGCACTAGAGCCAATCGCTCTTGTACTTCATCCCCAATTTCCACTTGTGCTTGTCAAACTCTTTTGTGCCAAGCGCTTTAGTGAATGGGTCTGGAGCATTTTCCTTTCCATCAACTTTGAATCTCGACGTCTCCACGTTCAATGATTTCTCTTGTCAAGTGATACCTTCGCAGAACGTGTTTGGACTTTTGGTGTGATCTTGGTACTTTTGCTTGAGAAATGGCTCCAGTATTGTCACACAACAATGGAACCGCACCTTCTATTGAAGGAACCACACCAAGTTCAGTTAAGAACTTTTCCATCCATACAGCTTCCTTAGCAGCTTCACTAGCTGCTATATATTCTGCTTCAGTCGCTGAATCAGCTACTGTAACTTGTTTGGAACTTTTCCAACTCACTGCACCACCATTTAAGGTGAATACATAACCAGAAATAGATTTGCATCCCTATCTGAAGAGAAACTTGCATCAGTATAACCTTCAAGTTTCAACTCAGAATCCTTATAGATGAGGAATTGGTCTTTAGTCCTTCTTAAGTACTTAAGAATGGTCTTCACAACCTTCCAATGTTCCTCACCAGGATTTGCCTGACATCGGCTAGTCACTACAAGTTCATAAGCCACATCAGGATGTGTACATCTCATGGTATAAATGATAGCTCCCACTGCACTAGCGTATGGGATCCTACTCATGCGTTCTCTCTCTTCGGGTGTTTTAGGACAATCCTCCCTACTGAGAGAAATTCCAGTGCCTATCGGTAGATAGCCTCTTTTGGAAATATCCATGTTATACCCCTTTAAGGTAGTATCAATGTACAAAGACTGGGAAAGTCCAAGCAGCTTTCTAGATCTATCTCTATTGATTTTTATTCCTAATATATAAGTTGCTTCTCCCAAGTCTTTCATGGAAAACTGTTCAGATAGCCAAATCTTGGTATTGCAATGCCGATACGTCATTCCCTATGAGCAATATATCATCAACATACAACACTAGAAATATAATTGTGCTCCCACTAAGGTTATTATTCGCATCTAACAAAATTGAACTTTTCAATTGTTTTGTTAAATCGAATATTCCAACTTCGGAAAGCTTGCTTTAATCCATAAATAGATCTTTGTAGCTTATTATTCGCATCTAAGGTTATTATTCGCATCTAACACTAGAAATATAATTGTGCTCCCACTAAGGTTATTATTCGCATCTAACAAAATTGAACTTTTCAATTGTTTTGTTAAATCGAATATTCCAACTTCGGAAAGCTTGCTTTAATCCATAAATAGATCTTTGTAGCTTACAAATTTTAATATGATCAGACGAAGATGTGAAACCTTCAGGTTGTGTCATGTACACATCCTCTTCTAGTTCACCATTACGGAAAGTTGTTTTCACATCCATTTGCCATATTTCATAATTATAGTATGCTGTTATAGCAACCAAAATCCGAATAGATTTGAGCATTTCCACGGGAGAGAAAGTTTCGTCATAGTCGACTCATTCTTTCTGACGATATCTCTTGGCAACAAGACGTGCTTTGTAGGTCTCCACCTTTCCGTATGCTCCAATCTTTTTCTTAAAACCCCATTTACAACCTATAGGTTTTATATCCTTTGAAGGTTCAACTAAAGTCCATACTTTATTTTCCTTCATGGATTCCATTTCGGATTCCATGGCCTTTTGCCACTTCTCATATTCAGAACTTTGCATAGCCTCTTCATAGAACTTAGGGTCATCATCATTATGATCAACCTCATTTGATAAATCATCTTGTACCAATAAATTTAATCTAGTTGGTACATGACGTTCTCGTGTAGACCTTCGAAGAGGTGCTTGTACAACCTGTTCACCTTGTGTTGGATTTCGTTGTTGCTCAATTTGGTTTGGAACTGGTTCATTAACCTGTTCTTGAACTTCATTTAGTTCTTGAAATTCAACCGTTGAAGATGGCAATTTCCTTGGCAACTTCAAAACATCCAATAAAGGTTCATATTGTGTTGATTCATTAGTTTCTTGATCTTCATCAAGTTCTATCTCTCCATTATAATTTCCTTCCAAAAGGAATTCCCTTTGCAAAAAGGTTGCTCCTCTAGCCACAAACACTTTATGGTAAGAAGGGTGATAAAAATAATATCCCCTTGTTTTCTTGGGATACCCAATGAACCTACACTTATCAGATCTTGAGTCAAGTTTATCAGATTGTAGTCTCTTAACATAAGCTGGACAACCCCAAACTTTAATATGTTTAAGGTTAGGCTTACATCCTTTCCATATCTCATATGGTGTTGTAGAGACTGACTTAGTGGGAACTTTATTAAGTAAGTATGTTGCTGCTTCCAAAGCATATCCCCATAAATTTATTGGAAGATCAGTGAACCCCATCATAGATCTCACCATATCTAATAAGGTTCTGTTCTCCTTTCAGACACACCATTTTGTTGTGGTGTTCCTGGAGGTGTCCACTGTGAGAGAGTCCCTTCTCTTTAAGATATCTCGTAAAATCTTCACTAAGATATTCTCCACCTCTATCAGACCTAAGTACTTTGATACTTTTACCAGTCTGCTTCTCAACTTCACTACGGAATCTTTTGAACATTTCAAAAGATTCAGACTTATGTTTCATAAGATATACAAATTCATATCTTGGCATATCATCAGTGAAGGTAATGAAGTAAGAATATCCACCTCTAGCTTGAATTTTCATGGGCCCACAAACATCTGTATGAATTAGTCCCAATAATTCAGAAGCTCTTTCTCCACTTCCATTAAATGGAGATTTGGTCATTTTTCCTTTGAGACAAGATTCACAAGTTGGATATGATTCAAAATCATACTTGTCAAGGTACCCTTCCTTGTACAACTTGTTAAATCTTTTCTCTCCAATATGACCAAGCCTACAATGCCAAAGGTACGTTTCATTTACATGATCATCTCTTTTCCTCTTAAGACTTGAAACATACATAATCGAATTAGCATTCACACTAGGTAAGACATAAACATCATGTTGGAGATAGCCATTCACATATAAATTATCACTATAGTAAATAGAGCAAATACCATTGCCTATATTAATGCGAAAACCACGTTTGTCTAACATAGAAGCTGAAATTATGTTTGAAACAAATTTAAGAACGTAATAACAATCATCCAACATAAGTACTTTACCCCTAGGCATTATTAAAGAAATTGATCCTATAGCTACGGCCGCAACTTTTGCACCATTTCCAACTTGTAGATTAATTTCTCCTTTTTTAGCCTCCTACTTATCTTGAACCCTTGCAACATATTGCAGATGTTATAACCACTGCCAGTATCTAATATCCACAGTGAAGAATTAGTGGTAGCTGAAGAAACCTTGAAAACATTTTTCATTAATGTCTCACCTTGTTTCTTGTCCTTTAGAGTTGCAAGATACTCCTTGCAGTTTTTCTTCCAATTATTTATGATAAACCTTGTTGCCTTGAACATCATTCTCTGGAGGGATTATCTTTGCAGGCTTATCGATCACATCCATAAGCTTTTCATGCATGAGAACAATTCTCAAATTTCTATACCAGTCATCAAAGTTTGGTCCTACCAATTTGTTGGTCTCAAGTATTTCACACAGTGATATAACAGACATATAGAAATCTAAAATATAGAAAAGAAAAAGCAGTAATATAAGAACATATTTTCATATATCATAAAGATATGGACTTTTATCTAAATGATATTTCCACTAATTATTTTAAACTTTTTACCCTCATTATAGTTTACGAAATCTTTATTTCTTTTAGTGAGTAAAGGAATCCTTTAACAATATGTATGAGCCCCTTGGAAATCAAGTCGTTTCTCACATTTATTTTAAAGATAGGTACTCTTACCAATTGTATCCCATACAATTTCCTTAAATAGCTCTATGTCAAATAGTCTCCTGGTAGTCAGGTCGATCCTATTGGCATAGTTGAGTTCAACCATCATGATAGCAAAGAACTTATTAAATTTTATACTCCCCCGGGTAGTCCAGGCGTCTAGTGTAAAATTGAATAATTCTTTCAATCCATACATCTAATGCAATAAATAATTTTAACATATTCTCGAACTATAAGTCTCCTGGTAGTCAGGCCGCTCCTTATAAACAAGAAATAAGTAAAATTAATTACCTTGATGGATAGCTCTATAATAAAATATCTTATATTTTATTATTTAAGAACTCAAATTTTAGTAAGAGGGAATTGTTACAAAATCAATTTTTTTTAATAACACGAAGATCAAATCTTTTATAGCATGTGAATTTAGTTCAAGTTGTCTACATGCTTAGTCCTAAATTAATTTACATCATATGTAATAAATAATTTTAAATTATGTAATGGACAAGCACATGGCATAAAACACAACTCAATATACTCTAACATAGCTATCTTATATATCACATAAAAAGAATTCATGCTAGAATATTATTATTAACATCTCATGAACTAATAACAATTAAATAACAATAGAATCATGTAACCTATTATAGATTCCCGTTGTATCTAATACAAAATTTTAAATTCAAATTATGAACGATCTCAATAGTTACATGAATGCATATTTTATCCACAATAAAATAATATCAACATTCAAACAATTTGACTATTGCACAAGGTACATCTATTATGGTTTTAACTCTTCAAATATAATATTAAAATATTTTGTAAATAAATTTTAGACACAATAAACCACGGCTCTGATACCACTGAAAGATTGCGTATAAGTATTCATAACACGCAGCGGAAGACAATAACAATCATAGGTAGATTTTTCATGTTTTAAAATTTATTTACGTGTCAAAGATCGGGTCTAAGACGTACCTGGTGAAGAGAGTTTCCTTTTTCAGAATTTCTTCGATAGTGCGAAGACTCTATGCGTATCCACACCGAGACCGTTCCTTGCTATCAACTCTTTAATCAATGAAACCCGCGAACAAATTGAACGAAGAATATTGTGTTGAGATTTTTCTCAAAAATCTCAACTCAAATTAGAAGAACAAGAAACACTTTTCTTGCAATTGTATTTTTTTTCTCGCACTCTCACTTTCACAAAGTAGAGTTTTCTTCTCAAGAAAAAGATTAAAATCGGAAAAAAAGAACTTTTTAAATTTTCTCCATCACCTTTTATATAGCATCACCCACAAACCATTTTCCTATTTGGTTGAGGTAATAATTTTCCTAGGATAAAAGTTTATTCCAAAAATAAACTTATGGAAAAATTTTGTATGAAAATTCCAAATTTTCCTTCTTTGTTTTAACGTGAGAAAATCCAAAAATTTTCCTTCTTTGAATCCAATTCTCAATTGGATTCAAATTCATAAACTTTTTCCTTTTTTTATTTTTTATATTAATATAATATTTTCCTATTGAAAATATTAGTCCTATTCCAAATAGGTTAAAACTTCAATTAATAATCCAATTCAAAATTAGATTTATTAACAAGCCTTTATTAATATTATATTTTATATACATCTATTATATAATATTAATTATATATATCACATATATTTCAACCAAGAGAAGTTATTTAATTTCTATTCCAAAAAGAAACTTCAGTTTATTCACAATATTAATTATAATCTTTGTGCTAGCAAAGAATATAATAATAGTTCATTTGGACAAATAACTAAATTTATTTGACTAATTAAATTCTTTAATTTAATTTATCAAATAATAAGTTAATTAATCCTTTAGCAAATATCAGAACACTCGTTAGTGTGCGATCCCATAGGTTCAATACTAAACCGGTAGTAAATTGATCATATCAATATACTAATCAAGGGTGGCGTCTAGCAACACTCCTTAACGACCGGATAGCATGAAGTATACGATTTACTCTCAAGAACCAGTAGAAGAATAATGTAGTAATTCCTTCTGTCCTTATAGCTCTGGATCACCCTAGGATATGGTTCAACTGTCAAATCCTAATAGGCGATCAACTATGTGTTCACGTCAAATATAATCGACCATTGAATGACCTAAGAAACTCATATCTTCTTTCATTCAATTGCCCTGGCCAAGGTCTTAGTTTGGTCGTTTATAATTCATGACAACATGGAGCTTAAACTCATTACCAAGAGTTGACAGATTCCGTCTTGATCAATCACTAATTCTACAAGTATTTAATCGTACCCAATATCCTTTCAACTATCGCCCTAGGGCCATAGGTGTCTAGTATCAAAGCACAATAAATATCTTGTCAATTACTATGACGATCTCAAGTCAAAGTAAACGGTTACATCACATTCTTCAAGAAAATATCCTATTGACAATTATGGAAATTCTAACCATTAGGAATTATCCAATGAGTCGGTTCAATGATCATATCTCTATATACATCATCTATCTATGTGATTTATTTAATGAGATCAACTAATCTTTATCCGATAGAGACGATCACATAAATATTGATCTAACCGGATTACTAATGTCCAAATTAATAATCCTACGATCAAGAACAAATTTAGATTAAATTGCAAAAGACTTTGCTCTCATTATCATGATCTCTATCACGATGACAAATCTCAAAATTTAATCAAGGACCTTATCAAAATAATCAAACAATTGATAATAATGACAAAATAATATCAAATGCCATATATTTTATATCAAATGACATTCACAAAAATATATACAAGTTATCAAATATGATATTGGATCTAGGGCATATCTACTATATCCCTAACACTTTCTCGGACCCTAAGTGAACACGGGATGCTTTATGCACCGGGCTGTCCTTATCAGTATGCTATTATATGTATTTTGGAAATGGAACAGTTGATTTTGATACTAAGCTTGTTAACTTTTTACACCTATATGAGCAAATTATTTAAATCAAGTTCATTGAATTGAAGATTACCTGGAGTGTTTACTCTGGGGAATGCTTTCCTATGAAGTAACTTCCAACTCTCCTCAGCATCCAAACATCTAGGCTCAAAGAAGAAACAAGTTGGATCTACGTGTGTACACACGTCCTTCTTGCGCGTCGTCAACAAGATTTTGCAACATCCTTTCCCCTTAGGAAAAGCATGTCTTACACTATTCCAAAAATTTGTTGACCAAATATCATCCAATACTATCAAGCATTTTTTACTCTGCTGAAGTCTGTAAAGTTCCATAACCAGCTCGTCGTCCATCAGCATGTTAATCTGTGTTCTGTTCTCTTGTTCAAGTTTTGTGAGAATTCTCTGCAGAACATCTCTTGCTTCCCATTGTTTCGATATACTAGCCCAAGCAAAAGCTTGAAAATGACCTTGTACATAAATGTGTCGGTATGCTTTTCGGTAAAGTGTTGTCTTGCCTATACCTCCCATTCCACATATGGCAAAAACTCCATGAAATTCATCATTTTCTTCATTGATCAATTCGACAACCAATTTATTCACCTCTTCTTCCAATCCAACGAAGTCTTCATCGATAAGATGAGAGTAAGATCTTGTTAGCCATTGACTTTTCTCATATGCTGCAGAATTTGAGCTCTCTCCTTGACCTAAACTTCTTATTCCAATATCAACATAAGTTTTCATGCATCTTCTTATGTTATCAATTCTTGACATAACATGTTTAGTTTCCATACCTATGTTGTGTAAAGCTATATTCTCTTTTCATATCGACCGATCTTTTCTCAAAACAATTTATATGTATATTTCTCAAGAATATTCTCCACATCATAAGCAACTTCCCTGATATCTGCTATCCAATTCCGAACGGTCTCGTATTCAGGTTTTTTAGCGTCTGCATCATGTAAGAAGCATTGTATTCGGTTTAATTCAGCTCGAATATTTTGAACTTGGTTAGGAACATTTGACAGGAATTCGGCCTCGTTCTTCAATGACTCGTATAGAATTTCTAGGAGAAAAAAGAGAGGACTATCATACATTTTTCTTTTGTTTTGATAAATTAAGATTATTCTAGGGATTTAGCTATTAAGGTTTGCTATAGAAAAGAGAAACATTGGAATCTATTCATTGGAATTTCCTGGAAATTTCATAGCTATAGACAAGTAATTTAAGACTATAGATAATGACATATTAACTACTAAAACTATTCGACTTAAATAGATAAGAGCAAGATTTTCTTGTTGAGGAGTCAAGGAGTGTATATGTTAGTATGAAAATTTTTTATTTTGTGTCTCATACAACTGACGACAAGAGGGGATGCTCTTATGTTAAGCAACTTCCACTTTCAACCGAGAGGTTGTGAGTTCGAGTCACTCCAAGAGCAAGATGGAAAGTTCTCGGAAGGAAGGATGACGAGGATCTATTTGGAAACATATCTACCTCATGATAAGGGTAAGGTATGCGTACACACTACCCTCCACAGACCCCACTAAATGTGATTATACTGGGTTGTTGTTGTTGTTGTTCCTGTCTCATACAACTTACACTAGTTGTATGAGGCATTTGTTTTGTCTTACAGTTTTGTGAACCTAAAAGTATAAAATTGGGGTCCACAAATTTGTGAGAGAAAAAAAGTATCGCACAACAAATATTAGTTGTGTGAGGTACACAATAAAACTTTTTAAGTATGTATTAGCAGAAATTGACGAGAAATTGTCAAAAGAGGTCTTTTATGTTACAGAGTAGGTTTAAAGTAATTCTTTAAGTATGTATTGAGCAGTTTTCGCCCTTTAAGTTTGCCAAAAGTTAACACTTTTGGTCTCCTCAAATATAAACGAACTAAGGCTGTATCTGGTTCCGATTCTGGGTCTATTTGGATCTGCGGTTCCGGTTCTGGCGGTTCCGGTTCTGGTGGTTCCGGAGCCGGAACCGCTACCATACGATTTCGGAACCCTCCGGTTCCGGTTCTGGCGGTTCCGGAACCGCGGTTCTGGCGGTTCCCGGCGGTTCCCAGCGGTTCCCAGCGGTTCTGTTTATTTATTTATTTATTTTTTTAAATCAATATCTTGTATTGTAGTCATTAGTATATTATAGAATATATTTTAAATGGTGTACTATGTTATTATTATAATATATATTGTGTTTGGTAATTAGTATATATTTTGTATAAGTAGTATATATTTTGTATATAAATAGCATATATTATATTTAAGTAGTATATATTGTATATAAATAGTGTATATTGTGTTGTATACTTGTAGTTAGTAATTAGTATAAATTGTATATAAGTAGTATATATTGATAAAAGAATATTGTCATTAATATATTGTGTTGTATGTTATATATTGTATGTTATATAAATATTCAAGGATTGATATAGAATTGAAGACAAAGAAATATTGAGACAAAAGATATTCAAGGATATGATAAAGAGCATATTTATTGACCAAAATGGCATATCTTTTTTTATTCTTCCTTCCCCCAATGGAATGAGCACAACATGGTACTAATACCACCATTAAAAGGAAAAAAAACTAAAAGAAGACATGCCAATGTACAAGTTACATCATAGTATATGTATTATTTCTAACAAATCTCATAAAACCTTCAAGGTTTGGAGGTGGTTGTGTTGGCGGTGGTGGAAATGAAGCTTGTTCATCACCACTTCCGGGTGAAGATGTTTCCTGAGCAAGTTCCGCTAGCATTTCTTCATAGCACTCATCTATTTCTGGTTGTGATTCAGCTAGCCCAAAGTTCCTTCTTTCTGGGCGGATCCAATCTCGAAAAATCACTGATTTTTCCAAGCTGTCCCGCATCGACGCCCTGTGATCACCTATTTGTAGTCTTGCTTGACTAAAGGCGCTCTCCGATGCAACAATTGACGCTTGAATCGACAGAACATCCCGAGCCATCCTTGCAAGAATGGGAAAATGTTTTTCCCTTGCCTTCCACCAATCCAAAAGGTCGAAAGAGCCGTCTGGATTCTCATTCTCTAGTCCCTGCGACAAATAAACTTGAAGCTCATTTAGATGGGAAAAATCATCTACATTTTCACCTTGAGTACCCCTGAACTCCGTCCACGATTTACGAGCTATTAAGCCAGCAGCTCTTTTAGGCGCCTGTGATGTGGACGAAGTAGGGGTTGGAATATTAGGCCTAGCATGCTCTAACACCTGTTTATAAGCATTATAAACAGTTTGAGCATTCACTGTAATTGATGCTTTCGCATCAGATAGTCACAATCGTTTCCACTTCTACCAATATCAGTTGTAATAGACATACGATTACTTATATGGGTAAATAAATAACGCAAGTATTGTTCATATTCATGCTTGTATTTATAAATGTCGGCCTTAACTGTGGCGCGAGGCCAACCTTTATACGTAGGATTAAATACTCTTCTAATATAATGAATCCAAGCAGGATTAGAAGCAAAAGAATAAGGCAAACACATAACAGTAATCATTTTAGCTAATTCTTCACGATCCTTATTTGGATCGTAATACAATATACCTCCGGTGACTGTGTTTATTCCTGGTTGAACTATTTGAACCAGTACTTGGGTTAACTGTTGTTTCAGGACTTGTCCTCCCCTCTTGTTGCGCTTTCAATTGGAAATATCTAGCCTTATCGCTAGGGTGTAATTTTATATGTTTATCTAAACTACCTGTGCCGCTACGATCTCCAGTATACCTATGCACAAGTAATTTCCCACAAGATTTACACTTAGCCTTATTTTGTTCTCTTAGTTGAATAAAAAATTGCCAAACTAATGAAGTTTCTGAACGTTTAGGAGGTTGTCTACTAAAAGTGGGAGTTTGTATGGGTGGGTGTTCCGGTTCATTAGTAGCAGGACTAGTAGGTGTATCATCTAAATCTACCGGAGCTTGGGTTTCGTCATCATCATCATCCTCATTTCCCTCTAAGATAGGTGCATTAGGATAAAGCATATTCATAATATCATCGTCTATTCTATCACCAACTGCTACATCATGTAGAAAATCAACATCGCTAAATTGAAAACACGGGTGATCACTATCAAGGATTCCGAAGGCTTCATTAGTTTTTCTAGGTTGGCTACTACTTTGAACTTGTCTATCTTTTCTTTTCTAGGTCGGGGAGCCGGGGGAGGGGTAGTATTTTGGCGAATACTTTCACCGGTTTTAGATTTTCCTTTTCTGAACATATTTTTCAATGAAAATGCCATAATAATTATAATTAAGCAAAATAACAACACACAAAAATATTCTTAGCACGTAAGAGTTGAAACGAGTTTACCGGATTGACGAACAACTTCTTGAAAATTGAAAATCGTTGAAATTGAACACTTGAAAACTTCAATTCAACAACTTCACAATGTTTCACGAATTGAACAATAAATTAAGCACTTGCACTAGAAAGATTGAAAGAGAGCTTGAGAGAGATTGAGAGATATTGATGAATTGGTGAATTACAATGAAAGAATGAGGGGGTATTTATAGTTGAGAAATGGGAAATTGTGTAATTATATAAAGTTTGGGGTTAAATTAAAGTTTGGGGGCCAAATGGCTATTTTTAAAAATTTCAAACGGCTAATTTTGAAAAAGAGCCGTTTGGAATTTTTAAAAAAAAAAATTTTTTTTTAAAAATCGGACCGTTGCGAAACCGGCTGGAACCGTTTGGAACCGCTTGAACCGGTCCGGTTCCGGTTCTGGCGGTTCCTGTTCCGCGATTCCAACGGGTGGAACCGCTCCATCACGGTTCCGGGGAACCGTCGGAACCGCCGAAACCGGCAGAACCGCCAGAACCGCGGTTCCGGTCCGATTCCGGTTCGGAACCGCGATTTTTACAGCCTTAAAACAAACTTTGTCTGTTAGAATTCAACTTTAAATAGCAGTAAACTCCCATCAAATCCTAATAAATGCAATATTAAAATGCACCAGACACCAAAATAAATACCAAAATAAGCAGAAATTGATCTCAAAGAGCTTCACAAAAATCTAAAAATAGACCAAAAATAGCGTGAATCTACAAAACTTATACCTCTAAATGTAAATTCCCGCTAATTTAATTTTTTCATAGTTGCCGTCAAATCAAACCGACAACGATTATATAACGGAGACCTGTTAACTTTTAGCACACTTAAAAAATTAAAACAGCTCAAAGCATACTTAAGGGACTACTTTGAACCTATCATAAACATAAGGGGTTATTTTTGTTATTTTCTCCGAAATTGACTATGAAAATATTTAATAGACTATGATTCCCCTATGATTATATATATATATATATATATATATATATATATATATATATATATATATTTTCCAACTTTGATACAGATGTGTGTGCTGTCTCAACTCTCAGCATATGTTATTCATGTTGCATCAGTGGTTACAATTTCATAATTTGCTGACTATTGACTAAAGATTATTTTAATCAATAACTTGCCGACCATCAGTAATTACCTAGAACAGAATCATATAATATACATCTTTTATATTCCAACTAAGTTGGTGTATGTTGATAGTCTGACTAGTATATGATTCTAGATCCGATCTTTTATATTTATTTGAAAAATTCTTTGCATTGTTATATATTTACAAGGATAGAACAACAATTGAATTAGTTCCCAAAAATTGTTTCAACCAGGTTGCATTTGGTTATCGAAAAAATCATGTGTCAAGCGGAAGTTAGCAAAGGAAATATTGAACGACGATAAATCCGTTAATAAAAGAGAAATCTATTAAAATAGACACAAATATTTAACGTGGTTCAGTCAACTGACCTATGTCCACGGCAAAGATATGCAATCCACTATATAAAAAGAGAGTACAAAATATTGAAAGAACATCTCACGAAGAGGCATACACAAATGACACACTAATACTTATCCCGCAAAGTTCTCCCCCTACACACGACTCTCGAAACTCATATGGCTACATTGCCGATGCTCTTGAATGAGAATGACGGATCTTCAATTTATAGAACTCCAAACATTTTCCTACAAGAAAAAAGGACTAGTGAAATATAGGATAATTATAATTTCCTTCTACAAAAAGAAAAATCCAATTAAGATAATTATATTGCCTTTTTCTTCAATAAATAGGAAAACCAAATATAATAAGAAAACCATGGCAAACACCGAATAATATTTTCCCTTGACCAATTCATAACTCTACCAAGTTTTCGTCAATTGTTAAGCAATTTTCACGCTCTGCAAAACCCTACAAATAATTCTTCTGATGAAATGTACGGATTGAAGTGTCTTTTCTGGTTAGGTGTATCAAATTAGCAGATTCATTATGTTTGGGCAGGTTAAAATGAGTTGAACTAATAAATTAATTGGATCATAGCCTAAACAAAATTAGTTTGAGTCCTGATGGGCGGATCAATTTGAATTAAACAAGAAAAACTTTCAAAAATCATTATGTTTTAGTGATTATTAGTTAGTTGTAACTAGCATTTACTATATTACTTCCTATAGCTATGTTTTTATATTTTTTAGAGCGTATTCGTTGTACTTAAATACGGTAGCATTTCAAAGCGTGAAACATGGGATTATAGCTAGACAGATTCTTGTATTTGACCGTATTCGACTATATTCACGGTGTGAAACAGGGGATTAATTACAGGTAGACAAATATTGTATTCGACGATATTGACGATATGTAATTGTGAATATAATAACATAAATATCACAAATATGGGTCTATTCAGCTAATTCTAAATAAAGGTGGCTAACGGGTCGGGTTGGACCGGGACCGGCCCGGCCCTGTTCATAGGGGGCCGATGGGCTGGGTTCGTCGGGGGAGGGGGTTGTTCCGTTCATTTCAAATTAACGGGTAACTGGACCGGTTAGGCCATGTCCAGATTAACAGTAACGTGACCGATTAATCCGGCCGGTAATAACGGCTAATTTTTTTTTACAACCTGCCCCGGTGGGGCCCTCAGATCGTTGGCAACGGTTAGAAAAATGACTGATCTGTTAGCCAACGGATATTTAGCAAAAAAAACCCTTTTTATATTTTTAACCCTTTTTGATTTTACAAAAATAACCTTTTCCAAAACTATAAATACTTCCCTTCTCTTCTTCATTTCTCACTCAAATCTCATTTCTTTATCTCTATTTCTCTTATTCTCCGATATTCAAGACTTGAAGTCTTCAATTCATCCTTTCATCTTCTAATTTTATTTGTCTCTCTTTTCTTGAATTTAATTTATCGAAATTTGAAGTTTGAAGTTCAAAATTGAAATACTTGCTTGACGTTCGTGGTAACACAGGAATAGAGTAATCAACTGCTCAATTTATTGTCCAATTCGGTCCACCCCCTCCAACTCTTTCTCTTATTTAATATTGTCATTATATATTTAATTTTAGCTTATACTTTAGTTTTTACAATATGTTTAGTGCTGCTAAAAGAGCGTGTAGAAACGTTACTGGTAGGGATGAAAATAAAAAAAGAGGTAGTCCTGGAGCTTCTGGTAGTAATAGTAATGACTCAATAACACATGTTTCTGAATCATCGCCTAATGATAATGTAGATGTTGATTATGACAAATTACAAGAAGATTTTGGAATAGAAGATAATGAAATAGGAATAGAAGATGAGATACCACCTATACCTACTAGTGGTGGAGTTGGTAGTGCTGGAGTTGGAGTTGCTAATGCTACAAGGGGTGGTGGTCGTGGCACCATTCCTCATAGACTACCTGTGGCTCCGACTTCTACTCGTAGAAAAAGAAGTAAGGTTTGGGATTTTCTTGAAATAGTAGAAGGTACTGATAGAGTTAGATGCAAAATTTGTAACGATACTTTTAAACATTTGACTGGAGGAAATTTAGGTGGGACTGGGACGCTTAATAGACATATGAGAACTGACCATCCGATAGAATGGGGCACTGTGTGGATGCAAGTCAAACAACTATTAACCCTACTACTGGAGGTCTAGTAAAATATTATAAAATGAGGGATCGTGAGGAATTAGGAAAAAATGATTGCTTTAGGTTGTCTACCTTTTTCTTTTGCTTCTTAATCATATTTTATGATGTATATTCAAAGGATTTACAATCCTTTATTTATAGGTATCCCTAGAAGTACTCGTAAAGCAGATATCTTTAGACTTCATGGACAATATTAAACATACATACGTTATTTGTTTAACCACTTTCCTTCTAGAGTATGTCTAACTTCTGATATTGGCCATGCTGTTAATGGAAATGATTATTTGACAATTACATGCCATTGGATAGATGATAGTACATGTATGCAAAAACTTATTATCGCTTTTAAATATGATGAAAATCCGAGTCATACTGCTGCGTTTATAAGTAGTACTATTGTTTAAGTTGTTGAATTTTATAATCTAAACAAAAAGTATTGTGTATGTATTTTGATAATGCTTCAAATAATAATGCCGTAGTTTCAATTTTAAAAATGCATTTGCAACCACCTCTTGATGATATTTTTCATGTTAGGTGTGCATGTTATATTTATAATTTAATTGTTAAAAGTGGCTTTGATTTATTTTCAGTTGAGATTACTCATGCTAGAAGAGCAGTTGGTGTTATTCAATGAAATAATAGACAATCTAGAATAAAAGAATTTAAGACTAAGTGTATCCAGTATAACCTACCCTAGATTCATGTCAGGCGAAATTGTTACTAGATGAAATTATACATATATATTTTTAAAATGTTGCTACAAATATAGGTTCCCAATAACTGAAGTTGCTAATGCACATTGACCTGATCCAAGGCGTATGTTAACAAGTGATACTTGGGAGGTCATTGATGATGTTCTTAAATTTTTACATAAATTTTATACAACTACTGTTAAGTTTTCTGGAGCATATTACCCCACTGTTACTATCGCTTTAGTACATATAGCTGAAATTTATTTTCTACTATCTGAATTTAAGAAGAAAGAAAAATATAAGGATGTTGTTGAAAAAATGTAAGAAAAATTAAAAAATTATTTCTTTCCAATTCCTCAGATTTACTTAATTGGTGTAGTTTTAAATCATTCTATTAAAATGTATGATTGTCACCGATTAATGAATGCTTTATATACTTATATGGAGATTGGAGAAATTGAAACCCCAAATTTATATATTTTTATGAACAAGATAAATGAATATTTACAACAACTATATAATTATTATGCAAATTAATGTGATAATGTTGCTCGTGCTTCTGGAAATGTTAGTCCTTCTATGCAATGTAACACTTCTGCTACTGTGGATGATGAGAAGGCTTTGATAGTTTTAATATTTTTTCTATATTTTCTAACACTCAAACTAGTAGCAGGAATATTGATGAACTTCAATTCTACTTGCAGAAGCAAAAGTAGCCTCGCACAAGAGGATTTTTACCGTTGGGATGGTAGCATGAAAATGAAAAGCAATTTTCTGTTCTTTTCACTATGGCTCGGGACGTGCTGAATGTGCCAATTTCTATTGTTGCATCGGAGAGTGCATTTAGCCAAGCAAGACAACAACTTGGAGACACCCGCCACTCATTGGGAAGCAATGTTTTGGAATTTTAGTATGTTTCGGAGATTGGATTAGATCGGAACGAAGAAATCAAGGAAAGAAATATGTTGATAGCCCAGAAGAAGAGGGACTTGGAGATATATTAACACATGGAAACTCATCCGAATTTAACGCACCAGAAGAAGGTTAATCGGTTCACATTGATTATGATGAACTTGCTAGGGCGATGCAAAATATTTGAAATTACTACTTTACTAGTTTACTTCTTAGAAAAATGTAAACATTTCATTTTGTAAGTTTGAAAGTTGAAACTTGTAATTAAGAAATAAAGTAGCACTTGCAATAAGTGCAATTTTTTTCCATTTTACTTATATTCTTTTTATTAAGACAAAGTATTAATATAACTTACAATAGTTATACAAAATTCCACAAAAAAAGTAAAAATATACTAAACCCCACACGATCCGGCCCCCTCAACCGTAATCCTTATGGTTCAATTTTTACCCAAATTAACCAGCTCGCTAAACCTGTTAATGTACCAACCTGGAACCGGCCCGGCCCGGAACCCGGACGGGTAAAAAAATGGACCCGGATCGGTCCGCCCCACCCGTTTAACAACTTTAATTTTAAACGGAAAGTGAATTAAGTAACACAATAGACTCCTAATATAACTCAACTAACCCAGTTACATCACTCATAATCTGCATTTGACGCAAAATATGTTGACTATTTTTTTCAGCCGATAACTACAACAAATACAGAGCAATTTGAGTACATATATACATCTGAATACATAAATTATATTAATACATTCATGGATTACAGCAAGATAGTGAATACAATGAAATACACGGAATACAATGAGATACATTAAAATACAATTAAAAAAAAGATAATGAATACAATAAAATACACCGAGATACTTTGAAATATATTAACATAATCGTCAAGAAAGCTTTATCATTGCCCAAGCTACCCAAATCGACTCCCTAATTCCGTTTGCTCCCTGGATTCTCATACAAACACAAGATAGAAGATATGATAGCAACAGCATGGCAGAGGATAGCAACTTCGAAGATGGCCAGCTCCATGCTATGTCCACTGATTATTATTAGGTCTTCTCGCCTTCTCGACAATGAAATTCGAATCATTAGGGTACCTACCGATCTGTCAGCGTTTATTTTATGCTTGTTGAATACTTTTGTTTTTACGGTTTCGATTATTGGTGATTTTCTTCAAGTTATTCCTTTTTCAGATCTAAAGGTGATGGATTCACCATTATTTTTTCTGGTTCTGACAAAACTAGTTAAAAATGGAAGGGCTATGGTGGTTAGGTTGAAAAGGTGAAGGTGGAAGCTGCGTGTGTGGGAGAGAGGGGGGTGGGGGTGGGCGAATAGATATGGGGCAGGGGATACAAGATTTTTGAGGGATATGAGAAATTTGAGGGGAGAGAGAAAATAATACAAAGCTTATTTTATGGTTTAAGGATAGTATGTGATCATAAATAGATATTTGGCTATAAAAAATTAAAAGATAGCTATGGAATATAATTTTTAAAGGGGTATTTATTTAAAATAAATAAGGTATCAACCGTTGCTATATAAGGTAAAAATTCCATTAAACAATAAGTCATAACCTAACCCATTCTTCTCAATATCATTTTTATACTTGATTGATTGTTCTTTCATAATTTGTTTAATTTTCAAATCAAACTAACAAAAACTTGTTGTTTCATTTATCATGGCTATTTAACCAACCAAACCCAACTTTTTTTAACATTTCAATAAGTTTGTTATCGGTTAATTAAGCAACATAGGTTGCTCAAATTGATCCGAGTTTTTTACATGAGCTAAGAGATATGTCCTAAATTGATCCACCAATATATGTATATATGTGGAATTTTTATATTCTTGTGCCACATAAAAAAACTTTATTACCCTCAATATTTAAGATTTGACTTAATTACACTTGGTATATTAAACTACTAACTCGTCTAACCTGTCCAAACTTGAGCTAATTGGCGAATTGTCTTATTGAGTGAAGGTTGGTGTTTGCAAAAATATCGAGCCAATGAAGTTAGATACGCATAAAGACAGTAGCAAAGCAGGGCCGAACATTAATTGTACGAGTGAAATGGTTCATGGGCAAGATTTGACACTCATAATTAGTGCTGGTGGGATCGTTGAATCTTCCAACTAGAGGACCATATTAAGAGGGGGCATATTTTCTTGCGTGCTTTATTTTCCTGCATAAATTCTCAGGGGGTCTTGATAGTTGAAGTTTTATTAAATTCCAGGAATTTCATTCGAAATTTACCATATTTAGATGGTTAAGGAACATGTGCACTATTGTTTCTATTAACTTGTTGAAAAAGAATAACAAATAGAAAAGAATTGTACCACAAATCATTATTATATAAAAAAAATAAGTGAGATCATAATGTAATCTAATCCTTTTTGTTTTCTTTCTAAGAATATACCACAGCAAAAATTCGATAATTTGAAACATAAGTGGAACTTTAGCCGTATAGAATATAAAGTTAATGACTAATCCTAGTACTCTAGATGCCTTTAGTTAACTATTTTTTTAAATGCTCCTATTTCAAGTCTTCTAGTCATCTTGATAATCACGTGATGTGGAAAATCTTTAATTAGTTTTTGTTTTTATCATTTAACTGCACAACCGTGGTCAGGAGAGGCAAAATTGAACTCCTGATCTTTTCAAACTTTTCGGCTCTGAATTGTATACTTTCTAGTTACCTACTGGGCTATCCCAATGATTGAATCTTTAGTTGGATATTATTAATGATTCGTTACATGTAACTTCTTTTCTTTAGGGATGGCAAGGGGCGAGGCGGGACAGTTACTGGGCGGGTTCAGTCAGCCCACAAAAATTTAACCAGCCCTGCCCCACAAAGCATTTTTTTTGTTTTTAATCCTTCCCGTCCCGCCCCACCCCGCCCCGCCTAAACATTAATTTCTTAGAACTTTCTTTTTTGCTTCTTGCTAATACTCAATAGATATTTTTTATCACATGAGAAGAGATCTTACTTTTCGAAATGATATTTGAAAACTTACTATAGAAAACTTATGGACTATGATTTGCATAAGTTGAAATATACTGTAATTGTAGTAATTAGCATTGAAATTAAGTTGTATTCTAATAGTTCTATACTGGAATATTCCACGTTGGTAAACTTTTCCTATGTTGTGTTACCACAAAATCTTAGAATGTCTCGGCTAGTCATTGAAAGTACAAAAAAGGGGTGAATTATAACTTCTTTAAAAGTAAATTCATATTAGTTGACTTATTACTCAAGTAGTAGACTAGATATAAGAAATTGACAGATAAAATAGCAGGAAGTAAATTGCAGAAATTAACTGCAGGAATTAATAACACCAGGATTGTATTTTATACTAGTTCGAATTCAATGTGAATCATAATCCAGTCCCCTTAAGTTACAAGGGAGTTCTCTTTAGTAGATGAGTTTCTTCCAAGTACAGATATGGTGTACATCGCTCAGTTTTTGTATTAGCAGTCGTTTTTTATACAATGCCTCACAAGTTGTGTGCTCTCTTTCTTTCCCTATACATCACGAACCACTTCAGCAGTCTTCTTTATTTCTTGTAATTTATTTCCTACACATGTATATTGTTTGAATCATTAAAATAAGATCTAACAATCTCCCCCTTTTTTATGATGGCAAAATAATATATTAAAGCAAAGAAGTAAACACCAGTCGATTTCCATGTGTACTACTAGTCGACTTGACTAGTCCATGGTTCTCCCCCTCAATGTATACAGTCGACTTGATTTATCCATGACGCTCCCCCTCAATGGATGCAGTCGACTTTTACCTATACAGTATATTAATATTTGCTACCTATGCACATAGATTTTGAGTCCCCCCCCCCCCCATGTATGATGCAATCGACTTGTACCAGTATAGTATACCAATATGCAACCTATACGCACAATTTTTTTTCCCTTTTTGAAATCAACAAAGAGGAAATAAGTGAAAAGATAGCAGTAAAGCCGAAAAGGGAAAGAGAATAACCAACGTCTAGTAAAACAACCCACAATACCAACAAAAAAAAACATAATTATCCAAGGGCCTAAACCACAACCTACAAAACCACCAAAAACAAGTTTAAAATAAAAGTCTCAAAAATATCCACACTATCGGCATAGGAAATAAGTAAGGGTGTTGCATATGGCCTCCTTTAACTGTTCGAAGCTTGTATTTTCAGCGACGCTCATACTATCCAGCCTGTCGTGAACCTTCTTGAATGCTTTGACAGCATTCTCCTGCACCTTGAGAACAACAACTCTGATTTTTGACACGTCATACCTTGTTTCCTTGGAAATAGCATGAATGTCACCCACGGTAGACTGAGTAGCGGAAAAAAGGTTCTTAATGTCAGAGAGGCGGGAGTTGATAGTGAAGCTCAGAACTGACAAGAGTAGGAGGAGGAACAACAGGTGAGGGTTTGGACTCTGTAGGGGCCTGCTTTGCTTCACTCTCACTTTTGTTAATCCAAGAGCCCTTGATACTCACATAGCCTATACTAGCAAAATCTCTAGAATTATAGGACTTGGAGACAGTGAGGAATGGATAGTTGGACAGAGAAATTTGATGAGCTTCTAGAATGTGAGTGATTGTCATGCCATAGGGAAAACTAGTGGGATCTTCAGCACTTTCTATCATGAAATTGATAACCTATGAGAAAATCTTGATTTTGAGTTTGGTGATAAGGCTGTAGACAAAGAATATATCCCTTTGAAAGAAAGTTGAAAAAGAACCGGTACGGGGAAGCAGGGTAGTTGCAACAATATGTGCCAGAACCCGAGTTTCAAAACTTACATAACTGGGGCCCAATTGGTTTGGGAGGATTTAAGAGGGACACTCGACAATGCACTATTTAACTTGGTCAAAAGAGATTTCAAATTCACCAGGCCACACAATTTTAAACAGAGTAGGGAAACCAGAGCAACGACATTGAAAAAGTGAATCAAACAACGCACAATCAAGAACAATGCGCTTACCTAGTGCAATAGATTCCAACCTATCCGGTTTACTGGAGCAGAGATTTGCATAAAAATATTTTGACCAAGGGTTCATATACCTTAGGAGGAGGAATAGAGAGGAATATTTCCCACCCTTGATTAACAAAAAATTCTTTAACCTAACAGTTAAGGGCTTCCATATCATCAAGATCCACAATCCTTCCATGGGCGATGGGCTTGTCTTTAAGAGTAATGAAAAGATCCGTATTTGGGGTATCCCAAAAATTTAGGTCATACTTGAGAGAGGCAGAGAAACCAACTTTTCATTTCTTTGGAGTGGATGAAATATGGGGGATCTTCCATGGGACGCTTTCCTAAAGCTTTTTCTCCTATAAGTTGGGAATGTTCAGAGAAATTGCCCTGAGAAGAGGCGAAGCCTTCAGAGTGATCAGACCCTAGGTCTACTTGCTCAGGAGGTGCAGAAGGGGTTTTTGCTTTAGAGCGAGTACTTTTTCTGGTGGAGGCAAAGAGATTTTTGGAGTGTCTCGCCATTGCAGAGAAAGAGCTCTAGAGGTTTGGAAGAGGAGATGGATATGAGAGTGACTGAAGGGGTTTTCTAACTTAAAAGGAGGGTTTTGACGGTTGAGTATAGGAAAGGGAAAAGTTTTCAGTTGAGAAGTCGTGATGATTGTCTTTCCATCTTCGAACTCCCAACTGATGTGAAAGAAGCGAAAAGAGAGGGAAAAATCATAGGCGTAATTAATGCGTGGGAAAAAGAACAATTATTGCACTTAAAAACTAACTGAGCACGGTCCTAAGAGTTATTGGAATTGCAAATAATACCAAGTAATTTTCTTAAAGTACAAAGTATTTCTTCTAACAAATGCTTAGTAAAAATATCAGCTAATTGAGCAGAGGTTCCAACAAAGGATATTTCTATATCTCCTTTAAGAACACGATCTATAATAAAATTTGATGCTTGATATCTATATTATTTGCCCTAGAATGATGCAAATGATTTTTTGAAAGACAAATAGCACTAGAATTATCACAAAAGATTTGTATAGGTTCAAACGAAAGCTCATAGTCATCCAATGGATGAGATATCTATAGTAGTTGTGCACACCACTGTCCAATAGCAATGTATTCAGCTTCAGTAGTGGACAAACTTACTTATACTTGCTTTTTACTGTTCTAGGATATTAATGCCTTTTCTAATAATTGACATGTACAACTTGTACTTTTTCTATCTTCTTTATCACCTTCAAGATCAACATATGAAAAACCTTCTAATTTAAAAGAGTTAGATCGAGCATACCACAATCTATAAGATACAGTGCCAATGAGATATCGAATGATTCTCTTTACAGCAGTCAAATGTGACTCCTTGGCAGATGACTGAAACCAGGCTCATTTACATACGCTCAACATAATATATGGTTGACTTGCTGTCAGATATAGCAGTGATCCCATCGTTCCACTATAGTTGGTTTCATCAACTGGGGTGCCCTGTTCATATTTGTCTAGATTTGTAATGGGGCTCATTGGAGTGTCAATTGATTTTGCATTGTTCATACCAAATTATTGAATCAACTCTTTTGTATATTTGGTCTGACATATAAAAGTTCCTTCTTTGGATTGTTGGATTTGTAGCCCAAGGAAGAATATGAGCTAACCCATCATGCTCATTTCAAATTTCGCTTTGCATAAGATTTGAATATTTCTTTCCACATAAGAGGGTTAGCTCTACCAAATATAATTTCTTCAAAATAAATTTGAATAATGAGGTTATCTTCTGATGATCTTTTAATAAATAAGATAGGGTCTATTTTACTTTTTGTAAAGCCATGAGCAATAAGAAAGGTACTTAGCCTATCATACCAGGCACGTGGAGGTTGTTTCAACCCGTACAGTGCTTCGGTAAGCTTGTACACATGGTATGGAAATTTCGAATCCTCAAATCCTGGAGGTTGTTTTACAAAAACGTCTTCCTCGATAAATCCATTCAAAAAGGCACTTTTAACATCCATTTGAAATAACCGGAATCCTTTAAAAGATGTGTACGCCAGAAGAATTCGTATAGACTCCAACCGAGCTACTGGGGCAAAAGTCTCATCATAGTCAACTCCTTCTTGCCGTGAATAACCCTAAGCAACTAGTCTTGCCTTATTTCTTATGACCTTTCCATCCACATTAAATTTGTTTCTAAATACCCACTTTTTTCCGATTATAGACACATTATCAGGTTTGGGTATTAGTTTCCCCACTTGATTCTTGCTGAACTGATCTAATTCCTATTACATGGCTTGCACCCAGCTTGAATCTTTCAGTGCTTCCTCTATCTTTTTTGGCTCAATATGAGAAAGCAATGCAATATTTGCTTTCTTCTTTAGAGCAGCCCTGATTTTCATTTCTTCATTTGGATCCCCTATAATAAATTTCTGAGGATATTCGGGTTCACTTCTCCATTCACTTGGTCGAATTGTATTTATAGTGGACTCGATTGTGGGTCTAGAATATTGTTATTGTTTTCTCCATTTGACTCGATCATCCCAGATTTACTAGTTGACTCCTGTAGTTTTCCTTTATCCAGAGCCTCTTGAGTTTGATCTTCGTCACATGCAGTAGTTCCTTTCTTAACCAGGGGATTATTTTCATCGAATAAAACATGTACAGATTCTTCTACACATAAAGTACGTTTGTTATAGACTCTAAAAGATCTTATATTAATGATAACCAAGAAAAATACCTTCATCACTTCTTGATCAAACTTTCCAAGATTATCCTTACCCTTATTGTGAATGAACATTTGCTTCCAAAAGGATGGAAATAACTGATATTTGGACGTTTACCTTTCCAGAGTTCATAATGGGTTTTCCTTAGAATTGTCCTTATGAGGCAACGGTTGAGGATGTGACAAGTAGTACTTACGCCTTCTGCCAGAAATGATTTGGCAATAAATGTTCTAATAGGATGGTTCTTGCTATTTCTTGGAGAGTTATGTTCTTTATTTCCACAACCCTATTTTGTTGTGGTGAGCGTGGTGCAGAGAAATTGCGAGTCTATCCTTAATCGTTAAAAAAGTCTTCAAAAGCTCTGCTTTCAAATTCTCCTCTTTGGTCACTCTGAATTTTTGTGATCAGATATCCCCTTTCTCTTTCAACCCTTTTTGCAGAAGACTTCAAAATTTCTTATGGCTTTATCCTTATGAGACAAGGAGATTACCCAAGTGATACTTGAAAAATCATCAACAATAACAAAAACATACCTTTTTCCTCCTATGCTAGCAGTTTTAGCATGCCCAAATAAGTCCATATGAAGTAATTGCAAAGGTTTTCGAGTAGATACTATTTCTTTATATTTGAAAGATTTTCTAGTCTGTTTATCCATTTGACATGCATCACAAATATGAGTTCTAGAGAAATTCAATTTAGGCAAACCAATAACTAAATCATGTTTGGACAGTTTTTCAATGAAATGCATGCTTGCATGGTCTTCTATCCCATAATCAAGGATCATCAGACATAGAGTATAAGCAAATATGGTCATCTATCTTTTCAAAACCATCAAGTATATAAACGTTTCCATACCTTTTTCCAGGAAGAATTATCTTACCTAATTCATCTTCAATAGCACCCCATGTTTTCTTAAACTTTACCTCATATCCTGAGGTATCCTGAGTCGCAAAGTTGACTTATTCTTAAGAGATTGTAGTTTAGGCCATCAACGAGAAAAACTTCAGTAATGTCACATTTGTTATTGAAGAGAATTGTTCCAGTACTAACTATTTTTCCCCGTGAATCATCTCCGATTTTTACACTTCCTCCATCAATTTTTGTAACTTCCTTGAATAGTTTTTTGTCACCTATCATATGACTAGAACATGCACAATCTAGATACCATTTTCCTTTGCAGCTTACTCTGTGGTGTTCCTACAAAACAAGATGATCACTTTCTTTTAGGTACCAAAGCTTGCCTGGGTCCTGGCGGGTTAGTATTAATAAGTTTAGAATTTTTTGGTTTCCAAACCCATCTTGACACATTTGATTTACAAAAGTGACAACCGGAATACTTATGCCTACTTTTATTACAGTAATGACATTTAGCTCCAGACCTGTTTACAAATATTATATAAGTGTTGGAACTAACCGACTTAGATCTAGCCGGTTCCTTCCCAGTTGACTTGTAAGTCATCTAGTCCGACCTACTGGTCGACTTGGTTCTGATTGGTACCTTTCCAGTCAACTTGTAATTCGTCTGACTTGACCTAACAAAACTATGATTGGTGGATTTCCGCAAGCTGTTAAGCTTCATTTGCAACTCCTCAAACTCTTCTTGAAGTACTTCTTTTTCGATTTCACATACTTCATGTTCGAGTTTCCAGTGTTTAACCTCCCTAGTAACTCTCTTAAGTTCATTCATTATTTTTTGAGACTCTTTCAAGGTGGAATCAAGGATATTCTGCAACTCATTACATCTTTCGCAGTCATAAGATCTTACCACACTACTTTCACCTCGTTCCATGAAGCAGTTCTCGTCATCTGAATCATCTCCATCTGTCCAGCATCCTGAGATTATGTTCATTCCATTTTCAAAAATTGTCATGAAGCAAAGATTTTCTATTTCTTAGTGGTCAGAGTCGTCCTCATCGCTCCAGCTTCCGAAGGATTTGTTCCTGTTGAAACCTTTAGAGATCTTTCCTTTCAGTTCTGAGCATTTAGCTTGAATGTGCAGAAATTTTCCACATTCGTAGCATTTTCCATCGTTCTTATCTTGTTCATTGTATTGCATGGATCATCTTGGTGGGAATCTTCCTTTATTTGTTTTTCTGTATCTTCTCATCAGCCCATCTATATTTCCAAACATCATAGAAATCTCTTCTTGTATAGCTTCAGGATCATCAATTTCATTTTCAGCCATTTAAGTGGAACTTTTGAATGCAACTATTTTCTTTTTCTCCTCTTCATTTGTCTTTTTCATATGCGTCCTTTCAAAATCAATAGGTTCTCCTCGCAGTTCATCATAGGATAATTTGTTTAGGTCTTGAGATTCCAGTGTGACTACTTTGGTTTGCCAAGTGGTTGGCAGAAATATGAGAATTTTTCTGACTTGATCACAACTAGTGTAGGGCTTCCCAAATGCCTTTAAGTCGCTAATTATTTTACTAAACCTAGAAAACATTTCTTCAATTGGATTCACCTTCTTTCATTGAGAAGAGTTCGTAATCATGAACTAGCATGTTGATGTGTGTTTCCTTTACTTTGTTGGTTCCCTCATAGGTGACCTCAAGTTTATCCCACATCTCTTTGGCTATGTCACTTTCACGACCCGAATTTCCCACCATCGGGAGTCGTGATGGCGCCTACTAATCGGAGTTAGGTCAGCCAACCCTTACTTGTATTTAAATTTTTAGCAACACTTATTTTAGAACAATTAACAATAATAATACGACTACTGAAATAAATAGATTTAGCGGAAGACTTAATAAATTCAACTAGATGCGATACTGAAATACCAACATAAAATACTACCAAAGAACTGGTGTCACAATACTCACGAACTTCTAAGAATAATACACATAACCATCTGAAGGAACTATAATACTGTTTGTCTCGAATACATGAGAGAACAATATGAAAAATAAACATATAGGAGACGCCGGGTCCTGCGAACGCCTGCAAGGCTACCTAGGTGTCTCGGTAATCAAGATGCTAACACCCACACTACTGCTGTTGTTGCTGTCCGTAACCTGTATCTCCGCAAAAAGAGCACAGAGTATAGAATCAACACAACCGACTCCATGTGCTGGTAAGTGTCCGGCCTATCCCGAAGAAGTAGTGACAAGACTAGGACCAAACACTCACATAAACCTGTACAGTTCAAAATACATATATAAAACAAAAATCATAGGAAAATAACATTTAATATCTGGGGAGGGAAATCATGATCTGGAGTAGCAACAAAATATAATGGCACAATGTAAAAATAAAAGAACATCAATTAAGGAGAACGGTAAATTAAAATCTGTACGGAAACAACCATCATGCTTTTACTCTCGTTCTCACCAATAAAATTATATAAAGTGCACGGTATCAACCGACGTGCTTTTCCTCACATACTCTCATATCAAGGCATGGAAAGACCCATCGTGCTTAATTATTCAAGACATGGTCCGTCGTGCATAATCACTCTTCCTCGCCAAATCAATAATCACGACCAATCAGGGCGAGGGAAATAAACATATAGTATTAAATTTTTTCGACAAAAGAGAATACATTAATAATAGTCTACACATCCTTTCCAGGGAATAATTATATCTCTTTATCTTTCATTCACTTCTTACTCAATATCACATCATCGTCTGAGCCAGCGCTCCAGGGAATTCACAATTTATAATTTCGTTCTCACACCTTTCACGTTATTTAGCAATCAATAATTAGATGTGGAAGAGTTACATCAAAATCAAATAATCACGAGTAAATACTCACGGTCATACTAGACCCCAACGTATATATACTTGTCACCATGCCTATACGTCGGACTCCGCACATAGCAATTAGCAACTAGACACAACTCTTATTCCCTCAAGCTAGGGTAGATCAAACACTTACCTCAAATGTTTACGGCAAACTCAATCCTTATGCAATGCCCTTTCCTTTCAAATTTGGCTCTAATTCACGTGTATCTATACACAATTGATTTAATACCATCAAAACTACTCAACAAAATAATTCAAATGGCTAAATATATAGTTTACAATATTTTGCCCATAATAGTAAAAATCATCCCCGGGCCCACGTGGTCAAAACACGAGGTTCGAACCAATTTCTCACAACCCATTCACCCACGAGTTCAAATTTATAATTTGTTTTTAAGTTCGACCCCAAAACGATGTCGAAATCACAAATCATTCGAAAACCCTAACTATACCCAATTCTCTAATTTTCTACCTAATTTCACATGTTTAGGCCTAAGAATTTGATTGATGTTGAAGAAAAATGAAGGAAACAAGTTAGGAATCACTTACCCAAGAAGTTTGATGAAGAATCACCCAAAAATCGCCCAAAGGAGCTGTTGACGAAGAGAGAGTTGAGGAAATGGGATTTTAATCCCGTTCTGTTCTGTTTTTCAGAATTTAAAATGACTGGGCGGGATTTGCTCAATGCGATTGCATAGAAGGGACTAAGATCGCATAGAGTACGGGCTGGTGTTCAATGCGATCACAGAGGAATAGGTGCGTTCGCATATAAGAAAAATAAGGGCTGGGCAAATTTACTCAATGTGATCGCATGAAGTGCTATGCGATCGCGTAGAAGGAGACTGGCAAGCTATGCGTTCGCAGGGCACCTAATGCGATCGCATAGAAGGATTTTGGAGGTCCTGGACTTCGCTCTATGCAATTGCAACACTGCTTTTGCGATCGCATAGAAGGGATCACTGGGCAACAGCAGACAACCAAAATACCAGATTTTCTGAGTCCAAAACACGCCAAACCACCTCCAATACTCACCCGAGCCCTTGGGGTTCCAAACCAAATATGCACACTAACTCAATAACATCATATGAACTTGATCGAGTGATCCAGTCGCTTAAATAACATCAAAATCAATGATTTGATCCTTAAATCCAAGAAATCTTTCAAAATTTCATAACTTCCAAATTTTCCAATTTAAGGCCGAAACACGTCAAACGGCGTCCGTTTTTTAACCAAACATTACAGGAAGCGCTTAACCAACATATATGACATGTACCGGGCATCGAAACCAAAATACGAGCCCGATACAATTACTTTTTGATCAAATTTTGTATTCATTTTCCTTAAACATTTTCAGAAAATAATTTCATGTAAAAATTCTTTCCTCGGACCTGGGACCTCAGAATTCGGTTCGGGGCATACGCCTAAGTCCCATATTTTTCTGTGGACCTCCCGAGACCATCAAATCACCGGTAGGGGTCCGTTTACAAAAAATATTGACCAAAGTCAACTTTATCAATATTAATATCAAAATTTTCACATAATTCATATATGTCAACATAAAAAATTTTCGGCTTCGGGCCCAGACTGCGCACGCAAATCAAGGCAACTAGTAGTGAGCTTTTTAAGGCCTCGGAAGCTCAAAATGACTAATAAAATAAGTGATGACCCTTTGGGTCGTCACATTCTATACCTCTAAACCAACTGTTCGTCCTCGAACAGACAAAAGAAAGAAGTACCTGAGTCAGGGAATAGATGAGGATAATGGCTTTGTATGTCAGTCTCGGACTCCCAGGTCGATGCCTCAAGAGGATGACCCCTCTACTGAACACGCACAGAAGGAAGACTCTTCGACCTCAACTGTCGAACCTGCCGGTCTAATATAGCTAACGGTTCTTCCTCATAAGATAGATCCTTGTCCAATTGGACAGTGATGAAATCTAACACGTGCGATGAATCGTCGTGATACTTCCAGAGCATGGATACATGAAACACTAGATGCTTATCTGACAAATCAGGTTGCAAAGTAAGTTTATAAGCCTTCTTTCCCACACGATCAAGGATCTCGAATGGGCCAATAAACCTAGGGCTTAGCTTGCCCTTCTTACCATATCTCATTACGCCCTTCATAGGCGACACACGGAGAAATACCAGCTCACCAATCATGAAATCTAAATCTATAACCTTGTGATCTGCATAACTCTTCTTCCTAGACTGAGATATACGAAGCCTATCCTGAATATTTTTGACCTTATCTAAGGCCTCCTGAACTATATCCGTACCCAACAACCGAGCCTCTCCAGGCTCAAACCATCCAACCGGAGAACGACACCGTCTACCATACAAGGCTTCATAAGGAGCCATCTGAATGCTCGTTTGATAGCAGTTATTATATACAAACTCTGCCAAAGGCACGAATTGATCCCACAAACCTCCAAAATCAATAACACAAGCTCGGAGCATATCCTCAAATATCTGAATAGTCCTCTCGGACTGTCCGTCCGTCTGGGGATTGAATGTTGTGCTCAGCTGAACCTGGGTGCCCAACTCTTTCTGAAACGCCTTCCAAAAATATGAGGTAAACTGCGGACCTCGATTCGATATGATAGATATAGGCACCCCATGAAGGCGAACAATCTCGTTGATATAAATCCCAAGTAACCTCTGAAACGAGTAGGTGGTGGCAATAGGGACAAAATGTGCTGACTTGGTTAGCCTGTAAACAATAACCCAAACCGCATCACACTTCTTCCGAGTCATCGGAAGGCTAGTAATGAAGTCCATAGTGATCTGCTCCCACTTCCACTCGAGAAGCTCAATTTTCTGAAATAAACCACCAGGCCTCTGATGCTCACATTTCACCTGTTGAAAATTCAAACATCGCGCTACATATGCCACAATATCCTTTTTCATTCTGCGCCACCAATAATTTTGCTGCAAATCCTGATACATCTTTGTTGCACCTGGATGAATAAAATACCAGGAACTATGAGCTTCTTCTAGAATCAATTCTCGAAGCCATCAACATCTGGCACACAAATTTGCCCTTGCAATATTAGAATTCCATCAGCATCTAAGGTGACCTGCTTGGCACCTCCTCGCTGAACCATGTCTTTAAGGACACATAAATGGCAATCATCAAACTGTCGATCGCGGATACACTCAAATAATGAAGAGCGAGCGACCATTCAAGCTAGCACTTGACTAGGCTCAAAAATATCCAGTCTCACAAAATGATTGGCTAAGGCATGAACATACATAGCAAGCGGCCTCTGACTGGCCGGAATACAAGCAAGACTAGCCATACTGGCTGCATTCATGCTCAAAGCATCGGCCACCACATTTCTTTTCTCGGGTGATATAAAATCGTGATGTCATAGTCTTTTAACAATTCCAACCATCTTCTTTGACTCAAATTCAAATTCTTCTGTTTAAACAGGTACTGAAGGCTCTTGTGATCCGTGAATACTTCACATGCCACGCCATACAAATAATGCCTCTAAATCTTTTATACGTGAACAATCGCCGCCAACTCCAAATCATGAACTTGATAGTTCTTTTCATGAATCTTCAACTACCTCGAAGCATAGGCAATTACCTTGCCATCCTGCATCAATACTGCACCAAGCCCAATACGGGAACCATCAGAATAAACAGTATAAGGTCCCAAACTTGTGGACAAAACCAATACTGGTGTTGTGGTCAAGGCTATTCATCTGACCATTCGAACTGACACCCTTCTGGATCAATCTGGTCATCGGGGTTGCAATAGATGAAAACCCCTCCACAAATCACCGATAATAACCTGCTAATCCCAAGAAACTCTGGATCTCTGTGGATGATTCTGGTCTAGGCCAATTCTTGACTGCCTCAATCTTTCTTGGATCTACCTGAATACCTTCTGCCGTCACAACATGACCCAGGAATGCAACTGAACTTTGCCATAATTCACACTTTGAAAATTTTTCATATAGCAGACTATTCTTCATAGTTTGAAGAGCCACTCTGAGATGTTGCTCATGCTCCTCTTGGCTGCGAGAGTATGTCAATATATCATCAATGAAGACGATCATGAAAAAGTCTAAATAAGGCCTGAACACTATGTTCATTAATTCCATAAAAGCTGCAAGGGCATTTGTCAGCTCAACGACATGACCAGAAATTCATAATGTCCGTACCGCGTGTGAAAAGCTATCTCAGGAACATCTGATGCCCTAATTTTCAACTGATGGTAGCCAGATCTCAAATCTATCTTTGAAAATACCTTGGCACCCTAAAGTTGGTTAAATAAATCATCAATCTGCAGTAGTGGATACTTGTTCTTGATTGTAACTTTTTTCAATTGCCGGTAAGAAATGCACATTAGCATCGAACCATCTTTCTTCTTAACAAATAATACTCGCTCACCCAACGATGAAACACTAGGCTAGATGAAACCGTTTTAAAGTAAATCCTGCAACTGTTCCTTTAATTATTTTAATTCCGGCGGGGCCATACGATATGGAGGAATAGAAATGGGCTGAGTGCCCAGAGCTAGATCAATGCAAAAATTAATATCCCTGTCGGGTGGCATACCCGGCAGGTCCGAAGGGAATACCTCAGGAAACCCGCGAACCACGGGCACCGAATCAATATAAGGAACCTCGCTGTTGAAATCGCGAACATAGACTAGATAACCCAAACACCCTTTTTTGACCATACGCTGAGCCTTAACATATGAAATAACATTGCGGCTAATATGACCAAAAATTCCCTTCTATTCTATACGAGGCAAATTCGGCAGAGCTAAAGTTACAGTCTTGGCATGATAATTCAAGATAGATGATATGGAGATAGCAGTCCATTCCTAATATGATATCGAAGTCGACCATATTTAGAATCAATAAATCAACACGGGTCTCAAGGCCCCCAATCATCACAATACAAGATCGATGGACTCGATCAACCACAATAGAGTCACCCACTGGCGTAGACACATAAACAAGAACACTCAATGGATCATTAGGCTGAACCAGGTACGGTGCAAAATAAGAAGACATGTACGAATATGTAGATCCAGGGTCAAATAGCACTAAATCCTCTCTATCAGAAACCAGAATAGTACCTGTAATAACTGCATGTGAGGACTCAGCCTCTGGTCTGGCCTGATGTGCATAGCATCAAGGTGGGCCCCACTACCCAGAGTAATATCTCTGGAACGATCAGCTACTGGCTGACCTCTTCCGTCGGTCTGAGCTCCACCTCTATGACCTCTACCTCCACCTCCAGTGCCCCTGCCACCTCCTCTAGCTGGCTGGGAAGGCGGTGGAACCTCTGGTGCCGGAATCATGGCACGAGAACTCTGCTGATGATATCTACCCAAAACTTCAGGGCAAAATCTGATAATGTGGCCCGGGTCACCACAACCATGACAAATCCTCGGCTACTGAGATTGCTGGCACTGTCGACCTGAAGATTCTCTCCCCAAAATCTGAAATGGCGGTGCACTGATGTGAGCTGGTAGTGAACTAAATGTTGCTCAAAATAATACTATTGAGGACCACTGTTGCTTGGAGTAACATGAGAATCTTGAAGAGCTGACTGAAAAGGCCTAGGAGGATGGCCTCTACCATAAGAATCTCTACCTTCAGATGAGGTACCACTGAATCTGCCTGAACTACGAGGCCTCTTATCCCGCCCATGACCACCTCTCTGAGCAAATGCCATCTCTATCCGACGGGCACCATCCGCGGCCTCCTGAAATGAAATCTCACTACCGGCACTCATGGACATCTGAACACAAATCGGTTGATTCAATCCATCAACAAACCTCCGCACCCTCTTACTTTCGGTAGGGAGTATCACAGTAGCATGGCGAGCGAGATCAATGAACCGAGTCTCATATTGGGTGACTGTCATAGTACACTGATGGAGATGCTCGAACTTCCTATTGAGAGCATCCCACTGAGTGACTGGGAGAAACTTCCCCAGAATTAACACCGAAAACTAGATCCAGGTCAATGATGGCGACCCTGCTGGCTTGGCTAAACAGAAATCCCTCCACCAGGTCTTGGCGGATCCTGCTAGGCGAAAAGTGACGAAATCGACCGCATTCGTCTCCAAAATACCCATTGTCTTGAGAACCTCATGACAGCTGAATATGAAATTCTAAGCATCCTCAAAATGATTGCCACTATAAGTGATAGTGAAGAGTCTGGTGAATCTGTCCAATCTCCATAAAGCATCAGCGGACATAGCTGCATCTTCACCAGTCTGAACTACTATACCTCGCTGGACTGCCGCAACTAGCTGAACTGCTGGGGCCTGAACCTGGGGAACAACTGGTTCCGGAGTACGTGTAGCAGGATTAGGGGTTCCTCCTCCAGCCTGAGATGTGTCTGGTGCTGCTGGAAGCAAACCCACTCTAGAAATTCCCTCCATAAAACCAACCAATCAGACCAAAGCATCTTGAAGGACTGAGGGTGGCAATAAACCCCTATGGGACCTAAGCTGGGCCCACTAGATCAGCTGGGGCGGAACCTCCTCCTCAACCTCAACCTGAGGCATCGCCACTGGTGCTGCTGCTCAGGGCTGAGCTCTGCCCCTACCTCAGCCTCTAGGACGGCCTCGGCCTCTGCCCCTAGCTGGAGTTGCTGCTGGGGACTCGGGCTACTGATCAGTAGATGAGGAAACACGTGTTCTTGCCATCTATTGAAGAACAGTGTAGAAATCCAATTAGCACTTGAAGAACAAATTCGCACGACAAGAAACAATGAAGGTGAAATTTTCCTAACTATATAGCCTCTGGGGAATAAATACAGACGCCTCTGTACCGACCCCTCAGACTCTACTACGTTTGTTCGTGAGTTGTGAGACATATGTAACCTAGTGCTCTGATACCAACTTGTCACGACCCGAATTTCCCACCATCGGGAGTCGTGATGGTGCCTACTAATCGGAGCTAGGCCAACCAGCCCTTACTTGTATTTCAATTTTTAGCAACACTTATTTTAAAATAATTAACAATAATAATATGATTAATGAAATAAATAGATTTAGTGGAAGACTTAATAAATTCTACTATATGCGATCTGAAATCCCAACATAAAATACTACCCAAGAACTGGTGTCGCAATACTCACGAACTTTTAAGAATAATACACATAACCTTTTGAAGGAAATATTATATTATTTGTCTTGAATACATGAGAGAACAGTCTGGAAAATAAAGATAGAGGAGATGCCAGGTCCCGCGGACGCCTGCAAGGCTACCTCGGTGTCTCGGTAATCAAGATGCTAACACCCACACTACTGTCGGTGCTGCTGCCCGTAACCTGTATCTGCATAAAAAGAGCGCAGAATGTAGAATTAGCATAACCGACCCCATGTGCTGGTATGTGTCTGGCCTATCCTGGTGAAGTAGTGGCAAGGCTAAGACCAAACACTCACATAAACCTGTATAGTTCAAAATACATATATACAACAAAAATCACAGGAAAATAACATTTAATATTTGGGGAGGGAAATCATGTCTGGAGTAGTAACAAAATATAATGGAAGAATGTAAAAATAAAAGAACCTCAAATAAGGAGAACGGTAAATCAAAATAATCAAGCTTTTACTCTCGTTCTCACCAATACAATCATATAAAGTGCACGGTATCAACCGACGTGCTTTTCCTCACATACTCTCATATCAAGGCTTGGAAAGACCAATCGTGCTTAATTATTCAAAACATGGAACGGAAAGACCCGTCGTGCATAATCACTCTTCCTCGCCAAATCAATAATCACGACCAATCAGGGCAAGGGAATTAAATATGTAGTATCAAATTTTTCCGACAAAAAAAATTACATTAATAATAGTCTACACATCCCTGCCAGGGAATAGTTATATCTCTTTATCTTTCACTCACTTCTTACTCAATATCACATCATCGTCCGAGCAAACGCTCCAGGAAATTCACAATTTATAATTTCGTTTTCACACCTTTCACGTTATTTAGCAATCAACAATTAGATGTGGGAGAGTTTCATCAATATCAAATAATCACGAGTAAAGACTCACGGTCATACTAGACCCCTTACGTATACATATTTGTCACTATGCCTGTACGTCGGACTCCACACATAGCAATTAGCAAATAGACACAACTCATATTCCCTCAAACTAGGATAGATCAAACACTTACCTCAAAGGTTTACGGCAAACTCAATCCTTAAGCAATGCCCTTTCCTTTCAAATATGTCTCCAATTCACTTGTATCAATACACAATTGATTTAATACCATCAATACTACTCAACAAAACAATCCAAATGGCTTATTATATATTCTACAACATTCTGCCAAGAATAGTGAAAATCGACCCTGGGCTCACATGGTCAAAACACGAGGTTCGAACCAATTTCCGACAACCATTCACCCCACGAGTTAAAATATATAATTTGTTCTTAAGTTCGACCCCAAAACGAGGTCTAAATCACAAATCATTTGAAAACTCTAACTATACCCAATTCTCTAATTTTCTACCTACTTTCACATGTTTAGGCCTAAGAATTTGATTGATGTTGAAGAAAAATGAAGGAAACGAGTTAGGAATTACTTACCCAAGAAGTTTGACGAAGAATCGCCCCAAAATCGCCCAAAGGAGCTATTGTAGAAGAGAGAGTTGATGAATTGGGATTTTAATCCCGTTCTGTTCTGTTTTTCAGAACTTAAAATCACTGGGAAAAATTTGCTCAATGCGATCGCATAGAAGGGACTACGATCGCATAGAGTACGAGCTGGTGTTCAATGCGATCGCAGAGGAATAGGTGCGTTCGCATAGAAGAAATATGGGGCTGGGCAATTTACTCAATGCGATCGCATGAAGTGCTATGCGATCGCGTAGAAGGAGACCGGCGAGCTATGCGATCGCAGGGCACCTAATGCGATTGCATAGAAGGATTTTGGAGGCTCTGGACTTTTCTCTATGCCATCGCAATGCGATCGCATAGAAGGGATCACTAGTCAACAACAGACAGCAAAAATACCAGATTTCTAAGTCCAAAATAACCCGAACCACCTCCGAAACTCACCCGAGCCCTTGGCGCTGCAAACCAAATATGCACACTAACTCAATAATATCATACAAACTTGATCGAGCGATCAAATCGCTAAAATAACATCAAAATCAATGATTTGATCCTTAAATCCAAAAAATCTTTCAAAATTTCACAACTTCCAAAATTTCCAATTTAAGGCCGAAACACGTCAAACGACGACCGTTTTCAACCAAACTTTACATGAAGCACTTATATATGATCTGTACCAAGCATCAAAACCAAAATACAAGCCCTATACAATAGCTTTTTGATCAAGTTTCATTTTCATTTTCCTTAAACATTTTCAGAAAATAATTTCACAGAAAATTTCTTTCCTCGGGCCTGGGACCTCGGAGTTTGGTTTCGGACATACGCCTAAGTCCCATATTTTTCTACGGACCTCCCGAGACCATAAAATCATGGGTTCGGGTCCATTTACGAAAAATATTGACCAAAGTCAACTTTATCAATCTTAATATCAAAATTCTTCAAATTTTCACATAGTTCATATATGTCAACATAAAAATTTTCCGGCTTCGCGCCCGGACTATGCACGTAAATCGAGGCAACTAGTAGTGAGGTTTTCAAGGCCTCGGAAGTTCAAAATAACAAATAAAATAAGTGATGACCCTTTGGGTCGTCACAATCACGACTAGATATTTTCTCGTATTCTTCACCACTTATAGTATTGTGAAGCAAATTTCTTGCCTTGTTATTCACTTGTACCGCTTCCAGTTGCTTCTTTGAGTATGCATCTATATCATCAGGATCAACAAGTGGTGGAGTGCTTGCCGGTAGGGGATAGTTTCCCTTTTTGATGACTCTCCAGACTTTGACATCGTAAGCTTTAGCAAGGATTTCCATTCGTACTTCTCAGTGAGAGAAATGTTGTTCATTGAAGTATGGTGGTCTAAATTGTGAAGTTCCTTGCTGAAAGAGAGCTCTTATGATAATTTTCTTTGCCATAATCTTTTCTCACAAGCTGTTATGCAAAGATAAAATGTAAGCCTTGCTTTGGTACCAATTGAAAGTACAAGGGGAGGGGGTGGGGGAGGAGGATTGAACTGTAACTTCTTTAAAAATAGATACTTATTAGTTGACTTATTACTCAACTAGTCGACTAGATATAAGAAATTGAGAGATATAATAGTAGGAAGTAAATTACAGAAAGCAATTGCAAGAATTAAAAACACCGGGATTTTATACTGCTTCGGATTCAATGTGAATCCTAATCCAGTACCATTGGGTTGCAAGGGAGTTCTCTTTAGTAAATGAGTTTCTTCCGAGTACAGATGTGGTGTATATCGCTTAGTTTTTCCATCACTCATTTTTTGATACAATGTCTCACCAGGTTTGTGCTCTCTTTCTATCCCTGACTTGTTACATAACAGATCTTAGTGACCTATAATACTTGTCTGCAGTAGAATAAAGAGAGTGAATCGGTTTGATCAAAGTATGCTGAAACTAGAAAACGGGGTATAAATACTTTGATGGATGGTGAAGGCTTGACAACCCAAGAGATTTTATCCTTGGAAATAATTAATTCTTTCCAAGAATAAGGAATGAGCCGTTGCTTCTCTTGATTGCTTTCCTTCAGCAGAGATACGAAAGAGAATTGCGCCTTGATTGTTGATTCTTCCAAATATGGTCTTGTACCAGATCTCCTCGCATCGTTCAATCCTCTGTGATTGTGCCCTTGATTCGTGCCTTTTCTCAAGGCTTTTTAATCTTTTCCAGCTCAGCTAATTTTTGATATTGCTGATTGATTCCGCCCAGATTTGCTTATTCTTTCCTTATACATCACGAACCACTTCAGCAGTCTTCTTTACTTCTTGTAATTTATTTCCTGCACATGTATATTATTTACATCATTAAAAAAAGATCTAACAGTCATATGACTAACATTTTTCTCCTACAGTTGTTGTTTGAATAATATTTCGAAATAATTTTTTAGAAATAAGCTTTTGCTAAGTTTTTTGGATTGTTATTGTTTTAAGAATTTTGCCCACAGTAAACAAATAAATAAACTTCTGATAAGTGTCAAGCTACACACCTTTGGAAAGAACGATTCAACCATCCAAGTGAAGAATCGATTGAATCTCCACAATCGCAACCCCCCTCCCCCCACCCTCGCCCCGGCCCCGCATACATTTTTCTAAAAGATGTTTGAACTCGCCCCGCCCCATTTTCATCCCTACTTTTATTCAATAACTAAGAATTCATTTTTGTTTCCTCGAAACTCGATGGGCAATGAATTATCTATCCTTCTCCACTTACACCAAATGTTTATTTCCACCCATGATTTATTAGTGCACCTAGAACACATCTCATGTTATTATACTACAATAAATATTTACTTTCACCAGCGGACCCAGGTTTTAAAGGTAACGGGTGCATGTTAGCATTTATCCAAAATCTGCTTTGTATATAGAGTATCACTACAAATATATCATTACTATTCAAAGATATATACATATATACATAGAATTTTTGCTGAACTTTATGGGTGCCGATTGTATGGATCAAAATATATCTTTAGAATATTTAAGCCAAGATAGTACTAGGGGAAGAGTTCCTAAGTCGTCATTTATCGAAATGGCCCCAAAAGTGGCAAAGTCTATGGTCAAAGAATCAACAAGGACCGAAGTCGAGGAGTTAACAAGAATCGAGGCCGAGGTCGAGTACTTTTGACAGAGTTATAACGGCTAGTTTCAAGATAGGACATATTAAAGAGAATATTCTAGTGAACCTTCTCTACACTTTTACTTTTAGGATTTTTAGGAGCATGTCCCCTATAAATAGAAAAAGACACAATGATAGGGGACTTGTGATATTCATTTGTAAAAATACACTTTGACTTGAGAAAGAGAATCAGATCTTATTGCTAATATATAAAAATCATCTTTTCACTAAGATTCTTGTCTATTCTTTTTCACTAGATTCGAGAATAACTCAAATATTTAAAGGATTGCCCATCACTCATCATTGTCAGAAAGAACATTCACTACTCTATTATTCTTGGGTGACTCGTTCATTCTATTTACTTAAATGTAATTTGTTGTTATTTATTGATATTGAATGCTACATTATTGCGTTTGATTTATGGAATATTTATTGCATGTGCCGCCATTATTCGAATATATCTACGTAGTATTTGTTGCTTCTTTGGAGAACTCCATCTAAGAGATATTATTATTAACTAATTTACATAAATCTAATTATTTGGACCAAGATCCATATTTTTTGTCAAACAATTTGGCACCGTCTATGGGGGTATCCGCAGCTACCAACTAGCCCCATAGAAACTTTCTAAGAAATGTTCGATATGTTTGTAAATGCCCATGTCGGAGCCAAGATAGACAAAGCAAGAGTAAATGACATAGTTTCTATTAACCAGTCCTCGTGAGGGGGACTAATGAATTTCCTTGCTCGGTTCAACAGAGTAAGGATGACTCTGACAAACGTATTCGAAGGGATGGCGGTCAGAGCTTTCCGGAATGGGTTGTGTAGAGAGAGTTCAAGAGCAACTAGAAAATTGTTGAGCCAATTGATGAAGTATCCTCCAACCACTTGGGATGAAATTCACAATGCTTATTGTGCCGAGGTCCGAGCAGATAAGGACGACCTCAATGGACCAATTCACGGCCTAACCTAGGTACAAAACGAATCCAAAAAAGAATGAAGAGATAATACAAGAAGAGATAATCTGATTTCATGACTTAACAGGGTACGACACCAACCATACGTCAGGACGGAGCACCCTGATATCATCCAAGTCACACCTCTATTCGATGTTGTGAAACGGTCGATGCAATAGTAATATCCAACTGAGAGTCGGGGTCGAATTTCACTAGGAGCTACATAAGTGGGATAAAGTAGTATATATTTGGACTAAGCTCGCGAAGTATCTCGGGTGCACGTCCACAAATATGTTGTTTCTAGGTCTAAGTTAAACTAAGATTGCAATATAAATAATTGAAACTAAGAGATTATGTTTTTGTTGCCTAGGGCTATGACCATCACCTAGGTGTTAGCCTAACGGGTTGTAAACTTTAAAGCTTATTTTATTGGTTAGGAAGTATTATAGCTATCAACACTCAAGTACCCCACTCAATACCTCTCGGTAAGAGAGGGATTTTGCCCAATTTGGCTTTCTCAAGTCCAAATGGGTATTGAACCAAACAGTTGATAAAATGCTCAAGTCGGGTTTTACTATCTCTACGCTCAACCCTTTAATTAGGACTATCAATCACTTGATTTCATCCCAAATTTTTGTTAGCCATGTTTTCCTAGACTAAGTATCTCTTTCTCAAGTAGAGACCAAATATTCCAACTGCTTTTTCTTCTAGTCTCAATCATCTAAAAGAACTGCGGGAGTAAGAGAACTTAGTGCTTGTGCGAGGTTCAGGAGTTCTCAAGGTTCTAGTACTAGTGAGTTTTCACAACTAAATGATCTTGAAGTTTATTAGTCACATGGAATTAAGGAAGTGATCCCGATGGCTCCTTTAATATTTTGGAATGGTGGGAGGACAAAGAAAAATACTTTTTGATTCTTTCAAGGATGTCCCGAGATCTTTTAACTATTCAAGCTTCAACAGTGGCATCGAAGAGCGCTTTCAGTCAAGCAAGACTTCAACTCAGTGATTATACAGCGTCTATGAGGGAAAGCTTGGAAAAATTAGTACTTTTCAGAGATTGGATCCATTCGGAAAGAAGAAATTTGGACTTGCTGAATCACAACCAGAGGTAGACAAAGCTTACGAAAAAATGCTAGCTGAACCAGCGGAGGATGCTGCTTCGCTTGGAAGCTGTGATGACCAAGCTTCTTTTCCGCCACCACCAATGGAAATTCCTCTGGACATTGAAAGATTTATGAAATTTGTAAGTGATACCATGTAACTTGTATGAACAAAAATTAATATGTAACTTGTATTTTGGCATCTTGATTAGTTTCTTTTTCTTCTCAATGGTGGTATTAGCACCTTGTTGTGCTCATTCCATGGGGAGGGGGGGGGGGGGAGATTAAGAAAGATATTGCCATATTTTTTTAATGCTATAATAAATTATAACGCATTGCTTTGAATATCTCTTTACAATATTTTTATTTTTCAATCAAAAATTTGGGTCACAATTCTTTAATATAATTTACAAGGAATTGCCTAAGATATTCTTATTAAGTACCATTTTTTCACTCTAACTTCTATAAAATTAAAAAAAAAAATAGAAAGCATCTGTTGGGCCAACTTAGGCTCGGGACCGAGCCACTTAGCCCGGGACCATTAGTTCTTGGACCCGGTTCCGGACCGGTTACTACAAAAAGCCTGCAAAACCCAGGCCCACAAAGTCCGTTTAAGTTCGACAGGGCCAAGTTAAGATCGGCCCACGAAGCCCACTTAGGCCCAGGTCCGACCCACATTCCAGCCTTACTGTTAACTAAGGTTAACCCTCATTTACATAAATCTAATTATTTGAACCAAGATTTTTTTTTTGGTCGGTGAGTTGTTGCACTCGATGTTTACACAAAAATTAAACAATTAAATCTTTACAGATAAAAATTAGATTGAGAATGCATATTACTTAATCATAATTAAACGAGAAATGTATATATGAAAGATATGTGTCTAACCATAAATTAACGAATGTGATTATATAAAACTCATAAAATTTGAGCATTGACCTCAAACATAAGTAAAGAATAAATAAATTCAATAGGAATGTACAATAAGTTGAATTTAGACTTGGAATGTACAAGGCCAATGTTTCAAGTCCTCATCTTGAACTTTATAATTGCTGCTAAAACTTGAACTTCCTTCAACTCCCCCATTTCCTTCCATAAAAGCATTGTACCTTAACACAAATGCCAATAGCAAAACAACCCATTCCAAGCAAAATATCAAAACGCATAATCCACCAGCTAATTCCAAGATCATTGCACCATCTTCTTCTCTAACATAAGAATTAATTTTTTCTAATAAATCCAAAGTCCTTGAAAATATAAGGACCAAAACAGAGCCTTGAAATATAGCCGTTAAAACTGTAGCAACCATGTGGACACCGTACCACTTGTTAGAACTCGCTAAGTCAACAATCGCTGTGCAGCAAAAAGCTGCACTGGCGATTGTCAGCGCATGGAGGAGAATGAAAAGGCCACCATAGAGGGACGGGATTAACCGGAGGGAGAGAGTAAGGAAGACACAACTCGACGCGGCTCCTAAGAGAATATAATTTGTAAAGAGGAATATTTTCTGAGCTCTAGGATGATCAGAGTGAAATTCAGTTTCTTTACAATCTGAAGTAGTGATTGATAGACCCATTGGTTTGGATTTTTGATCTGTGTACGAAGAACATAAAAATCTGTATGAAGAATGTAATGCATAGAATTTGAAGTTGTGAGGATTAAGTACTATTTGACAATCAGACCGTTAAGTAAATGATAAACGGCTAGTTGAAAAAAATTGGGGGGGGGGGGGGGGGGGGAGCAAATGAATCTAGATCTAGTAAATAGATTTGGATATTGCAACTTGTCCAGTAGAAAGAACAATTGAATATGTGTTGAAATACACAATGCGAAAGGGCTCCTTTACCAAATGAAGGTGCACTATTTGTTTTGGATGGTTGTATCATACTGTATTGTATTGTACTATATCGTTTTGATATATATAATATTTGGATCGGAAAAGGGTCAGAACTGCCCCTAACGTATTGACGCCAGTTTAAAAATGCCTTCCGTTAACCTATTTTGAAAAAGATGCCCCCACCGTTAAAATTCTGACATATTTGTGCCCCTAACGTATTGACTCCAGTTTAAAAATGCCCCTACCGTTAACCTATTTTGAAAAAAATGCCCCTACCGTTTTAAATATAAGTACAGTCAGTTGTTAGACTTAGGGGCACAAATATGCCACATTTTTAACGGTAGGGTCATTTTCTTCAAAATTGGTTAACGGAGGGCATTTTTAACCTGGAGTAATACGTTAAGGGCAGTTCTGACCCTTTTCCCTATTTGGATAGATTATATACTTTGATGTTATTTCGTAATGTTACATTCAACCATACGAAGAATAAACTTGCAATATTACCAAGGAAAAGTAAGTACGAGGTAGAATTATTATATAAAAAGGTAGGGTAGAATATAAAATAAAATTATTTAATAATAAGATGGTAACAACGCGACCACACCAAATCGATCGTTACATAAAATGACAATTTTCATTATTGCGTAACGACATATTTAACGATACAGTATAATTAAATTTAAGTAATAATTAAAATAAATATTATATTAAAGTAACAATACAATAAAATACAATAGGTAACAACTATCCAAACAAGCTATTAAATATATATTGTTCAATCGTTTGGCACTTCAACATGATTTTCGAATATTCGGCCCGCCCAGCACATTGACACCTTTAGGCTGCACATGTAATTGAGTATTTTAATTTCAATTTCTTGCACTGGTAATATATTTAACAGGTTTAGGTACGTCAATCTGAATACGAATCCGCAATATAAGAGTGTGTTAGATATTCACTTGTATATTTGTGTGTACACAATGTACCAATGTCCCAAAACGAATAAATGTACATCTTATTGTAAAGTATGTCTATAAAATCTTTGAGGCACGGTACCGTATTCAATTTGATTCTATTTCGACTCTTCGTCAGAGAAAAACTATCAGAAAGCAGTTGTTTACCCGAATTCCTTCAATCCCTTCTGCTTGTTCTCTTATTTCTCAAAAAAATAAATATGTTCCATTACACGACGCGCTTCCTCCTCTGTACCAGGGACAACATTCCTGATTTTTAAACCATTTCGTAGTGAATCCGAGCTGACAGCAAAGGTGAAGTAGAAATTGCTCGAAACCTGTCAAAAATTGCAGAGCGATAACTAATTAATTAGCTGAACCTTGCCATATAAAACGAAACAGAAGGAGTATTAAAGAGTAAATTCTTTTTAGGGCACCAGACTGCTTTTTTCTAGTAATATATCTATAGTACAAGATATATGCTCACCTCACTGGAAATATGTTCGGGATGTGTAACATGAGCTACAACTTCCACATTAATCAGAGGCCGCGACATGTTTTCTAGTTCTGTATACAAAACACATGATTTGAGCTGGAGGAAATCTCCAATATCTACCTGCACCAGCAGATTTCAGACTTAACTTAAGCATTTTATTTATATATTCGTATCCTACAAATCCAATATAATCTCATATCGTGGGGTCTGTGAAAAGAATGGACCTTGGGCCTAACTCAACCCCAAAAGCTAGCTTATGAAGTGAGGATTGCCCAAGCCATATAAGTAGACCAAGGAACTCAAATCCCTCCGATGTGGGACAACTCAACACCCCCAGTCACGCCCAAATCTCTGGAGCGTGGACAACATAAATGGGGGCCCAACATCGATAACAATATTGGGATAGGTCTGGCTCTGATACCATGAAAAGAATGGACCTTTGGCCTAACTCAACCCCAAAAGCTAGCTTATGAAGTGAGGATTGCCCAAGCCATATAAGTAGACCAAGGACCTCAAATCCCTTCGATGTGGGACAACTCAACAGTCTGGGAAGGGTCAGTAAACAAATACGTAAGTAATGATTTATGCACTTACAGGTTTCAAGAAATGAACATAGTCAACTTCCACAAAGCAAGGTGTACTTCCAGCAAATGAATAAGCTGTTGCATAAGCCAATTCAAATGCTTTCCTCATTAAGAAACCTCCAAATATTCGACCATTAATGTTTCTTTGCTCAGGTTGGCAAATCAAAGAATTTTGAAGACAAGTTTCCTTTATTAGAATGCTGTCTCTATCTAATAAAGCTTCAGCCAACAATTTATTAACCAGCCTATTTCCATTGTCTTCATTTGTGTCCTTTTTCTGTTCTCTTTTCTCCTTTCTCCTTTTGTTTCTTTCGTTTGCTTCTCTCCAAAGACGCTTTTCTTTTCCAGTTTCAGGTAAAATCGCATTGATTCGAGCTGATTTTCCAGTTTTAGAGTCTCTGGCCACAAATGTGAAGTTTGCTGTAAGAGCTACTGAGTCTGTGGTATTGGATGCTTCTGCAAGAAAATGATCTGTGTCACAACTCACAAGCAATTACCAACTTTGAATAACAATGATGCAATAAAGATAATTAAGTGACTACTTTGATAATTGCGTGTAACAATCCAGCCCACTAGTGATACTGTCAGCTTTTTGTTAATTGTGTGTAACATCCCAGCCCAGCAGTGATACAGTTCGCTTTAGGCGTAGGCCCGCAACAAATAACAATGACAACAACATACTCAGTATGTTGCCACAAGGGGGGTCTAGGAAAGTAATATGTATGCGGTCCTTATCCTTACCTTGTGAAGGTAGAGACGTTGATTACAAAAGACCTTCCGCTCAATATAACAAAATCGTAGCAGCTATGACAACAAACTACGACAAATAAAATAGTTTAGGCGTAGGCTCCTACGACTTTAAAATGCATCATTATGATTTAAGGCTTGTTTATTTATATATCCATTATTTCTTTTGTATTTTGTCGTTGTGGATTCAACTAAGGTGTCACATTGTATTGAAGATACAATTAAGTAAATAAAAAGTGTGATTTTCCTAACAATTTAAAATTTTAAATGAGGCGATTACACAATTCAACATGGTATTATAAGAGTATGTGTAAGTCTTGAATTCGAGTCTCACCGTGACAAATTATGTAAATAATTTTCATGTTCCTTGTGGGTGAAAAAGTACCAAGATACCTGGTGTAGATTGCTTCACTTCAAGCTGAATTTCCAAAGATGAACATCCAACCCATATAACAGCTCCTTCTATAGTGAGATCAGTGTCAATGCGAATAGGTTTTTTTCAGAATCATCTTCTCCGTAGATGTAGTCACCAGTTTTATGGACCTAGCCGTTCCATCATTAGAGGAACAATGCTGTTTTGCACAGAGAGACAGATTATCATGAGTACGATACTTCAGCAACAGGGCATTTAATTTCTTCGTGCATTAAAGAAAATAAGCAGGAATATGATCAAGGATGAGGTAGAAGGGGAGCATTGGAGCAACGTTAAAGTTGTCTCCGTGTGACCTATACGTCACGGGTTAAGTTATAGAATCAGCTACTAATCCTTACATCAGGGTGGGCTGCCTATATCACACTCCTTGAAGTGTGACCCTTCCTCAACCCTGCTTGAATGTGAAATGCTTCATGAATCGCGATGCCTTTTTATGGTCGACGATGAGGTAAGAACACTCTAGTTAGCTAAATTTATCATATATCATTTAATATGATAAGTTAATGCTCCTTTCGTTTTAATCTATGTGAATCTTTTCGTAGTACTAGGGTCAAATTGATTAATTTTTCGTTGTAAATTTGGAGATAGACAACATCAACAATATACCTGGTGTAATTCCACATAATAGCTCTAGGGATAGTGTGTATGCAGATCTTACCACAACCTATCTTGTGGAGGTAAAGACAGTGTTTCCAATAGACCCCATTCAAGATAGAATTCAGAGATAGAAGTTTCATCATTTTAAAATAAAATTACGTATTCAAAAATTACATAAAAGGAACTATATGTGACTACAGTAAACAATTCAAAATAATTAAAGAGTATTTGCATAAAATATAGTCAAAGAAAACTCTATTTGACTCCCAGGGAGTATATTATTACATATAAGAAGCATAACTATACCTTATAGGAAATGGTTGCGGGCAAAGCATCCAGGTCTTCTACCAATTTTCCAATCCTAATCTCATTCCTTGGATTTCTATATCGCTAAAAATTTGAATAAAACACTAGTCCTACTCCTTGACGGTGTTTTAGCAATCAAATCATTTGAAGAGAGCGAGCAACTGGAGATATTGATGGACTTCCAAAAATACTCCATCTCGCTTCCCACATTGCATTTTTCACAGGCGAATGATGCATAAACAACAATAAACTATCTGCTTTCCGAATCGATGAACCAGTTGAGCCTTCAACTGGTGGTTCAGATGGTACAGCTGAAATATTGCTATTGGTATTCGCATTACGACCTGTTAATTGCTATTCTGGTGATACGAATGTATTTAACTAATTGTCGTTACATGAACCAAGAAAATGGGTTAAGTGAGAATTTTTCTTTCGGAGTTTTGGATAAAAAGTAATATCACCATTCAACTCCTTAACGAAATTCTTCGCTTCGGAGTTGTATGATTGTGAAGTAGAAAAACAAGAAATGAGTGCATAGAGTAAAGCATTTTTTTCATAATTGAGAAAGCTGAAATGAAAAAGAAGAGAAGATTGTTTGAAGAAATGGTGACAAAATTGTTTTGTTGGAGGTTTCATCTAGTAAAAGAAAGAATCTTATACAAATTGGAGGGAATTAATCTTAGCTAAAGGAATTGTGGATATCCAGAGTATTAGCTTAAATGAGAAGAAAATGAAATGGGCAGGTATAATTACATGGAGAAATTAATGATACTGTTTATTTATAAATGATACTATGGCAGATTAGAATGATAATGTGACAGCTAATAGTAACTGTTGTAACTCTAATTCAGAGGAACACAGCTGTGTGGGTATATTAAATCACATGTCACTTATAACTATAATTCATAAAAATTATCTTGTATGTACAACTTTATACATATATATATATATATATATATATATATATATATATGTATGTATGTATGTATATATATATATATATATATATATATATATATATATATATATATATATATATATATATATATATATATATATATATATATATATATATATATATACATACATACATACATACATATATATATATATATATGTATATATGTGCATAAACACTTTATACATGTATATATGATTGAACTTTTCTCAACTATTATTATCCACTTATATGATTTGTTAAAACCAACCACAGGACAGCCATTTGAGAGCTCTGAGCTATTAGCGAAGAAGAGAAAGAAGGTTTTAGAGAGAGAACTAATTTCAGATTCTCATCAGACTAAAGAGCAAAATACAGTGTCTGTGTATTTATACAAACCACCTTTAACTAACTAACTAACAAATACACATGTGCTAATTAACTACTCTAACTACTTCTAGAAGTGTACAAGATAAATAATTTAATGTACAGATACTAGTTTCTACACTCCCCCTCAAGTTGACAATGAAGAAATATTTTTCATTCCCAACTTGGAAACCAAAAATGCATGTTGACGATGTCCAAATGCCTTTGTCAAAATATCAGCTGGCTGTTCTTGAGTGGCTATATGTGTTGTCCTTATTAGCCTTTCCTGTATTTTTTCTCTAATGAAATGATAGTCAATATAAATATGCTTTGTTCTCTCATGATATATGGGGTTAGCAACAATTTGTAGAGCTGCTTTATTGTCACAATAGAGGTCCATGGGCAATTTGACACAAACTCCCAATTCCTTCAGTAATCTATCCAACCAAGTTAGTTCAGCTACAGTATGTGCCATGCTTCTATATTCTACTTCTGCACAACTTCTAGAAATAGTGCTCTACTTCTTTGCCTTCCATGAGACCAATAAGGAGCCCAGCTTAATACAAAAGCCTGTTATGGACTTCCTGGACATTGGGCAAGAAGCCCAATTAGAGTCACAAAATGCATGTATCTTGTCCTCACCTTTGCTTGACATTAGTAGCCCAAGGCCTGGCTGCTTCTTAACATATCTCACTATGTTCAAGGCAGCCTCATAATGTGATATCTTTGGTGCATGCATGAATTGGCTTAGACATTGTACTGCATATCCAATGTCTGGCCTAGTGATGGTCAAGTACAACAGTTTGCCAATAAGTCTTTGAAAGGTTTTTCTGTCTTTCCATGATTCATTTGCACCAACTTTCTGTACACATTCATCATATTCTGTGCTTGTCAGCTTCAAGTTCTGTTCTATTGGTGTTTCCTTAGGTTTTGCTCCTGATAGTCTTGTTTCTGATATCATCTCCAGGGCATATTTCCTTTGGGACATTAGAATGCCTTCTTCAGATCTGACAAATTCCATTCCCAAAAAGTACCTAAGATCTCCAAGATCCTTCAACTTGAACTTCTTGTGAAGGGCAGCTTTAGCTTGTTGTATTTATTCCAAGTCATTACCTGTGACAAGTAAGTCATCTACATACACACGGATAAGCACAAACTAGTTGTTAGTAATCCTAGTGAAGAGGGAATAATCATGTTTGCTCTGCTGAAAACCTGAGGATAATAATGCTTGTGTCAGCTTCACATTCCATTGCCTAGAGGCTTGTTTTAAGCCATATAAGAATTTGAGTAGTCTGCAAACCTTATACTCCCCCCTGACTACTAAATCCTTGAGGCAGAGTCATATACACTTCTTCAGTAAGATCACCATTAAGAAAAGCATTATAAACATCCATTTGATATATAGGCCAATGTCTAAGGGCAGCAACTGCTATAACAGTCCTCACAATGGTCATCTTAGCCACAGGAGAAAAAGTTTCATGAAAGTCAATGCCTTCCTGTTGAGTGTAACCCTTAGCAACTAGCCTAGCCTTAAACCTTTTGATAGAACCATCAGCATTATACTTGATGTTATAGACCCATTTACAACCTATAGGCACCTTATTAGGACGTAAGTCAACCACATCCCAAGTATGATTATGTTCTAAGGCTTCAATCTCAAGATTCATTGCCTGAATCCATTTATCATCTTTAATGGGTTGAGAGTAAGAGGTAGGTTCAATATCAACTGAGAAGGATGTGAGGAAAGACTGAGAATGAATAGCAAAATGAGAGTAAGAAACAAAGTGGTTAATAGGATAGAGACAAGCATTAGAAGTGGAAGGTAAATGAGGGTGAATGTAGTCTGTCAGCCAAATAGATGGTTTGAGTGTCCTGCCAGATTTTCTGGGTAGGAAGGAATCATTTGGAGGAGTGGAAGGAATAGCAGATGGTGTGGGAGTATCAGGTAAATCTGCAGCAGGCATAGCAGAAGCAGGGATAGGGGAATCATTGGTTAGAACATTATCATTAGGGAAGACAATATTGTTATCAGGAACAAGAATATGGGTGGACTCTGTAGAATCAAAAGTAGGAAGAAAAGGAGAAGGAGTGGAAGGTGGTGCAGAGGTAGCAAGAAATTTAGTTCTGGGATGTTTGAATGGATATTGATCTTCATGAAATACAACATCCCTACTAACTATAAACTTTTGTGCCTCAATATCATATATCCTGTATCCTTTTTTATTAGCAGCATAGCCCATGAAGTCACCAGGAACAGACTTAGGAGACCATGTGTCATGAAAATCAGGTTTGGTGCCATAACATAGGAATCCTAGAGTTATAATGTGAGAGAAAACATGAGGTTTATCATGAAAAATTTCATAAGGTGATTTCCCATCTAGAACAACACTTGGTAGTCTGTTGATTATATAAGTGGCAGTAAGAATGCAATCCCCCCAAAATTTCAAGGGTATGTTAGCGTGAAATCTTAAGGTCTTCCCACATCAAGGATATGTTTGTGCTTCCTCTCATCAACACCATTTTGTTATGGAGTGTGAACACAACTACTTTGATGAATAATACCTTTGGTTTTGAAGAGATTAGAGCATAGAGAGTTAAATAATTCATGGCCATTATCTGATCTAAAAGCTTTAACAAAAGTTGAGAATTGGTTTTCAACAAGATGCAGAAATTCAGTCAGAATGACATACACATCACTCTTCAATCTCAATAGAAAAGTCCAAGTCATTCTTGAATAGTCATCAACAAGAGTAAGAAAGTATTTGAAACCATTGTAAGTACTGACTCTATATGGACCTCATACATCCATATGTACAGTTAGATTTTGAAGTACTAATAGGAAATAGTAACCTTGTTTGTTTAGCTAATGGACATACAGTACAATGACAATTAAAGATATAAGAGAGCTGTTTATTCAGATCAGGGATCTTTTTCAACACTGCAATAGGAGCATGACCCAACCTTTGGTGCCACAATATACTAGTATTTGATTGAACTGAAACTGAAACATGATTAGAAGTAGAAGTAGTAACAGGTGTTGAGAGATTGAGAATGTAGAGACCACCTTGAGTCTACCAATCCCCTTAACCATGCCACTGAAGAGGTCCTGAAAGACACAAAATCAGGATAGAAATAAACTGAGCTCTTCAACTCTTTTGTATATCTAGAAACAAAAAGCAGATTAAAATGGAATTCAGGCACATAGAGGACATCATAAAGAATTTCTGAATTGGGTAAGGTACATGGTCCAATATGTGTAACTTTAGTATGATTTCCGTTAGGTAGATGTACAGTAGGTGATTTAAGTTCAGGTACATGGTATACAGATGATAGTAGATGCATGGCAGAAACTATATGATTAGAAACCCCAATACCTATAATCTAAGGCCCTTGGTCAGTGATAGAATTACCTGCCACATTGGCTGAATCTGAAGGTCCCTTCTCCTTGTTCAGCAGGTTGATAATTTTCTGGTATTATTCAGCAGTGAAAAGCTAGACAGTTGGTACATCATTCCTATGAAGCCCAGTGTTAACTTCTTCTCCAACAATCACATTATGTGTTGCAGTTGTTGACTGTTCATATGGTCCTTTTCTTGTATTGTTAAACTTGAATCCAGGAGGATATCCAATCAACTTATAGCAACCTTCCTTTGTGTGACCTTTCATATTGCAGTAATCACAATACATTCCAGCATTTCTCTTAGTTTTAATATTGAAAGCATTAGCAGAAGAAGTTAGGGCTGCATGGTCAACATCTATAGAAACACTTCCTAATATCCCATTTTATGTTGTTAAACCACTGTTCTTTCTCTGGCTTTCCTCCTGAATAATCATGGAGTAAGCTTGATCAAGAGAAGGAGTTGGATGCATCATGAGAATCTGACTCCTTTGTGGTGCATAGGTATCATTCAAGCCCATTAAAAACTTCATGAGTTTCTGTTGGCGCAAAAATTCAATAAATGGTCCTGACTTATCACAATCAAAAGGCTCTGGAATCAGGGACTCAAATTCATCCCACAAATCGTTTAGGTTTGAGAAATATACTAACGCACTAGTAACTCCTTGCACCAAAAAGCTTATCTCCATATTCATATGATAAATATTTGTTGCATTTACTTTATCAAATTAGGTTTTCAACACAGTCCATACTTTTTGTGCATTTGAAGAGAATACAATACCTTTTTTAAGCTCCTTTGTTACTGAAGTCATTATCCACGATTGAACAATTGCGTTGCATCGATCCCACTGACGCAATTGAAAGGCATTGTTGGTATATAGGTCTCTCATTCATGTACCATCAATAAATCCCAGCTTGTTCTTCCCAAGGAGTGACATCTTCATAGATCAACTCCATTCCGAGTAGTTCTCAGTTCCTATGAGCAATTGTGGGACAATCTGTAAGCCCGGTGCATCTGAGGGATGCACATACAAAGGATCAATCGATGTTTTGATTGTTTGCATGTGAAGTTTCGGCTGTGTTTTCTACTGTATCGGTCGCCATTGAAGATGATCTTCGAATTCTAGGGCTCAATTTTCAGCTTCAAATACAGATCTGGGCAAAATTGAAAAGGAAACAAATGAGATCGTTAGATGAGTCTGATAGGAATCGAAGAAGAGGAGGAGACACTTTGAATCGAAGTCTCTCAATCAGAATCGCTGAGCACCATGCTCTGATACGATGTTAATACCAACCACAGGGCAGCCATTAGAGAGCTCTGAGCTATTAGCGAAGAAGAGAAAGAAGGTTCTAAGAGAGAATTAATTTCTGATTCTCATTCAGACTAAAGAGCAAAATACAGTGACTGTGTATTTATACAAACCACCTTTAACTAACTAACTAACTAACTAACTAATACCATGTGCTTATTAACTACTCTAACTACTTCTAGAAGTGTACAAGATAAATAGCTTAATGTACATATACTAGTCTTTACATGATTGAAAAAGACTAAGTCGAACTTGGAAATTAACTATAGAAAGGAGATGAAAATCACCATTAATTATGTGTGAGAACTCCTAAGAAAGAAAACCTTTTGGAGGGAACGGAAAAAAGGATTGGCGTGTGGTTTATTGTAAAAAGAAGCTTCACTCCTTTGTTTGGTTATAGAGCAACACTTGATATTTTTTAAAGTTGATGTAAAAAGTCTTGATTTTTATTGTTTTCCATTGAATCAAAGACTTAATTGTAATGTAATAAGGTATTACTGTTGGAAAAATAGTAAAATAATTGTTAGCTGCTGAAAAATTCTTGATTTTTTGTAAATAATATTTTATGTTCAATCAAAGATTTTTAGTAGTACTGTTAGGAATAAAGTGGGGGGAAAGGTGTTAAGAGTTAAAAGAATTGAAGAAAAGAAGTAAAAAATATAGAAAGAGTAAATATTCAAGTGTGATACATAAGAAAGAGAAAACAATTTGGTATTGGGAAGGAAAATTATCTGGGGAAGATAAAAAAGTAAGAAATAGAAAATAATTTGGGGTACCAAAATTTACTTTTGTCTGTTGGTTTTACCCAATGAGCTATAATTTGATATTAATTTTATTCGAAGGGATATTTCTGGTTATGTGCAAAGCTTTGGGCTAATACTTTTTTTTAAATGGCCATACAACGATAGTTTTTTCTAAAATTTAATGAGACAAATATAAAAATAAAGGCCACATAAGCTTAAACGGATCATACACATTTTAAATCAATTTTTTCCTTAACGTGATTTGACCCACAACTCAAATACTTTCAATAAAAGAAAATATTAAATTTCATATTAGTTTAAAATGATTATCCTATACTACAAAAATTTTGTCTTTTCTATTAAATAATGTCCATTTACAATTATTTTATACTAACAAAGTCCTTATCTTGTTTGTATGCCTATTCGAGTCGATTTATAATTCTACTGAAGTTAAAATGTTACTGTATCCAATTCACATAAGATATTTATAAATTTTTAGTGAAATTAAAATTGTATTGTATTCATCTTACATAACATATTAATGTATCATAAGCATACAAGAATAATAATAAGGCTAATAAAGTCTATTTTCACAATGAACATGCAATTACAGAAAATATATTGAAATTGTTTAGACAAAAGAAATATTGTATTTGTACGATAAAAATCCCACAAAATATCACAAGACCTAATTTTATTTGGGATGTGTGTTTTTTCTCCTACTGAAATCCATTTAGGTTATGGGTCAAATCGTATTAAGGAAGAAATTGATCTAAAGTGGGTATGGTCCATTTACCCTTATGTAACATTTATTTTTGATTTTTTTCATTAAATTTTATGTCGTGTCATATTTATGATAGGAATTTGAGCCAAAATAATTTTTAAGTGATTGTGTGAAAGTTGAGTTACTTTTAACAACAACAACAACAACCCAGTATTAATTCCACAAGTAGAGTCTGGGGAGGATAATATGTATGCAGACTTTACTCCTACCCCGAGGGGCAGGGAGGTTGTTTCCAGAATAGCCTTAGCTCAAGACATTAACAAGAGACGATATATTAGTACTATCAATATAATCATACTAAAATAACATAAAATACATAACGTAATATAACAAAAATTATTTTTAAATGATAAAAAATAGTTAAGTGATTTTACTAAATTAAAATATAATTGAGACCATAAGTAATCCCCTTATATAGGGGCCATGCTAATTTTCTCTCTATCATTATTCTTGTGCAAGGGCCGTATCGTTCCAATTTTATCAGATGTGTGCGAAGGGACACGTCAAATGTGAGTCATGAGCTAAACATCGCAATCAATCTGACAAATTATATATCCTCCAGCTGTGTGGGCCCGGATGTTTCTATGGGTAGGCAAAGTTCTTGGGCAGGCTCAAGATTAATGTTTAATGTTTTTATATTTCATTATTTCTCTGAAATTCAAATTTTGTTCAGATTTGGATTTTGTCCAAATTATAACAACACAACTAGCATGTTGGATATGGAAAAACATGGTTGTTACTATCTTAGATATTTTCAGAATCTTTTTAATGATGTAGTTGAGCTTTGAATTTTTTTTTTCACACGGTTAAGGAGTTATAAATAAAATATGAAACAGGAGTAGTAATTTTCGTATTTAACTCGTACTACTGAGTATACTCTAAATTATCAAGTTCGATCAATTTTATAAAAGTCAAAACTTGAGGTTGCAAAATATTCTCCAACTTTGTAAACTCTTGATTCTTTTTGCTGATTATGCAAAGGAAAAGGTTAATTTTTTAAACTCAATCTTCGCTTTTCTGAAACAAAAAAATTCAGGAAAAATAAAAAACCTCCAAAACTCCCTTGGACCAGTGACCAGTCTAGAGTTTTTGCAATAAATTAAGTAATTAAAAGCTAATTATGAAACAATAATTTTTTTTGTTGCAGAAACAGTACACAATTTGTTAATTTTTCTTTTTTTTTTTTTTGGAAAACTCAATTTTTGAAGTTTCCAATCAAACGTTATTATTAATTTCTAACGATTATTAATAGTAATGATGATTTTAGTATTTGACAGCCAAATCATAATGAAATTAAAAATTGATAGTTGTTGGATTCAATTAAGATAAGTGTTTAGCTCAAAAATTCTCATATACTTTGTAAACATAATCAATTAATATCAACGGAGGGCAAATCATTGCAGACCGTAATAAATTACAAGACCAAATGAATAAAATGTACGACACAACAGTTACTGATTAAGGGGAGGAGAGTGGAGATCTTTTATTAATGATATCGATTTGGGCTACCTCTCCATGGAGAGGTTCAGAGCCTTACAATGATGTATTATCTCTTCTTTTAGACGTAGATGTGAAGAAGAAGAAGAAACAACCCACTCGTTAGAGTTCTTTCCCTTAGTATTTATAGCTATGAGACCTGCCAGCTGGCGCCGAGTGGTAGTGACCATATTGAGAGGACGCCCTCGTAAGGACGGCCATGCCGTAGCCTGAGTTGTCAAATCGGGTAATTGCCCGGTAACGTTGTTAATAAATGGTTATACCGTTTATTAGTCACAAATAGGCTTTGAAATATACGTGGGTCCCATTCATTATCACGAAGTCAAGTTTTGACCCATACATATAGTCCCTCCGCTTATTGAGGCGGGATCCGGCCGAGCTCGATGAGCGGAGTTTGCCGAGTATAGTTCAAGAAATTCGGAGGGGGAGATCGAACGCCGTTTTGGTCGTGACCTAGGATGGCCGTGGTTATTTATATTCTGGAGATGGCCGTAGTCATTATACTTTGAAGATGATCGTAGCCCTTTATATTTTGGAGATGGCCGTAGCCATTTATATTTTGAAGATGGTCGTAGCCATTTATATTTTGGAGATGGTCGTAGCCATTTATACTTTGAAAATGGTCGTAGCCATTTATATTTTGGAGACGGCCGTAGCCGACTACACATGCGTGGAGAGAATATGATCATGCTTACTGCGTATAAGGAAGGCGTCGTATACATAGTGACGCATGGGGCGTGCTCGTGGTATCTTGGGGTCGTTACGACCATTTCACCAGTGACGTGCCGATTGACGGGAATGGCCGTTCCGTGGTATCTGTCATAACGGTGCCCGTTATTGTAGACCTGAACCGTTGTGCGGTTGGTCAGGCAGTTAATGGTGACCTTTGGGATTCGTGAAAGTCATTTATGCTTCGTCTATTAATAAGAGGTTGTATCGTTCAGTTCTTACTTTTCCGATATCAGTCAAAGCTAGAAAGAATGCTAATAGTATCTTCTCTAATAATGATGCAGAAGGAAATGAGAAAAATGGGGCTTAAGGGATAGCAAAGGCTTTTATTGATTACTCTGCTAAACTACTAGGGGAAAGAAAAGGAAACAGACATCATGTATGTAGCAGCCTCGTAAAAAAGGGCCAGTAGTATAAAAGGAGTAAAAGGAATTCGTAGAAGCAGCAGTTACAAAAAAGATGTCAAAGAGGCACTCTTGTCAAATTTTCAAAGATTGATGGCCAGTGGTTCAAAAAGATGTAATTGACAGTGTAAAAGAGTTCTTTGATACCACCAAAATGCTGAGAAGTATAACCAAAATTATTTTCACAATGATCTCTAAAAATAACAATGCAGACAGTGTAGGAGACTACAAACCAATTGCATGCTGCAATACAGTTTATAAGATCATTTCGAAGGTGCTTTGCAATAGGCTCAAAGGAGTGCTACCAACTATAATATCGAAAAATTATAGTGCTTTTGTTGAAGGTAGAAGCATAGTACATAATATTTTGATATGTCATGATCTGGTAAAACTATATAACAAGAAGAAATCAGTTAGACGTTGTCCAATAAAGATTGATCTTAAAAAGGCTTATGATAGTGTGGAATGAGGATTTGTGGAGGCAATGCTTTATGCTTTAAACTTTCATGTAAAGTTTATCAAATAGACAAAAGAATGTATGAAAAAAACACAGTACTCGATTGCTCTAAATGGTGAGTTGTATGGCTGTATTGAGGGGAAAGCCTAAGACAAGGGGACCCAATCTCTCCTCTCCTATTTGTGATATACACAGAATAATTTACTAGAATTACGCAGTGGGTTGCTGAACATGAGGGGTTTGCTTTCCACACAAAATGCAAAGGGCTAAAGCTAAATCGCTTATGCTTCACAGACGATGTCCTGCTGTTTTGCAAAGGAGAGTACCAAAGCATCATGCTAATGGTGAGGGGTTTACAAACTTTCACTAACGCTTCTGGACTAAGCACAAATGCAGGAAAATCAAACATATACAGTGCCAACATGGAAAGTCAATGTTTGGAGAATATATGGGAGATAACAGGCTATAAAGAAGGGGTCATGTCATTCACATACCTAGGAGTGCCTATAGCTGCAAGGAAATTGAAGGCAAGTGAGTGTGAAATGTTGGTGGAAATATTAAGTACAAGAATCCACTCATGTGTCTCAAAACATTTGTCATATGCAGGGAGAGTGCAACTAATAAACTCTGTATTGATGAATATTCATTCGTACTGGGCAACAATATTCATTCTCCCTAAGAAAGTACCAAAAGACATTACAGCTATATGTAGGAATTGCCAATGGGTTGGGAAGAGTAGAGCAAATAAAGTACCACTAGTGGCCTAGGATCGTGTTTGTAGGCCAAAAAAGGAAGGAGGATTGGGCATACGGGAGTGCATAAAATGGAATGAAGCAGCAGTGGAAAAATATGTGTGGAATATTGCCAATAAGGAAGACAACCTGTGGGGGAAGTAGATTTCAACCATATATATTTGAAAGGAGAAGATTGGTGGCAACATAAGGCCCCAATAAACATGTGACGACCCGGCCGGTCGTATTTGGAATTTATGCCCCGTTTCCCCATTAACTACTTCCCTAAGTTCTTTTATGCTATTTTGGTTTGCTGGGATGTTCGGTAATATAACTCAGAGTGTTTTGGGACACTTAGTCCCTAAATGAGAGCATAAGTGTTGAAAAAGGGTCCGTAATCAGAACAGTGTGAAGACGGCATCGGAATGGAAAGACAATGCTTCCGTTAGCTCACTTAGGTGATTTCAGCGTGTTCGGAATGTATTTTGGATGTCCGTAGCTCATTTAGGCTAGAAATGCCGAAAGTTAGAGTTTTGAAGTTTCTGGCCTGATAGTGAATTTTTGATCCGAGGGTCGGAACGGATTTTCGGAAGTTGTTGTAGCACCGTCATGTCATTTGGGACGTGCAAGCAAAATTTCAGGTTTATCGGACGTATTTTGGTTGGGTTTTGAGTCTAATGAGAGTTTGGTTAAGTTTTGGAAATTTTAGGTTCAAATCTTTGATTAAATGGTGTTTTCAGCGTTGTTTTAGGTGATTTAAGGATTGGTGCAAGTCCGAATGATGTTGAGGGATAGGTTTTTAGGTCTGGTTAAGGTCTCGGGGGCCTCGGGTTTGTTTTGGATGCTTTTGCTGCTGCTTCTGTTGTTTCCACGTGTGCGGAAGGGGAGCCGCATAAGCGGTTACCGCACACGGCATTTGAGTCACGACTGCGGTCTGAGGGGGATAGTTCTGGAAACACAGTAGCGGAAAAGGAACCGCATAAGCGGTGACCTTGGACGGGTCATTTTTCTGCGGAAGCGGAAACTGGGATCTTTAGTGAGACCGCTGATGGGGCTATTTGACCGCGAAAGCGGGACCGCAGAAGCGGTCCCTGGTCCGCGAAAGCGGAAATCGCTGTGTTAAGAGATTTATCTAATGGTTTAATTTCATAAGTTGAAAAACCAATTGAGGGCTCGGACCTAGGAGATTTCGAGTGAGTTTTGAAGAAGATATTATTGGGTAACGTTTCCATGATCCTTTCTAGCTTTATTCCATCATTTAGTTTTTAAATTCATCTTTTAAATTGAAATTGAGGTCCAAAATGGAGGAATTTGAGGGAGCATTTAACCTCCTATTTGGGAGATTTTTATATGATTAGACTCGTGAGAGTATGAGATTTCTGAAAATGTGAAAATTATTTGCTTCCGAGACGTTGGCCTAAGGGGCATTTTGGTCATTTTACCTATTTTCGCGCCTTAGTCTAAATTTTAAAAGTGTAATCAGTTGCTTGTGATGTTATTTACAATATGTAATTGGTTTGAATAGATTTGGGCCACTCGGAGTCGGATACTCGTGGCAAGGGCGTTATTTCTTAGCAGTTACCAATTCGAGGTAAGTGGCTTGTCTAACTTTTTATGGAGGACCCCTCCCCTTAAGATATCCTTGCCATTGATTAAATGCCTTGTGCACGAGATGACGGGCGTGTAATTGTGCTAATTGATGAAAGTTCACCTTACTTGACTTGCTTAGACTGTGTTTCTTGAAATATTTAACTGCTAAAAATTAAGGTTCACTTGTTTTGACTTAGGAAAAGCATGTTAATAACTTATCTACTCTAATTGACTAAATTGCAATATTTGTCCTCTCTTTGGAAGCATGCTAGTAACTCATTTTCCCGAATTGACTAAATTGCAATAAGTGCTATTCCGTTGAAGCATGTTAGACTTTTCTCGATTTTACTTGTTTCTCACATTTTGCCTTCTTTCCATTATTGATTTGTTGTGACTATTGGGACGACGTGATGGCATCCCGAGAGCTTACCATGTTCATATTTTGTTCCGAGGTTTGAAAGTGCGAGATACCAAGAGATCCCCGTCACTGGATTATATAACTGGCGGATACTAAGAGATCCCCAGTGCAGGATTGATTAATTGGAGGATGCCAAGAGATCCTCGGGATACTTGGAGATCTCTCCTTTATGTGATGAGGATATTGGGAGATCCTCGAGATACTTGGAGATCCCTTCTGCGTGTGATGAGGATACCGGCAGATCCTCGGGATATCAAGAGATCCACGATGACAAATAGATGTAACGATTATTCTTGTATTGTAGAAATGTAATATAACCTTTTCCGTTCTTCTTATCATTTGTTAGATATTCCAGGTTCACGTATTTCATACTGTTACTTCATTTATTATTTAGTCTTATACTTATGTCTGTAGGATCCTCGACCTTCCTCGTCACTACTCTACCGAGGTTAGGCTTGGCACTTACTGAGTACCGTTGTGGTGTACTCATGCTACTCTTCTGCACACTTTTGTTGTGCAGATCCAGGTACATCTGGTCAGGCATGCTATTAGGGATTCTGGAGCTGCATTTGGAGGCTTGAGGTATGCATCTGCCTCGTCCACAGAGCTGAAGAGCCTTCTTCCATTCTACCTTTAGTTAATAGTTTCTTTCATATACTCAGTTGTTAGAGACACTTCGGGATGTTAGAGCATTGTAATATGTTTACTCTTAGCATGTGTTGCCCGAGGGTTTCCGGGTCTTGGAGGTTTTCTTACATTATTTGAGTTGACATGTATGTTCCAGGCGGTATTTTATACATTTTCTTATGCTATTCAGTATTATTTATCGTATTCGTAAAGTTTGTTGGATTTCCGCAATGTACGGGCTTACCTAGTCGCGAAGATTGGGTGCCATCATGACAGGTTCACGATTGGTGAACTATGGTCGTGCCAAGCTGGTATAAGAGCTCTAGGTTCATAGGACTCACGGGACACAGGCCGGTTATTTAGAGTCTCGCTGATCGGTACGGAGACGTCTGTACTTATCTACAGGGGGCTATGTAACTGTTTAGGAAAAATCTTCACCTCATTTGAATTCTTGTCGTGCTATGTTTTTTACCTCGATTCTAAACTACTGTCTTCTATTCTCTCACATATGGTGAGGAAACGCACGACCCGTGACGATCAGGCACCTGCACCCCCTCCTGCAGCCGCTAGAGGCAGGGGCCACGGAAGGGGTCGTGGACGTGCGTGGGGTGCAGCCAGAGCATCTGCACGAGCATCCGCCGAGGTTCCACTGTCGGACACAGTCAAAACTCAGGCACCAGAGACGCCCACATCCACTACTACTCCAGCAGTTTAGGAGTCTTTGGTGCAGTTTATGAGTATGTATACCACACTGTCGTAGGCAGGGTTACTTCCACTTCCTGCAGCTATGTCCCAGGCCGGGGGAAGAGCCCAGACTCTCGCAGCGCGCACCCTAGAGCAGAGGGTGCATATGGGACCGATTCCAAATGTTATTCCTGCCCAGCCTGCAGTACCAGTTCAGGCTGAGGATGGACCACCTACTTCGGAGGATGCGCAGCGTAGATTGGAGCAGTTCAAGAAGTATGACCCTACTATTTTCAGTGGGCTGGCTACAGATGATTCCTTGGGGTTTTTGGAGGGTTGTCATTGCAGCTTTCGCACTATGGGTATCACTGCTTCGAGTGGGGTCTCCTTTGCAGCTTTCCAGCTTCGCGCAGCCGCCTATGACTGGTAGTGCACCTTTGAGCTAGACAGTCCGGATGAGGCTGCCTCCCTGACTTGGACTCAGTTTTCAGACATGTTCCAAAGGGAGTTTGTTCCCCAGAGCCTCCGAGATGAGTGGCGTGCGAAGTTTGAGAACTTGCGCCAGGGCCCTCTGACTGTCTCTGGGTATGCCATCCGTTATACTAGATTGGCCAGGCATGCGCTTGCTTTGGTGGCAACTGTTCGTGAGAGGGTTCGCAGGTTTATCGAGGATCTTATTCCTTACATCAGGTCTGGCATGGTACGAGAGTTGGAGATGGATATACCCTATCAACAGGTGGTGAGTATAGCCATGAGGATAGAGGGTATGCATGCCATGGAGCGAGAGGAGAGAGAGGCCAAGAGGTCTCGACAGTCTGGTCATTTTTCTGGTACCCATACTTTAGGAGCAGAACGTCATGGTAGGGGCAATACAGGTCGCACAGTTCACTCAGCTCTTCTTTCACCCAGCAGTACTTCAGCTCCTCCCAGATCTTAGGAGCCTTATTATGCACCCTCGATTTCTAGCGCGCCTTCTGCGTAAGGTACCTCCAGAGGTCAGTCTAGTAGGGGTTGATCCCATCAGTCATAGCCACCGCACCCTCCCACAGCTTGTTATGAGTGCGGGGATACTCGCCATGCAGTGAGGGATATCCCTAGGCTCGGGAGGAGTGCACCTCCACAACAGCCTCAGCAGCAACGCACCCAGCGGGATTCTCAAGCCACTGTTCGAGCTCCAGCTGCCACCCCACCTGCCCAGCCAGCCAGGGGCAGGGATAGGGGAGATAGAGGTCACCCTAAAGGTAGGAGCCAGGCCAGATTTTATGCCATTCGTGATCGTGTCGAGGTTGTAGCCTCCGATTCTATTATCACATGTATTATTTTGGTTAGTCACATAGAGGCATCAGTTCTATTCGATCCAGGCTCTACTTATTCTTATGTGTCATCTTATTTTCTCCATATTTGGGTACAACCCGAGAGACCTTGAGCTCTTATGTCTATGTTTCTATTCCCGTGGGATATTCTCTTGTTGTGGACCGTGTGTAACTGTCATGTTTGGTTAATATTCGTGGTTTTGAGACTAGGGCACATCTTTTATTACTTAATATGGTTAATTTCAATATTATCTTGGGCATGGACTGGTTGTCGCCCCAATATGCTATTCTTGATTGTCACGCTAAGACCGTGAGGCTGGCTATGCCAGGTATCCCGCATATTGAGTGGAGTGTTACTTTTGACCAAAATCCCAGCAGAGTTATATCTTTTCTTAAATCTTAGCGTATGATTGAGAAGGGGTGTGCCGCGTATTTAGCCTATGTGAGAGATGTTAGTGCTGATACCCCTTCTGTTGACTCGGTCCCAGTAGTACGGGAGTTCCCCGATGTGTTTCCAGCTTATCTTCCGAGCATGCCGCCTGATCGGGACATTGATTTTGGTATTGATTTGTTGCGGGGCACCCAGCCCATATCTATTCCTCCTTACCATATGGCTGCTCATGAGTTGAAGGAGTTGAAGGATCAGGTATAGGAATTGCTTGATAAGGGTTTTATTCGACCCAAAGTTTCACCATGGGGTGCTCCTGTCTTGTTTGTGAAGAAAAAGGATGGTTCTATGCGCATGAGTATCGATTATCGTTAGTTGAACAAAGTTACAGTGAAGAACCGATATCCTTTGCCTCGTATTGATGATCTATTTGACCAACTTCAGGGCACACTGGTGTTTTCTAAGATTGATTTGCACTCAGGTTATCACCAGCAAAAGATTCGGGAGCCGGATATCCCGAAGACTGCTTTCAAGACTCGGTATGGTCATTACGAGTTCTTTGTCATGTCATTTGGGCTGACCAACGCCCCCGCTGCTTTTATGCATTTGATGCACAGTGTATTAAAGCCCTATCTCGACTCGTTTGTCATTGTTTTCATTGATGATATTCTTGTATACTCCCGAAGACGGGAAGATAATGAGCATCACCTGAGGACAGTGCTTCAGACTCTGAGGGAAAAGAAATTATATGCAAAGTTCTCAAAATGTGACTTTTGGTTGCGTATGTGGCATTCCTAGGCCACGTGGTATTGAGTGCGGGAATTCGGGTGGATACGAAGAAGGTGGAGTCCATGCAGAGTTACCCAGGCCCTCTGCTACAGAGATCTACAATTTCCTTGGCCTGGCAGGGTATTACCATCGTTTGTGGAGGGGTTCTCGTCTATTGCGGCCCCTATGACTAGATTGACCTAGAAGGGTGCTCCTTTTCAGTGTTCAGACGAGTGTGAGGCGAGCTTCCAAAAGCTCGAGATGGCTTTGACTTCAGCTCCTATTCTGATTTTGCCTACCGGTTTGGGGTCCTATGCGGTTTATTGTGATGCCTCACGAGTTGGACTTGGAGCGGTGTTGATTCAGGACGGTAGGGTGATTGCCTACGCGTCCAGACAGTTGAAGGTATATGAAAAGAACTATCCTATCCATGACCTTGAGTTAGCTGCTATTGTTCACTCCTTGAAGATCTGGCGTCATTATTTGTATGGTGTTCCTTGTGAGATTTATACAAATCATCAGAGTTTGCAGCACTTCTTCAAGCAGAAGGATCTGAACTTGCGCCAAAGGAGATGGTTGGAGCTACTGAAGGACTATGATATCACTATTCTTTATCACCCGGCCAAGGCCAACGTGGTAGCCGATGCCTTGAGTCGTCGAGTGGAGAGTTTTGGGAGTTTATCATATTTACCAGCTTTAGAGAGACCTATGGCGATGGATGTCCAGGATTTAGCCAGTCAGTTCATGAGATTGGACCTTTCGGAGCCTAGTCCGGTTCTAGCTTGTGTGGTTTCTCGGTCCTCATTGTTTGATCGTATCTAGGAATGACAGTATGATGACCCTCATTTACTTGTCCTCAGGGACACAGTTCAGCATGGCGATGCTAAGGATGTGACTATTGGAGATGACGGGGTGTTGAGGATGTAAGGGCGGATCTGTGTGCCCGATGTTGATGATATTCGGGAGTTGATATTGACTGAGGCCCATAGCTCGCGGTACTCCATCCATCCGAGTGCCACGAAGATGTATCAGGATCTGAGGCAACATTACTGTTGGAGGCGGATAAAGAAGGACATAGTTGAGTTTGTTGCTAGATGCCTCAATTGTCAGTAGGTATAGGCTGAGCATTAGAGACCGGGAGGGTTACTCCAGCAGATGGAGATTCCGGAGTGGAAATAGGAGAATATCACCATGGATTTTGTGACTGGTCTCCCTTTGACGGCGAGGAAGTTTGATTCTATTTGGGTTGTTGTGGATCGGCTGACCAAGTCCGCTCATTTCATTCCAGTGTGCACTTCTTACTCAGCAGAGCAGTTAGCAGGGATTTATATCAGGGAGATTGTCCGTCTGCATGGCATTACAGTTTCTATCATTTCAGACGGGGGTTCAGTGTTTACATCACGTTTCTGGAGAGCCGTCCAGCATGAGTTGGGTACCCGGGTTACCATGTGTACAACTTTTCACCCTTAGAAAGACGGACAGTCCGAGAGCACTATTCAGATTCTTGAGGATATGCTCTTTGCGTGCGCGATTGAGTTTATAGGGTCTTGGGTCCAGTTCTTGCCATTGGCTGAGTTTACATACAACAACAATTATCAGTCGAGTATTCAGATGGCGCCTTATGAGGCCTTATATGGTAAGAGATGCAGATCTCCAGTGGGTTGGTTTGAGCTGGGAGAGGCCAGGTTATTGGGCACTGATTTGGTCCAGGATGCGGTTGAGAATGTTAAGGTGATTCAGAATAGACTCCGTGCGGCCCAGTCCAGAAAGAAGAGTTATGCGGGCCGGAAGGTTTGTGATGTTTCCTTTATGGTTGGTGAGCGAGTTTTGCTTTGGGTATCGCCTATGAAAGGCGTCATGAGGTTTGGAAAGAAAGGGAAGTTGAGCCCGAGGTTTATAGGCCCATTTGAGATTTTGAGGCAGACTGGGAAGATTGCTTATGAGCTTGCTTTACCCCTAGATTTGCTGGGGTTCATCCAGTATTTCATGTTTCAATTCTTTGAAGGTATCATGGTGACCGTCTCACGTGATGGAGTTCACTTCAGTCCAGTTGGATAATGACTTGTCCTATGTTGAGGAGCCAGTGGCAATATTAGGCAGGCAGGTTCGAAGGCTCAGGTCAAAGGATATAGCTTCAGTTAAGGTTCACTGACGGGGTCAGCCGGCCAAGGAGGCGACTTAGGTGATCGAGTGCGATATGCGCAGCCGATACCCTCATATTTTTGCTCCTTCAGGTATGTTCTCTGTGCTCATTCGAGGATGAACAGATGTTTAAGTGTGGGAGGATGAAATGATCTGGCCGGTCGTCTTTGGAATTTATGACCTGTTTCCCCATTAAATGCTTCCCCTAAGTTTTTTTCTCCTATATTGGTTTGTCGAGATGTTCGGTAATAAACTCGAAGTGTTTTGTGATACTTAGTCCCTAAATGAGAGCTTAAGTGTTGAAAAAGGGTCAGTGATCAGATAAGTGTGAAGACGGCCTCAGAATTGAAATCTGATGGTTCTGTTAGCTCCGTTAGGTGATTTCGAGGTTGTGAGTGTGTTCGGAATATATTTTGGATGTCTGTAGCTCATTTAGCCTAGAAATGCCGAAAGTTAAAATTTTGAAGTTTCCAGCCCGATAGTGAATTTTTGAGCCGAGGTTCATAACGGATTTTCCGAAGTTGCTGAAGCACTGCCATGTCATTTGGGACGTGTGTGCAAAATTTCAAGTTAATTAGGTGTGTTTTGGTTGGGTTTTGAGTCAAATGAGAGTTTGGTTAAGTTTTATAAATTTTAGATTCAAATCTTTGATTAAATGGTGTTTCCGACGTTTCTTTAGGTGATTTAAGAATTGGTGCAAGTCCGAATGATGTTGAGGGATAGGTTTGTATGTTTGGTTGAGGACTCGGGGGCCTCGGGTTTGTTTCGGATGCTCGACGGGTTGATTTTGGGATTTTGGATGAAGTTTTGTTGTTGCTTCTGTTGTTTCCATGTCTGCGGAAGGGGAGCCGCGTAAGCGGTTACCGCAGACGCGGCGTTGGAGTCGCGGACGCGTTAAGAGGGGGATAGGTCTAGGATGGCATAAGTGGAAAAGGAACTGCATAAGCGGCAACCGCGGACGCGGCCATTTGTCCGCGGAAGAAAAAATTGGGATCTTTAGTGAGACCGTTGAAGCGGATATTTGACCGCGAAAGCATAAATCGTTGTGCTAAGAGATTGATCCGAGTGTTTAATTTCATAAGTTGAAAAACCAATTGAGGGCTCGGACCAAGGCGATTTCGAGTGTGTTTTGACGAAGAGATTATTGGGTAACGTTTCTATTATCATTTCTAGCTTTAATCCATCATTTAGGTTTTAAATTCATCTTTTAAATTCAAATTGAGGTCCAAAATGGAGGAAATTGACTAGAAGTTCTTCGACTAAAAAATTGTGATTTGAGGGAGCATTTGACCTCCGTTTTGGGAGATTTGTATATGGTTAGACTCGGGAGAGTACAAGGTTTCTGAAAATGTTAAAATTATTCGATTCCGAGACATTGTTCTGAGGGGCATTTTGATCATTTTACCTATTTTCACGCCTTATCTTTAATTTTAACAGTGTAATCAGTTGCTTGCGATGTTATTTACAATATGTAATTTGTTTGAATAGATTTGGTCCACTTGGAGTCAGATACTCGTTGCAAGGGCGTTGTTTCTTAGCCGTTTTGTACCAATTCGAATTAAGTGGTTTGTCTAACTTTGTGTGGGGGACCCATCCCCTTAAGATATTCTTTCCATGATTTAAATTCCTTGTGCACAATGTGACAGGCGTGCACTTGTGCTAATTGATGAAAATTCTCATTACTTGACTTGCTTAGACTGTGTTTCTTCAAATATTTAAGTGCTAAAAATGAAGCTTCACTTGTTTTGACTTAGGAAAAGCATGGTAGTAACTTATCTGGTCCAATTGACTAAATTTCAATATCTGTCTTCTCTTTGGAAAGCATGTTAGTAACTCATTTGCCCTAATTGACTAAATTGCAATAAGTGTCATTCTTGTGAAGCATGTTAGACTTTTCTCGATTTTACTTGCTGCTCACATTTCGCCTTCTTTCCGTTAAATATTGATTTGTTGTGGTGTATTTTCTATTGGGACTACGGGACGGCATCCAGGGAGCTTCCCCTGTTTGTATTTTGTTCCGAGGTTTGGAAGTACGAGATACCAAGAGAGATCCCCGGCACTAGATTATATAACTGGCGGATACTAAGAGATACCCAGTGCAGGATTGATTAATTGGAGGATGCCAAGAGATCCTCGGGATACTTGGAGATCCCTCGTTTCTGTGATGAGGATGCTGGGAGATCCTTGGGATACTTGGAGATCCCTTGTGCGTGTGATGAGGAAACTGGGAGATCCTCGGGATACCAAGAGATCCCCGATGACAAATAGCATGTAACGATTGTTCTTCTATTGTAGAAATGTAATATAACCTGTTCCGTTCTTCTTATCATTTGTTAGATATTCCAGGTTTACGTATTTCGTACTGTTACTTCATTTATTATTTATTCTTATATTTATCTCAGTAGGAGCCTCGACCTATCTCGTCACTACTCCACCGAGGTTAGGCTTGGCACTTATTGTGTACCGATGTGGTGTACTCATGCTACTCTTCTGTACACTTTTGTTGTGCAGATCCAGGTACATCTGGTCAGGCACGCTATTAGGGATTCCGGAGCTGCATTTGGAGGCTTGAGGTATGCATCTTCCGCGTCCGCAGAGCCGAAGACCCTTCTTCTATACTACCTTTAGTTAATAGTTTCTTTCATATACTCAGTTGTTATGGACACTCCAGGATGTTAGAGCATTGTAATATGTTTACTCTTAGCCTGTGTTGCCCGTGGATTTCCGGGTCTTGGAGATTTTCTTACATTATTTGAGTCGACATGTATGTGTCAGGCGGCATTTTATACATTTTCTTATGCTATTCAATTTTATTTATCGTATTCGTAAAGTTTGTTGGATTTCTGCAATATATTGGGCTTACCTAGTCGCGAAGACTGGGTGTTGTCACGACAGGTTCACGATTGGTGAATTAGGGTCATGACAAAATAGCTTCTGGTACTGGAGGAAAATTTGTGACATCCGCGATATATATGTCAATGGGTACATAGGAAATGGCTGTAAATCGAGGATAGAGAAGTACACTATCAAGGATGGCTATAACTGGAGAAGGGGAAGGCTAGTTCAATGGCTTTGGGGTAGAGACGTATGAAACAAACTGAATGTTCCTAAACACAGTTTGATTAGCTGGCTTGTGATGAAAAAGAAGTTGCTGATTAAATTAATCGGTTGGAATATTAGGGGATTGAATGCTCCCAACAAGTAAAAGGAGGTAACACTCCTTTGCAATAAGGGAAAGATAAGATTGATTGGTGTTAGTTTATTTGAATCCACCAAATTATAGAATACTTGGTCCTATATCAGTTTTCACTAAGGATACTAATTAAAACAGTAAGTAAATGAGACACGAGATTTTTACGTGGAAAAAGCCCAACTCAAGGGGACAAAAACCACGACCTACACTTGTAGGCTGTCAACTTCACTAAATTGTAAACACACTATTGTAAACCACTTTGTAATGACTCTATTAAAAAGACTTCCACTCAACTAACTTATGATACACTTATCGCAAGCCACTTTGTTACTCACTAGTTACGAAGACTTTAACTTATAACTAACTCTAGTCATAACACAAACTCAGAAGGTTTATGATTTTGAGTTTCCTAAAACATAGCTCTAAGAAAACAAGATCGGAGTTACAATGAAGAACAAACTACAATATTACAACTCAACTACTGATACACATAGACTCATTGTGGAACTGATCCTTAGTGAAGTTGTCCTCTTATTCTTGGCATACTTGTGACTTCAATGCTGGATCATATCTTTACTTGCTTGAGAGAATATCACCAAATGCTCAAGTGAATATTCTATGCCTTGCACCATGTTGTTATTCTACCAAAGACATCCCAAAGATGATGTCAATTCTTGGTTGGTACACGCCTCTTCCCTATAGGAAGTGACTGCTGCACTATCTGTTGCACTATGGTGTGTAGAGTTGGAGGTAGTTACTTTCTGCAGTTGCTTTCCAGCTGTATAGTTGACTTGTACTTCTGCTAGAAATCATCCAGGGATTAGGTCCTTGTCTTGTTCCTCTTTTCTCTTTATTTGCAGCAGCTCATAGTAGCTTGAGTTCAGACTGGACTTAGTTCATTTGTAATGTGTACCGGGTTCCCTATCTGGTTCTTGACAGTAAGTTTGTTAGAACATAAAAACATAAGGCAAAGACATTTGAAAACCTATCAATTTCCCCCATTTTGATGATGACAAACTTAGACATTGATAGCATTTATTTAGAGGATAAATAACTAGATGAGATAACAGGAACTTCACAAGTTCCCCCTGACTTTTTGCTTCCTCCAAAATCAGATCCCCTGTTTCAATTTCCATTCCATTATACTATACTTCCCCCTTTTGGCATCATTAAAAATACACAAGTACGTAAACATCATAAAGAAGTCTAGTATAGCCAACTCATACCACATATGTGCACACAATATGACAGAAAAGAGAAGCAAAAGGAAAACAACATTGTTCTAGCAAAAAGAGGAGTTGTTTCATTGATATGAAAATGGACTGATTAAACATGAGCAGTAACGGTGAAATCCCACATTCCATCAAAAAACAAACAAAAAGAATAACAACAACCACAAAATATTATAAATAGAAGACAATTGGTCACTGAGAGGTTTTTAAGGGGCACTAGAAGAGGGAGACTTGGAGAAGGAGACAACAAGGCTTTTGAGAACCAGGTCCATGCAGGCATTTGCAGACAGCTGCTCTTCAAGCTATTTTACATGAAGCTCATCATTTTCTTTAGTCAAGCGAGCAACTTCTTCATTGGTGAAATTAATAGAACCAGGTGCCCAAACAAATTGACTAAGCTGAGTTTCCAGTATGGCAGTATGGCATTCTGAGCCCTAAACCTCCTGATCTCTTCGGTAGCAATATTTTGAGCATTGATCAACTGAGAAATCGTTGAGATGATTCCACCAACCTTTTCTACACACTCACATTCTTCCATAGTGGTTTTGGAAAAGGTTTACTCACGATTTCCCACTTTGGGATTATCCAAAGGAACCATGTAGAACTTAAACACTCAAGTGAGGAGAAAGCCATATGGAAGCCTGTGATTGTCACCTTTAAAGTTTGCCACCTTTTGTATATATTCTATCATTATTGCTGGAATATTGATTGGGGAAAACTTATCAATAGCCTCCATTAAGACCATATCAGAATTTGAAGCGATAGACCACCTCTCAGCACGGGGTAAAAGCACCTCATTGACAAGCTCAAAGAGAACCTGATACTCAGGACCACAAGAACCACAAGAACCTTTGAATGAGGACATCCTTTCATATGGAATTTGGAGAAATTTCCCCAATGCTAAAGCGTCAAGCACAATGTCTACTCAATTTACTAGCACACAGATGTGGTCCCCTCAACAGTGAAGAGAGATGCATAGAAATTTTGTACCGCATCTTCGTGGACCTTAGGCACATCCTCTTGAAATAAATGATCCTATTGCTGAAATTCCACTACTTCCAGAACTTGTCTCATACATGGCATCCTATTCTTTTAGATTGTCGTGTCAAACATACGACCCTACAAGACTTTTTGAGTTCTCAATCTCTTCTGCCAAAGACCACTGTCACTAGGTATGGTCTTCATAGAACCAGGTCCCCTTATAATTTCCTGTTTTATTTTCTAGACCCTTCAAAGAATTTCTTCCCGGATTACAACCCCTGTAATATCTTCTTCAAACATAGCTTGCTGAACTACAACCTTCTTAGAGTTACTGCTACCCTTCACGGATGTTCCACTTTGTTTTTCAATAGCTTCATCGGAAGCTCCAACACAGACTTCTGGATTTTCGTAGGTTGTATTACTAAGGAAACGGGTTCCTCTACAGCATCTTCATCAGCCTCAACCACCGAAATGCTTTTGTCAGTCATAAATTCCCCCTGTTCCATCAACCTGTTCTTTTTTTTTCTTGACACTCCTCTTACTTTTCTACAAGGCAGACTCGAAAGCCTCTTTCTGCTGCAAACTGGTAATGGGTCGCTTGGAGAAGGATTCATGAGTCTCTGCTGGTTTACGCATCTTAAGACACGCATTGAAAACCATATCATCTTCACCAATAGGGATCTCACTGGGTGGAATGGATTCCAAGGTCTTAGGATAAATAAGAGGTTCCTGGGTTGATTTAGGTGGAAGAGGAACAGGTTCTCCAATAGATTTTTCTGTGACTGTTTCATGGACTGGAGACTCGAAGAGTACCAAGGTTCTTTCATCGCCTAGGAATGGAGTTTCTTCCCTCTGAGACTTAGACAAAAGGGTGGCTCTTTCATTCACAAGACCCTTAGTAGCGATAGCCATGATATTATGTGCAGTTTCCTTTTCTGGTGACTCCGTGAGAGCCATTGAGTCCAAAATGGAGGAGTTCAGATACTGATCAGGATCATCCTCAAAGACCTCTGACACCAGAGTGATAATACTTTTTGAGTGTTCTTTGGTGAGATCAGAAGAAGGGAGAGACATCGGGTTTTCAACAAACGGAAGGGAGACAGAGTTTGATAGAGAAGGAAAAACAATAGGAGATGAGGAGGAAATCAGTGTGGGTGTAGTGGTATTGGGGAGAGTGGAAGAATGGATTTCTGGAGGTGACTTTAAGGAGGATAGGGAAGTGGAAGTGGTATTAGTGGTAGGAGAAGGAAGAGATTGTTCGTTTGCCATTGTACGAGGATTTGGTAGAGAATTTGAGAGAAGTGAAGATGGGATTATAGAGATAAATAGGAGATGAAGATTTAGGATTGTTGTTTGAGAGAGAGTTTTTTGGGAAGAAGGGCTAATAATAAGAAGGGAGAGAAACAAGTTCTGAACGGTTTTGAAACAGTGGTAGGTTTGTGGGAATACGTAATGTGCAGAGGAAGTGAAAGGATTTGAAAGATAATACATGAAAAGTCGGATGATGTAGCAGTCGAATTAATTTTGTTAACCTTTTAGAGAAAGCATGCAAAAAAACACATTACTAGTATAAGTTTGAAACAACACCCTTAAGGCCAAAGGTCTTCGCCGTCAAAGCAAGAAAGGTTCGATCTTGCTCGAACTCAAACGTGATGTTATTTTGATAAGTTTGAAATAATGCCCTTAAGGCTAAGGGCCTTAACCATCAAAGAAAGAAAGGTTCGACCTTGCTCGAACTCAGACGGGATATTACTTCAATAAGTTCAAGATAACACCATTAAGGCTAAGGGCCTTCGCAATCAAAGAAAGAAAGATTCGACCTCGTTCGAACTTATACGGGATGTTATTTTGATAAGTTCGACATAACACCCTTAAGGCCAAAGGCATTTGCCATCAAAGCAAGAATGGTTTAACCTTGTTCGAACTCAGACGGGCAGTTATTTCGATAAGTTCGAAATAACACACTTAAGAACAAGGGCCTTTGCCATCAAAGAAAGAAAGCTTCGACCTCGTTCGAAATCAGAGGGCTGTTATTTTGATAAGTTGAAAATAACACCCTTCAGGCCAAGGGCCTTCGCCATCAAAGCAAGAAAGGTTCGACCTCATTTGGAGTCAGACGAGCTGTTATTTTGATAATTTCGATATAACACCCTTAAGGCCAAGGGCCTTTGCCATCAAGTAAGAAAGGTTCGACCTTGTTCGAACTCAGACGGGCTGTTATTTTGATAAGCTGGAAATAACACCCTTAAGGCTAAGGGCCTTCGCCATCAATGAAAGAAAGGTACGACCTCACTCAAACTCAAATGGGTTGTTATTTCGATAAGTTCAAAATAACACCATTAAGGCCAAAGGCCTTCCCCATAAAAGCAAGAAAGTTTCGACCTTGCCCGAACTCAGATGGGATGTTATTTTGATAAGTTCGAAATGACACACTTAAGGCTAAGGGCCTTCGCCATCAAAGCAAGAAAGTTCGACCTCGTTTGAACTTAGACGGGCTGTTATTTCGATAAGTTCGAGATAACACCCTTAAGGCCAAGGGCCTTCGCCATCAAAGCAAGAAAGGTTCGACTTCATTCAAAGTCAGACAGGTTTTTATTTCGATATCTTTGAAATAACACCCTTAAGGACAAGGGCCATGGCTGTCGAAGCCAAAAAGGTTCGACCTTGCCCGAACTCTGGTGTGCTGTTATTTTGATAATTCCGAAATAACGCCCTTAAGGCTAAGGGCCTTCACCACCAAAGCAAGAAAGGTTCGACCTCGCTCGAACTCAGACGCGCTGTTACTTCAATAAGTTCAACATAACACCCTTAAGGCTAAGGGGCTTCGCCAACAAATAAAGAAAGGTTCGACCTCCTTCGAACTTATACGGGCTATTATTTTGATAAGTTTAAAATAACACCCTTAAGGCCAAGGGCCTTCACCATTAAGGCACGAAAGGTTCGACCTTGTTCGAACATAGACAAGCTGTTATTTGATAAGTTCGAAATAACACACAAAAGGCCAAGGACCTGCGACATCAAAGTAAGAAAGGTTCGACCTTGTTCGAACTCAGACATGCTTATATCGATAAGTTTGAAATAACACCCTTAAGGCTAAGGGCCTTCGCCATCAAAGCAAGAAAGGTTCGACCTCGCTCGAACTCAGACGGGCTATTACTTCTATAAGGTCGAAATAACATCCTTAAGGCCAAGGGCCTTCTCCATCAAAGTAAGAAAGGTTCGACCTCATTCGAACTCATACATGTTGTTATTTCGATAAGTTCGAAAAAACACCCTTAAGGCCAAGGGCCTTCGCCATTAAAGCAAGAAAGGTTTGACCTTGCTCGAACTCAGACGGGTTGTTATTTCGATAAGTTTGAAATAATACCTTTAAGGATAAGGACCTTCGCCATCAAATTAAGAAGGGTTCGACCTCATTCGAAATTAGAAGGGCTGTTATTCCGATAAGTTCGAAATAACACCCTTAAGACTAAAGGCCTTCGCCATCAGAGCAAGAAAGGTTCGACCTTGCTTGAACTTAGATGGGCTGGTATTTTGATAAGTTTGAAATACCACCATTAACGCCAAGGGTATTCTCCATCAAAGCAAGAAAGGTTCGGCCTCGCACGAATTCAGACGGGTTGTTATTTAGATATGTTCAAAAAAACACTCTTAAGGCTAAGGGCCTTCGCCACCAAAGAAAGAAAGGTTCGACCTTGCTCAAACACAGACATGCTGTTATTTCAATAAGTTTGAAATAACACCCTTAAGGCTAAGGGCCTTTGCCATCAAAACAAGGAGGTTCTACCTCGTTTGAAATCAGACGGGCTGTTATTTTGATAAGTTTCAAATAACACCCTTAAGGCCAAGGGCCTTTACCATCAAAGAAAGAAAGCTTCGACCTCGTTCAAAGACAGACGAGCTGTTATTTTGATAAGTTCGAAATAACACCCTTAATGCCAAGGGCATTTGCAATCAAAGTAAGAAAGGTTCAGCCTCGTTCGAACTCAGACGGGTTGTTATTTTGATTAGCTCGAAATAAGACCCTTAATGCTAAGGGCCTTCGCCATCAATGCAAGAAAAGTTTGACCTCGCTAGAACTCAGACGACTGTTATTTCGATAAGTTCGAAATAACACCCTTAAGGCCAAAAGCCTTCGCCATCAAAGCAAAAAACATTCGACCTCGCTCGAACTCAGACGGGCTATTATTATGATAAGTTTAAAAATAACACCCTTAAGGCCGAGGGCCTTCTCTATCAAAGTAAGAAAGGTTCAACTTCGCTCGAACTCAGACGGGCTGTTATTTCAATAAGTTCAAAATAACACCCTTAAGACCAAGGGCCTTTCCTATCAATGTACGAACGGTTCGACCTCGTTCAAACTCAGACGGGCTGTTATTTCAATAAGTTTGAAATAAAAACCCTTTAGTCCAAGAGCCTTCACCATCAAATCATGAAAGGTTCGACATTGTTATAACTCTGACGAGCTATTATTTCGATAAGTTAGAAATAACACCCTTAAGGCCAAGGGCCTTCGCTATCAAAGCAAGAAAGATTCAACCTCGCTCGAACACAGACGGGTTGTTACTTTGATATGTTTGAAATAACACCTAAAGGCCAACGGCCTTCGCCCTCTAAGCAGGGAAGGTTCGACCTTACTCGAACTCAAACAGGCTATTATTTCGATAAGCTCGAAATAACACCCTTAAATCTAAGGGCCTTCGATATTAATGTAAGAAAGGTTTGACCTCGCTCGAACTCAGACGGGATGTTATTTCGATAAGTTCGAAATAACACCCTTAAGGCTAAAGTCCTTCGCCATCAAAGAGAGAAAGATTCGACCTCGCCCAAACTCAGACAAACTGTTATTTCAATAAGTTTGAAATAACACCCTTAAGGATAAGGGCCTTCGCCATCAAAGCAAGAAAGGTTCGACCTCGTTGAACTCAGACGGGCTGTTATTTCAATAAGTTCAAAATAACACCCTTAGGTCCAATGACCTTTGCCATCAAAGCAAGAAAGGTTCGACCTTGCTCAAACTCAGACAGTTTGTTATTTCAATAAGTTTGAAATAACACCCTTAAGGCCAAAGGCCTTCGCCGTCAAAGCAAGAAAGGTTCGCCATTGCTCGAACTTAGACATGCTGTTAGATTGATAAGTTTAAAATAACACCCTTAAGGCTAAGGGCCTTCACCATAAAACCAAAAAAGTTTCAACCTTGCTCGAACTCAGACGGGTTGTTACTTCAATAAGTTCAAAATAACACCCTTAAGGCTAATGGCCTTCGCCATCAAAGTAAGAAATGTTCGACCTCGTTCAAACTCAAACGGGTTGTTATTTTGATAAATTCGAAATAACACGTTAAAGGCCAAGGGCCTTAGACATCAAAGTAAGAAAGTTTCGACCTCGTTCGAACTCAGACGGGCTTATTTCGATAATTTTGAAATAACACCCTTATGGCTAACAACCTTCACCATTAAAGCAAGAAAGGTTCCACCTCGCTCGAACTCAGACGGACTACTATTTCAATAAGTTTGAAATAACACCCTTAAGGCCAAGGGCCTTCGCCATCAAATCAAGAAAGGTTTGACCTCTCTCAGACTTAGATGGGCTGATTTTCGATAAGTTCCAAATAACACCCTTAAGGCCAAGGGCCTTCACCATCAAAGATATAAAGGTTCGACCTTGTTTGAACTCAGACGCGCTATTATTTCGATAAGTTTGTAATAAAACCCTCAAGTATGGAAGCCCTCATCACAAAAAAGGGAAGGGCAAAATCGGGTTTCTCCTGATGAGCCCTCGCCTCGTGACAAAATCATAAATCATTCGAAAGAAAGTTGAAACTCAAGACAAGTGGTTGAAAAGTAAATGCTATATTCATGAAGTCATAAATGCGGGCTATCGCCTCTTACATCCGTCCCAGGCTAGTCAACTGATATAAGAAAAATAGAAGAAAACAACAAGACACAAACGAACGCCAACCGGTGAACGAAATGAAAAGAAAAACAAAGTACAACTTTTTCACTCGGCATCATCACCGCTATCGTCATCATCATCTCCATAAGGCCCATCATCATCACCATCTACACCCCTATCATCTTTGGGTATCACCATATTATATCCACGGGTGGCACAAGCCTCGCAAACCTTTGCAAGCGCTTCCTTATAGGCAGGCTCAATCATAGTGCCTGCCTCCCACAAGTTCTTAAATGTTTCCCACTGGGCTTCGGTGTAGACCCAAAGCTCATGAGTCTGGCAAGGAACGACAGCATGGGATGGTCCACCCAAGGCCCTCAGCCGCTGATTCTCCACCTCCAAGGCCGCAACTCGATATACCAAGAAACGAAGCCTCCTGATTGATCGTGCCGATCCGCTCCTCGAGCCTCGCCTCCATTAGGGTCGCAGTCACTGTCGACGCCCCTTTCCTCCCCATCCCCCCTCTAAAAGAGGAGAAATCGGGTTTACAAAATTATGGACAAAACAACTCTTATCCCCTTGTGGGAATTCGGTTATGGAGTTTGAATAGTCGCCACTGATTTTGAATAAAAACCAGAGTTCGGGTAAGGGCTTGAAATTATCTCAAGGTGAAGGTGTTAGGCACCCCTCAAGTCAACTAGTGTGTTTCCCGGCCTTGATTAGATGTGACATTAAGAATCATAGAAATAGACAGGAAAAAAGTGCATATAAGGAATACAAGCTAGTGGACAAATTTGAAAGAAGAATAGCACAAGTAAAAGGGAAATATGAAAGAAAATATTTAAACAAAAATAAAAGGAAGAGGGGACCTAAGTTTAACTATAATATGGATCATTCAATACAATATCCCGCACATATTCCCCAAGAGGGTCGCTTAAAGATATTATCGCATCGTCATCATCTCCATATTCTACCCTTCCCATCCCGTTAAGGTATTTGAACGCGTTTGGTCTCGTTTACTTATTGCATACTAATACCCGTCCCAGCCTATTAGTCCTGGGGTATTAGGACTTCTAATCCTAAAGGGCGAAGAAGGATTAGACATATGTGGAGTTTCAAAGGTAAAAAAGCTAAGGCGTCAACAAAAACAAATAGCACATAAGGGTATACAAATCAGACATTCAATTGGCTCATACAAAACCCCGCAAATCACAACAGCAATTAGTTTAGCATGACTTGCAATTACTAATTTGGTCTTGAATTGAAAAATGATAATGGATAGATTAGTTTAACACATAAAGTTGGATAATAAGACTACTTTGAGCCCCTCAGATCCTGTTTGTTGAAACTTAAAGTGTTTTTGAAAACCAATAATTTCAGAAAGCGATGATTTGAAACAAGAATTTGGGATTTGCAAAAATTCAGAAATGGCTTATGAAATAACCGAACTGCTTAAGTAAAATGGTGCAAGAAAAGTATTGAAGTACAAACTATGCAGGAAAAGAAAGGCTGATTTCAGAAAAAATGCAGGTTTAGAATTAAAAAAATCTTATTGATTTAAAATAGTGTAGAAGGCAAATTTGGTCAGATTTCAAAATAGACAGTTTCAGAAAAATTCTTTTATTGAAGGCGTCGAACAAATTAGGCGAGTTTGAACCCTATAGGCATGAGATCTACAGACTAAATTGTTGTTGCTTTTAAATGTTCAAGGGACCTACTGTTTTCCTTGCATTTTTATATTGTCCCTATAGACATGATTTCCATATGCACTTGATTATGAAATGTTGAAGACTTATGGGCAAGATTTCTAGATGCAATGTTAAGATCTTATAGGCATGATTTCTAAGTGATTTGCGATATTGAAATCCTATAGACATGGTTTCTAGATGATATGCAATATTGAAATCCTATAGACATGATTTGCTAGATGAGATGCAATATTGAAATCCTATATGCATGATTTATAATACAAAAATCCTATAGGCATGATTTCTATTATGATTAGATGAAATATAAACTCCTCCCACACCTTTTTCACTATATCCCCATAATTTTTTCAAAAAGCTTTTTACATAAATGGAGAGAAAAAGACTAAGGAAATAAGTACATCAAAGCTAAAACGGACGGGAAGAAGCTTAAAGCAACCTTAATGTCCAACATATGTATTTTACCAAATCCAGTCTCCAGATTCCAATGCTTTCTCTTAGAGTGCTTCAAAGTTTCAAGGGATTTTAGGAAGCCCAGGCAATGCTTACACCCTAATATAATTATTAGAGTAGTGCAAGGTATAGAATTACCAGCCCTTAGGTATCCAAGTTTAGAGGGAACTCAATGGTCCCTAAGCATGGCTTACCAGAGGGGTAGGGCTTAAAGAACTATGAGTAAGTGTAAAGTGAGGGATTAGAGGAAGACCAATGCAAAAAGGTGGTCATACCTAGCCATGAACAGAGCTGGAACACCCCTGACCTCTTACATGGCTTAAACATATAAGAACAGACTTGAAATAAAGTCAGACTTAGGCATGTGTGATGATTAGGACATCAACAGACCTGAGTCAAACTCAACACATAAACGGGGGTAAGGGAATGGGACTGATTTGAGTAGAGGTTTAGAATAACTTGGTTATGAACTAAAGGTGCAAATAGAGTACCACTCCAGTCCAAAGCAATACTCACATACAAAGGGCGTCAAGGAAAGGGATCAAGTATGAAAGCATTTTGCATAAAAATAGAAACAAAGTCAAACAGAAGTAGACTAAAGGGATTTTGTGAGAGGGAAATACATGAAAGAGTTCATACAAGCACACAGTATTAACATATAGGGATATGAGGGGTAGGGATATGCATGCTGTTGTTTTAACTGCATTATGAACATTAACAGACATGTGAAAAGAAACAATTAAACATGTAGTTTTGGAGATGGTATTAAATCATAGACCTACCAGTTTGCGACTTCAAATGATAAAGCAAATAGGGCAAATGGAACCTTATAGTTTAGCCTTGTCTTTCAGTCGGCTAAACTTGAGTAGCAGAACAAGTAACAGAGAAAAGCAGAGAGGACAAGAGAGAGCTTTGAGTGTGAACTTGTACTGTTGGTATGTTTTTGAAGTGAAGATGAAGGGGGGTTTTATAGTCTGAAAACAAGTAGCAACTAAGGCAAGAAAATATATTAGTATCAGTCAAAATCAACTAAGGAAAGAATTCTCTTTAATTAATAGAGTAGTACTTAGGGTAAATAAATAGAGTTCCACATATGGAAAGGAATCAAGAATGGGTTGTAGAAATAAGGGGTAAATACATTTAAGGTTTTCCGAAATACACACTGTTTAAACAAATAAGGCAAATAAAATCGTCAATCATTCAAAGAATCAAGGAAACTGGGATACACATTGATAGTGAATTTGGTCAGAAAGCAAGTCCAAATTAAAGAATGAAAGAAGTTCGTACAAATCAGTTTCCTAAAATTAAGGTTGTTTCGAAAAGGGAAAGGCTGATTATAAAAGATGCACAAAGACATGCAAGGTTGAAATTAAAGGAAAAGTCATGTAATCAGAGAGCAGAAGCACACAAGCATGAGATACAATTAGAAATTCTTGCCAAAATCAGAAGCATGAAGCGTTTAAGCAGTTAGGTTTTCAGAATCAGGCAAATAACACACACAAAGACGAAAACCCCCAAGTCTAGGGTTCCCTAACATTTCAAGGTGTAAAGAAGAAAATAAAATGATACTCAGGTAAACAAACTCAGAGAGGACACAAATAAGGCAAAACAAAATAGAGTTACTGGGAACCCTATGTAAAAGGAAAACATTCGAAAGCCATAGCAAGAAAAAAAGAAATCACAGTATAGTAGTTTTAGAAAGAAACTTAGGAGAAACCCTAGGTGAAAATTGCATGGAATCACAGGTAAACATGCGAAAATTCATAGCAAAAGCAAAGAAATCATGGTAGAGTAGTTAAAAAGAAAATCGGAGAAACCCTACTTTTAGGAAGATGAACAGTTTGAAGATAAAAATCGGTTAAAATGTGGAAAACACATTGAATCTCTACAAAACCAGATAGATCTAAGGTAGATCGTAAAGAGAAACATAGAAGAACCTTGGTGATTTAGAGTTTCAGAGAGAACCCTAGAAAATGAGAAATCCTGGACCTGGCTAGCTTCGAGTCGACAACAGACTCACAACCTAAAGGCTCGCCGGAGAGAGCTAGACATGGTGGTAGAAACTCAAGTCGATGCACCTCTAAGATAGTGGTCTTCACAATATGGTTTCAATCCTCGAACAAAAGGGTCGTAGAAGGGATTGAGGGGTGAGTACAGGTAGCATGAAGCCTGGAAAGCCATAGTCTCCGGTGAAACGAGGTCAGAAAGTGATCGGAGACGACTAGGGTATCAGGGGGGCTTGGGAGTATTTGAGAGATGAGGGGGATACAAGGGTGGCTGAAGGTTTGAAACGAGTAGGGTTAGGGGTGTATTGGGGTTTAATTTAGAAAGGGTTATCGTGGGCCGTTGATCTAAATGATCAACGGCTATGATTTAAAAGAGAGAATGGGCGGGTTATTTTAGTGGGATGTGGGTCGGGTCTTTTAATAAATTGGGTAGTGTAATTGGGGTTGAAATTAAGGCTATAATTAAACAATAAGGGCTATAACTTAAATAACCAATTTCCCCCTAATTTGAATTTTATAAATTAGCACATGATGTTTAAAAATCAAAATACAAATACTGAGTTAATAAACAAAGCATAAGTATTAAATTAAAAATATTAGAAATGATTTTATGGTTAAAATAGTATTTAATCGAGAAATAGGCTAAAATTGTAATTTCATGCAATTTTAGTTTAGAAATGCCAAATGTAATATTATGTAAAAATCATGTAAATTCAGTTTTTGTGTAAATGAGAGAATAAATAAATTATTTACCAAAATAGAAAGTTTTAGGAATAATTATTGGATTTTATAGTGCCAAACTAAGTCAATAAATTGATTTAAAAATGGAAAAAATACTAAAACCTTTGTGGATGCTTATATATGTTGTTTTCTTTTGAGTATAAAATATATAGGTAAAGATTGGGTATCAAAAGCTACCCCTCTTTTCCGGAGGAGGATGAAAGTGTTGTCGGGTAAAGATAAGATGGCCAATTTTGACCGGAGATGGCGATTTGTGAAATGATATTGACAGTGCTCTGGTCTCTATGCTGCCTACATATCCCTGGTTTATAGGAATCAGGCCATGTGTAGTTCAGGAGTCATCAACGGAACATGCCGATGGGAATAAAAAAAACGGACACGATGGTTAGATCTGAGAAAGGCGTTTCGAATCAGACCATTTGTGAGAATCAGAGTGGGATCGCTCCTGTTGAGACGATTGTGAGCCAGCCGGAACACCTGTAAATGCGTGATGTGCATATATATATATATATATATATATATATATATATATATATATATATATATTGCGTAATTTAAACATGATGCAAGTTCCCATTGGACCATGAATGTTTGTCCTTGGACGGTTAGGATGATGTCCTCAGACTATGATGTCTTGGGCCATGAAACGTATAAAAGTAAAGGTTCGCAGGCCATGGAATGACGTTTTCGTGCTATGTAGATGGTGCCTTAGAACTATGACGCCTTTGAACGAGTTGGCGATCTTTCAGCCCATGAGAAGGTGGCAATCTTTCAGCCAGATGAATGCAATGGATGGCGATCATTCAGCCAGAGCGAGAATTTAACACAGATGGCGATACGTCAGCCGGATGAGAATTTCAAATGCTGGTGGCGATGTTTCAGCTAGTCGAAGAATAACGCGGCGATATTTCAGCCATGCAGGGCATAGACAATGCTTAGTCTCGAAAAGCAGATGATAGCCTTATACGAGATGGATGTAGAGCTTAACCTCGGAAGGTAGAGATTAGCCTTATGCAAAATGCGGATGGAGACAGAGCTTAGTATCGAAAGGTAGATAAGAGCCTTATGCAATATGGAGGTAGAGCTTAACCTCGGAAGGCAGAGAGTAGTCTTATGTAAAATGCAGATAGAGACAGAGCTTAGTCTCGAAAGGCAGATAATAGCCTTATGCAATGTGGAGGTAGAGCTTAACCTCGGAAGGCAGAGTGTAGCCTTATGCAAAATGCAGATGGAGATAGAGCTCAGTCTCGAAAGGCAGATAATAGCTTTATGCAATGTGGAGGTAGAGCTTAACCTCGGAAGGCAGAGAGTAGCCTTATGCAAAATGCAGATGGAGACAGAGCTTAGTCGCGAAAGGCAGATAGTAGCCTTATGCCATACAGGAATGTAAATGAGCGAACACCAGTAAGTTTTCTTAGCTAATTGATCGTTTTTTGATATTAGGACTTCTGGGGAATGTTGAGTGCAGATAATGACCCTATGAGGATTTCGATCCTCCAGAGCAAATACGCTTTGATCCGTAACCTGAGTTCCTGCAACCAAAGAAAAATCGTGAGTTCTGTAGGGGGAGGTTAGTTCGTATCCTCCAGCCTTTGGCGTCGTGTATCATGGGGGTAGTGTTGCGAAACGATGGTGGTGCAAGTGATGTTTATGCAGGACTTAGTAAATATAATGCAAGTATGTATGTATGTATATATATATATATATATATATATATATATATATATATATATATATATATATATATAATACTTTTATTTTGGATTAACCAACGAGCTGCAATGTGGTTCAAGACACAGCGACCTTGCTTGTTTCGGAATTTTGAGGGACCTCTTCAAAATTCTGCCCCAGTTTAATGGGCTGGTGCTACTGGTGGATGTGCTAAATAATCAAATGCGGAACAATTCTAGAATTTTGAGGGTCCTCCTCAAAACTCTGCCCCAGTATACTTGGTTGGCGCTGACGAAAAGACTGAGAAAATGACTTCGGAATTTTGAGGGTCCTCTTCAAAATTCTACACCAGTTCCAATTGCGGGGAAAAATGGATTTTTTATTAAAATGTGACCGATCCCATAGGACTGCCTACGTATCCCCTCTTAGACGGGAATCAGGTCAGGCGTAGTTCAAATTATATCATAAAGGAAAGCACAATGATCAAATGTAGTATCTCTTCACTACTTCTGAGTTGATAGGCTTCGGTCAAATTTCTCCGTCCATTTCTACGAGAATAAGGGCTCCTCCAGTTAGAACCCGGTGAACCATGTATGGACCCTGCCAGTTGAGAGAGAATTTCCCTTTGGCTTCATCTTGGTGTGGAAATATCTTCTTCTACACCAGCTGCCCTGGTGTAAACTTCCTTGGTCTAACTCTCTTGTTGAAGTCTCTTGACATTCTGTTCTGATATAATTGACCGTGACAGACATCATTAATTCTCTTCCCGTTGTTGAGGGCTAACTGCTCGTAGCGATTTTTGACCCATTTCGCATCATCTAATTCTGCTTCTTGTATGACTCATAAGGATGGAATTTCTACCTCAGTGGGGATGAATGCCTCTGCACCATAAACCAGTATGTAGGGAGTTGCCCCGGTCGATGAGCGAAATATGGTACGGTAACCCAATTAAGCGAACGACAATTTCTCATGCCACTTTTGTTGTTTTCAATCATTTTCCTTAGTATCTTCTTGATGTTCTTATTGGCTGCTTCTACAGCTCCATTCATCTGAGGTTTGTAAGCCGTAGAGTTCATGTGTCTGATCTTGAATGTTCTGCACATTGCCTTCATCGGGCGCTATTGATATTAGAACCGTTGTCGATGATGATTGATTCTGGAACCCCGAGTCGACAAACCATACGGTCTCGAAAAAATCTGCAACTACTTTCTTGGTGACTGCCCTATATGATGCTGCTTCAACCCATTTGGTAAAGTAATCAATTGCCACTTGTATAAACCTGTGCACGTTTGACGCGGCTGGTTCGATTGGTCCAATGACATCCATACCCCAAGCGACAATGGCCATGGTGAGCTTGTCGCAGTAAGCTCGTTTGGAGGCACCTTTATCATATCTGTCTGTACTTGACATCGGTGGCATTTTCGGACGTACTAAATGCAGTCCGTCTCCATGTTCATCCAAAAATAACCTCTCGAACCATCTTCTTAGCCAAAACGAAACCATTCATATGTGGTCCACAAGTCCCTACGTGCACCCCCTCCAATAGTTTGGTTGCTTCTTTTGCCTCGACATACCTTAATAATCCCAAATCAGGAGTCCTCCTATACAGGATTCCTCCACTGTGAAAGAAATTATTGGACAATCTCTGAAGAGTTCATTTTTGAGTAGCATTGGCAAGCTCTGGGTACTCTCCTATTGTCAAATATTCCCTGATATCATGGAACCTAGATTTCCCGTCGGCTTTTTCATCGACGTGAGCACAGTAAGCTATCTGGTCGTGAATCCCGAACGGGATAGGATCGATAAAGTTTCTATCTGGATGTTGGATCATAAATGATAAAGTGGTAAAGAATCGACGAACTCATTCTATGTTTTAGGAACATGCTGGAACTCTGTCTTTCTGAATCTTTTCCTCAACTACTGCACATGGTGTATATAGGGAAGTATCTCTGAATTCTTGGTTGCCCATTATTCTCGAACCTGATGTATGAGTAGGTCCGAATCTCAGATCACTAGCAGTTCCTGAATATTCATGTCATGCCATATTGTTGGTGCAGGGGAATCTGAGCTTGGCGGACACCGGGTAATGCTGACCAGTCTCTGATACCAAAACCTCTCCTATTCCCACTCTTTTAATGTTTTCGGCTCCGTCGAAAAACTTCCTCCAACCATCATAGGATTCTGCGATATCTTCTCCTATGAAGGCCATCTCTTTATCAGGAAAATACGTCTTTAAGGGTTCATATTCTCCTCCTACAGGATTCTCGACGAGATGATCCACTAGGGATTGTCCTTTGACCACCTTCTGGGTAACATAAATGATGCCAAATTCACTTAATAAAATCTGCCACTTGGCGAGCTTGGTAGTAGGCATGGGCTTCCGGAAAATATACTTCAATGGATCCATCCTGGATATGAGATGAGTGGTGTAAGCGCATAAATAATGCCTCAATTTCTAAGCTACCCAAGTTAAAGCACAACAAGTGTTCTCTAATAAGGAATACCGAGCCTCGAAAGGGGTAAACTTCTTGCTGAGGTAGTAGATGGCATGCTCCTTCCTTCCTGTTTTGTCATGTTGTCCCAAAACACAACCAAATGCCCCATCCAATACTGCAAGATAAAGAAATAGAGGTCTCCATGGCTCGGGTGGAACCAAGACCGGCGGCGTTGACAAGTATTCTTTGATTCTGTCGAAGGCTTTTTGACAATCATCAGTCCACTTAGTGGCGGCATCTTTCTTTAGCATCTTGAGAATTAGTTTACAAATGACAGTGGACTGAGCTATGAATCTGCTGATATAGTTGAGCCTCCCCAGGAAACTCATTACATCTTTCTTGTTCTTCGGCGGTGGCAACTCTTGAATGGCTTTGACCTTTGACGGGTCCAACTCTATACCCCGGCGACTCACAATGAAACCCAATAATTTTTCGGCTGGGACCCCAAACGCATACTTGGAGGGATTCAGTTTCAAGTTGCATCTCCTCAGTCTGTTGAAGAATTTCCTCAAATCTTCCATGTGATCTGTAGATTTTCTGGATTTAATGATGACGTCGTCCACATATACTTCAATATCCTTGTGTATCACATTATGAAAGATTGTGATCATGGCTCTCATGTAGGTAGCACTAGCATTCTTCAAACTGAAAAGCATCATTCTGTAACTGTACATTCCCCACGGCGTGATGAGTGCAACTTTCTCTGCATCGTCTTCGTCCATCCATATCTGAGAGTACCCAGCAAAACAATCGATGAATGACTGCAGCTCATGTTTGGCGCAATTACAAATCATTATGTGTATTTGGCAAAGGAAAGTCGTCTTTAGGACTGGCCCGGTTGAGATCCCGGTAGTTGACACAGACTCTAACTTTCCTGTCCTTCTTTTGCACTAATACAACGTTGGCTAACTATGTTGGATACTCTACCACTCTGAGAACCATGGATTTGACTTGCTTGGTGACTTTTTTTTTTTTTGGCAAACCACTAGGCAAGCTCCTAGGGCTAGTTTTCATTGATATAATTAAAAACAATTACAGCAAATAGGAAATATAAAATAAGGGGGGATAGCACCGGCATTGTTACCCATATAACAATAACCGGCGAAAACCTTACCTTATTAATCCTATTGAGGCCAATAAAAGCCTCATGAACTAACAAGCATGTAAAAAGAAAGAAGTAGCAAGAATTAAGAAAAGTATGATCATCCCAGAGTTTATAACAAACTCTGTGATGACATTAAATTGAAGATAACTAAAGATATGGAAATATAAAAAGTTGAGGAAACCATCTTGGTGCTCTCTTTTCTCCAATTTTGTAACAATTTTAATAGGTAGATTAAGGATTTCATCCACAATTTTTCTCAATATGACTTCAAAATTCATGCTTTGTTCCTCGATCGATTTTTTTTGTTTTGCATTTCTCATTGGAGGTTTTCTTATGTTTAAGTCTTCAAGCATCCTGTCGTCCCAACTTCTATCCCTTTCACGAGACTTCTTACTTATTTTACTATGCATTGGTGACAAATCAACTTTTTCTTGGCGCGTCTGCCCGGCATTGCTTTAATATATCCTCTTCCTCCCCTTCTTCATATATATGTCTTTCTGCCCTCGCATCCAGAAGTTTATGGGAAGGTTGCATCATTGCACCCGACATTTTTGTCTCCTCCAAAGTAGTGATTGATTTTATTGGTACAATCTGATTCTGGGCAGATGTTGGTAGTGATGTTGCGTTGTGACCAGCAGCTGTTGTTTCGCCTAATTTGGAAGTATTTCGTGGAACAAATACTGGAGCATTATGGTTCAAGTTGCTGTTTAAGTTTGCTGCAATTTTCATATTTGCAGACCATTGATTGTCGTTGATTTCCTTTGAAATTTTGACTTGAATTGAGCATCAATGTCCTCTCCTTCACTGTCGTCGTCAAACTCTTGGTCGTCTTCTGAAGATGAATAACCAGCAAGTCCTTCTCCCCATCCCTCGTCATCCTCAAAATCTCTTTGGTCTTTCCACAGTTTTTATTTAGTGACCATCTCCCTCATGCTAACAAATACTGGTTTGTTATTTCCAGTGGAAGTTGATGGTTTTCCATAATCTTTGAAATCTCGACATATGTAGTGGAGGAAGGTATGATTGGAGAAAACTAAACATTGGCCATCTGCCTATTCTGTCCAGTGAAGATTGCATCCTCATTATTGACTTTTGAAAGTGCAGAAAATGAGTTTGGAGTTTTATGTAAAGCTGGACTCTTATCTGCACTGTGTGTTTTGAATTTGGATTTTGAAATTGCTTTTCTGTTGGACAAAGATGACCATTTATTTACTGACTGTTGAGCAACTTCACTTGTCTATTGTGTAACAGCAGAAGGATGTAAATCAAAACCACGCTGTAGAAAGGCTTCATTAGAAACTGCATCTGTTGTATCTATCAAAGAGGTCACACTGCCTTGTTGAACCATATCAGGCTGATTAGCGTTATCTTGTCAAAATGTGTTCTGTGCAACCTCATCATCTGTAAGACTTGCTGATATTTGCAAATTTGTCTTCAAAATTTAATCTACACTAGCTGGTACATTATCCTCCTCTGTTGCCAGGTGCTGCAGATTGCAACTGAGATGCTGCCTTTGTGAGTTTCCTCTTTTCTGGTATGCTCAGAGGTAACCAAAACTGCTTCTTTATTCAATTCTTTACAATGATGTTGTCCCGGATTTTTTGAAGCATCAAGTAAATTTCTTACTGTCGACTTTTCCCCTGGTTGAACTGTTAAACCAGTAGGATCTGTAGAAGATCTGAAGTTATCCGAAACCACCACATTAGTAGAATTTGCTTGACTAAACTGTATTGTGTTTTTATTGTTAGTACTCTGCAAAATGTGCTGCTGCTCAATCAGCATGTCTTCATGTATTTTTGTATTGTCGGATTTTGGTACCTTAGATGGAACAGTATGTTGCAAATTAGATACCATCTTTTCAGTCACAAAAGTAGAAGGCAAAATCATTGGAACAGTAGATGCCATTTTACAAAACTGGGCAGAATCACCCTTTGGCCTTGGGAGTGTTTCTGCAGGAGTAACATTTGAAGCAGATAAGGATTGAGCTGCATCAATAAGGTATTCCCTGGCCTCACCTCCTAGCTACTGCACATTGCAGCATTGATTCTGTCCTCTGTGAATATCATCTATTTAGTTATGCTCAGAAGTAACCAACACTGATTTTGAATTCATATGTAATGCCTCACCCTAAAAAACAACCACCTGCCCAGCATGTATACTAGAAGAAATACTATATGCAGTAGACTGCATTGCCCCACTATTAGAAACAAGTACATCTCTAGAAGGCTTAGGAGGTCCTTTTTCCAACTTCAATACCTCCTCAATCGACTCAACTGGAACTGCTGTATGAGATGTATCTTCACTCCCAGATATAGCTCGATCAGCAAGACTTTGAAAAGGAAGTGTAGAATCTTGCTTTGGCAAAATAGAAACTGCAGCAGCTGCTTCATTATGCAATGTCCAGTTGGTACTCTTATTACACTTTGTAACAGATGCTGCAAATTCCAATTCCATAACATCACATTGATCATCCACCTCTTCATTTTTCCCATTCATATTAATGCCATCCAATGCTAGAGTTGGATGAGTAGTAGCTTGTTCATGTACCTCTTCTGCTGCTAGCTGCTGAACACTATACCTGTATTGTTGTCCTTTGGATATTTGAGCTGTATTGGGAGGGGTAGAATTAACCAAAATTGATGCTTTACTCCATTCGTTGCTTTCTTGTTGCCCAGGTGATTTTGAAGCAGCAGGTAAATTTGTTACTGTGGACCTGTCAGCTGGTTGAATTGACAAAAATGTAGAATCTGTAACTGCTTTGAAAGTATCTGAAGCCTCCAACTTTGTACCAGTTGCTTCATCAACCAGAATAGAGTTCTGCAACATGTGCTGCTGGTCGATCAAACTATCTTCCTTCCCTTTTGCATTGTCATGTGCTGTCACAGAAGATAAATTTAACACTTCCTTTTCAGTTAAAACATTCAAGGGAAGCTTCAATGTAACAGTAGATGGCAATATACAAGGCTGGGCAATATCAACATTTGGGCTTAAAAGAGTTTCTGCAGCTGTAACATTTGAAGCAGAAGCAGCTTTAGTAACTACAACACTCCTAGCCATTTCATATTGATCAGAATCTCCCCTATCATTCACAACATGTTGTGTAGTGTCAACAGTCATTTTCATAACATCCTTTACCATACAAGTTTGTGCAGCAGAATCAATTGGATCAACAGCATCCGTCACTTCATCTTTTTCTTGTAAATCCTTAGCTCCTTGTCCAGATCTTTTAGCATTTAGATAATCCCTTGCATCCCCTTGTAATTTGTCTAAAACATCGACCTCGGGACCAGGTAGATCACTACCCAACTTTGCCTCTGCCATCACCTCTACTCCAGTTTTTTCTTTTTTAATTCTACACGCCTTCTCATCATGACCTTGATGCTTGCAATAAGCACAATACTTAGGCAGGTTGTCAAAGACTATTTCTTGATGAAATTTGACAGATTTACCTGAAACTTTATCTAAAATCTGAAGCTTGACCTTATTGGGATGTTTATCCAAAAGATCAACTATAATCTTAACTCTTGTCGCGCTAGGTCTCGTTCTATCCTGAGTTGCCTTGTCCACAGCAAGAGGTTTTCCCACAGCTGAGGCAATAGACAATAACCACCTCTTAGCAAAAAAATTTGGTGGCAGACATGGAAGAGAAATCCACACGACTGCCATCGACGTCTCCTCCTTCGGATTGAATTCTAAAGACCATGGGAATGTTCTAAAGAAATATTCATCGCCTTTGGATTTAAGATATCCAATCGACTTTGAAAGGAATTGAACATAATCATTGAAGAGATCAAACCTGATTAACAATTGACGAAACTCCAACTGCCCAATGTTACATTGACCTTGAACATCAAATTGCGACAAAAACATTCTTCGCCTTCCAATAGATCAGGTCTGCCATAAGAAAATTTTAAAACAGCTGCCTGATGCAAACCTTCTTCCCTAATGAAGTTGTTAACCTCTTCCTTACTGAATTGAATTACAGGTTCACCATGCTCGTTGATAACTAGACACAGCTCTATTTTTTACGGAGCAGACTGTTTAGCTTGAAGAGTTGAAGCATACGATTGCTTAGTGTATTCTTTTGGACCAGTTTTTAGAACGTTGTATACCTCTCCCACACCCAGATGCTGGGGAGAGGGCGTAGCATCCATGGTTTGCGTTTTACATCAGAAAAGATCCTTCATATCCACGCTATGACGCTGCTACAAAAATGCAAAAAACAGAATTGAACTGTCCAAGCTACAATTCCTTCAAAAAATTTATTACGATCTGTTCTTGATTCTAATAGCAAAACTCTATCCAAACAAATCAATCTATGAACAATCCATAAACTTCACATCATAAAAGCATAAGGAGAACGTTTGCTGAAAATTCGAATGTATAGTGAGCTCGATCACTAAATTCAAGATCTGTTGCGATTGGTTTAGGATTTTGGAAGAAAATCCAAGGGAGTTGTTCACCACAAGAAGGAGCTTGTTGAGTGAATAATTCCGTGATGAAAACTGACGGAATTGTGCCCGATGAATAGTGATGGATTCACTATTCACCCTTCTTCCTAGAGAGAAGGCTATTCACCATGTATTTACTACTGAATTAAAAACTGAAAGTGAAGCCTTTCTTTACTACTGAGAATCAGAATATTGTCACTGCTTCTGAGGTTTGCATTTGGTACTATTGATTTTTAGATTGGTTTTTCTGGCTTTTCTTTTTGTTTTGGAGTGTTTCTTTTATTTTCAAACTCATGTCTGGCTTGAATTTTCTGAGTTTCTGCTTGACCGGTGGGCATATCAGATCTGTCGGCAACTTGTGAGCCACAATGGACATGCTGCGGCCGGTCATATCATCATACGACCATGCAAATATGTCCTCATACTCTTTCAAAAACTCTGTGTATTCTTCCTTTTCTAATGGTTACAAGTGTACGCTGATTCGTGTTTCCTTGATATTTTCTGCATCTCCTAGATTAACGACCCCAGTTTCGTCCAAATTGGACTTAGGTCTGTTCTTAAAATTTTCGACCTCTTTGACAACCTTTTCTGTTATTTCATCCTCCTCAGAATCTATGTCTGTTTGTCGCATTGTCTCGTTGCACGTTACAATTGTCGGTTCATCATCAAGATATGTAATAGTAATGCTGTGTAAAATAAAGTAAATGGTAGAGAAAAAAAATGAGAGTGAAATATAAAGATGAACTTGGAAAATGCTTTTGATTAAATTCGTAATTGTCTAAAACATTGGAGCTCTTTTCAAAAGTAAAGACAGTGCTGAAAAGTAAAAATCAACTAAAAGTAAAGTGTGATGCATATGTGTCATTTAGCCTTGCTACCCTGAGGCTCTACGGGAAATAGTAGTCCTGATTGACCAGTTGGTGAGGTGTTCTCCCCGGTTCACAGCATGAATGGAAGGGACTTCCTCCCTTTCCTCCTTGAAGGTAACACGACATTCCATATCATCCTCCAGAAACAAGCTCTCCATGGCTGCTAGCGTCTCTTCTTCCTGTGACATGACATCAGCAGGCTGAAAGGTCTGGTCTAATTGGGGTAGAGGGTGCTCCAGTGGGTAGTAGGGACCGCACCATGGTGGCGACCAGTGCTGGAACTCCTCCCAAGTGTATTCATAACCTAGGCCGAAAGTGGTTCCATGCTTCTTCAACTGGATGGGCTTGGTGATACCCTGGAGATTCATTCCAAGCCCCTTTCCGAGCTCGTATCCGCTCCAATTTAGAATGCTCTTGATTTTTCTTTCCCCCCACTTATCCTTGTCTATGTCATTGACTCGCTCGATGTGATGGTATGTTTCTGCACCTATTCTCCTTCTTCCTCCGATCTTCGGGATAGTCTGGCGACTGTATATGGGGTTGCTCTTGTATCCATGAATGATTACTTCCTGATGATTCCATACAAATTTCACAGCTTGATGTAATGTTGACGCCACATCCCCAGTGGCATGGATCCAGGATCGTTTTAGCAAAAAGTTGTAGGATATTGGTACGTCAATGACTTAGAACTCAACGTCGAACCAGGTGGGCCCCATCTGCAGGCATAATCTAATCTCTTCAATGCTGGACCTCTGAGATCCATCAAAAGATTTAACACTGATAGCCCCGTCTTTATCTCGTGCATTCCCTTGCCCAATGTCCTGAGGGTGACCAATGGACAAATGTTGAGGCTGGATCCCCCATCGACTAGAATACTGGTGATAAAGTGATCCTCGCATTGCGCAATGATGTGCAACACTTTGTCGTGACCAAGTCCTTCTAGTGGTAATTCATCTTCGTGGAAGGTGATCTTATGTCTTTCCAGTATCTGTCACACCATGTTTGCCATTTCGCCTCATGTTATTTTGCTGGGAACATAAGCTTCACTTTGTATTTTCATCAAGGCGTTTTAATGTGCCTATGAGCTTTGTAGTAGGGCCAAAATTGAAATTTGTGTCGGTGTCTTGTTCAGATGCTCAATTACCAAGTACTCTTTGGCCTGTACCTTTCTCCATAGGTCATCGGGTCTAGTTTCAAAAGCTCACCTGGAAGCTTGTTTGCTAGACTCAGCCAAATAATCTGGGGTGTATACCCTGCCAATCCTAGTCATGCCTTGTGCAGCAGTTGCTTCTCTAGTATACATCTTTCCCTTCCTTCTAGCCTCAGCGGTGTAATCCCAGGAATAGCATTCGTTTGGAACAAGGTCACGTCTATCATAGAGACTGGAATAGGCGCCTTGGGATGCAACACAACAACTTCAAACGGTGTAGGCGATTTTGGAACTCTGAACTCAACCTCAATTTGTTTTGGTGCCTTTGCAGAAGGTACTTCAAACTCGAGTGGCATGGATACATTTACCATGTCGCCCTCAGAGGGCTGAATCTGGACGATAATGGGATTGAGAGTAACCGTTGGCTTCTTAGGCTCATCTCCTTCAGCTATCAAACCGATTGACCCCTTGGGGTCCCAATCATCTTCGATCTTAATCATGTGGATGCCTCCACCCTTCTGGTAAGGCGGAGTGTTATTGCGGGCATTAGGAGCGAGCTCCTTCGATATAATGATCTTGTTGTCAATCATATTCTGAATCTTGTCTTTTAACGAGCGACACTCATCAATGTTATGGCCCTTCATCTCGGAATGGTATGCACAAGTCTGTTTGGGTTGATCCATTGGGAAGGGTTTTTTGGAGTTACGAGTGGGATAGGGGTAACGTAACCCGCTGCTTTGAGTTTTTCATATAATTGGTCAATTGGTTCGGCTATGGTGGTGTAATGTTTAGGAGGTTTACGGTCGAAGTTCTGCGAATAGGAGGTGATAGGTAGTGAGAAGGTTGGGACTTATATGCTTGGTATGCGGGTGCAGGTTGGGAATATTTGGGTGAAGTGGGATGATATGTGGGTGGTGGAGGTGATTGGTCAGCAGGTGGTGGAATTTGGTAAGTGAGTGATGGTGCTTGGTAAATTAGGGTAGGCTGATATGTGAGTGGGGCTGAGGGATAGGTTTGGTACTTCATGGAAGAGTTGTTTCTTTGATTTTCATCCTTGTTCTTTGTCGAGCCACCAGACTATAGAGCTTTGTTTGTTGCTTGCAATGCCTCGAGGTTAGTGACCATACCGCTTTTATGCCTTCTTCAATCCTTTCTCCCAATTTGATGATATCGGAGAACTTTTGACCCTCAATTAGCATCAATATCTCATAGTATTATGGATCTTGAGCACGGTCGAAGAATCTGTTCATTTGTTCTTCCTCCAAGGCTGGTTCTACCTTAGCAGCTTCCGACCTCTAACGTGTAGCATACTCGCGAAAGGTCTATGTGGTCTTCTTCTTAAGATTCTGAATATAGAACACACCTGGTGCGTTCTCAGTGTTGAACCTAAATCGGTCCATGAAATCAGACGTCATGTTTACCCAACTAGTCCATTTCTTCGCATCCTGGCTAATATACCAGGATAAGGCATCACCCTTCAAGCTCCTCATGAATAGCTTCATACGGATCTTCTCATCCTTACTGACTCCTACTAGCTTGTCACAATACATTCTCAAGTGAACCCTGGGATCCCCGGTACCGTCGAACAATTCAAACTTGGGAGGTTTGTACCCCTTCGGGAGCTCAACATCTGGCTGAACACAGAGATCTTCGTAATTCAACCCTTCAACACCTTTGTTACCTTTAAAACCTTAAACCCAGCTAGTCAACTTCTTAATCTCAGCGGCCAAATTCTGAATGAGGGAACTTTTGTCATCTGACTCGGCTACATTGGTGATTGGCTAATCATAATGTGGTACAGCATCCACAAAGACATGAGTGTTCTGGTTATCTGTGGTGTTTTGGGGCTCCGGGATAAGCAGTAGAGCATTGTTGCATGTGTTGCGGACTTGGTTCTGAGCAGGCTGGGCTGGTGGCGATTTGTTGGCATCAGCAGCAGCAAGAGTGATTGACAGACTTGCCAAGTTTCAGACTTGTTCCAACTCTTCTCGAAACCTCAGCAAAGTTTGCTCAAGATGAGCAGCAGTTTGTTTGGTGATTGAAGCCTCTCTGACTTCCTTTCTAGCATTAGTATCTTCCATTTTCTTCTTATTCCTGTTTCTGGGAGGACTCAGAGGAGGATGAGGTGGAGGACTCTTTGATCTTTCAGAGTATGCTGATGGTTCCATAATGCACGAACTAACCTTTGGGGAGGGTAATAAAAATAAAAGAAAAACAAAAAGGTATAAAGTTAGTGCGGATTCTGATAAATAACATTGCAATATATATACACATTGTGCGGAAATATAATCACTTCCTAATTTGGGTGCCTCGTTTGTGCCAGAGGTAGGCCTAGAGATAAATAAAATTTGAAGAACTCGTAATGTTAAATACCTCGTTTTATTGATAAAAACAACACAACTAAATGATAAAAGAAGTCACTAATGGCCAGTGGTCTTATTACATTAAAGCAGAAAAGTGGAAATCCTAACTATTTGGTCCCGGAAGGACCTTCCCCAGATTCGGTATTCTTGCTTCCCTCGTATAGCCACATCAACTCGTGTAGCCCTAACAGTAGGTAGGCTCGAGCTAATTGTTCGCATGCGCTTCCCTCAGCATTCTTACAGTCTCTGATCCTTTGCAAGAACTTTCCTTCCAACTCTACCAAACCTTACTCCAGATACCCCAAATTGTTGTTGTCGTTGAAAGCCATATCCTTCCACTCGTTGATTATCTTCTCGTGGGCTTCCGGTATTTCCCGATGTCCGTTCTCACATTCTCTCATCCTCTTGCGCAATTGATTGTATTTGACTTGCGCCTCAGCTTTCTCGTCAATAATTCTGTGACCATGGACGAACGACGGACGACCCAAACCAATGTGATCATCTTCTAACCAACCTGTGTAATGCGGCACACTCTTGGAATGATACCTGTCTAGTTCAATATAATACTTCCCTAGAACAAGCTTGCAGTGCCACATCTGTTGAGCATGACACATATGCGGGTTATCGTCCTTTTGAAATTAAGCCCTGAAGTGATTCATTTTTTCTATCCTGGGTATGATAACTCGGAGGGGGACATAACGATGAGTTCCTCTCATGCCAATGAGAATGAGGAACTGTGCGTCTCAAGAACGGACAATGAACTCCCCTGTCGGGAACCACTCAAACATCCACTGAATTTTCTCTTCTTTCAGACTTTCGAATAACTCTACCTATCCAGTGGTGTACTCTAGCTGAGCGAACATATTGGGCATGAAGTTCATTCGCTTTGGATAATGAAAAGCAATATGGTTATCCCAAACTCTGCGTATGATTTCCTTTCCGTAGTCGCCTTTCTGAACGTGTTTCAGGAGCCATAGTTGAAGTAGTAAGTTACAACCTTCGAAATGTGGAGCCCCTTGTTGACACTTCGCCAAGGCTCGATACATTTCCACAAGGATCATAGGTACTATGCTGAATGACAGCCCGTCGATTCCTTCCATCAAAGTCTTGGTAACCATGGCTAGTCTAGTGTGGATCCTAGCCTTCTTCATAGGAAAAATTACCATGCCCAAGAAGCAAAACATAAACACAAACACCCTTCTATGTATGTGCCCCAAAGAGGTTAGGGCGAATTCATCCATGTAGGAGCGATAGGACTTGCTGTGGACATATCTCTCGTACATGAAGTCAAATGGTATGTAAGAGTCCTTCAAACAAGAAAGGTTGGGATATTTCTTAAGTCCCATCATTTTAAGGAAACCTCTACTTCTGCGATTCTCCGACATGAGTAAACCCGGTGTTTCCCAAGGGATGCCATATAGGCCCCCTATTTCTTCTAGCAAAGGGGTCATCTCCAAATCCCTGAAATGGAACACTGATCGATGACCATCCCAAAACAAAGTGGCAGCCTCAATGATTTTGTTGTTGGGTTGGATTTCCAAAAGTGAAGGATTATTCCCTAAGTGCTTATGGAGGAGGGCTTGATCACTGCTATGAAGATCTTCCCACCAGCTCAGCGACGTTGGGTTAGATGTTGGATACCATACTGAATCTTGGGACCTCGTGCCTCATTTCTACAAAACAAAGTGTTAGGCCCTTAACCCCACTTGACTCGACTATTTAAATCAATAACTAGCAAAAAGCATTCAGTTCTCCAAATAAATACACATAACGTGTCCGTTTGGGTTTCAGGAAACCCGATGCACTTTGGTTTAGGCTATCTTAATGAGTCATTATACGGACAACACAACTGACTCGGTTAGGGTTGACCATGATGCATGAACAATTTAAAGGAATAAGGTTTCTACTTTTGAAGTGCTAGACAAGGTACCCTTGAGCGTACAACTCAAGAGGGAAAGGCACAGAACCATGGACTACACCGTTGATCGACATGTTTTACCGTAAATAAGCATTTGCCAAATTTAGGGGGTTTATAAAATTGGAAGAGCGCAACCACTCATTGTAAGTGTTGTTATAGGATTTGTTTTGGCACGAGTAGAACATGATGTTGAGAAATGTAATTACAATAATGAAACAAGTTACATGTATTTTCAAGTTCATAAGATAAATGATTACAATGGTTGCTCGAAATGAAAACAATATTGAAATAATAAAGCGGTAAAGAAAGCAGTTAAAGGAAAGAGAAAACATGAAGTTAGTAATTTTAATGGAATAATCAAAACAGGAAGTAAATGCGATTAAAGTAAACAAGTAAAGTCACAAAAGCAAGTAATGGTAAAAGCCTTAAAGAAAATACCCAGCAGAGTCGCAATGCTATCGACACCCCCTTTCCCTCCCCCCCCTAAAACTGGCGAAATCAGGTTTATGACATTATGGACAAAACAACTCTTATCCCCTTGTGGGAATTGGGTTATAGAGTTTGAAGAGTCTCCACCTAATGATTATAGTGCATTAGGACACTTTTAAGAAGAAGAAGATTTTGAATGAAAACCAGAGTTCGGGTAAGGGCTTGAAACTATCTCGAGGGGAAGGTGATAGGAACCCCTCAAGATCCACTAGTGTGGTTCCTGGCCTTGCTTAGATGTGACTTTAAGAAGCATAGAAATAGAAAGAAAAAAGTGTATATAAGGAATACAAGCTAGTGGACAATTTTGAAAGAAGAATAGCACAGTAAAAGGGAAATATGAAAGAAAATATTTAAACAAAAATAAAAGGTAAATGGGACCTAAGTTTAACTATAATATGGATCATTCGACACAATGTCATCATCTCCATATTCTACCCTTCCCATCCAGTTAAGGTATTTGAACGCGTTTCGTCTCGTTTACTTATTGCATGCTAATACCCGTCCCAACCTATTAGTCCCGTGGTATTAGGACTTCTAATCCTAAAGGGGGAAGAAGGATAAGACATATATCGAATTTCAAAGGTAAAAATGCCAAGGCGTCAACCAAAACAAATAGCACATAAGGCTATACAAATTAGACATTCAATTGGCTCATACAAAACCCCGCAAATCACAACAGCAATTAGTTTAACATGACTTGCAATTACTGATTTGGTCTTGAGTTTAAAACTGATAATGGATAGATTAGTTTAATACATAAAGTTGGATAACAAGTCTACTTTGAGCCCCTCGAATCCGGTTTGTTGAAACTTAATGTATTTTTGAAAGCAAGTAATTTCAGAAAGCGATGATTTGAAACATATATTTGGGATTTGCAAAAAAAATTCAGAAATGGCTTATGAAATAACCAAACTGCTTCAGTAAAATGGTGCAAGAAAAGTATTGAAGTACAAACTACGTAGAAAAAGAAAGGTTGATTTCAGAAAAATGCAGGTTTGGAAATTAAAAAAGATTTTTATAGATTTAAAATAGCGTAGTTGGCAGATTTGATCAGATTTTAAAATAGACAGTATTTGACAAATTCTTTTATTGAAGGCGTCTAACATATTAGTTGAGTTTGAGCCCTATAGGCATGACATATACAGATTGATTTGTTGTTGCTTTTATACGTTCAAGGGACCTACTGTTTGCCTAGCATTTTTTATATAGTCCCTATAGACATGATTTCTATATGCAATTGATTACGGAATGTTGAAGACTTATGGGCAGGATTTCTAGATGCAATGTTAAGATCTTATATGCATGATTTATAAGTAATTTGCGATATTGAAATACTATAGACATGGTTTCTAGAAGAGATGCAATATTGAAATCCTATAGACATGATTTTCTATATGAGATGCAATATTGAAATCAAATAGGCATGATTTCTAATACAAAAATCCTAGACATGATTTCTATTATGATTAGCAGAATATAAACCCCTCCCACACCCTTTTCACTATATCCCCAAATTCTTTTTACAACGCTTGTTACATAAATGGAGAGAAAAATACAAAGGAAATAAGTACATCAAAGCTAAAACGGGCCTGGGAAAGCTCAAAGAAATCTTAATTTCCAGCATATGTATTTTACCAAATCCAGGCTCTAGATTCCAAGGCTTTCTCTTAGAGTGTTTCAAAGTTCCAAGGGCATTCAGGAAGCCCAGGCAATTATTACACCCTAAAATAATGGTTAGAGTAGTGCAGGTGTAGAATTACCAACCCTTAGGTATCCAAGTTTAGAGGGAACTCAAGGGTCCTTAAGCATGGCTTACCGGGGGGGTAGGGCTTAAAGAACTAAGAGTAGGTGTAAAGTGAGGGATTAGAGGAAGACCAATGCAAAATGTGGTCATAGCTATCCATGAACAGGGTCAGCACACCCCTAACCTTTTACATGGCTTAAAAAAATAAGAGCAGATTTGAAATAAAGTCAGACTTAGGCCTGTATGATGATTAGGACATCAACAGACCTCAGTCAAGATCAACACATAAATGGGAGTAAAGTAATGGGACTGATTTGAGTAGAGGTTTTGAATAACCTGGTTCTGAACTAAAGGTGGCAGTAGAGTACCACTCCAGTCCAAAACAATACTCACATACAAAGGGGGTCAGGGAAAGGGATCAAATATGAAAGCATTTTGCATAAAAACAAAAACAAAGTCAAACAGAAGTAGACTAAAGGGATTTGGGGAGAGGAAAATACATGAAAGCATTCATACAAGCACATAGATTTAACATACAGGGATATAGGGGTAGGGATATACATGCTGATGTTTTAACTGCATAATGAACATAAATAGACATGTGAAAAGAAACAATTAAACATGTAGTTTTGAAGATGGTATTAAATCATAGACCTACCAGTTTGCAACTTCAAATGATAAAGAAAATAGGGCAAATCGAACCTTATAGTTTAGCCTTGTCTTTAAGACAGCTAAAATCGAGTAGCAGAACAAGTAACAGAGAAAAGCAAAGAGCAGAAGAGAGAGTTTTGAGTGTGAACTTGTATTGTTCGTGTGTTTTTGAAGTAAAGATGAATGGGGGTTTTATAGTCTCAAAACAAGTAGCAACAAAGGCATGAAATAAATTAGTATCAATCAAAATCAATCAAGGAAAGAATTCCCTTTAATTAAGGGAGTCAGACTTAGGGTAAATAAAAAGAGTTCCACATATGAAAGGAAATCAAGAATGGGTTGTAGAAATAAGGGGTAAATATATTTAAGGTTTTTCGAAATACACACGATTTAAACAAATAAGGCAAATAAAATCGTCAATCATTCAAAGAATCAAGGAAACTGGGATACACATTGTTACTGAATTTGGTCAGAAAGCAAGTCCAAATTAAAGAATTAAATAAGTTCATACAAATCAGTTTCCCAAAATTAAGGTTGTTTCGAAAAGGGAAAGGCTGATTATAAAAGATGCACAAAGACATGCAAGGTTGAAATTAATGAAAAAGTCGTGTAATCAGAGAGAAGAAGCACTCAAGCATGAGATGCAATTAGAAATTCTTGCAGAAATCAGAAGCACGAAGCGTTTAAGCATTTAGGTTTTCATAATCATGCAAACAACACACAAAGACGAAAACCTCCAAAGTCTAGGGTTCCCTAACATTTCACGGTGTAAAGAAGAAAATAAAAGGATACTCAGGTAACAAACTCAGAGAGGACACAAATAAGGAAAAAACTAGTAGAGTTACCGCAAAACCCTATGTAAAAGGAAAACATTCGAAAGCCATAGCGAGAAAAAAAGAAATCACAGTAGAGGAGTTTTAGAAAGAAACTTTGGAGAAACCCTAGGTGAAAATCGCATGGAATCACAGGTAAACATCCGAAAAGTCATAGCAAAAGCAAAGAAATCATAGTAGAGTAGCTAAAAAAGAAAATTGGAGAAACACTAATTTTAGGAAGATGAACAGTTTGAAGATAAAAATTGGTAAAAAAATGTGGAAAACACTTTGAATCTCTAGAAAATCATATAGATCTAAGGTAGATCGTAAAGAGAAACACAGAAGAACCTTGGTGATTTAGAGTTTCAGAGAGAACCCTAAAAAACGAGAAATCCTGGAACTGGCTAGCTTCGAGTCGACGACGGACTCACAACCTTAAGGCTCGCCGGAGAAAGACCGGACATGGTCGTAGAAACTCAATTCGGTGGACCTCTGAGACAGTGGTCTTCGCAATAGGGTTTCAATCCTCGAACAAAAGAGTCATAGAAGGGATTGAGGGGTGAGTACAGGTAGCATGAAGCTTGGAAATCCATAGTCTCCGTTGAAAAGATGTCAGAACGTAACCGGAGACGGGTAGGGTTTCAGGGAGGCTTGGGAGCGTTTGGGAGATGAGGGGGATACAAGGGCGGCTGAAGGTGTGAAATGATTAGGGTTATGGGTGTACTGGGGTTTAATTAAGGAAGGGTTATCGTGGGCCATTGATCTAAATGATCAATGGCCACGATTTAAAAGAGAGAACGGGAACCAATTTCCCCCTAATTTGAATTCTATAAATTAGCAAATGCTGTTTAAAATCCAATTAAAAATACTGAGTTAATAAAAAAATCATAAGTATTAATTTAAAAATATTAGAAATGATTTTATGGTTAAATATACTATTAAATCGAGAAATAGGCTAAAATTACAATTTTATGCTATTTTAGTTTAGAAATGCCAAATGAGCTTGTAAAATTATGCATAAATCATGTAAATTATGTTTTTGCGTAAATGAGAGAATAAAAAAATTATTTACCAAAATAGAAAGTTTTGAAAATAATTATTGGATTTTATAGTGCTAAAATAAGTCAATAAATTGATTTAAAAATAAGAAAAATACTAAAACCTTTGTGGATGCTTATATATGTTGTTTTCTTTTGAGTATAAAATATATATGAAAAAATTGGGTATCAACAGTTTCTCTCTGTGATTATTACTGAGACTTGAGAACGCGAATAGTCTCCTCTAGAGCTGCCGCCCTTTCTAGAGCCTCAGACCATGCTCCCTCATTACACTCTAAACCGGCAACCTTGCTCTCCATCGCAGATATTTTACCTCTCCATTCGGCGCTCATCTCCTCAACCTGAGCCTGACGCAGATCCATCTCCAACTGCATCTCTCCCAACTTGCCCTGCAGGTACTCGCACTCGGCATTGACCCCTTTACCCATTTCAAGTTCCTCATCCTTAAGTCAAAGTTGCTCTATGAACTCGTTCTTGCTACAGATTGTTTGCAGTAGCTCTTGATCCCTTTTCTCCGATTCCTCGCCCAAAGCCCGGTTGCAGGGGTCTGTCTTCAACTTTTCGTGCAACTGTCGACACCTGTTGTGATAGTGATGATACTTCCCCAACATCTGCAAGAAAATCCTCAACCGGGTATTGGCCCTAAGAATGCTCTCAACCTCCACCAGGTACGTCTGAAAAAGAAGAAAGCAGTTAATTTAGTACTCATTCGCGATAAGAGAAAGGCTAAAACAAAAGTCAGAGGTAACATATCCACAAACCCATAATAGCCACTTCGTCCCTCAGTTCGGAATCAGGGATATTCCGCAGGAACTCGCTCTCGGTCTTTGAACACAGCAAGCTAAGCTGTGGCACCATGTTGTCCCCCTGCGCAAAAGGTTCACATTGGAGCGAATCTCGAGAACATGGGCCGACCCCCTCCCCACATGAACCAGCGAGTGAGTATGCCTTCTTCAAACATTCGAACATCATCAGGATCCAAGTCAGACTCAGATTCATACTCGTCTACCACTACACTCTTTCCTCTCTCTACCGCCGAGGGTAGGACATGACCTGTTGTAGATGAGGAAGGTGTGGTTGAGGTCACAATGGCAGCACTAGGGGTCAGATTCTGTGCTTCGGCAAGGCATCTTGCATCATCAACCACAGGAACTCTGGACTGATCCACTGCAACATCCATATTTTCCTGGCTCTGACTGCCAGCACCAACTTTGGCCACTCGCTCTGCCCATGTGGTAGACGCTGCAACAACATCTTTCTCTGGGCCTGCCGGGGGAGAATCCAAGTTGATCACTGTCAGAGGAGCCATCTCAATCTCCACCCTCCGCCTATTCAATGGACCTTCTTCCTACCTGATTGATGACGAATCATTCTTAGCGCGGATTATACTGGACGTGACCTCATCCTCAGAGGCAGCCCGAGTCTGCGTGACCAAGGCCGCAGATTTGACTGATGTAGCCTTTGACTATCGTCGTGTAGCAGGAACAGCGAGGAGACGAGCAGATGCGGCTGGCTGGCGAAAGGCTAATTGAGGAGCTCTGGCTTTCCGCACCCTCCCTGCCAACGACAAACAAATGTGTGAGAAAAAAACATGGAAGATTAAAGGAAAGAAAAAGAAAGGGGGTGTTCTCACCTAAGATAGGCCTACGTCCAAATCTTTCGTGAAAGGTTGACCTGGTATGCACCCCCACCGTGTAGGAAAGGACGGCCTCCACCCATTCGCGAATCCCTTCAAGGGGCGATGGAGACAATCTCTTTGCTGCGAAAAGAAAAGGGAAATTTAATACCCACAACACAAAATAAAATTGGACATTCCATTAATAGAAGACACACACTTACGTGCAGAGTTCCACCTCTCGGGGAACCCAGTCGGGTACGCCACGACGTGTTTGGTCCGCACATAGAAGAAACTTCATAGGAGCGACGATTAGTTCTGTCGTCCATATTCACCACTAATCCCTTTGACCCACGAGGACGTGCATGCAACATTGTGCCTCGAATCAATTGGGGAGAGAAAAGGCTGAGCACGTGGCCCAAGGTGACCTCACGACCTGCGAGCTCCACGTACTTTATCATAATGAGGAACAACTTGTACAAGTAAGAAGAGAGCTGGGCACGACACCCCTTGTAATAGCGGCAGAAATCTATTACCAGCATAAGAAGTAGGAGTGTGTACCCTACGATAAAGGGGTAAGCATAGAACATGCAGAATCTGGGACGGTTGACCTGAACTCGGTCATTTTTCCCCGGCAGTTGTATCTCGACGAAATTTGGGATTCCCTAGCACTCCCTTAATTCCGCGATCCCTCTCTCCCCTATTATGGAAGCGATGTTCTCCGGCTATGTTCCACCACTCATAGTTAAATCGGTCGCATCCTTTCCAGGGCGGGGCAAGATTTTGTCTGCCGATGGAACCTCTATCTCTTCCTCCTCCACCGCATTTGCTCCACTGGCGGCCTGAACTGGGTCTTTCGGCACCGCAGCTGCAACGCGAAGAGTACTACGAGAAGAACTATCGTCCATTTTTTTGGCTAAAAGGGAAAACTTCCCAAAAATTTGAAGAGATTGGGTGCTGCGATAAGCAGAAGAATGAGCTGGAATTTGAAGTGTCGGAAAAGGAGATATCCTAAAAATTCTCTCGAGATGAAAAATGAAGTGTGGGAAGCTAATGGCAAGGTTTCCCAATTTATAAGAGACATAAATTTTCCGAGCACGAAACCTAATAGTCGCTATTCAAATCTGAGGGACGCGACGCGGTGCAGATCCTCAGAAATGTGCATCAAAATGACTGCTTACACGAAATGACGCTTCGTTTGCTAACCGGTTTCAGTTTTTGAAACCATCGTAACGGTACACGGGTACTGAAGGGACATCCCCAAATGATCCCAGAATTCACATCGTGATCAAGGAAAAGAATGGGGGTCAAATTACCTACAACAATGTTGCGCACATGATCCGTCTGTCGAAGTCGATGGGGTACGACCCCGACGAACGGAGGGACTAACTGTATTGGTCAAAATATGACCACCACGATCGGGGCGGCTACGACCCCGCCCCTATCATCTTATGAAAGAAGTCAACGAAGTAGACTTCATCCCATCATTACTATATTCAACATAAGCAATGAAGGCAAGGCCTCTCCACGACCAGAAAGCTTCTCTGACCCAACCTTGACAAGTCATGGCAAACACAAGAAGTTTCTGGACTATAAAGATCGGGGGAAGAGAACTGAAGATGGGACTTCCTCCTTATTCTCCTCCAACAATCTAACAGATCGAAAACGATGAACAGAGCTCCTATATACAAGATTCTCCACCTGCGGGGGAAGGAAGGGATCTCCATTATTATATCTGAAAATGGGGAAAAACTATTGTAAATCATTGTTCCCTCTCTAAGGAGAGGCAAAGCAAAATTTTATCATCAATAAAACTTTTTGATATGTCGTACGTTCAATGTGTAATTGCTGTTACTTTATTTTTCGATCCAGTATTATTTATGATTGGCTATGATTTACCCCTTCCATCTTTTTTGATTGATTTGCTTAGAAAGAGTTTAATATATTTTGTGTCAAACAGGTGCCAGTAATGTAAGTAAACTCGTGAATGAAATCCAACCATATCTGAGAGAAGATGCCTATGGCTGTGTTGGAGTAATTTCGGCTCTTCAAAAGCAAGTTATTCGCCTCCAAAAAGAACTCAATGCCACAAATATAAACTTAATGCGATACGCCAGTTATGAAACAGGAGGAGGAACAGGTACACTAATTGGTCAAATATATGGAATGGTGGTAGTATTAGAGAATTAATCATAGTGCCTTTCAGTTGTTAATAGAAGAAGAAGAAAATGAAGAAGGTGAAGGAGAAGGAGAAGGGGCTGAAATTGTTTAAAAACTAGGTACAAGTTAAAACTTTATGAAAAAATTGGTATAGGTTAAATGGGACGATCAAATAGGAAGCCCTGTGTAATTTTTACCTAAACTTAGCACAGAAAGCGGCGGTAACAAGCTTAATGAGACATCAAACCTATGAAAAGGCCTTATAAGTCTGTCATTAACATGTCGAGCCCATTAAATTTCAAGTCCATGATTGCATGGTTTACAAGAATGGCCTTGAAAGAAAGTATTGATTTTTTGACCCCGCTTGTTCCATGGGAAAATCTTTAACTTTAAAATTTTTTGCCGATTGACCTTGAAAGGTTGCCCGTGGAAAAGCGGGGATAAAAGTTTGTTTATGAAGCAAGCAGGGATACAAAAATTCAAAATCATATTTCTGCAAATTTTTGCCTTAGATAATATTTCATAAAGTCAATCCACTTAGTTTCTGCCTTTGTGTCGGTCATTCACAAATGGGTAAAAATTTTATGTGGCATCTATTGTTGCGCCACCATTGAATTTTTAATCCTTTTTAAAAAAAATTTAATTGATATCTAATTTTTGGTTAACTTCACGTACATATATTTTTCACTTCTTCTTTACTATTGTTTTCTTCTTTTTTATGCTTAGAGTTTCTTGTTCTTCGTGCTTAGAGTTTCTTCTTCTTCATCATCTTAGTTGCAAAATAAGGTTTGTTATTGTTATTTTGATAATTTGACGATTGAGATTTATTCTTTATAATATTTGAAAGTTATATTTCAAATTTGAGTTTATTTAGATCTGGGCATTGATTGTGTATTAAATTGTTAAAATTTGAAGAACAAGTTTATGTTTCAGAACTTAAGATTTGAAATCTGAAGTTGTATTCAATAGATTAAACTACTTAATATTCGAATTCTGAAGTTGCATTTGAAAGATAGAAGAACTTCATATTTCATATATGAAGTTGCATTGAAGAGATTGGACTATTTCAGATTCGAATTTCTGAAGATGCATTTGAAAAATAGAAGAACTTTAAATTTGATTTTTGAAGTTATATTGAAGAGATTGAACTACTTCATATCCGAACGGGTACACTTTACAAAATTTTGTGCAATACGGGTGTAACTACAATGGTAGCCCTAAAATGTATATATATGAAAATGCCGCTCTACACGATATGATAACCCCAAAAGTGGGTATATATGAAATGCCCCTCTACACTAATAGGATACCATATAGCCACTTTTAGGAGTAAAAATTGTACGACCTAGCCACAATTCTGCCTATTTTTGAAAAATAACAAGTATTTTAAAATTCGTTAAAAAGTAGCCATTTTAATGAGGAAACACGAACACCGTAACAGTGTCATGGAATTTCGAAATTAAACAAGTGAATAATTTAGCAAGCTTTGCGACCCTTATGAGTGCTGCAAGCCTACAACCCTGTTTTAGACCTAAAGGTATTTAAACCATCGCACATAATGCGTTCATTGTAGGGTATTATTTTTAGCTCGTGCCAAAAAATATTTATATTTTGTTGTCAAAAAAGTGTATAAATTTATCATCTTTGCATATAATATACAAAATATATATATATAAAAAAAATATTTTTTGTTTACATTTACATTAATAAGAAAAGGTTACAAGATCTAACAGGTAAACTGACATATCAAAATTGGAGGTTTAAATGAACTAAATGTCATAGCGAACTCACACTTCATTTACTTGAAACTTTCTTTTTAGGGGGGGGGGGGGTTGAGATTACCTAAACATATTCCTTGTCCAATTATTGTTTTGGCTATAACAAGATCCAACACTCTTATATTTGGTAAAAATCAAGGCACTACACAATAAAAACATGTTCAAGCGAGGAGTAAATATTTTTTTTTTCGAGAAATACTTAATTATTCACATCACCAAAGACAGGTTGCATTTTTATTTACTTAATTATGTGGGATGTGTTTGGTAGGAATGAAAATATTTTTCGGAAAATATTTTACAATTTTTTCATGTTTGATTGGCTTAAATGTTTCAGAGAATATTTCCTCAAGAACTCATTTTCCTCCAATTGGAGGAAAATATTTTTCCTATCATAAGAAGGAAAAATATTTTTCAAAATCTTTTTCAACCTTGCCCACCCTATTCCCCATCCCCACCAATCCACCTACACCCCTACCTACCCACTCACCCCCTCCCCCACCCCATCCCACCTCACTCCCACCCTCTTTCCCCACCCCCACCTCACTCCAACCCTCGCTCCTCACCCCCACCCTAAATAATAATGTTATTAATAATACTTTTATATAAGAAAGATTCTTTTACAAATGAATATTTTCTTTTCATGATATATATATTTTTTTTTATTTTAACGAAAAAAAGTATCATTTTTTCATATGTAGAAAAAGTATTTTGTTTCATTTCAACAAAAAGGGTAATTTCTTTTCATAATGTAGAAAACGTATCCTTTTCATTTCAACAAAATAAGTATTTTCTTTTCATAATGTGGAAAATGTATTTTCTTTTATTTCTGTAAAATGATTACATTATTTTTTATATTGGAGAAAGAGTACTTTCTTTTCAACTAAATAAAGAGTATTTTCTTTATAGTTATGTAGAATAAATTTCAATGTTGTTTTGCATAAAAAGGTAAAGCGGCATATTAGTTCCTTTGAATTTGTGTGAATTTTAGAAGAATAATTAAATTGTTTAAGAAAATAGAGTCCTCAAAATATTGTGTATTTGGTAGGGGGCAAGGAAATATGGGGAATTTAGGAATGCGGTGAGCAGAGTAGAACAAAAAAAGATTTTCCTAAAAATATTTTCTACTCTCTAACCAAATACTAGAAAATATTTTTCGAAAAATATTTTTCACTCATCAACTGTGAGCATGTAATTTTTACACCACCAAAAAAATATGTTCCTACAAAACTAATAATTATATTATTCCTAATTATTTTTTAGATTTTTCTAGAATTTTTTATAATTATTTGAAATTATTTGAATTTTTGTTGCATTTTTCATTTTTTTTGAAGTCATGGAAAATAACAAAAAATATTTAAATCCTCATCATATAGCATTATTAGGTTTTTAATGGAATCAAGTCTTAATTACATAATTTTATTATATTATTAAAAAGAAAATTACAAAAAGTTTTTGTTTTAACATTTTTAGTTTTAGTGATTAAAATCGGTAATTTTTCTTTTAAATAATAAAAATAGATAGTTATTTTAATTTAACAATTTAATATAATTAAGTACTTAATAAAGGATTTGACTAAATTAAATAGATTTTAATATTTAATTATACAAAAAATGGGCGTAAATACACCTTGGCCGGACTAGGCCAATTCTTAAAACCAACTCAATCCCAATATGTAATCCAAAAAATACCCAAGCCCAATAACCCCAAATCGGTCATGTCTATTGCCTAAACCAAATGGCGTTGTTTGGATGCCAAGCAATCCTGGCCGTTGATCATCAATAGGGTCGGAACTTATCTCCCCCTAAGTATTTAAGTGTCCTAACACCCCCCCTTATCCCTCATTTTCATTCCCCCACTCTCTCACAGTTCTCTCTCTCTAAACTCGCCCTAAACCAGCTTCCAGCCAATATCTCCCATTAGGGATCTCAGATCCTAGATGGGTGTATTGGCATGAGGGTTTTTAAAGACTAGATTTCCCTTTTTCAAACAAAAAAAACAGCTTTAGGTATAATTTCTTTTTTCCCTTTTTTCTTTTTGTTTTACCTTTATATTTTTATTAATTATTGTTGTGTTTTATTTTAGTAATTTTTATGTTTCAGTACTACTGTTTTATGTGTTTTCTATTATTTTTTTTAAATTAATTAAATGAAGTCGATTAGGTTAAAACTAGTAATTAGTTTTAGATACATGTTTGTTTTGTTTGGTATTTGTTTAGGACTTGGGCTCCACTAAAGTGGCCCGTTGTTTTGGGTACCCTAATCCTTATCCATTTTCACTCCCTCACTCTATATAAATGCTCATTTAACATAAACACGAAAATAGAGATATACACTCACAGAGAATATTGCCTAAAAACACACTGATTTTGCACTATTTTTGAGTTTCTTTCCTTTTTTTAGCAAAGAACACCTGCTGGTTTCATATTTTGACTGTGATTCTTGAGTTTGAATTTGAAGTTGTTTTGATTTCCTTGTTTGGTATTCTTGCTCCTGATTTTGCTCAGATTTTTCAGAGACTTATTTTCTATCTTTCTGTTTGTTTTTTTGTTGCTATCAAGGTACTATTATCAACAATGTAAACGTTTAATTTCTATCATGACTTTTGTAACGACCTGATCGGTCGCTTTGAGATTTAGCGTGTTCTTCGGTGGTTTAAGGATATGAGTAGCATCACGTAAGAAATTATCACTTGTATGTAAGCTCGGAATCGAAATTCGCTAAGTTTGGATTTGGATTTGGAAGTGAAATTTTCATTTCAAAAGCTGTAAGTTTGAACAATTGACTAGGATTAGATTTATGAGCAAACGATCCCAAAATCGGTATTCGAAGGTTTCAACAGGTTCGTATGATGATTTCTTACTCGGGCATAGCCCAGATCAGGCTTTGGATGACTCAGAAGCATTTTGGCGCCTTTGTGGAAGTTAGCATTTTGGAAAATTTTCATAAATTGGATTGAAGTGCATTTCAATACTATCGATATCCGTTTGGGATTTCAAGTCTGGGAATAGCTATGTATGGTGATTCTAGTATTGGGAGCACGATCAGAGTTGAAATTTTTGATATCGGGGTCGAAATCCAATTCCGAAAGATAGAGTAGGTCTATAATATCGAATATGACTCGTGTGCAAAACTTGAAGTCAATCGAAGGTTATTTGATAGGTTTCGGCATCAGATGGGGAAGTTCAAAGTTCTAAAGTTTATCAACTTTGAAATGGAGTGTGATTTATAATTTCAATGTTGTTTGTTATGATTTGAGGCCTCGAGCAGGTTTGCATGATGATTTGGAACTAGTTACTGTGATTGGCGGTGCCTCAGGGGCCTCGTGTGAAATTTTGGTGGTCAACGGATCGAAAATAGACATAAGAAATGGTTGAAGTTCACAAGTTCTAGTGTAATCACACATGCGCACAGTTTGACCGCAGGCGCATGATCGCAGAAGCGAGGGAATGGTCGCATGTGCAGTTTGGGAAAAGAAGGGCAGTGACCGCATGTGCAGAGATTTACCCGTTGATTCATGCGTGTATCTGTGCTGAGGAGATTGCAGAAGCGGATTTTGGACGTGAGCCCGGGACAGCGGAAGCGGGACCGCAAAAGCGTTCTATGCACCGCAGGTGCGAAAATGCTGGAGGCAATAAGGTTTCTTTAAAGCGGGGGTTTAGCCCATTTTCTTCCATTTTTCTCTTGTTTGGACGATTTTTGAAGAGCTCCAAGTGGGGGTTTTCATCATCAACGGCAAGGTAAGCTATCCCCACCTATCTTGAGTTAAATACAATGATTATGTATAGAGTTTAGCATGAAAATTTGTAGGATTTTGGGAGTTTGAGGAAAACCTAGAAAATTGGTAAATTATATATTTGAGTTCGTGAAGTTATGAATAAACTTTATCTTCCAAAAAATTTGGAATCTGAGCACATGGGCTGGATGGAAATTTTGTCAACTTTTCGATCGGGGTTAGGAACTATTATAAATTGGATTAAATGAGTAATTTATCATATAATAATGAGTTACATAATTATAGGCTAGTTTTGGAGCAATGTCATCGATTTGAGTGTTTAGAAGGGTGTGGAATGAAGATTCAACTTCGGAGCGAGGTGAGTCTCCTTTCTAATCTTGTAACAGGAAATTATTTCCATAGGTGAATTAATCGGATATGTGCTCCTATTTGTGGGGGCTACATATGCACAAGGTGACAAGAGTCCATGCATAGCTACTATTATGAATAAGTCCAATAGTCTAGGATCCAAAAACATACTCTACTTGTAATATTTGGAATGTTGTCGTCGATTTAAAATGCTTAAATCATATTGAATTGGTAAATGAATTTCTAAAGGAATTAAACATCATTTTCCTGAATTAAACATCATTTTCTTGAGCTTAAAGAGAATTTCTGTTTCTTTGGGTAATTGTTTTTCCTTGATAAAGTCTTTTTTGACTGTTTGAATGCGTGTTTCTATGTGTACCTGTGTCACATGTATTATTCGCGAGCGGGGTGATTTTTCATTTATATTTGACCACTCGGCATGTATAATTTTCAAGCAGGGCAATATATTCATCTATAGTTCGCCATTCGACCCTCTACCACTACATAATTTAAATATTATTGGATCGGGGTGTACGACCTTGGCATGATTTGTGCTTGCTTGTATTGCGTGACTTGTAAATTTATAAAGGAGTATATTGCTACATTGGATTGAGAATAAAGTTATAAATGATGAAAACTAATTTGGGAGTTCCCTATTAAAAAAAAGAATTATTTACTTGCTTCATTTTTTTGAGTTACAACAATGTTTATAAAAATTACCGATTTACTATATTATTAGTACATTATTATTGGACCAATAGTAAGTGTCACAGTCGATCTCTCGTCTCTACTTCATCGAGATTAAACGGGATACTTACTGGGTATACGCTGTTTTCGTACTCATGCTACACTTGTTCTGCATTTTTATTTCATAGGCACAAGTATGTCTAGTGGCCTCGTTGGGCATATCGTCATGGTTGACGCGGAGACTTAGGTGAGCTTCACCTCTCGAGACGATATACAGCCAACAGAGTCTCTTTCAGAGTATAGTAGTTCTTTTCTGTCCAATTGTATTCTGGACAGTTATCGTATTTTACTTTACTTCCTAGAAATTTGCTCATGCACTTATGACACCGGGTTTTGGGATATCTATAGGATTACTCAGTAGTTTCAAATTGTTAAAGGCATCACTATTTATTCATTGAAATTTATTATTTATTTTTTAATATATAACAGAAATAATTTCAAAATTATTTAAAACGAGAAACTACTAGTTATTTGGTGTTGGCTTACCTGACGGTAGTGTCCGGCGCCATCACTACCCTTTGTGGATTTTGGATCGTGACAACATGGTATCAGAGCACTAGGTTCCCTTAGGTCTCACGAGTCATGATCGAGTTGATTCTAGTCTTGTGGATTGGTACAAAGACGTATGTACTTATCTTTGAGAGGCTACTGGGTTGTTAAGAGCACTTCCCTTCTTGATTCCTCTCCGTGCGATTTGATTTCCTTAGAAGCTTATGCCCTTGTTTCCTTCCTTCTCAATCTTATGAAACGCAAACCACTTATTATAAATCAGAATTGAGAAAATTTAATGGTACTACAGATGTGGTGCAGGATATTTTTCCTGGCATAATTGGTTGGGTTATTGACGTCTCCTTGCGTAAAGATATTACATCATTTCAGCTTGGTAGCTGCATTTCTGAGAGCTTGAGGCTATGCGCAGGTTGCTACAATGCATATGATTGGTTATCGCACAGTGTTGATATGATGATCAGATACTTGCTCATGTGTCGGGTTAGTGGATCACTTGAAAGAAGGTCTACTCACTGCATAATTCAAAGATTCATTATTTTATTTCCAGCGGAGGAAAGGCAATCGAACTATGAATGATCGGGTTTGGGTTGATGGAGTAACAAGACTTGGTGTTTTCTAGTATGGTCGAATTTTTTCTGTGACGTGGTATCATCGTCCTCGATTATTTGTATTATGTTCTCCGGTGTCATGAACTTCTACAATTCGCCTTTGAGGCATGATATGGGAAGATAGTATTGGAGAAGCAGCTGTTAGAAATTGCAGTGCGGTGATTCGGGACCAAATCGGTATTTCTAATGTTGATGGCTAAAGAAAAATGATCTTCGTAAGGGTTTTATGTAGTAGCGGTCTGTTGGTGCAAGTGCTACAGAGCTAGATATTGATTTATGGCAACAACTAGGCAGCAAAGGATAAGGAAGGACATGTGGAGAGTGTTTCGTGGTGATTAAATTCTACAAGGCCTAGTGTGGAAAAAAATAGGAATCGAGTAATTACTTAAAGAAGTGAGGCTGACCAAATCGGGGAAGTGACAGAGTAGCATATGGGTTAGTGGCAGGATAACTACACACCTCGAGGAAAGGTTTAGAGTGATTTGGGAATTTTGGTTGACGGTAATTTGGTCCACGAGCTTTATCTGAAATATTAGCTATTATGCGGCAGGATATTTAACACGGCAGAAAGGAGTTTCTTGATATGAAGAAGGATAAAACATGACATTGATTTTGAAGACAATGTCGCACATTCAGGTTATGTCCATGATGAGTGAATGGGATTGTACAGCTAGAAAACAAGCATGGGCTCAGGGTGGGATGCGGATTTCATAGTAATTGTGCAGTGCATCATCATTGGGAGATGCCAGTATGTAATTTCCATAGGTGGGTTATCTCATGTGAGCAGATCAACGGTCGCGCGGTGTCGGCAAAGCTTCTGCGAAGGATTCTACTGGCTATCCGGTAAAGAGGTCGAACATAAGGATTTCAAGAAAGTTGGCGGGGTGGTTGTGCATGATCATGTCAAAGATGAAGAAAGAATCTTGGTGGATTGTAGAGTTTTGTAATGGTAGATTCAAGCTAAGTGGGAGAGTCCTACCGCCTACGATTGGGTGTATGGTATCTATTTGAGAGGTTTCTGGATATCGGCATAAGGGCAAGTTATTTTAGCTAAGGGAAAATAACATAAGTGGTAATTTGAGCAAATGGTTCGAGAGATGTATGCCATAAAGAGTCTTATCAATTATCTTCAGGCTTTGGGAAGGTTCAGGATTTATGTTTCTTGTAGTCACGGGTGCTTCATTAAGAGGTGTTCTTGTGCTAGAAGAGTCTTGGAGTTGGTTATATTCGGGACCAAGTTAGAGTGGGTGACTCTTAATAACGGTCCAAGTGGATTTAAATGTTAAGGCATGGTGCCTACGGATTTCGAGTCCATAAGTATTGTTATGAATCGAGCATTGCAGCAAATTATGAAAGAAGGCTTGTAGTATAACTTTAGAGGAATGAAAGAGAATGACTACGAATTTGTAGAGGGATTATTGGAATGGGTATTTCAGTTGAAAATGCAAATATGCACACAAGGAGGGGATGAGACGGTTTGTAGGATTTGAGACATTGTGGTCTCATGATACAAGGCCACTCGGGAGGAATGCGGATTTAGTTTATTATGAGTTATTAGTAATTATGAGGCTATTAAGGATAAATTAGAAGAAGTTAGAGTGGTTTGCCATGGTTGAATTGGTATATTGGTGGTAGTGATTAGTTCCTTCAGTGTGATTGGGTTATGCATGTGATTCGTGACGATACGTGCAAGGCTTGACGGCCGCTGTAATTGACTTATTTGGGAATATTCAAGTATTATGGCTTATTATGTATAGGCATATCCCGGAAGGGTTATGGCGGTTCGGATCACTACTTGAGGATTTGAATGTCCTACGGGGATGTGAAGTGACTCATGTGTTGCAATGGTTACCTTGGAATGAGTTAAGTGAAATGTTTCTGTATGATGGAGTGTATACGCTATTAGTGGTTCAAGAATTATGATGAAATTCTTACACTGTCGCATATTGGCATGATGGGTGCAGTGAACGATATGAATATTTGAAAGTGACGATCAAGGTTGCCGTTCGGTATGGGCAAGGATGTCACGAGATTGAATGAGTAGAAAAAGGGATTTGAATGTTTAAGTAAGCTGTTGTTATCTACAGGGTCACTTGAGATCGATGTTTTGTGAACGAGGCTTTGCATCCTGGTTTTGGATTCTTGATTTTCCTTACAGCGTTAGTGCGGCCGGTGGTATGGATGTGCTGACTTGTTATTTCTTGCGGAAGGTTGTGGGAGAATGTGTAACAAAGAGACTCAGTATATTGGGTTGTTCACTGTGGAGGTTTACTTAATTTATGATGGTTGTTGTTATGAGTCATGGAAAAGAGGGATCATTATGGACCCTTGAAAGGCTATTAGCCTAGTACGGTGCGATCGAAATCAGCTTGAGGTCGTTGGGTGGATTTTAATAAGAATATGGGCTCTATATCAGGCCAAATGTGTTTAGTTGAGGATACCACTCCTTATGGAGGAGTACTTGAGAGTGGGATGCTATTTCATCGTCAACTATTTCAAGTGCTATATTGTGCCATGTGAGTTTTGAACTGCTTGATAATTTTCTTATGAGTTGAAGTTCCGCGTAGCAATGGTGTTAGGTGTGCAAGATGACTCCTGAGTTTCAAGACATATATTGCACCTCAGTTGTGCTTAAGTTTTTTAGCTTATGGCACTATATGTCATCCTAGGGATGGTATTATGCACTTAACATTCTTGTGACCGATATTCGATATTCTGTAAGTAATGAGAAATTTAGCTCGGTGTGTATCTCCTTATGAGAATTTTATGTGTGAAACGGGTGGCACGCCGCCACGGGCATGTTATTTAGATATGGTTGCACATCGCAATAGTATGATGTTGAGTATAGTTTTTTATATTGTACTTTTTGTGTTTTATTTCTCATTTTTCTGAGGGTTGGGTAGACTCTTCCAGAGCTCATTTTCTTTCTTATCACGTCCGAATTGGTAGTCTATTGGCACATTGTGGAAACATACGAGACTATTGGTCATGACTGGGGTGGCTTGTTACCTGAGTAGTTTCTACTGAGTGAGGCAAGGTAATTGGATCTAGGATCAGTGTGATCGGACTATATAAAGTACATTAAAGGGCAAATACCATTATTTTGTTCAGAATAAGGTAATGATTCTTGTCAGGAGTATAGATTGAACGGTTTGTCGGCTCGGCAGCTGGATATGAATTCTTTACGTCTCTTCCGTCGTTGCAGTATTATGAGAGTTGCAATAAGACTTATATATATCATGAGGTGCATGGGGAGCATCAAACTCGTGGAATTTAAGCTATTGTTATCAGAGAATGCTATAATGGTCATGTGAATTATGCAACGCATAGTGTGGACCCGGAAAAGGTATGCAATCATGTATAGGTGCATCGTGTGGTGATTGATACAGTGTTCGTAGGCTGGAATCGGGCCTGGCAGAAAATTTCGGGTGTTGAAATTTGGGTTCTAAGCTTATGTGCTTGAATAAAAGAGAATATTTTAGATTTGATAGAGCTAATATTCTCAACTGAGTGGTGATAGAACGGGCAGGTGCTGAATTATCAGCGATTTTAGACAACTCCAGCGCAGTTCTTTGCACGTTCGAGGACGAACATATGTTTAAGTGGGAGAGAATATAACGACCCGACAAGGAGTTTGGATCTCTAGCGCGTTCTTTGGTGATTTAAGGCCATGAATAGCTTCGTTTCATCTATTATGACTTGTATGTAAGGTAGGAATCGAAATTCGGGAAGTTCGGATTTGAAAATAAAATTCTCTTTTCAAAAGATGTAAGTTGGAAAAATTAACTATGATTGGAATTTTGAGAAGACAACCTTGTAATATGGATTTGAAGGTTCCAGTAGGTTTGTATGATGGTTTTGGACTTGTGTGTATGGCAGGATCTGGTTTTGGATGACCCGGGAGCATTTTGGCGCCTGTTACGGAAGTTAGTATTTCGGAAGAATTTCATAAAATGCATTTCAATGATATCGATGTCCGTTTGGGATTCCGAGTTTGGGAATAGATACATATGGTGATTCCCGTATTGGGAGCGCAATCGGAAGTGGATTTGGAGGATCGTAGGTCATTTTGGAGTCATTTGGCGAAAGCTAAAAGTTCGAAGGTTTTTTAGAAGTTTGACCGAAGGTGAACTTTTTGATATCGGGGTTGGAATCTGATTTTGAAAGTTATAGTAGGTTCGTAATATTGACTCGTGTGCAAAATTTGAAGTCAATCGGAGGTGATTTGTTAGGTTTCGATATCGGATGATGAAGATTGAAGTTCTAATGTTCATCAAGTTTAAAGTGGGGTGTGATTTGTGATTGTAGCGCTGTTTGTTGTGATTTGAGGCCTCGAACGAGTCCACATGATGATTTGGAACTGGTTAGTGTGATTGTGCAGGGTCCCAAGGCCTCTGATGGAATTCATGTGGTCAACAGATCGAAAATGGAACAAAAAAATGGCTGAGCAGCACCAGTTCTGGTATATGCGTACCTGCGCAAGTTTGATCGCAGGTGCATGATCGCAGAAGTGAGGGAATGGTCGCATGTGCGGTTTGGGCGAAGAAAGGGAGTGACCGCAGGTGTAGAGATTTACCGGCAGATGCGGGTGCGCATCTGCGCTGAGGAGATCGCAGAAGCAGATTTTGAACTTTAGCCCGGGACCATAGAAGCGACACGGGTACCGCAGAAGCGGTCTATGCAGCGTAGTGAGAAAATACTGGAGGCCGTAAGGTTTCTTTAAAGCATGGCTTTGGCCCATTTTTTCCATTTTTCTCTTGTTTGGACGATTTTTGGAGAGCTCCAAGTGGGTTTTTTCATCATCAACTACAAGGTAATATATCTCCACCTATCTTGAGTTAAATACATTGATTATGAATAGAGTTTAGCATGAATATTGGTAGGAATTTGGTTGTTTGAGGAAAACCTAGAAAATTGGTATTCATTGATTTTGAACACGATTTTGGACATGAAATTGAGAGTAAAATATATTTGAGTTCATGAGGTTATAGGAAAACGTTATCTTCTAATAATTTGAAAATTCGGGCATGTGGACTCGAGGGAAATTTTGTCCTTTTTTGATCGGGGTTAGCAATTGTTATAAATTGGATTATAATTAGTAATTACCTTATATTAATTAGTAACTCGACCTCTCGTCTCTACTTCTTCGAGATTAGACGCAATACTTATTGGGTACGCGTTATTTTTTTAGTCATGCTATTCTTGCTGTGCATTTTTGTCGTACAGGGACATGTACGTCTAGTGACCTCGTTGGGCGCAATAGCATGGCTAACACAGAGATTTAGGTGAGCTGCATCTCTCGAGACGATCCGCAGCCAGCAGAGTCTCTTTCAGAGTATAGTAGTTCTTTTCTGTCCAATTGTATTCCAAATAATTATCGTATTTTACTTCCTAGAAATTTGTTCATGCACTTGTGATACCGAGTTCTGGGATATCTATGGGATTACTCAGTAGTTTAAATTTGTTAAAGGCATCACTATTTATTCAGTAAAATTTATTATTTATTGTTTAATGTATATAAGAAATGATTTCAAAAATATTTGAAACGAGAAACTACTAGTTATTTGGTGTTGTCTTGCCTGATACTGTTGTCTGACGCCATCACAAATATTAGTGGATTTTGGGTCGGGACAATTTTGATTTTGTTGTTTGTCAAATTATGATTTAAATGCAGTTTTTTTAAGTATGAGTTAAATTACTGCCTTAAAGCATGATGATTGAAGTTTGTCTACGTTAGAAATATGCAAGTCTGTAAATAACAGTTCATGAATACTGCTTATGAATGGAAAGGAATGATAAAGGTTACTGGGATTAAACAACACGCACCCAAGAAAATTCATATTAGCAATAGTGTTCGCGGTAACTATGTACAACATATGGATGGAAAGGAATGATAGACGCTTTCAACAGTCGAGACAAGAAGCTACCAGTACAGTAAGGCAAATAATTATTCAAATGCATATCACTGGACTGAAGAAATCAAAATGGCAACCAACCTTGCGAAACCTCAATTGTTACCCCCGATGTAATCCTTGAGTTTAATCCCAGTACCCGTTGTATGTGAGGATATGCTTGTACACTAGTAGAATGTAGTGTAACTAAGGGTTCAAATTATGAGAATTGTTCTATAGTCACAAAAAATAATTGATGTACATTGACAAAGGTTGAATACAAATTTTCATTTTCGATAAAAAAAAGAGAATACTGCTTAAGTTGTGTTAATTTCGCATTTAATGCTTTTTCTGAAAATTTTTCAGAATCTTTTCAAACTCCATGTATTTGTTTCTTTGTTAAATAATTATATCCTAAAAACTTATTTACTTAGTTGCAATAGTAGGAGTAAAACAATATCCTTTAAAGAGGGTTATTGTCATCATGTTTAAGGAATAAAACTCATTAGTAGTTAATGAATTGTAATAATTTAGTTATTATGCCTTTTTTTGGTATAACACGTTTGTCAAAATTGGTTGTATCTTCCAAGGCAATTAAGTTTGATTTTTGTTAAATTTTTAGAACTTTCATATTATAAAAGTTTGGGTTTCTAAAACAAACTGAACAGTAACTATGGTACATTTTCAGGCCCAAATCAATTGGGTTGTTGACTTACAAGATTACATGGCTTCTAAGCCATTTTAATAGTTGTGTAATTGTATATTGATTTTGTATATTTGATGTATATAGAGTGTATATATAATGGGCAGTGATGATATATGTTCTGGGCTCATGTGTTGGGCCACTGACACTTATGAGCCTAATGGGTCATATCTGAGCCCGGGTCATTTGACCCAATACTCGACCCGGTCCGGTCCAATTCTCATTTGTACATATGGTGTAGAGGAGAAGGTTCTACACATCATATATTTTCATTTTATTTCCCAACAACCGACTCTTCGGTTCTCTCAATCTCTCCTCCTTCTCTCTACTTTCTCTCTCTAGTTTCTCTGTGATTTTATCGATTAATCTGAATATTGACATGGGTCTATGGGATTGTACTCTAGGTTTTTTGCTAATAAATCAAGTTGACAGTTCAATTAAAGGCATTTACTTTTTAAAGTTTTAAACACACAAATGATTTTTTTGAACTATCACTTTAACATAGTGTTAGCATAAGAAGCAAAAGACTTAAATAGAAAATTATCGAATTAAATCTGATTTTGATTGACCTTACTCGCGTCCCAGCCCCCCTAGCATACTGATTTAAAAAGGTCACTGAAATATAAGTAAAATTCCATAATTGCCATTACAAAATTTTGTAAAAATTGCACGGACGTTCTATTTGATAGCTCCCATTTAATCTATATTCATTTTTCTTTTTTAAAAATTTAACTTGTGCTCACTTCTTAAATAATTTCAGCCCCTTTTTTTCCTCCTCCGATTTCTTCATAATTGAGTATAAACTTAAGACATTCGAATCTGAAGTTAGATGCTGTTATTGCCGAACTTCAGGTCCCGAAGCCTGAAGTTTTTCAATGATTGAAAACAACAACTTCACGAACCCATATAATGTGCGAGCCGAAGAAAAAGAAGCACTACCCATGCAATCGTGTATTACTGCCAAAAATTGAGTAATCTAGACAGCAGATATGTACATGAAAGCCTAGTTCCAATAGTCAAATTCATGAAATATGGAACTAACATTAAATAAAGAAAGTATCACCGATTAAATTGGTGAATTCAAATCATGGATTGACAAACCAAACTTCAAATATTAATAGGTGGTAAAGCTGAAGTTTCCCAGTATATAATACTAATAGGTGATGTTGAAGTTTTTCAGTTACAACACAAAAACTTCAGCTTTAAAGATGAAGTTTTTTTGCTGTAACTGGAAACTTCAGCTTTAGTATGTAATATTAATAGGTGGTAAAAAAAACTTCAGTTCTAGTTTTCCAGTTACAACACAAAAACTTCAGCTCTAAAGATGAAGTTTTTGTGTTGTATCTGGGAACTTCAGCTCTAGTCTGTAATATTAATAGGTGGTAAAAAATATCAGCTCTAGAGCTGAAGTTTTTAGTAACAACACAAAAACTTCAACTATAAAGCTGAACTTCGGGCCGGACTACTAGAATGCTGAAGTTTTGCGTAATTGCCTTTGCTACTTCAGCCCTGTATGCTGAAGTTTTGCGAAAAATTGGGCACGCTTGTAATTAATTTTTTGCAAAGCAGGTACAAGTTAAAATATGACACAAAAAACGGGTATAGATGCAAATGCCCTCAAATTTATCTCAAATTCGTTCAAATAAATGTGCATTGGGCCAGAGTTGTTTGGACTCGGTCATCACCAGGCCCAATTCATCTTTTGATTAATTCCATCTAGCTATTAATAAAGGGATTTTTACATATATATACCATATAGCAAACCTTATTACCAAAATTATGTATGGTTTGGTATTTACCCGCCTATACTATGTTTTGTTTACAAAAATTGTACCAAACAAAAAATAGATAGATTCTATCCTAAAAAGGCTCCAAATTTGTAGGAATCACATTTAATGGTGATTCTATCACCATTATTTTCGAAATTTAAAACGGAGGAAAATCTATTGCAGCGTAATTCTCTCCTTCTCCATATATTTTTCACCATTGATAGCCACTAAAAAGCTTGAAAGCTTTGAATTCAATTTTGGATTTTCAAAAATCATTATTTGTTTGGATTGGGTGTTGTTGTAAATAATTCGAAATATGTTTAGGAGTTTATATCTCAATTTTGAAGGGTTTTGGTGAAAATTAGACTTGGTTTTGACTGATTTTCAGATTGAAACTCGTCGAAGAAGAAGAAGACATATTTTTCCAGCAATTGTAGTTAATTTGTAGTTCAATTGTAGTTAAGTTGTAGAATTGTAGATAAATTGTAGATAAAATATAGATCAATTGTAGATAAGTTATAGATAAATTGTAGATTGTGAAGACTAAAACTTCTACAAGTCTTCTACAATTATGTCGAAATGCCAATTATGCTACAATTGAAAATCCCTTGGATTGGGTGTTGTTGTAAATAATTCGAAATATGTTTAGGAGTTTATATCTCAATTTTGAGGGGTTTTGGTGAATATTAGACTTGGTTTTCACTGAATTTCAGATTGAAACTCGTCAAAGAAGAAGACATATTTTTCCAGAAATTGTAGTTAAATTGTAGTTAAAATGTAGAATTATAGATAAAATATAGATAATTTGTAGATAAATTGTAAATTGTAGTTAAATTGTATTTTTACATTTATACTACAATTAAACTACAATCTTGTGTCAAAAAAATGTAAGCATACCAAATTTAATCAATTCTTAATATTCAAATTTTCAATTTTGAAAAAATCTCTTTAAATATAATACTTGAAGAAGTATTGTATGAGTTTAATGTGTATGAATTTCTACAACGCCTTCAATTTGATTTCTATAACAACAATTGGATTCTCTGTCACATATTTATAAATATTTATTAAATTAAGTTGCCATGTGTAGTTTTAATAGGTTGCCAATTGGCTAAATGAGAAGGCAAACTTATATATATATATATATATATATATATATATATATATATATATATATATATATATAGATATATATATATATATATATATATATATATATATATATATATATATATATAGTATCATAAATTCATCATGAAAATATGTACCTCTCTATACAACTATAGAACTTCTAAATTGTTCTTTTTCTTATATATGATTTTTTGAGACGGATTTTAGCAGATTTATTTGAGACGGATTTTTTAGAACTTCTAATTTTTTGCTTCATTGATTAGTTTTCCTTTTCTTTAGTACGGTGAGAATGTTCTGGGGAGGGGAGGGATTTTAACATGGGATTTTTAAAGAGAAGAGGAGGAAAAAAAGAAAAAGGAATATATGCTCCTAAAATCATGCCTAGAATAAATAAAGCAATAATTATACCCTTAATTTGAATTATGGTACATAAATTGAAATTTGGTATGCTTAAATGTAATAAACACAAACCTTAAACATGGGGGGCAATAAGATTTGCTATATGGTATAGATAGGTAAAAATCCCATTAATAAAACATGCATTGGCTCAGAGTCATTTAGACTCTATCAGGCCCAAGTTCTTTCCGAATTAAATTCATTAGCTAGTCTAAGTAATGGATGATACACGCCTTGGGCCAGAGTTCATTTGGACTCAGCCTTTATCAAGACCAAGCTCTTAAGTACGGGCCTGTTTGGCAGCACAAGCCTCCCCATCTAATTCAAATATTATGCGGTCGCATAGGCGAAATGCGGACCGCATAATGCACCATTAGGCGAAATGCGGACCACATAATGCACCATTGTGTTTCCTTTGATGTAGTGTAATGTCAACATGTGTTAATATGATATATTTCTAATGGGAGGTCCTTTAGATATGCAAATGATGTCTAAGATACTACCCAATGTTTTCCAATGAATGAGTAGTATTCCCTCTTTATGATTTTCCCAAATATAAAAGAGTTGCTATTAAGAACCATCAATATATGCCTATTAAAACCCACTTATTCCTAAGCGATTTTATCAAACAAGGTTTAAAGCCTTACGTCATTGATATTTGCTTCTACCAAATTCTAACCCAATTTCCCATGCAAAGCAAGAATTTAATGGGTTTTGTTAATGTTTGCAACCACCAACAATGAAGGAAGAACAAGAAGTAAATAAATATCAACCAACCATTATATATATTCAATGTTAAACACCTATTAACATAACACCCATTTAAGGCCCACAACCTTAGTATTTAAAACTAGCTACACATGCTAAAGCACAAAAACCAACTAATAATAAGTGTCATAAATGCTTACAAAGAGGAGATTCTTCACCCAAAAGCTTCCAAAAAGAGGGAATATTAATGTCTTGGAATGTAGCTTAAAGGTAAGACAAGATAAGCCCACAAAGGTCTCTTAAAATTATTTATAGGTGGACCAATTTCGGGACAGAGAATGGACAAAATTTACCTTTCCAGGTCACATCCGCGATCGCAGAATTGTCGCATAATAGGTCTACGATCCGTATTTTGAGCAACCTCTCCGCATATCCAAAACCCTAGTTGCCAGGCCTTCATCGCAGGTCCATTCTGCGGTCCACATTTGAGTTATGCGACCGCAGATTTGCATCGCATCTTTGACCTTGAGTTTCTTCTTGTTCGTTTAGCGGTGCATCTGCGGTCTGCATGTTGATTCTGCGATCGCAGATTGTACCGCATTCTTGACATGATTTTTAGCTCCAGACCCCGTAAGATTCTGCAATGTGAGAGACGAGTATGCAGTCCGCATGTGTGTTATGCGACCGCAGATTTACATTTGTGCAATATCATGCTCTTTTCTTGTCTTTTTGCGTCCATTTTCATATCCTTGGTCTTCCATTCTTTTTGTGATGTAAGAACAACAAATCTACATGAGTATCAGTTATAATTGCATTAAAACAAGCTAGAATCTAAGCAATTAGTATTAGAATGTGCCGAACTTCTATGGCACATCAACACCCCTAACTTAAACTCTTGCTTGTCCTCAAGCAAGCAAAACATACTCAGCCTATTCTTAACTCTATTTACAAATATGAAACAGTAGTGACTCAGGATGGTGTTCATTGCTAGTTCTTCCAGAATTCATTTACAATTGCTTCACCCTTCCTAGATTAGAAGTATGTACAGAGAAAACTAATCAATCCTATAAACTCAGAGCCTCAACATTGTGACTAGATGCTACCCTCAGCTGAGTGCACGTTCAATTGACTCAAAAAGCTCAACTTCAGTTCAATTCCACAGTTCATATACCCTTACAAGAAAGAAAGTCCCAGAATCATAATATTTACAAAGATGGCAAAGAGGGATCATTTACAAACACACACACTCTCAGAAAGAACTTCAAGTGCTACAACATGTCATACCATAGGCTTGCCCTTATTGTAATTCGCCGCTTATTCAAGAATGTTCGGTTGGAGGTCTCATCAGGGATTTTTGGCTTTAATGTAGGTTCAGGTATGGGTTGGATAGACATTTGGGTACAAGTGACTTCACCTTCTTTGAGCACTAATCACATTTTACCATTCTTTTGCATTCCTTTTCAAACCCCATATCTTGTTTTCGTCTAGCCTCCAGTATATAGCTACCTTACATACCTTTTCATCATTGTTCAAGACTCCCAATTTTGTAAACATAAGCATTATTAGATTTTTCTTTTCTTTTCCTTTCTCTTCTCTTACTTTTGGTTATCATTTTTTTTGGAGCTTGAACAATTTCACAAACTCTTTTGAGGTATGATGCCCTAAACTCACATACACCCTTAACGAACTTCCATTTTCACCTTACCCCCAACTTAGGCTTTTAGCCTCATTCTTAGTGTTCAAAGAGGGATGGGTTCAAGAGAGGAGATTGTTTTTCAAAACAGGAAAGGCTTGTAATGAGTTGGCCAAAGAAAGGTTAAAAAGGCTCAAATTGGGTGCTAGAGGTACCCTTTATGCACGGGTATGATTCAAAGGCTAAAGAGGGTTTGCACATAATCACAACGAATGCATAAGATCATTCCTCCAACCAAACATACTAACATTAGCATTGAAAGACTAACCGGGCAAGTTCTAGATGACAGAAGTAAACACGAGAATTATATACAAACAAAGAACTCACACACACATGGTACATGAACTGCTTCATTCACATTATTTGACACTTCCGAGTAACTATTTTGCAACTCAAAGCTTTCATCATAGATACAAGTATAATTCTAGGTTGCCATAGAGTCACAGAGTGAGCCTCAGATTCACAGAATTGATCATAGAGACAAATTCCATTAAGACAGTCATCAATCTATCTATCATTGGGAAAAGTCGACAAGAATGGCAATAGGAAGGTATGTGCTATGTACAGATACACATGCTCGATACTAGGCAATTACACCAAACCGGTCACACTAATTTACACATAAGATCCTGATTCTACTATTACACCCTTGGAAAAGAACCAGAAAAAGAAAAACCAAGGGGAATTGATTCACAAAGTGATATTTAACAAACACGAATTCAACAACTTTTATCAAAAAAACCAAAATCATACATCCCTCATATACCAAAGTCATACATCACAAATACATGAGTTTCCAGCTATATACACAACTTATACACAACAAAAATCACATAAAGCTACCTGCCCACCCCAACTGCAAACGATGCATTGTCCCCAATGCATAGAAGTAAAGAGTTGAGTTTGAGTGGAAGCTCCCTGAGGAAAACTAAGTGCGATGGGAGTCGGCAACTGGCTGAGTGCTGGAGGGGTCACCCTATGATGTGGTAGTGAGAACTGGCACTGGCTTAGTCGGGAGTGTGATCTCCTCCGCTGGTGGCTGCTCTGAAGTAGGGGAAGGAACTAGCTGTGTAACTGGGACTGAGGCTGGAGGGACAATATTATCGTCTAGCACCTGAGAGCTACTGGATGCACCCGCTGTAGATGGGGATGCTACAGGAGCTGTCATACCTCCTCTGTCAATCAAAGATCTATCCAAGAAAATCTTCATATGTGCCCTCGCTACCTAGTCAGCACTAGCATATGCACTCTCATCATCTTGAGTAGAAACCTCAGCAACCGTCTTCCCCTTATAAACAAGCTGAGGGGCTTCGTCACTGGAGAACCCCAAACTATCTTCTTCCTCATCCTCCCCATCACCCTCAAACTTGTCTTACCTATTAGTCTCCTCATCAGAATCAATATCAATATGACCGGTGGGAGCATCTGTATGAGAGCCTCTGGGAGTAAGAACCACAGGATCCGCCATCAAATTCGTGAAATCAAGCCCCAAGTCTGGAACTGAGCCTGTACCTTGAGCACCTTCCGAGGGAATGAGGGATGAAAGATCGAATTCCAAATTTTGCCATTTTTGGAATTCGACCTTCTTAGAGGCAACCTCCTTCTTGAGGTCGGGCATGCCACTCACCACACCTCTTTCCAATTTCTCCACCCGCAACTCAAATCCCTTTAGCCGCTCCGCATATGCTGATTGCTTTTGCTAAATATATATCACGGCCGCTTGCATGGGAGTGAGGGCTTGCTTGATCAAATTAGGTAAAGTCTTCAGTAGCTGGTCAACTTTGGTGTTTGCATGTTGGGCCAATATAGCAAGCTTTGAGACTGCTGGAGGAGCAGATGGAGTCTGAATATGTGTAGATGTAGGGGCAGTCTTAGGAGTAAAGGACTCTGCAACATCTGCTTTAGGAGTGACACTAGGTTGGGATGTAGGAAGGTCCTCCTAAACAACACAAATGGGAGGCACTACCGCGCCACCATGACGGGTTATATCAATAATACGTGCCTCTCTGCCCATTTTGTCCTTCCGAACATCCACCGGGACATTAGCCGCTTGGCATAGAGCTGTGATCAATGCTGGGAATGGGAGAGATGTAGCATCCTTCAAGGCCCGCTTACCCATTTCTTGAAATATGACAGACCCACATCGATCTTGATGCCCTGTATCATGAAAGCTACCAGGATAGCATTGTCAATGGCAATTTCGGTTTCGTTCTGTGTAGAGATCAATCTGGATGCAAGGAATACCAGCCAGTATCGTCCCTCCCGCGAGAAACTTTCCTTGTAGATCTAGTGTCCTGGTTGTATCCATGTTGGTGTCCCAATTGCAATGACAGAGGCAATCCAGCTACGTTCACCCTCTTTGTTTGAAAACTTGGCATCATACTCCGCCGTTGATGTGCCGTCCTCCCACTCTTGGACGAGTAGCTTGTTTATGGCTGTGGCACTGTACTTGACGGTGAAGCCCTGAACTTCTACCTTCTCCAGATACACCCTCTAATGCTTATGGTGCTTGGTTCTAGATTTTCCATAGGATGTGTAGAACTCGCGCACCATTGATTCATTGTACTCAGCAGGAAGTTTAGTGAAAGTGATCCATTTCCTCTGCTTGATGTTAGCGAGGATGTGAGATTATCTCTCCTTCAGCCCATTTAGACTTAATTGCTTTTCAGGTAAGCGACCTCAGGAGGAGCCCAGCTTTATACCTGTCCCTAGACCTCTCAACTCCCCAGCAGATATAGTATTCTGCACCTTCGACCCATTGCTTTCTCTGGGCTTCAGCATGTATGTCTACCTCACGGCGAAGCTCCTCCTACTCAGGCTGGGAGGGTTGTTGCTGTGCATGTTCAACTTTTTGTTTCTTCGCCTGGAGAGGCTTGGTTGCTATTTGTTTTTGTCTGGGAGACATATCTGCACAAGGGTGGAATAACAATGTCAAGACTTTGGGAGAAGATTCAAAGAATTCATAAAGAAAAGTCAAAAATGCGGTCCATTCTGCGGTCGCAGAACCACTCTGCGGACCATAGAATCACCGCAAATATGCTTATCCAACAAGTTGGTCAATCTAAGATGCATAATGCGGTCGCAAAACCACTATGCGGACCGCAGAGTCATCGCAGAATGATAATTTTATATTTCAAAATTTTCCAATTCACTGTTTCAATCTGCGGTAGATATGCGAACCGCAGATCAATTCTGCGACCGCATTCTCTACCGCATATTTATCATTATGCTCAACCAACAAAGGAATTTATTATGCGGTCAATCTGCAGACTGCATAACAATTTTTCGATCGCAGAATGACCGCAAAAATTCATCTTCTCCAGGTGAGCTAGGGTTAGGTTTGCGACCATAATGCGGTCCGCATACCAGACATGCGGACCGCAGAACTCATCGTTCTTCAGAAGACAAACCCTAGTCTCCTACAATGGCTACCCTATTCTTGTTCAATCCCATCTCCCCCATCATGCTTAGCCCAAATGCGACCATTTTTAGCAATAATCAACCACACAAACTAACTTAGATCAAACCTTTGCACATGAGCTTCGAATGAAAAAGAGTGGAAGAGATTCACATACCAGGAGTAATGTACAAGTGTCGATTAAAGAGTAGTTTTTTAGTTTGGGGGTTGCTGTTGCTTGGGTTCGATCGGATTCCCTTTGCCTCCTATTCGAATTCTTTTATTTTTCTTTATTTTCTGTCTTTTTCTTCTTTTCTCTTTTTTTGTTTTTATTTTGTTTTGAAACGAAGCGTAAGTGAGACGTACCTTGCAAATCTGTGGTGCTATCTGCGGTGGCCAAAGAATCGTAGAGCACACTATGCGATCACATATGTGTTCTACGATATGGGTGTGAAGGATTTTAGAAGGCCTCAAATGCGGTCAAACCTGCGGTCGTAGATTCAACATGCGGACCGCGGAATGAACATTTCCGCCACATTTACAAATACCAATTTTGGCTCTTCTCTGATTATATCTGCAGTGGATCTGCAGACCGCAGATCAATTCTGCGACCGTATTTCTACCGCATTTTTCACGCTGTGCTTTTCCTTCTCTTTTTCAAGTATATTCACCAAGTGTTGAGATCTTTTGAGCTCCCTGCACTCCAACAGACTTTGTAAACATGAAAAAAAAAATGTAAAGAGAAAAAGGGTGTTACCACCCATGGGTTGGCTCCCATAAAGTTCTTGATTTAATGTCGCGGCACGACGGGATTGATGTTCCTTCAATTTCATCAGTGGTCGGGCAAGGACCATATTTGAGAGCCAGCTGCTCCACCAAAAGCTTTTCACCATCAATGCCCAAGTAATGCTTGATGCGTTGTCCATTTACTTTGAATGTCCGAGACCTGTCTGTTGATTCTAGTTCTACCGCTCCATACGGTGAGACATTTACCACTATGAATGGACCAGACCATTTGGTATTGAGCTTGCTCGAAAACAATTTGAACCTCAAGTTAAAGAGCAAGACCAAATCACCCGCCTTGAACTCTATCCTCAAGATCTTCTTGTCATGAACAAACATCATCCTCTATTTGTACACAACTGCACTTTCATAAGCATGAAACCGGAATACTTCCAGTTCATTGAGTTGTGTCAACCTCAAATTCGCAGCCTCAGCCCATTCCAGATTCAACTTCTTCAATACCCACATGGCTTTGTGTTCTAATTCCACGGGTAGATGACATGCTTTACCAAAGATGAGCCGGTACACAGATGTACCAATAGGAGTTTTGTAGGCCATACGGTATGCCCACAATGCATCATCTAGCTTTCTTGACCAGTCGGTCCTATTTGTGTTCACAGTTTTTCTAAAATATTTTTGATCTCCCGGTTGGAAACTTCAACTTGACCACTCGACTGCGGATGATAAGGTGTGGCCACCTTGTGCTTGACACCATACTTTTCAAGTAACCCCGCAAAAGCTCTGTTGCAGAAGTGTGATCCACCATCACTAAGAATGGCTCTAGGGGTGCCAAACCGAGTGAATATGTTCTTCTTCAAAAATGCGGTGACACTCCTCGCCTCATTTTTTGGTAAGGCAACGGCTTCAATCCATTTGGACACATAATCCACATCCACCAATTTCATCGCATAAGAACTCACGAAGGGACCCATGAAGTCGATCCCCCACACATCAAAGATCTCTATCTCCATCACAAAGTGCATCGGCATTTCATGCCTCTTGGAAATAGAACCTTGTCATTAACATTGATCACAAGCATTGACCATTTGATTGGCATCATGGTAGATGGACGGCCAATAGTATCCATATTCAAGAACTTTTTCCACTGTTTGATTTCCTCCATGATGACCCCCAACCGGAGAGTCATGGCATGCCTTGAGAATTGGCATCATCTCTTTTTCGGGAACACATCTTCTAATGACATTGTCAGCACAAACACGGAACAGATATGGCTCCTTCTGAGTATTGTCGTCAATCTCTCAAGAACATTTTCTTTTGATATGATTCCAAATCATCAGGGATAAGGTCACTCACAAAATAGTTAGCAATATCGGCATACCAAGGAGAAAAGGTGCTAGACAATGCCAATATATTCTCATGTGGAAAAGCATCATTGATTTCAAGATCACCTTGTGGTCTCCCTACTTCCTCAAGCCTTGACAAATGATCCACCACTTGATTTTGCGTTCCCTTGCAATCTTTGACTTCATAGTCAAATTCTTGCAACAACAAGACCCATCGTATCAACCGAGGCTTTGCATCTTTCTTTTCCATAAGGTAACGAAGAGCTGCATGATCCGTATACACTATCACCTTGGATCCCAACAAATATGCCCGGAACTTCTCAAAATCATATACAATAGCAAGAAGCTCTTGCTCCGTCATTGTGTAGTTTACCTGTGCTCCATTGAGAGTTTTGCTGGCATAGTACGCCGGATGAAGAATTTTGTTGTGGTGTTGACCTAGCATCGCTACAGTAGCCACACCACTGGCGTCACACATGAGCTCAAAAGGAAGAGACCAATCGGGAGTGAAAATAATAGGTGCCGAAGTGAGCTTGAGTTTCAACGCCACAAAAGCCTTAAGACATTTTTCATCAAATACAAATTTTGCATCTTTCTCGAGGAGCTTGCACAAGGGGTTAGCAATCTTTTAGAAGTCTTTGATGAAGCGCCTGTAAAACCCGGCATGCCCTAGAAAACTTCTCACGCCCTTCATGGTAGTTGGTGGAGGAAGCTTAGAGATGATATCAATCTTCGCCTGGTCAACTTCAATACCCTTTTTTGAAATTTTGTGCCCAAGCACAATGCCTTCGTCGACCATGAAGTGACATTTCTACCAATTTAGTACGATATTTGTCTCTTCGCATCTTTTAAGCACTTGCTTGTGATTGCCAAGACAATGCTCAAATGAGTCCCCAACTATCAAGAAATCATCCACGAATACCTCAATAAAATCTTCAACCATATCAGAAAATGGACATCATACATCGTTGGAAAGTAACCGGCGCATTACACAAGCCAAATGGCATTCAGCTAAAAGTAAACATGCCATATGGACAAGTAAATGTTGTATTTTCTTGATCCTCCAACGCGATGTTGATTTGATTATATCTAGAATACCCACCAAGAAAGCAATAGAATGACCTTCCCGCTAGCCGATCAAGCATTTTATCAATAAAGGCATAGGGAAATGGTCTTTGCCTGTTTCATCGTTTAGCTTTCGATAGTCCATGCACACTCGCCATCCAGTCACTGTTCGTGTTGGGATGAGCTCATGTTATTCATTTTCTATCACGGTTATGCCCCCCTTTTTGGGCACACACTGAACTGAGCTCACCTATGAACAATCCGCAAGGGGGTACACTACTCTGGCATCTAACCACTTTATGATCTCCTTTTTCACCACCTCCTGCATTGATGGGTTCAACCGTCTTTGATGCTCAATGCTTGGCTATGTGTCGCTCTCCAATTGGATTTTCTGTTCACAAATCCCCGCGAGAATCCCATGAATGTCTGTGATTTTCCATCCAATAGCCTGCCTGTGATCTCTCAAGACCTCCAACAATCTTTCTACCTTCAAATCATTCAAAGAAGACGAAACGATTACGAGTTAGGTGTCATTAGAGCCTAAGAATTTATACCTTAAGTGCGCCGGGAGAGGCTTAAGCTCTAATTGCGGTGGTTCAATGATGGATGGTTTGGTGGGAGGTGTGGCTCTATTTTCCAAGTCAAGACAGAGCTTGGCCAGAGCATAAGTGTAGGATCCAAGACCCTCCAATGCGTTCACCGAATCCATGTATCCCTCCATGTCCTCACCATCAAAATTCACTATGATTTCCGCCAATGCCTCACCAAGGCATTGCTCTTCAATTTTTACTTCGGCGGCATCTTCAATCTCATCAACCACCTCAATCACGGAGATGCTTTCATATTTATGGGGCAACTTCATACTCTTGCTAGATTGGAAGGTAACTTCTTCGTCATTCACCCGGAATTTGATCTCATTTCGTTCTGAATCCAAAAGTGCTTTTCCGGTTGCCAAAAATGGTCTCCTCCAGATGATGGGGATATCTTTATCAATGGAATAATCTAGAATCACAAATTCAGTGGGCAAATGAAATTCGCCGACTTTCACAATCACATCATCAACAATGCCTACTGGTCGCTTAATGGATCGATCGACCATTTGTAACCTCATGCTTACTGGCCTTGGCATCCCTAATCCTGATTGCTTGTAGATGGCAATAGTCATCAAGTTGATACTATCCCCATTGTCACAAAGGTCTCTAGCAAAGTCTCGCTCTCCGATAGTGCATGGAATGGTAAATGCTCCCGGGTCCTCTTTCTTTTGGATAGGGCTCTTGGCAATGATAGAGCTAACCCGATCAGTCATGTTCACCACCTCATTCTTTGTTGTCCTCTTCTTGGTGACCAATTCCTTCAAATATTTGGCAAACCCGACATTTCTTGGAAAGCCTCCAAGAATGGAATGTTCACCGACAATTGCTTAAGGATATCATTAAACTTTTCAAGCTTGCTATGTTTAATCCCTCTAACAAGTCTTTGAGGAAATGGTGGAGGAGGTCTGGGAATAGGAGTTGGAGTTTTTGATGTCTCCTTCTCTTTTTCCTTTTCCTTCACCTGTTCTTAGATCACTTCTTGAACTTTTTCTTTTTCCGGCACCTTCTCAACTTCTACAACCCTTTGTTCTTCGGCTTCAACTTCAACTTCTTGTTCGGCTTCTTCCCCCACAACCTTTTGCTCAATGTCACCTTGTAGAACCTTCCCACTTCTAGTCGTTATCGCCATGACGTGAGAGCTTGAACTACCTCTGCCACTCTTCGGGTTCGCAATGGTATCACTCGGAAGTTGCCCTTTTCTCTTTGGGTTTTGCTCTCGTGAAAGGTCCCTCATTAACATCTCTAATTTTTGGATAGATGCGGTATGAGAGCTAACCACCTCGGTCATGTTTCTCATGGATGCGTCTGACTTTTCTTGATTCTGAAAAACTCTCTCAAGCATGCTTTCTAACTTCGAATCACTTGACGACCATTGATTTGCATAATTACCTTTCATGGGAACATATGGGTTGGAGCTACAGTTTGCGAAGTTGTTGTCGTTGTTCCAATTTCCTTGTTGAGACTTACCTTGGTCATTTATCCACTGTTGGTTTCCTTGCCCTTGGTAAGCACACTTACATTTGTAGCAAGTCCGGCAATCAGTTGATCCCTCTCCTAATTTTCCTTGATCAAAGTGCTCAAGGAAGGAGAGCCATATGAAATTCCTCCGGTAGCATCTTTGGAATGCCATGATTGGTTGTGCTTTGCCATTTTGTCCAGGATTTGCATCACTCGAGAAAATATTTTATCCATGAAAGATCTGTCAGCTGCATTCTTGGCTATCTCTTGGTTCATAGGATCCAAGCCCATGTAGAATTTTTCCAACAACATGGAATCCGGGAACCCATTGTTTGGAGGCCTCACCAAGTACAATTTGAAACGATCCCATGCCTCATGCAACTGCTCTCCCTGCATTTGCTTGAAGAAAAATATCTTGTCCCGCAATTCAAACTTTTTACTTTGCGGGAACCACTTGGACAAAAACGCCCGAACAAGCTGAGAACATGTATGAATGTAGTTGGGAGGTAGATTCTGGAGCCATTTCCTTGCATCCTCAACTAGAGAGTACTTGAAGCATCTCAACCTTAGGGCATTGTTAGTTACATTGTTTTGCTTATGCAATGTGCACACACCCACGAAGTTCCTAAGGTGTTGCGTTGGATAATCAAGAGTGGAATTTCTGAAAAATCCTGCTGCCTAAAGAATCAGAATTAACCCATGTTCCAATTTGAATGTAGCCGCTCCAACGGCCGGAGTCACAATAGCATTGGTATCATCAATGTATTATTCGATATCAGCAAAGGGATTTTCCCCCATTTCACCCTCCACATCTTCTTCATAATCCGGCATGTTTCCTATCAACACCAAGCAAAGCAAGCAAAGTGTGATAGAATAGAAATAAACTTAAGTAAAGTACACACTAAATAGTAATTTCAAGAACTGTATTCCCCGGCAACGGCACCAAAATTTGATATGCTCAATTACACATTAATAAATAGTGTAAGGCTGTCGATGTCAAATATAATAACCCAAAAAGGTTGGGGTCGAATCCCACAGGGAATAGGTGTGAAAAGGTTACTTGTTTAGTGTGTTGCTAGACTCGAGTTTGATCTCTATTCGGTTAATTGTAACAAGAGAGAATGGTGTATAGTGACAAGAGTATGTATGATTGTTTGAGTTTGAGTAACAACTAATTTTAACATTTAATGAGTAAACAAGTGGATAAAAGGAACCAAGGTTGTGTCCCCTTTAATGTAGTGTAATGTCAACATGTGTTAATATGATATATTTCTAATGGGAGGTCCTTTAGATATGCAAATGATGTCTAAGATACTACCCAATATTTTCCAATGAATGACTATTATTTCCTCTTTATCATTTTCCAAAATATAAAAGAGTTGCTATTAAGAACCATCAATAAATGCCAATTAAAACCCACTTATTCCTAAGCGATTTTATCAAACAAGGTTTAAAGCCTTGAGTCATTGATATTTGCTTCTACCAAATTCTAACCCATTTTCCGAAGCAAAGCAAGAGTTTAATGTATTTTATTAATATTTGCAACCACCAACAACGAATGAATAACAAGAAGTAAATAAATATCAACATACCATTATATATATATATATTCAATGTTAAACACCCATTAACATAACACCCATTTAGGGTCCACAACCTTAGTATTTAAAAATAGCTACACATTCTAAAGCACAAAACCAACTAATAATAAGTGTCATAAATTCTTATAAAGAGGAGATTCTTCACCCAAAAGCTTCCAAAAAGAGGTAATATTAATGTCTTGGAATGTAGCTTAAAGGTAAGACAAGATGAGCCCACAAATGTCTCTTAAAATTATTTATAGGTGGACCAATTTTGGGGTAGAAAATGGACAAATTTACCCTTCCAGGTCACGTCTACGACCACAAACTTGTCGCATAACAGGTCTGCAGTCTGCATTTTGAGCAACCTCTCCGCAGATCCAAAACCCTAAGTACCAGGCCTTTATCGTAGGTCTATTCTGCGGTCCGCATTTGAGTTATGCGACCGCAGATTTGCATCGCATCTTTGACCTTGAGTTTCTTCTTGTTCGTTCTGCAGCGCATCTGCGGTCAGCATATTGATTCTGCGGTCGCAGATTAAGCGGCATTCTTGACATGATTTTTAGCTCCACACCCTGTAACGCTCTGCGATGTGAGAGACGAGTATGCAATCCGCATTTGTGTTCTGTGACAGCAGACTAGACCGCAGATTTGCATTTGTGCAATATCATGCTCTTTTCTTCTCGTTTTGCGTCCATTTTCATATCCTTGGTCTTCTCTATCACTTGTGCTGTAAGAACAATAAATCTACATGAGTATTAGTTATAATTGCAATAAAAAAAGCTAGAATCTAAGAAATTAGTATTGAAATGTACCGAAATTCTTCGGCACATCAAGGCTCCTCTCTGTGTATTTCTGTGGTTAAAATGCGGTCCGCATATCATTAATGTGACCGCATTTCCGCCGAAGATTTCACATTGTGCCTATTCTTCAATTTTTCATGTACTTGCACCAAGTGTTTAGATCATTTGAACCCCCTGCACTCCAACAAACACGTTAAATTTCCCAAACAACTTTGTCTACAAAAAATGAAAAGTGCAAAGAACAAAAGGGTGTTACCACCCATGGTTTGTCTCCCATGAAGAGCTTGATTTAACTTCTCGGCACGACGGAACTGATGTTTCCTTGATTCCACTTAGTGTCAGGCATAGACTATCTTTGAGAGCCAGCTGCTCTACCAAATGTTTTTCACCATTACTGCCCAAATAATTCTTGATGCGTTGGCCATTTGTTGATTCTAGTTCCACCGCTCCATACAGAGATACATTTACCACTTTGAAGGTACCAGACCATTTTGATTTAAGATTACCCGGAAATAATTTGAGCCTCTAATTAAAGAGCAAGACCAAATCACCCGCCTTAAATTCTCTTTTAAAGTTCTTCTAGTCATGGACAAACTTCATCCGCTCTTTGTACACAACGGGACTTTTATAAGCATGGAACCAGAATTCCTCCATTTCATTGAGTTGTGTCAACCTCAAATTTATAGCTTCAGCCCAATCCAGGTTCAACTTTTTCAATGCCCACATAGCTTTGTGTTCCAATTCCACGGGTAGATGACATGCTTTACCAAAGACGAGCCGATAAGGAAAAGTACCAATAGGAGTTTTGTAGGCTGTGCGGTATGCCCACAATGCATCATCTAGCTTCCTTGACCAGTCGGTCCTATTGGCGTTCACAAGTTTTGCTAGAATTCTTTTGATCTCCTGGTTAACAACCTCAACTTTACCTCTTGACTGCGGATAATAAGGTGGGTCACCGTGTTCTTGACACCATAATTCTCAAGTAGCCCAGAAAAAGCTTTGTTACAAAAATGAGATCCACTGTCACTAAGAATGGCTCTAGGAGTGCCAAACTAAGTGAATATGTTCTTTTCCAAGAAGGTGGTCACACTCCTTGCCTCATTGTTTGGTAAGGAAACGGCTTCAACCCATTTGGACACGTAGTTCACAGTTACCAAGATGTATTTCATCTTACAAGAGCTCAAAAAGGGACCCATGAAGTTGATTCCTTACAAAAATGAGATCCACTGTCACTAATAATGGCTCTAGGAGTGCCAAACTAAGTGAATATGTTCTTTTTCAAGAAGGTGGTCACACTCTTTGCCTCATTATTTGGTAAGGAAACGGCTTCAACCCATTTGGACATGTAGTCCACAGCTACCAAGATGATTTCATCTCACAAGAGCTCACAAAGGGACCCATGAAGTCGATTCCCCACACATCGAAGATCTCTATCTCCATCACAAAGTGCATTGGAATTTCATGCCTCTTGGAGATTGAACCTTGTCGTTGACATTGGTCGCAAGCCTTGACCATTTGATTGGCATCATTGTATATGGAAGGCCAATATTATCCACATTCACGAACCTTGGCTGTCGTTCGATTTCCTCCATGATGACCCTCAACCTGTGGATCATGGCATGCCTTGAGAATTGGCATAACTTCTTCTTCGGGAACACACCTTATGATAATATTGTCAGGACAAACACAGAACTAATATACTTCCTCCCAATAGTATTGCTGGCAGTCTCTCAAGAACTTCTTCCTTTGATATGATTCCAGTGCGTCAGGGATAAGGTCACTCACCAAATAATTAGCAATATCGAACTACCAAGGAAAAAAGGTACTAGATAATTCCAATGTGCTCATCCGGGAATGCATCATTGATTTCAAGATCCCCCTTTGGTCTCCCTGCTTCTTCAAGCCTTGAAAAATGATACGCCACTTGATTTTGTGTTCCCTTGTGATCCTTGATTTCAAAGTCATCAATCGAGGTTTTGCATCTTTCTTTTCTATGAGATAACAAAGAACTACATGACTCGTGTACACTATCACCTTGGACCCCAACAAATACGCCTGGAACTTCTCAAATGCATATACAATAGCAAACAACTCTTGCTCAGTCCCTATGTAGTTCACTTGTGCCCCAGAGTTTTACTGGCACAGTACACTGGGTGAAGTATTTTGTTGTGGCGTTGGCCAAGCATTGCTCCAATGGCTACACCACTGGCGTCACACATGAGCTCGAAAGGAAGTGACCAATCGGGCGTGACAATAATTGGTGTCGTGGTGAGCTTATGCTTCAACTCCTCAAAAGCTTTAAGACAGTTCTCATCAAATACAAACTTGGTATCCTTCTAACGGAGTTTGCATAAGGGGTTAGCGATCTTGGAGAAGTCCTTGATAAAGCGCCGGTAAATCCCAGCGTGGTATAGGACACTGCTAACACCCTTCACGGTGGTTGGTGGAGGAAGCTTAGACATAATATAAATCTTTGCTCGGTCAAATTCTATTCCTTGCTTTGAAATTTTGTGCCCAAGCACGATGCCTTCGTCGACCATAAAGTGACATTTCTCCTAATTTAGCACAATATTAGTCTCTTTGCATCTTTTGATTATTCGTCTGAGGTTGTCAAGACAATGCTCAAATTAGTCACCAACTATCGAGAAGTCATCCATGAACACTTCAAGAAAATCCTCAACTATATCAGAGAAAATGGACATCATACATTGTTGGAAAGTGGTTGCAGCATTGCACAAGCCGAATGGCATTCGGCTAAAAGCAAATGTGCCATATGGGCAAGTGAAAGTAGTTTTCTTCTGATCATCCTATGCAATGTTGATTTGATTATAGCCGGAGTAACCGTCGAGGAAATAGTAGAATGACCTCCCCGACTCCAATGCGTTTACTGACTCCAATGCATTTACCGAATCCATGTATCCCTCCATGTCCTCACCATCAAAATTCACCAAGATAGCCGCTGATGCCTCACCAAAGCATTGTTCTTCCCTTTTTAATTCGACGGCATCTTCAACCACATCTATCACGGATATGCTCTCATACTTATGGGGTAACTTCATACCTTGCTAGCTAGAAAGGTGACTTCTTCATCATTCACCTGTAATTTTATTTCATTTCGCTCCCAGTCCATGAGAGCTCTTCCTGTGGCTAGGAATGGTCTACCCAAGATTATGGGGATTTCTTTATGAACCGCACATTCAAGAATTACAATGTCAATGGGCAAATGGAATTCACCAGCTTTTACAATCACATCATCAACAATTCCTACCGGTCACTTAATAGATCGATCAGCCATTTGTAACCTCATGCTTGTTGGGCGTGGCTTCGCTAATCCTCTTGCTTGTAGATGGCAAGTGGCATCAAGTCGATACTAGCCCCACTATCACAAAGGGCTCTTGCAAAGTCACGCTCCCCGATAGTGCATGGAATAGTAAATTCTCCCGGGTCCTCTTTTTTTGGACAGGGCTTGTGGAAATGATGGAGCTAACCCGGTGAGTCATGTTTACCACCTCATTCTTTGTGGTCCTCTTCTTGGTGATCAAATATTTCAAATATTTGGCAAACCTCGGCATTTCTTGGAAATCTTCCAAGAATGGAATGTTCACCGACAATTGCTTTAGGATATCACATAATTTCTCAATCTTGCTATCTTAAACCCTTCTAATAAGTCTTTCAGGGAAAGGTGGTGGAGGTCTAGGAATAGGAGTTGGAGCTTTTGATGTCTCCTCCACCTTTTCCTTCACTACTTCTTGGACCACTTCTCGTACCTTCTCTTTTTCCGGCACCCTTTTAACTTCAACAACCCCTTGCTCTTCGGCTTCAACTTCTTGTTCGGCTTATTCTCCCACAACCTCTTGCTCACTATCACCTTGTTGAACTTTCCCACTTCTAGTAGTTATTGCCATGACATGAGAGGTTGAGCCACTTCCACCACTCTTCGGGTTCGCAATGGTATCACTAAGAAGTTTCCCTTTTTGCTTTGGGTTTTGCTCTCATGAAAGGTCTCCCGTTTGCATCTCTAGCTTTTGGATAGATGCGGTATGAGAGCCAACCACTTCGGCCATGTGTTCTCATGGATGCGTCCGACTTTTCTTGGTTTTGCAACACTCTCTCAAGCATACTTTCTAACTTTGACTCACTTGACGACCCTTGATTTGCATATTTACCTTTCGGAGGAACATATGGATTGGAGCTTCAGTTTGCAAAGTTGTTGTTGTTATTGTTCCAATTTCCTTGATTCGAGTTAGCTTAATAATTTCTCCATTGTCGGTTGCCTTGCCCTTGCGGGTTTGGCCTCCATGGGCTTTGTTGCCCTTGACCATGGTAAGGTTGCCTTTGATACCCTCCTTGAGGGTTGTTGATATAATTTGCTTCCTCAAAATTATCCTCTGTGATAGTTGGAATATCCTCCACTGCATTCACCATCTTTGTCTGATTCTCGGTAAATATCTTTGTTAGCACATTTACATTTGTAGCAAGCCCGGCAATCAACTGATCCCTCTCCTGATTTTCTTTGATCAAATTGCTCAAAGAAGGAGAGCCATATGAGATCCCTCCAGTAGTATCTTCTGAATGCCATGCTTGGTTGTGCTTTTCCATTTTGTCCAGGATTTGCGTCACTAGAGCAAATGGTTTATCCATAAAAGATCTGTCAGCTGCATTCTTAGCGATAGCTTTGTTCATCGGATCCAAACCCATGTAGAATTTTTCCAACAACACAGAATCCGGAAAACCATGGTTTAGAGACCTCACCAAATATAATTTGAAACGATCCCATGCCTCATCAACTGCTCCCCCTGTATTTGCTTGAAGAAACATGTCTGATCCCGCAACTCAGACTTTTTGCTTTGCGGGAATCACTTGGACATAAAAGCCCGAAAAAGCTCGGGCAATGAATGGATAAATTTGGGAGGTAGATTCTGGAGCTATTTCCTTGCATCCCCAGCTAGAGAATACTTGAAGCATCTCAACCTTAGGGCATCGTCGAATACACTGTTTTGCTTGTGTATTGTGCACACACCCAGTAAATTCCTAAGATGTTGCATTGGATCATCATCGGTGGAGTTTCTGAAGAACCCTTCTGCCTTAAGCATCAGAATTAAACCGTGTTCCACCTTTAATGTGGCCGCTCCTACGACCGGAGGCACAATGGAATTGGGTCCTCAATGTATTCTTCATTGTCTGCGAAAGGATTTTCTCCCATTTCGCCCTCCACATCATCACCAGTGTCCAACATGTTTCATATCAACACCAAGCAAAGCAAGCAAAGTGTGATGGAATAGAAATAAACTTAAGTGAAGTACACACTAAATAGTAATTTCAAGAACCGTATTCCCCGGCAATGGCGCAAAAATTTAATGCGCTCAAATTACACTTTAATAAAGAGTGTAAGGCGGTCAGTGTCAAATATAATAATCCAACAAGGTTGGGGTCAAATACCACAGGGAATAAGTGTGAAAAGGTTACTCGTTCAGTGTTTTGCTCGACTAAAGTCTTATCTCTATTTGGTTAATGGTAACAACATAGTGGTTTAAAGTGACAAGAGTATGAATGATGTTTGTTGTGAAATAATAACTAATTGCAATATTTAATGAGTGAACAAGTGGATTAAAGAAACCAAGGTTATGTCCTCTTTAATGAAATGTAATGTCTACATGTGTTAATATAATATATTTCTAATGCAAGGTTCTTATGATATACAAATGATGTCTAAGTTACTACCTACTATTTCCCAATAAATGAGTAGTATTTCCTCTTTATGATTTTTCCAAATGTAAAAGAGTTGTAATTATAAATCACCAATAAATTCCAATTAAAACCCACTTATTTCTAAGCTATTTTATCAAACAAGGTTTAAAGCCTTGAGTCATTGATATTTACTTCTACCAAATTCTAACCCATTTTCTCAAGCAAAGCAAAAATGTAATGGCTTTTGCTAATGTTTTAAACCACAACAATAAATGAAGAATGAGAAGTAAATAAATGTCAACCAACCATTACACATATATTCAATGTTAAACACCCATCAACATAACACTCATTTTTTGTCCACAACATTAGTATTTAAAGTTAGCTACACATGTTAAAACACAAAAACCAACTAATATTTAATGTCATAAATGCTTACTAAGTAAGTAATCTCCAACCAAAAGCTTGAGAGAGAATATTTTTGTCTTGGAATGTATCTCAAAAGTTGGACAAGATGAGCCCACAAAGGCTTCATAAAACTATTTATAGAGGGACAAAAATCGGGAAGAAAAATAGATAAAATTTCCATTTCAGGTCCGAAATGCGACCACATTCTTGTCGTAGAACCAATATGTGGTCTGCATTTTGAGCTTCTTCCCCGCAAATTAAAACCCTAGTTTTCAGGTCCTCGTTTTATTTTCATTCTGCAGTCCGCATTTAAGCTATGCGACCACCGTTTTCACCGCATTTCTAACCTTCAGTTTTCTTCATGGATGATTTGCGGTCCATTCTGCGGCTCGCATGTTGATTCTGCGGTCGCATAGTGGACCACATTCTTGACTTGGAATTTGGCTCAGCACTCTGGTTCAGTCTGCGATTTTTATGTGTAATCTACGGCTCGCATGTCAGATATGCGACCGCATAGTGAACCGTTGAACAGCTTAGGTGCAATATTTTGCTTTTTTCTTGTCTTTTTGCTTCTATTTTCATGTCCTTGGATTCCCCTTCCTAATATACTATAGAAATAACAAAACTACATGAGTATCGGTTATAAATGCATTAAAACAAGCTAAAATCTAAGCAATTAGTATTGATATATGTCGAAATGCTCCGACACATCAATATCCCTATAGTTGTGGTGGAGGAAAGAACTCCTGAGGAAGCTGGCCCTTGTAACGTGGTCCTCATAAAAGGCTTAGTCTGTTTCCATGGAAAAAAGGATCTACTTCTAAGTCCAAGATGAAGGAGGCAGTGAGTGATGACGATATTCTTTTCAAGTCCAAGGGGAAAGGTAAAGTTAGTGGAGAAAAGCATAGGAAATGCAAGTTAAAACGGTTGAAGAACCTAGTTCTGGGAAGAAAGCAAGAAATGACGTCTACCTTGGCTTTTAGTGACTAAGGCATCAAAAAGTTTTGTTGGGTCGTATGTTGACCCAATAATCTCTGAGATGGCAGAAATGGGTCAGCTTCTAGAAATGGTGGAGTTTCAGCAATGGACACATCTATTCTACATTGATGCTCCTAAAGTGGATGAAGAGGAGGTCAAGATTTTCTTCGACGGTCTCCTTCCAGTTGATACTCACCATGTGTGTGATTTAGTCAATGGGGTGGATATTGCCTTTGACGTGAAATTTCTTGGGAAAATTCTGCAGGTTCCTACAGTTAGGGTGTCTAGTCTAAGAAATGTTTGTCAATACAACTTTCAAAATACAGTCGTGAATGATAATTCTAATCAGGAGACCAGGTCCATAAGAAAGCACTACTTCCTGTCTACCAGTTGTTGTATGAGTTGGTTAACAAAGACCAGTTACCTCGAACAGAAAGGCGATCTATCACTTCCAAATCTGATCTATTCTTAATAGAGCAATTGGACGGTTCCAACCCTTAGAGTCTGCCTGCCATAATGATTGACCACATGCAGAAAGTGCCTAATTTCAAGGATGGAAATGACAGGCTTCCCTTTGGATTCTTGCTTACACAAGTGTTCTAATACTTTGAGGTTCCACTAGGAACATGTAAAGTAGGGACCATAAGAGGACATTCTCACAGACAACTTTAGAAGAGTGCGAGTGTATTGAGAAGTATGGGGTGTAGGGAGCACTTCAACTCTGTCTCATCTCATCAATGCCCAAAATAGTGCAGTTGAGGTAAAACGTCGACTGAAGGTCAGGAATGCCATCCTGGAAGGCCAGCAAGCTCGAGCGGTTCCCATGTCGAATGATAAGGTGATCTGTTTGACCTAAGAAAATGTTGACCTCAGGGCACAAGTTGATAACCTGAAGGTTGAACTACTCAACGAGCAACAGTCGGGAAACGCCCGAATAGACCTTGTTCTCCAGATACTTGCAGCAACTTCCAAGCCTTTTCCTCCTAGTGCCCCTAAGTTTCCCCTCAGTGACCAGTTATATGGATATTCTTTTTGTTCCTTTCTTGATGGTTGGTGTATGTTTTTGTTGTTTTTTTCTTTCTATGTGGTTGCGATGTACTACTGCTACTGCTCCCGTGTTCAAGTCCAATGCTGCCTCTTCCTTTTTTCAAAGGAATAGACGTATTAATAATTATTAATATAAATCCTCTCTTATTTTTTCTAGTACTTTCTCATTTTGTTCTATTCTTTCTCATGATTGTGTTCACATATGTGGCACGAGTTAGCTTAGCTGGACTTCTTTGTGTTGTTATTCTTTTTCATGATGCCAAAAAAGGTAAAAGAAAATGAGACCAATATAGGATTTAGGGGGAACCGCATTGGGGAACTAGTTCTTAAGAATTGCATGACTTACTCTATTAAGTCATCGTCTCAAGGGAAAATCTATCACACTGGTTTTTGCTGCCTAAATTTCGAACTCATAATTGTTTATAGTTTGTCATCATCAAAAAAGCGTAAAATTGATAGATCTTGAATATTTTTACCTAATTTTGTGATGATCTAATAAACTTATTGTTAAGAACCAGAGAGGAAACCTGACCTACCTTGGATTGTTGCAAAATCTAATGAACTCCAGCAAACGGTGAACTACTATAGATTTAGGAGCTACAAACCAAACAAGAACCTGATGCTCCTGTTGTCCCTATATGGTAGTACAGAGTCATTTGGACAAATTTGGAACTAAAGTGACTGACAGCACTATTTCTACCACACTGCAATACACTAACAGCCCACTCATTCTCTAACCAAACAAATCACTCACATTATTTCAAGTGATGAGATCAAGATGTACCCAATGAGCATTATACAAAGACATCACCAGAAGGTTTCTAATGCTCATTCAATCCTTTAGAAAAAATAGAAAAATCATCCTCTCAAACTTAAAGAACAAGGTTGAAACCACTACGGACTAGTTCCTAAAAGACTAATTGTTGATGTCCTAGTTGAGTTGTAACCTTGTTATTGTACTTACTGTATCTCATAAATCACTTACTTAGAAGCATACCGATTAGGAATCCTCTTATAAATCCTTAGACTCGTTGAGTTTAGGTTGTGGCTGCAATTAGTCATAAAAAACAGTCTTTGTAATTGTAGAATTACAAAGTGGCTTGTGGTGATAGCACCACAAGTTAGAAAAAGTTTTTGTAACTAGGATAGTCACAAAGTGGCTTGTAGTAAAGGTACCACAAGTTAGTTGAGTAAATTCTTTGCAATAGGAAGCATTGTAAAGTGGCTTATAATAGGTAAGATTATAAGTTAGTAAAGTTAAAAGCCTACAGGTGTAGGTCGTGATTTTGTGATCTCTTGTGCGTGATTTTTCCACGTAAAAATCATCTGCCTCATCTACTTACTGCTTTACTAAGTGCTCTCAGCAGAAACTTGTAGAGGGCCAGGTACTCTACGATTTGGTGGACCCATACAAACTAATAGGGAGCCTCATAGAGTTTGCAAGCTTCATTAATCATTGTATGGGCTCAAGTAGGATTTGTCCACAGTCACCATGACTATTCCCTCTTTAGTAAGCAGTCTGGTTCTGACTTGATCATTATCCTGATCTATGTGGATAACCTCTTAATCACTGGTTCCTCTCCTCGGTTGATTCAGAAAGCTAAAACTATGCTCTAACATCACTTCAAGATCAAGAACCTGGGGGAGATGAGATACTTCCTTGGTCTTGAAATTGCAAGGAGCATGCATGGCATTTTGGTTTGTCAAAGGAAGTTCTCTCTTGACTCATTGTCGCACTTGTCCTTGCAAGTTCCAAACCAGCTTACACACCCCTAGACACCGCCATATGCTCACTAGTGCAGAGTATGGTCAATCCAGTCGCATGGAAATCTAGGTCCTAATGAATTGCTTAGTGATCCAAGCAACTATCAGAGACTAGTGAGGAAGCTGATGTACCTTACCATGACAAGGCGAGACATCAGCTATGATGTACAAAACTTAAGCCAAAGAAGTCACATATGGAAGGATCATTGAGGGCGGTAACATATCCGAAGAATGCACCTGGCTTGGGGATTCAATTGTCATCTCAGTCTTCTAGCCAATTCACAATATATTGTGATGCAGACTGGACTAAATGCCTAATGACTAGAAGGTCAGTGTGTGGTTTTGTCATAAAGCTAGGTGACTCTTATCTATTGGAAGTCCAAGAAAAAAAAATATGGTGTCAAGAAGCTCTGCAGAAGTTGAATACAGAAATATGGCCAATGCAATAGCAGAAGTGGTCTGGTTGACAGGGTTGTTTAAAGAGTTGAATGTGGACTCGAAACTTCCAGTGAAGTTGTATTGTGGCAGCAAAGCAGCCATTCAAATTGCTATAAATCCCATATATCATGATAGGACCAAACATATCGAGATCGACTGTCATTTCATTCAAAAGAAAATCCAACATGGCTTAATTCAGATTGCACATATCTACACAAATTTGCAAACTGCAGTTGTATTAACCGAAGGACTAGGGAAGGCACAACATCATTTTCTATTACCCAAGATGAGAGTGTACAACTTATTCGCACTACACATCTTGAGCGATAGTATTGAGTACATACACTCGATGGTAGTTAAGTAGTTAATGAGTTGAGGGTAATTATCATATACGGCTTTGGGCATAGGGGAAACTCTTATTTTAATTGACATTTGAATTTTCCATGTCATCAATTAGACAGATATCTAAGAATACAATACGGTAATTAGACAGTAGCATTTTCCAACTCTGATATAAACAGACAGTAGCAACAACACGATAATTAGACATGTGCGCAAAAGGAAATACATGCAACAACAGATATATAAGAATATGACACTATAAATACAGAGTCAGCCCTGCTAAGTAACAAAAAAGAGCTAGAATCCCGAATCCAATAACTTCAAATTCGGGTTTTGCCTCGGAGGGGAAATTGTGATTTTAATTGACATTTCAAATTTCCAAGTCATCAATCTTAGTCAATTTGTTATCCTGTTTACATAAATCTTCCTCCATCTCCTCCTCATCCTCAACATGCACTGTATTACCCTTCATTTCTTTTTTCTTTCCCCACAAAACACTATAGAGCCCGATAATAGCCACAAGTGACCCCACAACTCTGGTAAAAAAAGAAAAATTAGAGACTAATCAGTATTTTAAGTTCAATGTAACATACTAGTAACTAAAAAAATAACGGATAATTTGTTCTTTTCAATTGAATTTTCAACTTACGTTCCAACGCACAACTTCTCGCCAAGAAATGTCCAACTGAGAAAGGCAGAAAAGACTAATAATAATGAGAGGAATATAGAGACATATAGAGGTCCTTTTCTTTTTATACACCATGTAATCAAATAGAGTGCTAGTGCCGAGCTTACAATTCCCTAAGATAAACAGAAATAAAACATCTGTAAATAATAATAGAAAATATTACGCAAGTTGAGAAAGTTGCTCGTTATTGATCAAGCAAGAGAATAAGGGGAGGTTTTAGTCAATCTAGTTTTTTTGTATTTTTATTTTTTCAGAATCTAGAAGGAATGGCTTGGAGTAACTGGTAAAGTTACTGACCAGAAGGTCACTAGTTCAAGTCGTAAAAAAATATTCTGCAAAATACAGAGTAAGGTTGCATATAATACACTTTTGTAGCCCGACGCCTTTCCCCCGACACCACACATAGCATGAACTTATAAAAGGCATCGAGCTACCCTTTTTATTTTTTTAGAATTTAAGAGAAAGTCACAACGAGACCATCTGTTTAATCACTAAGATGGGTATCAAGAAAAAGTACAGTAATGAATATCATGACCAATTCATAAAAGAAAATTTTATGTAATATTACATGTATTCTTTTACCAAGATATATATATGCTAAGATCATTCTAGACTTTCAGCTGTATAAAATCTTTTATTTTTTCTTTTCTTGAAATGTAATGAATATAAAAAAGTGAAAACTTATGTACTTACATTGTAAAGAACTGAAATAGCTGTGATGGGGTTCAAAGACCAAGCAGAATTGTCATGATTAACACAAATGGCAATAATTACACATTCCAAGCTTGCCATTAAGAACATCAAAGTTGTGCTTGAATATGGAGCTGCATATCTCTCATTCACTCTCGGCTAATACAAAATCAATAAAAATAAATAATGATATCAGAAAATTATTTTAATGAGTTTAAGTTACATACACCGTCAATGTAAAAAAATTTGTATATCACTTATACCTATTGTAGTAGGTAACTATCTAATATTAAGATTAGAAATCTCACTTTTTACTATAGAAATCATTGATAGTATAAAATAAAATAATTTTTTTTTTATACTGACGATGCATATAACATAAATTCTGAACGAAAATAGGAATGAAAACTTTATTAGGAGAGAAAGAATGAAATGGTAATATTACTTGTATGATTAACCATATAGAATAAACGACTGTGCTGATTATGACTAGAAATGGCCCAGTGAAGAAATCGCCATGTCTGTTAGCTTCATTATTTTTGAATGTACGTTCTGAAAATTTCCAATGAATACCCTATTTGCCAATTACCACTTTCCCTTGATATAATGATAGCAACATAGCTCCACCAATGCATATTATTGTCCCCAACACTTTGGCTTGCCCTGCTTTACTTCTCAGCCCTACTTTTTCTAGCCTTAATTCATATATAGAAAATAAAGCCTTCTAAATTAGACATATACATATTTTGATAAATTTACATATTTGCTCAAAGGATTAGAAAGAATGAATTTAACTTATATATATATATATATATATATATATATATATATATATATATATCGTTAAAAAAAAAAAAGAAAAAGAAAAATCGGCAACATCAGTGTAACTTGACATGTTATATACTCTCTCTGTTCCAATTTATATGAACCTGTTTAACTGAACACGGAGTTTAAGAAAAAATAAAGACTTTTGGAATTTGTTGTCTTATACAAGTCAAAAAGGGGTCTAGAGTAAAGTTATAAAAGTTTCTCATTAAGAGTAGAATTGAAAAACTAAACTAAAATATTATTTTGAAATTAAGAAAAGGATCATTCTTTTTTTTAACGGATAAAAAAAATAGATTTATATAAATTGGAATGAAGGGAGTTTTAGAATTTCACTTACAAGCTTTCTCAAATTACCGATCAATGCTTATTATAAGCAATTATTTTTAACTAGTATAATCCTGTGTCAGTTGCTCACATCGTCAGTCCAAAATCCAAATACAGGAATATAGTTATGGTAGATTGACAGCTAGCGTAAAATATTACCAATTCACAGCTAGCGTAAAATATTACCAATTCATGATAAACCTCATTTATTGAGAGTATGTTGTAGTCTGTTGTTTCATGATGAACCTCATAATACATAAGCGGGGAGTTATAGAGCCAACCCTAATTTTTTTATGATTAAGACGTAGTTATTATTATATTTTTAACTATTTTTATATTCGCAGTGCATGAAAATAAAAAATAAAAAATATTACCTGCAAAGGACGGCTAGAAGGAATGTATTTGCTGGGACTAAGTTAGACATGGCTGTCGCAATAGTTGCAGTGGAATTAAGTGAATTGCTGATTGCTTACCCGAAAATAGAACACAAGAAAATTAGAAAAATTGTAAACAATGTCAACTTCGGTCTTGTTTTCCTGTGGTGGGACACAACCATCAGTCTAACATTGAAATTTTGTACAAAAATGGAAGGAATAAAAGGATAAACATCTAATAGTGCGTGTTTAGTGTGATGGAAAAAATGTTTTGATTGGTGAGTTATTCGCAAAGAAATATATTTAAAAATTAATAATTATAGTAGCCAATTAGAGAACACTTTTATTATATTTTGAGTACTAATAAAGATATGACTAGTTTTGAAGTATTAGTTGGCATAAGTAACATGAAGTTAAAAATTAAGATAGTTGTCAAAATTATATTTTTCGTCGAGAAGTGAGACGTCATTTTCCTACTTTTAATAAATATTTTCAATATTATTTCTTGTAACTAAACACTAAAGAATGACTTTTCCAAGAAATGTTTTTCTTAAAAAATGATTTTCGTTATACAAAATGTGAGACTTTCGGCCGTACTTCTAGATGTTCAAACTAGTAAACTTTAACAAGCCTCCAACAAGTTGTAGCTCACAATGGTTGAACAAGCCAACCATAGCCTCCATGAGAAGCTTCCTTATTCACACGGGAATTCCACAAAAAACCCTCACCATTTTTACTATAAATAGAGGTGCTTGCCTTCATTGTAAATCAACACAAAAATTAGAGTGTTCATCACCAATAAGAGTGAGAACAAGAGTGATCCTAGAGAGTGATCCTCGTTTGTGAGTTTTTGAGAGTTTCTTTTATGAGTCTTGTAAATACTCGTGTAATATTCTTGTGAGTAATAGAGGTTGTTTTTCTCTCAAATTTGTGTTTACCAACGCCCAATCGATCCACATACCCCAACAAGTGGTATCAGAGCCAGGTTAGAGGCGTTGGTCGAGTTTTTTAGGTGACGGGCCAAATTTGGATTTTCGGAGCTTTGCTCGAAATCCAATTCTGACGGAACCATTGGATTCATCTCGTCGAACGGAGTCCAACGCACCAAACAGCGACCTAATCGGAGTTCAAACGAGCCAAGAAATCGCGGTCAAAGTTTGGTCAACTTTGCTAGAGGTTCGCCGAGAACTCGCCGGAGAAGACAACCGTCGCCGGAAATTTTGCCGGAGAAGACGACCGGTCAACTGTAGTGAGCCAGTCAACTCTTTGAAATTGCAGATTGGTCCCTCAACTTTCAAAAATTACAATTTTGCCCCTATAATGGAATTTCAGCCACGAAGTGTCAATTCCACCATTTTCAACCATCCCGAACGCAACGGTGAACTCCGTGTTGAAATATTCAACCCCGATCGTGTTGAAAAATTATTTTGTAAGATGATAATGTCTACAGAAGAGTCAACATCATCTTTCGGAGCCATGATTACGCTTACTGCCACAAATTACATGCTGTAGGGATCTCGGATTGAAGATCTCCTAAGTTGTAAAGATTTCTTTGATCCCGTAGAATTGATGTGTAAAAATCCTGATCTCGCCAAGGAGTTAGAGTGGAATAAATCCAATCGAAAAACTATTGGTCAAATCCGTCAATGGATTGATCACTATGTTGCACAAGAAACAGACGCATATACCCTCTGGGAGAAGTTGGAAGACATGTACATGCCAAGACCGCTCGGAATAAGGCCCTATTGATGAGGCTCTTAGTCAACACGAAGCTAAAAAATGAAGCTTCAGTTGCCGAGCATACCAGTGAGTTCCAAAACCTGGTCAACCAGTTGTCGTCTGTAGAGATGCCACTTAGCGATGAAGTTCAGGCGCTGTTACTACTCAGTTCCCTTCCCGATAGTTGGGAAACACTGGTCGTATCACTCAGCAACTCAGCCCCTAATGGCAAACTTACCATGTCAATGGTCAAGGATGCCCTATTCAGTGAAGAGGCAAGGAGAAAGGAGATGGGCACAGATCAGACCCATGCCTTTGTCACAGAGAACCGGGGGAGGCAACAAAAGAGTAACAAAAGCAAATGGAGAGGCAGAAGCAAGAGCAGGGGCAGGTCCACTGACGGCAGAAAACCAACGTATAAGTGCCATCATTGTGGAATTGAGGGACATATGAAGAAGAACTGCTACAAATGGAAAGAGGAGCAAGGCCAGAGCAGTTCGCAGCCAAAGAACAAAGGTGGAGAAACGTTAGTTACTATCTCTGGTGATGTAGCTTATTGTTCAACCCAAGATGAGACATGCCTTCACGTCTCACGAGAAGACACGGAATGGGTGGTAGATACTGCAGCATCCTACCACGTGACTCCATACAAGGAATACTTCACAACATACAAAGCCGGTGACTTTGGAGCTGTGAAAATGTGAAATTCCAGTTTCCCTGAGATTGTCGGAATTGGTGATGTCCAGATAAAGACAAGTTCCAGGAGAACAATCACTTTGAAGGATGTCCGCCATGTGCCATATCTTCGGCTAAATCTATTGTCAGGAATAGCTCTTCACAAACAGGGCTATGATAGTCACTTCAGTAAAGGCACATGGAAGTTAACAAGGGCGCTATGACAGTTGCTCGAGGACATATTTGTGGAACGCCATACAAGACTCATGTGAAGATATGCACAGACAGCCTCAACGTTGCAGAAAATGAGGCTTCTCAAAATTTATGGCACCAGAGACTCGGCCACATGAGTGAGAAAGGGTTGTCTACCCTAATAAAGAAGGAGTTCATCAATGTGGACAAGGATGCTGTACTAAATCCTTGCAATCATTGTCTGTTTGGTAAGCAGCATAGAGTCTCGATTAATTTCTCTTCAACGAGAAGATCAGAGTTACTCAGTCTGGTACACTCTGATGTTTGCGGTCCCTTAGAGGTTGAATCACTCGGCTGATACTTTCAAAAGTTCATTGATGATGCTTCTCGAAAGGTGTGGGTGTATTTCCTACGGACGAAGGACCAGGTGTTCGATTACTTCAAACTGTTCCATGTCATAGTAGAACGTGAGACCGGAAAGAAGTTGAAGTGTCTTTGATCCGACAATGGAGGTGAATACTCTTCCAGGTAGTTCAATGCCTATTGAAGATCATATGGCATTCGACATGAGAAGACGGTCCCAAGCACCCCTCAACACAACGGTGTAGTTGAAAGAATGAACCGAACAATAATGGAACGTGTTCGGAGCATGCTCAGTATAAATCCATTCTGGGGAGAAGCAGTCAGAGCCGCCTGTTACTTGATCATCCGATCTCCATCAGTACCATTGAATTTTGAAGTTCCTGAGAAACTTTGGTCTGGAAAGGATCCATCATATTCTCACTTGAGAATATTTTGATATTTGGCGTACGCACACATATCCAAGGAGCTCAGGCAGAAGCTAGATGCAAGGACCTCTCCATGCATATTCATAGGCTATGGAGATGAAGAATTTGGATACAGATTATGGGATCCAAAGGAGAAAAAGGTGATCAGAAGTACGGACGTAGTGTTCCATGAAAACCAGACAATAGAAGATATTGAAAAGCCTACAATATCTCAGAAGCCAAATGTTGCTCCTCAGGTGACAGAGGCAACAGCAGAATCATTCATGAGAAATGAAGATACAGTGCCAGAAGATATTCCAGAAGTAGAAGACAATGAGGAAGAAGACGGTGTTGAGCAGGGGGAGCCACAACCCGCTCTGCCAAATGTTCCAGAACCATCACAAGACTCAGATGATGGTAGATCTCCTCATATTCCAGAAGTTTGTAGATCTGAACGATGTCGGATTCCATCGAGAAGATATCCAGAATCCGAATATCTTCTACTTACTGAAGATGGAGAACCGGAGAGTTTCCATGAGCAGTATCTCATAAGGACAAAGAACAATGGTTGCTCACAGTGTAGGACGAGATGGAATCTCTGCAGAAAAATCAAACTTATGAGATCGTAGAACTTCCAAAAGGGAAGAAGGCACTGAAAAATAAATGGGTGTTCAAGCTGAAGAAAGATGGCATTGGAAAAGTGGTGAAATACAAAGCACGGTTGGTAGTCAAAGGATTCCAGTAGAAGAAGGGAATCGACTTTGATGAGATTTTTTCACCCGTAGTCAAGATGACTTCAATCAGAGCCATACTTGAATTGGTCGCAAGTATTAACTTGGAGCTTGAACAGATGGATGTGAAGACAGTGTTTCTTCATGGAGATTTAAAAGAAGAAATCTATATGCAGCAGCCCGAAGGTTTTGAGGTTTCAGGGGTAAACCTCGTGTGCAAGCTGAAGAAGAGTTTGTATGGTTTGAAGCAGGCACCAAGACAGTGGTACAAGAAGTTTGACTGGTGCATGGTGAGTCAAGGGTACAAGAAAACTGCCGCAGATGAATGTGTTTACATTCAAAAAATTTCAGACGGGAATTTCGTTGCTCTTCTACTATATGTAGACGATATTCTGATCGTGGGGAATGACGCAACGAAGATCAACCAGCTGAAGAGGGAACTCTCTAAGTCTTTTGACATGAAAGACTTAGGACCGGCTCAACAAATATTGGGAATGCAGATCACCCGACACAGGAAGAACCAGAGGTTATGGCTATCTCAGGAGAAGTATATTGAACGAGTGCTTGCACGGTTCAATATGAATAATGCCAAACCAGTTAGCATTCCATTAGCCAACCATTTCAAGTTGAGCAAGAGTTCTTGTCCCTCATCCAAGGAAGAGATTGGGTAGATGTCGTCAGTACCATATTCTTCAGCAGTTGAAAATCTGATGTATGCTATGGTGTGTACGAGGCCCGATATTGCTCACGTAGTGGAAACGGTGAGTCGTTTTCTCTCCAACCCTAGGAAAGAGCATTGGGAGGCAGTAAAGTGGATTCTTAGGTATCTTAAGGGTGCAATGAAATTATGTCTTTGTTACGGGGGAGCTGATCCAATCTTGGAAGGCTATACAGATGCAGATATGGCCGGAGATCTTGATAGTAGAAAATCTACTTTAGGATTCATTTACACTTTTGCAGGGGGAGCTGATTCATGGCAGTATAGGCTACAGAAGTGTGTTGCTTTATCCACAACCGAAGCAGAATACATTGCTGCCGCTGAAGCTGGAAAAGAGATGTTGTGGCTAAAGCGTTATCTCCAAGAGTTTGGAATCAAACAAAAGGAGTACAAGGTACATTGTGACAGTCAGAGTGCTTTGGATTTGAGCAAGAACTCCATGTACCATTCCCGTACAAAACATATTGATATTCGCTATCATTGGATACGCGAGGTGATGAATCGACAACTGTTGAGACTAGTGAAGATCCATACGAAGGAGAATCCTGCTGATATGTTAACAAAGGTAGTGACTCGAGAAAAGCTAGAGTTATGCAGAGACATAGCCGGGATGTTTATTTCAGTTACGGCTGGAGGGGGAGAATTGATGACTTCCAGCCGTACTTCTAGATGTTCAAACTAGCAAACTTTGACAAGCCTCCAACAAGTTGCGGCCCACAATGGCTGAACAAGCCAGCCATAGCCTCCATGGGAAGCTTCCTCATTCACACGGGAATTTCCACAAAAAACCCTCACCATCTTTACTATAAATAGAGGTGCTTGCCTTCATTATAAATCAACACAAAAATTAGAGTGTTCATCACCAAGAAGAGTGAGAACAAGAGTGATCCTAGAGAGTGATCCTCGTTTGTGAGTTTTTGAGAGTTTTTTTTTTTTGTAATCTATTCTTGTGGGTAATAGAGGTTGTTTTTCTCTCAAATTTGTGTTTACCAACGTCCGTTCGATCCACATACCCCAACAAATTGCACCCAAGTCTGACAGTGCCATGTGATACTTATAATTTGTAAAAGTTTCCTTTTTTTTTTAAGGTACCAATCGTCTCGCTCAAGCTATATCATTGTACTTCTTGCATGTGGTTGTGCGCATTGCCCGTTGTATTAATGAGGCTGTATTTTGACTATTTCCTATGTCTTAAAAAGTATATTTGAAGTTTCAAAATTTAAATTTAAAAGTATTTTGCGTTCACATACAATACGGAGAAATCCTGTATCTCAAGTCCTAGAATTAATTTATTAAAATTGTGATGTGGATTCGAGTATTGGATGTTTTTATTTTTTAGAATAACATTTACTTAATGAAAGATAACTACAAGCGTTTTAACTTATCATTCTATAATCAGTTTCGAGCTTTAATTAATTAGTTTTAGAGTAAGTTAAAATTGGATTGATTCTCAACTACATTTTATGATTTTGTAAATTATATAGAAATATGCTAGCAAGTTCCAATCTTCATTCCATTTCAAGACAAAAAGGCATATTTTTTAACAAAGTTATTTTATTGAATCTTGAAGTAAAAAATATGCCAAATATTATGTAGATCGAGATGTAATTCTAATGAAACACCGATAAGCAATTTTAAATGTAGAGGGAAGACTAAAGTTCAAATTTACATGTCTAGAGTGAAGAAGGTATGAAGCAATAAGAAAAATGTGAAACTGTATTCTGAGTTCTTGAGTACTAATAAATTGAGAGATCATATATTAACAAAAGAAAAATAGTTATTTAAACAAAACAAAAAAAAACTTTATTTTCTGATAATAAAATAAATAAAATCTGCAGAAATCGAGCGAATGGAAACATATTTTTGCATAATGTTTTCGTACGATTACCTCTCGAAAAAGTAAGCGAAGAGTGCAATAGAAATGGTGGCAAAAATTTGGCGATAAGACAAGTGAACATAAGGATCCATGCCTTCATTCATAACAAGCTTTGATATGATAGCAGTGCCAGCATAACCTAATTGCACCAACACCATCAACAAGAAAGGCAGTAGATCTTTACTCATTTTTCCAATCCGGTCGAGTATTCTCTTTTCTTTGTCTAATTCTGTATTATCAAACAAGACTGACTTCTTACCAACCCGCGAAGGGTTCTGAGGCTGGACTAGGTTCGAGGAACGAAAGCTAGTATTACATCACTATATATGTGTGCTATACTTAGATTTATAAGAGAGAAGATATGGGATGGTGTGTGAACGGTGACTAGCATGCATGGTGAAGGATAGGAGTTTTATTAGATGAAAAACAGTCAGTAGGAGAGAAGAAGAAAAGACATGTGCATAGTACTTGTTAAAGGAACGTGTGAACATTCAATATTTTATAAAGTTTTATTTGAATATTTCTAGTCAAAGGTTTTGCTAACCTACGATAAAATTATAGTAGTTAGCAAGGTTCAACTTAGTTGTTATGTTATATATTCATAAGTTTTACCAGCTGGCTTTCATAAGTTGAGAACCAATCTGTATTCAAACCAATAATAAATAAATGAGAAAGTTAAACTTGAAACATATTTATTAATTGATAGTATAACAACAACAAACAACAACAACCCAATATAATCCCACTTAGTGGGGTCTGGGGAGGGTAGTATGTACGCAGACCTTACCCCTACCCTTGGGTAAAGAGGCTGTTTCCAAATAGACCCCTGGCATCCTTCCCTCCAAGAACTTCCCACCTTGCTCTTGGGGAGACTCGAACTCACAACCTCTCGGTTGGAAGTGAGGGTTGCTTACCATCATAGTATATGGGGTTAAAAACTTATTCGCGTCGAATATTTACACCAATCCAATAAATACATGTCATTTCCTTTAACAAATATGATTGTCACTAAACCATAGGGGTGCCAAAAAAACGTATCCGCACCATGCATTTAGCAAAACTTTTGACGGGATATTTATGATTTTTGATCAAAAGTTTTGGTAGGAAGCTCAGCAGAGGCAGAATTAAGAGCATTGCCTCAGATGAAGTTGAAATTACTTGGCCAATCAGTCTATACAAAGACTTATAGCAGGCTCAGTTACTGTAAGATAGAAAAGGTGCAGTTCAAGTTGCAACAACACTCCAGAAAGAATTAAGCACTTTCATATTAACTTTCATTTTATTCGGGAAAAGATCACAAAAAGAATGGAGAGAATTAACAATACTATGAGCAAATATCGCGCTTTTACGGGTGTGTTTGGTAGGAAGGAAAATAAAATATTTTCCTAGAAATTAAAATATTTTCATGGAAAATGAGTAGTTTTATCACTTATTTTCTCTTGTTTGGTTGGTGGCACACCTCTTTTTTCCCGATAGGGAGATAGAGAGTTTTTTCAATTAAAGTGACATTAATCAAAATGAGATTAATTATTCAATTTCAGAGTCATCACTTGGAATAATTTATGGTGTCCCAAGACACCGATTTATTTTAAATCCCAAATCGAAAAAATTTGCCTCTGTTTAAAAGTCTGCGATACCAGAAGCCGGATAAAGAATTTTGTTAACCCGAAAGAAGATGTTAGACACCCCGCATTCCATGATTTTTCCTCCGGAGCTAGAAATTTTATGGACTAGCACTGAAGTCTGCCTTCCAATTCTCCTTCACCGTCTCCTTGAATGATGCATGCTCGACCCAAAATGTTCAAGAATCTAAATGGTTTTCTCATTGGAGAGGCCTTTATGTCACACTTTAGTTGCAGTGAACTATGATATTGAGCCTATCTTAGGCAGATGTTGTACTTCTATCCCTGGGAAGGTTTGTTGAAATTCAACAGTGGCTAAACATCTGTCTAGCCTCTTGAAAATACAATCCTCTTATATCCTTCCATTCTATCATGTGAAAATACAACCCTTGAAGCCAAGATCAAATAGGTTTCAGGTGTTGACGCAGTATCTAAAATCATCAATTTCATCTAGTGATACAGGAAGTCCACCAAACTTTTCTTCCTCATCCCGTATGATATTAAAGTCACCTCCTACAAGTCATGGGACAGTCATATCCCTTGCCATTGTATACATTGTATTCCACAGCTCAATTCTCTCAATTGCATCATACTTGGCATATACCAAAGTAAGTACACGTTTCACATATGATTCTATATGAAATAGTCTTACGAGTTAACTATTGTGCCATATTGTACAAGACAGTGACCTCAAAAACCTCATCTATAAAAGCATAAATCTTGTTTGACATGCTAGAAATTGCCTATGCAAAACCAATTATACTTCTATATCTCTCCAGTTTTCTAGCTTGTTGCATATACTCCATTAACCCAATAAATTCATAGTGATTCTTTCTATGCATTTTGATCAGCCTCTCAAAGGTTTATTGTCTATTAACTGACCTTATATTCCAGATAAGTGCATCCATCACTGAAGATTAGACTTGGTCAAAAGTCCTCCTTTTTTGAACACCACCTGTAGGGGCAATAGTATTGTCTTTCTACTGTTTCTTCCTGCATTTTGCAACAGATTTTGCCTTTTCAAAGTGCCTAGGTGATAAATCCTCCTCCCTTGCTATATTTTGAAAGTTCTGAGTTGTTGATTCTAGGTCCATGACTTTTGCTCCTCGCTCCACTTCATCATCTGCAATATTGGCCTCTTCACCTCCTACAGTATCCACTGGACCGGTTTGGGGGTATTGGACTTGGGTATTCTTTAAATTAAATTTTGGGATTGTGACGGTTTTAAGAATAGGCCCGGTCCGGCTAAAGTGTATTTACACCCATTTTTGTCTAATTAAATTTTAAATCTATTTAATTTAATCCAATCCTAAATTAAGTGCTAAATTTTCTTAAATTATAAAATTAAAATAACTATCTATTTTTATTATTTATATAATTAACCAATCTTAAGTTTTTAAAAGAAAAATAACTGATTTTAATCACTAAAATTTAAAATGTTAAAACAAACAATTTTTGTAATTTTATTCTCAATAATATAATCAAATTATGTAATTAGGTACTAGATTCAATTAAAAACCTGATAATGCTATATGATGAGGATTTAAATATTTTTTGTTCTTTTCCACGACTTTAAAAAAATGAAAAATGCAACAAAAGTGCAAATAAAATCAAAAAAAATAAATAGGAATAATCTATTTATTAGTTTTGTAGGAATATTTTTGTGGTGGAGTAAGAATTACATGCTGCTAGTTGTCTCTTTTTGCTAGGAAACACGAAGAGTTTTCAGTAAAAGAAAAAGAGAGTAGTCACGAACAAATTTTTACCCGTTTAATACCCTGTGAAGCATTTTGAAAACTTTGCCGAAACTTGCTTCAAAAGTTGCCTACATATCCTTGGCTATAAAAAAACCAGGTCAGTGTAGTTTTGGATGTTTAGGTAGCTGGGACTATCGGAAAAATGTGATTTCATTGCTGTTATTGATGTTGAGCTCCTTATTACACCAAAGTCAAATGAAGAAAACTAACTAAGTCTATCAGCTACGAGTTACAAGATTCCTATCTATAAATCTTCTGAAGCATGGTCTTCAGTCTTGGCTAGTTCTTATGCAGACTCTGATCTGGATCTTGATGTTTGTGAACTCTAGGTGCTGGTTCAATCTTCTTTAGCTTTTTCAGATCAAGATGGAATGTGCAAAGCTTGTGACTTCAATCTTGTCTTGAGTAGTCCACATCTTTTCCGCTTCTGTACTTTGGGTTCAACTTTTTTCTTTTCTATTATTCTGGATCGAGACTTATTCTTTTGGTTGTCTCGAATCTTGCACCTCGTGTATAAACTGCTCGGACATCAAAATAAACAACCAAAATTTTCCTTCCCCAGTTTTTACTAGGAAAATTTCGTGAGTTATTGTAACAAAATTTTATACTACTTCATTATTGAAAGCGATAAATGGACGGGAGTGGTGTACCCGGAGTAAATGTAAACTAGGGAGTGGAGAACCTATGTCTAAATATGAAATCAACTAGGGATTGCAAATCCTATGTCGGGAAAATCACTAGGTTATGTTGGTCTCAACTATGGAATGGCGACCCTATATTGTAAAGTCACCAGGTTATGCTGGCATCAACTAAGTTTTGAGACCCTATGTAGGAAATTCATGAGGTTATGTTGAATTAAATAGGGAGCGGAGAACCAATGTTTAAAAATCATCATGTTATGATGGCATCAACTAGAGAATAAAGATCCTATATTGGTAAATTATCAAGTAATGCTGGATCAACTAGGGAGTGGAGACCCTTTGTTGTAAAGTCATCAGGTAATGTTGGCATCAGGTTATGCTGGCATCAACTAGGGAATGGAGACCCTATGTTGCCATCAAGATATGCTGGCATCAGGTTATATTGACTTCAACTAGGGAATGGAGACCCTATGTTATCATCAATTAGGGAGTGGTGACCCTATTTTGGCATCTGGTTATTATGCTGGCATCAACTAGGGAGTGGCGACCTTATGTTGGAAAATCATCAGGTTATGCTGGCATCAACTAGAAAGTGAAGACCCTATGTCGAAAATTCATCAAGTTATGCTTGAATCAACTAGGAAATGGAGACCATATATTAGAAAATCATCAGGTTATGTTGGCATCAACTACGAAATGGAGACCATATGTCGGAAAGCCATCAGGTTATGCTGGCATCAACTAGCGAGTGGAGGCCATATGTTGGCATCAACTAGGGAGTGGTAACCCTATATTGGTATCAGGTTTTGCTGGCATCAACTAGGGAATGGAGACCCTATGTTGGCATCAACTAGGGAGTGGTGGCCCTATGTTGGCATTAGGTTATGCTGGCATCAACTAGGGAGTGGAAACCCTATATTGGCATCAACTCGAGAGTGGTGACCCTATGTTGGCATAAGGTTATGCTGGCATCAGGTTTGCTCGCATCAACTAAGAAATGGAGACCATATATTAGCATCAACTAGGGAGTAGTGACCCTATGTTGTCATCAGGTTATGTTAGCATTTGGTTATGCTGGCATCAACTAGGGATTGGAGACCCTATGTTGGCATCAACTTGGGAGTGGTAACCTATGTTGGCATCAACTTGGGTTGGTGACCCAATATTGGCATAAGGTTATGCTGGCATCAACTGAGAAATGGAGACACTATATTGGCATTAGCTAGGGAGTAGTGACCCTATGTTGGCATCAGGTTATGTTGGCATTTGGTTATGCTAGCATCAACTAGGGAGTGGAGAACCTATGTTGGCATCAACTAGGGATTAGTGGCTTATGTTGGCATCAACTAGGGAGTGGAGACCCTATGTTGGCATCAACTAGGGAGTGGTGACCCTATGTTGGCATCAGGTTATGCTGGCATCAACTAGAGAATGGAGACCCTATTTTGGCATCAACTAGGGAGTAGTGACCCTATGTTTGAAAAACGCAGCTAGGGATTGGAAACCCTATACTACCATGATTTTGAATTTCTTTGTTTTATTTCTGTTTTTTTTTTAAATTAAGAGAATGAGTAAAGTGCGGGAAGAATATGGAGAAAACTTTCTTTGGGGGGGGGGGGGGGGGGGTTGTTGTTGCAAAGCTATTTTTAGCCCTTGCGCAATTTCTTTTTGGTTGCACATGCTTCTTGCAAGGTTGCTTTTGGATTGCACCGTTTTATTTTGTTTTAAGAAAAGAATAATTGTTAGTTTGAAATGGTGATTGTTTTTGTGGCCTTGATTATTTCCGTCACTTGATCTCGACCCTTTCAATTTCAACAGGCTGTCTCCTGAATAGCAATTGTGTTTCTGACCTTGGAGAACCTTTAGCTTTTCCAAGCTTTGCCCTGACAGTTAGTCACGTAGTACTTAACCTTACAATTTTATTTTGCCTTTGTGGTCATTTCACTTCTGAGTTGTTTTCTTTTTTTCAATTTTTAACTTCGGAGCACTGGTTGAACCTTTTGGCTCCTTAAACTTTGCTGCAACTACTATTCGCTTGGGACTTAACCTTTTCCAACTTCATTTGCTTTTATAGGAACTTCAATTTTGGTTTCTTTCTTCCAACATCAATTTCCGAGCATTTGGATTACCTTGGCTTTTCAAACCTTTGTCGAGACTAAGCCATGTGGGACTCAACTTTTTCAACTTCATTTGTCTTAACAGACACTTTAATTTAATTTTCTCCTTCCAGGAGTTTTCATTTTCATTTGTCTTAATAGGCACTTTAATTTAATTTTCTCCTTCTAAGAGTTTTCATTTTCAAAACATCAGCCACCATGGATGGTCGAAGTCGACTTGATTCCCTTGCCGAGGCTAGGTTCCTTTTATGTATTAGCTTGTTTCCAATGAGATCCCTATAAATCGATCTTACCATTCTTTCTTTGTCTCAGTTTTGGAACATAGTTAGATCGAAAGGGATTCAAAGAAAAACAAATAGTGGAAATGACAATGAATTTAAAAAAAAGGTATCCCATTTTGGGAAAGGATAGAATGACTTATCTGCAGTACATATGGACTTCAATGAACATGAAAGGCCTATTGGACTGGATGCCTGATCTATGCAAACCAACAGACTCGCAAAAACTCATCACAGCTTTTGCCTCGAAACCGAGAAACCTTGCCCATGACTTGGTCAATGTCAGTGACTGAAGATCATTTTTTTCGATCGATGATGCCCTTTACGTGTGTTCGCGAGATGACCTCTCTTATTACTCTTCTCACCATCATCTTGTAGTGCTCTTTGCGAGTTTTCACTTACAAGAATCTCTCATTTTAGTTTCTCTACATACTATCATCTTGCGGTATCAGTGGGGGTTTTCACTGATAAGACTCTCTCATTTCATTTCTCTCATTTGGTTATATCAAACCAAGTAACTGTATCCTCCAATTTTAAACATCTTTATTGATTGATTGGAAGGACTTGAACATGATTTGAGGTATAAAAGAAATTTGGATTATATTATAACTTTGAAACATTTCAAGCGAAACAATCACCGAACGATTATAACTTCTACCCTAGTTTCAACTTTTGGGGGAATTTGGATATTTATTTTGGTGTGACTGAACCCAAGAGAGAAGCTGCCTACGTATTTTTTCAGAATCAAGCCGAACGTAGTTCAGAGAACTTTTGTTTTTATTTTTTTTTTTAAGTTCTTGTTTTGTTTTCCTCTGTTTGGTTTTGTTTTCTCTTTATTTACCTTTCCTTTTCCTTTTTTTCATTTTATTTTCTTTTTCTCTCTTTTTTTTGTTGTTGTTTTTTTTTCTTTTTTTTCAATAGTATTTTCAGGTTTCAAATAGGGTAATCAAATAAGAGTAACTGACTCAAATGATTTACAAAAGGGTTAATAGTGTTTGGGTAGCGAGAACAAAAGCCTTTATCATCCCAACTGGAGAATATTGATACTATATGGTGGATCAAATAATGTGCCTTTTGGCTGCATTTTCATTGACAATTGTTACAGGGACATTTGTTTCGATGTTTCCCAGGTACAACTCGCTCTTTAGCAGTACTTTTGTTACCATGTATGCATTTTTCCAATCTGGAGCCAATTTTCCTTTAGCTGTTCCAACTCTTTGTTTTATTTCCTTAAACTTATTTTCATTGCAATCTAATTCTTAATTCATTATTTCGAGATCTGACAACGTTTTAAGATATGGGCATGAAGTCCGCAAGGATGTTATGTTATTGAAATCTTCATTTAACAGAACCGAAAAGAAAATAAGAAAAGTGACAAGATTATGAAAAGAGACATTCCTGGACAATGAAATATTTATTTCATTTGATTTTGATTTATTTGTTTTATTATTGAATTTGAAAGATAGAAGTATTTGCATCGCAAAGTAAGACAATAAAGTAAAACATTCAGATCACACTCTGAAATAATCTGAATGCAGAAATGATAGCAAGATTGGCTACCGAGACTCCCATATGATGGGGAACCTTTTAGCTTTGCGACTGTTTGTTTTGGCTTTTCTTCGATCTCGACAATGGCTAAATTGGCTTTCAGTGCCGAATCAAATTCCTCATCTTCACAAATCATTCCGACTATTGGCCCGGTATTATGTGCAGGCAATAGCTTGTTCGTTATAGCAGGAGCCTCTTCATCCCGAAGAAAAATTCTTTCAGCTTCAATCAACTCTTCAACTTCCCTCTTGAGGGTCCAACAGTACTCCGTACTGTGTTCCAATCGCATCAGCTCTGTACGAGGGGGACTCGAGGTTTGGCCAGTTCGGGGCTACTGGCTACAATAGATCTAGCTTGATTAGCTTTTGAAACAATTTTGAATATGATTCACCAATATGGGTGAACTGATTCTTTCTGAAAGGCTCTCTTGGGCGAGGATTGTACTGGGGATCTTTTGGTTGGGAATTATAAGGAGCTTGGTACAGATGTGCACTTCTGGGAGGTGGAGCTCAGTTTTCTGCATGATGGTGTGGTTGCGTGTAAGGTTGCGTGTTCATCACCGTATAAAGAGGTGGTGCCACAACATAAGCAACATCTTGAACGGGATAATAGTATGGTGGGATCATAGGCATATGATTGGCTGAATGACCTGCGGGCCCCCTCGAGCATGAAGCCATCATGGCTTCTTATTCACGCTCATTTCTGTTCATCAAACCCTCCGAACATTCTGAGCAGCCTGTGATGTGACCTTAAAAGTAGCATGACTCAAGATTCGACTTGTTTTTAAATCGTTTTCAATCATTTCCCCAATTTTGATAGGCTCATCGAATGGCTTACCATAAGGCCATCATGTTTTGGAAGTAGTCCGCCTCTTGGGCCGGTAGAAAGACCGTGGCCATTTCAATTTCGTCCACTTGAGGCTTTACCCTGGCGGCTTCCTCACTCCGTTTGACAGCATATTCGCGAAAGCTTTCCGCAGTTCTCTTTTTCAAATTGGATAAAGAGTTTATGTCTGGAGCGATATCCATATTATGCTGGAACTGGAGGACAATATCTCAGGTCATATCGTCCCACACATGCCAATGGGTAATTTCTTAATTTCTATACGACTCAAAAGTGATTTTAGTGAGGCTTTCCTTAAAATAAACCATTAGCAGCTCCTCTTTTCCACCAGCACCCCTCAGCTGGTTACAATATCGATTATGATGAGTGATCGGGTCTCCGTACCCGTCGTACTTTTCAAATTTTGGCATATTGAAGCCAGTTGGCAAGTGGACATTGTCACACCTCCTTTTTCCTACATCTGGGAGGGCATAGAGGAGTTTTTTTCAATTTAAGTGACAATCGAAACGGGATTGTATTATTAAGATTAAGAGTCGCCACTTGGAAGATTTATGGTGTCCCAAGTCACCGGTTGAATCCCGAATCGAGGAAAATATTGACTATGTTGAATAGTCCGCGAACCAAAAATCTGGGTAAGGAATTCTGTTAACCCGGGAGAAGGTATAAGGCATTCCCAAGTTCCGTGGTTCTAGCACGGTCACTCAACTGTCATATATGGATTATTTATCTGATTTTAAACAATTATGAACATATGTGTAAATTTTAACTTTTAACCGCATTTATTATTATTTTTAAAAAGAATTGCAACGTTGTTAAAACACGTCTCGAACAACGTCACATAAATGCACCGCGGTCTTTGATATATTTCAACTTCGTTGGGATTTGGATTTGGGTCACATAAATGCACACCCGAGTTTAGGAATGTAATATTATTAACTAACGTGCCTAAAGCAACTACACGTTTGCACTTTGTGAGGACTATGAAATTTGCTAAATGACATGCTTCGAAGCTATGTAACTAAATGAACTAGGATATTCATACTAAAACTAATTTGAAATTAGGTTCCACGACATGACGTAGTTGTGATGATTTAATTACGTGCCTGAAGCACTCTAACGGTGTTCAACTAAACAAACAAAACTAGTACTAGTTGCCAGCAATTTGCCAAACCTCTATACATAGTTTTATTCAATTCAACTGTCCGCTTCTAAGCTAAGTCCGAATCTTTCATCAACAGTCGCCCATTCTAAAACCTAACAAGTATTCCAATTTCCACTACGTAAATAAGTTTATCATATGCTCATGACACCTCAAAAAAACAAACTCTTAATGAAACAAAAGCATCTCCAAAATAACACAAGCAAAAAAATTGAAGTTCACCAGAATCGAAATTGAAAGTTGATCACAATATTCTCAATCGGGCAATACATATAACACAAATCTTAGATTCCCTAATTACAAGGGTTAGCAATAACAGCTGGAAGATCAAAGGGGTAAAGAAACAATTGTAAATACCTCGCCGTAGACCCTCGACGAACTCGGATAAGAACCTCAACAACAACTCCCAACGATCGAGAACCCATTTCAACTTTCAAGTCCACTCCAATTTGGAAACCAAAACCAAATAACAACTTAGTTTTCAGTAGGCATCTCGAGTTTGAGATAACAAACGAAGCAAAAATCAACTTAAAATTAGAAATATAAAGTCAGAATCAAATGACGAAACCACCACTTTTCTTCGATCAATTTTCTGCCCAGATTTTCTCTTGTTTCGCTTGTTCTTGTGCGTGTGTGTGTTCTGTCGCTGAAGCTTAGGTGGAGGGGACAATGACTTCATATTGTCTAAGATGCTCCATTATGTCATGAACTGCAGGTAAAGCGTTGCTCTATCCGGGAACGACGGGAACGAATGCCTTGTCTGATGAGAGAGTCCAATTTTGAAAAATGGCTGAAGCTCTCTGTTTCGAAAACGTCCTTGCTCGTCCTCTAGGTAAGGGATTCTCTGTTGTGGGTTCTTTTTTTTTTTTTTTTGTTGAAGAAGAAGAGGGAAACCGATAGCAGGGGTCGTTTGTGTTGTCGAAAATGGAGTTACAGGTGCGGGGGAATGAAAGACGACCACGTGAGGGGGGGTCGTTTTGTCTGTGCAAAAGTTGCGCTCTAGTCTCTACGTCCTAAAAATCTGATATGGTCTTAGTTTTAATGGGAAGGGATTAGTGTTTTAAGGGTGAGAGGGGAAAAGTGGGTCAGAGCGGGTCGGGTCGGGGCAAGCGGGTTTGGGTTTGGGTTGTGTGCGAATTGGGTAAAAGAATGGGGGATTAGTGTTTTAAGGGTGAGAGCGGAAAAGTGGGTCAGGGCGGGTCGGGTCGGGGCAAGCGGGTTTGGGTTGTGTGCGAATTGGGTAAAAGAATGGGGGTTTGACATAGTTACCCACAAAAATGAAAGTATTTACTCTTGTCTATCCATTTGTTTTTCTACCGATAAACTAATTACATTTCCTACTCATAGTAGGTTGGTTTTGTAATAAATTTTTCTCCTTATTCGCCAACTCTTTTTTATTTCTATGCTTCGTTTCTTTTCTTTTTCTTTTCTCCTTTTCTTTTTTCTCGTTTTCTCCTTTTCTCTTTTTTCTTTTTCTTCTTATTTTTTTCTTTTTCTTATCTTAACTTGATATAACTTCTTTTTTTATATTTCTTTTTTCTTCATAATCTAATTTCATTTATTATTTTCACTATTTTTATTATTCTTTTTTATATATATTATTAGTAGAGAAGAATCAAATTGTGTACTAATTAAATATAACTAATACAATAAAAAATGTTAACTAACATTTGATACGAGTATAGTATATAGTTATACCAACAGGGTATACAGTTGTACGCAAAGAGTTACAAAAATTTTAATTCAATCATTAAACTGAAACACTATCAGTTGTCAATAAAAATTTTAAAAAATTCTAAAAGGATCTAATTGTAAGCGTATATCGTTACATTATATAGCATACTATAATATTATTTTATTTTTGCATTTTCAATTTGCTGCTCACACTAGGTAAATACTTAAAACAAATTAAAAGGGAAAAGGCAAGTGAAATTACCGGTAATAAGTATACTATTAAAGTATATTATATACTTGTATAGTATATTATTACAATATATTGCATATTATTATAGTATACCATAACAATATGTTTGTATAATATAATGGTATACTGTTGCAATATAACTATATACTCATAAAGTATATTAGTATACTGTAGCGGTGTACTATTTTGTAAACTATAATAGCATAGTGTTGTAGTATATCTATATACTCCTACAACATATTGTATACTGTAGCGGTATATTGTAGCTGTGTTTTTCTTCGATTTTCAACTGAAATTTCGATATCAATCACCTCAAATCAGCTCCAAACGCTATTAAATTTCAGTATGAACTTTCGAAAGGTACTATAAGCAATATTTAACAGCACCCATTTTGAATCAAAAAATAAACCTTCAAAAATAAAATTGAGATTCAAGCCCGACAATGGTGGATATTCAATGTGTGAGTATAACATTGATGAATACCTTTTAATAATAATAATAATAATAATAATAATAATAATAATAATAATAATAATATCTTCTAGTGCTGTCCAGGTTCATATATTTTTATAAATTTATATTATATTATATTATTTTAAATTAGTATTATTATGATCAGATGCTAAAACATATTAGGAAAATAAGATGCACGTACAACAAAGGTGCAGATTCAAGCATATGAATCTGAGAACATGAACATTAAACAATGATAAAGATAAGAAAGGTAGAGCAGGTAAAATAAATGTGTCGCATAGGTATAAATTGTAAAAGAAATTAACATGAGTAGATACGGGTAAATATTTTGTCTTTTATAGGCATAAAGTATAATTTGCTCTAAAAGAATCACACATGAGCCATTGTATTTGCACTTTGGGGTAGCCCAATTCAAATTTAAGATCAAGTCTTTTCAATTCCTTTTTCTCTTTTATTTTATTTTCTTTGTTTAATTAATTAAAATCCTAAACTAAATTCCTAATTTAATTCAAATTGTAAAATTAAGCTAATCATCTAAATATGTAAAAATGACTATTTTTGTGATTTTTTAATTAGTAATACAATTAATTCAATGTAACTAATTCCTAAATGCAAATTGAACCTAAGATGTCATGAAATTAAATATGACACTATTTTTGGTTTTTTCTATGATTTTAAAAATATTGAAAATGCATGAAATGCAATTAAACAAAGAAAAATATCTAATAATCAATTAAAATTATTTTGATCTATTTTTAGGAGTTTTTTTTTTCATGTAGGGCAAAAATCACGTGCTCACAGCTTCCCCTCTTTGCTCGGAAACCCGAAGGGTTTTCGTGCAAAGATAAGTGAGCGGATACGAGCGATTTTTGCCCGTTTGAATACTCCGTGGGATGCATTTTTGAATGATTTGACCGAACCTTGCTTCCGAGGTTGCCAACATATCCTTGACTATAAGGGAATCAGGTCAGTTTGTTCAAAGAAATAATGGAGACATGAGTTGGAGAGCCGAGTGAGGTGCTGCTCCGCCGAGGTTTCGATCTGCGGTCCTGTTATTACATCAAAATCGCAACAAGAAAAACAAACTAAGCCTGCCCACTACAAATTACAAGATTTCTATCTATATCTTCAAACTTGGTCTTGTATTTCTTGTTGCCTTGTTGTCTTGTATTCTCCCGGTGGGATCCATTTGTTACCGCCTTGATTTATAAACTGAGATGATTTCCTTTTCTTCGGGTGGATGGCCTAGTTGTTGAACTTGATATGTATTCCTCCGCTATAAAGGTTCGGGTGGATGGCCTAGTTATTGAACTTGATATGTATTCCTCTGCTATAAAGGCGGGCTCTTGACTTCAAAATTTGAATGTATTCCTCTATTATACGGGCGGGCTACCGACTTCCAAACTTGAATGTATTCCTATGTTATACGGACAGGCTCACGACTTCAAAACTTGAATGTATTCCTCTTTTATACGGGCGGGCTCCCGACTTCAAAACTTGAAATGTATGCCTTTGTTCTTCAGGCGTGTTCTTGACTTCAAAATCGTGAACTGTATGTAGAAAATCATTCTATCCATGATATGTGTGCTTTGGTTGTATTAGCATGATTTTCAGGTATAGGTTTTGATGAATGACAAACAACAAAGTCGATGAATGACAAACAATGAAGTCAAGTGTCAAACAATGTTATTATATGACAAACAATCAAGATTGAATGCCGAGAAGCATATTGATGACGGAATTGCATAGACAAGCCAGAGACGAGCTCAAAAGTTCAAGACCGAACACCCAAGGCGTAGGTCGTTAGGTAGAACAAATGTAAGAGCAACGTTTAAAGTTATCTCGTCTTTTGGCTCAACATAGGTCATCATAAATATGCATAAAATCATTTTATCAAATCATATTTCAAATACTTCAAACAAAATGATTTCAACATTTTCATTTTAGCCAAAATGAATTTTAAACATGTCTTTCAAAGCTGGACAGAAATAATCGATTATGTTTATTTTGATTATCGATTATGTTAAGACAGTGTAAACCGAAATTTACAAAATAATCGATTATTCATATCACAATAATCGATTATCCTGCATAAAATCAGCTTCCGATTTTGTAACGGTAAGCTGATAATCGATTATCCAGATCTGATAATCGATTATCTTGGCATAAAATCAGCATAATTGATTGCCAATTAAGCAACGGACATACTACTTCTACCATTCGAGAAGACCATATCTTCTCATTGATTGTCGGGTTTGCTAAGTACCCTCAATCTTAGTGTGTGAAGTCTTGTGGTGCGGTATCCACGAGCAAGGTAAAGTCTTGAGGTGCGGTATCCTCGAGCAAGTTGAAGTCTTGTAGAGTGTACATCTACGAGCAAGTGTAACGGTTTGTTAGGCACCCGTAAGCTTAACGGAGTTAGTGGAATCTCGAGAGAGTCTCTCGGGGACTGGACTAACCACACGTTGTGGTGAACCAAGATAAATTCGGTGTGTTCTTTCCTTACTATTTTAATTACCGAATTTATTTTATTCCTGCAATTTTAATTTCGCAATATTTATCAATATTCTCGTTCCGCACTATTCACCCCCCCTCTAGTGACGGGCGTAAATCCTAACAATTGGTATCAGAGCCTAACTCTCTGAAAGCCTTAACCGGTTGAGAGAACGATATATTTTTTGTTGAGAATATTGAACGCAGGAATGATGAGCGTAGGACACTCCACCTATAGGCCTCCACTATTTGATGGAACAAATTACACATATTGGAAAGAGCGGATGAGAATCTTCATCCAATCAAATAACTTTCGCTTGTGGCAAATCATCAAGAACGGTGAACAAATGCCAACAAAGAAAGTTGGGAAAACCACGGTTCCAAAGGAGGAAGATGAATATGATGCCGAGGACGTCAAGAAAGTTGAAAATAACGCAAAGGCCGTCAACTTATTATATTGTGTGGTGAATCAGGATGACTATCGGAAGATTTCTTGCTGCACAACCGCCAAGGAGATGTGGGATAAACTCGAGATCACTTATGAAGGTACGTCTCAAGTCCGAGAATCTAAAGTTGATTTTCTAACACATGAATATGAACTCTTTAAAATGAGGGAGAAAGAACCCATCGGCATTATGTTCGAACGATTCTCAAAAATCGTCAACGATCTTCATGCTCTCGGGAAAGTGTGCACGAACAAAGATCTTGTTCGAAAAATCCTACGGAGTCTCACTCCCGAATGGCGTTCCAAAGCCAATGCCATCCAAGAGTCGATAGGAATCACGGATGTCACAATTGATGGACTAAGAGGTAACCTCGAAACTTATGAAAGCACAATTCTTAATCCCTATCTTAGAAGTAAAAGTTCGAATATTGCCTTCAAAGCCTGATCTTCTAAAAGAGTAGAGGTAAGTGATTCGGAGAGCGACGATGATATTATTTCCAATGATATAATTGAAAAGTTTTATAAGTGTATGAAGAAGGAAATAAAGAAGGAAGAACCAAGTCCTTCATGCCAAAATTGTGGAAAACTTGGCCACACCAAATCACATTGTCCAAAACCCAAGGACAAGAAAAAGAAGAAACACCATAGGCGCGTGACATGGGATTCGGACAGCTCGGGCGATGAAACTGCCGCATTATGCCTCATGGCCAACGAGGAAGAAGAGGTAAGTAATTCTAACTCCTATTCTTTTGAAGAATTACAAGAAGCTTTTCATGACTTATATGATGAATTGAAAAAGACTTCAAAAATCTCCAAAGAGGCCAAGGCTAAAATTAAAGTTTTAGAAGAGAAAAATAATTTTTTGGAAAATGACAATATTGATCTTAGAAATAAAATCAAGGAGATGAATGAAGCCTCTTCAATTGATCAAAGTTCTAATTGTTCTTCTTGTAGTTCTTTGAAAATAGAGAACATAGAACTTAGGAACACACTAGAAAAACGTAGTGTAGATGATCCTAAAACAAGTGAAGAAATTAAGAAGAGTATTAGAAAGGATGATAGAAATGAGGTTGGACCACCTAGAAATAATTCTAGGAACTTCACTAATGAGTGTAAAATTAATCATTTTAGGCCACCTAGAAACGACTCTAGGAATTTCATTAATGAGTCTAAAAGTAATCATTTTAGACCACCTAGAAACAACTCTAGGAATTTTATTAATGAGTCTAGAATGAATCATTTTAGACCACCTAGAAACGACTCTAGGAATTTTGTTAATGAGTCTAGAATGAATAATTTTAGACCACCTAGAAATGACGCTAGGAATTTCAACGCTTCTAGGAATAACGACTTTAGATCACCTAGAACGTATTTGGCTCAACCAAGACATATGCACAACCCGAATGTTATATGTCATTATTGCAACCGGGTAGGACACATAGCACCCGTATGTTTTGCAAAACATAGAGATTTATCTTTTGACTATGATTATTATTTGCCTAACCCCCAAGGACCCAAAAGTAGTTGGGTACCGAAAACCTATTTTTAGGTACGTTTGCAGGTGTGCTTGAAGACTACAATATCGTAGTAGATGCACCAAGCACGAAACCTTATTGCATCGAGGGGGAATTTCGGTTAGTTATCATTTTTTTTGATAAAAACGTAACAGTTGATATGTGTTAACAATTAATATAACTTTGTTAACAGTTGATATTAATTATTTTTGTTGATTCATGTTTTGATAACTTTTATCTTGAATAACAATTGGTATCAACTATTTTTGTTAAAAATAATGATTGATGTTTTGATGAATATCTTTCTAGTTTGAATAACAATTGGTATATTCGCTAAAAATAACCTTTGATATGGTTGTTATATTTTTACTAACATTTGGTATTATTTCATGTTGGTATGATTTTTTAAATATCGTCAATGTATATTCCTCATTGTATTTCCTATCTTATATTTGACACTAACATTTGATATACCCAAAAGGGGGAAGTGTCGAAAGGGCAAGTAGCCTTTGTATACTCTCTTTTTGCTAATGCCAAAAGGAGGAAGAAATTAGGCGATATGCATCAAATAAGGGGGAATGAATCTACGTTATAGTATGCCTTATTTGAGGGAGAATTATCATTAAGGGGAATTGTTTGCATGAATTGAATGTTGAGATATAGCATGAGGTTGGACCACCTAGAAATAATTCTAGGAACTTCACTAATGAGTCTAAAATTAATCATTTTAGGCCACCTAGAAACGACTCTAGGAATTTCATTAATGAGTCTAAAAGTAATCATTTTAGACCACCTAGAAACAACTCTAGGAATTTTATTAATGAGTCTAGAATGAATCATTTTAGACCACCTAGAAACGACTCTAGGAATTTTGTTAATGAGTCTAGAATGAATAATTTTAGACCACCTAGAAATGACGCTAGGAATTTCGACGCTTCTAGGAATAACGACTTTAGATCACCTAGAACGTATTTGGCTCAACCAAGACATATGCACAACCCGAATGTTATATGTCATTATTGCAACCGGGTAGGACACATAGCACCCGTATGTTTTGCAAAACATAGAGATTTATCTTTTGACTATGATTATTATTTGCCTAACCCCCAAGGACCCAAAAGTAGTTGGGTACCGAAAACCTATTTTTAGGTACGTTTGCAGGTGTGCTTGAAGACTACAATATTGTAGTAGATGCACCAAGCACGAAACATTATTGCATCGAGGGGGAATTTCGGTTAGTTATCATTTTTTTTTGATAAAAACGTAACAGTTGATATGTGTTAACAATTAATATATCTATGTTAACAGTTGATATTAATTATTTTTGTTGATTCATGTTTTGATAACTTTTATCTTGAATAACAATTGGTATCAACTATTTTTGTTAAAAATAATGATTGATGTTTTGATGAATATCTTTCTAGTTTGAATAACAATTGGTATATTCGCTAAAAATAACCTTTGATATGGTTGTTATATTTTTACTAACATTTGGTATTATTTCATGTTGGTATGATTTTTTAAATATCGTCAATGTATATTCCTCATTGTATTTCCTATCTTATATTTGACACTAACATTTGATATACCCAAAAGGGGGAAGTGTCGAAAGGGCAAGTAGCTTTTGTATACTCTCTTTTTGCTAATGCCAAAAGGGGGAAGAAATTAGGCGATATGCATCAAATAAGGGGGAATGAATCTACGTTATAGTATGCCTTATTTGAGGGAGAATTATCATTAAGTGGAATTGTTTGCATGAATTGAATGTTGAGATATAGCATGAATTTAGGGGGAATCCGATATGCATATCTCCTGTTGTTTGTCATTATCAAAAAGGGGGAAATTGTAGAAAATCATTCTATCCATGATATGTGTGCTTTGGTTGTATTAGCATGATTTTCAGGTATAGGTTTTGATGAATGAAAAACAACGAAGTCGATGAATGACAAACAATGAAGTCAAGTGTCAAACAATGTCATTATATGACAAACAATCAAGATTGAATGCCGAGAAGCATATTGATGACGGAATTGCATAGACAAGCCAGAGACGAGCTCAAAAGTTCAAGACCGAACACCCAAGGCGTAGGTCGTTAGGTAGAACAAATGTAAGAGCAACCTTTAATGTTATCTCGTCTTTTGGCTCAACATAGGTCATCATAAATATGCATAAAATCATTTTATCGAATCATATTTCAAATACTTCAAACAAAATGATTTCGAACATTTTCATTTTAGCCAAAATGAATTTTAAACATGTCTTTCAAAGCTGGACAGAAATAATCGATTATGTTTATTTTGATAATCGATTATGGTAAGACAGTGTAAACCGGAATTTACAAAACAGCAAAATAATCGATTATCAGAAGTGCATAATCGATTATCTTGTATCCATTGCCAAGTTTTTGAAGGCTGTAACAAAATAATCGATTATTCATATCACAATAATCGATTATCCTGCATAAAATCAGCTTCCGATTTTGTAACGGTAAGCTGATAATCGATTATCCAAATCTGATAATCGATTATCTTGGCATAAAATCAGCATAATTGATTGCCAATTAAGCAACTGACATACTACTTCTACCACCTATAAATAGAGGTCTTTTGAGCTGAATTGAAACACACAACCCCTCTCATTGTTCATATACATATTGATATCATTTGTGCATCATTATAGAGCTTTTGTTGAGCCATTTGAGAGACAACTTTGAGTTGTTCATAGAGCTATCTCTTTATCTACTCTTTTGAGAGAGTTCTTGTTGTAAAAGAGAAAGGTGTTTGAGAAGACCATATCTTCTCATTGATTGTCGGGTTTGCTAAGTACCCTCAATCTTAGTGTGTGAAGTCTTGTGGTGCGGTATCCACGAGCAAGGTGAAGTCTTGAGGTGCGATATCCTCGAGCAAGTTGAAGTCTTGTAGAGTGTACATCTACGAGCAAGTGTAACGGTTTGTTAGGCACCCGTAAGCTTAACGGAGTTAGTGGAATCTCGAGAGAGTCTCTCGGGGACTGGACTAACCACACGTTGTGGTGAACAAGGATAAATTCAGTGTGTTCTTTCCTTACTATTTTAATTATCGAATTTATTTTATTCCTGCAATTTTAATTTCGCAATATTTATCAATATTCTCGTGCCGCACTATTCACCCCCCCTCTAGTGACGGGCATAAATCCTAACATTGTATGCCTCTGTTCTCCATGTGAAATCCTGACTGGTGAAACTAGAAATGTATGTCTTTGTTCTCCAGGCAGGCTCCTTACATAAAAACAGACAAAGAAAAAAATGGAAAACTAAAACTTTAATTGTAATACCTCTATTCTTCAAGCAGGCTCTTGACTGCTAAAACATAAATTGTATGCCTCTATTCTCCAGGCGGGCTCCAGACTTCTGAAACTATAAATGTATGCCTCTATTCTCCAGTCGGGCTCCTAACTTCAAAATAGACAAATAAATCAATGGAAAACTAATATTTGAATTGTAACACCTCTATTCTTCTGGCGGGCTCCTGACTGCTGAAACTTGAATTCTATGCCTCTATTCTCCAGGCAGGCTCCTGACTTCTGAAACTTGAAATGTATGCCTATGTTCTCCAGGCGGGCTCCTAACTTCAAAATAAACAAAGAAATCAATTGAAAACTAAAACTTGAATTGTAACACCTATGTTCTTTAGGCGGACTCCTGACTGCTAAAACTTGAATTGTATACCTCCATTCACCAGGCGGGCTCCTGACTTCTAAAACTTGAAATGTATGCCTCTATTCTCCAAGCAGGCTCCTAACTTCAAAATAGACAACGAAATCAATGGAAAACTAAAATATGAATAGTAACACCTATGTCCTTCAGGCGGGCTCCTGACTGCTGAAACTTGAATTGTATGCCTATGTTCTCCAGGCGGGCTCCTGACTTCTGAAACTAGAAATGTATGCCTATGTTCTCCATGCAGGCTCCTGGATTCAAAATAGACAAATAAATCACTGGAAAACTAAAATTTGAATTGTAACACCTCTGTTCTTCAGGCGGGCTCCTGAATGCTGAAATTTGAATTGTAGGCCTCTGTTCTCCAGGCGGGCTATTTTGAAACTTGAAATGTATTCATCTGTTCTGCAGGTGGGCTCCTGAGTTCAAAATAAACAAAGAAATGAATTGAAAACTAAAACCTGAATTGTAACACCTCTGTTCTTCGGGCGGTCTCCTGACTGCTGAAACTTGAATTGTATGCATGTGTTCTCCAGGCGGTCTCCTAACTTCTAAAACTTCAAAAAAGTATGCCTCTGTTCTCCACACGAGCTTCTGACTTTAAAATAGACAAAGAAATCAATGGAAAACTAAATTTTGAACTGTAACACTTTTGTTCTTCAGGCGGGCTCCTGACTATTGAAACTTGAAACTTGAATTGTATGCATCTGTTCTCCAAGTGGGCTCTTTTGAAACTTTAAATGTATTCCTTGTTCTCCAGGCAGGCTCCTGACTTCAAAATAGACAAAGAAATCAATGGAAAACTAAAATTTGAATTGTAACACTTCTGTTCTTCAGGCGGGCTCCTGAATGCTGAAATTTGAATTGTAGGCCTCTGTTCTCCAGGCGGGCTATTTTGAAACTTGAAATGTATTCATCTGTTCTGTAGGTGGGCTCCTGAGTTCAAAATAAACAAAGAAATGAATTGAAAACTAAAACCTGAATTGTAACACCTCTGTTCTTCGGGCGGTCTCCTGACTGCTGAAACTTGAATTGTATGCATGTGTTCTCCAGGCGGTCTCCTAACTTCTAAAACTTCAAAAAAGTATGCCTCTGTTCTCCACACGAGCTTCTGACTTTAAAATAGACAAAGAAATCAATGGAAAACTAAATTTTGAACTGTAACACTTCTGTTCTTCAGGCGGGCTCCTGACTATTGAAACTTGAAACTTGAATTGTATGCATCTGTTCTCCAAGTGGGCTCTTTTGAAACTTTAAATGTATTCCTTGTTCTCCAGGCAGGCTCCTGACTTCAAAATAGACAAAGAAATCAATGGAAAACTAAAATTTGAATTGTAACACTTCTGTTCTTCAGGCAGGCTCCTGACTATTGAAACTTGAACTGTATGCGTCTGTTCTCCAAGTGGGCTCTTTTGAAACTTGAAATGTATTCCTCTGTTCTCCAGGCAGGCTCCTGACTTCAAAATAGACAAAGAAATCAATGGAAAACTAAAATTTGAATTGTAACACCTCTGTTCTTCAGGCGAGCTCCTGACTACTGAAACTTGAATTGTATGCCTCTACTCTCCAGGTGGACTCTTGACTTTTGAAACTTGAAATGTATGCCTCTGTTCTCCAAGAGAGCTCGTGACATAAAAACTTTAAAATATATGCCTCTGTTATACGGGCGGGCTCCCGACTTCAAAACTTTAAAATATATACCTATGTTATACGGGCGGGCTCCCGATTTCAAAATTTGATAATATATGCCTTGTTATATTATATGCCTTTGTTATACCGGCGGGCTTCAGACTTCAAAACTTGAAAATATATGCCTCTGTTATACGGGTGGGCTCCCAACTTCAAAACATGAAAATATATGCATCTATGGGCGGGCTCCCTACTTCAAAACTTAAAAATGTATGCCTCTGTTATACGGGCGGGCTCCCGACTTCAGAACTTGAAAATATATGCCTTTGTTTTCTAGGCGGGCTCCTGACTTCAACAAAATAGACAAACAAAAAAACTTTTCTGCCCCAGTTCGGAAGCTGGGTACATGGGTGAGTGTTAACTAAATCATTCTACCAATGATCACTAAGAATTTTAAAGCTAGGTCCCATTATCCATGGGGGTCCCGACAACTCTTAACTAAACGAAAATTTTAAATCCAAGCTATATCTTTTAAAGGTATGAATTCCACTAAATCTGGTTACCTAAGAGGGTATTAAGCTACGTCCTATTGTACAATAAGGTCCTGACAACTCTTAATTGAATCATATCTTAAACATGAAAACTTTGAAACCAACTTACATTCCCCTGGGTGTATTTTTGCTAAATTATGCTACTCATGATTGTTTTGAATTTTAAACTAAGTCATTTTTTCAGAAGATCCTGAGAGTTTACGCTCAAACCTGTTTTGGTATTTGCACTTTCCCCTACGGAGAGTTTCTCCAAAACAAACGAATTTTCCTGCCCCTATTTCAATCAAAGAAAAATCTTGTCAGTTTAAAATGTCGTGGTTGGTTTGTGGCCTTGAACTCTGAGGGTGTTTCTCCTTCACTTTCCCATGATGACTGATTTCCAATTGGATACCTTGCTTGTTCATGGAATACTCCCTTTTCTATTGCCCTCATCACATAAAATACATTTTCTCTGCCTAGACTCAATATCCTCTATTTGTTACATTGCATGAACCGTCATCTCCCCAACTTTTTTTTTTCACATGAGTTCCCAAAACACGTCCATTTCCCCCCTCCGTGTATATGTTGTTCTTTCATGACGTAACCACTGGTCCTTGGCCTTGAGGTCTTTGACTCCTTCACTTGTCATGATAATTGATTTTGAATTCGAAGACCTCACTCGTTTCTTGACTAACCACTTCCTTGGTCACCCTTAACCCAGAATATACCTCTTCTACGTTCAAACCCTATACCTTCTATTTGTTGCATGGCTCCTGAACTGTCTTTTACCAACCTTTGTGTCTCACGTGAACCCCAAAGCATGTTGGTTTCCCCTGATATGATTCACCTTTACCTACTCGCCTTGGCAATCTCTCTAAGACTGATCGAAAGGTCTTTCTTCGGACAGTAATATGGGCTTTTGGATAGGGTTAGAAAGAAAGGGTCAAAGGCTTAAAGCAATTCAGACGGGTTCAAAATTTATAACTTTCGGAATCAGATTTCATACAACAACCACAACTTATGCCCAAGTTTCCTTGTTGGGGACTTTTGAATTTTTATGATTTGACCGAATCGAAGGCTACCTATGTATCCTTAAATAGGAATCAGCTCGAACGTAGTTCATGTCATAAGAATTGACTTGTTTTGTTGTGATTTCCTCTTTTCTTTCTTCATTTTCTCTTTTTGTTGTTTTGTCGTTTTGTTGTTGTTTTTCTCTTTTCTGTTTCTTCTTTTTTCTGTTTTTCTTCTTTTTTTTTCTTTTCTTCTTCTTTTTATTCTCTGTCTTTTCATTCTTTTCTTTTCTCTTTTTCCATTTACTTATTTTTCACGCTTGCGTTTCTGATCTTTGCTACTGATTTCAAAGGAGGGGTATGAAAGAAAATAAATAAAGCTCAAAGGGGTAACGAAGGATAAAGTATTTAGATAGCAGAACAAAATACCTTCGTCATTCGAGTCTTTAAGACATGCCAATTGCAAACACATAATTTAAACAATCCACTAAAAACATTAGTAACATCTTTCTATTGTACCAGATTTGATAACCATATCCGCACATTCACCTTTTTATTTGTTGAATACAAAGCACCATTGGACAACACTCTCACTTTCCATACTACGAACGGCCCCTATCAATTTGGCAAGCTTGCTTTTATGGTTTCTTTATGTTCTATCTGCCCTAGTTTCACACAATTCGGGCTTGAAGTGATCTCAAAATGCCTTTACTTATTTTCCTTAAATGTCTCTACATCCTCAACATTGTTTCATTGCCTCATGACCAAACTGACTTTTGAGCTCAAACTGAGAATTATGCATGCATGTCATGTCCCTAGAGCCAACAAAAAAAGAATTGTAGAAAGAAAAGAGAAGTACATAAAAGAAAATGGCTATAAATAACAAAAAATAGGAAATTGCACTAGACAGGCGGTGAAAAAGTTCGAACAACAAGACAAGCAAACTAGACTAGGGTTACAACCCTGGAAAAAACCTTGACAGTACTAAACGAGTTACTATCACTAAACAAACTACGCAAAATAAAAGGATAGAAGGGTTTGAGTCACATGACAATCCGGATTAAACCCTGAAATAACCTGGACAACAGAAATGACAACAAAATAAACCACCAAAAATCCACTCCAGCTACCAAGAAATGGAGCGTCTTTCCAATTACCAAGAACGAAATCCTAGCCACTGAGTTCCGCATCAATATTGCCAAGACCGTTGTCAACTTTAATCAACAAGTTCCCAAGAGGATTCGCATGCTTGTTGTTATTGTCATTGGCCACAACTACCCCTTCTTGAATCATTCTTTCTCTTTCCCTTTTCAAAGAGCGACAATCTTCAATTCTGTTCCCCTGGACATTAGAGTGATACATGCATCGAACAGCAGGATCAAAGCCTTTCGCATATGGGTCTGGAGTATAGCTGAGGAGTGGCTCAATCAGGTCAGAGTGCTTTAACTTTTTCAAACAAACTTGTGTTGGATTCTCCAATGGGCATGAAATTATCTCTTTTCCCATGTTTCCCTCCATGCCTCGGTTTTCTAGGATTGTTGGATGCTTGAAAATATTGTGAGGGCACACGAGAATTTTGGATTGCTGGCGCTCGCCCTACGGAATGACCCGGTGGTTGGACAGAAGACCGGATTTTGTTCGGTGGATAATTCTATGGTGGGCTATGTGGAGCATGGAGATGTTCAAGGGTCGGTATTGAGACTGAAAGCATTTAACAAGAACGAGCACTGCACCCTGTCGTCGGTGGAGGGAGTGTCCTGATGGTTGGACATAGGACTGGATATTGTTCTGAGGATAATACTAAGGTGGATTATGTAGAGCAAGGGGATATGTTTGGGGTTGGAGTTGAGGCTAAACACATTTAGCAGAAAAACCACTGGACCATGTCGTTTGCGAGGCTCAACAACAACTTTTACATCGACGAGAGGACTATCATGAGCGACGTTTTCGTTCCATCTGAGCCAACAATCCCTAAAACATTCCTTGGGTTTATTTTTCATTTGAGATAGGGAGGAATTGTTTGGGACAATGTATTTACTGTACTGAAGATGTCACACAAAATCTTAAGCCATGTCGCTCAATGTATGCCACTTCCCGACATCTTGACATTTTATGCCATTCCAAAGCTGCCCCAGTAAGGCTCTCACTAAAATGTGTCATCAACAACTTATCCTTCTCACCAACATTTCTCGTTTCACTGCAATAACCCCTCAGGTGGGCTACTGGATCACCCTGCCCATCATACAAATTAACATTCGGCATCTTAAACCCTTCCAGCTTTCTGGATATCTCATCTTGCTCTACTGTATTAGCAAGCTTTGTAGTCTCACCAGGAGGCTCAAAAGGAAGAGCGTGAGGATATGGACCCGTGACCTTGACAATTGGTTCTGGAGCATAATGTTGGGCATTGGGGACTGATGGTGGAGAATACCCACTAGTCCAAGCTTGGTACATTTTGGCCACCTTTGTTTTCAATCTCAAAACCTCTTCCTTCAACTCAGATTCTGATTCAACAATTCCCTTAAACGGATCAGTAACACCCGTGTTCAACCCTTTGCCAACCATGACTGCCTCGCTCTTTGACCTTATGTTGTATGGATGAGTAACCTTAAGAACCAAAAGTCAACCAACCTTCTGCTATGAATTTAACAAAATTGAAGTCATCACGTTGGCGTTAGGGCATTTAACATATTGGTAACCGCACATTTTGGGGAATGAATGCACCTAAGTAGTTAACTGTTTCTATCATGCATTTGCTTGACTCTTGCGTCATCCCGTCCGTTTCCCTATTTCCAATTGCAAACTTTCTCTTTTTTTTTCTTTCTTTCTCCTTTTTTTTCCGTTCTTGCCTTTGTTTTTTCTTTGTTCTTATTCCCTCATTCCCTCTTGTTTTGACATTGTTTCTTTCTTTTGGTTTCTTATTCTCTCTGTTTTTGTTTTTCTTTTCTCTCTTGTTTTTCCTCTCTTGTTCTTATGGAGATTGACTACGTATCATGACCACGCATGAATCAGACCAAGCGTAGTTCTTGGAGAACGGGAATAAAGTAAACGAACTATCAATCTCTTTTTTTTTCTTTTTTGCCTTAACGACTACTCTGATGAGAAAAGAGAAATAAAACCAGCAAATCCTTTTTTTGAATTCTTTAGACATAACGTCCTATGACCTATCCTAAACTCAAACTTGACGGGCGTGTCTTTTTTTTTTTACCCTTTGGAAACAAAGACTCTATTAAGGAAACATCCTAGAAGGGAAAAAGTATTTTTTAATTTCTTTTTTGTTTTCTAAGAAGAAAATCTAAAGAATAAACCACAATAAATATTTTGAATTTTCATTTGATATCTTGATGCAAGATTTCGAAGCAAGTAATAAAAATATTTTTGGATTCCATTTTGATTGCCTAAATGAGAAACTCTTAAAATAAACCAAAGATGAAGTATGTTGTCTTTTTCTTATGTGTACACTATTTTAAAGCTCTAAAAAAATTTGATTTTTCACCAATTTCCCAAAGAAACACCTCAAAAGAAAATCTTTTTATGAATTTTGAATTAACACCTTAAAGAAAGCTTTTAAAAGAAGTGCTAAAAGAAAATTCTCTTTTTTTAAATTTTGGTCCTAATATACTTAAAGAAAACATAAAAAGAGTTCATTTTAAGTCCTAGATATTAATTTCCTAAATGAAAAACAACCTCAATTTTTATTCTTTTTTCCCATTTCTAGACTTAGTAATCTAAAGAAAACTTATAATGAAAATATAAAATGTAACATCCCTCTTTTTTTGGATTTTTGAGTTACAACACATTTCTCAAATATAAAGCCGAAAATACAATAACAAAAGACATGTCATTACTGTACAAAACTAGAAAGTAAAAGACAACATAAAATGAAGAACAGACTCAAAACATAATAAAAAAACAAATCTTCTTAAATAACTCCTGAATGCAGTGATCCTGGGCTATCTGTCATGCTCAAACTCCGGCAAGTAAATCCATACCTGTATGAGAAAACATAAACCAACACTATGTGAGACAATAACGCTCCCCACTAGACCAATGCAAGACAAGGCTGCGATTATTTTTCAAAAATTAACCTATGTGGCTAAAAGTGGCTAAAAATGCAAGATTTGGCTAAGACCCCGCGAAGCCAAGAGCCTAAAATTTACTAGGAATATCGAACCCTATGTGGGTTGCCTACGTACCACGCCTTGAAAGACTAGAATCAGGTTTGCGTAGTTCGGGCAAATAAAATAAACTATTTATAAAACAAGACTCTTTTTCCTTTTTTTTCATTTCTCAAAAATTTGATAGATTTCGGCACTTTTTGGACATGGGTTTTTTCAAAGCAGGCGATTAACTCTCTTTACCCTCATATTGCTATTTCTCTTTTCTCAACTTTTCCCAAATATTCAAAAGTCGGTCAGCATGCAAGTTCAAAACAAATAAATGCACACGTAGCACGTAAGATGCATCGTGATGGTCTTTTTCATTTTGGTACACCTGTCCTAGACAGACCCAACCCTTGTGTTGAGCCTCGAAAGTCAAATGCACATGATGCAAGCAAACGTTCCTACAAGGGATCCGGCATGAGGCTGAGTGTGACGACTTGACCCGTCGACTTATGAGTTACTTCCCCGTTCATTCCATTTTCTGCTTCCTCATGTTTCGTTATCTGTATTGGGTGCATTAGAATTTAGTAGGAGCAATTTTGATAAGAAATAAGATATTTAGTCTCTTTTAGGAAGGCTTAGTTTGGAAAAGTCAGCCGAAAGTTGACTTATGTGTTAGAGGGTTCTGATATAAATTCTGATGGTTCGATTAGCTCCGGGAGATGATTTTTATCTTAGGAGTGTGACCGAAAGTAATTTTGGAGGTCCGATGTTGAATTAGGCTTGAACTGGCGAAGATAGTATTTTGGCGAATTCCGGTTGATTGGTGAGATTTTGATCTAGGTGTCAGAATGAAATTCTGAGAATTGATGTAGCTTCATTGTGTCATTTGGGATATGTCTACAAAATTTCATGTCATTCAAACATCGTTTGGTCGGGGTTTTGATCGAAAGTGTATTTCGGAAGTTTTTGGAATTTTAGGACTGAATTCGATGCATTTTGGATAATTTTATGTTGTTTGAGGTGTTTTGTTGTGTGTAACAAGTATTAATGATGTTATGAATTATGTTGGCAGGTTTGGTCAGGGTCTCATGAGGCCAGGATAAGTTTTGGAAGAGTTTTTGAAAGATTTTTGCCGTTTTGAGCATAACGATGTAATGATCCAATGGTCCATTTTTAGCTCTAAAGATTGAAATTTGATTTCGAGACTTCCAATATTTTGATAATGAATTATAGGACTGATCTTGAAAGTTTGGTCTAATTTTATCAAGTCGCGATTGAGTTTTTGACGCGAAATATATGTTAATTATTTAACGAGCGAAATGGATATCGTGTTGAGCAAACGAGCTCCAAATTGAGTTTCGATTGAAGGACTAAGTTTGTGTCATTATTTATGACTCATAGGAACAAGAATATTTGAATTCCGAATCTGTACGATAGTGTTAGAGCCTTTTAGTGAAAAGAAAAGCTGCTGCAATTTTCTGGGTAATTTCTGCATTTTTCGTACGTGTGAACAATGATCGCACTTGGGTGAACAATGTGCTTGTATAGTACCTCTGTACAGTACCCTTGTACAGTATACCTGAACAGTACCCCCATGAACAGTGCTCGTGAATAGTGCCTGTGAACAGTGCCGGATAAAATATTAAGTACTCAAAATGGGATCCATTTTCCATTTTTGACGATTTGGAGCTCGGATAAGGCACTTTTCGAGGAATTTTTGGAGAGAACAACGGGGTAAGTGTTCTTAACTCAATTTTGGCTGTATATTTTGAATCTATTATGAGTTTTGGCGTTTAATTTGAGAATTTTGTTGAAAAATTGTACAAAACCCTCTTGGATAGAATCACGGATTTGAGGGTCGAAATGTTATGGGAATTGGATAGTTTTTATATGGTTAGACTCGTGGAAAAATAACGAATCCGATGATGTTAATTTTTTGATTTTTCAAGAAGGGGGCAAGGGGCTCGAGTTTTGTCAAATTTGTGAATATTGATGTTTTTCGGTTATTTTCGATTGGGTATTGTTCCTATAGCGTAATGTGACACCAAACGATGTACGAATGACATGAAATTTGGATCCAGGTGTCGGAATGAAATTCTGAGAGTGATGTACCTTCATTTTGTCATTTGGGATATGTGTGAAAAATTTCATATCATTCGTACATCGTTTGGTCGGGTTTTTGATCGAAAGTGTATTTCGGAAGTTTTTAGAAATTCGGGCCTTAATTCGATGAGTTTTGGGTAATTTGATGTTGTGTGAGGTTTTTTGATGATTGGAACCAGTTTGAATGATGTTATGAGTTATGTTGGCATGTTTGGTCAGGGTCACATGAGGCCCAGATAAGTTTTGGAAGAGTTTTTGAAAGAATTTTGCCGTTTTGAGCATAAGCATGTAATGATCCAATGGTCCATTTTTAGATCTAGAGATTGAAATTTGATTTCGAAACTTCCGAAATTTTGATAATGAATTATATGACTAATTTGGAAAGTTTGGTCTAATTTCATCAAATCGCAATTGGGTTTTTGACGCGAAACATCTGTTAATTGTTTAACGAGCGAAATGGATATCACATTGAGCAAACGAGCTCCGAATTGAGTTTTGATTGAAGGACTATGTTCGTATAATTATTTGTGACTCATAGGAACAAGAATCGACGAATCCTGAGTCCGTATAGAGTTAGAGCCTTTTTAGTGAAAAGAAAAACTACTGCAATTTTTTGGTCAATTGCTGCATTTTTCAGACGTGTGAACGGTGATAGAACTTGCGTGAACAACATCCTTGTACAGTAACCCGTGTACAGTATACATGAACAGTGACGGTGTACAATACCCTTGTACAATATACATGTACAGTACCCCTATGAACAGTGCCCCCGTGAATAGTGCTTGTGAACAGTGCCGGCCAGAAAGTTAAGTACTGAAAATGCGACTTCGTCCCATTTTCCCTTTTTGACGATTTTGAGCTCGGATAAGGCAATTTTTCGAGGGATTTTCGGAGAGAAAAACGGGGTAAGTGTTCTAAGCTCAATTTTTGTTGTATAGCTTGAATCTATTATGAGTTTTGGCGTTTAATCTGAGAATTTTGTTGAAAAATTGTACAAAGCCTTCTTGGATAGAATCACGGATTTGAGGGTCGAAATGTTATGGGAATTGGATAATTTTTGTATTGTTAGACTCGTGGCGAAATAAGGAATCCGATGATGTTAATTTCTGATTTTTCAAAAAGTTGGCTCGGGGCTCGAGTTTTGTCAAATTTGTGAATATTGATGTTTTTCGATTGAGTATTGTTCCTATAGCATAATGTGACACACTCGTTGTGATTTTGGATATATTCGACGCACGTGGAGGCCAATTCGAGGGGAAAAGGTGTCGCGAGTTATAGAAATAGCCGGTTCGAGGTGAGTAATGATTTTAAATGATGTCATGAGGAATTGAAACCCTGGATTGCACAACATACTGCTATGTTGAGATGGGACATGCGTTGTATGACGAGCGCGAGGTCATTTACTATGAATATTGACTTGGTCCATCCTAGTTGATATTTTAATGCGTATTTGATAAAGATTTATTGTTTTTCACCATGATTCGGGCTTATTGCCATATTTGGGCTTCGTGCCAATTATTTGAAATAATTAGTGAATTTACATCACTATTTTTCCTCACCAATTGAAATATTTTTTGAACTTAGTCCAATTGAATTATATCATTTCGTGAACTCAGCTACAATTATACTCAACTCGAGATTTAATGATATTTATAATGTTGTTGAGCTGAGCACTATTGTTTTACTGATGCCCAAGGGGCTTATGATTATTTTCTAGACTGATTGAGGCCGAGAGCCATATGTGAGGATATGTTGAGTGATGTGAGGGGGCTTCCAGGCCTCGAGTGTTATTGGAGGAGGCTTTCAGGTCTCGAGTGTGATGTGTGAAGGATTTAAGGAATATTGATATTATGCATGGGTTGTAGGAGCCCTTCCGGAGTTTGTACACACCCCCAATGAGCGCAGGGCACCCCGGTGAGTTTGTAGTGGGCCCGAGAGGCCGTTGTTTGCGTGTGGTGAGTTCGGAGTGAGAGCGATGGGCTGATGTTGTGTGCTGGCGAGTTGGGAGTGAGCCCGTGGGGCTGATACTGTATTGTGAGTTTGATATTAAGCCCAAGGGACAATATTTTGATTATTCCTTGTTGAAATTGTTGTTTTCACTGTTTATAAAGAGAATTATCTGATATTTCATTGTACAATTGATTTTAATGCTTGAGATAGCGCTATATTGTGCATTTCTGAGATTTCATGCCTTTAGTCGTTATTTATTTTTATTTCTCACTAGGTCGGAGTACTCACATTACTCTCTGCACCATGTGTGCAGATGCAGGTATTTATCACCTAGTAGTTGGATATTAGCTGATTGAAGGTATTTCTATTGTAGCTGAGCAAGGTGACCGCCAGCGTTCGCGGCACCGCATCTCTTCCTTTGATTCTAAATTTCCAATATGTATATTTCTTGTTTTATAGTAATTTTCAGATTCCTTATATGCTCATAACTTGTGACACCTCGATTTCGAGCTGAGTCGGGATGGTTTCCATTGTTCTATCATGTTTACTTCGCACTTGTGATTATATTATCTGTAATTAGACTTATTCCTGCTAAGTAATTATAAAGAGATGTATTGTTTTGTTGTTGGCTGGCCTTGTCCCCACGAGAGGCGCCATTATGAGCGCGTTGGAATTTTGGGTCGTGACAAGTTGGTATCAGAGCCTAGGTTACTAGGTCTCACGAGTCATGAGCAGGTTTAGTAGAGTCTCACAAATCGGTATGGAGACGTCTGTATTTATCCTCGCGAGGCTGCAGAACCTTTAGAAAAACTTCATATTCTTAAAATTCTTGTCGTGCGTCCTTGATTCAGCTTGAAAAGTAACTCTTACAATTCCTTCCACGTGAACGTATGCGCGAACGAGCGCTCAGTATTAGATGTGCCTTGATGGCTTGAAATTCCCCGATTGAGGGGCGACACGTGATCTCTTTGAGTTGATGTTGGGCCAGTCTGAAGGACTTGAGGCCGGGTCTTTGCCTATGGCTTGAGCACCAAGGTGCTAACTGTGTGAGCAAGTGTTTTGAACTTATATGTTCGATATTGTCCCTATTAGAGGTAATGATGTCTGGATAGCTATGTGATGAGTATGCTAGTACTTCGAAATGCATCTATATGACCTAGAAGTGATGAGAGAGGTCTACTGAATGATAGATGAACTATTGAGTGTATGATTTGCATTGTGATAGGATGTGTAGCCCCGGGTTATGGGCGTGTTAAGAATCTTTTCATGTCTCCTATTTGAAGAGAAGTATATTTCATGTTACGGTATGAGTTTAGACTCAGGAAGATTAAGTGATTGTATAATGTGTATGACACTGGAAGGTATACAAAAATATTGACTAAAGGTAAAGCTAATGGATAATTGGCTTATGAAGGGAAAAGTAATTGTCATACTAGTTAGATAAGTCTGGGAGCTGATATCGCTTCTATAAATGTATTATGACGAAATCTATGATCCGAGGAGCCCAGCTTGAAGGTCGATAACATTAAGGAAAGAAAATGTTCTGACTTGGTCGAATAGCCCAATAATGGAGGATCGAAAGATATTTTCTATGTGTTATGATTCAAATAGGTGCAACGCATGTCCATGTATCAATTTTGATAATATAATACCTGTAATGTTGAGATTAATGTTATTGATATACATTGTGATGCTTTGTTAAGTTGTGGATGTGTTGTTAGGATGGTTTTGGTGATTCTCTGGCAGGTGGATAGGCCCAATTACAAAGGGGACTCTGCCAAAATTTTTGCAAATTTTGGGACTTAATAAAAATTTGGTCGCTTAGAGAGTGGGCTTAACTGTTGTGTGAGTGAATGCAAGAATTGCAGAAGAGTTAAACTTTCAGATGATTTGTGCTTCCACAAGTTTATGAAGGAGTGAGTTCAATCTCACTATGGTATTACGCCAGTAATAGAGTATATGCATGATGATTTATTTAGCACGTTTTGATCTATGGTTTTGTGCCAAGTTGGGGAGTTTGCTATTAATTAAGTTGATTGCACATTTAAGAGCTATATTGTTCCAGTCTTCCATAGAGATGTCTTGGTATTATTCAATTCTGGTTCCACCTCTTCTTACGTGTCCTCATATTTTTCTTATTATTTGGGTACGCCCCGAGAGTTTATTTCTTTACACGTTCATGAATCTACCCCTGTGGGCAATACTGTTATTATGGACCGTGTGTATCGGTCATGTGTTGTAATTATTTGGGGTCTAGGTGATTTATTTCTATTAAGCATGGTGGACTTTGATGTTATATTGGGCATGGACAGGTTATCTCTATGTCGTGCTATTCTAGACTGCCATGCTAAGATAGTCACTTTGACTATTCCGGTTGTTCCGAGGATCGAGTGGCATGGTATAACTGATTATGTTCCTAGTAGAGTAATTTCTTTCTTCAAAGCCCAACGTATGGTTGGGCAGGTTTGTCTATCATATCTAGCTTTGTGCGAGATGTTGGAGATGAGACTCCTAGTATTGATTTTAACCCAGTTGTGAGGGATTTTCCTGATGTATTTCCTACAGAGCAGCCGGGCATGCCTCCAAATAGGGATATTTATTTTGGCATTGACCTGGTGCCGGGCACTCAGCCCATTTCTATTCCACCATATCGTATGGCACCAACGGAGTTGAAAAAAAAATTGAAGGAGCAACTTCAGGAGCTCCTAGATAAGGGGTTCATTCATCCTAGTATGTCACCTTAGAGTTCACCAGTCTTGATTGTGAAGAAGAAGGATGGCAAATTGAGAATGTGCATTGATTACATGCAATTGAATAAAGTAACCGTGAAGAACAAGTATCATTTGCCTAGTATTGATGGCTTGGTTATGTGCGAACATATTTGAAAATGTTCTCGATTGTTTTTACTATGGTTCGAGCCAGATATCTTCTTCCAGTGCACAGAACATATAATGAACTCCTCCTAAATGGGATCAAATAGAAGATTTCTAACTGCCGGAATGTAATTTTCCAAGAGCCCAGAAATTGTAATGAGATTTTGTATTTACAATAAGATGGCATGATAGACTTGGTGTATGGTACTTGCTTAATATTTTCATGTGCGATGTGGCTATTCATCTTAAAGGGAAGGTCATGAATTCTGGATAGAATAATCAGCTTCAAATAATTAAATTGAATGTTATAACTGCTTGGTAAGACCTAAAAAGGGTGCGTACTATATTTTAACCAACAAATGTCTATTGGTATTACAACACTCACTTGGTTGATCGACTACCGATTTTTTGAACTTGTTATGTATTGTAGAAAATAATTATCTGGGGATGATCGTACTTGAGGGATGTGTCAGTTATTTGGGTGCTGAGGTTGTGATCAGTTATGATGATTTATGTGATCTATGAATTTGGAAACGGGAAATTCAAAAAATATACTATTTCAGGATTGTGGCATGTTGAGAAGAGTATTCTATCTAACTCATTGGATGCACTAGTCGAGCTAATGGATGGTGATAACTATGCGTCATGAGCGCCAATATATGTAAGGTTTGAACCTGTGTGCAAGCACCGAGCCAATATTCATGCTCAGAATATGTGTAGGCTATGATATGCCTAGAGTGGAATATTGAACTTAAGGGTATAATGTCTCTCTTATTCGTGAATCTGTTAAGAAATATCTGGACTATACTTGAGATTTCCAAGATGCTAAATTCCAGAACAAACTTGGCATTTACTAATTCTGTGTTAACTTGATGATTTGAGTTATGACAACACAGTTTGCTCATGCCTACGATATAGAGTGTTATTTATGCTAGTCCAGGAGCATGAGAATCTTGTTTCAGTTAGCATATACATGTTTACTTGTTGGATTTCTTATATATGATATTCTAGGGCTGGAGGTCTGTGACCGTGTCAGGTGGATTATGTTGTTGGAAACTAAGTTTCTCGTGGAGTTGATGTCAATGTGAGCTATAGAATAGCTAGTTATTATTATTCTATTCATGTATTTGGGTTCCACTGTGATTGACAAGATCATAGCATATCGTTGGGGTAGTACTTGTAGAACATGCAAATCAACTCTCTTCTTCAAGGTATTTTTCTCTTTCTGGGTTAGACGAATGGTGCAATATTGAGTTTACTGGTATGGAGTTGTATCATGTACTTCTCCGTGGTATGGTGATTCACTTGTGGTACTAGATATCAAATTGCGTATGGTTGATGATTTTTTGCATGCTGATTTGGGGCGTTTCATCTGAACTAGAATCTGGATAGGGTCGCGCATGGCAGCGAAGCTATGTGGAGAAATGACCTTCCGGGTTAGATTCGTGTGTTCTATTTCTATGATGTGAGACGGGTTCTCATCCTTGTGTTGTGGTGCTACTGGTGAGCTTGTGGTACAACTCTTTCACTTGAGTTATTTTCACTTGAGTTATTTTCATGAATTTAGTATACTCGGACTGATTCTTATTGGCGCGCGTACTTTGCGAGTTGTGGCTTGGGCCTGTATTGATGTGTCATGTCACCAGAGTAGTGTGTTGGATTATAAGAGATTATAGGGATCATTAATGAATACAAATGGATTCGATTTCAGTATGTTGGAAGGATAATATCGAGCTTCGACTCAAAAATTTGATGTAGCATGTGCCAAAGGAGAAATGACTTCATGAATAGTTGATATGGGAAATGATTATGGCTTACCGCATGATTTAGTCATCATTGGCAACATATAAAAGTGTGATATGAGACTTGAGTTGATAAGAGTTTTTCTATCGGTATTCGGTGTTGTGTCCATCCGCTGTCATTAGGAGTTATCACTACAAGCGTTTGAATTATGTGGCCTATCATGAATAGCACCCGAGGTTACAGGTGCAGGTTATTACAGCTTGTACGAGCTTATTCACAGTATAAATGTGGGATTCTGATCATATGAAAGATTTTAGAAGTGGAAGTGTCGTCCTATGGCGTGTGTGCTAGATTGGATTGCAAAATTTCAGTTACAATGTACTGTCGGACCTATATGAGATAGGGTGATGTGGGATTACCCCCGGATAAATGTTTGGCGAGGTTACTAAGCGATTGTTTGGCTTTTGGGAACAACTCTGGGCACGTTCGAGGATGAATGTTTATTTAAGTTGGGGAGGATGTGACGACCCGACCCGTCGACTTATGAGTTACTTCCCCATTCTTCCCATTTTCTGTTTCCTCATGTTTCATTATCGGTATTTGGTGCATTAGAATTTATTTGGAGCGATTTTGATAAGAAATGAGACATTTAGTCTCTTTAAGGAAGTCTTAGTTTGGAAAAGTCAACTGAAAATTGACTCATGTGTTAGAAGGTTCAGATGTAAATTTCGATGGTTCAGTTAGCTCCGGATGATTATATTTTACTTAGGAGTGTGACCGGAAGTAATTTTAGAGGTCCGATGTTGAATTAGGCATGAATTGGCGAAATTAGTATTTTGACGAATTCCGGTTGATAGGTGAAATTTTGATACAGGTGTCAGAATGTGTCATTTGGGATATGTGTGCAAAATTTCATGTCATTCATACATCGTTTGGTCGGGTTTTTGATCGAAAGTGTATTTCGGAAGTTTTTAGAATTTGGGCCTTAATTTGATTAGTTTTGGATAATTTGATGTTGTTTGAGGTGTTTTTATGATTGGAACTAGTTTGAATGATGCTATGAATTATGTTGGCATATTTGGTCAGGGTTCCATGAGGCCCGGATAAGTTTGGAAGAGTTTTTGAAAGATTTTTTCCTTTTTGAGCATAAACATGTAATGATCCTATGGTCCATTTTTAGATCTAGAGATTAAAATTTGATTTCGAAACTTTCAAAATTTTATAATGAATTAGAGGACTAATTTGGAAAGTTTGGTCTAATTTCATCAAGTCGCAATTGGGTTTTTGACGTGAAACATCTATCAATTGTTTAACGAGAGAAATGGATATCGCGTTGAGAAAACAAGCTCCGAATTGATTTTTGATTGAAGGACTATGTTCATATAATTATTTATGACTCATAGGAACAAGAATCGTCGAATTCCGAGTCCGTACGATAGAGTTAGAGCCTTTTTAGTGAAAACAAAAGTTGCTGCAATTTTCTGGTCAATTGCTGCATTTTTTCGGACGTGTGAACGGTGATCGCACTTGCGTGAACAGTATCCTTGTACAGTACCCCGTGTACAGCATGCATGAACAGTAACTGTGTACAGTACCATTGTACAGTATACATATACAGTACCTCTATGAACAGTGCCCCGTGAATAGTGCCTGTGAATAGTGCCGGCCAGAATGTTAAGTACTGAAAATGCGACATCATCCCATTTTCCCTTTTGACGATTTCGAGCTCGGATAAGGCAATTTTTCGAGGGATTTTTGGAGAGAACAACGGGGTAAGTGTTCTTAACTCAATTTTTGTTGTATAGCTTGAGTATATTATGAGTTTTGGCGTTTAATCTGAGAATTTTGTTGAAAAACTGTACAAAACCTCTTGGATAGAATCACTGATTTGAGGGTCGAAATGTTTTGGGAATTGGATAATTTTTGTATGGTTAGACTCGTGACGAAATAAGGAATCTGATGATGTTAATTTTTATTTTTCGAGAAGTGGGATCGGGGCTCGAGTTTTGTCAAATTCGTGAATATTGATGTTTTTCGGTTATTTTCGATTGGGTAATGTTCCTATAGTGTAATGTGACACACTCGTTGTGATTTTGGATATATTCGACGCATGTGCACGCCAACTCGAGGGGAAAAGGCGTCGCGAGTTAAAGAAATAGCCGGTCCGAGATGAGTAATAATTTTAAATGATGTCCTGAGGGTTTGAAACCCCGGATTGCACAACATACTGCTATGTTAAGATGGGACACGCGTTGTATGACGAGCCCGATGTCATTTTCTATTGGGAATTGTGACTTGGTCTATCCTAGTTAATATTTTTGCGTATTTGATAAAGATTTATTATTTTTTCACCATGATTGGGGCTTATTTCCATATTTGGGCTTCGTACCAATTATTTAAAATCTTTTGTGAATTTACATCACTATTTTTCCTCACCAATTGAAATATTTTTTGAACTCAGTCCAATTGAATTATATCATTTTGTGAACTCAGCTACATTTATACTTAACTCGAGATTTAATTATATTTATAATGTTGTTGAGCTGAGCATTATTGTTTTACTGATGCCCAAGGGGCTTATGATTATTTTCTAGACTGATTGAGGCTGAAAGCCATATGTAAGAATATGTTGAGTGATGTGAGGGGGCTTCCAAGTCTCGAGTGTTATTGGAGGAGGCTTTCATGTCTCGAGTGTGATTTGTGAAGGCTTTAAGGCCTATTGATATTGCACTTGGGCTGTAGGAGCCCCTCTGGAGTCTGTACACACCCCCAGTGAGCGCAGGGTACCCAGGTGAGTTGAGAGTGGGCCCGAGAGGCCGTTGTTTATGTCTGGTGAGTTCGGAATGAGCATGAGGGGCTGATGTTGTGTGCTGGTGAGTTGGGAGTGAGCCCGTGGGGCTGATACTGTACTGTGAGTTTGATATTGAGCCTGAGGGGCAAGTTTTTGATTATTCCTTACTTGTTGAAATTGTTGTTTTCACTGTATTAAAAAGAGAATTATCTGATATTTCATTGTACAATTGATTTTACTACTTGAGATAGCGCTATATTGTGCCTTTCTGAGATTGCATGCCTTCAGTCGTTATTTATTTTTATTACTCACTGGGTCGGAGTACTGACATTACTCATTGCACCATATGTTCAGATGTAGGTATTGATCACCTAGTAGCGGGATATTAGCTGATTGAATTTATTTCTATTGTAGTTGAGCAAGGTAACCGCCAGCATTCGTGGCACCGCATCTCTTCCTTTGATTCTAAATTTCCAATATGTATATTACTGATTTTATAATAGTGTTCAGGTTCCTTAGATGCTCATGACTTGTAACACCCCGATTTCGAGCTGAGTTGGGATGGTTTCTATTGTTCTATCATGTTTACTTTACACTTGTGATTATATTATCTGTGAATTAGATTTATTCATGCTAAGTAATTATAAAGAGATGTATTGTTTTGTTGTTGTTGATTGGCCTTGTCATCACGAGAGGCGTCATCACGAACGGGTTGGGATTTTTTTTTCGTGACGCAGTATATTTATAAGTTCAAAACCTGGATATTTGTTCTAGACAGTGTATAAGAGCGGACAACTCGAGTCGAGGAAAGGGCTACGTACCAGGGACCCGCCAGATCATCGGCTTAGTAACTTGTCCGAGCCTCTTTCATATTTCAAGGTATGATACTAACAGAATTGGGAGTCTCGACCAGCGAGCATATCCCTGAAGATAAGAAGAGAAGGGTTTCGTAACAATTTATGTGTACAGTTCAAATAATACCAAGACGGTAAAAGCATCATTTTGCACATTAAGCCCAACATGTAAAAGTATCAGATAATAAACAAATCCAAATAAAATAATTATTCTAAGCTCGAATTCTTGAACCCTGAACCAAAAGTTCTGGGTTCATTTACTCAGCAGAGTCACTAGAGCTGTCACACCTCCTTTTTCCTACACCCGGGACGGCACAGAGGAGTTTTTCCAATTTAAGTGACAATTGAAATGGAATTGTATTATTAAGATTCAGAGTCGCCACTTGGGAGATTTATGGTATTCCAAGTCACCGGTTGAATCCTGAATCGAGGAAAATATTGACTCTGTTTAACTGTCCGCGAATCAGAAATCCGTGTAAGAAATTCTGTTAACCCGGGAGAAGGTGTTTGGCATTCACAGGTTCCGTGGTTCTAGCACGGTCGCTCAATTGTCATATCTGGCTTATTTATCTGATTTTAAATAATTATGAACCTATGTGTAAATTTTAACTTTTAAGCGCTTTTATTATTATTTTAAAGAGAATTACATTGTCGTTAAAATACATCTCGAACCACGTCACATAAATGCCACCACGGTCTTTGACATATTTCAATTTTGTTGGGATTTGGATTTGGGTCACGTAAATGCGCACCCGAGTTTAGGAAGGTAATATTATTAACTAGCGTGTCTAACGCAACTATGTGTTTGCACTTTGCGAGTGTCATAAAATTTACTAAATGACACGCCTCGAAACTATTCAACTTAATGAACTAGGATATTCATACTAAAATTAATTTGAAATTAGGTTCCACGACTACGTCACGGGACGTAGTTGTGATGATTTAATTACGTGCGTGAAGCACTCTAGCGGCGTTCAACTAAACAAATAAAACCAGTACTAGCTGCCAGCAATTTGCCAAACCTCTATACATATTTTTATTCAATTCAACTATCTGTTTCCAAGCTAAGTCCGAATCTTTCATCAACAGTCACCCATTCTAAAACCTAACGAGGATTCCAATTTCCACAAGTTTACCAGATGCTCATGACACCTCAAAAAAACAACAACTTAATGCAACAAAGGCATCTCCAAAATAGCACAAGCAACAAAATTGAAGTTCACCAGAATCGAAATTGAAAATTGATCACAATATTCTCAACTGGGCAATACATATAACACAAATCTTAGATTCCTTAATTACAAGGGTTAGCAATAACAGCTGGAAGATCAAAGGGGTAAAGAAAAAATTGTAAAGACCTCGCCGTAGACCCTTGACGAACTCGGATCGGAACCTCAACAACAACTTCCAACTATCGGAGAACCCATTTCAAATCCACTCCAATTTGGAAACCAAAACCAAAGAACAACTTATTTTTCAGTAGGCATATCGGTTTGATATAACAAACGAAGCGAAATCAACTTAAAATAAAAAATATAAAGTCAAAATCAAATGACAAAACCACCACTCTTCTTCGATCAATTTTCTGCCCAGATTTTCTCTTTTGTTTCGCCTGTTCTTGTGCGTGTGTGTGTTTTGTCGCTGAAGCTTAAGAGGGAACGACGAGAACGACTTCCTTGTCTGATGAGAGAGTCCAATTTTGAAAAATGGCTGAAGCTCTCTGTTTCGAAAACGACCTTGCTCGTCCTCTAGGTTAGGGTGTTGGAAAATTTTGGATGATTATGGAGAATAACAAGGTTTAGCTTGAGGCGTGTTAAAGATATTGTCTTTAAGAATATTTCGTTGCATAGATGAATAATGTTAGGCGTATTCTCTATGATTCAAAAAGCTTTTCTAGTATAACTAGGAGCAGAAACAACAAAATTTAACGAGAAGAAAATCAAGGACAAAGAATAAGGAAGAAAAGATTTTTAGCCTTTTGTTTTTCACTGCTCTCATCGAAGATGAAAAACAGAAACATATATATATATATATATATATATTCCAAAATAAATTGACTAGCTTTCAGATATTGTCCAAAGTACCATAATGGCTTGTTTCAAAACGGAATGGCTGTTACAAACATGTAACGTTTCATTTAGAAAATTAAAACGTTTTGAAACATCAATACAATTAATATGATTTGTAAGTTTACTTTTGACTAACTAACGTTCAAAATAAAAAAATTATTAAGACGTAAATCATTTAAGGCTACGAAATATTTTTAAATCTCACATATACATATATCTATAGATTCAAAATCAGTTTTGTTATTTCATAATCGTATTTAAAATCTGTTACAAATAATAAGAGTAATTTGTATAATAAATAGCAATTAATATTATATCAAGAATAAACATAGACATTAATTTGAATATTCTTTTTGAGATATTAAAAAAATTATTTATTTATTTTTTTAACAATCCCCCACATAGCTCAAAAGGAATATTATAATGAAATAAAAATTTCGCTGGGTTTTCACAAATGAGCATAATGTATCGACTCTGGTGTCCTTTGGACTATGAACCAGACCTAAATAAAATAAGATTAAACTTACAGAACAATTTGCGAAGTTCAAAACTTCTATGATCCAAGAATTCTTTTGTAAGTTTAGTGTCTTATCTATCACATTATACCTGCACACACTTAGTTGTTTGTCGCAATTTTGCGCTAATAGGCCATGCGCGTGCCTGGTTTTCATGAATGCTCTAGAAATTTCGCCCCAAATTTCATAGAAGAGTCCCTACTCCACAATCATAGAGGACCATCCATCAAGTGTATTCTGCAGTATAATACACCATATATAAAGGCTATTGATTATTAGATTAAGAATTTAATAACTCAACCTCACATTCCTTACAGTTTTGCACTATATGAACACACACACAATAGGAAGAGATATTATTAAATAGTGCATATTTGATCCACTAATGACTTGCTATTACCCATATGAACCTACTTCATGGGATCTCCAATCACATATGTTGGGTTACCATCCTAGTTGATATAACTCAAATTGGCAAAAGTCACATTCCCCTCGATGTTTCGGATATTAATTTTCTTCCCAAAGATTTAGTCAGAGGAATTCACTTCTGACTTGACATAATCTATGAAAATAATTCCATCTTTCAATAGCTGCTTTATCACATTATGTCTCAATCGAATATGTCTACTCTTCCCATTAAAGGATTTATTTTTAGCAATGGCTATTGCAGCTTGGCAATAAAAATGCATCGACATGAAGGTGTCAGTTTTATTCCTAGTGAAATACTTGCCAAAAGGTTCTTTAACCACTCGGCCTCATTGCCAGCTAATTCCAATGCCACAAACTCAGATTCCATGGTAGATCTAGCTATTATAGTTTATTTAGTTGATTTCCATACCACAGCACCCCCACTGAGGGTGAATACATAACTACTAGTGGATTTTGTCTCATATGAATTAAAGATCCAGTTAGCATCACTGTATCCTTCTAGTACATTGGGAAATCCACTATATTTCATAGTTCATGGTATCTCTCAAATATTTCATTACTCTTACTAATTCATTCCAATGATCATGACTTGGGTTTTGAGTATATCTACTCAATCTACACAGAGCATATGCAATATCAGGTCTAATAAAATTCATCAAATGCATTAGGCTTCCAATAACCCGAGCATATTTATTTTCCTCTACAACATCTCTCTTATTCTTTTTTAATTGATTACTAGCATCATAGGGAGTGCTTACAGGTACCACATCAAAATTATCAAATTTTTTAAGAATTCTTTCAACATAATGTTTTTGAGTCAATCAAACTATTGTCATCTCTTATATTTTCATACCTAAAATAATACTAGCTTCTCTCATGTCTTTCATCTGAAAATTAGAAGACAAGAAAATTTTGGTTTTATGTACCAAATAAAGCCTAGAACTAAAAATAAGCATGTCATCCACATAAAGGCAAACAAATAACACATTTACCATCTACACATTTTGTATAAACACATTTATCTACTTCAATTGATGAAAGCTCATCATTAATCTATACTTGATCAAATTTTTCATGCCATTGTTTAGGCGCTGGCCTTAGACCATATAAAGATTTTAGCAATTTACATACTTTATTTTCTTGGCCAGACACTATACAACCTTCAGGTTGCTCTATGTAAGTTATCTCTTCCAAATCACCATTTAAAAAGGCAGTTTTAACATCCATTTGGTGAATATAAAGTTTATAAATAAAAGCCAATGCAATTAAAATACGAATCGAGGAAATTCTAGTTACAGGAACATAAGTACCAAAATAATCATTTTTTTACTTTTGGGTAACACCTTTTGCAACAAGTTTAGCTTTGTATTTATCAATTGCACCATCCGGATTGAGTTTCTTCTTAAAAATATATTTACAACCAATGGGGTTTTCTTCCGGAGGTAAATCAACTAAAATTTAAGTTTTATTTTGTAAAATTGAGTTTAATTATACATCAATAGCTTTTTTACAAAACGAGGCATCAGACGAAGAAATATCTTCAGAATATGTTAAAGGATCATTATCCACAAGATGTGTATAAAAATCATTACCAAAAATCAGGTTGCTCTATGTAAATTATCTCTTCCAAATCACCATTTATAAAGTCAGTTTTAACATCCATTTGGTGAATATAAAATTTATAAATAAAAGCCAATGCAATTAAAATACGAATCGAGGAAATTCTAGTTACAGGAACATAAGTACCAAAATAATCATTTTTTTACTTTTGGGTAACACCTTTTGCAACAAGTTTAGCTTTGTATTTATCAATTGCACCATCCGGATTGAGTTTCTTCTTAAAAATATATTTACAACCAATGGGGTTTTCTTCCGGAGGTAAATCAACTAAAATTTAAGTTTTATTTTGTAAAATTGAGTTTAATTATACATCAATAGCTTTTTTACAAAACGAGGCATCAGACGAAGAAATATCTTCAGAATATGTTAAAGGATCATTATCCACAAGATATGTATAAAAATCAGTACCAAAAGATTTTTCTTTTCTTGGTCTTTTGCTTCTTCCTAAATCCTCACTTTCAAGATCATTTTGAACAATTGGAACATGTGAAATATTATCACTTGGAATAATCGGAGCATCATATATTTTCTCCAATTTTAAAGGAAAAATACTTTAAAAAATTCAGCATTTTTTGTTTCAACAATAGTATTGTTTTCAAGTACATCACTTTTGACTATTAAAAATCTTTATGTTGCACTGCTTTCAGCATACCCAATAAACATAACATCAGATGTTTTCTTTTTATAGAATCGGGTAACATAACTTTAGCAAGACACCCCCACACTTTCAAATATTTCAAATTAGGTGGATACCCTTTGCACAACTCATAAGGAGTTTTACCCGTTTTCTTATAAGGAATTGTATTTTGTAAATGACAAACAGATAAAATAGCTTCACCCCAAAGATTATCCAGAGCACCAGAACTTACAAGCATACTATTCATCATTCCCTTTAAGGTCCTATTTTTTCTTTCCGCTATACCATTTGATTGCGGAGAATATGGCGGAGTTATATCGTGAACTATTCCTTCTTTATGACAATAATCATTCAACAAAATAAATTCACCACCTCTATTGGATCTAACTCTTTTGATTTTCTTATTAAATTGATTTTCTATTTCAGCTTTATAAATTAAAAACTTATCAAAAACTTCATCTGTATTTCTCAACAAATAAACTTTTGTATATCTAGAAAAATCTATAAAAGTCACATAATATTTTTTCCCTCCTCTAGTCATAGTTTGTTTCAAGTCTCCTAAATCAGTATGTATTAAACTTAACAATTCAGATTCTCTAAATACTGAAGCACATGATTTCTTAGTTTGTTTAGCTTCTGCACAAACTTCACACTTATCAATATTCGAAAAATTAATATTTGAAATAAGACCTTTAGAATGCATTTTTTTAATATAAGATAAACTAACATGTCCTAATCTAGCATGCCATAAGTTAAAAGAATCAATCAAGTAAGCAGAAGTACTAGCATTTTTATTGATAAGATTGAGTACAAACAAGCCATGATTATAATATCCCTTACCAACAAAATTATTACCTTCATCCGCACTTTTTCTAATAATCCCACAGAGACCAAATTTGTATGATACTAGGAACATGCAACACGTCATTGACTGTCAAAATTTTGCCAGATGTGAGTTTGAGAAGAACTTTGCCTTTTCCAAGAACTTCAGTAGTTCTTGAATCACCAAGATAGACAACTTCTTCTCCCTCCTCAACTTGGGTATAAGGCACAAAGTCTTTTTTGTTAGCACATATGTGCCTAGTGGCACCAGAATCTAACACTCAATCTTTCACATTGACCACAAGGTTCACTTGGGAAACAATCGCAACAATTATATCATTCACTTTGGATTCAGTTAAATTTACTTTAGCCTTAGTGGGATTGTCATTCCCAAATGTTTTTCGGCATTGAGCAACATAGTGGCCAGGTTGATTGTTGGTTTTGGGCTTATAACCATTTCTTTTATCATACCTGTTACTTAATTTTCTCCGACGGTTGTTGTCCTCTACAAGGCTACTTCTAGTAGCAATTTTTTGTCTTTTGTCAACAACAGCGTGCTTGCGGTAAATATTATCTCCACCAAAAACAGCAACAGAAACAACTAGTGCATCAGGAGTAGTAACATTAGCAACATTATTCTCCATAATAACGATGTAAAATATCCTTGAGATTGTTGGAAAACTTTTTGATGATTATAGAGAAAAACAAGGTTTAGCTTGAGGCTTGTCAAGGGCACTGTCCATAAGGATATTTTGCTCACACAGAGATGAATAATATTTGGCATATCCCCAAAGATTCAACAAGATCTTCTAGTATAACTAGGAGCAGAAACAATAAAGTCTAACAAGAAGAAAACCTAGCACAAAGAATAAGGAAGAAAAGATTTTTAACTTTTTGTTTTTCAATGCTCTCATGGAAGATGAAAAAAACATATATATATATATATATATATATATATATATATAGATGGACTAACTTTCAGATGATATCCAAGCCATAATGGCTAGTTTCAAAACGGAATGACTGTTACAAACATGTAACGTTTCATTTAGAAAAGTAAAATGTTTTGAAACATCAATACAATTAATATGTTTGGTCAGTTTGTTTTTGACTAAGTAACGTCCAAAATAAAAAAAATTATTAAGACGTAAACCATTTAAGGCTACAAAATATCTTCAAATCTCATATATACATATATCTATGTATTCAAAATCAATTTTATTATTTCACAATTGTATTGGAAAATCTATTACAAACAATAAGAGTAATTATATAATAAAAAACAATTAATATTATATCAAGAAACGAATATAGACATTAATTTAAATATTCCTTTTTGAAATATTAATATTCTTTTTAACAAGGGGTTCTTTGTTGTGGGATTTTATTTTTATGTTGAAGAAGGAGAGGGTTAATTTCTGTTGAAGAAATCGGCGACAGGGGGGCTGGGGCGAAGGAGATGATAACAAGGGTCGTTTGGGTTGTCGAAAATGGAGTTAAGGGGTGGGGGAATGAAGACGACGACATGAAGGGGGGGAGGGGGTCGTTTTGTCTGTTTAAAAGTTGCGCTCTAGTCTCTAGGTCCTAAAAATCTGATATGGTCTAAGTTTTAATGGAAATGGATTAGGGTTTTAAGGGTGGGTGGGGTAAAGTAAGTCGGGTCGGGTCAAACGGGTTCGGGTCTGGATTGTGTGAGAATTGGATAAAAGAATCACAGTTGGGCCATTTTCTTTGCTCTTTGGAGTAGCCCCGTTCAAATTTAAGATCAAGTCTTCTTAATTCCTTTTTCTCTTTTATTTTCTTTTCTTTCTTTAATTAATCAAAATCCTAAACTAAATTCCTAAATTAATTCAAATTTTAAAATTAAGCTAATCATCTAACTATGCAAAAATGAGTATTTTTTGTGAATTTTTTTTTATTAATAACACAATTAACTCAATGTAACTAATTCCTAAATGTAAATTGAACTGAATGTGGCATGAAATTAAAATGTGACAGTTTTTATGATTTTTTCTATGATTTTAAAAATATTAAAAATGCATGTGTGACGACCCGACCCGTCGTCTCATGAGTTACTACCTCATTCTTCCTATTTTCGGCTTTCTTATGTTTCATTATGGTATTGGGTGCGTTAAAATTGATTTGGAGTAATTTTGATAAAAAATGAGACAACTATTCTCTTTAAGGTAGAATTAATTTGGAAAATTCAACCGGACATTGACTTATGAGTTAGAGGGCCCCGAACTGAATTCCGATGATTCGGTTAGTCAATTAATTTTGGAGGTCCGGTAAGGAAATTAGCCTATTTTGGCGAAGTTAGTATTTTGGCGATTTACAGTTGATAGGTGAAATTTTGATCCGGGAGTCAGAACGGAATTTTGACAGTTCCAGTAGCTTCGTTTGGTGATTTTGGACTTTGGTGCAAAATTTCAGTTGATTCGGAGGTGTTTAGATCGGGTTTTTGATTGAATGCATGTTTTGGAAGTTTTAGTTTAGCCTAAGCTTTGATTTGATGAAATTTGGTGATTTTGATGCTAAAAATAGTGTTTTTATGGTTTGAGCAAGTTTGAATGAGGTATTAAAACACATGTGTACTTTTGGTTGAGGTCTCGGGTGCCTCGGCTGTGTTTCGGAAGCCCAACGGGTCATTTTTGAAAGATTTTTGTTGTTTTGAGCATAAACCTATAATCATCCAAAGGTTCATTTTTAGTTCCAAAGATCGAAATATAATTTTGAGACTTCTAGAAATAAAATCATGAATTATACGATTGTTCTGGAAATTTTGATTTTATTTCATCCATTCGCGATTGGGTTTTTGATGCGAAATGTGAGTTAATTGTTTAACGAGTGAAATGGGTATTGAACTGGGAAAATGAGCTCCGAATTCAGTTTCGATTGAAGGATTGTATTTCTATTATTATTTGTGACTCATAGAAACAAGAATTGTTTAATTCCGAGTTCGTATGACGGATTTAGAGCCATTTTAGTGAAACAAAAGCTGCTGCAATTTTCTGGGCAATTTCTGCATTTTTCATACGTGTGCATAGTATCCTTGTATAGTACCCGTGCACAATATACCTAAGCAGTTCCCTATGAACAGTGCATGTTAACAGTGACGTGAGTAGTGCAGGTGAACAGTGACGTGAATAGTGACGGACGGAATTTTAAGTTCTGACATTTTTCATTTTTAGCAATTTGGAGCTCGGTTTGGGTGATTTTTGGACATAATTTCTTAGAGAAAAACGAGGTAAGTGTTTTTAACTCACTTTTTGTTCTATAACTCTAATATATTGCAAGTTTCGGTGTTTAATTTCAGATTTTTTGTTGAAAAGGGTAGAAAACCCTCTAGGATAGAAATGGTGATTTGAGAGGTCAAATGAACTTTGATTTTTGTGAATTTGGTATGTATAGACTCGTGGCAAGATAAGGATCGTATTGATATAAAACTTTCTGGATTTCGAGACATGGGCCATGGTCTCGGATTTTGCAAATTTCGTGATTTTCGATATTTTTCGAGTCTTTTCGATTAGGCTGTTAGAAAATACGCTTAACGCTAGAAGGGGGTGAATAGCGTTATAATAAAATTTAGGGTAAACTTGCGGAAATTAAAATTTGCAGGAAGTAAATAAGTGCGATAAATAATAACTTACACACAGATATATCCTGGTTTACCACAACGTGTGGCTAGTCCAGTCCCCGAGAGACTCTCTCGAGATTTTCCACTAACTTGTCAAGCTTCCGGGTGCTTAACAAACCTTTACAACTTGAGGACGCAAGCCTCAACACCTTTGCTCGGAGTTACAACACTCCAAGACATCAACCAAGGAAACACAAGTTCCTTACAACAAGAGAATCACAATTCTCTCCCAAGTGTACGAACACTAAAACACTCAAACAATATACTCCTTTATGAGTAGGTATGAGTAAAAAGAAATAAGCTCTAGATCACAACAACTTTGGACAAGAATATGGCTCTCAAAAGCTTTATGAAATTGAATATAAAATGATAAACAAAAGTATGGCTTATAGCAATGTAATGATCAGTTGTAGTATGTTGTTGTGTTTAAAACACTGAAATGAAGCTGTATTTATAGTTGAAAAACTTGGCATTACCGTTGCCTAATTGTCAATTAAGAGTTGCTGATTTACTCACTGACAATCGATTGTCAAACCCCAACAATCGATTGTCTGCCAGTCAGACCAAAATTCAATCCCAGATTTTACGCTTGATAATCGATTACTTACAATCCATAATCGATTACTGGCAACGTTCAAAAAATCCTTTCCAGATTTTACCGCAAATAATAGATTGTCCAGAATCAACAATCGATTACTCAGCAACGTTCAAAAAATCTTTTCCGGATTTTAATCAAAACAATCGATTATACAAAATAAATAATCGATTACCCAATAACGTTCAAAAAATCTTTTCCGGATTTTAATCAAAACAATCGATTATACAAAATCAATAATCGATTACCCAATAACGTTCAAAAAATCTTTTCCGGATTTTAATCAAAACAATCGATTATACAGAATCAATAATCGATTACCTGACGGTATTTGAAAACTTTACGACAACGGTCAGCTTCACAATCGATTGCACAAAGTCAACAATCGATTACTTATCAGTTTTTGAAAAACATTTTAGACAATGTCTCTTTGACAATCGATTGTCCAATGTAACAATCGATTATTTAATAAATTTGAAAATCACTGGAATACACTGTCTCAACATAATCGATTACCATTAGTTCATAATCGATTATTCTGAGTTTTGAAAAACTTTGATGGACACTGCCTCAGTCACAATCGATTGTCATTAGTTCACAATCGATTGTCATGCAGGTTTGAAAAACCTGATGCTCACTGTCTTACTCACAATCGATTGTCACTAGTTCACAATCGATTGTCATGCAGTCTTGGCTTAAAGCAATCGATTATCATAAGTACATAATCGATTATCTTAGTCCAGATTTTTAAGGCATGTCTAAAAATTATTTTGACTACTGTAAATATGCATGATTTAAAATCATTTGACATTAAATTAAATATGCATGATTTTGGAAAATAGTTTTATGAGAGAAGCCATGTTACGAGTCAAGTTGTAGGATCAAGATCACAATTAAGAATGACTCAATTAAACTATAAAACTTTGTCTTGAGCTTGAATCTCGTTGTATATCAATTGTGCGCTTGTTTCTTGAACTTCGTCATAATCAATTTTCGCTTCGTTTGTCATTCATCAAAACCTATACAAAAGAACACACGTTTTAGTATATTGCATTGAGAACGTGTTTCAACAATTTCCCCCTTTCTGATAATGGCAAACATTAAGTGCGATATGCAAGACAAGCAATTTATATTGACGATTCAAGACAAGTATATACATGCAACAAGTATGTAATTTGTTCCCCCTCAATTTGAGAATTCCCCCTCAATTTAAGCTTATAATTTGAGAGTGCATCATACCCGTTATCTTCCCCCTTTTGCCATTGGCAAAAATAATAATAAGATGCCAAAGATGAAATAAACCTTGTTTATTTATTAAAAGAAATTACAGCAACATCAACCCGAATAATAGCAACATAATCGATTATTGATACGAAATAATCAATTTTTAGACGACGGAAACCGATTGTTGTACGTCAAGATTTATAATTCCCCTTTCCTTTGGGGCGATACCTGCAAAAATCGTTAGACGTCTCCGACGCTCAAGTTAGAAATCATGTAAAAAAATGCAATGCATGACTTAGATCAACGTGGAGTCAAGGATCCCGAGTTCACTGCGAATTCGGAAGAAGGACTCTTTCTCTAAAGGCTTTGTAAAGATGTCTGCCAATTGGTTTTTGTTTTCAACAAGTTCAATTTTGACATCGCCTTTGAGAACGTGATCTCTAATAACATGATGTCTAATTTCAATGTGTTTCGTTCGCGAATGAAGAACGGGGTTCTTCGTCAAGCATATGACAGTAGTATTATCACATCTAAGAGGGCTATGATCAAGACTTAGGCCATAGTCCAAGAGTTGTTGTTTCATCCATAGGATTTGAGCGCAACAACTCCCTGCGGCTACATATACAGCTTCGGTTGTGGACAATGCAACACTTACTTGTTTCTTGATAAACCAAGAAACGAGAGAGCTACCGAGCAAATGGCAAGTGCCACTAGTGCTCTTGCGGTCCAATTTGCATCCAGCAAAATCGGAATCGGAGTAGCCAACAAGTTGGCATGAAGAGCCTTTGGGGTACCATAGACCCACATTTGTAGTACCAACAAGATACCTTAAAATCTGTTTTACCGCAGTAAGGTGAGACTCCTTCGGACACGATTGACAACGAGCGCATAAGCACACGCTAAACATGATGTCCAGACGACTAGCAGTAAGATAAAGAAGAGAGCCAATCATACCTCGATACTTTTTGGTGTCGACTTCCTTACCTTTCTCATCTTTGTCTAGATGATTGGATGTGCTCATGGGAGTTGCCATTTCTTTTGCATTGTTCATCTCAAATCGTTTCAGCAATTCTTTGCAATATTTGGCTTGACAAATGAATGTACCTTCTTTCATTTGCTTTACTTGTAATCCCAAAAAGAATGTTAACTCACCCATCATAGACATCTCAAATTCGCTTGTCATTAAATCGGAAAATTCCTTGCATAAAACATTGTTAGTAGCACCAAATATAATATCATCTACATATATTTGAACTAACAAAATATCATTGTTTTTATGCTTAACAAAGAGAGTTGTTTCAAATTTCCCTCTAATGAAATCATTTTCCAAAAGAAACTTAATCTTTCATACCAAGCTCGGGGAGCTTGTTTTAAACCATAAAGAGCCTTTTTGAGTTTGAAAACATGATCGGGAGATTTAAAGTTTTCAAAGCCGGGGGGTTGTTCAACATAAACTTCTTCTTGAATAAAACCGTTAAGAAAAGCACTTTTCATATCCATTTGATATAAATTGAAATTTATAGAAGAGGCATATGCAAGCAATAAGCGAATAGCTTCTAATCTAGCTATGGGAGCATATGTTTCCTCATAGTCAATACCCTATTCTTGATTATAGCCTTTTGCTACAAGCCTAGCTTTGTTTCTAGTGATCATACCATTTTCATCTAGTTTATTGCGAAAAACCCATTTCGTACCAATTATGGTATGACCTTCGGGTCTTGGCACCAAATCCCAAACGTCATTGCGTTCGAATTAGTTAAGCTCCTCTTGCATTGCCAAGGTCCAAAATTCATCCCCAATTGCTTCTGAGATGGTTTTGGGTTCAATTTGAGAAACAAAAGCAGTATGTTCTAAGGTATTTTTGAGAGAGTTTCGGGTACTTACCTTGTCTCCAACGTTGCCAATTACCTGTTTGAGAGGATGATCTTTGATTGTCCTCCACTCGTTAGGCATATTCATTTCTTTTTCCAATTGTGGCGCTTCTTCCGTTGGTTGTTCCTCAGTTTCATCTTTATTTTCCTTGGGTGGTTCCTCTTGTAATTTGTCTTTCAAGCTGTCTAAGATACCTGCAAGATCAAAACCGGAATCCTTTCTCGCCAAGCGAGCATTATTTTCGGAAAATACAACATGAGGGGATTCCTCCACAATTTGGGTTCTTTTATTAAAGACCCTATACGCTTTACTACGTGAGGAATATCCAATGAAAATACCTTCATTCGACATAGCATCAAATTTACCCAATTGGTCTTTGCCATTGTTATGAACAAAACATTTGCAACCAAAAACTCTAAAATGGGAAATATTTGGTTTTCTACCCTTATAAAGTTCATAGGGGGTTTTCATGAGTATCGGCCGAATTACTACTCTATTTAGAACATAGCAAGCGGTACTCACGGCGTCCGCCCAAAAATGTTTGGGTATCTTAGCTTCGTCGAGCATGGTTCTAGCCATCTCTTCGAGACACCTATTTTTCCTTTCCACCACCCCATTTTGTTGTGGTGTACGTGGAGCGGAAAAGGTATGCTCGATTCCGAGTTCGTCACAAAAGTCCGCAAAGAGATTGTGATCAAACTCTCCCCCATGATCACTTCTAATTGAAGTGACGGTTGTTTCTTTCTCATATTGAACACGCTTAAGAAAATATTTAAAATTTTGAAAAGCATCACTTTTATTGGCAAGAAATAAAGTCCAAGTAAATCTCGAGTAATCATCAACAATCACAAAAGAATATCTATTTCTTCCTAGACTTTCAATGCGAGAAGGACCAAATAAATCCATATGAAGCAATTGCAATGGTCTAGAAGTTGAAATAATATTTTTAGATTTGAAAGATGCTTTTGTTTGCTTCCCCTTTTGACACGAGTCACAAATAGAGTCATTTTCAAATTTTAAATTGGGAATACCAACAACTAAGTTTTGAGAAATCAATTTGTTCAAAAGAAGCATATTGATATGTGCTACTCTAGATGCCATAGCCAAGTATCATCCTCTTTACTCATTAGACAATCAACATAATCGGGTGAGGATTTAGCAAGATCAACCATATAAATGTTATCCACTCTAAAACCACGGAGGATAATTTTGAAATCACTACGTCTGAATACTAAGCATTCATCCGAATCAAATAAAGCAAGATTTCCCTTGAAACACAATTGGCTTATGCTCAAGAGATTATGCTTTAATCCTTTAACAAGTAATATATGCTTAATAGAGGATTTTTTATCCTTACCGACCGAGCCGATGCCGATGATCTTTCCTTTATTGTTATCACCGAAGATAACACTTCCTCCTTCTTTGTGCTCTAATTGAAGGAATTTTGATTCATCTCCCGTCATATGCTTGGAGCATCCACTATCAAGGTACCATAGTACACTTGATCCCTTCAAGCACACCTACAAAACAAATTAATGTTCTTTAGGTACCCATGCCATCTTGGGTCCTTGGGGGTTAGGCATATTATAATGATACGATTGAGTAATATGTCTATGACGTGTAAAGCATGCCGGAGCAATATGACCAATACGTTTACAATAATGACAAGTCACATTTGGGTTATGCATCCTTCTAGGTTCATAGTAACTAGACGGATGAAAATTTCTTACTCTATTTTGAACACTATGACTATTTCGCATTTCATGAGAGTTATTTCTCCTACTATGAGCTCTAGGATGGGTAGCATTTCTAGAGTGATTGTTTCTCGGTTGAGGGCCATTGCTAGGTCTTCTAAGGGGTTCAAAAATTGGCCTAAAGTATGCATCATTTCTAGGGTGACTATTTCTAGGTGGTAAGTCATTCCTAGGTCTTCTAAAATGTTCAGCATTTTGTCTAGCGTGCATATTGGCTCTAGAGTTGTTGTTTCTAGGATAAGCATTTCTATTGTTAATCCTAGGTTGAGCTTTAGGTTGTTGGGGTTTAGCTTCAACCTTTTCTTCATTCTTAAAGCCTATTCCATGCTTGGTTGATTTCAAGTTAACAAGAACATCATTCAAGTTTTTGTGCGAAGAATTAAACTTATCTAATGTGCCTTTAAGCCTACTTACTTCATTCTTAAGATGCAAACAAGAAGTGCAATTTCTAGTAGAGCTTTCTGGCTTATCGGAACTTCTTTTTCCAAAAAACTTGTTTTCCTCTTTCAGCTTCTCATTTTCTAAAACCAGTTTTTCTAAATCCTTTTCTTTTAAAGAAAGCTGTTTTTGAAAATCGTTTTCGTTTAGAGAAGCATTTTCTTTTACGCTTTTGACTGTTTTTGAAGCTTTAATAAATTCAGTATATAATTCATCAAAAGCAGTTCGCATTTCATCAAGAGTAAAGAAGTTTTGAGACGAAATTTGACATACCTCGTCTTTGTTATCTTCTTGTGCCATGAGGCAAAGATTTGCTGCTTCGTCTTCTTCTCCTTCGCTTGACTCATTTCCGGAGTCACCTCCCCAAGAAATATATGCGCGTTGCTTTTTAAAAGGTTTCTTTTCCTTTTTGAGGTTTGGGCAATTTGACTTGATGTGCCCGGTTTCTCCGCATTCGTAGCATTTTATTTCTCCTTGCTTTTTCCCTTTGCGTTCATACTCCTTGCGCATGAACTTTTGAAATCTTTTGATAACGAGTCCAAACTCGTTGTCTCCTTCCTCATCAATTTGCAGTTGACTTGTGCTCGCCTTTAGAGCTATTCTTTGCCTCCTTTGATCATCAACAAGAGGGTTAGGAATGGTAGATTCATAGGTCTTGAGATTACCTCTTAATGCGTCAATTGTGACATTTGAGACGCCGATGGATTCTTGGATTGCGTCGGCCTTTGATCGCCATGCCGGAGTGAGACTTCTAAGGATCTTTCGTACAAGTTCTCTATCCGTGAATGTCTTTTTGAGGGCATGTAGATCATTTACGATTATTGAAAATCGTTCAAACATTTCGTCCACCTTTTCTCCTTCCTTCATGTGAAATAATTCATAAGCATGGGTTAGGAAATCAATTTTTGCTTCCCTTACCTGATCCGTTCCTTCGTATGTAACTTCTAGCTTGTCCCACATCTCCTTTGCTGTTGTGCAACACGATATTTTCCTGTAATCGTCAGCATTAACAACACAATATAATAAGTTTATTGCTTTAGCATTATTTTGGACCTTTCGGATGTCATCCGCGTCATACTCATCCTCGGACTTGGGAACCCATTCATTTTCCACCTTCTTGGTTGGAATTTGATTTCCCTTTGTAAACACTTTCCAAAGGTGAAAAATGTTGGATTGAACGAAGATCATCATCCTCTCTTTCCGGTACGTGTAATTTGTACCATTGAATAGAGGTGGTCGTGTGGAGCACTATCCTTCATCAATTCCTGCAAAAGAGTGACGAGTAGAAGCCATGGATGGTTCTCTCAAACTGTTAAGTCTTCAGAGAGTATGGCTTTGATACCAATTGTTAGAAAATACGCTTAGCGCTAGAGGGGGGGTGAATAGCGTTATAATAAAATTTAGCGTAAACTTGCGGAAATTAAAATTTGCAGGAAGTAAATAAGTGCGATGAATAATAACTTACACACAGATATATCCTGGTTTACCACAACGTGTGGCTAGTCCAGTCCCCGAGAGACTCTCTCGAGATTTTCCACTAACTTGTCAAGCTTCCGGGTGCTTAACAAACCTTTACAACTTGAGGACGCAAGCCTCAACACCTTTGCTCAGAGTTACAACACTCCAAGACTTCAACCAAGGAAACACAAGTTCCTTACAACAAGAGAATCACAATTCTCTTCCAAGTGTACAAACACTAAAACACTCAAATAATATACTCCTTTATGAGTAGGTATGAGTAAAAAGAAATAAGCTCTAGATCACAACAACTTTGGACAAGAATATGGCTCTCAAAAGCTTTATGAAATTGAATATAAAATGATAAACAAAAGTATGCAAGCTTATAGCAATGTAATGATCAGTTGTAGTATGTTGTTGTGTTTAAAACACTGAAATGAAGCTGTAATTATAGTTGAAAACATGTCATTACCGTTGCCTAATTGCCAATTAAGAGTTGCTGATTTTACTCACTGACAATCGATTGTCAAACCCCAACAATCGATTGTCTGCCAGTCAGACCAAAATTCAATCCCAGATTTTACGCTTGATAATCGATTACTTACAATCCATAATCGATTACTGGCAACGTTCAAAAAATCCTTTCCACATTTTACCACAAACAATCGATTGTCCAGAATCAACAATCGATTACTCAGCAACGTTCAAAAAATATTTTCCGGATTTTAATCAAAACAATCGATTATACAAAATCAATAATCGATTACCCAATAACGTTCAAAAAATCTTTTCCGGATTTTAATCAAAATAATCGATTATACAAAATCAATAATCGATTACCTGACGGTATTTGAAAACTTTACGACAACGGTCAGCTTCACAATCCATTGCACAAAGTCAACAATCGATTACTTATCAGTTTTTGAAAAACATTTTAGACACTGTCTCTTTGACAATCGATTGTCCAATGTAAGAATCGATTATTTAATAAATTTGAAAATCACTGGAAGACACTGTCTCAACATAATCGATTACCATTAGTTCATAATCGATTATTCTGAGTTTTGAAAAACTTTGATGGACACTGCCTCAGTCACAATCGATTGTCATTAGTTCACAATCGATTGTCATGCAGGTTTGAAAAACCTGATGCTCACTGTCTTACTCACAATCGATTGTCATTAGTTCACAATCGATTGTAATGCAGTCTTGGCTTAAAACAATCGATTATCATAAGTACATAATCGATTATCTTAGTCCAGATTTTTAAGGCATGTCTAAAAATTATTTTGACTACTGTAAATATGCATGATTTAAAATCATTTGACATTAAATTAAATATGCATGATTTTGGAAAATAGTTTTATGAGAGAAGCCATGTTACGAGTCAAGTTGTAGGATCAAGATCACAATTAAGAATGACTCAATTAAACTATAAAACTTTGTCTTGAGCTTGAATCTCGTTGTATATCAATTGTGCGCTTGTTTCTTGAACTTCGTCATATATCAATTTTCGCTTCGTTTGTAATTCATCAAAACCTATACAAAAGAACACACGTTTTAGTATATTGTATTGAGAACGTGTTTCCAACATAATTTGTACCATTGAATAGAGGTGGTCGTGTGGAGCACAGTCCTTCATCAATTCCTGCAAAAGAGTCACGAGTAGAAGCCATGGATGGTTCTCTCAAACTGTTAAGTCTACAGAGAGTATGGCTCTGATACCAATTGTTAGAAAATACGCTTAACGCTAGAGGGGGGGGGGTGAATAGCGTTATAATAAAATTTAGCGTAAACTTGCGGAAATTAAAATTTGCAGGAAGTAAATAAGTGCGATAAATAATAACTTACACACAGATATATCCTGGTTTACCACAACGTGTGGCTAGTCCAGTACCCGAGAGACTCTCTCGAGATTTTCCTCTAACTTGTCAAGCTTCCGGGTGCTTAACAAACCTTTACAACTTGAGGACGCAAGCCTCAACACCTTTGCTCGGAGTTACAACACTCCAAGACTTCAACCAAGGAAACACAAGTTCCTTACAACAAGAGAATCACAATTCTCTTCCAAGTGTACGAACACTAAAACACTCAAACAATATACTTCTTTATGAGTAGGTATGAATAAAAAGAAATAAGCTCTAGATCACAACAACTTTGGACAAGAATATGGCTCTCAAAAGCTTTATGAAATTGAATATAAAATGATAAACAAAAGTATGCAAGCTAATAGCAATGTAATGATCAGTTGTAGTATGTTGTTGTGTTTAAAACACTGAAATGAAGCTGTATTTATAGTTGAAAAACTTGGCATTACCGTTGCCTAATTGCCAATTAAGAGTTGCTGATTTTACTCACTGACAATCGATTGTCTGCCAGTTAGACCAAAATTCAATCCCAGATTTTACGCTTGATAATCGATTACTTACAATCCATAATCGATTACTGGCAACGTTCAAAAAATCCTTGCCGGATTTTACCACAAACAATCGATTGTCCAGAATCAACAATCGATTACTCAGCAACGTTCAAAAAATCTTTTCCGGATTTTAATCAAAACAATCGATTATACAAAATCAATAATCGATTACCCAATAACGTTCAAAAAATCTTTTCCGGATTTTAATCAAAACAATCGATTATACAGAATCAATAATCGATTACCTCACGGTATTTGAAAACTTTACGACAACGGTCAGCTTCACAATCCATTGCACAAAGTCAACAATCGATTACTTATCAGTTTTTGAAAAACATTTTAGACACTGTCTCTTTGACAATCGATTGTCCAATGTAACAATCGATTATTTAATAAATTTGAAAATCACTGGAAGACACTGTCTCAACATAATCGGTTACCATTCGTTCATAATCGATTATTCTGAGTTTTGAAAACCTTTGATGACACTGCCTCAGTCACAATCGATTGTCATTAGTTCACAATCGATTGTCATGCAGGTTTGAAAAACCTGATGCTCACTGTCTTACTCACAATCGATTGTCATTAGTTCACAATCGATTGTAATGCAGTCTTGGCTTAAAACAATCGATTATCATAAGTACATAATCGATTATCTTAGTCCAGATTTCTAAGGCATGTCTAAGAATTATTTTGACTACTGTAAATATGCATGATTTAAAATCATTTGACATTAAATTAAATATGCATGATTTTGGAAAATAGTTTTATGAGAGAAGCCATGTTACGAGTCAAGTTGTAGGATCAAGATCACAATTAAGAATGACTCAATTAAACTATAAAACTTTGTCTTGAGCTTGAATCTCGTTGTATATCAATTGTGCGCTTGTTTCTTGAACTTCGTCATATATCAATTTTCGCTTCGTTTGTCATTCATCTAAACCTATACAAAAGAACACACGTTTTAGTATATTGCATTGAGAACGTGTTTCCAACATAATTTGTACCATTGAATAGAGGTGGTCCTGTGGAGCACTGTCCTTCATCAATTCCTGCAAAAGAGTCACGAGTAGAAGCCATGGATGGTTCTCTCATACTGTTAAGTCTTCAGAGAGTATGGCTCTGATACCAATTGTTAGAAAATACGCTTAACGCTAGGGGGGGGGGTGAATAGCGTTATAATAAAATTTAGCGTAAACTTGCGGAAATTAAAATTTGCAGGAAGTAAATAAGTGCGATAAATAATAACTTACACACAGATATATCCTGGTTTACCACAACGTGTGGCTAGTCCAGTACCCGAGAGACTCTCTCGAGATTTTTCTCTAACTTGTCAAGCTTCCGGGTGCTTTTCAAACCTTTACAACTTGAGGACGCAAGCCTCAACACCTTTGCTCAGAGTTACAACACTCCAAGACTCAACCAAGGAAACACAAGTTCCTTACAACAAGAGAAACACAATTCTCTTCCAAGTGTACAAACTCTAAAACACTCAAACAATATACTTCTTTATGAGTAGGTATGAGTAAATAGAAATAAGCTCTAGATCACAACAACTTTGGACAAGAATATGGCTCTCAAAAGCTTTATAAAATTGAATATAAAATGATAAACAAAAGTATGCAAGCTAATAGCAATGTAATGATCAGTTGTAGTATGTTGTTGTGTTTAAAACACTGAAATGAAGCTGTATTAATAGTTGAAAAACTTGGCATTACCGTTGCCTAATTGCCAATTAAGAGTTGCTGATTTTACTCACTGACAATCGATTGTCTGCCAGTTAGACCAAAATTCAATCCCAGATTTTACGCTTGATAATCGATTACTTACAATCCATAATCGATTACTGGCAACGTTCAAAAAATCCTTACCAGATTTTACTACAAACAATCGATTGTCCAGAATCAACAATCGATTACTCAGCAACGTTCAAAAAATCTTTTCCGGATTTTAATCAGAACAATCGATTATACAAAATCAATAATCTATTACCCAATAACGTTCAAAAAATCTTTTCCGGATTTTAATCAAAACAATCGATTATACAGAATCAATAATCGATTACCTGACGGTATTTGAAAACTTTACGACAACGGTCAGCTTCACAAGCCATTGCACAAAGTTAACAATCGATTACTTATCAGTTTTTGAATAACATTTTAGACACTGTCTCTTTGACAATCGATTGTCCAATGTAACAATCGATTATTTAATAAATTTGAAAATCACTGGAAGACACTGTCTCAACATAATCGATTACCATTAGTTCATAATCGATTATTCTGAGTTTTGAAAAACTTTGATGGACACTGCCTCAGTCACAATCGATTGTCATTAGTTCACAATCGATTATCATGCAGGTTTGAAAAACCTGATGCTCACTGTCTTACTCACAATCGATTGTCATTAGTTCACAATCGATTGTAATGCAGTCTTGGCTTAAAACAATCGATTATCATAAGTACATAATCGATTATCTTAGTCCAGATTTTTAAGGCATGTCTAAAAATTATTTTGACTACTGTAAATATGCATGATTTAAAATCATTTGACATTAAATTAAATATGCATGATTTTGGAAAACAGTTTTATGAGAGAAGCCATGTTACGAGTCAAGTTGTAGGATCAAGATCACAATTAAGAATGACTCAATTAAACTATAAAACTTTGTCTTGAGCTTGAATCTCGTTGTATATCAATTGTGCGCTTGTTTCTTAAACTTCGTCATATATCAATTTTCGCTTCGTTTGTCATTCATCAAAACCTATACAAAAGAACACACGTTCTAGTATATTGCATTGAGAACGTGTTTCCAACATAATTTGTACCATTGAATAGAGGTGGTCGTGTGGAGCACTGTCCTTCATCAATTCCTGCAAAAGAGTCACGAGTAGAAGTCATGGATGGTTCTCTCAAACTGTTAAGTCTTCAGAGAGTATGGCTCTGATACCAATTGTTAGAAAATACGCTTAACGCTAGAGGGGGGGGGGGTGAATAGCGTTATAATAAAATTTAGCGTAAACTTGCGGAAATTAAAATTTGCAGGAAGTAAATAAGTGCGATAAATAATAACTTACACACAGATATATCCTGGTTTACCACAACGTGTGGCTAGTCCAGTACCCGAGAGACTCTCTCGAGATTTTCCTCTAACTTGTCAAGCTTCCGGGTGCTTAAAAAACCTTTACAACTTGAGGACGCAAGCCTCAACACCTTTGCTCGGAGTTACAACACTCCAAGACTTCAACCAAGGAAACACAAGTTCCTTACAACAAGAGAATCACAATTCTCTTCCAAGTGTACAAACACTAAAACACTCAAACAATATACTTCTTTATGAGTAGGTATGAGTAAAAAGAAGTAAGCTCTAGATCACAACAACTTTGGACAAGAATATGGCTCTCAAAAGCTTTATGAAATTGAATATAAAATGATAAACAAAAGTATGCAAGCTAATAGCAATGTAATGATCAGTTGTAGTATGTTGTTGTGTTTAAAACACTGAAATGAAGCTGTATTTATAGTTGAAAAACTTGGCATTACCGTTGCCTAATTGCTAATTAAGAGTTGCTGATTTTACTCACTGACAATCGATTGTCTGCCAGTTAGACAAAAATTCAATCCCAGATTTTACGCTTGATAATCGATTACTTACAATCCATAATCGATTACTGGCAACGTTCAAAAAATCCTTACCAGATTTTACCACAAACAATCGATTGTCCAGAATCAACAATCGATTACTCAGCAACGTTCAAAAAATCTTTTCCGGATTTTAATCAAAACAATCGATTATACAAAATCAATAATCGATTACCCAATAACGTTCAAAAAATCTTTTCCGGATTTTAATCAAAACAATCGATTATACAGAATCAATAATCGATTACCTGATGGTATTTGAAAACTTTACGACAACGGTCAGCTTCACAATCCATTGCACAAAGTCAACAATCGATTACTTATCAGTTTTTGAAAAACATTTTAGACACTGTCTCTTTGACAATCGATTGTCCAATGTAACAATCGATTATTTAATAAATTTGAAAATCACTGGAAGACACTGTCTCAACATAATCGATTACAATTAGTTCATAATCGATTATTCTGAGTTTTGAAAAACTTTGATGGACACTGCCTCAGTCACAATCGATTGTCATTAGTTCACATTCGATTGTCATGCAGGTTTGAAAAACCTGATGCTCACTGTCTTACTCACAATCGATTGTCATTAGTTCACAATCGATTGTAATGCAGTCTTGGCTTAAAACAATCGATTATCATAAGTACATAATCGATTATCTTAGTCCAGATTTTTAAGGCATGTCTAAAAATTATTTTGACTACTGTAAATATGCATGATTTAAAATCATTTGACATTAAATTAAATATGCATGATTTTGGAAAATAGTTTTATGAGAGAAGCCATGTTACGAGTCAAGTTGTAGGATCAAGATCACAATTAAGAATGACTCAATTAAACTATAAAACTTTGTCTTGAGCTTGAATCTCATTGTATATCAATTGTGCGCTTGTTTCTTGAACTTCGTCATATATCAATTTTCGCTTCGTTTGTCATTCATCAAAACCTATACAAAAGAACACACGTTTTAGTATATTGCATTGAGAACGTGTTTCCAACATGGGCTATATTCCCTTAGATTATTGTGATGTATTCTCTATGAATTTGGATAGATTCGACCCGCGTGGAGGCCGATTTGAGGAACAAAGGCTCCGCGGGCTAGAGATTTCGCCGGTTCAAGGTGAGTAAAGATTTTAAATGACGCACTGAGGGTTTGAAACCCTGAATTTGCACATCATACTGCTATGTTGAGATGAGACGTACGTTGTATGACGAGCGCGAGGTCATTTACAATTGGGGATTATGACTTGGTCCATCTCTGTTGATACTTTACCGCGTATTTAATAAAGAATTACTGTTTTCACTATGTTTTGGGCTTATTGCAATATTTGGGCTTCGTGCCAATTATTTAAAATATTTTATGAATTACATCACTATTTTGCTCACCAATTGAAATTTTATTTATACTTAGTCCAATTGAATTATATTATTAATGAACTCAGCTACATATATACTCAACTCAAGATTTAATGATATTTACAATGTTGTTGAGCTAAACTGATTGGGGACGAAGGCCATACGTAAGGATATGTTGAGTGATGTGAGGAGGCTTTCAGGCCTCGAGCTTCATGTGAGGAGGCTTTCAATCCTCGTTGTGATGTGTGAAGGTTTTCAGGCCTATTGATATTTCGCTTGGGCTGTAGGAGCCCCTTCGGAGTCTGTACACACTCCCAGTGAGCGCAGGGTACCCAGGTGAGTTGGGAGTGGGACCGAGAGGCCGTTGTTTGTGTGTGGTGAGTTGGGAATGAGCCAGAGGGGCTGATGTTACGTGCTGGTGAGTTGGGAGTGAGCCCGTGGGGCTGATACTGCACTTTGATTTTGATATTGGGCCTGAGGGGCTAGCTTTTGATCATTCCTTACTGTTGAAATAAATGGTCTTTATTGTTTTTAAAAAAGGGAATTATCTGATATCCACTTTTATAATATATAATTGGTTTTACTGCTTGATATAGCGCTATATTGTGTCTTTATGATATTTCATGCTTTTAGTTGTTATTTATTTTTATTACCACTGGGTCAGAGTACTCACGTTACTCCATGAACCATGTGTGCAGATACATGCAGAGCTGAGTTTACTCATGAGCGCTGATTCTTTCTAGGCCAGGCGGTGACTAGGAGCAACGAGGTAGCTGTTGACATCTGCAGCCTCATTTTCTCCCTTATCTTTTGTTATTATGATATTTCCAGACTTGTAAAATATTAGTAAGCTCTGTAGTAGCTCATGACTTGTGACACCCCGATATCGGGCTGAGTCGGGATGGTTTTTATTCTACTATCACATTTATTTTGCACTCGTGATCATATTATCTGTGAATTAGACTTATTCCTGCTAAGAATTTATAAAAAAATGTATTGTTTGGTTGTTGGCTGGCCTTGTCCTCACAAGAGGCGTCATCACGACCGGGTTGGAATTTTGGTCGTGACAAGTTGGTATTAGAGCCTAGGTTATATAGGTCTCACGAGTCAGGATCAGGTTTAGTAGAGTCTCGCGGATTGGTACAGAGACGTCTGTATTTATCCTCGAGAGGCTACAGAACCTTTAGGAAAAACTTCACATTCTTGAATTCTTATCGTGCGTTCTTGATTCAACTGGAAAAGTAACTCTTGAAATTCATTCCCCGTGTTTGCGTGTGCGCATGAACGCTCAATATCAGATGTGCCTCGATGGCTTTTGATTCCCCGATCGAGGGGCGAGGTGTAATCTTTGTGAATTTGATATTAGGCCAGTCTGGAAAACTTGAGGCGGATCTTTGCCAATGGCTTGAGCACCGAGGAGTTGATCGTGCGAGCTAGTGCTATGAACTAATATGTTCAGTATTGTCCCTAAATAGTGGGAATGGTAGCTGGATAGCTATGCGATTAGCATGTTGGTACTGCGTCATGTTTCTATATGACTTGGAAGTATCGAGGAAGACCTTCTGGACGATAGGTGGACCATTATTTGATTGTGTAATGTGTATGGTAGTGGAAGGTATACAAAAATATTAACTAAAGGTAAAGCTAGTGGGTAATGGGCTTATGAGGGGAATCTATTTGTCATACTAGATAGATAAGTTTGGGAGCTGAGATCACTTCTGCAAATGTATTATGACGAAATCGTTGAGTCGAGGAGATCACCTTGAAGGTCAAAATATTAAAAGAAATAATATGTTCTTGCTCGCTTGAATAGTTCAATAATGGAGGGTTGAAAGGCATTTTCTATGTGTGATGATTTAAATATGTTCAACGCATGTCCATGTATCAATTTTGATAATATAATACATCTAATATTGAGATTGATGTTGTTGATATACATTGTGATGCTTTATCAAGTTGTGGACATGTTATTAGGATGGTTTTGGTGATTCTATGGCAGGTGGATTTGCCCAATTACAAAGGAAACTCTGCCGAATTTTTTGAAAAAATTTGGACTTAGTAAAAATATTTGTCGCCTAAAGAGTGGGATTAACTGTTGTGTTAGTGAATGCAAAAATTGCAGAAGAGTTAAAATTTCTGATGATTCGTGTTTCCATAGGCTTATGGAGGAGTGAGTTTAATCTCACCATGGTATTACGGCAACCATAGAGTATCTATGTTGTGATCTATGGCTTTGAGCCAAGTTGGGGAGCTTGCTATTGGTTAGCGGATTGTACGGTTATGTACTATGTTAGTTCAAATTTGAGGCATGCTGGTGCATAAGTTCTGGTTGTGGAAATTGGGCCGAGAAGGGCACGGGTGAAGGAACATTTTGACAAGATGTCATGAGCTCAATTGAGCAGGAGATAAATTTTGATGTTTACAGCAAGTTGGCATTGTCTTCGGCGTCACCTAAGATCGATGTTTTGAAAAGAAAACAAAAAGGGTTTTGCTTCCTGGTTAATGATTCTTGATCGCTCTTCAGCATTAGTGCGACCGGCGGTTTGGAGGTACGCTCCATATGTTGTTATGATAGGTTGTGGGAGTGTGTCCTACGAGAAAATGATATAAGTGTGGCATGTGATCACTTGATTGATTAAAGATGTAAACCAAGTATGAAATTTGTGATGGTGTCGTTAAATTAAAGATTCATGCCTGGAGGGCACTTGGCACATTGGGTTGTGAATGGGGTAGGATTACCCCGATTGTGATGGTTGTTCTTGTGTGTTATGTGAGGGGAGTTATTATGGACCTTTGAAAGGTTATCAAACTAGTTTAGTGTGATCAGAATCGGCTTGAAGTCGGGATTTAATGTGAATAATGGCTCTATATTAGGCCAGATGTATATTTTAGTAACGCGGTACTCATGGAGGAATAGTTCGGTTGATGTTTCATTGTCAGATATTTTGCATTGTGATGCATTGCGTCGTGTGAGTTGACAGATTGAGAAATTGCTATGTTTTGAGAATCCGCGTAGGATGACGTTATATGAGCATCTTAGATCTTAAAATTCAATTTGTACATCGCACCTCAGTTGTGTTTGAGTTTTGTAGCTTATAACGCTATATATCCTTCCGAGATATTATTATGCACTTGTCATGCTTATGACCGATATTCGGTATTTGGTTATAATGAGCAGATTTGGCTCGATGTGATGAGATCTATGTATGGATCGGGTGGCACGCCGCCATTGGTATGTTATCTGGACCGGGTTGCATGCCGCAACAATGTGAAATCGATTATAGTTTTCTATATGCTATCTTTGTATGCCTTGCTTCCTGTTTTCCAAGGAAAGTCTGTATTAGTGCTTAGGATTTGGTAATTCCTTCCAGACCTCGTTTTCAATTGTATTGCATTTGAATTGGTATCCTATTGGCACATTGGAGCGTTATATGCGACTTTTAATTATGTATGGAGTGGCTTATTGCCCGAGCAGTTCATATTGGGTGAGACGAGATCACTGAATTTAAGATCATTGAAATATGAGTATGTGAAGTAAATTAAAGAGCTAAGACCATTCTTTGGCTCAGAATGAGGTGATAGTTCTTGCTAAGAGTATATAACTAACGAATTGTTGCCTTGGTAGTAGATATGAATGTGTACATGTCTCATTTGTCGTGTCAGTATTGTAAGAATTTGAACAAGACATGTGTATGTCATGCAGAGCATGGGATGTGTAGTGATTCCTCCTAAGTGATTAGATAAATGATCTTCGGATAATTTGGGAAAATGATATTGCTAAGTGGAAGTGACTTGACGAGGGTATATGTCTCGGAAAAAGGTAATGTGATTAAATCGATTATATTTCAGTAGTATTGCGGCATGTTCTTGTTGGGTCCACTGGTGGTATTCGGGTTTGCTCGGAAGCACAGGTAAATATCTAGTATCTGTCATGGAATGAAGGAGTATCAAATGTGTATGTGTATTGCATGGTGGAAACTGGGATCAGATATGATGATTTGTGTGCTATATGGAGTTCTAATATACAGGCTATGTGGTGGTGGTGGATCTTTATTCACGGGTGTTATATTTTGGATGTGATATGGAAATTCAGACTGGTTGTTTTAGTGTTGGGTGATTTTGAACTATTGCATTAGGGGCTACGCCGGAAATGCCATGGGTTAAGTGGTGAAGTGCGCTAGAATATGTTTTAGTAGAATGATTTATATTTCAAAGAACCAGCGGACAGCTGGGAAAGATTGCTTTCTTATTTGGGCCTTCGTGGCAGATGTCAGTGTAGAGATGTTTCACGTGGAATAGGTATTTGGATGGGATTGCGTGTGCAACAAAGAAATGTGGAAACATGACCTTGCGGGTCGAATTCGTGTGTCCTATTTCTATGATATGAGACAGGGTCTCATCCTTGTATTGTGGCAGTACTAGTGAATTTGAGGTACAACTCTCTCAGTTGAAGCATTTTCTTAGGTGTCATATCACCAGAGTGGTGTTTTAGATTCGAGATGATCATTGGGGTCATTGATTAATACAAACAGATTTGATTTCGACTTGTTAGAAGGATAATATCGAGGTTCGGCTCAGGAATCTGTTGTGGTATTAGTCAAAAGGGAAGTGGCTTCATAAGTGGTTGATCTGAAAAATGGTTAAGGTTTGTCACGACCGAAACCTGGTCGTGATGGCACCCAGCCTTAAAGCTAGGTAAGCCTGACCAACAATCGCTTTGATTTAACATTTAAGTCTCAAACCGATAATAATCCACCAATTTTAATAATGTAATATAGATAAGTACGAAAATCGAAAACACACCCATAAGGTCTGGGGTCATGAGTCTAGAGCCTCTAAACAAAACTGAGTAATAATAATAGTATCTAAATATCAATATAAAAATATAGGAAAGTATATAATCATAATGAACTGAGATAATAATGAAGAACAGCCACGTCCTGCGAACGTCATGCAGCAACCTCAATAACTCTTGAAATATCTCTGGAGACTACGAGAACCTGCCAAGCCTCCGGTGTACCTGGATCTGCACACAAGGTGCAGGGAGTAGGGGTGAGTACTACCGACTCAATAAATAATAAGCATAAAAAATGTCTGAAAGTAAGAAATCCACGAAATACCACAAAGCAAAGCTATAACTAACATTCCTATAGCTTAGCTATGAACTAGTAGAAAAACAGTATCACAACAGCAACCAAGTAGCAGATAAAGATGCAATGCAGTGCACATGAATACGCTGCGGCATGCACCCCGAGCCAACAATATTTATTTAATGTCGACAGCGCTTACTGGGGGTGTGTACAGACTCCGGAGGGGCTCCTTCAGCCCAAGCGCAATATTAATATATAACCGCTGCGGCGTGCAGCCCGATCCATCCTCAGTCCACAATATGCGTGCAAGTCACATAGCAGATTCAATCTGATTCTTTGCCAGTTTCCAATTTATTAAGGCGAATACAATTTAATTAGTCAATTTTAGAAATACGGTGACTTAGCATTTATTAACAGTGAATAACACAGGACTGAGATCAATGATTATGCAAATCATGTTATCACACAGATATTCACCCTAGACGGGTACTACAGATCGGCACAAGGCCCCAAACGTGTCATCAAGCCCAATTATCAACAACACAATGTGCGTATCAGACGCTAATAATTCATATTCATCTCTCGGGATGGATCAAGTAACAATCCCCAATCATATACAGTCCCGCACCTGACATGGGGTGCGAGTCACGCCCTAACATACCGTCACAATGTGATAAACCGGGGTTTCAAACTCTCAGGCCATCATCTATACAAACTACTCACCTCTAACCGGTCGTAGACTAGTCTGCAATGTCTTTTCTCTTCGAATCTTCTTCTACGAACGTCGAATCTATTCAAAACTACAACGAATAGGTTATTATAGGCTAAATAAACATAACCCAAATTGAAATAATTTGAAAAACACCAAAAATCATGAAGTGGCAAAACCCAAGCCCCGGGCCCACTTCTCAAAAAAATTCTGAAAAATGCATATTTGGATTCCTTGTCTCGCCACGAGTCCGTACATATAAAGTTTATCAAAAACGAAGTTCGTTTACCCTCTCAAATCACCATTTTACTATCTCTTAAGCTTCAAGCCCTAACCACCATTTTAACCTTAAAACCTTTGAATTTCATTGTTTAATCTACTATTTTACACCATATATACATAATCCGAAGCCAATAATCATTACCTGAAAGAAACCCTCGAAACCCTCTTCAAAATCACCCACAAATCGTCTCTTCCCGAAGTCAAAAGTGTTTTCTTAACTTATGAAATTTGCAAACACCATTTCATTAATCCCATGCGATTTCCGCTTCCGCGACACAGTGACCTCTTCCACGGTTGTCTCTTATGCGGTCAATAGACCGCTTTTGCGGTCTCCTCTGAGTCAACTGAAAACCCCTTCTATGGTTTCTGCCTATGCGATCCCCTTGACCGCTTCTGCGAACCCTCAATTAGCCCATGACCGCTTTTGCGGTCACTGGCTGCTTTCGCGGTCACTGGCCGCTTTCACGGTAGCTGCTTTTGCGGTGATTTTTTCGCTTTCGCAAAAATACCAGAAGCCCCATGCAACAGACCTTTTGCAACTTCAAAATTCATCGTTTTCATCATCCAATATCACCCTGAGGCCCTCGAGGCCCCAACCAAATGCACGGATATGTTCCATTTCTTTATTCAAACTTGCTCGCAACATAAAAATGTTATCATAAACATCAAAATCATCCAATTTCCCGGATTCAAGCCTAAGTTAAACTAACACTTCCAAAACTTGCATTTTATCCAAAACCCAACCTAAATACCTCCAAATGATATGAAAATTTGCACGCATATTCAAAATCACCTAACGGAGCTACTGCAACTATCGTAATTCCATTCCGACCCCTGGGTCACAATCTCACCTAACAACCGGACTTCCCCAAATTTCTAACTTAGCCAATTCAAGCCTAATTCTATACTGGACCTCCAAATTCAGTTTTTATTTCGCGCCTAAGTCACAAATCACCGTCAGAAACTAGTTGAATTATCGGGAATCAATTCCGAGCCCTCTAACTCATCAGTCTACATTCGGTTGAAGTTTCCAAACTAACTTTCTATTAAGAGTCTAATTGTCTTATTTCTATCCAAACTGCATTCGAATTACTTCAAACTCTCCAAATACATATGTTGAAATACATAACAGCATAAAACGAGGAAAATGGGGAGGTAATTCACAGGACGACGGGTCAGGTCATTACATCCTCCCCAACTTAAGAAAACGCTTGTCATCGAGCGGGTCAAGAAACATACATGGAGTATCAAACAAGTGACGATATCTGCTCCGCATCTCCTGCTCGGTCTCCCAAGTTGCTTCATCCACGGGCCAACCTCTCCACTGCACCTTCACCAAAGTTATGTCCTTTGACCTCAACTTTCGAACCCGAGGACCCAAAATAGCCACCAGCTCCACATCATAGTTCAAGTCTTCATCTAACAGTATCGTGCTGAAGTCTAACACATGAGACGGGTCCCCAACATACTTTTAGAGCATATAAACATGAAACACCGGGTGAACTCCCGACAAGATAGGTGGCAAAGCAAGCATATAGGCCACCTCTCTAATCCTCCTAAGTATTTCAAAAGGTCCAATGAACCTTGGACTCAGTTTCCCTTTCTTCCCAAACCTTATAACGCCCTTCATAGGCGAAACCTTTGACAAGACCTTCTCGCCCGTGACATAGGATACATCCTGAACCTTCCGGTTCGCATAACTATTCTGACGCGACTGAGTTGTATGAAGTCTCTCCTGGATTACTTTCACTTTCTCCAAGGCATCCCGAACTAACTCTGTCCCCAATAATCTAGCCTCTTCGGGCTCAAACCAACCAACCAGGGATATACACCATCTCCCATATAAGGTCTCATACGACGCCATCTGAATGCTGGATTGATAGCTGTTATTATATGAAAACTCCGAAAGTGGCAAGAATTCAACCCAAGAACCTCCAAAATCAATAGTACAGGCACGCAACATGTCTTCCAATATCTGGATAGTATGTTAGGACTTCCCATCCGTCTGTGGATGAAATGTTGTGCTCAACTGCACCTGTGTGCCCAACTCCCGATGAAATGTACTCCAGAACTGGGAAGTAAACACGGTACCCCTATCTGATACAACGGAAACTGGGACCCCATGTAACCGTACAATCTCCCGAATGAAAATCTCTACTAACTTCTTCGTCGAATAGGTAGTGCATACTGGAATGAAGTGCGCGGACTTGGTCAGCCTATCCACAATCACCCAAACTGAATCAAACTTCTTCTAGGTACGAAGAAGACCACTCACAAACTCCATTGTAATGTTTTCCCATTTCCACTCAGGAATATCCATCCGCTGGAGTACACCGCCGGGTCTCTGGTGCTCATATTTGACTTGCTGATAGTTGAGACACCGAGCCACATAATTCACAATATCCATTTTTCTTCTCCTCCACTAGTAGTGTTGTCTCAAATGCTGATACATCTTCGTGGCACCTGGATGAATGGAATATCGTGAGCTGTGAGCCTCCTCCAATATCAACTCCCGGAGACCATCCACATTGGGCACGCAAATCCGGCCCTGCATCCGCAATACACAATCATCTCCAATGGTCACATCTCTGGCATCATCATGCTGGACCTGGTCCTTCAGGACAAGAAAATGCGGGTCATCATACTGATTCTCCCTGATGCGGTCATACAAAGATGACCGGGAAACCACACTTTCCAACACTCGACTAGGCTCGGAAATATCTAACCACACCATCTGATTGGCCAAGGCCTGAACATCAACCGAAAGGGGCCTCTTCCCAATTGGAATGTACGCCAGACTACCCATGCTAATAGCCTTCCGGCTCAAAGCATCAGCACCTTGTTGGCCTTCACGTGATGATACAAAATGGTAATATCATAGTCTTTGAGTAACTCCAGCCATCTCCTATCTCAAATTAAGATCTTTCCATTTAAACAAGTGCTGAAGACGGCGATGGTCCGTATATACCTCACAAGTTACACCATAAAGATAGTGCCTCCAAATCTTCAAGGCATGCACAATTGCAGCTAACTCTAAGTCATGAACATGATAGTTCTTCTCATGAGGCTTTTGATGACGAGAAGAATATGCAATAACCCTAACCTCCTGCATCAACACACAATCGATCTTGAAGCATCATAATACACCGTGTAAGATCCTGAAGCTGATGGTAATACTAATACCGGAGCTGTTGTCAAAGCCGACTTGAGCTTTTGGAAGCTCTCCTTGCATTCACCTGACCACACAAATGGAGCATTTTTCTGAGTCAACTTCGTCAAAGGCGAAACAATAGATGAAAAACCTTGAACGAATCTGCGGTAATAACCCGCCAAACCGAGGAAACTCTGAATATCAGTAGCTGAGGACGGTCTGGGCCAACTCTGCACCACCTCAATCTTCTTTGGGTCAACCTGAATACCATCACTAGACACCACGTGTCCTAGAAAAGTCACAGTACCAGCCGGAATTTCACACTTGGAAAATTTTGCATAAAGCTTCTCCTCTCTCAATCTCTGCAAGACCACCCTCAAGTGCTGCGCGTGCTCCTCCTGACTGCGAATACACCAGAATATCATCAATAAACACGACCACAAAAGAATCTAGATAGGGATGAAATACACTTTTCATCAAGTGCATGAACGCGGCTGGGGCATTAGTCAGCCCAAAATACATCACTAGAAACTCGTAGTGCCCATATCTTATCTTGAAAGTCATCTTCATAATGTCTGAGTCCCTAATCTTCAGCTAGTGATAACCCGATCGAAAGTTAATCTTAGAGTACCCTTACTCCTTGGAGCTGATCGAATAAATCCTCTATACAGGGTAATGGGTACTTGTTCTTAACTGTCACCTTATTCAGCTGTTTGTAGTCAATGCACATTCTCATTCTGCCATCTTTCGTCTTTACAAATAATACCGGTGCACCCTAAGGTGAAACACTCGGGCGAATAAATCCCTTATCTAGGAGTTCCTGAAGCTGTTCTTTCAACTCCTTTAGCTCTACTGGTTCCATACGATAGGGAGTCATATGGGCTGAGTGCCCGGCACCAGATCAATGCCAAAATCAATGTCCCTATCCGACGGCATGACCGACAAGTCCGCTGGAAACACGAAAAGAAAATCCCTAACAATGGGAACCAAATCAAGACTAGGAGTCTTGGCTTCCACATCTCTCATGTAAGCCAAATATGATAAACACCCCTTGCCAACCATCTATTGGGCTATTAAGAAAGAAATCACCTTGTTAGGTACATAATCAGTCACGCCTCACCACTCAATCCTCGGATACCGGAATAGCTAGTGCAACTATATTAGCATGACAGTCCAAAATAGCATAGTACGGAGATAGCCAATCCATACCCAAAATTACATCAAAATCCACCATGCCCAATAACAATAAGTCAACTCGGGTCTCCAGACCTCCAATAGTTACCAGACAGGATCGATATACATGATCCACAATAATAGTATCACCCACCGGCGTAGATACATACACGGTAAAGGAAAGACAACCACGGGTCGTACCCAAATAATGAGAAAAATAAGAGAATACATATGAATAGGTAGATCTGGGATCAAATAAAACAGAAGCATTCCTGTGGCAGACTAAGATAATACCTGTGATAACTGCATCCGAGGCAATAGCGTCCCTCTGATCTAGAAGGGCATAGAAATGAGCCTGGCCACCGCTAGTACGATCCTCACCCCTAGGGCGACCTATTGCTGCTTGGCCCCCACCCCTAGCTGACTGAGTGGGAGCGAACGAAACCTGTGCAGAAGACGAGGGCTGATCCCTCTGCTGAGACTGCCTGATGCGGGGTCGAGGGAACTGTCTCTTCATGTGACCCAACTCACCGTAATCATAGCAACGAACTGAAGTCAGAGAAGGGGACTGATGAGAACCCATCGCTGCAGACGAATCCTGAACTAAAATCGCAGGAGCAGAGCTTTGAGCTGGAAGAGCACTCAATGCAGGCTGACTCTGCTGATGGCCCTGGCCTGAGGAGGCTCCACTGGACTCTCTGCGTTTGGACTAAGGAGGTCTGAAGGAACGTCCTCTACCATGCTGGAAATGGACCCGCTCCCGTAGCGCCGCTGAAATTACCTGAACCTCGAGGCCTCCTCGGGTCCCTCTCCACACGCTTCCGATAGCGATCTTTCTCAATTAGACGAGCCACATCAACAACCTACTCAAATGTAGCTGGTGTAGCCCTCTCTATAGTCATCAATATACAGATCAGATAGTTGAGGCCATTTATAAACCTCCTGATACTCTCTTTATCTGTCGAGATCATCCACATAACATGCCTATCCAGCTGAGTAAACCGCAACTCATACCGAGTCACTGACATATCTCCCTGAGTCAACCACTCAAACTGACAACGCAGTTCCTCCATGTGAGACTGCGGCACATACTTCTCCAAAAATACTATGGAGAATTGCTGCCAAGTGAGGGGCGCTTCCCCAATCGTCCTACACCTCTCGAACTCTTCCCACCAAGTAAATGCAACTCATGAGAACTGGAAGGTGATAAAAGCCACTCCATTTGACTCCAGAATACCCGCAGTAGGAAGCATCCGCTGGCATTTATCAAGTAAACCCTGGAAATCTTCGCCTTCAGCACCACTAAATGTCGGAGGTTGGAGCCTACCGAACCTCTCCAACCGCTGCTGCTCATCATCTGGCATAGCTGAGACCACATGAGCTGGAGCAGGTGCGACCGGCGCAACTAGAACAACCGGTGCAACTGGCTGAACTGGAGCAACTAGCTAATCTGGCTGAACTGTCTGAACTGAAGCTACCTCAGGTGTATGTAAGCCCTGAACAACCTCCTCGGGAGTGCGGGCATCAGGGGTCTGATGAACACCCCCGGTCTAAGAAGTAGCCGCTGTTGTAGTGGCTGATATCGCCTGAGCTAGGCCAGTGCATACGGACAAAATCTAGGCCAAAGCCTCCTGAAGACCAGGAATCACGACGGGCATTGTCGATGCCTGAATAGGTGCTGCTGGAGCATCTACAACTGGAGGCTGATCCTGGACCTGTGCAGCTGGTGGGTCTGCAGGTACTGCCCCTGCTGGTCCTTCTCGTCCAGCACCACGACCGCGTCCACGGCCTTTAGCGGGTGGTACTGGTGGTCATCCTCCACGTCCATTTGCATGGGTTCCCGTCATCTGCGAGAGAATAGAATACAGAAATTTAGTTTTCACGTTATCGAACCGCATGACATGAATTTCAAGAAAGTGAGGTGTTTCCTAAAAATTTTGTAGCCTCATGCTTATAAGTGTGGTGCACGACTCACCCATAAATAAGACTCTACTAAACCGGCTGATGACTCGTGAGGCCTAGTAACCTAGGCTATGATACGAACTTATCACAACCCAAACCCGGTCGTGATGGCACCCAACCCTAAAGCTAGGTAAGTCTGACCAACAATCGATTTGATTTAACATTTAAGTCTCAAACCGAGAATTTAACGAAACTAATAATCCAAGAATTTTAATAATGTAATATAGATAAGTACGAAAATTGAAAACACACCCATAAGATCTGGGGTCACGAGTCTAGAGCCTCTAAAAAAACTGAGTAATAATAATAGTATCTAAATATCAATATAAAAATTTGGGAAAGTATATAATAATAATGAACTGAGAAAATAATGAAGAGTAGCCAGGTCCTGCGAACGTCATGCAGCTACCTCAACGACTCTGGAAATTTCTCTCGAGACTACGAGAACCAGCTAAGCCTCCGGTGTACCTGGATCTACACACAAGGTGCAGGGATTAGGGGTGAGTACTACCAACTCAGTGAATAATAAGCATAGAAAATGTCTAAAAGTAAGAAATCCATGAAATACCACAAAGTAAAGCTATAACTAACATTCCTATAACTTAGAAATGAAATAGCAGCAAAACAGTATCACAACAGCAACCAAGTAGCATATAAAGATGCAATGCAATGCACATGAATACACTGCATCGTGCAGCCTGAGCCAACCATATTTATTTAACGTCGATGGCGCTCACTGGGGGTGTGTACAGACTCCGGAGGGGTTCCTTCTGCCTAATCGCAATATCAATATATAACGCTGCGACGTGCAACCCGAGCCATCCTCAGTCCACAGTATGCATGTAAGTCACATAACATATTCAATCTGATTCTTTGCCAATTTCATATTTATTAAGGTGAATACAATTTAGTTAGTCAATTTCAGAAATACGGTGACTTAGCATTTATTAACAGTGAATAACACAGGACTGAGATCAATGATTATGCAAATCATGTTATCACACAAATATTCACCCTAGACGGGTACTACAGATCCGCACAAGGCCCCAAACGTGGCATCAAGCCCAATTATGACCAACACAATGTGCGTATCAGACGCTAATAATTGATATTCACCTCTCGGGATGGACCAAGTAACAATCCCCAATCATTTATTGTCCCGCACCTGACATGGGGTGCGAGTCAAGCCCTAACATGGCGTCACGATGTGATAAACCAGGGTTTCAAATCCTCAGGCCATCATCTATACAAACTACTCACCTCTAATCGATCGTAGACTAGTCTGCAATGCCTTTTTCCTTCGAATCTTGTTCTACGAGCGCCGAATCTATTGAAAACCATAAGGAACAAGTTATTATAGGATAAACAAACATAACCCGAATCGAAATAATTCAAAAAATGCTAAAAATCACGAAGTTGGTACACCCGAGCCCCAGGCTTAGTTCTCGAAAAATTCTGAAAATTATATCTTTGGATTCCTCGTCTTGCCACGAGTCCGTACACATAAAGTTTATCAAAAACGGAGTTCGTTTACCCTCTCAAATCACCATTTTACTGTCTCTCTTAGGCTTCAAGCTCTAACCACCATTTCTAACATTAAAACCCTTGAATTTCATTGTTTAATCTACTATTTTACACCATATAGACATAATCCGAGGCCAAAAATCATTACCTGAAAGAAACCCTCGAAACCCTCTTCAAAATCGCCCACAAATCGTCTCTTCCCGAAGTCGAAAGTGTTTTCTTAACTTATGAAATTTGCAAACACGTTTCATTACTTCCCTGCGATTTCCGCTTCCGTGAAACTATGACCGCTTCCGTGGTTGTCGCTTCTGCGGTCAATAGACCGCTTTTGCAGTCTCCTTTGAGTTATCAGGGACCGCTTCTGCGGTCCTAAACTGCTTTCGCGGTCTCTGCCTATTCGATCCCCTTGACCGCTTCTGCGGTCCCCCAATTAACCCATGACTGCTTCTGCGGTCGCTGACCACTTTCGCGGTAGCCACTTTTGCGGTGATTTTTCCACTTTCGCGGAAATACCAGAAGCCACAATGCAACACACCTGTTGCAACTTCAAAATTCGTTGTTTTCATCATCTGACATCACCTCGAGGCCCTTGGGACCAGTTGCTTCGCTAGGTGATTTCGGACTTGTGTGCAACATTTCAATTGATTCGGAGGTGTTTAGGTCGGAGTTTTGATTGAATGCATGTTTTGGAAGTTTTAGTTTAACTTAAGCTTTAATTTGATGAAATTTGGTGGTTTTGATGTTAACAATAGTGTTTTGATAGTTCAAGCAAGTTTGAATGAGGTATTAAAACATATATGTACTTTTGGTTGAGGTCCCGGGTGCCTCGGGTGTGTTTCGGATTCTCAACAAGTCATTTTTGAAAGATTTTTGTTGTTTTGAGCATAAACATGTAATTATCCAAAGGTCCATTTTTAGTTCGAGAGATCAAAATCTGATTTTGAGACTTCTAGAATTTAAATCATGAATTATATGGCTGACCTGGAAATTTTTGTTTAATTTCATCAAGTCACAATTGGATTTTTGACGCGAAATGTGAGTTAATTGTTTAACGAGTGAGATGGGTATTGAACTGGGACAATGAGCTTCGAATTCAATTTCGATTGACGTTTTGTGTTGGTATTATTTTTTTACTCATAAGAAAAAGAATCGTTTAATTCTGAGTTTGTATGACGGATTTAGAGCCATTTTAGTGAAACAAAAGCAGCTGCAATTTACTTTTGCATTTTTCGTACGTGTGAACGGTATCCTCTGTGCAGTACATGTGAACGGTGACGTGAATAGTGCATGTGAATAGTGACAGACATAATTTTAAGTTCTGAAAATGGGACAGTCCCATTTTCCATTTCTAGAAATTTGGAGCTCGGTTTGGGTAATTTTTGGACAGATTTTCTTAGAGAACAACGTGGCAAGTGTTCTTAACTCGATTTTGGTTGTATAACTCGAATCTATTGCAAGTTTTGTTGTTTAATTTGAGATTTTTTTGTTGAAAAGGGTAGAAAACCCTCTTGGATAGAAATCGTGATTTGAGGGGTCAAATAAACTCCGATTTTTGTGAATTTGGTATGTATAGACTCGTGGCGAGATAAGAATTGTATTGATGTAAGACATTCTGGATTTCGAGACGTGGACCCGGGGTTCGAGTTTTGCTAGCTGCATGATTTTCGATATTTTTTTGAGTCTTTTCGATTGGGTTATATTCTCTCAGCATATTGTGATGTATTCGCTCTAAATTTTGATAGATTCGACATGCGTGGAGTCCGATTTGAGGAGCAAGGGCGTCGCGGGCTAGAGATTTTGCCGGTTCGAGGTGAGTAATAATTTTAAATGACGCATTGAGGGTTTAAAACCCCGAATTTGCACAACATACTACTATGTTGAGATGAGACACACGTTGTATGACGAGCGCGAGGTCATTTACTATTAGGGATTGTGACTTGGTCCATCCCAGTTGATATTTTACCGCGTATTTAATAAAAAATTACTGTTTTTCACAATAATATGGGCTTATTGCCATATTTGGGCTTCGTGCTAATTATTTGAAATATTTTGTGAATTACATCACTATTTTTCTCACCGATTGAAATATTATTTGAACTCAGTCCAATTGAATTATATTATTCATGAACTCAGCTACATACTAAACTCGAGATTTAATGATATTTACAACGTTGTAGAGCTGAGCACTATTATTTCACTGATGCCCAATGGGCTTATGATTATTTTCTTGACTGATTGGGGCCGAGGGCCATACGTGAGGATATATTGAGGGATGCGAGGAGGCTTTCAGGCCTCGAGTGTTATGTGAGGATGCTTTCAGGCCTCGTTTGTGATGTGTGAAGTCTTTCAGGCTTATTGATATTGTGCTTGGGTTGTAGGAGCCCCTCCGGAGTCTTTACACACCCCCAGTGAGCGTAGGGTACCCAGGTGAGTTGGGAGTGGGCCTGAGAGGTCGTTGTTTGTGTGTGATGAGTTGGGAGTGAGCCCGAGGGGCTGATGTTATGTGTTGGTAAATTGGGAGTGAGCCCGTGGGGCTGATACTGTACTGTGATTTTTATATTGAACCTGAGGGGTAGCTTTTGATCGTTCCTTATTGTTGAAATAAATGGTCTTTATTGTTTTTAAAAAAGAGAATTGTCTGATATCCACTATTATAATATATAATTGGTTTTACAACTTGAGATAGCGCTATATTGTGTCTTTATGAGATTTTGTGCTTTCAGTTGTTATTTATTTTTATTACCACTTGGTTGGAGTACTCATATTACTCTTTGCACCATGTGTGCAGATACATGCAGCTGAGTTCGCTCCTGAGCGCTGATTCTTTATTGACCAGGCGGTGACTAGGAGTAACGAGGTAGCTGTTGACGTCCACATCCCCGTTTTCTCCCTTATCTTTTGTTATTATGATATTTCCCGACTTGTAAAATATTAGTAAACTCTGTAGTAGTTCAGGACGTGTGACACCCCAATTTCGGGCTGAGTCGGGATGGTTTCAATTGTACTATCACGTTTATTTTGCACTCGTGATCATATTATCTGTGAATTAGACTTATTCCTGCTAAGAATTTATAAGAAGATGTATTGTTTGGTTGTTAGCTGGCCTTGTCTTCACGAGAGGCGTCATCACGACCGGGTTGGGATTTTGGGTCGTGACAGCATGAAATGCAACTACTCAAAAAATAATACCTAAAAATCAATTAATATTATTTTGGTTTATTTTTACGAGTTTTTTTATGCAGGGCAAAATCACGTGCTCACAGACATGGGGAAACATATAGAGGTCAGAGTATGAGACACTCTTTTGGCCACTCAGACATTGCATGCTTTTCAGGCTTAGTTCCAGGCTCTTAATCTTCCGAGCCATTTCCTCTTGCTTAAGATTTTTAACAACCTTTTCTTGCTCCATCGAGAGATTATTGCAGAGGTTGAGTGAAGGAGTACGAGCTCACATATGTTATTTCTGGTTGAAGCTATGGACCCTAAAAGGTGAACATTGGAGGTAGTGCCTTTGAAGCCGGCACTCGGGGGAGAACCACACAAGGTATTCTGGGACCGTTATATAGCATTGGAGGGCACCCGCACGGGATTAACGGGTTGGGCACAGGGGTGCTGGTAGTCTCTCCTGATCTGGGAATCAACTCGGGGATTTCAGCGATTTCACTTGGCAGTTTCCTACCATTAGACCAGGTGTCCCACTTTTCCAGTATGCGAAGTCGCAATATCCTATTCTCTGCAGTAGCTGCTGATTCTGGTTGAGGAATAGCTGGTGCTGGGCTATCCTCAGGATAGATAATTGGTAGATGACTTTCGGAGACAACAAGAACCTTTCCTTTAGATCTTGCAAAGCAAGGATGAGAAGCCAGATTACCAACAAAACCAAGCACCTGAACAGAACCTGGCTAATTTGCACCCCAACAACCTTGTTAGTTTGAGACTCTTAATAGATATCAAATCACACGTTGGGATGCAATGCAACTAAACAGTTAAACGTTTCTACTACGTATTTGAACGGTTGCATGTTTCATCACGGCCTTAACTAACCATTTTTTACTCCATGCCTCTTTTCTTTCATTTTTGCCTCTTTTAATCACTTTTGATTTTTTTCTCTTTATTTTTATGTCGCTCTTTTATTTTTGGAACTTTTTTTTGACTTTTTGTCTTTCTCACTCTTTTATTTTTTGTCTCTTTTTTTCTTTTTTCCCTTTTTTCTTTCTTTTTCACTCGATTTTTCTTTCTTTATTTTAGAGTCTCCAATTGGAATAATTTTATGGTATCCAAAGTCAGGAAAAAAGACATCTTTCCTAAACAGAAATATGGACAGTTGTCCAATTTCTAGTACCTTCTTATCATAGAAAATGGACAACTATCCAATTTATGGAAATTTGGGATCTTATCATTATCCTTTCCTACTCAGCTTGGGACATTTTTCCCTATTCTAGAAACTTCCTAATATTTACTGAAATTTTTTAAATAAAAATTCCAAAGTTGATCCTTAAGGGCCTTGGAGTTTCCTTAGAACCAGACTGGTTCTAGGTCTGAGTAATGTGCCTCTTGGCCTAAGGACCTTCGGCTCTTAAGATTTTAACAAAGCTATGAGCATGTCTATTAGACAAACCCAATTTATGAGCCAAGCGGAACATGCCTCTTTAGCAGAGCCCAATTCCTAAACAAAAATGCATCTAAAACTAATTGCTAGTTTTAACCTAACAGACTTAATTTAATTAATTAAAAAAAATAGAAAACACATAAAATAGTAGTACTAATCTAAGATCTAAGATATGTTATTTTTTTCGTGGGGTTTTCAGGGATTTGGTTGGTAGGGTGAGATTTTTGAAGTTAAGTGAGTGTATGGGGTGAGTTTGAGTGTATTTGGAATTCCACCGTCGCCGTAGGCGATTTCTGGCGGCGGTCTAGGGCGGAGCTAGGGTTTTTGGTTCCTTTCAGGCTCCAGATCTACAATTTTAATAATCCACTAGGCATGAGCCTATAGTTGATTTATATATATATATATATATACATATATATATAATATATATATATATATATATATATATATATATATATATATATATATATATATATATATATAAACATGTAATACAAAAGAAATGGAGGGGATATAAACCTTACCTCCATGAAATGGAAATGCACTTGGTTGTCCACATTTGACAACCTAGTTGCATTTGAACAATATGGTAGTTTAGACCTACAGTGATGTGCCGTTTGTTCCTTCAAGTATAAACAAATGGCTCCCCAAATACATGAGAGTTATTCCTAGGCCAACTATGCCAATAATATACCTGAGCTTAATAGTATATACTAAGAGATATGTGGATCGTCCTTGCAATTACAACCAAGCATACATCAAATGCTAATGTAAACAGAATATAATTAACTAGGTTGATGAAGTGAGATGATAAGTATTCCCATCTGCTTTAACTATTGGATTAAAACATAGTAGAAGACATGTATCAAAATGATCTCCAAGGAAAAGTGAACAGATAGTTGTCTGGTGCCTGTGACAAAAGTGATTGAGCCTAAAGTTGATTCTGCTGCAATTATCCATTTTCAGTTACACTGGTCCTTTGTGGACATATGAGATATCTCGTGAATGCGCATGGCGGATTATATGATTTCCCATATAAATGTTGTGTTATGGTTGAGCATCCAGTTTGTTATTGATTGAAATTCTCCTCTGATTCAGGAAGAGTGTTTCCTGTAAGGAGGTGCAACATATTCTGTATTACTGTCGTGACCATGTTTCACTTTGTACATGAATTGTTGAATAACCTAAAACATCTTGTACAATTTCGACAAGAATGAGCACATAGAGTGCTGATACCACTTATTAAAGCTACACCAGTTTCACAAGTGTATTCCAAATATCATGTGATGAATGCAAGCTAGACAAAACAGAGCAATCAAGAAAGATCCATCCGCAGCTGCATGTAATTGCTAAAGCTTGAAGTATCCAGATCCAAAAGTTGTCCAGTTTCTTGTGACTGGAAACTCCTGATTGTTGTCTAGTAAGCTGCATCTGTTCTGATGGATCAAGTTGCTTGATGAGAGTGGATAGTTGTGATGGGGAGGTCTTGATTCACTTGGCTCACCTTCAACAGAATGAGCACCACTGATGCTAATACCACTCTTTGAAGGTGAAACAAGTGATCATTAATTTCCCCTATTCCTGCAAAAGAGCAAGCATATTAGTAAAATGGGAGCTCAAGATCCAAATTATTGCAACTGGAGTTCTCGATGTTTCTGGTGCTGAAGTGACTGTGTATAGATGGCCAGTTCATTAAGCATTTTGTTCTTCTATATCTTCATCAACTCTAAAGGATGCCTTCATTGATGGGTAGGCAAAAGGCAAGCAACATGATAGCCGGTTGTGTTCAGGTTGAATAGCCAATTTGTTGTGGCTGTAATTTCTGCACTGATTAATTTGGTGCAGCATGTTCTGATACCTTTATTGTTGTTCTATACTTGAAGTTGCCTTCCCATAAATTATGTTATCATAGTCAAGGCTGAAGTGAGTTGATTGGCGAAGTGTATACGGCTGCAGCTGGATAATTGTAATCATTTAAGTTGTCCAGTGCAATCTGGTTTCTTGCTATTCCCTGTGATTGTAATTCTGGTGCTCTTTGATTTACTTGGTTCACCTTCATCAGAATGAGTATCTGGATTCAAATACCACTGATAAAGGGTCAACCAAGTAACCAAAGAGCCTCCACATCCCTGCAACTAGTTAGTGAAAAATTGTTTCATACTTCTGGTAACAGTGAGACTTGATTACAGAACATTGGATCCATCATTTTCTATAGTAGGTTATGTTCTCTTCCTTTAACTGAACTTGATGAGTGAGGGTTACGAAAGGGGTAAGTACAACATAAGGGCTCTAGTATTTGAAGATACAAAATTCCTGTTGTTGTTGGTTGTGGTTGTGCAGCTTGCAAAGCAGTTTTCTTGCTTATTTACTGCGAGTTCTTGATGGTGGTTGTGTGTTTCATATCTTTGGTGGTGTGTGGAGTGATATGGTGAGTGGTCGCAATTGAAAAAGGCTCCAAACGGCTCCAAATAGGTAACATAATGGAGACCAATGCTGCTTAAGGGAACACCTGCAAAACATAGACATCAAGTTAGAGAAAAACTGGGCATTTCTGTTGTTGCTTGTGCTTCTGGTGATCCTGATTCTTTCTAAAGATGTTGTGGTGGAAATTGAGAGAATGGGAAATGGTCAGTCTCAGTTTTCCTTCATTTGGTCGAGTTACTGCTACTGGAATGGTTCATGCTAAAAACCTACAACATAAGCAAAATGACTAGAGTAGGATCTTGTGACTGTTTCATTTTGTTAACTGGTGTATTCTCCTTAATGTACTTCACAGTATCTCCACCAATGGACCATTCTTGTTAAACTGAAATGAAGTGACAGTAAGCTTCCTGAAACTTGTTTCCAATGTCCAGTTGAGATGATCAGTGCTGGATTGTTGCATTTGAATGCTGAAAGTAGTTGCACTTTCAGCAGAGGAGTGGATTGTTGGGTGTGTTTTAGAGATGGGTTGGATTGTTGGGAGGGCAATAAAAGAGCATGTGAAATCATCCATAACCATGAGAAGATGTAGCAGAGGAGAGGACAATTGGTGCTGTGATTTTGTTGGTTTCCTGTGTCTGAAAGCAGGGGTGCTCAAGGAGTCCTGATAGACTTGGCCCCATATGTTGTTAGGGAGTGAAGAGAGGCTGTTGAAGCTGGTTAAATCTCAAAGTTCATGGCTGAGCTTGGAAAGAGAGTCAGCTGGGCAATTTGCTTCTCTGTACACATGTGAAAATTTGAAACTTTCACATTGAGTGCACATATTCTTTAAGTTAAGGATAGACATGGTAAGGTACCAAGGTGGAACAATTTTGGTGGTCAACCATTGGATGAGTAGGGCTGAGTCAGCTTCAAGATGGATTATGGTGAACCCATTGTTCAGACACCACTGAATGCCCAACATAGCTGCTTCAGTTTCTGCCTAATTTTTGGTTCCTTCACCCAAAGGGGCAGAAATAGCATGGATAAATTCCCCTCCCTGACCTCTTATGATAACTCCAGCCCCTATTTTACCAGGGTTAGATAGGGCACTTCCATCACTGTTTACTTTCACATACCCAGGTTCAGGAGAACTCCAGATGACTTGAATGGAACAGATTGGTGTTTGATGTTTTCAATAAGAGTTTACAGAATGTTCCAATTGGTAGGCCAAGAAACATTTGGGAAGTCTGTTTTAAGGAGCATGTTGACATCAGAATTAATGGCAAAAAAGACCCTAGTTAAGGAGGTGATTTTCCCACGATATCTTGCACTACATCTTTTCTTCCAAAGGTTCTAACATATAATAATTGGTAGGGTGTAAAGAACCACTTTTTGGACATCATTGTGTCTCTAAATCATCTACCATTTGACAAGCATGATTCTCAGAGGGGGGTGATCGTTCAGGATACCGACTACACTTGCAAATTTCCCCCAGACAATTCTTGCAAAATTTCCATTACTAAAGATGTGATCAAATGTTTCGTTGGAATGCGTAGAGCAACAGTAACATCTCTAGACAAAAGGACCACTAAAGAGAAGAAATCTGTCATCTGTTGGGAGTTTGTTCCAAAGAGCTCTCCAGAGGCAGAATGACCATTTAAAGGGAATCGTTTTGTGCCAATTCTACTATTTAATGGGACTTTTTGGGTTTTGATTAGGGTCGGGAGTTTTAGGAAGAGTGGGCGAGAGAATAAGGTGTATTTCGGTAGTGTTAGGTGTTGCTTCCGCCATAGGCGAATTCCGACGATGGCTCTAGGTAAAAGATTAAGAGGCGGCAAGGTTTTTGGGTGGAGGAAGGAGAGGTAGATAGGTTTAGGGCAAGTTTAGAGAGATACATATCAGAAAGTGGGTTGAACGAAATACTAGGACACGTAAATATTTAGGGGGAGATGAGTTCCGGGTTGTTGGATCTATTGAAGATCAACGGCCAGGATCTATTTCTTTTTTTTTTTTCAAATAATGCTTTCAGGTTTCAAAGAGGGTAATCAAAGAAGAATACCTGGCTCAAATGGTTTACAAAAGGGTTAGTAGTAGTTGGGTTGCGAGAATGAAAGTCTTCGTCATCCCAATCGGAGAATATTAATACTATATGGAGGATTAGACATAGTACCTTTTGACTGCATTTGCATTGTCAGTTGCTACATGGACATTTCCTTCGATGTTTCCTTGTTACCATGTATGGATCTTTCCAATCTGGAGAAAGTTTTCCTTTAGATGTTCTAGCTCTTTGTTTTATTTCCTTAAACTTATCTTCGTTGCATTCTGATTTTTGATTCTTTATTTCGAAGTCTGACAGTATTTTAGGATCTGGGCATGAAGTTCGCGAGCATGTCAGGTTATTGAGATCTTCACTTAACAGATGTTAATAAAAAACGAGAAAAATGATAAGATCAAGAAGAGAGATATTCATAGACAATGAAATATTAATTTCATTTGATTTTATTTTTTTATTTGATTTTTTTTGAATTTTAGAGAGAGAAGGGTTTGTATCGGAAAGTAAGACATAAAGTAAAACATCCGGATCACATCTTGAGATAATCCGGACACAGAAAGGATAGCAAGACTAGCTACCAAGACTCCCATATGATGGGGAACTTTTAGGCTTGGCTACCGTTTTTTGGCTCTGCAATGGTTTTTAGTGCCAGATCAAATTCCTCATCTTCCCATACCATTCGGATTATTAGCCAGTATTTTGAACATGCAACAGATTGTTCGTCACAGCAGGAACCTCTTCATCTCAAAGAACAATTCTTTCAGCTTCAATCAAGTCTTCAACTACCCCTTTGACGGACCAACAGTCCTGGTCCTCTGTACTATGTCCCACTGCTCCAGAATGGTATTTACATCTAGCATCAGTTCAATGCGAGGAGAACTAGGTGTTCGGCCCGTTCGGGCCACTGGCTGCAACATACCTAGCCTGATTAGCATTTGGAACATGCTTGAATACGATTCACCAATAGGGGTGAACTAATTCTTTATTAAAGGCTCTCTTTGAGGATTGTACTGGGGACATTTGGTTGGAATTATTTGGAGCTTGGTAAGGAAGGGCATTTCTAGGAGGTGGAGCTCATTTTTTTGTATAATGTTGTGGCAGCGTGTAAGGTTTGCGTGCTCATCACCGCGTAGGGAGGCGGTGCTACAGCATAAGCAGCATCTTGAAGGGGGATAATAGTTTGATGGGACTGAGGCCATAGGAACCATGCCTTTGGATCTTGTGAAGTAAGGATGGAAAGCCAGATTACCAATAAAACCAACCACATGAAAAAAGGAAATTCAACAACCTTGTTAGTTTTGAAACACTTAACAAAAAGGAAATCGCATGCTTGGATGCAATGCACGTAAATAGTTAAATATTTCTATCATGTGCTTAAATGGCTGCATGCTTCATCCCACCCTTAACTAACCGTTTTCACTCTGCACCTCTTTTGTTTCATTTCTTCCTCTCTTTAATCACTCTTGATTTTCTCATCATGTTTTTGTGGCTTTTTTTCTTAATGGCAGTCTCTTTCTCTCTTTTTTTCACTCTTTTATTTGTTGTCGCTCCTTTTTATCACTCTTTTCTTTCTTTTTCACTCAATTTTTTTTATTTTTTTCAATTTATTTCTTCTCTCAATTTATTTTATATGTGACGATCTGACCCGTCGTCCTATGTGTTACTGCTCTATTTTCCCCTTATTGTGTTGCTTCATGTTTCAATATCAGTATTAGAGTCGATCGGGTGTAATTGAATTGGTTTTTTGATTGAAAATAAGGCACTTGGCCTCTTAAAAGGAATCTTGTTTTGGAAAAATCAACCAGAAGTTGACTTGTGAGTTAGGAGGCTTGGAAGTGATTTATGATGTTTCCTTTAGCTTTGTGAGATGATTTATGACTTAGGAGAGCGATCGGAATTGAACTTGAAGGTTCAGTGTAGAATTATGTTTGAATTGGCGAAGTTTGAATTTTGGCGGATTCCAGTTGATAGGTGAGATTTTGGTCCGAGGGTCGGAATAGAATTCCAAGAGTTGTAGTAGCTTCGTTAGGTGATTTTGGATATGTCTGCAAATTTTCAGGTAATTCGGACGTCGTTTGGTTGAGTCTTTTATGGTATGCGCATTTTGGAATTTCTTATGAAATTTAGGCTTAGATTTGAGGAATTTGGTGATTTTTGATGTTAATGATAGTGTTCTTACGACTCGAGCTAGTTTGAATAAGGTAATAGGTTATGTTGGTGCTTTTAGTTGAGGTCACGGGGGCCTCGGGGTGATTCCGGATGGTTAAACGAGAATTTTTGGAGTTTGCTTTAGGTTTGGGATTCTGTCTTCTGGTATTTCTGCATTTGCGGACGAAGGACCGCTTAAGCGGTGTCTGCAAAAGTGGAAGATAAGTCGCAGAAGCAACCAAGGGAAAAAGGCTGGGATCGGTGAAACAGACAGGTGACCAGGTAAGCGGTAGCTGAAGCGGAAGTCGCGTAAGCAGTAAGAGTACCGCTAAAATGGAAAGCGGTCTTGGCATAAAGATTTAATTAGAACATTTCATCCGCGTGGGTTATGCTTTTTCCTCCATTTTTTAGCGAGCATTGAGAGCTTTGTGGCGATTTTGAAGAGGGGTTCAAGGAGGAATAATTAGAGGTAAGTTCCCTGGATTAAATACACAAGATTATGATAGAATTATCATGGAAATTGATTGAAATTCATTAAAAAGGGGCTAAAGCTAGGGCTTGAGTTTTGATATTTCAAATTGGAATTTGGTAGGTCATTTGAACTCGGATTTGGGAGTTCTTGCTATGTGTGGACTCGTGGGAAGACGAGGAATCCGGTAATGTGAGTTTTGTAATTTTTTGAGAAGCGGGCCCAGGGCTCGGGTTTTGCTAGTTTCGAGATTGTTTTTGCTATTTCTCGATTCTTTTCGATTGGGTGTTGTTCCATCGGCATGTTGTGATGTATTAGCTCTATTGTTGTTTATATTTGATGTGTGAGGAGGCCAATTTGAGGGGAAAAGGCGTCGCAAACTTGAGATTTTATCGGTTTAAGGTGAGTAATATTTGGGAATGATATCCAGAGGGTTTGAGACCCCGGATTTGCACATCCTAGTGCTGTATTATGGTGACTTGCACGCTGGACCTGAACGTAAGGTAGAGCACCATTGAGATTGTGACTTGGTCCTTCCCGGTTGTTGGTTTTTTCCGCTAAATTGTAAATGTTTTGTTGTTATCATTATGACTTGGGCTCATTACCATACGTGGGGCTTATTACCGATTATTTGAAACCCGGTATATCACATTGTGATGTTATATGAGGCGAGACACGCACTCCATGGCTAGTGTGGTGTCTTATATGTGGGAAATTCTGACTCGGTTCAATCCAAGGGATGAATTACACTATATTGGTGATTGCTTCACACCCTATATTGATGTTATCTGGGCTTGAAGCCATGTTTAGAGCCTTGTGCCGACTTGTAGAATCCTTTAGGGATTGATATTTCAAAGTTAGCATGATTTGCATACTATTTGAATTCAGTCCATAGTTTTTAACACTAATTTTGCAAACGCATCCATAATTCTATGTTTTGAAAACACAAATGATTCTTAAATTATATTTCGGGCTGGCGATCATTATCTCACTGTTTTCTAGACTGTATATTATTTCTTGGAACGGTGGTGACTATTGGCACCGTTTATTGAAATGGAAACGGTGGTAACTATTGGCACCGTGTATTGAAATGGAAATGGTGGTAACTATTGGTACCGTGTATTGTAGTTGAAACAGTGGTAACTATTGGAATTGTATGATATTGTGCTTGGGTTGAAAGAGCCCTTCCGTAGTCTGTACACACCCCCAGTGAACGCCGTCGACGTTAAATCATATGCATGGTTGGCTCGGGATGCACGCCGCAGCGTATTCATGTGCATTGCATCGCATTCATGCATTTACTCCTGGTTGTACTACGTGGCATGACATTCAACAATCATAAATCATTGGCATACATACTGATACTTGCCTAGTTGACCAGATACCCTGGTGTTATATGTTAAGGAGTGCTAAGCCCGAGAGGCTAAGATCGTTGTGAGTTGGGAGTGAGCCCACGCGGCTTATACTATACTGAGAGGTTTATACTTAGCCCAAGGGGCAGGCTTCTGATTACTTCCTACTTGTTAAATTTAACTTTGCAACTGTCGAAAAAGCATACTTTCAAAGGAGATTTTGAACTGATTTTGAGATTTTTCACAGTATTTCGATTTTTCTCAAAACGGGTGTTCTATCTTTTATTGCAGTTTGGTGTGCTCATACGTGTTTTCTTATCGCTCAGATATTATTCTCTATAATTACCACTGAGTTGGAAGTACTCACTTTACTCCCTGCACCTTGCATACAATTGCAGGTATTGTCCACCCGGTAGCGGGTCATTAGCAGGATAGAAGGCCGTATTCTGGTAGTTTAGCAAGGAGACTGTCTGCGTTCGCGGCACTGCATTTCCAACTTTGAGTTCTAGTTTTACCTTGTATATATATTTTGTTTGCCCAACAGTAGTGTCCCTACTCATCAGATGCTCGTGACTTGTGACACCCCGGTCGGGTTGTATTGGAATGAAATTTCATAGTTAAATGTCATTAAGGAGTATTTCTATTCATTTATGTTTAATAGCTTCTTAAAGAGGATTTGGGGTTGTTGGCTGGCTTTGTCTTCATGAGAGACGCCATCACGACCGGGTATGGAATTTAGGTCGTGACATTATGTCTATGATCATATCCGATGGTGATTACCTACATATCATGACGTCGTATGAATAAGAATTTGCGTAGTCCAGGATCGAGAATGGAGTAAATAAGCTAACTCTTTTCTTTTTTTTCTATCTCTATTTTTGTTTACTTTTATAAAACTCATACCATGAAAGCTCTTACAAAAAGAAAAACATATTTTTTGAATTTTATTTTTTTTGAAATTTTTGAACGAAATGCTTAAGAAAAAGAAAACAAATGTTTTTTTTTGGATTTTTGATTTTGATTTTTTTATTTTTTAAAGACAGACTTCTAAAAATTCCTTTTCTTTTGATTTGAACTTTGAGAATTTTAAAAGTAAAAGGAAAATACTTGTTATTTAAATTTTTATTTATTTTCTCTTTTCCTAAAGAAGACAGAAAATATTTTTAAATTTTGGATGTTGCCTCTTAATTTTCGAAAGAGGGACTTTTAAGAAAATATTTTAGATTTCTGAGGTTTTTTTAGTTTTTATTTTAAATTTAAAAACTATTTCTAAAGAAAAATAAAAATATGTTTGGACTTCGATTTTCATTTTTGATAGCATCCTAGGAAGCTCAAATCTTTTTAAGTACAAGGTTGAAGCTTTGGAATCTCAAAGAGGAATTAATGTTCAAGAAGAGTCCAAATCAGGACAATGTTGGACCAATTTGGCATCTATAATGTGTCCAAACTTGCAGCCGATGAAATCCTACATTAATCCATGTTTTAATAGTATAAAAAGGACTTACTTGATGTCCAAGAAGGGTACAATAGGCGTGCTAGATATTGAGTGCAAGTTGGTGCCAAGTTGCTAGCAAATTTCATTCAAGATTTTCAAGATTATGTCCAAGATTTGTTTTATCTATTTCCATATATTATGAGACTATATTTATTGCTTTCCTATTTAGATAAGGTTATGTTTTCCTTTTCCTAAGATTTTTGGAATTACTTTCCAAGAATGACTTGGTTTTTGCTTCCTAGTATTTTTCTTTTCCTAAGGTAGTTGGACTTGTTGTCCGAAGTAGTTTAGGACTTTATTTTCTTATTTTGCTGGTAGAATTTCGTGACCCCTCCCTATTTAAAGGGGTGTATTCTTTGTTGTTAGATTATTCAGATTATCAATAAAAATTGTGAGATTTTTCTTGCACTCTTATGTGTTGCTACACATGGATTTATTCTGCAACCTTCAAGACTCAACTTAAGGTGGTACGATTAAACTCTTTTCGAAATTTTAGATCACTTCTAGGTATTTAAGAAAGGTGATAAGTTTAGGCTTATTGTTGTTCTTGTTATTCTAAACGGTCGTGTTTCACAATCTATCTCTTGTTTTAATTCTCTACCAAAGACGATTAGTTCTTCGTTAGCTAATTGTTGTTGTTAGGATTCAACTTCAAGAATAGACTTCTTGAATTCAGGAAACTCTTTCTTGAATTCAATCTTTTTTTAATTTCCATCTTTTTTCGTTTCTTTATTTTTTTTTTAGCTTTCGCGTTTCTTGATTTTCTTATTTCTCTTTAGTAATTCTTGAATCCCCTATCATGTTGCTATCAAGTGGTATCAGAGCATAGGAAAATCAAGATTTCAATCTTGATAATCTTGGGAGGTTCTTGAAAAATAAAATGAAAAAAAAACAAAAATAAAAAAACAAAAAAAAATCATCCAAAAAAAAAAGTGCTATTGCTCATTACTATATCAAAATTTAAGTGTTATTTGGTTTCCAAGTCAAGAAAGGAAATAAGAAGATGAGATCCTAGTTCTTGAAGATTAAGGTAACTTCTTTCCTTATTCATCTAGGTGTTGGGTTTCATAAATTCTTTCCTTTTTTTTCTACCGACCAATTCCTATTCTTTCTAGGTTTGGTCTTCTACTTTCCTTTTCTTTTTTCTAACTCCTTATTCTTATCACTACGGGTTGTGACTTGTTAAATTTATTAATAAATCTAAAGATTAACAACCAAAAGTTTCTTTGAGTGAAAAAAGGCAAGAGAGGTGAAAACATTAGAAGGAAAAAGCCAAAAATTAGATGTACATATTCTTCTAATCTTTGTTCAAGATGTTTCAAACAAGTATATATAAAGAAAGGAGGCGAGCTATGGCTCAACAACTTGAAAAGTCGAACTTACAGTATACCGAATGGAAGGAAGATAATTGTAAAGTTATTTTTCAAACAAGAGCTAAAGTGATGTTTGCGATTTGTGCCCTTAGAATTAACAAATATTTTGGCTATAACTCAATAATCACTTATATGGTTGAGAAATTGAATTTGCCTTATATTGAGCATATTGAACCCTACATGTTTAGAGGAGTAAAGGAAGATAAAATAGTGTTATTACTATTCTCTACTGGAAGGTATAAGGATGCGATATAGTGTAATGTGATTCCCATGAATAATTATCATATCTTGTTGGGAAAGCCATGGTATGACTATGCAAGAGCTTCATATAACATGGAAAAAATAGATACTCTTTTGAGGTTAAAGGGAGGAAACTCATTCTTGGACCTTTGACTCCCTCAAAAATTTGCGACGATGAAAGGGTTGTTAAAGAGAATATGGAAAAATATGAGAGAGAGAAAAGAATGGGAGGAATAAGGGAGTGCATGTCGACATCCCAAGAGAGGAAAAAGGAAAGGTTGTGTTGAGTGAAGATAATGGGATGTCAAGTGAGAAAAAAGTGAGTTTGAGGGAAAAGAGAAAAGGAAATACAATGAGATAACAAAAGTATGTGAGGTAGAAAGAGAAAAACATGAGGGTTTAAGTGGAGAAAAAGAAGAAAACTTTAGTGAGAGAAAAAAGGTTAAGTGTGAGGAAAAACTTAATCTTGAGATTAAAGCCAAAGAGAGTGTAAGTAAGAAAACATGTTCTTTAATTCATAACCCCCTAACTCTTTCTTGTTTTAGTTCTTGTGTTTTTGTGCAGCCACATGTTGAAAGACCTTCTATAATGATAAGTGAGGCGCAAGAGATGGTGGCAAAGGATCCTATTGGATTCCAACATGAATTTGGCGAAATCAATTCTTGTTGGATGGTGGAAAGTAAAAGCTTGATTAATTTATTTGTTCTTGAACCTTTTGACTATTTTGATCCTTATTTACAGGTTTATGATATGGAGTTGCCTAATAATATTTCTAAGTTGGAGCGATTGCATAAAAGAATACAAGGTGATGATGTTCTACTAGTAAATAAGTCCAAGTATAGTATGTATAATTGGTTTATTCGAATTCCTAGCCTTTCTAGGACACCTAAGGTATTTTTGGAGGTAATGAACTATACTCTAATTTCTTATGTTGATGACTTTATAATTTTTATGGATGATGATGTTTTGATGCATATCAAGTCATCAACTGTAATATTAAAGTTCAAGTGAAAGAGTAATTTGCTTCCTTTTGAAATTGATTTTGACATAGATGATTATGAATTCCAACTTGGTAGAGTCATGAAATTTATGAGAAGAGGCTTGCGAATGATTTAAATATTCCTTCTTCTCTTATTCAAGTGTCTAGTGAGCTTTCATATGGTAAATTGCTAGAACATGATTTTTGTTGTATGATGGGGAGTCATTCTTTAAGCCATGTTGATTGTGAGCTTGTAAGAGTGTTTTCTACTAGTAATGAGGATATGCATGATTGTTGTGAAACTAGTGATCAAATACATTTCCATGAACCTATCTATGACTCTTTCTGTGATAGTTTAAGCAATTGTTTATAATCAACTGATGTTGGGGATATTATTGGGGAGAGTCATATTCATAAGCTTGAATATACCGAAACTTTTAATTTGAAAATTATGGATTCTTCTAACCTTCTTGTGAATTTATGGGCTTCTTTAAATAGCTTATATGTAGAACAATCTTATTTGATACATGTATTAGAGATACTTGTTTTAATGGATGCATAAAGAATCTTATGTAATTTCTTTGTCAAACACATTTTTTGACTACCTTAAGAGAGGTTTGTATGGGACAAATATAAGTAGGCACAAATTTTATTGGGATGATGATGTCCATATATTTTATGAAGGAGTATTTATACCTATTAGGCTTAATTGGGTTAACTGGGTACATGGTCACTATCTTGTGTTATTTTTACTATTTTTTCAGATTTGTGGATACCACTTATTAGTCATCCCTTCGTTTTCTTGCAAGGTCAAAATTCGAGGACGAATTTTCATCAAGAAGAGGGGAATGATAGAATCCTAGGAACCTCAAATCTATTCATGTACAAGGTTGAAGCTTTGGAATCTCAAAGAGGAATTAATGTTCAAGAAGAGTCCAAATCAGGCCACTATTGGACCAAATCAGGCCACTGTTGGACCGATTTGGCATCTATAATGTGTCCAAACTCGCAGCCCATAAAGTCCTACATTAAGCCACGTTTTATAAACATAAAAAGGACTTACTTGATGTCCAAGAAGGGAACAATAGGCGTTCTAGATATTGAGTGCAAGTTGGTGCCAAGTTGCTTGCAAATTTCCTTCAAGATTTCAAAGATTTTAAAGATTCTGACCAAGATTTATTTGATCTATTTCCATATATTATGGGACTATATTTATTGCTTTCCTAGTTGGATAAAGTTATGTTTTCCTTTTCCTAAAATTTTTGGAATTACATTCCAAGAATGACTTGGTTTTTGCTTCCTAGTATTTTTCTTTTCCTAAGGTAGTTGGACTTGTTGTCCAAAGTAGTTTAGAACTTTATTTCCTTGTTTTTGCTCGTAAGATTTCGTGACCCCTCCCTATATAAAGGGGTGTATTCTTTGATTTTATATTATTCTGATTATCAATTAAAATTGTGAGATTTTTCTTGCACTCTTGTGTATGGCTACTCTTAGATTTATTCTTCAACCTTCAAGACTCAACTTAAGTTGAGCGAGGTGACTGTCGGCGTTCGCGGCACCGCATTTCCAAAATTGAGTTCTAGTTTTACCTTGTGTATTTTTTTTTTGCCCAACAGTAGTGTCCCTACTCATTAGATGCTCATGACTTGTGACACGCCGGTCGGGTTGTACTGGAATGAAATTCCATAGCTAAATGTCATTAAGGAATATTTCTATTCATTTATGTTTAATAGCTTCTTAAAGAGGATTTGGGGTTGTTGGCTGGCCTTGTCTTCATGAGAGATGCCATCACGACCGGGTATGGAATTTAGGTCATGACATTATGTCTATGATCAAATCCGATTGGGATTAGCTACATATCATGACGTCGTATGAATAAGATTTTGCGTAGTCCAGGAAGATCGCGAATGGAGTAAATAAGCTAACTCTTCTTCTTTTTTTTTCTATCTCTATTTTTGTTTACTTTTATAAAACTCATACCATGAAAGCTTTTACAAAAAAAAAAAGCATATTTTTGAATTTTAACAAATGTTTTTTTTTTGGATTTTTGACTTTGATTTTTTTATTTTTTAAAGAAAGACTTCTAAAAATTCCTTTTCTTTTGATTTGAACTTTGAGAATTTCAAAAGTAAAAGGACAATACTTGTTATTTAAATTTTTATTTGTTTTCTCTTTTCCTAAAGAAGACAGAAAAATATTTTTAAATTTTGGATGTTGCCTCTTAATTTTCGAAAGAGGGACTTATAAGAAAATATTTTAGATTTCTGAGGTTTTTTAATTTTTATTTTAAATTTAAAAAACTATTTCTAAAGAAAAATAAAAATATGTTTGGACTTCAGTTTTCATTTTTGATAGCATCATATGAAGCTCAAATCTATTCAAGTAAATGTTGAAGCTTTGGAATCTCAAAGAGGAATTAATGTTCAAGAAGAGTCCAAATCAGACCAATGTTGGCCAATTTGGCATCTATAATGTGTCCAAACTTGCAGCCTATGAAATCCTACATTAATCCATGTTTTAATAGCATAAAAAGGACTTACTTGATGTCCAAGAAGGGTACAATAGGCATGCTAGATGTTGAGTGCAAGTTGGTGCCAAGTTGCTAGCAAATTTCATTCAAGATTTTCAAGATTATGTCCAAGATTTGTTTTATCTATTTCCATATATTATGGGACTATATTTATTGCTTTCCTAGTTAGATAAGGTTATGTTTTCCTTTTCCTAAGATTTTTGGAATTACTTTCCAAGAATGACTTGGTTTTTGCTTCCTAGTATTTTCCTTTTCCTAAGGTAGTTGGACTTGTTGTCCGAAGTAGTTTAGGACTTTATTTTCTTATTTTGCTGGTAGAATTTCTTGACCCCTCCCTATTTAAAGGGGTGTATTCTTTGTTGTTAGATTATTCAGATTATCAATAAAAATTGTGAGATTTTTCTTGCACTCTTATGTGTGGCTACACATGGATTTATTCTGCAACCTTCAAGACTCAACTTAAGGTGGTAAGATTAAACTCTTTTCGAAATTTTAGATCACTTCTAGGTATTTAAGAAAGGTGATAAGTTTAGGCTTATTGTTGTTCTTGTTATTCTAAACGGTCGTGTTTCACAATCTATCTCTTGTTTTAATTCTCTACCAAAGACGATTAGTTCTTCGTTAGCTAATTGTTGTTGTTAGGATTCAACTTCAAGAATAGACTTCTTGAATTCAGGAAACTCTTTCTTGAATTCAATCTTTCTTTAATTTCCATCTTTTTTCATTTCTTTATTTTTTTTAGCTTTCGCGTTTCTTGATTTTCTTATTTTTCTTTAATAATTCTTGAATCCCCTATCGTGTTGCTATCAAATTTTGTATGACATTTACGAAAGAAAGAATTTTAATGAAGGAAAAGAATAGTTTTTTTATATCTTTTTTTCTGTTTTGTTTTAAAAATTTTGGGAAAGCATACTTCAAAATAAAGGAAACTGTAATTTGAATTTTGGATTTTGATTTTTGATTGATTTTTATTTTTATTTTTTTTCATATGGAAAAACTTTAGAAAGAAGGAAACTATTATTTTGAGTTTAAATTATTTCTTTTAAAGTTTTCTAAGAAATGCTTATAAAGAAGGAATTAAAGAAATATATTTTTGGATTATTTTTTAAAATTGGTGCCAAAACCGAAGAGGTTTACCTATGTATTTCACATCCGGCGAGAATCAGACCCGCGTAATTTTGTCAGTTTTGACTAAACCGGGAAAATGACATTGACTTATTTTGAAATGACTCTTCTCCCTTTTGTTTTTTTCAATTCGATCATTTTTCTTCTTCTTTTTTTAAAAATATTTTGGCAAGCTTCAGGATATTTTCAGATACCCGGGTTTTCAGAATCAGGCTTATTCTATCCTACCTCACTCTTGGTTTTTCTCTTGATTTTCTTTTCCTAGATGACCAAAATGCAAGATGAAGTAAATAAAGTTCAAATAGCACGTAAGATGCATCAGGATGGTCTTTTATTTCGGGTACACCTGTCCCAGACGGACCCAACCACTGTGTGGGGTTCCCAAAATCAAATGCATGTGATGCAAAAAAACGTTCCTACTAGGGATCCAATATGAGGTTATGTCATTCTAGGTGTAAACTTAGGATTGTATTCTAGATATGGCTTACCCAAGCGGACAGCTCGAGCCGAGGTACGAGCAATGTACCGGGAGCATGAAAGTCTATCCGTCCTCGTGGCTCACCCACTCTCGTTCTATTTTGGCATGAATTCTAACAAAAAAGTAGGCCACGCATAAGTGAGCACCATATTTTTTAAAGGACTCAAAAGGGAGATGTAAAAAGACAGTTTAATAAAGTTCAGACAATATTAAAGCGGTAAATGAGCGGCAATTAGCACATTAGGCCCACAAATACAGTAACATCAACAATAAATAAAGCCAAGTAAAAATTACATTAAAAGCTCGAATTCTGAACCCTAAACCAGAGATTCTGGATTCATTTCCCTAGTTGAGTCGCCAGAGCTGTCACACCTCCTTTTTTCGAGGGGAGATAGAAAGTTTTCCAATTAAAGTAACATTAATCGAAATGGGGTTATTTATTTATTCAGAGCAGCACTTGAAATAATTTATGGTGTCCCAAGTCACCGATTTATTTTAAAACCTAAATCGAGGAAAATTTAACTACGTTTATAGTCAGCGAAACGAGAAGAATGGGTAAGGAATATTGTTAATCCAGGAGAAGGTTATAGGTACTCTCGAATTTCGTAGTTTAAGCATGGCCACTTAGCAATTTATACTTGGCTTATTTTATCACTTACTCAATTTAGGACCTATGTTTTTTTAATCTTTTACCTCTACTAATCATTTGATAACTCGTATTTAACAATTATCTTAAGACGAGTTATGCATACGTATACTCATTTTAGTTTTGTGCGTCAAGAATCATGTCACACGTACGTGTACATAATTTACAACACTTAGATTATCTTTTTAAAAAATGGTTTGTTCAAAGTCGTGCGAACGCGTACTTGGAATTTATTTATAAAAATCACAATCATGGTAGAAATTTAAAAATCGCGCCTAAAAGCATTTCTACGAGTATTTTATTAATGCGTTTTATTTATCAAGAATGCTTGACAGTGGTCACGCGAACGGGTACCTTGGTTTGTTTTTGGTATCACAATTACGTCACACGTGCGTGTACATAATTGTAGTAGTTAGTTCTATTACAAGTATAAAGCTATGATTATGTCTCTACGATAAGTACCATATGTCATGTAACTAGGTGTAAAGGTTCAACACTTCGAGTCCCCGTCCTGATCCCGATGCGTTGGCGGCACCGTCAGTATAGAGAGTTCATAGGTCGGTATTGGAGTAGGCACGTTGTGCCTCACGTTCCGCCTCTGGCAGGATTTCTGCGCTAAAATTTGCTATAAAATCGGCAAGTACTTGTGACTTTATGGCAGTTCTTGGGTGGTACGAGATGTCGTGCTCGCTGAGCTCAACGGGAAGGTCGCCACCACTTTTATGGGGTGACATTGAAAATAGGGCCAAAACTTCCGTGGAGCCACAACCAATGCGAGAGCTAATCTCTAATGGTGTGGATACCGTGTTTCGGCGTCCAATAAGGTATTGCTAATGTAATAAATAGGAGATTACGTGCCTTCATTTTTGTGGACCAAGAATGTGCTAACGGCTACCTCGGATACGGCCAAATACACCAGCATAGGTTCGCGTGGGCTCGCTCTGACTAACAGGGTAGGTGAGGATAGGTACGATTTTATCTTTCTCAAGGCTTCGACGCACTCCTCATTCAATTGTAACCGTTGGACTTTTTTCAGCACATTGAAAAATTTATGGCACCTGTCGGAGGACCGCGAGATGAATCTGGATAGAGCGGCTATCCCACCTGTTAGCTTTTGTACCTATTTTTTTACTGTTCAACACCTCAGGTTTGGCATCTATCGCCACGATCTGGCCTAGGTTGACCTCGATGCCTCGTTGTGATATGAGAAACCCTAAGAATTTTCCTGAGTCCACGCCGAAGATGCACTTCTCAGGGTTCAGCTTCATTTCGTATCTCCTCAATATCTCGAAGGCTTCCTTCAGGTGGTTGATGTGGTCCTCTTTCTTTGCTGATTTTACCAATATGTCGTCGATGTAGACTTCCATGCTCTTACCGAGTTGTTCTTTGAACATCTTGGTAATCAGTCTTTAGTACGTAGCTCCCGCATTTTTGAGCCCGAGGCATTACCTTGTAGCAATATGTCCCTTGGTAGGTGATGAAAGTTATTTTTTCCTGGTCCTCTTCGGCCAACATGATCAGATTGTAGCCGAAATAAGTATCTAAGAAGCTTAGCAGCTCGTCTCCTACGATAGCATCGATCATTTGGTCGATATACGGATCTCCTGCAGGTTCTCAGGGGGCTGCACTGGTGGCAGTATCTGAGTCGGCAGATGAAGTTGTGCCAGTGACGACACCTGAGGTCGTGCCAGTGATGGTTCCTGAGGCCACACCTGCTGATGAAGTGGTTCCCTCAGAGCCGTTCCCAAATCTTGTGGGGGAGGCTTTTGAAGGTGAAGAGTCGCTAGAGATAAAGAGGTGGCGGTTGATTACCGGTAAGGGGATTGCGACTGAGGACGTGAGGACTAGCGAGCCGCGTCGAGATTTAAGGCCAATTTTTATGGCCGAGGCCATTCGTTCAGGGTGGTTGGCTTCCCGAAGGACATCCGGCGCTGTTGCCAGCTCAGCCCTCATCCCAAAGGGCGGCTCGTCCTCTACATTTGGGGAAGCGGGCGTAGAGATTGAGGGGATGGGCCCTAAGGCCACTCATGGAGATGTAACGGGGGATTCAGCCCGTGTGGAGATAAGGGCTGGCAATTCTACCCGCCAAATCGTGATCCTGGAGGGTATAACTTTTTGGAAAACAGCGAGCAAGCCGCAGTGGAAATGACCTTGTTATGTGCGCTGCAGAGCATGAAACGCTGAAAGGCGTTAGTAACAGGGATTTTTCTAGGAGGGTCGCCGGTGCAGCTTTGCAGGTAGCTTTAAGTTTTTCTTTTATGGGTTGTAAAGGCCACTTCGGTATGTACTGACTTGTATTTCCTCACTTTCCTCTTATTTTTACACCATTGTCTTGGAGGTGGAGAGGAGGCGGCATGAGCAAAGGAAGGCGGCCACCTTCAACAAAATGGTGAAGAAGTACAAGGAATGTCGTGCCAAGCATCAGGCATTGGCAGATGTGCTCAAGCAGGACCCTCAATTTAGGGTGTTCCGGATGGTCTTGAACAATCGAAAGCTTAGTTGAAGCGGAGGGTGGCCGAGTTGGAGGAGGTCAACGGGCAACTGATGGCTTCTTTGGCTCAAAACATCGAGCTAGAGACTCTCCTTAAATCAAAAGAAGAGGAATTGGAGATCAGACGTGGGGTAGCGGTGGAGGCGGCTTAGTTAAAGACCAGAGTTGTCGTTTTGACTGCTGAGCTCGACGCCAAGGAGACTGAAGTTGAGACACTTCAGCGGGCCTCTTTATCAAATCTCGAAGATGACGCGCATCATAAGGCGCTCAAAATGTGGGTGCATGCCGAGGCTAGATTGGTCGTACTCAAAGAGTACTTTTCTGTTGGTCGAGCCGCTGAGGCGTAGGTCTAGGAGCAATGACGCTCAGCCCGAGTCGCCTGTGCTGCTTGCGGTTATAGCTCTGACTCCCCTGATAGGATGGTCTATAACTCTGAATACGTCAATCGTCTAGAGTCCTGCTCCTGGATCTCTAAGACTTATCCTCCTAGGGGCGATGGCGGACCAAATAGCGACCAAGCAAGGCATGGTGGACGAAGCAGCAAAGGCTCTTAGGGCTCATGTATATATATGTTTTTTGTATGTAACTGGGGCCTTTTTCAGGGTCGGATGTACATGTATTTTTTGGAGATAATAAAGTATAGCTTTGTGCAAATTTATTCTTTCCTTTGCTTTCTTGATTTTTGGTGTCCCGTCTCCGTAGAGCGGGCACTCGTTTACTTGTTGGACTTTTATTGCATTTTTTCTTAATATTCACGTGCTTTATGCTGCATTCGAACTAGGTCGGTGATTAGTGGAGAACGATCGAACTAGGTCGTTGTTTTAACATCGATTGCCTTAGCCATACTTGTGTCTTTGGCCTATGTCGGGTCGTTAATTTTTCGTAGCCGATCTCAATGTCCTTGACCAATGATAGTGTGGATGGACTTAGAAATATAATGTTGACAGCCTTAGCCGTGAGTGTGACTTCGACTGTCGTTGAGTCACTCACTTATTTTCCGTGGTCGATCTGGGTCGATGTCTGACGGCGATGGACTTAGCCATGACAAAGTCGATGGCCTTGGCCAATATGAAGTTGATGAGTTTGGTCATAACTTGTTGATGGCCTTGGCCATATGGGTGACTTTGACTGTCATCGAATCGCTTGCTTGTCATAGTCGAACTGGGTCGACTGTTGGCGGCGATGGCCTTAGCCATGATGAATTCGATGGCCTTGGCCAGAATTAAGTTGATGACCTTGGTCATAACTTGTTGGTGTCCTTGGCCATATGAATGACTTTGACTATCGTCGAATCACTTGCTTGCCATAGTCGAACTGGGTCGACTGTTGGCGGCGATGGCCTTAGCCATAATGAATTTGATGGCCTTGTCCAGAATTATGTTGATGACCTTGGTCATAACTTGTTGATGGCCTTGGCCATATGCTGACTTCGACTGTCGTCGAATCAATTGGTTGCCATAGTCGAACTGGATCGATTGTTGGTAACGATGACCTTAGCCATGATGAATTCGATGGCCTTGTCCAGGATTAAGTTGATGACCTTGGTCATAACTTGTTGATGGCCTTGGCCATATGGGTGACTTCGACTGTCGTCAAATCACTTGATTGCCGTAATCGAACTGGGTCGACTGTGGGCGGCGATGGCCTTAGCCATGATGTATTCGATGGCCTTGGCCAGAATTAAGTTGATGACCTTGTTCATAATTTGTTAATGGTCTTGTCCATATGGGTGACTTCGGCTGTCGTCGAATCACTTGCTTGCCGTAGTCGAACTAGGTCGACTGTTGGCGGCGATGGCCTTAGCCACTTGTTCTTTGGAGATGGCTGTAGCCGTTTGTGTATTGGAGATGACCGTAGCCGTTTATACATTGGAGGTGGACGTAGCCATTTATACATTGGATATGGACATATCAGTTGATACATTGGAGATGGCCGTTGCCGGTTTATACATTCGAGATGGCCATAGCCGTTTATATATTGGAGATGGTCGTGGTCGTTTATACTATGAAGATCATGCTAGTCCAGTACCTTTATCATGTCGTCTTGGAGAGCATATAGAGAGATTGATATGATAAACTTGTTCTGCAAATATCTTTAGGTGTCCCCTCCACCTCCTCGTTAAAAACCTCCCCGAGAAAACCCAATTGGGACAAAACTCGGGTAAGGGAAAAAGAGTACGATTTGAGAGACGCCTTTCATAAGTGGAAATACTTGGGGTGGGCGACATCCCAATTATTTTGTAGAATTTTTCCTTCCATTGTTTCCAACTGTAATGCTCCATTATTGGTTGTTGCTATGATTTTGTAGGGTCCATCCCAATTAGTGCCCAATTTTCCTTCGCTTGGCTCTTTGGATGCCAATGTCTTGGCTTTGAGGACATAGTCTCCCACTTTGAGTGGTCTTGTTTTGGCCTTCTTGTTGTAGTACCTTTGGACCTGTTGTTTTTGGGCTATCATTCTGATGTGGACCATTTCTCTCCTTTCCTCGGCTTTGTCGAGGTCTTGGAGCCTGTTCGTGTCATTTTCTATTCTGCTGGTGTGCGAGTGCCTCAAGCTTGGTTCACCGACCTTGACTGGTCTGACCGCGTCGGTTCCGTAGACCTGTGAGTACGGTGTTTCCCCTGTGCTAGATTTGGGTGTGGTCAGATGGGCCCATAATACTTCTGGCAGTAGTTCAGGCCATAGCCCTTTGGCTTCCTCAAGTTTCTTTTTTAGTATATTTAGTATTGTCTTGTTGGAGGATTCTCCTTGGCCATTGGCGGCGGGATGGTATGGCGTTAAGAGTATTCGCTTGATATGCCATTTTTTAAAGAATTTTGTCATTTTTTGACCGACAAATTGAAGTCCATTGTCGCTGCTGATTTCTTTGGGGATGCCGAAGTGGCATATGATATTTTTCCATTTGAAGGAGATGACCTCTTAGTCGTGTATTTTAGCGTACGCACCTGCTTCTACACACTTGGAGAAATAGTCAGTTAAAATTAGTAAAAATCGTACCTTTCCTCGTCCCGCGGGGAGGGGTCCGACTATGTCCATCCCCCATTTTATGAAAGGCAATGGGGATATGACCGAGTGGAGAGGTTCTCCTGGTTGGTGTATCATTGGGGCGTGTTTTTGGCACTGTTCGTACCGGCGAACATATCCTGCTGCTTCTTTCTTATGGTAGGCCAATAGTAGCCAGCCCGTATGAGGCATCGTACGAGGGCACAGTTACCTGTGTAAGCGCCGCAGTGACCTTCGTGCATTTCTTCGAGCACTATCCTCATTTTGTGCGGCCCTAGACACTTGGCCAAGGGTCCACTGAACGTCCTTTTGTAGAGGACGTTGTTTATCATGCAATACCGGGCAGCTTGTACGCAGAGTTTCTTTGCCTTTTTTTGTCGAGTGGCAGCGGTCCATCCTGTTGGTAGGATACAAATTGGTTGTGCTAGTCCCAAGTCAGATTTAAAGAGAATACCTCAGTATGGTCAATGGCTGAATGGATAGGGTGACCACGCTCCATCGTATCTGAGACCTTTGAAATCAAGACTTAAATCACACCGCATAACACATATGCGGTTGCATAGTATGTTATGAGGTGAACAGTGCACCACAGATTGCCAGGTAAGTTCCCTCGTCTAATATTCACTAAAATAAACCATAAAAATGGGCAAAATAAAAAGAAAGAAAAAAAATAATACGAGTCGAGGAAAGAGGGACCTGAATCGAACCTGCGTCGAGACTAATTCAAAACCAAAAGCTATTAAATCTATGCTCTGTATTCCGGTATGTCGTCGGCCTTCCCTCTCTTTGTTCTCTTTTCCTCTCCCTCGTAGATCGATATTCATTCTTATTTTAATTTTGTGCAAATGTTTAGATTAGAAAACTGGGTATTGTTGATACTTTTCATTGTAGTCGATTCTGGGCTATAAATGTTATGGGTTAGGGGGTTGAACAAAAATAGGGTAGCCATTGTTGAATGCTAGGCTTGCTGTTGAAAAACGAAGACATTTTCGGTCCGTATGTCTGAAATGCGGTCCGCATTTTGGTCGTAGAGCTAACCCTAGGTACCCTATGGACAATGATAAAATGTGGTGTAAATGCGATCGCATACTGAACATGCGGTCCACATAATGACTGCATAATTGACCCAACAATTATCTGTGGTAGATAGTGAAAATGCAGTGGTATGCAGTCGCAGAACTAAAATGCAGTCCGCAGATCCACTGCAAAGTTGAACAGAGATCCCTGTGAATGAGCCTTGCATTCTGCGGTCACATTCTCTGCTTTGCGATGATGTATGCGATCGCATTTGCTTTTACATGTTTAGAGCAATTTTATTGAGCGATAAGTATGCGGTCCGCATAATGGTTATGCGACCGCATAATCCATCGCAGATTTTTGAGGCCATCATTTCTGCGGTCTGTATTGTTTTTTTGCGACTGCAAAGTATACCACATTTTGAGGTTTTCCTCTTAATTTTTCTGTGTTTTCTCCCAAGGTATTGACATTGTTATTTCACCCTTGTGCAAATGTGGCTCCCAAACTAGAACAGACCTTGCCTAAGCCACCAAAGGCAAAGCGACAAAGGGTAGAACCTGTACAGCAACACCCCTCCCAGTGTGATGAGGAGGGGCTTCTACCTGAGGTTGGTCTAGTGGATGAGGCAAGACGCAAGCAAGGGGATGAGTACCACCGACGCTGGGGAGTAGAGGGGTCTGGGGAGAGGTATATAATGGGGCTTGAAAGGAGAAAGCTTCTCCCGGAGAGCAATTGAGCCTGAATGGGTTGAAGGAGAAATACCCCCATATTCTGGTAAACATCAAGCGACGAAAATGGTTGTCCTTCACTGAGCCATCGGTTGAATACAACAAGTGGCTTATTCGTGAATTCTATGCAGCGTACAGGGACTCTAGAACTAAACGTCACAAGCGCAACCGGATTTTCTTGGATCAAGTGCTTGTTTGGGAGACAATTGTGTTCTGCAACGTCAACGCAATCAATAAGTAATATGTTCCAGAATGGAGAGAGGATACATTGGAGTATGATGAAAAGTTCGCAATTAGAGAAAGTGAACGTGGGAGGATTGCATTGATTATTGCAAAGGGAACCCCTACTTGGATAAACCCTGGCCACAAGATCTACAAGGAAAGTTTCTCATAAGAGGGCCAATTCTAGCTTGCCTTCATCACTTCTAGACTATTACCAACTTAGAACGAAATAGAGATCTCTATTGTGAAGGCACTCCTCATAGCCTGCATCATGCACGGTATCAAGATAGGCGTGGGAGCCATGATATTTCAGGATATATGGATAAGGGCTACCTAGAATGTGACTTCTCTTCTATTCCCTTGTTTGATCACGACATTCTGCAAGGCTATGAAAGTACATATTGATGAATGGAAAGACAGAAAGGGAAAGGAGTCGGGGGTTATTTACATCAACCGTATTAGTGATGCTATAGTTCCTCCAGTGGTACTAGTTCAGGAACAAAATACTGGGGATATTTCACAATCCCATCCCTCTATGACTCCTCCAGGTGATGCTGCAGAATCTTCCACTCCTCAATTTGTATCTCAAGATACCCCTGCTCTATCTGCCCCTACTCAGCCTACCCCTGCTACTCTGGTTGTCCCTAAACTTGGTTTATTGGCCCTGCATGCAAATAAAAAGGTTGACCAACTTTTGAGGACCTTGCCCAACTTGATAAAGCAAGCCCTGACACCCATGCAAACATTCGTGATAGAAATTCAATAGAAACAGTCAGCTTATGCAGAGCGTTTGGAGCTACTTAAGTTGCGGGTAGAGAAATCAGAAAGGGGTGAAGTGAGTGAACTACTTGAACTCAAGAAGGAGGTTGACTCTATGAAGGTCGAGTTCCAACAGATGCAAAACTTGGAATTCCATCTATCATCCTTCCTTCCCACAGACGGTGATCAGGGTACAAGTACAGCACCTCCAGAATTGGGACTTCATTTGATGTCCGACCCTATCCTTCCTACTCCTTGGGCTTCCAACCTAAAGCTCCTCCAAGTGCTATTGACATCCCTTCAGAAGAGGAGACCGAAAGTTCAAGTAAATCGGAGGATCAGGAGAAGGATGATGATGAGGAGGATGACAAGAGTTCAGGATTTTCAAGTGGTGAAGCCCCTCAGGATAATGTAAAGAAGATTGCAGAGGCTTCTATTAAGGATGCCAATATTGAGGATGCTGATGGTGACGACGTGGAGAAGGCAGACATGCAGCAGGCCATTCAGCAATCTTTGATAGACAGAGCGGCTTCTACAGCTCCTGTAGCCTCCCCATCTTCCGTGGGTGCATCTAGCAGCTCATAGGTTCCATTGACCCCAGTTCTACTGCCAACATTAGCTACAGCACATGTCCCTCTCCTACCCTGGCTCAGCATGAGGGTATTGTTCCATTGGAGGAGCTTACACCTCAGCCACCGCTTTCATCAGTCCCCACAGCCACATCTGAGGGTGATCCCTCCAGCATTCCACCAGCTACTGACTCACATAACACTTAGTGTGCCTCAAGGAGCTCCCCCTAAAAATAATCTCTTTATTTTTATGAATTGGGGACAATGTATTATTTCAATTGGGGGGTGGACTGTAGCATTACTGTAGATATTTTTGTGTGATATTGGAAAACAGAATTAGAATCTTTGCATATATGCATATCAGTATTTTTCCATCAAACTCATGTACTTATGTGTATCTTGTGTTATGTATATATTGATATGGTTTCGGTGCATGAGTTGTGTTTTGATGATGATGTTAATAGCAGCGTTTATCGTTTGTTAATAATAGTGTTAATCATTATTGAAAAAAGCAAGTAGATAGTGATTAAGAATCAATTTCCCTTGATTTTTTTGTCATTTTTGTCGACATAACATATACCCTTCCACATATATATGTCATTTTTGTCGACTTTTCCCAATGATAAATGGATTGACAACTTTCTTAGGGGAATTAGTCTTTGTGATCAACTTTTTGAACCAAAGGCTCTCTCTGTGACTCTATGGCGACCCAGAGTTATACATGTATTTATGATGAAAGCTTTGAGTGGCCAAGTGTAAAAATATTTGAATGAAACAGTTCATGTACCATGTGTGTGTGAGTTCTATGTGTGTATATAACTCTCGTGTTGACTTCTCTCATCTAGAACTTGCTTGGTTAGTCTTTCAAATGCTAAATGATAGTATTTTTGGTTGGGGGAATGATCTTAGGCATTCTTTGTTTTTTATTGCAAAACATCTTTAGCCTTTCAAGCCTACCTTTGCATGAATAATACCACTAGTGCCCAATTTGAGCCTTTAAACCTTTTCTTTGGCCAACTCAATACAAACCTTTCCCCTTTTGAAAAATAATTTCCTCTCTTGAACCCATCCCTCTTTGAACACTGAGAATGAGGCTAAAAGCCTAAGTTGGGGGTGTGGTCGAAGTGGAGATTGGTAAGGCAATAAGTTGAGTTTAGGAACCACATACCTCAGAAGTGTTTGTCTAAATTATTCAAGCTCCAAAAGGAAACAAAAAGAAGAAAAGAAAAAAAATAGAGAAAGTATGTGTATGTATATAAAATATGGAGTCTTGAATAAAAATTAAAAGAGGTATGTATGGTGGCTCTATATCGGAAGCTAGAGGAAAATGAGGCTATGGAAAAATGAAAAGTGCAAAAGAATGGTAAAGTGTGAGTAGTGTTCAAAGAGGGTAAAGTCACTTATAACCCAAATGTTTATCCAACCCATCCCTGAACCTACGTTACAAGCTAAAAAGTCCTTGTGAGACCTCCAACCGAGCATTCTTGAATATGTGGTGAACTAAAATAAGGGCAAGCCTATGGTATGATATGTTGTAACACTTGAAGTTCTTTCTGAGAGTGAGTGTGTTTGTAAATTATCCCTTTTTGTCGTCCTTGTAAATATTGTGATTCTGGGACCTTCCTTCTAGTAAGGGTACATGAACTGTGGAGTTGAACAGAAGTTGAGCTTTTTGAGTCAACTGAAAGTGCACTCAGCTGGGGTAGCATTTTATCGCAATGTTTGAGGCTCAGAGTTCACATGTTGATTAGTTTTCTTTGTATATATTACCAATCCAGGAAGGGTTAAACAATTGTAAATGCATGCATGAAGTACTAACAATGAACACCATCCTGAGTCATTATTGTTTCGTGTTTTGTAAATAGAAACTAGAATAGGCTAAGTACATTTTAGTTTCTTGAGGACAAGCAAGAGTTTAAGTTGGGGTGTTGATGTGCCGGAGAATTTCGGCGTAATTCAATACTAATTGCTTAGATTTTAGCTTGTTTGAATGCATTTATAATCGGTTCTCATATAGTTTTGTTATTTCCACATCATATTAGGAAGGGGAATCCAAGGACATGAAAATGGAAGCAAAAAGACAAGAAAAGAGCAAAATGTTGCACCTAAGATGGTCTGCGGTTCACTATGCGGTCGCATATCTGACATGTGAGCCACATATTGCACATAAAAATCAGAGATTGAACCAGAGTCCTGAGCCAAATTCCAAGTCAAGAATGGGGTCCACTATGCGACCGCATATTCAACATGCGAGCCGCAGAATGGACCGCAAATTAGCCCTGAAGAAAACTAAAGGTCAGAAATACGGTGAAAACTGTGGCCACATAACTCGAATGCGGACCGCATAATGCAAATGCGACGAGGACCTGAAAACTAGGGTTTTAATCTGTGGGTAAGACGCTCAAAATGCGGACCGCATACTTGCTCTGCGATAAGAATGTGGTCGCATTTCGGACCTGAATGGGCAATTTTGTCTTTTTTTCTTCCCGGTTTTTGTCGCTCTATAAATAGTTTTATGAAGCCTTAGTGGGCTCATATTGTCCGAATTTTGAGATACATTCCAAGACATAAATATTCTCTCTTTTTGGAAGATTTTGGTTGGAGATTCCTTACTTTGTAACCATTTATGACATTAAATATTAGTTGATTTTGTGTTTTAGCATGTGTAGCTAAGACCCAAAATGGGTGTTATGTCCATGGGTGTTTAACATTGAATATGTGTATCATGGTTGGTTAATACGTATTTACTTCTCATTCTTATTTATTGTTGGTGGTTGCAAACATTAGCAAAAGCCCTTACATTCTTGCTTTACTTGGGAAAGTGTGTTAGAATTTGGTAGAAGTAAATATCAATGACTCAAGGCTTTAATCCTTGTTTGATAAAATCGCTTAGGAATAAGTGGCTTTTAATTGGCATTTATTGATAATTCTTAATTACGACTCTTTCACATTTTGGAAAATCATAAAGAGGAAATACTACTCATTTATTGGGAAATAGTGGGTAGTAACTTAGACGTCATTTTCATATCATAAGAACCTTCCATTAGAAATATATCATATTAACACCTGTAAACACTACATTTCATTAAAGGGGACACAACCTTGGTTGCTTTAATCCACTTGTTCACTCATTAAATATTGCAATTAGTTATTATTTCACAACAAACATCATTCATGCTCTTGTCACTTTAAACCACTATCTTGTTACCATTAACCGAATAGAGATAAGACTTTAGTGGAGCAACACACTGAACGAGTAACCTTTTCACACTTATTCCCTGTGGGATTTGACCCCAACCTTGTTGGGTTATTATATTTGACACCTACTGCCTTACACTCTTTATTAAAGTGTAATTTGAGCGTATCAGATAGCTTCATCACTTACAGGGACACCATTCTTTACCAACTTTCTTCTTTTCATCTTACTACATTTCTTGCTCTTTTGGAGTGCGGAATCATAGGCTACTTTGACTTGAAGCCTGGTAGTAGTCCGCTTACTTCTAGACACAGGGCTGGTGACAACCCTACGCTTACTTATGAATGCCTCTAGGGCCACGTTGTCTAGGTCTTCGTCATCAGTAGATCGCATATCTTGTTCTTGAATTTCATGAGGCACAACATCCAATGCAGGTACAGCACTATCTTGGGGAGAGTCCTGACTTGGTCCTACGGAGAGGGATCGGGTTCCTCATGTGATACCTCAGCAGTGTACACTGCTGCATCCCATAAGGGCCCCTTCTACTCACACGCTTTGTGACTCTTGTGTCAGAGAAATAACCTCATGCAATATTCCATCAGTGGATATGACAAACACAATCTTTTCTTCTCAACATGTGCTTTCACAACCATGGATTTGACGTCAATGATGGCGGACCCTTTTGTAAAGTGAGTATTTTTACCTTGTTTTCCACTTAGGGTTTGATTAGTGTGGGCAGCAGGTGACGGAGAGGACTGAATAGTAGTTTTAGGGGTTTCTGAGTTGGGAAGAGGTGAGAAACCAGGGAAGGTGTGATTGTAGGAGTAGGAGTTGTAGAGGGTGACACAGACCCAGTAAAGGAGAGAGGTTTCATGGATAGGTCAGATGTGGTTACATTTGAGGCAGAGAGATCAGAAATTTTCTTAGCAATTTGAAGTGGTGGTGTGATGATCCTTCCTTTTAGGTGAATCTAGTGTAGGGCTTATGGTTCATAAGGGCAAAAGATAGGGATTTTTAAACGGAGAGGATAATTATGAAGGGAGAAGAATAGGAACCGGTTCTGAAACGGCCGTTGGGTGTGGAGAATGGTGACATTTCAAAGGGAGATGGAACGTTTTGAATTAAAGGGACGTGATAGCCGGATATGAAAAGTTGTTGACATGGCAGTTGTATGTTTTGCCTTTTAATACGTGTATTAAAGGATGTACAGAACTACTAAACTTTAGTACAAGAACCCGGTTCTTGAAAAACGTTTTCTTCAAGCCCCTTTTTTTGAAAAAAATTAATCCTCTTTTATCAGTCATGTACTGCATCTACTGCTTCTATGCTCATCATTTGTGTTTACCTGCAACAGTATTGAAGTGAGTTAGACAGGGCTTGAACAAACTTTGAACCCATTATTTCTTAATAACACGAGCCAACTCAAAAAGGAATCAGGTTCTTAATTTGGCCTTAACAGACCCAGCTTTACTCTTATTCTTTCAAATTGTTCCCTACATAGTGCCTTGGTAAAAATGTCTGCAATTTGATCTTCTGTGTTGCAGAACATCATGCATATCAATGCTTTCTCCACATTAATTATCTCTTAGAAAATGATGCCTCACATCATATGTTTGGTACTTTTATGTTGAACTGGATTCTTTGCCATGTTTAGCGCATTAGTGTTGTCATATAGGAGGGGAACCGTCTTAGTGAGAACTCCAAAATCCTCCATTTGCTGCTTGATCCACCGAACTTGAGCACCGCAGGATGCTGCAATTGTATATTCAGCTTCAGCTGTTGAAAGAGCCACTGAATTTTATTTCCTTGTACCCTAAGAGATAAGACATGATCCTAAGAAGTGAGCCATCCCAGAAGTAATTTTTCTTTCCACAAGATAACTTGCATAGTCTGCATCAACATACCCAATTAGACTAATACTGTCACCTGATGGATAGTATAGCACCAGGTCCTGCTTGCCTTTGAGATATCTCAGCATTCTTTTGGCAGCCTTCAAGTGAGATTCCTTGGGATTTGATTGAAACCTCGCACACAGCCCCATGCTGAAAACAATATCGGTCGACTGGTAGTGAGATAGAGAATATACCCAATGATGCCTCTATATATTGTTTGATTCACAGGAGATCTGGTTTCATCCATGTCCAGTCGAGTGGCTGTTGAAATGGGAGTGTCTATCACCTTTGATGCTTCTATGTGAACCTCTTCAAGAGTTCCCTGATGTACTTTTGTTGACATATGGAAGTACCTTTTGAGGACTGTTCTACTTGAAGAAACAAGAAGAAGTTTAATTCCCCCATCATGCTAATTTTAAATTCACTTCCCATAAGTTTTGCGAATTCTTCACACACAGAGTAATATGTTGCTCTAAAAATGATCTCATCAACATAATCCTGAACAATAAGTAGGTCTTTTCCTCATTTCTTTACGGAAAGAGTGTTGTCAAGTTTCCCTCTTTTAAAGTCATTTTACGAGAGAAATTTTACAATCTTTTTTTTCCAATTTGAACATCACATAGACTTCTTCCTTAATTAGTCCATTCAAGAATGCACTTTTGACATCCATTTGGAACAAAGTGAATCCCATATGAGAATTAAAGGCAATCAGAACTTTGATGGCTTCCATGCGAGCCACTGCAGAAAAAAGTTTCAATGTAGTCAATCCTTTCCTCATGATTGTAACCTTGAACCACTAGCCTGGACTTGTTCCTTGGTAATTCCATGTCCATCGAGCTTGTTTCTAAATACCCACATGGTTCCTATAATGGCTATCTAGGGTCTGGGTACCAAGTGCCACACATTATTTCTCTCAAATTGATACAACTCGTCTTGCATGGTTGTAATTCAATATGTATCTTTTAAGGCTTCCTTGATGTTCTTGGGTTCTATCTTGGAGAGAAAGGATGAGAAGGCAAGTGAATTTCTAGCTCTTAACCTGGTTTGGACTCCGGAATCTAGAGGACTAATTATGTTGTCAATGGGGTGAGAAATTTGATGTCTCCAGTTACATGTCTGGGGTTTATTATGAGAAGAAGAAGATATGTTTGGCTGATTCTCCTCTATCCTTTTCTCAGATGCCAGTGGAGTTCCCTGAACTGCATCAACCACTCTTTCTTCATCTTCAGTGATTGTAATTGAAGTGCTTCTTTCTGTTGATGATGAGGTAGTGTTGTCTTCATTTTCCACCTTCACTTGACTCATCATATCTGCCTTTCCGTTTGTCATGTTAATGACTTCACCAGGAATAAGTAAGGGTTCTCCATCTTGATCTTCCTTAGTGTTCTTCTCAAATGATGGGTAAGATTCATCAAAAATAACATGGACGCTTTCTTCAGCATATTGAGTCCGCTTGTTATACATCTTGTAGGCCTTGTTTTGAGAAGAGTAGCCAAGAAATATCCATTCGGCACTTTTGGCCTCGAACTTACCAAGCTGATCTTTTCCATTGTTGACAACATAGCATTTGCATCCAAATGTTCTTATGTAAGCCAACTTGGATTTTCTTCCATTCAGCAGTTCATATGGGGTCTTGTTCAGAATTGATCTGATCATGCACCTGTTCACTAGGTAGCAGGCAATGTTGACAGCTTCAGCCCAAAAGTTCTTTGCAAGTCCACTATCAATCAGCATTATTCTTGCCATTTCTTCCATAGTTCTATTCATTCTTTCTACTATACCATTTTGCTGTGGAGTTCTAGGAGCTGAGAAGTTGTGAGAGATACCAATTCAGAAATCATCAAATTTGACATTGTCAAATTCTTTCTCATGATCTGATCAAATGCATACAACTATAGACTCCATCTTCACCTGGATTTTATTCACAAAGGCCACAATTACTTCAACCATTTCATCTTTTGTTCTGAGAAATATTGTCCATGTGAATCTGGAACAGTCATCCACGATCATGAAAAGATATCTCTTTCCTCATCTATTTTGCACCCTCATAGGTCAACAAATATCCATGTGCAGGAGCTCAAAGCAGCTTTGAGGTGCTCACATCTCTTTTTGACTTAAAGGAGGACGTTACATGTATTACTCTGGCACATGAATCACAGACCTTTTAAGTTTTGAATTGTGATATGGATAGACCATGGATCAGGTCCTTCTGAATTAGTTTGTTCAAAAGGGAAAAACTTGCATGGACCAGTCTTCTGTGCCATAGTTCACCATCATCGTCAACCGCCTTCAGACAACTTAGATCACCACTATGTAAGGATTCAAAATCAGCAACATAGATGTTCTTGTATCTTTTGGCCACCAGAATTGTTTCACCAGTCACAAGGTCAGTGACTGTATATATTTTGGAAACGAACTAACCTTGTTTCCTCTATCACAAATTTGAGAGATTCTCATGAGACTATACTTAAGTCCATTGACATAGTACACATTTTCAATATAGTGAGTGAGTGACTTCCCAACTTTTTCAACTCTAAGAATGTACCTCTTTTTTCCATTGCCAACGGATACACTCCCTCCTTGCAGGGCTTTTAGTGAAAGAAAGTTTGTGGTGTTCCTAGACATGTGTTTCGAACATCCACTATCCATGAACCATTGTTGACCACTTCCTTTCATTGTTCCTTGCAGAAAAAATTAGGAGTTAGTTTCAGGAACCCAAACAAGTTTGGGTCCCTTGTAGTAACCAAGGGTATGAATAAGAACTCTCTTAGTCCATGCAGGTAATGTGCATTTTCTGTGAGTGTAACCTAGTCCCTCTTTTGTGGTCATAGTTCAGCAGCCACTTTATCTTTTGGTACTGACTGATTCTTGGCCAAGAAACCTTCAATGGAGTGCCTAGTGTTCCCTTATTGGGTACGAGGCCAGTTACTAAATGCAGTGGCGCTCTTACTATGAGGGTTGTAAGGACCTTTCTTCCTTGGGAACCCTGCTCCCCGCCCTTTTTCACTGTCATTAGTGAACAAGGATGTGGTAGCTTCTACGGACCAGGTCCACTTTAGAGACTTTTCAAGATCATTCATTACTTTTCTGGATTGGCTTGGAGGAGATCGTATTTCTCAATTTTAGCACTCATCCTACATCTCAAGACCTTCACCTCATCTTCAAGCCTTAAATATTCCTCACTTACTATCTCCTTTCCTCTTTCAGAGCTTTCAGGTTTTGACTTAGTCAAGGGCTTTGCTATTAGTTCCCTTTGATCAGAAGTTTCTGCCAAGAGATCACTCTTCTCTTTTCTAAGAATTTCAATGGCTTTCGTTTGATTAGTAATTGCATCCACTAAGTCTTTTTTAATATGTTCAGATTCTTCTAGTTCTAAGAATACGGAATCCCTATCCTCCGCAAGACTACAAAAGGCAGTAATTAAAACATCATCTAAATACATGAGTTTTTTGGAGAATAGGATTTCAGATTTTTCTGAACATCTCTAAAGTTTTCCTATTCGTTTCCATTGTCTGATTGAGATATCAAGGTAAGCGTTGAGTCATATCCAATCTCCTCGCCTTCAACTTACATCGTAGAGCTATCATCAGTATTAGATTTATCTTGTTTTACTTGCATAGTTCCCTCATAAGCTATTTGCAAATCTTTCCATATTTCCTTGGTAATGTTGCATGTAGAGATTATGTCGTACTCTTTAGATTCCAAACCATATACCAGAATTTTCTTGGCACAAAAATCCTTCTCCATCGCTTTCTTGTTTGCTTTAGTGTATTCTCCGCTTGTCTTTTTTATTGAAAATGGAAATTCATTTAGTACCCTAACTGGAAAAAAACAAACCATCGTAGATAACATCCCAAGGTTTGCAATCCTCGGCCATGATGAAATCATGCATTCTAGCTTTCCAGCACCAATAGAATTTTCCATCAAACTTGGGTGGGTGGTATATGGATTGACCTTCTTCAAAATTTAGTGGAACCGCCATGAGGATCCTTCCTAGGTGTTAACCTGATAGGAGGAATCTGCTTTGATACCAATCGTTAGTTTGTATGTGTCCACCAAATCATAGAGTACCTGATCCTCTACAAGTTTCTGCTGAGAGCACTTAGTAATGCAGTAAGTAAATGAGGCAGGGGATTTTTACGTGGAAAAATCCCGCACAAGGGGATCAAAAAACTACAACCAACACCTGTAGGGTTTTAACTTTACTAACTTGTAACCTTACCTATTACAAGCCACTGTACAATACTTCCTATTGCAAAGGATTACTCAACTAACTAGTGGTACCTTTACCAAAAGCCACTTTGTGACTATCCGAGTTACAAAGGCTTTTTTAAGGAATTCTGTTAACCCGGGAGAAGGTGTTAGGCATTCTCGAGTTCCATGGTTCTAGCACGGTCGCTCAACTATCATATTTGGATTTATCTGAGTTCAAAACATGTTTTAGATTATGCGCTTTTTAACCATACACCGCTTTTACTATTATTTTTTACAAGAATTGCAATATCGTGAAAACGTATCTCGAACCACGTCACATCAATGCACCCGTGGTTGTTGACATGTTTTGACTTCATTGAGATTTAGATTTGGGTCACATAAATGCGCACCCAAGTTTAGGAAGATAAATTATTAAAGTCATGCCTAAAGATACTATCGCGTTATTATATATGGGAAAGGCCGTGAAATTTGCTAAACTTCCCCTCCCGAAATCATTGTTGGGTATACACCAGGGGCCGGCCACTCGTAGGCCTGGGCCTCTTGTTAAAAGCACTGAAGTTGAGCTGTCCGAAAGTGGACTGTTACACCTCTTAATTGTTAAATCAGACCAAGTTCCCACTCAATTTGAACAAATATGCACTGAGTTAGCTTCAAATTATTCAAAGTGCAATCACAATTGGTAATAAGGAAAAAATAATTCCAGTTTAAGGCTTAGATTATTTTTCCTATTTCTGGATATTACTAAATTGCAAAGCCAAAATGGAAACGCGGTTTTGATAAGCACAAAGAAAACTGACTAATTTTAGACTGATTCAAGCTAAACTCACCAAATCAACAATCAAGTAGAATTAATTCAATGGCTTTTGGAAACTACACACCTTAGCTAAACGAAGATATGAATTAGGAAAGTAATTATCTTCAAATTCCATGTCCAATAAACAACCCATAACCATGATTTCAAGCATGCAACTTACTAGTTTAAATTTCAGACCACTCTTTTACTCTTAACTTTCTGCCTTCAAATTCACGTACAGCAACTTAAACTCACAGGTTTTATTCCATTAATTCAACAGGAAACTAACTAACTACTACCAGTACTCAACAAAAATCCATAAGCATCTCTTAGATACACAAATTTGTAATTAGTAGTGCAACCAAGCAGAATTATGTTTAATAGTCCATCAGTCAATACAGTCCAAAATTTATACAAACGATACAGATGTTTTATATAAATGTGACTGTTTACCAAGCAAATTCAGCAATTAATTCAAGCTCTTCATCATTTAACCTCCAAATCAAAAAATTACATGGATCCTTCACAATCCAGACGAGGCCAAGGATAATCCCTGGAATTCGAAATACAATGAGAAATAGGAGCAGTGAGCAACAGTAAACATAACAGCAGCAGCAGATTGGATTCAAATCAACAGGTATCAACTCGTAAGCAACGGGAGGATTTGATATTGAAAGCCAATGCAATTTTAAACCAAAACTGACACCACCAGCTTAAAATCAACCCACATGCCACTTGAATGAATACCGTTAACTCAAAATGCACTAGAGACCTTCAACCAACCCAAAACCCATCCAAAGCTAACTCAATTAGATCAAAACTACTTGAAATCAAAACAGTATACTACAGAGAAAACTTCATCAACCAAAAACTTAATGTAACAATGCCCTTTTTCTTTGATTTTTCATTGTATGTCCGTGTGTTTTTGGATTTTTAGTAGGGATCTAAGATTTGGAAGAGAATTTGAACTTTCTACTAATTTGAAACTCAAATGTAAGCTCAGAACTGTAGAGAGTGCTTTGTGGGAAATATTTGGGGTTCCAAACTTGTTTCTCAAGGCATTAGTAATGCCCTTTTATAGTCACAAATAAGATGGTATGAGATTTCAACTTTACAAAATAATTCCCCCTTTTATTTTCATTTAAGCCTCTATTTATTGACTTGTGTCTCAAGTCACTACCCTTAAACTTCTAAAATTGTGACTAAGGTCTTATTCTAGAGCATTCTCGTTTCAGCCACAGCATTATATCTTATTAGGAATACCTAAAGTGCCCTTGAATATCCCTAAAATTACTTATTAACTATCTTTTAACTGAATAATAATCAATTGGCTACAAACTAAGAGTTAATTAGCTATATCCAAACACTTAAACTATCAACTAACTGAATTTAAACTAACTGAACAATTATGCTTACTAAAAGTATTAACTAATCTATCACAGTTAGACTAAACTAAAAGAAAAACCTTTAATGGAATGAACACAATTATTCTATACTAACAATTTGACTAACTTAACATACTTAACCATGAATTGACAAATCAAGCTTGCAATATTAAAAACATGAATTAGTCATCACTTATACCAAATCAAATGTGAAGGGATCCCTATTGAATTAAAAACTAATAATTGTAAAACAATAAGTAAACTAAACCTAAACTCAAATTGAAATCGGCTAAGATAAATTGACTTCCGTAATTGGTTATTGAGACCTAAGGCAAACCGACTAAGCACATAATAAAGGACGACAAATGAAACTAGACCTATATTGATTAACACAACTAGTTAATTAATCAGAAACACTAAGAAACCTAAAAAACTCACTTGCCATTTTCTGATTCAAAGTTTGGACAATTCCAATGGGGTTTGAGCGTAATTGGCTGTGAATTCTTAACGAGGGAAGCCCAGGGACCACGTGGTATCAATTTGGGGTATTTTGGTGCAACTAGGATTTTGGCCGAAAAAGTTCAAACTAATATTCGAATAGTTCTGGCCATGATCGAGGAAATAGGCTTTGGGGATTTCATTGAGGAGGTCCAGACGATTCTATGGTGTAATTTTGGTGGTAAACGGAGAAAGTTGTGTTGTGGCCGGAAAATCTTTGAACGACGATTCGAATCTTTTGGCCGGGGTTGGAGAAAACACTAAGCTGGGGGTTGGAAAGAGGAGAGAAAGAGGGTTTTAGGGAGTTATTTGATGTGGTTTAGGCACCGCCATCGCCAGCGGTAGAATTTCGAGGCGGCGGGCTATTAGGGTTTCTATGAGGAGAGTCTCTGAGAGAGACGAGGTTAAGAGGGGGGTATGGTATCCGACATTTATGTACTAAAATGACCATAGTTCATGGCCATTGATCTAAGTATCCTAGACGGCCATGATTAGTTCTGGATGAAATGGGGTCGTTTTGAGGGAGACGGGGTTGGACCGGGTTGTTGGGGCACTGGGCTGGGTCGAACGACGGTAAATTGTATTAGGCTTGGATTTTTAAATAAGGGCAGCCCTAATTCTTTATTTTGTATTCCTTTTCATTCCTTTTGTTTGTTTTCTCTCCTTTTCTTCTTTTTACTTGTATTTTATTTTCTGATTTTGTTAAATGCTAAATTAAAAAATAAAACTCAAATTGACTCTAAAATTACACTTCCAAATTTCCAATTATACAAATTTCCTATTTAAATGCAAACTAAAACAAATTAAAACTAAAAATGCAAAAAGGACCATTTTTATTATTTTTCTTTTCCTAAAAGGAACTCAACTACTAATTAACCCTAAAATGTGAAACTAAATTCTAAATGCAAAGGCACAGTATTTTTGCATTTTCACTGATTAAAATGCACAAATAAAATAAAAAATTAACACAAAATAACACAAAAATTCACAAAATTGCAAAATAAATAAAGAAATCATTCGTTTGAATTTTTTGGGAATAATTTTTGCATAGGGAAAAAATCACGTGCTCACAGCTGCCCCTCTTTGCCCGGAAACACGCAGGGGAAATGAGCTATTTTTGCCCATTTGAATATTCCGTGTGAAGAATATTTGAAAAGTTTTATTGCAGCCTACTTCATAGGTTGCCTACATATCCTGGGCTAAACAAGAATCAGGTAAGTATAGTTCGGGAATATCTGGTAGCTGGGACTACCAGGAGCTATGATTTCACTGCGATTGCTGCTACTACTGCTTGCTGACCTCCCTTATTACACTATCATAGTAAACAGAAGCTAGACTAAGCTATGAACAATGAATTACAAAAGTCCAATCTAAATTCTTCAAACTTGATCTTGTGCTTCTTGTTGCCTTGTTGTCTTGTGTTTTCTTAGAGAAATCCATTGTTGCCGCTTCAAATTGTAAACTGAGATGTTCCGCTTTTCAAATTGCTGAACTTGAATGTATTCCTCTGTTCTCCAAGCGGACTCCTGATTGCCGAACTTGAACTTGAATGTATTCCTCTGTTGTCCAGGCGGGCTCCTGACTATTGAACTTGAATTTGAATGTATTCCTCTATTATCCAGGCGGGCGCATGACTTCACAAAATAGACACAATGAAACCTTTCTGCCCCAGTTTGGAAACTGGGTACATGTTACTGGATGAGAATTTGAAAACTAAAACTTGAATTGTAATATCTCTGTTCTCCAAGCAGGCTCCAGACTTCAAAACTTGATAATGTATTCCTCTGTTCTACGGGAGGGCTCCTGACGTCGAGACTTGTAAATGTATTCCTCTATTATCCAGGCGGTGACTTCACAAAAACAGATAAAACAAAGAAATATATCTACCCCAATTTGGAAACTAGGTGCATTCTACCAGATATTAATAAGAATTTAAAAATAAAACTTGAATTGTGATACCTCTGTTCTCCAGGCGGGCTCCTGACATCAAAACATGAATGTACGTCTATGTTCTCCAGGCAGGCCCCTGACTTTAACTTGAAATGTATTCCTCTATTATCCAGGCGGGCTCTGACTTCCCAAAATAAATAAAACAAAAAAAACTTTCTGCCCCAGTTTGGACAACTGGTACATGTTATCGCATATTAATAAGAATTAAACTAAAACTTGAATTGCAATACCTCTGTTTTCCAGGCGAGCTCCTAACTTCAAAACTTGAACTGTATTCCTTTGTTCTCCAGGCGGGCTCCTGAGTTCACTAACTTGAATGTATTCCTCTGTTCTCCAAGCGGGCTCCTGACTTCACAAAACAAACAAAACAAAGAAAACTTTCTGGCCTATTTTGGAAAACTGGGTACATGTTATCGGATATTAATAAGAATTAAAACTTGAATTGTAATACCTCTGTTCTCCACGCGAGTTGCTGACTTTAAAACTTGAACTATATTCCTCTGTTCTCCAAGCGGGCTCCTGACCTCAGCAACTTGAATGTATTCCTTTGTTCTCCAGGCGGGCTCCTGGCTTCATAAAAACAGACAAAACATAGAAAACTTTCTGCCCCAGTTTGGAAACTGGGTGCATGTTACCAGGTATGAATAAAAACTGAAAACATAAAGCTTGAGTTGTAATACCTCTGTTCTCCAGGCGGGTTCCTGACTTCAAAGCTTGAAAGGTATTCCTTTGTTCTCCAGGCGGGCTCCTGACTTCAAAATAGACAAAGAAATCAATTGAAAACTAAAATTTGAATTGTAATACCTATGTTCTCCTGGTGGGCTCCTGACAGTTGAAACTTGAAATGTGTGCCTCTGTTCTCCAGGCGGGTTCCTGACTAGAACAAAATAGGCAAACAAAGAAAATGTTATGCCCCAATTTTGAAGCTGGGTACATGGGTGAGTGTTAACTCAATCATTATACCAACTATTACTACGAATTTGAAAACTATGTCCTACTATCCAGGGGGTTCCTGACAACTCCTAACCTAAGTTATATCTTCTAATGATATTACTCTCACTTCATAATGTTATCTACATGGGTTTTTAAACTACATCTTTTTGTCCAGGCAGGTCCTGAAAACTCCTAACTAAATGTTATCTTAATCATGCAAACCTTCCTTTGGGATGCCAAATTATGCTACTCATGATTGTTTTGAATTTTAATTAAGCCACATTTCCGGGAATATCCTGAGAGTTTACGGTTAAACCTATTGGTGCTTGCTCTTTCCCCTGCAGGGAGTTTCCCTAAAAAAAATAAAATTTCTGCCCCTGTTTCAATCAAAGAAAAGTCTTGTCAGTTTAAAATGGTGGTTGGTTTGTGTCCTTGAATTTTGCGGTGATTTCTCCTTCACTTGCCATGATGACTGATTTCCACTTGAAAGCCTTACTTCTTTATGGACCAAATCCTCTATTTGTGGAACTGGCATCTTCCCAACCTTTGTGCCTCACATGAATCCCAAAACACGTCCATTGCCTCCCACAGTATGTTGTTGTTTCTTAAATTACAGCCCCTTGACCTTGAGGTCTATTGCTCCTTCTCTTGCCATGATAACTTTGATTTTACCTTGAAAGACATTGCTTGCTTATTGAATAAGCACTTTCTCCGTCACCCTTATCATAAAAAGTACCTCTTCTCTGTTCAATCCCAATACCCTCTACTTGTTGCATTGTTTATGAACCGACATCTACCAAGCCATTGTGTTTTACTGGGATACCCAACTCATGTTGATTATTACCAGCTCATTGCTCTTGTTATTTTTCTTGACTTGTGACACCTTAATATGATAGCCATGTTGAAACACGTTCTCAAGTCGCTAAACTAAACGTGTGTTCATATTTGTAGGTTTCGATAAATGACAAACCGACGTGAACGGAACATTGACATATGCCGAAGTCCAAGCACAAGAGAAACAAAGATCAAGATTTAGTAAAGCAACAAAGTTATTCATGAGTCGTTCTATAATTGTGATCTTGATCGGACAATTGATTCAAGACTTGGCTTCTCTCGTAAAATCATTTTTATCAAACCATGCATCTTTAATTTAAAGCAAAATGATTTTCAAGCATTTCATTTTAACCAAAATGAATTGTAAACATGTCTTTCAAATCTGGACAAAGATAATCAATTATGTACTTTATGATAATCGATTATGTTAAAGCAGTGTACACCAGATTTTACAAAGCTGTAAGATAATCGATTATGTACCTTATGATAATCGATTATGTTAAGGCAGTGTTCACCAGATTTTTCAAGGCTACAAGATAATCGATTATGTACCTTATGATAATCGATTATGTTGAGGCAGTGTTCACCAGATTTTTCAAAGTTACAAGATAATCGATTATGTGCCTTAGACTAATCGATTATGTTGAGACAGTGAGCATCAGATTTTTTAAAGTAGCAAAATAATCGAATATGGCTTTTCTGGTAATCGATTATATTAAAGACCGTTGCCAAAATATTTTCAAACACTGAAAGATAATCGATTATGTACAATAAGACAATCGATTATGTTAAGAATAAAATCGGGAATTGATTTTTGAACGTTGTCAGGTAATCGATTATACGATTTGGATAATCGATTATTCTGCTTAAAATCTGGGATTGATTTTTGAACGTTGGGAGATAATCGATTATGCAGAATCAGATAATCGATTATCCTAGCACAAAATCAGCAATTTGTGATTGGCAATTAAGCAACGGTCTTGGGTGTTTTGAGCACTATAAATACAACTAAAAATCACTCTTCTAAGCACAACAACTGATTACATTCTTGCTAAAGCTTACATACTCTCTTTGCAATCATTTTATATTCATTTCATAAGTTTTTGAGAGCCAAACTCTTGACTAAGTTGTTGCGTTCTTGAGCGTATTTTGTTTACTCATATATACTCTTCAAGAGAGTTCTGTTTAAGTGAGTGCTAAGTGTTTGTACACACTTGAAGGGATAGTCTAATCCCTTGTTGTAAGAAGGAAAAGTAGTTCCTTGGTTTGAAGTCTTGAGGTGCGGTATCCTCGAGCAGGTTGAAGTCTTGTAGAGTGTATATCTACGAGCAAGTGTAACGGTTTGTTAAGCACCCGTAAGCTTAACGAAGTTAGTGTAAAACTCGAGAGAGTCTCTCGGGGACTGGACTAACCACGTGTTGTGGTGAACCAGGATAAAATTCGGTGTGTTCTCTCCTTATCTCTTTAATTACTGCACTTATGTTATTCCTGCAATTTTTAATTCCGCAAATTTACATTGTTTTTTATTATAATGCTATTCACCCCCCCCCCTCTAGCGTTAAGCGTATATTCTAACAAGCCAGACCCCGAATTGTGCAAATGGAAAGCTGGAGGCTAATTTTGAAGTCATTTCTCACTAGTTATGACCAAAACAGACCCAGAAAGGGGAAGTGAACAAAACAGAGGAACGGAGTGAAGGACACAGGAAAGAGATGATTCCTAAAGAGAAACCTGTGAAGTAGAAACCTATCAGATGTGGATTCCAACTCTAGTGACCATGACATGCACCTGTAGATATTCATACAATCAAACCTGAAGTTCAGCTCTTGTTGTATCTTTTCGACGTAAAACTAGGCTTCAATGCTCCGTTTATTCAATCCGATTTGCATTCCTATGTCGACTTATAGTGCCCAAAGGGTTTTCACATCAAGCCTTTATCATTTTGTTCTTTCTCTCAACTCATTGTCGCCTCAAAGTGCCCGTGACGGCTTTCACCAATAAGACCCTCTCATTTTCTTTATCTAAACTTATCGTTGCCTTAAGGTGCCCCTGAAGGTTTTCACCAATAAGACACTCTCATTTTATTTCTCTCAGCTTTCATCGCCTTGCGATACCCATGAGGGCTTTCATCAATAAGATTCTCTCATTCTCGTTTTCCTTGTTTGGACCGGAGTGTTGCCCCTGTGTGATGACCCGGCTGGTCGTCTTTTGAATTTATGCCCTGTTCCCATATTAACCATTTCCCCTAAGTTCATTTCTGCTATTTTGGTTTGTCGGGACGTTCGGTGTGAGAATTCAGAGTGTTTTAGGACAATTAGTCCCTAAATGAGAACTTAAGTATTGAAAAGTGGTCTGTATTCGGAACAGTGTGAAGGCGACCTAGGAATGGAAATCTGATGGTTCAGTTAGGTGATTTCGGATAGGGAGCGTGTTCGGGATGTATTTTGGATGTTCGTAGCTCATTTAGGCTAGAAATGCCAAAAGTTAGAATTTTGAAGTTTTCGATCCGATAGTGAAATTTTGATCTGAGGGTCGGAATAGGATTGCGGAAGTTTCTGTAGCACCTTCAAGTCATTTGGGACGTGCGTGCAAAGTTTTAGGTCAATTGGATGAGTGTTGATTAGGTTTTAAATCTAAAGCGTATTTTGGATGAGCTTAAAGTTCTTAGGCTTGAATCGTTGATTTGATCGAGGTTTCAGTGTTATTTTAGGTGTCTTAAGGATTGGTGCAAGTTTTAATGAGGTATTAGGTGGTATTGGTGCTTTTGGTTGAGGTCCCGGGGGCCTCGGGATGATTTTGGGTGGTTAACGGAAGAAAAATCTAAATGTGTAGCAGCTAAAAACTTCAGACTTCTGGTATTTTCGCTTCTGCTGCTTGAGAACCACAGAAGCGGCTTAGGGCACCGCAGATGCCAATTTGAGAACAAGGCCAGGAACCGCAGAAGCGGCATAGTTTTCCACAAAAGCGGACTCGCTTCTGCTAGTGATGGACCGCAGAAGCGGTAGGTCGGCATTTTAGAAAAAAAACGCAAAAGCGATTGGCTTCTTCGCAAAAGTGGGACCACAGAAGCGGTCCTTGGATCCGCAAAAGCGGAAATCACTGTGATTTTAAGGGTTTTATCCAAGGCTTAATTTCAAAGTTTGAAAATTCAAGTTTGAGCTCGGGCAAAGGCGATTTTGAGAAGGCTTGGATATATTCCATCATTTTGTGGTTAAATCCATTATTTAATTAGAATTTAGGATAAAAAATTTGATAATTTTGGTAAAAACTTCTTTGGCTAAACTATTGAGTATTGAAGGGGCATTTGACCTTCGATTTTAGAGATTTTTATATTGTTAGACTTGTGAGAGTACTAGGTTTCTAAAAATGTGAAAGTTATTCGATTCTAAGACGTTGGCCTGAGGGGAATTTTGGTCATTTTACCTATTTTCTGCCTTAGCTTTAATTTTAATATTGTAATTAGTTACTTGCGATGCTATTTATAATATGTAATTGGTTTGAATAGATTTGGGCTACTCGGAGTTGGATACTTGTGGCAAGGGCATCGTTTCTTAGTGATTTTGTACCGGTTTGAGGTAAGTGGTTTGTCTAACTTTGTGTGGGGGACCTCTCCCTATTAATAATGCAACTTCACTTGTTTTAGCTTAGGGAAAGCATGTTAGTAACTTATTTGCTCTATTTGACTAAATTGCAATATCTGCCTTTTGTGAGCATGCTAGACTCTAGATTTTTACATGTTGTTTATACTTAGCTTCTTTCTGTTAAATATTGAATTTTTATGATGTGTTACTAATGGGTCTACGGTACGGAATCCCGGGAGTTCCCTGTACGTATTATGTTCCGAGATTGGAAGTGTGGGATACTAAGAGATCACCGGCAAAGGATTGATTAATTGGAGGATACTAGGAGATCATCGGGATACTTGGAGATCCCTCATGATTAATGAGAGGATACTAGGAGATCCTCTGTATACATGGAGATCCCTTGTGTATATGATGAGGATATCAGGAGATCCTCGGGATACCAGGAGATCCCCGATGATAAATAGTATGTAGTGATTGTTCTTGTATTTGTAGTTGTAGTTGTAGCCTGTTTCCGTTCTACAAATTATTTTTGCTAGATACTCGAGATTTATTGTACTCCTACTATCTATTCATTTCATATTTATTTTTATGTTTACCTCAGTAGGGCCTCGACCTTCCTCGTCACTACTCCACCTAGGTTAGGCTTGGCACTTACTGAGTACCTTTGTGGTGTACTCACGCCACTTCTGCGCAATGTTTTTCATGTGCAGATCCAGGTACTTCTTAGCAGGAATACTGCTGGTAGCTGTCAGAGAGTATTATTGGAGACTTGAGGTATACATCTTCCACGTCCGACGAAAGTCTCCTTCTCATTCTATCCATAGATGTTAGCTGCATTTCAATCCCTTTTTGTATTAAACTACTCTGGTGATTAGAATGGTGTATGACTTCTTTTAGCATGTGTTGCCCGTGGGTTTCTGGGTCTTGGTGGTTATTCAGTATTTTGTATCCAAGTGTATGTTCCAGGCGGCAAACTTATATATTTCATTTATGTTATTCGGCATTCTACTATTATTTTTCGTTAAAAGTGCTAATTCCCCAATGTGTTAGGCTTACCAAGTCGCGAAGACTGGGTGCCGTCATGACAGGTTCACAATTGGTGAACTAGGGTCGTGACACCCGGATAGGAATTAAATTTACATCCTTGACTTGGCATTTCTCAAAAACTGATCAGAAGGGATTTCTTTTGGACCGTAACGTGGGATTTTGGATGGGGTTAGAAAGAAAGGGTATAAAAGGCTCAAAACAATTGAAAATGGGATAAAAATTACAACTTTCGGACTTATTCTCACAGTAACCACAACTTCTGCTCCAGTTTCATGCTTGGGTACTTTTGGATTTTTATTTCAATGAGGTTGAACCTCAGAGAGAGGCTGCCTACGTACCCCTTCGAGATCAAGTCAAACGTAGTTCATGTCATAGAATTTACTTTGTTTTTTGTTATTTCTTCCTCTTCTTTTCTTTTCTGTTTTTCTTTTCTTTTCTTTTTTCCTTTCTTTCTTTTTCTTATTTTTTTCTTTCCTTTTCTATTTTCTTTTCTTCCTTTCTTTCCTTTTCTTCTTTTCTTTTCTTTTCTTCCTTCTTTTCTTTTTATGTACTCATCTTCGGCACTTGCGTTTCTATATTTTGCCATTGATTCCGAAAGAGGGGTGTGAAAGAAAATAAATAGCGCTCAAAAGGGTGACAAGGGATAAAGTGTTTAGATAGCAGAACAAAACGCCTTCGCTATTCAATCCTCAGAATATGCCAAATGCAAACAAATACAATTAAACACAAAACTATACATAGTATCTCTTGACCACATCGGAATTGATGGCCATTTCTACATATTTTCCTTCCACATCTGTTAAATACAGTGCACCATTGGACAACACTCTCACTCTCATTACCGTGAATGGCCCCTGTCAATTTGGCAAACCTGCCTTTAAGGTTTCTTTATATTCTATAAGCCCCAGTTTCACATGGTTCGGGCGTCAAACAATCTAAAAATATCCAAATCTATTTTTATTTCCCTCAAGTGCCCCTATCATCTTCGAAATGGTTTCATTGCTTCCCGACTAACTTTCAAAGATTAGACTGAGAATTATGCGTGCATATCATGTCACTAGAACTAGCATTAGACAAAAGACAAAACAAAAGGATAGGAACAGAACTAAACAAAGAAAATGATTGGAAGTAACAAAATATCAAAATTTGCATTAGACAAACAATGAAACAGTTCGAATAACAAAACAAGCAAAACAAACTGGAGTACAACCCTAGAATGAAGCTGAAACAAACCTGGACAACACTAAACAAACCACTACGACTAAACAAGCTAGGAAAAATGAAAGGATAAGAGGGTTTGACCACAAGACAATATACGGATTACAACCCTGCAAATAACTCGGACAACAGAAATGACAACAAAATGGACCACCAAAACTCCTCCCTGGCTAACCAAGAAAACAGCATCTTCCCAATTACCAAGCATGGTATATTAGCCACTGAATTCTACATCAACAATACCAGGAACTTCACAAGTCTTCATCACTTCTTAACAAGTTGTTTTTGGGCCCCCAAGGTTCTCAGAGAATTCTCACATTCCTTTTCAAAATAAATCATATCCACCATGTTTGTCCCATTATGCACGGGTGATAAACTTTTGTTAGTGTCCGCTGCATCCGGATTTTGTACGAAAATGTCACATGCATCAATAAGCTCCTGAATTGCTTTCTTCAGCTTCCAACACTTTTCTGTGTCATGCCCCGGATCATCTGAGCAATATGCGCACTTTAGAGAAAAATCACATTTCTTTGACAGAGGGTTTGGCATTTTTATCTAAATCGGCTTCAGCATGCCCAATTGCTTCAACTTTTGGAACAAACTGGCATATGATTCTCCAATAGGGGTGAGAGCCTTTTCTCATTTCAGCAACCTCTCATTCCTAATGTCTGATTTGGCCTAAAACCTGACCCAAGGGTTTTCCAGTATGCTCGTGGGGGTGGATAGGCATTTTGTGGAGCTGAGTACTTGGAAAGTGAAGTACATATTTGGGAGTCCCATGGAGAGAAGTAACGTTGGGGAGGGTCATCCAGTGCACAAAGATATTTACGGGTACGATGTCGAGGTTGGAAATGTTGATCTGGAGAGCCCTTTGGATCATCTTTTATGTTTCTCTTTTTCCTTTCCGAGCTTATCTAGATGTCCTGAATGTCTTTTGAGCAACTCATGATTTTTCCTGACTTGATTCCCTCTTCCAACAGCTCCACCATTTTTAACACATCATTGAAAGGCTTTCCCAAGGCCGGGATCAAATGACTAAAGTAGGTCGGCCCCCAAGCATGTATGAAAAGCTCAACCATCTCTTCCTTACCAATCGGGGTATTGATTCGAGCAGCTTGCTCCCTCCATCTGAGCCCAAACTCTCTAAAGCTTTCCTCTGGATTCTTTTCCATTCTAGATAGGGAGGAACGATCCGAGGTAATGCCGGATTTTTGTTAAAAGTATCGAACAAAATCTCGAGACATGTCATCCCAAGTATTCGGCTTACTGACACCCTGATGAGTATGCCATTTCAAAGCTGCCCTGGTCAAATTCTCACTGAAATATGCCATTAGCAGCTCATCTTTCCCGCCAACATTTCTCATTTCCCTGTAATAACCCCTCAGGTGGGCTACTAGATCTCCAAACGGATCATACAATCTAAATTTTGGTACTTTAAGCCCCATGGGTAGGCAAATGTCAGAAGCCACGGACGATTCTTTCAGCTTCCTACTTTCCCTGTCTGTTCCTTTTCTTTTTGTGAACCTTTCATTTTCAGCATGAAGCTCATGTTGCGGGCCTTGCTTGTGCAAGTTGGGAACCTTATGAGTAACCTCGGAGGGGAATATTGGGCATCATGAGCTTTGGGTGGGTGTTCTTTGTCAAGAATAGTGGATGTGTCCGGAGGGTACTTTTGGGAAAAGATGATTAGATGACGAGTGATGGAACTACTCGGGTTGCTGGAGAAGCTGTTATAAGCGGGTAAATATGGAGAGTATGGAGGATCAACTGGCATTGTGTTTGGTGTTTGGGTAAGGACGGAGTCCGGGAAGCTAGGCAGTGGCGGGGGTGGTGCTTTCCCAGTCATCCATGCCTGATACATGTTTGCCACATGTTGTCTCAACATTTTTACCTCTTCTACCAACCCGTTGTCCTGTTCAACCAGCTGCTTTCGAGCATCGGTACCAACCCGCTCAGATATGTTTTTCTTTTCCATTGTCTTTTGCCTTTGTGTTGCAAGGGAGCGTTACTTTAGAACCACAAATAAACCACCTTTCTGAAATGACATGCCAAAATGAAACTATCATGTTAGAGTTATGGCATTTAACACATTGATAATCGCACGTTTGCGGAATGAATGCACCTAAGCAATTGACAATTTCTATTATGCATTTGCTCGGCTGCTTGCATCATCTCCGCCTCTTCCCTATTTTCAATTGCAAAATTTCTCTCTTTTTTTTCTTTTCTTTTTCTTTTTTTGCCTCTTATTCCGTTCATGACTTTGCTTTCTTTTGTTCTTATTCTCTCATTCCCTCTTATTTTTCCATTGCTTTTCTTTTTTGTTTATGTTTTATCTCATTTGTTTTTCTTTCCTCTCTGTTTTTTCACCATTTTTCAGCTCTTCTCTTTTCTTTTCTTATCTTTTATTTGTTTTCTTCTTCTTTTCCTATTCTTTTGGGTTATGGTCGAATCCTATGGAGATTTTCTACGTACAATGACACCGCATGAATCAGACCAAGTGTAGTTCGTGCAAATAAATGCGAAAAATAAAGTTTTTGGGAATTTTTAATTTTCATTAATGAAACATTCTATTACAAAACTAGACTTTTTTTAAAGCAAAACAACATACGCGAATATCAAACGACCCACAAACCTTAATTAAAAGAATTTCAAACCAAAACCGACCGACGGATTCCTTTCCCTATTTGCCAATTTCAGCCGAATGACTATATTTGCAAATATGGCCCCTTTCCAATTTCACATGAATTTTGAGGCCATGAGGATTATTTTATAACACTTCACAAACTTGTCATTTCTTTTACAAAAATAGCCTTTCGACAACTGAAAGATACTCTAAAGCTATCTCAGCAAGAACGGTTTAAAACACCACCGAAACTAGATCGACTTATTTTGATCAAAAATCCAAACGGCATAAACTTGTCCAATGACTCTTTTTTTTTTCAAATTAAAATAAAAGACCTGATTTTGCAAACACGGCCTTTCAGCTCCTCGGGGACGAAGATTTTAAGGCTGCGTTAGCTTACCAGCAAAAATCCCAAAAATAAATGACAAAAGGCGGCTGTTCTTACAAAAACAGTCTTCCGGCTCCCCTTTAGGGACTTTCGGCTTATCTTAACAAGAATGGCATCACTTGACTTATTTATGAAGAAAATTAAAATTTTGACGTTTTTTAGCTATTTTTCCAAAGGGGATATTGGACCCGATGAGGGTTGCCTACGTATCTCACATCCGGTGACAATCAAACCTGCGTAGCTCTGGCAAAAAAAGCTAACTATTTTTTAAAACAAGACTTTTTCCTTTTTCTTTTCAAACAAACAATAAAGCAGCCTATTTTTTCAAACTAAATTAAAGACTCTATTTCTTTTTCTTTTTCAACAAATAATAAACAACCTATTTTTCTTTTCCGTTGTCAAATAAACTATCTTATAAACAAGAAAAACAAAAATAAGACTCTTTTCCTTTATTTTTTGCTTTTTGAGTAAAACAAATTATTTAAAATAAAACATTTTTCTTTTTAATTTTCTCAAAGTTTCTGCATAATTTTGACATTATTTGGGCGTTGATTTTTCTAAAACTAGGCAATTAGCTCTCTACACTGCTATTTATATCCTTTTTCTCTATTTCTCGATTTTTCGATATTCCCGATTTTCAGAAGTCGGTCATCATGCAATCCCGAAACAAATAAATGCACAAAATCACATAGGATGCATCAGGATGGTCTTTTCATTTCAGGTTGCTTGTCCTAGACGGACCCAGCCCATGTGTTGAGTCCCCTAAATCAAATGCAACATGATGCAAATAAACATTCCTACTACGGATCCGGTATGAAGTCAAGTTATTCTAGGTTCAAAACATGGGTATGTATTCTAAATAGTGTACACGAGCAGACAACTCGAGTTGAGGAGGGGCTATGTACCGGGGACCCACAAGGTCGTCCGACTTAGTAACTTGTCCGAGCCTCTTTTTTTATTTCAGGGTATAACACTAACAGAATAGGGAGTCTCAAGCAGTAAGCACATTCCCGGAGGTGAGAAGAGAAGGGCTTCGGCACAGTTTGTATATAATTCAGATAATATCAAAGTGGTAAATAGTTAGCACATTCAACATGAAACATGTAGGAAAATTGGATAAAGCCAAACACAACAATTATTCTAAGCTAGCGTTTGGCCATATATCTCAAATATATTTTGAAAAATCTAATTTGGGTTGGTTTGAAAATAAAAATGTGTTTGGACATACGTTTTCAAAACATATTTTCCAACTTTATTTTGGAAAAACATGCTAAAAATTTCAAAATTTTGGGATTTTGGCCCAAATTCAGCTCAATAGCTGATTTTGGGATTTGAAGTTTACAATTTGGGATTTGGCCAAAATATAGAACAAATTTATGGCCAAACACGAGTTTTGAAAATAAATTTCAAATTTATTTTGGGAAAATGTATGGCCAAACGAGGCCTAAGCTCGAATTCTGAATCCTGAACAAAGCGTTCTGGGTTCTTATCCCCATCAGAGTCGCAGGAGCAATCACACCTCCTTTTTTACTATACCCGCAAGGGCATAATGGAGTTTTTTCACTTAAAGGACAATCAGAACAGGATTTATTATTAAAATTTTAGAGTCACCACTTGGGAGACTAATGGTGTCCTAAGTCACCGGTTGGATTCCGAACCGAGGAAAAATATGACTCTGTTAAAAGTCCGCAAACCAGAAATACGAGTAAGGAATTCTGTTAACCCGGGAGAAGGTGTTAGGCATTCCCGGGTTCCGTGGTTTTAGCACGGTTGCTCAACTGTTATATTTGGATTTATCTTATTTCAAAACATGTTTTAGCTTATGTGCTTTTTAACCATAAACTGCTTTATTATTATTTTTTACGAGAATTGAAATGTCGTGAAAACGTATCACGAACCATGTCACATCAATGCACTCGTAGTTGTTGACATGTTTTGACTTTATTGAGATTTAGATTTGGCTCACATAAATGCGCACCCCAAGTTTAGGAAGATAAATTATTGAAAACGTGCCTAATGAGACAATCACGTTATTATCTTTGGGGAAGGCCGTGAAATTCGCTAAACGGCCCATCCCGAAATCTAAGCGTTTTTAGTATAAATATTTATCGAGGGCCCCACAATTTATTTCTTTTGTTTAGCGAGGCTCATCTCATTTTATTATTAAAATGCAAATCTAATTTTCTATTTTAATTTTTGTCTCTAGAAATAAAGAAAAATCCTAATTTATCATTGTTTAAAGAAAATTATTAATCTTGAATCCGTGAAGTCACTAGAATCCAGATTTTTGAATTATTTTGGGCCTCGACCACAGCTCACATAAAGAAATCATTGATGGGTACGCATCAGGGGCCGGTCAGTCGTAGGCCTGGGCCTCTTGTTAAAAGCACTGAAGCCGAGCTGTCCGAAAGTGGACTGTTACGCCTCTTAATTGTTAAATCAGACCAAGTTCCCACTCAATTTGAACAAATATGCACTGAGTTAGCTTCAAATTATTCAAAGTGCAATCACAATATGTAATAAGGAAAAAACAACGTTCCAGTTTAAGGCTTAAATTATTTTTGGGATTTTTACCTATATATCCCATATAACAAACCTTACTACCATTATTGTGCATTGTTTGTTTATTACCCTCATATCCCATGTTTTTGTTACACAATATGTACCAAACGGAATCTTTCCAGATGTTGCCTCCTAAAATAACGCCTTTATTAAGGCTAAATCTATGTTACCAATTATATACTTATTAATTATAAATGATTATCATTATAAACAATTAAATAGGTAATAATTGATACCCTATCAATTTCTCTCTTTCTCTCCCCGTCTTTCTTTTTCTGTCTCTCTCGTTGTGTGAATCTTTTGCAGTGAGCATTATTTTAATGCCTATTGAGGAAAATCGGTTCTGAAACTTTCTGTTTTGCTAAACAACTGTGTTGCATTCAAAATCCTAGGCTTTTGTTGCCTGTTGTACTCCACAAGTATCTATTGGTGCCTTTTTACATTTTGTCTGGTCTTAACTCTTAATTGCTTCTTTAATTTTTCACTTCTTCAGTCAGGCTAAAATATTTTCTGATAATTTCTTTCTGAAGTCGTATATGGATCCGCAGAGGGGTTCCCTTCAAGAAAAACACGTTTGTTGAATGCCATTTTGTTGACCAAAGCTTGCTTGATTCATCAGGTTCTCAACATGTAATCCTGAACAGGAAGTTTGTTGAGTACACGATCCAAGGATGGGAAAATTTGCCAAGATTGCTCCTGCTATACTTCTCGAACACTAGATCTTCTCATAAAGGATATTTTCAGACTCTTGCATGCAATACTAAGGAGTTTTCAGACACTGTCATCAACTCCAACTTTCGATTCATGAACTCAGACAACACTAATCTTTCAAACTTCAAAGCTTCAAATTCCGATAGAATACTCAGAAGGGAGGTTGCGTTCGTTGGAAATTCCGATAGTCAAATGTAGTCAATTGTAGTTAAATGTAGTTAAGGTTATACTTCTCGAACACTAGATCTTCTCATAAAGGATATTTTCAGACTCTTGCATGCAATACGAAGGAGTTTTCAGACACTGTCATCAACTCCAACTTGCGATTCATGAACTCAGACAACACTAATGTTTCAAACTTCAAAGCTTCAAATTCCGATAGAATACTAAGAAGGGAGGTTGCGTTCGTTGGAAATTCCGATAGTCAAATGTAGTCAATTGTAGTTAAATGTAGTTAAGGTTATATGTAGTTAATGTGATTGGTGGATGTCCACCAGTAGTGCATCCTTCTGAATCTACAAACTACTACAGGTCCATAATATGTTCTCTGTTACACTTCTTTCAAATTTTCTCTTAAAGAATCCACAACAACAATATTCCATGAACATACATAACAACATTAACTTGAGACTCAATATGATCACGAAAGGAAAAAATTCACTGGAAACACTTCATATAACCTTAACTACATTTAACTACATTTGACTACATTATAAAAACTCACTGGAAACACTGCATATAACCTTAACTACATTTAACTACATTTGACTACATTTTAAAAATTCACTGGAAACACTTCATATAACCTTAACTACATTTAACTACAATTGACTACATTTGACTACATTTTAAAAACTCACTGCAAACAAGTTCAACAGCTACTACTTTTTTTGTAATTAAACGCTGGAACATCTGCATTGTAATTAAACGCTGGAACATCTGCATTGATGTCCAAAAATTTGGCCAGCAGCAGCAGTAAATGGAAATATGAGATTCGCTTCACAAAAGAGAGATTCTTTGTTCGATTGAAATGATCTTTTGATGCTCTCATGCTCACTGGAATATTCCTGTTTCAATGGGAAATGATGATGATAGAGGACCCTGCGCAATCATAAGAATTCACATGAGACGAGAGCAGAAGAGAGTAGATGCTCAAAGTATATATTATCACTAGTTCGATAGCAAACTAGTCAAATTGGTCCTTTAAAGATTATTTCTCCAACTATTAGAGAAGGGGAATTTGATAAAGAATGGATTGTTTTTAAGAATGTGCTGGAGAAGAGAATACAAATAAAAAGGCAATGAAGAATTTTTCCTATTTAATTTCCTTATTTATAGGAATTGCGATGGAGAATGTTTAGGGAACATTTGATTTTATTAAATGAATTTGACATTCAGTTTCCTCATTTATAGGAAGCTACCGTATTTAAGAGCTATTTTCTTTATCTTTTTACCGTGTTTAAGTTGTAGAATATGTTAATTATTTTAGGGTACGTATATAATTTGGGAAAGAAGATATGGAAATATTTTGTTCCACAAATCAAGCCCCTAATAAATCATTGATAATTAAATCTTAAAAGTAAATTTTGGTACATAAATTGAAACATGGTATACTTAAATGTAATAAATACTAACCTTAAACATGAGTGGTTATAAGGTGTGTTATATGGGATGTATATGTAAAAATCCCATTATTTTTCCTACTCCTGGATATTACTAATGTGCAAAGCCAAACTGGATTTGATAAGCACAAAGCAAATTGACTAATTTTAGACTGATTCTAGCTAAACTCACTAAATCAACACTGTGATTTTTGCCCTAAGAAAATAATTCCCAAAAATTCAAGCAAAATTATTTCTTTATTATTTTATAATTTCTTGTGAATTTTGTGGTATTTTCTATAATTATTGTATTTTATTTGTGCATTTTAATTCATATGAAAGTACAAAAAATACATATGGCATTTGTATGGGATTTAATTTCATATTTTCAGTGTTAGTTGTTTACATATAAAGAAAATGATAAAAATGGTTCCTTGCACTTTTATTTTTAATTTGGGAAATTTGTTTTAATTTTAGTTTAAAATTAGATATTATTTAATTTTGGAAATTAAATAAATATCATATTAGAGTCAAATGCGTATTTGAGTTTATTTTTTGTCATTTTTAACAAAATCAAAAAAATATAAAAACAAAATAAGGAAAAAGAAAAGGAAAACAAAATGAAAAGAAAAGCAAAACAAAAGAAGTACAAAAGGAGGCTGCCTGAAATTGGGCCATTTATTAGGCTAATTTACAGGCCCAAAGATATTTAAATACATAACCGCCTGACCCAGGCCCAATTAACATAACCCGTCTAAATATCCATACCCATGAAACGACGCAGTTTAGACGAGGGCTAATCCTAGCCCTTCTACTCCCTTCAATCCAACGGCCCACGTTGGATCTTTGTATTTTAATATAAGTGTCTGAATACGTGTATAACCCTAACGACCAAGTCTTCTTCCTCGTATCTTCTCTGCAACTCCACCGGCGGAGCGGCCGCCGGCGAATGCCACCACCTCCAAACCATCCCCAAATTACACCACAAATTCTCCTCGTTCCCCTCTTTCCATCCCTGCCCTTAGTTTCCCTCGAATCCTTCCGGAGATCGTTGAATCTTCGTTGGAAGTTTTCCGGCCACAACTCTACTTCGTCTAAATCCCTCCAAATCAACACCATAGATTCTCCTCACCACCTTCATCCCAAAACACCAATTGGTTTTCTTCGAATCCCATTGTAACTCCTCAAATTCGGAGTCAAAGACTTACCGGCCAAACCTTAATTGCCCCAAACCTCACCAATTTGATACCAAATGACCCTCTAACATTCCTCGTAGTGAATTGGTCATTAATCGAGCTTTGTTTCTGCCAGATTTGGTCGTGTTCGAACTTGGAAATTTGACCGGAGTCTCGAAGTGAGTCAGTGAGTTTTCGAGTTTATTTTCTTTCAATATTTTTTTCCCTTTTTTGATGTTCACTGACTTCCCAGGATTACATAGCTTCTTAATTTTGTTTAGTAATTATGGTTAGTCCGAAATTAATGACTTTTCTTTATTGCTATTTCATCTTTTTTTTATCCTTGTCTGCTTGATTCGTGTTAGTTTTAGGCGATTAATCGGTTATTCCTTAGATTTGTTTCAATTGGCTATTTGAATAATGATTCTTGTTTCAATTGGCTATTTGAATAATGATTCTTAATCTCAATTGTAATCCTGTTTAGTTAATAATTATTTGTATTTTCTATGGTTGTTAAGTCTGATTAATTTTCAGTTTGTAATTAGTTTTGATGATTGTTGCTGTTAAATGGTTTCAGTAGATAGATTAGTTAATAGTTGAATTATGATTACATTTTTCTAGTTGAAAGTTCAGACCCTAGGATTTGTTTGGATATAGCTGTTCTACTTTAGTAATGTTGGGATAAGTTGAGGGTAGTTGGGGTAATTCAGGGCATGGAATCTAGCTAAGAATTTCCTAGAAACTTCTAGGTGTGGGTGTAAAGGTACATTTCTGTAGAAATAAGGGATATAAGCTAAAAATTAATAGGGACTTGAAAGAAAAACAAAAACTAATAATTCACCTATTTGGTGCCTATAAAAGGCATACACACCTAGTTTAGGGTCTTCCTTTTTCAGCAGAAAATCCCTCTAAAAAATAGTTATATGTCTTCTAAAGCTAGTTTGAATTTCAGGTTTGAGATCGAGATCTAAAACTCTTCTGTTCATTTTATAAAAACCAAAAAATATACAAAAGCCACAAAAATACCAAAAATACTTGTACATTGATCTTGTTTTCTTAATACAGCTTTTAGTTCGACTGATACTTTCATTTAGGGTCAGAAAAATAGCTAGAATTCTCCTTTTTCTGTTCGACATTTGAATTCTGGAAGTATTTGGAGTTAACTGTGCATTGCTTCTGTTTTATTCGAGCTAGTTGAGTTTTTATCCATCGAGTGTGACGATTTACTGGTTGGTTTATGGTTGTTTGGTGTTGTTGTGGGTGAATCTATTGACTCTTCTTGAATTTTGAAAAGTTCCTGCTGCTGCTGTGTTTTATTGTCACTGACATATCCTCTTTCTCCTTATAATTTCGAAATCAGGTACACACTCGAAATCGACTTCATGTAATTCCTTTGTGAAATGAAATTGTTCTTGCTGTTTGACCTCCCATGAAGCATCCACTGTCCCATTGATTAACTGCAGTACCATATGGAAGTTTATTATTTCAGCCTATTTGTAGTAGAATAAATGGATTTGTGATAGTTTCGAATTGTTTGAGATCTGGACTGTTTGGATTTGTATTAAGGCTATGTAATTTGTGGATTATGTGACTGGTAATTAGATTTGCATTTAAGTGGAATTGCCTAAGACTCTTAGCTATGAACTGCTAAGCCAATTATGTGAATTCCTATGAGTATGTGAATGGCGTACCTAGTAGTTTTAATTTGGTTCAGCTAGTATTGATAGAGTAATACAGGCTGAAGTCCTATTAAATGTGGAATACATAGGAATCTGGTGATCATATCTCATAATATAGTTCATTTGGTTTTAACGTGGCATAATACAAACGTTCAGCACGTAAATGTCAAGTTGTGTTTTTAGCGTCCTTAGTTCATTGATTGTAATCCAAACCGTTTTAATGTCATCTTTAATTCCAACTCAAGTTTGATATAAGTCAGTGTCTAAATCTCGTTAATTGCATTATTTTACATTCCCAAGTAGGCTAACATAATAGCGATAATTCCTATTTGAATCATTTTGGGCCAAAATTGGCCCAGTCATCAGCCCACGCATGGGAAATATAATAGTAGACGGGCTGATACATGCGGGGCCCAGAATCCAAGTCTAGTTGTCAACTTGGGGCTAATACAAGGTCAATAATACTTCATTTTCGTTCTTTTGGATTCGAATCTGGACCTGGATACATTTCGTTGCTTTTCTCATTTTAGTAGTAATTCTTAGACAATAACAATTAGCTAGGTTCTTACTTTATTGGCTAGAGACACATTTAGTAGAATTGTAGCTTGCTTTAGTTCACTGTTTAAAATAGACGGGGCAAGCCTCGCCAAATAAAACTAATAAATTGCAGGGCCCACGATAAATGTTATATAAAAATACTTAGAATTCGGGAGGGCCGTTTAGCGAATTTCAAGGCTTCCCCAAAATAATAATAATACGTTAGACTCTTTAGGCACGATTTTAAAATTCGGGTGCACATTTATGTGACCCAAATTCAAATTTCAACGGAGTCAATATGTATTGACAACCACGGGTGCATTGATTGTGACGTGGTTCGAGACGCATTTTTACGACGTTGCAATTATTTTAAAATAATGATAAAAGCGGTTTACGAATAAAAGACACATAAGCTAGCATATATTAAACTCAGATAAATCAAATACAACAGTTAAGCTACCGTGCTAGAACTACGGAACCCGGCAATGCCTAATACCTTTTTCTGGGTTAACAGAATTCCTTACTCAGATTTCTGGTTCACGGACTGTTAACAGAGTCATATTTTCCTCGATTCGGGATTCAACCGGTGACTTGGAACATCATTAATCTCTTAAGTGGCGAACTCTGAAATCTTAATAACAAATCTCGTTCTGATTGTCCTTTAAATAGGAAAACTCCTTTATGCCCTTGCGGGTATAGTGAAAAAGGAGATGTGACAAACACTCAAGTAAAATTAATTCAATGGCTTTTGGAAGCTACACACCTTAGTTAAACGAAGGACTATCATGAATTAGGAAAGTAATTATCTTCAGATTCCATGTCCAATAAACAACCCATAACCATGATTTCAAGCATGCAACTTACTAGTTTAAATTTCAGACAACTCTTTTACTCTTAACTTTCTGCCTTCAAATTCACGTACAACAACTTAAACTCACAGGTTCTATTCCATTAATTCAACAGGAAACTAACTAACTACTACCAGTACTCAACAAAAATCCATAAGCATCTCTTAGATACACAAATATGTAATTAGTAGTTCAACCAAGCAGAAGTATATTTAATAGTCCATCAGTCAATACAGTCCAAAATTTATACAAACGATACAGATGTTTTATATAAACGTGACTGTTTACCAAGAAAATTCAGCAATTAACTCAAGCTCTTCATCATTTAGCCTCCAAATCAGAAAATTACATGGATCCTTCACAATCCAGACGAGGCCAAGGATAATCCCTGGAATTCGAAATACAATGAGAAATAGGAGCAGTGAGCAACAGTAAACGTAACAGCAGTAGCAGATTGGATTCAAATCAACAGGTATCAACTCGTATGCAACGGGAGGATTGATATTGAAAGCCAATGCAATTTTAAACCAAAACTGACACGACCAGCTTAAAATCAACCCACATGCCACTTGAATGAATACCGTTAACTCAAAATGCACTGGAGACCTTCAACCAACCCAAAACCCATCCAAAGCTAACTCAATTAGATCAAAACTACTTGAAATCAAAACAGTATACTCCAGAGAAAACTTCAGCAATCAAAAGAGAAAAAGAGTCTATCAAAATTTACCAAAAACTCAATGTAACAATGCCTTCTTTTTTTTATATTGTATTTTCGTGTGTTTTTGGACTTTTAGCAGGGATCTAAGATTTGAAAGAGAATTTGAACTTTCTACTGATTTGAAACTCAAATGTAAGCTAAGATCTATAGAGAGTGGGGAAAATCTTTGGGGTTCCAAATTTGTTTCTCAAGGCTAATAGTGATGCCCTTTTATAGGCATAACTAAGAGGGTATCATATTTTAACTTTACAAAACAGTCCCCCATTTTATTTCCATTTAGACCTCTATTTATTGACTTGTGTCTCAAGTCACTACCCTTAAACTTCTAAAATTGTGACTAAGGTCCTATTCTAGAGCATTCTAGTTTTAGCCACAACATTCTATCTTATTAGAAATACCTAAACTGCCCTTGAATATCCCTAAAATTACTTACTAACTATCTTTTAACTGAACAATAATCAATTGGCTACCAAACTAAGAGTTAATCAGCTATATCCAAACACCTAAATTAATTGCAACTAATTGAATTTAAACTAACTGAACAATTATGCTAACTAAAAATATTAACAAATCTATCACACTAAACTAAAAGACAAACCTTAACTGGAATGAACACAATTATTCTATACTAATAATTATACTAACTTAACAGGCTTGACCATGAATTGACAAATCAAGCTGGCAACATTAAAAAAAGGAATAGTCATCACTTATACCAAATCAAAAGCGAAAGGAAACCTACTGAATTAAAAACTAATAATCGCAAAACAATAACTAAACTAAACCTAAACTCAAATTGAAAACGGCTAAGATGAATTGACTTCAATAATTGATTATTGAGAACTAAGGCAAACCGACTAAGCACATAATAAAAGATGACAAATAAAACTAGACCTATATTGATTAACACAACTAATTAATTAAACAAAAATACTAAGAAACCTAAAAAAAACTCACAGGCCATTTTCATATTCAAAGTTTGGACAATTCCAGTGGGATTTGAGCGTTATTAGCCATGAATTCTTCATGAGGGAAGCCCAGGGACCACGTGATATCAATTTGGGGTAATTTGGTGCAACTAGGGTTTTGGCCAGAAAAGTTAACAGTTCCGTCCATGTTCGAGGAAGGGGGCTTTGAGATTTAATAAAGTAGGGCCATGCAATTCTACAGTATAACTTTGGTGGTGAATGGAGAAAGCTGTGTTGTGGCCGGAAAATCTTTGAACGACGATTTGAACCTTTTGGTCGGGGTTTGAGAAAAAATTAAGTTGTGGGTTGGAAAGAGGAGAGAAAGAGGGTTCTAAGGTGTTATCTTGGTGTGGTTTTGGCATCGGAGTTGCCATCGTTGGCGATGAAATTTGGGGGCGGCGGGCTATTAGGGTTTTTGTGAGGAGAGTCTCTGAGAGGGACGAGGTTGAGGGGGGGGGGGGGGTATGGTCTCCGACATTTATGTACTAAAACGACCATAGTTCCTGGCCATTGATCTAAGTATCGTAGACGACCATGGTTAGTTCTGGATGAAACAGGGTTGTTTTGGGGGAGACGGGGCCGGACCGGGTTGTCGGCACTAGGTTAGGTTGAACGAGGGTAAATGGTATTGGGTTGGGATTTTTAAATAAAGGCAGCCCAAATTCCTTCTTTTGTTTTCCTTTTCATGTCATTTGTTTGTTTTCTCTTCTTTTCTTCTATTTTCCATTTTATTTATTTATTCATATTTTATTTTTGATTTTGTTAAATGCTAAATTGAAAACCAAAACTCAAATTGACTCTAAAATTACACTTTCAAATTTCCAATTACACAAATTCCCTATTTAAATACAAACTAAAAAAAATAAAAATGACCATTTTTGTTATTTTCCTTTTCCTAAAAGTTATTTAACTACTAATTAATCCTTAAAAGTGAAATTAAATTATAAATGCAAATATAAAGTATTTTTATATTCTCAACTGATTAAAATGCACAAATAAAATGCGAACAATTAACAGAAAATAACAAAAAATTCACAAAATTATAAAATAATGAATGAAATTATTTGTTTGATTTTTTTTGGAATAATTTTCACATATGGCAAATATCACGTGCTCACAACATCTTGATAAGTGATGTGAGTGCTTTGTTTGGTTAGAGAATGAGTGGACTGTCAGTGTATTGCAGTGCGACAGAAACAGTGATATCAGTCACTTCAGTTCCAGCTGTGTCCAAATGACTCTGAACTTCTATATAGGAACCACAGGAGCATTAGGTCCTTGTTTAGTTCCTAACTCTTGAATTTGTAACAGTTCATCTTTTGCTGGAGTCCGTTAGAGTTTGCAGCAATCCAAGGTAGGTCAGGTTCCCTCTCTGGTTCTTAATAGTAAGTTTGAGATCATCAAAACATAAGGCAAGAATATTTAAGTTCTATCTCTCCCCTCACCTGGAAGATCAAGTAGTGGAGTTATGTACACTTCTTCGAGTAAATCACCTTGAATAAATGCATTGAATACATCCATTTGGTGTAGCTTCCATCCTTTCATAGCAGCTAAGGTCGAAATAGTCCGTACTATGACCATCTTCACCACATGGAGAAGGTCTCTTGATAGTCAAGATCTTCTTGTTGTGACCTTCGGCCACTAGGCAAGATTTATACCTTTCTACCTCCTCTATGACATTGTACTTCATCTTAAACACCCATTTACACCCTATAGCTCTCTATCAGCTGGCAAATGAAGAAAACTTTAGGTGTGGTTATTCTATAAAGCCTTCAATTCAGCATCCATGGCATCAATTCATTTGGGATCTTAAAGAGCATCATCATAGAAAGCTGGTTCTATAACAGCTGAAAATGAACAATGTGCCTTGAAGTAAGGTGGAGACAAAGAGGCATAAGACATGGGATAACTTGATCCCAAAGCAGTAAAAGGACCAGTTTTTGACATTTCATGAACAAAATTATTTGAGCCAGTTAGGTGGTTTAGAGGTCCTAGTAGACTTCCTTAAACCCTCTTCTGACATGTCATGAAGGGAGCCAGAGTTGGGTGTTACATCACAGCTGCAGGAGGTGATGTGAGGTGAGGCTTCTGACAACCTCAGGAGCTAAAATAGCGGGGTTAAGATCTCGAATCTTTTGAGCTGAACCGGAATTAGCACTGAGCTCGGAGTATCTGATGGATGCACGAACAATGAATGTGTATGATCAATTTTTTCCCCCATTCTGATTCGAAGAAAACTTAAATGCAGAAGAAAGGTCACAAATGCTAGAATTTTGAGAAATCAACTATCTTCGAACGGAGCTTTTAGCTTCTGTAATCAAATGATAGAGAGGCTTATTTAAATCTTCTCAGATGGCTCTAATACCATGTTGAAGGCAGCCATGAAAGCATCTAAGCTGGAGCTCAGTCATAGTTAGAAGAGAGAAGAGAAACTGGAAAATGTGAACTATTTCATTGAAGAATAAAGCTACAGTATTGATAACATATGGTAACCGACTAAAGTAACTCATGTGAAAATTACATAATTACCCTTAACTCATTAACTAGTTAACTAGCGTCGAGTCTATGTCCTCAATACATGAAATACATTTTCCTCTCTTACTCTCTCTATCTCGCCCGCACAGAAACCACGTGGGCTTAATTAGAGAAGGCAATTGTATCCTGAGCCGGATCTAGAATTTTAATCTTATGAGTTCAATATTTAAAGTTTTTAGCATTGAAACCTTTGTGTTTTATAGTTATGGGTTCATATCTACTATTTATATTTGTATTTTAGCGATTTTTACATATAAATTTATACTTTACAAAAACAATATTGGGCTCAGTTGAATCCGATAATTCTATGCTGTGTCCGCTCCGATTGTATCACTTCAACATAGATAAAATTAGCCAGCTAAAACATCATTAGAAAATAAGGGCATAAATAATAAGTTTTGGTAAGGGAAAATTTCACATTAGAACAATTGAGCTCCCTACTTTTTAATTTTATAACCCATATTTTAATTTACGATCAACTAGCCCAAAGATAATATGCTAAGATTCAACATCCAACTCCAATAGATTCTCAAAATTATTATTTGATTTTTAAAAAATATTTCTCATGATTTTAAATTAATTTTCGAATCAGTAATTGTGACTCAAATATTATTCAACAAATCAAATTCATTTGGGAGGTTAAAATTAGATTTTTTACAAGTTAAATATGGAGATAAAATTAGCCAGCTAAAACATCATTAGAAAATAAGGGCATAAATAATAAGTTTTGGTAAGGGAAAATTTCACATTAGAACAATTGAGCTCCCTACTTTTTAATTTTATAACCCATATTTCAATTTACAATCAACTAGCCCAAAAATAATATGCTAAGATTCAACATCCAACTCCAATAGATTCTCAAAATTATTATTTGATTTTTAAAAAATATTCCTCATGATTTTAAATTAATTTTCGAATCAGTAATTGTGACTCAATATTATACAACAAATCAAATTCATTTGGGAGGTTAAAATTAGATTTTTTACAAGTTAAATATGTGTGTTTAAATTCTGAATTTTATTTTGTGAGAAATTTGGAGTGTGTGTGATAAAGACTTGTTAGAAATAGTATATAAAATTTGCAGTCATTTAATGGAGTTTTGGACTGGTTTTGAACAAGAATTACAACTGAAAATCATGGAAGAAGTTCGTCTACAGACGCCTGTATAAAGGTATATAAAAGTGTATAATAGTGTATAAGGTTTGTTTCTGCACTACTATACAAGATTATACATAATTATGCAAAAAACGGACTTCATCTTCTTCCTTTTTTTTTTTGAAATTTAACTCAAATCTTGCTCAAATTTACTCCAAATCGCTTCAAATTTAAATTTTGAACTCCTTTCGATATTTTCAATCAATTGGAACAACACCCAATCCAAACAACTAACAAATTCAAAAAAAATCCATTTTCAAAAGCAAAGCTGTAATGATCTTCAATGGTAGACTTCTACTCTTCAATTTTCTTACATTGCAAGCAAGCGAACAAGAGGAGAAACAGAAAATGCACGGTCCCTTGAAGCATATGTAGAAGATGTTTAGAAAAAGATAGAGTGAAAACAATGATCGTGAGAACACATATTTAACTCCATATCTTTTAGAAGCAATGGTCGTAAGAACACATATTTTTAAATTTACTAGTGCTTTCAAAATATATACAATGTAGGCTAGGTAGGGTAAAACTTAAAAAATATGAACTATTTTTTATTATGGTGTGAAGTAATGTATTTTCTTGTAATTCTTTCTTTTGATAACTAAATTTTTTTTAATTTTAATTATCAACTTCTAACGTATACACGAAGGTACAGTTAAGCAAAAGTCGAAAGTTAGATGGAAAAAAATTGAATCTTTTCGACTACAGTGTAAAACAACTTAGGTTAGTTTAGAGTAAGAATTGCTAATAATGTTAGGTAAGCACTTCTTTTGTTAGTGATTATCAATTATAGTTTCAGAATATTAAATTTCACAACAAAAAGATCTTCATAAATCGACATTTTTTTCTTTTTCTCATATTAAGGCACGTTCTTATAAACTCAAATTTGCTTCAGGTGCTTGGCCAATGAAAAAAAGCTTCAATAATATCACTAGTTTTTATTCGTTGAAAGAGAAATTATTGGCGTCTGATTATATGGTGGCAGCTAGCGTTGCTGCCTTGTGAGCCACAAACACTATGTGTCAATGTTTTCAACGTGCCTAACAGTTCCTATTAGTTTCGAGCTAGTATTAGATTTTGCTTACCTACCACTTCTACCTAAATTCGAGGTTTTAATTGCATTAAGTTATTAAGTTTTAAATAAATAATTTATATATATTTAATAAAGTTTATAAAATAAATATAAATTTCGAACTAAAGCTACTGGATTCGACCGAACCTGTATTCCGACTCTGTTTCTGCATAGGCTTGCATTCTTTCTAATTTTAAATGGCATCATACATTGGGGTCCTCTTGATTTTGGCACTTCATATTTATTGTATATTTGAATTAATTTTTATCCTAATTACCTTCCCAATTTTGACAGCTTATTAGTCTTTGTCTCCCTAAATGACCTCAGAATTTAATGTTTAAGGGTTTTTATAACGACCTTAAGTAAATATACAACAAGTAACTGGGTTCACAATTAAATATTTATGAATATTTAGTAAATTTTCTAATATATATACAGGGTATATGCAAAAACTACTGAATTTAAGAGAACCCACATTGTCATGTACTCGTTGTCAATCTAATATGTTTTGTTCACGTGGTATTATTTAATAATTTGATATATATGTTACCTTTTTAAATTTTGTTAAATTTTCAAATTGTTTTTCGGCAAAAACATGTTTAAAAAAATTGTTTGTAACTTCATTATTTAGGCTATTATTTATATGGTTAAATAAAGTGAAATTTTCTTAATGTCTTTTACAATATTGATTTGAAAAAGAAAAAATATACAATTGAATAAATCGTCATCATATCTAAAGATACAATTAAATGATGCAGTTGAAAATGCATTATTTTGACAAACCGTTTATTTGGCTGAATAATGTAATTCTAGATTTTTCATATAAATTACGCAAAAATGTATCTAAATAAGAAATAAAAAGAAAATTCATCGTTTGAGCTCCATTATTTTGTTATAAATAGACTTCTATTTAAGGTGAATGTCTATAATTAGAGAGATTCTAAAGTTCTATTCTTGGTAGATAAATCATCCCCCTCCCTATAAATAAAGGGGTCTTCTACCATTGTAAACCATCCCTAACAATCTCTAAGTATCAATAAGAAGAACTCTCTCTACTCTTCTCTCTATTGCTCTTGTTCTTGCATTATTGTTCTTGTCTTTTATATTATTTCATAACACGTTATCAGCACGAGTCTCTAACCAATTGAAATTTTCGATTGTCTTAACTTTTGTTTTTGTAGGGTTTTGCTTCAAAGAAAGAATGAAGAAAGAAGAAAAAGAAAGAATGAAAAAAAAAAAAGGAGGAACGAAAAACAGTAAACAAAAGAAGCACTGGAAAGCAAAAAGAGAAAAGAACGAAAAAAAAAGTTGAAAAGAAAAAAAAAAGGAAAGAAAGGAGTTTACACAAGAGGTATATTTGATATCACAACATTTATTGGTATACCTTAAAGGTAAGTAATTTACTTTTCCCTTTCAAATTCTTGGAATTCTATAATTTGATTTTATATACAAACATAGATAACAAAGTTTGAATATAACTCTAATGGAGTTTGTAAGAAATTGTAACCACATGAAGTGGTAAAATCTCTATGTCCTGCCATGATTAAATTCATGTATGATTGTGGGCAAATAATTGAAAATCCGTCCCATTGAATTTGCTCCATTCCCTTTAGAGAATGTGGAAGCAGTATATGATAAGTCTGAAAGAAGACTAAAATATTACCATGAAGGTATCAATGAATGTGGACGTGGCAAAGAATTCCGTCCAATTGAATTTGCCCCATTCCCTTTAGAGAATGTGGTAGCAGTATGTGATAAGTCTGAAAGAAGAAAAAATTATTACCGTAAAGGTATCAATGGATGTGGACGTGGCAATAGACGAAATTATAATCGTCATTATTGTGATAATGAGAATAATAAAGATTCTCAAAATAATCTTTCACTTTATGAAAGTAAAATTTGACATGAGATTGTGTATAGCACACGATTATGATCCATTCCCTGAAGTGAATGTGATAATTGTAATAGAGCCCGTAAGTATGAACACGCTCTTGATGTAATTGTGTCTTATGACTGACACTATGAAAAGAAAGTTCGTTGCCCTTGAAATTTCGGGCAAGAACTATATGATATGGGTGTTGGATACTTAAATCCATTTTGGATGCTATGGGTCTTGGAGACGCCATTAAAGACAGAAATAATGCATCCACCCAAAACTATGCTAAGGCCTTGATTTTCTTGCGCCATCACCTTGATGAAGGCTTCAAACTATGCTAAGGCCTTGATTTTCTTGCGCCATCACCTTGATGAAGGTTTGAAGATTGAATATCTCACCATCAAAGATCCACCTATCTTGTGGAATGGCTTAAAGAAGAGATATGACAACCTGAAGTTGGTCACTCTGCCACAAGCACGATACGATAAGAACCCAAAAGCAAATAGTTTATAAACTATATATTATCGTTGCGGTGAAAACGGGCACTGGTCAAAGGCTTGCCGTATACCATGACTTTTGGTTGACCTTTATCAAGCATCTCGAAAGAGTAAACGCCCTGAAACGAATTTTGTCTCTGACGACAACTTTGACATCACCCATTTTACTTGTTTGAGAAACCCGAGGAGAAGATAGACCACCTAATCGGTGATGGATCCGTGATGAAAGAAGATGGAGCTATTTGATTTTATTTTACTTGTTTGTATTAGTGAATGAATCAACTAATAGCCATTAGTATTAGCTCGTATTAGTTAGTTCATGATATAATGTTAGTATTAGTTCTTTAGAATGTATCAATATGCTCAAATATCAATAATATTTTTACTTTCCAGTAGAGGTAATCGACTAACCTGAAAAACTAGTCGGTTATCTCATATTTCGCATAAAAACTGCAAAACAATCGATTGTCAATGATCAACAATCGATTGTCTTTAAAACAGTATGATCTGGAATTTACAAAAACAGTCAACAATCGATTGTCTATGATTAACAATCGATTGTCTTTAAAACAGTGTGTTCTGAAATTTTTCAAAAATCATCCACAATCGATTGTCTTTATCTAACAATCGATTGTCGTTAAGACAGTGTAATCTGGAATTTTTCAAAATAGCCAACAATCGATTGTCTATACTTAACAATCGATTGTCTTAAAACAGTGTGTTCTGGAATTTTTCAAAATAGCCAACAATCGATTGTCTATACTTAACAATCGATTGTCTTAAAACAGTGTGCTCTGGAATTTTTCAAAATAGCCAACAATCGATTGTCTATACTTAACAATCGATTGTCTTAAAACAGTGTACTCTAAAGTTTTTCAAAATAGCAAATAATCGATTGTGTGTGTTTAACAATCGATTGTCAATGTTCAACAATCGATTGTTTGTGTTTAACAATCGATTGTTTGAAGAAAATGCTTAAACTGAAATTTTCAAACTGCAAAGTAATCAATTATGGATAACATATCTGATTTTGTTAGTCAACTGTTAGCAGCAGATTTTGAAAATATTATGTGACACAAACAAATTGAAGTTGTTTATTCTCATGTTCGTATATTTTCTTTTATATGTCAAACCATGGGAAGTAAATTGATTGAAGGCTCCGGAAGAGCAACTGTAACTCTGCCCAAAGGCACGACGTTTATCTTAGAGAATGCAATATTTTCCTCCAAGTCTAAGAAGAACTTGTTGAGTTTTAAAGATATCATTCAAAATGGATATCATATTGAGACAATAGATGAGAATAATCTTGAATTCTTCATGAAAACTAGGCTGCCCATTTCGGTTTGGGTTCACGCCATTTTGCATGCAGCAATGCTAGTTCGTCGGCTGCCCACTTTGGTTTGGGTTCACGCCATTTTGCATGCAGCAATACTAGTTCGTCGGCTGCCCACTTCGGTTTGGGGTCACGCCATTTTGCATACAGCAATGCTAGTTTGTCTCTGACTGACGAATTGACACAAATATTCCCCGTTGCAATTGGTTTTGGGTCATGGACCCAATATATCCCATTTAAGAATCTTTGGATGTGCAGTATATGTGCCTGTAGCACCGCCATCCCGCACCAAAATGGGTCTGCAAAGAAGGTTAGGAATATATGTTGAGGTTGAATCGCCCTCCATTATTCGCTACCTCGAAACATTGACAGGAGATTTGTTCACTGCACGATTTGCAGACTGTCAATTTGATGAGACACTTTTCCCAAAATTAGGGGGAGAAGTTGGTGAAACCAAACGGGAAATTTTGTGAAAAAATGCATCATTATCTCATCTTGATCCACATACCTCTATTTGTGAAAGAGGCACAAAAGATTATCCATTTGCAAAGAATAGCAAATCAAATGCCTGACGCATTTATAGATTTGAAAAGGATAACAAAATCACATATCCCCGAAGTGAATGTGACAACATCTGATTCACGAATACATATTCATTATTGGAAGAATATGAACATGAAATTGGTATTAAATATACCACACTCACCCCTAGAAGGAGGTTTGAGATGATACCACACTCACCCCTAGAAGGAGGTTTGAGATGATATATGGCATGAATGATCGTTGGTCACGTACCTATTGTACGCCAAAGTATTTTGGAAATATGACTATTAAAGGACAACGATAATGCAAGAAACATATCTTGCATATAAGTTTGACATGACCATAATGGTATAACTTTCTCTTTAAGAAAGATATCCACCACATGGATGTTGATGAATCTGTGGTAGTACAAAATTAATTGAGAGCTCTAGAAGAGCCAATTATTACTATGTTGGAGAAACACAATTGAGTATTGTGCTGTAGTAAGTCTCAAAGAAACTTATTCAGTTTCCAAAGTACACGCGAAAGCGATTGATTATATTGAGACTATAAATAAAGGAAGGCTTTGATATCTCCTATTACTACAACTTGTAGCGGGGTAATTTGCATATGAAAGCTACCCGTTTTGTTCTCCAGTTTGTACTACACAAACGAAAGAATGCCACAATAAAGTGGATATCTATTGGTATAAAAACCCATGTCATAATAAACCTGAAGTTTATTGATAAGTGCACATGTCATGGTGTAAATTTGAAGTTTACCAATATTGATAATTTGTTCAGTTAGCATTCGTGTTAGCCATCTCATTTTAAGTGTGATGTGCAAATTCACATAGGTGAATATTAAAGAACTAGAAAGTTCTTTACGAATTCTCTTGTATCACTTGTTCTCATTAATGAACTGACCAACTAAAGAGTTCGGGTTGAAGCCCATAAATTCTGGAAATATCAAAGGTGAATATGGGCCCATTCACCTGCCATGTATACCACATATGATGCATCTATGATATGGTTACATGCGCAATTGTTATTAACCCGCAGACTGGCCGGTGCTTGCGAGGTAAATTGCTCAGTAATCTAACTTCGAGCATAATTTCCAGATTTTCTACTCAAGATAGTTCATCTTGATAAGTTGGTTTATATCAAAGTAAGTTTAGCAAGATAATTATTGAGTGCTTCCACTTAATAGCTAAACTGTTTCTTGTGAGAACAAAGTTATATATATCAGTTTGATATAAGTTGTATACGAGAGTATATTCTCCCCACACAAGTGGTTCAAGGTCAGGAACCAAATAATTTCATCTTATTATTAATGTGTTGTGTAAATTGACATGATAATGCACAAAGATGATTTCCCAAAGTTGAGGAAACAAGTTAGCTTTACTAACATGAGGGGGAGACATGATAAACACTTGAGAAGAGGTTACATGGGATGAATTATCATTTGTATATGTATATCCCCGAATATCATGATATGAACCTGAAGTTCATAAAAGGGATAATTCAATTGCAACATATTGCAAAGCATGCTATACGCATTTGCTGACCCAAAGAAAGTAACTAAATGGAAGAGATACAATTCAAGAAGAATTGATTCCATATGAAAGACATGTAGTTTTGAACCTATAGTTCAAATGCTTGAAAGTATAAAGTCAAAGGTATGTATAATCAGTTTTCGATATCTTATTTGTCTAGCATGACATGGAAAACTTGATATGCATCTAAAGTCTATTATATGGCTTATATGACTTAACTTGAAAGATTTAAGTTGCTTGAAGCATATGCAATTCTTGGTCCTGAAGTACCACATCCTTAGTACAATTTGTGTACATATGTATCTTGCTATAACTATAAGCATGATGGCATTGAGAATGCATCTATGGAGATATTGAAGAGTTATTCCACGACATTATATGAAGATGTTCATATCTATCAAGAATGATGATTTCAAGGTGCGGAATATTTATTCAAGTCAATATGGTTGATTTGTCAAATCTCTACCAAAGATCGTTTTGAAGATGATGCACAAGATTGGAATGCAAATGCTCAAGGATATAAATTGATGTTCTTATTAGGGGGAGTTAATGCGCGTTGCACTCTTTTTCCCTTACAAGGTTTTTGTCCCACTGGGTTTTCCTTGCAAGGTTTTTAACGAGGCAACCAATAGGCGCATATTCAAACATGTGTACTCTTTTTCCTTTCTTTAATTTTTCCCATTGGGTTTTGGTTTTAAGGTTTTAACGAGGCACATTGTTGAATAGACATTCAAGGGGGAGTGTTATAAATAGACTTCTATTTAAGGTGAATGTCTATAATTAGAGAGATTCTAGAGTTCTATTCTTGGTAGATAAATCATCCCCCTCCCTATAAATAAAGGTGTCTTCTACCATTGTAAACCATCCCTAACAATCTCTAAGTATCAATAAGAAGAACTCTCTCTACTCTTCTCTCTATTGCTCTTGTTCTTGCATTATTGTTCTTGTCTTTTATATTATTTCATAACAGGCTAAGCCTTTTTCTTGGGCTAAAAATTATGTAGTTCTAGCCACTTTTTATGAGATTTTTACCTTCCTATATCATATATGAAACCTTATTAACCTCAATATTTAATATTTGTGTCGATTATATTTCAGCATACGAAATTACCATTTATACACCATAATTAATTTAGAGGTATAATTAATTAGCAATTTTTTACTCCGTAATTAAATATGTCCATATATCTGACGTTTCTCTCTCTCCTTAATTCCTAAGATCTGACCGGCGTCGTTTCCTCCTCTCATTTCTTTCTCTTCTCCATTCCTTCTTCTTCTCAGAAAATACAGAGATGAGACCCATTTCTTTTATCTCTTGCATTAATTATATACAGACTCCGCTGCCCACTTCCGGAGATCAACCTTCTTCGACACTAAAAAGTCCACAATCGTAATTCAATTTCTTCACGTCACTTTCAATACCAACCCCAACAAATTCGTAAGTTTCTTTCTGGAGGAATTGGCCGAGTCGGCGGGGAATATTGGTCGAGTGGATAATTTGGTAAATAAGACAGGATTTTCAGACGCAAAGTTGGATGGTGGCGATGGGGTTTTGAATTATGCAGCGGTGGCAGTGAAGTTAGGGCGCCACTCGATGTCGAGGCCGACAATCAAGCGGTGGAGACGCGATATGTTTAAGATTTTGATTTTGTCGATCCATGAGCATACAGTAGCAGGATCATCAGTGATAGTTTCAAGTGTCACACTTATCCGGCATTGATACACAAGTTCTTGATCAAACTAGAAAAAAGCTTAGGTTAAGAAAAATTTGACCCAATATAAGTGTGACAGTGTGGGTGTAATTGTAGTTTATTTGTAGTTTTTGTAGAAATTTTGTAGATGAAGAGCAAATTTTGTTGTCAAAATTTTTTCCACATAAGATTGTAGTTTACTTGTAGTATAAATATAGTAATTTTGTAGATACCTTTAAAAATAATACAACTTCATACAATACTTAAACTGATTTGAAGTTTATCTGTAGAAATTTTATCTACAAACTAGATACAATGAATTTTAATATCTCAATTTCCATTTCAATTGTAGCATAATTGGCATTTTCGACATAATTGTACAAGATTTGTAGAAGTTTTAGTCTTTCCAATCTACAATTTATCTATTTATCTATAATTTTCTGGAAATATGTCTTCTTCTTCTTCGAGTTTCAATATGAAATTCAGTCAAAACCAAGCCTTATCTTCACCAAAAACCCTCAAAATTGAGATATAAACTCCTAAACATATTCCGAATTATTTGCAATTACACCCAATCCAAACAAATAATGATTTTTGAAAACTTAAATTTGAATTTAAAGCTTTCAAGTGTTTTAATGGTTATTAATGGTGGAAAATATATGGAAGAATAGATTTTTTAAACTTTGAGTTGTTGAAACTCGAAAATTTGAATTGTTCGTTCTTTTTTTTTTCGAGAATTTGAATTGTAGTTCTGGAAAAAAATACGCAGATGAGAAATCTCATTTCTCTTTTTAAAAATTAAATTTTAATGTAGAATCAATTAACACCAAGATTCTCTCGTTAATTTTAGCTTGTTTTTAGGGAATATTCAGCCCTTTTACTATCTAATAGTCGAATGGTACAAAATTTATAGGTAAAACGTGACTGGGAGGATAATTAACAAACTATGCACATTTAGGGTAATAGAGTTTCATATATAATATAATAATCCCTTTTTTGATAATTGACACGACAAAGAATAACATACACAGTTAATTAGAATATTTATCTTATATCTGAAGAAAAAATAAATTAAATTATATATGGAACTCCACTATTTTGGCTAATATTTTTTATCTACCAAAAAATAATTAGTTCCAACTATGTCGTATTTACATATTTGGCCTGAAAAAGAAAAAATGTACAGTAGGAAACAAATAGCTATTTCACTTAGAGAAGAAAATTAAAATTATAAACCTAAGGTGAATTATCTATGGGACATCAGAAGTAAGAAGAAATATACAGTTGAAATAAACAAACCGTCATACATGATTATGTAGCAAGTAACAGTTGAAAAATACATCTCTTCAAGATGATTTTTTACTGTTTCATTACTCTTATTTGTAGAGAGTTTTGGGAGAATTAATTTTCTCGTATTGCTCACAAAAGTATATATAGAGTACAGAGGGTATCAAATCCTACCAACTATAGAATTGTACAATAATGAAGGAAATCAAAACCTACCAACTATAGGACTGTACAATAATGAGAGAATATTCTACCAATAATAAAAAGATACACACAATTATATTCTAATACGCCCCCTCAAGATGGAGGGCCGGAGGACACGCCAATCTTGGACATCAGCAGAAGAAGCCGAGGACGAGATAAGTGCTTTGTGAGAGCATCAGCAAGCTGATCAGCAGAGGATACGTGAGCAACACGAAGAGACCCATTCTGAACCAATTGACGAACAAAGTGATAATCAATGGAGATGTGTTTCATGCGCGAATGAAACATAGGGTTGGCACAGAGGTAAGTGGCGCCAATGTTGTCGGTGTAAATGACAGGAGCAGCCGGAAGAGGGACATGAAGCTAGCGCAGTAGGGAATGAAGCCAACGACCTTCGGCGGCACAGAAGCAATGGCACGATATTCAGCCTCAGTTGAAGACCGTGCAACGGAACGCTGCTTTTTAGAGCTCCAGGAAATAGGATTAGGCCCCAGAAAAACAACATAAGCACCAGTTGAGGAGCGGTCATCACAGTTTCCACCCCAATCAGCATCAGAGAAACAATGCAGAGGTATAGCAGGTGAAAGACGCAGCCAGACTCCGAAGTCACACGTCCCATTCAGATACCGGAAGAGGCGCTTAACTGCACCCCAATGAGTGACAGTAGGAGCGTGCATGAACTGTGAGAGTTTATTCACAGCAAAGGAGATATTAGGACGAGTGAAGGAGAGATACTGGAGGCCCCCAAGGGCCTGTCGATAGGAGGATGCATCGGCAGGAGCCGAGCCGTCGGCCAGATGAAGGCGGGTGGACGCCGCTATTGGCGTCTGAACAGGGTTGGATTCCAGCATAATATGACGAGTCAAAAGATCAACAACATACTTACGCTGAGAAAGAAAACACCCCTTGGAGCTGCGCAGAACCTCAACACCAAGAAAGTAGATTAGATCACCCATGTCTTTAAGAGAAAATTTAGTCCCAAGAGAGTCAATCACATGGTTTAATAAGGCAGAGTCATTACCAGTCAATATGATATCATCAACATATACCAAAAAATAGGCTGTAATACCAGAATGCTGAAAGACGAAGAGCGAAGTGTAAGAGGTAGTGTTGACGAAACCCATGGCCAAAAGGCATTGGCGGAGCTCACTGTACCATGCCCGGGGTGCCTGTTTGATACCAGAAATAGCTTTCTGTAACTTACAGACATAAGATGGATAGGCTTTGTCAACAAAACCCGGTGGTTGTGCCATATAGACATCCTCTGTAAGCCTCCCGTGAAGAAAGGCATTGTTCACATCCATTTGACGAAGTGGCCAGCCCTTGGATACAGCTAGACTGAGAACCAAACGCACAGTTGTCGGCTTAATAACCGGACTAAAAGTCTCCTGGAAGTCGACACCTGGTCGCTGATGAAAGCCTTTCGCAACAAGTCGAGCTTTAAACTTATCCACAGTACCGTCAGGCTTTCGTTTGACACGATAAACCCACTTACAGCCCACAACATTCTGTGAAGAATCAGGTGGAACAAGATCCCAGGTGCCATTCCGTAGCAGAGCATCAAACTTCAATGACATAGCAGCGCGCCAGCGCTCATCAGACATAGCACTAGACAAAGTCTGAGGTTCTGTAATAGCTGGAGAGGTTACAGCAGACATACCAAACTTCCTGTTGGGTGTATAGATGTTATTTTTGCTGGGAGTTTGCATGTGATGACCACCCTGAGAGGAAGAAGGTGGCGGCATAGTGGGTGTAGCGGAAGCGGGGGCCGCTGGCGGTGCCGTAAGAGGCGCTGGTGGCTCGGGCGTTGGTGCCGGCGGTGCGTCCGGTGAAGGATTGCTAGAGGGAGCGGCGGCAGGTACTTGCGGAGGCAGCGGAAGGACTTCTGGGGTAACCAGAATGGATACAGGTGGAGACTCGGGGTTAGACAATTTGGAGAACGGGAAGATATCTTCATGGAAGGTGACATGATGCGAGACGAAGACTTTAGACGTTGAGGGATCAAAGCATAAATATGCGCTTTGAGTAGATGAGTAGCCGAAGAGGACACAGGCACGAGATCTGGGTTCCATTTTGTGTGAAGTGTAGGGTCGAAGCCAAGGGAAGCATTGACAGCCGAAGACACGCAGTTTGGAAAGGTTGGGGCTCCTATGGAAGAGAGACTTAAAGGAGGAGTGCATCGAGAGATTTGTCTTGGGAAGACGATTAATGAGATAGACTGCTGTGACAAAGGCATAAGGCTAGTAAATGAGAGGGACAGAGGCATAATGAAGGAGAGTGAGACCAGTATCGACAATATTACAGTGATGGCGTTCAGCATAGCCATTGTGTTGAGGTGTATGAGGAGGTGAAGTGAGATGTGAGACGCCATGAGAGGCAAGAAAAGAGCGTAATGCTAGGAATTCACCCCCATTATCAGTATACAGAGTAATGATTTTAGCAGAGAAATATTTTTCTACAATGGACTTAAAAGTGGTGAAGGTTTGTAAGACATCAGATTTACGGCGTAAAGGAAAAAACCAAACGTACTTAGAAAAATGATCAACAAAAATGACATAATATTTAAATCCTTCATTAGAAATAATTGGAGAGGTCCATACATCAGAAAAATAAGCTCCAGCAGAGCAGTAGAAGATAAACTTGACTCAGAAAAAGGTAACTTATGACACTTATGAAGCTTGCAAGAGACACAAGCAAGATCAGACACGTTACTGGACGCTATACTGTTAGAAGACACTAAATGACGCAGGATTTTAGCTGACGGATGACCAAACCGAGAATGCCACATTGACGCAGGGAGCTTTTGTGCCGTGAGGGCGGACGGTAGACGGGAAGTCGCCGGCCAGTAGTAGGCGTCGTCCCTACGTGGGCCGCTGACGAGGGTTGCCCACCTGAAAATCAGTATCAGAAAAAACAATATTAACATTATTGTGACGACATAATTGAGCAACAGAGATCAAATTTTTACGAATATGTGGAATACAGAGAGCCCCAGGCAATAAAAGAGAGGAATAACTGAAAAGTTGTCCAGTATGTGTAATTTTTAAACCTTCACCGCTACCAATAACCACATCATCGAAACCAGTGTAAGGACTGTGAAGAGACATGTTAGTAAGATCATTGGTTATGTTATGAGAGGCACCAGAGTCCAGGATCCAATCAGATGTAGAGGGAATTGTCGGTGAGTGATGGGCTGTGTGAGCAGCCGGATAAAATGACGGAGCGTATGCTGGCCGCGGCAGTGGTCCACCGTAAGGGGCTGATTGGTGCCGGAAATAGGATAGGACGAACAGCTGGCACTTCCCATTGTACCCGCGAGATTGACCATTATTGGAGTAACCACCGCGACCGGAGAATGAACCACAGTTGCCATGGCCGCGCCTGCGGCCACCGAAGCAGTTACGGACGGACTGCTGTCCGGCGACGAAGGCAGCCGACGGAGCCAAATCAGATGTGGCGGAGGAGGCCGGCGCACGAGCAGTAATCTGAGCCTCCATGCTTAACAGCTTGTCATGTAATTCAGCAAAAGAGATTGGAGATTCACGGGCTTGGATAGCATGAGAGAGCTCCATATACGGATCATCAAGACCATTGAGAACCTTAATGACAAGATCCTCAGAATCAACAGTAACACCCAGGAGAGATAATTCATCCACAATCACGCAAATACGGTGCAAAAAATCAGTAACAGATTTAGAACCTTTGACCGGATTATGGAGCTGCTGTTTGAGAGCCATGATACGACCACGAGAAGCAGTGCCGTATGTGCGCGCGAGGATGTCCCAGGCCTCTTTAGAGGTTTCCGCAGCGCCAATAAAGGACATGATCGTCGGTGTGATCGACAAGATGATGGCACTGAGAATAAGATTGTCCTGGCGAATCCAGTAAGGGTATGCTGGATTGGGGGAAGTTACCTCCTTGTCGACGATAGTGGCTGGTGGGCACGGCTTCGATCCGTCCAAGAAGCCGAGGAGGTCGTAACCCGAAAGAAGGGTTCGGAATTGGAATTTCCACGCCAGGTAATTAGTGGAATCCAATTTGAGTGGAATATGAGCCGATGCATTGATAGCAATCGGCTGGAGAAGATCGTTTGAAGTCGTAGCGGCCATGAAGCGCGAGGCAAAGGAGAGGAGGCGCTGAACGACGTCGAGAGAGAAAGAGGGCTGCCGGTTAGTGCAGCGGCGGCGCGACAAGACGCTGGAAAAAGGTAGTGGACTTAGAAGGTCGGCGGCGGCAGGCTGCCGATTAGTGCAGCGGCAGCAGCGGCGCGGGTAGGGTAGAATTAGGGTTTCTTTGGCGATAAGCCACTAGCTCTGATACCATGTGGAGAGTTTTGGGTGAATTAATTTTCTCGTATTGCTCACTAAAGTATATATAGAGTACAGATGGTATCAAATCCTACCAACTATAGAATTGTACAATAATGAAGGAAATCAAAACCTACCAACTATAGGACTGTACAATAATGAGAAAATATTCTACCAATAATAAAAAGATACACACAATTATATTTTAATATTATTAGCCTCAAATATACCATTTGAGTGTATTCACTCTCTTTGCTATGTCAGTGTGTGTTCAGGGGTATGAAGGTTATCGAAATGCCAAGTTTAAAGGGTAATTAAAAACAAAAATTAGTTTGTGCATGCACCGAATAAAAAGTATCAAGTTTATATCAATTTTAAATTCGTATTTCATTAGTACTTAAATTCGTTTTTGCTCATTCTAAGTATTTATTATGATGGAAGTAAGAGTTCAAATTTCATCAGTAGTGTAACATGTCTTTTTCCTTTCTGCTCCCCCTCACCCTCTACTAATGTAATATAAAAAATAGAAAGAAAAAAAAAACACTAAAGAAAACGGAACTATTCATCTTAAATCTTAAAGAAAGTGGCGATCAGTCAAAGATAAAATAGTAGCAGCAGCAAAGACTATGGAGCATATGACTATATGAGAATGCATACGTGAGAACATGTGACTAGAGTTGAGGTGGAACTAAGATTTTAATTTTACATATGGGTTTTGAGTTTTAGAATAGCGGCTTCAAATACAAGTCATAAATTTAATATGTATATATATTTAACAAATTTCTTAACATGAATACATTATCTAAGTAAAAACTTAGGTTCGGCAGAACTTATGGCCGGACTTCTATCTCCAAAGCGAGAGAATGATTCTTTCACACGCGTAATTGAGAGTTCTTTTAAATAGTTGAAATAATGCTCAAATTTAGCAAATTTAAAAGATTGAATTTGAGAAGGGGAACTTTGGTATAACTGGAAAAGTTGTTGCTATGTAATTAGGAGGTTACATGTTCAAGTCGTGAAAATAGCTTCTAGCTGAAATATAGCGTATGACTTGTGTATAAAAACCATTGTAGTCCGATATTTTCTCGACCCCGCTTATAGTGGTAGCTTATATTTGATCAAAATTTAGATCTACGTTTAAACATTGAGATTTTTTTCACAAGATAGGGTTAATCTTAGCCAACGATAATATATTATTTTACTAGTGGCAAGAAAAATGTTACATGATCTGCGGTAGCAGAGACGAATATATAATATAGAACCACACTTAATGATACAAATACGAAGTAACAACAACAGTACTACCCAATAAAATCCCACAAAGTAGGGTTTGGGGAGAGTAATATGTACGCAAACCTTACCCCTACCCGATAAAGCAGAGATGTTATTTCCGATAGACCCTCGGCTCAGGAAAAAGAAAAAGAGGGAGACAATTCATTAGTAACTCCAGTAGAAACCATAATACTAACAGAAGCATAACAACCAGAAGATAAATGACATGTAATAACAGTAACCAATAATTAAGGCCCGAGGCTAAGATAAGCAACAAGGATAATGTGGATACAAATACGAAGTAAATAGCATTAATAAATAGGTGTAAATATACGGGTCGAGTAACACAGGTTTCATTTTTACCTTCTACTTGTTAGGGATATAGTAGATATGCCCTAGATCCGATATCATATTTGATAACTTAAACATATTTTTGTGAATGTCATTTGATATAAAATATATGGCATTGATATTCTTTTATCATTATTATCAATTGTTTGATTATTTTGATAAGGTCCTTGATTAAATTTTGAGATTTGTCATCGTGATAGAGATCATGATAATGAGAGCAAAGTCTTTTACAATTTAATCTAAATTTGTTCTTGATCGTAGGATTATTAATTTGGACATTAGTAATCCGGTTAGATCAATATTTATGTGATCGTCTTTATCGGATAAAGATTAGTTGATCTCATTAACTAAATCACATAGATAGATGATATATATAGAGATATGATCATTGAACCGACTCATTGGATAATTCCTAATGGTTAGAATTACCATAACTGTCAATAGGATATTTTCTTGAAGAATGTGATGTAACCGTTTCCTTTGACTTGAGATCGTCATAGTAATTGACAAGTTATTTATTGTGATTTGATACTAGACACCTATGGTCCTAGGGCGATAGTTGAAAGGATATTGGGTACGATTAAATACTTGTAGAATTAGTGATTGATCAAGACGGATCTGTCAACTCTTGGTAATGAGTTTAAGCTCCATGTTGTCATGAATTATAAACGACCAAACTAAGACCTCGGCCAGGGCAATTGAATGAAAGAAGAAACGAGTTTCTTAGGTCATTCAATGATCGATTATATTTGACGTGAACACATAGTTGATCGCCTATTAGGATTTGACAGTTGAACCATATCCTAGGGTGATCCAGAGCTATAAGGACAGAAGGAATTACTACATTATTCTTCTACTGGTTCTTGAGAGTAAATTGTATACTTCATGCTATCCGGTCGTTAAGGAGTGTTGCTAGACGCCACCCTTGATTATTATATTGATATGATCAATTTACTACCGGTTTAGTATTGAACCTATGGGGTCGCACACTGACGAGTGTTCTGATCTTTGCTAAAGGATTAATTAACTTATTATTTGATAATTAGATTAAAGAATTTAATTAGTCAAATAAATTTAGTTATTAGTCCAAATGAAATATTATTATATTCTTTGCTAGCACAAAGATTATAATTAATATTGTGAATAAATTGAAGTTTCTGTTTGGAATAGAGATTAAATAATATTTCTTGGTTGAAATATATGTGATATATATAATTAATATTATTTTATATAATAGATGTATATAAAATATAATATTATTAAAGGCTTGTTAATAAATCCAATTTTGAATTGGATTATTAATGTGTAATTGAAGTTTTATCCTATTTGAAATGGGATTAATATTTTCAATAGGAAAATATTATATTAATTTAAAAGTTTACATTAATATAATCCAATTTAGAATTGGACTTATAAATTTTCCGTACTTAACAATAAAAGGAAAAAAGTATAATTTTGGAATTAAACTTTTGCCCTAAGTAAATTATTACCTCAACCAAATAGGAAAAGGATTTGTAAGTGATGCTATATAAAGGGTGATGGAGAAAATTTAAAAGTTTTTTTGTTTTTTTAATTTTTCTTGAGAAGAAAACCTACTTTGTGAAAGTGAGAGTACAATACAAAGTCAAGAGAGAGAATACAATTACAAGAAAAGTGTTTCTTGTTCTTCTAATTTGAGTTGAGATTTTTTGAGGAAAAATTTCAACACAATATTCTTCGTTCAATTCGTTCGCGGGTTTCATTGATCAAAGAGTTGATAGCAAGGATCGGTCTCGGTGTGGATACGCATAGAGTCTTCGCACTATCGAAGAAATTTCGAAAAAGAAACTCTCTTAACCAGGTACGTTTTTTATCCGATCTTTGACACGTAAATAAATTTAAAATATGGAAAATCAGCCTAGGATTGTTATTGTCTTCCGCTGCGTGTTACGAACACCCTTAAGCAATCATTCAGTGGTATCAGAGCCGTGGTTTATCGTGTCAAAAATTTATTTATGAAATATTTTAATATTATATTTGAAGAGTTCAAAGCATAATAGATGTGCCTTGTGCAATAGTTAAATCGTTTGAATGTTGATATTATTTTATTGTGGATAAAATATGCATTCATATAACTATTGAGATCATTCATAACTTTAATTTGAAATTTTATATTAGATACAATGAGAATCAATAATAGGTTACATGATTCTATTGTTATTTTAATTGTTATTAGTTCATGAGATGTTAATTAATAATAATATTCTAGCATGAATTCTTTTTATGTGATATATAATATATTAGAGGATGTTGAATTATGTTTTATTCCACGTGCTTGTCCATTACATAATTTAGAATTATTTATTTCATATGATGTAAATTAATTTAGGGCTAAGCATGTAGACTTTAAACTAAATTCACATGCTATAAAAGATTTGATCTTGGTGTTATTAAAAAAAAAGTTTTTGTAATAATTCCCTCTAACTAAAATTTGAGTTCTTAAATAATAAAATATAACATATTTTATTATAGAGCTATCCATCAAGGTAATTAATTTTACTTATTTCTTGTTTATAAGGAGCGGCCTGATTACCAGGAGACTTATAGTTCGAGAATATGTTAAAATTATTTATTGCATTAGATGTACGGATTGAAAGAATTATTCAATTTTACACTAAACGCCTGGACTACCCGGGGGAGTATAAAATTTAATAAGTTATTTGCTATCATGATGGTTAAACTCAACTATGCCAATAGGATCGACCTGACTACCAGGGGACTATTTGACATAGAGCTATTTAAGGAAATTGTATGTGGATACAATTGGTAAGAGTACCTACCTTTAAAATATATGTGAGAAACGACTTGATTTCCAAGGGGCTCATACATATTGTTAAAGGATTCCTTTACTCTACTAAAAGAAATAAAGATTTCGTAAACTCTAATGAGGGTAAATAGTTTAAAATAATTAGTGGAAATATCATTTAGATAAAAGTCCATGTCTTTATGATATATGCAAATATGTTCTTATATTACTGCGTTTTCTTTTCTATATTTTAGATTTCTCAATATGTCAGTTATATCACTGTGTGAAATATTTGAGACCAACAAATTGGTATGGCCAAACTTTGATGACTGGTATAGAAATTTGAGAATTGTCATGCATGAAAAGCTTATAGATGCGATCGATAAGCCTGCAAAGATAATCCCTCCAGAGAATGATGTTCAAGGCAACAAGGTTTATCATTAATAATTGGAAGAAAAACTGCAAGGTGTATCTTGCAACTCTAAATGACAAGAAACAAGGTGAGACATTAATGAAAAATGTTTTCAAGGTTTCCTTAGCTACTACTAATTCTTCACTGTGTGTATTAGATACTGGCAGTGGTTATAACATCTGCATATGTTGCAAGGGTTCAAGATAAGTAGGAGGCTAAAGAAAGGAGAAATTAGTCTACAAGTTGGAAATGGTGCAAAAGTTGTGGCCGTAGCTGTAGGATCAATTTCTTTAATAATGCCTACAGGCAAAGTACTTATGTTGGATGATTGTTATTACGTTCCTAAATTTGTTTCGAACATAATTTCAGCTTCCCTGTTAGACAAACGTGGTTTTCGCATTAATATAGACAATGATATTTGCTCTATTTATTATAGTGATAATTTATATGTGAATGGCTATCTCCAACATGATGTTTATGTCTTACCTAGTGTGAATGCTAATTCGATTATGCATGTTTCAAGTCTTAAGAGAAAAAGAGATGATCATGTAAATCAAACATACCTTTGGCATTGTAGGCTTGGTCATATTGGAGAGAAAAGAATTAACAAGTTGTACAGGAAGGGTACCTTGACAAGTATGATTTTGAATCATATCCAATTTGTGAATTTTGTCTCAAAGGAAAAATGACGAAATCTCCATTTGCTGGAAGTGGAGAAAGAGCTTCTGAATTATTGGGACTAATTCATACAGATGTTTGTGGGCCCATGAAAATTCAAGCTAAAGGTGGATATTCTTACTTCATCACCTTCACTGATGATATGTCAAGATATGGATTTGTATGTCTTATGAAACACAAGTCTGAATCCTTTGAAATGTTCAAAAGATTCCGTAGTGAAGTTGAGAAGCAGACTGGTAAAAGTATCAAAGTACTAAGGTCTGATAGAGGTGGAGAATATCTTAGTGAAGATTTTACCAGATATCTCAAAGAGCATTGGATTCTCTCACAGTGAACACCTCCAGGAACACCACAACATAATGGTGTGTCTGGAAGGAGAAATAGAACCTTATTAGAGATGGTGAGATCTATGATGGGGTTCACTGATCTTCCAATAAATTTATGGGGATATGCTTTGTAAGCAGCAACATACTTACTTAATAAAGTTCCCACTAAGTCAGTCTCTACAACACCATATGAGATATGGAAAGGATGTAAGCCTAACCTTAAACATATTAAGATTTGGGGTTGTCCAGCTTATGTTAAGAGACTACAGTCTGATAAACTTGACTCAAGATCTAATAAGTGTAGGTTCATTGGGTATCCCAAGGAAACAAGGGGATATTGTTTCTATCACCCTTCTGACCATAAAGTGTTTGTGGCTAGAGGAGCAACCATTTTGGAAAGGGAATTTCTTTTGGAAGGAAATTATAATGGAGAAATATAACTTGATGAAGATCAAGAAACTAATGAATCAACACAATATAAAGATCATGAGACCCAAGTTGAAGAACCTTTATTGGATGTCTTGAAGTTGCCAAGGAAATTTCCATCTTCAACGGTTGAAGTTCAAGAACTAAATGAAGTTCAAGAATAGGTTAATGAACCAGTTCCAAACCAAATTGAGCAACAACGAAATCCAACACAAGGTTAACAGGTTGTACAAGTACCTCTTCGAAGGTCTACACGAGAACATCATGTACCAACTAGATTAAATTTATTGGTACAAGATGATTTATCAAATGAGGTTGATCATAATGATGATGACCCTAATACCTATGAAGAGGCTATACAAAGTTCTGAATATGAGAAGTGGCAAAAGGCCATGGAATCCGAAATGGAATCCGTGAAGGAAAATAAAGTATGGACTTTAGTTGAACCTTCAAAGGATATAAAACCTATAGGTTGTAAATGGGTTTTTAAGAAAAAGATTGGAGCAGACGGAAAGGTGGAGACCTACAAAGCACGTCTTGTTGCCAAGGGATATTGTCAGAAAGAAGGAGTCGACTATGACGAGACTTGCTCTCCCGTGACAATGCTCAAATCTACTCGGATTTAGCTTGTTGTAGCAGCATACTATGATTATGAAATATGGCTAATGGATGTGAAAATAGCTTTCCTTAATGGTGAGTTAGAAGAGGAAGCGTACATGACACAAGCTGAAGGTTTCACATCTTCGTCTGATCATAATAAAATTTTTAAGCTACAAAGATCTATTTATGGATTAAAGCAAGCTTCTCGAAGTTGGAATATTCGATTTAACAAAACAATTGAGAAGTTCAATTTTGTAAGATGCGAAGAAGAACCTTGTGTGTACAAAAAGGTTAGTGGGAGCACAATTATATTTTTAGTGTTGTATGTTGATGATATATTGCTCATAGAAGAATGACGTACCGGCATTACAAAATACCAAGATTTGGCTATCTGAACAATTTTCATGAAAGATTTAGGAGAAGCAGCTTATATATTAGGAATAAAGATCTATAGAGATAGATCTAAGAAGCTGCTTGGACTTTCCCAGTATTTGTACATTGATACTAGCTTAAAGAGGTATAACATGGATAATTCCAAAAGAGGCTATCTACCGATTGTCACTGGAATTTCTCTTAGTAGGGAGGATTGTCCTAAAACACCTGAAGAGAGAGAATGCATGAGTAGGATCCCATACGCTAGTGCAGTGGGAGCTATCATGTATACCATGACCATGTACACATCCTGATGTGGCTTATGCACTTGTAGTGACTAGCCGATATCAGGGAAATCCTGGTGAGGAACATTGAAAGGTGGTGAAGACCATTCTTATGTACTTAAGAAGGACTAAAGACCAATTCCTCATCTATGGGGATTCTGAGTTGAAACTTGAAGGTTATACTGATGCAAGTTTCTCTTCAGATAGGGATGATAGTAAATCTCTGGTTATGTATTCACCTTAAATGGTGGTGCAGTGAGTTGGCAAAGTTTCAAACAAGCTACAGTAGCTGATTCAGTGACTGAAGCAGAATATATAGCAGCTAGTGAAGCTGCTAAGGAAGCTGTATGGATGAAAAAAGTTCTTAACTGAACTTGGTATGGTTCCTTCAATAGAAGTTGCGGTTCCATTGTTGTGTGACAATACTGGAGCCATTGCTCAAGCAAAAGAACCAAGATCACACCAAAAGTCCAAACACGTTCTGCGAAGGTATCACTTGATAAGAGAGATCATTGAACGTGGAGACGTCGAGATTCAAAAGGTTGATGGAAAGGAAAATGCTGCAGACCCATTCACTAAAACGCTTGGCACAAAGGAGTTTGACAAGCAAAAGTGAAAATTGGGGATGAAGTACAAGAGCGATTGACTCTAGTGCAAGTGGGAGATTGTTAGGGATATAGTAGATATGCCCTAGATCCAATATCATATTTGATAACTTAAACATATTTTTGTGAATGTCATTTGATATAAAATATATGGCATTTGATATTCTTTTATCATTATTATCAATTGTTTGATTATTTTGATAAGGTCCTTGATTAAATTTTGAGATTTGTCATCGTGATAGAGATTATGATAATGAGAGCAAAGTCTTTTACAATTTAATCTAAATTTGTTCTTGATCGTAGGATTATTAATTTGGACATTAGTAATCCGGTTAGATCAATATTTATGTGATCGTCTTTATCGGATAAAGATTAGTTGATCTCATTAACTAAATCACATAGATAGATGATACATATAGAGATATGATCATTGAACTGCCTCATTGGATAATTCCAAATAGTTAGAATTATCATAAACTGTCAATTAGGATATTTTCTTGAAGAATGTGATGTAACCGTTTCCTTTGACTTGAGATCGTCATAGTAATTGACAAGTTATTTATTGTGGTTTGATACCAGACACCTATGGTCCTAGGGCGATAGTTGAAAGGATATTGTGTACGATTAAATACTTGTAGAATTAGTGATTGGTCAAGACGAAATCTGTCAACTCTTGGTAATGAGTTTAAGTTCCATGTTGTCATGAATTATAAACGACCAAACTAAGACCTTGGCCAGGGCAATTGAATGAAAGAAGAAATGAGTTTCTTAGGTCATTCAACGGTCGATTATATTTGACCTGAGCACATAGTTGATCGCCTATTAGGATTTGACAGTTGAACCAAATCCTAGGGTGATCCAGAGCTATAAGGACAGAAGGAATTACTACATTATTCTTCTACTGGTTCTTGAGAGTAAATTGTATACTTCACCGGTTTAGTATTGAACCTATGGGGTTGCACACTGATGAGTGTTCTGGTCTTTGCTAAAGGATTAATTAACTTATTATTTGATAATTAAATTAAAGAATTTAATTAGTCAAATAAATTTAGTTATTAGTCCAAATGAAATATTATTATATTCTTTGCTAGCACAAAGATTATAATTAATATTGTGAATAAATTGAAGTTTCTATTTGGAATAGAAATTAAATAATATTTCTTGGTTGAAATATATGTGATATATATAATTAATATTATTTTATATAATAGATGTATATAAAATATAATATTATTAAAGGCTTGTTAATAAATCCAATTTTGAATTGGATTATTAATGTGTAATTGAAGTTTTATCCTATTTGAAATGGGATTAATATTTTCAATAGGAAAATATTATATTAATTTAAAAGTTTACGTTAATATAATCCAATTCAGAATTGGACTTATAAATTTTCGGTACTTAACAATAAAAGGAAAAAAGTTTAATTTTGGAATTAAACTTTTACCCTAAGTAAATTATTACCTCAACCAAATAGGAAAAGGGTTTGTAGGTGATGCTATATAAAGGGTGATGGAGAAAATTTAAAAGTTTTTTTGATTTTTAATTTTTCTTGAGAAGAAAACCTACTTTGTGAAAGTGAGAGTATAATACAAAGTCAAGAGAGAGAATACAATTACAAGAAAAGTGTTTCTTGTTCTTCTAATTTGAGTTGAGATTTTTTGAGGAAAAATTTCAACACAATATTCTTCGTTCAATTCGTTCGCGGGTTTCATTGATCAAAGAGTTGATAGCAAGGATCGGTCTAGGTGTGGATACGCATAGAGTCTTCGCACAATCGAAGAAATTTCGAAAAAGAAACTCTCTTTACCAGGTACGTTTTTTATCCGATCTTTGACACGCAAATAAATTTTAAATACGGAAAAGCCTAGGATTGTTATTGTCTTCCGCTGCGTGTTACGAACACCTATACGCAATCCTTCACTACTGCTCTACCTACGGCCAGTGGCGGATGTACACTTAAAATTTGGGTGCTCGAGCATCCATTAACCTCGACGCAGAGTATGTATAATTATATAGAAAATTTGAGAAAACGTATAAAAATTTACAAAAGCACCCATTAATGTTATGTACAAAAAAAAATTAAGCATCACAAACTTAAATTCGTAGATTCGCCGCTGCCTACGGCCCTAATCATGTCTGAGATTCGTACCAAACAAAGCTGCTGATTTTACAGTACTTGGCCGAGTGGTCCAAATTTTTGTGTGGTTAAACCTCATTTCCACTTCCCACTGTGGACACCCTTGTTCACATGTGAATTAACAAGGACAAAGTTTTGTAGGACAAAGTTTCCGTTCAATTTATGTGAAGTAATTTAACTCGTAAGAAATTAAGACCAAAAGAAATATTTTAAAATATATGATACTAAATACGTTAAGATACTCATGTAGTTATAACAGGAAAATTAAGATTAAATACAGAAGTTTAAAGTGAAATCTGTCACTTACAATGTTGATATTATTTTACTTGTTTATGTGGATGTCATGGATTCTATTATGTCTTCTTGAGCCGAGGTGAGGGTCTTTCAAAAATAGCATCTCTAGTCCTTAGGGATAAGAAACCTTACTTGCAGGATTTTATTGGATTGTTATTGTTATTTCAAATATAAAAAAATGTTATTCTTTTATTAACAGACTAAGAAAGCAAATAGTGTCACAAGATTTAATAATATTACAACATGAAAATAACATATGTATCACGTGTAAGTTGTACCCAACGTTTAGTATAAAGTTGATCAAGTTGCTTACTAATTCACTGCCTTGAACACAACACTGTGAAAATGGAAGAAATCACCAGCCAAAAGACTCATGTTCTAGTTCTTCCTTCCCCTGCACAAGGCCACATAAATCCAATTGTTCAATTTTCCAAAATTTTGGCATCAAAAGAAATTAAGGTGACAATTCTCACTATAGATTTTGTATGCAAAGCCATGCTATTAGATTGTGGCCCATTAATAAACATTGAGTCTATTCCACACGAGGCAATACCAGTAGAAGGAGTTGATAATTTTCTTGAATGGTTCCAAACACTAATGTTGGAAAAATTCAGTGGTATTGTTGAGAAATTTGGTGATTCTAAATACCCTGTGAAAGTTGTCGTAATTGATTCACTTATTACTTGGATAATTGACTTAGCACATGAGCTAGGTTTAAAAGTGGCTGCATTTCATACACAACCTGTTGCTCTCTCTGCGTTGTACTATCATATCGATCAGGAAGACTCTACTAATAAAATTCCATTTGATGGTTCTGCTCCTGTTTCGTTGCCTTCGCTTCCGTTGCTGGAAAAGGAAGATTTGCCTTCTTTTATCTGTAAGACTGATGCATATCCTACTGTTAAAAGACTTGTCTTTGGCCAGAACTTCAATTTCAAGAAAGCAGATTGGCTTTTGTTCAACACATTTGACGTGTTGGAGGAGGAGGTATTGTATCTCTCACCATGTTAAGATTAGATAAATTTTAAATCAATACAATTTTTCCCTCCAGTTTATTTAATATGGCAGTGTTCAATTGGTCCTGTGGAATTTAATAAAGAAAACAGACTTTTGGCACGTAATAAAAGTACTCTTAGAGAAATTTCTGGCTACAGTTCGAGTTGTAGAAACAGTCTCTTATGCAAGGTACTGCCTATAATAGATTCTTGTGATCCGGCCCTTCCCCGAACCCTGCTCATAGCGGGAGTGACGTGCACCGGGCTGCCCTTTTTATTTTTTTATTTTCTAAACAGACTAAGTAACCACCTAGAATACTGCAACATAATTATTTCTTTAGAATGCAGAGATACTGATACACACACATCTCTACAAATTTCTATATGAATAATCTTATGTTTTTGGTGCTGAATTTGTACAGGTGGTTAACTGGTTAAGGACCCAATATTCAATCAAAACGATCGGACCAGTTGTTCTATCAATGTATCTTGACAAAGAATATGACTCAAGTCTAACCAAGCCACATTATGAAACATGTAACAAGTGGCTAGACTCAAGAGAAATTGGCTCAGTTATTTATGTATCATTTGGAAGTTTGGCCAGTCTTGGAGAAAAACAAATGGAGGAATTAGCATTGGGTTTAATAACGAGCAACTCCTACTTCTTGTGGGTAGTTAGAGATACTGAAGAAAACAAACTTCCAAATGAATTCATGTCAAAGGTATCAGAAAAAGGACTAATAGTGAATTGGAGTCCTCAACTTGATGTCTTAGCTCATCAATCAGTTGGATGTTTCTTCACTCATTGTGGATGGAATTCGACGCTCGAAGCGTTGAGTTTGGGAGTGCCAATGGTGTGTATGCCTCAGTGGGCGGATCAACCAACTAATGCAAAATTTATTACTGATGTATGGCGAACTGGAATTCGAGTTAAAGCTGGAAAAGATGGTATAATTACAAGAGAAGAAGTAGCAAATTCAATAAAGGAAGTGATGGAGGACAAGCAAGGTGAAATGTTAAAAGAGAATGCAATTAAATGGAAAAATTTTGGTAAGGAAGCAGTTGATAAAGGAGGAAGTTCTGATAAGAATATTGAAGAAATTATTCAAGCTTTTAATGCACTAAATGAATAAAAATTTCAGAAAGCTCTGTTTGACAAGTGGTTTAGATTTTAAGTGCATGTTTAGTTTGTTGTTTCCAATCGTATTATTATGTATTGTTTTGTTAAGATTATGTTGAAATAAGTTTGAATAGACTATATATATTTTGTCATTATTTTTGTCGTTTGATTTGATTGTATTGTACCGTATAATAACAGTTAGGTTGCTAAAATGCTCTTTAACTCTAAGTAAGCCAAACAATTACTTTATTCACATAGCAAAAAAGATATCTTTCTTTTTATATGAAAAAGTCTACTTTTATACTACAAGTACTAAATATTATTCTTTTAAACATGTATAATGATATTATTTTTGAAAATTGGGGCCTCCCAAATTTGGCGGCATAAGACACAAGCATTATTAACTACAACATTAGAGTTGGCATTGCTTAAGATCTTAAATTGAATATGTATATAATTTTATTAAAAATAAATTATTTGAACATTGATCTTAAACATAATACATTATTTCTATAATACGTAATTACATTAAGAAAAAAATAAAAATATTAGAATTAAAGAGTAGTAATAAATATAGAAAATAATATTCTTTTGGAGATGCACGCATACAACTTGTAATGTAATATAACAGCTCCCACGTTACATTACAGGCTGAGTCCAACTACTGCCACGTTATATTATGTCTCTTTTTGACTTTTCTTTTTCTTCCTCTTTTGCCTACGTAAGCGTCTCTATTCCTTCCTCACATGGGAATGCAATACTCTACTCATTAATGGAAATGCTACAAAATCATACCATTAAGTTTTTAAAGTTGACACGAGCTAGAGTTTAATATTAAATTATCATGTTTAAAATAGTGCCACCATCCATTAAATATTATTCTCCTACCCCAATTTATATGACATTTTTATTGTTTTAGTCAGTCAAAAAAAACAGTAACATATTTTTATATTAAACACAAGTTAACTTTAATCTTCTAACTTTTAGGGGCGAAGCTAGAGCTTTGGACGCGGTTTTGATTGAACCCAATAACTTTAATCCTAACTTTATAGTTGTTTTCAAAAATGTATTGAATATGTACAAATTATTAATTAAGAACCAGTAACTTAGAAGGAATAAATTTTCAAAGCTATTAGCTTCATATCTTGGCTCCGCCTCTACTCACTTTATTCTTAATAAAATGATTTATAGACACCTAAATTTCTATTGTTCACAATTTTTGTTTTAAATTTCTCTATATATCGTTCCCGGTCAAACATCCTCACAAAATTTGAACGGAGGAAGTATTATAAAATAGAGCGACCATCCACATTAAACATTATTTCATGACTTTTGCCAATTTGGAATCAAACGACGTGTAACTGCAGTACTTCACGCAGCCAACTACAACGTGTTGAAAAAGAAAAATTAGTCAATCAACAAAAACTATAATTTCAAAGAGCAGATTATTATCACAATATAATATCCACGTTCCAAAATATTAAATTCTGCACTAATTAAAACTGACTTATTGAAAGTGATACAAAGTCTTTTTTTTTATTGAATACATATGTCTAATTAATTTGATGCGCGGACATCTGCTGCATGTTAACTTTCCCTATATTAACTTAATACACTTTCTTTGAGTTTAGTTACATTAATGGCTTGCTTCCTTTTTTTTTTCTCTTCTTGTCTACTCTCAAACTACTTTGATATAAGTCTAAAAATAAGCTGAAAAAGAGAGAGCTAACAAAAAAACTGAGGGCAAACTGGAAGAAATCAGCAGCAAAAAAACTCATGTTGTAGCTCTTCCTTCTCCTTTACAAGGCCACATAAACCCAATGGTTCATATTTCCAAATGTTTGGTATCAAGAAGAGTTAACGTGACCATTTTCACGTTAGATTTCGTTTGCATGTCCATGTTATCGGACTGTAATGGCTCATTAATCAACATTGAGTCCATTCCACACGGCGAATTGCCACCAAATGGAACCAATGATGATCTTCTTGAATGGTACCAAGTACAATCACTACAACAAATTTGATTAACAGTGATGATTTATTGTCACCTAAAATTCATAATTCGTCACAAAAGATCTTTGGTGACAAAATTTTTTTTGTCAAATCTTTCGTCCTTAAAACACCGTCACTAATAATATACAAAGACAACTTTGTGTTTCGTCACTAAATAAAATTATATTAACTACAAAATTGTTTTTTGTCCATAAATTAATAGAATTTATGACGATCTTGTTCTTCAAAAAAGGTATTAAAAAATCGTAGTTGATAGTGCATTTTCGTCACTGAAAAGGTCATTAATACCGATAAAACTGCTTTGTCACTAACTATTTAGTTTAATTAGCGACGACATAAATTGTCTACAAAATTATATATATTTCGTAGTTGAACAATTGCAATATCATTACTAAAGAATGCCTTTTATATATATAAAAAAATACTTTGTCCCTAATTGTATTAATTAGTGACAACTTTGCTTTAGTTAACTTATCATTTCGTCACTAAAAATAGTAATTTTAGTGAAAACAAAAACGTTACTACAAAATCATCATGATTATTGACAATTATAATTGTTCAAAATAAACAGACAGTTAATTTTCTTTTTATGAACTAATGTCCTACACTAAAAATATGATTGTCTAAAAAAGTACAACACAATCAAATCACTGTTGCATCGATCTCCTTTCTTGTGAGTTCTTTCCACTTGTTTTGGAAGCGAAAGAAAATTTCCAAACTCATTTGATAGATCTGTTGATGGAATTGTTTTGATTGACCTCCATTTCATCTTTTCTCCCAAAGCCTTCTTAATTTATCAATACCTTTATTATAGCTTGTCCACAACCTTCCTTGATTCGAGGTGCCTGCACCTATTTATAAAAAAAGTCAATTCAAATATTATTTAACATATATATTAACTAGATGGCGTGTGCCTGTGCTCTGCACGAACGTATGCCCCACTATTAGAATTTAATATTGAGGTACATGACATGTAAATGCTTATAAACATACGTGGAGTTAATTCAAAACCAATAAATAGACATGGTCTTGATATTCTTTTACTAATTACAACTTTGGATATTTTTATCAAAGGCCAATAAATCAAATATAACAGAGAGGAAAAGATATTAAACAAAAAGTATTTATGATGAACTTAGACATGGAATTGCAGATTCTAAAATCTAGAAGTTGTGTATAAGTCTTTTTCTTTCCTTCTTACAACAACACATTCAGAATATGATTAGCCAATTCAAGCTTTTTATGCATAAACCCACGTTCCAAAGGTGATATAATAAAAGATGCTTCTAAACGCGAAAAACAGATGGCCATACAAAAAACTAATTTTGCTTACATGTTTTGAATGTATCAAATTGATTCTCGACTGATCAGATGGTGCTGACTTCAACATCTGTCTAACGAACTCCATTAGAAAAATATATTGGAAAGAAGCATGAATGTATTAAAGAAACTGAAACAAATACCACAAAGGCTTTAGGCTGCAACAATTGTAAGTAGAGCACTTTTTGCAGAAGAAGAAGATAAGAAGAAAATGAAACAAAAAAAAGCTGCTCGAACTTAAGAAATTTCAAACCTTGGAAAGACCATCAATAAGGGACATGATTCGAGCCCCAACGGGTGGAATAAGGGGTTCAGGAACCCACATTGACAAAAGCATACTGATTAGCATTCTTCACCTATACAAATAGCATGTACAGAAGTGAAGGGTATCAACCAGGCTTCAGTGAGAATCCACCTTGAAGATTGAATCGCCTCTCCTGTAACAAAAAAATAATAAAGTGATTTTATTTTGACAAGTTGAAATATAATCAACAATTAGGAGGGGCACGAAAAAGTCAAACAACAAGATGGTGAGTATCCAAATATATGCATTTAGAGCATAACACGACTGCCTTATGACTTACCCTTCCAGTTTCTTCCACTTCCTTCCTCCATATAAATAGTTAACATGCTTAGCCAGCTCTCGTGTCAACTCCAGGTCTTGCTTCTCATCCTCTCCGACAGGGACAAAATCAGACTGCCGAAGGATGCTTTGATACATCAGCATTATCGAGCCAACATATTCCGAGTATGTATATTACATCACACCTGCAATCTCATACTTTGTATATTCAATTCAACTCACGGTTAACAAACTTAATACATCGTTCAGATATCATGAATTTAGCTTCCTGCTCTTATTTCTTTTAAGAACTTCTCATCGAACAAATCTAAAGCACACAAATGATCGGAAACTAACTACTCCATGGATATTCATGGAAGTAACTTACTTGGGGAAGTACTTTAAAACATTCTTCTTTAGGAAGATTTCAGCCAAATATTAATGCATAAAAGTGGAAATTTAGGCATCACATGATATTCTGCATTACTGCTTATAATATAACTACTAACTCGCAGGAATAATATTAGAAATCCTAAAGCCGTCTTTAGTAGCAATATCCAATTTTAAAATACCGCAGACTTCTCAACTAAAAGTGGATCATAACACCAAAAAGATGTTCATCTCTTTTTTACATAGTTCAGGTAACTATATACAATTTTATTAATATGTTATATACATAAAATTAAACATAGTCTACCTCGGTGTCGGGATCTTTCAACTTAGATTCAGCCTCTGTAACTACTTGGTGGCATAAATCACAGCTCTGTCCAGTTTGACTTATGATTTCATTCCTTCTCTTATTAACTTACGTACAGTTTTGACTTCTTTAAAAATCCATATGGCTTATACTTGCTCAGTACAGTATCGGAACCTCATCTGATTAGTTCTTCTAAAGACCGTGAAAAACAAAATGATTTCGATCAATTTCTGTCAATGTTTAAGGATGTGAGATAGTAGATAAATATCAGACAAAATGAATTTAATTCTCACTTAATTCCTTCCTTCCCTTTACTTTATTTTCTCTGGTATATTTTGATTTCTTAAGAAGTTGGAAGCTTAGACATACTCATTATAATGAAGACGACATCCAATCAATTAATTAAGTTTCCTTTTTGATCTCATCAAGGGAACCCTAAATGATCAGTTCTTATGATGTCGTTGAGAATTAAGGAGATTCTTGTTAATGGAAGGGCAATTGGATTCTGACCATAGGAGAAATTAAATAAAGCTGTAAATAATGTTCATAAATTAATTGATTATTTGGTTGCTCAATTAAAGCAGTACAGCTATCCCACGACTGCAGCAACAACAACAACCCAGTATAATCCCATTTAGTGGGGTCTGTGGAGGATAATATGTACGCAGACCTTAGCCCTACCCATGGATAGAGAGCCTGTTTCCAAATAGACCCCTGACATCGTTCCCTCCAAGAACTTTTCACCTTGCTATTGGTGAGACTCGAACCCACAACCTCTCGGTTGGAAGTGGGGGTTGCTTACCATCAGAGCAACCCCTCTTGTTATCCCACGACTGCATTAAACCAAAAAATGACAAAGTACCAGAAATATCTTCAGTTTCAGTAATAAGGTGGTTATGCGCTGATAATTCTCTAACAGTACAGCAGCAGCTAGAACCAAGTATGAAAAGACACAGGCAGACCCTAAAATCCATGCTGCGAACGAGAAAACAATCAGTCAGCTTGATTGAGGAAACAGTAAATCGAAGCACAAAGAAAGTAATCTACCAATAGACATACTAATAGGACTTGAAGAATGGTAACTGGGAGTAGCAAAGGTTTTCAATTTTCAATAGTGAATTAACAAAGTGCTCTGTCCCGACAAAGTATATCTGTCAAGAATTGTAAAACCAATACGAATACACAAATGAAGCTTATGCCCACATTAAAGACTTCCTTTTATTAAACAGGAATATGATCTCGCATTTATTCTTCGCCAATAATACATTCCAGATCAGAGAATTAGAGGATCCGAAGAACCTTATGTTGCACAAGCAATCAGAACAGTGATGTCTTTGCAATAATTACAGTGTGTTGTCATGATTCGCAATCAATATCATGCCTTTGGAACTTCAAACACGTAAAATGAGCAGAAGCAAGCAAATCAGAACAAGATTTAATTATGTTTTGCTTGGCTTATTTCTGGCTCATCAAAGTCCAAACCATTCTCACTTTAGATTAGAATATCAGCCTTAAGCTAATCTTAACTACTCCAGTATCAAACTACTCTAAGCAACAAAATGGATTAATTATAATGCTTATTTGGTGATCTCTAATATCCTTAAGATGCATCGAGACTTAGAAAAGGTCGTCTTTATCCTTTTTCATTTGACTCTTGGACTAGATTATAACTGCACCTGCTAAAAAAGAACCCAATTTGGCACATGCGAATCAAACAAAAACAAACTACTCTAAGCACTAAATAGATAAAATTGTAACTATCATTCCCATCTCCTATATGCTTAAGTTACCCTGAAAGCTAAACAAGATCTTCCTCTCCCCCCTTTAAATTAAAATCGGAATTAAAATTGGACCTCTTTAACAACCCCACCCCCCTCTTTCCCCCGGTCCTTTTTTAAAATCGGAGATATTCGGACCAACTTGGTTGCACCTCGACTAGATCCACTAGCCAATCCATCCAGACTATTTTATAACCTTGGGATCTAATCTTTTCAATAGATATCAAAATACATAGAGTTCTTCTACACTAAGAAAAAGACTTCTGCAAATGTTTGGTGATGGGATGTATTTCAGCGGACCTTATCCTCTATATACATAGTGTTTAAGAAACTTTATCATTTGGGAAAGGAAGGGAATTATTGGATATACATATCTACGTTGCAGCAACTATGTGAGGAGAAATTCCATTTTGCTAGTTCCTGTTTCCGTAACACAGTGAAGTGCACAAAGTTTCCTCTACATACAACTTCTCCATATTTTCATATATTCAATTAAGGTATGTTTTATTTTAAGGCATGTAATTGTTGAGAATTCAGTGGACGGGAGCGGAAACCGTGAGTCCAACTCATAGTAATTGTATAAATAAGCTATGGGCTCTTTTTTTTGGTCTGGATATTGGTGGTGGTGTGGTAGCTCGGGTAAAACTTGGTTGTTGTTAAAAGGAGGTCGGTTGTGATGTACACCATTGTTTATAGCCTCAGGAGCTTGTCTCTCTTTGATTGCGTGATGGTAGTGTCGGTATAGTTGTAGTTGTAGTTGTAGTTTTAGTTGATGTTGTGGTTGTGCTGTTATTATTATGCTTCGTGAGTTTGAAAGAATAAAGTGTACAAAGCTATCATATACGAGCATATTCGTTGTTATTGGCTGTTACAACTTGTGGGAAGTCATATAAGAAGGGGAGATGCTGCCCGTTTTATTATAAATAAGTTGTGGTCGAAACATAATAGTTATGCCGTTTAAATAATAACAATAGTATTGTTTCTCTTATTGTAGACTAAGGAGTCGTGACAATTGTTTAGCTTGAGATTGTGGCATTATATACAAGGTATGTGAGGCTATCCCGTTCCTTCTTTTGCACGACTCCAATTATATATAATGTAATGAACGAGCTTCCAAAGAAACTCTACTCTTAGAAGCTAGCAGTACCTACATTGTTTCCCCTCTTATGGATTGATTGATGTTAATGTTGCTTCTCTTATTCTTATGTTATCAATGTTGTTGGTACTTCCTTATTCTTATAAGGTTCATAATGAAGAGTTTGGGTATATCGAGCTCCACGTGGTCGGGTATGATTCTATCGAGGCTTATGATAGCCTGGTACGTTTTTTTACCTAGCCTATTATGGTCGGGTATGATATGATGATGATGACGCCCACAGAGGAGTATGTTTTCAAAGTTTATGTATTTATACATATGTATCATGCATTTCATGTCAGAAGCCTTCAAAGGTGCTTAGATGTTACAGGTTATATATTTTCTATCCCTACTTACATTACTGTTTGTATTTATGGTTCCCTGCCTTACATACTTAGTACCTTATTCGTACTGACATCCTTTTATTCGTGGATGTTGCATGTCGTGTTTCAGGTTCTGATAGACAGGCAAGTGCAACTCCCCTACCACAGTAGCTGTCCAGTTTAGTGGTGATTGGCAAGATCCCTTATCCAGACTTACCGTGGTCTTGGTATGCATTTTCTTTATAGACATTATAGGTATGTCGGGGCCCTATTCCGGCTATGTTGCAGCACTTATATTCCTTTAGAGGCTCATAGACATGTGTCGACTCATATATAGTTTGGTATGCCTTGTCGGCTGGTTTTTGTTATATAGTTTTTCATGGTAGCGTGGTAGCTCGTACCTTATATATAGTTTCTTGATTTTGTGGTCATCCCATGTTATGTATGTTCATGCCATCATATTTTATTATTGGTTGTCCATGATCCATGTCTTCTATTTATATTGATTTTGTCAGCTCTAGAAGATAATAAAGAAGGTTAGATAAAATGTATGTTGGTGCTCGGCAAGTATGGTCGTGTGCTAGTCATGGCCCTCCAGTTTGGGTCGTGACAATTCTACCATAAAGCATAAGAAGAAATAAAAATAATGAAAAAATGAGAAAAAGTTGCAAAAAATCCCGAACTGGGTCATTGGTTAATCTACACTAGGCTAGAAGGCTTAAGGTTGGGAAGAACTAGGTGTTTGGTTTTTGACTGGGAGGAGTTTCAACATATCTTAAAGAATGCCACCATTCTTCTTTTTTTTTTCTCTCTTGCCAGCTCAGATTTCACACATCTCTTTTAGTATCCACCTCAAACAACCTCTTCTTTAACCTTTCAATCTCAGCATCCTTAAACTCACTTTCTTGCACCAAGGCTCTGACCTTGCTATTCGTTGGTATCTTTTTGGATGAGATAGGTTCTTTAGGAGTGACACTGACTTCATAATTGCAAGCAAGCAGAGTATTAACCTAAAAATAATCCACACTTGTACTAACCTCCCACTTTTTTATAGGTACATTGAAATGTACAAGAACAGTTGTGGGAATGTAGCCATCGGGAATGGTATGAGTTTTGGTGCCATTAATAACTCTATCAAGAAGATAAATTATAGCTTTCAGTCACTTTCTTATGCAAGTCTTGCGAGGGTTTTCTCTACAGGTGAACCATGTTCATCTCCCCAAACAACAAGTGCACATGTGTCTTTGGTTAACTCACATGAGTGGGTAAAGAATCAGCCACTCTTGTCCCCTTTCCCCTCACAGTACTCCTAGCACCCTTGCTTTCCTATTTTTTCTTTTTCATTTTTACCACCAACTTCTCCAGATTTTGTACTCTCAATACCTGCTATAGATCCTACAAATCTATTTTCCAAATTTGCAGCAACATTAGAAATTGTCTCAGGAGAAACTTTTGAATCAGAAGGTACCTGTTCAGTTTCGGAAGAACTACTTTCTTCCCCCTGAGTAGCAGATTTAAAAATATTTAGGTAGTTTAATACGATTAGGAGTCTTGAACGTAACTGGTTCACTTGTAACGGATAAGTTCACAAGAACTTTGGTATTTGATAGGACCCTGCTCATGATCCAAATATAGTTATTTAAAATTATGCAGAGTGTAAAAAGCATACCGCATTTTCTTGTTGAACCAGGTTCTTCGCTGATAATTCTCTTGTAAGTCTAAATTTGCCAAAATAGAGAAAATATCATTAGAGATTAATGAGCCATTTTAACACATGGCACAAGAGTATACTATGTAAAGCGTGAGACTGAGTAATATTTAATCTAATTATACACAATTTACAAACTTTCTAACCAAAACTTTTTTTCAATTGTTTTTCATTTTTTTCAGTTTAACCTTGAAATGGTCTTTTTATGTGATCTTAATCATCCTTAATTCAAACCTGTTCCTCTCAAAGTGATATTTATTACGGCTTTGTGAAGATGTTAGCAATTTTCTTTTCAGTAGCACAAAACTCTAAAGTGATGAAGCCTTTCTCATAGTTGTTCCTAAAAAATGGTGTCTAACATCTATGTGCTTAGTTATCTTATGATGAACCGGATTATTGGTCATACTAATAGCACTAGTGTTATAAAAAAAGGGATGCAACCAACTTCAATACCAAACTCCATCAACTGTTGCTTGATCTATAACAATTGAGCACAATCATAATGCAGCAACGACAAACTAAGCTTCAACAATAGATAAGGCCACTGAATTTGCTTTTTAATAGACCATGACACAAGACATGAACCATGGAAGTGTTCCATACCTGAGGTGCTCTTCCTATCCACTAGGAAACCTGCATAATTAGCGTCAGTATATCCCACTAGGTTAAAATTACTATCTTTTTGATACCAAAGGCAAAGGCCGGTGATGCCTTTCAAGTATCTTAGTATTCTCTTTACATTAGTTAAGTGGGACTCTTTTGGATTTGCCCAAAATCGAGCACAAAGACATACTGCACATAATGTCAGGTCTACTAGTAGTGAGATATAAAAGAAAACCAATCATTCCCCTATACAACTTCTAATCAATAGATGAACCAGGTTCATCTATGTCCAATTTCATGGATGTTGCAATAGGAGTGTCAATTTCATTGGATGTTCCTTCCTCTGGGAATAGGTTCATGGATAGGTTCCCTCGAGGTTTGAGGATCAGTTCCTCTCAATCCAGTTCCCCCTGTCATGTTGCCCTGGGTAGAAGGACCTGTTCCATCACCTATTCCTTCCTGTGATGCATATTCAGGATGGACTGTGGTTTCACTATTTGAATTTCTTATCAGCCCAATCTCTTCATTATCTTGTTCCTTCATCTCAGAAAGTAAACTAACATATACATTTTTTTCTACACACATAGTTTTTTACTTATATTGTATAATCTTTACTATGTTAAAAGTATCCCATGAGTACTTCTTCATCACTTTTGGGATCATACTTACCTAGGGAGATTTTTTCATTGTTGTGCACAAAGCACTTGCATCTAAATGCCCTAAGATGGGATATATTTAGCTTTTTCCCTTTAAGTGACTCTTAGGGAATCTTCTTAACAAGATGTCTAGTCATGCACTATTTATGATGTAGCATGCAAAAATTCAGCAAACTTGGCATTTTCAAATTCAGTTCCATAATCAGACCTGATTGATGCAAGTTGATTACCTAGTTGTTTCTTATTTTTTCTAACAAAAGATCTATACATGTCAAATTCTTCATCTTTAGATGTTAAAAATAATGTTCAAGTAAACCTAGAGTTATCATCAATAAGCACCATCACATATATTTTACCACCTCCGCTTAATATTCTCATTGGACCATAGAGATCCATATGGACCAGTTCGATCGTTCTAGTGGTGCTTACCGTTTTCTTGCTTTTGAAAGAGGATCTTACCTGCTTCTCTTTTGCACAAGTCTCACAAATTTTGTCTTTCTTGAACTTAATGTTAGGCTGTCCTATCACCAAGTCCTTGGAGACTAGTTTGTTGAGTCGACTTAGACTGGCATGTCCAAGTCTCTTGTGCCAAAGGAATGGATCATTGTCCAACACACTTAAGCAAGTGAGTTCATTTTTTGAAAGTGTGGACAAATCTACAATGTATGTATTATTTACTTGTTTTCCCTACAAAATAATCTTTTCAGTGGTAAGATTAATCACAAAACATTTGGTAGAGGTAAATGCTACCAAGTTACATATATTACACAATTGTGAATGTCTTATTAGGCAATACTTTAGGCCATCTATCAAGTAACATTCTCAATAGAGTGAGAATCAATCATACCTACCTTTCCAACCCTAATGATCTCACCTTTCGACATTACCTCCTTTAAGGTCCTCAAGTGAAAGAAGCTGGTTCTTGTTTCCTGTCATATGTTTAGAGAAACCATTATCCATGTACCATATTTGGCTGCTCCCCTTCACTTAGACACACAAAAGAAAATCAGGGGTAAGTCTTAGGAACCCAAACTAGTTTGGGTCCCTTTCTATAGGCAAATGGATGATTCAAATTCTTTTAGCCCAACCTGGCAACCTATTTTTCCCTTGAACAAATTCGTTATTCTTTTGACTAGCCTTTTCTTTTGCAATACATTCAGATATATAGTGACCAATTTTACCACAATGTGTACAAATTATGTTCTCAGGAGGTATGAGGTACTTGCTTTTGGGATCCCACTTGGTGTAGGGGTCTCATAGCCAAGTCTTCTCTTATTGCTACTACGGTGTTCATGTATCCATGAAAGTGCATCGGAGGACCTATTCCATTTACAGGTTCTTTCTAGCTCATGATTAACCTTGTTTAGATCCTCCTTAAGGAATCTTATCTGCTCATCTCTTTTGCACAACTCATCTTTCATTTTCCTTACATTTTATTCTAAATTTAGTTGTGTGTGATCAACTTTCTTTTTACTATTTCCTAATTTCAATTTTAGATTTTCAGATCTAATCTTTAGGATAGTGGTATCAAGTTCATGAACCTGGTTCTTTAACTCAGCATTTTTACTTTCACTTTCACTAGCCTTAAGTTCTAGATTTTTCCACTTAGCTTTTAAAATCACACACTCCTAAGGCAGTTGTTCCTTTTCATTATTTAGATCCTCAGATTCATTAATGAAATCCAATAGTAACTCAGATAGCCTTTCTTTATACAAAAATGTAATGTTGTCTTTGAGATGAATTATACTTACCTCAAATTCCTCATCGAGTTCTCCAATTGCCATAAGTGTTGTTCATCTCCATCTTCATCCTCTGAGTCCTCATCTGAGATTTCTCCCCAGGAAGCAACCATAGCCTTTGTTGATCCTTTGTTATTCTTGGGTTGAACATGTTCCTTCGTTCAACTCTTTACTTTTTCCATTAAATTTCCCATTGAGGGCAGTTTTTGATGTGATGATCAATCTTCCCACACTTGTAATACCTCTCATTAGTTTGTTTTTCAGGAACCCTTGGCTATCTATATATTTCACTTCTTGAAGGACCATTTCCTCTCATTAGGTACTTCATGAAGTCCTTTGTGATCATGGTCATTTCATCCTCCTCCAGATCAGCACCTTCAGTGATTCTGAATGCCATGCTCTATTCCTTCTTGGTGCATACATCTTCCTGGTTGTCGTCTAAGTTCATAGGTAGTGAGATTTCCAATTAGCTTGTCCAACTTAAGAGTGGAAATGTTCTTTGATTCCTGAATAGCAATGATTTTGCTTTCCTAGGTGACTGGTAGAACCCTTGTCAAAAATTTCTTAACTTTGTCCTCCTAAAAAATAACCCTTCCAAGAGACTTAAGTTTATTTGTCAGTGTGGTGAACATTGTATACATCTCTTGGATGGTTTCCCCTTCCTCCATGGTGAAATTCTCATATTGAGAAAATAGCAATTTTCTTCTAGACCTCTTCACTTGAGGTGTTCCTTCATAAGATACTTGTAAAGTATCCCAGATTTCCTTAGCAGTGGTGCAACCTTTAATTCTACTGTATTCGTCTTGATCAAGTCTACGCACAAGCCATTTTTTGTATAAAAATACAATTCTCCCCTCAAATATGAATACTAGATTGGAGTTTTATAAAGCCCCTTATCGGATTTGAACCGATGACTTACGCCTTACCATGGCGTTACTCTACCACTGAGTTAAAAGGGCCTTTTTGATTTAATTCCGGAATTATTCACTATGTGGATAAAATATCTATATGTACATATATTATAAACACAAGTATATATGCATAAGTACATGCAGTAGATACATAGTGTCTAGTGGCTCATTGTTGAATAATAAAATGGATTTACCTAGGAAGTCTAGGAGAAAATGCAATGAATTGTTTCAAGACCGACTCGAATTGCTTTTTTTTCTTTTATTGAATTGATCCCACCAGAACAAAATTCACTTGGTTGATACATGTACATACACCTATCAATTCAACATAAAATTCAAGATATTTCATCGAATCATGGAATGAAGAGATTCTACTTTTATCATTCTTTTCCCATTTCCTCAAATCCCGAACATTGCAGTCATCTCTTGTTTTTGGTACATCTACTTGTGACAACCCGGACCATCGTCTCATGTGTTAGCGTACCGTTTTCCCCATATTATGCTTCTTCATGTTTTATTATCGGTATTGGTTGTCTTGGAGGTAGTTCGGATTTGTTTTAGTAGGAATTGAGACACTTAGTGTCTTTAAGGAAGGTTGGTTTGGAAAAAGTCAATCGGATAAAGACTAATGAGTTAGAGGGATCGGATGTGATTTTCTGTGATTTAGTTAGCTTCGGGGATGATTTGTGACATTGGAGCATGATCAGATATGGTTTTGGTGGTTCGGTGAAGAAGTTAGCTTGTTTTGGCGAAGTTAGTATTTTGGCGATTTCTCATTGGTAGGTAAGATTTTGATCTGAGGGTTAAAATAGAATTTCGAGAATTGCAGTTGCTTTGTTAGGTTAATTGGGACGTGTGTACAAAATTTCAAGTGATTTGGAGGTGATTTGGTTGGGTTTTTGATAGAATGCGAGTTTGAAGATTTTGAATAACTTAGGCTTGGATTTGTTGAGAATTGAGGATTTTAGTATTGTTTGATGCGTTTTGATAATTGGAATGAGTTTGGGTGATTTTTTATGATGGGTTGTCACTTTTGGTTTAGGCCCGGGAGGCCTCAGAGTGAATTCAAATGGCAAACGGAAGGTTTTTGGGACTAAGATGTTGCAGATTTTTTCCAGTTTTGTGTTGCAGATAATTTGTTCAATGCGATCGCATAGGTGATGTTGAGATCTCATAGTGGTGATTTGTGAGGCTGGATTTTTGTACAATGTGTTTGCACCCAGTGTTCGCGATCGCAGAGGGTTGTTGGGTAATGCTACGCGTTCGCAGAGGTTCTTCAGCGTTCGCATATGAGGATCTGAGGCTAGTGTATGCTGCTCAGTGCATTCGCATAAGGTGGCACGCGTTCGCATAGGCCCAGGAATTTATGCATTGTGATCACAGGGTCTTGCTGTGATCGCATAGAGGGAGTTTTGGGAGTTTAAATTTTGTTCATTGCGATCGCTAGCCTGGGGTTGCGATCGCGTAGGGGAAAAGAGCCCTGCACAGAAGGGTTTTAATAACATTTCATCCGCGAGTCAAGTCTAATTTACATTATTTTTTAGAAATCTTGAGAGCTTTTGGAAGGGTATTGAAGGGGATTTCGACTGGGATTGATTGGAGGTAAGTCCTATTACCAAAAGTCTTCATTTAATTGTAGAATCCCCCTTGAAATTCATGAAAATTTGATTAAAAAGGGAAGAATTAGGGCTTGAATATTTGAATGAGAAATGGGGAGTTGAGGGAGAATATGAGCTCGGGTTTTGGAGTTTTTGATATATATAGACTCGTGGAGAGATAAGGAATCGATGCTTTAAAATGTTATAAATTCCGAGAAGTGCGCCCGGTTATTAGGTTTTGTAAATTTCATGAATTTCAATATTTTTTCGAGTCGTTTTGATTGGGTATTGTTCCTTTAGCCTATTATGATGTATTCGTTGTGGTTTTGGCTAGATTCAACGCGCGAGGAGGTTGATTCGAGAGGCAAGAGCATAGTGAGGTAGGATTTTGGCCAGCTTGAGGTGAGTAGTGATTGTAAATGGTATTCATAGGGGTTGAAACCCCGGACTTGCACAACATAGTGCCATGTTGAGATGAGGCACGAGCTCAATGACGAGTGAGGGGTCATTTACTATTGGGGATTATGACTTGGTCTACCCTGATCGATACTTTATCGCGTATTTGACTAAGACTTGATTGCATTCGTCATATTTTGGGCTTGTTGCCATGTTTTGGGCTTAGTGCCGACTAATTGAATCCATTGTGAATTGTTATGACCTTTTCTTCACTATTTGATGTTTTACTTGAACTCAGTCCACTATAATTACACTGTTTTACAAAACGTAGCCACTTTTACGCTATTTGAGACTTTATGATATTTAAACATGATGTTTCAGTTGAGTACTGTTGTTTACTGACGCCCGAGGGGCTTGAGATGATATTCCAGAATGAGTGAGGTCGAGGTCCTAGTTGTGAGAATATGCTGAGGGATATGAGGTCGAGAGCCTGAGTATTTGATTTTCCACTAGATGGCTTGACATAGCACTTGGGCTGAAAGGGGCCCCTCCGAATTCTGCACCCCCACGGTGAGTGCGGGTACCCATATGATCTGAGAGTGAGCCCGATGGGATGATGTTGTAGTGAATGAATGAGAGTGAGCCCGAGAGGATGATACTATTCTAAGTGACTAATACTGAGCCTGCGGGGCTAATATTGTACTGAGAGGTTGATAGTGAGTTTGAGGGGAAAATTTCTGATTACTTTCCACTTGTTGAAAAATAGCTTTCTTTAACTGCTTTTAAAAGAGGTTTTCATTTGATTCTTCACTGTCTTACTGCTTTACTGATTTTACTGCCTTAATTTAGTACTATATTGTACTTTTATGTGATTTCTAGCTTTAAGTCGGTAATCATAATTATAACTCATGGGTCGGAGTACTAACATTAGTCCCTGCACCATGTGTGCAGATACAATCATAGTAGAGTTCGTTCCTAATCGATGATCATTCCAGTTCAGGCGGAGATTTGGAGACTTCGAGGTAGCTATTTGCATCCACAACCCCGAGCCTCCCATATCATGTCTTTTATATTTCTTAGACTCTGTTGTTCTTGATTTTATACTTCCCAGATCTGTAATGGATTTCTATTTAGTAGCTCATGACTTCTAACACCCCAATTTCAGGCTATGTCTGGTTGGTTTCCTATTTTTATCGTTTAAAATTCCGTACTCATGACTGTGTTTATCATGTTAGACTTATTAATGCTAAATAACTGTTTAAAAGAGATGTGCTTATTCTGTTGGTTGGCCTTATCTTCACGAGAGGTGCCATCACGATCGGGTTTGGGTACTAGGTCGTGACAAGTTGGTATCAGAGCCTAGGTAATCTAGGTCTCACGAGTCATGAGCAAGTTTAGTAAAGTCTCGCGAATTGGTATGGAGACGTCTGTATTTATCCTCGGGAGGCTACAGAACCTTTAGGAAAAACTTCATATTCTTGAAATTCTTGTCGTGCGACTTTGTTGATTCAAGAACTAAACTTCTGTATTCTATTCTCGCAGATGGTTAGGACTCACACTACCGGACGAGGTGGACAACTCCAATACCACCCACTGAGACCACCATTGGCCGTGGACACTGTCGTGGTCATGGTAGAGGCAGAGCCGCGGCGGAAACACCTATTTCTCCACCAGTTGCCCCAGCTCAGGCCTAGGCTCCAGTTGTAGATACTCCAGCAGCACCTGTTCAGGCACCAACTGTGCCCATAGTGATTCTGGGTCTTCAGAAGGCCCTATCTCAGATCGTATCAGTTTGCACTGGGAAAGGGGAATTATCATTTGCATGCAAAAGGTACAGTAGAGCGCTTTTCCTGAAAAATGTAATCCAGTTCTAATAAGAGAAGGAGATCAAAAATCACAAAAAGGAACAGGAGGTGATCGCACACCTGAGCAGGTAGTGCAGGGATTGAAGAAATCAGGAGCATTTCCAACTCAGCCGGTTGCACCAGTTCAGGACTTTGTGGTTCCACCTATGCCAGGCAATGAGCAGCGTCGTCTTGAGACGTTTGGTAGGCTCCAGGCTCCTTCCAGTGGTGCTCAGGTCAAGGATGCCCAAGGTTTTCTCTACAAGTGTCAGTGTATGCTCCGGACAACAGGGATTCTTGAGTCTGGTGGTGTGACTTTTATCACTGTTCAGTTCACTGGGGTTGCCTTCAATTGGTGGGAGGCATATGGGCAGCGTAGGCCGATAGGAGTAGCGCCTTTGACTTGGCAGGAGTTATCCACTCTCTTATTGGAGAAGTGGGTACCTCAGTCTCAGAGGGAGGAGCTGGGTAGGCAGCTCGACTGGCTTCAATAGGGAGATATGACTATGTCCCAGCAAGAGGCGAGATTTTCTTAGTTAGCCCGTCATGCCTCATGCATGGTTCCGACAGATCATGAGAGGATCAAGAGAATTGTGGATTCTCTTATTTATCATTTCCATATTATGATGACTAGAGAGAGAGTTCTGGGTATTTCATTTGAGGATGTAGTGGATATCGCTCGTGAGATTGAGACGGCTCGCCATCAGGATAGAAAGGAGAAGAGGCCAAGAGGCATAGATGTTCTAGCAGTTTCAATGGTGCTTCGTCTAGGAGCCAGTTGCAGCATGGTAGAGGTTGTTCTTTCAGGCCTCCTTAGTCGGCCCGTCCCGAGTATCGTTGGGCATCTGCAGGTTGTGGTCATCATGGGTTTCAATAGGTCTAGTCTTCACTCAGCGCCCTTCTAGCCCTGAGTGCTTCGCGTGCCCCATCTGTTCAGGGTTTTTTCGCGCCGAGTGCATTAACTAGCCACTCCGGTGCGAGGGGTTCCCTTCAGTCCCACTCTCCAGCACATGGGAGTTGTTTTGAGTGTGGTGAGTTTGGACATACGTGGAGGCATTGTCCTCGCCGTGCAGCTAGTTCATCTCAGCAGAACGGTCAGCCTTCGTCTTCTGCTCTAGTTTATTCATCACCCGCCCAGCTATCTAGGGGTAGAGGTCAGGCAACTAGGGATCACCCTAGAGGCAGAGGTCGATCAGGCGGCAATACGACTCGTTGTTGATACCTAATTTTTCGCTAAAAGTATTTTTATTCCCAAAATACTTTCAAATAGTATATTTACAAATGTATAAGAATGTTCAGGCGTTTTAGCATTTTTCCTAAATTTTAAATCAATTATTTGCCCTATTTTAGCAGTACAAAAATAAAAAATTATTCTCCAAATGATCCTTTTATTGATTAATTTATTTAATTCTCATATTTATACCAAATTTTAGCCCATTTTAAGATTTAATTTTGTTTATAATTATAAAGTTGATTCCAGTATTTTTAATTTAATATTTATAAATTATTAGTTAAATTAGTACCTTGAATTTTTTTTCGAAATCATTTTACTATTTTTATAAAATAAAAGAGGGAAAAGCGACTATTTAAATTCAAGCCCTATTTCATTTAAATTATAGCCCAAATTAACCCCTAAATTAGACCCCAATTTCAATTCCAATTACCCAACCCAATATCATTTTAACCTGACCCCTGACCCGCTTATCCGATTTTCCCGACCCTTTTTTTTAATCTAGGTCGTTGATCATTTTTATCAACGGCCATGATCATTCCTTACCTTTTTAATTCTCCAATGACTACCCTAGTACCCTCATTCTCTTATATCAACCGGCTCTGAAAACCCTCTCCTCTCAAACTCTCTCGAACCCTCTCAAAAACCTAGCTGCCTCTTACCGTATCTGACCGGAGATTCACCGGAATCTATGGCCACCAAAGTTATGGGGGTCTTACACCCACCTCCTGGTTCTCTTATGCACATATTTTCTGAAGGTTTAAGGACCGACCTTGAAGATCTGTACCGAGGCTTCTATCGATTTAGGGTTCCATGGTCGTCTCTGGCTTTACCCCGGCATACCATGGTCGTTCGAGCCTAAGTCTAACCTCTCCGGCTTAGATCAACGTCTCTTACGGGCCTTTCTCACTTCTAGGTTTTTTCTGAAACCCTAACCTTTTGAGGTTACTCTGATTTCTCGAGATCAGTTCTAGATTTGTGTTTATCTTAAGGTTTCAAACGTTTTTCTCAAAGTTTCTTTCAAAAAGCGTTGCTTTCAAACCCTTCATCTTCTCTGATTTAGGGTTTCTCTGATTTTTAACATGCTCTACTGTGATTCTTATGAGTTTCTTCTATCTTGTTCTTATGAGTTCTTCTACTGTATTTTGCATGTTTGTTCTTTTATTTTTATTTGTTTCATGAGTTTCCTCTATTGGGAAGTATATGTTAAAGGTCACAGTTTCTTTATGATTTCTGAAATTATTTCATTATTATTTCTGCCTGATTTACTTACATTCGTCTTTAAACTTGATTAATATAAAAACCCTATAATTTGGGGTTCATCCAAGTTCCTGAGGCTATTTGTTACATGATTTATTTGTCCCTCATCTCTAAACTTATTTGGTTTCAAAACCCTAGTCTCTTTGGACCTATTTGGGTTTTTGAAGTTGCTTCATCTGTTGCCCGACTAAGTTTTGAAATCTCTTCTTCAACTTCTGTTCCTTTTGTGATATTTGATCTCCTTCTCTTATTAGAACTGGATACATTTTTCAAGAAAAGTGCTCTACAGTACCTTTTGCATACTTCTGATAATTCCCCTCTCTCTATCACTAAATTCGACATATGTGACTGTCATGTGATTATTCTTCATGCTACGAGTTCAGCCTCGCATGTATAATATTATGCACTTCTTTATCTGCTAAAATTCCCTTTCAAAATAACCCTTGATTGTGGAGTGATTTCGAATCTCTTCATGTGATTCTGATTGCATTCCTGTAGCTGATTTCTTTCCTTTTTGTATTGATTTCCTTGTTTGTTGAACATTTTGGAATACTTTCCTTTGACCTTTCGACACCTACCTTTCTACCTAAGCTGATTTGATCCCCTCATCTTGATTACATTGGTACAAGATTCCTACAGACCATTCCTTAACTAAGGTCTGATGAACCTAGCCTCTATTACCTATTGTTTACTCGTACTATGTTGAAAATATTTTCCTTATTGTTCATGTTCAGCCCTACATGATTTCTTTCTTTATTTAACACTTGCATGCTACCATTTGATTTGATTCCTTAATTAAAGGAAGTCTTTGATACTGATTTGATTTTTAATTGACACATATTCTCTTTATTACGTATGAATACAGTCCTTACCTTATTTCTGCCTGTTTCTCACACTATAAATACTTGACTCTTTCATTGAAACAAAAGACACCAACACTCGTAGTTTTTTGTAATCTCACACTCACACTAAAAACGTATTCTCTCTTGTTGCTTGTACTGTAGCCTTTTTGCAATACTTATATTTTTTTTGCTTGTCTCTTTCTGAAACTGTTATGTCCTAGTTTAATTCCAGCATCAACTCCAATGTGTCTACTTACCAGTTCTCCTGTCCACGCTTACTTTGCTGCATGTAGAATTTAGCCTTTGTGTAATGCACTTATATCTTGTTTATGTGTTGCAATGAATCCCATTCCCCATGCCCTCTATGTGTTAGGGTTGTAGTTTGAGACATGGAAATATACAAAGTTGTTTCCCATGGATATAAACTGGATCCTTTGCGTCCTAAGCTCTTTCAGTTTCCCATCCTCATTCCCTTATATGTGTCTGAGTTAAGGTTTGGCCTAGCAACATCCAATTGATGTCCAGGGTTGAACCTGACCTTCAATAGGTCCTAACTCTCTAATTTCTAGCTGCCAAGTTGGTCAGGGGTGTGCCAACATTCCATGTTGCTGGGAATGACCACCAGCCTACCTTGGCATTCCCTAATTCCCTCGCACTTTCACTTGGTCATAGACTCTAAGTTCTACCCCCCTCCAATGAGTCTTGCCTTGGGACCTTGAGTTCCCTCTAAACTTGGACATTGGAGGGATGGCCCTTCCACACTACACTTTAATTCAGATATGTAATGTATATGGGTGTAATCATTGCATGGAGTTCTTGAAACTCCTTGGAACTTTGACACACTCCAGATAAGAGAGAGGCGTTGGAACCCGATCTCGGAAGTTGGTTCATCTCATATTGTTAGACCTTGAGTCTGAATTAGGCTCCATGGATGCAACTTAAATTTCTGATGTAATTTTATTTTCTGTTTGAATCATTTGGTCTGTAATAATTTGTAATAACTTATGGGATTTTAATAAAATGGGAGGGTAACTTACGTATGCATATGGGTTAACATCATCACCTTAGGTGTTTTATTCCTGTGCCCAGCCTGTTTCTGCACTTCTGCATTTCATCTAGAAATCCTGGCTATAGGACTCTACATTTCTGCACTTCATATAAAAATCCTGACTATAGAACTCTACATTGTCTGCACTTCATATTGAAATCTTGATTATAAGATTCTGTACTTTTGCATATGTAGAAACCATGTGTTTAAGGCCCTGCATTTTGCTTCTATCACTAGGCAAACAGTTATATGTCAAATAATAATCAGCTGCATTCTAGATACCATGCTCATAGGATTTCTGCACTCTTGCTACGCCTGAAAAAAATGTTTAAAATTAACAACGCTAGAAAGCATGTCTATAGGAACTCTTAAGAAATTCTGAATTGCCTCACTCGTTTAAGTTTAATCTATCAGTAGTAATGCATCATCAACTGCAGAACTTGCATTATTCTGTTAAAATTGGCAACCTTTCTATAATCAGTTTAATTCTTTATTTATGAAACCGGTAGATATCATGCCTATAGGTTTCACCTTGGCAAGCCTTAGGGTAAAAGATGTAACTGCATAAGTCTTCGATAATTGCAACAAGGAAGGTCTAATGCGTGTTCCTTGTCTGAAAATATGTGATGAACCAGCCATCCTTACGTTTAAGTTTAATTCATACCTAATTGGTATATGTAAGGCATGCTAAACTACATGTTTTCTGTGATTCTGAGGAGGCTTATATGAGCCTTTAACTGTTGTGTGCACCCCATAAATCTCTTATAAGTTTTGTCTGACGCCTTAGAAATTTTACCTTTTAAACTCTTAAAAAGCCCAGTTTCCTTCCCTTTAGGATTAGTAGTCCTAAATTGCCTCCGGGACGATAAGATTGGGACGGGTAGTAGAATACAATAAGTAACGATAATATTCTTTGATTTCATGCCTTAACGGGGTGGGAAGGATAGAATATGGATATGATGACCGGTGCACTAATATCACATGCGACCCCTGTTCCGAGGAGTGTTTGTCGGGTATTGCATTGCTATGATCCATATTAATCATAAACGTATCTCCTTTTTTCTTTGTTTATCTTTGTTTTCTCTCTCTTTAGAACTATTTAAACCTTTCATTTTTTGCTCTCTTTCTACCTACTTTCACAAGTTTTCAACTTTATTGCAATATGATATGTAAATTCTTTTCTGAGCCTTACTTGTTTATGAGTTTTGTATAGTCACAATTGTAACATGGCCGGGAAACATACTTGTGGATCCTGAGGGGTGCCTAACACCTTCCCCCCGGGATAATTTCTAGCCCTTACCCTAATCTCTAGTTTCTTCATCTCAAACCCTTCTTAAGTGTCCTAATACACTATAATCATTAGGTGGCGACTCTTCAACTCCAAAAACCCTATTCTCAAAAGGGAAAAGAGTTGTCCTCCCAAATGTCATATAACTGATTTTGCCTTTAGAAAAAGGGGGTGTCGACAACATGGCTACTATGCTGGGGATTTCTTTAGGCTTTTACCATTGCATGTTACTTGTGACTTTATTATCTCTTTAATTGCCTTTACTTACTGTCTTTATTTCCTTAACTATAAAACTGACTTGGCTCTTTGTGTTTTTTCTTTCCTTAATGCTTTCTTTTACCGCTTTACTTCAACACTATTGTAATTACGAGAAATTATTGTAATCATTATCTCATAAACGTGGGTATTCATGCCAATCTGTTTCATTCTTGTAAATTGCATCTTCAACATCATATTCCACTCGTGCCAAACAAATACCATAGCAACACTTATAATGAGTGGTTGCACTCTTCCGATATTATCACCCCTTAAATTTGGCAAAGGCATATTTGCAGTAAAACAAGTCAATCAGTAGTGCAGTCGACGGTTCCGTGCCTTTCCCTTTTGAGTTTTCTGCTCAAGGGTACTGGTCTAATACTCCATATAAACCATACTCAGTTTAACTGTACATGCATCATGGTCAAACCTAGCCGAGTCAGTTATGTTTTCCTCATAATGACTCATTAAGATAGCCTAGTCAAAAGTCCACTGGGTATCTCTGAAACCCAAACAGACACCGCCATATTCTGCGCATTTATTTTGAGAGCTATATGTTTATTATTCTAATTATTGGTTTAAATAGTCGAGTCTGGCATGATAAGGGTCTAAATCTTTATTTTGCAGAAAAAGGCATGAAGTCCCCAGATTCGGCATGGTAACCAACATCCACCCAAGGTTTTTAAGCTGGTGGGAAGATATCTATGCAAGTGATCGAACTCTCATCCACAAATACTTAGGGAATTTGCATTCTATTCTAGAGATCTAGCCTGAAAACAAAATCATAGAGGCTGTAACTCTGTTTTGGGATTGTGACAGATCCGTATTCCATTTCGGGGACCTTGAAATGACTCACTTGCTCGAGGAAATATAAGGATTAGTTGGTATTCCTTAGGAGACTGAGTTTTCTTATGCCAAAAAATCTCAAAGGTAGGGGTTTCCTCAAGATGATGAGACTAAACGAGTTTTCTAACTTGTTTGAAGGACTCTTACATCCTATTCGACTATTTGTACGAGAGGTACGACTATAGCAAGTCATACATCACATACCCAGATGAATTTTCCATTACTTCCTTGGGGCATATGCACAGAAGAGTCTTCATATTTATGTATGTTTTTTGGCGATGATAGTATTCCATATGAAGAAGGCTAGGATCCACACCAGAGTAGCCATGGTAACCAAAACTTTGATGAAAGGAATTTGCGGGCAATCTTTCAGAATAGTACCTATGATCGTCGCTGAGATAGACCGGGCCTTGGAAAACTGTCAACGAGGGGCCAAGCATTTTGAGGGCTGCAAATTATTGCTCCAGCTCTGGCTCATGGAGCACCTCCAAAAGGGTGTATACCGGCAAGAGCTTCTGCGCAAAGACAGGGATGATCACATCACTTTCCATTAGCCAAAGCGAATGAATTATACGCCTAACATGTTCGCTCAGCCAGAGGACGCTGGAGGATGGGTAGAGTTATTTAAAAATCTGAAAGAAGACCAAGTGCTATGGAAGTTCGAGTGGTTCCCTACGGAAGAATTCATTATTCGGTCTCGTGACGCACCATTTCTCATACTCATTGGTATGAGGGGAACCTATCCCTATGTCCCTCTCCGAGTCATGAGGCAGGCAAGAAGAAAGCAAATCATACAAGGGTCGACACAATAAGTCACTTCAAGGCTGACTTCCAAGACGATGATAGCCCTCACAAGTACCAAGCTCAACACATGTGGTACTGTAAAATCATCTTGGGGAAAATTCTACTGAGCCAGACAGGTATCAGCCGGCTGTGTACCACACTATTCGGGTTTATTGGAAGAAAATCACAATGGTTTGGGTCAGCCCGGGTTCATTCGAGGTCATAGGGTCATTGACAAAAAGACTGTAGCACGGGATAAGAACACCCAACTACGCAAGAGAATTTGGGAATGTGAAAGTGAGCATACAAGAAGTCCATCAAAAGTTGATCGAAGAGTTGAAAGATATGGATGTCAGTGCAACAAGCGACTAGGGTATTTTGGAGCGGGGTCTAGTAGAGCTGGAAGGAAATTTCATAAATAAGATCGAAGACTGTCAAAACACTGAGGGAAATGCAGGCGGACATCTGGCCCCAGCTTATCTATTGCTAGGACTCCGCGAGATGATGAAGCTGCTGGAGGGAGATAAAAATGCCAAATCTAGGGAAGGTCCTTCTAGGACCAAGTAGTTAGGGGTCTTTTTATTTTGTTTTAATGATGTAATAAGGCCAATGGCCATTAGTGATATTTTACTTTTCGTGTCATCTTGGGATTCGTCTTATTTTTATCAATAAGACGAGGCATTTAGCATTATAAGTTCTCCAAATTAATTTGTCATTAGGCCCACCTCGGGCATAACGAGCATGCAATTGGGACATGCTTTATATTCTTGCACGATGTGTTTAAATACTACAATATTTCATTTCATAATCCGCACTAACTTATTATCTTTTGTTTCTTGTTTTTATTCCCCTCCCCAAAGGTTAGTTCGTGCACTCTGGCAAGATCATCATACTCCACAAGATCTAAGGTCCCTTCACCTCCTCCTCCAAGTTATATCCGAAACAAGAACAAGGGAAGAATGGGAAATTTAAGCACTAGAAAGGAAATTAACAGGATTGAGAATCCTCAGGGTACCCCAGTTGCCAAGGAAACTGCTTCCCAACTTGAATAAAAGTTGTTAAAGATTCAGGAAGAATTTGACCAAGTTCGGAACTTGGCGAACTTATCATTTCTCTCACCTCTCCCGACATTAACTTTCCCAACACCGAAAATACCGCACCTCCATAGAACTCCCCACAACTACAGAAACAACCCACACATACTCAACACTGCAACACATGTCTCACTCCTAACAACACTCCATAACTCATTCTTGAACCACTGAACACCACAAACGACCATCTCCACAACACTACCATCTATGTGGAGACTGTACCCCACTATACTCAACAAATCTCCAGTGTGCCTGAGTTTGATGAAAAAGACTCCCTCATCAGGAACTTGGCCGCAGAGCTCAAAAGGCTAACTAGCTGAGTCAAAGGTGTTGAAAGATACAAGCGAATTGAGAGGTTGAATTATGAAGACCTTTGCACTCAGCCGGATGTTGAACTTTCGGAGGGGTATAAATCTCCCAAGTTTAAAATGTTCGATGGCACAGGGGATCCCATGATCCATTTGAGGAAATATTGCGACAAGATGGCCGGGGTCGAAAGGGATGCACATATATGTATAAACTCTTCATGAGAACTCTGAAAGGGGATGCTTTATCATGGTACATCAGCCAAGACCCCAAGAAGTGGACAAGCTGGGTAGGTATGACATCCGATTTTATAGATAGGTTCAGAGAATGCACCACACATATTCTACATCCAGAACTTGAAGAAGAAACCTACAGAAACATTCCGCGAGTATGCTACTCGTTGGAGATCAGATGCTGCTAAGGTCAGGCCAACTTTAGAAGAGGAACAGATCGATGAACATATTCATCGTCTGGGCTCAGGATCTACAATATTATGAGAGGTTAGTGCTTATAGAAGGCAAGAAATTCTCTGATATCATCAAGCTAGGAGAAAGAATTGAAGAAGGCATCAAAACTGGTATGGTCACCAACCTTGAAGCATTACATGCCACCTACAAGGCTTTATAGTCTGGTGGCACGTCCGAGAAAAAGGATGTGAATTCCGTGATGATTGTACATAGGACAAAATCCCCGATGAAGTACCAAACATACCTATTACCCCCACTTACATATCAACCTACCCGAAATTACCAAGCACCCTCACCCTCATACCAAATTGCACTACCCACTTACTAATCATCTCCACCTCCCACATATCAGCCTACTTCACCTAGATACTCTTAATATGCACCCATCTACCAGGCTTATAATGCCCAACCCTCTCATTATCAATCACCTCCCATTCGCCAAAATTTCCCTAGACCTAGGCCAAATTTTGACCGCAGACCTCCCAAACAATATACAACCATCACCGAACCCATTGACCAATTGTATGAAAGGTTCAAAGCCGCTGGTTAATGTTACCCATATCCATACAATAACTCCAAGAAATCCTTCCCAATGGATCAATCCAAACAAAACCTATGCATACCATTCCGGAATGAAGGGGCATACCATCGACGAATATCGTTTGCTGAAGGATAAGATCCAAGCCTTAATTGACAATAAGGTCATAATAGCAAAAGAGCACGTTCCTAATGTTCTCAACAATCCTTTGCCTGACTACAAGGGTAGAGGCGTCCACATGATTGAGATAGAATATGATTGGGACCCCAAAGGGTCAATTGGATTGGTTGCTGCAGGGGACGAGCCAAAGAAACCAACACTCACACTTAACCCAATTGTTGTCTAGATCCAACCCTCCGAGGATGATGAGGTAAGTATGTCCATACTGTTTGAGTTTGAAAAACCTCCTTCAAAGGCGCCAGGACCAATTGAAGTCATGTTTGGAGTTCAAAAATCATAGACGCCATTCGAAGATGTTGTGTTGCCTCCAAGGGTGCGTATTCTGGTGGAAATGTCAGACATAACACCGTCCACTCAAATGCCATACCGTGGGATTACACAGCTGAAGCTAGGAGGAAAGGGAAAACCAAATCTGGAGAAGCAATTGCTGCATAGGGTATGACCATAATAGGCAGAGTGTACACTCCGGAAGACCTAGCTGAGTCATATAAGCAAGCCTCTAGACGGCATGTCGACACTGGGGCCCGATGATCTTTGGAGGAAAATACAAGCAAAGGAGTGCTCAGTCTTTGAAAATCTGAATAAAACACCGGAACTGATCTCCATCCTAGCTCGTTTGTAGAACTCTGACACGCACAAGAATGCTTAGATGAAGATACTAAGTGAAGCATATGTGCCCAACAACATAAGAGGAGGAGAAATGGCGAACATGGTAGGACAAGTACTTGAGAGTCATAAGATCACCTTCCACGAAGATGAACTGTCGCTGGAAGGGCTAAGCAACAACAAGGAGTTGCACATCACCATGCAGTGCGATGATTATTTTATTACTAGAGTTTTGATAGATGGAGGATCTAGCCTCAACATCTGTCCGTTGATAACTCTGAGAACCATGGGAAAGAGCCTGCATGAGATCAAAAATGGGGCCATCAATGTCAAAGCCTTCGATGGGTGCCAAAGGTCCATTATCAAGGAAATCAGTTTATGCCTGCAAATGGGACCAACTTGGTTCGACGTTGTTTTTCAAGTAATAGACATCCCAACATCCTACAACTTGTAATTGGGACGACCATGGACTTATGGTGCCGGAGCTTAGCATCAACCGTGCATCAAGCAGTGAAATTTGAGTGGAATCACCATGAAGTGATTATTCATGGAGATGGCAGTAGCCTCATATATAGTCGCCAGACCATCCCGATGATTTGAGAAAAAAATAGAAAAGACGAAGAAATCTACCACCACATCGAAAGAGTCAACACTGTGGCCAAGGATAAATGGTAGGACAACAAGATTGAAAGTATCCTGAATTGGTGCGGGTATAAACCTAAGAAGGGAATTGGAAAAAACTTCTAAGGAATTGCCAAACCCATCAAGCTAAAGAAACATGGTACCACTTTTGGTCTAGGGTATGAATATACTTGGAAAGAGTTCGATGAATGGTCTCCACCATGGTGCGGTCCCTACTATCCATTAGAGTATCCGGTACCTCATCTAAAGCAGACTTTCCAACGGGCTGATATCATATATGGGTTGGATGAAGAAGAGGCATTAGCGGTAATGAGGAATCTGTTTCTGGATGATGATGATATGGACTGCTGTGTTATTTTCGAGGAGGAAGGGGAGGAGGGACCTTCAATAAAAGATGTGAACCAAGGAGAGCACTCAATAATTGGTCAATCGGAACCACCAGAGCCTGGAAAACTTTGGGGTAGACAGGCTAAACAAAGCACCATGCATCACATTTTTCTTACTAGCTGATATCCGTTTTGTATTATCTTTAATTTTGAAAAGTGCTCCGATGTTCAAAACAATTATGAAATTTAATCAAAGCATTTCAGTTTATTATATACCTCACTCCCATTATTTTCTCTATCATTTAATTTATTTACACATCATTACTATTACTTATCTTGAGACAACGCCACAAACAAATACAAATTTAGAAGAGGATCATGTACCGAAAGAAGTAGTTAAAGAAGTTGAAAATTTTGAGAATAGGCCTAAGTATAACTTGGACGAAAATGAGGTCGTTAACTTGGGAGATATAGAGGATGTCAAAGAATGCGCATCAGTGTTCACCTGTCACCATCACAAAAGAAAGAGTACATGGAGTTTCTAAAGGAATATGAAGACATATTTACTTGGTCGTACGATGATATGACATGTCTCAGTATGTCTATTGTAGCTCACAATAAAGCAGTAAAGCATTGACCCATTCGCCAGTAAAGCAAAAGCTCAGAAAGTTCAAACACGACATGAGTTTGAATATCAAAGAAGAGGTTACCAAATGGGTCAAGGCCAAAGTTCTCAAGGTAGTAGAGTATCCAACATGGTGAGCCAATATCGTGCCAATGCAGAAAAAGGATTGGAAGGTTAGGGCTTGTGTCGACTACCAAGATCTCAATCGGGCTAGTCCGAAATACGACTTCCGCTTACCAACTATACACATTCTTATTGACAACTGTGACAAGCATGAGCTGCAGTCATTTGTTGATTGTTTCACCGGGAATCATCAGATGTGGATGGATGAGGAAGATGCAGAGAAAATGACTTTCATTGGGCCGTGGGGAATGTATTGTTACAAAATGATGCCATTTGGGTTAAAGAATGCTGGTGCCACCTACATGAGGGCCATGACTACTATATTTCATGACATGATACACAAGGAGATCGAGGTATATATAGACGATTTCATATTCAAATCCAAGAAAGCCAATGATCATATGAAGATTTTGTTGGAACACACTCTTATGTTGTTAAAACTAATGTTGTGTTCATCTTTGTGGGTTTTGATAAATGACAAACCGAAGTAGATGGAAAATTTATATATGCCAAATAGTTGTGAGTTATTATTGAAATGCACATTCATTTATCTTTTAACTAATTTGTGTTTGTTTTGTAGATTTGATTTATACAAACAACGCAAAACAAATTAGCGGACTAAAGTCGAAGTCCAACAACAAGAAGATCAAGACAAGATCAAGAGAAGCAAATGAAGATATAATTGAGTCATATTTATATTGTGATCTTGATCCAACTTTAGATTCAAGTCTTGGATTCTCTCAAAAATCATTTTTTATCAAAACATGCATATCATAAATATTTTTGATACTCTTTGAACAAAATGATTTTAAATGTCTTAACTGAACCAAAAAGGTATTTGAAATTGATTTTCATTTCTAAGACATATATTGAACCTACTATACTCATGGTCTTCAAATAAACACTTGAAAAACGTTTTTATAATTGATTATTCGGTAGATAATCGATTATCCTCAAGATAATCGATTATCGTGTATTTCCAGGTAAAACTGGAAATTACAGAACGGCCACAATAATCGATTATCCTGTAAACCCAGTCTAAACTGGATTTATAGAAAGCCAGGATAATCGACTATCGAAATGTGATAATCGATTATCCTTGAAACTGAACTTTAAATGAAAATAACAGAAGACCTGAATAATCGATTATCTAATCTAGCATAATCGATTATCCTCAAGATAATCGATTATCAGTAAAGCAATAATCGATTATTTTAGTATCCGTTGCTCTTCAACGACTAATTTTTTGAACGGTTAAAATACAATAATCGATTATGTAAACTGAATAATCGATTATTCTGACAGATTTCAGAAATATTGTTTAAATTTTAAGCAACAGCTAATTAAGTTTTTGGGGCTATAAATACACCCCAAAACTCCTCATTTGATATAACACAACTGAGCAAATCTGATACAAGCTTTCAAAATATTCATTACATTCATTTCATTATTTTCAATTGCTTTTGAGAGACAATTTCTTGAAATTATTGTTGTGTTCTTGAGCGTATTTACTTTACTCATATCTACTCTTCAAGAGAGTCTTGTTTAAGTGAGTGTTAAGTGTTTTGTATAACTTGAAGGGAAATCTAAGTCCCTTGTTGTTGTAAGAAGGAAAGATTAATTCCTTCACTTGAAGTCTTGAAGTGTGGTATCTTCGAGCAAAGGTTATTGAGACTTGTGTGATTCAAGTTCTCAAGTTGTAGCGGTTTGTTGAGCACCCCGGAAGTTTAACAAGATTAGTTGAACCTCGAGAGAGTCTCTCGAGAGACTGGGCGTAACCACACTTTGTGGCCAACCAGTATTAATTTGGTGCACTCCTTCCTTACTCTTTTATTTCCGCATTTATGTTAATTTTTTTTATTCCTGTGAATTCTTATAAAACGCTATTCACCCCCCCTCTAGCGTTAAGCACATATTCTAACAATTGTTATCAGAGCCTAACTCTCTGAAATACTTAACCGTTTGAGAGAAACTATCCATGGCTTCTACTCGTAGTGCTTATGCAGGATTAGGTGAAGGTCAATGCACCACAAGGCCACCACTATTCGATGGCACAAACTATACTTATTGGAAGGAGAGGATGAGAATATTAATCCAATCAAATAATTTTCTACTGTGGAAAATTATAAAGAATGGAGAACAAATACCCAGCAAAAAGGTTGAAGATGAAATGGTCCCAAAGTCGGAAGATGAATATGATGCGGACGATATCAGAAAAGTGGAAAACAACGCAAAAGCCATCAACATGATGTACCGTGCTGTAAATCCCGATGACTATCGGAAAATCTCATGTTGCACAACGGCCAAGAAAATGTGGGATAAATTGGAAATCACATACGAAGGAACGGACCAGGTAAGAAAAGCTAAAATAGATTTTCTAACCCACGAATATGAATTGTTTCATATGAAGGAGAACGAGAAAATAGATGATATGTTCGAACGATTTTCAAAAATCATTAATGATCTTCATGCTCTTAATAAGACATTCACGAATAGGGAGCTTGTCCGCAAAATTCTTCGAAGTCTCACTCCGGAATGGCGTTCCAAAGACGACACTATTCAAGAGTCAATCGGCATTACAAATGTCACTATAGAAGGGCTTAGAGGTAATCTTAAAACCTATGAATCTACTATTCTTAACCCTCCTTTGGATGATCAAAGGAAAAGAAGAATCGCCCTTATAGCAAGCACTGCTCAACCTCAAAATGATGAGGATTCAAGCGACGAAGATAACGAGTTCGGACTCGTTATTAAGAATTTTCACAAGTTCATGCGAAAGGAGTATGAACGAAAAGGTAAGCGACAAGGAGGTCAACTAAAGTGCTAGGGATGCGGAGAAATTGGGCACATCAAACCAAAATGCCCAAATGCCAAAACGGAGAAGAAGGTCATCAAAAAGCAAAGGGCCTACATCTCTTGGGGAGGCGACTCCGGAGACGAATCAAGTGACGGAGAAGAAGACGAGACCGCAAACTTGTGTCTTATGGCACACGAAGAAACTCAAAATGAGGTATGTACAACTTCTAAGAACTCTTTCACTTTAGAAGATATGCAAGAGGCCTTTGATGAATTATATGATGAATTTATTAGCGCTTCTAAAACTATAAAAGAATTAAGGAAACAATTTTCTTTGAAAGAAAAGGATTTTGAAAAATTGACTCTTGAAAATGAAAAACTAAAAGAGGAAAACAAATTTTATGGCAAAAGAAGCACCGATAAACCCGAGAATTCAAACAAGGGTTGTACATCTTGCAAATCTCTAAAAGAGGAAGTAGAAAGTCTTAAAGGCACCTTGCATATATTCAATTCTTCTCACAAAAATCTCAATGATGTTCTCGTAAATTTGAAATCTACTAAACACGGCATAGGTTTCAAAAATGAGTCAAAAGAAAAAGTTGACTCATTCCTAAACCACCTAAAACTCAACTTAGGCAAAATAATATAAATGTCAATATTCAACCTAGAAATAATAATCCTAGAGTTGCTACTTATCCTAGAATAAATGCTAGAAGAAATGTTGGAATGTATAGACCACCTAGAAAAGACTCTCAAAATTACTTTCCTAAAAATAGGGTAAATGAATTTAGACCCCCTAACTATTATCATCCTAGAAGAATGCATAATCCCAACGTGATTTGTCATTATTGTAATAAAATAGGACATATCGCTCCTGTATGTTTTACTAGACACAGGCATCTTACCACAAGCCAATCACACCACCACTTTGCACCTAACACACAAGGACCCAAAATGGCTTGGGTACTAAAAACTCATTAATTTGTTTTGTAGGTGTGTTTGAAGGGATCAAGTGTACTTTGGTACCTTGATAGCGGATGCTCCAAACATATGACTGGAGATGCATCAAAATTCCTTCAAATAAAACCCACGAAAGGAGGAAACATTATATTTGGAGACAACAATAAAGGAAAAATAATCGGCATCGGCTCCGTCGGTAAGGACGAATCCTCCTCTATTAAGAATATCTTATTAGTTAAAGGGCTTAAACACAATCTCTTGAGCATAAGTCAATTATGTGACAAGGGAAACCTTGTAGTGTTTGTTCAGAAGAATACTTAGTTATACGCCGTAGTGACTTTAAAGTCATTCTTCGTGGCATTAGAATTGATAATATTTATATGGTTGACCTTGAAAATTCTTCATCAAATTTTGTGAAATGCCTTATGAGTAAAGATGACGACATGTGGTTATGGCATCGTAGAGTAGCTCATGTCAACATAAATCTTTTAAACAAATTAGTTTCACAAAATTTAGTAATTGGTCTTCCAAATCTAAAATTTGAAAAAGATACTATTTGTGGTTCATGTCAAAAAGGGAAACAAATAAAAGCCTCTTTTAAATCTAAAAATGTTTGTTTCACCTTCTAGACCCTTACAACTTCTACACATGGATCTTTTTGGACCATCTCGTATTAAAAGTCTTGGTGGAAATCTCTTTGCTTTCGTGATTGTTGATGATTACTCTAGATTCACATGGACGTTATTCCTTACTCACAAAAGTGAGGCCTTTCAAATGTTTAGAAGTTTTCTTAAACGTGTTCAAAATGAAAAGAACACAACCGTCACTTCCATAAGAAGTGATCATGGGGGAGAGTTCGATCATAATCTCTTCGCAGATTTTTGTGACGAACTCGGCATTGAGCATACTTTCTCTGCTCCACGTACACCACAACAAAATGGAGTAGTGGAACGCAAGAATCAATGTCTCGAAGAGATGGCTAGAACCATGCTCGTTGAGGCAAAGATTCCCAAACATTTTTGGGCGGATGCCGTGAGTACCGCAAGCTATGTTTTAAACAGAGCTGTCATAAGACCGATACTCATGAAAACTCCCTATGAACTCTACAAGGGAAGGAAACCTAACCTCTCCCATCTTCGAGTTTTCGGTTGTAAGTGTTTCATTCATAACAACGGAAAAGATAACTTAGAAAAATTTGACGCGAAATCTGATGAAGGAATCTTTCTTGGTTACTCATTACGTAGTAAAGCATATAGAGTTTTCAATAAACGCACTTCAACTGTCGAGGAGTCCCCTCATGTCGTATTTTGTGAAAATGATGCTCGCTTGGCGAGAAAGGATTTTTGTGTTGATCTTGCAGATTCTTTAGACAAGATAAGTCTTCAAGACAAGGTGCAAGAGGAAAATCCAAAGGAAATCCAAGACGAAATCATGGAACAACCATTGGAAGAAGCACCACCACAAGAGGAAGAATCGGTGATGCCTAAGGCCTGGAGGACATCTAAACCATCCTCTCGATAAGGTAATTGGCAACATCGAACAAGGGGTAAGTACTCGAAACCTTCTCAAAGACACTGTAGGACACATGGCTTTTGTTTCACAAATAGAACCTACAACCATTTCCGAAGCAATTGGGGATGAGCATTGGACCTTGGCAATGCAAGAGGAGCTTAACCAATTCAAACGTAATGATGTTTGGGAATTGGTGCCAAGACCCAATAATCACACCATAATTGGTACGAAATGGGTTTTTCGAAATAAATTAGATGAAAACGGTATAATCACTAGAAACAAAGCTAGGCTTGTCGCTAAAGGATATAATCAAGAAGAAGGCATTGATTTTGAAGAAACTTATGCACCCGTTGCACGTCTAGAGGCTATTCGTTTATTACTTGCTTTTTCATCATTCATGAATTTTAAATTATTTCAAATGGATGTCAAGAGTGCCTTTCTCAATGGGTTTATTCAAGAGGAAGTGTATGTTGAACAACCCCCGGGTTTTGAAGACTTTAAATCTCCCGATTATGTCTTCAAACTTAAGAAAGCCCTATATGGTCTTAAACAAGCTCACCGAGCTTGGTACGAACGATTAAGCAAGTTTCTTTTGGACAACGAGTTCAATAGGGGGAAAGTCGACACAACACTTTTTATTAAGAATAAAAACGATGACATCCTATTAGTTCAAATATATGTAGATGATATTATTTTTGGAGCCACTAATGATTCTTTGTGCAAGGATTTCTCTAAATTAATGACAGTGAATTCGAAATGTCAATATGGGTGAGCTGAATTTCTTCTTGGGGTTGCAAGTAAAACAAATGAAAGAAGGAACTTTCATTTGTCAATCTAAGTATTGCAAGGAGTTGCTAAATCGTTTTGAAATGAGCAACACCAAAGCAATGGCCACTCCAATGAGTACATCCGACCATCTTGACAAAGACGAGAAAGGTAAGGAAGTAGACACAAAGAAATATCGAGGTATGATCGGATCTCTTCTTTATCTTACTGCAAGTAGACCGGACATTATGTTTAGTGTTTGTCTATGCGCTCGATATCAATCATGTCCGAAGGAGGCATACCTAACTGCGGTAAAACGGATAATGAAGTACCTTGTTGGAACTATGAATGTGGGACTTTGGTATCCCAAAGGTTCTTCATGCCAACTTATTGGCTATTCCGATTCTGATTTTGCAGGTTGCAGATTAGACCGCAAGAGCACTAGTGGCACTTGCCATTTTCTCGGTAGCTCCTTAGTTTCTTGGTTTAGCAAGAAACAAGTTAGTGTTGCGTTATCCACAACCGAGGCTGAATATATAGCCGCGGGGAGTTGTTGTGCACAAATCCTTTGGATGAAGCAACAACTCTCGGATTATGGTCTTAGTGTTGATCATGTCCCTCTTCGGTGTGACAATACTAGCGCCATAAGCTTGACGAAGATTCCTATTCTTCACTCAAGAACGAAACACATTGAGATTAGGCACCACTTCATAAGAGATCACGTTCTCAAAGGTGATGTCGAAATTGAGTTTGTTGAAACCAAATATCAATTAGCCGACATCTTCACTAAACCTTTAGAAAAAGAGTCATTCTTCCGTATCCGTAGTGGACTCGGAATACTTGACTCAATGTTGATCTAATACATACATTTAGGTTGCATTCTTTCCTTGAATTAATACTAACTTGGGCGTCGGAGGTGTTTATTTCTCTTTTGCAGGTATAGTCCTAAAGACAGGGGGAACTTAGTTGAAGTTTCCTTAAGTCATATTGAACAATTTTTCAGCCTTTGATAATAGAATAATCGATTACGGAAATAGCATAATCGATTATACAATCTTTCAGTTTTACGAAAATTTTGATGAAAAACTGAATAATCGATTATCCTGATTCTAATAATCGATTATTACGTGTTTCTGTTTTGCAGGACAATAAGGCAATATTAGAATAATCGATTATCATATAAAGCATAATCGATTATCCTTTAGTTTTACATATTTTGCTGACCAAAATGCAATAATCGATTATCGGATATTTAATACTCAATTATTCACCTCTTCTGTTTAGCAGGCTTTTAAGGAAAATATAGCATAATCGACTATTATAAAATGCATAATCGATTATTGAACAATTATGTTTTACTACTTGTCTTACATTTCGAAAATAATCGATTATCCCAAAGCCAATAATCGATTATTCTCTTCATCCGAAATTCAAACTTTAGCACAATAATCGATTATCAAATCACATAATCGATTATTTACGGCCAGTCTTTCAAAAATTATTACCGTTTTCTATCGGTTTGAAGCAATAAATTCTAAAATTTTCTTCATCAAATGTCTTCATTTTTACAACTCTATAAATAGGCATGTCCTATATTCAAATCCTTCACTCACCAACACTCATATTCACAAAACTTTTTTCAAAAACCTCAAAACTCTTCCAAAATCTCTTGCTTCTTCATACAAATGGCGGGTAGAAATTCCAAAAGAGCTCGTGCCGGCAAAAATATTGCCTCCTCTTCCACCGATCCTCCATCTTTTTCTTGCTACAAAGACGGCACATTTCTAAGGTTCGAACATGAGTCCGAATTACTCCGATATGTTGAAAAATTTGAGAACCGAGAAATCCTTCCTCCTCGCTTTTCAACCGGTAGATATCTTGCCAACACTATTCCTTCATCCGTTCTACTTCAAAGTCAAATAATTGAATTTGTTTATCTCCAATATTCTTACATACATCCTCATTTAATTCGGGCCTTCTATTCCAATCTTAAGAAAGATGATGATGGGGAACTTACTTCAAATATCAATGGAGTTCCCATTCTTTTGAGCGAGGAAAATATTCAAACCCTCACAAAACTTTCCCGAGAAGGCCAAGATATAGTCCTATACACCGGGACCAAAGGAATCCTTTTTGATGAACAAGTCCTCTTCAACCAAATTGGAATTGGACAATTTGAACCAACTCCGGAGCATCGTCGACCGACAATCACTCGTATGCTACCGGAATATCGTCTCATATTTTATGTCATCACTCGTATCCTCAATCCACGAAAATTCAATCATACAACTATCTCTCGTGAGGATGCCAAAATAATGCATGCAATCATTTCCGGAGCTCGCATCAATTGGTGCAAGCTTATTTTAACCCATATGCATGACTCCATCGGGGATGACAAACCTCTCCCTTATGCTCTTCTAATCATGACTCTCTTTGAAGCATTAGAAATTGATACCAATATTGGTCCAAAGAAAAACCGAACCAAACATTGGGAGATACAAGAAACCTCTTTTCAGAGTGGTGATCATCCCGCTCCTCCTCCTCCTCAAAGTCGTCGCACTCGTGCCCCTTCGGTTGCTACACTCCAAACTATTTCAGAGCAACTAGCCTCTCTATCAACCTCCATGAATCGAATTGATAGAAATGTTGCACGCACGGATCGAAACATGCGAAGATTGACTCATGAGCTACATGGGTACTTTGACCACGTCAACTACCCCTATGCCCAAATCCATTACTCGGATGATGAAATAGACGACGATAGCTCTTAGCTTTTATTTTCAAATTTATTTTGTATTATTTCTCTTATATTTCAATTATGTATTTCTTCCTTTCATTAGTGAATTACTCTTTTTGCTAATGTAAAAAAGGGGAAGAAAATGGGCTATGCATTTTCGAAAATATCTTTTAACATATGAAGATTTTGTTGGAACACACTCTTATGTTGTTAAAACTAATGTTGTGTTCATCTTTGTGGGTTTTGATAAATGAAAAACCGAAGTAGATGGAAAATTTATATATGCCAAATAGTTGTGAGTTATTATTGAAATGCACATTCATTTATCTTTTAACTAATTTGTGTTTGTTTTGTAGATTTGATTTATACAAACAACGCAAAACAAATTAGCGGACTAAAGTCGAAGTCCAACAACAAGAAGATCAAGATAAGATCAAGAGAAGCAAATGAAGATATAATTGAGTCATATTTATATTGGGATCTTGATCCAACTTTAGATTCAAGTCTTGGCTTCTCTCAAAAATCATTTTTTATCAAAACATGCATATCATAAATATTTTTGATGCTCTTTGAACAAAATGATTTTAAATGTCTTAACTGAACCAAAAAGGTATTTGAAATTGATTTTCATGTCTAAGACATATATTGAACCTACTATACTCATGGTCTTCAAATAAACACTTAAAAAACGTTTTTATAATTGATTATTCGGTAGATAATCGATTATCCTCAAGATAATCGATTATCCTGTATTTCCAGCTAAAAGTGAAAATTACAAAACGGCCTGATAATCGATTATTGTATGTACAATAATCGATTATCCTGTAAACCTAGTCTAAACTGGATTTACAGAAAGCCAGGATAATCGACTATCGAAATGTGATAATCGATTATCCTTGAAACTGAACTTTAAATGAAAATAACAGAAGACCTGAATAATCGATTATCTAATCTAGCATAATCGATTATCCTCAAGATAATCGATTATCAGTAAAGCAATAATCGATTATTTTAGTATCCGTTGCTCTTCAACGACTAATTTTTTGAACGGTTAAAATACAATAATCGATTATGTAAACTGAATAATCGATTATTCTGACAGATTTCAGAAATATTGTTTAAATTTTAGGCAATGGCTAATTAAGTTTTTGGGGATATAAATACACCTCGAAACTCCTCATTTGATATAACACAACTGAGCAATCTGATACAAGCTTTCAAAATATTCATTACATTCATTTCATTATTTTCAATTGCTTTTGAGAGCCAATTTCTTGAAATTATTGTTGTGTTCTTGAGCGTATTTATTTTACTCATATCTACTCTTCAAGAGAGTCTTGTTTAAGTGAGTGTTAAGTGTTTTGTATACACTTGAAGGGAAATCTAAGTCCCTTGTTGTTGTAAGAAGGAAAGATTAATTCCTTCACTTGAAGTCTTGAAGTGTGGTATCTTCGAGCAAATGTTATTGAGACTTGTGTGATTCAAGTTCTCAAGTTGTAGCGGTTTGTTGAGCACCCGGAAGCTTAACAAGATTAGTTGTACCTCGAAAGAGTCTCTCGAGAGACTGGACGGAACCACACTTTGTGGCCAACCAGTATAAATTTGGTGCACTCCTTCCTTACTCTTTTATTTCCGCATTTAAGTTAATTTTTTTTATTCCTTTGAATTTTTATAAAACGCTATTCACCCCCCCTCTAGTGTTAAGCACATATTCTAACAGATTTGAGAAAGTTTCTCAACAGACTGAGAAGGTACAATCTGAAACTGAATGCCGCCAAGTGTGCATTCTGGGTCCCTGCCAGAAAATTACTTGGATTTACCGTGAGTCGTCAAGGGATAGAATTGGATCAATCAAAGGTTAAAGCCATTCAAAAATTTCCATCGCAAAAGAACAAGAAGGACGTGATGAGTTTCATGGGGTGACTCAACTATATCAGCCGGTTCATAGCTCAGTCCACTGTCATTTGTGAACCCATCTTTAAAATGTTGAAGAAGGACGATTCCACCAAATGGAATGTTGATTGCCAGAAAGCCTTTGACACAATCAAGGAATACCTGCCGATGCCACCAGTTCTTGTTTCACCCGAACCAGTAAGACATATATTGCTTTACCTTGCGATATTTGATGGAGCATTCGATTGTGTTTTGGGACAAAACAATGAGACGGGGAGAAAGGGGAAAGACATCTACTATCTCACAAGAAGTTCACCCCGTTTGAGGCCCGGTATTCTCTATTAGAGTGCACTTGTTGTGCTCTGACGTGGGTAGCTCAAAAGTTGAGGCATTATTTCTGTGCTTACACTACCTATATCATGTCAAGAATGGACCCGCTAAAGTATATCATCCAAAATCCCATGCCCATTGGCAAGCTCGCCAAGTGGAAAATCTTGCTTAGTGAATTCAACATTATTTACATAACTCAGAAGGAGGTCAAAGGACAAGCCTTGGCAGATCATCTCGCCGAGAATCCCATGGATGAAAAATACGAGCCTCTAAAGACGTATTTTCCCGATGAAGATGGTTGGAGGATGGTTTTCGACGGAGCCGCAAATTTCAAGGGAGTTGGCATAGGAGCAGTCCTAGTATGAGATACCGGCCAGCATTACCCTGTATTTGCCAAGCTCAAATTCCTATGCACCAACAATATGGCCGAATATGAAGCCTGCATATTGAGACTCAAAATGGCCATTAACATGAAAATTTGGGAGTTGCTAGTGATCGGGGATTCCGACTTTCTCATACACCAAGTTCGAGAAGAATGGGAAACCAAGAACTCTAAGATACTTTCTTATCTACACCACATATAAGAGTTGAGGAAGAGGTTCACAGAGACAAAATTTTAGCACGTCCCCAGGGCCCAGAATGAATTCGCCGACATATTAGCTACTCTATCATCCATGATCCAGCATCCAGATAAGAATTTCATTGATCCCATCCCGGTAATGATTTATGATCAGCCAACTTACTATGCTCATGTCGAGGAAGAAGCAGATAGGAAACCATGGTTCCATGACATCAAAGAGTGCTTGTCAACAGGAGAATATCCAGAACATGCAAACTCTACTAAAAAATGCACCCTCCGGCAATTGTCTAATATCTTCTTTTACAATGGAGGAATCCTGTACAGGAGAACTCCCGATTAGGGATTAATAAGGTGTGTCGAAGCAAAAGAAGCATCCAACTTATTGTACGAATGCATGCAGGGACCTGCAGACTACACATGAATGGTTTAGTCTTAAAATGGAAGATACTCCAAGCAGGGTATTTTTTGATGACTATGGAAACAGACTGCATCAAGTATGTCCAAATGTGCCATCGCTGCCAGATACATGCAGATATGATAAAGGTGCCTCCAAAAGAGCTTACTGCAACAAGCTCTCCATAGGCATTCACCACTTGGGAAATGGATGTTATTAGACCTATCGAGCCTGCGTCATCAAATGGGAACACATTTATTCTGGTTTCAATTGATTATTTTACCAAATGGGTCGAAGCAGCATCATATAAAGCCGTAACCTAGAAAGTTGTGGTAGATTTCGTCCACGACCGTAATGTTTGTCGGTTTGGGATTCCGGAATAAATCATTATCGATGTTGGCTCCAATATCAACGAAGACTTGATGAAATCAATATGTGAGATATTCAAGATTAAGCACAAGAATTCTACAGCCTACATGCCTCAAATGACTGGAGCTGCAGAGGCGACCAACAAGAATATCAAGAAAGTACTAAGGAAGATGATCGAAAATCACAAACAATGGCATGGGAAGTTATCATTTTCCTTATTAGGATACCGCACCACAGTCCGCACATCAACCGGGGAAACTTCCTATATGCTGGTTTGTGGTACAGAGGCGGTCATTCCCGCCGAGGTAGAAATTCCCTCCTTAAAAATCACACAAGAAGCAGAGTTGGATGATGCAGAATGGGTAAGTGGTCGCTATGAGCAGTTGGCTCTTATAGATGGGAAGAGAATGAATGCCGTTTTCCATGGTCAATTATATTAGAACAGAATGTACAAAGCTTTCAACAAAAGGGTCAAGTCAAGGAATTTTACACCAGGGCAGCTGGTGTTGAAGAAACATTTTCCACACCAAGATGAAGCCAAGGGGAAATTCTCTCCCAATTGGTTAGGTCCGTACATGGTTCATCAGGTTCTAACTGGAGGAGCCCTTATTCTTGCAGAAATGGATGGAGAAGTCTGGACGAAGCCAATCAACTTCGATGTAGTAAAACGATACTATGTGTAACCATTTATGATTTCCTTCATGGTGTATTCTGAACTATGCCTGACTTGATTCCCGTTTAAGAGGGGATACGTAGGCAGCCCTATGGGTTCGGTCAAAATTCAATAAAGTTTCATTTTTTCCCGCTTGGAAACTAGGGCAGAATTTTTAGGAGCACACTCAAAATTCCAAAGTTGATTATCTAAAAGGAAACCATTTTTGTTTATATAATTACGTTAATTTTTTTTACTAAATCATGCATAACTATTATCCGAATTGCTATTGTTTAGCGACGCTACCACAATGATACACAACGTCAGGAGCCACGGGAAGACAAACTAACCTTCTCCCTTTTTACAAAACTCACGATTTTTCTTTGGATGCAGGCGCTCGATTCACAATATGGTTAGGTATATTTATGCACTCATACTTTCCCAATAATTCAACTCCCCAGAATCATCACCTAATCATAATTCCTATCGGTGCACAACATTCCCAGCAGCCACAATGAAAATAGCAGCTATGATCCAGCAGTTAAGAGATTTCATTACTATTCTCCTTTTAATTCCTGCATTGCATAATGCTACTTTCTTCTTTTTGAGACTAAGCTCCATCTCCACCTGCATTTCTTGCATAAGGGTACTTCCTACCTTTTGATGCTAAGCACTATATCCATCCTCATCTGCATAAGGCTATTTTTCTTCCTTCCGAGGTTAAGCTCTACCTCCATCTGCATTTGGATAAGGCTACTTTTTTTGCCTTTCGAGACTAAGCACTTTATCCATCCATAAAGCTACTTTTTCCCTTTTTAGACTAAGCACTTTCTCCATCTGCATCTGCATAAGGCTACTTTTCTGCCTTCTAGGGTTAAGCTTTACCTCCATCTGCATCTGCATAAGGCTACTTCCTACCTTTTGATGCTAAGCACTAAGATCTGTATCTATTTGCATTTCTGCATAATGCTACCTTTCTTCCTTTCGAGACCAAGATCTATCTCCATCTACTGTAATATCACCACCCGCATTTAAATTTTGGCATTGGCTGAACTATCGCCACCTTTTATTCACGTCTTGCATAGGCTGAAATACCGTCGCCTTCTACATTTGATGGCTGAAAGATCGCCAACCTATTCAAAGGCATTATTTTCGTAGCCCAAGAACATCATTTCATAGCCTACGTATCTTTTATTATGCATCTCATAGCACATGACGCCATCCTAACCGTCCAAAGACAGTATTCATATTCCAACATGAACTTGCATCACGTTAAAATGTATGCACAATATATGTCGTGTTGCCTACTTACAGCTTCGTTGGCTAGCAACAGACGTCTCAGCAGGAGTGATCCCGCTCCGATTCCCGCAACATATCATATTTAATCTCTTTTCTCAACATAAACATCGTGTCCTACCTTTTCGAAAACTCTATTGGTATATTCCACCAATGGTCCCTGAACTACATGTGGCATGAGTCATGTAAAACCAGGGATATGTAGGCCGCTCAAGAGCTAGAGCTCGGTCTAAATTCTTTATATATCGACTTTTCGGTCAAATTGGTCATCATATCGTTACCCGATAACTATTTCATCGTTCCTGGGTAAAAATGTGCAGCTGTTGATACCCAAGTTTTCTCTAAAAGTACTTTTATAACCAAGAAACTTTCAAATAGTATATTTACAGATATATAAGTGTGTTCAACTTTTTTAGCCTTTTCCTATTTTTTAAAACATTTTAAAATCAATTATTCGCCCTATTTTAGCAGTACAAAAACTAAAAATTATTCCCCAAAGTATCCTTTGGTGATTAATTTATTTTATTCTTATATTTATACCAAAAATATAGCTAAGGTAATTATACACATTTTTTATAAATTTATTAGTATTTTAAAAGCTAAATTGCATATAATTGCAATATTCATTTTAAGATTTAATTGTGTTTATAATTATAAAGTTAATTCCAATATTTTAAATTTAATATTTATACATTATTAATTAATTTATTCCTTTAATTTATTTTCAAAAATAATTTTACTATTTTTATAAAATAAAGAGCGAAAAGTGGCTATTTAACTTATTTTATTTCAATTATAGCCCAAATTAACACCCATATTAGACCTTATTTTCAATTCCAATTACCCAAACCAATTTCATTTTAACCCGGTCCCTAACCCGCTTATTCGATCCGCCCGACCCTCTCTTTTAATCCAGGTCGTTGATTATTTTGATCAACGGCCATGACCATTCCTTACCTTTTTAATTCTCCAATGACTACCCAAATCCCCTCATTCTCTTCTATCAGCCTCCTTTGAACACCCTCTCATATCAAAATCTCCCGAACCCTCTTGAAACCCTAGCTTCCTCTTACCGTCTCTGACCGGAGATTCACCGGAATCTATGGCCACCAATGTTACGGGGTTGTTACACCCACCTCCTGGTGCTCTTATACACATGTTTTCTGAAGGTTCAAGGCCTGACCTTGAAGATTTGTACCCAGGATTTTTTCAATTCAGGGTTCCATAGTCGTCTCCGACTTCACTCCAGCATACCATGGTCGTTCGAGCCTGAGTCTAACCTCTCCGGCTTAGATCAACGACTCTTTTGGGCCTTTCTCACTTCTCGATTTCTTTTGAAAATCGAACCTTTCGAGGTTGCTCTGATTTTTCTAGATCCGTTATAGATTTGTGTTTATCTTAAGGTTTCAAATGTTTTTCTCAAAGTTTGTTTCAAAAGGCTTTGCTTTCAAACCCTTCATCTTCTCCGATTTAGGGGTTCTCTGATTTTTTAACATGCTCTACTATAATTCTTATGTGTTTCTTCTACTGTGCTTCTTCTGCTGTATTTTGCATGTTTATTCTTTTATTATGTTTTTTTCATGAGTTTCCTTTACTGGGAAGTATATGTTAAAGGTCAAAGTTCCTTTATAATTTATGAACTTATTTCATTGTTATATTTGCCTAATTTACTTGCTTTCGTCTTTACATTTGATTAATAGTAAAAACCCTATAATTTGGGGTTCATCCAAGTTCTTGAGGCAATTTGTTACGTGATTTGTTTGTCCTCATCTATGAACTTGTTTGGTTTCAAAATCGTAGTCTCTTTGGACATATTTGGGTTTTTGAGGTTGCTTCAACTGTTGCCCGACAAAGTTTTGAAATCTCTGCTTCAACTCCTGTGCTTTTTGATCTCCTTCTCTTATTAGAACTGGATTACAGTTTTCAGGAAAAGCTCTCTACTTGACATTTTTCATGCTTCTGTTAATTCCCCCTTTCTCTATTACTAAATTCGACCTGTGTGACTGTCATGTGATTATTCTCCTTGCCATGAGTTCAGCCTCTCATGTATAATGTTAGGCACTCCTTTATATGGTAAAGTTCCCTTTCAAAATAACCCTTGATTGTGGACTGATTTTGAATCTCTTCGTGTGATTCTTACTGAACTCTTGTAATTGATTCTTTCCTTTCTGTATTGACGTCCTTTATTTCTTGAACTTGTTGGAATACTTTCCTTTGAACCTTCGACCCCTACCTTTATACTTAAGCTGATTTCATCCTCTTACCTTGATTATATTGGTATTAGATTCTTATAGACCTTTCCTTAACTAAGGTCCGATGAACCTAGCCTCTATTACCTATTGTGTACTCGTACTATGTTGAAAATATATTCCTTATTGGTCATATTCAGCCCTACATTATTTCTTTCCTTATTAGATTTAATTCGTTAATTAAAGGAAGTCTTTGATACTGATTTGATTTTTAATGGACACATATTCCCTTAATTACGTATGAATTACAGTCCTTACTTATTTCTGCCTGTTTCTCACACTATATATACTTGACTCTTTCATTTACACAAAAGACACCAACACTCCTACCTTTCTGAATTGACACTCACACTCAAAAAGTATTCTCTTGTTGCTTGTACTGTGGCCTATTTGCAAGACTTCTGCTTTCTTTTTCTTGTCTCTATCTGAAACTAGTATGTCCTAGTTTAATTCCAGCATCAACTCCAATGTGTTTACTTACCAATTCTCCTGTTCATGCTTACTTTATTGCCTGTAGAATTTAGCCTTTGTGTAATGTGCTTATATATTGTTTATGTCTTGCGATGAATCCCATTCCCCATGTCCCCATATGTGTTTGAGCTGTAGTTTGAGACGTGGAAATATACAAAGTTGTTGCCCATGGATATAAACTAGACCCTTTGGGTCCTAAGCTCTTTCAGTTTCCCATCCCCATTCTCTTATGTGTGTCTTAGATATGGTTTGGCCTGGATGCATCCAAATTGCTGTCCAGGGTTAAACCTGACCTTCAATAGGTCCTAACTCTCTAATTTCTAGCTGCCAGGTTGGTTAGGGGTGTGACAACATTCCATGTTGCTGATCATAACCACCAGCATGCCTTGGCATTCCCTAATTCCCTCTATTGAACTTACACTTATTCATAGAATCTAAGTTCTGCCCCCTCCAATGAGCCTTGCCTTGGGACCTTGAGTTCCTTCTGAACTTGGACATTTGAGGGCTGGCCCTTCCACACTGCACTTTAATTTTGTTCTATAATAATATCTAGGTGTAAGCATTGCTTGGAGTTCTTGAAACTCCTTGGAACTTTGACACATTCTAGATAAGAGAGAGGCTTTGCAACCTGATCCCGGAAATTGGTTCATCTCATATTGTTAGACATTGAGTTTGAATTAGGCTCTTTGGATACAACTTAAATATCTGATGTAATTTTATTTTCTGTTAGATTCATCTGGAATGTAATAATTTTTAATAACTTATGGGGTTTTAGAAAAGAAAGGGGAGGGTTACTTATGTATGCATATGGGTAGACATAATGACCTTAGGTGTTTTAATCCTGTGATCATAGCCTATTTTGCATTTTTGCATCTCATCTGGAAATCCTATCAATAGACTATACATTTTTGCACTTCATATAAAAATCCTGACTATAGGATTCTGCATTTCTGCACTTCTGTATTTCATCTAGAAATTCTAACTATAGGACTCTACATTTTCTGCACTTCATATAGAGATCTTGACTATAGGATTCTTCACTCCTGCATATATAGAAATCATGTCTTTACGGCCCTGCATTTTGCATCTATGTGATGATCCGACCCGTCGTCACGTGAGTTACCACCCCGTTTTCCCCATTTTATGCTTCTATATATTTCATTATATGTGTTTGGTAAATTTGAAATAATTCGGATGGAGTTCTATTAGAAATGAGACAATTAGTCTCTTTATGAGAAAGTTAGTTTAGAAACGTCAACCGGATGTTGACTTATGAGTTAGAGGGATCAGAATGGATTTCCGATAACTCGACTAGTTTTGGGGGATGATTTTTGACTTCAGAGTGCAACCAGAATTTAATTTTGAAGTCCGGTGTATAATTAGGCTTGAATTGGCTAAGTTTGAATTTTGGCGAATTCTAGTTGATAGGTGAGATTTTGATCCGAGGGTTAGAATGGAATTCTAAGAGTTGTAGTTTCTCCATTAGGTGATTTTGTATATGTGTGCAAAGTTTCAGGTCATTCGGAGGTGTTTAGGTCGGGTTTTCGATCAAATGCAAGTTTCAAAAGTGTTAGTTTGACTTAGGCTTGAATCCGTTGTAATTTGATGATTTTGATGTTAATGATAGTGTTTTTTTTGTTTCGAGCAAGTTTGAATGAGGTAATAGAACATATCAGTGCATTTGGTTGAGGTCCGAGGGCCTCTAGGTGATTTCAGATGGCTAACAAGGACTTTTGAATAAGAAAATTACAGCAGAAAATTGCAGAGAAGCTTTACTCTATGCGATCGCATAGAAGGCTTTGAGGGGGTCTCAGAATCTGCCCTATGCGATTGTGTGAAGGGCCCTGCAATCGCATAGGTCTGGGCGGTTGTTCAGTGCGGTCGCGTGGTCCTATGTGCAATCGCGTAGAAGGGGGAGACAGAGCTCTGCGATCGTAAAGGGTGTTCTGCAATCGGATAAGAGGAATTTAGCGGGCCTGGAATTTTGGTCTATGCGATCCTAATGGGATTGATGCGATCGCAAAGTGGGAGCTACAGTGGTCGGACAGAATATTAAAAACCCTTTAGTCCGCGACCCATATCACTTTTCCACCGTTTTTCCCTCCGCCAAGAGAGCTTTTTGACCTTTTTGAAGAGATTTTTTGACGGATATCAATTGGAGGTAAGTATCTTGACTTAAAAACATCATTTTATTGAAATCAACACTAAAATTCATGAAAGTGGGTTGAAATTGTGAAGAACTAGAGCTTGGTTTTGAAAAATGAATTTTTTGGATTTGAAAGGCCATTCGAGCTTCGATTTTGGTAAATTTTATGTGTACGTACTCATGGAGAGACGAGGAATCCGTTAATGCGACTCTTGTAATTTTTTGAGAAGTGAGACCGGGGCTCGGGTTTTACCAACTTCGTAATTTTTAGTATTTTTTGAGTAATTTCGATTGGGTTATGTTTCTTGAATTTTTGAAGTATTCGGTTCGATAAAGAGATTTTGATCCGAGGGTCAGAATAGAATTTTGAGAGTTTCAGTAGTTACATTGTATCATTTGGGATGTGTGTACAAAATTTTAGGTCATTCGAATGTGGTTTGCTTGGGTTTTTGATCAAAAGCGAAATTAGAATATTTTAGGAACTTAGGCTTGAATCCGAAGTATTTTGGTTGTTTTGATGTTGTTAAGTATTTTGAAGATTGGAACAAGTGTGAATAAGATTTTAGGATATGTTGATGGCTTTGGTTGAGGTCCCCGGGGCCTCGGGATAAATTCGAATGGGTAACGGAAGAAATTTAGGAGTTAAAGGTACTATATCAGCTGGTCTTCTAGTATTTTCGCATATGTGGTTTTGGGACCACAGATGTGGCGCTGCAGAAGCGGCTAAAGCCGTAGAAGTAGAGTTGGGTCAATTCCTCAGGAACCGCAGATGCGATGAAGGGCTCGAAAAAATGGAACCGCTCCTGCGGTTGGAGGTCCGCAGATGCCGAAGCTAGCATTTTATTGAAAGTCGCAGATGCGACGTTGTTGTCCGCAGAAGTGGGACCGTAAATGCCGAAATGCCTGGGCAGAATATATAAATAGCTGCCTTCGTGAATTTGAATTATTCTTTCACCATTTTCATTGGGGTTTGAAGCTTTTGAGGAAGATTTTTGAGGAAAACAAAGGGGAATCACTTGGAGGTAATGTCCTTGACTCCATAACTCGTGTTTATGTGATTAAAACCTAATTAGTGGTGTGAAATTTGATTAAAATGGGTAATTAGGGTTTGAGTTTATGAGGCCTTTAAAGGAGGGTTTGATGGCTCATTTGGACTCCGATTTCAGTGTTCTTATTATTTATAGGCTTGTGAGAGTACGAGGTTTCTAAAAATATAAATTTCACCTGATTCCGGGACGTGGGACTGAAGGGCGTTATGGTTATTTTACATAATTTTATGTATTAGCTAAGACTTTAATTGTAGAATTAGTTACTTGAAGTGTTATTTAGGTTACATAATTGAATTGAATAGATTGGGGCCATTTGGAGTCGGATACTCGTGGCAATAGCGTGATTTCGAACTGATTTTGAGATTGTTTGAGGTAAGTGGTTTGTCTAAACTTGTGTGGAGGACCTTCCCCTTAGGATATAATATTTGATAATTGAAATTACTTGTGCGTGAGGTGACGAGTGCGTACTTTAGTTAGTTGTTGAAAAATCCAGTTTTACTTCTAAGTATTTAAACTGAGTTCTTTTATGACTTATTTTTTTTCCTCTTGCAAACTTGGCCTGTGTTAGTTCGGAAAAACATGTTTAGTTGATTAATTGCCTATTTTCTTAAACTGACCTAATTGCATTAAATGAAGCATGTTAGGCTAGAATTAACTATTTACTTGTTAAGAATGTAGCATTTATTTTTATATTCTTGAGCTGATGTTGTGTGTTTTAATTTGGGACAACGAGAAGACATCTCAGGAGATCCCCTGTACGTATTATGATTTGGATTGAGGTGCAGGATAGCAATAGATCCGTGAAATATTTGTTGAGGATACCAAGAGATCCTCGAGATACCGTGAGATCCGTAGTGTATGTATATATTGAGGATACCATGAGATCCTCGGGATACCAAGCGATCCCTAGTGTATATATATATTGAGGATACAAAGAAATCCTCGGGATACTAAGAGATCCCAGTTATAATCCTTGTAGTGAGCGGTGTTTCTTTGTGTTTTGCCTTTATTTTTATTTCTGTTATTGTACTCTTATTATTCTGTATAGACTCTTAGTATAGATTCTCATTTATACTATTATATTATCATGTCATTTTATTTATTATTTACCTTAGTAAGGCCCTGACCTTCCTCGCCATTACCTGGCCGAGGTTACGCTTGGAACTTATTGAGTACCTCAATGGTGTACTCATGCCCTTTCTGTGAATGTTTTTCATGTGCAATTGAGGTACCTCCACCCATGTTTATCACCCTTGAGGCAGGGAGTTCATTTGGAGACTTCGAGGTGCATCTGCCGAGTTTGCAGAACAAAGAGCCTCTATATTTATTCTATCCTGTACTGTTAGCCTTTCTATCTTACTATTGATGTAGACTTTCTGGAGTTAGAGCACTTTACTATATTGTTTTCAGTTTGTGTTCCGTGAGTTTTCGGGTTTTGGGATAGTGTTGTAGGATTTTTGAGATTTTGAGTTGTATGTGCCGAGCATCATTTTATAAATCATTTTCCTTTAGGTATTCTTGGCTTTTAATTTATATTTCCACAAGTTTTCTATTTATTTTCCTCACTTGTTAGACTTACCCAGTCGTAGAGACTAGATGCCGTCACGATGATTCACGGACGGCGAACTGGGATCGTGACACAAGCTAAATGGAGTATTACTGGGAGATTTTTCAGCTTTAAAAAGTTGTTCTTTAGCTATTATAGTAGTAGGAAACGTACTAACACTTTAAGTATATTATACTAGTTGCAGCAGTCTAATTATAAGATGCTCACCCATTGAGAGTAGTCTTACAAATTGTAACCGTATAGTTGAGACTAGCTGCAACAATCTTAGTATTAGTTGCAAACAAAACACATCTTTTAAGCCAAGTAACACACTAGTTGCAATAGAGCTTTACTAATTGCAGTAATATTTTATTCAAATATTTATTAACTAAAAATAATAGAAATGAGTAAGTTGTTACTAACTTTGTATGTTCATCTATGGTCATTCTTCTGATATGGTGATGCCGAACGCTGAACATTAGCGTGTTGAGCAACCAGAGGCTGGACATTAGAGTGTTGACTTAAGAAAACTTTTAGTTCCTTAAGTTCTTTCACCTCAACTTCTACAATAGACAATCGATCCTGCAATGATTGGTGTTGCTCTAGAGCTGAACGTAACTCAGATCTTAATCCAGCCTTTGAGGAACCACCATCTTCCAAGTTCTTTGCTTTTACTCCACCCCTAAAGCTAAATACGTGACTACGAGTTTGAGGTCCTAAGTATTTTTCCACTATCTCTATGTTAGGAAGAGATGGTTCAGACTACACCATTTCTTTGATTTGAGCCTTAAAAATATATAAAGAAAAAATTCTATTAGATCCATTAACCAAAAGTACTTACATGTTTAACTAATAAAACACACATGTTTTACAATTGTCTCCGGTTCAACAAGCTTGTTGTTCTTCTTGCGAGTATAAAACAAAATAGCATGCCAAATTTTGTGGAATGCCATCTTTCCCGCCATTCACGTTAAAGTCAAAATGTCAAATAAGGCCTCAATATTTATATATATGAAAAAAAGAACAAATAAGATAACACATTTGATAAATAATTTCTCTAATAGGCTTGCCACCAATATGATGAGGAATCTTCAACTTAGCTCTGTTTGCTCATTCCTATTGCTTTCTGCCTGAAACTTTCCGTACAAAAATATTCTTTTACCAACCACTACCATTGTTTCTTGTCTACCCTCTTTGGTATATTCTTAAGAGCCTCTTGGATTGGCTTACCCCTCACGTATTTTGCATGCAATTGTCTTTTCCATTTGTTCCACAATTCTTTCATCCATCCCAAAATAGGGTTGCGATGAATATCTAGGTCATCACTCTCAAATTTATCCTACAATAAATTAAACATATCATAATATACACTTTAGAAAAATGGATAAAACATTCAGAATTGATAGAACATAGAAAAAGAAAATGGTAAAACTAATTTAGCAAAAGAATATTTTAAGGCTGTGAAAATATATTTTGAGTTGTAGCAATTAGCGTATAAATACATTGGACATATTGTTACCTCAATAGCTGCCAATATTTGATTTAATTATTCTTTTTTAATATCATCCCATGATGATACTCCAAAAGGACACATATTACAGTCACAAACTATTATTGCCGAGTGCCTAAAAAATAGACTGCTATTCTTTCCAACCGTTCGTTTATTGTAAAATGTCACTTTCAACATTTCTCAAACTTCAAGTGATTCAACTTCTTCACACTTGTTCTTTCCTCGAACCTTTTGTACCTTTTCAGTAGTGCCTGAACCTGCATTGCACGATTTAGTAATATCTAAAACTATTTTATGTGTCAAATAAATTTATAATTATAGATTTGTAAAATCATACATGTTCAACTGTTTGCATAACTTGATCAATTGGTGGAGGAAATGGAGTCTCAGTTTGCATCCGACCTTTCCTAGAAAAAAATGTGTTTTACTTTGTAGATGCAGGAAATGGAATTTTAGTAGATGGATGCAGTGACAAATTAGTTTGCATCTGCTCTTTTTCAGGAACAAGGGAGTTTTTCTTTGTTGCTGGCATTCCTTGACCAATAGATATGAGAGAATTTGATCTTGTACTATTAGAAGATATTAACATATTTTGGCTTCCTTCACCGGTAGAAGGTTTAGATATATTTCGAGCAGTAAGAAAAGCATTTTGATGGAGGGATTCCCCCTTATTATCAAACGACCCTAAAGAGATCATTGATCTAAGTCCTTGCACTCGTCCCTTTGCTAGAGCACCTGGTGGAAGGAATCTATATTTGGCAGCCTTCGCAGTGGATCCAACCACCATTTCAAGCTTTAATCTTTTCATGTTAGGCGTATAAAGCAAAATAGAGGAAACCAAAATAAGAATGACATAGTGTAAATAATGTATTGACCAAAAAATCATGCAACTAGAATGTAAGACAGTTAATATACCAATACATAAAGAGATTTGACTTCATCTATTCTTTTCATTTACTTTGTGAAGGATTTTCTAAATCTACAATAATATCATATATTTGTTGCACAATTTCATAAAAATCACGAGGTTTCGTCATCCTCACTACACGCAAACCCTTATTGGAATTTTCATTAGCATAAAACTTGAGATACTTGGTCCACTAATACAAAAGGATCATTTATTTTTAAAAATCTCCCCAATTAACACTTATAAATTCATATTCACCTTGTTTAAGTCCTTTAATTTTATTATACACATTAAACCAATTACATATAAAAAAGGCACGATTCTACCAGTGAGGAATTGCAGTCCAAGTATATCAGTCAAAACTCCACAGTAATTAAGGTTCTCGCTATCTATCAGTCGCAAATATAACTACCCCATAATTTTAGTCTTTAACTTATTATCATGATCTTCCACATGAAATCTGTACCCATTAACAATGTATCCATTATAAAGTCTCACATATCTGGTTGGACCACGTGAAAGTGAGAGTAAATCTTTCATATTCGTACTGTTATTTCCTTTATGCAATTGTGCGACCTATTGTCACGACCCTACTTCACCGATCATGAATATGTCATGATGACACCTAGTATTCACGACTAGGTAAGCCTAATACATTGCGGAATTAACAACTAACTTAAAACTAAATAACATAATGAAATGTATAAAGTTGCCACCTGGCACATACACTTTAACACTAAAATTCTGAAACAATCCCAAAACCCGGAATCTCACGGACAATACAGGCTATAGATGTATATAAAACTGCTCTAACGTCCAGAAAAGTATATAATAAAGAAGAAAAAAAATAGCAACTAGCTAACTATAGGGTAGAATGAGAGGGAGACTCTTCGGTCAGCGGACGCAGCAGATATACCTCAAGTCTTCGAGAACTCCCCTAAAGCTACTAAAAGGGCTCCTGCGTAGAGGTACTTGGATCTGCACATGAAAAACATGCATAGAAGAAGCATGAGTACACCACAGCAATACTCAGTAAGTGTCAAGCCTAAGCTCGGTCGGGCAGTGACGAGGAAGGTCAGGTCCCTACTGAGAATAAACATGATAATATAAAGATACAGTATATGAACAAGTAAAGCTATAGAGACAACATCGATTTAAGACAGAAAACTACAAGTCAACTACAATTAATCAAAGTAAGGAAATAACACAACAATGTACAACTCAGTATCAGAAATACCAGGAGGATCTCTCAGGATACCGTCTTGTAGTCCTTTTCTCAACTGTCAGTGGAGCTCCCGGGATACTGTCCTGTAGCCCATCATAGCTGTTGATGCGAATCTCTCGGGATACCGTCCCATAGTAACTTTCAAAGTGTAGGGGGATCTATCAGAAATCGAACCCGCAGTCCCAAAATAAATAAACGAGGAGGAGCTACTAGAATCCCTCATCCGTAGTCCCAATGTAAATGCGCTATCAAAACCAAAGATATCCATAACTCAAGTATAAAACACTAACAGATAGGTAGTACAAGTATAGCATGCTTCATGTAGAACAATTTAGGAAAATTGAGCAGTTAAGCAATTAAATCTAACTAATCATGTTTTTCTTACTAACATAGGTTAAACTTGCATTTAAAATAGTCAAATAAGCAAGAAAACATAGTCTAAATAATATAAGTAAAAAAAAATTTCAACAATAATAAAGATATCCTAATGGGAGAGGTCCGCCACACAAAGTTAGACAAGCCACTTACCTCGAATCAGTGCAAAAATCACTACGAAACAATGCCCTTTCCAGGAGTATCCGACTCCGAATGACCCAAATATATTTAATCAAATTGCATAATATAAATAACATCGCAAGCGACCAATTTCACTATTAAAATTAAAGCTAAGGCGCGAAAATAAGTAAAATGACAAAAATGCCCCTAAGGCCAATGGCTCGGAATCGAATCACTTTAACATTTCAGAACACTCGTACTCTCACGAGTCTAAACATATAAAAATCTCCCAAATCGGAGGTCAAACACACACTCAAAATACTATAATTAAGTCTAAGAAGTTTAATCCATTTTCAAACATTCAGTCCTTAAATTCGAATTCTAATGATGGATTCAACTATATATTGATGGAAAACAACTAAATGAGGTTAAGGAAACATTACCCATTGATCTTCGCTTCGAAATCTACCCAAAATCGCCTTCTCTCTAGCTAAATTTTGATTTCGCCAACTTTTGAATAAAACCCTCAGATTTTCCTTTTCAGAACAGGCATTTCCGCTTCTACGGACTTGGGACCGCTTCTGAGGTCCTGCATACGTGGACACAGTGCCGCTTTTGCATCTTTCACTTAAAATTCCATTTTTTGCTTCCGCGGTCTCTAAATCGTTGAAGCGATACCGCTTCTGCGGAAATTTGTCCGCTCCAGTGAACTCTGACCACGAGCCTTCAATTCGCTTCTACGGTGGGCCAGGCCGCTCCTGCGGCTCTGCTTCTGCCTTTTAAACCGCATAAACAAAAGTATCATAAGAGTGAAGATCTGCTGCTGCACACTTTTGAAATTCTTCCCGCCGACAATCCGAAATCATCTCGAAGCCCCTAAGACCCCAACCAAAAGCACCAATACCACCTAATACCTTATTGAAATTTGTACTATTCATTAAAACACCTAAAACAATGCCGGAAACTCGATTAATTCAATGATTCAAGCCTAAAAATCCCAATTTCATCAAAAATACGCTTTCGATCAAAAACCTAACCAACACTCGTTCGATTGACCTGAAATTTTGCACGTACGTCCCAAAAGACATGACAGTGCTACAGCAAGTTCCGGAATTCCATTCCGTCCATCGGATAAAAAATTCACTATAGGACCGGAACTTCCAAATTCTAACTTTCGGCATTTCAAGCTTAAATATGCTACGGACGCCCAAATCATATTCTCTGACACACTGCCAACCTCGAAATCACCAAACAGATCTAAAGGAACCATCGGATTTTCGTTCTGAGGCCGGCTTCACACTGTTCCAATTACGGACTACTTTCATTCACTTAAGCTCTTATTTAGGGACTAAGTATCCGAAAACTCTCCTAATCCTAAGGCCAAATGTCCCGGAAAGCCCAAATAGCAGAAATGAACATAGGGAAAATAGTTAATGGAGGAACGAAGCATAAATTCTAAAAATGACCGGCCGGGTTGTTACATCCTCCCACACTTAAATATTCGTTCGTTCTCGAACGAGCATAGAGAACATACCTAAAGTAGCAAATAGATGAGGGTATCGGCTACGCATATCGCACTCGGTCTCCCAAGTTGCTTCCTCGACCGACTTACCCTGCCACTTAACCTTTACTGGAGATTTATGCTTTGACCTAATCTTTCGGACCTGCCTGTCCAATATTGCCACTAGCTCCTCAACATAGGACAGATCCTTGTCCAACTGGACTGAATTGAACTCCAACACATGAGATAAATCACTGTGATACCTCCGAAGCATTGAGACATGAAATACTGATGAACCCCAGCCAAACCGGGAGGTAAAGCAAGCTCATAAGAAACCTCCCCAACTCGCTTCAAAATCTCAAAAGGGCCAATGAACCTCGGACTCAACTACCCTTTCTTCCCAAACTTCATAACGCCTTTCATAGGTGAGACCCAAAGCAGAACCCACTCACCAACCATAAAAGAAAAATCGCAAACCTTCCGGTCCGCATAACTCTTCTGTCTGGACTGGGTTGTACGAAGTCGATCTTGAATCACCTTAACCCTTTCCAACGCATCGTGAACCAAATCTTTACCCAATAACCTCGCCTCACCCGGTGCAAATCAACCCACCAGAGATCTGCATCTCTTACTATATAAAGCCTCATACGGCGCCATCTCAATGCTGGACTGGTAACTATTATTGTAAGCAAACTCCGCCAATGGCAAGAACTAATCCCAAGACCCTCTAAACTCAATCACGCCTGCACGGAGCATATCCTCAAGAATCTGAATGGTGCACTCGGACTGTCCGTCCGTCTGGGTTGAAATGCCATACTCATAGTCATCCGAGCACCCAACTCATGTTGGACGGCTCTCATGAACAGTGATGTAAACTATGTACCCCTATCCGAGATGATAGTAACTGGAATACGGTGCAGACAGATAATATCTCTGATGTAAATCCTCGCTAATCGCTCTGTTGAGTAAGTAGTACACACCATTAGGAAATGAGCGGACTTGGCCAGCTGATTCACAACAACCCAAATAGAATCAAATTTCTTTGCAGTCAGAGGGAGACAAACTTCAAAATCCATGGTGATCTTCTCCCATTTCCCCTTCGGGATCTCAATCTGCTGAAGTAACCCACCCGGTCTCTGGTGCTCAGCCATTACCTGGTGATAGTTGAGGCATCTAGCTACAAACCCCAATATGTCTTTCTTCATCTGCCTCCACAATTAGTGTTGTCTTAAGTCCTGATACATCTTCGCGGCACCTAGATGGATGGAATACCGCGAACTATGAGCCTCTGCCAATATTAACTCCAGAATATTATCAACATCGGGTACACAGATCAAACCCTGCATCCTCAATACCCCGTCCTTACCGATAGTCACATCCCTGGTATTTCCATGCTCAACCCTATGTTTTAGGACAAGTAAATGGGGTTCATCATATTGCCGCTCCCGGATACAATCACACAATGGCGACCGAGAAACCAGACAAGCTAGAACCCGATTGGGCTCCAAAAGATTCAATCTCACAAAATAGATGGCTAAGGCCTGAATATCCATCGCCATAGGCCTATCAGATGGTGGTAGATATGATAAACTCCCCAAACTCTCTGCCCGATGACTCAAGTCATCGACCACCACATTGGCCTTGCCTGGATGGTACAGAATAGTGATGTCATAATCTTTCAATAACTCCAACAACCTCCTCTGACGCAAATTTAGATCCTTTTACTTGAATAAGTGCTACAAACTCCGATGATCCATATAAGTTTCACAAGGCACGCCGTACAGATAGTGACGCCAGATCTTTAAGGCATGAACAATAGCAGCTAACTCATGATCATGGACAAGATAATTCTTCTAATATACTTTCAACTGCCTAGACGCGTAGGCAATCACCCTACCGTCCTGCATCAATTCCGCTCCACGAACAATTTTCGAGTCATCGCAATAGACAGTATAAGAACCAGAACTTGTAGGCAATATAAGAACTAGGGCTGTAGTTAAAGCTGTCTTGAGCTGCTGAAATCTCTCCTTGCAGTCTTTCGTCCACTGGAACGAAACACCCTTCTTGGTTAGTCTAGTCATAGGTGCTGCGATAGAATAAAACCTTTCAACAAATCAACAGTAATAACCCGCCCAGCCAAGAAAATTGCGAATCTCTGCCGCAGGGGAAGGTCTAGGTGAACTCTGTACTTTTAATGAATTGGATAAGTTCTGATACCATGCTTATACACGAATTGCCTTCATGAGAAATACATTTGGAAAAAAGAGTTCAAGGTGGGTGATCTTGTGTTGTTGTTCAATTCACGGTTGATGATGTTTCTTAGAAAGCTAAAACCTAAATTGAGTGGTCCCTATGAAATTGTGGGTATAATTCCTTTTGGTGCATTAGACTTGAAGAAAAAAAACAATGAGTTATTCTGAGTCAATGGTCGTTGGGTGAAGCACTATTTGGGAAATTGGTAATGACCTCATTGTGGCGGTGATTCATTTCAAACGATGCTAATCACATCGTGTCGCGACGTTAAATCAGGTACTTCCTGGGAGACAACCCCTGTTTCTTTTTTTTATTTTCTTTTTTTGTAGTTAGGTTTAATTTTTTTGTTAGGTGTAATTCCCTTCCCTGCAAACATGTTTCTATTGTGTTTTTCAATATATCTTCCGGTGTGTCATTATATTTACTATGTGGATGAACTTGAGTTACAACTAACAATCGCATTTTCTTGGTATAGTACATGGTTTGATCTAGAGGCAAAGTCAACACTTCAAACGAAAGTGGTGACCCTTCTCTGTGACAAGGGAGTGACCCTTGACTAGTGCCCAACAACATAAAATGAGAAAGAAGACACATGTTGGCAGAATGAGAGGTGCAGACCTCTCAGAGGCCAGCTATTATGTATTGTCTAGGGACATATCAGAGGGCAGCTTAGCGTCTGTGCATAAGCATATGACCATCCAATCAAGGCCGCCAGGGAGATATCAGCTCAGGTATGAGTCGTCATCATAATATAGCACCTCCGAGGGTTCAGATTGTGCTAGTGAGGCTTCTCAGCCTTCCATTACACTTGTTCCCTAGGAACAAAAGACATCCATTCAGGACATCCCAGATGATGACAAAGGGGGAAATGCCAAATTTGTCGTCCTTGAGCGCTCCAAGAAGAAAGAGTCATACGAGGATTGTTGCATCAGTTTGGGTGCTTTCTCTAGCTTTGATGAGTGGTGTCTAATAAGGTCGCTCACTGTTTAGCGACAAATCCATTTGAAAGATCTAGAAAAGTACATACCTGCAGTTTTGAGGTAGTTTAGACAATGAAATGGTGGATGTGGTTTACCCCTGAGCACGGTGGATGCTAAGAAGTACATTGTCTGGGAATTCTATGCTAATGTGGCACCCATAAAAAGGGGATAAAGGTGAAAAAGTGAGTAACCTCAAAATGTGATTTGACCAGCACACATTGAACACATACTTGGGATTCAATGATGTTGAACCCACAAAGTACTAGGAGAAGTTTACACTTGGGGAAGCAGCTCATCCTTTGTTAGCAAATATTTTCGCAGATCTTAGGCAACAACCACCATGGATCATATTATCGTTTGTTATTCAAAGGAACAATCTAAACTTTGAGGCGAAGGGGTGGAAAACCCGTGTCTACACCAGACTAGACCCATGCCGGTGTGAGACCTTTCTTCTGATTCCATGGGTAGTTCTACTTTCTTTTATCATGGCTGGGTACTCAATCAATATGGGTGACATGATGTCCTCCAATATCTATGTGATTGTTAGGCAAGCTGACTCATCTTACCCGTATACTAACACTATTATAGAGTATCTCACGGATGCGGGGGTACAACATAGGTGTTATGATATGAATGTGCGGATGAAGAAGATATTCTCATGGCACTCTCTGCTAGATGCTACAAACCCAAATAAGAAGATTCGGCATCCTACCACTGGGGGCCAGTCTGACAAGTCAACTATTATAGTTGCGGAGGCAGTTGATCGTCCACTCACGTCGGCCGAGCCTTCCTCCATTGTCATAGAGATGCCTCCACCACCATCTTCAGTTCCCACTGCATTTCCTACCATAGGTTCCACCTCGGCCTTGAAGCCAGGGCCCATGCATACTACTCCACTTTCTATGCCGCGAGTCTCATAGACACTGACGAGCCTTAACATCTGGAGGTAGACAGCAACAACAAAGTTGTCTGACAAATCTCGTACTATTGTAGCACATTCATCCATTTAGGCACCTCAGGTTCTCCGGTGGAAGATATATTGAAGAAGCTTCTGGAGAACCAAACAACTATCATGAACACTTTGGAACAACGTGGATTAGTGATTGAGGAGCTGGAAAAAGAAGTAAAGAAAATGAGAATGTTCAAGGCTTCTAAAAAATCTATTGACAAGCTCCAGAGACAGGTGACCAATATTGCAGCAGCCATAGATCTCTCTTTGAGATGCTGCATGATCCAGCTCTTACAACACCGACAACACCATCAGCTTCATTAGCATCAGCTGGCTAATCTGAGGAGCCACACCTAGCTGCCGGCACAACCGAGGCAATGTGCCAGTTGTTCACCAAGACAACCACTCCCAGAGTTTAGGATGAGATATAGTTGTAAGAATTGAGGGTAATGACGTTATTCTAGACACATAAATGTCCAAGGAGACATAGGGAGATGTTTTCACTCTTTCTCATCCTTTATTTTTATTTTCCTGAGCATTAGGGAGAATACTTATTTTTATTCGGGGGTAGGGGGTGGGGTGGAGAAATGTGATCTTATTCGATGATTTTGAGACATTTGTCATGTAATTAACTTGATACAATTTTCCTTTTCTATCTCATTGTGTATATATTCTCTATCATCTCTCGTGATGTGTATTCGTTGTGCTTTCAATAGTTTTTTCTTTGTAGCTTCATTATGTTTTTTATTAGTTAGTGTTTAATTTAGTATATTATTTTTCAATTAGTAGCTTATTTTTGATTTAGTAGCTTTTTAATGTTTTAGTAGATAATAAACCTTTGATTTTCTTAATGCTACAGTTCATTCCAAAGGTAGTTTTTGTGTGAACCAGGCGACTCTTTCCAAGAATGGATGGCATGAAAACCTTCTTAAAGGAATGAGTCAATTTCATATTTAGGTGATAATTGTAGTAGTAATGAATAAAAACATGATTAAGTCAAACACGAAGAGTCTAACATGCTTCATTTTGAATCGTCAAACTTACCTACGTGCTTATGGTTAGAGACAAGTTTTAAAAAAAGGAATAGCTCTAGTTAGTGACTTTGTGACTCTTGGGTTGACTTTGATGCCATAGAGTAGTCTAATTAATGATCTTGAATCTTGAATGTGATGGTTGTGGGCCCTCAAATCTATTCTTTAACATCTAGTTGCATAAGGTGTGAGATGCTTTTTTGCTAGTCCAAGTACCCATGCGGAAGGACAAGAACTTCACCAGAATGTGTTTCAAGAGAAATGATAAGTTTTTCTTGGCTTGAGAAGTGATTGTAGGATCTTTTTGGCCTATCCGAATTTTCCATTGCCTACCAATGTTGTTATCCCTAGTTATCCCATTTAAGCCTCGAGCCTTTCCCATTTGATACCCATGTTACAAGCCTTTACCCATTTTGTCCTGACGCTCTCTTAGCACCTGAGCATTCCTTAACACTGCTAAATTAATGGGCTAAATATGTAATTTTGGGGGAGAGACGAGGAACTTGAAAGAGGTATCAAGCACAAAAAGAGAAAAGAAATGATGTGAAGGAAAGGGCAAGAAAAGAACAGGGAAAAAAAAGAAAAATACAACAGAAAGTGAATAAATGGAAGATTTGAAGTATTTTAAAAAAAAAAGATAATGATCCAAAACATGGAGAAATCAAATAGGGAGATACTTAATGTCATGATCAAGAAAGAGTGATGTTAAGTCTCTCTAGTTTACCTATGAAGAGAAAGTGCCTCGAAAAAATGGCAAAGCATGAGCCGAGAACAAAAAAATGGAGTGCTTAAGGAAATGTGAACAACGCAACCACAACGTATCCAACCTTAGTCTAAAAGATTTCATTCCATCCCAAAAACCCCTACTTTATTTCAAGCCGAGTGAGCTTACATTAATGGTGATCTACATGAGGGGAAGTCCTATTGTACTTGATGTCGTACTTGCGACATTCTCTTGAGAGAGATGAGTCAACCTTTCACAAATCTATGGATTAAGAGCTAAATTCCTAAGTGAGCTAGGCAAATAGAGAGTAGAGGCGGAGGATTTTGGGATCCACAATGATCCATATGGGAGAGCGAGATTCCTTGATGAATATAGTCCACTATTGATGCTCAAGTGTCATATTAGAACAATATGTGCATATATTTTAACTTTTCACATTTTTGATAATACATAAGTAGTGTGGGTAATTGTTGGTCGCAATTGATGTGTGAATGGCCTAACTTTGACTGGCTGAAATGACCCATAACTTTTGGAGGTTGAAATTATTTTGTTTACTTGAGAACAAACAAAGTCTTATGTCTGAGAGAGTTGATAAGTAGTTATTTTGACTACTTATTACTGCATTTTAGCTTTAGTTTTACTCTAAATGCGTTTAATTATGTTCCTGAAACTCATAAAATGTGCAAAATTTCAGGAATGTTTGAAGTTGGACCCTAGAGATGAAATTAAACTAATAAAAGAAGTAATCTAACACAAGGCAATAAAAGAAACAGAATCTTACAAACTGTAGAGCGTTGAATTTTCATCAGTGGTGGTAAACAATGAAGGAAATTCCAACAGACTTTCTCGCAAATTGCGGACCGCACATGAATTTTCTTGCCACAAAGAAGAGCTTGAGATCAAATTCATAGGGTGCAAAAATTTCCAAGTCGAGAGTCCCTCAGAATTGTGGATAGCAACAGTCCACACCGTTACTTCTACAGCTACAGTGCAAAATCTGCGGACCGTAGAAATATTGCCTCACTGTTGCAATTATGAATTGTGCGGCGACAAAATCCCGTCTACTGCAAGGCGAAGAATCATGCAGCATGAAATGGCTGCCGTAGAACCTTCAAAAGGGCATTTTTCTCCTAAATTTTCAGCCTTGAATAAATATACGAGTTTCATAAAATTAGGTCAAGTTTTGACATCAGCAAATCCTGTAGCTGTTTTGTTTTGCCTTTTTTGGCAGCTTTCTATATTTTGGATATTCTACTATAGATCTTATCATTTTAATTTTACAATATCAGTTTAATTAGTATTTCTTCTTCTATTTTTTCAATTTCAAACATGATTAGCTAGATTTTCATTAGGGTTGTGACCCAACCCTAGTGTGTAAACCGTATGGGTACCTAATTTTATGCTTGTTTATGAATGAGTGTTTATTATTTGGCTTAGCTCATGATTTAAACATTGAATTTATGGTTGTAAATATTGATTCAAGCCTATTTGACTTAGTCTCTTCTTAAGAAAAATAGACCTAGACTAGGTTAACTTTGCTAATGAAGAATTGGTCAATTGAGAGATTGATTAACCCAACTAAAGGGTTCAACCTAGAGATAGTAACAACCTGACTTGAGCTCTTCAACCATTTTGGTAGATATCTATTCGGTCTTGAGAAAACCAAATTAGGTTAAACCACTCCCCGAACGAGATGTATTAAGTGGACAATGCAGTATTGTGAGCTATAATAAATCCTAGTCAATAAAACGAGCATAAAAGTATTTATCTCATTAGGTCATGGTTACAGCCATAGTCCTTATATATATTTGGAAAACACTGAAAAACAATATCTCTAGTTTTATATCTTTGAATTTGCAATCATTAGCTTAATTTTTCAAGTAGAAACAAAAGCCCATTTGTGAAAGTGCAATCTAGATACTTCACTTGCTCATTCCGAATATGTACTCCTAACTCACATATTAGCTCCTTGTGGATTCGACCCTGACTCTTCATTAGATTTTATTATTGCTAAAATGTCCGCGCCATACCTTTATAGAGGCGTGCATTTGGACGTGATCATCTTCCTCGAAATCTCCAAGGGTCACCTGCATAGTTATTTAACACCCACTCTGTTCGAACACATCTAGATCTGAACACGAAGTGTAAGGTATAGCGTGAGTACAACCAACTCAGTAATTACCAAGACAAAATAAAGAACTGAAAGTAACATTGAACTTCAAAACTATAGTTCTATTACAATGATTTCAACATAGGACGGTAGGCATGCTTTCAAGTACGATAAATTAGGTCAAAATAGTTACTTCATGACAATTTTAAGTGAAAAAGAATAATATCTTTAAGAAATTTCAATAGTGATACAAGGAACCTAATTGTCACAATAATGAAATCAAATGTGACCTCTCAAGGCCACAATCACTCAGCCCTACCATTCACTCGGCAATTGCACTGAGTAGCTACCTGCACTCACTGGGGTGTGTAAAGACTCCGGAAGGGTGTCTTTTGGCTCAAGAACTATATCAAGCCAATCATGGCATAAATCAATGAAATATATTACGGCGTTTCAGCCCGATCCCATATATATAGCCAAAAGGCTCGTTGCGGCGTGCAACCCGGTCCCCCATATATATATATATATGTAGCCATAAGGTTTGTTACGGCATGCAACCCGATTCACATATATATGGTCATAAGGCTCATTGCGGTGTGCAATCCGGTCCTCATATATACATATATCTGTCAAAGCTCGACACTCCAGACCCAACTCAGTCGCTAACCTCTCTAGTTTCTCGGGCTCTCATAAATAATGAAAATCAACCCAAAGAAAAATGATGTAATGTATCAACAAGGAACAAAAGAGACTGAAAACTGATATGCAAGTAAAATAGAGACTGAGTACTACAATAATTTAGGAGACAATTTAACATGTAACACAACCTTTATGGGTCCCTAAAGTACCAACACATAGCCTAAACATGATTTCTAACATGGTTTGCAGTTTATTTGTTATAACACATGTAGAATATACGGGTAAAAATTGAACTTCGACTATTCACTTCCATGGAATTTAACCAAATGACAATTCCTACGGTGTACACCCATCATCTAACATGTGTGTCACCTCCTAACTAGTCTCAAGACACATAATACGGGGTTTCATACACTTAGAACAAGCTTTAGAACTGCTACATACCTTAATCCGAGAAAATCTATACTCTAACAAAACATTGCCTAGCAAATTGGCCTCCAAATGTCCCTAATCTAGCCACAAACAGTATAATACAATCAATGCAGGCTAAAGGAATAAATTTCACTAGAAAATACGAAGTTATTAAACAAAAATTAGAAATTGGCTCAAAGCCATCCCCGACTCACTTCTCAAAATTTGATAAAAGTAAAAAAAAACCTGAAATCTCATTCAATCACGAGTCCAACCATCCAAATTTATCAAAATCCGACACCAAATTGTCACCTAAATCCCCAAATTAAATCCTCCAAATTCCTAGCCTCAAACTCCCAATTTACTTCTTAAATAGAAACCAATTTAATGGGAAAATCAATGGGGAATCAAGATTATTGATAAAAATGAGCACAAGGGATTTACCTCAAGAATCACCTTGAAATTCCTCTCAAGAATCGCCAAACCCCTTATTTTAACACATTTTGACCAAGCCTTTCGCACATGTAGCCAAATAACCAAAACTACGAAACTGCCTTTACTGTAAAATCCTCCGCTTATGGGATCTTAACTTATATTCACAGGCCCGCATCTGCGCTCCAGGTTCCACACCTGCGTAGCAGCTTCTGCGACACTCTATTCGCTTCTGCGAAAACAGACTTTCCTTATAACTATGCATCTATAAAGCTTAGCTTGCATAAATCAAGGTGTATCTCTGGCATCGCACTAACGGCCAACCCTTCATAGGTGGGATCACACCAGAAGAGTCAAACTTTAGCAATCACTCAACTTAAACTTTTGATTTGTTAACCATCTGAAATCAACCAGGGCTCCACAGGACCTCAAACAAATATACCAACAATTCTGGAAAAATCATACGCTCTCAGTAGAGCCCTAAAATCACATCACGCAACACTGAAAATAGGAAGCACACCCAATTCAAGCCTATTAAAACAAAGGGAATTCCAACTTCTACAAGTGATGCCGAAACTTATCAAATAACGTCCGATTCATCCCAAAATTTTCACACAAATGAGAAATGACATTATGCACCTACTCAAACTTCCGAAATAAGAATACCACCTCGATATCAAAAGTCCAGACCCGTTCAATATTTCCAAAAAGCAAACTTCTGCTATTTCAAACTACAGGCCTACAGATCACAATCCGGGCACGTTCCTAAGTCTGAAATCACCCAACGGAACCATTAAAACTGCAATCCAGAATAATTTACACATAAGTCAACATCCGGTTAACCTTTTCAACTTGAGCTTCCAACTTTTAGACTAGTGTCTCAATTTATATCGAAATCTTTCCAGACCAGAACCGACTAACCCAGCAAGTCAAATAATTGTTATAAAGTACAAAATGAGCAGTAAAGGGGGAACATGGCTACAACTCTCAAAATGACGGGCTGAGTCATTACATCCTCCCCCTCTTAAACAAACGTTCGTCCTTGAATGGGTCTAGAAATGCACCTAAAGTCTAAAATTGGTGTGGATATCTGCTTTGCATCTCCCGCTATGTCTCCCAAGTTGCTTTCTCAACTTATTGACATCTACATTATACCTTTACCACAGCTATGTCCTATGACCTCAACTTTCGAACACGCCGATGTAAAATGGCCACCGACTCCATGTCATAAGTGATCCCCATCCAACTGAACCATGCTGGAATCCAAAACATGAGAAAAATATTCGACAAAATTCCAGAGCATAGAAACATGAAATATTGGATGCACACTCGACAAGATAGGTGGCAAGATGTGACGACTTGGATTTCCCACCGTTGGGATCGTGATGGCGCCTAACTCTTTGAATGTTAGGTAAGCATACAAATATAGTCCAAACATATTAATCATTAACCAAAACAGTAACTAACAATAATTTAAGCTAAACAAATATGAAGTGCAGAATTTTTATAACAGTTCAAAACACTAATGAGCGACTACCCAAAAGATCGGGTGTCACAATCCACAAAAATCTAATTATTCCTACAAATATAGGTTTCAAGGAAATACTTATGCCCTCGAAACAAAATAAAAGAGGAATAAAACTAAGATAGATGCAAGGGGACTTTAGGGTCTACGAATGCAAGCATATCTACCATAGGTCTCATGTGGATAGAAGGTAGCAACCCAAACCATTATTAGTGTGTTCCAGTACTGGGAAATGGAAAGAAAGTGTAGAGTGCAGTATCAGCACAACCAACCCCATGTACTGGTAAGTTCCAAAGCTAACTTTGGCAAAGTATTGACGAGGCTGGGACACGACAAATAACATAAACTTGTACAGTTAAATCATGTAAGAGACAATAGCAATAACGAAAATTTAGCAGATAATAACGGGAATGGGGAACACATGCTGAGGGGACTAGGAATATTCTAAAAATAGTACAGTACAACAAAACGGTAAATATAACGCTTTGAACCAACAAAAGTAATAACACTACAATCACGTGCACCACATAACCCTTCGTGCTTTTACTCTCATCCTTACCATAAGAAACAACAGAAATGGCACGACATCACCCTTCGTGCATTAACTCTCTCATAATCATGGCACGGCATCACCCTTCGTGCATTATCAATACAGAATATGGTATGACATCACCCTTTGTGCATTTACACTCACTCATAATATCTTGCACGTCATCACCCTTCGTGCTTTACACTCTTTCTTACCCAAACAACAGAAATAAGAATCAATAACCTACCTCCTTTAAACATTTAAATTCAAATAAAATTCTCAAATTGAGCCAATACTCAACCCATTTCAAAAATCAGGAAGAACATAATAAGGCTTGTTTATCATGAATAAAATGACTAGTTAAAGCATGAAGAGTATGTATAAAGAAATATAACTATCACAAGTATAATACTCACTCGCATGCTATGACCCGGCAACAACATATAGATACTGGTCACTTCACCTATTCGTCATACTCAACAACTTAACATGTAGCAAATAAGGCAACACCACCTAATCCCTCATGTTAAGGTTAGCCACAATACTTACCTCGATTCCACGACCATACTCGGGCCTCAAATACCCCGTTTCCTTTATATTTCACCTCTAATACACTCATATGTAGCCACAATTAACTAAATATCGACAATTATTACTAAGGGAATCAACTACAATGCAAAAATTTAGTGTTCACACACTTTCCCCCAAAAAGTCAAAAATCGACCCCAGGGCCGCTAGGTCAAAACTCGAGGTTCGAACCAAAACCCGTTCACCCATTCACCCACGATACCGAATATGTAATTACATTCAAAATCGGGCCCTAAATCCAGATCTAAATGCCAATTATACAAAAATCTCTAATTCTACACAAATTCCCAATTTCTACTATAAAAACCCTAGATTTTTAGATGAAAATTGATGAAATGCAATGGGTAATTGAAAGAAAGTTGCTTAGAATCATATACCACACTTTGGGGATGAACTTGCCTCTTGAAAATAGCCTAGAAGCTTCATTGGTTTTGAATATATGAAAGAATGAGAGACTCCCGTTTTGGTTATGTTTTTAAAACACTACACAAACCTTCTTCACGTTCGTGAAGATTCGGTCTCAATGACATTCGCATTCACGAGAAACCCTATGCATTCACAAAGGTATATCCTCCCCAGCATTCGCGTTCACGAGGCGACTTCCACGTTCGCATGGAGTATCTTCCCTCCCCAATTTCTCTTCGCCTTCGCAACCAATGCCTCGCGTTCGCGTAGTGAGATTGCTCCCTCAGATAAATTTATTCTTTGCATTACCGATAGTGGCTACGCAAATGTGAATAAGAGACACCAGAAGCATTGAATATATCAAACAAACAAGTTTTCTTAAGTTTAAAACAACTCGTAGCGAATTTGTAACTCATTCTAGCCCTCGGGGCTCCAAACCAATTATGCACACACATCTAAAAACATCATATAGACTTGTTCGTGCGATAAAATCTCCAAAATAACATCTAAAACGATTGATATTGCATCAAAATCAATGAAATTCTCAAGAACACTTAAGGTTTCTATTTTCTCAACTGATGGTCCGAATCACGTCACATAAACTCCGTTTCTCACAAAATTTCACAAGTATGACTTAAATTCTATATTAAACAGGTACCAGGCTCCGGAACCAAAATATGGGCCTGATACCAACAAGATAAAAAATTATTCAATTTCTAAAACCATTATTTTTTAAGTATAACAATTTCCTTCAGAAATTCATTTCTCAGGCTAGGGAGCTCGAAATTCAATTCTGCACATACACCCAAGTCCCATATTTTACTACGGACCCTCTGGGACCGTCATATAAATTCATCCGGGTCTATTTACTTAAAATGTTGACCGAAGTCAACTTAAATTAATTTTAAAGGCAAAACTGAGTATTCTTTTAAAAATTTCACATAAAGGCTTTCCGAAAATGTGCCAAGACTGTGCACACAAATAAAGGAGAAAGGAGATGAGGTTTTGAAGACCACAGAGCCCCGGATTGGTTTCTAAAACACGAGATGGCATTTTGGGTCATCACGCAAGGAAAGCTTATAAGCTACATCCCCAATGCTTTAAACTACCTCAAAAGGCCCAATATATTGAGGGCTGAACTTGCCCTTCTTCCCAAATCTCATAACACCCTTGATGGGAGAAACCTTGAGAAGAACCATTTCTCCAACTCTGTAAGAAACATCACGGACCTTCCTGTCTATACAACTCTTCTGTCTTGATTGCGCCGTGTGAAGCAGCTCCTGAATCAATTAACCTTGTCCAAAGCATCCTGAACCAAGTTGGTACCCAAAAGCCTAGCCTTAATTGGATCAAACCAACCCACTGGAGATCTACCCCGTCTCCCATACAATGCCTCATATGAAGCAATCTTAATGTTCAGTAGTAACTATTGTTGTAGGCAAACTACACGAGCGACAGAAATTGGTCCCATGAACCCTTAAAATGAATGACACAAGCACGTAGCATGTCCTCAAATTTATGAATAGTGCGCTCAGACTGTCCGTCCATTTGAGGGTGAAATGGTGTATTTATCTCATCCTGGGTGCCTACCTCTTATTGCACGGCTCTCCAAAACTGTGAGGTAAACTGTGTGCCTCGAATTGAAATGATGGAGTTTGCACACGGTGAAGGCAATCAATCTCTGGGATGTAAATCTTAGCCAATTGCTCGGAGAATAAGTTGTACCAACTGGAATAAATTGCACAGACTTGTTCAACCAATCCACAATAAGCTAGATAGCATCAAACATCCTCGACCTCTTTAGGAGTCCAACTACAAAATCCATGGTGATCCGCTCCAATTTCCACTCTGGAATCTCTAGCCACTGAAGCAATACACCCAGTCTACCATGTTCATGCTTTACCTGTTGACAGTTGAGGCTCCAAGCTACAACTCCCATTATATCCTTTTTCATTCTCCCCAACCAATAATGTTTCCTCAAGTCCTGGTATATCTTTGCAGCATCCGGCTGTATGGAATATCGCAAATTATGGGCCTCCTCAAAAATCAATTCACGTATTCCATCAACATTAGTCACACAAACTGACATGCATCCTCAATACCCTATTATCCTCAATAGTCACATCTATGGAATCATTTTTCTAAATGTGTCCTTAAGGACATGCAAATGTAGATCATCATTCTGGCACTCTATGATTCGATCATATAACTAAGACCGAGAAACCACACCTACTAGAAATCGTCTGGCTTCAAAATATCTAATCTCACGAACGGGTTGGCCAATGCCTGAATATCAACTACAAGAGGCCTCTTACCAACAACGACCACTGTCGATGCCCCCTTTTTGATCATGGACGGGAAGTCCAAAATCGGGTATACAACATTATGGGAGGACAACCCTTTATTCTCTTGCGAGAATTGGGTTTGGAATTTTGAGAGTTGCTACCAAATGATTATAGTGCATTAAGACCCTTTTAAAGAAATAAAGAAATTGAGAAGAAGGAAACCAGAGTTCGGGTAAGGGCTGCGAGATTATCTCAAGGGGAAGGCACCCTTCAAGATCCACTAGTGTGGTTCCCGGCCATGCTATAATTGTGACATTAGAGAGACAGAAATAAGCAGGCAAGATTTGCACATATGGATTACAAATAAGTTTAAAGTTTTGAAATGGAAAATGAGGATAGACAATTTTTTTAGAAAAGGAGTTGATTAAAAGAAACGAAATTAAAAGAAAACATAATAAAAGAAAAGGAAATGGGGTCCTAGGTTTAAACACAATATGGATCACATCAATACAATACCCGGCGTATACTTATTCGAAGAGGGGGGGGGGGTCGCACATGATATTAGAGCACCGGTCATCATATCCATATTTTACCCTCCCACCCCGTTAAGGTATTAAAGAGAGTTTAGTCTGGATTACTTATTGCATGCTAGTACATGTCCCATCTTATCAGTCCCTGGAATTAGGACTTCTAATCCTAAAGGGGAAGAAAGGAATAGGGTCATTTATGGAGTTTAAAGGATAAATTCTAGTTTCGACGTGCAAAACAAGTAACAAATAGGGGAAGGACAAACAAACAGGTAAGGCTCAAATAAACCCCTTAAATGAGACAAACACTTAGTTTAGCATGTCTTGGCACATACTTATTTTGTCATTAAATTAAACTTAAGCAGCGAACGGATTGGTTTAACACATATCTTTAGATAAAAATCTGCATTAGGCAACTTGGATACAATTGTCAAAAGATTAAGGTATTTTAGGCGAGTTATTCAGAAACTACTGGTACAGAAGATAATCTAATACAGAAGAGTTTATGAAAAGTAAAATAAGACTTCAAGTTCAGTTTTAGAAACAAGTTTGAAAGAAAGGTCAGCAAACTGTCCAAGTATAAAACAAAGAAATAGTCGTAAAAGCGTTTTGGAGAAGAGACATAACTTCTCTAAGGAAAAGAGTGTGATGCAGAACTGTTTTAAAAGACGAGTTTAGAGATTGAGTAAAAATGTTTAAGTGAAATATTAGAAAAGAAAAACGTTTCACAAAAAGATGCGTTAATTACTAGATTTCAGAGAAATATTCACTGATTTGAGGCAAATTTTTTTCAAAAGGATTAAATTTCAGAAAACGTTACTAAATTAGGGCATTAAAGAACCAGTTAAGAAATTATTACTGCTTTGAACGAATCAGACTAATTTTACACGAAATTGTATAGGCATGATATCTATATTGATTTTTAGAACATGTTAAATAAATTATGAAGAGATGACTGTTTTAAATAACCCCACAGTTTACCTAATGAATATGCGTACCCTATAGACATGAAATATATAACTGAATTTTCAGAAAGGTTTTAAACTCCTATAGGCAGGATCTCTATATGCGCTGATTACAGTACATGAACGTTAAATCATACATGCTTTCTATGTGATTTGCAGCATAATTAAACGTTAAACTCTATAGGCATGGTCTCGATGTCATTGAATAAGAAAATATTAAATAGACCTATAGGCATGATTTCTAGTATGAATGTAGTACTAATGCATGGTTTCTACCCTTTCTTTTTTGTACGAAATTAAAACCCCTCCCAGTTCCTTTTACTATGCTCCCCAAGTTTTATACAAGTTATTACAAAACCAAAAAAGGATAAAAATACATCAAAGACTACAGCTGGATCCAAGTAGCCTAATTCAATCTTAATGCCTAATAATATGTGATTAACAAATTCCGGGATACAGATTTCCAAAACCTTCTCTTTATCCAAAGTATTTCAAAGTTCCAACGAATATCAAGGATTCCAGGCATTGCATACACTAATCATACCCTTTAGAATTAGAATAGTGTAGTGTAGAAGAGCTAGCTCTCAGGCATCCATGTTCAGAAGGAACTCAGGGATCCCAAAGCATGGCATGCAAGAGATGGGAAGAACTTATTGCTAGGAGTAAGTGCCAAGTGAAAAGGAAATTGGGGAGCCATAACAAGTGGTGGTCATGCCCAGCCACAGGTGCAGGCTGGAACACCCTTGACCACTTGTTTGGATTAGGCAAGTTAGGAGCAGACCCTTGAAGGTCAGACCTAAGTCTAGAAAGTTATTAGGACACTATCAAACCCAAGTGTAAGGCTCAAACACATAATAGGGGAGAAGAGAGTGGCAATTGACTGAGTTAGGGGTTCAAGGAACCCAGTTCAGAGTCATAGACAACAATGTTAAAGTGTTGCTATGTCTTGAACCATACCCACATACATAGGGGGAAAGGGAAAGGGAGTTCACATAAGAGAAGCAATACAAATTGCAGGAACATAATTAAAGAAAGCATAACAGATCTTAGAATGTAAGCACATAGTGGAGGAGCATTATTTAAACTAAGGAGAACATACCAGTTGCAAAGTACGAATAAGCAGAATAACAGAACAAGTAGACAACAGGAAATCAATAGGCGCAAACTCAAATTCCCAGCAGAATACTTGAAAGCTCGAAGAGAGTTCAGACGTATTTAAAAAGAAAATGAGGGAAATACACAGAACCAGTCTATGTATTGGATGGAGTAAGAGAGTAGAAAGCAGAATTTCTTAAAAGTTTCAGTGTTAAAAAGTGTCAAGTGCAAATGGGTAAGCCCGCTTTTATAGTGCAGAAAGTAAGTAAGAAAAAGTTAAGAGAATAGTTTCGAAATTAATCACATAAGGTTTACCTTTGGTTAAGGGATTTGATTCAAACTGGCAAAATAAATAAGGAAACGATTTAATTTAAAATCTTTTCCAAAGTAGTATAATAGGGTCAATTACACAGAAGCTTATTCAAGGAAAGAGTCTAGTAGTACCCGGTTTGGGCAAAACAAGGAAAGGCAATCAATCAACAACCATTAAAGTGAGGATTTGAGATTTGGTATGAATGAATCCAACCAGGAAAAGTGAAGAGAGGTTTAATTCAAAGAAAATCAGTAACCCTCAATCAAAGCACACAAATAGCACAAACAAGAAAGAATCGTATTTAAAAATCCAGAGTCATAAGCAAAGAGATGCGAGTTTAGTTCATAGAATCAGAGTGAGTCTGAAAAAGTCAAGGGTTATGAATAGAATCCTAATCCAAACATAAAATCGTGCCTACAAAAAACCCCCAAATACTAGGGTTTCGGACTATGATCAGATGCATAGACGAGAAGACAATAATGAGAAAAGAAAAAAATAGCATAGCAGGCTCAAGGCACATGTAGTGTAGAAACCAATTTGGAACACAAGGAACACGTTTTAAGCAAAGCCGTCACTTTAGTAAGTTCAGAAGAGAAAAAGCAATACAGGCTTAGGAAAACAGTAGATAAAACATGTCTAGAAAGAACTCAAATAAAGCTGAGAAGAAGGCAGGTAGAGAACTAAAGATTAGTAGAAAAGGCGGTAAAGGAACACGAGCATGTGAAATCATGATATCGAAATTAGTAGAGGAAAAATGAAGCATAGTAGTGCAGACATAAAAAACATAACATAGGCAGATGCATTCAATGAAAGGAAGAAGAAGAATCACGCTTAATAGAAAGAAAACAGGAGATCAAATACATGCGTAGTAGAGAAGAAAACATACGAGACAAACACACATAAAGAAAAGAGTAGAAAGAATCAAAAGATTTTTTAAAAACCCTAGTTTGAAAATCAAACAGTTTTAATAGGGAAAATAGGGAAAAAAAATTTAAAACGTCGAATATAGCATAGATTTGGGAAAACAAACAGAGAAAAACATCGAACAATTTAGGTATTCAGAGAAGCCCTAAAAATGAGAAGGCTTGGAAGAAAGTATGGTCTCGAGTTGAAGATGACCATAGATAGTTTCCTAAAGCATGAACATGCCAGAGCAAGGCTGGAGAGGCTATAGAGTTATAGATCTGTAGAGAATCTGCACGGATGCCATATTGGTCAGACCTCGAAATCTCGAACACCCATGGTTTAGGGGTGAAGGATGGTGAGTACAGGCCGTCCATGGCTTGAGAATGTTAGATCATATTTTAATGATGCAGTTAATATACATGAGCAATTGTTCAAAGAAGGAAGCGTAACGATTGGAAGCAAACAAGGAAAGAAGAGCTACTTCTCAAAAGAAGCTTCCATTATGTTCAAACAAGGAAGCGGAATTTCTATAGTAAACAAGGAAGGAAATCTTCCTAAAAGGAAGTTGTCGTTGCTCAAGGAGAGGATCAACATATCATCGGCAAAACAGGAATTCCCTTATGATTTTGGGAATTCAAATCTACTCGGATGAAATAAAAGTTTCAACGCAATCCTTAATGGACGAGTAAAACCTATCATTGAAGATAATTGATAGCGGAAGATCTGGATAGCAATAAATAGTGGAAGACCCGATAATCAAGGATTTATCAAATCATATCTCTAGCCAAAGGAAAAGGATCTGAATTGAAGCAACGACTAGTGCCTTCTTCTTGTAAAGATTCAACTCTTTCCAAGGATCAAAACGCTTGGGTTGACGATCCTTCACCATCCTCATGTTGTATAAATTCCTAGTGCAACCTTAACCATTGTATACTTCGATCAAACCGAAATATCTCTCTTCAATTTACTACCATCAAGCATAGTAGTCTAGATAGATCTGTTGTGTAACAAGTCATGGATAGAAAGAGAGACTTCGACTGATGAGGCATTGTATCAAACGAGTGATAGAATCTGTATGACAAAGATCAAATCTGTACTCGAAAGAAAATCGTTTACTTGAAGAGAAATCCCTTGCAACCCAAGAGGACTAGATTAGGACTCACATTAACTCTGAACCAGTATAAAAATTCCTGGCGTCTTTACATTTCTGCATTTACTTTCTGCATAATTATCTCTAAACTTTTCATCTGCAATATCACCATATTTAGTCGAGTAATAAAGCTTTAAGTCAACTTACTTGCTGTTAATTTTAATTATCTACAGTTCACCCTCCTTCTTGTACTTTCAATTAGTACCAGAGCTAGGCTCGTACTCTTATTTTTGCTTAACAACTTATGAGAAAAAGTTCATGGCAAATCAGATTATTGTTGGAGCTCTATTTCAGGAAGGAACCTCTCAAGTAAGACCACCCTACTTCAATGGACAACATTTCTCCCACTAGAAAATTTTCATGGAGATTTTCACCAAAGCATACAATGTCAAAGTGTGGAGAGTTATCAAGAAAGAAAATTACCCATTGCCTGCCAGGACTCCACTGCTCGCTGACCCTGATTATATTAACTCATATTCAAAGGAGCAATTGGAAGCTATAAAAATAAACCACAAGGTAAGGAATCTACTTCACAATGCAATAACTGGTGAAGAATAAGAAAAGATTTCCCGTTGTGATATGAAAAAAGGAAATATGGGTAAAAGTCGAAGTCACCTATGAAGGTACCGACAAAGTAAAAGAAACTCACATAAATATACTCGTTCATGATTATGAACTTTTTCCATGAAAGAAGGAGAATACATCGAAGAAATGTTTGCCAGATTCAGCAAGATAATTAGTGATTTAAAAGCTTTTGGCAAACACTCCTCCAGTGGCGATCAAGTCAAAAAAATTCTCAGAACCCTACATACCACTTGGCACACTAAAGTTTTCACGTTGGAATCTCATGATCTTAATAAACTATCCTATGATGAACTGCGAGGAGAACTCATTGCTTTCAAAAGAACACATTTGAAGAAGACAAATCAAGAAGAGAAAAAGAAAAGTGTTGCATTCAAAGCTACCACTGAGGTAGCTGAAAACAAAATTGATGGTCCTGAAGCCCTACAAGAAGAAATTGATATGATGTCTAGAAACATGGACAGGCTAATGAGAAGATACAAAAATACAAAGAAATGAAGATTTCCACCAAGAAGATCTATACAATACAACGATCAAGACAAGAACAATGGAAAATGCTACGAATGTGGAATGTTTGGACACATTAAAGCGGAGTTCCAAGAACTGAAGAGAATGATCTCAAGAGGATTCAACAAGAACAGATCAATTGGAAGCTGGAGTGATGAGGATGAGTCAGACCATGAAGATATAGAAAATTTATGCTTCATGGCGATTTTAGAAAACAAGATCAATAAAACATCAGTATGTTGGATGGATGAAGACGATTCAGACGATGAAAATTGCTTCATGGCAAAAGGAGAAACAAGCGAGGTAAGATGTTATGATTGTAAAAGATGCAATGAATTGCAAGACATTCTTGACTCCACCCTAAGAATCTCAAAAGAGGATGAATGAGCTTAAAAACTCACCAGGTAAGTCAAAGACTGGAAACTCAAATATGAAGTATGTGATATTGAAAAAGAAGTACTTCAAGAAAAGTTTGAGGAATTGCAAATGCAACTTAACAGCTTGCGCAAATCCACTAGTAATAGTTCTATTAGGTCTAATCAGATGACTTACAAGTCAACTGGAAAAGAACCTATCCAAACTAGATCGACCAGCCTCTCAAACTAGTCGACTTACAAGTCAACTAGAAAGGAGCCACCAAACCCTAGAACTGCTAACTCTAACTCTCATGAGAGACCTAAAAAAAGGGTCTGGTGTTAAATGTCATTACTGTCATAAAAGCGGGCATAAATATTCTCGTTCTCACTTTCGTAAATCTCATATGTCCGGATGGATTCAGAAACCTAAGAATTCTGAATCTAGTAACACTAACTCACCAGGACCCAAGCAAGCTTGGATGCCTAAAAGAAAGTAATAATTTTCTCTTGCAGAAACACCACAGAGTAAAACAGAAAGGAAAATGGTATCTAGACAGTGCGTGTTCCAGTCACATGACATGTGACAAAAATTTGTTTAAGGAAATTACAAAAATTGATGGAGAAAGTGTCAAATTTGGAGACGACTTAAAAGGAAAATAGTTGGCGCTGGAACTGTTCCGTTCAACAACAGTTGTGATATTACTGAAGTGTATTTAGTTGATGGATTAAACTACAATCTCCTCAGCATAATTCAACTCTGTGACTCAGGATATATGGTAAAATTCAAGAGAACTAAATGTGCCATCAAAGACGAATCAGGTAAGATAATTCATCAAGGAAAAAGGCATGGAAATGTTTATATACTTGATGGTTTTGAAAATATTGATGGTCATATATGCATAACATCTATGTCTGGTGATCCATTGCCATGTCACAGAAGATTAGGACATGCTAACATGCATCTGATTGAGAAGTTATCCAAACATGATTTAGTCATTGGATTACCCAAATTGAATTTTCTAAAACTCATAAACGTTATGCATGTCAAATAGGAAGCAAAGCAGAAACTTTTTCAAAAACAAAGATATATTCTCCACGTCAAAACCTTTGCAATTAATCCATATGGATATATTTGGTCCTACTAGAACTGCTAGCATAAGAGGCAAGAAATATGCATTTGTTATTGTTGATGACTTTTCACGTTTCACTTGGGTGATTTTTCTTTCTCATAAAAACGAAGCTTTACGAAAATTGGAAGTGTTCTATAAGAGAATTGAAAGAGAAAAAGTTATCAAATATCTGTAATCCAAAGTGATCATGGAGGCGAGTTTGAAAGCAAAACATTTGAATATTTCTGTAATGACCATGGCTACACCCACAACTTCTCTGAACCCCGTTTACCACAGTGAAATGGAGTTGTTGAAAGAATGAAGAGAATTCAAGACACGGCAAGAACTATGTTGCTGGAACACTCTTTAGCAAACCACTTATGGGCTGAAGGTGTTAGTATTGCATGCCACATCCTTAATCGATATCTTATAAGGCCTATTCTGAAAAAAACTCCATATGAACTCTGGAAAGGTAAACGTCCTAACATTAGTTACTTTCATCCTTTTCGAAGCAAATTCTTCATTCATAACAATGTTAAGGACAATCTTGGAAAATTTAATCCAAGAAGGGATGAAGGAACTTTTCTTGGCTATTCCTTAGATAAAAGATCATTTAGAGTTTTCACTAAACGCACGTTATGTGTAGAAGAGTCAGTCCATGTTATTTTTGACAAAAATAATCCATTGGTCGAGAAAGGAATTGATGTAGGTAATGAAGATCAGGCACAAGGAGTTTAGGACAAAGAAAAATTACAGGAGTCAACTAATTCCACAGAAGCGGTTGAATCGATTGAACAAGCTAGCGATAATACTCAAGAACAATATATAAAGTCGAATACAAGCACTGTTAAACTAAATGAGTGGAGAAGTGAAAAGGAATATCCTCATAAATTCATTATTGGGGATCCAAATGAAGGAACGAAGACCCGCCAACACTTAAAAAGAAAGCAAACATCACATTGATCTCTCAATTAGAGGCAAAAAAGGTAGAGGAAGCTCTGAAGAATTCAAGGTGGGTAAATGCTATGCTAGAGGAACTTGATCAATTCAACAAAAAGCAAGTATGGAAGCTGATACGCCGTCCTGAAAATGTCTCAGTATCGAAACTAAATGGGTATTCAGAAACAAATTAAATGAAGAAGGTCAAATTGTAAGGAACAAAGCCAGACTAGTTGCTCAAGGCTATTCTCAATAGGAAGGAGTCGACTACGATGAAACCTTTGCTCCAGTAGCTCGACTAGAGTCAATACGGATTCTCTTTGCATATGTTATGTTTAAAAGATTCAGACAATTTCAAATGGATGTGAAAAGAGCCTTTTGTAAGTTGATTCATTGATTAGGAAGTCTTTTTGAAACAACCTCCAAGCTTTGGTGACTCAAAGTTTCCGTATCACGTGTACAAGCTTTCTAAGGCCCTGTATGGATTAAAACATGCTCCATGTGCTTGGTATGACAGGTTAAGTACTTTCCTAATTGATCATGGGTTTACCAGAGGTACAATTTATACTACCATTTTCATTAAACTTTCATCAGTCGGTAATCTTATATTTCAAAATTATGTTGCTGATATTATTTTTGGTAGTACTAACCCTCTTATGAGCAAGGAATTTGTGAATCTCATGCAAAGTGAATTCGAAATAAGCATGATAGGTGATCTCACTTTTTTCCTTGAACTTCAACTTCATCAATCTGAAGAAGGAACCTTTCTCTGCCAATCTAAATATACGAAGGAGCTGATCCAAATGTTTTGTATGAGCAATGCAAAATCAATTGGAACACCTACGAGTCCCGCTACAAATCTAGATAAGGACGAACATGGTACTCCAGTTGATGAAACCAAATACAGAGGAATGATTGGATTTTAATTGTATCTGACCGCAAGTCGACCAGGTATTATGTTCAGCATTTGTAAATGTGCCAGGTTTCAGTCGGCTCCTAAGGAGTCACATCTAACTAGTGTAAAAAGAATTATTCGATATCTCATAGGCACAATATCTCATGCATTATGGTACCTCATTCTAACTGTTTTAAATTAGAAGGATTCTCAGATGCAGATTTAGCTAGTGATAAGGAAGACACGAAAATCACGAGTGGCACATGTCAATTACTAGGAAAAGCTCTGGTTTCCTGGAACAGTAAAAAGCAAATATCAGTTGTAGTATCGACTACTGAAGCTGAGTACATAGCTGTTGGCCAATGTTATGCACAATTATTATGGATGTCTCATAAACTGGGTGACTATGAACTTTCTTTCAAACATATACAGATTTTCTATGATAACTCTAGTGCAATTTGTCTTTCTTAAAATCCTATGCATCATAATAGAGCAAATCATATAGACATTAAACTTCATTTTATTAGACATCATGTTCTTAAGTGAGACATAGAATTAGTTTTTGTTGGTACCTCTACCCTATTAGCAAATATTTTTACTAATCCTTTGTTGGAAGAAAGATTTTGTTCTCTAAGGGAATTACTTGGAATTGTTTGTTTTACAAAAACACCTTAGAGTCAAATTGTTATTTTTAAAACAAAAGGTGTAATAATTTCCTTGATTAAGTTCATTAATTACGCCGTCGTCTTTTTTTTTTGTCAGATTTCCCATCAGTTTGTAGCCGAAAATGGAAGGCCAATCACCGCGTCCCTTCATCTGACAACTTTTCCTTTTTTCGATACTCAACCGTCAAACCCTCTTTTCTTTACATAGTCTTGTTCATCTCTTTCCTCTTCACAAATCATCCACACTGACTACCAAACCCTTACTCTACCGGCTCCAATCCCCTTCTTTCCCATTGCTAAAACCTCCAAAAATCCCTCTGCTTCTACCAGAAAAAGTACCCATTCTAAGTCTAAACCCTCTTCCGTGCCTCCTGAGCAAGTAGACCTAGGGTCTGATCGGTCAGAGGGATGTGCCTCTTCCCAAGAAGCATTCTCCGAACACTCCCAACTAATAGGTGACAAAGCCCCTGGTAAGTGTCCCATGGATGATTTTCATGTCTCCACTCAAAAGAAATCTAAGTTTGATTTCTCTACCTCTCTTAAATCCGACCAAAATATCTGGGATGCCCCAAATAGGGACTTCTTTATTACTCTCAAGGAAAAGCCCAGTGCCCATGGTAGAGTGGTTGATCTCGACGATATGGAATCTCTCAACTGCAAGGTAAAGGATCTTTTCTTGTATCAAGGGTGGGACAAGTTTCTCTCTAGTTCTCTGCCTAAAGTGCATGAACCTCTTGTCTGTATGTTGTAAGAAAATCTTCGCTCCAGTAAACTTAATAGGCTTGAAACTCTTGTTACTGGAAAAAGCTTTGTTCTTGACAGTGGTCTTTTAGATTCATTGTTTCTCTGGTTTCCCTACTATCTTTAAGAATATGTGGCCTTAGGACTTTGAGATCACCTTTGATCAAGCTAAACAGATAATTGTAGAAAAGCCCTCTGAAACCCACCCAAATCAATTAGGGCCTAGTGATGTCAGCTTTGAAACTAGGGTTCTTGCTCATATTGTTGCAACCACTCTCCTTCCATGTATTGGCTCCTTATCAACTCTCTCTCAAAGGGACACCTTTTTCGTCTACTGTCTCATCTCTAAACTCAAAATAAATATGTCCTCCTGGGTTATCAATTTTATTATTGAGAGTACTGAAGATCCTACCAGTCTTCCTTACGATATGCCCATCACCCATATTCTGGAAGCTCATCAAATTTTGCGTTCAAACTACCCCTTTGTATTTGTATCCAAATGCTACAACTCTAGAGCCTTTTCTAGCATGGGGTATGTGAGTGTCAAGGGGGTTTGGGTCAAGAAGGGTGGGGAAATCAAGCCCTCGTCCACTTTCCTTCCCTCTCCTTTTCCCACAGACCTTAGTGAAAAGTTAAGCTCTCTAGAATCTAAACTCTCATACATCAAGTCCCTCCTGTCAGCCACACAATCGATTGTTGTTGCTTTATGCCATTTCCAAGAAAACAGGGTCTAATGTATCAAAAATCATGGTGGTTGTGAAAAGGGTTAGGGACAATGCAGTCAAAGCATTCAAAGATGTGCATGACAGGCTGGACGGGATGAGCATTGCTGCCAACGCCAGCTTTGATCAGTTGAACGAGGCTATCTGCAACACCCTTACATACCTCTTGCGACGTTAGCTGAGTCTTATCTTTAGAACAGTTTTTTTGTTTTGTGTTGTTTTTAAAACTTGTTTTAGATGTGGTCGGGCAATTTCCTTGGATGTTTTTTTTGCTCCGCGAATATCATTTTTGCCTGCCGCTCTCATTTTGCTAATGTCAAAAAGGGGGAGAATATCTATATATATATATATATCTTAACTGGTCGCTTGCAGGATAGGTAGTAGTCATGTCAACTATGCATATATTCTTCGCTTATTATACATGTTAAGTCGGCTATACATAAACTCCTTGTATACTATGCTGGTTAAGTCGGCTATGCTACAATATATATATTTTTATATATATACATTTATATATATATATATATATATATATATATATATATATATATATGTATGTATTATTCATCTGAACAGGTCAAGTCGACTACGTATTATGCATAGGTAGTACCTCTTACTCTTTTACAGGTACTAGACGACTGCAACCATTGAGGGGGAGATCCAATCGACTGCACTTAGTGATGGGGAGATCATGTTTAGTTGACGATACAATGAGGGGGAGCCGAGTCGGCCTATCTCAAAACAAGGAAGTCAACTGTTGTTTACTCCTCTGTATATTAATTTTGCCATCATCAAAAAGGGGAGATTGTTAGACCATATTTGAATGATGTAATTAATATACATGTGCAGGTATTCAAAGGAGGAAGTAGAATGGTTGGAATTGATGTAGCAAACAAGGAAAGAGTTACTCCTAATAGGAAGCTGCCGTTATGATCAAACAAGGAAGCAAAATTACTGTAGCAAACAAGGAGGAAAATCTTCCTAAAATGAAGCTGCCGTCGCTCAAGGAAATGATCAGCATCTCATCAGCAATAATTAATTCCCCCATGGTTTTTGAAAAATCAAATCTACCTGGATGAAATATAATATTCAGCCGGGCCAGTCCCAAAGATGACTTCCCCTTACGAAATATACCCATATTGATTGACAATTGTGTCGAGCATGAGATGTAGTCATTCATCGATTGTTTTCCCGGATACCATCAGATATGGATAGATGAAGAAGATTCAGAAAAATAGCTTTTACCACACCTTGGGGGATGTATTGTTACAGAATGATGCCGTTTGGTTTGAAGAATACTGGTGCCACCTATATGAGAGCCATGACTACCATCTTTCATGACAAGATACATAACGAAATCAAGGTATATGTGGATAGTGTCATCATCAAATCCAGGAAAGCCAATGATCTTATGAAGACTTGAGAAAAGTCTTCAACAGATTGAGAAGATACAATTTGAAATTGAATCAATATGGGTATATTTGGTAAGGGGAAGTCATCTAACCTTCCCATCCTTCTTGGGTACTGGTACAATGTTGGCTAACCATGTTGGATACTCTACTACCCTGAGAACCCTGGCTTTCACTTGCTTGGTAACATCTTCTTTGATTTTCAAACTCATGTCGGGTTTTAACTTTCTGAGCTTCTATTTTACAAGCGGACATGTAAGATCTTTTGGTAACTTGTGTGTTTTCTTGACATTCTCTGTATCTTCCAAATTAACAATCTCAGTTTCGTCCAAGTTAGATTCAGGCCTATTCTTGAAATTTTCAACCTCTCTGATGACCTCTTCTGAATCTATATCCTTTTGTTTCTTTGTCTCATTGCAAGTCATAGTCGTTGGTTCATCATCAAGATAGGTAATAGTAATGTTGTGTAAATTAAGCAAATAACAGAAAAAATAATAAGAGGGAGATATATAATAAACTTGGAAATGCTTTGATTAAATTCATAATTTTTTGGAACATCAGAGCTCTTTTCGAAAGTAAAGACAACGCGGAAAGAAAAATGAACTTAGTAAAAAGTAAAGAAGTGATGCATGGTGCTTTGTTTAGCCTTGCTACCCTGATTCTTTTGAGCCCTGGTGGTTATGATCGACCAATTAGTGAGGTGCTCTCCTCGATTCACAGTTTGTATGGAAGGGCCTTCCTCCCCTTCCTCCTTGAAGATAACACATCAGTCCATATCATTTTCAAGAAACAAGTTGTTCATTGTTGCTAATGCTTCATCCTACTCTGATCCATATAATACATAAGCTGGTTGAAAATACTGCTCCAAACGAGGTATAGGGTGCTCCAGTGGATGATATAGGCCACACCATGATAGCAAAAAATCATCAAACGCCTTCCAAGTATACTCATACCCCAGGCCAAAAAGCAGTACCATGTTTCTTCAGCTTGATGGTCTTGGTGATACCCTAGAGATTTTTACCGAGTGCTTTCCCGGGCTCATACCCACACTAATTTAGGATACTTTCAATCTTTTTGTCCCACAATTTTTCTTTATCTACATCGTTGAATCCCTCAATGTGGTGGTATGTTTCTCCGCATATCCTTCTTCTACCTCCAATCACCAGGATGATCTTGCGACTGTATATGGGGTTGCTACCATCGCCAGGAATGATCGCCTCTTTTTGATTCCACTCAAATATAACTGAGTGATGCAGGGTTGATTTCAAAGCTCCAGTGGTGCGGATCTAGGGTCGTCCTAGCAAAAAATTGGAAGATGTCGGGACGTCTATCACTTGAAAATCAACATCGAACCAGGTTGGTCCCATCTGCAAACACATGCTGACTTCCCCAATGATGGATCTTTGGGACCCATGCGAAGGCTTTTACATTGATAGCCCCATCCTTGATCTCATGCAAACCTTTTCCCAGTGTCTTGAGAGTTATCAGTGTACAAATGTTAAGGTTGGATTCCCCATCGACCAAGATCCTAGTGATGAAGCAATCTTCGCATTTCACGGTGATGTGCAATGCCTTGTTGTGACTTAGTCCTTCAGGTGGTAGCTCATCTGTGGAAGGTGATCTTGTAACTTTCCAACACTTATCCTACAATATTTGCCATTTTGCCTCCTATTATGTTGCTGGGAACATAAGCTTCACTTAATATTTTCATCAAAGTATTTTCTTATGGCTCAGAGCTTTGCATAAGAGCCATGATGGAAATGTACGCTGGTGTTTTGTTCAATTGCTCAACGATAGAGTTCTTCTTAGCTTGTATTTTCCTCCAAAGATCATCAGGTCCATTTTAAACAGGCCGTCTAGATGCTTGCCTATTGGACTCAGCTAAATGTTCTGGAGTATACACCCAACCTTTTTTGATCATACCCTATGGGGCGATTGCTTCTCCAGTTTTGGTTTTCCCTTTTCTCCTAGCTTCTGTTGTGTAATCCCATGGTATGGCATTTGAGTTGAACGGGGTCACATCTGTCTTCGAGACTGGAGTACGCACCTTTGGAGTTAACACAACAACTTCAAATGGTGCAGGTGCCTTTGGAATTTTGAACTCGACCTCAATTGGTCCTAGCGCCTTTACAGGAGGCGTTTTGAACTCGAGCGCTATTGAAATATTCACCTTGTCGCCTTTAGAAGGCTGGATCTAGACAACAATGGGGTTGAGGATGACTGTTGGCTTTTTCGGTTCATCCCCTTCAGCAATCAATTCGATTGACCCTTTGCGGTCCTAACCGTCCTCAATCTCGATCATATGAATGCCTCCACCCTTGTGGTCAGGAAGAGGGTTGTTGCAGACATCAGGAGCGAGATCTTTTTCTGTGATGACCTTATTATCAATCAAGAACTGAATATTGTCTTTCAATGAGCGACATTCGTCAATAGTATTGCCTTTCATTCCGTAATGGTATGCGTATGTTTTGTTTGTGTTGATCCATTGGGAGGGATTTTTGTAGTGATGGCTGGAATAAGGGTAATGTAACTGGCTACTTTGGGTCTCTTTAATAGTTGGTCAATTGGCTCGTCAATGGCAGTATATTATGTGGGATGTCCGCGGTCGGAAATTGGTCTGGGTCGAGGAAAGTTTTGGCGAGTGGGTGGTAATTGATAGTGTGAAGGTTGGGCATTATGGCTCGTCAATGGCAGTATATTATGTGGGATGTCCGCGGTCGGAAATTGGTCTGCGTCGAGGAAAGTTTTGGCGAGTGGGTGGTAATTGATAGTGTGAAGGTTGGGCATTATGGGCTTGGTACACGGGTGCGGGTTAGGAATATCTTGGTGAATTGGGTTTATAAGTGGGTGGTGGAGATGATTGGTAGGTGGGTGGTTTAATTTGGTATGTGAGTGAGGGTGCTTGGTAATTTAGGGAAAGATGATATGTAAGTGGAGTTTAGGGATATGTTTGGTATTTAATAGGGGATTTGGTTCTTTGCACAACCATTATAGACTTCACATCCATCTTCTTTGACGTGCCACCACACTGTAAAGCCTTGTTGGTGGCCTATAATGCTTCGAGATTAGTGATCATACAATTCTTGATGCCCTCTTCAATTCTTTTTCCCAACTTGATGATGTCGGAGAACTTCAGACCCTCTATCAGCATCAGCCTTTCATAGTACTGTTGATCTTGAGCCCGGACAAAGAACCTGTTCAATTTTTCTTCCTCTAAGGATGGCCTGACCTTGGCAGCTTCTGACCTCCAACGAGTAGCATACTCGCAGAATGTTTCGGTGGGTTTGTTCCTCAGATTCTGGATATAAACATCTGCTGCATTTTCTGTGTTAAACCTGAATCGTCCTATAAAGTCGGATGCCATGCTTACCAGCTTGTCCGTTTCTTTGAATCTTGACTGACGTACGAAGATAATGCATCGCTTTTTAGACCCCTCATGAACAGCTTCATACGGATTTTCTCATCTCTTCCAACTTCTACCACCTTATCACAATACATTCTTAGATGGACCCTGAGATCACTTGTACCGTCGAACATCTCGAATTTGGGAGGTTTGTACCCCTCCAGGAGTTCAACCTCTGGCTGAACACAAAGATCTTCGTTGTTCAACCCCTCAATGCCTTTGCTACCTTCGACACCGCGAACCCCACTAGTTTAGTTTAGCGGCCAAATTCCTAATAAGGGACTCTTTATCTTCTGATTCAGATGCACTTGAGATCGCCTGGGTATAGTGGGGTATAGTATCCATAAAGATAGAAATGTTGTGGATGTGGTCGTTTGTAGTGTTTGGTGGTTCGGAAATGAGCAGGGGAGTGTTGTTGCATGTGTAGCAGGTTTGAGTGTGAGTGCATTGTATCGGTGGTTGTGTGGTGTTTTGTGGAGGTCCAAAGTTCTTGGGGTTAACATAAGTAGCGGCAAGAGTGATCGATAGGCTTGCCAGGTTCTGTACTTGGTGCAATTCTTCCTGAAATTTCAGCAATGTTTGCTCAATATGAGCAACAGCCCCCTTAGCAATTGGGGTATTCTAAGAGGTTTCATCCCTTTCAATCTCTTCTAGCACTTGCATCTCCCATTCTGCTTGTGTTCCTATTTCTGGTAGGACTCTGAGGAGGAGGAGGTGGAGGATCATAGGATGTTGTAGAGTATGCTCATGGTTCGAGAATGCACGAACTAACCTTTAGGGAGGGGAATAACAACAACAACAACAACTACCCAGCATAGTCCCACAAAGTGGGGTCTGGGGAGGGTAATATGTAGACGGGCCTTACCCCTACCCGAAAGGGCATAGAACTTGTTTCCAATTGACACCCGGCTCAGTGAAGGAAAGGAAAAACAAAAACAAAAACAAAAACAAAAACAAAAACAAAAACAGAAATAAAAACAAAAGAGCATTAGTAACTCCAACGGAAATAGCGTAAATAATTATCTAAATATAAGAACCATAAATAAAATAGCATGCAATAATATCAGACAGTAACTACTATAAATAACTACCATAAGGGAGACACAATCCAATACACAAATCATCTATGGATAGCTCTGCCAAGCCTCACCCAACCCCGTGTGAGGAGTACAAAAAACTCTAGGAGCCCCTATCCTACAACCCTGATACTAGACCTCCAAACTTTCCTATCAAGGGCCATGTCCTCGGAAACCCGCATTCTAGCCATGTCATGCCTAATCACCTCTCCACAATAACTCTTAGGCCTCCTTTTGCCTCGCCGTACGCCGACCATCGCCAGCCGCTCACAACTCCTCACCGGGGCATCAAGACTTCGCTTCCGCACATGATCGAACCACCTCAGCCTCGCTTCTCGCATCTTCTCATCCACCGGGGACACCCCCACCTTCTCTCGAATAACTTCATTCTTAATCTTATCTAACCTGGAGAGCCGGCACACAAACATGAGCATCCTCATCTCCGCAACCTTCAGCCTCTGAACATGAGAGTTCTTCACTGGCCAGCACTCCGCCCCATACAACATGGAAGGTCTAACCACAGCTCTATAAAATTTCCCCTTGAGTTTCTGTGGGACTTTCTTGTCATACAAGACTCGTGATGCAAGCCTCCATTTTGACCACCCCACTCCTATACGATGAGTTACTTCCCCGTCAATCTCTCTGTCCCCCTGAATCACTGACCCAAGATATTTGACATTGTCCCTCTTGGCGATGACCTGATATCCAATCATCATGTCCTTGCCTACTTCACTCGGCTCGGCGCTAAACTTGCACTCCAGGTATTTTGTCTTAGATGTGCTTATTTTGAAACCCTTAGACTCGAGAGTCTGTCTCCATACTTATAACCTCTCAATAACACCGACTTGAATCTCGTCTATCAAGACTATATCATCAGCAAATAGCATACACCAAGGCACATCCCCTTGAATATGTCGGGTTAGAGCATCCATCACCAAGGCAAACAATAGAGGGCTAAGCGCCCATCCTTGATGGAGCCCCATAACCACTGGAAAATGGTCTGAGTCGCCACCCGCCGTCCTAAACCTAGTCTTAGCTCTATCGTACATGTCCTTGATTACTCTTATTTAGGGTTCTGGCACGCTCTTCACCGCCAAGCACCTCCCTTGGGACCTTGTCATACGCCTTTTCCAGGTATATAAACACCATGTGCGGGTCCTTCTTCTTATCCCTGAACTGCTCTACCAGCTTCTTGACTAGGTGGATAGCTTCTGTAGTGGAGCAACCCGGCATGAAACCGAACTGGTTCACAGATATAAATGTCATCTCCCTCACCCTCGCCTCGATCACCCGCTCCCAAACCTTCATATTATGACTTATTAGTTGTTGCAGCAGTGGATGTCCCCTTTGTTCTTGTACAAGGGAACCACTGTACTTTACCTCCACTCCTCCGGCATCCTTTTGGTCCTAAAGATCGCATTGAACAACCTGGAGAGCCACTCCTCCTGACCTACCCATGCATTTCCAGAACTCCACCAGGATCTCGTCAGGCCCGGACGCTCGACTCGTACTCATCCTACGCAAAGTCCCCATGACCTCCTCCGCACTAATGTGCCTGCAGTACCCAAGCTCTCTATGTGGATCAGAATGCCCCAACACCCCTAGCTCTATGTTACGATCCCCCTCCTTGTTAAGTAAGTCTCGACAGTACGTCTACCACCTCTGCTAGAATTAAGACTCCCCGATCAGAACTCTACCATCCTCGCCCTTGATGCACCTAACTTGGTCAAGATCGCGCGCCTTCCTTTCCCATGTTTTAGCTAACCGGAATAACTTCCTGTCCCCACCTTTCTCCCCTAATTCCTCGTATATGTGACCAAACACCACGTTATTAGCTTCCGTGACCGCCAGCTTTGCTTCTTTCCTCACCACCTTGTAGATCACCCTATTCGCTCTCCGTTCTTCCTCGCTTGTGCTCCCTGCCAACTCAACAAATGCCGCCTCTTCACCTCCACTTTAAATTCGACTACATCGTTCCATCACCAGTCACCATGATGTCTTCCTGAATAGCCCTTGGCTACCCCGAGCACATCCCGTGCTACATCCCTAACCAAGTTCGCTGTCTCTGACCACAAAGAGTCCGCTTCCCCAGAACTTCTCCAAGAGCCGCCCTCAGCTAACCTCCTCTCCAACTCCTGTGCCTTCTCCTTAGTGAAAACACCCCATCTAATCCGCGATTGTCCCCGAGCACCTATCCTCTTCCTCTTTACCCAAAGACCGATATCAATCACTAGGAGTCTATGAAGAGTCGAAAGGGACTCTCCCGAAATAACCTTGCAGTCCTTGCATATACCCCTATCGCTCCTTCTGAGGTGGAGGTAATCAATCTGAGTCATCCGCCGAACTCTTGAAGGTGACCAAATGCTCCTCCCTTTTCTGAAATGTCGAGTTCGCAATCAGAAGCTCAGAAGCCCTGGCAAACTCAAGCAGTGACGTGCTCCTCCGTTCCTAACCCCAAAGCCGAATCCACCGTGCACCTCACCATAACCACCAGAATCAGCCCCAATATGACCATTAATGTCCCATCGAATAACTAACTTCTCAGATTCGGGAATACTACTCACCAGATCATCCAAGCCATCCCAAAAGCGTCTCTTAACCTCCTCGTCTAAGCCCGCTTGCGGCGCGTAATCGGTGATGACGTTGATGATTCATCCCCCAATAACCAACTCAATAGACATTAACCTATCATTCAATCGCCTAACCTCGACCACGGACTCCCTAAGATCCTTATCTACAAAGATTCCCACTCCATTCTTGCCTCTCACGACCCCAGAATACCAGAGCTTAAACCCATATGCATTCCTCGCCTTCGACCCTTTCCACCTAGTCTCCTGGACACAGGCTATGTTAACCCTCCTCTTCTGAAGAACCTTCGCCAACTCAATGGACTTACCCATCAGAGTGCCTATGTTCCACGACCCAATCCTTAATCAATGAGCGTCCGCTACCCTCTTCCCACCCTGACCTCTCGCCCTACCCACAGAACCACTCCCTACCCCCCTACTCTGCCCTGCCACAGCCCCCCATGAGGACATGACCTTACATTATCATCCCCCGCCGCGGCCACTATCTCTCCAACCGACTATGGAGAATAGTGACACATACACGTACTATCGCGGAATACACAAAAAGGTGCAAACTAGATATCAATAGAGTAAACCTCACACAGAAAGCTAGCTAGAATACATAAAAAGGTGTACAACGTAAACAAAAGAGCGGGATGTACCAACTCCCGGTGGAAAAACCTGAAAGTAGGCTTTGATGCGCCCGAGGCCAATCGCTACCAACTCTTGCACATCCCGGCCGGTGTTTCTTAGCTCCTCACTCCCAAACGCCGCAAAATGGCCTCGCCGCTGCAACTAGTATCTGGGGAAAGTTTTCCTGAAACTTATCAGAATGTGTAGTTCTGCTGCGCTCTGCCGAAAATCTGAACGGGAGTCGCCGTATGTACTGTAGCTTGCCAGAAATCCTCGCCAGAAATATAAGGCACATGTCCAAGAAAACAGAACAAACCCACAAACACCCACAAAAAAGGAGAAGAGAGAATAAGAAGAAACAATTTACAAAAAAAAAAAATAATTAGCACAAACAATTTACCACAAAGATGCATAAACTTTGAAAGAGTGAAGATCAAACCCTAATTTTTACCTACAAATAGCGTGAAGAACAGAGAAATATTGTCGACAAACTACCCAACAAATGGGCTCACACTTGAAAGAGTAAAGATCAGAAAGGAAAATTTTTGAGAAATGCTGGAAAAAAATAGAAGCATTAAAGAGAAAACAGGGTTTCGGTATGATGGAATTTTGTAGTACCGTCAAGACACCCTTTTAACAATAACTATAAAATACAAGCAATTAGAAGTAAAATTGATTCTCGGATCTGAAACTAAAACAATAAAATGCACTTTGATTCTCACAGACAGAAGAGCAGAAAAAAGGGAACTTAAATCGCCGCTGACTTAGTTTATTCACAGAAGGAGCCGTTAGTTTGGCAAATTAGTCGTTAGAGAGGAGTAAAGTTAGAGAGAAGCAGGAGCGTCTCTCTCTAGAATGTTTTTCCACTTCAACCAGGGAGGGGAATAAAAAAATGAAAGAAAAAAAAAGGTTAAAAGATAGTGCGGATTCTGAGAGGAGAATATTGCAATATTTAAATACATTGTGCAATAATATAAGTCGTGTCCTAATTTGGGTGCCTCATTTTTTCCGAGGTAGGCCTAGCGATAAATTTACTTTGGAGAAATTATAATTTTAAATGCCTCCTTTTATTGATAAAAATAAGAAGAGTCTTAAAAACAATCTTAAATAACAGGAAATAAAGATGTCACTAATGGCCAGTGGCCTTATTACATTATGAAAGCATGAAATAAAAGGTCCTTACTACTTGGTCCCAGAAGAACCTTCCACAGATTTTGTATTCTTGCCTCCCTCGTACAGTTGTACCAGCTCGCGTAGTCCTTGTAGCAAATAGGCTCGGGCCAAATGTCCACCTGCATTTCCCACTACATTCTGACACTCTTCAATCCTTTTCAAGAATTTGCCTTCCAGCTCTACTAGACCCCGTTCCAGATACCCTAGCTGCTTGTTGGCATTGACAGTCATATTCTTCCATTCGTCGATCAATTTTTGATGAGCTGTATCTCTCGATGGTCATTTTTGCATTCCCAAATCTGTTTGCACAGTTGATTGTACTTTTCTTGCACTACAAAATTTTTGTCGATAAGTCTGTGACCTCGGATTAACCCAGGATGACCCTAACTATCGACAGTATCTTCCAACCAACCTGAGTAGTGCGGGACACACCCAGGATGACACCTGTCTGCTTCAATAGCTTCTTTTCCCAAGACTAGTTTGCAATGCCACATGTGTTGATCTTGAAACCTCTGAGGGCTATCATTGTCTTGAAATTCATCCTTGAAGTGACTCATTTTATCTACCCTTGGTATGCTTTCTTTGCTCCCTGCTTGCCTCATGGCTCAGAGAGGGACATAAGGATAAGTTCCCTTCAGAACAATGAGCATGAGGAACGGTGCATCCCGAGAATGAACAATGAACTTCAGGGTTGAGAACCACTCATACATCCATTGTACTTGTTCTTCCTTCATATTATCAAATATTTCTACCCATCCTTTGGCGTCTTCTGATCGGACGAACATGCAAGGCATGAAGTTCATTCGCTTTAAGTGGTTAAAATCTATATGATCATCCCAATCTATGCGTATTATTTTCTACTGGTAATTACCCTTCTAAAAGTGTTCTTTAAGCTAGAATTGAAGTAAAAGATTATAACCCTCAAATTGTTTGGCCCCTTGTTGACACTTTTCCATGGCTCAATATATTTTGGCGATAACCATGGGCACTATGCTAAATGGATGCCCTTCAATTCCCTCTATTAAGGTCTTGGTTACTATGGCTAGTCTAGTGTGGATCCTAGCCTTCTTCTTAGGAAAGACTTTCATTCCCAGAAAACAGAACATGAAGACAAAAACCCTTCTATGGGTATGTCCTAAGGAGATGAGTGCAAATTCATCGGTGTAGGTGGGGTAAGACTTGCTATGGCCAAACCGCTCATACAAGTAGTCAAACGGTATGTAGAAATGCTTCAGACAAGTCAGATCTATTTTTTTCTTAAGTCCCATCATTTTGGGGAAGCCCCTACCTTTGCGATTTTCTGTGATAAGTAGAACCAGAGTCTCCCAAGGATTACCAGCTAGAACCTCTATTTCTTCAAGTGAAGAGGTCATTTCAAGGTCCCTGAAGCGAAATACCGACCGATCACTGTCCCAAAACAAAGTTGCAGCTTCTATGATCTTGTTGTCAGGCCGGACATCCAAAAGTGAAGGTAGATTTCCTAAGTATTTGCAGACAAGAGTCCGATCACTGGCATGAAGGTCCTTCTGCCAGCTTAGCAACTTTGGGTTACTATTGGTTACCATTCTGAATCTGGGGACTTCGTGCCTCATTTTCTGCAAAACAAGCGTTAGGACCTTACCTCACCAGACTTGACAATTTAAATCAACAATTAGCATAATAGGAATTTAGTTCTCCAAATAAATGCACAGAACACGGAGGTGTCTGTTTGGATTTCAGGGAAACCCGATAGACTTTGGACTAGGCTATCTTAATGAGTCGTTACGCGGACAACATAACTGACTCGGCTAGGTTTGACCATGATGCATGAACAGTTTAACGGAGTAATATTTCTATCTTTGAAGTGCTGGAAAGGTACCCATGAGCGGACAACTCAAGATGGAAAGGCGCGGAACCGTCGACTACACCGTTGATCGATTGGTTATACCACAAATATGCCTTTGCCACATTTAGGGGGTGCTAATATCGGAAGGGCTCAACCACTCATTATAAGCGTTTCTATAGGATTTGTTTTCGCACGAGTGGAATATGATGTTGAAGATGCAGTTTACAAGAATGAAACAAATTACATGTATTTTAACAAAAAAATGATTACAATAAATGCTCGAAATTAAAACGGTATTGAAATAATAAAGCGGTAAAAGAAAGCAGTTAACAGAAAGGAGAGACATGATGAGCCAAGTTAGTTTTCATGATGAAATAATTAAAGACAAGAAATAAAGGCAATTTGAAGAAACAATGTAGTCACAAATAACATGTAATGGTAAAAAAGCCTAAATATATCCCCAGCAGAGTCACCATGTTGTCGACGCCCCCTTTTTTCATTAAGGACGAGAAGTCCGAAATCAGGCATACAACATTATGGGAGGAGAACTCTTTATTCTCTTGCGAGATTGGGTTTGGAATTTGGAGAGTCTCCACCTAATTACTATAGTGCATTAGGACACTTTTAAAGAGATGAAGAATTTGAGAAGAAGGAAATCAGAGTTCGGCTAAGGGCTTTGAGATTATCTTGAGGGAAAGGTGTTAAGCACCCATCAAGATCCACGAGTGTGGTTCCCGACCATGCTATAATTGTTAATTTAGAAAGATAGAAATAAGCAGATAAGATTTGCACATACGGATTACAAATATGTTTAAAGCTTTGAAAAGGAAGAGAAGGATAGACATTTTTTTTAGAAAAGGAGTTGATTAAATGAAACATAATTAAAAGTAAACATTATAAAAGAAAAGCAAATGGGGTCCTAGGTTTAAACACAATATATATCACATCAATGAAATACCCGGTGTGCACTCCTTAGAAGAGGGGTCGCACGTGATATTAGCGCACCGGTCATCATAATATTCTACCCTCCCACTCCGTATGGTATTATGGCGCGTTGAGTCTCAATTACTTATTGCATGCTAGTACCCGTCTCATCTTATCAGTCCCAAGACATTAGGACTTCTATTCCTAAAGGTAAACAAAGGAATAAGGGCATTTAATGGAGCTTAAAGGATAAAATTTTAGGTTCGACATACAAAACAAGTAACAAATAGGGGAAGGACAAAAAAACAGGTAAGGCTCAAATAAACCCCTTAAATCATACAAATACTTAGTTTATCATGTCTTGGCACATATTTATTTGGTCTTTTAATTAAACATAAGCACAGAACGGACTGGTTTAACACATATATTTAGATAAAAGTCTGCATCAGGTTTATTGATACAGAAGAGTTTCTTGAAACAAAAAATAAGACTACAAGTTAAGTTTTAGAAATAAGTTTCAATGAAAGGTCAGCAGACTGTCCAAGTATAAAACCCAGGAATAGTCATAAAATAATTTTAGAGAAGAGACAGAACATATCTATGGACAAGAGTGAGCTGCAGAACTATTTTAAATGACGAGTTTAGAGATTGAGTAAAAATGTTTAGGCGGAATATTATAAAAGGAAACCGTTCCAGAAAAATATGCGTTAATTACTAGATTTCAAAGAAATTTCACTGATTTGAAGCAAGTTTTTATCAAAAGAATTAAGTTTAAGAAAACTTTACAGAATTAGGGCGCTAAAAACTAGTTAACAGATTATTACTGCTTTAAACGAATCAGATGAATTTGATGCGAAATCCTATAGGCATGATATCTATATTGATTTTTAGAATCTGTTAAAGAAATTATGAAGAGATGATTGTTTTAGTTAATCCTACAGTTTGCCTAATAAATATGTGTTCCCTATAGACATAATATCTATAAGTGAATTCTCAGAAAGGTTTAAAACTCTTATAGGCAGGATCTCTACATGCGTTGATTACAGAACATGAACGTTATATCCTATATGCATGCTTTCTATGTGATTTGCAGCATAATTAAACGTTAAACCCTATAGGCATGGTCTCTAAGTGACAGAATTGAAAATTTTAAATAGACCTATAGGCATGATTTCTAGTAAGAATAGAGTCCAAAAGCATGGTTTCTACCCCCCCCCCTTTTTTTTTGCAAGAAAGTTAAACCCCCCCCCCCCTCCCACCCTTTTAGTATGCTCCCCAAGTTTTATACAAGTTATTACAAAGCCAGAAAAAAGATAAAAACACATCAAAGACTATAGATAGATGGTGTCGTCAAAATCCAGTGCTCAAAAGCAATAGGTACGGTCAATTGCAATATAATTTACCCAACTATGAGTCGGGGTCGATCCCACAGAGAACAATGTGTAGGCGATTAGGAATGTAAGGAAATTATCGCTAGTCGCACGATGCTAAACACTAAGAATAATGGTTGAAAATATGTATATCTAATTGAGAAAATGCAAACTATCCTAGAAAGAAAATAATATGATCAATGGATGAAAGTATGAATGCATCGGGAATTACCCTCAAGTGACGATCCACTGTATTTAATGATTTTACAAATATGAGCGAGTTTATGTTAATTAGCCACGAATAATAATTCTCAATTAGCTTCTTCTGAAGACTAATAAGACTTCCTAATTGAATTATCCCTAATCACAATTAAAAGATTAAGCACACCCGGGCTACAAGTATTTCAATCATATCCCTAAGTTGAATCTATAAAATGAGGGTTAACGCCTCAAGTTCTTGTAAATTAATCTTTCCCAATTCCTACCTATTTTTCCCAAAATTAATTCAGAGATAATGGGCGAGTCCTAGAGTTAGCTAATCCCTTTGGAAACATTAGGGAAAAAAATAATTGAAGCAACAATAACTCTCTTCACAAATATATAAAAATCATTCAATACATAAGCACAACAAGGTATTAAATGCACACTTTAATTATGAATATTCCCATAAACAAGATTAAGTGTTGGAAATAAATACTACACTCTTAAATATACAATACAAAGCAAGTAAATAAAGAAATAAACATAAATGGGTAAGAAAATCTTAACCACAAGATTCTATCTTCAAGACCCAAGTGTGTTTGCGCAAGAACCATAGCTTTCTCCTTGTTCTCTCTAGTCTCTATAGACTGAAAATAAGCCAAAGATACTCAAATCACTGCCAAAGATCCCTAAAATATCTGCTTGGACGAGTACAAAACTGATTTGGGGGAGAGAAAATATGAAACGATCAATTTTTCCAAGCCCAATACACTGCTTCCGCATCTGCGGAAAACTAACCACAGATGCAGTTCCGCAAAGGCGGAAAACATACCGCATAAGCGGACTTCCTAAATAGTGTTTTCGATTGCATTAGAGAGCAATAACCGCTTATGTGGTTCCGCAGAAGCAAAATTTAAACCGCAGAAGTGGTTCTGACCTATTCCTGTATATCCGCATAATCGGTCAAGAATCTGCAAAAGCGGAAGTCGCTTCTGTGACCAATCTTCCGCAGAAGCGGAAATCACTGGAGGTTGTTGCATGGTTTCACCTTCTTTGTTGCTCAATTCCTCTTCAATTCAATTCAAACCACTTCGTAGCATCATTTACCTGAAAATCTAAGAATAATCACCATAAAAAACCTCATTGTCTAATTAAAAGGATATAAAAGCTAAGGAAGAAAGGCTAGACTGAGTGGTAAAATCACCACTCATCAACACCCCCAACTTAAAGCTTTTGCTTTTCCTCAAGCAAAGCAAAACCAAAACTTCAATGAGGATTCACCATTGAAAACACAAGTGGTATTTCCATTACTTGCATAACAAATTCTCCAATTTAAACACAATACTAATGGATATTTTGGTACTAACAATTATGCTCGATCATGCACATCTTTCCTGAATAACTCCCTCGTAAAGAAAAACAACTTCAAGAATGTTCAAAGGAGTTCAAAAATAATCAAGTGATCAACATAAGCCTCAACAAGTGACTCAAAAGCACTAATTCACTAAAAATGCTCAGTTTACTCAATTTCATCAATCTTTCCTAATTCATGCCCCCTCACAAGAAAGAAAGTCCCAAAATCACTATATTTACAATACAACATAAGGGACACATTTTCAAAAGCACTCGCTCTCACAAAAACTTCAAGTGTTACAATATTTCATACCATAAGCTTCCCCTTATTTTAATTCATCACTTATTCAAATGCTCGGTTGGAGGTCCCATAAGTACTTTATAAGCTTGTAATGTAGGTCTAGGGAAGGGTTGGATAGATATTTGGGTACAAGTGACTTCACCCTCCTTGAACACTACTCACAACTTTTCATTCTTTTGCACTTTGCTTCTTTTCAAACCCCCATAGCCTCATTATCATCTAGTTCCCAATATAGGACCACCTCATACACCTCTTCTAATTTTTATTCAAGACTCCATACTTATATACATACACCTATTTTCTCTATTTTTTTGGAGCTTGAATAGTTTAAACAAACACCTTTTTAGGGATGTGGCCTTATGCTCAACGTACAACCTTGCAAATTTTCCACTTTGACCTCACCCTCAACTTAGGATTTTAGCCTCGTTCTCAATGTTCAAAGTGGGACGGGTCGAAAAGAGAGAATTATTTTTCAAAAGGGGAAAGGTTTGTAATGAGTTGGCCAAAGAAAATATTTAAATGCTCAAATTGGGTACTTGTGGTATTATTTATGCAAAGGTAGGCTTGAAAGGATAAAGAGATTTTGCAAATAAAAACAAAAAATGTGTAAGATCATTCCTCCAACCAAACATACTATCATTAGCTTTGAAAAAAACCAACAAAGCAAGTTCTAGATGATAGAATAAACACAAGATTTACTTGAACAAACACTAACAAAGATGGCACATGAATTAATCAAGATGGATCAATTTTATTTTCTAATAATGGCATTCGGAGAGACATTTAAACTAGTAGGTAAAGAGTTACTAAAAGAGCCAAAAAAATATCATAACAATTATTTAGACCAAACACTTACTTGTTCATGTTCAAATTTAAATCAAAAATTCTGGAGGGGTATTCTTTATTTACACTCTAAATATATGTGTAATATTATTAATACAAAATAATCCAATAGCCTCGTCCTAGCAAAATAAGACTAATTCCCTTAAGAAAGTTGTAAATCTATCCATCATCGGGAAAATTCACCCGGTTCAGTACAAAAGTGTTCCTTGGAAAAGAACCGTAAGAAAACCCAAATCCACTGCTCAAAAATAATAGTTCGGTCGATTGCAATATAATTTACCCAACTATGAGTCGGGGTCGATCCCACAGAGAACAATGTGTAGGCGATTAGGAATGTAAGAAAATTATCGCTAGTCGCGCAATGCCAAACATAAGAACAATGGTTGATTTTATTTATATTTAATTCTAGAAATGTAAACTAACCTAGAAAGCAAGTAAAATGAACAATGGTTGCAAGAATGAATGCATCGGGAACTACACTCAAGTAAAGATCAAATATATTTAAGATTTTACAAATATGAGCGAGTTTAAGATAATTAGCCACGGATAATAATTCTAAAATAGCTTCTTCCGAAGACTAACAAGACTTTCTAATTGAATTATTCCTAATCACAATTAGAATATTAAGCACACTTGGAAGGCTACAAGTAGTTCAATCTTATCCCTAGGTTGAATCTATAAAATGAGAGTTAACGCCTCAGGTTCTTGTCAATTAGTCTTTCCCAACTCCTAGCTATTTTTCCCAATATTAATTCGGAGATAATGGGCAAGTCCTAGGGTTAGCAAATACCTCTAGAAACATTAAAGAACAAAAATAATTAAAGTAACAATAACTCACCACAAATATAAAAAAATCATTCAATACATAAGCACAACAATGTATTAAATCCACACTTTAATTATGAATATTTCCATAAACAAGATTAAGTGTTAAAAATAAATACTACTCACTTATATATAGAATATAAAGCAAGGAAATGAAGAAATAACATAAATGGGTAAGAAAATCTAAACAACTAGCTTCAATCTTCAAAACCCAAATGTGTTTGTGTAAGAAACCTAGCTTTCTCCTTGTTCTCTCTAGTCTCTATGGGTTGAAAATAAGCCAAATATACTCAAAAGACTGCCAAAGATCCCTAAATTTTCTTCTTGGACGAGTATAAAACTGATTTGGGGAGAGAAAATATGAAATGACCAATTTTTCCAAGCCTGATGCACTATTTCCGCATCCGTGGAAAAGTAACCGCAGATGCGGTTTCGCAAAAGCGGAAAACTCACCGCATAAGAGGACTTTATAAATAGTGTCAGTGATCGCATAAGTGGAGAAATAACCACTTCTACCGTTCCGCAGAAGTGAAATTTCAGCCGCAGAAGCGGTTCTTGCCTGTTCCTCCATATTCGTATAAGCGGCCAAGAATCTGCAAAAGCAGAAGTCGCTTCTGCGGCCAATCTTCTGGAGAAGCGGAAATCACTGGAGGTTGTTTCATGGTTTCACCTTCTTTTTGCTCAATTCCTCTTCAATTCAATTCAAACCACTTCGTAGCATCAATAACCTGAAAATCTAACAATAACCATCATAAACAACCCCATTGTATAGTTAAAAGGACATAAAAACTAAGGAGAAGAGGCTAGAATGAGTGGTAAAATCACCACTCATCACTGGATCCAAGCAGCCTAATTCCATCTGAATTCCTAATAACATGTGATTAACCAATTCCAGGATCCAGATTTCCAAAGCCTTCTCTTTATCCAAAGTGTTTAGAAGTTTCAAGGAATCTTGAAGATTCCAGGCATTGCTTACACTTCATGATACCATTTTGAATTAGAATAGTGTAGTGTGGAAGAGCCATCTCTCAGGCATCCAAGTTTAGAGGGAGCTCAGAGGTCCCAAAGCATGGAGTGCAAGAGAGTGGTAGAACATATAGCTAGGAGTAAGTGCAAAGTGAAAAGGAAAATGGGGAGCCATAACAAGTGGTGGTCATGCCTAGCCATAGGTGCAGGCTGGCACACCCCTGGCCACTTGTTTGGATTAAACAAGTTAGGAGCAGACCTTTGAAGGTCCGACCTAAGTCTGGATAGTTATTAGGACACCATCAGACCCATGTCTAAGGCTCAAAGACATAACAGGGGAGAGGAGAGTGGGAATTGACTGAGTTAGGGGTTCAAGGAACCCAGTTAAGAGTCATAGACATCAATGTTGAAATGTTGCTATGTCTTGAAGCATACCCACATACAAAGGGGTAAAGGGAAAGGGAGTTCACATAAGAGAAACAGAACAAATTGCAGGAACATAGTGAAAGAAAGCATAACATAACATAGAATGTAAACACGTAGTGGATGAGCATTATTTAGACTAAGGAGAATGTACTAGTGCAAAGTAAGAATAGGTAGAATAGCAGAACAAGCAGACATCAGGAAATCAACAGAAGCAAACTCAAATACTTAGAAGAATACTTGAAAGCTCGAAGAGAGTTTTGATGTATTTCAGAAAGAAAGGAGGGAATTACACATAACCAGCCTATATATTGGAGAGAGGAAGATCGTAGAAAGCAGAATTGCTTAAAAGTATCAGTGTTAAAAAATCTCAAGTGCAGAAATGTGTGTCGAAGTGCAAAACGTTAGCCCTCCTTTTATAGTGCAGAAAGTAAGTAAGAAATAGGTAAGAGAATAGTTTTAAAATCAATCACATAAGGTTTCCCTCTGGTTAAAGGGGTTTGATTCAAACGGGAAATATAAATAAGAAAACGATTTGATTTAAAATCTTTTCCAAACTAGTATAATAGGGGCAAATACACAGATGCTATTTAAAGAAAGAGTCTAGTAGTACACGGTTTGGGAAAAACAAGGAAAGGAAAACAATCAACGGCCAGTAAAATACATAGTTGAGATTTGGTATGAATGAATCCAAGTTTGCAAAAGGCCTTTTGAAATAAGAGTTTATCATATATAAATCACACAAATAGCACAAACAAGAAAGAATCGTATAGAAAAATCCATAGTCATAAGGAAAGAGATGCGAGTTTAGTTCGTAGACTCAGAATGAGTCTGAACGAGTCAAGGGTTCTAAATAGAACCCCAAACATAAAATCTAGCCTACAGAAAACCCTTAAATACTAGGGTTTATGACTAGAATCAGATGCATAGACGAGAATATGATAATGAGAAACGAAACAAATAGCATAGCAGGCTCAAGGAAAATGCAATAAAGAAACCAATTTGAAACACATGGAACACGTTTTAAGCAAAGCTTGTAACTTAAACAAGTTCAGAAAAGAAAAAGCAACAAAATCTTAGGAAAACAATAGATCAAACATGGAAAGAACTCAAACAAAGCCCAGAAGAAGTCAGGTAGAGAACTAAAGCTTAGTAGAAAAAGGAGGTAAAGGAACACGAGCATGTGAAATCAAGATATAGAAATTAGTAGAGGAAAAACGAAGCACAGTAATAAAGACATAAGAACATAACATAGGCAGATACATTCAATGAAAGGAAGAAGTAGAATCACACTTAATTGAAAGAAACAGGAGATCAAATACATTCATTGTAGATAAGGAAACATACTAGACAAACAAACATAAAGGAAAGAGTATAAAGAATCAAAAGGTTTTTCAGAAACCCTAGTTTAAAAATAAAACTGTTTTAGAAGGGAAAATTGGGGAAAAAAGTTTAAAACGTCGAATATAGAATAGATATAACATAGATCTGGGAAAACAAATAGAGAAAAACCTCGAACAACTTTAGGGTTTCATAAAAACCTTAGAAATAAGAAGGCTTGGAAAACGTACGGTCTCGAGTCGGAGATGGACATAAATAGGCTCCTAAAGCTTGAACATGCCGGAGAAAGGCCGGAGAGGCCATATAATCATGGATCTTTAGAGAATCTGAACGGATGCCATCGATGTCAGACCTCGAAATATCGAGCACCCATGGTTTAGGGGTTAAGGAAGGTGAGTACATGCCGTCCATGGCTTGAGAAGCCTTGGACTCATGTGAGATTGAGGTGGAATGATAAGGTGATTATGGTTTAGGAGAGGCTAGGGACATTTTAGAGGCAAGGGGAGTTAGTGGCGGCGCCTTTATGCGAATGGCCTCGGGTTAGAGGGTTTCGGTGATTAAAAATGACTGGAAAGATATTGGTCGTTAATCAAACTGATCAACGACCTATATTTAAAGAAAGCGGGCGGGTTTAGCAATTGTGTCAGGGGTTGGGTAAGAAAGTAAATTGGGTCGTTTTAATATTAGGGAGGATTGGGCCAAAAATTCAGGCTAAAATTGAAATGCAATTTGGATAATGATTAAAATTATTTGGGGACAAAACTTAAATAGCCCGTTTTTCCATTTTATTTTATAAAAATAGCAAAAAATGTTTCAAAAGAAAATCAAGGGTACTGAGTCAATTAATAACGTAAAACTATTAACTTTAAAAAATGTTGGAACCAACTTTATAATTATAAAAGTGCTATTAAATCTTAAAGTAGGATAAAATTGTAAATACATGCAATTTAGTTTTAAAAATACCAAACGAATTTTGAAAAATATGCAAAAATCATGTTAGCTATATTTTGGTGTAAATATGAGAATAAAAATAAGTTTTTCACCAAAGTAATAATTTTGGGAGTAATTATTGGATTTTATGGTATAACAATAGGTTGTAAATTAGTTTAAAAATAATAAAAAATGTAAAAACTTTTTTATGTGCTTATATGTGCATATATATGCTATTTTGAAAGTATTTTGAGTATAAAAATATGTAGGAAATAATTTGGTATGAACATCCCCCACATCGGCCTTCCCAAGGTGATATAGAATAGTGATATCACAATCCTTTAGCAACTCCAACCATCTCCGCTGCCTCAAATTTAGATCCTTAAGATTGAACAGGTTCTTGAGGCTCCGATGATTCATAAACACCGCAAAATACACACCGTATAGATAATTCTTCCAAATCTTCAATGCATGAATGATGTCAGACAACTCCAAATCATGAACATGGTAGTTTTTCTCATGAGGATTTAATATAAAAATCGAAGAATATACAATCACTCTACCCTATTGAATCTAGACACACCTAATATTGATTTGAGAAGTATCATAATATACAATATATGATCCTCAAGCTGAAGGCAGAACTAAAACTAAAGTTGTGGTCAAGGAAGTCTTGAGCTTATGAAGGCTCTCCACACACTCATCTGACGATATGAAAGTATCACACTTCTTGGTATATTTGGCCAAAAGCGATGGAATAGACAAGAAATAATCCATAAAATGAGGATAATAACTGCCCAATTCAAGAAAGATCCGAATCTTCGTAGCCGAGGACGGTCAGAGCCAAATCTGAACCACATTTATCTTCTTCCGACCCACTTGTATCCCCTCACTGGACACCATCTTCTTTAATAACACCACTAAACTAAGACAAAAGTCACATTTAAGAACTTGGCATAAATGTTGTCCTTCCTTAACCACTGCAACACAATCCTTAAATGTTGGGCATGCTCCTCCTGGATAAGAGAGTACACCAGGTTATCATCAATGAACACAATGACAAACAAGTCATTTTAAGTATGAAACATAATGTACATCAGATACATAACGTTGTTAGGGAATTGGTTATCTCAGATATTACAAGGAACTCATAATGACCATAATCGGTCATGAATGTTGTCTTTAGAACACCGAAGACATGAATCTTCAACTGGTTATATCCAAACCTCAAATCATAGAGAATAGAGAACAACCTCGCTCTCTATTGTTGGTCAAACTGATTATCAATACGCAGAAAATGATTCTTGTTCTTGATTGTTACTTTGTTCAAATGTCTATAATCAATTCACATCCTCAAAATACCATCCTTCTTCACAAATAGCAACGATGCACCCTAAGGTGACACACTAGTCCTAATAAACACCTTATTAAGGAGTTCGTGAAGTTGCTTCTTCAATTCCTTCAACCCACCTGGTGCCATACGATATGGTGGAATAAAAATAGGCTGAGTGCCGGCACTAATTCAATATCCCTATCAGATGGTATGTCTTACAAATCTGTAGGAAACATATCTTGAATATCTCATACCACCAGAATAAAATCAATAATAGCCGTATCAGTACCAACATCCCTCACAAAAGCCAAATAAGATAAACAACCCTTCACAACCATCTGTTGGGCCTTCAGATATGAAATACTCTACTGTGAACATATTATGGAGAAACTGTCAACTCAATACTTGGCAACCCTGGCATCACCAACGTCATGATCTTATCATGACAATGAAGAATATCATGATGTGGAGACTACCAATCCATACCCAAGATCACGTCAATTCAACCATACTAAGAAACAAGAGATCAACCCTAGTCTTTAATCCCCCAATAGTCACTATACATGAGTGATATACACTGTCTACAATAGTTGTATCGCCTACTGGAATAAATACATAAGAAAATAAAATAAGGACTCATTGGACATATCTAGATAATAGGAAAAATACGATGAGACATACTAATAAATGGAACAAGGGTCAAATAATACAGAAGCATCCCTGTGGCATACTGAGACAATACATGTGATCAACGTGCCCGAAGTAATGGCATTTTTTTGGTAGGAAGAGCAACCCAAGCTGATTGGCCTCTATGTCTAAGGATACCCCTAGCGCTTGATCCCAACTCAAACTGACTGGGCAGGAATCCTTATATAATAATAGTTGTGGGGAGTGGGCCAGGGCTATGATAACCAGGATACCGGCTAGAAGCACCTAGTGTAGATGAACCTTCAATTCCTTAAATTCAGATGGTGCCATACGATATGGTGGAAAAATATGGGTTGATTACCGACACCAATTTGATAGCCCTTTCAGACGGTATGCCGTGTAGGTCTGCAGGAAAAACACCCGAAAAATCTCGTACCACTATAATAGAACTATATATACGGGTATCAACACCAACATCCCTCACAAAGGCCAAATAATATAAACAACCTTTCCCAACAATATGTTGGACCTTCAAATATGAAATACTCTGTTGGGAACATATTCTAGAGAGCCTCTCCACTCAATACTTGGATACCCCGGCATCGCTAACGTCACGATCTTAGCATGATAATATAGAACATGATGACATGGAGACAACCAATCCATACCCATGATCAGGTCAAAATCAACCATGCTAAGAAATAAGAGATCAACCCTAGTCTGTAATACCCCAATAGTCACTACACATACCGATATAAATGGTATAGCATAATTGTATACCCCACTAACATAGATACATAAACAAATGAAATGAGGACTCACGGGGCATATTTAAATAACAGGCAGAATACAATGAGACATACTAATAAGTGGAACCATGGTCAAATAATACCATATCATACCTATGGCATACTTAGACAATACATTTGATCACCGTGCCTTAAGTTATGGCATTTGGTCAGGAAGGAAGAGCATAGAGTCGCGCATGGTTGCCACATGATTAGCCTCTATCTCTAGGGCGACCCCTAGTGCTTAAGCCCCAACCCATGGTGGTTGGGTAGGTGCTGAAGTAAATGGTGTTACAGTTGTAGTCTAACTCTTCTGCATGGCTGGACCACCTAATAAATGAGGACTTTGCCTCCTAATATGGCCAAGCTCCCCAAACTCTTAGCAACCCCAATATGATAATGGTGTTAGGTACTGGGCCAGGCCCTAAGAAACAGGATACCGGCTATAAGAACCCATTGTAGATTAGTGCTGAACGGATGGTGTAAAAGACAAACTCTAAACTTGAAGGGCACCGAGAGATCACTGACCTAGATGAGCACTTTATGAACTATGGCTGGATAATGCACCACAGTGAACTATTCGAGTTGTCTGAGCGTGCCTATAAGGACGACCCCTACCGTGGTAGAACTTACCCCCAGAAGGAACACTGCTGATATTATTAGATCTATGAGGCCTCTTAGCATCTCACTCCTGACTACGGACTATCCCAATTGTCGAGCAATGTTGACCACCACATTAAAAGTAGCACCAGATACCTTCTCCCAAGTCATAAGCAACCATAGCTAATATGTGTGGCCATCAAACAACCTCATGATCCTTTCCCTATCAATGGGAACCAACCAAATCGCGTAATGAGCAAATTCAGAAAACCTCATCTTATAGTAGGCCACAAACATACCATCCTGATGAAGCAGCTCAAATTGTCTATGCAGCTCCTCCACGCGAGAATTCGGCACGCACTTCTCTTAGAAGAGAATGGATAACTCTCACCATGTAAGTGGTGCTACACTGACCGATCTGCGTCTCTCATAAGCCTAACACCATGTAAAGGACGCCCCAGTAAATTGAAAGGTAGTGAACGAGACACCACTAGTTTCTAGAATCCGTGTTGTATAAAGAATGCACTTGCACTTGTCCAATAAACCTTGGGCATCCTCTAAATTAACCCCAATAAATAATGGAGGTTTAAGCCTCTAAAATCTCTTGATCCTACTCTTTTAATCATCAGTCAAAATAGGGACAACCTGAACCTGAGCAGCTGCAGCCGACTAGACTAGTAGTAATACCGATGTTTGAAGTCCCAATACCACCTACTATGGTGTGGGGGCGGAGGGAGTCTGAGTACCTCCCCCCAAGCTTGAGAAATGTTTGTTGCAGCCAAAAGAAAGACCACATAAGCAATACTGGTGCAAACGGTCAAAATCTAAGGTAAGTCCTCCTGAAGACATGTAATCACAATGGGCAAAACTGCTGCCTGAGCTAGCCCTGTGGCTCATCCCCAATTGGAACTTGCTTCTAAACTAGGGAAATTGACAGATTTTTAGGTGTTTCCCTAGCTATTGTATGAGCTACACCTGTGTCTCTACAGTGACATCAGCCTCTCGTTGCCCTAGCTGGTGGTACTAGTGGTTGTCCGTTCTAACCGGTAGCACGTATCCTCACCATATATGAGAGAATAGAATATAGATGTTGAGCTACCAATACCAACAAATCTTCACGACAATAATAACAGAATGAAAAGTTTCCTAAGAGTTCAATATTCTCCTGAAGATAAGAACAGACATATCCGTACCGAAGCGCAGGACGCTACTAAACATGATCATAGCTCGTGAGACTTATGTAACCTAGGATTTGATACAAACTTGTCACGACCAAAAAATATTTGGTCGTGATGGCACCAAATGTGGTACTAGAAATGCCCACTTTTCGAAAATGCTTCCCACACTTTTAATAGAAAATGAATTTAAGTAGTTTTTAATAATAAAATTTTACATAAATGGGATAGAAAACTTAAAACATAATGTGAAAACTCCCAACATCGGGGTGTCACAAAGTACATGAGCATCTAAGCATCACAAGTCTGGGAAAATACTTTATATCGTAATCTGAAACTAAATACAATAAGTGAAAGGATGGGGAAGGAGAAACAAGGTCTGCAAAAATGTAGAGCGGCTACCTCGAAATATCTTAAGGGTCTACTGCACAATGAATCTGGTGGCCCAAAATAGGTGAAGTTTTGAAGATTGACAAAAGAACTCAAACATGGACCAGGTTCATTTTGTGAAGCACATTCATGATCGACCTGTACATGTGACATGCACGTGAAGAAGATAAGTCTAATTAATTGAGTAACACTATCACTTGATCTGATTAAAAGTTGCATATTGGATAAGGAGAGAAAGACTCATTACATGAAAAGAACATAGTTTAGGAGGAAGATAGTGTTAGAGTTTGAGATCATCATGAACTCTTCTACGATAGAAGAGTAGCAATTGAATCCTAGCAAAACTCTGACTACTATCATATTAAATATCAATGTTTTTCTCTTTTACAGGTAATGCACATAAGAAGAAGTTAAACATAAATTGAGAGCAAAAGAGCAAGGAGATTTTGCAAGAAATTTATGTTTGATTTGAGGGTACACTCCTGAAGCTACTTGAATGAGATAGAAGAACCAGTTTCATGCGTTTAACTTTTATTCTTGTTCAATTGTTGTAGGTGATTTTACATTGTACCTTTCATAATTCGCAGAAGCAATTATATTAGGTACCTAGAGTGTTGAAGTTAGAGTTAACTTGAAGTTGTCGCAGAAATTGAGGTTGTGTGCTACAACGAAATTAGAGTTAGTCCTTAGGTTTACAAACAACTTTGTAGATACTATTTTGGGTCAATGATTTTACTAGAAGTTTTTGAAAATCCTATTGAGAAGTAGGTCATGGAATTCACCTTTTGATCTAGGTGTTTTCCACGTAAAATCTCTATGTTCTTTATTTTCAGTGTTTATTATTCCACATAGAGTAGTTGGAACATCTAGAAGAACTACGTTCTTTTATAGTTCAGATAAGCGTAAATAGGGTACCACACAAATCACCCACCCCCCCTTCTTGTGTGTTATTGACGCTAAAAATATCACTTGATTTCAAAGTGAGTTATCCTTGAACAGGTTAACACCTTAGGAAAAAATCAAAATGAGTACACCACCTGGAAACTGGGAAGGGCAATCCGCTACTAGGCCTCCACTCTTTAATGGTCAGTACTATTCTTTGTGGAAGAAAGAGATTAAATATCATATTATAGGAGAGGACTATGAACTCTAGGACATAGTCATTGGTGGTCCCCTAGCAAGTACAAAGAAGAATGTTGAAGGAGTGGACGTTCCAATGACAAGAGCTGACTGCACTGCTGAAGATTTGAAGAAATAGAAGAAGAATGTCAAGGCTAAGAAATGGCTTGTGCATGGACTGAGTCCGGACGAGTACAACAGGATTCAAAGTTGTACCGCTGCCAAGGAAATATGGGACACTTTACAAGTTGCTCATGAAGGAACCCCTCAAGTAAAGAGATCAAGAGGAACACTGCTATATTCTCAATATGAGAATTTTAATATGAAGGAAGGAGAAATTATCCAATATATGTACACAAGATTCACAACACTAACAAATAAACTGAAATCTATCGGGAGAATTATCCTTGAAGAAGTCAAGGTTGAAAAAATCTTGACAAGAGTCTTACTAGTGACTTGGGAACAAAAAATCACTGCTATTTAGGAATCAAAGAACATTGCTACCCTAAATATGGTTGAACATATTGAAAACCTCACCGCCTGTGAACTGAGAAGGAATACCATGAAAATAGATGCACACGAGAAGGAAAGAAGTCTGGCTCTCAGAATAGTTGAAGGTGCAAATCTGGAGGATGATGAAATGGCAATAATCACAAGAGATTTCAAAAAAAAAAAGTACCGAATGAGAGGAAAGGGTTCTTCAAAAGGTACAACCTTCAACAAACCAAGGGCTCCTGAGAACCAGAACGACGAGGGTTACTATAAATGTGGTAGGACTGATCACATTATAATATAACTATCCTCGGTGGGAAACTGAATGTAAGAAGGAAAGGGATGAACGAAGCAATAAGAATAATGAACATGTTCAAACCAAAAGCAACAATGGATGAACAAAGGATGTGATTGCTGCTTGGGGGAAAAGAATCATATGATGACTCAGAAGATTAAGCTAGAGATCAATAAGCACTTATGGCCATCGGAGTATCACATGATGAACAACAGGTAAGTGTCCTTTATCTCAAAGATATGATTAAATTTTTGTTGAAAGAAAGGTTGTCTGAACTATTACTAGGCTTAATTGATGAGTCTATGATAATTATCAATGAGAAGGAACGTCTGTCTAGGGAGTGTGTAATCTTAAAAGCCAATTGCAAAAATGTAGAATCTAAGGCTAATGGGAGTGACAATATAAATGATGAGTTAAAGAATCAGGTTCTTGAACATGGCACCAGTGTCCTAGAGCTTAGGTCTGAAAATTTAAAATTGAAATTAGGAACAGGTAAGAAGAAAGTTGATCACACACATCTCGTCTTAGAAAAAAATTTAGGAAAAAGGAAGGATGAGTTGTACAGGAAGGATGAGTAGATAAGAGTAATTAAAAAGACCTAAGGAAGGTAAAGCATGAACTAGATAGAACTTGCTAATAGAATAAGGTTTCTGATGCACTTCCTGGCTACAAAAACATCACAATAGAAGAAAAAGAGGACTTGGTAATGGGACTCAAGCATCTAAGTGGGAGCCTAAAATCAAGTACCACATTCTTCCTGAAAACAAAATTTGCACACAATGTGGCAAGAATGGCCTATTAAAAAAATGAATGTAATACAAAAGAAAAGGCATGACAAAAGAACAAAGCCTTTGTTAAAGAGAAAAATAGGTTGCCTGTGTGGGCTAAAAGGAATTTGATTTACCCTTTTTCCTATAGAAAGGGATCCAAACTAGTTTGGGTTCTTAGTACTAACCCTTGATTTCTTTTTTTTTTTTTGCATGTACAAGTGAAGGCAAGTAGCCAAATATGGTACATGAATAGTGACTGCACAAAACATATGACTGGAAGAGAGAACCATTTCCTTTCACTTGAGGATTTAAAAGAAGGTAATGCCTCATTTGGAAATAGGAAGAAATGTGAGATTATTGGGGTTGGAAAGGCATGTAAGACATGCTCTCACTCTATTGAGAATGTCTACTTGATATATAGCTATAAGTATACCCTAATAAGTGTGTATCAAATGTGTGACAAAAGTAACCTTATATCATTTACCTGTGCAAAATGCTTTGTCATTAACCTTACCATTGACAAGGTTATTTTGAAGGGAAAAAGAGTTAACAATATTTACATTATATATTTGTCTACTCTTTCAGAAAATGTATTCACTTGCTTAAGTGTGTTGAATAATCATCCCCTCCTGTGGCACAAAAGACTTGGTCATGCAAGTCTTAATCAACACAACAAATTAGCCTCCAAGAATTTAGTGATAGGGCTACCCAACATTAAGTTCAAAGAACATAATGTTCGCCAGGCCCGTGCAAGGGGCGAAGCAGGTAAGATCATCCTTTAAAATCAAGAAAATGGTAAGCACAACTAGGACGTTGGAATTGGTTCGTATGGATCTCTGTGGTCTAATGAGAACATTGAGCAGAGGTGGTAAGAAATATGTGATGGCACTTGTTGATGATTATTCTAGGTTAACCTGGGTACTATTCTTAACATCTAAAGATGAAGCATGTGACATGTTTACTGCTTTTGTTAGAAAGATTCAGAAACAACTAGGTAATCAACTTGCATCCATTACGTCTGATCATGGAACTGAGTTTGAAAATGCTAAGTTTGCTGAATTTTGTGATGAGCATGGTATATATCATAAATTTTTTGCCCCTAGGGCTCCTCAACAGAATGGTATAGCTTAAAGGAGAATAGGACTCTTGAATATATGTCTAGGACTATGCTTTTTTCTAGTAAACGGCCACACAGCTTCTGGGTAGAGGCTGTAAACACTACATGTTACATCATCAATAGTTGCATGACTAGATCTCTAGTAGAGAAGACTCCGTATGAGTTACATAAAGGGAGAAATCAATATGTATCTCATCTTAGGGCATTTGGATGCAAGTGCTTTGTGCACAATAAATGAAAGGAATCCCTGGGTAAGTTTGATCCCAAAAGTGATGAGGGAATATTCGTGGGATATTCTTCACAGAGCAAATAATATAAAGTGTTCAATAAAAGAACTTTGTGTGTAGAAGAAAGTGTTCATGTAGTGTTTGATGAAACTAACATTCTTTTTGAGAGACAGGAGCTTGAAGATGAGGCTATTGGGCTGGAAAAATATTTGACTAATGTCTCAACACATGCTAAACTAGCACCAAAAGAAGGAATATGTGATGGAACATGTTCTTCCATCCAGGGCAACCTGATAGGGGGAACTAATCAAAGAGGATATGAAACCAATCCACTAAAGGAACATGTTCATTACCATGTTCCTTATCAACATAACATGGGAGAAACATATAGAAGAAATCAGTTGGTAGTGGAACCTCACAAATATAAAATTTCTCATCATATTGAATATAATTACTGATTCAACCTCTGGAGCCAAAACTAGATCACAATTAAAGAATTTATGTTCTTTTGATAATTTCTCTATCTTATTGAACCTAAATATGTTGTTGAGGCTTTACATGATGCAGATTGGGTAAATGCAATGCAAGATGAACTCAATCAGTTTGAGAGAAGTCAAGTTTGGAATCTAGTCCCAAGATCCAAGGACAGATCATTCATTAGCACAAAATGGATCTTCATAGACAAACTTGATGAATATAGAACCGTAACAAGAAACAGGGAAAGACTGGCGGTCCAAGGGAGGATGGTATAGATTATGATGTGACTTTTTCTCCAATTGTAAAAATGGAGGCAATAAGATTCTTCATAGCCTTTGCAGCACACATGGAATGCACTTTTCATCAGATGGATGTCAAAAGTGTCTTCTTGATTGGATACCTAACGAAGAAGTATTTGTGAAACAGCCTCCAGGGTTTGAAAGCAACGAATGTCCATAGTATGTGTACAAATTAGACAAGGCTCTCTATGGACTCAAGCAGGCGCCTACAACACGGTATGAATGATTGTCCAAATTTCTACTTGAACATGGCAACAAAAGAGGTAAAATTGATAGTACTATATTCTTGAGGGAAAAAAGTAATGATCTTCTACTGGTACAAATATATGTTGATGACAAATTCTTTGGGGCCACCACTCACAAACTAAGTAAGGATTTTGCAAAATTAATGGGAGTGAGTTTAAAATGAGTATGAAGGGTGACATTATCTTTTTCTTAGGCTTACAGATCAAACAAAGCCCAAACGAAAGCATGATCCATCAGCAGAAATATGCAATGGTGCTAATCAGAAAGTTAAAATGGATGAATCAAAGGAAATAGAAACCCCCATTACAACATCCACTAATTTAGACATAGATGAACCTCGTTCATATGTTGTTCAGAAGTTTGCATAGGGGTATGATTGGTTCACTTTTGTATCTTACTTCAAACAGACCTAAGTTAGTTTTTAGTGTAGGGCTTTGTGCTCGCTTTGAGGCTATTACAAAAGAGTCTCACTTGACTGCTGTCAACAGGATACTTAGATATTTGAAAGGCACTACTGATATGTGTCTTTGGTGCCCAAAAGGTAGCAATTTCAATCTATTAAGGTATGTTGACGCTGATTATATAGGTTTTTTATGGATAGGAAAAAAACATCAAGTATGGCTCATTTTTTTGGTTCATGTCTTTTATCATGGGCCACTAAAAAGGAAACTCCAGTGGCCTTATCCACTGCTGAGGCTGAATATATTATTGTTGGCACCTGTTGTGCTCATTTGCTATGGATCAAACAATAGCTGGTAGATTTTGGCATTGAAGTTGGTTACATTCCTATATTCTCTGATAACACTAGTGCTATAAGTATGACCGAGAACCTTATTCATCATAAGAGGATTAAGTACATAGATTTTAGACACCACTTCTTAAGAGATAACTATGAGAAAGGATTGATCTCCATAAAATTGGGGGCTACTGATAAACAAATTGTTGACATCTTCACTAAAGCACTGAGTAGAGAAAACTTTGAGAGAGACATGTTGGAATTAGGGATGATTAATATCACCTAACAAGTCCAACTCAGAATCCACAATGAAAAAAATTTATTTATTTTTGGCTAGGAACTCTAAACTTGTGTAAATATCTAGATTAATTCTTACTCAGCTTCATACTATAATTAGTATACTCCTGTGACATGTGTTCTCACTGATCTCTTACAAAATTTTCTCTATTATGGTAATTTGAGGCATGTTCAATAGAATTCTAAGTGAAGAACTTGGTTTATCAGTATTCTTTCAACCAATTCCTAGAAAATTCTATGTGTTAGCTTTAAACTAGTTTTGTCTGACTAGAACTCTAAACCAAAAAAATTACGTAAAATCTAGGAATGATAAATTGATCATTCAAACCTGAAATCTCAAGTTGGTTAGACCTCTAATTGACCACTGTTAAAGATGTCATTGCCCATTAAATCTGTCTTTCTCTTTAGAAACACATCATTCTTTCTGCCAACTCCAAAATTCAAAATCGTCAAAAATTCCTCTTCACTTTCGCTTCCCTTATTCTTGTAAAAAATTTTAAACTCACTAATTCTCTAAAAAATTCAGTGATCATGACCAACCCACAAGATAATCCTGCAACTCCTCCACAACCCACTCTATTTGATTCGTCTCCCTCTCCTCCACCCAGCACAACTTCCAAATCCAAGTTGAGAAGGGTTAAAATGCTTGCTTGAAAAAAGTAGCAACTGGAGCTCTTGGAAAGAAATTAAATGAGAAATTAAAGGCAAACCGGGCCCTTGACTCCGACTCGAACTCTGATTCTGAAACATTCAAATCCTCTAGTGAGGGGGAAGGACCTGTGTCTTCTGACTATGAAAAGACTCAAGAATCTCCTTCTAAAGTAAGTTCCTCTGTGTCTGAAAATCTAGAAACTAGGTTTGTTCTGGTTGGATCTTAAAGAAAATAGAACTACCTAAGTATCGAAGGAGTGGATGTTTAAAGAATTCTGAAAAACAAAAAGGGAGAGAGGGTGCATGCGGTGAAGAGAGGGGAAATGTTAAAAGAACGGTTGATCATTCACCCACTGTTGGGCTATCTGTGCCTGCTATCTATGGGGTTAAATGAAAACATGTAGAAGAAAGTGTCAAGAAGTTAGGGGGAAGTGGTTCGGGTGAAGCTGCTGAAGGTTTGGTTAACTTTAGTTCACAAAAAGATGAACCTGGTTCATCACTTGAAGAAACCAGCAGACCAGTTGATAAAGGTTGGGGCGAGTTAAGATCCAAGAAAAGACTCCATACCACACCAAAATCCCCTAGTGCTCCCAAATCCTCTAAGAAAATAAAGGATTCCTCCCCAACAACTACTACTACTTCATTTCCAAAGGGGAGAGCCAAAAGAAGCAAGGTGAAACAGAACAGAAGCAGGTTGATCTACAAAGGGATTTAGCTGAAAGTTAGAAGAACAAAATGATAAAAGGAAAAGGGAAGGTTGTGTTAGATCATGATTAATTGATGCAATTAATATACATATGCATGAGTTCAAAGAAGTAAAGAAGAACTGCTGAAATAGCTTGTGTTGAACAAAGAAAGAACTCAATCACAAAGGAAGCTACCAAAATAACTCGTGATGTATAAGGAAAGCTATAAAACCACATCAACAAATCAGGATTAGCTTTGTAGAACTGGGAAATCAAGTAAGCTATAACTATGTAAGAATAATCAAGATTAGAGGAGATCAGTGATTGGCAAAATCATGAACGAATAATAGATGCTGGAAGATCCAGTTAGTGATCATGTTTGGATGGTCCATAAATCAAGGAGAAATACCATATCTGTTAGATTAGATTTTAATGATGCAATAAATATACATGTGCTGATACTCAAAGAAGGAGGTGGAACCACTGAAACTAATAAAGCAAAGCTAAAAGGCAAGTTGCCACTACGTACAATCAAGGAAGCGAGATTGAAGTATCAAATAAATAAGGAAATATTCCATAAAGGAAGTCGTTGGCGCATAAGGAAAAGATCAGCATCCCATAAGCAAATACGGAATTCTCCCATGATTTATAGGAAATCATATCCAGCCGGATGCATCAACAGACTCAGTGCAAATCACTGAACATTCTCAATAATGGTAGATTTGAATAAAAGGCAAGACTAGAAGGCCCGCCATCTCCGTAAGCTGTATCTCCAGCAAAAGGAAAGACATTTTCATCAAAGCAATGGCCAATGCATTATTCTTGGAAAGAATCAACACATTCAAAGGATCAAATCCCTTGGGTTTACAAGCCTTTACCATAACCTTGTTATATAAATTCCATAGTGCTTTGTACCATCGACATACTTTGATCACACCAAAACAACACTTTTCATTTTACTGCAAACAAGCATAGAAGTGTAGTTAGATTCACTGTGTAATAAGTCAAAAATAGAAAGAGACTTCTCAACTGGTAAGGCATTGTATCACACGAGTGAATGAAGAATGTGCGATAAACATCACATCTGTACTCGAAAGAAAGTTATTGATCTGAAGAGAAATCCCTTGCAACCCAAGGGGACTGGATTAGGATTTACATTGAATCTGAACCAGTATAAAATTCTGGGTGTCATTATATTTCTGCATTTACTTTCAGCATACTTATATTTAAATATTCTCGTGTGGTGCACTATCACAATAAGTGAACTAATAAAGTTTTAAGTTGACTTATTTTCGATTAAGTTTAAATGCATGTGATGAAGATTTTCAATTAGCCGATATTTTTACTAAACCTTTATTGGAGGAAAGATTTTGTGCTCTAAGGTAACTGCTTGGCATTATCTGTCGTACAAATAACTCTTAGGGTAAAAGTATAATTTTTTTATAAAAAAAACAATTTGTCATTATTGTCTTTATGCTCAGTCCATTAATTACGTTGTCATTCTTTCCCTCTCTTTCTTTTGTAATTTCACATCAGTTTCCGCGAAGATGGAAATCCAATCACAGCGTCGGTCCAACTGACACCTTTTCCTTTTCCACTCAACTTTCAAATCCCTCCTATTTACTTAGTCACTTTCATCCTTTTCCTTTTCATCCTTTCCACCAAACCCTTACTCTCCCTCTTCTGAAACCCTTCTCTCCTCCACGGCCAAGATTCCAAAATATCCCTCTGCTTCTTGGTGAAAAAGCCGCTGGTAAACGACCTACGGATGAAGCCCCTATCTTCTCTCCCAAGAAAACCAAGTTTGATTTCTCTTCCTCTCTCGAATCTTACCTCAAATTATGGGACACCCCAAATAGGGATTTTCTTATTTCCCTCAAAGACAAGCCCATAGCCCATGGTCGTGTGGTAGATCTAGATGGTATGGACTCCCTCAACTGTAAGGTAAAGGAACTTTTTGGTTACCAGGGGTGGGACGAAATTCTCTCTACATCTCCGCCTAACGTGTATGAACCTCTAGTCCGTGTGTTCTATGGCAATCTTTGCTCTAGCAAGTCTGATAGGCTCGAAACCATTGCCCTTGACAAATGAATAGTTCTTGACTGTAACTCATTTGATTCCCTCTTTCTCTGCCGTTGTCCTGGCTTTCCGGCGGTATTAAAAAATGTGCGGCCTGAAGATTTTGATATCTAACAAATCATTGTAGAAAACCCCTTTGAAAACCTTCCTCATCAATTAGGACCCAATGATGTTAGCTTTGAAAGTAGGGTTATTGCTCACATTGTTGCAACCACTCTCCTTCCCAGAATAGGCTCTTTTTCAACTCTCTCTCAAAGGGAAACCTTCTTCGTCGATTGTCTTATCTTCAAACTCAAAATCAAGTTGTCCTCCTGGGTTATCAACTTCATGATTGAGAGTGTTGAAGACCCCACCAGCCTTCCGTATGGTATGGCCATCACCCACAATCTGGAAGCACACCGAATTTCACTTTCAGACTACCCTTTTGTTCCTGTGTCAAAATGCTACAACTCCTGGGCCTTCTCTAGCATTGGGTATGTGTTTATAAAAGGGGTATGGGTCAAGAAGGAAGAAAGTGAGTTGAAACCAACTCCTGAGGAAATCAAGTCGTCTTCTATTGCTCCACCCCCATCTATTCCCTCAGATCTCAGCGACAAGCTGCATTCTGTTGAGTCTCAACTCTCTGACATCAAGTCGACTGTGGATGCCATTCACGCTATCTCAAAGGAAACATGGTCTAATGTCTCAAAAATCAGGGTGGCTTTGCAAAGGGTAAGAGAGAATGCAGTCAAGGCATTTAAAGATGTGCATGACAGGTTGGATGGAATGCATGTTGCTGCCAACACCATCTTTGACCGGATGAAGGAGGGTATCTTCAACACCTCTTACTAACTTTCTGAGTCGTGGATGATTGTGTCTTTTAGACAATTTTGTGATTTTTTAACTTTTTGGTTGTGATTGGCTTTGCCCCTGAATGGTTTTATTTTTTTCCTTCTTCTATGGATTTTGTTTTTGCTACAGCTCCCTCTTTTGCTGATGTCAAAAAGGGGGAGAAGTATATGCTATCTTTATGCAATTTTTGCTATGCAAGACGTATATACGTGACTATGCAATGACATAGTTATTATATCTGCTAATATCTGAACATGACAAGTAGATTATACCGACCACATATGGTTTCATTGACTTACACGACTATTTGAAAACTCGACTTCACAATGTGTTTCGTGTGTCTGTTAGATAATACTTTATCGGTCCCAGTCGACTGTACCTAATGAGTGGAAAACACATCAACTGCACATAAACAGGGGGAGATCAAGTCCAATTAACTATACATTGAGGGGGAGCAATCCAACTGAATATAAATAGGGAAGTCAACTGTTGTTTACTATAGTATATTAATTTTCCCATCATCAAAAAGGGGGAGATTGTTAGATTAGATTTTAATGATGCAATTAATTTACATGTGCAGATACTCAAGGAAGGAAGCGGAACCATTGAAGCTAATGAAGCAAAGCTAAAAGGAATGTTGCCACTACGTTCAATCAAGGAAGTGAGATTGAAGTATCAAATAAGGAAGGAAATCTTTCTTAAAGGAAGCCGCACAAGGAAAAGATTAGCATCCCATTAGCAAATCAGGAATTCTCCCACGATTCTTGGGAAATCATATCCAGCCGGATGCATCAACAGACTCAACACAAATCACTGAAGATTCTCAATAAAGGTAGATTTGAATAAAAGGCATGATTGAAGGTCCGCCATCTCCGTCAATTGTATCTCCGGTAAAAGGAAATAGATCTTCATCAAAGCAACGGCCAGTGATTATTCTTGGAAAAAATCAACACTTTCCAAGGATCAAATCCCTTGGGTTGACAAGCCTCCACCATAACCTTGCTGTATAAATTCCATAGTGTTTTGTACCATCGACTTACTTTGATCACATAAAAAACCAACCTCTTCATTTTACTGCAAACAAGCATGGTACTCTAGTTAGATTCACTGTGTAATAAGTCAGAAATACAAAGAGAGTTCTCAACTGGTGAGGCATTGTATCAAACGAGTGAAAGAAGACTGTGCGACAAACATCACTTTGGTACTCGAAAGAAAGTTATTGATCTGAAGAGAAATCCCTTGCAACCCAAGAGGACTGGATTAGGATTCATATTGAATCTGAACCGGCATAAAATTCTGGGTGTCATTATATTTCTGTATTTACTTTCAACATACTTATATTTAAATATTCTCGTCTGGTGCACTATCACATTAAGTCAACTAATAAAGTATTAAGTTGACTTATTTGCGATTAAGTTTAAATTAATCACAATCCATACCCCTCTTGTACTTCCAATATCTGCCGAAGGAAAAGATATCAAGAGAAGTAACGGCTCATTCCTTATTCTTGGAAAGAATTATCAATTCTTTCCAAGGATCAAAACTCTAGAGTTGACAAGCCTTTATAGTTCATCATAGTATAAATTCTCTTTGTAATACCCTCCTTAGATATACTTTGATCGAACCAAATAACTTTCTTTATTCTACTACAAACAAGCATAGTAGCTTAAATAAATCTATTGTGTAACAACTCAGGGATAAAAAGAGGGTACACAACTGGTGAAGCATTGTATCAAAAGAATCTTAGAGAACTTGACCTATATAAATCACATCTATACTCGAAATAAAACTCATTTACTTGAAGAGAACTTCCTTGCAACCCAAGGGGACTAGATTAAGATTCACATTGAATCAGAATCAGTGTAAAAATTCTGGTGTTTTTAATTTCTGCACATTACTTCCAGTTATTATATCTGCAATATTATCAAATTCAGTCGACTACAATAGTTTTAAGTCGACTCATAAAGGATTAGTTTTAATAATTTACAATTCACCCCCTCTCACACCCTCGTGTACGTTCAATTGGGATCAAAGCAAGGATCACATTTTTTTGTCTTTGCTTAACAGCTTGTGAGAAAAAGATCATGGCAAATCAGGTTATCATAGGAGCTCTCTTTCAGGAAGGAACTTCATAAGTAAGACCAGCTTACTTCAATGGACAACATTTGTCCCACTGGAAAATTTCGAATGGAAATCTTCACCGAACCATACGATGTTAAAAGATGGAGAGTTATCAAGATGGAAAGCTACCCACTGCCTACCAGCACTCAACCTCTCGCTGACCCTGATAACATAGACTCATACTCAAAGGAACAACTAAAAGTTGTACAAATAAACAACACTACTAGAAAATGGTCCTATTGGAACGATTATTTAGCAACAGTTATGTAACCATTACAATAGATAACCTATTGGAAAAGTTTCAATCGTCTCAATAGATTCAAAACGCTTTTGGGACACTTCTGAAGCACAACCGTTCCAATAGTATAATAACTGTCACCATATCTTCAGCTGTGGAAAAGGTTCGTCAAGGAGACATGATAGGGTAGTTTGTGGGAAAAATTTTGTGAAACAAAAGTATAGTGGAACGGTTTATGTTTCCCCACTTACTTTCCCTCCTATGTATTTCCAAAAAACATAAATATAAAATATTTGACCCCACAACATTTTAATGCTTTGTAAAAACCCACAAAAACATAAGACGCATCTTTCTCCAAGTCTCAACCCACGAAATCACTCTGTATTTTCAGCCTTGAAAAATTCGACGACGGCCTACTCTTGCGAAAGAAGGGAATTTCTGGCGAATGACGGCTTACTCCGATTAAAGTAAGGCAATCTCGGATGTAGTCTGTTGGTGTTTTCCCCTGTTCGATATTTATATGCTTGTTCGCTGAGCACTGAAATTGTTCGCTTCTTCTTTCTATTTGCTTTCTTTCCTCGTAATATTCGTCATAAATAATTATTTAACTTACTTTTAGTAAATTGTTTTGCTAAAAAATTATCGTTTTGCTCAAATTTGTTTCTTATTTATAGTTTGTAAAATTAGGGGTTTTGTTGGTAGGTTTTTATTTCATGTTAGAAACCTTTGTTCGATGTTCGCTATCTATGTTCGATACTTGTTGTCTTGTTTGTTATTATGTATCGCTTGATGTTATATGCATCGCAAGTATCATTTCAAGCATGGCAGCATTTACTCAGATTTTAATGAATCAAAATACAGAAAATGAGACATGTTTTGTGGCTTTATTTTAGATTGCACCACTTATATATAAAGTCAAATTCTATGGTCATTGTTCTACAATAAATCCCATCTGTTCCCCTAAAGTTTTAGGTCGTATGACCTTTTCACTAACAAGTCTACAGAAATGAGGAATCAGAATTGTTCCATGACTTTTAGTTTTATGGGACTACTTATCTATTATGTTTATGTGTTATCTATTAGGTTTATGGAGAAATAGTCCGTAGATGGATTTAGGAATTTATGTTTATGAGTTCCGAATATAATTTTTGTTACTTGATGAGTTAAGCAAATTTTTAATACAAATACAGGGTTTGAGCCAATTCTATTGGTTCTACCGAACTAGTAAATTCTATTGAGGCTTCGCGCACTTGCCAACTTCAAAGTAAAAGGAATGACATACCATAAACTTTTACCATTATTATGGTTTAGGATCTTGAATTAACCAAAATTTTGTTTAGGAAACCGTATTCATTAAGCGGAGGTGTATTCAAAACTTTCAGTTAGTAAATACAAGAGTAGCATGGCACTCCAACTATCTTGTGGCAAATGTGTGCAATTTAGTATAAAATATTTTTCTCTAAAAATCACTCATTTTTAGCACAATAGTTATAGCATCAGTTTTTCTTTTGAATATTCCGAAGTTTTGACTGAATATGTAAGCATTAAGATGATACTTTTGCTGAAATTTATTGTTAGATAACAAAAAGAAAAAGTGCTAAAATCCTTGTACTTGCTCCAGAATGTTGATAGATTTTTGTAATCTTTTACCAAGCACATATATGTCCAGTCTTTAATGCCAAGCTCTAATATTCTATTAACGATAGTATGCGACAAAAAGTTTGTTTCTTATCTATCAAAAATTACAATAAAAAATTGCCTCCCGAATATTTAACAACTAAAAGCATCAGCACTATAGGTTATTATATATGATTTTCGCATATTAACTTGGCTTTTTTTTTTTCCTTCGCCTCAGTTTCATATTGGAAACTCTCCTCCTCCGAATAGCTTGTACTGAAAACATTAGTGATCCATAATGAAGATGATGAGAATTATCCTAATAAGCTAGGTATGAGGGTTTAAAAAACTAGAGTCATGGTTTGCTTTTTGGATATTGCATGAATCTGCGTAATGATTTTGTAAGTTTTTCGTTGATATTTCTTTCTTCTTGCAGAAAATGTCCCAAATTAATATTGAGAACATTTTTAAGTTTTTGGTTTTGGTTTTGCGGGCCTTATGTTATTTTACCAAAATAATTGTCTCTTTGCTTTCCTCTTCTTTTTTATAAATACTGGGTTTGTGAATTCATTTCTGTTGCATAAGATCGTGAAGTAATTGAGTGACTTTAACGATTTAGAGAATATTGGTTTGGTGATTGCTACGTAGATTTTGAGTTGGCTAGTAAAGGTGGGACTGTTCTTTTTCTCAGAAATAAACGTCTAAGAAAATTAAGAGGGAAAGCAAATGTAGAGAGACTTTGCTTGTTCCTAAGCCGTAGTATGTTCTATTGTTCGTTATAATGTTGTTTTCATAATAGCATATTCTGTAGTTGTTTTGGTTTAATTGTTGTCAGACATAATATTGTTTAGGTGATGTTTTGGTTTAGTAGCTATCAGCCATAGTAGGTTCTGCATAGTCATATTTACAAAGAAAACTCTATCGAAAAATTTAAGAATTTAGAGAGTTTGAAATTTTTTCGAGATATCATATTGGTCACTCAATTATTTTGTGATTCAATTATTAGTAGTTATATTGTTTTATTCATTCCTGGTATCATGCCAAGATTGACACCCATGCTCCTTCTTGCTAGTAAAGGCTTCAGAATATGTGCTTGCATTAATTCTAGAGTAGATAGTGGACGCATCATCATTTGAGACATTATGTTGGTTACATTGCTTATCAACTGAATTTGTGCTTGAAGCTGCTTTAAGTACTTTATGACTCAATTATCCTAAAAAATTTATTTAGTTATTTCTTATTGTCTTTTGTAGGTGCAACGATTGCAGATGAAAGTAGTGACGAAGACCTTACTTGAGTGTTGTTGATCGATGTTAAACTTTCTATTATTATGTTTAATGATATTTTAGTTTAGTACTTTTTGTATGCAAACTCATCTATTTTGACTTTTGAATTGTTGACCATACAACGTATTCTTATTTTGTTTCTGTACATGGATAAAGCTAGTTGGATATGGTGTAAACAATTTTATAGAATAACAAAATATTTCTCATTTTGCTTCCATAAATATCAGAAATTATAATTGGTTGCAATAGAGAATATAACCGTTCCAATAGGCATAGCAAATAATAAGAGCAGTCCCTAATAATTGTTTCAGTAGGTTATAATATCGGTTGCAATAGGGTGCTGATAATTGTTCAAGTATATCACAAAAATCATTGCAATATATCATGAAAACCGTTGCAATAGACTTTAAAAATCATTTGAATTATTATACTAGGACGGTTTATAACTGTCCCAATAGAATAGAAAACTATTCCAATAGAAAGAACAATGTGTAGTAGTCCAAACCGTTACAATATCCCCATCTATGGAGACTGTTTTCAAACTGTTGTAAATAATTGTTCCAATAGACCTATTGTAACGCTCAATCCTGGAACACGTCCATATCCGTTCCAATAGCCCTATAGGGACGATATGAGTATCTATTGAAACGGTTTCTGAATGGTTGACATAGCTGTGATTTCTAGTAGTGCAACAATAAGTGGTGAAGAATATGAAAAAATATCGAGTTGTGATCCGGCCAAAGAGATGTGGGAAAACATGAGGTTACCTATGAATGTACCAACAAAGTAAAAGAAATTCACATCAACATGCTAGTTCATGACTCTGAACTTTTCACAATGAAAGAATGAAAATCCCTTGAAGAAAGGTTTGCTAGGATTAGTAAGATAATCAGTGAGTGAAAAGCTTTTGGCAAACAATACAACAGTGGCGATCATGTTAGAAAAACTCTAAGAAGTCTACCAGCCACTTGCCAGACTAAAGGTGTCACGCTGGAATCACAAGATCTTAACAAATTATCGTATGATGAACTATGACGAGATCTCATTGCTTTCGAAAGGACGCATTTGAAGAAGACAAATCAAGAGGAGAAAAAGAAAATTGTTGCATTAAAAACCACTACTAAATCGACTGAAAATGAAGTTGATGATCCTGAAGCTCTACAACAAGAGATTTCTATGATGAAATATGGATGGAGTGATGAGAAGATATAGAAACACAAAGAAACGAAGATTTTCACCAAGAGAATCAAGGAAATACAAAGAACAAGACAAGAACGATGGAAAATGCTACGAATGTGGAAAGTTTGGGCATATCCAAGCTGAATGTCAAGATCTAAAAAGGATGATCTCCAGTGGTTTCAACAAGAAAAAATCATTTGGAAGCTGGAGCGATGAGGATGACTCAGACCAGGAAGAAATAACAAATCTATGTTTTATGACAATTCTAGAAAATGAGATTAACAAAACCTCAGGATGGTGGACAGATGAAGATGATTCAGATAATGAAAGTTGTTTCATGGCACGAGGAGAAACTAGCAAGGTAAGATCTTATGACTGTGAAAGGTGTAATGAATTACAGGACATTCTTGATTCAACCTTAAAAGAGCCTCAAAAAATGATGAATGAGCTTAATAGACTCACTAAGTAAATCAAAGACTTGAAAAATTAAACAAGAAGTACGTGAAATTGAAAAAGAAGTACTTCAATAGGAGTTTGAGGAATTGCAAATGCAGCTTAGTAGTTTGCTTAAATCCACCAATCATAATTCTGTCAGATCAAACCAGTCGACTTAAAAGTCAACTGGAAAAGAACCAATCAGAACTACATCGACCAGTCGGTCTGACCAGTCGACTTACAAGTCAACTGGAAAGGAACCCGGTAAATTTATGAGAGCTAGTTCCAGTACTTATGGAAGACATGAAAACAGGTTTGGAGCTAAATGTCATTACCAAAACAAAAAGTGGACATAAATATTTTGGTTGTCACATTCATAAATCTCATATGTCAGGATGGGTTTGGAAACAAAAATATTCTTAACCTAGTAACACTAACTCACCAGGACCCAATCAAGTTTGGGTACTTAAAAGAAAGTGATAATTTTGCTTTGCAGGAACACCACAGAGTAAGCCGTAAAGGTAAATGGTATCTAGATAGTGCGTGTTCTAGTCACATGATAGGTGAAAAAAAATCTATTCAACGAAGTTACAAAGATTGATGGAGGAAGTGTAAAGTTTTGAGATGATTCAAAAGGCAAACTAGTTGGCACCAGAACAATTCCATTCAACAACAAATGTGAGATTACTGAAGTATATTTTGTTGATGGGCTAAACTACAATCTCTTCAGCATAATTCAACTCGACGACTCAGGATATGAGGTAAAGTTTAAAAGAACAGGTTGTGCCATCGAAGGCGAATTAGGTAAAATAATCCTCCCTAGAAAAAGTATGGAAATGTTTATATACTTGATGGATTTTAAAATATAGATGGTCACATTTGCTAACCTCTATGTCTTATGATCCCTGGCTCTGGCACAGAAGACTAGGTCGCGCTATCATGCATTTAATTGAAATATTATCCAAACATGATTAAGTTATTGGATTTCCTTAACTCAATTTCTCTAGAACTCATAATTGTGATGCATGTCAGATGGGTAAGCAAACTAGAAATTCCGTAAAATCCAAAGACATAGTCCACTTCAAAACATTTGGTATTACTTCATATGGACTTATTTGGACCTACTAGAACAGCTAGCATAAGAGGCAAGAAATTAGATTTTGTTATTGTTGATGACTTTTTACGTTTCACCTGGATAATTTTCCTATCGCATGAACATGAAGCCCTACGAAATTTTGAAGTTTTTACAAAAGGATTGAAAGAGAAAAGGGATATCTGATCTCAAAAATTTCAAAGTGATCATGGAGGTGAGTTTGAAAGTAGAGCTTTTTGAAGACATTAGTGATGATCAAGGATACACTCACAATTTCTCTGCACCACGCTTACCGCATCAAAATGAAGTTGTGGAAATAAAGAAAATAACTCTTCAAGACATGTCAAGAACCATGTTGTTGGAACAGTTACTTCCAAACCATTTATGGGCTGAAGGCGTGAGTCCTGCATGTCACAACCTCAACTTTTACCTCATAAGACATATTCTGAAAAATACTTCATGTGAACTCTGGAAAGGTAATCGTCCAAATATCAGTTATTTTCATCCATTTGGAAGTAAGTGCTTTATTCATAATAATTGTAAGGATAACATTGGAAAATTTAATTCAAGAATTGACGAAGGTATTTTTCTTGGTTATTCATTAAACAACAGATCTTTTAGAGTTTATAAAAAAATGAACTTTATGTGTAGAAGAATCTAATCATGTTATATTCAATGAAAATAATCCCGTGGTTGAGAAATGAACTAATGAAGATGATGAAGATCAAAATCAAGAAGCTCAGGACAAAGGAAAATCACAGGAGTCAACTAATGCATCAGACATGATCGAGTCAACTGAAGCAAACATCAACAACTCTCTAGATGAACAAGCGGAGTCGACTACAAACATTGTCCGACTAAATGAATGGAGAAGCAAACCCGAATGTCCATAAAATTTATCATAGGGGATCCAAACGGAGGAATGAAAACAAGGGATGCCCTGAAAAAGAAAGAAAATAATGCGCTTATTTCTCAAATAGAGCCAAAAAATGTAGAGGAAGCATTGAAGGATTCAAGTTGGGTGCAACCCATGGAAGATGAATTAGATCAATTCATCAAAAATACAGTTTGGAAATTGACACCCAAACATGATAATGTATCTTCCATCGGAACAAAATGGGTATTTAGAAACAAATTGAACGAAGGTGGAAAGGAACAAGGCTAGATTAGTTGCTCAAGGCTATTCACAACAAGAAGGAGTCGACTATGATGAAACATTCGCCCCAGTAGCTTGGCTGAAGTGTATACAAATTCTGCTAGCATATGATTCATTTTGAAGGATTCAAGTTGTTTCAAATGAATGTCAAAAGTTCTTTTCCAAACGCATTCATCAAACAGGAAGTTTTTGTAAAACAACCTCCACGCTTTGAAGATTCAAAATTCCCATTACATGTATACAAGCTTACTAAGGAATTATATGGACTGAAACGAGCTCCACATACCAGGTATGACAGGTTAAGTACTTTCCTTATTGATCATGGCTTTACTAGATTTAAAATAGATACAACCCTATTCGTTAATCGATCAATAGAAGGTAATCTCATTATTCAAATTTATGTTGATGATATTATCTTTGGTAGTGCTAACCCTCTTATGTGCAAGGAATTTGCAAATCTTATTCAAAGCGATTTTGCAATGAGCATGATGGATGAACTCACATTCTTCCTTGGGCTTCAAATTCAACAAACTAAAGAAGGAACCTTTATTTGTCAGACAGAATATACAAAGGAACTACCCTATTCATTAAACGATCAATAGAAGGTAATCTCATTATTCAAATTTATGTTAATGATGTTATCTTTGGTAGTGCTAACCCTCTTATGTGCAAGGAATTTGCAAATCTTATTCAAAGCGAGTTTAAAATAAGCATGATGGATGAACTCACATTCTTCCTTGGTCTTCAAATTTGAAAAACCGAAGAAGGAACCTTTATTTATCAGACAGAATATACCAAGGAACTTTCCAAAACATTTGGCATGAGCAATGCAAAATAAATTGGTGCTCCTATGGGCCCTACAACTAAATTGGATAAAGATGAACAGGGTACCCCTGTTGATGAAACCAAATACGGAGGAAAGATTGGATCACTACTAAATTTGACCACTAGTCGACTAGATATTATGCTCATGTAAACGTGCCAGGCTTCAGTCGCTAGCAAGGAGTCACATCAGATTGATGTAAAAAGAATTATTCGATACCTTATTGGCACAATATCTCATGGATTATGGTATCCTCGATCTAACTCTTTTAAATAAGAAGGGTTTTTTTAGATGTAGATCTAGTAGCTGATAAAGAAGATTCAAAAAGCACAAGTGGCACTTGTCAACTACTAGAAAAGGCTTTAATATCCTAGAATAGTAAAGAGCAAGCATCAGTCACCTTGTCTACCACTGAAGATAAGTATATTGCCATTGGACAATATTGTGCACAAATCCCGTGGATGTTTCATCAATTGGGTGACTATGAATTTTCTTTTAAACCTATGCAAATTTTTTGAGATAATTCTAGTGCAATTTGTCTTTAAAAAAATCCCGTGCATCACTCTACAGCAAAGCATATAGAGATTAAGCATCATTTTATTAGAGATCATGTTCATAAGGGTGATATAGAACTAGCTTTTTTTGGCACATATTCTCAATTAACAGATATTTTTATTATACCTTTGTTGGAAGAAAGATTTTGCACGTTGAGAAAATTACTTGGTATAATTTTGTTTCCAGACAACTCTTAAGACCTATGTGCTCTTTTTGGTCAAAACTTGCCATAATGGCACTTTTCAGCATATTAGTTACGTCTCCAGTTCTTTCCCTCTCTTTCTATTTTTCAAATCAGTTCGCAGTCGAAGATGGAAAGCCAATCATCACATCTCCTTAACCGACACCCCTTTATTTTCTTTACTCAACCATCAAATTTTTTGCTTAAAGTTAGGCCCTTTCAATCACTCTCATCTCCATCCTCTCTTCAACCCTGTAAAAACCCTCCCCCCTCGCATGGAAAAACCTCCAAGAACTCCTCCGCTTCCACCATAAAAAGAACCCACTCTTAGGCAAAATCCTTGTTTGTGCTTCCTGAACAAGTAGACCTAGGGTCTGATCACTCTAATGGCTTCCCCTCCTCTCAGGGTGAGTTATCTGAACATTCACAACTCCTAGGTGATAAAGGTTTCGGTAAGCATCCCATGGAAGAACCCCTGTCTCATCCACTCCAAATAAATCAAAGATTGATTTCTCTGCCTCCCTCAATTCTAACCTTAATTTTTAGGATACCCCAAATAGGGATCTTTTCGTCTATCTTAAGGATAGGCCCATCACCCATGGAAGAATTGTGGATCTTCATGATACGGAAGCCCTCAACTGTAAGGTAAAAGATCTTTTTGTCTATCAGGGGTGGGACAAATTTCTCTCTATTTCTCCTCATAAGGTGTATGAACCGTCAAATCATATGTTTTATTCTAATCTCTACTCTAGTAAACCTGATAGGCTAGAAAAACTTGTCCTTGGTAAACACATTTTTCTTCACCGTGCCTTGTTTTATTATATTTTTCATTGTCGTTGCTCCGGTTTCCCTACTCCTTTTAAAAGTGTTTGGCCTGAAAACATTGGAATTTCATTTGGCCAAGCCAAATAGTGCATTGTTGAAAATACTGCTGAAACTCTTCCCAACCAATGGGACCCAGTAATGTGACTTTTGAAACTTGGGGTCTAGCCCACATTGTTGCAACCACCCTGATTCCCCGTACTGGTTCGTTATCCACCTTCTTTCAAACGGACACCTTTTTTGTTTACTGTCTCATCACCAAACTCAAACTGTCTGGGTCCTAAATTTTATGATTGAGAATGCTGAAGATCCCACCAGTTTACCCTTTGGTATGGAAATTACCCACATTCTAGAAGCCCATCAAATCTCACTTTCTGATTATCCCTTCGTTACTGTTTCAAAGTCTTACAATTCAAGAGCTTTTTCCAATATGGGTTATGTGAGTGTCAAGGGTACCTGGGTTAAGAAGTGTGGGAGTGAAGCAAAACAGGCCACTAAGGAAACTAAGACCTCCTCTGTTGTTCCTCCTCCTTTTATTAGTTCTGACCTAAGTGATAAGCTTAGATCCATTCACTCCAAACTTTCAGACATTAATACTCTTCTTTCCACTACTCCGTCCATTGTGGGTGACCTTTGTCGACACCCTTTTTTCAATATCGCAGATGGGAGTCTGGAAATCTGGTATAAAACATTATGGAGGGACAACTCTTTATTCTGTTGAGAGAATTGGGTTATGGAATTTTGGGGAGTCGCCACCTAATGATTTTAGTGCATTAGGACACTTTAATGAGACGAAGAATTTTTGAGAAGAAGGAAAACCATAGTTTGGGTAAGGGCTTAGATATTATCTCGTAGGGAAAGTGTTATGCACCCCTCAAGATCCACTAGTGTGGTTCCCAAGCATGCTTTAATTGTGACTTTAAGAAAATATAAGAAAGAAAATAAAGTTTGCACTTAAGAAATACAAATAAGTTTGAAAGCTTATATGAAAAGAAAGGAATAAATGATTTTAGAAAGAAGTATTTTAAAGAAAACATTTGTAAGTAAAGAAAAGGGAAAGGGGCCCTAGGTTTATCTAAAAATATGGTAACGTCAATGCAATACCCGGCGCAAACACCTTAGAAGAGGGGTCGCACGTGATATTAGCGCACCAGTCATCATCTTCATATTCTATCCTTCTTTCCCCGTTAAGGTATTTAAACACAATTAGTCTCGTTTATTTATTGCATGCTAGTGCCCGTCCCAACCTATCAGCCTTAGGGTATTAAGGCTTCTAATCTTAAAGGGGAAGAAAAGGATAGCGGAATATATGGGGATTCAAAGGATAAAATACTAGTTTCGACATAGAAAAACAAGTAACAAATAGAGGGAATGAACAAAACAAACAAGTAAGGCTCACATAAACCCCGTAAATCAGAAAACATGTAGTTTAGCATGCCTTGGACATAATGGTTTGGTCATTAAATTAAACATAGATAGCAAACATACTGGTTTAAACATATATTTAGATAGAAAGTCTGCATTAGACAACTGTGACCCAATTGTCAGGAATTAAGGTATTTTAAACGAGTGATTTAGAAAGTATTGCTTTTAGAACAGTAGTCTAATGCAGAAGAGTTCTGAAAATAAAGTGTACATACTGCAATAAGTTTATAAATGTGTTTAAAATCAGGCGACTTTCACAGAAATATGAGTGAATGATTTTCAGAGAAGAGACAGAAATATCTAAGGAAAAGAGTAAGCTGAAGAACTATTTTAAGACAATTTCAGGAAGACCTAAACTTAGTTGGAGAATGCTTAGGCAGAATATTAGAGAGAAACCACTTCAGAAAAGGTGCAGATGTTAAGAACTCAAATGTATACTGATTCAAAAGCGTTTTGTCAAAAGATTAAGGTTGTAAACATTAGGACGTTAAGGATCAGTTAACATGTTGTTATTGCTTAAGAAGAGTCGGACGAGTTTGATGCGAAGTCCTATAGTCATGATATCTACATTTGATTTTAAAAGCCTATTAAGAAGTGGTAAAAAGAGATGAGTATTTAATTACCCTTGTGTTTGCCTAACGCATATGCATTCCCTATAGGCACAATTTCTATATGCACTGATTACATGAACATTAAGGTTCTATAGGCAGGATTTCTAATGACTTGCAATATGATTAAATATTAAACCCTATAGGCAGAACTTCTAGATGACTTGCAGCGTAATTAAACGTTAAACCCTATAGTCATGGTATCTAGGTGACTTTGCATTAGAAATAATGGACAACACTATAGGCAGTATTTCTAGTAAGAAAATTAAAGTCCTAAAGGCGTGGTATCAACTCTTTACTGATGCAACCAAATAAAACCCCTCCCACACCCTTCTACTATATTCCCTGAGTTCTTTTATATAAAGTTATTACAGACCAAGAGAAAATATAAAATACATTAAAAATTACAGTTGCATCCAAGGTACCTAAGTCAGGCTAAATGCCTAACAATATGCGATTAACCAGTTCCGGAATCCAGATTTCCAAAGGCTTCTCTTTATCCAAAGTGTTTCAAAGTTCCAAGGAACCTCAAAGATTCCTGGCATTGCTTAACTTAGGAAACCATTTTAGAATTAGAACAGTGCAGTGTTGAATAGCTAGCCCTCAAGCATCCAGGTTCATAGAGAGCTCAAGGATCCCAAAGCATGGCTTGCAAGAGAGGGTCGGAACTTAGAAGAAAACGTGAGTGCAAAGTGAAAAGGGAATTGGGGAGCTATAACAAATGGTGTTCATACCCAGCCATAGGTGCAGACTCGCTCACCCCTGACCATTTGTTTGGTCAAACAAGTTAAGAGCAGGCATTAAAGGTTAGACCTGAGTCTGAAAAATGATTTGGACACCACCAGACCCAAATCAGGCTCAACACATAAAGAGGAAAAGGGAAGTCGGAATTCATCTGAGTTAAGGAGTTCAAAGAACGTAGGTCAATTTCATAGACATAAATGTCAAAGTGCTTCTTTGGCTGGAACTATACTCACATACAAAGGGATGAAAGGGAAGGGATTCACATAAGCATAGTAATGGCTGAAATGCAATAAAGTAAAGCATAGCAGACTAGGTAATAATCATATGGTGAAGGAAATCATAACAGACTAAGAAGTAAGCACATAGTGAAGGGGCAATATTTAACTAAGAACATACTAGTTGCAAAGGAAATAAACAAATAAATAATAGAGCAAGCAGACAACCAGAAATCAGCAAGAGCAGAATTAAGTCTTAAGCAAAAGACTTGAGAGTTCTGAGAGAACTCAAATAATATCTCAGAAGGTAAACGGGAGAAAAGGAGAGTATAAAGCATAGATACTATAATGGGAAAGCAATTTGATTGAAAGAGAGTTCAGTATTCGAATGTGTGAAAGCTTGTTTAGTGCAGAAAAAGTTGTGTATCTCTAGAATGTGTATAAGTGTAGCCCCTTTTGTAGTACAGAAAACATGCAAGAAGAAGGTAAGAAAATAATTTGAAAATCAATCAGAAGGTGTTTCCTTTTGGTTAAGGGATTGATTTCAAACGGGCATGCTAAATAATGAAAGGTCTTTGATTTAAAATCTTTTCCAAGGCAATATAACAGGGGAAAATACATAGAGCATTATTTAAGGAAATAGTTTAGTAGAAGACGGTATGGACAAAAATAAGAAAAGGCGCTCAATCACATCCATTAAAAATCTAGCTTTGAGTCGTAGTACAAATGAATCTAACCAAGAAAGGTGAAGATGAACTTAATTTAAACAAAAAAAAAATCATCAATCCTCAATCAATCCCTTTTAAAAGGGACTCGGAATCAATCACATGCTGGCCAAAGGCCTTTTTGAAGAAGAGAATGTCATATAAAAAACATACAGAGACAAAAGAGAGTTGTTGTAAAACTAGTAAGAAATCAGAGTAACCAAGAATGTTAGGTTCATAGACACAAAATGAGTCTGCAAGAGGTTCAGGATTCGGAATGGGACCCTAGTCCAAACATAAGGTCGAGCTTGCAAGAAACCCCAAACACTAGTGTTTCTGACTCGAATCAGATACATAGACGAGAAAACAACAAATATAATGTTCTCAATAATATTTTTCAGAGACTCATGAGGTAAAAACAAAGAGAACTGTAGGTTTGAAGCACAGGAAATACATTTAGGCAAAGCTTTTCACTCAAACAAGTTCAGAAGAGAAAAAAGCAGTACATGTTTAGGAAAATAGTAGGTGAAGCATGCTTAAGAAGAACTTGGTGAAATCTGGTAAACCAAGCAAACATAAAGAACACAGTAAGAGACACATACAATAGAAATAATGTAGGAAAACATAGCAGAGATAATCGTGCGAGATTAGTCTAAAGGCATAGGAAAATACAAAGCATAGAAGGATCATGCTTAATAGAAAAACGAAACAGAAGATTAAGTTCATGAGTAGTAAAGAAGAAACACAAGAGATAAATACAGTTGAAACAAACATAGAGAAAAGAGAAGAACAATTAGAATGTTTTCCAGAAACACTAGTTTAAAAATCAAATGATTTTAAAAAGAAAATGGGGGAAAACCCTTGAAATATCGAATATAGCATAGATCTAAGAGAAAACAATCAGTAAAACCTCAAATATCTTTAGGTTCTCTTTGAAAAACTAGAAATGAGAAGGCTTGGAAAGGGTTTGGTATGGAACATATCTGATCCATAGCTAGGCTCTCAAAGTTAGAACATGTCGGAACAAGGCCGGAGAGGCCCTAGAAAGATAGATCTGTAGAGGGTCTGCTCGAACACCATCGAGGTCGGACCTTGAAATCTCAAATAACCATGTCTTGGGGGGAAGGAAGGTGAGCACAGGCCGTACTGGCCTTAGAATCCATGAACTCCGCTGAGATTGGTCGGAGAAGACGGGGTAGGAAATTAGGGTTTCGAGTGTTTGAGAGCATTTGAGAGAGAAGATAGTTCAAAGGTTGTTGTCGAAGAGGAAATGAGGGTTAGGGTTGGGTCGTTTGGAATTAAAAAGGAAATGGTCATTTGTGGCCATTGATCAAAAGGACAACGTCCTGGATTTAAAAGAATCCTGGGCGAGTTTGGTAGTTGGGTCGTGGGTAGGGTTAATTAAGAGATTGGGTCGTGAATTTGATGTCTGATTTGGGGCTAAGATTGAGGTCACTTTTGAGGCTAAAATTGAAATGTGAAGGGATAACTAATAAATAGCCATTTTTCCTTTTATTTTATAAAAATAGTAATAATATTTTAAAAGAAAATTAAAGGCACATAGTCAATAAATAATATGCAAATATTAATTTAAAAATATTAGGATCAATTTTGTAATTATAAAATGCCATTAAATCATAAAAAGAAGCTAGTACTTTAATTACATGCAATTTAGTTTTTAAAATACCAAACGAATTCGAAAAAATATGCAAAGATTATGTTAACTATATTTTGATATAAATATGAGGATAAAACAAATCATTTACCAAAAGAATAGTTTGGGAATAAGTTACTGGATTTTATGGTGTAAAAATAGGCTATAAATTGACTTTAAAAATAGTAAAAATGCCGAAACCCTTTTCGTGTGCTTATATGCATATATATATATGTTATTTTGTAAGTATTTTGGGTATGAAAATACACCGGAAAAAATTGGGTATGAACAACATTCATCCTATTTCGAAGGTAACTGGGTCTGATGTGTCTAAAATTAGAGTGGATGTTCACAAGGTAAGGGATAATGCGGTTAAAGCCTTCAAGGATGTGCGCGACAAGCTGGACGGAATGAACGTTGCTGCAAATATCAGCATCAAATATTTGAAGGAGGCAATCTGCAATACTCTTACAAACCTCCTGCGTCACTAGTATAGATGTGTCTTACAGACTATTTTCTTTTAGAACTTGTTTTGCTTATGTTTTGGGCTCTGCCCTTGGATTTCTTTTTGCTACTGTGGATGGTACTGTTACTTTTTTCCTGCTAATCCCTCTTTGCTGATGTAAAAAAAGGGGAGAAAATATATCTTTGGCTTATGCTATTATGGTCAGGTTCAAGCCAATTATATTGTACATGCATAGATAGAATATTTTATATTTTATGAACAGGTTAAGTCGACTATGCTACACATGCATAGATGGTATTCTATATGTATTGTACAAGTATAAGTTGACTGTACTATTATGTTCATAGATGGTATTCTGTATTCTATATAGGTACAAGCCGACTGCACACGTTGAGGGGGAGATAAAGTCAAGTTGACTACACAAATTGAGGGGGAGCCAAGTAAGCTAGTAACAAACAGGGAAGTCAACTGTTGTTTATTTCTTCACATATATGTTATTTTGCCATCATCAAAAATGGGGAGATTGTTAGACAACGTTTTAATGATGCAATTAATATACATATGCAGGAGTTCCAACAAGTAAAGAAGAACTGCTTACATGGCTTGTGTCGAACAAGGAAAGAACTCAATCACAAAAGAAGTCCTAGAATAACTCGTGATGTACAAGAAAAGCTATAAAACTACATTAGCAAATTAGGATTAGCTCCTTAAAACTGGGAAATCAAATCTGCTATAACAGAGTAGGAATAATCAGGATTCGAGGAGATCAATGGTTAGCGAAGTCACGAAAGAATAATAGATGCTGGAAGATCCGGCCAGTGATCAAGATTGGAAGGTCCAACAATCAAGGAGAAATCTCATATGTTTCGAAGGAAAAGATATCAAGAGAAGCAACGACTCATTCCTTATTCTTGGAAAGAATCAATTCTTTCCAAGGTTCAAAACCTTTGGGTTGACAAGTCTTCACCGTTCATCATAGTATGTATTCACTTTGTAAATCCCTCCTTAGATATACTTTGATAGAGCGAAATAACTCTCATTATTCTACTACAAACAAGCATAATTTCTTACATAAATCTATTGTGTAACAAGTCAGGGATAGAAAGAGGGTACAAAACTGGTGAGGCATTCTCTCAAATCAGTGCTAGAGAAATTGAGAAATATACATCAAATCTGTACTCGAAAGAAAACTCATTTACTTCTAAAGAACTCCCTTGCAACCCAAGAGTACTAGATTAGGATTCACATTGAATCCGAACCAGTATAAAAATCCTAGTGTCTTTAATTTCCGCACTTACTTTCTTCTGCAATATTATCATATTCAGTCGACTACCATAGTATTAAGTCTACCCATAAAAGATTAATTTTAATAATTTATAATTCACCCCCTCCCCTCATACAGTTTCAGGTTGCTGAGTCCTCTGAGGCTGCTGAAGTTGAGGATATGGAACAGTCCCATCAAGAAATGGCTACACTAGTAGAGGTTTAGACCCCCAAGCACAAAAATCCCAAGACTTCTTCTAAGTAGTCTTCCTCAGTGTCTGAGGCTGCTTGATCTTCACTACCCAAGAGGACAAGGTCTGCAGTGAAAAACAAATAAGAAAAAATTTCTAAAGATGAGAAAGGGAGTGGAGATCTTGCCGTGTTTGGCAAAAGAAAGATCTTAAAGGGTACACTACTAATGACCTGGTCGAACCAGCAATGATAAGACTGGTGGATGCCTTAGCTACTGAGGGACGAAAGGACATGGTCCTTCAAATGGATGGTAGGCTAGCTAGAAATGAGCTAATTTTGTTTATGAAAAATACAGAGGTTAAGGATGACAAGGTTAGTAGTCTAGTGAAACGAGTTCAAGTGTAATTTGATACACACAAAAAAACTGGAAAAGATCCTAGACATACCCTCTGAAAGATTTGATGACTATACAAGGCAAATGTAGCCTTGGATTGAGTCCCTCCTTAATGCTCTTGCAATTACCAGAAGGTTTTGTGATTCTCAAGATGTGAATGAAGCCAAGGCTGTGCAGAAAAGTGAAATGAGTCTTTAGCACAATGTCTTGTTTAAATTTCTCAATAACCGTTTATTTTTCCAGACAAGAAAGAAGGCATATTTCCAATTACAAGGATTTCATATGGAGTGCCTGGAAAGTGGAAGGCAAATTAATTGGCTTGCCTTCAAAATCAAGCTGCTGGACAGGGTCACCAATAGTCCCAAGACTCATGCTACCGCCTATGGCTTTATTCTGGGGTATAGGTACAATGTGCCTCTAAAGAAATGGGAAATGGCCTCGTGCAAGGATCACTTTGGCATTAATACTTTGGTTTCTTGTGACTATTTAGTCAATTCCATCCCAAATGAACCTGGTTCATCCAAGAAGACTCCTATCAACAGCAACGTCAGGACTCCAATTCAGGAATGTGAAGTCAATGCTGCTGACATAGCTAGGCTCAAGGCTCGTGTGGCATAGGTGGAATCTAAGAGGTATTTTCTAAAAACTGAGCATACCAAAGAAAAGGAGAAGAATGATGGAATCCTTCATAATATGCTGAATCTTCTCCAAGCACAAAACAAACCCTCTATCTCCCCCATGCCTTAAGACTCCTAACTTTTGTCTACTAGACTTGTTCAGTACCTTAAGTGACCCATATTTGGGTTTTTTCTATCATTTTTTGCTCATGGTTTGAATTTTTTTTCTTTCTTTTTGTGGATTGTGGTGGTAACATATATCTATTAATGATAACTATTGTTTTGCTCTTGTTCAATGTTAATATTTTCTTGATAGTTTAAATATGTTTGCTTTATTACTAATGATTACACCATGATTGTACTTGCAGTTTTCCCAGTGGCCATGAGTATTTATTAAAATCCAGGACTCACAGTTTATGTGCAACTTTTTGATGATGCCAAAAGGAGGAAGAGAGATTGTCATTTACACATTCTGAATAAGAGATATTTATAACCTAATTAACCTGGTCCTTGATAGTAAGTGAATTATCTACACTTTGTATTGATGATTAAGCTGAGTTCTTCCAGGATCCAAATAAGTAAAAAAGAAAAGTTTTTCATCATCAAAAAAGGGAAAAAAATTTCCCAATAGTAGATGATGTTTTTAAGATTGACAAAAAAACTCAGACATGGACCAGGTCCATCTTGTGAAACACAATTATGATCAACATGTACATGTGAGATGCATATGAAAAAGATAAGTCTAATTGATCGAGAAACAATATATCCTGATATGATAAAAAAAAGTTGCATATTTGATATGGAGAGGAAGACTCCTTTCATGAAAGAACACAGTTAAGGATGATGATAGTGTTAGAGTTTGAGATCATCATGAAATCTTCTACGATAAAAGAGTAACAATTTAATCCCATCCAATCGTTCTCTTTTAAATGTAACGCACATAAGCTGAAGTTAAACTTAAATTGAGAGGAAAAGAGCAAGGCAATTTTGCAAGCAATTTATGTGTGATTTGAGTGTGCAATTCTTAAGCTACTTGAACCAGATAGAAGAACCCGTTTCATGTGTATATCTTATTATTCTAGTTCAATTATAGTAGGTGATTTTACATTGTACCTTTGAGCTTTCATAAAAGCAATTGTATCATGTACCTGGAGTGTTCAAGTTAGATTTAACTTGAAGTTTTTGTAGCAGTTGAGGTTGTGTGCTACAACGGGAATAGAGTTAATCCTTAGGTTAACAAATAGTTTTGTAAATGCTGTTTTGGCTATGTGATTTGAGTGGAAGTTTGAAAAAATTCTATTTAGTAGTAAGTCATACTTTTTCACCTTTTGAGCCAGGTATTTTCCACGTAAAAATATTTGTATTCTTTATTTTCAAAGTTTATTATTCCACTAAAAGTAGTAATTGGAACACCTAGAAGAATTAGGTTATTCTATAGTTCAGATAAGCGTAAATTTGATACACAAATCAACCCCCCTTCTTGTGTGGTATTGGTGCTTAAAACATCATAATCAACCCCCACCGTGTCCAAAAATACCTATATGTGCATACGAAGTGCAGGCTGTAGCGTGGTTACATCTAACTCAATAAATAACAAGACTAAATAAAGAACTGAAAGTAGCAACGAGCTTCACAAAACATAGGAAGGTAAGTATGCTTTCAAGTTCGATAAAATATGTCAAAACAATTACTTCATGACAATTTTAAGTGAAAAAAGAGTGTAATATCTTTCAGAAATTTAATATAGTGATACAATGGCAGCTAAGTACCACAATAATGAAATCAAATGGATTCTCTCAAGGACACGTTCACTCAGCCCTCTCATTCATTTTGCACTCTCCACTTGTATTCAATAGGTATATGCATGCATACTGGGTGTATGTACAGAATTCAAAGGGGATCCATCAGCCCAAGCACTATATCAAGTCAATCATGGCAAAAAATAATGAAAGATGTTGTGGCCTGCAACCTGATCCCATATATATGTATATATATATATATATATATGTATATATATATATATGTATATATATATATATATGTATATATATAGCCATAAGGCTGGTTGTGACGTGAAATCCGATCCAGATATATACATCCATAAGGTTCATTGCGACGTGAAAAGTGATTCACATATACACATATATCTCGCACAGCTCGACACTCATGCCCCAACTCAGTCACCAACCGCTCTAGTCTCTCGGGTTCAAAATCATGAAAATCATCCCAAACAAAAATGATGTAATATATCAACAAGGAATAAAAGTGAGTGGGAAATGATATGCAAGTAAAATAGAGATTGAGTACAATAATAATTTAGTAGACAATTTAACATGTTACACGACTTGTGTGGGTCCATACAGTACCAGCACATATGATAGTTTATCTGAGTCCACCAACTATAGAGTACCTTGTCCATTATGAGAAAATACGTTGAATGCAGTAACTACTGAATGAAAAGAAGGCCAAATATTTTCTACGTTGCCTACACATGTAGGCTTTTAACTCTACTAACATCTAATCTACTTATTACAAGCCACTTTGCAAACACCCTTTTGCAAAGACTTCAAACTAACTTATGATGCACCACCACAAGCCACTCTATAACTCTCCTAGTTACAGAGGATTTAACTTATGACTATTCATAGTCACAACATACACTCTAAAGTTTACGAATTTGGTTTGTTCTTAAGACATCACTTCTAAGAATGCAAGAGCAAACTAGGAATTACAATGTAGAACAATAAACAAGATTACAACTCAACTATGGACGTACATAAGACTTGGTTAGAAACTGATACTAAGTGAAGTTGTCTTCTTGTTCTTGACATACCAGTGACCTCAATGCACGATGTTTGCTTTTTCTTCTTTTGCAAATATCAAGTAATGCACAAAAAAGGGTGTGTTTTGCACCAGGTTGTTTTATCACAAAAGATATCACAATAAAAAGTGTTGTTGACTCTTGGTATACTTCTTCCCAGTTAGAAGTGACTGCTGCACTGTCTGCACAGCCACTTCTGGACAGTTACGTTCCAGCTAGATAGTGTACTTGGTTATGTTCCTCTTATGTAATAGTTGCCTGATGGTCACTTTTTTCTACTATGTTCCAGTTATGCACTCAACCTATACTTCTATCAGAGAACCCCTGGGGTGCAGGCCCCCATTGCGTTTCTCTTTATATAGATTGTTTACTACTACTAACTTGTTCTTTTGTCGGAGAACACTAAGGGACCAACACATCGGGTCCCTGTTGTGTTCCTCCCTGTGGTCGTTCATCATTCGCTGATTATAAGATTTTGAAAAGTTCCCACGAGATGTGTATCTCGTAGGACAAGGTTCTCTATTTGGTTCTTCACAACAAGTTTGTTTTGATTATGAAAACATAAGAAACATAAGGCTAAGTCATTGAAAACCCATCAACAGCCTAAACATGGTTTCTAACATGGTTTGCAGTTCATTTGTTATAACACGTGGAGAATATACAGATAACAACCGAATTTCAACTAAACACTTCAATGAAATTTGACCAAGTCATAATTCCTATGGTGCACGCCCACACGCCGACCACCTAGCATATGCGGTCACCTCCAAACCAGTCACAAGACACAAAATATGGGGTTTCATACCTTCGTAACAAGATTTTGAACTATCACTTACCTTAATCCGATCAAATCTCTACCCCAAAACATATTCACCTCGCAAATTGGCATCTATATGTCAAGAATCTAGCCTCAAACAACACGATACAATCAACACAGTCTAAAAGAATCAATTTCACTAGAAAATTCAAAGTTAATAATCAAAAATCACAAATCGGCTAAAAGTTTGCCCTGAGCCCATGTCTTGAAATTTGATAAAAGTCACAAAACCCGAAATCATATTAAACCAAAAGTATATCGGGGGACCTTAACATATAGCCTCTATCTGACTCTCTCTCTAGCTGAGATGAACAGTAGCAATGCAACAGTTCTCCGGCCATAACTCCATATTCCGGCTGTGAAAATTCACAAGATTAGTATCAAAAGAAGCACCTATTCTTTGAGCACAATTCTTAGTTGTTTTTGTTCTCAAACACATCCTCAACTTCTCCAAATCTAAAATTTGGTGCGTCATTTACTGTAGCTAAATAGAAAACTGGGCAGATTTACTCGTTTTTCTGTTTTTCTTTCATCTGGATGGATTTTTGAAGAACAATAGTGGCAACCAACATAAACGTATGCTGCTGAAGTTGCCCAAAAAAAGACAGTTGCTACTTTGAATCAAAAGCAGCTGAAGCCTTTTGAAGTTATTCATGGAGTTCCAACACTCAATTTTTCAATGGAGGAACGGATGGAATATGCAAAAGAGGAAGGTCTACATCAAGCTATTTTAGTGAAGTTTTCCTCAAATTCACCGAATTTAATCACATTAAGAAATGTACTGCCAAAAATTTTCCGAATCAATGGACCAGTTTTGATCGGTCAACTCGCACATCGACAATTTCTTGTTAGAGTGGATCAACATGATGGTTTTGTTAATTCACTTGTGAGGTCATTTAACTACTTCAAATATAATGGCATGGAGCATCATATCCGAATATTTCCACGGTCCCTTTATTTTAATGTCAATGAGGAAACGACGAAAGCAGTGGTATGGATTTCAATGCCTAATTTGCCAATGCAACTGTTTGCAATGAAGGCGTTGTTTTCAATAGCTTCAGTTGTGGGAAAACCTATAGCAATAGAAAAAGCTACCCAAACAAAGTTGCGTCCTAGTACAACAAGAGTGAAGGTCATCCTCAACTTAATGGATAAGTTGCCAATTGAGGATGCAATTTCTGGACAAACAAACGAGCAGAGTTGTTAAATCTTTCAAGATTTCATCTATGATAACCTACCATTGTATTGTAATCATTGTAAACACCAAAGTCATGATGAAAACTCATGTCGACGATTGAATGCAAACAATGTTTCAACCAGGCTAGATGAACCACAGGTAATTGTACAAAGTGAAGAGGAACTACTGTATAATGATGGTAAAATAGTTGAGAAGTTTCAAGGGAATTTAAGGCAAATGGTTAATAAAAAAAGGGGTTTTCCATTTTCGATTGATACAGCAGGGGTACGAAGTATAACTGTTGCTAAAGGGATTGATGCACTCTCAGTTGAAGCACTCAGCAAGGCTTTAGAAGAGGTTCAAAATGAAGGTGATGTGCAGACTCTTGGTTTGAGTCCTAAAAGTGTAACTGGATAGAGTAGCTCACTTCAATGTACTTTGGAGGCTACTATTGATCGAGTTAACAAAAAAAATATATCAGCTTCCCATTGAAAAGGGAAACTGATACTTTTTTAAAAGGAATTTGTTTGAATAATCTTTTGTATGTTAAGAGTGCATCTGGAATAGGCGTGGATATAGCAGAAATTAATGGTGGAAATTGTCATGTTGATGGTTCACGATCAAATGCAGTTAATGCCCAAACTACAACAGGTGATAGACATATGGGTGTGGCTCTTAATTCTACAACACACAAGGTTGAGAATATGGCAAACACAGCTGCATTTGTGCATTCCAATTGAAAGAAAATTGTGCAATTGTTACAAATAATGCTGTGGATGTTAGTGTTTCAGATCCATCACATGATGCAGTTCCAGTTGAGCCTTTAGAGAAGGTGTTGAAGTTGGATAAACGGCCTACTAAGCCTTCTAGAGATGTACCTGCCTCTACCATTTTTGCAAGAATGTATTTGGCTACTGCTGGGGCATTGCAAACTGATGCAATTAGAAAATATTCTAGTGCACAGGCTGGGAATGAATTTGAGGCTGATTTACCTGGAGGAAAAAACAAGCAGTCTCCTAATAATGCAACTGATGCATCTGCAACAAACTTAAAGGAGAATGTTGATCGAACTGGAGAAGCTAGTGAACCTAAGCCTAAGTCTGTTGATAAAGGACGGGATTAAAACAAAAAGGGATGGGATTGGAACCTGATAACAACTAGAAAATCCTCTGCAAAGAAGTAGTCATCATCAAAACAACAGAACAAAAATGGCCAAAGAATTGAATTGAATGTCGGTTCCAGCTCTAATGCCTTCGATGTTCTTGCTAATGCTGGGGAACATGAAGTTGATGCAACAGTTTCAGCGGATAATGAGAAGTTTAATCAGATGGTAACAATGCACAACAAAGATCGGGATGGGCTAGGCAATCTAGAATTGGCTGAAAATTTGTGTGTTCGACAAAGCAACTCAATGAATAATTTGGGGACTAAATTAACGAACAACCAAGCTCATAGTTCCAATCTACCAAATCTGTACTATTCAAACCCTTAAGTTGAACAAATTATTAAAAACAATCAAAAAGAAATGATGCAGCCCACTTTGACTAAACAACCGTTGGTCACCTTTAATACTTCTGTATTTGATGTGCTATCAAATTCAGTTGAGTCCTATGGGTAGTTTGAAGGAGAATCTGGACAATAAATTTTTCTCAACTGGGAGTAACAACGAGTTGATCCAAGCAAAGGTTAGGGAGATGGTCATTAATTCGAAACTTTGGAAAGACCAACAAGAGTATGATGATGAAGAGGACTGGGGCAATGGATTTGCTGGTTATTCTTCTGAAGAATGTGTCACAGATGATGATCAGGATAGTGCAGGAGAGGACCTTGATGCTTCAGTTAAGCCATCTGGTGGTACTCACACGAGCAATTTGAATTGTCATGAACCTGCTTTCATTCATATGAATTCACCAGCTTTTGCTAAGTCAAATGCAACAACTGGAAGATTACCTCAACGCGTAGCAGCTTCTTCTCCAGGTGTTCTTAACAATTATCCAACAAAAAGGTTAAATCAAGTTGCTGCAACAGGATAGACACAGATTGATATTACAGATCAATGCAATTCTGGGCAGCAGCAAATGGTAACCTCGTCACAATTGCAAAAACAGCTACAACTCCAGTAGCTAGTCCTAAAGGTGATCGAGAAGTCGCAGCAGGAGATGGAACGCTGGTGCAAACAGAAGATGTCAAACATGCCACTCCAGTTCAATCAATGGGACAACATCAGCTCGTAACAACCATTCCACTAATATCAGTTGAGGAGAGGAAATTCTTGGATGCAATAGTTAGTTCCAATCCAGTTATTCCTATAAATCATACTGTTGGCAGCACGGGTCACATGAGCAGAAACAGAAATAAAATGCAACTCACAAAACAAAAACAAAGCGATGCAACGGTGGATAAGTCACATGAAGGAAATGCATTGGTGTTACAAGATTTTCCTCAAGAAATTCCAAAACCTATAAATTTAGGCAGAGATGTTTATGAAGAAGATGAGGATAATATTTTTCTAAATCAACTCCGGGCAGCGGCAGCGAGCAAATTCGATCTATCACCAATGACTAGTGGAAAAAATAGGAAATCTACAACAAGAGATACAAGTTAGGATGGTAGGAAACAAGTGGCGATAAAAAAGCAACACAAGAGATTGCCCTTGGAATACCACCAATCAGAAACGCAAAGCAAAAGGGAAGTGTTCCTACAACCTCCACAAGGTCAAATAAATCAAAAATAAAATGATTAAGTTTGAAGAATATTTGAAGAAAGTAGAAGAAGAAGAACAAGAGCTAAGAATAGAAGAACAAGAGCTACGAATTGAAGAATGCACAAGTTTCAACAAATACCACAAAGACTCAATTTGTTATATTGTATTATTTTACCATTTTTTAAGTATTATCATATGTACTATCATTACAGAGTATCTATAAACTCTGTGATGATCAGTGAACATTTAGTCTTAGCAAGTTCTTTCTTTTTGCATGCTTGCTAGTGAGGTTATTTTATTCCTCGATAGGATTAGCACAATAAGGGTAGCCCTATTGCGTTATATGGGTAACAATACCGGTGCTATTGTACCCCTTATTTATACTTTTTCTATTTGTTGTATTTTCTTTTTTATTTCTGTTATAAATATAAAAACTTACCCTAGGCACTTGCCTAGTGGATTCAAAAAAATAAAATAAACCATAAGTCCAATTATCCCAAATTTATCAAAATCTGAAACCAAATTGTCACCCAAATCCTCAAATCAAATCCTCCAAATACCTAGCCTCAAACCCCCAATTTACACCTTAAATACACACTAACTGGTAATAAAATCAATGGGGAAACAATATTATTCGTAAAATATAACAAGCACAAAGTACTTACCTCAAGAACCCCCTAGAATATCCTCTCAAAAATCGATCTCAATTTGTTAAAAATTAAGCCAAAATCACGAACCCTTATTTTTAAACATTCTGCCCAAACATTCACACCTGCAAAACCGTTTTTGAGGTAAACTCCTCCGCTTCTATGATCTTCGCTTAATGCCCAAGCTTGCATCTGTGCTGCTAGGTCCAGCACATGCAAAGGCACTTCTGCAGCCCTCTATCCGCTTTTGCAGATTCAGGTCTTCCCTCACAGCTCCACATCTGCGAAGCCTAGCTCGCCCCTACGCCTGCCCCAGGCCACCCCCACTCCACATTTGCATAATTCCAGCCGCGTTTGGAGCATCTTAGCTACGGCCAACCCTTCGTATGTGTGGCTACACAAGAAAAGTTCAACTTTAGCAATCACTCAACTTCAACTTTTAATCTTTTAACCATCTGAAATTAACCCGAGGCTCCTAGAACCTCAACCAAACATACCAGCAAGTCATAAAAATGCATATAAACTTAGTCGAGCCCTCATATCACATCATAAATAATAAAACATGAATCTCGTCCAAATTCATGCCTGTTAAAGCTAAGGAAAATTCCAACTTCTACAAGAGACGCCAAAACTTAAAAATCACGTTCGATTTACCCAAAGTTTTTCACACAAATCATAAATGACATTACGGTTCCGGTTAATCTTTCCAAAAATCCATAATTTGTCATTTCAAGCCTTATTCCACTAAAGAACCCCATATCACAATCCGGACACTCTCCTATGTCTGAAATTACTAGCAGAACTAACGGAACCATTAAACTCCGATCCAGAGTCATTTACATATAAGTCAACATCCAGTCAATATTTTCCACTTTAAGACTAAGTTTCTTAATTCATTTCGAGGCCTCTATCCAATTGAACCGACTAACCAGAAAAGTTAGATAACTAATATAAAGTACAAAATTAGCACTAAATGGTGGAACATGGCTACAACTCTAAAAATCACTGACTAGGTCGTTACATTTATAGTGTTTATTTTTGTACATTAATTCTATTATTCTATTTTTTGTTTTTGTGACATGTTGGACCTTTCCTAAGGATGGATCTTTTGGATAAATTTTTGAGGGATTAAGGTCAAATGAAAAAATTCTAAATTTTCTTCTTTTTTTTTAAAAAAATTTAGTTGTGGGTAAATAATAATCACCCTTGGTTTTTATTTTGGCATCGATTCTTTTTCAAGGGATGTTACCAGAAGTGAGTAATTTTTATTTTTAGGAAATTGAGGAAAGAATCAGTGCTCTTATGTGCCTTCTGACCTGTTTGATTCTAGCATAGTTAGGCCTTATCATGAAAGTTATCTCCCTAATATGTTTTAGTGAAAATTGATGTCGTGAAAGAATGAATCGCTTTTTCTAGATTCTTTATCTCAACTACTTGGCTCATTGTTCATGTAGTGCTTTATTGCTTAATACTTCTTAACTTTGTGATTACTTGCCTAAACTGGAGAGTTGGAATGAGATCATTCTGACTGGGGTCATGTGCATTGTGTGATGTGAGGTTTTGACTGCATTCTGTGACATCTTGTGTTTCTTTAGAACTTGACTTGTATGTTAGTCGAAGTAAAATACTTACATTGAGCTATCATGCAACAATAAATAAAATTATCTTTAGATATCCCATTTGAGCCTATAAGTTTTTTAATTGGTACTCACATTACAAGCCGAGTCTCATTGCATTCATAAGTGAATTTTTGTTGAACCTTTCCCTCCAAAATTACGTAAGTCTCTAGAAGATTAAGGTGTATGTTGGGGTAGATTTTGAGAGAAACCATAGAAAAGGCCAAAAAGGTGCCCGTATGTTTCAAAGATCATTACCCATGAAATCTAAATTTTGGGACTGTGTTTGAGAAGGAATAAAAGAAAAGAAAAAAATCTTATATATATATATATATATATATATATATATATATATATATATATATATATATATATATATATATATATATATATATATATATATATATATATATATATATATATATATATAATACACCTCCTATTCATCGTGACTAGTGAATGTAGAGTTGTTCTTAAAGAAAAAGGGCCAACTTGTATATGGTTTCGTGGAATTGCTTGAACTGGTCATGAAATGTGTGTAGTTGGAAAGATAAGTGTAATGTAATTAAAATTCTTAAGAGGGTTAGTCACTATACCCAAAATATATCCTACCCTCCCCTTAGCCTACATTGCAACCCATAAAAACCACGAAATGTACATGAATTTCTTTGTAAGTGTGGGTGGTTATTTGTTCATATATGTGATGTCCTTAAATTATATTCGAATACATATTTGATTGCGTGCACGAAATACCCTCTTATTCTTTCGTGAGGCACATGATTCCATAACCCATAAGTGACATTACTAAACATATCTTGTTGCGCGAGTGCACAAGTTGAGCGTGTTTATTGTGATGAGTCGGTCTTTGAGGTTAGGTGGTTATCGGCAGATTGTTTGAGTATTTTAAATTGGTCGCTAAGGTTCAGACATGTGAATGTTGGGAAATGTATGAATGTTTATGCAAGGATTTAGTTATTATCAACTACAGTTATAGGTGTAGTATGTTGAATTGCCAGATGTTCCTCCATTGCATGAGGTCTTGTGTGCATTGTTTGGTTAGCATGGTTTTTTGTTTTTCCAGGAAGAGTAAGAGCATAAGTGTGGGGTGGTAATGTTATGCTAAAAATTTATGTTTTTGCATGTAATTTTTCTTGCATTCTGCCTCGATCTTCCTAACTTTGTTGTGAATATTAGTGACTTGAGCTTTATAATAATGTTTATATATGTAGGAGTCAATTTGAAGTGATTTGGCAAGATTTCATGAAAAAAGCGTTAAAAATAGAAGAATTTGGAGGGAGTATGATTTTAGTGCCCAAGTTGGCGCCAGGCGCACCAACCAAAATGCCAATGGCAGAATAGCACATAAGTAGAAAAATTTCTGTGTCCAGGTTGGCGCCAAGCGTCACGCTTGATGGCTAAGGGGGGATTTCATCCTAATTTGACTAGGACTTGGTTTTTTTGACTCTACATGCCTCCAACATGTATAAAACGTTTCTAAACCTATTTCTATGGGGAGAGACATTATTAGAGAGGAAAAAAGCTATGGGAACACTTAGAAGCAACTAATCACAAGATTTTTCTCATTCGTTCTTCCTTAGTATGTATGTAATGCTTTCAATTGTTATCATGGTTGTTAACATGACCATGAATAGCTTATTTTTTAACTAGATTTTTAATGGAATCTTTTGCAGGGTAAACTCTTGTTATGTTTTTATATAATTGAGTCGCTTGATTTCTATACTTGTTCAACTACGTGTTTGTTGTTGTTGATTTAATGGTCATCAACTGATTGTGCCTATTTAGTATGTATTTCTTGAGAGAGTATACGCATTTAGGTAGTTTTTGAATAACAACACTCCTAACATATGTGAGAGATCAATACAAAGGGTTTAAAGGAGTTATTAGAGAAAAGGAAACCTTAGTGGATCGTAGTGAGCGGTTAATTAGTGTCACCTAGCATAGTTCGAGAGAATATGTCTAGTAAATTGTGGTAGTTTCTCGAGAGAGAACTACAGTACCCCAAATACTCATGATCGGTAGAGAATAATTAGGCAAATTATAAAAGACATAGCGGGAAATATTCTGACAATTTGGAAAATCATAAATCAAGACCTCCTTAATCTTATCTCAAACCTTTAGTATATAAAGTTGTTAACTTACTATTTTAATTTGTGTGTGTTGGGAAAAGTCAATGTAAAGTTTTGAAGACTGACAAAAGAACTCAGACATGGACCAGGTCCATTTTGTAAAGCACAGCCGTGATTAACCCAAACATGTGAGATGCACGTGAATGAGATAAGTCTAACTTATTAGAAGTACTATCTCCTGATCTGATCAAAACGATTGCATATAGGATAAAGAGAGAAAGAATCCTTTCATGAAGAGATCATTATTTAGGAAGAGGAGAGACTTGGATTATGAGATCAACTATAACTCTTCCAATATGGAAGATTAACATCTATATCCTAATACATCTATAATTGCTAAATCCTTAAATATTAGTGTTATTAGCTTTTACAGGCAATACACATAAGCAGGAGTTAAACATAAATTGAGAGCAAAATAGCAAGGCAATTTATGTGTGATTGAAGCGTGCAATCCTGAAGCTACTTGAACCAGTTCCAAGTGTCTGTCTTTTCTTCTAGTTAAATTGTAGTAGTTGATTTTATATTGTACCATTCAGTTTTTATAGAAGCAATTGTATTAGGTAATGAGTTTCTTCAAGCTAGAGTTAAATTGAAGTTGTTGTAACAGTTGAGATTGTGTACCACAACGGTGTTAGAACTAATCCTAGGTTTAAAAAAAAGTTTTTGTAACTGTAATTTTTGGATCAGTAATTTGAGGGGATGTTTGGGAAAATCCTAATGAGTAGTAGGTTGTGATTTTTTCACCTTTTGAGCCAGGTGTTTTCCATGTAAAAATATTTTTGTTCTTTATTTTCATTACTTATTATTTCGCAAATGGTAGTAGTTGGAACATAGAGAAGAACGAGGTCCTTCTATAATCTAGTTAAGCAAAAACTAGGTATCACACAAATTACCCCCCCCCCCCCCAAAAAAAAAATTGTGTGGTATTTGCTAGCTTGTATGGATCCACCAAAACATATAGTACCCGGTCCTCTACAAGTTTCTGCCAGGAGCACTTAATAAGTTAGTAACAAATGAGGCAGATGATTTTTACGTGGAAAATTCCGCACAAGGGGATCAAAAAACCATGACCTACACCTGTAGGTTTTTAAGTTCAATAACTTGTAATAAAACATTTAACAAGCCACTTTACATTACTTCCTATTGCAAAGGATTTACTCAACTAACTTGTAGTACCTTTACCACAAACCACTTTGTGACTATCATAGTTTTAAAGACTTTTTCTAACTTATAGTGTTATTACCACAAGCCACATTGTAATTCTACGATTACGAAGAATTTTCCTTATGATTGAATCTAGTCACAACATAAATTTAACGAGTTGATAGATTTAAAAGAGGTTTCCGAATCATTATACTTCTACGTATGGAATTTAGGAGATATAGTAAGTATGATAACAATTATCAACTCATCTAGGACATCAACAATTAATCTTTTAGGAATTGGTCCGTACTGGCGTTCAACCTTGTTCTTCAATCTTTGGAGGAAGATTATTTTGTTTTAGCAAGAGGCTTGAATGTGAAACAGAAACCTTCCAGTGATGTATTTATATAAAACCCCTTTGGTACATCTTGATTATATCACTTGAAATGATGTGAGTACCTTGTTTGGTTAGAGAATGAGTGGGCTGACAGTGCGATACAGTTCGATAAAAATAGTGTCGTCTGCCACTTCAGTTCCACATGTTTCCAGATGACACTGTACTGCTATATAGGAACCACAGGAGAATCCGGTCCTTGTTTCGTTCCTAGCGACTGAATCCATAGTAGTTCATCCTTTGCTGGAGTCCATTAAGGTTTGCAGCAATCCAAAGTAGGTCAGGTTCCCTAACTGGTTCAGAGTAGTAAGTTTGTTAGATTATCAAAACATAAGGCAAGAGTGTTTAAGATCTACCAATTTCTTACTTTTTAATCATGACAAACTTAACAGTTATAAAGTCAGATATGGACAATAGAGAAGAAAAAAAAGTTTCTCATAGTTTCCTCTGAGACGATGCCTTACTCTTTTATACACATAATAACACATAAGAACCAGTTCCCCCTGAGATAATGCCTTACTCGATTATGATCATAATAACACATAAGAACCACTTCCCCATTGTGGTTTCCCCATAGTCTTATTTATCTTCCCCCTTTAGGCATCATTAAAAAGAACAATCAGCACAAAGAAGTCTTGTTAAGCTAACTTAAGCAACGTATGGGCACACAATCATGAGAAAGTATAGAACACAAATAGAAAGTACAAGACAAAGTTAAAGAGTATTTATATTAATAATTTTTTAATATGCCTCTTCCTTTAAAAAATTAAAAGGAAAAGGCAACATTGGACTTGGTCACAGAAGTAGTAGTGCTAGTAGAACATCCCTACCACACAAATAAAAGACAATAAAAACATCCACCAACCATCAAAAAATAACAAGAAAAAAATATATAAAAAAAACCGGTCACTAAAGGGAATCTTAGGGGTCACTTTGGGGAAAAGGCTGGGAAGCTACATCAAGTGTCTGGGGAATAAGGTCTACTCCGTCGTTTTCCGAATTTGTCTCTTTCAGAAGTTCATCCTTCAGGTTCTCAACTTGCGCCCTGATTCAGCATTTTTGGGTCATATGGAGTACCTCATTATTCGAAATGGGAGCATCTCAGTCTTTCAGACCTTCCAGGATAGCATTCTTGTCCTTCAACCTACGTATTTCCTCAGCGACATTATTTTGGGCATTGATTAGCTGAGACACAGTTTAAGTGCTTCCTAGACCCCCATACTTCTCAAAAACTCGCACTCTTCAAAAGTTGTCCGTGAGAATGTTTGCTTACAAGTCCCTACTTTTCTCATTCCTAGAGAAACCTCAAAGTATTTGAACACTTGCGTGAGCAAGAATCCATAGGGAAGCCCGTTATCCTTGAAATTAGCCACCTTCTTCATGTGCTAAATCAATATAGCAGGTATACTCATGTGGTTGAAATCATCCAATTGTTTCATTAAGAATATATCAGATTTTGATGTTAGAGATCGCCTTTCTGCTCGAGGCAACAGGACTTTGTTAACCAGCTCAAACAAGAACTGGTAGACAGGGAGTATTGTTTTATTATGGACCTGGTCCACCTTCTTATTAGAGTCATCTTTCACCACAACATTTCGGAAGTTGTACTGACAAATATCTCATACACTAGGCACCCTAACTATAGGAACCAAAAAGTGCTACCGGTGGCATGTATGATCCTCTCGGATGAACAGTGAATTTATCCTTAATATTGTTCATTGAATAGTATTCTGGTTACTGTTCATCCGGCTTTTCGCCGGAATCCGGTGGTGGACTATCATAATTTTGGTATCTCGTCAATCTCCTTCTTGATGCGAATACGTTCCATCTTATCTTATTTCAAAATCTTTATTCAAACGCAACAGATCTTACATTTAGTAAAATTTCACTGTTCATTCGAATTATGATTTCTTTGAACTATCATCGATCTTAATGGATGTGTTACCCTCTCCCCAGCCTTGTGCTGTGGGAGAGGCTGCTAAAATCCACTTAAAAAATCAAAATGGACATGGTTCCAATCAGTCATATGCATCGAAGCTCAACGGACAACATTCTGCCGAGAACAAATCTCATATGGAGCTTTGTCCAATCTCATTTGATCAAGGTCTTCCAATTGTGGAGTTTACAGTGGATGAAGTTAACTCTTAAACAAAGGAGGAAGGCTTCAACAAGCTGTGATAATTAAATTTTCATATGGAAAGCCGGAATTTCAACAATTAAGGCAGATCTTGCCGAAACAACTTGCCGTCAAAGGAAGCTGTAACATCGGACAACTAGAATATCGTCACATTCTTGTAAGATTCGATTTGTTTGAAGATTTTGCTCAGGTGGTGTCAAGAACAAATGGCTATGTAAGGACAAAAGGAGAAGATTTCTTCTTTCGGACATTCCCGTGGACAATGGGATTTAATCCGCGAGAGGAAACGTCAAAAGCTGTGGTATGGATTTCTTTTCCCGATCTGCCTGCAAACCTGTTTGCCAAAAAATCTGTTCTATCCATCGCGTCAGCAGTAGAAAAGCCTATTGCAGTAGATAAAGCTACTCAAGATCGAACGCGACCAAGTACGGCTAGAGTTAAAGTATTGATCGATCTGCTCGACAAGCATCCAACAAAAATAAAGATTAAGATTGTAGATTCCAAAACTGGAAATGTATCATATTTCGACTAGAGGATAGTGCTTGAATGTTCCTGCATACTGCACGCATTGCTACCATCAAGGACATAATATTTAATCGTGTCGACGGATTCCAGTAAACGAAACAGAAGTTACAACTGTTTCAAATGATAGGTGCAATCTATATAAATTGGAAGGTGATGCAAGGGACTATTTGAATGCGATCAAGGCAGATGGTCGACCAGATATTCAGGATGTAGGACAGTTGAAGGCTTTGGGTTATGATGAACAAATTGGTCAAGTTAATCCAATTACAAATAGTCATGGGATGCAAACGAACGAAAGGCAGAAATCAACAACTTTACATTTTCCTTCGAGTGGAGTAAATGAAAATAAGGCAGTAGTGCAGGATGATGTTGCTCAAATGGTTTCTGTCATACAATCTGCAGATCCAGGTGTGTCTATGCAGGAGCTTACTGCAGATAGCCTCAGACCTTCTGTAAATCTGAATCAAGTGAATAGAGGTGATGCAAATCAACAAGTAATGCCTATGAATGTTGTGGCTGCTGATGTATCAGATGCACAAACTGTAACAGTCCTAGTGAAGTATATGGAGGACGTATTGAAGGATATAGGACCTCCTAAGGTGGATACTGCTGTGACAAGGCCCATTTCTGCAGATCAGGTTATTACTGGTGCAAAGGCTGGACAGTATCACAGCTGCAAGGTGCAGCAGTTGGGAGCTCAAACAAGTGATTCTGATTCAAATGTTACAGTTGCAGAAATTTCTTCCAAGCATAACAATGTGCCATTGAAGGTTGTGGTTACAAATGTGGATCAGGTTATTACTGGTGCACAGGCTGGACAGTTTCACAGCTGCAAGGAGCAGCAGTTGGGAGCTCAAACAAGTGATTCTGATACAAATGTTACAGTTGCAGAATTTTTCCCAAAGCCAAAGGGTGATAATGAGGTGGTTTCACATTCAGACATTATTGCTGCTGTCCAACAGACAATGTCTGTTTCTAATGCTACTGCTCTAGCACCAATCCTAAGTCCACTTGCAGTTTCTGTCCAGCATCCTACGGAGCAATCTCCTCCAACTTTGCAGTTGTCAAATAATGTATCATCGGAAAAGAAATCGTCCAAGTTGCCTACAGAGACATCTTCATGCTGTCATGTAGGTCCAAATGACTGTGATCATCAGGGTAAAGTCACTTAATTGCCCCAAAGAATTCCAAAGGAAGATATGGTCCAATCTGAACCAAATTTGACTTCAAATGAGGCAGCCCCTGTAATGTCAAAGATGTGGTCCAATGCATTAGTGCAGTCTCATTGTGAGGCATCAGATGCATCTACAAATGGTAATGCAAAATCCAGTGAACAGATGATGGCAAAATCGAAGGGTGCATATGATGAGGCTGCAGATCACAAAGTAAATAGGATAGGACAAGTATTGTGTGAACAGCAACAATCGGTACACAATGATAACAATAAGAAAACCACAATACTATGTCGAGGAACTCATCAAAAGTTGGAGGTATTGGATCGTGCCTCAGCCTCATCCAATCCAAAGGCTCAATGTAATAAGGTGGCATCAAATCTGAATAATGTTACTTCTAAAGAGAATGTTGAAACAGGACAAAACATGGATTCGGTTCCAGTCAGTCCAACTGCACAAGATCAAGTATTACTGACTGCTGAGATAGATCAGATGTCTTCAAAACAAGTTACTGTTCAAAACAACTCTCATGATCCTACAAAACAGTTAATATCACAGCTGAATGATGCTTTTGATAAGACTGTTCACCATAGCAACAATAAGAAACCAGCACTAATTTTTCAAGAAAAGGATACTAAATAGCAGTCTATGGATTCTCCCAGAACTGTAACATCACCTGCAGTGTCAAATGGACTAGTAGGGGATAAGTCGACATTGCCAAAAAGGATTGATCATTCAAACTTCACTGCAGGATATAATGAGTTAAATAAAGAAGAAGTGTTGAGTGCAGCTAGTCAGTCCAGATTATGCAAAGGGCAGCAGCACAAGTCCACAACCCAGAACAAAAATAAACAGATTGCAAACAAGTCTACAGCAACTTAGAAAGTGCGAAGTCATCCTACCATCTCTATATCCAGTATATACAGCGGGGAAGAAATTTTTCCAATTGAAACAGTGAAGCAACCCACAATGGCAAAACTGCAATATACTGCAGCAAACAAAGCAGGAAACAATACATCTTCACTGTCAGTCAAAGAGTACGGGGAACCCTCAATTTCAAGCGACAAAAAAGATGAGGAGAGCTGGGATGCTGTATTCAGTAGTTTAAACTATAATGCCTCAATTTTTGCTCCAAGAAATAATGTTAAGCAGAGCTTCGTCAAAGGGAAAGAAGTTGGGACGGCAGGGTGATCGAAGACGTTAACATAAGGAGGCCCCCAATGCGAAAGGCAAAACAAAAACAGGTTGATCAAACGTTACTTTTGAAATCCAAGAATAAAGTATGAATTTTGAAGAATTCCTAAAAAATGTGAAAGAAGACATCATTCTACAAATCGAAACTTTCATCACAACAGAGAAAAAAGGAAACCTTTATTGTTTCCTCATCTTTTTATTTTACCATCACATTAGTATAATTCTATGTAATATCACCACAGAGTATATTATAAACTCTGTGATGATCGGTCAATTCTTTGTTCTTGCGAGTTCCTTCTTTTTACATGCTTGCTAGTCCAGGAGACCTTTGCCTCAATAGGATAGCTAAGGTAAGGTCTATGCCGGCGGTGTTATATGGGTAACATTACCGGCGTAATCCGCCTTATTTTATTTCTCCTATTTTTTGTAATTTTCCTTTTCCTACTATTATATTAATAAATAAATAAAACCCTAGGCGATTGCCTAGTGGACCAAAAAAAAAACTATAGGAACTTGCTAAATTTCCCCAAGCAATTTCACGTCAAAGACAATATCCACCCCATTGACTAAAGCACAGACATGGTCGGCATCAACTGGAAAGAGAAAAGCAAAGAAACTATGTACCTCCTCCTTATACACTTTAGGAGCATCAAAGTAAAATAGATACGTCCATTGGTGAAACTCCACCATATCTAGAATTTGATGCGTTCTGGCCATCTACATGCTGAAGCTATCCCTGTAGTTATGGTTGAAGAAGGAACTCCTGAGGTACAACATCCTCCACCTCAACGATAGGTATAAATTTATCACCTACATGTACAACATCCTTCACAAACTATATTCTCTTTTTCTTATGACTTTTCTTGATATTTTGGAGTGTAGAATCAAAGGCCACATTGACTTGAATCCTGGTAGTGGGGCACTTGATTTAATACTTAGGGATGGAAAAAACCCTTCTCTTACTTATGAATACGTCAAGGGCCACGTTGTCCAAGTCTTCTTCATCACTAGATTGTATTTCTGGTCCTAATGTGTCCAAGGGAACAACATCGAATGCAAGAACATCACTGTCATGGGATGTGACTCCTGACTTGGATGCTCCTGAGAGAGATCAGGTTCCCCATGTTAAGCCCGAGTAGTGTATGGTACTACATCTGCTTCAATTTCTATAATGGCCCATTCTTCTGTTACACTTTATGATGCGTGTTTCTGGGAAATGACCTTATATAATACCCCATCATCGGATACCACAAACACGGTATTTTCTTCGTTAATCGGTGCTTCCACAACCATGGAGTCAACTCCAACAATGGCGGAGCCTTTTATGAACTCAGTATTTTGACCTTGTTCTCCACTTAGGGCTTGACTTGTATGGGCAATAGACGACGGAGAAAATAGAACAATAGTTTCAATTGTTCCTAAGTTGGAATGTGGTTGAAACAATGGAAGGTGTGACTGTAGCAGTAGGAGTGATAGAGGGTGATAAGGACTCAGGCGAGAGGTTCCATAGACGGGTCATAGGTGGTTACAAATAAGGCAGAGAGATCAGAAGTTTTCTCAGCCATTGGAAGAGGTGGTGTAATGATCCTTTCCTTTTGGGTGAATTTAGAATAAGGATTATGGTTGAGAAGGGAAGAAGAGATGGGTTTTTAAATAGAGAGGGTAATTATGAAGGGAGAAGAATAAGCACTGGCTCTGAAAGGACGATGGGCATGGAGAATTTTGATGTTTCATAAGGAGAAGGAATGTTTGAATTGACGGGACGTGACAGTCGGATCTGAATAATTAATGATATGGAGGTTGTATTTTGTACCTTTTAAGACGTGTATTAAAGGATGCACAAAACTACTAACCTTTACTACAGGAACCTTATTCTTGAGAAACATTTTCTTCAAGATCACCCCGTTTTTTAAAAAAACAAAAACTAATCCTCTTTTATTGGTCATGTACTGCATCTACTTCTTCTATGCATAACATGTGTGTCTACCTGCAATGGTATTTGAGGTTAGATAAACAGAGCCAAAAACCACTTTGAGCGAATTAATTCTTAAGAATACGAGCCACCTAAAGAGGAACCGGGTTCTCAATTTGGCTTCAACAGTCCTTGCTTTATCTTGTTTCTTTCAAACTGATCCTTACTTAGTGCATTGGTGAATATGTCTACTATTTGATCTTCTGTGCTGCTGAACTTCATGCATATAAACATTTTCTCCACATTATCTATCAGAAATAATGTCTCACATCAATATGTTTGGTCCTTTTATGTTGAACTAGATTATTTGCCTTATTGAGTGCACTGGTGTTGTCACATAGGAGAGGTCTCAGTGAGAAATCCAAAATCCTCCAACTGCTACTTGATCCACAGAAACTAAGCGCAGCAGGATGCTGCAGCTATAGTTTCAGTTGTTGAAAGAGCCACTGAATTTTGCTTCCTTGTACCCCAATAGATAAGACATGATCCTAAGAAGTGAGCCATCCCATATGTGCCTTTTCTGTCCACAAGATAACATGTACAGTCTGCATCAGCATATCCAATTAGATTAAATTGTACCCCGAAGTATAGCAGCAGGTCATGCATACCTTTGAGATATCTCAGTATTCTTTTGGCAGCCTTCAAGTGAGATTCCTTTGGATTTGATTGAAACCTCGCACACAGCCCCACGCTAAAAATAATATCAGGTCCACTGGCAGTGAGATAGATAAGAGATCCAATGATGCCTCTATACATTGTTTGATTCACGGGAGATCTTTGTTCATCCATGTCCAGTCGAGTGGCAGTATCAACGGGATTGTCTATCATATTTGATGCTTCCATGCCAAATCCCTTCAAGAGTTCCCTAATGTATCTTTGCTAACAAATTGAATTACCCTTTGGGACTGTATTACTTGATGACCCAAGAAGAATTGTAATTCACCCATCATGCTTACTTCAAATTCATTCCCATAAGTTTGGCGAATTCCTTGCACATAAAGTTAGATGTTGCTCCAAAAATGATATCATCAACATAAACATGAACAATTAGTAGGTTCCTTCACCGTTTCCTTAAGAAAGAGTGTTGTCAATTTCCCTCTCTTAAAGATATTTTCTAAGAAAAATTTAGACAATCTTTCATGCGAAGATCGAGGGGCCTGCTTTAACCCATACATGGCCTTGTCCAATTTGAACACATATTAAGGATGCCCATGACATTCAACCCAAGGGGTTGCTTCACATAGACTTCTTCCGTAAATAAACCATTCAAAAACACACCTTTGACGTCCATTTGGAACAAAGTGAATTCTCTATGAAAAGTAAAGGCGATCAGAATTCTGATGGCTTCCATACGAGCCACTGGAGAAAATGTTTCATCATTGTCAACCCCTTCCTCCTAATTGTAACCTTGAACCACTAGCTTGGCCTTTTTCATTGTGGTAATTCCATACTCATCGAGCTTTTTTCTGAATACCACCTGTACCCTATATTGTTTCTATCTGGGGGTCAGGGTACCAGGGGCAAAACATTATTTCTCTCAAACTGATGCAGCTCGCCTTGCAAGGTTGTAATCCAATTTGCATCTTTTAAGGCTTCCTTGATGTTCTTGGGTTCTATCTGGGAGAAGGCAATTGAAATTGTAGCTCTTGACCTGGTCTGAACTCTAGAATCTAGAAGAGTGAATATGTTATCTATATGGTGAGAACTTTGATGTCTCCAGTTAGTTATCCTGGGTTCATTCTGAGAGGAAGATGGCATGTTAGGCTGATTCTCCTCTCTCTTTCTCTTAGATGTTAGTGAAGTTCCCTAAACTTCCTCATCCACTCTTTCTTCAGCTTCCGTGATTGTAATTGAAGTGCTTTGTTATGTTGATGATAAAGCCGCATTATCTTCATTTGGCTCATTCGCTTGACTCATCAAGTTTTTCTTTCCATTAGTCATGTAAATGACTTCATCAGGAACAAATAAGGGTTCTCCATCTTGATCTTTCTCAGCACTCTTCCCAAGTGATGGGTAATACTCATCAAAATAACACGGACACTTTCTTCAACACATTTAGTCCACTTGTTATAAATCTTGCAATCTTTGTTTTGAGAAGAGAAGCCAAAAAATATCCCTTTGTCACTTTTAGCATCGAACTTACCAAACTGATCCTTTCCATTGTTGAGAACATAGCATTTGCATCCAAATGTTCTTAGGTATGTCAGCTTGGGTTTTCTTCCATTCAACAGTTCATACGGGGTCTTGTTCAGAATTGATATGATCATGCACATGTTCCCTAAGTAGCTGACTATATTGATAGCTTCAAGCAAAAATTTCTTTTCAAGTTCACTGCCAATCAACATTGTTCTTTCCATTTCATCCAAAGTTCTTTTCTTTCATTCCACTACTCCATTTTACCATGGAGTTCTTGGAGTCGAGAAGTTTTGTGTGATTCCATTTTCATTGCAAAATTCATCAAATTTGACATTACCGAATATTGTCCGATGATCTGTTCTGATGCATACAACTCCAGAGTCCATCTTTACCTGGATTTTCTTCACAAAGGCCACAAATACTTCAATAGTTTCATCTTTTGTTCTGAGAAACAGAGTCCATGTGAATCTAGAATAGTCCTCCATGATCACGAAAATACATCTCTTTCTTCCTCTACTTTGCGCCCCCATAGGTCCACACAAATCCCTATGTAGGAGCTCAAGCGGATTTTAGGTGCTCATATCTCTTTTTTACTTAAAGGAGGACTTTATACGGTTTCCTCTGGCACATGTATCACACACTTTTTGAGTTTTGAATTGTGACATAGGCAGATAATTGACCAGGTCTTTCCTAAGCAGTTTGATCGGAAGGGAAAAGCTTGCATGGCTCAGTCTTCTGTTCCATTGTTCAACATTATCATCAACCTCTTTCAAACAACTCACATCACCACTCTTTAAGGATTCCAAATCAGCAACATAGTTGTTCTTGTATCTCTTGGCCACCGGAACTACTATACCAGTCACAAGATCACTGACTGTGCATATTTGGGACAATAACTCCACCTTATTTCCTTTCTGTTCTCAACAATGGAAGAGACTCACGAGACTGTACTTAAGTCCATTGACATAGCACACATTTTCAATTGAGTGAGTGAGTGAATTTCAAACTTTTCCAAAGGATACACTTCGTCCTTGCAGGACTTTTCGTGAAACAAAGCTTGTGGTGTTCCCGGTCATATGTTTTGAACATCCACTATCCATAAACCATTATTGACCACATCCCTTCATTATTCCTTGCACAAGAAATTAGGACTTTGTTTTAGGAGCCCAAACAAGTTTGGGTCCCTTGTAGTAACCAAGAGGATGAATAAGAGCTCTCTTAGTCCATGCAGGTAATTTGCGTTTTCTATTAGTGGAACCTAGTCCCTCTATTGTGGTCATAGTTTCAGCAACCACTTTATCTTTTGGTATTGATTGATTCTTGGCCTGGACACCATGTTTGGAGTGTCTAGTGTTCCCACATTGGGTATGAGGCCAGTTCTCATATGCAGTGGTGCTCTTACAATGAGGGTTGTGAGGATATTTCTTTCTTGAAAGCAATGCTCCCCGTCCTTTTTTACTGTCATCAGTGAGCAAGGCAATGGCAGTCTCTACGAACCAAGTCAACTTTAGAGACTCTTCAAGATCATTGATTACTTTTTCGAAATTGGCGTGGAGGAGCTTGTTTTTTTCAATTTCAGCACTCATCCTATCTCAAGGCCTTCACCACATCTTAATGCCTATAATATTCCTCACTAAATATCTCCTTTCCCTTTTTGGAGCTTTTAGGTTTTGAGTTAGTCAAGGGATTTACAATTAGTTCCCTTTGGTCAGCAGCTTCTGCCAACAGATCATTTTTTTCTAAGAATTTGAATGGCTTTCTTTTGATCAGTAATTGCATCTACAAGTCTTTTATAATATGTTCAGATTCTTCTAGTTATAATAACAAGGAATCTCTATCCTCCGCAAGACTACAAAAGACAATAATTAAAATATTAGCTATACACGCGAGTTTTTTTGTAGAATAGGATTTCATATGTTTCTTAACATTCTTGAAGCTTACCTCTTCATCATTGTCTGATTGAGCCATCAAAGCAAGCGTTGAGTCATATACAATCTCCTCGCCTTCAGCTGTCATCGTAGAACTATCATCAGTATTAGATTAATCTTTCTTTACTTGTGTAGTTCCCTCATAAACTATTTGTAAAGCCTCCCATATTTCCTTAGTAGTATCACACGTAGATACTCTGTCGTACTCCTTATGTTTCAAACCATATATCTGAATTTTCTTGGCCAGAAAATTCTTCTCCACCTCGTTCTTGTCTGCTTCAATGTATTCTCTGCAGGTGTTTTTCATAGAAAATGGAAATTCATTTAGTACCTTGATGGGAAAAAACGTACTATCACAGATGACATCCCAAAGCTCAAAATACTTAGCTATAATGAAATCATGCATTTCTAGCTTTCCTCCACCAATAGCATTTTCCATCAAACTTGGGTGGGTGGTATATGGATTTACCTTATTCAAAATTTAGTGGAGCCGTCATAAGGATCCTTCCTAGGTATTTTCCTAATAGGAGGAACCGATTCTGATACAAATTATTATCTTGTATGGGTCCACCAAAACGTACAGTACATGGTCCTCTACAAGTTTCTGATGAGAGCACTTAGTAAGGCAGTAAGTAAAAGACGCTGAGAAGTTTTACGTGGAAAAATCCCGCACAACGGGATAAAAAAACCATGACCTACACCTGTAGACTTTTAACTTTACTAACTTGTAATCTTACTTATTACAAGCCACTTTACAATACTTCCTATTGCAAAGGATTTACTCAACTAACTTCTGGTACCTTTAACACAAGACACTTTGTGACTATCCTAGTTACAAAGGCTTTTTCAAACATGTTATGCTACCACCACAAGGCTCTTTGTAATTCTTCGATTACAAAGACCTTTCCTAATAAATAAATCTAGTCACAAGCTAAACTTAATAAGTTTATGGATTTACAAAAGGATTCCTAATCAGAATGCTTCTATATATGCAATTAAGGTGATATAGTAGGCACAATAACAAGGTTACAAGTCAACTCGGACAGCAAAAATCAATCTTTTAGGATCTAGTATGTAGTGGCGTTCAACCTTGTTCTTTAAGCTTGAAAGGATGATTTTTCTATTTCTGCAAGAGGCTTGAATGAGAAACAGAAACCTTCCAATGATGTGATTGTATAAATCCCTTTTGGTACTTCTTGATCACATCACTTGAAATAAAGCGAGTACCTTGTTAGGTTAGATGATGAGTGGGCTAACAGTTTTGTGCAGTACGACAGAAACAGTGTCATTAGTCTCTTCAATTCCAATTGTGTCCAGATGACATTGTTCTGCTATATAGGAACCACATGAGCATCAGGTCCTTGTTAGGTTCCTAGATCCTGAATCTGTACCAGTTCATCTTTTGCTAGAGTTCGTTAAGGTTTCCGCAATCCAAAGTAGGTCCGGTTTCTAAACTGGTTCTGAGCAGTAAGTTTGTTAAATCATCAACACATACGGAAAAAGTGTTATGATCTATCAGTATTTAAGTATAAAAAATCAATTGGTATTAGAGCAGGTTATCTTTGAAGAGGTTAACACCTTAGTAACAGATCATGATGAGTGCACCACCTGTAAATTGGGAAGTTCAATCCATTACTAGACCCCCACTCTTTAATGGTCAGTACTATTCGTGGTGGAAGAAAAAGATTAGAGACCACATAATAGGAGAAGACTATGACCTCTGGGATATAGTCATTGATGGCCCCCTAGCTACTACAAAGAAGAATGTTGAAGGAGTGGACGTGCCAAATACAAGCATGACTGAACTGCTGATGATTTGAATAAATGGGCAAAGAATGCCAAGGCCAAGAAATGGCTTGTGTGTGGACTAGGTCTAAACGAGTATAGCAGGATTCCAAGATGTACTAGTGCTAAGGAGATATGGGACACTCAACAAGTGGCCCATGAATTAACTCCTTAAGTAAGGAGATCAAGAGGAACACCGTTACACTCTCAATTTATAAATTTCACCATGAAGGAAGGAGAAACTATCTAGGAGATGTACTCAAGGTTCACAACACTAACAAATGAACTTAAGTCTCTTGGGAAGATTATCCTTAAAGAAGACAAGGTTGAGAAAATCATGACAGGGTCTTACCAATAACATAGGAAAGCCAAAAAATTCAGGAATCAAAGAACATTGCTACTCTCAAGTTAGATAAGCTTATTGGAAATCTCACTTCCTATGAACTAAGAAGGTAAACCATGAAAATGGATGCATCCAAGAAGCAAAGGAGCATGGCTCTCAGAATAGCTGAAGGTGGAGATCTAGAGGATGATGAAATGGCCATGATCATAAGGGATTTCCAGAATCATCTATTGAGAAGAAATGGGTCTTTAAGAGGCATAACTTTCAAGAAGCCAAGGGCTCCAGAGAAACAAACCAACAAGACCTGCTACAAATGTGGCAAGACTAACCACATGATCAAGAACTGTCCGCAGTGGGAAATCGAATGGAATAAGAAAAGGGTTGAACGAAGGATCATGAAGAAGGAACATGTTCAACCTAAAATGAACAAAGGATCAACAATAGCTATGGTTGATTCTTGGAGAGGAAACTATGATGAGGATTCAGAACATGAAGCTGGAGATAAAAAAACACTTATGGCCATTGGAGTATCAGATCATAAACAAGAGGTAAGTGTGATTCATCTCTAAGTCAAGATTATATTTTATTCTAAAGAAATGTTATCTGAATTATTGATAGACTTCATTGATGAGTCTGAGGTAATAAAAAATGAGAAGGAACAATTGTCTAGGGAGTGGGTAATCTGAAAATCCAAAAGTGCAAAAATATAGAATCTAGGGCTAGTGAGAGTGATAGTAATAATACTAAATTGAAGAACCAAGTTCTTGAACTTGACTCTAGAATCATAGAACATGCTTCTGAAAATATAGAACTTAAAATAGGAACATCTAAGAAGAAGGTTGATCACACACATATCACCTTAGAAGAAAAACTAGGAAAAATGAAGGATGAGTTATACAAGATAGATGAACAAAAAAAAGAGTCTTAAAAGAGGACCTTGGGAAGGTAAAGCATGAACTAGATAGAACTTCCAAATGGAATAAGTCTTCTGAATCACTATCTTGGCTACAAGAACCCCACATTAGCAAGAAAAGAGGACTTGGATATGCGACACCAACACCTCTGTGGGATCCCAAAAGAAAGTAAATCACACTTCTTGAAACAAAATCTGCACACATTGTGGCAAGAATAGTCATTACAAAAGTGAATGTAATGTAAAGGAAAAGGCCAGTCAAAAGAACAAAACCTTTGTTCAAGAGAAAAATAGGTTGCCTGGATGGTCCAAAAGGAATTTAATTCACCTCTTTAACTATAGAAAGGGACCCAACCTAGTCTGGGTTCCTAAGACTAACCCCAGATTTCAATTTGAGATTCAAAGTGAAGGGAAGTTGCCAAATAGGGTACATGGATAGTGGCTTCTCAAAACATATGACTGGAAGCAATAAATAGTTCCTTTCACTTGAGGACTTAAAAGGAGTTAATCTCTCCTTAAAAATGGGACGAAAGGTGAGATTATTGGGTTTGGAAATGTAGGTAACAGAGACACAAATTCCATTGAGAATGTCTACCTAATAGATGGTATATAACCTAATCAGTATATCAGAATTGTGTGACATAGGTAACTAGGTAGCATTAACCGCTACTAAGTATTTTGTTATTAATCTTACCACTGACAAGATTGTTTTGTAGGGAAAAAGAGATAACAATATTTACATTGTAGATTTGTCCACTCTTTTAGAAAATAAACTCACTTGCTTAAGTGTGTTTAACAATGATACCCTCTTGTGGCACAAAAAACATGGTCATGCAAGTCTAAATCAACTCAACAAATTAGTCTCCAAGGACCTGGTCATAGGATTACCTAACATCAAGTTCAAGGAAGACAAAGTTTGTGAGGTTAGTGTAATGAGGAAGCAGATAAGATCCTCTTTTAAAAGTAAGAAGATGGTAAGCACGACCAGGACGATTGACCTGGTCCATATGGATCTTTGTGGTTCAATAAGAACATTGAGCAGAGGTGGTAGGGAATATGTGACGGTAACTGTTGATGATTACTCTAGGTTTATTGTGTATTGTTCTTAACATCTAAGGATGAAGAATTGATTTGTCCACTTCCTTTGTTAGAAAAACTCAAAAACATCTAGGAAATTAACGTACATCAATTAGGTCTTATCATGAAACTGAATTTGGAAATGCTATGTTTGCTTAATTTTGTAATGAGCATGGTATATTCCATAATTTCTCTACACCTAGGACTCCTCAACAAAATGTAGTAGTTGAAAAAAGAATAGGACTCTTGATGATATGGCTAGGACTATACTTCTTCTAGTAAACTGCCTCATAGCTTCTGTGCAGAGGCTGTAAATACTACATGTTACATAAGAAATAGGTGCATGACAAAACCTCTTGTAGAGAAAACTCCCTATGAGTTACTTAAAGGGAGAAAACCAAATGTATCCAACCTTAGTGCATTTGGATGCAACTGCTTTGTGCATAATAATAGAAAGGACTCCCTCGGTAACTTTGACCCTAAAAGTGATGAGGGAGTATTCTTGAGATATTCTTCACATAGCAAAGCTTATAAAGTATATAAAAAAGAACATTGTGTGTAAAATAAAGTGTACACGTAGTTTTTGATGAAACTATCATTCTTTCTTAGAGACATGAACATGAAGATGAAGCCATTGGGTTAGTAAGACACTTGAGTGAAGTCACAGCTCAAGCTGGATAGGCAGTAAACAAAGGAATATGTAATGGAAAAAGTTCTTCAACCCACGGCGACCTGACAGGGGGAACTGAAGAAATGAATCCAATTGTCAAATGGAACCTGTTCATGAGCATGTTCCTCAGTAACAAAACATCGGAGAAACTCCAAACATAAATCAATTGGTTCTGAAACCTTAAAAGTATCAAAGTGCCCATCCTATTGAGAACATTCTTACTAATCCAACTTCTAGAGTCAAAACCAAATCTCAATTAAAGAATCTGTGTGATTTTGATGCATTCTTATCTCTTATTGAAACTAAAATTGTTCCTGAAGCTTTGAAGGATGCAGATTGGGTGAATGCAAGGCAAGATAAACTCAACCTGTTTGAAAGAAGTCAAGTGTGGCATCTGGTCAGAAGGTGGAACTAAATGGATCTTCAAATACGAACTTGATGAAGATAGAACAATTACAAGGAACAATTATCATTAATAACTTGATGAAAAGATTATAAGAGTCAAAATAAAATAGCCTGAAGTGTTACTAGGAGTCTTATGGGCTTATCGAACGACAACAAAAATAGGTACGGAAGAGACTCCATTCTCACTTGTGTATGGTGTTGAAGCCTTAATTCCAGTTGAATTAGGTAAACCAAGTACAAGATATACCCAAGCAAGTGAGGAATCAAATGAGGAAGAGACACGAATAAATGTACATTTTATTGAAGAAAGAAGAGAAGTCAATCTAATAAGGATGAAAGTGTAGAAATAATTTATTGAGTGATACTAAAATCGGAAAGCTCATCTTAGATACTTCAAGATAGGGGACTTCGTCCTCAAAAAGGGTTATCAATAGACAAAAGTTGTCAATGCAGGAAAGTGGAGCCCAAATTGGAAAAGACCCTATAGAATTCGAGGCATTGCTGGAGATGGTGCGTATGAGTTAGAAAAAAAGTAAGGAAATATACTCCCATCAAATTGGAAGTATTATTTCTAAGAAAAGGCTTTGAACCCCCTGGTCAGGTATCATTTACGTATAATTTTGTTTTGTTCCTTTTTAATTATTCTAACCATTTTAGATGATAGCAAAAATCTAACCAATACCAATTGATGATGTTAGACCCGAAAGGTACAAGGAATACTATATTATTCTTGGTCTAGGTTACAACCCTTCTGATGGAGAAAAGAGGTTAAAACAGTCATAATCTAAATGCATACTTTTGAGTCCAGTTTGTATTTTCCTTTTCCGGGAATGGACAAAAGGAACACGCAATCCAGTGCTCAAGATTTCATATGTCAAAGCTCTAATAAGAGGCAAAAGGCAAAGATGACAAAAACTCGGAATTCAAGAAGACAAAAGGTCAGAATTCAAGCCTTAATCAGCCTAGGAGCCAAAACTCAAGCCTTCGAAAATCTTTAAAGAAACTCGAAAACGGACAAATGGATCCAAGATATACTCCAAGTTCTAATGAGTTTTTAGTCACGGGATTATAAATCCAACATTTGAATCTGTTATAAATAAAACAGTTGTATATGATGTATTACGTAAAGAAAGAATGATGTACAATGTTTGAAACTTCAAAGTATAATCTTTCTCAAATTATTTATTTTTTTATATATATTTAAACCAATATAAATATGAGACGTCATCTTCATTAGTGTCGTTTATAAAAGTGCCTTCTTTTATTATAATTTCCTGTCAATCAGAATTACGGAATACTAAAACATTTTTAATGTAAATTAAATGTCGAAGGGTGAAAAAAAGTCAAAATTCAAAATAGGCGTAAAGGAAAATCAAAATTTGTATATTAGACTTTGCAAAAAACAAGGCATAAGTTTGTCTTCAAACCCCAAAATATGATAGGGGTAAACCAACAACTATTCCAGAAAAGAAATTAAATCTTCCCATGTACAAGTTCTAAGCAAAACCATCGGAAAATAAAAAAAATAAGGAGGCCTCTTCCTTTGGAACATCGGCAATGGGAACATCATTAATGGAGGTAGATGGATCAGCTTGAGAAGAAGAAGCTTGAATAGTAGCTTCAGTACGAGCAATTTCATCACCCTCTGGAATTCCATCTTAAGATGAAGGAAAGTTTGGACTTCACTGAGTTTTTTTTTTTGATTGCCTCTTTAGCTCTAGCAATATCAGCGTTGAGGTCAAAGCCTTCATGGATGGCTTCCATTAAATTCTAGAAAATAGTAATAAAAAAAGCTCTACTCACTTCAAGTGATATCTTATCCTTAAGAGCCTTATATTCTTTCTCCCACTGATCAATTTCAGTTATTAACTCCTCCTTCTCTATTTTAGAAGCATCAAAAGTTTCCTTCAAACGAGTAAGGGAACATTTCAAGAACATAACCTTATCAGTAGAGGCACGGAGGTCTTCTTGAGTTTGACTAAGTGTTTGAACCAACTCTCTTAAATGAGCCTCTTCCTGGTTAAGGAGTTTCCTCAGTTTCTTTATCTCCTCGGCTTCCTTTGAAAGCTGCTCAGCAAATGAGGACTCAAGGATATCCTTATCCTTACCAACGTGGCTTGAAGAAGATTTGCCAATTTCTAATTCAATGGCGATCACATGCATTTGTTTCTCTAAATAATCCTTCTCCTCTACCAATACTTCCTTCTCCAGTTGAAGACTTTCAAATTGCCCTTTCCAATTGCCAGCTTTCGTATAATAATCAGCAACTAGTTGGTCAGTATGGACGATTCTTTCCATGAGATCCATTCCTATCAACTTGATCTATAAAGGAAGACATAAGGTTATTAATAGAATGAAAAGGGCAGAAAGAATGGGTAAAATCAAAACTCGAACCTTCCAAGATAAATGAACAATATCATTTATCCATGTTAATAAAATATGACTCTCCAAAATTTTCTTTCTCCATAAGGCCTAGTAAAATCTTCAACCACATGTTGGCTTTACCTGACTTCTTCAATAACATCCCATATTCAGGAAGCTCAACAACAATTTTATTCATAGACTTCTTGCTACTAAAGGGATAAACTTCAATGTGAGAAGTGGAATTGGTTGAAATAGCAGATGAAGTAAAAGTAGTCAGGGGGAAGAATCAGCAGCAACTTTAGTTAAGGGGACTTGAGGATAATCAGGGATTGACGATGGAAAAGGTGTATGGGGAAACTCCTTGGAAACGGGCTCAAATCCTTCTTCAGTTTCAAAGCCATGAACAAATAGTTGTTTAGTAGAAGCCGGGGGGATCACTCATTTCTTCATGAGAAATTAGTAATGGAGCGTTTCTTGTTTGTCTAAAGGCATGGGAGGAACCGAGCTTGATGGAGGGGTAAAGAACCCTATAAACTAAAGAACCCTCCTCTGGTTCTTCTTCTTTCTCAGAGCCACGGGCTTCGTCAACCTTCCATTTTGAAGAAGAGCGCGAAATTCTTTATTGAACAAGACTAACTGTAAGTCTTGCAGATGAAACAAAACCAGGGCTGATACCACTAATAGGAAATCCTAAAAATAGAAAAGAGTAATGGTAAGAAACTCTAAGTTAGCAAAAGAGACAATGAAAAATACTAAGCTGGAAAATGTACCGTGTTTGTTAACTTTCCATCCTAATCTCTGTGAGAGATACTTCCAAGATCTTTTCTCAATAAGGGAAAAAGATAGTAATTTTCCTACCCAAACACGTAAGGTAGGGATCTCATTAAAAACTTCATAGTTTCTAAAAGAGTAGGCATGAGTATACATGAGAATAAATTTTTAGAAAGGAAAAAGATAAGGTGCGAATACTTACGAGCAAAATTTCACTTTTCTGGAAAAGAAATGTTTTCTTCACCCACCAGAGCACTACTGGGAGTAGTAACGAAGCGAGAATACCAGTCTCGATCTTTGTCCTCCTCAGGGCTAACTAATACTCTCTTACTTTTTGCCCCAAGGGAAAAAATGACTTCACAAAATAGTTTAGGGGAGTTAAGATGAAGAATATGATGAATAGTAAAAGGCGTGGAAGCCAAGTTTGACAAATAACCGAGGGATGCAATAGCTCTCTAAACAATAGGACCAATCTACCCTAAACACACATTGAAGTAACAGGCATTACTCAGTAATCACTGGTTCAATATGAGGTTTAAAGCCTAAGATAAAAGGATCTTTCTAAATGAAAGAATAACCAATTATGTATGAGGTTATTCTCTCGTTGCTACTAGGAACTAAAATAGGGAACTTAGGTTTCCAATAACATTCCCTTCGAACGAGTGCGAGAAGACCAGTAGTAATCATAGTTGGGTAATGATTAACATGATCAAGGAAAGCAACCATGAAAGAAACTTAGCTCTTCATGGACTAACTATTAGTCTCAAAGGATAGCGCTTGAGGAACAATTTTATCAACAAAGGGTTCACGTAAAGCTTCAGTTGAATCTTTATCTCTGAACGGATATGTGGCATTTACATCAATAAATGCATCAGTTATAGGTATCCAAAATAATGGAGAATCGATATTATTAATGCTTATAATTAACCCAAATTGAGGCCACATAAATCTATTCATAAAGACTATCAAAACGATGCTGAAATATACACTTGACATTTCTGCTTTCTGAAAACTCTCTACTTTGATTTCCCAATCAATTATTTCCTTAGTTATTCTTATTATATCTTTGAAAGAGTGAAGTAAAACGTGATTATCAGTATCCCGCTTTCTTCTAAAATTAGACTTTGATCAAATGATCTATTTTTTGTTAAACATGTATATGCATTACATGTGCTAGCAAGATATTTTCTTTTACATGCATTTTACATCCAAATATAAATTTTTGGGACAATTTAATTAGTTTTCCTTAAATTTTAAATCTCAAATAAATAATCCTATAGTATTATAGCCATAGAAAAACAATGACATGTATAAGAGCATTATGTAAAATTATGTCTTTTCTTTCTTAATTAAACAGTCAAAAACCGCTACGTAAAATGAAATGTGGAGAGTACTAGTTTGAATGTAGGACATCAAAGGTTGGTGTTAAATCAGATTATGCTTATGATCACATAATATTTTCAGCATGCAAAATAGCTTGGAAAAAGTAAAATTGGCAAAGTTAAATTATCAATGCTGTCCATAACTGGCTACTTGTATTCGAAATAAAACCAGATATCTCAAATTTAAAAAACAATTTAATTTTTATCTTTTTAAAATTCAACTTTTATTTTTACCTTCTTAGCTTATCCTTTTTCATCTCTACTCACAGTAAAAGGCTCGAGTTGATTAGATTAGCCTACGGCCATAAACATGTGCGAAATTTGAACCAAAAAATAGCTAGCTAATTTTATACTTAGCTACAATTGTCTGCTTCCCAATGTGGATACCCTTGCTCACATGTGAACCAGCAAAGACAAAGTTCTATACTGGGGTGGAGTCAGGATTTAAAGTTTATGTGTTTGCAATTTTAATTATTTTTAAGTTACTGAGCTCTAAATTAATAATTTTTACACGTTTAATGAATTTGTTGAGTTGTCCCACATCGGAGGAATTTGAGGTCCTTGGTCTCCTTATATGGATTGGGCAATCCTCGCCTCATAAGCTAGTTTTTGGGGTTGAGTTAGGCCCAACGTCCATTCTTATCATGGTATGAGAGCATGGAAGTATGATCGTTGTGATAGAATTTCTCAGTTTTACATATCAATTCTAAGGTTGTTGATTGCTCGAACTTTCATCGATCAGTTGACCTAAAAAAATTGTTTCATTTGTGGCTGATGAATATGCAACTCGTTAAATCAAAGACTAATTCATTTGAACTTGTTAATCATGGTGATTGGAGAAGATAACTCCACTGCTACTGGAACGAGCGCTGCAATAACCATATATCATCATCCTCTGTACTTACAGCCTTGTGAAACTTCAGGTAGCTCCTTGATCTCTATTCAACTGACTGGATCTGAAAATTATGTGTTATGGAGCAGATGTTGAAAATAGGTCAGATCGGTAAAAGTAAGCTAAGATTTGTTGACGGTCGTTGCGCTAAAGATAAATTTGATCGATCTTTGCATGAGATTTGGGAGAAATGCAATGTGATAGTCCGGTCGTGGATCATGAATGCAGTAAGTAGTGAACTACTTAGTGGAATTGTGTACAAATCTAATGCTCACAAAGTTTTGACTGATTTGAAGGATAAATTTGATAAGGTATATGGATCTCATATTTTCTATTTGCACAAGGAGATTTCTACCTTGTCTTAGGGGATCTTTTCAGTGTCTACCTATTTTTCAAAACTGACAGATCTTTGGGGAGAATATGTTGCATTAATGCCTTGCCCTGGATGTGATTGCAATAATCCAAATGCTATTTTGAGTATTTTCAGCATCAATGACTTTTACAATTTCTAATGGGGTTAAATGAGACATAAAGTCAACATAGGAGTCATATTTTGATGATGAGCCAAGTTCCTTTAGTGAATAAGGCATATTCAATGATAGTTTTTGAAGATAAGAGCCTTGGTAACATTTTCTCCGTTTGTAGACATATGAGATAGTACATCATTATTCACAAATAAAGGAACAAATTCAGGAAACAATTATAAGCCTATAAGAGGAAATCTATTTTGTGACTACTGTAATTACAAGGGGCATACAAGAGAAAATTGGTACAAGTTACATGGATATACAAATGATTTTACGAAAAGAAAGAGAGCAGCGGGTTTCCCTCAAAGGCCTATGGCTAATGCAACAACACATGAAGGGGAGCAGACAATAATAAAACAGTTTACTACTTCACAGGAGGGACAACAAGCAATGAATGCATCTACTGCAGGTCCAGCACAGGAAATGCCAATTACATTTAGACAAGAAGAAAATGGTCAAATATTGAAGCTGATCAACAAGGACACATGTGAAAATTCAAGTATAGCAGGTACAACTAAGACCTCTACTAGCAATGAAAAAGTTAACAGTGAAAAGTGGATAGTGGATTCTGGTGTAACTAATCATATGGTTCACATTAAAGAGCTACTTGACAAAATAAATAATGAGATTCTAGGCAATGCACCAAAGGTATACTTACCTGATGGAACTTCTTTTGATGTTGAGTGTACAGGAGAATGTAAAATTGGTGAGAACTATGTTGTTAGGAATGTCCTATATATTCCCAGTTTTAAATATAACTTGTTGGTTGTGTCCGAACTTACAAGAGACTTGAGGTTCTTTGTTTCCTTTTATCCTGATTTTTGGATAATGCAGAACCTTCACAGTGGCAAGGTGAAGGGTATTGGAAATGATTAGGAAGGATTATACAAGTTGCAGCATCAGAAACTGAAATCTAAGGATGCAAATATGCAAATTAAAGGTTGTTCTGTACATGAGGAATATCTGATAATATGGCAGGGAAGGCTTGGACATGCCCCAGACAGAGTTGAGAAGCAGATTCCAAATATGAAGTTTAAGCCCACTGAAGTTGGAATAAAGGAATGTACAATCTGTCAGTTGGCTAGACAAGACAAATTGCCTTTCCCTAAGAGCATAAATAGATCAGATAAGCCTTTTCAATTTATTCATGTAGATGTTTGTGGTCCATATATAGTACAAACACATAGTGAACATAGATTCTTTATTACTATTGTAGATGATTACAGCAGAATGACATGGATTTACTTTCTGAGGCTTAAAAGTGATGTGGTTGTATGCTTGAAACAATTTTTAGTATTAATAAAGAATCAATTTGATGTGGTTGTGAAAGTATTAAGGAATGATAATGGATATGAATTCTTTAATTCTAAATGTAATAGTTTATTTCAGTCTTATGGAATTCTTCATCAAAGTTCATGTGTTCACACTCCACAGCAAAATGGAGTAGTGGAGAGGAAACATAGACATATATTAGAAGTGGCTAGAGCTATTAGGCTACTTGATCTCTTCTTTTTGTTTTTAGCCGGATTTGGCCTTTTAGCCATCCCTTCGATCAAATAGAGCTTCCCACTGTAGCAATATTCCGTTGCTACTTCTTTCCTCGGCTAATGGAAAAAAATCCTTCTTTTTACCCTGTCTGGCGCCATCCATCTCCAAATAGTAAATGTGCTGAGATCAGATGTCCGCTCGTCTGGCAAGTTGGCAGCAATCACTTCCTCCTCTCTTTGTGTGGAAAAGCTTCTGGAGGCCAATTAGTTAGTATTAGTAAAAAACCTAGTTAAGGGGTTCGTAGTTGTCGCAATCGCTCATTGGTCTTCACCTCATGTGCTTTCTTCAATTAGTCCAAGTCTACCTTCGCGGATAAGAAATCAAGGACTTGTCGATTGATCAGCTAGCTCGCGCTCTAGTCTTTCATTGATCTTTTATACCCCTCGCTCTATGAGGATGCGCGCCTATCCAGAACGTGCAAAGTAAAATAGCGGTAGATCAACTGGGTATAGATCGACACATAGGCTACTGGCAGAGTGGGGGGCAGAATCACACAGCAAGAAAGCTTCCTGTCAATCCAAAAATGTTAGAAAGAGAATTAGATCTAATCTCGTCAAGTGGGCTTATTCAATTTCTGAAGTTAGATTGAATATTGAGAAAGCCGGACAGTAATGCCTTTAGCGAATGCGTTCACGAGGCCTGTCCCCGGTGGCTAAGAAGCTTTATCACTTTGTTGAATAAAGCAAGTTGACGTGATGATCGAATCCTTACGTGAAGAAGCCCCTATCATATGATACTCCGCCACATCGTAAACACATATTTAGTGGAATTTTCAGTTCTTAGTGGTTAGTATCACCCTGGAAAGCATCTTAGGTTGTGTGTTTTTGAAAGGCTCGGCATACCATGAGAAGCCTATTCTCCATAGCTCCGCCTCTCTTTTCTTAGCCAAAGCTTTGCCCATTTAGTCCGAACTTTGGTGAGACGCAAGCAAAAATGTATTGTATAAAGCCGGGCATTCTATTTCACATATCGTGCATCTGTCTGAATGATGAAGCGGTGGCATCTGACGACCGACCACATGCAACTCTTGACTGGGCCAACAATAGCTACCCACCTAAAATCTCTTTCGCCCCAAGTGGAGGATCCACTACGAAAAAGATGCTCAGGTCTAGAAGACCAAGATCTGCTAACACTGCTGCTCATCTATCAGGATTGGCCAGAATACCATGCGCATAAAGCGTAGCAGATGAAACCTATTCCCCTACTAGTCAGTCAACCAATGCAGAAATACCCATATAACTTGAATGGATTGATAGACTGGACCCTTGCCTTCCGGCTGAGCTAATAGAAGTTGTCTTGAGCTTGAATGAACGTGTCTTAGAAAAAAGGTACCCTAGTCGCCCCGGTGGAATGCATTGAAGAAAGGAATCCATCTCTTTTAACCAACCCCTCTTGCTAGATTGAGAAAAGGCGATCAAAATGGTTCCAAACCTCCATAGCAAGCTTACTCTTGATGAAGAGGTGATCAATACTTTATTTATCATTCTCCGAACAGCACAAGCATTCGCTTGCTAATCTTATGCCTTTCGTGTGAATTTATTCTCTTAATTGATTCTGAAATCCCCGCATACAAAGTAAAATAAGAGCTTCCACGAAAAAATGCTAATTATTGCAGGAATGGCTTTATCCTAGACAAATTGAGTCCAAGCTTGAATGCCCGTTCGATTTCTTATCAATTCCCAATCCGATTTGAGAATAAGTGACTCACTACGATTCTTTTTCCATATTCCTATGTCCTCCTGATGATATGTGAATATACCCACTATTTCTGATATCATAAACCACTCTGTGAGGCAAAAATGCTTCGATATCATTGAAAAAGTAGTTTCCATGTGCGTCAAGTACATCTATGATTTTGGACAAATAACTAGTAAAGGAGTTGGCCTGGTCAATAAGAGGGAGTCATACTTTGGAATGCTTTTTTCAAAAGAAACTATCTGAAAGCCCCTACGGTTTGCTGCTTCCAAACCTGGTTGTCAGGACTTGGAGTGAAATAAGTTCTATTTTCAGGCAACCCCACAAATACTTAAGGGCTCAAAATAGTGGATTGGAAATGGAGCTAGCACTGATTTCTGGTTCCACCCCTGGCTCTCTGATATTCTTCTCACTGGAAGTACCCCACTTTTATTGACCAGGTAAACTTCATACGAAAAGCTTTTGAAAGATCTTTAAAATGTCTTCTAGTAGGAGGACCCAAAGCCCCTTCCTGAATAGTTAGGCACATAGTATCAAAAAATATCCGGTGAATCTTTCTTTTGTCTTCATCACCACCTCACCAAAAGTTAGCTAACATTTTTTCCAAATGGTCAAGAACTCCCTTTGAAACAGAAATCCCTGCAAGAAGGTGTATAGGCATCGAGAAAAGAACATGTTTGCAAAGTAAGCCGCCCTCCACTGGATAAGAATGCTTTCATCTCCTACCACTTTATTTAATACTCTATCCAGAAGATAAGAATTTTTTTTAATGATTTAAATAGAGGTAGTCCTAGATAAAAATATTAGGAATCAAAGCAAGGAAAGTAGCATTGATGGAACGGGGGATCGCACCTTCAGCGAAGAAATAAGGTGACCAGTTGGAAGTTTTTGAAATCCCAAAAATATTATATATATATATATATATAAAAAGAATCTGGAAAGCCATCAGGCTTTTAGGGATGGGGAGACCTTTTTGGGTTAGTGCGCGCCGACATGCTCAAAATTACCTTTTGAACTTCTTCCATATTAGGAGGGATCATAAGCATCTTATTATCTTCCTCTGTGACTAGAGAGGGGATGGTTTCAAGGATCTCATCTTCAAGCACCGAACCTTGAGAAGAAAGTAATGTGTGAAATAAATTGAGAGCTTCCTGCCATACAGAGACAAGTTCTGAATTTGGTTCAAGGTGCTTATTCTCTATCTTTCTTCGTAAAGCAGAAGTTTTTCAAGGTTACTCTTGGCCGAATCTAACGGAATTTTCTTATCTGCAGACAAACTCTGTTCAAGATCAAATTGGCCTTCTTCATTTTCGACATTTCTATATTCTGAAATAGTTTGCCAATTCAGTGCTTTATTTGTCGAGTCAATCTTCCTGGAGAGACTTGAAAAGGATTTCTCGAGCATGGTTGAGATCAATGTGAAAATCAGAATGCCGAATCCACATTCTTTGGAAACGAAAGACCTCAGGCCTGCGAGTATGATAATCTTCTAAGAAGATTACTAGAGGAGAGTGATAAGAGGATACTCTATGCAAATGGTCAACTCTGGTGGAAGCAGAACGACTTTTATATAGAAGCGGGCAGTCCACATTCAAAAGGATTCTATCTAGTCTGGCCCAGATACAATATTGACTGGTTTGATTATTCCTCCAAGTCAATTTGCTGTCATTGGAAGCCCAATCAAATAATCCAAACTAGAAAATCATATCTTCAAAGCTCATCACTTCAATAAAGGCATTGAAGTCAGCATGCCGACCCCCAAGTTTTTTCTAATGGATCCGCAATTACAGTAAAGTTCCCACTACTAGCCACGGGAAGTTAATGCAAGTCGATATTGTACTCGATGATTGAAGGACCTATCGACTTCCCACACTTATCATGACAACACCACCGATCTATGGCGCTTATGGGGGGCCCTATCATACACGTGCACCACCAGAGTCTTCATAAGAACTCTGGGGCGAGGGCCAAGGTGAACCCGGATTAACGATGAGAAGCGGTCAAATCATTAGCAAAGGCACCAGGACGGACGGTTGGTTGAACCGGGCGATAGCTTCTTCACGTAAGAATGGTATGTTGGGTTTTTGGATCAGATAGCGCTTTCTTTGGGAAAGCAACCAAACCCGGCACATCCAATTCTATTCCGATCAACAACTTGGAGGTATGGCTGAGTGGCTTAAGGCATTGGTTTGCTAAATCGACATACAAGAAGATTGTATCATGGGTTCGAATCCCATTTCCTCCGGTACGGAAATGAAGGGGAGGGGGGGCAAAATTACGTGAGAGAAAGAACCTTTTGGTGGAGTCCAGTCTCCCGGAGGACAGAATAGCTCTTCTTAGTGACTAGGAGCGGAGAGCCCGTTACACCTTGTTTTCTTTGACCGGCCTATCTTCTTTCTATAAGCAAGCTCCCTCCGGCCGTCCAGTCCAACGGTTCTCGGTTGTTGAGCATGTTGGGGGATTAGGTTGCAGTTGAAAGAGCTGCTTGAAAGCTTGACGAACAAGCAAAAAAAGCCTATCTATTCTATTTTCTCAGTTTAGCAAAGGGCTTTTTCCTTACTACTCAAGTGGTAAGGTAGGGCGCTATTCGATGAAGAAAACAAACTTTAGGAAAGTGGTTCAGGTAGCTCAACTGGTTAGAACAATGGACTGAAAATCCTTGTGCCAGTGGTTCGAATCCACTTCTAAGCAGGCGAAAGTTCCAAACCGTAGCCGGGAGCGAGCCGAATTTAGAAATGAAAGTGAAAGAGTAAGCAATAAAATGTGAGCGCTCATGCACTATATGTACGACTTTTTGGCGGTAGGGTTGGGGTGGCTTGCTTGAGGCATATTCAAAAAAAATGGTTGATTACTAGGATTGGTTCTCGCATCCCTGTGCCCAAAAGTATGGGCGAGTTCGGTTTGAGTGTTCATCGATCGGTGGATCTATATGCTTCGGGGTGGTGAGACGAGGCGTAGCATAGTTTGGTCAGCGCATCTGTTTTGGGTACAGAGGGCCATAGGTTCGAATCCTGTCACCATGATGTGGTAGCCTTCTCCGTGGTCGGACTGTAGACAACGCAAAGCATAAATTAAAGACATGATGCCTCGACTAAGTAAAGTGTTTTTGCCCCTTATCGGTAGTTCCGTAGCAGGTTGTTTCGTACGTTTTCTAGGATCAGATAGAAGCACCACCCCAGAATTGATCCTTCTTTTCATCTTACTTTTACTAAGTATGACTCTAGTTTCTCGTTCAACAAAAATAAAAAGGAGTGTGATTCTTTTATTCCTAATATTTTTCATCTCTTTCTTTTTATATTTTCTCCGGATCTACTTACTTTCTCGCTTAGATGTTCTTTTAGTTGATCTTTTCTCTTTTGTATTGGTTTTGAGTGTGGGGGGAGGGTAATGACTTCCTCTTCCGGGCGCTTCAAACTCCTCATCGGAAGATTTATTCGAGCTCCAAGTCCTGTCGGAGCCTTGGCCCCTGACTCACAATATAGCCTTGGAGTCATCGATGATAAATAGGATATTGGCAATGGAAAATACCAATAGCATTTTTTTGATGGATAAGGATAGGGGGTCTATTGAGCAGAAGTAAAACATTCACTCAGGAAGTGTATGTCACGTATATAGATGAATGTTAAGATGAACTGCACCTCCCAAATTACATCCCTCCTTGCATGCATTTGTTGGTTCATTTCCCTCGACAACAAGAATTTAGAGTATATTGTATGGCCGCACAGTATTTTATGATTTTTCGGAGGAATTTATAGCATCCATCTGCTAATGTGTAACGTGCTGCCTGGTGACAAATCACCAACTCAGGAGTCCTTGAAAGCCTTGATCTACGGAACTGAGATATACTTGTGCCCAATGCATGCGTCATTAAAAGTGTCACACAAAATATTATCTTCGCTGAGGCCATACAAATTGAACATTCCAGAATCTTCTAGAGACCGACGCCTGGGTACGGCAATTGAGGTTGCTCCTGCTATTATTCAAGGGCCCATCAGCAAAAATGTCTCGAGGAGTAGTTAAACGGGCAGGAGATAATAACTGAATAATTGTGTGCACTGGTGGACCTTATACTTATGTACCCGGGCTAGCGCCCTCTCTCTCTAGTAGAATGATATATGTTCTTATTCATATATTACCTTCCATTATTTGAAAAAAAACACACAGAAATAAAAAATGTTATGATATTCTTAATGATATTCGGGCTTCTACCCAGCAGAGTCTTCCATAACTGACCGACCGATGAAAGGATAGTTGGACCCGTTGAAAGCCGGCAGTTATTGATGGCTCGGAAAGAAAGCTGGGCTAGGTTTTCTTCCCATAGAGAGACTTATTCTCCTTTCCCGAGTTCTCAAATATTTTCTTTATTCTCTGTTTATTCTATTATCAGTATTATTAGGCAAGTCATCTTTTGAGATAATGTATGGGAGAGTTCCATCTTTACATCATATGAGGACCATTGGTTGTTTATGCTTTGCTAAGTAAGTGGTGGAAGGAGACAAGTTTTCTGCTAGATCAATTGGATCTGTTCTAATGGGGTACTCATTATCCCAGAAGGGCTACAGATTGTATAATATCCTAACTAACTCATTTTTTATAAGCAGGTATGTGAAGTTTATGGAACATGTCTTTCCTTTCCAATTGCTCAAGGAAGGAAAGTTGCAATTATTTCCCAATGGTGTACTAGATTTTCTAGTCACTATTGATGCAGGTTCACTTCAGGATACAAATGGTCCATATCAAGCTAAACAACTAGATGACACTTCCATTCTAGCAGCTGCAGACAATCTTGGTGAAGAAATGCCAAACCCATCACCTGACTCTTTGACTCTTGAAGATATAAAATATCAGCAGCCCATTCTTCAGAATAAAGGGTCTTCATGATGGACACCAGTTGAAAAAGTCAACCAGAACTGCAAAGGAACCCTTGTGGATGCAAGACTATGTCTGCAATGGTTCCCTAATGAAGTTAGAAGGCAAGCAAAGTTGCAGGTGTCCAATGAAGGAGTACATGACACATACCAGAGTAACTACTAAGTTTTAAGCCTATCTATCAAAAATCACTAGTACAAGAGAGCCTATGAACTATGAATAAGTTGCATCAGATTCCAAATGGCTGGAGGCCACGAATCAAGAACTGCAGGCATGCAAGGATAATGGAACCTAGAGCTTGTTTGACTTAGTAGTAGGGAAGAAACCTATTGGATATAAGTGGGTGTTCAACATACAGTATAAAGCCAATGGGAAAGTGGAAAGGTACAAAGAAAGACTAGTTGCTAAAGGATATAACCAAATTGAATGTCTAGACTATCAGTAATCCTTCTCTCCTGTAGTGAAGATGGTAACAGTGAGAGTAGTTATAGCCTTAGTTGCTGCTAACAACTGGAATCTATACCAAATGGATGTATATAATCCTTTTTTTCAAGAGGACCTCCATGAAGAAGTCTATATGTGTTTTCCATAGGGATTACCCAGCGAAGAGGAGAAAGTATGCAGGCTGCATAAATTCCTGTATGGCCTAAAGCAGGCTTCAAGAAACTGGAATCTAAAACTGAATGAGGCAGTAATCAAATCAGGTTTTCTGCAGAGTCATTTTGATTAATCCTCGTTCACAAAGAAGCAAGGGTCAAAGCTAGTAATTGTACTGGTTTATGTAGATGATCTTCTGGTTACTAGGAATGATCAATGATTGATTTCCCCAAATGTATGTTATAAATAAATTCCAAGATCAAGGACCTAGGGGAATTGAAGTTCTTTCTTGGAATAGAAATAGCAAGATCCAAGAAGGGAACATTAATGAATTAAAGGAAGTTCGTTGTAGAACATATCACTAATCTTGTACTATAACAGTCAAAGCCAATAACTACACCAATAGAGTGTAATCAAAGGTTCACAACTGTAGAACATGATCTATGTGTGAACTTTAAAGAAGATGAGAAGTTGGGACATCCAGGTCCTTATCAGAGGTTAGTGGGAAAGCTGATATACCTCACAAAAAATCAACCAAATATATGTTATGCAGTTCATGTGTTGAGCAAATATATGCACTGTCAAAAGAAGTCTCATATGGAAGTAGCTATAAGGGTTGTCAGGTACATCAAAGGAGCTTCATGTTTGGACTTGTTGGTGAGCTTAGAGTAGCCTACTAAGTTGACAGCATTATGTGATGCCGATTGGGCATCACACAATGGGTATGTGATGAAATTGGGAAATTCATTAGTATCATGGAAGTCCAAGAAGCAATGCACAGTATCAAGGAGTTCAGCAGAGGCAAAATATATGAGCATGACAGCAAGAGTTGCAGAAATTTCATGGCTGACAAGACTTTGTGAAGAACTAGGAGCAGAAGTTGAGCTACTAGTGGAGCTACACTGTGACAGTAAAGCAGCGATTCAAATTGCTACGAATCTCATATTTCATGAACGTATGAAGCACATAGAGATAGATTTTCACTTTATAAGAGAGAAGATCAACATGGAGTTTCAAAACAAAATATGTAATGTCAAAGGATCAAGAGGCAGACTTATTCACAAAGGAACTAGGAAAATCACAATATGAGTACTTGATAGGCAAGCTAGGAGTGCTCAATCTATTTGCACCACCTACCTTGAGGGGGTAATTGAAGAGAGTAGTGTCACATGATAGTCACGTGACTATGAAGTTAGTTGTAGTTAACTGTAGTTAGTTGTATAGGTTAGATGTAACTAATTATTGGATAAGCGGTTATGTAGTTAGCGGAGAAGTAAGCATGATTAGTGTATATAAATAGCAGATACCATTGTATTGATCGATAACGCTGAATGAGAAGAGCTCTATTCATTTTGCTCTCTATGAAATTCCCTTAATAGAATCTTCTTCCTTTCAGTTCTTCATCATAGATTGAGCTAATTTTCAATCTTATCATGGTATCAGAGTCAGGCTCATCCCAATTATTGTAACTGGTATTGGGCACCCATTTATGTTGTCCACGCTCCAGAGGTCTGGGCGTGAGGGGAATATTGAGTTGTCCCACATCGGAGGAATTTGAGGTCCTTGGTCTCCTTATATGGCTTGGGAAATTCTCACCTCATAAGCTAGCTTTTGGAGTTGAGTTAGACCCAAGGTCCATTCTTATCAGAATTTCTTCAAATAAATATAAAGTTTAAACCAAAGCGGATTCGGCTTAACTCTCTAGCTCCGCCCCTGGTTCTATATATTTTCCCCGTTAATAAAAAAATAATATCACATAAATTATAACGGGATTGAGAATAAAATAACTCATGTAACGTTGTTGGGAAAATATATCCCATTCCCCCCACCCCCCCCAAGAATAATATTCACCGTAAATAATAATAATACAAGAAAGTAACAATAACATCAAATTATTTAACGGGGTAAAATATAATATTCGAGCAGAGCAATTTTATCAATATAATATTACAACTTAGTAGTATCAAGAGAATACTACAATTTCAAAAGAAATAACACTTTTAATTTTATGACATCTCACTATAATAATATTGTCATTCATTATTCATCTCACGGATAATAATATTTGCATTATTTTCACTGCTTTGCTTTCTATTTAGGTTCTCTTTGTTTTCTTTGGTGTATTAAACATAGAATGAAGCATCTCTATTTATTGGCAAAATTGTCAACCTCTCAGCCAATCAAATTTGCTCATTCAACAATTTGCGTATTGTTGAATTAGCCGCCCAACTTGACTTCTGCCGCCCACCTTCTTCTTCAACTTTTCAATCATTTTCTTTATTTTATTTATGGTTCCCACAATCACACGTAAGTTGCACCCAGCGTTTAGTACATAAAAGATGACCTATGGTGCTACAAAAGAAAAGAAAAGAAGAGAGCTAAGGAAAAAAAAAAAACAGACGGTGGGAAATGGAAGAAATCAACAGCAAAACTCATGTTTTAGTTCTTCCTTGCCCCGCACAAGGCCACATAAATCCAATTGTTCAATTTTCCAAAATTTTGGCATCAAAAGAAGTTAAGGTGACAATTCTCACGATAGATTTCGTATGCAAAACCATGCTATTAGATTGTGGCCCATTAATAAACATTGAGTCTATTCCACACAAGGCAATACCAGGAGAAGGACTTGATAATTTTCTTGAATGGTTCCAAACATTGATGTTAGAAAAATTCAATGGTATTGTTGAGAAATTTGGTGATTCTGAATATCCTGTGAAAATTGTTCTATTTGATTCAATTATCACTTGGATAATTGACTTAGCACATGAGCTAGGTTTAAAAGTGGCTGCATTTCATACACAACCTGTTGCTCTCTCTGCGTTGTACTATCATATCGATCACGAAGACTCAACAAAAAATATTCCTTTTGACGGTTCTGTTCCTGTTTCGTTGCCTTCGCTTCCGTTGATGGAAAAAGAAGATTTGCCTTCTTTTATCCGTGAGACTGATGCATATCCTACTGTTAAAAGACTTGCCTTTGACCAGAACTTCAATTTCAAGAAAGCAGATTGGCTTTTATTCAACACATTTGACATGTTGGAGGAGGAGGTAGTGTGTATATATATATATATATATATATATGTATATATATATATTGTGTTTATCTTTTTCATGCTCCTTACAAAAATATTAAAAATGAGAGATTTTTTATTGTTTTACCCTTATTTATATCTTAACATATAATCTCTTTTCATTTAATATTTACTCATAATTAAGGTATTTGTTGTCTTCAAGATTAATCAATATTAAGAGTAAAAAGAGAAAAAAAAATAATTAATTTAGTCTTGAACTTCAAAAATAATAAATATTTTGAGATAACTATTTTTAAAAATCACCATAAATAATTTGAGTTGAAAGGAGTATTTCTAAGGAGGCCAAACTTAGATGCATATTAAATAAGTACACTTACTCCCTTCAATTCATTTAATATGACAATGATTGATTGGTCACGTACCAAATTTAATGAAGTAAAAAAAATGAATATATTTGGCATTTAGTACTCTTAGAATTTGTGAATTTAAGTACATCATAGTATTTTTTATGAATATAAAAGCATGTTATTAGGGGCAAAATAGAAAGTCCGGATTTTCAAATATAGAAATGAGCTCTTTTTTTTTTAAATAGTAACCCCCAGCGTACTACAACAACATAAGTATTTAATCTTTCCTTAAACATAAATATTCTTTAGTATGCAGATACACACAAATCTGTACATATTTCTATATCAATAATCATAAGTTTTTGGGACATATCTCTTGATATGATGGTGTGAAGGTTAAGAGTTAGAGTAGAAGTCTAGTGGGCAGTCGAGCATTTTGCTCTTTTTTTCTCAGACCGGTAGCACAAGTGTTAGTATAGCATACTTTTTACTCGCATATTATTATCTTTACCTCATTTTTGATTGATATCTTTCGCTTTGGTTCTCTTAATTTCTTGTCTGTTTTATTACTACTTGTGGCATATGCTTATTTTCATATGATCTCTAGCCGATGGTCTATCAGAAATACCCTCTTGCCCTCTCAGGATAGGAGTAAGGTTTGCGTACATATTATCCTTCTAATACCTCATTTGTATGAACTCACTAGGTTTATTATTATTTTTGTTGTTGTAATTATTTTATCTTTTTGGTGCTGAATTTATACAGGTGGCGAACTGGTTAAGGAACAAATATTCAATTAAAACTATCGGACCAGTCGTTCTGTCAATGTATCTGGACAAAGAATATGACTCAAGTCTAACCAAGCCACATTATGAAACATGTAAGAAGTGGCTAGACTCAAGGAAAATTGGCTCAGTTATTTATGTATCATTTGGAAGTATGGCCAGTCTAGGAGAAAAACAAATGGAGGAATTAGCATTGGGATTAATAATGAGCAATTCCTATTTCTTATGGGTTGTTAAAGATACTGAAGAAAACAAACTTCCAAATGAATTCAAGTCCAAAGCATCAAAGAAAGGACTAATTGTAAATTGGAGTCCTCAACTTGATGTCTTAGCTCATCAATCAGTTGGTTGTTTCTTTACTCATTGTGGATGGAATTCAACGCTTGAAGCGTTGAGTTTGGGAGTGCCAATGGTGTGTATGCCTCAGTGGGCTGATCAACCAACCAATGCAAAATTTATTACTGATGTATGGCGAATTGGAATTCGAGTTAAAGCTGAAAAAGATGGTATAATTACCAGACAAGAAGTAGCAAGTTCAATAAAGGAAGTGATGGAGGAAAAGAAAGGTGTAATGTTAAAAGAGAATGCAATTAAATGGAAATTTTTTGCTAAGGAAGCAGTTGATAAAGGAGGAAGTTCTGAGAAGAATATTGAAGAATTTATTCAAGCTTGTGTATTAGGAAAAAATGAGTTTACATATTAAAGATAATGTGTCCTGACACGTGGATTAGTCAAATGGTCAAAGAATTAAAGTTAGCCAAGAGGTATGAGCAACAATGCATACGAACAAAGGTAGCGGAAGGCACGAGCAATTATTTAAGTAATTCAACACCCGTACCTATTTAAGACATTTAAAGCTCAACAATTGTGAAGAATCAAGGGATGAACCTCACAGTGCATGAAACTCCAAATATAGTATTTAATATGTATTAAATACTAAAAACGTTAGACAATATATATATATATATATATATATATATATATATATATATATATATATAATGTAATGATTGTGTAACGTAACATTTAATATCATTAAATACTCATAATAGCCTTGTTATGACAAAGATAAGGCCCATATCCCCAAAATAGCTATAAAAGGGAGGGGAATAAACAATTGTAGGGACACAAAAACTCTATTGAAATATACACTGATTTACTTGGTTTCTGATTATATTATTCTCAAATTTCTTTCTTTATTCACTTTTCTGATTATCAAAAACTCGTATTCTTTTAAATCCTAGTTTTGATTGAAAAACTATTTTTTGATTAAACAAATTGGTTCAGCTACCTGGAATATGATAATCTATTCTCTTCAGCTACACTTTCTTTGTTGCTTTCACCATGTCGAACAACAAAAAATTCATACAAGAAAACTAAAATCAACAACAACTTGATGGAGAGTGAGATAATAATTTCCCACATATCTCTCCTCGGAGGTCTCGCGAACCATCTCCTGATGGGTCTCAAGCAGAAGAACAATAAAATGAAGTGTTTGCGGCTTTACAAAAAGTCATTGCCTCACATGTCAATAAAGTTGTTCAAGCTCTCGTGAATAGGTTACCTCTAGCACCACCCACACCTACTCCGAATAACAACACTTAGGAGAATCCTCATTTTGGCCTCGTTAACTCTGGCAATGATGGAACTCCGAGTGAATCACAGCAGGGAGACCCAGATAACTCAGGTAATTCTTATATGCACGATTTAATAATAATGTTGCAGAAATAGCTCAAGGATCAAAAGGATTACATAAAACAAATACATGGTATGCCGCCTGTAATCAATGGGGTGGACATAGATAAATATTCACAGCAACCCTGGAAGCCAAGTGCTGCTCCCCTTCCAATTCATAAGAAGTTTAAGATGTATGATATCCCAAAGTATGATGGAACAACAGACCCACGAGACCATGTGACTGCATTCACAACTGACTTGAAAGCGAATGATTTGACCAAACAAGAAATTGAATATGTACTAGTCAAAAAATTTGGAGAAACACTCACAAAGTGTGCCTTAACATGGTATTATCTTTTACCCTAAAATTCTATTGATTATTTTTCTGAGCATGCAAATTCATTCATAAAAGCACACTTGGGGGCTCAAAAAGTTCAGAAAGGGATGGAAGAAAATTTCAAAATAAAGCAAGGGGATTCAAAATTACTCAAGGATTTTGTGAATAGATTCCAACGTGAAAGAATGACTTTTCCCCCTATACCTGATAATTGGGCTGCAATAGTTTTCGCAAGCAATTTGAACAACAAAATGTTGGAAACACATTCTCAATGCAATATACTAAAACGTGTGTTCTTTTGTATAGGTTTTGATGAATGACAAACGAAGCGAAAATTGATATATGACGAAGTTCAAGAAACAAGCGCACAATTGATACACAACGAGATTCAAGCTCAAGACAAAGTTTTATAGTTTAATTGAGTCATTCTTAATTGTGATCTTGATCCTACAACTTGACTCGTAACATGGCTTCTCTCATAAAACTATTTTCCAAAATCATGCATATTTAATTTAATGTCAAATGATTTTAAATCATGCATATTTACAGTAGTCAAAATAATTTCTAGACATGCCTTAAAAATCTGGACTAAGATAATCGATTATGTACTTATGATAATCGATTGTTTTAAGCCAAGACTGCATGACAATCGATTGTGAACTAATGACGATCGATTGTGAGTAAGACAGTGAGCATCAGGTTTTTCAAACCTGCATGACAATCGATTGTGAACTAATGACAATCGATTGTGACTGAGGCAGTGTCCATCAATGTTTTTCAAAACTCAGAGTAATCGATTATGAACTAATGGTAATCGATTATGTTTAAACAGTGTCTTCCAGTGATTTTCAAATTTATTAAATAATCGATTGTTACATTGGACAATCGATTGTCAAAGAGACAGTGTCTAAAATGTTTTTCAAAAACTAATAAGTAATCAATTATTGACTTTGTGCAATCGATTGTGAAGCTGACCGTTGTCGTAAAGTTTTCAAATACCGTCAGGTAATCGATTATTGATTCTGTATAATCGATTGTTTTGATTAAAATCCGGAAAAGATTTTTTGAACTTTATTGGGTAATCGATTATTGATTTTGTATAATCGATTGTTTTGATTAAAATCCGGAAAAGATTTTTTGAACGTTGCTGAGTAATCGATTGTTGATTCTGGACAATCGATTATTTGTGGTAAAATCTGGAAAGGATTTTTTGAACGTTGCCAGTAATCGATTATGGATTGTAAGTAATCGATTATCAAGCGTAAAAACTGGGATTGAATTTTGATCTGACTGGCAGACAATCGATTGTTGGGGTTTGACAATCGATTGTCAGTGAGTAAAATCAGCAACTCTTAACTGGCAATTAGGCAACGGTAATGCCAAGTTTTTCAAGTATAAATACAACTTCATTTCAGTATTTTAAACACAACAACATACTACAACTGATCATTACATTGCTATAAGCTTGCATACTTTTGTTTATCATTTTATATTCAATTTCATAAAGCTTTTGAGAGCCATATTCTTGTCCAAAGTTGTTGTGATCTAGAGCTTACTTCTTTTACTCATATCTACTCATTAAGGAGTATTTTGTTTGAGTGTTTAGTGTTTTATACACTTGTAAGAGAATTGTAATTCTCTTGTTGTAAGGAACTTGTGTTTCCTTGGTTGAAGTCTTGGAGTGTTGTATCTCCGAGCAAAGGTGTTAAGGCTTGTGTCCTTAAGTTGTAAAGGTTTGTTGGGCACCCGTAAGCTTAACAAGTTAGTGGAAAATCTCGAGAGAGTCTCTCGGGGACTGGACTAGCCACGTGTTGTGGTGAACGAGAATATATCGGTGCGTTCTTTCCTTTTTGTTAATTTAACGCACTTATCTATTTCCTGCAAATTTTAATTTCCGCAAGTTTACGCTAAATTTTATTATAACGCTATTCACCCCCCCTCTAGCGTTAAGCGCTTTATCTAACAATTGGTATCAGAGCCCAACTCTATGAAAACTTAACAGTTTGAGAGAACCATCCATGGCTTCTACTCGTGATTCTTTTGCAGGAATTGATGAAGGACAGTGCTCCACACGACCACCTCTATTCAACGGTACAAATTACACGTACTGGAAGGAGAGGATGAAGATCTTCGTTCAGTCCAACAGCTTTCACCTTTGGAAGGTGATAATGAAGGGAAACCAAATTCCAACAAAGAAGGTGAAAAACGAATGGGTTCCCAAGTGCGAGGATGAGTATGACGCGGATGACATCCGAAAGGTTCAAAATAATGCTAAAGCAATTAATTTATTATGTTGTGCTGTTAATGCTGACGATTACAGGAAAATATCGTGTTGCACAACGGCAAAGGAGATGTGGGACAAGCTAGAAGTTACGAATGAAGGTACGGACCAAATAAGGGAAGCAAAAATTGATTTCCTAACCCATTCTTATGAATTATTTCACATGAAGGAAGGTGAAAAGGTGGACGAAATATTTGAGCGATTCTCAATAATCGTAAATGACCTACATGCTCTCAAGAAAACATTCACTTATAGAGAGCTCGTACGAAAAATTCTTAGAAGTCTCACACCAGCATGGAGATCAAAGGCCTATGCAATTCAAGAATCCATGGGCGTTTCAAACGTCACCATCGACGCACTAAGAGGTAATGATGCATACTTTAGGCCAAATTTTGAATCCCTTAGGACCTAGCAATGGCCCTCAACCGAGAAACAATCACTCTAGAAATGCTGCCAATCCTAGAGCTCATAGTAGGACAAATAATTCTCATGAAATGCGAAATAGTCATAGTGTTCAAAATAGAGTAAGAAATTTTCATCCGTCTAGTTACTATGAACCTAGAAGGATGCATAACCCAAATGTGACTTGTCATTATTGTAGACGTATTGGTCATATTGCTCCTGCATGCTTTACACGTCATAGACATATTACTCAATCGCATCATTATAATATGCCTAACCCCCAAGGACCCAAGATGGCATGGGTACCTAAAGAACATTAATTTGTTTTGTAGGTGTGCTTGAAGGGATCAAGTGTACTATGGTACCTTGATAGTGGATGCTCCAAGCATATGACGGGAGATGAATCCAAATTCCTTTAAATAGAGCACAAAGAAGGAGGAAGTGTTATCTTCGGTGATAACAATAAAGGAAAGATCATCGGCATCGGCTCGGTCGGTAAGGATGAAAAATCCTCTATTAAGCATATATTACTTGTTAAAGGATTAAAGCATAATCTCTTGAGCATAAGCCAATTGTGTGACAAGGGAAATTTTCCTTTATTTGATTCGGATGAATGCTTAGTGTTTAGACGTAGTGATTTCAAAATTATCCTTCGTGGCTTTAGAGTGGATGATATTTATATGGTTGATCTTGCTAATTCCTCACCCGATTATGTTGATTGTCTAATGAGTAAAGAGGATGATACTTGGCTATGGCATCGTAGAGTAGCACATATCAATATGCATCTTTTGAACAAATTGATTTCTCAAAACTTAGTTGTTGGTCTTCCCAATTTAAAATTTTGAAAACGACTCTATTTGTGACTCGTGTCAAAAGGGGAAGCAAACAAAAGCATCTTTCAAATCTAAAAACATTGTTTCAACTTCTAGACCATTGCAATTGCTTCATATGGATTTATTTGGTCCCTCTCGCATTGAAAGTCTAGGAAGAAATAGATATGCTTTTGTGATTGTTCATGATTACTCGAGATTTACTTGGACTTTATTTCTTGCCAATAAAAGTGATGCTTTTCAAAATTTTAAATATTTTCTTAAGCGTGTTCAAAATGAGAAAGAAACAACCGTCACTTCAATTAGAAGTGATCATGGGGGAGAGTTTGATCACAATCTCTTTGCGGACTTCTGTGACGAACTCGGAATCGAGCATACCTTTTCCGCTCCACGTACACCACAACAAAATGGGGTGGTGGAAAGGAAAAATTGGTGTCTCGAAGAGATGGCTAGAACCATGCTCGACGAAGCTAAGATACCCAAATATTTTTGGGCGGACGCCGTGAGTACCGCTTGCTATGTTCTAAATAGATTAGTAATTCGGCCGATACTCATGAAAACCCCCTATGAACTTTATAAGGGTAGAAAACCAAATATTTCCCATTTTAGAGCTTTTGGTTGCAAATGTTTTGTTCATAACAATGGCAAAGACCAATTGGGTAAATTTGATGCTAAGTCGGATGAAGGTATTTTCATTGGATATTCCTCACGTAGTAAAGCATATAGGGTCTTTAATAAAAGAACCCAAATTGTGGAGGAATCCCCTCATGTTGTATTTTCCGAAAATAATGCTCGCTTGGCGAGAAAGGATTCCGGTTTTGATCTTGCAGGTATCTTAGATAGCTTGAAAGACAAAATACAAGAGGAACCACCCAAGGAAAATAAAGATGAAACTGAGGAACAACCAACGGAAGAAGCGCCACAATTGGAAAAAGAAATGAATATGCCTAACGAGTGAAGGACAATCAAAGATCACCCTCTTGAACAGGTAATTGGAGACATCGGAGGAAAGGTAAGTACCCGAAACTCTCTTAAGAACACTTTAGGATACACTTCTTAAGAGCTCACGTTCTCACTTGGCAACACTAGTTTAAGTTATTACTTCTTTACAAATTACTGACTTGAGCGTCGGAGACGTTTAATTCTATTTTGCAGGTATCGCGCTAAAAGATAAGGGGAATTATAAAGTTTTGGCACAGAACAATCGATTGTTCCAAGCAAATAATCGATTATTTTACTGTGCTAAAAATCGATTAGCAGTATCACTAATCGATTGTTTATGGTTTATGTTTATTATGCAGTTTTGTTTAATAATTGATTCCTTAAATTGTATAATCGATTTCAGTCTCAGCCATTCAGCAATGCTTTTCCAAAACAATCGATTATTCCACTTTTGACAATCGATTATTTCATGTCAGAAATTTAAACTCTTGTTACCGTTTGGCTCCTCAATCGATTTGTGTCAGTTCCAAGTCAGGTCATAACTCTTCAACAATCGATTATTGCATCTCAACAATCGATCGTCTAACGGTCAGTGAATTTATTTTACCGTTTCTGACTGATTTGGCTTTAAATTCTCAGCAGATCTCTTCCATAAATGATAAGCCACTCTCCCCTCTATAAATAGGCTTCATATATGTTCATATTCATTCACTCAAGCATCAATTTTAGCTTTCAAAATATCAAATTTACTTGATAATAGTATTATTAGGCTCTCTAACTCTCCTTGGAGTTTTTCTGCTTTTTATGTTAATAATAGTGCAGAAAAGGAAAGAGGTGCACCAAGGCTTGTTATTAATTATAAGCCTTTGAATTCGGTCCTTAAATGGATCCGACATCCAATCCCTAACAAAAGGGATTTCCTTAAACGAACTTATAAAGCAAACCTTTATAGTAAGTTCGATATGAAATCTGGATTTTGGCAAATTCAAATTAAAGAGAATGATCGTTATAAAACTGCATTCAATGTACCTTTTGGTCATTATGAGTGGAATGTTATGCCTTTTGGGTTAAAAAATGCCCCTTCTGAATTTCAGAATATTATGAATAATATTTTCAATCCTTATTCTTATATGTCAATTGTTTATATTGATGATGTGCTAATATTTTCTGAGGACATTGATTCTCATTTTAAGCATCTTTCCACATTCTTTAAAGTTGTGAAAAATAATGGTTTGGTTGTTAGTGCTAAAAAGATTAAGCTCTTTCAAACCTCTATTAGGTTTTTAGGCCATGACCTATACCAAGGTACCTACAAACCTATTTGTAGAGCCATTGAATTCTCGTCTAAATTTCCTGATGAAATTAAGGATAAGACCCAGCTTCAGAGATTCTTAGGAAGTCTTAATTATGTTGCTGACTTTATCCCTAAAGTTAGACAAACTTGTGAGCCTTTATATCTTAGGCTTAGAAAGAATCCTATACCTTGGGGAGATGAACGAACCCAAAGTGTTATGAAGATTAAGAGATTAGTCCAAAATCTTCCTTGTTTAGGGATACCCAATCCCGATGCTTTTATGATAGATGAAACTGATGCATCTGATATAGGATACGGAGGTATTCTAAAACAGCAAATAGACCAAAATAGTTGCGAGCAACTGGTGAGATTTACTTCTGGTATCTGGAATAATACCCAGAAAAATTATAGTACTGTTAAAAAAGAAGTTTTATCTATAGTATTATGTATTACTAAATTCCAGGACGATTTAGTAAACAAAGAATTTTTACTTCGGGTTGATTGCAAATCGGCCAAAGAAATTTTACAAAAAGATGTTAAAAATCTTGTTTCAAAACAAATATTTGCTAGATGGCAAGCTCTACTATCTAGTTTTGATTTCAAAATTGATTTTATAAAAGGGGAAAATAATTCTCTTCCAGACTTTCTAACCCGAGAATTTCTTCAGGGCCATGAAGCCATCAAAAACTAGCCCATTCAAGAATGTCAAGACTGAAAGGCAGCTATCAACAGCTAGACCTTTCATTCCCGCTAATTTGGCCCAATTAAGGCCTTCCTTTCCTCCTCTTCCTAGTCCGCCCCAAAGCCAAAACAAGTTTACCGTTTTAGGAGAAATCCCAAAACTTCCAGGCCCAAATCCTGAATCCTCCTCTGGATCCACTTCTAAGGTCCAGAACAAATCTAGTTACGAAACAAAGACCCCCGAGTCTTTTGCCCAAGCTGTGGACCCTAAAGTCCAAATTCAAAATCCTTCTTCTCAACCCATTGAGACTTTTGAATTCTTAACCATTAAGGTTTCTCCCATCTTAGCCCTCGATAAAGAGTTTGAATCAGGACGAGTCCAAGACCTTGTAAAGCCTTGTTACAATTCGTCCAACTACGTTGATAGTTCTGACCCTCTTCACACTCGCCTCCATTTTAGTTGACACAGATTCCATTGAAGTGGAACATGTTTATTCTGATAGAAATCCTGATTTTATCTTATATTCTCAATTTACAATCAGAAAGATTTTATCTCCTTTTGAATGGCATGTTGACCATCTTCTTACTCCCATACGTCTTAGTATGAACCATAAACCACAGACATACAACTGGTATACATACCAACAAGCTTGGTATAATTTCATGTATCTTAGACCAGGTCATACTTGGTTTATTAAATACAGTCCGGAAGTTATTAAGGCCATTATTCCCAGATGGTTCTATGACTGGTGGAAGACTTTCGGAGGAAAGTTAGAAAACCTCCCACAACAATTTCTTAAGAAATTCGAAAATTTCCAAACTACACAAGAGATCACTACTCTTCCTTCCCACATTAAAATGTGTAAGTATTATATCCAAAAGAGGATTTCTTTTATTATCAGCTGGGATTTCAAAGTTGCGGAATTCGATAGGATTAGATACCTATCCAAAGAAGTAAAAGTTAAAGGTTGGATTCCAAAACCTAAGGCATCAACTCCTGATAAAGGAAAAATTGTCGTGGGAAAGACATCTCCATAGTCCAAGTCATCCAAAGCAGAAATGAGGAAGAAGCTCCAGAAGGCTCTTCAAGATATTGACAACCAGGATGAAGAAACTATTATGCAACTTTTTGAAGAAGCTACATCGTCTGCTGAGTCAGGTAACGATGATATGTGTAATCCTAAAGGTATTGCTCAAGCATATCTAGAAGGATTTTATGATTAGGATTTACTTTTCCGAAGAGTCAAGTTACTATTCGGTGGGAATGCCCACTTTGTGTCCTGTGAATACCCACTTTATCACTACCTTCCAAAAGAAGGAAAAACTGAGGGGTATGCGTCTTTTTATTGTCCACTAAGGTCAAGTCTAATTATTGTCCACAAAGGTCAAAAAGTTGGGTCCCATGATGGTCCCCGGGTCATAAGAAATCTTATCCTTATCTTTTTTTCACATGGGTTCACGTTTCTTTAATAATTAAAGAACCCCACGGTATTGTCGGCAAGATCTAAGCCGTCCACTTGTATCTAAAGAGATAAACTCTTTTGGTGTCAGAGGTCTATTTAAAGACTCTCGTCTTGTAATATGAGGCAGGTCCAATTTTCGACTTAGAAAATTTTAGGCACTTCCTCTTGCAATAATCCCTTTGTCTCTCTTGTAATAATCCTTTCGTTTTGTAATATCCCTTCATGTTCATTGAATAAAAGCTTGTTTTAAGTAAGTATTTCATCTTCTTTACTACTGTTTTACTTCTTTTATTAATTAATTTCCGGTCCCCAATTAATTTTAAAAATAGTTTTTTCTTTTAAAAACATACTTTCTTTAGGTGAAAGAGTTTGAACAAAAGGGAAAAATACCTCTTGACCGAGGATACAAGCATGAATGCCATCTATATCATTAGTATAAGGTTTAAGCTGGCTAATGAATGGCATCCCCAAAATAATATCTTCATTGATATTTTCAGTGATTACAAAATCATTTGTAAAGCAAATATTGTTATTACAAATATGGGCTTTAGACAATTTGTAATCAATTTTCATTCGCTCACCAGTGGCGGAGTATAAACGAGTTGTACTTTTTTCAAGGTACTTAAGAGGAATAAGACCTTTCACTATACAGTTACGGTCAGCTCCACTGTCAAATAAAGCAACTTTGTTAAGAACAAAATTTTTTGCAATTACTATTTTGACAGGAATATGTTCACTAATAGATTTAATAGTGGACACAGAAGGACCGGGATTAGTGGAAGCAGTAGTATTCAGAAGACCTGGATCAACAGGTTGATCTCCAGGAAAATCATACCCTTTTTCAGGAAAAGAGTCAATCTTCTCAAAAGTGTCATGAAGGACTTGAGAAGTAAGGGATTCCGTCTCGATCTTATTTAGACGAGATTTTAACTGTCTAACTTCTTGCTTAAGAGAATTCATCTCCTGACGCAAGTCAGACATCGAGGGCTCAGCAGGTTTATCAAACCTATTGAAAACTTGTTTCATACTAAAAGGTTCTATGGCCATTGACGAAGAAGGTTTCTTTTGGTCAGAACCCAGGATAATTTTCTTGAGTTCAATCAAATACTTGGCACGAGATTCATCATCCTTGATGTGATCAATAATATCAAAAAGGACTTCCTTGGAGTCCGATGTGATCATACTAAGGGTATTGGAAGGACATCCGCAAAAAAACACCTTTACATGATTCTTCGCAAGAATCATCAGATTCTGACTGACTGTCATTAGTTTCATAAGCGACGTTGATATTCTCTTCGTCACTGTACTCTTCGGAAGAGGAATTACTAGAATCAGACTCGCTTTCCTGGAGGATAGAAAAGAGTTTTTCTTTAGTATCCTCATCTAGTCCTAAAAGGTTTATCTTCTTCTTCTTTTTAGAAGATTTACACTGGTTAGCTCTATGACCAGACTTACCACAAGTCCAACAAACATCTTCTTTATGGGAAGGTCTTTTCTTCCTAAATTTGTTCTTCTTAGGTTCATACGACCTATCCTTTGAATTGTTTTTTCTAGGCTTTCTAGATTTATAAGAGGACTTAGACTTAGATTTCTTCTTAGCATGCTTAGAAGGAGGATAGTCTATATTGCCATAACCAAAGTCTCTACAGAAACTGCCTAATTCTGCTTTGGAGGTCAATCTATCTTTCTTAAGGTGACTCTTAAGTTTTAGGTCCTTACATAGTTCTAGAGCTGTGGTATTAATAAGACTAATAATGTCTCCATAAATCATAAGATCATAGGGTACCTTACCGCCACACCTATCTCTTATTTTTGATCTAACCTTTTCGGCAAATAAAGGGGGAAGACCGCTAATAAATCTGTCTTTCCAGAAATCGCTATTGCAGTCAGGTCTAGTAATAATTTTGACCATAAACTGGTCTTTATACCACCTAAAGTCACTTAGTCGAGGGCAACGAAGATTGTTAAGGATTTCAAGACTCCTGTCTTGGAAGAGTTTTGGATCACCTACAAAGTGTTTGGCAATGTGGTAGAGCAGAGTTGCACAAGCATCCTCTCTAGTTTCAGATTCAGAGGTTTCCATATCACTAACTGTTTTAACAGTAGTAATAATGGTGGTTGCGTTGAGGATTTGAAGCTTAAGTTCTTCAGTGACATAATTATCCCACCAATACCTAAGAATACCAATAAAACAAGCAGTGATCATGGCAGCTACTTCTTTATCAGAAGAATTTCGCAGCTTATAACTGGTAATACACACCCCCATTTCGTGAAGGACACGATAGATTTGATGTTCGGCAAGACCATCAATATTCCATTCAACGATGCCTCTACCATCATGAGATGATTGAGACTGGAAACCATCTTCCTCATACTGAGTATCAGGAAAAGAGGGACGACTATAATAGTTTCGCCTATGGGGGTATCTATCAGAAAGTTTGAGAAGAGAGTTATCAGAAAGGGTTCTAACACTCTCAGAATTGTTGGTGCTGTTCTCTTTAGTTGGTCGAGAACTGGATGTTTGATTAGAAGTCTCTTTTGCTTTTGAAGCATTAGAAACTTCTTTTACCTTATTCTCACTTGAAACATGAAAGTTGGCTAGTTTTTCGGTAATCTGTTCAACCATGTTACCAGAGACAGAGATATTTTCGCTAAGTTTAGGAAACAATTCCCGACGAAATTCAGGAGGCTTGAATATGGGATTAGGCTCTATGGTACTATTTTTACTAGGCCTAGGGATACTTAGACTAGGAGTTAGTCTAGGATTTGTTTCTTCAATTTGAAGGGAAACAGTGTGCAACAACTTGTTAGTGTAATTGTTTTGTTCGACAATTTTGTCTATGTCCGCATTAGAGGGTGTACTCGTAGGATTACTGCTTTTGAGTTTAAAAGGAGAAGCAGAAACAATGGTGTTGGAATGAGGAATTTTAATTCCTTCAAGAGGAGGAGTGACAGACTTAACAACCTTGTTGGTTTGAGTATACCACTTATTTACCAGAACTTGTAAAGACTCATTCTGGTCATCTAATTTTCCAGTGATTTCAAACCACTTAAAATATTCAATATCACACTTCAAGCGCTTCATATCTGAAATCCATTATTTTCCAAAATTCGCTTGTTGACTCTTCGAATAGGTAGCAGTGTACCATTTGACCCTTAAAGCGTTTTTAGGGTCAAGCCAGAGTCTTTTTAAAGCGGTAAGATTAGGGGTATAATCTTCCTCGATTTTAATGACATGAAGAACAGGGTCTGAATTTTGCCTTGGAGGCGCCATATCAGACTCTGTGTGACTAGAGGGTTCCTGAATAGGTTCTTGAACTTGAGTTTTATAAAAAACTTCTGGGATACCTCCCGAAAAATCTACACCATCAACTTGACTATTAATAATAGATTTATTAATAGCAGATCTAAAGGAGCAAGAACGAGTAAATACTTCTTCCCGGGGGTTTGAAGAAGTAGAACCTACTGTGAAAGTTCTACGAGGTCGAGAGTTCAGGAATTTAAGGTCAACTGAACCATCGGAGTTTTGGATGATTCTGTCTATTTGGCGATTCTCTGTATGAGAGGATGCAGGTTGGGTAATGGCTTCAAAGTGCCAAACAGTATTGGCTAAAAGGTCATTCCACTGAAGAAGGCGAGGAACAAAGATGGTACTATGTTCATGGTTAGCTTCCATTAACATAGTCGCACCTTTGGTACTCTCTATCCTTGCTTTCGGAGCAAGGGTAGTAGACATCAACCGATAATAAACACGGTATATAACAGCTATTTCACGAGTTTCGGATTTGCTGTTCATATTAAGAGTTTTGATATTAAGCGTTAATGTATCTAACACATTAGGATCATTAATATCAATAGAGAAATTAGGATAACAATTGAAATAAACAGGGCCACCCGCTAAATTACTTTCAAGTGCTCCTAACAAAGAATCATCAATGTTAAGAAAACGTGCATCACGTAAAAGTGCACAAACAGGGATATTCAGTCCTTTTCTAAACAAAGGCTTAACAGCAACTTGCACAAGGCCAATATGCAAATAATTAAAACTAGATTTATATCTAATTATATCATGCTCATGTAACAATTTTATAACTTCTAAAGAATTATTAATAGCAACAGTTGATTCACATGTTTTAATATTATGCTTCTTAATGAAATTAAAGTGACCTATCTGGTAGATCTTATGAAAAGGTTCAGCAGGGATACTCCAGTTATCCAAATTAGACTCAGTTAAAGCAATCTGAGTAGATCTAGAAGATAAGTTAACAGTATTTAAAATATTTTGATTCATGTCAAAATTAAAATACTGTCCTGGAACTAATACATGTGCAAAATCACAAGTGTAAGATATTCAGATAAAAGAAAATAACAAAGATCAAATTATAGAAAGTCCTAAATCTAAATATCTAGGTTCATAATGATCTAAACGTTCTCTTGGTTTTACCTCTTTTCTCTCTAGAGTTATCTAGGCTACGGGAACACCTAAGGGTCACAATAAACGCCTACCGCGGCTAACAAGGACCACAAGGACAGGCTTGCCAACGTACTCTCCGGATATTAATCGGATACCTCACACACTTAGAGAGAAATAAGAACCTCACACAAAATAGATCAGATATGAAACAAGATAAAAGATTTAATACTTAGAAATAATTTAATCAAGTTATGAGATATCATCAAAATAACTAAACTAAGATTTGCAAAAGTATTGAGCTCCGGACAGTATATGTATTTAGTTGCTCATGCTAAATACATATACAGCCATCACGGCTCTGATACTAATAGGATAGGTCGTATGAACCTAAGAAGAACAAATTTTGGAAGAAAAGACCTTCCCATAAAGAAGATGTCTGTTGGACTTGTGGTAAGTCTGGTCATAGAGCTAAATTTTGAATCCCTTAGAAGACCTAGCAATGGCCCTCAACCGAGAAACAATCACTCTAGAAATGCTGCCCATCCTAGAGCACATAGTAGGAGAAATAATTCTCATGAAATGCGAAATAGTCATAGTGTTCAAAATAGAGTAAGAAATTTTCATCCGTCTAGTTACTATGAACCTAGAAGGATGCATAACCCAAATGTGACTTGTCATTATTGTAGACATATTGGTCATATTGCTCCTGCATGCTTTACACATCATAGACATATTACTCAATCGCATCATTATAATATGCCTAACCCCCAAGGACCCAAGATGGCATGGGTACCTAAAGAATATTAATTTGTTTTGTAGGTGTGCTTGAAGGGATCAAGTGTACTATGGTACCTTGATAGTGGATGCTCCAAGCATATGACGGGAGATGAATCCAAATTCCTTCAGTTAGAGCACAAAGAAGGAGGAAGTGTTATCTTCGGTGATAACAATAAAGGAAAGATCATCGGCATCGGCTCGGTCGGTAAGGATGAAAAATCCTCTATTAAGCATATATTACTTGTTAAAGGATTAAAGCATAATCTCTTGAGCATAAGCCAATTGTGTGACAAGGGAAATCTTCCTTTATTTGATTCGGATGAATGCTTAGTGTTTAGACGTAGTGATTTCAAAATTATCCTCCGTGGCTTTAGAGTGGATGATATTTATATGGTTGATCTTGCTAATTCCTCACCCGATTATGTTGATTGTCTAATGAGTAAAGAGGATGATACTTGGCTATGGCATCGTAGAGTAGCACATATCAATATGCATCTTTTGAACAAATTGATTTCTCAAAACTTAGTTGTTGGTCTTCCCAATTTAAAATTTGAAAACGACTATATTTGTGACTCGTGTCAAAAGGGGAAGCAATCAAAAGCATCTTTCAAATCTAAAAACATTGTTTCAACTTCTAGACCATTACAATTGCTTCATATGGATTTATTTGGTCCCTCTCGCATTGAAAGTCTAGGAAGAAATAGATATGCTTTTGTGATTGTTGATGATTACTCGAGATTTACTTGGACTTTATTTCTTGCCAATAAAAGTGATGCTTTTCAAAATTTTAAATATTTTCTCAAGCGTGTTCAAAATGAGAAAGAAACAACCGTCACTTCAATTAGAAGTGATCATGGGGGAGAGTTTGATCACAATCTCTTTGCGGACTTTTGTGACGAACTCGGAATCGAGCATACCTTTTCCGCTCCACGTACACCACAACAAAATGGGGTGGTGGAAAGGAAAAATAGGTGTCTCGAAGAGATGGCTAGAACCATGCTCGACGAAGCTAAGATACCCAAACATTTTTGGGCGGACGCCGTGAGTACCGCTTGCTATGTTCTAAATAGATTAGTAATTCGGCCGATACTCATGAAAACCCCCTATGAACTTTATAAGGGTAGGAAACCAAATATTTCCCATTTTAGAGCTTTTGGTTGCAAATGTTTTGTTCATAACAATGGCAAAGACCAATTGGGTAAATTTGATGCTAAGTCGGATGAAGGTATTTTCATTGGATATTCCTCACGTAGTAAAGCATATAGGGTCTTTAATAAAAGAACCCAAATTGTGGAGGAATCCCCTCATGTTGTATTTTCCGAAAATAATGGTCGCTTGGCGAGAAAGGATTCCGATTTTGATCTTGCAGGTATCTTAGATAGCTTGAAAGACAAAATACAAGAGGAACCACCCAAGGAAAATAAAGATGAAACTGAGGAACAACCAACGGAAGAAGCGCCACAATTGGAAAAAGAAATGAATATGCCTAACGAGTGGAGGACAATCAAAGATCACCCTCTTGAACAGGTAATTGGAGACATCGGAGGAAAGGTAAGTACCCGAAACTCTCTTAAGAACACTTTAGGACACACTTCTTAAGAGCTCACGTTCTCACTTGGCAACACTAGTTTAAGTTATTACTTCTTTACAAATTACTGACTTGAGCGTCTGAGACGTTTAATTCTATTTTGCAGGTATCGCCCTAAAAGATAAGTGGAATTATAAAGTTTTGGCACAGAACAATCGATTGTTCCAAGCAAATAATCGATTATTTTATTGTGCTAAAAATCGATTAGCAGTATCACTAATCGATTGTTTATGGTTTATGTTCATTATGTAGTTTTGTTTAATAATTGATTCCTTAAATTGCATAATCGATTTCAGTCTCAGCCATTCAGCAATGCTTTTCCAAAACAATCGATTATTCCACTTTTGACAATCGATTATTTCATGTCACAAATTTAAACTCTTGTTACCGTTTGGCTCCTCAATCGATTTGTGTCAGTTCCAAGTCAGGTCATAACTCTTCAACAATCGATTATTGCATCTCAACAATCGATTGTCTAACGGTCAGTGAATTTATTTTACCGTTTCTGACTGATTTGGCTTTAAATTCTCAGCAGATCTCTTCCATAAATGATAAGCCACTCTCCCCTCTATAAATAGGCTTCATATATGTTCATATTCATTCACTCAAGCATCAATTTTAGCTTTCAAAATATCAAATTCTCTCTAATCCTTTGCAAAATCCAGCAGCTTTCATTAAAAGTGTCGGGCCGTCACTCAAAACGTTCCCGTTCTGCTAGGCACGGCGCATCCGCCTCTGCTGCCCCTCCTCGTCCGAACTATCCCTATCAAGATGGTTCCTTTCTATATTTTAATTCCGACATCGAGCTTACTCGATTCTTAACCAAATTTGAAAAGCGCGACATTCTTCCACCCCGCTTTTCAACCCACAAGTATCTTGAATCATTTGGGCCTGCTGCAAATATGCTAAAAAATTCTCAACTTCTTGACTTTTTACTCCTTACCCATCCTTACATCAATACTACATTGGTTCAAGCATTTTATTCCAACCTCCATGAGGATGATGATGGTGAGCTTGTCACCAACATTAATGGTGTTCAAATTCTTCTTTTCGATGAAAATCTTCATACCATCGCCCGTCTTCCTCAAAATGGTGAAGACATTTTTCGGTACAACGGAGAGGCCGGAGCCCTTTTTGATGAAACAGCCCTCTTACACCAAATCGGTCTTACTTCTTATGATCCAAATCTTTCTTCCCGTCGTCCTACAATTACGGGAATGGATCCCAATTATCGGTTGATTTTCTATTTCATCACCCGAGTCCTCAAGCCTCGTAAGCATAACCATACCACCATTTCCCAAGAGAACACCAAGCTCATGCATGCCATAATAATTGGTGTCGGCTTATCAAAATTCACATGCGTGACGCTATCGGAGATGATAGGCCTCTTCCTTATGCTCTTCTCATCATGAACTTTCTTGAAGCCACCGGATTCGTCACTGGAAATGGTCCTCTCAAAAAGAGTACCAAAAAGTGGGAAATTTCGGAATCCTCCTTTCATCATGACGGTGATCATGTAGCGCCTGCTCCTCCTCCAACCCGTCGTGCTCCTCCGCCTCAAGAGCCTTCCCTCCAATTCATTTCCGACCAAATTGCTTCATTGACCTCTTCTTTCGGTCAATTAACTCACGAGATCCATGGATATTTTGACCACGTTCATTATCCATATGCGGGTCTTGTTCCATATGAAGCAGCGCCGGATGATGAGGCGGAAGATGATGAATGAATAATTGTAGTTTTTTTAAGTTTGTTTTTATATGTTGCTATCATTCGGGTTGATGTTGCTGTAATTTCTTTTAATAAATAAACAAGGTTTATTTCATCTTTGGCATCTTATTATTATTTTTGCTAATGGCAAAAGGGGGAAGATAACGGGTATGATGCACTCTCAAATTATAAGCTTAAATTGAGGGGGAATTCTCAAATTGAGGGGGAAAAATTACATACTTGTTGCATGTATATACTTGTCTTGAATCGTCATTATAAATTGCTTGTCTTGCATATCCCGCTTAACGTTTGCCATTATCAAAAAGGGGGAAATTGTTGGAAACACGTTCTCAATGCAATATACTAAAGCGTGTGTTCTTTTGTATAGGTTTTGATGAATGCCAAACGAAGCGAAAATTGATATATGACGAAGTTCAAGAAACAAGCGCACAATTGATATACAACGAGATTCAAGCTCAAGACAAATTTTTATAGTTTAATTGAGTCATTCTTAATTGTAATCTTGATCCTACAACTTGACTCGTAACATGGCTTCTCTCATAAAACTATTTTCCAAAATCATGCATATTTAATTTAATGTCAAATGATTTTAAATCACGCATATTTACAGTAGTCAAAATAATTTCTAGACATGCCTTAAAAATCTGGACTAAGATAATTGATTATGTACTTATGATAATCGATTGTTTTAAGCCAAGACTGCATGACAATCGATTGTGAACTAATGACGATCGATTGTGAGTAAGACAGTGAGAATCAGGTTTTTCAAACCTGCATGACAATCGATTGTGAACTAATGACAATCGATTGTGACTGAGGCAGTGTCCATCAAAGTTTTTCAAAACTCAGAATAATCGATTATGAACTAATGGTAATCGATTATGTTGAGACAGTGTCTTCCAGTGATTTTCAAATTTATTAAATAATCGATTGTTACATTGGACAATCGATTGTCAAAGAGACAGTGTCTAAAATGTTTTTCAAAAACTAATAAGTAATCAATTATTGACTTTGTGCAATCGATTGTGAAGCTGACCGTTGTCGTAAAGTTTTCAAATACCGTCTGGTAATCGATTATTGATTCTGTATAATCGATTGTTTTGATTAAAATTCGGAAAAGATTTTTTGAACGTTATTGGGTAATCGATTATTGATTTTGTATAATCGATTGTTTTGATTAAAATCCGGAAAAGATTTTTTGAACGTTGCTGAGTAATCGATTGTTGATTCTGGACAATCGATTGTTTGTGGTAAAATCTGGAAAGGATTTTTTGAACGTTGCCAGTAATCGATTATGGATTGTAAGTAATCGATTATCAAGCGTAAAATCTGGGATTGAATTTTGATATGACTGGCAGACAATCGATTGTTGGGGTTTGACAATCGATTGTCAGTGAGTAAAATCAGCAACTCTTAATTGGCAATTAGGCAACGGTAATGCCAAGTTTTTCAACTATAAATACAGCTTCATTTAAATGTTTTAAACACAACAACATACTACAACTGATCATTACATTTCTATAAGCTTGCATACTCTTGTTTATCATTTTATATTCAATTTCATAAAGCTTTTGAGAGCCATATTCTTGTCCAAAGTTGTTGTGATCTAGAGCTTACTTCTTTTACTCATATCTACTCATTAAGGAGTATTTTGTTTGAGTGTTTAGTGTTTTATACACTTGTAAGAGAATTGTAATTCTCTTGTTGTAAGGAACTTGTGTTTCCTTGGTTGAAGTCTTGGAGTGTTGTATCTCCGAGCAAAGGTGTTAAGGCTTGTGTCCTTAAGTTGTAAAGGTTTGTTGAGCACGCGTAAGCTTAACAAATTAGTGGAAAATCTCGAGAGAGTCTCTCGGGGACTGGACTAGCCACGTGTTGTGGTGAACCATAATATATCGGTACGTTCTTTCCTTTTTGTTTAATTAACGCACTTATCTATTTCCTGCAAATTTTAATTTCCGCAAGTTTACGCTAAATTTTATTATAACGCTATTCACCCCCCTTCTAGCGTTAAGCGATTTATCTAACACAAAAGTTCAGAGGCCATAAGGAGACTCAAGGAAAGTCTTCTTTACTTCCCAGCTACAACATGAAATGATGTTTACAACAGTTATAGCACGAAGCTGAGAATAAAAGAGGATACCGTTCATCGATTTCAAAATGAGGAAAGGAGCAGTTCAAGAAAAGAGATCTGGTGAAAACAGGTAGGATCCGTATATGGGACCCGCGGGAAAGACACACGGTCAAAGCAGGATAATCAATGGTACGATCAAAGATCAAGGAACAGGGAGTCCGGTTATTCATCATCATTTAGAAATATTCGAAATACCCATGAGTCTCGAGATGATGATAGGAATCTGAAGGCAAGGTTTGGAATTTACAATTTCAACTATTGCACTTCTGAGCTCGTGATTGTTTTAAGAAGCATGGGCGATAAGGTACGGTGGCCAAAATAAATGAGATCGAATCCAAACAGGCAAAAATCCTGACCACTTGTGCGAGTTTCACAATGATCACGGGCATAAAACAGCAGAGTGCAGGTTTTTACAAAGTGAGGTGGATCATTTGCTCAACCAAGGACATCTTACTGAATTATTCAGTGAAATAGGTAAGAAATCTTATATGAATATAAGGCAAGAACCTCCAAAACCACCTTCACCCAAGAGAATCGTTAGTGTTATAAGTGGGGGAGAAGATGTCCACGGTCTGACATACACGACGTCAAATAACGTCTCTAAGGTTACCGTTACCCATGGGAAGCGGGTACGACAAGTCATGGAGGAGGAGAGTATTACGTTCTATGATACAGATGCATATGGAATATTATCTCCCCATAACGATGCATTGGTAATATCTTTACTTGTACATGATACTAAAGTAAAACGAGTTTTGATTGATCCAGGAAGTTCTGTAAATATTATCCTACTAAGGGTACTACGTGAAATGCAAGTTGAGGATAAAATGATACCAAAAGCACATACCTTGTCTAGATTCGACAATTCAAGCGTGGAAACGAAATGAGAGGATACTAACGACTTTTGCAGAAGGTGTTATCAAAGATACTAAGTTTCACGTGGTAGACATTGAGATGGACTATAATATGATCCTTGGGAGATCATGGATTCACGAAATGAATGTTATCTCATCAACCTTGAATCAAGTTATTAAATTTCCATCACCATGGGGATATGTCAAATCCGTAGAGATAAACATACATCAAGAAGCATCAATTATGTGGTAGATTCAAAAAATAAAGAAATATTGCAATGACAGTAGACAATTGAGGAGGGAACACTAGAAAATTCTACTGAAGAAGGGCAAACAGATGTAGACTTGAGGCCAGATACTATCCAAGAGCCAAAGGAAATGAAAACATCAATTGAAGAATTAGAAGTTGTAATATTATTTGAATAGTGGCATGAATTGAAGGTTTATGTTGGGGAAAATCAGAGCACAGATATGAAAGGTATGTTTATTGAATTTTTAAAAGCTAATGTGGACTGGTTTGTTTGGTCCCATGCTGATATGACAAGGATACCATAAGCGGTAATGACTCATATGTTAAATGAAGACCCATCATGCACGCCAATCAAACAAAAGAAGAGGAAGCAAGGGTCTTTCAAAAATAAAGTGATTCAAGATAAGTTTCATATATTATTAGCGACTAGGTCTATCTGTGAGACAAGGGGACTTACTGTGATAAGGTAATGCCCTTTGGTCTCAAGAATGTTGCAGCAACTTATCAAAGGCTGGTCACTAAAATGTTCGAACAACATTTGTGAAAAACCATGGAAGTGTACATAGATGATATGCTTGTGAAAACTCATCATTCTAAGGATAATATATCTCATTTGTCTAATACATTCCGAATTTTGAGAAAGTTTAACATGAAGTTGAACCAAGAAAAATACACATTTTGGGTTGCATCATGTAAGTTTTTGGATTTTCTTGTTTCTAACTGTTGTATTGAAGTGAATCCCTCACAGATTAAAGCAACAGAGGAAATCCCTTATGTGCTAGCAAATAAAAAAGAAGTCCAAAAACTAACAGGAAGAATTCTAGCCTTGGAAAGATTCATTTTCAAATCATTAGAGAAGTGTTTCAAATTCTTTTCGGCCCTTAAGAAGGAATATCATTTTGAGTGGAGTGAAGATAGTCAACAAGCATTTATAAATTTGAAAACATATTTTTAAAATCCACTGTGACTTGCAAAACCTAAGGCAAGGGAAAGGTTGTTTATTTACCTTGATGTTTCAGAAGTAGCGGTAATTGCTGTTCTAGTATGGGAGGACCAAGGTCAACAATCCCCTATCTATTATGTTAGTAATTCTTTGTTAGATGTAGAGATACGATATCTGCAATTAGAAAAAAAATTAGCACTTTCTTTAATCATGGCATGTAGAAAGTTAGATCATACTTTCAATGTCATCCTATTGCTGTAGCAACTGCTTACCCATTAGGTAATATACTGCATAAACATGAATTATCAGGTAGGTTATCTAAGTGGGCTATTGAGTTGAGTGACTATGATATCACTTACCAACCTAGAACTGCTATAAAATATGAAGTGTTAGCTGATTTCGTGGCTGATTTTCACCAAGGAAGGCAATTGAAAGTAGAAAAAGAATTACAGGTATTCAATGGAGCTAACGCAGAAACTTGGATCTTATACACTGATGGTTCGTCTAATGTAAAATGAGCAGGCTTAGGCATTGTCTTGGTACCACCTACAGGGGAAACTATTAGACAAGTTGTTAAATGTCATTTTATAACTAACGATGAAGCAGAATATAACGTTGTGATCGTAGGTTTGGAATTGGCGCGAGAACTCAGCATAAGTCAAATTATAATCAAAAGCGATTCACAGCTCGTGGTTAATCAAATGTTTAGGACATACACAGCCAGGGAAGCAAGGATATAATAGTATTTAGAAAAGGTGCGAGAATTGATAAAATAATTTCAAACGTGGGATGTGGCGCAAATACCAAGCGATAAAAACATTGAAGCAGATGCCTTAGCCATTCTTTGATCTACAGCTGATGTGGCACGTGATGCAAACAATTCAGTTACTCATTTGTTTCATTCAGTCCTTGACCATGATAATAATGAGGTAAAATTTCAATAACTTAACTTTGGATTAGCGAAATGAGATTGTTGCTTTCTTGCAGTACTTCCGGCTACAAGTCGTGGTGTGAGAAAGAAGCTAAAAGGAGGGCTTGCGTGTCACAATACCAAATTCAAACCCGGTCTTGATGGCGCCTCTCGTGAATACAAGGCAAGCCGACACATTTCCAATCCAGTTTTAAGCATTTAAACAGTAGGCATTTGGTCTTAAAAATGATATAAATCCAAAACTAAGTAGTGAAAATACAAAACAATTCATGGAATACAATCCAACACAGCCCGATACCGGGGTGTCACTAGTCATGAGCATTTAAAAATCCGGAATAAGACAACAATGTCTAGAGAGTTCAATAAAAATCTAAAACAAATGAAATATGGTAAAGGATGAAGCTGTGGGTTGAGAACGCCGGCAGCTACCTAGAGAAACTTCGGATCCACCAGAGCTGGAAAGATCAACATTCGGTAGCGGGACCAGATGGGCCTCAATCAGCACACAGGGTGCAGGGAGAAAAGTGAGTACTCCAACTCAGTGAGAAATAATCATAAATAAAGAAATGACTGAGAGACATGAAAACACGTAGGCACCTTACAGGCTATAATGAAGCAGTAAAACCAGTAAAGATATGAAAAATCATTTAACTTCACTTTTGACTTCAAGAAATACCTTTTCAACAACTAAACAGGTAATGACAAAAAAATGAGAAAGATAAACACATTAAAGTTCACCCCTCAGGCACAATGTTAACAAATTCGCCCTTCGGGCAATATCTCAGAACAATATAAGTCCTCGGGCTATATCTTAGATCATAATGGGTACCCGCGCTCACTAGGGTTATGCAAACTCCATGAGGGGCCCCTTAAGGCCAAGCATAACATCAAGCCATCTCATGGCGTCATCACTAGGCTCTTGGCCTCATATTAACAAACCATCTTGTGGCGTACATATCTTAGGCCCTCGGCATCATTCTCATAATCTGATGTTTCCTTACAACATAGGCCATCGGCTTTACTCAGTCAAAATCCTCACAAGCCAGTCGGGCAATAGTAAAAAATGTTTCTCAACCCAATTACCATTTATAGATCATTTAAGTGTTAAAATAAAGTAGATATTGATGGGTATGGAAACAGTGGAATATAACGTGACTGAGTTCAAGTATAATGTCAAAATAGCGAAGAAATATCAATAAAAATCCCCAAAGGATTCAAATAGTTGTCTTGAGGCCCAAATAGTTGGAAATATAAATTTTGAATAGATAATTAAAGGGTAAAATAATCATACAGGACAGACTGAGTCACAATCTCCAACAGTGCACAACCCTATGCTCGTCACTAAGCATGTGTGTCACCACAATATAGCACTACGCTGTACAAATCTATGGTTTCATACCCTCAGGACATCATTTACAATCATCACTCAACTCAATCCTTTACAAAATCTAGTCGGGCCTTTGCCCCTCGAATCGGGCTCCACTCGCGTCGAATCTATCCAAAATCAGAATCACGGCATTAAAATATTCGAAAGGAACGAAGCCAAAGCGAAAATAATCAATTTACAATATTAATCCCGAAATCACCAAAACTTGACCCCCAGGCCCACGTCTCAAAATGTGATAAAATTTACATCAATGGATTTTTTTATCTCCCCACGAGTTCATGCATATCAAAAGTACCAAAACTCGACCACAAAAGGTTCCTCAAATCCTCAAATCTAAGTCTCTAATAGCAAGCCTTAGTTTCCCCAATATTAACCCTTAAATTTCATTAATTATAGTTCTAACTTGTGAAATAATAACATAGAAACAATTTTGTTAGGTCCTAAATCCTTACCTCAATGAAGTCCGCTTTAGTTCTCTCCTCAAATTTTCTCAAAACTCCAGAACTCGTGTTTAAGAATGGTGAAACCCCCTGAAAATCGTGAAGGACGGAATATATACATTATGACCTGGGCATTTTCGCATCTACGGTCAATCCACTGCATCTGTGGTACCGCTTTTGTGGTCCAAGAGCTGCTTTTGCGGCTTTCACCTGTCCTCCAGCTTACCGCATCTGCGATGCACCAGCCACACCTTCTTCTGCCTCCCTCACATTCTAACGTTTTTGCGGCCTTCCCCCCTTGAATCTATGGCATCGCACCAATGGTCCTTAATCCGCTGGTACGAAAATACCTGAAGTAGAAAATCTGCAGCTTTTTGAATAATTCAATGCTCTCCGTCAACCATCCGAAATCACCCCGAGGCCCCTAGGACCTCAACCAAAAGCACAAATATAACCGATAAACTTATTTAAACTAACCAATCTTCAAAACACCTCAAACAACATCGAATAAACCAAAACTCATCGGGTTCAAGTCTAAGTTTCCAAATATCATCCGACTTCCGCTCTTTATAAAAAAACTCAACCAAACCACGTCCGAATAACCTAAAATTTTGCACACACATCCTAAATGAAGTACTGCAACTCTCAATATTCTATTACAACCCCTATATCGAAATCTCACCTACCAACCGAAAATCTCTAAAAATCAAATTTCACCAATTCAAGCCTAAATCTACTTTGATCCTCCGAAACACATTCTGATCACCCTCCTAAGTCCCAAATCACTTCCTAAAGCTATCCGAAAAATCAAAACATACATCCGAGCCCTCTAATACATATGTCAATATCTGGTTGAACTTTTCAACTTAAGCTTCCTCAAATGAGATTAAGTGTCTCAAACCTTACCAAATCCTCTCCGAACCCCAGCCGACCAGTTGATCATATATAGAACCGATGGACAAAGAAATAAGAGCATAAATGGGGAAAATGGAGCGCTAATCATGAGACGATTGTCCGGGTCATCACATCCTCCTCAACTTAAAAAAATGTTCGTCCTCGAACGAGTCAAGAAACATACATGAAGCCTCAAACATGTAAGGATATCTGCTCCGCATCTCCCGCTCGATCTCCTAGTTAGCCTCCTTCACGGGCCTACCTCTTCACTGCACTTTCACTGAAGTTATATCCCATTATCACAACATTCGAACATGACACTCCAAAATAGATGTTGGCTCAACATCATAAGTCAAATCACCATCCAACTGAACTGTGCTGAAATTCACAACATGAGATGGATCCCCAATATACTTTCGCAACATAGAAACATGAAATACCAGATGCACACTCGACAATTTGGGTGGGAATAAAATCTCATAAGCCACCTCCCCAATCCTTCGAATCACCTCAAAAGGCCCAATGAACCGAGGACTCCATTAACCTTTCTTACCAAACCTCATAACACCCTTCATGGGTGAAACCTTCAATAGAACCTTCTCACCAACCATGTAGGACTCATCTAGAACCTTCTTATCAGCATAACTCTTTTGTGTCAATTACACTACACGAAGCCTGTCCTAAATTACCTGCACCTCTTCGAAAGCATACTACATCAAGTCTGTCCCCAATAGTCTAGCCTCACCCAGCTCAAACCAACCAACGGACGATCTGCACCGCCTCCTATACAAAGCCTCATATTGAGCCATTTGAATACTCGACTGGTAGCTGTTGTTATAAGCAAACTCTGCAATCAGTAGAAAATGATATCATGACCCACCGAAATCAATGACACAAGCATGCAACATGTCCTCTAAGATTTGAATAGTGCGCTTGGACTGCCTGTCCGTCTGAGGGTGAAAGTTGTGCTCAACTCCACCTGAGTACCCAACTCTTGCTGCACAGACCTCAAAAACTGTAATGTAAACTGAGTGCCCCTATCAGAAATGGTGGAAATTGGGATACCATGAAAACGAACAAACTCCCGGATATAGATTTCTACCAACCGCTCTGAAGAATAGGTAGTAGACACATGAATGAAGTGCAAGGACTTGGTCTGCCGATCCACAATCACCCTAATAGCATTGAACTTCTTCAAAGTCCGTGGAATTCAAACTACAAGTCCATAGTAACCTCTTCAAGGGAAGCAAGTAAAAGAAAACGAGTTTCGTTGAAAATAAACAATTTTAAATAAAATACAGGTCGAGCGGTAATACCCGATAATTATAAACTAATATCATGCAAGGTACTGTATGACCATGGTAGTGTAATATATAAAATATATATGACGTATTACTAAAATAAGTAGAATTTTATGTAATTTGAGACAGTTCTTAATTTTGCAGGAAATTGATTAATATCAAGTAACTGGACATTACCTAATTAACTAATAAATTTGGATAATGATTAAAATACCCACCCCCACGTGGAAGCCATATAATATTAGTTGGTAGGACTTTAAAGTCATATTAGTAGGTGGCAAAGTTTTAGTCATTCCATGTGATAATAAAGAGTCAAATTTCTAGTTTTAAATTCATTTACCTCGTCAATATGTAGTACATGTACAACACTACCACTCTTCAACTCTCTCCCAAATAAAGAAAATGTAGATTCAATTCTATGAATTGTGTTGTGGTCTGATTGCTAAGCATAAACTTTATGGAAGTTCAATATTCTGCCAGGTTTTCTTGGTTTATCTTGAAGGATCCGTCTGATAAGATGAAAATAATATGTGATGACAATATTGAAATAACTATTTTAAGTTGATTCTCGGGTGATTTTGAAGGATTTCAATACCATGGGGTAACCAGCTATAGATTATGTCGTTCCGGAATTATACACAAGCCTCTCAAGTTGATAAAACATTGATTTATCTTTCTATTTGAAGAATGGAGGCTTATTTGATATACTGCATCTAGTATCAAAAGGGCTATTAGGTTCATAAGTTGCTATGTGAGTTGTGACTTGTGGGAGTTAGTTGGATTCCAGGTATGTTAGGGCTAAGTTTTTCTTTCATTTGACATGATCTCCTCATTATAATCATATCCCGGAATTTACATATATTTTGATAGTTTTGCAAATTGCATACATTTTCCTAGTATTATAAGTTATGATATTCTCCTTATCGGGACTTCATATTCAGTTGAGTGTTTCCTTCCTCCAGTCAAGAGAGCATAGAGTTATTATATACACAGTATTAAAATTATTTTCATTACCATCGAGCTATTATCGATGGGCAGGCCCCTATTGGCCAACCTCCGATCAGATGGTAATTTATATACCGAACCTATTGTGGTCGAGCGCTTATGAGCGAGTCCAGTTTGTCGAGATACCGAGTCTAGTATAGGTGTGCGCTTATGAGCGATCCTACTTTGGCATAGCATATATATATATATATATATATATATATATATATATATATATATATATATATGTATACCGAGCCTTACAAGCCGGACAACTATTTTTACTTACTCTATTGAGAAAATTGAGTCACTATTAGCAGGTAAGCGTATCTTCAGATTATCTTTGACTTCGAGCTACTTGAAGTTATTATATTATCAGTTCAGTTTCAGCTTTCAGTATATTGCTTTACATACTTAGTTCTGATATCCCCTTTCTGGGTGCGCTGCATTACATGTATGCAGGTTAGACAGACAGACGAGTATGCCTCTTCAATAAGTGTTTCCCGAGTTCAGCTTGATTGATAAGCACTGTGCCTTTCCGAGTTTTTGAATTTAGAGCCTTATGTATATCTTGTATATATATGTATATATGTCATGAGTAGGTCATAGTGTTGTTCCGATCACAGTATATCCATTAGTAGAGGCTTGTAGACATATCTTGTTAGTTAGTGTAGTATTTTGGGCTTTCAAGATATAAATGTATATTTGGTTGGTTTGTCATCTGTAATAAATTTGACGGCCTTGTCGGCCAAGTCTTATCTTGATATTTAGTCAGCATTCGTTGTCGCCTTGCAATATGGATCGTAGACAAAAGTATGACATCATTTGTTCAGAGTCTCTTAGTTGCAAGTTGGTACACAAAGATAGGTGAGGCGCTAGGTGCTGGTCTCGCCCCCAAGGTCGGGGCGTGGAAAAAGTGTTATCAGAGCAGCTTTGTCCTAGGGAGTCTACAAGTCATGTCTAGCAGAGTCTTGTTTATGGGTGTGTCATGCACCACACTTATAACCAGGAGGCTACATGGTATTTTGGATTGTCATTCTTTCTTCATACTCTAGATCATGTGGTTGAGCTCACTTATAAGAATACAAATTCCGATTTTTTTACAATTCGTAATAAGATTATACCTATATCAGGAATGAAGGTTTGAAAGAGAGATAGTTGTGGACGAGCTGAGTCAACGGAATTGGATTTTTTTATGATTCCTTCAATAAAGTAAATGTGAGGTCTTTAACAGACCATGGGTGTAAGCTCCCGGATAAGAAGCCTAAGGCAAGAATGCCTATCCATGTTAATGGTAAAGGATAATGAGAGATTAAGAATATAAGTACATATTTCAGCAAGTAAAAAGAGAAAGGTGAAAAAGGGTAAAAGGTACACAGTTAATGTAGGTTAACATCATTTATAATTGAGGTAGAGGAGCACGGGATTTTGAGTTATACTCAATCGTAACAAAGGAATATACAATTGGCCGCACCCATTCTAGATATGCCCTGTGGGGGTTAACAGAAGTAGTATAAGAAGATATGATGGATGAATTATTTGCGTCATTTGACATTTTCGAAGGATATTATAAATTTTCTAATAGATCTCTTTATGAGACACCCAGATGGTGCACTATAAATAATGTAGCCAGATATGAAAATTACAAAGACATGCATTATAAGCCTTGAAGGGATAAATATTACCTTAGTGTGGCTCGCGTCCGTAGTAAATCAATCTTTAATTTCTGGTGTTACTTTTACTTTTCTTAATTATTTTGGGTTTAAATATTTTGTAACAACTATTGGGGTTGTCTAGTGGAAAGGGATGGGAATGACTGTATGCAAAATGGTAGATAACTTGCCTATAGGATTTTCTGATTTCTACATTTACATAGATATCCTGCCTATATGTTTATGATGTTAATAAACTTCAATACCACATAAGAGAGGGGGATTTGTGTGGTACCCAATTATTCGATCTAGAAGAACCTGGTTCTTCTAAGTGTTCTACTAGCTACTGTTGCGAAATTAAAGTAGCAGAAATAAATAACATAAGAATTTTTACATGGAAAACACCTGGCTTAAAATGTGAAAAAACCATGACCTACCACACAATAGGATTTTTGCAAACTTCCACTAAAACAATAAGCCAAAAAACATTTACAAAGACTCTTTGTAAACCTAAGGATTAAACTCTAATCCTAGTGTGGAACACAACCTCAACTGCTGCGACACTATCAAGTTAGCTGTAACCTGATTACACAGGGTACCTAATACAATTGCTTCTAGGAAAGCTGAAAGGTACAATATAAAACCTACTACAACTGAACTAGAAATAAACACTCAGATGGAACTGGATTTTGTCTAGGTTCATGTAGCTATAGGCGTAAACACTTGTAACTTGCATATATTACTTCCAAATTAGACTCGCTCTTTTACTCTCAAATATGCTTTACTTCTACTTGTGTGTGTCACCTGTAAAAGAGAACTAACGCAATTATATATTGAGTTAGTACTTAGAGTATGATTAAGACTCCACTTCTCATTCATACACAATTTGAGTTCTTAGCTAATGCAAACTCCAACTCTTATCCTAACTTAGTATTAAGTTCTCGTCATATAAGGAGATTTTCCTCCTAATCCCAAATGCAACCTTTTCTATTGTGATCAGAAGATATTGATGCGTGATCTTTAGTGCATATCTTCCTCACGTTCTGTACATGTGCATTGGTTGATTTAGACCGCATAGTACAAGATGGACCAGGTCCTTCCATCAATTCATTTGTCAATATTCAAAACTCAAGTGAAACTTGGGCCAATAATTTTCCCGTTTTTTGATGATGATAAACTCTGTGCTTATTGTGATCAGGGAACCTATGAACTTAGCTGAAATAAAAACTTAGAAAATGATTTTGAATTATCATTAAGGAGGTCAGATTTAGGTCATAAACATCACTAGTTCAGAGAATGAAATTTTAAGCACAATATCTTCCCCCTTTTGGTATCATCAAAAAGTTGTATAAATAATGTGAATCCTCGAAGTTAATTAATACTCATGGCCGCTGGGGTAACTTCAAGTGAACACATGTTCAAGTTAATCAAAAATTAACTCAGAAATAACTATTAAGAACAAGATTAACAAGAACCAGAAAAGCTGCATTTATTGATTAAAGAGGTGTTTCTACAGTACAGTTCACAAAAAAAAAATGTCCAACCATGATAAAAAAAATTAACCAAGAACAACATAGATTTTGCAGTGAGAGGGAAACTAGACCGGACACTAAGCACATGACACCTAAGGCTCGGAAGTGCTGGAGGGTTGGGCTTTCAACAGGTTTAGCATTTGCTGGAGCATGCCTTCATTTTTCTCCTTTTCTTTGGCAAGTTCAGCTCTCAGCCCATTCCTTTATCCCTCCAATACAGCCAACATGGCATTAAGCCTTGCTATTTCAGGATCTTTCATTCCATCCTCCTGAACTAAGGACCTGATTTTGATGTTCACAGGTGTCTTAGCTGATGAACCAGGTTCAACAGGGACAGTACTGAGCAGATAGTCACAGGCTTGAAGAGTCTTGATGCCAAAGTGATCCTTGCTGGATGCCATTTCCCACTTTTTCAAGGGAACATCTAGTCGTTCAAACACAATAGTCAAAATAAAGCCGTAGGGAATGGCATGAGCCTTTGAACCATTTATCACACTTTCCAGCAGCTTCACCATAAACACAGGCAAGTTAATTTGCTTACTTTCAGTCATGCACTACATGAGCACCAAGTCCATATGGTTATCAGTATGCCTTCTTTCCTATCTGGGCAGGAGGCATTTATTGACAAACTCAAAGAGCACCCTATGCTCAGGCCTCATCTAACTCTTTTGCACTGCCCTGGCCTCAGCCACTTCTGCATATGATTTGGTGTCAAAAAAGCTTCTTGTTATCTACAGCTTTGAAGTCAACCCATCAAAGCAAGTCCACCTCTGTCTTGTGTATTCATTATAACTCTCACAAGGGATATTCAGAATCTCCCCCAGCTTTTCAGCATTGAACTTCACCTTGACACCTTTAACTGTATTGGTCACCAGACCATTCTTCACTGATCCATTGGCAATGAAGTCAACAAGTTTCTTCCAGGCCAGTTTCCTATTCAACTGGAGCACCATGTCCTTCCAACCTTGAGCTTCCAGATATGCTAGAAGCCTCATCATTCCTGGCTCCTCCAGGTCATTCAGCAGCATGCCTTCAGTATTTTTCTTTTGCCAAAATCGGCATATCTATCCTACTCATTCTCAGAGTCATCATCATCATCTTCTTCTTCTTCAACCATTTTCACCTATTTGCCTTTAGAGGCAGATCTTGTTCTTTTGACAAGGGAGGACTCAGTAGGTTCAGGCTTTGAGGGCTTTTTGGAAGAAGTCCTAGTCTCTTTAGATTTAGCAATAGGAGCCTTCTCAGTAGTTTGTTTCTCTGGATGAACCTGTTCCATCACCTCTTCCTCCTCCTCAACAATAGTTTATGAACTCTCACCAACCTTCCCTTACCCTTTTTCTATTCTCTTCCTCTTACTCTCCTATTGTTCCCTCTTTAACTCAGCTTCACTCTCTCTAACCTTGCTTCTTGTTGTTCTAACCCTAGGAGCTGCCTTGGGTGATGCAGTCTTGGAATTCATGGTTTGTTTTGCAGCAGTGGTTCTAAGTGAAGAAGAATTGCATTTCTTGGGATCATAGCTATCTCCAACCTTCTTCATCATTTAAGCCAAGGTTTCCTCCACTGATGGAATATGTTCATCGGTTTGTTTGCTTAAATCTACCAACCCTTCGACAGGCTCCCCTGATTGACTTCCCCGTGAATGTGATACCCCATTTCCCCCACTCCCACAAATAGAGAAAACCTTCTTCCTCCTTTTCTTTATTTGTTTTACATACTCATTCCCAGATATATCCTTAGCAGCCCCTATCGGAACATACCTATTTTTTACTTTTTCAACTACATCCACCGGAACAAAACATGATCTTATCTCTGTTGGGGTTTCATGATGTGTAGCATTTTTTGAAGACCCTGGTTCATATCCCTCGCTGGCAGAGATGTATTGATCAGACTCAGAACTAGAATCAATGACTTTTGCTGGAGTTTCTTTCTTTTGGCTGGCCTTCAACCTTTCGTTTAAAGCTTTTCTCAAATGTCCAGTCACAACAGCTTTTCTAGCTATAATTTTTGTTTGATTGGAATCTTAGTTTTGGGGATTCAATAGGAGGTGTAGAGGATGAGGTGGTGCTTGGTGACACCGGTGGTGCGGTTCCTGGATTATCTTGGGGATTTGTCATTTTGGATGATGAACTTGTGGAAGACTTAAGAAAATATTTTGGAATATTTGAGGGTTTGGAGACATGAGGAGATCATATGAGATTTGAGAGATGAATGACGGTTATGATATGATTAGAGAGGCTTTTAAAGAGGAGTAGTTATTGTTCAAGAAAAGTCATTTTCAGGTGTTAGTAGACGTCTTATCGATTTAGAGTTCCGTATTCCCTAGGACCTAATTAGAATTGCTAAGGTTTAGCAAAAGAGTTTTGTTATCCTTTAGAATTCTAATTTAAATAAACTGGTTCAATTGGCTTCCAACGGATAAAATTTCGAGACGATTGGAATTTTTAGGACTCTTGCTCATGATTGAAAATTAAATTTTTCTAATTGTGCAAAGTATGGAAACATACATGACCTTCCTCATGAGTACATATTGATGAACTAGGTTCTTCATATGACACTTCTCTTAACTATGCCTCAAACGTCAGAATAGAAAATTTGTAAGAGATTAGTGAATTATATAACCACATGTCACAGGAGTATAGTTATTTAAAAGTATTAAGCTGAGTGGAAATTAGTTTGATATTCACAGATATTAAGAACTACTAACCAATTTGTTTTTCCAGTTTTTCCTTCTTTTTTTCATTGTGCATTATGAACTGGACCTCTTAGGTGATCTTAATCATCCCTAATTCCAAACTGTTCCTTTAATAGTTTTCTCAACTTAATGCATTGGTGAAGATGTCAGCTATTTGTTTATCAGTGGCATAAGATTCTATGGAGATAAATCCCTTTTCGTAGTTGTCTTTTAGGAAGTGGTGTCTAACTTCTATGTGCTTAGTCCTTTTATGATGAACAAGGTTCTTTGTCATACTAATTGCACTAGTGTTTTCAGAAAATATTGGTATGCATCCCACTTAAATTTCAAAGTCTACCAATTATTTCTTAATCCACAGCAACTGAGCATAACATGAGGCGCCAGCAACATACTTAGCTTCAGCAGTAGAGAGAGCCACGAAATTCTACTTTTTGGTAGCCCATAATACAAGACATGAGCCCAAGAAATGTGCCATACCTGAGGTTCTTTTCCTCTCCCCTAGGAAACCTACATAGTCAGCATCAACATATCCAATTAAGTCAAAATTACTACCATAGGGATACCATAAGCACAAATCGGTTGTGCCTTTTAGGTATCTCAATATTCTTTTGACTGCTATCAGATGTGACTCTTTTGGATTTGCCTGGAAACGAGCTCAAAGTCCTACACTGAAAATAATGTCACGTCTACTGGCAGTAAGATACAAAAGTGAACCAATCACACCCCTGTACAACTTTTGATCAACTGATGAACCAGGTTCATCAGCATCTAACTTTTTGGCAATTGCAATAGGAGTATCTATTTGTTTGGATTCTTCCATTTTAAATTTCATGATTAGTTCTTTTGTGTACTCTGCTGATGAATAATAGTACCATTTTAAACATTGTTTGATTTGTAGGCCCAAGAAGAAATTTAATACCCCAATCATACTCATTTAAAAGTTACTTCCCATTAAATTTTCAAAGTGTTCACTTAACCTATCTATAGTAGCCCCAAAAATTATGTCATCGACATAGATTTGTACAACCAGAAGATCTTTACCTTTTTTATTTAGAAACAGTATGCTGTCAATTTTACCTCGTTTGTAGCCATGTTCCATTAGGAATTTAGACAGCCTCTCAAACCATGCTCTTGGGGCCTGCTTATGGCCATATAAAGCCTTATCCAGCTTGTACACATGTTCAGGACAATCCTTGCTTTCAAACCCTGGTAGTTGTTTCACAAATACTTCTTCTTTGAGATAGCCGTTAAGGAAGGCACTTTTCACATCCATCTTATGAAGAGTGAATTCCATATGTGTTGAAAAGGCTATGATGAGTCTAATTGCTTCAAGTCTAGCAACTGGAGCAAAGGTCTCATCATAGTCAATGCCTTCCTCTTGACTGTAGCCTTGATCCACCAACATTGGCTTGTTTCTTGTAACAGTTCTATCTTCATCAAATTCGTTCCCGGATACCCATTTTGTCCCAATGACTGATTTGTCCTTGGGCCTAAGAACTAAGTGCCAGACTTGACTTCTTTCAAACTTATTCCGCTCATCATGTATAGCATTGACCCAATCTGCATCTTGTAGTGCTTCACCAACATTTTTGGGTTGAATGAGAGACAAAAAGGCATCAAATGCACACAGATTCTTCAGTTGTGATCTAGTCTTGACTCCAGATGTTGGATCATTTAGAATGTTCTCAATGGGATGAGAACTCAGGTACTTGTAAGATTTTCCAATCAACTGGCTCCTGCTGTATGTTTCATCATTGTCTCGTTGCTATGGAACATGTTCAAGAGCAGACTCCTTTTGTTCAGTACTTCTCACATTAGTTCCCCCTATCTGATTACTCAGGGTAGAAGGACATGTTCCATCACCTGTTCATTCCTTTGATTCCACCTTGACCTGAGTAGTGGCTTGAGTCAGTTGTCTCACCAGTCCAATGGCTTCATCTTCATGTTCCTGTCTCTCAGAAAGAGTGTTAGTTTCATCAAAAACAACATGTACACTTTATTATACACATGGAGTTCTTTTATTAAACACTTTATAAGCTTTCCTATGTGAAGTCCCAAGAACACTCCCTCATCACCTCTGGGGTCAAACTTACAAAGGGAATCTTTGCCATTATTATGCACATAACACTTGCAACCAAAAGCCCTTAGGTGGGATATGTTTGGTTTTATCCCTTTAAGTAACTCATACGGAGCTTTCTCTACCAGTGGTCTGGTCATACACCTGTTTATTATATAGCATGCTGTATTTATTGTCTCTGCCCAAAATCTATGAGGTAGTTTACTGGAAAAAAGCATGGTCCTTGCCATATCTTCAAGGGTCTTATTCTTCCCTTCAAATAGCCCATTTTACTGAGGGGTCATAGGGGCAGAGAAATTATGTTCTATTCCATTGACATCACAAAATTCAGGAAACTTTGCATTTTCAAATTTAGTCCATTATCAAACCTAATGGATGCAAGTTGATTTCCTAATTGTTTTTGGGTTTTTCTTACAAAAGAAGAAAACATTTCAAATGCTTCATCTTTAGAGGTTAGAAACATAAACCAAGTAAATCTAGAAAAATCATCAACAAGCACCATTACATATCTTTTTCCACCTCTGCTCATTAATCTCATTGTACCACATAGTTCCATATGAACCAGTTCCAATGTGTTGGACGTATTTACAATTTTCTTTATTTTGAAGGATGACCTTACATGCTTCCCCCATGCACATGCCTCACAAACTTTGTCTTCCTTGAACTTGGTATTAGGTAAACCTATCACCAAGTCCTTGGCGACTAGTTTGTTCAATTGATTTGGACTTGCATGACCAAGTCTTTTGTGCCAAAGGAGGGGATCATTAACTAACACACTTAGGCAGATGAGTTCATTTTCCGAGACAGTTGACAAATCTACAATGTACATATTGTTTACTCTTTTTCCCTGCAAAACAATCTTGTCAGTAGTAAGGCTAATCAAAAAACATTTTAAGGAAGTGAAAGCCACAATATTACCTCTGTTACACAGTTATGTCACATTTATCATGCTATATTTCAAACCATATATCAAATAGATATTCTCAATGGAATGAGAGTCTATCTTTCCTACCTTTCTAACCCCAATGATCTCACCTTTTCCCCCAATTCCAAAGGAGACATTGCCTCATTTTAGGTTCTTATGTGAAAGAAACTAGTCCTTATTAGAAGTCATATGTTTTGAGAAACCACTATCCATGTATCAAATTTGGCTACTTCCTTTCACTTGGACCTGCAAAATGAAATCAGGGGTTAGTCTTACAATCCCAAACTAGTTTGTTCCGTTTCTATGGGCAAAAGGATGAATAAAAGTTTTCTTTGCCCAGACATGCAGTTTGTGCTTTTCTCGAACGAAAGTTTTTTCCTTTGACTGGCCTTTTCTTTTGCATTGGATTCATTTTTGTAATGGCCACTCTTACCACAATGTGTACAAATCTTGTTCTCAAGAAGAGTGAGATACTTGTTTTTGGGATCCCATTTTGGAGCTTGTGTTCAAACCCAAGTCCTCTCTTGTTGCTGCTGTGATGCTCTTGCAGCCAGGAGAGTGCGTCAGAAGCCTTGTTCCATTTGCATGTTCTGTCTAGTTCATGCTTCACCTTTCCTAGTTCTTCTTTGAGGACCTTGATTGATTCATCTTTCTTATACAACTCATCTTTCATTTTTCCTAAATTCTTTCTAGTGTGAGAAATGATTGATCACCCTTTTTCTTTCATGTCCCTATTTTTAGTTTTAAGTTTTGAGACTTGAGTTATAGAACACTATTTTCCAGTTGAAAAATCTGGTTCTTCAACTCACTATTTAAGTTATTACTCTCATCAGCCCTAGATTCTAGCCTTTTGCATTTTTCTTCTAGTATTGCACAATCCCTAGACAGAACATCTTTCTCACTGTTTATTATTTCATACTCATCATTGAAGTCCATCAAGAGCTCAGCAAATTTTTCTTTGACTGGAATTTAATCTTTTCTTTAAGATGTAGAACACTAACCTCCTGTTCATCTTCCGATTCTCCGATGGCCATAAGGGCTTGCTCATCTTCAGGTTCATTTTCTGAGTCTTCATCTGATGTATCTCCCCATGCAGCAACCATGGCTTTGTTATTACCTTTGTTTCTCCTTGGTTGAACCTGTTCCTTCTTTCTTCCTCTCAATCTCCCGTTGAGGGTAGTTCTTAATCATGTGATATGTCTTTCCACTTTTAAAGCAACCATCGTTTGTCTGCTTCTCAGGAGCCCTAGGTTTGTTGAATGTTGATCCTCTTGAAGAACTTTTGCCTCTCATAAGATATTTCTTGAAGTCTCTGCTTATCATTTCCATTTCATCATCTTAAAGATCTAATACTTCCGAGAATCTGAGGGCCAGACTTCATTCTTTCTTTGGAGAATCCATCTTCATTGTTTTCCTTCCCAATTCATAAGCAGTCAAATTTCCAATCAGTTCATCCAATTTCAGAGTAGCAATATTTTTGGATTCCTTAATGGCAGTGATTTTGCTTTCCCAGGAGATTGGAAAAACTCTAGTTAGAATATTCTCTACGTTGTCTTCTTCCAGAATAACCCTTTCAAGATTCTCAAGTTCATTTGTCAGTGTAGTGTAGTGAACCTAGTTTTCATCTCTTGGATAGTTTCACCATCCTTCATAGTAAAATTCTCATATTGAGAATACAATAGAGTTACTCTTGACCTCTTCACCTGAGGTGTTCCTTCATTATCCACTTGTAAAGTGTCCCAAATCTCTTTAGTAGTTGTACAACCTTGAATCATACTATGCTCATCAGGACCAAGTCCACACACTAGCCATTTCTTAGATTTAGCATTTTTCTCCCACTTCCTTAGGTCTTTAGTAGTGCAATCCGCTCTAGTCTTAGGCACATCCAATCCTTCAGCATTCTTCTTGGTTGTGGCTAAAGGACCATCAGTGATGATGTCCCAAAGCTCATAGTCTTCACCCATGATGTGGTCTCTCATTCTGCTTTTCCACCAAGAATAGTAAAGCCCATTGAAGAGTGGAGGCTTTGTAGTAGAATGTCCTTCCCAATTCTCAGGTGGTGCACTCATGTTGATCTTTTTACTAAGGTGTTAACATCTTCAAGGATAACCTGCTCTGATACCTATTGATGTTAATAAACTTCAATACCACAAAAGAGGGGGGTGATTTATGTGGTACCCAACTTTTCGATCTAGAAAAACCTGGTTCTTCTAAGTGTTCTACTAGCTACTGTTGCAGAATTAAAATAGCAGAAAAAAAGAACACAAGGATTTTTACGTGGAAAACATGGCTCAAAAGGTGAAAAATCAACGGCCTACTACAAAGTAGGATTTTCCCAAACTTCCACTAAAACATTGAGCCAAATAGCATTAAAAAAAACTCTTTGTAAACCTAAGTATTAAACTCGAATCCCAGTGTGTCACACAACCTCAGTTGCTGCGACACTATCAAGTTAACACTAACTTGATTGCACAAGGTACCTAATACAATTGCTTATAGGAATGCTAACAATTACAATATAAAACCAACTATAATTGAACTAGAAATAAATACTTAGATGTAACTGGTTCTTCTCTAGGTTCATGTAGCTGTAGGCGTACACACTTGTAACTTCCATATATTGCTTGCAAATCAGACTCGGTCTTTTGCTCTCAAATATGCTTTACTTCTGCTTGTGTGTGTTACCTGTAAATGAGAACTAACGCAATTACATATTGAGTTATTAGATAGAGTTTGAATAAGACTCCACTTCTCATTCGTACACAATTCGAGTCCTTAGCTAATGAAAACTCCAACTCTTATCGTAACTTAGGATTAGGTTCTCTTCACATAAGAAGACTGTCCTCCTTATCCCAAATGCGACCTTTTCGATTATGTTCAAAAGATATTGATGCATGATCTTTAGTGCATATCTTCCGCACGTGCTTTACATGTGCATGGTTGATTCAGACCGTGTAGTACTAGAATGACCAGGTCCTTCCATCAGTTAATTTGTCAATCTTCAAAACTCAACTGAAACTTGGGCCAATAGTTTATTAATTCCTCCATTCACATAGAAATCTTGTCAAATTTTTGCACTTATACATTTAGAAATCCAGTCTATAAGCTTAAAATGAGTAACCTTTCTTTAAAATCAACATGCCTCTTGTAACAGGCCTCATCTAGGCAAACATGTAGGTTATTAATCAGTTATACCAGTCATAACAATTACAACTAGCAGGCAGGCCTAATTTGGACTTCTTATCTGAAAATATTTGATAGATTAGCAATCCCTATTGTTTAAATTTAATTCAACCCATAATCAGTATGCGTAAGTCATGCTAAGAAATTTTCTTTCTTTAAGTATGGAGGTTTACTTGAGCCTTTTAACTATTATGTGTTTTCCTATTATTGTCTTATGTGTTTTGTTTTGTAGCGTTTGAATTTATCCTTTTAAACTCTAAAATGCCCAAAACTCCCTCCCTCTTTTAGGATTAGTTGTCCCAAATGCCTCCGGGATTGATAGGATTGGGACGAGTAATAGCAAGCAATAAACAATGATACCATTCCGCGCTTTAATACCTTAACGGGTGGGATTGGTAGATATGGAGATGATGACTGATACGATAATATATCATGTAGACTCTCTCTGATGAGTGATTACTGGATATTGCATTGACGTGATCCATATAAATAGCAAAGCTAAGACCCCCCCTTTACTTTTTTTCACCATAAATTATTTAATTCTTTACAAAATTCCGCCTTCTCTCTTTCCCTCAAATAAGTTTCAATTTGTTTGATACGTGTTTGTGCTAGTCCCTTTGTTGGAGACCTAATTGCTTATTGGCCTACATGATGTCACAAATATAATATGGCCGGGCACTATACTAGTGGATCTTTAGGGGTGCCTAACACCTTCACTTGAGATCATTTTTAGCCCTTACTTGAACTCGGTTTCTTCAACTCTAACCTTTCTTAGTGTCCTAATGCACTTAATCATTCTGTGGAGACTCTTCCAAATTCCAAAACCAATTTCCAGAGGGAACGAGTTATCCTCCAAAATATCACAAGCTCAATTTCATAGAGGAGTGGGACAGGGCGTCGACTCTACTGGGGAATTCTTAGACTTTTACCATTTCATATTATTTGTGACTTTACTGCTTCTTTATTCCATTTACTTACTGTATTTATCTCTTCTTCCACTACTAAATTGATTTGGCCCTTCATGGATTTTATTACTTTTCTACTTTCTTTTACCTCTTTCCATCCATACTGTTGTAATTATGAGAAATTATTGTAATCATTATGAACGTACAAATACGTGACAACTTATTTCATTCTTGTAATTGCATCTTCAACATTATACTCCACTCATTTCAAACAAAATACTATAGCAACGCTTATAATGACTGAGCGCTCCCTTTCGATATTATCATCCCCTAAATTTGGCTAAGGCATATTTGCGGTAAAACCAGTCGATCAACGGTGTACTCGACGGTTCCGTACCTTTCCCTCTTGAGTTGTCCGCTCAAGGTACCAGTCCAATACCCCATAGAAACCTTAATCTGCTCAACTGTGCATACATCATACTCAAACCTAGCTGATTTAGTTATGGTTTCCACATAGTGACTTCATAAAATAGCATTGTCCAAAGTCCACAGTGTTTTCTTGAAACCTAAATGGACGCTCCAATGTCCAATGCATTTATTTGGAGAACTAAATTCTTTTCATGCTAATTATTAATATTTTATATTTGATTCTTGTGGGGGTAAGGGTCTAACATCTTTGTATTGCAGGTAATGAGGCACGAGGTCTCCAGATTTTGCATGGTCACCAAAATACACCCAACGTCGCTAAGCTGCTGGGAGGATCATCATGCATGTGATAAAAATCTCGTTCGCAAATATTTGGGGAATTTTCCTTCCCTCCTAACAATCCAACCCAACGACAAAATCATAATGGCCTCTACTGTGTTCTTGGATGGAGATAGGTCGGTATTCTGCTTTGGGAACACTGAAATGGCTCATTTGCTAGAGGAAATAGGATGGTTGGCGGGAACTTCATCGGAGACTCCGGGACTACTTAGGCCGAAAAATCGCAAGGGTAAGGATTTCCTCAAGATGATGGGGTTTATGAACAACCCATATTTGACTTGTTTGAAGGATTCTTACATTCCTTTCGATTATCTGTACGAATGGTATGGCCATAGGAAGTATTACCACACTTATTCGGATTAATTCGCCCTTACCTCACTGGGCATATCCACATAAGGATCTTCATCTTTATGTTTTGCTTCTTTGAGATGATAGAGTTTCCGATGAAAAATGCTATGATCCATACTAGACTGGCCATGGTAACTAGGACATTAATGGAAGGAATTCATGGATAGCCCTATAGCATAGTACCGATGATCATCGCAAAAATATATCGAGCCCTGGATAACTGTCCACGAGGGGCCAAGCACTTTGAGGGTTGTAGCTTATTACTCCAACTCTAGCTCGTGGAACACATCCAAAAGGGTGAGTATCGAGAAAATATTCTTCACAGAGACTGGGACGATAGTATCACCTTCTATTAGCCGAGGCAAATGAACTATATGCCTAACATGTTTGCTCAACCAGAAGATGCCAAAGTGTGGGTAAAGGTGTTCGATGACCTAGAAGAGGACCAAGTGCATGGTTGTTTGAATTGTCCCTTAGTGAATAGTTCATTACTCGATCAAGGGATACACCGTTCTTTATACTTATCGGTATGAGGGGAAATTACCCTTACGTTCCTCTCCTAGATATGAGATAGGCAGGTAGGAATTATAATATACAAAGGGTCGAAAAGATGAGCCACTTTAGAGCCGACTTTCAAGATTATGATAGTACATAGAAGTGTCAAGCTCAACAGATGTGGCATTGCAAAATCTTCCTATGAATGGATTCCATCAAACATGATAGGTACCACGCTCGCTATACTCCATACTATCTTGATTGGTTGGAAGACGGTCTAGATATATTAGATCAACCGGGGTTTGTTCGAGGTGACCAGCTTATCGATGAAAAGGCTGAAGCATAAGTCAAGTATAACCAATGTAAGAGGATTCTATAAAGCGAAAGTGAGCATCAAGAAATTAAAGAAGCAGAAAATACATCAAAAGCTAACAGCTAGACCCGACCACCATAATTCAATCTTAATGTCTAAGAACATGTGATTAACCATTTCCAAGATCCAGATTTCCAAAGACTTCTCTTTATCCAAAGTGTTTCAATGTTCCAAGGAATATCTTCCCGGCACTGCTTACACCCATGACACCATTAGAATTAGAATAGTGCAGTGTTGAACAGACAGCCTTCAGGCATCCAACTTCAGAGGGAACTCAGGGGTCCAAAGCATGGCTTGCAAGAGAGGGGCAGGACTTATAGCTAAGAGTAAGTGCAAAGTGAAATGGGTATTTGGGAGCCATCACAAATGGTGGTCATGCCTAGCCATAAGGTAGGACGCCACACCCCTAGCCACTTGTTTGGTTAAACAGGTTAGGAGCAGACCTTTGAAGATCAGACCAAGGTCTGAATAGTGATTAGGACACTATCTGACCCAAGTCCAAGGCTCAAACACAGAAAACGGGAATTGGAGCACAATTGATTGAGTTAGACGTTCAAATAACCCAGTTCACAATCATAGACAATAGTATTAGAGTGTTGTGATTCCTTGAACCATAACTCACATACAAAGGGGTAAAGGGTAAGGAAATTCACATAAGAACAAGAATGACATGGTTGCAGAAAAATAGTAAAGACATCATAGCAGAACTAGAATGTAAAACAGATAGTGGAGGAGCAGTATTTAAACTAAGATGGACAAACCAGTTGCAATGTAATAGAAGAGAATAGAAGAGTAACCACAACAAGCAAATAGATGAAACAACTTAGGTTTTTCAGCAGAACACTTGAGGATTCAAGAGAACTTAAGGGTATTTCTGAAAGCAAATATGAGAGATACACAAAACTGATATGTGTACTTGAGTGAAGAAAAGAGTAGAAAAATAGTTTGCCTATTGCTTGATTGTTACTTACTCGTTTCTTACTGGTGTGAAAAATGGGAGGGCTAAGACCTTTTAATAGTGTAGAGAAGCAAACAAAAAAGGTAAGAAAACCTTTTAAAAATTAGTCTCAAAATATTATTCCTTGAATTAAGGGATTCAATTTCAAACAAAAAATGTAATTAAGGAAGAGGAACTTCAATAAAATCTTTCAAAGCAGCATAAGAGGGAAAGGTACGTAAGGCTTATTTAAGGAAAGAAATCAACAGTACTTGATTGTAGAGAAAAAGGAAAAACGATCAATCAGACGACTACTAAATCAAAGTAAATATGTTCAAATGATCCCAGCCAAGAATAGGTAGAGGCGAGCCCAAAATAAAGAAAATCATTAATAATCAGTCGAGCACCCATCTAAGGAGTCTAAAAACCAATCATTTAGTTGCCAAAGCCCTTTGAAAGAGATGATTATCATATATAAAGCAAGCAAATAAAACAGACACTCTAACGTTGCAAGGTTTAGGGTCATAGAAAGAATACGAGTTCAGTCACAGATTCACAATGAGTTTGAAGGTCCAGGGTCCAAAAATGAAACCCTAATCTAGTTTAGCAAAAAAAACTCCAAATTTTAGGGTTTCAGGTTGGACCAAACCCAGAAGCGAGAAGGAAAGTTAATAGACTCAAGGAGTCTTGTGAGAAACAATGAGACCATGATAGCAAGCATGAAACAATCAGAGAAAGACAATCGATTTGAGGTCATAAAAGGACATACTTTGAGAGCTCAGAACTTAACCAAGTCCAAAATAGATGAAAAATGCATAAAAAGAACAATAACAGAGTTAAAAACTCAGCAGTAGACATACACAGTAGGAGACTGAAGAAACTTTAACACGGATTAATCATGTGAGCACATATAAATGAAAAGATGGACAATACACATATAATAGAGAAGGGAAAAAAACGAGCATAATACAGACAAACATCTAAAAGATGACAAGATCAAGAATAAAAAGGCTTTTATACACCCTAGTTTGAAATCAAACCATTTTAAAAAGGAAAATTAGGAAAAACACTTAAAACGTCGAATATAGAATAAATTCACCACAGATCTAGGGAAATAAACGAAGAAAGAACCTCGAATAGGCTAGGGTTTCTGAGGACCCTAAAGGACGAGAAGGCTTGGAAGTTTTCAAGAATGGATCTGAGCTAGAAAGGTCGAATCCAGGCTCGAGATGCTACGATACGCCGGAGAAAAGCCGGAAACGGCCAAAGAATCTTGAATCGGCCAAGGTATGGATGAAGACCTTTGAACTCTAGCCTTGAATCTTCAAAAAGCAAGCATATAGGAGTAGAAAAGGGTAAGTAAAGATCATCTATGGCTAGATTAGTCATGGATTCCGGTGGATCTTAGGCCAGAGAGGAAGGTAGGTGGATATTAGGGTTTCAGAGGTCGAGAGGGTTCTAAGGAGACCGGGGAACCAAAGGCGGCGGATATGAAGGAATGGTTATAGGGTTGGCGGTTTTGGTAGATTAAAAAGGAAAGGAAGAAATGTGGCGGTTGATCATTTTGATCAACGGTCTGGATCAAATGGGGAACCGAATGGGTAAAATAAACAAGTTGTGGGTCGGGTTAATTGGGTAGGGAATTTTGGGTCAGATTTCGGCTTAAGATTCCGGGAATGTTTGGGTTAAAATGGAAATGCAAAGAGCTAACTCTTATGTATCGACTTTTCCGTTGTTTCTTATTTATAAAAATATCAAAATTATTTCTGGAAATAAATCAAATGTGCTAAAATGATTAATAATACATTATTATCAAATTTAAAATACTGGAGTATATATTATAAATATAATTACAATTATATCTTCAAAAAGGCTAGTATTGCAATTATATGCAATTGAGTTTTAAAAATACCAAATAAATTTGTAAAAATGGGCAATAAATTTGGTTTAAAAATCATCAAAAATATAAAAACTCATAGGCGTGCTTATGTATACAAAAATATGCTATTTTGGAAATGTTTTTGGTATGAAAATACGTAGGAAAAAATTGGGTAAAGACAAGATGGCCAATTTTGACCGGATCGGTGATTGAAAAGATATTTGACTGAGCTCTCGCTTCTGAGCATCCTACATATCCCTGCTTTTACAGGAATCAAGCCATATGTAGTTCAGGAACTATTGACGGTATGTGTTGATGGAGATTCGAGAAGAACGAACGTGATGCTTAGGTTTAAAGAAGTGTTTGTAATCGGATAGGCTGCTGGAACCGGAGCGGGATCGCTCCTGCTGAGACAGCCGTTTGCTAGCATGTGTACCTTCAAGTGAGCATGGTGGCGTATATTGTGCGTAATTTAAACATGATGTATATTCTCATTGGACCATGAATGATGTCTTCAGACGATTAGGATGACGTCCTCTGACTATGATGTAGTGGTCCATGCAGAACATAAATAAAGATTCGTAGGCCCTGAAATAATGTTCTCGATTTATGAGGATGGTGGCTTCGAACTATGACGCCTTTGAATAAGTTGGCGATCTTTTAGCCCACGCGAAAGTGGCAATCTTTCAGCCGATGAATGCAAAGGGTGGCGATCTTTCAGCCAAAGTGAGAATTTAAATACAGGTGGCGATATTCCAGCCGTTAGAAAGATAAAGTGGTTATATTTCAGTCATGCATGTTGTAGAAAATTATTAGCCTCGAAAGACAGATAGATACCCCTATGCAAAGAATGCAGATAGAGAAAGTGTTTAGTCTTAGAAGGTAGATAAAGATCCTTATGCAAAATGCAGATGGAGACAGTGCTTTGTCTCAAAAGGTAGATGAGTAGATAAGTAGAGATTAACGTCAGAAGGTAGATAAGTAGCCATATGCAGGAAATGCAGACGGAGACAGTGCTTGGTCTCGATAGAAAGATGAGTATCCTTATACAGATGGAGGTAGAGCTGAACCTTGGAAGGCAGATAAGTAGCCTTATGCAGGATATACAGATGGAGACAATGCAGAGTCTCAAAAGGAAGATGGATAGCCTTATGCACAATGGAGGTAGAGCTTAACCTCAGAAGGAAGATAAGTAGCCTTATGCAGGAAATACATATGGAGACAATGCAGAGTCTTAAAAGGAAGATGGATAGCCTTATGCAAAAAGCAGTTGGAGACAATGCTTAGTATTAAAATATAGATAAGTAGCCTTATGCAATGCGAGAATGTAAAGGCGGATAGTGGTAAGATTTTCTTAGCTGGTAGCTGATTACGGTATCGTGACGATTGGGGATGGTGTGTGTAGATTGTGATTTGGAATAAGCGATTGTTCTGATAGTTTCACTCCTGAAATGTACAAGTGCGTGATTGTATTCAATGATTTATGACCTGCATCCAAAGAAAATCGTGAGTTCTGTAGAGAGGGAAAAGGTTAGTTCATCTTCCCGTGGCTCCTAACGTCACGTATATTTAGGGTAGCATTGCTAAATGACAACGATTCAAATGATAGTTGTGCATGATTTAGTAAATATAACATAACTACATATTTGAAAAAAAAGTATTTTATTTTTAGTGAACCAATGAATGGGACGTGGTCCAAGACATTGCAACCTTGCTTTCTCCGGAATTTTGAGAGTCCTTCTTAAAATCCAACCACGGTTTACTAGGGTGACACTTATGACGGCTCTGCTAAATGACTGAAAATGATCAACTCCTCAAAATTCTGTCCCAATTAACTGGGTTGGCGCTTCGGGAGATGAAAAGGCTAATATTTGACTTCAGAGTTTTGAGGGTCCTCCTCAAAATTCTGTCCTAGTTCCGATAACAGAGGAAAATGGAATTTTTATTACATTGTGACCGAACCCATAGGGATGCCTACGTATCCTTTCCTAAATGGGAATCAGGTCAAGCATAGTTCAAATTACATCATGAATAAAAAGGATATTAATACACATAGTGTTATTTCACTACATCAAAATTGATTGTCTTCGGCCAGACTTCTCCGTCTATTTCTGCTAGAATAGTCAGAACCCGGTGAACTATGTACGGGCCTTGCCAAATAGGAGAGAACTTCCCCTTGGCTACACTTTGATGTGTATATATTTTCTTTAATACCAGCTACCCTTGTGTAAACTTGCTTGGTTTAACTCTTTTCTTGAAGGCTCTGGATATTCTATTCTGATACAACTGACAGTGGCAGAATGCATTCATTCTCTTTCCGTCTATAAGGGATAACTGCTTGTAGGGACCTTTTACCCATTCTGCATCATCCAACTCTGCTTCTTGTATGATCTTTAAAGAGGGAATTTCTACCTAGGCGGGAATGATCGCCTCTGCACAATAAACAAGAATGTAGGGAATTGCCTCGGTTGATGTGCAGATTGTGGTACGGTATCCAAACAATGTAAATGATAACTTCCCGTGCCATTGCCTATGCCTTTTGATCATCTTCCTTAGTATCTTCTTGATATTCTTGTTGGTTGCTTCCACAAGTCCATTCATTTGAAGTCTGTAGGCTGTAGAGTTCTTGTGTTTGATCTTGAATAGTTCAGACATTGCTTTCATCAAGTCGGTGTTGAGATTGGAACCATTGTCAGTGATAAATGATTCCGAAATCCCAAACCGACAAATGATACAGTCGCGGACGAAATATGCCACAACTTTCTTAGTCACTGCTTTGTATGAACTTGTGCCCGTTTAATGCGGCATGCTCGATTGGTCCGATAACTTCCATTCCCCACGCGGTGAACAGCCGTGCTGAGCATGTTGTAGTAAGCTCGCTTGGAGGAACCTTTATCATATCTGCATGTATCTAACAGCGATGGCACCTCGGACATACTGAATGCCGTCTGTTTCCATAGTCATGCAAAAGTATCCTACTTGGTGTATTTTCTTTGCTAAAACAAAACCATTCATGTGTGGTCTGCAGGTCCCTGCGTGCACTTTATCCAATAGTTTGGTTGCTTCTCTTGCATCAACACTCCTTAGAAACACCAAATTGGGAGTTCTCCTGTACAGGATTCTTCCGTTGTGAAAGAAGTTGTTAGATAAGGTGTGTGATTTTGTGTGGCATTGGCAAGCTCTGGATATTCTGCTGGTGTGAAGTATTCGTTGATGTCATGGAACCTCGGCTTTCCATCCGTTTCTTCCTCAACATGAGCACAATAAGCTGGTTGGTCATAATTCTTGACCTAGATGGGATCAATAAAATTTGTATCTAGATGCTGAATCATGGATGACAATGTGGCTAGCGCATCAGCGAACTCATTCTATATTCTGGAAACATGTTGGAATTTGGTCTTAGTGAATCTCTTCCTCAACTCCTGTATGTGCTGCAGATAAGGGAGTATCTTAGAATTCTTGGTTGCCCATACTTCTGGAACCTAATGTATGAGTAGGTCCGAGTCTTGGATCACTAGTAACTCCTGAATGTTCATATCGATGGCCAGTTTGGGCCCTAAGATGCAGGCTTCGTACTTGGACATGTTGTTGGTGCATGGGAACCTATGCTTGGCGGATAGCGGGTAATGCTAACCAGTTTCTGATTCTAGGACTGCTCCTATGCCAACTCCTTTGAAATTTGCGGCTCCATCTAAATATATCCTCCAACCATCATAGGACTCTACAGTGTCCTCTCCTATGAAAGATACCTCTTCATCAGGAAAATACGTCTTTAGTTGTTTGTATTCTCCTCCCACAGGATTTTCGGCTAGCTGATTTGCCAAAGCTTGTCTTTTTACTGCTTTTTGAGAGACGTAAACAATGATAAAATCAGTTAACATGATTTTCCATTTGGAAGCCATGGGCTTTTTTAAGATATATTTCAGCGAGTCCATTATCGATATTAGATAAGATGTATAGGTACATAAATAGTGCCTCGATTTCTGAGCTACCCAGGTCAGAGAACAACATGTGCATTCTAATAAAGAATATCGGGCCTCGTACGGGGTAAACATCTTGCTGAGGTAGTAGATGGCTTGCTCCTTTCTCCCTATTTCATCATGTTGTCCCAAAACAAAACCGATCGCTCCATTCAATACTGCGAGATAAAGCAGAAGGGATCTTCTTGGTTCAGGCGGAACCAAGGCTTGCAGCATAGACAAGTATTACTCAATTTTGTCAAAATCTTTCTGACAATCATCGACCCATTTGGAGGCAGCATCCTTCTTCAGCATCTTGAAGACAGGTTCACAAATAACAGTGGACTAAGCTATGAACCAAGTGACATAATTGAGCCTTCCCAGAAAACTCATCACATCCTCCTTGTTCTTTAGTGGTGGCAACTCTTGAATTTCCTTGACCTTTGACGGATCCAATTCTATCCCTCGAGAGCTCACGATGAAACCAAATAACTTTCCAGTAGGAACCCCGAATGCACACTTGGCTGGATTAAATTTCGAATTGTACCTTCTCAATCTGTTGAAGAATTTTTGCAAGTCTTCCATGTGATGTGTGGCTTTCCTGGATTTGATGATGATTTCATCCATGTGTGATAAAAGCTGTTTTCTCTGCATCTTCTTCATCCATCCATATTTTACGGTATCCGGCAAAACAATAGCGGAACGACTGCAGCTCATGCTTGGCGCAATTGTCAATTAAAATGTGTATGTTAGGCAAGGGAGGTCATCTTTGGGACTGGCCCGGTTGAGATCCTGGTACTCGACACAAACTCTAACCTTCCCATCCTTCTTTCGTACTGGCACGATGTTGGCGAACCATCTTGGATACTCCACTACCCTGAGAACCCTGGATTTGACTTGCTTGGTAACCTCTTCTTTGATTTTCAAACTTATGTCGCGTTTGAATGTTCTGAGCTTCTTTTTTACTGGTGGGCACACTGGATCTGTTGGTAACTTGTGAGCTACAATGGATGTGCTGAGACCAGTCATATCATCACATGACCAGGGAATGGTGTCCTCAAACTCTCTTAAGAACTCTGTGTACTCTTCCTTTTATGACGACGATATGTCCTCACTGATACATGTGTCCTTGACATTCTCGGCATCTCCCAAATTAACGACCTCAGTTTCATCCAAGTTAGATTTAGGCCTATTCTCAAAGTTCTCAACCTCTCTGACAACCTCTTCTGGTATATCATCCTCCTCTGAATCAATATTCCTTTGTTGCCTTGTGTCATTGCAAGTCAAAATCGTTGCTTCATCATCAAGATAGGTAATAGTAATACTGTGTAAATAAAGTAAATGAATGAAAAAATAATAAGAGCGAGATATATAATAAACTTTGAAATGTTTTTGATTAAATTCATAATTGTTCGAAACATCAGGGTTCTTTTCAAAGTAAAGACAATGCGGAAAGAAAAAATTAACTAGTAAAAAGTAATAATGCGATGCATGGTGCTTTCTTTAGCCTTGCTACCCCGAAGATTTCTGGGCCTTGGTGGTTCTGGTCAACATATTAATGAGGTTCTCCCCTCGATTCACAGCTTGTATGGAAGGGTCTTCATTCCCTTTCTCCTCGAAGATAATATAACAGTCTATATAATCTTTCGAAAGCAAGTTCTTCATTACTTCTGATACTTCACCCTCCTCTGATCCATACATGACATTTTATAGTTTGAAGGTCTACTCTAGATGAGGTATAGGGTGCTACAGTGGATAGTATGGGCCGTGCCATGGTGGCAACCAATCATCAAACTTCTTCCATGTATTCTCATACCCCAGGCCAAAAGTGGTACCATGTTTCTTTAGCTTGATGGGTTTGGTGATATCCAGGAGATTTTTACGAAGGCCCATTTGTAGGCTCATACATGCACCAATTCAGGATGCTCTCGATCTTGTTGTCCCAGCATTTGTCTTTGTCAACATCATTGACTTGCTCGATGTGGTGGTACGTCCCTCTGCCTTTTCTCCTTCTGACTAGAATCATTGGGATGGTTTGGCAACTGTATATGGGGTTGCTACCGTCTCCTTGAATGATCACCTCCTAATAATTCCATTTGAACTTAACTGCATGATATTGGGTTGATGCCACTGCTCCAGTGACGTGCATCCAGGGTCGTCGCAGCAACAAAGTGTAGGATGCCGGTATGTCTATCACTTGAACGTCAACATCAAACCAGGTTGGTCCCATTTGCAAGCAAAGACTAATTTCCCAAATGGTAGATCTTTGGGACCCATCGAAGGTTTTAACATTTATAGCTCCATCCTTGGTCTCATGCAAACCTTTTCCCAATGTCCTGCGAGTTATCAGTGGAAAAATATTGAGGCTGTATCCTCCGTCGACCAAGACTCTAGTGATGAAGTAATCTTCGTATAGCATGGTGATGTGCAATGCCTTGTTATGACTTAGTCCTTCTGGTAGTAGCTCTTCCTCGTGGAAAGTGATCTCGTGACTCTCCAACACTTGTCCTAACATATTCACCATTTCACCTCCAGTTATGTTGCTGGGAACATAAGCTTCACTCAATATTTTCATCAGAGCATTTTTCAGTGCCTCTGAACTTTGGAGAAGAGCCGGGATTGAAATCGGCGCTGGTGTTTTGTTCAACTGCTCCACGACCCAGTATTCTTTAGCCTGTATGTTTTTCCAAAGGTCATCTGGCACAATTTAAACAGGTCACCCAGAGGATTGTTTGCTGGACTCTACTAAAGGTTCCGGAGTGTATACCCTCCCTGTTCTGGTCATGCTCTGTGCGGTGATCACTTCTCCGGTTCAGCCATGTATCCCATGGTATGGCATTTGAGTTGAACGGGATCACATTTTTCATCGTGACCGGAATAGTCACCCTTGGAGGTATTAGTGCAACATCAAATGGCGCAGGTGCCTTTGGAATTACGATCTCGACATCAATTGGTCCTGGCGCTTTTGGAGGAGGTTCTTCGAACTCGAGCAGTATGGACATATTCACCTTATCACCCTCAGAGGGATGGATCTGGACAACAATATGGTTTAGGGTGACTATCGGGTTCCTCGGTTCATCTCCTTCAGCGATCAATCCAATTGACTCTTTGGGGTGCCAATCATTCTCAATCTCGATCATATGAATACCTACACCCTTGTGGTCAGGCAGCGAGTTGCTACAGACATTGGGAGTGGGCTCTTTTTCTATGATGACCTTATTGTCAATCAAGGCCTGAATCTTGTCTTTCAATGAGCGACATTCGTCAATGGTGTGGCCTTTCATTCCGGAATGGTATTTTCTGGAGTTATGGATGGGATACGGGTAATGTAACCGGATGCTTTGAGTATTTCATATAGTTGGTCGATTGGTTCGGCGATGGCGGTATATTGTCTGGGTGGTCTACGGTCGAAGTTTGGTCAGGGTTGAGGAAAGTTTTGGTATGTGGGTAGAGATTTGTAGTGAGAAGGCTGGGCATTATAGGCTTGGTACACGGCTGCGAGTTGGGATTATCTTGGTGAAGTGGGTTGATATGTGGGTGGTGGAGATGGTGGTATGTCTGTGGTGGAATTTGGAATGTGGGTGAGGGTGCTTAATAAGTGGAGTTGAGGGATATGTTTTTTATTTTATAGTGGAATTGGTTTGCGCAGCAATTACGAAGTTCACATCCTTCTTATTTGATGTGCCACCAGACTGTAAAGCCTTGTTGGTGGCCTGTAATTCTTCGAGATAAGTGACCATACCATTCCTGATACCTTTTTCAACTTTTCCTCCCAACTTGATGATGTTGGAGAATTTTTGACCTTCTATCAGCATCTGCCTTACATAGTATTGTAGATTCTGGGCCCAGACAAAGAGCCTGTTCATCTGCTCTTCTTCTATGTACGACCTGACCTTAGCATCTTCGGACCTTAATGAGTAGCATACTCACAGAATGTTTCGCTGGGTTTCATCATTAGGTTCTGCATATAAAACATATATGGTGCATTCTCTGTGTTAAAGGTGAATCGGTCCATAAGCCATGCTTACCCAGCTTGTTCATTTCTTTGAATCCTGGCTGATTTACTAAGATAAGGCATCCCCTTTCAGACTTCTCATGAACAGTTTCGTGCGGATTTTCTCATCCATTCCAACTTCTACCAGCTTATCAAAATACATACTCAGATGGACACTGGGATCACCTCTACTTTCAAACATCTCAAACTTGGGAGGTTCTTACCCCATTCGAAGTTCAATATCTGGGTGAAAGCAAAGATCTTCGTAGTTCAGCCCTTCAATGCCTTTGCTACCTTCGACACAATGGATTCAACTAGTTTACTTTTGAGTTCCGCGACAAAATTATTGATAATGGAGTCCTTGTTGTGTGATTTACATGAACTTGAGATTGGTTAGGTATAGTTGGGTATAGTGTCCAGAAAGATAGGAGTGTTGTGGAGGTGGTCGTTTGTAGAGTTTGGTGGTTCGGGAATGAGCGATGGAGTGTTATTGAATATGTAGCAGGTTTGAGTGTGAGTGGGATGTATTGGTGTTTTTGGGGTATTTTGTGGAGGTATGGCGTTCTGGGTTGTAACATCGGGAGTGGAAAGAGTGAATGATAGGTTTTCCAAGCTACGAACTTTGGCGTCTCCCATTCTACCTTTGTTCTTCTTTCCAATAAGACTAGAGAAGGATGAGGTGGAAGTCCCTTCGATCTTGTAGAGTATTCTGATGGTGGAAGAATGCTCAAACTAACCTTTGGGGAGGGTAATAAAAAATAGAAGAAAAACAAAAAGGTAAGAAGTCAATGTAGTTTATGAGAAAAAGAAAATTGCAATATTTAAGCACATTGTACAATAGTATAAGTCATGTCCTAATTTGGGTTCCTCGTTGTGCCCGAGGTAGGCCTAGCGACAAATTAACTTTGGAGAACTTATAATGCTAAATGATTCATTTTATTGATGAATATAAGATGAGTCTTAAAACAATAACGGGAAATAAGGATGTCGCTAATGTCCAATGGCCTTATTACATTGTGAAAGCAGTAAATAAATAATCCTAACTACTTGGTCCTAGAAGAACCTTCCCCGATTTGGTATTCTTGGCTCCCTCGTACAAATGTACCAGCTCGCGCAGTCCTAGCAGCAAATAGGCTCGAGCCAGTTGGCCGCATGCGTTTCCTTCAGCATTTTGGTAGTCTTGAATCCTTTTCAAGAATTTGCCTTCCAGCTCTACCAGATCTCGTTCCAAACACCCTAACCGTTTGTTGGTGTTGTTAGCCACATCCTTCCATTCGTCTATCAATTTTTGATGAGCTTCCTATATCTCTCAATGCTCATTTCCGCATTCCTGAATCCTTTTGCGAAAATGATTGTAATTGACTTGCCCTTCAGCCTCTTCGTCGATAAGCCTGCGACCTCAGATGAACCCAGAATGACCCAAACTAGTGAGATATCTCCAACCAACCTGAGTAGTAGTTTGGCACACAACCTATATGATACCTATCTATCTCAATAGTTTCTCTTCCCAAGACAAGTTTGCAATGCCACATATGTTTAGCTTGACACCTCTGAGGGCTATCATCATCTTGAAGGTCAGCCCTGAAGTGACTCGTTTTGTCTGCAGTTGGTATGATTTGCTTCCGCCCTGCTTGCCTCATTGCTTAAAGAGGGACATAAGGATATGTTCCCCTCAGACCAATGAGTATGAGGAATGGTGCATTCTGAGAACGAAAAATGAACTCCAAGGCTGGGAACGACTCATACATCCACTGCACTTGATCATCCTTTAGATTCTCAAATAGCTCTACCCATACTCTAGCATCATCTGGCAGAGCAAACATGTTAGGCAAGAAGTTCATTCGCTTTGGGTGGTGAAAAGCGATATGATCATCCCAATCTCTGCATATAATTTCCTGCCAGTAATCACCTTTCTGAAGGTGTTCTTTAAGCCAAATTTGATGTAACAGATTACAACCTTCAAAGTGTTTGTCCCCTTGCTCACACTTTTCCAAGGCTCGATATATTTGGCGACAATCATGGAACTATGCTGAAAGACTTCCCGTTAATTCCCTCCATTAAGGTATTGGTCTCCATGGCTAGTCTGGTGTGGATCCTATCCTTCTTCATAGGAAAGATTATCATCCCCATAAAATAGAACATGAACAAAAAAATCCTACTGTGGATATGCTCTAAAGAGGTGAGTGAAAATTTGTCGGGGTAACTCAAATGGTATGTAAGAGTCTTTAAGACAAGTTAAATCTGGGTTTTTCTTGAGTAGGATCATTTTGAGAAAGCCCATACCTTTGTGATTTTTCGGCATAAGCAGACCCGGAGTCTCCTAAGGAATACCAGCTAGACCCCTTATTTCTTCAAACAAAGAGGTCATTTCAAGGTCCTCAAAGTAAAATAATGACCGATCACTATCCCAAAACAAGGGTACGACCTCTACGATTTTGTTGTCAGGTCGGATTTCCAGAAGTGAAGGTAAATTTCCTAATTACTTGCGTACAAGAGTCTGATCACTGGCATGAAGGTCCTCCCACCAGCTTACCAGTCTTGGGTGAATGTTGGTTACCATACCAAATCTCTGGGGACTTCGTGCCTCATTTTCTACCAAACAAAGTGTTAGACCCTTACCCCACCGGACACGACTATATAAATCAACAATTTGCATAATAGGCATTAGTTCTCCAAGTAAATGCACAGAACATAGGGGCGTCCGTTTGGGTTTCAGGGAAACCCAATGGACTTTGGATTAGGTTGTCTTAATGAGTCACTGTGCAGACAACATAACTGATTTGGCTATGTTTGACCATGATGCATACATAGTTTAATGGAGCAGGGTTTCTATTCTTTGAAGTGCTAGACTGGTACCCTTGAGCGGAAAACTTAGGGAAAGGAGCGGAATCTTCTACTACACTGTTGATTGACTGGTTTCACCGCAAATACGCCTTTGCCACATTTAGGGGGTGAAAATATCGGAAGAGCGCAACCACTCATTATAAGCCTTGCTATGGGATTTGTTTGGCATGAGTGGAGTATGATGTTGAATATGCAATTTAAAAGAATGAAACAAATTGACATGTATTTTCACGTACATAAAATAAATGATTACAATAAATGCTTGAAATTACAATGTTATTGAAATAATAAAGCAGTAAAGGAAAGTAGTTAAAGGAAAGGACAAACATGAAGAGCCAATTTAGTTTTTTCATGGTGATATGATTAAAAGACAAGAAATAAAGGCAATTAAAGAAATAATGAAATCACAAATAGCATGTAATGGTAAAAATTCTAAAGAGATCCCCAGCAGAGTCGTCATGCTGTCGACGCCCCCTTTTTCTTTAATTGCGGACAGTCATCCGAAAATTGGGTATATGGCATTATAAGAGGACAACTCTTATTCCCTTGCAAGAATTGGGCTTTGGAGAGTTTGAGAAGGTAGAAGAAACAAATAAAGTTTGCACATAATAATTACAAATAAGTTTAAAGCTTTTAAGAAAAAGGGAAGAAAGGGATGTATAGTTTTTTTGAAAAGGGAATTAATTAAAGGAAACTGAATTAGAAGAAAACATTGTATGTAAAAGACAAGAATAGGGGAAGGGGGTCCAAGATTTAAATATAATATGGATCACATTAATGCAATACCTGGTGTACAGTCCTCAGAAGAGGGGTCGCACGTGATATTAAGGCACCGGTCATCATATCCATATTTTACCCTTTCCCACCCCGTTAAGGTATTAAAGCACGATTCATTTCATTTACTTATTGCATGCTAGTACACATCCCAACCTATTCGTCTCACGGTATTAGGACTTCTAATCCTAAAAGGGAAGAAAGGGATGGGGGCCTTTATAGAGTTTAAATGATAAAATTCTAGTTTCGACATTTAAAACAAATACCAAATAGGGGGAAGAGCGAACAGATGAGCAAGGCTCAAAAACCCCTTAAATCAGACAACGTATAGTTTAGCATGTCTTGGCACATACTGATTTGGTCTTAAATTAAAGTTAAGCGACGAGTGGACTAGTTCAACACTTACACTTAGATAGAAAGTTTGCATTCAGAAACTCGGATACAATTGTAAGAGATTAAGGCATTTAATGTGAGTTGTTTTAGGAAGGCACTGATTTTAGAAGGTAACTAATGCAGAATAGTTTTTGAAAGAAAGAACAGACTGCAGACTTAGTTTAGAATGAGTTTCAAAAAGATCTGCGGATTGTCAAATTATAAACACAAAAATAGTTGTAAAAATTTTCAGAAGAGACAAAACTATCTTAAAAAAGTGTAAGCTGCAGAACTGATTTAAACAACGAGTTCAAGAATTGAGTTGAAAAAATACGTTTAGACAAAAGATTATAGAAGTTGTTTATTAAAAGATATGCAAATTTAAAGTTTCGAGGAAGTTATTGAATTAGGCGTTCAAGAACCAGTTAAGAAATTGTTACTTCTTTAAACGGACAAGCGAGTTTGATGCAAAATCCTATTGGCATGATATCTATATTATTGATTTTTTCAGAACTTGTTAATGAACTGGTGAAAAGATGCATGTTTAATTAATTCTAAAGTTAGCCTAATTAGTATGCATATCCTATAGGCATGATATCTATAAATTAATATTCAGAAAGTTTAAACTCCTATAGGCAGGATTTCTGGATGCGTAATGAGTGTTAAATCCTATAGACATACTTTCTAGGTGATTTGGAGTAAAGTTAAGTGTTAAATCCTATAGGCATGGTCTCTATGTGATTTAATCAAAAGCATTAAAGGACCCTATAGGCAGGATTTCTAGTTGATAATCAAAAGCATTAAAGGACCCTATAGGCAGGATTTCTAGTTGATTAAAATAAAGGTCCTAAATCATTATTTGTAACCTCTTTTGATGAAAGAAAGTAAAGACCCCTCCCACACCCTTTACTATACTCCCCAAGTTTAATACAAGTTATTCTAAACCAGAAAATATATAAAAATATTTAAAAATCTAACAGCTAGATCCGAGCAGCCTAATTCAATCTTAATGTCTAAGAACATATGGTTAACCATTTCCGAGATACATATTTCCAAAGCCTTCTTCTTTATCCAAGTGTTTCAAAGTTCAAAGGAATCTCTGGGATTCCCGGCATTGCTTACACCCAGGATACCATTAGAATTAGAATAGTATAGTGTAGAAGAGCCAGCCCTCATGCATCAGAGTTCAGATGGAACTCAAGGGTCCCAAAGCATGGCATACAAGAGAGGGGCAGAACTTATATCTAAGAGCAAGTGCAAAGTGAAAGGGGGATTTGGGAGCAAAAACAAATGATGGTCATGCCTAGCCACAAGGAAGGTTGGCACACCCCTGATCACTTGTTTAGTTAAATAAGTTAGGAACAGACCTTTGCAGGTCAGACCAAGGTCTGAATAGTGATTAGGACACAATCAGACCCAAGTACAAGGCTCAAACACATAAAAGGGGAAAGGGAGTGGGAATTGATTGAGTTAAGGATTCAAAGAAACCAGTTCAGAATCGTAGACAACAATATTAGAGTGTTATTATTCCTTGAACCATTACACACGTACAAATGGGTAAAGGGTGTTGATACCCAAATTTTCCCTATGTATTTTTGTACTCAAAATATTTTTAATATGGCATATGTATGCATATATAAGCATGCATGAAAGTTTTGTATGTTTCCTCAGTATTTATGATTTTCTAAATAATTTACTACCTATTTTAACAAATACAAGATCAACAATTATTTCCAAATTATCTTTTTTTGGTAAATAATGTATTTCACTCTTGTGCTTACAACAAAATATAACTAATATAATATTTACATATTTTTGCAAATTTATTCGGAATTCTAAAGCTAAATAGCTTGAAATTGTCAATTATAGCCTATTTTTTAATTAACCGCGTTTTATAATTGTAAAATTATTCCTAATATTTTTAGATTATTTTTTATATATTATTAATCAGCTTGGTATTTTTAATTTACTTTTAAATTGTTTTAACTATTTTTTATTAACAAAAATTGGGAAAAGTGGCCGTTCAAAGCCTGGCCCTATTTCTTTGCCATTTTAGCCTTAATTACACCCCAATTCAAGCCCCAATTAAACGATCCAATTTTCCATTTTAACCCACCCCTTTACCCTTTAAATTAAACCCGTGTGGTTCCCCTTTAATCCTTGTCGTTGATCACTTTGATCAACGGCCCACAACCCTCCTTTCCTTTTTTATTTCCATATCACCCCTAACCCTATACATTTCCCACAAACGTCCGCCCTCAAACTCTCTCGTCTCTCAGACCCTCTTTAACACTCGAAACCCTAGACGCCGTTAAAGACTTCTCCGACCAAATCCACCGGCATCCATGTCTTTCCAGGGCCATGGACGACTTGTGCTCTTCCATTCTCTCCAAACCATGATTATTCAAGGTTTTCAAGGTTTGATCTTAAACAAGCCCGTTCAGGTCCTCCGCCGATCTGAGTTTGTTTTGTTTCTCCAGCTCCTTTCCGGCGTGTTCGAGTTTTGATAAGGCTTAGCCATGGGCCAGACTTGTTAAAAGACCAGATCTTTCCAAGCCCTCTTGTTTCTAGGGTTTCTATGAAACCCTACAAAGCTTGTTTGAGGTTTTTCTTTCCTTGTTTTCTTAGATCGATAATTGATTCGTGTTCTTCAAGAGTTCTTGATGTTTTTCCCTTATTTTCTCTCCCAAATTTAGAAGTTTCAATTTAGGGATTTCAAAATCTTAAATATGATTCTTATTCTTCTCCTTTTATTTATGTGAATCTGTGTGTTAATGCCATGTCTTGTGTGTTTCGTTTGTCTTTATGTTTTTCCGTTAATATGCATACTTTTCTATCTTTGTTCAACAACTACTTCTACTGGTTTTCTACAAGCGTGCTTTACATGCCTATCTTGCATGTCCTTTTGCTAGTTCTCCTATTGAGATTGTTCACCTTTGCCGGATTCATTTGGGTTCTAAACTTGTTTCTTTACTATTTCCTACCTTCTATGACTGAACATGCTTGGGTTTTGAGCTTTCTTATAAACTTGTTCTTTGCAATCTTTCACCCTACTGCTTTTGATTTGCTATGTGTATCTGTGTGCTTTCTCGTGGAACTCTGAAAGAGTTACTTGAGTTTATTGTGAGGGCTTGCCTTCTCTTTCTATATCCTAATCGAATTGAAGCCCTAGGGTTTGGGTTTTTGCGAGTTTTGGCTCTAGGGTTCTACTAAAAAAACCTTGGGCTCTCGAACTCATGCCGAGCTTACAACCAAATTGGGATTTGTATCTTGTAGTTTGAAACTTTCTTACGTCTGGCCTCTCTCTTTTGATTGATAATGGTATGCTTTATATGCAAATGCCTTTTTTCAAAATGATCCTGTTAACTTATGATTTATTTCAATCTCCTTTTACAAAGGCTCGATTGATTTGCTACTGATTTTACAACTTAACCTCCCCCCCCCCCTCCTTTCCTTACTAAGTTCATTCAATGATTTTACAATTTCTGACTGTCTGAGTGGTTTCCCTTCCTTATTTCTCAAAACCGTGTATCATGGGATCCTTGCCTTAAATCATCTATGTACTTACGCTGTTCTGTTACTGAAGAGATTTTAATTAGTTTCCTTTGCTTAATTGCTCATGCCGTTCGAAATCAAGACCCTTAAACTAAGGGATATCCTTATTTGATTGACTGAAGTGTTATTTCCTTACTTTTACTTATTCGTTTTTTATGCACTTTAAAAGGGGATAACCCTTCTGCTCTTAGACCATTCGAACAATTCTTTTCTGCACCTTTGCAATAGAAACACACACAGACACCTTTGTCTTTAAAATATATTAGTCTCTCTACTACTGCTCTACTTTCTCCACTATATCTTGCTTTGCTGAAAACCCTGCTCCTTTTTCTACTTACTCTGTAAATATCCTGGAGTTCCCCTGAACTCTTAACTGCTTACTAAAGTTTCTTAGTTGCTTTTGCTGACTCTTTGGTTGTTTGCTTTCTCTTATTTGTCCTGTTGTACTAGAATTGCAACTGGTATGTTTTCCTAGATAACTAATACCCTTCAACTATGTGTTTAGTTCTCCTCTTCTACACATCCTTCATTATGTGTTTACTTTATGCTTTCTTGCACTAGTCAATTATAGCATAGTGTATTATGCTCTTTCTTTTATGTGTCCGCACTCTCGGTCAGCTATGCTTTTTCCTATCTTTCCTTGATGTTCTGTACATGTTGTTTTATAAATCCCATTCCTCTAACCCCCTTTGTGTATGAATATTGTCCTAAATCATGGTAGCACCCTATATTGCTATCCATGACTCATAACTAGATTCTTCTGAATCTCTACTCAAATAATTTTCCATTCCCTCCCCCTTTATGTGTTGAGCTTTAACTAAGGTCTGGTACTGTCATAATCACCATTTAGACCTAAGTTAAACTCCTCAGAGTCTGCTCCTATTTTTTGGGACCTAAGCAGAAGGTCAGGGGTGTGCCAGCCTATGCCATGGCTGGGCATGACCACCTTCTCCTATGGTTCCTCTCTCACGTTGCACTTATTCCTAGTTTCTAAGTTCTGCCCCCTTTTGTAAGCCATGCTTTGGGACCTTGGAGTTCCCTTTGAACTTGGATGCCTGAGAGATGGCACTTCCACACTGCACTATTATTTCACTACAATTGTTGTTCAGAGTGTAAGAATTACCTTAGGTATTGGAGGCTCTTTGGAACATTGAAGCACTCCGAATAAGAAAAGGCCTTTGAATCCGGATTTGGTGAAACGCATGTTAATGGGTATTAAGATTGAATTAGGCTGCTTGGATCTAGCTGTAAGCTGTGATGTATTTTTTCTTTACTGTTTACTTTCTTTCTTCTGGTTCTGTAATAATTTTGTAAAAGAAACTCGAGAATATTAGTAAAGGCACATGGGAGGATATTTATATTTGATTGCATGTGATAAAAGGGGTAGATAACATGCCTAAAGTGTTTTAACGTTTTAATTCGATCATCTAGCTATTATGTCTATAGACCTAATGCAGAACACAATCTAGACATTTAAACAATTATGTCTATAAGATTAATATCGCATAAATCAGTACAGATCCTGCCTATAGGACATATGAATATCCATGTAACCAGTTGCATATAGGAATCATATCTATTGGAAATGCAAAAACGGTAGGAAAACTGTAGCGTAATCAAATACTCACTCTTTACCAGTTTAATAACAGTAACATGCCTAAGAGATCAAGATATAGATACCATGCCTATAGGAACTCAAACTCGCCTAATGTGTTTTGAATAATCTATCAATTGGCCTCAAACGTTTTTCAACAGAGAACTTTTCCAAATCTGGTAAAGCTCTAACAAGTATGTAGTGCTCTCAATTTTATAAACTTATATTTTTGTTCAAAAATCAATATTTTTCAATTTTCTGCCTAAATTTCTATTCATCTTTTGAAACCATCTCTCGAAGCAGTTTTAAACTCACTCTTCCTTTTAAAGCATTCTCGCTTCTGAAAACTCTTCTTTACAATTTCATTGTATTTTACTTAAACAATTCCGCTTATTTTCAAGTCATCTCTGAACTTCTGCAATTTTCCGGTTTCTTTTTTAAACTCTCTGACATTAGGCTCTTAATCAGTAACTTGTTTAAAATACCTCAATTTCAGACAATTGGATCTAGGATACCTAATCCAGACTTTTTATCAAACTCTATGTGTTAAACTAATCTGTCCGCCGTTTAATTCTTTTAAGACCAAATCAGTATATGCAAGGTATGCTAAACTATATGCTAGGTGATTTACGGGGTTTATATGAGTCTCTTATGTGTTTGTTCATTCCTCAATAATTGCTACTTGTTTTGGTTATCGCCTTTAGTATTTTATCCTTTTCAAATTCCATATATGCATGTACTCCATTTCCCACTATAGGATTAGAAGTCCTAAAACCCAGAGAAAGATAGGTTGGCATGTGTACTAGCATGAAATAAGTAAACGAGACTAATCGTATTTAATACCTTAACAGAGTGGGAAGGATAGAATATGGAGATGATGGCCGATGCGCTAATATCATAGGCGACCCCTTTTTTGAGGAGTGTGTGCGGGGTATTGCACCAATGTCATCCATATTACATTTAAACCTAGGAGCCCTTTTCTTTTTCCTTATTATGTATAATGCTTTCTTAAAATGTATGTTTTCTTCTAGTTACTCCTCATCTTTTAAATCTTTTATGTCCTTTCCTCTTTCTAAAACTTTTAAACGTTTTTGTAATTACTATGTGTAAGCTCTACTTGTCTCCTTATAATTTTCTTGAAAAGTGATAACTAACCACGGCCGGGAACAACACTAGTGGATTTTGAGGGGTGCCTAACACCTTCCCCTCGAGATAATTTCAAGCCCTTACCCCGAACTCTGGTTTTTCTTTCAAAATCTTCTTCTTTTTTATGCACTATAATCATTAGGTGGCGACTCTTCATATTCCATAACCCGATTCCTCAAAGGGGAATAAGAGTTGTTTTGTCCATAATGTCACAAACCCGATTTTTCCCTTCTCTTTAGGGAGAAAAAATGGGGCATCGACAGCATGGCGACTATGTTGGGGATTTCTTTAATGCTTTTACCATTATGTGCTCTTGTGACTTTATTGCTTCCTTAATTGCATTTATTTTCTTTCTTTAATTGTTTCATCATAAGTACTAACTTGGCTCTTCATGTTTTTCCTTTCTTTTAATTTCTTTCTTTACTTCCTTATTATCATTTCAATTCCGTTGTAATTTTTTCAAGCATTTATTGTAATCTTTACTTTATGAATGTGAAAATACATCTAATTTTTTTCATTGTTATAAATGCATTCTTCAACATCATATTCCACTCGTGCCAAAAAATCATATAGCAATGCTTATAATGAGTTTTTGCGCCCTTCCGATATTATAAATCCCCGAAATGCGGAAAAGGAATATTTGCGGTGAAATCATTGGATCAACGGTGTAGTCGATGGTTCCGCGCCTTTCCCTCTTGAGTTGTCCGCTCAAGTGTACAATATCTAGCACTTCAAAAGTAGAAACCTTATTCCGTTACACTGTTCATGCATCATGATCAAACTTAGCATAGTCAGTTATGTTGTCCGCATAATGACTCATTAAGATAGCCTAAACCAAAGTCCATCAGGTTTTTTTCAAAACTAACGGATGCCTTCACGTTGTTTGCATTTATTTGTAGAACTAAATGCCTTTATAGCTAATTATTGATTTAAATAGTAGATTCTAGTTGGGAATAAGGGCCTAACACCTTATTTTACAGAAAAAAGGACGCACGAAGTCCCCAGATTCGGTATGGTGTCTAACATTAATCGAAGGTTACTAAGCTTGTCGGAGGACCTTCATGCCAGCGACCAAACACTTGTACGCATATACCTAGGAAATCTTCCTTCACTCCTGGATGTCCGGCCTGACAACAAAATCTTTGAAGCTGCTACTCTATTCTGGGAAGGTGATCAGTCGGTTTTTTGCTTCAGAGACCTCGAAATGACCCCTTTGCTACAAGAGATAGGGGGTTTGCCTAGGATTCCTTGGGAGACTCCAGGTCTACTTATGCCAGAAAATCGCAAGGGTAGGGGTTTCCCCAAAATGATGGGGATTAAGAAGAATCCAGATCTAACTTTTCTGAAGGATTCCTACATACCCTTGGACTTTCTGTATGAATGGTTTGGCCATAGCAAGTCCTATCGCACCTACATGGACGAGTTTACCCTCACTTCCTTATGGCATATACATAGAAGGGTCTTTGTGTTCATGTTTTTGTTTTTGAGGCAGGATGATTTTTCCCGTGAAGAGGGCTAGGATCCACACAAGACTAGCCATGGTAACCAAAACCTTAATGGAGGGTATTCACAGGCAAATGTTCATCATAGTGCCCATGATAATTGCCGAGATGTATCGAGCCTTAGAGAAATGTCAGCGAGGGGCCAAACATTTTGAAGGGTGTAACTTCCTACTCCAAACACTGGCTTATAGAACACCTTCCGAATGGCGACTACAGATAGTAAATCATACATAGGGATTGGGATGACCATATCGCTTTTCACTACTCAAAGCGGATGAACTTCATGCCCAAAATGTTCTCTCAACCAGAGGAACCTAGTGGATGGGTAGAATTATTTGAAAATCTTAAGGAGGAACATGTATAGTAGTGTATGAGTGGTTCCTAACAGGGGAATTCATTGTTTGGTATTGGGATGCACCGTTCGTTATACTCATTGGCTTAAGGGGAACTTACCCTTATGTCCCTCTCTGAGCTATGAGGCAAGCAGGGAGGAAACAAATCATACCCAAGGTAGATAAAAGGAGTCACTTCAAGGCTGACTTTCAAGATGATAATAGCCCATACAGGTGTCAGGCTCAGCATATGTGGCATTGCAAGATTGTTTTAAGAAGATAGTCTATCGAATCCGACAGGTATCATACAGAGAGTGTGCCGCACTATTCAGGCTGGTTAGAGGACGACCACATTGGTTTGGGGTAGCCAGGGTTTGTCCTTGGCCATAGGATTATTGTTGAGTAAACAGAAGAACTGGTTAAATACAACCAACTGCGCAAGAGGATGCGTGAATGTGAAAATAAGCACTAGGAGATACACGAAGCCCACAAAAAATTAATCAGCGAACGGAAGGATATAGCTATTAACGCCAACAATCTGTTAGGGAATTCGGAACGAGGTTTAGTGGAACTGGACGGTAAATTTCTTAAAAGGATCAACGGCTGCCAAAATGATGAGGAAAATACAGGCGAACATCTGGCCCGAGCGTATCTGCTGCTGGGACCGCGAGATCTAGTGCCAGCTCTACGAGGGAAGCAAGAATACCGGATTTGGGGAAGGTCTTTCTTGGACCAATTAGTTAGGACCTTTTTATTGCTTTCATAGTGTAATAAGGCCACTGGCCATTAGTGACGTCTTTTATTGTTGAGTTGTTTTAAGACTCCCCTTGTTTTTATCAATAAAATGAGGCATTTAGCATTATAAGTTCTCCAAATTTAACTTGTCTCTAGGCCTACCACGGGCACAACGAGACAACCAAATTAGGGAATGATTTATATTTCCTGCACAATGTATTTATATTTAGCAATAATATCTTTCTCAGAATCCGCAATAACGTTTTTACTTTTTTTTCTTTTATTTATTTCCCCTCCCCAAAGGTTAGTTCATGCATTTAGGCCCTAGCAGCATACTCAACAATATCCAAGGGTTCTCCACCTCCTCCTCCTCCGAGTCCTATCAAAAATAGTGACAAAGGCAAAATAGGAGATGCAAATGTTCGAAAGGAAATTGAGGAGATTTCTCAGAACGCTGCAATCACCAAGGAAACGCTGCTCATCTTGAGCAGACTTTACTGAGATTTCGGGAAGAATTGGAACAAGTCTAAAACCTGGCAAGCATGTCAATCACTCTTGCCGCTGCTGATGAACACAACCAGAACCCTACACCTCTACAACCACCTGTACAACTTGCTGATACCCAGGCCTGCAACAAATGCAACAACCCTCCACTACTCATTCCAGAACCGCAAACACCACAAATGACCATAACACTCCCATCTTTATGGACACTGTAACCCGCTATACCCAGCCCATTTACCATTCACTAGAATTAGATAACAAAAACTCACTCATTCGGAATTTAGCCAGTGAACTCAAGATGTTAACCAGCCGTGTCCAGGGTGTCGAAGGAAGCAAAGGAATTGAGGGATTGAACTTTGAAGATCTTTGTGTTCAGCTAGATGTCAAACTCCCAGAGGGGTAAAAACCTCCCATGTTTGAAATGTTCAATGGTACAAGTGATCCCAAGGTCCATCTCAGAATGTATTACGATAAGCTGGTAAGAGTTGAAAGGGACGAAAACATCCACATGAAGTTGTTCATGAGGAGTCTGAAGGGTGACGCCTTATCTTGTTACATCAGCCAAGATGCAAAGAAATGGACAAATTGGGTGAATATGTCATCAGACTTTATCGACCGATTCAGGTTCATCACTGAGAACACACCAATTGTGTTCTATATTCAGAATTTGAAAAAGAAGCTCACAGAAACCTTTCGCGGGTATGCTACTCGTTGGAGGTCAAAAGCTGCTAAGGTTAGGTTGGCCTTAGAGAAAGCATAGATGAATCAATTCTTCGTCCGTGATCAGGATCCACAGTTCTATGAAAGGTTAATGTTGATAGAGGGTTAGAAATTCTCCGACATCGTTAAAATGGGAGAAATGATTGAAGAAAGTATCAAAAACGGTATGTTGATACCCAATTTTTCCCAATGTATTTTTTCTTTTACCAAAAGACTTCAAAAATAGTGTATATGTGCATATATAAGCAAACCCATGAGTTTTGGTATTTTAATGATTTTTAAATTGATTTACCGCCTATTTTAATATCACAAAAATTATCACAATTATTCCCAAAAAACTATATTGGTGAATAACTTATTTTATCCTCATATTTACATTAAAATATAATCAATATGATTTTTCCATATTTTTACAAATTTATTTCGCATTTCTAAAGCTAAATTATATATAATTTCAATTGTAGCCCATTTTGTAATTAATCGTATTTTGTGATTGTAAAATTATTTCTAATATTTTTATATTATTAACTATTTCAGTATTTTTTAATTTATTTTAAAATAATTGTTTTATTTTTAATTAATTAAAAAAGTGAAATGTGGTTATTTAAGAGCTAGCCTGTTTTTATTTCAATTATAGCCTCAATCCACCCCCAATTTTATACCTAATTGAAGCCAACCCACATTCTATTTGGTCCTGACCCATTAGTCCGACCCTATAATGGTTCAATCTGAACCATTGATCAAATGATATCAATGGTCCGAATCAACTTACCTAAAATAAATCCTAATCTGCCCCCTAACCCCTCAATTCATTAGAGACCAGTCTATATCTCACTCTCTCTCTAACGCTTGCGCTCCTTTCTCTCTAGAACCTTCTGGTTCTATCCTTCTTCTCCGACAAGCTTCATCGCCTCTCCGGCCTTGCTTCGTCCTCGCTTCTCTCGACCTCTAGCCACCATGGGATCCTATGTCGCTACATTTTTTTAGCAAACCTTTAGGCAAGCGCCTAGGGCTAGTTTCTATTAATAATTGAAAAAGAAAATTACAATAATTAGAAAAAGTAAAAATAAGGGGGACAATAGCATCGGTATTGTCATCCATATAACACAACCGGGCTATTCCTTACCTTACTAATCATATTGACGCATAAAATAGCCTCACTAGCAAGCATGAAAAAAGAAGGAACTAGCTAGAACTAAGTATTCTATGATCATCACAGAGTTTATAGCATACTCTGTGATGGAATTACCTAGTATAATACTAATATGATGGTAAAATAAAAAGATGAAGAAACCACTATGGTGCTCTCTTTTCTCTAATCTTGTGAACGCTTCAATTTGTAGATTCATATCATCGTCCACAACATTTTTCAGAATGTCTTCAAAATTCATTCTTTTTTCTTCGAGCGACTGGACTTTATTGATATAGTATGAGTGACCTGTTTTTTTTTTGCATTTATCATTGGGGGCCTCCATATATTTGCGTCTTCAAACACCCTACCATCCCAACTTCTATCCCTTGCGCGTGACTTCTTATTTCTTCCAATATGCATTGGTGACAAATTACGTTTTCATGAAGCCTCTGCCCGACATTGATTTAAGATATCATCTTACTCTCCTTCTTCATACATGTCTCTCCCCAAGTGCACTGGTTGTTTTAAATTTTGGTCGAAACCAAGTGACGCCAATGCATTTCCTTCATGGAAATTATCCACTATTGCCTTACTTTGTTTTTGTTCTGTGAGTTTCATTTTATTTATGTTTTCTGCTCATGCGATCTGTGCTAATAACAATATGATATATATGAATAATTTGACTGGAACTTACCATTTCATCCAACAACTTCCTCTCCTCAATTGATATTAGTGGATTGGTTGTCATAAGCGGATGTTGTCCCTTCATTTTGAACTTGAGTGGCCTGTTTAAAATCTTCATTTTGCACTAGCCTTCCAACTGCTGCTATGATTCTCCATCACCTTTAGGACTAGCTACTAGACAAACTTGTGTTGTAGATGTTGTTGCAACAAGAGTCAAAGTCACCACTTGTTGCTGCCCATAATTTCCTTGATCAGCTATAGCAACCAGTCTCTCTCTTGTTGCAGCAGCTTGAATTAACCTTCTAGTTGGAGAATAGGTAATAAGACCTGAAGAAGATGTTTCTATGCCTTGAGGTATTCATCTAGTTGCTCCCTTTGACTTAGCAAAATCTGGTGAATTCCTAGGAGTGAAAACATGTGCATGACAATCCAAATTGTTCGTGTGAGTTGCTGCATTTTTCCCATGAGATTTTGGCTTAACTGAAGCATCAAGGTCGTCCCTAGCACTATCCGGATCATCTTCTTGATCACATTCTTCAGATGTATAACTAGCAACTCCATTGCCCCATTCCTTTTCATCATCATACTCTCGTTTGTCTTTCAACAGTTTTGAATTAATAACCATCTCCCTATCCTTTGCTTGGATTAACTCGTTATTATTCCCAGTTGACAAAATGTGTTGCCGAGATTCTTCTTTAAACTCCCCAAAGGACTCAAATAAATTAGATGGAACGTTAAATACAGAAGTATTTAAGGTGACCGCTGGTTATTTATTTATAGTAGGCTGCATCATCCATTCTTTTTGAGTATTTTTCATTATTTGTTCAAATTTGGGATTGGAATAAAGCATTATTGGTAAATTTTAACTATAAAGATTATTATTGATTGAGTTGTTTCGTCGAACACGCAGCTTTTCAGTTTATTCTGGATTTTGTATCTCATGTCGATCTTTGCTGGGCTTGGGTATCAGCTGTTTAGACTTCCCCTTATCCGATAAAATTGTTGCATCAATGTGATTTTACCCAGCATTAGCAGGAGCATCGAAGGCATTTGAATTGAAACCAACATTAAATTCAAGTTGCAGAACACTCGTGTTCTGTCTTTTTTTTATGACTTCTTCTTTGCATTGAATTTTGTATTTGTTACCAGGTTCCACTCTGCTCCCTTTTTGTGTTGTTCCGTTACTCTATCATCAACCTTTAGATTAATAGTCGAATCGTCCTACACATTACCCTTAGTGACTCCGAAATTCCCTACAAAAACGTGGGACTCATTATAATTACAGACCCCAAGTGCTGCAGTTTGCCCATATATCCTACTGCCTAGTTTTGTGGTAAAAACCATCAGCTACAAGTGAAGATTTATTACCTAAACTCTGCCCAATATCACCTCGTTCATTATGCTATTGCTACTACACATGGAGTACAACAAAAAAAAGTTACTCCTATTGGAAAAAGCTTCTGCTATTGCAAATAATAGTGCAATTGATGGAAATGATGTGCAAATCCAATCAATTGTATTAACCATTGATCCAAACAATGAATTGCCTTTTCATACCAGTGCAATCATCTTAGCAGAAGAAATAAAACTAGTGGATTCTATAGAGGGAAAAAATGTGGTGTCTCGAGACGATCGAGGTTACAAAAGTAATGAAAAATTGAGCACACCGGAGGAAGTAAGATCTAGTAGTAACCTTAATGTCACAAGTAATGTTTTTATCCCTAACTCTAGGCAACTACTTATCAATTCTAGGCAGAAACAAATGAGATTGAGCAGTACAACATATTTGTTATCTCATGACAGACAACTGTAGGATGCAATATTAAATGCACATCCTTTTGACATTTTGGATCGTGATCCTTATAGCGCTAACCGTGGGATTAGGAGCAGGAATGAGGTACATATACAACAACAAAGCAAGCCAAGCTATGTTAAATCACAAGATGAACCAAAATTGGATGCACAAGGTGTCTTAGACATGCCAAATCAACAGACAGCGGGCAGCGATACAGTTGTACAAGGTGAAGTAATTAAAAGGCTGCCAGAAAGTGCCGAAACAGTCACAATTAATGCTACAGAGGAACGACTTAAGTCACATACAAAGGAAAAAAACAGGGACGACAATGTTAGGGGACCTCCAATGAGAAATGCCAAGCTTAAGAAGGCTGCCCCAACTACATCAACAAAGTTCAACTAAAACGAATTCATGAATTTTCGATACTTCTTGAAGAATTGGGACGGTCTTGATGAAGAATTACAAATTGAAGAAATTACAAGGATCGACAAAATTATTTCATCATTTTAATCTGCCACTTTTTTAGTATCCTCATATGTAATCTCATCACAGAGTATGTTATAAACTCTGTGATGATTATAGCTTATTTGGGCGTTTCAAGTTCTTATTTTTACATGCTTGCTAGTAATGAGGTTTTGAAGCCTTAATAGGATTAGTACGGTAAGGTTAGCCCGGTTTTTGTTATATGGGTAATAACTCCGGCGCAATTGTCCCCCTTATTCGTATTTCTCCTAATTGTTGTAATTTTCTTTTCTGTTATTAATAAAAAACTAGCCCTAGGCTCTGCCTAGTGGATTGCCGAAAAAAGATCCAAAACCCGACTAAAAACCTCCAATTGATCTAAAAATTTGCACACATATCCAAAATCACCTAATGGAGCTACTGCAACTGTCAGTATTCCATTCCTACCCTCGGATCAAAATCTCACATATCAACCACACTTCGCCATAATTCTAACTTAGCCAATTAAAGCCTAATTCTACAGCGGACCTCCTAATTCAGTTCCGATTTTGCTCCTAAGTCACAAATAACCATACGAAACTAGTCAAATCATCGAAAATCCATTCCGAGCCCTATTACTCATATGTCAACATTCCATTGACTTTTCCAAACTAACATTCTCATAATGAGACTAATTGTCTCATTTCTATCCAAACTCCATCCGAATTACTTCAAACTCTCCAAATACATATATTGAAACATATAACAGCATAAAACGGGGAATACAGGGCGGTAACTCATGGGGCAACGAGTCAGGTCGTTAAATCCTCCCCAACTTAAACAATCGCTCGTCCTCGAGCGGGTCAAGAAACACACTTGGAGTATCAAAAAAGTGAGGATATTTTCTCAGCATCTCCTGCTCACTCTACCATGTGGCTTACTCCACGGGCTGACCTCTGTACTGCACCTTCACTGAAGCTATGTCCTTTGATCTCAACATTCGAACCTAACGACCCAAAATAGCCACTGGCTCCACATCATAGGTCAAGTCTTCATCTAACTGGATCGTGCTGAAGTCTTACACATGACACGGATCCCCAACATACTTCAGGAGCATAAAAACATTGAACACCGGGTGAACTCCCGACAAGCTAGGCGGAAAATCAAGCATATAGGCCACCTCCCCAATCCTCCAAAGTATTTCAAAAGGTCCAATGAATCTTGGATTCAGTTTACCTTTCTTTCCAAACCACATAACACCGTTCATAGGCGAAACATTTAGCAAGACCTTCTCGCCCACTACATAAGATACATCTCGAACATTCTGGTCCGCGTAACTCTTTTGACATATCTGAGCTGAACGAAGCCTCTCCAGGATCACTTTCACCTTCTCTAAGGCATCCTGAACTATCTCTGTCCCCAACAACCTAGCCTTGCCGGGCTAATACCAACCAACCAGAGATCTACACCGTCTCCCGCATAAGTCTTCATACGGCGCCATCTGAATGTTGGATGGATAGACGTTATTATATGAAACTCCGTAAGTGGAAAGAATTCAGCCCAATAACTTCCAAAATGAATAGCACAAGCGCGCAACATGTCCTCCAATATCTGGATCGTACGCTCGGACTGCCCGTCTGTCCGTGGATGAAATGTTGTGCTCAGCTGTACCTGTGTGCCCAACTCCCGATGAAAAGTCCTCCAGAATTGGGAAGTAAACACGGTACCCATATTTGATACAATGGAAACTGGGACCCCATGCAACCGTATAATCTCTCGGATGAAAATCTCTGCTGACTTCTCTGTAGAATAGGTAGTGCATACTAGAATGAAGTGCACAGACTTGGTCAGCATGTCCACAATCACCAAAATCGAATCAAACTTCTTCGAGGTACGAGGAATGCCACTCATAAAATCCATGGGAACATTCTCCCATTTCCATTCTGGAATATCCATACGCTGGAGTACACCACCGGGTCTCTGGTTCTTGTATTTGACTTGCTTAAAGTTGAGATGCCGAGCCACATAATTCACAATATCCTTTTTCATTCTCTTGCACCATTAATGTTGTCTCAAATCCTGGTACATCTTCGTGGCACCGGGATGAATCAAATACCGCGGGCTGTGAGCCTCTTCTAATATCAACTCTCGGAGACCACCCACACTAGGAATGCAAATTTGGCTTTGCATCCGCAATACACAATCATCTCCAATGGTCACAACTCTGGCATCATCATGCTAGACCTTGTCCTTCAGGACAAGCAAATGCGGGTCATCATACTACCGCTCTCTAATGCGGTCATACAAAGAAGGCTGGGAAACCACACTTGAAAACAAATGACTAGGCTCGGAAATGTCTAACCTCACAATCTGATTAGCCAAGGCATGAACATCAACCGCAAGGATTCTCTCCCCAACTGGAAGGTACGCCAGACTACCCATGCTAATAACCTTCCGGCTCAAAGCATCGGCCACCATATTGTCCTTTCCGGGATGATACAAAATGGTAATATCATAGTCTTTGAGTAACTCAAGCCATCTCTACTATCTCAGATTAAGATCCTTTTGTTTAAATAAGTGCTGAAGACTGCAATGGTCCGTATATACCTCACAAGATACACCATAAAGATAATGCCTCTGAATCTTTAAGGCATGCACAATTGCAGCTAACTATAAGTCATGAACATGATAGTCCTTCTCACGGGGCTTTAGTGCAAGGTAGACGCCACAACCCTAGCGGCGTAGATCCAGGGTCGTCCCAGCAGTAGATTGTAGGATGTTGGCACGTCGATGACTTCGAAATCAGCATCGAGCCAAGTAGGTCCCCTATGCAAGCATAGTCTAATTTCTCCAATGGTGTAACTTTGTGACCTATTAAAAGCTTTGACGTTGATAGCTCCATCTTTGATTTCGTGCAAACATTTACTTAATGTTCTGAGAGTGAACAGTGGACAAATGTTGAGGCTAGGCCCTAAATCGACAAAGATCCTGGTAATGAAATAATTCTCGCATTGCACGGTGATATGCAATGCCTTGTTATGACTAAGCCCTTCTGCGGCAACTCATCCTTGTGGAAGGTGATCTTGTGGCTGTCCAGCACTTGTCCTACAATATTTGCCATTTTGCCTCCCGTAATAATGCCGGGAACATAAGCTTCACTCAATATCTTCATCAAGGAATTTTTATGTGCCTCAGAGCTTTGCAGAAGAGCCAAAATGGAAATCTGCGCTAGTGTTTTGTTCAGCTTCTCAATGACCGAGTATTTCTTGGCCTGTATCTTTCTCCAATGGTCATCGGGTCTGGTTTCCACTGGTCGTCCGGAGGCTTACTTGCTGCACTCAGCCAGATGCTTTGGGGTGTATACCCTGCCTGTTCTGGTCATACCCTATGCGGAAATAGCTTCTCCAATATGTGTGTTTCCTTTCCATTTAGCCTGAATAGTATAATACAAAGGTATGGCGTTTGACATGAATGGGTCACATCTATCATGGAAACTGGAATTGGCATCCTGGGATGTAACACAACAACTTTATATGGTGCAGGTGCCTTTGGAATCCCGATCTCGACCTCAATCGATTTTGGTGCCTTTGCAGGAGGCGCCTCAAACTCGAGCTACAAAGACACATTCCCCACATCGCCATCATATGGCGTGATCTAAAAAAAATGGGATTTCGGATCCAGCGCTGGCTTCTTTGATTAATATCCTTCAACTATCAACCTGATTGACCCTTTGGGGTCCCAGACATCCTCAATATCGAACATATGGATGCCTCCCATTTCCATTCTGAGATATCCATACGCTGGAGTACACCAAGGGGTCTCTGGTTATTTTATTTGACTTGCTTAATGTTGAGACGCCGAGCCACATAATTCACAATTTCCTTTTTCATTCTCTTGCACCATTAATGTTGTCTCAAATTCTGGTACATCTTCGTGGCACCGGGATGAATCGAATACCGCGTGCTGTGAGCCTCATCTAATATCAACTCCCGGAGACCATCCACACTGGGAATGCAAATTCGGCTTTGCATCCGCAATACACAATCATCTCCAATGGTCACATCTATGGCATCATCATGCTGGATCTTGTCCTTCAGGACAAGCAAATGCGGGTCATCATACTACCGCTCTCTAATACGGTCATACAAAGAAGACTGGGAAACCACACTTTCCAACAAATGACTGGGCTCGGAAATGGCTAACCTCACCATCTGATTAGCCAAGGCCTGAACATCAACCGCAAGGATTCTCTCCCCAACTGGAAGGTACGCCAGACTACCCATGCTAATAGCCTTCCGGCTCAAAGCGTAGGCCACCATATTGGCCTTCCCGGGATGATACAAAATTTTAATATCATAGTCTTTGAGTAACTCAAGCCATCTCCGCTGTCTCAGATTAAGATCCTTTTTTTAAGCAAGTGCTGAAGACTGCAATGGTCCATGTATGCCTCACAAGATACACCATAAAGATAAATCCTCCAAATCTTCAAGGCATGCACAATTGCAGCTAACTTTAAGTCATGAACATGATAGTCCTTCTCATGGGGCTTTAGCTGACGAGAAGAATACCCAATAACTCTACCCTCCTGCATCAACACACAACCGATTCCAAGTCTCAAAGCATCATAATAAACCATGTAAGAGCGTGAATGTGATGGTAATACTAATACCTGAGCTGTGGTCAAAGCCGAATTGAGCTTTTTGAAGCTCTCCGCCCTTTCATCTGACCACACAAATGAAGCATTATTCTAAGTCAACTTCTTTAAAGGCAAAGAAATAGATGAAAAACCCCGAACGAACTGCTGTAATAACCCGCCAAACCGAGGAAACTCCGAATCTCAGTAGCTGAGGATGGTCTGGGCCAACTCTACACCACCTCAATCTTCTTTAGGTCAACCTGAATACCATCACTGGACACCACGTGTCCAAGAAATGTCTCATTATTAAGCCATAATTAACACTTGGAGAACTTTGCATATAATTTCTTCTCTTTCAATCTCTGCAAAACCACTCTCAAGTGTTGTGCGTGCTCCTCCTGACTACGCGAATACAACACAATATAATGAATAGACACAATCACAAAAGAATCAAAATTAGGCCGAAATAACTGTTCATCAACTACATGAACTCGGCTGGGTCATTAGTCAGCCCGAAAGACATCACTAGAAACTCGTAGTTCCCATATCTTGTCTTGAAAACCGTCTTCATAACCTGATCGAAGGTCAATCCTAGAGAATACCCTTGCTCCCTGGAGCTGATCAAATAAATCCTCAATATGGGGTAGGGGGTAATTGTTCTTCACTGTCACCTTATTCAGTTGTCTCTAGTCAATGAACATTCTCATTGTGCCATCCTTTTTCTTTACAAATAACACTGGTGCACTCCAAGGTAACACACTCGGGCGAATGAACCCCTTACATAGGAGTTCGTGAAGTTGTTCTTTCAAATCCTTTAGCCATACTGGTGCCATACTATAAGGAGGAATAGAGATGGGCTGAGTGCCCTGCACCAGATCAATACCAAAATCAATGTCCCTGTCTGGCGGCATGCCTGGCAAGTCCACTGGAAACACGTCAGGGAAGTCCCTAACAACGACAACCGAATCAAGACTAGTAGCCTCGGCTTCCACATCTCTCAAGAAAACCAAATATGATAAATACCATTTTCCAACCATCCGTTGGGCTTTTAGGAAAGAAATCACCCTGCTAGGTACATAATCAGTCACGCCTCGCCACTCGATCCTCGGAATACCTGGAAAAGCTAGTGTTACTTTCTTATCATGACATTCCAGAATAGCATGGTACGGAGATAGCCAATCCATACGCAAAATTACATCGAAATCCTCTATGCCCAATAATAATAAGTCAACTCGGGTCTCCAGACCGTCAATAGTCACCAGACAGTATCGACACACATGATCCACAATAATAGTATCACCCACCGGGGTAGATACGTGCACGGGCAAGGAAAGACATCTACGGGTCGTACCCAAAAGGATGAGCAAAATAGGAAGACACATATGAATAGGTATATACGGGATAAAATAAAATAGAAGCATTCTTGTGGCAGACTGAGATAATACCTGTGATAACTACATCCGAGGAAATAGCGTCCAGTACAGTCCTCACTCCTGGGAGACCTCTGGCTACTGGGCCTCCACCCCTAGCAGACTGAGTGGGAGCTAATGAAACATATGCAAAAGATGAGGGTTGATCCCTCTGCTGACTGCCTACTATGGGGTCGAGGACACTATCTCTTCATGTGACCCACTCACCGCAATTAAAGTAACAAGCTGAAGCTAGAGAAGATGACTAATGAGAACCCCTCGTTGCAGACGAACCTTGAGCTGAAGGAGCAGGAGCAGAGCTCTGAGCTGGAAGAGCACTTTGTGTAGGCTGAATCTTCTGATGACCATGATGGCCCCAGCCTGAAGAGGCTCCACTGGAAACTGTGCGTCCGGACGGAGGAGTCCTGAAGGAAGGACCTCTGCCCTGCTGGAAATGGCCGTAGACGGAGCGCCGCTAAAATTACCTGAACCTCGAGACCTCTTGTCCTTCCTCTCCACACACTCCAAACGTGATCTGTCTAAATTAGTAGAGCCGCATCAACAACCTCCTCAAATGTAGCTGCTGTAGCCCTCTCTATAGTCATCAATATACGGATCGGATAGTTGAGGCCATCTATAAACCTCCTGATCCTCTCTCTGACTGTCAGGATCATCCAGATACCATGCCTAGCCCGTTGTGTAAACCGCAACTCATACTGAGTCACTGACATATCCCCCTGAGTCACAACTCAAACTGATGATGCAGCTCCTCTCTGCGCGACTTGGGCACATACTTCTCCAAAAATACCAAGGCAAACTGCTGCCAAGTGACTGGCACTGCCCAATAGGCCTATGCCTCTAGAACTCTTCCCACCAAGTAAATGCTGCTCCTATGAACTGGAAGGTGGTAAAAGCCACTCCATTAGACTGCTGAATACATGCAGTACGAAGCATACGCTTACCCGGAAAATCCTGGGCATCCTCACCCTCAGCACCACTGAATGTCGTAGGTTCAAGCCTACCAAACCTCTCCAAACGCCACTGCTCGTCATCCGTCACAATAGGAACCACATGAGCTGGAGCAGGTGCGACCAGCGCAACTAGAACAACTGGTGAAACAGGTGCAACTGGAGCAACTGTATGAAATCATTGAACCGGCGGAACTGGCTGAACTGTAGCTACCTCAAGTGTTTGTAAGCCGGTAACAACCTGCTCGGGAGTGTAAGTATTGATGGTCTAATGACCACCCCCGGTCTGAGAAGTAGTCGTTGTTGAAGTGGCTAAAACTTCCTGAGCCAGGCCATCACAGACCGAAAAAATCTGAGCCAAAGCCTCCTGGAGACTAGGAATCATGATGGTCACTGCCGGTGCGTAAATAGGTGCTACTGGAGCATCTACATCTTGAGGCTGATCCTAGACTTGGGCAGTGTGTGGGACTGCAGGTGCTGCCCCTACTGATCCTCCTCGTCTAACACCATGACCGCATCTACGGCCTTTAGCAGGTGGTACTGCTGGTCGTCTGCCACGTCCATTTGCACGGGCTCCCGCCATCTGCGAGAGAATAGAATACAGAAATTTAGTTTTCACGATAATAGACCGCACAATAAGAGTTTCAAGAAAGTGAGGTGTTTCCTAAAAGTTATGTAGCCTTCTGTGTATAAGTGTGGTGCACGACACACCCATACACAAGACTCTACTAAACCGGCTCATGACTCCTGAGGCCTAGTAAACTAGACTCTGATACCAACTTGTCATGACCCAATCCCGGCCGTGATGGCACCCAGCCTTAAAGCAAGGTAATCTTGACCAACAATCTCTTTCCATTTAACACTAAGCCTCAAAAACGACAATTTAAGAATATCATAGTATTTTTGGAATAATAATCCAAAAATATTAATAGAGTAATAAGGACAAATCTGGAAGAAACCGATAAACACCCATCAGATCTGGGGTCATGAGTCTAGAGCCTCTAAACAAAACTGGATAATAATATTTTAATGGAAATAATATAATCTGGAATGTATGTAATAATAATAAACTGGAAAAACAGAGAGCAGCCAGGTCCTTCGAACGTCATGCAGCTACCTCAACAACTCTGGAAATATCTAGAGACTATGAGTGTCAGCTAAGCCTCTGGTGTACCTGAACTTCACACAAGGTGCAGGGAGTAGGGGTGAGTACTACCGACTTAGTGAATAATAAGCATAGAAAAATGTCTGAAAATAAGAAATCCACGAATTGCCTGAAATCAAAGCTAAATCTAACAGTCCTATTCCATAGCTACGAACTAACAACAAAACAATGTCAAATATAACAGTCATGTATCAGATAAAGATGCAATGCAATGCACATGAATACGCTCCGCAGTGCAGCCCGAGCCATCCATATTTATTTATCGTCGATGACGCTCAGTGGGGTGTGTACAGACTCTGGAGGGGCTCCTTCAGCCCATACGCAATATCAAAATATGACCGCTACGGCGTGCAACCAGATCCAATATACTCAGTCCATAGTATGCATGTAAGTCACATAACAGATTCAATGTAATTCTTTGCCAGTTTTGAATTATTATGGTGAATATAATTTAATTAGTCAATTTCAGAAATAAAGTGAATTAACATTTAATGACAGTGATAAAGCACATGACTAAGATCAATGATTATGCAAATCATGTTATCACACAGATAGTCACCCCAGACAGGTACAACAGATCGGCACATAGCCCCAAACATGGCATTACGCTTAATTATCAATAACGCACTGTGCGTATCAGACGACAATCATTTATATTCAGCTCTCAGGATGGACCAAGTCACAATCCCATATTATTTACAATCCCGCACCTTCCATGGTGTACGATCCATGCCCTAACATAGCGTCACAATGTGATAAACCGGGGTTTCAAACCCTCAGGCCATCATCTATACAAACTATTCACCTTTAACCGGTCATAGACTGGTTTGCAATGCCGTTTCCCTTAGAATCTCCCTCTACGAGTGCCGAATCTATTCAAAACCACAACAAATACATTATTATAGCCTATAAAAACATAACCCAATTGAAATTATTAGAAAATCGCTAAAAATCACGAAGTGGGTAAAACCTGAGACCCGGGCTCACTTCTTGAAAAATTCTGAAAATCACATCTTTGGGTTCCTCGTCTCATCACGAGTCCATACATATAAAGTTCACGAAAAACGTAGTCCGTTTGACCCTACAAATCACAAAAATTCATTTATAAAATCAAAGCCCTAGTTATTCACAATTTCTACACAATTTCATGGAATTAATTGTTGATTATTCCTAAAAATGGTGTTTTTAAGTCAAGAGACTTACCTCCAGTAGATACCCGCTGAAAACACTCTTCAAATCGCTCAAATAGCTCCTTTGGTTCCTTAACTATGGAGTAAAATATGTTTAAGTCGCGAGTGAAATAACCCTTAAACATTCTGTCTGCCCAGTGATTTACTCTATGCGATCGCATTCTTACTCCTACGATCGCATAGTAGAAAAAATCCGGCCCTCCAATTTTCCTCTTATGCGATCACATAACATCCCCTGTGATCGCATACAACTGATCCCCACTTCTACGCGATAGTATTCACCCCTATGCGATCGCGCTGATCAAAGTCCTACACCTATGCGATCGCATCACCCTTTACACGATTTCATAGACCAAATTCTGAGCCCCCCTTTCTTCCTATATGTGATCGCAACGATGATCATGCGACCGCGTAGAACAAAAGTCTGATGCAATTTCTGCTATATATTTTATCTTAAAAAATTCCCGTTAGCGATCCGAAATCACCCCGAGGACCTCGAAACCGTAACCAAAAGCACATATATGTTCGATTTCTTCATTCAAACTTGATCTTAACATAAAAATACTATCATAAACATCAAAATCATCCAATTTCCACGGATTCAAGCCTAAGTTAAACTAAAACTTTGGAGACTTGCATTTGATCCAAAACATGACCTAAACACCTACAAATGATTTGTAAAATAGCAAACATATCCAAAATAACGTAACGGAGCTACTACAACTGTCGGAATTCCATTCCGACCGTCGGATCAAAATCTCACCTATCAACCAGACTTTGCCAAAATTCTAATTTAGCCAATTGAGGCCTAATTCTACACAAGACCTCCAAATTCAGTTCTGATTTAGCTCCTAAGTCACAAATAACCATCCGAAACTAGTCGAATAATCAGAAATCCATTTTGAGCGCTCTAACTCATAAGTCAATGTTCGGTTGACTTTTCCAAACTAACCTTCTCATAAAGAGAATAATTGTGTAATTTGTATCCAAACTCCATCCGAATTACTTCAAACTCTCCAAATACATATATTGTAACACATAACAGCATAAAACGGAGAAACCGGGGCGGTAACTCACGGGGCGACGGGTCAGGTTGTTACACTCTAGGACCCCATTTGTTTTTTTTAATTATTGATATTTTCTCAAATTAACGTTTTCTTCGACTGAGCTTTCTCTTTTTAAAATCACTTGTTTATGCTTTCCATGTGCAAAATTTATTTGTTTATTCCCACTCCTTTTAAAGTCAGAACTAAGCAGGGCCGGGAACCACACTAGTGGATCTTGAAGGGTGCCAACACCTTCCCCTTGAGATAATCTCAAGCCCTTACCCGAACTCTATTTTTCTTTCAAAAGATCCTTCTTCTTTTCTTTAAGTGTCCTAATGCACTATATTCATTAGGTGGTGACTCTTCGAACTCTTCAAACTCGCTCCCTCGAAAGGGAAAAGAGTTGTTTTGTCATAATGTCGTAAACCCGATTTCTCCGCTCTTTGAGTTTTGAGGGAAAAGGGGGGCGTTGACACGGTATGGTCCCCAATCTCAAGGAACTACAAGGCCTTACAATCTGGTGGAACATCATAGAAAAAGGACGCCAATTCGGTAATGGCTGCGCAAAGAACCAACTCCCCTATGAAATACCAAACATATCCCTCAGCTCCACCCACATATCAACCTTCCCGAAACTACCAAGCACTATCACCCACTTACCATATTCCACCACCTGCCTATCAATCATCTCCACCACCCACATATCAACCTACCTCGCCCTGATATTCCCAAACCACACATGCGTACCAAGCATACAACTCCCAACCTTCTTATTACCTATCACCACCTACTCGCTAAAACTTCCCTCGACCCAGAAAAAATTTTGACCGGAAACCTCCGAGACAGTATACCGCGTAGAACCAATTGACCAACTATATGAAAAACTCAAAGCAGCCGGTTATGTTACCCCTATCCTAGCCATAACCCTAGAAAATCCCTCTCATTGGATCAACCCAAACAAAACATGCGCATGCCATTCAGGAATGAAAGGCCATACCATTGACGAGTGCCGCTTGTTGAACAGAAGAATTAGACTCTGATCGATAACAAGGTAATTGTAGGAAAGGAGTCTGCTCCCAATGTCCGCAACAACCTTCTACATGACCACAAGGGTGGAGGCATCCATATGAACGATATTGAGGATGTCTGGGACCCCAAAGGGTCAATCAGGTTGATAGTTGAAGGAGATGAACCAAAGAAGCCAGCGGTTATCCGAAATCCCATTTTTGTTTAGATCCCACCTTATGATGGCGATGTGGAGAATGTGTCTTTGCAGCTCGAGTTTGAGGCGCCTCCTGCAAAGGCGCCAAAATCGATTGAGGTTGAGATCGGGATTCCAAAGGCACCTGCACCATATGAAGTTGTTGTGTTACCTCCCAGGATGCCAATTCCAGTTTCCTTGATAGATGTGACCCCATTCAAGTCAAACGCCATACCTTAGTATTATACAATCGAGGCTAAATGGAAAGGAAACACACATACTGGAGAAGCTATTTCCGTATAGGGTATGACCAGAATAGGCAGGGTATACACCCCAAAGAATCTGGCTGAGTACAGCAAGTAAGCCTCCGGACGACCAGTTAAAACCAGACCCGATGACCTTTGGAGAAAGATATAGGCCAAGGAATACTCGGTCATTGAGAAGCTGAACAAAACACTAGCGGAGATTTCCATTTTGGCTCTTCTGCAAAGCTCTGAGGCACATAAAAATTCCTTTATGAAGATATTGAGCGAAGCTTATGTTCCCGGCATTATTACGGGAGGCAAAATGGCAAATATTGTAGGACAAGTGCTGGACAGCCACAAGATCACCTTCCACAAGGATGAGTTTCCGCAGAAGGGCTTAGTCATAACAAGGCATTGCATATCATCGTGCAATGCGAGAATTATTTCATTACCAGGATCTTTGTCAATTGAGGGTCTAGCCTCTACATTTGTCCACAGCCCACTCTCAGAACATGAAGTAAAGGTTTGCAAGAAATCAAAGATGGAGCTATCAACGTCAAAGCTTTTGATAGGTCACAAAGTTACACCATTGGAGAAATTAGACTATGCTTGCAGAGGGGACCTACTTGGTTCGATGCTGATTTCGAAGTCATCGACGTGCCAACATCCTACAATCTACTGCTGGGACAACCTTGGATCTACGCCGCAGGGGCTGCGGCGTCTACCTTGCACTAATATGTAAAGTTCGAATGGAATCATCAGGAGGTAATCATTTATGGCGACTGTAGTAATCCTATCTACAGTCGCCAAACCATCCCAATGATCAAAGGCAGAAGAAGGATATGAGGAGAAACGTACCACCATATCGAGAGGGTCAATGCTGTGGACAAAGACGAGTGTTGGGATAACAAGATTGAGAGCATCTTGAATTGGAGTGGGTATGAGCCGGAAAAGGACTTGCAAGAATCTACAAGGTATTACCAAACCTTCAAGCTGAAGAAGCACGATACCACTTTTGGCCTAGGATATGAGTACACATGAGTGGAGTTCAACCATTGGTCGCCACCATGGCGCGGTACCTACTATCCGCTAGGGAATCCTATACGTCAGCTGGAGCAGACTTTTCAACAAGTTGACATTATATATGGATCATAGGAAGACGAGGTACTGACAACGATGAAGAACCTATTTCTGTAAGATGATATGGACTGTTGTGTTATCTTCGAGGAGGAAGGGGAGGAAGGACCTTCCATTCAAGTTATGAACCGGGGGGAGCGCCTTACCAATTGGTTGATCAGGACCACCAGGGTACGAACAACTTTGGGGTAGCAAGGCTAAACAACGCATCGTGCATCGCATTGTTACCTTTTACTAATCGATTTGTTTTCTTTCTGCATTGTCTTACTTTTGAAAAGAGCTCCGGTGTTTCAAACAGTTATGAATTCAATCAAAGCATTTCAAAGTTTATTTATATATCCCGCTCTTATTAATTTCTCTATCATTCACTATATATTACACAACGTTATTATTACATGTCTTGACGATGAACCTACGACTGTGACTTGCAACGGGGCAATGCAACAAATGAATATAGATTCAAAGGAGGATGATATACTATAAGAAGTTGTCAGAGAGGTTGAGAACTTTCAAAATAGGCCTAAGTCTAATTTGGAAGAAACTGAGGTAATTAAATTGGGTGATACTGAGAATGTTAAGAAAACACGTATCAGCGTACATTTGTTGCCATCAGAAAAGAAAGAGTACACAGGGTTCCTAAAAGAGTATGAGGACATCTTTCCATTGTCTTTCTACGACGATATGACTGGTCTCAGAACATCTATCGTCTCTCACAAATTGCCAACAGATCCAACATGACCGCCGGTAAAACAGAAGCTCAGAAAATTCAAGCAAGACATGAGTTTGAATTTCAAAGAAGAGGTTACCAAGAAAGTCAAAGCCAGGGTTCTCAGAGTGGTAGAATATCCGACATGGCTAGCCAACATCGTGCCACTACCAAATAAAGATGGGAATGTTAGGGTCTGTTTCGACTACCGTAATCTCAACCGGGCGAGTCCTAAAGACGACTTCACCTTGCCAAATATACCCAGCTGGACCGACAAATGCGCCAAGCATGAGCTGCAGGCATTTGTTGATTGTTTCGCTGGGTACCAATAGATATGGATGGATAAAGAAGATGCAGAGAAAACAGTTTTAATCACGCCATAGGGGATGTACTGTTACAAAATGATGTCGTTTGGGTTAAAGAATGTTTGTGCTACCTACATGAAAGCCATGACTACCATCTTTTATGACATGATACATAAAGAAATTGATGTGTATGTGGATGACATCATCAAGTCCAAGAAAGCTGGAGATCACATGGAAGACTTGCAAAAGATCTTCAACAGATTAAGAAGGTACAACTTGAAACTGAACCCCGCCATGTGTGCACTCGGCGTTCCTGCTGGAACGTTATTGGGTTTCATTGTGAGTCATCAAAGAAGTAGAGTTTGATCCGACAAAGGTCAAGTCCATTCAAGAGTAACCACCATCAAAGAACAAGAAAGTTGTGATGAGTTTTCTGAGAAGACTCAACTATATAAGCCGACTCATAGCCTAGTCCATTGTCATTTGTGAAGCTATCTTCAAGATGACTAAATGGACTGACGCTTGTCAAAAGGCTTTTGGCAGAATCAAGGAATACTTGTCTACGTCATCATTCTTGACTCCGCCTGAACCAGGAAGACCCATTTTGCTCTATCTCGTAGTGTTCGATAGAGCCTTTAGTGGTGTTCTAGGGAAGAAAGGAGCAAGCTATCTACTACATCAGCAAGAAGTTTACCCCGTATGATACTCGGTATTCCTTACTAAGATGCACCTGTTGTGCTTTGACCTAGGTGGCTAAGAAATTGAGGCATTATTTTTGTACTTACACCACTTATCTCATATGAAGGATGCATCCATTAAAGTATATCTTTCATAAGCCCATGCCTAATGGAAAATCCTGCTATGCAAATTCAACATTGTTTACATCATTTAGAAGGCGATCAAAGGACAAGCTTTGGAAGATCACCTCACCGAGAATGTTGTGAGCGGAGAATATGAACCCTTGAAAATTTATTTTCCTGAAGAAGAGGTAGCTTTCATAGGAGAAGACATTGCAAAATTCGGTGATGGTTGGAGGATATTTTTCAATGGAGCCATGAATTTCCAAGGAGATTGTATAGGAGCAGTCCTGGTATAAAAACCCGATTAAAATTACCAGGTGGCCGCCAAGCTCAGGTTCTCATGCACCAACAACATGGTCGAGTATGAAGCTTGCATCATGGGGCATAAAATGGCTAATGATATGAAAATTAACGAGCTAGTGGTGATTGGAGACTCAGACCTCCTCATACATCAGGTTCCGGAAGAATGGGAAACCAAGAATTCTGAGATACTCCCTTATCTGCATCACATACAAGAGTTGAAGAAAAGCTAAAGAAAGACGGAATTCCAACATATTCCTAGAATACAGAATGAGGTCGCATATGCACTAGCCACCTTGTCATCCATGATTCAACATCCAGATACAAATTTCATTGACCCCATTTAGGTCAAAATTCACGACCAACCAACTTATTGTGCTCATATTAAGGAAGAAGCCGTCGGGATACCTTGGTTCCATGACATCAAGGAGTATTTGACCACATGAGAATATCCAGAGCTTGCTAGTGCTACTCAGAAGCGCACACTTTGGAGGTAATCCAATAATTTCTTTCATAACGGAGGAATCCTGTACAGAAAGAATCATGATTTTTGATTGTTAAGATGCGTCAATGCAAGGGAAGCCACCAAACTACTAGACGAAGTACACGTAGGGACATGCGGACAGCACATGAATGGTTTTGTTTTGGCCAAGAAAATACTTCGACCATGATATTTTTGGATGACTATGGAAATAGATTGCATCTAGTATGTCCAAAAATGCCATAGTTGTCAGATACATGCAGATATGATAAAAGTACCCCAAAACGAGCTTATTGCAACAAGTTCACCATGGTCATTCGCCGCCTGGGGAATGGATGTTATTGGACCAATCGAGCCTGCCGCATCAAACAGGCACAGGTTCATCTTAGTGGCAATTGATTACTTTACCAAATTGGTCAAAGCAGCATCATATAATGCAGTAACCAAGAAAGTTATGGCAAACTTTGTTCGCGACTGTATATTTTGCGTGTTTGAAATTCCGTAGTCAATCATTACTGACAATTGTTCCAATCTCAACAGCAACCTATTAAAGCATTTTGTGAGACGTTCAAGATCAAAAACAAGAACATTACAACTTATTGACCTCAGATGAACAGAGCGATAGAAGCAGCCAATAAGAACATCAAGAAGATACTAAGGAAGAAGATCCAAAGGCACAAACAATGGAATGAGAAGTTATCATTCGCCTTATTGGGTTATCGTACCATAGTCTGCACATCAATCGGGGAAACTCCTTACATGCTTGTTTATGGCACGGAGGCAGTCATTCTCGCCGAGGTAGAAATTCCCTCCTTGAGAATCATACAAGAAGCAGAGTTAGATGATGCGGAATGGGTCAAAGGTCCCTATGAGAAATTAGCCCCTATAGACGGAGGGAGAATGAATGAAGTTTACCACGGTCAGTTATATCAGAACAGAATTCCTAGAACCTTTAACAAGAGATTTAAATAGATGAAGTTTACAATAGGCAGCTGGTGTTGAAGAAGATATTTTCACATCAACATGAATCCAAGGGGAAATTCTCTCCTAATTGGCAAGGTCGGCACATGGTTCACCGGGTTCTAACCAGGGGAGTCCTTATTCTTGTAGAAATGGATGGAGAAGTCTGGCCAAAGCCAATCAATTTAGACTCATTGAAGCGATATTACATTTGATCATATGCTTTTTCTTCAAGATGTAATTTGAACTACGCAATACCTGCTTCCCATTTAAGAGGGGATACGTAGGCAGCCCTATGGGTTCAGTCACATTTTAACAAAACAATCCATTTTCCCCCGCTATTGGAACTGGGAATAACTTTTAGGAGGACCCTCAAAATTCTATTATCAGTTTGATTATCTCCTCATAGTCATCGACCCACTGAACTGGGGCAGAATTTTGAGGAGGACCCTCAAAATTCTAGAATCGATCCGTTTTCAGTCATTCAGCACAACCGTCAGCAGTGCCAGCACAGTAAACTGGGGTAGAATTTTGAGGAGGATTATCAAAATTCCGGGGCAAGCAAGATTGGCGTGTGTTGAACAATGTTGCAGTTTCCGGTTCATCCAAAAAAATTTTTTTATATATGTACTTACATTATGTTTACTAAGACCATGCATAAATATCATTTGCATCGCCGTTGTTTAGCAATGCGACCCCAACGATACGCGACGTCAAAGAGCAATGGATGCGAACTAACCTTCCCCCCTCTACAGAACTCATTATTTTTCTTTCGATGTAGGAACGCTTATCGTAAAACATTGAATACATTTACTCTTCAAGTCAAAACTCTCGGAGCGATCACTCATACACAAGTGTACTATCTACACCTAACATTCCCCAGCAGTCACAATACCACAACCATCTACCAGCTAAGAAACTCACTACAATTCACTCCTTTATATTTGCATAAGGCTACTTATATGCATTTTGAGACTAACCTCTGCCTCCATCTGCATTTTTGCATAAGGCTACTCTTCTGCCTTTCGAGGTGAAGCTCTACCTCAATCCTGCATAAGGCTACTTATCTGCCATTCGAAACTAAGCTCTGTCTCCATCTGCATTTTTTGCATAAGGCTACTCTTCTGCCTTTCGAGGTTAAGCTCTACCTCCATCCTGTATAAGGCTACTTATCTGCCTTTAGAGACTAAACTCTATCTCCATCCGCATTTTTGCATAAGGCTAATTTTTGCAGCTCTACCTCCATATTGCATAAGGCTATTGTTCTGTATTTCGAGACTAAGCTCTGTCTCCATCTGCATTTTTGCATAAGGCTATTTTCTGCCTTTCGAGGTTAAGCTCTACCATTATCATGCGAATGGTTACTCATCTGTCTTCCAAGACTAAGTCTCCATCCTGCATGGCTGAAATATCGCCACTCTATTTTTTTTCAAAAGGCTGAAATATCTCCACCTGCATTTAAATTTTCACTTTGGCTGAAAGATCGCCACCATTTCAATTCGTTTAGCTGAAATATCGCCACCTACATTTAAATTCCCGCTTTGGCTGAAATATTTGCACCTGCATTTAAATTCTCACTTTGGCTGAATTATCGGCACCTGCATTTAAATTTGCACTTTGGCTGAAAGATCGCCACTCTTTGCATTCATTCGGCTGAAAGATTGCCACCTTCTCTTGGGCTGAAAGATCGTCGAATTAATCAATGGTGTCATTAATGGAGCCACTGTCTACATAGCCCGAGAACACTATTTCATGGCCTTAGAATCTTTACTTTTATGCTCCTCGGGGCCCAGGATATCATAATCCAACGACGCCATCCTAGCCGTCCGAAGACAGCATTCATGGTCCAACGGAAACTTGCATCATGTTTGAATTATGCATAATATATGCGCACATTGCCCATTTATAGGACACCGTCTAGCCAACGGTTGTCTCAGCAGGAGCTATCCCGCTCCGGTTCTACGCAACCTCTTCGACTTTAAAAACCTTTCTCAAACTAGACAATCGCGCCCATCTTTTTGAACCACCATCGACACATTCTGTTAATGGTTCCTGAAATACATATGGCATGATTCCTGTAAAACTAGGGATGTGTAGGCAGCTTAGAAACTAGAGCGCGGTCAAAATTCTTTCACAATCGCCTTTTCTGGCCAAAATTGGCCATCTTATTTTTACCCGACAACTCTTTCATCCTCCTCGGATAAAGAGGGGCAGCTGTTGATACCCAATTTTTCCCTATTTATTTTTATACTCAAAATGTTTTCAAAATGGCATATGGAAGCATATATAAGAATCCCTGAACCTTTGTTATTTTTCCTTAATTTTTAAGATTTTCTAAATCAATTTACTGCCTATATTAACAAGTACAAGATCCAAAATTATTTTCAAAGTATCATTTTTTTAGTAAATAATGTATTTGACTTTAGTGTTTCCAACAAAATATAATTAAAATAATTTGTACACATTCTTACAAATTTATTCGGAATTTCCAAAGCTAAATTGCCCGAAATTGTAATTATATCCTATTTTTGAATAACCATGTTTTATAATTATAAAATTTCTCATAATATTATTATATTATTTTTTATATATTATTAATTAGTTCAGTATTTTTAATTTACTTTTAAATTGTTTTTAACTATTATTTATTAAATAAAATGGGGAAAACGGGTTGTTTAAAACCTGCCCCTATTTCTTTACAGTTTTAGCCTTAATTACAGCCCAATTCAAACCCCAATTAAATGACCTAATTTTCCTTTTTAACCCACACCTTTACCCATTTAATTAAACCCGCCCGGTTCTCCTTTAATCCTGGCCGTTAATAAAAATGATCAACGGCCCACAACCCTCATTTCCTTTTTTAATTCCAAATCACCCATAATCCTATCAGACCCTCTCGAACACTCGAAACCCTACCTTCCATTAAAGTCTTTTCCGACAAAATCCACTGGCATACATGGTTTCCCAGGCCATGGACGGCATGTGCTCACTTTCATTCACATCAAACCATGATTATTCAAGGTTTTCGAGGTTCGATATTCAACATTCCTATTCAGGTCCTCTACCGACCTGATTTCGTTTGGTTTTTCTGGATCTGTTCCGGCGTGTTCAAGCTTCGATAAGGCTTCTCCATAGCCCACACTTGTTTAAAGACCAGATATTTCCAGGCCTTCTCATTTCTAGGGTTTCTGAGAAACCTTAAAAATCTTGTTCGAATTTTTTCTTCCCTTGTATTCTTAGATCTATATCTAATCCATGTGTTTCTCAAGTTCTTGATGCTTTTCCCTAATTTTCTCTCTCAAATTTAGACGGTTCAATTTAGGGATTTCAAAATCTTAAAAATGATTCTTCTTCTCCTCCTTTTTCTTTATGTGAGTCTGTGTGTTCTTTCCATATCATATGTGTTTTGTTTGTCCTTATGTTTTTTCGTTAGTATGTATATTTCTCTATTTGAGCTCTGTTACTTCTTCTACTGGTTTTCTACAAGAATGCTTCTTGCTTGTCCTATTACTATTTCTCCTACAGATATTTTTTACCTCTACCGGATTTATTTGGGTTTTAAACTTGTTTCTTTTACTAATTCCTACGTTCTACGACTGAACTTGTTTGAGTTTTGAGCTTTCTTCTAAAGTTGTTCTTTACAATATTTCACCCTACTGCTTCTGATTTGCTATGTGTATCTGTGTGTTTTCTCATGGAACTCTGAATGAGTTCCCTGAGTTTATTGTGAGGGCTTGCCTTCTCTTTTATATATCCTACTCGAATTGAAGCCATACGGTTTGGGTTGTTGCGATTTTTGGCTGTAGGGTTTTACCCTAAAAACCCTGGACTCTCGATTGCATTCCGAGTTTAAAACCAAATTGGGATTTCTTGCTTGTTGTTTAAAACTTTCTTATGACTGTCCTCTCTCTTCTGATCGATACGGGTATGCTTTATATGCAAAGTCCATTCATTCGAATGATTCCATTAACTTGTGATTGATTTCATTCTCTTTTTACTAAGGCTCAATTGACTTGCTACTAATTTTACAACTTAACCTCCTCCCCTCCTTTCATGACTAAGTTCATTCAATGATTTTAAAATTTCTCATTATTTGAGTGATTTACCTTCCTTATTTTCTCAAAACCGTGTACCATGGGATCTTTGCCTTAAATAATCTATGTACTTACCCCTGTTTTGTTACTGAAGAGGTTTTACTTAGTTTTCTTTCCTCAATTACTCATGCCATTTGAAATCAAGTCCCTTAAACTAAGGGAGATCCTTATTTAATTGACTGAAGTGTTATTTCCTTACCTTTTTCTTATTTTGTTTTTTGCACTATTAAAGGGGATTACCCTTATGCTCTTAGACCATTCTAATAATTCTTTTCTACACCTTTGCAATAGTAACACACATAGACACCACTGTCTTCAAAATATATTACTCTCTTAACTACTGCTCTACTTTCTCCACTATTGCTTGCGCTGCTGAGCACCCTCCTCCTTTTTCTGCATTCTGTCCTGGAGTTCCCCTGAACTTTCATGTGCTTACTGAAGCTTTTATGTTGCTCTTGCTAACTCTCTAGCTATTTACTTGCTCTTATTTGTTTAGCTGTACTAGAATTGCAACTGGTATATTTTCCTACATAAATAATACCCTTCAACTATGTATTTACTTCTCATCTTCTAAACATCCTTGAGTATGTGTTTACTTTATTCTTTCTTACACTAGTCAACTATAGCATAGTCGGTTATGCTCTTTCTTTTATGACTCTGTACTTTCAGACTACTATGTTTTTTCCTGTCTTTCCTTGATGTTCTGTATATGAAGTTTTATATAAATCCCTTTCGTCTAGCCCCCCTGTGTGTATGATTACTGTCCCAAATCATGGTAGCACACTATATTGCTATCCATGGCTCAGAACTAGATTCTCCTGAATCTCTACTCAGATCCTTTCCCATTCCCTCTCCCCTTTATATGTTGAGCTTTAACTACGGTCTAGTGGTGACCTAATCACCATTCAGACCCAAGTTTGACTCCTCGGAGCCTGCTCCTATTTGTTGGGACCTAAGCAGAAGGTCAGGGGTATGCTAGCCTATGCCATGGCTGGGTATGACCGCCTTTTGCTATGGTTCCTCTCTCACTTTGCACTTATTCCTAGTTTCTAGTTCTGCCCCTTTTTTGTAAGCCACGATTTAGGACATTGGAGTTCCCTCTAAACTTGGATGCATGAGGGCTAGCCCTTCCACACTATACTATTCCTTCACTACAACTATTGTCCAGAGTGTAAGCATTGCCTGGGGTCCTGGAGGCTCCTCTGAACTTTGAAGCACTTTGAATAAGAGAAGGACTTGGAATCTGGATTTGGTAAAACAAATGTTATTGGGTATTAAGATTGAATTAGGCTGCTCAGATCTAGCTGCAGGTTGTGATGTATTTTTTCTTTACTATTTACTTTCTTTCTTCTGGTTCTGTAATAATCTTGTAAAAGGAACTCAGGGAATATTAGTAAAGGGGCATGGGAGGGGATTTATATTTGCTTGCATATGATAAAAGGGGTAGATAACATGCCTATAGGGTTTTAACGTTTTAATTTGATCATGTAGCTACTATTTCTATAGACCTAATGCATAACACAATCTGGGCATATAAAAAATTGTCTATAAGATTTAATATCTCATACAACAGTAGAGATCCAGCCAATAGGACATATTAATATCCATGTAACCAGTTGCATACATAAATAATGTCTATAGGAAATGCAGAAACGTTAGGCAAACGGTAGGGTAATCAAATACTCACTCTTTACCGATTTATTAACAGTAACAAGCCTAATAGATCAAGATATAGATACAATGCCTATAGGAGCTCAAACTCGCCTAATGTGTTTTTAATAATCTGTCAATTGGCCTCAAATGTTTTTCGACAAAGAACTTTTCCAAATCTGGTAAAGCTCTTACAAGTCTGCAGTGCTCTCAAATTTTTTAAACTTGTATCATTGTTTTGAAATCAATCTTTTTCAATTTTCTGGCTCAATTTCTATTTAACTTTCGAAACCATCTCTCAAAGTAGGTTTTACACTCACTCTGCCTTTTAATGTATTCTTGCTTCTGAAAACTCTTCTTTGCAATTTCACTCTATTTACCTAAACAATTCTACTGATTTTCAAGTAATCTATGAACCTCTGCAATTTTCCAGTTTCTGGTTTAAACTCTCCTGCATTAGCCTCTTAATCAGTAACCTGTTTAAAATACCTCAATTTCTGATAATTGGATCCAGGTTTCCTAATGCAGACTTTTTATCCAACTCTATGTGTTAAACTAATTTGTCCGTTGTTTAATTTTTTAAAAACCAAATCAGTATATGCAAGGCATGCTAAACTAGATGCTATGTGATTTACGAGGTTTATGTGAGCCTCTTACGTGTTTGTTCATTCCTCAATAATTGCTACTTGTTTTGGTTGTCTCCTTTAGTATTTTATCCTTTTGAAACTCCATATATGCCAATACTCCCTTTCCCCCTTTAGGATTAGAAGTCATGAAACACCGGGACAGATAGGTTGGGACGGGTACTAGCATGCAATAAGTAAACCAGACTAATCGCGTTTAATACCTTAACAAGGTGGGAAGGGAAGAATATGGAGATGATGACGAGTGCTCTAATATCATATGAGACCCCTTTTATGAGGAGTGTATACGGGGTATTGCATTGAGGTGATCTATATTACATTTAAACCTAGGACCCCTTTTCTTTTTCCTCATTTTGTCTACTGCTTTCCTAAAATTTATGTTTTCTTCGAGTTACTCCTCCTGTTTTAAATCATTTATGTCCTTTCCTATTTATGAAACATAAATACTTGTTTGTAATTACTATGTGTAAGCTCTACTTGTCTCCTTCTACTTTTCTTCAAAAGTTACAACTAAGAACGACCGGGAACCACACTAGTGGATCTTGAGGGGTGCCTAACACCTTCTCCTCGAGATAATCTCAAGTCCTTACCCAAACTATGGTTTTTCTTTCAAAATCATCTTTTTCTTTTCTTTATAGTGTCATAATGCACAATAGTCATTAGATGGAGACTCTTCAAATTCCATAACCCGATTCCTCAAAAAGGAATATAATTTGTTTTTTCCATAATGTTGTAAACGTGATTTCGTCCTTCTCTTTAGGGAGGAAAAAGGGGGCGTCGACAAAAGGTAAGGGAATTCACATAAGAACAATAATGATAAGGTTGTAGAAAAATAGTAAAGAAAGCATAACAGAACTAGAATGTAAAACACATAGTGGATGAGCAATACTGAAACTAAAATGGGCATACCAGTTGCAAAGTAACTAGAGAGAATAGCTGAGTAACCACAACAAGCAAATAACATAAACAACTAAGGTTTTCAGCAGAACACTTGAGGATTCAAACAGAACTTAAGGGTATTTCAGAAAGCAAATAGGAGAGATACACAGAACTGGACTATGTATTTTAGAGAAGCAGAGAGTAGAAAAACAGATTGGCTATTGCTTGATTCTTACTTACTCGTTTGTTACTGGTGTGAAAAGGGGGAGGGATAAGCCCTTTTATAGTGTAGAGAAGCAACAAAAAAGGTAAGAAACCCTTTTAAAAATAAGTCTCAAAATATTCTCCCTTTATTTAAGGGATTCAATTTCAAATGAAAAATGTAATTAAGGAAGGGGAACTTCAGTAATATCTTTTAAAGATGCATAAGAGGGAAAGATACATAAGGCTTATTTAAGAAAAGAAATCAACAATACTTGATTTGTAGAGAAAAAGGAAATTGGATCAATCAGACGACTACAAAATCAAAGTAAACAGGTTTAATTCAAATGAATCCAGTCAAGAATAGGTAGAGGAGGGATCGAATAAAAAAAATCATTAGATTTTAAAAAAACAATCAGTTAGTTGTCAAAGCCCTTTGAAAGAGAAGCTTATCATATATAAAGCAAGCAAATCAAACAGAAAGTCTAACATTGCAAGGTTTAGGGTCATAGAAAGAATACGAGTTCAGTCACAGATTCACAAGTGAGTATGAAGGTCCAGGGTCCAAGGATGAAACCCTCTTATAGTTTAGCAATGAAATCCCCAAATTCTAGGGTTTCGGATTGCACCAAACCCAGAAACGAGAAGGCAAGTGAATAGACTTAAGGAGTCTCATAGGAAACAAACAGACTGTGATAGCAAGTATGAAACAATAAGAGTAAGACAATCGATTTGAGATCATAAAAGGACACATTGTGAGATCTCGGAACTTAGCCAAGTCCAAAATAGACAAAACATGCTTAACATGAACACAAACAGAGTTAAGAACTTAGTAGCAGTAGGAGAGGGAAGGAATTTTACACAGATTAATCATGTGAGCACATATAAAAGAAAAGAAGGACAATACATGGATAATAGAGAAGGAAACATATGAGCATAATATAGACAAACATCTAAAAACAGAGAATAACAGGAATCAAAAGGCTTTTAGAAACCCTAGTTTGAAATCAAACTATTTTAAAAAAGAAAAATTGGGGAAAATACTTATAACGTCAAATATAGCATAAATTCACCACAGATCTAGGTAAATAAATGAAGAAAAAAACTCGCATAGGATATGATTTCTAAGGACCCTAAAGGACGAGAAGGCTTAGAAGTCTTCAATGACGGATCTGAGCTGGCAAGGTCGAATCCAAGCTGAAGAGATTGAGATATGCTGGAGCAAAGCCGGAAATGGCCAAAGAATCTCGAATCGACCAAGGTCTGGACAAAGAGTTTCGAGGTCTAGCCTCGAATCTTCAAAGGGAAAGCGTATAGGAGAAGGAGAGAGTAAGTAGAGATCATCCATGGCTAGAATAGCCATGGATTCCGGTGGATCTTAGGTCGGAGAGAGAGGTAGGTGGATATTAGGGTTTCAGAGGTTGAGAGGGTTCGAGAGAGACGAGGGAACCAAAGACGGCAGATCCGACGGAATGGTTTTAGGGTTGGGGGTGTTGGTAGAATAAAAATGGTATGGAAGAAATGTGGTCGTTGATTATATTGATCAACGGCCTAGATGAAAAGGGAACCAGTCGGGTAAAGCAAATGGGTTGTGTGTCGGGTTGATTGGGCAATTGGGTAGGGAATTTAGGGTCTGATTTGGGCTTAAGATTGGGGTTAATTTTGGGTTAAAAGTGAAATGCAAAGGGCTAACTCTTAAATAGCCACTTTTCCTTTATTTTAATTTATAAAAATAGCAAAATAATTTTTGGAAATAAATCAAATATGATAATTTGATTAATAATACATAATTATTAAATTAAAAATACTTGAGTCAATTTTATAAATATAATTACAATTTGTTCTTTAAAGAGGCTAGTATTGTAATTATATACAATTTAGTTTTAAAAATACAAAATAAATTTGTAAAAATATTCAAAATACATGTTAGCTATGTTTCGATGTAATATGAGAATAAAATATATTTTCATCAAAATGAAGAATTTTGGGAATAATTATTGGATTTTATGTCATAAAAAGAGGCAATAAATTCGTTTAAAAATCACCAAAAATATAAAACTCATGGTTGTGCTTATATATGCACAAATATGATTTTTTGAAAGTATTTTGGGTACAAAAATACGTAGGGAAAAATTGGATATTAACAACAGGCACAGGTTCATCCTTGTGGCAATTGATTATTTTACCAAATGGGTTGAAGCAGCATCATACAGGGTGGTAACTAAGAAGGTTGTGGCAAACATTGTCCGCGATCAAATCATTTGCCATTTCAGCATCCCAGAGTTAATTGTTACTGGTAATGATTCAAATCTCAATAGCGACCTGATAAAAAGAATGTGTGGAACGTTCAAGATCAAACACAAGAACTCTACAACCTACCGACCTCGGATGATGCAGAATGGCCAACAAGAATATCAAAAAGATAGTTAGGAAAATGATAAAAAAATCATAAACAATGGCACGAAATGCTATCATTCGCTCAGTTGGGATACCGAACCGCACATCAACTGAGGCAACTCCTTACATGCTGGTTTATGGTACAGAGGCAATCATTTCCGCCGAGTTGGAAATTCCATCCTTAACGATCATACAAGTAGCAAAGTTAGATGATGCAAAATGGGTATAAAGTCCCTACAACCTATTAGACCTTATAGATGGGAAACGAATGAATGCAGTTTCCCATGGTCAATTGTATCAGAACAGAATGTCTAGAGCTTTCGACAAAAGAGTCAAGACGGGAATGTTTACAACATGGCAGCTGTTGTTGAAGAAAATATTCTCACATCAAGACGAAGCCAAAGGGAAAATCTCTCACAATTGGCAAGGCCCGTACATGGTTCACCGGATTCTAAAAGGAGGGCCCTTATACTTGCAAAAATGGACGAAGAAGTTTGGCGAAAGCCAATCAATTCAGATACAGTAAAGAGATACTATGTGTAGCAATTTATGATCTCTTTATGATGTAATTTGAACTACGCCTGACCTGATTCACGTTTAAGAGGGGACACATAGGCAGCACTATCGGTTCAGTTACTATTCAATAAAATTTTCATTTCCCTCCGCCATTAGAAAATAGGGTAGAATTTGTAGGAGGATCCTTAAAATTCCAAATTTGATCTCCACCGTTTATCACGAACAGCCATTAGATGTGTCGGCCCAGTAAACTGGGGCAGAATTTTGCAGAGGACCCTCAAAATTTCAGAGCGAGAAAGGTTGCAAAGTCTTGAACCACGTCACAGACGACGGTTCATCAAAAAACGAAAACTATTATTTATGTTATATGTTTACTAAAATGATGCATGATTCTTATGAAAATTGTTTTATTTAACAATGCTACCCCAATGACACACAACGCCAAGCCGGACAAGTGAGGTCCACGGGGAAACAAACTAACCTTCCCCTTTACAAAACTCAAGATTTTTCTTTGGAATCAGGCACCCAAGTCACAAAATCATCAGATATTAATAAACTCTCACTTCTCAAGAATACAGCTCTCAGAACCATCGTCAATTTACAAGTGCTATCAGTACCCGATATCCACACTATCCGCAATATAGTAATTAGCTATCATCTATCAACTATCAACTAAGAGATTTTACTGCCCTTTGCCCTTTTACATTTTTGCATTGCATAAAGCCACTTTTCTGCCTTCTGAGGTTAAGTTCAGCCTCCATATGCATTTCTCTCCATAGCATAAGGCTATTTTTCTGTCTTTCGAGGTTATGATCTACCTCCATTTGCATTTCTCTGCATTGCACAAGGCTGCATTTCTGCCTTTAAAGGTTAAGCTCTACCTCCATCTACATTTCTATGCATTGCATTAGACTACTTTTCCACCTTCCGAGGTTAAGCACTACCTCCATGTGCATTTCTTGGTATTGCATAATGCTACTTTTCTGCCTTCCGAGGTTAAACCCTACCTCCATCATACATGGCCGAAATATCGCCACTTTATTTCTCTTGCATGGTTGAAAATATCGCCATTTCATTTCTCTTGCATGGCTGAAATATCGCCACTTTATTTCTCTTGCATGGCTAAAATACCACCAATTTTATTTACGTATTGCATCGGCTGAAAGATTATAACCTTCTCCATTTAATGGGATGAAAGATCGCCAAATTGTCTGAAGGCGTCATTGTTCGAAGGCGCCATTTTTATAGCCAGGGAATGCCATGCCATGGCATGAGGACCCATTTTATCTCCTGCATATCATTATTCAAATGCATCATAGTTCGGAGGCATAATTCTCATAGCCCGAGAACACCATTTCATAGCCTGCTTAATCATTTATCATACGCTTCATGGCATTGGACGTCATCCTAACCATCAAAAGACAACATTCATGGTCAAACTAGAACTGGCATAACGTTTAAATTTACGCACAATATATGTTTGTATTTCTCATTCACATGTACACCGGCTAACGACGTCTGTCTCAGCAGGAGCGATCCTGCTCTAATTCCCGCAGCCTTTCAAACTTCAACTACCTTTCTCAACCTAAACATCGCGTTCGTTCTTTTCGAAAATATCCATCGGCATATTTCGTCTACGGATCCTCAAATACGCATGGCCTGATTGCTGCAAAACAAAGGATATGCAGGCAACTCAGGAGCCAAAGCTCGGTCAAAACTTTGCAAATCATTTCTTTCGATCAAAATTGGTCATCATATCTTTACCCGATAACTCTTTCATCCTTCCCGAGTAAAGAGGGGCAGCTGTTTACACTCTATTTTTTTCTATGTATTTTTTGTATGCAAAATACTTTCAAAATAACGGTGTATACATATATAAGCATACTCAAGTGTTTAAGTATTTTTCCCAATTTTTAATCAATTTATTATTTGTTTTAGCAGTACAAAAATCCAATAATTATTTCCAAGATTATAATTTTGGTTAGTAACTTTTTTTATTCTAATATTTAACCCAAAGTATAATTAAGGTGATTTTTGTATATTTTTACAAATTCATTTGGTATTTTTTAAAGCTAAATTGCGTATAATTGCGATTATAGACAATTTTACGATTAATAGTATTTTATAATTATAAAGGTGGTCCCAATATTTTGAAAATAATATTGATATATTATTAATTATTTTAGTTCTTTTAATTTTCTTTTAAAATCTTTTTTACTATTTTTGTAAAAATAAAATGGAAAATTGGTTATTTAACGTTTAGCCTCATTTCATTGCAATTATAGTCTATTCGTATTTCAATTTTAACCCACAATTCTCCCAATCGTAACCCCAAATTAGACTAGCCCAATTTTGTTTTTAACCCGGACCCCGACCAAATTAAAAAAATCAGGCAAACCTTTCTTTCAGTCCAAGTCGTTGATCATTTTGATCAACGACCAAGATCGTCACTTACCATTTTTCATTCCCCTACCCTAACCTAATCCCCCCATTTCGTTTGGTCTGCCGCTTATGAAATCCCTCCCCTCTCAAACTCTTTCGAGCTCTCTCGAAACCCTAACCGCCTTCTACCATTTTCAACCCCAAACTCGCTGGAGTCTATGGAATCTCAGGCCATGGACGCCCTATACTAACCTCCTACTGATCTTATGTGCTCGATGTTTGAAGATTCGTGGCCAGACCTCGAAGGTCTTCACTTAGACCTTCGTCGATTCGAGGTTTCCGGCCATCTCCAGCCTTGCTCCGGCTTATCCTTGACCCCTAAGTTAGATTCCGACCTTATCCAACTTAGATCTGACCTTTTCAAAGCCGTTATCATTCTGGGTTCCTATGAAACCCTAGCTATTCGAGGTTCTCTCTATTTTTTCGGTTCGTTACATATCCGTGTTTTATTTGAGTTCTCAAATGATTTTCCTAAATTTTTCTTTTGAATATCACATTCCAAATCCTTCGTTTTTGGATTAGGGTTTCTGGAAAGTTTTTTACTGTTTTATGAATTTTCTTCTTTATTACTCGCATTGTTTCTCTTCCTATTTTTCCGGTATCATGTTCTCACTTACTTTCTACTGTGTTCTTACACTTTTTCTACTTTGTTCTTGTGTGTTCTTTTATTGAGGTTATACTCCGTGCTTAAATGTTCTTTACTATGTTTTCTATACCCCGTCATTTTCTATTCTTCTACTGTGTTTTTATGTTATGTTCTTGCGTGCTCTTTCATTATGTTCCTCTATCTTCTTCTATGATGTAATGTGTTTCTCCTACTACATCCTTCTACAATGCTTTTAAGTATGCCTGCTACTTTTACCGTGTTTAAGCATGTGTTTCTCCTAATATTTTTTCCATCATCAGTTGTTCTCTCATATGATTCGAATTAGTTTCTTCACTCTGTTCTCTTAATCTTCCTACTTTTTTGCATGTTTCTCACGAGTATCAGAAAAGAAATCTTTGAGCCGGTTGTCTCTTCATCTCTGTATTTGACTCGAGTTAGAAACCCATGAATTTGGATATTTCCTTAGAGTTTGGTTGTACAATCATATTAGGACATATTTCTCAGTGTGAATCTTTCTCGTTTGCCCACAATTCTGATTCTCCTACATTATACTTTTTTATTTGAATAGCATGACAAATTTTTTGATGTTAACGTGTCTGTATGCTTTTTATATATCATTATTCTTTCTTCAAAGAGGTTTTCAAGCTAGTGATTGATTTCAAATCCCTATTTAATAGGTCTAAATGATTGTTACTGATTTTTTCTTAAGCTAAAACCTTTCCATCTTTTTGACCTGGTTTATTCATTCCAATTCTTTGATCTCTGATTTTCGGGTTGTTAGCTGGTTTCTTTGCCTTATTTTCAAAAACCGTGTACTTTCAGAAACCTTTAATCGCATGATTTGCACAAAGGGTTTGATTAATTTCTTTCTTATATTGGTTTATACCTATTTGAATTTGAATCCCAAATTAAAGGGAATCTTATGTAATTGATTGACAGTCAGACTTAAATTATTTTCTTACATTATTTCTCATAACTTTCACACTATAAATACAAGCCTTTCTTTAACGCAAAAGACACGCTCGAACACTCTTAGAACTAGACAATCACAATTATCTTCTGAGCTTATAGTATTCTTGCTTCCTGTCTGCACTTTTGCTTTTACAAAGCTACTGCTTCTCTTTACTTGTCTCGTTGAAACTAGTATGGCCTAACTTAATTTTCTGCACCGCCCCAATGTGTTTATTTATATGTCCTAGTACCTATGTCTACTTTCTTTTCTCTTTAAGGTTTAACACTTGATTTAAAGTTGTCTATTGCTACTGCCAGCTTTTCTTGTTTGTGAATAATTACTCCATATCCCATTACCCCCTATGTGCTAGTGAGTTGGGACTTGGGGCATGACAACAAGAATTTTTGTCCATGACCTAAGTTTTTGACCCCCTAACCTCTACGTAGGCTAGAAAGTGTGCTAGTATGTGTCTTTGCTGGGTATGCCCATTTGCATGCTCTTTCATTGCATCTTACTTTTAGTATAAATCCACATACTCCAATTCCATATCTGTGTTTAGTAAAGGTATAGCCTGGCGGCATCCAAGTTGTTGTCCAAGGCTAAACCTGACATTCAATATGTCCTAACTCTCCAATTTAAAGTTGGCATGGTTGTTAGGGTGTGCCAGCATCCCAATTGCTGGGCATGACCACCAACCTGCCATGGCCTTCCCTAATTCCCCTCTATTGCACTTACACATACTCTTAGCCTCTAAGTTCTCCCCCCCCCCCCTCCTATGAGCCTTGCCTTGGGACCTTGAGTTCCCTCTGAACTTGGACTTTTGAGGTCTGGGCCTTCCTGACTGCACTAGGATCCCATAAATGATATTTGGGATGTAAGCATTTCGATGATTTCTTGAAGCTCTTTGGATCTTAGACACATCCCAAATAAAGAAAGTATTTGAAAAATCTGATCTTTGAAAGTTGGTTTATTTCATGTTTCAAACTTGGGGTCTGAATTAGGCTCTCCTTGGTTAGAATCATTAATTTCTGGTGTAACTTTTACTTTTCTTAATTAATTTTAGCTTGTAATAATTTGTAACAACTAGTGGGGTTGGCTAGTTGAAAAGGTTGAGAATGACCGTATGTAAAAGGGTAGATAACTTACCTATAGGATTTTCTGATTACTGCATTTACATAGATATCTTACCTATATGTAGTTCTGTGCACGGATCGGATCGGATCGTATTTTGCACCTTTTCAATTCGAATTTTGGATTTCGGATTCTAAAAAATCCAATCCGAATCCGATCTGAATTATATAGGATTACCTCTGGCCTAACCAGAACAGAATACTAAACCAGATCGAGCTCAATTCATCTGGTGCATCTGCAGCTCAACAAATTCAAAGCGACGATAATGACTAAGAAGGGATTGAATTCGCTATCAATACCCAAATCTAATTGCAACAGATCTTGAATCTAGAATTATACTGTTCATTCGAAGTCTTGCTGTGAAGATTTCGGATTGAGCTTGTTGTCGATTGAGATTCTTTCTTTAAACACCAACAGATTGTAAGAATTGTGATCTGCTGAAGTATTCGACAGTTCTTTCGCCTCTGCTTTTCTTTATAGCAGTGTAGTCGTGGTGGATATGGGGGATTATTTCTGAAGTAGATCGCAACCATGGATGTTACGACCTCTCCACAGGATCTTGCAGTGGGAGAGGTTGGTTAGTACATCTCAGAAAAGGAACCTATTCATGGATTTGAGAAATCGTATGCCTCGATGCTCAATGGACATAAAAGCTGTTCCAAATCTGGATCTTTGTCCAGTTTCTACGAAGCAAGGAATCCCAATTGTCGAATTCACCGTAGAAGAAGTGAATTCCTTCAAAAGGGAGGAAGGTCTTCAGCAGGAAGTTATTGTTAAATTCTCATATGGAAAGCCAGAACTTCAGGATTTGCGTCGAATTTTACCAAAAAAATTTGGACGTCAAAGGTACGTGCAACATTGGACAACTGGAATACCGCCATATTCTGGTAAGATTCGATTTATTTGACGATTTTGCAAATGTGGTGTCCAAAACTTCTGGTTTCATTAAGTCAAAAGGCGAGGAGTTTTTCTTCCGCACATTCCTATGGACTATGGATTTCAATACCCGAGAAGAATCTTCTAAAGCAGTGACTTGGATTTCTTTTCCGGAACTGCCAGCAAACTTCTTCGCAAAAAAGTCGTTACTGTCTATCGCTTCTGCTGTTGGAAAGCCTATTGCTATAGATAAGGCTACTCAAGATCGAACTCGATATAGTACAGCTCGAGTTAAAATCTTGATTAACTTACTCGACAAGCATCCAAAGAAAGCCAAGCTCAAGATTGTTGATAAGAAATCTGGAAGAATCGTCGAATATGATCAGCGGATTGTGTTCGGTAATTTACCAAAATTCTGAACTTGTTGCCATCATCAGGGACATGATGTTACTTCTTGTCATTGGAACTCAGATGTTTTGACTGACCAAGTAAGTCAGGTTGCCGAACCTGAAAATCAGGTCATTTTGGATAAACTAATAGGTGACGCTAGGGATTTTTTGAATGCTAAAAATGCTAGACGTCAAATAGAAGGGACATTACCTAGACGGGCTGTTGTTCCTGTTGCCTCACAAATTTGTCCTGTATCTGAACCAGTGAAGTCGTCAAATTTGTTTAACTTGGATGAGCCACTGTCTTGAACAGTATTGAAAGATTCTTCTATTTTGGACAAAGACTCAGAACAACAGCATTTGATCCACAAAAAACAAAGTACTGCGTCTGTTGAACCAAAGAATAGACCAACACAGATGTCTACAATTTCTAGTAATAACAACAGTTCACTATCTACCCAAGGAAATGATGCAATTTTGACAGCTTCTGTTTCAGTTACTACTAGTATGTCAGTTGATCCACTGGAGCATTCAACAAATACTGAGAAGGATGAGGCTGAAACAAACCAAGAGACAGAGCCAACGAAATCTGGAATTGATGATTCCACTGATGTATCACCTGCACAACCAGATGGGAATTTCAAGGAACCAGTGAAGATGGATAAAGGACCCTCCAAGATAGATTCAATGTCTGCAAGATCATATGAGCCTACTGGAAAGGAAATGCAGATTACTGAGGATCTTATTCCACCTGCTGCACAATTGGATGCACTGTCTGGACAACAAAGAAATTGCAGTGATTCGAATGATAGTACTGCTCCATCTGATAGTAATAACATTAAACAGCCAGACGCTTTGAATGATATAGGTGACACTGAAAAATCAGCCCTGAATTTGATAGACGCTGGCAAGCAAGTTTGTTTGGCCTTGAATGGTAGAATGGATCCACTTGATGTTTCTAACACTGGAGAGTCAATCGTCCGGAAAGATGTGGGGAATCTAGCAGCTCCTAGATCCTGTAAAGACTCTTAATTTCCTGATCCACAAAACTGTAGTCAGTGGTCTTTTCCAGTAGCTTTGCCTACAGTCAAAATGGCTAATTTAACAACAGACCAGAATTCAAATTCTGCACAGTTTGAACAGTTGGCTGCCATCGAAGGACAAATTAACAAATGCAAGAGACAAATGGTAGAAGAAAAATCAAATGACTCTACTGAATTTCATTATCAGCCAAGTCCAATCGGGGAGACTGCACACAGCATCAATGACAATGCAAAAAGAAATCAATTGAAGTTCATCGAGCAGCACAAAATAACAAATAACAACTCTATGGTTGGACAAGTAAAAGGAGACAATATGGAGGCATCATCACATTTGCAGAATACCTTGAAACAGTCTACTGATCAAGCTTCAAACTCTAATTTTGAGACTGAAGAGAAGTTAGCAAGCATAACAGAAGAGGAGGGAACTCAGATTTCAGACCAGCAGCCTCCTTCTAGTCCACTAGAAATTTCAATTCAAGACACCAAGGTTACTGATACAGCAGATGCTGAAGCTGTAATTCAAAATGGAATGCAACCAAAAGAGAATTTGTCAGTTTCTAATACAACTGTTGATTCAAAAAAACTGGACAACAAATTTATGATCAAGTTGTAACTGAGAATGCAGTAATCCAACAAAAAACAAGGCCTCCTGAGGAGGACACTGAGCAGAACTCAAGCTCACAGAAAAAAAAGGATAACTTTCAGCAGAGAGCAGCAGAAGAGGAAGCAGTCTATACAAATAATACCCAGAACAAAAATAAACAGATTGCAAACAAGTCTACAGTAATATCAGTAAGGTCCAATCGAGCTGCCGCGCTTGAAAATCTGGATAAACATGGTGGAAAAGCTGCTGGAAGAGTGATTCAGAAAATGCGAAGTTATCCTCCCATCTCTACATCCAGTATATACAGCGGGGAAGAAATTTTTCCAGTTCAAAAAGTGAAGCAATCCACAATGGCAAAACTGCAACATATTGCAGCAAAGCAGGAAACAATACAGCTTCACTGTCAACTAAAGTACTTGCCAAGGACAAATCTCCTCCTATGAACAACATTGTCAAAGAGTACGGGGAACCCTCAATTTCAAGCAACAAAAAAGATGAGGAGAGTTGGGATGCAGTATTCAGTAGTTTAAACTATAATTCCTCAATTTTTGCTACAAGAAATAATGCTAAGGCAGAGCATCGTCAAAAGGAAAGAAGTTGGGACGGCAAGGTGATCGAAGACGTCAACATAAGGAGGCCCCCAATGCGAAAGGCAAAACAAAAACAGGTTGATCAAACGTCCAAGAATAAATTATGATTTTTGAAGAATTCCTGAAAAATCAAGTGGAAGAAGACATCATTCTACAAATCGAAACACTCACAAGAACAGAGAAAAAATGGAATCTTTATGGTGTCCTCATCTATTTATTTTACCATGACGTTAGTATAATTCTATGTAATATCATCACAGAGTATGTTATAAACTCTGTGATGATCAGTCAATTCTTAGTTCTTGCGAGTTCCTTCTTTTTACATGCTTGCTAGTCCAGGAGGCCTTTGCCTCAATAGTATAGATAAGGTAAGGTCTATGCCGGCAGTGTTATACAGGTAACATTACCGCTTAATCCGCCTTATTTTATTTCTCCTATTTGTTGTAATTTTCCATTTCCTATTATTATTTTAATAAAATAAAAAACCCTAGGCGATTTCCTAGTGGACCAAAAAAAAATTATATAGGATTGGATTGGATTTTAAAGTTTTGAACATATCGGATTTCGGATATCATTATACTTCAAAATGACAAACTAATATGTATATTTTCTTTGTAAAAGAGTTAATACATTATTAAAACTCATATTTATGCAATTATGAGAGTATTATGGTGCTAAATATAGCTAAATCTAGCAATTGTAAAGGTAATAACTTGGTCGAAGATGTAAAGGAATTACTGAATATCTGAAATTAAAGTATTGTATTTATACATTACCTAATAATTTTAGATTTTGGATTGGATTAAAATATACCAATCCAAAATCTGAAAATTTAATAAAAACAACCCGAAATCCAATCCAATCCAAAATTGAATAGATTGGTTCGGATTTCGGATATCTAATCCAGATAAACAGCCCTACCTATAGGTTTATAATTCATGTATTCACATAGAAATCTTTTCTATTTTATGCACTTATGCATTTAGAAATCATGTACAAGTTTATGCATGTCACGTAGAAATATTGTCTAATTTCTGCACTTATGCATTTAGAAATTCTGTGTCTAAGCTTATGCACTTCACATAGAAATCTTGTCTAATTTCTTCATTTATGCATTTAGAAATCTTGCCTGATATCTGCACTTATGCATTTAAAAAACATGTTTATAAGTTTCTGCCCTTTTGCATATAGAAATTATATCTATAAGTTTCTACACTTTGGCATATAGAAATCATGTCTGTAAGTTTTTGCTCTTATGCATATAAAAATCATGTCTATAGGTTTCTGCACTTCTGCATACACATCTATCATTAGGCAAACAACTATAGGTCTAATAATAATCAATTGCATTCTTGATACCATGTGTATAGGACTCCTGCACTTTCTTAACCATTTCAAATCAATAATGTTTAGGAATCATGCCTATAGGATTAACCATTTGAATACTATTCGTCTCTTTTATTTACAAGTCTAAAATCGATGTAAAAGTTGTTTCAAAAATCTGCAGAATGTTTGCTTGTTTCTAAAATGAGTAACCTTTCTTTATAATCAGCATGCCTCTTGTAACATGCCTCATCTAGGAAAAACTGTAAGTTATTAATCATTTATACCAGTCTTAATAATTACAACCTGCATGCAGGCCTAATTCAAACTTCTTATCAGAAAATATGTGATAGATCAACAGGCCCTATCGTTTATATTTAATACAGACCATAACCATTATGTGGAAGTCATGCTAAGCAATGTGCTTTCTTTAAGTGAGGAGGTTTAGTTGAGCCTTTTAACTGTGATGTATTTTCCCACAATTGTCTTATGTGTTTTGTTTTGTCGCCTTAGACTTTTATACTTTTAAACTCTTAAAATACCAAACTCCTCCCCTTTTAGGATTAGTAGTCCCAAATGCCTCCGGGATTAATAAAATCGGAACGGGTAATAGCATGCAATAAGCAACGATACTATTCCGCGCTTTAATACCTTAACGGGGTGAGAAGGGTAGATATGGAGATGATGGCCAATGCCTAATATCTCATGTAGCCCCTCTCCGAGGAGTGATTACTGGATATCGCATTGACGTGATCCATATAAATAGAAAACCTATGACTCCCCTTCCTTTACTTGTTTTCTTACTGGTTTTCTCCATAAATTATTTAAATCTTTACAAATTTATGCAATCTCTCTTTCTCTCAAATAAGTTTCAATTTGTTTGCAACATTTGTGTGCTAGTCCCTTTGTTTGAGCCTTAATTGCTTATTGGCCTACATGAAGTCACAAATATAACATCGTCGGGAACCACACTAGTGGATCTTGAGGGATGCCTAACACCTACCCCTCGAGATAATTTCTAACCCTCACTCGAACTCTTGTTTCTTCAACTCAAAACCTTCTTAGTGTCCTAATGCACTTAATCATTAGGTGGCGACTTTTCAAATTGCAAAATTCAATTCCCAATAGGGAACGAGTTGTCCTCCAAAATGTCACAAGCCCGATTTCGATAAAAAGGGAGCGCGACAGCGAATATCTGAGGAGTCCGAAACCCAATTATGGCTTTTTTGTACAAATGTAACATAAATATGGGTAAAAAAAGAGTGACCATACTTTATATAACACGATTTTATACCGCACTATAGCTGGTGTTAGCATTTTCGCGCGTAGCGCTTTAAATTACTGCGCTATACATAACTTTTCAGTCATCACAATCTTCTTCATTGTTGAGTTGTTTGGCTAACAATATTCCACAAAGCTGTAACCTTTTTACAAATGTTCAACAGAACTCAATTCTTACCTCACTTCTTCCAGTCATCTAAAAAATACCCACTTGAGAGTTCAACCATTCTTGGCTCCAATGACCAAGAGCAATTCCAAATACCATCATCAAGTGACTCACAGCTCAAAATGGGTAGTGTTGTTTTGGAAGATTATGGCATGAGCAGCCACAATCTTGGACATAATTTGAGTGAGCTTCCTAATCTCATTTCTCCTGAACATGCTGCAACAACAAGGAACCAGAACAATATTATTCATAGATATATAATTGAAAAGAATATGTATAGTGCAATTTTTTAAAGCGCTATGCCGGAAAATTCTAACACCAGCTATAGCGCGATTATTTACCGTGCCATACTTTAACAGCTAAAACACCATTAAACTATAGCACGGTATAAAATCACGTTATATATAAAATGATCACTTTTCTTTTTACGCATATTTATGTCACACTTAGTCCAAAAAACCACAATTGAGTTCCGGTGAGCACATTATGTCAGTAACTGTCCGCACTCCTTTGTGCAAATGTTCATTCAAATTGAAAGGTATTAAACTTTGTAAGAAGTCTCTAACTATCAACCTCATTGCCATGCAATTATTTTTTATCTATATGGAGAAAATTCAAAACGCAGTAACCACGTTCTTGGAAATTTTCTTCTTGAGCTATAACAACCTTTCATTCCTAGTCCACAATTGAGGAAAAGTCACTTACGTAGAAACTTTAGTCCTCACAAATTAAGGAAACGTTTCCGCCAGGATTTTCTTTGCATAGAAACGTGATTGCTTTGAACTTTTCACACGACTTGTTTCGCGTTTTGTCGCAATTAACATGTGTTAAAGAATTTTCAACAGAATAGGCTCAGGTATATTAAAACTCTTTCTTCTTTCTTTTGGCATGATCGAAATAACAATACGTAAATGTAATGATATTTTATAAGTGATTTTACTGTTGGCAGTTAAGGATATTTTTGTTATTCATTCATGTAAAATAATACGTCGAATAAAACAAGTCATGTTGTTCACTATTGTGATGGTCTGCAACTTAGAGCACATAGTAGTTTGAGGATAAAGTTACGTACTACAAAAAGTAATTAGGATGTGATAGAGCAAGAATATTTCATGCATAAATATTACTTAATGTGATATTTGAGAGATACATGTCTCTACATTTTTATAGGAACAATTATTTTCTCACAATATCATAAACGCTAATGTGAAAATTGTGATATATTGTAGCATTTAATTGTCTGTGTAGAACGTTAAATTTGGCCCTCAACGTCCCTATGCTAATGGGCACGGCCAAATAAGCAAACGCCGATCATAGCGAGGGTACAACCCGGGCCTAGGAGTGAAAGCGATGTCGTTTAGGATTTAGCTTCTTTGTTAAACAGAGGTCAACTACTTTTGTGCTTTTTTCTTTTATTATTTCCAAGAAGGTCTCCTACTATATAAAGGAAACCTTCACATTGTAATAGGCATCAAGTAATATTATTGATAATACAACTCTCAACTTCTCTCTATATCTCTTAACTCTATCTCTTTCTCCCTGAAACTCTTGTTATCTCTTTACTTTATCTGATCTGCTTCTATACTATCATTATCCCCAACTCTAGAGCTTATTATATTTGATTAGGATTAACTCTTATATTTTTTTGGTTGTTTTTAAGCTTACAAAGCACATCGATATATTTAGAGCAAAACAATTTGGCGCCATCTGTGGGGATTTCGATAATCAAAACAATAGTTTTCACCTAGAAAAATCCGACAACCGCTTTCGATATCACACGAACTAAAGATGGCTTGGAACAACACAAGAATGCAAGCAATAACAGATGTTAGAACAAACCTCATGGGTTCTCTCAACGAGGCTAGTGAAGAGGGCATTCTGAATACAACCCCTAGCACCATACAAGGTGGGGAGATCCCGCCTCATGAAGATATGGTGATTTCTTCTGATAAGGGATCTTCCAAGTCTGCAACTAAAGAAGTACCCTTGGAGGTCAAGAAGTTACTGAAATAGTGGCTAACAAGTTCTTTGAGTGGCTTAGCTGAGAAGTCACCCCAAAACAACGTAAGATGCACACCAACGGTGGACCTTATGCTGCCACAAATACTCCAGACATTGTACTAGCAAACAACATGCCCATCGGTACAGAGACCAACGGTGGAACGCTCGCAGTCATCCTCAAAAAGATGGAGGATATGGAAAATGAAAACAAATCTCTTCGAGACCAGATGAAGGAATACCAAGAAAGGGTAGACAAAATCCCTGATTCTCCCAAGTTGCTGCCAAAGCGCGACGTGAGAAGGTTTGTTGAACAACCTTACACGGAGGAAGCTGCCCCATACTCCATTCCGAAGACCTTCAAAATGCCGCCATACCTAAGAGTATATGACGAAACTACAGATGCTGAGGATCATTTGATCCACTACATCACTGCGGTAAAGGGAAACGACCTATCAAAAGAACAAGTACCATCAGTGTTGCTCAAGAAGTTTAAGGAGACGCTAACAAGAGGAGCCCTAACCTAGTATTCCTAGCTACCAACTAAGATCATTTCCACGTTCGAGGAAATGGCGGATAAATTTGTCACTGCCACGCCGGAGCTAAGAAAGCAAAAATGAGGGTCAATGATATCTTCGTCGTTCGGCAAACCATATGAGATGGACTGTGGGATTTCCTAGCCAGGTTCAACAGGGTGAGGATGAGCTTACCAACATGTCTGAAAGAATGGGGTCGCTGCTTTCCAGAATGGTATAAGTAGAGATTGTTCAACAGCAACGAGGAAACTATTAAGTCATCTCATTAAGTATCTTCCTACCACATGGGAAGAAATCCACAGTGTTTATTGTGCCGAGGTACGAGCAGATGAGGATGACCTCAACGGTCCAACCCAGCGGCTCATAACAATACATCCAGAAATCAGAAAGGACCGACGGAGCAAGGGACGACGAGAGCAAATCCCACGTCGCAATTGGGTATGGCATCATCCCTACATCAGATCACCCCATCTGCTACCACAAAGACACGCGGGCGCACTTCAGTGACATGTCGCCCCACTCAAAAACGAAAGAGGTATGCCTCATTTATTATCTGCCCATAACTTTTGTGTGCCTCCTTCAGAGATAGTGTACGCATTAGATAAGCTGGCCAACAAGGTGCAATGGCCGACGAAGATGAAATCAGACCCTACAACAAGGAAATCAAAAGTCCTATGTGAGTTCCCACAGCAACGAGGGCACAAAAATGAGGATTGCATAGGCCTGCAGCAAGAAGTGGTTAGAATGCTAAACTAGGGATACCAGAGGGAGCTGCTCAACGATAAAGGTAAAATAAACTTTGCGCGCGGACGCGAACAACCTCATGGGCCGGCAAAGCCACCTTCTCAGACACGTACGGTCAACATGATATTCGAAGATTTGGACGACTCGGCGATCAATCACGTCAAATTCACCACCACGCACAAGATGAAGTGGACCATCGCCCACGACTTGTATGAAGACTTTGAAGACAGTGTCACCTTCGATAAGTTTGATGCCGACGTTTTGTCTTTCAAAAATTACGATGCTTTGGTTATCACTTTACATATCTTAGAAACAGATGTTAAAAGAATCATGATTGATGACGGTAGCGGCGCTTGTCTTATCCACCCGAAGGTCCTAGTACTAATGGGACTCGAGAGTAAGATAATACCACACTGCATAACACTAACTGGTTTCAATAATGCAGTAGAACGGACCTCGGGATAAATATCACTGCCCGTCTTAGCGGGAGGAGCCACTCTGGAAACAACCCTCCACGTGATGAACCAGGAAACGACGTACAACACCATTATTGGACGCCCATGGATACATGCCATGCGAGCGGTCCCTTCAAGCTTTTATCAAATAATTAATTTCCCACCTCGTGGGGGGTTATTCAGCATTCGAGGCGAGCCACGCACCACATAGGAGTACTACAAAATAGCTCAAGATTGCACCCACACCAAATAGTTCAAAGGGGCGAGTGCAGAAGCATAGGAATCAGCCATGTCAGGGACCATGGTCGACCCGAAGGAGGACGCCATTAGGTACCCTAAGGTTGTAAAGGCCTATAAGGCTACGATCGAGGACATCGACTCAATTAAATTGGATAACACCGACTTTACAAAGAAAGCCTACATAGGGCACGACCTTGTAGATCCAAGAAAGTATCATGAATTGTTAACTAATCATGTAGACTTGTTTGCTTTTTCACATTCAGATATGTCAGGAATCCCGCCAGACATCACCACTAACAGGTTAAATGTCGACCCATTACACCCGCCTGTGTGTCAGATAAGGAGGAAATTTAACGCCGCTATCAATGACGTGGTCAGCGAGGATGTAGACAAGCAACTAGCCAACGACTCCATCGGGGATTCAAAATACCCCCAATAGATCGCCAATATTGTGATGGTCAAAAAGAAAAATGGGAAGTGGAGAATGTGTGTGGACTTCACTGACCTGAACAGGGCATGCCCAAAGGATTCGTTCCCATTACCCCACATCGACCAATTGATCGACGCCACCACAGGGCACGAACTGCTAAGCTTCCTAGATGCTTACTCAGATACAATCAAATAATGATGGCCGAGGAGGACTAGGAAAAAAACAACTCTCATTACCCACCAAGGGACATATTGCAACAAGCTAATGCCGTTCGGACTCAAAAATTCAAGAGCTACGTACCAGAGGTTGGTCACGAAGATGTTCAAAGAAAAACTCGGTAAGACCATGGAGGTCTATATTGACGGTATGCTTGTAAAATCATTGAAGAAAGAAGACCACATCGACCACCAAAGGAAGGCCTTCGAGATATTGAGAAGATACTGGATGAAGCTGAACATTGAAAAATACGCCTTCGGCGTGGCCTCAAGAAAATTCTTTGGATTTCTCGTATCACAACGAGTCATCGAGGTCAACCCAGACCAGATCAAGGTGATAGATGCAATAGCTAAGGTGTTGAACAACAAAAAACAAGTACAAAAGATGACACTATGGATAGCCGCCCTATCCAGATTGATATTAGGGTCCTCTGATAGGTGTCATAGATTTTTCAATATGATGAGAAAAGACCAAGGATTATAATGGAACGAGGAGTGCGTCGAGGATTTGACAAAGCTAAAAGCATATCTATCATCACCACCCTAGTTGGTCAGAGTGAGCCCTGGCGAACCCCTGCTGGTGTACCTGGCCCTATCCGAGGTAGCTGTCAGCGCGGTCTTGGTCCGAGAAAATGAAGGTAGGCAATCTCGTAGTTAATACATTAGCAAAACCTTAGTGGACGTCGAAACAAGGTATCCACATCTCGATAGATTAGCTCTGGCACAGGTCATAGCTTCATGAAAGCTTCGTCCATATTTTACATTCCACTCCACAAATGAGGTAACGACCTTCCCATTCAGAAGCGTCTTACACAAGCCTGAACTATCAGTCCTGCTCGCCATATGCGCCATCGAGCTTAGCAAGCACGACATTTTGTACCACCTAAGAACCTCCATCAAGTCAGAAGTCTTGGCCGATTTTAAAGCCGACTTCAGTGCAGAGATCCTGCCAAAGGTGGAACACGAGGCACAATGTGCCTCTTCAAATATCGACCTATGGATTCTATATACTGAAGGCGCGGCTAATACATCCAGATCGCGACTGCGACTCGTCCTTGAGGTCCCCACGAGCAAAACAATTCACCAGTCCATACGATGCCCTGAAATGACTAACAACAAGGTCGAGTACAAGATCGTCATTGCATGTATGAAATTATCCATCATGTATGGGTCTTGGAAAATCATCCTCCATTGCGACTCCCAACTTTTGGTGAACCAGGTCGCTCAGACTTACCATATACAAGTCGGAAATCCACAGGCTAATGGCTAAATTCGACGAGTGCCGCTTCGAGCAAATTTCGAGGGCGTGAAATGTTGAAGCATACGGCCTACCAAAAGTAGTCACGGCCACTAATATCTTCAAGAAATAAAGTTTCATCCTCATCCACTTAGCCATCGACCATACTGAGGTATTCACTCTAAATCTGACTTGGGGCTGGCGCAACCAATTTGTATCCTATATGCGGGATGGAACACTCCCACCTGACAAAAGAAGTGCACGAGGGTCGCGACGCCCGGTATTTCTTGATATATAGTGACCTATACAAAAGGAAATTTGGCGAACCCTTGGCCAAGTTCCTAGGGCCGAACCAAACAAAGCCGATACTTGAAGAAGTGCACGAGGGTCATTGCGTCACTAACACAGGTAACCATACCTATATGTGATGCCTCATACGGGCTAGCTATTATTGGCCCACCATGAAGAAAGAGGCAGCAAAATACGTTCGCCGGTGCGAACAATTCCAGAATTATGCCCTCATGATACACCAACCATGAGAAACTCTCCATTAGGCCACCTCCCCATGGCCCTTCATCAAATGGAGAATGGATATAATCGGCCCCCTACTCATGGGACGAGGCAAGGTACGATTTCTACTAGTTTTAACTGACTATTTATCTAAGTGGGTAGAAGCAGGTGCGTACACACAAATACGCGAACATGAAGTGATCGCTCATATGAAAAAACGTTATATGTCGCTTCGGCAAAGCCAAAGAAATCAACTGTGACAACGAATGACATTTCATTGGCTAGAAAACGGCTGAATTCTTCGAGAAATGGAGTATCAAGTGAATACTATCCATACCATATCATCCCGCTGCCAACGGAAAAGCAGAATCTTCCAACAAAATAATATTAAACATGCTGAAAAATAAACTAGATCAAGCCAAAGGGCTAAGCCTGAGCTGCTACCTAATGTATTATGGGCACACTAAACCACACCCAAATCTAGCACAAGAGAAATGCCGTACTCACTGGTCTACAGTACCGGCGCAATCACACCGGTTGAGGTCGGTGAACCAAGCCTGAGATATTCCTACACCACTGGAATAGAAAATGACATGGACAGACTCCAAGACCTCGATGAAACCGAGGAAAGAAGATAAATAACCTACATAAGAATGGTAGCTAAACACCACTAGGTCGAAATATACTATAACAAGAGGGCCAAAATAAGACCAGTCAAAGTGGGAGACTACGTCCTCAAAGCCAAGACATTGGCATCCAAAGACCCAAGCAAAGGCAAATTGGGTACCAATTGGGACGGACCCTAAAAAATCGCGGAAGCTAGAAAAGGAGCATTCCAGTTGGAAACAATTGAAGGAAAAATGCTCCAAAGCAACAGGAACGTCGCCCACCTCAAATATTTCAATTTCTAAAAGGCGTCTCCCGAGTCGTGCTCTTTTTTTCCCTTACCTGCGTTTTGTACCAATTGGGTTTTCTCGGGGAGGTTTCTAACGAGGCGGCAGAGGGGACACCTGGAGATATTTGCGGAACACGTTTGTCACGTCAGTCTCTACATGCGCTCTCTAGACCGACATGATAAAGGGACTGGACTAGCTCTATCTCCAATGTACAAATGCCTGCGGCCACCTCCAGTTGTGTAAAAGGCTACGGCCACCTTCAGTTGTGTAAAAGGCTACGGCTACCTCCAGTTGTGTAAAAGGCAACGGCCATCTCCAGTTGTGTAAAAGGCTACGGACATCTCCAGTTGTGTAAAACGATACGGACATCTCCAGTTGTGTAAAAGGATACGGCCATCTCCAGTTGTGTAAAAGGCTACGGCCATCTCCAATTGTGTAAAGGCTACGACCATGTGCAATGCATAAAAGGCTACGACCAACTCTAGTTGTGTAAAAAGGCTAAGGCCATCGACTTCATCATTACTAAGGTCACCAACATATGTCCGGCTAAGGCCATCGACATCATTACAGCCAAGGCCAACGCCGCAAATAGTCGACCTAGTTTGATTAACGTAAGCAACTAATTCGACGACAGTCGAAGTCACCTATCTGGCTAAGGCCATCGACTTCGTCATGACTAAGGTCATCAATCTAAGTCTGGATAAGGCCATCAACTTCATCATGACTAAGGTCATCAACTTACGTTTGGCTAACGACATTGACTTCATTACGGCCAAAGCCACCGCCGCCAGCAGTTGGCCTAGTCCAACTAAGGTAAGAAAGTGATTGGACGATAGTTGAAGTCACCTATTTGGCTGAGGCCATTGACTTCATCATGACTAAGGTCATCAATCTAAGTCTGGCTAAGGCCATAGACTTCATCATGACTAACGTCATCAATATAAGTCTGGATAAGGCCATCGACTTCATTACGGACAAGGCCACCGCCGCCAACAGTCAACCTAGTTTGACTAAGGTAAGCAAGTGATTCGTCGACAGTCAAAGTTAGCTATCTGGCTAAGGCCATTAACTTCATCATGACGAAGGTCATCAATCTATGTCTGGCTAAGGACATCGGCTTCATCACAACTAAATTCATCAAAATAAGTCTGGCTAAAGCCATCGACTTCATTACGGCCAAGGCCACCACCACCAACAGTTGACCTAGTTGGACAAAGGTAAGCAAGTGATTCGACGATAGTCGAAGTCACCTATCATACTTTAGTATAGCTACAACAAACGCTCATACATTATTATCTCCAAAACAAATATAGCTACAACAAAAAGTCATACTTTATTATCTCCAAAAATATATATAGATTCGACCATAGAAGATGTCCCATTTGCATCCCAACCAAAAAAATAATGTAGATATACACAAGTCCTAAGGGACTTCACTGCTTTGTCGAACACACTGTGTCTGATCACCATTTGGTCCGTTATCATCCCCGGGCAGGTAAGTCTTAGATATCCAGGATCCAGATTCCAAACATATGACATTTTCAGAGTTACAACCCTCCCTGTCCGGTGAAACAGAGTTGTATCCAGCCGCCTCACGGGCGACACGAGCTATGCACCGTTGCTCCTCGATTTTAGCATCAGTAGCCCCGACAGCTAAAACGTACTCCTCGAGTACGACCAACATAGCATACTGGTAAACCCACATCTCGTGCAGCACAACTCGTGTGGCGCATGACACACTTCATCTTGTGGAGCGGTTCGCCTAAGGATTTCAACCTCGGTCGTCCTAGTATCAAGCTTGGTAGTCAAGGCTGCAACCCTAATCTACAGTTGGGCAGCTTCTGCTGCTACTCCATGGCTAATTTCCAAATCTTCTTCCTTCGATTGAAGAAGAGTCTCAAGCTCGGCGTTCCATGATATAGCGGCCATCAGTTGCCTATCAACTTTCTCCAGCTCGGACACCCTCCACTTCAGCTGCTCTTCTGATTGTTTGTGGCCCTCATGGAACACCCCAAAATTAGGGTTCTGCCCAAACAGGTCTGCTAACGTCTGGTACGCTTCACAGTACCATTTGTACGTATTTGCCATCTTACTAAAGGTGGTCTCCTTCCTCTGCGCACGCCGCCTCTTCTCCACCTCCAAAATGAGAATATAAATAACAATGGAAAGAAAGAAGTCAATACACATCTAAGTCACCTTCACAACATAACTAAAAGGACCGAAAGACTACCTGTAAAGCTGCGCCGGCAACTTTTCGGGATAGGCCCTTATCACTAACACCTTTCAAAACCACACCCTCAGCAGTTGCACATATAAGGGTCATGTCCATAGTGACTTGTTCACTATTTTCCAACAAATTGTAGCCAGCCCGGAATAATGATTCGGTGGTTGGTCCTAGCAATCATTATCCACAAACAAGCTGATTCCCTCATCACCTCGTCTATAACTCCAACGACGGCCTCAGGGCTCGCCCTCTCTACACATGCGCCTATCTCTTCCCCAGCGGCCAATGAACTGCCTTCTTGAACATGAGCAGGGCTGGATGCAGGAGCAACCCTTCTTTGGGGAACAGATCTCCCTGAATGGATAGTGTCAACAATAAAAGTTGGTCGCGACTCAGGACGAGGTAAATTGACCCTCTCATCCCCAGTCGTTATCCCCTTACAAGTGAACAACCGCCACCTCTTTCTCTCTAGCGGCTCTTTACCATAAAAGGACTCATCTGCGGGTTTTGAGGACGACTGTGAAGGAACTGCTTCATTGACAGATGTAGCCCCAGGCTCCCTCACGGGGGCGGCCTCGAGCACTGCCTTAGACACCGCCATAGGTGCCACCTTGGATGTCACAACCGGAACATCCTTATGCTAAGAAGCTATAGGAGCATCGCCACTGGGAGAGCTGAGAGGCATGTCATCGCCATTAAAGTCAGTCTCAACCCTGGAAGGGGAACAACAGCCTTCTTCTTATTTTCTTGAGGTGTCCCGACCTGCCTACGGAAGGGTATCAAATAAGAGAAATCAAAGGGACCTTCAAGCCAAGGTAATAAATTATTATTACTATCATTACATGCTGCACCATACAGTCTGCGGAATTCAGCCCAGGTACAGCACTCATCCACGAATGGTATCAATCTTTCCACCCACGACCTAATGTCATCAATAGGTTGGTGCATGCGAGACGCCACTTCCAAAGGAAGAAAGAGGAACCATAACCGTTGAGCAAGCAGGACACAAAATAAATCATCATGAAATCCACACAAGGATACTTACATTCCGAGTTCCACCTCTCTGGGAACCTTTTGGGATCAGGAAGCAGGTGCTCCGTCCTGATATATAAATGCCTCTTCTAGAAGCAGGGATTGGCCTCATCATCTGACTGCACTACGAAGCTCTTTGTACCATGGCGCTTCAAATGAAGCACGGTACCCCTGAAGTAGCTTGCATTGAACATGTGCAGAAGATGGTGAACCGAAACCACGCTACCGACCTTGGCCTCGTACGTAGTAAGAATTCTACAAACCTTCGGAGTATAAGGCGTGAGGTGAGCCAGGCACGCTCTGAATAAGTGGCAGAGCTCCTCCGCTAGAGGGTAAAGAGGGAGGCTGGATCCAATCCGAAGCATATATTCATAGAAGGTGCAGAAGCCAAGCCTATGTACATTAGCATAGTCCATCCAATCCGGAGCCATTTCAACATGGTCCGGAATACCGTATGTTGCTCTATGGGAATCTAGGTGGGGATACATCAATTCACTGAGCTCCCGAGGGAGAGGTGAGCACTCCGTGATGAAGTCGCTGCGAGCACCGGTATTCTTCGGTAGTATATTGCCCACCGATACAGGAACAAAGACTTTTTCCGCCTCTTCCTCTCCACCACCGGAGGAAGGTGGAACCCTTGAAGAGGCATTATCCTTGACCTTTTTGTTCTTTTGATGACGCTTCGCCATGTTTTAATTTTTGAAGAAAGGAGTTAGTAACAGAGAGGTATGATCCTTAAAAAATGGGTATTTTCAAACAAAGCAACGGTTGTAAGAAAAAGAGGCAAAGAAAGAAGTCAAGATATAATCTCCAGGGATTCGAAAGATCAATCATATTGAACCATTCCTCTATATATATGGGTAAAATACTAACAAATCGAAGAGGCATGATTCAAAAACTGGTGCGGGAAACCAAAACGTCACGTTACATTTTGGATCACCTCGTGAACAAGTGTAATGATAGCCCACGTGACCAGCAATGTCATTCTGAAAAGAGGCAATACGTCAATGGCTTGACTATTTCATGCATGTTCTCACCATTCGAAAAGATGCCCAAGGGCGCAACCAATTCCCTTAAAGGCGAAGCTTTCAATTCTGTCCATTAAAGACGCCCATCGAGCACGTCTCTAATAAACGGAGGGACTAACTGTATAGGGTCAAATTTGGCCCTCAACGTCCCCATGCTAATGGGAGTTTCCCAATAAGTAGACGCCGACCATAGTGAGGGTACGACCCGGGCACAGGAGTGAACAATGTAGTTTAGGACGTAGCTCCTTTGTTAAGCAGAGGTCATCTACTTTTGTACTTTTTTCTTTTATTATTTCGAGGAAGGTATCCTACTATATAAAGGAGAACTTCACATTGTAACAAGCATCAAGTATTTTAATTAATAATACAACTCTCAATATCTCTCTCTGTCTCTTAACTCTATCTCTCTCTCTGAAACTCTTGTTATCTCTTTAAATTATCTTATTGTTAGATAATACGCTTAACGCTAGAGGGGGGGGTGAATAGCGTTATAATAAAATTTAGCGTAAACTTGCGGAAATTAAAAATTGCAGGAAATAATTAAGTGCGTTAAATAAACAAAAGGAAAGAATTAAGTGCGTTATATACTCACAATCGATTATTTAATAATTTTGAAAAAGTCTGGAAGTCACTGCCTCAACACAATCGATTGTCATAAGTTCACAATCGAATATTTTGTGACTTTGAAAAATCTGAAGGACACTGTCTCTTCACAATCGATTGTCATTAGCTTCACAATCGATTATTCTGAGTTTTGAAAAACTTTGATGGACACTGCCTCATCACAATCGATTGTCATAAGGTTCACAATCGATTGTCATGCAGGTTTTGAAAAGCCTGATGTTCACTGACTTAACACAATCGATTGTCATTAGTTCACAATCGATTGTCGTGCAGTCTTGGCTTGACATAATCGATTATCATAAGTACATAATCGATTATCTTAGTCCAGATTTTAGAGGCATGTTTAAAAATCATTTTGACTGAAGTAAATATGCATGATTTAAAATCATTTAGCATTAAATTAAATATGCATGATTTTGTAAAAATAATTTTACGAGAGAAGCCATGTTATGAGTCAAGTTGTCGGATCAAGATCACAATTAAGAACGACTCATTTAAACTATAAAACTTTGTCTTGTGCTTGAATCTCGTTATCCACCAATTGTGCGCTTGTACTTGAACTTCGTCATATATCACATTGAGCTTCGTTTGTCATTCATCAAAACCTACACATAAGAACACACGTTTTAGTATTAAGCCTTGAGAACGTTCAAAAACCTGACCTATACACCTCCGAATGATCTGAAAATTTGCACGCATATCAAAAATCACCTAATGGAGCTACTACAACTGTCAGAATTCCATTCCTACCCCCGGAATAAAATTCTCACCTATTAACCAGACTTCGCCAAAATTCTAACTTAGTCAATTCAAGCCTAATTCTACACCGGACCTCCAAATTCAGTTCTGATTTCGCTCCTAAGTCTCAAATCACCATCCGAAACTAGTCAAATCATCGAAAATCCATTCCGCTCCCTCTAACTCGTATGTCAACATTCGTTTGATTTTTCCAACCTAACCTTTTCATAATGAGATGAATTGTCTCATTTCTACCCAAACTCCATCCGAATTACTTCGAACTCTCCAAACACCTATAATGGAACATATGGAAACACAAAAGGTGGAAAACGGGGTAGTAACTCATGGGACGAAGGGTCAGGTCGTTACATCCTCCCCAACTTAAACAAATGCTCGTCCTCGAGCGGTTCAAGAAACATACCTGGAGTATCAAACAAGTGAGGATATTTGCTGCGCATCTCCTGCTCGGTCTCCCAAGTGGCTTCCACCACGGGACGACCTTTCCACTGCACCTTCGCCAAAGCTATGTCATTTGATCTCAACTTTCGAACCTGATGACCCAAAATAGCCACCGGCTCCATATCATAGGTCAAGTCTTCATCTAACTGGATTGTGCTGAAGTCTAACACATGCGACGGGTCCCCAACATACTTTCGGAGCGTAGAAACATGAAACACTAGGTGAATCCCCGACAAGCTAGGTGTCCAAGCAAGCATATAGGCCACATCCCCAATCCTCCTAAGTACCTCAAAAGGTCCAATGAACCTTGGACTCAGCTTCCCTTTCCCAAACCCCATAACGCCTTTCGTAGGTGAAACCTTCAGCAAGACCTTCTCGCCCACTACATAAGATACGTCTCAAATCTTTCGGTCCTCATAACTCTTCTGACGCGACTGAGCTATATGAAGTCTCTCCTAGATTACATTCACCTTCTCAAAGGCATCCTGTACTAACTTTGTCCCCAATAATCTTGCCTCGCTAGGCTCAAACCAACCAACCAGAGATCTACGCTGTCTACCACGTAAGGCCTCATACGACGCCATCTGCATCCTGGATTGATTGTTGTTATTATATGAAAACTCCGCAAGTGGAATGAATTCAGCCCAAGAACCTCCAAAATCAATAGCACGGGCATGCAACATGTCCTCTAATATCTGGATTGTACGCTCGGACTGTCCGTCCTTCTGTGGATGAAATGATGAGCTTAATTGAACCTGTGCCCAACTCTCGATGGAAAGTCCTCCAGGACTAGGAAATAAACACGGTACCTCTATCTGATACAATTGAAATCGTAACCCCATAAAACCATACAATCTCCCAGATGAAAATCTCTACTAACTTCTCCACAGAATAGATAGTGCATACTGGAATGAAGTGCGCGAACTTGGTCAGTCTATCCACAATCACCCAAATCGAATCAAACTTCTTCGAGGTACGAGGAAGACCACTCACAAAATCCATAGTAATATTCTCCCATTTCCACTCCAAAATAACAATCTGCTTGAGTACACCACTAGGTCTCTGGTGCTCGTACTTTACTTGCGGACAGTTGAGACACCAAGACATATAATTCACAATATCCTTTTTCATTCTCCTCCACCAGTAATGCTGTCTCAAATCTTGGTACATCTTCGCGGCCCCCGGATGAAGAGAATACAGCGAGCAGTGGGCCTCCTCCAATATCAACTCCCAGAGACCATCCACACTGGACACACAAATCCGGCCCTGCATCCGCAAAACATCATCATCACCAATGGTCACATCTCTGAAATCATCATGCTGGACCATATCCTTCAGGACAAGAAAATGCAGGTCATCATACTGGCGCTCTTTGATGTGTTCGTACAAAGAATATCGAGAAACCACACTAGCCAACACCCGACTGGGCTCAGAAATATCTAACCTCACCATCTGATTGGTACAGGCTTGAACATCAACCGCAAGGGGCCTCTCCCCAGATGGAATATATGCCAGACGACCCATGCTGCTAGCATTCCGGCTCAAAGCATCCACAACTACATTGGCCTTCCTCAGATGATAGAGAATGGTAATATCATAGTCTTTCAGTATTTCAAGCCATCTCCACTGTCTCAGATTAAGATCTTTCTGTTTAAACAAGTGCTGGAGACTGCGATGGTCGGTATATACCTCACAAGATACACCATATAGGTAATGCCTCCAAATCATCAAGGCATGAACAAATGCAGACAACTGTAAATCATGAATAGGGTAGTTCTTCTCATGGGGCTTTAGCTAACAAGAAGCATAAGTAATCACTCTACCCTCCTGCATCAATACAAATCTAATCCCAATTCTCGAAGCATCACAATACGCTATGTAAGAACCCGAAGTCGAAGCAATACTAGTACCGGTGCTGTGGCCAAAGCCGACTTGAGCTTCTGGAATCTCTCCTCGCATTCCTCCAACCATAAAAATGGAGCATTCTGCTGCGTCAACTTCGTCAAAGGCGAAGAAATGGATGATATGCCCTGGATGAACATACGGTAATAAGCCGCCAAACAAAGGAAACTCCAAATCTGAGTAGCTTAGGACGGTCTGGTCCAACTCTGCACTGCCTGAATCTTCTTTGGGTCAACCTGAATACCATCGCTGGACACCACGTGTCCCAAAAAAGTTACTGTACTGAGATAGAATTCACATTTGGAGAATTTCGAATAAAGCTTCTCCTCTCTCAATATCTACAAATACTACCCTCAAGTGTTGCACGTTCTCCTCCTGGCTACACGAATACACCAGAATATCATCAATAAACACGATCACCAAAGAATCGGATAAGGCCGAAATACATTGTTCATCAAGTGCATTAACGCGGCTAGGACATTTGTCAGTCCGAAAGACATCACTAGAAATTCGTAGTGCGAATATCTCATCATGAAAGTCGTCTTCATAATGTCTGAATCCCTAATCTTCAACTGGTGATAGCCTCATCAATGGTCAATCTAAGTAAATACCCTTGATCCCTATAGTTGATAAAATTAATCCTCAATACGGGATAGTGCATACTTGTTCTTCACCGTCACCTTATTCAACTGCATGTAGTCAATGCACATTCTCATTGTGCCATCCTTCTTCTTTACAAATAACACTAGTGTACCCCAAGGTGACACACTCGGGTGGATGAACCCCTTATCTAGGAGTTCCTGAAGTTGTTCTTTCAATCCTTTAGCTCTGCTGGTGCAATACGATAGGGAGGAATATAGATGGGCTGAGTGCCAGAACCAGATCAATACCGAAATCAATGTCCTTGTCCGGGGGCATGCCCGACAAGTGTACTGGAAATGCATCAGGGAAATCCCTTATAATGGGAATCGAATATAGACTAAGAGCCTCGGCTTCCACATCTCTCACGAATGCCAAATATGATAAACAACCCTTCCCAACCATCTGTTGGGCTTTTAGGAAAGAAATCACCTTGCTAGGTACATAATCGATCACGCATCGCCACTTGATCCTCGGAATACCCAGAATAGCTAGTGTAACTGTCTTGCCATGATAGTTCAGAATAGCATGGTACGGAGATAGCCAATCCATACCCAGAATTACAAAAACAACCACCATGCCGAACAATAACAGGTCAACTCGGGTCTCCAGACCCCCAATAGTCACCAGACATGATTGATACACATGATCCACAATAATAGTATCACCCACCGGGGTAGATATGTGCATGGGCAAGGAAAAACGACCATGGGTCGTACCTTAATGATGTGCCAAATAGGAATACACATACGAATAGGTAGATCCGGGATCAAATAAAATAGAAGCATTCCTATGGAAGACTGAGATAATACCTGTGATAACTGCATCCTAGACAATAGCGTCTCTATGGTCTGGAAGGGCATAAAAACGAGCCTGCCCACTGCCAGTACGGTCCTTTCCCCTGGGGAGACCTCTGGCTACCTAGCCTCCACCCCTAGCTGACTGAGTGGGAGCCGAAGAAACCTGTTTAGAAGACGAGGGTTGATCCCTCTACTAAGACTGCCTATTGCGGGGTCGAGGACGTTGTCTCCTCATGTTATCCAACTCACTGCAATCATAGAATCAAAGTGAAGCTGGAGAAGGGGACTAATGAGAACCCCTCGCTATAGACGAACCGTGAGTTGAAGGAGCAGGAGCAGAGCTCTGAGCTGGAAGAGCACTCAGTGCAGGCTGACTCTGCTGATAACCCTTATGTCCCCAGCCTAAAGAGGCTCCACTAGACTCTGTGCGCCCTAACTGAAGAGGCCTGAAAGAACAACCTCTACCATGCTGAAACTAGCCCCTAGACGGAACACCGCTGAAATTACCTGAACCTCAAGGCCTCTTGGCCTCTCTCTCCACATGCTCCCGATGGTGATATGTTTTAATCAGTCGAGTCGCATCAACAACCTCCTGAAATGTAGCTTTTGTAGCACTGTCCCTAGTCATCAATATACGGATCGAATAGTTGAGGCCATCTATAAACATCCTGATCCTCTCTATATCTGTCGGGATCATCCACATAGCATGCTTAGCTAGCTGAGTGAATAGCAACTCATACTGATTCACTGATATATCTCCCCGAGTCATTCACTCGAACTGACGATGCAGCTCCTCCCTATGAGACTGGGGCACATACTTCTGTAAAAATATCGTGGAGAACTGCTTCCAATGGAGGGGCGCTGCCCCAATAGGCCTACGCCTCTCGAACCTTTCCCACCAAGTAATTGCACCTCCTTGTGAACTGGAAGGTGGTAAAACCCTTTGCATTAGACTCTATTATACCCACAGTATGAAACATATGCTAGAATTTATCCAAAAACACCTGGTCATCCTCGCCCTCAGCACCACTAAAAGCCGGAGGCTGGAGCCTACCAAATCTCTCCAAACGCTGTTGCTCGTCATCCGGCATGACGGGAACCACATGTGCTGGGGGCAGGGGGGACCAGTGAAAATTGAATAGCCGGTGAAACTGGTGCAACTTGCTGAACTGGCAGGACTGGCTAAACTTGCTGAACTGGCTGGACTGGCTGAACTGGCTGAACTAGCTGAACTGGCTGAGCTGGAGCTACCTCAGGTGTCTGTAAGCCATGAACAATCTTATTGAGAGTGCGAGCATCGAGGGTCTGATGAACACTCCTGGTATGAGAAGTAGCCGATGATGTAGTGGCTGAAACCACCTTAGCTAGGCTAGTGCAGACGTACAAAATCTGAGCCAAAACCTCCTGGAGACTAGGAATCACGATGGGCACTGTCGGTGCCTGAATAGGTGCTGCAAGAACATCTACAGCTGGAGGCTGATCCTGCACCTTGGTAGTTGGTGGGTCTACAGATGCTGCCCCTGTTGGTGCGCCTCGTCCAGCACCACATCCGCGTGCACGGCCTATAGCAGGTGGTTCTGGTGGTCGCCCTCCAGGTTCGTTAGCACGGGTTATCGCCATTTGCGAGAGAATAGAATATAGAAATTTTGTTTTCATGTTACAAACCGCACGATATGAATTTCAAGCAAGTGAGGTATTTCCTAAAAGTTATGTAGCCTCCTTCTTATAAGTGTGGTGCACGAAAACAAGACTCTACTAAACTGGCTCATGACTCGTGAGGCCTATTAACCTAGCTTCTGATACAAAGTTATCATGGCCAGGGTTTGGGTCTTGACAAGATTTTCCCTTAGACATTATATGAGACTATGTATTTTTCTTAGATGCTCATACACTCAGTGACACCCCAGTTTTTGGATAAATTGTATCTATTCTTATAACTTCTTATGTTTCAAATAGTTCTTTAACTGTTTAACGCTTCCATAACTGTTTTTAAACTTATTATGATTGTGGTTATTGTTGATTTGAGGCTATCCTAATTTTATGACGAGTCCAGTTTTGGGTCGTGACAAGTTGGTATCAGAGCTAGGTTACATAGGTCTCCCGGGTCATGAGCGGGTTTAGTTGCATCTCACAGATCGGTACAGAAACATCTGTACTTATGTTCGAGAGGCTTCAAAACCTTTAGGAAATAAACTTCACATTCTTCAATCCTATTGTACGACATTGATTTAGCTTGAAGCTTAATTCCATAAACTCCTTCAACGTATTCATGTGCGCATAAGAGCGCTTGATATCAATTGTTCTTCAATGGCTCGTGATACCTTGATCAAAGGGCAAAATATGATTTGTGTGTTTTGATGTTGGGCCTGTCTGGAGGAATTAAGGCCTAGTTGTTTTCCAATAGCTTGAGCGCGGAAGCATTGATTGTGTGGGAACGTGCTTCTAGATTTATACGTTCGGTGGTGTATCTATTAGTGGAATTGACGATGGGATCACTATATGGTGCGTATAATGTGACTGCGAGATGTGTTTATATGATTTGAATGATGAGACGGGTCTGCTAGAGGATAGAAAGAACTATTGGGTGCTTGATTTCCGTCATGATTTCATGTATAGCCCCGAGTCATGGCTGTGTGAAGGATCTTTTCATGTTGTCTAGTTGGGGAATGGGATAGATTTCATGTTACGATATGGGTTAAGACTCGGGAAGATTTGGTGATTGCGCGATGCTTATGGCAGTGGAAAGGTATAAAGAGAAATTATTTTGAGGCAGAGCAAGTGGGTTATCTCCTGCGGAGTGTTCTGAAGTGGTGTGGTCCCTATGTTGTTTTTTGTAAGTCCTCCTGTACCAGTGAATTATATATACTTCAGTTTGAGTTTGGATCATGCTTGTCTTGACTGTTATGAGGATGAGTGTGAGATTTGCAGATGATTTGAAGTATGAGGTGGTTTGTATTGCACAAGCTTATGAAGGATTTAGTATAACATCACCATGGTATTATGACAGTAGTAGAGTATGGGCATTGGGAGTTCTCTGTGTTTTGACCCATGGCTTTGAACCAAGTGGGGGAGTCCGCTATTGATTAGTTGATTGCACGATTATGTGTTGTATTAGCTTCAGTTAGAGGTATAGTAGTGAATCGGTTTGAGGTATAGTAGTGAGATCGAGGATGGCTCGAGTAAATGAAATTTTAATAAAGGTTATGTAATGCTTTATAGGTAAATGAGAATCACAGACTTGAGTTGTTAACGGTGAAGGATGTACGGCGCATAGAGCAAGAATATATTTAGTTGCATTAATGTTGGATTACTTTCATAGGTATTGTTGTTCTAATCGGGCATAGCACGTTTGGTTCGTTTGATCAGTGCAATTTATATCCGAGTATAGTGGATTACTCCAAAGAATGGTTTTAATGATTCAAGACTTATATGTAACAATTGGGGATCTTCAGAAATTATAGTTGGCCAGAAACTAAGGTTTACATTGGAGGGTGTCACGATTTGTGGCATTTCTATATCATTATGAATTCTACATATCAGTATCAGGAAGGTGAGTGTAATGGCTTTAGATTCACATGAACTCTCTTCAGGTTAAGTATTTTGAATGTGGTGATTTTGGGTATATTTAAGAGAGTATTCAGTGGCTTATGAGTCTTATACGAGGCGATTTCATGCTTGAGTCTCATGTGGTTAGTCTGGGTTGAGGATATAAAATTGAAGGAAATTTAGAAGTAACTTGGATAAATAGGACAGCTTGGTAGTAGGCTGGATCGACATGTTGTTAATACCCAATTTTTTCCTATATATTTCCAATATGCAAAATAACTTCAAAATAGTATATATAAGCATGTCCAAATGTTTTATTTTTTTTCCGTAGTTTTTAAACGTTTAAAATTCATTTATTTTCTCCCTTTTAATCCATAAAATGCCAATAATTACTTCCAAAATTATTATATTGATAATTCATCTATTCGATTTTTATATATTTATGTCAAAATATGGCTAAGGTAATTTTTATATATTTTTATGATATTATTTAGTATTATTAAAGCTAAATTATACATAATTGAAATATTAGCCCTTTTAAATTTTTATTATGTTTTGTACACATAAAATTGGACCCTAAATTTTAAAATTGTTATTATATGTTATAAATAATTTTAGTACATTGAATTTATTTTTAGAAAACTATTTTCTATTTTTTACAAATTAAAAGAAAAAAGAGGCTAATTAACTCGTAGCCACATTTGGCTTTCAATTATAGCCTAAATTAGACCCCAAATTTTCCAACCCAATTGCAATTAAAATCTGCCCCTAACCCAATGAAATCCTACCCAATCCAGACCACCTCTTGTCATGATCCAAATTTCCCATCATTCGGGCGTCGTGATGGCGCCTACTATCGAAGCTAGGAAAGCCAGTATTCAAAATATTTTAACAATATTTACCGTTAGCAGTTAAGAATATTTTTGTTATTCATTCCTGTAAAATGATACGTCGAATAAAATAAGTCAAGTTGTTCACTATTGTGATGGTCTGCAACTTAGAGCACATAGTAGTTTGAGGATAAAGTTACGTACTACAAAAAGTAATTAGGATGTGATAGCGCAAGAATATTTCATGCATAAATATTACTTAATGTGATATTTGAGAGATACATGTCTCTACATTTTTATAGGAACAATTATTTTCTCACAATATCATAAACGCTAATGTGAAAATTGTGATATATTGTAGCGTTTAATTGTCTGTGTAGAACGTCAAATTTGGACCTCAACGTCCCTACGCTAATGGGCACAGCCAAATAAGCAAACGCCGATCATAGCGAGGGTACAACCCGGGCCTAGGAGTGAAAGCGATGTCGTTTAGGATTTAGCTTCTTTGTTAAACAGAGGTCAACTACTTTTGTGCTTTTTTCTTTTATTATTTCCAAGAAGGTCTCCTACTATATGAAGGAGACCTTCACATTGTAATAGGCATCAAGTAATATTATTGATAATACAACTGTCAACTTCTCTCTATATCTCTTAACTCTATCTCTTTCTCCCTGAAACTCTTGTTATCTCTTTACTTTATCTGATCTGCTTCTATACTATCATTATCCCCAACTCTAGAACTTATTATATTTGAATACGATTAACCCTTATATTTTTTTGATTGATTTTATGCTCACAAAGCACATCGATAACTTTAAAGCAAAACAATTTGGCGCCGTCTATAGGGAATTCGATAATCAAAACCATAGTTTGCACCTAGAAAACAACCGACAACCGCTTTCGGTATCACACGAACTAAAGATGGTTGAGAACAACAAAAGTATGAAAGCAATCGGAGATGTTAGAACCAACCTCATGGGTTCTCTCAACGAGGATATTGAAGGGGGCATTCTGAATACAACCCCTAGCACGATACTAAGTGGGGAGATCCCGCCTCATGAAGATCTGGTGATTTCGTGTGATAAGGGAGCTTCCACGTCTACAACTAAAGAAGCACCCTGGAGGACAAGAAGTTACTGGAATAGTGGCTAACAAGTTCTTTGACTGCCTTAGCTGAGAAGTCACCCCAAAACAACGTCAGATGCACACCAACGGTGGACCTTGCTGCTGCCATAAATGCTCCAGAAATAGTACGAGTAAACAACATGCCCAACGGTACACAGAACAAATGTGGCATGCTCGCAGCCATCCTCAATAAGATGGAGGATATGGAAAATGAAAACAAATCTCTTCGAGACAAAATGAAGGAATACCAAGAAAGGGTAGACAAAATCCCTGATTCTCCCAAGTTGCGGCCAAAGCGCGACGTGGGAAGGTTTGTTGAACAACCTTACACGGAGGAAGCTGCCCCATACTCCATTCCAAAGACCTTCAAAATGCCGCCCTACCTAAGAGTATATGACGAAATTGCAGATTCTGAGGAGCATTTGATCAACTACGTCACTGCCGTAAAGGGAAACGACCTATCAAAAGAACAAGTACCATCAGTGTTGCTGAAGAAGTTTGGGGAGACGTTAACAGGAGGAGACCTAACCTGGTATTCCTTGCTACCAGCTATGATCATTTCCACGTTCGAAGAAATGGCAGATAAATTCATCACTGCCCATGCCGGAGCTAAGAAAGCAAGAAGCGAGGGTCAATTATATCTTCGTCGTCCAGCAAACCATAAGAGACGGACTTAGGGATTTCTGAGCCAGGTTCAACAGGGTGCGGATGAGCTTACCAAACATGTTGGAAAGCATGAGGGTCGCTGCTTTCCAGAACGATCTAAGCAGAGATGGTTCAAGAGCGACTAAGAAACTATTATGTCGTCTCACGAAGTATCCTCCAACCACGTGGAAAGAAATCCACAAGGCCTATTGCGCCGAGGTACGAGCATATGAGGATGATCTCAACGGGCCAACCCATCGGCTCACAACAATACATCCAGAAATCAGAAAGGACCAACGCAACAAGGGACGACTTGAGCAAATCCCAAATCCCAATAGGGAATGGCACAGCCCTACATAAGTTCACCCCATCCGCCACCGCCAAGAAATGCGGATGCACTTCAGTGACAAGTCGCCCCACTCAGAAATGAAAGAGGTATGCCTTATTTATTATCTGCCTATTACTTTTGTGTGCCTCCTTCAGAGATAGTGTAGCACTAGAGAAGCTGGCCAGCAAGGTGCAATGGCCGACGAAGATGAAATCAGACCCTACCACAAAGAAATGAAATGTCATATGTGAGTTCCATCAGCAACGAGGGCACAAAACCGAGGACTGCATAGGCCTGCGGCAGGAAGTTGACAGATTGCTAAACCAGGGATACTAGAGGGAGCTAGTGCTGCACAGTGGCTCGGGCCTAAACCAGACGTACCGGGCCCGCGGTCCTGGCGAGCCTAACGGGCTTGGTGGGCCGGTCCTGGTGGTCATGGGCCTGGTGTTACTATTAGGCCTGTGACAGGCCGGTCCGCATACGTTAGCCCGGGACCGTTAGTTCTGGGACTGTCAGCTGGGCCTAGGCCGATCCTGGCAGGCCTGGCGGGCCTAAACGGGCCCAACGTCTATATTTAAAAACAAATTGTTTTAAAAATCAGCACCGGACATTTTTTTAAAAGTAGTCGTTTGGGCAACTATTTGACCGTTTGGAGGTTTAAATTGACTATTTTCCCCCCAAGCTTTATAGAATTACACTTTTACCCATTTCTCAACTATAGATACCCCATCATTCTTTCATTTTTATTCACTAATTCATCAATATCTCTCAATCTCTCTCAATCTTTCTACTACAATTGCTTTATTTATTGTTGAAAATTCGTGAAAAATTGTTAAGTTGTTGAATTAAAGTTTTCAATTGTTCAACGATTTTCAATTTTCAAGAAGTTGTTCGGCAATCCAGTAAACTCGTTTCAACTCTTACGTTTTAATAATATATTTTTGAGTGGTTTAGTTTGCATAATTATTATTATTATGGCATTTTCTTTGAAAAAAATATTAGCTAAAGGAAAAGGTAAAACCGGTTAATGTAGTGGCCATAATACTACCCTTCCCCCGGCTCCCCGACCTAGAAAAGATAAGCGAGTTGAAAGTTGTCGCCAACCTAGACATTCTCCTCCTCCTCCCATAATACTTGATAGTGATCACCCTTATTTTCAATTTACCAATTATGAATTTCTACATGATGTTGCAGTAGATGATAGATTAGATGATGAAATTATGAATGCTCTTTATCCTAATGAACCTTTCTTAGAGGAAAATGAGGATGATGATGGTGATGATGATGAATCCTAAGCACCAGATTTAGATAATACACCTACTAGTCCTGTTAATAACTCATGTAATGCACCGTCCGACCCACCTGTAGAGCAATCTGGTTTTTGCAAGGATGGCTCGTGATATTTTATCAATTCAAGCTTCAACTGTTGCATCGGAGAGCACTTTCAGTCAAACAAGACTGCAAATAGGTGATCATAGAGCGTCGATGACGGATAGCTTGGAAGATCAGTACTTATTTGAAATTGGATCCGCGCGGAAAGAAGAAACTTTGGAATTGCAAGAATCACAACATGCGATAGATGAAGCTTATGAAGAAATGATAGCGGAACTTGTAGAGGCTTCACCTGGAAGTAGTGATGAACAAGCTTCTTTTGCAGCACCACCAACACAACCTCCTCCCAACCTTGACGGATTTATGAGATTTGTTAGAGATACAATGTAGATTATGACGTAACTTGTACTTTGGCACATCTTCTTTTAGTGTTTTTGTTTTCTTTTAATGGTGATATTAGTACTTTGTTGTGCTCATTCCATTAGGGGAAGGAAGACTAAGAAAGACATTTCATTTTGGTAATAAAAATTATAAGACATACCCTTTAATTTCTTTTTTCTCAATATTTCTTTGTCTTTATTTTGAATTATTTATAAGCTACAATATATTATATATATGTGTATATATATATGTATATATATATATATATATATATATATATATATATATGTATATATATGTATATATATATACATATATATATATATGTGTATATATATATGTATATATATATATATGTATATATATATAACATACAATACTATACTAGTATATTATATATATTATACTAATAACTATATACAAGATATTGCCGTAAAAAAAATACAAAAAAGCCCGCCAGGCCCACAAAGCCCGCCCCACTAAGCCCAGGACCACATGGGCTTAGGCCCGTCACGGGCTGATCTCACCCATTGAGCCCACGAAGCCCGGGCCGCCGAGCCCGGGATCGCCAAAGCCCAGGCCCACGAAGCCCGATTAGGACTGGGCCCGGGACAAAATACCGCACTAGAAGGAGCTGCTCAACGACAAAGGTAAAATCAACTTTGCGTGCGGACGCGAACCACCGTAAGGGCCGCCAAAGCCACCCTCTCCGACACGTACGATCAACATGATCATCGAAGATGTGGACGACTACGCGATCAATCACGTCAAATTCACCACCACACACAAGCTGAAGCGGACCATCGCCCATAAATGGTATGATGACTTTGAAGATTGTATCACCTTCCATAAGTCGGATATTGACGGTTTGTCTTTCCCCCATTACGATGCTTTGGTTATCACTTTACATATCACAGATATGTTAAAAGAATCATAATTGATGACGGTAGCGGTGCTTGTATTATCCCCCCGAGGGTCCTGGTACTAATGGGACATAAGAGTAAGATAATACCACGCTGCATAACACTATTGGTTTGAATAATGCAGTATAACGGACCTCCTGAGAAATATCACTGCCCGTCTTAGCGGGAGGATTCATTCAGGAAACAACCATCCACGTGATGAACCAGGAAACGACGTACAAAACCATCATTGGACGCCTATGGATACATGGCATGCGAGTGCTCCCGTCAATCTTTTATAAAATAATTAAATTTCCCACCTCGTAGGGGGTATTCAGCATTTGGGGCGAGCCACGCACCGGATAGGAGTACTACAAAATAGCTCAAGGTTGCACCCACACCAAATAGTTCAAAGGGGCGAGTGTAGAAGTATAGCACTCATCCATGTCAGGGACCAAGGTCGACCCGACAGAGGACGCCGTTAGGGACTCTAAGGTTCTAGAGGCCTGGAAGGCTACGATCGAGGACCTCGACCTAATTAAATTGGATAACACCGACTTTACGAAGAAAGCCTACGTATGGCACGACCTCGCAGATCCAAGTAAGTATCATGAATTCATAACTAATCATGCAGACTTTATTGCTTTTTCACATTCAGATATGTTGCGAATCCCGCCAGACATCGCCACTAACAGGTTAAATTTTGACCCATTATACCCGCATGTGCGTCAAATGAGAAGAAAATTTCACGTCGCTATCAATGAAGTGGTCAGCGAGGATGTAGACAAGCTACGGGCCAACGGCTCAATCAAAATACACCCAATAGGCGCCAATGTTGTGATGGTCAAAAAGAAAAATGGGAAGTGGAGAATGTGCGTGGACTTCACTGACCTGAACAAGGCATGCCCAAAGGATTCGTTCCCATTGCCCCACATCGACCAATTGAATGACGCCACCGCAGAACATGAACTGCTAAGCTTCCTAGATTCTTACTCAGGATACACTCAAATCATGATGGCCTAGGAGGATGATGAAAAAACAACTTTCATCACCCACCAAGGGACATATTGTTACAAGGCAATGCCTTTCGGTCTAAAAATTCAGGAGCTGCGTACCAGAGGTTGGTAACCAAGATGTTCAAAGAACAACTCGGTAAGACCATGAAGGTCTATATCGACGTATGCTAGTAAAATCAGCGAGGAAAGAAGACCACATCGACCACCTAAGGAAGGCCTTCGAGATATTGAGAAGATACGGGATAAAGTTAAACCCCAAAAAATGCGCCCCCTGGCTAAGGCCATCGACTTCATTACGGCCAAGACCAACACCGCAAACAGTCGACCTAGTTCGATTAAGGTAAGGAACTGATTCGACGACAGTCGAAGTCACCTATCTGGCTAAGGCCATCGACATCATCATGACTAAGGTAATTAGTCTAACTATGGATAAGGCCATCGGTTTCATCATGACTAAGGTCATCAACATAAGTCTGGCTAACACCATCAACTTCATTACGGCCAAAGACACCGCCGCCAACAGTTGACCTAGTACGACTAAGGTAAGCAAGTGATTCTATGACGGTCGAAGTAACCTATTTGGATAAGGCCATCGACTTCATCATGACTAAGGTCATCAATCTAAGTCTGGCTAAGTCCGTAGACTTCATCGTGACAAAGGTCATCAACATAAGTCTGGATAAGTCCATCGACTTCATTAGAGCCAATGCCACCGCCGCGAATAGTTGACCTAAGGTAAGAAAGAAATTCGGCGACAGTCGAAGTCACCTACCTGGATAAGGCCATTGACTTCATTATTACTAAGGTAATCAATCTAAGTCTGGCTAAGGCCATCGACTTCATCACAACTAATGTCATCAACATAAGTCTGGCTAAGGCCATCGACTTTATTACAGCCAAGGCCACCACGCCAACTGTTGTCCTAGTTCGACTAAGGTAAGCAAGTAATTCGACGACAGTCGAAGTCACCTATCTAGCTATGGCCATCGACTTTATCATGACTAAAGTCATGAATCTATGTCTGGCTAAGTCCATTGACTTCATCATGACTAAGGTCATCAATCTAAGTATGGCTAAGGCCATCGATTTCATTACAACCAAGGTCATCGCCGCCAATAGTCGAAGTCACCTATCTGGCCAAGGCCATCCGCTTCATCATGGCTAAGGCCATCAACTGTATCATAGCCAAAGCTAAAGCCACCGCTCCAAACAATTAACCTAGTTCGACTATGGTGATTAAGTGATTCGACGACAGTAAAAATCGACCATACGGTAAAGGCCATCAACAAGTTAAGACTAAGGTCATCACCCTAATTGTGGCCACGGCCATCATCGCAAAATGCTGACCTAGTTCAACTATAGCGGAAAGCACGAAGACGATAATCAAAAACACTATGAAAATTCTAAGGAGAAAAACAAGTATAGCTAAAACAAAAAGTCATACTTTATTATCTCCAAAAATGCATATACATTCGACCTTAGAAGAGGTCCCATTGACATCCCAACCAAAAAAATAATGTAGATATACACAAGTCCTAAGGGACTTCACCGCTTTGTTGACTACACTGCGTTTGATCACCATTTGGTCTGTTATTATCCCCGGGCGGGTAAGTTTTAGATATACAGGAGCTGGATTTCAAGCAGTTGATGTTTTTAGAGTTACAGCCCTCTCTGTCTGGTGAATCAGAGTTGTAACCAACCCCCTCACGGGCGACACGGGTTAGGCGCCGTTGCTCCTTAACTTCAGCCTCAGTAGCCCCCCTAGCTAAAAATTACTCCTCGAGTACAACCAACCTAGCTTCATGGTATACCCACATCTCGTGTGGCACATCTCACGCGCCGCATGACACACTTCATCTTGTGGAGCAGTTCGCCTAAGGATTTCAACCTCGGCCATCCTAGCATCAAGCTCGGTAGTTAAGGCCGCAACCCTTGTCTACAGTTGGGCAGCTTCCGCTGCTACTCCACGGATAATTTCAAATTCTTCTTCCTTCGATTGAAGAAGATTATCCAGCTCGGCGTTCCGTCATATAGTTTCCATCAGTTGCCTGTCAGTTTTCTCCCGCTCGGACACCTTCCACATCAGCTGCTCCTCTGATTGTTTGACGCCCTCATGGAACACCCTAAATTAGAGTCCTGCCTAAACACGTCTGCCATTATCTGCTACGTATCACGGTACCATTTGTACCTCTTCACCATCTTACTAAAGGTGGTCGACTTCCTCAGCGCACACCGCCTCTTCTCCACCTCCAAAATGAGAATCTAAATAACAATGGAAAGAAAGAAGTCAATACGCAGCTAAGTCACCTTCACAACATAATTAGAAGGACTGAAAGACTACCTACAAGTCTGCTCCGAGAACTATCCGGGATAGGCCTTTATCACTAACACCTTTAAATACCACACCCTCAGCAGTTGCACATAGAAGGTCATGTCCATAGTGGCATGTCCACTATTTTCCAACAAATTTTAGCCACCCGGAATAATGATTCGGCCATTGGTCCTAGAAGTCATCATCCCCACACAAGTTGTTGCCCTCATCACCTCGTATATAACTCCAACGGCGGACTCAAAGCTCGCCCTCTCAACACCTGCGCCCGTCTCTTCCCCAGCGGCCGACGAACGGCCTTCCTGAAAATGAGCGAGGCTGGCCGCGGGAGCAACCTTTCTTTGGGGAACAGACCTCCCTAAATTGATAGTGTCAACCACAAAAGTTGGTCGCGACTCAGGACGAGGTAAATTGACCCTCTCATCCCCAGTCGCTATCCCCTTACCAGCGATTAGCCGCTGCCTCTTTCTCTCTAGCGGCTCTTCACCTTCAGAGGAATCATCTGTGGGTTTCGAGGACGGCTATGAAGGAACTTCTTCATTGACAGATGTAGCCTCATGTTCCCTCACAGGTGTAGACACGAGCACTGCCTCGGATACCGCCACAGGCTCCCCCTCGGATGTCGCCACCGGCACAGCTTCATGCTAAGAAGCTGTAGGAGCATTGCCACTAGGCGAGCCGAGAGGCATGTCTTCGTCATTAGAGTAAGTCTCCACCCTGGACGGGGTAGCAACAGATTTCTTCTTCTTTTTTTGAGGTGCCCTGACCTGCCGATGCAAGGTCATAAAACAACAGAAATCAAAGGGAACTTCAAGCCAAGGTCACAAATTTTTATTAATGTCATTACCTGCTGGGCCATACAGTCTGCGGAATTCAACCTAGGTACGGCACTCCTCCGCGAATGGTATCAATCTTTCCACGCACGACCTAATGTCATTGATAGGTTGGGGCAGGAGAGACGCCACTACAAAAGGTAGAAAGAGGAACCATAACAGTTGAGCAAGCAGGACACACAAGAAATCATCATGAAATCTACACAAAGATATTTACATTCGGAGTTCCACCTCTCTGGGAACCTTTTGGGATTAGGAAGCAAGTGCTCCGTCCTAATATATAAATACCTCTTCTAGAAGTAGTGATTAGCCTCATCGTCCAATTGCACTACGAAGCTCTTTGTACACGGTGCTTCAAATGAAGCATGGTACCCCTGAAGTAGCTTGCATTGAACATCTGCAGAATATGGTGAACCGAAACCACGCTCCCAGCCTTGGCCGCGTACGTAGTAAGAATTCTACAAACCTTCAGAGTATAAGGCGTGAGCTGAGCAGAGCACGCTCTAAAATATTGGCAGAGCTCCTCCGCTAGAAGGCTAAGAGGGAGGATGTATGAAATTCGAAGCATATATTCATAGAAGGTGCAGAAGCCATGCCTATGCACATTTGCATAGTCCATCCTGGCCGGAGCCATTTCAACAAGGTACTGAATACAGTATGTTGCTCTAAGCAAGTCTATGTGTGGCTACATCAATTTACTAAGCTCCAAAGGGAGAGGAGAGAACTTCGTGATGAAGTCGCTGTGAGCGTCTATATTCTTTGGTAGTATATTGCCCACCGATAGAGGAATAAGGTCTTTTTCCTCCTCTTCCTCTCCACCGCCGGAGGAAGGCAGAACCCTTGAATGGGAATTATCCTTGGCCTTTTTGTTATTTTGACGATCCTTCACCATGTATTACGTTATGAAGAAAGGAGTCAGTAACAGAGAAGTGTGATCCTTACAAAATGGTGATTTTCAAACAAAGCAACGGTTGCAGGAAAAGAGGCAAAGAAATAAGTCAAGAGATATTCTCCAGGTATTCGAAAGATGAATCATGCTGAACCGCTCTTCTATTTATAGGGGTAAAATACTCAGAAATTGAAGAGGCATAATTCGAAAACTGGCGCGGGAAACCAATATGTCTCGTCACATTCCGGATCACCTCAGGAACGTTTGTAATGATGACCCACGTGACCGGAGACGTCATTCTGAAAAGAGGCCATATGTCAATGGCTATACTATTTCATGCATGTTCTTATCATTCAACAAGATGCCCAAGGGCACGGCCAAATTCCCTTAAAGGCGAAGCTTGCAATTCTGTCCACTAAAGATGCCCATCGAGCACGTCTCTAATGAATCGAGGGACTAACTGTATAGGGTCAAATTTGGCCATCAACGTCCCTATGCTAATGGACATGGCCCAATAAGCAGACGCCGACCATAGCGAGGGTACGGCCTGAGCATAGGAGTGAAAGCCATTTAGTTTAAGATGTAGCTTCTTTGTCAAGCATAGGTCATCTATATTTGTACTTTTTCTTTTATTATTTCGAGGAAGGTATCCTACTATATAAATAATAACTTCACATTGTAACAGGCATCAAGAATTATTATTAATAATACAACTCTCAACATCTCTCTCTATCTCTTAACTCTCTATCTCTCTCTCTCTCTGAAACTCTTGTTATCTCTTTACATTATCTTATTTGCTTATATACTATCATTATCCCCAACTGTAGGGCTCAATATATTTGATTGACTATGATTTACCCTTATCTTCTTTTGATTGTTTTTAAGCTCACAAAGCACATCGATAACTTTAGAGCAAAATAGTATGGATTTCTATTTTTAGTTACATGTTCAAACCAATCAGTTAACACAATTTAAATAAATTTTGAGTATGAACAAGAAAAAGAATGAGGAAAAATGAACAACACCTAACTACCCTCCACTTTTGTAGCTCTTATTAAATGCTTGTGTGTAGATTTTCTGTAATGACCCGACTGGTCGTTTTATTAATTTCCATCCCATTTTCCCCATTTATTCTTCTTCATATCTTTTGTAGTTGTATTATATACTAACGGGTTGGTCGGTTCAAGTTCAGAGAGGTATGAGACACTTAGTCCCTTTTGAGTAAGCTTAAGTTGGAAAAGTCAACCGGATGTTGACTTATATGTAGGATGTCTCAGATGTGAATTCTGACAGCTCGGATAGTTCTATTAGGTGCTTAGGATCATGTTTGTAATGTTCTTTGGAGGTCCGTGGTTGATTTAGGTATGAATTGACGAAATTGAAATATTTGATATTTTTTAGTCGGCAATAAAAACCTTGATAAATACTGGAAATTGGAGTGGGTCCGTAATGTCATTTCTGATGTGTGTGCAAAATTCAGGTCATTCGGAGTTCATTTGATATGTTTCGGCATCTTTAGTGGAATTTGAAAGTTCTAGTTCTTAGGCTTAAATCTGAGGTTGATTTGGTGTTTTGATGTTGTTGGGAGTGATTCGAAGGTTTGACTCAGTTAGAATGATGTTATGGAGTGTGTTTTCATGTTTGGTTGAGGTCTTGAGGACCTCAAGTGAGTTTCGGGTGGTTAACGGGTCATCTCGGACTTTGGAAAGGCAGCAAATTTTCTGGCACTTTGTTGCAGAGATTTTATCTTCGTGTTCGCAAAAAGGAGCTCGCATTCGCGAAGAGTATCTTGGGATTGAGGAGAAAACTGGTCTTCATGTTTGTGAAGTGTTGGTTGTATTCGCGAAGTATGTGACTCATTTGCGAAGGGTTAGGAGCAGAGTGCAAAGCGAACGCACAATTTTTAACACGTTAACGAAGAAGAGAAAAAACAGTTGGGACCTCATTCACTTTGTCTACTCGTTCGCGAGGGTGGGCTCGTGTTCGCGTTGAGGACTTTGAGTAAGGCTTCACGTTCGTGATATGCATGTCGCATTCGCATAGAAGAGATTCTTGTCAGAGGAAATTTTTGCTTTGCGAACGCGAGAAGGTTATCGCGTTCGCAATGAAGGTCGCATCTAGGTAGAAATTTCAGTTAAAAATCGAGGGTTTTGGTCCATAATCATAAAATTCATCAGAGAGCTCAGGAAAAGGCGATTTTTGAGGGGATTTTCATAAAATTGATTGGGGTAAGTGTTCTTCACTCAAATTTGGTTAAATCTCGTGATTATGTCTTGATTTTTAAGATGGGAATTTGGGTAAAATTGGAAGAAAATTTGGAGAATTTAATTGGGGATTTAAGAGGCCATTTGAAATCCGATTTTGATGTTCTTGGTATGTATAGACTCGTGGGAGGATGATGATTCTATTAAAGTGATTTTTAACGAATTCTGAAACGTCGGCCCAGGGGCCGTGTTTGAGCAAATTCAGGGTTTTTATTCTAAATTGATAATTTCCACATGGGTTTCATTTCTTTAGCGTATATTGATGATAATACACTGATTTTGGTTAGTGTTGGAGCATTTGGAGATCGAATCGAGAGGAAAGGGCATCGCGGGCTAGAGTTTTGCTTTGCTTGAGGAAAGTAACGATTCCAAACTTGGTTTTAAAGGTTCGAAACCCCGAACTATGTGTTCTATGATTTCAATTGAGGTGACGAAAATGTCAAGTGACGTGTGTGTGGCGTGCACGGTGAGAAATGCGGCCTGGATCATTCCACAACATCGTTTAGTGACTCTTTCTTGCTAATATCTGTGTGATACTTATTTGATTAAGTTAATGAGCAGAAAATCATGCCAATTATCATGTTAAGGCTTCACGCCAATACTGTAGAGACCCGAGAGTTCGTTTCTTGCATTCATAACATTAGCTTCATTGATATTCTTTACTCAGTCCTGTTCATATATATTATATCATTCCTCAGTCTCGATTATTGTTATTTGACACATATTAATATTGCCTGAGCTAGTATCATGACATTTTTAGCTCATGTGTGTCAGACTGCAGAGTGATGACTGAGTGAGGCCGAGAGCCTGATATTGAGAGATAATATGGGATCGGGCTGCACGCCACAACGAGATGTAGAACATGCCTTTATTGTCTTGTGATAGCACTTGGGATACGAGAGAATCCCCTCTGGAGTCTTTACACCCCAGTGAGCGTAGTTAGTATTATTGAGGCATGGATATTCCCATTACGTGGATCTTGTCTGAAGTACTTATTATTTATAGATTGATCATTTCCATGATGGCTGGATTGGCATGTTCCTCATCACTGGATGATCGTTGTCAATGATGTGTATATATTTTGGGATGGATCTTCCCTGGGCCTTGTGAGCCATATATAGTACCAAGTGGTTGTGAGGTTGTTATTATCTGGAGATGGATCTTCTCCATTGGCTAGAATGGTCTTCCTCATTACAGAGTAATTGTTGTCAGAGACGTAGATATTTCGAGATGGATCTTCCCAGGGCCGTATGAGCCATGGGAAGAATATAGCCTTGGCCCCCGACTCACAATATAGCCTTGGAGTCATCGATGATAAATAGGATATTGGCAATGGAAAATACCAATAGCATTTTTTGATGGATAAGGATAGGGGGTCTATTGGGCAGAAGTAAAACATTCACTCAACAATTGTTCCTCGCAAAAGGAATATAACCACTTGATCGAGTTCGAGAATAGGGATCTTCGGATCCGTGAGAAAAAGCATTCACGCTATTCTCTTTTTCAACAAATACTTACTTCACATCCTGCCTTGGCCGAAAATGCCGCCTACAACCCCAAAGAAGCCTTTGTGACTTTTTGGATTAGAAACGAAGTGAACTTGACCAACAAGGCGGGAATGTATTAGTAAAGGACCAGAGAGAACTCTTTTTTTTTAATCTACTGTCTCGCGATATACGAACACATGGCCAAAACTCAGCCTATATAAATAGAATACTCGGTGGATGATAATGAATTTGATTTGCACTGAGAAGTCTCTATGGCGCGGTTGTGGGCAGCTGAACAAAAGGAAAGCGGGTAGGCCACCTGGGTGATGAGGCACTCAACATGGTTCATTTCACACAGCATGTTCATTGACTTGTAGATGTAGCAGAGGTACACTTTTTTACCTTGTTCGTGCTTGCTCTATATTACTAGTCGCGCCATTTATTTAACTAAAAGCATGCCTACGTTTCTGTACATTATTTTTGGTATCCTAGTAGAGGTTGAGTTTGTCACTACCTATCACTCAAAGGGTTGAGATTTTTACTTGCTGAGTAGGTGTATTCACATTACCCCTGCACCTCGTGTGTAGATTCAGGCACTTTGGATCAATTGGCGGATGTTTGATCGAGATTTATGACTTAGAATATTATTGAGGTACCTACACGGCGTTCACAGGACTTGGCTCTACACCTTACTTACCAGTTGTATTTCAGTTTTGTCACAGCCCAAACCCTGGTCATGATGGTGCCCAACCCTAAAGTTAGGCAAGCCTAACACACAATCACTTTCAATATAACACTAAGTCTTAAAACCGACAATTTAAGAATATTATAGTAATTTAGAATAATAATCCAAAAATATTAATAAAGTAATATGGATAAATACGAAAAACCGATAATCACACCCATAAGATCTGGGGTCACTAGTCTAGAGCCTCTAAGCAAAACTGGATAATAATATCTGGAAGAAAATATAGAGATATGGAAATTTATATAATAATAAAGAACTAAGATATGAAGAGCAGCCAAGTGCTGGGAACGTTAAGCAGCTACCCAAATGACTCTGGAAAAAACATAAGACTACGAGTGTTACCTAATCCTCCGGTGTACCTAAATCTGTGCACAAGGTGCAGGGAGTAGAAGTGAGTAATACCTAATTAGTGAGTAATAAACATAAATAATGTCTGAAAGTAAGAAATCCATGAAATGCCACAAAGCAAAGCTAAAACTAACAGTCATATAGCTTAGCTACGAACTAACAGCAAAACAGTATCAAAATAGCAATCAAGTATCAGATAAAGATGCAATGTAATGCATATAAATACGCTGTGGCGTGCAGCCCGATCAATTTAACGTCGACGACGCTCACTGGGGGTGTGTACAGACTCCAGAGGGGCTCCTTCAGCCCAAGTGCAATATCATCATATCACCGCTGCGGTGTGCAGCCCGACCCAATACTCAGTCCACAGTATGCATGTAAGTCACATAATAGATTCAATCTAATTCTTTGCCAGTTTTTAATTATTAAGGTGAATATGATTTAATTAGTCAATTTCAGAAATGAGGTGACTTAGCATTTTATATAATGATTAAGCAAAGGACTGAGATACATGAGTATGAAAGTCATGTTATCACATAAAATATTGATCCTAGACGGATGCTACAGGTCGGCACAAGGCCCAAAACATGACAGTAAGCCCAGATATATTCATTACAGGGTGCGTATCAGCCGCCAATAATATTATTTAGCTCTCGGTTGGACCAACTCACAATCCCCAATCATATAAAATCTCGCACCTGAGGTGCGAGTAACGCTCTATCAAAGCGTCACGACGTGATAAACCGAGGTTTCAAATCCTCAGGCCACCATCTATACAAACTACTCACCTCTATCTGGTTGTAGACTAGTCTGCAATGCCTTTATCCTTCGAATCTTCCTATATGAGCGTCGAATCTAGTCAAAACCACAATGAATACGTTATTATAGGCTAAATAAACATTACCCAATTGAAATTATTCGAAAAAAGCTAAAAGTCACGAAGTTAGTAATATACGAGCCCCGAGCCCACATCTCAAAAAAATTCCAAAAATCATATCTTTGGATTCCTCGTCTCGCCACGAGTACGTACATATAAAGTTTTTCGAAAACAGAGCTCGAATGGCCTTTCAAATCCCAAAAATTTGTTTCTTAAACCTAAGCCCTGGTTGTTCACAATTTCTACACAATTTCATGGAATTGGGGGTTGATTCTTCCTAAAAATTGAGTTTTTAAGTCATTAGACTTTCCTCCAATCAGTACCCATTGAACACACACTTTAAATTGCTCAAACAGCTTCTTTGGTTTCTTAACAACGGAGGAAAATATGTTAAAGTCGCGGATGAAATAACCTTTAAAACATTATGTCCGCCCAATGATTTCCTCTATGCGATCGCGGCCTTAGCCCTGCAATCGCGATCAACAAATTCCGGACCCTCCAATTTCATCTTACGAGATCACAAGTTACGACTGATTGAAAAAGTTTTCATATAAACCCTTGATTTTACTCATTTGTTTAAATTGACCGATTCCTTTCCTTTATTGGTTGTGATGTTTTACTCCGCTTAATCCTTTCCCAAAAATAAGTATAGTTTGTACTTAGACTCAATTATTTACCCCATGCCTTTACTGCCCCCTTATATGGTAAGAATCAGTCTTTCTCAAATTGGTTTGTTTCCTTAATTATCCCTATTAGTATCTGTTTGAACGGTAATTCCTCGATTAAAGCATAGTACTTATATTAATGGGATTCTGATTGTGATTATTACTATATTTCTGTTAATTGTTTACTTGTTACCTTGCTTTCGACTTGTTTTAAAACCTATAAATACCATATCCGCTCTTCTTTAAAGAGGAATTTAATTGAATTCAAAACACACTTACTCACTCAAAACACTCTCTTTCTTTACTACTACTTGTGCTACTGATTTGTCTAGCTGGCTGAAAGCCAAGGCTAGACTGTGGAATCTTATTTTCTAGACCTTTTAGCACTTTAATTTCTTAATTAGTATGTCGTAGTTTAATTTTAAAGCCTCAACAACAACATACTTCTTTAATTGTTTCAGTTTCTATAATCCTTGCCTACTTCTGCTAGTGGTTCTATTGTGGAGCCTGTAGTCAAGGTGAATTACCAGCATGCTATAACGTCTCCCCTTCCCCTTTAGATTAATGCACTCCCCTATATTTGTTTCAAGGCATACTTTGTTAGTTACGTATTGTGTACTTTCTATCCCAAGTCCATATTCCCTTCAATGTGCTTATGTTCTTTCTGACTAGCCTGTGATCGTGCTGGTATCATCTATTGTTGTGCATGTGAACTAGTCATAAGACCCTTGATGGGTTATGTGATTACAATCAAATGTCTATGTGTCCCAAATTCCTTGCCCCTTTTTGTGTGGCTACTGATTCTGTGTGTGATCCTATATTATGAGTTTTTAGTTTTGTTTACTACTAAAACCAATTTCAATATTACTGATTGCTTTCAAAATGGACTATCAGTCCAGCTACTCTAGGTGAGACTGTGGAATATACTTCTCCAAAAAGAGAATAGAGAATTGCTGCAAGGTAAGGGGAGCTGCATTAACAGACATATTCCTCTCATAAGCCTCCCACCAAGTGAAGGCAGCTCCAGAAAACTGAAAGGTGGTAAAAGCTACACCACTTGTCTCTAGAATAGTTGTTGTACAAAGCATCCTCTTACACTTATCCAAGAAACCCTGGGCATCCTCTCCCTATGCACCACTAAAGGTCAGAGGCTGGAGTCTACCAATCCTTTCTAGATGACACTGCTCGTGAGCTGGTGCAATCGGCTGGGCTAGAGGCTCCCCCGATGTTTGTAGTCCCTACACAACCTACTCAATTGTGTGAGAAACGGGAGTCTTGGTGCCTCCTCCAGGCTGAGAAGTAGCTGCAGCCATAGTAGTTGAGACCACCAGATCCAACCGGTACACACTGATAAAATCTCAACTAAAGGCTCCTAAAGTCATGGAATCACAATAGGCACAGCTGGTCCCTAAGCTTGTGTTGTTGTAGCATCCACAACTAGAACCTGATCCTGAACTTGGGCAGCTGGTAGATCTGCAGGTTCTACCATAGCTGCTCTGCCCTTACCATAGCTTCGGTCGTGTCCTCGGCCTCTGGTGGCCCAACTGGTGGTACTGTTGGTCGTCCATCCTACCCCATAGCACGTTTCCTCACCATATGTGACAGAATCTAATAACAGAAGTTTAGTACTCGGATCAACAGATTTGCACGACAAGACTTTCAAGAAAATGAAGTTTTTCCTAAGGTTTTGCCGCCTCTCGAGGATATATACAGATGTCTCTGTACCGATCTGCGAGACTATACTAAACCAGCTCAAAACTCGCGATATCTATGTAGCCTAGGCTCTAATACTAACTTGTCACGACCCCGAATACTGATAGTGATGGAGCCTATCACATTAACAGGCAAGCAAACCAAAACACTAATCACACCCCTTTTTCTTCTATGAAAACTATTTTTCTACCACGGGTTTCAATGCCAATTTTCATAAGAAGTGTTTCAAATAACTAAAATATGCGGAAGTAAATAAAACAAAAGACAACACAGCCTAAAAATCTGGTGTCACGAGTCTTTAGCCTCTAAATGCATAACCGACTATCTTATGCATGATAAGTCCAAAAATGCATAAAAGAACAAGATAGGAAGGAGGAAGCAGGGTTGCGGATGCCATGCATCTACCTTGAAATCTTCGACAAACTCTGAATAAGCTAAGGACCCTGACTCTACCGCTCAGGAACGTAGGTCTGCACACAACATGTAGGGAGTAACGTGACTACGTCAACTTAGTAAGTAACTAAAGTAAATAAGTTCTGAAAGTAGTGACGAGTATTTAAAAATCATATAAAGAGATAAGCAATAGAATAACAGATTAAACTCTGCAATTTAAAACCAGTTTCATCATAAAATCTTGAGTTTCAGTTGGAATCCTTGAAATCATACACTTAGCAACTTTTTCAACAGAGGCTTACTTAAAAGAAGAATAAAATCAGTGAAAATGACATAACTGGGCTCCTCGCGCAAGGTATCTCTCAGAATATGGCCTCTCGGGTAGCCTCTCAGTCACTCGTGACTTAACTCTCGTTACTCTGTACTCACTCTCATCACTCAGGCTCATTAATATCTCAAAATAATAATAATATTCATAGTAACCATTGCGGCTTGCAGCTCGATCCTCAATTTATAGTTGACTACACTCACTGTGGATGTACAGACTTCGGAGGGGCTCCTACAACCTAAGCGTTATATCGCTATGACGCGCTGCCTATTTATATATTTGTCGTTGGGGCGTGCAGCTTGATCCATGTAATTATCATTACGGCGTGCAACCCGATCCATAATTCATATATCTATAAATATCCTCACTATTAGGTTCTCAACCTCTCTCAGTCATTAACCTCATTGCCTCACGGGCACAACAGTAGAAATTAGGGAACTTACTCCAAACAAACATCACATTTAGCAAGTAGAGTGATAAAACCAGTTTTAAACAATAAATAGGTAAAACATGACGAAGGATATGCTTTAAAATAAGTAGAGTGAGGAAAAATAGTAAAAAATCCCTAAGGTTCTCAACAGGTCGGCACAAGGCCCGAAACATGGCATACAACCGATAATACAGTATCAATGACTAAAGTACGAAATATCATAAGGTTGCCAATCAAATACGTGGCTTAATAGTCGCTAAGGGATGGACCAAATCACAATCCCTACCTATGCACACCCACACGCTCGTCACCTAGCATGTGTGTCACCGCTTTTATCAAAACAAGTCAAATACCAGGGTTTTGTACCCTCAGTTCGAGATTTACAATGGCAACTTACTTCAAACTAGGGGTAATACTACTCTGCGACGCCTTTTCACTTCGAACCAGACTCTATTCACATCGAATCTATCCAAAATCATTATCACGATATCAAAATATGCTAAGGAAACAAAGCCCAAGCGAAAATAATCAAATTATACCAAAAATCTCGAAATTGGCCAAATGTCACGACCTGGCCCGTCGTCACGTGTGTTACCGGCCCGTTTCCACCATTTTATGCTTTTATATGTTTCGTTGTTTCTAGAGTTAGAGGTAATTCGCAAGAAGTTTGGTTGGAAATGAGAGAATTAGTCTCTTTGAGAGAAGGCTAGTTTGCAAAAGCCAACCGGATGTTGACTTATGAGTTATAGGGCTCGGATTGGATTTCTGATGATTTGAATAGTTTCGGGTGGTGATTTATGACTTAGGAGTGAAATAAAAATTTAATTTGGAGGTCTGGGGTAGAATTAGGCGTGAATTGGCTAAGTTTGAATTTTGATGAGTTCCAGTTGATAGGTGAGATTTTGAACCGTGGGTCGGAATTGGATTCCGAGAGTTGTTGTAGCTTCTTTGGGTGATTTTGGATGTGTCTGCAAATTTTTAGTTTAATCAGATGTCGTTTGGTCGGGTTTTTGGTCGAATAGAAGTTTCGGAAGTTTTAGTTTAACTTAGGCTTGAATCAGTCGTGAATTGATGATTTTTGTATTGCTGGGCGTGTTTTTATGATTAGAACAAGTTCGTACGATGTTTTGGGGTATGTTGGTGGTTATGGTTGAGGTCCCGTGGCCTGGGGATGGTTTCAAGTGGTTATCGGAGAGTGTTTGAAAGTTGCAGATTTGGGCCTCAACTGTTGCAGAGCCAGTTTCTCTATTCGATCGCAGAGGAAGCATTGCAATCGCATAGCAGGTTTGGTCTGGGTCTTATTTTTGTGTTATGCAATCACGTAAGGGTGTATGCAATCCCATAGGATTGGGAAGTGGTTCAGTGCGTTCGCATAGGTAACGACGCGATCGCGTAGTTTAAGATCTGGATTCACTGCGATCGCATGGGGTCTAGTGCGATCGCATAAGAGGAAAACTGGAGGTTCAAAATTTGTGCTCTGCGATCGCAAACCAAGGGCTGCGATCATATAAAAGAGAATCGTTGGGCCAGGAAGCTTTTGTTTAAACATTTCATCTGCAACCCTATCATTATTTCCCCCATGTTTGAACACCTTGAGGGCTTTTTGGTGGCAATTGAAGAGGATCTTGACGAGAAGTAATTGGAGGTAGGTCTCGTGGCCTAGATACGTCATTTAATCAAAGAATCATCCATTAATTCTCTGAATTTAGGCATAAAATAGAAGAAACTTGGGCTTGGTTTTTGAAAAGTAAATTGGGGATTTGATAGCCCATTTGAACTCCGATTTTGATGAACTTTATATGTACGGACTCGTGGCGGGGATTCCGGTGATATGAATTTTGTAATTTTTCTAGAAGTGGGCTCGGGGCTCGGGTTTTGCCAACTTCAGGTTTTTCGGTGTTTTTCGAGTTCTTTCTATTTGGTTATGTCCCTTTAGCCTATTATAACATATTCCTTGTGGTTTTTGTCAAATTTTGCACTCGAGGAGGTCGATTTGCAAGGAAAAGCAAGGCAAGCTAGGATTTTTTTCGGTTTTGAGGTGAGTAATGGTTCTTAATGATATACTGAGGGTTTGAAACCCCGTATTAGCACTATGCGGTGCTATGTTGAGATGAGACACGCTTCTTGTGATGAGCGCAGTGATGTATCTTGTGGGGACTTAGACCTGGTCCATCCCCATTGATGACTTACTACACTTCTTGACTGGGGCTGAGCTTGTACTCGTATAATTTGAGCTAGTTGCCATGTTTGGGGTCTTGTGCCAATCTGTAGAACTCCTAGGGACATGTTGAGCTGATTAACCACACTTTAACTGTTGGACGCATACCATATGTCCTGAATTTTGACTGTAAATCATGAAATAAACAAAACTTTGTAACTTGCACCCTAAATGAGCAATACCAAGATTGAATACCATATCTTAGCTGAGTGGGCCCGAGAGGCCAAGTCTATATTGATTGACAGGGGTCAAGGACCCCGTGGTGAGGCTATTTGATATATATATGCATCGGGTCGAGCTGCACACTACAACAGTATATACATATACATGTATTGGATCGGACTGCATGCCGCATTAATATATTATATGGATCAGATGGCACGCCGACGTAGTATATTATATTGATCGAACTGCACGCCGCAATGATATATGGATCGAACTGCACGCCGTAGTATTACAGCACTTGGGCTGAAGGAGCCCCTCGGGAGTCTGTACATACCCCAGTGAGCTTAGTCGACTATATTTATTGGATCGGGCAGCGCACCGCAGTATTTAATATATTATATTGGATCGGGTTGCATGCCGCAACATTATATATATGGTTTTGGATCAGTCTACGTGCTGCAGCAGTTTTAGTAAATGGTCGGACGGAAAGAGAAGTATTTATCATATTCTTTTCCATGTTTAGTACTTATCTACTATCTTTACTGCTGATATTAGAACTGCATTGTGTTCTTACCGGATTTCTTACATTCAATTGTTATTTATTGTTATGACTCACTGAGTTGGAAGTACTCACTCTACTCCCTGCACCTTGTGTGCAGATACTGGGATCCCGGATGCTTAGCTGTGACTATCTGTTGTTCCTCAGCTCAGTATCGGAGTTATCAAGGTAGATGCTGGTGTCCACAGGACCGGATCTCTCCTATTATCTATCTTTTTTCTGCATCTACACTTTCTTTGTTTAGGGTATTGTTCAGCTGTATTTAGAGGCTCAAACTTGTGACGTCGGTTCCTTTTGGGTTGTTGTTATTTTCACATTGCGGATTCTGCAGTGTATTATCTAATTAAACTGAGAATTTATGCTAAATTTTGTATTCAAGTAAATGATTTTGCTTGAAAAGGTTTATATGGCCGGGCTTTCCTAACAATGTGTTGGGCGCCATCACGATCGGGGTTTGGATCGTGACAAGTTGGTATCAGAGGCTAGGTTACCAGGCCTCATGAGTCATGAGCCGGTTTAGTAGTATCTCGCGGATCGGTATGGAGACGTTTGTACTTATCCTCGAGAGGCTGCACAACCTTTAGAAAAAACTTCATATTTTTGAAATTCTTGTCGTGTGACTTTGTTGATCAGAGAACTAAATTTATGTATTCTATTCTCTCGTTGATGGCGATAACACGTGCTACTGGGCGTGGCCGACGACCACCATTTCCACCCACTATAGGCCGAGGACGCAACAGTGGTCTTGGTCGAGGTAGAGCAGTAGGGCAGCACCAGCGAACCCACAAGTTCCCCCCATTCAGGATCAGCCTCCAGCTGTAGAGGCTCCAGTAGAACCTGCTAAGGCACCAGCAGTGCCCATTGTGATCCGGGTCTTCAGGAGGCGCTGGCTCAGATCTTATTGATTTGCACTAGCCTAGCTCACGCAGTCTCGGCTACTACTGCAGCAGCTACATCTAAGATCGGGTGGCGCACCACCAGTTCAGCCAATTGCCCCTGTTCATCTAATTATCTCAATTCAAGGTGATGGGGTGCCAGTGATGCCAGATGACGAGCAGTGTCGTCTTGATAGGTTCAACAGGCATTCACTTCCTACTTTCAACGGTATTCCGGGCAAGGATGCCCAGGGGTTTCTCGACAAGTGTCGACACATGCTTCGGACAGCATGGATTTTGGAGACTAGAAGTGTATCTTTTACCACTTTTTAGTTCTCAGGAACGGCCTTTACATGGTGGGAGGAATATGAGCGGCGTAGTCCGGCTGGTGCAGCGCCATTGTCTTGGCAGTATTTCTCCACTATCTTTCTGGAGAAATGGGTGCCTCAATCGGGGAGGGAGGAGTTGCACAGGTAGTTCGAGTGGCTTCGGCAGGGGGATATCTCTGTGTCACAGTATGAGGTGACATTTGCAGAGTTAGCTCGTTATGCCCCGTGGATGGTTCCTACGGATCAGGAGAGGATCAGACGATTTGTAGATGGACTTAATTATCCCTTCCATATTCTGATGACTAGAGATAGGGTCCTGAGTCATACCTTTGAGGAGGCGGTGGATATAGCCCGCGATATTGAGACGGCTCACCGATATGAGAGAGAGGAGAGGGAGGCCAAGAGGCCTCGAGGATCAGGTGGCTTTAGTGGTGCTCCATCTAGGGCCGTTCTTTAAAGGCTCCACAGCCAGCTCGATCAGAGTAACGTGGTTCATCTTCTAGTCGGGGTTATCAGGGCTCTCAGCAGGGTCAGCCATCTCTGAGCGCACTTCCAGTGCAGAGTTCATCTCATGCCCCATCTGTTCAGGGTTCATCTCGACCGAGTTCTTCAGTCATCCACACTAGTGCGAGGGATACCCTTCAGTCCCATCCCCCAGTGCCAGGAAGTTGTTATGAGTGTGGCGGGTCTGGGTATATATGGAGGGAGTGTCCCCGTTGTTCTTCCAGTTCATCTCAGCAGAGGGGTCAGCCCTCATCTTCTGGCCCAGTGTCTTCAGCACCCGCCCAGTCAGCTAGGGGTGAGGGTCAGGCAGTTAGGTGTTGCCCCAGAGGAGGAGGCCGATCAGGTGGTTGTCAGGCACGTTTCTACGCTCTTCAGGGCAGGTGAGATGTTGTTGCTTCGGATGCTGTTATTTTATGTATCATTCCAGCCTACCACAGGGATGCCTTAGTCTTATTTGATCCTGGATCAATTTATTCTTATGTATCTTCTTACTTTGCTCATCATTTGGGGACTACCCGAGGGTGTCTTGTGTTACATGTGCACGTATCTACCCTGGTGGGTGATATTGTTATTATGGACCACGTGTATCAGTCCTGTCTTGTTACTATTCGGGGTCTGGAGACCCAAGTTGACTTGCTGTTATTGAGCATTAATGATTTTGTTGTTATTCTGGGCATGGATTGGCTATCACCGTGCCATGCTATTCTGGACTATCACGCCAAGACAGTCACATTGACTATGCCGGGTATTTCGAGAATCGTGTGGCATGGTATGACTGATTATGTACCCAGCAGGATAATCTCTTTCTTGAAGGCTCGGCGGATGGTTGGGAAGGGATGTTTACATATCTAGCATTTGTGAGGGATGTTGAAGCCGAGGCTCCTAGTCTTGATTCGTTCCCCGTGGTGAAGAATTTCCTAATGTATATCCAGCAGACCTACCAGGCATTCCGCTGGACAGGAATATTGACTTCGGTATTTATTTGGTGTCGGGCACTCAGCCCATCTTTATTCCTCCCTATCGTATAGCACCAGCAGAGCTAAAAGTACTGAAGGAGCAGCTCCAGGAACTCCTTGATAAGGGGTTCATTCGCCCGAGTGTGTCATCGTGGGGCGCACCAGTGTTATTTGTAAAGAAGAAGGATGTCACAATGAGAATGTTCACTGATTACAAACAGTTGAACAAAGTGACAGTGAAAAACAAGTATCCACTACCCCGTATTGAGGATTTGTTCGACAAGCTTTATGGGGCAAAGGTATTCTCTAACATTGATCTCTGTTTAGGCTATCACCAGCGGGAGATTAGAGATTGTGATATCATGTAGACGGCTTTGATGATGAGATATGGGCATTATGAGTTTTTGGTTATATCATTTGGGCTGACTAACGCCCCAGCTGCATTCATGCACTTGATGAACAATGTATTTTGGCCGTATCTGGACTCTTTTGTGATCGTGTTTATTGATGATATTCTTGTGTACTCGCGTGCCAGGAGGAGCATGCGCAGCACATGAGGGTGGTATTTCAGAGGTTGAGAGAGGAGATGCTTTATGCAAAGTTCTCCAAGTGTGAGTTCTGGCTTAGTTCCGTGGAATTTCTGGGACACGAGGTGTCCAGTGATGGAATAGAGGTTGACCCAAACAAGATTGAGGCAGTGCAGAGTTAGCCTAGACCGTCCTCAACTACTGAGATTCGGAGTTTTCTCAATTTGGTGAGTTATTACCGCAGGTTCGTTCATGGTTTTTCATCTATCGCTTCGCCTTTGATGAAGTTGATGCAGAAGAATGCACCATTTGTGTGGTGAGATGAGTGCGAGGAGAGCTTCCAAAAGCTCAAGTCACTGTTGACTACAGCTCTATTACTAGTATTTCCATCATCTTCTGGCTCTTACTCGATATATTGTGATACATCGAGAGTTTGGATCGGATATGTATTGATGCAGGAGGGTAGAGTTATTGTGTATGCGTCGCGTCAGTTAAAGCCATATGAGAAGAACTACCGTGTTCATGACTTGGAGTTGGCTTTTATTGTTCATGCATTGAAGATTTGGAGGCACTACCTATATGGCGTATCCTGTGAGGTGTTCACAGACCAACGCAGTCTTCAGCACTTGTTTAAGCAGAAGGAACCTAATTTGAGAAAGCGGAGGTGGCTTGAGATACTCAAGGGTTATGATATCGCCATTTTGTATCATCCGGGGAAGTCCAATGTAGTAGCCGATAAATTGAGCTGGAAGGCGGTGAGTATGGGTAGTTTGGCGTACATTCCAGATGGGGAGAGGCCCTTTGCAATTGACGTTCAGGCATTGGCTAATCGGATGGTGAGGTTGGATATTTCTGAGCCCAGTCGGGTGTTGGCTTGTGCAGTTTCCCGGTCTTCTTTGTATGATCACATCAGGGAGCGCCAGTATGATGACCCGCATTTGCTTGTCCTGAAGGATAGGGTCCAGCATGATGATACCAGAGATGTGACTATTGGTCTTGATGGTCTGTTGCCGATGCAGTGCCGGATTTGTGTGCCCAATGTGGATGGGCTCCGAGAGTTGATATTAAGAAGTCCCACAGCTCATGGCATTCTATTCATCTGGGTGCCGCGAAGATGTACCAGGACTTGAGGCATCATTATTGGTTATTGACAATGAAAAAGGACATTGTGAGTTATGTGGCTAGGTTTATCAATTGTCTGCAGGTCAAGTATGAACATCAGAGACGCGGTGGTGTACTTCAGCATATGGATATTCCGGAGAGGAAATGGGAGAAGATTACTATGGACTTTGTGAGTTGTCTCCCTCGTACCTCGAGGAACATTGATTCTATTTGGGTGATTGTGGATAGGCTGACCAAGTCTGCGCACTTCATTCCGGTGTGTACCACCTATTCTTCGGAGTGGTTGGCAGCGATTCTCATCCGTGAGATTGGGCGGTTGCATAGGGTTCAAATTTCTATTGTCTCAGACAGGGGTACTCAGTTCTCTTCCCAGTTCTGGAGGACTTTTCAACAGGAGTTTAGCACTCAAATATAGATGAGCACAGCTTTTCATCCTCAAACGGACGGGTAGTCCGAGCGTACTATCCAAATATTGGAGGATATGTTGCATGCCTGCGATATTTATTTTGGAGTTTCTTGGGCTGAGTTCTTGCCACTTGCGGAGTTTGCTTACAAAAACAGTTATCAGTCCAACATTCACATGGCACCGTATGAGGCTTTATATGGGAGACGATGTAGATCTCCAGTTGCCTTGTTTGATCCCGGCGAGGCTAGAATATTGGGGACAGAGTAACTTCAGGATGCTTTAGAGGAGGTGAAAGTGATCCAGGAGATACTTCGAACGGCTCAGTCACGTCAGAAGAGTTATGCGGACCGAAAGGTTCGAGATATATCTTATATGATGGCCGAGAAGTTTTTGTTGAAGTTTTCGCCTATGAAGGGCGTTATGCGGTTTGGGAAGAAAGGGAAGTTGAGTCCGCGGTTCATTGGGCGTTTTGAGATACTTAGAAGGATTGGGGAGGTGGCCTATATGCTTTCTTTGCAACCCAGCATGTCGGGAGTTCACCCGGTGTTCCATGTTTCTATGCTCAGGAAGTATTTTGGGGACCCGTCTCATGTATTAGACTTCAGCACGATCCAGTTGGATGAGGACTTCACATATGATGTGCAGCAGTGGCTATTTTTGGTTGTCAGGTTCGAAAGTTGAGATCAAAGGACATAGCTTTGGTAAAGGTACAGTGGAGAGGTCGACCCGTGGAGGAGGCCATTTGGGAGACCGAGCAAGAGATGTAGAGTATATATCCTCATTTTTTGAGGCCTCGGGTATTTTTCTTGACCCGCTCGATGATGAGCGTTTGCTTTAGTTGGGGAGGATGTGATGACCCTGCCTGTCGTCACGTGTGTTACTGTCTCGTTTTATGCTTCTATATATTTTGTTAAATGTGTTTGTAGAGGTTGAGGTGATTCGGACAGAGTTTAGTTGGAAATGAGATAATTAGTCTTCTTAAGAGAAGACTAGTTTAGAAAAGTCAACAGGATTGAAGAGAATTTTGATGGGAAGTAATTGGAGGTAAGTCTCGTTGCCTAGATACGTCATTTAATCGAAGAATCATCCATTAATTCTATAAATTTGGGCAAAATATTGAAAAAACCAAGGCTTGGTTTTTGAAATGTAAATTATAGATTTCATGGACCATTTGATCTCCGATTTTGATGAGGTTATATGTACGGACTCGTGGGGAGGCGAGGATCCCGGTGATGTGAATTTAATAAATTTTCAAGAAGTGGGCCCGGGGATCGGGTTTTGCCAACTTCGTGTTTTCGGGTATTGTTTGAGTTTTTTCTATTGGGTTATGTCCCCTTACCCTAATATAACACATTTCTTGTGATTTTGGTTAGGTTCTGCACTCGAGGAGATCAATTTTCGAGGAAAGCGCAAGGCGAGGTAGGATTTTGGTCGGTTTTGAGGTGAGTAATGGTTATGAATGATATATTGAGGGTTTGAAACCCTTATTTGCACTATGTGGTGCTATGTTGAGATGAGACACGCGTCTTCTGATGAGCTTGGTGATGTATCTGCTGGGGACTCAGACCTGTTCCATCCCGATTGATGACTTACTGTACTTCTTGACTGAGACTGAGCTTGTACTCGTATAATTTGGGCTAATTGCCATGTTTGGGGCCTTGTGTCTTTCTGTAGAACTCCTAGGGAGAATATTGAACTGATTGACATCACTTTACCTATTTGACACATACCATCTGTCCTGAATTTTTACTGTAAATCATTAAATAAACCGGACTTTGTAACTTGCACCCTAAATGAGCAATACCTAGGGTTGAATACTCGGTCTTACCTGAGTGGGCCTGAGAGGCCAAATCTATATTGACTGAGAGGGGTCAAGAACCCGTGGTGATGCTATTTGATATATATATATATATATACAACGGGTCGGGCTGCACACTGCAGCAGTATATACATATACATGTATTGAATTGGACTGCATGCGCAGTAGTATATTATATGGATCGGACTGCACGCCACAGTAGTATATTATATGGATCGGACTGGAAGCCGCATTGATATATTATATGGATCGGACTGCATGTCGCAGTAATATATGGATCGGACTGCACGCCGCAATATTATAGCGCTTGGGCTAAAGGAGCCCCTCAGGAGTCTGTACACACCCCAATGAGCGTAGTCGACTATATTTATTGGATCGGGGTGTGTGCCACAACATTTCAAATATTTTATTGGATCGGTCTATGCTCCGCAACGTTATATATATATATATATATATGGTGTTGGATCGGGCTGCGCGCTGCGGCAGTGTTAGTAACTGGTCGGGTGGAGAGAGAAGTATTCTTCAGATTCTTTTCCATGTTTAGTACTTATCTACTATTTTTACTGGTGATATTAGAACTGCATAGAGTTCTTACTGTATTTCTTACATTCAGTTGTTTTTATTGTTATTACTCACTAAGTTAGAAGTACTCACTCTACTCTCTCCATCTTGTGTGCAGATACAGGGATCTCGGAGCCTTAGCTGTGACTATCTGTTGTTCATCAGCTCAGTATCGGAGTTATCAAGGTAGCTGGTGGACTCCGCATGACCTTTTTTTTGGCAATCCACTAGGCAATCGCCTAGGGCTAGATTTCATTAATAATTAAAAAAAATTACAACAAATAGGAAAAGTAAAATAAGGGGGATAGCACCGGTATTGTTACCCATATAACACCACCGGTGTAAACCTTACCTTACTAATCCTATTGAGGCAAATAAAACCACCGGCGTCCGCAGGACCTGATCTCTCCTCTTATCTATCTTTGTTTCTGTATCTACACTTTCTTTGTTTAGGGTACTATTCAGCTGTATTTCGAGGCTCAGACTTGTGATGCCTGTTCCATTTAGGCTGTTGTTATTTTCACATTACGGATTCCGCAGTGTTTTATCAATATTCAACTGAGTATTTATAATGAATTTAGTATTTAATCAAATGATTTGGCTGGTAAAGGTTTAAATGGTCGGGCTTGCCTAACAAGGTATTAAGCTCCATCACGACCGGGGTTTGGGTCGTGACACCAAACCCGACCCCGGTACCAGATCTCAAAACTCGATAAAAACCACATCAACATAATTATTATCCTCCCACGAGTTCATTCATTACCAAAAGCGTCAAAATCCAACCACAAACGACCCCTCAAATCCAAATTTCTAGGTCTCTAATTTCAAGCCCTAGTTCGTCAATTTAGGCTTAATTTCCGCGATTAATTAGATCATTTCACATTTGAATCTAGGTTTAAGTCCATGAATCTTACCTCTAAGTTATTCCCCTTGAATCTCTATTCAATACTCTTCAAAACGCTCCAAAATGGAGGAAATAAACCCCAAAGTCGCGGACAAGATGACTATTTAGACCTTCAGCCTAGGCCTGAAATCCTTTTTCACGATCGTGGCACCCTCATCGCGATTGCGAAGCATAAGCAACCAAGCCCTCAAATTTACTCTACGAGAATGCGGATAGGTCCACGTGAATGCGATGCTCAGAAACTCAAACCTACGCAAATGCGGATAGAGCCATGCGAACGTGATACACAACTTGACCAACTCATGCGATCGTGACTCAAGCTACAAGATCGAGAGGAACAATCTGACCTTCCCTCCTCACAGCCGTGCGTGCTACATAAGTGCAAAGGTGAAATCTCTCCAACAGCTGAAGCTAAAAAATTTGCAACTCCGAACAATATTGAATGGTCAGATTAACCACCCGAAACTCATCCCAAGTCCTAAGGCCTCAACCAAACATGCCAACATATCGCATAACATCATCCACACTTGTTATAACCTTCAGAATTCTCAAAACAATATCAACACACAAAATTCACATCGGATTCAAGCCTAAGGATTCCACAATCTTCTAAATTACGCTTTTAGTAAACAAAACCCAACCAAACCACATCCGAATGACCTCAAAGTTTGCACAAACATCCCAAATGATACCACGTAACTACTGCAACTCTAAAACTTTCATTCCAACCCCTTAAATAAAATATAATCTCTCAACCGAAAATCGCCAAAAATCCAATTTCGCCAATTCAAGCCTATATCTACTCCGGACCTCAAAAACTCATTCTGATCACGCTCATATGTTCCAAATTACCTTCCGAAGTTATCCGAATTATTTGAACTCATATTTGAGTCCTCTAATATTTAAGTCAGCATCAGATTGACTTTTCCAACTTAAGCTTCCTTAAAAGAGACTAAGTGTCTCAAACCTTAACAATCTCTGCGAACCCGATCCAACCAACCCTTCACAATTAGAACCGATAGACAAAGCAATAAAAAGTAGAAATGGGGGAAATGGAGCAGCAACGCTTGAGATGACTGGCCGGATCTCCACAACTAGTATCGCTTATAAAAGGGCCCTCTTTTATTACAATTTATTGTCTATCAGAATCACGGAATAATAGAGCATTTTTAATGAAAATTAAGTGTCAAAGCGAGAAACAAAAACTCAAACATCAAAACAGGCGGAAAGGGAAGTCAAAATTTATATATAAAACTTTTTAAAACACAAGGCATATGTTTCTCTTCAAACCCCAAAACAAGATAAGGTTAAACCAACATTATTCCCAAAAACAAAAACCTCCCATCTACAAGTTCTAAACAACACCATCAAAAAATAGAAAAACTAGGAGGCAACATCCACTGGAACATCAACAATGGGAGCATCTTTGACGAAGGTAGAGGGGTCAGCTTGAGAAGAAGAGTCTTGAATAGTAGCTTCACCAAGAGCAAGTTCATTACCCTTGGGAATTCCATCTTCGGATGAAGGAAAGTTTTGACATTGCTGAGTTTTTCATTTGCCTCTTTAGCTTGAGCAATCTCAGCTTTAAGGTCAACACCTTCCAGGTTGGCTTCTATTAAAGTCTCGAGGTGAGTATTCAGAAAAGCTGTACCACTTCAAGTGACATATTGTCCTTGAGAGCCTCATAGTCTTTCTCCCACTAATTAAATTCAGTTATCAACTCCTCCTTATCTGTTTTAGAAGCGTCAAAAGTTGATTTTAAAGGAGTAAGGAAGTTTCCAAGAACTTAACCTTACTAGTAGAGGCACTGAGGTCTTCTTGAGTTTGAGTAGGTGTTTGAACCAACTCTCCTGAATAAGCCTCTTTCTGGTTAAGGATTTCCCTAAAACTCTTTATTTCCTCAGTTGCCTTTGAAGTTGCTCAGCAAAAGAGGACTCAGGGATATCCTTATCCTTACCAACTTGGTGTGAAGAAGCTTTTATATTGCTAATTAAGCGGCGATCACGTGCATTTATTGTTCTCAGTTATCATTCTCCTATGCCAACACTTCCTTCACTAGTGGAAAAGAGGTAAGGAGAAACTCCTTTGAAACGGGATCAAAGGATTCTTTACTTTTGATTCCATGGTCAAACAGCTATTCAGCAAAAGCTGGGGGGGTCATTCACTTCTTCGTCACAAATCAGTAATGAAGCATTTTCTTGTTCATCTAAAGGTCTGGGATGTATAGAGCTTGATGGAAGTGTAGTTTCATTGTCGAAAATAACGCGCCTCCTAACTCTAGGTCTATGAACTAAAGAACCCTCCTCTAGTTCTTTTTCTCCCTCATACCACGAGCTCCGTCAACCTTCCTCTTTGAAGAAGAGCTCAGAATTCTTTCTTAAGCAAGACTAGCTGTAAGTCTTTGTAACGACCCGACCGGTCATTTTGAGCTTTTGCACTTTGATCGCTAGTTCTTGGGCATGACTTGCCCTGTGTGATGTATTACAACTGATGTAGGTCGTTGGTCTTGGTTTCAGAGAAATCGAATTGAATTTTAAATTATAGTTTCAATTGAATGCTTTGAATTTTAAAGGTTTGACCAATAGTTGACTTATTTGTATATGAGCTCGGATCGGAATTTTAATGATTTGGTTAGCTTCACTGTGTGATTTATGACTTAGGAGTGTGATCTAAATTACTTTTAGAGGTCCGGAGTAGAATTTGGCTTGAATTGGCGAAGTTGATATTTTGGCAATTGTTGGTTGGTAGGTGAGATTTTGATCCGTTAGTAAGAATGGAATTCCGAGAGATGCAGTAGATTCAATATGTCATTTTCGATGTGTATGCAAAATTTCAGGTTATTCGGACATCATTTGGTTGTGTTTTTTATCAAAAGCGTGTTTCTGATGCTTTTAGAAAACCTAGGCTTGAATTCGATGTGAATTGATTGATTTGGTTAAGTTTGAGGTGTTTTGATTATTGGTACTAGTTTCAATGATGTTTTAGGATGTGTTGGAAATTTTGGCTGAGGTCCCAGGGGCCTCGGGGTAATTTTGGATGGCTAACGGGAAGTTTTGAGACTTTGAAGATTGCAGAAAAATTGCAGCAGTAGTTGCAGACAATTTTTGTCTTTTCGTTTGTGTGACATCCCTTGCGATTGCATAGAAGGATTTTGGAATGCAGGAGTTTTTCTCTTCGTGTTAGCGGTTGAGGGTCCAGATTCGCGGAAGGTCTTGATCTGGTGCTTCGCGTTCGCATTGTATTGTTCGCGTTCGCGAATAAGAGTTTTGGGGTCCAGTGTTATTACTCTTAACATTCACATGTATGGTCACGCGTTCGCATAGCTTTGGTTAGTGGAAGCTTCATTTTCGCAGAGCTCCTGTCGCATTCGCATAGTATAGTTTTGGTAACTTGGAATTTTTCCTTCCGTGATCACGAGCCTTAGTCGCAATCGCGATGAAGGAATTAGAGGACTAATCAGTGACGGTTTTAAACATTTCATCCGCGAGTTTTAGCCATTTTCCCACCACAACCTATCGATTGAGTCAGTTGGAGAAGTTTGATTTGAAAAGAAGGTGAGAGCCTGAACCCTCTGGTCTATGGGTAAACCATTCTTCTTCTCATTTCATTTGTTCTGCTAGCTAGTGTCTCCTTCTCTCTTACTTATCGCTTCTCGTCGAGTACATCCCCCATCCAACCAAGCGGCAGGCCGGGCGTATGGGGAGTGTCGAAGAAGTGCCTCAATGCGTTGCAGCGAAGAGGCAGCAAAATAGGAACTTTCGATCAGGAAGAGCTCAACAAGGTCGAGAACAAGATGATTGATATTCCAAGGAAGATCGAAGAAGATGAATAAAGGTTCATACCTACCCCTAACTGGCACCTCCTGTCAAGAACAACTTCCTCTAATATCAACGCAGGGAGCCACGAGGAGAGGACTTCCAGGGCTCGATCTACGGTTGCTTCTCGTGGTTTGGTATAGTAGACACTTACAAGGATAGGCTACCTCAACAACTCTAAAAATTCTCTGGAGACAGCGACTGCTCAGCTATGCCTCCGGTGCACCTGAATCTGCACACAAGGTGCAGGGAGCAGGGGTGAGCACTACCAACTCAGTGAGTAATAAGCATAAAAAATGTCTAAAGATAAGAAATCCACGAAATGCCACAAAGTAAAGCTAAAACTAACAGTCCGACACCTTAACTACAAACTAACGGCAAAGCAATATCAAGTACATAAGTCAAGTATAATGCAAAAATGCAATGCAATACACATGACCCACTGCGGCGTACAGCCCGATCCATTTAACGTTGATGTCGCTCACTTGGGGTGTGTACAGACTCCAGAGGGGCTCCTACAGCCCAAACGCAATATCAGAATATCATTACTGCGGTGTGCAGCCCGATCCATACTTAGTCTACAACATGCATATGAGTCATATAGCAGATTCAATTAATTTCCCTGTTTCCAATTATTAGAAGAATATAATATAGTTTATTAAATTTCAGGAAAAGTGACTTAGCATTTCATAAAAGTGATTAAACACAAGACTTAGATCAATAATTTTACAAATCATGCTATCGCAATGACATTCATCCTAGGCGGATGCTACAGATCGGCACAAGGCCCAAACATGGTAATAAGCCCAATTTTCAACAATAAATCATGCGTATCAGCCTCCAATATATCATAGTTAGCACTCGGGATGGACCAAGTCACAATCCCCAATCATATATGATCTCGCACTTACCTTGGGGTGTGGGTCACGCCCTAATATAGCGTCACAATGTGATAAACTGGGGTTTCAAACCCTCAAGCCATCATCTATTCAAACTACTCACCTCTAACCGGCCGTAGAATGGTCTGTAATGCCTTTTCCTCTTGAATCTTCCTCTACGTGCGTCGAATCTAGTCAAAATCACAACAAATACGTAAATATGAGTTAAGGAAACACAGCCCATTCAGAAATACTCGAAATGTACTAAAATTCACGAAGTTAGTAAATCATGAGCCCCGAGCCCACTTCTTGAATAATTTCGAAAGTCAACAGATTCCTTGTCTTACCACGAGTCTGTACATATTAAATTTATCGAAAACGAAGTTCGTTTACCCCTCCAAAACTCACATTTAAACTCTCTTTAGTTTCAAGCTCTAACCCCCATCTTTAGCCCTTAAATCCTTGCGGTTCCATGATTAATCACTGTTTTTACACAAAAATATCATATTCCAGGGATAATAGTTCATACCTGAAGTCTAAAATGTTTTCTCCTAAATATCGCCCAAACGCCTCTTCCCGAAGTCTAAAATGTTTTCTTAATTTCTGAAATTCGCAAATACTGTTTCATTAAACCCTTCTGCATTTTTAGCTTCTGCAGTCCCATAACCACCTTTGCGGGACTACTTTTGCATCCTTTTTGACCGCTTCTGTGGTTTCACTAAATCCCTGCACTTCCATTTTTGCGACCCAAAATTCCGCTTCTGTGGACCTCCCTTTTCCGCTTTTGCGACTCCACTTTCGCTTTTGCAGACCCGCTGATGTGGTTCACCGTCCGCTTTTGCGGAAACCCTCCAGTCCCTCGTGGAGTGTTTCTTCGATCGCTAAGCCACATCTGTGGAACCGCTTCTGCGGCTCCTTTTCCGCAGATGCGGAAATACCATAAACCAAGTACTCCAGACCTGCAACAACCTTCAAAATTCTCCGTTAGCCATCCGAAATCACCCTGAGGCCCTCGGGACCTCAATCAATGACACAGGTATGTTCTATCACTTCATTCAATCTTACTTGAAGCATAAAAAAACTATCTTAAACATCCAAATCATTAAAATTACCATAGATTCAAGCCTAAGTCAAACTAAAACTTCCAAAACTCGCAATTGATCTAAAACCCGACATAAACACCTCCGAATGACCTGAAATTTTGCTATCAAAAATTACCTCATGGAACTACTGCAACTGTCAAAATTCCATTCCGACCCCCGGATCAAAATCTCACCTATCAACCGGAATTTGCCAAAATTCAAACTTAGCCAATTGAAGCCTAATTCTACGCCGGAGCTCCAAATTCAATTCCGATTGAGCTTCTAAGTCTCAAATCATCACCAAAAACTAGTTGACTCATCGGAAATCCATTCCGAGCCATCTAACTCATAAGTCAATATTTGGTTGACTTTTCCAAACTAACCTTCTCATAAAGAGACTAATTGTCTCATTTCTGACCGAACTCTATTCGAATTACTTCAAATTCTCCAAACACATATAATGAAATATATAGAAGCGTAAAATGGGGAAAATGGGGTGGTAACTCACGTGACGAAGGGTCGGGTCGTACAGATAGGAAAGAATCCAAGGCTTGCAATGATGTTAGGATTTGAACGCTGTTAGGACTGATAAATTGGAAAGCTAGGAAGAAATAGCCTACCTTGAATACAAAATCAATTACCAGTCTACCTGGCTCGCCCACTTGTACATAATAGAATAAAAATCAAGACGAATTCCCTTGATGTGAGTGAATATAGGGATTCCTCGATACACGAATGCAATACATGGAAGGCTTACCGATGTAGTACTGGACGGCTTTACCTACGACATTTCCTACTCCTACTTTTCATACAAAGAGAATGGGCAGCCTGCAAAACTTTGCATGATTATAGGATGCTTCCGGCTTCGATTTGGTCTATTATAAGTGGTCCATTGGGTAAGGTGCAGAGGGAAGAGGTCTATACCCATTGCCGTAGCTAAAAGGGTTCCCTTTCTTACTTGATTGAGACTGAGGTCATAGCATCAGAGGGAGGGACTCAGAGCGGGTCTAGGGTCTTGCAGGAACACTGGAAAGTAGCCATTCCTTAGGTGCATTTGCTTTAGCTTGAGTGCTTCCATGCCCGGTAAAGTTGATAAACTGAATAGAAATTCCATTTGCGTGGGTCGAAGGAGAAGGAAATAAAAAAATCCAACTATGTATTTTGAGAGCTTTATGAGGGAAATTGAAGAGGGATTCAAGGAGAAGTGATTGGAGGTAAATTCTATAAACCAAAAATGTGATTTTATTTTGAAATTAACCTCCAAATTCATGGAAATTTAGTTAAAATGGAATAACCAGGGCTTGGGATTTTAAAATATTAAATTGGGATTTGAAGGGCCATTTGCAGTCAAATTTGAGAGTTCTTGATACGTATGAACTAGTGGAAGCACAAGGAACCCGCTGATGTGAAAACTTCTAAGTTTCGATAAGGGGTCCTGGAGCTCGGGTTTTGCTAATTTAGGAATTTTCGATATGTTCGATTATTTTTGCTTGGGATTTTTTCTCTTAGTATATAGTGACGTATTCGTTATGGTTTTGGATAGATTCGATGCCTGTGGAGGCGGATTGGAGGGGAAAAGGCGTCGCGAGCTAGAGATTTTGCCGGTTCGAGGTGAGTAATGATTGTAAATGATATCATGAGGGTTTGAAATCCTGGATTGCACATTGTAGTGCTATATTGAGTTGAGACACACATTTGATGAAGAACGTGGAGTTATTTACTGCGGGGGATTTGTGACTTGGTCCGTCCTTATTGATGATTTTATCGCGTATTTGATTTAAATTTTTTTGTCATCATCATGATTTGGGTTGATTGCCATATTTGTGCTTCGAGCCAATTATTTGAACCCTTCTAGGATTTTTATCACCATTTCCTCACTGGACTTATCAATTGCACTCAGCCCTTGTCATATCTACTGTTTTACAAACTCAGCCATTTTTCTCAGTTTTGATACCTAAGTGATTAGTTAATTAATATTTTGGGCTGAGAAAAACTATTTTACTAATGCCTGAGGGGCATATGCAATTTCTTGACTAAGTCTGGTCGAGGGCAAGTTGTGAAGATACTATGGGATCGGGTTGTGCGCTGTAGAAGTGTTATACTGATATTGATATGAGGCAGAGGGCCTAGATTGATGCCACGAGACGGCTTGATTTTTGCTCTTAGGCTGTAAGGGGCCCCTCCCGGAGTCTGTACAGCCCCAGTGATCGCTGTCGACAAAATATATGGATCGGGCTGCACGTCGTAGTGATATATGGATCGCGATGTACACCGAAGTGGTGCTGATACTATTCTATGTGTTTACTTCATTTCATTTGTTTGTCGTTATATGTGGTTGTGCTACATCATGTAATATCTACCTGATTTCCTGGCATTATCTGTTAATTGAGTGTTGTGCCCGAGGGGCGGATTTCTGTGCTCATCTGAACTTTTTGTTTTGCATTCATTTGCGTAACTGTTGGAAGAATTATTTACAAAAGAGGTTTAAACTGAGCTAAGATGTTTTTCTAAAGATTTTACAGCTTCACTGTTTTTCTCAAAAGGGTTTTGCACTGCTCTATATAGCCTTATTGTTTATTTTGTGTAATTTCATACTGCTTAGTTATTATTTACCTTTATTACTCACTGAGTTGGAGCACTCACTTTACTCCCTGCACCCGATGTGCAAATGCAGGTATTTGTTTTGCCGGTAGCAGGTTTTGAGTAGAGGCTAAGTTATTGGGGTCTAGCGAGGGGACTGCCAGCGTTCGCAGTGCCACATTTCTTCCTTTTGTTTTTCAGCCCTATTCTGTATATTTCAGGCCTTGTAGTGTATTTTTACTCTAATAGATGCTCGTGTCTTGTAATACCCCAGTTTGGGATGTGTTTGGGTTGTATTCCGCATTTTATAAAGAAATGTTTTATTAAGACTGTGGTTATTTAATTATGCTAATACTGCTTATTAATATTAATTATTCTGAAAAGGTCAATTCGGATTGATTGGCTAGTCTTGTCTTCACGAGAGGCGCCATCATGACCGGATTGAGATTTTGGGTCGTGACAGTCTTGTAGATGAAACAGAAGCAGGACTAACACCACGAATAGGAAATCCTAACAAAATAAAAGAGTCATGGTAAGAAACTCTAAATTTAGCAAAAGAAAAAAGAAAAAGACTAAGCTGGAAAAAATATTGTGCGTCTTAACTTTCAATCCAAATCTCTTTGAGAGATAATTCCAAGATCTTCTCTCCATAGGGGAAACAGATAGCAAATTTTCTACCCAGACAGAGAAGTTAGGGATCTCCTCAAAGACTTCCATAGTTGCTGAAAAAAGTAGGAAAAAGTATACATAAGAATTATTTTTTTGAGAGCAAAAAGATAAGGGCAAATACTTACGTGCAAAATTCTACTTTTCTGGAAAAAACCTATTTTCTTCACCCACCAAAGCACTAGAGGGAGCAGCAATGAAGCGAGTATACCAGTATCGATCTTTGTCATCCTCAGGGCTAACTAATACTCTCTTACTTTTGTCCACAATAGAAGAAACTCTTTCACGAAATAGTTTAGGGGAGTAAAGATGAAGAAGACGAAAAGTAAAAGGCATGGAAGACAAGTTTGACAAATAATAGAGGCATGGAACAACTTTCAAAAAAATATGACCAATCTACCCTCAACACACATTGAAGTAACAGGCACTACTCAATAATCACCGGGTCATAGGAGGTTTAAGGCCTAGGGTAAAATGATATATATAAACAAAGGAATAACCAAATTGGTATGAGATAATTCTCCGGTTGGTACCAGGAACTAAAATTGGGAAGTCAGGTTTCTAATAACATTCCCTTTGAACGAGGGCGAGAAGACCAGTAGTAATCAGAGTTGGGCGATCAACACGATCAAGAGAAGCAGCCATGAAAGAAATTTGGCTCATCATGGATTCACTATCAGTCGTGAAGGATAGCTCTTGTGGAACAATTTCATCAACATCGGGTTCACGTAAAGCTTTAGTTAAATCTTTATCTCTAGAAGAAGATCTTAGGGTTGCATAAGCCCTAGGTCTAGAAGAAGATGGATTGCAATATTGCTTTGATAAGGGAACAAAAGTTAGAAATAGAACTAAGGCTACGCTATGCAATCTACAACCACTTCTACCTCTAGCAGGTACATTGGATGAAGCAAACTTGTCGACAATTACGACTTTGCGAGGACCGGGGGAAGATATGATTAACTAAAGAATCACAAGAAAAAATACAGAAAGGCGTAAGACATGAAGACAAATGAGTAAAGGCTTTAGAAAATCGGAAAAAAATGTGAAAGATTTATAAGAAGACACGACTATTGAGGTTGTTATGAAGCGTTATAATGGAACTGTTCACTTCGTGACTGATGTGGTTGCTGAAAACCCCTAAAAGACGCCGAAGAACTGAAGGACCAGTTGATAAATACCACGTGGCATGGTCATTAAATGAAATTGATGAACATCACATTGGTTCAGAAAACTTTATGATTACATTCAAAAAATGGTGGCAGAGAATTCCCGCCATAAAATTTTTTTCACTTTCCCAAATATTCACTAGAAAATAGTCAGGAAAGTGGGGGTACTACTCTACCGGTGGTGAAAAAGCGCTACACGTGGAGTATTAGATTGCTGACATGGTATAATGCGTGGAACAATAAAATAGCTACACATGAATATCTTATTTGATTGTAAAAGAAAAGGCACGGGAAGAAATGCCTACGAGACGGTACCACGTCTAACAATTGGCAATGAATGAATAAATAATAAAAAGAAGGAAATATTACATGAACCCGAAGGAAATAAGGAAGGAGAGTCGGAACGTATATGAGACATTTGTAGTAATAAATGCATCAGTTATATGTATCCAAAATAATATGAAATCAATATCATTAATGCCCATAATCAATCCAAATTATGCGAGAAAAATCATTACTATTGTATATTCATATATAAGGTCACATAATTCTATTTGTAAAGACAGATCAAAAATAATATTGCAATATACATTTTATTTTTTTGCTTTCTCGAAACTCTCTACTTTGACTTTGCAATCAATTATTTACTTAGTTATTCTTATTACATTTTTCAGAGAGTGAAGTAAAATTTGGTGATCAGTAACCCGTTTTCTTCTAAAGTAAAACTTTGATCTAAAAGGTCTATTTTTGGTTAACCATATGTATGTAGTACATGTGAGAGCAAGATATATTATTTTACATGCGTTTTACATCCAAATAGAAATTATTGGGAGAATTTAATTAGTTGTCCTTAAATTTTTGTATCTCAACGAAATAATCCTATAGTCTTATAGCCTTAAAGAAACAATGACATGTATAAGAGCATTATGTCAAATTATGTCTTTTCTTTCTTTCTTAATTAAATAGTCAAACAAACGCTATGTAAAATGAAATGTAGAGAGTATTTAGTTTGAATATAGGACGTCAAAGGTTGGTGTTAAATCAGATTATGCGAAAGATCACATAATTTTTTCAGCATGAAAAATAGCTTGCCAAAAGTAAAATTTGGCAAAATTAAAAGATCAAATGTGTCCAAAACTTGGTACTTGTATTAGAAATGAAACCTGATAACTCAAATTTAATTAACATTTTTTTTAAAAAAAAAAAACTCAGCTTTCATTTTTACCTTCTTAGCTTATCCTTTTTCTTCTCTACTAAAAGTAAAAGGCTCTGCCCGTGGTTTTATAAATTTTTCCCCCGTTAATAATAAAATAGTATCACATAAATTATAACAGAATTTAGAATGAAATAACTCATGTAACGTTGTAAGGAAAATAAATATCTCACAGGAATAATATTCACGACAAATAATAATAATATAAGAGAGTACCAATAACACTAAATCTTTTAACGGGGTAAAATACAATACCCGAGTGGAGCAATATTATCATAATAATATTATAATTTAGTAGTGTCAAGAGACTACTACAACTTCGAAAGTAATAACGCTTTTTATTTTAAAACAACTCGCTATAATAATATTGACAGTCTCTATTTATCTCACAGACAACAATCCGCGTATTATTCTCAATGCTTTGCTTTCTATTTAGCTTCTCTTTGTTTTTGTTTTTTAGGTGTCTATAGGAAAAATTACCAACTCAGTGAATCAAATCTTTTGGAAACTAGAATAGAAATCCACTTATCACTTCTAAGTGATTTTGAATTTTCTGAAATGATCGAGGTGGTTAGTGAAGGTCAATCAGGAGGTGTAGTTCTTCTTTGGGATGCAAATGTGGTCAGGCTTCATGAAATTTGTCACGATCCAGACCTTTTCACCATCAGAAGTCGTGATGGCGCCTACTGTAGAAGCTAGGCAAGCCAACACTTTTAACCATTTTCATCAAAAACTTAATCTAAAACAATATAAATGCTGAATTAATTAATTAATACCATGCGGAAGACTTTTAGCAACAATGGCAATGATAAAATGCAGACTTTAGCAATATGTCTCTACCCAGTAGTATCTGGCGTCACTACTCACGGACAACTAAAAGAGTATTAAAAACAATAGTCTGAAGGAAATATATAATATGTATGTTTGATATAATAAAAACAAACTGGAAGAGATAGAGGAGACTTAGGGCCCGCGAACGCCAGTGAACTACCTCGGAGTCTCTAGACTGAAAGATAGCTCCCTAACTACTAATGCGGTCCGTAAGTTGTGTCCTGACCTGTGTACAAAAAGTCACAGAAGCGTAGTATCAGCACAACCGACCCCATGTGCTGGTAAGTGCTCGGCCTAACCCCGGCGAGGTAGTGACGAGGCTAAACCCGGACCTACCACAATCAACCAGTACAGATATATGTGCAGTAATGGAAAGATAAAAAAAAAAATTAAACAAATAATGGGGAAGAGACATGCTGGGGGTATAACATTTCAATTATACGTCCAACAAACAAGAAATGGAACTGAATATATAACAGTATATAGAGAAAGCCAGTGAATAACAACTGCACGACACCACCCTTCGCGCTTTTACTTTCAATTCTCACCAAATCTCCCACATATAATGCACGGGATCACCATTCGTGCTTTTATTCTTAATATACAGTGCACGACATGACCCTTCGTGCTCAGATAATCAAGAAACATGTCACGGAAAGACCCATTGTGCATACTCTCTCTCTTTCTCACCCAATCAATGGTCACAACCAAATGGGAAAAGGAATATATAACAAGGTAAAATATCCCAGCAAGGGAGAATAACTCAACAACAAGTCCCGGCAAGGGAATACAGCTCAACAATAGATTCCGGCAAGGGAAAAAAGCTCAACGATAAGTCCCGGCAAGGGAAAAGTACCAAAATTCTTCATTCGTTCATTTGCTTCTCAACTATAACTTCATAATTCATTTAACAAGTAATTATAGAAAATTTCCTATAAGCCCGGGTCCCAAATTTCCTTATGGACCCTCCGGGACTGTCACATCATGGGTTTGGGTCCGTTTACCCAAAACATTGACCAAAGTCAATTATAGCAAGATTATTATCAAAGTTCAAAGTTTATAACACATAACTCAAATATTTCCACATGAAAATTTCCCGACTTCACTCCCGGATTGCGCATGCAAATTGAGGAAACAAAATAAGAGGTTTTCAAGGCCTCAGAAGCGCAAAGAAAGGGAGAATTACGGTAATGACTCTTTGGATCGTCACATCCTTTACCTCTAAAACAACCGCTAAAGTAAAAAGCATCTAAGTCGGGGAATAGATGGGGATAACGGCTCCGCATACCGGGCTTGGACTCCCAGGCCGATGCCTCAAGAGGCTGATCTCTCCACTGAACATGCACTGAAGGAAAACTCCGCGACCTCAGCTGTCAAACCTACCGGTCTAAAATAGCAACCGACTCCTCCTCATATGACAGATCCTTGTCAAATTGGACAGTATGAAATCTAACACGTGGGTGGGATCGCCGTGATACTTCCGAAGCATGGATACATGGAAAACCAGATGCACGACTAACAAGCTAGGTGGCGAGGCATGTCTGTAAGCCACCTTCCTCATCCGGTCAAGAATCTCAAGTAGGCCAATCAAATTAGGGCTAAACTTTCCCTTCTTCCCGAATCTCATCACGCCCTTCATAGGCGATACACGTAGCAATGCTCGCTTACCAATCATGAAAGCAACATCCCTGAACTTACGATCTGCATATCTCTTCTGCCTAGACTGAGCTGACCGAAGTCTGTCCTGAATGATCTTGACCTTATCCAAGGCCTCCTGTACCAAATATGTATCCAATAGCTGAGCCTCTCCCGGCTCAAACCATCTAACTGGGGACCGACACCGCCTACCATACAACACTTCATATGGAGCCATCTGAATACTGGACTGGTAGTTGTTGTTGTAGGCAAACTCTGCTAAAGGAAAGAACTGGTCCCATGAGCCTCCAAAATTAATAACGCAGGCGCGGATCATATCCTCAAGAATCTGAATGGTCCTCTTGGACAGACCGCCCGTCTGGGGGTGAAATGTTGTAATCAACTGGACCTGGGTGCCCAACTCATGATATACCGCTCTCCAGAAATGCGAGGTAAACTGCTTACCCCTATCCGAAATAATAGATATGGGCACCCCATGAAGACGAATGATCTCTCTAATATAAATCTCAGCATATCTCTCGGATGAATATGTGGTGGCAACTGGAATAAAATGCGCTGACTTGGTCATCCAATCAATAATAACCCATATAGCATCAAACTTCCTCTGATTCATTGGAAGGCCAATAACCAAATCGATGGTGATTCTCTCCCACTTCTATTCGGGAAACTCAATCCTCTGAAACAACCCGCCGGGTATCTGATGCTCGCACTTAAATTGCTGACAATTCAGACAACGAGCCACATATACAACAATGTCTTTCTTCATTCTGCGCCACCAATAATGCTGTCTCAAAGCCTGATACATCTATGCGGCGCCCGGGAGAATAGAATACCAAGAACTGTGGGCCTCCACTAAGATCGGCTCTCGAATTCCATCAACATTGGCCACACAAACTCTCCCCTGCAATCTCAATACGCCATCATCTCTAAAAGTCATCTCCCTGGCACCTCCCCGGTGCATCGTGTCTCTCAGGACACATAAATGGGGATCATCAAACTGCCGCTCCCGGATACTCTCCATCAATGACGAACTAGCGACCATCCAAGCTAACACCCTACTGGGCTCAGGAATATCCAATCTCACAAATTTATTAGCCAGGGCATGAACATCCAAGGCAAGTGGTCTCTGGATGACCGGAATATAGGCAAGACTACCCATGCTTGCGGACTTTCTACTCAATGCATCGGCCACCACATTGGCCTTCCACGGATGGTATAAAATAGAAACATCATAGTCTTTTAGCAACTCCAACAACCTTCGCTGTCTCAGTTTCAACTCTTTATGCTTGAACAAGTACTGCATGCTCTTGTGATCCGTGTACACCACACACATCACACCATAAAGATAATGCCTCCAGATCTTCAAGGCATGAACAATGGCTGCCAACTCTAGGTCATGGACTGGATAATTCTTCTCGTGGATCTTCAACTACCTCGAAACATATGTTTATGACATTACCATTCGGTATCAACACTACGCCAAGCCCGATGCGGGAGGCGTCGCAATAAGCAGTATAAGGCCCAGATCCCGTGGGCAAAACCAATACCGATGCCGTAGTCAAAGCTGTCTTGAGCTTCTGGAAGCTTGCCTCGCACTCATCTGACCACCTGAACTGGGCACCCTTCTGGGTCAATCTAGTCATCGGGGTTGCAATGGATGAAAACCCCTCCACGAAACGTCTGTAGTAACCAGCTAACCCGAAGAACCTCCGAATCTCTGTAGCTGAAGCTGGTCGAGGCCATTTCTTGACTGACTCTATCTTCTTTGGGTCCACCTGAATACCTTATGCTAATACGACATGACCCAGGAATGTGACTGATATCAAAAAAAATTCGCACTTTGATAACTTGGCGTACAACTCACTATCCTTCAGAGTGTGAAGAACCACTCTGAGGTGCTGTTCATGCTCCTCCCGACTGTGGGAGTATATCAAGATGTCATTAATGAATAAAATCACAAACATATCTAAATAGGGCCCTAAAACTCGGATCATCAACTCCATGAATGTTGCCGAGGCATTGGTCAACCCAAAAGACATGACCAAAAACTCGTAATCCCCATATCGAGTACCAAAAGCTGTCTCAGGGACATCAGACGCCCTAATCTTCAGCTGATGATAACCATACCTCAAATCTATCTTAGAGAACACCTTAGCACCCTGAAGCTGGTCGAACAAATCGTCAATCCTCTGTAGTAGATACTTGTTCTTTATTGTCACCATGTTCAACTGCCGGTAATCAACGCACATCCTCATCGATCCATCTTTTTTCTTCACAAACAACACTAGTGCACCCCAAGGTAATACATTGAGTCTAATGAAACCCTTATCAAGTAAGTCTTAAAGCTACTCCTTCAATTCCTTCAACTCTAGTGGGGCCATACGATATGGTGGGATAGAAATAGGCTGAGTATCCGGGGCCAGATCAATGCAAAAATCAATATCTCTATCGGGCGGCATACCTGGCAGGTCTGAAGGGAAAACCTCGGGGAACTCCCGAACAATAGGAACAGAATCAATAGATGGAACCTCCGGGCTGGAGTAGCGAACATACGCCAAATATGCTAGACACCCTTCTCGACCATACGTCGAGCCTTGACATATGAAATTATACTACGGGTGGCATGACCAGGGGTACCTCTCCACTCAAGTCGGGGCAAATATGGCGAGGCAAAATTCACGGTCTTAGCGTGACAATCCAAGATAGCATGATACGGGGACAAACAGTCCATCCCCAATATAACATCAAAGTCCACCATGTCTAAAAGCAATAAGGTGACACGGGTCTCAAGACCCTCAAATACCACCACACAAGAATGATGCACTCGGTAGACCACTATAGAATCATCAACCGGTGTGGACACATATACAGGAATACCCAAAGCCTCACTAAACATGATCAAATAGGGTGTAAAATAGGATGACACATAAGAATAAGTAGATCCCGTATCAAATAATACTGAAGCACCCCTATCACTGACCAGTATGGTACCTGTAATAACAACATCAGATGACTCCGCCTCCGGCCTGGCTGGCAATGCATAACTAGGGGCTAGCCCCTACCTCCCTAAACTCTATCTCTAGGACGATCTGCTATAGGCAGACCCCTGCCTCCACGTCTATGATCCCTACCTCCGCCTCTAGCTGGCTGGGCAGCCTGTGGATCACCTACTTCCCGTATCATAAGGTGAGGACCCTGCTGATGAGAACTACTCGAGGCTCAAGGGCAATACTTGACAATATGACCTGTGTCACCACAACCATAACGTGTCCTCGTCTGTTGAGACTGCTCGCCCTGGCGACCTGTATGTCCTCCCCTAAAGCTTTGAAGTGGTGGTGCACTGATGGGAGCTAGTGGAGCGCTGAAGGATTGATGGTCTGAATAATACTGCTGAGGTCCACCACTGCCTGGAGTACCATGTGAAACCTGAAGTGCCGACTGGAAGGGCCTCTAAGGATGGCCTCTATCATGGAAATCCCTACCTCCAGAAGCGGTACCACTAAATCTACGAGAATGTCAAGGCCTCTTGTCTGAACCCTGGCTACCTCCTCGAACCAATGCCATCTCTATCCGACGGGCCGTATTGGCCGCCTCCTGAAAGGAAATATCACTGCAAACTTCCACAGCCATCTAAATGAGAATCGGCTGAATCAATCCATCAATAAATATCCGGACCCTCTCTCGATCTGTAGGGAGTATCACAGCTGCATGGTGGGCCAGGTCAAAAAATCTAGTCTCATACTACGTATTGCCATGGAGCCCTGCTGGACACGCTCAAACTGTACCTCCCGCTGAGTGACGGGGAGAAACTTCACCAAAAATAACTCTGCAAACTGATCCCATGTCAAAGCTAGAGACCTGCTTGTCAAGATAGGCAATAATCTCTCCACCAAGTCTTGGCGGATCTTACAAGACTGAAGGTGCAAGAAACTGACCCCAAGTGTCTTCACTATCCCCATAGTCCTGAGGATCTCATGACAACTGAATAGAAAATCCTGGTGATTCTCAAATGAAGCACCGCTGAAAGTAGTAGTAAAAAGACTGGAGAACCGATCAAGTCTCCACAAAGAATCTGAAGACATGGTCGTCCCATCTCCGGTCTGAGCAGCCACTGCGGGCTGGACCAATGGAACCTGGGTCTGGGGAGCTACATGCTCCAGAGTACATGTGTACTAGGAATCTGAACCCCTCCTCCAGCCTGAGCTAGGCCTACTGGAGTTGGTGGGGATGGAACCTCCTCATCAAAGTCAATATAAGGCTCCCCCTTTGGAACTGCTGCCTGGGGCTGAGCTCTGCCCGTGCCACGGCCTCGGCCCTGCCCCTCACAGGAGCTACTTCTGGGGGCTCAGGATACTGTGCGGAAGAAGGAAACACATGTGTTCTCGCCATCTGCGAAAGAACAGAGTAGAACGATAATTAATATTTAAGAAACAGAATCGCATGACGAGAATGAACAAAGTGAAATTTTTCCTACCTCTGTATCCTCTGGGGATAAGTACAGACGTCTCTGAACCGATCCCTCAAACTCTACTGAGCTTGTCTGTGAGTTGCGACACCCAAGTAACCCACTGCTCTGATACCAACTTGCCACGACTCGGACCTTCCCCACCATCGGGTGTCGTGATGGCGCCTACTATCAAAGCTAGGCAAGCCAACCCTTTTAATCATTTTCTACAGAAACTTATTCTAAAACAATATAAATGCCGAATTTGTTAATTAAAACCATGCGGAAGACTTTTAGCAACATTGGCATTGATAAAATGCGGCTTTTATTTAGCAACATGTCTCTACCCAGTATCTGGTGTCACCGCTCACGGACGACTAATAGTGTACTAAAAACAACAGTTTGAAGGAAATATATAATATGTATGTTTGGTACAATAAAAACAAACTGGAAGAGATTGAGGAGACTTAGGGCTCGCGAACGCCAGCGAACTACCTCGGAGTCTCTGGACTAAAGGATCGCTCTATAACTACTGCTGAGGTCCGTAAGTTGTGTTCTGGCCTGTGCACAAAAAGGCACAGAAGCATAGTATCAGCACAACTGACCCCGTGTGCTGGTAAGTGCCCGACCTAACCCCGGCGAGGTAGTGACGAGGCTAAACCCAGACCTACAACAATCAACGTGTACAGATATATGTGCAGTAATGGAAAGATAACAAATTTAAACAGATAATGGGGAAGGGACATGTTGGGGGTATAACAGTTCAATTATAAGTCTAACAAACAAGAAATGGAAGTGAATATATAACAGTATATAGAGAAAGCCAGTGAATCAACAACTGCATGGCACATCCCTTCGTGCTTTTACTATCATTTCTCACTAAAACTGTCACATATAATGCACGGCATCACCCTTCGTGTTTTGATTCTCAATATACAGTGCAAGGCATCACCCTTCGTGCTTTCCTCACATAACTCTAAAAACACATGGCACGAAATGACCCTTCGTGCTCAGGTAATCAAGAAACATGGCACAGAAAGACCCTTCGTGCATAATCTCTCTCTTCCTCACCCAATCAATGGTCACAACCAAACAGGAAAAGGAATACATAACAAGCTAAAATATCCCGGCAAGGGAGAATAACTCAACAACAAGTCCCGACAAGGGAAAACAGCTCAACAATAGGTCCCAACAATTGAAAATAGCTCAACCATAAGTCCCGGAAAATGAAAAGTACCAAAATTCCTCTTTAGTTCATTTGCTTCTCAACTATCACTTCATAGTTAATTTAACAAGTAATGATAACAATTGTTCACTTCTTTCGAAATTTCAATAGCGATTATGACTCAAGGTCATGCGAGACTGGGGCACATAGGTAACCATCACCATACCTATACACCGACTCCACATAGCTCATGGAAAATATTAACCTAATCCTAGTCACTCAAGCCAAATTTAGATTGAACACTTACCTCGAAAGCTTCCAAACTCAACTCACGCCTCTATTATTGCTTTACCCCTCGAATTCGCCTCAAAACCGGTCGAATCTAATCACAATTTACTCAAATGTATCAATAAATGCTAGTTAAACCAATTTTGATGCATAAGAATGAAATTTACAAAGTTTTTCCCAAAAAATCCTAAAATGCCCTCGGGCCCACGTGGTCAAAACCCGAGTTCGAACCTAGAACGGTTTAAGCATTCCCCCACGAGTTCATATCTATAATTTGTTTTGAAATCGGGCCTCGAATTGAGGTCCAAATCCCCAATTTTAAGAAAACCTAGGTTCTACTCCAAAACCCCAAATTCTCATTTGTGAAAATTTTGACTGAAGTTGAAATTATGTTAAAAGATGTTAAGGAGTAGGGAAATTTAGTTAGTAATCACTTACCAATCGTTTTGGATAAAAAACGTTCTTTGGAAAATCGCTCCTTAGGTTTTGGGTTTTTGAAAAGTGGAAAAAGACTAAAACTCTTGAACTTATATACCTTTCTAAGTGCATGGCGCGGACTGCACAAAAATGTGTTGCGGCCACACCGAGTGGAGGAAAAGTCCGGTCCCTCTGAACCCTCCCAGCGCAGACCGCACTGATTTAGTGCGCGGCCGCGCTGGTCATCCAAAAATCTCCTGGACTCAGTCTCAACCACGCGGGCCGCATTGCTTCGCATCGCGGCCGCTCGGACCGCACAGAAATGATAGCGGTCGTACTGGTATCTGCAACACCGGAACTGTTTTTCCTCTAAGTGAAACATCCTGTACCACCTCCGAATCACTCTCGAGCCCTCGAGGCTCTCAACAAAATATATACACTAACTCAATATCATCCTACTAACTATCTCGGGCGATCAAATCGCCAAAATAACATCAAAATCAAAGAATCAACCTTCAAAACTCTTAATTTTCATTTCAAAGTTCAACTTTCAAATTTTCCATTTACTAGTCCGAAACATGTTAAACGACGTCCGTGTTCAAACAAGCTTCACAGATAGCTCTTAACGCTCATTTAAGACTTGTACCGGGCATCGGAACCAAAATACGAGCCTGATACCATTACTTTTGATCGATTTTCACTTTCATTTTTCCTTCAGCAATTTCAGAAAATAATTTCACAGAAAATTTCCGTACTCGGGTCTGAGAACTCGGATTTCAATTCTAGGAATACGCCGGGTCTCAACTTTCCTTACGGTCCTCCAGGACCGTCACACCACGGGTCCGGGTCTGTTTACCAAAAACCTTGACCAAAGTCATCTATAGCAAGATTATTATCAAAATTCATAATTTTTAACACAGAACTCAAATATTTCCACATGAAAATTTTCCGGCTGCACACCCGGACTGCACATGCAAATTGAGGCAACTGAATAAGAGGCTTTTAAGGCCTCAGAAGCGCAAAGTAAGGGAAAATTACGGTAATGACCCTTTTGGTCGTCACAACATGGTTAGAAACAATCAAGAAATCCATGTTGTGATAGAGGTACTTTAAAATTTACTTGGTTTTTCTCTTCTTTTTATGCTAGCACTAAGTTGTATAAATGTTTAGAAATGTGAAATAACATAGAAAATATAAGAAAAACTATTAATGGTTCTTGACTTCTAGGGGGTGATTTCAATGATGTTATTAATTACAGTGACAAGCTTTGTGGCAACTCCATTAACAGTAGACGTAGAAAGCTAATCTGGAAGAGTATTAACTCTTGTAAGCTTTTAGATTTAGGCTATAAGGATTGAAAATACACTTGATCGAATTATAGGAAGAAATCTAAGGGTTTATTTATGGAACGACTTGATGCAATTTTTGTGAATAAAGAGTGGATTGGCCTATACCCTAAGGCAGTAGTGATTCATCTCCCTAAAACTCACTCGGATCATAATTCGCTCCTTTTAAACTCGAAACATAGGCCTTCTAATAGTATGGATAAGCCTTTTCGTCTTGAAACTATATGGCGTAGGCATCCTGGTTTTATTAATCTTGTCTAAAAAATTTGTCTTAATAAAGACCTTGTGGAGACTCAAAAGTTTTTTACCAAAGATGTTATTAATTGGAAAAAATCTACCTTCTGTGACATTTTCAAGAAAAAGAGAAAGTTACTTGTTAGACTTAATGGTATTCAATCTTCTCCCCATTACTACAGTAGTGACTTCCTTTAAAATCTTAAATCAACTTTTCAATTAGAATATAACAACATCTTACATATGGAACATTTTTTGGAAGTTGAGAGCTAGGAGTGGTTGAATAAATGATGGTGATGCCAATAACAAATTCTTTCATATTATTGCTTCTAATCGTAAACGTCGTAATGCCATTATGTATTTCACTAATGAGGAAGGAGATTGGATAACAGATCCAAACAAAATACTGGATCACTCCTTCACTTTCTTCAAAGAGGCCTTTCAAAGTGCTCACATTGTCTCCCCTATAAAAATTATTACATATGATCCCTCTGCCTTGAATAAAATTGATTAGCAGTCCCTTGATAACACCTATATATTAGTGAAATAACTAAAGTCATATTTTCCTTCAAACCATTCAAAGCCCCAGACCCGGATGGCATACACCTTTTTTTTTACCAGAAATATTGGTATTTAATTAAAAAGCTACTTTATTTCTTACTGTAAAAAAGTTTATTCCACTCAATCCCTCCCAAGGGGACTAAACAACACTTATGTTTGCCTAATTCCAAAATTCTCTAATGCAAACTATCTAAAAAAATTCAGACATGTTGGTCTTTGTAATGTGGCTGATAAGGTAATTACTAAAATAATTGCTAACAGGCTGAAATATTTCCTCTCTCTTCTCATTAGTCCCATGCAATCTAGTTTCATGAAAAATAAAAGAACCAGTGATAATGCTATAATCGTACAAGAAATTATGGGCGTTCTTAAACGTTCCAAAAACTCTAATTTAAACATGCTCATTAAGTTAGACCTTGAGAAAGCTTTTGATAGATTGTAGTGGTCCGTTATTTAGAAAACCCTCCACTACTTAAAATTTCCTCCTATGATAACTAAGCTAATCATCCATTGTATTACTACTAGTTCAATAGCTGTCCTAATAAATGGTAAAAACCCAAAATTCTTCCAACCTAGTAGGGGTATTCGTCAAGGTGATCCCCTCTCTCCTTACATTTACTTCCTGTGTATTGAACTTCTTTCTAGGCTCATCAACCATCAAGTTGATCCTAGAAATTGGGACCCCGTCTAAATAGGTCACAAGGGTCCCTCTTTCTCCCATTTACTCTTTGCAGATGACATTACTCTTATGGGAAAAGCTAATAAAAAAACTAGTCAGTGTATTAAGGGATGCCTGGATTATTTATCCAAAGAGTCTGGACTTACCATAAACAATTCTAAATCCATATTTATTATCCCTCCCCATTTCCTAAGTGAGGTATCAATCTATCTTCATTCTCTTTTTGGCATAAAATGTGCCAATGAGTTTGGAAAATATCTGGGATTTCCTATCCTCAATAAAAATCCCAAGGCCAAATATTTCAATTCATTTTGGATAGATTACATAATAGTCTCTCCTATTAGAAATGCTCAATCCTTAACATGGCTGGCAATACCACACTAGTAACTAGTACCCTAGGAGCAATTCCTTCGCATATAATGTAATATACTCTCCTTGCATCCAAAACTCTCAAGTCCATTGACAAAATTCAAAGGAATATCTTTTGGGGTACTACCAATATTTCAAAAAAATACCATCTCATTAATTGGAAATGGTCACTAAGGTTAAAAGGGAGGGAGGCTTAGGTATCCGCAAAGCGGCAGAAACAAATTAGATATCCCTTGCAGGCCTAGTGTGAAGACTATTAAAAGTCCTATCTTTGCCTTAGTATCACCTCATTACTTCCAAATACGCCTACTCAAAAAAATTTACAAATATTTCTTTCATTTGGAAATCCATACTTCAAGAAAGGAAGCTTTGCAATAGTGAAATTCTATGGCATCCCTCAAAATATTTGTGCTTGAACATTTGGCATAATAATTAGATTTATAATACCCCGACCCTAAGGAGCACTATTGAGGGCCCCCTCAATATTTCTGACCTTAACCTCTCCTTAGGAAACTTTTATAAGGGAAACATTTGGGAGATTAGCAAAATTAGCTTTGAGCTACCTCCCGATATTATCAATATTGTTAAACTTACACCTACACCCTCAAAAAATGCCAAGGTTGATGACCTCAATTGGAATCTAAACTCCATGGGTTCTTTCTCCTCAAAATTTAAATATTGACTTCTTAATGAAGTCTCCACTTCTTCCAATTGTTATAAATGGATCTGGGATCTCCTATGCCCCAACAAGATTAAAATATTTCTTTGGAAATGTAGTCACAATTGTGTCCCTTGTAGAGCTTATCTTAGTAAATTGCCATAAACATAGATGCAACTTGCACTGCGTTTAGAATGGGCATAGAAGATATTCATCATATTTTTATACACTGTACATCTTCCCTAAGATTCGGGAAGGCCATGGGCATTAGTTTTCAAATCAATACGCGTGATATAAACTGGCTCTCAAAGCTTCGAGATACCCTCATTAGTATAAACTCTCACTTGATAAATTGGAAAACTCTCTTTCCTTTTTGTATCTGAGAAATTTGGAAGAATAGAAATAATAATAATAATAATAATAATAATAATAATAATAGTAATAATAATAATAATAATAATAATAATAATAATAATAATAATAATAATAATAATAATAATAATAATAATAATAATAATGATGCAAACAACCTTCATGGTTACCTCTCTATAAAACCTCTCATGCATTTTGCATGGGAATATAATTTTTCAAGGAAAGAGAGCCCCTTAAAACAAGGTAATAACTGTGATGGTGCTTTCTCTTCTACTAATAATGCAGCAAGTATTGAGGATCTTTTTGTAATAGAAACAGTGACTGGATCTTGGGTTACCAAAAAAGAACTCATGCAACCTCCCCAATCCATGAAGAACTCTTGATGAAAAATGCAACATGGACCGACAAGAAACCAAATGTTAGGCAAATTCCAATGAGAGCGGCCAAACAAAAGCAGGCTACTATAATTTTGTCATCAAAGTCCAATCATTCAAAAATTAAAAGATGATTCTTGAATATTTTTTGAAAGAGTTAGATGAGAATGAGATAGAAATACAACTTGAAGGTTATACAAGATTGGAAAATAAGGGACAACAATCAACTGGGTACTACATATTACTCTACCATTTTTTTAGTATCCTCATTTGTAATCTCATCACAGAGTATGTTATAAACTCTGTGATGATCATAAAATATTTAGTCATGTCAAGTTCTTATTTTATGCATTCTTGTTTATAAGTAAGGTTGTCAAGCCTCAATAGGATTAGCACTATAAGGTTAGCCCGGTTTGTGTTTAACAATATCGGTGCTAATGTCCCCCTTATTTGTACTTTTCCTAAGTGTTTGTAATTTTCTTTTCAGTTATTAATAAAAATCTAGCACTAGGCGCTTGCCTAGTGGATTAAAAAAAATCCATGCAGAACTCTTAACCCTCATAGAAGGGCTAAAAATTGCACTAGACCTTACAGACACAAATATGGAAATTAAAATGGATAGCACAGATGTTATCAAATTAGTACACGAAGAAGGCACTAATTTTTAAAATGGCATCCTTGAATGCAGATGGTTAATGCACCGGCTGAAGCTCCTAGTACTGAGGTACAAATTTCTGGAAGGAAATAAAGTATCTCATAAAATGGCTAAGGAAGCTTTGAAGAAACCTCCCAGTGACTAATGTTTTTACATTGCTCGTCCACTCTTTTTGTGTAATAAGAAATTCAAAAGGATAAGCAAGATTCTTGTAATAGTGTAAGAACTATCTCTACTCATGTTAGTAATTTCCTAGCAACTTTGGGCAATAATAATGCCCTCAAATCTATATCTAACTCAATTAACTCTTTTGTTAAGTAATATAATTATCGTGCTTTTATGTTAAAAAAAATTTTGCTCATTCAACAATTTTGCAAATTGTTGAATGAGCTGCCCGCCAACCTTCACTACTAGAATTCGGCCAAAAAGCGATCAAAAATTGGCTACCAAATTTGGTCTGTGTAAAAAAGCGACCAAAGTTAATCTCAAACTTACGAAAATAAAAAAAATATTGAAATAATTTAGCGACCATAGATGGTCACTATTTGGATGCAAATTTAGTCAAACTGTTGACTGAACTGGACAGACTTGCTTGGTCAAAGATATTATGAGTTTAGCGACGAATGTTGGTCGCATACGTGGGACCCACATAAATTATTTTTATAATTTTATTATTATTTTATAAAACTTATAAAATATAAATATATATATAATTTAATACTTACGATCAAAGTTGGTCGCTAACTGAAGGATAAGAAGATAGCGACCAACTTTTGTGGCTAAAGTGGGACCCAGTTATAATATTTTAATAAATATTTATTTATTTAATACAATTATGAAATATAAATAAATATAATTCAAAATTTAGCGACCAAAATTTAGCGACCAAAGTTGGGACCCAGCTCTAATGTTTAACAATTTTTGTATTTTTTTAATATTATATAAAATAAAAATAAATCTAATTAAATTTTAGTGATCAAATTTGATCTCTAAATTACATTCATGTTCAGTTAGTGACCAAATTTGGTCGCTAAATTCAATTTATTTAAAGTTAGCGACCAAAGTTGGTCTCTATATGGTCAAAATTAAAAATCACTTTTGTATTTACTATGTAAATAATATAAATGTAAGTAGTTAATGCTTTGTTAATACAAGGGATGAATAGTACTACGAAGCGGGCGTGTGTGTCTATATATATAATATATGTAGTTACGCTATTCTATGCACTAAGTATAAGTGTATATGAGGTAATACCGTATAGAATACAACTTATATATATATATATATATATATATATATATATATATATATATAATATATTACTTGCGCTATATTATGCACTAAGTATAAGTGTATTATGTAATACCGTATCGTATACAACTTACATATATATATAATATATGTACTTACGCTATACTATGCACTAAGTATAAGTTTATATGAGGTAATACCGTATCGAATGTACATATATATATATATACTTACGCTATATTATGCACTAAGTATAAGTGTATTAGGTAATACCGTATCAATATAGCTTATATATATAATATATGTACTTACAGTATATTATGCACTAAGTATAAGTTTATTAGGTAATATCGTATCGAATACAGCTTTTATATATATATATATATATATATATATATATATATATATATATATATATATATATAGCGTAAGTACATATATATATATATATATATATATATATATGTACTTACGCTATATATATATATATATATATATATATATCAAAACAGAAAAAATTAATTTTTATTTTATTTTGAAATATAGTGACCAATGGTTGTCGCTTTTTTGGTTAAACCGTCAAAAATGGTGACCAACATCGGTCACTAATTTGGTCAACCAGCCAATACTTATGTAGCTACCAAAATAGCGACCAAAGTTGGTCTCTTTTTTTAATTCCAAATCTCAAAATCGGGTTTCCCCTCCCAAAATCTTTTTTTATCTCCCAAATTTCCCCAAACTCTCTATGCACCCCTTCTCTATTTCCCTCTCACAAATCAATCCCCCCACCCCGCGCCACCATTGTGACCTCGTGCCAGAACTGCCGCTGTTGAAGTCCTCCCTCTCCGCCGATGTTGAAGTCGTCGTGCGACCACCGCTGTTGTCACTGTCAGCCGGAGCACCACCTTATTAGCTTTTTAATTCTATTTTTCATCTACCAAGGTTAGTAATCTATCTTATTATCTTTATAATTTATAATTTTTTCTATATAATTTTATGTAATTGGTTAGTGTTTTTGTCTATTTAGTATTAGGGTTTTGTATAAATTATGAACTTAAGGTAGTAATTAGGAACTACCTTAAGTTATGAATTTATGGTTCTTAATAGAACTCAAATTAATGTATTAAATTTTTTGGATATGAATTGAACTTTTAGTTAATGAATTGAACTTTTAGGATATGAATTAACTAATTTAATTTGTTCTTGCTTTATTTAGATAGATGGAACATCGTTCTTAGATGCACAATAGGAATTATCCTAATCGGTGGGGATTGCGGGAGGATTTTGTAGAAGGGGTTGAGGACTTTATTAAACATGCAATGTCACTTCCACCATACATTAAAGAAGGATTAATTCGGTGCCCTTGTGATAAGTGCGGCTATAAGAAGTTTGGAAAACCGGAGGAAGTTAAGGTTCATCTTTATAGGAAGGGATTTATAGCGAATTACTTTATGTGGACTAATTATTGAGAGATGGATGGTAGCCATGGGATATTTCATAACATGGTTGTTGGTGAAAGATATATCTTGGGGACCTGGGGTTGAGGTCACAACATATTCCAAGTACGTTGTGAATGGTTATAAGTTTCATACAGAGGGTTGCTCTAAAAATAAAATAAAAAACAACAACAGTGGGGTGTGAGTTCAAGGTGGTGATAGCTACCAAGTTGGAGATATTGATTATTATGGTGTGCTCAAAGAAATAATAGAACTAGAATATTCAGGTAGGCCATTTAAGAAAATTATTCTCTTTAGATGCAAGTGGTTTGACTCAAATCCAACAAGAGGTACGAGAGTACACAATCAATACAACATAATTGAGGTTAATCATACGAGGGAGTATGATCGTTATAATCCTTTCATAATTATACATAATGTTAGGCAAGTGTATTATGCTCCTTATCCATTTTGGCGGAATAAGTTCGATTGGTGGGTTGTAATCAAAACTAAGCCTGTAGGTAGGGTGGAAGTCGAAAATGTGTTGGATGTTGCATATCAAAACGATATCTCCAGTGTTCACCAAATAGTGGACAAACTTTTAGAAAATAATTTGGAACATCCTGACTGGAAGAAGATGATATAAATGAAGTAAGAATTAAAGAAAACGAGGAAGAAGAATCAACTGATGAAGCTCAAACTAGTGAGGAAGAAGAATTCTCTGACGAGGAAGAATACGTCAATGAGATTTAAAAAGTTGGTTTCTTCGATAACTCTCATTTATAGATATTTTCCTTATATGTTTCAATCTAAATATGTATTATATTATGCAGATGACTGGCAAGGGTCGAGGTAACAATGAAGGTAATGGTTCTCAGGGAAAAGAAAAAGGCTAGGAAGCAAAAAAGGAGAGTAGAAGATAGTACTTACCAATCTTTTCCACCCTCTTTTGATTTGCATGTCATTATGCCACAGCCTCTGCCTCATGGCTATACTAAGCTGCCACAATATCACAAGCCCTACACCTTCGTGCAGACCCCGGGTGTTTCTTCATAGGGCCATCGTATTGTTCGTCCAACATACAGTCCACCTGCCTCACAACCACATGGACCCCACCCAACATCATCACATGGATTGCATCGATCCATGTCACAGCCACAGGGATCACATCCGTCAGTTTCACAGCTAGTCGGGTCATAGCGGTCAGTATCACAGCCATTTGTGATCCGTGCAGCTATGTCGCAGTCATAGGGATCACATCTATCGTCATCAGCGGCTACACCTATTAGAGGCCTTCGCTTGCGGGATAGTAGCTGTGACCCCCCTACTCCTTCCATACAAGCATCTGATACACATGTTTTGGACGATGATGCTGATGTTGTTACTGCCGCTGATGAGGAGGTGCATTCTGATCAGTATGGCAAGATCATCATAGTCCATAAGGGTGATGGGTAAGAGATAATTGTTATTTTTATGTTGATTATTTTGCACAGTTTTTACTAAGATATTAATTTGTTTTATTTATTAAATTTCAGGTTCCTCCCGAGTAATATTACTACGAGGATATTCACCGAAGTAACTAGAAATCTTATGATGCCTCTTATGCGTCTTGGCGTGAATTCCCATTCTTACTGAAGGAGGCAATTTTCAATGAATTTAAGGTATAAATGTTCTTCTAAGCAGTATTGTGAGAAAGCACGGGAGAAAAATATGATATATTGATATTAAACATGATACAATGAGCCCTATATATACACATAACATATCCTACTCCTAATACATATTGGATTAGGGTTATTTTACTACTATTTACATATTCTAAAACTCCCCCTCAAGATGGTGAATATAAATCATATGTACCGAGCTTGTTATATATGTAGTTAATACGAGGACCAGTGAAAGACTTGGTGAAAATGTCTGCAAGCTGATCATTTGACTTTACAAACTTTGTAGCAATATCTCCCGAGAGTATCTTTTCTCTGACAAAGTGACAGTCAATCTCAATGTGCTTAGTTCTCTCATGGAACACTGGATTTGACGCAATATGAAGAGCAGCTTGATTATCACACACAAGTCCCATCTGATTAACATCACCAAATTTTAGCTCGTTGCGCAAAGATTTGATCCAAGCTAGCTCACATGTCGCCATAGCCATTGCTCGATATTCTGCTTCTGCACTAGACCGAGCAACCACATTCTGTTTCTTTCTTTTCCAAGATACCAAATTTCCTCCTACTAAGACACAATATCCAGAAGTAGAACGTCTGTCAGAAGGCGATCCTGCCCAATCAGCATCGGAGTATCCAACGATCTGCTCATGGCATTGATCCTCAAACAATTAACCTTTACCTGGAGTTGATTTTATATACCGAAGAATGCGAACAACTGCATCCCAATGATTATCACACGGAGAACCCATAAACTGGCTCACAACACTCACAGGAAAGGAAATTTCAGGTCTTATCACTGTAAGATAATTTAATTTACCAACTAACCCCCTATATCTTGCAGGATCGTTAAGAGGATCCCCTGTCCTGGAAGAAGTTTAGAATTCGGATCCATCAGAGTGTCAACAGGTCTACAACCTGTCATTCCTGTCTCCTCAAGAATATCTAAGGAATACTTCCGTTGTGAGATCACAATACCTGAGCTAGACTGAGCGACCTCAATACCCAGAAAATACTTTAGTGTGCCTAGATCCTTAGTCTGAAAGTGTTGAAAGAGATGTTGCTTCAATTTAGTAATACCATCCTGGTCATTGCCGGTAATAACAATGTCGTCAACATAGACCACCAGATAAATACAGAGACTCGAATCAGAATGCCGATAGAATACAGAGTGATCAGCTTCACTCCGCGTCATGCCAAAGTCCTGGATAATAGTGCTAAACTTACCAAACCAGGCTCGAGGAGACTGCATTAGACCATAAAGTAACCGGCGCAAGTGACATACAAGGCCACGAGACTCCCCCTGAGCAACAAACCCAGGTGGGTGCTCCATATAAACTTCATCCTCAAGGTCACCGTGTACAAACGCATTTTTAATGTCCACCTGATACAGGGACGAATGGCGAACAACACCCATGGATAGAAAAAGGCGGAATGATGCTATCTTAGCCACGGGAGATAAGGTATCACTGTAATCAAGCCCAAATATCTGAGTATATCCCTTGGCAACAAGACGGGCCTTAAGATGATCAACCTTACCATCTGGACCAACCTTGGCTGCATACACCCAACAACAACCAATAGTAGATTTACCTGAAGGAAGAGGGACGAGCTCCCAAGTACCACTCGTATGTAAAGCAGACATATCGTCAGTCATAGCCTGTTGCCACCCATGATGAGATAATGCTTCACCTATAGACTGAGTGATGGAAACAGAGGACAAAGATGATAGAAAATCATAATAGGGTGATGACAAACGATGATAACTTAAACCGATATAATGGGGATTAGGAGTAAGGGTGGTCCGTATACCTTTCCGAAGTGCAATTGGAAGAGACAAGTACGCAGTAGGAGCAGGGTCAGGTGCAGGACGTGAATCAACTGAGCCGGATGCTGGGCGAGGACGACGATGATATGTCAATAGTGTAGTTTCTGTGGTAGGGAGTCTAGGAGGAGCCACACTAGACTCTCCAGTGGTTGGAATGGGTAAGACTTCTGTAGCGGAAGGTGTAGGAAGAGCTATAGTAGAATCCCTGAAGGACGGTATAGGTAAAACCTCAGATATATCAAGATGGTCAGAATGGTCAGAAGAGGTAAATAAAGGTTTAGATTCAAAAAATGTGACATCAGCTAACATAAGGTACCTACGAAGATCTGGTGAATAACAACGATAGCCCTTATGGACACGAGAATAACCAAGGAATACAAACTTGAGAGCACGAGGAGCTAACTTATCTTTCCCAGGGGCTAAGTTATGAATGAAACAAGTTCTCCCAAAAACACGGGAGGGAACAGAGTATAAGGGGGGAAACAATACCTCATACGGAATCTGATTCTGGATGGGAGATGAAGGCATCCGATTAACCAAATAACAAGATGTGAGAACTGAATCGCCCCAAAAATGCATTGGAACATGAGATTCAAGGAGAAGTGTGCGAGCAGTCTCAATAATGTGCCTATTTTTTCTCTCTGCAACCCCATTTTGCTGAGGGGCATATGGACAAGAGATCTGATGAATAATTCCTTGAGAAGTGATAAACTGCTGAAATTGAGAGAATAAATATTCTAAGGTATTATCACTGCGAAAAGTGCGAATAGAAACACCAAATTGATTTTTAATTTCAGCAAAAAAATTATGGAATATAGAAAAAAACTCAGAACGATCTTTCATTAAGAAAATCCAAGTACATCTTAAATGATCATCAATGAAACTAACAAAATTACGAAATCCCAAGGTTGAACTGACTCTACTAGGACCCCATATATCCGAATGAACTTAAGAAAAAATAGACTCTACACGACTCTCAATACTACGAGGAAAGGAGGCTCGAGTATGTTTCTCGAGCTGATATGACTCACACTCTAATGTAGATAAACTAGACAAACCACGCACCATCTTCTGTATCTTGGACAAGCTAGGATGTCCTAAATGATTGTGAAGTAGGTCTGGAGGATCTGCAACTAGACAGTCTTTGGAGGATTTTAGTGAGTTAAGGTAGTAGTGTCCTTCTGATTCAAGTCCTGTTCCAATTGTCTGTCACGTAGTGCGGTCCTGCATAATAAAAGAATCATCAATAAAATATATACCGCAATGGAAGGCACGAGTCAAACGACTAACAGATGCAAGATTAAAAGGACAGCCAGGGACAAAAAGAATGAAATCTTGAGTGACAGAGGGTATGGGGTTCGCTTGTCCAACTCTTTTTGCTTTAGTTTGAAACCCATTGGCTAAAGTAACATTGGGAAGAAACTGTGAATACGCAGTATTTGACAAAAGGTATTTACTACCAGAGATATGATCAGAAGCAGCTGAGTCCACAACCCATTATTCAAGAGGACTAGACTAGGAAACACAAGCAAAAGATTTACCAGCAACAGAAGTATCAGTCTGAGCAACGGAGGCTACTTGTGGAGATGTCTGCTTACTTGCTCGATATTTAAGGAACTCATTATACTCCCCTTCAGATACCCGATTGTTCACTCATTGGGATACGAGGATAGATGAATCAAGTGTTTGTGATGATCTCACTGGGTGACTTGGTGCTGCAGCAAGGCGAAGTAATCGAGAGAGTAATTCATCAACTGTGGGTACATTCGGACTAGCCAAAACCTGATCGCGTACTGAGTCGAGATCATTAGGAAGCCCAGCAAGAGTAAGAACTACAAACAACTTTTGTTGTTGCGCTTGCTGCTTTGCAACGCTAGCAGAACCTTTTCCCAAACCAAATAACATGTCTGGAATGTACGAAATAAGGGCTTCAACTTGGAATCAATAGATCGCCACAAAATACTGCATAATTGAGCATCGATTTTCTCCCAATGTGCTTTGGCTTTTTCATCTCCTTCACTAGACTCCTTGATTAGATGATCTTGAACACCTTGACCTTTACACCTCAACTTGTCAGACAAAGCCCAAACTAAGTAGTTTGAACCTCCAATTAACGGTTCCGAAGTAACCATAACACTAGAGCTTCCAAAACTCATATTTTTAGACCAAAAAGCATCAATTCCCAAAGACATTGTTGCAAAATATTACCAAATTAGAGAAATAATCAAATGTAATCCACTGAAACAGAGGAAGGAACAGTGAAACAAAATAAGAAAATATTGTAGCTGTCAGAATAGTACTGTAGCTGTCAGAATAGTACTGTAGTTGCCGGGAAAATTCAAAGTGGCCGGAATGAAACAAAAATAGTAGGGGTATGATCGGAATTACCAGACGTCCCAACTGCTCTGAAGAAACGTTTTGAAAAAATGGCTGGAAGTCCACTTTTTGAAATCACTATTCACGCCGGAAAAATATAAAAGTTGTCGGAATTTGGTGGAACCTGGATGGGTAGGCTCGGAAATTCAAGGGGAACAATTTGTTCTGAAGAGTCGTTGCCAAACAATGGCCGAAAGGTGGCCCACGCGACGTCGGAACTTCGCAGGAAAATTTTCTTCAACTGGCGAGTGGCGGCACGTGGAGGGTATTATGACTGAGATCTTCTTATGGGTTGGTGGCCAAAGTCCGATCTACTTTTTGGTGGTGTTGGTTTTTTTTTTGCACAACACTGACGAAAAGTGGATTGCCGGAAAAAGACTTCAGGTCAACTGATTTTCCTTCCCGGAGTCGCTGGAATTTTTGCACAATGATAAATCTCTCACGATTGCTATGATACCATGTGAGGAAGCACGGGACAAAAATATGATATATTGATATTAAACATGATACAATGAGCCCTATATATACACATAACATATCCTACTCCTAATACATATTGGATTAGGGTTATTTTACTACTATTTACATATTCTAATAAGTATAATTATTTATATTTATGATATTTCCATATAATATTTATCTTTTGAAATAGCAAGTGTGTATTGGAACGCTAGTATAGCGCGGACGTGGCTGCAAATTTCAATCTCAAAGCTCGCAAGCGGTTGTCGCATTCTTTCTCCATAGCTAGACAGCTGAACCAGAAGCCTGGCTGGTTGCTTCAGGAGTTTTGGGATGATTTTGCGAAGGCAATGGCTTACTGCAGAGTATCTTACAGAAGAGCGAAAAGGGGAAGAAAGCTCGGCCATCTGAGAAGGGAGGATCCTTGCACATTGGAGGTGCGGTCAGCCAGGGGACAATAAAAAGAAGAATGGTACGTAATTTCTTAATATATTTTAATTTTCAAAGTATAATCTATTCCATTTATTAATTAAAATTTATGAGTTTTCAGGAAAAGAAGTTGGGTTGTCTGATGAACCAAGATGAGCTATTCAAGGAAACTCATATTGTGAAGAATAAGAAAGAGGCGGATGAAGAAAGGTAGGTCAAGGGATGTGCCTCGATTGTACATATAAGTTTTCACTTTTCATTAAGTATTTTCATTTACTTTAATATAAATTTTGAAATACTAATTCAATTTACTTTTTCTTAAAGGATCGCTTCAGAGTAGAAGCTGAGAAATTCATACGCAGCCAGCCACCTAGTTAGTCGGGCGAGCCATTCAACCTTTCGGCCGAGGATATTGAAAGACTATGGACGCGGGCTGCAGGCAGTCCAAAATGGGGGAAGGTATACGGCCTTTCTGCTAATACATTCCATCACTATAGGTGTGGAATGCAAGGAATAGCAACTTCCTCGCAAGCCGAACAACTTGTTAGGGAGAGCCTCTCCGCTATGCGGGAGACTGTGTCAAAGCTCACATCCGAGCTAGAAGCGTTCAAGATAAGAGAAAAGCTTAGAGATGCTCAGTATGTCGGCGTGGTTGCTCAGTGCGAGGACATGCAAGAGCAGATCAAAAATCTCCTAGCTGGATCTTTTTCGATTCTCCGGTCTCGGCCATCATCGCCATAGGCTGCCAGTTCGCATGCTCGTTCGTCCCGCCCTCAAAGTGGATGTTCCACCCATCCTCCCCGTGATCATTCTTCTCGTCATCGACAAGTAGACCCTTCTCAATACCGTGATGATAAAGAAACTTCATCAGACGGTGATGATATTGATGTACCAAACAATGAATGAATTTAAGACAATTTGATCTAGACAAATACAATTTGTTTTCCATTAAGAGTTAACTTAGTTTGGTAGTTCTATTGAAATTTATACTTTTTTGGTTTTAATGTAGCTATTAATGTTATTTTTGTGTTGTTGTTGGGTTGTTGTTTGGTATTCTTAAAAGAATTGTTGTTTGAATAGTTGTTGATGTTGCTTGTTAGGGTTTTGGTATAACTGGGAGGTGGTATAGCTGCCGCAGGCAGTTTGTGCCAAAATAAGACACAGAAAAGCAACCATGTATTTAGGTACCAAAGTTGGTCGCTAAATTAATAAAATAAATAAATAATTGAATAAAATAGCGACCAAATTGGTCTCTAGTTTCCACATTTTAAAATATAATATTTGGATTGGAGACCAAAGTTGGTCACGTTTTAATGATTAATAATAAATAAATAAATAACATTTTTTTATTTACATACCAACCTTGGTCGCAAAGATTATATTAAAAGGGATCATCAATATGGCTACCAAGCACCTTTGGTCGCTTTTTGATCGCTTTTTAGTCAGTTGGTTGCTTTTTGCGGTCGATTTTTAGCCGAATACTAGTAGTGCTTCTTCTTTAACTTTTCAATCATTTTCTTTGTTTTATTTATGGGTCCCACAATTACATGTAAGTTGCACCCAGCGTTTAGTAGAAAAGATGACCTATGGTGCTACTAATATCATTCTCGGAAAAAAACAAGAGAGCTAAGAGTGAAAAAAAACTGTGGGAAATGTTGGGAATAAAATATTAATTCCCACTTTACTCGGTCGTTGAACAATATGAAAAATAACACAAGCAATCGGAACACCAAAATTTACGTGGAAAACCCTCCCAAATTTAGAGGGAAAAATCACGGGCCAAACTCCGAGAAATATCCACTATAAAAAAATAATGGTACACCAAAATCTCAAGTGACCAACTTGAGAAACACCAAAAATAGAGACGATACAACAACACCCTTTGGGACAAATATTGTACCCAAAGAAACCTCACAAACACTCTTGTATAATATACACTCTAATTTTTGGACACTAACTACCACTCACCAAATTGTGAGTAACTCTCAAAACTCTCTCTCGGATATAACACACAAAAGAATTGTTTTTGTGTTGGTGTGTTTTAGCTTGCTCCCGAATGGCCTTTATATAGGCAAAGAATGTGGTGAAAAAACATGGTTGGTGGGGTTGGTGACCTACCAATTTGAACAAATGATGTGGTTGGTGACCTACCAATTTGAACAAGATTGTGGTTGGTGACCTACCAATTTGAACAAAAAAATTGTGGCTGCACCTTTTCACATGGTTGAGAGATTATTCAACAATCTCCCCCTCTCTCATCTATGTTAATATGACTCCATTACTTGGAGCGTATACCTGCAACGTTTCTGCAGAACTCAAATTTCTCCCGAGTCACCACTTTCGTCAGCATGTCTGACGGATTCTCATCGGTATGAATCTTCTCAAGTAGTAACAACTTAGATTCCAATACATTCTGAATCCAATGATACCTCACGTCGATGTGCTTCAACTTTGCATGGAATGAAGAATTCTTCACAAGGTGTATGGCACTTTGACTATCACAATATAACCCATACTTGCTCTGTTCGAACCCAAGCTCCTGAAGATACTTCTTCATCCATAACAATTCCTTACAAGCTTCTGTCGATGCAATGAACTCTGCTGCCGTTGTAGAAAGCGCAACACATTTCTGTAACTTTGACTGCCAAGAAACAGCTCCCCTGCAAAGGTAACCAAATAACCTGAAGTAGACTTACGAGAATCAACATCTCCAGCCATATCAGCATCTGTATAGCCAACTAACACAGATTTGTCACTCCCAAATGTGAGTTTCAAATCTGTTGTACCTCGAAGGTACCTCAAGATCCACTTCACGGCTTTCCAATGTTCAATTCCAGGATTGGAAATGAATCGACTAACTATACCCACTGCATGAGCTATATCCGGCCTCGTACACACCATTGCATACATTAAGCTTCCCACTGCTGACGCATATGGAACCTTTTTCATACTCTTCTTCTCACCTTCCGTCGAAGGACTCTGTTTGGTGCTCAACTTAAAATGATTAGCAAGAGGCGTGCTAACTGCTTTAGCATTCTTCATATTGAACCTTTCGAGTACCTTTTCAATATACTTCTCTTGCGACATAAACAACTTTCTAGCTCCTCGATCTCGGGTAATTCTCATCCCGAGAATCTGTCTTGATGGCCCCAAGTCTTTCATTGCAAAAGACTTGCTCAACTTCTTCTTCAATTTCTCAATTCTTGATATACTCTTGCCAACTATCACCATATCATCCACATAGAGTAAAAGGATGACAAAATCATCATCAGAGAACTTCTGCATAAATACACAGTGATCCGCACTAGTCTTCTTATAGCCTTGAGCCTCTATGACAGACTCAAATTTCTTGTACCACTGTCTCGGTGCCTGTTTGAGCCCATAAAGACTCTTCTTCAACTGACACACATAATTCTCTTTCCCTTTAACCCTGAAGCCTTCTGGCTGTTCCATGTAGATCTCCTCCTCCAAATCTCCATTGAGAAATGCAGTCTTTACATCCATCTGTTCAATCTCCAAATCAAGACTTGCAGCTAAACCAAGTACCACACGAACAGATGACATCTTCACAACCGGGGAAAATATCTCATCAAAGTCAATACCCTTCCGTTGGCTAAAGCCTTTCACCACTAGTCTGGATTTATACCTGGGTTGTGAAGATCATTCTTCATGCTTTACCTTAAAGACCCATTTGTTCTTCAAGGCCCTTTTACCTTTCGGCAACTTCACTAGCTCAAATGCATGATTATCATGCAAGGATTTCATCTCATCTTGCATGGCTTCCATCCACTTCTTACTGTGCTCGTCGTTTACAGCTTTCTCATAGCATTCGGGTTCTCCCCCGTCAGTTAATAACACATACTCTTAGGGAGAGTATCTCCTGGATGGTTGACGATCTCTGGTAGATCTCCTAAGTGGAACCGCTGGTATCTCAGTCTGATCCTGAGTATCATCAGGTGTTTCAACAGGAACTGATTCGACTTCCTCTCTGACGTCTTCTTCAGTTGGTGGAACATGTTGATCATTTTCAACATGTCTCTGCACAGCATCTAAAGGGACCGGATCCAAATCCATTAGCCCATCACTTAACTCCTGTGATGATGTCTTTTCTGCCTTGTCAATGTCTTCAATGGTTTGATCTTCCATGAAGACTACATCTCTGCTCCTAATTAACTTCTTGGAGATAGGATCATATAACCTATAGCCAAACTCATCTTGGCCTAACCCATAAAAATACATTGTCTTGACTTCACATCAAGCTTGGATCTCTCATCTTTAGGAATGTGCACAAAAACCTTGCACCCAAAGACCTTCAAATGATCATAAGAAACATCTTTCCCTGACCATACCTCGTTTGGCACTTCGAACTGTAGTGGAACACATGGTGTCAGATTCAAAACATACATAACTGTATTTAATGCCTCACCCCAAAAGGACTTTGGCAACTTTGCTTGTGAAAGCAAACATCTGACTCTCTCCAGAAGCGTTCGGTTCAGCCTTTCAGCTAAACCATTAAGCTGTGGTGTCTTTGGCGGTGTCTTTTGATGTCGAATTCCTTGCTCCTTGCAGTAGTCCTCAAAAGGACCAATATATTCTCCTCCATTATCTGTCCGGATGCACTTCAGTTTCTTACCAGTCTCCCTTTCAACTGATGCTTGAAACTGCTTGAACATATCCAATACTTGATCTTTTGTTTTCAAAGGATACACCCAAATCTTCCGTGAGTAGTCATCAATAAAACTCATAAAATAGACAGATCTGCAAAGCGTTCTTGTCTTCATAGGACCGCATACGTCAGAATGTACAAGCTCCAATACACTCGACCTTCTCTTCGGAGGAGAGCTTCTAAATGAAACTCTATGCTGCTTCCCTTCCAGACAGTGAGCACATTTTTCCAAATGAGCTTTCTTTATACCCGGCAAACGATTCTTCTTTGACAATAATGCCAAGCCCTTCACACTCATATGGCTCAACCTTTGGCGCCACAAATCAATTTTCTCCTGGTTATCCAGTGCATTGATAACCCCTTTGGAATGCCTTGCTTCCATCACGTACAGGATTGACTGCTTCTGACCTCTAGCCACGATCATAGATCCCTTAGTAAGCTTCCACTTACCATCGTGGAGCACATTACAAAAGCCATCTTCATCAAGTCTTCCAGCAGAAATCAAATTTAATCGAATATCAGGAATGTGCTTAACACCATTAAGCACCAGCTTCGTCCCGTTGTTCGTTTCCAAACAAACATCTCCAATTCCAACAACATTGGAAATACCATTGTTCCCCATATTAACAGACCCAAAATCACCGGCTGTATAAGATATGAACAGATCACGATGAGCTGTTGCATGAGTAGAGGCACCGCTGTCAATTACCCAAGTTGTTTCCTCACTTGCAAGATTGATAGCATCTCCGTCACAGACAATGAAATAATCATCACCGACTTTGTTAATTTCATCATTGTCTTTCTTCTCCTCTGCTGGCTGACCCTTCTTCTTTTGTAACTTAGGACAGAACTTCTTTGTATGTCCTTTCTCATGACAGTAGTAGCACTCAATATTTGCAAATCTGCCAGACTTGCTTCCGCTCCTACTTTTGCCTCTCTTTGAAAGACCTCAACTTTTGCTCCTCCCCCTGAACTCAGTGACTAAGACCTCTGATTGTGAAGATGATGAACCTTGACTCTTTCTCCTCATCTCCTCGTTCAGAACACTGCTCTTGGCTAGATCCATTGTGACTATACCATTGGGGGCTGAATTTGACAGGGAGGTTCTGAATGTCTCCCACGAATTCGGTAATGTACCGAGTAGCCACAATCCTTGTATCTCGTCTTCAAACTTGATACCCATTTCAGAGAGTTGATTGAATACTCCCTGAAATGTATTCAAATGATCTTCCATGGAAGTCCCTTCTTGATACTTCAATCCCATCATTTGCTTTATCAGGAATAATTTACTATTCCCCGTCTTCTGGGCATACAACTGTTCAAGTTTACTCCACAGTGTACGTACATGTGTTTCTCCACTGATATGGTTTAACACATTATCATCCACCCATTGCCTGATGTATCCACAAACTTGTCGATGAAGTAAATTTCATCCCACATCCGTTTTGTCCTCAGGCTTCTCCGTAGCAAATACCGGTAAATGATAGCCCTTCACATAAAGAAGATCTTCCATTTTGCCTTTCCAAATATGATAATTTGAACCGGTCAAATTAACCATTCTGCTTGTATTAGTTTCCATCACAGAAGTGACAGTTCAACAACACTGCTGACTACACCAAAAAAATAGTATAGAAATCAGTCTCGTGAACAGTAACCCAGTAACGGATGAACCTGGCTCTGATACCACTTGTTAGGAATAAAATATTAATTCCCACTTTACTCGGTCGTTGAACAATATGAAAAATAACACAAGCAATCGGAACACCAAAATTTACGTGGAAAACCCTCCCAAATTTAGAGGGAAAAATCACGGGCCAAACTCCGAGAAATATCCACTATAAAAAAATAATGGTACACCAAAATCTCAAGTGACCAACTTGAGAAACACCAAAAATAGAGACGATACAACAACACCCTTTGGGACAAATATTGTACACAAAGAAACCTCACAAACACTCTTGTATAATATACACTCTAATTTTTGGACACTAACTACCACTCACCAAATTGTGAGTAACTCTCTAAATTCTCTCTCGGATATAACACACAAAAGAATTATTTTTGTGTTGGTGTGTTTTAGCTTGCTCCCGAATGGCCTTTATATAGGCAAAGAATGTGGTGAAAAAACATGATTGGTGGGGTTGGTGACCTACCAATTTGAACAAAGTGGTTGGTGACCTACCAATTTGAACAAGATTGTGGTTGGTGACCTACCAATTTGAACAAAAAAATTATGGCTACACCTTTTCACATGGTTGAGAGATTATTCAACAGGAAATTGAAGCAATCAACAGCAAAACTCATGTTTTACTTCTTCCTTGCCCTGTACAAGGCCACATAAATCCAATTGTTCAATTTTCCAAAATTTTAGCATCAAAAGAATTTAAGGTGACAATTCTTACTATGGATTTCGTATTCAAAGCCTGCTATTAGATTGTGGCCCATTAATAAATATAGAGTCTATTCCACACGAGGCAATACCAGTTGAACTTGAATATTGGAAAATTTTAGTGGTATTGTTGAGAAATTTGGTGATTCTGAATTTCCTGTGAAAGTTATCGTAATTGATTCAATTATTACTTGGATAATTGAATTAGCGCATGAGCTAGGTTTAAAAGTGGCTGCACTTCATACACAGCCTGTTGCTCTCTCTGCGTTGTACTATCATATCGATAAGGAAGACTTTACTAATAAAATTCCTTTTGAGTGTTCTGCTCCTGTTTCGTTGCCTTCGCTTCCGTTGTTGGAAAAGGAAGATTTGCCTTCTTTTATATGTGGGACTCATGCATATCCTACTGTTAAAAGACTTGCCTTTGGCCAGAATTCCACTTTCAAGAAAGCAGATATGCTTTTGTTCAACACATTTGACGCGTTGGAGGAGGAGGTACCATACAATTACTCCCTCCATTTCATTTAATATTCACGCACAAAATTTAATAAAGAAAAAAGTTTTTGCACGTCCTAAAAATATGTCATTAAAGGCAAAATAGAAAATTTAAAGTCAGAATTTTCACAAAAATAGAAAGGAGTTATTCTTTTAAAAACATACTGAAATAACCGTCCAGTGTACTGCAATAACAAATTTAATATTTCCGTAAATATAAATATTTCTTTAGTATGCAAATATACACACACATCTGTAAAATTTCTAGACCAATAATTTTAAGATATTGGTATTGCGGAAACTAAATGTATATAGTGTGAATGAGTCACTACTACTATACCAAAAATTATGGTAGCCACTAAATAATAAATAAGATAAAACACTAAATTTAACAAGGTTCGGCCAATTTAGCCTACTCCTCGGACACAACCAATATTTTATTCCACTCCAAAAATACAAGTGAAATAATAAAAAAAGAAGATACAAATGCCTTAAACAGATGAGAAGGCAAATGAGAGGTGTATTTAAATCCTAAACATTAGGCCTTCTTTTAGAGGGGGGAAATCCCCCCAACCTTTTGTTTCCCAACGGTGTGGGATGCTGGAAATGTTTTGACATTTCAACAAATCTCCACCATGGCAAAAGTTTCACATCTTCAATTTTCTCTCTGTAACAAATTTTAGTTGTGTTTCCATCTTTAATCTTCAGTGTTCAACAGTACTGATAAAATTCAAACAATGTTGAAATTTGATCTCGGTCACCACCTTTGTCAGAATATCAGCAGGATTCTCTGCATTTGAATTTTCTTCACCGTGACTCCACCTTCTTCTATGATTTCTCGTACAAAATGATGCCGAACATCAATGTGCTTCGTCCTTGCATGATAAACTTGGTTCTTCGCTAATTGAATAGCAAGTTGACTATCACAAAAAATTGTGATACCTTTTTGTTCAAATCCAAGCTCCTTTAGCAATCTGTGAAGCCAAATTGCCTCTTTCGCAGCCTCTGTAATATCCATGTACTCTGCCTCTGTTGTGGTTAAAGCAACTGTTGACTGCAAAGTAGACTTCCAACTAACTGGTGCCTTTGCAAAAGTAAACACATAACCAGTAGTTGATCTTCGTTCATCTAGATCACCCACAAAATCTAAGTCACAATATCCAACTACAGACTGATTGTCTTCCTGCTCAAAAACTAACCCAACATCTACAGTATTATGAATATACCGTAGAATCCACGTCACAGCTTACCATTGCTCCTTTCCTGGATTACGCATATATCTGCTAATAACTCCAACAACTTGTGAAATGTCAGGTCTCGTATAGACCATTACATACATCAAGCTACCAACAACATTTGCGTATGGTACGTTTGACATATACTCTCGTTCAGATTCATCTATTAGGGACATAGTAGTACTTAGCTTAAAATGGGGAGCAAGTGGAGTACTAATTAGCTTAGTCTTGTCATCTATGCCAAAACATTGTAGTACTCTCTTCAAATATTCTTTCTGAGATAAGCAGAGTTTCTTTGAACGTCTATCACTTATTATCTCCATGCCAAGAATTTTCTTTGACTCACCCAGATCCTTCATCTCGAACTCCTTCTTCAGTTGAATCTTCAATTTATCAATTTCTTCCGAATTTTTGAAGCTATCAACATATCATCAACATATAGGAGAAAATATATAAATGAACCATCTTTAAGCATGCGCAAATATATATAATGATCGTGTTTGCTTCTCTTGTACCCTTGCCGCAACATAAACTTGTCATATCATTTGTACCATTGTCTAGAAGATTGTTTCAAATCGTACAACGATTTTTCAAGTTTTCACACTATATTTTCTTTTCCAGCTACTTTGATCCTTCTGGCTGAGTCATGTAGATTTTCTCCTCCAAGTTTTCATGTAAAAACGCAGTTTTTACATCCATCTGAACTAGTTCCAAATCCAGCTGTGCTACCAAATCCAACATATTTCGGATGGAGGAATGTTTTACAACTGGAGAAAACACTTCATTATAATCAATTCACTCCTTTTGAGCATATCCTTTGGCCACCAATCTTGCTTTGTAGCGAACATCTACTTGGTTAGGAAATCCTTCCTTCTTTGCGAATACCCATTTGCACCCAATTGCTTTCTTTCCCTTTGGGATTTTGACCAATCTCCATGTATAATTCTGATGAAGGGACTGTATTTCATCATTCATGGCAATCCTCCACTTATCTTCTTCTGAAATTTGGACCCCGTCTTTATAAGTGGTAGGAACATCATCAGCTAACATTCCGGTTGCACAAGCAACTATCTCTATGAGACGAATAGGTTTTGCTATTATCCTTTTTGGTCTGCTGGTTGCTATTGATTCAAGTTGTTGTTGAGGTTCTTGAGTTGGAATCTCCTCTATTTGCTCTCCATCAAGAGGGTAATCTTCATTTGTTTCCTCCTCTGTTTCTTGTGTAGGAAAAATAAATTTTCCTTCAAACTCCACCTGCTTAGAAGCACCATCATCTTGTTTGGTATCTTCACTTGTTACCTTATTTACCATAGCATATTCATCGAAGGTAACATCCCTGCTGAATATTACTTTCTTTGTCATAGGACACCATAAGCGATATCCTTTGACTCCAGAAGTAATCCCCATAAAAATAGCCTTCTTTGCCCTTGGATCCAATTTTGACTCTGTCACATGATCATATTCAGTTGAGCCAAACACGTGCAAAGAGTCATAATCTACAGCATGCTTTCCATACCATTTTTCAAACGTGTCTTGCCATCAATAGCGGCAGATGGTAGACAATTAATGAGGTGGCATGCATATGTGATTGACTCAGCCCAAAATTCTTTTCCCAAGCCAGCATTGGACAACATACATCGTACCTTCTCCAGCAAGGTCTGTTTCATGAGTTCTGCAACTCTACTCTGTTGTGGTGTATGTCTGACAGTGAAGTGTCGGATGATGCCATCATTTTCACAAACCTTGTTGAAATGATCATTTTTTTATTCACCTCCATTGTCTGTGCGAATACACTTGATCCTCCTACCTGTTTTATTCTCCGCCATCGTCTTCCATTTGAGAAAAATTACCAGCACTTCATATTTTCTCTTCATTCTATACACCCATACTCTTCAGGAAAAATCATCAACAAAGGTTATAAAAAAGTGCTTCCCACCAAATGAAGGTGTTTTAGAAGGACCCCAAACATCAGAGTGTACATAATCCAAAATGCCTTTCGTATTATGGATCGCTGTACCAAATTTAACTCTTATATGTTTTCCTTTGACGAAATGCTCGCAAAACTCCAAGTTGCAAGTCTTTACACCATTCAACAATCCTTGATCTGATAGAGTCTTCAAGTATTTTCCTTCAGCACGTCCCAAGCATATGTGCCAAAGCCTGGTTGCTCCTGCCTCTTTGTCGTCACTGGACGTCACTGTCGCTGTCCCAATAAGTGAACTACCATGATAGCGGTACATACTATTGTTCTTCTGATTAGCATTCATTACCACTAGTGCACCAGAGCGTACTCTCATCACTCCATTTTATGCAACGATTTTGAACCCTTTTGATTCTTGGTCTCCCACAAAGATGAGATTCTTCTTTAAATTTGGTACATATCGAACATCTGTTAATGTTCGAATCATTCCATCATGGTTTCTTAATCTTATTGACCTAATGTCATATGAGGTAAGAGGAGTATTATTCGTTGTGTGGATGACTCCATATTCTCCTTCTTGAAATTTCACGAACCAGTCCCTGTTGGGACACATATGATAGCTACAAGCTGAGTCCATCAACCATATGTCTGATGATGTTGATGTATCTGTTGTAACTAATGAGAAGTCTGAGTCATCACAATCGGCTACATTCGAATACATAATGGCCTTCCTATTGTTATGTTTGGCCTTATTCTTCAACTTTGGACAGTTTTTCTTCCAGTGCCCCTTTTCTCGAAAAAAGGCACATTCATCTTTGTTGAGTTTAGATCTTGACTTAGATCTTCATTTCTATATCCTCATTTGATTTTGAGGATGACCCCTTACAAATAGTGCTTCTCCTTCTCCGCCCTTCTATTTCTCTCGCTTTCTTTGTTCATAGTTGTACAAATCCAAACAAACTTATATGAGAGAAACTTCGTCATTTCCATGGAGTAGAGTAGTTTCAAGGTGCTCATACTCATCAGGAGGTGATGCCAACAACATCAAGGCCAAGCCACCATCATCATAAGTTGTATCCATATTTTGCAATTCCGTGACAAACTTATTGAAACTAGTGATGTGTTCATTCATCGTGGTACCAGGAACATAGGTAAGTGAAACAGTCTCTTCTTTATGTACAATTTATTTTGACTATTTTTCTTCAAGAATTTATCCTACAGTACTTTCCATAATCTACTTGCAGAATTTTCCTTTGTGTGTGATATTTCTGCTCTCTAGCAAGGTAGGATCGAATGGTACCGCAAGCAACACAGTTGAGAATCTTCTAATATTCTTCTGCAATAACATCTGATTTCTTTTCTTCAATGATCATATCTAGCCCTTGTTGAAAAAGGACATCTAGAACCTCGCCTTGCCACATCCAAAATGTCCCGACTCGTCAAAAATTTCTACTGCAAATTTCGCATTTGACACAATTCTTTCCATAAGCGAAGATGCCAATGATGACGTATAGCTGACATTTGATGTAGATTCTTCTTGTTTATTGTCTCCCATTTTGACACAAATATTATTTAATAGCTGACGACACAATCAAGATTATTTCCTTTCTGATGTAGAAGATCAGACCAGGCTGCAACCACATAGTATACTCAGACAAAACCTTGACTTAGTTACCAAGATAAATCTTTTCTGATGTAGAAGATCAGACTAGACTGCAATCCACAGAGCATACTTAGATAGTACCTTGGCTCTGATACCAATTGTTGAGGAAACGAAATGTATATAGTGTGCATGAGTCACAACTACTATACAAAAAATATGGCAGCCACTAAATAATAAATAAGACAATAAAGCAAAAATAAAAGAAACACCAAATTTAACGAGGTTCGGCCAATTTAGCCTACTCCTCGCACACAACCAATATTTTATTCCACTCAAAAAATACAAGTGAAATAATACTAAAGAGAGAAGATACAAATGCCTTATACAGATGAGAAGTCAAATGCGAGGTGTATTTAAATCTTAAACATTAGGCCTTCTTTTATAGGGGGAAAATCCCCCCAGCCTTTTGTTTCCCAACGGTGTGGGATGCTGGAAATGTTTTGACATTTCAACAATTGAGACATGTCCCTTAATAGGAGGGTGTGGAGGTCAAGAATTAGGATAGTAGGTAATCGAGTGTTTTGCTCTTTCTTTCTCAAACCGGTACCATAAGTGTTAGTATGGTATTCTTTTACTCGTAGATTGCTATCTTTATCTACTGTTTGATTGATATCTTTCACTTTGATTTTCTTAATTTCTTGTTATTTTTTGTTACTATTTGTGGCCTATGCTTCTTTTCATCTAATCTCTAACCGAGGGTCAATCACAAACAACCTCTCTATCCTCCCAGGTAAGGGCAAGTCTGCATACACCCTTATCTTTCCCAGATCCACTTGTGTGAATTTATAAGATTTGTTGTTGTTTGTTGTTGTAACAATTTTAAATTTTTGGTGTTAAATTTGTACAGGTGGTTAACTCGTTAAGGACCCAATATTCAATCAAAACCGTTGGACCACTTGTTCTGTCAATATATCTTCACAAAGAATATGACTCGAGTCTAACCAAGCCACATTATAAAACTTGTAAGAAGTGGCTAGACTCCAGGGAAATTGGCTCAGTTATTTCTGTATCATTTGGAAGTTTGGTCAGCCTTGGAGAAAAACAAATGGAGGAATTAGCGTTTGGATTAATAATGAGCAATTCCGACTTCTTATGGGTTGTTAGAGATACTGAAGAAAACAAACTTTCAAATGAATTGAAGTCCAAAGCATCAGAAAAAGGACCAATTGTAAATTGGAGTCCTCAACTTGATGTCTTAGCTCATAAATCAATTGATTGTTTCTTTACTCATTGCGGATGGAATTCGACGCTCGAAGCGTTGATTTTTGGAGTTCCAATGGTGTGTATGCCTAAATGGGTAGATCAACCAACTAATGCAAAATTTATTAGTGATATATGGCGAATAGGGATTCGAGTTAAGGCTGGAAAAGATGGTATAATTACAAGAGAAGAAATAGCAAGTTCAATAAAGGAAGTTATGGTGGAAAATAAAGGAGTAATGCTAAAAGAGAATGCAATTAAATGGAAAAAACTGGCTAAGGAAGCAATAGATAAAGGAGGGAGTTCTGATACGAATATTGAAGAATTTATTCAAGCATGTAATGCATTAAACTGAGTAAAAGATTCAAAGAATGTCTGGCTTGGATTTTTAGAGCATGTTTAGTTTGTTGTTTCCAATCGTATTATTATGTATCGTTCTGTAATTTAAGATTGTATTGAACTCTATTATGTTATTGTTATAAGTCTGAATAGATAGACTTTATCTATTTTGTTATTGTTGTTGTTTGATTTGATTGTTAGGTTGCTAAAATGCTCTTAACTACGCATGTAAACATTGGGTATCTAAAATATATCTTAAAGAAAATTTAAGACAACTTTCTCCCTAATGTATAACCAATCATAATTAGACATTGAGCTATTAAATCCATACAATTCATAGGTAATTATTTGTTTAAATTAATATAAGTTAATCACTCGCTTGTTCAGAAAATTAATGACATTTTTTTGAATCTTAAGATCAGAGGCGGCTCAAGCATATGTATAAATTTTTTAAAAAGAGTTATAATATATATTTCTATTTGAAGTCTATTCTTCTAGATTATTGAGATGCAAAGTAGTTAAAAATATTTTTATTATTAATTTTTTTAACTAATGTAATCATTTCATTTAACCTTATTTGTGACATTATCGATCTTAGCTAAGAATTTATAAATTTAATTTTGAAAAACTATTTTCATTGGAGCACCTGTTATAGGAGTTGTTAATGTTATTCTATAAGTAATATAAGCACTTGAAAAAGAAAATTCTTTTTATTTAATTGAGTATATTAATTAGAGTAGTATCTTCTATTTATGCTATTTGCCATATAAAATCAATCCCAATTCACATGTTAATTATTTATATTACCCACTTTTAAGTAAGCCAAACAATTACTTTATCTACGTAGCAAAAAAAGATTTCTTTCTTTTTATATGAAAAAGTCTAATTTTGTACTACAACTACTAAAGTTTATTCTTTCAAACACGTATAATGATATTGTTTCTAAAAATGGGGTCTCCCAAATTTTGGGGCCTAAGGCACAAGCCTTATTAACTACAACATTAGAGTCGGCATTACTTAAGATGTTAAATTGAAATATGTGTATAATTTATCAAAAATAAGTTATTTGAATCTTGTGATCATAAATATTATATGTTATTTTGATAATACTGTGACTATCTGATTTTTCTATCGTCGGGATCGTGAAGGCGCCTAACATTGTACTCACTAGGAAAGCCAACGTTCAAAATATCGGTGACGACTCAAAGGGTCATCACTTGCTTTCAATTGAATTTTGTATCTCCCAGGCCTTGAAAACATCATTTAAAGTCACCTTGATTTGCGTGCACAGTCCGGGCGCATAGTTGAAAAAGTTAAATATGAAATTCTATGAAAAATAATAAGTTTTGATTATAAAATAAGCAAATTTGACTTCGATCAATATTTTCACAAACGGACCAGGACTCGTGATTCGACTGTCCTGAATGGTCCGTAGTAAAATATGGGACCTGGGCGTATGCGCGAAATCGAATTTCGAGGCACTAAGACCGAGAAATAAATTTTTACATAAAATTATTTTCTGAAAATATTTAAGGAAATTTGAAATTAAATCTTATTAGAACAAAATGGTACGGGGCTCGTATTCTTGTTTCGGTACCCGGTACAGGTCTTATATATGGTTTAAGTCATTCCTGTAAAATTTGTTTGAAAAGGAACACCGTTTGACGTGATTCGGACCTAAATTGCTAAATTTAATATTTGATGAAGTTTGAGAAAAAGTTCTTGATCGCACGGATAGGTTCGTATGATGTTGTTGAGTTTGTGCGTATGCTTGGTTAGGAGCCCCGAAGGCTCGTATGTGTTTCAGACGTATTTTGAAAGGTTTCGGACTTAAGAAAAATTACCGGTTTTCAGCTGTTGGATTTCTGGTATTTGCTTCTTCGCGTTCATGGGAGTACCCACGCGAACGCAATGGGTTAATTGTTGCTGAAGGGAAATCCTTCTACGTGAACACGTAGCTCAAGACGCGAATGCGAGTCAATGGGGGTTTATACCTTCGTGAACGCAGACCTGGCCACACAAACGCGAAGGCCTAATGGGTCTGGGCAGGGGGAGAGGTAGTTATCTTATGAGAACGCAACCCGTTGGACGTGAACGCGAGGGATCGAGAAGCTAAAACTTCGCGAACGAGAGCACATTTATGCGAACACGAAGGCTTAACCAGTCTGACCCATCGCGAACACGAAGGGTTTGTCGCGATCGCATAGAGTAAATTCGCCCAGTTAAATTTTAAATTCCACAACAGTAGCCTTACGGGATTTTATAAAAATTTCATAAACCCATTCTTCTTCAATGCTTTTAGTCAATCTTTGAAGCAATTCTTCACCATAATCTCTTGAGTATGTAATGTTAAACTCATTTCCGTTAATTTTCTTCAACACCCTCTAGATTTCTGGGCCTAAAATATGTAATTAAGGGTAGAAATTAGAGATTTGGGTAGAGTTATAGATTTTTGATTAATTTTGATTTAGACCTCGTTTTAGGGTGAAAATTTTGAATTAATTATATATTTGGGCTCGTGGGTGAATGGGTGATCGGATTTTGGTTCGAACCTCGTATTTTGACCAAGTGGGCTAAGGGTAAATTTTTTGGATTGTGGGAAGAATGATTGGAAAGTTATAATTGAACACTGGAATTGGATTGTTTAGCATTATTGATGTTTTTAAGTCAATTATTCATAGATTCGATTGGGTTGAAACCGAATTTCAAAGGAAAACGCGGTGTTTGAGGCTTGAGTTGGCCGTGAAAGTTCGAGATAAGTGTTCGGTCTAACCTTAACTTGATGGATTAGGAGTTGAGTCTTATTTGTTATTTGTTTTTTGTTAAATACGATGTATAGGCATGGTGACGAGTATCTATATGTTGGTGTCGAGCATGACCGTGAGTTTTAAATTGATATCTGTTGTAATCTTGAATTATGTTATGGTTGCAATAGTGATAAATCCTTGATATTGAGCAAGAACTTAGTTTATCTTCGAGAAATCTACTTATGATTGAGTAATGATGATAGTTGAGATGAGTAGGAGTTGAGTTAAAATTGGTTATAGCTGATTCTCCCTTGCCGGGATGTATATACTTGTTCTGTTGGGTTCCCTTGCCGGGATAGTGTAGCTTATTGTTGATCCCTTGCCGGGATGGTTATTATGATTATTGTTGACAGTATATTTGGAACAGTTTGTGCGCTGCAACATTATTAAATATGGATCGGGTTGCACGCCACAACAAGTTATACATATCGATTGGGTTGCACGATGTAACAATGATATGTTAGATCGGTTTGCACGCCGCAACAAATATTATATCGGATCATGTCGCACGCTGCAACAATTATATTATATTGGATCGGGTTTCACGCCGCAATAGTGTTAAATAATAAGGGATGGGTTGCGTGCCGTAACAGTAGTATTATTATGTTGTTGTAGATACTGTACTGTCCTTTCCTTACATCTGTTCAGTTTTTCTGTTAGATTGATATGTTTCCCCGAAGCATGTTTCCCATCCCTTTTAAACTGCTTATTACTTGTTTATCTTTCCGCCATATATTATATAATTGCACAGGTTTATTACGATTTTGGTCCTAGCCTCATCACTACCTCACCAAGGTTAGGACAGACACTTACCAGCACATGGGGTCGGTTTTGATGATGCTACACTCTTCACTTATATACAGATACCGGAGCAGCATTTGGTCAGCATCAGTAGCTCGGGAGCAAGACTTTAGTCCACCGAGACACCGAGTTAGCCTTGTGGGATGACCCAAAGGGTTATCACCGAATTCCTCGCTTTTTCCGTGATTCTGAGGCCTTGAAAACCTCGCTTTTAGTTGCCCTGATTTGCATGCACAGTCCGGGCGTAAAGCCGGAAAGCTTTTATGTTGAAATATGTGAATTATCTGAAATATTGGAAGAATTTTCATATTAATATTGTTAAAGTTTACTTTGGTCAACATTTGGGTAAACGGACCCGATACATGATTTGATGGTCTCTGAAGGTCCGTAGAAAAATATGGGACTTGAGCGTATGCCCGGAATTGGATTTCGAGGTCCCAGACCCGAGAAATTAAATTTTCCATGAAATTATTTTCTGTTTAAGGAAAACAAAAATAAAATTTGATCAAAAAGTAATGTTATCGAGCTCGTATTTTGGTTACGACGCCCGGTACATGTCATATATGTTGTTTAAGTGCTTCACATAAAGTTTGGTTGAAAATGGACGTCGTTTGACGTGTTCCGGCCTTAAATTGGAAAATTTTGAAGGTAATGAAATTTGAAAGATTTCTTGGATTTTAAGGCTCAATTTATTGATTTTTATGTTATTTTGGCGATTTGATCGCCCGAGAAAGTTCGTCTGATGTTTTTGAGTCAGTGTGCATATTTGGTTTAGAACACCGAGGGCTCAAGTGAGATTCAAATAGGTATCGGGGTGGTTTTGGACTTAGAAAAACTGCAGAAAATCTGTAGCAGGTGCACATGGATTTCCTTCTAAAGCAAACTTCAGGGTTTCCAATGTCCTTCTATGCAATAGCATTACAGCTCCGCGATCGCATTGTACAAAAATCCAGCCCCCACATTTTCCTCTATGCGATCGCATGGTCAAGCATGCGATCGAATTGAACAGCCTCCTTCATCTATGCGATCGCAACTCCCCATCCGCGATCACAATCACCACTGTCCCCTTACTCTATGCGATCGCATGCCTTGCCCCGTGATCGCACAGAGTAATTTTGCCCAGCAATTTTAAAGACCCAAAAACAGAACAGAAATGGTATTTCCATCGTATTTCTCAAACTCTCTCTTCTCTAAAGCTTCTAGGCGATTTTTGGAGCGATTCTTCATCAAACTTTCTTGGTCAAGTGTTGCTCAACTCGTTTTCTTCAACTTCCATTAATATTATTCGAATTCTTAGCCCTAAACATGTGAAAATAGGTAGAAAATTAGAGAATTGGGTAGAGTGAGGGTTTTCAAAGATTGGTGATTTAGACCTCATTTTGGGGTCGAACTTGAGAATGAAATATATATTCGGGCTCATGAGTGAATGAGTTATCGGAATTTGGTTCGAACCTCGTGTTTTGACCACGAGGGTCCGGGGTCAATTTTTAGATTTGTGGGCAGAATGTATTAGAAAATATATTTAGCCATTTGGATTAGTTTGTGAATTATTATCGATGATATTAAATCAATTTTGTATAGACACGATTGAATTGGAGCCAAATTTGAAAGGAAAGGCATTTCTTATGGATTGTGTTGGCCGTAAACTTCCAGATACGTGTTTGATCTATCCTAGCTTGAGGGAATAGGAGTTGAGTATATTTTTTACTTGTTAAGTGTTGAGACCGACATATAGGCATGGTGACGAGTATCTATACGTTGGGGGTCGAGCATAACTCTGTCTAAGGAAGGAGGTCATGGGTCGGACAAGAGGCCCAGTAACTCAGGTAGATTCAGTGCTACCTAGTTTGGAGGTGGAGATTCATATGGCAGAGGCCATCCTCCTAATACTTTTTAGTCAGCTCTTCAGGTTTCTCACAGTTCAGGTGGTCGTAGTTCTCAGCCGCATTACTCTGGTCACCAGTTCTACAGTGCACCATCAGCACCTATCAGTGCACCACCTCTTCAGAGTGTCCAAGGTCGTCGTCCCCAGCAGCCGAGGGCATGTTTGACGTGTGAAGACACGAGGCATATTGCCAGGTATTTCCCTCGAGCTTCGAGTAGCTCCCAACACCAGAATTCTCGTGCTATGATTCAGGCATCGGAAGTTCCATAACCTGCCCAGTCAGCTATAGGTGGTGGTAGAGGTATTAGAGGTGGAGGTAGAGGTCATAGAGGTGGAGCTCATACCGATAGAGGTAGAGGCCAGCCAGCAACTGATCGTCCTAGAGATATTGCTCAGGGTATTGGGGCCAAGCCCCGTTGCTATGCACTTCCAGCCAGACCAGAGGCTGAATCCTCAGATGGGGTTAGCACAGGTACTATTCCGGTTTATGATAGAGAGGCTTCAATTTTATTTGACCCTAGGTATACATTCATACATTTCTTCTTATTTTGCACCGTACCTGGTTCAACCTAGTGATCTACTGACTATCCATGTTTATGTGTCTACACTAGTCAGTGATTGTATTATGGTTGATCAAGTTCATCGGTCTTGTACTGTGGTGATTGGGGGTCTAGAGACGCATTTTAATTTATTGTTTCTAGATATGGTCGACTTCGATATTATATTAGGAATGGACAAGATATCTCTGTATCATGCTATCTTGGATTGCCATGCCAAGACTGTGACCTTAGCTCTGCTGAATTTGCCTCGTATAGAGTGGAAAGGAATTTCTGGTCATACTAACCGCAGTGTTATTTCGTATGTTAAGGCTCGGTTTATGGTTTAAAAAGAGTGTTTGTCTTATCTAGCCTATGTTCGTGATTCCAATATCGAGGTTCCCTCTATGGATTATGTGTCCGTGGTTTGCGAGTTTCCTAAAGGTTTCCCTTTAGATTTGCCGGATATGCCACCTAACATGGATATTTATTTTTGCATTGATATGGCTCTGGAACACAGCTCATATCTATTCTACCATATCGCATGGCCCCACCGAAGTTAAAGGAATTGAAGGATAAATTGTAGGATTTACTTGAAAATGCTTTCATTCGACCTAGTGTTTCGCCGAGGGGCGCGCCAGAATTATTTGTAAAGAAGAAAGATGGTTCGATGAGAATGTTCATTAATTACCATCAATTGAAAAAGGATACAATCAAAGATAAGTATCCACTTCCGCGGCTTGATGATTTATTTGACCAGCTTCGGGGTGCCAAGGTGTTTTCGAAGATAGACTTGAGATCGGGCAACCATCAATTGAAGATTAGGGCATCTTAAGTCCCTAAGACACCATTCTGCACCCAGTACGGACATTATGAATTCCTGGTTATGTCCTTTTGGTTGACAAGTGCCCAGAAGCTTTTATGCAATTGATGAATCGAGTGTTAAGGCCTAATTTAGACTTCTTTGTAATAGTTTTCATTGATGACATATTGATATACTCCCGCATTCAGGATGAGCATGCGCAGCATCTCATAGTGGCTCTTCAGACTCTGAAAAAAAGTCAACTATATGCAAAATTTTCGAAGTGTGAATTCTGGTTGAGCTTAGTTGCATTTATGTGTCATGTTGCTACGGAAGAAGGTATACAGGTTGATCCAAGGAAGATTGAGGCAGTCAAGAACTGGCCTAGACAACCATCAGGCACAGAGATCCAGAGTTTCTTGGGATTAGCAGGTTATTATCGGTGGGTTATGGAGGGGTTTTCATCTATTGCAACCTTGATGACCAGATTGACCTTGAAAGGTGCCCAGTTTGGTGAGGCGAGCTTTCAGAAGCTCAAGACAGCCTTGACTACAGCACCAGTGGTTGTTTTGGCCATAGTTTCGGGACCTTATACGGACTAGTGTGATGATTCCCGTATTGGGCTTGGTACAGTGTTGATGTAGGATGGCAAGGTCATTGCCTATGCTTCAAGGCAGTTGAAGATTCATGAAAATAACTAACCAGAACATGACTTGGAGTTGGCGGCGATCGTTCACAGATTTAAGATTTGGAGGCATTATTTGTATGGCGTGGCATGTGAAATATTCATCGATCACAAGAGCCTTTGGTACCTGTTTTAACAGAAGGAGTTAAATTTGAGGCAGAGAAAGTGGGTGGAATTGTTGAAAGATTATGATATCACAATTTTATATCACCCGGAAAAACCAAATGTGGTGGTCGATGCTTTGAGCAGGAAGTCAGCCAGTATGGGTAGTCTTGCTTATATTTCGGTTAGTCAGAGGCCGCTTGCCTTGGATGTTTAGGCCTTAGCCAACCGATTTGTGAGGTTAGATATTTCTGAGCCTAGTCGAGCACTAGCTTGCATGGTCGAGTGGGCTTGGGTAATTTCAGGATTTGTGCCAGTTATTGATTGTTTTCGCTTGGGCTTTGTTCCTTTAGCATATTGTGATGTATTCGTTCTGATTTTGGATAGATTCGACACGCGTGATGCCGATTTGAGGTTCTAAGGCATTGAGAGCTAAAGAGTTTGCCTCTTTGAGGTAGGTAATGATTGTAAATGATATCCTAAGGGTTTGAAACCCCGGACTGCACATCATAGTGCTATATTGAGGTGAGACACACGCTGGGCGATAAGCGTGGGGTCTTTTACTACTGGGGATTTTGAGTTGGTCAGTCCTGATTGATGATTTTACCGCGTATTTGACTTAAAATTATTTGTTATTATCATGATTTGGGCTGATTGCCATATTTTGGGCTTCGTGCCAATTATTTAAACCCCTTAGGGGATGGTTGTTGATATTCCTCACTGTTTTAGTTTTTACTTGAACTCAATCAGGTATGTTCACTCTTTTCAAAACTTAGCCAAGGTTATTTTGCTTAAACACTTGAAACGATATTTTCCATATAATTTTTGGGCTGAGCAACATATCTTACTGTTGCCCGAGGGACTTGTGTGATATTAACTAAGTAAGGCCGAGGGCCTGTATTGTGAGGATACTTTTTGGATCGTGTTTTACGCCGCAGTAGTATTATACTGATAATGATATGAGACCGGCGGCCTAGACATGATGCCACGAGATGGCTTGATATTGCGCTTGGGCCATAAGGGGCCTCTCCCAGAGTCTGCACACACCCAGTGAGCATCGTCGATGTTAAATGGATCGGGCTACACGCCATAGTGATATGTGGATCAGGTTGCACACCTCTGTCGTACTGGTACTATTTTATGTGGTTACTTTATTTCAGTTGTGTGCCATTATTTGTTGTTTGTGCTATTTCTTTCAATATTTACCGAATATTCTGGTGTTATCTGATAATTGAGTGTTGTGCCCGAGGAGCGGAAATTCTGTGCTTATCTGCTTATTTGTTTGCATTCATTTGCGTAGTAGCCGAAAAGTTATTTTCAAAAGAGGTTTAAACTGAGCTAAGATATTGCCAAAGACTTCACAGCTTCACTATTTTACTCAAAAGGTTTTTTCACTTCTTCTATACAACATGATGATTTGTGATACGTGTTTTCTTACTGCTGTTATTTCCCTTATTGCCCACTGAGTTGGAGTGTTCACTTTACTCCATGCACCTCATGTGCAGATTTAGGTGTTTGGTCACCTGGTAGCGGGTTTTGAGCTGATTGGAGATTTAGTTATCGGAGTTGAGCAAGGTGACGGCCAGTATTCGCGGCACCACATTTCTTCCTTTGATTTTAAATCCTATTCTATATATTACAGGCCTTGTAGTTGTATTAAGACTCTTCAAGATGCTCGTGACTTGTGACACCCCGGTTTGGACTTTATTTTGGGTTGTTTTCCGCACTTAAATGAGAAGTTTTCTGTTTAAAATTGTGATTATTTAATAATATTAAAATTGTATCACTTTTAATTACTATGGAAAGGCAAATGGGTTGGTTGGCTGGCCTTGTCTTCACGAGAGGCGTCATCACGACCGGATCGGGGTTTGGGTCCTGACAAGTTGGTATTAGAGCCTAGATTACATAGGTATCACGAGTCATGAGCAGGTTTAGTAGAGTCTCGTGGATCGGTACAGAGACATCTAAATTTATCCTCAAGAGGCTGTAGAACTTTTAGGAAAAACTTCATATTTTTTAATCCTTATCGTGCGTCACTGATTTAGCTTGAAAAGTAACTTTTGAAATTCCTTCCACGCGTTCGTGTGCGCGCATGAGCGAGTAGTATCAGATGTTCCTTGAGGGTTGGTGATTCCCTGATCGAGGGTCGAGATGTGATCTCTGTGAATTTTATGTTGGGCCAGTCTGCAGGACATGAGGCCGGATCTTTGCCTATGCTTTGAGCACTGAGGTGCTAATGGTGTGAGCAAATGTTTTGAACTTAGATGTCCGGTATTTTCCCTATTAGTGGGAATGACGGCTGGATAGCTATGTGATGAGTATGTTAGTACTGCGTGATATTTCTATATGACTTGGAAGTGTCGAGGAAGATCTGCTGGATGATAGGTGAACTGTTAAGTGTATGATTTCCATTGTGCTTAGATGTGTATCTCCGAGTAATGGGCATGTGAAGAATCTTTTCAAGTCTCCTAGTTGGGAGTGAAGTAAATTGCATGTTGCGATATGAGTTCAGACTCAGGAGGACTATATAACTACGTAATGTGAATGACAGTGGAAGGTATACGGAAATGTTATTTTGAGGTGAAGCATGTGGGTTATCTCATGTGGAGTGTTCTGAAGTGGTGTGATCCTTATGTGTATTTTAGGAGATCTCATGTGTAATTGAAGGGTACGTGTTCAAATTTGAATTTTCGGGTTGCTTTAGAGAGAAGGCTTAAGTGTTGCGGGGATGAATGTAAGATTTGCAGAAGATTTACAGTACTAGAATATTTGTGTTTTCACAAACTTATATATGATTTAAGTTTAATCTCAGTATGTTATTGCGGCCTCGGTGGAGTAAAAGTGTTGTGAGTTACTGAATGTATCTTGATCCATGGCTTCGAGCCAAGTAGGGGAGTCTAGTGTGAGCAGTTGATTGCACAGTTAAGTGCTATGTTGGTTCCATTTTTGGGTGTGCGAGTGAATTAGCTATGGCTAGAGTAAAGAAAATTTTGACGAAAATTATATTATGCTTCATAGAGCATGAGAATCACGGAATGTCTAGGGTTGTTGTTGGTGAAGAATGCTCGGTGCGCAGAGCAGCAAGTTGCTTGGTTGTATTGGGATGAGGATTTCATTATGCAGTATTGCAGTGCCAATGAGTCACGGGTGGTTATGTTTGTTGAGTCAGGTAAATTGCAGCTTGAATAAGAGTGAATGACTTGCAAGAATAGTTCTAATGTGTTCAAGAGTGTGTATACATTAATTGAGTGTTGTAAAGTTGCATATGTGGTTAGAGACTGTTGTTTTCATTTGAAGAGGTCAAGACTTGTTGTATTTCTATGTTAATTGTGGGATTCAATGTATTAGTGTCAGGAAAGTAAAAGTAACGGATTTTGATTCGCATGAAGCTTTTTAGAGTAAGTATTCTGGAATGTGGTGCTTCTGGAATATTTGAGAGAGTATTCAACGGCTTATGGGTCTTCGTCAATGTGGTTTTATGCTGGAGTCTCGTGTGGTAAACCTGGGTTGAGGAATTGTGGTGCTAGAGCAAGGGGAAATATCAAGTTGAAGATGAATCAGAAGGAAATTTAGATTGATGAAGTAGCTTGATAGTAGACCTGATCGGCATGGTAAGGATATGATTAATTCTATGTATGTGTTTGAGGTAATGAGTTCGTACAAGTATTTTGCAGCAATGCTCTTAGGTCGATTGCTTGTTTAGCTTGGTCTAGTTATAAGGATTTAGTCCTGGCAGTTTAGTTAGTGCAAATGGAATTGGAAGAGCTCCTGTTGGGTTTTACCGTGGTTTGGAGATGTATATTTTCTATGGGAATGCGGAGCATGTAATGTATAGTGATTTTTTTCTAGATGGGACCAATGAAAAGTTCTTGACTAGTTGAGTGCGTAGATGTATGTGGCTCGGAAGCGAGATAAATTTTTCATATTAACCTCAGATGTTATGATATATCCGGTATGTTGTAGAGGATCGAGACTTGCACGTGTTAGGTTACAGCTTAGTTTAGAAAGGAAGTCCATAAAACACTAAGGCAGCAGGTAGCCTCAGATAATCAAGGAAAATGGTACTGCTATTTGAAAGTGATTTGATGAGAGTATATGTTTCAGGCTATGTTGTGGTTGTGGATCCAGTGTATTGGCACGATATGGTGACTACCGGAATTTGGAGGCCCGAGTGGAATTTTTTTTTCTTGGTATATTAGATCTTGAATGTGATTTTAGGTAAGACCGGTCGTCTTCGTGTTGGGTTAGTTTGGACTACTGCGCTATGGGCTATGCCGAAAATGACAAACGTTGATTGGCGAGGTGCGTCGGAGTATGTTCTAGTAGAGTGGTGGACATTTCGGATGTGTTTCTTATGGCCGGGCATGACGCCAGGAAAGGTTGTTGATTTCGGTATTGATTTGGTGTCGGGCACTGGCAGAGTTGAGGAGTTGTGAGAATAGCTTCAGGATTTCCTTAAAAATAGTTTGTTGGTACACCAATATGGATGTGTGTTCTGGCTTGAGTCGGCTTGTTTGGCCCTAATTATATTATTTAGGAATAGGTTGATTCGACCGTGATTGAGCTTATCAATGATCTACAGAGATCTATGAGTTGTTTCCTGTGTTGCGAGACGTTATGATCTGCTGCTTACGGGCACACATGATGCGGTTCTATTAGGGTTCTTAGTAGAATTCGAGCGGGAAGAGTAATTGGGTATTTCTCGGCAAATGGCCTATTGGCTATGTCCTATCTGGTTTGCGTGGTAGATGTTACTTGTTCACTGCACATGTAATGATTTTCCTTGGTTACAGACGTCAAACTGTGCGTGGTTGTCAATTTCTAGCATAGTGTCTTGAGGTCTCATGTGGAGCAGTATTTGAATAGGATCGTGCATTGTAGCGAGGCTATGTGGAGATATGACCATACGGTTAGATTTGTGTGTTTTATTCTATGATGTGAGACAGTTTCTTAGCCTTGTGTCGTGACGGTACCGGAGAGCATGAGGTACAACTCTTCCAATTGAGTAATTTTCATGACTTGAGCATGTTTTTACTGTTTCTTATTAGTGCGCGTAGTTATCCAAGTTGTGGTTTAGGCCTGTAATTATGTGTCATGTCACCAGGGTGGTGTGTTTGGTTAGAAGAGATCGTTGGGATCATTAATGAATAAAAGCGGATTCGATTTCAGCATGTTGGAAGGTTAATATCGAGGTTCGGGTAGAACATTTATCTATGGTAATTGCCAGAGGAGAAATGGATTCATGAATGGTTGATCTGAGAAAATGGTTATGGTTTACTGCGTATTGCATTTATCGTTGGTAGTATATGAAATTGTTGAAATGAGACTCTAGCAGATAAGAATTTTTTATCATTATTTAGGTGTTGTGTACAGCTACTATAATAGAAATTATTGCTACATGTGTTAGAGTTATGGTTTATCACGTACTGGTACCAAGGTTGCAGATATGGGGTATTACAACTGGTTCAGGTTTATTCAAAGTATAGATGTGAGATTTCGACCTTGTAGAGGATTTCAGTAGTGGAAATGTGGTTCTGTGGTTTATGGACTAGGATGGATTGTGAAATTTTAGTTATATTGTGTTATCGAACCTATATGAGATAGGGTTACGTGGGATCACCACTGGGTATATGCATGGTAAGGTTATTGAGCTATCGGTTTGATCTTAGAACAACTCTGGGAACATTCGAGGATGAACGTGTGGTAAAGTGGGGGATGATGTAACGACTCGACCTGTCGTTTTGAGCTTTTGCACTTTGGTCACCAGTTATCGGGTATGACTTGCCCCGAGTTATATATTATGACTGATGTGGATTGTTGGTTTTGGTTTTCAGGAAAAATCAGAATGAATTCGAAAGAATAGCCTCAGTTGAAAGATTTGAATTTGAAAGGTTTGACCAAGAGTTGACTTATGTGTATATGTACTCGGGTCGAATTTTTATGATTTGAGTATCTCTCTTAGGTGATTCAAGACTTAGGAACGCGATCGGAATTGGTATTGGAGGTCTCGTGTGTAATTTGGCTTGAATTGGCGAAATTAGTATTTTGGCGATTTCCGGTTGATAGGAGAGCTTTTGATATGAGGGTCGTAATGGAATTCCGAGAGTAGTTGTAGCTTCGTTATGTGATTTGGGATGTGTTTGAAAATTTTCATGTCATTCGGTGGTGATTTGGTTGGGTTTTTTATCAAATGCGTGTTTCGGCAGTTTTGGAAAAATTAGGCTTGAATTCGATGTGAATTGATGGTTTTGATTTTGTTTGAGGTGTTTTATTGATTGGAACAAGTTTGAATGATGTAATGGGATATGTTGGCATGTTTGGTTGAGGTCCCGGGGGCCTCGGGTGAGTTTCGGATGGTCAATCGGACAATTTTGTGCCTCAAAAGATAGCAGAAAACTTGTAGGAACAGAGCTGCAGGATTTTGTTCTCTATGATAACGTAGGAGGATTGGTGGGGGATTGTTCTGTTATTCATTGCGTTCGCATTGTATAGGTTGCCATCGCATAGCTTGGGGAATTTGTTCTTCGCGAATGCGGGAGGTTAATCGCGATCACATATTGGGCAGTGCATTGCGATCGCATGTCATTTGGTGCATTCGCATAGAGTTAAATTGGAGCTGAGAATTTTTGTGCTTCGCTATTGCGAAGGTTTTCCTGTGATCTCATAGAAGGAAATTAGCCCGGGTAGAATGTTTTTAAAATCATCATGTTCGCGATTTCTGGTCTATTTTCACCCATGGCTTCCTGTTTTTGGAGATGTTTGGAGGAAATGAAAGAGGGATTCAAGGGGAATTGACTTGCGGTAAGAATCTTGGTCTCCATACTCGTTTTTATTGTGAAATCCACCTAGAAATTCATGTACATTTAGCTATAAATGGAAGAACTAGGGCTTGACTTTTGAGATTTTTAAATTGAAATTTGAAGGTCCATTTGAGGTCGGACTTGAGAGTTTTTTTATATGCATTGACTCGTGGCGAGATAAGGAATCCGTTGGAAATGAAAAATTTTGAGTTTCGAGAAGTGGTCTCGGGGCTCGAGTTTTGGCAATTTCGGGATTTTTTTCCCGTTATTGATTATTTTCGCTTGGGCTTTGTTCCCTTAGCATATTGTGATGTATTCGTTCTGATTTTGGATAGATTCGATGCGCATGAAGGTTGATTTGAGGGTTTAAGGCGTCGCGAGCCAGAGATTTCGCCGCTTCGAGGTGAGTATTTATTGCAAATGATATTTTGAGTGTTTTACTATTGCCCGAGGTGCTTATGTGATTTTGACTGAGTATGGTCGAGGGCCTGTGTTGTGAGGAGACTTTTTGGATCGCGCTGCAAGCCGTAGTAGTGTTACACTGATACTGATATGAGGTAAAGGGCCTAGACTTGATGCCACGAGATGGCTTGATATTGCGCTTGGGCCGTTAGGGTCTCCCTACGGAGTCTTCACACCCCCAGCGAGCGTCGCCGACGTTAAATAGATCGGGCTGCACATCGCAGCGATATGTGGATCGGGCTGCACGCCACAGCGGTACTGGTACTGTTTTATGTGGTTACTTTATTTCAGTTGTCTACCATTATATGTTGTTTGTGCTACTTCTTGCAATATTTACCTAATATTCTGCCATTATCTGATAACTGTGTGTTGTGCCCGAGGGGCGGAAATTCTGTGCTTATCCATACTATTTGTTTGCATTCATTTGCGTAATTGCCGAAAAAGTCATTTTCAAAACAAGTTTAAACTTAGCTAAGATATTTCGAAAGACTTCACAGCTTCACTGTTTTACTTTAAAAGGTTTTTCACTGATTCTACATGATGATTTGTAATACGTGATTTCTTACTACTTAATTGTTATTTACCCTTATTACTCACTGAGTTTGAGTACTCACTTTACTCCCTATACCTCATATGGAGATGCAGGTATTTGGTCACCCGGAAGCGGGTTTTGTGCTGATTGGAGATTTAGTTATCGGAATTGAGCAAGGTGTCCGCCAGCATTCGCGGCACTGCATTTCTTCCTTTGAATTTAAATCTTACTCTGTATATTGCAGGCCTTTTAGTTGTATTTAGACTCTTCTTGATGCTCGTGGGTTGTGACACCCTAGGTTAGGCTGTATTTTGGGTTATTTTCTGCACTTAAATGAGAAATTTATGTTTAAAACTGTGGTTATTTAATCATATTAAAATTGTGTCAATTTTAATTATTGTGGAAAGGAAAATAGGTTGGTTGGCGGGCCTTATCTTCAAGAGAGTCGACATCACGATCGGATAGGTGTTTGGGTCGTGACAGGTCGGTTGTGCTGATACTACACTCTGCACTCTGTGCAGATACCAGAGCAACATTGGTGTGAGCACGTGATTTTTTCTTCACGAAAATTACTCCAAAAGAAATCGAAAAATAAAACAAGTTACCTTCGAGTATTATTTTGAGAATTTGCGCGACATTTTGGTAATTATTTTGTTCGTGAATGTTCACTTTTTGGTAGTTAAATGAAAAATACAAAAACTACATGTTGCATGCGTATTTAGGATTTAATTGTGCATTTAGGAATTAATTAAACTATAATTTGGTCTTAAAAGTGAAAATCACAATAACAAAATATGCATTTTACTCTATTTGCCGTCATTGTGTGATTTTATTCTAATTAAATGTTTATATTGCGTGTTAATTGTTCTTAAGTGTTAAATAATATTTGTGCAGTTTAATTTTGATTGTTACAAATTAATCTAGGAATTTTTGCATTTAGAATTTTTTTAAAAGAAAAGAAGAAGAGTTGAACAAGGAATCAAAATCGGACTGGACCGTTTTACTGACCCAAATTTCGACCCAAAAAATATGCCTTTGCCCAGTCCAATTGGTCCGTCACTCAGAGGTGCACGAATGGCACCGTTCGTTTTTGTCACAATTGAGCAGGGTCGTTGTTCTCAAATGGAACAACGGCCAGGATCACCTCTTTCATTCTCGACCAGTTTTACCTACACCGGTCTCGCCCCACCCTGAAAACAAAACGACCCCGTTCCATTTAGTTGAGTTGATCAGGGCCGTTGGATTACATCATCCGATGTCCCAGATTAAATGAGCTATATTTAATATATCAAACACCCCCCTCCCCCCCCCCTCCCGCCAAACCCTCAGCCCCACCTCATTCACACACCCGCACACCCCCCCCCCCCCCGTCTCTCTCTCTTCGCCTCTTTCAGAGAGACCAAACACCCCAAGAACCCTAGCTAGCTGCCCCCTCACCCCTTAACACCCTAGGACCATCTAACCACTCCTGTTCCAAATATAGCAACTGTTTGGTTCGAATCCTCCCAGAACTTCTCGAATCTTCAATTGAAGATTCGAATCAGACGGAAACTTATACCGACCAGCCGCAAGCTCACACCAAACGATCCCTTGACTTCCCTCGTGACCAAACCAATCTTGGTTTGGTTCAAATCTAACCAGAAAGTTCGAACCCCAAATCAAGCCCTCAAGAACCCTAGAAATCTAAATATGGAGTCTGGATGAATTAAAAGTGGATTTGGGGTCCAATTGACATTAGTCGATGTGTTCTCTTTTAAGAACACTTTAACTAAGGTCTGTTCGAGCCCAAAGTTGTTCAAGTTCGAGTTGTCCGTCTTTGGCTTCCTTTCAAAGGTATCTATTTTCTTCTCCTTTGATTCTATGTTTTTATCTGTTTACCTGTTTAGTTTAGTTCTCATTTTTATTTTCTTTTAGTTTATTCCATTTAATTCTGTTCATCTCTGAATGACCTTTTATTTGGTCGATTCTTTTGTTTGATTGTTAAATGTATTTGTGTGATGAGCTATGTGTTTAACTTCATTAAAATCGCCAAGTAATTAGTTCATATTTGGGCCCCTGTTTTGCCCCAAAGCCATGAATCAACATGTTTGTATATTCTGTGTTTGTTGTTATTATTGCTTATATGGTTAATTAAATAAGTTTCATCAACTGAAATCACCTGAAAACTAGAGAAGCATGATTGTTCATTCTAGTATAATTTCCAGCAAGTTCTCTCTTCTATGTTAAGACTTGCATTGATTTGCTTGTTCAGTATTTCTTCAATCTTAGTTTGCATTATCAAATACCTACTTGATCAATTGGTGTTGAGTTGGTCAGGATTGGTTCCCAATGTGACCAACTCATGCCATTTGATTAGAACCTTTTTTGCAATCAGCGATTGAACTTAGGATATGGATTGGATATAGTTGTATTGATTCAATGAATAATCAGAAGTTAGTTCTGTTCAGTTGTAAGGATTAAATAGATCTAAGAATTAACATGTTTTAATATTGATTAATAGATTAAGAGCAGGGCAGTAATAACATTAGGATTATAGAGGTATTTTGGGAATAGAAAATGGTCAAAATTGACTAAATTAATGGTTCGTTAGTTAAGCACTAATAAGACAAGAGCTTATTCATTAGTTTAATGCTAATGGGGAACAAGCCCTTATATCATTCCGTAATTTAGGGAATAAAATAAGGAAAATCATTCCTTAGTAGGATTTAGGTAAAAATGGGCAAAGGAGGTCAAGTCTACGGGGTTACTATAAATACATAAAGTTGAGGATTAGTTAGGGACTGGATTATTTGGAGAGATAGTCTAGAGTGAGATAGAGGACGGAATTTTGAGATCAGATTTTCAAAACTTAAGTGGAGATATAAATAGATTTTGAATCTTAAGAATTTCCTATTTTGACAGCCAAAAACTGAGAAGATTCTGCTTTCCTTCCCTGTTGAAATCAACATTAATTTCTATTGTTTCGTTGAAGCGTCAAGCTTCTTTCTTGAGTGCTAAAAAAATCTGAAGTTATTGCTTCTTTTTCAATTGGTTACTTCTCTGTTTGTCCGTGTTTGTTTTCTATTACTACTGGTATTCAAGTGGTTTCCTGGGTTTAATGTTGGATTTTTATTGGGTCTAGAGTACTTGTTCCATTGAGCATCTCGGTTTTCTACTTGGTTAATCTATTCTTGGGGTTTCCTGTGTTGTTTGTTACTGGATGTTCTACTGGTTTGTTGTACTGCTATTGATGTGCTACTACTGCTTCTACTGATCTTCCTCTCCTCTTTTCTTTTCCAAATACCAGGTACACAACTGATATATTGGTTCAATGTAAGCTGAAATTTGAAGCATGAATGAAAAATGAAGAGTTGAAGTTGTTTTGAATTCCTTTTAGTTGTATATTGAACATTAACTACATACATATAATATAAGTGTGGGATATGTATAACTCAACAATATTCTGTAGTAGTTTAGTTGTAAACCTCCACCCTCGCATGCTTAGTTAAAATGGATTGATGTTGTAGAAACCATGTTTTGTGGTTTCAGTATTATTTGTTAAATAGTATATCTCAAAAGCATGTTAGGCTCTTTAGACTATTTCCAAATACCCGATTGTACCTCATTGAACAAAAGTCTTGCTTTGGAAACTTGTAGGAACGTTGTTTAATTAGATAACACTTGATTCTGTTAGGCAGCATATAGGCTAAATATTCGCATCCATGTTGATAATATTTTCCAGCCGTTAATTCCATTAGTCTAAATCAATGTTAGAAATGTTAGTTTAAATCAATTTATAGAATGGTTAGTTCGTTTTCAATATTTTGTCAATCTCGTACGCAAGTCAGCTTTATTAGTTCGTTTATAGAATAAGGCATAAAGCAATTTTTCATCTTTCGAGTTCGAGTGCATTTTTCTGTTAGCCTCTAGTATAAATCTAATAACTAATAAGAGACCCAAACTCGCCAAGCATGTAAATAAATTTGGACTTTTTTTGTATTTAGAGACGAACTTAATAAAGAAAATGTAGCCTCCTTAGATTTATCCTTTTAAAATAAATGAGACGTGCTTCGCCAAATAAAAAGGCACAAAACTGCGGGCCCACATAAATGTATATATTAACTCCGTAGATTTCGGGATTGGCCGTTTATAGAATTTCACGACCTTCTCAAGAATAATAATATGTTATCATCTTTAGCCACGTATTTAATAATGCTATCTTCCCTAAACTCGAGTGTGCATTTCTTGTGGCCCAAATCCAAATCACAAAACGTCGAATCAGATATGTTCTGGATTGAGGGTTCATTTCATGCGGCGCAATCCAAAGACATGTCTCAGAAGACGTTCAATTTTCTTTAATAAATTAAATAAAAGCGGTTAAAAGTTAAAATTGGCATATAGCTTCATATGTATTAAAATCAGATAAATAAGCTAAATACTATAGTTGAGCGACCGTGCTAGAACCACAGAACTCGAGAATGCCTAAAACCTTCTCCCGGGTTAACAGAATTCCTTATCCGAATTTCTGGTACGCTGACTGTTAAACAGAGTCATTCTTTTCCTCGATTCAGAATTCAACCGGTGACTTGGGACACCATAAATCTCCCAAGTGGTGACTCTGAATTAATTAAACAAATCCCGTTTTGATTGTCCTTTAATACTCCATTTGCCCCTCGCGAGGGCGGTAAAAAGGAGGTGTGACAGCTCTGGCGACTCTGCTGGGGAGCAGAACCCAGAACAACTGGTTCAAGGTTAGAAATCGAGTTTAGAATTAATTTTTGTGTTTAGCATTAACTGATTTTGCTACATGATCTGTGCTTAATGTGCTAATTGACTGCTTTTACCACTTTGATATTTCGTGAACTGTATATAAACTGTTCCGAAACCCATCTCCTCGCAGAGTCTTCTAAATCATGAAGAAGGGTTCAGTTCGTGTGACTTCTTTTCTGCTTAGAGTCAATCAAATTTTTAGAACGAGTCTGGATAAGTTGCAAAGCCGGGTTGAGCTTTTGTATCCCCAGTACGCTGCACCCCCCCCCCCCCGGCTCGAGCTGTCCGCTCGGGTAAGCCAGGTCTAAAACGAACACCCAGGTTCTGAACCTAGAATAACTCAACTTTATGTCGGATCCCTAGTAGGAACGCTCATCTACATCATGTGCTTTTTTGACTTAGGGGACTCAACATAGGGGTTGGGTCTGTCTAGGAATAGCAACCTGAAACAGAAAAGACCATCCTCGTGCATCCTACTTACGCTCTGTGCATTTATTTTTTTCGGATCCGCATGTTGACCGGCTTCTGAATCTAAGGGAATGTTAGACAAAATTTGGAAAATTTGAGAAAAAGAGTAAAATAGCAAGTGGAGAGTTAGATGATTAATTTAGAAAAAACCAATATCTAAGTACTGTCGAAACTCTGCCAAAAATTTGAGGAAAAAAACTATTTTACTTTTAAAATTGTTTGTTTACCCAAAAGGCAGGAAGTGTGTAGAAAAGAGTATTTTATTTTAGTTTGCTTTGTTTTCAAAAAAATGGAAAGGAAAAATAGTTTGTTTGCTATAAATGAAAAAGGAAAAAATATGTTTGTTTCCAAAAAATTAGTTAGTATATTTGCCCGAACTATATTGGTTTGATTCTCACCAGATAAGAGATACGTCGGCAACCTTCATCGGGTCCAACTTCCCCTTTTTTTAAAAGATAACCGGAAAATGTCGAAAATGTTATAAGTCGGGCGACACCGTTATTGTCAAAAATAGCCATATTTTCCTGAAAGAGATGCAGGAAGGCTTGCTTTTGCATAAACGGCCACTTTGGGTCATCTCTTGAATTTTCTTGACCAGTCAACCTCAAAGCCTTAAAATATTTGTTCATGAAGTGCTGAAAGGTCGTGTTCGTAAAACGAGTCTTTCTCTTCTTTAAAGTTGTGAAAAATGGACAAGAAATTTGTTTTATATTTGAGTCAAATATAGGTTTTCCCTTTTTTTCTAAATCACCTTAATAAATGTGCAAGATGAGCACGACCAAAAATAAACCCTTAACGGTCCTTAAAGAGATCCCTCTGCAGCTCCACAGGTGGTGGAATGATATAAGAAGCCGATAGCAGAAAGGCAGTGATAAAAATTCTGGGTATCCTTGTCGGTTTATTGGATATTAAGTCGAAGGTGGATGTTATTGAGGCACTGGTACCTTTTTGGGATCCTGCACACAACATATTCCGATTTTCTGATTTCGAACTTACACCCACCTTGGAGGAAATGGCAGGTTATGCGGGTCTCAGCCCAAATTTCAGAACTCTTTAACCTTTGGCACCAAGGCCAGTAATTCCACACAAATTCCTGGACTTGTTAAGTATCAGGCGGAATGCCCTAGAGGAGAAGATAGCAGCCGGCTATTGCGCGTTTTAGTTTTTGTATCGGCGATTGGTAACCCCCGAGGCTTTGAAGAGCCCAAACTTGTTTTGACTCATGCTGGAAACAAAGAAAAATGGGAGGCTAGGCGATTTTTAGCTTTCATGGTAGCTTTCATGGGAGTTGTGATTTGCCCTCGGGATGACGGTCACATAGAGATCGGCATTGCTGGGATGTTGGATGTTGCAAACAAATGAGTCAACGGCTCAGTAATTCCTTCAATCGTAGTTGAAATCTATCAAAAAACTATATGCCGAGAGGGAGGGAAGTTCTTTCAAGGTTGTAACTTGTTTCTGTAATTGTGGATGCAGGAACACCTTTGCCATCGAGTTGGGTACATGAATTACGGACTGACGGGATTGAGTTGTATTGAAGAATTTGGGACTCGGATAACATGCATTGAGTTCCCCGAAGAAACAGAGGCTTGGCTATCGCTTTTGACATCATTGACTGCTGACAAAATCGAGTGGACCCTAGGGTGACTTCCTGATACAGAAGCTATATATACTTCAGCTGAAGTTCCCTACATCCTCTTAAAGGGAGTTCGAAGCATCCCCGTACAGGGTCTTGCGTCAACTGGGGAGGTTTCAAACTATTCACAATGACGAAAATTTAAGCAAGAAAGTTATTGAACTAGGCCCAAAAGATGTCTTTCTTGAAGGAAAACTCCGTGAAATCTGGAATCAGTGTAAGTTCCTCGAGCCTAAAACCATAGTGAGAGATTGAGCTAAAGGCAACGTAGTCCCTAAGTACAATGCTTGGTTCTGGAAAAGGTTCTTGATTCAGCAAAGGCCCACCAAAAGGCCCCACGTCCAATATTTCACGGAATCATCTCAGTCACAATGGGGCTGGCTGGCAAGAGAAGAAGGTTATCGGGCAGAAATTGGTAAGTTGAAGCAGTAGGATGAAAGTTTGAAATTCGAGAACAGTTCGCAAGTTGATGCAGATCAAGGTGAAAAGAATAAATTTGCCAGGGAACGAAGCGCTTAGGGCCCAAATCCAAAAATCGAGAATGGTCACTGATAAACAACCGATGAGTCGGCCAGATGAGCAATTGATAAAAAGGCTAAAAAATGTAGTCAGAGAATATGGGGGCAGGTTGGAAATGTCTGAAAATGTCAGGGCAGAACTCAAAGCACAGTGGGCTACGAAAGCAAATGAACGTCGCCAATACTTGGATCAACTGAAATGGGACCACAAGAAAATTTTTGTCAATTTTAAGAGAAAGGTGGATACCCTTGAGGCTAAAGCAGTTAAGTAGGTTAGGGATATCGAAATTGAAAGTGGAAACTGTTACGACCAGTTGGGCCAAATGGAGGTAGAAGTGCAACAGCTGCAGAATCAGCACCTGAAGGATTCTCAAGCGTTAAAGGCATGCAGTAATCAGATAAAACACCTGCTTATGGAAAAGAAGCAAGCAAGGGACAAGATTAGAGCCATTGCTCTCTCTATTTTCATAAGATGTCGGGTTTGTAAAGACATGACCCCTACTACTTTTATCTAACCAGTGCTAATCTATGTGAACCGGACCATGAATGAATTAGAGAAACTTAAAAGGGATTTGGAACCTACGCCCGTGGTGAGGCCGAGCGATGCTCCGCGGGCCCCCATATTTGAAGCTTTAGAGAATGCGTTGTTCGTATCCGTATTTCTCTATTTTGTGCCTGTGGTTTGTTTGTCCATTGTCTTTTTGCGTCAAAGTATGTCTGTAATATTGTAGCTTGTATTTTATTTTAATTTTCGTCTGTTAATTTTATTGTGCAAAAGTTTTTAGTTAGTAACAGTTTGTTTTAGTAATGAAAAATTGAAAATCTTTTTGGCACGAACTATGCCTTGTCTGATTCATGTGGGGACATGATACGTAGGCAATCCACATAAGATTCGACCACCGCTAAAAAATAAAAAGGGGGAGTGAATGAGAGAAACTTGAAAGAGAGAGAGAAGAAGAAAAATAAAGGTTTTCTGAAACACTTGAAAGAAGCACAAATAAAATAAGTCGGGATGATGCATGCGGTCGAAGCAAAAATATGTTATAAATGGTTTACTTCCTAAGAACATTGTATCCTCCAATGTGCAATTGCAAAATATGTTAAAACTCTAACGCTAACAAGTTTGTTGTTTTTCCAGTCTAAACCAGTTAGTTTGTTAGAGCGTACCTGCACCGTACCATTATCAAACAAGATCAAAAAGGGCACATACCAGAAAGCATGACTGGCTTAGAAAATAGTGTAGAGTCGGAAAAGACGACAAATTAGATGCCGAAGGAGGCCATGGAAAAAATGGAAAAGATGAGGCTGGAAATGAATGAAACGCAGCTAGCCTTGGCTAGAGAAAAAAGGGACCTGAACCACCCATTACTCCTATTCTCCCACCAGGACACACGCTTGAATACCCTTCCCCCGGACTTTCAAAAAGTTTCCCAAGCCATCACTACTATCAGGGAATAGAGGCCTATGATCCCCAAGCTCCACTACCCAGTCCGAATCCTCCTCCCCAAAATGTTCCTATCTTTGTGGCACTTCCCCCAGCCACGTTGCATAGATCGTCTAGTGAGTCATTGTTTCAGTCTCACGATATACAACATTACCCCCCCTGAACTCATATTCAAAGCACCCGAGCCACATACCTATGATCCACACTTTGAGGTCAAGGCGGAGATTGATGTAAAAATTTAAAAGCCTGGAGCAATCCTTCAGGAATATGCACGGGTTAGGCAACCAGGTCAGTGTGGCCTACAAGGATCTATTCCCTTTCCCCGACGTCTAATTACCGGCAGGGTTCAAGATGCCCAAGTTCAATTTATACGAATAGCATGACAATCCTATGGCACATCTGCGGCTTTTGTAGCAAACTGAGAGGAGCAGGTGGCAAGGACGAACTACTGATAGCTTACTTTGGCCAAAGCCTGAGTGGGTCAACACTGGAGTGGCATACGAGACAAGATTCGAGCAGGTGTTACACCTGGGACGATCTAGCACTAGCTTTCGCAGGTCACTTCCAGTATAACCTCGAGATATTCCCTGACCGTCTCATGTTGCTAAAGCTTAAGAAGAAGCCCGGGGAGAGCTTCCATGAATTTGGGTTCTGATGGAGAGAACAAGTCGACAGAGTTGATCCTTCAATGAGAGAGGGGGAAATGGTAGACTACTTGCTGCAAACACTAGAACCAACTTACTTTGGTCACTTGGTAATGTCAGTTGGCAAAACCTTCAATGAAGTAGTGAAGATGGGGGTTATGATAGAAGAGGGACTAAAGTCCAATAAGATCTTGAGTTACTCGGCAATTAAGGCAATGACTCGGGCTATTCAGATGCGGCAGGGGAGGTGCGATTGGAAAGAAAAAGAAGGAAGAAGTTGTCAGAGTCGAGGCAAGCAGTTGGTCTAGGTCGATCAAACCCTACTACAACCAACCCATATCCTACCATCAAAATAACCCATACAGCTCACCACAACATTACTATCCACCACCAGAACCACACTTCTCCGTACATCAAACCTAGACATACACTCAGCGTCCGGTTTGCCCATAATGGTGCGCGCCGGCTCCCCAAAACGCATATCCACCTCCACAGAACACATACCCACCTTCACAAAATGCATATCCACCACCAAGGGCCTACAGGAACCCTCCAGGGGCAGGTTTCCGGGGAAATCAGGTTTCTAGAAATGAAAGACTACAGAGACAAAGAGCCTTCACTGAGTTGGGAGAAACCTATATCGCCTTGTTCCACAAGTTGAGGAAGTTAGGTTTGTTGAGTCCTGTTGATCCTAGGTTGCCAAATCCCCTGCCCCAAAATGTGGACCAATCGGTAAGCTGCGAGTAATGCTCAGGATTGCCAGGGCATGATACTGAAAAATGTTGGAGGTTGAAACGTGCAATACAAGATCTTATTGATTCCAACAAGATTGATGGCCAGACACCAGAGGCACCCAACATCAACCAGAACCAATTGCCAACACACCACAAAGCCCACATGATCGAGCTTGTGCACGAAGGAGGGGATCCAAAGAAACCCTCACAGACAGTGATGATGATCTGTGCCACTCCGAAAGAAAAATTGATCAATGGGAAACCAGGGGTACAGGTGGAGAAGGTAGATTTCAAGCCGGTGGTGATATTGGGGAAGAATCCATCCACTGCTCCAAAGAAACCAGAATTAGCCAAAGTGATAATATCGAGAGCATCATCTGCACCCGTATTTGTTCTAAAGGGGGTCTGCCGGGAACCGGTCATCATCAAGACGGTAGTCCAACTGCCAGTGATTAACAGCAAAGTCGTGCCTTGGAAGTATGAAAAACCATTAGTAATGTACAAAGGCAAGAAAGTAGAGGAAGAAACATGTGAGGCTCAGGGATTAACTCGTTCGGGGAGGGTTTTGCTCCTGTAGAGTTAAGGAGGTCCAATCCAGCGGTGGCAAAGAAGCCGGTGACGGAAGAAAAGGCTGAGGAGTTTCTGAAGAAAATTAAGACACAAGACTACTCTATTGTAGAGCAGTTAAGGAAGACTCCAGCATATATTTCGTTGCAATCCTTGTTGATTCATTCCAGCGATCATTGCCAGGCACTAATGAAAATACTGAACGAGGCTCATGTCCCGGATAAAATCTTTGTAAATCACATGGAGAAGATAGTGCAAAAAAATCTTTGAAGTAAACCGAGTGATGTTTTTTGATGATGAGTTGCCAACAGAGGGTACAGAACATAACAAAGCCCTATATTTGACCGTGAAATGTGAAGACTCGGTGGTCACCCGAGTGTTGGTTGATAATGGGTCAAGTTCCAACATATGTACTTTGGCTACTTTGAACAAGCTGAAAATTTATCATGACCGGATTCAAGGAACAACGTTTGCGTCCGAGGTTCCGATGGAGGTGGTACCGACACGATGGGCGATATCATAATGGAATTGACCGTTGGTCAAGTGGAATTCACCATGGAATTCCAAGTTGTGGATGCGGCAGTATCATACAATCTTCTACTGGGGCGACCATGGATCCATGCTGCCAAAATAGTACCTTCTACATTACACCAGATGGTGAAGTTTGAGTGGGACCGGCAGGAGATAGTGGTGTACGTAGATGACGGTACAAGCATTGTGGGTGATGATATTGTGCTATTCATAGAAACTGGTGATGACAAAGGGCCATGGGTGTACCAGGTTTTTGACGGGGTTTCAGTGAATAAAATTTCTGAAGGCGAGGACCTCCCACTCCCCAGGATAGCTTCCGCAACAGTCATGATGGTTTCAGAGATAGTGGGTAATGGGTTCGTGGCAGGAAAATGTCTGGGGGCTGAGCTTAAGGGTATTGTTCAACCTGTCTCCTTGCCCAAGAATTTAGAGACCTTTGGATTGGGATTCAAACCTACTGCAGCAAATGAAAAGCGAGCTCGGAAAATGAAGAAGAGAGTTTGGGTTATTCCCAAATCAGTTCCGCATCTCTCCAGATCGTTTGTTAGAGCAAGTGTCAAGAGGTCATCGGTCCCAAAAGTCTTAGGACCATTGATTGGGCTAGACAGGGATTTGAATTAGAGTTTTGAAAGGCTATTCGCTGATGTCAACATGATAGAAGTTGGAAAGCGTTCCAGTAGAGCAGATATACAGTTTGTGGGGCCCAGGGCCAATATCAACAATTGGACGGCTACTCCTCTTCCTACCCGGAGGGAGTCTTGGTAGTAGGCTCTGGATTTTCTTTCTTGTTTCCTGAATTATTCCAGAGTCGTAATCCAGGTTTTGTTTTATTTGTATTCGGTAAAAGTGTGAAACTCTATTATCCCGCATCTTAATAAAAGTGAAAGTTTTCTCTTCTTGTTTTGTTTTAATTTTGTTTCTTCTTTTTCTTTCTAAACAGATCTCTTTATACTAGTTCTAATGACATGGCATGCACAACGGATCTTCAACACAGTCTAAATAATAAATCTAATTCCGATTTCATTGCACAAAAGGTCTATTGTGATGATGAATCAGAATACGATGAGGATGAGGCATTTGAAGAGATAAACAGAGAATTGAGCCAGTTCGAAGAGAAACATAAGCCCAATTTGAAAAACACTGAAGTTTTCAATTTAGGGGATGTCGGTGATGTCAGTGATGTCAGGGAAACCAAAATAAGCATCTATATTGAGCTGGGCATTAGGGAAAAACTAATCAAAATACTTGTTGAATTCAAAGATGTTTTTGCATGGTCGTATAATGACATGTCGGGTTTAAGCACTGATCTAATGGTTCACAAATTGCCCACTGATCCGGCATGCCCTCCCGTCAAGCAGAAATTGAGGAAATTCAAGACAAATATGAGTGTGAATATTAAAGAAGAAGTAACCAAGAAGCTGTATGCAAAGGTTATTCGGGTCACTCGATATCCTTATTGGCTAGTTAATGTGATGTCAGTGCCAAATAAAGATGGGAAGATCAGAGTATGCGTCGACTACCATAATCTGAACAGGGCAAGCCCAAAAGATAACTTTCCCTTACCCAATATCCATATATTGATCGACAATTGCGCTGGGCATGAGAACGGATTTTTGTGGATTGATATGCTGGGTATCATCAGATGCTAATAGATGAAGAAGATGCAGAAGAGACGACTTTCATTACGCCATGGGGGACTTAGTGCTATCGGGTAATGCCATTCGGTTTGAAGAACGCTGGGGCAACGTACATGAGAGGAATGACTACTGTGTTTCATGACATGATTCACAAAGAGATTGCGTTATACGTAGATGATGTGATCATCAAATCCAAGCGTCAGGAAGATCATGTAGCAGACCTTAGGAATCCAAATGTGCGTTTTGTGTTCCATCTGGAAAGCTATTGGGATTCATCGTCAGTCAGCGAGGCATTGAGTTGGACCCGTAAAGATCAAATACATCCAGGAATTGCCGCCGCCAAAGAACAAAACAGAATTAATGAGTCTGTTGGGGAGGCTAAATTATATCAGAAGGTTCATCGCTCAACTCACGACGACTTGCGAGCCCATATTTCGGATGCAAAAGAAAGATGCTACGGTAGAATGGATGGCATAATGTCAGGAAGCATTTGACCAAATCAACGGGTATCCATCAACCCCACATGTGTTGTTCCCACCTCAACCAGGAAGACCGTTGCTTCTCTATCTAATAATACTGGAGAATTCATTTGGTTGTGTACTGGGGCAACATGATGTCACATGAATAAAAAGCAAGCCATCTATTATCTCAGCAAGACGTTTACAGTCTATGAGGCTAAGTACACTCAACTTGAGAAGACATGTTCCGCCCTAACTTGGGTGGCACAAAAGTGTAAGCATTATCTGTCGTCCTATACTACTTACCTCTTTTCCCGCCTTGACCCATTGAAGTATATTTTCGAAAAGCCTATGCCCACAGGGATATTGGAAAAATGGCAGATATTACTCACAGAGTTTGAAATCCTCTATATGATGAGGACGGCCATGAAATCCCAAGCACCGGCAGCTCATTTGGCTGAGAATCCTGTTGATGAAGAATACGAGCCTTTGAGGACGTATTTTCCAAATGAAGAAGTGATGCATATAAAGGAGTTAGAATTGATTGAGGATCCAGGGTGGAAGCTTTTCTTCAATGGGGTTGCGAATGCAAAAGGAGTTGGAATAGGGGCGATACGTATTTCGGAAACAGGACATCACTATCCTGTTACGGCTCAGCTACGTTTCTATTGCACCAACAATATGGATGAGTATGAGACATGCATTCTAGGCCTACGGTTAGCTATGGACATGGATGTCCAGGACGTCTTGGTCTTCGGAGACTCGGACCTCCAAGTACATCAGATTCAAGGTGAATGGGAAACAAGGGATTTAAAGCTTATACCATATCGACAATGTTTGCACGATCTGAGCAAGATGTTTCAATCAGTGGAGATAAGACACATCCCAAGAATTCACAATGAGGTTGCCGATGCTTTGGCCACTTTAGCATCGATGTTGCACCACCTAGACAAGATTCATGTTGACCCATTACATATTCAGGTTCGTGATCAACATGCCTATTGCAACATGATAGAGGAAGACATGGATGGCGAGCCATGGATTTATGATGTCAAGGAATACCACAGGATGGGGATATACCCGGAGCAGGCAAGCGGAGATCAAAAGAGAGCCATTCGACGATTGGCAAATGGATTTTTCCTCTGTAGAGGAGTGTTGTACAAAAGAACCTCAAATTTGGGATTGTTGAGATGTATAGATGCTGGTCAAGCCACGACAATAGTGACAGAGTTACACGCTAGAGTTTGTGGGCCCCATATGAGCGTCAATGCATTGGCAAAGAAGATTCTGTGAGGAGGATATTATTGGCTCACTATCGAGTGTGATTGTATCAGTTTTGTACGGAAGTTCCATCAGTGTCAGGTGCACGGAGACCTAATTCATTCTCCCACCAACAGAATTGCACACAATGTCAGCACCTTGGCCATTTGTCACATGGGGCATGGAGGCAAGCCTCGAACGGTCACAGGTTCATTCTGGTAACCATTGGCTATTTCACCAAGTAGGTGGAGGCCAAGACTTTCAAGTCAGTGACCAAGAAGGCAGTGGTGGATTTTGTGCATTCCCATATCATCTGTAGATTTGGGATCCCCAAAGTGATCATCACGGATAATGGTGCTAATCTTAACAACAGTTTGATGAAAGAAATATGTCAACCGTTCAAGATTACACATCGTAATTCCACCCCATATCATCCCAAGGCGAATGGAGCAGTTGAGGCGGCTAACAAGAACATATAGAAGATACTGACGAAGATGGCAGAAGGGTCCAGGAAATGGCATAAGAAGTTGCTGTGTGCATTGTTGGGTTATCGCACTACTGTTTGTACTTCAGTAGATGCAATTCCTTATTAGTTTGTATACGAAACTGAAGCAGTAATACCAGCAGAGGTTGAAATTTCGTCCCTACGAATTGTCGCTGAAGCCGGGATTGACGATGATGAATGGGTCAAAGCTCGATTGGAGCAGTTGAGCTTAATTGATGAAAAACGATTGGCGGAAGTATGCCATGGCCAGTTGTATCAAAAGAGAATGGAAAGAGCATACAATAAGAAGGTGCTCCCCAGGAAATTTGAAGTAGGGCAGCAAGTATTGAAAAGGATCCTCCAACATCAGATTGATGCAAAAGGCAAGTTCGCCCCGAATTGGCAAGGGCTGTATATTGTGACCAGAGTGTTATCCAACGGCGCTTTATGTCTGAAAAATATCGAAGGAAGATGCATCGACATGGTTATCAATTCTGATGCAGTCGAGACATATTATGTATAATTTCTTTAATTATGATTGTTGTTCGTCTGTTTGTTTGTACTTGGTGTTTATCGGATAATGAAATGACGGAGGCAGTTCTTTCTTCTATCCAAACACTCTCAATCTTTGCTTTCCTCCTTTGAGCCTTACTTATTCTTTCACACCCCTCTTTTGGAATCGTTAATGAAAAATGAAAAATGAAAAAGAGAAAAGAAGGAAAATAATAACAAAAACAAAAATGAAAGTCACAAGAAAAACATGGGAATCAAGTGAACTACGTTCGACCTGATTCCTCAAAGAGGATAACGCAGGCGCCTCACGGCTCGGTCGTAATCTGACAAAGTGGCACGAAAAATCAAAACAAACAAAAAAAATCCCCCAAGCAAGAAATCTGGGGCAGAAGTTATGTTTTTAAATTTTTGAAAAACGTTTAATTCCAAGAGTTGTAATATCTTACCCATCAAGTTATTTTGAATTTCTTGATAGCCTATTCGTTACCCACACAAAAAACCACATGTAATGACCAAAAAAGACCTCCTGATCAGTATCCGAGAGGTGCCAAGTCAGGCAGATGAAAGCCAGAATAATATGTTGATCCCCGACTGGACGAGGGTCATAAGCTGAAGGAATTGATAGCCAAAAGAATTCCCAGTAGATAGAATCTTATCGGTAATACTCAGATCCCCGGTTGAAAAATAAAATGAGAGAGTCTTATCGGTGAAAACCTTCACATGAACCGTAAAGCGATATAAGCTGAGAGAAACAAAATGAGAGTCTTGTGGTGAAAACCTTCACAGGAACCATAAGGCGACGGGAGCTGAGAGAAAGGAGAGATTCTTATTAGTGAAAACATGTCGAAGGGCACTATGAGGCGACAAGATGAGATTGGCTGAAAGGATCTGCATATGGCAAAGAGTTGGTCATCTGTTCATCCCTAGCAAATGAGGCCATCAGAAAAATTGATTGATACAAATAGATTGGGTCGATTAATCTGGAATGCACGACATGATCGTTGGGACCAATTATACCATCCAAATAAGTTCTTTTCTTTTTCTTTTCCCCTAGCATTTGTTTAGAAAGATTTTCTCTTTTTCTATATTTTCATTTCTTTGTTTAAAAGACTTTTCCCAGAAATTTGATTTTGAGAAAGATTTTTCAGAGTTTACTACCAGTTGTCGAAATGGTATAAAGCAAAAAGTGAAGAGGATAGGCCAAAGACAAGGCAATAAGACGAAAAGGCATTTGTTGTGAGGACAAATGACAAATTGGCCTAAAAGGTCAAGGGAAGTATGGAGAAAAGCGGGAAAGTAACAGTTGAAGAATTCGTTGGCCATGTTCCAAGAGAATCCCCAGCAGAACTCCGACAGATTATTGACCAAGTTTCGAGGTGTTCAGACAACACAGAGAGGGGAATAAGGAAGGGAAAATTCACCCCTAGCAAATAACCCCCAGCAATCGTATCCTCAACAACGTTATCCCCAGCTGATAACAATTTTATCCTCGACAGTGTTGATTGAAAATAAAAGTTTTGAAGAAAGTAGTTTTGGAGTTAAAAAAGATTCACCCAGCAAGTTTTGAAACAACAGAGCGGGGAAGGGAGAAATGAAAAAACCATTCCCAGCAGAAATATCATCCCCAGCAAGTAACATTATCCCCAACAGGTTTTGGGGAGCGCAGAGCAAGGAAAAGGGAAAGGGAAAAACCATCCCCCAGCAGGAGTGGCACGACCACTCACTATGTTTTAAACTAACAAGATTTTCTTTGATTTTCACAGAAAAATAAAGGTTGATGATGGCAGAAAGACACGCCACAAGGAAGGTCACCAGAACTGTGGCAGAAATTTTCTGCCGCTGTCAAAAAAGTTTCTCGGAGGAACGAGGAAACAAATTCAACAAAAATTTCATGTCTTAGATAAACAGGCGCCCACCTGTATAATAAGAGGAATACTCTTCATGTCTTAGATAAATAGGCGTCCATCTGTAGAACAAGAGGAATACATTTCATGCTTTAGATAAATAGGCGCTCACCTGTATAATAAGAGGAGTATTTTTCATGTCTTTAGATAATTAGGCGCCCACCTATACAATAAGAGAAATATTTTTCATATCTTTAGATAAATAGGTGCCCACTTGTATAACAAGAGGAATACTTTTCATGTTTTAGATAATTAGGTGCCCACCTGCATAAAAAGAGGAATATTTTTCATGTCTTTAGATAATTAGGCGCTCGCCTGTATGATAAGAGGAATATTTTTCATATCTTTAGATAAATAGGCGCCAACCTGTATAACAAGAGGAATACTTTTCATGCTTTAGACAATTAGGCGCCCACCTGTATAATAAGAGGAATATTTTTCATGTCTTTAGATAATTAGGCGTCCACCTGTATAATAAGAGGAATACTTTTCATGCTTTAGATAATTAGGCGCCCATCTGTATAATAAGAGGAATATTTTTCATATCTTTAGATAATTAGGCGCCCACTTGTATAATAAGAGGAATATTTTTTATGTCTTTAGATAATTAGGCGCACACCTGCATAATAAGAGGAATACTTTTCATGTCTTAGATAATTAGGCGCCCACCTATATAATAAGAGGAATACTTTTCATGTCTTGGATAAATAGGCGCCCACTTGTATAGCAACAGGAATACTTTTCGTTCTTTAGATATTTAGGAGCCTACATGTATAATAAGAGGAATACTTTTCATGTCATTAGATTTTAGGCGCTCACCTGTATAATAAGAGGAATATTTTTCATTGCCTTTAGACAATTTAGGCGTCCGCCTGTATAATAAGAGGAATATGTTTCATGTCTTTAGATAATTAGGTTCCCATCTGTATAATAAGAGGAATATTTTTCATGTCTTTAGATAATTAGGCACCCACCTATATAGTAAGAGGAATATTTTTCATGTCTTTAGTTAATTAGGCGCTCACATGCATAACAAGAGGAATACTTTTCATGTCTTAAATAAATAGGTGCTCACCTGTATAACAAGAGGAATACTTTTCATGTCTTAGATAAATAGGCGCCCACCTGTATAGCAAGAGGAATACTTTTCATGCTTTAGATTATTAGTCGTCGACCTGTATAATAAGAGGAATACTTTTCATGTCTTTAGATAATAAGGCGTCCACCTGTATAATAAGAGGAATATTTTTCATTGTCGTTAGATAATTTAGGCGCTCACCTGTATAATAAGAGGAATATTTTTTATGTCTTTAGATAATTAGGCACCCACCTGCATAATAAGAGGAATATTTTTCATATCTTTAGCTAATTAGGCGCTCACCTACATAATAAGAGGAATATTTTTCATGTCTTTAGATAATTAGGCGCCCACCTGTATAACGAGAGGTATAATTTTCAGTCTTATACTTCAGGTCTTGAAATCAGTGACCCACCGGAAGGCAGAAGGTTACAACAAGAGTCCCTAGCACAAATTCAAGCGCATGAATCAAAAGAAAGATAAGATAAATCTCGAGGTAAGCGGCCCTTAGACCTTGGTTGTTCCCAGCATAACAAATTTGATAAAGAAAGTCGTATCCCCGGGGAATCGCTAAAAAGTTCAATGGAGGAAGCCATATCCCCAGCGGATCGAACAAAACAATAAAAACTGGTATTCAGAAAAGCAAAAGGCAAGTGTCGTCCCCAAGTTTGCAGAAAGAAAAACACCAGAAGAAACACAAGCCGACAAGAAAGCAAGGCAGCAAAAACAAGTTGAAGATAGATAAGATCTTTTGATCCATAGTCTAGATTAGCTTCTTGTTTTATATTTAGCATGGTGTAATAAGGAGATCGGTAAAGCAGTAGTAACAGCATACAACAGCAGTAACATCATAATCGCAGTTCCATGGTAGTCCCAACTACAAAAACTTCCCGAACTACATTAACGTGATTCCCTTTTAGCTAGGGATATGTAGGAAATCTTTGAAGCAAAGATTCGGCTAAATCTTTTTTCAAAAAATGCTTTACGCGGAGTATTCCAACGGGCAAAAATCGCTCGTATCCGCTCACTTTATCTTTGCACGAAAACTCTTTGTGTTTTCGGATAAAGAGGGGAAGCTGTGAGCACGTGATTTTTGCTTCACGGATATTACTCCAAAAGAAATCGAAAAATAAAACAAGTTACCTTCGGGAATAATTTTGAGAATTTTCAAAAAATTTTGGTAATTATTTTGTCCGTAAATGTTTACGTTTTGGTAGTTAATTGAAAAATACATGTTGCATGCGTATTTAGGATTTAATTATGCATTTAGGAAATAATTAAATCATAACTGGGTCTTAAAAGTGAAAATTACAACAACAAAAAAATATGCATTTTACTCTATTTGTAGTCAATGTGTGATTTTATTCTAATTAAATGTTTAAATTGTGTGTTAATTGTTCTTAATTGTTAAATAATATTTGTGTAGTTTAATTTTAAATGTTACAAATTAATTTAGGAATTTTTTCATCCATACTTTTTCAAAGAAAAATGAAAAGAAAAGAAGAAGAGTTGAACAAGGAATCAAAATCGGACTGGACTGTTTTACTGACCCAAATTCCGGCCCAAAAATATGCCTTTGCCCAGTCCAATTGGTTCGTCACTTAGAGGAGTCCGAACGGCACTGTTTTTGTAACAATTGAGCAGGGCCATTGATCTCAAATGGATCAACAGCCAAGATCACCTCTTTCATACCCGACCCGTTTTACCTACACAGGTCCAGCCCCACCCTGAAACCAAAACGACCCCGTTCCATTTCGTTGAGTTCATCAGGGCCGTTGGATTTCATCATTAAACGGCCCAGATGAATTGAGCTATGTTTAATATATCAAAGACCCCCCCCCCCAAACCCTCAACCCCACCTCATTCAAACACCCTTCGTCTCTCTCTTCGTCTCTTTCAGAGAGACCAAACACCCAAAAACCCTAGCTAGCTGCCCCCTCATTCCTTCACCAGAAACCCGGCGGCAATGACACTGCCGGACACCATCTTAACACCCTACAACCATCTAACCAACCCCGTTCCAAATATAGCAACCGTTTGGTTCGAATCTTCCCAGAACTTCTCGAATCTTCATTTAAAGATTTGAACCAAACGGAAACTTATACTGACCGGCCCTAAACTCACATCAGACAATCCCCTGACTTCCCTCATGACAAAACAAGCTTGTTTTGGTTTGAATCTAACCAGAAAGTTCGAACCCCAAATCAGGCCCTCAAGAACCCCTAGAAATCTAAATCAGGGAGTCTAGCTTACATAAAAGGAGATTTGGGGTCTAATCGACATTAGTCGACGTGTTCTCTGTCGAGAACACTTTAACTAAGGTCCGTTCGACCTCAAAGTTGTTCGAGTTCGAGTTGTCCGCCCTTGGCTTCATTTCTAAGGTATCTATTTTCTTCTCCTTTGATTCTATATTTTTATCTGTTTACCTGTTTAGTTTAGTTCTCATTTGATTTTCTTTCAGTTTCTTCCATTTTGTTCTATTTATCTCTGATTGACCTTTTATTTGGTCGATTCTTCTGCTTGATTGTTAAATATATTTGTGTGATGAGCTATGTGTTTAACTTGATTAAAATCGTCAAGTAATTAGTTCATATTTGGTCCCCTATTTTGCCCCAAAGCATGCATCAACATGTTTGTATACTCTGTGTTTGTTGTTATTATAGCTTATATGGTTGATTAAATAAGTGTCGTCAACTGAAATCACCTGAAAAACTAGAGAAGCATGATTGTTCATTCCAGTATAATTTCCAACATGTTCTCTCTTCTGTGTTAAGACTTGCATTGATATGCATGTTCAGTATTGCTTCAATCTTAGTTTGCATTATCAAATGCCTGCTTGATCAATTGGTGTTGAGTTGGTCAGGATTGGTTCGCAATGTGACCAACTCATGCCATTTGATTAGCACCCTTTCTGCAATCAGTGATTGAACTTAGGATATGGATTTGATATAGCTGTAATAATTCAATGAATAATCAGACGTTAGTTCTGGTTAGTTTTTAGGATTAAATAGATTTTTAAGAATTAATTTGATTTAATACTGATTTTAAGGGCAGGGCAGTAATAAAAGTAGGATTATAGGGGTATTTTGGGAATGAAAAATGATCATAATTGACTAAGTTAATGGTCTGTTAGTCAAGCACTAATAAGACAAGAACTTATGCATTAGTCTAATGCTAGTGGGGAGCAAGCCCTTATATCATGCCTTAATTTAGGGAATAAAATAAGGAAAAGCATTCCTTAGTGGGATTTAGGTAAAAATTGGCAGATGTTTTGGGATTGTTGGTCGGGTAAGTGAAGTTTTTCAAAGGAGGGAAGATCTAGGGGGTTACTATAAATACATAGAGTTGATGATTAATTAGAAACTGGATGTTTTGGAGAGAGAGTCTAGAGTGAGATAGAGAACGGAATATTGAGATCAGATTTTCAGAACTTAAGAGGAGATATAAAAAAATTTGAATCTTAAGAATTTCAGACTTTGATAGCAAAAAATTGAGATGATTCTGCTTTCCTTCACTGTTGAAATTAGCATTAATTGCTATTGTTTCATTGAAGCTTCAAGCTTCTTTCTTGAGTGCTAAAAAAATCAAAAGTTATTGCTTCTTTTGCAATTGGTTACTTCTATGTTTGTCTGTGTTTGTTTCTAGTACTACTTGTATTCAAGTGGTGTTTCCTGGGTTTACTGTTGGATTTTTATTGGGTCTAGAGTACTTGTTCCATTGAGCATCTTGGTTTTCTGCTTGGTTAATCTATTCCTGGGGTTTCCTGTGGTGTTTGTTACTGGATGTTCTACTGGTTAGTCGTACTGCTATTGTTGTGCTACTACTGCTTCTACTGATCTTCCTCTCCTCTTTGCTTTTCCAAATACCAGATACACAACTGATACACTGGCTCAATGTAAGCTGAAATTAGAAGCATGAATGAAAAATTAATAGTTGAAGTTGTTTTGAATTCCTTTTAGTTGTATATTGAACATTAAGCTACATACATATAATAGTTCATGTCTTCAACTCAAATCACGTAAGTGTGGGCTATGTATAACTGAACAATATTCTGTAGTAGTTTAGTTGTAAACCTCCATCCTCACATGCTTAGTTAAAATTGATTGATGTTGTACAAATCATGTTCTATGGTTTCAGTATTACTTGTTAAATAGTACATCTCAAAAGCATGTTAGGCTCTTTAGACTATTTCCAAATACCAGATAGTACCTCATTGAACAAAAGGCTTGTTTTGGAATCATGTAGGAACATTGTTTAATTAGGTAGCACTCTATTCCGTTAGGCAGTATTTAGGCCAAATATTAGCATCCATGTTGATAACATTTTCTAGCCGTTAATTCCATTAGTCTAAATCAATGTTAGAAATGTTAGTTTAAATCAATTTGGAGAATGGTTAGTTCGTTTTCAATATTTTGTCAATCTCGTACACATGTCAGCTTTATTAGTTCGTTTATTGAATAAGGCATGAAGAAAATTTTTCACCTTTCGAGTTCGAGTGCATTTTTCTGTTATCCTCTCTTACAAATCTAATAACTAATAAGAGACCCGCTCGCAAAGCATGTAAATAAATTAGGATTTTTTTTTATATTTAGAGACGAACTTAATAAAGAAAATGTAGTCATTTTAGGATTTTCCTTTTAAAATAAATGTGACGTGCCTCGCCAAATAAAAAGGCACAAACTGTGGGCCCTCATAAATGTATATATTAACTCCGTAGATTTCGGGATAGGCCGTTTAGCGAATTTCACTGCCTTCTCAAGAATAATAACGCCTTAGCATCTTTAGGCGCGTATTTAATAATGTTATCTTCCATAAACTCAGGTGTGCATTTCATGCGACCCAAATTTAAATCCCAAAACGTCGAATCATATGTGTCCAGGATCGCAGTTTATTTCATGCGGCGCAATCCAAAGACATATGTGAGACGACGTTTAATTTTCTTTATTAAATTAAATTAAAGCGGTTAAAAGTTAAAATTGGCACATAGGTTCATATGTATTAAAATCAGATAAATAATCTAAATACGACAGTTGAGCGACCGTGCTAGAACCACGAAACTCGGGAATGCCTAACACCTTCTCCCGGGTTAACAGAATTTCTTATCCGGATTTCTGGTACGCGGACTGTTAAATAGAGTCATTCTTTTCCTCGATTTGGGATTCAACCGGTGACTTGGGACACCATAAATCTCTCAAGTGGAGACTCTGAATTAATTAAGCAAATCTCGTTTTGATTGTCCTTTATTTGGAAAAACTCCCTTTGCCCCTTGCAGGAGCGGTAAAAAGGAAGTGTGACAATTGGGATAGTAGTACTTGGGGAGTCAGCCTTCAGTTCACAAAGATCCTGAGGTAGTGCTGCAGGCGTCTGCAGGCCCGACGTACTCTTCTATATATTATTATGTTTTGTTATTACTTGTATCCGAGACATACTGTATTTCTTTTTCAAAAATTTATATGTAGTATTCTTAGATAATCCGTGGATAGTGTGACACCGGTTTCTGGGTAGAGATACATGTTGGCATTTTCGTATTTATTTTGGTATGATATCAGTCTAAGTCTGTCTCTTAATTTCATTTCCCGATGTTATTTAAATGTTGATCACATGTTAATACAAGTTGTTAAAACGATTAAATGAAAGAGTTAAAAATTTCTAAACTTTGTGGTTTGCCTAGCTTCTACGAGTAGGCGCCATCACGACTCCTGATGGTGGAAAAGTTGGATCGTGACAAAAATAAGTGCAATCCAAAGCAACCCTACAAGAAGTAGGTGCAACCAAAAAGAAACTGCGCAAGGGCTAGAAATAGCTTTGCAGCAACAACCCCAAAAAAGGGAAGTCTCCTCAAAAAATTATTTCCTGCATTTACTCTTTCTCTAAAAAAAAGAAAAAATGATGATGAAAAATGACTAAAAAAAAGTAAGAAAGAAATAAAAAGAAGAAAATTCAAAATCATGGTAGTACGGGTTCTCCAATCCCTAGTCGCTTTTCCAATATAGGTCTCCGCTCCCTAGTTGATTATAATATATGGTCACAACTCCCTAGTTAATGCCAACATAGCGTCACCACTCCCTAGCTGATGCCAACATAGGGTCTCCACTCCCTATTTGATGCTAACATAGTTGTTGCCAATATAACTTGATGCCAATATATGGTCATCATTCCCTAGTTAATGACAACATAGGATCTTCATTCACTAGTTGATGACAGCATAACCTGATGCCAACATAGGGTCACCACTCCCTAGTTGATGCCAACATAGGATCTCCACTCCCTAGTTGATGCCAACATAGGATCTCCACTCCCTAGTTGATGCCAGCATAACCTGATGCCAACACAGGGTCACCACTCGCTAGTTAATGCCAACAGATGGTCTCCACTCCCTAGTTGATGCCAGCATAACCTGATGCCAACAGAGGGTCTCCACTCCCTAGTTGATGCCAGCATAACCTGATGCCAACATAGGGTCACCACTCCCTAGTTGATGCCAACATAGGGTCTCCACTCCTTAGTTGATGCCAGCATAACCTAATGCTAGCATAACCTGATGCCAACATAGGCTCACCACTCCTAGTTGATAATGTTCTAACAATAGGGTCTCCAATTCCTAGTTGATTTTGATTTTAGATGTAGGGTCTCAACTCTCTAATATCTTTTTCCCAAGGATACACAATCCTGATTTTTATTTCTTTCAATAATGGAGTAGTATAGAGTTTTGGTTACAAATAACTCATGAAAGTTTCCTATTGAAAACTGGGGCACAAAAATTCTGTTCGTTTGTTTGTTTTAGTGTCTGAGGAGATTATACCTCGAGATACAAGCTTCGAGACGACCAAAAGAATAATTCTAAAAGAAAAAGAAGAAAAGAAAAATAAGTGAACTTAAAGTGCAGAGGCGAAAAAAAGATGTGGATTGCTCAAGAAACGATTGAAGTCACAAGCTTTGCAATGTCCCGCCTTGATCCGAAAAGCTGAAAAAGATTGAACTAGCACTTGCAGCTAACAAGCATCAATATTCAGATCAGAGTCTTCATTGAAGAACCAGCCAAGACTCAAGATCAAGCTTCTATAGATTTATAGATAGGAGTCTTGTAACTCGTAAATGGTAGGTTTAGATAGTTTAGTTTTTCATTTTAATTTTGGTGTAATAAGGAGCCCAGCAAGCATTACAATAGCAACGACAGTGAAATCACAATTTTCCGGTAGTCCCAACTACCAAAGTTTCCAGAACTACATTAACCTAATTCATTTATAGCCAAGGATATCAAACAACCTCGAAGCAAGGTTCGGTCAAACCTTTTCAAATGCTTCCCATAGAGTATCTAAACGGGCAAACTCGCTTGTAATTGCTCATTTTATTTTTGCCCAAAAACTCTTCATAAATCCGAGCAAAGAGGGACAGCTGTGAGCACGTGATTTTCGCTCGACTAAAAATACTCCTACAGAATTAGAAAAAAATAGGTTTTTCTAAATTACTTTTATTTTTATAGAATTTTGTAGGAATTTCTTGTTAATTGTTTGCATTTAATTGTAATTTTTTGCATATTTAATATTTTAAAATCATGGAAAATACCCTTAAAATGTTCCACATTTCATGCATTGCATTTTAGGAGGTTATTTGCAATTTTAAGGTTAAGACGATAATTAATTGTATTATTAAAACAAAAATCACAAAAATAATGTTCATTTTTAGATTTTTAGCTTTTAGCGTTAAATTAGTAATTTTTTCATTAATTAATTATGTAAATAGTATAAATATATAATTAGCTTAATTTTACAAATTAGAATGATTTAGGACTTAATTTAGGATTTTATTTAATTTAATTAGATTATAAAATCAAAGAAGAGAAAGAAAACAAATTTAAAAAGGGGTTTTTGTTTCTTTTAAATTAGGGATTTTTACATTCCTATGCCACATAGGAAATCTTATTACTCTCAATATTGAAGGTTTGATTTAATGACACTTACTATAGCAAATTACCAATCATATACCATACTTAATTAAGGGTCTAATTAATGGGCAGTTTTTACTCCTTAATTAAAGGTGTTCATATATCATATGTTTCTCTATCCTCCTAATTCCTAAGACATGCGCCATTTTTCTCCTCCCATTTCTTCCTCTTCTGCATTCCTTCTTCTTCTAAAAAAATACAGAGATGAAAATTGTAATTTTGTTACATACGAAATAGTAGGGCCCACGCATTTCTATTTCTTTTCGAATTCAGAATCATATTCGTGTGGTTTTATGACATAGAGCTACTGCCTTTTTGGTATGTAAGCAAAAGCAATACAGGTCACACGCTTTCATGGTTTTCCTACTTCTTCTCGGATTCAAAACCAATCCCTCTCAATTTTTCCATTGGAGAAGTGAAGCATAAGCCCAGCCTCAGCCTCAGGCGTGTCAAATGTTGATGTCCATCTCAAAATTCTATATAATATTTACCTTCAAACCAATGAATTTCAGATTAAAATTCGAAGAAGAAGAAGACATGACATACATTATATTGCAGCAATTGGCATACATGACATACATTATATTTAAAACAGTCGTCGTGTAATGTTTACAATAACTTATAAATTGCTCAAAAGAGACCGTAAGCTAAAAGGTCCATAAATTACGAGAAGGGTAGAATGAGAACCACTTACTAAACAGTTATGTAATGAAGCACTAAAGCACAACTACTACAAGTATAACACAACCAAAGCTCCCTACATCATACATGTTTAGGTTTCAAACACAACACAAAATTGAGAAAGCAAGAGTATTTTCTTCTTGAAACAGAGACTGAATTGCCACTAAAAATTTACTGAGAAATTTAGCAATAAGCATAACATTTACTTAAAAGGATAATCTGATGCATAACCTGATCAATTTTGTTAAATACATTTTTTATTTCTCAATCTGATACTCTGTCTAGTGCAAATCACACGTTTGAAAGAAATTGTTCAATATTTTTATCAGAACTTCCTCCTTCATCTACTGCTTCCTTAGCCAAATTTTTCCATTTAATTGCATTCTCTTTTAGCATTACACCTTTCTCTTCCTCCATCACTTCCCTTATAGAACTTGCTACTTCTTCTCTTGTAATTACGCCATCATTTCCAGCCTTAACTCGAATTCCCGTTCGCCATGCATCACTAATAAATTTTGCATTAGTTGGTTGATCTGTCCACTGAGGCATACACACCATTGGCACTCCCAAACTCAACGCTTCAAGCGTCGAATTCCATCCACAATGAGTGAAGAAACATCCAACTGATTTATGAGCTAAGACATCAAGTTGAGGACTCCAATTCACAATTGGTCCTTTTTCTGATAACTTGGATTTGAATTCATTTGGAAGTTTGTTTTCTTCAGTATCTCTAACTACCCACAAGAAGTAGGAGTTGCTCATTATTAATCCAAATGCTAATTCCTCCATTTGTTTTTCTCCTAGACTGGCCAAACTTCCAAATGATACATAAACAACTGAGCCAATTTCTTTCAAATCTAGCCATTTCATACAAGTTTCACCATTAGGTTTGATAGGACTTGAGCCGTATTCTTTGTCATCTTTTAGTCTCTTGTCAAGATACATTGATGGAATAGTTGGCCCAATTGTTTTGATTGGATATTGAGTCCTCATCCAGTCAACCACCTATGTATATTCAGCAAAAGAAATATCAGATTATTGGTATGACAATGTATAAGCAGTGGCGGAAGCAGATATTCTCCAGGAGATTCGAACAGATGGGAATTCAACATCTAATATATACATACATGAAAAAAGAAATTAAACTTATATACATAGTATTATTTTCGGCGAAGGGAGTTCGATCGAATCCCATTCCGTCCGCCTAACTCAGCCCCTGTATGTAAGGATATGTGTGTATCTATAGCCTGCTTAAGTGGAGTATTTGTTTTCTTCCATTTACATGACACTCTTTACTCTTTAGTATATTACAAAACATTTCTATCTTAGGAAACTCTTTAATTTTTATGAAATTTATTACATCCTCTTATGTCCATAAAAATGTCATAACAAGTTTAAGCACATATACTAAGTGGTCGTTTGGTAAGAGGGATTAGGTGGGATAAGAGGTGGGATTAAATTTAGACCATGTTTGGTTGGACCAACCAAACAAGGTATAATTTAATATCACCTATCATCCCATGTATCCCATCTCATCACATCTTAAACCATCAAATGTGGTATTATTTTATACTATCAAATGTGGTATTATTTTATAATTTAATCTCACCTATCATCCCATGTTATCACATCTTATACCATCAAATGTGGTATTATTTTATACCATAGCTCTATTGGTATAAATTAGTAACTGGATTATAATCTTGATACTATTTTGTCCGCGTATCAAACGACCCCTAAGAGTACTTTTAGTATGTGCCATTTGTGTCTTTCAAACGCAACCAATCAAACACCTACATATAAAATGCGGCCGGAGGAGTATAGTACTATAGCACTTTGGGGTGGTCAACTTGTGTTTTTATACTTCTTCTGTCTCATTTTATATGTCATACTTTAATTTTTTGCATGCTCCAAAAAAAGACGACATATTTCTATTTAACAATAATTTAACTTCAAATTTTTTTATGTTTACACTAAATAAGATCATTTAAAGTCATACATATATCTATGACATATTTCGAACCACAAAATTTCATTAAAAAAAATTATTAAAATTTCGTATCCAATCAAACACTGTCACAAAAATTGGGACGAGATAGAGTGAGAAAGCATACCTCCTCTAACACATCAAATGTGTTAAACAAAAGCCAATCTGCTTTCTTGAAATTAATATTCTGGCTGAAGACAAGTCTTACAAGAGATGGATATGAATCACCCTCATACACAAAAGAAGGCAAATCTTCCTTTTCCAATAATGGAAGTGAAGGCAAAGAAATAGAAGCACCATCCAAAGTAATTTGACTTATTTCTGGATCCAAATGATAATATATAGCACTAATAGAACAAGATTGTGTAAAAAAAGCAGCCCCTTTAATTCCTACTTCATGTGCTAAATCAATTGCCCAAGTAGAGACTGAATCAAATACAAGAACTTTGACAGGATATTCAGAATCAGATAATTTCTCAACAATATTTTTCAAATTGTTAGATATTAAAGTAGAGAACCATTCTAGAAAAATGTCAATACTATTTGGTGGTGACTCATCATGTGGAATTGACTCAATTTTGACTGAACAAGATTCCATTGGCATGGATTTGCTAATAGAATCTATAGTAACTAGGGTTACTTTAACTCTTCTTGATGCTAAACGTTTGGAAAATTGAACCATTGGATTTATGTGGCCTTGTACAGGAAAAGGGAGAACTAGAACATGAGATTTGGTGGTTATTTCTCCCATTTTTGGAGTATACTCTAGAATTTTATATATCAAGAGTAGTTTTGTAAAAGAAGAGCTAACCTTTGTGAAAAGTTGGGATGATTCTTCTCCTTTCCTTTGAATTTATGTTAATGGCGTTCGGTGTGCCCAGGGTCCGGAAGGGCTTATCTACACAATTTTACCCTATATTTTTACAAGGCAATATTTTCATGGCTTCTTCTGTGACGTGCTGATTACATTGCTGCTTTTTAATTTGTTTAAAAAAAATTATATTAATATAGGAGTACTAAAAATAATTTAATTTTAATTTTTATTTTATTTTATTAAAAAAATTATAGTTACACAAATTTATGATATATTTTAAATTTAAAATTTTAAAATATTTGTAATTATACAAATATGCTTGAGTATTTAAGGCAGGAAAGCAAACCACAAGGAACAGAAGCTGTGTTGTCAATGTTGTTTAGCTGTTTGTGTCGTTAGTTTGGCGGCATATGTTGTGAGCTATAGGTAAATGTGTAGTTTTTTTTCTGGATGTGATTTTGTGGCTGGTTGAAGTAATTTTAATAAGACAGGAACAATATAAATTATAATAGGAGAATCAACTTAAATAGTTGTCTGTCTAATTTGATATTCCCTTTATTTAAATTTAGATGATATATTTTTTTATTGGTCCACATAAAAAATAATAATATATTTTTACAATTAGAAATAATCTAACTTTAAACTCTTTATTTTATCCTTAATGATAAGTTTTTACAATCACACAAATGGTATGGCCCACAAAAGCTTTTACCTCTTAAGTTTTTAAGGGCGCAAATTTTAAAAGTCTTCTTTTTTCTTAAACCGCCTGACGAATCAAACTACTTCATCTACATAGAAACGGAGGAAGTAAAATAAAACTAGCTGAACGACGAAGCATTTAGAGAGAGAGAGAGAGAGAGAGAGAGAGAGAGAGAGAGAGAGAGAGAGAGAGAGAGAGAGAGAGAGAGAGAGAGAGAGAGAGAGAGAGAGAAACTCTGGCGACAGGCAAGCAAGTCGCCGCCCGCCGCCGGCAACCATCCACCAAACCCAAACCCCCCTACTAAACGCTTTCACACTGTAAATATGGCAAGAGTTATCACACTAGAGAGTGGAATCCCACAACAGCTAACCCTAATACCCCTTATACACTAGTTCCCTGGAATGGGGAGTGCCCCTACTGTCATGCAGGCACCGCCGGAGAAGGAGAAGGAGGGTGCAGGTGGAGCGACGATGGCTAGGAAACTCACTTACTCCACTGAAGCTCAGAAACCTAAAATGGCGGAGAAACCGACAATGGCAGAGGTAGTCAAAGGCAATCGGACTCAAAAGCCGGGCATGCAATTGAAGTTCTACCCTCCGCTGATGAAGGAGGGTGTCAAAATTGCTAAGCTGAACCCTAAGGAGATAGAGAGTCAGAACCAGAAATGGAGGTATGCCCTAATTGGTTATGTCTTGGGAAGTAATCCGTCTTCTAATGAAATGTTGAAGTACGTTTATGACGTTTGGAATGAGGTTACAACGCCTACTCTGTTGCTACACGATGATGGGTATTTCATCTTCAAGTTTGAGTCTACGGAGGAGAAGAACTTAATCATGCAACAAGGGCCATACACTTTCAACGGTAGGCCTATGATTCTGAAGGAATGGGACCCTAACTTTCAGATTAAAAACGAGTCGATGAGAATTGTCCCAATTTGGGTCAATTTCCCTGGACTACCGATACAATGTTGGGCTGAGGAGAACCTAGGCAGAATTGCAAGCTTACTGGGTAAGCCCCTATGCACTGACAGGCTAACTGCTGAGTGTGAGAGAATCTCCTATGCGAGAGTTCTTGTGGAAGTTGATATCACTCAACCTCTGCCTGAGGATATCCACATAGAGATTCCAGATGGGAAAGCATGGATACAAAGTGTAGAGTATGAATGAAAACCAACATTCTGCCTTGAATGTGACTCATTTGGACACAAAAATGGTGACTGTCAACAGGGGAAACAACAGACTGTAGAAGTCCAAAGACAGAGAAGGAGGAAAAAAAAGGTAACCCGAGTACAATGGCAACCAAAAGCTTCTCCTGAGGAGATAGTTGAAGGGAAACAGAATGACAAACAAGCTGAGAACCCTGTTGTAGAAAGGAACAACAAAGGAAAACAGGTGGCAGTTGTTCAAGGCCATAAGGAAAAAAATCAACCAAAATGACCAACTATGCTGAGGTAGCCAGGAGGAATACATTTGCAGTACTCACCATAGGAGAACCCCCTGATGATAACCAACAGCAGGGAGAATGCAGCCTAGAGCCAGTTGATCCAGGAGGTACTACATCCACTGTTTCCCTATGATAATTGCAACCTGGAACATTAGAGGACTAAACAAGTCCTTCAAGCAAAGAGAATTAGTCAAATTCCTAAGGACTAATAGAGTTGATATGATAGCCTGCCTAGAAACTAGGGTGAAGCAGCAGAATTCAATGGCAATATACAAGAAGCTGGGAGATGACTGGACTGTAGGGAGTAACTATGTGCATGCTTCTAATGGCAGAATATGGATATTGTGAAAAGAGGTAAATGTTCAAGTGGCAATACTGGAGAGCATTGATCAATCAATTCATTGTCAAGTGAAAGACAGAAACTCAACCTTTACTAGCTATATCACCTTTGTCTATGGTATAAACACTACCCAACAAAGAGCACCATTATGGAGGAACTTAAGAGTTGTCCAGCAAACTAGACCCTGGCTAATAGTGGGGGATTTCAACAGTCCACTGGGGGTTGAGGATAAGATAAATGGTCATCCAGTGCATCCTTCTGAGATTGCTGATTTCCAGGGGTGTATTGATGACATAGGAGTGGGGCAGCTTACCAAAAGGGGCAGTTTATTTTCATGGAGTAATAAAAGGGATGCTGATGACAGAATAAATAGCCACATTGACTGGGCTTTTGGTAATGCTCAGTGGTTCAATTTGTACGCAGGAGTGGAGGCAGTATATATGTTACCTGGGGTTTCAGATCATACTCCTATATTGATAGATACGGACATTGTCAAAGTTAGATTTAAAAGACCATATAGGCTGCTACTAACAGTTATGCAACAAAATGAATACAAGGAAACAGTTCAAAGAGTGTGGGGTCAACAAATTCAAGGCCACACTATGTACTCTATTTGGAGAAAAATGAGGAAAATTGAACAAGAGACCAGAACTATTCATCAGGAGCATTCATCTGTGGACACAAAGCTGCAACAACTGAGAGAAGGTCTGAGGGTAGTCCAAAGCAAACTGAATGAAGACTATTTCAATGAAGCAGTGATTGCAGAATAGAAGAACCTATTACAGAACATTGAAAAATGGGAAGGTATTCAAGAACAAATACTGAGGCAGAAGTCAAGAGCAAATTGGATTCAGTTGGGTGACAGCAATACAAAATACTTCCATGCGTAAATGAAGTCCAGACAAGCCAGGAACAGAGTGAGTAGCATACTCAATGACAACCAGATGAGGATCACTGACCCACATCAGATCCAAAAGGAGTTCATTCTAGTTTTCCAACAGCTTCTGGACACAGCAGCAGATCAGCTCCCTGGGATAGATATCAATGTGGCTAGGGATGGGCCATGTCTATCATTGAACCAACAGCAGCAACTATTAGCTCCAGTAACAAAGGAAGAAATCAGTCAGATAGTTTACAGTCTCCCTAATGACAAGGCTCATGGGATAGATGGATACTCTGCAGAGTTCTTCAAACAGTTTTGGCCTACTATGGGTGAAGAGGTTACAAAGGCAGTGCAACAGTTTTTTCAAAATGGGAAGTTACTGAAAGAAGTTAACTGCACCACTGTTACATTGATCCCGAAAGTGAAGAATCCCAACTATGTCAAGGAATATAGGCCCATTACATGCTGCTCAACAGTGTACAAAGTCATTGCAAAAATTCTTACAAACAGGCTGAAAATAGTGGTGGACTATCTGGTTGGGCAGGCACAATCAGCCTTCATCGAGGGGAGAAACATTCTGGACAATGTCATTATGGCCCATGAATTGATTAGAGCTTATACCCAGAAAGTTGTATCTCCCAGATGCATAATCAAAGTGGATATTAGAAAAGCCTATGATTCTGTTGAATGGGGATTTCTGAGAGCAGTGCTTTGGAGTTTGGTGTACCATACAGAATGGTCACCTTAATCATGGAGTGTGTTTCTACGGCAAGTTTCTCCTTGCTAGTTAATGGATGCCTTACCAGCAAATTTGCAGCAAGGAAGGGGCTAAGACAGGGTGACCCAATGTCTCCCTATCTGTTTGTCTTAGTCATGGAATACCTCAACAGAACACTGAAGTAGTTGAACAAGAACCAGACTTCAATTTCCATCCCAAGTGTTCCAAATTGCAATTTACTCATATCTGTTTTGCAGATGACCTCTTGATATGCTGTAGAGGAGATGAAAACTTTCTGAGGCTCTTATTGAAAGAGTTTGACAATTTCTCCCAGATGTCTGGGTTGTAAGCCAATCTGGAGAAAAGCTCCATGTACATAGCTGGGGTATCACAGGAAATCAAAGATAGACTACTGGCAGAATTTCATCTAACAGAAGGACATCTCCCATTCAAATATCTGGGAGTTCCCTTGTCAACAAGGAAGATTACAATTGCACAATGCTTACCCTTGGTGGACAAGATAGTGGACAAGATCAGATGCTGGTCATCCAAGACATTATCCTATGCAGGAAGACTCCAATTGATCAAGAGTGTCCTATTTTAGATGCAAACATACTGGGCACAGGTCTTCCTACTTCCAAAGAAAATCCTCAATCTGGTGGAAGGTATCTGCAGGAATTACTTATGGATAGGGAAACATGAGGCAAGTCACAGGGCACCCATAGCTTGGGACACAGTCGATAAGCCAGAGGCAGCAAGGGGCTTAAATGTTATTTGCTTTGAAAAGTGGAACAAAGCAGCACTGTCAAATCTGCTATGGGCACTAATGCAAAAAAAGGATAAACTATGAATCAAATGGATCCATTGCCATCATATAAAAAGGAAGGAAGTGACTAACATGGAAGTACCAAAGCAGGCTAGCTGGTTGGTAAGGAAAATATTTGGAGCTAGGGAGTGGTGGGCACATGACAGGGCAGCAATGCAATCTTGCTGCCAGAAGGGAAGCTATAGCATTAAAAGTGCATACAGGTATTCCATTCCACAGTTCACCAAAGTACCATGGAAAAAGCTAGTGATGGTGCCAGGTATTCTGCCGAAACAGAAATTCATACTATAGATGACATTGTATCGACGCTTGGCAACAGTAGATAGGCTAGGAAAATGGGGTATACACACGGACCAGGCCTGTTCTATATGTGACTGTGGCAACACAGAGACTCATGACCACCTTTTCTTTGAATGTCCTTACTCAAAATCACTGTGGCAAGGTATACTAAGGTGGCTGAACTTCAATAGAATGATACACAACTGGGAGAATGAAATCCAATGGCTCTCTGACAGAGTCAATAATAGGAACCCAAGGAAAACCATCCTAGGATGGTATTTGCCACAATTGTATATAATATCTGGATGGAAAGGAACGAAAGACGATTCAGACAGTTGAGCATGGATGCTAAGGTTATAGCAAGACTGATTGCACTCCAGGTGTACATCACTGGAAGGAAGATGAACAAATGACAGCCTACTCTACAATACTTAAATTGTTACCCGCTATGGATCCTTGAATATAGTCACAGTTTTGTTGATTAGAAGTTAGTTTAACAGCCTTCGGGTTGTATAGTGGATAGTTGATCAATTTTGAGAGGTGTTCTATAGTCCCAAAGAACACGTGATGTACAGTTATATTGGTTGAATACAAATTTTCTTTTGACCAAAAAAAAAAACTAGCTAGCATATATATATATATATATATATATATATATATATAATCATGTATAACTGATGTATAATTTATTATAACCGGCTCAGAGAAGTAAAACATTAAATATCATTAGCTATTTGTATTATTTGTATAAATGATATAAATAATAATGGGGAAAAGTTCTTATATTATGTCAGTTAATATTTAATAATATCAGACTTTTCAACTTGCTTTATCTGTTATTGAAAATAGAAATCACACTTGTGTGAGCGTAAGCTATCTACATCACACCTCTTACATTGTGTCCCTTGTCGTTACATAAACATAGAATATTTATGCATCAGGTTGCCTTAAAAATAAAAGGCAGTAATATAAATTACTCAAGAACCTTATTTTTGTTGCCTTCTGTTTGGCTAAAAAGTTAAGCAAGTACTTGAATAGCTCAAAACAATCAAAAATAATATGGGTTAATCGGAATCAAGAGTATTATGAACTAGACAGTATAGTATGACCGAGACCTGTGATTATAGTGTAAATAATTCGTGATACAAAATAAGACAAGTAGTGAGCTTTATATAAGAGAGAGAGAATCAGATATAGAGATAGAGAGAGAGAGGGAGTTGTATATTTCCAATAGAAAAATACACATGAGTCTTTACAAAGGGAAGGTCCCATTTATATACTAAGGGACCTTCCTCGAATAAGCAAAGAAAAGTACAAGGGTTGGTGGCCTCAGCGTTCAAGTGTTAGAGCTAGAAACGGCGTCGCAGTGAGTTATGTCACTCGGTCCGTCTACTAACGGAGGCTGGCCTTACTCAAGTCGACCATAATTAGGCTGCTTTCCTCACCGACGATGTATGTAGATACTTCAAGAACGTAGGGAACCAAATTTGCCAATACAGATAGTCCCTCCGTTTGTTGGGGACGTAGTCGAGAGACGTCTTCAACGAACGGACACACATGCTTGACATTTTTGAAAATTTGGTCGTTCCTGTAGACACTGCTGGAAAAGGCGAGCCCAAATAGGAAGATGTTAAGCCGTTGATATATTACATCCTTTTTGGGGCTCCTTTTTAAGATGACATCATCGATCACGTGCGGGATCATTACTTCTGCTCCCGAGACGGTTCAGGTTATGACCTGACGTTTGGGTTTTCTGCGCCGGTTTTCGAGTCATGCCTTTCCGATTTCCATGTACCCTTTCTTACAAATAGAGGGAAAGTTGAACTTGATCCATCTTTCAAACCTTTTCTGAGAGTATTTCCCCAATCTTTTTCTTGTATTTTTCTGGTGCTCGTTGTTCTTTCTTTTCTGAAACTCTCGTTCTTAGGAATCGAAACCCGCGACCAAAAGCGCATTTTTCTAATAAATTTCTCTATGGCTAAACGTCGTCATGATGATACCAGGACTAAGGACGATGCTCCCTCTAGGGCTTCGTCATCTCAGATGATAGGTATGCCGAAGAAGTTCTAATTCCACTATCAACGGCAAACTTACTTCCACTTGATATGGATAAAAGGAGGGACTTTAAGAACAAGTGTAAACTCCCTCCTTGGGAGCGGAGTGATCTGATGCCGTCTCACTTGGCTGCTCTAGGAAATTGTATAATATTCCTAATTATGTTGAGATTGTCCCGCTGGTCTAAACCATGCTAATGTGCACAAGTCCGGGTAATGTGTATTTTACGAGTACGCCTTTCAAATTGGGTATAGCCTCCCGCTTTACCCTTTGGCGGAAGGTCTATGTCGCTGGTACGAGGCGTGCCCGGCCCAGCTTACTCCGTACGCGTTAAAGGTGTGTAGGGTCCTTACCACCTATGTGGCAAAGGCTGAGAAAGAGGTTACCGTTCATCACCTCCTACAAATGTTCGGTGCAAGCATTATGAGAGGCTCGATGCTCCAGCTAAGGAGTCGGGGCAAGAAGAGCTTTGTGTCACAGGTGGAAGACAAGGCCAACCGCAAATTTTGGACAAGATTTTTCAGTGTGCGTACCGAGCACCTTGTGTCCAACCCTGAAGGGTTTCCAGAGGTGTGGAACAATGCATATAAGTATTACTGTGCGTAACATTTACTACGGCAACCTTACCTTGCTGGTTTTCATCGTCGTAAATTTCCCTTTGCTTTCATGCAGTGATAGCTCGCCCTCCTCGAAGGATCGATGACATTAGGTCGTGGGTACAAGCGTTGATACCGTTTGTAGAAGAATGTCGTTCCTGGTCTGAATTCCTTAGGCTCTATGGCCCTGCAGGTAACGGCCTTGCCTAATTATTCCTTCTGTTATGGTTTTTGGGTTCCCTATAATTTTCTTGTCCGTCTCATACATGCTTTGGTAGGTCGGACGGCTCTAAAAAGGCGTAAAATAAGAAGAAGAAGAAGAAAACCGTGGCCGGCCCTTCTAGGGCGGTATCTGACCTTGAGGAGGATATGATCCTCGTTGGCACATCTAGGGGCAGTACTTCACCCCCCTCAAGACAAGAGGTCACATTAGAAGCGGCTCCAGAGTTAGTATCTGAGGCTGTGCTGGGGGTCATACTTGAACCGACGACCATGGAGATATCGACGGATGTTCCTGAGACCGTTCCTAGGGTTGCCCCCATAGGGACGTCCACTTCCAAACCGACTCCATCTGATCCTGCTCTGCATCCCACGGATGGGGACCGTGAAGAGGAGTAGACATTGGAGATAAGGAAGCGTCGGATTCTAACCGGCAAGGCTGTGGCCGCTCAGACAGGGAAGGTTAAGCCATCCCGCCCTGAATCTAGGCCAGTCTTTATGGCCGAGGTCATTCGCTCAGGGAGGTCCGCTCTTAGGAGGGAGGTCACAGAGAGAAGGAGCGGAAGCGTGGATGTGGCGGGCCCGGGGGTCGCCACGGAGGACGTGGGCAAAGGAGGTGGGTCCTTGGACCAGGTGGAGATGGTGGTCGGCCAGTCTTCTTGTCGCATAGTGATTCCACGCCACTATAATTTGTTGGAGAATTGCGAGGAGGCAGCCACCAGTATGACACTCTTCTGTGCCGGTGCTGAGCATGCGATCCTGGCGGAACTCAGCGACTAGGTCTTGGCCTAAAGGGTGGCGGGTGCGGCCTTGCAGGTATGCCTCTGTCTTGATCGATGATCTTTTTTTTGCATTAGTGGAGGTTGATTTTTCTCGTACTTACTTTTTGGTTTCTTTTCCAGACTCTTATCTTAGAGGCGAAGAGGGTTCGACGCCAGAAGGAGAAGGTGGCCAAGTATAACTAGCTGGTGCAGAAGTACAACAGGACGCGCGAGGTGCTCCAGACCTTCGCTAATATGTATAAGCAGGACCCTAACTTCAAGGTGGTTCGTGGGGGCCTCGTGGAGTCCAAGGAGTAGTCGAAGAAAAGGGTGGCTGAGCTGAAGAAAGTTGATGAACAGCTCATGGCCGTTATTGCTCGGGCCGCGGAGATGGAGGTCCTTATTTAGACTAAGGATGAAGAATTGAAGCTCGGCCACGTAGTGGCAGAGGAGGCAGCAGAATTACACACTCGGGTTGCGGCCTTAACGGCAGAACTTGATGCCATGAAGGCCGAGGTTGAGGATCTCAAGCGAGCTCTTGCACAGGCCGATACATCTCGTGAAGCACACGAGATGTGGGTGTATACGGAGGCCAGACTGGTCGTGCTCGAGGAATTTTTGGCGGCTGGTCGAGCATTGAGGCTGCCGGTTATAGTCCTGAATCGCCGGCCCGGGAGGGGGGAAACTCTGCAAACGTTAATCGTTTGGAATATAGCTCTTGGATTTCCAAGGCTTACCCTCCTGGAAATGAGGACGTGCCACCTGAAGGCCAGGCTGTGCAGGATAAGTAGTGGACTTTAGAATCCTTGTAAATATGCCTATAAATACTGACTTTTGTATCATGGGTGTTTGACCCTTTCGATAAAGACATATGATTTTTGTTGTAGGTAATCTTTTCTATTCTTTTTGGCACGTTTTTGTACTTTTTTATCATAGCTGTGTAAAACTCGATGGCTTTAGCCGTGTAGAAATGATGGACTTAGCCTTATAAAATTCGATGACCTTAGTCGTTTAAACATGATGGCCCTAGCCATGTAAAAATGATGGCCTTAGCCTTATAAAGACGGTGGCCTTAGCCACGTAAAAATGATGGTCGTAGCCTTATAAAAATGATGGCCTTAGCCATGTAAAAATGATGGTCGTAGCCTTATAAGTATGATAGCCTTAGCCATATAAAAATGATGGTCGTAGCCTGATGGCATTAGCCATGTAAAAATGATTGTCGTAGCTATAAAAAACGATGTCCATAGCCATGTAAAATGATGGCCGTAGCCTGATGGTCTTAGCCATGTAAAAATAATGGCCATAGCCTGATGGCCTTAGCAATGTGAAAATGATGGTCGTAGCCTTTTCATTCATTTGGAGATAGACGTAGCCTTTTCAATCATTTGGCGATGGTCGTAGCCTTTTCAATCATTTGGCGATGGTCGTAGCCTTTTCATTCATTTGGAGATGGCTATAGCCTTTTCATTCATTTGGAGATGGTCGCAGCCTTTTCATTCATTTGGAGATGGTCGTAGCCTTTTCATTCATTTGGCGATAGCCGTAGCCTTTTCATTCATTTGGAGATGGTCATATCCTTTTCATTCATTTGGCGATGGTCATAGCCTTTCTATACATCTGGAGATGGTCGTGGCCTTTCTATACATCTGGAGATGGTTGTAGCCTTTCTATACATCTGTAGATAGTCCTAGCCTTTCTATGCATCTGGAGATGACACTAATCCAGTCCCTGTATCATGTCAGGCTTGGAGAGTACATGAAGAGGCGGAACATGATGCACTTGTGCTGCAAACATCTCCTGGTGACCCCCTTGCCTCCTCGTTAAAAACCTTCCCGAGAAAACCTAATTGGGACAAAATCTGGGTAATGGAAAAAGAGTACAACTCAGGTGATACCTTTTTATAAATGGAAATGTTTGAGGTAAGCAACGTTCCAGTTGTTTTGGAGTGTCTTTCCTTCCATTGTCTCTACCTGGAATTCTCCTTTCCCGGCTGCCACCATGATTTTGTAGGGTCCATCCCATTTTGTGCCCAATTTTCCTTCACTTGGGTCTTTTGAGGCCAAAGTCTTGGCTTTGAGGACGTAGTCCCCTACTTTGAGTGGCCTTATTTTTTCCCTCTTGTTGTAATATCTTTCGACTTTTTGTTTTTGGGCTACCATCCTGAAGTGGGCCATTTCTCTTCTTTCTTCGGCTTCATCAAGATCTTGGAGTCTTTTGATGTCGTTCTCTATTCTGCTGGTGTGTGAATACCTTAGGTTGGGTTCTCCCACTTCAACGGGTATGACCGTGTCGGTTCCATAAACCAGAGAGTATGGGGTTTCCTCGGTGCTGGACTTGGGTGTGGTTCTGTGCGCCCACAAGACTTCGGGTAGTAGTTCCGGCCATAGCCCCTTGGCATCTTCGAGCTTCTTTATTTGTATGTTTAGAATTGTTTTGTTGGAGGACTCCTCTTGGCCATTGGCGGCAGGGTGGTATGGCGTGGATAGTATCCTTTTGATGCACCATTTTTCGAAGAACTCAGTTGTTTTCTGGCCAATGAACTAGCGCCCGTTGTCGCAGCTGATTTCTTTGGGGATGCCGAAATGGCATATAATTTTTCTTCATATGAAGGTGATGACTTCTTGTTTGCGTATTTGTGCGTACGCACCTGCTTCCACCCACTTGGAGAAATAGTCAGTTAAAACAAGTAAAAATCGTACCTTTCCTCCTAAGGGTAGCGGCCGATTATATTCATTCCCCACTTGATGAATGGTCAGGAGGAGGTGACGGAATGCAGGGGTTCCCCTGGTTGGTGTAACATTGGGGCGTACTTTTGGCATTGCATGCATCAACGGACATACTCGGCTGCCTCTTTCTTCATGGTGGTCCAGTAGCAGCTAGCGCATATGATGCAGGGGCGCGATTGCTAGTGTAGGCGCCGCAATGGCCTTCGTGTACTTCTTTGAGTACTGGTCTTGTTTGTTGCGGCCCTAAGCACTTGGCTAAGGGGACACCTAAAGTTCTTTTATAAATGTCGTTGTTGATCATGCAGTATCGGGCGGCCTGTATGCGAAGCTTTTTTGCCTCTTTTTTATCGGTGGGTAGTATCCCATCCTGCAAATAAGATATGAACTGGTTGCGAGAGTCCCAAGTCAGGTTTAAGGAAAGTACCTCGGTCTGATGAATGGCTGAGTGGAGGAGTGTGACCACACTTTCTTTGTTGATGTTTTTGGTGGCGGCAGTCAACTTTGCCTGGCCGTCTGCTTCGACGTTCTGTGCTCTAGAAATTTGTTCGAAGTGGCATTCGTCGAATGTAGCCATCAGTCTGTGGATTGCTGACTTGTACTTTTGTAGCCTCTATTCTTTGATTTGATAAGTCCCAGTGATTTGGTTTACCACAAGTTGGGAGTTACAGTGGAGGAGAATTTGGCGAGCCCCATACTTGTAGCCAGTTTCATGCCTGCAATAACAGCCTCGTACTCATACTCGTCCTCGTTGTTAGTCATTTCCGGGCATCGTATGGACTGGCCAATTGTTTCACCTATGGGACCTCAAGAACGAGTCCCAGTCTCGATCCCGATGCATTGGCGGCTCCATCCGTATAAAGGACCCATAGGTCATTTTCGGAGGATGCACGTTGTGCCTCGAGTTCTGCCTTTGGCAGGACTTCCGCGCTAAAGTCGGCGATAAAGTCAGCTAGGACTTTGCGACTTGATGGCGTTCCTCGGAAGGTATGTAATATTATGCTCGCTGAGCTCAATGGCGCACCTGGCGAGTCGCCCTGAGAGTTCGGGTTTGTGTAGTGCGCTCCTTAAAAGGAAGGTCCTTACTACCCTTATGGGATGGCATTGGAAATATGGTCGTAGCTTTTGTGAGGCTACTACGAGTGCTAATGCTAGCCTCTCAAGGTGGGGGTACCGGGTTTTGGCGTCCACTAAAGTTTTGCTAATATAATAAATAGGAGATTACGTACCTTTATTTTCGCTCACTAGGACGGCGCTGATTGCGACTTCTAATACGGCCAAATATATCAACAGCGGCTCCACTGGGTGGGCTTTCACCAGTAGGGGTGGTGATGACAAATATGCTTTCAAGTTCTTCAGGGCTTCTACACATTCTTCATTCTACTGCAGGTCGTGGTCTTTCTTCAATACACCGAAGAATTTGTGGCACCTGTCGGAGGAGCGTGAGATGACCCTAGAGAGGGCGGCTATCCGACCTGTCAGCTTCTGCACCTGCTTTTTGCTGCTTAGCATTTCTGGGATGGCTTATATGGCCTTGATCTGGTCAGGGTTGACTTCGATGCCCCTTTGTGATACTAGAAATCCCAGGAACTTTCTCGAGGCTACGCCAAAAGCGCATTTTTCAAGATTCAGTTTCATACCGTACCTCCTTAATATTTCGAAGGCTTCCTTCAGGTGGGTGAGGTGGTCTTCTTTTTTTGATGACTTGACCAACATGTCATCGATGTAGACCTCCATTGTCTTGCCGAGGTGTTCTTTGAACATCCCAGTCACCAGCCTTTGGTAAGTGGCCCCTGTGTTCTTAAGCTCGAAGGGCATTGCCTTATAGCAGTACGTCCCCTGGTGTGTGATGAAAGTTGTTTTCTCCCGATCCTCTTTGGCCATCATGATTTGATTGTAGCCGGAATACGCATCAAGGAAGCTTAGCATCTCATGTCCTGTCATTGCGTCTAACAGCTGGTCGATGTGGAGTAGCGGGAATGAGTCTTTTGGACATGCTTTGTTTAGATCGGTAAAGTCCATACACATCCGCCACTTTCCATTTTTCCTTTTGACCATTACAACGTTGGCGACCCATTCCAGGTACTTGGACACCCTGATGGAGCCATTAGTCAGCAGCTTGTCTACTTCTTCACTCACCGCTTCGATGATGGCGGCGTTGAATTTTCTTCTTGCATGCCGCACGGGCGGGTGTAATGGGTCAACGTTAAGTTTGTCGGAAGAAATTTCTCGTGGAATTCCTAGCATATCTTCATGGGAAAAGGCGAATAGGTCCGCATGGTTAGATAAAAATTCAAGGTACTAACCTGGATTTGATAGGTCGTGGCCTATGTAAGCTTTCTTTGCGGGGTCGTAGTTGTTTAACTGGACGGGGTCGAGGTCTTCGACCGTATCCTTGCTAGCCTCAATGTCATCGGGATCTTTCATGGCATTCTCTGTCGGGTGGACCTTAGTCCCCGACAGGGCTGATTGGTATGCTTCAGCACTTGCTCCCTTGAGTTTCTTGGTATGCGTGTAATCCTGAGCTATTTTATAGCATTCTTGGAGCCCCGTATGTTGTGCACTCCCCATGGGGTTGGGAATTTGATCACTTGATAGAAACTGGAGGGGACGGCCCTCATGGCATGTATCCATGGGCGTCCGATAATGGCGTTGTATGTCATTTCTTGGTTCATTACGTGGAAAGTGGTTTCCTTCGTAGCTCCTCCTGCCAGAACGGGCAGCGTCAACTCGCCTGAGGTTTTTTCCACTGCATTATTAAAACCTGTTAGTGTTATGCAGTGTGGAATTATCTTATCCTCGAGTCCCATGAGTGCAAGGACTCTTGGATGAATGATACATGTGCCGCTTCCATCGTCGACCATGATCCTTTTAACATCGGTATCTACTATGCATAAAGTAATAACTAAGGCATCATAGAGTGAAACACAAACCGTCGGCATCAGACTTATCGAAGGTGATACTGTCTTCGAAGTCGTCATATCGTTCATGAGCGATGATTCGCTTTAACTTGTGAGTGGTAGTGAATTTGACGTGATTTATCGTTGAGTCATTGTCGTCCCCGATGATCATGTTGATGGTGCGTGTTGGTGAGGGCAGCCTTGGAGGGCTGTGAGGTTGTTCCCGCGCGCGCGCGCGAAGTTGAGCTTCCCTTTGTCGCTGAGTAGTTCTTTCAAGAACCCTTGGTTTAGCATTCGGACCACCTCCTGTCGGACTCCTGTCGGAGACCTATACAGTCTTCCGTTCTGTGCCCCCGTTCTTGGTGGAACTCGCACTGGCATTTGATTTTCTGGTGGTGGGGTCAGACTTCATCTTTGCTGGCCATTGTACTTTATTTCCTAGCTTTTCTAGTGCGTACACTACTTCTGAAGGAGATACACAAACGTTATGTGCAGATAATGAAGGGGGAATACCTCTGTCGTTCCTTAGTGGGGCGACATGTCGTTGTAAGGCGTCTGCATGCCTTGGTAGTGGCGGATGCAATGATCTGATGTATGGTTAGTATTTTTCCCAATTAAGGCCTGGGACTTGCTCCCGCCGTCCCTTGCTGCGACGGTCCCTTCGGATTTCTGGGTGCACCGTCGTCAACCGTCGAGTTGGGCCACTAAGGTCGTCGTCATCTCCATGTACCTCGGTGCAATAGGCATTGTGTATCTCTTCCCAGGTGGTGGGGGTATATTTCAGGAGAAGACTGAGTTGTTTCTTGGTTGCCCTTGAGCCGTCTCTGCTGAGCCCGTTCTGAAAGGCTGCAACTGTCATGCCTTCAAACACGTTTGGTAGGCTCATTCTGACCCTGTTGAACTAGCTAGGAACTCCCAGAGTCCTTCTCCAGGGGTCTGTTGTACATCAAAAATGTCGTTGACCCGTTCTTCCGCCTTCCTTGATCCTGCGTGGGCAGTGGAAAATTTATCTGCCATCTCCTCGAATGTGGAGATGCTTTTTGCCGGTAGCTGTGAGTACCACGTTAGGTCCCCTCCAGTTAGCGTTTCGCCGAACTTCTTCAGAAGTACAGATGGTACCTGCTCTTTTGATAGATCGTTGCCTTTGACGGCTATGACATAGTGAATCAGGTGGTCCTCGGGATCTGTAATCCCGTCATATACCTTCAAGTAGGGGGCATTTTGAAGGTTTTTTGAATGGGGTATGGCGCAGATCATTTAGTGTAGGGTTATTCAACGAACCTCCCCATGTCTCGCTTTGGCAGTAACTTAGGCGCACTTGGGATTTTATCCACCCTTTCTTAGTGCTCATTCATTTGGTCACGAAGCGACCTATTTTCGTTCTCCATTTCGTCCATCTTCTTTAGAATGGTTGTGAGTGTGCCACCATTAGCTTGAGCATCGACGGGCACGTTGTTCGTTCTCGTGACCTCGAGTTCATCTTCGGCTGCAACATGATCTGTTGCTGGGGTGCATCTATCATTTTGAGGCGGCTTCTTAGCTAGACTGCTCAAAGTGTTTGTCAGCCACTCTTCCAGTAACCTTTTAACCTCCGGGGGTGCTTCTTTAGTTGTAGATGTTAAAGATCTCTTTCTCGTGGAACCACCAGATCTTCCGACGAGGAAGGTACGTTTTCCACGCCTATCAGGGTACGGGGGTTGCGTGTAAGGCATCTCCTTCCGCAGCCGCGTTGAGAGTACCCGTGATATCTGTTCTAACCTCCAAGACAGCTTTCATTCTTGCATTGTTCTCAGCCACATTAGGTCGTAGGGAGTGGTTTTTTGAAGGATCTGTAGAAGCAAATTACATTTTTGATTCTCAAAATCCCCACAGATGGCGCCAAATTGTTTGGCTAAAAAGTTAAGCAAGTACTTGAATAGCTCTAAAACAATCAAAAATAATAAGGGTTAATCGGAATCAAGAATGATATGAACTAGAGAGTATAGTATGACCGAGATATGTGATTATAGTGTAAATAATTCGGGATACAAGAACAATAAGACAAGTAGTGGCTTTATATAAGAAAGAGAGAATCAGATATAGAGATAGAGAGAGAGTTGTATATTTCCAATAGCAAAATACACATGAGTCTTTACAAAGGGAAGCTCCTCTTTATATACTATGGGACCTTCCTCGAAATAATTAAAGAAAAGTACAAGGGTTGGTGGCCTCAGTGTACGAGTGTCAGAGCTCAAAACGACATCGCAATGAGTCATGTCACTCGGTCCGTCTACTAACTAAGGCCGGCCTTACTCGAGTCGACCATAATTAGGCCGATTTTTTCACCGAGGACGTATGTAGATAGTGTAGGAACGTAGGGAACCAAATTTCACCAATACACCTTCAAAAGAATTCACTTTTTTATTTGGAGTCTCGTATTTGTCTTATGTTCCTTTTTCAAAAATCACTGATTGTCTAAAATGTATTGACTCGATAAAATATGATTCGTGTCGTAGATAGGCTATTATGGGTAGTTTTAACTTTCCATATCAAAGAATCTCTTTCTCAGAGCTTAAATCAATACTTATAAGTAAAGCTAAAGAAATTATGGACCTGTTGGCCCTAAGAAATATTTTGTTTTTTCAAAATTAGTGTTTGTATCAAAGGAGCAGTAACTTGAGGGACACATTACTGTAGTTAGTAGTTAATTATATAATTAATACTTAGTTTGTTAAGTTTTTATATTAATTGTTGACAGCTGTCATTTGAGGTTAGAAAACGTGTATATCTCTTCTCCAATATATCTCTTCTTCCGTAAAAAAAAAAAAAAATCAATTTCCCATTTCCAAAACACAGCTCTTATGTATTCTCTCTTAGTTAAGCTCGTTCACTAGCAGTAGCTAGGCTTCCTAATTGGGGTAGATTAAGGTCGTTAATGGTGATTCTCGACATGGTATCAGAGCCGATGGAATATTAGTGTGGTCGTCTTACTTGATCGAAGCTTTTCGCTAGAATTTGCAAGTGCGTTCAACTAATGGTGCTCAACGACGATTTGCCAGAAAAGCTAAGTCATAGTCAATCGCTTTTTCTGAATGCTAATGATAATTCAGGAGCTGTGTTAATATCTCTACAATTGAGAGGACCGAAGAACTACTATGTGTAGAGCCGAAGGATGCGAATTGCAATTTTAGGTCGCAATAAGTTAGGGTTCATTGAAGGCACATGCAAAAGAGAGAGTTATGGTCTAAATCTAGTTGATCTCTAGGAACGATGCAATGCCATAGTATTGTCGTGGATAATGAGTTGTGTTTCACCTGAATTGCTCAGTGGAATTTTATACTCTTCGAGTGCTAGTGCGGTTTGGGGAAAATTGAAAGAGCGATTTGACAAAATTGATTGCTCAAGGATTTTTCAGATTAATAAATCACAATAACCAATCAGGGACCTCCGGGGTTCTTCGCACCTGGATAGTACTAGGACTCTCGTGCCCCGACCTTTAATCAGATAAAGCTTCCTGCTTTATGACCCACAACTCAGAATGAGCCTTGCGACGAGACCAATCTTACTTTCCATGTATTTTTCGAAATTAATGTTGCTCTGGGAAGATTTTGACTCCTTAGCCCCAATTCCATGTTGTGATTGTACAAAATCACGGGAATTTGTCACTTTTATGGAGCGTTTGAAACTCGTATACTTTCTCATAGGACTAAATAAGTCCTATGAGCAAGCTCGAAGACAAACCGTCGTGATGATTCCAGTTCCTACCATAAACAAGGCGTATTCAATGCTTACAGAAAGAGAAAGTCAATGGAGAATGTCAAATTCTTTTGCTTCAATCGAAGGTGAAGTAACAGTCTGGTTGATAGCTAGGGCAGGACCTATATAGAGGCCAAAGAAGAACTTCAATGCTCAATATGATTATTGCAAGATGAAGGGCACACACGTGAGGAGTGTTACAAGTTCTTAGGCTATTCTGCCGATTTCAAATACAAGAGTAAAGGAGGAAATTATGCTGCTCACAATGTGTTTGTAGAAGATCACAACCGGCGAGGTTAAGGAGGAGAAAACTAGACTGTCAAAGAGCATCAACACAATGATTCAGACACATCAAAAGCCCTTTTCTTCACTCATGATCAATACACTCAAATCTTGAATATACTCAACAAGGAAAGTACAGGTACTGGAGAAAGTTCAGCTAACATGGCAGGAACACTCAAATCTTTTCTATTAGAGACAAGTAGAAATGAGTGGATGATAACACTAGTGCGACTAGTCATATGATATTTGATGCTAATTCGTTGCTCAATAAGATTAGATTAAATTAAGCAGAAGAAAAAAAGGTTCATTTATCAAATGGAGGTATTACATATGTGACTCACATAGCGTCATGTAAGCTGAGTAATGGAGACATAATTGACAATGTACTATGTCCTCCATATTTTAAGTATAATTTACTGTTAGCTTCTAAACTCACTAAAGAATTGAGATGTATGGTTGGTTTTTACCCTGATTTTTGCATATTTTAGGACATTTGGAGTGGGAAGGTGAAGGGGGTGGTAGAGAACAAGGAGGACTCTACCTAATGCTCCCTCAGACCTCTACTGAAGGTATGTTGAATGCAACAATACAAGGTTTCTCTATCAGAAAATAAGACAAAAACATTATCATGTTGCATAGGCAATTAGTACATGCCTCAACTAGAACAATAAATCAAGTGGTTCACTTGTTTAAGGATGTTTATCGACAAGCCTTAAAGGATTGTACTGTATGTCCATTAGCTAAGCACACTAGATTGCCCTTTAAGAATAGTACTACTAGAGCTGATGCAATATTTGATTTGATACACATTGATGGATGGGGCGTATAGTGTACAAATATTTGATGGAAATAAACTGTTTTTGACTATTTTTGATGACTATTCTCGAATAACATGGATATTTGTGGAAATTACAAAGTGATGTTGTGATTGTTTTAAGAAGATTTTTGCAACTGTTTCTTACTCAATCTACAAAAAGGGTGAAGATAATTAGGTCGGACAATGGAATAGATTTTGTAAATCATGAATGCTATGAGATATTCAATCCTATGGGGTAATACATCAGAGGACATGTGTCTATACACCTCAACGGAATGGGATAGCTGAGAGAAAACATAGACATGTTGTAGAAGTGGCAAGAGCCATTAGGTTTTAGGGGAGCATACCTATAAAATTCGGGGGGCGTTGTGTTTTCAGAGCAACCTATATTATCAATAGGATGTCTGCAGTAGTACTCCGAGGGAAGATTCCATATGAAGTGTTTCATAACAGGCTGCCTAGCTAGGATCACTTTAGGACTCTGGAATGCCTATGTTATGCTAAGAGGATGCATAATCATGACAAATTTGGATCAAGAGCAATGCCAGCAAGATTCATGGGATACTCTAAAGTGATAAAGGGGTACATACTATATGATCTAACTAAACATGTATTTTTTTGTGAACAGGGATATGGTCTTTAAGGAGAATATTTTCTTTCAAGCAACAGAGCAGCAGCAAATCTTCTATGTTTTATTGATACTACAAGTGACAATATAAATGATGATCTTGGTATGGCACATTGGTTGCCACATGATGTAGGTTCTGGTGCAGATGCTATTGCAGGCCCTGATGTTATTGATCCAATCACTGAAGCTTCTGATGACTTAGTAGATGAATCACCTACTGCTATCTATAGTCCGCCAAATGATGCTACAAACTCACATGTTGCTATCCATAGTCCACAAAATGATGTTGAAGACCTCCCTCAAGACACTGACTTTCACAACATAGGCTCAAATGATGATCCTAATCCATCATACTAGTTTGAAGTTGATAATCTGCCATTATAGAACCCACCTGCTAATTCTTTAAAGATATATAACAAGGATAAAAGGCCACCCATTTGTCTCACAGATTATGTTTCAGTTGCAGCCACCACAACTCAAAAATCCTCTTTCCATCAAATATTCAATCAGCTATGATGTTATACATCACAAATATAAGAATTACTTAATTGCATTCTCTGCTATTGAAGAATCAAGAAACTTTGTGGAGGCATCCAAAGATAAGAGATGGGAGGCAACTTTGAAGACATATGTCCAAGCACTAGACGATAATGGTACTTGGGAACTTGTCAAATTACCATCAGGGAAGAGAGAATAGGATGCAAAAGGGTCTATAAAGTGAAGTACAAGGAGGGTGGTTCTGTAGAGAGGTTCAAAGCTCGAGTGGTTGCTAAAGGCTACAACTAGAGGAAAGGATTGGATTACAATGAAACCTTCTTCCTAGTGATAAAAATTGTAACAGTCAGATTAGACATTGCTCTTGCAGCAACTGAAAATTGGCATATCTATCAAATGGATGTGTCAATGCTTTCCTTAAAGGAGATTTACATAATGAAGTCTACATGCTGTTTCCAGAGGGATTCACTAGCCAGAGGGAGTCTGGAGTTGTATGTGGGCTTGTTAAATCCCTCTATGGGCTCAAACAGGCCAGTAAACAATGGAATTTTAAGCTGACATATGTGTTACAGGAATTTGGTTTTGTGGAAAGCTGCCTAGATTACTCTTTGTTTATAAAGAGAAAGGATAGTAGTATAATCATCGTACTTGTCTATGTTGATGATATGTTGGTGATTGGGAATAACTTAAAGCTAATTGAGTAGACCAAGTTAAGACTATATAAGGAATTCAAGATCAAAGATCTAGGGGAACTCAAATATTTTTTGGGTTTGGAATTCAGTAGATCAGAGAAAGGAATTCTTATGAACCAAAGGAAGTATGCACTGGAGTTCATAGCAGATGCAGGATTGAGTGCTGCAAAACCATCCTGGACTCCTTTTGATACAGCTAAAGAACTGGATGAAATCACATGTGAAACAGGTGATGAATTGTTTGAAGATAGAGGAAAATATCAAAGGCTAATAGGGAAGCTATTGTATTTGACAATGACAAGACTAGACATTCATTTTCAATTCAGACACTCAGCAAATTCCTACAGCAACCTAAAAAGTCACACTAAGAAGGTGTCACGACCCTAGTTCACCGATTGTGAACCTGTCATGACGGCACATAGTCTTCACGACTAGGTAAGCCTAACACAGTACGGAGTTTAACAACTTTGCAAAAAATTAATAACTTAAAGCTAAATAATATAAGGAAATGTATAAGGTTGCCGCCTGGCACATACATTTATACACTAAAATATGATACATGTACCAAAACCCGAAATCTCACGGGAAAAACAGGCTATAGAAGTACATAACACTGCTTTAATCATCCAGAAGTCTATTACATAGAAGAAAACAGGATAGCAACTAGCTAACTATAGGGTAGAACGAGAGGGAGACTCTTCGGTCTGCAGATGCGGGAGATATACCTCATGTCTACGTGAACTCCCCTAAAGCTACTAGAAGTGCGCCTGCATAGAGGTACCTAGATCTGCACATGCAAAACATGCGCAGAAGAGGCGTGAGTACACCACAGCGGTACTTAGTAAGTTCCAAGCCTAACCTCGGTAGGGTAGTGACGAGGAAGGTGAGGGCCCTACTGAGAATAAACATGATAATATAGAGATACACAATATGAGCATGTAAAGTTAATAGAGACAACATCAATTTAAAATAGAAAACTACAAGTCAACTACAACTAATCAAAGTAAGGAAATAACACAGCAAGGTACAACTGCGTATCTAAATGTTATGAGGATCTCCCAGGATACCGTCATGTAGTCCTTTTCTCAACTGTCCCGGTGGATCTCCCAAGATACCATCCCATAGTCCATCATATCCATGTATCCGAAGGATCTCCCAAGATACAGTCCCGTAGTCCAAATTTTAATGTGTAGGGGAATCTATCGGAAATCGAACCCGTAGTCCCCAAATAAATAAAATAAGGGAGGAGCTACCAGAATCCCACATCCGCTCGAATCTGGCAACAAAATACTTGAATGCATTAATAATTACTACTGAAACTAACCCCAATGCATGAGAATTGCTTTTACAAGGTTCTTTCCAAAAATGTCAAAAATACCCTCGGGCCCACGTGGTCGTATCTCGAGGTTCGGACCAAAACTCGGTTACTCATTCCCTCATGAATCCGAATATGTGATTAGCTTTGAAATCGGACCTCAAATTGAGGTCCAGCTCCCAAAATTTAAGAAAACCTAAGTTCTAACTAAAACCCCAATTTCCATTCACGAAAATCTTTTATTGAAGTTGAAATCATGTTAAAAGATGTTAAGTAATAAAGAAATTAAGATAGAAATCACTTACCAATCGTTTTGGAGAAGAAAATTTGTTTGGAGAATCGCCTCTTAGGTTTTGGGTTTTAGAAAAGTGAAAAATGACTGAAAATCCCGCCCTTATATACTTTACTAAAGGTTGGCGCGGACCGCACAAAGATGTGCCGCGGCCGCGCCGGGGGAGGGAAGACATGACTCTCTGAACCTACCCAGTGTGGAGTGCACTGATTTGGTGCGCGGCCGCGCTGGTCGACCTAGGATGCTCTGAACATAGCACGCAGACCGCACATAAATTCACCTCGACCGCACAGCTTCCAGTGTGGACCGCGCGGAAATGACCGCGGCCGCGCTGGGGTCTGCAACACCTGGGTGCATTTTCTGCAACACATCAAGTCCCAAAATTTCTCCGACGAGCATCCAAAACACACCCGAGGCCCCGGGACCTCAACCAACTCTACAAACATATCTCATAACATCATCCAAACTTGAACCAATCCTTAAACCACCTAAAACAACACCAAAAACTCGAATTAACCCATGATTGGTCAAAACTCAACCAAACTCACATTCGATCAAAAGCATAACCAAACCTCGTCCGATTGACCTCATATTTTGCACGCGCGTCCCAAATGACGTGACGGTGCTACAACAACTTTCTGAATCACGTTCTGACCCTTGGATCAAAATTTCACTATCGGGTCGGAACCTTCAAAATTCTAACTTCCGGTATTTCTAGCCTAATTGAGCTACGGACCTCCAAAACACATTTCGGACACGCTTCCAACCCCAAAATCACCTAGCTGAGCTAACGGAACAATCAGATTTCCATTCCAAGGCCATCTTCACACTATTTCGATCACGAACCACTTTCCAACACTTAAGCTCTTATTGAGGGATTAAGTGTCCCAAAACACTCCAAATCCTAACACAGAACGTCCCAGCAAACCAAAACAATAGAAATGAACTAAGGGTAAACAGATAATAGGGGAATGGGGCGTAAATTCTAAAAACGGCCGGTCGGGTCGTTACATCCTCCTACACTTAAACATTTGTATGTCATTGAACGAATATAGAGAATATGCTTGAAGTAGCAAATAGATGAGGGTATTGGCTGCGTATATCCCATTCGGTCTCCCAAGTTGCCTCCTCGATCGCCTGACCTGTCACTGAACCTTTACTGAAGTTATATCCTTTGACTTGAGCTTTCCGACCTACCTGTCCAATATTGCCACCGGCTCCTCAACATAGGACAGATCCTTGTCCAACTAACTGAAGTGAACTCCAATACATGAGGCAGATCACCATGATACCTCCGAAGCATCGAGACATAAAATACCGGATGAACCCCGGCCAAACTGGGAGGCAAAGCAAGCTCATAAGCAACTTCTCCAACTCGCCTCAAAATCTCAAAAGGGCCAATAAAACCTCGGACTCAACATTCCCTTCTTTCAAAACCTCATGACGCCTTACATAGGCGAGACCTGAAGTAGAACCCGCTCACCAACCATAAAGGAAACATCACGAACCTTCCGGTCCGCGTAACTCTTCTATCTGGACTAGGCTCTACGGAGTCGACCCTGAATCACCTTAACCTTTTCCAACGCATCATGTACCAAATTTGTACCCAATAGCCTCGCATCACCTGGCTTAAGCCAACCCACCGGAGATCTGCACCTCCTACTATATAAAGCCTTATACGAAGCCATTTGAATGCTGGACTGATAATTGGTATAAGAACTGATCCCAAGACCTTCTAAACTCAATCACGCACGCACAAAGAATATCCTCAAGAATCTGAATGGTGCTCGGACTGTCCTTCCATATGAGGGTGAAATGATGTTCTCATTGTCACCTGAGTATCCAACTCCTACTGAATGGCTCTCAAGAACCGCGATGTAAACTGAGTACCCCTGTCCGAAATGATAGCAACCGGAAAATCCTGCAGATGAACAATCTCTTTGATGTAAATCTTTGATAACCGCTCCGCTGAGTAAGTAGTACACACCAGTATGAAATGAGCGGACTTGGTCAGCTGATCCACAACAACCCAAATAGAGTCAAATTTCTTTGCAGTCATAAGGAGACCAACTAAAAAATCCATGGTGATCTTCTCCCATTTCCACTCTGGGATCTCAATTTGTTGAAGTAAACCACCCGGTCTCTAGTGTGCAGCCTTACCTGCTGACAGTTGAGGCATCTAGCTACAAATCCCGTTATGTCCTTCTTCATTCGCCTCCACCAGTAGTGTTATCTCAAATCCTGATACATCTTCTTGGCACCTGGATGGATGGAATGCCGCGAACTATGAGCCTCTGCCAATATCAACTCCTGAATATCATCAATGTCGGGTAGACAGACCCGACCCTGCATTCTCAACGCTCTGTCCCTACCGATAGTCACATCCCTGACATCGCCATGCTCAACCCTATCTTTGAGGACAAGTAAATGGGGGTCATCATAATGTCGTTCCCGGATACGATCAAACAATGAAGACCGAGAAAGCACACAAGCTAGAACTCAACTGGCCTCCGAGAGATCCAATCTCACAAACTTGATGGCTAAGGCCTGAATATCCATCGCGATAGGCCTCTCAGATGCTGGTAGATATGCCAAACTCCCTAAACTCTCTGCTCGGCGACTCAAGGCGTCGGCCACCACATTGGCCTTCCACGGATGGTACAGAATAGTGATGTCATAATCTTTCAGTAAGTCCAACCACCTCCTCTGGAAAAAATTTAGATCCTTTTGTTTTAACAAGTGCTACAAACTTCGATGATTCAAATAAATCTCACAAGGCACGCCATATCTTCAAGACATGAACAATAGCAGCTAGCTCAAGATCATAAACGGGGTAATTCTTCTCATGTACTTTCAACTGTCTCGATGCGTAGGCAATCACCCTACCGTCATGTACTAATACCGCTCAAAGACCAATCCTCGAGGCATAACAATAGATAGTATAAGAACCCGAACATGTAGGTAATATAAGAACTAGGGCTGTAGTCAAAGCTGTCTTGGGCTTCTGAAAGCTCGCCTCGCACTCTTACGTCCACTGGAACGGAGCACCCTTCTGGGTCAATCTAGTCATACGTGCTGTGATAGAAGAAAACCCCTCAATAAATCGACGGTAATAACCCGCCAAGCCAAGAAAACTGCGAATCTTTATCGCAGAGAAGGGTCTAGTCCAACTCTACACAGCCTCCCTTCTTCGGATCCACCTAAATACCCTCGCTCGACACCACGTGACCCAAGAAGGCCACTGAATCCACCTAGAACTCACAATTTTGAAAACAATGCATACGATTTCTTCTCCCTCAAGCCCTGAAGTACTGTCCTCAGGTGCTGCTCGTGCCCTTCCCGACTCCGGAAGAAAACAAGAATATCATCTATGAAAACAATGAGGAATGAGTCGAGATATGGCATGAACACACTGTGCATCAAATGCATAAAGGCTGTTGGGGCATTGGTCAGCCCAAATGACATAACTAAAAACTCGTAATGGCCATACCGAGTCCTGAAAGCAGTCTTCGGGATATCTTGCTTCGGAATCTTCAACTGATGGTAACCTGAGCGCAAATGAATCTTAGAAAACACCCGTGCGCCCTGAATCTAGTCGAATAGATCATCAATACGAGGCAAAGGACAACGGTTCTTCACTGTAACCTTATTCAACTTACGAGAATCGATGCACATATGCATAGACCCATCCTTTTTCTTCATAAACAAGACAGGAGCACCCCACGGTGAAACACTGGTGTGAATAAAACCCTTATCAAGCAATTCATGTAACTGATCCTTCAATTCTTTTAACTCAGGGGGAGTCATACGGTAAGGAGGAATGGATATGGCCTGAGTGCCCGGCAACAAATTAATGCCAAAATCAATATCCCGATCGGGTGGCATACCCGGAAGATCATCCGAAAACACATCAGGATAGTCCTACACTACTGGGACAGAATCGATAGAAGGGATATCAACAATGACATCTCTCACATAATCCAAATACGCGACACACCCCTTTTCAACCATACGCCGAGCGTTAAAAAAAGAGATAACTCTACTAGGAGTGTGATCTAAAGTACCACTCCACTCAATACGCGGGACACCTAGCATAGCCAGCGTCACGGTCTTAGCATGACAATTAAGAATAGCATAATGGGGTGACAACCAGTCCATGCCCAAGATAATATCGAAATCAACCATATTGAGTAATAAAAGATTTGATCTGGTCTCAAAACCACAAATAGTAACCAAACACGACCGATAAACATGGTCCACCACAAGAGATCTCTCACATGAGTAGAAACTTAAATAGGAGAACTCAAAGAATCACGGGCTACGTCCAAATATGTAGCAAAAAAAAAGAAGACACGTAAGAGTAAGTAGAGCGTGGATCGAATAGAACCGATGCACCTCGGTGACAGACCAGTACAATAACTATAATGAGAGAATCGGAGGCAACAGCCTCGGTACGAGCAGGAATAACATAGTATCTGGCATTTCCTCCCACTCGAGGGTGACCTCTACCTCCTCGACCTCCGCCCCTAGCTGGCTGGGCAGGTGGGGTGGCAGCTGGAGCTGGAACAATGGCATGTGAACGCTGTGGAGCATGCTGAGGCTGTGGAGTCTGAGAAGGCGCACCTCTCCCAAGTCTGGGGCAATCCCTAACCATCTGATGTGAGTCGCCACACTCAAACCAAGCTCTGGGAGGGCGCAGTGGCTGTGAATGACTGGGTCCACCCCTGCTGGACTGACCTCTGAAAGCACCCCGCGGTGGAGGCGCGCTAGAAATTGGAGGTGCATAGTAAGGCTCCTGAGATCTGGGAGGAGCTGGAGTAATGCCGGATGAAGGAAGAGCTGAATGAACTGGGCGACTCATATAGCCTCTACCATGATGCCCTGCTGCTGGGGTATGGGTACAAGAGTAGTGACCCGACTCTCGAGACCTCTTGGCCTCTCTCTCCTCTCACTCTCAGGCATGCAGACCCTCGATCCTCCTAGCAATGCTCACCACTTACTGATAAGAAATGTCCATCTCTAATTTTCGAGCCATGCTAGATCTGATGGATGAGATAAGACCCTCAATAAACCAGCAAACCCTCTCGCGGATAGTAGCAACCAAGGTCGGTGCATGTTTGGCCAACCTAGTATAACGGATGGCATACTTTAAAACAATCATAGCACCCTGGCGCAAATGCTCAAAATTCGCACGCCATGCATCTCTGAGGCTATCGGAAACAAACTGCCTCTGAAACATATCCGAAAATTGGGTCCAAGTCATGGAGGCAGCCTCGTTTGGACTGTCTAACTCAAAGGTGCGCGACCAATCATAGGCGGCTCCCCAAAGCTGGAAAGCGGCGAATGAAACCCCACTGAGGGCAGTAACACCCATAGTGCAAAAGATGCAGTGACAATCCTCCAAAATTCCAAAGGCACCATCCGTAGCTAATCCGTTGAAAATCGGAGGGTCATACTTCTTGAACCTCTCCAGTCTCCGCTGCTCATCCTCAGAAGCAGGTTCCCCATCCTCGGGCTGAACTGGTGCTGCAGGATGGACAGGGATGATATCGGGGACCTGCTCAACCTGCACTCGCTACTCAGGAGTGCTGGCATCAGGAGTCTGTGCTCCTCCCCCGGCCTGGGATGTGGCTGCAATAAGTGGAAGCAACCATGCATGTGACATCATAGTATACATGCTCATGAACAGTGCCAATGCCTCCAGAACGGCTGGAGTAGTAGTGGTTGGGGGTGTGTCAGGTGCCTGAGCCCCAATTGGATCTTCTGGCGGTACCTCAGCGGCACCCTACGCAGGTGCTCTGGCTGCACCACATGCGCGTCCATGACCTCTGCCCCGTCCCCTGCCTTTAGCGGCTGTAGGAGGGGATGTGGGTGCCTGATCGTCATGAGTAGCACGTGTCCTCACCATCTATGAGAGCATAGGAAGACAGAAGTTTAGAATTCGGGTCGAAAATATCGCACGACAAGGAAATCAAATAAAGTGAAGATTTTTCCTAAGCACTTACATAGCCCCTAGTAGATAAGTACAAGCGTCTCCGTACAAATCAGCGAGGCTCTAATAAACCGACCTGTATTTAGTGACTCATATGAACCTAGAGCTCGGATACCAACTTGTCACGACCCTAGTTCACCGATCGTGAACCTATCATAACGGCACCCAGTCTTCACGACTAGGTAAGCCTAACACACTGTGAAATTTAACAACTTTACGAAAAATTACTGACTTAAAGCTAAATAATATAAGGAAATGTATAAGTTTTCCACTTGGCATATACATTTATACACTAAAATCTTATACATGTCCCAAAACCCGGAATCTCACGGATAACACAGGCTATAGAAGTACATAACACTACTCTAAGCATCCGGACGTCTATTATAAGGAAGAAAACATGATAGCAACTAGCTAATTATCGGGTAGAATGAGAGGGAAACTTTTTCGGTCTGCGGACGCAGCAGATATACCTCAAGTCTCCCTAAACTCCCCTGAAGCTACTGGAAATGCGCCTGCGTAGAGGTACCTGGATCTGCACATGCAAAACATGTGCAGAAGAGGCGTGAGTACACCACAACGGTACTCAGTAAGTGCCAAACCTTAACCTCGGTCGGGTAATGACGAGGAAGGTTAGGGCCCTACTAAGAATAAATATGATAATATAGAGATACAGAATATGAATAGGTAAAGTTAATAGAGACAATAGAAATTTAAGACAGAAAACTACAAGTCAACTACAATTAATCAAAGTTCGGAAATAACACAGTGAAGTACAACTCCGTATCCAAATGTCATGAGGATCTACCAGGATACCGTCCTGTAGTTCTTTTCTCAACTGTCTCGGTGGATCTACCAGGATACCATCCCGTAGTCCATCATATCCGTTTATCCGAAGTATCTCCCGGGATACCGTATCGTAGTCCAGCTCTCAATGTGAGGGATGATCTACTTGGAATCAAACCCATAGTCCCAAAATAAACAAAACAAAAAGAGAGCTACCGGAATCCCACATCCATAGTCCCAGTGTAAATGCGCATAACACATCCAAAGATATCTAGCATTTCAAGTAATAAGCCCTAACAGATAGGTGGTACTAGTCTAGCATGCTTCACGTATTACAATTTAGACAAATTGAGCAAGTAAGTAGTTAACTCTAACTAATCATGCTTTTCTAACTAACACAGGGTAAACTCACATTTGGAATAATCAAATAATCACGAAAACACAGTCTAAATAAGTCAAGTAAAGCAGATTTTTAATAATTAGAAAAAGTACACGCCCGTCACCTCGCGTACAAGGCATTTGAAACAGCAATTAAGATATCCTAAGGGGATAGGTCCCCCACACAAGGTTAGATAAGTCACTTACCTCGAAGGCTCCAATACTCAACTCAAGCCTCTAGTACAGCTTTACCCCTTGAATTCACCACAAGGCCGCTCGAATCTAGCCACTACTTGCATGCATTAATAATTACAATTGAAACTAACCCCAATGCATGAGAGTAGTTTTTACAAGTTTTTTCCAAAAAAAGATCAGCGCCCGAGCCCACGTGGTCAAATCTCGAGGTTCGGACCAAAACCCGGTTACCCATTCCCTCAAGAATTCGAATATGTGATTAGTTTTGAAATCGAACCTCAAATTGAGGTCCAACTTCCCAAATTTAAGAAAACCTAATTTCTAACCAAAACCTCAATTTCTATTCATGAAAATTGTTGATTGAAGTTGAAATCATGTTAAAGATGTTAAGGAATAAAGAAATTAAGTTAGAAATTACTTACCAATCGTTTTGGAGAAGAAAGGTTGTTCGGAAAATCGCCTTTTAGGTTTGGGGTTTTTGAAAAGTGAAAATGATTGAAAATCCCACCCTTATATACTTTATTGAAGGCTGGCGCGGACCGCACAAAAATGTTCTGCGGCCGCGCCGAGGGAGGGAAGACATGACTCTCTGAACCTACCCAGCGCGGACCACATGATTTGGTGTGCGGCCGCGCTGGTCTACCTAGGATGCTGGCTCTCTGAACTTAGCCATGCGGACCGCACATAAATGTACCACGACTGTGCGGCTTCCAATGCGGACCGCGCAGAAATGACCGCGACCATGCAGGGGTCTGCAACACCGAGGTGGATTTTCTGCAACACATCAAGTCCCAACATTGCTCCATTGAGCATCTGAAATACACCCGAGGCCCCGAGGACCTCAACCAACCCTACAAACATATCTCATAACATCATCCAAACTTAAACCAATCCTTAAACCATCTAAAAAAACACTGGAAACTCGAATTAACCCATGATTGGAACCTAAGAACTTCAAAACTCAACCAAACTCCCTTTCAATCAAAAGCCTAACCAAACCTAGTCTGGTTGACCTGAAATTTTGGACGCTCATCCCAACTAATATGACATTGCTATAGCAACTTCTGAAATTCCGTTCCGACCCTCGGATCAAAATTTCACTATCGGGCCAGAAACTTCAAAATTCTAACTTCCAGTATTTCTAGCCTAAATGAGCTACGGACCTCCAACATACATTTCGAACACGCTCCCAACCCCGAAATTACCTAACGGAGCTAACGAAACCATCGGATTTTCATTCCGAGGCCGTCTTTACACTGTTCCAATCACAGACTACTTTCCAACACTTAAGCTTTCATTTAGGGACTAAGTGTCCCAAAACACTCTGAATCCTAATGCCGAACGTCCCCGAAAACCAAAACATAAGAACTAAACTTAGGGAAAACAGATAATAGGGGAACGGGGCGTAAATTTTAAAAACGACCGGCCAGATCGTTACAGAAGCTGCCTTACGATTTGTGAAGTATGTGAAAAGGGAACCTGGACTAAGGATTCTGATGAGCTCGAAGAGGTCAAAGAAAATGAATGCTTATTGTTATGCAGACTAGGCTTCATGCCCAAACACAAGGAGATCAGTCACAAGGTTCGTTGTGATATATGGAGATTCTTTGATATCATGGAAATCAAAGAAACAAAATACAATATCTAAGAGCTCAGCTGAAGCTGAGTACAGAAGCATGGCAATGACAGTGTCTGAACTAGTATGCCTAGTAGGGTTATTCGAAGAGCTTGGAGCAGAGGTGAACCTACCTGTAGAACTGTACTGTGGCAGTAAGGCAGCACTACAAATAGCAGCAATCCAGTTTATCATGAAAGAACAAAACACATAGAGGTGGATTGTCACGTCATTAGAGAGAAGATCCAATTAGGCATGGTGAAGACCTTATATATCAGTTCCGAAGAACAACAGGCAGACATCCTTACAAAAGCATTAGGAAGATCACAACATGAATATCTTGTGTCCAAAGCTGGGAGTGCTAAATATTTTTGCACCTGCTAGCTTGAGGGGGAGTATTGTGGGAGCAGTAACTTGAGGGACACGTGTCAATAGGTTGTAGTTAGTAGCTAATTATTTAATTAGTTAGTTAGTTGGTTAAGTTGTTATATTAGTTAATGACAAGACGTTAGAACACGTGTATATAAGATAGCATTGTATCTCTTCTTCGGTAAAAAAACAATTTCTCATTTCCAAAACACTCTTATGCTCTGCCTTCTCTCTTAGTTAAGCTCGTTCACTAGCAGTATATAGGGTTCCTAATTGAGGTAGAGTAAGTTCGTTAATGGTGATTCTCGATAGTTTAATCATGAAATTTTCATATTTTATTTGAAGTTAAATTTCGAAATTTTTTTGGAAAATTAGAGAACTCCAAAAAAATTGTTTTTCAAAATTTTCACTTCAAATTACTCATAAAAATTCAAAAATTGCTTCATCTTATATTCATGTTCAAAACAATTCTAATTTTCAAATATCATTTTTACATTAAAAAAATTATTACTTTTTCCAGAATTTTGCAGTTCTTATGTCCAAACGCCCACTGTATCTTTTGGTGGTATTGTTTCTTCTTATGGTAATGGAAAATTCCTGAATGTATTCTTTTATATTTACACTGTCTATCAATTTGAAGTTTGTTTATAGCGTCATTAGGCCATCTCCAACGCTAACTCTATTTTTTGCACCAAATTTCACTCTAAAATGGCGCAACACCAAATTTACTCCAACCATTACACCATTTTTTACATCAAATATTATCTCTCTTCTATATTATATTATTATCTTCTATTTACTTTTCATTTTTTATTTCCTTCAAACTAATATTATCTTTTTTTCTTTTTTCCATATTCATTATATATAATTTGCATTCACCACTTATATAATCATTTATTACAAAATTATTTTAAAGGGTAAATTAACAAAAAGTAAAATTATTGATAAAAGGTCATTAAATATATATTACATCATAGTCAAATTTAATTTAAGTACCACATAAATATTTAATTTTTGCCTCTATTCTCCTATAAATGCTCGATTAATACGTTACGAAGTGCGAAATGCGCATCTTTATCCTTAATTTTAGCTACATTAGATATCTTAAATTTGCAGTTTTTATTTTTAAATAATGGTTATATTTCTTTTTATAAAATTATAATAATAATAAAATTAACTTATAATTTTATATAAATATAATATATACAAAAATTAATATACCAAAATAGGATATAAAATTAAAATTATAAGGTCTTAATATAAAGTTAATTATATACATAATATATGATAAATTAAAAGTCTAAAAATAAAAAAAGTAAATAAAATAATATTAAATCAAATATAGAGTAATAAATAATGTTGCACTAAATTGTATAAAATAGAGTAAGAAATAGAGTGGTATTGGTGCGCAAGAATACACTATTGGAATCTGGAGATGCCCTGAATGCCAAAATATAATCACAAGCACGTCAGCTTTTCCATATGTACGAAATGAAATGAAATGATAAAACGTGATTTTACGACCCCAGTGAATAGTATGGTTCCTGCTATCATTTAGTCTAAATGAAAAAGCACGTGAAATTTTTATGAATAGTCACAATCATAAGTCAAGAGAAACAAAATGGAGAAGATTTGTCTTTTTCACGACAATTAATTGAGAAGTGAAAACGGACTAGTATATGTTTATAGTATAGATGGCTAAAGTTTCGAGTTTTGAATATCCATGTGATATAATTGGCGAGAAAATAAGAAGTACGAGTTTGAATCCCCTCCTAATATTTAAGCCACCAATAATTTATAATTGCCTTCTTGATTAAACCTACATGCGGATCCGACAATAATGTATTAGTATATTTTTATAACGCCCTAAGACCAGCTTAGACGATTAAAGCAGTTTATGGAGCAGTGCATGGGCCAAGCTACGTGTTAGTTGATCTTCCTTCGTCGAAAAATTTATATATATAAATAAAATATTAAATTTTAATTTATATTGAACATTTTTTTCGGATAATATTTTTCACTCCTTTGAAATTTGAATACTGGAATAGTGTTATGTTGCTCTGATATGGGCAGGTCCGGCTCCAACGTGGTAGTAGTTTAGAGGGAAAATTATGCATTTTGAATATCCATGTGAAATAATTGGCTTGAAAATAAGAAGTACGAGTATGAATTCCTTCTAGTATTTAAGCCTCCAATAATAATGCTGGTGCCTTAGACCCTCAGATTAGGAAGGCCTCGTACCCTATTTGTTAGTCATAATAGGTTTATAGGTATTTTTAAAAAAATATATATTTAATACTCTTAGTACAAAAGTGGACTTTCTGGTATATAAAAGGAAAGAACTTTGTTTTAGCTTTGTAAATAAAGTAACTGTTTGACTTACTTAAATATGGGTACTATGAATAGTTAAGCATGAATTTAATTGATTTGACAAGAAAAATAATCCAAGTAAAAGATACTACTCTAATTGATATATCCGATCAAATTAAAAGACTTTTCTTTTTCAAATGCTTATATTACTTATAAAATAATATTAATATTTCATATAACAGTTGTCTCAATGAAAGAAGTTTATTAAAATTAAAATTAATAAAATCTTAATTAAGATCAATTATATCTCAAGAAACCTAAAATGGATTAGCGATATTAGTTGAAAAGAAATTATTTGAAAAAAAAATATTATAAGTATATTAACAACTTTGCATCTCAAAAAACTATAACAATATACTTTAAATAAAAATATATATTATAATATTTTTTTTTAAAATTTAGGTCTCACATTAAACTTTGACTGTCGACCACATATGTGCTTCAGCCGGCTCTGGATATGGGTGCAGGTATTTGACGCAAATTTGTCTAAAATAAATTCGTCTTCACATAAATTTTAGGTTCGACGGTAGCTAGAGGTGTCAATGGTACGATTCGGATGGTTATTTTATTAAATTTGTAACATAGCAATTTTCGGTTATTCCGTTATGTATAACCAAATTTAGATGTTTTGAAACTGTCCCAATCATGTCAGTATCGTTTCGGTTAATTTTCGGTATTTTTTTAAATGTCATGTAAAATTCACGAGTAGAAGTAGAATGCAATAACATATGTTCTTTTATAGGACTTAGCAAATTCTCTAGACATTTTTACTGTTTAAATGGTGATAAATTAAAAAAAATGATAGATGGCTAGATTCATCTATCTATTGGACAGCAACGTAAAAGAAACCAAGTAAAAGCAAAGAAAATATAAATCACACGAGTAGAAAGATATTAACCAAGTCGGGACTCAAGAATAAAGTTTATATTAAATAGTCCAAAAAATAAATCTAAATTGTTTGACAGGAAACATATTCAATATATTGTAGTTTGCTACCCATAATCACTAGAACACTTTGTTACTTGCTAATAATGATACTTGAAATAATTTAATTTAAGTATAAGTAGCATAATGGATTTTAGGAATTAGTATTTTGAGTCTAATTACTTGTTGGCTTGTAACAGTTTTCATAATTCCAAGACCCAATGGAAAAGTTAATGCTTTATTAGTTTTAAACTTACTATATAAATATATTTTCCACATATAAAATTTATTTGGTACGGTTCGATAATTTTTCAGTTTATTTTTATAAAATAAAAAACCTATCCTAATTATCGGTACGGTTATAGATTTATATAAAAACCTATGATTTCTTCAAAAGAAACCTAAAAATCGGTTTGATACGGTACGGTTCAGTCGGTTTAGTCAGATTCAAATATTCATTAACACCCCTAACGGTAGCGCATTTCTTTTTGTTAAAGAGTAAATTAGGAATATTATTTTTTTCAAATATAATGTAACTTGATTTGTATTTACTAATTAAGTTAAAGAACCAATGATTATTTTTTAATTATGACTTGTTTTTTTATATTTAATTAATTAAATATTCATTGTTTGCTAATAATAGATGGGAAAATTTTATTCTCACGATTTTGTGGACCTCGAATTCTATGGACACAATAGTATAAAACTGGGGTTCACAATTTTGTGAAACAAATAAAACCTCATATAACTAGTATCAGTTATATGAGACACAAAATAAAATTTATCGTAATAGTTGTTACTCAATTTCGTTGTGGATTCTGAGATAATCCTCTCATGCTTTTGGAATATTCGAACAGTGTAAAGTATGGCCCATGAATTGATTCGAGCTTATTCCCAGAAAGCTGTATCTCCTAGGTGCATAATCAAAGTGGATATCAGAAAAGCTTATGACTCTGTTAAATGGGGATTTCTGAGAGCAGTGTTGCTGGAGTTTGGTGTACCCTACAAAATGGTCACCTTAATCATGGAGTGTGTTTCTACAGCAAGTTTCTCTTTACTAGTCAATGGAGGCCTTAGCAGCAAATTTACAGCAAGGAAGGGTCTAAGACAGGGAGATCCAATGTCTTCCTACCTGTTTGTCTTAGTCATGGAGTACCTCAACAGAACACTGAAGCAATTAAACAGGAAGCCGGACTTCAACTTCCATCCCAAATGTTCCAAGTTATAACTCACTCATATATGTTTTGCAGATGACCTCCTGATGTGTCGTAGAGGAGATGAAACTTCCCTGAGGCTCTTACTGAAAGAGTTTGATAACTTCTCCCAGATGTCGGGACTGCAAGCAAATTTGGAGAAAAGCTCCCTGTACATAGCTGGGGTTTCACAGGAAATCAAGGAAATGCTATTGGCAGAATTTCATCTATCAGAAGGACAGCTCCCATTCAAATACCTGGGAGTTCCCTTGTCAACAAGGAAGATTACAATTTCACAATGTCTGCCCTTGGTTGACATGATAGTGGACAAGATCAGATGCTAGTCATCCAAGGTCTTATCCTATGCTGGAAGACTCTAACTGATAAAGAGTGTCCTATTTGAGATGCAAACTTACTGGGCACATGTCTTCCTACTTCCAAAGAAAATCATCAAACTGGTGGAAGGAATCGCAGGAACTACTTATGGACTGGGAAACATGAGGCAAGTTATAGGGCCCCCATAGCTTGGGACCCAGTCTGTAAACGAGAGGCAGCTGGAGGCTTAAATGTTATTTTCTATGAAAAGTGGAACAAAGCAGCACTGTCAAAGCTGCTATGGACACTAATGCAAAAAAAGGATAAACTATGGATCAAATGGATCCATCGTCATTATATAAAAAGGAAGGAGGTTGCTAACATGGAAACACCAAAGCAGGCTAGCTGGTTGGTAAGGAAAATATTTGGAGCTAGGGGCTGGTGGACACACAACTGGGCAGCAATGCAATCTTGCCGCCAGAAGGGAAGTTACAGCATCAAGAGAGCATACATGAACTCCATCCCACAGTACACTAAAGTTCCATGGAAAAAACTGGCGTTGGGGCCAGGAATATTGCCAAAACAGAAATTCATACATTGGATGACATTGCATCAACGTTTGGCAACAGTGGACAGGTTAGAAAAATGGGGTATCCACACTGACCAGGCATGTTCATTATGTGACAGTGGTAATGAAGAGACACACGACCACCTTTTCTTTGACTGCCATTATTCACAATCACTGTGGCAAGGATTGCTAAGATGGCTGAATTTCAATAGAGTGATAAACAATTGGGATCTAGAGGTGCAATGGCTTTCTGACAGAGTCAACAACAGCAAACCAAGGAAAACCATCATAGGAGTGGTATTCGCAGCAGTTGTATATAATATCTGGATGGAAAGGAATGGAAGAAGATTCAGACAGTCGAGCACGGATGCTATGAATAGAGCAAGACAGATTGCAATACAAGTGCACATCACTGGAAGGAAGAAGAAAAAATGGCAGCCCATTTTACAGTACTTAAATTGTTATCCACAATGTACTCCTTGAATATATTTGCAGTTTTGTATGTTAGGAGTTAGTTTAACAACCTTCGGGTTGTATAGTAGATAGTTGATCAATTTTGAGAGGTGTTCTATAGTCCCAAAGAACATGTGATGTACAGTTATACTAGTTGAAATACAATTTTCTTTGACCAAAAAAAATGTATGTGTCAACATCCGAACTAGACAAACTCAAAAGTAGGGGCGGATACACATGGAAGTAGGCGGGTTCACGTGAATTTATCCTCCTTCCCTATATATATATATATATATATATATATATATATATATATATATATATATATATATATATATATATATATATATATATATATATATATATATATAAGAAAATGAGAGGCAAAAGCATAATATTAAAAATGAGAAATAGTTTCAATTTGAAGTTTTAAAATTATTTTGAAGTAAAAAACGAAAATAAGGAAATAAAAATTTGCCAATTCAAATCTATCTATCTATCTATTTATATATTATTAAAAGGAGAGGAAAACGCCCTCTCCTTAAGCCAAGTCGCAACCAAAAAAAATATCACATGGCGTAATTAATTATTTAGTTTATAATTAGCTATTGGTTATTATTCTCTAATTTAAATATATATATAAAAACAAAAATAATAAAATAAAATAAAAAGCTACCATATATATATATGTGTGTGTGTGTGTGTGTGTGTATTAATTTGTCACTTTATTTGGAATAAATATAGATATCTTATAATTAAATATAAAAAATAAATATATAAAATAATAACTACCCATTCAAATTGGGTGGGAGTAGTTTCAAGTTGGAATTTTAAATTAATTTAAAATAAAAGGAAAAAAATAGCTATTAAAAAACAAAAAAAGAGAAGAAAAACTACCAATTCAAAATGAGAAGTAGTTTCAAGTTGGAGTTTTAAAAATAAAATTAACAAAATAATGAATTACCGATTCAAAATTGGGAGTAGCTTCAAATTGGAGTTTTAGAAAAAAATTAAAAAATGAAATTAAAACAATATACCAATTCAAATTTGGGAGTTGTTTGAAATTGGAGTTTTAAAATTATTTTAAAATAAAAAACGAAATAAAGAAAGTTAAAAAACTTTCAGAGAAACATATTAAATAAAGTGATATGCTAATAAATATCTCTATTAAAAATTTAATAATATTAAATATATATAAAAAACGAAAAAAATAAGATAAAATATAAACTACCATATATATATTAATTGGTTACTTTATTTGGATTAATAAATATAGATATCTTATCATTAAATATAGAAAAAATGCAAAATAAATTTATAAAATAATAACTACCCATTCAAATTGGTTGGGAGTAATTTTAAGTTGGAATTTTTAAATTATTTTAAAATAAAGGGAAAGAAAAGAGCTATTAAAAACAAAAAAAAGAGAGAGAAGAAAAACTACCCATGACAATTAGGAATTAGTTTCAAATTGGAGCTTTAAAATAATTTAAAATATGCTAATAAAACTTTCTATTAACAATGTAATAATATTAAATATTAGATGATATAATAAATAAAAATACATAAGAAAAAAGTTATTATGTGCGCTTCCTGTATAAGTCCGGTTAGTTTAACAGAAATTTTTGTTCATTAAAATTTAGATAATATTATTAAAAATAATAAAGTAAAATTTTAAAAAAATATTTCAACAGTAATAAATTATAAATTTTCTTATATATGACAAAAAGAAAGCAATATTAGTTATTGGTTAATATAATAAAAAATATAGAACAAAAAAGTTATTCATTAACTATATAAGTACCTTTGATTTAATAGAGAATTTATTATCGGGTATACCGTATTGACAAGTAAGATGACAATTGAATTTTATTAAAGTAATACAATCTAATATATAAAAAATTAGCTATAAAAAATAAAAGAAAGAGAAGAAAAACTACCCATTCAAATCGGGACGTAGTTTCAAGTTGGATTTTTAAGATAATTTTAAATAAAATTAAAATTAAAAAATAATAAATTACCAATACAAATTGGGGATTAGATTCAAGTTGGAGTTTTAAAATTATTTTAAAATAAATAAAACGATAATAAAGACATAAAAAACTTTTAGAGAAAAATATTTAATAAATTAATATGCTAATAAAACTTTCTATTAACAATGTAATAATATTAAATATTAGATGATATAATAAAGAAAAAGACATAAGAAAAATTTATTCAGTGCGCTCCATGTATAAGTTCCGTTAGTTTAACAGAGATTTTGTTCATTAAAATTTAGATAATATTATTAAGAACAATAGAATAAAATTTATAATAAAATATTTTAACAGTAATAAATTATACATCTTCTCATATATGACAAAAAGAAAGTGAATGTTAAATATTGATTAATATAATAAAAAAATATAGAACAAAAAAGCTATTCATTAACTATATAAGTACTTTTAATTTAATAAAGATTTTCTTATTGGGTAATTGTATTGACAAGTAAGATGACAAGTGAATTTTATTAAAGTAATACAATCTAATAGGATCAAGCAATCCCGATCATAATTTAATTTAATTAATATTTTTTAGTATTGACCGCGCATTGAGCGGTACGAATACTAGTTATGTATAATACTAGTAAATTTCAACTTAAATACTCAAATTAACATATGTAAATTCAAGCTTCAGTAAACGCTTTAGTGCATTAGTACGGAAGTTCGATCCCCCTACTCTTTCTTCTTTTAAATTATATTTTAATTAATAAATAGGATTAAATCTTCATGCTCTGCCGTCTTTTCTAATTAAATACACTTTTGTTTCTTTTTTTTCTGTTATAAAATAGAAGTCTATTTAGAGTGAATGTCTAAGAGTTTTAGCTTGAAGCTAAGTCATTCTTCTTCCTATAAATAGAGGTGCTCTCTACCATTGTAAATCACCCCAAGTATTAATAAGAATACTTCTCTCTCTCTCCCTATTCTCTCTCTATATTGTTCTTATTCTTGCATTATTGTTCTTGTCTTTATATTATTTCATAACACGTTATCAGCACGAGACTCTACCGTCTCAAGAAGCTCTTTAAGAAGATTAAGCCGCCGTCAATTTCTCCGCATCGGAGCCGCCGTCGTCTGCATCAGTGGAGAAAAGGAAGAAAACATTGAAAATATAATTGGTATACCTTAAAGGTAAGTAATTTACTTTTCCCTTTCAAATTCTTGAAATTCTACGATTTGATTTAATATACAAACAAAGTTTGATTATAACTCTAATGGAGTTTGTAAGAAATTATAACCACATGAAGTGGTAAAATCTCTATGTCCTGCCATGATTAAATTCATGTATGATTGTGGGCAAATAATTGAAAATCCGTCCCATTGAATTTGCTCCATTCCCTTTAGAGAATGTGGAAGCAGTATATGATAAGTCTGAAAGAAGACTAAAATATCACCATGAAGGTATCAATGAATGTGGACGTGGCAAAGAATTCCGTCCAATTGAATTTGCTCCATTCCCTTTAGAGAATGTGGTAGCAGTATGTGATAAGTCTGAAAAAAGACTAATTACCGTAAAGGTATCAATGGATGTGGACATGGCAATAGACGAAGTTATAATCGTCATTATTGTGGTAATGAGAACAATAAGGATTCTCAAAATAATCTTTCACTTTATGAAAGTAATATTTGACATGAGATTGTGTAAAGCACATGATCTTGATCCATTCCCTGAAGTGAATGTGATAATTGTAATAGAGCCCGTAAGTATGAACACGCTTTTGATGTAAATTTGTTTTATGTCTGACATTATGAAAAGAAAGTTCGTTGCCCTTGAAATTTCGGGCAAGAACTATATGACATGGGTGTTGGATGCTGTAATCCACTTAGATGCTATGGGTCTTGGAGACGCCATTAAAGACAGAAATAATGCATCCACCCAAAACTATGCTAAGGCCTTGATTTTCTTGCGCCATCACCTTAATGAAGGTTTGAAACTATGCTAAGGCCTTGATTTTCTTGCGCCATCACCTTGATGAAGGTTTGAAAATTGAATATATCACAGTCAAAGATCCACCCACCTTGTGGAATGGCTTAAAGAAGAGATATGACAACCTGAAGTTGGTCACTCTGCCACAAGCACGATACGATAAGAATCCAAAAGCAAATAGTTTATAAACTATATATTATCGTTGCGGTGGAAACGGGCACTGGTCAAAGGCTTGCCGTATACCATGACATTTGGTTGACCTTTATCAAGCATCTCGAAAGAGTAAACGCCCTGAAACGAATTTTGTCTCTGACGACAACTTTGACATCACCCACTTGGATGTGGCAGACTTCTTTGAGCAACCCGAGGGAAAGATAGACCACCTAATCGGTGATGGATCCGTGATGAAAGAAGATGGAGCTATTTGATTTTATTTTACTTGTTTGTATTAGTGAATGAATAAACTAATAGCCATCAGTATTAGCTCGTATTAGTTAGTTCATGACATAATGTTAATATTAGTTCTTTAGAATGTATCAATATGCTCAAATATCAATAATATTTTTACTTTCTAGTAGAGGTAATCGACTAACCTGAAAAACTAGTCGGTTATCTCATATTTCGCATAAAAACTGCAAAACAATCGATTGTCAATGATTAACAATCGATTGTCTTTAAAACAGTGTGTTCTGGAATTTTTCAAAAACAGTCAACAATCGATTGTCAATGTTTAACAATCGATTGTCGTTAGACAGTGTAATCTGGAATTTTTCAAAAATAACCAACAATCGATTGTCTATGTCTAACAATCGATTGTCTTTATACAGTGAGGTCTGAAATTTTTCAAAAATAGCCAACAATCGATTGTCTATGCATAACAATCGATTGCCTTAAGACAGTGTGATCTGAAGTTTTTCAAAATAGCAAATAATCGATTGTGTGTGTTTAACAATCGATTGTCAATGTTCAACAATCGATTGTTTGTAAGTAACAATCGATTGTTTGAAGAAAACGTTCAAACTGAAATTTTCAAACTGCATAGTAATCGATTATGGAAAACATATAATCGACTATCTGATTTATTTTAGTCAATGACATCAGCAGATTTTGAAAATATTATGTGACACAAACGAATTGAACTTGTTTATTCATATGTTCGTATATTTCTTTTGTATATCAAACCATGGGAATTAAATTGATTGAAGGCTCCGGAAGAGCAACTGTAACTCTGCCCAAAGGCATGACGTTTATCTTAGAGAATGCAATATTCTCCTCCAAGTCTAAGAAGAACTTGTTGAGTTTTAAAGATATCATTCAAAATGGATATCATATTGAGACAATAGATGAGAATAATCTTGAATTCTTCATGAAAACGAGGCTGCCCATTTCGGTTTGGGTTCACGCCATTTTGCATGCAGCAATACTAGTTCGTCGGCTGCCCACTTCGGTTTGGGGTCATGCCATTTTGCATACAGCAATGCTAGTTCGCCTCTGACTGACGAATTGACACAAATATTCTCCGTTGCAATTAGTTTTGGGTCATGGACCCAATATATCCCATTTAAGAATCTTTGGATGCGCAGTATATGTGCCTGTAGCACCGCCATCCCGCACCAAAATGGGTCTGCAAAGAAGGTTAGGAATATATGTTGAGGTTGAATCGCCCTCCATTATTCGCTACCTCGAAACATTGACAGGAGATTTATTCACTGCACGATTTGCAGACTGTCAATTTGATGAGACACTTTTCCCAAAATTAGGGGGAGAAGTTGGTGAAACCAAACGGGAAATTTTGTGGAAAAATGCATCATTATCTCATCTTGATCCACACACCTCTATTTGTGAGAAAGAGGCACAAAAGATTATCCATTTGCAAAGAATAGCAAATCAAATGCCTGACGCATTTATAGATTTGAAAAGGATAACAAAATCACATATCCTCGAAGTGAATGTGACAACATTTGATTCACGAATACATATTCATTATTGGAAGAATATGAACATGAAATTGGTATTAAATATACCACACTCACCCCTAGAAGGAGGTTTGAGATGATACCACACTCACCCCTAGAAGGAGGTTTGAGATGATATATGGCATGAATGATCGTTGGTCACGTACCTATTGTACGCCAAAGTATTTTGGAAATATGACTATTAAAGGACAACGATAATGCAAGAAACATATCTTGCATATAAGTTTGACATGACCATAATGGTATAACTTTCTCTTTAAGAAAGATATTCACCACATGGATGTTGATGAATCTGTGGTAGTACAAAATTAATTGAGAGCTCTAGAAGAGCCAATTATTACTATGTTGGAGAAACACAATTGAGTATTGTGCTGTAGTAAGTCTCAAAGAAACTTATTCAGTTTCCAAAGTACACGAGAAAGCGATTGATTATATTGAGACTATAAATAAAGGAAGGCTTTGATATCTCCTATTACTACAACTTCTAGCGGGGTAATTTGTATATGAAAAGCTACCCGCTTTATTCTCCAGTTTGTACTACACAAACGAAATAATTCCACAATAAAGTGGATATCTATTGGTATAAAACCCATGTCATAATAAACCCGAAGTTTATTGATAAGTGCACATGTCATGGTGAAAATTTGAAGTTTACCAATATTGATAATTTATTCAGTTGACATTCGTGTTAGCCATCTCATTTTATGTATGATGTGCAAATTCACATAGGTGAATAATAAAGAACTAGAAAGTTCTTTACGAATTCTCTTGTATCACTTGTTCTCATTAATGAACTGACCAACTAAAGAATTCGGATGCCCATAAATTCTGGAAATATCAAAGGTGAATATGGGCCCATTCACCTGCCATGTATACCACATATGATGCATCTATGATATGGTTACATGCGCAATTGTTATTGACCCGCAGCCTGGCCGGTGCTTGCGAGGTAAATTGCTCAGTAATCTAACTTCGAGCATAATTTCCAGATTTTATACTCAAGATAGTTCATCTTGATAAGTTGGTTTATATCAAAGTAAGTTTAGCAAGATAATTATTGAGTGCTTCCACTTAATAGCTAAACTGTTTCTTGTGAGAACAAAGTTATATATATCAGTTTGATATAAGTTGTATACGTGAGTATATTCTCCCCTCACAAGTGGTTCAAGGTCAGGAACAAAATAATTTCATCTTATTATTAATGTGCTGTGTATATTGACATGATAATGCACAAAGATGATTTCCCAAAGTTGAGGAAACAAGTTAGCTTTACTAACATGAGGGGGAGACATGATAAACACTTGAGAAAAGGTTACATGGGATGAATTATCATTTGTATATGTATATCCCCGAATATCATGATATGAACCTGAAGTTCATAAAAGGGATAATTCAATTGCAACATATTGCAAAGCATGCTATACGCATTTGCTGACCCAAAGAAAGTAACTAAATGGAAGAGATACAATTCAAGAAGAATTGATTCCATATGAAAGACATGTAGTTTTGAACCTATAGTTCAAATGCTTGAAAGTATAAAAGTCAAAGGTATGTATAGTCAGTTTTCGATATCTTATTTGTCTAGCATGACATGGAAAACTTGATATGCATCTAAAGTCTATTATATGGCTTACATGACTTAACTTGAAAGATTTAAGTTGCTTGAAGCATATGCAATTCTTGGTCCTGAAGTACCACATCCTTAGTACAATTTGTGTACATATGTATCTTGCTATAACTATAAGCATGATGACATTGAGAATGCATCTATGGAGATATTGAAGAGTTATTCCACGACATTATATGAAGATGTTCATATCTATCAAGAATGATGATTTCAAGGTGCGGAATATTTATTCAAGTCAATATGGTTGATTTATTTATCAAACATCTACCAAAGATTGTTTTGAAGATGGTGCACAAGATTGGAATGCAAATGCTCAAGGATATAAATTGATGTTCTTATCAGGGGGAGTTAATGCGAGTTGCACTCTTTTTCCCTTACAAGTTTTTGCCCCACCGGGTTTTCCTTGCGAGGTTTTTAACGAGGCAACCAATAGGCGCATATTCAAACATGTGTACTCTTTTTCCTTTCTTTAATTTTTCTCAATGGGTTTTGGTTTTAAGGTTTTATGAGGCACATTATTGAATAGACATTCAAGGGGGAGTGTTATAAAATAGAAGTCTATTTAGAGTGAATGTCTAAGAGTTTTAGCTTGAAGCTAAGTCATTCCTCTTCCTATAAATAGAGGTGCTCTCTACCATTGTAAATCACCCCAAGTATTAATAAGAATACTTCTCTCTCTCCCTATTCTCTCTCTATATTGTTCTTATTCTTGCATTATTGTTCTTGTCTTTATATTATTTCATAACATTTTCTTTTTTATTGGCTACACGTTTTTTTTCTTTCTCTTTTATTAGTCTTTGTCTTGATTTTTAAAATTCCTAAACCAAAAATATATCTCTCAAACACCTTCTGAAAAATTCGGATTTTTTCCGCTTGTGGTACACCGTATTGAAATTTTGGATAAGTCTCTGCTCAAAAGAGAGACAAGAAATAAAGGAAAGTAACATCAAATACTCCAAAATTGCTGAAAATATCACAGCTGAGGAACCCACCAAAAGGTCTTGCATCATGATTGAGTGGACCAAAAAGAAAGGAGGAAATTAAGTGGGTGTTTGGACATAAAAATTGTAAAATTTCGGAAAAAAAATAAAATATTTTTTCAAGTGAAAACGATATTAGAAAATTAGAATTATTTTTCAAGCGAATATAATTTTGGATTGTTTTTCAAATTTTTCTGAGTGATCTGAGTGGGTTTTTAAAAACAGTTTTTTGAAGTTTTTCAAATTTCGAAAAATTTCAAATTAATATTCAAGTGAAAATTGAAAATTTGATGACGAAACACAGATTTCGAAATAAAGTAAAAAAAATCGAAAAAAGTAAAAATTTCATGGCCTTGGGCTCTGAGTACACCATGGAACACAAAAACGGAATGTCATTGTTTTGGGTTCTACTCTAAAATAAAGCAGAGTAGTACAACAAAGTATTTCGTGTTTGTATAAGGTCCAAAAAGGGGCCTCACCCCGAGGAAGTATTATGTAAGCAACACATCCTAATGTAAGTATTAGTGAAATTCGTGTACCCTTATTCCACGGCTCTTTATTGTTTTAGGTTCTACTCTAATTCTAGCAAAAAGAAAGAAAAGTAGTGATGTGAACACATACGTGAAGAAAGAGGACTTTTTTGTTTTGGGCTCTATTCTTTTTCTCTTTTCAATCGCAACTCTTACTTCTCTATCAGGTAAAAATGCAGACATATGGGTGCAACTCATCTCTGTTGTCTCCAAAACTTTCATGGTCGAGAGTGGTGAGAGGTCCATATAGGATGGAGACGTATTAGGTTATTTTGGAAATGTTTCATGTGTTGTGGTCTTGTGGATTATGACTAGTTAATACAATATCATCGAAAGGCTTGCATCCAAGAATGTGACTGAGTGATTAATAAAGTAGATTGAGAACCATAATATCTCAAGTTCAAATTCTAACAAAAGCAAAAAACACTTAGTGATGTACTCCTGTCTATCCAAATCTTAGTAGATAGAATTAGCTGATATTGAAAATAACATCACCAAAAGACTTGCACCTTTGATGAAAAATTAGGATAGAAGCCTTATGGAAAGGTCTTGATATTCCAACAAAAATGACTTGGATGCAGTCCAGGACATTAGTAAAGTACGTTAAAATCTTCAATTCCAAAAGAAACTCACAACTCAAGATCCATATTAGTGAAACAGAGCATGTTTCTTCATCAGAAAGAGATCCAAATTATTGAAACAGAACTTGTTTCTTCATCAGAAAGGAAAATAGGATGATTCTCCACTATATATCAAAGTCAAAAAAATATTCAGCCTTAATCTCAGGTTGTGAGTTTAAGCAACCCCCACTTCCAACCGAGAGGTTGTGAGTTCGAGCCTCTCCAAGAGCAAGGTGGAAAGTTCTTGGAGGGAAGGATGCCGGGGGTCTATTTGGAAACAGCCTCTCTACTCCAGGATAGGGGTAAGGTCTGCGTACATACTACCCTCTCCAGACCCTACTAAGTGGGATTATACTGGGTTGTTGTTGTTGTTGTAATCTCAGGACTGCCTTTACAAGCCTAACGGTACATATTTATTTCTTCATATCTTTGTTTCTTTTACCATCTTCCTATGAAATATCTGAGCTCATATGACATAACAGAGTTACTCACATGGGACTAACCTCAATGACTGGAAACGTCAAAGCTTTAAGAAAGAAAACTAACAGACCTTTCTATAATTGGGGGCCTAATTATATGCTGGACTACGTTAGAGTAAGTGTAATGTTTTATTTAAGAAACCAAAATTGTTGCGTCACTCTGTCTATTCATGGGACCTTGCTTCTTCTACGCGGCTGCCAAACTTAACAATGTTTTTAACAAAAATCTTCCCATCTGCAACAAAAAGACTCAACAGAAGTTAGAAGCAGCATGAATAGGGAGACGTTCAGTTTTCGGGTCAATTTGAAAGATACTATTAACTCCCCTTAAACTTGCAAGGCATTAAGATAATTAATTGCTATCCTACTGTATAGGTCCTAGTAAGAGTTGCTGCTTATAAAAATGTATTTATTTCATTCACAAAAAACAGCAACTTCAGTATCAACCCAAAGAAGAAAATTGTCTATGAATTAAACATCCAGTTCGAGAAATTAAAAGGAATGGAAAAATGTTAAAAGAAAAAGAAACAATAGACGCCGCAAGAGGTGACTGTTCTCTAACTTCTTTGAAACAACAACATATCCACTGTAATCCCACAAGTGGAGTCTTGAGAGGGTAGCATGTACATAGACCTTACCCCTATCCTGTAAAGGTAGAGAGGCTGTTTCTGATAGACACTCGGCTCAAGGACTCAACTTCTATGAAAAATGAATTAAATTAAAAGCAGCTGAAAAAAAACGAGGGTCATTATCAGGAATCTGGAACCACAAAAAGGTAGTTATTCTATATAAGGAATCTTTGGTGACCATATGATGTTATTGCTAACTTTTCTGATGTCTATATTTACTACCAATGAACAAATATGTCATCGATTAGAATACACACAGGGTAATTATTTAGTTAACCTGGCTTTTTTATGACAGTTGAGGTTTGGAACTCTTAATTCAAAGACTATGCTTAGTTAGTACGTGACTTCTTTACTGGTTTAACCCTCGAATAAAACTCACATTAAATGTCTTTGCTAAAAGCTACACAGAAAGACCATCAAGTGTGATCTCTGTTAATTGCTATCAAACAAACAGTGACTCAACAAAAAGGCTTTTAAACTGCAAAACGCTTCTTTTTTTATTTACGGCAAATTCCAAGCAAAATGTCGATGTGTTTATGATGACCTTCCACAAGAGTTCCAATAACAACCATAAATCAACAGTCAAAGCATGGATCTTTCTGATTTCGAACAAAATCAAAAACTGACCTGTATCTTTGGAAAGGTTGCTGATAAGTTCTTGAACCCCTTCTTTGCCAAGAGTATCTTTCAAGTAGTTGGCTGCAGCTGCTAGCTCCTCGGAAGTCACTTTCCCATCATAATCCCTGTATAACAAGACAACATGCAGGTCAATTAAAAGCTAAATTTTGGATCTACACAATTGCAGATGAAAATGTAACTTTCCCGGCAAATTAGATCACCATAGTGAACCAGTAACCTGATCACATAAATGAGAGAAAATATAAACATGATTAATCATTACTTCCACTCATGATATGGTAACGTTCTGCTGCATGGCTCATGATTAATATTCCACCAATTCATCTTTAAAAGATAATAACATAGATGTCATTCAAATTTGCAACATGAGAATCACTCCGGGGGAAGGAACAAATTTCTGCTTGCATCACTGCATGCTTGTGATCGGGTAGATTAAAAAACAAAAAAAAAGGAACAACATTTCCCCAACTCCGACCTCTATTTAAAATGGTTCTTACACTATTATATTCAAGATACTTATAAGTGCAACCAAAATGCTGTGAGATGCATGAAAAAGAAAATGTCAAAGCCCAAAAGTGATCGTCAAGCAAAAAAATTTGATAAGGATCACCAAGCAAAACACTGCTATTCACCTGTCAAGTATTCGCCAATGGTCACCAATTTTGGCATCAACATCATCAATTTCCTTCTCAAGATTTTGAAGCATGGAATCAACCTGAAACATATTAGCCAATTAATAAATAATTTCAAGTCAGCTGTAAGAAAACACTCTTGTCCTCTTTAGTTTCCCTTTATTATCTGCTCCCTCCCTCTGTATCATTGAAACCAAGTGCATATTTCTCAATTTCTAGGCTACCTTATCTGATGCTTTATTCAATTTATTTTGGGCTATAGAGGACAAAATATATGCCTTCGCCGACTTAATTTAAAAAGAATGTCTCACCTTATCTATGAGTGCAGATGAAACCTCATCATGTTCAGTAGCACGATCATTCTCATGATGAGCAGCTCTATATGCCTTGATAGCATCCAATTCACCATATGTACCCTCTTTATCTACCATGCTATTATAAAGTTGGATCTGACAAGAAAAGGGATCCTCCATGAGTCACAGATTCTTGTTGACGAATTACCTGACCTTATAGGGAACCAAAGATATACTCGCGATATGCAATGCACATAAAGAAAAATACCAGAAAAACATCAACAGCAAAGCGATCTAGGGGCCCATGGGTGGAATTTCTTTCTTTTATTTTATTTGAATTTATTATTCGGTTGGAGGAGAGGGATAGGGGGAGACAGAGAGAGGAGGATAGCTGGAGAAGAGGGGCACCCAATTAATTATCTATTAATAATTGTGTATGGGTCAAAACTTGACTCGTGGTAATTACCGGGGTTAACTCGCTCCTAAGCCTATCCGGGCTAACAAATGGCATGACCATTTGTCAACAACAAGCACCCGAAGTTCACTCGGCTTGCTCAACGAGGCTTTGGCCTAATTCACTATGGACGGACGTCCTCTCGACATGACCTCGGCCGTCCAACGCCAGCTGGCAAGGCTCACAGCTACAAATACTAAGAGAAAAAACCCTAAAGGGGGGGCTGCTTCTTCTTCTTCATCTCTACTTCTAAGAAAGAGAGAACATTATTGTAAGGCTCTGAACCTCTCCAAGGAGAGGCAGACCAAACCAATATTAAATCAATAAAAAGCTTCTCACCCTTGTCATCTTAATACATAAACGTGTTTCTTATCCTTTTTATTTAAGTCTTTTGGTTGTTTATTACGATCTGCTATGATTGGCCCTCGTCTTACTAAGATTGATTTATACTTATAAGGTACACGATAACTTTGAGATAAACAATTTGGCGTCGTCTGTGGGGATTTCATAGCAGAATCGCGTAGTTCTTCCTTGGATGAAAAAGGAAAGAAAACACACGAAGGGGAAAATAACCCAGCTCGAACAAGCCGAAGCAGCGTAACGGGTAAAGGGAACCTGGATACTTCAACAAGAACCTGGATCCCTCACTCCCGAAGAAAATACAAGAGGAAGAAGAAGAAGCAGATCCCCCCCCCCCCTACGAGAATAACACGTACGAGGTACCCTCATCTCCATGATACGGGATCTTGCCAAAAATGGCACAAGAGCATCCCGACCGAGATCCATAACAGGGCAACCCGTACAAACTATTTGAGAAGGCCACACGCAAATCAGGCAAGATGTATATCTGGAGAACAACCCCGAACACCCTGCACGCAACGGGTTACGAGGGAAGAAAAAAAGTTCAGTTGTGGGTTGAACGACAACTCAGGCTACGTGCCTTCGCCATCAAAATTATAAGGTTCAACTACGGTTGAACAACGACCCAGGCTATGTGACTTCACCAAATGTTCAACTATGAGTCGACTGGGACTCAGGCTATGTGCCTTCGCCATCAAAGAAATACAAAGGTTCAACTACGGTTGAACAACAACCCAGGCTATGTGCCTTCACTAAAAGTTTAACTATGAGCTGAACTGGGACTCATGCTATGTACCTTCGCCATCAAAATTGTAAAGTTCAACCACGGCTGAACAGCAACTCAGGCTATGTGCCTTCAACAAAAAAGTTCAACTACGAGTTGAACTAGAACTCAGGCTATGCGCCTTCGCCACAAAAATTATAAAGTTCAACTATGAGTTGAACTGGGACTCAGGCTATGTGCATTCGCCATCAAAATTATAAAGTTCAACTATGAGTTGAACTGGGACTCAGGTTATGTACCTTCGCCATCAAAATTATAAAGTTCAACCACGGTTGAACAACAACTCAGGCTATGTGCCTTCAACAAAATGTTCAACTATGAGTTGAACTGGGACTCAGGCTATGCGCTTTCGCCATCAAAATTATAAAGTTCAACTATGAGTTGAACTGGGACTCAGGCTATGTGCCTTTGCCATCAAAATTATAATGTTCAACCACGGTTAAACGGCAACTCAGCCTTCGGCATTAAAATTATAAAAGTGCAACTACGGTTGAACAGCAACTCAGGTTATTTGCCTTCAATAAAAAGTTCAACTATGAGTTGAATTGGGACTCAGGCTATGCGCCTTCACCATCAAAATTATAAAGTTCAACTATGAGTTGAACTGGCACTCCGGCTATGTGCCTTCGCCATCAAAATTATAAAGTTCAACTACGGTTGAACGGCAACTCAGGCTATGTGCCTTCGCCATTAAAATTATAAAGGTTCAACACAGTTGAACAACAACTCAAGCTACGTTGCCTGGCCCAAAAGTTCAACTACGAGTCAAACCGGGATTCAGCCCAAGTGCCTTCGCCATCACCAGCCCGATCTCGCCACAATCGGCAAGTATAAACACCCCCGTCCTGAAAGTCAAAAAGCTCAACCCAGTCTGAACCAAGACTAAGGCCAAGTGCCCTCATCATTGGATGAGGGCAAGGCATATTCCTCGACAAAAAACAAAAAAAAAACAAACAAATCTAGCGCCCTCACCACCCAAGTAAGTACGCCTAACTCGAACTAAAAGTTGAGCTGCAGAAAGTTCGACCCAGGTCGAATTACAAGGCTACGGCCAATTGTTCGACCATGCCCGAACTAGGACTAAGGCTATATGCCGCCTTCGCCAAATAATGGCTACAACTATTGGCTTAGACTTTCGGATTAAGACGAACCTTATATCTATTGGCTTAAATAAAGCATCTCACTTAAAGTTATATGAATACTTGTTAAGCTCAAGAACAGTCGAAAATATAAAAGGGTAAATCAAAATCAAGCGTAATTTGAACTAGAGAGTATTATTGAGCTAATATCGGTGATAACAATGAGATGTAGATATCTTAAGATGTAAGAATAATGGAACAAGTAATAATCTTTGCACAAGAGAGAGAGAGAAAATGAGTTGTATATTCTGAGTAGCAAAATACACATGAGAGACTTTACAAAGTGAAGGTCTCATTTATATATTATGGGACCTTCCTCGAAATAATCAAAGAAAGTACAGAAGTTGGTGGCTTCAGTGTAAAGAAGAGTCATAGCTTCAAACGACGCCATCTTGGGTCGTGATAATCGGGCCGTCCACTTACTGGGGTCGACCTTACTTTGGTCGGCCTTAATTGGGCCGGCCTTAATGCTAAGGACGTGCATAAATAACATGAGAACGTAGGGAACCAAATTTAGCCGATACAGATAGTCCCTCCGTTTGTTGGGGACGTAGTCGAGAAGCGTCTTCAACAAACAGACATATGTGCTTGACCTTTCTAGAAATTTGGTCGTATCCGTAGGTACTGTCTAAAAGGGCATGAACGTATGCGATGGCGTTATGCCGTTGACAGATAACCTCCTTTTAGGGCTTCTTTTTAGGATAACGTCATCGATCACGTGCGTGATCATTACTTTTTTTCCCGAGGTGGTTCAGGATATGATGTGACGTTTTGGTTTCCCGCGCCAGTTTGCGAATCATGCCTTTTCGATTTCTGTGTGCCTTTCTTTACAAATAGAGGAGAGGTTGAATCCAATTCAACTTTCGAACCTTTTCAGAGAGTATTTCCTCAATTTTATCTTTGTCTTTTTTTGGTATTCGTTGATCTACTTAAAATTTCCGTTCCTGGGAATCGAACCTTATACCCTTGAAGCATCTTTCTTTCATAACTTTCACCATGGTAAAGCGTCGCCACGATAGCAAAAAAACCAAGGGTGAGGCCCCTTCTAGGGTTTCACCGTCCTCAGATGGTAGGGAAGGAGAAACTGAGGAGGCCCTCGTTCCTCTATCGACGACCAACGTACTCCCATAAGACATGGTTATGTGGAAGGATTTCAATAATAAATGTAAACTTCCTCCTTGGGAACTTAACGAGCTGACGTCATCTTATTTGGCTGCTCTTAGAACGTCGTACAATATTCCTGATTACGTTGAGATGGTCTCCACCGGGATGGATTACGCCAATGTGCACAGGCCTGGATATTGCACATTTTATGAGTATGCTTTTTCGAATTGGATATAGCCTCCCGCTCAATCCTTTGGCGGAGGAGCTTTGTTGCTTGTATGGGGCGTGTCCGGCCCAACTTACCCCATATGCGCTGAAGGTGTGTAAGATTATTACCACATATGCGGCTAAGGCTAAGGAGGAGGTCTCCGTTCACCACCTCTTGCAATTGTTCAGCAAGAGCTTCATGAGAGGTACCATGCTTCAGTTGGTACGTCGGGGCAAGAAAGGTTTTGTGGTGCAATCTGACGATAAGGACAATCATCAATTTTGGAAGAAGCTTTTCTACATACGCACAGAACATCTCGTGTCTAACCCAGAAGGGTTCCCGGAGGCATGGAATTCAGCATGTAAGCATTCATGTATGCAGTTTTTACGACGATCTTATTCCATCGGCCTAGTCACCGTAGATTTTTTTACCTTTATGTACTGACACCTTTCACTCCTCGAGTGATCGACGACATTAGGTCGTGGGTGAGAGCATTGATACCGTTTGCATAGGAGTGTCGCACCTGGCCCGAATTCCGCAAGCTCTATGGCCCGACAAGTAACGGCCTTGCTTTGTTTTTCCCTTTTGTTCTGGATTGGAGGCTCCCCTTAATTTTCCTTGCTCAACTTATACCTGTTTTGGTAGGTCGGGGTACTTCTAAAAAGGCACAGAAGAAGAAGAAGAAAACTGTAGCCGGCCTTTCCAGAGCAGTGTCTGATTCTAACGAAGAGGATATACTCATTGTAAGCACGCCTAGGGGTAGTGTTTCTTCCCCTCCCCCAAGGTAAGAGGTTGCACCAGCGGCGGCTCCTGAAGCAACATCTGAGGCGATGCTTGGGACCGTGCTTGAAATGACGCCCGAGGAGGTACCTGCGGCGGTGCCTAAGACCGTCCCCGAGGTTGCCCCTATAGTGACGCCTACTACTGAAGTGGCGCCATCTGAGCCAAACTTGCATCCCAGGGAGGGGGCTCCGAAGAAGAAGAGCCGTTAGAGATGAAGAGACGTCGGATTCGTGCTAACTAGTCGGTAGACCACACAAACAAAGAAGGTTAGGTCACCCCGCCGTGAGTCTAGGCTGATCTTTATGGCAGACGCCATTCGCTCGGGGAGGCCTGCTCCTCGAAGGGAGGCCGTTGTTAGTCCCAGCCTGGCACGTGCTCGGGACGGCAGGTCGCGGGCGATCGTGGAGAGAGGGGGAGAATGTGGGGATGTGGCAAGCCCGGAAATCGCTATTGAGGACGCAGGCAAAGAAGGCGGGTCCTCAGACGAAGTGGAGAAGATAGGTGGCCAGTCTGCCCGTCGTATAGTGATCCCCAATCATTAAAACTTGTTGGAAAATTGCGAGGAGGCGGCCACAAGCATGAAACTTTTATGTGCGGGAACTGAGAGAGAGGCCTTATTGGAGACTAGTGACAGGGACTTGGCCCGAAGAGTGGCGGGCACGGCTTTGCAGGTATGTATTTTGACTTGATTTTTTCTGCATTTGTGGAGGGTGATTTTCCGTGCACTTACCTTTTGGCTTTTTTCCAGACTCTTGTCTTAGAGGCGGAGAGGGGTCGACACCTGAAGAAGAAGGTGGCCAAATACAATAGGTTGGTGCAGAAGTACAAAAAGACGCTTGAGGTGCACCAAACCTTTGCCGACAGGTATAGACAGGACCCCGACTTTAGGGTGTTCTGTAAGGGCCTCGTGTAGTCTGAGGTGCAGTTGATGAAGAGGGTGGCCGAACTGGAGAAGGTCGATGAGCAACTCATGGCCGATGTTGCTCGGGCTGCGGAGATGGAGATCCTTATTCAATTTAAGGATGAAGAGTTACAGCTTGACCGTGTAGTGGTAGAGGAGGCGGCAGGATTGTGCACTCGAGTTGTGGCCTTAACGGAGAAACTTGATGCTAAGGTGACCGAGATTGAGGTTCTCATACGGGCTCCTGTACAGGATGATGCGTCTCGTGAGGCACATGAGATGTGGGTGTATGCGGAGGCTCGGTTGGTCGTACTTGAAGAATTTTTGGCGGCTGGGCGAGCTTTGGAGGAGTAGGTTGAGGGTCAACACCATTTAGCTAGAGTTGCCCGTGAAGCGGCCGGCTATAGTCCTGAATCACCGGCCCGGGAGGGAGGTAACTCTGTAGATGTTAACCATTTGGAATCCAGCTCTTGGATTTCCAAGACGTACCCTCCTGGGAATGAAGATGGGCCACATGAAGACCTGGCGGGGCAGGATGAGCGAAGTGGCGGAGGCCTTTAGGATTTTTAGGGTATGTTTGTAAATACCTATTTTTGTATCATGAGTGCTGACCCTTTTTTAAGGTCAGTTGCATCCATGTTTTATGTTTTGGAGATAAAGACATATGACTTTTGCCATAGTTAATCGTTTTAGGTTTTCTGGAACATGGCTGTATTTTTTATCATTTCCTTTATGCTTTTTTGCCGTAGTTGAAGCTAAGTGGGTCATTCGGTGACGACCACTTTGAGCACGTAAGATTCGGCAGCCTTGGCCGTGCAGAAATGATGGCTTTGGCCACGTAAAATTCGATAGTCTTAGTTATGCGAAAAGGGTGGACTTAACCGTATAAAACGATGGATTTTAGCCATGTAAAGTTTGACGGCCTTAACCGTGTTCAAATGACGGCCTTAGCCATGTAAGTTTTTACGGCCTTAACAGTGTAAAAACGATGGCCTTAGCCATGTAAAATGTTACAGTCTTAACCGTGTAAAAACGATGGCCTTATCCATGTAAAAATTTTACGGCCTTAACCGTGTAAAATCGATGGCCTTAGCCATGTAAAAGTTTTTACGGCCTTAGCCGTGTAAAACGATGGCCTTAGCCATGTAAATATTTTACGGCCTTAACCGTGTAAAAACGATGGCCTTAGCCATGTAAAATTTTACGGCCTTAACCATGTAAAAATGATGGCCTTAGCCATGGTAATATTTTACGGCCTTAACCGTGTAAAAACAATGGCATTAGCCATGTTAAAGTTTTTACGGCCTTAGCCGTGTAAAAATGATAGCCTTAGCCATGTAAACTTTTACGGGCTTAATCGTGTAAAAATGATGGCCTTAGCCATGTAAAATTTTACGGCCTTAACCGTGTAAAAACGATGGCCTTAGCCATGTAAAATATTTTACGGCCTTGGCCGTGTAAAAACGATGGCCTTAGCCATGTAAAATTTTATGGCCTTAACCATGTAAAAACGATGCCCTTAGCCATGTAAAAAAATTTTACGGCCTTAGCCGTGTAAAAATGATGGCCTTAGCTATGTAAAATTTTATTGCCTTAACTGTGTAAAAACGATGGCCTTAGCCATGTAAAACTTTACGGCCTTAACCATGTAAAAACGATGGCCTTAGCCATGTAAAAATTTTACGTTCTTAGCCTTGTAAAAACGATGGCCTTAGTGATGTTTTGTTTAATGGTTTTAGTCTATTTTTTGTTTTGGTACGGCCGTGGCCTTTTCATTCATTTGGAGATGGCCGTGTCCTTTCATATGTTCAAGATGGCTGTAGCATTTTCATATATTTGTAGATGGCCGTATCCTTTTCATATGTTCAAGATGGCCGTAGCCTTTTCATACATTTTGAGATGGCCATAGCCTTTCTATACATTGGAGATGGCCGTAGCCTTTCTATACCTTGGAGATGTCACTAATCCAGTCCCTGTATCATGTCGGGCTTGGAGAGTACATGGACAGGCTGATATGATACACTTGCACTGCAAACATCTCCAGGTGTTCCCTTTGCCGCCTCGTTAAAAACCTTCCAGAGAAAACCCAATTTGAACAAAACTCGGGTAAGGGAAAAAGAGTATGACTTAGAGACGCCTTTTAGAAGTGTAAATTTTTGAGGTGGGCGACATTCCAGTTGTTCTGGAGTGTTTTTCCTTCCATTGTCTCTAGCTGGAATGTCCCTATCCCGGCTGCCGCTGTGATGTTGTAGGGCCCTTCCCAGTTTGTGCCAAGTTTTCCTTCGCTTGGGTCATTGGAGGCCAACGTCTTGGCTTTGAGGACGTAGTCTCCTACTTTGAGTGGCCTTATTTTTGCCCTTCTGTTGTAATATCTTTCGACTTGTTGTTTTTGGGCTACCATCCTTATGTGGGCCATTTCCCTTATTCTTTGGCTACATCAAGATCTTGAACTTTGTTGGTGTCGTTTTGTGTTCCACTGGTGAGTGAATACCTTAGGCTAGGTTCGCCTACTTCGACGGGTATGACCGCGTTGGTTCCATAAACTAGTGAGTACGGGGTTTCCCAGGTGCTGGACTTGGGTGCAGTTTTGTGTGCCCATAACACTTCAGGTAGTAGTTCGGGCCATAACCCTTTGGCGTCTTCAAGCTTCTTTTTCAGTATGCTTAGAATTGTTTTATTGGAGGACTCTTCTTGGCCGTTGGCGGAGGGGTGGTACGGCGTGGATATTATCCTTTTGATGCGCCATTTATCGAATAACTCAGTCATTTTTTGACCAATGAACTGTCGTCCGTTGTCGCAGCTGATTTCTTTGGGGATGCCGAAGTGCTATATAATATTTTTCCATATTAAGACAATGACTTCTTGTTCGCGTATTTGTGCGTATGCACCTGCTTCCACCCACTTGGAGAAATAGTCAGTTAAAACAAGTAAAAATTGTACTATTCCTCGTCCTGCGAGTAGGGGGACGACTATATTCATTCCCCATTTGATGAAGGGCTAGGGGGAGTGACAGAATGGAGGGGTTCTCCTGGTTGGTGTATCATTGGGGTGTACTTTTGGCATCGACCGCATCGGCAGACATATTTAGCTGCCTCTTTTTTCATGGTGGGCCAGTAGTAGCCGGCATGTATGATGCATCGCACAAGGGCGCGGTTGCCAGTGTCGGTGCCGCACTGCCCTTTGTGCACTTCTTTGAGTACTGGGCTCATTTGGTGTGGCCCTAAGCATTTAGCCAGGGGCCCATCGAACGTCCTTTTGTAGAGGTCGTTGTCGTTCACACAATACCGTGTGGCTTGTACGCGAAGTTTCTTTGCTTCTTTTTTGTCGGGGGGTAATGTCCCGTCCTGTAGATAAGATATGAACTGGTTGCGCCAGTCCCAAGTTAAGTTTAAAGAAAGTACCTCGGTATAATCAATGGCCGAGTGGAGGAGTGTGACCACACTTTTTTTGTTGATGTTCTTGGTGGCTGCGGCCAACTTTGCCAGGCCGTCCGCTTCGATGTTTCGTGCTCTGGGAATTTGTTCGAAGCGGCATTCGTGGAACGTAACCATTAGCTTGTGGATTTCTGTTTGGTACTTTTGTAGCCTTTGCTCTTTAATGTGATAAGTCCCAGTGACCTGGTTTACCACAAGTTGGGAGTCGCAATAGAGGAGGATTTGGCGAGCCCCATACTTGATAGCTAGTTTCATGCTTGCAATAACGGCCTCATACTCGGCCTCGTTGTTAGTTATTTTCGGGCATCGTATGTCCTGGCAAATTGTTTCGCCCGTGGGGACCTCAAGGACGAGTCCCAGTCCCGATCCTGATACATTGGACGCCATCCGTATAAAGGACCATATGTCATTTTTGGAAGATGCACATTGTACTTCTAGTACTTGTTACTTGATGGCGGTCCTTGGAACGTATATGATATCATGCTCGCTAAGCTCAACGGCCCATCTGGCGAGCTGGCCTGAGAGTTCGGGCTTGTGTAAGACACTTCTTAATGGGAAGGTCGTTACTACCCTTATGGGATGGCACTGAAAATAAGGTCGTAGCTTTCGTGAAGCTACTACGAGTGCTAATGCCAACCTCTCAAGGTGTGGGTACCGAGTTTCGGCGTCCAACTAATGTTTTGCTAATGTAATAAATAGGAGATTTCATACCTTTAGTTTCACGTACTAGGTCGGCGCTGACCGCGACTTCTGATACGACCAAGTACACCAACAGCAGTTCGCCTAGGTTTGCTTTGACTAGTAGGGGCGGTGATGATAGATATGCCTTCAAATTCTTTAAGGCCTCGACACATTCTTCATTCCATTGTAGTCCTTGGTCTTTTTTCAATACGCCGAAGAATTTATGGCACCTGTCAGAGGAGCGTGAGATGAACTTGGAGAGGATGGCTATTCGACCGGTCAACTTTTGCACTTGCTTTTTGCTGCTTAGTATTTCTGGGATGGCTTCTATAGCCTTGATCTGGTGTTGGGTTGATTTCGATGCTCCTTTGTGACACCAGAAACCCTAGGAACTTTCCTGAGGCTACACCGAAGTCGCATTTCTCAGGATTTAGTTTCATACTGTATCTTCTTAATATTCTGAAGGCTTCTTTCAAGTGATTGAGGTGGTCCTCTTTCTTTGATGACTTCACTAGCATGTCTTCAATATAGAACTCCATCATTTTGCCGAGTTGTTGTTTGAACATCGTAGTCACCATCCTTTGGTATGTGGCCCCCGCATTATTCATTCCGAAGGGCATTACCTTGTAGCAGTATGTTTCCTGGTGAATGATGAAGGTTGTTTTCTCCTAACCTTCCTCGGCCATCATGATTTGATTGTAGCCAGAGTACGCGTCCAGGAAGCTTAACAGCTCACGTCCTGCCGTTGCGTCTATTAATTAGTCGATGCGGGGTAGTGGGAACGAATCTTTTGGGCATGCTTTGTTTAGGTCGGTGAAATCCACGCACATTCGCCACTTCCCATTTTTCTTTTTGACCATTACAACGTTGGCAACCCATTTCGGATACTTGGACTCCCTAATGGAGCCATTTGCCAGTAGCTTGTGTACTTCTTCACTTACTGCTTCGTTGATAGCGACATTGAATTTTCTCCTTACCTACCGCACGGGCGGGTGTAGCGAATCAACGTTCAGTTTGTGGGAGGCAATTTCTCGTGGAATCCCTGGCATATCTTCTTGGGAAAATGCGAATAGATCAGCATGGTTAGATAGAAACTCACGATACTTACTTAGATTTGAAAGGTCGTGGACTATGTAAGACTTATTTGTGAAGTCATTGTTGCTCAGCTGGACGGGGTTGAGGTCTTCAATCGTGGCCTTGTTGGCCTCAATGACGTCGGGATCTTCGATGGCGTCTTCTTTTGGGTGGACCTTAGTCCCCGACAGGGCTGATTGCTATGCTTCTGCACTTGCTCCTTTGAGTTGTTTGGTGTGAGTGTAATCTTGAGATATTTTATAACACTCTTGGGCGGTGTGCGACTTGCCTCGTATGCTGAACAACCCCATGGGGTAGGGAATTTGATCACTTGGTAGAAACTGGAGGGGACTGCCCTCATGGCATGTATCCACAGATGTTCGATGATGGCGTTGTATGTCGTTTCTTGGTTCATTACGTGAAAAGTGGTTTCCATCGTGACTCCTCCTGCCAGAACGGTTAGCGTTACCTCCCCATAGGTTCTTTCCACTGCATTGTTAAAACCAGTCACTGTTATACAACATTGTATTATCTTATCCTCGAGTCCCATTAGTGTAAGGACTCTTGGATGAATGTTACACGCGCCGCTGCCATCGTTGACCATAATCCTTTTACATCAGTATCTACTATGCGTAAAGTAATAACTAAAGCATCATAATGGGGGAAAGTCAAACTGTAGAATTAGAATTATCGAAGGTGAAACTATCTTCAAAGTCATCATATCGTTCGTGAGCGATGGTTCGCTTTAATTTGTGAGTGGTGGTGAATTTGACATGGTTGATCGCCGAGTTGTTGTCGTCCCCAATGATCATGTTGATAGTGCGTGTTGGTGAGGGCGACCTTGGTGGGCCATGAGGTTGTTCCCGCCCACGTGCGAAGTTGAGTTTTCCTTTGTCGCTGAGTAGTTCTTTCAACAACCTTGGTTCAACATCTGAAACACCTCCTGTCGGAGACTTATGCAATATTCCGTTCTATGCCCTCGTTCCTGGTGGAACTCACATAGGACATTTGATTTTCTGGTGGCAGGGTCAGACTTTTTCTTCGTCGGCCATTGTACTTTGTTGCACAGCTTCTCTAGTGCGTACACTACTTCTGAAGGAGATACACAAAAGTTATGTGCAGATAGTAAAGGAGGCATACCTCTGCCGTTCCGCAGTAGGGCGACATGTCGTTGTAAGGCGTCTGCGTGCCTTGGTGGTGGCGGGTGCGAAGATATGATGTATGGTTTGGTGCCTCTCCCTGTTGAGGCGTGGGACTTGTTCCCGTCGTCCCTCGTTGCGTCGGTCTCTTCGAATTTCTGGGTGCCCCGTTATTAACCGCCAGGTTGGGCAATTAAGGTCGTCATTGTCTCCACGTACCTCGGCGGAGTAGGCATTGTGAATTTCTTCCCAGGTGGTGGGGGGATATTTCATAAGGCGGCAAAGCAGTTTTTTGGTTGCTCTTCAGTTGTCTCTGCAGAGCCTGTTTTGAAAAGTTGCGACTGCCATGCCTTCTGACACATTTGGTAGGCTCATTCTGACCTGTTGAACCTGGCTGAGAACTCTCTGAGCCCTTCTCCTGAGGTCTCTCGAACAACAAAGATGTCGTTGACCCGTGCTTCAGCTTTCTTGACTCCTGCTTGAGCGGTGACAAATTTATCTGCCATTTCCTCGAACGTGGAGATGCTTTTGGCCGGTAGCTGGGAATACCACGTTAGGGCCCCTCCTGTTAGTGTTTCGCCGAACTTCTTTAGAAGTACGGACGGTACCTGCTCCTTTGATAGATCGTTACCTTTGACTGCCGTGACCTAATGAATCAGATGGTCCTCGGGATCTGAGATCTCGTCATATACCCTCAAGTAGGGGGCATTTTGATGGTCTTTGGGATGGGGTAAGGTGTAGCTCCTTCTGTGTAGGGTTGTTCAACGAACCTCCCCACGCTCGCTTTGGCAGCAGCTTAGGCGCACCCGGGATCTTGTTCACTATTTCTTGGTGCTCCTTCATCTGGTTGCGAAGCGACCTATTTTCATTTTCCATTTCCTCCATCTTTTTGAGGATGGCTGTGAGTGCGCCGCCGTGAGCTTGAGCATCGACGAGCACATTGTTTGTTCATGTGACCTCGAGTTCATCTTCGGCTGTAACATGGCCGATTGCTGGTGCACATCTAACGTTTTAGGGTGGCTTCTCAGCTAAACTACTCAGAGCATTTGTCAACCACTCTTCTAGTAACCTTTTTCCATCCGTTCTGTTTCACGTATTGAAAATGAATTTATACTCATGGTCTTGGATAATTGCGCCAATATTTTAGATTAATTGGATGGTTGCTTCATGGGAATTTGCTACGGCTAGTGTTGTTCCAGATTTCATGCACTTCATAACTTAATTGAATAAAAAATGAAAGTTTATTTATGGTATGATTCTGCTATTATCAATCTGTGAGTAGTTGCTTTACTAGGGTTTCTTACTGTTGGATAGTAATATGTAAAACTTTGTCCCTAAATAAGTCATTGGCTTTCACGCTTAATTCCGAACTTAGGAAAATCATGAACATTTGTATTCAATTGAATAAATTCTCTTTCAAAATAAACGAGATGAGCATCGATAACCACATGTACATTGATTGTGACGTGGTTCGAGATATATTTTTACGACTTTGCAATTCTTTGGGGAAAAGGCCAAAATTATACCCCAACTATTTAAATTAGCCACGTTAATACCCCGTTCTACTTTACGGCTAAAATTATTCCTACCATTAACAAAGTATGCAAAATTATCCCCGCCGTTACTAAAGTAGATAAATTTGTACCTAAATTTAAAGGATTTCGTACGTGACAACCGGGACCCCTAAAATAATGTGCCAATTAGGATTTTTTTTACTCGCCCACCCTTTTTATAACCCGCCCCACTTTATAATAACCCGCCCCAAAAAGTCATCATCCTCATCATTTTTCTGTAAATAAATGTCTGTATAACCCACCAAAAACTAACGTGTAAATTTCTTATTCTCCCCATTTTCTTATTTTTCAATTTCCCATTTATCCGTATATTATTTCTATTTGTATCTCGTGCCGGATAATGCCAGATAATTCTGTTATTCAAAAATCTCTAGCGGTCGATTTTCTCATCAGAAACTTCACGGCGGGAAGAAGAGAGTGGTGGAGCAGTGTGATGGTTGTCATGGCAGAAGCACCGACAACTGCATCTCCATGTGTGATTGAGAAACGCAATATTCTTCTATTTAAAATCAAAGGGAATTACCTAAAAATTACAGTCATCGGATTAATTTTCAAAAAATTACACTGATAAAATAAGATATATTTACTCTTCAACAAGTGAACTTTCCCACATATGATTCTATATAATCTATTTTATGTCATAAATTGGTGAAAGAAGGTGGTGAACTAGTGAAATGGTGGTTGTTTATTCATATTTCTGATCTTCAACTCTTCACAAGAAGAGGGTAAACGGGAAGCGAAGGGTCCAAGAGATGGGTATGGGTCAAAAAAATAGGTATAGGTCAAAAAATGACCATGAGTCTCTACAATTTGGGTTGGTATTTGCTTAATTGACACATTAAATGAGAGGTCCTACTGCCACGTAGGAAATCTGTTAGAGTTAGGGACGATTTTGCATACTTTGTTAACGGCAGGGAGAATTTTGCATACTTTGTTAACTCTAGGGACAATTTTAGACTGAAAGTAGAAACGGGTATAAACGTGACTAATTTTCAATAGTAGGGGTATAATTTTGGCCCTTTTCCTAATTTTTAGTTAAAATAATAATAGTAAAAGCGGTAAAAGAGTTATAACTTGCATATAAGTGCATAATTGTTAAAATCAGATAAATAAGCCGCATATGGCAGTTGAGTGACCGTGCTAGAACCATGGAACTCGGGAATGCCTAACACCTTCTCCCGGGTTAACAGAATTCCTTATCCGGATTTCTGGTTCGCAGACTATTAAACAGAGTAATTCTTCCTCGATTCGGGATTCAACCGGTGACTTGGGACACTATAAATCTTCCAAGTTGGTGACTCTGAATCTTAAATAATAAATCTCGTTTGGATTGTCCTTTAATTAGAAAAACTCTCTTAACCCCTCCGCGTCCATGCGGGCGCGACAAAAAGGAGGAGTGACAGCTCTGGCGACTCTGCTGGGGATAACAACCCAGAACCAAAGGTTCAGGGTTAGAAATTCGAGCCTATAATAATTGTTGCATTTGGCTTTGTCCATTATCTGATATATTTATATGATTTGTGCTTAATGTGCAAAATGATGATTTTTACCGCGTTGACATTATTTGAACTGTATATTTAAACTGTGCCGAAACCCCTCTATTCTCTCTCTTGAGGAGTGCACGTTGGTCGTGACTTCTTTCTGTTAGTGTCATTATCCCAAATAGAACGAGGATTCAGTGGAGTTGCAAAACCGGCTGGCCTTTTGGTTACTGGGACGCAGCTCCCATCCTCAGCTCGAGTTGTCCGCTCGGGTAAGCCAGGTCTAGAATAAAAACTCAGGTTTGAAACCTAGTACAACAAAACTTCATACCGGATCCGTAGTAGGAACGTTTATTTGCATCACGTGCATTTGACTTAGGAAACGCAACACAGGGGTTGGTCCGTCTAGGACAAGCAACCTGAAGTGAGAAGACCATACTGCTACATCTTGTTTGATTTATGCATTTATTTGTTCAGACTTGCATGCATACCGGCTTACAAAAATTGGAAATATTAGAAAATTGCAAAAAAGGGGAGAGAAGTAGCACTGTAAATATAACTGCTTTTTTTTAAAAAAAACAAGTATTATCAAAACTCTGTCAAAAATTTGAAAAGCGGAAAAAGAAAGAAGGTTGTTTTGAAAAGAAGGGAGTCTTGTTCTTTTAAAATTCTAGTTTGTGTTCTTTGTCCGAACTACGCTGGTTTGATTCTCACCGGGTGTGAATACGTAGGCAACCCTCATCGAGTCCAACCTCCCCTTTGCTAAAATAGCCAAAAAAATAATGTCAAAATTTTAATTTTCATCATAAAGAAGACGGGTAATACTGTTTTTTGTCAAACATAGCCGAACTTTTTCGAAAGGGACCGTGGAAGGCTGACTTTCCATAAACAGCCATCTTTGGATCATTTTTTAGATTTTGGCCGGTTGACCCACACATCCTTAAAATCTTCGTTGCCAAAGTGCTGAAAGGCCGTGTTTGCAAGACTATGCTTTTATTTTAATTTGGAAAAAACAAGAAAAAGAGTTTGTGGGCAAGTGAATGGCGTTTTGGATTTTTAATCAAAATTAGCCGTGCTAGCTTCGGCATTGTCTTGAATCGTTCTTGCCGAGATAGCCTTAGAGTATCTTTCAGTTATCGAAAGGTTGTTTTCGTAAAATAATGGACAAGTTTGTAAAATAATCCTTCCTGGCCTCAAAATTCATGTAAAATTGAGAAGGGGCCACGTTTGCAAAAATAATTATTTGGTTAAAATTGGCATATATGGGAAGGAATCTGCCAGTCTGTTTTTTTATTTATCTTTCTTTTTATTAGAGTATGTGAGTTGTTTAATGTTCTAGTCTATATCTCATCTTTCACCAAATTCTGTTAGTTCGGTCTAAGTCTATGAGTTGTTTTAATCATTGTAATCAAAGTGTGTTTTATTGTGAAAAATTGAAATTTTCCAAATATGTTTATTTATGTTTTTTTTACCTTGCATTTTTTTGAACTCGCAAGGTCCGATTCATGTAGGTTCATGATACGTAGGCAATCTCCATAAGATTCGACCACCACAAAAAAATGAAAAATATCGAAAAAAAGAAAAATAAAAAAAGAAATAACTGGAAAAAGATGTTGTTAATAATGAGGACCGACTTAGTCCATTCTAACCTGTTTTGTTTTGAATCACAAAGAAAGTTAAGGTGATTGGTTTGTGGTAAGCCGGAAACACAAGATCCAGGAAAACCTGAATGTAGTTCAAGATAATGACACCGAGAATATCACACAGAATCATTTACCTGCACATCATGATGCACACTTTGTGGGATGAGGCCTGCTGACATGGAGCACTCGAATCCTATTGGGAACTTGTTGACTGAGGTTGATGATATTGATGCGAAGCTCAGTGTCTAAGATGCCAGGTTTGATAATTGGAAGGACGCTCCGTTCCTTGGTTAACAGGAGAGAAGCTTTTGGTGGCTTATTTTGTTGTCATTTCTGTTGTCCGTAGTATTCATAGGATTGTAACCCAGATATGGTCTTGTGTCAAACCTTCTTATATTTCCATTTTTGTCATAGCAGCTTGTTTAGTTTTGTCCAGATTTGTTTCGGGATCGTATTCTGGTTTGTTTTTGTTTAATTTGTTATTCAAACCATTTTACCGTTAGTCTAATGCAAAATCCGATCTTTTATTATTTCCACTCATCTTTTCGTTTAGTTCTTTTATCATTTTGTTGTGTCTTTTATTCAGTGCGAATTCTAGTGACATGACATGCACGCACAGTTTGAGCCTAGTCTTAAAAGTTAAACCAGTGGAAGGTGTTCGGGATATTTAAAGGAGATAAGAATGGTTTGAGATCATTTGAAGCCCAAACCATGAGAAACTGGGGCAAGTAAATGAGAGTGTTGCCCAACGATGTTATGTGTGGATATGGTTATCTTGTGCAATCAAAATATGTTACCAATATTTTCGGCGGTTTGATTAATTGTGTTGTTTTTACTTGGCGTGTTTTGGAGATTGGAATGACGAAGGCATTTTGTTCTGCTATCCAAACACTTTATCCTTCGTTAGCCCTTTGAGCCTTATTTATTTTTCTTTCTTACCCTCTTTTGGAATCAATAGCAAAGATTAGAAACACAAACATGAAAGATAAAGAAAAAAAAAGAAAAAAAAGGAAATAAGGAAAAGGAAGAATAAAAAAATTCACTAGAACAACAAGGAAGTGTGAACTACGTTAGACCTAATTCCTCAAAGATGATACGTAGGCGCCTCACGACTCGGTAATAGTGTAAAAAAATAAAATCAAAAATCCCCAAGCAAGAAACTGGGGAAAAGGTGGTGTTTGTTGTAAATAAATCTAGTTTTGAAGGTTGTAAGTTTCAACCCAAAATTGTGCATTTTTCAGCCTTTAATACCCTTTCTTTCTAGCCTATCCAAAATCCCACATTACAGTCAAACGAAAGACCTTCTGATCAGTCTTCGAAAAATGACATGTCAGACAAATGAAAGAGTCTTACCGGTGAACATAACACTCTGAAACCTAGAAGGAAAGGCTCCGATCCCCAATAGAAAAAAAAAGAGAGTTTTATCGGTAACACCCCAATCCCCAACTGAAAAGTAATACAAATGAGAGAGTCTTATTGGTGAAAATATTTACGGGCACCATAAGGCGATGAAAGCTTAGAGAAAAACCAAAATGAGAGAGGCTTCATAGTGAAAACTCTTCGGGCACTACAAGTCAAATAAGGGTGAGAATCAGGTGGGAAATCACCAAACGAAGATCTTGAAAGACGATTGACGACAGAGGATAGGCCACATGTGCATGTCTTGACCATTAGAGTCGGTACCCTCGTTTGATAGGTTTTTATTTTATAGCTTCTCTTGTTAGATAGTCATCTTTTCCTTTTCTCTTTTATTTTTGTTCCTTTTATCTTAGTCTTTCATCGAAAAATTCCCCAACAGAGTCTGTTTGGTCAAACAAGTGAGAAATGACTTCAAACTCTTCCATCACCTTTCCGATTATTCAGGACGAGATTTGACTGGTACGTCCAAGTGGTATAAGTCATGAAGAAACAAGCGCGAGGCCAATATCAAGAAGGATATCCCCAGCAAGAGAAGATTGACAAAGGGATGAGCCAGTGTCAAGAGGGATATCCCCACAGAAATCAAAGGTTCTAGACCTCGGGGTCAAGACCAGTGGACAAATCAAGAAAGAAAAATGCGGAGAGCGATGTGCATAATTTAGAAATTCCTATGAGACTCAAAGGTCGGGAAAATGCCAGTTCTCGAGCTATGCCACAAAAAGAGGAGGGATATTCCTCGCAGAAAAGGTATTTCAATGACATCGAATGAACGAAAAAAGTGGTTCATCAGTAAGACATGCAAGATCCTCAAGCGGAGTCACTATCATAGGAATTTGGCTGGTCAAGATACAAAAGGAAAACAATGGTGAAAGGCTTGCGAATAAGGAGTCGTCAAGAAGGATGGCCAGACGATGCAAGGCAGGGCAAGTCATGCTAAAACCAGCAAATAACATCATCCCCAGCAAGTTTTGAAAGTGTAATGAAACGCAGAGCAGGGAAGGAGAAAGGGAAAAATCATCCCCAGCAGGTGTGGCACAACAAGCGGCCACGTTTTGAACTAACGAATTTTCTTTGATTTGAGGCAGGTAAAGGAAATGGAATTGACGACGGAAAGGCATGCCATAAAGAAGATTATCAAACTGGGGCAGAAAAGTTTCTCTCCACTTTTGAAAGTTTTCTGGAAATCAAGTATCTATTTGGGGAAGAAGGAAGATTAGACAAGTCTCAAGCGAAGTAGTCTTTGAACCAATGATATCCCAACGGTGTTGAAAGAAAGAAAATAGCAAGTTTTAATGAAAGGAGTTTTATCCCCAATGGACATAACAAAGGGATAAAACTTGTGTTCATAAAAAGCAAAAGGTCAGTGTCATCTCCAGCAGCCTTCAGAAGAGTGAGGCACCGGTCATGAAGGAATGAAAATTCCCCGGAAGTGTTATCCTCAACAGTGTTATCCCCAACTGATAACATTTTGTCCCCAATAATGTTGAGAGAAACTAAAGGTTTTGAAGGAAATAGTTTTTAAAAAAAAAAGAAGAAGGGGGAGAAAGGATATTCCCCCAGCAGCATTATCCCCAGCAGGTAAGTAAATAATTCCCTAGCAGTTTCGGGGGAAGATAACAAAAGTTTTTTTAAGGGAAGTAATTCTGAAAGAGGGTAATTCAGGAAGACGGAAATTTTTCAGGAGGCAAAGAGGAAACAATGGCAATAGAATAAAGTTTTAAGTTATACTTGAGGTCAGGTGCCCGCCTGAAGAACGGAAGGACATTTTATTTTTAAGTTGTTGTTGAAGTCAGGTGCCCACCTAAAAAATGGAAAGGCGATTTCTTTTTTAAGTTGTATTTAAAATTTTAAATTATGATTGAGGTTAGGAGCCCGCTTGTAGAATGGAGGTTGTTAATTTCTAAGTTTTTAATGAAGTTAGGAGCCCGCCCGAAAAATGGAGGTTGCGTTAAATTTTAAATCATTATGGGTTCATCCACCCTTGAATAGGATATTATGGGTTCATCCGCTATCGAATAGGATATTTTGGGTTCATACCTCGAATAGGATATTTTGGGTTCATCCGCCCTCGAATAGGATGTTTTTGGTTAATCCGCCCTCGAATAGGATATTTTGGGTTCATCCGCTCTCGAATAAGATATTCATACCTCGAATAGGATATTTTGGGTTCATCCGCCCTGGAATAGGATATTTTGGGTTCATCCGCCCTCGAATAGGATATTTTGGGTTCATCCGCCCTAGAATAGGATATTTTTGTCTCATCTGCCCTCGAATAGGATATTTCAGGCTCATCCTCCCTCGAATAGGATATTTCGGGTTCATCCGCCCTCGAATAGGATATTTAGGGTTCATCCGCCCTTGAATAGGATATTTCAGGCTCATCCTGTTAGAAAATACGCTTAACGCTAGAGGGGGGGTGAATAGCGTTATAATAAAATTTAGCGTAAACTTGCGGAAATTAAAATTTGCAGGAAGTAAATAAGTGCGATGAATAATAACATACACACAGATATATCCTGGTTTACCACAACGTGTGGCTAGTCCAGTCCCCGAGAGACTCTCTCGAGATTTTCCACTAACTTGTCAAGCTTCCGGGTGCTTAACAAACCTTTACAACTTGAGGATGCAAGCCTCAACACCTTTGCTCGGAGTTACAACACTCCAAGACTTCAACCAAGGAAACACAAGTTCCTTACAACAAGAGAATCACAATTCTCTTCCAAGTGTACAAACACTAAAACACTCAAACAATATACTCCTTTATGAGTAGGTATGAGTAAAAAGAAATAAGCTCTAGATCACAACAACTTTGGACAAGAATATGGCTCTCAAAAGCTTTATGAAATTGAATATAAAATGATAAACAAAAGTATGCAAGCTTATAGCAATGTAATGATCAGTTGTAGTATGTTTTGTGTTTAAAACACTGAAATGAAGCTGTATTTATAGTTGAAAAACTTGGCATTACCGTTGCCTAATTGTCAATTAAGAGTTGCTGATTTTACTCACCGACAATCGATTGTCAAACCCCAACAATCGATTGTCTGCCAGTCAGACCAAAATTCAATCCCAAATTTTACGCTTGATAATCGATTACATACAATCCATAATCGATTACTGGCAACGTTCAAAAAAACCTTTCCAAATTTTACCACAAACAATCGATTGTCCAGAATCAACAATCGATTACTCAGCAACGTTCAAAAAATCTTTTCCGGATTTTAATCAAAACAATCGATTATACAAAATCAATAATCGATTACCCAATAACGTTCAAAAAATCTTTTCCGGATTTTAATCAAAACAATCGATTATACAGAATCAATAATCGATTACCTGACGGTATTTGAAAACTTTACGACAACGGTCAGCTTCACAATCGATTGCACAAAGTCAACAATCGATTACTTATCAGTTTTTGAAAAACATTTTAGACACTGTCTCTTTGACAATCGATTGTCCAATATAACAATCGATTATTTAATAAATTTGAAAATCAGTGGAAGACACTGTGTCAACATAATCGATTACCATTAGTTCATAATCGATTATTCTGAGTTTTGAAAAACTTTGATGGACACTGCCTCAGTCACAATCGATTGTCATTAGTTCACAGTCGATTGTCATGCAGGTTTGAAAAACTTGATGCTCACTGTCTTACTCACAATCGATTGTCATTAGTTCACAATCGATTGTCATGCAGTCTTGGCTTAAAACAATCGATTATCATAAGTACATAATCGATTATCTTAGTCCATATTTTTAAGGCATGTCTAAAAATTATTTTGACTAATGTAAATATGCATGATTTAAAATCATTAAATTAAATACGCATGATTTTGGAAAATAGTTTTATGAGAGAAGCCATGTTACGAGTCAAGTTGTAGGATCAAGATCACAATTAAGAATGACTCAATTAAACTATAAAACTTTGTCTTGAGCTTGAATCTCGTTGTATATCAATTGTGCGCCTGTTTCTTGAACTTCGTCATATATCAATTTTCGCTTCGTTTGTCATTCATCAAAACCTATACAAAAGAACACACGTTTTAGTATATTGCATTGAGAACGTGTTTCCAACAATTTCCCCCTTTTTGATAATGGCAAACATTAAGCGGGATATGCAAGACAAGCAATTTATATTGACGATTCAAGACAAGTATATACATGCAACAAGTATGTAATTTGTGCCCCCTCAATTTGAGAATTCCCCCTCAATTTAAGCTTATAATTTTTGAGAGTGCATCATACCCGTTATCTTCCCCCTTTTGCCATTAGCAAAAATAATAATAAGATGCCAAAGATGAAATAAATCTTGTTTATTTATTAAGAGAATTATAGCAACAGGGAAGACAATACAACATATAAAAACAAACTTAAAAAAACTACAATTATTCATACATCATCTTCCGCCTCATCATCCGGCGCTGCTTCATATGGAACAATACCCGCATATGGATAATGAACGTGGTCAAATTATCCATGGATCTCGTGAGTTAATTGACCGAAAGAAGAGGTCAATGAAGCAATTTGGTCGGAAATGAATTGGAGGGAAGGCTCTTGAGGCGGAGGAGCACGACGGGTTGGAGGAGGAGCAGACGCTACATGATCACCGTCATGATGAAAGGAGGATTCCGAAATTTCCCACTTTTTGGTACTCTTTTTGAGAGGACCATTTCCAGTGATGAATCCGGTGGCTTCAAGAAAGTTCATGATGAGGAGAGCACAAGGAAGAGGCCTATCATCTCCGATAGCGTCACGCATGTGAATTTTGATAAGCCGACACCAATTGATGTTAGCTCCGGTAACTATGGCATGCATGAGCTTGGTGTCCTCTTGGGAAATGGTGGTATGGTTGTGCTTACGAGGCTTGAGGACTCGGGTGACGAAATAGAAAATTAACCGGTAATTTGGATCCATTCCCGTAATTGTAGGACGACGGGAGGAGAGATTTGGATCATAAGAAGTAAGACCGATTTGGTGTAAGAGGGCTGTTTCATCAAAAAGGGCTCCGGCCTCTCCGGTGTACCGAAAAATGTCTTCACCATTATGAGGAAGACGGGCAATGGTATGAAGATTTTCATCGGAAAGAAGAATTTGAATACCATTAATGTTGGTGACAAGCTCACCATCATCATCCTCATGGAGGTTGGAATAAAATGCTTGAACCAATGTAGTATTGATGTAAGGATGGGTAAGGAGTAAGAAGTCAAGAAGTTGAGAATGTTTGAGCATATTTGCAGCAGGCCCAAATGATTCAAGATACTTGTGGGTTGAAAAGCGGGGTGGAAGAATGTCGCGTTTTTCAAATTTGGTTAAGAATCGAGTAAGCTCGATGTCGGATTAAAATATAGAACGGAACCATCTTGATAGGGATAGTTCGGACGAGGAGGGGCAGCAGAGGCGGATGCGCCGTGCCTAGCAGAGCGGGAACGTTTTGAGTGACGGCCCGACATTTTTAATGAAAGCTGCTGGATTTTGCAAAGGATTAGAGAGAATTTGATATTTTGAAAGCTAAAATTGATGCTTGAGTGAATGAATATGAACATATATGAAGCCTATTTATAGAGGGGAGAGTGGCTTATCATTTATGGAAGAAATCTGCTGAGAATTTAAAGCTAAATCAGTCAGAAACGGTAAAATAAATTCACTGACCGTTAGACAATCGATTGTTGAGATGCAATAATCGATTGTTGAAGAGTTATGACCTGACTTGGAACTGACACAAATCGATTGAGGAGCCAAACGGTAACAAGAGTTTAAATTTCTGACATGAAATAATCGATTGTCAAATGTGGAATAATCGATTGTTTTGGAAAAGCATTGCTGAATGGCTGAGACAGAAATCGATTATGCAATTTAAGGAATCAATTATTAAAAAAAACTGCATAATGAACATAAACCATAAACAATTGATTAGTGATACTGCTAGTCGATTTTCAGCACAGTAAAATAATCGATTATTTGCTTGGAACAATCGATTGTTCTGTGCCAAAACTTTATAATTCCCCCTATCTTTTAGGGCGATACCTGCAAAATAGAATTAGACGTCTCCGACGCTCAAGTCAGTAATTTGTAAAGAAGTAATAACTTAAACTAGTGTTGCCAAGTGAAAACGTGAGCTCTTAAGAAGTGTGTCCTAAAGTGTTCTTAAGAGAGTTTCGGGTACTTACCTTTCCTCCGACGTCTCCAATTACCTGTTCAAGAGGGTGATCTTTGATCGTCCTCCACTCATTTGGCACTTTTGTTTCTTTTTCCAATTGTGGCGCTTCTTCCGTTGGTTGTTCCTCAGTTTCATTTTTATTTTCCTTGGGTGGTTCCTCTTGTATTTTGTCTTTCAAGCTATCTAAGATACCTGCAAGATCAAAACCGGAATCCTTTCTCGCCAAGCGAGCATTATTTTTGGAAAATACAACATGAGGGGATTCCTCCACAATTTGGGTTCTTTTATTAAAGACCCTATATGCTTTACTACGTGAGGAATATCCAATGAAAATACCTTCATCCGACTTAGCATCAAATTTACCCAATTGGTCTTTGCCATTGTTATGAACAAAACATTTGCAACCAAAAACTCTAAAATGGGAAATATTTGGTTTTCTACCCTTATAAAGTTCATAGGGGGTTTTCATGAGTATCGGCCGAATTACGACTCTATTTAGAACATAGCAAGCGGTACTCACGGCGTCCGCCCAAAAATGTTTGGGTATCTTAGCTTCGTCGAGCATGGTTCTAGCCATCTCTTCGAGACACCTATTTTTCCTTTCCACCACCCCATTTTGTTGTGGTGTACGTGGAGCGGAAAAGGTATGCTCGATTCCGAGTTCGTCACAAAAGTCCGCAAAGAGATTGTGATCAAACTCTCCCCCATGATCACTTCTAATTGAAGTGACGGTTGTTTCTTTCTCATTTTGAACACGCTTAAGAAAATATTTAAAATTTTGAAAAGCATCACTTTTATTGTCAAGAAATAAAGTCCAAGTAAATCTCGAGTAATCATCAACAATCACAAAAGCATATCTATTTCTTCCTAGACTTTCAATGCGAGAAGGACCAAATAAATCCATATGAAGCAATTGCAATGGTCTAGAAGTTGAAATAATGTTTTTAGATTTGAAAGATGCTTTTGTTTGCTTCCCCTTTTGACACGAGTCACAAATAGAGTCATTTTCAAATTTTAAATTGGGAAGACCAACAACTAAGTTTTGAGAAATCAATTTGTTCAAAAGATGCATATTGATATGTGCTACTCTACGAAGCCATAGCCAAGTGTCATCCTCTTTACTCATTAGACAATCAACATAATCGGGTGAGGATTTAGCAAGATCAACCATATAAATGTTATCCACTCTAAAACCACGGAGGATAATTTTGAAATCACTACGTCTGAACACTAAGCATTCATCCGAATCAAATAAAGCAAGATTTCCCTTGTCACACAATTGGCTTATGCTCAAGAGATTATGCTTTAATCCTTTAACAAGTAATATATGCTTAATAGAGGATTTTTCATCCTTACTGACCGAGCCGATGCCGATGATCTTTCCTTTATTGTTATCACCGAAGATAACACTTCCTCCTTCTTTGTGCTCTAATTGAAGGAATTTGGATTTATCTCCCGTCATATGCTTGGAGCATCCACTATCAAGGTACCATAGTACACTTGATCCCTTCAAGCACACCTACAAAACAAATTAATGTTCTTTAGGTACCCATGCCATCTTGGGTCCTTGGGGGTTAGGCATATTATAGTGATGCGATTGAGTAATATGTCTATGACGTGTAAAGCATGCCGGAGCAATATGACCAATACGTCTACAATAATGACAAGTCACATTTGGGTTATGCATCCTTCTAGGTTCATAGTAACTAGACGGATGAAAATTTCTTACTCTATTTTGAACACTATGACTATTTTGCATTTCATGAGAGTTATTTCTCCTACTATGAGCTCTAGGATGGGCAGCCTTTCTAGAGTGATTGTTTCTCGGTTGAGGGCCATTGCTAGGTCTTCTAAGGGGTTCAAAATTTGGCCTAAAGTATGCATCATTTCTAGGATGACTATTTCTAGGTGGTAAGTCATTCCTAGGTCTTCTAAAATGTTCAGCATTTTGTCTAGCGTGCATATTGGCTCTAGAGTTGTTGTTTCTAGGATAAGCATTTCTATTGTTAATCCTAGGTTGAGCTTTAGGTTGTTGGGGTTTAGCTTCAACCTTTTCTTCATTTTTAAAGCCTATTCCATGCTTGGTTGATTTCAAGTTAACAAGAACATCATTCAAGTTTTTGTGCGAAGAATTAAACTTATCTAATGTACCTTTAAGCCTACTTACTTCATTCTTAAGAAGCAAACAAGAAGTGCAATTTCTAGTAGAGCTTTCGGGCTTATCGGAACTTCTTTTTCCAAAAAACTTGTTTTCCTCTTTCAGCTTCTCATTTTCTAAAACCAGTTTTTGTAAATCCTTTTCTTTTAAAGAGAGCTGTTTTTGAAAATCTTTTTCTTTTAGAGAAGCATTTTCTTTTACGCTTTTGACTGTTTTTGAAGCTTTAATAAATTCAGTAAATAATTCATCAAAAGCAGTTCGCATTTCATCAAGAGTAAAGAAGTTTTGAGACGAAATTTGACATACCTCGTCTTTGTTATCTTCTTGTGCCATGAGGCAATGATTTGCTGCTTCGTCTTCTTCTCCTTCGCTTGACTCATCTCCGGAGTCACCTCCCCAAGAAATATATGCGCGTTGCTTTTTAAAAGGTTTCTTTTCCTTTTTGAGGTTTGGGAAATTTGACTTGATGTGCCCGGTTTCTCCGCATTCGTAGCATTTTATTTCTCCTTGCTTTTTCCCTTTGCGTTCATACTCCTTGCGCATGAACTTTTGAAATCTTTTGATAACGAGTCCAAACTCGTTGTCTCCTTCCTCATCAATTTGCGGTTGACTTGTGCTCGCATTTGGAGCTATTATTTGCCTCCTTTGATCATCAACAAGAGGGTTAAGAATAGTGGATTCATAGGTCTTGAGATTACCTCTTAATGCGTCAATTGTGACATTTGAGACGCCGATGGATTCTTGGATTGCGTCGGCCTTTGATCGCCATGCCGGAGTGAGACTTCTAAGGATCTTCCGTACAAGTTCTCTATCCGTGAATGTCTTTTTGAGGGCATGTAGATCATTTACGATTATTGAAAATCGTTTAAACATTTCGTCCACCTTTTCTCCTTCCTTCATGTGAAATAATTCATAAGCATGGGTTAGGAAATCAATTTTTGCTTCCCTTACCTGATCCGTTCCTTCGTATGTAACTTCTAGCTTGTCCCACATCTCCTTTGTTGTTGTGCAACACGATATTTTCCTGTAATCGTCAGCATTAACAGCACAATATAATAAGTTTATTGCATTAGCATTATTTTGGACCTTTCGGATGTCATCCGCGTCATACTCATCCTCGGACTTAGGAACCCATTCATTTTCCACCTTCTTGGTTGGAATTTGATTTCCCTTTGTAAACACCTTCCAAAGGTGAAAACTGTTGGATTGAACGAAGATCATCATCCTCTCCTTCCAGTACGTGTAATTTGTACCATTGAATAGAGGTGGTCGTGTGGAGCACTGTCCTTCATCAATTCCTGTAAAAGAGTCACGAGTAGAAGCCATGGATGGTTCTCTCAAACTGTTAAGTCTTCAGAGAGTATGGCTCTGATACCAATTGTTAGAAAATACGCTTAACGCTAGAGGGGGGGGGTGAATAGCGTTATAATAAAATTTAGCGTAAACTTGCGGAAATTAAAATTTGCAGGAAGTAAATAAGTGCGATGAATAATAACTTACACACAGATATATCCTGGTTTACCACAACGTGTGGCTAGTCCAGTCCCTGAGAGACTCTCTCGAGATTTTCCACTAACTTGTCAAGCTTCCGGGTGCTTAACAAACCTTTACAACTTGAGGACGCAAGCCTCAACACCTTTGCTCGGAGTTACAACACTCCAAGACTTCAACCAAGGAAACACAAGTTCCTTACAACAAGAGAATCACAATTCTCTTCCAAGTGTACAAACACTAAAACACTCAAACAATATACTCCTTTATGAGTAGGTATGAGTAAAAAGAAATAAGCTCTAGATCACAACAACTTTGGACAAGAATATGGCTCTCAAAAGCTTTATGAAATTGAATATAAAATGATAAAAAAAAATATGCAAGCTTATAGCAATGTAATGATCAGTTGTAGTATGTTTTGTGTTTAAAACACTGAAATGAAGCTGTATTTATAGTTGAAAAACTTGGCATTACCGTTGCCTAATTGTCAATTAAGAGTTGCTGATTTTACTCACTGACAATCGATTGTCAAACCCCAACAATCGATTGTCTGCCAGTCAGACCAAAATTCAATCCCAGATTTTACGCTTGATAATCGATTACATACAATCCATAATCGATTACTGGCAACGTTCAAAAAATCCTTTCCAGATTTTACCACAAACAATCGATTGTCCAGAATCAACAATCGATTACTCAGCAACGTTCAAAAAATCTTTTCCGGATTTTAATCAAAACAATCGATTGTCATGCAGTCGTGGCTTAAAACAATCGATTATCATAAGTACATAATCGATTATCTTAGTCCAGATTTTTAAGGCATGTCTAAAAATTATTTTGACTACTGTAAATATGCATGATTTAAAATCATTAAATTAAATATGCATGATTTTGGAAAATAGTTTTATGAGAGAAGCCATGTTACGAGTCAAGTTGTAGGATCAAGATCACAATTAAGAATGACTCAATTAAACTATAAAACTTTGTCTTTAGCTTGAATCTCGTTGTATATCAATTGTGCGCTTGTTTCTTGAACTTCGTCATATATCAATTTTCGCTTCGTTTGTCATTCATCAAAACCTATACAAAAGAACATACGTTTTAGTATATTGCATTAAGAACGTGTTTCCAACACATCCTCTCTCGAATAGGATATTTTGGGTTCATCCACCCTCAAATAGAATATTTTGGGTTCATCTGCCCTCGAATAGGATATCTTGGGTTCATCCGCCCTCGAATAGGATATCTTGGGTTCATCCGACCTCGAATAGGATATCTTGGGTTCATCCGCCCTCGAATAGGATATCTTGGGTTCATTCGCCCTCGAATAGGATATTTTGGGTTCATCCGCCCTGGAATAGGATATTTCAGGCTCATCGGCCCTGGAATAGGATATTTCGGGTTCATCCGCCCACGAATAGGATATTTTGGGTTCATCCGCCCTCGAATAGGATATTTCGGGTTCATTCGCCCTCGAATAGGATATTTCGGGTCTATCCACCCTCAAATAGGATATACTTGGTTCTATCCGCTCTCAAATAGGATATACTCGGGACTATCCGCCCGCAAATAGGATATACTCGGGACTATCTACCCTCAAAGAGGATATACTCAGGACTATCCGCCCTCAAATAGGATATTTCAGGACTATGCGCCCTCAAATAGGATATACATTGGTTCTATCTACCCTTAAATACGATATACTTGGTTCTTTCTGCCCTCAAATATGATATACTTGGTTCTTTCCGCCCTCAAATAGAATATTCTCGGGACTATCCTCCCTCAAATAGGATATTTTTTGTCTATTTGCCCTCGAGTAGGATATTGAATTTAATCCTTCCTGAAAAGGACAATTAATTTATTTCGACCCGAGTGGTCCTACTTGTATAAACATTGCCAAAATATATATATTTCATATATCATTGCCAAATACATTTTATTTTCAAAGTTGTTGTTGAAGTGAGGAGGCCGTCTGAAGAGATGAATGGCGTTTTATTTTCAAGTTCAAGTCAGAAAGCAGTAAAGCGGAGGGTTACAACAAAAAATCCCCAACATTCAATCCAAGTTAGAAGTAGCAGAAGCCCGTCTCAAGAATGCGAGTCAATAGTCTCAGATGATCAATAGAAGTTGGTCACAACCAAAAAAGAAAAAGAAAATCCAAAATGCAAAAGTTGATGAAAGGTGGGGTTGCCCAAGACATGGTTGAGTTCACAAGAACTGCAAGCTTGGTCCTGATCCGGAAAACCGAGGAAGGATGAACTAGCACCTACAACTAGCAAGTATCAAGGTTCAAATCCAAAGTCTGCATGAAGCACCATTCAAGACTCGACACCAAGCTTCAGAAGACTTATAGATAAGAATCTTTATAACTAGTAAATGATAGGCTTAGTTAGTCTGTTTTACGTTTTGATTTTTGATGCAATAACAAGACCACGAAACGGAACCTCGATCGGCTCTTCACATCAGTGCACTCAATCATCATACTCACTTCTGAAATACACGTGGCCTGATTCCTTTATAGCCAATGATATGTAGGCAGCTCAAATACTAGGGCTCGGTCGCATTCTCTTCCTTTCTTGGTTTTAGTCTCTCCGAATAAGGGTCGGGTCAAAACATGTCTAGTCGTTCTTTGTCGGAAAACTCTTCGTGTTTCTAGTCAAAGAGTGGCAGCAGTAGACATGTGATTTTTGACCCTCCCCGAGATTTTTCATATTTTAGAGTGTAAATATTTAATTTAGGCCTAATAGAGCTATTTCAGCTAATTTTGGCTCTTTTACTTTATTTCGTTACAAAAAGAAAAATTACAAAGAAAGGATATATAAATTTCAGTTTATGCATTTCTCATAAATTTGAAAAATACCAAAAAATAGTACCTTATTTTTATATAATTTCAAAAATTACAAAAAATAAATAGTTTCATTAATGTTTTGTAGTCATTTTAAACTTAAAAAATACAAAAAAATAATTTCATTAATATTTTGTAGTTATTTTAAACTTAAAAAAATACAAAAATAGTATTTTAGTTTTTTATCTTTTATATAAAACGAAAATTACAAAAAATAGTTTTATTAATATTTTGTAGTTATTTTAAATCTTGAAAAAATACCAAGAATAATTTTGTTTTAATTGTTAGTTGCATTTTAATAGTTATTTTGCTTACGTAGGATAAATTAAATAACATCTATTTTATTCTCGATTGCGGAAAAAGAATAATATTTAAATTCAAACATCTCTTTTTTAAGCTCGAAATTCGAACCTAGCTCATAACAACTTAAGCTCAATACTCATACTCAACCCCACTACCCTAAACTCTAGACTAGTGGTAGACATCTTTTACACAATTTGGGGAGAGGGATACGGACACATGTTTTAGGGAAAAAAGATTGAGACTTTTCTATCTTCCCTTCATAAAGAAAGAAAAAACAAAACAGACCCCTGGAGATTTTGAGACAATAATACACACTTAGACAAGAACACATTTGAGAAGATAGACTACTGTTCTCTTCTTCTTCTTCCTGGAGAAGGACTTAACCAAGCTGAAAACCACTCCCTCCACTCGACCACACCATAACCATATCCCGTCACTCGTCAACCCCACCACGCTGCTCCGCTAACCACCCAGCCCCATGTCGACCAGCCCCGACGTCCAGTCGACCTCCAGCTCCAGTCCACCAGCGACGTCGTCTCCAGCTTCCTCGTCGCTGGACACCACGAACCAGTCAACCTCCAGCTCCCCCCGTCACAAACAGTCAACGATAACAGCCACCCGTCGACCACCCTAGCCCTCACGTCCAAACAACCATAACCAGCGAACCAGCTTACTGCACCAAACGAACCACTGCTGTTGCCTCTTCCTCACTCAGACGCACCCCTAACAAATATACTCCAAACAACCACCAAAATCCTCTTTTTTTCCTCCATGAAAACCAGCTTCATTTCCAACCAAAACTCCAGCTGAAAATCAACTCCAAACAACCAGCTAAACACATGAAATTTCAGCAGCCTTCCACCTCCAAACACCACCGCTAAGTTGCCGTCAAGTTTGAGGTCGCCGGGGAGTTTTCTGTTCAAGTTGCCGAATTAAAGTGTCCAGTTAGTCACCAAGTTCCCTGATTGTCTTCTTTGGTGTAATAGCTTGGAAATTCATGTTGGTGATATACAAAGAAAATTTAAAGTCTTTGGATGGTTGCTTCATGGGAATTTGCTACGGCTAGTGTTGTTCCAGATTTCATGTACTGCATAACTTAATTGAATAAAAAATGAAAGTTTATTTATGGTATGATTCTGCTATTATCAATCCGTGAGTAGTTGCTTTAGTGGGGTTTCTTACTATTGGATAGCAATATTAATAGTGCACTGTGGCCCGGGCCTAAACCGGACCGGATCGGGCCCGCTGTTCTGGCGGGCCTAACGGGCCTGGTGGGCGGCTCCTGGTGGTCCTGGGCCTAGTGTTACCTGTAGGCGCGTGACGGGCCGGTCCAAGACCATTAGCCCGTGAGCCCGGGACAGTCAGCCGGGCCTGGCGGACCCAACTGCTATATTTTTAATTCTTTTTTTTTAAAAATCAGCAACGACCATATTTAAAATATAGCCGCTTGAACTAACAATATGGTCGTTTGGAAGTTTACAAAATGGCCATTTGGCCCCCAAACTTTATATAATTACACTTTTTCCCATTTCTCAACTATAATACCCCCTCATTCTTTCATTTTTATTCACCAATTCATCAATATCTCTCTGCAAATAGGTGATCATAGAGCGGCGATGAGGGATAGCTTGGAAAAATCGGTACTTTTTAGAGTTGGATCCGCGCGAAAAGGAGAAACTTTGGAATTGCAGAATCACAACCGCTGATAGATGAAGATTATGAAGAAATGATAGCGGAACTTGGGGAGGATTCGGCTTCGCCCAAAAGTGGTGATGAACAAGCTTCTTTTCCACCACCACCAACACAACCTCATCCCAACCTTGACGGATTTATGAGATTTGTTAGAGATACAATGTAAATTATGATGTAACATGTACTTTGGCACATCTTCTTTTAGTTTTTTTTTTAATGGTGGTATTGGTACTTTGTTATGATCATTCCATTGGGGGAAAGAAGACTAAGAAAGATATGCCATTTTGCGTAATAAAAATGATAAGACATACCCTTGAATATTTTTTTTCTCAATATTTCTTTGTCTCTACTTCAAATTATTTATAAGCTACAATATATATATATATATATATATATATATATATATATATATATATATATATATATTATATATATATATATATATATATATATTTATATATATATATAAAATAAACATATATACTACAAGAAAATATATACGAGAATATATATACATAACATACAACGTAAAATACAAGAAAATATATAAGTAATAACATATATACATAAGATACAATATATATAAGAGAATATATTTACATTATACATAAGAGATACAATATATATACTACAACAAAATATATTAAGATACATATATATAACATACAATATATACTACAAGAAAATATATACGAGAATATATATACATAACATACAACCTAAACTACAAGAAAATATATAAGTATACATTATACATAAGAGATACAATATATATACTACAAAAAAATATATAAATATATAAGAGAATATATACACATAACATGCAAGAAAATATATAAGGAATTCATATAAGGGAATATATATATATATATATATATATATATACACACACACACACACACACACAATATATACTAATTGAATAAATTTTCTTTTAAAATAAAAGAGTTGAGCATCGCCAAATAAAGTGCATAAGATGCGAGGCCCTTTATAATTAGCTAATAATTGTATAGATTTCGGGATCGTCCGCTTAGTGAATTTCACGGTCTTTTCCCAAAAATAACAAAGCGTTAGTCTCTTTAGACGTGTACTTTCAATAACCTTACCTTCTTAAATTCGGTTGCACATTTATGTGACCCAAATCCAAATCTCAACGGAGTCGAAATGTGTCGATAACCACGGGTATATTGCTTGTGACGTGGTTGAAGATACGTTTTTACGATGTTGTAATTCTTTGTTAAAATAATAATAATAAAAGCGGTAAACGAGTTATAACTTGCATATAAGTGCATAATTGTTAAACAGATAAATAAGCCGCATATGGCAGTTGAGCGACCGTGCTAGAACCACAGAACTCGCTAACACCTTCTCCCCTGGTTGACAGAATTCCTTATCCGAATTTTTGGTTCGCGGACTGTTAAGCAGAGTCATTCTTTTCCTCGATTCGGGATTCAATCGGTGACTTGGGACACCATAAATCTCCCAAGTGGCAACTCTGAATCTTAAATAATAAATCCCGTTTCAATTGTCCTTTAATTGGAAAAACTCCCTTAATCCCTCCGCGTCCCTGCGGGCGCGGCCAAAAGGAGGTGTGACAGTGAGTGATGAAAGTTGTCTTTTCTTGTTCTTCTTCAGCCATTAGAATTTGGTTATAACCAGAGTAGGTGTCCAAGAAGCTCAACGGTTCGTGCCCTGCGGAAAGGAGTCCTTCGGGCATGCTTTGTTTAAATCGGTGAAGTCGACACAGATCCACAATTTTCTGTTCTTCTTTTTTACCATAACCACATTGGCGACCTATTGGGGGTATTTTGACTTCCTGGTGGAACCGTTAGCAAGCAATTTATCAACCTCCTCACTGACCGCCTCATTGATGGTGGAATTGAACTTTCTCCTTATTTGCCATACCGGCGGGTGAAGTGGATCAACATTCAGCCGGTTTGTGATGATCTCTCTTGGGATTCCTATCATATCTGAGTGGGAAAAGGCAAACAAATCGGCGTTGTTAGGTAAAAACTCACGATATTTTCCTGGTTTCGAGAGGTTGTGTCCAACGCAAGCCTTTTTTGTGTTGTGGATATTGTCTAACTGGACGGGATTGAGATCCTCTACGGTTGCCTTGCAAGCTTCTACGATGTCCGGGTCTGTGATGGCTTCTACTTGTACGTCGGGTTTGGTTCCCGACATGGCTGATTTCTATGCCTACACTTGCCCCTTTTAGGTATTCAGTGTGTGTGTAATCTTGGGCGATCCGGTAGTATTCTTAGGTGGTCGGTGGCTCGCCTCAGATGCCAAATATCCCTCATGGGGTGGAAAATTTGATTACTTGGTAAAAACATGACGGGATGGCTCGCATGGCGTATATCCATGGATGCCAGGACGAGCAGTACTCTTTCTCCAGATGTTCGCTCCACTGCATTATTAAAACCCGTTAGTGCTATGCAATGCGGTATTATTTTATCCTCGAGTATTATTTGCATGAGAACTCGCGGGTGAACAATACACGTGACGCTTTCGTCATCGACCATTATTCTTTTTACATCGGTATCTGCAATGCATAAAGTTATAATCTATGGAAAAACAAACCGTCGGTATCCGACTAATCGAAATTGATACTGTCTTCGAGATCATCATATTGTTTGTGGTCAACTGTTCGTTTGAGTTTATGTGTGGTGGTGAATTTCACATGATTGATTACCGTATCATCATTGCCGCCAATGATCATTTATATGGTACGAACTGGTGATGATGGCTTTGGAGGTCCTCGAGGTTGGTCGCGCCCACGAGCGAAGTTGGCCCGTCCTTTATTCTCAACAGTTCTTTCAGGTGTCCCTGGTTTAACATCCTCACTACTTCTTGTCGTAAATCTATGTAGTCTTCGGTCTTGTGTCCTCCCTCTTGGTGGAATTCACACAAGACGTTCGACCTCCTAGTGATCAAATCTGATTTCGTCTTTTGGGGCCACTGCACATTCGTGCCTAGCTTTTCCAATGCGTACACTATCTTTGAAGGGGAAACATAAAAATTCTGAGCAGATAGCAATAAAGGCATACCTCTTTCATTTCGGAGGGATGCAGTGTGTCGGGGCGCGACATCCGCGTGTCATGGAGGAGACGGATAGGGTGTTCGGATTTACAGCTAATGCCTTTCCCGATTAAAACGTGGGAGTTGATCCCTTCGCTCATCGTTGCGTCGATCTCTCTTTTTCCAGGTATGGACTGATGTTTATCGCTGGAACGGCCCGTTCAAGTCATCCTCGTCTTCCCTCACTTCGGCGCAATAGGCATTGTGGATTTCTTCCCACGTGGGAGGGGGGTAATTTTTTTATTTTTTTGGCAATCCACTAGGCAAGTGCCTAGGGCTAGTTTTTTTATAAATAACGGAAACAAAAATTACAACAATTAGGAAAAGTACAAATAAGTGGGACAATAGCAGCTGTATTGTTACCGATATAACACATACTGAGCTAACCTTAGCGTACTAATTCTATTGAGGCTTGTAATTTTCATGAGTCTACTGAGTAGTTTTTTGGTCGCTTTTGACCCGTTTCTTTTTAACCCATTTTGAAAGGTTGCTACTGCCATCCCTTCTGATACGTTCAGTAGGTTCATCCTTACTCTGTTGAATCGGGCTAGGGAATCCGGAAGTCCCTCACACGTCATTTGCCTGATGGCTAAGATATCATTGACTCTAGCCTCAGCCTTTTTCGCTCCAGCATGAACGGTGGAGAACTTATCTACCATCTCTTCGAACGTCGATATCGATCGCGCCGGTAGTTGGGAATACCATGTCAAAGCTACCCCTGTCAGAGTTTTGCCAAACTTTTTCAGCAGCACAGATGGTACCTGTTCTTTTGATAGATTGTCACCTTTTACTACGGTAACGTAGTGGATTAAGTGATCCATAGGGTCCGTGGTCCCATTATATATTTTCGAATATGGCATCATTTTGAAGGTCTTTGGAATAGATTGGGGAGCTGCCTCCTCGCTGTATGGTTGTTCGACGAATCGGCCCACATCACGTTTTGGTAATAACTTCAGAGCACATGGTATTTTGTCAACCCTCTCCTGGTGTTCCTTCATCTGGTCGCGGAGTGTTTTGTTCTCATTTTCCATCTCTTCTATTTTCTTTAAGATGGCCGTGAGTGCGTTGTTGCCTGTATTAGCAACAGTACGGGTGTTACCTGTTCATGTGGCATTTGGCTCATCGGCAGCAACTGCGGTTTCCGTGCAGTGCGTCTTCGACGCCTCCCTGAATGGGTTTCTCGAGCATTTTGCTCAAGGTATTTGTTAACCATTCTTCTAGTAGCCTTTTGACAGCCGGTGGCGTTGTTCCTGTTGTGGATGTTGAGGTTTCCCTCTCGTGCAAGATTGTTAGATCCTTGTGCGGAAGAGGTGAGATCTCCCCCTCAGGTGTAACACTTGGTGTTGCATTCACTGTCTTCTCCTCCGGCTTCGTTGAGGGAATTCAGGAGGTTGTTTGTGACACCTTCTATTGCCTTTAGCCTCTCTTCTCCCTTTCCCACCATCGTTGGTTTTTATGGAGCTGAAGCAAGGTGATTATCTCTTTCAAGAATCTAGATGAAAACTACGATTTCAGCTATAGAAATCCCCACAGATGACACCAAATTGTTTGACTCAAAAGATATCAAAACCCTTTTGAACAAATCAATCAAAGATGAAGGGGTAAATCTTAGCTGGGGATAATAATATCTAAAAAGATCGATAAATAAGGAGATGATCGGTCACAAGGTTTTCTTTCACCCATAAAATAGTAATGTCTCCAGAGTGTTGAATACCGCTTACAAGGTTATTCTCCTCCTTTTACACTAAGAGATAAATTCTTCTATACTGTAAAAGACAAAATACAAGAAATATTCGAAGGAATATTGCCAATGAACCCGGATGGCCATACATTATTACAAGGGTCGTCCCGTCCCTGGTTTGTCTTCCTCAGGGCTCCAATTCGAGGAGACTCCGTCAATCATCGTACTCGTGGTCGGTCGTGGTCGATCAAATTTGGACCATACAACTATGATGCGCTAAATTTATACAAATATACAACATGGAATCTACATGGTCCAAAGATGTTGAAAACAATTCGTACATAATTACAAAGGTAGCTTACTATGGGAGTAAACAATTAATGCCACCATTGAAGAATTAACATAAATATATATAGCTATTCATGCGTGCTATTTTAATCTTAACCGAATAATCTTTTACATAGTTGTGTTTCTACCGACCATTACTATAAAATCTGGAAAATGGAAACGCTGCTCTTGGTTTAAATCACTGATTTTGGAATTGGGACACATATTAAAATCACACCAGAAAAGCAACTAAAGTTAACATAAGCAACCCATCACAATTCCTAGATATTGCCTTATGAATAAATCCTTTATAGGGCAGAATATGAGTTGGAAATTCGCACTAAATTTCTATTTTCCATTAAACAAGGAAGCATAAAAATTAACATACTTTAATTGGGAGGACAAGCAATTGTACAAAGCTCAGGCCATTAATGGTATTGCCATGAGCAACGGCTATAGCTCAAGTTTTGAAATTCTCAGCTGATCAAACATACTCAGAGACATAGCTGATAGCACCGTAAACTAAACATATTTAGTCTTCTGTTAACACTGGTAGTTAAAATGAACGGACAATGACCTGAGGAAATGATGTACAGATTCCGATGTATTTTGTAAATTGAAAAGTATAGAGTAACCCTCATCTTTTCAATTCTAGTCTTTTAACTATACGCCCATATTTGAAACAAAACCGGCTCTTCTAAAAGTAAGCTACTGATTATTGTCCTATTATGATGAGAATATTTGTAACGTACCATAATTAAATACCAAATCCAACCTTGTTTGTGGTTTGATATTGCATTCTTTAAATTTAAAACATACCAAATATGGAGGAATATTACTGTAATATGACACACAATCTCCACACTATGGTCCCTGGGGCTGGAATAGTTATAGAAATTCATTGAATTGCTAATGTCCTATTACAGAATATCAGTTGCAATTTTAGTTAAAAGGCTTATTTTGGACTACTTTCAAATTCAGATCTAAATTTTTGGCAGCAAAACTACATATTTGATAGTAACAAAATTTATTTTATGCATATACGCCTGTATTATAGGGAATCCAAGATCCTGATTACATAATTTTGTCTAAATATTAATTCTTATTTAATTTTCCCTATATAAAGGTATGTCATTTTGAGCCTCCTTCACTCTTTTTTTCTTCCATTTACCAAATTCAATTCAACATGGAATCTAGCCTACAAATCGAAAGGGAACATATGCCTCATGTGCTATTCTATCCTCATGGCAACGAGTCAATCATCGAAGTTCGATGAAAAACTCGAACAATCCTTGTCCAGGATTTTAACTCATATTTACCCTGCAGCGGGGAGGTTATCAACTCTCAATTGATTGCCTAGATCAGAGCGTTACGTTTACAAAAGCAAAGGTGAATTCTCAATTCGACGATTTCATCAATCACGTGAAAAAGGATCTTAATCTCGTGACGCTGATTTTGACATGACTTCACTTACAAGTGACACAATTCCAGTGTGGTGGATTAGCACTATCTGTTAGTGCATATCATTCTGTAATGGACGGATTTAGTAATTTTAAATTTGTTTATGAGTGGGATAAAGTGTGTAAATTTGGGATTTTAGTTGAGGAAATTAATTTCCTAAGCTTTAATTTTGGTCATATTTTTCCAGCAAGAGATTTATCGAGTATTTCCTGCCTCGTGTTTATCCAAAAAAATTAGATGAAAAATTCGTTGGTAAAAGGTTTTTTATTAATGAAATTACTATATCAGGGTCTCAGAGAAAATTTATCAAGTGCTATGGATTTAGGAGAATTGAGTTTTAAACCTTCAAGAGCTGAGATAATTACCGCGATTTTATGGAGAGCTTTAATTCGTGTTTCTGAAGTAAAACATGGATATCTAAGGCCTTCTTTAGTGTACTTCCCAGTGAATTTGCGCAGTAAAATTTCGTTACCTCTAAAAGAGAACGCGTTTGGGAATTTTTTAATTGATGCTCCTATACTATTCGTACCGGAGGAGAATAAGATGGAGTTGCATGATTTTGTAACATTGATTAGGAATTCAGTGCAAAAAATTATTGCCGCTTGCTAAAGGTTCAGCTGATGACATTGTCGTGGCCGCGGCGAATTCATATAAAGAATATTTTTTATCAAAAGAATGGGGCACTGGCAATGATGAAGTTGATAAATGCATAATTTCGAGTTTGTGCAAGTTTCCTATACACAAAGCTGATTTTGGTTGGGGAAAGCCGAATTTGATGCATTTTGGATTGCGAGATTATCATACTTGTTGGATGTATGATGGAGAATGTGGAAGTATTTGTGTTCAACTGGACTTGAAAGAATCTTATATGAAACTATTTGAATGTGACAATGATATCAAAGACTTTTACTAAGTTTTAATTAGTTGTTCTAAGAGTTTTCTTTAATTCTGAATGTTTTGTTTTTGATCATCTTATCCAGTTTGGAATAGAGTATTTTTTTTATTGAGTTATTCTTTTCTTTAATCTCATTCATTTTAGTTTTTTTTAGATCTCGATGTTACTTTTTGGTCATTTTGAATCTCAATATACATACCAAAGAAAAAGATAACACTAAATGAGATATTCAAGCATCGGAATTAAAATATGATTTTCACATTTTAAGCTGACACAAAAAATTACTTGAGGGTAATTTTAGTAGTGCACTTGATTGACTGCCTAAATTTTTACCTTGTCGGTGAGGGTTCAAGATTACATGTTGTAAGTTTAGACAACTCGTAAATGAACGTAAAACTTGTCCATCCAACGATAGCAGGGTGTGCAGTGCTCATAGATAACACGAATCCACCACACTAAAAAATTATAATTATTACAACCATAAGTAGTATAGTAAACAAATTAGTCGTGTCCACATCCTTAATTCCTTGTGGCAATTGAAGGTCGAAATTGTTTGGATGTGTGACAGGTAAATAGAAGGGAAAAATATTTAAAAGAGAAAAGCAATAAATTATATAAGATAAGAGAAGATAAAATTTATATGGTTCGATAATTATTGCCTACTCCACGGCCGGATACAGAATAACTCTTTATTAATTAAATATTAAAAAGAAGTTGCGGGATAATTTACAAGGAGATGCCTATTCATAGGCTACTGCATAGGCCCATATATAGAGCAGATAAACAAATAAAAAAACAAAAAACTGAATCAACTATTTTCCCTTGTGATTTTTTTTCAAACTTTTTTCTTGAGATTTTTGGAAGGACACTCTTTTACCCTAGTTCATAAACTTAATTTTCATATTTGAGGTCAAATGCTCTGTGCTTGACCTAGTCGGTTTCTCCTAAAGGAAATGCAAAAGAAATCCAAAACAAAAAAGGGTAATAATAATCCTTATGGGTATGTGTTCGCAACAAATTTTTGTAGTACGAAAAATAAAGTACAACAATAATAATATGAAGAAAAAGAGATTTTATTGATGAATATTGATTAGTACAATTCTATGTATTCCTTGATTCTCTTTTCTGAAATTCACCGTCATTCGAGGGCTTGACAAGCATGTTTCTTGAATGTAGGATGATGCACCTCCTTATGATGTATTTAGTCGCCAAGAACATAGAGCGACACTTTATTGTTTCGGTTTGATCTCTGGAAAGAACTCCATTGATCAATCCTTTGTTGAAGAACTATGCACTTGATGATTGATCTCTCTGTTTGTCGATGCCTTCACCAATTGCGGAATGCTCTTCTCCCATTCTGAATGTCCTTGTAGAGTTATGTAACCCCTCTATTTATAATGATAGCGGATGGAATGCCCAGCTATATATGAACTCTTTTGCTTGATTCTGATTTGCTTATATGAGTCATCAAACTTATCACACAAGATATATGATAAGCTTGCTTGTGATTGGCCAAGACATGTCATATTGGAGATTCTTGATTGATCACTATTTTGGACTGGGATTGCCACATCATTTAATAAGTGGCATCATCTTGTTGGCTTTGGGTTTGATTGAAAATGTCATGTCACTTGACACATGGCATGATTCCGGGTCTTAAGATTAAATGGACCTTGAGCTTGAAAATAATAAAACGGACTAATTTTAATTTATAAAGTCCAGATTATCATTTAACCCAAATGAATTTAATTTAAATTTTTTTTATGGATTAGACCAATAAATTTTATATGTATACAAATACCCTCTACTTCAAAGCTTATTAGAGTGTAGGCTTGTAGAAACTCGAAGATAAGCTTGAAGTATCCATTAGAATAACACTTTCTTTCATGCCTATAAATAAAGAACTTAGAATTCTTTGGGCAGTTGCAACTCTATAGTGAAGCCTGTAATCAAAGCCATCAAGCAAGGCCGTCTTACTTTGCTTTTATTTCTAGTTTGAATATAAATTCAACGACACATTCCTTGCCATACGTGAAGTTCACCAAATGGAATAGACCTAAATCGAATTGGAAAAAAACTTCTTATGCCAAGTATGTTATACTTAAATAGTACTTTTATTAGCAACCTTTATAGCAAAATTATGGTAACAAAAATAGATCACATTGAACAATATATGACAACTCCATCATAGATCAATTTCCTATGACAAAGTTAAGTGAGGCTCATGCATGAAGCCTTTTCATTTTGACTAGAATTTAAATACTTCTCGGAATTACCTTCTAATGAATATTTATCATTTAAAACTTTCAAGTCAAACAAAAATTTTCCTTTTACTTTAAGGAGAATTTTGTTTCCATAAGGAAAGTTCCACCACCTTAAACAATCTATATAATAGATATTTGTTGCCTTTACCTTGACATATGAGAGTCGTGGGCATAGAATTCCTTTCACGCTGAACACGTTTGCTCGTAGTCTGCTTTCTCTTCTTTCTTCTTTTATTTCTCCGTCTAAAGCAGAAAGAATATCAGTCATATTTTTTTTAATTGCAGTACCAGTCAGCTAGCTTTGCAACCCTATAAAAAAGATATCTTAATTTATTGTAGGAGACTTCAAATCATGAGCCGCTTGTTTCTATCGAAAGTAGACTCATAAGACCGAAACATATCATTAAATCAGCATGAATATCCTTTTGTATCAGCTGGAATCAATTTTTGAAATTTATCCACACAACTGGTCCGTGTTGATCTTATAGCTTCGTGCACCCTCGACAAAAGATTCATATCTTGAGATCGTAGAGTCCAAATCGTGATCTGCTTAATTCTACTTATTCTAGACTAAAAAAAATACAACATATAAAAAATTAAAAGCCAAATTCCTTGAATTGTCTGGAATTAATTTTTGAAGTTAGTGTACGCGTCTGGCCCATTGATCTCACAGCTCTGCGCACTCTCGGCGAAAATATCGTATCTCTAGATAGGAGCGTCCAAATCAAAAGTAATTTGTGGCACTAAAAACTAGACTCTTGGAGCTACAACATATGTAGAAATCACATTTAGGATGTCCCAAAGTTTTCCCATATAATTTGCTGTATCTGGAACACGAGTTCTGACGTGCTGGCTCGATGTTTTTAGCTTTGCATACTCTTGCTAAAAAAATGCATATCCCAAGATAGGAACATCTGAACTACGAGTTGTTTGCACCGTTGGGAAGAAGACTCGGAGAGATAAAACATCTAAAAAACTCGAAGCTCTTCAGACGAAACAAATCTTTGAATCAAACAATAAAATCGGGAGGATTGTTCGGGCAACATACTTCTTTTTTTCCTTTTTTTTTGTTGCAGGCTTTGAGAAGATATAAATGGTGAATTCTCCAATTCGATTCATGAGAAGAAGCTAATGAGCACCATTCCTTTTTGTAGGGAAGATATCATGAAGCGTACGATCCATCGAGATTTGACGGAGAAGTGCATGTCACAACGCTCACCATCCGCATTGAAGCATCGTGTCATTGACACGGTTCTTCCTGCTGAGTGGAAGCTCCGTAACATAGTCTTCATTGCTTGTACGTGGCTGGTGGAACTGCTGGTTTCAGATGCCCACCAACCTAACTCATGGCCGAGGCTAAAGATTAATGAGGCTCCCTAATTTTAACTTCTCTTTCCATACTGATTAGTTTTAATCAGACTTTTGTTACTCATACTGACTTTTTTTTTCTTTTCTTTTCTTAGAACGTGGGGTTGTGGATAACTATCCATGAAGAGGACCACTAAACAAAATCAATATTAGCCCATTAGATATTGATCCGAAAGCAGAACGTCTCAATTAGTACATCGAATGCATCTATCATCGTTAACAAACCCAACCAAGAGGAACCAAAGCATACCGTACTCTGTAGGAAGATAGCAGTATGTCTTATGTCGAATTAAGCGTCTTATTGTCAACATTGATACTTACTACTAAATTAATATTTGCACCTTCGATACCAATCAATCATGTGAAATCAAAAGTTTCATGTCGTGTGCATCGGTATTTATGAGTGAAGTTGAAGTATCGTGTTGGTCAAACATCGTGCCATTGGCACAAAGGACTTTCAAGATAATTTCTTTTGCAATATTTTGCGAGAGTTCCAGCGATCTTGATATTCCTAAGAAGCTGCATTGCTAGCGAAGCTCTCATCTCTTTGTTGCGGCATGGCAAGAGAGATACCCTATCTCACCATTAGCGAACGCAATATATACCACACTGCATCGTTGTAGGCTGGCGAGGAAGACAACTGGAGTAGGCCATTCCAACTTCGGCAAGCAAGCACATGGCGTATCTCTGTTGCTTTGACTTCATAGTAATGCTTTATTTTGTCCCGGGCCCGGGCCTAAACGGGCTTCGCGTGCCGGGTTTCGTGGGCCTGGGCTCTGGCGGTCCCGGGCCTAGCGGTCCCGGGCTTCGTGGGCTCAATGGGTGAGACCAGCCCATGACGGGCCTAAGCCCATGTGATCCTAGGCTTAGCGGGCCGGGCGGGCCTGACGGGCTTTTTTATAATTTTTTTTGTTTAAGGCAATATCTTGTAGTTATTAGTATAGTATATAATATACTAGTATAAAATATATTTATAGTATACTTGTTATTAGTATAGTATATATAATATATATTTCATTGTATATTGTATTGTATTGTAGTAATTAGTATATATTTTATGTTATGTATATATATATTCCCTAATATATATTTTTTGTAGTATATATTGTATGTTATGTATATATATTCTCTAATATATTTTCTTGTAGTGTATATATTGTGTCTTATGTATATATATTATAACTTATATAGTTATATATTTTGTTGTAGTATATATATTGTATCTCTTATGTATATATATTCTCTTATATATATTGTATGTTATGTATATATGTTATTACTTATATATTTTCTTGTAGTTTAGGTTGTATGTTATGTATATATATTCTCGTATACATTTTCTTGTAGTGTGTGTGTGTGTGTATATATATATATATATATATATATATATATATATATATATATATATATATATTGTAGCTTATAAATAATTTGAAGTAAAGACAAAGAAATGTTGAGAAAAAAGATATTCAAGGGTATGTCTTATAATTTTTATTACCAAAAATGGCATATCTTTCTTAGTCTTCCTTCCCCCAATGGAACGAGCACAACAAAGTACTAATACCACCATTAAAAGCAAAAAAAAACTAAAAGAAGATGTGTCAAAGTACAAGTTACATCATAATCTACATTGTATCTCTAACAAATCTCATAAATCCGTCAAGGTTGGGAGGAGGTTGTGTTGGTGGTGGTGGAAAAGAAGTTTGTTCATCATCACTTCCGGGCAAAGCTGAATCCTCCGCAAGTTCCGCTATCATTTCTTTATAAGCTTCATCTATCGCCAGTTGTGATTTTGCAATTCCAAAGTTTCTTCTTTCCGCGCGGATCCAATCTCTAAAAAGTACCGATTTTTCCAAGCTATCCCTCATCGACGCTCTATGATCACTTATTTGCAGTCTTGCTTGACTGAAAGCGCTCTTCGATGCAACAATTGAAGCTTGAATTGATAAAATATCCCGAGCCATCCTTGCAAGAACAGGAAAATATTTTTCTCTTGACTTCCACCATTCCAAAATATCAAAAGAGCCGTCTGGATTCTCCTTTTCAAGTCCCTGAGACAAATAAACTTGAAGCTCATTTAGATGTGAAGTTTCATCATAATTATCACCTTGAGAACCCCGGAACTCCGTCCAAGATTTAAAAGTTGTTAAGCCTGCAGCTCTTTTAGACGATTGTGAGCTAGACGAAGTAGGGGTTGGAATATTTGGCCTAGCATGCTCTAAGGAAAATTGATAAGCATTATAAAGTGTTTGAGCATTAATTTTAATTGATGCTTTTGCATCTGCAAGTGTAGCAACTTCCTCGTTTGAAAGATCTAAAGCCATATTAATTATAATTATGCAAACTAAACCACACAAAAATATATTATTAAAATGTAAGAGTTGAAACGAATCTACCGGATTGCCAAACAACTTCTTGAAAATTCAAAATCGTTGAACACTTGAAAACTTCAATTCAACAACTTCACAATTTTTCACGAATTTTCAATAATAAATTAAGCAATTGTAGTAGAAAGATTGAGAGATATTGAGAGATATTGATGAATTGGTGAATAAAAACGAAAGAATGAGAGGGTATTTATAGTTGAGAAATGGGTAGAAGTGTAATTTATAAAGTTTGGGGTTAAATTAAAGTTTGGGGCCAAATGGCCATTTTTAAACCTCCAAACGGTCAATTGTAGCCCAAAATGGCTACTTTTTAAAATATGTCTGTTGGTGATTTTTAAAACCAAAAACATTTTTTTAAAAATATAGCCGTTGGGCCCGTTTAGGCCTGCCAGGACCGGCCCAGGCTCGGCTGACGGTCCTGGGTCTAAGGGTCCCGGGTTCACGGGCTAAATGATGCGGACCGGGCCCGTCACGGGCTTAAGAGTAACACCAGGCCCAGGACCACCAGGACCGGCCCACCAGGCCCGTTAGGCTTGCCAGGACCGCGGGCCCGGTCCGGTTCAGGCCCGGGCCACAATACAGGGTTACTTCATAGCATTTCATGCTCTTATAGAAAAAGTTGTATCTCGATCTAAGAGTATCCAAACTATAATCTTCTTAATTCTATAGAATCAAAACTTACACCACAATGTCATATCCAAAATTTAGGGCCAAATTTCATCAGGATAGGTCGGAATGAACTTTCGAAGGCGATGCACAAGTCTGTCATTTTGACTTCACAACGCTGTATGTTTTCATCAGAAAGTATATATATCAAACTAGGAATGTCCAAATAGTAAGATGCATATTTCATCAGAGAGACAAGTTCGGGATCTACAACACCTAATAATATTGTGGCAAAACATCTTTTAGATTGACCGCAATGCTATTTTGAAATTACTCATGATGTTTGTCATGCTACTTTTTTGCTTTGTGTACTCTCATCGAGAAATTTATATCTCGAGCTTCGGGTGTCGGAATCACAAGCCATCTGTACTATTGGAAAGAAAATTACAAAACTCACAATACCTTTAAATAGCATGGCAGAAACCCTTTCAGAACATGCGCCATAATATTTTGAAATTGCTACAGATATCTGCCATACTTGATTTCTACATTTGCGCACTTTAAATAAAAAATACCATATCTTGGGCTAGGAACATTGAAATCACTACTTGAATTTGACCTAGACGTTTGACCTAGACGTTTGCCTTACTGCTTTTTAGCTATGCGCGCTCTAGGCAAAAAATTCATATCTCGGGCTAGGAATCTCCAAATTGTGATCTATTTGCACCGTTAAAAAGTAAACTAGCAGAGCTGCATCGATATAAATTTTATGGTAGAACTACTTTTGGGATGGAAACGAAAACAATTCTCGAAATCAATCTAGCTGCAGTAAACATTCAGATTTGTGTAGTTCCGACGAAAAACATCATATCTTGAACTAAGAGCCTCTAAATCGCAAACGGTTTGTATTGTTGGCAACTATATATCCAAATATACAACATACAAATATTAGGGGCATAACATCTTCCAAATGGGCCGCAATAGGTTTTTCAAAGTTGATCTCATCGTCTGTTGAGCTCGTTTTCCATCTCTAGGCTCTCTGAGGTGTCCTGAGAATGTTGTTTTTTCTTCCTCTTGAAATTGAATTTACAATATTGCATGTAGTAACTTTGACTATTATGATTCACAAATATTAATTTTTTTTCTTTTGCAGACTCGCAAAGTAGCTAAAAAGGTCTGGATATCAGACTGAGATGTCATACAGGATGCGGATATGTTGAGAACGCAAAAAACTATGAGAAAGACATAATTACTGTAGTAGCTGTCATGCGAAGCCACCCTTTCACCAACATTTCACTTAATTGTTGATAGTTTTGAATTTCATAAATGGTGGCTCCCATGATGATTGAAGGTTTTTTAAAGAGTGACAACTTCTCACATATGAGACCTTTAACCAACACTTGCACAAGAGAAGCAACATCATGCTCAAGGCCTAAAAACAAGACCTGCGGTCAAGACATCGTCACAACTATTGAACTTGAGATATGTACATCAGTACAGGTGTATAAATGTGGAGACATCATACAAACTTTAAAAAGTATTCCAGACACCAGCAACAAAACCTAGTTTACGATCATTTTCATTACATAGTCGTTTGTATAGGATTATGTCTAATCCATTTCGTCTCCACATTTTTGGATGTATCAACTTTTGTAATATTGAAGCAATAAAATATACTTTACACTTTAACGCAAATTGTCTTCTTCCTCGTATTTATATATGTCTCCATACTTGAAAACGTTAATGTGATGATCCTATAAGCCAAGACCTTTTTTTAAACTCATGCGACTGAACTTGAATGAAACTCTAAGCTGCCTAAGTACCTCGTTGAATAGGATCAAGTCATAAAGTAGTTCGGAGAGATTTGTTTTTTTATGTCCTATTATTGCCTAGGCCGCCTCTGGTGAGGTTTTCAATCTAGCAATATTTTTTTTTCAACTTTTGCCTAGGCCGCCTATTTCGAGGTTTTCAACCTTGAAGACCAATTATTTAGGGTCGTAAACAGTTTAGAATCATGCAATCCAGGAGTGTAGCAACGTGTAGTTTAGAATCATATATTAACTTCTAGTTTAGGCTCGCACATCGAGTAGCATAGGTAATTTTCATGGGAAGTACTGCTTTAGATATTTTCCGTTGATCAGACCACCTCTGAGACCATCCTTATCAACAATTTTGTATGCGCCACTTGAATAAGCTTCTTTCACAACAAATGGACCATCCTATTTTGAGGTAAACTTGTCACCTATGCGTTTGTTGAGTATTATGGGTCATCGAACAGCTAGGACTAAGTCTCCCACTTCGAATGATCGTAGTCTCACTTTCTTGTTGAAGGCTCTAGCTAGTCGAGCTTGATATCAATCTAATTTTTGTTGCAATTCCAGTCTTTTCTCATCCAATGGTTCTAACTCTGCTAGGCAAAGTTGAGCATTATCTTTGGACGTGAGTCCTTCTTGGATTGCAATCCACAATTATAGAATTTGTTGCTCCAAAGAGTAAGGAGTTGCTTGTGTAGCAGTTCTGAAGTTTGTCCGGTAGGCCCACAAAGCTTCACAAATTTTCTCATTCCAATATCTCTTGTTCTTTCCTACAACTTTCTTCAAAAGGTTACCAAGCCTCTTGTTAAAAGCTTCAGTAAGGCCATTGGCAGGTACATTATACATAGAAGACTTATGTTGCTTGAAATCAAATCTCTCACATATACTCCTCATGATGTTGTTGTCAAATGGCATTCAATTATAAGTGATTATGTATTTTGGTATGCCATATTTAACAATTATGTTCAACTTGATAAAATTGGCAACAGTTTCCTTTTTTACTTCCTTGAGTGACCCAGCTTCAAACCATCGACAGAAGTAGTTTGTGGAAGCCAATATGTACATCTGTCCCTTTGATGACTTTGGAAGCGGTCCAACAACGTCAAGTACCCATGGATCAAAAGGCCATGAAGCTATAGTTTGATGAAGAGGCTCCGAAGGTTAGTGGTCATAGTTGGCGTGGAATTGACACATTTGACATCTTTTGGCATGTTCCATCCAATCCTTCACCATTGTCGTCTAGTAGTAGCCCATCCTCCTGATGCAATATTGGAGCTTAGGACCAGATTGGTGTGCTCCACATGAGCCAGAATGTGCTTCCTCCATCGCTTGGTAAGCTTCTTCTTTGTCAAGACATCTTAATAATAGTCCATCAAAAGAGTAGTGAAATAATGTCCCCTTATAAAAGATGAATCGTGGTGACCTTCGCTTGATGCTTGTTCTTTGTCGCGGATTCTCAGGTAACTTTTCATGTTCTAGGTACTCTATCAATGGTTGCCTCTAATCATTTTCTTCAATCACCAGAACGGACATACGATGACTTTCGTTGATTTGAAGATCAAGAAGTCTATGAATGACCATCGATGACACATATGTACCTTTGTTATCTCATTCTCTCCAAGTGCCATCGTTGTGGCCAAGTTATACAAAGCATCACCCATGAGATTTTGTTCTTTTGGGACGTGGTTTAAGAACATTTGGTCGAATCTTTCAAGTAAACAAGAAGCATATTGGTGGTATGGTAAAATATCTTTCTTTTTTACATCGTAAATCCCCAAAAGCTGGTTGATGATCAGCTTAGATTCGTTGTATATCTCTAACTATAGAATCTTCATGTCTAATGCCATTTCAAGACCGATGATCAAAGCTTGGTTCTCTGCAGCATTGTTGGAGCATGTTTTACCTAAAAAAAGGAGAATGGAAAGAGATGTCTTTCTGGAGAGATCAACACAACACCTACCCCCGCACCAAAACGACATGTAGATCCATCAAATAAAAATGTCCATGGTGGAAATTCTTCAAAGAACAAAGCGTCTTCGTCTAGAACTTATTAGAAAGCTCCCGCTCCACCAGAAGTGCATGATCAGCTAGAAAATCGATGAGTGCATGTCCTTTAGTAGCCTTTTAAGGTGTGTATATAATCTTATATAGGCTAAACAATATGGATCATCTTGCTAGGCGTCTAGAAGAACAGGTCGTGTCATTATGAACTTCACATGATCTGCTCGAGAGATGAATTTGATGGTGTATGCTTCAAAATAATGCCTTAGTTTCTTTATAGCATAAAGTAATGCTAAGCATATTTTCTCAATAGGCGTGTAGTTCAACTCAGCTCCTATCAGAGTTTGACTTAGGTAGTACAAGGATTGTTCCTTTCCTTCATCATTCTCTTGAGCAAGTAGTGACCCAAGTGAGCGTTCTTGTGCCACAATCTAGAGTATCAATGGCTTCCCAAGCAATGATTCCCCTAACACATGTGGATTCAGCAAGAATCTTTTATCTTTCAAAAGCATTTGACATGGCCGATTCCAATAAAAGGGAAATTCTTTCTCAATAGATGATTGAACGGTTGACATCATCCGGCAAGATTAAATGAACCTCCGGATGAATGCTAAGTTTCCCTGTAGACTTCGAAGCTCCCTCAAGTTCTTTGGATTGGGCTTTTTCTGAATTGAATCAATCTTTGCAGGATCAACTTCAATTCCATGATGACGCACAATGAAGCAAAGAAACTTTCTTGAGGTAACTCCAAATGCACACTTCAGTGAATTCATCTTCATGTCAAATTTTCTAAACCTTTCAAAAACAATTTGAAGGTCTTCAGGGTGGTAATGCCTACTCTTCGTCTTAACCCTCATATGAAGCATGTCATAAAAGATGTTTTACATCTCGCGTTGGTAGGTGGCACCAACATTCTTTAGAAAGAAGGGCGTCACTTTGTAGCTATATATCCTTTTTGGAGTTTAGAAAGCAGTACACTCTTCATCTATTGGAGACGTTCTGATTTGATTGTATTCAGAATAGCCATCCATTAATGACATATCTTCATGCCATGTTGTAGCATCAACCATGAGTTCAATCATTGGTAGCGGAAACTCATCTTTCGGATATGCCTTGTTTAGGTCTCAAAAGTTAACAGAAACACGTATTTGACTATTATTTTTCTTAATAGGTACAATATTTGATATCCATATGGGTACTTCACCTCTTGAATAAATCCCGTCTCGATGAGCTTGTTGACTTTGACTTCAATTTGTGGTACTCGCTCAGGTCGAAACATGCATTGTGATTGCTTCATAGGGCATGCTCTACTTTTGATCCCTAAATAATGAACAACTACCTTAGGACTAAGATCATGCATTTCTTTATACGACAAAGCAAAGACATCTTTGTACTCGGTCAATAACTTTGGAGTTTTCCTCCTTCTCCTAAGGCGTAAAAAGCACACTAATGAAGGCGAGTCATCGATCTTTCGGAGTGCCTAAATTAAGTTCCTCAAGATCATGCACAGTTGATTTCCCGCCATATTCTAGTTGAGAGGGAGCCTCGTGTACTTCATCATCAACGTCAAGGCAAGGGCTATCTTCTACAGTTATGTGATAAGATGTTTCCACAAAGTCTGACTATTCTCTTTGACTTCCTTGGATGGTCAGCATGGCTTCTTTCTCTTTCTCTACTTCTTTACGAGGCTGGAAAGTGTAAACAATGGTTTTCCTTTGCATATTCAGTAGACCATCTGTGGATATTGAAAAAATAGACTTCCTCTTTATACGTGATGGGAAAGCACTATAGATTTCTTTGTCAGCAACAACTTCAAAATGACCCCGCTCCTCATGGACTTGCTCCTTATGTTTTGACAATATCTTTCTAGATGGTAACTTCTTTATGGTTCCCAAGCGACAAAAGACGAAGGTCTTTGAGGTAGTGGAAACTTACTTTAGATGTTTGGAAGATACACGTTCACCTTTGTGACTTAGTAATCGCAGCCAACTCGATGATACACCAAGGTAGGAAGAGCGGGTCACTATAGATTTTACCCAATATGAGGGTTGGGATCGATTTTTCTCTGGGATCTAGTAATGCAGTTGTAATATCTATCTGGCTTAGAAATGTTCATATGCTTCAAATGTCACTTCAAAACTATTTTGGGTTATCAAATTATAACTACTTTTATAAAACTATTGATTAACACTAAATTATACTATGAGAATATTGCTAAGTTGTATCTAATGGGAAGAAAGGCACTAGGGTCATGACATCACATAGGTGGCTAATTGATGGGTAGATGTTACTAAGGATAGATTGATATATTTGGGGATTATGCAATAACCGTTACATAATTTTACCCACTCTCAAACTTCTCGGTAGAGAGAATTATTTTCTCAATTGACTCTCCCAAGACCAAATGGGTAGGCAAATTAGACCAAGAAACTATGATTCAAGTAGGGTGATTACTCTCTCGAGATTTAACACGTTAAATGGGACTATCATTTCCCATGCGTCCATCACAATTCCTTGTTGGGTCAATTTAGGGGTCATAGACTCTCTTTCTCAAGAAGAGTTAGACCCAGAAAGCTTGAATCAGTGTTTGCAACCACTAATTCTAAATTAAAACATAAAATCAACCCAAATAGCAAACACACATAGTCAATCTAACCCTAGATGGCAACACCCATAAATTACCCACACCAGGGTTAAGCCACAACCCTAACTAATGGGCTTAACTACTAATGCTAGATAGAGAATTAAAGAAATAGATGAAGAACTAAGCATATTAATTAATTGCTAAAATAAAATTACAAGCTTCTAGCATAAAATTAAAGTTAAAGTGAAAACGATGGCTACAATACTCGACGCAGCTAACGTCTGAAGACTATAGATACAAAAGATGACCTAAAAATAGTTAAATTTTCTATTTATATTAGCCTAGAAAAATTGGACAAAATAACCATGCGAGGTCACTGCGGACCGCACTAAATACACCGCAGCCGCACTGGGCTCCTTGATTTCAACTTTGGCTCCTCTGAACATGGACACCACGGACCGCGAAAAGTGTACCGCGGCCATGGAGGGAGCTGGCGCGTTCCGCATAAGAACGACCGCGGACCACTTGTCATTGTCTTGGCCAAATTGTTGTTCTCTGAATTTCTCGACCGTGGACCGCACATAAGAGTAGTGCCGCCACGGAGATATGTACCGCGGCCACGTTGCCTTCAACCTGACTATACCAATTCTCTGAACCACCTAGTGCGGTCGCAGTCAACTTTGCACGGTACGCACTAGGCCTTCTTTCCTTAGATCTCTTGGTCTTTGATACTTGAGCAGGTTTCCCTCCTTTTTGAGTCGATTTTTGACATTTCGTCATTTTTTCGATCGAACCTGCAATCAGGCAGAACATATGAGCATTTTGGGACTATTTTGTAGCAATTTATAAGCAAAGCATAGGCAAGTAGGGGCATAAAACACGTTAAAATGCTAACTTATCAACTCCCCCAAACTTAAAACTTTGCTTGTCCTCAAGCAAACAAAACAAGACCCACCCCTTAAAGGAAAATCCAACTAATTCCAGCTATCCTAAAGTAACCTCAACAAGCATCAGTTGGGACAAACACTTGACCATGAATCAAGTGTGACACAAGAGCATCAAGAATTGACTCATTACATCAAGGAACTCTATCAATTACTTTGGTCGCTGTGGAACCCAAACTCAAACATCCTCAACTCTCCATAAGCGAACCTCGCCTTTTTTTAGTATTGACACACAAACCGAGGTCAATGGAATTTCACTCATCTCTCTGAAGAAGAAGGTCACAAGTCCGGATCTAAGTACCATATGCTTGACCTAAGTATCCACTAATTTGGGCTTCCTTCAACTCAAGATCATATCGAGCTTTTGTGGAGTCATTGTGAAGGTTTTTTGGTAAGAGTAGGACATGTTTTTTGTTCAAGTGGGTTCAATCTTCCCTTACGCACTTCTCTTGATTCTTTTGGCACAATTTTCTTGACTCATACCGAAGGTAGGAATTGCTGCCAAAAAGTAATCGCTGCCAACTCGATGCTACACCAAAGTAGGAAGAGCTGGTCGCTATAGCTTTTACCCGATATGAGGGTCAGGATCGATTTTTCTCAGGGAGATAGTAATGGAGTTGTAATATCTATCTAGCTTAGAAATGTGTGTTTGCTTCAAAAGTCACTTCAAACATATTTTGGATTTTCAAATTATAACTACTTTTATAAAAGTACTGATTAACACTAAATTATACTACGAGAGTATTGCTAAGTTTTATCTAATGGGAAGAAACGCACTAGGGTCGTGACATCACCTAGGTGACTAATTGATCGGTAGATGTTACTAAGGATAGATTGACATATTTGGGGCTTATGCTATAGCCGCTACACTATTTTACCCACTCTCATACCTCTCGGTAGAGATAATGATTTTGCGCAATTGACTCTCTCGAAACCAAATGGGTAAGCATATTAGACCAAGCAACTAGGGTTCAAGAAGGGTGATTACTCTTTCGAGATTTGACCTGTTAAATGGGACTATTATTTCTCAGGAGACCATCCCAATTCTTTGTTGGGTCAATTTTGAGGTGGTAGACTCTCTTTCTCAAGAAGAGTTAAACTCATAAAGCTTGAATCAGTGTTTGCAACCACCAATTCTAAATTAAAAAATAAAATCAACCCAAGCAGCAAACACTCATAGTCAATCTAATCCTAGATGGCAACACCCATCAATTACCCATACTAGGGTTAAGCAACAACCCTAGATAATGGGTTATTATACTCATGCTAGATAGAGAAATTGAAGAAATAGATGAAGAACTAAGCATATTAATTAATTTCTAAAATGAAATTACAAGATTCTATCGTAAAATTAAAGCTAAAGTGGCAAAAATCGCTACAATACTCGATGCAGCTAACGTATGAAGACCGGAGATACAAAATATGACCTAAAAATGGTAAAATATTCTATTTATACTAGGCTGGAAAAACTGGACCAAAATACCCCTGTGGGGTTAGTGGGGCCGCACTAAATGGAATGTGGCTGCACTGGGCTTCTTGACTTCAACTTTGGCTCCTATGAACTAGGACACTGCGGACCGCGGAGGGAGCTGGCCCGATCCGGACAAGAACGGCCAAGAACCACTTGGCATTGTGTTGGCCAAATTGTAGTTCTCTGAATCTCTTGACCGCAGACTGCAGAAAAGAGTAGTGCGGATGCGGAGCCCTGACCGTGGACCGTGAGATATGTACCACGGATGCTTTGCCTTCAGCTTGATTATACCAACTCTCTGAACCACCTAGTGTGTTCGCAATCAACTTTGTGCGGTCCACACTAGGCCTTCTTTCCTAAGATCTCTTGGTCTTTGATACTTGATCAGGTTTTACTCCTTTTTTAGCCAATCTTTGACATTTTGTCACTTTATCGATCAAACCTGCAATCAAGTACAACATGTGAGAATTTTGAGACTATTTTGTAGCAATTTATAAGTGAAGCATAGATACGTAGGGGCATAAAATACGTTAAAGTCCTAACATATCACTTAGCCTTTCAAATACCGAGATCCGAGGGGTTGAGCCTCCAATGCGATCAAACACTTAGATCGTTCTATTATTTTCCTGCTCTTAACTTCCTTCGTCTCCTCTACCGAGGTGTGTTTTGATAAAGTTATCTCTTAGCTTAACCTAGATGAAATTCGAGGAGGCTCTGCCAGACTGGATTCCAACCCAAATGACGAATCCAATGCGCATATGATTTTTGTGCTCATACTCAGTAAAATTCTAGTATAGTTTATGATATCATCCTACAGAGATTGGTTAATATAGGCTACAGACTTTTAATATTTTTACTATAAGTTGAGAGAACCAGATTGATGAAAGGTGAGTGGGGTTTTAAAACTTGTTAATTACGTAAAGCAAAACAAACAATTTCCGAAAGATTTATAATTTAAAAAGAGTTGAAAATCGTTGAATTCACTTGATAATATTATTAAAATAAAATCTCAATTTCTACATGTATTTCTCTAAAGAATAATTGCTTATTGCTAATGTCATTATATTTGGTCACTAAGAAAAAGTCAATTAATAGCACTCCGTGATTATATAATTAGACCATTGCGCATAGGATTTTTTTGCTCGTACTCACTCAAATTCTAGGATAGTTTATGATATCATCCCACATAGATTGGTTAATCTAGGCTATATAATTTTAATATTTTTACTACTATTTGAGAGAACTAAATTGATGAAAGGTGAGTGAGGTTTTAAAACTTGTTAATTACTTAAAGTTAAACAAACAACTTCCCCGCGATGTGTGTTAAAAGTTGACCAGAGAAAGGCGTATGACACAGTAGAATGGTGCTTTATAGGACGACTGCTGCTGGACATGGGTTTTCCATACAAATTCACAAAATGGATAATGGAATGCATCTCCTCTGTCACATACTCATTAAGCCTAAATGGGGGACTGACACCTCCGTTTAAAGGGTAAAGGGGTATACGACAAGGCGATCCAATGTCCCCCTATCTATTTGTGATTGTCATGGAGTATTTAAACAGGGAACTCAAGACTATGATGAGGAGGAAGGAATTCAAATTTCATCCTCGATGCAAAAAGCTAGGAGTAGCACATATTTGTTTTGCGGATGATCTGTTACTATTCTGCAAGGCAGATGCCCAATCTGTAAGACTTATTCAACAACCGCTCCTAAACTTTGCGGAAACATCAGGATTGGAAGCAAATGCAGACAAAAGTGCTATATACATAGCAGGGGTTTCCAACTGTACAAAGGAGGAAATCATGAAAGAACTGAACTTCCCTGAAGGCTCTCTCCATTTCAAGTATCTCGGGGTTCCAATGGACTCCAAGAAATTATCAGTAATGCAATGCTGGCCAATAGTGGAGAAGATAACACAGAAAATAAATTGCTGAACATCACGACTCATATCATATGCTGGTAGACTACAGTTGATTAGGACAGTTCTATTTGGAATGCAATCGTATTGGTCCCAAATTTTCCTACTCCCTAAAAAGGTGATGAAGATGATTGAAGCAATTTGCAGATCCTTTTTATGGACGGGGGAGGCAAACGTGTCCAAAAAGGCATTAGTTGCGTGGGAAACTATATGCTTACCATACAGTGCATGGGGCCTAAATGTTTTAAACCTACAAATCTGGAACAATGCAGCAGTGACAAAGCATCTGTGGGCAGTAACAACGAAGAAAGACAGCATGTGGATCAAATGGATGCACACGTACTACATCAAGAACAAAGCCGTAGAGGATGTACCTACCCCTAAAACAGCAGCCTGGGCTGTGAGAAAGATCTTTGAAACCAGATTGATGATATCAAATACCAAAGGTATACAGGGGGACCTGAATAGTAGACTGATCCAACTACAGAAGGGAGAACGATTCGACATAAACAAACTCTACAGACTCCAATTACCCCAAACCCCAAAAGTTCAATGGAAAAGCATAGTACTGCACCCAAAACTACACCCGAGATTCAAATTCATCGTTTGGCTAGCACTGCGCAGAAGACTAGCAACGGCGGAGAGGCTAATGCTCTTTGGGATACAGATTCCTCAACAATATGTTTTCTGCAAGCAAGTAGATGAATACTTTGACCATCTTTTCTTTGCTTGCCCGGTCTCTTGGGAAATATGTAATAGAATGCTCGTATGGCTACAATACAAGAGAACCATAGGTGATTGGAACACCGAAGTCGAGTGGATTAGCAATATTGCAAAAAGAAAAAATGAGCGTGCTGAAATAATGACCAGTGTGTTTGGAATGTTAGTGTACTGTCTGTGGCGGGAAAGGAACAAGATTAGATTCCAAGACAGGTTTTCGGCTGTAAAGGAACATGTAAAGAAATAGCGATTCATGTGCACATTCAGGGAAACTCTCTTAAACATTGGAAAGAAGCTCTGCGAAGACTGGATCATTTCCCGTAGAAGCAAGAAGAAAAACTCAACATGCTTAGTGTGATTAAAATGTATTAGAACATAGAGGAGTTTTTCCTTTTGGACTGATTGTAACAGTAGCTAGTCAAGCGGCTACTGGAAACTCTGTAATTTTTGATCTATTAATGAAATGGAAATTATTAAAAAAACAGACAAACAACTTCCGAAAGATTTATAATTTAAAAAGAGTTGGGAATCGTTGAATTTACTTGATAATATTATTAAAATAAAATCTCAATTTCTACATGTATTTCTCTAAAGAATAATTGCTTATTGCTAATGTCATTATATTTGCTCACTAAGAAAAAGTCATCTAATAGCACTCCGTAAGGTTATGTAATTAATTGAGTTAAAACTAGTGACAATCAAACCAAAATATTTTCTTGCTTGAATTGTGCTAAAATGTAGTAAAACTTCGGTGAGAATATTTTTACTAAAAATCAGTAATCTTGCCTACAATAATTCCTCTGTGAGAACTAAAACTGAGATAAACAAGATTGCATATTTTATATAAGAGTTTTACAAAAAATTATTCTCACTCTACTATTTTATTCATAGGTTATTATATATTAATTTTTCTATTTGAGAATTACAAAATTAACATAAGAATAACTTAAAGAAAATAAATAGAAGTGATAATAATGATTAATTAGAAATTATTATTTCACCACAATATAGATTATAAAAAAAACAATTCAAGCCAAGGAAAAAAAATTGAAATAATATTATAAAAATATTTATCAAGCTTCATCAACTATCCCAACAAACGAGATTACTCCATCATGGAGTATTTAAATCTCACAACAAAAAGGAATTCTAGAATATACCAATACTCTTAGAAAATCCAAAAACTTACAAGAAGAAAATGAAATAGTTAAAGAAAGAAGTTAAGACCAAAGTTTAGATAAATATAGTTCTCGCTTCCCTCTCCTCCGTCTTATGCCAAATTTGCATTACATTTATAGAAAAAGTCTAGTAGGCATGAAATGATTAGACGTGTCCAAGACTAAGAGCTTGGACACGTCTGAAGATATGAGCTTGAACACGTCTGAAGATAGGAGCTTGGATGTGTCCAAGATAGGAGCTTGGATACATCCAACATAGAAGCTTGGAAACGTCGAAACATTAATTATAGACTTCCATTTGCCATTTCAATTCTTGTGCTTGCAATAGCAGACATTCATCGTGTATTCTGTCTTTTCTTTCTGTTATTTATAATCGTTTCTTCTTCTTTTTTCCTGCAATAATAGTTAGAAAGAGGCAAAATTCGAAATATAATTGAAGTATATTATCTAAAGTAGGATATTAAAAGTATATAATAAGTAACAATAACAAACCCAGTTTTATCCTAACAGGAGGGATCGGGGGAGGGTAGTCTATACGCAGACCCTTACCCCTACCTAATGCAGGTAAAGAGGTTATTTTCAATAGACAATCGGTTCAAGGCAAGAAGAAGTAGAGGAAAGCAAGAAGGAAGAAATATGTAAGAGAAAAGAAAAGGGAAAGATAAAGGATAAGTAGTACCAAATAATAGCAACAGAGAATACAATACCTGAGGCGAGCAAAACCACATAATGTTATAAAAATCTAAGCATATGAAGAGAAATGCATGCCACTTTTTTTGTTATTCTCACACATATTAAGGAATCCATCTTTTAGTATTAATTAATTTTTAATTAATTTAATAAAATATGTACAAAAATTAAATATGAAACTGAGTTACTAAAACATACTGCTCCTTTCGGTCCACTTTAGTTGACTTTTTTGTTATTTTCACACATATTAAGGAATCCATCTTTTAGCATTAATTAAAAATAAAATTCACTATTTTAACCTTAATTTATTTATTAGAAATACAACAAATACTCTTAGGTTCATTATTCCAAGGCGGACTTTGCAAAAAAAGAAATTATTCCTTAAAAATTAAATATTATGGACCACAAAAAAAGATAAAAAAATTAATGAAAGTGGACCGAACAGAATAGTATTATTATCCTAGAATTTAGAACCATTAAAATTAAATCCTGAATTTGCATATGTTGACTATTTTCGATATTAGCTAGATCTTTAGTGACACTTCGTTGGAGCTACTACTAGCCAACGAACTAGTAGCAAAACTACTATTCTCTCTGTTTCATTTTATGTAAACTTAATTTTTTAAGTTCGTTCCAGAAATGATTGATGGCTTTCTAAATTTTGAAACATTAGTTTAAACATCTAATTCTATCTTTAATAACGATATAAATACTCTGCACCCCTTTTTGATTTTTTTAGGACCACAAATTTAAAAAGTTTTTAATTTTTTCTTAAAACTCCTTGCTCGATGAAACCGGTTCACATAAATTGAAACGGATGGAGTTATTAAAATTACATTATCATTCATCCTTATTTCTAGGTACATATTGCAATTTCAGCAGTCGAACATATGGTGTCCAGCTTTGTTCTGTATACGTTATTACAACCTCTCTATTTTGAGCTTGTAAAGTATTCAGTATGATATTATACAAATATAATTTTTATGTGTTTCCCTTGTTATTTATAAGCAGCTAATAGGTTTGTCTGAGCCAGAAGCTCTTCCACCAGCATTAACACATGAAGCTTTAGCTGCATGATCTTTGTCACTTAAATGTGGAACATTTGGCTATTTTGTGCAGTTACCCCATTGATGATGATGTTGTTCGAGTTGTAAAAGGCCAACGCCTGCACCAAAATTTCAGTGTAAAATTGAAACAAAGATGATTATTTGATGAAACAAATCTTCAAACTCTCCACTAAATTGCAAATTTCTGGAGGGTTTCCTCTCTTTTAGAGCGTTCTTAGGCTGTGTGTCCATAAATGTTTTTCCCTTTTTTTCTAAAAAATGTGTGTCCACAAAATTTTGCAAGATTTTGAAGAAAATTCGGAAATGAGTTTTTCAAATCAAATTTTTCAGATTTTTTTTCCTCACTCACGAAACTGCAATATTTTTTCTCAAATAAAAGGCATGTGTTTCAAATTCTAAATACCATTTTTTTTCAACTTAAATCCAAATATTACCTTTTTCAGAAATTGAAATTTTTATGTCGAAACACCTACTTAATAGCTTGAACTGGAATAAAGTACTCCTTCCGATTCAATTTATTTTAATAAAACCGATATAGAATCATTAAAAAATTTTTAAAATAAAATTTATAAATTTAAAAATTAAACAAAAGTACTATAAGTCATGATAATTAATAACTCAAATTATTTGAAAAATACCTTGAGAATATCACAGAAAAAAAAAACTTTGTTGACTCGATAGATAGTAATAATTTCACATAAAATGAAACTGCTAGAAAGGAGTAACTAAACATACCGTAGTGCCTTCCTTACAATTCTTGCCAGAGGTCTTGCAAGCCCAAAGACCATCACCTTGTCCATCAAAGGTTCCACCATAGATGGAAACTCCGTTAACTTTTTCGAATTTGATCCAATTTCCATTATTCCAATTACACTATAATCAAAGGGAGCTAAGAGAGTGCCATCAATACGTATAGTAATAGCCTTGCTCTTGCATGTTTGGCCATAGAAGTATGCAGTGAGAATCAAGTAATTTCCACGTGGCACGTAAATAGTGGCCGGGCTAGTAGATGCACAGGCTGCAGCCCATGCACTCAGAAATGCATTTGATGAATCAGTTTTTCCATTGGATTTTGCTCCAAATGTTTGGACATTGTACATAGTATTTGCTGCTGATGATAAGTGGAAGAGGAAGATGAAGGAAAATTAGAAAAATTGGTAAGGGACTCATTTTGTTCAACATTTTTGTTTTGTAGATGTGGGCTTGGAAAAGTGATGAGGAGTTTGAGTTGTTTAGTGGGATATTTAAAGGCTTTGGGTTATTTGTGAGTCAATGTGAGTTAGGTTACTTGTGTGTGTGCGGGGGGGGAGGGGGGGGGGAGGTTGGTTGTGGATTTTCTTCCCTATTCGGTCATGTTGGAAAAAGAGCTTAAGATAAGTATCCATATGCAATCTCATGGGAAAATCTACCAATGGTTGGCTAACTCTTATTGGGGGAAAAAGTTCAAATTGCATTTAATTTTAAGCATGAGGGTTCTTGATTATGGGATCTATATATTTCTTATTGTAAATTGCTTATGTATGTTGGACAAAATTATTTCATTAGGATGTCTTGCGTTAACTAAATAAATTATATACATATGTTTAAAGAATTATTAGTAAGTAATAACAATATATAGTCAAAATAGCAAGGTATAGCCAGTTTTCGCACCGGTCAATCAAAAATAGTCATTGTTTATGAAGTCAATAAAAAATAGCCACTATTTTACTGCAATAGAGACCGATCCCGCATAATATACGGGAGTTCGGTGCATCTGTGTATGAACTCCAGCATATTATGCTGGATTAGTATACTTTGCTGACTACCGTATAATATACGGGAGACTGGAGCACCTGTGCTCCAAACTCCAGTATATTATACTGAACATTTATACTTGGTGGAACTCCAGTATATTATGCGGGAGTTCTAGTGTACTTATGCTGGAACTCCAACATATTATGCGGGAGTTCCAGCATAGTTATCTTGGAACTCCCGTATAATATGTTGGAATTCAAGCATACTTATATTGGAACTCCCGTATAATATACTGGCATATTTTTTGGGTTTTGAACAATTCGCTCAAATTTATCTTTACATGAAAAGTGGCTAAATTTCGATTACTTTTGAAACTGAGCTATTTTTGAATAACCAGTTATAAATCTGACTATTTTTAAAATTCTCCCCAATATATAGATTGCGAACCCAACAAATCGAATAAGTTATGATAAAATTCTAAACTCAAACCTTAATATTCAAATTTTTAATCCGATTCTGTCACTTGAAAATCTACACGTGTTAAAGTTGCCAAGAAGACAAAAAGAGTACACAAGAATTTAAAAGAAAGAAAATGGTACATATAGTTTTAGAAGGGGTGGCATTTGCTTGAGAAGGTAGAAAGTGTTGGCATTTGTCACAATATGGAACCAGCTGCAGTTTTAACAAATGTCTTGTTGGACAGGACAGGACAGCCACGGGTTCTGTTAATTGTAAATGGGAAAATTATATTTTGTGTCCAGTATAATTTACAATTGTATGAGGTAACCTTTTTGTCTTATAGTTTTGTGGACCCAAAATTATATGGACCCAATAATATAAGATTAAGATTCATAATTTTGTAAAACAAAAATAAGCCTCATACAACTATTGTCTGTTGCATAAGACACAAAATAAAACTTCTCTTGTAAACATTATAGTTTTGAGAAAAAAAAACCAACATCCATACCATATTTTATCCTCAATTATATATACTATTTTAAATTACAACTTGCCCAATATTCCCTCAACGGCAAAAATAAGAAGATCAACAATATATTATATCAAAAAACGCCCAAATTAAGTAGTCCATTTTCTTGTTTATTTATAGTGTTGATACTAAAGAGGAAAAATAAATAAATGACATCACTACTAGAATTCCTGTAAAAAGTGTCCAAAAAATAGCGATTAAATTTGGTTTATGAAAACAAGCGATCAAAGTTGGTCGCTAAACTAGCGAAAATAATAAAATAAATTGTTGAAACAAAATAACGACCAAGGTTGGTCGCTAAAATAGTCAAAATATTGACGGATTGATCAGACGTGCTTGGTCAAACGTTTACTGAGATTAGCGACCAATCTTGATCGCTAAAGTGGGACCCGCTTATAAAATTTTAATAATTATATTATTATTTTGAAAAAACTATAAAATATGAATATATATAATATAAAAGTGACTACCAACGTTGGTCGCTACATAAAGGCAAGAAAGGTAGCGACCAATTTTGGTAGCTTAACTGGTCCCAATTATTTAATTTTAATAATTATATTATTAATTTAATTATTATATGAAATATAATTAAATCTGGTTTAAATTTAGCGACAACCTTTGATCACTAAACTAAATTCATGAATAAACAGCGACCACAATTGGTCACTATTTTGGTCAACAATAGTCAAAATTAAAAATCACTTTTGTATTTACTATGTAGATAATATAAATGTAAGTCGTTAATAATTTTGTAATACAAGGGATGAATAGTACTACGAAGCGGGTGTGTGTGTCTATATATATAATATATGTACTTACGATATACTATGCACTAAGTATAAGTGCATGAGGTAATACCATATCGTGTATATATATATATATATATATATATATATATATATATATATAAGTTGTATTCGATACGGTAATACCTAATACATTAATACATTAATACTTAGTGCATACGGTAATACCTAATACGGTATACTATTGTATGCACTAAGTATTAATGTATTAGGTATTACCGTATCGAATACAACTTATATATATATATATATATATATATATATATATATATATATATGTACTTACGCTATACTATGCACTAAGTATAAGTGTATGAGGTAATACCGTACCTAATTGTGTTAGTTCTCTTTATTTCAAATAACTTAGTTTTGTTAGCTTAATGTATTAGTTCTATTGAACTTTACTCTTTGTTGCTTTTAATTCCTTTTTATTGTTGTTGTTGGCATAAAATGCCTATTTAGAAAATTAGTATGACCGACATGTGGTGTAGCTACAGAAATAGGTCATTTCTGGCAAAATAATACACAGAAAAACGACCAAATTTTGTCTCTATATGGTCGCTTTCTAAATTAAAAAAAAGAATTCTGGAGAATAGCGACCAACTTTGGTCGCTATTTTCCCAGATTTCTTCAAAAAGCGACCTAGTTTGATCGCTATTTCATTAAAAAAATTCTGCTGATATAACAACCACAGTTGGTCGCTATTAGTAAAAAATTAAATTAAATTCATGCATTTAGGGATCAAAGTTAGTCGCTAAATTAATAAAATAAAATAAATAAATGAATAAAATAGCGACCAACATTGGTCTCTAGTTTTCATATTTTAAAATATAATATTTGGATTAGAGATCAAAGTTGGTCGCTTTTTATTGATTATTAATAAATAAATAAATAACGTTTTTTTATTTAGAGACCAACTGTGGTCGCAAAATTATATTATTAAATTAATAAAGCGGCTAAAGTTGATCTCTATAGTCAATATCCGAAAAATGAGTCCATTTAGGTTAGAGACCAAAGTTGATCGCTAATTAGCGACCAACTTTGGTCCCTAAATAAAAGGGACCATCAATATAGTTACCAGACACTTTTAGTCACTTTTTATCCAAAAAGCGACCAAAGTTGATTGCTTTTTGCGATCGATTTTTAGCCGAATTCTAATAGTGCATATAATATTGTAATGTCAGATATGGACTTCCACACTGATGATTAAGTAGAGGATATATATATATATATATATATATATATATATATATATATATATATATATATATATATATATATATAAACTTACACGCAGGTTATAAATATTGAGGAGGAAATATCTAGCTCTTTAATCTTGGGTACAAAAATTAGAAGTTATAAGTGGCTGAGGCTCTAATACATGGATGCATGGATTTAATTACAATTGAATTAGGAAATAAGTGGATAGGGTCAAAATAGTTTACGTTGATACTATTACAAGTTCGGATAGATATTAAAAACCTTGGTCTGTGAGGACATAGCTTACCGTTGGTATGTGGGAGGTATAGTTGAGCTTCAGAAAAACCCACATGGTAAACAATGACGAATCTATAGCATAGCCTATGGTCATGAGAATCCAACAATTTTTGTTTACAGACTGATACATATTAAGAAATAAATATTTATAAAATTTGACTATAAATAAATTATTATTGTATATTAACTTGAAATTGTTCTAGAGAAATGTAATCTTCCTACCTTGGATATTGTATAAGGTAAAATTGGTTCATTCTAAATGCTCGAATGACGGAGTGACACGTGGAATTGAAGGCATACGGAAGATGAAGCAAGTGAAAACCAAGACCGAGGACAACGACTTCGGTTGGCACCGGCTAGATCTCCAAGGGAACATTATCAAGAGGAGCAAATGAATATTTGTCACCAGATGACATTCAAAGAAAAATTTTCCTCTGTATTAAATATGCAGCCGTTATAGAGAATTTTGGCATTCATGACCTGCCGTTATATATTTTCATCAATGACCCCAATTATTATCATTTAAGAGGGGTTTGATCCTAGGACTTTATTCCCTAGGTATAGCTACAAATAGTGGTTTCAACAACCATTGTAAAATACGAAAATTCTAACAAACTTATGCTACACACTATTTCCAAGCTAAATAATATTTTACTTTCTGTCTCACGTTATTCTTATTGCCGCTTTCGAAAGCCTTGCTCCCGGAACCAAGCTCTATGCACTATTCATCTCGATTTCAACGCTAAGTCTTGCGTTTATTCAATTTATTTATCATTTTGGGATCAAATCGATTTGTTTGTCTATAAACCACGCTATAAATTCAACGGTATCGATTTATGGGTAAACAGTATGGCGCCCATCGTGGGGCTTAGATAGCTGCGCAGTTGAGTTTTTGCTTGCATCTATTACTAACATGTTTGATTCTTTGTTTCTTAGCAAAAATCATAAAAAATGATAGCTAACGATGTCAATATCGCACACAATGTCGAGGCACGAGAAATCTACCTCAACATGAGGATTCGATCAGTGACACTCGAAACAAGCAGGACATAACAATGCCAATCCATCATGGGCGATATCCCCGACATGTATGTGAAGCGACTCTTGATGATGCTGAGGACGAGTACGTTGCGGAAATGGTGAGGATTTTGCGAGAATTGCAAAAGGCCATCATGGGGAATCTCTCACGGCAAGACCAGGCCATGACGGAACTAAGGCAAGCGTTGTCAGGTGCCTCCAATAATGCGAAAGGCAGAGGCCTTATTCCTCCCAGTGCTTTCCCAAATCAAATAGCACAAATGGCTGATAAGAATACCCCGAGGGGTAAGGTCAGCTTCGACGGAGCCGGGGGGATCAGTAGCGGGTTCGGTAATGACAATAGCAATGATCCCTTCAAAACTGAGTTCATGAGGGAAATAAACAATTGGATGGACAAGAACGCGAGAGAATTCCACACTCGAATAGAACAAATTTGGGGCGCACCACCAGTGCTGAATGGATCGGACTCAAAGAAGTACACCCAGTTTCCATCCAAACCGAGCACAACACTAGAGTTGATTCCGAAACGGTTCAAAATGCACGACGTACTAAAGTATAATGGGACTTCGGACCCTTAGGAGCACATTACCACCTATACAATAGCGGTGAAAGAAAACGACTTGGCTCAACAAGAGATCAATTCGGTCCTGCTAAAGGTGTTCGGAGAAACCCTTACGAATAGGCCTTGACATGGTACTCACTCTTACCCGAACACTGAATAGATTCCTTTGAGATGCTCGCAGATTCTTTCATCAAGTCCCATCCCAAACCCAGAAAGGTCATAGCCTGGAAGGTGGGCATACTTAGAATTTCACAAGGAGAGTCTGAGTTGCTGTGTGAGTTCGTGATCAGGTTTTAGAAGAAAGGATGTTGTTGTAGGTCGTGCCAGATGAATCGGAAGCTGAGGCATTTACTAAAGGGTGGAACCCGATGAGCTCCGATGCCTCCCCTAAACTAAAAGAAATCCTGCTCGAGTTCTAAGCAACTATATCGGCTGATATCCATAACCATTAGGAATCAAATATAAGGATAGAAGATGATCAACTCGAGTTCCCGGTATCAACTAAGGGTTAGGATCGAGAAAAGAAGGGGATAAATCAAAGGATGATATTGATACAGATGAGCGATCTTCTAAGGGTTGGTTTTTGCCTTACGAAAGGGCCTAAGGATGCAACACCAGAGGGTTATGGTCAGCAGATAGGATCGCTCCCAATAGAAGGGCTGACCACGACCGGAATAACAGGTCATTGCAAGACAAAGAGGTATCAGGTTCCCGGGATTCCACTTATCTCTGGTTGTTGGAGTATAATTTTAATGTTAGCGTGGTGGAACTGGTATCGACAATGAGGAACATCAAGAAAGCATAGTTCCTGAGGACAATGAGATTGATTCCAGCGAGAGGGATCCTACTTTATGGTGCAAATACCATGGGAGTAACGACCATCAAGCTAGGGATTGTCGATATTTGTAAGACAAAGGTATTAGTGACACATAAGAAGAGACTCCGAGAAGTCACCGAGGACGACATCACCTTCACGGAAGAAGACGCCAATGGACTTCTTCTGCCACACAGTGATGCCCTAGTAATTTCTCTTAAACATTCTAGATTTCAAGATTAAACGTCTTTTGATTTACCTAGGAAGTTCAGCCAACATCATTTAATAGAGAGTGCTAGATTTTGAACAAGTCAAGTTAATTGGAAGCATCATTCTGGCAACAAAACTTATTACAGGGTTCAACTTAGCTAGTGTGACAACCCGAGGGGAGATCTGTCATGACCCGGATTTCCCACCATCGGGAGTCGTGATGGTTCCTACTGTCGGAGCTAGGCAAGCTAACTTAAACATACCTTTTTCAATTAACTTCCAACAAGATAATAATAAAACAATAAACTCAAGCGGAAGTCTTAATTTAATAACAAATGAAAAAAATGTGGAATAATTAACAACATCCTCTACCCAAGGTTTAGTATCACAATACTCACAGACTACTAAAAGATACTACAAATACGGGTCTGAAAGAAAATACATAAGAAGTCTACTTCAATATGAAGAAAATAAACGGAATTGAAATGGAAGAGACTCAGGGCCCAAGAATACTAGCGAACTACCTGGGAGTCTCTGGACTGAAGGCATGCTCCAGAGCTACTGCTGCGGTCTGTAAGCTATCTCCTGACCTGCGCACAAAAGGCACAGAAGTGTAGCATCAGCACAACCGATCGCATGTGCTGGTAAGTGCCTGGCCTAACCCCGACGAGGTAGTGACAAGGCTAGACCGGACCTACCACAATCAAACTGTATAGATATGTGTGCAATAACGGAAAAATATATGAAATTTAAACAGATAATAAGGAGGGGACATGCTGTGGGGTGTAACAATTTCAATATACATCTAACGAACAAAGAAATGGAAACTGAATAATTAACATCAATAAAAGAGAGCCAGTAAATCAACAACTGCACGGCACCAACCTTCGTGATTTTACTCTCAATTCTCACCAAAACTGTCAAAAACTGTGCACGGCATCATACTTCATGCTTTCCTCACATACCTCTCATATCAAGGCAAAGAATGACCCTTCGTGCTCAATTAATCAAGAAATATGGCGGAAAGACCCTTCATGCATAATTATTAAAGCATGGCACGGAAAGACCCTTCGTGAATAATCACTCTCCTCACCCATTCTTCGATCACGGCATCGGGGGAAGGAATATACAACAAGATTAAACATCCCGGCAAAGGAGAACAATTCAACAATAAGTCTTGGTAAGGAAAGATGAATCAACAATGAGTCCTGGCTAGGGAAAAATACCACAGTTCCTTCTTTAACTCATTTGCTTCTCAACTATCACTTCATAATTCATTTAACAAGTAATTAACTCAATTTTTTCACCTCTTTCGAATTTAAAAGCAAGTATGACTCACGATCATGCTAAGACTCGGGCGCATAGGTTACCTTCACCATGCCTATAAACCGACTCCACATAGTACATAGCAAATATTGTCCCAATCTTATTCCCTCAAGCTAAAGTTAGAACAAACACTTACCACGGTCCGAAAATAGCAAATCAAGTCTCTAACACCGCTTTTACTCTTGAATCCGACTCCGAAACAATGATATCTAGGCACAATTTACCCAATTGTATAAAACATTTCTAGTTAAAACCATTTGAATGCATACGAATGAATTTCTCAAAGTTTTACCCAAAAATTTTTAAAATGCCCCCGGGCCCACGTGGTCAAAACCTGAGGTTCGAACCAAAATCCGGTTACCCATTCCCCCGCGAATCCGAATATACAATTGGTTTTGAAATCGGACCTCCATGTGGGGTCCAACTCCCCAAATTTTGAAAACTTAGGTTCCAACCAAAACCCAAATTCCCATTTGTGAAAACCTCTTATTGAAATCGAAATCATGTTAAAAGACGTTAAAGAGTAAGGAAATTAAGTTATAAATCACTTACCGATCGTTTAGAAAATCGCCTCTTAGGTTTAGGGTTTTTGAAAAGTTGAAAAATGGTTGAAATTTCGAACTTATATACCTTTCTGAGAACCTGGCGCGGACCGCACAAAGATATGATGCGGCCACGCCGAGTGAGAGGCAAAGTTGGGATCCTCTGAACCCTCCCAGCGCCACACTGTATTGATGCGCGGCCGCGCTGGTCATCCTGAAATCCCTACCTCAGACATAGCCATGCGGACCTTACTGTTTTGCATCGTGGCCGCGCGGCTCCAGCGCGGACCGCACAGAAATTATTGCAGCCGCGCTGGTGTTTGCAACACCTGAACTGTTTTTCCTCTAAGTGAAAACTATCCCGGACCACCTCCGAATCGCTCCCGAGCCATCGGGACTCCCGAGCAATCATACACACTAACTCAATAACATTCTACGGACTTACTCGTGCGATCAAATTGCCAAAATAATATCATTTACGTATAATCAAACCTCAAAACACATGATTTCTTCCAAATTTTCATAAAAATTTTATTTCTCGTTTTCAAGTCCGAAACACATCAAACGACGTTCGCTTTACTTTACAGATAGCGCTTAACGCTTATTTATGACTTGTACCGGGCGTCAGAACCAAAATACGAGCTCGATACCATCACTTTCTAACTCATTTTTATTTCAATTTCTCATATCAATTTAAGATAAACAATTTCTTTCAAAAATTCCGTACTCGAGCCTGGGACCTCAACTTTTAATTCCGGGAACACGCCCGGGTCCCATATTTTCTACGGAACTTCCGGGACCGTCACATTACGGGTCTGGGTCCGTTTACCAAAATATTAACCAAAGTCAACTATATCAATATTATTATCAAAATTCATAGTTTTTAACACAAAGTTAATATATTTCCACATAAAGATTTTCCGGCTTCGCGTCCGGACTGCGCATGCAAATCGATGCAACCAAATAAGAGGTTTTCAAGGCCTCAGAAGCACAAAGAAAGGGAGAATTACGATGATGACCCTTTGGGTCGTCACAAGATCTTGATACCCATGAATGTCAAGGGGCCATGAAGACTACCTTATTTGAAGTAGTAGAGAAGACTTGGGCTATAACATAATTCTTGGAAGACCATGGCTACATGAGATGAAGATTGTAACCTCAATATATCACTAACTTATGAAATTTTTAACTTCGAAGGGAATCAAACAAATAAGAGGAGATCAGTCGACAGCAAGGGATATGAACACAATATCGATTGCCAATAGTAAAGAGAAGGAACACAAGGCATAGCAAGTACAGGAACCGACGTCTGCTCCCGAACCGAACGAAGATGAAAAAGGATAGGAGTCGTCAGAATCCCACCAGGTACCGATATATTATAAGGTACTAGAGTAAACGGACACAATCAAGTCTACAACTAAAGAACTCGAACACGTGGCATTGTTCGAAAAATTTCTGGAGAGAAAATTTCACTTGGGTACAGGACTGAACCCCGAGCTCAAGTCATGATTTATCAAATTTCTTAAAACCAACGTTGGTTGTTTTACATGGCTGCATGTGGATATGGCAGATATCCCGTTAGAGGTGGCCCTGCACAAATTAAGTGTCACCCCCGAGCCTGGGGGCGAGACCGGTACCTGGTGCCTCACTTATTCTTGCGTACCAACTTGCGACTCGGGAACTCTGGACATATAATGTCATACTTTGGCTAGGGGCTACATTGTAAAACAATTTGTAAAGCAAGATAAAAAATTGAATGTAAATATCAATATAAAGCTGGATCAGCAAGGCCGTCATAACACTACAACTAATAAGTCAACAAAATATACATATAGGACCTACAATCCCAACATACTGTACTAACTGACAGTATATGTCTACAAGCCTTTACTGATGGATGTACTATGATCAGAACAAGGCACCAACCTACCCATAGCCTATATACATATATACACAAAACTTCTAGACCCGGTAACTCCAAAGGGTGTGGAGCTTACCGCTACAGCTAAACTCGAGCAACACGTACTGAGAAGTTCTACTCGTTTGTCTATCTAAATCTGCACACAATAAATGCAGCGTCCCAAAAAAAAGGAACGTCAATACGAAATAATTTACCAAGTATGCATGGCAATAATATAACTAAAAGTTGAAATTGAACAGATGATATAAAAGTTGGAAATAACTAGGAGTCAAAGATAATCTGTAGTTATGCTCATCTACTAATACTGATTCAATTCTCTCAATATAGTAAGTAAAATAGTTGTCGGCCCATATAAGGCTCGATATATATATATATATATATATATATATATATATATATATTAGGCTAGCTCATAGGCGCTCGACTATACTGGGCTCTATATCTCGGCCAACTGGGCTCGGTCATAGGCGCTCCGCCATAGTAGGCTCGTACATAACTTACCATCTAAGTTACCATCTAGTAGGCTTCTCATAGGTGGTCGACTATACCAGGCTCTATATCTCGCCCAACTAGGCTTGCTCATAGGCGCTCGGTCATAGTAGGCTCGGTATATAACTTACCATCTAATCAGAGGTTGTCCAATAGGAGCTTGCCCATCGATTATAGCTCGATGATAGTGAAAATACCGTAATACTATATATATAAACTCTCTGCACTCTTAACTGGAAAAAGGAATTACTCAATTGAATATGAAGCGCTGATAAGAAGAATACTGTAACTTACGAGACTAAGAAAATATACATAAATTCCTGAATATGAATTTCTCTTTATTCTTTGTTATCAAACTCGTGTAATTACGAGATCATGCCAAAATTAAAAAACGGCATAACCTTAACTTACCTGAAATAAAAAAAAATTCGTATAATATTCTTGAAAAAATTACATATCATCCTTTAAAACCGCAAAATATTACTAAGGTTCTAATAATTCTCGTTGGAATTGTTTGATTGCAAGAAGTATTGTTGAAAACTTGTTGGAATTTCTAACGTTCTGCTTGTAGGAATTTTGTAAGAAATTTCATTGCTAATAATTGCAAAATCTCACGTCTGATTATATTGAAAATATTAGAACGGAAGTCTCTTGTTATTAACACATTATTCTGCTTCTAGTGTTCTTGGTATTGAAAATCTTAGAATGACGTGTTTTGGTAACTAACACATTATTTGGCCACCTAATTACAAATGACTAAGAGTCATATCGTAAGGAAGTGGCATGCTTCCACGTGGGGTGGAGAGGAATTTTAATCTTATCTTATAACTAATTTATTAATTAGATAATATTTTGTTATCCTCTAATTAATTAATTACCTGTAAATTAACAATTACCTCAAATTATTTAAATTTTTTATTATTTTTAATATACTCTACACATTATACTATCATGGTTATGTGGTATCTTGTATGGTACTAGTCCACAAATATCGGTATTATCGCTCGGCCCATATTTTATTCAAAATCGGCAACCGTCAAAGGAACTCATTTTCTTCTATTTGTTTAACTTATCTCCTTCACGAATTTACTCATCATGTGTTTGAAATAGCATAATGCTTATAATCTCAAGAAAATCTCATCCCCGAGTCTACATCAATTAACTGAAGACGAAACTTTAACGTACGAAAAACGCAAGATGTAACATCCTTCCCCTCTCTTAGAAATATTCATCCTCGAATGTCTATACATAGATACTTTGGGAAAATATTTCTACCACCCAGCACGTAGCCCAGAAAACATACTATACATGCCACACTTGGCCTCACACCACTGTCTATTATAAATTCGGAACACCACTGTCTATTATAAATTCGGAAAGTCAAAAATAAGAGCTTACTTGAGAACCTACTGGCCTGAATAGGCCGGTGCTGAGGTATCCCACCTCGAGCCATATCTCCTGTTTGAAATAGGAGGGGTATTTAGACTTCCTTTCTTCCTCCTCTTCTCACGTCATCTCTTCCACATTCTCGTTTCTCTGTAAAACCTTCATGGAGACTACCTCCTTATTCTGAAGCTTGCGGATTTGTTGGTCTAGGATGACAACCGAAATTTTATCGTATGACAAGTCATCTGTAATCTGTACATCATCCGTGGGCACCACTCGGGTAGGATCGCCAATGCACTTTTGTAACATAGGTACATGAAAAACCAGATGGACAGACTCTAATTTCTAGGGCACTTCTAGCTCATAAGCTACTTGGTTCACTCCCCGAATGATCCTATAAGGCCCAATATACAATGGGATAAGCTTGTCTTTTTTGTCAAATCTCATCATTCCCTTCATAGGTGACACCATTAAGAACACCCAGTCATTAACCCCGAACTCTAAGTCTCGTCGTCGCATGTCAGAATATGACTTCTGACGACTCTGAGCTATCAACAGTCGCTCCCGGATAAGTTTTACTTTTTCTATGGCTAGCTGAACGAGGTCTATCCCATGTAACCTAGATTCTCCAACATCAAACCATCCTATAGGAGATTTGCATTTATGACCATATAAAGCCTCGTATGGAGCCATCTGGATACTGGAGTGGTAACTGTTATTATATGCAAACTCGATAAGAGATCCCAACCTCTTTTAAAATCCAATGCACATGCTCGTAACATATCTTTGAGCGTCTGAATTGTACGCTCGGCTTGTCCATCAGTCTATTGATGAAAATTTGTGCTGAGATTCACCTGATTCCCTAGACCTTTATGAAATGACCTCCAAAAATGTGCCGTAAACTATCCCCCACGGTCAGATATAATAGATATTGGAACTCCATATAGCCACACTATCTCTTTAATATATAACTTTGCATATATGTAATAGTCGATAGGCTCACGACTTAAGGCATCTGCTAAATAGATCGACTATCACATAGGTGATAGCCCATAGATCGGTGACTTAAGGAATCTGCTACAACATTAGCTTTCCCTGGAAGGTAGAGAATGTTAACATCGTAATCTTTCAATAACTCAAGCCATCACCTCTGTCGCAAATTCAACTCGTTTTGCTTGAAGATATATTGCAGGCTTTTATGATTTGTGAATACATCAACATGAACACCATATAAATAATGTCTTCATATCTTAAGTGCATGGAGAACCGCAGCTAGCTCGAGGTCGTGGGTCGGATAGATCCGTTCGTGCTTGCTTAATTGCCTTGAAGCATACACAATTACCTTCCCATGTTGCATCAAGACACATCCTAACCCGACACTTGAGGCATCACAATACATGGCATAACCATCTGGACCCTTTGGAAGTGTTAGAACTGGCGCTGAGGTCAACTTGTTCTTAAGCTCTTGGAAACTTTTCTCACAGGCCTCTGTCCACTGAAACTTAGTTGCTTTTTGCGTCAACTTCGTTGATGGTGCTGAAAGAGAAGAAAAACCCTCGGCGAACCTCCGGTAGTATCCTACTAAGCTAGAAAGCAACGAACCTCTGTCGGAGTGGTAGGTCTAGGCCAAGATTTCACAGCCTCAATCTTCTGATTGTCTACCTTTATACCTCCATCGGATACAATGTTCCCCAAGAATGCTACAGACTCTAACGAGAACACACATTTACAAAAATTAGCATAAAATTTACTATCACAGAGGGTTTGGAGCACCGCTCGTAGGTTGTCTGTGTGCTCATCCTTTGAACATGAATAAACTAGAATATCATCAATAAATACTATCACGAACAGATCTAGAAATGGCCGAAATAGGCTATTCATTAAGTCCATGAACAAGGCAGGTGCATTCGTCAAACTGAAGGACATGACAACAAACTCGAAGTGGCTATATCGGAACCTGAAAGCCGTCTTGGGAATATCTTTCTCTCGAACTTTAACCTGGTGGTACCCCCACCTCAAATCTAGCTTTGAAAAGCATCTAACCCCCTGCAACTGATCAAGCAGGTCATCTATCCTTTGAAGTGGATACTTATTCTTAAAAGTTACCTTGTTCAGTTGCCTATAATCGATACACAGCCTCAGCGAGCCGTCTTTCTTCCATATGAACAATATTAGTGCACCACAAGGTCAAGTACTGGGCCTGATAAAACCTTTCTCCAACAAATCTTTTAACCGATCCTTCAACTCCTTCAATTCGGCAGGTGCCATTCTATATGGAGGGATGGAGATTGGTTGCATTGCTAGAAGCAAATTAATTCCAAATTCAATCTCTTGCTCTGGAGTAACACCTGGAAGTTCATCTGGAAATACATCTGCGTGCTCCTTTACTACTGCAATAGACTGAAATGTAGGTATCTCAATATCTACATCTCAAACTCGCACAATATAATAAATACACCTTTTATGTAGGTACCAGAGGCTTGTGAACAGTATGTTTGAAAAGCAAATAGGAATATCAATGGAAGTGCATGTAGACGATATGATGGTCAAGTCATTAACTATAGGTGACCATCTAAAATACCTTCAGGAAACCTTCGACATCCTAAGTAAGAACAACATGAAGATCAACCCCGAAAAGTATGCGTTCAAAGTTAGCTCTGGTAAATTTCTGGGTTTCCTGGTGTCACAAAGGCGAATCGAAATCAATACCGATATGATTAAATCATCAAGGAAATTCCAGACCACCTGACAAGCGTGAAAGAAGTGCCAAGGCTAAACGGAAGACTGTCTGCTTTAAGCAGGTTCATTTCTCGATCTTTAGAATAATGTCATCACATCTTCTCACTTCTGAAGAAGAAGAACAACAACAACTTTAAACAGACTCCAAAATGCGAATAGGCCTTAAAAGACCTTAAATGGTATCTATTAAGCCCTCTGTTACTATCAAATTTGGAGGAATGCGAATAATTGCTAATATACTTAGTAGTATCGGATGTAGCTGTAAGTGTTGTTCTAGTCTGGGCAGTTGATATTAGTGAGTTTGGTATTAAAATATTCCCAAGACTGTGATCAAATCACACGTTTTGGCTGGCTTCATGGCTGAGTTTAGTCCTGGGCTACATGTATTGGCCTCAAAAGAAGTGGTGATTGTGTCGGAAATGACATCGGGAGTTTGGACCTTGTTCATGGACGGAGTTTCCAACGTGAAAGAGTCCGGGCTCGAGGTGGTCTTAATCACACCCTCAGGAGAAATGCTGAGGCAACCGAGGCAGTCCATCAAAATTGTTCCCTTGACTAACAATAAAGTCGAGTATGAGGCTTTGATTGCAGGACTTGAACTAACCCGTGGGCTAGAGATTGTTGAAATCAAATGCGATTCCCAACTAGTGGTAAATCAAGTATATGAAATCTTCAAAACCAAAGAGGAGCGAATGCAGCAATATATGGTTAAAATTAAATCTTTGCTAGCGCAATTTAGGGAATGGTCGATCACCCAAATCCCGAGAGAAGAAAACATTGTAGTGGATGAATTGGCCAATTTGGGATCATCCACAGAAATAAAGGGATCAGATTACGGTGCCGTCGTTCAGCTCATGCATTTTTTACTGGATGTGGACGGTTATTATGAAGTAAATACAACCAACCTAGTCTAGAACTGGAGGAATGAGATCATCGACTACCTTGAGCACGACAAGTTGCTCGAAGATCTGAAGGCATCCCGGGCACTCCGCACCCAAGCAACTCGTTACAGCTTGTAGGGAATACGGTTATATAAAAGGTCATTCCAAGGCTCATTGGGCTGATGTTTAGGAGTCTCCAAGGCTAATTATGTCATGAGAGAGGTTTGTGAAGGAATTTGTGGGAATCATTCAGGTACAAATTTGTTGGTCCTAAAATTATCCAGGATCGGATACTACTAAACTCAGATGGAACAAGATGCGAACGCATTCGTTCAGAAATGTAACAAGTGTCAACGTTATGCACCGTTGGTACACCAACTGGCAGAACTTCTATATTCGCTACCATCCCCATGGTCATTCATGAAATGGGGGATGGATATAGTTGGATTGTTTCCACCGGCTCCCGAGAAGGTAAGATTTCTTTTAATTCTATTTGATTACATCACTAAATAGGTTGAAACAAATCCTTACCAGAAGATCGGTGAGCGCAAGGTGGTCGATTTCGTATGGGAAAATATAATTTCCCGATTCAGAATACCAATGGAGATCGCCTATGACAACAAGCCATAATTCATAGGCTCGAAGGTCACAAAATCTTGAAGACTTGAAAATTAAAAGAATCACATCTTCAGCATACCATCCAAGCGCAAATTGGCATGATCAACTAGTAAGGTAATTATTCAAAACCTCAAAAAGAGGTTGGAAGTAGCCAGGGTCAAGTGGCTCGAAGAGTTACCAAGGATGCTATAGGCATATCGGATGTCGACAAGTCGAGCATAGGGGAGACACCTTCCTCTCTTGTATACATAGCATAAGCTCTGATCCCGGTGGAAGTAGAAGAACCTACTTTGCGATCTTTTCGAACGGATGAAGAAGAAAATAACGAAGCATTGCTGGTCAAATTAGAGCTACATGACGAACGCAAGGACTTGGCACACATAAGGATGGTGGCCAAGAAACAAAGGATGGAAAGGTACTATGACCGGAGGGACAATCTCCGCTATTTTAAAGTGGGGGACTTGGTTTTAAGGAAAGTGACTCAAAACACCAAGGAGCTCAACGTAGAAAACTGGGTCCAACATAGGAAGACTCGTACCGAGTTTCAGCTGTCACTGGAAAGGGATCATATGAAATAGAAAACCAAGATGGAGTCAGATTTCCGAGTAACTGGAATGTGGCTCACCTCCAAAGGTGTTACTACCGATGGGCACCGTTTGTACTAAAAGAATGTGCTACGCATTTTTTCCCTTCGCCCATTTTTTGTCCTAATTGGCTTTTTCTAGCAATGTTTTTAACGAGGCAGTAGCAAAAAGCATACTGCGAAGAAAACATCATCATCAAATATAAGACCTTTAGATGATAAGGCATTGTAGCAATAAACTACTACGAGATTGTTATATAGTCTTTGGCTTGGTGTCATATTCCTAATAGGAAGCAAAGCTTGCCATCGGACCAAAGGCTATTCAACCATTCATAAGTGTTTTCCCTCCAAGAAACTCAGGGGTAGTTAGATAATCTTTTGCTCGATCAGCAAAGTTCCTAACAGGAATTGATGCTTGCTATAGAACCATAGATTATCCAACCATTCACTAGTATTTTTCCTCAAAGGAGCAAGACTTTCAGAGTTCCAATTCACATTCTTCGCACTCAAACACTATCGGGAATGGTATTAGAATACGACAACCTGATTTCCATGAAAATTGGGACTTTAAGACTTGGGAACAAATATGCCTCATCGGGATCGGGGACTACACAATCAACCCCGTAGAAACAAGTTGTATAATACTAGCCACATTTAATGGCTATTTCTCTCTTTTTCTTTAATCCACTCAGCGTATGTTAAGCTAACATGTGCCAATCTCGGTTATGGATGGAAAAATGGCTCGAGGTAGACCTAAGAAGAAACAAATTAAGGCGGATGGAAAAATTCCAAACTCAATACCATAGAAAGGAACTCAGCAATGGTTATGGAGCCTATTTCTGGAGTTTCGAAGATGCAAGCTAGATCTGTTAATCTCGCGCATATCTCTCATGGAGATACTTCAGGATCAGCTAGTCAACAACAGAAATAGGAAAATCAAAGCCCAATTCCCATGCATGTCGACCTAAGGGATAGTGTCACACCCCATGCTCGAGCCCCTACTGTTCTATTGAAGAGAAAGGAGCAGGAAGTTGTATCTCAAGCTTCATTACCTATAGCATTCACTATTCTATTACCGGATGTGCCTAAGGCGTCTACTTGGAGCGGAGTACTAACAAGTAATAGATCTTCTGCTAATGGTATGACTTGAGCTACATAAATCCTGAAATTAAAGAAGGAAACCTAGTGGCTAAGCTTGAAAAAATATATGGCTAACTTGAAACCACCTGAAATTGTACAGTTGATTACTCTATACAACAAACAAGTTTAGTTGTGATGGCTAACTTGAAACCACCGATCACAGGCGGTCAAGCTCATCATACTTGATGTCTTCGATGGTGTGGAACATAACGGGTACCAGCAAGAGATACAAATAAATAGAGTTGTGTACCTATATGAAAGAGAATAATATAAAGTTAGTTGGCTTAGTAGAAACTAGAGTTTAGAAAGATAAGGCCGACTATATAGCTCAACTAGTAGTACCAGGATGGAAAACGAGGTACAATTATGAACATATACTTAATGGGAGGATTTGAATGTTATGAGATCTTAACTTTTATGACATAAAAAAGCTAGATCAACCTGATCAAATAAGGCACTGTAGTAGAGTTGGCAGAAAGAATCCAATGAACTGCTTCATGACGGTAGTCTATGGATTCAACACCATTGATAAGAGGAAACCATTATGGCAACAATTACAATCCTTAGCACCACAAAGCACTAAACCATGGATCATCTGGGGAGACTTCAACTCAATTTTGACAATATAAACTAGGCTTTAAGGTAATCTAGTCACAAGCAATAGAGTGCAAAATTTTTCAAACTGTATGCATATGTTAAAATTGAATGAGTTACCTTGGAAGGGGATTTCTACACTTGGTCAAAAAAACAACAAGGTGCTGATCGAGTTTATAGAAAAATTGATAGAGCTATAGGAAATGATGACTGGATAAAAACAATGGGCACATGGAAGTATAATACAGACTACCATTCATTTCAGATCATGCTCCGATGGTAATAAAATAAGGAGAGCAGAACCAAGTGGTAAGATTCTAATTAGATTCTTCAATGTATGGGCTGACCATCCAAACTTCCTGGAATTTGGTAGAAGAAGTACGGAAAGAACATCATAATATAGATCCTATGAAGAATGCCTGGTACAAGCTGAAGGCTTTAAGGCCATTACTGAAGAAACTAAATAACACAGAGTTTACATGCATCAAAGAAAGATTGGAGAAAGCTAGAAATAAGCGGCAGGGGATACAAGATCAAATATTTAGCTGCTACTCAGATGAACTAGTTGCTGAAGAGAAACAAATCTTAGAGAATCTGAAAAAATGGTCATTAATAGAAGAAAACATCCTTCAACAGAAAGCTCAAGCTAAATGGATAAGATTAGGAGATGCAAATTTCAAGTATTTTTAAGCAATTATGAAGGAAAGAAGACCAAGAAAAGTCATCAGAGAACTTGTCAATGCATTTGGAGATAGACTAATAGATCATGACCATATCAAAGAAGAGATCATTACCTTTTATAAATATCTAATGGGATTAGCTGCAGTCCAATTACCCATAGTGAACAAAAGGTAATGAAAACTTGGACCAATGCCCAATCATATGCAGCAGATCAGTCTCCATGCTGATGTTACATAATAAGAAATATATGAAGGGATATGTGCTATTAGAGATGATAAAGCACCATAGGTAGATGGATATAATGCCTAATTCTTCAAATCAACTTGGCATCTTATAAACTCAGAAATTTTTCAAGTAGTTAAGGAGTTCTTTCAAATAGGAAAGTTATATAGAGCAATCAACTGCACAACTATCACATTACTTCCTAAAGTTCCTAACCTTTCTAGCATCAAAGAATACAAACCAATAGCTTATTGCACAGTACTATATAAACTCATTGCAAATGTATTGGCCAACATAATTCAGAAAGTTATTGCTTCAATCATTTCAGATACACAAGCAAGGTTAATCTCATGCAGAAAGATGGCTGATAATGTCTTAATTGCCCAAGAACATTTCACCAAGATGTCTCATCAAGGTGGATATCCAAAGGGCTTATGGTACAATGGATTAGAGGTACTTATAGTAAATGCTAGATGGTTTGGGCTTCCCAAAAAAATTCAGTAAGTGGATTATGGAATTTGTGACAATTGTTAACTATACTATACTTATCAATGGGAAACAACTAAGCCATTTGATGCAGCTAGAGGGCCGAGGCAAGGGATCCAATTTCCCTTTTTTTGTTATCTATAGCAATGGAGTACTTGAGTAGGAATTTGAAGACTTTGAAGCGGTAAAAGGCATTCCATTATCAACCCATGTGTTCAAAACTGTATTTAACTTACTTGAGTTTTGCGGATGATCTCCTACTATTTTTAAGAGGAGATGCTACATCTGTAGCATTACTACATGATAGATTCAATATTTTCTCAGCAACATCATGTCTTTAAGCTAATCTAGACAAAAGCTCTATTTACTATGGAGGAGTCGGCCTAGAAGTGAATCATGACATACACCAAAAGATAGGTTATAGTCAAGGATCTCTCCCTTTCAGATATATGGGCATACCACTGGACACAAAGAAACTTTCTATTATGCAATTGCAGCCACTCATTCAAACAATAGTGGCTAAGATATTCTCTTGGATAGCAAATACTCTCTCATATCTAGGCATAATCCCATTGGTGCAACATGTAATCTTTGGTATTCAAGCTTATTGGGTACAAATTTTCATCATACCAGCTAAAGTTGTCAAAGCAATTGATGCCTACTCGTGTTCGTTTAACAAAATATAAATACTGAGTAGTTAGCTTGTGAGAGAAATTTACAAATGAGATTAGGAGGCAGGGAAGATATAGAGTGAGTTGTTTTTTCTTGTATGAAAGTAGCTCATTGTGATCTACTTCTTTGTAAATAATTACATTGGCAGTTAATGCAGAAATTTTAGTTACCAAAAAATGGCAATTTCTTTCTTTTAGCAAAGAAGCTTATGTACTTTTGAAGATAGAAGGAATAAAATAAATTCATTTTATTCTTATCTTGTTTCTTATCCAAATGATGAATCGATGTTATCATTTGAAAGTTAATTAAGTACTTCAAATACTAGTTCCAGAATGAACATGAGACGTCCTCTTCAAGAGCACCATAAATATTAGAGGGCATTCTCTTATGAAACCCTCATAATAAATGGTTGGTTCCAAAAGAGTTTATGCCCGGAATCCAAATACTATCGGAGGAAGATACACCCAAAACCTTGCCTAATTTGACGTAAAAAAAACCTTTGCGCAATGCTCAAACAAAAAGTACTTTTATTTATTAAACGTGCCAAACAACACAAGTACAAAAATAGAAAAGGAAAATAACAAAGGAAAAGAAAAAAAAGCTAAACTACGGTGCCACCAGAACTCGGGGGAAGAGAAACATTTGTTCCTCCGGGGAAGTAGGCGGATTTGGCACCGACTCAGGATCTTGTCCTTCATCGTTATTCTCTTCACGTCCTCCTCAGTTTCTGAGAACTCAAAATCAGAACTAAAAGTGTGTTGCATCAAGTTGAGCAGAGAGGCATTCTCGAGGAGTTAACACTAGGGCTCTGGCCTTGGCGATCTCATCGTCAATATCAATGACACCCGCTTTAGCCTCTTCCAAGGTGTTCCTCCTAATATGATACTTAGAATGTGTTTTTTCGGTAATGAATGAATCCCCTCAGCATTGAACTTTTGATTTAATCCAATCAACCTCGGTCAAAAGGCCATCCCGCTCGTATTTCATGGCGTTAAGGCGAAGATCGAGATAACAAATAGTGGTTATATGAACCTTATTATGATCTGTGATCTTCTTATACCTATCCTCCAACTAGGCATGCTTCTCCTCAGCAGCAACAACCTCTTCAACCTTGGAATTCAAGGATGCATCCAAGTTATTCACTCGCTCAATGGAAGCAGTCTCGCGCTCGAAAACGGCAAGCACGACATCTTGAGCTTCTGACCACTTAGCCTAAGTTGCTTGGAATTGAACATTTAATTGAGAAGCTTCTTGACTAAGGGCCACTGCCTCTTTCTCACTAAGTTGTAGTCGGGCCACAAGATCACTCACTTCAGTAGCCTTCGCTTCTAATACCGGGAAGCGTGCGACAAGTTGGTTCTTCTTAGCCAACAATTGATACCGCTCGGACTTAAGTCCCTCTTTATCATGGATTGATTTCTGGAGGCCCTGGAAGCAAGAAAGTTGGCATGCGAAGCAAATACCTAAGTTAGAAACCATATCATAACAAGTCAAGAAGAAACAAGCAGTAAAGAAAACAAGTACAATACCACTGTTGCATAGTGCATGACATCATTTATCATACACTCCCATAAAAGAAAGTATATTTTCATCTTATCTTTATCTGAAGCCAACAGTTTCAAATAATTGGCGAGTTCCACTGATCAGAACAACAGAAGGCACTCCACAAGTATCGAGAGGGAGACACTCCTCCCCTGGGATCTATAGAAGAGGGGAGTATTTGTGCCCCAAATTTCCATTGTCAAGGGATTGGAGAGGGAAGGCATCCTCCTCTCGGGCGTCTGCAGTTGGTGGAGGAGATGTAGAAGTTGCTGGTGATGAAGGCATGGCCGGCATGGAGGGAGATGAAGTTGATGGTGTTATAGGTTATGAAGCAGCTGCGGTAGTGGCACTGCTGATTGTTGGTTTATCACCAACCAAAGGCAAAAGAGGCCCCATACTCAACCTCATAGTACTAGAAGTAGTAACTGAGACAAAAAAATGAGAATCAAATTGAAAGTTCTAAGCTCTCCAAATTGAACATTATGTTAAGCTGATGAAGATCATTGTCTCCTTTGAAGGAAAGCCTCTTTATCACTATCTTCCCCATCATTAGCAATAACCATAAGGATGTGGCAGGCTCGGGCAGACTTTTTCAATTTCTTAGTTATACCCTCAGCCGAGGAAGAACTCCACCTTTTTGGTTGCTTATTCTTCAGTCGGGGACTGCGAGAAGAAGTACCTACTTCCAAAGAAGAACTGAGGGCACCTGTTCGGGTGAGATTCTCCTTCAACAACCTCACAACCTCTGCATGATCGACCAAAACATCCTCCTCAAGAATGGAGATAAAACCCTGAGGGAGACCTGAATCAAACAAAAAGGTAGGGTTAGCTAGTTTTCTTATGTACAAAGATAGAATAAAGGCAGAATCAGTTTACCCTGGTTCTTGGCCCTCCACCCGTATTTGGGGGCCAATTCCTTCCACCGGCGGATCTCTGCCGTGGTGATATCTAGAATCTTCCGAACCCGCTGGTCAAGTCCTTCAACCCTTGGAGGTTTCCACCGCGTTGCTGAAATAATGAATGAAGAAGGGTTAACAATGACATAAATTACAATATTTTCAAATAATAAGATAAACTGTGAACTTACATGAACAAGTCCAGAACTCGGGAAAAGATGGAGTTGTAACCGAAATGATATCTCTGGTAGCAACGATGAAAAACTGCTCCATCTATCTACGGTCATTGTCGTCATTGATGCTGGTGAAAAACACATGGTGGCCATTCTTATTGAAGTTTATTACTCCCCCGCGAAATATTTTAGGAGAGTAGAGATTTATCATTGAGCCAAGGTAAGGGGCTCATTCATTTTCTAGTACAACCTCCACGGACAAGCCAGCATTCACCACACTGATGGGCTCACCTGAACCAAACAACCCTGGTACCGATGGCATAATTCCAAAATCAGGGGGTCAGGCCCCACTAAAAAAATGTCGCACCCAAAGTGAAGGGGTACGTGTACACGTACATGAAGCCCCTCTTAGTGAAGGTTACTCACTCCAGCAGATCGGGAGAAATGATGTTTAGTTCGTGGTAGTCACAGTTCTCCTTCACATCATAAATACTGGAAGGGCGAAAAGAAGAAGGATATTTACCAACAACCCAAGTTCGAGAGTTTGATGTGAGGAACTTCTCTTCGAAGTCCTTGGCTGTGATAAGATGCTTGGGGACTGATGGTGCTAACTGTGGGAGAAGCAACATCAAAATCAAACTCTTTGTCTTTGCTCCTCTTCGGGTACCCACCGAAGAGAAGATCAGAGTTCTTTAGAAGAGTTAGAATAAGAATCCATAATGTTAAGAATGTGATAAGGGTTTTTTTAGAACAATATCAAAGAGAGATGAAAGCAGAAAAAAGTTAAAAACAAATAAGATGAGAGAGTGTATGAAGTTAGTAGAAGTGAAAGAGGTAGAATGAGACGCGTAAGTAAAGTGATAGGCGGATAAAATCGTGGCTATGATTACCTCGAGTACCGAAAAATATTACTAAATCGTGGAGTAACATATGTCTGAGGTATTAAATACGATGAGACATGTGTCTTATCATGCATTATAAAATTTTAAGAAAGGTTCAAAAAACTTTCTTCCAAGAAAGAAATATTCACCCACTTCCCGATGACACAAAGATGTGCCACTACAAAGAAGGGGGACTATCTGCATAGGGTATAATTGGTTCATATGCTCGAATGACAGAGTGATACATGAAGCTAGGGGAAAATGGAAGATGAGGCAAGTGTAAACCAAGACCAAGGACAACGATTTCCTAGTAGATCTCAAAGGGAAAGTTATTAGTGGGAGCAAACGATTATTTGTGTAATGACCCGACATGTGGTTTAGAGGCTTTGTACTTTGCTCACCGGTTATCAGGCATGAATTTCACCATGTGATGTATTCTGAATTATTTAAATCGTTGGTTTGGGGTTTCAAGGTAATCAGAATGAACTTGGAAGAACAGTTCTTAATTTAGGTTTGACCAAGTTTTGACTTGTTTGTATATAATCTCGGATTGGAATTTTTATGAATTGGTTAGCTCTGTTAGGTTATTTTAGACTTAGGATAGTGATCGGAATGCAATTTGAAGGTCCATGTAAGGTTTAAGCTTGAATTGGCTAAATTGAGATTTTGGCGTCTTCCGGTTGATAGGTGAGATTTTGATATAGGGGTCGGAATGGAACTTCAGCATTTGCAGTAGCTCTGCTGTGTCATATATGACGTGTGTGAAAAATTTCAGGTCATTCAGAAGTGGTTTGGCCGTGTTTTTGTATCAAAAGCGGAATATAGAAGTTTTTGGAATTCTTAGGCTTGAATCCAATTTGTTTTGATTGATGTGATGTTGTTTGAGGTGTTTTGAAGATTGTTACAAGTTTGAATAAGATTTTGGGATATGTTGGTGCTTTTGGTTGAGATCCCGGGGACCTCGGGTGAGTTTCGAATGGTTTAATGGATGAAATTTCATATTAAAGTGTTGCAGATTTTGTTTCATGTCTGTTGCAGACCATTTGTTCTATGAGATTGCACAGAAGGGATTGTGATCGTGTAGGCTTAGTTGAAGGATGAGGCAGAGTTGCTATATGCGATCATGTAGAGTGGGTTGCGATCGCGTAGGTCTGTGTGGTGTATCTTCGTGTGAGCTCAGCTACGATCGCATAGATCTGGGGGCTAAGGCTTCGCGATCACATGTGGAATGTTGCGATCGCATAAGGTTAAATGGGGAGTCGCCATTTTGTTCTTCACAATCACGTGGCTTTATCCGCGATTGCAGTGAAGGAAAATTTATAGCTGGGCAGAATGTTTTAAAAGCCCATTTCCGAGAATTTGAGGCTAAGTTCCTCCATTGTTGGTCATTTTTGAAGCTTTTTGAAGGATATAGAAGAGGGTTTCAAGGTGAATCACTTGGACGTAAGATTCTTGGATTTAAAACTCGATTATTATGTGAATTCCACCTAGTAAATCATGGAATCTAAGCCTAAAATTGAAGAATTAGGGCTTGAGAATAAGATACTTTAAATGAGGATTTGAGGGGTAGTTTGGACTCTGATTTTAGTGTTCTTTATATGTATAGACTCGTGTGAGGGCGAGTATTTCCATTGATGTTAATTTTATCGGATTCCGAGATGTGGGCCTAGGGGCCGAGTTTGAGCAAATTTTAGGATTTTGATGTAAATTGAATATTTTCAAGTGGGATTCGTTCCCTTTGCATATTTTAATGATTATGCATTGATTGTGACTAGTTTTGGAGCATCCGAAGGTCGATTCATGCAGGCTAAGGTATCGCGGGCTAGAGTTTGGACCAGATCGAGGTAAGTAATGATTGTAAATACTGTCCTGAGGGTTTGAAACCCAAGATTACACATCGTTCTGTTACTTTGAGGTGACAAACACGCTAGATGGAGAGCGCGGAGTTGTGAATCGTTGGGGATTATGCCTTGGTCCGTGCCATATGAGTGTTAAGCCGCACATTTGATTTGAAAAATGATATTCCATGTTCTAGAGACTTATATTATATTTTGGGTTGTATGCCATGTTTGGGGCCTTGTACCGACCTGTTGAGATCCTTAGGGGAACTTTCACTATTTTTTGTCACTCTATTTGTTTTGAAAGCATATCCTCAGTCATGTTTTACATGTTTATGGTTTAAATATGGTTTCATCACTTTCTTTCTTAAAAATGTGAACTTTTTGGGCTATGTTCCCTGTTTTACTAATTATCCGAATGATCGTGAGGCTGATGACTGAGTTAGACCGTGAGTCTAATTGTGAGGTTAATGACTGAGAGAGGCCAATGTCCTGATTGTGAGGATTATATATTATGGATAGCGCTGCATGCCGCAGCAATATATATGTATATATGTATATAGATTGGGTTGCACGATGCAGCGATACATTTGGTCAGGTTGCACGCCGCAGCGATATAGCGCTTGTTTTGTACACCGGAGTTTGCACACCTACATTGAGCGCCGTCGATGAGATATATGGACCGGGTTGCATGATGCAGCAATATATGGATCGGGCTGCACGCCGCATAGGTTATTATATGGTACTTATTGAGTGTGAGTGCTAAGTTTAAGCGCTGATTGGTAAGAGTTGAGTTATAAGTGACTGAGAGTCTTGCCCAAGGGGCTACATATTTATACATGTACATGAGTGATGCTTTGCCTGAGGGGCTGGTTTATGAACTTATTGATTTTCACAGCTCTTTAAAGTGAGGTTCTATCAAATATGTTGATTTATTGATTTCTTTTACTCATCTTTATACTGAGCCTCTGTCGAAAATATTGAATAAATATTTTTAAACAACTTTCATCTAAGATGGGGTTTATGAGATGTTCAGAATTTAATCACTGATTTTGTTTTGTTATTTCTACTGAGATTTTCATGTTATGAGGTATTTGTGACGCTTGTTTTACCCGAGGGGCCGATTATGATTTTCATCTCTTTTAGTATAATGGTATTGAACCCCTAATGAAACCGTTGGAAGGAATTTTCAAATGATTTTCACCAAAAAGCTAGATTTTAAATGAGACGATTGACTCGTATTCTTATTTGAAAGCCTGTTATGCTTATTGAGTTTATCATAATTGTGGATTCATCATTTCCTATTGCTCAATTTTTATTTACTTTTATTACTTAGTGGGTTGGAGTACTCACATTACTCCCTGCACATTGTGTGTATATTCAAGTATTTCGTAACCCGGTAGCGAGTGTTAATTGCTCAGACGTAGAGTCATCAGAGTTAGCAAGGTGGTTGCGCGACGTTCGCAACACTGCTCCCTTCCTCTCATTTTTATTACTGTATTTAGAACATTTTTAGACTCTTGTTGTATTAAGAACTTTATAGATGCTCATGACTAGTGATGCCCCGATGTCGCGCTTGTGTTATTATTTCGCATTTTTCTTTTAAATGTTTATTATGAGATTATTGGGTTATAAATGATATAAAAATAACTTCTATTGGAAAATAGTTACATTGGGAATTTTGTCGGCTGTCCTTGCTTTCATGAAAGCATGACCGAGTCCAGTTTGGAATCGTGACAATTTTCATCAGATGGCATTTAATCAAAAATATTCCTCAGTATTAAATACGCAGCCGTTACAGAGAATTTTGGCATTCATGATCTGTCGTTATATTCATCAATGGCCACCATTATTAGCATTTAATAAGGGCTTGATCCTAGGATCGTGTTCCCTAGGTATAGCTATAAGTAGTGGCGTCAAACACCATTGTAAGATACGAAAATTCTGACAAACTTATGTTACACAATGTTCTCAAGATAAATAATACCCCCTCTGTTTTAATTTATGTGAACTTGTTTGACTGGACACAGATTTTAAGAAAAAAGAAGACTTTTGAAATTTGTGGTCCTAAACAAGCCAAAAAGATGCCCAAAGTATTTGTGTGGTTATAAAAGTTTCTCATTAAGGTAGAATTGTAAGTTTAAGCTAAATTGTTTTCAAATTTAGAAAGGAATCTTTCTTTTTGGAACGGATCTTAAAGAAAATAAGTTCACATAAAATGGAATAGAGGGAGTACTTTATTTTTTGTTTAACTTTATTCTTATTGCTGCCTTGGAAGCCTTGCTCCCGTAACCAAGTTATTTGCTATTCATTTCGATTTCAACGCTAAGTCTTGTGTTTTATTAATTTATTTATTATTTTAGGATCAAATCGATTCGTTTCTCTATAAATCATACTATAAATCCGATTATATTGTTTTACGGTTAAACAATTATTCCTCTTGACATTATATTGACATAACTTCTACATGTAAAAAAGTAGGAAGGACCAATTCACCTTTACGTTTAAAAAAAATGGGCTCCACCATTTTATTTTCCATGACATAGTCATGTCTATTCTTTGAACATAAGTTGCGGAAATTGAAAATCATTGCATTTTCCATATTAAACATGATGAAACATTTACTCCTTAAAAAGGTCAGAACCCAAGCAAAGTAGACTTCAAGTGCCTAACCTATGGCCACGAGAGACTTTAAACTAATCCAAAAGATGAGGGGGAAAAGGTTGCAAGTTTAACCAATTTTTATTTTTGGTAAAAAAGAAAAATAATAGCAACTTATTCTTTGTATTATCAATTGATGAAACTTCCAACATGATGAGTAACTCCAAAAGCAATATGATCAAAACCAAGGATTCAGACTTATTTTTTACACTACTAAAAAATGGAATTAGCGACAAAAAATTATTCTATTTTGGGATTGTAGTCAAATTCTATAGCTAAACAAAAAAAATCTGTTGATAATCATATTTAGTAGTGGATTAGTGACTGAGTATCAAAAAAGTTATTAGCTGTGAGTGATTAGCAATAAATTAGTGACGAAGTTCGTAGGTAACTTCAGTTTTTATCAATGATAAAAGGCAATTTAGAAGAAAATTTCCAACTAGTACCTTGTAGCTCCCACGTTTCTATATTTAATGGCAAGGTTCTTATTGTTGCAAGTATCATAAGAGGGCATATAAGAATGTTCTTTTTAGCTTTCCTCCCCTTTTCTTCTTTCTCAAGCAAGTTAAATTGGGGTCAAAATAATTTAGGTTGGTACTATTACAATTCGAATGGATAGAGGATAATGAGCTTTTGTTTCATACTTTAGGTTTACATTGTAATCAAATTAAAGAGCCGCCCAAAAAATTGGCTGCTGTATTAAAAGCATATAGAGGATAAGTTTCATATGAATCTCTTTGGTCTAATAGAAACATAGACTACTAGGTATTTTGGAACTATGTTTGATCTTAAGAAAACCACACATGGTTAATCAATTTGACATAACTTCTACGTGTAAAAATCTAGGAAGGACTAATATACCTTTTTATTTAGTTAGATGCATCTTAATTTCCAGATAGAAGTCATGTCATATCACAATCTTTGAACATGAGGGTTCGGTTGAAAATGATTGCACTTTTTACTGAACGTGTTGAAGCATTTTAACTCCATAAAGAAAAACTAAAAACCCTAGCCGTTGGTTCAAATGTACACAAATATATGCGGTCGTCAAGTAATAGAGTAATAAAAAAATACCATTTCCACGAGGATTTATGATCAAATATTTGCCAATCTACACTATTTATATATGAATGTGAAGACGATGATTGTGAGTTTTATAACCAAATTACTACGAACTAATAAGCAAGCAAGAAAATAAGATCGCAAGTAGAGCAAACAAACACTTAGAAAGAATTCAATGAGAAAGGGATATTCCAAGGTTATGAGATTAACGTCTCTCCTATTGCGTTTTTCGGGTTGATGTAATAACTTGATTATGTAATTTGTTGATTAGCTGAGTTTATTATGCTCGCGAAGTCCTTTCAACGCGTCGCTTGCCTATTCAAGCCAACCTACGATTATATGTCGATAAAGTCAAACTTGATAAAAACGCATGTATATTTCCTGCGAAAATAACCAAGTAAGACAACTAGAATATGCTTATCCTAATCATTAATATATTCTCCAATATCCAGATTCAAGAACTTACCTTATTCAACCTTATATGCAATTTATAGTTCTCATTTTGAGTTCAACTATAAATCCATAGATAGTATTGTATTATTAGCTACACAATAGAATAATTAAGTGTAAGATAGAATAAACAAATTATATAATAAAATCAAGCAAAATAATCAACCGTCTGACTACAATAGTCAAGAACGACTCATAACCCCATGACATTCATGTTCATATATAAAAATCATCAAAATACATAAAATTTGTAAATACTAGAAGAAGAATGGAAGAATTGATAATGTTCGTGCTCCCGAGTGTTTCCTACTTGTGTTTTTCTTTCAAAGTTGTGTCTCCCCTACCAAAATAGGTTTAGATTTACTTTTATACGAGTTGGAGATGTCTTGGGGTCGAAATAACCGAGTCCCCACGAAATAAGACAACTTCACGTTACCAGCGGCAGGTAGCATAGGGCGTTAGCCCTGGCGCTGGCCTCTTTGGAGAATCTGTATTGTGCGCCACAGGTAGCTCTCCATAATGTTGTATTCTGGACCGGGCCTAAACGGGCCTGACGGGTCGGGCCTCGCGGTCCCACGGTAGAGACCGGGCCGTTACGGGCCTGGGGTCCTCACGGTAGAGACCGGGCCGTTACGGGCCTAAGCATACTGCGGTCCTGGGCCTAGCGGACCGGGCCTAACGGGCCTGACGGGGTTTTTTTTTTTAAAGTCAATATCTTGTATAGTAGTCATTAGTATAGTTTACTAAGTTATTAGTATAGTATATATTGTGTTGTAGTAATTAGTATATATTGTATATTATGTATATAATGTGTTGTAGTAATTAGTATATATTATATATTATGTATATATTGTGTTGTAGTAATTAGTATATATTGTATATTATGTATATATGGATATATGTTATGTATATAATGTGTTGTAGTAATTAGTATATATTGTATATTATGTATATAGTGTGTTGTAGTAAGTAGTATATATTGTATTTTATGTATATATGGATATATGTTATGTATATATTGTGTTGTAGTAATTAGTATATATTGTATGTTATGTATATAATATGTTGTAGTAATTAGTATATATTGTATATTATGTATATAATGTGTTGTAGTAAGTAGTATATATTGTATCATATGTATATATGGATATATATTGTGTTGTAACAATTAATATATATTGTATATAATGTATATATTGTGTTGTTGTAATTAGTATATTGTGTTGTATGTTATACATTGTATGTTATATATTGTATGTTATATAAATATTCAAGGATTGATATCGAAGTAAAGACAAAGAAATATTAAGAAAAAAAATATTCAAGGATAAAGAGCATATTTATTGACCAAAAGGGCATATCTTTTTTAGTCTTCCTTCCCCCAATGGAATGAGCACAACAAGGTACTAATACCACCATTAAAAGGAAAAAACTAAAAGAAGAGACATGCCAATGTACAAGTTACATCATAATTTACGTTGTATCTCTAACAAATCTCATAAATCCGTCAAGGTTGGGAGGAGGTTGTGTTGGCGGTGGTGGAAATGAAGCTTGTTCATCACCACTTCCGGGTGAAGCCGATTCCTCAGAAAGTTCAGCTATCATTTCTTCATACGCCTCATCTATTGCCGGTTGCGATTCTGCTATGCCAAAGTTTCTTCTTTCCGCGCGGATCCAATCTCTAAAAAGCATTTGTAGCAACTTGAAAATGTTCTAAAAAATCTAAAAGAATTTTAACATTAGTCCAATCTTGGGTAGTTAGCATTTCATCATCATCCTCACCACCTACCCGAGAATTAAACGTAGCATTAATTGGGTTTCTATATTCATACGCTTCTACTAAACTTTCGTACATGTAATTCCACCTAGTCGGGCAAGGTTTAGGAATCTTTCTTTCTCTAAGGCCATATTCGTCACATTTTTAAAATACTCTCTAAATCTAGTTCTACGGTTTGAATAAAATAGCTAATTAAGAGCCATTCTCACTTTTTCAATTTATATGATTAATATTCGCATACCATCACTAATAATTAAATGATAAATATGACAAATACATCTAACATGGAAAATATTACTAAATGCATGATTATGGGTTTGTGTTAGCATGCCTATTGCACTAGTGTTACTAGAAGCATAATCCATAGATATTGCCATTATTTTATCACTAAAGCAAAAATATCTACATATATCTGAAACAATGTTAGCTATAAACCTACCCGTGTGCCGTGAATTAATTATTCTGTATGCAATTCTGCATTATCCAGTCTTCATCTATCCAATGACTTGAAACAGTTAGATAATCACAGTCATTATTACTTCTACCAATATCAGTTGTAATAGAAATACGATTAGGTATATGAGTAAATAAATAGCGCAAATATTGTTCATATTCATGCTTGAATTTATAAATATCGGCCTTAACTGTTGCGCGAGGCCAACCTTTATAAGTAGGATTAAAAACTCTTCTAATATAATGAACCCAATTAGGATTAGAAGCAAAAGTATAAGGCAAACACATAACAGTAATCATTTTTGCTAATTATCCACGATCCTTATTTGGATCATAATATAAAATACCTCCAGTGACAGTGTTAATTCCTGGTTGAACTAGATTTGAACCTGTACTAGGGTTAACTTGAGAATCTACACTTGTCCTCCTCCCCCCCCCCCCCCCCCTCTTGTTTCGCTTGCATTTGGAAAAATGTAGCCCTATCTCTAGGGTGTAATTTTATGTGCCTAGTCAAACTACCCGTGCCGCTACGGTCTCCAGTAAATTTATGAACAAGTAATTTCCCACAAGTTTTACACTTAGCCTTGTCGTGCTCTCTTACTTGAGTAAAAAAATGCCAAACTAATGATGTTTCTTGACGTTTAGCAGGTTGTCTACTAAAAGTGGGAGTTTGTACAGGTGGGTGTGCCGGTTCATTACCTGAGTTATGAGCAGGACTAGTAGAGGTATCATCTAAATCTGGTGCTTGGGTTTCATCATCATCATTATCATCCTTATTTTCCTCTAAGATAGGTTCATTAGAATAAAGAGCATTCATAATTTCATCATCTAATCTATCACCTACTGCAACATCATGTAGAAATTCACTATCAGTAAATTAAAAACAAGGGTGATCACTATCAAGCATTAAGGGAGGCGGATTAGAACGTCTAGGTTGGCGACTACTTTCAACTTGCTTATCTTTTTTAGGTCGGGGAGCCGGGGGAAGGGTAATATTATGGCCACTACTTTCACCGGTTTTACCTTTTCCTTTACCGAACATTTTTTTCAAAGAAAATGACATACTAATTAGAATTATGCAAACTAAACAGCACAAAAATATATTATTAGCACGTAAGAGTTGAAACGAGTTTACCGTATTGCCGAAAAACTTCTTGAAAATTTAAAATCGTTGAACACTTGAAAACTTCAATTCAACAACTTCACAATTTTTCACGATTTTTCAACAATAAATTAAGCACTTGTACTAGAAAGATTGAAAGAGAGCTTGAGAGATATTGATGAATTGGTGAATAAAAATGAAAGAATGAGGAGGTATTTATAGTTGAGAAATGGGAAAAAGTGTAATTATATAAAGTTTGGGGTTAAATTAATGTTTGGGAGCCAAATGGCTATTTTTCAAAGTTCCAAACGGCTACTTTTTGCAAAGAGCCATTACTGAATTTTCAAAAAAAAAAAATTTAAAAATAACCATTGGGCCCGCCAGGACCGGCCCAGGCCCGCCAGGCGGTCCCGGGGCTGACGGTTCAATGCATTATACCGGCCCATCACGGTCTTTTGGGACCGGCAAGGACCGGACCGCCAGGACCGGTCCAGCAGGACCGGCAGGCCCGCCTGGACCGCGGTTCCGGTCCGGTCCCGGGCCTGAACCGGGCCACAATACAGCCTTAGCGCTCCATGCAGCTTGTGGCTCTACTTTGTGCCTTTTTCCTTTTTCTTTCCCTTTTCGCTTTACCTTCATCCCAAATTGCCTCCGGATGATTTCTACACATAAAAATATCGCTAAGTAGCACAAGTCTAATATTACATTACACATTCGAAATCTACGAAACATGAGTAAAATATGAGGCAATATGCATATAAATATACATACTTTAAGTCGGATATCACTAACAAAGTCATGATATTTGAGACCTATACATGTTGAATAGAATAGATATATATATACTCGGTAGCGGAGCTGAAATTTTCACCAAGGGGTATTAAAATATTTTTTAAAAAAAATAAATACACCGAAAAGTTTAGGGGAATCAACGTATAGTAAATATAAATAAAACAGAAAAATTTATCTAGTAATACAATATAATTTTCCCGCAAAAGAGTGTCGATCGACACCCCTATGTTGAATCATGTGGCTCCACCCCTATATATACTCTTAGAGGCAAAGCTAGAGTTCTAATTATGGATTCGACAGAATCTAATAGTTTTGGGCAAAATCTCATCTATGTATTAACAAATTCTTAACATGTGTAAATAATTTATTCAAAATTCAATATAATAAGGTGCCTTTTCTAGAATTCATAAACTCAAAATTCTAAATCCGCTTCCAGGTTATGTGATTAGTTGGCAGCTGGTATGGTAAAGTTGCAATTCTCATTCACATCATCCATTTATTGACTTTTAGAAAGCCAATCTGAAACATGGAATCCCAAAAATAAGAATATGTGCGTGCATGAAATACGCAGCAACCCCTTTTTGACGACTCATTTAATTTCTGCATGCAATTTTTTTTTAATATATTTAGCCAATCACCCAAGTTTTCATCTCATGTGGTGTTGGGGGGTTTGGATCGAACCCCTACCTCATCAGTTATAATAAAAAAAAGGTACAACCGAAGGTGACATAAACCTTACCTCAATGGTGTCATTCCTACATTGTAAAGAAGGGTGTATGTGCAAAATACAATTAATAGACCCCTTCTTCCCATTATATACAACTTAACTAACATAAAAGTTAGACTTTTCATATCTAATTCTAAAGGATGGTACTTGCCATTTATCCATAAAGAAAGGACCTTTGGCTTCATTTGGAATTTGCTGGAAATTTGTGTGTATGATTCCTTCTGCTGAAGTAGCTGCATTCTTTGCAAAATAGTCTGCTACCTAATTTGCCTCACGATAACAGTGGGTGATAGCAGCATTAGCATGTTCTAGGATATCAATAGTATCTTCGATCTCCTTCCTTAGCGCGTAGTTGTGCAAATTTATGTTTTGAAGCATATTGTGAATCACCAAAGAATCAATTTCCACCATGAATCTGTTGATTCTATTGTTGACACACCACTCGCACCCAAATTTAATGGCTCTTAATTCCGCGACATTGCTGCTACCACGGGTGATAGGGATCGAGAAGGCCATGACAAATTCTCCATTATCGTTCTTGAGAATTCCTCCTATCCCTGGCTTTGCCACTTTATTTGTTGAAGCTCCCATCAGTATTAAGCTTCAGTTTTCCTTGCTGGGGGTTCTCCCATAATACACATCTCCATATTGGAATAGGTTTGAGTCGCTCGAATAACTCACAGTTCCTATACCAATTATTATGAGTGAGAATAGAGAGAAACTTCCTATTCATAGTAACATTGATGTTCCAGAGAATTTGTGATTTCATCTTGTATTGATTGAACATTTTACTATCCCCAAATTTGCACGAAGTATATCTTCTCCATATTTCCCAGCAGACAACAATTGGCAGGATATGTAAAATCATCTTATGAACTAAATTGTTTGGTTTCCTCTGCCACCATTGGGTGAGGACACCACTAATGGAACCAGATATATGTTGGATTCCAAGAGAATTTCCAAAGAACTTCCATAACCTAATAGCAGCTTCACTCCCGAAGAAAACATGTTGCATACTTAAACATTGAGGGATACTACAACCATTGCATTTTGAAACAGGTTGATTGCCAAACCTCTAGATGGTGCCATCGAAAGGAAGCTTTTTTTGATCATTATCCAAATAAGAAAGGACATTTTGAAGGGGATACTGTTGTGCCAAACTTTACCAAGAAAAGGATTTCTTTGTTTAGTGGTTCGAACCACATGCCAAGCAGTGATGTTAAAGTAATGACCATCCTCGGTGAGTCTCCAAGTAGCATAGCCCTTTTGATCTTGTCTTCTTCTTGGGATATCACTCATATGTTGAGCAATTTCAATTGGAAGAACTCTTTCCAATTTATTAAAATCCCAATTCTCACCTCTAAAGAATTCCGCAACTAAAATTTTCCCAAAAATTCTAGAATGATTGACTATTTTAGCGAGTGGTCCTTTACCGGTCCAATCATCCCACCAGAAGCTAAATTCCCCTATGTTAATATTCCAGTATATATTCTTTTCAGCTCTATCTCTAATTTGAAGCATACCTCTCCAAGAGTGTGAGCCCCCGGATTTATTAGCTTTAGAGAATGGGTGTGCTCTAATACAATATTTGGCTTTTAGAAATACAGTATTTGGCTTTTAGAAAATCAGCCCACAAATAGAGGCATGTTCTGAACCTCCACCACCTTTTGATTGAGCAAATCTCATTTATCTCCTCCATCCTTCTAATACCTATTCCCCCTTCTTCTTTTGGAAAGCATAGGTTCTTCCATGAGCTCCAGTGAAATTTGTTCTTATCATCATGGGAACCCCAGAGGAATCTAGCAAAGTATTTCTCAATGAGATTAAGCGTAGCTTTTGGAGGGGACAATGCATAAAGGGTGTATAGGGGGAGAGATTGTAGAACATTTTTAATAACAACCACTTTCCCTCCATACGATAGCATCTTTCCTTGCCATCCGCTTATTTTCTTAACAATCTTTGCAACCATCTCCTCAAAGTAACAAATTTTCTTCCTTCCTATATAGATAGGGAATCCTAGATACTTGAAAGGAAATTGTTTGTCCATGAAGCCAGTGGTTCTCCTGATTCTATTTATCCTTCTCGCTTTTGTATTGGGAGCTCTAATGAAGAAGCTCTTATTCGCGTTGAGTTTTTGCTCAGAAGAATTACCATAGTTCTTGATATTATTCATGATGAGCTTGGTGGATTTATTGTTGCCTGCCGTGAAGATTACAATCTCATCCGCATAAGCGAGATGATTAATTTGAGGACCTCTTGTTGGCATGTTAAAATGAGTGAAATTGTCGTCTCCATGAAGCTTGTTAAGAGATCTGGTGAGAACCTCAGAACCTAGAATGAACAAGGTAGGAGAGAGGGGATCTCCTTGCTTCAGCCCCTGTGAAGATGTAAAGAAACCATGCTTGGTGCCATTAAGAATAATAGAATACCAAATATTGGAAAGAAGATTCTTCGTGGTATTAATCCATTGTTCTGAGAAATCGAATTTTTCCATCACTGCAATAATGAAGTCCCAAGACATTCTATCATATGCCTTTTCTATGTCAAGTTTAAGCACAATATTACCTCCTTTGTTGGGGCCCTTTATACCTTGAACAATCTCCTGAGCAAGAAGGACATTTTCTGTGATCAATCTGTCTTTGACGAAGCCACTCTAATTGTTAGAGATTAATTTGGGAAGGAGTGAGTTAAGCCTTTTGGACAGGATTTTAGTGATGATCTTGTTGGAGATATTGCTGAGGCTAATAGGCCTTAACTCAGAGAAAGTTTCAGGGGCTTCCACTTTTGGGATCAACACAAGGCACGTGTGAGAGAAGAACTTAGTCAGATGTTTACCATTAAAGATGTCCTGGACAAATTGAATGATGTCGTATTTAATGATGTTCCAACAGCTTTAATAAAAGGTCCCGTTATAACCATCAGGGCCAGCAACGCTATCCCTACTGATACTGAAAAAAACTTCTTTAATCTCTTCTTCCATTGGAACTGAGTCAAGGATGTCATTCTCCTCATCAGTGATACACCTAGGAATGCACTCAATAATATTCGGGTTCAATTCTTTGCTGGGGAGATTGAAAAGCATCTTATAGTGCTTGATTGCAGCCCTTGTAATTTTCTCCTCACTTGTAATCCAATTTCCTTTGTGGTTTTTTATTCTGTGTATTTTAAGCCTCCTTCTCCTTCCTCTGATGACGCTATGAAAATACTGTGTTGCAGTCTACTTCTTCAAACCATTGTATCTGGATTTTTGTTTCAGGAGAGACTCTTGCATAGCATGCCATCTTCTATACTCTGCCTGACATTTGTTTAAGTTTTCTCTTCTTTGTTCAGTATTTTGTTCCTGGTCAATTTCTTCTAACAGCTCTACCTCTACTTCCTATTTGTTAACATGGTCGTAAATATTCCCAATGTCATCCCTGGACCATTGAGTAAGTTTCCTGCTCAAAAGTTTAAGCTTTTGCTTAAGTTTCCACATAGGATTTCCTTGAATATGAGTGTTCCAGATCTCGCTAACAAGTTCATAAAACCCTGCTTGCTTAGTCCAGACGTTTAAGAACCTGAAGTACTTGATATTATGAGAAACATTGTTGTGGCATTTGAATAGGAGGGGTCTATGGTCAGACCCAGTTCTGTTATGATGTTTGACGCTGCACGCTTGAAACAATTGTGCCCAGAGGTCATTAATGAATATTCTATCAAGTCTTTTCCAAATTCTTTTCCTTGTTCTTCAGTTGTTGCACCATGTACATTTGGGGCCAATAAAACCAATGTCTGAGACTTCATAGTTGTTCATATAATTTGTAAAGTCAAAGCTCCTCGACATTTTGTGAGGGTTACCTCCCAACTATTCATCAGGATCCATGATAACATTGAAGTTTCCTCCAAATACACCAAGGTCCGTTGATAATAGAGTATATATTCTCTAAGCTCCCCCAAAAATCCTTTCTTTCGGCTGAAGTACATTTGGCATACACCGATGTGATGTAAACTTCGGGGTCATACATATCATGTATAAGTTGAATGGTAACTTGTTGTTCCTCGTCTGCAATAATAGTTGTTTTACTGTTCTGCTTCCAGAAACACCAAATTTGCCCATTCGTGTTAGCATAGCAGTGTTAAAATCCTTGGTATCTCCTGTAACCTTCAATTTTATTTTTGTTGGAAAAAGGTTTCATAATTGCTACGAAATCTATTTTGTTGATGTCGCACAAGTTCTTCAATCTAGGTAAGGCCTTCTTGGACCTCACTCCCCTTATATTCCATTAGATAGTACTAATCATGGAATAACAAATGGGGAAAATCAACATTGACTCCTTCCCCTCGAGGAATGTTGTAATTTGTCTTTGCTTTTTCCAGTCTTTCTGTTTCTGCTTCTTCCTCTTTTAATGGGAGAGATACCATGTTTATTAGATATATCCGTTAATTGAGTTTTTTCAGGATCTTCTGGTTGTTTGTTGAGTAACTCTGCGATGTTAAGTGAGGTAGATTCACCAGTATCCTCACTCACTACTTCATCCATCCTGGTGTTGATCTGTACAACTTTATCTTGAAGGTTGTGATCCCCTAAATCCACAACAACTTGGATGCCGGGGTGATTTTTGATTTCGGATGGCAGTGAGGATGACTTTGTATTAGAGACCTCTTTCTTGTTGCTTTCATGTTGATCCCCCATGTTAATACTCTCACAGTATTGTGGTTTTTCTTTTGTACTAGATCCCTCTTCCTTGCTCTCGTTTGTTGCAACAGTGTTGTTGGGCTTTATTTTTGTTTCTGTACAATAGCATTTGAGTCATATTTAGTATATAATCATCCTTGTCTTTGTTGATATTCATATTTTCCAATTCCTTGAGACTGTCTTCTTATAGAACTCTTGGATATGTTCTTTTTGTTGCTTCCTAACGAAAGATTGAAGTTAACAAATCTTTTTTTCTTGGGCATCTTCTTTTTCTTTTTCTTAGTATTCTTGATATTATCCATATCAATGTCTGGTTCTATGTTCTCTTTCTTCTCAACCTGGTCATCGTCCATTGAATCAATTTTTCTTTTTTCTTGGTCATGTATCTCTTGATAATTTTTCCTTACCTTTTGTTTATTGCCTTGAAACAGATTGTCTTCTTCCTTCTCACAACCTTGAGGCCTTGTTCATTCACTTTCTTATTTTTCTGTGTGGCTTTGAACTGCTTCTTTTTTCTTTTTCTCTTTGTGTTTGGAACTTGCCAATTTTTTCCTCCATGGTTTCCTTTTCCTGAATTTCAACTCTGTTAATATCTCCCTCATTCTGTTTTCCTTTCCTTCCAGACCCCACCTGGTGGGAGTATACTGGGTAGTTGTTGTTCTGTTTTCCTTTCCTTGATTCCCCTGTTTCATTCTTCTTCTCTTTATTCTCCTCTTGTTTTGATTTTTCCATTTTCCCAACAATTAATAAGATAATGCCCAAGCTTTCTGTAGTGCTTACAGTACTTCGGAACATTTTTTCTATTCAATATTTTGTACATACCCAATCAATGGGATGTTTTTATCTTCTGATCCTACAAAGACAGAAGCATGGAGAGGTTTAAGAAGGTCTATTTCCGCTCTTACTTTGACCATGTTTGGTCTTGTTTTGGTTTTAGTGGCAATATCCAGTTCCAATGGAGTTCCTGCTGGTCCTAAAACTTTCTTGGCATAGTGCCAGGTATGCATATGAAATGGGAGATCGGGGAGTAATGCCCAAACTGTTGCGATTGGTAGATCTTCCTACGGTTTGAAGTCCGGCGTTCATTTTTGTAGCCACATTTGAGCTCCGGCAATTTCCACAACTCTCTTGAATCTGATAATGTCAAATCTTCATCGTTTGTGAAATCAAGAAATACATTATAGTTGTCATACACCCCTATCTTCACTGTTCCTTTCAGAGCAAATTTCTCTGAAAATTGTGCCCTAATTTTGTCAATTTGGGGTCTAATTTTCAGAAATCTTCCAACAAGGGTTCTTTTACACTCTTCAGCCATCCCCATAGTAGTCTTTTGCCTTAAAGATAACAGCCGACATTCCATTATGATTCGTTCTTCTCGCAATCACAGCCTCCTGCTCCTGACGACTTGGGATCGTTGTGGAGTTTAGTGTTGTGCCAAGAGTAGTAGCATATGAGGATTTCTTCACAATTGTTTCATGTGTCTGCTTCGCTCCATCGGGAGGAACATGTTGCAGGCATGCCGGTAGGCCGCCGCCTGGTGGCTCCATGAGTCGGAGCGTGTGGTTCAGACGCTTGTATAGAAAGTTACCGTTGGGAGTGTTTTATTTTAGAGAAAGAATTTTTAAGTTCGTTCTGCACGCAACTTCGTGAACAAAATGTATATAAGAAGTTAACAACAATCGGCGGCGTCAGCCCGTGGTTGAAGGGATTAAGAAATTTAATCTTAGCATACAATAATGCATTATTTGGCTAGAGGGATTAAAACTCACCACATAACTTAAGCAGATTTGCGCTGGCCGCATAAGAAAATATTAATTTCCGCGTAACTAATGTAGTGCTTGTTTGTCTGTATTAAATAAAATACACGCATTATACATAAATATCTACTATATAATATGCTCATACTTTCAACTATTAAACAAATACTAATATCCACTGTTTGCTCTTTTACCACAATAAAATTCCATAATAGTAAAAAGTGAACCTAACTTCATAGGAAGTTTGGAGGTCAAGCATTAGGGTGACGAGCTTCGAGGGACGTTTTTCTTTGGAGCGGAGAGGCGACGATGGGGTGGGGGCCTCCCTTTTTGTGAACTGCTGCTCCTGTCTCTCTCCCTCTAATGCCAAGGAAATTAGGATCATTATACTAGAAGAATAAGGTTTGAGGGCCGGGTCGGGTCGAACCGGTTTGGATAGGGTTGGGGGAAAACTTGGGCTTTCAAAATGGTTTGGCCCAATTCCATTTAAAACAACCAGCCTTTTCGAATTTCCTCTTCTTTTTGTTGTTCTTGTTTTAATTAATTAAAAACCTAAATTAAACTCCTAAATTAATTATTTTCTAAATTAAGCTAAAAACCTAATATAATATTTACAAGGATTAATTACTTCTAAATTAAAGGGAAAATTATTGATTTAGAATTAAAAGGCTAGAAAAGCAAAAGTAAACTAATTTTGTAATTTTCATTTTTCTGGTAATAAATTAAAGAAAAAGATTCAAAATGAGTTGAAATGGCTATACTAGACCTAAATTAATATTTACGTGTTAAAATATAAAAAATCTTAGGGAGGGTCAAAAATTACATATCTACAACTACGTCTCCAAGTGGGTCAAAGCAGTGGCTCTCCCGACCAATGATGCGCAAGGGGTAACATGCTTTTTAAAGAAGAATATTTTCACACGTTTTGGTACCCGAAGAGCTATACTCAGTGATGGCGGAACCCACCGTTGTTGAAAAAGTATGGAGTTCGTCATAAAGTGACCACCCCGTACCACCCACAGTCGAGCGGGCAAGTTGAAGTGTCCAACAGGGAGATTAAAAGTGTCCTTACAAAAAACAGTGAATGCAACAAGAACTAATTGGGAAAAAATGTTGGATGATGCATTGTGGGCGTACCGCACAGCCTTCAACACCCCAATTGGTATGTCACCTACAAGCTGGTGTTTGGTAAGGCATGGCACCTCCTGGTTGAGCTCGACCATAAAGAACTTTGGGCATTGCGGCAGTGGAACTTGGACATGAAGATAACAGGCACTAACAGAGTCACTGGGTTACATGAGCTCGAGGAATTCAGGTTCCAGGCGTTCGAGAGTGCTAGATTATACAAAGAAAGGATGAAACAAATGCATTATAAGCACATCTTGGATCGGAACTTCAAACCCAGAGATCTAGTATTGTTATACAACTCGAGATTGAGATTGCTTCCGGGTAAGTTGAAGTCCTGATGGTCAGGACCCTTCAGAGTGGTGCAAATGTTTCTTAAGTGGAGCTGTAGAGATTGAATCAGAAGATGTGACAAATAAGTTCACAGTGAATGGGCAAAGGTTGAAACATTACCTTGGAATGGCTAAAAGAAAAAGGAGATAGAGAGGTAATAACTTTGAAAGAGCCCCCAGTATGCGAATGAGGAATGATGATGAAAGCTTGCGTCGTGCCGCGACGTTAAATCAGCCGCTTCCTGGGAGGCAACCCATGATTTGTTGTAATTCATCGTGCCACGACATTAAATCCAGTGCTTGCTGGGAAGCAGCCCAATTTTTTGTGTTTTTCTTTAATTTTGTTTTTCGTGTTTGCTTTTCAACAACAACAACTACCCAGTATAATCCCACAAAGTGGGGTCTGAGGAGGTTAATGTGTAGACGAGCCTTACCCCTATCCGAAAGGGCAGAGAGGCTGTTTCCAATCGACCCCCGGCTCAGTGAAGAAAAGGAAAAACAAAAACTCGTGTTTCCTTTTGAATTGGGAAAATATTGACATGTTTATAAATGCTGCAGGGATGAGGTTGTGCAAATTGGAATGACTCAGAGTGAAGAAATCATAAAAAGAAGGGGGAGGGGGGCAAAAGTGGCTAAGTCAATTACTTGTTAGGTTTTTGTTTTTATTTTCTCTTTTTTTCTTTTCTTTTCCAAGTTTCGTTCACAGTGTTCTGTTTTGTTTCGTTCACATGTAACAATTGCGGTGCACAGTGTTCCGTGTTTTTTTTGTTGTTTTTGTTTCATATAGTTTCGTACCACCCTCCCCGCTTTCTTCAGTTATAATTTTTCTCCTTGTTTGCAATTTATTGTTATGGGTTACTTTAGGTAGAAGTAATTGAATTGTGAATTTTGGAGCATAATTTTCTCTAGATTTTGTTGGTTTTTATTCATAGTGAGGTGTAAACTACACTTCCCACTACCTTACACAAATTGGGAGGTCAAAGCACATGTTACTTGCATTGATACATGACGGTAGAAATTATGCATATAAGAAATTCGACAAATTACCCGATTGAGGATTTTGTTAGTTTTTGTGAAGTTTGAGTAGAAAAACTCATTGTTTGGGGAATATGAACATCTCTTGGGTGTGGGCTAGCCGTCTGGGGTCTTTGCACTTAAATTACATTTGTTTTAGAACAAATGTCAACCCGCGGCCAACTTCGGCACGACTCGCGCGCGACGTGTACGTCTGCCTAACAATTTGATTTTCCATGATGAGAAGTAACCTTAAATCATTGTAATTAAACTGTAGTAGGCATTTGTACCCTGGTTGCACACGCTTTCGGGCTAAGTGTGGGGTGCTATGTATACCACTATGACCTAAGGTTATACATTATACTAATATGTGTTTTGTATCTCTTGCAGGCGATATGGCCATCTCGAAAACACCAACTAGAAGCCATAGAGCCGGTGGTAGTGGTAAGCCACCCCCAAAGAAAGCATTAACTGACAAGAATGTAGCAGACAAGTGTAATACAGAGGCATGAACAAAGGCTAGACATGATAAGGTAAAGACTGGAACTTCTGAGGTGGAGCCTGAGGCTACCTATTTGAGCACTGAGGGGCTCGCACAAACATAGCAAAGATCATGCCAAGCACGACAGTCTAGGCCAAGAGAGGTTCTGGTGCAAATTAGAGAGGGGGATTCAGAACCACCACTAGCCAAGAAACGGAAAGTAGCTGAGGTGAAGGAAAAGGCAAGGTGACGAGGGTTGTCGAGTCAGAATCTGAAGAGGACTCAGATGATGAGGAGGAGGCAGCGATTCAGTTATCGGACAGTGAAGGGGAGCCGAGTGTTCCAAAGGCTACAAACGTGTCGGATACGAAGTTCGTGAGTGAAAGTACGTGGAACAAATGGACGCATATAAAGACTAAACAAATCAATCCACTACTCTTTGAAAAACCGTTGAATTTTAAGGCTACCAAGTCAAGTTCTCCGGATATTTTGCGAGTCATAGAGCAGAATGGGTGGACACGCTTTGCTCAAGGACCGAATGGTGTAGACTCTTGTGCGTGAATTGTATGCCAACTGGGACCCTGATAGGGGCACTTACATTGTTTGGGTTCATGGGGCTCAAGTTGATATTTCCGCCTCGGACAATAAATAAGTACTACCGCATACCTACACAGTCCGACTCGGAGTACTGGAGGGGAGAACAAAGACCGAATGTGAACCACATACTTGAAGTTCTGTCTGGGGATCTGGACCAGCTGAGTGGCAAGCTGCTGATGGTGGCAAAGACGTACATGAACAAAGGTTAATCGTACTCTGACAATTTTATGTAAGGCAGAGTTTTTTTTTTGGGTGAAAGTGGAAAAGTTGATGGCTAAGTCATCCTTACTGCCACTCTACAAAACCGTACATGAGATTTTCACCTCATACGGCCTTCTTTCGAGGGGCCCGAGCCATCATTGAGGTACTACTCAAGAAGTGCTAGAATTCTAACCTTGTGTTAGGACCTACGAGCCAAGGGACATTCTCAGGTAGATAATTTATATGGGGTGTAGGCCTCCCAAAAGGTAACTGAGGCATGCAACGGTTTCCTCGGGCCGGACGGGGATTGGCCCTCGAGTGCAAAGGCAGAAGGGAGCTTGGCTGCAAGATCCACCCATCAAGTAGGGAAGTAAGTCGGCCTTAGTGATCCGACAACGCCAGTCACCGAAAATAGCCTTGAGCAGACATAGAGCTGTCAAAACGGGCCGGCCCTTCAATTTTTTTTAAGAAAAAATGAATTTCTTTAAATCCTTAAATATTTTTTGTGACATAGTCGATTAATCATGTTAATAACTTCTGTTTGCTTCGAGCATAAAAAAATTGACATTTGACGAGGAATCTCGTAATTGAAATACAAATTTACTATATCTCTAACTCTTCCATTTTAAAGTTACATGAATATTTTCTTAATGCTTTTCTTTTATTTTCCTCATATTCAAGAATTACTTCAATAAGTTTAAGTGCTGAGGTTTTTTAATTTAGGATTAATATCATGTGCTGATTTCATCATTATAGACCATAAAATTCCTAAAATTTGCTAGTGGTCAATTGTATTTTTATATTAAAAAATGATCTTTTTCTATACTAAAGAGCAATTCAAATATTAGTAATATATTAAAGTAATGCAAACTTATCATTGGCCACTTAAAGTAATATTTTCTGTTGAAAATTGATTATTACTGACCAACTAAAATTTTTCGAGTTCGTTATTAATTAAGCAAACAAAAAAAATTAATTATGTCATATTACATGCATGTCAAAATGTAAATTCTAGTTGATATGGAAGGGTAAATGAGCAATCTAGGGTTGGGGATTATAGTAAATAGTTTTTTTTAGTTTTTTCTTTTTTAAATATTAAATAAATATTTAATATTTAATAGTTAATTAATTTGTTAATTTTTAGTCCACGGGCCGGCTCAGGCCTAGCCTCGGTCAAGCCTCAAGAGTCAGCGAGCTGACTTGGGCCGGGCTTATATTATTAAATGGGCTCAAAAAATCTTAGCCCAACCCTACTCAAGTAGCGGGCTGGGTTGGGCTGGCCTCACGGGCTAAGCCCATTTTGACGGCTCTAAGCAAACAGAACTACATGTTTTTACTGAAGTAATAAGATTAACGGGAACCTATAGAAAGTTCAAACATGAATGTTATTGAACGTTTAAGTTTGCTAAATGTGACAATAAAAACATATAATTGACAGTTCTAATGGAGCAAAAGAGAAAGATATTCTATTACATTGAATAATGGGGATAACAATTTGTCTTTAATTAGCATTGCTAGGCCAGGTGATTCTAGTCACACCACAAGCTCAAGCAAGCACTTAGTCTGAGCAATAAAAGTAAACCACTGGCTCTCTTGTCTTAATTAAGAACTAAATATACTTTTTTTAAAAAGAAAATAAAAAGGGAAAGAACCCCTTTTCTTGGATTTTTCCCTTATAAACAACTTGTTGGCTGAATTATGCCAGAAGTTGTTCCTGCAACATTAGCACAAGAAGCTTGAGCAGCTGGTTGATTCTTATAAGTAAGATCTACATCTTCCAATTTTATTCCTCGGCATGGATTTCTTTTACTGCAATCAAATTTCATCGCGACTCGTGTTGCTGAACTTCCATGTATATCTTGATATGTAATATCACTAATCGTCACACCTGACACCTGTTGAACAAGAAAATCAAGAAATATCTAGCGAATGTAGCGAAAACTTAATTGAATTTTACACCAAAGTATAATGGTTAGAGTAAAATCCATACCTGGCCAGGACAATTTTTGTTATATGGACAGTAATTCTGATCAATAACAATTGGATTTTGAACGTTAATCATTGTAGCATGTTGGAAAAGAACATTCTTTACAAAGCCAGTACTTGGTCTGCCCCATGTTTTGATCCTCACACCATTTTGTGTGTTCTTAAATATAACTGATTTTACTGTCACATTTTGCACCCCTGCTTCTTGAAAATCTTTGCCTAAACTCCCTATGCTGCTACAAAGATGACCACTATATTATTATATTAGGGATTTAATTTATCCGCCGACAAGGTAAATATTTTTACACTATCAGTGTATTTTATGGAAGGGGAGCCTTGGTGTATCTGGTAAAGTTGTTGTCATGTGATAAGGTGATCACGTGTTCGAGACGTTGAAATAGCATCTTGCGGAAATGCAGGTTAAAGCTGCGTACAACAGACCCTAGTGTTCCTGGCTACTCTTATCAGTGTATTTTATCTGTTGTAATACAATAATAAAAATAAGTACGCCTCAGCGGCTTTCATCTGTTATACTACACCTGCCTTATTTTCCAAGTTACTAAAGGACATCCCGATACACTAAGCTTCCGCCATGAGTGGGGTCCAGAGAAGTCCCCTTCATATTTTTCAAGTTACTGATCCCACTTATTACATGATTATTATTATTATTACCTGATTCCATGGCCAGGGCCACAAGCCATGTTTTGGATCCACAGGTTAGTAGTTCCAGGGCCAATGGAGATACAATCATCACCGGTGCTGATTTTCGAGTTCAAAATCGAGATGTCAGACGAAAACTGAACGTGAATACCATCAGTATTCGGGCTTTTACCATAGGCAAAAACATTGACAGCCTGCAACTTCACACTTTTGCACCCATTGAAGACAATGTGAAACATTTGGCTGTTCAATGAAGTTAGTCCTCTTATTGCTATATTGTTTGAGTTGGAAAATCCCAGGGTCTGCAATAACAAGAAATTAAAATCAGCACTTGAATATTAGAGTATGAAGCAAGAAATTGGATTTTTCATTTCAGTTCAAAAGCAGCATTTAAAATTCTTATAGTCTAAGGTCAAAACTCATTATTATCACTAGAGAATTTAATCCTAAATTTGAAAAATTAAATAAACCATAATACCAGGGTAGAAAATACTTGGACAGTTACTTACATAAAGTAGCTGTATATCCTTATTTAAAGGGAACGTTACACTCATCTAGAAATTTGTTAAATTTGAGATATGAACAACTTTTGAATTTGTTTTTCCAATGTCACCAGAATAATTAACCTTCTGTTGACCATACCAAGTCTCTAATGAAATTTTCAACAATGTGTACAAGTAGAATACTTAATTATACAAAAATTTAACTTCTATACACTGACGATGAATTTTCACACCATCTGTAGTTACCTAAGAGAGAAACTACAGATAATTATGACAAGTTAAAGTACACTAAAAAGGGTAGTCCGATGCACTAAGCTTCCGCTATGTGAGGGGTTCGGGGAAGGGCTAGACCACAAGGGTCTATTGCACTCAACCTTACCCTGCATTTCTGCAAGAGTTTGTTTCCACGGTTCTAACCCGTGACCTCGTGGTAGTTACGCCAAGGCTTCTGTTCAACAAGTTAATATACACTGATAGCATAAAAATTTTACGACTTACCGTAGCGCCGGTCGGGCAGTTCTTGCCGGAGGTCTTGCAAGCCCACAAACCATTCCCTTGGCCATCAAGAATCCCACCATGAATGGAAACTCCATCAACACCTTGAAATAAAAGCCAATTTTTGGAATTTCCAATCACATTATAATCAGAGGGTGCAATAAGTATGCCATCTATTTTTAACATTATTGCTCTATTCTTGCATTTTCCTTTAAAATGTGCTTGTTTAACCAAATACTTTCCTTGTGGGACAAATATAGTGGCTGGTTTTAAAGAGCCACAAGCTGCTGCCCAAGCATTTAACAAAGCCTTTGTTGAATCAGTTTTTCCATCTGGTTTTGCACCAAAACTTTGAACATTTAATGTCACAATATCATCAGCTATGGTTTTAGTGAAGAAAATAGAGAGAAGTGAAATAAGAAGAAGAGAAAAAATGGGGTTCTCCATTTTCATATTTTTGATGAAGTGATTAAAGAGTAAAGACTAAAACAGAGAATATTATTAGAGTTGAGAAAGAAGAGAAACATTAGAATATGTTGGTCACATGTTAAAGACTTTAACCACAAAAAGACAGATTAAAACAATTAGTAGTAACTAAAAGTTTTTTGTATATTGAAAGAAGCTAAAGGAAGCAGTTTGAGATTATATGTGGATTGGAAATCTTTTTCTGTTTTGACTTAATATGTCAATGACCTGAACTGGTTTTCCTTTTTAAAGAAAAAATAAAAACAGAGGAATTTTGAGATGAGAAAAACCGAAATTAGTTATCAAAGACTTAAACATAAAAATTTCTTCAAGTAAATGAAACACAGAAGAAAACTGAAAAGGTTCCAAACAGTTCTCTAATCTTTATTCAGTTAATTTAATCATCTTCCAAACGCATTCAAACGAAGTATATAAATGTGAACCATATATCACTCTTTCATTGCTAATTTTTTCCACATTTTTCTTGTTTTTCAAGGAGAAGTTGAAGACATAAGCTGCAGTTTGTGAAAAATAGTGGCTGTGTGCATGCATTACATGCAACGTGGGAATGCACCACTAGCGAAAATCATGCATAAATAACTGTAGTTTCATTATATAATTTAAAATACACAAATTTTATACAGCTTTTCCGCTATTATTTTTACAGCGGCTATACAGTATTATTTTTCGATATTATCACTTTTGGTCCTTGCCAGAAACTATTTGCATTTGATAGCGAAAAAAGTGTATAGAACATGTATAATTTTTGTAGATAATATATTCAAAATATATAATATTTTTATATTTTTCGGCTATTATTTTTATAGCGGCTATATAATGTCATTTTTCCTAACTTAAATCACTTTTTAAAAGTTCCAATACAAAAATGTGTCTCTAATTTGTTTTTGACGTGCTCGTTGCAAATTCAATCAACAATTTCACTTGAATAAACACAAGAAAATCGTGCATAAATAAAAGTATAAGTAATTTCACTTTTTTGGTCATACGAATAATGATAAATTCTGATTCTGACCTTTGTAATATTTGGCTGAGCTTAGTACATTTAACTTTCAATTAATTAATTATTTTTATTTATTTATATAGAAAATATATTATCTTTAGACTATTTGAAATTATACTGATTATTTTTTGAAAATATGGTGTAACAAAATTGTGTCTTAAACCTGGATTATTATTTGACCTGCGCATCACGAAATACAAATACCGTCATATTTATGGAATTTGTTGGACTGACAAAATTTGTTGGATGTTGAACAAGTCAAGTTATATTTGGAAAAAGGAAACACACACACACACGTCAAGTTAAGAAGTCCTAAGGCCTTGAACTCCTTATTATTACTTTTAGCTCGCTCCAGAAATTATTTATATTTGATAGTCGAAAAAGTATATAAAACTTGTATATTTTTAGTATATGACATACAAAATGTATACATACAAAAATATACAAAATTTTACATATTTTTTGGCTATTATTTTTACCGCGACTATAGTGTCATTTTTTCTATAAAATAAAACATGATAAAAAGTGGCTATAAAGGTGCAAATAACGGCTTCAAGTTGCTTAAGCGTAAGCAGAAGAGGAAACCAAAAATTGCACCTTTTAGTACAACTGAAATAAGATGCAGTCATCATTTGAATATGATATCATTTGCTAGTTATCCCTTTTTAAGTCATTCCATATCCGAAATACAAGATATTAACAAATGAATTCACATAGTAAAAAGTCCACAATGAGAAATTTTAATGCTCTTTACCAAAATGAATTCATCGAACTCTAACTGTGGAGGAACTATTTATCTGTCAAATTGACTCACTAAACCTTATAATTCTACAGAAACAAGTTTCAAATTGCAATATGACAAGTACAGAACGAAGAGTCAATGTGGTAAGCATTTAGATGTTATTGATCAAGTTGAGATTGGGAACAGTGGCGAAGTCACATGGTTAACTGACCACCCTTCGTCGAAAAATTGCACTAGTAAAATATTACGTTTTAAAAGTATATAACACATATTGAACCCCCTTTGTCTGGATTTTTATCACTTCTTTCAAATTTGAATACTCTTGAAAAAGTTCCTAGCTTGAACTAATATTATCATGGTTATAGACTTATAGTTTGATATAGAAAGAAAACTCGAGGCCAATTACAGAACATAATTTTCAGAAGAATGCCTATAAATTTAAAACAAAGATAATGCAATGCAGCATCAGTCTGCTGAGCTTCTTTTAGAAACATGCAATCAATATGGTTTTCTAACAGTATAGAGTATATACAGATTCTATAACATTACAGTTGCAACAGAAGCTATTACTGTACAGACTTGTGGCTTTCATAGTTTAATCTAGTGCATTTCTAGTCATATAGGCTTGAAATCTCAGTTGATACGGGCATGTTTCCCACCCAATCTGTTCGGCCCTGAGAAATTGTCCTCAATGTGTCATACACTTCCAACATTGTTGGCCTTTCATTAGGAAAGAACTTCACACAGTTACAAGCTAATTCAAGAAATTGGAGGATTAAATCATCGACTCCTTTTCCAAGCAAGTTTCTATCTGCATCAAGTAGACAAGGCGAATGATCAAATAGATTTCTCGAGCTGGTCAGTTCATGTGGTTCCCTCCCCGTTACAAGCTCGAGAAGCACAACACCAAAGCAGTAAATGTCTTGCTTGTAAGAACCTAAACCTGAATATTCAGCTACTGGAAAAAGACTCCAACTTAATGCAGTGTCATTCTTACTCCAAAATTTGGCTTCCCAAAAATTGGATATTTTAGGTTCAAAATTTTGATCTAGCAATATACACCGTGTGCTTATGCTTCCGTGTGTAACATGTAATTCGTGCCCATGATGAAGCCACGCAAGGCCTTTCGCAATCCCAAGTGCAAGTTTAACTCTCAGAGGGAAATCCAAAATCTCGACCTTATCTCCCGTCGAGTGCAGCCATTCATGAAGACTTCCATTAGGCATATATTTGTAAACAAGAAGTTTCTTTTCTTTTTCAGTACAGAAACCTACAAGAGGCAATAGATTCCGATGTCTCAGGCCACCGAGAGTTGTTATCTCAGAGACAAATTCTTCCTCCAAATTCTCCCATTCATTGAGCTTCTTGATAGCAAGTGTCCAGCCATTTGGAAGAATTGCTTTGTACACTTTGCCCAACATTCCATTTCCTACTAAATAGTCTTCACTAAAACCAGAAGTTGCTTTTTCCAGCTCCTCAAAACTCATTTTAGGAACAAACTTCTCCAGACCCCACTAAGTGGGATTATACTGGGTTTTTGTTGTTGTTGTATACATAAAATAATGGAGAAAAGGCCATTATTGCCCATGTACTATTGTCATTTAAGTACGTTTCTCCCCCGTTATACTATACGTTCAATCCTCACCCTACAGTTAATAAAAATTATGCAATTACCTCTAACCCTAACGCCTCGTCGATGTACTATTGGCATTAAGCACGTTTCTCCCCCGTTATACTATACGTTCAATCCCCACCCTACAGTTAATAAAGATTATGCAATTACATCTAACCCTAACGTCTCGTCGATGTGGCAGCTGGTCTCTTTTTTTTCCCAAGTCAGCTGCCAACTCAGACTTCCACTAATGTTTCATCCCCAAACCCAGCGACCAAATCAAATAATCCATAAATTTATCTTGTGTTATTTTTTATTTTTAAGATAAAGGAAATTTTGTGGGTCCCATTTAATTTTAAACTTTTTAACTCTTTCTTTTTCTTCTCCTTTTCTCCTCTGTTTCTGGCGTTATCATCTTCTCCGTCGAATTCAAAATTCAACCAATCAATTTTGACTTCTAGCAAATTCAGATCCTTTTGTTTTAATCATGTCTATAAAGAATGGGGCTTCATATCAAGATTTTGATTTATGTTGTTTCCTGTGAAAAGTACAAGATCGTAATAGTAGGATTGAAAAAGGTCGAAAACCTCCATTACCACCCATGACAGACCCATGAAGATTTTGAGGCCGGTAGGAAGAATTTTTGCCACAAACAAGGGTTAAGATAAAGAAAACTCACCGATAATCTTTTGGTCAAATCTGAGAGTGCTTCTTCATCGGCGGGCATTTTTCCGGCAACTCCACCAAAGATGGAAAAAATTACTGGTCTGCCAATATATACGCACTGCTTTGAAAAGTCAACAGGCAATATTGTTCAACGTTGACAGTTTCAACCATTAACAATTTAGCTTATTGTCTCCCCTCATTGCATCTTTTCAACAAGCCCACCGAAAAAGAAGAAGACGATTAATGGCCTGTCACCTTTGGGATTAATCGTAATTAACAGTCCTGGCATTTTCTACCCATTCAGAAAAAACTCACTCTTTTGCTAATTTCATTATCATGAACTTAAACAATCCTTGATGAGTTTTGAAAGCTTTCAGTTTGGCAGGCTATGGCGTTAGAGAAGCATAAGAACTGATTTTGAAAAAAGAAGAAAGAGAAAAGAAAAGGAAAAAAGGAATTAAAATAATTTATTGGGTAGTGAATTTACAAAAATGCCGACATGCATTATTACATGGCAATTTATTTGATGGTCCTGAATGCCACAGTGTCAAAACGCTAGGATTAGGGGCATTTTTACTTACTTTGTTAACGGTAAGGATGGATTTGAACGAAAAGTATGACGGGGAGAAACGTGCTTAAATGTCAATAGTTCAGAGGTAGTAATGGCCTTTTCCCCTAAAATAATTAATTTGACGAAGAGATTATATGTTCACGTGCACCGCAAAAAGGGCCTCAATCCACCCCTGACGGGCACATTGGAAAAATTAGCAAATTACATGTGGGACCCGGGGATAGGGGCACGTGAGGAAGGAATTGGGAAAATGGAGAACTAATAAATAATACTCCCTCCGTATCAAAGTAAATAAGGTACTTTTCTTTTTAGCTTTTTCCAAAATAAATGACATATTTCTAAATTTGGAAACAATTCCACTTTAAACTCCTCATTTTACTCATTTTACCCTTAATGAGAAATTTTTATAACCACACAAATATAATGGCCCTACAAACTTTTATCCCTTACGCTTTTAAGGCCACAAATTTAAAAAGTGTTCTCTTTTTTTTTTAAACTTCGTGCCGAGTCAAACTATCTCATCTAAATTGAAACGGAGGGAGTAGCAGGTTAAGTGAAATTAGGTATGCTATGTTAGTGACAGAGTTGTCTTCTATTTCTCATCCCTTGTATCCTCTGCATTCTCTTCCCCTTCTTCTAGGTTATTATTCTTCTATTCTTCTGTATCTTTCCTTCTGTATTTTGGTTATTAATTGAACAATCAGTCTTCTTCTGTTATTGTGAGTGTTCATATTTGGAGGTTTGTTACACAGAACGTAGAAAAAACTTACTGCTATCACATTTGTTCATTGAATAAAGAACAGCAGGAAATGTAATATGCGGCGCTAGCAAAGAAATGGAACTTAACTAATGCAGGGGAAAAACTGGAAATGTAAGAGGATCTTTACCTTGGAGTTGCTGCTTAAGTCCTCTTCACCTGGTGAATTGCTTCCTGAAGTTAAATGTTCCTTTGCCCTCAGTTTCCATTTGTCGAATGAGACTGTCTTGTTGAACACTTTGCTTGGAAATTGAAATAAGCCAAGGACTAACGTAAATAAAAGTAGCCAACCAAACACAAAAGCTTCAATGAACGAATTACGATCGTTATGTTTCCATAACCAAGAATTCTCACATCCTTTCAAGGGCTTCCCACAAAGCTCTGGATTATTTTCAAAACTCTCAGCTGTGATTTGTGCATTAACAAACAATGGCACTGCCCCAGTCAAGTAATTGTTGGCTACACTGAATGTCCGTAGGCGACGTAAAGAGCCTATTCTACTTGGAATTTCACCTTCTAGATTATTATTGTCCAACCTCAGCTCGTTAAGGAGAGCACAATTAGCTATATCAGGAGATATATTGCCAGAAAATGTGTTATTTGATAGATCAAGCATTACAACAAAACCAAGTATAACTGAAATATCAGAAGGGATATTTCCATACGACTTGTTGCCTGAAAGATCTAAACTAGTCAAACTTGTACAATTTCGAATGCCTCGAGGAAACTCACCAATTAATCCATAGTTTGAAAGTTCTATACCCAGTACCTTAGTCTCAGTAGGATGCCAGCAATTAATTCCTGAAAAACTGCAGATGATACCTTCTGTAGCATTACTGAAATCCCAACTGTCCAAATTATTGAAAGGGTCTTGTAATGAATCTTTTATTGATTTCAAGCAATAAAAATCACTTTCTGCAGCACTACAGACATAAATTCTGCTAAGTAATATCAATAGGAATGCAAGAAATGTCCAGATGAAAAAGAATGAATTGGATTTCTCCATGTATTTTGAGATACTTATTGCTAAATCTTGAATAAAGAGGAGGAAATATCAGCACTGAAAACCTTTCTGAAGAAGGATTTACTTCAATTTTAACACTTAATGATGCAAAGCGGTAGGGTCAAACTAGTCAGGCAAAGCAGTCAACTTCCTTGCAGTTTACTGAAGCAACTTGGAAAAAGCTTCAATTTTGTCCTTATTTATTGATGATTGTTGACTTTTAAGGTTTGATCTCTCAGCGTAAAGGTTTCAAACATGTGGAAGTTGGGATATTTTCTAATCAAATTAAAATTGAAATGGTACTCTTGGGGATTATAAAGCAAATTAAAGAATTTCACTAAAGAAGAATGAATATAGTTTATAAAAAAGAAAATGAGCAAGAAATAAAAGTTTTGAGGTTTTTTTTTTTTTTTTTGGGTTGTAAAGGAAATATTGCTATAGTTAATTTGAGTCATAACAAAAGGTAATACAATTAGAAAACTATCCCAAATTATTGAGTGTGTTGACTGCTTCCTCCTCCAAAATAAATGGCCACAACTCAATATTGTGGCCGTTACCGCCCCGTTTCTCTCAAATTATGCTTCTCTATGTTTCAATATCAGTATTTGAGTTGATCGGGTAGGATGGAATTGGTTTTAGATGAAAATGAGACACTTAATCTCTTAAAGGAAAACTTATTTTGGAAAAGTCAACTGAAAGTTGACTATTTGGTTAGAGGGCTCGGATGTGAATTCTGATGATTCGGTTAGCTTAGGGGGATGATTTGTGACTTAGGAGCGAAATCGAAATTGAATTTGGAGGTCCGGTGTAGAATTAGTCTTGAATTGGCTAAGTTTGAATTTTGGCGAATTCGGGTTGATGGGTGAAATTTTGATCCGAGGGTCGGAATGGAATTCCGAGAGTTGAAGCAGCTCCATTAAGTGATTTTGGATATGCGTAAAAAGTTTCAGGTCATTCGGAGGTGTTTAGGTCAGGTTTTTGATCGAATATGCAATTCGGAAGTTTTTAAGAAAATTAGGCTATGATTTGATCATAATTGAGGATTTTGATGTTAACGTTAGCGATTTGATGATTCGAGCAAGTTAGAATGAAGTATTAGATCATGTATGTGTTTTTGGTCGAGGTCCCGGGGGCCTTGCAGTGAATTCGGGTGGCTAAACTGGAAGTTTGAAGCATTGTTGCAGGTCGGTTTTTTCTGTCTTCTGGTATTCCGCATTGCGGAAAAGGAGCCGCGGAAGCGGTTCCGCAGATACGGAGGGAAGGTCGCAAAAGCGGGCAGGCATGGCCTAGGGTACTTCTGCATAAGAGGACAGGGGGGTCGTTTCAGCGGGTCCGCATAAGCGGATATTATACCGCATAAGCGGTTGATAGAGAACCGCATAAGCGAAGTCTGGCATCTTAAGTTTGGTCGCAAAAGCGGTCCCGCATAGGCGGTAGCGGAACCGCAGAAGCGAAACCTGGCAGAGGTTTTAGTGAACAGTGTTTCACGGTTTTTGAAAGAGAACAGAAACATTTTGGACTTCGTACTTAGGCGAATCTTGGGCAATTTTGAAGAGAAATCGAAGGGGTTTCATCAGGTATGAAATATTAGCCTCAAAATATTATATTATGGTGTAAAAACATTGATTAATCACTGAATTTCAAGGATTTAAAGGTTAAAAATGGAGGTTAGGACTTGTAACTTAAGGGAGTTAAAAATTGGGTTCTGAAAGGGCAATTGAACTCCGATTTTTGTAAATTTGATATGTATAGACTCGTGGCGAGACGAGGAATTGAGTGATGTAAATTTTGTAATTTTTCGAGAAGTGGGCCAGGGCTCAAATTTTGCCAGCTTCGTGATTTTTGGTGTTTTTCGAGTCTTTTCGATTGGGTTGTATTCCATTAGCCTATTGTAACTTATTCGTTGTGGTTTTGGCCAGATTCGACGGGCGAGGAGGTCGATACGAGAGGAAAGGGCATTGCGAGCTAGTCTTCGGCCGACTTGAGGTGAGTAATAGATGTAGATGATGACCTAAGGGTTTGAAACCCCGGTACATCACACTGTAACGCTGTATTGAGGCGAGACACGTACTCTACGGTGAGTTTGGGGTCGTTTGTGGACGGGGACTATGGCTTAGTCCGTCCGAGTAATGTCCATATTGTGTTAATAACTAGAAATTGATTGGTAAATATTCTAATCTCTCTTGATTAATCACTTATGGCATTACAACGCACATATAGATGAGTCAAGAGAAAAATCGCTTACAAGATATATAGTTGTAAAGCACACAGAGAAGCATAATAAATTTGAAGAAATTGGCAAGATAATCTCTTTCAATTGTCAAAAGGCCATTAAAAATATCACGACACAAATCATATCAAGTGTTTCCAGATGAGAGAAATATCTTTGTTGTCTCAAAGAATTTCTAACAAAAAAGGAGAAGAATGGTCAATGAAGAAGAAGAGACGAAAGTGACAGAAATGAGAAGATGTGCTTTATAGTTTATAATAACCAAAATACAAGTAATAATTTACATTGAGTAATAGGAAAGGAAAGTATAACGTATATTGAATAATTGTAATAGAACGAGCATTAAATGTATTAATAATCAGAATATACTTAATCAATAAGGAGCTACTAAGACAGTAAGACCAATACATTGAGGGTTAAGGCTCAAACATAGTATTTTGTTAAAGGTTAAAATTTAAACTGCATGATTTCAAAATAAACTGAGTAAAGAATGAACACAACCTCTTCCTAAAAAATACTGCAAAAGAAATAAGAATTTAAAGAATGAAGCAGTGTAGTTAAGTGCATAATTACCAGTTCAAAAGAATTTAATGAGAGAGAATGAACGGGCAAGTTTGTTTGTATATTCTTATTGTGTTGGCTGTTGGAGAAGACCATATTTTTATTGCTATATTTCTATGTATTCTACGTTGATTCATTGCATAAATAATCATATTTCATGATGACTTTTGGGCGTTTTAATTGAATGTAAATTAGAAATGGGGAGAAAGATGAAGAATATTCATATATTCTTCAGCACTATCGTTGCCTTTATATATTTGTAGTGCTTTTTCACTCATTTGTTGTTTGAGAAAATGAAAAGAAGAGTTACACCCACGCACATAAAAGATAAAACTGAGAATGATGAATTCCAATTACTAAACAATTCAAATGAAAGGGAAAAAAACAAAAAAAAAGGAGAAAAAAGATAAATAAATAAATAAATAAATATATATATATATATATATATATATATATATATATATATATATATATATTTATATATATATATATATATATATATATATAAGGTTGTGTGGGATAATATTAGATATATTGTTATTGTAAAATTGAGGTTCAATTTTATATAGTAGATTTATAAGTGGCATTTCAAAATCAATATTTAGAAATGCGGTTTATATGTCGTACCCAATATCATTATAGTATTGTGAGACATTCGACTTGTAAATCAATAAATATGATTTATAAGTCGCAATTGTTAAGTTTGAAAATGCAATTTATAAGTCGTATTTTGCTTTGTAAATTTAATTTTTATGTGGCATTTATAAGTGCTACTAAAATAATGCCTATAGTTTTACAAGGCAATTTATGTATAGCATTTAAATCTTTCTTATTTGAAATTTAACTTTAAAACAATTTGATTCAAGGCACTAAGGTTTTCTTCGTACGAAGAAAATTAGGTGTGAAAAATAATTTTCTAATGGCCACAGCAAAATTTACCTAATTTAAATGAACAAGGTTTGATTCGGAAAAATATTTTGACCTGGTCAGTCTATATCTTTAATATTGTTAAGAATAAAATTCTAATTATAGTGAATGTCTATCTTGTAGAGAATTTTACTTTGAGGCTAAGTCATTTTTCCTCCTATAAATAGAGGGGTCTTACCCCATTATAAATCACCCCAAAATTCAATAAGAATTTTCTCTCTCTCTTTCTCTATTCTTTTATTGTTTCATAAAACGTTATCGAGACTCTAACCAATTGAGTAGAAGCTTTGAGATTGAGAATAATGATTGTCAAATGCTCCATGAATTTCCTTCATGATTAAATTCTGGATTTAAGGTAAGTAATTTACTTTTCTCTTTCAAATTCTTGAAATTTCGCGATTTGATTTCATATACAAACAAAGAAAACAAAGTTTGACTATAACTCTAATGGAGTTTGTAAGAAATTACACTCACATGAAGTGGTAAAATTTATATGTCTTGCCATGATCAAAATTCATGTATGATTGTAGGCAAACAATTAAAAATCCGTCCCATTGGATTTGCTCCATTCTCATTCCATATAGAGAATGTGATAGCAGTATGTGATAAATCTGAAAGAAGACAAAATTATTACTGTGAAAGTATCAATGGATGTGGACGTGGCAATAGACGAAATTATAATCGTCATCATTGTGATAATGAAGATAATAAGGATTCTCAAAATAATCCTTCACTCTGTGAAAGTAATATTTGTCATCAATTTACCAATATGAGATATTATAAAGCACATATAGATGATTATGGTACATTCATGATGTGAGTGTGACAATCTAATTTATGAATACATATTCATTCTTGGAAGAATATGAACGTGCTAGTGGTAGTGAATATACCACACTCGCCTCTAGAATGAGGTTTGAGATGATATAAGAGAATAATGTCATTATTACGGCATGAATCTCCAGTAGTCACGTACCTATTGTACGCCAAAATATTTTGGTAATGTGATTATTAAAGGACAATAATAATGCAAGAAACATATCTTGCATATAATTTTGACCATGACCATAATGTAACTTTCTCTTTAAAAGAGTATTCATCATATGGATGTTGATGAATATGAGGTAGTACCAAATTAATTGAGAACTCTGCAAGAGCCAATTGTACTATTTTGAAAAAACACAATTGATTACCAATAAGATATTGTGTTGTAGTAAGTCCCAAAGAAACTTATTCAGTTTCTAAAGTATACGCGAAAGCGGTTGATTATATTGAGACAATAAATAAAGGAAAGATTTTATATCTTCTATTACTACAACTTGTAGCGGGATAATCTGTATGTGAAAAGCTCCTGCTTTATTCACCAGTTTGTACTACACAAATAAAAGAATGCCACAATAAAGTGGATGTTTATTGATACAAAAACCCATATCATAATAAGCTTGGAGTTTATATAAACCTGAATTTTATCAATATTGATAATTTATTCAGTTGGCATTTGGGTTAGCCATATCAATTTAAGTATGATGTGCAACAATAGTAGAGAATTCACATGGGTCAATATTAAAGAACTAGAAAGTTTATTACGAATTCTCTTATATTGCTTGTTCTTATTAATTAATAGACCAATTAAAATTGTGATTGAATCCCATGAATGCTGGAAATAATGCATCCAGGGGATGGTGTACCCTGTGTTGACAGAAAATAATGCAATCAGGGGATGGTGTATCATGCGTTGACAACAAGATGAGACAACCAGGGGATGTTGTACCTGTGGTGACAGAAAATAATACAACCGGGGATGGTGTATCCTATGTTGACAACAAGATGAGACAATCAGGGGATGTTGTACCCTGTGTTGACATAAAATAATGCAACCATGGGATGGTGTACCATGTATTGACAGAAAATAATGCAATCAAGGGATGGTGTACCCTGTGTTAACAACAAGATGAGGCTTGTGGCACTCTGAAATGCTACTAGGGAATGTTTTACCCTATGTAGAAAATAATTCAACCAGGGGATATTGTACCCTGTGTTGACAGAAAATAATGCAACAAGGGGATGATGTACCATGTGTTGACAACAAGATGAGATAACCAGGGGATGTTGTACCCTGTGTTGACAGAAAATAATGCAACCAGGGGATGATGTACCCTGTGTTGACAGAAAATAATGCATCCAGGGGATGGAGTACCCTGTGTTGACAGAAAATAATGCAACCAAGGGATGGTACACCCCTGATTGCATTATTTTCGCTGTCACACCTCCTTTTTACCGCCCCGAAGGGGTATGGAAGTTTTTCCAATTTAAGTGACATTATTCGAAATGAGATTATTTAATCAATTCAGAATCACCACTTGGAATAAATTATTTGGTGCCCCAAGTCACCGATTTATTTTAAAATCCCAAATCGAGGAAAATTTTATTTATTTTTTAATGTCTGCAAACCAGAAATTCTTGATAAGACATTCTGTTAATCCGGGAGAATGTATTAGACATTTCCGGGTTTTGTTGTTCTAGCACGGTCGCTTAGTGATTATTACTTGGCTTATATTGTTTAAATACTCATCTTTAGGACCTATATGCACGTCTCTTTTTACTGCTTTTAATCACTTGATTCGTTCGTAATTAAAGAATTGAGTTACGCGTACATATACTCTTTTCTTTTGGCGCGTCAAAATCATGTCACGCGAATGTGTCCATAATTAATAACGCTTTGTTTATTTTTTTTAAAAGATTTGATTGAAATTGCGCGAACACATCCTTCATTTATTTTAAAAATCGTAATTATATCACGCGAACGTGTACATAATCACGATGATTGATGGTTAACACGCGTCTAAAGCATGCTAATTTATCCAGAATACTCCATTTATTTATTTTTTTATTAGCATTATTATTTATTTTACTTATTAGAACAGAATCTTGAGTTAATTAGCCAATTAATGCATTACTTGATTATTAAGCCTAAGTTCTTTTACAAGACCAATCCTTAGCATATATAATTTCTCATTGATTTAAGCTCCACTTTTCATTCTTTATTAACTCAAACCAAAACTTACTAAAACGTTAGGAGTAACTAAATTTTAATTATTTTATGCAAGTTTTTTTTATTAGTACTAAGATTAAACTATTTAATATACTACTGTTGCTATTACTTTCTAAAGATTTTAAAAATAAAAATTAAGCAAAGAAATAAAATGAACTAGCTAAATCATCTTAGAATTGAAAATAAATACAGAATATTTAAAATATTATACTATAAGGGCATTCACCTCATATATATACTATTTAGAGTGCTTCAACCTATACTAAAGTTAGCAATTTGCCAAAAAGAAAGTTCTTGTATGAAATTTATATGGATATCTATATTGCAAGTAAATTAGTTTTATAATTATTTTATATGATGCAAGATTGACAATTTTTAAAGACTAATGAAGACCTTTAAATTAATAAAATAAATTTAACAATGTTAAAAAACGCAGTAAAAAAAACAAAATTGTGAAATTTCTTCTTCTAAAATACTTTATCCATTTAGCCAAAGGACCATTTCAACTTCTAAAAGAAAATTAAACCAAACAATAGGTATAAGATATCTTAGCAGTATTTTAACCAAACTTTAAGAATGACATTCTCATTTTTTATTTAACAATCTTTATAAATTAGTGAAAATCATTATATACTGATATAAGATAAAATAATCAATAATTAGTGTAGTATAACAAAGTAACTTCTATAATTAAATTTTTTAACTTTAGCAGCAAATGAGTGATCAACCAATTATAAGTTACTTTCACAACACTATCTATAGCGTCAGAATTAAGATTAAAAAAGATTAAAGAGAACTAAGCAATGGAAACAAAACTAAATAAGATACAAATCACATTAAACATTGCTAAGCACACAAAATATATACAAATTCAAAGACTGAAAAATAATAAAGATAGAGAATATGAACCTTTGCAGAACTTTTTCTCTCGATCCTTCCTCCTTAGTTCTTTATTTTTTTTCTTCTTCTTTCAACGTTAACTTTTTTTAAAATTTTTGTCCTCTTTCTCCTTTTCTTCTTTTTTTTTTTTTACGATTGTGTTGTCCCCTTTCCCTTTTTCTTCTTTTTTTTTAACATAAATCTCTTTCCCTTTATGTAGATGAGTATGAGTAGTTTTATAACTTCTAAGGAAGTGGGGAAGTGGGGATTGGGAAGTTAGGAACGTGAGAGTTAGTGGGAAAGGAAGTTACCTGAAGTGGGGAAGTGGGGAAGTTGGGTTGTTTTATTTTATTTTTTTATTATTTTTTATATATTTTTAAACTTTATATATATTTATTTAAATTTTCCTAACCCCTTTTATAATTAAATAAAAGAAGATAAAAAAAACACACATTAAAACTTACTTTAGATTTAAAGAAAACTATAAGGAAACCTAATATTTACATTATAGTTTTAATTATACTATGAAAAATACTATAGCTTACATTTAAAATTAGAAGAAACCAAATATATATATTTTTTATAAATTTTCTTCTATTTAAAAATAGGAAAAAAAGTTATACTCTAAGAATGCGTTTTTTTTTTAATTTTCATAAATGAAACCTATTAAGAGAAAGATAAAAGTTTATATATTAAGATTTAAATATTTACATTAAAATAGTATAGAAAATGGGTAAGGTCAAAAATTAGGTGTTCACAGTAACCAGCTTCGCATCTTTCCGAAAGCTCGAACTAGAGCACAAAGCTCCAAAACTAGCCAAATAATGGCAAACTAATGAGAATATACTCCAATACTTGCTAACAATTTAAATTATACAATTTCCCAACTCCGTTTGTGAAATGATCAAAATGCCCTCGGACCTACGTACCCGGTAATCCGAAATTCTCGAAGACAAAGGTTACCCATGACTTTAGGAACTCAAATATATGATTTTTTTCCTAATTCCATACTCAAATCGTGGCTAAAATCCAAGATTACAATTTTCTAGGTTTTCAACCAAAGCCCCAATTTTTACACTAATTTTCATGCCCTAATCCATACATAACCAATGTATTTAGCTCGTAATGGGTGGGAAAAACTTACCTTAGCATGTTTGATGAAGATCCTCTCTTGAACCCTCCAAAATCACCAAATGAAGTGGGAGAAATGAGTGGAATGAACAAATTCCAACTTTAAAATAACCCTTCTGCCTTCAGTAATTTTCGCTTATGCGGAAATAAATCCCGCTTCTGCGATTCTGATTTTGCGGAGAATTATTCTCTTATGATGTCCCTAGGCTCCTGCGAAAACTTCCGCTTCAGCAGTTCCGCTTAAGCGGTCCAAAGGCCGCCTCTGTGGGTCCTCTCCAAGCCGTCCCTTCCGCTTCTGCGACCTCACCTCCGCAGATGCGGTCCTGCTTCTGCGGAGCCTTGACCACATATGTGGTCCCCAAGCCTTAGTCGAAAACCGCTTCTACGGCCACTCGTTCTCTTCTGCGATTCCACAACCGCAGAAGCAAAAATACCAGCGACCAGATGCTTCAGCACTTCTTCAAAGTAAATTTCTTTTTGATCTGTTAACCACCCGAAATTCACCCGAGGCCCCCGGGACCCCAACCAAACATACCGACCAATCCCAAAACACATTGCGGATATTCTTGAGGCTTTAAACCACGTCAAACAACGCTAAAATCACGAATCACACCCCGATTCAAGCTTTATGAACTGCGAACTTTTCAACTTCTACCTCCGATGATTAACTGTCAAACCATGTCTGATTGACCTCAAATCTAGCGCACAAGTCATATTTGACATTACGGTCATACTCCAACTTTCGGAATTGGATTCCGACCCCTATATAAAAAAATCAACCCCCGGTGAAACTCTTCAAAAACCTTAAAATTGTTATCTTTAGCCAAATGGCTTCAAAATGACCTACAGACCTTCGAATTCACTTCCAATTGCGCTCCCAAATCCAGAATCACCATACGGAGCTACTCCCAGTCTCGGAATTCCAAATGGACATTGATAACACCTAAATGCACTTCAAACCAAACTTATGAAATTTCTTCTAAAATACTAACTTCCACAATAGGCGCCAAAACGCTCCAAGGTTATCCAAAACCCACTCCGGGCATACGCCCAAGTCTGAAATCATCATATGAACCTACTCAAAAATCCAATCCTAATTCATCCTTTCAACTTAAAGCTTCTCAAATGAGAATTCTCATCTAAATTTAAGTCTGATCTTCCTGAATTTAAATTCCGACCATGCGAACAAGTCATAATACCCGAAATGAAGCTGCTCATGGCCTCAAACTGATGAACGATGCGCTAGATCTCAAAACGATCGGTCGGGTCGTTACATTCTCTCCCACTTAAACATGCGTTCGTCCTCGAACGTGCTGAGAACAATACTGAGGTAGCCTGAAATCACTGTTTAGCACCTCGTGCACCTTCCCGTGCTAGTACAACTTTATTGAGAACATTAGCTCGACAAATTCTGAAGATATTCCCTTTTGACTCAAGCAAATAAGCCTTAGAGCCCAATTCCAACATCCGGAATTCTATGCCATGCCTGTTTTCATCATAATATCCCGAAATTATTCACCACACGTTGTGCCCAACAAGACTGCATAACTTTGCTGAATCCACTCTTTGCACCACTGTACTCATAGGACCATAATAACATTTTTTGATCAACTTAACCAAAATTCAATGAATCGGGTGCTCCCATTGCACCTCATGACCTACATAGGTCTTGTTCTAACTTCTATAACAATAACAAGACAGAAGAGATGCGCCGAAATTCATAACCACTGCTGAATCAACAAATCATTGAGTCTATACCTCCGACGAGAAACATTACCACATTCTGAACCAATTAATGATCTCTGCTCTTTAATATACTTCATATAATAATTGCACTCATCCTAAATCCCATAATCTCGTCTCACCCAGTACGAAATACTCAGGCAATAAGCCACTCTTAATGCGATCATAAGTATCATATGATGCCATACTGTGACACTAGGCCACCAATCAGAACCCAACAAAAATCGAAAATCGAACTCTGGAAGAAATTACCTAACCCCGCACTACTACGGACTTTCCCTAGAATATAGGAAACAAAACACACAAGATAGTATATAGGAAACCAGACTCGACGTTACGCTGATGCGGCGCGCAACCCGATCCGAATAATAATAGCATTCAAGAAAGAAGATTCTTGCTCATTACAAAAAAATATTGAATATCAGTCATAGACACGCTATGGTGTATAATACCATCCCTGAGGACACATATAGCGCTATATGCTATAAACCTCAAGCACAACTGAGGTGCAATGCATGATCTAAATCTCGAGAGCCATCCCGCTCATATGACATTACCACCGAGCGGACCTTCAACACATAAGAAGTTACCAAGCCGTCTCACAACTTAAACGGTGCAATATATCGCTACATGAAATAGCTGACCATAAAATGACACCGCAACTACTTCTTCCATCAAGAACGCATTACTGAGATGAACACAACTGGCCTGACGTAAGGCTCACTTCCAAGTTTAAATCTATCTACCTACCTCAAGTCGATCCTGATCGGGCCCAACTAGGCCAATGACCTTTCAAAGATCCATGCTAACCTCCCTCTTCTCATAACACACAAGAACATCAATCACAACTGGAGCAACCTCCTCGGTTCCTAATCTAATAACCAGAGTGCCCTTCAAGCATAAATTCTCAAATTAATGATATTACCAAAATCCTCATACTTGGTTTAAATCTCTACTCAATCAAGTGACTGCATGTCACACTTATACAATCTTTCTATGGGACACACTCCCACAACCTTCCGAAATAACTAACGGGTCTGCACATCCAACTACGGGCTGCACTAAAGCTGAAAAGCGATCAAGAATCCTTAACCAAGATGCAAAGCCTTTCTCACAAAACACCGATCTCAGGTGATACTGACGACAATACGAACTTACTCAAAACACTAAAACTCCCTTCCTGCTCATCCGAACTCGTAACATCATAGTCATTACCGAACTGTAATCTTGTTCCTCACTTTAAATTCCATACAACTTACTACGCCCAATGTGCCGATATACAATAGACACGATTTCCATCACAACTCTGGAACCACTTGATAGACTAACACTTCATCATATAAAAATTTTCATTTAACTCACTTCAGGAGAACTATAGCAACATACGGGCGAATTCTCATAACCATCGAATATGCCAATCTCCACGTAGTGGTCCAAGCCACCATAACCCTTCCGGGATCCGCCTACTCATAACAGGCCATAACAGAAGAATACTTCTGAATAACGTCAATCACCACGGCCGACAAGCATCACACGCACCTCCACAATCACATGTATGACTTGATCACGGTGGATGAACTGATTACCACTACCAATATGCCAAGTTAACCATGGCTAATCAATCTACTTCCTTTCACTGATTCGTTGATTGCCTTAACAATAATACTTCTTCCTTCAACACATAACATACTCCATATGCACTCATCCCGAGTGACCTTGAATCACGAGACCATGCTGCCTCAAATCCCACGAACCATTTCGTATTCCTCACATGCTACATGACGAGTCAAAATATCATAGAACATTCTGGGAACCTTCTCATAAGCTATTACAAGGCTTGATCCTTAATTGTACCCATAGGCTCGAAATTACTGAGCACCACACTTAAAATCCTGAAATCACTAGGACCATTATCGAGAGACACCCACTCTGTCTTGGTCTCGAATATACTCACTCTATAGATCTTATAACTTGCGAATACTCTCTCGGCGAAGAACTCGGCGAGATCACTTCTCCTAAAACCTGCATCTATACGAGGCATAAATCCTGAATCTTTTTCCAAGTCCGAACATGAGCCAATAAGGCCAACCATCGCATGCCTCCAACAATTCATTTGCTCGAATTACCACTTATGGTCTTTTCTCTTAGCTAAAATAACCCATCATTATACTAATAACAAGAAATCATGCAAGTAGTTAATCATACAACCCAATCTTAGGTGGTGGGACTCTCCCACTTAGCTTGAAGCCATCATTTCACAATTCTTGAGTTCGCCCGATCTTTTTACCTCTTATTGACATAACATTGCGCCATAAATTGTCAAATTTCTCTGAATATTTTTGTAAATCCCCATCTTCCATAATCTGAATCATCATCTACATTCGCATGACCGATCTCCTTGGGGAACAACCAATATAATTCCCTGCGGAAGCTTCTCCAACCACGCGACCGCTAACCTGCTTATGGGGAATAACCCATCTGGAGAAATCTCCTCCCAAAATCTTCCCATGCCATTGCACGGGGTACATTCACTACGACACCAATAGCCCATACTGAGTCCGAGCTCACCTTCCAATTGCACAAGTCCATTCACCCCTCGCGGACATCAATTAAAAGTGCGGCAATATCCTCCCAATTCAGAGTTATGCTGCATCTTCCTTCACGTCAAGCAGCTCTTTGCCGATATATCAAATCTTCTACCGCATAATGTCTCATGCTTCAAGTTCGCCCCGTAGGCCCCAATCACTAACCTCTTAAGTTCTCCGATCATTCCAAACTCTTCTTAAGGCGCGTAGTCATCCTACTACCAAGCCCATATGCAACCCTCCCCCACACTCTCCCACTTTGGCGGAACTCATCTCCTTAATCGGTCACTCGACCTTGCTTCTCATACTTGGCCTTCTAAAAATTTTAAGCACCGCCTGACACTTCCCACATGTCCTTCCTCGTACTTCGCTGCTCAAATGTTTCCTTAAATGAAATCTATCTTCGTGGCACTTGAATCCACCATTGCTGCTAACTTTAGAACCTTTCCAAAGGCCATATTTATCGATCCATCAATATAAATTCTGATTCGATTTTAAATTACCGCACCATGCGATATCTGACAGTTGTATCTCCAATCTTATTTCACAATATCCTGCCATAAGGCGAATTGTAGCGGATTGTAATATCGACAAACTTAGTACATTTCATTTGGGCCACAACACCCCATCATAATAGAAAGCTCAACCACACTTGTAAATACCGGTCTCATTACTTCCACCAGCCCAGATCTGACCATCCTTAGTCTGACTGCCTTTCCCCTTTCCGGGAATAAAATGTTGAATCCCTTGATTACATGCTGAGTAAACTTCCCTTCAATTCATCCTCTACCCTGACACGTGGGAAAATATCCTACCATCACAACCCCACTGCGGAATAATAGCTTATAAGCATCATGGTGACCTGTTCCTAGCCTCAAGGCCCTCAAAGTACCGCTACTGAGCCGAAACAATACGAAATCCTTCCATAGAACGACTATAACAGTCCAATCAACTATACCGTGAGAAACATCCCGCACCACATCTGTAGTGCCATTGCAATTCTTCAAATTTTCGATTTCTAGCAAGCGCTCGCGTTGCGTAAGACTGAGTAGGAAGGAATCAAAGGCATAAGCCTCAAGGAAATCGAACCGCACGATAAGGAAATCAAGAAGGGAAGTACTCCTAACTCCTGTAGCCTCCCGAGGATAAGTACAAACGTCTTTATACCGATCCGTGAGACTCTAGTAGACTTACTCATGACTCGTGAGACCGACGGGAACCTAGTGCTCTGATACCATATTGTCACGACCCAAAATCCATTAAGGGTCGTGATTGCGCCGGCCACCGCTGCTAGGCAAGCCAACCAAATTACTTAACTAAAATCTTGTTTTTAACACTCTTTTAAATCTAGGATTTTACCTCCATATTTAGAAAATTTTGAAGAATAAAGTTTCAAATCAAATTTAAAATTTAAACAGTTAATACAATACCTCAAACCCTCCCAGAACCCGGAGTCACAAGTGCATGAGCATCTACTGATAAGAGAAATAAAATACAACATTCCATCCGGAATACAGTAGACGAAAGTAAATACATAACACTGAACCTTTCAGGGTTTGAAATATTGTATTAACTGTGTGTTGAATAATGCAGCTCATCTAGTCCCAAAACCATGTGTGTTGCTATGCAAGTAGACCACTGGAGCCACATAATAAACATGTGCAACCAAATGCACAGCAAGTGTATTATGAGTACATAAACAAAGTGTACCCATTCAGTGTCCCGCCTAATCCCGAAGGGATAGAGACGAGATGGTCAACTTTGACACTCACTAGTAGTCCAATGATTATTATCAATAATAAATATATTAAACAGTGAAATATTTTATAAACATGTTTCTAATCCAGATAGAGGAAACAAGTAAGCATATAATTCTTTCATGGAAAATTTCCTTAGGTTTCTTTTTATTAGTACCGGTATAAATTTCGAAACATAATGTGGAATAAAACGACTCAAATGAGTCCAGGCAGCAATACACGCATGCGAAAATCATACAGTAGCGACGGCCCGATCCAACATAAATAAATGTGCACTTGCCGAGGGTCCACGACGCGCCTATAGATGCATCTATGAATCTGTCGAGGCGTACGGCCCGTTCCAAAATAAACATACGCAGACAGACAATCGGTCAAACAGTCAACATGGAACAAATATCCAATAAAGGTCAATTCTCTTTAATAATTTGAGAAAATAAAGCTTAAGTCTTTCTTTTTGAAATCCATTTATAAATGTAATATGATTTAAGCAATTCAAGCCATCGATGGGTTCACAATTAATCCAAGTATAACATGCTTTTGGGTCCTAGACTACCCGCACAATAGCATAATAGTAGCTATGCACAGACTCTCGTCACCTCGTACGTACATAGCCCCCACAAATAGGAGCACATAATCAATTTAGTTCACATATGGGGTAGATTCCCCCTCACAAGATTAGAAAGGAGACTCACCTCGCACCGAAGACTTGTAACCGGCGCTTTGCATCTTTCCGAAAGCTCGAACTAGCTTACAAAGCTCCAAAACTAGCCAAATAGCGGCAAACTAATGAGAATATACTCCAATACTTGCTAACAATTCAAATTATACAATTTCCCAACTCCGTTTCTGAAATGACCAAAATGTCTTCGGGCCTACGTGCCCGGAAATCCGAAATTTTTCGAAGATAAAGGTTACCCATGACCTTACGAACTCAAATATATAATTTTCTCCTTATTCCATACACAAAATCATGGCTAAAATCCAAGATTATAATTTTTTAGGCTTCCCACCAAAACCCCAATTTTTACACTAATTTTCATGCCCTAATCCATACATAATAAATGTATTTAGCTCGTAATGGGTGGGAAAAACTTACCTTAGCATGTTTGATAAAGATCCTCTCCTTGAACCCTCCAAAATCGCCAAATGAAGTGGGAGAAATGAGTGGAATGAACAAATTCCGACTTTAAAATAACACTTCTACCTTCAGCTTTCGCTTATGCGGAAAAAAAATCCCGCTTCTGCTATTCCGCGTTTGCAGATAAATATTTGCTTCTGCGGTCCCTAGGCTCCAGCCAAAACTTCCGCTTCAGCGGACACCAAACCGCATCAGCGGTTCCGCTTAAGCGGTCCAAAAGCCGCCTCTGCGGCTCCTCTCCAAGCCGGCCCTTCCACTTCTGCGACCTCACCTCCGTAGATGCGGTCCCGCTTCTGCGGAGCCTTGACCGTATCTGCGATCCCCCAAGCATTAGTCCAAAACCGCTTGTGCGGCCACTTGTTCGCTTCTGCGGTTCCATAACCACAGAAGCAAAAATACCAGCAACCAGATGCTTCAGCAGTTCTTCAAAGTAAATTTATTTTTGATCCGTTAACCATCCGGAATTCACCTGAGGCCCCCGGGACCACAACAAAACATACCGACTAATTCCAAAATATATTGCGGATTTGCTCGAGGCTTTAAATCACGACGAACAATGCTAAAATCACGAATCACACCCTGATTCAAGCTTTATGAATTGCAAACTTTTCAACTTCTACTTCTGATGATTAAACCTATCAAATCATGTCTGATTGACCTCAAATCTTGCGCACAAGTCATATTTGACATTACGGTCCTACTCCAACTTCTGGAATTGGATTCCGACCCCAATATCAAAAAGTCAACCCCCAGTCAAACTCTTTAAAAACCTTAAAATTGTTATCTTTAGCCAAATGGCTTCAAAATTACCTACGGACCTCCGAATTCACTTCCGATTGCGGTTCTAACTCCAGAATCACCATACAGAGCTATTTCCAGTCTTGGAATTCCAAATAGACATTAATAACACCGAAATGCACTTCAAACAAAACTTACGAAATTTCTTCTAAAATACTAACTTCCACAATATGCGCCAAAATGCTCCAGGGTTATCTAAAACGCACTCCGAGCATACGCCCAAGTCCGAAATTATCATACAAAGCTATTGAAACCTTCGGATCCCGATTCCGAGGTCTTTTACTCAAAAATTCAATCCTAGTTCATTCTTTCAACTTTAAGCTTCTCAAATGAGAATTCTCATCTAAATTTAACTCTGATCTTCCTAAATTTAAATTCCGACCATGCGAACAATTCATAATACCCGAAATGAAGCTGCTCATGGCCTCAGACTGCTGAACAATGGGCTAGATCTCAAAACGACCGGTCGGGTTGTTAGAATATATATATATATATATATATATATATATATATATATATATACATGTACATCATACTATTAAATATAAAACTTTTTAAAAATTACATAAATAAATAATATAAGAAATATTTCTTTTGCTATAAAATAAAAATTAAAGTAAAAAAGTCATTACTACAAGATTGTCCTAAAATATTTTCAATCAAAGTCACTTCCCTCTCCGCCTATTATATACAAGCAATTATGTGTGATAACTAAAAAAATTTTATTTAACTTTATCTGTGAAATACACAATATTGTAAATATATTTTAGAACTAATTTCTTAAATCCAAAATAAACAGTAAAAATTATTGAATTTGAGAATACAAAAAAAGTAGAGAAAAGAAAAACAAGATGTTATGTAAAGCAGGACACTAACAAAAAATTGAAAACTAATTAAATTCAAACATCAAAGTAATAATAAATATAGTATAAGATGGCAAGTGAAACTGGAATTGGAAATCCCAAAAAATTGTGTTTTTTGGGCAGTGTTATCGTGCGGGTGGGATTAATAAGCCAAACATAAGGAGTTTCTAATAAGGAAATATTTAATAATTAATATTTTATTTGATTTCAAAATTTAAAATATTAGAAAAATAATTTAAATTACTATTTTGTCCAGTTTAAAAGTAAAAAAAATATTTTGCTAAAAGTATTCGTACTTTTAATATAGTATATAAAGTACTTATAAATCGATACTTGCATAGTGTTATAAATACACTTCTATTTAAAGTGAATGTCTTTAATTAGAGAGATTCTAGAGTTCTATTCTTGGTAGATAAATCATCCTCCTCCCTATAAATAGAGGTGCTCTCTACCATTGTAAATCACTCCTAACATTCTCTAAGTATCAATAAGAAGAACTCTCTCTACTCTTCTCTCTATTTGCTCTTGTTCTTGAGTTATTGTTCTTGTCTTTTATATTATTTCATAACACGTTATCAGCACGAGACTCTACCATCTCAAGAACCATTCTCGAAAAATCTAAGGTATTTCCCTCTTCCTAATTTAATTTTCGATTATGTCTGACATTACGAAAAGAAAGTTCGTTGCCCTTGAAATTTCGGGCAAGAACTATATGACATGGGTGTTGGATGCTGAAATCCACTTAGATGCTATGGGTCTCGGAGACACCATCAAAGATAGAGAAAAAGCATCCACCCAAGAATGTGCGAAGGCCTTGATTTTCTTGCGCCATCACCTTGATGAAGGTTTGAAGATTGAATATCTCACCGTCAAGGATCCACTCATCTTGTGGAACGGCTTAAAGGAGAGATATGACAACCTGAAGTTGGTCACTCTGCCACAAGCACGATATGATTGGGCTCATCTGAGGCTCCAGGACTTTAAGTCCGTTTCTGAATATAATTCTGCAATGTTCAGAATTACTTCTAAATTGAAGCTATGCGGAGATAATATCTCCGATTATGATATGCTTGAGAAAACGTTTACAACGTTTCACGCCTCCAATATAGTACTGCAACAACAGTACAGAGAGAAAGGCTTTACAAAGTACTCTGAACTGATTTCTCTTCTACTAGTGGCTGAGCGAAATAATGACCTGCTCATGAGAAATCATGAAAATCGACCCACTGGATCCACACCACTGCCTGAAGCAGATAAGGTGCACTCTCATTATGCCAAACATGAAAAGGACCATGGTCATGGTCGTAAACGGGGTCATAGCCAGGGACGTAGACAAGGAAGAAATTCCAATGAAGTCCGTCAACCCCCAAGGAGAGATAACCGCCGAAAGCAGAAACGGGGTCATGAAGATCCTAAGGCAAATGGTTCAGAAACTATATGTTATCGTTGCGGTGGGAAAGGGCACTGGTCAAAGACTTGCCGTATACCAAGACACTTGGTTGACCTTTATCAAGCATCTCGAAAGAGAAAAGACCCTGAAACAAATTTCGTCTATGACGACGATGAAGACATCACCCACCTGGATGTGGCAGACTTCTTTGAGCAACCCGAAGGGAAAATAGACCACCTAATCGGCGATGGGTCCGTGATGAAAGAAGATGGAGTTATTTGATTTTATTCTACTTATTTGTATTAGTTAGTGAATAAACTAATAGTCATTAGTATTAGCTCGTATTAGTTAGTTCATGATGCAATGTTAGCAGTAGTTCTTTAGAATATCTTCAATATGCTCAAATATCAATAATATTTTTATTTTCAGAAGGGGTAATCGACTAGCCTGAAAAACTAGTCGATTATCTACTATTTTCGCATTAAAGCTGAAAAATAATTGATCAACAATCGATTGTCTTTGTCTAACAATCGATTGTCGTTGAGACAGTGTAATCTGGAATTTTTCAAAAATCATCCACAATCGATTGTCTTTGTCTAACAATCGATTGTCGTTAAGACAGTGTAATCTAGAATTTTTCAAAATAGCCAACAATCGATTGTCCATGCATAACAATCGATTGTCTTGAAACAGTGTATTCTGGAATTTTTCAAAATAGCCAACAATCGATTGTCTATGCATAACAATCGATTGCCTTGAAACAGTGAGGTCTGGAATTTTTCAAAATAGCCAACAATCGATTGTCCATGCATAACAATCGATTGTCTTGAAACAGTGAGGTCTGGAATTTTTCAAAAATAGCCAACAATCGATTGTCTATGCATAACAATCGATTGTATTAAGACAGTGTGATCTGAAGTTTTTCAAAATAGCAAATAATCGATTGTGTGTGTTTAACAATCGATTGTCAATGTTCAACAATCGATTGTTTGTAAGTAACAATCGATTGTTTGAAGAAAACGTTTAAACTGAAAATTTCAAACTGCAAAGCAATGGATAACATATCTGATTTTGTTAGTCAACTGTTAGCAGCAGATTTTGAAAATATTATGTGACACAAAAGAATTGAACTTGTTTATTCTTATGTTCTTGTATCTCTTTTGTATGTCAAACTATGGGATAGCAAATATGGATATCTCACAAAGCGAACTTGGATCAACGTCCAACTGTAAAAGTATTTGCCTAGTTGATTCATGTACTACACATACAATACTCAAAGAAAGGAAATATTTCTCTCAACTATATATGTGTAAGGCAAACGTTACTACAATCTCTGAAAGTAGTAAATTGATTGAAGGCTCCGGAAGAGCAATGGTAACTCTGCCCAAAGGCACGACGTTAATCATAGAGAATGCAATGTTCTCCTCCAAGTCTAAGAGAAACTTGTTGAGTTTTAAAGATGTACGCCGGAATGGCTATCATATTGAGACAATGGATGAAGATAATCTTGAATATCTCGTCATCACAAAGAATGTCTCCGGCCAAGAGAGGGTTATTGAGAAATTCCCGTCTTTATCTTGTGGCCTGTATTGGACAAGAATTAGTGCAATTGAGGCACATTCAACAGTAAACCAAAGGGTTACTGATTCCAATACCTTTGTACTTTGGCATGATCGATTGGGACACCCAGGATCGGTCATGATGAGACGGATTATAGAAAGCTCATATGGGCATCCGTTAAAGAATTTCAAAATTCTTTCGAATAATGAATATCCTTGCACTTCGTGTTATCAAGGCAAGTTGATTATCAGGCCATCACCAACAAAGGTTGGGACTGAGTCACCCACGTTTCTGGAACGTATACAAGGGGACATTTGTGGACCTATTCACCCACCTAGTGGGTCGTTTAGGTATTTCATGGTCTTGATAGACGCATCCTGTAGATGGTCTCATGTGTGCCTGTTGTCATCACGCAACCTTGCGTTTGCGAAATTAATGGCACAAATAATTCGACTACGAGCACAATTTCCAGATAATCCAATCAAGTCCATTAGACTGGATAATGCTGCTGAGTTTACATCCCAAGCATTTAATGATTATTGCTTATCAATTGGGATAAAAGTTGAACATTCTGTAGCTCATGTTCACACTCAAAACGGTCTTGCAGAATCGTTAATTAAACGCCTGCAGTTGATTGCAAGGCCATTACTTATGAGAACGAAGCTGCCCACTTCGGTATGGGGTCACGCCATCTTACATGCAGCAATGCTAATTCGTCTCAGACCGACGAATTACCACAAGTATTCCCCGTTGCAATTGGTTTTGGGTCATGAACCCAATATATCCCATTTAAGGATTTTTGGATACGCAGTATATGTGCCTATTGCACCGCCATCCCGCACCAAAATGGGTCCGAAAAGAAGGTTAGGAATATATGTTGGGTTTGAATCGCCCTCCATCATTCGCTACCTCGAAACATTGACAGGCGACTTGTTTACTGCACGATTTGCAGACTGTCGATTTGATGAGTCACTTTTCCCAAAATTAGGGGGAGAAGTTGGTGAAACCAAACGGGAAATTTTGTGGAAAAATGCATCATTATCTTATCTTGATCCACATACCTCTATTTGTGAAAGAGAGGTACAAAAGATTATCCATTTGCAAAGAATAGCAAATCAAATGCCTGACGCATTTACGGACTTGAAAAGGATAACGAAATCCCACATTCCCGCGGAAAATGTTCCAATCCGTATTGATGTCCCTGTTGGACAATCATCTAGTGTCATATCCAATGAGTCAAATGCACGCCTGAAGCGTGGCAGACCATTAGGTTCAAAAGATCGAAATCCTAGAAAGAGGAAAAAGAACGATCAAAATGACACCACGAAAGAATCTCATGATTTAACAAATTCTGAGATTCATGAAGAATCCATTGAGCCCGAGACTCTGGAAAATACGGAACTATCCCTAAATCCAATTAATATTGAGGCAAATATTAATCGAGTGGATATTGTGGTGGATAATGCCTTTGCTTATAATGTAGCATCTAGCATTATGCAAGAATGTGAGGATCTCGAACCTCAATCTGTTGAAGAATGTCGAAAAAGACATGATTGGCCAAAGTGGCAAGAAGCAATTCAATCAGAATTGAATTCGCTGGCAAAACGTGAAGTTTTTGGCCCTATAGTTGAAACACCTAATGGTGTTAAGCCTGTCGGCTATAAATGGGTCTTTGTACGCAAGAGAAATGAGAAAATCGAGGTACAAAGATATAAAGCACGCCTTGTTGCACAAGGTTTTTCTCAAAGGCCTGGTGTCGATTATGAAGAGACATATTCGCCTGTAATGGATGCGATAACCTTTCGTTATCTCATAAGTTTTGCTGTCCATGAAAAGCTTGACATGCACCTAATGGATGTAGTTACTGCCTATCTTTATGGCTCACTTGATAATGAGATATACATGAAAATTCCCGATGGACTCAAGGTGCCAAACGCGCACAACTCAAAATCTCGGGAAATGTTCTCAATTAAATTGCAAAGATCCTTGTATGGTCTAAAGCAATCTGGACGAATGTGGTATAATCGTCTTAGTAAGTACTTGTTAAAAGAAGGCTATATAAATGACGCCATTTGCCCGTGTGTTTTTATAAAGAAAACAACATCGGAATTTGTTGTACTTGCCGTATATGTCGATGACATAAACCTTATTGGAACCCCTATAGAACTCCAAAAGGCAATTGATTATCTAAAGGATGAATTCGAGATGAAAGATCTCGGAAAGACTAAACTATGTCTTGGTTTGCAAATTGAATATTTGGCAAACGGAATTTTTGTTCATCAATCTACCTATACAGAAAAGGTACTGAAACGGTTTTACATGGATGAAGCACATCCTTTGAGTACACCGATGGTTGTTCGATCACTTGATGTGAACAAAGATCCATTCCGACCACAAGAAAGGAATGAAGAGCTACTTGGTCCTGAAGTACCATATCTTAGCGCAATTGGCGCACTAATGTATCTTGCAAATACTACAAGGCCTGACATATCCTTTTCAGTTAATGTCTTAGCAAGATTTAGCTCGGCTCCTACGAGGAGACATTGGAATGGGATCAAACACATATTGCGGTACCTAAAGGGAACTACCGATATGGGCTTATTTTATGGCAAGAATTGCAGCCCGGATCTTGTTGGTTATGCTGATGCTGGATATTTGTCCGACCCACACAAGGCTCGATCTCAAACGGGTTATGTGTTTACCTGTGGAGAAACCGCCATATCTTGGCGATCGACTAAGCAATCAATTGTGGCTACTTCATCTAATCATGCCGAGATAATTGCTATTCATGAAGCAAGTCGGGAGTGTGTGTGGTTAAGGTCGATAATACATCATATCCAAGACAAATGTGGTTTGAAGTGTGATAAACTACCCACAACTTTGTATGAAGACAATGCAGCATGTATAGCTCAATTGAAGGGAGGATTCATAAAAGGAGATAGAACGAAGCATATTTCACCAAAGTTATTCTTCACACATGATCTTCAAAAGAATGGTGATATCAATGTTCAACAGATTCGTTCAAGCGACAATATGGCTGATTTGTTCACAAAATCTCTACCAAAGTCAACCTTCAAGAAGCTAGTTCACAAGATCGGGATGCGAAGACTTAAGGACATAAATTGATGTTCTTATCAGGGGGAGTTAATGCGCGTTGCACTCTTTTTCCCTTACAAGGTTTTGTCCCACCGGGTTTTCCTTGCGAGGTTTTTAACGAGGCAACCAATAAGCGCATATTCAAACATGTGTACTCTTTTTCCTTACTTTAATTTTTCCCATTGGGTTTTGTTTTAAGGTTTTAACGAGGCACATCACTGAATAGACATTCAAGGGGGAGTGTTATAAATACACTTCTATTTAAGGTGAATGTTTTTAATTAGAGAGATTCTAGAGTTCTATTCTTGGTAGATAAATGATCCTCCTCCCTATAAATAGAGGTGCTCTCTACCATTGTGAATCACTCCTAACATTCTCTAAGTATCAATAAGAAGAACTCTCTCTACTCTTCTCTCTATTTGCTCTTGTTCTTGAGTTATTGTTCTTGTCTTTTATATTATTTCATAACACATAGCGTTTTTAGTAATAATTCAAAGATACCCCAATTTTTATTTTTTATTTGGAACCAGAGCAAAAAGCAAAAGACATTTCAATGTTAATATATAAATCGTAATGTTATCATTTTGACTCTAAACATTTTCACCTTCATCTAAGAATCTTTAACTATTTTTTCCTCCTATATTTATGTTCGTTTTGTTTTCTACAATTTCTCTCATTTATGCTTTTTAAATTATATCCTTTAATTTAATTTTACTATTTTACCTGGTGCTATTTTTTATATTTTTATTAGATATTGTTAGGTATATTCCATCGTCTGTTTAGCACAAGTTGCATAGTGAATTGGTATAATGATGATTAATACTTAATATATGCTCTGGATGATAAGTTTGTAAAATAATTATTATAATATTAGTTTATAATTCTAAAATATATATCTCACCCAAACAAAATTGATTTGAAAGTATACACGTTTGCTACAAAAAGTAGTGACAAATTTTAAAAAGATATCTAAAGTAGCAAGATATATCGATAGCCAAGGCCTTGATGTAGCAAGATAGTGAAAAACCAGCAAGACGGTGCAAGAGAAATTATGGTATTGTTTAGCTTAAAGGTATCACATATTTTGCAAGCAAAAAATAATAAAAATAAATTAAGGGCCAATCATAGCAGATCGTAATAATCGAGAGACCAAATGAAGAATACAAGAGACAAGTGTTATTTGTTAGAAAAAATGTGTAGAGATCTTTATTGATAGTATTGATTCAGTCTGCCTCTCCATGGAGAGGTTCAGTGTAACGACCCGACTGGTCATTTTACTATTTGAAACCCGTTCCCTTAAATAAAACTTCTCACGCTTTCCTTAGCTAAATTTTGACTTGCGCCGGCGATCAGTTCGGAAGTTGGAAGAGATTTGAGTGGAAATAAAATCAACTATTCCCTTAAAGTTTTCTTAAAAGGCCAAGTCTGACTTTGGTCAACTTTCTTGGGAAACGGATCCGGATTTGTGATTTGACGGTCCCGGAAGGTCCGTGGGAAAATATGGGACCTGGGCGTATGCCCGGAATCGAATTCCGAGGTACCTAGCCTGAGTACGAGATTTTTATGTAAAATTATTAAATCAAAGTTTTAAGGAATTGAAGAATCTAAGTATTTATTAAAAACCTAGGTATTGGGTTTGGATTCTGGTTTTGAAACTTGGTACAAGTCCGAATATTTTACAAAACCTACCCGTAAAATTTGGTGTCAATCCGAGTAGTCTAAGGGCGTTTTGACCCGTTGGTAGGAAAATAAGAACTTGAAGTTCATTAAGTTTGATCAATCGGTTTTGGGGTCTGATTCCTAGATTTAGCGTTGTTTTGGGAATTTCGAGGGTTCGACTAGGTCCGCCTCATGATTTTAGACTTGTCGGTATGTTCGGGCGGGGATCGTGAACCTCGAGCGTCAAATGGTCGAGGTTCGAGCAAAGTCGAAACTTAGAGAAAACACAATCTGCTGCTTCTGTCAAAAGTGCTTCTGCGGCATTTTGACCGCAGAAGCGAAGACCGCATAAGCGGTCCATATCACGCAGAAGTGGAAAAGGGAGAAGTAAAGGGGAATCACAGGTACGGTTTTTGGGACTGCAGAAGTGGTCCCGCCTATGCGGACGCATGACCGCAGAAGCTGTCCGCTCAGTTATTCTCCAAATCGTAAAAGCTGCCCCCTTAAGCAGAATTTCGACCGCAGAAGCGGAAACCCTTTCTCCCTCATTTCTCATCCGGTTTTGGGGCGATTTCGGAGCTTTCAAAGAGAGGGTTTCAACATAACATCACAAGGTAAGTAATTCCCACTCACTCTTTGCTTAAACACATGAACATTACATAGATTTAACACTAATAATCAAATAAAATCAAGGGTTAGAGCTAGACCTAGGGTTTTGATAAAATTATAATTTAACAACATAATTAGCTATGTAATGAACTAAAATTTACATATTAGTAATCCTTAGGTTATGAAAAATATTTTCCTTCAAAAAATATCGAAATTCCGGTACGTGGGTTCGGGGCCAGAATTTAGAAAACTTGCGGGAAAGGTTGGAAAATCATTTAATTAGTTAGGATTCAACTTTGTGAGCACGTATTGACTAGCTCTTACTTTATTTAACTAGTTGGTGTTCGCTCAGCTTTGAATTAAGGTGGGAGCCCATTCTTATTATTGAAGGAACGCTACGGAGCGAGGTGAGTCTCCTGAGAGGGAAAAATCCCCCTAGGATTAAATGTACAATTGTTGCTAAATGAGGGGAATACGTACGCACAAGGTGACCAGAGTCCGTGCGTAGCTATCACTATATTGATTGTCAGGGTAATTTAGGGCCCACATCATGTTATATCTATGAATATCTATATTTCATCATGGTAATGTGATTGCCTAGTATATATTAAAGGCTATAAGGAAAAATAAAAGTGAACTTGTACACTTGTTGAACGCTTGTATGACATAATTTAATATGTATTGCCTTCGTATACATTTTGGATGCTTGCTTGGTATTTTTGGATCGGGCCGATCGCCTCGGTATGAATAGATGCATCTATTGGCGCGTCGTCGACCCTCGGCAAGTACACATTTTATTATGTTGGTTCGGGTATCGCCTCGGTATAATGTGCGCATGATTCTTATGTGGAAACTTGTACTCACACTGCTTGTTATTAGACATTGAGCATGAAATTGTAAAAAAAATCATGATACTTTTAAGACATGACTCATCTCTCTTGCCTTGAACTTGTTAATACTAATAGCGTTCATGCTTATAAATAATCTCACATATTATTTGATCTTAGTATGTATCAAGTCGAACTCTCGTCTGCACTTCTTCGAGGTTAGGCGGGATACTTATTGGGCACATGATGTTTATGTACTCATGCTATGCTTTTGTACTTAAATGTACAAAATTTGAGGCAGGTGGATCTGGTTACTATTCGGGCACGCGTCAGTGAGATACCTTGGACTTCTATGGTGAGTTGCCTCCTTTCATTGACGATCTGCAGCCGAAGAAGCCATCTTTGTACTTTTGCTTTTCTGTCTATCCTTATTCAGACAGTAGGATAGTATATTATTCATTTTGTATATTCTTTACTAGTTTCCCGTAGCTGCGACACCAGGTTCTGGCACACACTTTAGTAGACTAGTTTTGGGATTGTAATAGTATGTCTCCACTTGATTGATGTTTCGGACTCTGAAAACCCCTTTTGGGATGCTTATTCCCTTCTTAAAAAATGTTGATATTGATAAACTTAGAAATGTTTTCCGCTATTGGCTTGCCTGGAAAGAGCACTAGGTTTACGTAGGTCTCACAGTGTTATGGGCAAAGCCTAATAGAGTCTTGTAGATCGGTATGGAGACGTCTACATTTATCTTTGAGAGGCTATAGGGTGTTAGGAAAGACTACTCTTTATTCACTTCCAATCGTGCAGTGGTTAATGTACTAAATTTCCATTTCTATTCTCTCACAGATGGTGAGGACTCGTACCGCCGATGTTCCTGACCCGGGAGGAGCTGCTCGCCCCGCTGCTAGAGGCCGAGGTAGAGGATGGGGGAGGGCACCTGCTGGTGGTAGGAGACGAAAACGCCCCAGAGCTATTCCAGTTCCACCACCACCAGATCTTGCGAGGGATCCGATCATTGAGGAGCAGGGCGAGGCGCCCGCAGCTGAGCATATTCCGATTTCATGACAACACTAGGATTTTAGAAGGTCATGAGCGGCATGCTTCGGTTCATGGACACTATGACCCAGGCTGGTTTATTTCCAGTAGATCCAGCCACCTCACTGGCAGGAGGGGGAGCACAGACCCCTACTGCTCGGGCTCCAGGTAGTACAACCGCCGTTTATCAGATTTCAAGTGCACTACCCGCAGATGGGGTTCAGCCAGTTGATGCAGTGGCACCCCATGCCATGCCAGTTGGGGATGGTGATCCGCAGAAGTTACTTGACAGATGGGCTAGACTTCGCCCTCCAGTCTTCTGGGGTGAACGTCATGAGGATGCTCAGGATTTTATTGAGAGGTGCAGGTACAGACTGCACAACATGAGGATACTGGAGTCACATAGGGTTGACTTTACCACTTTTCAGTTGGAGGGTAGGGCCCGTAGATGGTGGAAGTCTTGGTTTTTAGTAGGCCAGCAGGTTCTCCTCCCCTCACTTGGGCTCAGTTCACTCAGTTGTTCTTGGACAGATATATTGCTCCCTCCGAGAGGGAAGAGCTGCGGTATCATTTTGAGTATCTCGAGCAGGGTCAGATGTCATTGACCAATTATGAGGCGAGGTTCTCTGAGTTATCTCGCCATGAACTTATGATACTTCCTACAGACGCAGAGAGAGTGCAGAGGTTTGTCTTGGGTTGCAGCCAGGCATCCGGAACAGCATGGACCAAGAGGTGGAGATGGGTACAGGATATCAGCTAGTGGTAGAGATTGCTCGCCGGATTGAGGGGTATCACCAGAGGGGCAGGGAGCAGGTTCAACAGGACAAGAGAGCGAACTTCTTTGGAGAGTTCTGAGGTGCCCCACCTAGGGGCAGAGGTCAGCATAGTAGGGGTCAGCCGAGCAGGCCCCCAGCTCCAGCACAACAACTTCGTCCCTGGGAGCTCCAGCACGTCCGTATTCGTCCCGCGGGCATTCAGGTCCTCAGGGTCCTTCTAAATCTTACTTCAATGCCATGCCGGAGAGTTTATATCGTCCACAGCACTTTTAACTCCGCCTAGTAGTTCTCCGGGTTTTCAGGGTCAGTCTTCGGGGCAGCAGGCCATCGTACCACATTGCTATAAGTGTGGAGATCCTAGTCACTTGAGGAGGACTTGCCCCAGGCATAGGGGCAAGGCAACGCAGTAGGGACATCATCTAGTGATTCCAGCACCAGCGGTCCAGCCACCTAGAGGTGGAGGACATACTGGTAGAGGTCATTCTAGAGATGGAGGCCAGGTGGGTAGAGGACAACCAGCTATGGCTTAGTCCGGTGGAGGCCAGTCAGTCGGTGCTCCAGCCAGATTTTATGCCCTTCCAGCTAGGCCAGATGCATTGGCCTCAGATGTTGTCATCACAGGTATTATTGCAGTCAGCGGTAGGGATGCTTCTGTATTATTTGATCCAAGATCTAGTTACTCATATGTATCATGTCTATTTTCTCGTTTTCTGGTCATCTCTCCTGAGCCCTTGGGTGTTCCTGTTCATGTGTCCACTCCTGTGGGCGATTTCGTAGTTGTGGACCGGATCTACTGGTCTTGTGTGGTTACTTTCTATGATTACGATACAGGCAGATCTTCTGTTGCTTGATATTTTAAGGTCATCATGGGTATGGATTGGTTATCTCCATATCACGCCGTCCTTGATTGTCATGCCAAGACTATTTCGCTAGCAATGCCAAGATTGCCGAGATTGGAGTGGAAGGGTTCTATTGTTGATACGCCTAGCAGGGTTGTTTCCTTTCTGAAGGCTTAGCACATGGTTGAGAAAGGGTGTTTGGCTTATCTGGCTTATGCTTGAGACACCGCAGCAGAGTCTCCGACTATTGATTCAGTGCCAGTGGTCCAAAAGTTCGTCGATATTTTTCCTTCTGATCTTCTAGGAACGCCTCCTGATTGTGATGTTGATTTCTGCATTAATTTGGCTCCAGGAACTTAGCCTATATCTATCCCACCATACCATATGGCTCCTAAAGAACTAAAGGAGTTGAAGCAGCAGTTGGAGTTAAGCAAATGGGTTTGTCAGGCCCAGTGTGTCGCCTTGGGGTGCACCAGTGCTATTTGTGAAGAAGAAAGATCGGACTATGCGGATGTGCATTGATTACCACCAGTTGAATAAAGTCACCATCAAGAACAAGAACCCGTTGTCGTGTATCGATGATTTTTTTGACCAGTTGCAGGGTGATAGGGTGTTCTCTAAGATTGACTTGAGATCAGGGTATCATCAGCTGAAGATTCGAGATTCGGATGTTCCGAAGATTGCATTCAGGAGTAGATATGGCCACTACGAGTTTTTGGTGATGTCCTTTGGGTTGACGAATGCTCCAGCGGTGTTCATGGACTTGATGAACAATGTGTTCCGGACTTTTATTGATTCTTTTGTTATTGTCTTCATTGACGACATCTTGATATACTCCTGTAGCCTTGGGGAGCATGAGCTACATTTGAGAGTAGTGCTACAGAAATTGCGAGAGCAGAGGCTATATGCCAAGTTCTCCAAGTGTGAGTTCTGGCTAGAGTCAGTGGCATTCTTGGGGAATATTGTGTCCGGAGAGGGTATTAAGGTGGATCCTAAGAAGGTGGAGGCAGTTCAGAGTTGTCCATGACCTAGTTCCATGACGGAGATCAGGAGTTTTCTGGGGTTAGCAGGCTACTACCGGCGATTCATGCAGGGTTTTTCATCTATTGTTTCGCCCTTGACCAGATTGACCCAAAAGGGTGTCCCATGCCATTGGCCCGATGAGCGCGAGGAGAGCTTTCAGAAGCTCAATACAGCTTTGACTATAACACCGATTCTTATATTGCCTTCCGGTTCAGGGATGTATACTGTCTATTGCGATGCTTCTCGCATAGGCTTGGGATGTGTATTGATGCAGGAGGGACGAGTTATTGCATATGCTTCACGCTAATTGAAACTTCATGAGAAGAACTACCTAGTGCACGATCTAGAGTTGGTAGCGATTGTTCATGCTCTGAAGATATAGAGGCATTATTTGTATGGAGTGTCATGTGAGGTTTACACCGATCATCACACTTTGCAGATCCTGTTCAAGTAGAGGGACCTTAATTTGAGGCAGTGCAGGTGGCTTGAGTTACTAAAGGATTATGATGTTACCATTCTTTACCACCCTGGTAAGGCGAATGTGGTCGCAGATGCCTTGAGCAGAAAGGTGGAGAGCATGGGTAGTTTGGCATTCATTCCTACTACGGAGAGACCATTGGCTTTGGACATTCAGTCCTTGGCTAACAAACTTGTGAGGTTGGATATTTCGGAGCCCAACCGAGTTCTAGCATGCATAGTTGCTCGGTCTTCGTTGTTAGGGTAGATTAAGGCCCGACAGTTCGATGATCCACATTTAACAACCCTCATAGAGACGGTACTTCAGGAAGGTGTCAAGGAGGTTACTGATAACTGTGAATTGTACATATTTTATACCCTTTCTTACCTGAGCTTTGTGCATTAATTTCTCTAAACTAGTCCCAAAATGCTTGATTGCAGGTTTGAGTGACAAAATGATAAATATCACAAATTGGCTCAAAAAGGAGTGAAATCTGCCAAGCGTCAAAATATGACCGAAATGGGGATCAAAATGACCTATGCGGTCCGCACTGATTTGCCATGCATCCGCACAGGAAAGTCTAGAAGCTGAGTATAATCAAGGCTACCATGCGCGGTCCGTACTGATTTGCCATGCAGCCGCATAGGTGAGTTCACAGGCCTTGAATTGTTGAAGTAAAGCTACGCGGACCGCACTCATTTCTACGCGGTCCGCACTAATAGAAGTTCATAGACCTAGAAAATCAAGGCAAAAGCCCACACGGCCGCACACCAAATCAATGCGGTCCGCATGGATAAATGTACAGAGAGTCCAAGTTTTGGCAAACATACCTACGCGGCCGCGTCCCTTTTCCATGTGGTTCGCGTGTCTCAGCCTATGCGCCGCACAACACATCTGTGCGGTCCGCATCCCTAGTTCCAGAAGCAAAGAATTGAAGACCAATTGCCCTTCGCGGTTGCGTGACATTTGTACGCGGTCCGCGCCAGACCCTCAGGGGTATTTTTGTCTGGTTTCTCCTGTGTAGTATAAATAGCACATTTTACTTTTTTAGGTTAAGTTTTGGATTTTCAGAATAGTTGATGAGTTCAAGACTTCACATTGTTAGCCTATTTTGGGCAATTTCTTCTAGTTTTAAAGTGGATTCAAGTAGATTATAATATAGCAAATTATTATGTCAATTTCATCTATTATTTCTTTAATTTATGTTACTACTGTATCTAGCTAAACCCATTAACTAGAGTTGTGGCTAAAACCTAGTGTGGGTAATTAATGGGTTTGATTTTTTGGTGCATGAATGATGTTGGGTATTTGTTATTTGGATTAATCTTATGTTTTCACTAAGATTTGGTGGTTGCAAACACTAAGTCTAACTTAGTGGGTCTTGACTCTTTTTGAGAAAGAGAGTCTATGATCCCAAGATTAATTCCAACAAGGAATTGGGATGGACCCATGAGAATGGTAGTCCCAATAACGGGTTAAACCTCGAGAGAGTAACTACCCAACTTGAACCATAAGTTGCTTGGGCAATTTAGCCTACCCAATTAGTCTCGGGAGAGTCAATAGGGCAAAATCACTCTCTCTACCGAGAGGTGTGAGAGTGGGTGCAAAAGTGAAACTGTTATAGCATAAGTTCCACAACTATCGTTCGTGCATTAGGAATCTCTACCCGTTAGTTGACCACCTAGGTACATGCCACGACCATAGTGCCTTTCTCTATATTGCATACAACTAGAATCATAACCTTAGCATAATTTAATTTTACAATTATAGTTGACAAATTGTAGCTAATACTCTAAAGAAAACCAAAAATGTTATAAGATCAATCAGGAGCCAAAACACACTTCTAGGCTTAGCAAATACTCAACTCCAAAACGAAGCTCTCTGTGGAAAATTGATCCCGATACCACTATCGGGTAAAAGTATTCGCGCCCGCTCTTTAGGATTGAGTCTGCATCGATCAGTTACTATCAGCGAGGATGGACTGTTACGGCTCCAGGGTCGTGTATGTGTTCCTGATGTGGATGGCTTGCGGAGGAGGATTCTAGAGGAGGCCCATAGTTCGAGGTACTCCATTCATCCGGGTCCCACGAAGATGTATGACCTGAGATAGCATTACTGGTGGCGGAGGATGAAGAAGGAAATTGTTGTGTATGTGGCTAGATGTTTGAATTTCCAGCAGGTCAAGTATGAGCACCAGAGGCCAGGTGGCCTACCTCAGCAGATGCCCATTTCGGAATGGAAGTGGGAGCGCATCACTATGGACTTCGTGGTTGGGTTGCCGCAGACCTTGCGGAAGGTTGATTCACTGTGGGTTATTGTGGATAGGTTGACCAAGTTGGCACATTTCATTCCTGTGGATACTACTTATATAGCAAAGAGATACGCTCAGATTTATATACGGGAGATAGTCCGATTGCATGGTGTACCGGTCTCCATCATATTAGACAGGGGCCTCAGTTCATATCTCACTTTTGGAGAGCCGTTCATAGTGGTTTTGGGCACCAACGTGGATATCAGCACATCATTTCACCCTCAAACCGATGGGCAATCGGAGCAGACAGTTCAGATTCTAGAGGATATGCTTAGAGCATGTGTGATTGACTTTGGAGGGCAATGGGATCAGTTTTTGCCCTTGGCAGAGTTTGCATATAATAATAGCTATCAGTCCACCATACGTATGGCCCAGTATGAGGCATTGTATGGCCATCGTTGTCGTTCTCCTATAGGGTGGTTTGAGCCTGGTGAGGCTAAGTTACTAGGTACATATTTGGTACAGGATGCCTTGGATAAGGTAAGGTTGATTCAGGAGACGCTCCGGACAGCTCAGTCCAGGCAGAAGAGTTATGCTGATCAGAAGGAGTGTGATGTATCATTTATGATTGGTGAGAAGGTTCTCTTATAAGTCTCGCCAATGAAGGGTATCATGAGGTTCGAGAAGAATGGCAAGTTGAGCCCAAGATTTATTGGCCCTTTTGAGGTGTTGAGGCGAGTTGGAGAGGTTGCTTATGAGCTTGCTTTACCTCCCAATTTATCAGGAGTCCATCCAATTTTCCATGTGTCGATGCTTCAAAAATATCACGCCGACTACTCTTATGTGTTGGACTTCAGTACCATTCAGTTAGATGAGAGCTTGGTCTACGAGGAGGAGCTAGTCGCCATTGTTGATAGACAAGACCGTCAGTTGAGGTCCAAGAGGGTTTTTGCAGTAAGGGTCCAGTGGAGGGGCCAACTGGTTGAGGAGGCGACCTGGGAGTCCGAGGAGGACAGGTGTAGTCGATATCCCCACCTATTCAGTCCAGGTACTTTTCTATGTCTGTTCGAGGACGAACGTTTGTTTGAGAGGTGGAGAATGTAATGACCTGACTGGTCGTTTTACTATTTAGAACCCCGTTCCCTTAAATAAAATTTTCCATGCTTTCCTTAGCCAAATATTGACTTGCAGGGGCGTTCAGTTCGGAAGTTGGAAGAGTTTTGAGTGAAAATAAAACCAATTATTTCCTTAAGGTTTTCTAAAAAGGCCAAATTTGACTTTGGTCAACATTCTTGGGAAACAGACCCTTATTTGTGATTTGACGATCCTGGGAGGTCCGTTATATGGGACCTGGGCGTATGCCCCGAATCAAATTCCGAGGTCCCTAGCCCGAGTACGGAATTTTTATGTAAAATTGTTAAATCAAAATTTTAAGAATTGAAGAATCTAAGGATTTATTAAAAACCTAGGTATCAGGTTCGAAACCTGGTTCCGAAACTTGGTACAAGTCCGAAATATCATATAAGACCTACCCGTAAAATTTGGTGTCAATCCGAGTAGTCTAAGGGCGTTTTGACCCGTTGGTAGGAAATTAAGAACTTAAAGTTCATTAAGTTTGATCAATTGGTTTTGGGATGTGATTACTTGATTTAGCGTTGTATTGGGAATTCAGAGGGTTCGGCTAGGTCCGCCTCGTGAATTTAGACTTGTCGGTATATTTGGGTGTGGCTCGGGAGCCCCGAGCATCAAATGGTCGAGGTTCGAGCGAAGTCGAAACTTAGAGAAAACACAATATGTTGCTTCTATCAATTGGAATTTTTCCTAACTCTGTAGCCTTTGGGGGATAAATACATATGTCTCTGTACTGATCCCTCAGAGTTTACCGAGTTTTCCCATGAGTTGTGAGACCTATGTAACCTAGTGCTCTGATACCAACTTGTCATGACCTGGATTTTCCACTATCGGGAGTCGTGATGGCGCCTACTAACGGAGCTTGGCCAGCCAAAACTATAAACATTCTCCGATAAAACTCAACAATAAAAATATGCGGAAACAATTAAATAAAAACGGAAGACTTTAAGTTTAATAAAAATGAAATAATAATGCGGAAGTTTAAACAATATCTCTACCCAAAATCTGGTGTCACAAGCTCACGGACTACTAAAGAGTGCTACAAACAAGTCTGAATGGAAATACAAAACGTCTGTCTCAGTACAAAGAAAACAAACTAAATGCTTCTGTGGCATATTGACCGCAGAAGCAGAGACCGCATAAGTGGTCCATATCACGCAGAAGCAGAAAAGGGAGAAGTGAAGGGGAATCGAAGGTGCAGCTTCTGGGACCGCAGAAGCGGTCCCACCTATGCGGACGCATGACCGCAGAAGCGGTCCACTCAATTATTCTCCAAACCGCAAAAGCGGCCCCATGACCGCATAAGCTGTCACCGCTTAAGCAAAATTTCGACTGTAGAAGCAGAAACAACTAGGCAGAGAGTTCATTAAATACGAACTCCAACCTTTTCTCTCTCATTTCTCATCCGATTTTAGGGCGATTTTGGAGCTTTCAAAGAGAGGGTTTCAACATAGCATCACAAGGTAAGTAATTCCCACTCACTCTTAGCTTAAATACATGAACATTACATAGACTTAACACTAATATCAAATAAAATCAAAGGTTATAGCTAGACCTAGGTTTTTGATAAAATTATGATTTAACCACCTAATTAGCTATGTAATGAACTAAAATTTACATATTAGTAATCCTTTGGTTATGAGAATATTTTTCTTCGAGAAATCTCGAAATTCGGGCACGTGGTCCTGTGGTAGGAATTTAGAAAACTCGCGGGAAAGGTTGGGAAATCATCTAATTAGTTGGGATTCAATTTTGTGAGCACGTATTGACTAGCCCTTACTTTATTTAACTAGTTGGTGCTTGTTCGGCTTCGAATGAAGGTTGGAACCTATTCTTGTTATTGAAGGAACGCTACGGATCGAGGTGAGTCTCTTTTCTAACTTTGTGAGAGGGAAATGTCCCCCCAGGATTAATAAAATGTATAATTGTTGCTAAATGTGGGGGCTACATACACACAAGGTGACGAGAGTCCGTGCGTAGCTATCACTATATCGATTGTCCGAGTAGTTTAGGGCCCCCATCATGCTATATCTATGAATATCTATATTACATTATGCTAATGTGATTGCCTAGTATATATTAAAGGCTAGAAGGAAAAATAAAAGTGTACTTATACACTTGTTGAATGCTTGTATACCATAATTTAATAAGTATTGCCTTCATATACATTCTGGAGGCTGCTTGTTATTTGTGGATCGGTCGATTGCCTCGGTATGAATAGATGCATCTACAGGCGCACCGTCGACCCTCGGCAAGTGCACATTTCATTATGTTGGTTCGGGTCATCACCTCGGTATAATGTGCGCATGATTCTTATGTGGAAACTTGTACTCATACTGCTTGTTATTAGACATTGAGCATGAAATTGTAAAAAAATCATGATACTTTAAAGACATGACTCATCTCTCTTGCCTTGAACTTGTTAATAGTAATAGCTTTCATGCTTATAAATAATCTCACATATTATTTGACCTTAGTATGTATCAAGTCCAACTCTCGTCTCTACTTCTTCGAGGTTAGGCGGGATACTTACTGGGTACATGATGTCTATGTACTCATGCTACGCTTCTGTACTTAAATGCACAGGATTTCAGGTAGGTGGTCTGGTTACTATTCGGGCGCGTGTTAGTGAGATACCATGGACTTATACGGTGAGCTGCCTCCTTTCATTGACGATCTACAGCCGAAGAAGTCATCTATGTACTTATGCTTTTCTATCTATCCTGATTTATACAGTAGGATAGTATATTATTCATTTTGTATATTCTCTACTGGTTTCCCATAGCTGCGACACCAGGTTCTGGCACACACTTTACTAGGCTAGTTTTGGGATTGTAATAGTAAGTCTCCACTTGATTGTTGTTTCGGGTTCTGGAAACACCTTTTGGGATGCTTATTCCCTTCTTTAAAAAATATTGATATTGATAAACATAGAAATGTTTTCCGCTATTGGCTTGCCCGGCAAGGTAGTTGGGTGCTATCACGACCTGTTGCGGAAATAGGTCGTGACATTTAGAGCCTTTCAATCATGTTCTTTCTTTTCTAGAGAATAGTGATGAAGAAGAAGAAGCATCCCCCTTTCTAGGGTTCTTTCTCTTAGTATTTATAAATGGAAGATGTATGAGCTGTCAATGTCGACCGTGACTATGCTGAGGTTTCGTCCTTACGATGGCGGATATACCGTAGCCTTGATAATTGAGTTGGCTGATGAATAGGTACCGTGATTAATAAGTTGTCATACTATTTATTAACTACGAATTAGATTAGGATATAATTAATCTCCTTAATTATCTCAGGGTCATATTTTGACCCTACAGATAGTCCCTGTGCTTATTAAGGTCGTGCCTTAACCGAGCTCGATGAGCGAACATCTTCGGATGCAGTTTAGGACAAGGTCAATAATGGCCAAATCTGTTTTCATGTTGGAAATCATGACGTTGAAATTGATGGCCTTAGCCATTTTGTGTTGATGGTCTTAGCCATGCAGGTGACTTCGATCGTAGTCGAGTCACTTGCATACATATTGGGGATGGTCGTAGTCATTTATTCATTGGAGATGGCTGTAGCATTAATACTGTGGATGGCCTTAGCCGTTTATATACTGGAAATGGCCATAGCCTTACAATTGTGAACGGTCTTAGCCGAAATGGAGTCGAGTTGGTGATCTTGGTTGTCGGTTGTCGAAGGTCTTTAATGTTCATCCTTGGGAGGGGGGCCGTAACCGCATATGCGTTAGGAATGGTTGTGGCCACTTGTGCACATAGGGGGATGGTCGTAACTTTTTTATGCCATAGGGGTGGCCATAGCCTTTTATTCTTTGGAGATAGCCGTTATGATTTTATCGATGACTTTTACCTTCGTACGGTGTCGATGTTATTTAAACATCGCGGCCAGGGAGAGTACAGACCTATTTGTCATGCGTTTCGATGATGTCCTAAATTTTGGAGGTATGCAAGACGTTCCTGAAATGTTCTCATGTCATTATAACCGTTTCAAAGGCGAGGCACCGGTTGGCGACTAAAAAGGTGCTTTATGGAGTCTTGTCATCATGACGTACATTTCTATAGAACCGAACCATTTTGAGGTTGGTCAAGTAGTTAAAGATGGCTATTGGAATCCGTGAGATCCACTTGTGTTGCCTATAAATAAGGAGTTGCGGCATTTATCTCTCACTTTTTGTAATTTGTTTAAGAGAGATCTCTGAAGAATTTTCCTTGCTTAGTCAGTTCATCTTTACTCTTGCTCTTTGACTGTCATAATCTTCGCCTTTCTTCATTGATTCTTACTTCTTTCTGATTTTTTGATAAAAAATGGCAAGTATTTGCTCCAGGAATATTGCTCAAGCAAGTCTTCCAGCCAACCTTATGGTGGCGGAAGAGTCATCTCCGATGGCAAGAGGTGCGGAATCGGTGGAGGCCGATAGGGTTCCATCGGTGACTGATATCCTGTCCTTTCCCGGAGGTCGGGCGATCAGTTCTACCGCCGTGAGGGGGAAGATCAAGTGAACAAAGCCCCGCTGATGGGAGAAGTGGGAACTTGTCAGTTACGGGAGAAATGGGGCGTTCCCTGCTTTGCTGATATTTCCCTCGCTAAGATGCAAGGAGAGGGTCCACATCGACCGTAGAGGGTATTGCGTTTTCTACGCTTATCCTTTAAGATTGGGATTTAGGATCCCTCTTCCGATAGTGGTGGTGGACTTCTGCTGTTATTACAGAGTGTGTCCTGGCCAGCTCGTTCCCTCCCTCTACAAGCTCTTCGCTATGATCATTAAGTATGGAGAGCTGGCCCGAAGGGAGATCACGTTGCAGCACGTGTTGACCCTCTACCCCCTTCAAAAGGTCCATGGTACGATGATTCGAGTCGTTCCTCGTGGGGCAAAGGGCTTGACTTCGGAGTTGTATGATGCGATCGAGCCTCACACTTATGAGAATTTCTTCTAAATCAAGACTTAACATTTGGTGACGTGTGCCACTGAGTTCCCAGAGACTTGGAACCATGCACGTAAGTCCTTTATTCATCGAATTTTACTCTCCATCTTTTCTCATGTCTTGTTTTGATAAGTATTTAAGCTTTGCCTCATGTTTGTAGTTGAATGACAGTCGCTGGATCCTCTACCTGGCATTCGTGAATGGGTCGAGGTCATGCTCCCTCAAACAGCGGGGATTCGTACGTGGCCGTTTTTCTGGGAAAGGCATGGTCGCCGACCTGCGTATGGTGACAATTTTGGCTTCCTTTGGCCTAGTTGTTGTTTCATTCCAATTGGTCTATCCTCAACTTTGTTCTTTCTTTGATCAGGGAGGGCATGTCGCGTGAGGGACCCTCAGCTAGCTTTTCGTAGGCCGAGCATGACTACACGACTTGTGACAATGCCGGTGCCACCCCCAGTTCTGAGGGCAACTTCGGTTGAATCTTCGGCTGCTCATTCCCCGACTCGGTCTTCACCTCGGGCTAAAAAATCTTTGGGGATCGTACGCCCTAGGGAGGAGTTGCCTCTGAGCGAGGATGAAGATGAGGGGGAGAGACCGTTGATCAGGCAAAGATTTGCATTTATGCCAGCTACAGTGGTGATAAACTTGGATTCCCCTCCATCAGATGCGGAGGGGAATGTAGTGGCGGCGCTTGCCCTTGAGGGCGGGCACTCAGTGGGGATTACCCCGGTTGGCTCAGGCCAAGGTGATGCTATCACTTCGGCGATTCAATTAACAATTCCAGTTGCTGAGAGGGGAGTAGTTCCTCAGCAACTGCTTTGGTTGGGGAATCGTGTGCCAATGTGTTGGCGAGGGAGGGAGCCTCAACTTCTCGGTCGGCGGAACGAGGGAGGGGCGCCGTAGGTGAAGGGTCTGACTCCGCGTCCTACCTGGACCCTGACAACGTCCGTATGCATAAAGAAGGTCACACCCGCACGACGGTGCATGTGGAAGGGCAGTTCTGCTATGTTGAGATTCTTAAGGAGCGGAACTTGCTGCTTCAAGAGGAGAATCTGGTGCCACTGTTTGAGGTGTTGTGCTCAGAGGCAGAAAGCACGTCACTGAGGGGCATAACAGGTGTCAGCCTGATGGGTGAAGCAGCCGCGCAGGGCCTGAGGGTACGTGTGGTGACTTTAGTTTGTCTTTTTCTTTGTTTTACTTGGTTTATTTTCTGTTATGATTATCGCTTCATTTTTGTAGCTATTTTTGTTGGAGGTGGAGAGCATTCGCCGATCTAACGTCCACTCAGGGATCTGTTTGCGGGCGCTGGAGAAGTACCACCACTACCGGGATTGATGCCGCGAGATACGTGAGCGCATGAGGAACGACCCCCGAAGCTAGGACTTCATCGAATAGCTGGCGAGGTGAGAAGTTCAAACGCAGCAGACCCTTGGCAGGGTTAACACTCTTGAGGAGCAGCTTCGTCATAAAGACAAGGAGACGGAGGCCGAGAGGAGGGCTGCTGCTGAGAGGGAATGCCAGGATAGGGCCAGGGTGCCAGAGGCCTGTGAGACTTTGACCAGCAGGTGGTCTCTTTGGAGGCTAAGGGCACTGCCTTGACATTGCAAACGACATACTCCATGTCGAGGGTTGGGACGTCGGAGACGGTGAATCACATTCGCGAACGGGAGCGGAAGCTGGAGAAGGCCGCTGCGGCCTTTGGAGAAGGAGCGCTGGAGGACCACATTGGCGTCTATGAACGGGATGCCCAGACTACGGTGGATCGGATTACGGCCTTAGAGGCCGAGAAGCTTGAGGGATCAGGATGCCTCTTTCGGTCCGACTCGTGATCTTTGGATGTTTGCTGAGGCTCAACTTGATGTGTATAAGAGACTGTGGGAGGCTGTCATCATGCCTGAAGCCTCTTATGAAGAGGCCCGTCAAAAGGCTCGTGAGACCCGTGTCGACTGCGGCTTTGAACCAGTTATGCCAGGGGTTGATAATGGCGCTGAGGGCGCTGGTAATGTTGATGGTGGCGCGGGCCACGCCGAGTGAAAGGCTTTGATGTATGTTTTTCATTTTGTTCGCCATTGGGCGTTTGGATATTTTTAGATTTTACTTTTTTCTTTCGTACTGACCGACCTTGGCCGAATATAAGCGGGCGTTGGCCGCACAATACTGTAAATATGTATATATATGAGCTTACTTTTTCCACTGCTGGTATTGTGCTTATTTTGAGTTTTCCTTGGTTCTTTAGATTTTTCTATGCATGTGTTTAATGGGTGATATGCCTTAGAGTTAGACTCTGGTAGGCGTGTTAAGTCCTCCATGTCTTTTGATCATAAAGATACCGGCGGCCTTGACCATGATAATGTTGGTGGCCTTGGCTAGGCAAGTGACTTTGACTGTTGCCGAGTCGTTTTGCTTTCCTTAGTCGAAAACTAGGTTGGCTATTTAGCGGTGATGGCGTTGGCCATGATTATGCACTTTTTGTTTATCGCTTTATTTTACTTGGCATAAACAAGTTGTGGCCATTATTTGGCGGTGGTGGCACTTAGCCTCAGTCCCAGTTCGGGCGTGATCGAACTACTGGCCATGATGGTAAAAAACACGACCTTGTACTTTTGACTGAGGCCGAACTTTATGTGGCCCAAATTTTAGCTCGAGTTGGGCGTACTTACTTGAATGGCGAGGGAGCTTAACTTGTTTCTCCGTCTGTTGCTCATTAGATTTAAGGACGAAGGCTTTCGGCTTTGTTGTTTGAGCGAGAATGGAATTGTGATGGTGAAGGCATATGGCCTATCTCAGTTCAACCGTAGTTGAATCTTTTAATTTTTTTAAGGCGAAGGCGCGTAGTCTGAGTCCCAGTTCAACCGTAGTTGAACTTTGATAATTTTTGTGGCGAAGGCGCATGGCCTGAGTCCCGGTTCAATATTTTTGTTGAAATTTTGGTGAAGGCACGTAGCCTGAGTTGTTGTTCAACCGTGGTTGAATCTTGTAATTTTTTACGGCGAAGGCACATGGCCTGAGTCTCGGTTCAACTTGTAGTTGAACTTTTAGTGAAGGCACGTAGCCTGAGTTGTTGTTCAACCGTGGTTGAACTTTGATAATTTTTGTGGCGAAGGCGCATGGCCTGAGTCCCGGTTCAACTTGTAGTTGAACTTTTGGTGAAGGCACGTAGCCTGAATTGTTGTTCCACCGTGGTTGAATCTTGTAATATTTTACGGCGAAGGCGCATATCCTGAGTCCCAACTCAACCACAGTTGAACTTTGATAATTTTGCTGGTGAAGGCGCATGGCATGAGTCCCAGTTCAACTTGTAGTTGAACTTTTGGCAAAGGCACGTAGCGTGAGTTGTTGTTCAACCGTGGTTGAATCTTGCAATTTTTTACGGCGAAGGCACATGGCGTGAGTCCCAGATCAATCGTAGTTGAACTTTGATAATTTTTGTGGTGAAGGCGCATGGCCTGAGTTCCAGTTCATTCGTAGTTGAACTTTGATAATTTTTGTGGTGAAGGCGCATGGTCTAAGTCCCGGTTCAACTTGTAGTTGAACTTTTGGTGAAGGCACGTAGCCTGAGTTGTTGTTCAACCGTGGTTGAATCTTGCAAGTTTTGACGACGAAGGCGCATGGCCTGAGTTCCACCTCAACCCTAGTTGAACTTTGATGATTTTTGTGGCGAAGGTGCATGGCCTAAGCCCCAGTTCAACTTGTAGTTGAGCTTCTTTTATTTTTCCACACTACCCACTTGTGCATAGGGTGTTGGAGGTTGTCTTTGATTCGAGATCTTGCACGATTTGGTGTAGTCTTTTCAACTAGTTTGCAAAGGTTACCCTGCTATGGATCTCGGTTCGAGATGCTTTTGTGCCATTTTTCTTTTGGCAGGATCCCGTATTGGGGAGGTGAAGATACCTTATGTTTGCTCTCCCCGTGGGGGGGGGGGGGTTCTGCTTCTTCTTCTTCTTGCACTTCTTCTTCCTTTTACCCGACATGCTGCTCTGGCTTGTGCAAGCAGAGTTGCTTTTCTGGCATTTCTTTCCTTTTGGTCCGAGGAAGAACTACGCGATTCTGCTATGAAATCCCCACAGATGACGCCAAATTGTTTAGCTCAAAGGTATCACATACTCTGCAAGAATAAAACAATAAAACTAAATAGAGGGTCAATCATAGCAGATCGTAATAATCGAGAGACCAAATGAAGAATACAAGAAACAAGTGTTATTCGTTGGAAAGAAATGTGTATAGATCGTCTATTGATAGTATTGATTCGATCTGCCTCTCGAGGAGAGGTTCAGAGCCTTTCAATCATGTTCTTTCTTTTCTAGAGAATAGTGATGATGAAGAAGAAGCAACCCCCTTTCTAGGGTTTCTCCGCTTAGTATTTATAGATGTAAGATGTATGAGCTGGGAATGTCGACCGTGACTATGTTGAGGTTCCGTCTTTACGACGGCGGATAGGCCGTAGCCTTGATAATCGAGTTGGCTGATAATCGGGTACCGTGATTAATAAGTGGTCATACCATTTATTAACTACAAATTAGCTTAGAATGTGATTAATCTCGTTAATTATCTCGAGGTCATATTTTGACCCATACAGGTATAAATCAACCAAATATTTGAGAAAATAAGAAGATAATCAATTGCGCATATATTTAGCTACCATGTCCTCAAACTATGCGAATTACAAACAAATATATAATATAAAAAGAATAAAATAAAATAAAAATTATATAGAGATGTGTAGTATGCGTATAAAATATATTATCAAACCTTCTTTACTAATCCTTGAGTGATGTCCTTCAAAATCGTAGGTACCACACCACGGGATAGAATATTAACTCTACGAAGTACTTGTTATCGTCTGTCCGTGTTCAAAGCAACGAGAAACTGAAACCAGTAATAAGAAGAGACACAAACAGAACGTATGTAACGTTTAAAAAAAAAAAAAAAATCACAGAAATGAAGAAATCCGAGACCACAGAATTCACTGTGTGTCCTTAAGGAATTTAACCCCCTCACTGTACCCGAGGTTGTGGATTATTTCCTCCCAGTATATAACGGATATACCTGTCGTAGGAGTGGCGGTACCTCAAACGCCTACGACTCCGACGAACTCAAATTCGGGAACGAAATCACACTATGACTCGATATGTTTTTTGGTTTAAAGAAAAACAATGCAGAATTTTTTTAATGCTTCCAGTATACGAAAATGAGGCATTGCCTCAGTTTATATAGCCTTGAATTGAGACTGTTCGGAAAGGCTTGGTGCCTGTTCGGGAAAGGCCATGCCTTTTCCTGAAAAATAAGAACGTTGGGAAGTTTTTTAACGAATTAATATTATTATTATTATTTTTTTTTCCCGCGGGAATTAAAAATAATTTCAGAAAATGAAGATTGAATTTTAAATAAATTTGGTCCAAAAAGATTATCAATCAATCAGATCATTTGACCAAATCCAAATCCAAATCCAAAGCCAAAGCCGAAGCCGAGCCGAGCGACGACGACGGCGCGAGGGGAGTCCCTCTTCTTAACCCTTTAAGAGCTAGAAGAAGTGCTTTCTAATATAAGCACATAACTTTCCCTTTCTACCACCGATGTGGTACAAAGCTCCTTTTCAAAGGAACTTTGCTTTGAAACTTCATTTTCCTTCTATTGTCTTCTTCCCTCCATTTCTCATTCACACCAACTTAGCTAGCTTTAATCATTAACTAGCTTTAACAATCCCCCACATGAATGGGGAATGGCTATATGATGAAAAACATGCATGACAAAAAACTGTGTGATTCGTAAGCAAGGATTAATTGCATCTGGATAAGTAGATTTCTCTTTGAACTTTCCGTAGTGAGCATATGTCGGATATACTCGGTCAATCGGTAGATTTGATATCTTTGAACCGTCGAGCTTTGGTGTATACCTAGACAACCACATGTCACACAATTAACCCTTTAACCGTTTTTGGTTCTCATTGTTTTGTTCGTTTCAGCCATGAACACTTCCTGGTTCATAAGTGCGTAGAGAGCTGGCCTTACAGAGTTCTCCTTGAAGCGGCTTACACTTCACACTTACATAGGTGATTCCTAAATGTGTCATCCCGTAGATACACTATTTGATATACCCCGTATCAAACTTAGAAACCATTAAAAAGCCTTAATGCTTTATCCTGGTACTGAGCATTGTCTCATCACGAGAATGGACCAAAAAGTTATTGTGACAATGTTGAACCGTCATCAATGAATTTGTTTGATCTCTTTGAACCTAGATCTTGGGATCTCATGTCTTCTAGGTAGAGTTACCGCCACGATGACTTGTCCTCGGCCATAGTCCCATTCCCCTCGATGATCTTTCAACCACTTCTCTAGTTAGGCCTTTAGTTAGTGGATCCGACACATTATCTCTTGACTTAACATAGTCAATTGTAATAATTCCACTAGAGAGTAGTTGTCTAACGGTATTATGTCTTCGTCGTATGTGACGAGACTTTCCGTTGTACATAACGCTCCCGGCTCTTCCTATTGCCGCTTGGCTATCGCAATGTATGCATATAGGAGCCAACGGTTTGGGCCAAAATGGAATATCTTCTAAGAAATTCCGGAGCCATTCAGCTTCTTCACCGGCTTTGTCTAGAGCTATGAACTCAGATTCCATTGTAGAGCGGGCGATGCATGTCTGTTTGGATGACTTCCAAGACACTGCTCCTCCACCTATAGTAAAAACGTATCCACTTGTGGATTTAGTTTCAGTTGAACCGGTGATCCAATTTGCATCACTGTATCCTTCAATAACTGCAGGATACCTGTTATAATGCAAAGCAAAGTTTTGAGTATGTTTCAAATATCCCAAAACTCGTTTCATTGCCAGCCAATGATTTTGGTCGGGATTACTCGTGTAGCGACTTAGTTTACTTATAGCACACGCAATATCAGGTCGCGTACAGTTCATAATATACATCAAACTTCCCAACACTCTGGCATAATCCAATTGAGAATCACTTTCACCTTTATTCTTTGCAAGAGCAAGGTTCATATCAATTGGTGTCTTTGCAACTTTAAAGTCCAAATACTTGAACTTTTCAAGTACTTTTTCAATATAATGAGATTGAGACAATGCTAGACCTTGAGGAGTCTTATGGATTTTAATTCCCAGAATTAAATCGGCAACTCCTAAGTCTTTCATATCAAACTTACTAGCAAGCATGCGCTTAGTAGCATTTATGTTAGCAATGTTGTTACTCATTATTAACATATCATCCACGTATAAACAAACAATGACGACGTGGTTCGGAGTGTTCTTAATGTAGACACATTTATCACATTCATTTATCTTGAATCCATTTGACAGCATCGTATGGTCAAATTTTGCATGCCACTGTTTTGGTGCTTGTTTTAGTCCATAAAGAGACTTAACAAGTCTACATACCTTCTTCTCTTTCCCTGGAACTACAAACCCTTCGGGTTGTTCCATGTAAATTTCTTCCTCCAACTCTCCATTTAAGAAGGCTGTTTTCACATCCATTTGATGGATTTCAAGACCGTACACGGCGGCTAATGCTACTAACACCCGAATAGATGTAATCCTCGTTACCGGCGAGTATGTATCAAAGTAATCAAGACCTTCTCGTTGTCTAAACCCTTTAACAACTAGTCTTGCCTTATATTTTTCAATAGTGCCATCAGCTTTCATTTTCCGCTTGAAAATCCATTTGGAACCTAAAGGTTTATTCCCTGGAGGAAGATCAACCAATTCCCAAGTATGGTTGTTCAATATGGATTCTATCTCACTATTGATTGCCTCTTTCCAAAATTGAGCTTCCGATGAAGACGTAGCTTCGTTGAACGTTCGAGGCTCATTTTCCAACAAAAATGTTAAAAATTCTGGTCCAAAGGAAGTAGTCGTCCTTTGACGTTTGCTACGTCTTGGATTTTCCTCATCAGGAATGTTTTCCTTTATTTCTTCCCGAGGTCGTTTAGATTCTTTGCTAGACGACGCACATTCCTTTTTATACGGATATATGGTTTCAAAGAAGTCAGCATTATCTGATTCAATTACCGTATTCACCTGAATGTCGGGATTTTCTGATTTGTGAACCAGAAATCTATATGCCTTACTATTTGTGGCATATCCTATGAAAACACAATCAACGGTTTTAGGTCCTATTTTTACCCTTTTGGGTTTAGGAACTTGCACCTTGGCCAAACACCCCCACACTTTGAAGTATTCCAAATTGGGCTTCCTTCCTTTCCACTTTTCGTATGGAATTGATTTTGTTTAGCTATGGGGCACTCGATTGAGTATTCGGCTAGCTGTTAGAATGGCTTCCCCCCACAAGTTCTGGGGTAAACCAGAACTTATTAACAGGGCATTCATCATTTCTTTCAGTGTTCTATTTTTTCTTTCCGCAATTCCGTTTGATTGTGGCGAGTAAGGAGCAGTTGTTTGATGAATAATGCCATATTCCAAACATATTTGTTCAAAAGGAGATTCATATTCACCGCCCCTATCACTCCTTATCATTTTAATCTTTTTGTTAAGTTGAGTCTCAACTTCAGTTTTGTATTGCCTGAACGCTTCAATTGGTTCATCTTTACTATTAAGTAAATAAACGTAGCAATACCGCGTACTATCGTCAATAAAAGTTATGAAATACTTCTTTCCACCGCGAGATGGAATTGACTTCATGTCACAAATATCTGTATGGATTAAGTCTAAAGGACTTGAATTCCTTTCAACTGACTTATAAGGATGTTTAGCATACTTAGATTCAACACAGATTTGACATTTTGATTGATTGCATTCAAACTTAGGCAATACTTCCAAACTAATCATTTTTCGCAAGGTTCTATAATTGACATGTCCTAAACGTGAATGCCATAAATCATTTGACTCAAGCAAGTAAGACGAAGCAGAAACTTTATTATTATTAGCAACAACCATTACATTCAGTTTGAAAAGGCCCTCTGTGAGGTAGCCTTTTCCTATGTACATTTCGTTCTTACTTATTACAACCTTGTCAGAAACATAAACACATTTAAAACCGTTCTTCACTAGAAGTCCGGTAGATACAAGATTTTTCCTAATTTCAGGAACATGACAGACGTTGTTGAGAGTCACCACCTTGCCAGAGGTCATCTTCAGCAGTATCTTTCCATAACCTTCAATCTTGGCCGTTGCAGAATTTCCCATATATATTGTTTCGTCGGGCCCGGCGGGAGCATATGAAGCAAAGGCTTCTCTAACAGCACAAATGTGGCGAGTGGCGCCAGAGTCAATCCACCACTCTTTCGGACTTCCCACTAGGTTGCACTCGGACAACATAGCGCACAAGTCATCAACCTCCTCATTTGTTTCAACCATATTAGCCTGACCCTTCTTCTTTTCCTTTTTCGGAGCACGACAGTCTGCAGCTTTGTGTCCGATTTTTCCACAATTATGGCAGTTTCCCTTGAATTTCTTCTTGTTGGGATAGTTTCTTGGTCCCGATGCCTTTTTCCTCTTTTTCATATTAGTTGGGGCAGTTTCAACTATATGTGCTCCCCCTATGGTTGATCTCCCATTTGCCTTTTTCTCCGCTGCCTTGTTATCTTCCTCGATTCTCAATCGGACGATGAGATCTTCCAATGTCATCTCCTTTCGCTTATGTTTCAAGTAATTTTTGAAGTCCTTCCATGAAGGAGGCAACTTCTCTATCACTGCCGCAACTTGAAACGCCCAACTTGAAACGCCCCACTAATCACCAAACCTACAACAAACAACATGTAAGTGACGGGGCACTGAATACTTTTGACAAAGGCATTAATTAAATTTATACCTTCAGCGAGGAGATCATGGATGATAACCTGCAACTCTTGAACTTGAGTGACAACAGACTTGCCATCTACCATTTTGTAGTCCAAAAACTTGGCAGCGATAAACTTCTTTAAGCCAGTATCTTCTGTTTTATATTTCTTTTCCAACGCATCCCATAGTTCTTTTGATGTTCCCACATTACTATAGACGTTGTAAAGATCATCCTCCAGTCCGCTAAGAATGTAATTCTTGCACAAAAAATCTGAGTGCTTCCACGCCTCAATTACAACAAATCGTTCATTTTCAGGTGTTGATTCCGGCGGAACCGGAATATCCTCCTTAATAAACTTTTGAAGGCTTAAAGTAGTTAGACAGAAGAACATCTTTTGTTGCCATCGTTTGAAATCAATCCCGGTGAATTTTCCGGGCTTCTCTGCCGGAGCCGGTGCTGGTGCAGTACGACTGGAGGACGCAGCATTGCTCGTAGAACCAACCACGGGGGCTGGTGTGGCAGTAACAGTAGCAGTAGCATTCAAATTTGGAGTTTGGTCTCCCATTTCTGTCATAGGAAATAACAGAACACTTTAATAATCGGTGAAGTTTTTATTTCTTCAAACCGAATCAAATTTACACAAACAGAATTAAAACAAACTTCAAATAGAATGTAATATACTGTATGTAGTATACTTGATGAAGTTTTTATATCTTCAAATCAAGTACCCAAATGAGTAGAAAGTTCTGAAAACTTTAATCTCAACCGGAGTAAAAAAAAATTCGAAGATTTAGTCTCCAAACAACATACAAGTTCGTTAACAACAGATGAACACGGAAATAATAAATTAAATTCCTTAAGCTTGTTATCGTCTGTCCGTGTTCAAAGCAACGAGAAACTGAAACCAGTAATAAGAAGAGACACAAACAGAACGTATGTAACGTTTAAAAAAAAAAAAATCACAGAAATGAAGAAATCCGAGACCACAGAATTCACTGTGTGTCCTTAAGGAATTTAACCCCCTCACTGTACCCGAGGTTGTGGATTATTTCCTCCCAGGATATAACGGATATACCTGTCGTAGGAGTGGCGGTACCTCAAACGCCTACGACTCCGACGAACTCAAATTCGGGAACGAAATCACACTATGACTCGATATGTCTTTTGGTTTAAAGAAAAACAATGCAGAATTTTTTAATGCTTCCAGTATACGAAAATGAGGCATTGCCTCAGTTTATATAGCCTTGAATTGAGACTGTTCGGAAAGGCTTGGTGCCTGTTCGGGAAAGGCCATGCCTTTTCCTGAAAAATAAGAACGTTGGGAAGTTTTTTAACGAATTAATATTATTATTATTTTTTTTTTCCCGCGGGAATTAAAAATAATTTCAGAAAATGAAGATTGAATTTTAAATAAATTTGGTCCAAAAAGATTATCAATCAATCAGATCATTTGACCAAAGCCGAAGCCGAAGCCGAAGCCGAAGCCGAGCCGAGCGACGACGACGGCGCGAGGGGAGTCCCTCTTCTTAACCCTTTAAGAGCTAGAAGAAGTGCTTTCTAATATAAGCACATAACTTTCCCTTTCTACCACCGATGTGGTACAAAGCTCCTTTTCAAAGGAACTTTGCTTTGAAACTTCATTTTCCTTCTATTGTCTTCTTCCCTCCATTTCTCATTCACACCAACTTAGCTAGCTTTAATCATTAACTAGCTTTAACAGTACTAACATAGATCTTATTCATCAAAAGATTTATTCAAAGTGCTTATTACCAAACTATAGCTATCAATCCTCCTCATAGATCTCATCTTTGTGAGAAACACCAAACAATATTATTAAGATCAAACTTTGAGAGCACATATTAAGCCCCCGATATTCGAGAAGCTTTTACAACTATTGTTTATACTATTTGTTAGGATTTTATAGAAGTAAAATCACGTTTGATTTTAAATATCTAATATAGTTCGTAAATATATCATATAAGGGAAGATTTAGTAGGGGAAATTTTAGTTGATCTAAAATTCTACCATAAGAGAAATAATTAAATGATTATTTTGTATAATGTGAAATTAATTTTTAAAGGGTAAAAAAAACGAACGACATTTCGCTAAAAGCCTATAATACTAATATTGAAGACACGAACTTCTAAAAATTATAAAAGGAAAGATCCTTAGTCTACTAATTCATGTGTGACTACATACTATATATATATATATATATATAGTATGTAGTCACACATGAATTAGTAGACTAAGGATCTTTCCTTTTATAATTTTTAGAAGTTCGTGTCTTTAATATTAGTATCCTAGGCTTTTATAATTTTTTATACTCCTTTTATGTTTTTGCCAAATATTATTACGGGAACTTCAGTTGAAGTTCTTATTTTTTTCATATGGCATAAATAATTTCAGCCACGTCTTTTTAATATATATTTCCTCAAGGATGGATAAAAGAACTGCAACATATATACCTGTTGAGCTACAAGATTATTTGGCCTCTAAGCCTAAACATAAATATTGATATTGGGTTGTATATTTATTGTATATTTATTGTATATTCTGTATATTATAGGCTTAGTCAGCTTTGGGCCTCAATGTATTCTGAGCCCAATTCTTTTTATTACATTTTACACTTGGGCCGTCTGACCCGACCCAAGTCATATTATGTATGTATATTTGTATAGGGGCAGGGATATTTTGGGATAAGGAATTCATTTTGACTCTCGGCTGTTCCAGAGAGTTCTTCAACTTCTCTCTTTTTCTCTCACTGACTTCTTCATCTCCTTGCCTTCAATCCTTACGTTTTCATGGTATCAGAGCGGGATGATCCTCGGATTCTTCTCCGTTACTTGTTATCTATTGCGTTGGAAGTTTTATTGAAGGTTTTTCTCGGATATTTGTGAGAGATTTTGTTTACCGAGAGAACGATGTGTACTGAACGGATAATCGGAGCTTTTACTGTTGTTTGATGCTTAGATCTTCACTCAGTGGATGTTTTGGGTGATTTTCCGACATCCCTGACCTTTTTCCGGTGATTCTTCAGATTCTAGGATTTCCGGTGGTTGAACCTAGGGTTTTACTGCTATCCTATGGCTCGATCCTCACCCGGTGGATGTTTTGGGTGACTTTCCGACATCTCTGACCCTATTCCGACAAGTTTCAAGTACGGTTTCCTATGGTTGGACCTAGGGTTTTGGACCTAGGGTTTTATCTGGCGATTGAAGGCCGTGCTTCTCCGGTCGCGAAGAAGGAGGGTAACTCTATCCCTGTTCTAAGTGTTGTATGGTTTGCATGTGGCTTGTGAGACTGTTTTTTTTATTATTTCAAACTGATTATTGTTCATGTCTTCTAATATGAATGCTAGTACCTCCTCAGTGGACTCTACCAGCCCCCTTTTTGTTTACTCCTGTGATGTTCCTAGAGTCTCTCTTGTGTCCACTCCCTTCTCGGGCAATGGTTATGGGGGTTGGAGGAGGAAAATGATTGTCGCATTATCTGCTAAGAATAAAATTGTTTTTGTTGATGTCACATGTCCCCGGCCAGTCACTAATGTGACTTAGCAAAGATTATGGGACAGATGCAATAATATGGTGATTTCTTGGTTAATTGCCTCCCTCTCCCCTCAAATTGCTGAAAGTGTGCAGTATTCTAATACTGCACAGAGTATATGGTCCCAACTTCAGGCCAGATATGGCACTGCCAACAGGACCAAAATTTTTTAATTGAAAAGAAAGCTTTATCACACCTCTCAAGGGTCCCTAGATGTTGCTTCATATTTTAATAAACTTAAAGGTCTGTGGGATGAATTAGAATCAATGTGTGCAAATCATGGGCAAAGATGTGTTTGTGCTGCCAAAGATGGTATAATACTGGAAAATGATGAGAATAAGGTGTTTCAGTTTCTAATGGGCCTTAATGAAGCATACATGGGGGTAAGGAGTAACCTATTGATGATGCAACCACCTCCAACCCTTGACAGTGTCTATAATATGGTCCTCAATGATGAGAAGCAGAGACAAGTCCAGTCCCCTTCTCAGTTTAATCCAGACTCTATGTCTTTCAATGTCCACACAAATAGACATTCAGTTGGATTCAATAAGGCCACAGTGCCTAATCCTTCTCCTTCTTTCAGACAAAGAGTCAATTTTGACCAAGCTAGAGGGCCTTTATTCTGTAGATACTGCAAAAAATATGGGCACTTAATTGATAAGTGTTTCAAGATTCATGGGTATCCATAAAGTACAATATTTAACAAGGGGAGGAGACCTGCTGCTGCTCATCTAACTGCTGGTGTGGATTTCCCCTCTTCTGAAGGACATGTGTCTGTTCCCCAAGGGAATCCTCCTGAAAGCCATCAATCTGTTACAAACATAGATGGCCAGAGTTCTATGATACCAGGATTGAGCAGACAACAGTATGACCAATTGATGAGCTTGTTACAACAGACCCAGTTAGGGGACTCCACTGCTCAGACTCTTCCTCCCATGTATGCTGCTAACTTTGCTGGTACTATGCTAACTGAGAGCCCTATTTCTGATTCCAAGCTTTGTATGCTTACCCATATTAATTCTGCCACCTGGATAATAGACTCAGGGGCATCTAATCATATGACATATGATAAAAGTTTACTCTTCAACATAACACCTTTAACTGTACCCACCTTGTAACTCTCCCTAATGGATATAAAGTGAAAGTGACATGCACATGATCCTTTGCATTAAATTCAACTATCACTCTTCAAAATGTCTTGTTAGTTCCTTCTTTTAAACACAACCTGATTTCTGTCCACAAGTTAGTGAAACAGTTGCATTGCATAGTTTTGTTCACTCCAACTTTCTGCTTCCTCCACATGATACAGAACCCTTCTCTAAGGAGGCCTCTGGATCTTGGTAGAGAGGAGGCTGGTCTATACAAGCTTGCATGGGCTCCAGCTTCCCCTTCTTCCTCTACTGGTTCCTCTACTGCTTGTTTATCTTCTTTTGTATACTCTAAATCTGACTATTGTAATCTTGACAATTCTTTTTTTACTGGTTGCCATAAAGATGTTGCTTTACCTTCCAATGTAAATAGTCTGATCTGTAATAATGTTGCTGCAACTGACATGAATTACATCTGGCATTTGAGACTTCATACTTCATTTTCAAATATGAAACACATTTCTGGATTATCTTTTCCCTTAGCCTCTAAGCAGTCTTTCCCTTGTTCTAACTGTCATATGGCTAAACAGACTAGACTTCCCTTTCCTGATAGCACAATAACCACTTCTAGACCTTTCCAACTGATTCATGTGGACACTTGGGGCCCCTATCACACTCCTACTTCTTCTGGTTGTAGATATTTTCTTACAATTGTTGATGATTTCTCTAGGACTACCTGGACACACTTACTGGGATCTAAAAGCAATGCCTTCTGCCTGCTTAAATCATTTCTATGTATGGTTAAAACTGAGTTTAATGTTGTGGTTCAGATTGTTAGAAGTGATAATGTTTTGGAACTGGGGTCTAGCATTGAGGGTATTTCTTTCTTTAGTAATCAAGGGATTATTCACCAAACAACCTGTCCTCATAGTCCCCAACAAAATGGTGTTGTGAAAAGGAAACATAGGACTCTTTTTGAGACATGTAGAGCCTTACTCTTTCAATCTGGCCTACCAATCTCTTTCTGGGGGGGACTGCTTACTAACTGCCACCTATCTCATTAATAGACTACCATCCAGAATTCTTCATCATAAATCTCCCTTTGAAGTTTTACATGGAAAGGCACCAACCTACTCCCATTTGAGCGCTTGTGGGTGCCTTTCATATGCTACTGTTCCAATTCCTCAAAGGGACAAATTGAAACCTAGAGCTCTTTCATGTGTCTTCATTGGGTATCCTTTTGCCAAAAAAAGGTTATAAACTTTATGACCTTACTTCAAAGAAATATTTTGTTTCCAGGGATGTTGTATTTCATGAAACCTCCTTTCCTTTTAAGAATGTCTCATCTCCTGTTCCTCTCCTCCTCCTCCTTCTGCCACCACTTATTCTTCTTCTTCTTCTAATCCAGCCTCCACTCTTCCTTCAATCCCGATATCTCTCCTCCTAATTTACCTTCTTCCACATCTGCTCCTGCTCCCAGAAAATCTGGAAGACAACATAATCCTCCATCTTATCTTAAGGACTATGTCTGTCAACTTCCTGCCTTTACTGCTCCTCTTCTTCTTCTCTGGAATCTGAACCTCTCTATTACTCTCAAGCTGCATCTGTTCCAGTATGGCAGGATGCCATGAGAAAGGAGTTTGATGCCTTGGATGCCAACCATACCTGGGATGTTGTTCCTCTTCCTCCTGGTAAGAAACCCATAGGCTGCAAATGGATTTATAAGATCAAATATAAGGCTGATGGCTCTATTGAAATGCATAAATCTAGGCTTGTGATTAGAGGTGATACTCAAGTTGAAGGTATTGATTTCACTGACACTTTTTCTCCTGTGGTTAAGAGGTCCACTGTTAAGTGTCTTATTGTTGTGGCTGTTAAGAATAATTGGAATTTATTTCAACTTGATGTTAACAATGCCTTCTTACATGGTGATTTGGATGAGGAGGTATATATGAAGCTCCCTCCAGGTTTGACTGTCTCTTCCCCTTCCTCTGCCTCTGTTTCTTCTGCCTCTGCTCCTCCTGTTTGTAAGTTGAAAAAATCTCTCTATGGGCTGAGACAGGCTTCCAGACAATGGTATGCTAAGTTGTCTTATGCTCTATATTCCAGAGGCTACACTCATTCTTTGAATGATTATTCTTTATTCATCAAAGGTAAACCCGGTTCTCTAGTGATTGTAGCAGTTTATGTGGATGACATTATTCTTACTAGGGATGATGATGAGATTGCTGCCCTGAAACTGTTTCTGGATTATCAGTTCAAGATTAAAGACCTAGGGTCTTTACATTATTTTTTGGGCATAGAGGTGTCAGTTGTTCCTGGTGGGGTGATCCTTAATCAGCATAAATATATTTCTGACCTGCTGCATCAGTTTGACTGTGTAAATGTTTCTCCTGTTGTTAGTTCTTTGGATATTAATGTCAAACTGCATGCTGATTCTGGTGATCTTTTCTCCTCCCCTGATCAATATTGGAGTCTTGTTGGTAAACTCCTATTTTTGACTCACACTAGGACTGACATATGTTTTGCTTTTCAGCATCTGAGTCAATTTCTAAAATGTCCCAGAGTCCCTCATATGAATGCTGCCCTCCATGTCCTCAGATATCTCAAGGGCACCTTATCTTTGGGTCTGTTCTATTCTTCCAGTTCTTATTTTTCTGTTACTGCTTATTCTGATAGTGGTTGCCCTGATACTCGGAGATCTGTTACTGGTTTTTGTGTTCTCTTGGGTGGTTGTCTGATTAGTTGGAAGTCCAAAAAGCAGCCTGTTGTCTCCTTATCTTCTGCTGAGGCAGAATATAAGGCACTCAGTAAAGTGGTTGCTGAGTTGACTTGGCTCTCTCGTTTACTAACTGATATTGGAGTTTCTGTTGCTCTTCCTTTCTCTGTTTTTTGTGACAGTCAGGCTGCCATTCATATCGCCAAGAATCCTGTTTTTCATGAACGGACTAAGCACATTGAGGTGGATTGTCACTTTATTCGGGATCAGCTGACTGGTGGTTTCATTACTGTTTCCCATGTGCCTACTTCCCGACAGCTTGCTGACCTCCTCACCAAGCCTCTGCCCGGGACTGTCCTCCATCCTCTGCTGCTCAAGTTGAAGGTGGTCTCCCCCTCCAACTTGAGGGGGGGTATTGAGCTACAAAATTATTTGGCCTCTAAGCCTAAACATAAATATTGATATTAGGTTGTATATTCATTGTATATTCATTGTATTATAGGCTTAGTCAGCTTTGGGCCTCAATATATTCTGAGCCCAATTTTTTTATTACATTTTACACTTGGGCCGTCTGACCCGACCCAAGTCATATTATGTATGTATATTTGTATAGGGACAGAGATATTTTGGGGTAAGGAATTCGTTTTGACTCTCGGTTGTTCCAGAGTATTCTTCAACTTCTCTCTTTTTCTCTCGCTGACTTCTTCATCTCCTTGCCTTCAATCCTTCCGTTTTCAATACCTGTTTTATATAATATGCATAGGTTTGCTACTGTCTCAAAGTATATATAATGGTGTTAATAATCAGAAAGTTTAAAGTTCACTAAAGGAAACTGGCGAAAGTTAAAACTAACGAAGAAATTTAAATAGTGGTTAAATAGGTTAAATAATTGTGGCAAATGTAATGCATTAATTTTACTTAGCCAAGAAACAATTTGAAATATAAGAAAGCACGGAGAGCAGATGACAATTCGAACCAAAAGAGAGAGCACGTTAGTTGAATTTGTAGAAAAATTCCAAAATACCACCCTCTTAACGTACCTGTGTGGTTGAAGGTCATTTGGTGTTAAAGTATTTAGGTATTCTTCCTGGTAATAGTTGTTTGTATCATCTTCTGCAGAGTCAAAACTAATAAACGTCTTACTTTCGCCAGGAAAGTTAGAAATTAACATTTCATTTAGTTGATAAACATATTCATTTTTGCTTGCTAAAATAGCTTTTTCTGTCATGTATTTGTAGCAACTTGCATTTTTATCAAATGACGAAAATATTTCTCTTATTAAGCTGTCTTTAGCAACACTATCAGCAATATGTTTGACAACTATTTCTTCTGCAAGTTGTACCAAATCATCTCTTATGGTTGGTTCCTCCCCGTCACCTATGCGTAGTAGAAAATCACTAAATGCAAGATCTATTCTTGCCCTCATATTTTTTTTTAACTTAATCTTTTCCATTTTATGCGACAAGTACGATTTTACTAAGCTTGCATTTATTATTTCTGCTCTGGTAAATTTTGGGACTACCGATAGTACCTGTCGAAAATCACCTCTAAAAACCATTACCTTGCCTCCAAATGGTTCATCATTATCCATTATATCTCTAAAGCTCATGTCAATAGTTTCAGTTGTTTGATAATATCTTTTGTTTTCGCATTAAATTTACGATATGTGTCCTACAAATAAACATAAAATAAGTTGGTTAGATTGGACACATTATACAAAGTATAATTATTTTTTAAATAGTTGAATGATGTACCTTTGTATTGTCAAACGAATATGCATGTGTTATGTCTCCAATCTTAGACTTTTCTGGACTTTTTTATCAATCTACTTGGCATTAGTGTCATGTCTTTGTCTTGTAATTTCATACGGTTATGCCTGCATTTCAATTAATTAGTACGTAGTAATATCCAAATTTTAGAAATAACTCCTTTAAGTAGAGTCCGAAATATATCTTACCAATTCTGTAGAGCAATTGCTTTTTCAAACGATAGATTTATTGTAAGATATATGGACTTATATCTACATACATATGAACAATATATGGATAAATTATATCTTATGTGTTATCTTTTGGTTTGGCCTAATTTTGTGGTCTTATGGACATTATGTTAAGGGGGCCAATGTATTGTCATATAAAGTGTAGGACCAATGTATAGATACCCAAAAGGGTAAACTTAGTTAATGATGGGTTAACTAAGGTTACATATATGTAAGTATGGTTACATGCTTATGACTCTTGAGTTTCATAACTCATTTGTTATAAGTGGGGGGTTATGGTTCCCACATTATAGCAAGACATTCTCTTCTTCTTCCCATTGAATCAAGAGAGCCATTTATTGTCTTGCATATCTTTGTGGAAAGCCATACTCCATTTTTGGTTATTGTGATATTATTGTTGTTGTGAAATCAATACTTCAAGAAGGATCAAGGAGACAATCTTGAAGGAAGGACTAAGGAACTTTCTAAGGCACACTTTGGACAATCTTCAACAAGAGGATTAAGGTTTTCCACATATGGATTCAGGTACGCTTCCGCTTATGTTGTTTATTCCAAATTATTCGATATGAAGGCTATTGTGTTTTAGTCGGAATCATTATTCTAACAATTGGTATCAGAGCCTCCTTCATATTTGGATAATTTGGAAGTTCATAAAATTCATGTTATATGAAGTTCATGTTCAAGTTAAGTTAGAATTTTTATTATAAAATTCTAGTACCATGATATAGCATGATTTTATGAATGTTATGTTATTTATGAACTTTGGTATTTCAATATTTGGTGATCTGTATATGTAATGAAATATTTAAAATTTGCATGATTTTGGTTGATGAACAACTTGATTCAATGTTTAAGTTTCTTGTTGAAAACCATTTTAAGTCGTTGGACAGAATGGGACAATAATCGATTATTGCTTTAAAGTTCACCAAAATTTTGCAAAACAGAAGCAGCAAATAATCGACTATCAATTTTGAATAATCGATTATTTCATTTTTGGTCATAATAATTTTTTGAGACAGAACCTTATGTAAATCGATTATTGCTCAGACAATAATCGATTATTGAAATTTTTTTTAGGATAATCGATTATTGCAGCTGGAATAATCGATTATCTGTAGATTTTCAGCAAAAATTTGAAATTCCAGAAAGCCCAGATAATCGATTATCTGGCCATAAATTGCAAAAACATTTTGTTTTTGGCTGTTAAATGAGGACATAATGTAAGAAACATTTTTCATAATTAATGAAACGTTTTAAGTCTTTTAAGTTTCAGATTTTAATTGAATATTTATAATATGTCAATTAATTTTAAGTTTTTATAATTATTAATGTTTTATACATTAATATTCAGTTTTAATATTAATTGTTTTAGTCCATCAAACTTCAGATTTTGGAATTGTCCAATTCAGTCTATAACAATTAATATTCAGATGTTGCATGTCAAAACTTGTAACATATTAAGTTAAGATTCATAATATGGCTTAAGGAACTAAAGTATTTAGCATCTAATATTTTAAATTAGTCAATTGAAGCATTATGTTGCCAAAGTAACCTCTATTGTGTAGATTGATTAATCTTGAAATATAAGATGACTGTGGATGTTAGTCTTCCATGCGTTTAACACAGGCCCAAAGGAAGGTTGTTATTTGGCAGGAATTCGAACATGCTTGTGGTGATAAATATGTGACAATTATTTGGTTTTCCATGTGAATATTAAGTCGGCCCAAAGGAAGGCTTGATATTTGACAGGAGTTTATTATCAATATTTGATCACTACACCAAGAGTACCACTTACAAGTTGATTTTCTGTCCAAAGACTAAAATCAATGTTGTGCTAGGATCTTGTAATGGGATTTGCATATTCTGAATCTATAAAGTAAAGTTAAAGTTCAAGTAATTGTGAGCATGTATTAAGTAATCCTTTGTTCTGTTTCAGTGAATTCTTCAGCTGCTTCGATATCTGCTAATATAAACAGCATCCCTGTGCTTAACGGCACAAACTTTAAGGAATGGAAAGAGAACATTATGATCGTTCTCGGTTGCATGGATCTTGACCTTGCACTTCGGATTGAGCAACCTGCTTCTCTTGAGGATACAACCTCTCATGATGAAAGGAGGGAGATGGAGAAGTGGGAACGCTCGAATCGCATGAGTCTAATGATCATGAAACGTGCAATTCCAGAATCATTCAGGGGCACTATGAATGATGAAGCTAATGCCAAAGTTTTCCTTGAAAACCTTGAAAAGCGTTTTGAACAAAACGAAAAGGCGGAAACAAGTACACTATTGAGTAAACTTGTTTCCATGAGGTATAAGGGCAAGGGAAACATTAGGGAGTACATTTTGGAAATGTCTCATCTTACTTCGAAACTTAAGTCACTCAAGCTAGTATTACCTGAGGAACTGCTTGTGTACTTAGTTTTGATATCTCTTCCTGCACACTTTAATCAGTTTAAGGTCAGTTACAACTGCCTGAATGAGAAATGGACTCTTAATGAGCTCATTTCACATTGTATGCAAGAGGAGGAAAGGATAAAGCAAGATAAGACTGAAAGTGCTCATTTGGCATCCTCTTCTAAGGATCCTAAGAAGAGGAAAGGTAAGGAAGTTGCGGTTGCAAGGCCCAAGAATATGCAACATAAGGAACCTAAGGTTGAAATTACTGAATTAGGTTGCTGTTTCTGTAAGGGAACTAATCATGTGAAGAAGGATTGTACCAAGTACCACGCTTGGCGTGCGAAAAAAGGTACATTTCTTTCTCTTGTTTGTTATGAAGTTAATTTAATTTCGGTACCTAAGGATACTTGGTGGGTAGATTCTGCTGCTGCTACTCACATAAGTATATCTATGCAGGGTTGCCTGAACTGCCGAAAACCAAATGATGGTGAAAGATACATCTATGTGGGTGACGGCAAGAAGGTGCCAGTTGAGGCTATTGGAAAGTTCAGGCTGTTGTTTAAGACCGATTTTTATTTAGATTTGGATGAGACTTTTGTTGTACCGTCTTTTAGACGGAATTTAATTTCTATTCTCAAATTGGACATATCTGGTTATTCATGTTCTTTTGGTGACAATAAAGTTAGTCTCTTTCAGAATTCAAATCTTATTGGTACTGGTCTTTTATCAACATTTGATAGCCTATATTTGGTTGATACAATAACCTCAAATAATGAAACCTTGCATACAAGTTTAATTGGTACCAAAAGAAAATTAACTAATGAGAATTCTATATCACTCTGGCATAAACGTTTGGGTCACATATCCATTCAAAGAATTCAGAAACTCGTGTCAGATGGAATTCTTGATTCTCTTGATTCCTCAAATTCGGATATTTGTGTTGAGTGTATCAAGGGTAAACAAACAAACAAGACAAGATTAGGTGCTAAGAGAGCTTCGGACGTCTTAGAATTGATACATACTGATATCTATATCTTATTCATGAAAAGTCCAAATCCATAGACGTGTTCAAATCATTTAAGGCTGAAGTCGAAAATCAACTAAGCAAAAGAATTAAATCTGTTAGATCTGACCGTGGTGGTGAATACTATGGCAGATATGATGGTTCAGGTGAACAACGTCCAGGTCCATTTGCTAAATTCCTAGATGAGTGTGGGATCGTCCCTCAGTATACTATGCCAGGCAGTCCTACGATGAATGGTGTAGCTGAGAGACGAAATCTGACCCTTAAGGATATGGTAGGAAGTATGATTTGTCGTACTACTTTACCAGACTCACTCTAGGGTAAAGCATTAAAAACCGCAGCTTATATTCTTAATAGAGTTCCAACTAAAGCTACAATCAAAACCCGATATGAACTTTGGACTGGGCATAAACCCAGTATTAGGCATTTAGACATTTGGGGTTGTCCAGCTGAGGCAAGGCCTTATAGGCCGAATGAAAGGAAACTGGATGCTAAGACGGTTAGTAGCTATTTTGTTGGATACTCTGAAAGGTCCAGGGGTTTTAAGTTTTATGATCCCACTTCTAGAACTATTTTTGAGACGGGTAATGCTAGGTTTTTTGAGGATATTGAGTTTGGGGAGTGGGGAGATAAAGTTGTTAGAGATTTTGTCTTTAAGGAAGAACATGTGTCTTTCCCTCAAGTTGTTGATCTTGGTCAGGGTGTTCTCATTCCTGACACGGATCACACAACTCCAGTTCAAGACAATCTCGAAAATCTCCCCCATCAGGACCCTGATATTACTAACGAAAATCAAACTCAACAACCTCAAGAAACTGAAGTGCCATTAAGGAGATCCACTAGAGAGAGGAGAAATGCAATTCCGGATGATTATGTTGTATTTTTCCAAGAACAAGAAAGTGATATTGGACTTGAGGAAGATGATCCAATCAACTTCCGTCAAGTCATTAAGGGTTCTAACTCTCAAAAGTGGATTGATGCCATGAATGATGGATTGGGAGCTTGTTACATTGCCCGAAGGTATTAAACCTATTGGTTGTAAATGGATTTTTAAAACCAAAAGGGATTCAGGGGGCAATGTTATTAAGTATAAAGCTCGTCTAGTCGCAAAAGGCTACACTCAAAAGGAAGGCATTGATTATAAAGAGGCTTTCTCTCCAGTTTCATCGAAAGACTCTTTCAGGATTGTAATGGCACTAATAGCACATTTTGATCTTGAGCTTCATCAGATGGATGTTAAGACAGCGTTTCTCAATGGTCACATTGAGGAAATAATTTATATGGTGCAATCTGAAAACTTTGTTTCGGATGAATCAGAGAAAAGGATTTGCAAATTAAAGAAATCCATCTATGGGCTCAAGCAGGCTTCCCGTCAATGGTATTATAAGTTTCATGCAGTCATTACATCTTTTGGTTTTGAACCGAATATTGATGAAGACTGTATATACCATAAGTTCAGTGGGAGTAAGTATATTTTTCTAGTTTTATATGTCGATGACATACTGCTTGCCTGTAACGATATAGCATTATTGCATGAAACTAAGAAATTTCTTTCAAAGAAATTTGAAATGAAAGATCTTGGTGAAGCTTCTTTTGTATTAGGATTTCAGATACATCGAGATCGCTCAAAAGGTGTTCTCGGTCTGCCACAAAAGGGCTATATCGATAAGGTTCTGAAAAGATTTGGCATGCAGGATTGTAAACCAGGTAACACCCCTGTTGCTAAGAGAGACAAGTTTAGTCTCAAACAGTGCCCAAATAATAATTATGAAATTTCAGAAATGCAGAAGACGCCTTATGCTTCGATTGTAGGTAGTCTGATGTATGCTCAGGTATGTACACGACCTGATATAGCATACATTGTTGGGATGTTAGGCAGATATCTCAGCAATCCGGGAATGGACCATTGGAAGGCAGCCAAAAGGGTCATGAGGTACTTACAGAGAACAAAGGATTACATGCTTACATATCGGAAATCGGACCAGCTTGAGATCATTGGGTATACCGATTCCGATTTTGCTGGATGTCAGGATAGTCTGAAGTCTACTTCAGGCTATATTTACATGCTTGCTGGCGGTGCTATCTCATGGAGAAGCATTAAGCAAACTCTTACGGCCACTTCCACCATGGAAGCGGAATTCATGGCATGTTATGAAGCATCCAATGAGGCATTATGGCTGCGGAATTTTGTTGGTGGACTGCGGATTGTTGATAGCATTAAAAAGCCAATTAGGCTATTATACGACAACAGATCGGCAGTCCTTTATGCTAATAACAACAGTAGTTTGACGAAAGCAAAACATATGAATGTCAAATTTCGGGTTGTTAAAGAAAGAGTACATAATGGACAGTTGTGCATTGAGCACATCAACACAAACTCCATGCTTGCGGATCCGCTCACTAAGGGATTTACACCAAAAGTATTTCTTGAGCATATCGTTTGTATGGGTGTCAAATCAGTTAAGGATTATGTATTTTAGTGGGAGTTTGTATTATACAATTATGTATTATCCATTACATTCAGTAATTCAGTTATATCTGCGCAGATATTCAGTTTTTAAGTTTTTGTACTCTTACAGTGTATGATTGATCTCAATAAAGAGAACCAGTTGGAAATAGACATTCTATTGACCACACTTTATGTTATTTCCATGCTACATACCTACACTTGATCCATGTCGTTGGTTATATTGATATACGAGATCTATGTTGGTTCTAGTTACGCAAGAGTAACTAAGAGCTCTTAGTTCCTATATTGGTATGATTGATGGACCGGATTGTTCATGACAATTTTATTGTGATAGCAATTTTGAGCTCATAAGGTTATAATGTAACATATAATGCTAAGGTTTGTACATATGTATGTGTATCTCGTCCAAGTGGGAGATTGTAAGATATATGGACTTATATCTACATACATATGAACAATATATGGATAAACTATATGTTGTGTGCTATCTTTTGGTTTGGCCTAATTTTGTGGTCTTATTGACATTATGTTAAGGGGGCCAATGTATTGTCATATAAAGTGTAGGACCAATGTGTAGATACCCAAAAGGGTAACCTTAGTTAATGATGGGCTAACTAAGGTTACATATATGTAACTATGGTTACATGCTTATGACTCTTGAGCTTCATAACTCATTTGTTATAAGTGGGGGGTTATGGTTCCCACATTATAGCAAGACATTCTCTTCTTCTTCCCATTGAATCAAGAGAGCCATTTGTTGTCTTGCATATCTTTGTGGAAAGCCATACTCCATTTTTGGTTATTGATATTATTGTTGTTGTGAAATCAATACTTCAAGAAGGATCAAGGAGACAATCTTGAAGGAAGGACTAAGGAACTTTCTAAGGCACACTTTGGACAATCTTCAACAAGAGGATTAAGGTTTTCCACATATGGATTCAGGTACGCTTCCGCTTATGTTGTTTCTTCCAAATTATTCGATATGAAGGCTATTTTGTTTTAGTCGGAATCATTATTCTAACATTTATCATTACACTACTAACATGTATAGTAGATTGTAACGACCTGACTGATCGTTTTACTATTTAGGATCCCGTTCCCTTAAATAAAACTTTTCGTGCTAGCTTTAGCAAATTTATGACTTGTGGGGACGGTTGGTTCAGAAGTTAGAAGAGTTTTGAGTGAAAATGTAACCAATTATTTCCCTTAAGGTTTTCTTAAAAGGCCAAGTTTGACTACGGTCAACTTTCTAGGGAAACAGACCCGGATTCGTAATTTGACGATCCCGGAGGGTCCGTGAGAAAATATGGGACCTGAGCGTATGCCCGAAATCGAATTCTGAGGTCCCTAGCCCGAGAATAAATTTTTATGTAAAATTGTTAAATCGAAGTTTGAAAGAATTAAAGAATCTAAGTATTCATCGAAAACCTAGGTATCGGGTTCGGATTTCGGTTCTGAAACTTGGTACAAGTATGAGATATCAGTTAAGACCTCCCTATAAAATTTGGTGTCAATACGAGTATTTAAGGGCATTTTGACCCGTTGGAAGGGAATTAAGAACTTGAAGTTCACTAAGTTTATTCAATTGGTTTTGGGATTCGATTATTTGATTTAGCGTTGTTTTGAGTGTTTCGAGGGTTCGAGTAGGTCCGCCTCGTGATTTCAGACGTGTCGGTATGTTCGAGCGGGGTTCGGGAGCCCCGAATATCAAATGATCGAGGTTCGAGTGAAGTAAAAACTTGGAACAAACCAAATATGTTGCTTCTGTCATAATCGCTTCTGCGGCTCTTGGACCGCAAAAGCGAGACACTGGAGCGGTCATTTGATCACATAAGCGATTCTGGGACAGGCCATGGGGAACCGCAGAAGCGGCCTAGGGACCACAGAAGCAGTTCCGCTTCGGCGACCCCAGATTGAAGGAGCAGTCCACCCTAATAAGACCCAGGACCGCAGAAGCGACCCTTTTTCCTCAGAAGCGAAAAATCGTTGGGGCAGTGGAGTTCATTAAATACGAACTCAACCATATTCTCTCTCATTTTCATTACACATTTGGGCTTTTAGGGAGCTTCCAAGATAGGGTTTCCACATATATTGGTAAGGTAAGTAATTTCTCTACATTCTTAGCTAAAATACTTGAATAATGGGTACATTAAACACTAGAAATTAAATGAAAATCAAGGATTAGAGCTAGACCTAGGATTTACATAAAATTAAGATTTAACCACTTAATTAACTATGTAATGAACTAAAAATCATATATTTGTGATCCTTAGGAGATAAAGAACAACTTTCTTCGAAAAATCTCGAAATCCGGGCACGTGGGACCGGGGTCAAAATTTAGGAAACTTGCGGGAAAGGTTGGGAAATCACATAAATAGTTGGAATTCAACCTTGTAAGCGCTTATTGACTAGTTCCTACGTTGTTTAAATTAGTTTGCGCTCGTTCGGCTTCACTTTGAGGTTTCAGGCGTGTTCTTGATATTAGAAGTGCGCTTCGGAGCGAGGTGAATCTCCTTTCTAACATCGTGAGAGGGAATTGTCCCTTTATGACTAATAAATGATAATTTGCTATTAAATGCAGGGGCGACGTAAATACTAGGTGACGAGAGTCCGTGCGTAGCTACTACGATATTATATGTTTGGGTAGTTAGGAACCACATCATGCCTAATTTGAGATATTCATGATTTGAATTATCGAAATGATATTTTATGATATGCAAGAGGCTAGAGCAGAATGAAAAGTGAGCATATGAATATTGTTGAACCTTGTAGGGACTTCGTTGTATATAAATAATGCCTTTGTGTGCATTATTGATGTATTCATTGATACTTGTGGATAGGGCCGATCGCCTCGGTGAAATAGATGCACCTATGGTACGGGTCGTTCGACCCTCGGCTGTACACAATTTATATTCTGTTAGAGTCGGGCCGTATACCTCGTCATTGTTGCGCATGATATATATATATATATATATATATATATATATATATATATATATATATATATATATATATATATATATATATGCTTGAGCTTATCCATTTTATGATTTGTTGCTAAGTATGTGAAAGAAGGAAAATAATAAAAGAAATATGATTGAGAGCATGATATGATTCCTATTGTAACTGTTGTTTAATTGAATTATCTGTGGTTTATATTGTACATCATTATTATGATATTATCTGGACCTAGTAGGTATCAAGTCGACCTATCGTCTCTACTTCTTCGATATTAAACGGGATACTTACTGGGTTACATATTATTTATGTACTCATGTTACGCTTATGTACTTAAATGTTCAGGGTCCGAGGCTGATTCATCTGGATATTGATCTGGTGCGCGTCAGTGAGTGGCAGCAGGGACTTCTACGGTGAGCTACTTCCCTTTCTACGTAGCTCCGCAGCCGGATGGAGTCTTCTTTTGTAATTTGTTGTCTTTCCCTTATTTCAGATAATAGTGTAGAGATGTTTGTATATTTTACTAGATGCTCGTACATTTTGACACCAGGTCTTGGCACACACACGCATTAGTAGACTTGTTGTTTGGTTGTATTATTTTATCACTTACCGTACTATCTCTTTTAGTTCTAAACCCAAAGTAAAATAGATATTTCACTTGATTTTGAGTATGAATCAATCCGAATTGTTTGAAACATTCTGCAGTGGCTTGCCTGGATATTGAGCCAGGCGCCCTCACAACCTATTACGGAAATGGTTCGTGACAACATCGTATCAGAGCACTAGGTTCACGTAGGTCTCACAGTGTTACGTGTAAACCTAATAGAGTCTTGTAGATCGGTACGGAGACGTCTGTATTTATCTTTGAGAGGCTATAGGGTATTAGGAAAGACTACTCTTTATTCACTTCCTATCGTGTAGTGGTTAGTGTGCTGAATTTCCATTTCTATTCTCTCACAGATGGTGAGGACTCGTATCGCTAACGTTCTGGACCCGGGAAGAGCTGCTCCCCATGTTGCTAGAGGTCGAGGTAGAGGGCGAGGGAGGGCACCGGCCCGTGGTAAGGGATGAGGGCGCCCCAGATCCGTTCCAGTCATACCACGAGTAGACCCTACGGGGGATCCCATTATTGAAGAGCAGGGTGAGATACTTGCAGCTGAGCCTACCCTGATAGACTTCATGACAACACCAGGATTTCAGGAGGTCATGGGTCGCATGCTTCCGTTCATGGATACTATGACTCATGCTGGTTATTTCTAGCGAACCCAGCTACTTCGCAGGCAGGAGGGCGAGCACAGACCCCTACTGCTCAGGCTCCAAGCCATACAGCCACATTTTATCAGACTCCGGGTGCACTACCTACAGATGGGGCTCAGCCACTTGTTGCAGTGGCGCCCCAGCCAGGGCCAGTTGTGGATGGTGATCCGCAGAAGTTGCTAGACAGATGGACTAGACTTTGCCTTCCGGTCTTTGGGGGTGAACGTCATGAGGATTCCCAGTACTTTATTGACAGGTGCCGGGATAGACTGCACAACATAAGAATATTGGAGTCACATGGAGTTGACTTCACCACTTTCCAGTTGGAGGGCAGGGCCCGCAGATGGTGGCAGTCTTATGCCCTTAGCAGACTAGCCGGTTCTCCTCCACTCACTTGGGGATAGTTTACCGATTTATTTCTTGATCGCTACATCCCACCCTCCGATAGGGAAGGGTTGCATAATCGGTTTGAGCATCTGGAGCAGGGTCAAATGTCGATGAATGATTATGAGGTGAGGTTTTCTGAGTTGTCTCGCCATGCACTTATGATACTTCCCACAGAGACAGAGAGGGTACGTTGATTTGTAGCAGGATTACATCCCACTATCCGGAACAGTATGACTAGAGGTGGATATGGGCACAAGTTATAAACTCACACTTGAGATTGCTCGTAGGATCGAGGGCTACCGTCAGAGGGGTTTTGAGCAGATGCAGATGGAGAAGAGGGCCAGATTCTCCGGAGAGTTCATAGGCCCCCAGCTAGGGGTAGAGGTCACTCTGGGAGGGGTCAACCCAGTAAGCCCCTAGTTTCACCACCACCACCTGCTCGGGGTGCTCCAGGGTACTCTTATTTTAGCGTCATGCCAGAGAGTTCTTATCGCCCACCAGCCATTCGGGGTTCTTCCCGTGGGTGTTCAGGTCCTCCGGATTCTTCTAGTTCTTATTTAAGTGCTATGCCGAAGGGTTCATACCGCCCGCCGGCTATTCAGGCTTCTTCTTTCGGATCTTCTAGTTTCCAGAGTTAGCCATCTGGATAGTAGGTCACCGCACCATGTTGTTTTGAGTGCGGAGACCCAGGTCACATGGGGAGATACTACCCTAGGCTTCGGGTCAAGGCTGTGCAGTAGGGGCAGCAGCCCATGGTTCTAGCACCAGCAACCCAACTACCTAGAGGTGGAGGACAGACAGATAGAGGTTGTCCCATAGGTGGTGGCCAGGTAAGAAGAGGTCAGCCAACTGATTCTTAGTTAGGTAGGGGCCAGACAACCGGCGCTCCAGCCAGATTCTATGCTCTCCCGTCCAGGCAAGATGCATTGGCCTCAGATGTCGTTATCACATGTATTATTTCTGTCATTGGTAGGGATGCTTCAGTATTATTTGATCCGGGATCTACTTATTCATATGTATCATCTCTGTTTGCTCGTTTTCTGGTTATATCTTCTGAGCCTTTGAGTGTTCCTGTTCATGTGTCCACTCATGTGGGTGATTCTGTGGTTATGGATCGGATCTACCGGTCTTGTATGGTTTCTTTCTATTTTTATGTGACTAGAGCAGATTTTTTGTTGCTCGATATGATCGATTTTGACTTCAACACTTTCCAGCATTGCAAATCGCGTTCATATAAATAATTTTATAATAGAATTCACTTAAAAATGCAGCCAAAACAACCAAAAAAGAAATGTTCAAACTACCATATAATACCAATATGACATATAACTATACCAATATGGCATATAATTTTACTGGTTAATTCCCGACAACTATATGACTATACTACTATTACATAACACACATGCATAAAGAAAAAAATATAAAAAAATAGTGTACCATATATTAATGTAATAAAGTATTTAAAGATATTGAACTATACTACTATTATTAAAAGAAAATCAAATATTGTACTAATAAATACAGCTAATACAATCAAAAAATGATTCAACTAGCATATGATACAAATATAGTATATAGCTATACTAATAGGGTATATAGTTGGAATGAACTGTATATCAAAATAGTATATTTGTATACTATTTGAGTATACAATATAAATTCATTTTCTTCTCTTATTCGACTATATTTCAACCCAAATTTCTAAAATCTACTATAAATTCTCTACCAAACTGACTAAAACTTTAGCTACAGCCTCCAATCAACTTCCAAACAAACCCCTATAGGATAGGATCAAAATAATTAACAATTCAAACAAACCAAATTATGAGTTTCAAGCTTCAAGGTTCTTCAATGGTGAATTTGAAATTTTGTACAATAAATCTCCAAAAACGAGTTTGGGTGAAGAGAAAGAAGAAAGATATTAGTGAGAAACAAGTGTGAATTTTCATTGAAGATGAACCCCAGAATACTACAATAAGAGAAAATTATTTTAGAATTAAACCCCATAATAGAAATGGAAAAGAATTCAACTGTTAAGTCTAGAAATCTAATGGGTTTAGAGAAGAAGAAGAAAATAGAGAAAGAATGGAACTCCAGTTACAGCTCTAACCACCAATTCTCTCGTGATGACTTCCTTCCTCAATTCATATTCGGTTGTTCTGCTACTAGATTTCTCCACTTTTATTTTATTTTAACCCGGTAAATAGTTTGGGCCCATAAGTAGGAGTAATAAATAGTTTGGACTTGGACATTAAAAGATAAATAATTTAAAATTAATGGGTATAAAGTGAGATTTTCTCTATTTTCAATTACCATTTACCACTTGTAAATCTGGTTATTTTTGAATTTCATAGGGCTGGCCATATTTTGAAGGCTCATAAGCCCAATCAACAAAGACATCATTAATCATTTCTAGGTTTATTAATCCCTAATTCACCATCTTAAACAAACTTCCCCGCTAGTTTAGCAGGCTCTTCACAGAACGCCGAGAGAGAGAGAAAGAGAGTAAAGCAAAATGAAGACTATACTCTCATCAGAAACAATGAACATCCCAGATGGGGTAAACATTAAAGTAAAAGCAAAGCAAATAGAAGTCGAAGGACCAAGAGGAAAACTCACTAGATATTTCAAGCATTTAAATCTTGATTTTCAGCTCATTTAAGATGAAGAAACAGACCAAAAAAAAGCTCAAGATTGATGCTTGGTTTGGTTCACGTAAAACTACTGCTGCTATTCGTACAGCACTTAGTCAAGTTGAGAATTTGATCACTGGTGTCACTAAAGGGTACCGTTACAAGATGCGTTTTGTGTATGCTCACTTTCCTATCAATGCGTCGATTAGTGGTGGGAGTAAGGCCATTGAGATCAGGAATTTCCTTGGAGAGAAAAGGGTATAATTTCTTTCTCTTCTTTTTTTTAGTCTTTGTTTTTGTTATATATTAAGTTGGTTTTTTATGATTTGATTGAAATGTTGTTTTTGTTTTGTTTGTTTAACTGTGACATTGGTGCTTTTAAATATTTGATTATCTGTGGTTCTGTTGTATGTTAATATACCATTAGTAATGTTCTTTGAATTTCGTTTTGGGAAATAAATTAGCTTCTCGACCCTCGAGGAAGTGTGTTTTGTACGAAGGAAAGTATTTTTCGTGAATTTTTAGCTTTTGTTAAAATTAATTTTTCAACATCTACGGGATAATTTTAATGTGTTTGGTTAGATATAAATATTGCTTACGCATGATTATCCTGTGTGAGCTTACTCGCATTGCTGGTCCTAGCTTGGATGTAGTAGAAGGATTATGGTAGGTTGATAATCAGCCTAAAACTAGTCAAAATATGATGAATTAGCAGCCTGAATAGTTCATTCGGTTAGAAGTTCAAGCCCTCATATTCTAGTGTCTCCCAACTTGCTTGGAATTGAGGCGCTATAGTTGTTGTTCTGTAGGATAAGGGATAATCATACTGTCGTTGGCCATATACTTGTAATAAAAGTGAATAACAATGGGTAAGTGTTGATTAAAGTAAGTGATATGTAGTAAGAGTTGAGCTGTTGTGAGGGGCAATGACTTCTCTTGCAAATGGAGGGAATTTATATATTTTCCGTGGACAAAAGCTTTTCCACAATTCAAGATATGTGAAAAGTATTTTCCAAGAAAACATTTTCTACCGTACCAAAGACACTAGCTGCTCAGGGATAGGTTTCAAATAGCTGAGGCAAAAAGCATTGAGAAGTATTTTACAATTCTGGTGCCTTTAATTCATGATGCTTGTTGTGCGGACTATATCCGTTTTTTCTTAAGCATGTGGAGCAGTGGAGGTGATTGATGGATTTAATTTCCCATACATGGTTTATAGTGTACATGATTTATCTGCAATGAGCTTCACTATGCTTTAATTTTGCTGATTTTTTTATGTTAAGATTATACAGGAAAGTACTAAGACAATTATTTGATAATTTTAGAGGATGCTTTCTGAGTTTTTCTCTAATTTTTCCCCCTTTTTGGTCATAGTTAAAAGGGAAGTTTTCCTAGAATTCATATGTTTGTCTACTCTTGTCTTCTAGCACTAGATAATGTAGAATCTATTGCCCTTTGCTTGGAAACTGATATTGTTATATTAAATGTAAAAAACTTCCCTTATCACTGGTATTCATTATGCATTTGCTTGTAATGATCCTCAATACACTGGCTGTCTCACATGTCAGCATGATGGATATTTAAATAACCTTGAGATGGTATAATTTGTTTTTGCTCTTGCACTTATTATGGGCATTTCTCAAGTGTAGATCACTAAGAGACCGACTTGTTTGCTGTGATTTTCAGGTGAGGAAGTCGATATGCTTGAAGGGGTTACTGTTGTCCGCTCAGAAAAAGTTAAGGATGAGTTGGTATTGGACGGAAATGACATTGAACTTGTCTCACGATCTGCTGCCCTTATTAACCAAGTAAACCTCCGTTTCTTTTAGATATCACCCTATTTCGCTGTAATATGTGTTGACTCGTTATAGTGAATATCAAGATCTTGCATATTAAGGTCATATATTGTTTTTTTTTCAGAATAGAAATGCCATGTGAAGAACAAAGATATCCGTAAGTTCCTTGATGATATCAATGTCAGCGAGAAGGGAAGAATAGTTGAGGAAGAGTAAGTAGTTAGCAGTATCCCGCTCTTGGTCTGTTTGTTTTCCTATTTTTGGTTAAGAGTTGAGGTTATATTGGGATCCCTTGCAAATTTGTTTTGAGTTATATCAACACTTTTGATTGTAAGGTTTTCTTACTGAAGTTTCTTTAGAGATAAAAACAGTTTGTTCTTGGAATTGGTAAGATTGATGTATTTCTTGAAAGCAGTTTGATTATAGTAATTCTAAGGGTGTGTTTGATATAACGGAAAATGTTTTCCAAAAAATGTTTTTTTGGAAAACAAGTAGAAATCTTATTCATTTTTCGGTGTTTGGTATGCAAATTAAGGAAAATGAATTGACAAGGAAAATGTTTTCCGAAACATTTAAGCCAACCAAACATGGAAAATTGGAAAACATTTTCTGGAAAATATACCAAACACACCCTAAATGTTGTGTTGTTTTCTGTTTTTCTATAGTGGGGTCTGAGGAGGATAGTGTGAAGGTAGAGAGGCTCTTTTTAATTGATCATTGACTCAGAAAAAGCAGTGGAGTACGCAAGATTTCTCGCAAGCGGTGTCACACTTTTTGAAAGTGAACAAAACACTATTAACAATATTATATAGAAAAAAGAACATAATTTGAATCATATTAATAAAATAAAACCCAAATATATTACTACAATTCTTATTGATGGATTTTATTTTTAGAAAAGTATTCAAATCTCATTAGAAAAATACTAAATAATAATCACTAAAAGTTTGTATTTTGTTCTTAATCAATTTTATTTGGCAAAAATAGTACATACAACTAACCCTATAACAAATAATTTATTGTCACAAGAATGCACCAAAGTGATTTTATCTCACAGAGGTTAGTAGTTCAGCACTTCAGCTCCACTCAATCCAATTAGTGTTAGTGTAAATGAGGCAAAAAACAATTTAAAGTAACAAATGAAGCACTCCAGCTTTGAACCAACGACCTATGGTAAATAAATACAGCGCCGGACCAGCTTAGCAGGACAATGCTTGTTACAAGTGGTGTCATTTGAAATTATTTAACCGAATTCTGTTTGTCTTTTAATTATATATACATAATTAACAAAAATTTCCGATCAAGCAGTGTCACGTGACACCGCTTAGCTCAAGGTAAATCCGCCCTTGAGGAAAAGCATAAACACAACAATAATGGGATAGGCAAACAATTGCGTATAAGCCATGAAAACGAAATAGTACCGATAGCAAGATAATAAGATGATTGAAACGAAAATAGTAGTATTAGGGACCTAAAAATAAGAAACTACGAGAATGCATACTAATACTACTGGAATGGAAAAGAAGAATTGCTCAACTATTTACTAATTTTTTACACTAATTTTCGACCGCAACATCCTTTTATTAAGGATTTTATTCTTAATAAGGACGGTGGAAGAAAATTCGGAACAATTTCAATCGTGATAAGATTGCACCGGTGATCAATGAATAGTCCTTTTTACGAAGAATAAAACCAGACCTATTAACACTATACTTGTTATGGTAAGGATGATTTTAGCAACACACCTGTAGGAAAGCCATGCAAAGCACATGAGAAGCATGGAACACAATCTTCTCATCTGGAAGCATGGAACTTTCTTTTCTTCTTTGCTTTTTTAGTCACATGATACAAATGCATTGTATTCTGTATAAATACACTCAAATACATTGTATTTTTGCATAAATATATTATTTTTTGCTTGTATTTATATAATTCCAAGATTTGTATTTTTTGGATACAACCAAATATCACTGTGTTTTGTAATTTTTTGTTTGTTTGAATACAATGTATAATAGTTGATATCTCTGAATTAAATATAATGTATACAATAAAATTTAATAGAACGACATACACTTTATTTTCTTGATTTTTTATTGTTTGAATACAACTGAATTCAATATAGTGAAAATGCATACAATTCAATATTGTGCTTTCCATTATTAAACACCCGTAATCACTATTTTTAGGCGAATCACCTCACTGTATTTATAAATACATTCGGGCGATAGAATACATAATTAAACATATGTAATCCCTGTGTTTTTACCTCATTGTATTCATAAATGTAATCGCGTGAATACATGGAATACAGAACAATAGCAGCGAAATTTATTTGGAATTGATTTTGTTGAGTTATATTAGGAGTGTATCGCGTTAATTGATCCTCTTTCCGTTATTAGACAACTGGATATACCTATTTTTAAGGCGATTATCATTACTGTATTCATGAGTACATGGCGCAAATACAGTCACGTACAACTACCAGCTCTCATGTTTTTAGGCGATTTTTGTTACTGTATTTGTGAATACATTAGCGCGAATACAATGATACACTACCGTAACTACTGAATAGTAGCTATAAGAAGTAATTAAATATACGGAAAAGGGTCTGATATATCCCTCTACTATGGTAAATTGTTCAAAATTATCCCTCGTTATACTATTGGGCCATAAAAGTCTCTGCCGTCTTACTATCCTAACAAATCTGCCCTTAGTTAGACGGAGGTGCCACGTGTCATCCATCCGTGCAACCACGTGGCACATATGAGACGATGCCACGTGACACCTCCGTCTAACTAAAGGCAGATTTGTTAGGATAGTAAGACGGCATGAACTTTTATGGCCCTATATTATAATGGAGGACAGTTTTGAACAATTTATCATAGTAGAGGGACAGGTCAAACCATTTTCCGTTAAATATATATGTTAACTATAAGAAATTAATAGCCACTAAACAATAGTGATTTTTGAAAATTACTTTTAAAGAAATAATACTACAATTACATATAGTTGCGCAGGGCAAATGTAAATGGATTCTTTGAACTAAGTATACAGGTTTAGAATTTGTTATTTTTGTAAGAACCAACTCTACAAGTCCAATTGAGTTAGCTCTGTGTATATGCTTACTTGGTTGAATGAAATATTTTCATTTCGATAAAAAGAAAATACAATTTAAAAGGGACAAATGTAAATAATATTTTTTTTAAAAGCGAAATTACACAAATCGAGAAGAGGGGTTGCTATGATGGTAAGCAACCTCCACTTTCAACTGAGAGGTTGTGAGTTCGAGTCTCCTCAAGAGCAATGTGGGAAGTTATTGGAGGGAAGGATGCCAGGGGTTTATTTGGAAACAGCCTCTCTACCCAAAGGTAGGGGTAAGATCTGCGTACACACTACCCTCTCCAGACCCCATTATATGGGATTATACTGGGATGTTGTTGTTGTTGTAAATTACACAAATCACGTGAAAATAAAAATATCAGCAAAATTACCAAAAAAAAAAATATCAGCAAAAGATAATGTCAATATGAAATAAAAATTTCTCTAACCTAATTTTAGCCCGCAACATTTTAATTACTTTATTCTTATACTACAATTAAAATCTTTATCTTATAGCAGATTCGATACAGTTTTAGTATTTGTTTGTTTTGTGAACTAGAAATATCGAAATACAAAAATTAAATGATGTTAAAAACATGTTTAGCCAGTTTCCCATTTGAATGTTATTTTCTCGGTGGTATATAACTAGCAGTACTATAACTAGAGAAAATGAAATAAGATACCGAGTTTTAAGTTTGAAAAAATGATATTTTTCTCTCATAAAACACTACTATTTTTTCAAATGGCGTGCATGTCCAAACACAATTTTAATTTTTAAATATTTTCTTTTCAAATTAACTTCAGTTTTTTTAAAAAAAAATAAAAAATTAAAAAATTAAAAACTCATGTCAAAACACAGAGAAAATAATGAAAGTAGTTTCTTTTGTTTGAGAGTAGGTTCAAAGTAGTCCCTTAAGTATTACATTGGGCTATTTTGGACCTTTAAGTTTGCCAAAAATTAACACTTTTGGTCTCCACCAAATATTTAACAATATACGCGTTAATTGACCTAAAATCTAGGAAAAAAAATTTAAACTTAAACACCAGAAAAGTCCAATCAAATCCTTAAAGGTGCACTAGATACCAAAAATAGCAGAAATTACACATCCAAAAGTTGCATCAAACTCTAGCAATTGACCAAAAATAGCAAAAACTAGAAATTGCATCCCTAATGTAGGTTTCTACTAATACTTTTTTATATTTTTCAAAATTTATTAAATATTTGATAAAGATCCAAACTGTTAATTTTTGTCTAAATTTGAGGGGTGCAAACTATGCAATGCATACTCAAAGGATTATTTTTTGAATCCATTTGAATTGACTTAAAAAAGTAGCTTCTAAGTACAAGTGCTTAATAACACTTTTCAAGTGTTGAGGCTGATTTTATAAATAAGCAATTATGTGTTTGGATAAAAGTATTGGAGTTAGAAAAAAGCTATTGAAGTGTTTGGTAAATAAGTGTTAGTAAACATTGTTTCTATTAAATTATTGAAATATCCTTAAAACTGTTAAACATATAAAAAAACTTATTATAATAATAATTTATTCAAAATAATATAAATACATAATAATTAATATTTTAATTCACTTTCAATTTAAAAAACTAAATGTAGTATGAAGAAAGCGAACAAAAATTAAGTCAATTTCGATATGAAGAAAGCAAACGAAAATAATAATTAATATTTTCAAGAAAATTAGTAAAATACAAAAAATGAGAAGCAAAGTAATTGTTACTTGAGAACATGAGAAACAGAGACTAAAATAGAAGTCCTCTGAGATAGCATACGAAATAGTTGCATCTTCTGGCGAAGTGAAAAAGAGTAGAATGAAGAAAGTAGATGCTGCAATTTTGGGAGGAAGAAGACATCAGAGGCTACAATTTCAAGTTTTGTACTGAGGGGTAATTTCAAGATTAAGAAAAATTATAAGGGAAAAGAATATAAATATTTTTGTCAAAGCAATATGACTTTTAAGCCAATTTTAAAAAAGTTGGGTTTAATTAACTTATTGATTTTTGTTATGAAATAATATAAAAGACAAGAACAATATAGAGAGAATAGGGAGAGAGAGGAGTATTCTTATTAATACTTGGGATGATTTACAATGGGGTAAGTATAGGAAGATAAATGACTTAGCTTCAAACTAAAACTCTTAGACATTCACTCTAAATAGAGTTCTATTTATAACACTCCCCCTTGAATATCTATTCAACAATGTACCTCGTTAAAACCTTAAAACCAAAACCCAATGGGAAAAATTAAAGAGAAGGAAAAAGAGTACACATGTTTGAATATGCGCCTATTGGTTGCCTCGTTGAAAACCTCGCAAGGAAAACCCAGTTGGGACAAAACCTTGTAAGGGAAAAAGAGTGCAACGCGCATTAACTCCCCCTGATAAAAACATCAATTTATATCCTTGAGCATTTGCATTCCAATCTTGTGCACCATCTTCAAAACAATCTTTGGTAGATGTTTGATAAATAAATCAACCATATTGACTTGAATAAATATTCCGCACCTTGAAATCATCATTCTTGATAGATATGAACATCTTCATATAATGTCGTGGAATAACTCTTCAATATCTCCATAGATGTATTCTCAATGCGATCATGCTTATAGTTATAGTAAGATACATATGTACACAAATTGTAATTAGGATGTGGTACTTCAGGACCAAGAATTGTGTATGCTTTAAGCAACTTAAATCTTTCAAGTTAAGTCATATAAATCACATAATAGACTTTAGATGCATATCAAGTTTTCATGTCATGCTAAACAAATAAGATATCGAAAACTGATTATACATACCTTTGACTTTATACTTTCAAGTATTTGAACTATATGTCCAAATCTACATGTCTTTCATATGGAATCAAGTATTTGTCTATACGCTTTAAGCGTATCAAAGACTTTGTCCTTCTGAGACTTAATATGAGCATTTGTAGTGAGAATATAGTTACTTTCTTTGGGTCAGCAAATGCGTATAGCATGCTTTGCAATATGTTGCAATTGAATTATCCATTTTATGAACTTCAGGTTCATATCATGATATTCGGGGATTTACATATACAAATGATAATTCATCCCATGTAACCTTTTCTCAAGTGTTTATCATGTCTCCCCCTCATGTTAGAAAAGCTAACTTGTTTCCTCAACTTTGGGAAATCATCTTTGTGCATTATCATGTCAATATACACAGCACATTAATAATAAGATGAAATTATCTGGTTCCTGACCCTGAACCACTTGTGAGGGGAGAATATACTCTCGTATACAACGTATATCAAACTGATATATATAACTTTGTTCTCATAAGAAACAGTTTAGCTATTAAGTGGAGGCACTCAATAATTATCTTACTAAACCAACTTTGATATAAACCAACTTATCAAGATGAACTATCTTGAGTAGAAAATCTGAAAATTATGCTCGAAGTTAGATTACTGAGCAATTTACCTCACAAGCACCGGCCAGGCTGCGGGTTAATAACAATTGCGCATGTAACCATATCATAGATGCATCATATGTGGTATACATGGCAGGTGAATGAGCCCATATTCACCTTTTATATTTCCAGAATTTATGGGCTTCAACCCGAACTCTTTAGTTGGTCAATTCATTAATGAGAACAAGTGATACAAGAGAATTTGTAAAGAACTTTCTAGTTCTTTAATATTCACCCATGTGGATTCTCTGTTATTGCACATCATACTTAAAATGAGATGGCTAACCTGAATGCCAACTGAATAAATTATCAATATTGGTAAACTTCAAATTTACACCATGACCTGTGCACTTATCAATAAACTTCAGGTTTATTATGACATGAGTTTTTATACCAATAGATATCCACTTTATTGTGGCATTCTTTTGTTTGTGTAGTACAAACTGGAGAATAAAGTGGGTAGCTTTTCATATACAAATTATCCCGCTACAAGTTGTAGTAATAGAAGATATCAAATCTTTCCTTTATTTATAGTCTCAATATAATCAGCGCTTTCGCGTGTACTTTGGAAATTGAATAAGTTTCTTTGAGACTTACTACAGCACAATACTCAATTGTGTTTCTCCAACATAGTAATAATTGGCTCTTCTAGAGCTCTCAATTAATTTTGTACTACCACAAATTCATCAACATCCATGTGGTGAATATCTTTCTTAAAGAGAAAGTTATACCATTATGGTCATGTCAAACTTATATGCAAGATATGTTTCTTGCATTATCATTGTCCTTTAATAGTCATATTTCCAAAATACTTTGGCGTACAATAGGTACGTGACCAACGATCATTCATGCCATATATCATCTCAAACCTCCTTCTAGGGGTGAGTGTGGTATCATCTCAAACCTCCTTCTAGGGGTGAGTGTGGTATATTCTATACCAATTTCATGTTCATATTCTTCCAATAATGAATATGTATTCGTGAATCAGATGTTGTCACATTCACTGCGGGGATATGTGATTTTGTTATCCTTTTCAAATCTGTAAATGCGTCTGGCATTCGATTTGCTATTCTTTGCAAATGGATAATATTTTGCGCCTCTTTTTCACAAATAGAGGTATGTGGATCAAGATGAGATAATGATGCATTTTTTCACAAAATTTCCCGTTTGGTTTCACCAATTTCTCCCCCTAATTTTGGGAAAAGTGTCTCATCAAATTGACAGTCTGCAAATCATGCAGTGTACAAATCCCCTGTCAATGTTTCGAGGTAGCGAATAATGGAGGACGATTCAAACTCAACATATATTCCTAACCTTCTTTGCGGACCCATTTTGGTGCGGGATGGCGGTGCTATAGGCACATATACTGCGCATCCAAAGATTCTTAAATGGGATATATTAGGTTCATGACCCAAAACCAATTGCAACGGGAAATATTTGTGTCAATTCGTCAGTCGGAGACGAACTAGCATTGCTGCATGCAAAATGGCGTGACCCCAAGCCGAAGTGGGCAGCCTCGTTTTCATGAGTAAATGAGGTATTCAAGATTATACTCATGTATTGTCTCAATCTGATATCCATTTTGAATGATATCTTTAAAACTCAACAAGTTCCTTTTAGACTTGGAGAACATTTTGACTGATATCATTAAAACTCAACAAGTTCTTCTTAGACTGGGAGGAGAACATTGCATTCTCTAAAATATCGTTCCTTTAGGCAGAGTTATAGTTGCTCTTCAGGAGCCTTCAATCAATTTAATTCCCATGGTTTGCCATACAAAAGAAAATATACGAACATGAGAATAAACAAATTCAATCCGTTTGTTTCATACTTAAACAATATTTTCGAAATCTGCCGAGGTTATTCGACTAACTAAATCAGATAGTCGATTATATGTTTTCCATAATCGATTACTTTGCAGTTTGAAAATTTCATTTTAAGCATTTCTTAAAACAATCGATTGTTAAACATACACAATCGATTGTGTCTTAATATAATCGATTGTTAAACATACATAATCGATTATTTGCTATTTTGAAAAACTTCAGATCACACTGTCTTAAGACAATCGATTGTTAAACATACACAATCGATTGTTGAACATTCACAATCGATTGTTAAACATACACAATCGATTATTTTCTATTTTGAAAAACTTCACTGTCTTAAGACAATCGATTGTTAAACATACACAATCGATTGTTGAACATTCACAATCGATTGTTAAACATACACAATCGATTATTTGCTATTTTGAAAAACTTCAGATCACTCTCTTAATACAATCGATTGTTAAACATACACAATCGATTGTTGAACATTCACAATCGATTGTTAAACATACACAATCGATTATTTGCTATTTTGAAAAACTTCAGATCACATTGTCTTAAGACAATCGATTGTTCTGCAATTTTAATGCGAAATATTAGATAATCGACCAACTGTTAGGTTAGTCGATTACCTCTACTGGAAAATAAAAATATTATTGAAATCTGAGCATATTGAAACATTCTAAAGAACTAATACTAACATTATATCATAAACTAACTAATACGAGCTGATACTAATGACTATTAGTTTATTCACTAACTATTACAAATAAGTGAAATAAAATCAAACAACTCCATCTTCTTTCATCACAGATCCATCACCGATTAGGTGGTCTATTTTCCCATCGGGTTGCTCAAAGAAATCTGCCACATCCAAGTGGGTGATGTCAAAATTGTCGTCAGAGACAAAATTTGTTTCAGGGCCTTTACTCTTTCGAGATGCTTGATAAAGGTCAACCAAATGTCTTGGTATACGGTAAGCTTTTGACCAGTGCCCTTTTCCACCGCAACGATAATATATAGTTTATGAACTATTTGCTTTTGGATTCTCATCGTATCGTGCTTGTGGCAGAGTGACCAACTTCAGGTTGTCATATCTCTTCTTTAAGCCATTCCACAAGATAGGTGGATCTTTGACTGTGATATATTCAATTTTCAAACCTTTATCAAGGTTATGGCGCAAGAAAATCAAGGCCTTAGCACAGTTTCAAACCTTCATCAAGGTGATGGCGCAAGAAAATCAAGGCCTTAGCATAGTCTTGGGTGGATGCATTATTTCTTTCTTTAATGGCGTCTCCAAGACCCACAGCATCTAAGTGGATTTCAGCATCCAACACCCATGTCATATAGTTCTTGCCCGAAATTTCAAAGGCAACGAACTTTCTTTTCATAATGTCAGACATAAAACAAAATTATATCAAGAGCGTGTTCATACTTACGGGCTCTATTACAATTATCACATTCACTTCAGGGAATGGATCATAATCATGTGCTTTACACAATCTCATGTCAAATATTACTTTCATAAAGTGAAAGATTATTTTGAGAATCTTTATTATTCTCATTATCACAATAATGATGATTATAATTTCGTCTATTGCCACGTCCACACCCATTGATACCTTCACGGTAATAATTTTGTCTTCTTTCAGACTTATCACATACTGCTATCACATTCTCTAAAGGGAATGGAGCAAATTCAATTGGACGAAATTTTAATTCTTTGCCCACAATCATACATGAATTTGATCATGGCAAGGCATAGAAATTTTACCACTTCATGTGAGTGTAATTTCTTACGAACTCCATTAGAGTTATAATCAAACTTTGTTGTCTTTGTTTGTATATAAAATCAAATCGTAGAATTTCAAGAATTTGAAAGGGAAAAGTAAATTACTTACCTTTAAGGTATACCAATAAATGTTGTGATATCAAATATACCTCTTGAGTTTCCATCCCGTTCCATCCCGTGGCAACAAATTCCGGCAACTTTGCTCGACTCCCGCGGCCAATTTGATACCGGAGAACGCGACCTTATTAGTTTAGAGTCATGCTTTTGAAATTCCTACCGAGAATACTAATCACTCTAACTATAACAGAGCATATGTAAAAGTTAGATAGGAAAAACAAAGTGCTATAAGGAATATTTATTCCACGCAGCCACACCACAGGCTAACAACAGAAAGCACACAAAGTAATAGCACAGATAATTAACGTAGGAATTTCTCAGTGTATACTATATGAACTTTGGCTTCAATGGAGGGTTGTGAATCTACCGTTGCTCCGATAGCTGCAATCAACAAGAGAAGCAATAGAATTTGAAGGAAGAGATCAAATTCAATTGGTTAGAGACTCGTACTGATAACGTGTTATGAAATAATATAAAAGACAAGAACAATATAGAGAGAATAGGGAGAGAGAGGAGTATTCTTATTGATACTTGGGATGATTTACAATGGGGTAAGACCCCTCTATTTATAGGAAGATAAATGACTTAGCTTCAAACTAAAACTCTTAGACATTCACTCTAAATAGAGTTCTATTTATAACAGTTTTGGCTCTTTTAAAGAGATTTTAACTTTTTAAAGTTTTTTTTTGTTGCCAAACACTTTCACAATTTAAAAAGTACTTAAAAGCTAGTTTGACCAACTTTTAACCCCATCCAAATAGGCTCTTAGAGCCCATTTGAATGGGCTAATTTTAAGTAGCTTTTAAGCCAAAATAACTTTTAAGCCATAAGTTAGGATTTTTAACTTTTGACTTATTTTTTATCATTTTAGCTTTAAAATATATTTTTATTTTATCTGTATCGGTCAAAACTTGACTCGTGATGATTAATAAGATTAATTAGCTTTTAAGCATATTTGGGCTAACAAATGACGTAACTATTCGACAGTAATAAGCACTCGATGATCACTCAGCTTAATCAATGAGGTCATGACCTATTCGTTATTGGCAGACTCCTCCACCACATGACCACGGCCGTCCAACGCCAGCTGGCAAGGGGCGCAACTATAAATACTAAGTGAAACAACCCTAAAATGGGGGCTGCTTCTTCCTCTTCTTCATCATCATATCTCTCTTAAGAAGGGAGAATGTAATTGTAAGGCTCTGAACCTCTCATGGAGAGGCAGACCAAATCGATATTATTAATAAAAGACCTCTACCCTCCTCGTTATAACAAATAACATTTATCTCTTGCACTTTCCATTTTGGTCGTTTGATTATTACGATCTACTATGATTGGCCCTTCATTTCTTTTGATTATCTTGTGCTTATGAAATGTGTGAGAACTTCGAGCCAAACAATTTGGCACCATCTGTGGGGATTTCATAGGAGAATCGCGTAGTTCATCCTCAGACCAAAGAAGGAAGGAAACACCCAGAAGGGAAAACAACAAGCTCAAGTGAGCCAAATTAGCGCATCGGGTGAAGGGAACTCGAAAGCTCTGGCAAGAGTCTGAAGCTCCGACTTCCCCCGACTCTACAAAAAGCAAAAGAAGAAGAAGAAGAAGCAGATCCCCCCTTCCCCCTCATCCCCTCGATGTGGGACCCTGCGGGAAGATAGCATGAAGGCATCTCGAAAAAATGATCAACAGAATGACCTCTACAAACTAGTCAGGAAGACTACACACAAATCGGACAACATCTCAAACAAAAACCTAACACCCGACGCCCTGCTCACAACGGGTTGTGCGGAAAGACAAAAAGTTCAACTATGAGTTGAACTGGGACGCAGGCTATGTGCCTTCGACATCAAAAAAAATTGCAAAGGTCCAACTACGATTGAACGATGACTCAGGCTACGTGTCCTCGCCCAAAAGTTCAACCATGAGTTGAACTGGGACTCAAGCTATGTGCCTTCGACATCAAAAATTGTAAAAGTTCAACTATGGTTGAACGACGACTCAGGCTACGTGCCATCGCCCAAAAGTTCAACTATGAGTTGAATTGGGACTCAAGCTATGTATGTGCCTTCGACATCAAAAAATTGCTACTATTCAACTACGGTTGAACGACGACTCAGGCTACTAGCCCACGCCCAAAAGTTCAACTATGAGTTGAACTGGACTCATGCTATGTGCCTTCGACATCAAAAAATTACAAAGGTTCAACTACGGTTGAATGACAACCCAGGCTATGTGCCCTTGTCCAAAAGTTCAACTATGAGTTGAATTGGGACTCATGTCATGCGCCTTCACCATAAAAAAATAACAGAGGTTCAACTACGGTTGAATGACAACCCAGGCTACGTGCCCTCGCCCAAAAGTTCAACCATGAATTGAATTGAGACTCAGGCTATGTTCCCTCGACATCAAAAATTGCAAAGGTTCAACTACGGTTGAATGACGACTCAGGCTACGTGCCCTCGCCCAAAAGTTCAACTATGAGTTGAACTGGGATTCAGGCTATGTGCCTTCGACATCAAAAAATTGCAAAGGTTTAACTACGATTCAACGACGACTTAGACTACGTGCCCTCGCCCAAAAGTTCAACTATGAGTTGAACTGGGACTCAGGCTATGTGCCTTCGACATCAAAAAATTGTAAAGGTTCAACTACAGTTGAACGACGACTCAGGATACATGCCCTCGCCCAAAGGTTCAACTATGAATTGAACTGGGACTCAGGCTGTGTGCCTTCGACATCAAAAATTGCAAAGGATCAACAACGGTCGACTCAGGCTACGTGCCCTCGCCCAAAAGTTCAACTATGAGTTGAACTGGGACTCAGGCCATGCGCCTTCGCCGTCAAAAAATTACAAAGGTTCAACTACGGTTGAACGAAAACCCAGGCTATGTGCCATCGCCCAAAAATTCAACCATGAGTTAAACTAAGACTCAGGCCGAGCACCCTCACCATCGGACGCTGCAAGGCATGTTCTCAATGAACGAAGGAATAAGTTAAGCACCCTCGCCAATCAAGTAAGTATGCCTAAGAAGATTCAGGCCGCGATAAGTCTGGCCCCAGTCGAATTGCAAGGCCACGACCAGCAATTCACCTATGCCCAAACTGGGACTAAGGCTATACGCCATCTTCACCAAATAATGGCTACAACTCGCTCATGCTGAGTGAAGAAAATAGAAGCGATCAATCACGGCTGAGGCCATCGACACTAGTAGCCCACCTAGATTTCGACCAGGGTAAGAAAACGATCTGACAACAGTCGAAGTCATCGAACGGGCCAAAACCATCAACGTCATCATGGCCAAGGCCATCGAAATTTTTACGATTATAGTCATAGGGGGATTAACATACTCACTAGAAAAACTCTAAATGCGGAGCCCCCCTGAACAAGTGCCAAAAGAAAACTTGGAAACAAGAAAAAGAACATAAAAAGTGCATGTATATATCTACAAATTCATTTACAACGGGTCGCCCCCGCTTACAAACGGCCAAGGCCGGCGAACAAAGAAAAGTAAGGGCCAAACGACAATAAAAAAATAGAACAGAATAAAACTAACTTTTACAAAGAAAAACCTCTTTTCACTCAGCGCCACCATCAGCGCCCTCATCGCCATCATCAGCCCCCGGAGTGGCCGAGTCGAAGCCACGTCCAAGACGAGCATCACGGGCCTTTTGGAGGCCCCATGATAAACAACTTCGGGAACAACATCGGCCTCATATAGCTTCATGCACACGTCAAGCTGAGCCTCAACAAAAGACTAAAGATCGTGAGCGGGCCATAAGAGGCAGCCTGGTCCCTCAGGCATTGGTTCTCGACCTCCAAGGCCATAATCCGATCTGTTGTGGTCTGGGCATCCCCTTCATAAAATGCCAATGAGTTCCTCCAGTCCTGCCACTCTGAAAGCTGCAGCAGACCTCTCCAGCTCTCATTCCCTCTCACGAACGCGGACTGCCACCTCCAACGCCCCAGCCTTCATCGAAGCATCCCTTGCTTGCTGCCTCGATGCAGCAAGCTCCTCGTCCAACTTGACCACCTGCCTAATCAAGGCCTCAGAAGCGTCTTCTAGGGCCTCCTGACTTCAGTGCTCCCTCTCAGCTGCAGTACTCCTCTCGGCCTCCATCTCCTCATCCTTACGACAGAGTTGCTCCTCAAGAGTGTTCACCCTGTTCTGATCCTGCTGCAATAGAAGCTTCCACCTCGCCAACTCTTCAACCAACTCCCGACTGCGGGGGTCATTCCTCAGGCGCTCGCGCATCACGTGGCACCGGTCCCGATAGCGGCGGTACTTCTCCAGAGCCCGCATAAAGAGTCCCGAAGAATAAATAAGCAAATGGAGAGGCTTCTTCCTTAACGTTAGCTCGACGCATACCCTCTACTTCCAAAAGGAAGGTCTGCAAAGGCAAAATAGCAGTTAAAATAAGAGGCAAGTTAGGGCAGGAAAAGAAATAAAAAAAATCATCACACGTACCCTAAAACCCATCACGATCACCTCGGTCATTAGCCCGACGCTGTAACATCCCTCAGCGACCTGCTCTCCACATCCGAGCAAAAAGGCACAAACATCGGTACCAAATTTCCTCCTCAAGCAGCAGGTTCTGCTCGGTAGAAATGTCAGCATAACGAAACGGTCCCTCTGCATGCGCTGTCGTGTTGGTAAAGCCTTCCTGGAGCATGCAGACGTCGTCGGAATCCAGGTCGGAGTCAGAGTCAAACTTTCGTCTCGCGACGTCCCATCCTTCCTCACGTCGACCGAGAGGTCGAGGCTCCATCCACCGCCAACGGAATGGCACTCACTTCTCCGACCAAAGCAGTTATTGAGGAACTGTCTCCCCTCTCAACAGTTGCGACTGATGATTGAGCCGCCGAAGCAACGGTTTCATTATGGCATGAGCCGACTGGGGCAACCCCCATTGTGTTTTCGCCTTCAAGGGCAAGCACAACCACTTCCTCCCCCTCAGCATCCGACGGAGGGGAGTCCAAGTGTACCACCTCCGCAGTAGGGGTGGAGACGACCCTTCGCCTAACCAACGGTCTCTCCTCCTCCTCCTCCTCCTCCTCCTCCTTCCCATCCAACGATGGTTCCGCCTGGGGTGAACAACCCCCGAAGACGCCTCGACCCGAGTTGTAGACCGTGGTGGGAGTGGGCCGCCGACGCTTAACTGAAGTCACCCTCAGTACTGGGCGTGGTGTCAGCGCCATAGCCAGCTGAGCAGTCGCACCTGACCTGCGAATAGCAAGCCGAGGAGCCCTCACACTGTGTACCGCCCCTGATCAACAAAAGAAAAGAATTAAAAGGGATAAAACTCAGCACGATTGAACAAGAATGATGCAATAACTCGAACACACACCTGAAGCGGCCCTACGACCGTGTCTTTCCCAGAAGGACGACCATGTGTGAATCCCCGGTGTCTGAGGAAGTACGGCCTCGACCCATTCACTAATGCCGGATAGAGGAGCCGGTGGAACCCTCTCAGCAGCAAACACAAGATAAAGTTAACACCCATTAGAACAAAGAATAAGAAAGAACAGAAGGCAGAACTCGACAAATAGGAAACTCACGTATATGGTTCCAAATCTCTGGGAATTCCCTGACATTCCCCACCAAATGCTCGGTGCTGATGTAGAAAAAGTTCTCGTAAGAATGAGAGTCGACCGTGTCGTCTAGCTCTGCAGTCAAACCCCTGACCCCACGAGGGACCATTCGAATCATGGTACCACGGACCCTCTGAGGGGTGTACAGAGTCAGCACGTGCCGCATCGTTATTTATCTTTGAGCCAATTCCGCGTACTTGGCGAGCATGGCAAAGAGCTTGTAAAAGGAAGGCACGAGTTGCCCAGGGCACACTTCATAATAACAACAAAAATCTGCTACCAGCGCCACAAGGGGAAGCTTGAACCCTAATCTGAAAGGGTAAGCGTAGAAAACACAATATCCGGGGCGGTCGATATGAACCCTTTCCTCACTCCTGGCAAGGGAGATGTCGGCAGAACGAAGAATACCCCACTGCTCCCTCAGTTGGGTGAGGCCCACCTCACCCATTAGTGGAGCCTTATTAACCTGATCATCCCCCTCATCGGTAGTGAAGTTAGTTGTCGGACCTCTGGGCAGAGAAAGAATATCAATTGCTGACGGGATCCTATCGATCTCCGCCAATTCGGTGGCCCTCGCCACTGCAGAAGACACATCGACTGCCAGAAGAGTTGTCGGAGAAAGCTCTGTGAGAGAACTGCTTGCCATTACTGATTACTAGATAATAAGCGAACGAGATTCACCGAAGAAGGAATAAAAATGGAGATTGAGTGAAAGAAGACAAAGAACAACACAAATTGATGAAGAAAAAGAGTAAGAAAAGTTGCTTCTTCAGAAATCTTACTTAGACAGATACTGAAAAGTGAGAAACAGATAACATGACTTATTATTTATACTGCAAACGCGACTTTCACGAATTCCAAAAGACACCATTAACTTCACAACCAATCGCAAAATGGTTTGAATCCCCAATAACGGGTTTCATTATGACATATATCACGAAACAATTTTGCAACCGTCAATTGACGCTTCGTCTTCGAAGCGGGTTTAACAACCTAGGTATGATGGAGGGGCGTCCAGTATGCCTCCATACACCGAGCGTCATTGTAGTGCACATCAAGCACGCCCATATTCCCAGCGGCCGTCTACGAGAATACACATCCCTGGACGAAAACATCAAACAGCCCTCCTCCAAATACAAACGGCTACGGCCATCTCCTAAGTATGACCGCCTACGGCCCTCCTCCATATACAAATGGCTAAGGCTGTCTCCTAAATATAAATGGCTACAACCATCCCCCAAGTATAAACGGCTACAGCCAATCCCCAAATGTAAAATGGTTACGGCCATTCTCCAGGTGTGTGGATGGTTACGACCATTCTCCAGGTGTTCGGATGGCTACCACCATCTCCTAAATGTAAGCGACTACGGACGCCTTCAAGACATAAAACGACTACGGCCGACCTCAATAACTAAAGCTGGCTACGACCGTCCTTCGAGTATTAACGCCTATGGCCATCTTCGAATCATGTGCAACTATGACCCTCCCAGGTCACGATCGACACGACATACAACCCCCTCTTCTGAATCTTTTTGAGTCGCATTCGGTAGAGTCCACTCATCGAGTTCGATCGAATCCCAACCTCAATAAGTGGAGGGACTAACTGTATAGGTCAAAACTTGACTCGTGATGATTAATAAGATCAATTAGCTCTTAAGCATACTTGGGCTAACAAATGGCGTAACTATTCGACAGTAATAAGCACTCGAGGCTCACTCAGCTTAATCAATGAGGCCATGGCCTATTCGTTATTGGCGGACTCCTCCCTGACATGACCACGACCGTCCAACGCCAGCTGGCAAGGGGCACAACTATAAATACTAAGTGAAAGAACACTAAAATGGGGGCTGCTTCTTCCTCTTCTTCATCATCATATCTCTCATAAGAAGGGAGAATGTCAATGTAAGGTTCTAAACCTCTCCATGGAGAGGCAGACCAAATCGATATTATCAATAAAAGATCTCTACCCTCCTCGTCTTAACAAATAATATTTTTGTCTTGCACTTTTTATTTTGGTCGTTTGATTATTACGATATTCTATGATTGACCCTTCATTTATTTTAATTGTCTTGTGCTTATGAAGTATCTGAGAACTTCGAGCCAAACATTATCCAAACACTATAAAATAGTTTAAAGCTATTTTGCCTCAAGAGTACTTATGCCTTATTTGATTGCGCTTAATGGTTGTTTTTTTTTAAAAGTCTGAATAGGTCGGTTAAAAATACCGAAAATACACGCCTCCTTTTTCTGTCTCTTGACATTAGGCTATTTCTTCTAAACCCAAAACAAATTTCATCCTTCACACGTCTCGGATCAAGCAGCCGCCGAATCTTTTTGTGGGTAAGATTTTGAAAATTATACTTGGAATTCTCCATCTTTTTCCACTTTTCTAATGGTAAATTTCAGTTTCGAGTTTATGCTGTAATTAAAGTTTAAATCTTTGGGCTGTATTCTATTTCTAGCTGCTCCTGCAGGTTGATTAAGCTAAGGGGAAAAAGATGGAAAACGGAGGAGGGTCCAATGAAATCCCAGAAAATGCTCCTGAACGTATGCATATTTCTTTAATTTAAAGCTTAAGTTTTTATCTTCTTGTAGTTAATTGTTTATTAGCGCTATATTTGTTTTATTTTGTTTTTGGTTTTTCAGATTGCCCAGGTCCACAATCAGAAACAGCAGGAAAATCGGATGCTTGCCAAGGATGCCCTAATCAAGAAATTTGTGCTACTGCTCCAAAAGGCCCTGACCCAGGTCTTTTCATTTTTCCAATATTTTTGCCATCACTATTTTGCTCTTTAATTGTGCATAATATGATTTTGTAAAATACTTTGTTTGAACTTATCTTGAGCGAGGGTCTTTCGGAAACAACCTCGAGCGGTAGGGTAAGGTCTGCGTACACCTTACCTCCCCAGACCCCGCTAGTGGAATTTACTTTGTTTGAACTTGTTTTTCTTGCCTTGAAATATTACGTGTCAATTTTTGTGACTTGGAAAGTAATCCCTTTTGTTTTTTAATATCCTAGTGTCGTGCTAGTTTGTGCGTACTTGGATTATGAATCTTATCGGGTAAACTATGCGCGCCAAAGCTTATGCGGATGGGGAAAAAATCAATTGCTTTATTCCAAATGCTAAGAGAAAGACATCCCATCCCAATTAGTTTGACATTATAAAAATGGCAAAAGCTTCTTTCTTCTAGAATTCGGAATGTAATCATTTGGTAACACTTATAGTACTATTACAAGATTGTGTATATACATACTTCAAAGTAACCTCAGCATAATATCTTCGTCTTTCTTTTTTAATAGTGAGGGTGATTAAACTATGTTAATGAAACACAATGGAGGGGCTATTATTAAGTAACTATCAGCAATTTCATTACATATGAAGCACTATCAGCAGTTAGAGTGCACTTGTTGCTGAAGTACAAGATACATATGCGTACAATATATTATTGTTGGCAGCTTGCTGTTTTAGAAACTAAAGTTTTTAACAGTAATTTCAGTCATGTTTGTTTCCATTTTATTTATCTGTTGCAATATGTCTTTTTGATGTCCTTGACTATGTGCCCATGCTCATACACCTAAAGTCATAAAGGAAGGATGCTTAATTCAATTTGTCTGAATCTTATTAAGATCATCAACTCAGGAATTAGTTCAAAATTTTAAATCCTTAACTTGGGAACGAGTTTAAGAAAGAAAAGATAAACTTTTAACTGAAGTTCACTGAAAGACCTAAAATTTACCAAAAAAGAACCACTTAACTGTGCATGTCATATGCAGAAAAAAGAAAGAGAAATACCGGGCATCAAAGTGTATGCTCTGCAATGATCGGTTGGAGAGGGGTTTTTTAGTCTGTGCAGCAAGGAGGGAACTTAAGAAGAAGTTGAAGGAATTCTATATTTCTGACGTTTTCTAATGAATAATTTGTTTGCTACTGAAAGCTAGTATGCGGACACCTTAGGTTCTCGAAAGTTGAACGATAAAGTGGTTGATAGTGTAATACTGACTAGATTGTTTATTTACCAAGTTGGGACATTTCTGGGGTCAAATACATGCTGTATTTTTCAGCCGTTGCTTTTCCCAATTACTTATATTTTATCTGTCAACGATTGCGCGCAGTAGCATAATGGGTTTTATTTATGTTGCATATGGTATTCATTTTCCATGTGTTTGTATTTATTGTTTCGTGCAGACTTGGTGGCAATAGTAGAAAGAATGGCAACTGTGAAGCACAAAATACTGGTTTTATCTGGCAAAGGCGGAGTTGGTAAGAGTACATTCTCAGCTCAACTTGCTTTTGCGTTGGCAGCTATGGATTTTCAAGTAGGTCTCCTTGATATTGATATATGTGGCCCCAGCATCCCAAAGATGCTTGGTCTAGAAGGGCAAGAGATTCACCAGAGTAACATTGGATGGTCCCCTGTATATGTTGAGTCTAACCTTGGGGTTATGTCAATTGGTTTCATGCTTCCCAACCCGGATGAAGCTGTTATATGGAGAGGCCCCCGCAAAAATGGTCTAATTAAGCAATTCCTCAAAGAAGTTTATTGGGGAGAGCTTGATTTTCTTGTGGTTGATGCTCCACCCGGGACCTCAGATGAGCATATTTCAATTGTTCAATTCCTTCAAGCAACTGGAATAGATGGTGCAGTTATCGTCACAACCCCTCAACAGGTATCTCTGATAGATGTGAGGAAAGAAGTTAGTTTTTGCAAGAAAGTCGGGGTGGAGGTTCTTGGTGTTGTTGAGAACATGAGCGGTCTTTCCCAGCCGCTCCCAGAATTCAAATTCATGAGAATGACAAAGACGGGTGAGCAAAAAGACATGACCGAGTGGGCCATGGCTTATATGAGGGAAAATGCCCCAGAAATGCTAAACTTGGTCGCTTTTAGTGAAGTTTTTGATATCAGCGGTGGAGGTGCTGCAAAGATGTGCGGTGATATGGGTGTCCCTTTTCTTGGGAAAGTGCCACTGGATCCTCAGTTATGTAAAGCAGCTGAAGAAGGAAGATCTTGCTTTTCAGATGATAAGTGTCGCGCAAGTGCCCCTGCACTCAAGATGATAATAGACAAGATGTTGGCTCAGAAAATGATATCAAGAACAGAGAATGGAGCATAGTATTTTTTGCTTCTTTTAAGGCTTTCGATACCTCTTCGCTAATTAAGTTCTGGTACTTGTGACCAACTTCTTGTTCGTAAGGGAGCTTTTATCACTCTCGATATGGATGTATGATGTATTTTTATGCCAAAATTTTCTTTCTGTTCCCTTTGACCTCAACCTGATATATTGCACCGTGGGCGAAAGAAAGAAGAAAGATCATTTTCTAAATTCTGACCCCAGACAGGTGCTTTTGATGTATTATGTTTTTAGTACTGTATAGTAGTGTTATGTTGTTGCTGTGCAGTTGCTCTTTGAAACCAATTGTTGGTACTTCACAATCAATTAGGTCAAGCTTAACCAGTAATCCATGTTTGCATAATTGATGTAGTATATGTACTGGTAGAAGGTTTTACTGTTTTACTTTTTTCTTTCTATCTTTATAACTTCTCTAATTATTTACTTTTGCCACACCATCCGTTAGTCAAATTTAGATGACAAAGGAGAAAATGATGCAAATTCCTGAAACAGTTACATAGAACAACATTATTCTAACATAATAGTTTATTTTTCTAAGAAAACCAACTATTTGCCCAAAATTAGACTTTAGAGAGAGCAAAGAATGTAGAGGGTAATAAAACTCAGGGTACAAAGTTAAAGAATGGGGAGGGTATTTTTGAAAACAATTAATTTTTTAGAAATTATGAAATGCTTTAATACATCAAACCAAACAATGGATAAAAAATAATCTCCACATAACTAAAACTAGCATAACTAATTTCAGCATTACTAATATTCTTTTTAGCATTACTCCTAAGTTGGTCAGCACACCATTGTCATATATGGAAAAGAAAAATAAGCATGTGATCTTGTATGAAAGAGGTCATGTCACACCTAGCCACACATGAGTCCGTCAAATATTTGACAAACTCCTATTGTTAAATTTAACGGGAACGTACAAAAAAAATATTTGACAGAGATTAAAAGTGTTTATTTTTTCTGATCCGAGGATCTATCGCAAACAACCTCTTTACTCCTATCGAGGCAGGGGTAAGCTATGCGTACACATTAACCTCCTCAGATCCCATTATATGGGACTTTACTCGGTAATTGTTGTTATTAAAAGTGTTTACTTTTGATAAACTTTTAAGGATCAAAACTGTTTAGGAGTATTATTTTTGGGGCAATTTAGGCCTATTCCAAACATAAGAGACCATTTTGTCATTTTCTCAAAGTTACTAGTATGATTTAATCGCCGTTCCTCAATTTCTCGCGGATTGGGCGGGCCGAGCTCTTACGAATACAGCTGCCTGCAGCTGGAAATTGCTTTAAATCAGACAACTCCTTAGTTTCAGCATCAAAATTCTTGCTATTGCTTACGCTGAATCTTCGTGTCACGGTCTCATTTCTGTAAAGTGTGAGTATGAGTTCATTTCCTACTTGTTACTCTTGTGCAATGCCTACAACCTATTTGATTATATGCATATCTTACTTTCTACATTAACCTGGAAAACATTGAACATAACTTTTTGCGAGCAGGTTCATAGCCAAAATTAATTAGATTAGCAAATTTATATCTCTCTTATTCACTATAGTTAAAAATAAATTGATTGTTAAGAGGGGAAAAACAAATACAAGAAAAAAAGGTCTGAACTTGGAGAGTTAATTGCCCTTATATGAGTTGCTAAAAATTTTCTACTGAATGTTTTTACTGTCCTTCCTAGTTTTACAGTCACATTTGAATTCACGATTTTAGATTGACCTTCTTTTGGAGGGTAAACGTGGATAAAACTTCCTGAAATAGGAGTTACTAGGATAGTAGAAATTACAACTAAAATAGTATGAGTTGCAAATTTTACATTTCAATTATATTGTCAGGAGGTCACAGGTTCATGCCGCAAAAGCAGCCTCTTGCAGAAGTGCAAGATAAAGCTTCCTGCATAAGACACAACATGGTCCAGCTTCCACGAACCCCATACATTGCTGGAGCTTAGTGCACTGGGTTGCCTTTTAATTATGTTGAAAGAAAATTTGTGTAAGGTACTTGATTGGTAATTACTGTTGTTGCTCATACTGTATTGCCTTTCTGAAAATCTTCAGAGTCCTACAGCATAAAATGAGATGAAATCCGTACTGAGATTCAAAGCCAAACTGATACCAGTTCTCGTTTGGTTTCTATTGGTCCATCTCCTCCACTCTTTGCACTTGGACATCTGCTTCAATATCTGCGCTGTTATTCTGGTGCAGCAACCAAATGGCAGAATGAGACAGGATCAATAAAATGTAATGATCTGCTCAATGAGTTTACTACTTACTGCTATCAAAGGGATCTTCCCAGGGTTATGGAAGTATTAAATTCCTTGCAAACTCACAAGATATGGGCTGATGCTGTCACCTACTCTGAACTCATTAAGTGCTGCTTGGCTCGCGGCGCAATCGAACAAGGAAAACGGGTCCACCAACATGTGTTCTCCAATGGTTATGAGCCAAAAACGTTCCTTGTTAACACACTTATTAACATGTATGTGACGTTTAACATGCTGGACGAAGCAATTTGATCAAATGTCTGACAGAAATGTGGTCTCCTGGACTACAATGATAGCTGCCTACTCTAGCACTAAGATCAACAACAAGGCTTTGGAGTTTTTGATCCTCATGCTGAGAGATGGTGTGAGACCTAATATGTTTACTTACTCCTCTGTTCTGAGAGCTTGTCATGACCTGTCCAATCTTAGGCAGCTCCCACTGCAGCATACTCAAAGTTGGTCTGGAGTCTGACGTATTTGTCCGAAGTGCTCTTATTGATGTTTACTCCAAAATGGGTCAACTCGAGTGTGCATTGTGCACCTTTAATGAGATGGTGACAGGGGATCTTGTTGTCTGGAACTCCATTATTGGTGGATTTGCACAAAACAGTGATGGGGATGACGCTTTGACTCTCTTCAAAAGAATGAAGACCTTGACAAGTGTTCTTAGAGCTTGTACTAGTTTGGCACTTTCAGAAGTGGGAAGTCAAGTCCATGTTCATGTACTCAAGTTCCAGCGGGACCTAATCCTTAACAATGTACTTTTGGACATGTATTGCAAGTGTGGCAATTTGGAAGATGCCCACAAAATATTTACTCAGATGGTAGAGAAGGACGTGATCTCCTGGAGCACCATGATCATAGGCTACGCCCAGAATGGTTTCAGCAGAAAAGCACTGGAATTATTCAAGGAGATGAAAGTCTCAGGGATCAAACCAAACTACATCACTGTTCTTGGAGTTTTATTTGCTTGTAGCCATGCAGGACTGGTAGAAGATGGGCAATATTACTTCCGCTCAATGAAGAAGCTCTTTAGTATTGATCCAGGAAGAGAACATTACGGTTGCATGGTTGATCTTCTTGGAATATCTGGGAAGCTAGATGAAGCGGTTAAATTAATCCATGAAATGGAATGTGAACCAGATGCTGTGACATGGAGAACATTGCTTGGTCCCTGCAGAGTACATCGAAAAATGGATTTAGCTGAATATGCTGCCAAACAAATTATAAAGCTGATCCAAGTGATGCAGGAACTTACATATTACTATCTAATATTTATGCGCACACTCACAAATGGGAAGACGTTGTGGACTTGAGAAAGTCCATGAGGGAAAGAGGAGTGAAGAAGGAACCGGGATGCAGCTGGGTTGAAGTGAACAAGCAGATCCATGCTTTTAATATGGGAGACAACTCCCATCCACAAATAGAGGAAATTAAAAAAGAGCTATATCAGATTATTTGGAGATTAAAGGAGGTGGGATATGTTCCAGACACAAACTTTGTCTTGCAAGATCTTGAAGGTGAACAGATGGAAGACTCACTTCTGTACCACAGTGAGAAAATAGCTGTTGCCTTTGGTGTATTGAGCCTGTCTAGAGAGAAGACCATTAGAATCAGGAAGAATCTCAGGATCTGTGGAGATTGCCATTTATTCGCAAAACTTTTGGCACAGATAGAGCGTCGGAGCATTGTCATAAGAGATCCTATCCGTTACCATCATTTCCAGGATGGTATTTGTCCATGCGGAGATTATTGGTAGAAGGGAATGGACTTATAAGCTTTCGATAGACTTATAAGCTTCATTGTCTACATTAAACACACCATACTCACTTGTCCCCCATGTTTATATGTTTTGCTGGCAGATGTAGTAACACTTGCAGAAATAGTGGCAGCTATGGAGCTCAAAAGTACTGCTTCATGGTTGGGTTGACAAGAATCCACTCTCTGCTCAACTTGCATTTGCATTGGCAGCTATGAGTTTCTAGGTTGGCAAGCAAAATTACTGAGGAGACCCCTGAAGGTATAGTAGCTGCTGAGCAAAAGTCCCAAGTTTAAGCAAAATCATCTTTTAGTTGGATTGTTCAAGCCTATTTGATCTTTTGAAAATTTCATCCATCTTCAATTTTCAGATTGCAAGGTCTCCTATTTGAAATCTTCTAGAAAATGAAGCTTGTCCAAGTCAAGAGCTTTGTGCAACTACATTAAAAATTCCTGATCCAGGTCCTCTCTTATTCAAATCTTTCCCCAGCCGTTACTCTCTCCTGTCTAGTATGTGTATTTGAATACTTGTTGAGACTTTTACTTTTCTTCCATTATTGGGATATTATTCGTGTGGTTCTTGTTTGGAACTTTTTTGTTCTAGTGCTAATCTTAAGTCTGCCCTTGCTTCGTTTTCTTCCTTTTTATGCTTTCCCTGATCAAATGAACTAACTGGCAATGAAGTCACTTCTTCATATTGTGAACTAGACTTGTTCATTTTTAGTATGTATGGAACTGGATCTGTCCTTGGCATTAGATAAAGTCACTGATTAACAATGCAATGCTGTCATTGGTAACACAAAACTGTAGCATTATGACCTTCAAATCACACAGAATAATTGTCGATAAATCATGGAAATGCTTAAACCCATGTACTGTTGCCAGATTTTTTGATAATCTCAACATTCCAACTGATGGAAAGTAAGCATCCCAGCATATTGACTTGTGGACCTACTTTCCTCAGTGGACAGGCTCAAAAAGTTTTGATCCATTTTTACAAAACGGAAAAAGCATCTATTCTTTAAAGATTCTATCATAACATGGTTTCTTGTAACATCTTCATTAATGATACTTTTGTCAAACATCACAAGTCTCTGTCTAATATATTTCTTACCTCGATAGATAACCCACTTAATCTATACACTAAGGATGTAAAACTGGGAAAGCTGTAATTTTTTCAACTAGCTTTTGCTTTGGGTTATTTGTACTTCAAAAACCAGCTCGCTTACCCTAAAGGTTGTCAAAAGGTGGGATGACAAAGGTGGTATTTTAGTTCAACGCCGATTATATTGGACAATTACCCAGCTGTGACATTTTGAGGACCGGCATATACAATCTACTTCCAACTGTTTCTTTATCTACAAAAGAATTATGTGCACATAATTTTGGTTCATTAGATGCTTCATTAACATGTTATTAAATATTTTTTTTCTTGTAGGAAAATGCTTTGCTAATATGTCGTATAGCGATCAATTTACCTACTTCGCGGTTTAATTTGTATGTGGGTTATAGGCTTCATTAGTCTGTCTACATAGGAAACGTCGTACTCATTTTCCACATGTTTGTTTCTTATGGTTTCCATGCAGATTTAGGGGCAAAATTTTAAAATAGCAAACTGTGAAACATGAACTGGTAATCTGTCGGGGAAAGGATTGGTAAGAGTACGTTCTCTATGTAACTGGCATTTGCATTGGCAGCTAAGTTTTTCCATTTAGGTCTCCTTAGTTATTCAACAAAATGTGAACATAACTCTTAAAAGGTCCTGCGATTGTTGGCCCAGGGCTTGGGTTCAGTGGTTAGAATGCATAATTTGTGGTTGGCACATGTCACAAGTTCAAATTCTGCTGCTAACAAAAACCTGGTATTTAAGTGAAGAATGGTAGAAGGACGACCTCATTATCCACCAAGTTTTGATTCGATTTCTAGGCTATGAGAAAACAAAATCTTATTATTGCTGTTGCTGTGATATTGAAAGCTAATCTTGAGGGGTAAGGTTGGTATTTGGTAACCAATGGGTTGTCTATATTTTTTTTTTTTTTGTACGACCCAGTACAATACCACTCAGTGGTGTCTGGGGAGGGTAGTGTGTAGGTGGTAATAGAGAATCTAGAATTACTTGAAAAATGTGTTTGACTGATGAGTAATGGATGGACTTTTGATATGTTGTTGCAAAATTATTGTAGGCAAAATTTAAAATAAAAAAACATAAATTCTGAACTTATAATTCCTATTACATAATCTATTTAGTTCTGACATTTATATAACGTGCTTCACATGTCTAATATAATCCAAGCACGACATCTTCTGAGTAATGAAACTTGGCATTGGACACCCTCCATATCTTGTGAAAATACATAAGATTGAAATCAATTATTTATTATTTTCAAAAATTAAATTCGAAATTTGTTTTTGTGTTGGATTAGGACTTCAGTAGCAGTACTATATATAGAGAGAATACGCTTCTATTAATTTTTGGTTTTTGTGTTGGATTAGGACTTCCGTCTTTACTTTAGGATTGCTGTTATAGAGACGTTTGTCACTCTATCCATAAGACTTGTTTTCAAAATATAGGATTCTTTGCGGAGGTCAGTACTAACATCCAACTCTTTTCGTTTTTTAATCCCAAACAAAATAGCAAAAGAGTTAGTTCAATATTTTTGGTTTCCCCTCTCTTGTTCGAAATACTAAATCTAGACAAGTTGAAGAAGAATTAAACGTCAAGATATGGAAGAAGAAATTGAAGTTGCTTGGCAAAGGTTGTTGGAGGGAGAGATTGCTTCTGAAATCCTGTTAGGATATCATAGAGACTACTTATTAGGATATCATAGAGACTACTTATTGCGGGAGTTTGAAATCAATAACAACAACAACCACCACCCACCGAGTACGCAGATCTTACCCCCCTACCCCGAGGGAGTAGAGGGGTTGTTTCCGAAAGTCCCTTGTCTCAAGAAGACAAAAAGAGACTGTGGGAGTCTGAAATCAAAGACACAAAAATGGCAGCTATTATCCATAAACTGGAACATACAATCAATGATTTGCAGGAAAAGGATGCTAAAACTTGGAGGAGAATTGATACAGTGGAACATGATCTCAAGTTATTACAACAAGCTAATGTGAAACTCGAGAAACAGATTAGAGAGTATGAGCTTCGTCATCCGCCTAAAGCTGTATCATCTATTTTCCGAGATAACCTATGCAACCAGTTGAGATCAAATCTGCTTTTGCACCTTTCTAATGAAAGAAAGATACTTGAAAAGAAGATTACTTTGTTGACACTGGAAAATGAGGCCCAAGTGAAGCATATTCAACAGATGGTAGCCGAGTTCTTATCACAAGCTAGAGGCTGTGAGGCAGTTTATGTCCCTCCAACAGTCAGTACATCAGTTATAGTGGCAATGCTAGCCATTTCAATCCAGCTTACAAGATAGTTTTCAGAACGCCAACCAATGAATGATATTAACCTCCTGCCCATGGGTTTCGTCAAAACAAACTACTTTCAGAGCATCATGAAAACTGTTATGTAGTTTTAGAGAATTCTACTTTGGTTGGATCACTTGGACGGTGAACTAATTACTTGGAATAAAATTTGCTCGATTTGAATGCGAATGCCGTGTATTCAACGATCTTCTTTTGGCTTTTTTGAATGATTTTTTTTTTTTTGCGGATAGTACAAGGTTTTGCATATAAAGGCGTTAGATTTTAGGTCTAATTTTTTTTCTTTTTAGGTTTAGATGGCTTTTGTTAGTTTTCCTTTATTTGATACAACCATTAATAGAGATATTTTAGGGATTCAGGTTTTCTGGTGTAGAAGGTAGCCACTATAAAGGACTTCTATTTAAGAATTAGCCCTAGATTTGAGTAAGATTTTTAGTTTAAAATTTGAGGATAAAAATAAGTACGGGCTAATCTTTAAATAACATCCCTTAGAATGGCCATTCGTGCACTTTCCCGTGAATGGCTAAATTAAGAACTTAATTTGTCCTTTAGAATATTTGTTCTCAGTTATCTTCTGTTTATCAAGCTTTGTACCCAAAAGGTATGGAAGATCATAGGAGACAAATTATAGTAGAGGCGAAAAATTTTAGGTAATTTCTACCTAAGTTTTGACGAAAAGAGTTACTCGGTACCTCTAGTAATAGAATTATAGAAGTTGTAGGTGGAATTGTTGCGAGCAAGTTGGCTAGAATACCACTGCAATACAAAGAACGTGTGCAGATTCAGATAAGTTCATAGGATTCAAGACCGTGAGTATATAGATTAAGATTAAATAGATAATTTTGAATTGTTTATTGTAGCCAGCATTGTAGAGATTAGCAGTGGCTTTGCAGAAGTTTGGTAGTTTCAAAATTGAGGCATTTTCTGTGAAGAGGACTATGCATGGCCGAAGTCTTAAGAGCATATAATTTTGATATATGTTCTATGTATTTGTGGAATTGGATTTACTACCAATGAAGGGGATCCTTGGAGTAACGGTAAAATTACCTCCGTGTAACCTATAAGTCAGGGGTTCAAGCCGTAGTAGCAACTAGAAATGCTTGCATTAGGGTAGACTGTCTATATCACACTCAGAGACAGACCCAAGATTTGAAGGTCGTGGACGCACTTTCAGATTCAACCATAATCTGCTTTGTATATAGGGTGCCCGGTACCAATATATCACTATTTTCTAAAAACATTTACATGTATACGTGAAATATTTGCCGAACTTTACGGGTGCCGATGTCCCCTCTCGGTATAGCATAAGTCCGCCTATGATCACACTCCTTGGGGTGCACAGAATGCATTATGCATCGAGCTGTCCTTTTTGCCCTTAGATTTAATGGCAATGATCGATTTAACTTTTGCTTATTATAAACAAAAGAGCATCTTTTGCTTATAATATTTAATTAATAATCTAACTTTGATCATTCCAACTGATGGTATTGAAAACTGAAAGGAGATACACTTTAGTGACTGTTCTATTCAGAAACTGTAACAATTAAGTTCAACCAAGCTGGAGTAACATAAGCAAACAGGAAAAATAAGCAACTAATTAGTGCCTTTACTAATTAGTTGAAAAATTGGTGTATATTAAATGTAGTACGTACAGAATATTGAACTAGACAGTCATCAAAGGCTACTGCTTTTAAATCCTTTACTAATGTGTAATGCCTTGCCTGGTGATGATGAATCACCATTACATTGAGGAAAAAGAGCATATTTTTTTAGAAAGTTCATTGACTATAAACAAACCGATAAATATATTTAATGGAGAACAAATAGGGAGCACTAGCAATACAAAGATCCAACAACAACTATCCAGTATATTCCCACAAAGTGGGGTCTGAGGAGGGTAATACGTACACATGCATTACCCCTATCCGAAAGTGTAGAGAGGCTGTTTTCGATCGACCCTCGGCTCAGGAAAAGGGAAAAAAAATCAAAAACAAAATAAAAGAGCATTAGTAAATCCAGCAGAAATCACATGAATAATTATCTAAACATAAAACCAAAAATAAAATGGCATGCAATAATACCAATCGGTAACTACCATAAGAGGCACAATACAATACACAAATCAACTATGGAGAGCCCTACCAAACCCCATCCAGCCCTGGACAGAAGTACGAAAATTTCTAGAAACCCCTATCCTACAACCCTGATACTAGACTTTCCTATCAAGGGCCATGTCCTCAGAAATCCTCATACAAAGATCCGTTCAAAAAATTTATAATTCAAACCGCACCGTTTTGGAAAGGACTTTGCAGTTTGCCAAGCACATTCCAGGAGACCAATTACAAATAGTGTCCACACTGGGACACCCAATAATTCCAACTAAGTAAAGGCTCACATAAATTACATTTCCATGAATATTTCAATGGTTCACCAAGAAAAAAAATAAATCTGTACAAGCACGAGTCGTCGGTATGTAAACTGTGCAATGATGATAATCCAGCATTTCATCTGGGAGTGGAATCATCTTACCTAAGGCAGGATATCAGCTAATGAAACCAGCAAATCATCAAGCAAATCAAAGCCAACTTGATTCCATTTAAGAGTTAACAGTCTTTCATCTGCAAACAGAAAGCTCAATATTTATGCATGTATTACTCATTCCGAAAACAATGAAGCAAACTGAACTTCTCCACCATCTCACATTTGGTAAGGTGATAATACAGCTATTGATCAGAATCCTTTGCCAGTTGCTGCACAGTTCATCCTCTTAGTCAATATCCCTTCAGTAAACACCTTGAAATAAATAGAAGTGAAGTTGGATAACAGACCTTAAACACATGCTCGACTGCAAAAGACATGCTTGAAATTGCATTTGATCCGTCTTTATGCTTCACTAACATGTCTGTAAATGGTGATAGATTTACTTTGATCTTCTTCATTGAAGGATTTCATCCGTTCTTTTTCAACCTTGTAAACACAAGATAATCTATCAGAAACCTCATAAAAAGGCTCCTCCTCAAAGAACACAGTGAGTCACAAATGTAAAGTTTGATACCTGCGCCTCTAACTCTGCTATTCTCTGTAAAGATAATTGTTCAACACATGCACGGCGTTTCCGTTCTTCTTCAAGCAACCCGGTCATCTGATATCGCAGTTCAGCCATTTCTTGAGCTAAATCCTCCGCTTCTTCTTTGGCTTTTAGTTTTTCCGTTCTCAGCTCTACCTACACATCCAAATTAGTGGACCAATAGCATTAGATCGTGTTGGGACTTCGATGTGAATGTTTTCATGAATGTTAAGTTGTTAACTACAAATAGTACCTTAAGCTGCTTTACAAGTGACTCATAGTTCATTACTTGATGAGCCAATTTCTCCATCTTGTCCAACAAGTCAACATCCGATGGCCCTATAGAAGCCAGTTTGATAAAGAGTGGACCCAAAATGTCACCACAGCAGCTTCAACGAAAGGACAGTGTCAGGGATGACGTAAACATAGTTGCAAAGATGAGAATAGCTTTAGTATAATTACAGATCCTTGTACAAGCATGGCAACTATAAGACAATATGCAATCACTATCTCCAGCGAACTACAATATGCATGTAACAAATGTGAAAACATGAATGACACATTGCTTTGTTAGATGAAGTATATTAAGAATTTGGACTATGGAATCAGAATGGCTCTTTCACATCATACCAACTTGTCTCAAACATCTCATTGCAAGATCCTAAATTACTTAATGTAATCAAGCACCATCTTAAGCCAACCAGCTTATGTTAGATTAAGAGAAGCATATATAGGTGCATACCTAGTAGCATTTTCCTCTTCTTTACTTGAGGAGCCCTGATCAATATTTTCTAGCCAACCACGAAATTGCTCCTCTACTTTTTCAGAAAATGTTTTGGCATTCAATTCAGATGCCTGGAGTTGTTCCCTTAAACTTTCATTTTCCTTCTCTAGACTTTCAACAGCCTTCTCTGCGTCATCCATCCGAAGTTCGAGGTCATGAATAAATTCATTCAACTTAACATTCTCTTGAGTTGTTTCTTCCTGGTATTTCTTAGCTTCAAAATAATTCTGCTCCACAGCCATCAAATCAAGCTTCATACCCTCTATTTCAAATTGATGCTCTAATCCTAAAGATGCTATTGACTCCTCTAGTCTCTCTATGCACAAAGCTGAGCCCTCTATCTCTAACTCTTTGTTTTCCAATTGCTGCAACAAATATAAGCGTTCAGCATTTGAAATTTCCAATTCTTCCCTTAACCCTGCAACCTCTTCGTGTATATTTTCAAGGTTTGCAAGTTTCAACTGAAGGCTGCACACACACACACTCAGAGAATTCATCTCTTCATTTCTTAAATGCAGCTGATCCTGTAGGTAATCTGCAACAAATATATTTTAAACAGTGAGCCTAAAATGGGCAAGTCAAGTCAATATAATAAAGTAGACGAGATATTGTACTGTTGAAGGGGAATAATGTGAAGTGACAAGCTACATTAATATAAAGCGTATGACCTGTTGAGATTACTAGGCAACAATTGACCCAATAAAGGCGCAAATCCGCAAAATATATAAACCAAAAAAAAGATCATACAAGTCCCATCAAAAGATCATATTCCACCAAAGAAAAGGTTAAACGTTTATGTGATGGAAAAAGATAATCTGACATGGAGAATCAACAGTCGACTGTCATTTGAGTCCCATCAATAGCACAAACTTCACCCTTTTTCTTCTATTTTGAATCTTTTTATGGACTGGGGTTCCAGGCACCAGGAGTCTGGGAGGAGTATGCTTCGGATAAGAAACTAAGAAATGCTTACCAAGGAAAATAACATATAAGACATATATAATGTAGCAAACCTATTTTGGAATGTATACCTATCTCTTGGGAACAGTTCTCCAACTCGCTTTCCAGCTTCTGGATGTGATTTTTGTCTTCTGCTCGGGCCTCAGATAATGTCTGCACATGCTGTTCTAGTCTCTGCAAACATATTTTTCTTTAATATGGATAGTCAAATTTTCACCTTAGTCTCCAAGATTTCTAACTTAGATAATGGAATGTTCATGATTCACGATGTAAGTCGGCTATAAAATCATACTGGTTATTTTCAAACTCAATTATTCAAAATATATGTGGTGACAAATTGTGCTAAACATGCACATCATATCTTTATAAGCTAATAATTCTAATAATTTGATTGTTGACTCGAGAGCCTGCTCTATTCTATCTCCTAGAACCAGTATACGCTAAGATTGCCACTTTCTATGCAGTAGAACGTCTGGAAAAGTTTGCCGTCTTCTTTACATTAGTTTATGGACTATAAGAGTCAACATAAGACTTTATGGTTAGCCAAAGATGTACCAGCTCCTCACGCTACTGCACATAGATAAAGCACAACTACTGAAACATTACATGAAACTAAAAGCAGTGGATTGACGTGGTTAAAGGTAAATATTGAAATGCAAGTCCTCTTTATTTGTTTTGTCTTTCGCTGGCCAAAAGGATACAAGACACAAGTTAGCAAATCATATCCAGATTTATTTGGTACAAACCTAATAGTTATCTGAAGAGAAAAATATAAAGGACCCAGATTGACTATGGAGGTCAGACACAAAAAATTACTTTACACAAAAAGGAAAAAGTTAATGAGACCAGCCTATTCAGCATATTTACACATCCAAAAGACCTTTTATGTATGCTTTTACATTTGTATGTTCCAAGATCAATTGCAAAGATCATATGTGTTCCTCTGTTTTTTAGAGCTGCGCCATCAGTATTGTCAGATTGTAGTGTAATGTAACATCAATTTTTACTAACAAGAATGCAGAACATCACCAGCTTTAGAAAGCATGCAAATCCACAGCCAGATAACACAATGAGTATCCCTTTAGTAAAGGTAATATTTGCCGTCAAACAACTTTATTGTCTAGCACATCCGAAGATGCCTTGATTATCAGATCAATAGACGAATAAAGATAAAGATATCAGAAATTACCCGGATCAGTTCAAAGCTCTGGCCTTGTGAACCCCTCAGCATATCTTTTTCTTTCCTAAGCTGCCAAAAAGAGAAGTTAACAAAAGAAAATACAGAAAGCTAACTAGCAAGAAAACTACCACATATCCATTCTTTATCAGGAAAGATAATTAGTACAACAGCTATAAGCATACGAGCAGGGCAAACAAAAATTAGAAGTTAATAGTTTCCGAAAATTGATACCGACTTGGGTGCTAATTACTAAAGTTTCTGACTTACAAAAATGGGTTCCAAAAGTTATTGAATCAAGCAAAGTAAATAGCAGTTTAAATGAAGCATTGCACACAGAATCTCTAGCTTAAAATTATTCGTTAATTAATTCCAATATTAAATTCTGCAGTGTTAGTAAGATGCTTGGTTTTCGTTCAGTTTCCATGTTAGTAATACATGCATTACTTATACGGTAATTCCTATATAATACTGTGCTATGAATTCGTGGTAGACTAACGCTACATGCCTACATGAGAGCATGTAAACAACAAGCACGCCCCTTTATTACTAGTTTAGCTAAGCCATCTCTTGTTATTATCCCGTAAATATCTGATAATGTTTATAGCATTCATTTTACATAACAGTTTGCAGCTCCCAAGAAAATCCATAAGAAAGTGTTTATTCTAATATTTTAGTATATCTTACTCTAGATTTTATATGAAAAATTGTTCATTACTTGAGATATATAAAACTTAATAATTATTATTTAATTTCGATATTTAGTTATAGTACATTAATAAGTTTTAATCACATATGATAACTGAACAAAATAATAAGTTGGATAAGATAATGTTTATAATCCAAGAGTATTATTGGTATCCAATGAAAAACCAAACCATGTTCTAGATTATACACTATGTATCCAGATTCTAAAGAGATTAACCAAACATCTAGTAACAAATGCAAATACTTTGGTGATTGTTATTCACCATATGATGACACATGAAATATAATCTGCAATTAACTTGTTTGGCGGATAATACAACTCCTAAGAGCCATGAATGAATTCCTGAATTCAGTTTCGCATTATTTCCATGGATGCACTATAACAGATATTATGAACGATTGAAGAGCAGATTTTACCTCTTTACATCTTGCCCCAATCTCCAATAGTTCTTTTACATCAACAGAGTGGTCACTACTACTAGTTGATCGACTAGACATTCTAAAAACACGAGAGAGAAAAAATTAGCATGCGCAGAAGAAAAATAGAACATCCAACTTAATTTATCAGGACAGCATACAAGCCTCACAATCTAAAGAATAACCATATTAAGCACCATACTAAAAGTCATTCTTATATACCTCACTTCTTAACTGCTTAAACCCACATAGATCAGATATGAACAACAATCAAATCATACAAAAAGCAGAAAAATAAAGATAGCGGTACGCGCATAAAATTAGATGAGTTTAATGGATTATCCATTCGCGACACTCAGTTACTAAATAATGCCACAATATCTAAATTCTGAAAAAAAACACGGATAAAAAGCACGACACCCCATTTACCCATTTCTTCGATTAATAAAAGTGTTCCTTCAACATAGAGATTTAATAAATTGATTACCAGATATCGGGGTAATCCAACATTCTTTCTGCTTCTCAAAAATCACATAAACCAGTAAAATGTTTTCCAGATTATATTACAAGGATAAAAGAATCACAGAAAAAGTATAAAACTAAACACGACGTGCCTAAAAACTATCAAAGACTAACAGATATGCTCTTTGTGACACTCATTTATATACTAACAGCAATATCTGAAGAAACAAAAACTATGAAAATGTTCCACACCTCAGAATAGAGCAGAGTGGATACAGAGGAATCATATAACCGACCCCAACTAGTTTTAAATGGAGGCACAGCTGATTGAACGATCAAAATTCCCAGCACCCCATTTCCCCATTTCTAATTAACAAAATAATACCTACAGAATGACGAAATTGATAATCTTGTTTGATAATTCAAACTTCTTTCTGCTTCTTCATAATCACAGATATATACCAAAAATCATTCCCAGATTAAACAACAAAATAAAAAAATAAAAATTTGCACAAATTTTCCGACATACACAGGCAAAATGAAACTTAAGCATGTACTGCTGTTCCAAATTTACATGATTAAACAAAAAGTATCAAAAACTGAAACTCAAATAGAAAAAGAAAAATAAAGATATATACCGATTCCTAGGATTTACGATATCAAAACCCAAAAGGTCCCAGAATATCCTGAAAATTCCAAAATGTGAGCTGGATTAGCAAAAACCTGATTTGTTTCATAAATTATTGAGTACTATTCATGGAGAAATTTTAAAAATGCCAGAGAGTTGTGACCGGGTTTCACTTAAGGATGGGTATCGGGTCTAACCCTGTTCGGGGACAATAAGGGGGATTTTTCCTCTTAAGTGCCATTAATTGGCATTTGTTACGAAATCTCCTATGTGAATGTCTATAATTAGAGAGATTCTAGAGTTCTATTCTTGGTAGATAAATCATCCCCCTTCCTATAAATAAAGGGGTCTTCTGCCATTGTAACACACTCCTAACATTCTCTAAGTATCAATAAGAAGAACTCTCTCTACTCTTCTCTCTATTTGCTCTTGTTCTTGAGTTATTGTTCTTGTCTTTTATATTATTTCATAACACGTTATCAGCACGAGACTCTACCGTCTCAAGAAGCTCTTTAAGAAGATTAAGCCGCCGTCAATTTCTCCGCATCGGAGCCGCCGTTGTCTGCATCAGTGGAGAAAAGGAAGAAAACATTGAAAATATAATTGGTATACCTTAAAGGTAAGTAATTTACTTTTCCCTTTCAAATTCTTGAAATTCTACGATTTGATTTAATATACAAACAAAGTTTGATTATAACTCTAATGGAGTTTGTAAGAAATTATAACCACATGAAGTGGTTAAATCTCTATGTCCTGCCATGATTAAATTCATGTATGATTGTGGGCAAATAATTGAAAATCCGTCCCATTGAATTTGCTCCGTTCCTTTTAGAGAATGTGGAAGCAGTATATGATAAGTCTGAAAGAAGACTAAAATATTACCATGAAGGTATCAATGAATGTGGACGTGGCAAAGAATTCCGTCCAATTGAATTTGCTCCATTCCCTTTAGAGAATGTGGTAGCAGTATGTGATAAGTCTGAAAGAAGACTAATTACCGTAAAGGTATCAATGGATGTGGACATGGCAATAGACGAAGTTATAATCGTCATTATTGTGATAATGAGAATAATAAAGATTCTCAAAATAATCTTTCACTTTATGAAAGTAATATTTGACATGAGATTGTGTAAAGCACATGATTATGATCCATTCCCTGAAGTGAATGCGATAATTGTAATAGAGCCCGTAAGTATGAACACGCTCTTGATGTAAATCTGTTTTATGTCTGACATTATGAAAAGAAAGTTCGTTGCCCTTGAAATTTCGGGCAAGAACTATATGACATGGGTGTTGGATGCTAAAATCCACTTAGATGCTATGGGTCTTGGAGACGCCATTAAAGACAGAAATAATGCATCCACCCAAAACTATGCTAAGGCCTTGATTTTCTTGCGCCATCACCTTGATGAAGGTTTGAAGATTGAATATCTCACCGTCAAGGATCCACCTATCTTGTGGAATGGCTTAAAGAAGAGATGACAACCTGAAGTTGGTCACTCTGCCACAAGCACGATACGATAAGAACCCAAAAGCAAATAGTTTATAAACTATATATTATCGTTGCAGTGAAAACGGGCACTGGTCAAAGGCTTGCCGTATACCATGACTTTTGGTTGACCTTTATCAAGCATCTCGAAAGAGTAAAACGCCCTGAAACGAATTTTGTCTCTGACGACAACTTTGACATCACCCACTTGGATGTGGCAGACTTCTTTGAGCAACCCGAGGGGAAGATAGACCACCTAATCGGTGATGGATCCGTGATGAAAGAAGATGGAGCTATTTGATTTTATTTTACTTGTTTGTATTAGTGAATGAATAAACTAATAGCCATTAGTATTAGCTCGTATTAGTTAGTTCATGATGCAATGTTAGTATTAGTTCTTTAGAATGTATCAATATGCTCAAATATCAATAAGATTTTTACTTTCCTGTAGAGGTAATCGACTAACCTGAAAAACTAGTCGGTTATCTCATATTTCGCATAAAAACTGCAAAACAATCGATTGTCAAAGATCAACAATCGATTGTCTTTTAAACAGTGTGATCTGGAATTTTTCAAAAACAGTCAACAATCGATTGTCAATGTTTAACAATCGATTGTCGTTAGACAGTGTAATCTGGAATTTTTCAAAAATCATCCACAATCAATTGTCTATGTTTAACAATCGATTGTCGTTAAACAGTGATCTGGAATTTTTCAAAAATAACCAACAATCGATTGTCTATGTCTAACAATCGATTGTCTTTATACAGTGAGGTCTGGAATTTTTCAAAAATAACCAACAATCGATTGTCTATGTCTAACAATCGATTGTCTTAAGACAGTGTGATCTGAAGTTTTTCAAAAATAGCAAATAATCGATTGTGTGTGTTTAACAATCGATTGTCAATGTTCAACAATCGATTGTGTGTGTTTAACAATCGATTGTTTTATGAAAGTGCTTAAACTGAAATTTTCAAACTGCATAGTAATCGATTATGGAAAACATATAATCGACTATCTGATTTATTTAGTCAACTGACATCAGCAGATTTTGAAAATATTATGTGACACAAACGAATTGAACTTGTTTATTCTTATGTTCGTGTATTTCTTTTATATGTCAAACCATGGGAAGTAAATTGATTGAAGGCTCCGGAAGAGCAACTGTAACTCTGCCCAAAGGCATGACGTTTATCTTAGAGAATGCAATATTCTCCTCCAAGTCTAAGAAGAACTTGTTGAGTTTTAAAGATATCATATTGAGACAATAGATGAGAATAATCTTGAATTCTTCATGAAAACGAGGCTGCCCATTTCGGTTTGGGTTCACGCCATTTTGTATGCAGCAATGCTAGTTCGTCGGCTGCCCACTTTGGTTTGGGTTCATGCCATTTTGCATGCAGCATTTTAGTTTGTCGGCTGCCCACTTCGGTTTGGGGTCACGCCATTTTGCATAAAGCAATGCTAGTTCGTCTCTGACTAACGAATTGACACAAATATTCCCCGTTGCAATTGGCTTTGGGTCATGGACCCAATATATCCCATTTAAGAATCTTTGGATGCGCAGTATATGTGCCTTTAGCACCGCCATCCCGCACCAAAATGGGTCTGCAAAGAAGGTTAGGAATATATGTTGAGGTTGAATCGCCCTCCATTATTCACTACCTCGAAACATTGACAGGAGATTTGTTCACTGCACGATTTGCAGACTGTCAATTTGATGAGACACTTTTCCCAAAATTAGGGGGAGAAGTTGGTGAAACCAAACGGGAAATTTTGTGGAAAAATGCATCATTATCTCATCTTGATCCACACACCTCTATTTGTGAAAGAGGTACAAAAGATTATCCATTTGCAAAGAATAACAAATCAAATGCCTGACGCATTTATAGATTTGAAAAGGATAACAAAATCACATATCCTCGAAGTGAATGTGACAACATCTGATTCACGAATACATATTCATTATTGGAAGAATATGAAGATGAAATTGGTATTAAATATACCACACTCACCCCTAGATGGAGGTTTGAGATGATACCACACTCACCCCTAGAAGGAGGTTTGAGATGATATATGGCATGAATGATCGTTGGTCACGTACCTATTGTACGCCAAAGTATTTTGGAAATATGACTATTAAAGGACGACGATAATGCAAGAAACATATCTTGCATATAAGTTTGACATGACCATAATGGTATAACTTTCTCTTTAAGAAAGATATTCACCACATGGATGTTGATGAATCTGTGGTAGTACAAAATTAATTGAGAGCTCTAGAAGAGCCAATTATTACTATGTTGGAGAAACACAATTGAGTATTGTGCTGTAGTAAGTCTCAAAGAAACTTATTCAGTTTCCAAAGTACACGCGAAAGCGATTGATTATATTGAGACTATAAATAAAGGAAGGCTTTGATATCTCCTATTACTACAACTTGTAGCGGGGTAATTTGCATATGAAAAGCTACCCGCTTTGTTCTCCAGTTTGTACTACACAAACGAAATAATGCCACAATAAAGTGGATATCTATTGGTATAAAACCCATGTCATAATAAACCCGAAGTTTATTGATAACTGCACATGTCATGGTGTAAATTTGAAGTTTACCAATATTGATAATTTATTCAGTTGACATTCGTGTTAGCCATCTCATTTTATGTATGATGTGCAAATTCACATAGGTGAATAACAAAAAACTAGAAAGTTCTTTACGAATTCTCTTGTATCACTTGTTCTCATTAATGAACTGACCAACTAAAGAGTTCGGGTTGAAGCCCATAAATTCTGGAAATATCAAAGGTGAATATGGGCCCATTCACCTGCCATGTATACCACATATGATGCATCTATGATATGGTTACATGCGCAATTGTTATTGACCCGCAGCCTGGCCGGTGCTTGCGAGGTAAATTGCTCAGTAATCTAACTTCGAGCATAATTTCCAGATTTTCTACTCAAGATAGTTCATCTTGATAAGTTGGTTTATATCAAAGTAAGTTTAGCAAGATAATTATTGAGTGCTTCCACTTAATAGCTAAACTGTTTCTTGTGAGAACAAAGTTATATATATATCAGTTTGATATACGTTGTATACGAGAGTATATTCTCCCCTCATAAGTGGTTCAAGGTCAGGAATCAAATAATTTCATCTTATTATTAATGTGCTGTGTATATTGACATGATAATGCACAAAGATGATTTCCCAAAGTTGAGGAAACAAGTTAGCTTTACTAACATGAGGGGGAGACATGATAAACACTTGAGAAAAGGTTACATGGGATGAATTATCATTTGTATATGTATATCCCCGAATATCATGATATGAACCTGAAGTTCATAAAAGGGATAATTCAATTGCAACATATTGCAAAGCATGCTATACGCATTTGTTGACTCAAAGAAAGTAACTAAATAGAAGAGATACAATTCAAGAAGAATTGATTCCATATGAAAGACATGTAGTTTTGAACCTATAGTTCAAATGCTTGAAAGTATAAAGTCAAAGGTATGTATAGTCAGTTTTCGATATCTTATTTGTCTAGCATGACATGGAAAACTTGATATGCATCTAAAGTCTATTATATGGCTTATATGACTTAACTTGAAAGATTTAAGTTGCTTGAAGCATATGCAATTCTTGGTCTTGAAGTACCACATCCCAAGTACAATTTGTGTACATATGAATCTTGCTATAACTATAAGCATGATGGCATTGAGAATGCATCAATGGAGATATTGAAGAGTTATTCCGCGACATTATATGAAGATGTTCATATCTATCAAGAATGATGATTTCAAGGTACGGAATATTTATTCAAGTCAATATGGTTGATTTGTCAAACGTCTATCAAAGATCGTTTTGAAGATGATGCACAAGATTGGAATGCAAATGCTCAAGGATATAAATTGATGTACTCATTAGGGGGAGTTTAATGCGCGTTGCACTCTTTTTCCCTTACAAGGTTTTGTCCCACCGGGTTTTCCTTGCAAGGTTTTTAACGAGGCAACCAATAGGCGCATATTCAAACTTGTGTACTCTTTTTCCTTTCTTTAATTTTTCCCATTGGGTTTTGGTTTTAAGGTTTTAACGAGGCACATTGTTGAATAGACATTCAAGGGGGAGTGTTATGAAATCTCCTATTTAAGGTGAATGTCTATAATTAGAGAGATTCTAGAGTTCTATTCTTGGTAGATAAATCATCCCCCTCCCTATAAATAAAGGGGTCTTCTACCATTGTAACACACTCCTAACATTCTCTAAGTATCAATAAGAAGAACTCTCTCTACTCTTCTCTCTATTTGCTCTTGTTCTTGAGTTATTGTTCTTGTCTTTTATATTATTTCATAACAGCATTATTTTTATGTAAGCGTTTTTTATCAGTTCTATTTGAATGACATATAAATTATGTATGTATATCTATATTTATAAAAACACGAATATAATATTAATTTACAAAAGCAACCATAAAATAATTTTCACTAGAAGTCATAAGAAGATGGCACAACTGGAAATAATACACGTTAAAAAAGAAGTTGTAATTGTAATAGAATTTCCTGAAATATGCCTAATTTGTAATGGGCTCAAACAATTTTTTTTCAAAAAACGGGCATTAACTATTTCAATAGTTTTAGTTTGATTAGGATTAAAAGGGTTAATTTTGTTATTCTCTTACTTCAATTTTAAAGCAAGATTCATTGCCTAAACAATGTATAAAATATCCTCTCTCTTTTTTACAGTATTCTTCACATAACTTTGTAGGTTATTTTGACCAAAATAATATAAATTGTTATAAACTAAAGTAAAGATAAGAACAATTATGCAAGAGCAATAGCAATAGAGAGAAGAGTAGAGAGAGTTCTTCTTATTGAGTTGAGAGGGGTGAATTACAATGGTAGAGAGCACCTCTATTTATAGGGAGGAGGAAGATCTTTCTACCAATAATAGGACTCTAAAATCTCTCTAATTAAATACATTAAAGACATTCACCTTAAATAGAAGTGTAAGAATCTTCTATTTCATAACACTCCCCCTTGAATGTCTATTCAATGATGTGCCTCGTTAAAACCTTAAAACAAAACCCAATGGGAAAAATTAAAGTAAGGAAAGAGTACACATGTTTGAATATGCGCCTATTGGTTGCCTCGTTAAAAACCTTACAAGGAAAACCCAGTGGGACAAAACCTTGTATGGGAAAAAGAGTGCAACGCGCCTTAACTCCCCCTGATAAGAACATCAATTTATGTCCTTAAGTCTTCGCATCCCGATCTTGTGAACTAGCTTCTTGAAGGTTGACGTTGGTAGAGATTTTGTGAACAAATCAGCCAAATTGTCACTTGAACGAATCTGTTGAACATTGATATCACCATTCTTTTGAAGATCATGTGTGAAGAATAACTTTGGTGAAATATGCTTCGTTCTATCTCCCTTTATGAATCCTCCCTTCAATTGAGCTATCATGCTGCATTATCTTCATATAAAGTTGTGGGTAGTTTATCACATTTCAAACCACATTTGTCTTGGATATGATGTATTATCGACCTTAGCCACACACACTCCCGACTTGCTTCATGAATAGCAATTATCACGGCATGATTAGATGAAGTAGCCACAATTGATTGCTTAGTCGATCGCCAAGATATGGCGGTTTCTCCACAGGTAAACACATAACCCGTTTGAGACCGAGCCTTGTGTGGGTCAGACAAATATCCAGCATCAGCATAACCAACAAGATCCGGGCTGCAATTCTTTCCATAAAATAGGCCCAAATCGGTAGTCCCCTTTAGGTACCGCAATATGTGTTTGATCCCATTCCAATGTCTCCTCGTAGGAGCTGAGCTAAATCTTGCTAAGACATTAACTGAAAAAGAAATGTCAGGCCTTGTAGTATTTGCAAGATACATCAATGCGCCAATTGCGCTAAGATATGGTACTTCAGGACCAAGTATCTCTTCATTCCGTTCTTTAGGTCGGAATGGATCTTTGTTCACTTCAAGTGAACGAACAACCATCGGTGTACTTAACGGATGTGCGTCATCCATATAAAACCGTTTCAATACCTTTTCTGTATAGGTAGATTTATGAACAAAAATTCCGTTTGCCAAATATTCAATTTGCAAACCAAGACATAGTTTAGTCTTCCCGAGATCTTTCATCTCGAATTCATCCTTTAGATAATCAATTGCCTTTTGGAGTTCTTCAGGGGTTCCAATAAGGTTTATGTCATCAACATATACGGCAAGTACAACAAATCCCGATGTTGTTTTCTTTATAAACACACATGGGCAAATGGCATCATTTATATAGCCTTCTTTCAACAAGTACTCACTTAGGCGATTATACCACATTCGTCCTGATTGCTTTAGACCATACAAGGACCTTTGCAATTTGATTGAAAACATTTCCCGAGATTTGGAATTGTGCGCATTTGGCACCTTGAGTCCTTCGGGAACTCTCATGTATATGTCGTTATCAAGTGAGCCATAAAGATAGGCAGTAACGACATCCATTAAGTGCATGTCCAGCTTCTCATGGACAGCAAAACTTATGAGATAACGAAAGGTTATCGCATCCATTACAGGCGAATATGTCTCTTCATAATCGACACCAGGCCTTTGGGAAAAACCTTCTGCAACAAGTCGTGCTTTGTATCTTTGTACTTCATTTTTCTCATTTCGTTTGCGTACAAAGACCCACTTGTAGCCAACGGGCTTAACACCATTAGGTGTTTCAACTATAGGGCCAAAAACTTCACGTTTTGCCAGCGAATTCAATTCAGATTGAATTGCTACTTGCCATTTTGGCCAATCATGTCTTTCTCGACATTCTTTCACAGATTGAGGTTCGAGATCCTCACATTCTTTCATAATGTTAGATGCTACATTATAAGCAAAGACATTATCTACCACAACATCCACTCGATTAATATTTGCCTCAATATTAATTGGATTTGGGAGTAGTTCCGTATTTTCAAGAGCTTCAGGCTCAATAGATTCTTCGTGAATCTCGGAATTAATCAAATCATGAGCGTCCTCATGTGATTCTTTCATAGTGTCATTTAGATCGTTCTTTTTCCTCTTTCTAGGATTTCGATCTTTGGAACCTAATGGTCTGCCACGCTTCTGGCGTGCATTTGACTCATTGGATATGACACTAGATAATTGTCCAATAGGGACTTCAATACGGATCGGAACATTTTCCGCAGGAATGTGGGATTTCGTTATCCTCTTCAAGTCCGTAAATGCGTCAGGCATTTGATTTGCTATTCTTTGCAAATGGATAATCTTTTGTACCTCTTTCTCACAAGTAGAGGTATGTGGATCAAGATGAGATAATGATTCATTTTTCCACAAAATTTCCCGTTTGGTTTCACCAACTTCTCCCCCTAATTTTGGGAAAAGTGTTTCATCAAATCGACAGTCTGCAAATCGTGCAGTAAACAGGTCGCTTGTCAATGTTTCAAGGTAGCGAATGATGGAGGGCGAATCAAACCCAACATATATTCCTAACCTTCTTTGCGCACCCATTTTGGTGCAGGTTGGCGGTGCTACAGGCACATATACGGCACATCCAAATATCCTTAAATGGGATATATCGGGTTCATGACCCAAAACCAATTGCAACGGAGAATACTTGTGGTAATTCGTCGGCCTGAGACGAATTAGCATTGCTGCATGCAATATGGCATGACCCCACACTGAAGTGGGCAGCCTCGTTCTCATCAGTAATGGCCTTGCAATCAACTGCAAGCGCTTAATTAACGATTCTGCAAGACCGTTCTGAGTGTGAACATGGGCTACAGAATGTTCAACTTTTATCCCGATTGATAAGCAATAATCATTAAATGCTTGGGATGTAAACTCAGCAGCATTATCCAGTCTAATGGACTTGATTGGATTATCTGGAAAGTGTGCTCGTAGCCGAATGATTTGTGCCATTAACTTCGCAAACGCCAGGTTGCGAGATGACAACAGGCACACATGTGACCATCTACAGGATGCGTCTATCAGGACCATGAAATACCTAAACGACCCACTAGGTGGGTGAATAGGTCCACAAATGTCCCCTTGTATACGTTCCAGAAACTGGGGTGACTCAGTCCCAACCTTTGTTGGGGATGGTCTGATAATCAGCTTGCCTTGATAACACGAAGTGCAAGGATATTCATTACTTGGGAGAATTTTGAAATTCTTTAACGGATGCCCATATGAGCTTTCTATAATCCGTCTCATCATGGTTGATCCTGGGTGACCCAGTCGATCATGCCAAAGTACAAATGTATTGGACTCAGTATTCTTTAGATTTACTGTTGAATGTGCCTCAATTGCACTAATTCTTGTCCAATACAGGCCATAAGATAAAGACGGGAATTTCTCAATAACCCTCTTTTGGCCGGAGACATTCTTTGAAGTGAGGACGAGATATTCAAGATTATCTTCATCCATTGTCTCAATATTGTAGCCATTCCGGCGTACATCTTTAAAGCTCAACAAGTTTCTCATAGACTTGGAGGAGAACATTGCATTCTCTATGATTAACATCGTGCCCTTGGGCAGAGTTACAATAGCTCTTCCGGAGCCTTCAATCAATTTACTACTTCCAGAGATTGTAGTAATGTTTGCCTTACACATATTCAGTTGAGAGAAATACTTCCTTTCTTTGAGTATTGTATGTGTAGTACATGAATCAACTAGGCAAATACTTTTACAGTTGGATGTTGATCCAAGTTCGCTTTGTGAGATATCCATTTTGCTTTCCCATAGTTTGACATACAAAAAAAAAGGAGATACACGAACATAAGAATAAACAAGTTCAATCCTTTTGTGTCACATAATATTTTCAAAATCTGCTACTAACAGTTGACTAACAAAATCAGATATGTTGTCCATTATCAAGTACTATGCAGTTTGAAAATTTCAGCGTTTTTCATAAGACAATCGATTATTGAACACACAATCGATTGTTGGAACATAGAAAATCGATTGTTAAACACACACAATCGATTATTTGTTATTTTTGAAAAACTTCAGATCACACTGTTTAAAACAATCGATTGTTAAACATAGACAATCGATTGTGGATGATTTTTGAAAAATTTCAGATTACACTGCCTAACGACAATCGATTGTTAGATATAGACAATCGATTGTGGGTGATTTTTGAAAAATTCCAGACCTCACTGTTTCAAGACAATCGATTGTTAGACAAAGACAATCGATTGTTGGCTATTTTTGAGAAATTCCAGAACACACTGTTTCAAGACAATCGATTGTTAGCCAAAGACAATCGATTGTTGATCAATTGTTTTTCAACTTTAATGCGAAAATAGTTGATAATCGACTAGTTTTTCAGGCTAGTCGATTACCCCCACTGGAAAATAAAAGTTTTATTGATATTTAACATATTGAAGATATTCTAAAGAACTACTGCTAACATTGCTTTATGAACTAACTAATACGAGCTAATGCTAATGACTATTAGTTTATTCACTAACTAATACAAATAAGTAGAACAAAATCAAATAACTCCATCTTCTTTCATCACGGATCCATCGCCGATTAGGTGGTCTATTTTTCCATCGGGTTGCTCAAAGAAGTCTGCCACATCCAGGTGGGTGATATCCTCATTGTCGTCATAGACAAAATTTGTTTCAGGGCCTTTTCTCTTTCGAGATGCTTGATAAAGGTCAACCAAGTGTCTTGGTATACGGCAAGTCCTAGACCAGTGTCCATTTCCACCGCAACGATAACATATAGTTTCTGAACTATTTACCTTAGGATCTTCTGGACCCCGTTTCTGCTTTCGGTGGTTATCTCTCTTTGGGGGGTGACGGACTTCTTTGGAATTTCTTCCTTGTCCACGTCCTTGGCTTTGACCCCGTTTATGACCGTGATCATGGTCCCTTTTATGTTTGGCATAATGCGAGTGCACCATATCTGCTTCAGGCAGTAGTGTAGACCCAGTTGGTCTATTTTCGTGATTTCTCATGAGCAGATCATTATTTCGCTCAGCCACTAGTAAGAGAGAAATCAGTTCAGAGTACTTCGTAAAGCCTTTCTCTCGGTACTGTTGCTGCAGTACCATATTGGAGGCATGAAACGTTGTAAACGTTTTCTCAAGCATATCGTAGTCGGAGATGTTATCTCCACATAGCTTCAGTTTAGAAGTAATTCTGAACATAGCAGAATATATTCAGAAACGGACTTAAAGTCCTGTAGCCTCAGATGGGCCCAATCATATCGTGCTTGTGGCAGAGTGACCAACTTCAGGTTGTCATATCTCTCCTTTAAGCCGTTCCACAAAACGAGTGGATCCTTGACGGTGAGATATTCAATCTTCAAACCTTCGTCAAGGTGGTGGCGCAAGAAAATCAAGGCCTTCGCACAATCTTGGGTGGATGCTTTTTCTTTATCTTTGAGGGTGTCTCCGAGACCCATAGCATCTAGGTGGATTTCAGCATCCAACACCCATGTCATATAGTTCTTGCCCGAAATTTCAAGGGCAACGAACTTTCTTTTCATAATGTCAGACATACTCGAAAATTAAATTAGGAAGAGGGAAAATACCTTGGATTTTCGAGAATGGTACTTGAGACGGTAGAGTCTCGTGCTGATAACGTGTTATAAACTAAAGTAAAGACAAGAACAATTATGCAAGAGCAATAGCAATAGAGAGAAGAGTAGAGAGAGTTCTTCTTATTGAGTTGAGAGGAGTGAATTACAATGGTAGAGAGCACCTCTATTTATAGGGAGGAGGAAGATCTTGCTACCAATAATAGGACTCTAAAATCTCTCTAATTAAATACATTAAAAACATTCACCTTAAATAGAAGTGTAAGAATCTTCTATTTCATAACATAAATAAAATTCTATTAAAATACTACTTCCGAATGAAATAGACTTTCTATATTGGAAATTTGATGTTGGCCGTAAGTTGGGTCTTCGGGGGAGATTTTTATTTATTTTATTTTAAGCTTTTTTTTTACCCTTTTTTGTTGTTTTTTTTTTAAAGTTTTAGACAAGGCAAAGAATAAGTTAATTAAAGAAAATATAGAGTAAGATAACTTATTATTCCTATCATGTCAAAATTGTAACGAATTAATTTTATATTCTTCAAAAGCTAACAATTTTTTTTATAAAATAGTTTTGTGTTGGATAAAATTATAATATATAAAGATTTAAAGTTAAGTAATGATAGATTTCTTAAAATTTATAATGAAACTTTATAATAAAGATTTATTTCATTAAAGATTCAATTCCATGTCATAATAACTTTTGAAAAAAATATCAACTAAAAACTGTTATTTTCCTACAATTGTAACATTATGTTCAAAATAAAAACAATAACATGGCAACTCCAAAACGTTCACATTGTTGTGTTAGATATAAAATGCTAATTTGATTTTTTTACGTTTTTCTTTCAATATATAATTGAGGAAATTAAAGGTAAACTTTTCTCTAAATATATTTTACTTTTTTTTAAAGTGTTGTATTGTCCGGAGATATTTAGATAACGATCAATGGATTTATCAAGAGATATGAGATAGTTAGTATATGCATCATAGAGAAAAAAAGAAGAAAAAATCAAACAAAAGACATGTACCAATTACGTAGAACTTTCTTAGTTTTTTTTTAATAAACAAATTTTCTATTCCATTCCGTCAAAAAAGTACACAAACAAACATAGATGCTGACAATCTATTCTCATATGCTATACAATCACTACATTATTATCACTCTAAAAAAGCAATATCACTATTTGATAATACGTGTGACAAAACTGTCTCAAGAGAAGCCTAGGGGTAATGGTTTAAACTTTGTAGAACAACTATCCATTTGTGAATTGAAGCCCCTCTTGAGTGGAGATGGACTACAATTTCCTTACAAATATTATCGCTCATCAACTTACCTCCCTCGAATCTCATTTATTACGCTCCCTCCATATCACTATCATCAGGATCCCAAACAGATAGGTAGTGATTTCTGCTACTCCAGTTCTACTTCTTGCCAGCTTACTAACCCAGTCACATTCGTCCTTCCAGTCAGAAATGGAACGCTTATAGCCCAACCAGCTTAGGAGTCGATTCCATATTTCTTTGGTCTTCATGCAATCAAAGAACAGATGATCAAAAGTTTCACGATGCATACCACAGAAAATACATTCCTGTGGAACCAGGACATTGAACTCCTGGAGTCTGTTCACAGTTGCTAATCTCTTGTGCAGAGCTAACCACATAATAAATTTATACCTGGGATGCAATTGAGTCTGCAGTATGATGGTCTTCCATTGGACTTTGTTGTATTGAGGGTGTAGGTGTCTGTAAAGCTTCTTGATGCTGCATGAATCACCCTTCTGGAGCTGAAGTAATCGGCTGTCCAGGTTACCATGGAGAGTTGCAATGCCATTTATCAACTCTCTCGACTCAAATATTTTCATTATTGCCCGAGCAGCAGACCTAGGCACTGGCATGTCTTCAATACAGCACTTTTTTAATATAGAAGGTATGCACCCATTTTATCCACAGACTATCCTTCTTCTTAGTCAGTGCCCATAGATGCTTTACAACAGCAGCCTTATTCCATTTAAACAGATTCAACACATTTAACGCCCCTGCACTGTATGGCATACAGAGAGTTTCCCAGGCAACCATAGCTTTCCTTAAAACTGTAGCTGAACCTGTCCAAAGGTATGATCTGCATATTGCTTCAGTCATTCTCAGAATTTTTTTAGGCAGTAGGAATATTTGGGACCGGTAAGCTTGAATACCAAACAGAACTAATTTAATCAGTTGAAGTCGACCAGCATATGAGAGCAACCTTGATGACCAGCAGCTTATTTTCTGTGTGATTTTCTCCACCAGTGGCCAACATTGAGCAATTGACAGCTTCTTTGAATCCAAAGGCATCCCCAAATATTTAAATAGAACCCTGCCTTCAGGAAATCTTAACGCCTGTAAAATCTCCTCCTTCTGCCAGTTTGTTACCCCTGCTATGTACATTGCACTTTTATCAGTATTTTCTTAAAGTCCAGAAGCTTTAGAGAATTTCTGGAAAGTCTGTTTCAGTAAGATTACAGACTGAATATCTGCATTACAGAACATAAGAAGATCACCCGCGAAGCAAACATGTGCTACACCCAACTTCTTGCATCTAGGATGGAATTTGAACTCTTTCCTCATCATCATTTGCACAAATTCTCTTTGTAGATACTCCATGGCCAGAACAAAGAGGTATGGAGACATCGGGTCACCTTGCCTTAAGCCTCTTCTTCCTTTAAATGGTGCAGTGAGACCACCATTGATGTTGAGCGAGTAGGTAATAGAGGATATGCACTCCATAACCCACCCAATAAATTTATGAGGAAAGCCCAAGTCCTGCAGCAGTCTTTCAAGGAAGCACCATTCAACTGAGTCGTAGGCCTTCTTTAAATCTACTTTAAGAACACATCTAGGAGAAATGCCCTTCCTTGAATAGCCTTTGAACAGTTCTTGTGTAAATAAAATGTTATCAATAATACTACGACCCTCAATGAATGCTAATTGTGTTCTACCCACCAGGTGGTCAATAACTGCTCAGCCTAGCTGTAATGATCTTTGTGATGATTTTGTACAGTGTTGTACAACATGCAATGGGTCTGTAGTCCTTCACTTTGCTTGGATTTTGTACTTTAGGAATTAGAGTTAGTGTAGTGCTGCTAACTCCATTCTGTAACTTCCCAGTGAGAAAGAATTCTCTCACAGCTTCACAGATGTCTTCCCCCAATACATGCCACTGCCTTATAAAAAATTCAATTCGGAAACCATCCACCCCTGGTGCCTTATCATGAGGCATATCCTTAATTGCCCTTAGTATTTCCTCCCATGTGATTGGCTTCACCAGATCATCTTTCTGTTGCAAGTTGAGACAAGGGACCTGATGGATTACTTCAGTGTTTGGACATTGGCAGATGTTATTGTTTCCCCCCAGTAAACTCTTGAAGCAAGTAATAAACTCTTCTTCCACCTTCCTGGGATCAGACAATTTTACTCCCTCTTCAGTATATATAGAGTTTATAGTGTTAAAGTTTGTCCTCATCTTTAGTTGAGCATGAAAATATTTAATGTTGGAATCTCCACAAGCAATCCAGTGAGCTCTAGATTTCTGGTGTAAGATCTGCTCCTCTATGTTACTCCATTTCTCCACCTCCATATGTAGTGTCCTCTCCTGGTCAATCAGCCCTTGGTCCATACAATTGAACTGCATATGATTCTGTATAGTTTCCAGCTTCTGCCTTGCCTCACTGAGGTGTATCCTATACTTTGCCATATAGGTATTCAAATCCTTTAACCCCACTTTTAGGGCCTTCAATTTATTCCATACTTTGTGCATTTTCCTTCCATGCTGGTTCTGGTTCCGGTTCCATACCCTTTCCACAATGCTAGGGAATTCAGCATGGTCCATGACAAATGTATACAGTTTGAATGGCTTAGGATGAATGTTCCTTCTTTGTTCCTCAAGGTTACACAGTAAAAGGATAGGGGAATGATCTGAAACTCACGGGGTCAACACATCAGCTTCAATGTGACTGTATTCCTGCATCCAGTTCACATTCCCAAAAGCCCAATCAATCCTGCTATATACTCTTGTCTCTGGTTTTTGTTTATTGTACCATGTAGGAAAATAGGCCAAACTCTTCAACTGAGTGAGTTGAAGAGCAATGAGTGTGTCTTGGAAACCTTGAATCTCCTGTTGCATAACTGGAGCACCTATTCTATCATCAGTGTGGAGAACATTATTGAAGTCTCCACTGAGAAGCCAGCTCTCCTGAATAGTTGCACCTAAGGTCAACAATTTGGCCCAAAGTTGCTGTCTCTTGTTCATCTCATTATTTGCATACACTACTGTTATCAGTGTTCTGAAATTTGTATCTCTTTCTTTAACCTCACAGTGTATAAACTGTTCATCGGTCATCAATACCTGCATCTCGACTTTTGAATTCCACAGTATCCAGATTTTCCCATTTGGATGCTCATTGTAATTCCCAGTATGTCTCCAATCATTCCCCAGTTTTGTAACAATCTTTTGCACCTTTGCTTCCTTCACTCTAGTTTCTATACATCCCATACAGTCTACTTTATGCTTTTTCAGAAAGAGTTTCAGCTCCTTCTGTTTATGGGCCTTATTAAGGCCCCTAATATTCCATGTGCTGAAAATCATGTTGTGGTGAAGCTGGATGGGCCAGCGACCCCTGGGTCATCACCAATCTGTAACAAGGAGAAACTGTTTGTCATGTTCAATAAGCCTCCAGCATACTGTTGTATATTTTTCCCTTTTGCCAACCCTCTGTCAATCACCCTGCTTCCAGCATTGTCAATATGCTTGCTTTTCTCCATTGTCCTAGCATTTTTAACCACCTCACCATTCTGCTTTATTTTTGGTATCCATTTCCAATTCTCACTTTGCACTTGCTTTTTTTCCCCTGCTGCCTTGCCAAAAGTTAATTGTTTAAAATTAATCAAGACCATTCAAAAATATTGAAATATCCATATTAGTTTTTTATTATAAAATATTGAAAGATTATTTTAATGTAATCATAAAACCTTAAAAAGTTAAATTGAATCAACAATCAGGTAAAAGCATTTAAATTTAACAATTAACTTTATTATATTGCCTATTAAATAAAAAAATATATAATTCTAACGTAATATTTATGCTTACTATACTACTAAAAAGGAAAGATTAATAAACTATTGTGAAATTAGACAATATAAACCAAATCATGCTCCAGCAGTTAATCAAATGTGCTATGAGCCGAAGACATGAACAAAACAACAAATATCTCGATTTAGTTGAATTACTAACAATAAGGCATGGTAAATTTTTATACTCCAACAAAATTTTTTGTTTTTGTTTTTTTTTTTAATTTAGCCTATTAGTAATGAACCATAAGGCTCCTCTTCATTAGAGACTTACTTACTATTAATAGAAGAAAGTTTCAAAATATTGAAAAAAGTTGCGAAATAAATATTAGTAAACTTAGATAACAGTATTTTAGAATATTTTGGTGACGCAATCTTCGATCTTCTAAGTAATATGAGTCATCCGAAATTTATTAACAACTATATTAGTGCATTGCAATCCAATCGATGTAAGAAGGTTGTAAGAACATATTATGAAGACATGTTAGATGACTTTTGAAGAATACATAACAGTTCATCTAACAATCAACGTTTGTGTGCATTAAAAATTATTAGTTATTTTTTAGAGAGTACGAACAACATTGTAGAAAATATGACATACCAAAACTTGATTAGGGGCTAGATGATTATGCTTCATCGGACAGAGAAATAATTGAGGAAAATTTATAAAAGTACATATAAAAAAATTCAGTGCATAATCAAAACTAAACATTGATCAGGAGCACGTTTTCAAGACTATTTGCAACAAGATGATATGACAAAGTAGAGAGTTATTTTTTGGATGGACTTAAAGGAACTGAAAAATATTCCTATATCGTGAATCACTAGCAAAATTATGAGGTATAATAGCCTTATACTGTGGCCATATGATTTAAACTAGGGTCGCACGACTTGACATTCCTCTTTAAATAAATGAGACAACCATCATAAATATGTTATAACAAAGGATGATACTGAATCGACAAGAAAAATACAATTGATAATATGGGATGAAGCACCTATAATGAAGCGTCAGACAATTAAAACGGTTGTAATGAAGCAAGTTGAACTATGTTGAATGTTTTTTCTCTCTCATATTTTTTTATTAGCCTTTCATTTGATATTATATGTATGAATATTCCAAGCTAGCATTGACTGCTTATATTCTCATCTAGTACTTGACAGATTTTTTTTCAAAAAAAAAAAAAAAAACTTGCTTCAAGTGAAGATAAGTAAACAATTAGCATGACTTGGTCAGTCTCCAATCTAATTGAGTTTCAAGCGCACTTGTATTAGTAGCGCTGAACATTTCTTAATAAGTAAAGATTTTCTTATTAAATTAAAATACAAGTTGTGCAAAATACATGAATAAAAGAACATATTATTTTAACTTGAAGAAATGAATATATCGTCAACTAAGTAAGATGTCGATTACCAATATATAATTTATCAAAATATTTAAATTATTCTATTTTCAAATAAATAATTGAATAAAAATTTACGTGCAACGCACGTACATAGAAACTAGTTATTATAAAAGCACGATAATTACACTAAATATAATACGACAAAAATATCCCTGAAATATCAACCGACTTTTATGCCCTTAAATATTTGAAGTCTTTCTTTTAATATATAATTTCATATTGAATAAAAGTGTCAAATTAAGAATTTCACTCATACTAGGACTTTGATTACCATCAATAGACACGATTACTATACCTAATTTGTAACGGCACGTAATTAAGTGCTCAGTTTAACCCTCTATTTATAAAAACCTTTTGCTTATAAAATTTATACGTGCTTTGCATAATTGTTGTTTGATATTCTGCCAACATTGATGCAACCAATCCAACGGAAAATTTTCATCTAATCTATATTCTATTTCATATTTATAGCTTCAGATATTGAATTAGGCTTCTGATGTTATTTTTTTTTAATTAATTTTTTTGTTCATCGTGTGCCCCTGAGATTGAATTCAGCACTTACTTTTCATCCTGTCTTCCTTTTAAATGCAGGCCAGCAAAAAGTTCGATAAATCAAACTAATGAACGGATTTTTTTCTTTGCGAAATAGTATTTATAGGAGATGCATCATAATCTTTTTAGGTTAATCATTCACGTGTAGAATATAATTGATTGACAGAGAAAATTTGTGAGACCTATCTATTTAATTGTCCAGGCATTTTTTGAAATTGAATAAGATAGAAGTTAATCTATTTTCTTTTGAAAAATGCTAGCTTCATAATTCACGTAAGTCCATGCTGGAAATAATTATTAGCATCACAACAACAACAACCCAGTATAATCCCACTTAGTGGGGTCTGGGCAGGATAGTATGTACGCAGACCTTACCCCTACCTTGGGGTAGAGAGGCTGTTTCCAAATAGACCCTGGCAACCTTCCCTCAAAGAACTTCCCACCTTGCTCTTGGGGAGACTCGAACTCACAACCTCTCGGTTTGATCTACTCCTTTTTAAATATTTACTGCATCAAGTTCCTTACAATCACTCACAAGTTCTCACTTCTCAACAACAGAAAGATCCCAGAGAAGTCGAAGCGAGAGACTGAATTAATAAGCAATTTACATCCATAATTTGAGAGCCTTTTGATATATTCATCTCATAATACAAAAATGCATTCGTCTAAGATATTTTCGATGTATAAAGCGCAAGAACAATAATTACTGTACAAAATTATTTATTTATATTAATTTTAAGCAAACTCACAAGACTGAAAATAGCATACGTTGGGATGAAGAATTGTAATAGAAGTAGAGCTATGAATGGAATAAGAATTGATTCCCATGCACCGGAAGAGTTCAACTACACTCATTTCATATTGTTGGGATTCCAAACTCAGATTGAATTATTAAATTCTTATATTGGAGTGTAAGCACCTTAGCCTTATTTCTAATTGTAGGACTTGCTTATAAACTAAACTTTCTATTTCTTCTACTTTTTATTCAATACTAATGCTCTATATACTTCTATTTCTAAATTTGATGTTGGATGTTTTAAAACACAATACTCTTTCATTATCTTCTTTTGTGTATTCAATAATAGGGTTTCAATTTACTTTGACTTTATGACCAAACAAAGAGCCGCTGTTAATTCTTTTCATACCACTCAACGACATCAAAATGTTTGTCTTTTGTTTTTTTTTAAAAGCTTTTGATTTATATATTTTATATTTTCATCTTTGTATTCCAGTTGTAGGACGTTACGTGCGAGGCACGTACGTAGAGACTAGTATTATTATAAAAACACGAATATTTTATGCTAAATATTGAACGACTAAAATATCCTCCTAACATAGATCGATTTTATTGCTCTTAAATATTTATATAATTTAAGGATATAATTATAAATTATACAATGGTAAAATTACACATATGGCAAATTGATATCGGGTATATAATTCGTGGACTGCTAATCAAACTAACGCTTGTCTTACACGGCTGAACAAGACCAAGGAATCTTTCATGTTAATTCACTTGGTTATAGAAATCGTGTAGTTTGAAAACGGTAAGGAAGTAGTAATTAAGTTATAATTTAATTAGAATAGGTCCTAAGAGAATATGGACCCTAAGAAATCTGACGAAATCACATATTTTATCCCATCAAGTTATATAGCTCGAAAGTTAATAATTTTTTCAACCTTCTTATATTTGCAGATTTATGACGATTGCATCATTGCTGCTAATCAAGCATTGTTTCGACTACATTTGACCTATTAATTATTTAGTTTTTTTTTTGTGTTGGCCTTTTAATTTCTATAATGCAGATAGACCCATGGACGTTCTTGCAACCACGTCAAGCGGCACACATTCTTGGAATGTTGGAGTACAAAATTGAAAAGTA